>CM036251.1:24968787-30626287 GCA_020698575.1 Bostrychus sinensis | reverse complement strand
TTGATCTGTATCTTCCTCCAGATTAGATATGGCCACCCACTCACTCCTACCACTCACTTGTGTACTCTTTATCATGCCTACTGTGCGTGCCTTATTCCAAGCATCGGGACACTTACGTCATGGCAAATCTCAAACCCAAACCTCTGCGCCTGCTCTGCTCTGGCCGTTGGGCTGAAGCTCATTGTAGGTGACGTAACCCCGACTCGTTTGGGGACTTGTAAACAGTGGCGTTTCTTACACTTGGCTGGGCAGGCTTTGTGCAGCTGCCTTATTTGGTGCTCTTGTTACCCAGTTACTAATGAGGACAAGCTATTCTAAGGCTGCTGTTTACCGTACGGCGGCGTGCATGGCCATTGAGACTAATTGGCGCCTCGACACATCCAAAGCGACCTCCAGCGCCCCGTCTGATCCTAACCTTGAAGCACTCAAAATAAAGAGGTGTTAAAAGTGCTCCGGCCTGTGCGCACACTTGAAAGGGTCATTGTTGGACGCAGCCGAAAGCTTCTCGTCAATGAGGCTTTGTAGTTTTATCAGTGTTCAAACACAAAGTCAGCAGGAGGGTTCATGAAGTGGGCTGGACTGTTTAGAGAAGGCATGGAACAGTTTATTGACTCCTACATCTATCAACATAGTGCCTCAGTAAGACAACCATTCATACCATTCTTATAATATGAGTTGATGAGACAAGACATGAAAGTATAAGCCCACATATAGAAAACAGTTCTGCACACCAGCCAGCTTTTTTATGGGCCTATCTTTTCCCTCATTCATTCATTTATTCATCATCATCTGCTTCCTGTGTGGGGTTGCATGTGGCTGGAGCCTTTTCCAGCAACTATGGGCTTCAGATGGGGCACCCACTGGACAATGCGCAGTCAGTCGCAGGGATGACACAAAAATAACAAATGACAGCCTATAGTAAACATTCTGCTATGGCCTGTTTGGATTCATCAATTCACATACCCAAGAATACCTGTCATTTTGCTCATAGAACCCCTAGTAACACACCATAATAACATGAATATTTATATTTGAACATTTAATAGATTTACTGTCTGTTTCTAAAAATGTTGGTGACATTTTTCACAATGATTCTGAGAACGTTTTGATGTTAATATTAAGACCTGAAGTTTGGGACAAGACCGAGTCAGATTAGAGGGGTAGAATGCACTGATGCTCTTGATGTGTTCCCGTAAAAGCAGTCCCGCTAAGGTAGGTTTAAAACGTGCCTTGAGGGACTGCATCAATACTTCCTCAGGGTTATCATCCTGTCAGGATCTCATATCATCCCATGCCTGTTGAGGACTTAGCCAAAACAATGCAAAGGTTTGGTTATTTTAAGGACTCCCCTCTTTTAGGTGAAATGAAGCTTTGTGTACACAAGAGCTCCTGGATCAATACAACCCTGTTCTGTGGTCTGATACCATCTGGGAGCGCTGTGTCTTATCAGCCCATTACACTTGAAAGGACATGCCCAAAATCTCCGCTCTACACTTCCACAGAATGGCCCAAGTGGGTCGTCCCAGCAGATGTTGGAACCTACAACCTGTCTTTTTTACAAGAGGAATGGAGTGGAGAATAATGTTGGTGTCTATGCTCTAGAAAATGAAATTAGCTGGAGGAAAAAGAGATGCTTGAATCCAGATGTCATTCTTGAAGTGGATAAAAGAGCACTGCAGGCAGTATGTGAGTGTATGTGTATATAACTCTCAATGTCTGATAACGGGTCTTAAAGTGCATGTATCTGAAATGAACGTGACTTAGGCTGGACATAGTGTACTCAGCCTGCTCTAGAGCTGTAAATGTTTGGTGTAGAGTGCTTCTAGGTTTCACTCTGATTGACAGTTTGTGAAGTCAACTTGCTAGCTCATTTCACTGAGGTTTTAGGTTACTATTGTTTGTCGGTTGCTTAAGTCTCTTTTGTGTTTGTAAACTCAGACAGAGACAGTAATCTATTCAGGCATCCGAATTGAGCTGTGCATTTCAACATTGTGATTTAAAGGTTCCATAATATGCTTTTTTTTACACTTTTTAAAATAATTTTGAAAACCTTTGCATGAGTTGTTCTTGTTGTATAAGTTAAAATAGTGTGTATGTATGGAAAACCTCTTCTCTTGGGGAGCTGTTACTTTGAGATTGCAGAGAATGCTTGAATCAGGTGTCTGTTACCTCCTGATGGCAACAGTGGGGAATGAACATGGCATAAAATGGCTTATTAGCATGGCTATTAGCAACATGACGCCAGCAAATAGATAAATGACAAGAAGAGCTCAAAAAAGTTGATTTAGCATAATAGGGGACCGTTAAACACAATGAATAATTCATGTATATACTTGTCTGATGACAGGATTATTTAAATGTGCACAGAGAACCCACAATAGAAGAGGTAGGCCAAGCAGATTGCACAGACTGTGGGATTCAACGCTTGCCCTTCCTGTAAGGCAGGAATGCTAACCACTAAATGTATTTTTACATATTTTTTGTATTCACAAATGAAAAAAAAAAGAAACTCCTTGTACTCCTTAATTTCACGTTATAATATGCAATAACAACATTATAAATCATATAGATTGAAAGTTTTTTATTATTACACTTACTGACAACAAACAGACAGGAGTCCTTATGTACATATAGGTAAGCAAAGCGCTGTATAATTTCAGGATTTCCACACCGGTGCCTATCAGCTCTGTCCGGCGCTAATGGCCGTCTCGGTGTTTGCAGAGCACTTGTGTTAACCTGGGTGGAATGTTAGCTATGAACACAATCTCCTCATCAGCTTTATGACTCGGGGCGACCTGGGATTAGGGCCTCCTCCGAGCCGCTGTGTGAAATAAAGACGTTGTTTAGAACTAACAACATGGCGGTGCCAGGATGAAGTGTGCACAACGGCCTCAGAGCTGCAGGTGGCTCTACAGAAATAGGGTTGGCACGTGTTCCACTGCTATTCTCATAACACGGTGAGGAGAGGCTAGTGTGGCTATGAGTAAAATGGTACCAGAATGACAGCACATCAAACTTTCCAGTGGTACGATATGTTCCTATACTTCTGAAGATGGATGTTTTTTTTACCCTTTAGTGACTTAGTGCTACATGTGATGCTATGTTTAATTCAGTGTAGACAGGGAGCTCCCCCTACATTTCTTGACTACTGTGTGACTCCTCACTTGGCTTGACTCTTGCTTCCTCCTCCTTGTATCTGTACAAAGGTTTCCTCTGCCTATTTGCTGCACTGCAATGATGAATATCTAAGACATAAAGTCATTGTTATCTTGCTAACCAGGACTTGACACCCTGCAGCAACTCATTTAGCCACCACACTGACTCTAAAACTGTTTAAACAGGGGTGACAATGGGTCAGGAGGTTGAGTAGTTGTCTTTTAACCAGAAGGTTGGTGGTTCAAATCCTGCTACCCCCGTTTTATACTGTCGCTGTGTCTTTGGCGTGGTTGAGGAGAAAGCCAGCAGTCTGCGTCAGGGAAGCTGTGGCTTGAGAGGTAGCTTGCCACCACCGAGTGACTGAATAATACAATGTTAAGTGCTTTGCACTAAATAAATCCAATGCATTCTTCTTATTATTAGGGATGTAACGATTCAACCTAAATTGGTTGAAAATCAATGCAAAATAGAGGTATTTTGAATTGTGATGTCCCTTTAAAACGATGTGCATGCCACTAAAGTATATTGGTACATAATCTTTCTCGCATGTTTGACGCTAGACATCATTACCTGTCCATTTTCTCTGCTAGTCTACTAATAAAAATTGTAAAAAAAAAAAAGTGTAATTGTGAATATAGAGTTGTGACTTGAGTTGAATCATGACTTGAGTGCATTGTTACATCCCTAATCATTATTTTTGTTATTTTTATTATTATTAAGGTAAAAAAGTTAAATTATTCTCCTCTGTAAGTCCCTCAGCTGTAAGGCTGAGCTGCAGCTCTCAGAAATCAAAGTTCTCAAAGGGTTCAAAACTGGTCATCTACCATTTATAGCAGCAGTACAGTGTATACAAGTAGCTCCAGCCTTGCTACAAAGGACATTGTACTCTCTTGTTTATTCTAATTAGTAACAGTGCATCCAAGTTTGGAAAGTACCAAAATGACCCTAACTATACCACTCATTGGAAACTTTCCCTTTAAACTCTGTCCACTTCTTCCAACATTTGAACCAAAAATAGGACTAGTTTGTTTAGTTTGTATGCACATATTTTTGCTGTGCGTCGCTTTATGAACACCATGTACAGTCAGTCCCTCCCTGCGCCTGATCTGTATTCACCGTTATCCTTCTGTAAGCGGGATTTGAGGACATGTTCTCACTAACCCCAGCCACCAGCTCCAGCCAAAGAGCCGGAGAACAGCGCTCCCGTGCCAGTGACTGCCAGGAAACATGCTGTATTTAATGATGCAGATCTGGGAAGTCAGGTATTTTTAGAAGGCACCTTTTAGTGAGAGGAAACACCTCTGAATCTGCGAAGAAGGAAAAAAAAATAAACACGGGCATCTGCAGTTTCTCCCCGAAGTGACTTTTTGCATACTAATGTCTGAGCACTGCAGTCTGGCACCTCCAGGAGCGGCAGAGTGACGGCAGAGGAGCTGAGAATGTCGAACAAAAATTAGAACACTAATGGCTGCGATATTACAGAGCATTTTCAGAGATAAATTGTAATGAAAGCAGAATTAGTTTTATTTGAGGGGAACTGCTTAATTGCCAAACATACAGTATTTTGATATTCTTTTCATTCATTCATCTTTTTCCCGCATACTCATCACACAATCCCACTAACACATTCACATATAAGCAAGGCGGGTGAAGTGTCTTGACCAAGAACACAATGACAATGAGTTTAAACTGGGGACAGTGGGATTCAAACTGTCAACCTTCTGGTTATAGAAAGACCACTCGACCTCCTGAGTAGTAACAAGTTAGTTCAGTTTTACTTATAAACCTGCGTACTTAAATATCATAAAAAGTAGAAAATAAAAGTGCCTGTGCTGACGTTGCAATGGGCATGGAGCTTACAGGATTTTAGGTTTAATGGTAGGAAAGGGGACAAAATGAACCCTTGTGTTTAATGTCTGACAAAATGACATGTCCGTAGAGAGTCCAGAGAAAATGTTGGCCCATCACTTGAGGACCTTTGCCACAGAGGCCTGTCTGGATGTCCCAGTCGGGGATAGGCTGGGGCTCTGGGACTGTCTGGCCCAGCAGAGGTCACCATGACCGGACTGAAAACATCTGCGCTGGCCTTTGACAGCTCACATCACTTTTAGATGCTTAGATGTTTGTATTTTTTAGGTCATCATTTATACACATTGAACTACTACTATCCTTTGGATAGTCCGGTTTCCCCCACCAACCTAAAGCATGCATGACTAGGATCCTGGCTCTAGATCTTGAGAAGGGCCCCTGGGCGTTGCAGTATTGTCACACACTGCTCCTGACAGGTTGCCACAGCACCATTGAAGGATGGGTCAAATGGATAGCAACAACTTTCCTTACGGGGATAATAAAATATACCTTATCCAGAACTGGAATAAGCACAGTGGGACATGGTCTGTCATCTAAACCATTATGTTAATAATAGGACTGGAGTATGTGCATATAACCATTGTAGAAATTTCCCATACACGGTACAGCCCCAATTGCTTCAAGAGGACCTTTTTGTGCTGCTTTTTAAGACTTAATTGCTCTCAGACGGTCAGTAAAGTGCTAATCTCTCACTGAGGAAGACTAAGGAAACAAAAGTGTTCTCACATGCGAAGGAGCTGCACTTCCTGTTTGCTTTCGTGCGATCAACAACAACAAGGCGTGCGTAGTAGTGGTAGTATTACTGGGCCCGGGGTAGAAGGAGGGCTGTGCGTGCGTGTGTGTATGTGTTGTTGTGACTGAACACGAGCGAGGGGAAATGCCACGCATGCCTGAACACACAGAGCAGCACATAGTTGTGTGAAAAACACTATGGTGCTCTTTAGTAAGCAGGGGAGTGGAAGAGTCCCAAAACAGAACCAGGAGCAGCGGGTTTATGCTCACCTTTGTACAGCAGATTTAGTTGTCGGCATGAGGAAGGCCGCATCGTGACTCTGTTTGTCCCTGGTGGAAAGCCGTGTGATCAGCAGAATGGATGCAGTTAGGTGATTTTGAATATTATATAATATGAACTCACAGCTCAGACTAAGTGGAAATATTTAAGAAACTGGACTAACCTGTACTTGGTAGGGCTAATATTAGAACTAAATAGCCAAGGGCCATCTGAATGTTTTTACAGTTAGTCTGGGCTTCCAGGGAGCAAAACAAATCAGCAAAGAATAAAAGGTATATGCAATACTTTTATTCATAATTTTTAAACTAATCTTGTTTGCCTCTAGCGCAGCAATGCATGCTTTGCAAACTTTAAAAACATTATGTGACTGAAAGAGAATGTTTTTAATAAGTATAAGTTTTAAGTACTCTACTGGTGCTATAAAGAAAAAGGCGAAGAGACCAGCCGACAGCAGCAGGGTGCAGTTTTGTTGTGCTCTTTTGAACATATTCAGTGAAAAAGAGCACTTCACTTCCCTAAACGTTTTGTATGATGCAATTTTACAACAATTTGAAAAATACTTGTGAGGAAACAGTTTTTGGGGTAAATTAATGTAGAGGGCTTGTTGATTGGTCAGTGCTTCCTGGAGTGGGCGTTGTTTTTTGGAAATAAGCGCACTTAAACAGTCATAAATTAAAGAAACCCAAATTTAGGTATGTTTTTGACAAGAGAACAACCTTATAACATGGTATAAAGCCCAGAAATATATAGCCCCTGTAAACTACATCTAAATGCAATTGGATAAGCATACAATGGGGGCTAGTACCAACATATATGCAGAAACTGAAATATGCAAGAAATGAGAGACATTGATAAGCATTTATGTTTGTAGTATGATAGGTTTTAGTTGAAATAGTTACTAATGGTAGGGGTTCAGTCCCACTTGGGTCTAGCTATAGTTTAGCAGCATTTATCGCTACTAACAATCAGGTGAACATTAGCTTCGCTTATTTTCAGACTGAATGCTGTTAAGTTCCAGACCACGTGAGTGTTGCATTAGGCTGATTCGGGTTGCATATCTTCAATGAATGTAAACATCCAAAGACCATCTAAAGACAGAAATCTAGTTAGACGCCTTAATGGAGCCATGGCCTAGTCCAGCAAAGTGCTGCATGTGAAGTGGGGTAGTCTTTGGCCCTGAGTGGAGGAAGCATCCTCTCTCTTTGCCGTCTGTGGTTTGAACAAGTGTCTGGAGTGATCCGCTGGGGGCTGTGGGGGTCTGGTGGGGTTTCCGGATGAGGATGTGGCCTGATGGTGCTCGGGGAGATGCTGGTCTCAGTGTTTGTCTGACTGTCTGCTGCTGTAGTCCTGCTGCAGTAACATGAGCTCAGCCCCTCACTCTGTGGAATACTGCAGTCTGGAGTTGAAAGTACTAAAAGGATGTGATGCACCGTTAGATTCAATCATGTCTAAAGCAGATATGGCACACTTTGAGATGGTGAGAAAAGGCTTTGATTGACACTTACACAAAACATTGTTCCTAAAGCTCAATGGAAAAACTGTACTCTAAAATAGTCAAAGTAAAAGGTATCGAGTATTAAAACAATTTTATTCATGTAGCCTGATATCACCATAACAGTTGCTTCAAAGGGCAGGAATGGACATAAACAAACAAATAGTACACCCCCTGTCCTTAGACCCTACCCTATAATTTAAAAAAAAAATGTTTATTTAACCAGGAAAGTCCCACTGAGATTCAGAATCTAATTTACAGGGGAGTCCTGGCCCCGTAGGGGGCCTATTGTACATGTTTTTAGTGGTAGGGGAAACCGGAGCACCCGGAGGAAACCTATGCAGACACGGGGAGAACAGAAAGGCCCCACCTGGTCTGGGAATCGAACCCTGCACTTTCTTGCTGTGGGGCAGGAGTGCTAACCACTATGCCACCCTGCCACCCATAAGAAAAAGAGAAATCTAAGGGAGAACCACATGAACCACCACATGAAGCAGAGGTTCACTCCCGGGACGGTCAGGCTTGAGACGTGATATTGTTTATTTGGAAATAGAATTGAAGTCTGTAAGAATGCAGCAGGTGGGGAAGGCATCATTCAGACAGGTGAGAGATGAGATTAACAGTACAGTGGATCGCTCGTGCACTAGAAAGTTGTCAGCAATGAAATTGAAATTACTGTTAATGTATATTTGAGATGCTTCAGTGTCCTTTTCAATGTGTTGTCTATGGCTGGTGTCTAAAGAATATTGCACTGAAATAGCCTCAATTTTACATCAATTAGAATTTTTGGCAGGTTTTAGGTAACACTGTAATATTCTTAAAATAATTTAATAGTTTTTATTATCAATTTACACAATGCAAAGTGACTTTGTTGAACTAAACAACAGATCTGCTCCGCAAATCCCTGTGTCTTCATGCTAATCACACAAAATACCTTATCATAATGGAGGTATACTGTAGATGCAGTCACTCTATTTGCATTTTGTAAGTTTGTTATACATTGCTTCAAGTACAGCATTTATTTTCACCTGTGTACATGTTTTGCACATTATTGTAGAATAGGAGGATAGAGTTTTCTCAATCATACTATTCAACACCTGTAAACATTTTCATGTGAAACTGACTGGAAATACAAATTGAAAACATTAAAAATAATAATATGCTTACAAGGGTATTATACTGTCAGAATTTCTTACTGTGCCTCATAAAATGCATTGAGGAGACAAATTTGAACGACAGTTAATAGTCTGTAAAAACATCAGCATAAGCAGACCTATCAAAATGGCATATTTCATTCTTAAGAGTGGCTTTCCCTGTGTCAGTCCACATAAATAGAAGCGTGACAGACAGTTGGGAAATCATTCATTATTCACCATGGGGGCATGTGGAGGGGGGTTCGGACAGCGGGAGGACGAGGGGGGCGGGCCATTTGTCTGGAAGCTCCGGGCCACAGCCAATCAGAGCTGAGCAGGGGCGGTCTTAATCCCTGTGACTGACATGTTATTGAGTCTGGAGCCGAGACGGTAAACAAGTCCGCTCTTGAGCAGGCGTCGGACGGGGGGGAGGGGAGGGGTAGAGTTCTGTGTATGTGTGTGTGTGTTGGGAGGGGGGTTGGGGGGGGGGGGGTAACCATGGTGATTAAGCACGGCTTTTCCACCGATTCGCAGAAACCATAAGTTAAGGGGAAAAACGTGAACAGCACGACGAGTTCTGGTAAATATGCAGCAGGAAAGGCAAATGAATAACTAGGCTGTGGGGATTTTTGGGAAGCTTTGGAGATGAATAAAATTAAAATATTAAAATTAATGGCATTTAATAAACACCAATTGTAAACACCAAGCAATGGGCATATACAAAGCAGCTATTTGCCAAGGCTACAACATGTTATAATGTAAACAAATAAAGTCAGTTCAGACAGTGCTGTCTATGATGACTCAAACTGTAATGGTTGGACTTTGATTACATTTTCAGGAACAGTAACTTGTGAGCTAACTGTAAGATATATGGTCTTTGTGGCTGAATGGATTGAGCATTTACCCCTGGATTCGAACAGGGTAGCCCCAAAGAGCTTAATGGATTTAGCATTCACCCCTGGATGAGACTATCCTCTGTTCAAGTCCAGGTCTGGGCACAATGTCTTTACCACTGCAGGATAGGGCCAGTGTCTTGATTGCAACGTGTGGTCTTAGAGTTTTTCTAATCATGTATTTAGATATTCCTATGACCAAATATTTTTTTTTTATACATTTCAGATTTTTCTGCTCTAATAATTTCTTTTGTGACTGGATTTTATATTTTCAATAGATGGTCTTACTTATCCCCAGACACCAATTGGTGTCTGGGGATAAGTAAGACCATCTATTGTTGATTATCTATCCAAAGTCACTATAACATATTTATATTTTCCTCATAGTTTAACTGATCTGCACTTTTGCTAGTTTCCTTAAAGCTGTTGTGATTGGTTTCCACCTTATAATTTATACGTGCAAACAGTTGAAGATTTATGTCGAACAGAGACAGTAAAAGTGCATTTCGGTACTTTCTGCCCTTACATCATCTTCTCATCTTACAAGCTCATATAACAGGAAATTTGACTGTTTTTCATACTGTGACATTTTGACACTATTGTGTACCTTACAACCTGTAATTGTACCTGCTTGTGTGCAGATTTAGGGGTGGAGCCCCAAGGCACTGGCCCAAGCTGAAATCTGATTTGCCTCTGAAGTTATCACTCACCTAGCTTGTTTATGAGAAGGATTATTAAATTATTGGTTCATGCAATGCTAGGTTTAAAAAGTTAGAAATAGTTTTTAAAAGACCAGTCATCACACAGTTTTTCTTATTTATTTGAAATTGTCAATTGCTCAGCTCCAAATTAATAATTATTTTGTTGTTATTAATAGAATACTAACAAGTAACACTTATAAAAAAAATAAAAAAAATCCTCCTCCAAAATTGCTTTTTGTATTTTCACAATAACCTGCAGTGTGACTGTAACATTTTCAAAATACAAACTGGTAAGGACATTTTTGGCATAATGGTACATATGTGTACTTGACTAAAACTTGAAAAACAATTAAAATAAGTTTAATTAATCATCAGAATGGTGTCTTGCAATGTAACATGAATGATCTTGTATTTAAACAAGCAGTTGCAACAAAACCTACAGGACCAATTTGTCATTTATAGACCAGAAAGACCTCTGGAGGTAAGCTATGACCAGAAGGTGGTATTTTTTTCAATTGAGTAAAATCCTAATTTTCTTCAAAACATTCAGGGATATATTTATTCAGTTAGCACAACAGACTGTAGAATTGAAAATAGACAAATTGTACATTGTATTTATAATTTTAAACTGATTTACATGAGCTCTTTACTAAAGAATTAAACATTAACAATGTTTATAACGCAATGTTTTTTTTATAAATGTTGAAGTAACTCTCTGTAAATAATCAGTGTGGTCACTAATCTTTAACTAATGCCTAACAGTGTGAGTTATTCTAAAGTGTTACATAGTGATCTCTTCATTTTTCTTTAGTGTTTGACAGAGGTAGAACATAGGAGCACCTGGCGAGAGTAGACCTCTGCCAAGGCATTGCAGGATCTGCCTCATAAAGAAGGCCACATGCACATGAATATAACCATTCATTGTCCTTGCATTGTAAACACTATAGTATTTCCTAGTACAGTGAGGGGTCTCCACTTGCATTCAGATAAGGACACACTGCTACCCTCTGCCTCAATAGCACTCATGGTTTTATTCAATTAAGTTCAGTAATGCATTTCTCTGAGAATGCATCTACTAACCCTCTCATCTTCCCCGCCTTCTCCAGATCTAAAGATCCACCCACAAGCCTTTCTAGCAAACAGCATTGAAATTACACCATCTTGTTATCGATATATGCTCACTTAAGGGAAAAAAGGTGAGTAATGCACAGTTGAGAGGCCACAGATCACATGGCCTTTATTCCATTGACATCTTCTAATGCACTTATATCCGTTTGAAGCCTCTCCGCAGCTCCAGTCCACACCATTGCGTTGTCTTCCTCATTTTGTCTTTCTCTTGGCCTCTTAGCAGCTAAAGCTAAAGTGGCAGCGTCTTCTCGAGTTTCAGCAGTGGTTCCTGAAGTTGTTATTGTGTTGCTGCAGCGGAACAAGGGATTAACATTCTCTCCTTTGAGTTTTCTGCGGCCGGGAACATTCTGCAGATTCTTCTCATAGTGCACTGACTACAGGATAGAGAGATAGAGAGAGATAGAAGCTAAACCAAAAGGCCCACAGCACTTGGCCTGTGTGGTCGTGGAGCACTGGTAAAAATGCTGAAGGTTAACGAATAGCCACTGTAGACTGTACTGTAGTGAAATATCACATGTTCATAAATTCTGCATCATTTATACATATTAAGCTTGTGTTTGAAGTATGTCAAATATTTCTACTTTAAAAAAGGCACATCATAATTATAACAATAAATAAAGTGGACGTGGAGTCAGTTTGGTTTGTCTCATGGAAGAAATATAAGATAAAACATGATTCCACAGCAGGAAATTTCACTTGTTTCTGCACCTCTTAAAACAGGATAAAGTGCAGAAAGCAAAAAGTGTGCATGTTGGTAACCGGTTAAGTTATTATTTTAAATCATTACTTCAACGTTTAAAAAAAAAAATCTAAAAAATCTACAGCAAAATTCATATCTGTATAGTAAAAAAATTATTAAAAGTACAAATTAGGCTATATATATATATATATATATATATATATATATATATATATATTGCATTCATCAATATAAGCCCTGCCTTCCCATTAAAGTGTAAATATATATATTTACACTTTAATGGGAAGGCAGGGCTTATATTGATGAATGCAACCAGGAATTGCTTTTTCCAATATAGGTTTGATGTACTGTATGTAAAAATGGTTACTGTATTGTAATGTAATTGGTTTTCAGTCGATCTATGCAGTTGCCAACAGCTAAAACAACACTTAACACTGACTGCGTTCCAGGTATGTCTGTTATTTTTTAAATAGATTGCATGCTGATTTACCCTGGCAAAAGCTCAAGAGTCACACCTTTTATATTTATAAAAGTTATTAGAAAGACATGGAAATAATAATGGAGATGTTAATTGGTGTTATATGTTATTTCGCCACAATAAAATCAGCCTTTAACAATAAAGTGCAAGCAGTCATTTTCTACTTCTATCTATTATAACTAGCGTACTCTACTCATCTGCATAAAAGGCAAGTGTCTGTGCAAACCAACTATTGTAATCTGGCATTTTTATACTGGGTAACCAAAACATTTCTTTGTTGTAAATGATCTTAATTTTATTTTATGGCAGATAGGAGCAACATAAATTGGCAAAAAGAATGTAATAATAGTGACCCTAAAGCAGGTATAGTGCCTAATGTTTGACTTAACAATGTAGGATTGCATTATTGTTTTCTTTGTCTTTAGGAATGCAGGAGTTGGACTGTTTCTAACCTTTGCTGCTTTATGTTAAGAGGAAGTCCTTATTTGGTCATGGCCTGTCTTTGAAGTAGAAACTGGAAACTTACAATGGCCTGCATAGCTATGTGTGAGAGAAGCAGTGTGGAAATAGGGTCGCATTAGACACATCTATAAATAGGGGATTGTATCCTTGATACCACGAGTTGTTTGGTCCCACACTGAAAACGGGACGACTTATATGGATTTACCACAGCGCTCCCCCTCCCCGCTCTTTCTTCTGGCACTAGGTACACATGTTTGGAATTTCTCTTCATTGAGGAATCTGTTAAAATGATGCGGAAGGGAAAAAAGAGGGACCTCCTCCAAAGACAAGGCTTGTACAGTTTGCTTTGGCTGCCCCCTTTTGGTAGGATTCCAAGAAAATGCTTGGGACAGACTCACACCAGCATCAGATTGCCAATCGTATCCCAGCTGGTTACTGTATGAGAAAATGTGTGCGTGGTCATTTGATGCTGGTATTTATAAAAATATACAGTTTCTCTTGGAGCTGATCCAGGCTGATGTTAAAGTAGAGAGAGTGGAGTCTCATTAGAAACAGCAGGTCAGGGCGGTGCAGGCTCCAGTTCTGTTTATCAGCTCATAACTATCTGAATTCCTCACGTCTCACTGTGAATCAAACATTAACCATATTGTGTCAAGATGCCTTTCGATTTTAGTGGAAATGCTTTTGTCATTGAATCTTAAATAATATAAGTATCTGTACATGGCGTTTAATCATGATACGATTTAAAATGTCAGCTTTTATGGCTGGATGTTGACGTCTGTGTTGGTGCGGGTGTGAGGGAGACTGGCAGGTATTTGAGAAGCTGTGAGCTTCCCACTTAGCTGTGTGTAACGTGAACCTGCTTTTGGTCCTGGTGCCTCTGGTCTGTGTGTTCTGGTGCATCGCTTCAGTGCAGCGTCACATTCTGAACCTACACAACTCCTTTATAAAGCACATGAAATATTCAGAGAGAGAGATGAGCTAAATAGTCACCACATTTTCCCCACCAATTCACAAATACAGACCATGAGGTTGTGATGCTGCAGTTGAGGTCAAAACAAGTGAGCAAAGGAACCTATTTGACATACTGACATGTACAGTCTTCCTTAATACAAAGCAACAACCTATGTCTAAGTACAATTGCAATTACAAGCAAAAGTAAAGATATATAATATTGCTTAGAGCCAGGTTTAAAATTCTTGATTCATTTTGTGGACATGTTTGATAAACTAGTTAATAATGTCATAACAGCCGTAAAAATCTAAATTCTGCCTTGTTTTTTGGGGTATAATGCCTAATAAATCAGGCAAGGAATTATATATCAAGAAATGCCTCTGTAAAAACCTTTCAAAATGTAGTTAAGTACTGGAAAATATGGTTCTTGTAGGCTATACTCAAGTGGAGCTATCTGACTTAAACAGCCTTCAAAGTTAATATTTCAGATAGAAAACTATAGAATGCTACAAAATTTGACAAAACTTTCTGAAATTCTATAAAATAAAATAAAAGATTTCAAAACCAACCAATTTTACTAAAAATCACCATAATGAGTTAAAAAAAAAGCTTAAAGTAACCACACTGCAAAAAAATAAAACAAAACAGAATATGGTAACATGAGTAAGCATTAGTTAAGTATTGGTTAAGCATTAGTAAACAGTTAATTGATTATTTGTAAGCATTATTTCAACATTTATAAATATATAGACATTGTTATTCATGTTTAATTATTGAGGAAAAACTCATGTAAACATCAGTGTTAATTCACGATCTATAATCTATTTATTCATTAAAATGTGGTGAATTATTTATAAAAAAATGTATTACTGCTTAATAGCCAAAGCCTAAGGATTTGGTGAGTTACTTAGAAAAGTGTCATGACTCCTAGCTGACAGTGGTGGAATGTAGCGTGTTTGTGTGTGCATTTTCTCTCATCGTCGGCTCAGCACCAGGAGGAAGCAAGAGGCGGTTGCTAAGGAACCAGCGCTTCCCTTCAGTGTAGTTGAGTTCATCTTTAACGCTCCGCTGGGGAAACTTGTCTGGCACTTATAACAAAGAGCACAACAGTAAATAGTAAACACTTATTGTCTCCATTCAGCTGTGGAACAAAGACTGGAGTAAGCACATTTAATCCAGACATACAGCCAGAATAAAGCCACGTTTCCTGTCTTTCTGGTTGTCTCCAAAGCTTTCTCTAAAGGGAACCATTATTAGCAGAGCACACCTCATCAAGGCAGATTTTCACACACAGTTCATTTGTTTTTGCTCTGGACCCATGAGAAACTAGGACAGCCACTCACTATATTTACAAACAAGACAGCTTTGATTATTGTCTAAGCCTGATCACACTGAGTTTTTTTTTTTTAAATCCATGACAAAAAAACAAACAAAAAACTTTGCATTTCAACCCCATTCACATGTAAATAAAGCCTCTTCTGATACAATGATTTTATTTTGAACTAGTGACAAAAGTACAATATTGTGTTTCAATGTTCACAGAATATCAACAATACAAATATAGGCATACAGTTCAAGTACAACATACAGGGTAAAATAGAACTCTACATACAAATACATATATAAATATATAGGGAATATGTGGAACTTATATACTCCCACCCCCAATTCAAAGGATTGCCAAAGTATTTTTTTAAACTATAGAAATGTTTTTAATATTTTGTCCTGATTGTTCCCCATTGGTCATTGATGTGTATTGAATATGCACATCTCCATGGTAACCATTACAGTGAACCATGGCAGCTGTTTGGCAAATTTAGTTGCATATTTAATAGGGAAGTTGGCCTTTTCTTTATTGTATGTGTACGTGAGAGAATCATGCCATGCGAATAGTTGCAGATGAAATTTGCATAAGTAAATTAAACCAACCATGCTTGTGTTTGTCATTGTCTCCGTCGAAAAAACTTTAGTCCAAATGAATCAGTACCACTTGGATAATGAGATTTATTGTTGGAATCTTGCTGCATGTTTACAGTTTAAGGTCAGACAAAGTTCTTTAAACCCATACTGACTCATTCTTAGATCAACAATCACGCTGATGCTGGCGTTTTTTCCTGACTTGTGTTACCAATGATATAAATGAATAGATGATTACAGAGTAAATTAGCTGAGTTCATTAGCAGTTAGGGCTAGAAAATCCACTTCGATGTCTTAACAAGCTATGAGCATAGTATGACTCTTCTCTGCATGTAAAAGTTGGGACTGCCTGAGAACCATCTGTTTTTCCTCCATTGCATCTGAATTCCCCCAACTCCATCTCAATACATCGGCTACAATAAAAATACTTTTGAACATTGGAAACAGATGCCTGTAATTTGCTGTTGTCACTGTTTGTCTGATCGCATCACTGTACTGTTAGGAGCTGTAATCGCTAATCTTCTCCGGTCGGTCATCTGAGTCTCATTCTGTCAAAGTTAAAGATGATTTTGCAACAGTTGTGAGATGAATTTGTCAGTCTGTCAGGAAGCTCCATCTGTCACATTCACCCGAGCGATGAGGATTGTCTTATTGATAACATATTGCGGTGGATTACTGTTGCTCATTCAGGCTCGATAAACAATAGGGCACGCTGCTATTATTCATGTTGCTCAAGTTTAATGTGAAAGACCCCATGCAGTCATTTTCTTGTCAATTTCTTCCCAGAGACATACAGTTTCCTTCTATGAGGGACAAGGGGAGTAATGCTGCGTTCATGTGTGCCTCAGATGGGCAGGGTTTACTGAGTTGTTTGTCCAACGTGTGTTTACTGGGAGGTGGAATCAGTTCAGAGAATGACCGAACTAGCACTTAGTTGTAACACTTTATAATACTTACTTTTAGAATACTTTAGAAGTTAGCTTTCACTTTTCACAGCTGAATACAGATAAATATGGATGTTTATAGCTTACATACTTAAGTTAAATACTGTCTTTAGGGCTGTCCCAAGGATTCAAACTCTTATCAAACTCTTTCTCCTGTGTGAGCGGCATCTACTGCTAATCTCATATAATTCACTCTATTTAGGAAAAGCCTGAGTGTGCAATATCTGCAAATACTGCATTATTAAGTTCGGAAGATGGCAGTAATACATTTTAATAAGAATTGGGCTAGTATTCAATTTCAATTTCATTTTTCAAAAAAAAAAAAAAAAAAAAAAACTTAAGTGAATGTAGCATCAAAGAATTAAGTGTTGGTAAAGATATTTTGGAAGTTTCATCATACTTTGTATCAGCCTCTTGCTGCACCTACGAACTCTGTCAGATTTGGGACTGGTCTCTGTGACCAATGGAAAAACACCAGCACATCCTCATACAAACTACAGCAGTGCCCAGCCACAAACGTGAGCACGTTTCCCCTAATCCCTTTTCATTTGTTTTCTTTTCCACACACACAAACACCAAGCGTCACAAGATTCTGGATCACTGGCACTATGATGTCACAATTCAACATGTGAACTCTCTTACAGTGTGAACAATGTGCAATGTAATTTCTATAAAACTTAAAAAAAAAAAAATCACAAAGCGTAAAAGCTTGAAACATATTTTAAGATGTCATAGTCATATTTCCCAGTGTTTTCCAAAGACTTATGATATGAAAATATGTAGAGTTGGCTTAAGTGTGTTCTCATTTTTGACTTTTAGTAGCTCTTTTTACTGTTTACACCACTGACTCTTCTGTCTCTTTTTGTGTCTTGTCTAGTTTGCCCAGAACACTGCAAGTACGCGTGCACGGACAGAGGGGAGTGCTGCCACAGCCAGTGTCTGGGCAGATGTACGGAGCCTAACAACGACATGGCGTGTGCCGCCTGCCTCCACTACAACCACGAGGGTCGCTGCGTCCCCGAGTGCCCCCCGGACACCTACATGTTTGAGGGCTGGAGGTGCATCACCATGGACCTGTGTGCTCATGTCCATCTGCCCGGAGACACCCACTTTGTCATCCACGATGGAGAGTGTATGCTTGACTGCCCCTCTGGATTCACCCGCAATGAGTCCAACCGGTATGACACACTTGTATAGCTTTAAAAATGTATGGAAAATTGATTTAGTTCTTCTACAAAATGTATTCTTAGCAACTGGAAGCATTGCATCTCTCCAAGTCTGAGCTGACACGCACATTCTCAGGCACTGCAAATAAATGTGGTAACCATAATTCTGGCCAACTTCTGCCAGATGTATTTTGACACTATTTTCAGGGTTTTATCAAATATTATTAATATTTCCTGACATGTAACTACAGTATTTTTGGTCTTTCTGAGAATTCACTCCACTCCTACCTGCATTGTCAACTTGTGGGCTGTGAGCATGAGTGAAGAACTATAATGACAGTGTTTTGATATAGCGTATGTGAGAAGATTACAAGCAAAAATGAAGTATTCCATAGGGACCAGTCTAAACTAACTTGGCAACCATTTCTGACTTCTGACCCCTTATTTTTATTACTTACTTATCTATTGATTATTATTCACCAAACAAGCTGTAAAATATAATGAACTCATGCTCTGTGGCCCTACTATGCATCTGCAATACAAATGCCCAGGATTTGATTGATTAGGAAAATACTACTGTAATTATTCTTATGGCCTTAACTTTTCTTCTAGTTACATTAGTGTAACTGCATGGCCTATCCATTTGGACACATACTGTAGAGCAGTGGTTCACAACCTTTTTTTTTTTTAAAGTGACCCCCTTTTTTTACCAGTGGATAAGCTGATGACCCTTGCCCTTCTTTTATCTGACATTCACTTCTGAGGACTTACTGAGGATAAATAAAGCCATCTATTTTATTTAAATTCAGTGCATAATAAAAAACTTCACAAAACAATTATCAAACATTTACAGTGAGCGTATTCTTAAATGCAGTAGTTTTCCACATAAAATTTCTGTATACATCGCATTGTATCAGCCAGTCTTCCATACATTCAGGTCTTTGTGTTCATTTCACAAAAAATACCTGTGCATTGTGTTGCTAAATCAAAAACTACCAAATGGGTCATTTGCACAGGTAAAACTGCATTTAAGCTACACCCAAATCCATCATCTTTCCTTTTTTTTTGGGTGGGGTGGGGTGATTATTATTCAGCCCTTGCTTAGACCTATTTTGCTCTTTTCTAAATGTGCTCTGATTGGCTGACTCTGATTCGTGACAATTAAACTGTGCAATCTGATTTGACATCCTGAGAGAGAGAAGAGTTTTAGCAAATTGTTGTGTAAATTTATCATTCATTACTTTCTGTACTTTCCCTCCAGCTCATTTTACAATAACATCCCCAGACCTTGTTATAAAATTATATTTTAAAAGTCTGATTTTCTCACTTGTTTCTTTTTGAATAGAAGAGACTGCGGCAGCTTGTGTTTACCATCTTGTGCATAATGAATTTATCCGAATAAAGTATCCTCCAGTTAAACTCGATCTAACCCAGCTGAAAGCACGTCTCAAAGGTTAACAGCAGATTTCAGAGCGTTTCCTCACTTGTTCCACTTGACTTAACCATTTTATAGCTGACTTTTAAAAGGAGCTCTGTATTCCTCTGTTTGACTGCTGGACGTTCTTTGGCCTCTCCTTTACTGGTCGGTCTCGGAGGTCGACGGAGAGTGACTCACGCTCTCACGGAACTAAAGTTTAGACTAGAGCCCGTAAAAGACCACACTCTTTGAAAGATGACCTTGTGTCCCACAGTGAAGTTATCTGCCTGGAATGAGGAGTGGGCAAGTGCTTTCAGAGCGAGGGGGAAAAGTTCATGTATGACTTGTACTGCAGCAAGCAATTGAGTCATCTTACTTATTTTTCTGTTCTATACAAAGACAGTCTGGTAACTGTCCATTTGAGTTGAAAGGTAGAACAAATGGAAGCTGGAAAAACTAACATTGTATGCCACTAGATAGACAACCAAGTACTAACCTTTGCAACCTAAACAGTATCTGGACAAATACAAACAACCACTGCAGAAAATCCACCCCACTCAAGATAAACTGTTATGATTGGTCAGAAAGAGTTGATGTAGGTGTAAGATGGCTTAATGGAAGAAGTACTAGACCCACTTAACTTTTAACAGACAAGAGGGTGGGTACAGAGTTGTATTTACATAGGTTTCAGTCAAGACTGCTGAAAAATGGCTTGTTGTAAGATCAAGTGAGAGTTAGACAGAAAACCCGAGGGAGAGACACCAGAATGACAAGTAACAAATTGGTCCAACCTGGGAATTATACCACATTGATATAGAGCTGCACGATATGAGGAAAAATATGCGATATGTAGAATATTGTGATAACAAATTTATCGGCAATATTTAGAAAAACTGTTTTGACATTAAATTAAATTGAAGCTGCAATGCAAGTCCCTAGGCAAAACTTTACAAAGACTAAACCAGGGCTAAAACAAGGCTAAATGGGGCCTAAATTTGGACTTTTAAAATATTTTTATATTGTCAAACACATTTTCATTTAAGTGTCTTGTGGTCCTCAACCTGTCAATCGTGATCTACCAGCTGATCACAAATGCAGTGCTGGTAGATCGCGGAGCCCTGCCTTTCCAAATAAAGTCATATGCCTTTGGCATTTGATTGACATGCAGATCGACCAGTCTGAGTTTCTTTCTAACACATGGGACACTGCAGAAGTGCTAGTAAACTGCATGAGCTACCAACTAAACAAAATACAAGCAACTTAATAACAATCAGAGTTTTGGCCACTTTCACTTCAGTTCTGTTGTGGAGGCTGCGGGCGGCTTGTGCTTACCGGCCGCTCTGAACAGCGCTGCGGAGCTGACACACACAGACACACACAGACACACACAGACACACACACAGACACACACACAGACACACACAGACACACACAGACACACACAGACACACACACACACATACACAGAGGAGGAGAGGCAGCGGTATCAGGGAGGAGACAGGTGAGGAAGGAGTCAGTGCCTGATGTATTCTACCTGTTTGCTCTATTTTTGTCTTTCAGTAGTTTGTTGTTGTGAGCCGTGAGGAAAGCTGACTTTGTTGAGGTCTCATAAGCTCCTCCGCTCCGCGTTACCATGGAGCTCCTGTCACTCACCAATATTACTAAAATAATGTTGAGCTTTGGTGATACGCTGCATTGATGCTGCAGTTTACTATTTAATTCTGGCCTAATTATAAATATTGTAGGCCTATTTCATAATTTCCTGTTTTAGGAAATGATGAAATGTTGTGAATATCACTGACAAAATTGTAAATGCTACATTTATCAGATTCCGTTATTCGTGTCCTGAGTTGTTAATGAATGTTTATAATTTTAGTTTAATAAAATGTAACTTTATTAAAGAGGTTATTTTTATTTTCATGTTTAATCATTGCAATAATAATAATCCTGATAAATGCCCACCATGCTGTGCCTAATAGAAATAATGGGTAAAAATAAAAATAAATAATAACAAATAAAATAAAGGTAGATCTCCTGGCCTTGATGACTTTAAAAGTAGGCCATGAGCTGAAAAAGGTTAAGCATACCTGTGTCAGATAAAGGACAAAAGATAAAGATGAAGATAAAGGAAGATAAAAGATAGCATTTTTGTGATATATTTGGTTTCTTGTGATTAGAGATGCACATTCAATTCATTTTCTTTAATTGATTAATTGTAGTCTTAAACGATTATTGATTAACTGTTAGCCATAAATTAAGGACAAGTTATAGGCTTAATGTTATGTTTAATTTCCCCTAACTCTCTAATGGTACTGTACCTTTACTGTACTGTACAGCATAACAATTAATTATTACTATTTCTTCCAATTGATTATGGCCATAATGCAGATTAACTGATTAACCATGAACACCCCTACTTGCGTTACAGATACACATTACATTATCTAACATCGCAATAACAATATATTTGCAATATATTGTGGTGTGATACTCTGTTGTGTGATATGCGCTCTACCAGATAAGGCAGCGGCCCCCATTTGATCAATAATTTATTTGGTCCAGTCATTGTTTGAAATATTCAGCATAGTTAACACATCTAAGATGATGTCCTGATATTGTACATCCTTATTTCAGTCATTCTTCTGTTTAAGTGTCATGGCCTGTAAAAAACTTATTTGGCTAACAATTAAAAATCTAGATCATCTGTTGAACAGATTAGAGCTATTTAACAGATGGCCTGGGGACTAGAACCGGCCAATTTATCACATTAGACTGGTCCTCGACCCATCTACTAAAAAAATAATATAAAAATAATAATTTAATAGTCCCTAAACTGTACATGCAACACTTAGCTGCACTAAAGCCAGTAGTGGTTGTTATTGTGATGCTATTAAACCAGAAACTGTTTACTTTTTCACTAGAAGTCAGCAGCTACTGTGGCTGTGTGGTGGCACTTTCTGTGTCAATTGTACATCCAACATGAGGGTAACTGTACAGGGGAATCTCCGGCCCACATTTTGGCTCACCGAAGAATATAGTTGAATAGCCCTGATCTGATGAAAACATGCTATAATTTACATTGCACCACTGTCTGTAAGTCATTTTTTAAACTGAAAAAATACAGACACTGGCAACAGTGTAATAATGTTTTTTTCTCCCAGCTCTTTCTTTCCTGTTCAGTCAACAGAAACTGACTTGTTTTGTTCCTGTTTGCAGTATGTTGTGCAGCGCCTGTAACGGCCTATGTGATAAGATCTGCCCGTCTGCTGTCATCGACTCTGTGGACGCTGCCCAGTCTCTGAAGGACTGCACCATCATTGACGGCAACCTGGACATCAACATCCGCCATGGAAGTGAGTACAGCCCCCCCACACACACACTCACAACTTCTCAACTGCGCACATAACAGCACTGGAAGTCTGCTGGAGAATATTTATCTTGGCTGAAATCAAAGCTATACTGAGCGCTACTTAACTTGTGGCCGATTGTCCCGCCCCTAATAAGCCTGCTGAGACCTGCAGTTAAGAGCCTGGTTATTTAAGCTGCCGGGACGTACAGCGAGGGCCACAAAACCAACATTACATCCGCCGGCTGTACTCTAACCCAATTATCACATTATGCTTTAATGCCGTTCATTCACGAGCTGGATCATAAGCTAATCCATGCATATGATGGCATGTTCCTGTGGATGTTCATATTGAGAGACACTCTAGTGGGGTGGTATGGATTCAGTGTGGCTCTTGCTATATATTATGTCTGGGGTTCTCAATTGGTCTGTGGGACCACATTTTTTCCCTGATCATTTTGTCATCAGAAGTGAGAGAAGTACTTAGATTCACTGTTAAAAATTGCATTTGGGCAACACACTTCACCCACACTGTCTACAGTGTATATGGCACTGGTATATGAATGAGAATTGCCAGAGAGGCTGTTATCACGGTATGTCCCAGAGCAGCTATGGCCACCGTTGTGTGGCCATAGCTGCGTTGAGTAAATAAATGTGTCTAGAAAGGCACTACATAAATCCAGTTCATTATTATTATTATATAAAGAGTAACTCAAAAGGCTATTAAAAATTATATTTGAAGAGACAAGCTGTTTGAATTTCTCATCTAACAGCCATTGCCTTGTGGTCAAAGCATATTGGCCCTGTGCCAATACTTGCACTTGCGCACTGCGTGTAGTGTGTCCCAGTTCTACGTAACTTTCACTTCACTGTGCAGTTCCAGTAAGTGTGGATCGATGCGGACTTCGCTGAAGTATATTACCCACAATGCATTTCGTTGTGATTTTTTTCGAACAACGCTGCATTTGTTTCTGTACAACTTAGCACCAAGCGATAACTGGCAAAAATCCAAGGAATGCATTTACAGTTAAACTGAAATTGAAATGAATGTGCCTCATGTCCAGGTAACAACAGTTAAAATGTTGACGAAAATGACACACGCTTGATCTTTCTGTAGTAAAATGATCAACTTTTGTTTACCAAACGCACCACAAAAAGTCAGCGCTGTTTACTCTAAATGTTTTTACCTTGTGATTTTCATAACACAAGTTTCAGGAAGTGTGGACTATCCAATTTCTCTTTTTTTTATGATATTTTTTAGGCCTTTTTCAGTTTTATTGGATACAAGTGTAGAAGTGACAAGAAATTATGGAGGAGAGAGCGGGGAGAGACATTCGGCAAATTGTCAGACCCCAGACTCCCACAAAAGCCAAGACAGGCTGTAGTTGCTATGCATATGTGCCACAGCTCTACCAACTGAGCTATACTGCAGTGCCCATTTCTCACTTTTAACATCCCTGGACCCTTGTGCACGCAAGCACTTTATGCACTTTTAGAAAATGTGCACATCAACACAGTGTGTAGTGCGTAGCACAGGTATTGGGATAATGCCATAATTTATTGTTTTGGCAGAATTTTTTCCAGTTTCTTACTGTCCTTGCAGTATGACTGTGGCACTGCAGCAGATGTGGCACTGAGAGCTGCTCAAAATTGCATTTGAGCTACTGAGCTGCTCTGCTGGGTCCTAGTGCTTAAAAACTCCTCCAGTGTATTGATAAAAAGTCAGCTGAGATGGTAGAAATTGCAAACTACAAGTGGGTGAGCATCATACCAGAGACTAGAAATAGTTGCAGGCTTGCACGGAACAAACATCTTTTATCATTTGTGTGCATAATTTGGGAAAATTAAAGTCGTACTTGGGAACAATTTGTCAGCGCATCCATAGTTACAAGTGAGGGTATTCTAATTTTTTTTTTTTTTACAATGTTAATTTCTTAATTGAACTGTATGGGCATACAGCCAATCAAAAATCTAGAGCAGTAACAACATATGACCTACCGCAATATGGAAAAAATCAACTTATTAGTAAAAACAAATATGGTTATTATAGTTGGTTGAATAGGATAATAGGATTTTGTTTGTTGAAGCAGTTCCAGTTCCCTTAGCTAAGAAAGTGAACAGTCTGGTTGCCCAGCCTATTTAAAGTGCATGTTACATAAAGTTGCATAAATAAATGTTGCCTTGAATAGCCGAAAATTTGGAGCTAATTTTAATGACCCCACTTAAGGACGCCTGTTCTATATGTTGATGTACATTTGTGTTTATCTCCCATGTGCAGATAACATAGCGTCAGAGCTGGAGAGCTTTATGGGGCTGATCCAGACGGTGACGGGCTACGTGAGGATCCGCCACTCCCACACCCTCGACTCTCTGTCCTTCCTCAAGAGCCTGCGCTACATCAGCGGACACGAACTCATGGACAAGTATGGCTCAACTTGTCACCTTTTCATGTCTGAATTTGCACTCTGGTATAGTATGTCACGAGCATGTCCTTTCTATGACGCAATTTCCACATGGCCGTAACATCTTAAGAGTGCCGTTCTGATAAGTAAGTGTGCGCGCAAAGCTAAATGGAAAAGGGCCTGTCTATCAGTGTCCTCTTTAGTGGTGTATCAGCAGCAGATTCAGATACGAGGGAGAGTTTTTCATATCGGCCACAGGGGTCATGGGAAAGCCTGTCACTCCTTCTAGTTGCCGTCTCTCCCAGGGTTGGGTTACACTGGGAGGAATGCCGATGAGGATGGCACGCATTCCCCTTAATATGGAGGTGTAGTACAGCACATCTCATTACCAAATGTCATCTGTCAAGAGTAACTGAACACGTCTGAGTCGTATAAACACAATGACATCACCCGGCTTTGGTGAAACATATCCTAATTGCTGTCAAAGATGGATTATACTGGATTTTCAAGTGGTTTATTTTTTTTAATCACTGAAATTGATTAAATAAATTAGTAAGTAAATAATTATAAGTTACATATAAACAGCAACAAAAAATAATGATTTCACAGAAATTAATAATAATAATAATAATGATAATGATAATGATAATAACAATAACAATAACAACCAGAAGCACAGTTAGGGGAGCACAAATCAACTCAATAGCAATTGAGCTTGCAATATATGTTTATTTTGAAAGTGCAACAATTTAACATTTCAACATAGCATTAAAATAGGTATTTTACCTATTCTGAAAAATACTATTACACAACTAGATACAGTATATTAATGAGCCCACCATGGTAAGGTTAATATAGCATGTAACTAATAATGGCCTCCTTCCCTCAGCTGAACTTAAAATGTGATCAGCTGATGGCTTTAAATTTGTTTCTAAAATAGGAAGCTCAGAGTTGTTCTGGTTGCACATTTTAATCACTCCAAGTATGGCAGGAGAGTTTAAGCATCCCAAACCAACAGGAATGAGGTTACAATGTAAAAAAAAAAAATAATAATATTGCTCTGATTTTTCTTTTACCAGCATGTATGCCTTCTCGGCCATCAACAACTTGAATCTGCAGTACCTGTGGAACTGGACTCAGCATAACCTGACCATCCAGTCGGGACGCCTCTTCTTCCGCATGAACCCCAAACTGTGCATGTCGGAGATCCACAAGATGGTGGAGAGAACGGGTATAACGGTGAGGCAGGAGGAGAGCGACTTCCACAACAACGGTCAAAGAGCCAGCTGTGAGTACAAACGTGACAAGCCAACACTAAAAAAACAATGTACAGTTAGAATCAAATTAGGATCATTGCACCATCAACCTCTGTAATGCCTATATCATAAAGGCAAACATTTTTAGGGATCCAGGTAGGCTTAGTTTTTCTAAATTATGACAGTATGTCATCTTCAGTTCAGTGCGTTCAACAACACTTATTCAGATTTGAATGCTTATGGATTTATCTGGGTCTTTGCAAACAGACAATCCAAATACAATATATTTATTGTATAAATAGTCAAAATAAAATTAAATATACTGTCAAATATTCAAAGACCTAATTCTCAAGGGTTGTACTGGGGCATGGTTTGTACTGTGATTGTGACACTAAGTTTTTACATTTACAAAACAAAACGCATAAGGTTGCAAGCTTATGAGAAGGTTAGTCTAGACCAGTGCTTCCCAATTGTTGGGTCGGGACTCAGGTGTGGTTTGCTGAAAAATGTATGTGGGATGCCACAAAATATCTAAATAGAATTTACAAATCTCAATAAAACTAAAGAAAGAGGGTAGGTATTAGCAATTAGCTATTTTTTTGTATATTTTTGTACACAGGTGAAAGCCACATTCTGAAGTTTAAGTCTAACTCGACAACCAGCTACACAATATATCTGACATGGGAGCACTACAGACCTCAGAACTACACCGACCACGTCAGTTTCATCGTCTACTACAAGGAAGCGTAAGTAATTACAAGTTACACAGAGGAAGTGGATCGAAATGACTGCAGCATTTTGATGTGATGCCGTGTTTTTGTCTGCCTCAGTCCTTTTCAGAACATCACTGAGTTTGATGGCCTGGATGGTTGTGGCTCCAACAGTTGGCACATGGTGGACGTAGATCTTCCAGATGATGAAAACACAAATCCTAAAGTCAGCCTCCAGCACCTCAAGCCCTGGACTCAGTACGCCATCTTTGTGAAGGGTATCACTCTGCAGGTGGACAAGCTCCCGGGGGCCAAGAGTGACATTGTTTACATCCGCACTCGACCATCCCGTAAGTTACTCCACATATAATAAAAAAAAAAATCACCCTTATGAGAAATAAATATTAACATGATGTATTATCTTTTGGTCGTATCGCAGTGCCATCAATGCCTAAAGAGACTCATGCTTATGCCAACTCCTCAACCAAACTACTGGTCAAGTGGTCCCCTCCAGCCTTTCCCAATGGAAACCTGAGCTACTACCTGGTCCGCTGGCAGCAGCAGCCTGAAGACAAGGAACTCTACCTGCACAACTACTGCTCCAAAGGTCTGCACCAATCACCATACACAATTCATTCT
Organism: Bostrychus sinensis; assembly: GCA_020698575.1. Lineage (NCBI taxonomy): Eukaryota > Metazoa > Chordata > Actinopteri > Gobiiformes > Eleotridae > Bostrychus > Bostrychus sinensis. The sequence continues at coordinate 30,598,512 of CM036251.1, read as the reverse complement.
TTTGCTCAGAGTTGTTAAACAAACTAAACACAATGTGGTAGAAAATAGGGATTGTAAAGCTTTGTCTAAATTTCTGGCATCACATAAGCATCAAAATAAAGACACCACCTCAAGCTGCTGAGATTACAAAAGTATTATAAGCTTAAAGGGGCTACATTATGATTTTATTTATCTTTTTAAACCATTATCAGGCTAAAAGAAAATTTTTTCAATAAATACTGTACTGGTGCCATAAAGAAACCGGTAAAGAGACCAACATAGTGCAGCCCTGTTACTCCCTTTCAACAGAAACAGTGAAAAAAGCTGTTTACTTCCTTAAACATTTTGCATGATGCCATTTAACTACAAAATGAAAAATAGCTGTAAGGTAAGATGAGGGAACAACCTTATAGCATGGTAGAAAGAACAGAAAAGTTGATTTGGCGTAATATAGCCACTCTTAATAATAATAAATTTATCAGCTGCATTATTTTTGTCTCCTTCCAAATCTAGTATTTGCTTTCTTTCCACTTGTATTCACATGAGAGTGACAGAAATGACCAGCAGTTATCATTTCCATTGTATGTTTGCTCAATTTGAGATTGCATAAAGCTCAACTCCCTGGAAATGTAGTTTTCTCTAAAAGTAACTGAATGTGCAAGCAGCAAGTTAATGTGAAAATGAATAAATAACAAATAAATAACAGTTCTTTCATTGATTATAGTTGTTCTCTTTAGCTCTGCATTGTGCTGGGAGCCAGATGCTGGCTGCAGTGAAGCAGGAAAAAAGCTGCTGAAAACCCTAGTGTTTAGTATGTCACACTCTAGGCCTGCAGAGGAAGTCAGGGTAGATTTATTTGTTCATGTGTGGTATAACCCAATCTATAAACCTGTTTTCATGATAAACAGACCTGAAGATCCCCATACGGGTCCCAGCTACAGGCATGACCGACATGGAGGAGAACACCAAACCCACCAAATCCGACCTAGCTGACGGTGAGAAGGGGCCCTGCTGTGGATGTCCCAAAACTCAGGAGGAGAAGGACCGTGAGAAGGCCAATCGTGTCTTCTTGAAAGTCTTTGAGAACTTCCTCCATAATGCCATCTTCCTGCAAAGGTACAACACTAAGTCTATCTCTACAGAAGTCTACTGAGTTTGTTATGTTTGCCATGACTCAAGACTGAGGAGCGAGCTGGCCGTCCCGTGTGTAACGACCCCAATATGAGCCGATGGGACCGCGGTGCGGGGGTGTGTGCTCTCTGGACGGGAGGCCGAGCTGGGCCCCGCTGGGTTTGGCTCTTTTGTCAGGGCGGCGCAGATGAGGAAACATGCTGTGTAGGATCCAAAGGCTGCTCGGCACTCTTGTGGCTTTCTGTTACCGTGGCAACAGTGGCACGGGGGATGTTAAGAGCTAGCAGGCAGCAATTTAGGCAGCACAAACAAACACAGGCGAGAGATGTGATTAAGGAGTCTGAAAGATCTCGTCTGGCTGCACACTTCTAACTGCTCAGGCTTTGGTTCTGAACAATAGCCACTGACATCTGTGTTGTGTTATCGTTTAACTTGCTCATGGCCAGGGATGTTTCGAAAAACTCTTCCTATAGTCTCTTAAAAACATGATCATGCACAATATTGTAGGCATAAGTACAAGTAAACTTGCCTACTAATAGACACTCTTGTCAGTTCTTTCATTATAGTAAAATAGAGAAGCCTTTGATTCTCACTTGCAATGCTTAGCAAGTATCTTATACATCAAAATTTTTTAACATGACCTTGAACAATGATTCTCAAATGGTGCCACTTTGGGACCCAATGTTTTCTCGTATCATTTTGTTAGGGATTTTACATACTCTTTTACAACCTCCCTACCTTAACTTAACCTCATTAAACTAATTAATTCTCACATACTTTATGAAAAGACTGAAGGTACCGGTATATTTCTCCATTCTTTTTACTCTGGAGCGTCTGCTAAGAACATGCCTGTGACCCACGTTGAGTTCTTGACCCACAAGTTAACAGTAGAATATTAGTCAAAAGTCAACTCAAATTCACATTGCTTCATTAGTTACAGCAGGGCTAGGTCATATGGCAAAAAAATTTAATCTTGATTTTCTTTCCATTTTCAGCTGGTTTACTCTTTTAATTTCAGTATTTTTTTCCTCTTGCTGTCTGACCTAAAAAGCAATTTAAATGTTTTTTTTTTATATTGCATATCTATATCTTTATTCTAAATGCCTATGTTAAACAACCGTAAAGAAGCAGCAGTGTGCATTATATTCACAGTGACATTAGTGAAGACATCGGTGTCTTAGTGTTAACCAAAAAGTCTTGTTGAAAGAGGCTAAAAGCTCCAGAGCGCACTCTGCAGTCTCCAAGGTCACTGCTTAAGCTGCTCTAAGCACTCGTGCACTTTCCTAAAAAAAAAAAAAAAAAAACCAGTTCTGTGATAGGGCTATGTTTTTAAGTTACAGTAATCTTAAGTGCAAATAATCCTCATTAATTTTAATTTTAAAACTTCTAAGGGTCTGTCTGGAAGTTGACAGTTTGCTTTTGTAGCCATGATAATTCTGATAGTGACGCTCTTCATTATTCAATTTATTTGCAATTTCTCTACCTTGGATCAGTTTTTTTAGTGCCCTGAGTGATCATGGATAGTAGTCACTTGAAATATTTTTTTGCCTACACTATCATCTTTGCACACACTTTAATTCATCCAAGGATTTAGTTAACCAGGCCCTAAATATCCTGTCCTTGCCTTAATAAAGTGTATGTCACAGGATCACGCACAAGTAACAATCTTAACACTTTACTTTATTCCTAGAAATACAGTATGGAAGTCTTTGATTCTCTCTGCAACAGTGCTCAGCAGTTATCTTTTTCCAATTAAACAACACCCATTTCTCCTCATTTTATTCATTGCAATATTGCTGTATTCCATCTCCTGTCAGCGCTCATGTGGCACTGGATCAATATAAGCCTTTGGAGGAAGGAAAATAAAACATGGCTTTCTATTATAATCAAAGTCATATCTGCTCCCCCTCCCTTAATCTCTTTGCCTGTGTTCATTTGTTATGGTATACTCTTGGAAACAAGCGTGTGGCACGTCATGGGTTTGCAATATGCACAATACAACCAGCTGCATGACAGACTGCTCCGGGAAAAGGGTTTCTGAGGGTTTAGACCCGGTGTGAACAGGAAGGAGGGCGGCTGCAGGCTGAAAGAAGAGGAAGTACTTTTTGATACGGTTGCTTTTGCTGAGCACTGCACTCTATTCCTCCTCCCAGTACACGCTCTCTTTATCCAAAGCACATATTTTCTGAGGCAAGATAGCTGCCAGGAAATGTACAGTGAATTCATCTGGAATTTCAAATGGATTTGGGAAGGGCCCTATTGCATCAGTGAGCGAGCGTTCACAGACAAACAAAGTCAAGAAGTCATGTACTTTTAAGATCTTTGTGTAAAATAGTTGTAGAATACAGTTGAAGAAATCTCAAATTGTACATTAATTTGTTTATTTTTGGCCCCTTCTTTTGGGGTAGTGGGGGGCTGGAGCCTATCCTGACTACTTTGGGCCTGAAGCAGGTTACAACTTGGACAATGGCCACTTAGTCACAGAGTTAACACTATCAAAGTAACATGTTTTTTTGCTTGCAAGGAAAATTTCCCATAAAACCCATAAGTTCAGTTTCTATCCATGTTCCTCCAACTGTCGAGGGAGGACAAACTGAGCACTGCTGGAGGAGAAGCTCAAACATGTTGCATTAAGGCTCAGGAAAGTGATTCTCAAGTTTGTCACACCAAATACCACCACACACACATTTGAATTTCAAATTCAAAACCTAAACCATCTTAAACTAACTAAAAGGAGCAGGACCAACCCGGATTTGAACCAAGGGATAAAATAGACATTAAGACAGAAACATTTCTGACTAAATAAGGACTAAATGGGAACTGTACTAGAACTAAACCAGGACTAAACACGGGGTATCCCAGGGCTAAACCAGGTCTAAACCAGGACTAAATAAGGTTCCAACTGCCTAAACAGGACAGGGCCGTCTATCAATTAAGGCTAACACCTAGAGAAGGAATAAAACTGGCTTCAAGTTAAACTAAACCAGGACATGAACTTCCATTTTGTTTCATTCATGCTTGTTTGAGTAATCCTGTATGCTGAGGCGCTGTCCTCTTAAGAGCTGAAAACGCTTGGTCTCAGTGCTCTACGTAGACACGTGTAACCAGGAATTGCTCCTGCTTGTTTCTAAAGCCCATACATCAGACTCGTTTCATTGCCGTCACTATGAAGCAGTCAGCTCATTTATCTCTCTGTTAGCGTCATGTTGCTAATAGCTGAGCTAAATAGCCATTTTATGGTTGGTCCATTCCTGACTGTTCCCAGCAGGAGGCATCAGGCACCTAATCCAAGCGTTCTCTGCAAAGTCAGCTCCCCAAAGATGTTTTCCATACATATACCTACGTTATTTTAAGTTGATATGAAAATGTGAAATACTACTCAAAGGTGTCAAGGACTATTTAAAAAACATACTATATGGCTAAAGGCTAAAATATTTGTTATATCTTATATTATTTCTTCATATTTATTATTCTCTTTTCACTGTTTTTATAGAGCCATAATAAGCCCTAATCTGCAATTTTGCCACTAGATACCACTAAAATGCACACTCCACATCTAAGATACGATTTGGTTTAATGCAAAGTTATTATTAAACTGTAAACTGTGTCATTGTTGCACTGATGGACAGTTACAGGGTAAACAAAAATCCCTAAAATGTTCATATAAAAAGGGTTTAAGCCACACGAGTAAAATTTGATGCTTCAAATTCATGTCCACGCACACAGCAGACATCTAGACTTGGGTGATTGTTGGACTGCATTGAGTGAAAAGGAATCTTCTTAGAAAATAAAGCATGTTCTCTCACTACATCTAGCTAAAAGGTCATGCTAAAGTCAGCTAAACCTCCTCACACCGCATTTTATTGCACCTGAAATATTTAAAGCTGACCATCTCAGTTTAAGAGCTGCTTGAGAGTGAGTCATGGCTCTCCGACCACCTTGTGCTGCTAACAGGAATGTTTGTACCAAATTTCATTTTTTTTCACTGATGCCGCTGCTCTGGTTTTATAGTACCGCACCACTTATAACTGTCAGAGAGGAATGTTAGCATGTTAGCGTGACTGGGCTTTCCCACGGATCTGTTTGCGTCTCTGCCTCTCCCTGGACGGCTCATGTCTGCAAAAACACTAGATGAAAAATAAGTACTAACAGGTTACTTCTTCCTGGTAAATCTAGGGGGAGGTTAATGTGTTTTGTGCTAAATCCTACAGTATGCAGTTTTTAATGTCACATTTTCTTAAAATAGCACTTGCAGTCCAGCCATTTCCAAAGTCAAGAGTGTCGCGGCCCCCTTAAATTTCTGAAAATCCCACGTGGACCCCCAAATATACAACCTCTATTCAAAAGACTATGTCATGTTTTTCTCCATATATTTTTATATACATGTTACAAAAGACACTGACTGTTGGCTAAAAATGTTTTAAAGTAAAATGTTTAAACAAGTATATAAATGTAATTAATTTCAAACTCAGTTTCTTTTTATGTACTTAATATAGACACCCTCTGGGGGCACCCTGCAGCACCTTCCCGGACCCCACTTTAGGAACCACTGGTCTAGTCTTTAGAGAAATATAAATTTATAGTCCAATAGAAACCACCAGGCCTATTACTTCCTATTCCTGTTTGTACAACTGCCTGAAGTGTAAAAACAGTGTGTGTTGTTTGTTGGCATGTTGAAATTTATAAAATAGCAGGTGCTGCAGGTAAAAGGGCAACCCCTTTTTTTGTGAACTGCCTCAAATCAGCTGATTAAATACTTGCTACAAATTTACCATTATTAAAACTTTATATTCCGTTGTACTTATGTCTCATATTTCCCCAAATGTCTTCCTTCGCTTAACAGGTAACAGGTATCTGTCCAACCTGCTAGTTTAGCTCCCACAGCCTATATCAGATAGCCAGTGCTAAAGCAGTTCATTTGCATTTTCTCCACCTTAGAAATGCACACTTTGGGAAAATGCCTATTTTACATATTCATTAAAGGCACAAAATCAAAATTTGCTTTGCATTCATTTAACACTTTTAACTCCCATTTTCCACTGCATGTGTGTCCGCTCCGCTGCACTGTGCCACGGTGCAGCAAATACGCTGCCTTTGTAGAGAATGAGAACGTTTTCACTGCCTCCGCAGTGGAGTTACGCAGATGGTCTATTATCTTTGATGGCAGAGTCAGTTCAGATCAATCTACACAGTTCAGAGCACACCAAACAGGAAACTGAATGTGTACAACATCTGGATTCAAGTAAATACACTCCACACAGACTCCATTTTTAATTACATTAAAAATAACATTTATTAACATTCTTCATATTATAGTTTAGATATTCATACTTAAAAGACGATTAACTTAAACTTTAGGTTACAAAAACAACAGACACAATTAAAAATTGATTGCACTAAAAACATACCTTTGCATAGCCAACTACTTTCCGGTTGTAGAGTAAAAAGTGAAGTGGAAGTGATGTGAACAACAGAGCGATCTCATTAAACATGTTTTCTGTCCTTTTTCTGAATTACCAGTTGTTTTGGTCTTAATTGATGGCTTTTATCACATACTCATAACTTCTTGTGCATACTCTTCCTGAGCTGCTTGGGGCTCCACAGCCTGGCATGGTGGAGTGGATCCAGTAGCTGAGGGTATGTGCTGTCAGCACACAGTGCAGTGGATATGCCTACAGTGGAAATGAGGTGACACCAACCTTAAAAGCACATGGATAGTACAAAGAAAATCACATTGCTCCATATTTTTCATGCACTATCTGATTGTTTTAGTGCATACACAGCTTTATTAAATTTGCGCCTAACTGTCCAAACTGATGATGTAGATTCATACACTATCAGTATTTCCCCATCAATACTTGATGGCCCTAAAACTATTAGTTTATGAGCAGGTATTACATTTTGTTAATCTTAGTATTACATTTTCACTAAGTACACAAACGTTGCAGGTAATATGGAAGTTAGTAAGTATATGAGTAAGCTTGACATATATGCTGAAATCATTCAGTCATTTAACTATTAATAGCTATTAAATTATATTACAATATATGTGTTAGAAGTAAGGTCTATGTACAGCCACAACACACACAAGTGTCTTGTACTTGTTAAAAAATGTCTTATTGGATTAATACTTGAAATATATGTCTTTTTTATGAGTTGGATTTGGCATTCACTTCTACCATGAGTAGTAATAATGTCTTAAAAAGTCTAACTTAAGTTTTATCTGGAAACTCTGGAGGTGCCCTGAAAATGGATTTACTGTTGCAAGGACCTTAAGCACATTTCTTATTGCTAGTCAAAAGAAAAGTCAAGCAGGGACTGTTCATTATTCTAGAGTTACTTTTGCCTATTTGAAAGTATTATATAAAGTGTGGGTCATTGGCCCTCTGCTGCAGACACAACTGTCACTGCCTGCTCTCAAACTTGTGTCCTAAGACTGTCTGGCCAAGAAAACTTACTCATTATATTCAATAATTTTCTGTCTGGATTTTTCCCTGTTATGGTGAAATTATTTTATGGTGGAAAACCCGTCTGCATTTCTGTGTCTGACCTCATCCATTCTACACTGCACCACAGGGAGCAGTATCCAGCATCTGCTCTCTCCCTCCACCCGTTCCTCAGAGATTTTTTTTACTTTTCATGAAACACTTTTACACACAATTAATCTGATTTCATGATCTAGTCAAGGGACATTTCCAGTTATGATCACCCTCATTGAAATGACAGCAATGAATCAATCAATCAGTGTCAACTTACTCTCTTCAATGATTTATGCATTTTGTCTGTTTCAGACCTCCAGACCGTCGCCGCAGAGATCTTTTTGGCGTGGCTAACAGCACTCAAGGAAACACGTCCCTGGGTTCTGGAGACAATAGCACAGATGGGCTGCCTCCTATCAGGGAATATCCCTTCTCCGAGGACAAGAGCATCACAGAGTTTCTAGACATCTCCAATCTGCGGCCTTTTACTGTTTACCGCATAGACATCCACGCCTGCAATGAGGAAGTGGGGAGATGTAGTGCGTCCGACTTTGTATTCGCCAGGACTAAACCAGCTGGTAAGAGAATAACTGGTATAAACTTGTAAGGACGGCTGTTTTTATGGATATGTAATAATTGTTGTGTGTATGTGTTGTGTTTAACAGAGAAAGCAGATGATATTCCAGCAAAAGTGTTGGTTGAGATGGATGATAAGGTGGAGGGGTGTGTGGTGGTGCGATGGCCCGAGCCTGTCATGCCCAATGGACTCATCCTGATGTACGAGATCAAGTACCGCCTTGGTCCTGAGGTGAGATGCTCTAGAACAATGCCCACTTATCCCCTACATCCTTTAGAGATGCTCAGGCCTTGTTGATGCAGATGCATCTTTATGATTTAGTAATGGTGTCACTCGACTTGCTTTCCTAAGTGGTTGGCGGTTTGCCCTCACAGCAAAAAGGTCCCAGGGGGTTAGATTTCTGGACTGAGTGGAGTTTACACCTTCTCCCCGTGTTTGTGTAGGTTTTCTCTGGGTTCCCCGGGTGTTCCCCATCAACCTAAAACATGCACAATGTTGCACAGGCTAAATCTCCACTCCTGACCAAGAGCTTGGCTCAAGATCTGGTGAAGGGTCCCCGGGCGCTGCTTAGTTTGCCCACTACAGCTGACGGGTTGAAGGAGGGGTCAAATGCAGTCTAACCAAAAGTTTATTTTTTTAGGCCTTTTTTGGCTTTATTTAGGGATGCACCGATACCAGTATCGGGTATCGGTACCGATACCATGTCCAAGTATTCGTACTCGTATTCATAAAAGTGGCCCGATACCAACAACCGATACCACTTTACAGCGCTGGCACGTGACATTCCTCACTCAGCTGAGGAGTGAGAAACCTGTGGTTGGATTTTACTGAAGTGTACTGTATGGAGATAAAAGCAAAGCTGAGTTTACATTCTCCTCAACCAGACATCCCAAATCATACGTGAGTCTTAAAACTTAAGCTGTTGTCCTTTTGTTGTCCTAGTTGTCCCGAAAATTATATAAGCGCGAAGCAGTTGTTGTCTGATAAAGCTTAAGAAGTAGCGTTGCTAATTGTGTTAGCTGCTGTGTTAGCTGCTGTATGTCTTGGCGAATCTCCGCTGGTTATGCACAGATGCTCAGCCTGTCATAAAATCATTTTAGCGACTGAATAGAGCAGAATCTAAGCTTTAAAATGAGGTATAACATGTCCATATTGAGCAAATTTTAGCCGTGGTTAGTTGTGTTCAAACCACTCTGTTGTAAAAATAACTTAGCATTGCAGAGCGGGGATAGACGGCAAAAAGACGACACGGTATGGGACAAATGAGATACAGCAGTGTGACTGTATAAACTATAAAGTAACCCCTATATAAGTACTCGTATCGGTACTCGGTATCGGCGAGTACTCAAATGGAAATACTCGTACTCGTATCGGTTTGAAAAAAAGTGGCATCGGTGCATCCCTAGCTTTATTAGTTGCAGTCGAGAAGTGACAGGAAATCATGGGAGAGAAAGAAGGAAGAGACATTTGACAAAGTTCGGAGACCAGACTTGAACCCATGATGCTGAGGCAGGCTATAATTGTCGTGCATATGTGCCACAGCGTTACCAGCTGAGCTAAACATCAGTGCACCGAAGTTCTTCTTAAAACAAGTGTATACTAATGAGAGAAAGTGGTAACAATAGAAAAGCATTTTAAACCTTTAGTGGAGCAAAACTTTACTCAGGTGCAACGAGGACATATTTGGTTTCCAACAAGATGCGTAGGTGAATAAGGCTCACTTAAAAAAAATGTTAGTTCCTTTAGCAGGAGTACACATAACGACGGTTGAGGTCTGAAGAAACAGGGCACTGAGACGGTGTTTTTGGAAAAAGGCATGTTCTGTGTTTATACATTCTGTTACATGTTCCCATTTATAGTACTTTACAGACTATATCATGCATTTAGTAGCCAAACCTTTCACAGTGTGCCTTTAACAGTTTAAACAATCTAAGACTAATTATAACTCAAATAAACAGCCCATACCTTTACTGTGCTATGTCTTTAATCCTGTGTCCTATGTCTTCCAGCTGGAGAAGCATGAGTGTGTGTCCCAGCAGTACTTCCGCGTGCACAGAGGAGCGCGCCTCACTAACCTGGGCTCAGGGAATTACTCAGCCCGTGTGCGTGCCATCTCTCTGGCAGGGAACGGATCCTGGACCGACAGTGTGTCCTTCTACGTGCCTCCACCCAAACGTAAAGATTCATCCTTACTTCAACTTCTCATACCAAGGTCAAATACTCTGGTTTAAACCTTTGTTCTCCTTTTAACAGGAGACAACATTGATAAGCTGTACCTGGTCATCATACTTCCCATCATAGTGACTCTCATCATCGCCAGCATTATCACCGTTGTCTTCTTTGTGAGCAGAAAGAGGTGGGTAGCTAACTGAACATGACTTCTATGGTAAATTCTGAATCTGTTGCTGTATTACTCATAAAAGTAGACTTTATAAAGGCAATACAGCTACAGCTCAGGCCAGAGTAACACAGTAGTCTATACAGAGGGGACTGGGGAAAGGACACAGACTGAGACTGTGACTGGTCACTGCAGAAAGCTGCACTGTGCAGTAAGTATAGTCGAGGTAGACCAGGTACAAGTCTGTTTTAGGCTTATACCTGATCTATACCACCACCTTTTTTTATTTATGTTTTTTAAAATAATTCATAAAAAATATGTAATCTACAGTCTGACTGGAATTAAAATGTTTTGTTGCATCATGAGACAAATAATATTATATAAAACTGCATATTTTCAGTGCATAAGATTGCTCCCACCTGTTCTTGGGATTTCTTCTTCCAGAAGAACATTTTTCAGTAAAGAAAACACTGGTGACTGTCAAAAAGCTGCCTGTGTTTAAGTACAAATCTTTGCCTAAGAGGGTTTCATAAATGGGGCCTATTCCTTTTATTATTTCATATAAGTATATTATGTTTGATTTCTAATCAAACCTACTTTAATTGTTTGTTTCCACAGGAATAATGACAGACTGGGCAATGGTGTCCTCTATGCATCCGTCAACCCCGAATACTTCAGTGCTGCAGAGAGTAAGGACTATTTTAATCCATGAACTTCTTAGCTGAGTTGCATTTGCGCATTGCATTGACTGATGTATACTTTCACGTGACAGTGTATGTGCCGGACGAGTGGGAGGTAGCTCGGGAAAAGATCACCATGCACCGGGAGCTGGGGCAGGGCTCTTTTGGGATGGTGTACGAAGGCATCGCCAAGGGAGTGGTGAAGGACGAACCAGAGACGCGGGTGGCCATCAAGACAGTCAATGAGTCTGCGAGCATGAGAGAGAGAATCGAATTTCTGAACGAGGCCTCAGTCATGAAGGAGTTCAACTGTCACCACGTGGTAAGTACAGAGACATGATCAGGACTGTTTAGTTTGGTATTATATATTCTGTTGGTATTTTAAGGCTCAGGAACAATTACAAAATCTAAAAACAGTCTTAGAGCAAATTCTATTTTATGGAGAGGTTAGTCTTTGAAAAGGAAGTGGTAAAAAGATATTCTTCAACAAAGTTAAACTGAGCGACAGTTTCATTTAATCACATGAATCCAGTGTCCAGATAAACTACTACTGGGCGGCAGTAGCTCAGTTGGTAGAGCCACCTGTCCACAAACCAGAAGGTTGGCAATTCAAACCCCACTCCCACCGTTGCATACTGTTGTTGTGTCCTTGGGCAAGACACTTAACCCACCTTGCCTCTGGTGTCTGTGCACACTGGTGTATGAATATGAGTGTGAATGGGTGAATGGTTCCTTGATGTAAAGCGCTTTGAGTACCCATGAAGGTAGAAAAGCGCTATATAAATGTGACCATTTACCATTTATTTAGATAAACTAAGGGTAGTCTTGGCCAGACTGGATAAAAAAGAAATCCCTGTTTGTCTCTTAGACATGATTAAATCATGTAAGTTTTTAGATACCTGGGGAAAAGTAACATTTGCCATTGATCGTTGTTAGTTCCTTCCTAGTTTAGATAGTAGGCAGACACAACATTACAAAGACTAAAGAGTTAATGAGTCAATAAAAAGGGCCTCCTATAAAGTACTTGTACAGAGTAGTCAGTACATAAGTATGTGGCACATAGAGGATATTTTGGTGGCCAAAATTCTGGTTGAAATGCTTGTGAATTCTTTCTTTGTAACACCCTTGCTCTAACTTCAATAAAAACATCAATAAAAATGATTATGATCTATCAATGTCAGACAAATACCCAAATTCATAATATGTGCTCTTTTTACTTGCACTCTACTGCACTGCTGTAGAGAAAAAGAGGTCAGAAAGTCAATAGTTCACTGTAGTTAGCATTTCAGTCAGTTTTAGCCTGAGGCAGGAGTTGGCTTCCTGGAGATTGTGTACATTCTCCCATCAACTGGATCACAGCCTCATTAACCATGGCAAATGGATGTGTTAAAGAATTTCCCTTTGGTAAGCTGCTACTAACACTCAATTATTAAAATGACTTTGAATAATTTAAATGGAAGAGTTTTTTTTTCCCCCCAAGATTGCGAAAACTTAACTGCTTTTTAGATGCAGATAAAGTAAAAACTGTTTGGGCTTCTGACACCTTCAGAACTGTATGTCCTTGTCGTGCCTGTACATTTGCACTTTGTTTTGGCTGTCTTCCAGTTTTTCCTAAAGCTGCTATGATTCGTAATCCCATGATTACCTTATATTACAGTTTTGCCTTCTATTAACTGTCAAATGTAGATAAACACCACCTTTGGCTATAAACACCCTGTCTATCATCTCTGTTTTATAGATTTTACATACATATATATTTTAATTGTAGGGTGTAAATTAATACATTTATTTTAGTATATTTTTGAAGATATTCTAAAACACACTTTTACTTAAAAGTCCCATATTATGCTCTTTTTTTTGAAGACTCTTTTGGTTACTTTGACATTGCAGAGAACACTTGGATTGGGTATCTGCTGCCCTCTGCTGGCAATGCTGGGGAATGGACAGAGCCTAAAATGGTTAATTAGCACAGTTATTAGCAACATGATGCTATCAGATAGATAAATGAGCTGACTGCTTTATGTGGCAGCAAAGTAAGCGCTGAAATGATCAGAATTAGTCCAGTGACTCAGCTTTAGAAAGGTGCAGGAGCACTTCTGCTTTCACATGTTCACGCAGAGCCAGGAGACTAAGGGTTTTCAGCTCTTGTGACAGGCTCAGCATACAGCAGTGGTTCCCACCCTTTTTGGTATTGACTCCATTATTTACCCGTGGATATGTCCACGACCCTTACCATTCTCCTACCTCACACGCACTGTTACTGAGGAAAAAAAAAAGTCTTATATTTTATAAAATTTTAGAGCATAATAAAAACTGCATAGAACAATTATCAAACTAACATCAATCATCAAACTTTTACAGTGAGCGTATTTTAATGTGCATTAATTTTCTGCACAACATTTCTGCGACCTTTGCATCCTGTGACTTTGGCACCTTTATGTATAGGTCTTTGTGTTGTCCATTACACATGAAACATCTGTGCATTGTGTTGCTAAATCAAAACCTAAAAATCCAAATTGCTACTTTGCATAGATAAGCACAAATGTACACATCAACACACCAATTCCTTTTTTATAGCATTTTATGCTACACCAAATTCATCTTTTTTTACTTTTTATTTTGGCGATTATGATTCTTCCCTAGCTTAGAGGTATTTTGAGGTCCTTGAGGCCCTCGCACCCCACTGTGAAGCTTCGGGGTCCCGACCCCCAGGTTGGGAATCACTGGCATACAGGATTACTCAAACGTGTGAATGAAACAAAAAACTACTCTAGGTATGTTTTTGAGGTGGAAACATTATAACATGGTTCAACAAGTCAATTTTGCTAAATAGGGGGCCTTTAACTAAATTCTGAAGGAAAAAAATGTTTAGCTAAAGTTTTGAAATTTGTATTTTTATTTTTTATGTTGGCAAAGTGGGTTGCCTGCTTGCCTCAAAACCAGCTACTTTTTTTTTTTACTACTTCTATATCTTTTTGAAATACAGGTACTTTAACTTGAGTATAAATTTCCTTTCTATCTCTGACTTGATTTAATTTTGTACAATGGCAAGGGAAAGTGTCTAAAAGGCTAATAACATTTCAGATTTCCTCAGTTACAGTAACCACTGAGCAAAAGAGGTAATGCAAAACCCTGAATGCAATGCATTTGGATTAAAAATTTTAAAAGCACAAATGGTATGACTCATAAAATGTAGTCTCCACATTTTTAAACTTGAAATTTCAAATCAAACTTGTATTTCTTAAAACAACACAGTTATTTTTTGCAACAAGTTTAACTGTTTAATACATGTAACAATATACTAATCAATACACTAACAGCTGAGGTGTTATTTTGAAGTACCTGAAGCATATGAACTACAACTCTTTGTGGACCCACTCTGACTCAGCTTGTCCTTTGTGTGTTTGCTGCATTGTGATTGGTGCAGGTGCGGCTGCTGGGTGTGGTCTCTCAGGGACAGCCCACTCTGGTGATTATGGAGCTGATGACCCGCGGAGATCTCAAGAGCCACCTGCGCTCGCTCCGGAAACCAGTAAGTAGATTTAACCACCCACACAGTTGGCCCTGGCAGCTGTGTTAAGAGTCAGCCACTCACAGTAGGACGTCCTAACCCTTACCCCTGAAAACATCACACCTTCATTACTGATCAGAATGTGAGCTAACTGAGTGGCAAAAATCAAAACGGATATATTTTGTGTATTATTATATTATTTTGTAGCCACAGTAAACAAGATGTGTGTTTCTCAAGATTAAGCCAAGGCCAACATTGGAAGAGGTCCCAGGCAACAATTATCCAAACACAGTCTAGGTTTAAACCCAATGCAAACTCTTGTGGGGGTAAATAAGGGGGCACATTTGGAACAATATTTTAAAAAGAAAGGTAAAATAATTCAAGACTATGACAACACTAACATTAGAAAATGGTCTCAAGTGGAAAGTTCAGTATTTTGTATATAGACAACTATTATTATTATTAAGTTAGATGTTTATGTTCTCGGTAGATCAGCACACTTCTAGTTGGCTGTAAATGTGATCATGTCCAACTGTATTTATTTAAACAAGATTTTTTTTTTTAAACATATGACCAATATGTGCCTCTTGGTTCAGATGGCCACCTTTGGTTCAGAGGTGCTTGTACTGGGGAGTGTTAAGGTCTTGGGTTATAGAAATAAGTAATAGAGTAAAACACACCCAGATAGCCTCTAGTTAAGGTACACTCATACTAAGTTGTAGGAGCTCATTAGGAACTTGTGGCGTGTTTTCACAGGCTCCATTTGCAGCCATACATTTCATAAACTGCATTTCCACTAGGTGGTACAGTACAGGTTATCAGTACAGGATGGTTTGGTACAGGTAACCCCAAAACAGGCTTGTGTGTCCATTACTCCAGGTCCAGGAGACCATGGTCTGTTATGTAAACAATGACATCACACAAGTGAACACAAGTTGTGTTTTAAGCTGAATTTTAAAAAAAAATTTAGGGCTTGCCAATTTTTGATAAAAAGAAGAGCGTGAACCTTGGTGTTGGTCGGTGTGAGGCTGGAGGTAAAGCTGCATTAGCTTCAGTACAAAGGAGACTACTTCCATTTAACTGCCAGCTGCGCCACTTTTTAACTATTCACCTTATACCGACATTTGAGTTTGAGATCATGACATTAAGCAAGAGCCTTACTACGCTAAACCAGTATCAGCTCTGGCTAACATTGCAAAGCTAGCTGTGTTTTGTGAAAAGGTCACCACAACATTTAGCACACCCTCTCTTTGAATATGGCTGTTTCTCACAAGGACAAGAAGACGCATTTGATTAAAAATAACATTTTCCAATAACACTTCACAATAATTCACTCTATAAGACATTAGTTAATATTACTGAAAGGTTAATCACCAGTTAATTTGTCATTTACAAAGATCTTCTTCAACATTAATAACCACCATTGAGTTTTAAACATTGTTAATGTATAATTTAATAAAAAATTATGAGCATCAGTGTTAATTCAGTATCATTAGAATATTGTTAATTACATATTAATGCTTTATTACTGCTTAATAGTAGTGAGTTATTGAACAATTCACCGAATTGTTAAGCGACCTTTGAGTGTCTAGAAAAGAGCTGTATGAGACTAATGCATTATTACTATAAATTTAGACTGGCCCCCAGATCAGGTCAAGACTACTGATCAGAGAAAGGAAAATGAACATAAAGACACATTTTTGGATGTTCTTGTCATTTGACCTCTCACCTCCTCTGCTCTCCTTACAGAACTCCACAACCCAGGTCCTGCCTCCCCTGAAGAAGATGACCCAGATGGCAGGTGAAATTGCAGATGGCATGGCGTACCTAAACGCCAACAAATTCGTGCACCGAGATCTGGCAGCGAGGAACTGCATGGTCGCCGAGGACTTCACCGTAAAGATCGGAGGTGAGTCCAGTTCATTTCCTGACTTTGTTTTACTTTTGAAAATACCAGTGTTTGGCTTTCTGCTAGTGCCTGAATATAGAAAGAAGGGAACTCTCAGGAGTGCTCTTTCCAAAACACACACAATAAATGATATACAGCGGACTCCCCAACTACAACGTTTGTATTTTTTCTTTCAGATTTTGGCATGACCCGAGATATTTATGAGACGGATTACTACCGAAAAGGAGGGAAGGGCCTGCTGCCTGTTCGCTGGATGTCCCCGGAGTCACTGAAAGATGGTGTTTTCACAACAATGTCTGATGTCTGGTATGAGAGCAAGTCTTTCTCATGTTCACAATGGTGCATGTACAAACTTGCACTAGTCCACAGGGGATGGCAAAGTATTCCAGCAATGGTTGGGTACTGTCTGTCTTAGTGCAACACCAAAAGTAGTTCATGCTGAGTCAAAAGTGTACAAAAATACTGAACACTTCATGGAGCATATTGCATAGTGTGTAAGATGAGTTAGTGGACAAATAAGGTCGCTAAAACCTGGAATAATAATAACTTCCTTGCAGTTGCTAAAGCTACAATGAACAAACAACTGTAATATAATAATACCAATATTACTAATAATGTAAGAATAATCATTAGTAAATTTTGCAACTACTGACAAAAAGGATGCCAGAGCTGTGATCATAATAATAACTCAAAAATTTGCAAGCATCTAATTTACTTCTATTAGAACACACACTTTTTTCATTTGAGCTGGTAGCAGATTAATCAATCTTCAGTCAAGTTATTTTACATGGAAAATAATATAGGTTACCAGACAAAAATGGTGCAAAAGCCGCAATAATAATAAAAATAACTTGCAACCCGCTGAAGCTATTAGTAAAACACATTTTCCCTCTGGCCTGACTGCAGATACAGCTAATACCATTAAAATCTTAGCTTCAAACCATTTCATATCATCACAAATAATACAAAATTAACACAAAATGTTAAATAATAATAACTACAAACTTTGCAATGGCTGAAACTATTAGAACACATTTTTTCTCTGATATGGTAAAAGATACATCCAGTGTTATCAAAACTATTTCATAACAAAACAGTATAAAACTTTATTTTCCTTTTCACTTTTTTTCTATTAAGAGAAATACTAGCTCCTTGCAGGTTCCCATCTTAAAGTGTCCCCCGGGCCAGTCCTTAAGTTTGGGCTTAAACTGCTCCAGATGTTCACAGATGAGAAGCTGTAGCACCACCACAAACCCACCTCCAGACTGTGGACCATATATCCTCCTCTTTGATGTTGTACCAGCAGAGTTTAATGTGAAACTACGCGTTTGGTTTTGTTGATGAGAAAAACTTGGGCCCTTTCTCACCTGTTAGTGTTGTAATCAGTTTAATAGAGTGCTGCATGCCCTATATGAATATTAGGCCAATTTAAAATAAATGTACTAGTTTAGTGATGTTCTATAATACACGTTTTAGCTAGAATTTTCTTACTATTATTGCTAAAACCTGTGTGTTGGAATTTGAGGGAATAGCACAGTATTTTATGATAGAAATGAGATTCTGAGACCTCACCTGGGCTTTATTATAACACATTTTTGACAGAGGGGGAACTAGAGTAGGAACAAATGTTTTTGGACCAATCACATGCTCAGAACAAAGAGGGATGGTCTCATTCGGATAAGGGACACCTTCAGTGGTTGAGTCCAAGCTCCTGGACGTCTTTATACACTGGAGTAGTGGCGGTGGCAAGTCCAACTGGAAAGATACCAATTCCAGTGCTGGCTCCAGCTGCTCACACAACAAAACAGCAAAAAAAAAAAAGAAAAACAGACACAGAAAATCATTAAACAAAATGGGAGAAATGTATGTTCCATACAACATAACACACAAAGCGACCACTTTATTGTGCAAGGCAAAACAACATACATTTGAAGATAAACCTACTCAAGTACAAAACAAGCATCAAAATCAGGGTGAAAGATCATTTAAGTTATCTTTAACGTGAATACACCTTGTTGCCATCATGACACCATCTTGTCTAGACGAACCAAAATCTAGCCTCCAACCCAGTACTTGCAATGTGTACCTAATAATTAAAATGACCAGTGACTGTATTTACTAAAAGTACTTCTGTTTTGCTGCAGGTCATTTGGCGTAGTACTGTGGGAGATTGCCACTTTAGCAGAACAACCATACCAAGGCATGTCCAATGAACAAGTACTGCGCTTCGTCATGGAGGGAGGACTGCTGGACAAACCGGACAACTGCCCCGACATGCTGTGAGTCCATCAGTCCTTTTTCAGTCCCCTAGCCTCATATATCACAGCCACTGAAGGATCTATTGTTATGCAGCACTTCTTACACAACTCCTGCCCCACTAATATTTTGGCCCGCGTCTATTCTGGTCCAGGAGTGTGGGGTATCATGTGATGTGTGTGCTAAGGTAGAGCCAAGAGGAAGCCTGACATTAACGTCACCGGTTAAATGTGGTGCGTTGACGAAACTGGGCCCTGGCTGTCAGCCCCTCTGAGTCGGCCCATAGAAGGGATGCCCCGAATGGTGTGTGAAAGATGCCCCTCATTCCGGCAGCCTAGAAGGGCAAGATGAGGGCAGCACTGTCTTGTCAGCCAAGGAAGTGAGAAACACAGGAAGAATGTATTCGTTCATTTACAATTCATTAATGACTCATGGAGCCTGAGAGGAGAGACGCGGCGGCGGCCTGTCAGGGTGCAGTATATATGCATTTCTCCTGTCCCTCACTGACCTCAATAAGAAGGCATCCGGCTCTCTCCTCCCACTCTCCACGGCTGACCTCACCTACAAAGACAGAGCGAGTGTTGTGCAGACACAAACGCCTGGTTTCCATGGCAACCCAGTGTTTTGTCCTGAATACAGGAGTGTGTGGATTGTCTTACAGAGGTGGTGGAGCTAGTGGGAGTCAAGACGCTAGTTGTAGGCTGTAGTGGGGGACAAGAAGTTAGCACACAGGTTTAAAGACAGTGGTAAATAAAACTTGCTACTTTGAGTCATTTTTGGAAAGCTTTGAGGAGCCCATACTTTTTTGTCCCATGTGAAGGCATTTGAAGGCCACTGATCAAATTCCGCAACCTGTCCAGCCCCATTTACATGAGGAACCCATTCCCATTTAATCAGAGCCAATCAGAGCTGTTTATCTAAACTGTGGGTGGGGTGGGTGTCGTGGGTGTTCTGCAGTCCCTTGGTTACTTGTGGATTTCTCTAAATTGCAATTCCAATTTGTTACACTCCTGAGAATTAAACTTGAATCTATATGACTAATTCTAAATAATAAATAGATAACATATTATAGTTTTTTGTTCTTCAGGACCAAATATCTTGCTTGTCATCATTATGACACATTTTCTGCACAAAGCTTATACATACAAACAGCCCAGTTTTAATATTCATAACAATTCAAAGTTAATTTATAAAGCATGTTTAAAAACAACCTCAGTTGACCAAAGTGCTTTACAAAATAAAATACAAATAAAATCAACACCAGGAAATACTGAAATAACTTAAGCAATAGTAAAAAGTTAAAAAGTAAAAACAGATAAAGCCAAGGTCTTCTGCTCAACTGGAGCCAAACACCAGTGAGAACAGCTGGGTTTTCAGTAAGGTTTTGAAGTGTTCCAAAGACTGGGCAGCTCTCACTGACCTCGGGTCTCTGGATGGAGTGTGGACTCAGACAAATGGGATGGTGTGTTTAGGATAATATATAATGTTTTCACTATAGCTGTTTGAAAATGTTGCGTGTTCTTTCTGTCTCTAACTCAATTCATTAGAAATATGCATTGAGTCTTTTTTGACGGATACCGCAACCACTATGCATAAAGCCAGAGCCAGACAAGAAGTCAGACACGGGAGCAGAGAAGAGGATACTGTATATTTCAAAATAAAACAGCATGCAGACTCTCAACCACATTACTATGTAAACATATCATTTTAACTGGTGGCACAGGGTCACAAATGAGACAGGATACCATTAAACATGAGAAAAATTATATATTTTTTAGTGTCCTTACCCATAGTAGAAGACACAAAAGTCACAGAAATAATATCCAAATGAACAGCTCTCTGTGTAGCGCTCTATATATACATTGTTATCACGTGATCTCACGACTTCCAGCCTGAACTCATGGTCCTGCAAGTCCAGTTTCTGCTGGCTGTGGTAAGATACATACAGCATCTGTAACTGACTCGGTGGGATTGGAATCCGCAACTAAACCGTGTTGAAGATGGACCACACACGCAACCGCATTCGATGTTTATAAGCGTGATCTTATCAGTGTTTCAAGGACCACTTATTTTTAGCTCACACTTTAAAATTTTTGAATTATACCATAAAATTCTAATTTGTTGTGTCAAACTGAAGTTTAGAGCTACCTTAAAATTTCTAGCTCTGCATGAGCCTATACTTGTTACTAAACCATGTGTATGCATGTGCATATATTCGTTCATACAGTCGCGTACAATGCCCATATCCATCCAGGTCGGTCCATTAAACAGTTGCATATCAAGCAGGTTTCTTGAATGCTTTATTAAAACTTTGATTTATGGTTACTCAAACAAGTCATTAAACATTGCATCAATGTATTACCATTAGCCATGTTTTTGTTGTTCACTGTATAAAGAGACATGGTAAGCACTGGAGTTGCCACATTTTAGCCACTGTCAAATATACTGCAGTGAGAAGTGAGAAGAAAGCTTATGCAAGAAAAAACATTTCTAAAGTTACTGGTGGTGACACAAAGTTCAATTAGTCGTCATGTCAGCAGCATGTGTGTGTGTCTGCTGTGAATGGCAAGGTGCTGACAGGGTGTGAGGATTTACTGCCCTGGTTGTTTTCTCAAATTTGCATCAACAAGTCTGGTACATGTAAACAGATATCAAATATTCTGCTCACGGGACTCCAGCAGGTTACATTGAAGATTACACACAAACATGCCTGAGATCATCTTGCCACACGGTCTGGACACTCAGCTGAAAAACACGTCTTGCTCCCGCTGTGTGGGATTATGAAGTGATGTTTAGATAAGCTCTACCCATAATTCCTGCGTGTTGTCAGAGCTTGCCCCCTGCTGTCCAGTGTGTAGTGGACTGGAGAGTGGAGAGAGAGGGAGAGAAGTGAGCAGTCCCGGGGTATTCTTAGCTTGTTTGTGTATAATTGAAGTTGTGGCGTGTGGTACGGAGCCGCGAAACGCTGTAATCATTCTCTCTTTTTTATGATGTTTTGACATTCTGGGAGCGCGCTGCTGCTGGCCTGGCACAACGACCTCACACTGATTTACTGTACTGATGTGTACATGTGAACGCACTACAGTACAGCAAGGAGGGACAGAATGTAACAAAATAGCCACCCACATGTCCATCTCCTCACATGAACTTGCTCTGTCTGAAGTGGGGACAGAACATGTAAGTAGTATTTAGGCAAAGAGAGAGTTGCTGTAGAAAGGAGATCGGGCACTGCATTGCATACAATAAGGCAGCATATTGTTTAAGTTTAGGGGCAACAGTGGCTCAGGAGGTAAAGTAGTAGTGGTCTCTCCCCATTTCATACTGCTACTGCCTCTGCTACTACTATTGCAACTACCATAACATATCTAAACCTGGCTGAAACTCATGACCTTCTGATTGTAAAGCAAGCATTACTTTACATGAGTAAAACTAAATGTACCCTACATTCTACAAAGTGTACTCAAAGTGCTTTGTTGTATTTTTGTATTTTGGCACTTTCCACCTCTGAATTTAAGTGTATTAAATTGCACTTTTTATTGGCTGGAAATCCATTTGTCTGTTCAAAAAGTCTTCTGATGGGATAATTCCAGATGGTAGCTTTACAAGAATCGTGGTTAAGAATAAACATGGTACATTATATAAACATTGATGAGAAAATGTTGACTAGAATGATCAATAAAAGTTCTAGTGGGGATCCTGTATATCCTGTATACTGTAATGTGTAGTACTATAGAATCTTTAATGAGATCAACTGAACTGAACACTAAACAGCTTGAAGTGGCTTAAAGCATTAGTGTCTTCTGCCATCTGCTGGATGTAAGAAGCATAACATATGACTGCAGCTACTTCAATAACTTCTCTGTTTGAAGAAGCAAACAGGAGAAAGAGCCAAAAACAATTGAGCCTAGTGTTAGTGATTAATGGACTTTCTTCATTGTCCTTTTAAATGTGTGGTCCATTTAGGATACTCCCACATTTTGTAGATATGATGAAAAACAGTCCTATGTCAAAATAAATGTACATAGACTGTATGCACACACAAACTTGTACCAAGTACCTTTTGAAAAGTTTTGTTTTTATGTACTTATGTTATGTTTTACCTGCCCAGTTAGCTGTTATACATAACGAAAAGCATGTATAACAGCTAACTGGAGCAAAGCATGTGTCTTTGCTCCTGTCTGCTTCTCCAAACTGGGAGTGTGCTGACAGTAGTAAGGAGTAAGTTACCCATTACTAAGTTTTCTCAAAGAAGCCTTTTAACAAAATCTCTGGGGCTGGAACAATATGTATTTGTCACAATATGATAGCATCAACATACTTTAGTGCCGACTGTATTGTTATTTTAATATACTGAGTAATAAGTGTAGCAATTTGATTTTACCAATTACTGCAATATCTTCTTAATTTTAAAATCAAGTTCACTGTAGGCGTATTTATACAAGAAACCACAAGACATGTTTCCAAAAGTCAGTCTGACATTTATTTTAGTATTTTAAAAATACTTTTAATTGTTGCAGTATTTGGCAGACCATGCGTTTAGAAGTGCAGTGCTGCCCTCTACATTCCTGGCAGATTCTTGACCACTTTTGGCCCACATTTGACTGTGAAGGCACACAAAATAGAAAATATCATAATATATCACAAAACATTTTTTTCTCAGCCCTAGCTTATACCTTCTAAGTTTTGGGACCTATCTAACACTGTTTATTTGTCTTGTGTAGGTTTGAGCTGATGAGGATGTGCTGGCAGTACAACCCCAAAATGCGCCCCTCCTTCCTGGAGATCATCAGCAGCATCAAGGAGGAGATGGAGCCTCCGTTCAGGGAAGTCAGCTTCTTCTACAGCGAGGAGAACAAGCCACCGGACACTGAGGAGCTGGACATGGAGGTGGAGAACATGGAGAACATCCCCCTGGACCCCACATCCACCCGACAACCCCCCACCTCCTCCTCTGTCCCATCGGGCTGCAGTACGGGGGGCACCACTCCTTCTACGGGACAGCAAAGCCCCAGTACTCCTTTACTGGGACCCGGGACCCCCTCAACGCCCCAAAGTCCCGCCTCTCCGGGCACCTCCTTGGACAAGAACTCAGGACAGGTATCCGCGAACGGGCCGGTGGTGGTGCTAAGGCCAAACTTTGACGACATACAGCCCTATGCACACATGAACGGAGGCAGAAAGAACGAACGGGCATTGCCTCTGCCCCAGTCCTCCGCCTGCTGATACTGGACGGGCGGTGTCTTGAATTAACAGGGTAACGCGAGCCTCATCTCCAAAGTCGGACGGGGAAGACGGGACGATATTCTCTTTCCACTCCTCGAACTGTTTAAACTTAACAGAGCATTTAGACTCAACACTGGGGGACTCCTTCTGTGCAGCCCGTATTGTATCTTTGGTAAAGAACTAGACTTTTTTTTTTTTTTTTTTTAAAGCATATCTGCCAGCGAATCTAACAGAAGAGCACTTTCCCTGATTCAGAGAGGATGTGTGGTGAACACATGCTTCTCCCTAATAGTATGGTATAGCTCCATTTCAAAAAATTACTTTCCATCAAAGGACTTTACTTTATGTGGTGTAAAGATGCCTCAACTTGAGCGTTTTACTGTTGGATTTTCTGTTGATGTTTCTGAGTGGGTCAGATAAAAGAGGAGAGTCTGTATCTGCCAAACTGTTGCCAAATCAAGTCTTTTGCTAAATCTTTTGTACAGGTTTCACTTCTACTTCAAGGCTGTGATTCAGAGATGACATAGGTTCACTAGCATCTAAATATTTTTTTTTTCCTCACGAGACTTCCTAACGGTAATAGTTTCATCCATCCAGAGGCCAGTCGTGAGGAGAGCAGTCTAAGCATAGTTACAGAGTCTTTCCCTCTTTCTAGACGTTCCCAGGCCAGCCCAGA
This sequence comes from Bostrychus sinensis, assembly GCA_020698575.1. Taxonomy (NCBI): domain Eukaryota; kingdom Metazoa; phylum Chordata; class Actinopteri; order Gobiiformes; family Eleotridae; genus Bostrychus; species Bostrychus sinensis. Next base: position 30,573,753 of record CM036251.1, on the reverse strand, counting down.
GACCTAGCCCCTCCCCTGGGATCAGGGTCTGCTCCCATATTAATTCAGAATCTATAGAAGCTAGAATACACCTGCTCATCTCTGTGTCGCAGCCTCATTCTGTCTTCTAGTTTAAAAATTATCTGCAAATTACTGAACATTACAATCAAGGGATACATTTTCACGTCTGCTTTTATCGTCTATGGATCATTTCTGAAGTGTGCATTTAATGTGCGGAGATAAAAAAAATAGTTTTAACCAAATAGACCACTGTACCTATCTTGGACCTGAGTGAAAGGTATTTGAGGGCAGTGGATTTCCAGTCGCCTCACCTGTTCAACATGGCTGGTCTACTTTAGAAGAGCTCTCTACATTTCACACATATACAAGTCTCGTAGTCGTATTTGAGATTGCGGGATGATTTTTATACACATCATTTGGTTTGTCACTTTTGTAAACTTTTTCAGAAAATGTTTGCCTCTATGTCTGTACAGAACAAAGCTGCTATTTTATTCTTTTTACTCTTTTTGGATGTTCTATACAAAGAAATTCTTCAGGTTTGCTATTTTATTGGTCTCCACTACAGTTCATTTTCTTCTATCTCTGTTTTAGATAATATTTATAGTTTTTTTGTTACCCCAAACACTACATTATGTCAATGCCTTTCATTTTGTGATGAAATGTTTTCTCCTGTATGTGTCTTGTGGATGTTTATGTTATTATTAATATTATTATTATTATTTGGAATGGACACCTTAGCTCAATGTGTGAGCGTGTACTTTCTGCACCCTTTTTTAAATTTTGTACTCGTTAGCGCTAGCGCCTAGCATCGCCCCTCTAGGTGCGACTCGATCTCAGGTCAAAGTCAAGGCTTTTGCTTTCTCTGTACGTTCTCACTATGACCCTCCCCTGGCCTCCCCCTGATCATCACCCTTTCTGCAGGGCTGTGATTGGAGCAAAACTATTTTTGAATCGGTATTAAGATTTCCTGTTGTGTTTGTGTGTGCATTTGTTTTAAGATTTGTGTGTGTGCGCAGTTAGGTGAATGTGTAAAATGATTAATTTTAAAAGTCATACACAGACTGGCAAATCTTTAGTGATCATGCTGCCATGTTAGACTAGAGCATTCATGTTGGATTTGGGTGAAACATTTAGGACTGTAGTCAACCAAAGAACTTAGCTGAGTAAACCTTGCCTACACATGGACAGTGGAGTACTTTATGTCATCTTTACTGTTCACAGTCTGCTGTTTCAGTCACTGTCAGTCAGGGACACTGCCCATTCAGAGCTGATGCTATGATGCATTCACATGCAATACGAGCAACGACTGTGCAAAGGGTTCTGTTGTAACGGACCATCTGCACAGTCAGGTTAATACTAAGTATCTCAACCACTGCTAAGGTACTAGTGTAGGGAGGGGACAGAGTCCACCAGTGACAGCCTCATGAGGTCTTCCTCCCTGCCTCTGTAATGTGCTGCAGGTGTATCCAGCTCATGCAGGCAGGACAAACTAGAATACACATCAGATCTTTGTTTTGCTCCAGTCCCAGCCCAACACTCGCCCCTGCTTCCTGCTCTGGATATTAGTGCCCTCTCCAGTCCTCTCGAGCTGAGTATTGTACTGCCCCTAGTGCCTCCTCCAGATTAGCTCCAGTACAAACATTAAACCAGCTCTGGCGTTTTAACCCATCGCTCCCTCTCCCGTTGGGTCTACAGGGCTCACCGACTTGTCTCGTCTGCCTTAACCACCGCACATTGATTTTTCTGTTCTTTTAAACTGGTCTTACTGTTTTTGCCATAATCACTGCTTGTAAAAACCAAATAGAGGATGGGTTAAAGGTCGGAGAAGGGAACACATTTCAAACAATGGTCTTAAACAGAGGCTGAAAAAAATGTCGAAGGATTCTCCTCAGATTTTTATTTTGGACAAATGTTGCTTGGTGATTATTATTATTGTTATTATTATTATTATTTCCTTTCTTTTGAAGTTTTCTTTCTGTAGGAGTGTTATTTATTTATTTTTTATTTTTCCTTTTGTGATATCAGTTTCAATCACTGTATAAACACCCCTTGATTCAGTATAAAGTTGGATTTTTGTATGTATTTTCTTTGGTGTCATGACTGGGGGACTTTTATTATTATTTTTCTTCCTTTTATAAATATATATATCTACCTCACTCTTTTAAAATACATGTATACCATAAGGATAAACCAATCTCACTCTCATCGGTGTTTGCAAAAACCTCTTCTAAACACAACCCCGAAGATCTAGAAAGACCTCACTTTGCAAAACCAGATATGTTGGCTACAAATAAACTCCAAATTCATTAGAAATGATTATGTACAAGAAGCTAAAAGCAAATATAAATAGGGAAAATTAATCACTGCGCTATATTGACCTAAATGCAACACATTATACAGCATAATATATAGTTCAAGCAATAATATGTAACTTTGCCAGTCAAGCACTACAAAGACAAAGTATTTAGTGCAGTGGTTCTCGAACCACTTGCACTGAGTGCCACCTAAGAAAATATTTGACTTTACTGAGTAAAGCGGTACTAACCAAGGACTAACCAGGTTTAAGGCAGGGCATAACCAGGACTAAACAAGGACTATTCTAGAACTAAACTGGCCCTAAGCCACAAAATAACTAGGACTAAACAAGGACAAATCTAGGACTAAACTGGCTCTACACCATGCCATAACCAGGACTAAACAAGGAATAATCTAGGACTAAACAAGGACTTAGCAGCGGTCTACACATCAAAGTTAATCTCTATCCAGAGCAGGACTAAAGCAGAAAATAAAGGTGCCTCTAAATAAAAACTAAATCAAGACTAGAAGAGCAAAAGACTCCTACGTACCACTAGAAGAAGCCTGCATACCTCAGTTTGAGAACCACTGATCTAGTGTATATCAGACTGATGTCAAGTTAGCTTGATCTGATCAGATACAGCAGTTGTGTTTTTATGAGAGGCCAACTTGGCCAATCACTCTCACACCATAATGCAGTACACTCACTAGTAGTAGTGTCTGAAAGTGCACTAAAAAGTATTATGGCTGTGAGCAGTAGTGAGCAGCAATAGTCAGTAGTAGATACGGATGAGACAATACTGCAAAATTAGTTTGAACAAAACAAGCTAGAGGTACAAGTCTAACTAATTCTGTCACCAAATATTAATTTACATAAAAAATGGCACATACAAATGCCAGGGCTGATATGGAAAAACATACAATATTCGTTAACTATGTTATATTGAGATAACAATATTATTGCAATATTTTAAAATAGGGCCTACTTTTCTGACATATTAAGTCCAATTCACTTCACTAAAATGTCAAAACAGTGTCAAAATCAAAACTTAACACACACTAAACCAGGAATAAAACGAGGCTAAATTGTGACTTGTAAAGTAAGGAAATTACCACTAAATCTAGATTTTTTAAACATTTCGGTTTAGTCACGACATGTTCTTTTAAGGCTCTGGTAGCAAAATGATTTTTCATTATAAATACCTGTCAGATGGAAGACATCAGTGATATATTTAGATTCTTGTGATAATAATTCCACGATATCTTGTGCAGCCTTAACAACTGCTACACATAAATTAGAATTGCATGAAAAAGTAAATTTATTTCAGCTCTTCAAATCATAAATGCATATATACAGGTATACTATAGATTCAGTTTGCTGATATTTTAATACATTTGCAATATTTTGTGTAACCCTAGAGGACAATGGTTTACATTTAAAAAACTAAACAAAATTCATTCTGTGAAATTAGAACATTACATAATATTAACATGATTGTCATAGTTAAAACGTATAAATACTATCTAATCTATACAGTATGCATTTTACTTTTAGAATTGAAGAAAACTGCAGATTGCTGTAAACCTACTCCGCTGAGAAGTGCAGGACAACAGCAACAGAAAAACGTGTCATGTAAATACGCTGCCACCAAAACAAGAGAGACATATGAAAGCTGTGTGTTTCCTGGTAAAGTGACACAGTGTTGCTTTGAACAGCTGAGTAATGTACACATCACTTATCTCAATGTCTAATTTTTCAATGTCAATAGAAGCACGTTCAACACCAAGCCTAAAATTACATAAAAAGCCTCCACTTAATTTATATTAACCTTGCATACAGACACATTGCCATCATCAACAATGCTGCTGATTGCATAATGGGCAAGATTTTTAATATTTTTTCTCCTTGGTTTACATTTGAGCGGCTGTTTCAATAATTCAGTTTATATCAAAAACAGAAAATATGACTGTTGGCTAAAGTGAGGTGAAAAGCCAGAATACAACTGGATTTGACTTTTACTGTTATTAAGTGAGGATGGGGCAAGGGGCTAGGTTTGTTGACAAAATCCTGCTTATTAGGTCAGAGGTCATCTCAGTCGATATAAATAACATCAGTACCATGTTGTTGACTTAAAATCTAGTTACTACTACTGGAAAAAATAATCAGAATTTTAATTAAAGAAAGGTATTTTAACAGATAAAGGTAATGTTGCGGATTTCAGTGTTTCCCAAATATTTTGATGAGTCTATGGGGGTTTATATACTAATACTGGACTTTTTTTGGTTAAGGTTTTATTTGTCCATTTTCAGGTTTTATTAGACAGTATACAGTGGAGTAAGGACAGGAAATCAGGAGGGAGAGACATTTGGAAGTGTCGGATTCCGGACTCGAACCCACGATGCCGAGGCAGGCTGTAGTTGTTGTGTACACGCACCGCAGCGCGTAATACTGTACCTTAAGAGTAGGAGTCTAATTTTCCTTTTTTTTTTTTTTTTTTTTTACAGTGAGGATAATATTTGTGTCAAAATAATTCATATTTAATTATAATAGAAGTCATATTACTTAGCTTCTGGGTGTATTGTACTATTGAAAGAATATGGGAATCCTAAAAATTACTTTAAAACTGTATAACTTTGATGATGTTTACTATTATTATTTGCATAATACAAGTTATATTTTACATATTTTGTTTCATGATAAAACATTACTTAGTGTTTAACTTCAGTTTTAGTGTATGGGGGATAAAATTAGATTAAGGTAGGCTGCCATAGTCTTGAATTTATGGGAAACACTGGGATTCCAAAGTGAAATGTAGTCTTACTTTCAAAACAGATATGGGTCAATAATCACGCTTTGAGTCACAGGTGAAAACACTACGTTGCATATTCAGAGGTTACTATAGTTATTTTAGACAAGTCTGAATGTTCACTTTTATGATGTACATTATAATAAAACATGATTAATCTTTTTGCATAGATTTCACATGGAGTTCTTATGACACTTACTGTTAAATAGAGCATTTATGAAAGACTTGGACTGTACAGGATTACGGGTAGCATTTAGGAAAGTTAACAATGAGATAGATCCTTCATATTAAGCAGTTGCTTTATCAGATTTCCTTCTGTATTTACACATGCCTATCCTTATCATGCTATTTCTCCAATATTCTTTACACAAGCCTTAAGTCTACGGAGGACGCTACGATGCGTTCACTGCAATAACAGATTAGAGGCTTCTCGTTCTCATGCCTGTCGTTTTATGATTTGCATTCCTAGATCTTCAGCTGGGGGCCTTGGTAGAATCTATTATTTTTATGATTATCAAAGATTTCTGTGTTTATTCAATGATTGACTGACTAGTCTTCTGTATCTGAGGCCTCAACTATTTCAACCACAAAGGAGGTGGTGGACTTTGACCCACCATCTTCAAATGTATATTGGAGAATTTCTTGTATTCAGTTTTTTTTCTCAAATTTTGAATAAATTAATGAATGAGAACAATAGTCTGTCTGTTATTCATCGTTTAACTTGTGTGGGGCAATTCAAGGAATGTCCATGCTTTCAAAATACCACATGTTTTTGTCTTTTTGGGCTTTGGGAGAAAGCTGGAGTGCCTAGATAGAAACCGTGGTAGCACATAGAGAATCTTGGGCTCTATCCACTTACTCTGCAGCCTTTTAACTCATTCAATTCAATTCAGTTTTATTTGTATAGCCCAGTATCACAACAAAAGTCGCCTCAAACGGCTTCACAAACAGTTGATCAGACTTAGCACACAATCAGCACAAACAATAACTACACTAAACTAAACAGACCCAGGACACTCCTGTCCTTAGACCCTCCTTCTCGGTAAGGAAAAACTCCTAAAAAAACCCAGCTACAGGAAAAAAGAAGACTCATGGTACAGGAGCATTAGCTTCTACATGTACTACATGTGTATCTCTAAGGGTTGAGTCTGTCCAGCTTCCTCCTCCCCTGAGGACCCAGTTCATCACCAAATGGAGATATGCTGTCAGCTCAGCCACTATATTTATCTCCAAGACAAACGGTCGATCATCATTGACCTCCAGACAAGGATGTCTTGGTGCTACGTGGACTGATGGACATCCACCAACCTGGAGAGGGCAACCTCCAGGACATTTACAGGGCTCAGGTTTTAAAAAGGGCCCAACAGATCTCCATCTGGTCGCAGATCCACTGTCCCAAAAAGCAGGACAAATAGATACAAAAACACTTATCCCTGTTGTCATTGGTATTTTAAATCAGTCACTGTAGTGTATTTTTATCATTTTTTTATTCTACTGTTTGCTATTTACTATTGTGTGGCGTGTGTGCGTAGTGCTGCTGTAAAACAATTTGCCCCTCGGGAATAATAACGACTCCCTGAACCTCTGGTCGTACAGAGAGTGGACAGCCCTCAGCAGAGGGCCCCGGACCCCATACTACTGCAGGATGCCCCGAGGCCAAATGCCTTCTCCAGATCCACAAAATACAGTAGATGTGGACTGGTTGGGAGACCTCTCATAACCCTCTCAAGCGCCCTCTAGAGGATATAGAGCTGGTACAGTGTTACATGACTAGGACGAAAACCACATTGTTCCTTCAGAATCTGAGGTGTGTCTATTCTCTGTGTCCTGGTGACGTAATGGTCCTGACTGTATTACCCTGATTACTGTAATCCATCAGGGGCTTCTGACCCCTCTGGTCTCTTTCACTAATATCACAACAGCAGTTTCAACCTGTTTTAGTGTTTTAGTAGCACCAGCTCTTCATCAGTACATTTACTACTAAAAATAAACCATGCGACCCACTCACCTTCATAAAGTCCCACTGTCCCGCTGCCTTCTCCTCTGCTGCTCTTCTACCTCTGTGTCTCTAGCTGCTGGATCATGGCCTGAATAACCTCTTTGAGCATTGGAAGCAGAGTTGAAAGTAGTCTGCCAGTCGAGGGGATGTGAATGAGAGCGGCTCTTCTCTGACCGTGATACAGCGAGCAGTAATAGGCAAAATCACACAGGAATCTGAGGAAAATTTTAAAATTACAATTACACAGAATATTCACAACATCTTTAACAGCATTCAGGCGAGACACTACAAAGGGAACAGGGCCATTTTTACCTAACAGACATCATTGTCAAACCTCTCTAGGGGATTACTGACATCAACATGAAAAATAAATAAATAAATAAAAAAATAGACGTTATGTTCATAAAAAGGTGCAAATTTGCATACATAAAATTCTTTATTTTGTTGACATTAGATTACATAAGTTTATAGTGGCATAGTTTATAGGTATCTTTTGTTTCAGTAAGTTAGAAAATACTGCCAATAGCCTTAAAAAATAAAAATAAAAAATAAAAAATAGGGAGTATTGTCCAGAGGAAGATGAGAATCATTAACACAGATGAGCTGAAGGCCTCTGTCAGAGTGACCTGGGCTTCCAGAACACCTCAGCAGTGCCACAGACTGATCCACCCCAGGACGCACCGCACTTTTCATGCAAAAGGAGTAACAGACCAGTGCTGAGTACATACATCTAGTAGCAGAAGGCCAATATTATTGTTAGAACAAAACATTATATTTATTGGTCTAATTTTTCTAATTAAAAAAATGTATAAATATTAAAATTGTTATGTGCTGGGTTGTTCTAGGAGTTAGTTTGGTAAAGTAACAAAATATAAAGATGAGGAAACACAATGAAAAGCAGTGGCATGGGCAAAAACAATAATCAAAGGTTTATTATGACAAAAATGATAACAAAGTAGTCAAAAGTAACGTAACAAAAATAACAACTGTATTAAAATAAGGAGCAGACTGAAACTGAAACTGAAACTAGTCCAGATGTGACAAGGACCCAGTGCCCACCGAGCTGCTGTACTCTCCACCTTTCCCAGCTGACTGCAGACTGGGCCCCTGTGCAGCTCTCAGCTGCAGTCACCTGACTGTAAGAAGGCAGGGGCACAGCAACTAAAAACAAACAGACAGCACTAGGGCCATAACAACAGGAAAACAATGTTTGAAATGTTTCACTCTGTATGTACTGAAAATGTAAATATGTGTTTTACTTTTGAATTGAACTATAAAGAGATAAAATGTACTTTCACATGAATTGCACCTGTAATAAAGAGTGGACTGGAACATGGCGCTTGTAGCTGCTGCTGAGTTGGCGATATCTGGCTTAGAGTGTGAGAAAAACCTTTTTAAGAAATGGACTTTGAAGTTAATATTTCACCTAGAAATCTATAGACACTAAATGTAATGAAATAAACACCTTAATGTGTAGACTGGAATTTTCTGTGTGTGAAAAATACATGTTAAGTAAACTGGCCCAAAATAGTAACTGCAGTGTATTATGTAAACCATTAAGTGGAGTACCTTCCTGCATCTCTGGAGTAAACGATGTCCATCCCTTGTGGTTTACACTGGAGGTAGACAGACTTCATGTTGACCAGTGAGTCCAGCCTCTCTGCCCCTCCCTCCACACAGCAGTGACCCTCCGGACAGACCCCACACACGTCTCTCTCTGTGTATCCACTGTTCCTCCCAGTCTGCTCTAGAGTAATGCCTCTCAGTCCACGGGACACTCCCAGATGGACCACAAACTGGATACACACAAAAAGAAGGACAGGACAGTTTTAACAATAACAGCTGCAGTTTAAAATGTACAGAATATTTTCCTAATATTGTGCAGATCTACAAAGACAACAAACATCATCATACAAACCCAATTCTGAATACAGTATGCTGAAATAATGTGTAAAATGTACTAAATAAAAACACGTTTTTTTTGTTTTGTTTTGTTTTGTTTTATCTTTCGGCTGCTTCCTTTTTTATTAGGGTTCAGTTGCCACAGCGAATCAATTGCACAGTGACTAGGCAGGTTTTTATGCCAGATGTCCCAGATGAGAGTGGAGTAGGCAATGTGGGTGAAGTGTCTTGCCCAGGGACACAACAACAGTATGCGCTTTGAGTGATTTTTGAACCACTAATCCTATGGCAAACACTTATAAAACTATATTTTATTCGCAATAGAACATAAGTAACATATCAGATATTTTACCATATAATTACAAAATAATCAGCTTTTTTTATTTTATTTAAAAAGGTCTCAAAAGAGTTCAGACGAGGCAACAAAAAACTGGTAAAATGGTGAACATGATAATAAAACACTGCTGTTTCCTCTGGAGCAGCTGGGTTTGTCTTTTTCCAGATTTTGGTTAATCGGGCCATAGAATAGTTTTCTATTTTGCCTCAGTCCATTTAAAATGAGCTCTAGTCCAGAGAAGAGAGAGTTTCTGGATTATGTTCACAAATGGTTTCTTCTGTGCATGCAGCATAACATGGATTTGTGCAAACTGTGTTCAGAGACATCATGTCTGTTTTGAATGTAGTGTCTCTTCAGGACCTGATGATCATGAGCATCCACATTTGTAACTGAGACATTATTTTACCATTTCGTGACAATCTGGTCTCTGAGACTTTATACCAAACCAATTCTTTTTATATTATATAAAAAAGCTTACAACTCCCTCCCCAACACAAGCACCTCCATGTGGCCTTTCACCATGTTTTACAAGCAAAATGTTGAAAATGTATCTTTACAAGTCAACCATGCATACAATACCATTTTCTATTAAATATTAGTTTACAGTTATAGTATTTCTAAATGAAATGATCATTGTATTGTTTATATTGTGTATTTAAATTACTATTGAATTTTTTGTTTAAAAAAATACTTTGCATGGTACATATCACAAACTCAGTTCTATTTACTAAAGTGAGTTTATTAAAGTAGGATTTGTGGTGATTAATGGATAAATGTGAGTGAACACTGCTCCACAACATTATTTTTCTAACTACTCATCCAACATCAAAAATATTTACCCTCTAGCTTAACTTAAACACTACATTAAAGGTGTTACATCGTTTGCACCCAAAAACATACCTTTAGTTGTATTTGGTGTTATTCACGCCTGTTTGAATAACCCTGTGTGCTGAGCCTTCACCTTCTCAAGAGCTGAAAACGCTCGGTCTCACAGCTCTACAAAGACACATGAAACCAAAAAGAGCTCCTGCATGTTTCTAAAGCTCATACACTGTCACTGGACTCATTCTGATCATTTCAGCGCTTAAACCGCTGTCACTATGAAGCAGTCAGCTCATTTATGTATCTGTTAGCATCAGTTTGCTAATAGCCATGCTAATTAGCCATTTTATGCTCTGTCCATTCCCCACTGTTTCAAGTAGGTTTCGACATGCTCCTAATCTAAGCGTTCTCTGCAAAGTCAAAGAAAAACAGCTCCTCCAATGTTTTCCATACATATACATTATTTTAAAGGTGCCCTATTATGCAAAATTGACTTTTTGTTAGCTTTTTACTATGTTTTAGTGTTGTTCCTGCATCAAAAACATAAGTGGAGTTGTGTTTTTGTTTCATTCACACATGTTTGAGGAATCATCTATTTATTTACGCTGACTTCCTGAAAGGACAGAAAGGTTTTGTTTCACCAATGTCTGCCATTTCCACCTGACCACGCCTCTCTCCCCGCAGCAACCAAACAAACCCACTGCGTTGCAGCAGCACATGTTGTGAGCCTGAAGGGGCATGACAGCAGCTGGGACAAGGAGGGAGGGGCTCTTAAAGTGACAGGGACCTAATCTGAGCGTTTCTCACAGAGTCAAATGATGAGTTTCTTCAAATAAGGTTTTTCAATAATTATTGCGTTTTGTCACCAACAAATGAAAGATGCTGTTCTAGAAGTGTCCTAAACTAATTTTAAAAAGCATTATATGGTCCCTTTAAGCTATAAAATGTGAAATACTAACGCAGGGGTGTACTAAAGCATTTCAAAAAGCCTGAAAGAAGCATATGATGGCCCCTTCAAATAAAATGGCTAAGTATAAATATAGGTGTTCAGAGTCATAGGCCAAAGTTCCTGAAGACTTTCTGCTCTTTGGTGAGTTGGTGTTGATGTGCTTTTCCAGTCTCTTGTTAAACTTGTATTTTCACAGCCTTTTCCAGCTGCTTTGGTCATTGTGTTTTTTCACAGAGCCACTGGTCAGTACTGAGAATCTTGGATTCTTTCCAAGAAACTCGAGGCCTCTACAAACGATCAGGGTACGGCACACTTTTCTTTAGATATTCACTGAGCTTTTTGTGAAGTATAAATTTGTACTCACTTAAAAGTATTTGTTATTATAAAAGTATTTTTGTTATTAAGTACGGAAGAAGGAACATACGTTTGTTAAAACTGTACAAGTTACTCATTTGTATTTAGTGAGAAGTCAAATCAAACTGTCCAATCTAAGTTTCAGCAATGTCAAATAAGTGGATACAAAGTAACAAATACTACACTTTTCTATTAAATACTACTTTAATGTAGTATTTAACAAACAGATGGGGTAATAAAGCAGTTATATGTACTTGTTTTCATTTTCTACTCTGATGTAATTCCATCAGGTGCTGTTCTTCACCCCGGTTTATGAACGTGCCTTGGAGATTTGCTGGCACCTGCCATCTTACAAGACCAATGTAAGGACCCACTGTTTTATTCTAATGAACTCATATTACTTATGAAAATATACTCCCAAAGTCTCCCAGAGTCTCCTTTTAGGCTCTGGGAGTTTGAGATTGAGGACAGGGATGAGGACGTGGCCAAACCACTTCTGAATTTGGTAAAAGGCTAAGTCACCTGAGCAGTTTAAACTAGGCCCATGACTCTTTCATTCTGTACATGCACTGATCATGTCTTTCTTCTCTGTCTTAGACCTGGGACGTGATCAACTCTCTTAAAATGAGAGATGTTGTGTTTGAGGCCAGAAGGCTCCTCGCGTCTCCAGGAGACATCCCTGCGAGCTTCCAGTAAGTCACACCACAGGCACTTTCATATCCACACGTTTTTTTTAAGTAAATGTAAAGCTTACTTTGCCTCTGTAACACAGACATCCAGAGTTCCTGAGCCTGGCTCAGTCCTATGCCAGGACCCTGTCCCAGCTGAACCAGGACACTCCCTGCTTGCTTCAGGTCAGGGAGGTAGTGATGGAGGTGGTCCCCAAAGTCATCCATGGCCTGTGGCTGCCCATGCCTAACGCCTCCTCTCTGAGCATGCCGTCCAAAGACCTGAGCGGTCCAGCTTTTGGCCTGACTCAGTCTGTCCTGGACTGGGTTTCCAAAACCCTGCCCTCCATGCTCCAGCAGGTCCACTTCACACTTCACCAGCTCAGTTCGGGATCAAATGGTCCAGACTGTTCTAGACACGATTAGTATAGTGTCCTCTGGGGACAGACTGGAGATGAGACTGAGCTCCTTCTCCATAGATCTGTTCAGATCCATCACCAGCGCCACCACAGAGGAAATCTGTGACCTGTTCAGCCCCAAAACTGAACCTGAGACAAGGACAGACCTTGAGTCTGCTTCTCCTTGGCCTCTAACTAAGGACCCCACAGAAGAACTCACTGAGGAACCCACAGAGGAACTCACTGAGGAACCCACAGAGGAACCAGCTGAGGACCTCACCACTGTCCTGCCTAAAGAGGTGTTGACCACTCTCCTGCCTGACATAGAGGGTCCTGCTCTTGCTACAGAGGCACAGACCTGGAGTCTGCTTCTCCTCTGCCTCTAACTGAGGAACCTACAGAGGAACTCACTGAGGAACCAGCTGAGGACCTCACCACTGTCCTGCCTACAGACACTGTCCTTGCTGAAGATGCTGTCCTCCCGGAGGCGTCGACCACTGTCCTGCCTGACACAGAAGGTCCTGCTTCTGGTACAGTGGCACAGACCCCTGTAGATCTCCCTGCAGCTGCTCCTGTGTCTACCTCTGATGTTGGTGTCCAAACCTCATCGCTGCTGTCTCCCAGCACCACTGAGGGCTGCATCTTCTGCCATCTGTCCAGATGGATCAGAAACATCTACAGCTATTTTGTGTCTAAGGAGGACACTCATGAGGAATGAGACTTTTCTCATTCTATGAAGTCTGATTTATATCAGTATAGTTTTGTATGAATTATGGTGACCAAATGCAATTCCTACATTCTACTCATGGTTTGTTATCTGATGTCAAATGGTGTTTAAAAACAAAATACAACAGGTTATGTACATGAAACAATTACATGCATAACTGAGATTTAAATTTACAATTCATAGTAAATCAATAATAAAGCAAAACAATAAAGATGGACACTCCATTTACACTTATGATGTAGAAAAACCTCAGTAAAGCATGTCTTAAATGGGTTAAGGGTTGCCCTACAGCTAGGTGCCATTTTATTATCACATAATCATCATTGGCAGTTTGCTTTGCTTCTGCTTTCCCAGTTACACCACATAAGTCTGATTTAGTGATGGTGAAACTTAAATGTCAAACTAACAAATACTAAATTCTGTTGTTTGCAACTCTCATAAAACATGTCTTCCCAGTAGAACATACACACATTTTCAGCTGTTGTAACTCAGTTGGCAGATGTGCAGAATAGTTCCAATTAATTTACATGGGGAAGTTAAATTGGGACATTTTGGAAATGTTGAACTTTTAAGGAACAGTCAGTCCTTTCGTTAAAAAAATAAAACTTGTGTGCAGCAGTATAGCTCAGTTGGAACTGTGGAGCATATACAGAGCAACTACAGCCTCCCTTGAGATTGTGGCAATTCTGGCAATTTGCCAAATGTCTCTTCCTGCTCTTCCATGATTTTCTTTTATTACTGTCCTATCAAATGAAGACATAAAGCTGAAGAAATGTAAAAAAAAATGTATGTATTATATGTTAAAAAAATAAATTCATAAAATGTGTATGTTGTGTGAAATACGTATTACACCATCCACCAATTCAAAAACTAAAATGAAAAAAAGCCTCTCTAGCTGAGTACTGCTGTACTGCTGAACCTTTTCAGGTTTTAGGTCTTCGCAGCATCCTCCTCCTCCTACTCCTCCATGTCTCTGTCCAGCCTGGTGTTGAGGATGTTTATGTGTTAGCCTCAAAGAGCCTTAGGTTTGCCCCAGATGGCCACCAGTTTTTCCACTTTTGCATTTATGAGCCTGTTGCAAAAATTGTTACGTTCTCAAAAAGTGACCAGTAACTCACATGTAGTGGGATTTAGAGGATGTCTGAGGCTACAGGTCCAGATTCACATGTGTGTTGGCATGACTCTATCCTTTTTCCTGCTTGGTCCTGTACTTTGCCAAACTGCCTAGAACGATACAGCCAGGTCTGACCACCTGGGTCTTGATAAGGGCAATCACGGCCTAGCCACCGTTTAGCTCTCCATGACTGAAGAACTGTACACATATTCAAGTGTATTCAGTATATTTCACCCTGTTAATGGACAGCCAGTTGTGTAAATTGGGATCCTGGTCAAGAGTATCTAGCTGGAGAATTAGCCTATTGTTCACGTTTTAGGGTTGCTGTCATCAAATTTATTATTTCTTTTCACCAGATATGTTCAATTGGGAATAAAATATGGTTCTAAGAAAATTTAAAAACATTGCCTTATGTTTTCATTTATATTGTACACATTTTGTGTATAAGCAAAGTGCATTTGTAAACATAACCCAAGCTCAGTAGAGAATGCCTTTGTTACCTTTGGCTGAATCTTGTCCCACAGTTCTACAACCATCTGTTGAGCCTTCACATAACTCACTGGGATCTCTTTAATGTGAACATGAATATTTTCTCCAAGTCCCACAGACTGTAGTCCCTGTGCACATCAACATTTCACTCATTACACTCATTATAATACAGCCTAAAGAAATGACATTTTTTAACCTTTGAAAGATCCATAAAAAATACATTTGTTCCTAAGACTGTCGCCTTCACAAAAACTGCTATAAAAATACTGTATGTCAAAATTTTTTTTCCACTTTAAACAAGTTGATTAAAACTAGTTCAGCCTCAAATATACATATCAAATATGAATTCTATTATCTATTAATTCTATTATTCTATTATCTATTAACACATAAAAATTAAAATAATTTTCATAAAATACATTTCAATGGGTACTGGTTTATTATTATTATTATTTTAGACACTGAGATGGGTTAATGATTTTAATGCTTCTTTTTTTTTTTTTTTTTACCTAGTGGCAGATATAAAAGGCAACTCAACTGGGACATTTTTTGTCCTTGTTACAAATGTCACAAAATTATATATTTTCTTTATGATTACACTCTGATCTATATTCATTTATCAGAAAAATGGCATGAAAATAATGGTTGCAATGTCGAACATATCTTACCTTTATTTCTAATAAAGCTAACAGTCTCACGTTTTTTAAATCTGTCACTACCTTGTTACTGCCTTCAAGTAAAAAAAAAAAAGCTCTAATAAAGGAATACATTTGTTCAAATATAGCCTATTGCTACTGTTAAATTAGCCTAATATGTGTCAGAAGTGCGGCTTCTCTTTATCTGAGAGGGATACCATTCTCCACAGGGAGACACATTCACTCACAACAGCGCCTCTGAGAGCGTTTACCTGAGCGGCTGTCCAGCTGGGGTTCACCAGGAACTCTCTGAACGGGCCAAAGCCTTAAAAATGAACCAAAAACACATTCATATGTCATTCCGTGCCCTGTTCCCTTTATGTGACCCAAACACGTACCCGTAATCACCAAAATCTCGGCTGGTTCCATAAACAACCTGGCCCAGGACGCTTCTGTTTACTCCAGCGGGCTGCCTCAGTGGAGACAGTGGCGCTGTCCGCTAGAGGGAGCTCTCTCCCAACAAATACAGAAGAGGTGCCTTTGTGTGGCTCAGTACATTCCACAAGTCTATGGATATAAACGGACAAGGTAACTTTTATTTCTCAATGTACATGGTGGAATAACATAAAACACTAAAAGGTACCTATTTTGTAAACATGGCTGACTACTTTGATGATGTCTAGGGTTGTATTCGAGAAACAAAATATAACTGTAAGCTCAATATGATGAAAAAATTAAAGCATAATGTAGCCTATGTAGCGCAAACTTGCAGCCTTAATGCTTATTACAGTGATTCTTAAAGTTTTCACACCAAGTACCACCTGGCTTTACAAGCATCATCAACAACAGACCATTATTAAACCTGGACTAAACCAGGACTAAAGAGATGGGCTAAGTGTCTTGCCAAAAGACAAAATTGACTTATTTTTTTTATTTGACACTGACAATGTATTCAAACACAGACACAATACAAAGCCTGCAAATGATGCAGAGCATATAGAGTTTATAGTTCATGCTAATTTTCAACTCATGTCCTGGCATAACAGGATGCAGTGCTGGTGGTGGGCAACCTTTGGGTTCCTGGGCCAAGAAGTCTCCCTGCTGACCCAAATAGAGACATGAACTGCAAATAACTCTAAAAAGACCCAAAAGTCCACTATGCATGTATAGGCCCCCTGTAGAAAAGCATAGTTGAACTGTATGTGGGATGGAGGAGGTTGGGGTTTAGTTGGGGTCTTTCAAGTTCATAATACTGACCTTTAAACTGCATTCATTGACACACCTCTGTTCTGTTATTATTTACAGTTTCACCTCTAATATCCCTAAGTAGCCTTTTCCACATAGACCTCCCCTTACAAAATACCAGACAAGCACTTTAAAGAACACAAACAGGCGAGCTCATCATTTATTATCCATTTAGACGGCTCAGTGCGGTGTCTCTAATCAATAACGCGCCGTCAGCTTTACCAAAACAGTGCTCTGTAGTCCCCCCGCACCTTAAGGACACCCCCACATCTGTTCGCACCGGGCTCGGAGGCTGTTCGGAGACGCTCGGGCCTCGCCTCAGCTCCAGACCACGCCCTCCTCCTTCTTCTCCTCCTCCTACTCTTGCTGCTGCACTTGTCCAAGCCCAAAGCGCGCTGACCGTGAATGACATCCCAGATTCGCCTCCAGTCCCGCGCAGATGAGGACCCAAACCTGCCTCTTTAACTAATTTTCTACGAAAAACGACAACTATTTTCAACTCCAAAATCCAAGATGCTGCCTTTCAAGAGAACTTTTGAGCCGGAGAAACGCCAGCTGCAGGAGCTGAACGCCAGACTAGCTCAATACTTATCCAGGACTACGCAGCTGGAGCAGGAAAACGCGAATCTAATCAGGGAAATTGGCGAACTGAAGCTGGCTAAGACCGCGCAATGGGAACCCAAATATAAAGCCGAGATGCGGGACCTGAGGAGAACGGTGGACCAGCTGTCGTTGGAGAAGTCCCAGGCGGAGATGGAGAGGGAGAAGCTATGGCGCGAGTTGCAAACGGTCCAGTCCCTGTGCCACGAGCAGACGGGCGTGTGCAGGGACATCACCGGGGAGCTGCAGGGCTGCGAGCACGAACTCCACCACGCGCACAAGACCAACGACGAACTCCAGCGGCGCCTGTTTCAGCTGGAAACCGAGCGCGAGCGCCTGGAGGACGCGCACAGGCAAGAAATGGAGCAACTCAGACGACAGGTGGAGGCCAGGGTGGCACCTGTCGTCGCGCAAAGTTACCGCGGGCCGCCCCAGCTCCGCGCCGCTGCTGCTGGCGTGAGCGTGGAGGACGTGCAGGAGTTCGCCTTCGGGCTGTCCGAGGGCTGGGTGCAGACGTTTGACATGTACCAGCAGAAGGTGGAGGAGATGGAGCGGGCCATCAGGGAGGACCAGGCCCGGCTGAGCGACCTGCAGCGGGAGAAGATGGTGTACGCGGCGGAGTTGGAGAAAATACGCGCGGAGTCGGACAAGCAAGGCCAGGTCCAAATGCGTCTGGAGGAGGAGCTGATGGGCATGCAGGAGAAATTTCGAGTGGATTGTGGAGAATATCAGGTAAGAAAGTGGCCCAGTTGAGAGAGTAAGAAATGTTTATAAATAATTTAGTGCAATGATGGCAAGGAGAATTTCTGCTCAGGGTGGAAACACTTGATTATATAATAGGCACATAAAGGTTTCTTTTTACCCTTGAGCTGGAGAGAAGGAGAGGCCAGTCCCAGCTGGGCCACACCCACTGATGCTCCGCAGCTGTCACTGACTGTAACACACCACAGTAAACACCCTTCTGGATTTTAGAGCGTCAATACAAAATGCAGTGATTATTTTAAATGTGAAGAGGGAAAAGCTACCCAACCCTCCCCAGGCTTAAGTACACCCTTTGTTAATCATGATTTAACTACAGCTTCTTGAAAGTTGAGTAAAGGTAAAGGGATACAGCCATTTTTAAGGCTTTGGGACTCCTTGTCTTGTCAGAATATTTTCCCAAAGTCTTGAGGATCATCACGATGTTTTTGGGGAAATGTGAGACAAGCTCTTGTGTTTTGTTTTTTTCTGGTCAGCAGTGGTTTTTAACTTTGAAACTCTCCCATAGATGCCATTTTGCCCCATTTCTTTCTTATTGTTGAATCATGGACACTGACCTTAACTAAGACAAGTGAGTCCTGCAGTTCTTTAAATGTTCCTCTGGTTCTTTTGTGACCTCCTGGGTGAGTCGTTGACGCACCCAGACCACTCCTGGGAAGGTTCACTACTTTTCCTCCTGGCTCTCCCCAGGGTTTGCTGGAGTTCCAAAGCAGTGGTTAATCACAATTAACTCGTAATTTAACAAGGGTGGCACTTACTTTTACACATAGACCCATACATCTAGGTTACCTTTGTCCAATATTACAAAGTTTTTGATAAGAAACATTTAAGTGTGACAAATATGCAAAAATAAAATAAATCCAGAAGGGTCACCTTTTCACATGACTGTAAGTACCTTGAAAAAAGCATACATCACCAACTCCACTAACGGCATGACCAGCGCTGAGTGGTAAAGGACATGTTTTCTGTTAAATGGAGCTGTCCAGGAGTTGACCTCAGCTGCTAAAAGGCATCTCTCAGCTCCCTCCCTCTCTTTCCTGGCTCCTACATTACAGCAGCAGCCACTTAAACCTATTAGCTGACAGACTGACAAATCCCTGTAAGCTCCTACAGACAGAGTCCCATGCAGGGCAGGCAGAGAGAAGATGTCTCCACTACACTTAGAAATGAAAACATGTTGGACAGGGACAAAGGTGGTTAAGTAGATGCTAATGCACGTATAAGATTGAGATGGGTTGGACATGTACAGAAGAGGGATAGTGAATATAGGGGTAGAAGGATGCTGAGGTTAGAGCTGGAGGCCTAGAGGAAGACCAAAGAGAAGATTTATGGATGTAGTGAAAGAGAAAACCCAGCTTCTACAAGCAACATACTATTGCTATATTCTTATATTCTTCTGCTCCCCTTAGCACTCCCCAGTACAAGCATCTCTATCTGGCCTCTGTCTGAACCAAAACATTTCTCAGAAACACACATTACAGACATTTCCTCTAATGACCACTAGGGCTACACTATACTGGAACATGAAATAAGGGATAACTATGCTGAATATTGCGATGATGACATTATTGCAAAATGATTTGTGATATTTAGATATTCAATTTTGACATAGTGAGTATAATTAAATCATAGCACAAAATCATAACTAAAGACTAAACCAGAAAAAATCCTAAATGGTTATACTAATACAATAACTCACCCTAAAAAGCATTAGTTAAGGATTAGTTAAGAGTTAGCTATTGCAAAGCATTACTTTATAAACACCATTGACTTATAAACATTGTTATTAATGTTTAACTCTTTAGTAATAAGCTCAGGTAAATCAGTGCAAAATTATAGACATCAGTATTAATACAGTATATCAACTATTTATTTGTTAAAATTGTGGTAATTACATAGTAATGCTTTTTACTGCTCAATAGTGGTACGTTGTTCTAAAGTGGTACAGGCTAAATTAGGACTAAATTTAAGAAATGTGGACTAAATCTGTATTATTTTAATAGCTTTATGAGCTGACAACACATTTACATTGGCTTTGATAAAAAAATATTTGGTCAGAAAGAAAGACCATAGTGTTATTGCAATATATTTAGTTCCTTGTGATTAGGATATTGCATTTGCTGATATTGCAATAACATAAATTTGCGATATACTGTATTGTGTCTAAGCTTACTGACCACAGACACTTTAGTAGTGAAGTAGTTCCTTGCATATTAAGTGCTTAGATGCATGTTTTGATTAAGTACCAAAACACATTTACAAAAACATCCCTTTATTATTTTACTAACAAATTACTTCAATACTATGTTCACTACCTTAAGTGGATATCTGTGTTTCTTTGTCCCAGATGATTATCGAGCAGCTGGAGCAAGAGAAGAACATGATGGCCCACACCATAGAGCAGAAGATGTTGGAGCATCAACAGCTGCTGCAGGTCAAGATGGACCTGGGGCTGGAGCTGGCCGCCTACAGGTGAAGGCACACATCTTTATGACAACGCATTTCTGCATTTCTGAAAATCCAGCCACTCATGGTTATAAGACAGTTGATACTGTGGTGCCAGTCCCATGCCTAAATAATTAATAGGGTTGTATCAAGAAGGGCAAATTGAGTAAAACCTATGCCTAATCAAAATACGAAGCACGGCATACTAGGAAGACTTTTTGTTCTGTGTGAGTTTGCATGTTCTCCCTGCTCTGGTTTCCCACAACAACAGAAACATGTCCCACAGGCTGATCCTCAGTCAGTGTCAGGACCAGGGAGTGACTCAAATCTGGAGGGGGTTCAATGGGTTCAGACTGCTGTAAACGCTTTGCTCCAGCAGCACTGTGTGATGGATGGGTTTAATGCACAGACTGGATTTTAAATGGATAAGCTAGTTTATCTTGAAGGTCTCTATTGGTTGAGGCTCTTCATGGTAAAAAGAATTGTCAGTTTTTACAAGAACACTGGCTTGTGACCCTTTGTGGCTGGATTATATTTTTACTTATATACATACATCAAAATATAGTTTCAAAATATCAGCCTTTTGTTCATAAAAAATGTTACAAGATATATTTTTCAAAATCAAAAAGTCACATAATTTATTGTTTTAATATAGGGCTTTTCTGTCCATTATTTATTCATCCCCCTCAGTCACACACTGGTGGTGGTGAGACACTAGTAGCCACAGCTGCCCTGGGGCAGCCCACATTTATTCATTCCCTGGCTTTGCATAACAACTAAAACAGACTGCAGCCAAAGTGGTAAAGAAATTGTTGTCAAGGAGCAGAAGCAACATATTGAAGTGTCCAAGACCAGAGTCCAGACCTGAATCATCTGATTGTGAAATCGGGATAGAAGTAAAGAACTGAAGTAATGACAAGAAGGCCTTCTAACATTAAGGACCTGGAGATCAGATGCGCTCCTGTGCTATGTGCACTCAGAGGCAGCGGCTGATGCACGAACGCTGAATATTGCTCTGTTTGACCGCTGTTTTAGTTTGAAATTAAGTTAAAACATGCCAGAACATACAAATAAGCTCATATAATGTATTTCTGACATAAATATTGCTATGTGATAAAAATATGATTAATCATGATAAATTAATTGTTACATGTCTTGTTAATGTGTGATGACAGTGTCGCAGTTGGTTAAGCCTGCTGACAAACATCGCTCAGAGCACATACTGTCATTGTGTTCCTGGGCAAAACACTTCACCCATATTGCCTACTCAAAGGGCATCTGGTGTAAATAAACATGCAACTGGGTCTCTGTGGCAACGAGAAAGGGAGCAGCCGAAAGCCACTTTGTTGTGCCATTTCCAGACAGAACAGATTCATTAACTTTAATAAAACTTTACTTTAACTGAAATCTCAGCCGGGGTATGAATAATTTTGGGCTTAACTGTACTGTGAGTCTTGTACCAGGCTTTGCAAAGCTCAGGTAAAAGTGGCAGGATATACAGAATGTAAATTGGATACAAAATTCTAGATACTGCTCTGTGAAATTGCTAATACAAAAACCAACATTATATTCATATTTAGAAGTATATCATAAAATATTGTTGTGTGTGAGTCCTTACATGGCACATTAGCAGTTTATGGAGTTGTTTAGGATCAGGACATGCCTCTGCTAAATTATGACTGCATCTCGTGTGGTCTGCATGCTGCTTTTCCATTGGAATTCACACAGACCTGAAGACTGCCCTGTGTTGTGGCCCGTATTTTTAGCTCAGTCTTTCAGAAGGCGCTCTCTGGGGGACTGCAGTCTTTTCATGGGACATTGGTTTGGAGTTTATTTGTTTTATGAATCATATCCAAAACAGGGCGAGCTTATTTAACCTAATTATAAGATACTTTTATTAGAGTGCTATTTTTGTGGACATCACTACCTTAAATGGTGAAGTTCTTGAATAGTTACAGTCAGAGTTTGACAGTCAGGCTTTTATTATTAGACTTAGTGGGAGAAGGTTGAGATGGCAGATCCAGATGAGATACAGCGATATGTGAGGTATTAATCCTTCACATTTTTACACATGATGGTGAATGATCCGTTTTTCTAAAGCATATTTCTGTGTCTTTTTCAGAGCTCTCTTGGAGGGGGAGAGAGTAAATCTACACAAGAGAGCAAACCAGCACCAAAGAGAGCGGATCATAGGTATTTTTTATATTATCAAGCTGTCATTGCAGCATACAAATCAATCGGTAGAGGCAAAAATAATTAAAGGTCCTATATTATGCTTTGTTCAGACATCTTGTAATAATTTTGGACACCTTTTTCATTATTATTTCACCTTCTATACTGGGTTTTGTACTCTAAAGTTAGGAATTTAGGGTGTGGTTAAATTGCTCTGCCCCCAAAAAATACTGTATAGCTCAGTAATGCCAGTGCCAAGAACTAATGTTTTATTATTGCTTAATGGTGGTTAAGTTGTTCTAAAATGTTACTGTTATTCTAAAGTGTTACCGCTCCACTATTAAGTAGTCATTGCCAGGTCATCATTGAAAATGAGAATTGGTTCTCAAAGGGCGTACCTGGTTAAATAAAGGTTAAATAAAAAAATAAAAATAAAAAAGTAGTAATAAATCATTAATATATATGTAATTAACAATATTTTAATAATTGTTTTTAGATACTGTATTACCCAGGTGTTTATAATTTTGCACTGATTTGCACAAGCTTATTACTAAAGAATTAAACAACAATAAAATGCATAACTCAATGTTTTTTTGTAAATGTTGAAGTAATGCTTTTTAATTAATCATTTAACTGGTTACTAATCCTACTACTTAATTAAGGCTACAGAGTTTAATTCTTATTAGTTATTAGAGTTATTAGCTTGTGTAAATTAGTGTAAAATTATAAACACCTGGGTTAATACAGTACTAATACTATAAACTATTTGAAATATTGTTAATTACATATTCACTAATTCTTTATTATTGCTTAATGGTAGTCGAGTTGTTCTAAAATCTTACTGTTATTCTGTTATAAGTGTTACCGCTCCACTATTAAATAGTAATAAGTAATAGAAAGTAATATTAGCAGTAATATTAATATATACTACATAGTGTGAGTTTTTCTAAAGTGTTACCAATGCGCTCTTTGTTGCTACAGAAATCAAGATGCCCTCCCAGCCTTACACTCCCCGAGCTGCCTCCTCTGTCCGACAGCACCTGGATGTCAGATACACACCAGCAGCCGCCACTTACAGAAGACCCCCCGTGCCTACCTCTGGATCCATGAGCCCCTCCAGAGTCATCCCCATTTCAGTGTCCCGACACCAGAGTCCTGCTGCCAGGAGGGACATGATCTCTTTCTCCAAAGCAAGGGCTGCTGAGGCTTCCTCCACCACCACCAAAGACAAACAACCTGACACTAAACCGGGGGAGAAGGTAATTCAAATCAAGTCTCAAGTCGACAACCAAAGTCGTCCTTCGAAAATCCACTCTACAGAGGCTAGATCTGTGAGCATGCGCAGTGAGACTGTGACTGAAAGGAATCTGGCAGAGACCAGAGAGGACAAAAAGGCATTTGACAGTAGCTTGACAAATGGAGATAAAGCAGATGCAAGTGGAAAGAAGATATTGGACACTGTATCTGTTGAGGAGATTATCGAGAAAGTAATCAAACCGGCTGGCTTGGAGGCAAAGGCGTCCGGAGACTCAAAAGTGCGCTATCATATACAGAAAACCGAACAAGAAGACGGAACTACCAAGACGCAGCTCGTGCTAGAGTCAAAAGTGGAGGAGGAGTTTGATGTTACAAAGGATTCAGCTTTGGATGAACTTTTGCATCAAGGAATCAAGAAAGTCTCATTGGAGGATATCAAGGATACAGCGACAGCAAGTATGATCAAGAATCTGCTAAGTGGTGTGAAAGGAGGAGAGGATTTGGCTAACAAGTCAATCAATGTGGAAATTATCGAGGAACCGGTTGAGATCCAGAGCGACGATGAAGAAATTGAGATCAAGAAGTTGGAGTCGAGCTTTCAAGGTCCAACATCATCGCATTTCCAAATCGAGGAGTTGGAAAATGCCCCAATGAAAAGTGTAAGTGAAAATGATTGGAAAGCCGGACTGGGACAAGTTGAGGAGGTTTCAAGAGAAAGTGATTCGTCGTTTATGTCCCAAGACAAGGAATCGCGAGAATACTTTGTATCTACACCAGACGACTTCTCGGAACCAGAAGAAGGCCTTGGTATAACATCATACGGCCATTACGGTCTTGTGGATGACCTTTCGGATGAGAGGTATTACCAAGACGAAACCCCTCCGCCAAGAGCAACTCCGGAAGAAAGCGACGAGTACAAGTACATGACAAGTGACCGCCCATCATTTAAAGAAGGATTCCCAGAATGCATCATCGAGGAAGAGGTGCGAGTGTCACCTATAGTGCAAGAATCAGTGCTTGAGTTTCTAAGGGAGGACTCTTTGGAACCAAAAGAGCAGCTGAAAGGAGCATTAGAGAAGTTGCAAGAATCAGTATCGGGGCCACTGAAGGAGGAGTTGGCGTATCTTGCAAAAATAAGCCGAGAAAGTCCGGAAAAGGTGGCTGTGGATGTGAGGAAACTAGAGCAGTCCAGTGACGATGGAACCATGACAATAGTGGCAGAGTTGAATGTTTCGCAAACGTTGGAAGAGTCCGGGTTGTTAGACGAAAGTGGAGAACTATCTGAAGACCAGATCATGGCGGCATTGAGGGGGTCTGGTCTGGAGAAGGCGTTCCAGAGTGGAGCAGGAGGGGGTTACAGCATCAAAGTGTCTACAGAAGAAGATGATGGGTTTGAGGACATCACAGAGTCTGAAATCATGGAGAAATATATGAGAGGAGAGCCTTCGGAGAGGTCCTACAGCTATCGGATGGAGACCCAGGAAGGTCCAGAGGAGGGGACAACTGAAGGGCTAATGTCTCAGCCAGTGAAGGTCAAAGAGCAGAGGATTGTGTATCTGGAGAGTCCTTCAGATGATTAAGGGGACTGAAATGTTAAAGGTTTATTTTGATAAAGTGCTTAGACAAATAAGGTATAAATCCTGAATATGGTTGGCATTTTGTAGATTGGGTTCTCTGAGCAACATTGATCATTTAATGTTTTTATTAAATACATAGTTAGGGTCTGCTATTCAACTTTGTTTTATTGCAATTTTGAACTGGTGAGTTCTTGTACCACTGGTTCTGTCTGTTACTTCAAACTAATAGCAGACCAACAACAAAAGTAGCTCATATAAACCACATTTACAAAATATGAAACTTCCCCATTAAAATCACCTATTTTAATTGTAACAACATAACACTTTGCTTTTGAATAAACCATAGCCACCTTTGTTCTGTTCACCGAGCTATACACGAAAATGTCCCTGCAAGAGCCTTTCAGAGAGTTGTGACATCTCAGTCGACTCCAATGGGCCAGTTTTTTCACTAATAGTTCCTAGGAATAGTTCCTGGAAGTTAGCCGTTCAGACTAGCAAGTGTACACGGCCCTGTACATGTTGCACTTTTTAAAAGTAAGATATTTAAAGAATCAAAGTTGATATTATCTACGAATGTAATTCAAATTTACATACCAAAATATGCACGTCAGTGGGTACATGAATAATATGACTATTTATATTCTGGACCTCCATTGGTGCTCTGGTCCCTCCCATAAACATTAATGACACAAAGAAATACAGGAAAAGGGCAAGGTGGTCTGGTAGACATTGCTCTAGAAGGTAGAAAAAAGGGGATTTAACAGATTAATGGAAATCTTGCATATTATAGCTTTAACTTTGGTGCTTTACAGGACTGAATTATAATCCTCAATACTAACTGACATGGGCTACCTTAAAGGCTATATTGTAGCATTTTTAATAATAATCCTCTATGCTGATGGCACTTGTGCTGGGGTCTTAAACTTTTTATGGTTCAGATTTCAGTGTAGATCTCTTCTATTTTTATACTAACCTGATGTTCAGCTTCTGCAGCTTCTGCCGTTTACACAAAACCACCTCTTCCACCTCTGTTAGGGCTGCACTACTCACTTTCAAACCTGCCGTGTTGCGCATGGTGCGCCACTTTATTTGATTATTGGCATGTTATGCACTATTCGCACAGGTATATCCATGTCTTCTTGTGAGGTCAAGAGTTGAATTTCAGTTTAAGTCAGTGCAGTGGACTTTGAAGAATCTTCAAAAACGATACTGTATGTCGTCAGAGCTTAGGCCTTCTAATACAACACACTCAGCTGGAGAGAAAAAATGCATTATGAATTCACTTTATGTAACACACATTATTAATAGTATGCAATGCCTCTTTATTTCAGTGGTTCTCAAATGGTTGGATTATGGGACCCATGTTATCCCTGATCATTTCATTATGACACTTTTACAGAAGTCATTTTTCTATACTATGACCTGTTTGACCATTTTAATTTAAATAACTTTAAATATGTTGAACATTAACACTATAATTACCTGCCTGTGACACACTTTTGGGTCCCGATCCACCATTTGGGAACCAATGGTTTACATCATGTATCCACATCATTTCTGTCAAAGGTCTGTAAAATATTTCAGCCAGAATTGTGTGTTGAAGGTTGGCTTGTCTAAGTTGAAAACCATTATAATGAAACACATGAATGAAACATATGAACACATGAAAGTAATCTTGTACTGCTCTGTCCCACACTGTCCTGTCCTGTCTGAAAGTGTGTGTGTTTGTATGTTCGAAGATTTACCTTTGCTCTTGGATAAGTTCAGGACTGGACTATTTTAGGATCATCAGCTTAGAGACAGAGAGCGTTGTGTTGCAGGATTTGTGTTGTGTAGTTGTGGACAGACAGATACTGAAAGCAGTCTAGTTCAATGTTGTGCACATTTTGCCACTTTACTCTCTTTATCTGTTGAAATGAAAGCTTGTCTAACACTGATCTGTCATTGTCCTTCACTAAGTTGTGTCTATGTCACATGTTTAGTTCATTTAAATGTATTCACACAGTGTAGTCCATAAACTGTGCCATTTCATTATGTGTGTACATGTAATGACAATAAATGGAGAATGTATGAAATCCTTCAGTCTTTTTTCACAATGGCAACCAAGAAATTTTATTTAAAAAACATGATTTATGGACAGTTCTATCCACTTATCTCTAGACTGTCCAGCCGTCATCAGTCAAATACATAAACAGTTAAATAGATTTGCTTATTTAAATTAAAATCTGTCATACAGTAATTATGTTAAAAGTCAGAAAAAGAGCTTCTGTCTTTGTCACCAGGTGATACAACCAGAGAACTGCTGGGAGATTTTGTTGTGTCTCGCCTCTGCAGTCGCTCAGCCACATCTGGTGTCCTGCAACACGCAGTAGAACAGGTATATATTGGTATAATATAGTTTTTAAATCATATAAAAACTATATATAATACATACTTTTGTTTTCATCTTTTTTGCCTTAACACATTGCAGTAATTTAGTGTGTTCTATACATTGACAAGATCCTGGCCACCTGATGTAATCTAGTTTGCCCTGCCATAATGCCATACATTGGAGCACTGGAACATTGAGTATTACATTTATGTTACAGTCTGTTGCGTTGACTGATTTAATACAATATGATAAGTGCAAAAGGGCAATTGAGTGATATTTTGGCAATTATTTGCTAAAGAGAAAAGCTTGTTACAGTTAGGTCCATAAGTATTTGGACACTGGCACAAGTTCTGTTATTTTAGCTTTTTTTTAACCAAAACATATTCAAAATACAGTTATATAATTAACATGGACTTGAAGTGCAGACTCTGAGCTGTAATTTGAGAGTATTCCCATCCAAGTCAGAAGAAGGGTTTAGGAATTACACCTATGTAGCCACCTCTTTTTCAGGGGCTCAAAAGTAATGCTATTTTCATGGGCTGCATGTGCTATTTCCCTCATTAATCCACCATAAACTAAGTTTGGTATATGCTTTTGAAAGCTGTTGCTGTGAACCCACAACATGCAGTCTATCAATGGAAGTGAACCCAACCATCCTTAGGCTGGATAAAAATGGTGAAAACCCCTTCACAGCATCCACCTTAGAGTAGAACAGTCTCCAGGAAGCAGGTCTATCAGTGTCTAGGTCCATCATAAGAGAATGAAAAGACCTCATGAGAGAAAATACAGAGGGTTCATCACAAGCTGCAGACCATTCATCAGCCTCAACAACAGAAAGGAGACATTAGACTTGGACAAAAACACCTAAAGAAGCCAGCCCAGGTCTGGAACAGCATTCTTTGGACAGATGAGACTCAGACCTGTACCAGAATGATGGGCAGAGAAAAGTCTGGAGAAGGCTTGGCTCATGATCCAAAGCACAGCACATCTTCTGTAAAACATAGTGGAGCAGTGTGATGAATGAGCTGCAGAACTTCCAATGTGACAGAACACAGAGGCAGCCGGATGAATTCTGAAGTGTATAGGAATAAACTTTCTGCTCAGATTGAGCCAAATGCCCCAGCTTTGAATGAACAGCCCTTCACAGCACAGATGGACACACTGGAGTGATGCTCAGAGATTAGCAACCTTTTAGTGACGTTGTGAAAGTTGAAACCAGATGAATCTTGTTTATTGATACCAGCCTTGTTTACAAGGAGACAGTCAGAGCAACTGTTTCTAACACTGCGCACAGCCAATTTGCATAAATCAAACAAGACAAACTAGATTGTGTTTTGAAAATGTCTTTGTTTCACATCTGGGCTCAGTTTGTCCACCTGGAATTAGAAAGTCACTTCTAATTGGTTCCATGTAACTTTGAATGCTTTATTTTTTAACATGCAAATTTCTTGTAAAATTTTCTTAAAATCTATATGTTCTTCTTGCGTCTTGATATAAAACCGAGTCACTGGCGGGCTCTCAGAATCAGACCTGAGTTGGCTGCTGAGAAACTGCATGACATCTTCTACTTATTTAAGAGGGGCAAATGCAAGTGTGCAAGTAGTGTTACTTTGACAGTTATTACACAGGAAAAGTTCTGACTAACATGTTCTGAGTGACTCAACTGATTTTACACACTGTACCTTTAAAAGTACACTTTAAATAGTAAACAAAGAAAGGAAGAAAGGACTCTGATTTACCGAGCCAACATGTCCACCGCCTTCTGTGTGGCTTTTGTTTTCTTGTGCTGTGGGCCGTACAGCAGACTCTGGATGTCCAGGCACTGGGGAGAAAAGAGAGTGGAAGTCAGTGGAAGACGAGACATGAAACACACACTCTGAGGGGAATAAACATTTCCTAGCAACACGTTAATGCACCAAACATCCCAGAATAACCTCTACACCCGTCAGAGGTTTAAATCCCACCTGGAATGACCACTCCAGTCGAGCCGGATACGCCTGATTTATTTTTGGGACCTCCAACTAGCAACTCTAAACCGGTGTAAACTAAAACTAGAACTTGTTTTGATTTATCAGATGAAGAATAAGCAGTGACATGTGGAAAACTATTACCTCATAAAGTTGGCTATGTGCACAAAAGCCAGAGAAATATTCAAAATTTAAAACATGTGTGCGCTATTATTACAGTGCATGCCTACACCCAAAGTCGGTGATCCAACAGATAATGTAAAAAGTCTGTCTTACTTTTGAAAAATCAGTATAAATCACAAGAGATGGTTGTGAAAGTAGGAAAAAAATGAAAGCTGAAAGTTCCCCTCGTCACTCCTGGAGCGGATCCATCTGGCTCCGCACATTGTTTTCACTGTTGCTATGGTTGATGTAATGGAAGAGTTTTTTTCAGCCACACTAGAGAAACGGGCAAATGTCAAGCCTGTATGAGTGTAGTATTGTTCTCTTGTTTTTTAAAGCTCAGATATATTTATTGTATTAAACAATTCATAATGTGCAGTTTTTCACGCTTTCTAAAGGTTTGGACACCTTTGCGTTAGTGTTTTTTCTTTTGTAACTTAAAATAATGTATATGTATGGAAAACATCTTTTGTTGAGCTGTCACTTTCAATTTGCAGAGAACCCTTGGGTTAGGTGTTTGTCACCCCCTCCTGGCAACGGTGGGGAATGGACAGCGGATAAAATGGATAATTAGCCCCGCTAATAGCAACATGACGCTATGTGATGGTAATTTAAGTCCTGAAACAAGTCCAGTGACAGTGTATAGGCTTTAAAAATGTGCAGGAGCACTTTATGAGAGGAGAATCTCTAAGTGCTTGTACTGAACGGTGGGAGATAGACATAGAATGATATAATGGCTATTAAGCATGGCCATTAGCAACATGATGGTAACAGATATACAATGAGCTGGCTGCTTCAAAGTGACGCAATTTAAGCCATGAAATGATCAGAATGAGTCCAGTGATGGTGTATGGGCTGAAACATGCTGAAGCACTTCCTGAGGAAGGCGGAGTTTCACATTTCTATGGGGTCAGCACTTTGTTCCCCAATTAGGGCTAGAGCTAGGGAATATCAGGACTTACCAGAAAGTGCAACCGCATACATTTATAGTACTGATGTAGAAAGTATAGTACATTCCCAAATGCGCAGGTATCTATGTTCCCCAGTACCTATGTTTGCCCGTCCATAGAAACTGGGGAATATAAGTACTGGGTCCGGGGAACACAGGTGTCTATGCAGAGCGGTGAAACAGAGCGTTTTCAGGTCTTGAGAAAAGCAACACCTCAGCAAACAGGATTACTTAAACGTGTAAATGAGACAAAATACT
Organism: Bostrychus sinensis; assembly: GCA_020698575.1. Classification (NCBI taxonomy): domain Eukaryota; kingdom Metazoa; phylum Chordata; class Actinopteri; order Gobiiformes; family Eleotridae; genus Bostrychus; species Bostrychus sinensis. The sequence continues at coordinate 30,542,495 of CM036251.1, read as the reverse complement.
ACTCTGTTTTTAAGGAGGAAAGAACATCATAACATGGATAAAAGCTCAGAGCAGGTTGATTTAGCAGAATAGCCTCCCTCTAAGCAGGCTTCCTTTGGAAAAGCTTGATCCACCCTCACTCAGATCTCAGATGGTGGCAGTGGGGAAATGCCTGGACTTATCTGAGCTGCGTCAGGAGAACATCGGAAAGGTTAGCAGCCGGACGTGTTGTGGAGTGAGCCCCTCATGTGTCCTGTCATACTTGGAGACCTCTTTATCTACAAGCAATAACAACACTGTGTCAACATAGCAACCAGGCTACTCCTGGGCAGGTTGGTACCGGTCTGAAGAGAGCCCCCTTCCCTCAGTGGTAAAATTTAGTTTGATGTTGAGCAGAAATGATCTCATACTTCAAACATATGCAGTCATTTATGGAAACAAACACTACAGCCATGTTACATAACAATCTCAGTCTTTCCAGTGAGGGTCAGAATGGTACAGTAACTCCTGAAGAGACGTGTTTTTACTGTGGTTCTTTTGAGTGAGGAGGATCTACATAAACTGTGAGATCATGTAAGTGCCACACAAGTTGCGTTTCAAAACAAGACTTACTATAGCTCGTATCTGAGGCAAGCCCTGCAACACTTACATATGTTGTATTAATGACCATAAAGAACAGAGTGTATCTTCTGATATTGGCTAGTAAGGTAAGGTACACTGTATTGTCTCTGTAGGGAAATTTGGTGCCACCATAGCTGGAGGTACAGCTTCATAAAAGCAGACAAAATCTCTTGTGCCCCACTTTAGCTCAGTTGGTAGAGGAAATACAGCTTGCCTTGGTGTCATTCGTTCAAGTCTGGACTCAGATGATTTACCAAATGTCACTTTCTGCTGTCTCTATCATGATCTTTTTTTTACCTCTCAACTATCCTGTCAAAAAAAGCCACAAAGTCCAAAAATATCTTTAAAAAGCAGATAAGCATTAAAAGTAGTGGAAGCCACACATGCACTCGTACTGGTCTGAAAACAGTACTGCAGTCTAAATGAAAACAATGGCCTGTGGGCCTGCCAGTCATTGCACTTTTCTGATTGGACGATCGGCAACGCAGGTTTTAGAACCAAAGCAAAAAAATATAAACATAAACAACTTGGGCATTACATTCTCTGTTTTTTATTTATTTTTTATTGTGAATAAATCAGCTGTACCATTTTTATCATTAAAAATAATATTTTATCTTGGGACACACTTGGGTAATTTTTATGAAATATCAAAAATATATACTGCTAATAACACCTTTATGTACGTCACATTGTTTTCCCACATTTTAGGCACTTGTACTTTCTGCACTATAGGGGGCAGAAGTAGCTCAGTTGGTAGAGATGCTTGACCATTAACTTGAAGGTTGGCATTCAAGCCCTGCAACCGGCAATGCATACTGTTGTAGTGTCCTTGGGCAAGACACTTCCCACCTTGCCTGTGTAAATGTGTTAGTGTGACTGTGTTAGATGGTGGTGGGAGGGGCCGTAGCTACAAAATGGCAGCATTGGGGCTTCCGTCAGCCTGCCCCAGGGCAGCTGTGGCTACAGAAGTACCTCACCACCAAGTGTGCCTGAGGAGTAAATGAATAATACACCAAATTGTAAAGCAACTTTGTGTCTAGCGTATTTAAGACTAATGCATTATTATTATTATAAACAGTGAATTCAACAGTTTGTTAATTCAATTATTAATTAACTCAAGTGAGAGTCTTAAAATGACTAATCCATCATACTAGCTGTGTTTCATTTTTAACCCCATAATCAACAGACTGCAGTGTTCAACTCCACCTTTTAGTGACCACTGTTGGACCCAAAAGCCAAGAAGCTGATTTTTAGGTTTGTACAGCAGCAATGCAGTTGATGTACCAGTCTGTCGTTATGAACAAGGAGCTGAGTTGAAAGGCAAAGCTCTCGATTTATTGGTTCATCTACGTTCCTGCTCTCATTTTTGGTCATGAGCTCTGGGTCATGACTGAAAGGTCAAGATCTCAGGTACAAGCGGCCAAAATGAGTTTCCTCCACAGGGTGGCTGGGTGTCTCTTAAAGACAGGGTGAAGCGTTCGGTCATCCGTTCAGTTATCAGAATAGAGCTGCTGCTCCTCCACATTGAGAGGAGCCAGCTGAGGTGACTCGGGCATCTTATTCGTATGCCTGCTGGATGCCTCCCTGGGGAGGTGTTCTGGGCGCGTCCATCCAGGCCGAGACCCAGGGGAAGACCTACCATGCACTGGAGGGACTATGTCTCTCGGCTGGCCTGAAAACACTTTGGGATTCCCCCGAATGAGCTGGAGGAAGTGTCTGTGGAGAAGAAAGTCTGGGCAGCCCTGATTAGACTGCTGCCCTCGCAACCTGGCCCCGGATAAGCGGAAAGAAAATGGATAGATGGACTTGACATGTTTTGACTACTGCCTGCAGTCTTCCTCAGAAGAGTCATGTGATAATGCTGTGACCTGCCTTGTCAGCTGAGTTTCCTACCTGCAGGAAGTAGTCGAAACATGTCAGGGTACAAAAATAAAACTCTGCTATGCTAAAGTTAATCAGATAAACTTTTAAGACCAAATTAACCTTTTTGGATGTAAAGTAAGGCACTTAGTTTAGACATAAACACTGTTGTTGCAAGTAACTTTCAGTATACTACACACAGTAAGTGTAAAATAAGTATTTCATCAGTCTACAAGCTCTTTGCAGGTGTTGTGAACAAAAGCCCTCTGTTTCTTAAGGCAGGCCATGGATTAATTGTGTTTGAGACAATAGTTGTGCTAGCAGAGCATATATGGCAATTGTCCAAGAAAGTTACGTAACTTTGCTGCTACAGAGATTGAAAGTTGTCACTTGTGTTTTTAGGACATGAAGGCATGCCTCACTAATGAGGTGAATGTCCTTTTAATTGACAGCAGTTAGAGCCCCTTCCTCTTCCAAAACTGAAGTGGTCCATCTGTGCGGCTCCATCCAGACTGGGGAAGCACCGAGTCATTCTGTGTGATATGTTACACCAGGGAGGGTGACCCAGCACGCTGCACCCTTCCAACACAGACATCTGACTCTGATAGTGCTGGCCTTAGAACAGGGACTGGAAATAAGTCCAGTCAATATGACAGGGACTCTCTGTGTTTATTTTGATCAACACTGTAACCTCTATTGAAAATAGCCTTCTCTTCTGACATGTGGCCTTTTATTCAAATCCTCTCAAGTGTTGTAAAAAAAAAAAGATTACTGACAAAGATGGCTTTGGCAACTGGCGACCAATTGATATACAAGGGTAATATATACGTTTATTTAAAGGAGCAAAGTGAACTACATATGGTAAAGTCACTAAATTCATACAGGACAAGTGCTAACAGAACAAAAGCAGAAGCCTATACACTCCAAGTTTATCAAACAATAATAATGCATAAATCTTATATAGTGCTTTTCTAGACAAGTCGTTTCACAATTAGGAGCATTATTCATTCACTCATCAGTCACACTCTGGGGTGCCGAGCTACTTCTGTAGCCACAGCTCCAACCTTCCAGTTAGTGACAATGGCACACTGCTGAGCTACAGCCACCCCCAAGTCAACTTTGGCAAACCAAATTGCTACTACTTCTATGACTAGTCATATAACCTTTCATTATGTAGTCCAAGTTAGTGGAAGTTTTTTTGTTTTTGTTTTTTAAAAGGTGACACATTATGCTTTTTTAAGGCTTTTTGAAATAGTTTTAGACACCTTTGCATTAGTATTTAATGTTTTATAACTTAAAATAATGTATATGTATGGAAAACATCATCTGCTGGGGAGCTGTTACTTTGGCTTTGCAGAGAACACTTGGATTAGGTGTCTGTTGCCCCCTACTGGTAACAGTTGCAAATGGACAGAAAATAACTGATAAATTAGCTTACTGCATACTTGTAGTGACAGCAATTTAAATGGTGAAATTATCAGAATGAGTCCGGTGACGGTGTATGGGCTTTAGAAATGCACAGGAGCACTTCCTTGTTTCACATGTTCATGTAGAGTGGTGAGACCAAGAGTTTTCAGCAGGGGACGGGCTCAGCATACAGGATTACCAGGATTACTCTAACAAGTGTGAATGAGACAAAATACTACTCCAGGTCTATTTTTGAGGAGGAAACAACATGATAACATGGTTAAAAGCTCAAAAAGTTGATTTAGCAGAATAAGAAACCTTTTTTTGTAAAAATTAATGGTAATGTCTTCTCTGTATGTACTGCATGTTCTGCAATGGACCAATGTTGAGATAAAGCATAGTCTAAACCAGGAACTTATTTTGATTCATGTTTCATTTAAGGCTTTTTTGAAAACATATTCTGACAGAAATATATGGAGTAAGTCACATAAATATAGAATTATTGAAATGCAAGCCATTCTTTGTTATATGGATATAGTGATATTGTTGTGATATTTCTGGGCTATAATGTACAGCCCTACTCTGAAGTTTTAAGTTGTCATATCTCCACATGTTGTAAATCTAAAATACCTTCTTCATGGTCCTATAGGCCTGTGTCAGCTTTCCCTTCGTCATCTCCACACTTCCAATCAACTGGAGCGTGTCTGCGACCTCTGCGCTCAGGTCACCGTACGCCGATCGTTTGGAGGAAAGAGAAGCCCTCTGGATCTCCACACATCTCTGCAACAGTAAAACAGGATATGTCTGCAAACATAGACCAGACAGGTGCCAATAATCCTGAACAGATATACAGTTTCCATGGTACTCGCAAATAAAACTGTAGATAATGGAACCCTTCTGCCATTTTAATCATAGCTTAGTAAAACTTTATTCCAGATGATACTAATTTGAAACAGGCTAATGAATGTGTTTGTGAGAGGGTGCGCACAGTCACCTCTTGTTGTCCTTGGAGGAGGAGGAAGCGGCAGAAGTCGTCCTGGGCTGTGAGGAAAGCTGGATCCTGTTCACCAACACACTTCCTGTACGCACTCAAACTCTGCTCAAAGTAGTCACCTGCACATTCTGCACAGAGAAAGAACGATCATTAATTAATCATAATGGATTATAATAGATTATAAATTTGTATATATTAGATAGATTTGTGTATATTCTATGGACAACAAATCAGTGCAGGAAGTTGTAGAAAGCAGACTGTAGAGAATCCAAGTGCTGTTTAAGTCCTGTTTAGCTCTAGGATTAGTTCTGGGTTTTGGTCCTAAATTTATTCCTTTAGTTGGAGCTCAGTGCACAAGAGATAGCCCCTGTGGGGGACTTTAGTTCAGTTTTTTTTTCTGCAAAAAAAACTGAATATTATGTATAATTTTTTCATTCCTTTCGGCTTTTCCCTTCAATTATTTGCCCCTCTGCATGCAGTGATTTGCATACTATTTGCAAGTGGAATATACCCAGCAGTCCTGGAAGTAGATCCCTCCATCATGTGGTTCTCCCCGAGGTTTCGCTTTATTCCATAACAGTTTTTTTGTTTGTTTATTTTTTGTTTTGTTTAACAGGAATGAGGGTCTATGGTAAAAGGATGTCCTGGGACATCTTTTTGCCTGTTAGTTTATGCCAACTTTTGTTGTGATATTGGGCTATACATAGTGTGAATAAATTGAATTGAAACTGGCATACTGGGTTTTACACTCTATGCCCTTCCTGATGCAACCCTCTCTATATATTCTGGCTTGGGACCAGCTCAAGGAGTCATATTATCACAATGAAGTCTACCTTAACCAAAATTCAATATGTAATCGGGGTGTAACGATGCACTCAATTCATGATTCAATACAAGTCACGATTTTAAGTTCACAACACATTTTGTTACGATTTTTGTTGACAGAATGATCTACAGTCCAATTATAAAAATTGTTTATTTAACTATAGTAATAATAATTTTTTTTTTAGCTTTTAACCATGTTATAATATTGCTTCAACCCCCAAAATATACCTGGATCAGTATATTGTTTCATTCATGTTTGTTTGAGTAATGCTGTATGCTGACGCCGTTCCCTTCTCAAGAGCTGAAAAATCTATGCAGACACATGACACCAGGAAGTGCTCCTGCGCATTTCTAAAGCCCATGCACTGTCACTGGACTCATTCTGATTATTTCAGCGCTTAAACTGAGTTACTACAACCCTCATGTTGCTAATAGTCAGGCTAATTAGCCATTTTATGCTCTGTCCATTTCCTACCATTGCCAGCAGGGGGCATCAAGCACCTAATCCAAGCATTCTCTGCAAATTGAAAGTGCCAGCTCCCCAAAAGAAGACATTTTCCATTCATATACATTATTTATGAAACGTGAAGTACTAATGCAAAGGTGTCCAAAAGCCTAAAAAAAGCATAATATGTGGCCTTTAAAATCAGAAAAAAATACTTCTGTCATTGTCACCACATCAATTCAGTGTGTTTATTTTGATCGGCCCCTGTCCTCTGATTAAAATAGCCCTATCTTCTGACTGCCCTTTTTATAAACCATCGAGAATAGTATCATAAATCACAACTCATTATACAGTAGCTCTGGAAAATCACTCAAGAGAAACACTTGTAAGCACTGGTCTAATGTTAGAAAGTGGCTAACAGCGGACATACGTAAGTCTAATGTCTTCAATGGCGCCATTATCAGCCTCTGTCTATTCTATACAGTTTGACATATAGGAAAACAATGACAGCTATAGACCCTGATTAACCCCTTGTTTCTGTCTCTGAATAGACCCACCATTGTGTTGGAGCTCGGCCGAACTGGACAGCACCAGGGCCAGGCTGTGGGAGACCTGGGCCCCCTCCAGCTCCTCTGGGGGGCTCTGAGTCATGGCCATGGTATGAGCCTGACAGAAACACACACACACACAGGAGATTAGACAGATCACATGTCAGCAGAGAAGTAATGTGTGAGTATTATCTAACGACGCAGCTCAGAACCAAAACAACACCCCCCATGCAGTAATGTAACTACAACTCTATGGGTATTTCTAGTCTCTATGGGGTATTTGTACTCTACTGGTACCATATAGAAACAGGTGAAGAGACCAGCAGAGTGCAGGAGAGTATTGTAATCTTTCGTATCTTATGAACAAAGAAGAAGAGCACTTCGCTTCCTCCAACTTTTTGTATGATGCCATTTTACTACAAAATGAAAAATAGCCATGAGGAATCAGTAAAAACAGAGCTGTACACTGTTTTTTGTTTTTTGGGGGGTTTTTTTTGGATAAATGAATGAGAGCAGACTGGATGTAGAGGGCTTGATGATTGGTCAGTGGTAGGAGAGGTGGAGGTTTGTGCAACAGAGTGTGTTTTGAGGGCTCAGAACAGTCATGCCAGAGAATACAGGATTACTAAAAAGTACCCTATTTTGCTAAATCAACTCTTTTGAGCTTTTAACCATGTTTTAATATGTTGCTTGCACCTCAAGAAAAAAAAAAAAAAAAAAAAAACTGGAGTAGTATTTTGTTTCATTCATGCATGTTTGAGTAATCCTGTATGCTGAAATCACAAAGTGCCCCCGAGCGTTTCTAAAGCCCACACCATCCCCTGACTTGTTCTGATCATTTCAGCGCTTAAATTGCCGTCACTAAAAAGCAGTCAGCTCATTTATCTATCTGATAGTGTCATGTTGCTAACAGCTGTGCTAATTTATTCTCAGTCCAGTCCCAACCGTTGCAAACAGGGGGCATTGAAAGTAACAGCTCTCTTCTATACTTACTCCATATTTTAAGTTATAAAACATTAAATATTGATGCAAAGGTGTCCAAAAGCCTGAAAAAAGGATGATATAGGACCTTTAACCATGCGTGATTTAAGTAAACACAACTCCAGGTATGTTTTTTGATGAGGAAACAACATCATAACATGGTAGAAAGCTCAAAAAAAATGTATTTTGCATAATATAGTTTTTTTTAAGCTGGGCTATCTGAACAGCAATGGTGAGCCTCCAAGGGCCTACATTTGTCTATATATGGTTTTTCAGTGAAAATTAGTAAGATAAAACATTCTCCATTATTATGATGAATACTAAATAAAACTAAAAATGACATTAAACCACTATCTAATTTGATTGTTTCTGCCTATAATCCCCTCACCCCCATTTAATGTATGTAGAATAAATATTGTAATTGACATTTTTAAGCAGTAATAAAAACCAGTATGTTATTGATGTCCCTCATCTTATATTATTATTTATCCAATACATCTTTAACTGTCTCCCCATTACCATTGCAGATATTGACTACATGCTTGTCTATAATGTTTTACGGCTCTTGCCTTGGAGAGATGCTCTACGGCTCTGTCCAGATGACCTAGGTCTTGTTCGATGGCCGCCATGTCTCTGTAAACAGAGCAGCTCTTCTCGGCTCGGCCAGAGTCGTTCAGCAGCTGTAGAGACTTCTCACACTGGCACAGCGCCTCCTTGGCTTTACCCTGTCTCCTGTAGACCCTGCAAAACAACAACACAAGACCAAGATTAGACCAAGAGTAATAGGTTCTTTCTTTTCCCATGTGAGGTGAATTACAATGTACATGCTCTAACCATAAATGTCTACAATACAGCTTGTTGTGCATCACTAAAGTAACCACTTGGTCTGGTGCCAAAGGCTTGTCGTACAGAGGGATTTGGCTGAAGTTGAAGCCTGGTGCAGAGTGGGCTATAATAGGAAACACTTTGACACTGCCCTTTAAACTGTTTTCACCTGCATCCTTCATCAAGGCCTTAACTGTGTCCCCTGGGACCTAAGGCTTCTCTGCTTCTAAGCCTGGCAATTTAACTACAGTCTTTTAGAAAGCTACATACATGTGACGTAATAGGCTTACATATGCAAAAACTGAATAAGGGCTTTTCAGACCAGTAACATCCATGCATAAGTAAGATAGAAGCCTATAGACAGGACTAATAATTACTGGCCACTTTATTAGGTACACCTGTTCAACGCAGCATAAGTAGCAAATCAGTCACCAATCTGACAGCAGCAACTCAAAGCACTTGGCCATGCAGACAAGTCCAGGGCATACCAGGTGTTAGGCTGAATCCGAAATGGAGAAATTTTCAAGAAACTTCCTAGCTTCGTAAGCTATAAATGGATGTACGTCATTGTCTGCCATGATAAGAACTGTCCGGATTGATTTCTCAGTAAGGAGGGAGTTAGGGAAAGGAGCTTCACTGCTTCCTTAAATAGCTCCTTTGGTATAGGAAGCTCCACAGGTTCCTTATGAACCAGCGAGGAGCAAGGAGTTATCCCATAATCCACTGCACCATCTCCTGAGTGTTTCTGAACACGGCCGAGTGAGGCCGATGTGATGAGTTTTTGGGATGAGTCAGAAGTGTCACTGCTTCAGACTTTATTCCATAAAAGTATCTGCGTAAACCTTACTTTATAAAAGAGAGGTCTCAGGGTCTAATGTTTGACTCCTGATAAATAATTACTGTGTGACACTGTGAGCTAGAGCTGCTCTGTGCACTTTTTTTTACACTTTAGTATAACAAAACTTAAAACCACATGGCTCATTAGCATAAATCCACAGCGGCGTTCAGTGTGGCATTAATGCTCCTAACTGTCCAGAGCACAGACAGAGCTGCTGCCGGCGCGTGTCAGAGAATATTTATCACAGCCTGTTCTGTGTTTGTGCATTTACAGCAGAATTTCATGTTTATGTGAGTTTATGTGAGTCAGAGATGATTCTAGAGTCTGTGGTGTTAGTGCAAAGCTTTATTAAAGACGAGAGAGACCCACATGACATCTAAACTTTTGTGGGTGGGACTAAACAAACGAGGAGGCGAAGAAAAGAGGATGCAATTTAAGAGAAATTATATGCAGCTCTGCTCGTGAAACACACAACCATTTCTAGGATTTACAAAAAATGGTCTGAAAATGGTCCGGAATATCCAGTGACAGGCTAGCCTGGTTGGCCAGAGTAACTTGTTTCTTATTCTATACAAAGAAGTTAGTCTGGTGGTATCCCTTCGCGTAAGTTGTGTTTCTGTGGAAGGAACAATGACAGACAGAGGAACCAATTATAGAAACAAAGGGCAGGATGTACAGTGGGGCAAAAAAGTATTTAGTCAGCCACCAATTGTGCAAGTTCTCCCACTTAAAAAGATCAGAGAGGCCTGTAATTTTCATCATAGGTATACCTCAACTATGAGAGACAAAACGAGAAAAAAAATCCAGAAAATCACATTGTCTGATTTTTAAAAAAATTATTTGCAAATTATGGTGGAAAATAAGTATTTGGCCAATAACAAAAGTTCATCTCAATACTTTGTTATATACCCTTTGTTGAGAATGAGGTCAAATGTTTTCTGTAAGTCTTCACAAGGTTTTCACAAACTGTTGCTGGTATTTTGGCCCATTCCTCCATGCAGATCTCCTCTAGAGCAGTGATGTTTTGGGGCTGTCGCTGGGCAACACGGACTTTCAACTCCCTCCAAAGATTTTTTATGGGGTTGAGATGTGGAGACTGGCTAGGCCACTCCAGGACCTTGAAATGCTTCTTACGAAGCCACTCCTTCGTTCCCTGGGCAGTGTGTTTGGGATCATTGTCATGCTGAAAGACCCAGCCACGTTTCATCTTCAATGCCCTTGCTGATGGAAGGAGGTTTTCACTCAAAATCTGACGATACATGGCCCCATTCATTCTTTCCTTTACACGGATCAGTCGTCCTGGTCCCTTTGCTGAAAAACAGCCCCAAAGCATGATGTTCCCACCCCCATGCATTACAGTCGGTATGGTGTGGTGTTCTTTTGATGCAACTCAGCATTCTTTCTCCTCCAAACACGACGAGTAGAGTTTTTACCAAAAAGTTCCATTTTGGTTTCATCTGACCATATGACATTCTCCCAATCCTCTTCTGGATCATCCAAATGCTCTCTAGAAACTTCAGACGGGCCTGCACATGTACTGGCTTTAGCAGGGGGACACGTCTGGCACTGCAGGATTTGAGTCCCTGGTGGCGTAGTGTGTTACTGATGGTAGCCTTTGTTACTTTGGTCCCAGCTCTCTGCAGGTCATTCACTAGGTCCCCCCGTGTGGTTCTGGAATTTTTGCTCACCGTTCTTGTGATCATTTTGACCCCACGGGGTGAGATCTTGCGGAGAGCCCCAGATCGAGGGAGAATATCAGTGGTCTTGTATGTCTTCCATTTCCTAATAATTGCTCCCACAGTTGATTTCTTCACACCAAGCTGCTTACCTATTGCAGATTCAGTCTTCCCAGCCTGGTGCAGGTCTACAATTTTGTTTCTGGTGTCCTTTGACAGCTCTTTGGTCTTGGCCATAGTGGAGTTTGGAGTGGGACTGTTTGAGGTTGTGGACAGATGTCTTTTACATAGATAACCAGTTCAAACAGGTGCCATTAATACAGGTAACGAGTGGAGGACAGAGGAGCCTCTTACAGAAGAAGTTACAGCTCTGTGAGAGACACAAATCTCACTTGTTTGTAGGTGACCAAATACTTATTTTCCACCATAATTTGCAAATAAATTCTTTAAAAATTAGAGAATGTGATTTTCTGGAATTTTTTTTCTCATTTTGTCTCTCATACTTGAGGTATACCTATGATGAAAATTACAGGCTTCTCTCATCTTTTTAAGTGGGAGAACTTGCACAATTGGTGGCTGACTATGGGCACCGTTGACCTAGCTTACTGGTCAACGGTGCCCAGCTAGACAAACATGGTTGATTTGTGCCTGTTTTTCCATAAAACACCAGAATACACCATATTATGAGCAGCTCTGTACTTATTTCTGAACAAGGACAGCAGCAGAAGCCAAAGCTGTGGAAAGATTTGTGGGAAATGTGTATTTGTTCAAATGTGTTTGTTTGTTAAAATGGAAACAAGACGAAGAAAAAAAAACTCGGGGCTGAACAACAACAAGGACTTCAGCAGAAAGCACAAAACACCGTTAATGGGGTGAGAGAAATTATTAAATTCGCTCTGCTTCCATATTTGTAACACACGCAGCAGATAAACGGCTTTGATAAGTCAGTTCCAAATCGACCAGAGAAAAATGGTTCGGTGCGAGTGAGGAACCAGACTGTCCTACCATGCCATGTTGATGCCAGAGGTCAGAAGAGAATGGCCAGACTGGTTTAAAAGAAAGACAAGAGTAATTCACATAACCACTTGTTACAACCAAGGTCTACAAAACATTACCCTGAAGCAGATGGGCTCCAGCTACAGAAGACCACATCCTGACATTTTAATAGTTACAAGGTGTACCTCATAAAGAGGCCAATGGTCTGGGTCTGTCTGTTTAAAAGCAAAGTTCTGTGTGCTGCATTAAAGAATGAAAACGAAACCAGAGAACATGAGAAAAACAGCTCCACTCTGAGCAAAGAGTGGATCCATCAGCCTGCAATGCTAATACTGTTATGGATTCAAAATCTAATTCAGCACTCCACTCTATAGGCTTCCTTAGAGGGCAGAATAACCACTTATTCAAGTCATTGAACACAACTGTTATAATGATAACATTATAATGATAACAATTACTGGCATGTTTTTTTAATATTTTTTACACATACACACATACATGTCATCTAAAGGCTGCAAGTCTTAGCATATTGTAAATAATTTTCGGACCATTATTTACCAGCTAAAAAAGGTGTTGCTAATCATTATGCCTTTATTAACCGATGATCTAAGAGACATTTATAAAATCAGAGGTTTTGGCTGTTTGCTGGTGTGGATCATTCAGGTCTGAATGCCTGAATGATCCTAGGAGTGAGGCTAAGCAAACAGCTCCTTGGTGATAGGCCAGAGGAATTCAAGTATCTCTAGTGCAAAATCAAGGTTTGAGACATCGCTCGGTAAGGTGCAGCTGGGGCCACACCCTGGAGCCAGCTGAGGAGCCGGGAATCGAATGCGTGCACTATGTGGCTGTGTATAGCCGAAGGAGCACTGTGTAGCCAACTGCCAGAGGACCTAACGACAGAGAAAACTATAGGGAACCAAGGTTGTGTGGATCATGGCTCAAAAACAGGATCCTCAGACAGGGACAAGCTGTGTGGACATGGAAGGTCACCTCAATGGAGCATAAGGATGGTGGTTAAGAGGTCCAACTACAGATACAATATAACGGCATCTTGGATAATGCATTATTATGAATTCAAGATACAGTAAAGCAACAAATGTGGAGGCATATTCCTCAGTTTTCCAAATGAATCCCAAGATTATGCTAACCTTCTTGAGAAACACTCCTTATACCACTCTTTTGCCAGTGAGGATCACACACTTCTTTTACATGAACACAGTAACATTCCAGATTCAGCCCCTACCATTCTGCTGCACAAACAGACTCAAATAATGCCCCTCTATCCTCTGCCTTCACATTCGGACTTATTTCCTGGCACACTGCTGGTTCACCACATCCCACTGTCAGCTCAGGTCTACTCAGAGTCCCACTGCAGTGAATTAACGTAATTAGAGTTTTGTAAAGTGTGGCCAAGCGAGCTACACTGGCCTTTCAGTAAATGTTTCCAGAGCCTGTTGACGCAAATCTGAGGCCAGTGAGGCCCAAGCGACAGTGACAGAAACCTGTTGAGAACTTGCAGCTGAGTAAGTTCCAAGAACACTGTTGTCAAGTAAACAAGTTTTTGTCCTTTTTTTGTGTTACCATGGGTTCTCTCTAGGTGCTCCGACTCCAAAGACATGTATGTGTTAGGGGACTTGGTGACATAAAATTGCCCCAGTGTATTAATGTGAGAGTGACTATGACCCACTTTGAAACCTGGTCCAATGCTTGGTAACCACAGATCTAGACCACTGGTTCTCAAACTGTGAGTATGGTTACTATTGGTGGTACACAGGCTTCTTCTGGTGATCATTTGCAGTTCAAGTCCCGATTAAGTTTAATTTAGAGGCAGTTTTTTCCCATTTTAGTGCTGCTCTGATAGGGCTTAAAGCTGAAGTTTAGACCACTGCTTAGTCCTGGTTTAGTCCTGGTTTAAACCTGGTTTACTCCAACCTTTGTGTTTTTTTAGTAATGTAATTTTCTGTAAATCCCTACTTTGGTTTAGACCTGGGTCCAGATTTAGGCACATTTTTTTTCCATTTAAGGTCCTAGATAGCACTTTTTTCAGGCTTTTTGAAAAGGTTTTGGACACCTTTGCATTAGTATTTTACATTTCATTATGGGAAATAATGTATATGAATGGAAAACGTCTTTTATTAAACTTCTATTACTTTGACTTTGCAGAAAACACTTGGATTAGGTGTCTGTCGCCCCCTGCTGGCAAAGGTGGGGACTGGACAGGGCATAAAATGGCTAATTAGCACAGCTATGTATTTGCAACATGATACTAACAGCTAGATAAATAAGATTACAAAGACAAAGACGACAACGACAACAAAAACAACATCATCATCTACTAATATGTATATTTAAGTTTCCATACCATTCCCTCTGGTTTTAATGAGCAGATTATAAATCTATGGCTCAAAGTACTGTAGAAAAGTTCAGGCTATTGTTTCCCAGAGTATTGCAAAACACTGCCTCCAGCACAACAGTGTTGATAGACTGAGCTTTAGACTCATGCCAAGTTCTTAGTCATCACTGAAGAAAAGAGAGAAGAGAATTACAGCGCTTATGCACCAGCCAGTCTGCACATTTTTTCCAATTTCACCGAACATGTCAACAAACTGAAAAGGTCTCCTTAACATTCTTCTGTGTGTTGCACTTAAGAATGGCCAACTAAGGCTTGTTGAAAATGAGTTAAATACTTTTGAATAGGTATGTAGTATTCCCTGAAGTTGTTGTGAGCAGTAAAGTTCAGTTTGGAAGAGCAGACAGGAGCTAGGGCACTAAGGGTTATATTATTGTGACCCACTTTTGAAATAGGCTATATACATACATATTTCCTCATTTTAATATAATATACAATAACACACAATATTTAGGCTTCAAATTAACTTAAAAAATAAAACTTCATTTACTGTCCCTGCAACCCATTTTTGGGTCTCTGCCCACCAGTTGAAAGTCACTGATCAACAGTAACATTTCCAATGATCTATGATTGTTGGAGGGCCACACACCCAAAAAACTCCAACCTAAACAAGGGTGGGGAAATCCAGAGTGGTGTGTTCACAGATCCATTCTCTTCCACTTTTTTCTAAAGGACCACTGGGGTGGAAAATTTCTTCCTCTTTTTGTGTGAAGCAGACAGGAGCAAGGCTAAACCACGTACTGCTGAGTAAGTCCAGTGAAAAAGTTGTTTAAACATTTTACAAAACTGAACTACTTCAATGTTCATTTAAAGGGGGTATATTATTCTTTTTTTCATACCCTATATTTCCAAAAGTATTCACTCACCCACTCAAATAACTGAATTGGAATTATAGTGTGGGGTTGTTTTTTTAGGAGCTGGGCTTGGCCACTTAGTTCCAGTGAAAGGAACTCTGAATGCCTCAGCATACCGAGAGATTTTGGTGCTATGCTCCCAACTTTGTGGGAACAGTCTGGGGATGGCCACTTTCTGTTCCAACATGACTGCACCAGTGCACAAAGCATGGTCCATAAAGACATGGATGAGTGAGTTTGGTGTGGAAGAACTTGACTGGGCTGCACAGAGTTCTGACCTCAACCTGATAGAACACCTTTGGGATGAACTAGAGCGAAGACTGCGAGCCAGGCCTAGGTCAGACATCTACGTTCCTGATGTAGATACTGTAGATGCAAAGGGAGGGCTGACATCATATTAAACCCTATGGATTCAGAATGAACATTAAAGTTAACACTTTAAAAACAAAATTAACACTAAAAGTCAAGATAAGTATTCTACTTGTGCCACAAAGAAACAAGTGAAAAGACCAGCAGAGGGCAGCAGAGTGAAGAGAGTTGCCATCTTTTGAATACAAACGGGAAAAGAATGCAACTGAGCCTTCTGAGGCCTCAGAAACTCAGCGCCAGAGAACACATGATACTCAAACTTGCATGAATTAAACAAAACACAACTCCAGGTATGTTTTTGATGAGCGAACAAAATTATAACATGGGAAAAAACTTTTGCATAATACATTCTTTAAAAGGTGGCTTTTGTGCAGAGAAATTAGAGATATTTTGGTTCAGGTGCTCATGATTAAAGGGGCTATATTATGCAAAATTGACTTTTCTGAGCTTTCTACCATGTTATAATGTTGTTTCCTCAACAAAAACATACCTGGAGTTGTGTATTGTTTCATTCACGCATGTTTGAGTAATCCTCTATTCTTTTACATTGAGATTGTGAGATGTCAAAACAGCTCATTTCACCAGTGTATGCATTTTCCACCTGACCACTCCCCTTCCGCCCAAAGGCCCTGCCCTGTTCAGGAAGCACTGCTACAGCTCAGGCCTACCCCGCACCAACCAAACAAATCATGTGAACTCCACTCCTTTGAAGCACTGAAGGGGTGTGACAGCAGGCAGGGCAGCAGGGAGGGAGGGCTCTTAAAGTGACATGGACACAATCTGAGCGTTTGAGCACACTTTTTTCAAGAATTATTGCGTTTTCTGACAAACAAAATATAAGATGTGTCCTAAATTAATGTAAAAGACATACAAAAAAGCATAATATAGGTCCTTTAAGTGATTACATGTATTTGGGAGTGCTACGTTTTGGGGTTGGATAAATGATGAACACTA
This sequence comes from Bostrychus sinensis, assembly GCA_020698575.1. Lineage (NCBI taxonomy): Eukaryota > Metazoa > Chordata > Actinopteri > Gobiiformes > Eleotridae > Bostrychus > Bostrychus sinensis. The sequence goes on along the minus strand of CM036251.1, from coordinate 30,525,913 downwards.
GTAGAGTCATATTATGAACTAAAACTATGTAAAAACCTTCAACATTATACACACTTACACCATTTGCACTTGTAAAAGCAATGTTATATAAAAGTGTGTTTTCACTGCTTCCTAGCTGGTATACAAAGTGTTCGTGATTGCTCCTGCCTACTTCTCCAAACTGGGAAGTTAAAATGCACTGACTTCCTTTATTTTCAGAATTAGTTACATATCACCAAGTATTTCATATCATACATACTGGACTATACCTTAAAGGACTACACTGCTGCAAAATGACTTCCTGATATTACTGCATTGCTTTGATACTGAATTCTATGTAGAACAAGTATATGTTAGAATAGTATATACCTCATATCTTTACAGTTATAATAGTAGTAGTACTATAGAAGTAATAGTGTAGTACTAAATGGCTGCTGTGAAAGTTTCCACACATTATGTCTACAGAATTAATCTCACTTTGCAGTTGTTTGTTTACACACAGTCCCACAGACAGGAGAGTCTCTTGGCTGTGCTCATTGTCTGCCATCATCTCCTAATACTTTAATCTTTCCTCGAGCATGCTCTGAAAACCCTGCGGGAATTCTGTGTCAATAAAGCCATTAAATCCCTAATGCATATTGTAAATCACTGTAAATGAATCAATATTGTGAAATGATACTGGCAGCCACATAAACAGAGCAGAGAACAGCAGCAAAGAGTAAAGTCTTAAAGCGAAAAACATGAGCATTTTCTATGGAAACAGCCCTGGCACAACAGCACATCCTTAAATACCAAACCAATGTGAACTATTTCTTTAAAAGGTGCAGGCAATAAGTCAAGTGTTCTATAACTGTACAACATGGGGAAGTTGAATGATTTAAAACTATATTTTCCAAATTATATTGCTTTAAAATAACACTTTATAACAGACATGTTTATGTAAGTGCCCAAAAAGGACAAAGTAAACAAAGGAAGAGGAGAGGCAGAACAACTTTATGTGAGGACTGCACTGCCCTCTGGTGTTCAAACTAAATCTTAATTTATATTGGCCCTTTTTTTTATTGTCAGCATCGGTCCAAAAAACATTATAATATTAATATTTAGGAAAACATAAAATCAGTATTTGAAATTCTGTACAGTACAGGTCCCCAAATGCACCTCTGCCCTTTTTAGCCTGATAAGTGTTTGAGTTATTCAGCGCAGTTAAATGTGATACGCAGTGTGACAAGAAATAAATAGAGAGAATCACATGTTGGAGAGAGGCTACTGACTTTTATATTTACCACAGAGGGATTACAGTAAATGCCCTCCATGTGGGGACACCCCTCAGCACACGTCTCAAGGGTAAGTGTAACATAATAATACAGGTAGAAACCGATTGACCTATTGCCAAAGTCCCACCCTTGACCACCCTTGAACACCATTGACCAATCAGATTTCTTGCAGCTCAGTAGATACAATGAGGTAAATCTAGAGAGGGCCAGAGAGCCACCTAGTGTTCCTACAGAAATGGACACAATGGGACCCTGGCTTATACAGAGGTCTACAAACATTTAGTTTTTAGAGTCAAACAGTTTAAAATTCACAGTAATTTATCAAAGAGTACAAATAATTCTGATCGCAAAAACCACAAGCCACTTCCTGCAAATATTCAAATAAATATACAAAGAGATCAGGCATAACATTATGACCACCTGCTTAATATTGGTTGTCATAATGTTCTGTGTTATGACCACCGGCCTAATATGCAGCTCCATATGCAGAACCAGCATTAACTTCTGCAGCAAGTTGAGCTACAGTAGCTCGTTTGTTGGATCAGACCACACAAGCCTCAGCCATTGTTCCCCACGAATCAGTGAGTCTTGGTTGCCCATAGCTGGGGCTGGGTACTGTTCCAATTTTTTCGATACCACTTCTTAAATGATACGTGGTTTTCGATACCGGTACCTAAGCAATACTTTTTCTGACATCTCTGATCTGCTAATTTATCTTCTAAAATCAAAACACAATGATCTTGAATAAAAGACAATTTTTTGAGGAAAATTCTTAGCTGTAAGTTAAAACCAGTAGTCTATATGATTTATTCTGTATTATTTATTTGATTCATACATGCAAAGGAACATTAAAGGTCCCACTAGGTATTGAAACTTGGTATTGAATAGAAATAATTTTTTCGATACCAGTAGTATTGTAACTTTTCTTTTGATACCACAAAGATATCGTTTAACGGTACCCAGCCCTACCCATGACCCTTTTGCCGGTTCACTATTGTTCTTCCTTGGACCACTTTTGAAAGAGACTGACCATTGCAGACCAGGAACACCCCACTAGAGCTGCAGTTTTGGAGATGCTATGATCCCCTATCTTGCCAGCACAATTAGGCCCTTGTCAAACTCACTCAAATCCTTACTCTTGCCCATTTTTCTGCTTCTAACAAGTGCCATGGTGAAGAGGTAGGGCTTAATGTTATGCCTGAAGGTAAGTGTATTCCCCATTGTAGTGAGAACTCTTAGGGCAGTGATCCCCAAAAGAGAATGCAGCAGATCCCCAGGCACTGACAACCATCTTCACTCACAAGGCAGGTAAGGATTAAAAACATTCAGGCCTGACTCTGTTAAACTGGTTTTCAGCAGCACATAAAAAACTGAAACACATCATAAATTCCAAGAGGAGGAGCTCTGTCTATAGCAGTTCTTAAACCCCATTAATGGCACAAGTCCATTTGTGACAGATCTAGTGGAATGTTTGGACCCTAAACTGAGTTTTGGTACCAAAGCAATGAGTGCTGATGAGGTGCTTTTTAAGATTTGAAAACAAATTTTAATCCCACAGCTTTTTGTACAGTTCTGAAATGTTAAGACATTACACAGTGATAGTACAGAGCAGTGGTGAGGTCTGTAGTATACTACAGGAAGTCTGTAGTGGATCTTATGATCTCTGTTAAAAAGTCTTGCTATTGGCTCAAGGATTTCATTAGCTGTAAGTGACCAGACAGGCTAACAATATGACAGAGTAGACAGAATTATTGCTTGAAGATGTGTTTTGAAAACACAGCAAGACAAATGTGGTTTAATATAACTAAGGACACATAGGTTTTGACTGAACATTCTGGTTAGGGTTTGGACATGCTCACAGTGAGTGAGATGTGAGATATCTGTAAGTGGATACACTTCAGAGCATTGGTTTGAGAAGGTGATGGGATTGGATATGGACAAATGTCCCCTGGATGAGTAAAAGTACATGCATTCTGTTTTCCTTCACATTTATTGTTAAATGGTTATCTTGTAGCCATTAATGTAAATTCTGTGTTACGTTTATTGTAATGGTTTCAGTATACACAAAGAGTAACTTACTGACTCATACAGCTATGTCAGCGTAAGTCATATTTCTGCATAGCATTCAGCTTTGGAAATTATCCGATATAAATATATATGAGTGGTTTATGGTAAATTTAATGTTTGCTCCATGTCATAAATGTTAATTAATATAATTATGAAAAATCTAACCTGGTGAGGCCAGTAAATATCTCCAGCTCAGTTTGTATTTTGTCTTCCTGAAGGAGGCTGTTGTGCTGGTACAGCTGCTCGACGATACCCTCGGCCTTTAAATAAGCAGACTCAGCCTCGTCAAGAGTTACAGAAGTCAAGGACAATGTGCACCAACATATAAAACAATGTAAATCATATAGAATGTGTTCACAGGAGTGCACAGTGGAAGAATGGTTAGCACTTCTGTGTGGGGTCTGCATGCCCCATCTGTGCTACCATTCTTTCTGGCTCTGTCTTACAGCCCAAAGACATGTGTACATAGATGATCTGGTGAATCTAAATTTTGCGTGACTGGTAGTCTATTCATAGATACATGCAAGTGTTAGCTTTTATCCAGGGTGAAACATGAATGACTGATTTAATATGAGTTATGTGTCAAGGATATTTGTCTGTGAGCAGTGCAGCTCCTCCCTGAGTGAGGTCAATGCTCAGAAGGCACTGCAGACGGTCCAGTTTGTCTGCTGAGCAGAAAGGGAGAATCTCTCGAGCTAGAGACACATGTTCCAAGGCCTGCAGTCCCCAACCTGGAAACACACAATAAACACTTTTAACTACAAGTCACATATGCATGTGGACATTTTATGGCTATAGTTAATGTATGAATTACCTTTAAACTGGAAATATGCTTTGGCCATTCTGGCGTGGGCCTGGGCTCGTTTCAGGTGCCTATCTCCATAGACCAACTTAACCAGAGCCAAGCAGCGGACCAACTCTTTAATACAAGCATCATACTGAAAAAAAATAAAAGTGATGGTTGATGGAAGTTATGGTTGCTGTTTAAAATATTTAATTTCTACTATATAGAAAAAGTCCTGTTATTTTAGTTCTTCATAAACCCGAATACCTACCTCTTTGTTTTCTGCATGCATCAGTGCTAAAGTGTCAAAGTGCTTGAGTTTTTCTTCAGGAGCCATCATCAGAAGGTGTTTCTTGGTGAATTCTGTGAGTGGGGGGCTCACACTGTCAGCTCCGGACATATCCTCCCCTCCACTGGTGCTTTCCATGATCTATTCAAGTCACAAAACATCTCAGAACATGTGCAAAATACTTTTGTTAAAATGACACTTTACAGCCTATAAAACGTCACACAATAGATCTGTCAGATAGATCTGTCCATCACTAACAACACACTGTACTGAGAAATCTAAAACTCATTTTATGTTTGTACTGGATGTGATGGATTTCTATGCTGTCAAGAAACTGTTTCTAATAGTTTGGGAGTTGCCATTTGTAAAATGCATCATTATATAAGCAACGGGGTTTTATAAAATATAGTTCTTCAGAGTGTTTGGGCTCACAGCTGAGGTTCAGGATCAGGACCTGGTTCAGACTTGGACCACAAAGTCCAGACATGGACCTGAGCAGTGATCTCTTCTGCATAAGTCTTTCTCTTTAAGTGTCTTCATGTCCTAATTCCCTTGTGTTTTCTTTCTGTCATGTGTCTCAGGTCTATAGTCTTTGGTAACTGAGAGTAGTATTTTGGTGCACAGAGTTTTGACTGGTGTTACAAAAGCAGAAAATTGGGATTTAGATTTTGCAATACCTTGTGCAGTCAGTGTTGTGATAAAAGTGTTATAGTGAGAATGTGTGTAGAGTTGTGCCAGTGTGAGCTGACTTTTTGCTCTTTGGGGGTCAAGTTTTATGATTTGTATCTTTATTTGTGACTTTTTAAGTCTAAGCAATTACAAAACACTGTAAGACTGTTAAGCGAGCTTTGCCCCAGAAAAGGCGGCAGTGTTTTTTGCATTGTGTCCAATATGGCTTCTCCTTTCATAACACAGCAGTCACTCGCATTAGAGAAAGTCACAGTAAATTTTACAATTTCCAGTATAGAATCATGCCACTTACACTGTGGATAATTTTTCAAAAAAAATATTCTGACAGATTGGTGAAAAATCTTTATATTACTCTCCTTTTTCCTAATGCTGATTTATAGCAAGTTTTGATAGTTTGAACTTTTAATTTTTTATAATAAAATATTTTTATTTATTTATTTATTTATTGTGTGTGTGTTTTTTAATTTTATTTATTTATTTATTTATTTATTTATTTATTTATTTATTTATTTATTATCTTATTTGGTTTAGGGTATGTATTTGTTGTATTAAAGTTTATCCCTAAATTGAACACATTTGAGCAAAGTTGCTTATTTCCATCAGCCACCAGCAACTAAAGTAAGAGTATAGTTTTGTATTTTTGTTTTTATAAAAGTACAAAAAAGTGGCGTAAAAATAAAGCAAACAAAATCAGACTAATAATTTGGATTAGCAACTACTGCATCAACACGTCCAGTTGGTTCATCACCTGTCATTAGTATCACAAGGGAAAAAAAGCATGGCAGATTTAGAACCAGTATGCTACCTTCACTTTTCAACAGCAGCATACAGCAGCAGCCTTGGACAACACGTAGACTTTTAAAGTCAGAACAAAGCTTGAAGTCAAATGCACTTCTTATGTGAGAATGGAAGAAACAATAACCGAAAATACTCACGACTTGACAGAATTCGACGATGCTGAAGGTATCTCTGTTATGTTTGATGGAGAAGCATTGAAAATCTTTTCAAATTGTCACGTTCTCGAGCCATGGACACCTTTAGTTTGTTTGTGTGCGTTTTACGCACGGTTTTGGATCTGTGGTTACCATCAGCAACGCGTCCTACACTTCTCCTGACACAGGCTTTTTATTTACGCTCCTCCACAACAGCGTTTTAACCAAAGAATCCATTTATCCTGATCTAAAAGAATAAGCCACATATAACGGTTTGGTTGAGAAAATAGTTGTGATTATGAGGCATCAGTCTGAGGAGAGCCGCTGGAAAAACCTGGAACAGGAAACAACAGGAGGCGAGGTGCATTCAGCGGCTACACTGTTCAGAAGTGTTACACTCTGTAATCGTTGTAACGTGGTTGTACATCCACTAGATGTCAGTATAGTTAAACAAGAGTTCATGACACGGGCCTAGAGAACCACTGCTCAGGTGAGTTGAAAAATGTTGGGAAGGCTTAGCGCAAATGATTTTTACAAGTAGTGGCCATTTACAACCAGTTATTATTATTATTATTATTATTATTATTATTATTATTATTATTATTATTATTATTATTATCAAACTCAATAAAATGAGCCTAAATCAGGACTAACCCAGATCTAAAACAAGGGATAACACGGAAAAATGCATTAGCCTACTAAATAAGGACAAAACAGGGACTATAACAGGACTTAATTAATACAAAGACGGGACTTAACCAGGAAATCCAGGGCGCATCCAGGAGAAAACTAGGACTTTAAACCAGGACAAATCCAAGACTAAAACAGGTCTACCCCAGAACTAAACCAGGACTAAAGCAGGGCAGGGCTAAGAAAGGATAGAATAGGCCCCCTATTCTGCTAAATCGACTTGAGCTTTTAACCATGTTATAATGTTGCTGAGCTGAAAATGCTCAGTCTCAGGGCATGTGAAACCAGAAAGTGCTGTAAAATTCAAGTTTCTAAAGCCCAAACACCGTCACTGGACTCATTATGATGATTTTAGTGCTTAAATTGCTATCACTATAAAGCAGTCAGCTCATTTATCTGTCTGTTGGTGTCAGGTTGCTAATAGTCATGCTAATTAGCCATTTTATGCTCTGTTGATTCCCCATCGTTGCCAGCAGGAGGTGTCAGACACCTAATCCAAGTGTTCTTTGCAAAGACAGAGTAAAAGCTCCCTGTTTTCCATACATATACATTATGCTATATATAATGCTATATTTAAATTGTTAAACCAATCTTGGTTACCCCTAGAACAACAGTAGCATGATTTATGAACTTTAAAAACATTATGTGACTAAAAGAGAATGTTTTAATAAGTATTCGAGTGGTGTCATAAAGAAACAGGTAAAGCGACCAGCAGAGGGCAGCAGTACAGAGTTTTGCGGTCATTTGAACAAAGAAGAAAAAAAGCACTTTATCTCATTAAAACTTTATGATGCCATTTTACTACAAAATGAAAAATGTCTGTTAGAAATCAGTGGAAACAGAGCTGCACACCATTTTTTGGATAAATGAATAAGAACAGACTGGATGTAGAGGGCTTGCTGATTGGTCAGTGCTTCCTGGAGTGGGCAGGAGAGGTTTGTGGAACTGAGCATTCTGAGGCCGCAGAAACTCAGCGCCAGAGACTACAGGATTATTCTAACAGGTGTGAATGAAACAAAACACAACTCCAGGTGTTTTTGATGAGGGAACAACATTATAGCACAAAAAGCTTAGAAAAGTCGATTTTGCCTTTTAAGTATAAAACATGAAATACTAATGCAAAGGTGTCCACAATTATTTTAAAAAGAACTTAGGAGCTTCAAACTAACTCAGGACTTAAACAGCAAAAGATTCCTGAGTACCACCAGAAGAAGTCTGCGTAACACCAGTGGTACCTGTACCACAGTTTGAGAACCACTGCTCTATATAAAACACATGAAAATATTTTTGTGATCAAAGTAAATGAAGAAATGCACATATTCTCAGCTTCTCTTATTCTTGTGTTTTGTTGCATGCCTTGCTGTGTTTATTACGCCTTGGTAATAAACAGCTAATAGGCCTCACTAACTGATTTATTTTGAAGCACATTTTATTTAATTTGGATGGTGCACACACAACTATTAATCTGTGTATATAAGGAAGCAGAAAATAAAGCCTGATTTTATATGTCATTTGGATTCCTGAGTTTACACCAGAATGTTCTCACTGACCACTGCTATAAAAAGTGCTCTGGCCTTTGCCAAAAGCATAAAGAGGAAATGTACATTTCCCTGTGAAAATATCCTCCTCATACCAGTGCCCAAACAAACAGCAGCTCCGTCTCTGTGGCTCTTTGAGAAATGAGCCTCCTGAGACACCGTCCTGGTGGATGTGTCCTGTCCCAGGGCTGGCTGCATGTCTCCTGTCATCACTTTTAAAACTCCGAGCGGTCCGGTCTGTGTGCGGATGGACGGCCCGACAGAGCTGCCCCTGGCTCCGGGAAACTGCTGCCCATTGACTCTGGCACACCATAAGACGGAGCACTTATTTGTTTGTTTGTCCCGTGAGTTTTTGGCTGGACGTCGGGGCACAGTTTGGCCCCGCTCCCTGATGGGCTTCTATTTCTGAAACCCAAGTGGCTCTTAATGAAGCTGGTAGAGTTGGCACGGTCCCTCAACAAACCCAGCCTGATCAGAGCCCTTCTTCTGCCTTGGCAACCGCACTCCACTCGCTCCCTCTGGCTTCCTAATTTAGTAACGGTGGGTAAAAATATGCGCTAACGAACAAGGTCTGGTATGTCAGGCTGGCGTCCAGAGGAGTGGGAGAGAGGGGAGTGAGGAGGAGAAGAGGGAGGCTGCTGTTTGCTCTGCGTGAACTCTGTGACAGAGCCACTCACCTCTCTGACATATCTGTGTGTGTCTGTGTGCGCACACATGACATATCTGTGTGTGTCTGTGTGCGCACATATGACATATCTGTGTGTGTCTGTGTGCGCACGCATGACATATCTGTGTGTGTCTGTGTGCGTACGCATGACATATCTGTGTGTGTCTGTGTGCGCACGCATGACATATCTGTGTGTGTCTGTGTGCGTACGCATGACATATCTGTGTGTGTCTGTGTGCTTCTGGATTAATTTATTCATAATAATAAAGAATAAATGGCCGTTTGCTTTCCTTCTTTTACACGATATACAGTACTAACATGTACTGTTGGAACCCTGAGGAAGCAGTTCACAGCACAGCAGAAGTTAATGAAACATTTTATAAATATTATTTGCTTAATTTAAAATACAAAATGGCCAATTTAAATTAATGTATGTATCTAATAAAGACTTGTTTTTTCTGTAGGTCATTGCCATTAAGACATATATTCAGAAAAGGAATTGGTGTGAAAAGTCCTATACACTGCAGTCTGCAGCATGACAGCCTGTGCAGTTAATGTCATGCTTTAGATGAAATAAATGAATTCTGTCTTGCACTACCTTCCATCTGTCATTTTTAAAAAAACACATTTAACTTGCAGGCTCTATCAAACTATAACCACACAAGTTAACCCAAGTTGCAGTGTCACCCAAAACATTTTCTTCATTTTACTCATATTATGCTTTTTTTCAGGATTTTTGAAACTATTTTGGACACTTTTGCATTAGTATTTTACATTTTATAAAAATATGAAAAACATCTTCTGGGGAGTCTTTGACTTTGCACAGAACGCTTGGATTAGGTGTCTGTCACCTCCTGTTGGCAACGGTGGGGAAAGAACAAAGCATAAAATGGCTAATTAGCTCAGCTATTAGCAACATCAATCAATCAGTCAACATTTATTTATAGAGCCCTGTACATCACTTTCCAATACAATCAAATTAAAATCAAATTTAAATCATAATAAAACAATACAATCAGAAAAAAAAAAAAAAAAAAAATCAGTACATTAATACAATAAAATATAAATAAATAGTGTAATAAATAGTGTGTCAAAGCATTACTAAGTGTTGAAACATGACGCAAACAGACAGGCAAATGAGCTAACTGTTTCATAGTGATGGCAGTTTAAGCTGAAATGATCAGAATGAGTCTGTGGATGGCATATGGGCTTCAAAAATGTGCAGGAGTACTTCCTGGTTTTGCATGTCTACATAGAGCCGTGAGACTGAGGGTTTTCAGCTCTTGAGAAAGTCAACACCTCAGCCAACAGAATTACTCAAACATGTGTGAATGAAACATATGGTTTTGAGGTGGAAACAACTTTATAACATGGTTAAAAGAATAGGGAACCTTTAATGTCTTACCTGCTTTTTATTTTCCAGCCACAGGTTTCTAGATTTATACTTAATTTATACAATATAGTGTCAAATATGAATAGTTTTCTTCTTCTCTTAATGACACTATACATTTTATGATGGTAAATATCAGTACAGTACAGTAATATGTACAATATTCTCTTCTAATCTCACACATTTAAAGTAGTTTCAAAACATGTTAAAATAATATAACTCAAGTAAAAGTCTAAATTATTATTAATATTATTTGAATAAAAGTTTAAAATAGGTATTGAATGTGAACATTACATAAATACACAGTAGTTGTGAAGAGTTGTCAGGGTAAAATTTACTACTATTACTACTACTGGTTGGAACCCAAGACCCTTTGATTGTGAGGCAAGCCTGCTCCGTACTTTGCCACTGAGTTTAATACTTACATTTACCCAAGTTAAAGGAGTTCATTTTCTTCTACTAACCTCTTAAACTACTTGAGTAAAAGTATCTAGTCACTTTGCACCTCTGCCTAACACAAAGGTGCACATAAACGATGGCTCCACTCGTCAGCTCGAGTCATGAATCATTGGAACGCCTGTCACACATGTCACAGCCGACAAACCGCAGAGAGGCAGCTCACTTTCTTACAGCTGTCTCCACTTCCTGTGTTAGTTTACCCGCAGACCCTCGCACCTCGCACACTACACCAGCCCACTCCAACTTCATTAAGCACCTCTCTGTCTCATTATAGACTACTGTGTACAACTCCAGGGAGAACCAGCTCTCTCCCTCAAACACCGTCTTTACACCTTCAAACCAAAGTGCCACTTTCCCACTCGCCGCGAAAACGTCCTCACAGCTGCACCATTTTAGATAAAGCAGAATTAAAAAAAAAAAAAACACTTTTCAATGGCTAAGTATTTGCACATAAGAACAGACAGAGGCGCGCACACTTAAGCTTAGGCCCCTCCTTTCCTTTGAAGCGAGCTGTCCGCGCCACAGACATGCTAGTTACAGCGCGATAAGATAAGCCCTTTTTCCATCCGCCATTGTTGTTCCGTTCCCAAGCTCTGTTCTGGAATAGTTTTACATTCAAAGTGGCTTAAACTCATGCCTATGTAAACCAAAATTGGAGGTATAGCAGCAAATGAAGCCATTGTCTTCCATCTCTTCATTCCATTCAGCGTCGAATTCAAAGATTACAGTGAGCCTTTGGAGGTGATTCTGCCATTCTCTGTTTAGACAATGGCCCTCTTAAACCAATAAACAGCATTTTGTGCGCTGAGAGCATGTACATTCCTCCATAATAGCAGTTTTAGCGCTATTGTGACAAGGAAAAAAAATGTTTGAATAGGAGAGTTTATCCGCACCCAGTGGCCAAGCGGTAAGGACTTAAGGCTGCTAAAACAAGGATGAGCAACTGTTAGGCAGACATTTGCAAACCGGAGTGGATGGCTTTGTGTATCGCAAAGAAGCACTTTCAGGACCAAAACAGACAGCAGACAGGCATGTAGAGCGCTGCCAAGGACATCCGCTCATGGAGACGAGAGGAGAGTGCATCTGTGATCCACTCCAGTCCAAACTCAGAGAAATCTGATGTGGAAAGAAAAGCAGATAGTTGTTCATTCACAGAGAAGATTGGTGAAAATAGTTTGGGCTTGTGTGAGTGAAAAGTTCATCAAAAAAACTAACATTCTAACATTCATTTATTTTCTACAAACTGAGCACTGCTGGAAGTGAAACACAACACACAGAACCCAGGGGAAATGATTATAGTTACTGTTCATGAAGTTGTTAAAAGTGGACAAACTGAGCACTGTTGGGCTTATGTTACTGAAAAGAAGCAGGAAAGAAACACATTCTAACAATTCAGTTCATCCATTTTTCACAAACTGAGCATTGCTGGAAGAAAAACACAACACACAGAATCAAAAGAAATAAAAATGCATTATTCACTGTTCATGAAGTTGTCATAATTGGACAAACTGAGCACTGTTGGAATTATATTACTGAAAAGTTAAGCAGAAACACATTTTAACAGCAAGATGTCTGCCTGTGTTTATTTATTTTCTACAAACTAAACACTGCTAAAAGAGAACCACAACACACAGAACCCAGGGAAAAATGTGTTAAGAACTCTTCATATGTTGTCAAGAATGGACAAACTGAGCACTGTTGGGCTTATGTTACTAAAAAGTCAGAACAGAAATATACACACACATTATAGCAACGAGATGTCTGCCACGTTCATTAATTTTTTACAAACAGCACTGCTGGAAGAAAAACACGACACAGAAAATGTATTCATTAGAAATCATTACAGAGTGTACTGATGTTAAACCATTTTCTTTAATATAGCAAAAAGCTAGACAAGTAGTTATACGTGTGACAACAATAATTTGACCTATATATGCTTTGATTAAATCTACGACAAAAAACCCCATTTTCATAAGTTAACTTTAGTGAATGGAAATGACCCCACATCTATCTATTATTTGAAAATATACATCTATATCTATATATTTTTACATATATATATATACTGTTTTGTGTTTTTCCAGAAGATTATGCATGATACGATTGTTTGTTAGTTTAATTGTTAGCTTAAGATGTTCACCTTTGTACAGCTGTCTCCCATTATACACAGATGCCATTCTTTTGACACACTCATACATCATGTACATAAGCTTACATAACAGGACGTGAATGACTGAGAACTTCCACATAGTGACCTTTAACCTCTGACCTCGTGTGCACCCTGACACATCCGTTATGATTTCTGATGACAACAAATGAGCGCAGTACTGAAGTCTTAATCTGCGCTCGTAGTCGGCTGACCTTTGTGGATTGTCAGGTAAGTACAGGTTATGTGATGCAGTGGTATCAATAATAAAGGAACGCTGAGCCCCCCCTCTACTCTCTTCCACTATGACCCCCCCCCCTCCATCCTATCTCCCTGTGGCTTCTATGTGGGTCAGGTGAGTCTCTGGGTGGATGGGAGAGATTGATGAAGTGCACCAGGGAGAGTCTGAGTGTGCCTACCTCACTGTACAGCAGCCCGGGCCGCCCCGCTCTTCCCCAACCAACCACCCACCCCCACCCCCCTTCCCCCCCTGCCCCCGGTGCAGCCCCCCTCCTGAGCTGCACCGCCTGCCGCTCTTTAAATGACCTTCAAATTAGCCTTATTTTTCACCCGCTCAAAGCCTTCTGGGTCCCTTCAGCAGAAGATCTTGTTCAGGCTGTGTTTGTTATCACGTTGTTGACCGCAGATGGAGGAAGGAGGCAAATCTTCTGTTCTGGAGGTGTCTGTCTATAACTCATTTCAAATTATAATTATATTTTAGATTGTCTGTATTGAAAAAATAGACTTCAGAGCTCTATAAAAGCCAGTGGAAATTCTATTACCTCCTGTTCTTAAAGCTGGCGAGAGCAAACAAACTGAGCACTGCTGGAGAAGAGGTGCAACACACAGCTTCCATAGAATCTAGGGGAAATTTCATGATCTCTTGGGCTGTTGCATTGCCAAGAGTGGACAAAGTAAGCAGTGTTGGAGAAGAAACGCAACACACAGCTTCCATAGAATACAGAGAAAATTTAATTATTTCTCGTTCATACAGTTGCACTGACAAGAGAGGACAAAATGAGCACTGCTGGAGGAGAAACACAACACGCAGCCTCCGCAGAATTTTTGGGAAATTTCATGATCTCGTGTTCATACAGTTACATTGCCAAAAGTGGACAAACTGAGCACTGTTGAAGGAGAAACACAACACCCAGCTAATAGACAAATTGAGCACTGTTAGAGGAAAAACACAACACGCAACCCTCATAGAATCCAGGGGAATTGACGTTATCTCTTTTTCATATGGTTGCATTGCCAAGAGTGGACAAACTGAGCACTACTGGAGGAGAAGTGCAGTCATAATATTTTTAACACTATTTTGAGCAAAGGTTTGTGACATTTGAGAAGTCCAAGCTCCATAGAACACAATGCAAGTTCCATTACCTTCAGTTCAGCCAGTTGTCAATAAGGACAAACTAAGCACTCCTGCCTAAGAACACCCAGATATTTAAGCACAATTTCTTAGCTGAAGATTTGAGACTTAGATAAAGTAAACTTTATAGAACCTAGTGGAAGTTTCATTAGTTTGTTTTCCTGCACCTGTCTAGAGCAGACAAACTGAACACTGCTGAATGAGAAGCACAATCATGTTATCTTTTAGCTAACATTTTTGGATTTGTGGTATTTAGGCATTCAAGTAAACATCAAGCTATATAACCAACTGAAACGTTATTAATTCTGGTTGCTACAGCTGCATCTAGCAGGCAAACTGAGCACTGTTGAAAGAGAAGCACACTCATGGTAAATTTTAAGCGTGCTGTTTTGGATTAAGTTTAGTAACATTTACATTTGAACTAAACTCCAAGCTCTGTGAACCCAGTTTCCACAGAGCGAGAAGCACACTTATTTCACCAGTGACTGCTATATTTGCAATCAGGCAGGTTATAATACATTCATAACATTCCTGTTTGCTAGATAGTAAAACAAGTTATAACCATTAGAAAGATTTTTTTTATGTTTTTGAGGTGTGTATTTGAAGCTAGCAGCAGTCACCTGAGACAAGTACAACTTTAAAGCTATAGAATGTTTTTAATTTAACAACTATAATAATAACACACTATTAAGCCATAACTAAGTATTAGTTAGTCATAAATACAAAACATAAACATTGTTATGTTTAATTCTTTAGTAATAACCATGTGTAAATCAGTAGAAAATTATAGTTATATTATCAGTGATAATTCAGTATCCATAAACTGTTTGTTTATTAAATTATCATTAATTACATATTTATTAATGCTTTATTACTGCTTAATGGTTGTGAGCTTTTTTTTTTTTTTTTTACTGTAGCTACGTTTAATTCTTTAGTAATATAGTAATAAGCTCAGGTACTGTAACTCAATGCAAACTTATAAATATTAGTGATAATTCAGGATCTATTAGCTGTTTATTTATTAAATTATTGGTAATAACACATTTATTAATGTTTTTTACTGCTTAATAGCTGTGAGCTATTCTGTGAGTGTTACCAAAATTTCAAGTAATTTATAGTAGTCCAAGGATATGTGTGAGCCTATCTTGGGAACATACCATATCTTGTTTAATAGAGCAATGATGTACCTTAAAGTGGATATATTATACTTTATTCATATTTTTAAACCAATTTTGGTCACCTTTAGAACAGCATTGTACGTATTACAACCTTTAAAAAATATTATGTGACTAGAATCCAGCAGAGGGTAGAAGAGGGCAGCAGAGTGCAGAATGTTGTGGTCGTTTCAACATAATCACAGAAAAAAATGCTTCACTTTCTTAAACTTTTGGATGATGCCATTTTACTACAAAATGAAAAATATGAATGAGAGCAGACTGGATGTAAAGGGCTTGATTGGTCAGTGCTTCCTGGAGTAGGGCGGGGGTTCCTGGGAGAGGCAGGGGCTCATGGAGCAGAGCGTTTTGAGGCCTGAGAACAGCCAGGCCAGAGAATAGAGGATTACTTAAACATGCGTGAATAAGCAAAACAATTGTATTTCTTTTTGGTATGTTTTTGACGAGGAAACATTATAACAAAGGTCAGAAAAGTTTATTTTGCATAATATAGCCCCTTTAGCTGTTTAGAGTATAAACTGGTAATTAGATTTGAATATGAATACATCCATGATTCCTTGAGCCGATCTTTACTTTTCCACAACCTTCTTAGGTCAGCCCCTGGTCTCATGATCCACCTTTCGTCACTTGTGTAAGCTTCTTCTAACCCCTACATGTGTCAATGTGTTGTTGTGAGTACCCTGTGCTGGCAGGAGGAGAGGTGGGAGGCAGTAGTGGAGCCACAGTGGGGACCCTCGACACTACATCACACAACAACACTCTGTCAGACTGCCCATCCATCACTCCACCGAGGTTTATGTTCTCCCAGCAGGGGCTCTGGGTCTCAGAGCAGACCTGAGCACAGCCACTCATTATACATCTGTATTAGGAAAAACATCTCAATCCAGTGGGAGGTCGAGGCTACAATTTGCAAAAGTAAAGGTTACTGTGTGCAAAATTCATATACAAATGAAAGGAAAGGGAATCAAGTGATAAGGACACAGCATAAAATGACTATTTAGCACTGCTATCAGCAACATGGCGCTAACACAGACATGTGGCACAAAATTGAGATTTCATTTGGCCCTCAGGTTCTATGACAAAATACATTACTTATGGCCCACCAGCACTTCCAAACAGTTACTTGACAACATCAGGAGGGACAGTTGGCCCTCGAACATTTGCACATTTTCAAATCTGGCCCTCTTTGAAAAACATTTGGACACCCCAGCTCTAACAGACAGATAAATAAGCCTACTGCTTTGTAGTGATGGCAATTTAAGCGCTGCAATGATCACATGTCTAGGTAGAACATGCAGAGAGACTGTGCATTTGAGCTGTGGAAAAAAAGAGACAGCCTCAGCATACAGGATTACACAAATAAGCGTGAATGAAATAAAATGCTACTCCGGGTATGTTTTAGAAGTGGAAACAACATTATAACATGGTTAAAAGCTCAAAACAGTGATTTAGCAGAATAGGGGGGCTTTGTAATTAATTAATCACAATTATTCATATTTTTTATCAATTAGCAATATTTATTTGTCATGTTATATTATTATTTGTATTTGTATTATTTCTGGTATATTTAAATCTAATTTACAACTAATACTGTGGCCAGACAGGACAATATTCAGCGCTTGTACATCGACCACTGCCTCTGTCTGCCTGTAGCATGAGACTAATCCCCTCACAGATCTGTCTCCTCTCTCTTGTGCTTATGGGGCTCTGAACCCAACACTGCCTCTGTCTCCCCTGAGTGTGTATGTGTGTGTTTGTGTGTGTGTATGTGTGTGTGTGCATTAGTGAGCTGCGAATGTTCAGAGGTACGATGAGTGGTGCCTTAAAGAACCCTGTTTAAATGTCATGAAGTGAATGAAGTGTAGTGCATGCGTAGGCACATGCATATATCCAACACTCACATTTGGCATTTTGGCCAGCCCTGGTTATTGTGTGCCTGAAACTAGGTCAATGAGAAAAGTTCTGTGTTGCCATAGATATGTATGATTAAATGCATTAATTTTTTAAAATGTAAATGATGTGTTAAAGTCCTAACCCTAGTATAAAGTGAAGCTGTAAGTATTAGACACAGTGGCAGTGAGTAAAAGAAGGAAGTAGAGCTGAGTATGTTGATGTTCTCTTTGGGAGTGACGAAGATGGATAGGATCAGGAAAGAGTCCATCAGAGGGACGACTTTATCAAATAAAAACAGGAACGGTATATTGTATGTCAGTGTTTCCCAACAAGGGGTACAGGGACCCCTAGGGGAACACAAGCACATTGCAGGGGGTACTTGGAGTTATATGATCATTTGTAGTGCATTTATATATTTGGCTTTGAAAGAGTTTGAATTCAATTAAATCACGGGAATGCAACACTAAAGAAGAACTAAACAAGGACTAAACCAGAATTAAACCAGGACTAAACCAGAACATAACCAGGACTAAACCAGGTCTACACCAGAATTAAACCACAACTAAACCAGGTCTAAAACCAAAACTAAACCAGGAATAAACCAGGAAAAAAACTAGGAACAAACCAGGTCTGAACCCAATATAAACCAGAACTAAACATTGTCCAAACCTGGACAAAACCAGGACTAACCCAGGACTACATCAAAGGAATGCAACACTAAGGGCGCATTCACACTAGGACCATTCGAACCGTGCTGTGTCCAGGTACGACTGGAGAGGGGTCTGAGTCCCCCGCCGGCCCGCGCTCTCACCTGCACAAACGATCCGTGCCGTGACCCGGTTACGTCATCAGCTCTGAGGGCGACAGGCTGCTACGTCATCATGGTGCGCGGTTTGTTTACAAGTCGAGCGAGCCGCTAACACTTTTAAAACCAGTGTAGTGGAAAACGTGAGACCAGCGGCATGAAATATTGAGTCTCGTTCGTGAGACGCGGTCTTCTGTCACAGGTTTTGGAATAAACCACATACGAGGAGCAGCGAAGGCGTCTGCAGACGATGAGAGAGGCTTCAGAACTACTGCCGCTGTTCTCTTCTTCAGAAAGGTGAGCGCAAGTCAGTGGCGTTGTTACTGAGTGTTGATAATGGAGTTTACCCACTTTTAACTGCGAAAAGAACAGTTATACATGACTCGTAGTGTGCGTGCGCGCATGCATGAGCAACCGTGCCGTGCCGTGGCCCACCTCCTCCAACCGTGCCACAGTCCTGAAGCGTACCGCGCCTGGGCGCGGTTCGGAGCACTCACATTAGTCAACCGTGCTTTAGGGGCGTTCCGGACTTGGGCACGGTTCGATTGGCCTGGTGTGAGTACACCCTAAAGATGTACTAAACCAGGACTAAACCAGGTCTAAAACCAGAACTCAACCAGGAAAAAAATAATGGTCTAAAACTAGAACTATATCAGGGACATACCAGGACAAAATTGGTAACAAACCAGGACTAAACCAGGTCCAAACCGGAACTAAAGCAGGTCCTGGGGGTGCACAAGACCAAAAATGTTGGGAACCACTGCTGTATGTGACACCCAGACCTTGTAGAAAAAATACTGGTGATGGTTTTGATTCATAAACACAATGTTGGGGTAGAACAAAAGTAATGCTCTCATTTTACTCAGTGTGTTAAATATATTTATTTTCACTGCTTCATAATGTAGCATGCAACCACCGCCTTAAAGGTGACCTCAAACAGCATGTGTATCCTTTAGGGAAAAGTGTTTTTTTTTCACTGTATTTTTAAAAAGACAATGCATCTATGCCTATCCACCAGCATTATATATTTTATTACCTCCAGGGGCAATTTGTCATGGAAAAGCTCCTAAACATCCTGACCTTGAGCTGAGGGGAACTCCAAATTTCTGGGACCATGTACAGGTACTGTCCTGAGTTCCCTCAGAAAAGTTTTACAAATTAAGCCTAAACTGTATTATTGAAGTCATTCATCTTCTTCTACCTATTTACATTAGTTGTGGCTGGACCCTATCCCAGCAACTATAGGCCTTAGATGGGGCACTCCGTGGACAGTGTGACCTGTTTGTTTTGCGCTCACGGGTCAGCTGACAAGTGCCCAGCAGTCAGCCAATCACTGTTACGATCGGATGTTGCGTCATTGTTTTCAGTGAGTCCACTGTTTTCACAGTTGACATGAGATTGGAGTGGCTCTGATTGGCTCCCCGCTGTGAGCCCAAAACATCTCTTCCAGTGTTTTCAAAAGATTGCGGCTTCAGAAAAGGGAAACCCCATCCTAAACAAAAGGCCAAACTGCAAACAAACATGGTGGATTTGGCAAAATGCGTTGTCGTCTAAACGGCCCCTTAGACTTAGCTACACACGGGTAACACCATCAACAGCTGCAGCAGAAGAAGCGGTCAAAGAAATCTATGCACATAATGACAGCTTCTTAAAAAGTTGGATTATAGATGGCAACTTTTCACAACATAGAGATTCATAGACACTGCATAGAGAGCAGTCATTTGAAGCTTTTTCTCATTGCAGTAAAAGTACTACCTGTGGCAATTTGGTCAGTGGGACACATTTGTTATGACATCCCTGATCTATAGGAACACCCAGTATGTATTGCCATTACACCAGTATTCCTGCAGAGGGCGTGCATAATGTCGGTGTGGCATAGTGAGAGAGTTGCGTGTATGCCCTGTTCTTGTTGAGCTATACATGGCTGTGTACATTTGTCTTGTGATTTGGGATAAGTGAGCAGTGGAGATTAGACTTTGTTTCTTATATAACTGGGCAAGTTGTAAAGTTAACTTCCTGTCAGCACGGTTTGTGATCGATAAATGTTAGCCAGGCAATACCAACATGACCACTACAATGTCGAGCCCCATATATCTGGGAAAAAAGATTTTTCATTTGTTTCATTTGGTTGTGAGACATTTTTCTCTCAACCTGTGGCAGTTATAGGACTGTTTCTGGTTTGGTTGTCTCATCTGTCTACATGCGTAAGTACTCCGCAGATGGTTACATGGATTTTAGGTTTGCTACATCAGACTTTTTTCAACAAATACGTTTCCATCTTCCAGGATTTGCATTAACTGTTTCGCACACATCAAAATCCACCTGAAGCATACATAAAAACTTTTTTTGTGAATTAAGGGTTCTATTTTTCTAAAGGCGCTTAAAAATAAAGCAATGGAAATGCAGTTACATTCATTTACTATGGCCCATGCTAAGAGGCAGGAACACTAACCACTCTGCCAATGCACCCCTAGATTCCACTATTGTCTCACATGTGTTTTCTCCTCTTTTCTTCTATTTGAGACTTTGCCACACATTCTGAGCTAATGTTTCTTTGGTTATCTTACTGGAGAACGGCCCGGACAGGACTCACAGACAGGGAGAGAGTTACAGAGCAAACATCAAGGGGAATCAAGTTGGAAAACATAATAACTCATGGTGTTAGCGAGCGACTGCAAGCGGCAGTGTGAAAATAGGCAAAAGGACGAGCAGAGGTGGGCTGTGTGAATGATCGCTGGGGTAGGACGGGGGATTTTTGCTCCAGAAGGGCAGATCTGAGCTGATTGATTGGCTGAGTATTTTTTGAGAGGCCCCCGCGCTCATTTGCTTATGATGCTGGAATGCTTTGGTAGCATTTGGTAGACAGAGAAAAGACAAATAATGAAAAGCAGCCAGATGAAAAATAAAAAGAGGATATCTGAATGAAGAGAATAGGGAAGTGAGCCACGAGGCGAGGCTGTACTGTTCTGGGACTGGGCTCAGACACGTACACTGCATCATGGTTTGTGTTCTGCATTTGTTTAAGGAAAAAACTGCTTATTGTATTCTTTAAAAATATGCAAATGAACTACTCCTGCATGAATACAGTGTACTCCGATTAAGCTAGGAGTGGCATTTAGCAGCACTCAGCACTAGACAGACAGAGGAATATTAGACAGAACAACATTAGTGTTTAGAGACGTACTCACATATTTTTCGACCAGTGAAGACACATATTATGGGTCCCTGCGCCACTTGTGTTTTTTCTTTATTTATTTATTTTTTTTGTGTTTTGGTATATTGTGTATGAAAGTAAAAGCTATACTGCCGTAGATTAGATACACTTATGGGGCTGTGTGAGACGCATGTGAGGGATGCATTTTTCTAACTTCATGAAGTATCATTTTGTAAAGTATGTTACCCTTTATATTTATTGGTAAAACTATGATTAAATTAGTTACGTTTATTAGCATTTAGTGCTACAAACTTTAAGCGCTGTTGGCAAATCCCCAGACCACTTGAATACCTCACAGCGCTGTGGTCCCAGTAATTTGTCTCAGTTCTATGCATGTAGATTGAGGTTATATCCACATGGAGACAAAAACATTATCGTTTCAAAAATGGGTCCACACAAAACCATTGATAATGCTGTAATAAATCTACCAGGCCTATTAGTGGCACTGTATCACTGTCACAGAAAGACACTAAAAACAGACAAGAACAAACGGGGCGTGTGCAGAAAGCTGGTGCGATGTAAACTTAAGAACATGGAGGCGAATATGAATGTGTAAGCTACAAAGGGGACTTTACGCTGTGGTGAGAGGGGCAGAATATTTTGCTGTAAAAGCCATAAAAAGCTCAGCAGCATCTGCAGCTCAAACACAGCACTGTAAGACGCCATTGCTGGTGTTGTCGTCAGAGTTTAGCACATGTGGGTTAAGGGAGAGGTGGGACTATGGTGTAATTTCAGAAGAGATGCGACTGTGCTGTAAACATGGGACATGTACATAGTGTTTTCAAATCTTTGCACTCTGGAACCCCGTTTAAAAAATTATCGTATTCAGGCTCCCAAAATGTCAGATATGTGTGCACGAAACACCTATTCGATAAAAATCCTAGATACACTTAAGCTCGTCTCTGTGTGGACATGGCCTGAGACAAGAGTGGTTTGAGCAGATCTCTGGAGAAAGAGAGTATGACATGAGCATAGTCGGATTGTGCTCTGCTTGTAAAAGTACCGATAGACTACATAAGACCCTACATTTCTGGACGCAATGCTCACAGTAAAATTTTTAACTTTTAAATTTAAAACTATGTCAGAGTTTATATGGTCCTTATCTATATTGTGCTAATTTTAGTCTCTTTAGTTCTAACAATTTAGTTGAGAGAATCAGATCCATGGGTGACATCAACAGAAAAAGCGAGGCAGGGATTTGTATAATAAAAATACAAAATGTATTTCACACAGTAATGTTTGACCTGAGACACTTGCAGCAAATGTACATGCCATTCTGTGACTGGAGAAACATTATTGTTAAGTTGATCAAGTTTTTTTTTTGTTTTGTTTTTTGTTTTGTTTTGACTTTTTTTGGATTGTTATCTATGTCCAGTTTTTGTTGGAGTCATATAGAACACTGTTCCTCTGAGTCAGGGTTGGACCATGATCATCATGTTATATATTGAACCATTGGACCATGTTATATATTGAATTTGAGTACAGCTGAATCTTATTCTAATTTTTTTTTTTTTTTGATTAATCTGCTTTTTGTATTACCCTGGCAATGCAATGTTCTCTAAAGTGACATTTATTTTAAACTGAAATTTTACCATTAGAGTAGAGAGTAAATTTAACACTATACAGACCATATAGACTCTGACAGCGTTAAATTAATACTTGAAAATTTACTTGCTTACACCTGTTCTGTGTTACTTGAACTATCTTTTTCCCAGAGTACATCAGATTTTGGTTGGCTAAAACCATCATAACCCTTACTTCTACTCCCTTTATCATAAAGGGAGTGAATGTAACTGGGTACACAGATCAGGCCTAACATTATGAGCCAATTATTGGTTGTCTGACCACTGCAGACGGGGAACACCTCACAAAAGATGCAGTTTTTGAGATTCTCTGATCCAGTTGTCAGGCCATCAGTCTGTGGTCATAATGTTATGCCTGTTCTTTTCGTTGTGGTTTGATAACCCACTGCTTTGTGTAAAACAAAAAGAAGAAAGAAAGGGAACTGAAACAGGGAGGAGAACCCCCTGCTGTGAAACAGGAGTGTTTAACAGTTTGCCACTGTACTCTACCAGACCTTCTGTAAGATAATAAGAAAATGTTATGCACTAATGCAACTAAGATAGCAACTAACAACTGTGCCATTTTTCAGTGGGCCAGAAATGACCCACAGCAACTTGTTCATCATATTTTACAGAATGCTTGGAATATACTGGGCTATCAAAAAATCTTTAAATTTTTGTACTTATCCTTTCAGATGTTCTTTTTTGTCAGTGGTTGCCATAGCGAATATGTGATATGACAGGTTTTTACTCTGAAACCCCTGTGACTGGAGTAGGCAATGTAGGTTAAGTGTCTTGGCCAGGGACACACCGACAGTATGCACTTTGAGGTAGGTTCAAACTGCCAACCTTCTGGTTGGTGGGCAAACACTTAAAGGTCCCCTATTCTGCTAAATCAACTTTTTTGAGCTATTAACCATGTTATAATGTTGTTTGCACTTCAAAAACATACCTGGAGTAGTATTTTATTTCATCCACATGTTTGAGTAATCCTGTATGCTGAGGCCGTCCCCTTCTCAAGATCTGAAAATGTTCGGTCTCACAGCTCTATGTAGACATGTGAAACCAGGAAGTGCCCCTGCACATTTCTAAAACCTATACACTGTCACTGGAGTCATTCTGATCATTTCAGTGCTTAAACTGCCGCCACTACAAAGCAGTCAGCTCATTTATCTGTCTGTTAGCGTCATGTTGCTAATAGCTGTGCTATTATGCCATTTTATGCTCTGACCATTCCCCACTGTTGTCAGCAGGGGGCGACTGACACCTAATGCAAGGGTTCTCTGCAAAGTCAAATAACAGTTCCCCAAAAGAAGACATTTTCCATACATATACATTATTTTAAGTTATAAAAGGTGAAATACTAATGCAATGGTGTCTAAAAAGCCTGAAAAAAGCATAATATGGGATGTTTTAAACTAACATATTCTCTCTGACAAATGTGTCTTCATTCCATAAAGCACTTGAGCTTATCTTTATTTGTACTGTGGGATTGCTGTTTTCCTAATATCTATATAGGTTATTACACAAAAGGGATATACAAAAATCAATCATAAAAATGTACTGTTAAACCACGAGCAGCTGTTTGGCCGTTTGAATGGAGGAAAAGGATACATGCTGCTTCCACATTGCACTTTTCCTCCTCCGTTCCCTTCTTTGAACCCACTTCAAACATGAGCCCGTGTGTGTTTAGTGTCATGCCAGCCATGTGGAGGGCATATGCTTGCACCGGGCAGAGGGCTACGTGAGCGGCCGCCAGAGCTTGGTAGTGTTCCTGAGCAGACTTTGGTGGAAAGGTGATGGCTGAGGTAAATGTTCGCATGGAAACAATTTAGTAGACAACGGTAGTCAGATGAAATAGTGGTTTGTGGAGCGGCGTTACAGATGGTCAGTCCAATCTTCATCTAGTTAATACATAATAGCAGCACCTGGAGCTCTCCTGGGTACAATGTTTGAAATGAGAGCCAACAATTTGAACTTTTAGGTTAGAGAAACACTGGATTTTTGGGTTTGGAATTTATGGTTTGAGTTTGATCACCAAAAAGCATTCTGGATGAGGAATTACATGTGAAAAAGTAGGACTTTTAGACACTATATTTGTTTCTTTATCAAGGACCAAAGCAGATAAGAATGTTTGGGTTGTACCAGGTTAAACAAAAGTTGTGTTAAATGAGATATTAAGAGATATTAATCGTATTTGAAGTAGACCTTTAAAACATAAAAGCTTTGCTATTACTGTAAGACCAAGAATAATGTTTTGATTAACAAAGTGAGAACCATAAGTACAGTGGCCCTGAGGTGCCACATCAAAATAGTTTTTGTCCATGAGAAAAATATAAGCAGAGGTAGTTTTAAAAAAATCTTGCCTTAAAAAGAAAACCATCCCTCAAATTAAAATAAAAAAACACAAAAATTAAAATACATAAATTTAAAAAAGGAGCATCACCATTGTTTTTGTCCACTAGAAAAATAAATGCAGAGGAAGATTTTTAAATGTGTTGCTTCAAAAAAGAAACTTACCTTAAAATTCAAGAGTCCATTAAAATAAAGACATGTCTCAAATATAAAAAGCCTGTTTAAAAAAATATTCATTATAATAAAATAAACTAAAAAAAAAATAAATAAAAAAAATAAAATAATAATAATAATAAAAAGTCCTCCTCAAAACAAAAAAGAATGTTACAAAATAAAAACATCACTCTTCTATAAAAAATGAGACTTTAACAACACACACAGTCTCAAATTAAAGGAGGGCACAGTTTCCCCAAAATGTCTCCCTTTTTTTAAAAACACACAGCTAATTTGGCTAATGCTATGGAAGTGAGGCGGGGGCTCTGAATACCCAGATGAGCTGCTCTCTCAATAAGCTTTTTTAAAATTGAGACATGGCTTTAGTTTAATGGACTCTAATTTTTAGAGATTTTTAGAAATTTATTTTGTTGTTTTTTTTTTTTTTCTTTTCTTGTGGACAGAAACTATTTTGATGATTCACCTCAGGGCCACCATACATAAGACACCAACTTGTCTAAAACTTGAAACAGCTGCTAGCTTTGAGGAAAAAAAGTACATTTCTAATGTTTCTCTTAGAATGAAGAAGACAAGACAAAAGATTTTCCTTTTAAAGGGTCTATGCTTTTATTATTATTATTTTTTAACAGTTTTGGTCACCATTAGAACAGCATTGCAAGTTTTACAACCTTTAAAAACATTATCTGACTAAAAGAACACGTTTTTAAAAAGCACTCTACTGGTATATAAAGAAACAGGTGAAGAGAACAGCAGAGGGCAGCAGAGTGCATAGCTGTAATGGTTTTCAGAATGAAATCTGAGAAAAAGAGCCTTTCACTGCCTTGAACCTTTTGTATGATGCCATTTTACTACAATATAAAAAATAAAATGCCTCTCCTCAAATTTAGCTGTTTATCACAAGAACAAGATGCATTTGATTTTGATCTCTTGCTTAAGGATTATCTGTTGCAATCAACACATAGCAGTCTGTAGCTCCACCTTTTCCAATG
Source organism: Bostrychus sinensis (assembly GCA_020698575.1). Taxonomy (NCBI): domain Eukaryota; kingdom Metazoa; phylum Chordata; class Actinopteri; order Gobiiformes; family Eleotridae; genus Bostrychus; species Bostrychus sinensis. Next base: position 30,499,469 of record CM036251.1, on the reverse strand, counting down.
CCTTTCATAGCAGACCCAGAGCTGGACCCCCTTGCCGAGGAGTCCCAAAAGTAGTGTGGTATGGTACGCTTTCTCGGGAAACTTTGAAACGCTTTGTGCAGTGGAATGACCTCTAACTGACCACTGACATGCAGTGTACCGCCTCAGCATAATGCGACTATAGTGAGTGGGGGGTGGGGGGAGGTGGAGCGTATGAGGTTATGGAGGGCTTTGAAAGTAAGGAGTAAGGTTTAACTGAGTTTCACATGGAACAACTGTAGTTGACTGAAGAAAGCACAGACCTGCAAGGAGGCGGGGTGGCAAAGTGGTTACCACTCTCGCCTCACAGCAAGAAGGGCCTGGGTTTGAATCCCAGACCGTGTAGGGCTTTTTTGTGTGGAGTTTGCATGTTCTCCCTGCATCTGTGTGGGTTTCCTCTGGGTGCTCCAGTTTCCCACATCAACCTAAAACATTAACAATAGGCTAATCCTCCAGCTAGGTACTCCTGACCAGGATCTTGGCTCAAGATCTGGAAAAGGGTCCCCGACTGCTGCACCGTGGTCACCCACTGCTCCAGCGGCATTGAAGGATGGGTAAAATGCAGAGAACAAATAAAGTATACCTTAAACTTACCACCAAGGCATTACAGTTCCACCCTGGAACCAGTTCCACACCATTACTGACAAGACACTTAAACCCTGGCCTAGAAGTTTATGATAGCTTTCCAACATCAGTCTGATGCAGTGTTTTACAGTTGTGTACCTTTAATTCAATGTTTACAAAACCAAAACACATGGCAGCGTCCCTTATGCATGCAACCAAATACAGTTGGTGAAAGTTCTCAGTCGACCAAAAAGAAAAAAAAAAAAAAATCCTTTGTCCAAATGCCGTCCTTGTTAAACATTATATCCAAATGCATACCATGGCCATGCAGTTTGGCCTAAACATTGTCAATAATAAAGCCTATGTCTATTAAAATACCATTAGGTGATTAAACAGTTTACCTCAAGTACAAGAAAAAAATTATTTGTTCCCTTTAAATAACAGCAGCCCTTGAAGCTCTCCTGGGCCACATGGGAGGCTAAATGGAAACTTATAGGCGTTAATTGACCACTCCAGTGTTTGTTTTCTCACAATCCACCACAGAATTCCTATAAAAACTTCACTTCGAGGCCAGATTAGGCCATTTAACACCTCCAGACACTACTGTTCACACGAGAATATTCTTAAGTGCAGCAGCGCTGGTGGCCAGGACCTCCACACGGGACCGGCCACATCTTTAGTCACTCCTTACTCCCGCACCGTGATCCTGCACTCTGAGGCACCTCTCGTAAAAAGCAGCCTTGGCGGGGAGGTCGCCCTGACATCTTTATCATAATTGCCCTAAATACCCCCATTAGAGCAGCTAGCCACTCTCCTCAATAACACTAGTCAACCCCGGTAGCACTGGTGCATCTAATTGCCTAGGTCTTTTTTTTTTTTTTTTTGAAAGATTGCCTGACATCACACAGCTCCCTACGGGCTAGCCCTCTTCATTCTCTGCCCGGCAAAGCATATCGTTATCGCAGCCAGCAAAGAGACCCAGCCTCCCTGCTCCGGGATAATTAACTGTCTGGCTTAACTGCGTAATGGAAAAAAAGAGAGGGGAACGTGGAAGTGAGCGAGGCTAGGAGAGGAGACAATGCTAGGGTCATTCATGCTTTCTCCGTGGTGATAATGTAAAAGAATGGGGAGTTATATGAGAAAGCCGGTTATGGAGGATTGGTTTCATATGATAATTAGCTGCATATGCTAATTGCAGGAGGTTTGATGAGTTTCTCCTCACTCTTTCCATCCTGCTACAGTCCCATCAGTACTCTTTCATCAAACTCCGGATTTGTATTTTTCATCTTGTTCTGCTTCAAAACCCATTGTTCCTAAGCCCCTTGTACTAAAAAGGATGCTCCCATTGGCCGATGATGTAAGGAAAGCTACTTTTCGTATACATTTTTCAAGTAACATTTCTCTGGTGATGGACGATGGACTCCATTCAGACCAACCTCCACAGTGCAGATCGCAACAAATGGGAAATTGGACGGTCTCTGCTATGGTCGCCCATTGCTCCTGACAAATTCCCCCAGTGGCATTGAAGGATGGCTCAAGTTCAGAGAACATATTTCCCTACAGGGACAGTAAAGTCTACTTTAACCTTAAATGCCCTATATTATTCTTTTTTCAGGCTTTTTGCAGTAGTTTAGGATAATAATAATAATGTATAAGTATGGACATCTTCTTTTGGTGAGCTGTTACTTTGACTTTGCATAGAACACTTTGCGCTTCTACTTGAAGTAACTTGATTACATACAAAAAGATTATTCCAAATTACAATTCAATTTAAAAACGGTGTGTTTCTGGAAAAAACATTTTGAAAAGAAAATGATTCAGATGTACTCAAACTCGATAAATAACATGGTCCTGTCCACATCAGTCATGGTGCAACCATGACTCAGGGGAACAGTGTCACACATGACTCCTGCATCAACTGGACATAGATTGTCTTTATATAAAACTTAAAATTTTCTGTAAATCCATAAAAAACAAACAAACAAACAAACAAAAAAACAAAACAAAAAAACAAAACCTGAACTTCTTTATATATATACATATTTTTACAGTAACTTATTTTTCCCAGTACTTTCTCTCGGGCTGCCTCAATAAACAGATCAGTACAGGTCTAGGTGGCTGGCCCGGTTGAACGCGGTCCCATGACTTCACCTTTTTCTCCACTGTGTCAGTGCTTGTAATGAGGCCCTCCATTTGCACTTGCAGCCTGTTCACAGCATCTTTCAATTCCACAATGCTTTCTTTCATTATATGTCCGCAGCCGCTCATTTCAGTGTACCATTCAGCTCAGCAACTTCAGCAAAGACTTTCTCAAGATTATCTGTCTGTTCAGCACACTATGTTGGGGCTCCCTTCTTTGGGTTAGGGTTAGAACACAGAGAGTAGTCAAACTGTTTCCAGGATAATATTAGATAATATTTAGCTCAGGAGAGGTGGGTGACTACTGAAAAAGTATTAAATTGATGGCGGGTGGTTAGAGCTCCTCTACAGTGCTGCCATCTTGCTTGGGGTATCACGTGACTCAGTAACTTGTTTCTAGAAAGATTTCATTGGTTCCCAGTCCAATTCCAAAGTGGAATGTACATTTGCTGCTAGTGTCGTGAGTCAATCTAACCTGTCATAAATACATGTTGTGTTTTGAACATAAAAAAATAAAGATCATGTCACTCATGGTCTCTGATTTTCTTAACAAAAAAATAATACTAAAGAGATAGATACTGTATGGAGGGTTGATTTCCTTTACCATTACCCATTACCCATTACCCAATTACCCATACATGCTAATTACTAAGGAGGTTTGATCAATCCCTCCTTCCTATTGTCCTGCTAGTCCCATCAGGCCACTTTCTTCAAACACAATTCAATCTTTTTCATGTTTTTCAGCTCCCAAACTATATTCCTCTGCCCTCTGTACCATGCAACTTAGAACACAAACCAAAGAACAGCAGCAAGAGCAGGAGCGGAAAGTAATGGAGCGTCTTCCAGTGTTTGACATTTACAAGTCTCTTAGCCAAAAGAAAAAAAACAAAAAAACAACTCCTGGTCCGGTTGCGTTGCGATGGTAATTAGAACGCGGCAGGCACGTGTTTGTCTTTGTGTTGTCGGTTCGGTGCGTGAAGGTATCAAGGACAAGTGCATTAATGAGCACCTGGAGAGGAACAGCTTGCGTCTGGTGGTTGGCTGTGACCGCGAGCAGGGCGCAGACTCCTTCACTGCCTACGATGACGTGACTGATGGAGCCCGAGCGCTCTGTCAGATCTAGGGCACTCCCAGGAGCTGCAGTTTGTCTCGGGCTGACAGGGAGCCTCACCGAAGGGGCGTCCGCGTCCCACACATCAGCTGGAGAGGGGGCCAGGAGAGAGAGAGTAAAGAGAGCGTCCTTCCCCCGGTACGGAGAGTCCTGTAGTGTGTTTCTCCTTTAGGAAGTTTTCACGTGTGGGGCGCCTAAAGTTAGGGCAGTTACAGTAACACAGGAGTTACCACAGACTGGAGATGAAAGCAACAGAAGCATTTGTTTGTGAGAGCTTTCCTTTTTGTGTGTATGCTTGAGAGAACCACACTATTTTACCATGTTTCAGTTAAAAGGTGCTTGTCCCATGTCCAAATTAACAAATATAGCATTTAAACTCATTTCCCACCAAAAGAATTAAGCAAGAGTAAGAATGCTATTTTCTGTTATGTATAAGCAGGGGTTCCCAACCTTTTTTATCTTTAGTACCCCCTACATGTACATGGATGAGTGATACATATTATTAATTAGTAACATTCTTCAATACAATTAAATAAATAAATACAATACAATAAAAGCATAAATCAGTGTTTATTAGCACAAAGACATTATACTTTATACTTTATTGTATATACTAATTGCATTTTTTATTTAAACTCCAATTCAAGAAAAATAAATAAATAAAAACTTCATTACATTTCACTATATTTTATGTTAGGCGTAAATTTTAAAAATAAATTTACTGTTTGAAACAAGCTATTAAACCCCCCTAAAAATAATATTCAGATCATGTTTAGTAGTTTTACCCACTGTCCAGTGCGTCTTTCTTGAGTTTCATAAGTTATATATGAAAACATTTAAAATGTTTTCTTATCATCTTGCAAAATAATTCTGAAATAATTCCACGTACCCCTTGCTGTGATTGCGTACCCCAAGGGGTCCCCGCACCGGTGGTTGGGAAACACTGATGTGAAAGGTTAAGCAGGTTTTTAATATTCTGCACTGCACTCATATTCAAGATACTGGGTTAATTACATTGAAATTGAAACATTCCAACAGACAGCAGCCTTAGCACAGCTTCATTTACAACTTATGTTACTATAAAGATAATATTAGTTTCATTAGTTTCCAGTGTCAGAGTGAAATATACATTTGTGGCAACTGCGTCTAACCTGTAAGAAATACTGTGCATGTGTAATTTTTATTTACATTTTTGAGCATGTACTTTCTTTACTTGAGTAAAGCAGCTGAGCCAGTACTACTACTTGAGTAATTTTTTGCAAAAGTATCTATTTTTTCTTAAGTACAGAATGCTAGTACTTTTGCCACAACAGTTTTTTTTTTGTTGTCTTTTTTTGTTTGTTTTTTTGTTTTTACTGGGCTTGCTGGTTGTATTAGGCTGATGTTGCCTATTTTAGATGAAGGACACTAAAAGATAAAGTAAAGGGTGGCCAAGTCAGGACTGCCAAATTCAGCTTCAACATTTTCCTCGATGTACTTTCTGGGTACATTTTCTAGTTTTACTTTGTTACTTTATTAATTTTGTTTCACTTTAGTGTAGAGGTGGGAAGTGGTCTTTACAAAAAAAAAAAAAAAAAAAAAAAGTTTCAAAATCACCTTGGACTAATAGTTGTAATAGTAATATTTTTTATTACTTGTGTGAGTGAATATTTACAGTACATGTTTTGATTACCTTGGACCACCATGGATAAAAAAAGAAAGCACAGAGAGATGTAATAGGAACGATGCACTGCAGAAAATGACAAATATTTGAGCCACAAGGTCACCTTTTGTGCCAGTCCCAAACTCGGTTGCATTATTATGGGCATCTGGAGGAAGCAACTCTGAAAAGTCTAGAAAGATACCAGCGCTGGATTCAACAGCACACACCACAAAACAGCAGAAAAAGGCCGTCATACAGGCCATCTACCACCCCAGCATATAAACACATAATACTGATTAGACAGGAGCATCTACATTTGTGAAATCTCATGTCTGTCTTGTTCCACACAGCTGTAGTCTGCCCTCACACACTCTCTCCCAGTGAGGACTTATAGTAATATTTGATTGCCTTTTAACACCTCTTTTTATCTAACCGTGTCCAGCGTCAGGATGAGGTTATCAATACAGCTGCTGGGAGGCATTTGTCTTTTGAAAATCTCTCTGGGTTCCTCAGAGACCGCGGTGCTTGTATTAGCGCTGCCCATGTTTACCATCCGCCACCTCGGGCTCTTTCCACTGAGAGAGGACTCTGCTAAATCCCACCTGGATGTGGCATTTGTAATAAACAACCCGGGGCCATGGCTGCCACCCTCCTCTGTGCACTCCCAGCTCTAGTCCTCAGGCCTCTGTGGCAGTCATCAAGCAGACAGCTCAATTTGGGTCTTCATTAGTCCCAGATAATAGTTTGTAAACATACAGTATTCACGTTTCTTTTGCTTTTAATGGAGGGGAAGTCTCACTAGTAAATACTTCACAGCAAAAAATCAATATCAGCATTAGATAAAGTTACTTGAATTGACATGATTAATATTGATTTGAGTAATTATTTTTTACTAGATTGGATTTATTTACTATTAGGCTACATTATTTAACTTGTTTCAAGTTACCCCATTGGGAGATAATTTTGCTTGAAATGAGTAAATATGGCTTGAAGCAGGGCAAATAATCAAGCCTAATAGTAAAAATATTACTCAAATCAGCACTGTAAAAAAATCTAGTAAAAATATAAGATTTACTATGAATTGCCTTAATTTTTTCATTACATTATCACAAAACTATATTTTATATGCAGATCAGAGACAGTGAGTCATAGACAAGGTAGAGAAAGTGCTTAGTTTAATGTAAAAGTCACCAGATTTTTATTATGGTCAAATTTTGGCAACAACAGCTGCCAATATTTGACCATATGTTACAGATTTTTTTTTTTACAATGAAGATTAATAATCTGAATTCACGTCATTTTCCCTAATGCTGATAATGATTTTTGCAGTGTTAATAGCATTATCAAAAATAAAAAAATAAAAAAATAATAATAAAAATAGAAAATAAAAATAAAAAATCCACAAAGGGTCACAAGAAGCCTAACATGTAATGTTGTTTCCACCTCAAAAATGTACCCAGAGTAGTGTTTTGTTACAGTCACAGATGTCTGAGTAATACTGTATGCTGAGGCAATGCCCTTCTCAAGAGCTGAAAACCCTCGGTCTCATAGCTCTACATTAGACCCACATATCCCCGCCTTCTCCAAGTGCCCCTGTGTGTTTCTAAAGCTCATATGTCGTCAGTGAACCCTCAAGTAGACCTACTATATAGATAATTTAAATGCCACTATGCAGGAGTAAGCTCATTTATCTTTTTCTTAGCATCATGTTGCTAATAAGCCACCATACCCAGCTCTGTCCACCTCCAACTGTTCAGTACAAGCACTCAGAGATTCTCCTCTCATGTCTGAACTCAACTCAGGAGGCAGGACCGTCTGTAGAGGGCATGAATGAAATAAATAGCACAGAATGAATCATACAAACTACTGGTTTTAAAAATATTGCTCAAAAATGTGGTCTTTTATTCAATATTATTGTGTTTTATGATTGTAGAAGATGAATTAGCACACCATAGGTATCAGTACCCAGCCCTACCGCCTGCCTTTGTAGTTATAAAATGTGAAATGCTAATCTAGAGGTGTACAGAATTATTTTACAAAGAATGAAAAACAACATAGTACTGTATGTCTCCTTTAAGAATTTGAATAGATGTGAATGTCCCTTCCTGTCTGAATTATGTACACTCACCTTTTTTTGCACAAACTTTCCGATATAGATGATAAGCTAGACAGCTACAATGGCTGCCAGCAAAAGCCCATGCTTTGCTAATTTGAGACCAGTTTAATATAAAGAGACCTGATGCTAAGCCTGGCATGAGTACTTATGTGTGAAATGTTGTAATGCAATATTTGTTAATGTAATGTAATGTTTGTGTTATAGTAAGAATATAACAAAGTAGTAGGACCATAATAAGCCTTGGGTTTCCTCCTACTCCATCTCATATACAGTTTGGTCTGCTTAAGGATACTTCCTGGTTTTTTATGTTTGTTTGAGACCAATAAGTAAATATGTTTTTTTTTCCTTTTGGCTTCTCCCTTTCTAATTTGGGGTTGCCACAGGAAATCAGTTGCACAGTGGTTTGGCAGGTTTTTACGCTGGATGCCCTAACTGTCACAACCAGCCACATATTGTGACTGGAGTAGGCAATGCGAGTGAAGTCTTGCCCAGGGACACAACAACAGTATGCACTTCTGGCAAGATTCAAGCCGGCTACCCTCTGGTTGCTAGGCAAATGCTTAAGTTGCCCCTACAAATAAGTAAATAAGTAAAAATTAATGAATTAAAAAAAAAAAAGTAACAGAAATCTCCATGCAATGCATTTACGTGATATTTAACATGAATCAATACTTGTGACCATCTGTATTTTGTAAGCGTAAAATAGTTTAGATTTTATCAGTTTAAATGAAAACAGGCAGGTCGTTATGCTGTTGTGAGCAGAGGTGGAAAGAGTACTGAAAATGTATTCTTATGTATAAACATGGCCAAAAAATATAATACAATTGCAAGTAAAAGTACTAGTGTTAAGAATACTCAAGTAAAAGTAAAAGCACTCATACAAATTACAAATTACTTTATAGCCACTGATGTTCAATGACATAATAAAAATCTAACACATGCATCAACTGTCTCCTCCTCTGGGCCATACCAAACGCCCTTTGACCTCAGCTGTTGTATAAATCATTCAAATACACGGCTGTACTTCCAACTTAAACCAACAGTAAGTGGTTTTAGCTGAAACAAAGACAACACTAGAACTGAACAACTAAGATTAAATAAATCTAGTCAGGAAACTTCTTTTTAGTAGTAGAATAAAGATTACATGGCTTAAATTAAGATGCCCCCCAGTCCTACTTATTGACAGTAATGTGAGTATTTGTGATTCATTACTTCCACCTAATACCAACATTTAGCACCTTCCAGCCCAGCCTTAAATATCTGTCCCGTTCCATGTGCCTGGCTGCTACCCCCGTCCTCCATCACAGTGATAGCACACGAGGGGAGGGGGGTCTAGTTATTGAGGGATTTATCTGCCTCATCGCTGCCGTATCTCATCCCATGCTCTTGTGCCAAATGGCTACGTTTCCATGGCGCCGGCTGGTGTTTACAGTGACGTGCTGTGGCAGGGCCCTCTCTCTCTCCGGCACATGGGGACTCGGCTCGGCGCAGCAGTGGAGGGTATTTTCGGTCCCGCTCCCACCTGCTCCTATGCTCTGCTCCTGTCGCTGGGGGTGGCTCCTCCTGGTCCCATTCGGCAGAGCGACGAGGCTAATTGAAAGAGAAGGCTGCTCGCTGCTGATCAGCTGTGGCAGCGGTGCCTTGCCAGAGGTAGGTGTGCCACCCCCTGCTGAGAGTTTTCACAGGGAAATAACAGGGCTGTCGTAGGGGAAGGGGTGGGGGGTGGGGGGTGGGGATCCAAAAAAAAACAACAACAAAAAAACAAAACAACAACAACATTAATAGAGACACAGGTTAGACAGATAATTATTGGTAATGCATTTACATGACATTTAAAATGGAATAGATAATTGTGGATTTGTATTGTGAAAAGGCAAATTAGTTCATTTCTTATTATTGATTGCAAAATAACAGCAGGGTCAAAAACAAAAATTTTGTCATTATTGTTGTTATTATTGTAGCATTACATTATACAAGCATGAGATAAGTTAAAGTGATATCGTTAAAAAAAAGGGTGACAAAATCACTTTTTACTTTTTTATTTTTTTATTTGACCTTTATTTGGCCCCATTGTGGACCCTATTGTACATGTTTTTTGCCACTATCACACAATGTAGGGAAAGTGGAGTGAGCTTATTATTATTTATTATTATTATTATTATTATTATTATTATTATTATCTTACCAAGCATTCCCTAAGTAGGTATTATTATTGCTGTTATTGTCATTACTATTACAATTATTGTTAGTAAAAGAAAGAAAAGAAATAACAGCACAGTCAAAAAAACTAAAATGAAACAAATACAAAAGGTTGAGAAAGTGGAGGATGGGACAAGACAGAAAAGATCAAATCCTATTATTATTATTTTTTATTTTGTGTTTCTTATTTTTTATTGGTCTTGTACAATTTCTTCACAATGTAGGCAGCATGATGTACCAAGAAGGCAGAACACAGCCAGAACTTTAAGAGTTGTTTCAGAAAACCAAAACCAAAACAAAAAGTAACAGAAAAAACAAACAAAAAACAAAAAACGAAGAACAATAATAATATAATAATAAAAGCCGTCTGATTTATTGCTTGTGCAACTTATGAGCACACTATTAGGCTTGAAAATTTAGAAAAATGTGAGTGGATCTTATTATTCCTGTTATTGTCATTATTATTTACCATTATTATTACACTGTTAATTACTGTTGTTGATGATGTACAGTTGTTTATCTTGTCTGTATGTTTTTGTTTTTTAAAAAAGAAGAAAAAAAGAAAAGAAATACAAGCGCTGTGGTAAAAAACAAAACAACAAAAAACAAAACAAAACCCACACACAGACGGGTCGTGCCACCATTGCCCCGCAGATGACTTTTGCGTATGGCAGAAGAGAGAAAACTCACTCACTTACTGTCTGTTTTATGGCTTTAGGGAGGGGAGACGTGCCAGCATTTAGTCAGATCCTAACAACGTTTGATTCAGGGTTAAATCAAATGAAACCGCAGACTTGACCAAAGACTGGGACACTAAATGATCATGTTTGATCTCAGAGAACAGTGTGTTTTATAACCTGCTGCTGCCCGGCTGTAATATGGATAACACTGCACAAGCTATTGGCCAGGACAAAGGACTTAAGATCTGACAGGCAACAGAAGAAAAGGACGTGGAGTACTGGAAATAATTATCATTTTTTCCAGTAAATTTTAAAAAATCTGTGTAGAGCCCAGCAGGAACATCCAGCCACAATGACTTTTAAATTCTCGGGTGTATTTTTACAGGTTGCAGTGCCTGATTTGTCTCTTTCTTTTTGCCAAGTGAACCATTGGGGCTGTCTTCAGAGCTACCAAACAGCTCTCCTGTCACTTTGCATTGTGGGATATGCTGCGTTTAAGGTGTCCGCAGAGGTTGGAACTCAGACCTTGAAGTGACGTTATCGCCAAAGAAAATAAGGTTGCCTCATGTTAGCGTTAGCTCTGTATAGAAGTTAGCAGAGTTATCAATATTAGAACATTACACCTCATTTTGTAATTGCAGATGCTCCTATGTATGTAGCATGTTCACAGATAGAGGTTGGACAACCAGTGGGTTAATCAATACATATTATAGATGTTATAGTTTTCTTGTAATGTAGGGTGCAGCCATATTAGATTTTCAAACTTTGGAGTTCACCAGACTTTCCTAGTTGGAATTCTGATATTGGGAGGTGTTCCAACTGACTTTACAACTTGGAAATTCAAACATCCGAGGACAACTTGAACGCACCAAAAGTTCTACCTTTTCTATGTCTTATCTCACCCTAAAAGGTGTAGAGTGCAAATGAACAAGAACAACCCCTCCCAAAGAACCAGTCACCCTTTTTATGATGTCATAAGTCTGCGTCTTAAATTTGAAGTGGTTTGGGCTGTAAAAAGATCTACATTTAAAATCTGTTTTTAATTTAGAAGTCCAATCAGGTTATGTTTAGGTGTCTTACATAGCTTGTTCAATTTAGGCAACACAGTCCCTTATTAAATTGCCAGTATTTTACCAGTAAATGAAATACTGTTGTTGTTTAAATGTAGTAGTATATAGCTGTACAGTATAGTATAGTATATAGTACAACTTACAACAAACAGTGATAATAATACTGATCAGCATAAGAAAACAATAGGTTGCCTATCACATGACATGCCTTTGTATCTCCACTGTTTCCAGACCGTGTGGGACCTTACTGTGTGGAGTCTGCATGGTCTCTCCGTGTCTGGGTGGATTTCCTCTTTTCAATCTAAAACATGCCGAGTAGGCCTTTTTCACACTTCCATGCTTTCAACTGGAAGTCGTGTTGCGATACTTAAGATAGCAGTTGCACGTGGTGTAAAATAGCAAAGCTAAAAAAAAAATCATCTACTGGCCCCTACAATGCAGAGACAAAGGATACAGTTTATTACATACTTAATATAGATTATCTCTGTTTATACAAATTAGCATTTTTTCCATTAACAAAACATCATTGTTGATCTCACTGTGACTCAAAATTGCCTGTAAATATATAAATTACAGGTCTGTACTGTATTTTGGGCAGCACGGTGGCTTAGTGGTTAGCATTCTCATCTTACAGGAAGAAGGTCCCAGGTTCAATTTCCAGACTGCATGGGGCCTTTCTGTGTGAAGTGTGCATGTTCACCCCGTGTCTGGGTGGGTTTCCTCTGGGTGCTCCGGTTTCCCCCACAAACCTAAAACATCCACAATCCATGCTAATCCTCCAGTAAGGTACTCCTGACCAGGATTCCGGCTCAAGATCTGGAGAAGGGTCCCCAGGCGCTACACTGTGGTTGCCCACTGCTCCTGACAGGTTGCCCCAGTGGCATTGAAGAATGGGTCAAATGCAGAGAACAAATTTTGGGCACAACAAAGTCTACCTTAACCTTAGTTTCAAGCCAATAGTTTGTTTCAGTGGCCCATGAAGAGGCTTCCACTACTGTTTCCAGGGTCTGCTACTCAAACAGTAACATTACACATGTGCAGTAAAAGTTGGGCTTCTATGCCCATAACTAGTTTCAAGTAATAGTTACTGACAAACAATATAATGCTTTTCAAGTGTTCCAAAAGTCCGATGACCACCAGCGCTTTTAAACTTGTAAGAAGTCTTCTTGTGCTCACAGACCCAGCCACTGCCCACGTCAGACACTTGAGTATCACGACTGACTGATGCGCTCGGACAGGCCCGCACCCCTGAGCACTCACAATAATTTATGTCCCCCTGATTGAAAACCTGATTGGTCGAGATAAAGAAACCAACAAGGAGTCCAGGCAACACCTTAAGACACAAAGTGAGACCCCAGCTGCTCCAGCCAACCTCTGCGGGCCAGACACGAGCTGCCATCTTCAATTCTTCTCCACTTTCTTTGTTCTGTGTAATTCCCTGAGCTCATTTGGCCATACAACATTTATTTCTATAATATAAAGATAAAACTCAAATTATATCATATGCAAGAAGTGTGTTATGTGTACAAAATAGGGAAGCCATGAGATTACAACGCTGATCTCAACAATAACAATGTGCTTTGATGAAATAATCTTAATATTGTTTATGCAGTGTTTCCCTCTGGATTGGACGCATAAACACTAACCATTTTAGTGGATTTACTATTTCAATGCTCTATCCAGGGATAAAAGGCCGTCCTGGGTATTAGCTTCTATATCATATCTAAACAAGTCTGAGGAGAATGCTCTGCAGCCACAGTGGAAAATCCCTGGATTGAACTAAACAATACTGAAGTGGAATTTGTCTGATGACATCTGAAATATGAATATGAAATAGGATTCAAAACATGTATTAAAGTGGTCCATATTCCAATCTGTATCTTTGTATCTCTGTATGTTTTTTTTTCTTCTTCATAGTGGTCAGTGCATAAGCTTTTTCAATATATTTTGATTGGTTTCGTAGTTTGTTGCCATAAGGAACAGAAAAAATAAAAAATAAAACAATAGAACACAGAACAATTTGGCTCATTCTAACAGACAAGTGGAAAATCCAGAGACAAGACTCTGACAAGAAAATCTATGAGGTCTCATGTGTACAGAAAAATAGTGGCGATATCCAAACCACTGCACATCATAAAAGGCTCCCATATTTGATCCAACACATTGCCTCTATTGTGTAACTATGATACGCCAATGACACGGATTCAAATACAGTTCACTGCCATTGGAGGCTCTCTCTGGACTCTGAACCCCGAGGTGTTCCCAGGCCAACCGAGAGACATAGTCCTAGGTTTTTTCTCCCTAGAGAGGTGTCCAGGAGGCATCCGAAACAGATGTCCCAGCCATCTGAGCTGACTCCCCTCCATGTGGAGGAGCAGCAGCTCTACGATGAGCTCCTCCTGGGTGAATAAGCTCTTCATCCTATCTCTAAGGGAGCACCCAGCTATACTACAGAGGAAACTAATTTCAACCGCTTGTATCTGAGATCTTCTCTTTTTGGTCATGACCCCAAGATTATTTCCATAGGTGAGAGTAAGAATATAAATCGACTGGTAAATCACAAGCTTTTCCCTTCTGCTCAGCTCCTTCTTCATCACCACAGACCGATACAATGACCGTATTACTGCTGAACCTGTGCCAGTCTGCTTCGTCAATCTCCTGTTCCATCCTTCCCTCATTCCTGAACAAGACCCTGAGATACTGATACCTAAATCCCTCCACTCGGGAGACCCAAACCTTTTCCAGGTCGAGAACCATGGCTTCGGATTTGGAGGTGCTGATTCTCATCCCAGCTGCTTCACACTTACCTGCAAATCACTTCAGTGCAATCTGAAAGTCTTGGTTTAATGAAGCCAACAAGATAACATCATCTGCAAAAAGCAGAGATGAAATCCTGTGGTCCCCAAACCGGACTCCTTCTGGCCCCTGGCTGTGCCTAGAAATTCTGTCCATAAAAATTATAAAAAGAACCAGTGACAAAGGGCAGCCCTGCCGGACTCCAACATGCACCGGGAACAGGTCTGACTTACTGCCACCAGTGTGAACCAAGCTCCTGCTCCAGTTGTACAGAGACTGTCACAGGACAGCCTTTATCCCCCACAGGATACTACGAAGGACACCTCCAGATACACAAAACACATTTGGACAGGTTCGGTGAACTCCCATGAACCTTCGAGGGGTGTTTATTCATCAGCATATTATTTGTGTTACTGGATGATAACAGATTCCTTCATGAGTGTGATCTAGTACTTGCAGAGTTTGTGGTGTTTCAAAGTATCATACACTTTCTTTTTACTATACTTTGAAACATATACAGTACCTAAACAATATATCATACACGCATACATACTCATGCATACACATACTCACTGGAGGCAGTTCTATTTTTCTAGTGTGGCTTCAGTGAAACACTATTCAACTGTTTCCTCTGGTTATAAATAGCACTGTAATCTAAAGATAAAATGGGCTTCCTTTGCAACACAATGCCCTACAACTACTGCCGAATTATGTCAGCGAGGGAGTAGAGAATACTACTGCACATTTGGGTTAAACCAATCATTACTGATACTGCCAGAAGTACTCAAGTAAAAGTACTGTTACTTAAAAATAATATGACTCAAGAAGAAGTTAAAGTACAAAACAAAATGATTACTTGGTAAATATTAAAGTTAACTTAAGTAGAAAGTACAATACTTACTGATAGTGCTTCAACGTCTACTTCTACCACAATTACTACTTCTACCACAATTACTACTACAATTACTGCTACTAATACTACTACTACTTCCACCATACTTCTACTACTAATGAAAGAGCCATTATTACCACTACTTAAGTAAAAGTACTGTTAATTCAAAATAAAGCTGAAGTTACAGTACTTAAAAAACTACTAACTTTACAAGGTCCAGACACATAAAAAAAAAAAAAAAGTAAAATAGAAACAGCATTAGATTGATTTCTTTTGTACCATAATGAATCACATCAGGGTTTTTCCAACTGGAGCAACACTGCCTCGAACAATGTCTTTTTTTGGCTGGACTGAATGTGACCTGGACTAATCTCTGGAGACTGGGAGGAAACTGTAGTAAAGAGAAACAGAGAGTTTAGGGGTTAGAGGTCAAGCCAACAATGCAATGTTGTCACACCCAAGCTAATAAGTTTAATGATGTTTAATTGTCGTATGTCATATTTAGGAAACCTATATCAGTCATATTTTTTAAATTTATTTTTAATTTTTTATAAAATCATCATTGTGTTGTTAACATCACCAGCTCCTCTCCAACACTGCTCTTCAGTCTGATGACTACTGTAGTATTCAGGAAAGTGAGACAGGAATTTTTCACATTTATTTTTACACAAAATGCAAATCTGAGGGTGAATTGTGTGTAAAAAGCATGGAGTAAAACTGTAAAATTTAAATACTTTGACATAATATGTTAAGTTAAATCCGTAATAAGACACCAAAGGTCTTTACTGACCTTGTGCAACTCACTGTTATCCAAATATATTCAAAGTACAGACAAAAAAAAAGTACAAAAGTATATTGAAGGTGGTAAATTATTATATAAGATCATGTATTGTTAATACTATTTAAAGGGGCGATATTATGCTTTTATTGATATTTTTAAACACATCTTGGTCACCCCTAGAACAACATTGCATGTTTACAACCTTTAAAAACATTATATGACTAAAAGAGAACGTTTTTAATACATTACTTGTGCCATAAAGAAACAGATGAAGAGACCAGCAGAGTGCAGAGTGTTGTGGTCTTTTGTAAATAATCAAAGAAAAACAGTGCTTCACTTCCTTAAACCTTTTGTATGATGCCACCAAAATGAAAAACAGCTGGAAACAGAGTTGTACACCGTTTTCTTTTCTTTCTTTTTTTTTGGATAAGTAAAGTAAAGTAAGAAGAAGGATAAAGAGGGCTTGTTGATTGGTCAGTGCTTCCTGGAGTGGGTTGTGGAACTGAGCATTCTGAGGCCTCAGAACCTCAACACCAGAGATTACACAAACAGGCATAAATGAAACAAAACACAACTCCAGGTATGTTTTTGATGAGGTAAAAATATTATAACATGGTTAAAAGCTAAAAACAAAACAAAAACAATTTTGGCATAATATAGGCCCTTTAATGAGGCAAATAGCAAATTGTACAGTCTGAATGTTTATGTTGGACTATGAGTGCATGGTAGCAGAGAGGTTAGCTGTCCTGCCTCTCAGCAAGAAGGTCATGGGTTTATTCCACAGGCTGTCAATGGAGTGTGGATGTCCTCCCTCTGTTACTGTGGGCTCTCTCTGGGCAGGCCCGTTGACAGAGGGGGGGCAAAGGGATCTGTGGCCCTGGGCCTCAGGGTCAGAGAGACCCAGAAATGATCCTTTTTCTTGTATTTTCTATTATGAGGGGGCCCATATGAAGCTTTGCCTGCCCCAGGTCTCAGCAAACCTGTCTCTGGGTACTCCGGCTTCCTCCCACTGTTCAAAGACATGTGTTAGATATACTCGTTACTCTAATTTCCCCCTAGTGAATGAATGTGAGAGTGAATGTCTATAATATGTAAATGCATGTCTCTGTTTTAGCACTGCAACTAACTGACCATTGTCCAGGGTGTACCAGTGTCTTTGCAGCCTCCTTCTTAAAAACCATATGGCTTGTATTTGTTTAATATGAAGAGCACCTTTTGTTAATCTTGGATGATTAGCCTTTGCCACTGGGGTGCACTCATTAACTCCTCCTTCTATAGTCACTCTAATAAAGTCTGTCCCATTGACGCAGCAGCATTCATCACTCTGTCACTCCTCACATGGGACTGGAGCTGTCCATTTATCCAGACTGCAGACAGTGTGTAGGAGCAGAGCAAGGTTAATCCATAACTCCATACCTGCTGTAGAGAGCCATGCCCTGTCATATCTCAGTATTTATTACAAACAAACATTATAACATACTTATGAACATACATGAGAGCATTAACATACATTAAAGTGCTTGTGTAGTGCACTGTATTGATTATGCCATGTTCCAGTGGGGTCTGCGTGTCTACAGCACTCAGAAGTTAAAAGTAGCGAACGTTTAACACAGGCCCATGAGCAGTACTATTCAGCCCTTAGCTTCAACACTTTCTGGAGCATATTTTCACTTTTTACTTCTAACAAATGTTGTCTGCTTCTCACACCTCTCGACTGGAATCTTTGCCTATTCTTCATGTGCAAAAGCCTGCAGCTCTGTAATGTTTGATGGCCCCTGTGCTGCAACTGCTTTCTTTAAATCCCACCAAAGATTTTAAATGTGATTTAAATCTGGTGACTGCGAAGGCCACTCCAGGACGTCCCAGGATCTTTAAATCTTTAAATCATGAATCCTTAAAGGTCCCCTATTCTGCTAAATCAACATTTTTCAGCTTTTAACCATGTTGAAATATTGTTTGCACCTTAAAAACATACCCGGATTAGTATTTTGTTTCATTCATTCATCCTGTATGCTCAGTCCATCCTCTTCTCCAGAGCTGAAAATGCTTGGTCTCACCAGTGAAACAGGAAGTCCTCCTGTGTGTTTCTAAAGCCCATACACCGTCACCAGACTCATTCTGAACATTTCAGAGCTTAAACTGCCATCATGATGAAGCAGTCCACTCATTTATCTATCTGTTAGTGTCATGTTGCCAATAGCTGTGCTAAATAGCCATTTTATGCTCTGTCCAGTCCCTGTGGATGCCAGCAGGGGGTGACAGACACCTAATCCAAGCATTTTTTGCAAAGTCAAAGTAACAGCTCCTCAAAAAATCATGCAGATTACACAGTCGCTATGATCTTTGGCTAGAGTAAAGTTTTTACACTGACAAATACAAACTTCGAGGTTCTGTTAGCAGTTAGCAGCTGTTTGGTGCTGTTCCTATCAGACTTGCTATCTTCCTCCTCCTCCTCTCATCTCTGTCTTCCTCGCTCACACTCTCTGCCACCTGCACACAGCCATGACATAAAAAGCGTCTTTGTGATGAATAAATTTGTATATTTTAGAAGCCCGGGTGTTTCTGGGTAATACTCGGGGGACTGCGGGGCTTCTCCTCTCCCGAGCTCCCCTCAACCCAGCGGAGTCATTACTCTGCTTACCGTGTTGAACTCTTTAATCATCTGTGTGTTACATAAAAAGAGCGCTATTCCTTGGTGGCTGCGCAGCTCGCTCGGGCCGGCCTTTGAAGTGGAGAGGCTGTTGTGTGCTGTGTTGTGTCTGCTCCACGGGCGTCTTCCAGCGCACTTTTCCATTCCTCTGTGGAGGCGAGATAAGATGTCAGTCTCAGAGCAGAAAGGATGCCACTGTGAGCGCTTGTGAGAGTTTGCTGTTAAAAGAGGAGGTCTTTGTAGAAGTACAGATCACCGCTGAGTCGTGGCGGGTTTGTTGCTCTGCCGCTGGTGCAAAGATCACATTTGTTTTTTCTCTCGCTGTGATGAGCACAAGGATCTCCTCCTGGGACAGTGCAATGGCTCAGAGGTAGCCAGACTGGTAGCGCTTCTGATCGATAAGAGACAGTTTAGGGCTAGTAGCTGCTCTCAGATGCTATGAGGCTTGAATGACATGAAGAGGAACAAGAAAATATGTCTAATTAGTGTGAGAGTGTGAGGCTATGGTATGAACAGTGACAGTGGTCCACAGAAACCGTGTTGAGCACTTCATGCATCACCAGGTGAGGTGAGGATGCACAGATTCTTAAAAACACACAATATACTCTTGACCCATCCACTTGTCTGCTGATCCAATCAAATTCATCTCGACCTAAGGCACACAAAATACACTTAACTCTGGATGCAGCTCCAATTGGAATAGAGCAGCTGTGAGCATTTGGCTACTGCTTCTGTAAACCCATCGATTTGCTGCACTTAAGTTTAAAAGCGTCAATTTACACCGAGAGGGACAGAGCTGCTGCTGCTCCACTGCTTGTGCTGGTCTCCCCCTCTTGTTTTACAGATGACTCACTGTCTAAACACAAAACTGTGGTCACTGAGCCCCAGGCCTTCAACTTCTGCATGTTGTCCTCGTAAAATGGCTGCATGACATCGCAAATTACATTACATTTCTCCCACTCAAAAATGTGTTCATCTTCTTGCTGTGCTATGTTTGCTGCTGTTTGCCCTTATTTTGAAAGTGCAGTGGAGCCTTTTTCCTGTGTCTTCTCAGCTGTAGCACTGCAGACCGCCACAGAGCCGCTCACAAAATAGAACTCCAACCGATCTTTAGAGAAGCAGAGCGGCATTCGTGTGACGCGTGTCCCGTCGCCAATGTGAATAGTCAGACTGGTTAAACAGAAGGCAGTTCACATGCGGCTGGTGCGACGCTGCCATTCTGCGCTGCTGCTTCTGGTGTAAACTGGGGTTAACTCGAGGTGCATGCTGTTACTGGTGCAAAATCGACTCTGGTAAGTAAAGTTGCGTGTTGATGATGTCAGCGAACTTAATTAACTGGGTTTTCTGAAGTTTATTTTTTTCTTATTATTCAGGAAGGCCTTCTGAAAACAACCCAATACTGAATACAATGATGGAATAAGGAAATTAAATAATTACGAGGTAATGCTGAATATGGCTACTAAAAATCATACTTATTACTGTAATGTTAATTTGGTTACACTGTGTTTGTTTTACTCAATATTTCTATGTATGCTCCATTTGTACTTGCCATTTTAATGTAATCAGCTCCAGCAGAGAGCAAGGTGTCATACCAGAGCATCAATACAGTAAATACGGCAAAAGCACAGTAAAGTAGGTTTAAAAAATTTGAATGCAACTGTTATTGTGTATGAGAAGGCCCCTGTTCAACAGGAACCTGTTAAAACTAAGATAATCTGTAAAACCTTAACAATCTCCCAGTCAAAAATATAAATATTCTATATTAGCAAATATTTATACAAACGATAAATAGCTGAGAATCTATATTTTTCTGTAAAGTTTCATAATGAGCTCTGTCTAATTAAATGTGCTAAATCTGCTCAACTTTGATGGTCAGATTTGCTCGGGGTGACATTTCTGTGCTAGCGAGGACGCACAGCCAATCACAGTGTTTGCTCAAAGTCACGTCCAGTCATAATGCGCAATATCATCATTCAGCGGCGCCAACCGAGTAGATTTTGTACCTACACCAGATGATGTTAAGCAGGGTGGTACTCTTGTAATCTCGGTGTACTCTGTAACTGATGTCTCTCCTAATGCATGTTGGTATGGGTCCTGTTGCACACACAGCCTACCCACCTGACTGCTGTTCCTTCAGAGTGACCTCTGCACTTGTGCACGAACCATGATGGAACTCCTGCTATAAGGCAAAGCATAACAAGATGCTCAACATAGAACACTCCACCGCCCACACACTAACAGTCCATGATAAAGTGAAGGCTTTAACATGCAGGGTGAACCTCCTCTCAATCTTATGGTGACATACTGGACAGCACTGTCTTACTTTCACCCCATTTCGTTTTTGGTCATTTAGTCAATTTCATATGTTTCATCTTATGTTTGGAGCATATATTAAATGATTTTCATAAGTGTATTTTGTTTGGCTTTTTGTGTTAATAATGAGAATGAGAAAATAAGCTCGTTTGAAATGAATTGCGCCTCACCTGGATTGTGAACGAGAGTGCACGGCTGCAACTGGAGGAGGGGAAATACACCTGTACTGAAGTCAAACAGTTTGTGGCTCAGATCACGCACCATCACGCCCAAAATCCACCTCTCGTGTGTGTTGGATGTGATTTTGCAAATAAATGCATTCAAACTGAATTGGCATGACCACAGTCTGTGCGTAAATGAGGCACCCCTCAGGAGCACACAACATGAGGCACATTCAGCTGTGATTCTTAGCTTTTATCTCTAAGTTTACACATTATAAATGTTAAACAGCCTCCTATAACAAAGGATATTATGCACAATCTCTTTAATAATACTCCACACTGAGCAGTGGGGCACAAAGTTTATCCATGTCAAAACTGTAACTTTAGCCTGTATTTTATTTAAAAAAAAAGAGGTGGGGGAGGAGGAGAGGGGGCAGCGAAGTGAAGGGGCATTATGTTTTTGATCAGCTGTAAATCAATCACCTGTCCATTCACCGCTGACAGGTGGGCGTTTTCCCATCATGCACTGAGCTGTGCACTCTCCACAGTTGCTCCTGATGAACTGCGGTGGCTGGCTCAGATGCTGGTCTCATTCAGATCTCGTGAGCTTTTGGTGACCGTCGCACTTGTGACATCAAAGCAAGTTGGGAACAAGTCGGACACAAATCTAATTGCCGTGCACTGGGCAGAGACTGACACTGATTGAAACTGCGCAGGTCTGGCTCATCTCAAACGTGCCTAATATGAGGCCTGAGGTGTGCCGGGGGCAGGCCTGACTGAATGAGAGGCGGCCTGAATGAGGATCAGACCATGACAGAGGGGGATTTGGGCTGAGCTGCCTTTCTTTGACTCTTAATTTAGTTTCACTTTTCCCCTTAGTGTTTGGTTATTGATTTTTGGTAGATGCCAAGTACTACATACGTTGCCCTCCTGTTCCATTTGATTAAGTCAGTTTGTTGTGTGAGCTAGTTTAATTTTGATATTCTGTTCTGTAAAGTTACATTATTTTACTTTTATAGGTCTACTTTGTATATTGCTTGAGTTACATCTTTTGTTAAATGGCCAATAAAGCCTATTTTTGTGATTTGTCTTGTTGCCTCTCACTGCGTGGCCCCTAACAGTCATAAACACAAACTATAGCTCATATTGAATTTTGATGATAGCAATATGCAGGGTGGCCAAGTCTGTGGTTTTCCTGCAGAATTGGGCAGCTTTTTAAGTGTTGCCTGAGGTAAAAAAAAAAAAAAAATTGTCAGTGGGATGGGCAGAGCTATTTTCTCATGCAATTTATGTGAATGATGGGCTATTTCTTCATATTTTGAATGGCAAATCTTTGAAACCTAAAGCCATTCACACTGATGCCTGGCCAAATCAGCTGGTCTCGGTGTCAGAGGAGCTGCTCTGTCTGTGAGAGAGGGGCGGGTCCATGTCATCAGGAAGCATTCTGTTGTAGAAATTTTGGAAACATTCGGCACTGATAAGTCATGAAACATGGAGCTGGATCGACAATTGTTTTATTTCTTTACAAAGAAAGGTCAGAAAGTATTCCAACAAAGCAACCGCAAGAATCAAACAGGTCTGACCCAGGATATTGGGTTAGTGGGGTTTTTAAGCAGGTTTTACAATAGCATGAGGGACAAAAGGAACAGTGAGTGAGGTGAACTTCCTGATACATACTGTATGAAAGGATGAAAGGTGGGAGGTGGGTGGTGGTATGAGGTGGGCTTCCTGACTCCCATCTTTGTGCTAATTAGATTTACACCTTGCTTAGAAATGCTTCCAAGGATTTTTACAAACAATTTATGAACAAATGTTAGAAAATAACATACAGCATATAAAAACAAATGAATTTATAAAATTTCCATCATAGTTGCTATTGGCACAGCTGTGTTTTTAAACACTGTCCCATGGGTTTGGGTCGTTTTTAGGTTGCTGTTGAGTGGATTTTTACTTTCAGACCTGGCAACCCTGACAGTATGTCTCAAAGAAGTTAGGATTGGGCAGCAAAAGGCTGGAAAAGAAAGTGATAGCCATAAAAATCAGCTGCAGTAGCATTTTGCATCTAATTATGTTAATTGGGAACACTTTATGTCTGGGCATAAAATAAGCATTTAAGAAACACAGAGTCTATTATTACTACTGGTTGTAATGGATGTTCCTGATCTGAATCCAAGCCTTTTCCAGGTGAACCACTGAGGCGCCCCAGCAGACTGATGTTTGAAAGAACACCTCTCTTCTTGTTACATGGCCACAATGGACTGCAGTCCTCAGGGCATGAGGTGGGGTACTCTCTGGACGTTATACAGTTAACATACAGAGCTAACATTTAGAGCCATACCCAGACAAACAACCATTTCCTTCTGATTTCACCACAGTGTCAGGTTACAGCTCTGTCTCACACTCCTCCAGAGGGCACCACGCTGGGGCTCCACAGTGCTCCACGCTGGGGCTGAACAATAGGGCTGTAGTGTAGAGCCGGCAGCAGCTCTCAGGGCACAGCCAGCAGATCCATCAGACCCCAGACCCACTCCTCACTGACACAATGCAGGGCGAGAGGTCAAGAGCACCAGGAAATGGTGGGGAATTCCCAGCATGCTGCGATAAAATGGACTCCTCTATTCTGGTGGTGGCTGGGATAGGACGCAACTAGGCTACTCCCAGAAAGGAGCAGACGTTTGAAGAGGGAAGTCATTTGGGCAGTAGCAAGTTGGAAATGATTTATTTTGAAAGGTCACTTTCAACGGGAAGGTTTTCGGCAACCCTAATTACAAAAAAAATTGGGACACTGTGCAAAATGTAACCAAAAACAGAAATGGATTGCACAAAAAATAGAACTTAAACAACATATGTTAAAACTGAGGCATTTTACCATTTCTGGGCCAAAGTTCATTCAAAGATGGAAAATTGTTCTATGGGCAGATGACTCAAAATATGAAAAATACAAACCCAGTTGGTGTAAAGAAGACAGCTGTGTTTCTGGGTCATGTTCACATATGACTGCTCTGCAAGATGCAATTTTAATAACTTTGTGTGTTCTGTGTTCAGAGTAAATGACTTCTGGAAGTATTCCTGAGCCAGGGTTAGTCTTATGTTCCCCAGTATCTGCTTCCTAGTATCTATGTTTCCAGGTACCTATGTTCCCCAGTATCTACGTTTCCCATCTATGTTCCCCAGTATCTATATTTCCTGGTACCTATGTTCCCCAGACCCCTTGTTCCACGGTATCTATGTTCTCTAATAACTGTGTTCCCCAGTACCCTCGTTCCTCAGTACCTATGGTCTTTTGTTGTCCCATCTCAACTCCTTTGAGACATGTTGCTGCCATCAAATTCAAAATGAGCTTGAATATGCGTTGCAAGAAGTAGCTGAAAACTTAATAGAATTATATCACACAACTGCTGCATTATATAAAATGTGGCAAATTTTCACTGCCAGTTTGCTACTATACTTCTTACATGTGCTTCATTTGTAAACACAGTGAACAATAGTGTTATATACGCATATTTATAATGCAAAAAATCATATTTACACTGCTGTGTCAGACCAAACAATAGTACAATCATGCATTCATGAGAGATGGCTTTTTCCAATAACAAAGCTCATTTTTTACAAAACATCCAGAAAATGAACAGTTATCTCTTTATACAGTACATTTTAAAGCGCATCTCTAACTTTTTTTTTTTTTAACCCTAAATAATTTGTTTTGGAGTCCGTGTGATGGTTAAATGAGTTGTTGTGGGGTACATGAAGCCCCCTGCATCTCCTCCTGCTGTCTCTAGGCTGAAAATGACACTTGCAAGTATGAATGCCACCAACCCAATGTCACGGAAGTGTTGTGAAAAAGCAGCACATTGCAGTTAGCCAAATGACAATCTAGCAATGTCTTTATTTCTCAATTTACATCATAACAGAGCGGCCAGAAAAAACTTTGTATGAATAAGGGGAAGACACGGGATCATATAGGACTTAGGAGTATTTACGACAGTGACTTACTCCAAAATATAGGGGAAGTTCTGTAGAGAAAAATGAGCCAAAACCAGCAATGAAATGAGCCAAGTTGCTGAGTTCCTTTTTAAGATTGTTAAAAATAAGTAAAAAGTAACTGAAAAGTGGCACGCAATAAAATCAGGGGTAAAATTGGGTCCCACAACCAGACCAGTTGAGAACCACTTCATTAGATTAGGGTTGGATTTGTTTACAGACAAATGCATCTTTAAAGCAGAACAATACAACTTTTTTTTTTTTTACTGTGAATAAACAGTTTCAGATTCCATGTGATGTCTAAATGAGTTGTTGCAGGGTAAATGCCCCTGCGTCTACCCTTGGTGTATGGTGCAAAAATGGTAGCTCCGAGTGTCCCTGAAGTTTTGGGTGTTTCTTGTCTTGTACTTTGGTGTTGCTGCTGGAGTTTGTTGAGAAAATGCAGACTTAGAGATTTGTTTTTCTTCTGTTTCAGCTTCCAATGTGTGTGTCTTTGGGATGGGATGAAAACAGCACATAAAATGTTTTATAGGCCCTAAACTGTAGCAACTTTGTTGGTAAGTAAGTAAGCTTTTTATTTCTCAAGTTTGTCCCATCTTGTCCCACCAAATCACACAACGTCCCACTTTTAGTACTTTTTGAGGTGGTCACCCTATCAAAACAACAAGAAGAAATGAACATTTACATCTTCTTTAACGAAAATATTCAGATCTATTATATAATGATGTTTTTTTTAAATGTAATGTATTTTCACACCATTTGCTTAAAGATTTTTTTAAATAAGCTTTTCCACATAAAGGTCTCTCATTTGTACTCTATACCCTCACTTTGGCAGAGGCACAAAATCTGTATTCTTCCTTTTTATCTTGCGCACTGCATACATGTCCACTGCCCTGGCTCCAGTGACAATCAGGCCACTGCTCAGAGCCACCGTCTGTTAAAGCTCTTAAGACACACACACACAGAGGTAAGCCTGGTTGTGGCTCAGCTCCTCCACTGCTCGCACCATCGGCCCCCTAACTCTCACTTCACTTGCGACCCTACTTGGCCCCTCCGATATCCCTCATTTGGTAGCGGGTTTGATATAGCGCCGCAAATATTAGCCTAGGCACACATAAAGTCTGTTTGTCCGCCATGTTACGATAAACAAACCGCGATGGTGCTCTGAATGTAATGAATACAGAAAAACAGTGCATGCAATCATACACTTGACATGTGGAACCCTTCCGCACTGAAAGCGTGCTTTGTGGGGGCCGGGTTCTATTTCGACACATCGTTATGCCCCTTCCTGACCACCTAGAGTTACATTCACAAATTAACTGTTTATGAGATGCCCAGGGTACACAGAGCCAATAGGAGCCTGCGCTGGAGTGTGAGGGAAACAAGCCCTGGATGTGAAATGTTCACAGTTTCAGCGAGCGGGCTGCTATTAACATTCACCGAGAAGAGATAAAATGAGAAGTCGGTCTCTGCAGCTTGATGTTCTGTGTGATTACCACTCGCACAGTGTCATAATGGTGTTTTTCTTGTTATTTGGTCCAAAGGCTGGATTATAATCAGGATGCACATGATTTTTAGTCAGTTTCTCTGATGAGAGCAGGAGATGAGAGTCTTATCTCAGCTCATATGACATGGTCTTTTGTAATAGTTATGTCTTTACAGTCATTTTACACAGACCTTAAAGATGCACTACCATTTTGTATTTGAAGAAATCTAATTATTCATTCAATAGCACAACATAATAGAAGTCATCTTTAAAGAAAATGAGACTCTGAGACCTCATTTGGGATTTATTATACAGCGTTTTTGACAGAGGGGGAGCTAGAGAAGGGACTGTTTATTGTTTTACCAATCACACGCTCAGAACAAAGAGGGGAGGTCCTATTAGGATCGGGGACACTTTCATACAAATAAATCAAAATTCTCGGTAACACTTTACAAAAACTCACACTATAAAGCATTAGTTAAAGTGGAACAATGTAACTTTGTTAGTTTCTTTGCTATTTTTGGCTCATTTCCCTCTATGGAGCTCCCAATAAATTTTGGAGTAAAGCACTATTGTAATGACTCACAAGTCCACTTGACTCCTATATGAGCTCTTACTTGGCTACTTTAGTTTTTCCCTCCATGCATTCATACGTTTTTTCTGCCTTTTGGCTGCTCTGTCATTATGAGAAAAGAGAAATAAAGCCTTTGCTATCTTGTTGTTTGGCTAACCGCGATGTGCTGAGTTCTCACGTGACCCGAGACTTCAGGCACTCAGGGGAGATACATGATGCTTTATTAATTTTTTAACAACACATTTATCTGTCACACAAATGCTGAAGCTGTTTATTTAAGAGAAAAAGTTACATTATTCTGCTTTGAGTATAGAGGACTTTCAGGGGCCTTTTTGATACACTGGGGGTGCTATGTCTCTAGATGCGCCAAGAACACCTTGGCATTCCTACAAAAGAGCTGGAGGAGTATGTTAGAGTGTCCCTGGTTAGACCGCTGCCCCAGACCCAGCCCTGATAAGTGGAATTGTATGGATTAATCTGTACAATCTTTACAATCTGTAATAGAGTATGTACAGTGTTAGTATGTTACCCATCAAATCATGATCATTGCCTCACTTTAGTGACAGAAAGTGTGAGTGAACAGGACAGGTTTTAGAAAGGATGTACATACTGTTTGAGTGAAGAGAAAGTGCGTCTAAGTGAGTGAACAGAAAGTGGGCCATCGTCGGTCAGCTGCTCTGTATTTGTGTTATAAGTCAACGTGCTTTTAGCTGCGCTGCTGCTGAATCAGCTGTTTGCTGTAGGATGGTGAATGATCTTAATCCTGTATATCCAGGTAACCTTCTTTCAAGGAGGAAGAATAGTGTTGGCTTTACACTGAGGCCTCCACAAGAGAGTACAACACACAAAGAAATGCAGCGCCTGAGCTGACATTAATGGAGAGGAATGGAGAGCCTCTGGTTCCAACTGTATTTGCTCATGTGTGTAAAGTAGTGTTTAACATTTTTACTGATTGCAATCTCACCACCCATAGGCTCTGTGGGCACCTACAGTAGTTCTGAAGGGATATTCTGTTGTTACTGAAGAAACGGTGTAAATAGGTCATAGTACCATCCATCTTCTACCACCGGGTTGCGGGGGCAACAGTCTTAGCAGAGATACCCAGATTTCCCCCTAACCCAGACACTTCCTCCATCTCCTTGGTAGCAATCCCAAGGCGTTCCCAGGCCAGTCTAGAGACATACTCCCTCCAGTGCATCCAGGAGGCTTCCAAAACAAATGCTCGAGCTGGCTCCTTTCAATGTGAAGGAGCAGAAGATCTACTCCAAGCTCTTTTTGCGTGACTGAGCTCCTCTCTCTAACTCTAAGGGAGCCACCCGCCACCCTGCAGAGGAAACTCATTTCAGTCACTTTTTTATACAAAATCAGTGCCTAACTTTTAATAGAGGAACTATTACCAAAAAATTGTTGAAGGAAACATAATAAAAACTGTGAAGTGGACGCTTTCAAAGTCTTTTTTTCTCTAAAAGACAAAAATGAAGACTTTTATCGATGAGTTCCATTCCACTTTCAACAGTAGATGCTGCTGGCTCTTGATAGTTGCGTACAGTGGCAGCAGCAGCACTGGAGACAAAGCTCTGTACTCTGCCTGCGTGATTAATGGTAGAGGTGTGTGCTGCACTGGGCACGCTCCGAGCAGCTACAGATCAGTCTTCCTGTAAGACAAATCTGACAGTCACCGGCCCCCCGCCCCACCTGCTACCCCCTCACCAACCCCAAACACATCCAAGTACACCCCAGCTCTGCAGCCAGCCCTGCAGCCAGCGCGCCATCGCAGCCATAAATCATCCCAAACAAAGCATGTTTAATCTGTGACGTGCAGGCCTGACACGCAAATTTATGACCTGTTGTGTGGAAACGGCATGTGCCCCATTGAGTCAAGCCTCTATTTACCTTCGAGAAAGCAGCGAAATACAGGAAAGACAAAGTCGGCCACAAAAAAAGCTGATGATAGCGTTGTCTTTGAGCTGTTTGCAGAAGACAAAAGCAGGCTTTTCTTGAACGGATGACATGCCCGCGCCGTTTTTTCCTGCCAAAAAGATTGAGGGATTTCTCTCCAGCACATTTGTAAAACATGAATACCAAATTATCTCTCGTGGATTAGAGTTAGAGAGGTGCTGTTTGAACGTATGAGTCACTCGCTTAGGGGTGGGCACCTACTACATTCATACAACTGGTTTTGAGGTATCCAGGAAAGAAAAGAATGGCAATAGTACAAGAATCACAGTTACAGGGGAACAATGTAACTTTATTAAATAGTTATGGAGTCAGTATGATGGCTAAATGAGTTGTTGCAGGATGAATAGAGCCTCATGCACCTCCACCTGATGTATCTTGCCAAAAAAGCCCAGCCTTGCAAGAATGGGAGCACTGACCCAGTGTCCCTGAAATCTCGGGTGTCAGGAGAAAGTGAAATTTCCCAGTTAGCCATAACCACAGGCAAGCAATGCCTTTATTTTTTAAGTTTTCTTAATCCAGAACGACTAAAAGGAAGAGGAAACCTTCATAAGATAGTGCTTTAGTGCAAAATGTAGAGGGAGCTCAGTAGAGAAAAATGTGACTAAAACAGCAAAGAAACAACATCTTAAACAGAATGTATGCAAATTCTTTTCCCTATGATGTGGGGGACTGAAAACCACCCCGGCTGTTTTGGTGTGATACGGCCAGGACAACAGGGCTAACAGCAGCAGACAGTGATGCAGACAGCCACTCACACTCACATTCATACAGACTATTTGTTTTCATCAGTTCACCAGTGTACGGTTGTTTTTGTTTGTTAGGATGACAAATGCTGTGGTCAGCCTAGATACCATGACACTGTGTCAATATTTTAAAAAAATGTAGCACAGAAACACATGACATGCACCAGCTACATTCACTCACTGGCCACTTTATTAGGTATAGCTCTTAAACTGCCTGGTAACACAATTAGCAAATCAGCCAACTCACTACATCCAGCACTGAGCATTGTTTAAACCTCAGAGCCTATTGTTGTGTTGTTGCTGACCATCAGGGGCGGATCTGGAGGGGTGGCACCGACCACCTCTAAAAGAGCCCTTGCCACCCTAGATGCCAGCCCACCTGGAGACAGCATACGGGAAAATACAACTTTTGTGATGGGTTTAAAGATAAACTTCATACAAGAAATGTACTTCATTGACTAAGAGCAAACAACAATAAAACACCTGTGGCCCAGGTGGATTTTATGCAGTGTCTGGACAAACATCAGGGTGTGTTGTATGAATTATCCTAGATATGCCAAATAGGAGTTGTATTACCAATGAGTAGTGCAAGTTTTTAATCTCTAGACTAATTAAGATTAATTAAATTACTACAGATGTGCTTTAGCTCTGGACATGTTTGTGTGGTGTTTTGCTGAACATGTTAATCACTGCATTCAGCCGTAATGGACAAAGATACAATTTAAATTTTAAAGTTAATTAAATGAATGTAACCTGTCCTATTCTCTGTTTTATAAGCAACAAAATTGTTACTTTCCAATATCCTATTTTGTTCAAACGTTAGTAGTAGATATAATGTATTAAACCATTTGCCACACCTTAAATTCCATTATCCCCTTGTGATTTTTCCGTAGATCCACTCCTGCTGACAATAAATACAGTATCTATTTATACAGTATCAGTTTACCCATGTTGCAGAGGCTACTTCCAGCAGGATAAACTGCCATGTCACCAAGCTAAAATGGTCTCAAGCTGGTTTCAGTGAGTTCACTGTACTCCAGTGACCTCCATAGTCATCAGATCTCAATCCAACAGAGCAACTTTGGAACACAGTGAAATGGGAGGATCATGTCATGGATGTGCTGTCACCAAATGTGCAACTTCTACAGCTTGTGAGGCTTTCATCTATCAGTATGTAAGAGAATCACTGAGGAATGTATCCAGCCTCTTGATGAGTCTATACAATGAATTATTAAGGGTATTTTGGGTCCAACTATGGGGCATAGGCTGGGTACAACCTGGACAGTGGCCAGTTCATCACAGGGCTGACTCAGGAGACATACGTTCATTCACTAGGAGCAATTTCCACTCAGAGAGAACTCCTTGCTGGGAGATGAGATTACTAACAACATACTCTGTCACATGCCTCCACCCCCCATACTGTCATATAAAAAGTGTAATATTCTAATTCTTTATTATTATTGCTGTTATAAATAAAAAGTAAAATAAAAAATATGTCTGGAGAGAACTTTAGAATCAGAAAACCAAGTTGTGTTAGTTACTAAAAAATAATATTACTCAAGTAGAAGTAAAAAGTAGTCATCTAAAGAAAAAAGTATTTGGTGAAAAAACTACTAAAAGAACTGAGCAACTGTTTGGATGTGAACTTCTATATACTGTATATGTTTTTGTATCAGTGTAATCAGACAAAAAATATAAACAATATGTGCATTTCTGGTATTTTCAAACAATAAAAATGAGCTAAAACAAAATATGTCTTATAAAATTCAAAATCTTTTCACAACATATGAAGTTAATGTGTTAAATTCGGGAGCTTGGGACCTCAACTACATCCCAAATTCAGTAATCCTCAACCACAGGCGCACTTCCTGAACCAGAAACCCCACAGAGTACTCTTCTTCTGCAGGCTGTCTCCTTCAGCATTCTGCATCCCAGATCCTGCATCCCTCACTTTGCATTCCACATCCTGCAACCCTCATCCCGCATTCCTCATCTTGCATTCCATGTCTTGCAACCCTCATCATGCAGTTTGGACCCTACATCTGTCATCCAGCATTTCAACATCCTACATTCCTCAACCTGTATTTTGCATCCTGCATCCCTTCATCTTAGTTAGTCCATCACCAATAAATACTTCAAATCTACCCTGCTATTGAGGCGTGATCCTTGCTAGTGAAAACAGCTTTTGAAACCAATACAAGGTACAGGTAATGTAAAGACGTGGGTAGAGTAGCCAAGTACTTAAGTAAGAGTATTTTACTTCAAAGAGTAGTAAAAAGTAGAAGTAAAAAGTACAATTTATCCAAAAAAAGAGTTAAAGGAGTAAATGTAACTCATTATTACCTGTACCTGTATCTGTATGTGATGCATTATTGTCTGTATTTATCTGAGACAAATGTGTATTTACTGTGTACAAGTGACTCCCATCTGTTCCAGTGTTGCTTTTGGAAAGAGAAACCCTTCCCTCTGTGATGGCAGCCTACAGGTAAACTCCTCAGTCAGATATCCTTAGTCGTCTTGCCATACAGTCTGCCAACACGCATCACCGTGGCATTAGCTTGATGTGGAATCGGTGTTTAAAAGCCAAAGAGACAGTGGCTAAAAGGCAAAACTGGAGCTGGCTCTCTCCCACATGTTCCCTTCGGCGCCGCGTTTTGATCCGCTCGTCCTCCACATGTCTCGGCACTGCGAGTGGCGAGAATGCGAAGTGATGGCACCTGCTGACTGGCTCTCCGACACCCAGCAACTATACTGCTTATGATGCAATCTCTAAGTATCAGCGAGTCAGACAAAGTGTGAAAAGACCTGACAGAGGTTTAAATCATTGTTGCACCTCAAGTCAGGATGCATTATTCTGTCACACACTCTCCTCTTCTATCTCACATTTGCAGCTGTCTCATTCGGCGCGGTTACGGGCAAGATGGAGACATTTTTTTTTTTTTTTGCCTTAGACCAGTTATTGCAGAAGTTTTAAGATTCTTTTAATTGGGATTGAAATGGGGGAGCAGTGAGAGCAAGCACTCGGAGCAGGCTTCAGTGCTGGATAGGGACAGGGTCAAATATGAAAAACTGGTCTTTAGAGTGATACTGCGATACCTACATAAAGATTTACTTAAGAAGTTTTTTGGTGGAAGGAGAAGCAGTTTATTACAGTTTGTATTATACTGACACTGTTACTGATACATTGTTTGTCATTACTACTACCTCCAGTTGGTGTTGATACCAGAATTAAATCAGCTAATATCGAAAGTATGGATACTTTATCACATCACCATTTCTACCTCTTTTAAAATCTCCAAGATCTAGATGTTTTTGTCATAAACTGTGGATCTTCAGTCATAGGTTTCCAGGTTTTTAAGTGTCCAAATGATCCTAGGAGCCATGTTTGTCAGGGTATTTGCTGTAAGTGAGGTCTTAGCTAACAGACCAAAGCAAAAGAGGTTTGAAAGGCCTTTATAAACAATAAAAGACTGTCACTACCAGGACTGCACCCCGAAGCCTGGCCTGGGACCGAGTGCTGGGTGGATGTGTCATTTAGTGAAAGAGAATGGTCAGGCTCAGGCCAATGAGGAGCAGCAGGAAGGAGTGTAAAAGGCTGGTGCAAGGTCACAGGTGTAACAACACTACACTCCCAGACCCTACCACTCATCTGTACAAGCTCTTCAGTGCATCTGAACGTAAAATCTTTAACGTTTTGTTAAAATATCTGTCTACTTTATTGTTCTCGTTCTTTAGTCCTTCCTACACAACAATTTGTTCTTAAGCCTTACATAAGACGTTTTTAGTGATCACTAATGTAACTGGCAAATGTTTTTCCAAAAGAACAAGTCCCACGAACAGTTAGGAGCACTCTCATGCACTGAAATTATGAAGTTTTATACTTACCAGACTTGTTCTACAACAAAAAACATAAATTCTGTTTTGACAGTTGTATATTCTAAGTCAGCCATTCCCAAAGTCAGGAGAGTCGCGGCCCCCTTAAATTTCCAAAAATCCCACGCGGACCCCCAACAAAAAAACTTCTCTCTATTCAAAATACTATGTTATGTTACAAAAATAATGGCTAAAATTTGTTTTAGAGTAATATTTAGCAAGTATTTAAACAAGTATTTAACTGTACTTCATTTCAGACTCAGTTTCTTTACATAGATATGGGGCCCCCCATAGACAACCTATGGGGGCCCCCCTGCAGTGCCTTCGCGGCCCCCCATTGGGCCCCAGACCCCACTTTGGGAACCACTGCTCTAAGTTATTACTTTAAAAATAATACAGAATCACACTGATTGTCAAAGAATCGACCAGGTTTAAGCTTAACATATTCTGTCCCCTGCAGAAGTCCTGCAAATACTCTGGTCTGGACCCCTGCCACCACTCTTATCATGCCTTGAGGAGAAGGGCTCTGATACAAGGGTCTGAAATGAGTGTCAGCTGGTTGGCTGGGTGCTCTCTCAGAGGTAGGTGGAGGTGGCAGCATGGTGGCATAGTGGTTAAAACTCCTGCCTCATGGCAAGAAGGTCCTGGGTTTGATTCCTGGACCAAACCAGGACCTTTCTGTGTGGAGTTTGCATATTCTCCTCATGCCCGTTAGTAAGTAGTAAGTAAAAATCTGCCAAACAGCAACTTAAAAACAGCCTAAAACCTGTGGAACCATGTATGAAACCACTGCACAACCATAATTAGTTCTGTTCTGCTGAAAGGAACACTCCTCCAGTGACACAGACGCACCTCCGCCCCTCTCTAATAGACACAGACACAGAGGCAAGCTGATTTGGCCTGGCTTCAGTGTGATTGGCTTTGGGTTTTAAAGATTTGTCATTCAAAATATTAAGAATTAGGTTATCATTCACATAATCTACATGTAAAAATAGCTCTGCCCAACCCGCGGACAATTTTTTGCAACCCTGGCTCCAGTTCCTCTACCACCAAAAACATGTACAATACGTTACCTCTGGGGCCAGTAGTAGAAGTAAAAAGTAGTCATCTAAAGAAAAAAGTATTTGGTGAAAAAACTACTAAAAGAACTGAGCAACTGTTTGGATGTGAACTTCTATATACTGTATATGTTTTTGTATCAGTGTAATCAGACAAAAAATATAAACAATATGTGCATTTCTGGTATTTTCAAACAATAAAAATGAGCTAAAACAAAATATGTCTTATAAAATTCTAAAGTTTAGGCTTCTATTTGGGACGTCTCTTGGGAGGTTTTCCAGACATGTCCCATGGGAAATAGGGAAATATATGCCCCCTGTGCAGCCAAACCAAGGACACCTCCATTTCACTCTAATCTATGACCAGAATCATCTTAAGCTGGGGACACACTACATGATTTTTTTGCCCGATTTTATAATGATTCACAGTTGCGCCGAGTCTTTACCAGTTAACACTAGTTGCAGGGAATCGTAATCACCAGTCAGCCCTGAAATCTGTTAGTGTGTGATGTTCAAAGACTCGAATCGGCGCAAAAACCCGGCCTGATGTCAGTCGCAAGCAATCAAACATGTTTGAGTTTTAAAGCCGACTCTGGACGCACACTCCTGTAGTGTGGGCTGTTTACATATCCAACTGGGAATTCATGGTGTCCAGCAGCCAATGAAAAACAGTTGATAGGACACAGGAAATAGCGTCAGGATGCAGACGAAGCAACAGGAAGCGGCGGGAAAATATAAGCGGAAATTTGAAGAAGAAAACATGAACAACCATGGCAAACACTGAAGAAAGTTGAGCGCTATGCAAGCGAAACTGGATACATAGCCGTTTTTTCTCTTTCCTTTTTTTTCAAACAGATAGCTACGCACACAACGGCAACAGCGTCTCAGGTATCGTCCATGTTTGTTTACCATTTAGTTCTCGTGAGTTCCCCGTCAGAGTTTGCTGCGTTTGTTTGGCGTCAGTTGCGGCCTCAACAGATCTTGTAGTGTGTGAGGCGCAGTCGTTAATGTGTGAGCCCCAGTCTTTCAGTCTTCAGAACTAAATCTGCTGAAACCAGTCGGTTAGTGAGTGTTCCTAGGCTTTTCAGAATCTGTAACGACTGAGAA
Organism: Bostrychus sinensis; assembly: GCA_020698575.1. NCBI lineage: Eukaryota > Metazoa > Chordata > Actinopteri > Gobiiformes > Eleotridae > Bostrychus > Bostrychus sinensis. The sequence goes on along the minus strand of CM036251.1, from coordinate 30,463,556 downwards.
AATCGTGTAGTGTGTCCCCAGCTTTGGGAAATAAAAACCCCTACAGTGGAAGCAGTCAGACTTGAATGGTCAGTGCTATCACACTGTGTTGAGTGTTCAATTGTCTCCAAGTCCAGCACTGATGGTCAATAAACTTCTCCTGCCTCAGATATCCAGAGTCTCCTGCCTCTCCTTTACAACTTAAAGACAGCACCAAATATTTGAGCCAGGTCAACCCAGGACACCCAGGGACTATATCTCCCACCTGGCTTAGAAACGCCATGGTATTTCACTAGAAAAACTGGTGAAATTGTTTTGAGATAAAGCATCTTGACCAATAACTGGTCCAGGACAATCAAATTTAGTTGCTGAAACCCATAACATAGAGCAGTGATTCTCAAACTATATACATCAACTACCACCTCAGAAAATGTTTGCCTTTCCAAGTACCGTTTTAATGGACTAAAATGAGTCTGAATTGGGGCCAACCCAGGTCTAAACCATTGAGAAAAATGCATTCATTTTAAATAAGGACTAAAACAGGATTAAATCAGGACTAAGCCAAGTCTAATCCATGTCTAAACCAGATCTAATCTAGCGCTAGGGTAGGGGTAGTCTAAACTTGGACAAAACCATGTCTAAATCAGGACGAAACTAGGTCTAAAGAAGGTCTAAACCAGGATTTAACCCAGACCTTCTACACAGACTTAGCAATGTCAAAACTAGGACTCTACAGGGGTCTACACTTCACCACTGGAGCAAACTCAAAAATTTACCTAAATCAGGACTTGAACTGCAAAAGGCTCCTGAGTACCACCAGAGGAGACCCATACCACAGTTTGAGAACCACTGACGTAGAGAATTCTGTGCCTGTAAACTTGGACAAACAAGGATATGGAGTTAGAAGACTTCATTAAGCTAATGATCATCGTCTGAGCTCTGCACATGAATCACAAAGATGAGCGAAAATGTTTGATATTTGCAATCCACAGATGTCACCTAGCAACTCCGGACACAGTGAATTATATGAGTCATTCTGAGTGATTAATTAAATAGTACTTGAAATTAGGGACAAAATGAATAATGGTAAGAGGAGTTTCATTTCTGACCTTGCTCAATTTTTAATGAGCCCAGCGCGTTGGAGACTGCCTTTAATAAATGGGTTTGGGGCTCATGTGAATATCAAAGATACATTAAGAGCTTGTAATATTAACCGGAATCACTGTAAACCTGCAGAAAAAGCAAACTCAACAGGATCGCAAGGGTTTATGATCATAATCCCATCATAAACACAGAGCCATACATGAGTAATCTGAGCAGAGATCTGATAAGACATACTGTGTGCTGTTTCAGGAGGAGCCATAACACTTGGTATAATGGACTGTTGAGTGTGGCCATTCACACTGAATCCGTTGCGTGTCCTTTATATGTCCCGTATGACCTCCGCAACAAATAGATGCCAGTCAAGTCAATGCATGAGTTCACACCAGCTGCGGTGTAGTACATCTCTGTGTCCGGCTCACTGACAGAAATAGGAATTGAGTCTGTTTTTGTTGGATGCCGAAGCCAACATGAATGAAGTTGAACAGAGCAGATGGAGCCAGACAGGAAGTCAGACCCGGGACCAGTGAAGAGGATCTGGTAAATTTCAAAATAAAAACGCTTGAGCAACCTCTCGCTCACATCGACATGTAAACATTACATCCTAACTGGGGACACGGGTCACAAACAAGACCGGACACCATTAACCGTGAGTAAAAAGTCGATATTTCTGTGACTTTTATGCTTCAACCGCAATTAAATCTACAAATAATCTCCAAATGAACAGGAGATCATGGCTTACATGGCTTTTTACATGCAGCTCTCTAGATACATGGTTATTACTGCGTGAACATACTCATAACTCATAACTTCCAGCGTGAACTCGCTACTCTCTCGTGAACTCGTGGTCTCCCCAGCTGGCTCTGGTTGGGGAAGTGCCGCACACGCAACACACTAAGTGTGAATTGGAGTCAATCAGTAAACTGTACCAGTGACATACTCCACATACAAGGCATTCAGTGCGTATCTGGCGTGTCAAAGCACCTGCATGGTTTTATCCAGGCTTTCATTTACAGTATCAAAATAATTACTCAAAAAAAAAATAATATGAAATAAATAGTCTATGTAGTTACAATGCCACTATAGACACCCACCAAGACTTCCTAGAGGCTTCCCAAACAGATGCCAAGGCACCACAGCTGGCACCACAGAGCTTCTTGCCCCTGAGGGAATACCATCCACTGCAGAGGCAAACTTACTGTCTTTCTGTCACTCTAAAATCTTGTATCTCTTGTTGTCTTGAGCAGTGGATCTTCAGTCATAGGTAAACTCCAGAGCTTTTGTCTTAAAAACAGACTAGGTTTTTGAGTGTCCAGATGATCCGAGGAGCTATCTTTGTCAGGGTATACTCTATATGAGGTACTGGGTAACAGACAAACAATGATTGTCACCACCAGGATCGCACCCTGTAGCCTGGCCTGGGACATAGCACTTGGTGGCTGAGTCTTTTTGAACAGGGAACGGTCAGGCTCAAGCCAAGAAGGCGATGTTGGAACATTTAGCCAGTGTGGCAAAACTCCAAAACATGCTGAAGTTACAAAACCTCTTTGAACATATGCAAAACTAAACATGCAAAACTAAACCTTTAGACACATGTAAAAATGACACTTTATTGTCTAAATAATAACCACAATGACCATACTGACTGATCCTACACCCACAACACACTGTACAGAAGAATCTAAAACCTAAAACACGTTTGTACTTTTGAGTTGATACATTCTGTATGTAAACCTATCAACAGTTCTGTTCTTTCAGAGTTCACCTTGGAAAGATGCTGTAATCATGCATAAAATTCAACATAAAATGCAAAATAAGTTTCATAAAATGTTTTTTTTTTTCCTAAGCTGTTTTGGCTTCTGTACCATTGCTCCTCTCTGCTTCTCCAAATTGTGAATATGCGTTTTTGCCAGTTGATGAAAAATCTATAGAAAAGTCCCTCTTTGAAAAAACCAAACAGGACACGGCATTATTTCATCTCCAGTTGATGATCCCACCCAGACTGTACTGACCCATATTGTCCATCTCTCTTTAGTCCGCTCCACCCTCCACAGACTCATGAGACCATTTCAGATGTCACTCCTCCACTCTAACAGTTGTGTGCTATTCTGCTCCTCTCACAGTAAACATCCCATACTTTTAATTACACTGGTAATGAGAGAGGACTGTCAGAGTGTGAGACAGGGACTATTTTAAGAAGTGGAAATTATCCAACGCGTCGCTTCAGTGTCCTCAGATACAACTCTGTTAGAGCTGAGCTTCTCAACTGGTTTCTTCGAAGGACATTTTGTTTTTCCAGGTTGGCAGTTTGAGTCCCACTATGATCCAACTTACCTGCTCCAGTCACAGGCATATACTGGTTGTGACAAGAAGGGCATCCAGAATAATAACGTCCCCTAATCATAGTGTGATTGATTTGCTATACCATGCATTCAGATCATAACTTTTGTTTGTTTTTTAGCTTTTAATCATGTTGTAATATTGTTTTCTGCTCAAAAACCTACATGGAGTAGTATTTTTTGAGTAATTCTGTATGCTGAGGCCGTCCCCGTAACAAGAGCTGAAAATGCTCAGTCTCATTGCTTTATTAAGAAACCAGTAAGTGCTCCGGCATGTTTTGAAAGGCCATACAACGTCACTGGACTTGTTCTGATCATTTTAGCACTTAAATTGAGGTCACTACAAAGCAGTCAGCTCATTTATCTGTCTGTTAGTTTCATTTTGCTTATAACTGTGCTAATTAGCCATTTTATGCTCTGTCCAGTCCTCACTGTTGCAAGCAGGGGGCAACAGACACTTATTCTCTGCAAAGTCAAAATAACAGCTCCCCAGAAGATGTTTTCCATACCTATACATTATTTTAAGTTAGAAAATGTGAAATGGTAAAAAAGGTATCCAAAAACATCAGCACAATTTATTACCCAACCTTCGGTGCTGCTGGGACAAACTGTCAGGAGCAGTGGGCGACCGTTGTGCCTCCTGGGGTTCTGTCTCCAGATCTAGAGCCAGGATCCTGGTCAGGAGTACCTAGCTGGAGGATTGGCTTGTTGTACATGTTTGAGGTTCATGGGGGAAACCGAAGACACAAGGAGAACATGCAAACTCCGCACAGAAAGGCCCCACACAGTCCAGGAATCAAATGCAGGACCTTCTTGCTGTGAGGCAAGAGTGCTAACCACTTATTCCATGACTACATCTCCAAACTGGATGGCTAAGATTGCTAAAACTTTTAACACAGGCCTTTTAATGACACACAGATAATGGAATCTTATTGCAGAACTCTGTGGTCTGAACACAGCCTTAGAAAACTCTTACTCACTGATCTGGTTACGCCATTCACAAAACAAACATTTTTGTCACTATCAGAGCTGAACCTCTCAATGTGTCACCGGTCAGAGTGGACTACATGAGCGGCGTGTTTTAGAGGCTTTTTTAATTGGAGAGAAGGAGCGTCTGGGTCTATTTGTGGTCGGCTGTAATGTTGGAAATGCCAGCTGTCTCTCTTCAAAGCCCGGCCTCATGGAACAAAACACTATGTGGCATGTCCCCAACACTGGGTGAAATACTGCACTTACTATGTGTCATACATAACAAGTTTCAACAGCTAATTAAACAGGACGATTACCACATGCAAACAGAGGAGTTTCAACAAAGATAATGATGGAAAACACAATAATGGAAAAAACTTGGAAAAAAATACAGTACGCTGTAATGTCAAAGAGCAAGAATTGTGCCATAAAAACAAACTTAATCCAGTGGTTAGAAAAATAAATTCATGTTGGCAGTTTGGTGCAGGGATGAAGGATGAGGCTTGTATTTACACTCTGGTGCTGTCACAGACGTGCACCACAAGTTGTATTTGTACTTAAGACATACTTAAATTAAACTTCATAACATAAATGCTATTAATTAGAACAAAGAAATTTTCCTTCTTGGATGGATCACACCAAGAGCTACTGAAGTGACCATTTATTTCCTATGTATGCTGGAGTGCGGAGGTGACAAGCTTCCTGAATGTGCTACCTCCTGGCCACCGTCAGCGACTACTATTACTCAGCTAGCAAAAGGTTCTAGTTGAGGACGTTTAATTAAAGCTGCATAAAGCTGCACTAGTTTTGTATACTACAGGAACTCCCTTTTCCTTAAACTAAATTGGTAACTTGGTATCTGTTTCAAAGACAATATGACTATCTTTTGTTTATGAATTAATTATTCAACAGGTCTTCTCACATTAAGTGTTTTTTGCATTAAGAGATTCTTTTTTTTACTTTAATTAGCTTCAGAGTCAGTGTGATGGCTAAAGGAGTTGTTGGAGGGTGAATAAAACCCTCTGCACCTGTTTTTTGGTAAAGTTAGCAGAATGTTAAACTCTTTGGACTCTCAGCTCTTGTTAAATTTCTGGCACCTCAACCACATTTTGGACAATTTCTCCTCACCCATACTGTACCATACCACTCAGATCTAATCAAGCCTTCTGCTCTTGAGTCCTCCTGACTGACAGCTGTGCCTGCCCCGTACCCCCCTCCCCAGTGCCAAGCCCCTTCACAGAATACATGCCCCACATGTCCCAACCCTGCAACCCCTGGCTCTGAGCCCCCAGAGATAGAGACAGAGAAAGACCCACACAGAGACCCAGAGAGACGGAGGCACGAGCCGAGGAGCAGGCCTCTCTCCGAGCTCACCGGGGAACCTTCTGAAGCCAGCTGGTCTGGCTTTTGAGTCCAATCCATGAGAAAAGACCGGGCACAGGAACCGAGAGAAAGACGGGACAGAGAAAGTGCAGAACTGAGAAGGGACTGAGAGAGAGAGGATCAGCAGGTGAGAGAGAGAGAGGATCAGCAGGTGAGTCACAGGTGCCTAGAGCTGCAGCCAACATGGATCTGATGACCATTCTAACATAAGCACTTGTCTGTTGTGTGCCGTACAGTTGTAAGCTATGATTCATCATACAGAGAAACAGGAGCTGGATGGTAATTAATATGACAGTGGCACATTTACATACAAGCAGAGAAATCTATTGCTTTTGACTAGATTAATACACCTGGATAATGTCATTTAATAACTACTGCTGCATGAACTTTTTATTGAACAACTTCAGTCAAGGTTAGAAAAAAACCAGTTGCACATTTTTGCTTATTAGTTTGGCATAAGATGTCGGATGCACTTCCTTATGCAACCCTCCGCATTTACTTTGGGTCGCTCTTGGTTGTTGCTGCTAACCTGGGCCCAAACTGATGAATTTGATGCTGGGTGGTCTTCTTAATTCATCTCCATTTATCCAGGCTTGGAAATTGCACAAAAAGTGTACTGGTTTGTGACTGCTTGTGGCTGGATTTGGATTATATCTTAGAACAGTGGTTCCCAAAAAGGGGTCCGGGGCCCCCTGGGGAGCCACAAGCCAGAGGTTGCCTATTCTAAAAATACTTATGAAATTGAGTTGAAGTACAGTTATATACATGTTTAGAAACATTACTTTGAAGCATTTTTAGCCATCAGTCAGTGTTTTTTGAAATGTTTCTCATAGAACTCCATGGAGAAAAACATGCCATAATATTTTGAATAGAGTGAAGTTTTATAGTTGGGGGATGGGATTTCTTTGGCGTTGGCTGTCCTAGAACATCTAAAAAGAGAGAGCTACTCTAGTGTAGTTTATGATGCCTTCATGTGATTTTGAAAGGCATCACTTAAAGGGGCTATATGCAAAATCAATTTTTTTGAGGTTTCTCCCATGTTATAATGTTGCCTCATCAAAAACATACCTGGGGTTGTGTTTTGTTTTATTCAAGCATGTTTGACTAATCCTGCATTTTCTCTCCCACGAACTGACCAATCAACAAGCCCTCTACATCCAGTCTGCTTTCTTTCATTCACCCCCCCCCCAAAAAAAAAAAAGAAAAAAAAAAGTGTACAGCTCTGTTTCCACTGATTCGTCACTTCTATTTTTAATTTTGAAGTAGAATGGCATCATACAAAAAGTTTAAGGAAGTGAAAAGCTTTTTTCTCTCTAATTCTATTCAAAAGAGCACAACAGAGCTGCCCTCTGCTTGTCTCTTTATCTGTTTCTTTATGCCACCAGTAGAGTACTTATTAAAAACATTCTCTTTTAGCTAGATAATGTTTTTTAAGGTTGTAAAACATGTATTGCTGTTCTAGAGGTGACCTAAATTGTTTTTAAAAGGTGAATAAAAGCTAAATATAGTAGTAAGCTATGTGTTTTTTCTGACTTTGTAGTACCTTTTTTACCTTGCACTACAGGCTGGAGGGTCGCAAAATCATTTGGATGAATGGCGTGGCAGCAACAAGCCTTTTATTGGCCCTTTTTACTGTATGCTGCTATACATTCACAGCAAAACTCTTCTATGGTATGGTCATAATCATGGTAATCAGAAGGAAAGATGCATGGTGCCAGGTTATAGCAAAAAAAGTCTAATTTCCATCTGTAGTCTCTGGAAAAAATGCTTTTATTATGTTGTTTTAATATAGTAACGTTTGTGGTTTAGCTAATGAATTCATGACAACTGAATATTTTAGCCAAGTTTTTTTTTGCCTTCAGGTAATCAGATTCTCGCCTGTGTTAAACTCGGACAGAGAAGTCCAGTTAGACGTCCCATGTGGATCTGCGCGCATACTGTAGTCCGACTAACCTCTGCCTGTAAACGCGCTGACTGGCGGCTTTATTTTGGTTTGTGTTCTTGTTGACAGCATCACTTTGTAAAGAAGGGAGGTGTGTGTCTGCGTGTCAACACTGCAGCGCTGCGAGGACGCTGATAGCAATCTGAGTGAAAACAGCCAACCAAAAACAGACGGAGTTCAAGTCACAGCACTGCCTCACGCTGCCAGAGACACCAAAAGAGAGGGGAAGCTAATTTAGGCAACTTGGAGGGAAAGTTGAGTAGAGCTAATTGGAAAAATTAAAAACTGAATTTGTTAATGCCAGCTCTGCCAATCCTCCACTGAGCTGAACATGTACAGAGAGGACTAAATGGAGTTGAAAGTGAGCAGCTGTTCTTCTCTGGCTCCACTGCCCTGACATGTGTTCCTCTTCTGAGAATCAACACACAGACACTGACTGAGACTTGGGAACAGAACTACCAAATACTGGGGCACTGCAACTTTGAGCTTTTTAACAGAACAAAGTACCTCATATACAGGGCTTGACATTAAAAGGGAATATATTATGCATAATTGACTATTTTGGGCTTTCTCCCATTGTTATAATGTTGCTTCTTCATCAAAAACATACCTTGAGATGTGTTTTGTTTCATTAATGCATGTATTCTCTGGCGTTGACTTTCTGAAGTCTCAGTAACCAGTCAGCTCATTTATCGATCTGTTAGGGGTCATATTGCGAATAGCCATGCTAAATAGCCATTTTATGCTTTGTCCATTTCCCACGGTTGGGACCTGGACAAACTAAACTAAGTGGGACCCACAGATTCCACCACGTCCCCCCCCTCCCCGTGTCCCTCCACTAGCTTTCTGGGAAGTTTCAAATTGATTTTATTATTAACTTTGAAAGCTCTTGACAGTCTCACCCTGTATGTCCCATCTGGGTCACTCTGCTCTGGGGAAGGGGCCTTACTGTTTGTCTCCAAAACTCAGCAGGCCACTAAAGGGGACCGGGCATTTTCAGGACAGGCTCCCTCCCTCCCTCTGGAACTCCCTCCCCCATGACCTCAGGCATATCTGATGTCTCTGCACTTTTAAGGAACATTTTAAAACATTTATTTTTAGAAAAGCATTTGATAATGCCTAATTAAAATTTTAATTAGTGGGGTATTAGTGTTTCATCGTAGTGTTTGCTTTTTTTTATTGGCTTTTATTGAATTTTATCTTCAAGGGTCTTTGTTAGAGTCTTTATGTATTTTTGCACTGTTAACCACTTTGGAACTTATAGAAATAAAGATTACTATTAATATTATTATTATAAAACAAACAAACAAAAACAGGCATTTCACCTGGGGGCGGAGCTTAACGTCCTATGTCACAAACTTATATGCATCTAGGTTGGGATGGTGACTGCTAAAGTCAGCTTATCTTGGATAAACAAATAATAAACGATAAATATCGAGTATTTGGCAACAGATGAATGGATAAGGCTAGGGTTGGTTTATTGGTGTGTTATCACCACAATATAAGACAAAGGGCAAATGTGACAAATGTTATTTTGCTGCCACATACTTGTACTAATAACATAAACTAATTCTAACCCTAACCTTAACACTTTGACAAATAAACTCATATTTATCGTCAAAATTAGCATAAATATTACACAAGTTGCGGGTGTGTACCAGAGCTTGCATGGTGATTTCTATTCATTTATTAGATCTTTGAGGAATTTGGGGATTTGTGTCACACCCCTGCTCTACAAAACTACTTCATACACTACAACATTTTTCTTTTCATGTTTACTCAAAGGACATTTGCAGTTATCTTTCCCATAGATCTAAATGCAGATGTCTCTCAAGTCATCGTCTAACCCCCTGCTCCTCGCTGTACAGCCTTCTGCCATCTGTGCCCTGACTGTGAACTCTCTGTGTTCGATCTGTTCCTCCTTCCAAACTGACCCAGAATCAGCCAGTACGGCTCAGCCTCAGTAAACATGCCACGGCGCGCGATTGGACGCTAATTGCCCGGTGCCGGCCTGGTGTGCACCTGTGTGGAGGCATCTGCTTCATTAGGAAACTCCACTCATTTATTCACACTGCCTCTCTAACCTGTCACCTGTCCTTTTGTCACCAGATTAATCATGATCTGTATTTTGACCTTGGATGACTTAGAAATGAATTATGATTTGGACAAAAAAAAAAAAAAAAACAACACACAAAAAAAACAAAAAAACAAAAACAAAACAACAACAACAAAAACAGAACATTTATGAGTTAAGTTGTTGTGAATGCAATCTAATCTAAAAATGCAATGTTTTGATGCATAAGCAAGAGCTGTGCGATGCTAACGGCTGTAGCTTTGTTGCTACAACATTATGCACATCTTTTCTTTGAATATAGCTATTTATCACATGATTTTTGATTCTTGCTTTTATTATTATTATTTTATTCATCTTTTTCCGCTTCTTCCCATTAGGGGTCGCGGGTACTGGAGCCTACCACAGCAACTAAGGGCCTTAGTCGGGGTACACCCAGGACGGTGGTCAGTTAATCCCTGGCCTGACAAGGAGACAGGCAACCATTCACATTCATCCCAGAGGGGCAATTTTTAGATCCACCAATTCAGTGGCAGAACCTCAGTAGGTAGAGCGTATCTCGCCTGTATGAATGTAGGTGCTGAATGATAGCCATGTCTCCGACTGTCTGTCCCAGGGCAGCTGTATGAGGAGTGACTGAATAAAGGCTTGGAAAGTGCAATACACTCCATTATTATAATTATTATTATCTCATGCACATGTCTTTTAATGTTGGGAAGAAGCCGGGGTACCTTAAGACAACCTCTGTCCAACCACAGGAAGGACATGCAGACTCCACCCAGAGCGACTGTGTGATGGCCAGCCTGAGGATCGATCTCACAACCTCTTTGCTCATTTTGGGGAAGTGATGGTCTGCTGCAGGAAGTGGAAACACCTCTGTTCTGACCCCACTATGGCCCCAGTTGGAATGTGCCTGTTTATGGTAAAGCTGCATTTATGATAAGGCCATGGCAGATGCAGTGTTGCAGTTGGATTACTATTTAGGCCTCTGTATGTTTGGCCTGTTCGATTGGGCATCTAGGTTAGTGTTTAAATGATGCACACATTTACCTCGACAATAACAGCGCCTCATGTAGCTCATAATAACATCCTGTATAACATATATCTATAGCAAGGCCTGTACAGTCAGACAACAGTAGAGCTCGTATATAGTGCTTACGTATATCCTGTAAATCAATGCCAAATTAAAAACAATTCATTATCTATAAACTGTTCTCTTATTATATGGTAAATGTAATTATTGTACTTGTAATTAATTACATATTTTTAATACTTTATGAGAGTGTAGTTATTATTAACATATTAACACATGGATGCATTTAATCTGCAAAAGGCAGTAAAGCACCCAAAAAGGCAGGGGTGGAAGGTAGCTTAATAGTAACTATAGGGCATAATTATGCAAATACGATTTTGGCTCTATCAGGTTTAGCTTTCTAATTGAAACCTATTAATTAAATTGTGTTCTGAATGATGCATTTGGGTGAGGAGGAGGCAAAGGTGGAGCATATGTGTTTATTTACTCAAACGCTGCTATGGGGTCAAAGCAAAAGTAAAAAGTGAACCTAGTCAGGCAATGTTCAGTGACACATTACTGCCCTGTTTTATTCAAGTACACATCATTTAACAGCTTTACAATAGCAAAACAGGCGAACAATAACAGAAGGAGTAATAAGAAAGTATTAGCCTAAAGTTATGTCATTTTTCGTAGGGGAGGTGGAGAAATGTGTAGGTTACCTTGTTTAAAGCTCATGTCTCTATCCTTCCAAACATATTCATAAAACATGTTCATCACTGTATCACTGAGATCCGGTGGTTTCTGGATAATGTCCAGCCAATGCATTCAGGCAGGCTTGTCCTTTAGAGAAATGACTTTCAGTGTTCGAAAACACCACTCTGATTTTAGTATATTTCAATGTCTCTGAAAAACTCTGCACCGCAGCAAATCACTGTTAATAAACAACTCGATCATGATTATTACTGCCACCATTGTCACTCAAAAGTACAGGCTATGTAACTATGAATACTGTCTGTGACTGGCAAAATCCAGGTGTCTGGACTAAATACAGTTAGGTCCATAAGTATTTGGAAGTTTTTTTTGTTATTTTAGCTGTTAACCAAAACATATTCAAAATACAGTTATATAATTAATATGTGTTTAAAGTGCAGACTCTCAGCTTTAAATTGAGAGTATCCAAATCAGGGAAAGGGTTTAGGAGTTACAGCTCTTTAATGTGTAGCTGCCTCTTTTTGAGGGGCTCAAAAGTAATTGGACAGATGAACGTTACATAAAATGTTCATTTTTTTTACTTTGGTGAAAATCCTTAGCAGGCGATGAGTGCCTAATGTCTGGAGCCCATCACCAAACACTGGATTTCCTACTTTATGATGCTGTCAGGCCTTTACTGCGGCTGTCTTCAGTCATTGGTCATTTGTAGGTCTTTCTGCCCTAAATTTTGTCTTAAAAAAGTGAAATTATTGCTTGATTGCGCTGAGATCTGGTGACTGACCCCTGCCATTGCAGAATATTTCACTTATTTGCCTTAAAAAACTCCTGGGTTTCTTTTGCAGTATGTTTTGGGTCAGTGTCCATCTGTACTGTGAAGTGACATCCATGAACTTTATGGCTTTTTTCTGAATCTGAGCAGAAATTATATCCCTATACACTTCAGAATTCATCTGGCTGCTTCTGTCTTCTGTCACGTCATCAGTAAACACCAGTGACCCAGTGCCATTGGAAGTTATGTACGTCATGCATCACACTGCTCGACCATGTTTTACAGAAGATGTGCTGTGCTTTGGATCATGAGCCAGGCCTTCTCCAGACTTTTCTCTGCCCATCATTCTGGTACAGGTCTGAGTCTCATCTGTCCAAAGAATGCTGTTCCAGACCTGGGCTGGCTTCTTTAGGTGTTTTTGTCCAAGTCTAATGTCTCCTTTCTGTTGTTGAGGCTGATGAATGGTCTGCAGCTTGTGATGAACCCTCTGTATTTTCTCTCATGAGGTCTTCTCTTTATGATGGACCTAGACACTGATAGACCTACTTCCTGGAGATTGTTCTACTCTAAGGTGGATGCTGTGAAGGGGTTTTTCACAATTTTTTGATCCAGCCTGAGGATGGTCTGGTTCACTTCCATTGAGATACTGTATGTTGTGATTTCACAGAAGCAGCTTTCAAATGCAAATGTAGCACTGGAATCAAGTCCAGACCTTTTACCTGCTCAGTTTATGATGGATTACTGAGGAAAATAGTCTATGCAGCTCAAGAAATAGCTTTTGAAGCAACTGTCCAAATACTTTTGAGCCCCTGAAAAAGAGGCAGCTACACTGTAGAGCTGTAATTCCTAAACCCTTTGTCCGATTTGGATGTGAATACTCTCAAATTACAGCTGGGAGTCTGCACTTTGAGCACATATGAATTATATAACTGTATTTTGAACAGTTTTGGTAAAAATAAAGCTAAAATAGCCAAAATTGAGTCAGTGTCCAAATACTTATGGACCTAGCTGTAAATCTAGCCCCTAATAGCGTAGATATCAACGGGGGCAGGTCTCTTGGGTTTTTAAAAATAGCACCTTTTTTGTTCTTTGCTGCAATATTGGGTTATTTTAAAACAAAAAACAATAGCAAGCATGTAAGCAATACAATATAAGATTATTACAATGATACCGTAATTTACTGTAAGAACTGAGTAGCTATGTTTTGTATTTGAAAATGACAATGGGAGGACGTAGCCCACCTAGCTCACTGATACCAGTTGTTTATAATTTGCACTGATTTGTGGCCAATGCTAATTCTATCATAGAAATGTATTATGGCCTGTTTGGTTTAAGGCGCCATTCTTTGGAACACAGCCGTTCTGTTTACAAAGACTAAAATAGTCTATTTTATGCATTTGCACTTTATTCAAAACTTATGACTTTTATGTTTCATATTGTTGAGCTGAATTATGCGTCTTTATGTTTGTGTATTTGGTGTGAATGCTACACAGTCTCACACTCTACTACACATCAGACTAATAATAGGTTAATGAGTTTTTTCTAAAGAAAGAACATTATTATTCCACGTTTTATATGCCAAAATCTCAGCCTTTCACAGTAAAACTATGGAGAATTTAACTCATAGGTGCTGGAGTGAATGCCGTTTTGTACAGCCATTAAAAGCCATTAAGCCAAGTTGTGGCTCCTTAGCCCAGAGCCCAGAGGAATTGGTTGGAATGAGAGAGGACTAGACACGGCCCGCTCCTTCGGGAATCACTACAGAAAAGGCAGCAGCAGCGTTCACCGGGGACCAGCGACTGATACAAATGAGCCACACGCAGCGCAGCGCACAGCCAACTTTCTCCAAACCACTTTTCTGCACAAGTAAGCATTTAGGACCATGAGAAAAAATTACATATTTCAACTGGGTGCATTTTAATTAAAACATGCTCCCTGTTTGCAGTTACTGGGTTGTTGGAACTATTTTTACAATTGGGTAAAAAACGAACTCCTTAACTCGAAAACTTTAACCTAGAAAGTGGAGAACTCTCGCGTTTTGCTTCAAACATGTTTAGTATTTAGTCTCAAGGTTATTTCCACTCGATCCAAAAGAGGTGCTTATGTGTTTTACAGCCTTTTATATCTCCTCCGTTAGTGGAACAGTTGTGGTGGCTCACCCTGCAGAATCGCTGTAGCACCTGCTTCCAAGCGCCAGGCAGTAATAACACAGTCCAGCAGCCAGCGGGCCAGCAGCGGGAGCCACACCTCCTCCGATCTTACAAATACACGTGACCTTTTTCAGTGCGAGCGCGCCAGATCCCGCCCTCCCCTCCTTCTCCCCTTCCCACCGATTGGCCGCTTCGCAGGCGCTGGACGTTCCCATTGGAGGAGAGGAGCGTGCATCAAACCGAATTCCATTGCCGTTGTCTTAGCGATATGACGTCAAGTGCGTAAAGTGACAGGAGTAGAGGTTTAAATTGGGAAAAGTTCACAAAATATGGGACATATGATCGTAATTAACCTTTATTACGCATTATAATTACTTCTGTTGATGCGGGTATGTCTAGAAATACCTTTAAACCTCATATTTCGCATATTTTTGGCACATTTTTCAGAAAAACTCCAGCTCTAAAGACGCACAATTTTCAAAAGTTGAGCAATATTATGTTCGTCCCTGGAGCAGTGCCTCGTACGAGTCTTGTTCCGACACGTAAAGTCTAAAATCCTATGGCAATTTAAATAAATGGAGGCTAATTTCATATGTTATCGTGCTTAATGCGTGCAAGGATTTTCTTTTGAGTGTTTTCGAGCGGTGCGTTCGTGTGTCTGGGCAGGGAAAGTAGTGTAGCGTGTGTCCGTGTGTTTGTGTGTGTGTGTGTTGCTCGAGAGGGGGGCAGTTCGTCAGCGAGATAAGGGGAGGAGCTTCTCACTGACAAGAGGGAGCCTGGCTTCTCTTCTGAGTTTTGTCAGCCCTCACCTAAAATAGCAGTCGGCGCGTAAATGTGCACCGAAATTACGTGTTATCCAGCCGGAGCCACCGATATAGCGCGTCTATATACAGCCACTGACTTCGGCGTAAAGGTGAGTAGCGGAAATAGAAGCAGCGTTCATGGGAGAAGAGTGTGGCAGCGGAGTGTGAGCGGGGAGCTGGGGAAGCGCAAGAGGCAGACGTGGATTTGGGGAGATATTAACGGGATATTTACTGTATCTGCTCGAGGAGGGACGTGGGGACTGTCAGGAAGATTGAAAGTGCTTTTCAGACGCGCGCAGTTGCCATTTCAGCGCTTGTCATTAAAGAGGGGCTGCGTTTTCCAAAGCCACGGTCGGTTTTACGCGCTCCGCTGTGTGTTAATTGCGAGAAAGTTTCAGGATTTAGTCTCAAAAAAACCAACACGCGATCACTTTAAGTACGCAGTTTTCATAAGGTGTCCCGTGCGTAATTGCTGCCTCGAAAGTCTCATGTTAGTTTGTTGTGGGACAGTGTGTTAATCCTGAAAGTGTATTCGATGAAGCAGGCTTACAGTATGGGCAAAATAGCAATCAGTGTGTATGTAATAACATCGCTGAGCCGTGACAACAACACGCTTAGGTGCTGTTCTAGAAAGAGAGAAAGAGAGAGAGAATCCCCGAACAAGTTTAAGGTCTTCTGATTCACGCGTGGTCTTTGTGTGTGAGTGCAGCGTGGAGCTTGCAACATAGTTTTCCAACGCTTTCATACTGTAATGGTTTTAAAGTTGATAACAGTGTCTTTACTTCAGCAGCAGGCCTGTAGGTCGCACTGGTCAGCTGTGTGGTGAATGTTGTCACTGCTTGTTACATGACAGCAGCAGACGTGTTTGCATGTCAACAACTTTATTCCCCTGCAGCTGGAGATGGTCTCTTAGTCTTTTAGGAGAGGCTCTGGTGCAATGACTGTTTATGTTGGAACTTTTTGAAATGATTTAGAAAGGTTTTAAATTTAATCTACCCAGCTTTTGAAAGACTGATGCTTTTGAGGCTAAATACGTTAAAGTGAAGTGTTTAATGTAATAAAAGGTAATGTTTGGGGTCTTGAAGGTGCTTCTGATAATGTGAGTTAACATGATTATTACTGTTGGAAGCAGAGGCACGTTTGACCTTAACCCTGACAGGGCTGTGGACGGCTGACCCTCTGTGTCCTGTGAATGTTAAACTGCGACAATATAGTTTTAGTGGCACAGTAATGAGCGGGATATAATACAACCATTTAGGTACATTGTATCTGTTTACATATGCCTACATATTGGGTTTTAATTCTATATATCAATCATATTTCGGGAAAAACTGAAAAATGGTAGAACTTTAGGATAACTCTCACTATAAAAAAATTGTAACAAGTTCATTATTGTAAAAGCATTACATTAATTAATAAACACCATTAAGTTATAAACATTGTTATTCAGGTCAAGTTAGAAGCTCAGGTAAATTTATGTAATATGATAAACATTAGCATTAATATAAAGTCTATAAAATGTATTAATTAAAATATTGCTATTGACATATTTATGAATGCTTTACTACTGCTTAATAGCAGGAATAACTCCCCACTTAAAGTTTTAATGACTGTAAACAACTGGGATGCATTTGAGAGGCTAAGCAGAGGCTAAGTGTCAGGACTAATCAAGGACTAAATCAGTGACATACCGTATTTTCCAGACTATAAGTTGCACTTATTTTTTTTATTTTGTTGGTCCTGCGATTTATAGTCAGGTGTGACTTATGTATCAAATTTAACATGAATCAAGGAGTAAACATTACCATCTACAGCTGCGAGAGGGCACTCTATGCTTGTGACAGCTACTGTCAGTGAAGAAGAATAAGATAGAGAGCTCGGGGAACTTGTTTACTGGTAACTTGCTTGTTGGAACTGACTTGTTACGTTAATTTAACCTTATCAGCCTCCCAGGTTTGTTCTTGATGCTGCTGTGTAGCTGAATAACTGTTAATATGTTACGTTAACATACCGCGGACATGGTTGTTCTGTGTGCTATTGCGTAGTTGAATAACTTACCTTTCCAGATTGAATGTCTGTTCTTGGTCTTGGATTTTGTGGATCAAATTTTTAAATTAGTGCGACTTATAGTCCAGTGTGATGTATATATGTTTTTTTTTTCCTCTTCATGACACATTTTTTGACTGATTTGACTTATACTCTGGAGCGACTTATAGTCCAAAAAATATGGTACATTTTCAGATTTTTGATTATTATTTTGTTACTTTAACCTTTGTAAATTCTCTAATATTCAAATACTGTTATGCTACAAAGAACTTTGTAAATGCTATAGTGTCATTTTTTTTTTTTTTTTCATTTAAGTGGTGGCGGTGTTTGGGGTGCTAGTCAATTTATTTATTTTATTTCCTTTTATTTTATTGTATTTATTTTTATTTTAATTATTTTTATTTATAGTCTTGGGTACAGCATGTATTACTTTTTGACAGGAATTCTTAAATGTAATGTAGAAATAGTATTATAGTATGTTATACAGTGGCGTCACATCAGCCAGTGCAGCTGCATTGGGGCCCAGGACATGAAGGGGCCCCAGCCAGAGTCCTGCATTGGTGGATTATGTTCAGTCTGGACAGTACACAGCAGGCATGACTCCATTTAAAAATTTGTAATAATTAAAAAATATAAAAAATGTATGATATGCATAATACCATTTTTATGTAATGTTGACACAGTTTAGTTGAACAAAAATAAACCTCTCTTTTTGTGGAACTGACATGTTTGAATATTTTATATTTTAAAGGAAGTATTAGTTGACTTTCAGAAAGTACAATGGACTTTTTGTAACTTAATATGAAATATAGATTTTCTGAATGTGATTCAGGAAAACCCCTAACCGTAACTCTTTTTTTTCCCTTTTTTTTTTTTTGATCATGTCAAATTTTATCAACAATACATACTATAATCTATAACCCCCTCATTCCTTCCGTCTTACCCTCGCATACGTCTCCAAAAAGAAAACAGTATCAGTAAGCTAGACAATAACTTTGAAGATATAACCCTAACCCTAACCCAGCCAGTTAATTAATTAGGTAAAAAAAAAAAAAATCATTTAAAGGGTATTCTGCAATTTTTCAGACATTTTCCATGTATTCCAGAAATGGCATCCACATTTTAAGAAATATATTCTGTCGTGGTAAAAGTCTCACATGTTCATAATTTGCAATTTTGGACATCAACTCCAACCAGTTTTTAAAAGATGATTGATTAGTAGATTTCCATGTTATTATCCAGCATCTTGTTAGAAGAGCGCGTCTGCACCTTTAAGGCCCATTCTGAAAACCTGCACTCTACGCACTGATATTATACCAGACGTAGTAGAAAGAGTTGAGGTACCACAGGTCTAGTATGCTGTATACCTGAATAATTACTGCACTGTTACTTCAAACAATATACTCCAACAAAACATTCACCTCACAAAAATATACAGGGTATCCATAAAGTCTCTTTACAATTAAGAAATATTACAAAAGCAAATGAACAGACAAATATGTGGAAATGATTACAAAATGAAGAGAAGATATTGAAGTTTTTTTGCCTCATTTAATCCACCTCTGTATGGGTGCCATTAGTTGCATGAAGCACATCAAAACAGTCCTGGATTTCTTGCCGTGTTCGCTGTAGCAGAGCCTCATCAGTGGTGATCCCACAGCACACATTCACCTTTGGATGATCTCGATGAAGTTCCCGAGTCACATGGGGCTGTTCTGATCCCAGATTCTCACATTATGTGTCTTCAGTTTCCCTGAAACATGAAAGGTTGCCTCATCACTAAAACAAACTTGAGTAAGGAACATTTCATCCTCAGAAATTGGTTCCAGTTAACTGCAAACTCTTTTGGTCTTGATTTATCATTTGGCTCAAGTGCAGGCTGTAAGAGTTGCACGTTGTAAGCGTACAATCACAAGTTTTTATGTAGGACTTTGTGCACTGTTGAACATGGAGCTGTAACTGTCTGGCAGCAGTACATATGTAATTAAAAACCTTGATAACCACTGAGTACAAAGAACAAATCTGATATCTCATCAATTGCCATTGTAATACATTTTTTAATTGTAAAGAGACTTTATGGACATCCTGTATTATAGTGTCACAGGCAGACATGGATAGAGTAGCCAAAAATTATACCATAGAAGTAAAAATATTATTACTTGATGACTTTAAATGTCCCCTAGTGAATGAATGTGAGAGTGAATGTCTGTCTTTGTCTCAGTCCTGCGAATAATTAGCCACTGTCATGTTGTACCCCACCTAAGGCCCATAGTTACTGGGATAGACTCCCCTCACACGCGATGTGACCCCCTAACTGGAGTAAGCAGAAGAAAAAAAAACATATTCCTCATTGCCGTAAAAAGTTATGTGTTTCCGTTCACAATCATCACCTTCCTAGTATTTTTTTTTTCACTTTATTGAAAGCGCATATTAGTCTTTCGCCATGTGCCTCCGTTCTAAAGGCCCTGACATTACAGTAGCAGCTGGTTGCCGGTGATTTCTAAAGCAAAGCAGTAAAGCACCCTCCGATCTCGGGTCATTAGCCTGTGCTCTGCCCCGGAGCCTCAGCAGTAATGGGCCGGCGTCACGTGAGCTCTTCTGTCTAATGTGTGGATGAGGGATTCTTTCAATGCCGCCGAAATGAATATGATCTGAACAATTTATGTGGTGCATTAGTCAAAGGAACGGCTGCGATGTCCGCGGAACGCACAGCTAGAGCCATTACATAGGTCTCCCTAATGCAGTCGACCCACTCCAAATGCTCTACCTTCACCATTACACTCTGCCATGTTATGTCATTATTACATCTGGCTGCGTATCATTTAATTAAGGGTTAGATATTAGGGAAATATGGAATCGGCAATAACGATATTGGATATTGTGATAATGATATGACCAGTTGTATAAATTAATGGCCTCTTTGATATAGTTGAATTAGGGATGTCACTATGTCAGATTTTTGTGATTAAATCAGAACTCAGTAACTCATTTCTTTGCTGTTTTGCCTCATTTTCCTTTCTAGAACTTCCCCTACATTTTGGCATAAAGCACTATTGTAAACACTCACAAGTCCATTTGACTCCTATCGTGATCCTTCGCTCGGGCTTTACTTTCGTTTTCCCCTCCTCAAATTCATATAACGACGACGAAAATCAAGAAATAAACCCATTTGTAGCTTGTTGTTTTGCTAACTGCTATGTGCCAATCTCTCGCGAAACCCGAGACTTCGGTGACACCGGGTTGACGCCGCTTACTGTTGCAGTCCAGAGACACCAGGCTTCATTCAACCCACAACAGCTCATTTAACCTTAACACGGACCCCGAAATGGTTTATTTAAGGTAAAAAAGTTCTGCTTTAATGTTAGAAGAAATATTGCGATTATACGATTTTCACGATTATTGACAACATGGAAGGAAACACTGACAATTTTTTCAAATAATTGCTGCCAAACCTGTCTGACCCATTCTTTAGCTATATTTTATTTTATTGATTAGCCACAGTGACCATATAAACATGCATAGCTTCATCTACACATACACCCACAATCTCACCAAGAACCACCATCCTCCCTAACTTTTACTAAGCAGACTAACGTCCACATACACTGTGTCCCAGCTGAGCACAGTGTCCCAGTGTTTCAATCAGTTTTTGTTCAAGTTTAGCAGAGTTTTCCCTTATATTTAGCGCATAACAGAATGCTAGAGAGGTATGAGGAGAGAGGGTGACAAAAAGAAAGAAGCAGTGGCGTGAAAGGTGTGAACATGGGTTTCATTAACAGTAGGAGAGATTATGGTGCTCTGAGATACAGAGGAAGCACCGCGTTTACCTAAAGCACCAAATAGAACATACCCGGGGCTCCAAGAAGTGATGCGCGAGAGCTCCCGGCAGGATAGCGTAGCTTCTAAACTTCTTACATTTATTCTACCGTGACATTTATACTTGTGAATAATAGTATAATCAGTTAATCCTGACAAACCTAAGTAGAACTTTAATAAAAGAAATACAAAGCTGTGAACTAGGGCTGTACAATTTATCACACATTTATTGTTATTGTGAAATCAGCCAAGGCAGTATCCATATTGCAAGAAATTAAATGTATTGCAATAATGTTATGGTACTCCATCTGGCAGAGATTTACACTGGAGACTCATTTTCCTAAATATAGCCTTGACTGAAAATGTTGACCAAATGTGGAATTTTAAAAAGTCTAGATCTACAAAGTTTTGACTAGGGATGAGACGATATTAGGATTTCATGTCATGATTATCTTGGCCACAATAATTGCGATAATCGGTATTATCCCAATAATTATGAAATTATGCTTACAGTTTGAAAATGCCGCTAAAACATACTGGAATTACTTTACAGTGACACAACAGATCATTTAAGATTTAAAGAGAAATGATTGCAAACATGATTGTTCAAAATTTAGAACACACAGATAAACAACAGCCGAAGAGACCTTGATAGTGGTGACAAAAAAAAGAAAGAAAAAAAAGACTTGAATTGCTGTCGCATGTACAGAGTACTTCAGTGAAGGTAGTAGTGGCATTCATGCAGACAGAACAATATCAGTCCAGAGTTTAGAGCAATTTTAATGCATTTTAGATCATCATGTAAAAGTTTAAAAGTAAAAGCATGTTAGCTGTAGCCTTGCTATGTTTATGGGGCTATGTGAGACACATTTACCAAGACAGGAAGACATTTTCTACCTTCATTGAGTTTTATTTCTTAAAGTGTTACCCTTTATATTTATTGGTTACTGTACTTGTAAATTAGCCACGTTTATTAGCACATAGCTCTTCAAACATGTAGCGCTACTGTTAAATCCTCACGGTGCACGCCTTACGGTCCACTGTACGCCTCAGTCCATCTGCTCTACTGTAGATGGAGGAGTTTAACCAAAATTCAAAAGCCTTCTTGAATTATGTTTTGCATGTGAAGGTAGCAAATAGCAGAGGGCTCTCATGTGAAGATAATGGCGATTATCTCAGTGAACGATTATCACGGGGATAAAAAAATGCTGCAATGAATTAATCTTTACTGTTTTCATTGCGATGAGTGATTTAATCATTTATTGTCCTGCCACTAGTTTTGACTAGAAAATACAGAAACTTACATTTCTGCTTTAATTTCATTGAACTTTTTTCAATAGTATATAAAAATATTGTCAATTGTATTGTTATCGCAATATTCAACATAGTTACAGCAAATCACGTTTTTCTTATATCGTGCAGTAGTGATCTATCGATATATCGGCAAATTGGTCCAGATTGACTTTTTGAATAAAATAAAAAGCAGCAAAGTTAGCTATGCTTGTTGTTTGTTTGTCTAAAGCTACACTTTAGGCAGCACAGCTTTAATTAAAGACATCATAACAGGAGATAGCTGGGCAGTGCAACCTGATGACTACACTTGTTTATTAAATGTTGTCGTCTTGTTGGGCACTCTGTTTATGTGACCTGTGTAGATCTGGAGATGCCGGTGCGTGTTTTAGCACTTCCCTGTCAGCTCGGCGCTCATGTTCTCTTAGAAAAAAAAAAGAAAAAAAAAAGAGAGGTGCTGATGTACTTGAGGCAGAGGCAGCCGGAGCATCCTTTAACTGTGCTCCAATCTTTCCAGGAGAAATGTGGAGTGTGTGGGCGACCGGGATCTGCAATTAACGCCGGTTGTCAGAAAGAGAAAGCTGGCGTTTACGAGCTGCCTCTGAATCACTGAGTCAAAGTCGCTTTCTCTGTCTCTCTTTCTTTCTCTCACTCCTCCTCCTCCTCTTCCTCCTCTCAGGATGTTTTTCCAAAGAGGACACAACACTAGAAAAAGCTGAAAGCAAAGGATGTACAGAACAGAACAATAAGTGTAAGGAGCAGAACGTCCCAGTAAAAGGATAGTGGTTGTTTGATGCGGTAAGCTGCTTTGTACTTCAGATTTATCATTTCATGGCAATTCATGTTTAAGGGCTTGGAAATTTAAATGAATAGTACAGGGCTACATAATGCAATATTCACTAATTTTGTTTTGCAGAAATGCTATGGTCTGTCATGACTAACCTGACGTGACCCTTTGCCTTTCAAACAATTGTCCAATCAGAGTTGGTTGCTTTGTTTTATACTTTGTTAATTACACATTTGTATACACACTGTGCGCTCTGACCATTCATTCTGTCTGTACGTTGGTCTGATTTTCCAGAGCTTGCAGATACAAACTAACAGAGCAGTACATGTGTTGACTGTTGGGGGGCGCTAGTGAACACAGCTCAAGAGTGAAAGCAGAAGACAACAGCTTTTATCAAGTTGGTCAAGGTTTATTAAAAGGCCAAACAGATTACTGCTATTTTGGCACTTTTTCAGTAAATGTGGTGTAAAAACCTCTGCCAAACGCTGCCATGTTTTTTGTTGTTGTTGCTCTTTTTCTTCCATCTTGGCAAAATCTTTGACTGGCACTGATCACCCTCTACTGGGTATTTAACATAACACAGACGTAGAAAATGTCTGCAAGTATAAATGCTGTGATGCTTGGAATGGACAAATCTATTTCCAGATAAAATGGAAATATAAATGAGCCTTTTGTTTGTTAGCAAGAAAACTGAAAGTAAATTTGATGAAAGGTCAGTTATGAGCCAAGAAAATAGTCAGTTTTAGATGTGGATTCGGAACACTGTCTTAATTCTTTCTCTGCCAGCCAGTGCCAGTGTTTGTGGTCATTTTTTAACATTGTTGCTGTCCCACAGAAAATGTTGTGCTATAGTTTTATTTAAAGGTTAAATGAGAGAGTCCCTTCTTTTATAAAAAAAAAAAGCATTTTTTTTTTCAAGTTCATTTGTTCTTTTTTTATCAGTTGTTGAAGGATGGTATTTTTCACCAAAGACATTTTCAGGCAAAAAACAGAGAAAAATACATTTTGGTAAAACTTTTTTTTTTTGTAAAATGTTGCATTCTATCCAGAAGCTTATTCTTTGTTTGATTTTTATGTAGCCAGTACTGTATCAAGTGCAGAGAGTGCACAACAACGCCCCACATCCGGTACTAATGAAAACACTAAGTGACGGAACATACTCGTCTTTGGTGGTAAAGTGTGATGTCACCTTACCTTTGCGAGATAGGGCCAATGCCTTGTCAGAAGTCTGCAATCTCTAAGTGCTTTTAGTTCATTCCAAAATGAGTCCAAGTTTAGCCCTGGTTGGGTAAAGGTTTAGCCCTCTATATAGTTCAGTCATACATTTAGCTTGTGTGCTTCTAGTTGACTTCTGGTCCAATCTTTGTTTCACTCCAATTATCAGTTTAACCCCTGCATTTTCAAGTGGTGGGCGAACCCAAAATAGAGGGTTGTAAAGTGAACCAAAATATACTTTCATTGTTTTGATATGAGCGACTTTGATGAGGTTATGATGAAGGGTAAGTTGTAGACAAGATTGTAGAAAAGTGGTTCCAATACAAATCATACAAGAAAACTGTGGGCCCCAAAATGACACCACTTTCGAAAGTAAAATGTAAAACAATGCAAAAATAGTTTAAAACAATATTACATGTGTGGTCGGGTCTTTGAGCCAGGGAGCTGCATGGATTCATTACTCGTCTAATTCAGGCCTAACAGCGGCATCTTGTTACCATGGTTTATTGTTTATTATTCATCAACAATATGGAGATTCCAGCGCTGTCCTGTGAGACCTGGAGGCTGTGTGCAGAATGTGGAGCCTGCCAGATAATCTGTGTGAGCGCAGTTAGCTGTGGACTGTCCCCGATGACTTAAAAGTGCAATTTTTTTTATATACTATATCTTTAAACAACCCGTGTTTGCATATGTACAGATACTTTTGCCTCTGACTGTAAAGTTCCTGTACTCTATGGTGGCACTATATAAGAACAATATGAACAATGATAAAAATAAAATAATCCAGATTCATTTTTGTGGATATCAATTTTGGGTAAATACTAGTTGGAACTTTTGAAAATTAGTCTTAATTTTTTCATGTTTTGGAATATTATTGAAATCTCATTATGTCAAAAGTTGAATATCCTAACAGCAATATTCACCATATATTTTATATTTTTTTCCCGTAGATACTGAATGTGTTCTTACAACATGAGTAGTTTTCCCCAACCACATAATGGTTTTGATCTGTCAGCCCACACACACTTTGTATTTGACAGGTGCTGCAAGTCATAGTACCTTAGAGACGCATTTGTGGAAAATATCAGAATGACTTACACATTTAGAGATGCAAACAGTTACAGTGTTACCTTAAGTTCTTCTGTGTTTCAGTTCATGTTATATAGGTCCAAATAACGCAGTGTTGTATCTGCAGGTGTCTGTAACTTTTACCACCTTGCGTTTGCTTCTGATAGGATAAAGTTTAAATCCCTCACATGTATATTTTATGAAAGAGGACAAGGGCCACAGTAAGAAACATTTTTTTTAGGGTTGAATTCTGAGATTAGTCAGAATTCTGAGAAGAAAGTCAAATTTCTGAGATTACAGTCAGAAATCTGAGAATAAAGTCAGAATTCTGAGATTCAAGTCAGAATTCTAAGAAAAAAGTATAAGAATTCTGAGAAAAAAGTCAGAATTCTGAGATTAAAGTCAGAATTCTGAGATTGAAGTCAGAATTTTGAAAATTAAGTCAGAATTCTAAGATAAAGTCAGAATTCTAAAAATAAAGTCAGAATTCTAAGATTAAAGTCAACTCAACTTTTTTATTCTTACAGTGGGCTTAATCTTATTCTGTAATATTTAGTTTTTGGAGTTAAGCAGTTTTTTCCAGTATGAATACTACATACAGTATATACCTTTTATTGTTTGAAAACAAGCTGTGTTCTGCAGCATAGTGTCTTAGTTAATTTTCATTGGAGGAAATGGCATTAGCCGACAAATATTGCAAATTATGAACAATCAAGATGGTTTTGACAACTGACAAATAATCAAATACTACTACTGCTTTAACAAGGAAATGAAAAACATCAAATTGTATGTTTTTAATAATGGCATTTGGGGGCTGGTATGTTCTTTTTTGGTCCATGTTAAATAGGTCATGTTGCTAATATCTAAAGCTTTAATGTGACACAGGGCTGCTGGCTGGCCCTGGTACTCTGTGAGGTTTTCGTTTCCGTTTTGGACCTGGGTGTTGAATTTACTGCTTATTACTCCACTCTGTTAATGTGCTGTCATTATGAAGGCTCTCACTTGGCATAAACTGGTTGTCAGATAAACACACGGTTGCTAAATGCCAGTACTTTCCAAACAATAAAACAGTGACTCACACAGTGGTTTGTTATTGTTTGGCTTTTGAATTCATTTTTCTTTTAAATTTATGAGATAAGTGAAAGTTGGCAAGTCATTGTTGGGATAAAATCTACATATTTTGAGTCATTTATCACTTTTGTAGTTTTTTGTCTTTTCTCTTGGCCATAAAAGCTTTTTGTGATTTTGTTATACATATTATAGATGGTAAATTAGCAAAATGTTGTATTGGTGGCATTCAAGGTTGTTACGTTTGCAAATAATTGCTAGATTGTGAACAATTTTTTTAGAATGTTTCCAGAATTGGCTATGGCAGAAAATCTTCAGTTTTGGTGCAGATCCAGAACACCGTAAAGAATTTGGTACCATTGCCAGATAGGGCCAAAGATAACTCCAGCCACATAAGGTCCATAAAGGTTTTGGATTCCTTACCATTGAGCCATAGAAAAGGCGGTGTGGGTCAATGAGTAGAGCATTTACCCCTGAACTAGATGATCCTAGGTTTGAGTCCAGGTCTATGAACATATCTTTACCATTGCAAGATAGTGCAATGCTCGCTCATTATTTCTAAGGGCGGGAAAGTTGCTGAGTTGACAGAGCAGTTCACCCCAAAAGGTTGTCGGATCAATCCCCATCACCAGCATTGTATATGGCTGTTATGTCCTTGGGCACGACTCTTCACCCACTTTGCCTCCAGCATCTTCACTAATTATTATTATTATTATTATTATGGAAACAAAATAATCATATATATTTTTACTCAGTCTGTGGGAGCCATGTCATATAAAAACTTTGATTCCAAATTTCCAAAATTTTTATTCCATGTTCTAATATTATGCAGCCATATTCATTCTGAAAGTAACACATGTTAAGCCACTGTTGGAACGGTTCTTTTTTTCCTGGTGAGTGTTGAAACTTGGCCGTCCGCCCTGACAGCCTGTGAGCTCCGAGGGTGGACACGGTTCTTGCTGAGGCTCTGGTTGTACAGCAGACAGCTCGCTCTGACCTCTGCACTGTCCTGCCCTTGACTGGGACCTGCGCTGGTAAGCCACCTTGTTTGGCTCACTCAGCACACAGGGTGCTTAAGGCCGGCCTGTCTCTGTCCCCTCTCTGTTCCCTCCAAGCGGCGCCGCGGTGAGCTTCTGTTCACCTCTGCAGCCCGGACCTCACAGGACGACCAGCGGGAGGATCCTTCTGTATAAATCTGCTGCTAATCTGCCCCCCCATCCCCCAAAATATGATCCTAGTCTAGTCTCTCACACTACCAGGCTAGCAGCTGGAGCTAAATCTATGAGGCCATGAACTTATTCATGTTTTTGGTCCTAAAGGTGTACAATATCATAGCTTGAATAAGGCTGCATTATATACTGTAAAGTTTCCATTATTGCAATATCAACTGGTCTGGCCTTACCATTTTTTGTGTTAATCTTGTAGCGATGTTTGTGGTTAATTAATGGACAAATCAACATTATGGCCTTAATAAATTGAAAGAAATACTAACAATTAATTGTCATACATCTTTACAGTAGAGTAAAGGTACAGTACCATTGGAGAGTTAGGGCAAATAACCTAAAATTAAGCAACTGTTTCCTAAAATATACAAGCCTATAACTTCTTTTTTGTTTAAAAAATACGATTACATTTTTATTATGTTTTGCGACTTTGAATTTAGTAAAGAGCTGTTTTTTTTTATCAAATGTAATGATAGGTGATGTCAAGCTGGTGGTTAACAGTTAAGCAGTAATTGTTTGTTAAGATTATAATTAATCAATTGAAGAATATTAACCAAAAGTGCATTCTGAAACCCATTTTCCAATATCTATCCTACCTGACCAGACATAATGGAGCAAACTTTATGCAATGCGTGATTTTTCTGATTGGTTATCTATTTGTCAACTTGCATAGGTCCAGATGCAGTTTATTGTGTTTATTCTGGTTGTATGTCTGTTCTATCCACCGATCTATTTGTTTCACACCAGTTTTATTTGTTGTAGTGCATTACATAAAAGTTAACCCACAAATATAGCCTCAAAGGATGGTCCGTGAGCATGAAGTAGGTTCATTATACCCTTCTCAAAGTCAAAGTTAGTCCTCAGTTGGCCGTTGAGAAACTGCACTATGTAAGTTGAGGTGAGCAACCAGAAGATATGATGTCTATAGTCCTTTATGTCATTCATGTGTAGGTGCGGCGCTAACAGCTTGCTGCAAGGCTTCAACTTGGGTGCAGAACGCTGTGATGTCAGCTCAGCACGTCCAATCACAGAACCTGAAAAATCCATTCAGACAAAGCAGTAGAAATGGGATGTTGTCATATGATAAAGTTAGCCTAGCACAGAGGGAACTCTAAACTCTTGATCTGCTAATGGGAGTAGGCTACTGTGGTGGTCCTGAACAAACATACTATGTGGCTAAATTGTGCTAGCCTCAACTGCTACCTGCTAACACTACTTCGTTGTTTGTTTGGTTGCCAGCTCCATGAACTGTGTGTTTCAGCACCCCCCCAGTGCTCAAATCTGTGGCAAGCAAGGCACCCAGAGCGTCCTATTTAAAAAGGGGCTTTTGCTCTGCCAAAACCTTTGTTTTTCCCTTTATGTTAGCGTTAACCTTTTGCTCTTACAAACTAACTACCTAACAAACTAAGCATGTAATAATATAATTTTGAAAATATATCTAATTGAGATTTTATATGATGAGATATTGTGGTTCCAATTAGATTTGCAATTTATTTTTTTAAAATGAATGTTCAGTTCACAGTTTATATTTTTAGCATGTGATGGAGCATCGACACTAGAAAGAACACTGAAATATTCACTGCTAATCTAATACAACAAATCACATGATTTTCAGATCATGTCTGTAGAGTTCTAAACTACAGCAGTATTCCAGTTTTTACATGCTAGGACCATGTGGAGACAGGATATTTTGTTCTGTGCAGAGGGCATTATATCACCTAAATAACTGCAGCCTTTGTCAGTTGCTAATTATTCAAATTGTGGTTTCGATTTGATTTCAATGAATTGTTCAGCCCCAATAAGAACCCTCTCCAATGTGAAGTGAGGCACTGTTTTTGGCCTCAAACAACATTTTTAACCTACTACACTGATCAACCAGTCTGCTTACTCAGCCCACCGGTACCACAAAGGTATTGTTTGGAACCCAGCCTTAGCCACCCCAGTGTGTGTTTGAAGCTGAGTAGCTGTACTAGTGCCCTTTAGCCACTGATCTTGAGTGACTGGAAAATAGAAGCACTAACTTTCTTCGAGCTGTATCTGAAAGAATACTCCAGCCTCACAGTATAATGTTTGTGTCTTGTAACCTCTCATCACATGCAGGTCCCAGGCTCTGGCCATTGTGCTCAGTTTTGACAAACCTTTTGTGTAACGCACAGAAACTACACATGCGGTTTGGAAGGTCCGGCTGTGGAAGCATGTGGTGGAGCAGAGTTGGTGGCTTACAGCAGTGGAGTCATTTAGTGCCTTTCTGAAGTGCCTCCTACTCAGCCTTAGTCTTTCTGGAGAGCATGAAAACCACAGAATCACACGCTGAAGGGAGTGGGCAACACTTAGTGAAAATACAACCAGACTTTGCCATTGTGGTTTAGCAAGTCACCAGTGTTTTACTGCTGCTGGAGATGAAGGTGTTTTTGTAAAGACACAATACTGGAGCCGTAGTAGACCTGTGGGAGTAAAAAAATCTATTCTGGAATTGTCCCTTAAAAATAAATTGCATTAGTTACATACGTATATGCATATAGATCAAAGAATATACCAAAAAGAAGAAATTCTATATAAATTAAAAACAAAACATGCAATAAACTGTTTTATATTAAAATAGTTGCTAAATCACCCAAAAGTGAAATTGTGATAACATTTTATTTTTCATATGTGCATCATGAAAACCCTGTTGTGCCAGTTTTAAAAAATAAAAATGAAGAAGCTATACATTATAGCATTTCACATACATTATTATAGCTATACATGTTTTGTGAATTAAATGAGCATTTGGCCAGAGCCACCATTTTGAAATGCCAGAACGCCAGTAATAGTGTCAGTGTAAAATCTGTACTCAATACAATGCAACAAACTATAACTGCAAAAGTAAATATACTGTCATTGCAATAGCAGTATTCTTATCATAATAATATTATGATTTTACAATTAAAAATAATTAAAGTCTAAAATGACTTTTCAATGTGACTAAACATTAAAGTGTTAAAAATAGTTCGAGTTAAAGGTCGCCCTGAGCCTTTTCCTTAAATGTTAAAGTAATTCTCTACGCAATAAGTTGAATTCAGTTCCTTTTATGATATTTTGCAACAGAATTGAGAGATATGAACAATAAATAATGGAGGCAAGATTATTGGGACTCAGAAGGATACATACCAACACAAATAAAATATAAAACAAGTTAAGAGAAATGTTTCTTTGCTGAGTTGCATTTAAACTGAATTATAATAAGACAAATCAAAAGAATATATTATAATCTAATTTAGCAGATCAAAAGCTCTCCCATGATTGCTAATATACCCCACTGTATTGAACCGCCATGGTTTACTGTAGATCTTAAAAAGCACTTCTCACTGGAGACTTGTACGGAGCATGTTAAACAGAAGCCTCAGACAGTCAGTCCAATTGTGTGCAAAGTAAACTTTCTTCAAAGTCGGGTGAGCAGACTGGGATGAATCTATTTACAGTGTTTTTGCAGCTAAAATATGCAACTAGAAACAGTACTGGTGGCCTATTTACTAAACAGTCATTACACTGGTCTGTGAAGTAGTCTTTGTAGTGCAGCTGGGAGACCTGGCTGCTACATTTCCTTCAGTAGTCGTTGTTACCGTGGGGTCCCCTGCAGCTGGACTGACCCCCGTGGCCCTGTGGCCCCTGAGCAACAGGAAGAGGCCCGTGTGCTTGTTTTCTGTCTGTCTGAGCACCTTCACAAGCCCCAGACAGCTGCGAGGGATGCGATTCCTCCAATTATTCTTATTTGACCAAACAAGGGGAAGTGCCTCCTCCGCTCCTGTCCTGTCTGGTCCGCCCCACAGATGTGACCAACACTCTCTTCATCATGTTTATGAAGATGGCGAAATGAAATCTGTATAGACGCATTTCAGTTAATCAATAAAGAATATGCATGGGTTTATTTGACTATAAATGTGTGTTTCAAGCACTTATGGTATCTCATTGCTTTTACTATTTTACCCAAGGATAAATGTCGAGCCACGAGGAACAGCTCTTGACCATGTTATAACAGTTTTTTGCACCTTTGAAACATATCTGGAGTAGTACACTCAGTCTCAGTAGCTCTGCATAGACTAGGGCTGCAAAACATGCATTATCTGATAACTGTGTTGCATAATAATAAAGACATTTTTGCATTATTTTAAAATAGGGCCTGCTTCCAACATAGAAAGTTAAATTCTCTTAAAACAAAAATGTAAGTCCCTGTATTCACAAATCAAAACAGCGTCAAAATCAAACCTTCACACAG
Source organism: Bostrychus sinensis (assembly GCA_020698575.1). NCBI lineage: Eukaryota > Metazoa > Chordata > Actinopteri > Gobiiformes > Eleotridae > Bostrychus > Bostrychus sinensis. Next base: position 30,431,556 of record CM036251.1, on the reverse strand, counting down.
ATTAAACCTGGAATAAAACAAGGCTAAATTGTAATTAAATTAAGGAAATTTTACATCAGTTTTATTTAGTCCCAGAACTGACAGGCTGTGTTTAAGTGCTCTCTGAACACGTATCTAAATCTGACGCAACTGCCACGCTGCTTTCTATAGCGCTGTCTGTGGACTTGACATGTATTGACATTTTTTTTAATACCACTAGATACTGGAGCTTTTCAGTCAGTACCACAAAAGTTTGTTTGGTACCCATTCCTAACCGTTTTAATTCAACAATTGCTGTATACATATCACACACACACAAAAAAAAACTCATATTGACATCTTTTATAATATCAGTTTTCAGGTAAAAAACAAAACAAAATAAAACAAACAAAAAAAAAACTAACAGAACCCTTAAATCATTAGGTGGAGTAACCAGATATAAAAGTTACTGGCAGTAGCTGTACAGACAATGCTATTTCTCTATACAGTACATGTATGCTAGAAAGGAATACACTGACTATGATGATCAAATATTTAAATATGAGCACAAGGTTAACATAACCACCATTCAGATCAGGGATTTAAATCCAGCCTCGGTGCAAGGTGTGAATGTACTAAACTCTGGAAGCCAAGATCTGAGGACACATTTATAGGTGTTGGATGTGTCAATGTGTTCATATCTTTAGAGAGGTGTGACTGGATTTGTGTTGGGGCTTACACTGAAAATTCAATGATGTTTGTAATATAGCCTATATAAAAGTAGCTTGCAGTCCCCTAATTACATCATTATATTAGAATTGTGACCGCAAGCATACTGTCATCTTTTTTGAGTCTTACTGAAGCATTTTACATTAAAGAGAGCCATCAGAAAATAGCATTAGATAAAGGTTGTGGTCATGTATTTTTATCAGATTTTTAATGTTGAACCACATATGTAAGAACAACGTGTGAGTGAATAAAACCCATTACACTGGCCATGTTTCCATATAATTAAAGAGTGCCTATTATGCTAACTAAGCTTTTACCCTAACCCTAACCCTGAGCTTTTAACCATGTTATAATATAGTTTCCCTCAAAAACAAGTCCTGAGTTTAGTTTCACTCACTCGTCTTTGAGTAATCCCGTATGCTGAGGCACAACCCTTCTCAAGAGCTGAAAACGCTTGGTTTCACAGCTCTACGTAGACACCTGAAACACTGCCTGCCCCAAGAAGTGCTCCTGTGCGTTTCTATAGCCCACACCCCATTACCAGGTTCATTCTGGTCATTTTGGGACCTAAATTGCCGTCACTATGAAACTTTCAGCGCATTTATCTTTTAGCCCCATGTTGCCCATGCTAATGATCCATTATATCATGCTCTGTCTATCTACCACCGTTCACTTGGAGATTCTGCTCACTAAAATGTAAAATGCTAATTCAGAGGTGTCCAAATTACTTAAAAAATCTTGGAATGTTGGTTTCCTTAAAATTGTAAATTGTGTCCTAAAGACATATTTATTTGATGAGTATGCAACCTCAGGATTGAAAACCCCCCGCTTGACCTCGCTAAGTGCATAAAGCCCTTAAAGTATCACTTTTACAAGCTCTGATATTATCTTGGAGCTTTTACAGTTCAAATAGCAGGATAAACTTTCAGCCTTTCCGGACGCTTCACGTAACAATAGCTTGATTTAAATTGTGAATGTAGGCCATTTTTTTTTACAAGCTTCTCATTGCTCTCCCTGTCCCAGCTCTCTTTCTCGTGTGACTGTGAATACAAGGTGTCGAGTCTGCCCGCTGTTCGGTCGTCTGCCCCCCTCCCCTCCCTCTCCTCCCCGCTCCTCCTCGGTCCACTTCCATCTGTGTGCTGTGGGCTTGCAAATCTAGGTGACAATGTTGCAGCGAGCATTTGGCTTCCATGTATTCTCCGTCACACCGTGTTCTTGATTTTCGCGTTTCCTTCCACCTCTGTCACTGCTCCAAAGCGCTCAGGGCTGTTCATGCAGGAGGGGTGGGGCGGGCAGAGGAGGGCATCCATCACCAAATACAAGCCCTGGGACTCGGGACTAGAGGCTACGAGCGAATAGCGCGGCTCCTCGGATTCCTAGAGAAGCTCGCGGGACGCCTCTGGGGGTCTCCTCGCTGTGTTGTTTGCACACAGCGTTCATGTGACAGCGAGCACACATCATCTGATTTGGATGGCAGAAATCCCCCTCAGATTATATGCTGAATGAATGCTTTCCATTGATACATTTATACATTTATGAACCAAAATAGACAAGCGAAAAAGGCATGTTAAACATCACTTTGTATCTTCCAGCGATACATGCAAGAAACATTGCATTTTTTTTCTCTAATCTGCTGTTACTTTTGACCTACTTGACTTTGGATGGATAGAACATAGAAAATGGATGGAAAAACATACAATAACCATCTTTTATATAGAGCCAACTGGAAAACAAGTTGTAATCATGCGTGTATGGTAGCTGCAGGTCAGTTTCTCATCCCAAGGCCAAAAAAAACAATACCATTATACTGATAGAATGCTATTTCTATTTTAGGATAGCAGTAAAAACACATAATAATAAGAAAAAGAAAAAAAAAAAAAAACACCTTAAAAAAAGATTTCAAGATGCAATTTAGGCTTTATTATCAAGGATTTTATGAACAAAGTTTAGGCCAATCACATGCTCACAGACAGAGTTTCAAGTGTTCCAGTTTCCCATTGTGTTCCCAATTGTGAATCATTTGCATGGATACCTTTGGCAGGTCTTTTTTATCATGGATGCCCTTCCTAGTGTAACCCTCTCCATTTATCAGGGCTAGGGACTGGTACAATTTTTTGGTTCCACTCAAAATATACTGAACAGATTTTGATGAAGCATCTGGGAAAGGTTATGGAGAAACTAATTTGTTTGATTTTGTGGACTCTTTCCCTTTGTGAGACATGGAGCAAAACAGTAACTACCCACCTCTCATTTTAGGTGTACATTTCCTGTTCATTTTCTCTGTTGATGTTTTGAAAAATCTGTATATTAAGAGTTTAAATCATTGACAGAGGCTATGGAGTTACTCATGGCTAAGACGTTTCATTTTGATTCAAAAACCTGACCTGAAACTCAAAAAAAAGTAAAGGTACAAACTTATTTTACTTATGAATTTTTTAAAATGTAACCAGAGGTGGGTGGTCACTGTTAAGCTCCCTAGGGACTTTGTGGCTCAATGAATAGAGCATTTACCTCTGAACTAGAAGATCACTGTCTGCATCCAGGTCTCGGCTATATCTTTACCATTGTGAGATAGGGTCAAAGCACAACCAAGCGCTTTTTTCTCGTATGGTCAAAAGCACCTCATGCCTAGTTCAAAATGACATTGCACTAAACTGAGTCTAAACCAGGACTAATCTAAGACTAAACCAGAACATAACCAGGTCTAAACCAGGACTAAATCAGGACTTAACTAAGAGTAAAGCAGGACTAAACCAAGTCTAGGATTAAACCATCTAATCCAGGACTAATCCAGGTCAAACCAGGACCAATCCAGGACTAAATTAAGTCTAAAGTAGGTCTTAACCAGGACTAAACCAGAACTAAAACAGGACTAATCTAGGACTAAACCAAGGACAATCCAGGACTAAACCAAGTCTAAACTTGGTCTTAACCTGGACTAAACCAGAACAATAACAGGACTAATCTAGGTCTAAACCAGGACCATAAACTAGGACTAAACCAGGACTAAACCAGGACCAGTCTAGGAATAAACCAGGTCTAAACTAGATCTTAACCAGGACTAAAACAGGATTAATCTAGGTCTAAACCAGGACCAATATAGGACTAAACCAGGTCTAAACTAGGTATTTACCAGGAATAAGTCTAAACCAGGACTTGCCCCAACTAGAGACTTCTATAAAAATAAATTAGATCTTTAAGAGTCCTGAGTGCCACCAGAAGAAGGCTACGAACCACCAGTCGTACCCATCCCCACAGCTTGAGAACCATTGCTGTAGGTCTATAGCATAAAACAGCGGGAGAAAAATCAATGCACCAGGCCTTTCACTGTTGTTATGACTCATGGCCATCTTCAGTGCTCGGATTGCATAAACCTTTTATGTAATGGAACACTGTGGGAAAGAGGCATCGAGTGGAGGATAAAATGGGAAGACAAAATCAAATATTTATTCTGAGCTTTTTACATTTTTTTTTTCTATTCAAAGCTCAGCAAAACGCACACAGACAGTATAATCCCCCAAAATATAGACTTCTTCTAGCAAGATTTTTTTTTTACTATTTACCCAAAAAGATGTCTGCTGATAATAACAGATCTGAAAATGTAGAATCGCAGCATCTAATCTTTGCTGCGTGGAGACCAGGCCGAGCCACATTATGCATGACGTTCCTAATATGCGTACGTTGTGGATTCCCCCCGGAGCAAGATCTCGCTTCATCTGGCCTGTTTATCATTTAGTAAAAAAAAAAAAAAAAAAAAGTGCGGTTTGTTGGAACATCAAAAGGCAGTGTGGCACTTAACACAGCTCCCCCAGGGCTCCTCCGAGGGGGCGCCCCACAGTGTTGGCATTACCACCGCTCCCTGGTGAGGAGTTCGGCTCATGATAGACAATACGCCATGTGGACAGTGGTAAGGGGGAGTTATGGTAAGGCTCACAACACAAGGATCTGTGGGTGTAGGCGAACAAATGTGTGTATTTTTTGTCAGGGTTGTAAAAATATCAAGATAACATGATATTGTACTATTACTGTTGTATTAAAAAATGAAAGTGTTGGATCTGCCGTTATTGATTTAATATAGGCTGCAGAAATTTGACATCATCATGAAAAAATGCCGGGGGTACATGAGACAAAAAAAGTTGGGAACCACTGTCTTACAGGACGGAGGTGTTGGAGGAATTGAGATAAAAGACTCCTGGTGGTGGTGCACTGAACTGAAACTCAAAGTCATGTTTGTGGTGACTTAGTAGTTAACACTCTCTCCTCTCAGCAGGACGGTGCTAGGTTTGGATCCCTGACTGTGTGGGGCTTTTCCTTGTGGAGTTTGCATGTTCTCTCTGTGTCTGGGTGGGTTTCCTTCAGGTGCTCTGGTTTCCCCCATCAAACTAAAACATGCACAATAGGCTAATCCTCCAGTTAGGTACTCCTGACCAGGATCCTGGCTCAAAATCTCGAGAGAGGTCCCTGGGCGCTGCACTGCGGTCGCTCACTGCTCCAAGTTGTCCGAGAGGCACTGAAGGATGGGTCAAATGCAGAAAACACATTTTCCTACTGGAACAATAAAGTATACCTTACCTGTCCAAAAAGCTCCGGTACTTAGTGTTATTTTAAAAATAATTTTCATTCAGGTAAGTATACCCTGCGGGTCTTGTGACAGCGCTGTGGAAAGCTACACTGCAGCCGCATCACATTTAGCTCCATGTTTTGAGCGGAGTTTGCAAACTGTTTTAAACTGAATTCAGAAAAAGTGGGAAGAGAGGTTGGTAGAACATTTGATCAGTCTGTCAATGTCTCCTGTTGAAAACATTTGTAGAATAGTCAGTAGAATTTAATGACGTATCAGGTCGACTGCTACAGTTTGTTTTAGCCAATTATAGCCATGACTCATATAAAGCAGCTAAAAAAAACACTATGATGGTAATAAAAAATCTTGTTGAACCATTATAGCCAAAAAAATATAATTTTAATCGTTAAGCAGCCCTTTAAAAAACATACACTCAGTGCCTTTAGTACCAAAAGTGCTCACCTCCCCAAAAGTGTCATTAAAATTTTATTTTATATATATCTTTTCTGTTTTGAATGACTCAATTCAAATAACCAACTTCAATTCTTATAAAAACTATTATATTTTAATATTTCTTAAACTATTTTAACCCTTTAAGTGCCATTTCGCTACAGTAAACCAGAAGAAAAACAAAAAAATCAGAAAAACAAAAAAATCTTTTAAACATACTAAGTGTTATGTGAAAATTTTAAAAACATATTTTTTATGGTCTTGGACATGTCATTGATCAACAGCAAAAATGATTTTCATGAATTCTTATTTTTTGAAAAATGCAACACTCTGTATTTTAGGATCAAGGTGTTCACATCCATAAAAACGTAAATTTAAAAAAATATATTTTCCACTTTTAATCATGGAAAAATATCTGTCAACTTGAGTTCTGATCATAACAATTATATTTTTAACATTTCTCACATCAGTGTTTGTGTGAGAGCCTCTAAAACTCTGCATGTCTGATTTAGGACTCAAGACAGAGCTGTTAGAGACATAGAGAGAGAGACAGGTGATAACCCAAAACAATGTTTGTCTCCCTTCATACTCCCCTCCACTTCTACCCACGCCCCCAACCCATTCACCCACATACTCCCACATGCATCCAAATAGTAACCCTGACAACATTTGGTAAATTTTGAATTAACACAGAAAAAATAATTCAACATTTTCAATGACAAAGTAAAAAAAAATGGTATCAAAGACAGCTTAAAGGTTAAATGTTTAGCAGTATGCCTTACGTTTTTCGGGCTGGTATTGCTAAGTGGCTTGTGGCTGTCTGCAAACCTTAACCAACCAAACAAATCAGTGAGAGCCTGACCAGATGGATTTTTGTGATTTTGTAAACTCACAGATGTCGTGACAATCCAGATTGCTGTGCAAGGTAATCGAAAATCTCTGCTCCTGGAAAGATACAAACTGCAGCCACAAGGGGTCAGTCAAGGGCTAAATGAAAACTTACGATGCCTTTGCGGAGGTCTCTTCTGTCTGAGTGCTTATAGTTGTATTGTTTGAGTCTTATAACTTTACTAACAGATATAAGCCATTTCTTTAAATAGTGGACTGAATCTTGACTTGGACTTGATTCCTAAAGCTTTCTGTCTTGTCCTCGACTCAGTTGGTCTGATCTTGCTAAGAACAAAAGCACCATTTTTCATAAACAGCATGACACAGACAAAGGTCATTCGAAAGGTCAAAGGTCCTGACTATGAAGCTGCTGAAGTCACACTAATATTTCACTTAGTTCAATTGAGAAGAATTATGTTGCATTAACTCATAACGCTGAAACTTTAGGCGGAGTGCATGTTCCAGCGCCTGCACAGCGTCTGGCCTTTCAGTCATCAGAACCATTCATATTTAATGAGCTATAATTCATCATCCTCCATCGCATTTAGGAAGTTGATGTTTTTTTTTTTTTTTGTTCTTGAAAGTTTGACTAAAATATGTGTCGAGGGGTTTACCTTGAGAGGAGAGTGTCTTCTCTACATGAAATGGATCTAACTGTTTCGCGGAGGGTCATCTCTTTATCCTTGAGAAACTGAGAATCCATTCATTGGCTGAGCTCAAAACCTGACTGACGCAAATGGATCGTGGGGAATAGCCGCGTCCCAGCAGTAATTATGTTACAATGCCAGCACCGCACACGACCACAGAGGTGGGATGGGCGCTCCTTTCAGGCCCTCTTTCGCTTTACATCTTTACCACGTATTTAACACAGCCTCGCAGAATCGGCCCATCAGTCTCCCTCCAGCCCCCCTCCCTCCCCTGCCTCTCTCGCTAACTCGTGTTTTTGAACAGAGCAGAGAGGTGCAGTGGAAACTTTCTGATGTTTTAGTTCAAGTGAGGAAACGGTTCATCATGTCAACCATCTTTCTGTCTTGTCTGTCTGTCGGTTTTTCTTTTCCTTCTCGTTCCGAACACTGTGTAGCTCGTGCCTGAAGCCAAAGCACAAAAACGTTTCATTTTTCTTCACTGTCCGGGGCTCCGAGTCAGTTAAAAAAGAGACATGAATTAATGTAATGTCAATGGCGTTTTCTCAGGAAACCCCAAGGCGTTTCGTCAAAGTCACCTTGTCCAGTCCTCTCATCCCCCCGACGCTCCAGTGAGAACGTCTGTCTGCGCATTATGTCTTTTGGAGTACTCACTTTGGAGTATTTTTACGTGACTGAGTGCTGTAACAGTATATTGCAAAGTTCTCACAATGTTAGCAGTAGCAATCTCCACACTGCAAAGACTTTTTCAGAACAATGCTACATATAGTTTTCAATGCTCTTATCCAATCAGAGAAATCAAACTGGTCTGGAAAAAGAATCTTGTGCTTAGGACCTGATAAAACTGTCATTATTGTAACATCAGAAACTGTAATACCATTATCAAAAGAAATGGCTTCTATTGCAATATTATGGTCTACAAAAAGAAATAAATTAACTCAAACTGTACTGCTTTAAAAAAAAAAAAAAAAAAAAAAAAAAAAAAAAATCTGTTTAAGACCTGGCAAATGTATCTTTGTGCTCTTCTATGTGGTAGAAATAATAACACTTTAGAATAACTCACCACTATTAAACAGTAATAAAGCATTAATAAACATGTAAACAACAACAATTTAACAGCTAAACAGTTTCCAGATTCTGAATTAACACTGATGCTTATATATACAATTGAATTACTTAAGAATTAAATAATATTAACATTGTTTAAAACGCAATGGTGTTCATGTTGGGGTAATGCTTTGTAAATTATCATTAAGTACTAAACCCTTAGCTATTACTGAAAGGGGACATTTTGCTTTTTTCAGGCTTTTTGAAATAATTTTGGATGACTTTACACTAGTATTTCACAGACCTATTAATTTGACTTTGCAGAGAACACTTGAATTAGGTGTTTGTCACCCCCTGCTGGCAATGGTGAGGAATGGGCAGAGCATAAAATGGCTAACTAGCATGGCTATTATCAACATGAAGCTAACAGTTGAATAAATAAACCTGACTGCTTCGTTGTGATGCCAAAGCGCTGAAATGATCAGTATGAGTCTAGTGACAGTGTTCATGTGTCTACATAGAGCGATAAGTCAGAGTGTTTTCAGCTCTTGAGAAGGGGACGGCTTCAGCATACAGGATTAATCAAACAAGAGTAATAAATAAAACAAAATACTACTCCTGCTATGTTTTGGAGGTGGAAGCAACATTATAACATGGTAAAGGCTCAAAAAAGTTGATTTCGCAGAAGTCCACACTGGGGGCACCGTATCAGGTACAAGGTCTACCTAAGGAAGTCCAAATCTTTTGTCAAATGTGATCTTCAGATTTTGCAGGCTATAGCTGTACAGCAATTTAACCACAAAGGGTCACAAGCCAGAGTACACTTTGTGTCTGTCCCATGCTCAGATGTGAAGGTTGCGTCAGGAAGGGAATCAGACGTAAAAACTATGCCAAGTCCAAATGCAAATCCCTGCACACTTTGAGTTAGCTGATTTGCTGTGGAGATGTCAGAAGGGACAAACCAAAAGAAAAGAAGGCTTTAAGCTTTTTAGCAATATTCAATATCGCATTTGTCATGTTTATTCCTATTGTATACACATTACAGTATTTACATAAGACTGACATGATTCCTGATACAAAGCGCTCACAGTCAGACGTGTTCCTTTCTCATGTTGATCCGGTGGGGTTCTCTCCCTCTTCATGTCATTTTGAGGTGATAAGTAGCTTTCTGTCTCCTGGTCTGCGTCTCCAGCACATCCCCCAGCTCAGGAGAGGTGCGAGCAGAGCCGAGGATTGTTTGAACTTGCATTGATCCAATGTGGGATTACAGCGGGCTCATAGGAGAGTCGGCCTGAGCCACCAGTCATCAGCAGATTAACCACTCACTGTCTGAACACTGCCATTTCTCAGCCACAACAGTCTTTGTCACTATAGGCGAGGTTTGGCTACATTCATGAATTTTGACAAAAGAAAGAATTTTAGACAAATTATTTCACAAAGCTTTAAATGAAATGTGTCATTTGAGAAAAACAATACAAAGAAACAAACTAACACAAGGAACCCAGTCAGGTTTACATCATGAAGTGAAACTGATTAACCTGGTAGAGTGCTTACCACATACCTGAGCGTCCTGGGTTAGAATCTGGTTCAGGACAGTTTGCTTCATGATGTTTCCTTCTCTCTCACCCCCTGATTTCTGTCCATCAACCCTGGCTTTATCAATAAAGGCCAAAATGCACAAAAATCTTTTAAAAAGACAAATTAGATGCATTTACATTGACCAGAAGAAGGAACTTGTAGCGGCTTTAAAAGCAGAAATATATAGAAGAAACAAAAAAACTAAAACAAAATATTTTCAAGTGATTTTTTCACATTCTTTTTTTCCTTGCATGTTTTTGTCTGTTTTCATAAAAATGTCTAAAGTGAATTAGATTCCCTTTAAGAATTATGACTAGTAATTAAAATGGAGAGTATGACATCAAACAAACAATCAAATACAAATAAAGTTTTGAAATTTCTAGATTTTGCCTTGAATATTTTATGGACCCGAATAATTTGAAGTTTGAATTCAGAATTCTAATTCATTCTGACAATATAAACCCACACCTCAAGAAGCATATAATGGGCCTAATATAAGTCAAGTCTTATAAATATCTGTGAGGATAAACACTTCCTTAGTAAAGGCTCTCCGAGCTCCATGGAAACGCTCTGAGGGAGGGGCCGCTGAAACTTCAGATAAACTTTAAGCTGCTGTTAGCCACTTAGCTTTCCTTTAGAATGCTGCTAACAACAAGCCGCTTTCTGAATGATGGTAAATGAAGCAAACAGGTGCAGCCTAAATAATACCTTCAAATGTTTCTCTCGTGCCGTCCGCCCTGGGCTTGTTGTTGTTCATTTGTAAACAGCAGAGCTGTGTGTGCTCATCTGTCTGTGTGAGACAGAGGAGAGAGAGTGCGCTCCCGCTCGAAGCTCTTGTACAGCCTTTTTACGCTCCCAGAATGTTGGGTTAGTGATTTTACAAGCCCTGTTAACTAAAACTTGATATAAATTCAAGTAAAATGGCCAGGTAATGATGTCTAGCACCAAACAAGTGAGCCAGGTTACGTACCATTGGTGGCCTGCCCGCTGTTTTAAAGGGACATTGCGATTATTTTTTTTCTCCCCCCGATTCGAAATTTCTCTGTTTTGCATGAATTTTTGTCTGATTTACAATGAATTGTTACATCTCTAGCATCTTGTAGTAACGTTGAAACTTGCATTTCCACAGTTGGCGAGCATTTGTTTTGGCCTTGCAGGGTCATGCTGCTGTCTGAATTATTTTGAGTTAGCAGTTGGCCGGTTTACAATTCAATTCGTACCAAATACCGGTTTATTTCTCTCGTATGATATGAATTTTCCTCCTATGAAAGGTAAAATGTTTGGTGCGGTCCTTCATAATTTTGAAAAATATTGTGATATGATGATTTTTGGTCATAACGCCCTCCCATATTTTGCGCTTAAATTGTGCTCTATTTAGTCCATCTCCTCTCTGTCTGCCACATACTTCCTGTCTATCTATAACTATTCAGTATATGCATATAGTTTTGACTTCTACTTTAGGCATCTTACTGGATTGTTAGAACAGATTCATCACAAGTATATTCATTACAAAAGTGCTCCAGGAAGTGCTTCATAAAGCCCACGTCTAGTCACCGGTCTTGTCCCCTTTTCACATTTCCTGCAGCCTTTTTCTTGTTCACGTTTTGTTCTGCTGCTCGCCGATAGCCCTTATTAATTATCCCTCATTAGTCGCCTTGGAAACTGAGGTGAGGATCTGTATAACACCAGGAAAGAAAAGAGAAAATGTGACGGGAAACGGCTCGGAGAGAGGTGGCTGTGTTTCGGGGCGATCGGCCTTGTATGTCAGATTAGCATCATGGGATGGGGAGGGGGGCATTAGCGCTAGCGACACTACAGGCCCACAATCCTGTCTTTGAGTGCGGGAGCGGTGGAGATAAGCGCGCTCGCACAAAAGGGAAAGGAGAAGAAGTATAAGAAAGGAGAGGCTGGCCGGGGTCCCACTGCCCTCGGGGGCCTGCTGCAGCCCCATTCACAGGTACGGCACCTCCAGATGACGGCTGAAACAAAGAGGACGTGTTGGTTGTTTTTGGTGTCAGGCTGGTGTATCGCTGTAACGGTGGATTTATGCTCCTCCGCTTCCCCCATCTCAAACTCTGCCAGGAGCGGACCAGAATGTTGACACTTTAAGAGTTTGATGCACTTAAGAATGTCGCCATGGATTATTGTACTGAACGTCTGTATCTACGCACATCAGAATACATCGTATCAGAAAGGATCATGGAATTGTGTGTTCCCTTAAGAGTGGTGATTCAAGCTTATGTAACCAGAGAGTGTGTTTTAGTAATAGTGGTTTTCAGATTAATCACACTCTTGGGTTTTGATTCATCACGGTTGATCACAATGTTTAACTTGGTAGATTTTCAATGACAATAGCTGCAATGACAATATGCAGCTTTTAAAAAAAAAAAAGGCCCGCAAGGTTGAGGAAATGTTGTCTTCACCAGTGTCGCTTGACAGGAGCGGCTTGTTTTTGTAGTAGTGGCGTCTTTGCTAGCATCAGCAAAAAGTCGCTGTGCTCGAAGGTGGTATTTTAAGCTGGTAGCTGTGCTTTGGTGAAAAAAGAGTTCATTGTTGCAACATGGCGGCATAGTGGGTTAGTGGTTATCACTCTCACCTTACAGCAAGAAGGTCTGGGGTTTGATTCTTGGACTGTGGAGTTTGCATGTTTTCCCCCTATCTGGGTGGGCTTTCTCCAGGTGTTCCAGTTTCCCCCATCAACCTCAAAACATGCACAATAGGCTCAAACCTCCAGCTAGGATCCTGGCTCAAGATCCGGAGAAGGGCCCCCGGGTGCTTCACTGCAGCAGCACTGCTCCTGACAGGTTGCCCCAGTGGCACTGCAGGATGGGTCAAATGCAGAGAACGAAATTGCCTCCAGAGACAATAAAGTATACCCTAACCTTATATGCACACACTACCTTGGTTTTATCCAGAGTCCCATCAGGGTGTTTTTTTTTTAGCTGAGTGTCTGCATTGACCCGACCACTAACCTTATCACACCCCGCTCCGTCTGACAGATAGTCCTCCACAGAAATGATATGGAAGGGTGTAAGGCAAAACAGATGGTGTGATTAATTTCATATTTATGCATTAACGCATTAACATAGACAGCCCCAGTCTTTTTTGGTAATTGCTTAGACTCAGAAGTCAAAATAAATGCACAAATTCTTACAACTTGACACATAAGGAGCAAAAATTTATCTCAGATTGACACAACTCACAATCACACTTTTAGCACAACATTTCATACAGGGTTTTGCTAAATCTAAAACGCAAAGACTTTCTTTATGTCCTTAAATCTGTCCACCAAAATATTGCATTCGGTTACTTAAGGCCATGGACATGAGACACATGAGACAAAAAAAATAACACAAAGAAATCAGAAGATGAAGCCATTTTTAGACAAAGAATCAGGAACAGACAGGTTCAGTAGAAACAGTGGACCTACAGGAGAGCTCACTGCTGTGGTCCAAGTCTAAACCAGGTCCTGATCTAAAACAGAAATAAAACACTCTGGCAGACAACTTGGTTTTTAAAAGTTTATATTTTATAAATGTTGTAATGTTTTATTTTCTGCAGATGTAACAGCATTTTTCTTATTCTCAAACAGAAACAGTTTTTTGACAATAGGCCTTTAGACACTTACCTCTAAAGTACAATTGTAAAATGAGTTTTAGATTCCTCAGTGCAGTGTTGATGATGATGGACAGATATATTAAAGTGGTGATCGTGTGTCATATTTAGATGATAACAGTGTCATTTTACATTAATGTCTAAAGTTTAACACACAGTGCACATGTTGCACATGCTCTGAGCAGTTTTGTAACTAGAGTATTTAGTTTTGTAATTTGTGTATACATTTCTACTACACTGGCTATTAGTTTCAGAAAGTGTGCTTAAGGAATGACAAAAAATTGTATTAGGAAAACATGCATGCTGTAACTATGTTGAATATGCTAATAACCATATTATATTAATATTTGGATTACATTGCAGCACAGTAATACAGTTTTATTTAACATAGATATAAAAATGTATTTAAATTTTAATCGGACAGAACTCAAAACTTACTAGACTAAAGCAGGTCTAAGTTATTATATCATGTAATTAAAGATTTCCGTAACACTTTAGAGTAACTCACAACTACTAAGCAGTAATATAGCATTAATAAATATGGAATAAGCAATAATTTAAGAAACAAACCTGAATTATCTCTGATAACTACAAAAGAATTAAACATTAATAACAATGTTAATAACTCAGTGGTGTTTATACATTTTGATGTAATGCTTTGTAAATAATGAATTATCTGGTTACTAATGCTTAATTAATACATAATTAAAGCTTAGTTAAGTAATAGTGAGTAATTGTTAAGTATTACCAAGTTTTTATTTACTTTGAGTCCATTGTGATCCCTGCTTTATGAAAAATCAGCATCAACAACTGAGGTTCTAAAAGACGAGTGAGCACAGAAGACGACTTGTTTCTTGTTACTTTTAACTTGTTACTTTGGTTTAACACTAGCACTAAGAATCAACATTGAAACACCTCTTGGGGTTAGGTGAGAACCACGGGTGGGTCATTTTTACCCTGACACAACACCTTCCACTTTCGACAACTGTGGGGCTTCATCTGTGAAGATCTATTTAAAGATATCCCTGCAACTAAGATCTGTGGTATACACCAATTTTTCTTCTAAGATCTTCACTAACACAGTGCGACCCCTGAAATTGCCACTATTATAAAATATTAACTGTTTTATTGAAAAAGATTAGCTTACTTACATCCAATGGAAGAAGTACTTTTTAAAGTAAAAGTACAGATAAAGGAGCAAAAATGTACTTTATTTAGTAAAAGTATCACATGAAAATTAGTAAAAGTATAAAAGTACTTACTTTCAAATGTACTTGTGAGCAAAAAAAATAAAAGTATTTCACATAGATTCAAGATCTAATGAATGTGAAGGATTTTGCTGAAAAACTGTGCAGAAAATGAATGGTTAACTGGTGCAATAGAAGAGACTGAATCAGTGAGGATTTACTGAAGAGTACTGCTGTACTGCATCTGTTATACTTATGTACTGTGTCTACAGTGATGACACAGCAAAAACTAATGTTTTAAACCAAACTCGAACTACTTTTTACTCCAAACCAATTCAAAAAAGTTGTGGAGTAAAAAGTACAGCAAGCAAGCCTGAAAACTCCAAATCTCTACCTCCAAATAGACTGGTCAAAGCCAGGCTTACTCTCTTCAGTGAACAAACTTAATTCTTTGCCACTTAACTTATAATAATAATAATAATAATAATAATAATAATAATAATAATAATAATAACAATAACAATAACGATAATAATAATAATAATAATAATAATAATAATAATAATAATAATAATTTGTTATTTTGCAATCATTAATGACTCATGCTATGTTTCAGTTACAGACTAAGTGACTTTTGTGGATTAATATTAGTTGTGGCTCTTTACAGATTTTATATTTTTGGCAACATTTGGCTCTTTGGTTTCAGAAGCTTCAGAAGCAGACCTCTGGCTTAAATGCAGAGGGATATGTTGAAAGTTACTTTACTTGGTACCTATCTATGATGAACATGGCCAGAGGTGGAACTGACTTGAGTACAAACTAGAATATGCACTTTCTGAGTACATTTGTTTTTAAACATACTACTAGAAAATGTTACTCATGTAAATAGTCTAAAAGTGTATAACTGAGTGAAGGTTTCTTTGCACTCTGTGGGTAGTAATAGTAACAGTATTAGTATGTAATAGTGGCAGCAGTTGTAGTGATAGTAACAGTAGTAGCAGTGTTAGTGGTAATAGTCAAGTAAAGGGGCGGACGTTTGCCCACTTACCTGAAGGTTGGCGGTTTCAGTCCCGTTACTGACATTGCATACTGTCATTGTGTCCTTGGGCAAGGCACTTCACTCACATTGCCAGTGTGAGTGTGTTTGGTGGTTGGAAGGGCCTTAGGTGCAGATTGGCAGCCACGCTGACTTAGGGTGTGTGACTTAGGAGTGAATGAATAATGCAATGTAAAGCACTTTGGCTTTGAGTATCTAGAAAGGCGCTGTAGAAATCCAGTGCTTTAACTTTAACTATTGCTAAAGTTTACACTCAGTACATTTTTTAATTTTACCCAAATAACTTTTTTTTTTACTTTCTGATTATTACTTGAGTAACAGTAAGTAACAATACTTTAACTGCAGTAAACGTTTGGAGTACCTCTTTCACCTCTGGTAGACTATGATTAGGTGAGTAAACATTATGGGCTGTCAGTAAAACCACAGGAGATGATGGTGTGTCACTGTTTAATCTTGGACATACTTTGAGGATGGCTCACTGAGGAGGAAGGGTGTTCCTGAGGTGGCCCCGCCCTTCCCTCCTCCCTACCTCCTACCTCCTTGTCTCCGGCTCATTACAAATCCCACAGAGGCGTGTGGATGGTGTCCTGAATAACAGGAAGTGGAGGGGCAGGAAGTTGGGTCTTGTCTGCCCCCGTCCTGCCTGCGGTGGGATACTGAGACTAACGTCCACTTGCTCCGGAAGTGGCTTTGTCAGGGACAGGGCCCTTCGCTTTGAAGAAGTACTGCTGCGTGGGGGTGACTTCTATCATAAAATAAATACTAAAGGTACATTAAGTAGAGCTGTGTATTTTGTAATTAAAAAATACGCAGCACACAAGTAGAAAATATATTTAATAATGTGTACTTCAAAATAACAGTTCTTGCTTGTGGCTCAATACTGTTTTTAGCAACATCACAACACGAAGAAGATAGGATGCCAAAAATGTCTTAATGGGACAGTATTATGCAAAATTGACCTTCATCAAAACATACCTGGAGTTGTGTTTTATTTCAGTCACACCTGTTTAGGTAATTCTGTATTCTCTGGCATGGCCATTGTGAGGCCTCACAGTGCTCAGTATCACGAGCCTCTGTCTCTCCCATGAACCCCCGCCCACTTCAGGAAGCACTGACCAATGAACGAACCCCCTACATCCATTCTGCCTCATTCATTTATCAAAAAAAAATAAAAAAATAAAAATGGTGTACGGCTCTGTTTCCACTGATTCCTCACAGCTACTTTTCCCCCATATTGTAGTAAAATGGCACAATAGAAAAAGTTTAAGTAACTAAAAAGCTTTTTCCTTTGATTCTGTAACAGAGCTGCTCTCTGCTGTCCTGTTTCTTTGTTGCAGTAGTCAAGTGTTTATTGGAGACTTTAATCTTTTATAAGGTTCTTCAGGGGCGGTTCTAGGGGGTGGCCAGGAGTGGCCAGTGCCCCTGTAACTGTGAGCTTGTGCCCCCTAGTGGCCACTCCTCTGACGTATCCTAAATGCTTTATGAAACGCACACATTATATTGTAAATTTGTTTTAAAGGTTATTCTAACATTATAAAAGGGAGGAGATATGTTTGTCATGTTTACAAAGACAATATCAGAGCTATTGTTATTAACTGTTATTTTTTAAATAAGTCCCAGTCAGTTTACATCAAAATGTCCCATGTACCCTCTGACAAAAAGGCTGGCCCCAGTGTGGCGTCCCAGTTAAAAGAGGTCTAAAAACATCACCCATGATGTTTTTAAAGGTTGTAAAATGTAGAATGCTGTTCTAGAGGTGACCAAGACTGGTTTATAAATATTATGAAAAGCATAATACAGCCCGTTTAATTTGATCTAAAACAGTAGTACTACAGTACTACTACTAGTAGTGTAGTACTATCCAGTGCTCTCTGATGCTCACACTACTTTGCAGCTGCAAAATACTAAACCCTCAGCATTAGGTCTGAGTTGCATACTGTGAGAATGCTTTGTTTCACTTTGCTTCCTTTTTGATGTTTTTCTATTTGAGTTGTTTTGTTGTGTAAACAGACAGCCAAGACAAGAACAGCCACACTCTCTGTATTATTAGCATCCACTAAAGTGAAACTTTGCAACTTGTTGATATTTTGGGTGCATTTTTTATGGTAAAAGTGGAGAATTTAAGCTTGTTTTTGTTTCCTGAAGTAACATCTAATTAAACTACAATGCCAAATAAGAAGGGATTTTTAATTCAGTCAATTCTAGTAGCAATGCTGTGTCTTAGAGAAGCAACTTGTCATTAAATCTCTCCTGAAATGTAAAGTATTATATGTACAGTAGAGACACTAGTTTGTCTGTGTGGAGCTTCATGGATATGCTCAGAGTGGATGCGAGTAAAACTCCAACAGACATCCAATCTGACCATCAGGAAAATTAACAGTTATGAATAGATATATAATGATCAGGGCTTGACATTAACTTTTTTGCTCACTTTCATGGCAAGTCTGTTTCAAAAGTTACTAGTGTTTTCACTCCATAATTGTATTAATTCAGTTGCTTTTTGTTTTTATTTGATAGCATAAAATAAGCTTAAAGAATTAGCAATTAGGCTTATTCACAGTCCTTTTACTTATATGTGAGGGCCAGGTGAACTTAGCCATGTTTTACTGCAGTGTGGGGTCAAGATCCATCAGCCAGGGCTCTGTAACAATTTAGAAGCCCGACTGCAAAAAGGAAAGCACCTTTACATAAAGCCTAGATGTTGTATGAAGTTGTTTTCTCAGAATATTAGCAATCATAATATGCAATTTAACAGTTTTCTTCAAATACAAGAAAAAAAAAAACTTTCAGAGAATTTGTGGATCTTGGAGAATATGACTAGCCACAGCATCGGAAGCGGCGAGAAAAGTTATAGGCCCAGCTGCAAAATAAAAACTACAATGTCCCTATAAAGAAGTGAAACTGAAGTTGAAGTACAGGTCTGGTCTGGTCAAAGTACTCACCAAATCCACATCCTGTTGTTGTACCAGAATCACATCAATGACACACATAAAGAAAGTAAATGCCATGTGGCTTAAGCAATGGCAACTTTTGTTTCTGACGTGCAAAGAAAGGCACGCAAAATTTATTATTTTATCATATTATGAGTTCAGTACCAACTAGTAGTTCCATACTGTTTAGGAAATGGCTTTTGGGACATATTTTTGGAAGAGTGCTTAATGCAGAGTAATGTATCAAACCCATTACATGGACATTAAAAAAAAAACAGCTGGCACATTTAGGGAAGTTAGAGTGGTAGTGCAGAAATTAATTTGTAGAAGTTTCTATGGAAGTAGCAGGTACGAAATGAAGCATTTCAAGCTTGCTTCCTCTCTCTTCCTTGCAGAAGAGAGAACCAGGGTTTCTGCAGGGTTGAATTTAAGACTTATTTTAGAACATTGCTCAAGAAAATTACCTCAACAACACCAAAAGCACCAAAAGCTGAGTTGTAACCAAGGCTGCGCAGTTGAATTATGACCATTTGTGACTGTGAGTGCCACAAAGCATTTTGGTCTCAGTAAGAAAAGATCTGCGCAATCGGCAACAGTAAGCCTTTGAGTATTGAAGTGGGCATTTTAGAATAAGCTGTAAATGCAGGTAGTTGCATTAAAAGTGCATGATATATTTAAGATTTGTTTAAATGTATTTAAAACATAATACTCTGCATCTCAGTAAATTTAAGACTTTTGAAGGTCTTAAATTCAGATTTTTATATTTAAGACTTTTTACACTGGAAAAGTTGCACTGATTTTTGCCATGGCTACAAAAAGTAAATCAGGGTAATTGCTTAAGCTGGGGACAGATTTTGTAAAGACTAGGAGCACACACTGACAGACTGGTTTCAGCAGATTTTGTTTGGACAACTGAAAGACTGGGGATCACTCATTTAAAGACGGTACCAGTGGTTGTGTCCGAATATTCCTGTCCCTGTTCACTCCACTGTATAGTGCACTGTAGTGGTCATGCTTTGCAAGTTTCATAGGAAAACAGCAGGACCATGACAGGTCTTTAAACTGTACACAACCAGTTAGAAATGCTTTTTAACTTTTTTTCATGGCATAATAATGAATCAGTTGTTAGTAAATAGGCTGTTACACACTAATATTGCTAGGACTACACAATATGGGAAAAACATATATATACAAATACTGATCATTTCGCAATATATTGTACAGCCCTAAATATTGCTAATGTTAGCTGACCTTACAGATGATAGCTTCCCCATGTAACGTTAAGGCTGAAAAGACCTGCAATAATCCAGTCTGTTGTATTCATTAATGTCATAATTCATGTTAAATAGAGCACATGTGATTATTATTCATCTATAAATACTTAAAGATCCTACATTATCCTTTTTCAGGCCTGAAATACTTTTAGACAACGTTATGTTCCTATAGGCAAACTAAGCAGCAGCATAGGGCCCCACAGACATTAAAGGGCCCCAAGGTGTATCCATCATTTACTGATTTGATTATTATGTGAACTCTAATGAATATTTTGCTTGTTATTGCCAGTCATTTTGAGGGGGTATATGTGTCACCTGTTTGTTATACTTACTGTTTACCTGGGCCACCCCTTGCAGAGTTTGGAAGTCAAAAATGCCTCAAAAGCATTTATCCCCCTAGAAAAGAAGTCAGTCAGTGATTTAAAGAAATAAAAGGTATATAGTCAAATTTAACTGCCCAACTGTTTCAAAAAAACTGAAAAAAACATAATATAGGACCTTTAAAAATAGGAAAATTTCAAAATGTATCATATCCGAATGACAACAGCATGTCCCTGCAAAGCCACCATAGCGGCTCCTATGTTGTAAGCTGCATATTGTAGTTTCACCGCTAGATGTCACCAAAAACTCCACACTCTCTGCTCTTAACGTACTTTATTACAAACAAACACAAAGTGCTGGCCTCATTCTGAGCTCATTAAGCATCCCGCAACATAAATCCTGGATGTTATTTTATTGTACATTTTATATAGGACAACAGTTAAGGGAGTAATTCCTCAACTTTGTGCGGGGAGAGGAGAAGCTTTGGAGCTCACGTGGGAGGACGTGCTGCCGGATTGGGTAATTACACTGGGAATTGAGCATGTTTTATTGATTGTGAAAAAGGCTAGAACTGTCACTGAGCCTCCCGGAGTCTCCATGTCTTGTCTTGTGGGACGTTCTGCTGCTAGACCCATCTGCAACTTGTCACTGTGAATAAAGGAGATCAGATCCAGTCCAGAGACAATGTGCTTGTGTGCTATAGATTCATACTGTAACTGAAGTGCCAAAATCTTAAATAAGACTTGGAGTTGGAGTCAAACTTGCAGAGAAGGTAGTGGTGGGCGGCGTGGCCAAAATACTAGTAAAAGTACCGTTATTATTTTTAACTTGTGATAGGGAGAGGCAGTTGTTGACAGGAAACCCAGGAGAGATAGGGCCTGAGCCAGGATTCAAACCTTGGTCAGAGCGCTTTACGTGGAGCAAAAAAAAATACTAGTTAACATTCAAATCTGTATTTAAAAAGAAGTAGTGCTTGAGTTGGCAATATTGTTTACACTGTAGAAGACATTGTAAATCTCTAGCCTGGCCAGCAAGTGTTTCATTCAAACCATCCAAACTGTTTATCTAAAAGAGGAGTAGTGGCTTTATGTGATGCTTTGTTTCTCCCATTGGTTGCATATTTAAATTCCCTCATATTTTGAATATTCTGCAAAATATCTCTTTTTTATTGGTGTCTATCCATGTCTGATGAATTTAATCAACATTCTTTTGAATAGAAATCAAGCTTCAATTCACATATATATGGCTAGTAAATATTTATAGTAAAATATATAGGGGACTTTCACAACTGCACTGTTCCCTAGCGCTGCATTTAAACAAGAAGGTGATCCTCCATCATTGCAGATACCTTCAAGTATCATGGGACCTTTGTTTTACCACAGATACCTTCAGGTACCATGGGACGTTGTATTTCTGCAGATATCGTCAAGTACCATACGAACTTACATTACTCTTACTATACATTTTTATTGCTTTTTAGTTTCCCTGTATCAGGAACAGTTTACTTTTATTTAACCCATTCACTTTTCTTTCAGCTCTTTCTTAGCACAGTGGTTATGCAGTCAGTCTAGAAAACAGAAGCCTGTAGGTTCAAAGCTTGCTGGAGAATAACTCTTAATTTTTAAACCTGGAAATACTTCAAGGTACAGTTCAATTTTTATTTAGCCTTGTGGGAAGTAACAAAGTCAATTTTTGAGGTACTTTACTTGAGTACTTTTACTTTTACTCTCAGAAACCTCTGATTTTCTACTCCTTACGTTGCCAGAACAGTGCAGAACCTCATTATATATAATGTAACAACAGTATAGCCTTAAAAGTGATCACCAGTGTTACGATGACGTAAACACTGCATCCAGAGCCTGACATTTGTTCCGGCTAACTTCGGTCGTAGGCGCGATTCAACGTTTAACCCCTCATGCAGTGTGAACAAGGGGTAGTTTACAATTTTACACATTACACATCGTGCAGTGTCTTTTAAGGCTGAAATAAATCTCTTAAGATGTAATTGTTCAGGGTGTCCCCACCACAGGCCCAAAGCAGGATAGTCCTGTGCCCTGTGAATAAGGCTGTACAGTTAATCGAAATCGAATCACGATTGCAATTTTAATTGGCGCAATTAGCAAATCGCAAAGGCTGCAATTATCTAAGGGATTTAATGTCCACTGCAGAGAATGTTGTGACCCAATTGTGGATACTGTCTGTCATGTTCCAATAATGACATATTAGCACGTAACAAGCCTGCTAAATTCTGTTAGATATGACCACGTTCTTGTTTTTGTCAGAATTTGTCACTTCTGCAGAACTCTCTTTGCCGTGATGCTTGCTGCTTGTTGTTAAGCCGTCGTCGTTTTTCTCCTCTTCATTTTAATTGCTTTGTTTTTCACCTTCTGTGTCACTTCTAGTCGCCGCACTCTTGGATCACATGACCCCAGCCATCAACAGCCGCTCTGTCCGGCTCCAATCACTCTCACACTAACATGTTCTCTGCCACAGTGCGTGTATTGTTCTGCTCCGTCATCTGAGCTTCTTCCAACATGACATGCCTGAAACCTACATCTACAGTACAGTCAAATGGACCACACTTCTTATTTTGTAATGTAATCATACCGGCCATTGATGAAGTGTAAATAATTGGACTTTATCTTCGTGCACATGGGCGGGCAGAGAGTACTCGGGCCGTCTGTCAGATTTCTCTTGGAATGACTCACAGAATGATGAGTATACACTTGTTTATTTTGGTGTTGGGACAAATGCTGCTGTCAGGAGGGCTCACATTACTATTGTGGAAGCTATGTCTACTCTAGCTTTATGTAAAAATGATTGTGTGAAAAACTTTTATGTATTTATTTTTTTAGAGGAGTCTGCATATCCTCCCTATGTTACCATGGGTTATGTCCGGTGAATTTTGTATTTTGTAGTAAAATAGCATCATACAAAAGGAAGTGAACCACTCACCACACTTTTCTTTCATTGTATGCTCAAAAGACCGCAACACTTTGCTCTCTGTTGGTCTCTTCACCTGTTTCTTTGTGGCGCCAGTAGAGTACTTATTAAAAAGGTTTTTTTTTTTTTTCAGTCAGATAATTAAAGTTTTTTTTAAAGGTTTAAAAATGTGCAGTGCTACTCCAGAGGTGACCAAGAGTGGTTTAAAAATATGAATAAAAGCATAATATAGCTCCAGCTTCCTTCAAATCTTTTTACTCTTTTACCCCCAGCTAGGGGTGTAATGACACAGTAACTATATTGATATATTGATTTTTTTCCTATCGATACACATTATCTTGTATTATCCAATTGTATTGTTTTCTAGGAAGTGTAAATTATTGATAATATCGGATAATATCGGAAATATCAATTCTAGGAATTTGTTAAAATAAAACCAGGTACAGCTTTTGGAATGTCATTTTTGTGTTTTTAATGAAATAAAATGTTATATTAAACTTTTCTTTGCTCTCTGTCTGCTGGACATAATCAACCCTGGCCGCAATGCTACATTTAAGAGTAAATTCTTATGATTGCTGATATGAAGGTGTTGAATTGTATCGAACCGTATCGTTCCAAATTAGCCAATATCATTCTTGAATCATACCAAAGCAATTCTAATTGATACGTATTGTATTGTTGCAAAAATGTATCATTGCACCCCTACTGCCAGCGTTTTCTCAAAAAGTTGCCAGCCAGTGCCAGTGTTTTTGGTAATTTTCAACAATCTTTGCTGTCCCAAGGAAAATGCTGTGCTTTAATTTTATTTAAAGTTTAAATACCAAAGTAATAAAAAGAGTCTCTTCTTTCATAAAAAAAGTATTTTATTCAAAGATAATTCATTCTTTTTTTGCCAGAAGTTGAAAGGCATTTTCAGACAAAAAGCTGAGAAAAATTTGTAAAATGTTTTTTGGTTAAATGTTGCATTATGTCTTTTTGCCAGAAGCTTCTTCTTCACTTGATTTTCATGTAGCTTGTACTGTACAAAGTGCACAAAGTATGCATATCTGGTACTGATGAAAGCACGAATGATGGCTCATAACCGTCATTGTGGTTGAATGAGTATTAAGACAGTCATGTGTAGCTGAACTGATGACTGTAAATGTCTGGTAGTGAATGAACGAAAGTGAATGGTTGCAAGTGCCTGTAATTATCTGCTGATAGTAGATGGATATACCCTGCCTCATGTCTTAAGCAGTTAGGCACCAACAATATGTGACCTGGCATAGAACATGAGACACAAAGAAGCACAGAATGAACATTTGCACAGTTTATACTCAACTTTATAATGATAACATTTCAAGCTGCAATTGCTGGTAAAGCCTAGCCTCTCTTAGCAATAGCTTCATCTTAAGAGCCATGTGAAAAACTGTTTTAGTCGTTGTTTATTGTTTATCATTGTTGATGTTGGTTAAAACTGATGTAGCCTTGGCAGCTTTTTATGCACAGTATATTGGAAGCTTTTGTTAAAAATGCTTGAAAGGGTCTTTGAGGTTTTAAAAATGGGACAGTCCCAGCTGAATGTGTGCGTATGACCACCTACACCTGGTATGTTGTGGTGACCACATATAGTAGTAGTATTTGATGTGATAGATTTGATGTATGTTGGATATTGCAATAACAAGACAACTGGGACATAATTTGATGAAAACTGAGACATATTATTATTTTTACAGATGTGTTGGGACATGGGGCAAGGAGCCTTAAACTGGGACTGTCCCCATTAAATAGGGACATCTGGTCACCCTAGACAACCATTCACTCTCACATTCATTCACATGCATGTCTTTGGTAGTGGGAGGAAGCCAGAGAACCAGAGAGAACCCACAGTAACATGGGGAGGATGCAGACTCCACCCAGAAAGATTGTGCGATGTCTGGCCTGAGGATTGATCTCACAACTTCCATGCTGGGAGGCAGAGGCACAAAGTATTAATGTTTGAACATGGAATATTATAGTAGGCCTTTTATTATAAACTAATTTCATTCTTTATTTCAGACACAAGTCTCTTAATCCAGTGCTTTTTCAGAGCAGATGAGTACCTATAACAGATCAGTGCAGGGTTAGTCAAGGTCTCTATTATTGAGTTTTCAGACTCCTCCAGTCGTTGCATAAATGTGTACATTAATTGTCTCAACAGTACCTCACGTGGGGATATGAGACTCCACAAATAACTGACTAGCACTGTGCCACCTGGGAATCTTCAGTAAGAGTCTAAAAGCATCACTGTAGGCCACAGTGACTCTACAGAGACTACTTCCTCTATAGTTTGACCAGAGAGAGCTGTATACAGAGGTGTACAAAAAGCTCGGAACAAAGAACACTTCACAGGAACAGAAACAAATAAAAATAAATATAGATAAAGAAAGAAAGAAATAAAACATAGGAAAGTTTACATCTTTATCCTCTCGACTTCTTGAATAAGGTTGCTCTTTCTGATATGCGTTTTGTGTTTTATGATACTGATCTGGTGCAACTTTAGATGGCATATTATCTTGGCACAGGCATTGCGCAGCGTGAGGAGTTAGCAAGGTGAGCTAAGCCTAAGCTGTCCACAGTGGAGCTCCGGCCAGACACTAATGCCAGCCTATGAGTAACCCATAATGACAGTGTGTCTGTAGACCTGGTCATTTTCTCTCACCCTGCCAGCGCAGGCCCCCGGCTTCCTCTCCTCACCGCTGCTGACTGCATCTAACCGTCGGCATGGTTAACCTTTCTCCATCCGAACTCATGGGGGAACTGCAGTTGTTTAGACATTTTTTTTTCAAAGTGATGAATGTGGCTCTAGGGAAAGTGGCTCTATCTCCACTCACGCAGACAGGACAGGTTCCCGGGGGGAGGAGCTAGATCTGCTGAACCACCGGGCCAGGTTACAAGCTCTTATGGGAATACCCCTGCACACAGATCAGTCCCCCCTGGCTTCTTCCCCAGCCCCAGAGAGTTCAGCTACTGTCAGCCCTGGAATGGGTGCACTCTTAATCATGTTAAGAGCAAAGCATTGGAGTGGGTCGACCCAGAAAAAGCAAATAAATGTTGCCACTCTGTCACTATAGCTACAAGTTGTACACTATTCAAGTGGAGGATTTAGAAGTAAGCCTTATCATGCTTAAAGAGAGACAATAATAATACTGTGAAAATATGTACTAAAGGATGAAAAACACTAATATTTTCATCTATATGTTGATTATATTGTTAGCTGATTAGATAATAATAAAATATGATTGGAAATACAGGTAACATAAGCATGTTTTGTAAAATATTTTTAGGATACAATAGACAGAAGGATTACTATTGGTGGAAGACATTCTAAAAGGACAAGGTTACAAACCCACTTTGCTTTGGAAGTGTTACTGGCTGGTGAGGCTAACTTGATCAATATGAAACAGAATACCTCTAAAACCATTTAGCTTATTTAGGGAGACATAGTGTGCTTTTTTCTAGCTTTTTGATAGAAATTTGGACACCTTTGCATATTATTTTTACATTTTATAACTTTCTTGACTTATCAGGTTTGGCTAGCCAATGCGCACCCTCTCCTACGCACCTGTCTTCAGTAAAAGATGTGTGTACCACTTCCTTTTTTTACATTTTATAACTTAAAATAATGTATATTTGGGGAGCAGCTGCTTTACTTGGCAGAAAGCACTTGGATTAGGTGCCTGTCGCTTTAAGGCCCTGCTGGCTCGCCCACTTTACCCTGTCAGCTCTGAGCCCATTCCAAACACATTTTTATGAAACACAGTCACCACACTGTTAAATCTGTGTATCAACAAGACACTGTACTGAGAAATCTAAAACACTTTTTACATCTGTACTACAGAGGGGAAAAGTTAATGGTTAAAATACGACTTCTATTTCTGGTGTAAAATGTTGTAAATATGTATAGGCAGCATTATATAGAGCTGAGCCAGGACCTGGTTCAGGCCTGGACCACAGCTGTAAGTTATATTTTATTTTATTTTATTTTTTTACTGCAGTCTCTTGTAGTGTCTGTCTCTAAAAATGTCTACAACTTTTGATTTCTTTGTGTTATTTAACGTGACATGTCTTGAGTCTGTGGACTTTAGTTAAAGAGTGTAGTATATTGGTGGACAGAGCTACAGTAAGAACGTTTTAAAAGCAGATAATTGTGTTTTAGATTTAACAAAACATTGTGTGTAGAAGTGATAAAAGTGAGCTGTGCCGATGTGAACAGACTTTTTGCTCCTTGGGTGTCATGTTTCAAATTGTGTGCGTTTATTTTGATTTTAGAGTCCAGGCAACTACAAATAACTGTAAAAAATGGTATTGTGCACTAACTGAGTTGAAGAAGTTCTGATTGGACAATTACTTGACACTGGTGAAAAGCTGTCTGATGAACCGCCATGACATTGTGATTCAAGATTTGTGTTTATTGATAAAATTTGCATATATGGCAACCTTAGTTCATATTCAGCATTATAAAATCATATATATGTCTGAGGACATTTTGATACCAGTGGTTGAAGTAACTTGTAATGGCTGTGTAAAACTACTTTGTTGATGAAGTCAGTTTTACACCATGTGGATCTCATACTTTCTGAATGTGCCCGAGAACAGAACATCGAGCTCTTGATCTCAAAAGCCTTCACAGTGTTCCTTCTCTTGTTCCCTCCTCACAGGTCATTGGTGAGCAGTGGTAAAGAGAAGAGAGCCAGTCGCACCATGTGCTAGGAGAGCGGAACAGAAAGTCAGTGTTGTTCTTCTTGATATCGCTGAAGGTGATAGTGACGAGAAAGAACGCAGCCATGGGGCGCAAGAAGATACAGATCACCCGCATCATGGACGAGCGGAACAGGCAGGTGGGTGTCACAAGGAGAGCACCTCAACATCAACACAGTATTACACAATATTAGGGGAACATGTGAGAAGTAACATGGCAGCTTTCTAGTCATGGAAATCCGGTTGATGTGGTTTAACTGTTCCTTAATTTAGCTTTAAAGCAATTTGTCATGATATTTGTGCACTTTCTGTATATTCAATTTACAAGTGAGTGAATTAACCAGTTAGTGTAATAGGGGCCATGTAGATTCCCAGACATTTTATGACATTTTATTAGTTAACAGTGCCACAAACTACTGCATGCTGACCGAAATATTTCAAAGTTATTGGGTCTCGTCTATGAATGTTTACTCAAGTAGCCCTTCTAAGAACTGTACTAGAGAACTCTAAGTGGGATTCCTGACATGTTCTTAAGCAGCCAGATTCTTCTCAGCTGTGTACATAACTCCAGTGACCGCAATAACACCACACTCCTTGTAAACATGGCATCTCAATAGTATTGACTTAGTATTAACATAAACAACACCCTTAAAACTCGAAAACTTTCATATATGGACATGGATCCAGGGTATAACAGTAGTGGACATGGAGGTTAAAGAATTGGAGAAGCTATTGTTGACTGTATAAGCAAATGGACAATGTGTAAAGGACACTAAACATGAGATATGGGCCAAGCAACTATACCTGGATATGTACAGACAGGTCTATTTATTTCAGTTGTCTACTGCTGATAAAAAACTGTATAAACATTGCACATTGACTTGGCTCTAATATTTGATACAGAATGTGGATTTGGAGCACACACTCTAAGGTAACTGACAGGTATACGGTGAGAAGAATAGTGTCCTTGAGCCAATTTGTTTTCAAAGGACAGAACATAGTGTGCCATCTGTACCAACACGTGTTTTCAAGAAGCTATGAAAGAACTGAATAGTACAAGTCATCACAGCAGTAAAAATGCAATGGTACGTTTTCGCTCATTTGCTTGTCTGTGCCACTGCAGACAAGCTTATATACATAGGAGCGACAGTGGCAGACATATAACTGGAAAAATGGCTGCTCCAAAATCCCGCTTTCCCTAATTTATAGTGTCGTTGTGTCCTTGGGCAAGACACTTCACCCACTTTACCCACAATATTAACATTATTAATATTATTACTTATCAGAGACATAATCAAAGAAAAAAGGTTTATGCATGTAACCTAATTATAGTCTGAAAAACCAAAGTTCACATGTATCACATTATATTGAATGGTTATATGAGTCTATTGTATCATTAGTAATACCTACTTTATATTGAATATTATTATTAAAGTGCACCCTAACATATATATAAAGAATTACTTGCGGCTGGCTTTACAGATTTTGTACAAATATAAACAATATTCTTAAAATATT
Organism: Bostrychus sinensis; assembly: GCA_020698575.1. Lineage (NCBI taxonomy): Eukaryota > Metazoa > Chordata > Actinopteri > Gobiiformes > Eleotridae > Bostrychus > Bostrychus sinensis. The sequence goes on along the minus strand of CM036251.1, from coordinate 30,402,137 downwards.
TTCTTGTGGTTTAAGTTCTTTGGAAATTACATTAGCTGATACTAGGGTAATATTATCTGTTATGGATTGCCCAGTCCTACCAGGTGTCTTTTTGTAGAGTAGATATTTTTGGGTGATTTTCCATTACTGGACAGAGACAATTGTTAGACACTGGATGTATGACATGAAGCAATTGTCCAGAGTTGAAATTTGAGCCCTTCTCCAAGATTTTTATAGCCTTTCCAATTTCTGTTCCCCACCTATATTCTGTGCCTTGTGACATAAATCCCAGCTTCTACCTTCCCGAATGTTCCAGACCTTCTGTGTTCCCTTGGACCGCAGCAGCTGTCTTGCCTGTGTATGGATTTGAAGCGACATACCTCTGTCCCTGTAGTCCCAGCAGCGGAACAGGGACCGTGACATTTCATTGTCAGCGCAGCCGTATTTACAGACACGGCTTCCCCTGCCACCCTGCAATTTCAGCCGGCCGGGGTTGATGAGGCAGCAGAAGGCCCTGTTGGCGTGGGAGTGAGCTGAGGTTAGGCTGGCCTCTATACCACACTGCACGGCTTGTCCTCCTCCGGCCCTGTTACCACTCCACCACCGCCGGTTCTTCCATTCCTGCTGGCCTATGTGTGCTTGCAGCTGTTTTGGGGGTAATTAAAGCGGCCACAGCGCCATGGCACCCTCTCATTTGCAGGGTGGGTCAGCGGGAGACATTGCACCCTTCTCAAGAGAGCGCTCAAAATTCAGTCTGTCTCTGTTTAAATTTAAACTGCAAAGAAGAAAAACAGAGTAGCAAACAGGCGACTCTGTTCAAGCGAGGCATCAGACGAGAACTGGTTTCTAGGGATATCATGGTTTCACAACATAATTGCGAGGATACACAGTTATTGTGATTACTGATGTTAACATGAAGAACAACATGAACTGGACAGGTCTGGCAGCGTATATAGTACAAGCTAAAGTCCTCCAGTCTTACAGCCTCAGGGAAAAGGCTGCATTTAAGCCTGGTGTAGCTTTCTGACTGAGGGAAGCAGCGTCTATATGCTGGGTGGGAAGGGTACTTTTACCTGAGGGATGGGTGTGAACACTATGTTTGCTTGCGTGGTGGGATGAGTGTTTCTACCTGAGGCTAGGAGTGTGAACAGTTTTCTAATGCAGGGTGGGATAGATTCATCTGCCTGAGAAGAAGAATGTGAACAGTGTGTGTGTGGGATGGGTACTTCTGCCCTAAGGTGGCGTGAACTGTCTGTATGCTCGATTGGTTGGGTACCTGTACATGAAGGATAGGTTTGAACAGTAGGGGTGTGAACAGTTCTCATGCTGGGTGGGATAGATTTGTCTTCCTGTTGGATGGCCATGATCAGTATGTTTGACAGGTGGGATGGGTACCTCTATCTGATGCTAGGGTTGTGAACAGTTTTTGTGCTGGGTGGGATAGATACACCTGCCTGAGAGAAAGGATGTGAGCAGTATATGCACTGGATGGGCAGTGAGAACTGTCTGTGTGCTTGATTGGTTGATTACTTCTATCTGAGAGATGGGTGTGAAGAGTATGTTTGCTTCATCACAATTGAATCCATAAGTATGACTATTTGGTATTTTACTATTATATGAACTCCAAACATTTGCCGTGATGAGCTTAGCAGTAATATTTCTCCTCACCAGTAACATCCTTTGGTTTAATGAAGTGAGGTGAACAGTGTATGATATCTACTGAAGGAATGTGGATTTGGTATGTGGAGTTGCAAATTGGTGAAAACAGATTATAACAAACAACACCAATTAGTTTTTGCGAGGCCCAGCACACTGTATCTAGTTAGGATCCTCTTCAAATAAAATTCTCCTTTCTTCACAGGTGCTGGCTTGTGTTTTTGCTGTGCACACAGATACATAATGATCTCGTCTGAGTGTGAGAACAAAACCATTGCTAGGCCGTCTGTGTGTGTTTGAGTAAAGCTCCAGTTCAGCCCAGTGCACACAGTGGGCCAATTACCCCAGCACACCTGGCTCTGGGTGGGCTCCAGTGCGGGGGCCACAGGACATGTCACTCCAGATCCAGGCTTGTTTCTCCACCGTCTGTCGTGACATTACTAAACGACAAAGGCAGAGGGATTAAAATACATTATCCAAAATGTTCTACCTGCCAATATTCATGCATTTATTTTAATGAGGCAAAGCATTGTAGCTTACAGCAGTGTATTACTTCCAACTGTGTGAATTAATTTCAGCTGTATCACCTTTTAACAAGAAAACTATCACATCTATACAAGGTACTATCACGTTTTTACATGATACTATTACATTTTAACAAGATAAGGATCATGTTATAACAAGAAACGAAATTATCATGTTTTTACGTGATACAAATTTATCATGAAATTACAAGATACTGAATCATCACATTTTATCATGATACACAATTATCACATTTTTTACAAGATACTATCATGTTTGTACAAGATATGTATCATATTTATACAAGATAAGTATCATGTTATAACATGATATGAAATTATCCTGTTTTTACATGATATGAAAGAAATAATTTTCTTAAAAAGATCAGTGTTCAGTAACATTAATATCTCGCCATGTCTCAGTCCAAGGTTGAAGTAAAGCTTGATCAGATCTTCCTCCAGCGTTGCCATACTTCCTTAAACATCACGTGATTACAAGAAAATATTTAGCTTGTAAAAACTTGATAAATTGATATCTTGTTATAACGTGATACTTATTATCTCTACAGCTGAAATTAATTCACACTTGTCAGGCAGTATTACGCTGCCGTAGTAGCTTATGCTCTCTACCTATTGAATGACATCTTGTCTATGTACAATTTGCAGTTTTTGGTCCCTAATGCTTACCTTGAGCAGTAGCTCTATTATCACAAGATTAATGAGTTCACAACAGCACTGAAATCCATCTCGTGCTTAGTACAATGTATTTACATCCAAACATCTGCTGTTTCGACCAATGGTGTGGCCGTACTGCCAGTTGGAGTTGGACAGATGGAAATTAGCTAAGAAGCTAAACTCTGGTGCAAGCTTCATTGCTCTATTGAGCCTAATGTAATTGTACATTGTCGCTATGAATAAATAAATAAATAAATAAATAAATGAATAAATAAATGTTCTGCTGTTAGTGATGTGAACAGTAAAGCTTTCCTCTGTTTGAACTAAATGGGTGGTTATTCACATTTGGTCTATCCAGTACTGACCAGGTATTTATCTAAGGTACCTGGACTTTGTAAATGCTTTCTATGGAAGCCTCTTCCTAATGGTACAATGTAACAGAGAGGCATTTGTCATGTAGGGTTAACCCACAGTTGAAAATGCAAAGCTGTCTGCTTTACTTATAGCTGCTTTATCTAAATACATGCACATCTTATGATATTTACCAAGCACTAAAATGGTATTTTTTGTCCAAAATGTTGACAAGCAGAGTAGACAAAGTGTTTACCTCACAGCTGCACTGTGGTCGCTCACTGCTCCTGACAGGTTGCCCCTGAATGATGGGTCAAATGTCGAGGACAAATTTCCCTATGGAGACAATAAAGTCTTAGTCTTACTTTCCTTATTAAAAAGAAAAGGCAGACTCATATGAACTTGCTGGTACAGGCTGAACATTCCCATCTATCAAAATGATTTATAAAATGATATTAAGCCTTTGCTTTTGTGAGGTCCTCCTTATGAGGTGATTAAACTGTTTTTCTCAAAGAAAAGAAATAAAAGGCTAATATCCCTTAACCTTTCATAACAAAGACAGTGATTGGAGAAATGTTCTTGTATTGTCTCAGACAATGCTCATTATTGCTGCCATCTTCCAAAGTCTGCATCACATTTTCACTGCATAATTTGTGAGAAAGTTTATCAGCAGCACACAGACTCCTGCGTTTGGTTGTTTTCGCTGGCTCAGCAGGGAGAGTGGTGACAAAAGGCCATGTGGTAAAAACTACAGCTTTACTCTAAGTGATGTATGTGTGTGTATTATGGTCTGTTTTCAGAGGGCCATGTAGCACACAGAGCCGTCTCCCTGGGGCACGCTGCTAACCAGAGGGGACAGCCATTAGCCATTAGCATACGGGCCTCGTTGTCAGGAAACAATTTGAATCTTTATCTAGTAGCCTGTAATTCCAGACATCTATTCTCCAAGCATTAAGATGAAAAAAGAGCCCAAGTGGTACAATTAAACACTGTTACTATATAAATATTATGTAGGGACAACCTGGCTTCCTTCCTGTAGGACTGCTAACTAGAGCATCACCATAGCAATAGCAGCAGTCCAAATATTTATATTGCAAAGAACTATACTTGTATCACAAAAATGTAATGTTCTGTAAAGAGAGAATAAATGGCGGGATTAATGATAATATGTTAAAATGTTAATACCCTCTTCTTATTTTAAGTTATTATTATTATTATTATTTTACTGTTATTCTGTTGTTTTATTTAATATTTATAAACTCAGTATCCTGAATCGCACACCTACAATAATAAAATACGATAGTAAGATGAATACAAGTTATTATGTTATTGTATTGTCCTGCCCTGCATAATTGTGTACTGTTTTGTCTCTTTTTCCATGTTCTTGTTTGTACTTTTTTTCTTCCTTTTTTTCCCTTGCCCAACAATAATAGGCAAGTGGTCATAATGTTATGCCTGATCAGTGTAAATATTATTTATATAGTCCACTAATGCCAGTAAATATTGAATTAAGGCTTAGAAAGACATGTAATAACTAGCTAGTTTATTAACAACCCTCATTATAAAGCTCAGTTGATGATTTTATGTAGAAATTTAAAAGTAATAAAACGCCATTCCAGCAACTGTATATGTATATCATGAAGATATCAGAGGTATTCTGATGCCGACTGTCAGTGGTTAACGCTGGTCCTACACAGTCACACCGTCATTAGACACACTGACACGCTGATTGCAAATGAATGTGAAATAATAAGCAGACAACTGCATAGACTGCACTGATTTCAGCATTCACAGTAATTATTACCTTTTGACACAGACTCACACACACATTGATACTGCCTTTTCATCATCTGTCTGTCTGGATGCAGCTGCTGATATAGGCTCATCTACTGGGGCTCATTTCACATATGACAGAAAGATAGCTCCAAAGTCATTTTTATAATCACTGTTTCTCGAGCTTTGAGTGCAACCTCATGAGGAAGAGTTGACGCACAGCAGAGAACCCATGGTAACACAGGGAGGGCATGCAGACTCCACTCTGAAAGACTGTGAGTCGCAGGGCTGGGGATCAAACCCGCAATCTCCTTGCTTAGAGGCAGGAGTGCTAACTCTTCTGCTACCGTGAGGTTTATGCAGGTAACTGATGCAAAGCAACTGCAAATTTGTTACATGGAGATTGACCATTATTGGAGATACAGTATCTGTGAAGGCTCCACTGAGGAGCAATGGATTGTGGGATGCTGGTATGCTATGATCAGAGGCACCAGTGCTAGAGAAGGTAAGGCATACTTTATTGACCCCATAGGGAAATTAGTTCTCTCCATCTGACCCATTCTGCATTCTCAATGGGACATCCTGTCAGGAGCAGTGGGTGACCACCTTCTCTAGATACCAAGCTCGAGGGTTAGTCCTAATGTGTCAAACGGTTTATTGGGAAAATTGGAGCACCTACACATAGTCATGGGGAGAGCATGCAAACTTCACAAAGTCTGGGATTGAAACCCAGGACCAGGACCCAGAACTCATGATGTTATCTGGTTCAAATTTTGTAAAAATGAAGTGATGTGGTAGAATTGTCAAAATTTTTTAACGTGACCTTTAAAGCACCCCAAGTTTTTAACCACTTTACTCATGCATCACTATCTGATTATTAATCGTTTAATCAAACCAATTAATAATTGAATATCAAAATAATTGTTAGTTGCAGCCATAGAGCTAACCACTTTGCCACCATGCTGTAATAAAGCAAGCACTGTCTGAACATCCTTTCTTATCTCCTAGAGTGAGAATTTAGATTGCTCTTATCATGGAGGCCATATAGGACGTCCAGGTCATTTCTTAGCAACTAGAAAGTTTCCTGAGCAATTTGAGGCATTTTTTAACAAGGGTCTTTGTTATTCACGTCTCAGAACACAGTTTAGCATCTGCTGCGATGCAAGACCGTTTCTACCCCCAAAATGATAGCGATTAGCATGGGTACGCAGTAGTTTTCTGAGTTAGTTTAGGAAATGGCCTGGTGTTGCCTGGCGAGCGGTGTCTGACGTCCCGGGATGCCATTAAGCCAGCTCACTCGGGGTAATTGCCCAAGTCATTAAAAGTTTGATGATTTTGCTGCTGGGTGGAGGGTTGCCTGCCCTCTACTGTGGCTCATTTTGGGTTTAGCTGTGGCACATCAGATGCCTTGGGGCCCAGAGCAGTTTTGTCTCTCTCTCTCTCTCTCTGGGGAGGAACGCTGCCTACCTCCCGTCTCTCAGCCTGCACCCATTACAGACTTCCTGAGCGGTGGTGGTGATTTTTTTTGGCAGCAGAAAACGCTTGTTGATTGAGACTTGACTGAACAGAGGAGCACTGTTAAATGTGACAGTGCATATATTATTGTTGGAGGATTCTCATCAAAACTGTGCAGAAGCAGCTCACCATGCATGAGTGGAATGGGTGGTGGTTTGTACTTGGTGCGGTGTGAGCATAGACAGGAGGGGGGCACATATTAGTCACTTCCTCAGAGGAGTCCAAGAGAATGGTGTTTGGTGCTCTGATATGAGACTTTTATAATGCCTTTTGAGCTGTTAATGTCCAATTTTTGCAGTTTTGGAGCCTGGAATCCTTCTCTTTGGAGCCTGTTTTCACCAAAATCATACCAGCCTTACCAATAATAACAGTTTATGTAAAATGGGTGGAAGTTGGTTTTCAAAATTGTCTTCGTCCAGGTCTTTGTCCTGGAATAGACAGGGGCCTAAATAATTTTCTGTACAGAACAGAAGAAAATTGGTTGACTGGCTGCTAGACTTTAAACCCGTTTCTCAGAAAATTCTGTTCCAAATGACGAAAGTCACTGAGAAAATGTACTCTGTAATGTAATTGGTGCTACACATCAATTTACACCTCACACAAATATGACTTTATATAAGTATACCCATTATTTAAAAGAGTAGACATATGTTGGGCTACACATGTGGAAAACTTGCTTTAATTATATTTAACATTGCAATGACAGTTGGACTTGCAATATTCTGATGCACTTTTCCATAATAAAGAAACAGAAATATTAAATTGTATTCTATAAATATATACCAGGCTCAACAATAGCTTCCACTTGCATTATTTTAATCAATTACAATGTGCGCTGTTTGGTTTTTCAATATGGCTGCACAATAAAATATTGTATTAATAATAATAATGCATTAGTCTTACATAGTGCTTTTCTAGACCCTCAAAGTCATTTCACAATAATTAATCACTCACTCCTCAGTCACAGTTGGTGGTGATGAACTAGTCACAGCTGCCCTGGGGCAGACTGACAGAAGTATGGCTGCCAATCTGCACATACAGCCCCTCCGACCACCACCAAACACACAATCACACTGACACATTCATACAGGCAAGGTGGATGGAGTTTAGATTAGCAAGCCCAAGAACAAGGTAGCGGGGATCGAACTGCGAACGTTTCTACTGCTGCCCCAATATATCGCAAATTTTGTTTTATTGCAATATCGGCAAATGAAATATCCATATCACAAGAAACTACATGCATCTGACAGAAAGTTACACTGTCAGAATCATTTTCTTAGATAAATTTTAATTTAGAGTTTAATTGTCCTTTATCCTTGTTTTCGACCTGGTTTAGACCTTTGTAACTTGTCATTTTTGATTTTGACTCCGTAAATACAGGGATTTATTTGAACTTACTATGTCAAACTAGTCCATCAAATTATCAACACTAATATTGGTTTTGCAATATTCAACATACTGTATGGATCACATTTTGCATGGTTTTCATATTGTGCAGCCCTATTTCAATACAAAGTGTCAACTCTATATTGCATGCAATGTTACCTACATCTGTAATATAAAATACCATTATATTATTACAATTTAAACTTTCAGCCCTGGAGTTGTGTTTGGTTAAATGTCATTCTCTTAACTACAATCAGTCAAAGCTAATGTCATCCCAAGGTCAGCTCTACAGAGGACGAGTGCTGTGTGCTGTCCGTCTCCCACTGTGAGCTCCAGGGGCCCCTCCTCTGTCGGGGTGAGCTGATCTGTGCAGACAGTAGCCGTGGCCCCTCAGAGCCAGGGCAGGAGCCAGGGCAGCAGCCAGGGGGCCGGGTCATACTCTGCCAGCTGGTGCCACACTCTTCCTCCCTGCTCTGTGTGCCGCGGGGGCCCTCGGTGCTCACACGGGGGGGCCCCCTTCACCCCTCTGAAGGTGCAGGGGGACCAGGGCACATGGCAGTGGGCTCCGGCCTCAGCTGCACTCACACTACCACACGTCTGGTCTGTCGCGGGCCTGAGGACAGACATTGATAGAGTGTTTGATTGACATGGCAGTCTGCTGGTGCCAGTGTCAGGACTGACTGTTCCAGCATATGCTCTGATACTCTTTAATCTGTCACTTTCTCTGTCCAGGAACTGCTTTTTTTTTTCTTTTGGCTGATCCCTTACAGCAGTGTTTCCCATCCAGGGATTGTGGGACCCTTAGGGGTATGCCAGCACTTTGTAGAGGGTACTTGGAATTATTTCATAATGTATTTCCAAGATAAAAATATTTGTGTCATTTCATATTGAACCATTGAAATATATGAAAGACAAGCTCAAGTTTCTCACTGAACAGGAGGAGAAACTAAAGAATATTATTTGAATATTTTGTCAGGTATTTTTAGATTCCTTAGCTTGTTTCAAAGGGGAGTTATGAAATTATTACAGTAAAATAAGTAAATGTAATAGAAGTTTTTATTTTATATATTTTTTAAGAAGGCATATATATATTATTTTTTTTATCTTGAATTTGCGTTTAAAAGAGGCAAGTAGTAAAATGTCTTTGTATAATTCAACATAGATGTTTTTTATGATTTTTTTTTTTTAAACCATCAACATGTATGAGTTTGGGGGTACTCACTGTGTGAGAAAGTAACGTCAGTAATGTCAGTGGCTAGGAACAAATGGTTTTGCTGTTGATCTGAATCTTTGTGTATTATTGACTATTTCAGATGATTCTTTACTATTGTGAGACAAGGTAAATTTTATCTGCTAGCAGTCCAGTGTCCAAGTCCAAATGTTACTGGTGGATTCAGGAAAAGTCACAAATCTGGCTGTCTTCCTGCTCCATGCTAGCGGTTCATTTTGGTTTGTTTTTGCTGCTGGATATCATGAACTGTTGTGCTACTTATGTCACAGAGTTCCTATTGGCAATGCAAATGCAAGCCAACAAATGGTTCCTGGGGCTGGGTAGGCTCTAGAATGGAATACAAGGTGGGCAGTTCGTAGAGCTAAGTTCCTATAACTGTTTAATGCAAAAGTGGCTTATGTCTATCATTCTATTGTCATAAATCATGCCTTTACAAGTGTGTCTTTGGAGGACACTTGTTAGCATGTAAACCTTTAACTTAGGACAAAACTTAAGCTGCTTTCTCTGTTTTGTAAAAGTCGAATGAAAAACACCTATAGAAGTGCAAAGAAGCTGAAAACGCATAAAGTTCTAAATGAGACTTCAGCTGGACTTATGAGCCTGTTCTAAAAGGTCAGATGCTATTTCAGCTGGCCACAGACTGTAAATGAAACAGAATATTCTTGGTATTTTTCTTGTGATGATGACCTTATCAAATGGATGAAAACTTGGATCCAGTTTTTATAAAGAGCCGGAGCAGGTGTAAGTTGCACTCTAGCAAAATGTGAAAAACTTTAATTCTAACTTTGTGGATTACATGTATGTGCAGTACTGTGTGTTCTGTATCTTACTATATCCAGTAGAAAAATGTGAAACCGCGGTGAATGTCTTTGTGGGTGTCTTGTCGGTAAACTGTCGCAGTGGTGTGCCAGGGAACCTCCCACTCGACCTCAAAGATGTCTGTGGTTTCAGTGTCTCAAAAGTCACCTCAGAATAAACAAGGCTGGACCAGGGCTAGAGCTGAACAATTGCGCTCACAGTGCTTCCTAATGATAACAATATTTGAATGCACTTTTCTATAGCTAGCCTCCACTTTTTAGGTTATGATTTTGTTTTTGTAAAGTAAGTTAGTCCTACATTTTTACCTTATATTTGGAGTTATGTTGAGTTGGCTGTTTAAAAATTAGACTTTTGGATTAACAAGATTTCTAAAGAAGGTGTGGACACTTAGACAAAGAGCTCTGTGTCCTATCAGTAAACGGGAGCTTAATAATAATGTAATTATGTTGCTGTGTAATTGTTTATGTGATGTCATCTTTCTCATAAATGTTGATAGTGTCTATAAGCCTGTATGGGCTGGGCACACAAGTCTATTCATTCATTCATTCATGTACTGGAATGTTAGTTATTGTGCAAAATGTTATTCTATTCCAAGGTGAACCAATGAATGGAGACTGACACAAAGTCGCCTTATTATTGATCATTTTCTGAATTTATGTTTCAGTATGAATACCATTGAGATGAAGATTACCATTTTATTTATTGGAGTTGTGTCAATGCTTATCCTTTATACTCAAACAAATTTGATAAAAATGTTTTTTAAAGACAGAAAACAGCTGACACCGTCCTAATAAATCCTTTAAAATAAACTAAACATACACTTATTATTAAACATATATTTTTTTTGCTTTTATGGCACTTTTTGGATGCCTTAAATCTTTTAAAAAGACAACAAAATTACTGTTCCATTATCCTAATTCAAATATAAACCACATTTGAAGCAAAAATGTGTTTACATTACACATAACAACTCTGACTGACCAGACACATTCACTTTCCCTGCAAAATGAAATGTGCCTGGAAGCGTTTTTATTTAGACCATCACTCTTTGAGATTAATGTAACGTGGCCACTCATAACTGTCAGTTAAAACTGCTGGCCCCTGCATTCTGATTGGTTGTTTGACTATTCAATCACAATTCAGAGGTAGTTGAAACACCACACATGTAGACATCAAACTCAGGTATACACAGCAAGACTCATTTTTAATTGCAAAAGTAATTCATATGCATTTTGTTGTTATTATATACATTTTGTTGCAGATAAGATAAGTTGAATTGGTTGCTGCACACTGCAGTCTGGGGGGCAGGACCAGGTCTGGCTGTGCCCCCTCTGAGGTTATAATGAAGCCCGTACCTGGGTCAGCACTCAGCTCGGCACTATGCACCCATCCGGAACAAACTCCTCTCTCAGCACCTCGCCCCGCTTCCTGCTAGAGGTGACATCTCCACGGCTTAACGGCACAGTCATCTGCCTAAGAGCACACCATTTACAAATCACTTCCCCCCCATTGCCGCCTTCCAGCTGGTTAGGCAAACAAATAGGTAAGCAGGTAAATGGGTCAATAGGCAGCCGCCGCAGTGTTAGTGGTGCCATCTGAATTATGGAGGGAATGCTACAATAATTAGTGACATGTGACGTGATTTTTAACAGGTCAGAAATGCCAGGGGGACGTGTTTTAGGACCCTAAAACCAACCACATTATCACAACAAACGGATTCAGTTTATGTTGATATTGGGTCATGGTTTTAAAATAACATTTAGGTGCATGGTGGCAGAGTGCTTAGTATATTTGCCTCTCAGCAAGAAGAAGGTTGTGGGTACAATCTTGTAGTTCTGTGGGTTCTCTCAGGCTTTATCCCACTGTTCAAAGAGGTGTTAGGGGAAATAGTCATTGCCCCCTATGTCTGCGTGTCAGCCCTGTGACTAACTGGCCACTGTCCAGGGTTTATCTCACCTAAGGCCCATAGTTACTAAGAAAAGCTCCATTCCCTAACAAAAATAACTGAAAAAAATCAATTTTTTTTGTGTTGGCTGTTCCCTTTTCTTATTGAGGGTCACCACAGCGACATACACAGTAATTTGGCAAGTTTGGACGCCAGCTGCCCTTCCCTCTTGTCACCCCACATTCTGTGACTGGAGTGGGCAATGTGGTGAAGTGTCTTGACAAGGGACACAACAGCAGTATGTGCTTTGGGCAAGATTCGATCCAGTGACCTTTACTGTTGGTGGGCGAACACTTAACCCATTGTACTGTATATTGGCATAGTGGCAGAGTGGCACTATTTGACAGGTATCCCCAGAAAAATGTTAACACAACACATGCAATTTCCTGTATTCTAGTGCATTTTAGACAGTGTAATATTTTCAGCTGCTACTGTTGTAGTAAAAGTATGGGCACAATTTATGTTTTTACTTCTCCTGTCCTGACTTGTGGGCCCCCAACCTCACCTCCTATGGACTTCCTGGACCCCTACCTCACCCCCACTCCCCTGTCTGGATGGAGCCCACCTGCTGCATCCTTACAGACCTGAGCTATGATACTATAGATGAGCTAATGGGCTTTATTTAACAGTCCCAGACACATTACCAAGTAGGAGGGTCTAAGGACAGGAGATGTCCTGGGTCTGTTTAGTTTAGTGTAGTTATTGTTTGTGTTGATTGTGTGTTTATGTTTGTTTAACTGTTTGTAAAGCCCTTTGAGGTGACTTGTTGTGATACTGGGCTATAGAAATAAAACTGAATTGAACTTGAAGACTTTTTTTTTTTTTTAAATAAAACACCTATATTTTAAATATATGTATTAACTTTTTATTGATGTAAATGTTTGACTAAGTTTCTCTATAAGTGGTTCCCCAATGCCCTTTGGAGCCCACTGGGACTATGACCACTGTCCAAGATGTACCCCCCCTAAAATCCATAGTTACTAGGATAGGCCCCAATACCCATGACCTGTAATGGGAATAAGTGGAAAAGGATGAGTTACAAATCCTATTGGCTCAAGCATTTGTTAGTCAGTGGCCTCTGCATACACGTCCCTGTTGCCCAACTTGCACATTTACATTATACTGTGTAGATGTAAAAAATCCACTGTAACCAAATCCGGTCTTTCCAAAAGCAACTGAAAACACCTATTTCCATGACCAAGGCAGAAAATAGAAACACCCCGACTATCCTCGCATGCAAGAGCTGTTTTCACTCTGATTGTAGCGTACAGTAAAGAGGCTGCTGTAACATAATAACATGTGTGAGAGCCACCGCAGAGGCTCAGCTACAGAGATACAGGGCCGAAAGTCACTTTGCGGAGAGGCTAGCGTTACCCGTCCCGGTGATGTATGACCCCCACCCCCCCCCAATCCCATCCCGGTCTCATGTTACAGGGCTTATGCTGCATTACACAGATAGCCTTCCCTATATGGAGTAATGTATGGAGCCGCGGCGGTGCCAGGGCTCTGACTCAGCATGCTGACTCTCCCTGCCTCCCCAGGACCATGACCTCTGGCTGTGGACAGGGCAGACGGCCGGGGACTGTCGTTTGTAAAGGAGACGTGATCTTGTTATCTGTCACCTTGGTAACAGTCACATTGTCGGGGCAGAGTGAAAAGGCCTGATAATTGGACTATTGTTTTGGATTAGCCTGCACTTGACATAATAGAACTCGAAATGGCTTTGTACAAGATTAAGAGCGATCTAAAAAGATGGTTTATTTCAGACAGACAGGATAACTAATAAGGGATGTTATGTTGGGTTGATGGTGCACGGTGGGAAAGTGCAGGAGGGAGGTTGTTGGTTTGATCCTTATAGGCTGGCAGACACAATCTCTCTGAGCTTACATCTGGTTATGTATGGAAGACCAAAACTGCCAGATAAATTTATAAATAAATAAATTATTTATTTGGTGTTATTTATTTGATTCATACATGCAAAGGAACATTAAAGGTCCCACAGTGTCATTCAAGTTTTAACCAGCTTCAGGCCCAAAGCAGCTGAGATAGGCTCCTGGTGGCCCCACAGCGGAGGTTGGTTTCAGTTGAGAGGCCCCACAGAGGTTTAGTAAGGTGCTGTCTACAGATGGGAGTAAGTTGGCAATTAAACATTTCACTGCATTGATTAAGGGACAACATTTTAGATGTGCTTATTCAAGGCCCATGAAAATCGCCCCCTTTTGGATCAACTGCTCACTGCACTGCATTGACAGAACAGGCTTTTCAGGGGGAAAAGAAATCACATTGAAGACTCGTGCGTCTTTGTGTCTAATCTTGATTTGATTTTAATGAGGGAAATGAAAAACTGCATGGGTGTACAGACACTTTCAGCCTTTGACAAACTGTGCAGTACTTGGTTAGAATCCTGAGGGAATGGTTCCCTCTCACTGACAAATAATTATTTAAACAGGACAACAAATTGTAAAGTAAAAAAAAATAAAAAATATATTTTTAAATGAAGATTTACGTTTTGGTTAAAATAAATAAGGCCTATAATTATTCTCTTATTAAATTCTCTTTTACATTTTTTTTTGCTATATTTCATTATTTATGTTTTCCTCTTTTATTTATTCTTACATTTATTTATTTATTGTATTGAAATGCAAATGAGGGGGCGTGTCCTGATGGTGTCATTGGTTGATCTGGGCCCCCTTCATTTGCATTTCGGTGACAGAAATCAAGACGTGATTAAACGTGGGAATAAAGAAACAAGAAAAAAATAAATAATAACATCACACAAAAATAAATTAAAGCACAAATGAATAAATGTAGAAAGTGAATCATTTCAGGCCTTTATTAATTTACATCTTCATTTAAAATATGTATATTTTTATTTCAGCATTTGATGTCCCGTTTAAATAATTATTTGTCAATGAGAGCATTTATTAATTAATTAATTTATTGATTTATTTCACAGTTTTCAGTCCTCCATAGTTATGTAAAGTCAATAAAGTTAAATAAACAGCACCAAGAAATAGTTTCTGGATGTAACTCCAGTTCTCTGAATGTGCTCCTGTATATTACACTACTGTTTAGTGGTCTATTAAAATATTATCAGTACAATTAACACAGTTCTTTGTTAGTTTGCAATAATAAATGACCATCCCTAGGCTGTATTTCAGTCATAGGCTAAGTGACTTTTCTGCTTTGAAATTAGTTCTGGTTCTTTATGATCAAAAAAAAAAAAAAAAAAAAAAGATATTTTATTTTTAAAATGTAGAAATTGTAGCAGTAAATGCATACATGTAAACTGTATTGTCTTGTTTTAAATCAGATTTTAATATTTTGTGATGTTATGTGAAGTGATAAAATGTTATTTTTGAAATGGACCTAGGAAGACTAGTTGATAGTATGTGCTTTCAGCTAAAGGGGATTCTTATAAATGAACAAATAAACAAGTAAATTATTATTATTTTTTGGCTTCAGGTGGTCCTTTGGGTGCCCTGGTGAATGAATGTAAGAGTGAATGGTTGTTTGTCTGTATATGTGTATCAGGCCTTGTGACTAACAGGCAAAACCCCAGGGTGTAACCCACCAGGGGCCTATGGTTGAAAGATGAGTGAATGAATGAATGAATCGAGGGCAAATTTATTGTTATTGCAATACCAAGAGCAGTATTGCAAAGAGCTGCTTGTATCTCAGCTGTATGTTGGTACATCCTTATTTCCAAATATTTGACCAATCAGAGCCACAAATCAAACTACAATGTGTCCTGCGGTGGAAAAAGTCCTCAAAATTGTTTCTGAGTGATAGCAAAGAAGTGAAGATTGTTTAAGTTTGTTTGAGTATGAAGTACTGCTACTTCTGTAACTTTCACTACTAATAATAATATTGCCACCACTACAAAAAACTACTACTACTACTGCTACTATTACTACTGCTGTTACTACCCACTTTGCCTTTAAGGTAAAAATTAAACTCATTTCCATTTTATAACTTGCTCTAGTAAAAGTAACACAGAAAGTCTACTGAGTAAGTGAATAAGTTGATAAAATGTTACATGGACTAGACCAGTGGTTCTCAAACTGTGGTACAGGTACCATTGGTGGTATGCAGACTTTTTCTGGTGGTACTCAAGAGTCTTCTGCTGCTCTTGATTTAGGTTCATTTAAAGTTTGACCCAGTTGTAAAGTATAGACCTCTACTTAATCCTGGTTTGGTTCCAGTTTAGACCTACTTTAGTCCTGGTTTAGTCCTGGTTTGGTTCCAGTTTAGACCTACTTTAGTCCTGGTTTAATCCTGGTTTGGTTCCAGTTTAGACCTACTTTAGTCCTGGTTTAATCCTGGTTTGGTTCCAGTTTAGACCTACTTTAGTCCTGGTTTAGTCCTGGTTTGGTTCCAGTTTAGACCTTACTTTAGTCCTGGTTTAGTCCTGGTTTGGTTCCAGTTTAGACCTTATTTAGATCTGGTTTCATCCTTGTTTGGACCTGGTTTAGTTCTGTTTAGGCACAGTTTCATCCTGTGATGCCTTTTTGGGTTAATCTCTATTTTACTTGTTCTAGACCTGGGCTAGTCCTGATGTAGGCAAATATTTGTCAGTTAAAGATGGTACTTTGAAATCCAAATACATTCTGTGGTGGTACTCTTGAGTGAAAAGCCAATGATCTAGTCTGCTTTTCCCCTTTTTCCATCAAGTAAAGTGTATAGCCCACCCTGCCTCTCCATCTGACATCTCCTTTTGTTTCATGTATTTGTGTTTCCTAGGTTACCTTCACAAAGAGGAAGTTCGGTTTGATGAAAAAGGCGTACGAGCTGAGCGTTCTGTGCGACTGCGAGATCGCACTCATCATCTTCAACAGCTCCAACAAGCTGTTCCAGTACGCCAGCACCGACATGGACAAGGTGCTGCTCAAATACACCGAGTACAACGAGCCCCACGAGAGCCGCACCAACTCTGACATCGTGGAGGTGAGTCTCACATCATCACAGCTTCACGACTCACAGTCCATTTGATTTAACTGTCGAGGCCCTGAAATGGAAAACAAGATTGACTTTTAGTAACGTTCCAACAGCTTTCTGAGGTCTGCTCCGTTCAAAAACCAAAGTTTGGCGTGCCTCTGTGGCTCACCTGGTAGAATGTGTGCCACATATTTGGACAACCTGGCTTCATTTCCTGTTACTCTTTTGCTTTCCAGCTCTGGAGCCTTTGTAACTCCTCATTATGTCCTCTGAAACCAGGCGACCAACACCATAGATATAGGCCATTTTTTCTTGTGTGATCCTGGTTGCAGTATCCTTAAAAATGTGGGGGAAAAAAAAGAGAAACCCCCACCAAATACATAAAAAATGGGTCATAATTGAAAGCAATATGGCGCCAATGTGGGAGCAACACGATACTATAAATATAAATATTAGGCAGGCCAGGTTGATCATGTAACAACTGATGAATATGGGTACGCTTAAATAAATGGCAGGGAAATGCAGGGCCTATAGAAAGGGCCTATATTTGAACAGCTAGGTAGCCCAGCAGGGACATGTCAGTCTGCACATTAGTCCTGATTTATGTTTAGGTCTTTGAAACCCAAATAGATAAAGGTACTATAAAAGATCAAATAACTCCATGTACCCCCTGCAATGTGCTTGCGTACACCTGGAGGTCCCCGTACCCCTGGTTGGGAAACACTGCCCTAAGAAACCCATATTTTATTATTTTTGATGACCCCCATCATCCTGGTAAACTACTGCTACTACTGAGGAAAAAAAAAAGATAAAGTCATATATTTATATGAATTTGAATGCATAACACAAACACAAAAAATATAAATTTAACATCAATCAAACCTATACAGCGAGCATATTACAATCATTTTCTGAACACATTTTCTGTGACCATTGCATTATATCAGTCACTATTCTTTACATCTATATTAATGATCAATGTGGTCCAACTTGGACCTCTTTTTTAAGGTTCAAGCTGGGGTCTTGGGACCCACTGTGAAGGTTGGGAATCATTGCCTTAAAGGAACCACTGCCTCTTGATCTTCTCCTCAGAGTTCACAGGTGAATAAAGTTAAGAGGATTTGAGTTCAGACATGAAAGGAGACTCTCTAAGTGCTTGTACTGAATGGTGAGGGATAGACACAGCTATTAGCAACATGAAGCTAACAGACAAATGAGTTGACTCTGTGTAGTGACAGCAATGTAATGATCAGAATATGTCCAGTGACGGTGTATGTGTGAAAGGCATATTAACATAAGCTACAAAAGTCAAGTTCTTTTAAATACTGACATCATGCGAGGCCAAATCAACCAAAAAACAAGCAGTCCATGGGCAAAGTGACACACAATATGGCTTCACTTGTTTGAAAATGTGTGAGTAATATTTTAAGCAATAAGCTTTTGTTTGTTTGTATGTGTTTATTGTGTGCTGCTGAACAACTTTCAGACTTTCTTTGCAGTAAATACATGTAGCAATGTCAATAAACCACATTATTCAGGTGCTGTAGTGCCAGAGACATTGTTGTATGCAGACTAAATTAGCTGTGTCTTCCTATTCAAAATTGGAATCAGGCCTAAAAATACCCATAACAATAACGGCTTTGAAATGGCAAAGTAAGATTAACTTGCAGTAACAGTTTCCTTGTCTCTGAGATAGGGGCATTGGCACAGGTCTGCGGTACTTGATAACTTCTACCCAACGGACTTCCACAACCATAATCTGTGCACATGTGAGCGCACGGTAGAGTCTGACCACCGCCGGGATTCTGTTTCCCAGAGATATCCTGCCACTGTACCTGTATGTTTCTGGATTGTTTCTAGTGGCAATGGGCTTGACTTTTTTGACCGTTTAGAAAAAGAAATAGAGCTTGATACAAAGTCAACAAGCACTCGTGGTCTCCTGGCTGCTGCTGAATGCGCAGCGGAAGAGCGGGCCACTTGTTATGCCATCAAACAAAACGGAAAAAACATGCAACCAGAAATTAGAATGATTAGTGATTCATCCTCTTCCAAGAATCATTCACTTGTAGAAAAACGAAATACTTTTAAAACCATATACATGTAGAATTATTGATATTTAGCTCCACTACAGCTGCCCAATTATTCTTGCGCGGAGCTGCACCTGTCCACCAAAACTCACATTTTTCTGCTCTACACCTAATTAAGAGACGTTTATGGCTGAAGTGGAGCAGGATTGAAATTTTTCGAGAATACAAGCGTCTGGAGGAGACTTGGACTGGGAGTATTTAGTGAAATTACATGGGGTATAAAGCAGTCAGCTGCGGCCCATTATGTGCCTGTGAATTACCTGCTTGGCGGTGGAGAGAGAGGGGAGTGCTCTGGCTTCCACACGCTCCGCCATCAAGGGCCCACTCGGAGCGCAGCCGGGTCTCACCTGCATCAAAAATACATGCATGCATTCTGCGCTTATGCAACGCTCGCCACAAATGTGTTTTTTTTTTTTTCTTTCCACCCACTCTGGAAGGCACCACTCAAGGCAAGAGCTTCCCGTAAACACAGCAAGACCCCAAACGTATGATTTCTCTGGCCGAGAAATATCATAAATCAGTGATTGTGGATTGTGTGATATTTTCAAAATTCCAAAGACACTATATGCACTATTGTGAAGCCCACTTAGAGGTTTCACAAATGGACATTCTGCCTAGCAACAGTGACATGTGGAAGTTTCAAAACACCTTATATAATAATAATAATAATAATAATAATAATAATAATAATAATAATAATAATAATAATAATAATAATAATAGGTTATCCAAGTGTAAGAAAAAGGTCAGACCAAACTTTATAATTCTCAATTTATGAATAGGTAAGAACAGGTAACAGTAATGAAAAAATATCATTCACTGCTTCAACATTGCACATTTGTCTCACAGAGCAAATAATTTCATATTTTGTGCAGATAAATAAACAGATATGTAGAGAAAATTAGAGAATAATCATATTTGTTTTTTTGCTTAAAATGATGAGTAAAGAAAGTAAAGGCCATAGCAGGTGATAGCATATTGTATTGGAGTGATTACAGTTATTACAAAGAAAAGTTGGTGCAATGTGTAAAAGGTACATTAAGAATGCAGTTCAAATAAACACTCATTTTTAACTTTACAGCATTTTTTATTAGTTTTTTTTTTTTTTTCTTACTGTCTAAAACACAGGAGTGAGCATTTTGTAACAAATAATGTTAAGGTGAGACACTGATATCAATGTGAATGTTTTCCTGTAGATTACTGGCATAAAGATAGGAAAAAAAGGTTTTGCAAGTTTTGAGTCATTTCATGTTTTCATATGAAAATGACACATTATATATGCTAAATTGTGCATATGCATTTCTAAAAAACATATCTGAATATTGAAGAGAGCCAGGTTTAAAATTCTTTGTTCATGTTGTTGACATACATGTATTACATGTAAAGTTTTTTTACAGAGGGAATTATGGATTATTATTATTATTATTATTATTATTATTATTATTATTATTATTATTATTGTATTTTTTTTGTCTTTCAGCAAATTAGATAACATTGCCAATGGAGCGCAACAGTGTGTAAATTTCCCATTTATTTTTCCCATAGATTTTAAAAAAATGCATATATTAGCTCATGGCCATAGCACAATTAATTTTAATCTAAGAAATGAACTTACACTTAATTAATTGGCCACATACATTTGTAGTTTGGGCTTTTTACAAGTTTTACCACAGAGCCTCTGCCAAGCTTTTAAACTCTTAATATACACATTTTTCAAAGTCTATGGGATAAAAGAATGGGAAATTTACTTCCTGCACCAGAAGGGGGCAGGCACTGTTGCGATCCATATTGTTAAAAAACATTTTTTTGCAATGTTTTATTTGAAGTAAAAGGACCAAAACATTAAGCTAAGAATGACATTTTTCATACAGTTGTAATATTTTTCCTAATATAGTAGTATACATGACATCACAGCATGTCGTAATTACTGTACTGTGTAGTGTATCTCTGATGGTATCTCACTGAGTACCCCCCCGGCCATACTCTGAGTGGTGCAGCCCGGTCCACAAAGGACCAGTACAAGCCCCTGTTGTCCTGGCTCACTCGACCGTCCCCTCTGCAGATAGGCACACATACAGCCCCCTCCTTTCTGCCCATTGTCCCCTCCACAGATACACTCAGATATAGCCCCTTCTCTGCCTACTGTCCCGTCCACAGATACTCTCAGATACAGCCCCCTCCTGCCTTCTGTCCCCTCCACAGATACCCTCAGATATAGCCCCTTCTCTGCCTACTGTCCCATCCCCAGATAGACTCAGATACAGCCCTCTCCTGTATGCTGTCCCGTCCACAGATACACTCAGATACAGCCCTCTCCTGCCTGTTGTCCCATCCACAGATACACTGAGATATAGCCCCTTCCTGCCTGTTGTCCGGTCCACAGATACACTCAAATATAGCTCCCTTCTCTGCCCGTTGTCCCATCAACATATACCCTCAGATACAGCCCTCTCCTGCTCTCTGTCCCCTACACAGATACACTCAGATACCCCTGCCCCCCTTCCTGCTGGCTCTGTCCCAGGTTCAGAAGTGATGAAGCAGAGCAGAAGTAACCGAGCCGGTCCACTTCACACACGGGCCGCTCCTCACCAGTGTCCCCATGTCCCGCACCACCTACAGCTTTTGGAGAGGTGACAGTGAATGTGCAGTTTGACATTTCCCTGTCTCACAATAGGAAAGAATTCAGAAAAACTAAACTAAGTTTACACACATTAACTCTAATGACCTTCTCAGTTTTTTGAGATTTGTACTCACATAACTACAGTAAGAAAATAAAGTACTGAACAATACCACTAAAATACAAATATAAATAAATATTGATCGTAACGCTGACAAGTTTTTTTTCTTGTTATTCATAGCAAAAACTACTGTGAATGCTAGTACCAGTATAAGGCTACTACTGTGGTGTTGTACTACACTGTAAAAAAAAAATAAAATAAAATAAAAAAAAAACACTGTACATTTTAGGGTAAAAAACTGCCAGCTGTGGTTGCCAGAATTCTACAGTAAAAAATACAGGAGATCTGTATTTATTATAACAGTAAAATATTATCTCAATTGTTGTTTTTACAGTTTCTGACTTCAGTTTTAATCATAATTTATTATAAAATTTAAAGTTATTATCTTTAAAAAAAAAATCTATTTACTGTGTTTTACAGTTCATGATGTTTTACAGCATGTGACTTATAAACCCATAGCCCACTTTCTGTAAATGTGACTGTAACTGTTATATAAATAACAGGATATTTCTGTAATAAACACAGTGCTCATATATTTTTACATGTATATTACATTTACATACATTGCATAAATTACAAAAACTATAAGTAAAAAATACAATTTTGCTTTATTTTCAATATTATGGTTAATTACTGTAACCAAAACAGTATTTTACCGCTATATCAATTATGGCTTTTTACTGTTGAGATTTTACAGATTTTTGCTGTGAAATGTACAGATATTTTTGATAGTGTGCCTTCTGACCTTATGGTTATGGGGTGAGTGGACTCTGGACTAACTTCCACTTATCCAAGCTATACACATATACACATATATACAGTCCTTAAACAAGGACTGAACTTACGGACTAAAAGAGGACCAAACCTAGGACTAAACTAGGACCAAATTTATATCAGGACCCAGCCCCGAGACTTGATAGGGCCCTAGACCAAACCTTTGAGAGGGGGCCACCTTTACAGTTATCCCCCCATGTCAGTATTTTCTTAGAAATTATTTATTTAATTATTTATTAGAAATCTACATGCACGCAGGTGACTACATGTAGTTAAATAAACACCTTAATGTTTTATTTTGGGCATTTTCTTTCATTCTGCGTGAAAGCTACATGCTAAGAGAGCCATATTATGCTTTTTTCAGGCTTTTTGAAAAAAATTTACACACCTTTGCATTTCATATTTTATAACTTGAAATAATGTGTATCTCTGGAAAACATCTTCTTTTGGGGAGCTGCTACTTTGACCTTGCAAAAAATTGCTTGGATTAGATGTTGGTTGCCCTCTGCTGGTAATGCTGGAAAATGGACAGCACATAAAATGGCTATGTAGCGCGGCTATCAGCAACATAATGCTAGCACATAGATAAATGAGCTGACTGCTTCGTAGTGATTGTAGTCTAAGCGCGGGAATGATCAGAATGAGTCCGGTGATGCTGTATGTGCTTTAGAAACGCACAGGAGCACTTCCTGGTGAGAGCAGTGAAACTGAGCATTTTCAGATCTTGAGGAGGGGACAGCCTCAGCATACAGGATTACTCAAACATGCATGAATGAAACAAAAATACTACTCCAGATATGTTTTTGGGGTGCAAACAGCGTTATAACATAATTAAAGCTCAAAGTTTAAATCAATTTAGCAGAATAAGAAACATAGGAAGGTCTAGTTTTCCTATACACACACTCCCTGCTGCGTTAGTCCTGACTGTAGGAATTCCCCCTTCCTTTATCGTCCAGTGAAATGTCTCTCACATGAAGACACTTACACTGGACACTTATCTCAAAATTCTTAAATTGTGTTAAAGCTGGCCATGCAAACGATCATGTGCTGATGTGCTGTGTGCGCCTGTAGGAAGCCCGCAGCTCCTGCTCCTGCTCCTGCTCCTGCTCCTGTTTGAGTTTGGGACAGCATGTGTGTGTGTGTGAGAACCAAACTCAGAGGTCACATTCCTGCTCCCAGTCCCATCTGCAGATAAAGGCAGAGCTCTGGGAGAACGGGGCCGTGTTTTCCGCTCATGGATACATGCCTGGGCCACCGTCTGATAACAGGGCATGGACTTTGTCTCGAAGCTGGCTCGCAGACCAAAGCACTCCACAGAGCACAGTGCAGGCTTTATTTTAGTCATAGTTTTTGTGTTTTTTTTTTAAAGTGAAAAGGTGCATTTGTTGTATTTGAGGATTTTTTTAATTACATTTTTTATTATTTGAATGTCAAACAGGTACTGGAAGATTTGGCCAGATAAGTGCATGCACAAACAAGGGACACTCCCATTGGCTGCTCTACATCATTTATGTTATCCATTATTGTGGAAATATTCACAATATTTACATAGTGAAACAGCTCAGATCAAAATACATAATTGAGAAAAGGAAAGCAAAGTGGAATATGAATAAATACTGGCAATACATTGATACAATGTTTAATAAAACAGTGGAGTTCGGGGTCACATGAGTGCTAAGCTAAGTAAAGGTAGCTCTAAACTTTGATGTAATGTTCTATATTTTGTGACATCAACTTGTTTCCGATTTTTTATATTTAGTATAAGTGCTTTGTAGCTCGAGCTTTTACTAGTGAACTAGAAGATCCCTGGTTTGAGTCACGGTCTGGGGCATTGCAAGATTGGGACTAACTCCTTGTTGGTCTGCACTCTCAGGGTGCATTCCTATTCTGCTAAATCAACTTTTCAGAGCTTTTAACCATGTTATAATGCTGTTTTCTTCTCAAAAAACATACCTGGAATAGTATTTTGTTTCATTTACACGTTTGAGTAATCCTGTATGCTGAGACACTGCCCTTCTCATGAGCTGAAAACGCACGTTTCACTGCTCTCTGTAGCTACATAAAACCCTGCCTACTCCAGGAGGCGCTCCTGGACGTTTCCAAAAGCACATACACACACATTTGGTTATCTATTAGCTTCATGTTGCTAATAGCCATGCTAATTATTTATTATATTATGCTCTGTCTATCCCACACTGTTCAGTACAAGCATTGGACATTCTCTTCTCATGTCAGAACTCAAGTTCTCCCCACTATATTCACCTGTGAACTCAAAACAGACCAGGGACCCTTGACTGCAGCAGCTCTGCTATAAAATATGATGTGTTTGCAATGGGCTTGGCGCTGACTAGATAAAGTAGGTATGGCCAGCAAGGGTTTATAGTGACAGGATTCTAATCCAAGCAATTTCTGCAAAGTAGCAGTTCCCAAAAAGAAGACATTTTCCATACATATACATTACACAGTTATAAAACATGAAATACTACCACAAAGGTGTCCATATGTACCGCATGGCGTCATGTCTCAGAGCTCTACATGTAGGTTGTATTTTTATTAGTAGTAATCATTTTATATTCTCATCATTCTGTACCCACTATTCATCTCCATGCCTCCTAATCTCACACATCCTCTCATCTGGACCTGAGCAGCTCTCCTCTCTGTTACTGTGCTGTCTGTTACAGGCCCAAATGAAAACGCTGCTGTTAGTCATTACATTAACCTAATAATATTTACTCTTCCTCCCCTGTCCGACGGGGGGAGCTAATCACATTTAGCTCCTGCTCCTCAATAACCACACAGCTCTCTCCCTGGACACAGATGGACCTCTATCTACCTCCACATCTTCACAGGACATCCCAAATACCAAACAAGCGTGTATCTTTGAATGATCCAATCAAATTAGGGTATATATGCTGCGGTATAGAATTAGACTTGAGAACACGGAGTCGACACTTAATTGTAATCTTATAAAATGCGGGTTTGCGAATAGGCTTTAACCTAATATGAGAATGAGATTTCACTCAAATGCCAGTGCCTTGTAATTATCCATAAATCGATTGTGCTAGGCTCTTTGTGCACTGCTGATATAAAAGTAAACTTAACACATCATTCATAGAGAGATCATGATTGTCTCCAGAAGCTCCTCTTGAGCCAAAACACTCAGTCCCCCTTCTGTCTGTCACTCAGCAGACACTGGCATGAGACGGAAATGAGCCTCAAATTACCATCTGTCTTATTCCAAGATCGCTATCGCTCTGTGTTATGAATGGAGTCGTATTAATCGCCCAATAAGACATGCAGATTTTGGCCGTTACAAAATGTCATGGACTGCGTACCAGCCCTCTTTGGGAACGGCACATTGATTCTTACAGTAACCTTTCAAGTAACAAAAGCTATTTGGAAAAGTGTCATGGAAATAGTAGGAATGGCTTAGAAACAATCAGATGAAGTGAATAATAACACTTTTGTTCAAATAATTTACTGTATGACTATTTTTAAGAAAAGTGAGGGGGTTGAGGACAGAAAAGTAGTATTCAGGTACTTTGTCCTCTGTATTTGACCCATCCTTCAATTCCGCTGGGGCAACCTGTCAGAAGCAGTTGGCCGATCACTGTGGTGTGCCCAGTAAGCCCTTGTCTAGGTCTAGAGCCAGGATCATGGTCAGGAGTATCCAGCTGGACGATGGAGGTTTATGGGGGAAATTGGAGCACCCAGGGAAAACTCCACACAGAAAGGTGTGAACCCAGGATCTTCTTGCTGTGAAGCGACAGTGCTAACCACTTTCCTACCATGACGACTAGGTGTAGGTATAGTTTTAGTGTGCAGTTACTGAAATGCACTAAGTAAACATTGCATTCAATACTTTTTTACTTTTACGCAAGTAACAATTTTGACTTCTGTACTTTTACTGTAGTAATGTTATTTGTGAAGTACAGCTTTTTCAACCAAAGGGTCCGGGTTTTGACTCATGGCACAGTCTAGTATTAGGACTATAATTAGTAGTCCGTATTAGTAGATTTTGCTGTGCCATTACCAAAATGTACTTTCAAAATACTGTATCTACAAAATACAAAATACTAATTAGGCAAACTTTACATTCAGTGCTAAAAAACAAGTCTGTAATTTGGCATACTGGTTAGCACTGCTGTTTTTTAGCATGGAGGTTGTGAGTTTGATCCTCAGGCTTGCCAACTATAATCTCACTGGGTGGAGTCTGCACATGCGTGTAGCTGTGGCTTCTCTCTGGCTAAAGACATGCATGTATCAGCTGAATAGCTGACTCTAAATTGTTTCTGCTGAATAAATGTGAGATCTCTAAGTTTCAGCCCTGTGACTCATTGTCCAGGGTGTACCCTGTCCAAGGCCCATAGTTGCTGGGACAGGCTTCAGTCACCCGTGACTTGAAGGCAGCTGCTTCTACACAAAGTAGAATACAGTTTATTCCCATTTATAGATAAAATTCATTTCCGAAGTCTTTGGTGTGAATGGGCAGCCGCAGCAGCAGTAGCAGGATGTTTGTGTTGTCAGTCAAAGGCTGCGCAGTGATTAGGGCTCATTTCGATCGTAATGAATGCAAATTGGCACATCTGCTGCGGCGGCCGAGCTGTCCAGACTCTTCAATTAGCATGATTGATCAATTATGGTCCTGATGGTGGCTCCTGCACACGGAGGCTTCGGCTGAGGCGGAGAGGACGGAGGAAACAGGAAACTGCGGGATGATAGAGGAAATGATGTGGAGTTAAGGAAAATGAATTGTGTTAAAAATGTACTTTTGTTACACCAGGTTTATAGCTTCACTGTTTGGAATTGAATCAAAACTGTAGCCATGCAAGCTATTACTCACTTTGATACGTAAAAGTGCTCATTTTTCAGTCCGTGTTTCCTGCCCTCACTTAAACATCTATTATAGTCTAATATTCATTCAGTCTGTAGCCACAGCCGCACCAACAGACCAAACACACAATCACACAAATACGTGTTTACACCAATGGCATACACACTAGAGGGTTAGGTGTGTGAAGTGTCTTGCCCAAGGACACAGTGGCAGCATGAGTGGGGTTCGATCCTTTGATTAGTGGGTGACTGGCTCTACTTCCTTTTTTCTCTGGCTTACAACATCTTAGAACAATAATTCCAATTGCATTTTGTAGCATTCCCCAAAGTGTTACTCATACCTTTCCCAGAAAATGTAATCTTTACTTTCTGAGTGTTATGGCCTTATCCCATAGAAAAACACAAGAAGGCTGTGACTGTCCTGCCAATAATCTGTGGGACTGCCATAAAATTTTGCATGAGCCATTTTACTACAAAAAGACCCTTTAAGCTTAATCAGCTCTTCACCAACAAGATGCCTTTTGAAACTTTTGTATGATTAGTCCAAAATAAGTGAGCAGCAGCCTGACATGACACTACTCTTTTGTTTTAGTGGTCATTGTTTATTCTTAAGAGGCGGACATGTCTGGAGGAATGACATCACTTCCTGTCTTTCAGAATGTTTTTCTGTGGATTGAGGCCATTTTGCTTTGTGTTGGTGTCCAGCCTCAGATCTGGAACAATGATGTTGTCACTAGTCTTTACAATGAGACCGTAGGACTTATTCCCCTGACACCTCAGCTGTATTGTTTATTCTGTCATAATAACAATATAAGCTTTTGACTTGTTATTGCCCATACTCAATGGATAAGGCCAGGGCAAGTCTTCTGTATCTTAGTAATACAATGATTATTTTGCATTAAAAGCTGGCATTTAATAATCTGTGATTACTAAATATCTGCTCTGTGCTTTCAGCATGGTCAGACCTTTGTGTCATACTGTCCATGTACAGTTTACTTGGACTGCAGCTCTGAGTATGCTCTAGAGCTGGATACCTGCACAGAGTAGCACAGGTAAACCAGTTAGAAAAATATGAAGACCATAGCCATACTGCGTCCTTTTGAGACTGGTAAAGACTCATGATTTTGATCTTTCTATTGCTGGTTAACTTGTTTGTAGGTTGTTTTGGTCTCTCATCACATGGCAGCAGAGTGGTTAGTCCCTTGTACCTCACAGTCAAAGGGTTAGTGGCTTCACTTCCAGTCAGATCAGGCCATGTTGTGCTATTGAAGGATTATTCAATCTATTCCCACTTTAAAGCCATACAATACATTTCCTGTAGGGCCAGGAATCTCCTGACTGAGAGACTGGAATTGCATATTTTCCTGGTTAAATGAATGTTAATCTTTTTTTTTTTTTTTTGTATTCATGCATTCATTCAGGTCAGAGTGTTACAATAATGTTCTTATTTATTAATAAATGAATAATAATATTTGAGGATGCATGGTAGCGTTGTTAGTGTTCTTTGGCAAACAACAGAAGATGAATGAATAATACAATTATAAGTAAATTACCTTTGTTTATTAGCATATAATAGTACAAAATTTCTTTTCACTTTTAACCCTTATACCTTAATTTTAAGTTTTGTTGTTAAAAGTGCTTTGAGCAGTATATATTTTTTATATTTCATAAAAATGACCCACATATGTCCCAAGATATGATGTAAACATGTTTAAATCACAATGGTACAGCTGATTTATTCACAATAAAAAATATACAGAACATAGTGTCCAATCAGAAAAAAGGAAAGACTGGGAACCCACAGACCATTGTTTTG
Source organism: Bostrychus sinensis (assembly GCA_020698575.1). Lineage (NCBI taxonomy): Eukaryota > Metazoa > Chordata > Actinopteri > Gobiiformes > Eleotridae > Bostrychus > Bostrychus sinensis. The sequence continues at coordinate 30,373,097 of CM036251.1, read as the reverse complement.
ATTTAGACTGCAGTACTTTTCAAACCAGTTAAGTGCATGCTGCTTACATGCTACCTTTATGCGACAAAAGTGTCCCCGTCATTAAACATAAAAAAATGTATACATTCATATTTTTTCAACTTTTTTTGCATAAATCTTTTAATCAACATGTGCTCTGATAAATTATTTTCAGAATTTTAACTCTTTTTGTGTGTATGTAGAAGCATCTCAATTATTTTGTAAAAAACTGACGCAAAAAAACTACACATTTTTTATATTCTCAAAGCAAAGTGGATATTTTTAGGGGGGTTATTACTGCTTTGGGTATCTCAAAGATTACCAACAACATTTATTTTTAGGGATAATATTTTTTTCTGTGCTATGTACAATCTAAAAAACAACAACATTAAATTAGCTAAAACTTTTTTTTACTACACAAAAAGCCCAAATCGATCTAAATCAGTGTTGTTGGTGATCTTTGACATACTCAAGGCTGTAATAACCCTCCAGAGAAAACTCCAGTTTGCATAGAGAGTACCAAAAATGTTTTATTGTTTGTCTATTTTTTTACCAAATAAATAAATAAATACATAAATAAATACATAAAATACATAAATAAATAGAATGTAGATGCTATTACATACACTGGCATATTAAAATTCTGAAAAAAATTATATATTTGGTATTTATGAGATTGATTAGATGAAGGATTTATGCCAAAAAGTTGAAAAAATATGAATGTACATTTTTTATAATGTTTTGTTGACAAGGACACTTGTCTAGGGCTGCAACTAACAATTATTTTGATAATCGATTAATCTGTTGATTATTGTTTCGATTAATCAGATAGTGAATTCTACAAAAAATAATTTTTTACACAATTTGAACAAGATGAAGCTTCCACTATGTACCACAAAAAAAAAAAAAAAAAAAAAAAAAAAAAAAAAACAAAGCACTTTGTTTTTATCTATTTTTGTGGCTTTAGTGTTCTCTGTTGGTAATAAACCCTCCTCCCTCAGTACGTGGCATGTTTCAGATGAATACTTCAGTTAACGATTAAACAATTATTAAATTAGTTGACGATTATTTCAGTAATCGTGAATCGTGAGTAATAAGTGATTACATTTAGGGATGCACCGATATCCGTACCGATACCATGTCCAAGTACTCATACTCGTATACATAAAAGTGGGCAGATACCAACAACCAATACCACTCTACAGCACAGTCACATGACATTCACCTCTCAGCTGAACAGAGAAAACCTGTGGAAGGATTTCAAAATGAGCTGTACATAAACTGTACATGATAAAAGCAAAGATGAATCCACATTCTGCTCAACCAGACGTCCCAAATCATATGTGCCTCCTAAAACTTAAGCGCTTGTCCTTTTGTTGTCCTCATTATCCCGAAATTGATACCAGAGCAGAGTCTCAAGTTATTGTTGTCTGATAAAACATAAGGAGAACCATTGCTAATTGTGTTAGCTGCTGTATGTCTTGATGAATCTCTGCTGGTTTTGCTCAGATGCTCAGTCTGTCTTTAAAATTATTAGCAATTAGATAGCATAGTTTAGCGACTGAATAGTGGAGAATCTAAGCTTTCAAATGGAAGTACTTGTATCGGTTTGGAAAAAATCCAATTAGTTGTTGCAACCCTTTTGTCCCTGAACTGGAGCAACATAACAAATTTAGTTAGAGAATGTAAAAATGAAGTAATATTAGATTTGTGTTTAGAATATCAACATTAGTGATAAAACACACATATGAGCCAAATTTCATAGAAAAAGTTAGAACCACTGCAAAGTTATTAGAAACAAACAAACAAATTCTCATCCTCTTTGGGGCACAAGGGTTAACTAAGCTGAATGCTAACACTGAGACTACATGAACCCCACATCAGTCTGAACAGAGCACTGTGGAGTTGTAACACATAGACATACACATAGAGACCAATAGACAATCACTATCACTCACATCCACATGCACTAACCTACTCATGCAGGTCTGTCGATGGTGGGAGGAAGCTGGAGTACCAGGAGAGAGCCCACAATAGCACAGGAAGGACACACTAAAAGGTCGACTCACAGATTGAATGTGCTATGTTTTTGCTGTGAGGAATCGCTAACCACTCTGCCACACAAATGCACCAAAATAAGGTTGATTAATCACACAAACATATTGCCAAAGGCCTAGTGTATAGGACAGTGGTCAAGGTTGAAAGAACAGTTTACATGTGGATCAGGCGGCCATTTTAACACGTGAGACAACACACAGATACAAGTCATTATTAAAAAAAGAATCCAAAGCATATAACAATATTAAAATCTGTCTTAAAATACTGTATGTGGAGCACTCTGTCCATTCTCCTCCCTGAGTATGCCATCATCATATTACTGTTTGAATATTCCTTTATCGCTAGCTCAAGATAGCAACCAGGAGAAATCCCTTTTAAGCTAAATCAAATGTCATTGCTATTGACATAGACTTATTGAGTTGATGTTGATTTTCCAGGGCTGTCCAATAAGTGAACTTTTCTGCCAGACTATTTTTAATATGACAGAAAAAACTATGTGCACTTTTGGGCTCCAGCGATTTATTGTGAGTGATATTAAAATTATTTTTCTATTTTTATAAGGACAATAATCAAATGTATGTATATTACAGTTGAGTTTTGGACATACACTGAAGTACTGTTTTGGCTTTGGAACTAGCAGGGACCACACTTACAGGCTGCAGCCATAGATGTGTCTTTTCCACCAGACTAGACTGAATACAAGTTGGCACAAAATGACTATTCACATCAAAGGGAGATATGATTAACTGACTAAAACAAAACTAGTAAGCTCTAGTGTACAGTAGACTGAATATATACCATGTTATAATGTTGTTTCCATCTCAAAAACATACCTGGAGTAGTATTTTGTTTCATTGACACTTGTTTGAGTAATCCTGTACGCTGAGGCGCTGCCCTTCTCAAGAGCTGTGTTATGGCTCTACATAGACACATGAAACCAGGAAGTGCTCCTGTGCATTTCTAAACCCCATATACCCTCCCCGGACATGTTCTGATCACTTCAGCACTTAAACTGCCATTCCTATGAATAAGGCTGGGTAGCATTCAGATTTTTTTTTTTAAAGCAGTACTTTAAAGATTATTAGGGAGGATTTTTTTTTTACTGCTGAGAAACCAGCGACTGTTTGTCCGTTTTTGAATACCGCGCATGCTTCAGGCTCCCCCGCCCTTCACTGTTCCTTTCCAAGGAACTCCTCTACAGCGACGTGCACGAGCGTTGGAACACGCAGTGTTTGTTTACAGCCGGCATCAGCAGAGATTCAGCCTAAACCTAGACCAGCGCTGTTTGTCTGCTTGACCTTTGACCTTGTTCCCCACACAGACCCAGTCACATGCACAGTCCCTAAATGTGAGCAAAAATATATCCTCCTGCTATTGGTAGCATTAGCAAACTGACGGTTGCTGTACAGTTGAAATGGTTCAATAGATAAAGAAAAAAGGCATTTTTTTCAAACGATTAGATAAACGTACCTGTCAAGCAGAAACTTGGCGACCAATGCATCGTCTGAAGCCCTTTCTGTTCCTTCAGCGCACGCCATCGTTTGAAAGAATCGCCAAGAACCACACGGGCTTTATTCTGCTCTTCTACAGTTTTTCTCCTCCTCCTCTGGTACACTTCAAAAACAGTTTTCCTTTTGTGACCGCCCGGTTCACGGTTTTCCTCAGCCATTGTGCTCTTCGAAGTCAGGCTGTCCGAGGCTCGGCTCACGCCGGACTACATAAACATACAGCGTACTCATGCGCAGGCACAAGAACGTGTACACCTATCGCCGAAACCAGGAAGTTGGAATGTTTGGCGAGTCTGTGGAACAATGGTTACCGTACTCATGACGAAAACGATTAGTTGACGTTTTTCAAGTCCCACAGAGTCCACAGTTTATTAATATTATTATTATATTTTCTAATACACCAATTTATAAGCCTTATACAGGGCAATGAAGGTAGTTTTAATAAATATTGCAAAAAATGAATTTATAAAGATCCTCCCTAATATCTTTAACAATGTGTGGTTTTCAATACTGGTACCTGACCGATACTTTTTCTGATACCTATGATGTGCTAATTCATCTTTTGCGATCATAAAACACAATAATATTGAATAAAAGACCAATTTTGGAGCAATATTCTTAGCCAGTAGTTTGTATGATTTGTTCTGTTATTGATTTGATTCATACATGCAAAGGAACATTAAAGGTCCCACTAGGTATTGAAACCTGGTGTGGAATAAAAAAATATTTTCTTGGATACCAGTAGTATTCAGTAACCAGTAACTTTTCTTTCAATACCACAGAGGTTACCTTTAACGGTACACAACCCTAACTACTCTGGTAGCGTCATGTTGCTCATAGTCTTTCTTAATAGCCTTTTTATTCTCTGTCCAGTCCCCACCATTGGCAACAGGGGGCAACAGAAACCTAATCTGGTGTTTCTCTGCAAAGTCAAAATAATGGCTACCCAAAGGAAGACATTTTATATACATATACCAAGTTGTAAAACATGAAATACTGATGCAAATGTTTCCAAAACTATTTTAAAAAGCCTGAAAAAAATCATAATATTGGACCCATTTTAAATTGAGTTTTACTAAACTCTTTTTAAGTTCAAATTAAGTCTTGTTAGAGCAATTAGGCTTATAGGAAAACAACTGTTAGAAAATGAATAACCAATAAAAGCCTACAGTGTATAATCCTATAACTTCGCAGATCCAAACCCAGGCCGTACACAGGATTTTAGAATCATGTTGACAGCCAGTTTAGTCCTTGTTTAGACCTCATTTAGGCCTAGTCCTGGTTTAGGCCCTATTTAGACATGGTTTAATCCTGGTTTAGTCCTTGTTCAGACCTGGTTTAGTACTGGTTTAGACCTGGTTTAGTCCTTGTTTAGTCCTGGTTTGGTCCTGTTCTTTGCCTGGTGTAGCTCTGGTCTAGTGTAGTAATAGAAAAATACTGAGGTCCGGACCTCTGTGACCTCTATGGTGCGTACGGCCATGGTCCATACTAAAGTAACCAGATTGCCCTACAGCCCTACTCTGCACACCTAACTCTACAGAAACAAATGTACCCTACAGATGTTGTTAAGTTTAGCTGCAGCAGGTCACCCCACCCACCCAACCGACATTGCCCCTTACACTGATGCATGTCACAGAGGATCTCAGAGACAGCGCGCCTGAATCAAGTTGTATTAATGACGGCACTGAATAACATGCTGGGTTTTCAAAGTGCCCCCTTTTATAGGACAAGGACTCATTTTCCTCTGGGCTTTTAGCGAAAAAGGGTCACCAATCCTCTTTTGTCGTTTTCACTGTGTAATGAAACAATTGTCCGCGTCCGGGATAGGATTTCACTGTCTGTTCGGAGCACAAAGAAGAAAGATCCTATAGCGTTGTAGCTTTTTTTTTTCTTTTTTTGCAGAGGTTATGGTTGATAATAAGCATAATATAGTGAATGGTTGGTTGTTACCAGGTTACCGCTAAGAGTTTTTCTTTTGCTTTTGGCACATGTCTGGCTCCATTGACGTCAGAGGTTTCTTAGCCTCTTGACTACATCGCATATGTCTCATCCTGGAAGTGCGGGCCTTTTTACAGAGAGTATAATAAAAGAGGGGAGCAGAACAAAAGAGCACCGGACGCTGAGCCTCCAGTTCAGTCACTAATGAGAGATATGAAGAGGTTCAGACGCATTAGCCCCAAAATCATTCTCCGATGAGGAACATGTCACACGTGTTATGATCTGAAGAAGGAGTGGGTTAGTTTTAAGTCTGTAAATGTCATCCAACTATGATCTATATATTTTTAGAAGTGGCTGACTGTTGCTGAAACTGAATTGGGCAAGTAATTTTACTTCAAAACCTAATATTTAATGTGTTTTATTTATACCTTCTTTGTAGAAGGACTTGCTTTGTAGCCTGGCTGGCCAGACAAACTTTTTTCCTATTCTATACAAAGAAGTTAGTCTGGTACCACTTTGCTAAGATTTTGTTTCTGTGGGCAGAACAATTACAGGCAGAGTAACCAATCAGAAAAATGAAGGTCACTGACCTGTGACCCTAACAAACATGTAGATTTCTTGACAATACTACTACTACTATGAAACACCAGTTACATCAGACATCAATGTCCCACAGAGGACGGAACAACAACACAGACTTCAGCACAATCAACAGGCTGACAAAGGAAAGCACTAAACAACATTAATAGGATGAGAGAAGTTATTAAATTTGCTGTGCTTCTTTATTCATGAGACGCACTGCAGGTAAACGGCTGTGATAGGCCAGTTCCAAATTAACCGGAGAGAAAGAGTTTGCTGTGAGTGGAGAACCAATTTGTCTTGCTTTCAGAAAGAAAGCAGGAGGCTGGCTCGCCAGGCTACTTGCTTCATATAGTTTCCAATGAACTGTGTTTTGCGCAGCTTGGTTGGATCGTTAGTGGAAGCATTGGTAAAGGGAGAAGATCCCAGACCCCACATTTGCCTAAATGAATGAGTAGGCTGCTGTAAGGGATTCCATAATTCAGTTTAAAGTTACTGCACAAAAATGCAGACACTCACAGCGACATTGATGCAAGGAGGTTAAGCAGGTGGCCCACTAACTGGAGGGTTTGTGTTTCGATTTCAACTCTGATCCAGTGCATACTGTTGTTGTGTTCTTGGGCAAGACACTTTACCCACATTCTCTACTCCAGCCACAGTGTGGTTGTGATTGATTTACTGTGGTGACCCTGTAAGGGCACAGACAGACAGAACTGGACAGCCAGTCTTAAAATATAATGTCATGAGCCAGTTGCAATAAAATATTGCATGTTGTTCCATCATTGTTTATCACTAGGGCTGGGTACTGATTTTTTCTATATCAGTAAACAATACTTAGCTTTATATAACGGTACCTGAATGCTACTTTTTCTGATACCTATAATGTGCTAATTTGTCTTTTACAATCATAAAACGCAATAATATTGACTAAAAGATACATTTTTTTCTAGCAAAATTCTTAGCTGTAAGTTAAAACCAGTAGTTTTTATGATTTATTCTGTGTTATTAATTTGATTCATACATGCAAAGGCATATTAAAGGTCCCACTAGGTATTGAAACTTGGTACTGAATAAAAATATTTTTTTGGATACCAGTAGTATTGTAACTTTTCTTTTGATACCACAAAGGTATCATTTAACAGTACCCAGCCCTAGTTATCACACATTCAGATATTAGAGAAGCTATCGGAGAAGAAATTTTAGATAGCAATTAAAGATAAACTGTGTATTTTTTTTTTTACCTTAATTAAACAACTTCAATTAGAGTGATGACTTGTTGTTAACAAAGTATTGGCAACAGTCTCCTCACTGTCCACCCTAAAACATGACCACAACTACCAGCACTGCTGCTCCATTGGTCCAGACCAGCTGCAGTTTGTTTGTATGGTCTGCATGTAACTAGTATAATAATCCAAATGTACTCAACCCGACTGTACACCGCACTCTGTGAAACAGGTCAGACATGAGGTTGACCTAGTTCTGCTTGGTCTAGTCCCCAGTACATCCTCCGTGCACTCACAGTGTTAGAGATCACTCTGAACACAGCCACCTAGCCTGTTCTTCTGTGACCTTGTCTGCAAACCACCGTTCTTCCTGTGAGCGAGTGAGCGCAACACTCCACTTGCCCTTGTGCCCCCTCCCCACTCGGAGCATGCTGCGCGGCCATCCCCTCGTGCCCAGGGGCGAGGACAGAGCAGAGCCTGCTGGGAAACGGTGGGGCTGGGGGTTACCTGGCGCCGTGCCTGCCCGTCCCGCTCGCTGTACCGGGGGCCAAAATGGCGGATGCCGGGCTCAGATTGATGAGGACAGGGCCGTGGTGCGGGTATAGAGTGTTGAGACGTCCTGCTGGCACATCCTGCCCTCTCACACGCACACGCCCCTCCCGTCCCGGGCCGGTGTACTGGCTTTATCGGAACTCCTAATTGTCCTTATGAATATTTTAGAAGCGAGCAGGAATGGGAGTCTGGGGCTGGGTTTGGTTTCAAGCGCCCTGACAGCTAATGATCTACTCAATGACCAGAGAAAGTGAGCAGCAGACAGAGACGTGCACAGTACAAAGGCTTTCAGTGAGATGTTTGTTCACTCTACTCTGTATAGGAATGTACATTTGACCAGCTTTTCAAGATCAAGGTTTTAGTGGTTCTCAAACATTTTACACCAAATACACCATTTGGTTCTCTAATTATCATTTCAATGGACTTAGCCTAAACCTGGCCTGAAACAGGACTAAACCAAGTTCATAACAATGCCAAATCAGGCATTGTTATGAACTTCAAACCAGGCCTAAACCAGGATGGATCAAAGTTAGCCATTGTCTACACTTCACTGGATCAAATGTTTTTGGTCTGTATGTCTGACTGTGTGTGGGTGTGTGTGTGGTTCCATGTGTGTGGGTCCATGTGTGTGGGGCAGGGAAGGGGGATCGTTGCTTTTAACCATGTAAAGCACTTTGTGCTGCATCTTTCATGTATGAACTGTGCTCTATAAATAAAGTGTAATCGATTGATTGACTTTCACTTTCAGTCACTATAGTGAACAATTTACCCATAAGTACATCACACATAATACATAATCAGCATCTTCCTGTGAGGCCAGAGTGCTAACCACTCTGCCATCATGTGTTGCTACAGATATTATTTTGCATATTTCAAACTATTTTACCCATTGTCCCATTTTATTAATTGGATTTTTGAAGTTGTGTAGCTAATAAAATCATAATTTCTCTACATGACATCTAACCAGAGCTTACTGAAATGAAAGATCTAAAATTTATATCTCAACATCCCACAGGCTGTGTGATCAGATCATGACATTTTTATAGCATTTTATGCAGACTTCTCAAGATAGTACACATCACTTATTCCCTTTAAAAGTTACTTTTCTTAGTGTGACTTTGCAGAGGGGTCACTTAAGACAAATTTGCAGTTTTAATGTGAGCACACTGCCTAAATGTTACTAAGATCTACACAGTCACCAGCCTCAAGTTTAATTGCTCAGTACAAAGCAGTCAGCTCATTTATCCATCTGTTAGCTTCATGTTGCTAATAGCTGCGCTAATTAGCCATTTTATGCTCTGTCCATTCTCCGGCGTTGCCAGCCGGGAGCAACAGACACATAATCCAAGAGGTCTCTGCAAAGTCAAAATAACAGCTCCCCCAGAAAAAGATTGTTTTCCATACATATACATTATTTTAAGTTATAAAACATGAAATACTAATGTGAAGGTAGTGTATTGATAGAGCTTAAACCCTGTCCACACGGATGATAGTTTGAAGACTTTGCCTAACAACCCTAACAAAAATGGTGGCCATGATATCAGGTTAGAATATATTACTTTACAACTTACTCAAGATTTTCATTCTTCATTTTTTATGACATATGCTAAAACAAATTAAACCTTGGTGTCAAATACTATTGCTAATTAACAACATAATATAATATTGATATTATAATGTTGTTCCTAGGTTCTGGTTTGTTCCTGGTGTACTGATCTTGTGGTCTGACAGACATGTGATAACATATTTATTGTAGTAATAATCAGTATCATGTGGACAGATATTTTAGAAAATGCTCTTGGTGGCCTGGTCGAGTGCATACCACAAACCAAAGTGTCTTGGGTTTGATTTTCAGGTTAGACCTCTGTCCTTTTTATTTTACTCCACTGTTACTAACTATTAAAAGGCAAAAATCCCTGAAAAGTTATTTACACTTGTATCTTTGTGGAATCAGTGGACACTTTGCAGTATCTATACATTTTATTGACATATTTTTGTAGGCTACTTGTTCTCCCCTTGTTTACGTCTTTGTTCTTTTTCATGTGTAGATAACGATGACATTGGTTTGCCTTTATCCTCAATTTGCAGCTGAATTCCCTCTTGGCCGTACTGAAAATACATCGTCCGCTGATTGAGAGCGTTCTGTCGGCGAAAGCTAATGGGTTTGTCACATCAGTTGTTCCCCACAGTCTGATGGGACCACTCACCGTACTGCTGTTGCCTTCCAAGCACCAAAACGGAAAGTCAGGTAGTCATTCACAGACCAACAAAAACTTTAGATCAATAGTTCGTCCATTGCAGACCGTCTTATGTCATATACTGTCTGGTGCACTGGATCACATTATGTGGCCTATTGTTTTGCATACAGCTGCAGCTACAACAATTCAAAGTGTAGTGCAGACAGTAAAGATTGTGGGCCCCCCCCCCTGCTGCTCTTCCTGTGCAGTGAGGAGCCAGACAATAGCACGAGCCACAGGAAGGACATATCCCAGCCCCATATCCTTGTATCAGTCCACTCTGCCATGTGGAACGCTTACCAGATTAAACAGGATCAGCCAGCTGCAAGACCAGCGGTGCACTGAAATAGACTTGTACTCACGTAAAATGTACAGAACCACACTACGAAGCAGTAAGCTCATTTAACTATCAATTAGCATTATGTTGCTATTAGCTGTGCTAATTAGCGAGCGTTATCCAAGCGTTCTCTGCAAAGTCAAAGTAACAGCTCTCCAAAAGAAGATGTTTTCCATACATTATTTCAATTTATAAAACGTGAAATACTAAGAGGGCAGCAGAGTGCAGCTCTGTTGTGCTCCTTTGAACATATTTATTTAAAAATAAAGCGCTTCACTTGCTTAAACTTTTTATATGATGCCATTTCACTACAAAATGAAAAATAGCTGTGAGGAATCAGTGGAAACAGAGCTGTACACAGTTTTTTTGATAAAAGAATGAGAGCAGACTGGATGTAGTGGGCTTGATGATTGGTCAGTGCTTCCTGGAGTGGGCAGGGCTTCATCGGAGAGGCAGAGGTTTGTGGAACCACGTGTTTTGAGGGACGCAGAAACTCAGCACCAGAGAATACAGAACTACTCAAATGCATAAATGAAACAAAACACTACTGTTTTTGATGGGGCAACAACATTATAGAGAAAGCTCTAAAAAGTAGATTTTGCATAATATATCCCCTTTAAAATAAAATCTGACCCAATATCTGAAAAGGAGTAAATATTCAATACACAACATGCTATCCCGCCAGTTAAAACTGTGACTTTTCAAAAAAACAAACTTTTAATAAAAATAATGTCTGGGGAAGGTTTGGGATTAAATGGGTTAATCTGGGCCTCATATCTTATAAATATAAAGTCTGCCATGTGGAAGATAAAGAGTGTGGGAATTACCCAAGTTTCCTACAGCGGCCTGCTCTTGATACACTATCCTCTGCTGTGCACCAAAATAGACTTTTACTCACCTCGGATGTACACTACAGAACCACGGGGGAAGGAACATGTTGGTAGTGCTTAAGATCTTATATAAGAGGAAAAATATCCCTCGCAGATAAAAGCCCAGCTATCAGCGGCTGATTTCTGAGTGCGTTCACACTCAAAGGGCCCTTTGATAAGCACATTAGACGGAACGGCCCGGGCACAATGGTGATGTCATGAGGATTAGCATGCTACCTTTAGCGTAACAGCGGGCACAAGGGTTAGAGATTCTAGGACGCCCGCCTACAGAAATAATAAGGCCAGAATGTTTCAGTGCTTAGGGTCAGTTGGATGTATGCATTGAGGTGTGGACCTCAGCCTTTCTTCATAGCTTCCAAGTGTGTGATTTCAGACACTGTTATTTTCTCAGTTATCAAACTCCCTGCACAAATTGAACCTTTTAAAAATGAGGTGCACAGGGGCAGAGTTGCTAGCTCTTCTGCCTCACAGCAGGAAGATTGTGGGTTCAGCCCTCCCAGCTGGAGTCTGCTTGTTGTCCGACCGTACAAACATGCATGTAAAGGTGAATGGGTAAATCTAAAATTCCCTATAGAAAATGAATGTGACAATTTTTTTTTTTTTTTTTTTCATCACATTCATTAGCTCAACTACTAACTTACCATCTTCCAGGGTGTCTCCCGCCTCAGGCCCAAAGTTGCCCTGTAAGTAAGAAAAATGATGCAAGATAAAATTTTAAGATTTCTAGAAACTCGCTTTGGAATCAGGTGCATTATTTATTCACTCCTCAGTCACACTTAGTGGTGGTGAGCTACTGCTGTAACCACAGCTGCCTTGGGGCAGACTGACGGAGCTGTGGCTGTCATTCTGTGCCTAACTAACACATTCGTACTGGCGAGATGGGTGAAGTGTCATGCCCAAGGACACAACAAGAGCAGGATTCGAACCTTCATTTAAAAAAAAAATCTGATGCTCAGTACATTGACAATCTACAGGCAAACATTTGTCTCATGAGCTCCACACTGTGAGAAATTTATTTCTGGAGTAAAATGAGCTGCTTCTGCATCCTCTCACTGCTTTAATCTGTACTGGAGCTCACCTTTTGTCTCTTTTTGTGCCTAACATCAACACATTTGAATCTACTGCTGCCTCTGTCATAGCACACCACAGTAATAACATGGTGATAACAGTGTAAACACAAAGCTGTCCTACACAAGCCTGTTCAAAAATCAATTATAGTAGGCAGCCAGTTGGAATATACTAAATAATAAAAGGTAATATCCTTGTTTTCTGTTCATATAAACAATATGTATTTGAATTGTGTGCTACAGTTATTAAAATACAATATTTTTAATGAACATGTGTATTGGGGACCCCCTGGCACCCTGGGCACATTAAATAAATGGTTGATTGCTATTTGAGAAAATAGTTAAGCTCAATGTATAATTAGCAGTTTTTGTCAGCTAATGCTTATTCATGAAAAAGTAGTAGTAGTAATAACAACAACAACAACAACAACAACAACAACAACGGATTAGATTTATATTGCACTTTTCCTAATGGTTATGACTTGTCCAGCATAATATTAAATGTAGTGACTTTTAGCATGTAGCCTTTAGCTTTTGTAGCACTAATAAAAACAAAACAAAAACTAAGACAATGTTCTCTACCTAGGCACTGACATTTACACATGGTTTGTTGCAATTGCCAAAATAATTTTATTTATGTACATTTTGTAATTTTTGTCAGCTAACGCTAACAAAAATGCTTGGAGTAAACACAGCAATCATTGAAGTCTGATGATTCATGATGTACTCTGGAACATTTGGTCTCATTTTCACCGTACTGCCATTAAGCTAACCCATTCTGCTGAGGAGCTTGTTATTGAAGCTAGCTCAGGTGTTCTCTGTGAGTAAACCTTCCTCCTGTGATCCAGCCTCAATGAAGGATGCTATGGAAACGGCCTCTTCCTGCCTTCCTTTTAGCGCGCTCGGCTACAATTTAGTACTCGAGCCTTTATACCTCACGTTTTTCTGTACTGTACATTACATGAATAAGTTAAACGCAGAAAGCTCTCTGGACACAAGGGAAGGAGAGCATCTCTGAAGCTGAACCTTCTCCAAGTCACACACGACGGAGAAAATTGCCCGCTCCTATTTCTGTAAAAAGAGCTCTCAAGGAGCAGGTGATGTAGGTGGCTTATGCAACCGCTTTGGGTTTTTTTATTCCAGGAGATGGTGTTTGCTACAAAATGTCTCATGTTCAGATGAGAAAAATACAGAATGTGTCTTATATCCGTCTGTGGAGTCTGTGCTTTCATTGTACAGTATGGGGTGTATAGGCTGTTGTAATGGGTAAATCCTAAAAAGAGCAAGACCTTACCACATCATTTAAGCTTTTTTGTCAAGGATTTTAAGATACCTGAAGATTCTGTTGTCAAAAAATCCACCTGGGAAAGGGTTAGAGCAAAAAAGAAAAACAAAAACAGAGAAAAAGGAAGCAAAATAAAACATGTATACACACTGACAATGCAGTCAGTTTGGCAGGCAGGTCTCTATGTTGCTGTAGACATAACAGCAAAATTATAGTTCCCTTGTAAATTGATATCATTGGTGTATTGCCAAAATTTCTGAATACAGCATGTTTATAACTGACAACTGGTGAATGGTGGCAGAGTGGTTAGCACTCCTGACTCTCAGTAAGGTTTCATACACTGCTTTTTTGTAGTCGCTCCAAGTCACTGTACATTTGTGTTACTAATTCACTCAGTCACCCTCAGTCACACTCACACTGGTGGTAAGATACTTCTCTAGCTGCAGCTGCTCTGGGGCAGACTGACAGAGACGACCCCCACCAATCACACAATCACACAATCACACTAACACATTCATACAGCCAAGGTGGGTGAAGTATCTTCCCCAAGGATACATCACAGTGGCAAAGTGGTGAGCACTCTGGCCTCACAGCAAGGAGGTCCCGGGTTTGATTCCTGGACGATGTGGAGTTTGCATGTTAACCATGGGACTGGGTTGGTTTCCTCAGCATGCCCCTGTCTTACCATCAACCTAAAACATTCTCAAAAAGCAAATCCTTCAGCTAGGGACTCCTGACCAGGATCCTGGCAGGCTCCCTGGGCACTGTGGTCGCCCACTGCTCCTGACAGGTTGCCCCAGCGAGACTGAAAGATGGGTCAAATCTTTCATAATAAAGCCAAAGTGACATCTTATGGTCTTCTTTTTACATATTGATTTATTTTCATAATAAAATTCTGTTGTGTTCTTTCAGTTAAAAGGCATTCACTGCACGTTCTAAAACAAAATAGAATGGAAATGGGAGATTGGTTGGGTTGGGTGGGTTTAGTGTCCTTCTGCTCTGAAAGAGTGAAGAGACTATTCTGCCCCCCTCCACTCCCTCCCCAACCCCCCCACCCCCCTTCTGTCACCCTCTGCTTCCCACTGCCAGTACAGGGTTACCAATGCGAGCTCAGGTGGAGATTGTAGATGGATGTTTTCATCGAAATAAGGCAGCTTCAAGGTCTGCCGCATTTGTAAATGTTTTATATGAAAGAGAAGTTTAAGTGGAACACAAGAGACACGAGTGCACCGCACACCGGAGCTTTGGCATAAACCACTCACAGCTTCATTTTTATTTGAAGAGCCAAATTTCTATCCATGCAGGTTGGGATGGCCACGAGAAAATAGCAGCTGGCCTTGTTCCCACTCGTCCCTCTCAGTCTCAGGGGACCTTGTAAATAGATTACACAAGTCCTCTTGTCCATACTGTCCACAGGCCGCTCCTGGAACCAACCCAGAGTAGGGCTTTCATTAAAGAAGACACAGAAAATCCAACGTCAGCTGGAGGCAAATCTCGCCAGCATCACTGTGAGCATGAATCATCAGCAGAGAGGCATTTAAGACAGCTTCTGTCAAAAGATTCATGACGTAAATACAGGCCATTTGCATGGAGATCATTTAGTAAACTATCCCACTTCTTGCCTCAGGAATACAACCTGCAGTAGTGACCTGTTGGACTCTTTACCTCCACCATCTCACTGTTATGTGTCTTTAAGATCTGGTTGATGGTTAGTTCTATAAAGTGGTGTGTGATGGCTATAAACAGTTTTGGCCAAAAGAATGTTTGTGAGAAAATTATTAAAACTGTTTCAAAGTTTAGTTCTAGGCAGTAGCTCAGTAGGTAGCGCCGTTTGTCCACTTACTGGAAGGTTGGCAGATTGATCCCCGCAGGCTGCACTGCATACTGTCGCTGTGTCCTTGGGCAGCACACGTCATCCACCTTGCCTTGTATGTTCAGGACTAAACTGGGACTACACACATACAGTACATATTAAGTAAAAAAAAAACCATAATAAATACATTTGCATACTGCCATTGTGTCCTTGGGCAGCACACTTCATCCACCTTGCCTGTAGGAATGTGTTAGTGTGATGGTGTGTTTGCTGGTGGTCGGAGAGGCTGCAGGCACAGAATGGCAGCCATGTTCCTGTCAGTCTGCCCCAGGGCAGCTGTGGGTACAGAAGTAGAGCGTGTGACTGAGGAAGGAATAAATAATGCACTTAATTGTAAGGTGACTTTGAGTGTTTAGAGAAGTTCTAAATAAGACCAATGCATTATTATTATTATTATTATTATTATTATTATTATTATTTGGTCATCTTATCAGAATAATAACAGTCTCTTTAAATTTAGGATTGTTACGGCAGACTAGGTCTAAACCAGGACTAAAATCAGGACTAAACTGGGACTAAATCAGGACTAAACCTTGGCTTAACAAGACTTTAAAAAAATAATAATAATAAATTAAAGACTTGTTTGTAATTTTTTTTACATAATAAACAAACAAAAAAAACATAAATTCAAAAAATGAAAATAAATACATAATTAAGTACAAAAAATACACAATAAATACAAAAAATATATACAAAATAAACAATAAAAAAGAGTACAGGATGAGTTACAGGTGCTATAATTTAATTGTATGTTTCATTATGTGGCAGCCTTAATTGAAGCCTGATTCCTTTAGCTTTACTGACTGATCATCAGATTTTGGTCCATGTCTTTTCGTGATGCATGCCTGAGCTCGGCAGCTTCTGATTGGCCAGCACAGGGAGCTCCGTCCTGACAGGTGTTGTCAAAAGTGGGACACCATGTGCTCATTTAGTGCAGCTGGGAGGATGTGCCAAACTATTTAAGAAAGAATCACTGCCATCTTTCTTATCACTATCTTTTTATTCTTCCTTTTCTGTCCTCTGTCTATCTTTGCCTACTGTTCACCCATTGCTCTGTCCCGGGCCGGTGCTGCGGTGTACTGACCAGGCTTGTTATGAAAGTGGATGAGCCCTGCCCGTCACACACACACACACATACACACACAGCTGGGCCCGACCTTCCGACCGACATTCTCCCATAATGAGCAGGTCGGACCCAAAATGTGTACGTTGGGATCAGAGTCTGGCTGGCTGGTCGGAGAAAGTGCATAGCTCCCAGCCCTCGTAAACACAGGCCTTTTCAGAATGTCACTGTAAACAGGAAATGAAGCAGTTAGAGCGTTTTTTTTTTTTTTTAGAATGAGAAGAATGCCACTGCTCTGTACCACACCAAACACTAATACATATGTGGTACAGCGCTGGCCATTCATTATCGGCCAGCCTGTTCCGCCGCCGAGCTCTGCGGACCCGCGCGTTTTAGAACTTCCTTATTTGTGTCGCTGCTGTGTCACATTTTTCGTCTAAAAATGTTCGTTTCACATTGTGGTCTTGCCTGTCAATGTCCAACACCAACTCTGTCAAAGTGTATGTGGATAAATGCAGGACGGAGTGGGCAGTGATAGATTCAAGTTTCTCTCTATCAATTGTTTCTACAGTGTTTTCTGCTGATACGTACAAAATATATATCAGGAAAAATGTTTAGCCAGCGAAATAAAGTAGTAGTCTAATGTTCAACCGTTATAGCTCCATTTTAAAAACTTGTGTTGTTACTGACAAAAGTGTTCATGTCATAAAACATCATAACAATGATTACATTCATATTTTTTTCAGGTTTTCTTTTCATAAATCTTTTAATCAACTTCTACCCTCATCATAAATAAATAAAGCTTTATTTTTTTTTATTTTTTTTTTATGCCAGTGTATGTAATAGCAGCTACATTTTTTGGCAAAAAACAGACACAAAAAATAAAATATTTTTTATATTCTCAAAGCAAAGTGGATTTATCTTAGGGGGATTATTACTGCCTTGGGTATGTCAAAGATTACCAACATTTATTTTTACAGATCATTTGTTTTTCCTGTGCTGTGTACAATCTAAAAACTACCTCTCATTAAAACTGGTTGTAAGTTTTTGATACTAAAAAAAAAAAAAAAAAAAAAAAAAAAAACTCAACTCCATCTATATCAGTGTTGTTGGTAATCTTTGACATATCCAAGGCTGTAATAACCCCCTCTACAAAAATCCACTTTGCTTTGAGAATATCGAAAATATACATTTTTTTGTGTCTGTTATTTTTTTTTTTTTACTAAAAATTGAGATGCTATTACATAAGTAGCATAAGAAGTAGCTCACCACCACAGAGTGTGACTGAGGAGTGGATAAATAATGCACCTATGACTTTGAGTGTCTAGAAAGGTGCTATATAAGACTAATGCATTATTAGCATTAATATAATTACTAAAGAATTGACTGACAATGCCATATTTTTACTAGTACTCCTTCTATTACAATTACAAAAAAAAAAAAAAAATCTAATTTATGAGATTGTTATGCCAAGACTGCGTCAGCATTTGCCACTGTGACATACATTAAACAGTACAGCTGTGTATGGTGAGTAATATTGTTATATGAATATGACTCAGCCACTTCTACTTTCAGAAGCTTAGCAGTAGTATCATTTATGTCATTGGTGTTAAAATGCTCACTTGTTTTAGATATTAACACTCATAGATTTCCCATCCTTATTTCCAGAGAGCACAGAATATGGTTGATTTTATTAGAAAATGCACTTTAACATCCTGTTTTGTGAATGTTTGAAGACTCATACTGATAATTTCATTTCTTAAACCATGGCCACTACAAAGTAATCAGCTCATTTTTCTACCTTTTTAAAAATACATATAGCTCTACCAACTGAGCTATACCTCGGGATAGCTCATTTATCTGTCTGTTAGCTCCATGTTGTTAATAGCCGTGCTACATAGCCATTTCATCCTGTATCGTTCAGTAGAAGCACTCTCATGTCTGAACTCAAATCCTCCCAACTTTAGTCATGTGTGAACTAAAAAGGAGAAGATCAAGAGCCAGTAGTGTCTGCAGTAGGGTGAAAGTACAAAAAGTGGGACAAGTTGTGGGATTTGGTGGGACAACTCGAGAAATAAATGTTTTGATATACAAATCTGAGTTACCAACTTACTGAGATGCTTCAGTTTAGGGCCTATAAAACATATTTTGCACATTTTGCAAGAGACTTTATTCGATAGGATAAAAAAGATGAAACAGAAAAAAAATCAAAGCTCTCAAAGGCTGCATTTTCTCAAAACAATCCAGCACCAACACCAGCTCACAGCTCCATGGAGAGGCCTTTTCTGACAAACATATATCCTAACCTATCAAGATGGGACGCTCAGTTTATTTTTTTATATTTAAATATTGTGTGCATTTGGTCCGTGAGTGTGCGTACTGTGTTGTGTAATTCCTGGTTGGATTTCTGTAAAGTTACTATGTGAACGTGGGCAAATGTCTTTTATCCTGGTGTAATGTGACGAGGAATGTGCAGTTTTTATTGATGCTTTATTCTGACATTATTCTGTCTCAGGTTCAATACATTTGATCAGCTGAAATATCTCTTTTATTTGGGTCACGGCTTAACATTTTAGGTGATGGTGGGTCCCGAAGCTAGAACAGTTGAGAACCACTGCTTTAAGGGTTAAAAAAAATACAAAGCAGGTACAAGTGACCCCAAGTTGGAGCGTAAAAGTTGTGACATGTGCCGGAGGAAGCGTGCCTGACACTGAGGTTGTGGTGAACACTTATGGTTAGCCGCAGCATCTGCTCAGACCCTCGCATGCGCATCACTGTCAGAGGATGTAGCAGCTGTGGAAACACCCCTCCTCCGCTCCTTGCACTCCTCCATACTCTTTCCACCCCCCCTTCCCCACGTACGCACATACATCTCCCACTTTGTTGACTGATGAAGACAAGAAACTCCGTGTAAGGTCTCATTAGAGTGTGCTTGGCTTCGACCTCTGACCCCGTATATGCTCGGAGGGTTGTGACCTTCCTGTAGTCGCTGGGGGGGTGCTTTCGAGGCGGTCCGCAGACAGTCGCGTTGGACCTGCAGCGGCCTGATAGAGGAAGCTCCGGGTGCTGCACATAAATCATGTTTTGATGTGCGCGGCTTTGATACGGCGGAGCTGTCACGGCGCTGTCAGCGGAGTCTTGTTAACGCCGCTATTCAGAGGCGTAATGAGGAGCAGGGAGCGGGCCTGGGTACAAGCAGGCAAAAGAGCACACACAGGAGCGTCTGTTTGTTTAGCTTTCACCATAAAGTTACTATAAACATGTTGCAACGAAGTGGTAAAGTTCATTCCAGTATGTCAAGCTTGAACTTGTTCTTCCAATTTCCAAAACTGAATTATATTTCCCACCTTGTGTTCTGTTCACACCACATTCTCTGTGGGCATCATATCTTACACACGTTTTCACTGGAGTGGTATGTTTTCTGTCAAAAGTGGTGAGAAGCATATCACATAAGTAATGTATACGATCTCTCTTTAGTCAACCCTAATGCCTGTAGAGGCTGACAGGCAAAGCAGGCAAATGCTTAGGGCCCCAGAACAGAAGGGGGCGCCCTTATAATACAGTGGTTATTTTACACAGAGCTGAAGTATTTAACCCTCAGGCCCTCCTTTGAAACCCATTTAAGTCACTGGGGTCACATTAAAAATATAAAACATTGAGAAAAAAATTTTTTTTTTTTTGATTATTAACCCCTGTCCTTATCATACATAGCAAAAGTGAATTCATTTTCATATTTTTAACCTCCTAAATGCCAGTGTGTTTACATAATTCCACAGATTTATAATTAAAACATGAATTATTTACTATTACTTACACTATGATACAAAGTGTTTTTTGTTTTTGCAGGTATTCTCAGACCAAGGCAGGTCACTGATTAATTTAATACATACATTTTTTTTCTTTTTTTTTTTTTTTTTTTTGTGCCTTTACAAAAAAGGGGCACACAGTCATGCTCTTCCTCTTAAAGCCTGTTCTACTGTCACTGTTATATAATTGGAAATATAAGGGATGCAATGAGAAAAAGGTGGATCTGTTTTTTTTTTTTTTTTTTTTTTTTTTTTTTTTTTTTAGCCTCTGACTGACAGGGTTACAAAGGAATTAACATGATTTAACATTTCTGTATTAGAACATCAGTGGAGTGAAAATAAGTGATTTTAATGAGTCACGTTTTTTTTTTTTTTTTTATCTAAACAGTAGAAAATGTAATGTTTTTTTTTTTTCAGTTGTGACTCTGAAATTCTAAAATGTATTTAATAATGAACATATTTGTCAAATAATATCATCCTGGCATAAGAAATGCCAAAATGAGAGCAAAAAGTACATTTGAAAAGCCATATAAGGATACCAGGGGTCCTGAGTGTTAAAAAATACTAAAGTGCATTTTGGGAAAAAAAAAAAAAGTTTAGATTTTATTTTCATTTCACATTTTTTTGTTAGTGTCATATTCTTTATTTTGCAGTATATCGTAAGAGTGATAAACACTAGTTGGAGAGCCCCCTCTGAATTCTTGTTTAGGGCCCCAAGAGACTCCAGCAGTGGGGGTGCTTCTATATTACAGTTGTTCATACTGGATGACACAATCTCAAAGAAAAATGGGAATGAACAATTAAAAGACCATATTGTAATAATAAATGATTAGATTCATATTGCACCTTTACATTAGTCCAATATTCATTCACACATATTCTATCATTCATTTTGCAATATTTCACACAATATACATTTAAACCGCTCCCAAAATGACATGTAACGTGTTATTATTTTACTCCAACTTATTTTGGTGTAAGGGTGTTTTGGGTTTGGTCTAAAAATCTTTTTACTGAATCCTGCAATTCTGACAAGTTTCCTTCACAGCCTCATGCAAAAATTAAAAAAAATACAAATAAATAAAAAATGTTGCAATTACATTTTGGAATATGTGTTAATTAATGTGTGTTTACAGTACTGTCTCCTGGACTTTTGGTAAAAAACATCAGCTCCACCAACTTCAGTGCACTCACAAGATCTTTGCTTTTATAATCACTGCTCAATTTCATGGTCAAATAAGTATAGTCGACCAGATTTCATCATTAATTTTTTTTCTCCACATGCATTGATAGGATCCTCTCAATGGCAGCCGTACTTACTCAGGCACTGGGTTTATTGAATGGACTCTGCTCCTGGATGTCCTCGTGCAGTTTTATATTTCCGAGTGAATGGCTTGTGATAGCTGAAATATAATGAAAAATATGAACTCTTTGAGGGACAGAGCCAGCGAGTGGGATTTACAAGGAGAGACAGAGCGGAAGCAGGAGGAGGAGGATGGTATCTGGTTTCCAAGAAGACTTCAGAAGGGAAGGGTTTGGAGTGACAGTTAAAATTCCCTTAAGTGCGACAGGAGTTTAGTCCCAAAGCCAATTCTGGAAAATATAAGACACTATGTAAAATGTTGTACATATATATATAGGTAATCAAGATTATATAATTTACCCAGCACTTTTATTTTTAAAGTATTGGCAGCCAGCAACACATGTAAATAAGATGGGACAAAGGCAACAAAAGGCAGAAAACATAGGAGGCACTTTAACCTCAATTATGGAAAAGTTTGGACACTGTGTAAAAAGGAAATAGAATAAATACACATTTTGAGTCATTTTATGGCAAATAATAGTTTATTTTGAATTTGATGGCAGCAACACATCTCAAAAAAGTTGAAAGTAAGGCAACAAAAGGCTAAAAAACAGCTAGAGGAGAACTTTGCATGTTTGTTTTTTTTTCTTGAGAATCTCTCCACAATAAGGATGAACAGGTGTTTTCAAATCTGCAAAAAAAATAAAAAATAAAAATAAAATAAATGAAAAATCAAAAATTTAAAAAATTGAGCCGTTACTTTTTGAGATTGTGGGTTCAATTCCTGGCCTGGCTGACTCAGTTTCTCTGATACTCTGTTTTTCTACCCCCATCTAAAGACATGCATGTGTAGGTGAATTGGCCGTTCCCAACTTGGGGTCTATAATCCTCTCAGGGGACACCAGAGATTGCAGGGGGCTCACAATGCTTTGTCTGTTCTGAGGTTGTGAAGTTAACACAATTATGTTTGTGCGTATAAAATGAAAAAAAACAAAACAACAACAACATCTTAACACCCAACTATATGAATATGAACAAAACCCTACAGCTGCTGTTTATTTTTGTAAATAAATGTTTGTAATTAACCACTTAAATCTTTTGATGCGTTTGTGCAGGCACTGGTTAGGGCTGGGGATAGGACAGGGGTTAGGGCTGAGTTTAGGACAGGGGTTAGGGCTGAGTTTAGGACAGGGGTTAGGGCATGGGTTCGAGCTGGAAGGGTTAGGGCAAGGTTTAGGACAGAGGTTAGGACTGGGGTTAGGCCTGGAGGGGTTCAGGACTGGGGATAGGGCAGAGATTGGGGCTGGGATTAGGGCAGGAGTTGAAGCTGGGATTAGGGCAGGGGTTAAAGCTGGTGATAGGGCTTGGGATAGAGCAATAGTTATGGCAGGGTTTAGGACAGGGGATAGGGGAGAAATTAGGGCAAAAGGTTAGGAACCACTGGTCTAGTGTGTACCCCACCTCTGGCCCATAGTTGCTGGGATAGGCTTCAGCACCAGGGAACCCTAACAGTAACAAGCAGAAGATGAATGAATGATACATTTACACTGTGCACAGATTTGGGTTTGTATTACACACTGTGCATAAGCTGAATAAACAGCTTGTATACCTTTTGATTCCCACTGTGCAATCTCCTTTCAGAAATTGCGAAACAAGGGCCACACAGACTGTGCTAGCCCCGATCATGACGACTGTTTCACCGACGACCATTTCGGCAAACTAGGCGACGACAGTGACTTAATATACAAGCGCTGCGCTGTAAGTACTCCTGCCTCTACTATTTTGTTTTTCATGTTGTGTCTTTATGTTGATGTTCTATGCAGGCGCTAAACAAGAAAGAACACAGAGGTTGTGATAGCCCGGACCCCTGATGCCTCATATGTCCTCACGCCTCACACGGAAGAAAAGTATAAAAAAATTAATGAGGAGTTTGATAATATGATGAGAAATCATAAAATCGTAAGTACTGGAAATGCAATGTTTCTGCTTGGCTTTGCAGGATTTCACTCTCTTTTTTCGTTTTTTTTTTCCTCCTCCTTTTTCGGTTGCTCCTTCCCCCCCAGAACCTCTGATAACTTTAGCGTTACCGTGAATGCCTCTCCTTTCTCTGGGCGTGTACGTTTGTTGACTTGTTCAGCAGTCGATATTCTGGCACACCCTGATAAGATCACATTTCATTAGCAGGTGAAATGTTGCATGCGTCCGCGGGATAGGAGCTAGTCCCACTCAAGTACTATGACTCTGAGTTCTCATTTATCAAACAGCAGTGTTTACCTTTGTAAACACTGAAAACACAAAAAAGTAGTCAGTTAAGGTTTTGTTACACTCAGTGGCCACTTTTTTAGGTACACCAACAGCTCATTGGTGGAAGTAGCTAATCACAGCCAATCACATGGCAGCAACGCCTTTTTTTCCTCCATTTTGATGCTCAGTTTGAACTTCAGCAAAATTGTTGTCTATGCAGGATGCAGGGCTGTTGGCAGACTTGATGGGGCCCCAGACAAAACCTTGAGAGTTGAGGCCCCCCTATTCATAATTGAATATGAATACCCCCCCAACACACAAACATACACATTTTTTTTACACATGATGTTTTGCAGCATAAATGTGGTCCTCAGAAACTCAGGAAAACATTTTTCAATATCCCGACTTTCCGAGATTATAACACATAAACATACATCTCGGAAAGATGAGCATAAGAAGACCATAGGAATGCTCCTTCCTCCAGCCTAAAGTAACCACAGTGTAAAAGCTTACATAGTTTTCAGTGGCCCAAAATAATACTAACTATGTAGCAAAGGAATAACACATTTTTTTAACTATTAGTATTACTCCATAAATACAGTAAGTAATTAATAATTTGTTAATTGTGTGAAAGTTACACAAAATCATAATTATAATGTACATCCTATTAAAATAAGTAGGTGACACTTTAGAATAGCTCACACTATAAAGCTATTAGTTAAGTTTTAATTACGATTAGTAAGCACTAAATTAATTATTTACAAAGCATTACTTCAAAATTAATAAACACAATTGAGGTATACACATTGTTAAAATTATAAACATCAGTGGTAATTAAGTATTTATAAACTACTTATTCAGTAAAATATTGTTAATTACATATTTATTAATGATTTGTTACTGCGTTATAGTCTTCTTTATCTTTATTTATTTTTGCACAATATAAAATTACCATATACATTTACAAAACAGTATAAGTGCAGGGAAGAGGCAAAAAACCCAAGAGGGCTTATTTTAAAGCCTCCACCTTATAATACATACAAAAATTACATACAGTTAAAATTACAACAACCAGTAAGCATACTTTATAAATAGAATAAAACAACCAAAAGTAAAAAAAAATCAACAAGATTTAACCAAAAACTCTCTTAAATATTTTTTAAAAGACATTAGTGATGTGTCAGTTTTAACTAGATGGGAAAATTCATTCCACAATTTACAGCCTCTATATCTTAAGCAAAACTGGGCTCTGGTTGTTACTGATTTTGGCAAATGGAAATTTTGATTTTGACGAGTATTGAAACAATGAACCTCTGAATTAGTTTTAAAATAAAATATAAAATGCTCAGGTATAGTACTTTGATTAAACCTGACTTTGTGCATAAAAATACAAATCTGATAAACATTAATATCATAAATATTAAGATTCTTAAGTTTGTAAAATAGATTAACAGATGATGTCAGTGGTGTTATTCTAAAGTGATAACATATAACTAAATACATAAACCATATTATAATAATGTAATAATAATTATCAACACACCTTATTAAAATTAACTACATTATACTGTATTATTACTTGAGAGTCATATCTCATAATAGTAACTGTGTTTTACATATTTGGATACTTGAGTTTAAACACCAAGTACCACCTCAGAAATATTTGTCTTTCCATCTACTATCTTTAATGGGCTAAAGTGAGCATACATTTGGCCTAAACCTGGTAAAAAATCCAGTACAAAAACAGGATAAAACCTTGAATAAACCAGGTCTAAACCAGGACTAGCTCAAACTAAAGCATTACTAAAACATCAATAAAACTCTAAATTAACCCTTGTGCCTCAGTGAGGACAAAAATGTCCTTTTCAATTTTTTATTTTATTTATTTATTTCTTTTTTTTTTGACAACTTTGCAGTGGTTCTCTTCTTTTCTTTGAAAATTTGCTCAGGTGTGTATTTTATCACTAATTTTGATATTCTACACACAAGTCCAATTACTTCTTACTGTTGCTCCTGTTCAGTGATGAAAGTGTCCTTGTCCAAAAAATATCATAAAAATGAATACATTCATGTTTTTTCTACTTTTTTGCATCAATCTTTTAATCAACTTCTGCCTTGTTCATAAATACCAACTATTATGCCAAATTAGTTCTACAATTCCAGAATTTTAACGCTTTTTATGCCAGTGTATGTAATAGCATCTATGTTTTTTTGTAAAAACACAAATATTTTCAGTATTGTCAATGCAAAGTGTTTTTTTTTTTTGTTTGTTTTTTTTTCTGGAGGGGGTTGTTAGATATGTCAAAGATTACCAGCAACACTGATTTATATGGATTGGGATTTTTTATTTATTTTTTTGTGGTCACAAAGGGTTTTATTGAGTTTTAATGGTTGGTTTTTAGATTGTACACAGCAAAGGAAAAATCCACTTTGCTTTGAGAAAATTAAAAACATTTCATTTTTTGTGTCGAATTTTTTTTTACCAAAATATTGAGATGCTGTTACATACACTGGCATTAAAAGGGTTAAAATTCTGAAAACAATTAAATATTTGGTAATTGTGGTCAGGGCACAAGTTTATTAGAAGATTTATGCCAAAAAAAAAAAAGCAAAAATATCCATGAATGTATATATTTTTATGATGTTTTGTGACAAGGACACTTTTGTCACTTAACAGTAACAATGTCACTTTTTAAAATCGAGTTATAAGGGTTAAACTAAATTAAAACTTTAACTGCAAAAAACTCCAGAGTACCATCAGAAGAAGCCTGCGTACCACCACTGGTACCCATACCACAGGACTATAGTTTTTAACTTATCCTTGTAGCTTTTGAACTTAACACGTCAGCCTTAAACACTACCTCCCTTGTGATCTTATCATGTGTGACTGTCATGTTTTAACCACAGAGCCCTTACTAAAGCCTGGGATCCTCTCTGTTCTCTAACTCCAGAGTAACACTTGGCCATTAACACACTAATGCTATAGCAGCAGCAGCAGCAGCTCACTGGATCATGCACCTGTCTGTCATTCTCACTTACGCCGTGTACAGTCAGCACTTGGCAGGTAGATGGAAGTGACTCATGATCACATGGAGCGCTGGAGTAGACATGCTCTACTGAATATCACAGGCAGAGACAGGACAGAATGGAAAAAAAAGAATATGTTTGGTGCTGACTGCTGCAAGGCTGAAGTGACCCACTAAATGCATGTAAATAAATGTGTTTGTGTGCTCTGTCATAGCACTGGAGGTGTTATTGATGTACAAGGCTAGTCTGGCCAGCCATCCTAGTCTCACTTTTTATATTCCATACAAAGAATTAGTCTGGTCCCTGACAATTTAAAATGGACTGTAAAGGGGCAGAGCAAATTGATTAAACTTCCTCTTAAACAACCAATCAGAATACAAAAAAATGTGTATTTATGTACTAGCAACAGCAGTAGAAGTAGTAGTAGCAGCAGCAGCACCATTAGTAGTAGTATTAGAAGTAGCAGTACTAGTAGTGGGAGAATTCAAGAGGATAAATTGCCTCTTGACTCAAATTGAAAAACATACTATCAGAAAAGAGAAACCTTGCATAGTTGTGTAATCACAGCACTAGTAGTTGCAGCAGCATCACTAATTATAGCAGTACAGTAGTAGCAATACTAGAAGGAGTAGCAGTATTTTCTGTATAATACAAAAAAAAAAATATATATATATTATTATTATTTTAAATCAGAGTATGATATTACTTAAGATCTTAAAGTACATTTCCTATTGCAATGCCAAAAAAGACCAAAATGAAGCAGTAGTAGTAGTTGTAGCAGTAGTAGTAGTTGTAGTGCTAGTCGCAGCAGCATCAGTAGTGGTGGCAGCAACAAATTTTATGTGCAATACAAAAAAGTACATTTGAGCTCTGGGGTATTTTTATTTATTATTTATTTAATTTTTTGTATTTAATTTTGTATTTAATTTTATTTTATTTCATTTATTTATTTTGTTTGTTTTATTTTATTTTTAAATCAGAGTACTATTAAGTGCTTTGAGTACTACTCTCATGTTTGCAATGCTGAAAAAGCCCAAAATGAAACATTGCATACAGCCCGCCCCATTTTAGATATAGAACAATAATGAAGCGCTGTTAAGTGAATGGCTGACCAGGCTAGTCCAAAATTCTTTATGAAACTGTATTTCCTGGTTGTATGGTGTCACTAAAATGTGGAAATATTCTGTCATAAACGCTGCTTTCAATTGTCTTGTGTATTTAATTACATTCCTTTTTTTCTTCCATCGAAGATAACCTGAAGGGCAGCGCTCTTAATGATACCATGACAACCACTGACCCTCTTCTTCTTCTCTTGTCCCGTCAGATACTAACGCCTGTGTGTGTTCTCTCCTCCCCAGCCCGCAGCCCTGCCCCAGCAGAACTTCTCCATGCATGTGGCGGTGCCCGTGTCCAACCCCAACTCCATGTACCCTCCTGGGGCCGCTCTGGGAGGGGCTTCGGCCTCTCTCGGCGACAGTGGCATGCTGTCCCCGGCCCAGGCCCCTCTGCACAGGAATGTGGGCTCCAGTGGAGGCCCCCAGAGGCCCACCAGCGCCGGCACCGCAGGTCAGTGGACAATGGGCCAGTCAAGTGGGACGACTGGGGCACTAGAAGCAGACAATGTTGAGGCCGAATGTAGTAGTTGATGAGAGTACTGGTAGTAGAACTAGTAGTAATAATATTATTAGTAGAAATAAAAGAAGTAGGACTAGTAATAGAATCAGTATTACTGATAGTAATAGTAGTATGACAGTTATAATAATAGTAGTAGTAGTAGCAGTAGAAGTCAGTGGACCAATTGGGACACTTTGAACCATACAATGTCGAGGCCGGATGTAGTAGTTGATGGAAGTAGTAGTGACAATAGCAGTAATATTATTATTATTAGTAATAGTAGTAGCAGTAGTAGCTTAGTAGTTGTAGAAGTAATAAAAGTACAATGAGATAATGCCCTGATGTAGTAGTTGATGAATATACTGGTAGTGGCAATAGTAGTAATTGTATTATTAGTAGTAATTTGGCTAGTAATAGTAAAAAGGTAAAAGCAGTAGTACCAGTAGTAGCAGCAGTAGTAATAATAGAAGTATATTAGTTCATTTTGCTGTTCAATACAAAATAGTACATTTTAGTATTTCTTACTTCATTACACTTACACACACCAATTAGATGACCTTTACTCATTTAATATACTTTTACTTCTATTATTTCTTAAGTATTATGACCAGAGTACAGGGTTTTGACACTTCACCCACCTTTCCAACACAGATTTTTTTTAATATAATGTTTTTTTAATGTTAATGTTTAATTTTTTCATACTTTTGTCTACTAAGTGTGACATTCATTAGTGTCCATGTAGCCAGTAGCATATGTGATGGAGACACCTTTGCCTTGGTTCCTGAGAACAGTTAACACTTTGCAGAGGTCATCTCACACCCTGGCATGGGTGCTGTTTCACACCCGTCACACGCTCGTCATCACACCTCACTGCCCGCACCCTTCTGCTCAGATAAGTATCTTTAACCACTTTGACGATTCTCGTTTGTCACTTAGTACATCTGACTTACGCACAATACAAAACCACAATACAATACTCTTCAGGTCTTTGCTTGAGCTCAGTGAATGTGCTGGTCCCAAGCTGGATAATTTGAGAGGGAAGCCTTAACCCTGGAACCCTGGAGAGGATTGTGTCAACCTGCCAAAGTTCATAGTTATATTTTTAAACTAATGTTAATCACCTCTAGATCAACATTGCACATTTTTCAATCTTTAAAAATATTATGTGACTAAAAGAAAGCTTTTTTAATAAGTACTCTACTAGTGCGATGAAGAAACAGGTGAAGAGACCAGCAGAGGGCAGCAGAGTGTTGCTGTCTTTTGAATATAATCAAAGGAAAAAAAAAAGCACTTTGGATAAATGAATGAGAGCAGACTGGATGTAGAGGGCTTGTTGATTGATCAGTGCTACCTGGAGTGGGCGGGGGTTCATGGGAGTAGCAGAGGTTCATGGAACTGAGTGGTTTGAGGCCTCTGAATGGCTGTGCCGGAGAATACAGCATTAGTTAAACAAGTGTGAATGAAACAAAATATATATTAGGGACTTTTGTTCTAAAATTATTCAGCATGTTTCCTACATCAGTGGTGCTAGTGTGCTGCAGTTAGCTTACTTTAGCTTGTAGCCTTGTACAGACGGAAATATAACAACCTCCCACTGCAATAATCCAGTCTGTTTTATCCGTTATTGTGATAAGATGTTTTAAAGAGCCCCTATTTTGTTAAATCAATCTTTTTAGAGCTTTTAACCATGTTATAATGTGTACAACTCAAAAACATGCCTAGAGGTGAATCTCTGTGGATTGAAAGCAACAGCACCTCAAAAAAAGACATTTTCCATATATATACATTATTTTGAAAAACATGAAATACTAATGCAAAGGTGTCCAACACTATTTCCAAAAGCCTGAAAAAAAAGCATAATATAGGCACTTTAATGTAGCACATACAATTATTATTGTTTTAAAATAAGTGATGTGTTTGGTTGCTCACATTTCAAGTTGTTATTTCATAGTTTTTTTTTTGTGGGGAACCTTTTTGTGTTGCTTTTTTTAGTGCTGCTGTTAGGTTTTGTGTCTTTCTAATGTGATTTGGGCTGTTTTTTATTGTGTTGTTTTTTGGGATGGAAACTGTCAGTGTGATCTGGCAACCCTGACGGTCCGGCTTTGGGTTGATGTGTCCCAGCCTTAACAGCCAGTGGGAGAATCCCTTACATTTTGCCAAAGCTTGACAATATGTAATGTTAGGTGATTAAAAGCTGACTTGTTAACACACCAAAATACTAATGACAGTTTTTCCCTTTGAAAAGACATCTATTTTTACTAATTCTGTTCATACAGCTGTAACTGCAAGGTGACTTCTGTTTTATTTCTCCAGATCCATTTAACATGATCTTACTAAAACTCTTGGCTCGAATACTTTAAGTGAAGAGAGTCTGTTGATGGTGCCTTGTTAGTGAAGTATTCATCTGACAGAGGGACGAGGCCTGATAAAACGTCTGGTTTTTTAACAGAATGACTGATTGCTGGCTGCAGGTGCGTCCACAGTGGATTGGTGCGTTTCTTATATCAGAGTTCATAAACATGCCTAATGCCGCCGCGCAAACAGCTTTTTTTAAATAGTGAACACATCTCTTGGAGGAGGGGGAGTTGGCAGGTGAACATGGCCGCCTGTCTGTGCAGCGAAGATAGATCTACATGGCATTTGGGTGTCCGCTCTGGCATCTTCATCATGTGCGGCAGTCGAGCTTGCACAGAGATCCAGATGGTTAATCATATCAGTCTGTGCATCTCGTTAGGTGGCAGGCTGGATCCCTCAGACCTCTGGGTGCCAAGTGATGCGGGCCCATGCAGCCCAGCGGGTAAGTCTTCACCCAGAGGCTCATTAGCTGGCTGTGGCGCCGGTCTCCTGCTCAGCACACAGGCTGCAGGAGATGAGGATATATGTGTTGGACTGGGTGATACTGTCACAAATACTGACTGTAGAGTTGTTTTATATGACTATATTTTTAAAGCGTGTTGTGAGAATAAACTAATTTAAAGGCAAGGGTGTAAGTGAGAAAAAACATTTTTGCACAGTCAGTACAAAAATGTCTTCATTCATCCATCTCCTCACTTATTCCCATTACGGGTCACAGGGATTTGGAGCCTATCCCAGCTACTTCAGGCCTGAGGCAGGGCACACCTAGGGCAATGGCCATTTAGTTACAGGATTGACACATACCCCTAGCCGGGCCTGCCAGACAAACTCTTTTCCTATTCTATACAAAGAAGTTAGTCTGGTACCAGTTCGGTAACATTTCGTTTCTGTGGTGGAACAATGACAGGGGGAGTAATCAATCAGAGAAACGGAGGCTGGGACGTAAGCAGTACGCCGCTGACCCGTATCCTAAACTAACATGGCTGATTCTTGCAGTTTTTTTTCCATAAAACACCAGAATATGCAGTTCTGTACTTATTTCTGAACAGGGGCAGCAGCAGAAGCCAATTGTACAAAGACTTGTGTCAAATGTTGGTTTGTTTGAATGTGGTTGACGTCAACAGTACTTTACTGTTGTTAAAATGGAAACAAGATGAAGAAAAAAATCCCACAGAGGACTGAACAACAACAAGGACTTGATGAAGGAAAGCACTAAATGCTGTTAATCAGGTCAGAGAAGTTTTTATATTAGCGCACCTTTGTTAGCTTCCGTATTTGTAGACACGCTGCAGATAAACGGCTGTGATAGGCCAGTTCCAAATCGACCGGACAGAATCAGAGACAGGAACCAGACTGCCCTGCTTGCAAAAAGAAAGTAGGAGAGGCTGTGTGAGACTGTGTCCGGCTCTCTGGCAGAAATATGCAACAGCTTTTGTTTCGACAGAATTGGAGTCCACATCAAAACCGTGTCAGAGACTTACTGTACATGCAACACATTCATTCATGTGTTCAGTGTTCAGGAAACGTCAGTAATAGGCTGAAGAAAGAAATTCCTAGCTTTTGGTGTTAATCCATAACACCATGTGGTTCCAGGATTTCTTGAAAGGATTCTGTACCTTTGTAAGACAGGGATTTCCCAGCTGCCGCAGACATTAACTCCTGCTACAAGGAGTCAGTAAATCAGCAATTGATTAGTTTTACTAGATTTTGTGGACTTTTGTGCCTTAAGTGGACAGGGCATTTACCCCTGAACTAGGAGAAATCCACAAGAGCTGCAGTGTTGGAGATGTTCTGACCCAGTTGTCAAGCCATCACTATATGACTCTTCTCAGACTCGCCCACTCACTCAGGTGGCATGATGAGACAGTCCGTGTTAATCATGTCACCTGTCATTGGTCATAATGTTATGCCTAATTGGTGTGTATGGTCTACATGAAGCAGGTTTTCAAACTGTAGTACGGGGCCACTGGTTGCACGCAGGCTTTTTCCGGTGTTACTCTGTCTTATTCAAGTTCAATTCCTAATGTAGTTTAATTTAAAGACAGTTTAGTCCTGGTGTTACCCTGAATTAGCCTTAGTTCTGCTTTACCTCCTGGTTTAGCCTGGTCTAGTTCTGCTTTTATCCTGGTGTAGCTTGGTTTAGGTCTATGCTTTAGTTCTGCTTTAGGCCTGGTTTAGCCTGGCCTAGTTCTGGTTTTGTCCAGGTTTAGTCCTGATGTAGCTTGGTTTAGTTCTGCTTTAGTCCTGGTTTAGTTCTTGTTTAGTCTGGTTGAGTCCTGGTTTTCTCCTGGTTTAGCCTGGCCTAGTTCTGGTTTTGTCCAGGTTTAGTCCTGATGTAGCTTGGTTTAGTTCTGCTTTAGTCCTGGTTTAGTTCTTGTTTAGTCTGGTTGAGTCCTGGTTTTCTCTTGGTTTAGCCTGGCCTAGTTCTGGTTTAGTCCTAGTTTACCTTGGTATAGCCTGGGTTTGTCCAGCTTTCATCCTGGTTTAGTTCTTGTTTAGCCTGGTTTAATTCTGGATTAGTACAGGTTTAGACCTTGTTTAGTCTTGGTTTATCATGGTATAGCCTGGTTTTGTCCGATGTTTGTCCTGGGTTAGTCTTGATTGAGTCCTAGTCTAGTCCTGGTTTACTCCTGATTAAGCCTGGTGTACTTGTAGTGTAGTCTTGGTTTAAACCTGCTATAGTGGTATAATGGTTTAGTTCTGCTTTAGTCCCATTTTCGTCCTTTAATAATGATGCATTAGCTCTAGGCCTTACCCTTGGTTTAGTCCTAAAACTAAACCAAGATTAAAACTTGGTTTAGCTCTAGGTTAGCCCATTTTTGTGCTCATTTTCATCCATTAAAGGTAATTGAAGAGCCAAATATTTTCTGAGGTGGTACTTGTTACTGTTGCATTTATGGATGGCTAAGTAACTAAAAGCCACAAACAACAAACACTTTTCTTTAAACTCTAACCTCTAACGGCCTTCTCCAGCCTCCTTCCCTCTGTCGACAGGTGCATGTGTTCCCCTCCGCTGGCCTCCTCGCGGGCCCTTATAAGGCTGCCCAGGCTGTGAAAGATGCCTGGAGCAGCATAACCCTGTCGGTATTCGAACCATGACATCCCCGCTAAGTCCTCGGTACACAATGACCGCACAGACTGTCATGGCCGCTATGTGCAGTGTGAGCGGCGGAGGCAGGTGTGCTGTCCTCTCCCAGCTCCACTTTCATATGTTGGGAGTATTGATAGCTTTGATGAGGGTATTCCTCTGTCATATGATGTTTTCTGGTGTGTGCTAGAACAACATGGTCCAGCAATTATAGGTATCATTATAGGTATTATAGGTACCAGGGAACATAGATATCGAGGGGGAACATAGGTTCCGGGGAACAAAGGTACTGGGGAACTTTGGTACCAGGGAACATAGGTATTGGAGAACTTTGATACCGAGGAACTTGAGCACCAGGGAACATAGTTACAATGGAAGGAGGAACACATGTAATGAAAAACATTGATACTGGGGAACATAGGTAGCACGCATCATCGGTACAGAGAAAAATAGTTACTGAGGAACATAGGTACCAAGGAACATAGGCACAGAGAAAAAGAACATAGTTACTGGAGAACATAGGAACATGGGTATGGGGAATATAGGTATTGGGGAACATAGGCACAGAGGAACATAGATACAGAGGAACAGAACATAGGTATTGGGGAATATAGGTTCTAAGGAACATAGGTACTAGGTAACGTACATATAGGTGCAACGGAACAGAAGAACAGAACATAGGCACTGAACAACATAGGTACCGGGGAACATAGGTTTAGAGGAACAGAGCATAGGTACCAGAGAACATAACTACTGTGGAACATACTGTAGGTACCAAGGAACATAGGTACCAGGGAACATAGACACTAGGAAGCATTGATAACGAGAAACATAGGTACCAAGGAACAAATATACCAAGGAACATAGGTAGCAAGGAACATGGGTACCGGGAAACATAGGTATTTTGGAACATAGGCACCAGGGAACATAGCTACAGAGTAACATAGCTACCTTAAACATGTAGGCACTGGAAAATATAGGTACTGGGGAACATAGGTACCAAGGAACATACTGCAGGCACTGCGGTAACATTTTGTAGGCTAATGCTAACTTGTTTGAAACATATGAACTGGCTTATATGCACAGACAGCTTATGTTGTTGCTGTTTTTTTTTATACTGTCATGGCTGCCTCATTTCTCCATCAGTATTTTGGGTCAGACTTGTCTTGTGCATGTTATAAGTTGAGGGTGTGGTACTGGGTTGAGGCAGTGCTGTGATCGTTTGCTTGCAGACGTCAGGTTTTTGGCAGAGCACTCATGATTTGCAGCTGTCGTTTGTACCGACAGTGTAAGAACTCCCGGTCGCTGTGTCACATGACCATTCCTGACATAGCTGTGATTTTTTAGCTGCAGCAGCAGCAGCAGTGATGACCACAGCACGGGCCTTTCACAGTGTCCAGATGGAGATGTTCCATGTGATCTGTCTCTTTGTTGGAACGTGTTGACACATTCAGTGAGCGAGGAGTGGAAATGCAGCACACTTTTGCTCAGTCCCTGTTACAAGTCACAAGTATATACGTTTTTTTATTTTATTTATTTTTTTATTAGCTTATTGATATGATAGTACTAATTACATGACTGCCTTCTGACTGTGGATGTACAAAGGCATTGCACTTGTTTTACACCGCCTCTATAAATATAAATTCATGAATTCAGGCTAGGACACATCATGCCTATCATTGACCGTTGGGCACAGTTGGACAGCCTGGTGAGGTTGGAGGCATGAGTTTGGTGTGTTCTACACTCTTGGGTGTAGTAGCAGCCAATCAGCTGTAGTTGTGGCTAATTGAACATGTATCGCGCTACACTTAGCTTACTTTAGCGTATAGCCCGACAAATAAAAATTATTGCAAGCTTCTTTTATGAGTTACACCTGTAACGCCCATGTTGTATGTAACAATATTATATTATAGTTTTTGTACTATTGTGTGTTTACCAAGACAAACAAAGTTAAAAAGGAGTAATTTGAATTTGTTTTTTAAAGCTGGAGATGTTTGTCTGTCATCCAAGAGACTTTTTCAGTTCTGTCCTCTGCAGAGGACTTATGACTGCTAACGAGCTGAAACTAGTCTAATGCTTTCATCCACTGTAGACCATAATAATTCAGTTTCAGGTTAAAAAGTCCTTTCTTCAAGGAGTATAATCTCAGCTCTCTCACCAGTTTCATTCACATTTGATAAAGTCTCTTAGATGAGAAATTACATGTCTTAAACTCTAACAAACAAGTCTGGATGACTTCTTTTTAACTACGCTTGTTTTGTCTGAGACAGCCTCGTGCCTTGAGAGACACTACTGTGACAAACTCGTCTTTCCTTTTGTCACCACAGCAGACTCTGCCTCCTATAGTGTGCAGAGATTTGCACATTTGGCATAGGTATTATGCCGGAAGCCCTTCCTGGTGCCACGCTCCCCATTTATTGAGGCTTGGGACTGGCACATGGACTACACTGGCTTTTAAGCTCTTGTGGCATTACTATTTTAATAACTTTATAAAGTTACTGTGTGTGTAGTAACCTTTCTGTCCTATACTACACTTGGGAAGACATTTACACAGGTGGCAGTCAGTGTTACAGTTGTCATTTCATGTCTTTAAGTGGAGGTTTTCTATTTTTACCACTTGCTCGTAACAGTGTAAAGTTGTTTCCTTGCATAAGTCTGGTGTGATCAAGGCACTGTGTGTTGAGAGTTGTGTGTTGATTCAGCTGTCAGATTGTATTGTAGGCCACTGACTGTTTATTTGAGATGTCCTTATCAGCGCTCAGACACACCATTGTTCTATTATGTTCCTGTCCAGGAGCCTACTCTTTGTGCTGCGTTGGATACACTCCGCACAATGGAGAAGGCAGCGACTTGTTGAAGTGTTAATGATCTCCTGATGCAGTGGGAGATAGCATTCACCCAGTCTTCCCTTAAGCTTTTAGCATTTCTCCGTAGTTGTACTTTTTGTGTTTCAGTTTTTGTTGAAAAGGTTCTGAGTTCTTGGAGGACCTACAATAACATGAGCACTTAGAAAATGAATACAACAATGCCTTGAGCTGTTATTTGCCCAGTTACCCAGGGCATGATGTTATATGATATTATTGAAGAAGTAAAAAAAAAAAAAAAAAGTCAGCAACAAAATTTAAACCAACAAAAATTTAACTCAACAAAATGTTTTGAATGATAAGTGTACTTGGTTTGAACATATTTTTTTTGTAATTCTACCCTTCTCAGGGCTGTTTCTAGCAATATTTGGACTATGCGCATGCAAAGGGCCCCACAAGCTGAATATTCAGCTTTATCTGAGGAGAACTGTTGTTGTGCAAAATGTCTGCATATCTCTGCTTCATCAAGTTGTTTATGAGATTTTTGCCATTAACATTACTTTAGGATTAATTATGATTTATTTATGAAGTTTTGGAGTATGCAACAGCTTTAGATCAGTGGTCCCCAAAGTGGGGTCTGGGGCCCCCTATTGGGCCACAAAGGTACTTTAGGGGACCGTACATGAAAAGAAATTTAGTTTATACTAGATATATTACTTTGAAGCAATTTTTTGTCAACGGTCTGTTATTTTTTTTTTTTTTTTTTTTTTTTTGAGAAATCTATAGGGAAAAACATGACATAGTCTTTTAAATAGAGAGTTTTAGTGGGGGGTCCACTGTGCATTATTGCTCTGCTTTAGTTGTTCTCCTTGTATTATCATTTTAATCACTTATCTTGCTTGAATGGCTGAACCTAATATGTTTAATTCTAACATGAGAGATTATCATTTATTTTATTTTATTTAACAAGGTAATCATGACTTTAGCCTGTTTTGTTTGTAAAGTGTAATAGATTGTGTCATGTTTTAGGAATCTCTCCATTGTGGTTTAGCAAATGGGGCCCCCAAAAATCATTTTGCATAGGGCCCTTACAAAGCCAGAAACACCCTGACACTACTGCTATTATCCTACTATTGCTATGACTTTAGGTACTACTGTTACTACTACAAAGGCCACTATTGATACTACTAAAACAACTACTACCACATTTATTTCTGCTACCACTAAGAAGCATGTATCTTGTGCTGTAAGTGTGCTACCAACTCTGCCAAGGTCAAAATAGTTGTAATAATTTAATGTTTCAAAATGAAACACTATTCATTTTCTGAATCTCCAAAAGATTTTATGTTTTGCTTTTTTGTTAATATAGCTCAAATATTTTGTCTCATGCACATAGCAATTTATGCAGGTCCAGACCATTCACTTTAATGGAGCCCAGGTCAACCTTATCAGTAAGCTGTATCAAAAAGAAAGGTTTTAAGGTTCTTTGAAATAGAATATGCTAGGGCCTGGTCATTCAAGGCTTTGTGTCATGTGAGGGGGAAAAGTTTTAAACTGAGGTCTAAACTTGACAAGCAGGCAATGTTCACACTGAAGATAAAAGTGGCTCAAATCTGTCTTTTTGCTCATATGTAACCCCTATCTGTTTTTTTTTTTTTTTTTTTTTTAATGAAGAACCAGACCACTTTCATTTGTGCTTCTAAATCAGATATATGATGTTTTACAGTGCGATCAAAATCCATTTAATGTGAACAAAAACAAAACGTATTTAAGCAAAGTATCATCAGCATTGAGCATTAAGCCCTGCAGTGTAAACATAGCCTAATATACTGTATGTTGTGGTGAAGAAACATGCAGCAGTACTGTGGATTAACTGAAGAGTCTGCGACATGTACATAGTTCATACTGTATGTTGGTCAAAGATAACTAATTCTTAATGGTTGTGAGTAATGTCATCTGTCTGTTTAATATTTCATAATAACTTAATTTTTAATGTATACGACAAGTGATAGCTGAATATAACCAAATGATCAAATACTTTACTACACTTATGTTATTTAACATGACATTTGACTTTGGTCTGCTTATCCAGTGCAGAGTGCTTAGGTGCTCTGCATTTACAACTCTACAGGAAGTATCAGTGTACTGGACATAAAGGTGTGAAGAGTTAGTCTAGCACTTCGGGTTTCTTTGTGTGCACAGAGGAAAACAAGCTTTTGTTATTTTTTATCTGTCTTTAATGGCCTCAGCTATTTCTTTTAAGCAGTCACAGTACATTTGCCTGTGAACTGCTGCTCATCCCACATCACTAAGAACTGTCTTTGGTGTAATCACTCACAATAAAAATAAAAGGCTCATCAGTTCTGAAATGGACATTTTACTCTTGTAAATGTGAGGATAATTATGTGAGTCTATTAAAAGTTCCCAGAGGCTGGGAGACGTTAATGCGGCGTGCAGTGAGCGTGGCTGGGGCCGCTCTGAAGGAAGTGTTGTCAGTCTCGGCTCTTGGTTTGATGGTGTGTTTGTGTGTGCCTCCGCAGGGAACGGCTTCGTGAACCCCAGGGGCTCCCCGGGCCTCCTCAGCACGGCCAGCGGAAACGGCCTGGGCAAGGGCATGCACGCCAAGTCCCCACCGCCCCACGCAGGGAACATGGCACTGGGCAGCCGCAAGCCAGACCTGAGGGTGGTCATCCCTCCATCCAGCAAAGGGATAATGCCCCCACTGGTGAGTACTGAGCACTCCACTGCACTGCCCCGGGGCCCTACAAAGATCTCTGCAGCACAACACACAGCCATTTAGTGCCTTTTACAGAGCATTTGCTAGGATTTGATCCACACACCGTACCTTGCACAACAGGCTGGATTGTCACGGGATTTGTGAGTTCACAAACTCCTGAAAATCCATCTTTTGAGGTTATCACAGATTCGTTTGTATCCGCTCAACTGGTATTGTGACCAATGGTGTGACAGTATTGCCAAAAGTGGGCAGGTTTTAGGTTTGCAGACTGCCACAAGCCACTTAGAGATACTTGTTAACAACATGACAACACCAAAAAGCACATTGTATAAACACAAACATTTACAATTTTTAAATTTTTGCAAAGATCCTCCAACAAACTGTATTATATTTGTTGTTTAGCTGCATAATAGTTGTTGATGATTGGCCAAAGCGAATCATGGTAGATGATCAATAACCAGTGCTTTATCCAAGCACCTCCTTTACAAACATTTTCAACAGGAGACATTTACCACACAAAAAGGTTTTTATGACCACCATTATGAGTGGCACACTGCTGTAGTGAGAGACACACCGGAGCAAGCCTGTACAGGTTAATTTAAGCGTTTCCCAAAAGGTGGAGTGTCTGTTGATTGGACCATAATCATTACATTACATCATCATTACAAGATGCAAAAAGAAAATTAAAATTAAAAAATGTGTTATTCTTGTGAGACAAATTGTACTTTTTAAACAAAACTAGCATTAGTAACAGGATTTATTTGTTTGTTTGAAATGGAGTTATATGTGTTTTATAGTGTGGATTAAATAGTGACTTTATAGATATCGAAATTGGCACTTTCTTGCACAGCAAGCTGGATTGTCGTGAAATTTGTGAGTTCACAAATTCACGAAATCCATGTTGTCTGGCTCCCACTGATCCGTTTGGGCCCAAGCTGGTGGCGGCCGGGCCAATAGTAGTGGCAGTACTGCCGTGAGTGGGTGGGTTTTAGGTTTGCCTACAACAACAAGCTCTTTTAGCGATACTTGTTAACAACATGGCGATGCGGAAAAAAACATAAGGTTTGCTGCTCTGCTTTTACAAAAACAGCAAAAATCTTCCAACAGTGTCTTTGTTGTGTTGCTTTACTGTTGTAGCAGTTTGTTGTTAAGCTACGAAGCTGGTACTTTATCCAGTCACCTCCAAGTATTCTACTGAATGTTCCACCCCTTCTCAAATGTTTCACAAGCAGGAGCCATTCCATATTGATATAACGTTAGCAACTCTTTGCTAAAGTTATATCAATCTGGTTTTGCCAGGATAAATTGGCACAGCTGTGTGAGTATAAAGTTCAGAAAGTACAGAATGAACTGTATCACATCACTATGCCTCCGCCTCTCCTCTGTAACATTTATTGGCATGTGTAAGTTTTAAAGGTCCGCTTCAGTTGTGATGTATATCTCATACAGAACACAGCTTTTGTTGCACTTTTTTGATGCCACTATTTATGCCTCTTTTCTGCCCATAGTGGAAATGCAAGCCCCTTCAGCCTGCTCAGACCCATACTGCACCTCTCCAGTGGAAATTTGGCTTTTGTTTGTCTTTTGAATGAGACTGAGAGATACCGTGTGCTGTTTTGTTCTTCGATCACCTCCAGCGCACGAGCCAACGCTCTGCAGCCCATGTGTTCGAACTCCTGCTCAATTATTCACAATGAAATGAGAGTCTGTCTAATTAGAATAATGAAGGAGCAGGGCCGTTCAGACCACACTCAGCACCTGCGGCTCCTCCATACTCCCCAAATCCACAAAATGACCCAGCCATGATACAAACTGTCCAATCATCCTGCTGGTTCTGAAAGAGTTAAATCTGCTTAGACAGAGGTGTGGAACCAGGCGAATATCTGAGCCTGATGGTGGAGGATGTGAGGGCTCTGGTGGTGGCAGGTCTGCAGACAGCCTGTCATTAGGCCATAATGGTATTAAATTAATCACATCTCGGTGTGACAGAGTGGAGATGAAGACTTAATCAGGCCCAGGGTGAGAGCCAGATAATATCTTGTCGCCCTTGTCGCGTCTTCCTGCTGCTATTGATTGAGTGTGGGTATTAGGACAGGCCCAGTCTGGAGCAGAATGTCCCACTGCCAGGAGAGATGGAAGACAGGGCTCCTGGGCTTAAAGGTACACTAACTCAAATTTGGTTGTGCCATATCATATCATATCACCAGTATAATCTTTGACTGGTGCACAAAACAGGATGCAGGAGAACAGCCACAACTAGAGATGCACTAATGCCACATTTTTCAAACAGTACTAATAAGGCATTATATTTATACAGTTACTTACATTGTCATTTAGCCCATACTGAGTCATCTTTTTGCCATCTATGCCCACTCCACTTTCTATTGAATTGAATTTAATTTTATTTATATAGCCCAATATCATAACAGCAGTCTCCTCAAAGGGCTTTCCAAACAGTTAGTCACACAACCAAACATAAAGACACAATCAAACATAAACAATAACTATACTAAACAGTCCCAGGACATCCCTTGTCCATAGACCCTCCTTCTCAGTAAGGAAAAACTCCTAAAAGCTGTGGGGAAAAAAAACACTTTGCTCTGCTACAACAGAATGGTTTGTCAGAACACCAACCACGGCTAAACTTTGCTCAACATGGACAGGGCATACCTCCTTTGAAAGCTTAGATTCTCCACAATTCAGCTGCTAAATTCATTTTGAAGAGAGATTAATTACTGTCTTTAGTTATGACGATAACTAGCTGAGATTCACCAGCATCTACAGCAGCTAACACAATTAGCAGTGGTACTCCTTAATCTTTATCAGATAAAAACAGCTTTGGACTCTGTACTTGCGTAATTTTCAGAACAATTTCTGGCATGGCCGCTCTGAGCCCTCAGAACGCTTGGACCTCTGCCTCTCCCACAACCCCAGGAACCAACAAGCCCTGTACATCCAGTCTGCTCTCATTCATTTATCAA
The DNA here is from genome assembly GCA_020698575.1 of Bostrychus sinensis. NCBI lineage: Eukaryota > Metazoa > Chordata > Actinopteri > Gobiiformes > Eleotridae > Bostrychus > Bostrychus sinensis. The sequence continues at coordinate 30,330,531 of CM036251.1, read as the reverse complement.
AAAAAAAAAAAAAAAAAAAAAACAGTGTACGGCTCTGTTTCCAAAGATTATTCGCAGACATTTTTCATTTTGTAGTGAAATGGCATCATACAAAATGTTTAAGCAAGTGAAGTGCTCTTTTTCTTTGTTTATATGTTCAAAAGACCGCAACACCGTGCACTCTCCAGCACTCTTCATTGCTCTCTTCACCTGTTTCTTTATGGCACCAGAAGAGTACTTATTAAAAACGTGTCTTTTAGTGACATTACTTGTTGTAAAACATCTAATGTTGTTCTAGAGGTGACCAAGAGTTGTTTAACAAATTGAATAAAAGCATAGCTCTGGCCAGGAGGACCACAGAATAAAAGTGTTAAACTGTGGCTTCTTCTGCAGTGGTGACTTTGTCAGCAAGAACTGTGGCCTCAAAGACTTACTACAGATTTTCTCACCTACAGTTCTTTCTCACCTCAAGCATATCCATATACATGAATCAGAGACAGCATGTTTCATTTTCCTGCCCAGCATTGTGGTCCCTAAGTCTATGGAAAATCCTTTCTGGCCCATTTGATATTGCAGGCTGCACTACCTCAGTTGGCCACTAGTGGATATAGCGTCAGGTTACACCAGTAATAATACTGCACCTATATGGTCTGTGCACACTGTCATCATTCTCACTTGCATTCACAAATACACTTCTCTAAGCCTGTCCATAAGTGTGCATACGTGCTTAGAAGATAATGATTCATGAGATTTCCATTTGACCACAAGCTCAAAGTCAGTGTGAATTTACAATGGCAGCTGAAGTCATTCTCACCTCTGTGTTTCCTATTTTCCGTGTTAAATCCTGAATGCTAGCGGACACTTTTTCAGAGCCCTCTTCTTCTTCTTCCTCTTCTCTGTAACTCAGCCTGTTTTTCTTTGTATTTCTGTTGAGGGCAGTCGGAGGAGGAGGAGATGATGGATTTGGTGAGTTTTGAATGAATGGTTAACATAACTCCGGTAATAACACACCCCACACTGAAGGTGGTGCTCAAGGAGAATGGCTTGTGGAAATGCCGACAACAATATATAATCAAAATGTTTTGTCACTGCATGGTTTGAGCTTGGCTTGTAAAGACTGCCTCAGTTTGGTAAGTTGGCTCCTTCAGTCTCCTATAGTTATATAGTCATATAGTTGCAGTAGTAGCAGCAGCAACAGTAGTGGATGTATGTTAGAGAGACAGAGGGGGAGGTGGAAGTCAATATTTCATCTTTCCAAGCAATATTATGCAACTTCTCAAGATCTTCACTCAGTAAAGGCATGACTGTGACTGCATTGCTGCAAACTCATATTTCAGTGTGAATCTTGAATTAATATGAAGTTTTTTGTGCATCGAGAAAACCTTGTCCGCATGGAGACTGGCTTAGGTGTATCTGCTAAAGGTTTTTTTTTTTTTATCCTATAGACATTTCATCAACACGGATCATGTTTTGGGTCTCCGAATATGATAATTTTTTAAATCTGGTCACCTCATAGCAAGAAGGTCCCAGGTTTGATCCCTGGACGCCTTCTATTTACACTCTGCTTTGTGTGGAGTTATGTGTGTGCTAAATCTTGCTCAACATGGGCATGCTATACCTCAAAAGTACTTATATGTCTTTAACTGTTTCAGACGCCATTGCTAGTGAATCCCCTTTGGGTTAGATAACACAAATTTTTTATTTTTTAGGTTGAATGTTTAACATTTTGTCTAGAAGTGGTACAATTTTACAACCCAGAGCAGGGAGGTTAAGTTGCATCACCCTGAATGATGTCATGTTGTGAGATCCCTGGGTCATCAGGAGCTGCACAGTGTTGGAACAATGCGAGGAAGCCATCAAAGTAGTGGCTCATACCAGAGAGCTGTGTTAACGTCAGGCCTGGCAGCGGCGCATGTGTTTGTTACATTACACGCTGAGGAGAATGTATTGAGGCTGTGTTTTTGGTTGGAGTGCTCTGAGTGAAAGAGTTGGGCCTGTGTAGGTGTGTGGGCAGCATGCTGGGCTCGGCACTAAACACCACCGTGCGTCACTCTCTGAGCACTAATGACTGTTCTGTGGTGCTCTGAACCCTGTTAGCTCACAGTGTTTGTGCGAGTGTGAAAATCCTCTTGCTCTATTGTGGGGGAAGTGGATTGAGACGCTGCATGTTTTTTTTTTTACCTTTGCACTTGAACGTACACTTACAATGGACTTTTAAAATTATAGCATTAGCAACACTATGCCAAAATTAAGCAGTAATAAAGCATTAATAAATCTGATAAACATTTATAATCATTTATTAAATCAACAATTGTAGTGTGTTACCAGTGTGGAACTTATACAATGTATATAGGATAGAGTGTATATGACATCAAAACCGGCTTAACTCATTCATTGGTATCACTATTCAAGCAGTAATAAAGCATGAATAAATATGTATTTAACAAAACTTGTAGTTTAGTTATAGTCAATAGATCCTGAATTAACACAGATGTATATAATTTTGCACTGATGTACATCAGCTTATTACTAAATAATAAACATTCATAACAAACATTAATAAAAATGTTTATAACTCAATGGTGTTTAAAAATGTTTAAGTAATGCTTTATAAATCATTTTAATAAATGTGAGGGTTCTTGCCATCGTAGAAAGATAGAGAAAATATAAATATGATTTATAGTGACATTTAGGATAACTCACAACTATTAAGCATGAATAAATGTTATTAATAATAATTTCATAAACAGTTTATAGATCCTGAATTAACGCATGTATATAATTGTGCATCAAATTGTGCATATTACTAAAGAATAAATAAACATATATATATATATATATATATATATATATATATATATATATATATATATATATATATATATGTATATATATATATATATATATATGTATATATATATATGTATATATATATATATGTATATATATATATGTAAGTAATGCTTTATAAATAATTTCAATGAATTTGAGAGTTCTTGCAGTCATACAAAGAGAATCATAGAAATGTTAAATATGACTTATGTAAGATAGTTTGGATGAAACACCAAAAACCTTCTTAACTTATTCATTGGTGAATAACTTGAATAACTCACAACTATTAAGCAGTAATAAATATGTAATTAACAAAATTAATAAACAGATCCTGAATGAAAATGACGTTTATAATATATGTGGCCTATTTCACCAACTAAGTGCTTTAGGCAGGGTATACCCTGAACAAGGCCACTTTGTCACAGATCTGGATTTGCCAATTAGCATCTACAACAAACAACAACAAATACATTAATGCAAAAATGCTTTAAAATGACTCTTACTATATAGCTATTGGTTAAGAATTAGTTAACAGTTAATTGATTATTTACAAACTGTTATTTCAACATTTGTAAACACCATTCAGTTATAAACATTATTATAAATGTTTAATTCTTTAGTAAAATTATAAACATCAGTGGTATTTAAGGATCTATAAACTGTTTATTCATTAATTCTTTATTACTGATTAATAGTTATTCTAAAGTGTTTCCATTATTGCTATACACCTAATATTTTGATATGAGCGTTTATAGTGGATTTTTCTACCCATACACCAGTTCACCAGTGTATGCAGACAATGGAAGCAAGGTAGGGTTTAGTATCTGGCCCAAGGACCCGTCAATATAGCAAAAGAACCGGGATCAAACCACCAACCTCATGGTTATCGGAAGACCCACTTTAGGCCCTGAGCCACAATACAAGAATAGTTTCATTTAAGTGATTTTTCAAGTTGTTTTGGTCAATACATTGATAGAAAAGTCATAAGAATTCTTGGAGAAAAGGTGACTACTTCTTAGACAACAATACAACAATAAAGCATTTCATCAGTGCAGAGCTGTTGTGTGTGTCATAGTATATTGTCCAAACTTATGTTTTTGTATCTGTACACTTGCCATATTTGCAGTATAAGTATTATATAGTTGAAGGCGAATGCAGAATGGAGAGATTGGTTTTACTAATATAATGTAAAAATAATAATAATGTCCTATGTATCTGCATGTTTTAGTACAATAAATCAATATCATCATAAAGCTACACTACTACCACCTTGTGGCAGCCTGTTTAATGACAATACAGCATTGTAGCATGTTGCATATGTGTAAGTTCAAATACTAACAGTTTAACACAGAATACAGTATTACTAACAGTGTCAGTTGTTTTTTATGCTTTTTCTTGTGCTTTCCAGAACACTCAGAGGATAAGCAGCTCCCAGTCCAGCACAGCCCCTGGCCACTCCGGTGGTGTCAGTGACCACCCCCAGCCTGCCCCCCCAGGGTCTGGTCTACTCAGGCATGCCCACCTCCTACAACCCTGCTGGTGAGTGGCCCCCTCGGGTGTGGAAGTCCAGTACACCCTGTCCCTCAGTAATTATTTCTGACACAGTCCCCTTTAAAAAGTTCATTTGGGTCAGATTCAACTGAATATACCACAAATATTTCTCCTCTCGAAGCTCATACTGCCGTTGTATTCTGAGGCACTACACCCACATTGCCTACTCCAGTCACAGTATGTGGCTGGCTGCAACAGGAAGGGCATCCGGAGTAAAAACCTTCCAAATCACTGTAGCGAACCTGAATAAGAAAGAGAGCTGCTGAAAGATTTAAAAAATGTATATTATCTACACTATATACAATTTTTTTTGTAAGAAAATGTACCTTTCATTATTGCATTAATACCAGTGCTGCAGTGTGGGACAACTGTAGGCCTAGTAAAAACAGAATAAAGAGGACCTCTTGAATAAGAAGTGAAACACCTTTAACTTTAAAAAACAATTTCAGATGACTTCTTTTTAAACCCTTTGTTGTGATTTGGAAGAACAGTATAACCTCACTTATCACTCATCAGGTTTCATTTGGAAGGGCTTCCACAGAAGGCCATTGCAAAGCGCACTATTTTAGACCAGTACCTAGTTGGTGAATGGGTTGACCCACCTGCCCTTATTAATTTAACTGTAAAACTGTTGTCTCTGTCAAACCTCAAACATGCCCATAACTGTCAGTATTTCCACTTTGAACCACTCTGGATCAGAAACAAATGAAGTGCCTCAAACAGGATTTCAGAGCTCGTAACCTTAGGAAAAAACAGTTGTGCTAAGTGCAAAAAATTCAATGCAAGTCAGGAAAAGGAACAACCATGGAATAGAAATTGTACCAAAAACAGCTACAATAAGTAAAACAAGGTAAATTTTGACAAGTTACCTCCAGTGATTCTTTAAGGCCAAACCTTTTTTTGGACCAAGCTTTTCCATTCATATGTTTAACATACACTTTGATTACTTAAAACTGACCAAAATATGTTTGTAAACATATTTTCTAGTTTGGCTCGAGTGTTTAACCTCTCCTTTGTCTGTGTCCATGCAATACGCTGATAGATGTGATTTCTTGAACTGTTTTGTTGTGAGATTGATTTTTGGACATCTAATGAAAATGTCTTCGGTGGCAGATTGTCTCTGTATTTATACAGACACCAGTGGTAGCACTCACCATGTTGGCTTGGCTATGCTAAATATGAGCGCCAAGTATGATTGTGCCTGTTGTCTCTCTGCTCTGTTACTCTGATGCTGCAACAAAACTACATTTTTAGCATTAAAAATTGTTTCCCCATTTTTTCCCTACCATCTAACACAGTTATTGTACCATCAGAATCTGTCTCATTCCTGTTTTTATCTATGCAGTCAGCTCTATTCAGTGGTAAATTTAGACCACTGATGACCTCTCTTAGTTGTACATGTAAAACACAGACATCGCTTTGACATTAGAAGCCTAAATGTTGCGTGTGTGTTCTTTTGTTTTGGCAGACTACTCCCTGAGCAGCGCCGAGCTCTCGTCCCTGCAGGGCTTCAGCTCTCCGGGGCTGTCGCTGGGATCCATGTCGGCATGGCAACAGCATCAACTGGGCCAGGCAGCTCTTAATTCTTTGGTGTGAGTAACAGACTTCCAAACAAAAGCACACTCTCGAGACGCCCGCACATAACAGCAACACCCACTGTGCTCTGTGATACCAGGCTGAATCACACTTCTGCATATCTGCCTTTTCACATTGTGGCGCAACACGTTTGTTTGGTCTGTTTGGAAATAAAAGGAAAAATGTAAAGTAAGGCTGCATGATAACAGGAAGATGTGATAATGCAATAATCTTATGCAATATAGTGATATGTAAACATTCAGCTACCTTTTCTATTCTAAGTAATGATGTTGGGTGGCCCTTGTTGATTTTAGTTTGAGTTCCAAGAGGCAGGACAAATGGATACAGATTAAACTACCAATAGATGCAACTGGAATGACATGCAGCCAATCAGAATTTAGTGGGGGATAGCAGCAAGCGCTGAGTAAACTGCCTCTAAACCAATGCAATTTGAGAAACATATAACTGTTTAGAGAAGTAGATCATTACATAGGCCAGCCCCATGAGATGAACAGTTATGTGGAGTGGTTCCAGACCCACTTTGCTTAGAAAGTGAAATGGTATGGCTGGCTCAAAACAAGGGCTAGTAATCTAAGACTTAACCAGAACTAAACCAGAACTTAAGTTATGAGCACACCATGACTCTTTAAGCTTTATTATTTGTCTTTCTGCAGTTATATTATAAATAGGCAGTTAGTGGACAAAGGTAAAAAAATGACAATGTCCAGCTCTGGTCACAAGGGAGACCACGTTAGATGCGTTTCTCTGCCATAAGTCACACTCAAAACCTGTGCTTTAAGCAAAAGTACATGAAAATAATAATACTCAAGTAGCAGTAAAAATACTCAGAATACTTAACATTACTACCACTGCTACTGTCTCCTGTGACCTTCTGATTGCAAGGTGAGCGTGTACTCCTAAAGGCCTCCATACACCAAGGCGACGATCGCCCGTCTGAAGCCGTCTGAACGGTTTTTCCACGTCGCTCATTTCCATCCTTTTGATATGTATGCGCCTGTCGCCCCCCCATCGCTCCAGGACAGAGACCGTCTGACTAGTTTCCTGCCGATTAGCCTTGTTGAATCGGCGTCTTTGGTCTTTGGCACGAATTACATCACGCGCATGCGCAAGACACGGTCTTTAGGTTTAAGTTTAAGTTATAAAACGTGAAATACTAATGCAAAAGCTGGCAAAAATTATTTCAAAAAGCCTGCAAAAAGCATCATTTGGGATCTTAAAAGTAATTGTATCTAGTTACATTCCACCTCTGGTCACATGTGACACTGTGATACAAGCAGTTCTTTGTCATTCAGAAATTAGTGGTATATTGTGCAACCCTTATGTATTAATTTCTGTATCTTTGTCCAGTGGTGGAGGTCACCTACCTCAGGGCTCCAACCTCTCCATCAACACCAGCCAGAGCATCAATATCAAATCAGAGCCCATATCTCCACCTCGGGAGCGGGTCACTCCGTCCGGCTTCCCCCCTCAGCAGCAGCTCCAGCAGGGCCCGGGCAGACAGGACGTGCTGGGCCGCTCGCCCGCCGACAGCCTCAGCTCCTCGTGTAGCTCGTACGACGGCAGCGACCGCGAGGACCACCGGCCAGACTTCCACTCCCCGCTGGGACTGGCCGCCAGACCCCCCGCCGGCTCCGAGGACCGGGAGAGCCCCTCGGTCAAACGGCTCCGGATGGACGCATGGGTCACCTAGAGTCCCAGATGGGAACGCTCCAGTCAGCGGTCCCCGGGAGAGGCAGGGCTCAGACGTGGAGATGGTAGAACAGCGAGGGTCCTTGAAGCTTTCATCAAACTATTTACTCAATTTCAATTTACAAGACAGTAAAGCTAAATTTTGAAACTGATAATGTCAGCTCAGTTAGCTGGACTGAAATATGCACACGCAGAAGGGTTCAGGTACTCGGAGGCAGCGGAGAGAACAGTAGGCGGTAGATACTGTAGTCACTGGTCTAGTTGGACACTTAACGTTAAGTCGCTGTTTTTGCTGTTTTGATGCAAACAATCACACAGAGTTTTGTTGCTTTCAGGCAGAGGACCCTTATTTACAACGTACGGCAGGAACAAAAAAAACAAAAAAACAAAACAATCTGCTAAAATCATGTACCAGACCTTTATCTCCAGACAGTGGCCTCTTCGAATCTATTCATTCATGTTTGAGAAGACGGCGTTAGTCAGACTACGCAGGAAAATTCTCACCACACTCGAGACTACTTTAGAGAATACTATGTAAACCAGGGGTGTCCAAACTTTTTTTTTCATTGAGGGCCACATACTGAAAAATATATGCGGTGGAGGGCCACATTTTTCACATATATTTATTTGGCTGCTCCCTTTCCTTCAGGGGCGCCACAGTGAATCAGTAACAAGGGTATGTTGGCATATGTTTTACTCCGGATGCCCTTCCACAACCACACACATGGTATAGTGGAATTATTTCGGCTAATAAACACAAATTCAAGGTTTCCCACCTATTTACATGGAGCCTGTGGGGATAAATTATGAATACCACTTTAAATCCAGCTAAATATATTTTTATTAAATTATTTAGCCACTTAAAACCTTTTTTACCATATTTAGTGTTTTTATTAAATTGGTTTCATTATAATATTGGTGTCAAAAATATTCCAGTAAACACCATTATATTACAATAAGTTTAAGTTATTTATATTAATATATCTGTAGCACAGTAGTATATACTGTAAGTTGTGTATTTATGGGGGAAAAAGTCATATAGTTCAGTTTTAGCCTATGGCATACAAAATTAGACTGTGGTGTGCTGACATAATCTTCTGAATAAATGGGAAATTTACTTTTTTTTTTTTCAAATATGAAGCTTTTTACCCATGCTGCCTGCGGCAATTTGGGCCAATGAAGATTGAAGCCTGTGGGCCAATAAAAAATGTCCAGAGGCTGCATTTGGCCCCTGTGCTATACTTTGGACACCCCTGATGTAAACAATACTGTCATCGGTGGTTTAAAAAAATAGAATATATCGCAATAATGAATGATTTTATAATTTAAAAAGTAGGATATTTAATGTGCAATGAAGATAAAGAAGTTGTCCAGTTGAGCTGGTGAGAGGACGGGGTTTTGTGTAACACATCAGTAATATTATAAGCCAAAGCTGTTCTTGTGTTTTGTACAGTTGAAGTGGTTTCTAACAGTTCACTCGAATGCACCGTTTTTTTGTTATAGATTTCTTTTTCTTTTTTAAATTTGTTTAACTGCATTGTAATGAAGATGTGTAACTAATCCTGAATTGATATCAAAAGCCATGGACATTTGCTGTATGACTGAAAATTCGAGCCAAACATATTTGGATGTAAATAGCAACTTTAATATATATGATCAGGGTGAGCGTACGCACTCAGTACACTGTTCAGCCACCGTTTTCAAAAAGAAGTCTATTTTTGTGGAAGTTTACATGAGCCCCTTCCAAATTCGGCCATTCATTATTTTTTATTCTCTCTCTCTCTCTCTCTCGCTCTCTCTCTCTCTCTCTCTCTCTCTCTCATTCTCTCTCTCTCTCTCTCTCTCTCTCATTCTCTCTCTCTCTCTCTCTTATAGTGATGACTCTTGAGGCCATCAGAGCTCCAGCGTTTCATATTGATTGAGGGCTGAGAATCCAAAAGGTGTAAATTACCTTCTGGTAATGTTACAGGGGAACCAAAAAAAAAAAAAGGTCCACACTGTGATCTGACTTTTCTGAAAAAATGTAGTCCTAAAAGCTCAGATATTCACAGATGCAGATGACAAAACTCAACAACATTTTGACATGACATCTTTTAACTTGTAAAGAAAGTCACATACGGCTTTTTGGCTCTAACTTTGAGAGCTCATCATAAGCTTTCATTTGGTATACACTGGTGATCAAAAGAGAACGACAATACAATTCTCTAAATTTCCAGGTCACCATTTAGTCTTATTTATAAAATATCCAAGCAGGAGTAAAAGAGCAGTTTTTAAAGCATATTTCATGAGTTACATATATCCAAAGTAAATTATGAAAAGCTTTAAGGAGATATTTAAAAAAGAACACTGATCAAAATTAGAGAACACTTTCAGATATCTCCCAGTTATTGGAGTTAATCTGGCATAACATGGTGCTAATGTCTTTATTTACCTAACAAACCCTATTTAAGTGGCAGTCTAACTTTCCAGTTTTCACTGACTTTGCAAATGATGAGCCATTCTAAAGTGATCCTAAAGTGACCCTCCAGCAGCAGGTTGTCCAGATTTGGCAAACTGTTGGAGTCCAGACACAAACCCTACAACACAGTGAGGCAGCCTACAGCTGCCCAGTCTATGCCCTGTAGCTCCACCAACCAAGCCATACTGCAGTGCTTGCGTTTCTACTACAGAATTTCTAGTCTCTCATTAGCAGAAAGACTCTAAAATATAGATTAGCCTTTGCTGTGTCGTCAGAACCGAAAAAAAGAGTTCACTTTAGTTATGGAAGCAAGTTTAATTTATTTGTGCCTGATATCATCAAACTAGAGAAAGACTGAACCCAAAGTGTGTAAAGAAGTCAGTGAAAGGTGGAGGAGGAAGTATCATGGTTTGGGGAGTGTTTTCTGCAGGCTCTTATACAGCTACATAAATAGCAAAATAAATGCAATTTTTTTGTCAGAACCTCCCTCGACAACAATGTGAATTCTTTCCTGTGTTCATCACCAGCCAGCCACTATCCAGAACAAATGATCCTTAAAAGTTAGTTTAAACCCTGAAGATGACATTCTTTACAAAAAAAATCTAAACGTTTTCATGAATTGTTCTCTAATTTTGACCTCCAGTGTATATATCTCTGTTTTGCCCTAAGCGTCAGTGGCACCTTTTAGATTCTCGGCCCTCATGGTGAAGGATGATCACAAGGCTAGAGGAAATAGCTATTTTTCCTTGTGTTGTTTCTGTTAGTTGTATACCAGCAGCTGCTGAATACACTGCCAACCTTCAGACCCAAGGTCCCCAGGCCCACTCTCCAATCATCTATTGTGTTCTGCGTAGCCCGAACTGAAACACATGCTATCTTTAGAGCTTGTCTTGTTTGTGAGGAAAAACATGGTAGAAGAAGTGCGTCCCAGCCTTTTTTCACTGAACTGATGTCTCTCTGCCCATATCATGTAAATATTATCCAATTACAATATACATCTTGTAAAATGTATGTTTTTAATTGGCCAGAAGAGGTGTGCCCTGTTACCAGCGCCACACTGTATGCCCCTTCTTTTACACAAGTCCTGTAGGCCCAGTGATGCTAAGATGCAGTAATGAAGTTGGGAATCTGAAGGTGCTGAAGTCATGTACATGTTTTCTTCTTCATGCTCAAAGAATACTCCAGCGTCATTCAAAAACATAGTGTCATGACTTCACCCTCACTGCTGGATTGCACACATTTGTATAAGAAGTTTGCTGTATGAGAGAGGTGTGGCGATGCATTCACTGTCACAGCGTCCCGGTGCGTATTTCTGGGGTTTCTCTTCTGTCCGTCCCCATCTTTAGCTCCATGGTAGCTCAGAGACTTGTCTGCGATGATCTATGCAGTGATTCAGACGCTTGATGTCATTGGCCTTGGTGCAAAGAAGCAGGTTTAGACCAAACTCAGAGTAATGTTAAACCTGGAAAGAGGGAATCTCCAGGTTTGTAAAACTCAGAGTTTCTTACAATGGTAACTTACTTGAGGTCATCCTAGTCCCAGTCCTAGTCTCCTCTGCTGATTGGTCGATTTATTAAAGGTGCCTCTATTCCACTAAATCAACTTTTTAGCATCTAACTTAACCATGTTATAAAGTTATTTCCACTTCAAAAACATACATGGAGTAGTATTCTGTTTCACTCATGCTTGTTTGAGTAATCCTGTAAACTGATGCCGTTGCCTTCTCAAGAGATGAAAAGGCTCGGTCTCACAGCTCTACATAGACATGCAAAACCAGGAAGATCTCCTGCATGTCACCAGACTTGTTCTGATAAATTTAGCGCTTTAATTGCCTTTATTACGAAGCAGTCAGCTCATTTATCTGTTAGCATCATGTTGCTGATAGCCATGCTAATTCACAATTATAAATTAAAATTTTCACTTTATAGCAAATGGCATTATATCTTAAAGTTCATACTTTATACTGCTTAAGGAGCCTATAGCTAATGTAGCTAATATTCTACATGACGTCTTTATTTTTTATCAATTTTCTGCATCTTATTCCCATTAAATCTGTAGCCTATAAGCTCTCCATAGTCACATGACTTTTACTCTTATCTAACATCCAATTGTTTCCATTGAGCTGCCATGGTGAACCTTTTTTTCCCGGCTCAACTGACTTTCTTTACTCATTTAAAGATGCACTAACTAACCCCAATCACATGCTCTAAACAAAGCAGGGATGGTCCCATTCGGGTCAGGGACACTTTCAATTGGATGAGTCCAAGCTCCTGAGTTGAATCTTTATACACTGAATAATGGCAGCGGCAAGTGCGACTGGAAAGATACAAATTCCAGCACTGGCTCTAACTGCTCACATCTTATAACTGCAGAAAAAAGAGAAACAGACAGAAAAAAAAAGAGAAGCAAAGCACATATCTGAAATTAAACAAAATATATGAGAGGAAGGAGCTTTTTTCCTTTAAACTTTTTTTTTTTTTACATTCTCAAAAACTAGGTAGTGGGTCTTTAAACTTAGAGTGAATAAACTACAAGCGTTGTACTGACTATGGTCTGAGCAGAACAACTCTGAGTTTGCACTTAAACCTTCTTTATGAAACCAGGCCTTTATGTTTCTAGGAGGGAAAAACAGTTTGGGCATAAAAGTAATGACTGTTCTGTCAATCCTTAAGTGCCATAGCTCCATGTTGCTGGAAATCAAGTTGCATCCAATTAATTATTCACAATAGTGACTCCCCCCATGTCCATAAACATACATAAAGCATAGATGAACACAGCAGGTAATATGTGATATAGCAATAAATATGACTACAACAAAAAAAGTGTCAGCCTTTGAGCGACACCACCTCATAGTTGAGCACATATTAGCACTTAAAGACATATCAGGGACTTTTGTAGTGTATCTACCTATATGCACAGTTAGGAAATGCCTTATCCCAAAGAGAAATCACACTTTTATTTTATATTCAAAAGCCAATGCAGATATCTCCAACCAGACCTGCCTCGTCTCAGAACATGTCCAACCTGTGCAGTGAATGCAGCGTGACGCACTTCTTCTCCTTTGTTCAAAATTGTGCACAACAATGAATGTGAACGGATCAGGGGGGAATCAGAGAACCCTTGTGTAGAGGATTTTTCTTCACTTTGCTGTGCAAGAGTACACCGCTTTGCTTTCGTGGCTTTTTCTAAACAGAACTCTGTGTTTGGTAAATGTTTGTAGCTGTAGTTTGACTTAGCTAAAGGAGCTGTTCTCGGTCTGAAATCTCGGGCCGTTTGGCGGCACAAGCTGGACTTTGTTGCCAAGAATGACATTATTATTACTTGTTCTAAAAGGAGATTTGAAGTTACCTTTTATTTCCCTTGAATGTGTTATTTTCGTTTTCATCATACAATAAATATTCAAGTGAACTTTTTATTAAAACAATTAAGATACTATGCTAGATATTGTTGTACAAAATTTGTATTCTTCACAAAAGTACAAATATTGGCTTTTAATGTGTATTTTAGGTTTTCTCTCTTATTCTGTATAAAATGAAGTACACGACTCTTACCTAGAATTTGTTCTCCTGTGAAGTCCCAAACCGTAGAAAATGTCAACTTTATTAAACACCTCCGTGTATGCTCAATGTCTGGTCCTTTTTGTATTTATTTTTTCTTATCAGATAATTTACACTTTAAGATGCCTTGTATATATCTGAACACACAGCTTATATTAGATTGGCTGCATGAATAAACAAGATATTCTACTCTTGCTGACTAAATCCAATAAAATGAGCTGCCGGAGTTGTCACAGGCTGCAAAACATAGACACCAGCGATATCTAGTGGTAATATGGTAGAACTACATCACTGTTGTTTCTGCAAATATCGTGCAGTACTACCGTGTCGCCATGAGAGGGCGTTACAATACAGTAAGTAAATTGTAGAACGCTGTAGATATGTCTGTAATGGAATAGTTCCTTATTAATATACTAATAAAAATAAATACGTAAGAGAATAATTACTTACCAACCTATGTAGGTGCTAGGCTAAAAAAAATTAAAAATAAAAAAATAAAAAAATGTAGGTGCTAGGCTATTATCATGTAGCAACTACCAAGCAAGTAGCCCTCTACATTTCATTATGGTAGAAATTCATTATCAGGTTGTGGAAATTCAGTGGTATTTTTATGATACAGCCTGTTCTAGGTTTAGCAGTTTTAGCCGTTTTTCTGTAACTAAAATATGACATATTTTATTATTGAAGTCATAATGTCTATTAATTATTTGTCAGGTGTGTTGCTAATTAGGCTAATATCAGCAGGGAGCTTATCTTTGACATTTCGCGAGATGTAGTCTGGTTTTCTGCACATCTCTTTTATTTTTAAATGTATTTATTTATTTATTTTTGTATATATCTCGAAACCAACAGTGATTTAAAAACTTTTTTTTTTTTTTTTACTTTTTAACTAGAGAAAGTAAAAGCGTTTCTTAAAATGTGGAGAATGCTAATTAGAAGTTAGCATGGCAGAGATTCTCGGTGACCGAGGTCGTGGCAGGTCAGTTGGGTTGTGTAATAGTCATTTATTCTTGTGTAATATTAAGTGAGCTGTCACAAAAATATGTTTATGGCTAGCTATTTCTTCCTCAAACATCATCTTTTGGTAATCAATAGCAAGCATAAATGTAGATTCCACCAACCTCCTTTTTATGCTAAAGGAAAAATATTTACCACTTAAAATAGCTGTAGGGTTAAAAACACTATAATACACTGAATACACGAATTGAGAAAGCCTCTTGGATAAGAGGTGAAACGTCTTCAACTTGAAAAATCCAATCCAGATGACTGCTTTTTTGAACTTTTGTTGCGATGCATTTACCCTGGACGAGTGAGAGTCTAAACAGATATAATACATTGACTTTTTTTTACTTATGTATTTATTTTGTTGTCTACTTCTGTAGTTAGTATTTTCAATAAGTTGCGATCACATTATAGAATCTGATGAAAAAAAAACTCAACAACAAAAAACTCAAATGGAGGGCAAGGGTCAGTATAACTGTATAGGTTTGACACTATTTTTAAAGGAATAACCAAACAGAAAATGTATAATTAATTCATAATGTTTCTGTTAGGCATTGGGTGCACAGCCTGTCTATATTAATCTTGTGGCTTAATGCCCTGTCTATTGACCACAGTGGCGTCTGTGTGTTTCAGTATTATCACAACTTTGCAAAGCTATAGCAAATAAATCTTTTCAGTTTAGTTATTTTGCGCTGACAGAAAAGACGTTGAACTTTGTGCCAGTATTTGTTCCATGTCAGTAGGCCCAGTAACTACAGCGTTTAACCCTACACCACACCAAGAACCATCTGAATATTAACAGTCTGGCAGCAGATTCTACCACAGAATTCTGACCTGCCCTCCAGCTCAATTTTAAAATATAGGCGCTTTAAGAATTCTTTGAGATTTCTGGGTTTCAGATGATGTCACAACATTCTAAGAGCCTGTAGTGTTTAATTAAGAGGGGATCAGGCAATTTTATATAATATGTCATTTTTTTGGTGTGGTAGAATAGCAAGATCATGGGCCTTGACACTAATAATAATGACCAAGTTCAACATTTGTGAATTTTTCTTTTAAATATATAAAAATATTTTTTATAAAAATAATATTTAACCGATATAGTGATACTGGCTCCTGGCGCTCATCTGAGAGTGTGACGTCATCACATTCTAGAATCTGAACATCACGAGAATTGAACCTATAAGATGTTTTATTCTGAAGATGTCAGAAACTCAGATGGAGGACAGGAACCAGATGCTATTTTTAAGAAAATAGCGAATTATCCAAACAGAAAATCCTCAAATATGAAACCTTATAATTTTTTGCTAATGAAAAGGTCCACAACCTCCCTTAATCTTATGTCTGAATCTGTCTTTAGGAGCCATGGGGCCAGAGGCTGCAATAGCCAACTGTATTCACTGAAGCATCAGAATCTTCCATAGTATTTTAGTCTGCCCTCCATCTGTAAAATGATATGACATCATGTGAAAACAACCTATTGCCAGTACTTTTACTTGAGTACAGATTTGTGTATACACATCTTCCACTTCTGAGATACCGAGGTCACTGCAGGTCAGTTGTATGAGACTCATTTATTCCTGTGTAAACCAGAGTGAGCTATCTGTCACTAAAAGCATGTTTCTTGGCTTGTGTTCCCTTCGACCAGCTGTGTCACAGGCTGGAGCACGCACCGGCGCTCATGCGCCGGCTCTCCGAGCTGGAGAGTTTGGCTTGTTTGAGCTGTGCCACCTGCCATAGGGGCCTGCCCTATCCCCCAGCCTTGCCTTTCAACCGGGAGCCAAGTTTGGTGCTGCTTTCATGTGGGCTTGATCTTCTTAAGACATGGGTAAATATTGAACAAGTCCCGGGCCAGACTCAAACACATCTGTTGTCGTACTGTATAGTCCCCAGCACAGAGACAGGGAGAGAGGCAGAAAGCCAGTGGGGCTGTCGCGTTTCCATTCACTGAGTGTGGACAGAAAGCTAGAGTTTATACTTCGCAAACACAAGCGCGCACTTTCGACGGGGTTTGGGGGCTAAACCACGTTCCACTGTAAACAAGTAGGGGGCTGTGGGAAAGGACAGGAATTTGGAGGGACAAGGCAGCCACACATTGGCATATCCAAGCAGAAGATCAAGGATGAGGAGAGATGAAAGAGATAGCCAATGTTTCATATGCCACAGAATCCATAACCAGAATTTTTTTTTGGACAGATAAGAAGGACAGTTGTATGGGAGAACCAGGATAGATTAGAGCATTATTCAAATAATTGGACACATAAATAAACCATATTAGAGGAAGTGTTGAGCATGCATAAAGCAAACAGTCTCCCATATGCAAATAAATAGTCCAATAGTCAAATAAACATTCAAAATACTGGCAGGGCAGAGACACTTTGCTGCTAACTGTGTCAGCCAATACAGAAGACAGAGTACAACTGGATAGTAAGTAGAAGGGGTGGAATGTAAACTTTTACTGCAGTCATTTCAAATCAGGGTAGTAGAAGGAATAGTTGTTATAATATTGGTAGAAGTAGAACTAGCAGTAGAAGCATCAATAGCAGTGGTAAAAGCAGTAGTAGCAATGTAAGTAGTAGTAGTGGTAGTGGCAGGATAGATACCAGTAGTAGCAGTGGTGGAATGTATTCTTTTACTGCAGTAATTTCCAGCCCAAGTCAGGGTGCATATCAGTCGTAAGAAAAGCAGGAATATTATTAGAACTAGCAATTGTAGCAGTAGTAGTAGCAGTAGTTGTAGTAGTACCAGGAGAAGCATCAGTAACAGTGGTGACAGCAGTAGTAGTATAACTAGTAGTACCAAAACCTGCAATAACTAGTAGACATAGACAGGGTACAATAGTAGGATAGCAGGGGTGGGATGTATACTTTTACTGTGGTAATTTCCAGCCCAAGTCAGGGTGCATATTAGTAGTAATAATAGCAGTAATAGTATTGGTATTAGTAGCAGTAGAAGCATCAGTAGCAGTGGTAGTGGCAGTAGTAGTAGAAGTAGTAGCAGCAGAACCAACAGTAGTTAATAGAAGTAGACAGAATAGTAGGATAGTAAGCAGCAGGGGTGGAATGTATACTTTTACTGCACTAATTTCCAGCCCAAGTCAGGGTGCGTTTTAGTAGTAAGAATAGTAATAGTATTGATAGTAGTGGAACTAGCAATAGTAGCAATAGTAGTAGTTGTAGTTGTAGCAGTAGAAGCATCAGTAGCTGTGGTAGTAGTAGTAGTAGTAGTAGCAGAACCAACTTAGTTAGATGGGTTACTGTAATAGATTTTGCTATTAAAACAACCTTTCATTGACATTTTAAAGTACCAGTGCTGTACTTCTGTACAGATTACTAGAATATTGTTTATATCTCTGGTAAGTAGTATGTACTATAGTAGTAGGACTAGCACTTGCTACTTGGTATTGACAGTTGTTGAAACTCACCTGACGAGACTGGTACGGCTAGTTTCACCCACTCTGCCTGCTCCACCAATCACGGGCCTTCACCAGAGCTCTCAAGCCGGAAAGTACACTGAATGTGTGCTGCCTCGGCTACTTCCTTTATTTGTCATCATAGTTAGAATGGTTGAGCTGCCTGGCTGGAAATGTACTGGAGCGCCGTGTGAATTTGTTTAACACAAGTTCAGTAGACAGGTAAAGTAAACAGATTTTACTAACTATTTGTTTTATAAAAAAGTTACTTATGTACTTTGTATGTGTGTTCTTTGATTTTAAAGCAGCTTTTGGAGACAAAAATAGCCTTGGGTAAACCTTAGAATTAGAAGGTTCTATTTGATAGTCTTGTGAATCTTACTAGTTTGTGATATATTTTAGACAGGGATAACAGATTGAGGAATTTATTTATTTTTACTTTAATTTGAAGGAATCATGTCTCAAATTAATTTTAGCTAATTATAATGCTCAAACAGTATAACATAAGCATATGTAGTAAGTGTGTCTCAAACCCAATCAGAATGCAGATACAGCCTGATAATTGTACGAAAGGTGCTGCTTTGTTTACTGGAAAATATCCTGAAGCTAATAAGGTTTATAGAAAGGTTATATCATTTAAAAAAAAAAAAAAAAAAGGTTCCCAGTGTATTTTGAGTTGAGTTGTCTGATTATTTGAAATTGTTTGGACACAATTTTAGAGGTGCTGCCTTGGGCGGCACAATATCAGAAGAACATGCAATATGTGATGACGTTAAAGATTGCAATAATGATATGAAATATGATTGCCTTAATACAGCCCTGTTATAATTTTAAAACATTTTTGCTGCTACCTTTTTGTTTTGCCACATCAAACCAGTCAGACCCAACCACATACTGTGATTTGAGTTGGCAATGTGGGTGTCTTGCCCAGGGGCACAACGTCAATGTGTGCTTTGAGCGAGGTTCGAACTGCCGACCGTCTGGTTGGTGGGTGTACATTAAATTCAGTCTTAATTTATGAAGAATTACAAGGCTGTGGACTCACTGGTCAAAACAGGCTTAATCAAAAAAGCTGGTCTAAGTTTTGGATACGATTAGCATTTAATTTAAACTTTTTATAATGGCTAAAAAAAATTGCAATAATAAAACGTTATTTAAAATGTGTTTCCTGGATCCAGATTATGTTTCAGATCTACATTAAAAACTATTATTTTCCTTCTTGGCTCTTTAGTGATATTTTTTTAAAAATGTCAAACTATCTTCCTAACAGACAAACAAACAAACAAACCAAGTCAGGCAAAAACTTGCTGAAGCATAACCTTATGCTCCAAATATTACTATTGTTATTAGATGTAATCTCTTAGTGCTAATAATTTAATAAGCTAATACGGTAGATGTGTTTATAATAGAATTTATGTGGAAATGTGAAAAGCTTATGTACATTTTTTTTTTCAAGCTTATGGTTGAACTAATTAAATTCATGAATTCATTGTGCAATATATATTTTTTTTATTGATTTAAATAAATCATCAGAGAAAAAGGAGCATGTAACTAAAATGTGCTTCTGTCTCTAAAAAGCTTTTTTTTTTTCTTTTTTTTTCTTTTTTTTATCTTACAGGTTTAATCCTTTCCAAGATGGAAGAAAAGAAGAAAAAGAATGTCTTAGAGAACTGGCGTATAAAGGCTAAATTCCCAAACCTGAAAAAACTTGGCAAAAAGAATCCTCTGAAGCAGCCGAAGAAGTTGACCTATCGCCGCAGTATCTCTGTCCCTGATCTCCGTTTGACAGGTACAGAACCATTTGACCAGACTGATGGCTTGGACGCACCGAGCTTTGGCGTCTCCCCAGGTCAGAGTGATTCTGATTCTGTCGCGAGCAGTACGGCAAACGATGGCCCGATTTGCATAGAGCCAATACAAGAATTTCGACTTAGAAATCTTGTGGACAATCGAGTGCTGGCTTCGAGTAACTATGAACAAATTAGTGAAGTGCTGAATTCATCATCAAACAGAACAAGTAGTGTTTCCGACGAGCCATTGTGTGGACAAGTTGATAAAAGTAAACCCAAAGGAAATGTACAGAGATTTACTTTTGACCCCATTCCAGCTCCCAAAACTGTCTTTAACAACTTGCAGGGCAACTCAACAAAACCCATGTTTGAGAGA
Organism: Bostrychus sinensis; assembly: GCA_020698575.1. Lineage (NCBI taxonomy): Eukaryota > Metazoa > Chordata > Actinopteri > Gobiiformes > Eleotridae > Bostrychus > Bostrychus sinensis. The sequence goes on along the minus strand of CM036251.1, from coordinate 30,310,289 downwards.
CAATTATCTAGTGATGGAGTTCGAAACATGGAAGGTCTGTCAGGAGACAGAGAAGTGCCCGGGACCCTTGCTGCAGTAATAGCCCGTGCACACTCAATGGGAGAGCAAGCAAGAGATTTGGAGAGAAGGAGTTTAATGTTTGAGAAAAAGGCGCCTTCTGAAAAAGGTACTCCGTCAGTGGTCAGAAAGAAGATCCCGAGTTTGCTAGTACTGGATACACTTGCCACGCCGGTGGAGAACACAGATGGGACATCTATGGATTCTGCCGGTGGGTCACCCAGTGAGGAGCGGGTCAATATGCCCTGGAACACCACAGATTCAGAGGAACATGAGACTCCAATGGACGCTAATGAGTTCTGCATGGATGAGGCTGTGCTGCTAGGGGCCCAGTGTGAGGAGGACGTGGAGGATATTCCAGAGGTTAGTGGTCTGTGATAATAATAATAATAATAATAATAATAATAATAATAATAATAATAATAATAATAATAAATAACTGTCAATATTGCAACTGGTTCACTGATCTCTGAAGAAATGAGATTCAAAGATGTCATCTAGGCTTATGTTCCATCACTTTCTGTTCCTGTAGTACAAAATATGACATGAAGACATGGAATCAAAACTTCAGTTACCTAAAGTGATTTTGTTTTGGGTTTTAAATGAACTCTGACATACAGTACTTGGGACTGAAATTCTTATAGACTACAATTGAACCATGCTACGGTATATGTACAAAGCTTAGGACTCTCTCAGTTAAGTGATTGCAGTCGGTGAGGTGGAGAAAAGCAGTCGTCAAAGTTGCCTTTAGTGGCTGCTACAAATTCTTATAAATATATTTGAAAAGCATAAAAGCGGTAAAATTAAAATTAAGTTCTAATGAACAGACTGGGCCCTGCAGTTAACTAGTCATTGTCCTGTGTCTTTGTTATGTTAAGCTCCAGACGGGACTGGACAGAGCAAAAATGGCTTATTAGCACGGCTGTTAGCAACATGACGCTTACAAATAGATAAATGAGCTTACCGCTTGCAATGTAAGCACTGAAATAGTAAGTAACTAGTCCAGTGACGGTGTATGAGCTTTGCAGGAGCACTTCCTGGTTTCACGTGTCTACGTACAGTGGTGAGGCCAAGCATTTGCAGCTCTTCAAAAAGGGACAGCATCAGCATAAAGAATTACTCAAACATGCATGAATGAAACATAATACTACTTCAGGTATGTTTTTGAGATGCAAACAACATTAAAACATGATTAAAAGCTTAAAAAAGGTGATTTAGCAGAACAGTGGACATTTAAACTTCTAGGTTTAGCTTTCAATTAATGCAATCAGGCTATTATCTCTGCTTTATTACCGGTAAACATTCCTTAAAACATGATCAGTATTTATCTGTGTTTCACTTTGATTACATTTATGTTGTTCCTTTATAGGCTATTTTGCTGTGTAAGCAGATGTAACTAGCAATAGAATTAACAATATGACTCCCCATAGAGTTCATTATGGTGATGAATATTCTTCTGTTCAAATCCTGATTTAAAAAAGTCTAGATGACATCCAAAGGTGTTGTTTTGTCACAGATGATTGCTATTACAATTTTCTTTGCGTTTTGCTCAAGAGAGTTCTCATTCTGCCTTGGTTGTGAATTTGTCCTGGGTCTTAAAATACCTGCAATATGTATACTGTGCTTTTGATTTTGTGCTAAAACAAACAAAAACAAAACATTAATGTACAACAAGCTAATGCAAACACGAAACCTCAGAAAAACAGGAAATTATTTACACTTTCCCACAGTTTACTTTTAAACCCGATACCCATTACCCCAATTTGGCGATACTTCCTATAGGCCCTTCAGTACAGACATCATTCAGTCTGGTAACATTTCCTATCAGAGTCTCCGTAGACGGCTGCTGTAACGTGAACAGCTCCCGTCTGGGATTTGACTCTATATGACCCTGGGGTATACTTGAAACCACTGGGTCCTCTTTTGTTGAGAGGTTGTCAAGTTATAGACCAGTCGGAAACCTGTGTTACTAGTTAAAGGCACAATGCAGTGTCGAGAGTTACACAAAAATACAAAAAACACTGATAATATTTCACACTTTATTACACTTGACATTTATGACTGTTGGGGTAATGGGAAAAACGGGTTTGTCACCCATTCTCTAACAAACTGTGATCATTTTGTTTGATAATGACTCAATATGTATTTATTTTGTGTAGCTGTCGAGTGAACCATGTGACTTCAATGATGACAGTTTGCCAGACCTGCCAGAAAACTTGGTGAGTACTTCAACTTAATCTCAAAAATAACCAGATACAGTTACATAAGTAATTTATTTGAATAAGTTGGAGGTCCTGAATTGCCATGTCCAGCAAGCTGGATTCTCACAAGATTTGTTCCAAAATTGGATTATGGAACTCCATCTTGTCAGGTCTAAGCTGGAATCTGGTGGTGGTTGAACCAGTGGTATGGCAGTAATGTGGGCAGGTTTCAGGATTGCAGACAACAACAAGCCTTCTTTCTGTACTTGTGAACAACATGGTGATGCCTAAAAAATTAAAGTATGCTGTTTTACATTTACAAAAAAGCAAAACCAACAACATGCCACACATAAATGTGGCTTTTGCCAGGTTACCTCCTGAGTACATTTTCCAAAACTTTGCACTTAGGTAATTTTTTTATGCTACTTTTTAATCTATACATTAGTTAATGTATTTTTTTTACATTGATGACCAGACGGATAGCACTCTTGCTTTATAACAGTTGTTCAAATCTGGTCTGATGACAGGACCAAATTAAATTCCTTATCATTTTATTGTGTTTTACTAATTTGCCAAATAAATCAAATAACCCGTTTTGGTGTTGATCCAGAACATCAGGGGAAAGATACTAACTCCAGCTACAAGTCATCAGTAAAGGAACAAAAAATATTTTTTGTAGATTTGTTTACTTTTGTGAGATATCACATTGGCTTTGTGGTTCAAAGGAAGAAGCATTTATACTTGCTCTATATAATGAGCCACAAAGCTTGTGAGACAGGGTCATTGCCTGGGCGAAGAGCTCCTAACTGGAAGAGTCCTCTAGTCACTATTTTACTTCGAACTTAATGACGCACATATTAAAAAAGATGTCACCATTAGATATGAGTAAAAAATGACGCAATCCACGTTGGGGTTCCGTCCCTTCAGTTGAGAATCACTGCCTTACAATTCAAATGGCCTTGGTTTTGCATCACTAGTAGTATTTGTGATAAAAAATAAAAAAAATGTACAACTTAAAGTAAAGTTTAAGTTCTACTAATCTTATACATTTGGTTGAATACTTTTCCTTTTATTTAGCAGTATTTCTTAGCAGTCTCAGTAGTTTTACTTGAGATCAGATTTTGAGGCCTACCACCTCTGATCATCTGCTATATAACTTAATGTAATTATGTCCATGTTTTTTTTTATTTTTATTACAGGCTTGCACAGAGCCCCAAACTCCCGCCCCGCTCCAGAGGTACCTTCTAAACATCAACTTAAAGCAAGGCCGAAACCTTGTCATCAGAGACAAACGCTCAGGTACGTCACACACCTCATTCTGCATCCTCTTTATAATTGGCCTAGTGCAACTACTGAGGCCTTACGCCACAGGCATGCTTCTAATCCATTAGCAAACAGTACAGCTATTAAAAAGTTGTGAATGGGAAATGTTCTCAAAGGTAAAATGGGAAGAGCTCAGTTAATAATGTGTTGACATGCAGTGAGTCAAGTCAAGGGTGCAAGGAATACAACAGGAGAGTATGTGGTCAAACCTGTATGACAGAGGACAGGAGTATTCACTGATTGCTAAAGTGAGCTTCTCCTGAAGCGACGGTGTTACATCAGGGAAACTTAGAATTTTTGTTGTTTGTGAACATTTATCATGTTCAGCTGTTGAGCCCTGTATTTGGATAATTGATGATAATCATAATATAATTATATGTATGATAGAACTACTGTAAGTTCTGTTTGCTGCCATTCGATGTTTTTCAAGTATTCAGTAAGTGGACAAACTGAGCACTGTTAAGTCAGAAGCGTTATTCTCTTCTCACATTTGAACACTTTGTACAAAAAAAAGTACAAAGAGGATGTTTTTGAAGAAAACCTACACCTGAGTGGATACATTTCCTAAAACATACTTCTACTCACAATTTTAAGAAACAATTTCACCTTTAATCTTTTTAAAGGTACCCAAAGCAGCATGCGCTTGTACTGGTATAAAAACTGTACTGCAGTCTAAATCAAAACAATGGTCTCTTTTCTGATTGGACGATCAGCTGTGCTGTGTCTATATGAGTAATATTGTTTTGAAGTAACAGTAGATTTATTTGAGTCCAGATTTGACTACTACTACTTATACTATTTGTATTTTGATACTTTATTATTATTATATTATCACATTGCGATGTGATGCATTAAGGAGCTGACTTGTCTTGAAACTAATGCCAGTGACATTGATATGACTGGGGTGAAGAAAAACAGACAGTGGAGACACTTGTAATGTGTAAAATAGCTGCTCCCCTGAGTTTTCTCAAGCCTGTTCTAACCAGTCCCAGAGGAGCTGCTGCAGCTCTGTGGCAGTTTACTATTGGAAAGCATGACCTCAAGTGTCCAAAACAGGAATTACAACCCAAACACATTATTTTTCCCTATTCTATATCTCCATTATCTTCTCATGAGCCACCATTTACAGTAAAACATCATATATAGCTATATTTTGTCACTGAAAGCTATTATCATTAGCTGTTATCATTTACATTCAAGTTCAATCCACATAGAACAGTGGTTCCCAAACTATTCAGTACCATACCCATTCAGACATTTGTCCCTGAGTAATGTACACCCTAATCTCACACACTGAAAGCAAAAAAAGGCCTAAAATTGCACAATCACACATTGAATAAAATCCAATAAAAAGTTAATTATTTCTCATCAAATTAAACTTATAGACAAATTACCACCATTTAGAAAGAAAACATCATCAACATTTAGCCTGTAGGATGCTCAGAACCAAACATGAATTTGTTGAACACTGGAGGATGTGTGTATTACTTGGCAATGTGTGAAGGCTCAGACTGTATGTTTATGTACTGTATGTTTTGCATACCCACTTCATCTTTTTGTGTACCTCTGGGGGTACCCCTACCACAGTTTGGGAACCACTGGCATAGAACATAAGAAAAGATAACATTTTACTCTTAATATTGCAAGATTATTGCATTGTTACTTACCTTTGAGGAGTGGTTCTCAAAGTGTGGTGCAGGTAACAGTGGAGGTACGCTGGTATGTTATTGTTGGACACAGGAATATTCAAGATTTTGGAAAAAGATTGATTTTACCAATGAACACAAATACATATTAAAGAGATTTTCTTTTACATTTCTATCCATAAAATTGGTGAGTTAAGAATTATAGTTATGTCATGTGAACTTGCTGAGGGTTAGGTTAAATAATACACTCTACGTGACAAATTATGCACTGGTCATTTTAATTCTCTAGTGTAATTTTCTCAAGGACATTTGAACACATGATTATTTACATGTTACACCCTGAATATGTAATGTCTCCACAGTCTATTACTAGCTTTCAACAGATGGCCTCAAATGGTAGTACCACTTTTACTTGTGGTTTAATCTTTCTAGTGGAGTTTTATTATTTTTATTTTTTTAAGCAACATTAGAAGTGATTATTTTATGATAGGTTTTTTGATCTATTATATTACCTGGACTCTAAAAAATAGTTAGAAATTTTGGTCATGCCATGAGGACTACAAGGTCATCTTTTCAACTGCTATTTATAAACAATACAAGACATATTTTCCTAATATGACTTTTTTATGTAGTGTGTGTAAGATCAGATGAAGAATAGTTTTACATTTTAAACTTTTTACATAACGACAAATACCTGACATTATTGACTTATTTATATATACTTTGGAAAAAATGTTGGGGAAAAACCCTGAATTGAAAAAAAAAAAATCTTTAAAAGGAGCAAAGTAGAATATAAGGGACAACAGTCAGTAATATTATATGAATTCAGGTACTGTGTGGCACTCCAAATCTGTAAAATAAGTATTAAAAAAGTATTTTATTATTTAAATTATTGAAAGTTATTTAAAATATTAATCAAGTGAAAGAATAAAATTCCTCAACAAAATTAATATGTAATTAAAAAATAAAAAATTTAAACTTTAAAAGGTACAAAGTATTTGCAAGTACAGTAAAATGTACTTCTACTACAACGACTAGTAGTATAAATTGAACTACTGTTATTACAACTAGTACTGCTTCTGTCCCCAAACTTGCCTCAAGCCCATAACCCTCTCACTTTGTGATTTTATTCTTATTTTGAGGATAAAAAAAACAAACCAAAACACTTGAATAAAGTCATATTTTTATTACTTTTATTTCTCAAATACTAGTATCTAGTATCTTCTAGAAAATGCACTCAAAAAAGTGTTTTTCTTCTAAAAATATACTTAAATAAATTAATTGAATAGGAGTGTCCAGTGACACAGTGGTACACAGTATACATTATGTAGTTCGGTCTAACATCTATATTTGACCCAAAGATGGTATTTGAAGAAACAAGTGGCTTCTAAAGTGGTATTTGGTTTGAGATCAAACCCACAGCCTTACAGCATATAATAACTGTCATAATACATTCCTTTATGAGACCCAGTGACCCGACCACCGCTAGTGGAGACCTTACCCTCCCCTGACACGGTGGCACCCGGATAACGCAGCCCCCCGCTCTCCCCTGGTCCATCCTCTGTTTGCCCAACAATCAGCCCAGTGCCAGAGACCCACCGGTGGCATTACAGATTCTGAAAAGAAGCCACGCCACCGCCACCCACACCCACCCCCAGCTCCTCCGCTTTTTGTTCTCCCCTATTTTCCCCCCATTAATTTCCATCGTCACCGTTCCCAGTCATGCCAGAGCTTTTCTCCTCGCGAGCTGCCACATTCTCCTCCTGTCAAGTTGCCTGGAGGTTTCGCTGTCACGGGCTGGCAGGGTGGAGCTGCTGTGGGTCTTGCCTGCCTGTGCGAGATGTTCATTTGGAGTGGGGAGTTGACAGGCCTGACAGCCCATCCCCACAGGGCCTTTGTCATGTGATTCAAGCCTCCCCGCAGGCACTCTCGAGCACCCCTTTATTCCCCCTATACAAATGAAGGCATGGGACTGGCTTTCATTTCATTTTTTTTTTTTGGCCAATCTGCATGCAATTGCTGAAACAAAGATGTCCCATACCCCCATCCCACCAGCAGACAGACTTTCTTAACAGGCTTGGGAGATTAACACTGGTTGCTTCACGATTTTGCTTTCTGGTTGCCTCATGCTGGCGAGTGTTTCGACTCGTTCAACAATTAAACGGCTACATCCCTCTGTTTTTTCCGCCATGTGTGGGGTACACCTCCTCCCAGTGTTTCTCAGTCTCTCACCAAAACCGACGTGGGGGGAAGGGTGTGCACGTGTGATCATGTACATTTGATTTGGCAGAATGTTCCACACGTAGTCGGCATATTTTGCGATGGTTTGATTATTCATTTTGCACCACGTTTAACCATCGTAATATCATGCGGTTATCACTCAAGTCACACAACACTGCCTAATTACTTCACTTCATGTTTTTAGGTACCAGCGATCCCTACGTGAAGTTCAAAGTCGAAGGGAAGCAGTTCTATAAAAGCAAAGTGGTTTATAAGAACCTGAATCCAAGGTGGAACGAGTCCTTCTCACATCCTTTAAGAGACAGGGAGCATCTCATAGAGGTTCGGGTAAGTATTTGCTTAGCAATTAAGAAAATGCGCGTTAATATGTGACAGCAACCTGTGCATTATAGCAGCAGAAAAAAATTGCTTCCCCATTGGTTTGTATGAGAAAGCAAGTTTCGGAGTAAAAAACCTTTCACACATGTTTAACAGTCCACAGTCACGGGTTCTACAAAATAATAGCTGTTTTCATGTAATCATTGCCACATTTGGTGTATTTTGGTGCCTAAATTTATATATTATCTAATCCTGCTGCAGTTTAAAGTAGTATTTTGGGACCTTTGTAGATTGACAGAAACCTACAGTATCAGAAATAATCAATCCTCCAAAAGATATTAAGTGACAAATTTTAAAGATTTGTCACTTAAAGAAGACAAAAAGACAGAAAGATCCTGAAACCTCCTGGAGTGGCCTTCTCAGTCACCAGTTTTAAATCCCATTTAAAATCTGGGACTTAAAGAAGGCAGTTGCAGCATGGAGGCCATTAAACATCACAGAGGCTTTTGCACCTGAAGAATAGGCAAAGATTTCAGTCAAGAGGTGTAAGGAGCTTGTTAGCAGTGACCCAAAATGTTGTTAGAAGTTATAAAAGTGAAAGGATGGTTCACAAAGTGGACTGCTTATAGTCCTGTGTTAAGAGTCAAATTTTTCATTTGAACTCCAAAGTTAAGTTAGAATAACTCAAATATGGAATGAGGAATAGTTTTTGTTGTTATAAAAAACTATAGTTTTTTATAATTTATTTTCATAATGTTTTATTCACATATAATGTCTTTTGAGGTGAGGAGGTTGAACTTTTCTGACTTTAGCACTTATTTATTTTATTTATTTTGCAATAATGTTAAGAACCTATAGCCTCCAGCAGTTTTTGCACAGCCCTAAAGCGAACGGGCAGGCAGGAGGCATGTATGAGGCTTGTATGCTCAGAGGTGGGTAGTAATGAGTTACATATATGTGAGTAACTTTTTGAATAAATTGTACTTCTAAAAGTAGTTTTATTGCAACATGCTTTTTACTTCTATGTGAGTAATATTATTTTATGTTTTATTTCACTTATTTATTTGAGCACTTCAGTATGAACAATACACAGATCAGTATATCACACAGCTCAGTGCCCAAAAGTTAAACTTATAAACACCTACCCCCATGTGGAAGTAATACTGTTCTTGAATACAATTTTTGGTTAAGCAAAGATTTGGAAATGTTGTGTACTTTGTTACTGTATAAACCTAAATACCAAATATTTGTAAATACCAAAATGTGTATAGTATCTATATATGTTTTGTCTGAACTACAACACAGCATTTATTGAGTAACATCTTTTCACATCTGTCATAAATGATATATATTTTATACTGGTGCTGAACATTAAACCACTCTCCAAAGCGGTTTACCGACTCCACACACAATGTCATTTTGTTGGTCGCCTTTTTTGGGCATATTTTAATGTCAAATGTCCTTATCCTTTGAAACTGTATTGTGATCCAGTATCTGTTGCCAAAATATACCTGCATCTGATCAGGTTCCAAACTGTAAAAGTGCCTATTCCTCTACACTCTATTCTATTTGTTTTTTAAAATCTTTCTACAGGTTTATGATAAAAATCGGACTTCGGATGACTTTATGGGTTCCAGCTGTATTGACTTGAAAAATCTTGAACTCTATAGGTGAGTTGTTTACTATTAATTATTATTGTTTACTGTTAATACCAGAAATTAAGATGTAATTTTCTGTATATCTTTTCAAATTTTTACAGAAATCATGAAATGGAGCTGCCTCTTGACGATCCTAAAAGCAAAGAAGACGACATGGGTGTTATTATCGTGGACGTCTGCTTAATGTTTCGAGATGCAACTATCAAAAGAAGTCCTGTAGGTATCCCTAACACAAAAGTATGTCATTTTTACCTTTTCTATTCCTAGTTTTTATACTGATTCTTGTAATTTCTGATTTTTTTAAATAGCGATGGCCACAAAAGAAACACAAGGTAAGACTGTGTCTTTAATAATAGTTTTCGCAACCTAGTACTTTTGATGCATCAATCTTGCAACTTTTTTTTGCATAGAAATGGTTCTGTCTCTTTTCCTTATAAAGCACTAGGGGGCAGTAGCTCACTGTGTAATACTGCAACAAAGAATGAGGTGTGCTCAGGCTTTTGTGTGTAACCTTCAGCATAGCCCTATTCCTTTTTGTGATATTGTACTGAACCTATTCTGCATGGCATTTTATTTTCAGCTGTATCATTTGCTGTGGGGAAAATATGCCACAATATTACACTCTGATCAAAAACCTAAAAAAATAATAAGTGAATTTGTTGCCATGAGAGAGCTCCTTTGATGAAGTATTACACAGCATTGTTTGGTTTTGTTCAGAGTAAACAAACTTCCATCTCTTTCTCGAGTGGCTTTCAATATATTGCAAAGTCTAATTAGATTCAGAGCGAAAATAGGCGGGTTGCTGTTTGGGACTGGAGCGAGTGGGTTTAGAAAATTCACACCTATGTACTCACTACAGCTGTCGCCGTCTCTGTCTCCTGATGGACCAGCCGACTCAGTCTCAATTTGAAATTAGATGACAAAAGAACGAAGCCATTTTGATGCACATTGCAGGTTATCCGCTGCAGATGGTTAAAGATACTCAAAGGGAGCCCGGAAATGTGCGATGGGGACGCGCCACACGATGTTCTGCTGTTGCATTGTTAAATTAGCCACAGTGCTAATTTAACAATGCAACACTGCCATTTTTCCCATTTCATTTTTTTTTTTTTTGACGCAGTGTCTCATTGCGTTTAACACCTATCCTGGAACTTTTACAGCTCGTGTGTCCCCCCCTTTTCTTTTCTTTCTTTTTTTTTTTTTTTTTTTTTACGGAACATCATTTTCTGTGTTACCACCGCTGAGACAAGTGCTTGACTAAAAACTCTGATAGTGTTTCAAACAAGGGGGGCCAATGAGAAGGGTAGAGGGAGGGGGGTGTGCGGTTTGCTTGGCTGTATTGGGGCATGTTGCCAGCAAGGGATGCCTAAGATCGGCGAGGCTGATAATTCCCAGGCATAGCAGGCAATAACCCAGATGTTAGGATGTAATATGACAGCTGCGGATGGACAGTGTCGAGGTACCAGCCAAATGGACCCGGGTCTGAGCTCATCGCGCTTGTCCCCATGCTGTCCCACCATATGGAAGCAATCGCACAGCCCTTTTAGGACCACGAATAGATTCTCTTCAGGGGCCACTTACAGTTAAGTGGAATTGTTTTATTGGCCGCTGAGATAGAAATGTGTCCAAGATAAACACTTGGGATGACTTGGCTGAGGCCTGCTCTGTATCGCTCCCCTACTCCCTCTGTTCCTCTTTTCTTTTGATGGGGAGGATATTTATAGGGCCCTCCCTGCACCACTCCATGTTAATTCAGGTCCCGGCGACTCGCTTTGATCCCCTCCGGATTGGGTGGCGGCGACGCGGGGTTGCGACCTCTCACTGAAGAGGAGGGGCCCGGGGAGTGGCAGGGGAGTTGTAGATGGGCTGTTTGAAGCGGCCGTCGCCGGGGCAGCCCAGAGGAGCCCGGCCAATCAAAGGGGCTACAGCAGATTACGGCCCTGCGCTTTAATTACAGTGGTACTCCGACACGGACCTCTCCACTGTTTGTTTGGTGAGCCCTGGCCTATCACCACGCAGCCTCACGGGAACGCCGGCATGGAAACGTATCAAGGCCACCCGCTCTCACTCCCTCTGACACTCACGGGAGGAGAGGGTAGTGGCTGGAGCTGGCCCTGGTTTGAAAATACAGATAATTCAGTGTACTAAAATGCAACTAGAGGCATATTATTATTTATTTTAGGGGTGGTCATTTCTGTTAATTAAGTCATATTATGCTTATATTCATATTCTGAAACCAATCTTGGTCACCTCTAGAACAGCATTGCATGTTTTATAACCTTTAAAAACATTAACTGAATTTATAAAAAAGGGTTTTCAATAATGACTACTGCTATAAAGAAACAGGTGAACAGATCAGCAGAGTGAAGCAGAGCTGTTACGCTATTTTGAACAGAAACAGAAAAAGTTGTGAGGAATGAATAAAAACAGAGCTGTACATCATTTTTTGGATAAATTAATGAGAGCAGACAGGATGTAGAGGGCTTGTTGATTAGTCCATGCTTCCTGGAGTGGGCGGGGGTTTGTGGAAGAGGTGGACGTTGATGGAATCAAGCGTTCTGAGGCCTCAGCATGACCATGCCAGAGAGTACAGGATTACTCAGGTGTGACTGAGGCAAAACACAACTCCGGGTATGTTTTTGATGAGGGAACAACATTATAACATGGTAGAAAGAAGAGATTTTGCATAATATAGCCTATTTAAACACAGTAACAGTAACGCACTTGGAGACTATTAATGCATACACAGTTTATGCCAGTTAAGGTTTCACAAAACACTCACTGCATGATAGAAAACCAGACAGTGGCACAGAGTAACTTAAACAAAAGAAAGAAACTCATGAGGAACGATGCTCACTATTTTGCAACTGAAGTTTGTCACAGAAGACACATTTTTAGTCAATGGCTTACCAACTATTACTATTACTATAACTATTACTATTCTTGTAGTTTATGAGGCATTTATGTGCGCATGGAAGGCACTGTTTAGTGATTTCTGAATTTGTTGGGATCTGCATTTCATAAAGTTGTAATGTTATTTTGGATATTTATATATTTATGACTAGATTAGAAACTACACTATAATAGCCTGTTATGTTACCACTTAATGCTAACATGTCAGGTTTATTGTTTAGCTTTATTATTTATTGTTTAGGCCCTTTCAAACTGACTAAATGCCTGTTAAAAACCCAGGAAATATGAAATTTGCAGCCTTGTAGTTAGATTCTCCGCTTGCATGTAAACTCAAACAAAGACAGAAATCCAGTTAGAGGGCCTGATTGATGTATGAGCACAGTCCACCTAATCTCTGCATATAAACATAGCCATTGTTAGCTTCACTTTAGCGTCTAATTTCCTACTTTAGTGCCTAAATTAAATCAGGCTGAATTCGCCAGCGCGCAGTAAACTCCGGCGCTGGCCATACATACTGGTGCATGTATGCATAATTTGCTGATGAGAGCGCTGTGTGGTTTGCATCATTACTCAGTGCTGCCTGCTGTCTCCAGAGCAGTATGCCAAGTGTCCTGCCTCCCCACGCTCAGTCTGGAGCCAGTGATGAGTGGGACTGTCACAGCCGGGGACATCTGGCCGCTCGCTGACGTTCCCCGGCTTCCTCTCACTCCGGGAGCCTCCGCGGTGTGGCTCGCCTGTCAGTGGAGATGTGCTAATGTGCTCCAACAGAGATGTGCTGTATAGTCATAAACCTTTGTCCTACTTTCATGCACCGTGGACATGACGAGGTGACCGGGTAAAGGCGGATAAACAGAGGGGAGTGCTCAGAGTTAGGTATCCTTAAAAAAAATGTAAAGGATGCAGAGCCAAAATTATTTTTTCCTGTATTATTTTACACACTGATCTAGGCTCATTATCAAATATTTTACTAGAGTTGGCCAGTGATTCTCAAACTTTTCACACCAAGTACCACCTCAGAAAATATTTGACTTTCAAAGTACCATCTTAATCTAATATACTAAAATGAGATTGGACCAAATGAGATCAACAAAAGGGACCAAATCAGGACTAAACCAGGACTAAAACTGGACTGATCTAGGACTGAACGGGCCTAAATCAGGACTAAACCAGAAATAGTGATTTTCAAACTTTTCACACCAAATAAAGTACCACCTCAGAAAATATTTGGCTTACAAAGTACAATTTTTGAAGGCGCTATATTACACAAAATTAACTTTTATGAGCTTTCTACCATGTTGTTCCCTCATTAAAAAAACATACCTAGAGTTGTATTTTTCTTCATTTGTGCATGTTTAAGTAATCCTCCATTCTCTGGCATGGCTGTGCTGAGGCCTCTCGGTTGCACGAGCCCTCACCTGTCTCATGAATCCTCGTCCACTCACACAGAAAACACTGACCGATCAGTAAGCCCTCTACATCCAGTCATTTATTCAAAGAACAGTGTACAGCTCTGTTTCTACTGATTCCTCACAGATATTTTCCATTTTGTATTGAAAGGACATCATACAAAAAGTTTAAGGAAGCAAAGTACTCTTTTTGTGTGTTCAAAAGACTGCAACACTCTGCACTCTGCTGCGCTCGGCTGGTTTATTCACATGTTTTTTTATGGCAACAGTAGAGTACTTGGTAAAAATGTTTTATTTTAGTCAGATAATCTTTTAAATGTTTTTAAAATGTGCAGTACTGTTCTAGAGGTGTCTTGGATTAAACCAGGCCTAAATCAGGAGTAAACCAGCACTTACAAATTAACATAGTACACTTTAAATTTAACCCTAAATTACACACATGTCTCAAAATGAAACTAAATCAGAAGAGCAAAAGATGGAGTACAACCAGGAAAAGTCTGCATACCACAAGTGGTATCTATACTCCAGTTTGAGAACCACTGGATTAGACATCTCAGCACTTACCAGTAGCATTGGCAAATCACATGGACACTTACAGAGATATATCAATGTGGGGCTGGTCCCATTGCCTGGCTGGTATACACCATCTTGACAAATGGAAACAGTGGCTTCATATAATACAGAGAGCCTATTGCTGCAAACAGAAGCCAGTCACATGCTTGGATAGAGACAAGTCCTGTGTTTTGCTGTGGGGCTACAAAAGTTTCTCTTCTAAATTAATGGCTACTAACAATACAGAGAAAGCTACAGCTAAGTCTTCTTACACAGAAACATTGCAAGAAGTCAGAGAAACCGGAAGCAAAAATGATTGCACAGGTCGAAACTTCAGTATGATGCTGTGTCTTGCAGTGATAATCTAGTTCTACTAAAAGCAGCAAATGTAGCTATTCTGTTGGGGTGTGGGGTTGCAAACATGGCGTTTTTTGAGTGGTAGTAATAATGATGTTTCTTTGCCCTCCAGCAGAACCAGGCAGCACAGGCACAGGCACAGGCACAGCGCCCAGCGGAAGGGTCCAAGAGTCAGTCCCGAAACCGGATGTGGACCGGGGTGCTGGGGATCATCTTGGTGGAAGGACAGGACCTGCCGCAGTCTGGCCTTGGGGATATTTACGTCCGCTTCCGACTCAGCGATCAGAAGTACAAGAGCAAGGTTGGTCTCTTCTTCATTTGCATCTCCCCCTCTCTCCCCAGACTCTCGTACTCCCGGAGGTGGAAAATACCAAGAAACTTTGAAGAATGTATTTAATGAGTATTTTTTCTATATATATATATTTTTATACTTTTACTTGAGTAGATTTTTGTAGAAAAGTTACTTTTACTCAAATAGCAGTACTACCACTAACCAGCTGTAGCAGCAGAATTAGCAGGAATAGCAGTTGTAGTAGCAGCGTAGCAATTATAGTAGTGGTAGCTAGTGTTGTAGTCAGTACCACACTAAATGAGACCAAGACCAGTCCGAGACCATAGTGAACCAAGACCAAGACGAGGCTGAGATTTTTGGGGTTTGAGATCGAGTCAAGACCAACACTTTTAAGGACTGAGACCGAGTCGAGATCGAGACCAAGGCAAAAAAAAAGTATAGTATTTTCTTATGTATTAAAATGGTTTAGGGTTATGGTTTAAAAACAAACAAACTCAGAGACCAGCACATTCGAGACAGAGGCAAGATTGGATTCGAGACCAAGACCAAGACTGAGTAAAACTGCAGCTGAGACGAAGATTGTAAAAAAATGGTCTCAAGATCAATTCCAGTCTCGGGTGCTACAACACTAGTAGTAGCAGCAGTTGTAGTAATAGTGGTTGTAGTAGTAGTAGTTGTAGTAGTGGTTATAGTAATAGTAGTAGTAACTGAAATAATACTTATTAACTACTCCACTGTGTACACCATTGGTTCCTCCACTCTCTGAAGACTGATTTCCTCCCAGCCTCCCCATACTCCCTGCCCAGGTCTCAGCAGGTGCCTGTCAGTGGCCCACCTCCACCTCAGCTCACTGGGCCATGGCAGAGGCAGCTCATTAGACTGGGCCAAGCTGCCACTCACATCTTCCCTTTGCTTCAGGTGCTGCTGGGCTTCATTGGCTCCATTTGCATACCCAGCATGGCCCCCCGTTCTTCGCTCTACCTGTACTTGTTGGCCTCCCCCCTGATGATTGGATGGTGCACTTGTCTCGTGTTGTCGTGTCATTTTCTTTGTAAACCTCTCCGCTTTCCCTCTCTGCTTGTTTGTTTGTTGAACAAAGCTGATTCTAATTGGAAGCTGTCAGTGTTTACAATCCCAGAGTGGCTACTGAGGTGTACACATACAAGCGCGCACAAACAGAGAGACACATTCACATAACACGCTTTCCGCTCCCCGCCTCGTTCTGCTCGGACTCAATGAAGACTTAATCCAGCTGTCATGCCGGAGCTGCTCGCTCTGATAATGCATTAAATCTGCTCACTTGTGTTTCACTGTTAGATGCTCTTCTCAATCTGTGTCCTTATTGCCCTCAGAACCTCTGCATTCAGCCCAATCCCCAGTGGAGAGAGCAGTTTGACTTCAATCAGTTTGAAGATAACCAGGAGCCTCTGCAGGTGGAGGTGTTCTCAAAGCGGGGGAGGAAGGGTGAGGAATCATGGGGCATGTGAGTATTTCCTACTGGCTAGCGTTCACTTTTCACCCATTTATAGTTGGCCTCATAGCTTTGAGTGTAACTATTTCTCTCCGTCTCTTAGGTTGGAGGTTGACCTATCAAGGCTTCCACTTAATGAGAGGCAGCTCTACACCAATGTGCTGGACCCTGGAAAGGGCAGGCTGGTGTTCCTGGTCACCCTGAGGCCATGCTGGGGAGTCTCCATATCTGACATGGAGACAGCTCTATTAGAGAAACCAGAGGAAAGAGAAACCATAGAGGACAGATTTGTAAGTCTTTTTATATAAGTCTACATTATTTTACAAAGACCTTAATGGCATCTAATTAAAAAACTGACCAATTGCCATGTATTATAAAAACAATATTTATGCAGCGGTGGAAGAAGTGCTTCATTTTTTTACTTAAGTAAAAGTATAGCTAAAGGAGCAAAAAGTATCAACTTAAAATTTCTAGTTAAATAAAAGTACTCGTTTTTAAATTGCACTTGCATGTAATAAAGTAAAAGTATTTCGCACTTTCTCGACAACTCATTAATGTGTTAAATGTGTGGAATTTTGCTGAAATATTTTGCTGATTACTTTAAAATTATCAAACCTGTGCAACAGAAGAGACTGAATCTGTCTATGAGTCTTTATCATTTTGATGTTTCTAAAAAAGACCTATTTAAGTACTGTGTATTTTGTAAAAACTCAAAATACTTTGTACGTCAAATCAACAAAAAAATGTTGTGGAGTAAAAAGTACTGATACTTGCTCTGAAATATAGTGAAGTAAAAGTAAAAGTACCCCTTGTAAAACTGACTCAAGTAAAGTACCAATATATGAAAATTATACTTAAGTAAAGTAACTAAGTACTTTTACTTCATTACATTCCACCACTGTATTTCGGATTCATTTAAGCTGAAAATTACCACTATTTTCATTATACCTATGACCAGCATATGGGTCACCGCCAACCCACCAGTTGAGAATCACATATTTAAAAGACAACAAAATAACTTTGTGAAGATGTGGCATTCACTATTAATCATTAGGAATATAGGGCTGTTAGCTATTTCCCATTTACAACAAACCTAATCTACTGAACTAATAAGAATCCTTGTGAAGACTGCAGAATAGTAGTAAAACCTAGACCAGCCAGTATTTAGCCTGGCTGTCCACCCTTTTTTCTAAATTTATTCAGAAGTACATTCCTTGTTGAATGCAAGAGACCAGAATAAATGACCACAGAAAATTAAATTAAATTAACATTTAACCAGTCATAAACAAGAGGCATTCCCAACATCAGGAGCATAAAAAGTTTGAAGAAACGAAAATGAAAAAAGGCTAGACCCACTTCACTTGGTTAAGAAAGTAAATAGGTCTGGCTGGCCAGGCTAGCTTGTCTTTGCCTGGTCTAGCAATGTGAAAGACAGTAGATAGCCTACGGTATATACTATGGCACATGAAACCCACTTACCCTACTTCTTTTAACATTATCAGAGCATGACATTAACAGTAATTAACCTGCCAAATGTGGGTAGATTTAGATTATTGCCAGTTAGAGTCATGTTTTAGTCTTTATCTTGTGGTCCAACTTTCTGATGCTTTAAAATGTCCCCCTAATTTAGACCCTCTAGTTAATTATTATTGGAGCCTGTAAATTGTGTAATTTTTAAAATGTTACACACAAAAAAAACAGATTTTCTGACAAAAATACATCAATAAAAAAAAAAAAAATATATATATATATATATATATATATATATATATATATATACACACACACACAACCACACTATTTTACAAATGGCCAATGTCAAAAGAGACAAAAAAAAAAAAAAACTCAAAAGAACCGTGAAATCATTATCATATACTACGCATGAAACAGCATTTAAATAATTGCTAGTGAAAAGGGCTAGTATTAAAGAACCCCTGAGCAAAGAAGTTCATGTCACACCCTGATCATAATTATTATCTGTGTACTTAGCTACATGTTCGTATGTGAATGCTCTACTCATATAATCACATTTCAAAATGCATATTTTCAGAGTTTAAAAAATTCTCACAAGTGTGTTGGAGAAGTTGGCTTCCTCCAGGTCAAGGTTGTCAGGGCTAAGGACCTTGCTTCTACAGACTTAAATGGTAAAACTTACCCCGACAACATTTAAGTGTTTTGGCTGCTCTTAAGAAGCTGTTTTAATGACGCAGATTTGTCATTTGCAGGTAAAAGCAACCCATTTTGTGTTGTGGAGGTTGGTAACAGCAGGCTGCAGACTCACACACTTTACAAGACTCTCAATCCGGAGTGGAACAAAGCTTTGACGTTGTAAGAAAGATGTGGAAAAATAACTAGCTCTTCCACGTCTGTATTTGAATGTGAATAACAAGTGTTTCTGTGACCTTACAGTCCAATTAAAGACATCCATGAAGTGATAGAGATTACTGTTCTGGATGAAAGTGGAGACAACTTTTTGGGAAAAGTTGCTGTGCCATTACTCACTGTAAGCATTTCAACTGGCATAGACTACTGCATTATTAACACAGAATGTAAAGAGGATGATGATTCTAATTTGTTTAAATGCTTTTATAGGTAAAGAATGGCCAGCAGATATGTCTGTTTCTGAAGAAAGAAGACTTGGAGAAAACTTACAAAGGAACAATAACACTAGAATTAGATGTCATTTATAACAAAGTAAGTGTCTACCTCCATCAGCATAGGTGGAGAGTTACCAGAGACTTTTGTTCAAGTAATTCATGTAAAGGTCCCCTATTATGCTTTTTTCAAACTTTTTGAAATAGTTTTGGACACGTTTAGATTAGTATTTTACGTTTTATAGCTTAAGTATTATTAAGTAAGCTGAAGTATTGAAAACGTCTTCTTTTGGGGAGCTGTAACTTTCAATTTGCAGAGAATGCTCACAATTAGGTGTCTGAACCTCCCTGCTGGCAACGGTGTGAAACGGATAGTGCATAAAATGGCTAATTAGCACAGTAATTAGCAACATGATGCTAACAGAGCAGACTGTGCTGAATTTAAGTGCTGAAATAATCAGAATGAGTCTGGTGACGGTGTATGGGCTTTAGAAATGTGCAGGAGCGCTTCCTGGTTTCAAGTGTGTCTGTATATAAGTTGTTTTCATCTCTTGAGAAGGGGATGTAAACATGCGTGAATGAAACAAAATAGTACTCCTGGTATGTTTTTGAGATGGAAGCAACATTATAACATTGTTAAAAAGCTCAAAAGCAGTCCATTTAGCATAATGGGACCTTTAAGTAAACTGTTTGAAGTGAGTACTTTTTCCAAAACCTATTTTTACTGGAGTAAAATAAACATTGTAGGAAAACAACTTTTCTCTAATTAGTCCCTAATTAGAAGACTTTATTTTATTTTTTTACCTCAGTGGCAAGTGGATAGCCTGCTTGCCTCACAAGTAGAAGGTCCTGGTGTAGAGCCCAGGTTGGTTATGTAGCAATAGTAGTAGTAGCAGCAGCAGCTTTAGTAATATGTAGGAGTAGTAGTAGTAGTACCAGTAATAGTGGTAGTAACAGTAATAATAATGGCTGTAGTTGAGGTAAAAGTTGTAGATTTTGCTGTGCAATTACAACTTTACATTTACTACCTTTTTATTCATTTATCTTCTTATGTTAGGGGTTGTGGGTACTAGAGCCTATCTCAGGTAGACCCTGGACAATCACCAGCTACTCACAGGGCTGACACAGAGACCACCTCACTCTCACAATTTATTCACTAAGGGCAATTTTAGAGTAACCAGTTCGCCTAACACAGCCATGTTTTTGTAGCGTTCCCCCTACTACCTTTTTACTTTTACTTAAATAGAAATTTACTTAAGTAACTGGGCTTATGCTGCCTTTAAAGCTCATTGTAAATTTTTAATAAAGATATTATTACCATTATTATTAGCAGTAGTAATATCTGTACTGTATTATCTGTACTTTTACTTAAGCACTTTTACTATAAGTACTGTATATATTGTTAAACAGATGCCTCTTCTTTTGTTTTCAGGTCCGAGCCGGAATCAAAACCTTCAAACCAAAGGAGAGTAAATTAACAGAAGAAACCCCCAAGTTCAATAAAAAGGTGAAATCTGCTGAGATTTTGTTTTGGAGTATTTAGCAGATAATTAGCAGATCTGGCCTTCAGGTCCGCCTCACTGAACTCAGCGCAGACGTAGTTCGAATCAGTCCGAATGAAACTAATTAGGCTAATTTCTTAACATTTAACATCACAAGTAGCAATTTGTATAGTCGATGCAGCCTCATTGCAAACTCATAAACATAATGTCCAGCATCAATTGATATTAACCAGTCTTCTAATTATCTCCCATTAGGTCCTTGCCCAGAATATATTCCGGGTTCGAAAAATCAGCACTGCCGTCCTATACACGTTACAGTACATTAAAAGCTGTTTTCAATGGGAGAGCACACAACGCAGTTTAATAGCCTTCCTGGTAAGTCATTGCCTCACGTTAATGAACTCTCTTTAAGCCTCAGGGCCAAACAAGTTTTGTCCCATTTCACTGCAGCCCTCGTTCATTTGATGTGAATTAGAATCTGATAGGTGTCTTTGGTTTTAGCTTTTTTCTTTCTCTGTCTGTATGCTAGTCCTTTTCCCATGAAAAACAATGTCTCCACTTGGGATCCCATGCGTATATATAAGTGATGGATGTGGTTTATCTGTTAGCCCTAAACCCCACTTGGCTTTTTTCACTTCTGATGACATTAGAGTGCATTTGAAGGAATGGGTTGGAGGCATTTGTACATCTGACTGGCTTAGCAAAGCCTGCTAACCCCGGGGAGGGTGTAAGCAGGATCAGACTTTGAGGAGTGACAGCCTGCCTTCAAGACTTTATTCTTGTTTAAATGTCTTGTTTGGGTGTTTTTAATGAGGCAGTGTGATCTAGGGCAGGGCTTCTGAAAGTTTTCTCAGTACAATCAAAGAAAACACTTGTCTCTCCAAGTGTCACCTTTGTGGCTATAAAACATAAAGGCCTATTAAACTACATGTAGCAGTCAACTGATAGTTTACATGACAGACAAGCAGAGGTGAAGGAAGTACTCAAGTATGAATGTCAAATTTACTTAAAATAATGTTCTTTTGAAAGTAGTTTTGCAACAGGACAGCAAAAACTATTATTACTTCTACTACTTTTACTGGGTCAACAAATGCTTTTGCTGGTGTTGGTTTGTTTGTCGGTTGGTTTGTCTGTTGCAGGAAAGATCAGTAATGGTCCAAAGATCCAGTACAACATGTGGATCCAGGATCTTTAAAAAAAAATTGTATTATTGCAAGACTAGAGATTGCTAAAGTAAGGAAGCGTATCGCTGTCAGGTGGGTAAAAATATACTTTCTTCTGTATCACGTTTATACAAAAACATTATCAAATTTTACAAGGTATCATGTTATTATAAGAAAATTATCATTTTTAAGATACTATAATTTTTTAGAACATAATTTTTCATGTTATTACAAGATACTGATGCATCACATTTTTACATGATAAATATTTTTCTTGTTTTAACATCATATAATCACATTACATGATAATCTTTCATATTATTACAAGATATCAACTGATCACATTTTTACAAGATAAGTATTTATCATGTAAAAAGTAGTAGTAATGTGATCAATTAGTAGCATGTAAAATGTAATGCATTCCTATCTTGTTATAAGATGAAATATTATCTTGTAAAAACATGATCATTTTCTAAGAAACATATTTCATGATACAGGCGGAATTATTTTGACTCTCCTGGCAGCGATACGCTGCTGTACTAAAGATACTAACTCCAAACACAAGTTGTTAGTAAAGGAACAAATGATTAGTTTTTATGGATTCTTTACTATTGCAAGAAAAAAATGGCTTTGTGGCTCAATGGATACAGCATTTACCCCTGAACTAGAATGTCACTGGTTCAGCTATATCTGATTCTCTCATTTCTGTTTCTTTTGCTTACCACTTTTTACATAAAGGCTACAGCAGGGTATTTCATCTTTCAAAAATCTCCTGAGTACCACTAAAGATAGGCTGTGTACCACTAGTGATACCTAAGCCACAGTTTGAGAACCACAGATCTACAGTCCTAAGCTCAAATTATCTTGAATTCCCCTCAGTACAAGCGCATGTAACGTCATGATTAGGAGTTGCGCTGAGAAAGCCGCGCCAGCACCGTGTCGGGGTGAGGCCGCGGTCACAGACAGGGTGTGTGAACAACTCTCCTTTCACTTCAGCCTTTCTCTTCTGTCTGCTGCCGGCTCACAATGACACGCAATTCATACCTGCTGTATTCTATAAGCCTTTCTCAGTGATCCCGAGGTGCAAATCCCCGCAGGCAACAGCCGGGCTCACTGTATCACAGCCTTTAGAACAGCGAGGCGCGCAGACAGGAAGACGGAGAACAATACAGCCGATTGTATACGAGAAGAGAGTGGGAGGCAGGCTACTATCTGGGAAAAAAAGAAAAAAAAAGTTGGAGAGACAGTTGGGTAAAAGAGTGGGGCCTACAGAGGGAGATAGCAGGGTTGCATTGGAGCTCCGCGGGCTGGAGGAGAGAGGCAGGACAGGCAGCCTGACAGGTGACAGGTCAGCGGGACGGGGCCAGCTTCCTCCACCTATAATTAGATCCTCGGCAGGCGGCGGGAGCGTGCGCGGTCACACTTTAATCTTTCATTTCCACTCACCTGCTGTTTACAAGTGCAGCTCACAAATATGGACATTACACAAGAAAATGACTCGGAACATGAGCCTCGTTGACTTTTATTATTAGTGAGGATAGCGTTATATCATAAGATTTCTAGCACAAAAAAACATCTAAAGAAGAGATCATTGTTCAGGTCAGTTGTTCTCAAACTGTGATGCTGATACTACTAGTAGCTGTACTAAGAGATGTATGGGGTTCTCTGATTTTATAAAAAATATTTGCATATTTGTGTTTTGATGTACTAGTCTACTTGTTTGGATCACTCACAGTGGCCAGTGGAGGAAAAACCTATGTTAGTTTTACAGTCCCATATTCTGTTAAATTGACTTTTTTGAGCTTTTAACCATGTTATAATGTTGTTTCCTCCTCAAAAACATACCTGGAGCAGTATTTGTTTTTATTCACACTTGTTTGAGTAATCCTGTATGCTGAGGCTATCCCCTTCTCAAGAACTGAAAACGCTCCCACGACATGAAATCAGGAAGTGCTCTACACATTTCTAAAGCCCATACATGATCACCGGACTCATTCTGATAATATCAGTGCTTAAATCGCTGTCACTACAAAGCAGTCAGCTCATTTATCTATCTGTTAGTAAAATGTGAATTAAAAGTATATTGTAAATGTGAAGTAAAATGTATATTAATGCGAAGGTGTCCAAAACTATTTAAAAAAGCCTGAAAAAAGCATAGTATGGGGCCTTTAAATGTGACTTCCTTCTCTATCTTTTGTTTATTTTCTGGCTAGGGGGCTTCGATACTCTTCTGATTGCTTTGTGCATGAGGTAGGAGTACATTTTAGTTCCAAACTACATCATGACCTCCATAGAACCCCCCACCCCCCAGCCCACCCCCACAACCCCCAAAAACAAACAACACAAAAAAACAACATGATAATATTCTTAGTCAAAGTTATAAAATGCAGGATTTTCTTACAAATTCATGTATTCATTACACTATAAAACCTTGTTTTATACTACTTATATGGGCATCTAGAACAACTTGTATCTGTGTCGAGGTGTCTGTAAACCATTCCATTGTAGTTTAACAATATTGGTTTACATGGGAGGGATATTTTTGAGTGTGTAGCCCTCAGCCAATCATAGCTAAAATAACTGCTGGAGGCTAATGCCAGAATAAACTTGGATTTGACTGGATTGCTGGACCACAGCACAATTTGGCATGGGCTAAAATTCTTTTTATGTGTAAATCCCATATACTGTCTCTAATGCCAAATTCATGAAATGGCAGTTTTTGGGAAGTCCTTCAATGGTAAATAAAAAGGTATATGTAAAAATAAGTAAATGCACAGTCAGACACTAACTGCAGTGAGTAGCTGTATGAAGAACGAATTGCGCTCTATAGTCAAGATTCAAAGGTGCATGTTGAGAATTACCCAAACAGACTGACTCATCCACAGACTGTGAGCGCAAGGAGTAAAAGTTATTTTTATCACTCATTTATTACATTGTCAGAATGAAGCCAGAAAGGCAAACACTCTAATCACACCCTACTGCACATACTTGACAATAACTAGTGAAAGACTTAAACTCAAGGCCATCGGTCAATGACTAGTTCAGTCCCGTCTGCCACTACAAGCCCAGTGCCATGCCACTCGGCCCCTCTCTGTACCCCTCTTATGCCCCTGTGCGCTCTGGCCATCCACCGCACCACCACCACCTCCTCCTCGAAGTCATCATCCGCAATTAAGTTAGTGTTTTGGATCTGTCCGAAGCAGCATGCCACCTTAATGAAAGCCGTTCCCTCTCCTATCTTTATATCTTTAGGCTGTGGTAATAAGGTAAGTGATTCCGACATTGACAGATGGCCCGGGCCTCGTGCATAATTATACCACTAGTGTCTGCTCTTTTCCACCGCGGCAGACAGCGCTTGGGCTTCTCGCAGGTTTTTCTCGCCCGGTAGGAAACGCTGCAGTGGTGGGTCCTAGCTTTAATATACATTACAATACATTATTTATCAAGCAGGCAGACCGGCCTGGGCCTTTTACACCATATACATCCTGTAATGCATTACCACTGCTGCGGTTTCTACTGGGACTGCAGGGGGATGCTCCGTGTAGTGCTTTACCAGGAATACTTAGCTATTATATCGCTTCAGTCCCACAGGCCAATTTTCTGACCCCCACCGCAGCATGGAGTCTGCATTTTTATCCTGTTTATGTAGATTCATGTATGCATTATGAAGTGGTCGTCCTAGTGCGTGTATAATATTCAAATTTTGTATGAAGGATCACTGCTTGGGTCCGAGAATGGATGGGGATGTAAAAAATTGTTTGTTTTTATTTTTGGAGGAGGCTTTGCAGGTGTGTTTTCACTCAGGATCGTTTTTTTATAGGCTTAGAAGTGAATGGGTATACTTGGTCTGGTTTTATGGGGTTGTGGAAAGTTGCATTGCATCTTTATTTAAATTTTCTACACTCTGAATACGCCTTAAAAAAAAACAATATTATGAATGTAATAGTATGTTTGCATAGGCTCTGTTTTAAACCAGTATTTGTGCATCTCAGTGTACAGTAATTATTTTATTTTGTAATGTAGCCTGACGTATTAGAAACGCATCTGGACAACACCACTTTTTTGTGGGGACACTCTTAGTGTCTCTTTGTGTTACATTAGGTTCTCTCGGGCTTTCTGTCCACTGTCTATGTATAAGTGAGATGGTGAATTTGAATTGCCTATAATGAATGAATGTGAGAGTGAATAGTCAGTTTATGGTCTAAGAGGTCATTATCTAGAATGTGCATTGCATCAGGGCCAAAGTAGCTGGGATAGGCACCTATTCCAAGCGTTCTCTGCAAAGTCCAAGTAGCAGTTCCCCAAAAGAAAACGTTTTCCTTACATATACAATTTTTCAAGTTATACAATGTGAAATACTAATGCAAATGTGTCTAATAAATTTTCAAAAAGCCTATAAAAAGCATCATGTAGGACCTTTGAAGAAAACCTGTTGTATCAATCTCATATTTTGGAACCACTGAAGCACTCACCTCTTTCCTCTTTTGAATTTCCTACCTTTACCTTAGGGTCAGCAGTAGCTCAGTAGGTAGAGCAGTTTGGCCACTAACCAGGCCACAGCTCTGTCAGTCTCCTCCAGGGCAGCTGTGGCTACAAATGTAGCTTAGCACCACCAAGTGTGACTGAGGAGTTTAGGAATAATGCACCCAATTGTAAAGCGACTTTGAGTGTAAAAAAGCACTAAATAGGACAGATGCATTCATTACCTATAGGAAATATACATTGTGCTCACACACTCTGTTAGGGTACAGAGCCTGGCACAACCCTGTTTTATGTAACTTAGTAATTTTATTCTAGAATTAAGCCTGGGTATTCTTGAGCAGCTGTAACTTTGGTTGTAGACACGGGGCAATAACTGGTGTCAAACTGTATTGTGCAGTACTTAATTTGTAAAGCCAGAGGTCGGGGATTTTTTTGGGCTTAGTCCCTCAACACTAAGCAGGAAGAAAAAGTCCATTGCCATGAAGTCTCTTACTGTCTTTTTTGAAAACCTAAAGTTTTATATATATATATATATATATATATATATATATATATATATATATATATATATATATATATATATATATATATATATATTATTGTAAAAAATAAATCAATAAAAAGACAAAAAAGGTGGGGATCCTGTCAAACAGGTTTCCTCTTGTTCCTCCTCAAATTAAGCCCTGGTATTGTGTTTTTAAGATCTCACAACAAGGTCAAGTTATGAAAATCAATATTGTTGTGACAAAAAATTCTTGTAATATGAGCTGATAAGACACAGCCACATAAAATAAATTCTTTAGTAGGTGTTGGAATAGAGTTGACTTGACTGAGAGAAACTATTCAAACTTGCTCAAAGTTCTTTCTTTCAAATCTTTCAGCTCAGTTTTTGACATGACAATGCAGTCATAAAGTAAGACCAGCCCGCTTATTCGTATGGAAGAATTAAAGCATTTTATAATTCTGCCACAGGTACAGGATGTACAGAGAATTGAAATTGTGTTACTGCCAAACCCCAGGTGCAAACAAATAATAAATAAGCTGTATATATAGTGCAATATATACAAATTTACAGATAAGGGCATGCAAGAAATAAGCTAAAAATCCACAGAATAAATACAACATGAGGCACATATCAGATTAAGGTTATTGTAACCAGTGTAAAGCTACAACTATAAAGCTACAATTATGAATAGCATTTAGCAGGATACCTTGGCCACTTGAGAATTTCACAATGCCTATTTCAGAGTACAGTAGGTTGCTTATACAGTATTTTGCTATCTCATTGCCATTAACCCATACAGTTGCCTTTCCATTTCTATCCACTTTTGCAACAGAGCCTCTTTAATTAGGTAATGTCGCAAAAATGAGAAAGTTCTGGCAAACCCTCATAAACATTTTCAATAGGAATACAAACATGAAATTTCTCCTCTGCTTGTTTATGCTACAGTAATGAGCCTAGGATTTTGACAGTGTGTTCCTCCTCTCCGAGGAAGAGAAAAAGTGACAGCTCAAATCTTCATAAAATAGCCGCCTTTAGATGTGCTTTTCGCTAAGACCCGGGCGAGATGAATGTGCTATACATCAGCAGTGACTGTGGAGGGGTCATCTAAAGTTCTTTAGCTGCATGCAAGGCTCCAGCCTATAGATGGCGCTACTGCACTGCCGAAACCGTGCTCAGAAGTGCTAAGCAGATCACTTAGTTTTCCCACTAGGATGCAATCGTGGGAACAACTTGGAAATCTCAGCATTCTCGGCTCAAGACACAAGTTTCTTCGAGACTAAAAGAATAAAAGACACGTATTAGCCAGCACAATTAATCTGTTTCAGAAGTTCAGAAAATTTTAGATGAGATGGATGAAAGTTTAAAACAGAAGAAGTGATCATTTACACATGAAAGCTTTTGCTGTCATTAGAGCGCTTTAAGTATTTAAGTAGAATTAATATTTGAACATACGCCTCATCTGTCAGGAAAGGTGGAGGACTAGAGAAGAAACCTGTATTGGGGAGTTTTTGAAGCATTTTTCCTCTTTGCCACTGCCAGGTAGCACATCGCTTGACAGGCTGTGAAATGCTGATTGGCTCACATCACACACTGTAAAGATGGCATTTGATGAATGTTTGATGGCTCGCAGCTGTAAACACACTTGGCAGCTGCACTTGGCGTCTCTTTTCCGGGCATCTCTCTCTCTCCTTCTCCTCTCACCCCCCAGAAAGAGGCCAGGATGGGGTCAGGCCGCACACCCGCACCAGGCGGGGTCAGTGACCAGAAGGGCGCTGCGGCTGGGATCAAAGACGCCGTCAGTGTTGTCATAATTGTTCTTGAAAATGAGATTCTCCCGGAGTCGTTTGCCTGTTTGTTGGCGGTGGTGGTTTGCTGCAATGCGGTGCGGCCGAGCTCGTCTTAGAACACTATTTCCTAGTCACTAACTCCTCAGTCACTACGTAAGGCTACACGAGTGGATTATATAGTGGACTTAGGAGTAAACAATGTTTTAAGATATTGTAAACATATCTGAAGACAAGGCCAGAAGCTTTGCAAAACTATTTTATATTTCACATGCACACTCTTATGTCTTTAGACTATATTGTAAGAATAAATATACATTGTAAATTACACAGATCTCAAAATTTCTTTGGCAATAGACCAATTTATGGGTCAAAAATATATATATGAAGATGATCTAAAATTACTTTGATACCAGTACATGTTAAAAAAAACACATGCATTACTTTCAAAAAGCTTTTTTCAACATTTAATAATACATTTAATAACAAATTATATGCCATAAAAGGCACTCTGTTATGCAGTATATGCATCTATACAAGTTTATCCATAGTGTGAATTATTGAGGGCACCAAAGTGTAGTACTAGTAAGTACATGAATTACTATATAGTGCATCATGTAGTGACTGAGGAGTAGTAGTAGCATATCTTTATGGTGTATTGTAAGGCAAGACAAGGCAAGGAAGTTTATTTATATAAATCAAAGTGCATTGCTGTAAAAAGAACAAAACAGGTTAAAAGTACATAGACAGAAATTACAATTAAAATATTTTTAAAAATCATTAAAAAAA
This sequence comes from Bostrychus sinensis, assembly GCA_020698575.1. NCBI lineage: Eukaryota > Metazoa > Chordata > Actinopteri > Gobiiformes > Eleotridae > Bostrychus > Bostrychus sinensis. Next base: position 30,281,035 of record CM036251.1, on the reverse strand, counting down.
TTAAGAATCAATTTAAAATTTAATTACAAATGTTTTTGCCTGGACATTGCCAGAGTAGAGGCTTGTCTAACATCATCAGGATGTTAGCATGATAATATTAGTTTGTGGGTTTATGTCACAAAATAGCAACGTATGAAAACCACCATTTTTGTAATATGAGCAGAAAAGACAAGAAATTACACTTAAAAAAATGCTCACTACTATTTGTGCTGTCACATTTTTGACTCAACTTCCTTAGGTGTTGGAAGGAGTTGGATTCTATTCTCTCCACCTCAGTAACCACCACTATGTAAATGCAATGCCAATATTTATCTGTGTTTCATTTTGTTTTTCTTCTCTATTTATGTTTTCACTGTGAAAGCACATGTCTGCGCTGAAATAGCCACTTTCCCTGTCGTGTTTTTGGCCACTAGTGATTTGACGATTAAAAGAAAACACTGCAGCTAAAGATTTGGACCAATGGCAGTGCCTCTTATTGTAATGTGGAACAGATGAGCAGAGCCAAATGTTTACACACAGGTGATTGGCCAAAATGTGCCGGTCCAGACTGACCATTCTTGTCTGACAAAATCCTTTCTAGTAAAATTAATCAAGAAATTATAATGCAACCTTGATAGAAAAAAATTCATACTGTGTATTTTTGAGGGTCCACCTGTGCTGCTCCAGATGGGATCATTAAACTGAATGGCAGAATGGCTTGGATCAAAGACAGGGCTGGACAATTCATCACAAATGTATCATTATCCCAATGTCAGCAAACTCAGTATCCATATTGCAAGAAAGCATTTTTCAATAATACTATATGGGCTGTATGGAGCCTTGTTGAAACCAAATAAAATAATAATAATAGTGATGCATTGGTCTTGTTTAGTTCTTTACAGTGGCATTATTTATTCACTTTTCAGTCACACTTGGTGGTGGTGAGCTACTTCTATAACCACAGCTGCCCATGTGGCTGCTAATCTGTGCCTATGCCCACATCGACCACCAGACACAGTCACACACAGGACACATTCATGGAGGCAAGGAGGGTGGAGCGCCTTGCCCAAGGACACAGCGGCAGTATGCAATGTCTGTAGCAGGGATTAAACTGCCAAGCTTTAGGCTACATGATTTTGAGTGCTTGAGTGCTTCCTAAATTTAGGCCTTGTTTAGTACAGTTTTTGACATGTTTTAGTCCTGTTATAGACCTGGTTTGGTCCAATTATAGACCTGGTTTTAACATGGTAGTCCTGTTTTAGACCTGATTAAGTCCTGGTTGAGACTGGACAGGATTAAGACTGAGTTTATTCCTGGTTTAGTCTTTAGTCAGTTTTGATTTATCCTCAATTTTGATCACTGAACCCAGAGCCTTCCATCTCTTCATTAATTATAATTTATTGAACTTTTATATGTCTTAATAAAGCCTTAACCGTATTAAACATTGCCAGATATCTCAACATCCAACATACTTATCACATATTACATGTTTTTCTAATATTGTGAAGCCCTAATCAAAGATGCCATTATAGTTCTAATAAGATACCCTGTAACTCTTCTGCTTTCCTGTTTATCTGTTGCTCATGTTTGCTGCATTGCGGTGTGTCCGAGCTCGTCTTAGACCACTGCTGGATCTGTGCACTGCGCCTGTGAATCCTCTCCTTGTTCCTTGTTTGCATCTGTTTTCTCTCAGTTTGAAAAAAAAAAAAAAAAGTTGGAGTGGGTAGTTTGAGTCCCATGGGGGATTTACACTCTTGTCTCTGTGGCTGTGGGAGTTCTCAGACTGAGCGGTGGGAACGTGTCTCCCAAAGAAAAAAATAAATAAAAATGACGGCAGCACTGGCCAAGTGTGTATTCACGGGTTAAGATATTAATTATTAAAATATAGGCTGTAACTGCCTGCAAATGCTCATAAGTGCCTCCTAAATTAACAGAGTAATGTTATTTAGCTGGCCTGGATAGCTGCGAGATGAGTCGTTTGTCAAGGCTTGAGGTTAGCCAAATAGAATGCATAACCTTCTCATATCTGCTTTAATATGTCAAGAAATGCTTTAAATTCTAGATGGTTTATGCACAACAGTCATTTTTATTACTGTTTTAGTACAATGGTTCCCAAAAACACTGGAGGTGTGGGGCGGTTAAAAACAGGCTTCTAAGATTTAGTTTTTGTTTGGGTCACAATACTTTTGAAATATGGAATCCATGTTAAAAACACACATATTTAGAATAAACAAGCAGCCAAATGTAACTTTAAAGGGACAAAAAAACATATTTTTATAAAAAATATATTTTTGATGTGGATCGCTTGCATTCAAATTTGCTACTTTGCTTTTGAATTAGAAAAAAGGATGTTCTCTTGTCTACTTGGCTTGGTGGCTATTGGAAAACTGTCTATTCCAGTGCTGGCTGTGTCTGCTTACACTGAAAAACGTGGAGAAAAAAAAAAAAAAAACATGAATAGAAAAAACGGAAGCAGATATATATTGGCACTGCAGTGATGTTTAATGAGTAAGCTTGATTGCATTAGTCTAATAATGAACTCAGATCTACAAATTTAAGGCAAGCTCTAAAATTTAGTTTATTGTTGTGTGTTTATATTTTGCAGTGGTAAATTGTATGGAAGCAAACTTGTCTCATCACATTTTGAATTTTAAATGCCTTTGAATTTCTACCACTGAATTTTTTAACACAAATAGGAGTCTGATTTTTTTTGTCTATGAATTTCAGTAACTGAAATTTCAGCATCTAATTTTCACTGCATTATTTCAGTGTTAAATTTCAGAATAAAAAAAAATGGTATTGTAATGTATTTTGTAAGGTATTTTTGCTATTAATTGTGTTTTTTACTTTTGCCGTTTACATAACTCCATGAGTCTATAAGGGAAGCGAACAGCACTACAGTCAGGGGCAGCTGCTTCTGCCCCACAGCTCTCCGGGGCTGTTCTCCGAGGAAAAGTGACAGGGATTCAGTCACCACCTCTCCTCTTCATTTTAAAGATGTGTATTTTTATTGTCTCAGTTGTTAAAACCAAGTACATCTTATTTAAATAAGTAAAAAACACAATTAATGGCAAAAATACCTTACCACCTTGTTAAACCTTACCTGCAATGCATTGCTAATTTTTCACTTTCATTTTTTTGTGTTGATGTTTTTTTGTGCTCTGTTAAGAAACAAAGCTGGTGATGAACTTTTTCTGACTTTCCCAGCCATAATATCGACAGCCAATGTGAGTGTCCCTTAGTGGAGCATTCCAGTGTCATAACAGTGTTAATAATGAAGTCTTAATTTCAGATGAAAGATTTCAGATTAAAGGTGCTATGAGCAGTAAATAGTTTTTATATTTCATACAAATTACCCACATGTGTGCCAAAATATGATGTAAACATGTTTAAGTCAAAAATTAGTTTTACTGATGATAATGATGCAGCTGATTTATTCACAATTAAAAATATATTTTACATAATGGCCGAGTAGTTTTTGTTTAAAAAATGTTTTTGGTTCTAAAACCCTGCATTGCCGTTCGCCAGAAAAGCGGAAAGACAGACAACCCACAGACCATTGTTTGGATTACAGTACGGTTTTCAAACCAATATGAGCGCATACTGCTTACAGTACCTTTAAACTGTTTTTTTTTTATATATATATATATATAAATATTTTCAAAAAAATCACATACTTTTTGTAAAATCAACCTGGGTCAATGCTTGATCCCACATTTTATGATTTAAAATTTAGATTTAGGGTTAGGGTAATGTTAGGCCTGAGGGTTAAACATAATCCATATACCAGGAAATGTGGGAACATAGGGCGGTGGAAATATAGATACGTTCCCAGCCAACCTGGAGTGGATTAGTTGTAACTGACTGGGCTGTGTTGGCATCTGGGAGCTGTTTTTCATCCGGCATTGTCTCTAGATAACTTACTGCATCACTCTGTATTTAACCTCAGTGCTTGTGTTGCTTCCTAATGCCTTGAACACTTACCTTTCCAGTCGTGGAGGACACCTTTCCCCAGGCGACCGAGCCGACGACCTGCTCCTGGACAAACCGCTCTTAGCCCCGACGCGTTAATGTTCATGCTAGCCACTCTGACAGCTACACTCCACATACCCCCTCCTCCACCCATCCCAGCCACCACCATACTCCTCGGGGCGGGTGGAGAAAGAGGCTCGCATGGCAGATCTGTCACCCACCAGGTCGCTCAGTGTTAACGCTCCCGACACGGATTAAACATTAGCGGCCGGCGCGGGACTACGGGGTCAGTGTAGCCGCCCCGTGCTAGCTTGGCGGCGGCGCTATACGCTAACCCCGGCATGTGTCAAGACAGGAGACAAGAGCTAGCCCCGTGAACAAATGCTAATGCCATTGGCCCACATGGCACCAGGCTCGCAAGCTGTGCCACTTCCTGCTACAGTTCTGCCACACTGCTTTCTTTACAAATGTAATTATTCAAAAGTTTCCTCATTTAAATTAGATCATTCAAATTAAATATAGTTTTTAATTGCATGTACTTAAATTGAGTTCTCTTATTTAGTAAGATTACATTTGGACCTTTGACCTTTTAAAACTAAGTAATTAAAAATGAAGTTAATATGATCAATTTTAAACTTGAAACTTATAAATATTATTTGGAATGTACATTTTATTTTATTTTTTTACAATTTAACCATCTTCTTCCATCCACAACTTTAAACAATTAAGAAGTGGGTCACACTTAAACTTAGTTTCTAGTGGTAACACAATTACAAGTTTTGAAAAACTAATCACATCATTATCAACAATATTATTTATATATGAAAGTGGACAGTTTGACACTAAGTTCTTTTTTTTCCATTGCTTCCAATAAGATTTTTTTCAGGCAGTCCTTGGAGTTGAGTGAAAGAAAATGCAGGAGACACTCTGAATGTCTTAAGCGGGAGAAGTTTAGCATTTACCATCAATACAGGACGCAGAGACACTTTAACACTCAACACAGTGTGACAAAATGGCGCTAATAAAAACATAAAATGTCAAAGATGAAACAAATAATTCAGTGGTGCAAACATGGGTCATTGGTACAAGTGTAGGAGCAGGGATAAGCCATAATGTTAGGTCATGCATGGTAAATGAATAAAAATCAATAAGGGTCCTAAAAGTTCTTGATATATACTTGATAGTAATAACAATATCAATAACAACAATAATAACACATTATTACTATTATTATTATTATTATTATTATTATTATGATTTCCGTCCATCAGTAGTCTACAGTATACAGTATATGATAACATGCAAAAAAACTAAACTCAATAGAAATCATAATGATGTGATAAAAAAAAAAAAAAAATCCAGTTTGCCAACTGCGACTGTGGTTTTGTGTATTATTTGTGTCTACATAATCAGATTCATGTTAGGCCATGCCACTTTGCCTATGAAAAACACGTTTCGCTCCATGTTTAATATCATATTTCAAAGCTACAAATCACATAAAAACACTCTATAGTCCAGAATAGCTCTCTGGTAGTAGTCTGACATGATAGCCAGTTTATCGCTCGGATGCTGCCTCTTCCACTCTCCGCCTCTGTGCCTCTCCGTCAGTAAGACTCCGGTATGTGAAATATTTATTCAGCGTGAGCTCCAAGGCGGCCCACTCACTCTATACCTGCCCTGGAGAGAAATCTTATCTGTGCTTTCCTCCGCCGCTGACACCCCCCACCCCCCCAAAAGCCTGTCCCCAACACTGGCCCTGGCTCAACACAAATTACATGTCTCATTGCTCTGCGTTTACAGCTGCTGCTATAGAGGCTGCCGCTGCCACCACGAGCCCTCACACACTTCGGCTCTGACACACAAAAAAAAAGGATAGATTGAGTACTACTAAAAGTACTTCTGAAAATATTGTAGATGGCTGTACATTCTATTTAAGTGCATCCTTATTTATGATAATAGTATAGCCGTAGTGCTGTTTTGTGGTGTCATCAGTTAGAGCCAGCGCTGGAATTGGTATCTTTCCAGTTGGACTTGCTGCTACCATTACCCTAGTGCATACAATGAACAAGCTATGACTTAACCAATGAAAGTGTTCCCGATCCAAATGGGTCCATCCCCATTTGCCCTGAGGGTGTGGTTGATCAAAAAATCAGTCCCTGCTCTAGATCCCCCTCTGTCACAAAGGCTTTATGACAACGACTTCTATTATGCTGTGTATAAGGGAAAAAGCAAAGTTTTCATTCAGGTTGGTTTCCATTGTTAGCCTGACCAGCCAACCTCTGGGTCTGGTTCCTCAGCCATAGCGAGCCATTTCAAATCGATTTACTGAATACCAACCTATCACAGCCATTTATCTGCAATGCATCTTACAAAAGCAGAAGATAATCTCCTATCAAAAGTAACCAAGATAGTGCTGGCTAATACCAAGCAAATTTTATAACTTCTCTGACCTGATTAACAGCGTTTAGTGCTTTCCTTCGTCACCTGATTTTCTTCCTCATGTTGCCTTTTTAACAATAGTAAAGTCCTTCTAATGTCCAACAAAACAACAGCATCCAAACAAACCGATTTTTCCCACAAGTCTTTCAACAACTGGCTTTTGCTGCTGTCCCTGGTCAGAAACAAGTACAGAGTTGCTAATAGTATAGGATATTCTGGTAACCAAGTTGTTGCTGGTTTTACTATAAAACACCAGACCGTGTAAATACCATAAAAACTTAAGCGCCTTGTTTGTTTTGGTTGCAGGTCAGAGGTGCACTGCTTGTGTTCTGCGCTTTGGTTCTCTGATTGGTTTCCACCCATAGATATGAAACTCAAGTGAAGGGATACCAGACTAACTTCTGTGTATAGAATAGGAAAATAGTCTTGCTGGCCAGGCTAGTGCAGTGCAGATTTAAAAAATTCAAAAATTTTACTGTGGTCTAAATCAAAACAATGGACTGTGGGTTGCCAGTTTTTCCGCGTTTCTGATTTTCTGATTGGCAGTGCAAGGTTTTAGAATCAAAACAAAAAATGTAAACAAGAACAACTTGGCCTTTATGTAAAAGATATTTTTCATTGTGAATAAATCAGCTGTACGATTGTTATTAATAAAACTAATATTTGGTTTAAACATGTTTATATTATATCTTGGGACACGGGGGTAATTTTAAAAAAATATAAAGATATATACTGCTCATTGCACCTTTAAACTAGTCCAATCTATGTAGTCTAATTAAACTGTTTCAGTGTAAGATCAAACATTACTTTAACCAGATTTTTTTCCCCCACCTTGTTTGTAAGTTTAACTGTAATAATTGTTCTGATATTTGACATGCCACTGCCACACTTTGCATTAAAAACTATTTGGCTAATCAGCTATCAGCGAATCTACAAAAAGCAGCAAGAAGGACAAGATGGCATCTTAAGATTGCACAGCTGTAACTTGTATAACGCATATTTCTTCACCCATATCCATTATTTCATCTGTTAGATGCACGGACCCTGCAGCTTGTACAATCACTCCTGTTAAACTCCTCCAGTTTACATTCACATCATCTGGCACCAGTCCATGGCCCCCACCACTGACCCCCATACCGCTGGCTACCATCATTTTCACTTTGTTTAGCTTTCCAAGTGGAGTGCAACTAAAAAGAACTCTGATATGCATTTTCTTTTGGAGAAAAATGAGGGCAGTTAAATTGCCACCCACCCCGAACACCACCATAGCTACATTTTCTTTTATCTGATCAGAAATTGTAGAACTGGCCCATACTATCTTCTGAAAATATTATTAAATGATCTCAAACAGAAGTTTTTGAGTGATGCAGTTATTAACTGTCACTACATATAGTCAACTTGTTGTCAGTAACAAGCTAACAATTATGGTTGGATTTTAATCAGATTTTCAGAAAAGGTCTGTAATGAAAACCCTGTCTAGGAATGTTTTTATTGGATTCTGTTGTGACAACTTGCGAGAGAGAGCCAAAAATATTAACTCCACCCACAAAGGGTCAGTAAAGAAAGAAACAAATTATAATTTTTAGTAGATTTTTTTTTTTTACCATAGGTGCTTTGTGACTCAATGGCTAGATTAATTACCACTGAACTAGCAGTAGAGATAGAATGATAGATTGCTAAGCCAATCAATCAGGCAATGGTAGACAACTGATCGGCTGACGCTTGAGCTTTAATGCCGATTTTCGGTTAGGCACTTGTTCGGGGCAACCACTTAACTGGAGGACCAGATATGTAAGGCTTTGTTTGAATGTTTTTTGTCCACAAGATGGAAGGTGCTCTACTGTAACCTCTATTCCACTGAATGTGGTTAAAAGGTTGTCTTAAAGCCTTATAGTAAATCAGGGCTATAGTGGACAGTTAAAGCAGAACTCAGTTACTTTGCTTGTTTTTTCACTGTTTTTGCCTCATTTTCCTCTTTGGAGCGCCCCCTACATTTTTGGAGTAAATTACTGTTGTAAATACTCACACGTTTAGCTGACTCCAGTGTGACCCCTCACCTGGCTTTACGTTTGTTTTCCCTCCTTGTACCCGTACACATTTTTTTTCTGACATATGGACGCGCCGCCATGACAGAAATCGAGAAATAAGGCCATTGCTAGCTTGTTGTTTGGGTAACTATGATGAGTTGCTTTCTCACAAGACTCGAGACTTCCGTGACACTGGGTAGCGGTGCTCATACTTGCAAGTGTCATTTTCGGCACATTGTTCACCCCACATCAACTTAATTAACCATCAGAGGGACTCCGAAAGAGTTTATTGCTTTGCTTTAAAAATCATTGCTGATCAGCTCTGCATTTAGTTTACTCTGCAGTGCTTATTGGCCATCGACAATGCCTTAGCAGAGGTCTGCACTTTCTGTGTGCCTTAGTGGCTAATTTGGCCACTGAAAATGTATTGTGGTCTGCCTAACGTATTGCATTGTATAGTTGGGCAGGCATGTTGTTTACAAACATGAAAAGCGTCTCTTCTTCTTTAATCAATTTATAGCAGAATTCTTACAGCAAATGTCCCTTTGTCCCTTTGTTTCCAGTCCCTCTCCCCGTCTCTCGGGAGAGTGTGGGTGGTGGGAGCCGAACCATTGCTTGCTCAGCTTTAACTTATTTTATTCACACTTTTTAATCGCTGAGTGCTTTATTATTAGGTGCCGGATCGCGCTGGCCAGGGGACCGGTACGAGAATGCATTTAGCGGAATCATATTAATGGCGCCATAAAACAAACCTGTCAGGCTTGTTCTTAACCCCGCTGGCAGAAATGCTATGCCCAGGGTTGCCCCCTTCTCCGAGTGCTTACAGGTGGCTCCAAAGAGTGCATCTCCATCATTGACTCCACCGTGTGCTAATAGTTTTATTAATTCATTCTTTTCCCCCTCCCCAGGCTCCCTCCGCATAATCATACAGACATTTTTCAGCTAAATGGTGTTTGTCAAGGGAGGCTTCTTGCATTAGAGAGACTCCTCCCCGACATACATACTAACACTTGTTCAATTACAAGTCGTTTGTTATCCGCCGGCTGCTAAGCTGAGCAGCTCAGGTGTATCATTAATAATTACAGCGCTCGCTTTTGTTTGCCGCTTTATGTCGTTTTTGGTTAAACAAATGATGTTTTATTGCCCCTGTTACATACTAGCACCACAGTGTTTAGAGTTCAAGTTTTTTTCTTGTCATCGGCAATTTGTTCACAGAAGAAAAAGCCACTGAAGGCAATTAATATGTCTACTTTTTTTTTTTTTTAAGAGGGTGCTTATTGTCAATACCGTCACTCGACATGAAACATAAACCACTTACTGGCAAATATATGGCCTTCATTTCACAGGAGCGCAGAGGTGGAAGATGTTCTCAAAACTGGTACTTAAGTATAAATAGTAGAAGTGAAAGTACTCAACAAAATGATTACTTGAGCAAAAGTAATGAATGCAATGTTCACACAATTTACTTTTGAAAGTAGTGTTTTGCAATTGCATAATAAAACGAACTTCTTACTAATGCTACTGATGCAATTACTTACAATTACTTTTATATATTACTATTACTTTACGACCAATTCAAATTATTATTACTATTGCAGCTAACTTTGGTCTGTCAAAAGGCTAAAGATGGAAATTACCCGTGGCTATAATTTTGCATATTTACATGTATATGTTCATTAAATGCATTGTCCCTCTATAAATAAATAAAAATACAAAAATACTACTATTCTTACCACTGCTGCTACTACTAAAATTACTATTAAGTTCATGCAAATTTTGTATTTAAGTGAATGTCCCGCCAAGGTAAAAAAATACTTTTACTTGCTCGCTCGAAGCACATACTGTTGTTGTGTCCCTGGGCAACACACTTCACCCACATTGCCTACGCCAGTCACAATATTTGGCTAATTGTGACAGGAAGGGCATCTGGCATAAAAACCTGTCAAATCACCATGCAGCTACTATGCTAAATCAACCTTTTTAGCCCTGTTAAACCATGTTATAATGTTGTTTCCATCTCAAAAACATACCTGGAGTAGTATTTTGTTTCATTCACGTTTGCGTAATCCTGTATGCTGAGGCCTTCCCATTCTCAAGAGCTGAAAATGCTCGGTCTCACGGCTCTATGACACATGGAACCAGGAAGTGCTCCTGCGCGTTTCTAAAGCCCATGCACCGTCACCAGACTTGTTCTGATTAAACTGTTGCCACTACAAAAGTATTCAGCTCATTTATCTCTGTTAGTGTCATGTTGCCAATAACTGTGCTAAATAGCCATTTTATGCTTTGTCCATTTCCCACCGTTGCCAGCAGAAGACATTTTCCATACATATACATTATTTTAAGTTATAAAACATGAAAAAAGCCTAAAAAAGCATAATAAAGGACCTTTAAAAATATAGACCATTAAAATGTACCTAAGTAACTCAGAAAGTACAGTACTCAAGTAAAAGTATCTAGTTATGTTCTACCTCTGCAAGAAAGCGAGGAAGAAGTCCTTCCTCATTACTGCAGGATAGCCAAGTCTCCACCGATGCACCTATGTGAAGGAATCCGTGATGTTTCTTTCTATGTGATTTTTATTAGTTTAAAAAAAAAAAGCTTGTAAATGCTCAACACATGCCATGAGGGAGGAATGGAGAGGATATCTCTGACAGTTCTGGTTTATACCCTCATTTAAGCACTCAGTTTAGACTTCCCAGCCATTGTATTTTCTTTTTTTTTTTTCTTTCTTTCTGCCTGGGCTTTTATCTCGTCCAGTGAGCCAGAACGAGTGGAAATTTGCATTAGTGGGCGATTATGAATACCTGTGACAGATTCTCTCTCTCGGCCCAGGCTCCCTGGGCGGAAATGAATTGGCTCCCTCTGTTGACTCGCGCAGGAAGACAGAGACCAAGCAATTAGACTTTAGTGGTTAATGTAGCAGCGTTTGCAGCGAGGGCAAGGAGGTTCAACGTTCCTGCTGGGCTCATGTCAGTTTGCAGGCACCACCTTTTCTCTTCCCGTTTTTTTCTTCTTTCTTGCGAAGATACAGGGAATATGACAAGCTACCTGTCCACCGGCGAGCTTGAATCCCTCTGGGGTGAAGGGGGAGCGACGCTTCGGAAACGTCTCGCGGGAGTCGAGGTGACAACACATGACGTAGGTTATTCATAACAGTGAAGAAGGAGATGTACCGCTGCTACCTCAGCGCGTCATGCATATTCATTGTTTATCTTTTTTTATCCTCCCCCCAACAGCTCCAGTTTGTTGCTGTATAATTCAAATGAGTTCCATATTGTTTGTTTCTTTACGTCCCGGTCATCCCGCTGCGTTCTTGCGTGATCTTCCCAGGTCGTACAGAGGGATAACAAGCGGCGCAGCAGTGCAGGAGCCCAGGGCAGTGAGGCCACAGTGTTGTTGGCATTACTCACGGTTCACGTTTCCCTGGTGGCTGTTTGAACCTAGGCCTGGCGTGGCAGTAGGTAGACCACCCCCCGGAGCCACTGTGAGTGGATGCTGCACAGTTGCAATGGCAGAATCAGTCTGCTGTTTACAGGCCTGCCACCGGGGCCCGAAGGCCTCAGCACTTCACATCCTGTCTCCCACTTAACACAGCATATTGTTCATAGAAGCCTCCAGCTCGTTTAACCTAGACACCACACTGTTTCATGTCCCCTGGAATAACTGAAAACCATTTAACATTTAGCTATTAGGAAATATACTGGCTGCAGAATACAAATACCATAGCACTGAGCAAAAATGTGTGTTTTCAGGATATATATTTTATAAATTTGAACAAGTATGGAAGTAGCCTATATTAGTAAAATACAGTAACTTTGATGACCAGGTGTACAAAAGCATAGTGGTTTGTGCCCCTGCCTATCAGCACAGAGGTTTGGCCTACTCTCTGTGTAGATGAATTAGTCATTCTAAGTTAGTGAATTGAGAGTCTGAGAGTGAATCTTTGTCAGTCTGTAGGTCTGCTTTCTTTTTTTTTCTTTTTTTTAGCATTTTATAGATTTATTTCCAGTTTACAGGATGCAAAGTGAGTCTACAAAACAGAAAACAGAAAATAGGTCTAGTCATTAGACCACACTTCACCCCCAAGAGTATATCCATCCAGCTCCCCAAAGGAGAAGAAGCATGCCACCACACACCAACAATTCTAGCAGAATGCTCACATCACACCCACCCACACCCCACCCCACACACCCTTTCAAAAATAACCAATAAGCAACAAACATAGCCAAAAAAGAGATTAACAAAAAGCTAAATAAATGAATAATACCAAAAAAAAAAATCATACATTAGATAAACACGTGACACATTAAATTGATAGTCAACTTTAAACAGTGACATGTTATTTTAGTTAGGATTGCACAAGGTAGTTATTAAATTAATGATTATATTATAATGATTATCATAATAATTAGTTATTTTGTTCCTTTAGTTTAATGTGTCTAATAAAGTTGGTCCATTTTTTATTTACATTTTCATTCCCATTTCTTTTTGCGAACATCATTTCTTAAGATACAATTCTGGTAAAAGAACAGAGCCCCTCCTTAAAAAGTGAGATTTCAGTACTTTTCCACTGTTTTAGAGACAATTTAAGCATAGACACAACTGTAGGTCTGCTTTGTGACTAACTGGCCACTGTCCAGGTTAAGGCCCATTGTTGCTGGGATATAAGCTGCAGAAGATAGTCGAATTAATTATTAACTGTTACCTCATTACATGTGGTGTACAGCAAAGTGCTATTTTAGGTCTGATTTTCTATTTATATGCTTCCCATAGGACAGCCATAATGTATCCTTCCATTGCAGCTATTGCTTGTACCCAGTGACATCACAGAGTTATTAACGCCATAGGAGCTTCCCTGCAGCTTTAGATCATCAGGCAGGTTCCTTTTAGCTGTTCTGAGACTCAATACCAGAGTTGACAGGGCATTTTCAGTCCGAGCCCTCGACTTTGGAACGACCTGCCTTGGGAGATAAGGCTGGCACAATCAGTATCATCATTTATCGAGTATTCTTCTAGTGTTTTTGTATTTCTTCTTATTCTATGTAATAATAATAATAATAATAATAATAACCAGCCATTCTGCGCCTACAGCCCCTCTGATGTGAAGTGTTTTGCCCAAGGACACAATAACAGTATGCAAACTGGTAGTGGGGATCGAACCACCAACCTTTTGGGTTAGTGTATCCTGTTGTTCCTGTGTGGTTTTATTGTGGTCTTTTTGTTGTTAAGCACTTTGTAGATTGTTGGTTAATGTACTGTAACTTCTTCCGTGACACAAAAGGCTCAACAACAACATTGCATCAAACCAACTTGTAGTACTGAGGGAGCTCAATGTCACATATTGTATGCAGCTGTATTTTATGGAACTGAGTTTTAACCAAGGCGAAAATACTCATTCCAGATGATAAAACAAATGCACATTGTGTGAAAACTGTTGTTAATGTTAATGAGATAATGCTGTCCTTCATTTTTCTTGTAAATTAACTTTAGTATAACTTTTAGCAGTACACAAAAAATATGTACTAACTCAAACACGTACACAGTTACAGTATATATAAACACAGATGTAAAGGATGCATTAATTATAGAAACTTAGCTGCGGAGACATATTCAGTTGTGAGGCGCCTGTAAGTAAAAGTGGACCATATGTCGCTTGCATTGGCAGATAATCACACTATAATAGATTTTTTAGATTGGGTATTGCTGTAGGGTACATTTTTATTTCATCCCTGTCAACCTGCTGGGGCCATCCTTCTCACACATTGCCGATAATTTTCGGTCGCAGACAGACTCATTAGACTGTCACTAAATGGGTTTAAATGCAGCCGTCCAATTAGTGCTCCGCTGTGAAATGCGGTGGGTGTTGCGCAACGTGCTTAGCATCACTCCTTTACCGAATTATGAGGGATTACTCATTCAGTGTGATCCATCTTATTTCTACCAGGGGTCTTGGCTTTTCTCAGTATCGCCGCCTCGGAGGGGGTAAACGTTGCAAATGCTTCTCCACTTGCCATATGTGCCTCGTCAGAGAGCTTTGCAGCATCCGTATCTAAGAGGATTGAATGTGCTAGTTAAAAGACAGTACCGCGACGCCTATCCATGTCATACTTTCTGTTAAGCAGTAAGGCAGTCTGCCAAAGCACAATTACAGATGCATAAAAATAGGATTTTAGGATATTAAAAGTTGTCTCTGTATGTTTGATACTTTGAAACCTTTAAGAGTGAAATCTCCAGCCGTCGGCTATAAGTTTTAAAATGTGTTCAGTGCTTTAAATGCGATTCAGGACGGGGTTAAACTTATTATAAGGTCAATATTGGAAATGGTAGTGAACTTGCATATGGGCTTTGCTTTAAAACTAGTATATATATTTTTTTTTTTCATCAACCCCTCTACAACAGCACAGTAACATATCCTGCTGGATAGCAGCAATACATGCATGTGATAGGTGCATTGGTCCCTAGTGAATAAATGTGAGAGTGAATGAAAAACACAAAAGGTCATCTGGACAAGAAGACGCCCTTTATCCCAATGACTTAGTCATATCTAGAATCACAAAGACAAAGTGTCTTCTAAAAACAAACCTTGACCAGATGACTTTCTTTTTTAACATTTTTCTCTGAATTCTTCTAGATGACAGAAACCTACACAGATGTGAAAGTGAATAGTTATCTGTCTGGATATGTCTCTGTCCTGTGACTAACTGGCCACTGTCCAGGGTGTACCCAGCATAAGGCCTATAGTTGCTGGGATAAGCTACGTCCCCCCAGTAGGAATAAGCAAAAGATGAAGGAATTCATGAGTTTTCTGTGAGGAGTTTGTGTGAAAACATCTTTCCGTGGTGGCACGGTGGCAAAGTGATTAGCACTCTCACCTCACAGCAAGAAGGTCCTGGGTTTGAATCCCGGACTGTGTAGGGCTTTTCTGTGTGGAGTTTGCATGTTGTCCTCATGTCTGGGTGGGATACTCAGCTTTCTCCCATCAACCTAAAACATGCCAAAAACGCTAATTCTTCAGCTAAGTACTACTGACCAAGATCTTAGCACAGATCTGGAGATGGGTTCCCAGGCTCTGCACTGCGATCACCCCCTGCTCCTGACAAGTTGCCCCACTGGCTCTGAATAATGGGACAAATGCAGAGGACAAATTATATATTAATACTTTAACCTTAACTTTAGGTTCTTTATCTAGAAGTCCAGAAGCGTCCAGCCTGCTTTGCACTTCTCTACCTCAGTAGCCTTAAATTGATTCAGAATGTGGTGGTGTTGTTAGTGACCTTGCATATTAGATACTATAATGCACATTGCTTTCAACTGTCATGCCTTCCACAGATCTTCCTGGTGACGGTGTGGCACTGGGAGCTCTTCATGCTGCCCCTCTTCCTGTTCGTGCTCATTGGATGGAACTACTTTCAGCTGAACGTCGGGAAAGCTAACTCAAACCAGGACTTGGTGAGTGACATTCACCGCAGACGAACACTACAAACCCGTGGATACATTTACATACACAAAAACATCTGCTTGCATTGAAGAAAATCTTGGCAGACAAAAGGACAAGTGCTTATTTTAGCGCCGGTTATGCAATCTTACAATAGCATGTACGGTATACGGCACAACATAATGAAATGGGCGTAATGTACAAGAGCGCTTACATAAAACACCAACTCAGTGCAATTGATTATGGCCGCCCTCTGCATGTAGCGGCGCTGATTAGACTGCTTTCTTCAGTGTCTCCAGAGGCCCATTAAAACATCAAGAAACAGCTGAAGGAAATTGTATATAAAACATATAGGCAGTCGACTTGAGCCGGTCTGTAGGCAGGACCAGCTTGCATTGGGGTTCCCTCAAGCATTGACAGCGTATTTTCATTTGACGGTCATAAAAGTACTACATTTTATAGGTGTTTATCTTGATCATAAATGTTCCAGTTGCTATAATAATCTTATGTTGACCTTTTAATTAGTAAATATATGCTAGCAAACTTTTTGGTTTATGTTATTTCAGTCATTAAGGAACCATTCTCTGTAAACCCTAGAGCAGTGGTTCTCAAACTGTGATGCTGATGGTACACGGGCTACTTGTGGTGGTATTCGAGAGTCTTTTGCAATTCTGAATTGTCCAAAAGCCAGTTGTATTACTCCTTTAGTCCTGGTTTAAACCTGGTGTAGTCCTAGTTTAGTCCTGGTTTAGACCTAGTTTATTTTTGACCTGATTTAGTCCTGGTTTACACTTGAATTAATCTTGGTTTAGACTTGGTTTAGATTTGGTTTAGTCTTGGTTCAGTCCTGGTATAGACCCGGTTTAGTCCTGGTTTAGACTTGATTTAATCTTGGTTTAGACATAGTTTCAACCTGGTTTAGTCTTGGTTTAGTCTTAGTTTAGACCTAGTTTAATCCTTGTTTTGGCTTGATTTAATCTGGGTTTAGTCTTGGTTTAGACTTTGTTTAGTCCAAGTTTAGTCTTGGTTTAGACCTGGTTTAGACCTGGTTTAGGTCGACTGGAAACAACCCGAGTACCACTAGAAGACGTCTATGTACCACCAATAGTACCCGTACCATAATTTGAGAACCACTGCTCTGTGCCAAAGCCTTTGTGCATTGATGTGCATTTAAATAGTCCCTTGTTTCATATAGAAGATGCCCAACATACATTTCTCCAAATAGTTCTGCCCTAGTGGAAGGGAACAAGGCTATTGTTCTGTTATGGAAATGCGGCCGTGCCCTACACATGTCTGTGAAGGTTAATGCTGTTCACACTTCCGACTGCCCCCCAATTTCAGTGTGTTGTACTCCTCCTCACCGGGCCGGCCTCCAGCTCCCCGCCTTGTTCTCGAAAACTCCCCAAAGCAACATCCTCCGCAGCACTTGATTGTGTTTACGGCTGCCGGCGACGCTGCTGTCCCTGGGCAATGTTAAAGCCCTGGCTTAGCCTCATATCCTGCACGGGGGCCCCTGTCACCCCTCCCGTGACCCTCTGGCCGGCAATGACACAGCGCTGTTCAGGGGGCGATGCCACAGCAGGCGCCGTACTGGGGTCAGGGATGACTTGATACAAAGTGATCTAGGCAACAGCATCCAAATTAAATGTGTTTTTTTTTCTTCTTCTCTTTGCTGTTTTCCTGCGTGCTTATGTTGTGTTGAAATGAGATTGCTTTAGTGTGACAGTGCTCGGGCGAAGAAGGCCCTCTTTCACCTCGCGCTTTTGTGTGAGGTCACCCCTGTGATGCAGTCTCTATGGAAACAAGCCTCTCCCAATAGGGGTGAATGTACTCAAAGAAAATTTCATTACGGAGGTGTTTGTTAAAAATGCTCCAGTGCCTTCATGTCCCGTTGGTTTGAAATCACCCCTCTACCCTTTTTATTTTCTCTCAGGTAAACATGAGCATGGGCGACGACGAAGAGGATGACGAAAAGGTATTTTACCTTGTCTCTTTGTAACGCTTAAAGGGATAATGCGTTCACACTCCAAGCACAATGACCACAAATGTTGTTGTTTTTTTTCCATTTCAACATTTCATTTAGGTGTCACATAATAGCAGTAGTTTAAAAGTTTCAAGGTAATTGTATGTCTTAAGGGCTTCTGTGTGGCAACAAATTCATAAGCTGCATTTGCCCTTTTTGTAATGCAAGTCATAATCGGCCTTTTTGCACGTTATAGTGATGCAAATTAAACATACTAACCAATATTTTGTTTTGGATTTGAAGAAAAGTAACTATTCAGTCAATAGCAGCAATGAAAGGCATCTCTTAAAAAAAAGACCTCCTGTGGTCTATATTGTAAAGTGTTTTTGACAGAGGGAGAACTAGAGCAGGGACTGAATTTATTGACCAATCACAAAAAGGGTTGGTCAGGCCAGGGACACTTTTTTTGATTTGAGTCGTAGTATGTTTTTATACACTTGGAGTAATGGCGACGGAAAGTCCAACTGGAAAGATACCAATTTCAGCGCTGCATTGGCTAAGTAGCTGTTTTACTTACAGGATCAATGATACATACATTGAAGGCTACATGCTAAAGTAGACTAAAGTTATGCAGGTAATAAACCAGGACTATACCATGTCTAAAACAGGAGTAAACTAAAACTAAACCAGGGCTAAATTGGGACTAAAACAGGACTACACTAAGACTAATGCAGGACTAAATGGCAGTTCTGTAAAACAAATGCATTATTATAACACCAGGTCTAAACTAAGACTAAACCAGTTCCAAATCAGAACTAAATCTGGTCTAATTTACCTCTAAATCAGAACTAAATCTGGTCTAATTTACCTCTAAATCAGAACTAAATCTGGTCTAATTTAGCTCGAAACCAGGACTAATGCAGGTCTAAATAAGGACTAAATCAAAATGAAACCGGGTTTAAACCAGGACTAAACCAGGTCTCAACTAAAACTAAACCAAGACTAAACCAGGATAACCAGGGCTAAACCAAGACTAAACCAGGTCTAAACTGAGACAAAACCAGGTCTAAACTAACTAAATCTCATCTCATTCAGTCCTAAACCAGGACGAATCCTGGTCTAAACAGGAACTAAACCAGGACTAAACTAAGACTAAACCAGGATAACCAGGACTGAACTAAGGCTAAACCAGGTTTAAACTAGGACTTAACCAGGTCTAAACCAGGACTAAACCAGGTCTAAACCAGCCCCAACTAAAGCAGCACCAAAACAGGAATTTAACTAAAGAAGGAGTTCAGATGCAAGACTCCCGAGTACCACCAGACAAAAGCCTGTGTACCCCTAGTAGCACCTGTACCACACATTGAGAACCACTAGTGTAAGGGATATATATATATTATTTACTGTATAGGACGCCACACTATTTAGTTTGATTGTGGGTGTTCTTCAGTTGGTTATAGTCACAGTTTTCTCTGCAGCCTCAAAGAGGTCACATCCATAAAACTGCATGCTGCATCTCCAAAGTAGATTTTAACAGAAAAACAATATCAGATACAATTCGCTAAACTTTCCGCTGACTTTTTTTGTGGCTATTTCTCTTGCACTTTTACTTCCCAGCACAAATGAGGCGTTGCGTGCACACAGTAGTAAACTTCCACTCTGCCCTGAAGGTTATCAACCCTTTTCCACTCGCTGCTCGTAAGAAATCATAAATGTTTATTAATACATCTCTCTAGTGTGTTTTCCAAAACAAAGCAACAGGAAATCTTTAAGTAGCCTGAAAATTATACTTCCCCACAGCACATAATATTCAATTACGCTCATCCTACTGTTTGTGGACTATAGAAGTAGAACAGTTAGGGGGGGAAGGAGCGTGTTATTGCGATGGAGTGCGGAAACCAGCGCCGAGCCTGGGAGCGATGACCCTTGCGCCGCGTGTCTAGGCCCAGGATTCATATCCATAATGCGCTCAATATATTCTGCTGTGGTGACCCGGGGCTACGCAAAGAGCCGGCTTCCTCTTAAAAAACAGAGGCGCACCCACCAAATCTGGTCTGAAAGGACTGGCTAATTCACCAGCGCGAGTGTTGACGTCTGCTCATATAGGATCTGTGCGGGTAACAGGCTTTAAAAAAACAACACAGATAAGCAAGTTTTTTTTTTAACAACACATAAATGTCTTTAATAGCACGCCTTAAGTGTTTATGTTTGTTTTTTGTATTAAGAAGACAATACGCCAGCTATATACACTATGCATTTCAGAGGTCAACTCTTAGGGATGGTTTGGTATTTTGTGGGATATCTATGAAATACTTGGATGGTAAATTATTGTTAACTTGGTGACTTCTACCTTAGATATATGCACACTCCCAGTTTGGAGAAACAGACAGGAATAGGGAGGCAGGAAAAGATGTCTGGTTTAGGAGCCGTTGAAAGCATTACAAAAGCAACTAACAAGGCTAAAAATGTTGTAATCCTCTTATTAGCAGTGTGTTTTTAAAGGCATTTATATATGTTTTTTTTATGAACCTCTGACAACTTTTTTAATTGTGGCCCTCATTTCTAAACCATCCAGGCTTTAGTACAATTCAGTCGTTTTCAGCTGGTTTAATTTTGGGACCTAATTTTTTATTTTTATTTTTTAACACACCAGTTGAGCATTAACTGCCCTAATACTCCTCAGTAGAAGCGTCTGTTCAAATAGCCAGTAATTTTGTCTGAATAAGGGTCTACTATAGCACTATGCCCTTTTCATTGTTCCTTGAGTAGTGTTGTGGCTATGACACTGTATCTTTAATACATATTTTTCTCTCTAAAACCTAATGTTTACATTCCTATTGTGGGGGGCACAGTGGCGGAGCGGTTAATGTCCTGGGTTTTGTGTCTGTGTATGTCTGTGTGTCAGCCCTGCGACTAAGGGACAGTTTAGACAACAACGCATTTTGCTGAATCCGCAAAGGTTTGATTCTGTTTTTGCCTTTTGTTCACATGAGGACGGGGTTTCCATTTTGTGAATCTGCAAACTTTTGGAAAAGCTCAAGAAGGCATTTTTGTGTTGCAGCAAGGAGCCGCTCTGAACCACTCTGCACTGTGAAGACGTCTTACTCACTGAAAACTATGACATAACTGCCCCAATCTGAACAGTGATTGGATGTCTGTTGGCCGCATGTCAGCTGACCTGGGATTGCAAATGACAAGGCTTTAATGTCTCATTTGTTTCTGTTTAGTCCACTAACTGTAATATATGTCTAAGTACTTCACTGAAGCCTTTATCAATACAGCTCTCTAAAAACCATAAGATCTTAAAAAGTTGGAGACCGGAACTATCATTTCCTCTGCTGTTTAGTCACTGTGTGGTGTGGAGCATTTGTGGGGCGCACAGCACTGTTTGCTGGACAAATACGTGTACTACAGTTTATTCACACCCACTATTGTTTTCTTTCCACCTCTGTGTATTTGTGTAAATGCAAATTGGAGATTGGCATAATGTTTCCACTAACTGACCTCTGTCTTGGGTGCATTCTGCCTAAGGCTCATAATTACTGGGATAGGCTCCACTGACCGTGGCTCATAATGTGAATAAGTAGAAGAAGATACTGTAAATGAATAAATTCTTTATGCTAATAGTTTTTTTTTTTTTTACATTTTTGAAATTACTAAGTTAGATTAAAAAAAAAAAGTGGTCTATGTCACATGACACACTTTTAAGTTGTAACCCAGTGTTTTGATCCCAGATAAAGAAAATGCTTACATTAATATTTTTCTTATAACTGCTTTATTCACACCCTGAATCTGGCACCTTGAATCTCTGTTTTTACCACAGAAGTACTTCCTGGTTTCACGTGTCTATGTAGAGCTATGAGACCAAGCATTTTCAGCTCTTCAAATAGGAATGGCCTCGGCACACAGAATTACTCAAATATGCATAAATGAAACTAAATACTACTCCAGGTATGATTTGGTTTTTGATTATAACATGGATAAAAAATTTCAAAATAGATAATTTAGCGGAATAGTGGATCTTTAAAATTTGTTTTAACTTGCCCACAACATTACATGCTTTAGTGTCGGTCATTGCTCCTGTCTGCTTTTCCAAACTTTTCAAGTGCTGACAGCCATCTACTAACGGGAATCATTTAGTTACTCCAAAGTATCTACTCCAAACCACATTCTCAACTTCGGACCTTCCCTTTAAAATCCTTCTCTGTGGTTTTCCCTGAGTCTCCTGAGCCCGTTCACACTCGGAGCAAATGAAATATCTCCTTTCATTTATTAATTAAGCAGTCAGTCATGTTTGTTTTAAGCTGTCAGCCCTAATTTAAGGCGACTTGTTTTAAAATCTTGTTATGGTCTCGCTGTCACTCGAATGTGGGATCGTGTCACCAGATCAAGCTGGCTAGCTTTACACCTCCCATCAAAGTCTTCATTAGAAAATATTTGGGGTTAAAGAGTGATCAGTGTTAAATTTGACAACTTCAAAGCCTCGCCTTTTTTTTTTTTTTTTTTCCTCGAACATAAGAAATAAGGCCTCTCTCTTTGAGGAGGTTATGATTACCACTCCAGTATGTTCTTTTCCCCATGAGGAGTGAAATATGTAAACCTTAGAACGTGAAGATGTGACGTTAAGAGGAGGCGAAAGGCAAGAGTTACAGAGCGGTAATCCAGAACAGACGCCGCCTGAGAACAAATCTGTCCTGGGGGGAGCTGGACAGCTTACAAATTATGTGCTGGCAAAGCGACTTCCCTTTCAGCCTCGAGGTATCTAGACAATATTTAATCATAACTTAAAGAAACAAGAGGCGGGACAAGGCCGCAGACTCCCACTTTTGGGTGCTGTGGTGGTTGCCCCCTGGCTGGACTGGGTCCGGCCCTGTGGGAGATGTTGGGGTGCAGTGGAGGTGTCAGAACGGGGTCATTTCTCAGCCCATTGCGACCTTGACTCATGTTTTTTTTTTTTAGACAGGACCACACTAACAGAGGCCGAGTCGTGACTGAGACCAGAGAGACTTTGAGAGATCAGGAGTCAAGACCACTAAGGGCGGGTACAGAGACAAGGACGATTGTATTTGACACATGGGGGAAGGGGGGAGCAGTAACCACATGGAAACACTACAAGAGTCCAGAGTCCAGACACATAGGGTTAATATTTGGTGAAGGAAGTAGAGTTAGAGGGATTTTGTTTTTAATTTAGATAAGATAGCTTTGTAAGAAATAACCCAGCTGTCTTCTTGGCTATTCTTGATTTGGAATCTCGAGACCACTATGTCCCAGACTGAGTTTAAATTAGTTTTAGTCCAAGTTAGAAACTAAAAAGCAGGTTCTCAAGCATATCCAGTGTTCAGGAAGGTACAATAGACCTTATATAACCATTATGAACTCTATTGTATCATACCAGCCAAAAAAAGTCCCCTTAAGAAAATTATCTATTGTACTATTGTCAAGGTACACTGCATATAAAGAATGACTACAGAAAATACTGTAGATCTGATCAAGATTCTCAACCAATGGGTCAGGGCTCAAAAGTGGATCATGGGGAGGTTGAATTTAGTTTTAATGAAGCTTTATGAAGCTGGAATATTGTTTTAATTATAGATGAGATGTTTAAATACATGTGCCATAAAGGTTATAGTAAAATCTAAGGGTGCTCCGATCGATCGGCCTGCGATCGGTAATCGGCCGATCATGGCTAAAAATAGAGTGATCGGTGATCGGAAAAATGGGCCGATCAGAAGGGCCGATCAAATTACAACAAACACGCAAGGCTCTCACATCTACTGTCCTGCAACTCCTTTTTGATTAAACAGCAGTAGCGTTATTTTAGCAGTGTTTTTATGTTAAGCCCTGGTTATAACTAACACAAACCTGCCCTGGAGCTGCTGCTTTATGTCCCCGCTTTGTCCCCACCTGCTCTTGGAGCGCACGGGACAGAACCGAGGCGCAGCAGTGCGTGTATTTGCAAACGCCAACACAAATAGAGCTAGAGCTAACCCACTAACATTTACGTTAAAAGCATTAAGAAAGTTCAGAGCCTGCCTGTGTCTTGTTACCTGGAGAAAACTGTGCAGTTTTGTGGCTTAAACTGCACCAAATGGCTGCTAATGGAAAGAGAAAGTAAAAAGGCAGCCCATGTGTCCGTGTGTCTGAGAGGAGCACCTTTCATCGTTGTCTTCTCTGCTCTCTTTGCATGTTTTCTTCGTTCAGACGTTGTCAAAACTGGCTGCAGGAGCTGTCTGCTCTTTAGCCACTGTGTTTCAACCTGGTTTGGCTATGTGTTACGCGGACACAGCCGCTGCACCCGCGGACTCGCACTAAAGGCACCAATTAAGAACAGCTGATTTTTACATCAGCGGAGCATTCAAACAAAGCCACACAGACACTTGTGGGCACACATTAAAGACCAATAATGCAACAAAACCTCTTCTAAAACAAAAATAAATAGAATTTTGTTGTACTTTTAGATTTATAAAGGCTACAGTATTTTTCGAATGGAACTAATAATAGCCACATTTACATACATTAAAGACCATGTGATCGGTGTCGGCCATGATCAGTATCGGCCGATCACAGCAAAGGCTGATCGGTGATCGGTGATTGGCCTCAAAAATCCTGATCGGAGCACCCTTATTAAATCTTTATGAAAAATAACTTGAGCTGGGATCAAATTTGAGAGGTTATGCAATTATTCAGATTTAACATAATGACACGGCATGAAACATAAAGGCACATATGCTAGCTGTATATGTGTATACTATCCCAGCAGTCATTCAGAAATGACCATGAATGCAAGATTACTTTATACCATACATTATATTCATGATACACGTTCAAACCTCTGTGTGATCTAAGTTGATTTTTACCGATCATTCTCCCAAACCACATATGTTTCTTCATTCATTTTACATTTTTGTCAATCTGAAATACCCAAATTCTAATTCTTTTTATTCTAATTAAACCAACGTTAAATGAGTTTTTCCCAGGCTTTGATACCGTCCCACATGTCTGCGGCTGTTTTGGATGTTTACCTCTGTGCTGGAGCTCGTATCGGTTCTCCATTAGCGCACCTTAAAAGGCAGCCTGGTAGAGTTTGGGCCCAAAATGAGAAGATGATTTCACACCGCTTTCTCCAATCTGTGCACATTTAGGCCTCATTTACTCCGTCCCCATCTGATTCACATTCACAGAGAGCCCCTTTATTTAGTTAGTTTCCCTTGCTGCTGAAGGAGATTTTTTAGAAAGTAGAACCAGACGATTAATGTAGAAAGCAGTGAGGCATCCAGGGGATTTTTTTTAAAGAATCTTAGAGGAAGTGGGACAGGATTTTCCCGTTGGTTCTGCCTCTTGATGCTTACTTCACAGCGTGTCCATTTATCTGTTTACCAAAGCCAATATTCCGCCTCTTATTTATGGATTAATGTATTTCAAATGTCTGTCCTTGGTGGCGGCTGAATAAAGCTGCACATTTCTTATCAGATTTGAATACTAAATCATGTAATCTGCCCACTTAAGGCTGTTTAAATGAAAAGAATGTTGGTAAGTGATGAAACGCCATAATAAGTAATCCATCTTTTCTCTGCTCAAATTGTACTGAATTCTCCATTTTCTTTCAAAATTAACTCCTTAAAGTGTTTAATGCTGAAGATAGGCAGTGTCCTACAAGTATTCAAAAGGAATTTGGATAGTGACAAAATCAAGGTTTTAGACAGTATTAAATGTTGTTTACCAAGGTCTTCATAAAATTTGTTAGCAGAATTAGTATTATTGTGGACACTATACTCCCACGATTCCCAACTGATGAGACAGGACCCAAAAGTTGCCTATGGAAAGGTTCAAAATATATCTTGTCAATTTAATTTCCTCATCTAGATAATATGCTCCTGGGCCTTGTTCAACCCCTGGAGGGGTTTCATTATTAAATTATACAGGACATTTGTTCTTACAAATATTCATTATGTTTCCTACATCTGTGACGATAATGTGCTACAGTTAGCTTACCTTAGCTTGTAGTTTTGTGCAGACAAAAATATAACAGCCTCCCTCTGAGACAAACAGCTTCAATAATCCACAGTGGACAGTGCACCGGTTGTAAGATGCAGTTTCTGCTAAATTACATTTTACAGTAGGGCTATTTTTGACATTGACTCAAATTTAAAATGTGAAATAATTATTGCACTACTTGAATATAAAGTTTATTTAGGTACAAAGTCATTTTGAAAATATTGTTTTGTAATTGCACAGCACTACTTCTTCTCCTGCTACTACTACACCAAAACCAGGAATCAAACCCTGGACCTTCTGATTTGACTAGCATGCTACCTAGCCACTTGGGTAAAATACTAAAATATAAACTTCTTTTTACCTCAAAAACTCACTCCAGTAATAATACTTACTTTCCGCCTCTTATTTATCAGATCAGGCAGAAAGTTGGCTTAAGTTAAATTGGACATAAAGTTAAAAAGGCTTTAAAAAGTTTTAAATTTCACCTAGAAAAACTGGAGTTCCCCTGTTGGGGGCTGAAGAAGATTCATGTCCCTCCCAGCACAGAGCAACAGAACAGACCGAGGATGATGCATAACACAGATAGTCCACTCTGGCCTTGATGAGACCAGAAGATGTTAATCTCGGAGAAAAGCATATTTGCGATACTTTTTCCTTTTTTGGCCAGTGCAGCAGCTCCGGGATGAGTGTCCAGATCTGGTCCCGGTGGGTGGGGGGTAATCTGTGTGAGTGTGGGAAATGCTCTCTTCCTGCCTGTTTGCTGCAGACGGGCCTGTCCTGACAGTGGGGAGTCGCTGGCAGACGCGGCGTTCCCAGGGGCCGCCTTCGGAAAGCGCTGATAAAGGCCTTCTGTCTGGGCCGTGTCAGTGCACTCAGGCTCGTCTATAAACATATAGACGCCCCCGAAGCGCCCTGTCAGCGTCCGTCACAGGGGCCCCTCCCTCCCCACTCTCTGCCCTCCCCACGTCATGATGTCTGCCATTATTTCCACTGTTTGATGTCGTGAGCGTGTGCGACTGGTGTTATCTGCTGGGACTCATCAGCTTCTGGAAGGCTTCATCGTCCATAGCTCCAGCCTTGATAGGATCACATTTATTTCATTTGGACACAAAGTGAACCCTCTCAACTCTCCCCATCTTTCACTTCAGAAACATAGTTTAGTAAAAATAAATAGTTTTTTATGGCTGGGAGAAAAAATAACCTCATGATTTAGTTTCTCATTTTTCAGACAATGCTATTTGTTATTTTCTGTGACCTAAAGAAGGATTAGGGTTATTTCAAATGTATTTTTTTGTTTTAATTAAATATGGTAATTTCATTGTTATTCCCATTAGCAACACAAAACAGCAACAGCAAAGCAGTAGCAGCACTATTGCGCTCATAATGAAAATAATTCAGTTTAGGTTGGACTACATTTAGACTTAAAGGTCTTATAATATGTTTTTTCTGGCTTCTTTTTTTAAATAGTTTTGGATATCTTTGTATCAGTATTTCATGTTTTATAACTTATATTTAAAATTACTTATAATGTATATGTATCACTTTAAATTTGCAGGGAATTAGGTGGATTGGATTAGGTGTCTGTTGCGCCCTGCTGGCAACTTTGGGGACTGGGCAGAGCACACCTATTAGCAACATGATACTAACAGATTGATAAATGAGCTGACCACTTTGTAGTGATCACAGTTTAAGCACTGAAATTATCAGAATGAGTCCGGTGACAATATGGGCTTTAGAACGCCACAGGAGCACTTCTGATTTCACTTGTCTATGTAGAGCGATGAGATCGCGTGTTTTCAGCTCTTGAGAAGGGACAGGCTCAACATA
Source organism: Bostrychus sinensis (assembly GCA_020698575.1). Classification (NCBI taxonomy): domain Eukaryota; kingdom Metazoa; phylum Chordata; class Actinopteri; order Gobiiformes; family Eleotridae; genus Bostrychus; species Bostrychus sinensis. Next base: position 30,253,395 of record CM036251.1, on the reverse strand, counting down.
CAAGATTCCTCAAACATGTGTGAATGAAACAAAATACTGCTCCAGGTATGTTATTTTAGAAAACAACATTATAACATGGTTTAAAGCTAAAAAAAAAAAGTCAGTTTAGCAGAATAAGCAACACTTTATAGACCAAGTCTAGGTAACTTTACCCCAGTGTCCAAGTCTAAGTGAAAGTCACCAAATGTGCTCTGTTTATTAAAATTAGAGTTCAAGATTATTTTCCCGTGGCTCAGGAGGTAGAGAGGTTGTCCTTTAACCGGAAGGTTAGTGGTTAGAATTCCACTCTCCTCAAATCATACTGTCATTGTGCAAGATATCCAACTGTAAAATCAAAAGTATATATATATTTTGAATGAATTCAAACAGCATACATGATCATACTATTAGTTATAAATGATTACATACAGTTACAGTCTGAAATGTTCAACCACCTCACCTCAAAAGACCTTTTACTAATGTGAATGAAAGATAATGATAATGAATAAAACTCATTAAACACGAAAACAGTTTTTTGTTCTTTTGACAACAGAAGTCAACTTAATTGTAAAGTTTAAATGAAAATTGTGACTCCTTTAACACAGGCCCATGGGCAGTATTATTCAACCCTTAGCCTCAATACTTTGTGGTGCATCCTTTTACTTTTATAACTTCTAATGTTTTGGGTAATCTATAACAAGCTTTTTACACCTCTCGACTGGAATCTTTGCCCATTTTTTACCTGCAAAAACCTTTAGCTCAATGATGTTTGATGGCCTCTGTGCTGTAACTGCCTTTTTTAATTATTATTCTGCTAAATCGACTTTTTTAAGCTTTTAACCATGTTATAATGTTGTTTTCTCCTCAAACATACCCAGAGTAGTAGTTTGTTTCATTCAGGCATGTTTGAGTAATCCTGTATGCTGAGTCCGCTCCCTTCTCAAGAGCTGAAAACACTCACGGCGCTACATCAAATGACACCTATTTCAAGCATTTTCTGCATATTCAAAGTAACAGTTCCTCAAGGAAGTTGTTTTCCATACATTTTAAGTTGAAATACTAATGCAAAGGCGTCCAAAATTATTTTAAAAAGCCTGAAAAAGGCATAATATGGGACCTTTAAAACTGGAAATTCCATAGCAAAATTTTTTAGGTGACAGGTAACATGACATGGCTGTTGGAATTTCTCCTTTTCCTAAATCTTCCAGGTCGTCTGCTCTTGATTGCGTGCGGCCATTTTGTGTACCTTTCATCTACCGGAGAGTGTTGATTGTGCCATACTTGTGCAACATCTCCATTGTGCGCGGCAGACAAAAGCGGAAAAATCTCCCAGCTTTCCACATAACTGTCGGTCTCATCTTCAAACGCACCATCTGAGGATATAGAACGCGTGCTCATTACGTCCATTCAGCAGATAAATCACTTGTAATCTCATGGCAGAGATAAACTGCTCTTTGTCTACTTTGGCCTCAACAATTGACATGCACCAGTCCCTAATCAGCCTCTGTGCATTTCTGCGTTTCATTTTTTTAGGATGCTGCCCGGAAAGGTTTGATGGACAAGATACATATGGTGCAGGAAGTGGTCCTGGCTGTCCAGAACGTCTTGGAGGAAATCGCAAACATTGGAGAAAGAGTCAAGAAGTAAGCGTATTATATTCTATATGTATTTGCCCTAACTTTGATGGAGATACATTTATTGTAGGTAACTTATTTCAAGCAGTTGGCAGTAGTCACAATGGTACACTTCTTGTTTGGAGCAATGATGTGTATGGCTGCTAGTGGAGCCATTAAAACACACATATATAACAACTAACAAGGCTTCTACAACTGTTAGTTTAGTTTATTATTTTATTAGTTTGTTATTTGTTATAATAACTGGTAACTAGTACAGTACTAGCTGTCTATATTCTAGTCACCTTAACAATAGGTGCATTCAGGGCTGGGCGATAAATCAAATTAATGTGATTAATTTGTGTTTTTAATTTTGGACAATGTCCAAATAGCCCAACTATAAAATTTAATTGCATTCTCCAAGTGCTGAACTGTCCACTGTGTTGTGGCTAATGCTACAATTAGCACCCAGAGCAGCTTTAATACTGACTGTTGAAATTCTGCAGATGCTAAAAATACTAAGAATGGCAGAGAAATATGTCAGATTACCTCTGTGACGCTTTCATTTAGGTGGCAGCAAAAACAGACAGCAAAAGGCTACCACTGGGTAACCAGATTGTTAGACCAAACTGAGATACAGATTTATTTCATTAATTATACTGCATTTGAACTTACCGAGTGACAAAAAGTGTCAGAAATCTATACAATTTTCTGTCATGTAATTAAAGTATATGGCACTAGGGCCTAAGTTTTGAATTTTTGGGGGATTTATTAATTCAAATAATGACACTGTAAATATTTTTTGTGACAAAAGTCTTTGGACAAATGTGTTTTAATGTTCTTATGGTTTTCTAGTAGTTACAATGGGGACAACTGGGACATGGTTTGTTGAAAACTCAGACATACTAGTGTTGTTACAGGCAAGGGCTGGATGTTCCGTATCTTAGCGCAGGAGGTGGACCAGACAGTGGTGCAGAAAGGGCCTTATCCCAAACCCTGCTCTTTAGACTGGGCACAAAACCTAGTCTAAAGAGGTTGGACGTGGGCTGGGCTTGGGCCGAAGAGGCTGAACTTGAACTGGCGCAAATCTAAGCTGGGCGACAGCTGTGCATTTGGAAAAAGGTTGGATGAGTGTGTTTCAAGCAGTTAACAAATCAGAGCGAATGCGCTGCTTTTAAAGACCCCAGTCCTGCAATTGTATCCTTACCGGGAAAATAATTGCCCGGCTCTCAGAGGAAGAATCAATGATCTTGGCTGCGCTGATGAAACAAAGCTTCTGCACTGCAAGCGGCATAACTCTGTGCCCAGCTGTGCTCAGGGCAGTGCCTGCCTCGTCCTGGCCTGACCGTGGTGGTCCTCCGCATGCACAAGGACAGAGGAGGAAGGAGCACGTACGATGGGGGTGGGGGTCACCAACGAATGTTGAAATCATGACACCAGGGCGAGAACCAAACCCAACCTGAGGTTTGGGCCCGGTCCATAATTACACATGATAGCTGGGCCCAGGCTGCAACACTGAGCTGTGTGTTCTTACACAGAAAGCGTGCTTTTTCAGTTACCAGAGAGCGAGTGCTCGTGTGAATAACAGCGTGTGGCCGATGCACACTGTTAGGAATGAGCTGAGATTGAGATTGAGATTTGAGTTGAGAGAGGCGGCGAGAGGGGCTGGTTACTAATGGCTTAAAATGTAGAGCACAGTATGGCAATAAAGCCACCAAACCCAGTGAAAGAGATCTGATGTGTGCCTAACTGCTTCAGTAAACAACGAGTGAAGGAAGCGAGAGAGTTAACCCTGGAGGACGCACACCTTGTGTCCTGGATCTCCCATGTCCCCCGGGGTTATGAGACCCAAAGCAAGGAAAATAAAAACACGTATTTAACTATAGCAGGCAGCACACACTGTCAGTCAGACAACTCTGGATCGTTTAAAATGTGAATGGGCTCAGGTCGGGCTGGAATTTTTGGGCCCGATCTAAACTCTAAAGAGTAAACTGGACAGTAGTGGAGCAGACCTCTGACAAAGCACACGCCCCTCACCTATCTGCGGCTGTGATACAAGGAGCACTGTTCTTAAGAATGATGAGCTCCAGGGCACACAGCAGATTTAATGAAAACGAAAGATGACTTCTCTTATGTGCAGCCTTCGCCGATGCAGAGATAACACCGTGTGGAGGGACCTGTGGGCTGTAAAGAACAACTGCTTGTCCACTAGGCCTACTTGCTCATGAAAACAAATCTAAAACTAGCCCATGTGAAAAGTTTTAGAGTGCTAAGAGTGCAACTGGCTAAATGCTGCCCAGTGTAAAAAGTAGACAGGACAGTAGCCAGTGGAGCTGATTGCTGAGGCACACACCCCAGCCCTCACCTGTCTGCAGCTGTGAGACTGAGCTCTCCGCTGGAGTACATGGACCACATGCCTTTCCCAATCTCACTCACTCTTAAGAATAAATGACAGTTAAAATATAGGACTCAATTTAATAGCCTAAATAATATAAATTTTAATGTTATTATGACAAAAAGCTAACCAGGTTAATTGCAGCAGAGCATGCAGGAAATATCCCTTACCCGTCTCTCCTGCGCATTAAAAATACATTTATTATTATTACATGTTCTCTGAAAGCACTTTGATAGACTACAATAATGTATTGCTGCATGAGTACTTCGATGACACCAGCTTCATGCCCATCTGCATCACACCACGCCTGGCTTTTACACCAGTCCTCCCCTTTATTGTCGACTGACACACCCTTTGGCTGGGTGGCTGCACAGACATTCTGAGCACAGGCGCAAAAAGCTACGTCAACGTCACCTCCGTCTTTGCCCCAGGTGGAAGATTGGGCCCAGGGAGTCCAAAACTGGGATTGCCCCGGTTAAATAGGGAACGTCTGGTCACCCTAGGCTAACACTGAAAGACACTGATGTCTTCACTTACTAATTTCACTGTGAGAGTAATGCACACTGCTGCTTATTTACTGTTGTTTTGTGTAGATATTTTCATTAAAAAAAATAAATGGCCTTTTAAGGTAAGATATGAAGAGGGAAAAAAAAAAAATTAAAATTGTAAGTTGCAGAATTTTTAATTTATTTATTTATTTTTGCTATATCGCCTAGCTCTGTGCCATTGGCCAACATCTACACTGCTTCAGGCCCAAAGTTGCTGGGATACACTCCAATCCGGAAGAAAATGTATCGTAACGTATTTTAACATCTAACATTTTTCTTTTCCAGCATATTCAACTGGTCGGTCCCGTTCCTGTCCTGCCTGGCCTGTCTGGTGCTGTTCGTGGCTACAGCTCTGCTTTATTTTATACCATTAAGATACATTGTTCTGATATGGGGTAAGCATATAAACCAAGCAAATTTACAAAAATCAAACATTGACGGCTAACTCTTAGTGACAAATACACAATGTAATGAACTAAAGTCATTACAGTAGCACACCTCTGCAAACAGCAGTGTGAGATGAGCCAGCTGCAGCTCAGTGTGGGCTAGGGCTTGTGCGAAAACAAAGCCGCGCACAAACCATGATGATGTCCTTGGGCAGTCCGCAGACTCCTGGTCCAACCTCTCATTATCCACAGTAGTCATACAGAACATAGACAGTCATCTTGCTGGTCAGGCTCTCCTCCACCTCCTCCAGCACTGAGCCCACAACTACAGTACTGCCTTCAACACAATCGATACAACAACAAAAAAAGAAGACAAAAACACAATATCAAACAAAAGCAGGCGGTCTGAGACACTCCTGTTAACCCCAGCTCTGCAGTTCTGAGGCGAGCCTTTCAAGTTCCCCGCGCGGATTTAGGTCCTTAGGTTCTTTGTCTGCCGTGCATACAGTAGCAAGCTGTGAGTATAATGGTCGTTCTAAAAGACTCTGGAGATTCTGTAAAGTAAGTATAGGATTTATCAGGTTGAAACAGGCAAAAGTAAAAAAAAAAAGTTCTTCTAAATACAACCTAATGTTCATTGTTGTTCATCTATAATATTCTGTACTATAGATAGTACAGTAAGTGGATACTTTTACTGACATGTGGAATAACATCTAATTAAAAATATGCATTGCGGAAAATGTTGTGCCACTGGGACTGTAGCTAGATTAGCAATATATTAGCAATAGATATAGTATAGTGTAGTCCTGGGAATTTCAATTGGTGGGCTGGGGACCAAAAGTGAGTTGCAGGCATGCTTTAGTGGGTGTACAGTGTGTGCTTAAAATATATACTTTATACTGTGAAAGTATGAAAGTAAAATGTGGGAAACAATTCTTTTAGTTTTCTTTCATGTTATAATGTTCTCTCATCAAACACATACCTGGAGCACTGACCAATCAATAAGCCCTCTACATTCAGTTTGCTCTCATCTTCATTTATCCAAAACTGGTGTACAGCTCTGTTTCCACTGATTTCTCACAGCTATTTTTCATTTTGTAGTAAAGTGGCATCATATAAAAAGGAAAAGGAAGTAAAAAGCTTTTTTTTCCCACACTGTTTCTGTTCTAACGAGCTCAACAGAGCTGTACTGGTCTCTTCACCTCTTTTTTTATGGCACTAGTAAAGTAGTGCTGTTCTAGAGGTGACCAAAATTGGTTTAAAAATATAAATAAAAGCATAATATAACTCCTTTAAAGTGTACGCAATTAATCTGAAATCAGAGGTTTTGCCCTGGTTTAGTCCTAGTTTAGCAATAACTTTAGTTTAGAGTAGGTTAGGTTCTGGTGAAATCTTAACTGTACTTGTTTAGTACTTGTCAATCAACTGAACTTTTACCATGCCACCATTTGTAGTATATTATTATTGCAATATCCTTTTTAGTTATAGCATATTGTCTGTTTACCTCAACTCAATGTGTTAAGTGTATTTGTGAAAAATAAAGCATTAAGCATTAATTATTAGTTATTAGATTATTAAGGTATTAATACAACATTAATAAAGACCATTGAGTTACAACATATAAACTCAGTTGCTATCAATGTTTATTTGAATAAATCAGTGCAAATTATAAACATTATTGGTAATTCATATATATTGATTTATTAAATGTTGTTAATTACATATTTATTAATGCTTTATTACTGCTTAATAGTTGTAAGTTATTCTAAATTGTTTGCAGAATTTTAAAACAATTAAAAACTGGTCTAGCCAGAGGTGGAAGAAGTACTCCAAAGTTCTATACAAGTTTTGCTACTTTAGAATAATGTTACTGAAAAGGAAGTACACAACAACATTGTTACTTTGGCAAAAGTAACAAAAAGTACTGTTAAGTTTACTTCAGTATTTACTGCTACTACCACTGCTAGTATTACAACTATTACCGCTACTGCTACTACCACTACTACTACTACTACTGCTGCCCTTGTTATTCTTCCTTCGCATTACTTCTGCTACACACTTTGCCACCAAGGTCAGAAATACTTTTACTTAGTTAGATATTCTAAATCTTTACTTAAAGTAAAAGAGTACAGTTATTTTCTCAAAAATTGACTAATAAAAGTTAACGTTAAAATCAGAAACCCAAAAAGAAATATTCCTAAGTAAAAGTATTCAGTTGCTTTACTCTGTAGTGTAAGTATTTTGTAGTAGTAAGTAGTATGTTTTTTGACTAAGTTCTAAATACTAAATACCTGTTTTTTGACTTGGTGGTTACTCTGCTGTGGGTGCCTTCTCACACGACTCCTCTGATTGTTTTGGTGTAAAAATACGCTGCTGACTGGGACACCTTTATTTATTAATGCGCTCTTGTTTTCACAGGCGTTAACAAATTTACCAAGAAGCTGCGCAACCCATATACTATTGACAATAATGAAATACTGGATTTCCTCAAGAGGGTGCCTTCTGATGTTCAAAAGGTAAGGGTCCAATTTTACATACAGATAGGAAGAGGGAATTCCCTGAAGATGTCGGCATTATTTGCTGTAGCAGAATTCCCAAGTGTTGCGGAAATATATCCCCCGGCTTTGTTTGATTATTAATGGACTCTCGGCTTTAAAGCGACTCTGGCCCAATTATTTCCCGTGTTGCAGAATCCTAGCTACGGAGAAGAAAAAAAAAAAAAAAAAAGTGCTCAGATCTGTCCAGCAGCATATTGCACCAGCCTTGTCGGTTATTAGCAATTTTATCCGGCTGATTGAAGCGGCACTGACATGAAAGCTCGTGATTGGCCAGGGCAGCGTCGGAGGTCATGTGATGCGAAAACTCTTCAGTCACTTCGGGGTGGCGGAGTCAATTAATGTAGTGGCGCGCCCCCGGTCGTCTTGCTGGGTGCCATATGTGATTACATATTAGCAGCGGCTCATGTGTCGTTTGCATTTACATCACGGCGCCGGGGAGTGCTGTCAGGGCAGCGCCAGGGCGGCCGGGGCGGGCGGGCTCGCCGAGAACAGCGCTATACGACAGGAAATGAACTGCCACACGCATACACGCCAGACTTCAGCTCCCAGGTAACTCGACAGGCCGGGGCGCGCTGGAAAGACACTGTCACCTCAGACTGACTAAAGGATTCACAAACACAACAGTGAGACACAAACACACCAAGTTCCGCCGCAGAAGATATTTACTTAGCATTACTAAGTAAGGACAATAAAGGTAGTAAACCAGGTCTAAACCTAGGACATAACCAGGGCTAAACCATGACTAGATCAGGTCTAAACCAGGACTAAACAGGGACATATGAAGGATTCAACCAGGACAATATCAGGGCTAAACCAGAACTAACCAGGACATAACTGGGGCTAAACCGAAACATAGGACTAAACCAGGACATAAACAGGACTAAACCGAGACTAGATCAGGTCTAAACCAGGACTAAACAGGGACATATGAAGGATTCAACCAGGACAATATCAGGGCTAAACCAGAACTAACCAGGACATAACTGGGGCTAAACCGAAACATAGGACTAAACCAGGACATAAACAGGACTAAACCGAGACTAGATCAGGTCTAAACCAGGACTAAGCCGGGACATAACTAGTGCTAACCAGGAAATAACTAGGACTATACCAGGACTTAACTAGGACTAAACCAGGATTGAACCAGCATATAAACAGGACTAAACCAGGACTAGATCAGGGCTAAATCAGTACTAAACTGGGACTAGATCAGGGCTAAACCAGGACTAAAATGGGACTCTTCTGGTGGTACTTAGAAGTATTATTGCAGTTACAAATTCTGATTTAGTTCAAATTAGAGCCAGTGTTATTCCTGTTTTAGTCCTGCTTTAGAAGGGGTTAGAACTGGTTTTGTCCTTGATCAGTCTTGGTTTAAGCCTTATATAGATCTGGTTTAGTCCTGGTTATGTGCTGGTTTAGACCTGATTTAGTTCCAGTTTAGTCCTGGCTTAGATCTTGTGTAGTCCAAGATTATTCCTGGTGTAGTCCTAGTTTAGTGCTGGCTTAGACCTGGTTGAGTCCTGAATTTCTCCTGGTTTAGTCTTGATTTTGTAATGCTTTAGACGTGATTTAGATCTGGTTTGGTGTTGGTTTTTATTAGAAATATTTTTTGAAGTGGTACTTGGTGTGAAAAGCTTCTGTGCTTTCTACCATGTTATGTTCCCTCATCAAAAACATACCTGGAGTTGTGTTCTGCTTCATTCAGACCTGTTTGAGAATCCTGTATTCTCTGGCACAGAGTTTCTGAGACCTCAGAACGCTTGGTTTCACAAACCCCTGCCCACTCCAGGATGAGCTCCTCATTTATTTATCCTAAAAAACGGATTACAGCAGTTTCCACTGATTCCTGACAACTGTTTTTTTATGCTGTAGTAAAACTGCTGCATATAAAAAGTTTAAGGAAATAAACAGCTCTTTTCAGATCAGCTGTATCAGCTGTGCACTTTGCTGCCCTCTGTTGGTCTCTTCACCTTTTTCTTTATCATATCAGTAGAATATAAAGAGTTTAAAAAAATGAATTTAAGCACTGAAATGCTCAGATTGAGTCCGGTGACAGTGTATGGGTTTTAGAAACACACAGAAGCACTTCCTGGTTTCACAAGTCTACGCAGAGCTGTGAGACCGAGCATTTTGAGCTCTTGAGAAGGGGACAGCCTCAGTATACAGGATTACTCAAACAAGCGTCTGTGAAACATAATACAACTCCAGGTCTGATTTTGAGGAGGAAACAAGATTATAACATGGTTAAAAGCTCACAATAGTCGATTAGGGAATAGGGAACCTTTCATATTAGAAATGTATTGCTCATGTGCCGTTTGCATTTACATCATGGCGCCGGGGAGAGCTGTCAGGGCAGTGTGAGGGCGGCCCGGTGCTCTAACCGAGAACAGCGCTACGACAGGAAATGAACTGCCACACGCACGCAGCCTTCATCTCCCAGGTAACTCGAACGCGCCACAGAAAAAGAGTCGACAGGCTGGATCTGGGAAGACTGTGTCACCCCAGACTGTTTTCTCTGTGGCGCCCTTGATGTCCTTCCGCTGCAAACCATCGCTGACTGCTCTGTGATGTGGCGGGGAGCCTGTGTTGTTTGAGATTTGGCTGACTGAGCTGGCAAAACAAGGTGGTGAATACATTTTTGATTCACAATCCTTTGTACGTCCTCCTTCCCATTGGAATACCAGCGTTTGAGCTTTGAAAAGGACTCGCTTTCAAATTCCGAGGGAAACAATAGTTTTTAGGCCGATTTAAAAGACAAAGTACATCTTGAAAATAGCTCCAATCATGAAAAAACAAAGGGGCTAAAAATCGTCCCGAGCATGTTTCATTATGCACTGTGAAAAATCACCTTAAGATGCGATACACAGGGGAGCACACATTTTGTTTGTGTTGACTTAGAACTGCAGTCCTCAGATAGGTGTGGACACAAACACTACACAAAGGCGGAAAATTGACTCTTGTCTTTCTCACAAATGTGACTTGGCAATTAGTGCCTGTGCACATCTACAAAGTGCGCCTCAAACGGGGACTTCTGACAACGGCCTGTCTGTCCCCAAATAAGAAGCATCTGTCAGTTCTGAGGACAGTTTCATGTTCTGATGCACGAGGCAGTCACTTTGTTCCCACGTCCCATCTCCCATTCTAATAATGGAGAGCAGCTAATTAGCATAGAGCACCTTTATTCAACACATTCACCGTACTGGTGCAGCTCAGCTAGCAGGCTTCAAAAGGACTTCTCCAAATCTAGACCTTCTCCTCTCACTTTAACTATGATCAGTATTTGGAGAATTATAGCAGCACTTTTAGAGGAAAAATGCACAGTTTAAAAAGTGTTTGAATGTCAAAGACAACAGAGTTTGGCCATGTACACCCTTTGTACACAAAGTCATTGAAGATGAATAAATGAACCTCATTTCAAATTGTTTCCAGAGGAAAATGCAGTTGAGATGTTATATTTAGCAGAGGGTTTTGCCTGAAGAAAACCAAGTGGCAGGAAAGGTCGCTGTGAAGAAAGTTGCTCACTGATACCTGGCGTGTTTGTGCTCGTCGGCGTGAACAAACTTTTCTTTGAGGACATAAGTACATGAGTGATTATGCAGTTGGGCCTGGCAGGTCATCTCTACTCTGTGTCTGTTTCTAATATTGTGATTGTGTGGCAGAACCAGGGGGGCGTTCGCTGGTACGGACCCCTGACTCTTCAAATCCTTCCTCTGTGTGATTAATCCCCTCTGCTCCCGAGTTTAAAAAATGATTCATTACAGGCCGGCCCGCCTCGCTTTCCCCGCTCAGGCTCTCCTCGGGGAGCCATTACCGTGCGCTCCACTGAGCTCGGATTACCTGCTCTGACCAAACTGCTGTTTGTTTTTACAGGTGCAGTACAGCACTCTGCGGGCGCCCACCAGCAGCAACCAGCAGCGCAGGAAGAAGTGAGCAGCCGTGAGAAGCTCTGCTCTTCAACACACTACACCAGTATCCACCTGACAGGACGGCCCAGTGCCAGCGCAGCCACTGACCTGTGCCCCCCACACAGCACCCTACCTCCACCCCCCGTCGAGGGGCCCGGCCCGCTGCTCTCTGACACCCCCCTGACAGGGCCCTCTCCGCCGCCTGCACAGGCCAGCACATGGTGCTGTCAATCACCAGCCTGGAGGTAAAGAAAAGAGGAGATGGTTTAGAAATGAATACACTTAGCCTCGACCTCCACGGTTTAGTTTCACTAATGCTGTTTAAATATGAGATGTGCGTAAGGTGAAGTTGATGCACACTTATAGAAAAACAAAGTCAATGTTGTTCTTATTCCTGATAATATAATAACAGGTCATACACATATGTATACATGTATATAGTAAGTATATAAGAGTGTAAATATGAGCCATAATGATAAAACACTTGTTTGTTTGGTTTAATATTTGACATATATAATGAGAGTACTGAATTTCCTTTTATATTTAATATGGTAAGGTTTCTCTGCACATAAAATGACACTTTATAAACCTCTTATATATTTCTTACATATCACTGTCTCCTGTTAAACTGTTATGTTACTGCTGAAGTATAATGTCCATGTCATCAAATACATAAGATATTTTAAATAAAGAGCCTAGTCACTTGGACTGTGTTTTAGTTTTGCCAGTGCTGCACTGAGCTGAATGCACAGTAAACACATGTGATTACACAACAGGCTCTCAGACCGGCCGCCACAGACTCCGCTCACATCAAAGCCCCGGCTCCACTCTGCTCTAATGCACTGCTTTGTGCCTCCTCACAATAACAGGTCCAGATGAGAGAGAAAGGCTCATCTCTGAGAGGACGCTCTTCATCCTCTGCACTTTAGATTTCCACTGAAATCACCTGGGCTCCCTAATGGTGACACTCACCGTTCCGCTCTGCCTCTCCACAATAGTGTTTGTGCACGGAGCGCTCTAATATCCCATCCAACTATTTTGTTGTGCATATTAACATATCAAAAAGTTATCAGTTTGTGGCACCCTACGGAATCATTTGAAAGAAAATTTCTGTTTTTTTTACACATTTTTCTAACTCATAATCCTCTGCTAAGATGCTTCCTTCACAAACAGCAGCTCCTATATGCGTGATTGAGTGTATAACATGATCAACTATCACTTTTGGGATAAAATACATGTTATCTTTCTCGTCTGTCTTCTTTCTGATTACAGACAAATGGCAAACGCTCCTTTAAAAAAAAAAAAAATCCGACATAGTTAGAACTGAAGTTGTGTGAAGTGAGCTTTTTGGACCCCAGCGAGGGGTGTCTGTTCTAAGTGGTCAGGGGACTGAGCACCGTGGTCCGGGCGCCCCCTCCTCAGCAGTCGCACGCTGGTGAAAGAGCATCCATCTGTGCTTTGTGAAGAGTTTGATTGGCTCACGGGGACCTGCTGGAGCCCCGGGCTATCTCTTCTGACAGGCTGATAGAGACATCACTGCGCTCTCCCAGGAGCTGCCACCAGGGGTCCATTTCAAAGTGAGAGGCTGTGGAGGTGACCCCGAGCTTCTGACGAGCTAAATCCCACATACTGGCTCAGACCCTCCTACATTCTTGGCTCCGCTGGGGCTGGGGGGTGGGGGGGTGGGGGGGCTGAGGGGATCCAGGGGGGGCTGGTTTTGGCTGAGCTGGAAGGGGTGCGGAGGGTACCAGCAGATCACTGGCAAGCCCCGGTGAAGTGTCCCCAAACGGTGAAACCAATTAAGCAGTGCTCCCTGGACTCCCCCCGAAACATTTCAGTGAATAAAACCAGCACATTAGAACTCAACAGAACTCAAAACAACACTAAATAACACTGGAACATTTAAAACCATAAATCGATAATGTGAACAAAAGTACAGTAGTTCGTTTTACATTAAAATAATAATGTCATAATGAAGGTAAACACTGCCAGTAACATTACATAAGGTCATAAGGGGGTGTGGTTGTCTGCCTCTAAGCTGTCACAGCCTGAACAGTGGCACTAAGGTGGTGGTCTCTGACATATCCGGTATCATTTATAGTCAATGGAGGCGTCTGACAGGGTTACAACAGTTGTTGATTGGTCCGGCATGCATCAGTGCACACTGGCGCTCACACACACAAACCCACAGCTCATCTTCAAAGAAGTGCAACCATATTTAAGGAATTATTTATCAGTGTATTCTCCCCTGGGAGCACAGTGATTCTCAGCAGAGGAAGTCACTGTGCAATCTGCTCTCCAATGCAGTTGGGACAGTCCCTGGCTGTTTTACAAGCGTGCTAATGAACATTTGAGCCACACAGCAGTTTCTGTTGTCTGATCAGTTTTTCTGCAGCAGTCGTTGTTGTTGTGCATGGCGTGGCAGTGATGTCTTCATCAGCCTGTCATAAAGGAAGAGCCCGCAGCTGTGGAGGATCCCCCAGAGCCTGTCACACTCCTTGTTTCCATGGCACTCCTTCAGGCAGCACCACAGGCAGGCTGTGTGCAAGGACCCATACAACCTGTTTTCTCAGCCGCCACTCCTCTGATGTTCAGCCCCGGAGCGGGCGTCAAACTACCAAGAGCAAACAGGAAACACTGCACTCTCTCTTTGTCGCGCCTTGCTGCGGCTTCACAAGCCGATGCACCGCAAAAACAAAAACTCATTTGAATAAGGCAGAACTCCAGCTCCTCCTCAGTAATTGTTACATGTGCAAAGCCGTTAAGGTTCTGTGACCTCCTCTGAGAGGCACAGTGTGCACCTCTCACAGTCGACTTACAAGTGTTCCAGCCCTGTGCACGTGCTCCTGCTGGGCTTGTACCACCTGAGAGGCAGGTCACTGGGATCAGTGGCCCGGCTCCAAGTCCCAACTGGCCCAAATTAAAGGAGCACAGGTCACAGTCCGCCTCCAGACACTACTCTGACACCAATAAAGCAGCAGATTTACAGGAATCAACTGGGTGAAAGCAAGCCAAAAACAGCACCAAGTGTTTGCTACATCTGCTCATACTCTCCTCCATTTGTACCTAGAGGTATAGTCTATATGTTGTTACTCTGTCCTGGAGAGATTCTGCAGGCTCCTTATCCTGTTCAGTCACCCATGGCTGGTGTCTGATCCACCCACCTGTGAAAGTCATAAAAATTCATAAATATTACTTACTTTTTTTTATTGTACTGCAGTTGTGCTTCTCTGTCATGTTTGCACAGTTTCCTCCAGAGCATCAAATAAAAGAGAAGCTGCCACACTCAAAGGCTTGTCCTTCTGTAACAAATGGATCCATGTGACATGTGTCCTGGTGAAATGGCTTAACCAGTCGGCACATTGCTTTGGTCTCTGTGGATGAATGAAGAGATAAATCATAGGAAGCAGGATTGATGTTGTCTGTGGGAATAGGGCAGTGGGATCATGAGATAACAGCGCACAAATGTAGACTCGCTAATAGGCAGTGTTTTCAGCAGCTCCGGTTTACTAATAATTCATCTCATGGCCCACAGTACACAATGGTGTTAAGACATGGCAAAAGCCATAATTCTTTATAGCATCAAGAATAGAGAATGGCCTTTAAGAGCTGAAATTAAATCATTGGCCTTTAAAAGCATCTCTCTGAGGGGCAAGCCGCATTAATACATTCAACTGATTCTGCTTTAATATTATTCAGAGTGCATTAAAATGAAGACAACAGCTGGGATGGTGCCCAGTCTCGGGAGGATTGCGAGGGCCAATGAGTGCTGCTGGGATGCAGAGCATGTCTGAGCGGGTGTGTGCTGGACGGGAGGGGGCTCAGAGGGGGCTCAGAGGGGGCTTGGGAGGGGCTGGAGGTCTCAGTGTTACAGGTGCAGCCTGACAGTTCTGTTCCCAGATCAGAGGTTGTCTGCTGCTGACACTGGCTACAGGACAGCTAGTGCCCCGCTCAAAAACAATGTCACGCGGGAACAGACACCGGGCCACCCAGCCAATCAAGCCTGCACATGACAGTAATGCTTATGAGATCCTTCAAAACTCACTACTGCTACAGGCACACTTTGTTGAAAAATGGATGACTTAGAGGCAGGATGAGCGTGCCGTGGCCTTGAAAACTGAGTTAAAATACAGTGTTAAGCTCTGTAGCATTTAGCGTTCCATCAGTGCTCTATAGTTAGCGTCAGGAAACAATACAGAGAATAATTGAACTGCATATTTCATTCTAATTAACAGTGATATAACGCAATGTGACTTGGAGCCTCTAGAGGAAAGAGTGCAGTATTTTGTTTGATGAATCTGCTAAAGCCACGGCTAGTCGCGCCGCTCACCCCCGGGGAATCAGGTATCATTAGAGATATGAGCCGATCTGCTTTTTGTCTCGCTGAAAGGAGAGAAAACACACTTCCTCAGAATGGGCTGAATGTGAGCGTTCAATATTAATAGGTTTTCATCAAGGACACAATTAGGACACCTCTATTTGACACATTCTATAGGTTGGGGATGAATATGGATATATGGTCCCAGGAAGGGAGCCAGTGGCGGAATAACAAAGCGGTAGGATGAGGAGCGTGCAACATGACGACTGGGAGATGATGTATTTTGATCTGGTGTGAATTTAAAAGAAGCTGGAGACCAGAAGTGTGCAGTTGTTAGCCTGATTTAGAATTCACGGCCCAGGGCAAGTTGTATATTTATCCAAATTAGCATGTGGCCGTATAAACCCACAAATGTAGCACATGTGATGAAAGATAATAGAGATATGCATTAAGCCAACAAACAAGGACAAGGCTGTGTTGCTTTTAAAGGGGAAAAAGCATTCTGAAGTTAGGTTAAGGTCAGTTAGGATTCAAAAACAAAGACAGAATTTTATGATTAAAGTTAGAATTCTGTGAAAAAAAATTTGTTTAGGTCAAGTTAATGAGAAAAGAGAAAAGTCAGAATCCTGAGTAAAAAAATGAATATTAATATCTGACCTTAAAATATGAAATCTTAATTTTAAGTAAACATTCAGAGATTAAAGTCCAAAGAAAACAATAATTAATTAATAATTTATATAATATAAACAATTAAATATAATAATATAACATAATGTAATCATAAATATATAAAAGTTCAAATTTAAGAATTTTAGTTCAGACTCATATACGGTCCATAGCAAAATGCAGAAAAATGCAAAAACCTTAGATGAAAGCGAGAATTCTAGACATTAGTTCAATTCAGAAATAAAACTTTACTGAGTTTTAAGATTAAAGTCAGGAGATTTTTAAAATCTGACTGGAATTTGACTTTTGAGATTTGTCAGATTTCTAAAAAAATATATTCTGAAAATAAGTTTGAATTCTGAGATCACAGTTTTCATTTATAGACTAGAGTCAGAGTAAAGCCAGACTAATAAGATTCAAGTCACATTTCCACACCGTTCATGGACATTTGTTGTATTTGTCATTTGCTCGAGCAGAGGCCAGCGTCGCCGACTTTAAAGCGGAGGCGTGAAAAGTGCGTGCGCCTAATCACACGTGTTTGGCCCTTTACCGCCGTCTCCTCCGAGCCACAACACTCTCTGACACACTGCCGTCATGTAGCACCAGCTCGCTTAGGCCCATTAACCAGAGCAGCTAATTATCAGCTTCCACACCAGGTCTCCCTGCTCTCCGGCTCTACACACGCTCCCATTTCTGATTAAAAACATAAACGCCGACAGAAAAAAAGGATCAATTACGGAGAGGCAGAGAAGATAAGAGTTGTGCGACGGAGTAATTAGGCCCCGCGTTTCATCCAGCGCGCTCGCTCTGTGATGAGGCTTTAAAGAGTCCAGTGGCAACAACAGCACAACTGGGTTTGTTTTATTTATGATGTGCCGTGTCACCCGCCAGGGCCCAATTAGCCGCTCCGCTCCTCTCTGACAGGAAATGAGAGCCGCACTCACTCATGTCCTTCTGCTGACCAGGGCTGGGACAAGACACTGGGGGACAATTTAGACAATATTTGGACATTTAAATAGCTTAAGTATGATTGCAAAATACTGTGTTTATGTATATTGTACTCAGAGGGGGTGGAAGTGCTACTGAGTGTGAGGACCACTAAGAGGCACATGTGAGTTGTTACTTCTGAGAATCAAATCAGAATTCTATAATGAGAATTCAAAAGCTTAAGTTAGTATTCTGGGGAAAAATAAGAAGTCAGAGCTTTGAATTAAAAAAAAAAGAATAAAATTATAATTGTGAAAATAAAATGATATAATAATTTCATCTGTTTTGTCCTGAACCAAATGATTCATGGCATTGTGGTTGGGGTCACTGGACTAATACACAGAACATGCTAACTCTACACAGAAAGCCCCCACACAGTCTGGGAATCGAACCCAGGACCTTCTTGCTCTGTGCTAAGCACTCTGAAAGCTGGGTTTGAGACATTATATTGACAGTAGCTAGGAGATGGTTGTGGTCTAGCTCAGTGATTCCAAACCTAGGGGTCGGGACCCCAACTAGAAGTCGCCAAAGCTTGACAGAGGGTCATGAGGGCCTCTTAAAAAAGAGGTCCAAGGTAATGCTGAATGATAATGCATGGAAGGCTGGCTAATGCATTGCAATGGTAACAGGAAATGTGTTTAGAAATGGTTGAAAATACATTAAAAATAATACTTCTATGTTTTTCTTATGCAGTGAAATTTACCCAATAAATTGCTTAATTCTTCCTAATTATTAGGGTCAGGGACAGGACGGGAGTGGGGGCCGTCAACATATCAACTGATAAAATGGGAGTCACTTGGAAAAAAGGTTGGGAACCACTGGTCTAGCTAACCACTATACTGTTGGATTTTCTGTGATTACTGAACTGTGTGTGATAATAAATCTACATACACTTTTACTACATTGATTTAGTCACTCATCAACCAAGTTGCTCCATTACAAGCTCTAAACTAGGCTATATATTAGTCAGTCACCAATATATCACAAACACATGCATGTTTTTAGATTTAGAGCACCTGAGGAGAACCTTCAGTTCAGTTAAGAGGGGTAGGAGTTACAAGTTTTGACGTCTTTGTTATCTTTTTGATGGATAACATTCCTGGGTCTCTTAATAGTGTACTACATTTTTGATATATTGCTTGCACAGATCAATAAAATGAAATGAAATTCAGTAACATAAGGAGAGAGGGCAGACTCAAAAGTACTAACCACCGTCACTATTTTACAAATGTACTGCCTGCTTCAACTATCTGTGGTAAATGTTTACACTGCAGATAATATAATAGTGTATTATAGACAGTACAGTATTCTCCTCCAGGTCTTCCTTCACCTGTCTGCATCTTGTTGATTGCTCTATAACGCATGAAGCAGCCTCTTCAGCGCTCCTCACACACTGCACTATGGGGAATGAGTCTAATTGTGACGCTGTTCAGACCGTTTTGTCAGTGTAATTTTCTTAATTAACCACGATGTGGACTGATTAAAATAGTATTTACCAATTTCCATCATATCAGTCTGCGACGGGCTTAAGCAGGCTTTCATAGTCCTAACGCATATGTTTCACCACAGAAGATGAATCCAGCACTAAATGATCAATTCAAGCTTTGATAGGAGAGATTTTTTAAAGGACGTTTGAGAGACGAGACACCACTTCAGTCTTAATAGTAATAATAATAATAACCTCTTCTTAAAACTAATGGCATTCCTTCACATTTTCCACTGATTGCTGCTATACGAGTGCGGATGGTATTCACTCCAAATGGCAAATGGAAATCTATAGGAAACACTGTTTTCAAGGTGCTACTGCTTGTTCAGTGTTGCTTTCACTTGATGTGTGAGACTATCAAACTCGAGTCAGAAGTCAAGAGAAAGTGTGTAATGGTCTGGGTACAATTTCAATTTGTAAAAATATAATTTGTAAAAGCAAAAAGGAATGAATGGGTAGCATTTAATGTTTCAGCTTAGAATAGCATAGCAGTGGAGTAAGAGCTTGTTTGCACTTGCTGTCACTTCATGGAGACATTGATTCTAGTGAAGAAGCGGATGGTAAAGTGTCTGTTTTGAATTTAGCACATATGCCTCACAGAAAATAGGTCCTGGGTTCAACTTCTGGACCAGACAGGGCCTTTCTGTGTGGAGTCTGTATGTTCTCCACATTTCTGTGTTACTTTCCTGTGTTCCTGTTTCCCCTACAACCACAAAAAAAGGTGGGTCAGGATGGCCCATAGTGATGGCGCTCAGTCACAGGGGCTCAGGAATAACCTTCCGCAATTTCATTGTACACTTATGTATAGTGACAAATAAAGCAGTTTAGCAAACCTATACCTAACACAAGTCTATCAAGTCCTGGCAGTGGTCCATCAAGCTGAAGAATGAAGATGATGACTAAGAAACAATAAAAAGAAACTAAAGATTTGTTGTTGGGAGGCACGGTGACAAAGTGTCACCCCACAGCAAGAAGGTCCCAGGTTCGATTCCCGGACCAGGTGGGTGGCCTTTCTGTGTAGAGTTTGCACGTTCTCCCTGTGTCTGGGTGGGTTTTCTTAAATAAATGGATATAGTATGAAGAATCTCTAAGGTCTGAGGTCATGGCCCCATATTCTAAGAAAAATGGTTTTGAACTTCCATTCCATACTTTTTGGACCCATTTGTATGAGTATTTCAGGGTTTATGACTTAAAATAATCTTCTTTTTGGGAGCTGTTACTTTCACTTTGGAGAGAATGCAGAACCATCTGGGAGGGCTTCTATAGACAGTGCTTGCATAGAGAAGGTATATTCATTTATTACTATTACAAGATGGGAAAAATTGTGGTCTGCAGTGGCTTGTCAATGTGGAATTATTAGCTGCTGATAATACAAAAAGTAAATTATTTAGAGACAAGGTAATGTGCATAAACAAAATACCCTAAGATCTGAGAAAATCAGAGTTTAATTAAAAAATATACTTTACATCTTTAGTCATAATCACAATAGTAACCTCTTCTTTAAAGTGACAGTCCTTCACACCTTCCACTTCAGCTTTGGATTACCACATACACACCGAGCAGTGGTTTATTAGTTTCAGTAGGTCCTTTGAGCAAACAGCAAGAGACCAATTACCTAGTATTCAGTTTGTCTGTCATGCTCCTTGTTCTTTCTTATTATTGACAAACATTTAAAAAAGCCACAAGCACATTATAAGACCAGGGGGCAAATCTTCTGAATCTAAATGTCCAGCCAAAAACAGAATACTAGTATTATATTATTATAATTTTGTTTATTTATTTTTTTATTCATTCACCCCTTAAAAAATTAGCTTCAATAAAGGAGAAAAAGAATGAATAAGACCGCCCTATTTTCTTCCCAATAAATTCTAGATTTTGTTTTGCTTTGTTTTTAAAAATCACAAAATTGTTTCCCATTGATCAGCTAAAAAAAAAAAAAAACATATATAAAATCCTGAAAGCTGGCTGAAATTTGGCTGAAAGTTGGCTGAAATATTCAATAATGGGGAAAAAATGGGAAATTTACATAAATATTTTGTATAAATGCACAATTAGCCTAGTTATTTCTAAATAGAATGTTGAAGCTTTGGCCCATCTTCTGCTCTATAGAGATAGGCCCTGAGTAGATGACATCCCACTGGCTTGTCAACATTCATTTATTGGCTCCTGATAATACAGAGAGAGCAGACATTTTATTGATACCTACACAGCACAGAAATGAAAATCATGAATACAGAAAAGGGAAGCAAAATAAGAGGTGCCTAATATATATATAGTTTACATTTTTAGTCATATCCACAATAATAACCACTTCTTTGAAGTGTCAGTCCTTCACACCTTCCACTTCAGCTTTGGATTACCACACACACACTGAGTGAAGAGTGCTCTATTAGTTTCAATAGGCAAATGAAAATCTATGGTCCTTTAAGCAAGCAGCAAGAGACCAATTAGCAGGAACTCAGTTTGTCTGTCTATGTCCAGTGTACCTCATTGCAACACCCTGGGTTTTTCTATCCCACATTTTTTCCAACATTTAAAATACAGTTACATTATAGGCCCTGGGTCTTTTTTTTTTTTTTTTTTTTTTTACATATGAATATAAAAGTCTATCTAAAATAGTTCAAACAAGTAGTTTTGGGGGAATGCAATGACTTTGAATGACTTCTCTTTGCAAATAAACATCAGAATACATTTACAGTAAGGGTCTTATTTCCTGATAATTTTTTTTAATCAGATTTTTTTTCCCCCCAATAATTAATTTGGAAGAAGAAAAAAAAACTTGTTTCATTGTCTGTTAAAGGGGACATAGTCTGCAAAATTGACTTTTCTGAGCTTTCCACCATGTTATAATGTTTTCTGGAGTTGTGTTTTGTTTCATTCACACCTGTATAAGTATCCTGTCCTGTATTCTCTGGCGCTGAGTTTCTGAGATGTCAAACCGCTCGGTTCCACAAATCTCCGCTTCTCCCAAGAACCCCCCTCCCGCTCCAGGGAGCCCTGACCAGTCAACGCGCCCTCCACATCCAGTCTGCTCACAGTTATTTTTCATATACTGTATATATACATCCCTATAGAATGTTCAAGCTGTGGCCCATCATCTGTTCACTTACAGGTAGGTCCAGTGTTGAAGATAGCTCCTGCACTGGCTTGATAACATTCACTTAATGACTCCTGATAATACAGAGAAAGTTTCTATTCTTCCATTTTTGCTATGTCTGCTGCACAAAAAGAAAATCATATACAGACAAAGGGAAAGTCAGAATTCCTTTTCCAGATATATTTTTCTTGCTTTTTGGGGGTTGCCACAGTGAACCAGTTGCACAGTGACAGTCAGTTTTTGTTTAGTTTTTTTTTTTACGCCTTCTTTAGCCCATTATACTGTCTAAAACACCCCAGTAAAATAAACAAGTTATTAAAAAAATGTTATAAGGCAAAAAAAAACCAATGTCTTTAAAAATATAATAAAGAAAAAACAATCTCATACATATACAGTATATCCAAATGAAAATGGAAAAGTAGATGTACTGAGAAAAAGTGTTAAAACAGTGAACATTATCATTATGTGTCTGTGCAGAGTTTAGCAGCTCCACGGTGACAGGCAAATACCTGTGCACGTGAGAAAATTAGTGTTCATGTACAATAAGCTATACTTTACATCTTCAGTCCTAACCACAGTAATAACCTCTCCTTTAAAGTGTCAGTTTTTCACACCTTCCACACACACACACACGCACACACACACACACACACACACACACACACACACACACACACACACACACACACACACACACACACACACACACTGAGGAGTGGTCTATTAGTTTCAATAGGCAAATGAAAACCTATGGTCCTTTAAGCAAGCAGCAAGAGACCAATTAGCAACGTATCTCTATTCAGCTCCTGCCTATGTCTGCTTCTGCTCAGTCTGGTGAAGGGAGTGGGTAGTGGAGGGGGGCGGAGTCTGCGCCGCCGTCCCAGACAAAGCCATCTTCTCCGGGATCTGCCCCATCTCTCTCTCCCTCTCTCCCCTCAGCCTCTCCGGCTCCAATTACTGCCTCGCTCCTGCCCGGGCCATCAGTATGCAGCGGGGGCCACTCCTCTCCTCTACTCGCCCCAGGCCATTGAATACGTTAGCGCGGCGATGGGGGGCTCGGGGCTCAGGGGCCACGGTGCCCCCTAACCCCCCGGATAATTTGGGATTCCTCCGTCTCCTGCCTGGGAGAGATGAAAACAAATAAAATATCCAGCAGAAAATAAGACGTGCTTGCTGCATATCCAGACATCTACTGATTTATTGATTCCTTCATCTCTTCACCATTTTATTATTATTATTATTATTATTATTATTATTATTATTATTATGCGCCCACACCTTTCTTTCCCAACCTTGAAATGAGCCGAGGGTCTATCCGCTTGTTCTTAGCAATTTGTAAAATGTTTTAAAGCAAATATTAGCAGCATATGTTCATGTCAAGCAAAGACCCTTATCTCCTCAGACATTATTAGGTTATAAAGGAAAACCAGGTGGAGATTCTCATTATACGTACCAATGTTGTTAGAGCCACAGAAGCAGCACTTGAGGCAGAATAGTACAGCTGTGCAAACTGGGATGACTTTGGCTCAGATTAGGAGACTTTCTGGAGGTCTTTGAGAATGGTTTAGGTTTAGGGAGCGCTCACAGACACTGCTCCTAACAAGGCATTTCAGGTCTAACTTACAACAAGACATAAGCCATAGTGTAGCTTATCTGTACTGCTAATACAAGTGTAACCCCTTGTTAGAGTATATGACCACTTCAAAATCTGGTGGAAAAAAAAGGATGGGCAGCTAACTCTTTTCCTGCTCTATACACAGAAGGTAGTTCGCTTGAGTTTCAGTAGGACTACGCTGGCCAGTATCCAAAACAAAAATGGCGCTTACAAAGAAATGGTGCCAGAAAACACCAGAATACGCTGAATTATGAGCAGCTCCGTCATGGTTTCTGAACGGGAACAGCGCCAGAAGTACAATTTTACTTTTACTCCACTGCATTTTAGAGCAAGTATCTGTCCTTTTCACTCCACCACATTTATGAGTTGGTTTAAAGTACAAAGTATAAAAGATTCAGTAAACTAGTACTCTTTTAGAAACAGAATAATAAAGTCAGAAGACCTCACCAACAGTTTCAGTCTTTTCTGTTGCAACAGTTTGCTAATTTCATCAGTAATCAGCACAATTTTTCAGCAAAATTCCTTATATTCAACACATTAATGAGTTGAGTCTGTGCAAATTACTTTGACTCTTTTAGGTCAAAGTCAAGTTTATTTGTCTAGCACATTTAAAACAACCATCCTTGCCCAAAGTGCTTTACAGGCTTAATAAAGTGCAATACTTGAATAAAATAATAAAATAAGCAAGTTAACACACTAAAAGCACACAGCAATAACATTAACTAAAAACAAATAAATAAAAATAGGCTTGTGTTAAAAGCAAGTGCAAACAAATGTGTGTTTTTTTCTACTTGCAAGTACATTTAAAAATAAGAACTTTTTTACTTTTACTTAAGTAGAAATTTTAATGTGATACTTTTACTTTTACTTGAGTAAATTTTTGCTTCATCTGTACTTTTACTTAAGTACGGAAATTGGAAAATCAGTTTGTTTGAATGTGGTTGTTACATTGGACGTCAACAGGACTTTACTGTTGTTAAAATGGAACAGAACAAAGAAATAAATCACACACAAGGACTTCAGCAAAATCAACGGTGACGAAGGGCAAGCACTACACACTGTTAATCAGCTCAGAGAAGTTCTACAGTTCACTCTTTATGAGCAGTCACCATCTTGCTTATGTTTGATTATCTTCTGCTTTTGTACGATGCACTGCAGATAAACTGTGATACTGTGATAGGCCAGGTCCAGATCAACTGAGTGGAAACAGCTCCCTGTGGCCGAGGACAGTGTTTCCCAACCAGTGGTATGGGGACCCCTAGGGGTATGTGAGTGCTTTGCATGGGGGTACTTGGAATTATTTTTAATAATTAATTTTCAAGACAATAAGAAAATCTTTACAATATTTTCATAGAAAGCTATTGACACACTGAAAGAAAAGCTCATGTCTCATTAACTGATAAAATTGTGAAATTGCAAAAGATTTATTCATTATTTTTTCATAATTCTCAGGTTTTTAGAGCAGCAAATTTTGCGGACTTGCGAACTTAATTATCGAACATTATTATGTAAAAACATGATACATATCTTTTAAAAATGTGAAACGATCTTTTTAAAACAAAAATTAATTATCATGTAAAAACATGATAATTTCATATCTTGTTATGATGAACATGATACTTAATGTGTACAAATGTGATAGTTCTCATGT
Organism: Bostrychus sinensis; assembly: GCA_020698575.1. Lineage (NCBI taxonomy): Eukaryota > Metazoa > Chordata > Actinopteri > Gobiiformes > Eleotridae > Bostrychus > Bostrychus sinensis. The sequence goes on along the minus strand of CM036251.1, from coordinate 30,228,191 downwards.
TAAACGTGATAAAGCTTCAATTAATTCACACTAAGTTGGCAGTACTACACTGCCATAGGTTTTAGAGCTTGTTTCAAATGGGCGTTTATATATATATATATATAATTATTTTGATTTTTTAAATTATTATTATTTAAATTCTTTAAGGTCTTAGGGACCTTAAAGAATTAAGGTCTCTAAGGGCGCACTCACACTAGGACCATTCGAACCGTGCTGTGCCCAGGTAAGATTGGGGAGGGGTCTGAGTCCCCCGTCGGCCCGCACTCTCACCTGCACAAACGATCTGTGCCGTGACCCGGTTACGTCATCAGCTCTGAGGGCGACACATTGCTACATCATCATGGTGCGCGGTTTGTTTACGAGCGAGCCGCTAACACTTTTAAAACCGGTGTAGAGGAAAACATGACACCAGCGGCATGAAGTATCTGTGCTATTTTGATTCTGCTTTGAGTCTCGTTCGTGAGACGCGGTCTTCTGTCACAGGTTTTGGAATAAACCACATACGAGGAGCAGCGAAGGCGTCTGCAGACGATGAGAGAGGCTTCAGAACTACTGCTGCTGTTCTCTTCTTCAGAAAGGTGAGCGCAGGTCAGTGGCGTTGTTACGAGTGTTGATAATGGAGTTTATTCACTTTTTACTGAGAAAAGAACAGTTATACATGACAGAGCTCATAGTCGTGCGCGCGCGCGCGCATGCATGAGCAACCGCGCCGTGCCATGGCCCACCTCCTCCAACCGTGCCACAGTCCTGAAGCGTACCGCGCCTGGGCGCGGTTCGGAGCACTCACATGAGGCAACCGTGCCGTGCTTTAGGGGCGTTCCGGACTTGGGCACGGTTCGATTGGCCTGGTGTGAGTACACCCTAAAAATTAAGAGAATTAAAGAGCTTAATGTAACATGAATTTATATCATTTTTTAAAGGTAGGCTGTTTTTAATACATTTACATTAAAGTATGTATATAATGACTTTGACCTAAAACAAATCATCTACATATGAGTGAGGGGTACACATGGTATGACAAAAGAAAACATGGGGTACACAAGATAAAAGGATGGGAACCTCTAGGATCCAGACTCTCCTGTTTTGAAAAAGAAAGTAGAGTCTGTATAAAAATGATATTTTGGTAAATAGGATATTTGCTTCTTTCACACAGCTCACTCAAAGATTTTATATTTCACACATTGATTTTTATTTTTCCACAAATTAGTGATTAATTCAGAAACAGTGCAAAACCAGAGGGTTAGCGGTTTGATCTACGCTCACTGCTGTTCTGTCATTGTGTTCTTGGGCAAGACGCTTCACCTACACTCCAGTCACAGTAGGTGGCAAAGTCAGTTAAGCTAAAAAGAAACTAAACTTAGATTATGGTACACTTTATTATGATGGGATTGGGTCATTTCTGTGTCATGTGTGCTTCTACCTCCTAACTTTAGCACACATGCTGTCTGTAGCTAAACACCTGAGATATGAGCTGAAACATTCCCAGACCTTGGAGGGTTAGGCCAAAGAAAGTTCCATTACTTATCTCCTAAAAGCTAATATTAATGCAAAATTACATTTCAAAGGATATCTTGGAAGCATTTGAGGAAGTACAGGGTCATTGTACCTATCTTGAAATAGTAGAGGTATCATGCCAAGACCTGGAATTCTTCTAGTTTAGTTCAGGGCTAAATGCTTTATGCTATGTTAAGTTTTTTTTTTTTTTTTTTTTTAGGAGTTTTTCCTTAGAGAGAAGGTCTAAGGACAGGGGATGTCCTGGGACTGTTTGGTGTAGTTATTGTTTATGTTTGATTGTGTGTTTAATTACGTTTGTGTGAATAACTGTTTGCAAAGCCCTTTGAGGCGACTGTTGCTGAGATATTGGGCTATAGGAATAAATTTGAATTCTGCCACAAAAACAAAAAAAATAATAAAATAAAATAAAAATACCTGGACAGTGATGCTCATCCATACCGAAAAGTAAATGTTTGTTGCTTTACTAACCCCTTCAAGCATGAGTTAGTATCTTTGTGTTGTGATAGTTGAAGAATCCTTTAAAAAAAACACAAATAATTTTATCCTCGGCCCATTACTGACCTTTCCAGGAAGTTTCACCAAAATCTGCTGATTACTTTTTGAATTTTTTTATTAATCCTTTATTTATACAGGGAAATCTCTTTAGACTCAAGGTCTCTTTTTCCAGAGAGACCTGTTTCATACAATACAACAGTTTGAGTTATTTTGATAACAAACTAACTTACCAACAACAGATCAGTGCTGTGGGCACAAACCGTTCTTGGTGGAGGTATAAAGGACTTTGGTTCAAGGATGGAGTAACTCTGGTATTAAACAGTGGTTCTCGAACTGCTCTAGTGGTACTCAGGAGACTTTTGCAGTTCAAGTTCAGATTTTTTTTTATTATTTTAGTGCTTGGTCCAGTAATGACGTTTAGACCACTGTTTAAATCCTGTTTAGCAGTTGAATCTTTTTTTTTTTAGTAATAGAAAAATGTATTACTAAATTATCCATTGGTTTAGACCTGGGTCAGTCCTGCAAGCTTAACAGATTTCAGTTAGTAGGCTTGACTTTTGGAGTGTTTTATTTTAGTAATAGTAGTAGTAGATTAAAAACTCACTGTGCAACTGGCAACTGACAGTGTTCTGTTCATGAAACTACTCTAAGGGAATTATGCTTTTAGTCATATTTTTAAACCAATCTAGAACAGCTTTGCATTTTTTACAACCTTAAACAACAATATGTGACTAAAAGAAAGTGTTTCCAATAATTACTTTACTACTGTCATAAAGCAACAGGTGAAGAGACCAGCAGAGGGCAGAGCTGTTACTCTCTTTTAAACATAAACACAGAAAAATTGCTTTTTATTTCCTTAAACTTTTTGTCTGATGCTATTTTACTACAAAATCAATGAATGAATGAGGGCAGACTGAATGTAGACGGCTTCTTGATTGGTCAGTGCTTCCTGGAGTGGGCGGGGCATTTGTGAGAGAGGCGGTGGTTTGTGGAACTGAGTGTTCTTAAACTACAGGTTTACTTAAACATGCGTGAATGAAACAAAACACAACTCCAGGTATGTTTTTATAAGGAAATAACATTATAACATGGGAGAAAGTACAATTTTGGATATTATAGCCCCATTAGCATTTCCTGGATGTTTCATCAAAAATATGCCTACAACTCAATGTAGAAGTAACTATGGTTTAAAAAAGTCATGAATCTTTGCATTATAGAGTACACTTTATAGATTTCAATCATTTGAAGCTCCACAGACTTGAAGCTGTTACACTATCTAGCTGTGATACTAACTAATAGATTCTGCGAGTATATTTTATTGTAATCTTGCACTGTTGAAAAAAAAAAGTCTTCACATAAAAGCCAAAGTGCAAAAGGGAAGTGGATGCATTTGTTGTAAAAAAAAAAAAAAAAAAGCCTGTGTTTTCAGTTCTCCACAAACCTTACATTGTCCTCCTCCGGCTCGGCTCGTGTCCACAGCTGCTCCACTTCCCCATCGCCTGTAGCACATGCCCACTCCTCTGTTCCACTCTCACCACACATTGCACTAAACTGTTTTAAAGTCAGGCACAACAACAATAACACTCAGACAGAAAGAATGAAAGAAATGCTTTAGAGACGGTGGCGTGAAAAAGAGCTCTTCCACTCGACTGTACAGCTCCGGGTCTTAACATGGCTAACACTGAGAACTCACAGTGACGCTAATGCCTGTTTAGAATACAAGTGTAAATGATTAGCTGATTATTTAATGTAGCGTTCAGTCGATGCTCAGAGCTGTCTGTCGAGGAGGCAAACATCGGGCTGGGGTAGAGCCAAAGGGAAACCAATACGGGAGCAATGTTTTTGGTTTTGGCACTAGAAACCCTTTTCCTGATGCAAAAGATATAGTGCCCAAGCCTGGACTCAAACCAAAAGGACAAAACCAGAAGTAATATAAGAGTTAACCAGGTCTAAACAGGAACTAAACTGGAACTAAACCAGAACTACACAAGGTTTAATCTAGGACTTAGCTAGGACTGATTCAAAACCTGGACAAAAGCAGGTTTAAACCAAAACAAAGCAGTCTAAGCCCCAACCAGTGAAAGTCTAAAACAGGACTAAAACTTCATGAGTACCACTAGAAGAAACACGTGCGTACCACCAGTGGTACACATACCATACTTTGGGAACCACTGCCACTATCTATTGCACCACAAAGCCCTTACATCTTACACAAATCCAGCATAAAACTATTTTTTTCCTGATTCTTTGTGCCTAGAGTTAATATCTCACCAAAAACAAATCATTTCATCCTTAACCTAGATCACAAAAACTTAGGCTTAGCTATAACATTTTAGGTTTGGGTGCTAACTGTTGAATTTGGCTCTATCTTGCAATGGCAAAGAATGCTATAAAAATCATGGATCCACACCTAAAATGTATTATTTTCATTCTTGGCCCATTACTGACCTTTATCAAAATCCATCCATTATTGATTTGAATGACTGTCATCAAACATAAGCAATATTCTACCATTTCATGAAACGTAAAAGCTCATTCAGTTCAATGGTAGCAACACATCTCACAAAAGTTGAGATGAGGCAACAACAAGAAAAACCTGGTTTACTAATAGAAAAAATAATAATAATTTACCAGATATGTCTCAATATATGAACCACTGTACCCTGAATGGAGCAGAGACAGCAGTTTGATTTGATGAAAGAACAAGATGAATGAATGAATGTCTGTCTAGTTCAAAAACAAAAGCCAGTCATGACACAAGAAAAATTCTGGTTTATGGTCCACAGAGTTTTCCACCTAAAGCAACTTTCAATTCAAAGAAGCAAACTTTACTTTGAGTGAGGCAAACCGAATGAGAGTGTGGGCCCTGAGACCCCCGGGTCAGCTGGCAGGTGGGGCTTGAGATGAAGCAGAGCAGTCGAGGAGAGAAAACAGGACGGCCCGAGAGAGGGGACTTCACATCTGGGCCGCATTAGGAAGGTAATACTGCAGTGTTTGAGGGTCTTGGGAGGCAGAGGAACAGCAGGTTAGTGTGTCGGCGGGGGGGCCCACATGAGAATGATTAGAGCTGGCCTTCTGAGGAGCAGGTGCCTCCTCTAAGCCGCCGCGCACCACTGAACGTCCCGTCATTAATCTTACATTGTCATAGGACGTTTAGGCAGATGATACTGGTGTCACATTCCTGCTCGGACGTGGTTAGTCTCAAAACGGAGAGCTGGGTGAAGTGAATATGAAGGGTTCATTATATCTGACGAGCCTTGAAGTCCCGGGCCGGGCCTCCTAATCACCCTAACTGGGTTACCTCATCTGACATGACATCATGGACCAATGTGTGGACGTTTCAGTTTAGGACGATATCCCGATATGAAATCATGTGGCCAGCAGATTTCAAATGGAAAAAGCCAAATGTAGAAGGTCTCCTAATGCAGTTCAAATCATATAACTATACTTAAACTAGGTCTAAACTAGGACTAAACCAGGACTAAACCAGGACAAACCAGGACTAAACTATGACTAAACTATAGGTCTAAACCAGAAAAAGTATTCTAAAATAGACTAAACCAGGAAAATTTAAAACTAAATCAGTGCTAAACCAGGCTGAACCAGACCTAAACTAGGACTAAACCTGGACAAACCAGGAATAAACCTGGACTAAACCAGGGCTAAACCAAGACCAAATCAGCTCTAAACCAGGATAAACCCCACATCAGGCCTAAACCAGGAGTAAACCTGAATTAAAACCGGACTAAACCAGGTTTAAACCAGCATTAAACTAGGACTAAACCAAGACAAACCAGGACTAAACCAAGACAAACCAGGACTAAAGCAAGACTAAACCAGGACTAAGCCACGTATTAACCAGGACTAAACCAGATCTAAACACAAACCAGGACTAAACCAGGACTAAAATGGAAGTAAAAAAGGCTAGACCAGGACTAAACTAGGTCTAAGCTGAGACTAAACAAGGACTGAACCAGGGTAAACCAGGACTAAACCAGTATGAATCAAGCACTAAATCAGGACACAAACCTGGGCTCCTGAGTACCACCAGTATAAGCCCACGCACCGCCAGTGCAGCGGTACTTGTCCCACAGGTTGAGAACCACTGATGTAGCCCGCTGGTTAGCGCTTGACCGGCTCTAAGATGCTCTCCTTGTAATGGCTTCCTCTGGCTGATGGACGTGCTGCGTCTCTCAGGACCACTGAGCGCCTGTCTCCACTGGACGGTCCCCCGGTAAATAATCCCCCTACTAAACGCTTACCGTTAATTGTGTTTTTTTTTTTCCTCCTCCCCCTCCTTGTCAGTGATGGCGCTGGCGGTGGGGGTTAGCCAGAGAGGATAATTAAGACAATGTTGGAGCGCTTTACGTCGGTTCCCACTAGGCCGGAGTTAGGTGCCTCTTTCCAGGAAGAGTCCACCAGCCAGGACCTGCCAATCAAGCCCAGAGAACTAGAACTAGTGCTTGGCTACAGCCCCCCCCTCTCTCCGGTCCCTGCGGCCTGTTTATTCCAAACACGCTTTTTAAAATGCAGAGGATTAGGCAGGTAGCGGGCGCTCCCTGATGTCTCTGCACATCTACGGCTGCTGCTGAAAGGTTTTATCTCACAACTGATTTCAGGAGCTCGGTAATTTAGGACTGATTAGTTTGCAATGAAAAAATAACACAGGGGGGTGAGAAAAAAAAGCTTCTGGGAGTATTGTATGGAAGCCCTGAAAGACAAGTTGTGATAACAGCCAATACAAAAACACATCAGCAAATTGTACAGCACAAAATGCTAAATCAAACTGAGGAATATGAAAACAAAATTGGTTTTGGGGATTCTGAAAACAGAGGTTCCAGAAACACATACAGGTAAAAGGACAGGATGAAGAAGATAAGAGTGGATGAGGCGTTGTTGTTTTTTTTTCTATTAATTAATTTATTTGTTTGTTTGTTTATTTATTAGCTCTTCATTTTATTTATTCATTTAGAAAACATACCCACACCAGGAAACACATCTGCACACATGATATGGTGTTTGTTCCATATGTCATTGTATTGTTCTGTCTCATGTACTACACATAGGTACAGTATATTCTCTGGTGTTGAGCTTCTTAGGCGTCCGAACACTCGGTTCCACAAACCCCTGCTTACTCCAGGAAGCACTGACCAATCAACAAGCCCTCTACATCCAGTTTACTCTCACAGACATTTTTTATTTTGGATTAAAATGGCATCATGCAAAAACGTTGAAGGAAGTGAAAAGCTTTTTTTCGCTGTTTTGGTTCAAGAGCTGCACTCTGCTGGTCTCTTCACCTGCTTCTTTATGACAGTAGTAAAGTAGTTTTAGTACTCTTTTAGTCAGATCATGCTTTAAAGTTTATAAAGCTTATTTTATCTGTTCATTAAGTGAAGAATAACAGTAAACCAGGACTAAACCAGGACTTAAACTGGACTAAACCAGGACTACACTAGAACCAAATCAAGGACTAAACCAGGACTTAAACTAGACTAAAACTAGACTAAACCAGAACAAACGTGACTTGGCAAAGTTAAAACTATAGCATCATCAGTGTATGTTCACAGCTTATTTTTGCAGTTTGCTTTTTGATTTGTGATGTTTCGACACAACTGTAAGCTTTGTTGTACCTCAAGGTTGTGGGTTCAATTCTCGGGCTATCTGACTAAACTTTGTGCATGCCCTCCCCTTGTTACTGTGGGTTCTTTTTGGCTTCCTCCCACCATCTAAAGTCATGTCTGCGTACAATGTTTGTTTTTTTTTTGTTTGTTTTTTTGTTTTTTGTGTTATTATTGTTTTTGTTTTTGCTTTATTACATTGCATTACATTATTATCTTTGCCACTGATGCTCCTGTGTAACATACAAGTCATAAGCCAGCCTTTTATTCTCATGTCTGTTCACCACATATGAAATAAACTCTCCACCCAATCAAGCAGAAGGACACTTTTTGTACTATCTATTTTAAAATTCTCCTCACATTTACATGTCAGGCTAACTATTCGGATTCTGTTTGGCTTTTTGTCATGCTTATACCTGACCTGGGGGATGGGGCACTGTCAAACTGCAGCGACCCATACGGAAAATGCACACAGAAGTCACATAATCAGAAGGGAACATAATGGGAGAGGAATAAACGTAGTGTGCTGTTAAACTCGCTGCTGATGTATTGGACAGACTGCAGAGAGGAGCCTGCAGCCACTGAGCAGCGAGCGGGGAAAACAGGTCACGAGTCACGGCCACTGAGAGGCGCCGTGCGATAGAGCGCCACTGACAGGATGCGAGAAGAGCCAGGCCCCGTGAGGAGGGGAGGGTGGAAGTTAGGAACTCAGAATGAACCTGGATGGAATTATTATTGAATTAGATGTAAATGAAAACATAACAGTAAGAGTACAGAGGATTACAGTAATATCATTATTTTACCATAAGTTTAATACTAGACAGTTAGTTAGGTTAGCACTATTGCCAGGAGCAAGTGGAAGAAGATGAATTAATTATTTATAAATGACAAATTTATGACTTTTCCTATAACTTTCCAAAATGTAAAAACACAGGACATTACTGTAATTCTCATTAATGGTAAGCTGTTATGTTAAATCTACTAAAAGAGATGAGCCTGGCTTTCAGAGTAGCATTAGCATTAGAGATTTAGGGGGGCTGAGAAGAAACAAACAAAAGAAACATATAGCGCTGCATAAAAATATTAAACATTGTCCAGATTTTTTTTGTATTTTGGAGCCTTTTATAATGTTGAAGCCAGGGCTTGAAAAGAAGTTTCTTGTCCACTGACCACTGTGGCAATTTACTGGCCAGCTGCAGGTTTCATCTAGACACTATTTAGTTGTTTAAATGTTTAGGTATATTCTTTATTATTATATGATGAGTAAACACTTTTAACACTTACCACTGGACTTGAATTTAAAAAAGAAGTTCACTATACTGAGTATCCTTTTGCATGTTATAATTATTGTTTTTGGCTAATAATTTTGTTCTCCAATGATGAAGACAACATTTTATTTTAAATTAGGGAAACATTTCTAAGCATAGTGACAAAATTTTCATTTATTACCAGCCGAAATAAAAATCTGCCCACATTTGGCTGGTTGGCTCATGTTAATGTTAATGTCAAACCCTGTTTGCAGCTTTCTATAGTGAGAGGAGGATTATGGGCTACAGTGGCTACAATGACTTTGTTTCTGGCCCCTGCACATTTAAAACTAAAGGTAAGGCCAGAGAGAGCACCCAAAGGAGGAAAATGGTATGGCAAAGTATATTAAACCTTATGTCCCCTTATGAATTATGTCAGTATTGTCGATATTGATACTTATATGTATATCCTTGTATACTGGATAGTCAAAAGGTTACACTTAGGGATGCTCTAACTCAACTTAGGGGTATAGAAGCTCCCCTAAGAAATGGCCTAGCTACGCCTATATTTCAGCACAACATCCCACTAAAATTTAAAGAGGACCTATTATGCTGTTAGCTATTATCTGTTAGCTTTGTGTTGCTAACAGCTGTGCTAATTAGCCATCATACCCCACCGTTCAGCACTCGGATGAACTCCTCTCATGTCTGAACTCAAATCCTCCCAGCTTTATTCACCTGTGAACTCAAAGAAGATGATTGGGAGGCAGCAGTGTCTGTAGATAGGAGACAACAGAGCTTGGCTGCCAGAGTGAAGTGGGCGGGGTCAGCAGAGCCTTAAAGAGACAGGAATTGTTTTCAGTAGAGAGAAAGCAAAAAGTTCAAAATTTCAATAAATACTGATTCTAGAGCTGTCTAATTATTTTCAAAATAGCCTGAAAAACAGCATTATGCCTTCTTTAAGTTTATATGTTTACAGTACTTTTTGCCTTTTTAGGCCGGTTCTTGCGCTTTAATGCAGATTTTTGGTCAGGCACATGTTCGGGCAACCATGTGACTGAAAGATTCATTTGGTAGCAGTTTAGGCTCTTACTCTGCAGTTCATATTAAACATCCAAAAATTATTTATCTCAACCTGAAAAGGTCAAAACGGCAATAAAAACATTTTCGTAATTTCTCTGGCATAGAACCTCATAGAACAAAAAATGAAAAAATCATTTTGTAGCTCTCCCCAAGCTCTGCTCGCACGGCAAACTTGATTGAGATTGCCTTATTGGATTTAAAAAAAAAAAAAACATCTTTAATTGTTCTCACTGTCCAATTCTAAGACATTTGTTTGTGTTTTAGTATTACTAAGACCAATTGCTATATAGTATTACTATAGTATATCTTCCCTACATATCAGTTCAGTATCAGTACACATTCAGTAGCAAATTCTGAATACCTTCTACATTTCTCAAAATGAAAACAGCCAATTCCAGTGTAAGTATAAATATTACAGCACTTTACTATCATTTTCCTTCACTTCTGCCGTTTTGTGACCCCCCCCCCCCCCCACACACACACACACACACACATTTCCAGAACTGCCCAGTCTGAGTATTTTTGTAAATGTGATACGCGAGCTGAGTGAACAGGGGAGAGAATGTATTCCCCGGCAGCCCGGCCACTCGTCACACGCAGGCAGGAAATGGACAGCCACTTTGGGCAAATTCAATTGGCTTGTCGTCCACAGCTGAAAAAGATTGAATCACGCCGACATTTGAGGTGATTTAATGGTGTTAACATACACACAGTGGAGCTCCTGGTCTTAAGCCGCTCTGCCTTGTTCTTTATTGAGTTCTGTGTAAAATCAGTCACTTCTCCAGAGTCCATTTGACTGCTACAAATGGGACATTAGCGGGGATTTGGAAAGTGATCCATTTTTTTGTGATGGATTCTGCTTCAAGGGTTGTTTTAAAAGTTGAAATTCACAATTTTTTTTTTTCTTCAAATGCATTTAAGGCTCAACACAAGCAGTAACATTTTTGGTTCGTGTTGCTGAAGTTTCTGAAGTGGAGGCAAAGACATGCATGTATAGGTAAAATGGTGAATTAAAACTGGTCCAGTGACGTGTCCTTGGGCAAGACACTTCACCAATGTTTGTTTTTAGTCTTTGTGTACACTGGTGATAGTAAAGTCCAATATAAATGCAGCTATTTACCATTATGCTCTGTGCCCAGTTGCAGATACCTTAATGTGAGTGTCTCTGATTTGACTCCAAAATGTAGGGGGAGCTCCAAAGAGAAAAATTTGTCAAAACTAGCAAAGAAATAAGCAAAGTTAAATTTTTCCACTTCAAAATGTGTGTTCAAGTAAAAGCACTGATCTTTTTTGACCTCTAGTTTTCTCATACAAAGAAACTGTTGGCAAGAAGACACGCAGACCCTTTATTTTGATTTCAGTTGCTCATGAAATATAAGTTTAGCCAGGGCCTGTTTGTTTAATCATAACTCAGAACATGTTCCGGCGTTTCACCATAATGTGTCAAAACTGGTCACAGTCCAAACAGAATATCACATGTGAGTCTCTCCTCCACACGATAGGAAAAAAGTTTTAATAGACCTGATGGATTCACTAGGTTTCCATTGTATCAAATGCCTTAAAGTTCAAATAAGCGGCAATACTTTCAGTGGTCATTTGTTACTGTCGAGGATTTGGTCAAAACTGCAGAACTATGTATATTTTCATTTCAGTTGCTCATGAAATAATAGCTTTGTCAAGGTCTGTTTGTTTAATCATAACTCAGAACATGTTCCGGCATTTCACCATAACATCCAAAAACTGGTCACAGTCAATAAAAAATATCAGATATGAGTCCCCTCTGAGCCACCGTAGGCTAATAGAAACCCTATCATAACACATACTCTAACATTTATGTTTTTCTACATGGCAACAGTGGCGGACAGACAGTGATGTCACCCTGGAGTGTGACATTCTTTATGGTCGTAATGCATTGGCTGTTTTCTCCTGCCAACCTTCCTCCATTTACTGTTGTTATGCATCTTTAGCAGAAAAATTATGGCCCGAGGTGGCCAGGCGTAAAGTGGGGATCGTAAATTGTGGCGTGATTGGAGCAGCGTTTTTTTGCTCTGTCTCTGTGCAAACATTGATCAGACACAGCTCAGCGTTGGGATATTATTACAGAGGTTATGGATTATGAAGATGCTTTAACTTTACTTTATCTTTAATTATATCTATCATGGTTTTCCCTTAGAGCTCTGCCTGTTGGCTTAAAGTAATATTTTAAGTATTTAACAAAACGTATTTGTTATTAATTTAAAATTCAATATCATTTAGACAATTTTTCCCATCCCACCAGGGGGCCCTGTACCCCAGATTAGGAATCACTGGATTATATGATGATGAAGAAAGAGAAAAACTGAATTTATGATTTTTTTATATAATATGATGAAATGCAAGCATGTAAAGGTAAACAGCTACGGTAGCCTTGGAGGGTCATGGTGCTGACTGAGAACAAACCCAGTGCAAATAGATCTGAAAATGCAACAATATAATTTAGTTCATAAATGTTCTAAACCAGTGATTCCCAAACTGGGGTCCTGGGCCCCTGGTGGGCCACTAGGGAATCTCCAGGGAGCGTCACATGTTCTCTACTCCAAGTACAGAAAAAGAAATTAATTTCAAAATCAATTACATTCAAGCACAGTTATATACTTGTTTTAAACATGTTCTTGTGAAGCAATCTATAAACAGTTTTCTGTAATGTTTTTTAATAAAATTATTTGAGAAAAAAAAAAAACACAACACACATTTTGAATATGTTTATATGGGATTTTTTCAGATTTTTAAGGGGAGCGGGGCACTTCTGACTTTCTGACATACACAGAAGTATTGTAACCAAATAAAAGCATGTGCTTCACTTTCAGCAGTGCTCAGTTTGTCTTCTTTGGAACTCTGGACACCTACAGGAGCAGGAACAGTCTCCTTCCACGTGGTTCTAAAAAGATTTGTCTAACTATTTTTCAAGACAGACATGCAATGTGTGTGCAATGCACAGGGGATAAGTTACAAAAGTGTTGACAATGATTAAATGACAGCTTTTTAGACAATAGTAGTATGAGTGGTGGAGATTAAATGATTACAAATTAATTTCTCATTATTAAGTGAAATAAATTGGTGTTGTGAACAGAAAAACGTTATGAACAAAAATCAGTTCACATAAGTTTATTGTCTTGGTAACACTTTAGAATAGCTCGCTACTATTAAACAGTAATAAAGTTTTAATAGATATATGTATCAACAATAATTGAATGAACAAACAGTTTATAACTACTGTATCAACTCTGATGTTTACAGTGTTGCATTAAATTGCCTGAGCTTACTACTCAAGAATAAAAAGTTATATCAGTGTTGTTTACAAATGTTGAAGTAATGCTTTGTAAACTGTTAACTAACTGCTTACTAATTGTTTAATCATCTTTTACTTTAATTTCATTCATATTAACTGTTTTACTTTATTTTTTAACACATTTTACTAGGCATGTTAAACTGATATTGCTCTATTTGCCACATCTAGTTTTACCAAATCATTTTTCTTACTACCATCTTTCAAAACATATTATAACATTAGTACTCAAAGTGTGTCAGAGCCAAACAACATTTCCACAGTGATTCTTGGTCGCTTTTAGGGCTTGAGAATGTAAGCTGTATTATTCACACCACTCTGTTTTTCGGTGGATATTGTAAACATGTTAAACTATGCACAATTTAAATGCAGCCTCTGTTTTTTGCATCGTTTGTCAACAACTGCTGCTGTTTCTTTTCCATTGCAGTCATTGACTTGCACACAGGTACATGTATATATTTTATCTAGTAGGTTGTTCATTATGTTTTTATCCCATATCCTAAAGTATTTTCATTTCATATACTGCACTGAGGTCAATGACAAATCACATTCTTTATGCTAAATATCTACTTTGAAGTGAACTATTCAGAATCACACTGAGCTTACTGTACATGGAGGGGTGAGGATCTAAAGTGTGTTCTAACTTTACAGGAGAAGTGACAAAAGTCCCCACTTTTAACTGACTTTTTGTAAACTTTTAAGTCCTAAAAGCTACAATATTCATACACACAGATGACAGAGTGCCATGGTAGATTACTTAAACAGACATTTTTAAAATTTTGGTAGCACTTCAGAATAAATCTCAACTAAGCAGTTATAAAGCATTAATGGATATGTTATTAACAATAATTTAAAAAATAAAAAGTTTATAGATCCTGAATTAATACTGATGTTTATAATTTTGCACATGAGCTTATTATCAAAGAATTAAACATTAATAACAATGTTTATGTTTTTTTTTTATAAATGTTGATGTAATTCTTTGTAAATATTCAATTAACAGTTTACTTACTCATCCTTAGCTACTGCTTAGTTAAAGCTTCATAGAGCTTCATACAATATACATGTGCCTTTCTGATGCCAACATTTTATGTCCATTCCAAAAAACAAACAAACAAACAAACAAACAACAATAGTCTTATGCTCTCACTCCCTATTGGCACTAACTGAATCTTATGTTTGGAGATAGGCTTTTTTTTTTTATCAATAACTTTAACTTGATAAGGAATACTATTGTGACATTTTTGTATTAAGTGCTTTAATTTGAGCGATATATCTCAGTGTTTCCCAAAATGTCACTGACAGTATGCCCTGTGGATTCTTACCCTGATATGGCACACTTTATGGTCAGAACATTAGGAGATGGATAGTAATTTACTTAAGTCACTTTATGAACAAATTGTATTTCTAAGAGTAGTTTTATCAAAACATACCTGATTATTTTGAAGTAACAATACTTCTACTTAAGTAGTAAACCACGTCTACTGTACATCTGTACTCTGTGTTGGTTTCAAAAACTTTAAGTTGTGAAAAAGAGAAAAGATTTGGAAATTTGTGTTTTGTGTGCCTTAATTTATTATTTTAAAAAGATGTCATTTATGTTTACAAATATTGTTATTATTCGGAGTCATTTATTAAACTCCAGTATTTGCACATTATTTATTTTCCTCTTGTTCCTCTTTCTCATATTTGAACAATCCACTTTGAACTGACATGCACCTTTTTTGTATTTAATCTTTTTATTGCTGTATTTATTGGTATTTATTCATACCTGCGTTTTATATTTTTTAGTATTTGCTTGTTTTATGTGTCTATGTTTTAACCTCCTGTTTTTATGTTTTGTCTGCTAACTTTGACAGTGCACTTGAGCTCATGCAACTGTTTTCCAAAGTAGTTTTTATACAGCAAATGGCAAATAAACTGAACTGATCTTATTTGTTCTGACTTATTATACCAATACTAAAACATAAATCAGATGTTATGTCCAGTTACTCAGTACTTAAGTATTTTTTTCATCAATTACATTTTTATGGTAACATTTTATTTTAAACTACATTTGGTACAGTGTACCTACAATGTAACTATTATTTAACACATGCTGTAACAAATTGTAATATCATGTATCAACATATTGTACTATTATATATATATATATATATATATATATATATATATATATATATATATATATATATATATATATATATATATATATATATATATATATATATATATATATATATATATATATATATATATATATATATATATATTGTATATGTATATATTGTATTATGTAAGAAAGTGTAAGCACACAAGATTTCTGAGTGCAAATGTAATAAAACTTTTTACACTACTCCAGAAAAAATACAAAGACTATATTACCAAGTGATGATCTTTGGTAGAGTAACAAGTAGGCCTACATTTGTACAACACAAGTACATGTTATTACAGTTTGTTACACTGTGTGTGACATTGTAGTTACACTGTAAAGTGTTCAAAATAAAGTATTACCATTTTTACGTTTACTTGAGTATGAGGTAATACTTTAGAATCACTCACAACTATTGAGCCGTAACAAAGTAATAATAAATATGTTACTAACAATAATTTCATAAATAGTTTATAGAACACCACTGATGTTTATAATTTTGCACTGATTTACATGAGCTTATTATTAAAGAATAAACATTAATAACAATGTTTATAACTCATCGGTGTTTGTAAATGAAGTAATGCTTTGTAAATAATAAATTAACTGTTTACGAATCCTTAACTAATAACTGAATATTTTGAAGTATCAAAACTCTTACTTGAGTACAAGTACTCTACCTCTGAGCATATACCCCATGACTAAAACAACATTACCAGCAGCTCATCCTGTTGGTTTTCTCATTGTAACTAGTGTTCTCCACTGTTTGCTCTGCCGCAGACTGGAACAATGTCCGCCTCTTCCTCTCTTCTCCTCCATGGAGCGTGGGAGTGCTCATATCTGGAAACCAGCTTTTGCCTAACTTTTTTTTTCTCCCTCCTTACTTTACAACAACATCCTCCGGTCTTCTTCTTCTTCTCCTTCTCCTCCTCTTCCTCTGCACCTCTCCCTGTCCTCCTCTCTCCCCATATACCGCACATTATAACCCCGGCCGAGCTGACCACCACATCCTCGGGACACTTCACAAGATAAATAATTGAACTCTCAATGGCCCTTGATGGACCAAAATTGCTCCTCCAGACGCCACTTCTTCATCTTCTTTTCTTTTTTATGCTTTGTTCTCGAGAGCAACAACAACAAATGGGGGGGCCCCTTTTTCTTTTTTTTTTTTTTTTTTGCCAAATCTTAAGAAAACACATTTCACCATGATAACACATAAGGGGGGCTTGCATTTCTTTTGTGCTGGGATGATTTGTGCCATTAGTGCTACCCTATGTGTTGTACAAATAGTAATAAAGGCGCCTTCAAAAGAGATATGTGATCTTAAAAGCGCGTTTTATCATGCTATCAGGAGTTATCTGTAACCAGTAACTTCTGCAATCAAGAGGCAGACAAAAGGGAGATCTCAGCTATGGACAATAGGTGGCAGTCTTCTCCCACGCAATGCAGGCTCGTCTCCTGGTTTGAATTGGCAGAGCAAGAGCTGGAGGCAGTTCTGTGGATTTAATTAGACAGAAACAGATACTCACATGTTCATTTCTCAGCTGCCTCCCATCCATTTCTTTACAGTCTGTTAGGGGAAGAAGAAAAAAAAAAAAACACTTTATGGACCAATTGTAACTTTAACTGAGTGTAGACAGGAGTACACACATTTGTGGTGGTGGAAAAAGCCAAAGTGTTAAGACCTGGTTTGGCACCTTCCCGGAGGCGGCCATTACTGCAGGTAGAGCTGTCAGCATCACGGGCTACAACTGTTAAAGTACACAAAGGAGAGGGCACGGAGTTTAGCAGACAAAGAGAGTCAGGCTTTGGGTTTAAGAAAGTCTGGAGTGGTCAACCCCATGCAGCCAAACAATGATCCCAATTACTACAGGACATACTTCTAATACTATTATTATCATTATTATTACTCTTGTTAATACTGCTGGTAATTACTTCACTTTCACAAATATATTATGATACCATAAGTAAAAGTACTGTTACTGCAAATTACTACAACTAATAGCACTGGTTCTACATACTACCAATTCCTACATATAACTATAATAATACTATCACAAATGTTATTATTACAGTTGCTATTACCTCTATCATTACTACAGCTCTTGCAGTTGGAAGTAAAAGTACTGTTACTACCAATTCCTACTACTAAAACTACTATTACTATTATTAGTAATTCTTTTACTACTGGTATTACAACGCTTATACAACTAGTAGACATACATTTACTATTATTATTATTATTACTGCTGCTATTACAAATGCATGTAAAGTCTGTGTTTTCACTGCAAAATGTTTTTAAAAAGATTTAAAACTTGAGAACAAAATTGAATGCAAAGGTCAGTTATTATACTAAGTCATACTACTACTAATGCACACTAGGCTGTGTACTTCAAAACTTTGCCACCATATGTGCAACTTGCAGACATTGTGACAATGTAATGTTTCTATAGATGGTGACACTTAAGAATAACTCATGACTATTAGGCAATATAAAAACATTAATAAATATGTAATAACAATAATTTAATGAATAAACAGTTTATAGAGTCTGAATTAACACCAATGTTTATCATTTTGCACTGATTTACATGAGCTTACTGCTAAAGAGTTAAAGATTAATAATAGTGTTTATAACGCAATGGTGTTTCTAAATGTAAGTAATGCTTTGTAAATAATCAATTAACTGTTTACTAATCCTTAACTAACTCTTAATTATTGCATAATAATGTGAGTTATTCTAAAGTGTTACCAAAAACTCAAATTAAAGTATTCATAAAATGACAAAACACTTCTGTTAAAATGGCAAATGTAGCAACAGACAGATTTATTTTTACAAGAATGTTTTAATAAAAAAGAAAATCAAAATCATTTTGCACTTTAGAGTACTAATAAAATAGTGAGCAAAACTTCTATTACTAACTTCTGTTAATTTTACTACTAATGCTACACCTCCTCCAGTTACTACGAGTGCTGGACACGTGCAGTAATGTTGACCATCCCGCATTTGCATACATACACCAATGTAGCAAATTAGCTACATGTGTTTGCTAATTTGCAGGGCTGTCTTTACAAATACTAACTACTACTGCTGGTGCTGCTACTACTTAGAGTGAAAGTAATGTAAACAACTTTTTAAATACTTAAAGTATACAGTATGAGTTAAACTAACTCAACAACATTACTACTAGTACTACAATATTACTACTATTACTACTACTACTAGACTACACTACCAATACACATTGTTGCCCAGGCCAGGATTCAAACTTACTTCTCCTTACTCACTAACAGATGTTTCAAACAAGAATTATTACAAAATACTACTATCTATTACAAATACTACAACATTCAATGGTTACTTCTTATAATATTACCAAATAACATTACTCTTACTAACACTACTACTAAGAGTATTTACTACTGTTGCTACTCCTTCTACTATTATTACTACTAGAAACAAGGGAATAGTAGAGCAGTCAAGTACTGTTACCACAAATTGCTAATTACTACAATTACCACTACTAGTTCTTCTTCTTCTAATACTCTAATAGTACTAATACCACTCCAGTATTGATGCCTTCTTGTATAGACATCACCTTTCTACCCACCTTGTCCCCAATATCTAAATTCTATTTTAACTCAAAAGTAAAAGTATGTTTTTAAACAAAGTACTCATTATAGTACTGCACTATAGTACCACACTAACAGCAATTGCTGCTGCTATTATGAAATGCATGTAAACCTCCTGTTACCAGTTACTACTACTCCTAATATAATTTTAGGGTTGTTATTACTCTCACAGCAATTATAATAGTATATTACTGTTGCTATTACTATTACTGCTGCTATAACAAATGCCTGCAACAGTCATGCTACTGCCACTACTACTGAAACTTACTTATTACTGCTAATAGTACTATTTCTACTACTGTTATCATACTTATCACACACAATATAATAATAATTACTACAATTGTTATTATTTCAGTGGCTATCACTTTTATTATTACTACTGCTATTACAATTGTAAGTAAAAGTACTGTTACTACCAATTACTGGTACTAAAACTACTACTAGTAATAATAGTATTGCTTTTACTACTTATTACAACACTTATGCAACTATAATAATACTATCACAAATATTATTACAGTTGCTATTACCTCTATCATTACTACAGCTCTTGCAGTTGGAAGTAAAAGTACTGTTACTACCAATTCCTACTACTAAAACTACTACTACTATTATTAGTAATTCTTTTACTACTGGTATTACAACGCTTATACAACTATAACACTATTACAAATGTTATTATTATGATAACACATCATAATAATGCACCACTATTACGCAGTAATAAAGCATTACTAAATATGTAATTAACAAAAATGTAATAATAAATATTTTATAGATACCTTATTGACTAATGCATTAATTCACATTAACTTATTATTCAAGTATTCAACAGTAATGACAATGCTTATAACTCAGTAGTGTTTATAAATGTTTAATAGTTTGCAAATAATCAATTAAGTGTTTACTAACCCTTAACTAATACTTAACTATTGCTTCATAGTGTGAGTTATTCTAAAGTGTTATCATTATTACAGCTGCTATTACTTTTATTACTAATACAGCTGATACAATTGTAAGTAAAAGGACTGTTACTACCAATTCCTAAACCTACTACTACTACTATTAGTATTTCTTTTACTACTGTTATTACAACACAACCCACATTTTTGAGAATTTATAAATGGAGTTATCTGCTTTTGCAAAGCAAAATGTGTCATATGTAAATACCAATATTGTAAATAGTTTAGAAATAACTCATTGACTCATTTGTAATTTTGCACTGATTCACATGATTTTGCATTGATTCAAGAATTCAACAGTAATAACAATGCTTATGACTCAGTGGTGTTTGTAATGTTTAAGTAATAGTTTGTAAATAATCAATTAAGTGCTTACTAACCCTTAACTAATACTTAACTATTGCTTCATTGTGTGAGTTATTCTCAAGTGTTATCATTATTACAGCTGCTATTACTTTTATTATGACTACAGCTATTACAATGGTGAAAACAGTACCAGAGTATGTGCAGCCAGTTCTCACCTCTTGCTGCTAATTTGTAACAAAGTCGGACACATCACTACATCTCTCTCCATAGCTCCATGTCTTAACCTACTTCTAATCCAGGAGGCAGAGTCAGTCGTTATTCTGCTACGGGGCTAACATGCATGACAAACGCTAACACTGCTAGCACCGCACGGGGAGGAAAGAAAAAAAAAACACACACAAAAAACGGGGGAGGTATAATTGAATCAGAGCGAGAATGTGACAGCGCCATGACAGTAGGGGACACGGCCGCCGCGGCTGGAACAATATTTAGACCGGCAGAGGCAGGCGGAGTGGCCGGGCCTGGCGCTGTATAACCTTCACATCGCATATTAAAGGCAAGATGTCAGCGCATGCAAATGAGAAGTAGCCCCGGTAAAGTCCCACGCTAATGAACCAGGCCGTCGAACTGCGGCAGCACCGGCTCACATAGGACGCGCCATAAATAGTCCATTTGGCCCGGTGCCAGTGGGGAGAAGCTAAAGCTATAGCCACCGGGATATAGGGGCCCCATGTTTTTTCTTTCTTTTTTTTTTTCTTTTTGTGTTATGACAGACAGAGGAGGACGATCAGACCCGGGCTGGAGATACGGGCTTCCCTTTTCCAGATTAATTAAAGAAAGGATCAATTAAGAGTGATGAAAACCATGGCGGCGCGCTGACGAGCTGATAGGCCAATCAAGCCTTGAAATGCAGAGTAGTTGGCATGTTTTATCTCTCCCAACTTAATTGCAATTTTCCAGAGGGAGTGACGTGATCAAAATGGCAGGGTGAAATTAGCCGTGCATGAATACAGTATTTATATGCAATTCTACTGTAATACTTCATGGTTTCTGTGCCTAGTTTTAGCCAGGTCACAGTACTGTTATGCCCATCTACAATTACTACTATTATTAGTACTGCTTCTATTACTGCTACTGCACAAACACATATTTATAATGATACTATTGTGCTATTAGTACTGTGTCAAGTAAAAGTGTTGTTACTACCAATTACTACTACTAATACACTTTTATTATTACACTAACAGTGATTATAATACAATATTATTATGCATTTAAAACTCCTATTACCAGTTACTATTACTTTTAATTTACATACTTATACTGTTATTATCACACTATAATACAACACTAGGCTATATAATACTGTAACTGCTGCTATTACAAACAAACAAATGCATGTAAAAGTCCTGTTACTACCACTACTACTAAAACTACTACTACTAATAAATTATACTACTTTTCACTACTGTTACTTACAACACTTGCACAAATATATTGATACTAGTACAATTGTTATTATTACAGTTGCTATTACTTTTATTACTACTGCTACTACAGTTGAAAGTAAAGTCCTGTCACTTCTACTAAAACTACTACTGTAATACCTGCTTCTAGTTTTAGCCAGGTGAAAGTACTGTTACTCCCATTTACTATTATTAGTATTTATTATTAGTAGTATTACTTCTATTACTGCTACTGCACTAATACAAATGTAATATGATACTACTAACACTGTTATTATTGTTACTGTGTCAAGATAAATTACTACCAATTACTACTACTAATAGACATATAACACTCCTACTTTTATTATTACACTAACAGTGATTATAATACGATACTACTTGTGTTATTATTACTGCAGCTATTACAAATGCATGTAAAACTCCTGTTACCACCAGTTACTACTACTTCTAATAAACACACTTCTAGTGTTATTATTACATTAACAGATATTATAATGGAATACTATTCTACTGTTGTTATTACTATTACTGCTGTGAATTAGTGTTTCTACCATTACTACTACAGCTATTACTTATAATAGTACTACGTCACCTACTGTTATTACACTTACACAAATATATTAATACTACCACAAAGGTTATTATTACAGCTGCTATTACTTTTAATATTACTGCAGATATTACAATTGAAAGTATAAGCCCTGTTGCTACCAATTACTACTAATAATAATACTAATATCACTGCTTCTACTATTATTACTTCACTTACTCAACTGTTAGGATACTACTAGTAAAAGTACCATTACTGCCAATTACTACTACTAATAGCATTGCTTCCACTATTGCTACTACCAGTTACTACTAGTAGACAAACTTCTGCTATTGTTATTATTACTGCTGCTATTACAAATGCATGCCAAAGTCATACCAATTACTACTACTACTAAAACTACTACTAGTAGTAGTACTACTTCTACTATTGTATTACTACACCTAACCAAGTATATTATGATTCTACTACAGTTGTTTTGATTATTACCATTGCTATTATTATTATTAATGGAGCTATTACAACTGCAAGAAAAAGTCCTGTTTCTACCATTTACTACTAGTAATAGTACTTCTACTGTTATTAGTAATAACAATATTAACAATAACAAATATACTGTTGTATAATACTACTACATTTGTTATTATTATTATGGTTGCTATTACTATTATTAATACTGCTGCTATTAGTAGTAGCTCAGTTGGTAGAGCCGCTTGTCCAATAACCAGAAGGTTGGCGGTTCAAACCCACTCCTACCGTTGCATACTGTCGTATGGCGAGGGCAAGACGCTTAACCCACCTTGCCTCTGGTGTCTGCGCACACTGGTGTATGAATGTGAGTGTGAATGGGTGAACGGTTCCTTGATGTAAAGTGCTTTGAGTACCCATGAAGGTAGAAAAGCGCTATATAAATGTGACCATTTATCTATGACTGCGACAAGTAACAGTACAGTGCTGTTACTACCAGCCAACTAATAATACTAACAGTACATGTTTTTTGACTGTGTTTTTTGTTTGTTTGTTTGTTTTTTGTATACTAACCCACTCATAATATACTACTAGTTATTCGTAGTACTACTTAATTACTACTATTACTGTTACATGTACTGTCACTATCAAATACTATTACTAAAACTATTATAACAACTACTACTGTTGGTTATTAAAGCTGCTATTGCTAGTGCTTTTACTATTATTGCTGTACTGTAATTATTACAATTGCTACTATTGCTACTGTTATTTTTGCTGCTGCTGTTACTCCTGTAATAAACTAATTCACAGCGGTGTCCAGGTCAGACATCTCCTAATTCTAGCCCTATATCTCTCTCCTGTTCACCTTTATCATGCTAATTGTGCACATGCTTCCACTGTTCAGCATTAGCTTTTGCTGAGTGGCAAAACGGCTTGGCTGAGGACAATTTGTCCCGTGCTGCCCAATCATGCCAGATAGCATGTGGCTCTACAATATGGAGCGATCAGGGCCTCATTTGCATATGAGGACATGGATTTTCATACACCGCGCTCCCGCCTCTTTACGGCACACAGCGGGCTGTGTGACCTTACGTTGAGAGGAGAGAACAAAGATGTGATGGCTTACTCCAGGGAATAAAGTTAATACGAGAACACAAAAGGAAATGTGAAGTAATGTGGGAAGGGAAGGATTGCTGGAGCGGCGACCTCAAACACTGGATTACAGTGTTACTGTAAGATACGTACTGAGCTGAGCCTTGTTGCAGAAAGCTAGTTTTAGTTTTTACACAGTTTAGTTTGGGCTAATAATGAGTTTAAAAAAAAAAAAAAAAATCAAAACAGTGTCTTTATTGCCATGGCTACAAAGCTGCTCTGTGCTGGAGCATATGTGGCCCTTGGATACACCAGTGTTGGCTCGAATTGCACATGATCACGGACCCAAGGTTGAAAAAAACTGTGGGAACGGGGATTAAAACTTGTAGCCTAACTTTCTGACATAACATCATTTGGCACAGCAACAAGGCAGTAGTATTTTTTCTGTCTTTATTTGATAGCAGCAATATAGAATAACATGGAGCAAATCCTCCTGAGATGGATTCAAACACGGCTGGTCTCTCCCATGTAAACCACCAAGGCGTCCCCAGTAGTACAACTCTCATACTGCACAATAAAGTTGTTGCCAGAACATACTTTAGAACTATATTATAAACAGGGCTTGGACATTGACACTAGCCAACTGGCCAAATGTGAGTACATTTTCATTTTGGCTAGAAACACAAATGCTCTCACTAGTCTCTTTGGCCGGGTGAATTCTATGCATATATTAACTTGAGAGGTTAGGTCTGAATTTATGTTGCTCTGACTTGAGTGTACACCATTCAGTTTACAGTAATTTATCATGATTAAAGAAAGAAAAATAATTTAAGCAAAATGTACATGTACTGAGACAGTTTATTCTTCCAGGAGAGGTAAACTTGTTTTTATATTTGATAAATTCCTGTCCATGCATTAAACTAGATTTGACTTTTCTTTAAGCTTATTGTGTACCAAAAGATACACATTAAACTTAACTAATGTAATTGTGGCTAGTAAAAACACAAAGCGGCTAGCAACTTTGGACAAAGCCCAGCCACCCTGGTCACTAAGCAAAAAAGTCAATGTCAAGCCCTGATTATAAACAATGTATTTATTAGCTAAAGTTATATTTTTGAATTTATCATCATCTGGCTGATGGAAAAGAAAATAATAAATGTGACTTCTGACCCTAACAGTTTTATTTTATTTTATTTTATTTTTATTTTTTTGGTACCACTTTAGAGTAACACACCACTATTAAGCAGTAATAAAGTATTAATACATATATAATTAACAATATTTTAATCAATAAATAGTACCTTATTGACGCTGATGTTTATTATTTTGCATTGATTTACATAAGCTTATAACTAAAGAATTCAACCATAATATGTTGTAATATGTTAAAATAATGCTTTGCAAACAATGAATTAACTGATTATTAATCCTTAACTAATCATTAACTAATGTTTCATAGTGTGAGTTATTCTAAAGTGTTTTTTTTTTATTATTATTATTAATCTTCTATGTCTATGACGCTAATATTTGGCTAATATTTTAACTTATTAAGATGAAAGCACATGTCCAAGTTGGAAAAACATCTTAGAAATATGATTGCAGCAATATTCTTTACTAGTTTAGAGATGACAAAAACAAACTGGACCAATCATGGCCTCACATTTGTTCCCTTGTTTAGAACTTCAATATAACCTTATTACAATCTGCACAAGGACAATGAAGACATTTCTATTTTGCTCCGCTTTGTACAAAGTTTTCTAGTTTTTATTATTTATTTGCTGCCATTATCTTTCTGAACAAGGGTGACAACCAAGTATTAGGAAGAATGAGTTTGTGACTTCTCTCTCTGATCTGTACAAACTTTTTACACAGATATATATATATATATTTTTTAAAGAATAATTCCAAAATACTTTTATTTACTGTTCTTTATTTATTTATTGTATCACACATATAACACTTTTGGAGCTTAACCAAGCTGCTTTAGACATGAGGCCAGCATTACTGTCAGTGAATTGCAAAGCTAACAAACATTCACTATGGGTAATTTAGATTTACTAATTCACTGATACATGTGTGTCCTTGGGAGGAACAATAGAGCAAGAGGGCCCAGAGCAGCAGAAGAAGGCTGTGTGCTCAACTCCCTCATAATAACTGAATTTACAGGAAACACATAGAGAGGATCAGTTTTAAATCCTCATTATGAGAATATAAAAAAATGCTGTTTGAATTTATGCAAGTAAGATTTTCTCAACTGTGAGTAGAGAACTAGTTATGCCTTTTTTAACCAATTGTTTGCCATGAGTTAATGAAATAGTTTGTTTCCCTGCCTTTTGGTGTGAGAGATCAAGGTTTGAAACATTGTCTTTCACAAAAGAAAGCTGGTGTGAAAAACAAGTGCCAAATTATCCATGTGGGTGGTTCTCTGTGTAAGGACCAGCCAAAATGTTTATGTCACATTTACAATAAACTTACTTATTTTTATGTTGTGTTAATGTGACCTATAGGGGAGGGAGCTGCTGTATATAAGCTTCTAGTCACAGGAGTTTTCGCTAAGCCCTAGGCATAAAGGGCGGAACATCTTCTAAAAAAACAAATCTTGTCCAGTTGACCTTCTTGTTTAACCTTTTTTACTAAATTCTCCTACACAGACAGAGAACCTACACAAACAGATTACTTAGAATATAAGCTGTGTTTTATGCATTTTTGGTCATTTTATCTAAAATAACCCTTTTTCACTAGCATGGCTATGGCCACCCACTTTCTTTTTGAAAGCAGGAAAGTCTGGTTCCTCTCCTATGCAGATTTTTTTTCTAATCACTTAATTTCAGTCATTTCAAATCCAATCATTTGATTGGCTCTGGCTAATACACAGTGAATTTAATAATTTTCTCTCACCTGACTAATGCTTTTCTTCATCACTTGTTGATTTTGCTGAAGTCTGTGTTGTTGTTCAGTCCTCTGTGGGTCTTTTTCATTTTGTCCTTTATGCCATTATGACAAAAGTCCTATTGATGTCAGACATAATGACCACATTCAAACAAATCCAGTTTTGTCTGCTGTCCCTGTTCAGAAATAAGTACAGAGTTGCTCATAATACACTATATTATGGCAAAACTGCCACCATGTTTTTTGTTGATAGGAGCCTGCGCCTGCTTTGCTTATGTGCAGCTCTTTGTTTCTCTGATTGGTTGACTGTATGCCTGTAAGCCCCACCCCTGGAAATCAATCTCAAGTGAAGAGGTTCTTTGCATAGAATAGGAAAAGAGTTATTCTGGCTGGCCAGGCTATTGTTCCACATGTTATTGTTGCAAACTGGAATGTTCAAACTTTAGACCGTAATATATAAAGGTCCCAAATTATGCTTTTTTCAGGCTTTTTGAAATAGTGTATAATGAAATAATACCTTTGCATAAGTATTTTATAACCTAAAATATATGTGAAAAACATCTTCTTCTGGGGGACTGTTACTTTTACTTTGCAGAAAATGCTTGGATTATGTGTGTGTTGCCCCCAGCTGGCAACGGTGGGGACTGGG
This sequence comes from Bostrychus sinensis, assembly GCA_020698575.1. Classification (NCBI taxonomy): domain Eukaryota; kingdom Metazoa; phylum Chordata; class Actinopteri; order Gobiiformes; family Eleotridae; genus Bostrychus; species Bostrychus sinensis. Next base: position 30,200,732 of record CM036251.1, on the reverse strand, counting down.
CACAGCATTAAATGGCTATTTAGCTTGGCTCTTAGCAACATGTCGCTAACAGATAGATAAATGAGCTGACTGCTTTGTAGTGATGCCGTTTTAATCTCTGAAATGATGACAGCGAGTCTGGTGACGGTGTATGTGCTTTAGAAATGCACACAAGCATTTCCTGGTTTCACATAGAGCTGTGAGACTGAGTGTTTTCAGATCAATAGAAGGGGACGGGCTCAGCATCTAGGATTACTCAAACAAACATGAATGAAAAATAATACCACTCCAGGTATGTTTTTATTTTATTATAACATGGTTAAAATCTCCAAAAAGTCAGTTAAGCAGAATAGGGGACCTTTAAAAACTGCTCAGATCCAGTTCTAATTCACCTACATTGGATTTGTTAGGTTCTGTCAACTGAAAAAATACTGACTTTGTTGCTTAAAGATGTAACACTGGCATTAACAGTACACTCAGCCTTGCTGTGCCTAAGCAGCTCCACAGACTGGAGTTGCACTGGTGGTCTCAGGAATGTTAGCATTTGCTTGTTTTTAATAATTTATCCGGTTATTATAACAATATTAGCTAAGATTAAACACACACACACATTGCTCATTACCTTGGGAACACAGCCCAGCAGAAGCTCATTTCCTGTTGAGGCAGACGCCGTGACCCCGGATGACCCGCAGATATTCCCATTACCACAGGCCCGTGTTTAAGGGAAGCCTTATTGAGCTACCTCAGCTGAACACCCACCACTCTGCACCTTTAATGATTATTTCTGCCTTTACAAATCAGATCGGAAACAAGGATTCAAATATGGAACACACAAAGAATATCAGCAGACTTTTTTTTCCAAACAATAACATACTGCTACTCCCTTCCCGGCTTTTATTTTTAGACACATTTGGCTCTGGAAAATACAAAGACACTGTATTAAACTAAATCAAAATTTAGAGTTAACCTTAACATTTCAGCTCTGGGTTCAGGGTTTTTTTTTTTTAAAGACTGTATGTTTGGATTGAAAACAGACCCTTCTACAGGTTCTCGGGTCAATTTTTCCAAAATTATTTGAACAACCAATCAAACTAAAATCTGTAAAAATACATTTATGCATGTGATGAAAAAATAACACATTTATATAAAAAATAAAAAAGCTGTTCGCGAGTTCCATTAGCCAAAATTAAGCAGAATATGTGTTTTTTAATGCACAAACCCAGAAGGTACATTGACCATCTATTGTGGTCTGCCATAACTCTGTAATAACTTGTCTAACACAACATCCCTAATTCAGGAACTAACTGCTAATAATTGCTTTTCTAAATAAACCAGCTAAATATAGAGCTATGTGCTAATGTTCTCTATGTGGGCACTGACACTAAACACATGTACTCTGTTGTTTAGTACCATTCAGGAAAACAGTTTGTGTACAATGAGCTATTTTTGGTGACAAGTACTTAGTTGTACTTTAAAAATGAACTGCAGTCTGCTGAACTTTAGTACCACCAAATACTCACTACTTGTGTTGTTTTCAGCAGAGTCTACCTTAAATTTCAGTTCACATTGCTCCTTCTGCTATTACTATTACTTTTGTGAGTAAACGCATTACCATTTCCAATTACTACTACTAACTACTAAAACTGTTACTACTACGCTATGCTATACTACTATTGTCATTATGACTGTCGCTATAACTTATTATTATAACTACAGCTCTAAGCATAACTGTTATTGTTAATGCTGCTTTTAGTATTGCAAGTATAAGTACTGTTACTACTAGTTATTACTACTATTTAAACTACTATTAATAATAGTACTACTCTTATGCTCGTATTACTATACTAATATTAATAAGATACTATTTCTGCTGCTATTACTATTGTGTATAAAAGTATTATCACTTCCAATTACAACTACTACTAAAACTACTACTGTTACTACTACACTAATAGAAATATAATTTGATACATCTCCTATTGTAATTTTTACTGTTGCTATAACTACTGTTTATGTTATAACAGCTGCTGTTACCATTACTATTGATATTAATGCTACTTTGAGTATTTCAAGTAATACTATTAAAACCTTTATTATTACCAGTTACTACTACTTCTAAAGCTAATAGTACTACTTCTACTGCTGTTACTACAAACATAATCAGATACTATTACTATTACTACTGTTATTACTACTGTGTATAAAAGTATTATCACTTCCAGTTACTACTATCGCTAAAACTTCTACTTACTACTATACTAACAGAAATATACTTTGATACAACTGCTATGGTCATTATTACTGTTACTATAACAACTGTAATTATTATAATAACTGCTGCTGTTACTACTGTTACTGTAAATGCTGCTTTTAGTATTGCAAGTAAATGTACGCTACTGTTACTACCAGTTACTACTACTACTACTAAAGCTACTAATAATAATGTAGTACTCCTACTGCTCTTATTACTATAGAAATGATAAGATACAATTTATATTACTACTGCCATTATTTTGTGTATAAAAGTACTATCACTTCCAATTACTATTACTACTGAAACTACTACGGTTACTACTACACTAACAGAAATACATTTTGATACAATTAGTATACTATAATAGTGTACTAACTACTGTTGTCATTATTACTGTTGCTATAACTAATGTTATGTTATTATTAATGCTGCTTTATGTCACGCAAGTAAAAGTACTGCTACTACAAATTAGTTCTGCTTAGTATACTAGAGCTTCTACTGTAGCTTCTACTGCTAATAGCACTTCCTACTTCTCTTATACTAATACAAATAATATGTGATTGATTGAATAACAATAATTATTGTTACAGTTACTACTACTAAAGCTACTAATAGTACAATTTTTCTACTGCTATTATTTTTACTACTACTAGTCTTGCAAGTGAATGTGCTGTTCTGTTCTGGTAACACTTTATTTTACAATACACTAGATACAGTGTAACTATAATGCTACTACAATGTAACATGTGCTGTACCAAACTATAATATCATGTACTTATGTTGTACTTACATAATGCAATTTTGTGTACAGTTACAGTACAAATGTAATAAATAAAATACTTATTACACTGCACTATCAGTGTACTTTTTTTAGAAACAAAAAGCACTTTTCTAGAGTAGTGTAACAAGTACTTTTTATTACATTTGTACTGTAAGAACATGATACATAGTAGTTACATTGTAGTTACACTGTATCAAGTGTAGAGTAAAGGGTTGTGTAAAATCACATTACCATAACATTACCATTACTTTTAACTGTACAACATCTACTACTGTCAGTACTATACTAATACACATATAATATGCTTTTTCTGATGTTATTACTATTACTACAGCTATTACTATTGCAAGGAAAGCAAGTACAAAGTGTACTCCTCTTTCACCTTTATGCTGATAGTGACATCTTTTCTGTATTATCAACAGTCAATTATTCAGTGCTGACAAGTAGTGTAGATGTGTTTAAGTCGTGAGTACAACTACTACCTACCTACTATGCTACTACCAGTTGTCCTCACACACACACGCAAAAAAAAAACTACAAAAAAACTGCATGCTTTTCATTTCATATTTGATTTTTGATCTGATCCATGGCAGATTTTTACTCAACATCCTCCTTGAATAAATTCAGTCCACCTACGTCGCTCACCCTTCATTACCACAACACTGTAACCTCCATGCTTGCATATGACCATTATACGCAACAAGGAGCCGGAGACCCGTCCACATGGGTAAAGCTGTTAGCTGCCTCTGAAGCTTAAGTGAGTCTGTCGGGGTAATTATGGAGGATAGCTGAGCGCTATCAAGGTCCTTAGCTCGCTCACTGCCGGCCTGATCCGTGCCCGACATAAAGAGTCTCCAGTGAGCGCGGGGGGAAATTGAAAAGATACACTTATGAAGCTAATGGCAATAGCACCAGGCAAATCACATGCATTTGGCGGCAAGAAATGAGTGAGCGTTTGGAGTCGTGCGCCCCATGGCTGCACTTAGGCCATATGTTTGATTAGCCGTCAGAAAGTGTCACGTAGCAGGGGAGGATACAGCACAATGACCAGAGAGTGGTAAAGGGAAATGCACTGTTAGAGGATTGTCATTCATGCTGGTGACAGGTGCAGAGGGAAAGCAGAGCCACTGTATGTCAATCCTAAGGTAGTGGAAATATTAGTACAGTGCTTCCCAATCAGGGGTACAGGGACCCTTATCCCCCCATCCTTTAATTAAAAAAAAAAAATTGCAATATTTTCATATTAAATTCAAATATTGAAACTTGTAAAAAAATAAGTATTGAATGATGATAAAGAGGTGAAAAAAATGTGTGTTTTGATGATTTGATAGCTCAGTCTCAAAGTGGAATGATTCAAATCATAATTATTTTTGACAAATTCTACTTAGATTTAAGAAAAAAAAATCTTAGTAATTTAAAGCTACTTTGAGCAGTATATATTTTTATATTTCATAAAAATGACCCATATGTGTCCCAAGATATGATGTAAACAAGTTACAGCTGATTTAGTCATGATAAAAAATATGTTTTACATAAAGGCCAAGTTGTATTTGCTTACTTTTTTTGGCTTTGGTTCTAAAACTGCATTGCTGATCGTCCAATCAGAAAAGCAGTTTTGATTTAGACTGCAGTACTGTTTTCAAACCAGTATGAGCACATGCTGCTTACAGTACCTTTAAATTTCTGAGTAATGTTTTGTTGTACATTTATAATGTGTTTAAAATTATATATATATTTTTTTATTTTGAACATATTAAAATTAGTCAATGTAATAATATTTCTAAATTTGTATTAATCCTATTTAAAGGCATTTTTCAATCTTTATCTCTTTAATTTTCAAAGCAAAAAATGTAGAAGAATTAGCAATTACAATAAATTAAGTATAAAATGTACTAAAAACACAGAAAACAAAAACTATTTTTTGAAAAAATGAACATATATGAGTAAGGGAGTATGACAGAAAAGCCCAGGAAAGCCAAACATGTTGGGAACCACTGCATTAGTAGAACTAGAAGCACCTGACCTCCACCAAGGCACTGACCTTTTCTCACAATGGTAAATATAGTTTCAGAGCTGGACTTGAACTTGAGATCTTCTGCTTCAGGGAGAAATGCTTAATCTGGTAAGGCCTTATAATTCACAGTGGTAGATAATCCAATCCAAAACCAATCATTGGGAGAATTGTTCATTCAGGGGTCATGGGTTGCTGGAGCCTTTTTCATCTTTGGACATGAGGAGGAGAACATCCTGGATCATCACCAAAACTTAAGAAAACATACATTACCAGACAATATGGACAATTTAGATTAAACAATATAGCATTTATCAATGGATATAAAAAAAGCATTCATTTTTTTATGACTCCTCACATATAAATATAGGTTTTAGATCATCCTTGTGTATGTCTTTACAGCCAAAACAGTAGAGCACTGAGAGTTTTGTTTCTATTTTGTAACCAATAATAAAAAAGCTGCTTCACTTCCTGTTTCTATGGGTGCTCAGAGAGGTCAAACAACAAAGCATTTTTCTTATCTTCAATTTTGAACATACAGTGCTCATGAGACCTATTTTTCCTGGGTGTGTCCTTTTAAGGCTACCGTAGCTGTTCACATACTCCAACAAGGACAGATGAGAGATTTGGATTTTTTATTTTTATTTTATTTTTTTATTGACAATTTAATTGGTCAGTGGCAAGAGTCAAACACGGCAACAGCTCTCTACTCCATCTAGTGGCACAAAATGGAATGACTGAATCCTTGTTTTAATGTAAAGCAGCGACATCTTAGAAACACTGCATACATTTTGTCACTTTACTCTGCACATTGTTATCTGTTGTCGTCTAGAGTGGCTGAAACCAGAGTACGCCAGTGTAATGTGTCGACTCCACTGGAGCTCGGAGCCATTTTACAGTCATTTATCTGAAAATGGCAACATAATGCAATAACATTTGGGATGCAACTGTTTCGATTGGGACTGGATAGTGTGCCAAGCTGCAGTAACACGCTCACAGCACAATATTGGTGTCCATCATTTCGAGGTAACTAACAGGGTTTGGGTTTCAGGTTTTTTTTTTTTTTTTGGAGGCGGGGAAATCAAATTAGTCTGCCAGACATCCAATTTGTGTTTTTGTGTAGTCAAATGCGGTGGCTGCATAATATTCTGCAGGCCACGAGATGAGAGAGAGAGAGAGAGAGAGAGAAAGAGAGAGAGAGCGGAGAGTGCTTCCTTTGAGTTACATAACACAAAAGAATGTACTGTTCTTGATTGGAAATGGAAACTTTAATTTTGCTCGGCGAACAAATGGCCCGCGCTTGATGTGGCAAAGAACCTTGTAATCAAAAGGTCCGCACGCTTGCAAGCTGCTCCGCGAATTTCATGTGAATAATCCACTTCCCTTAAAAAAGCCTCATTAAAATAATTGCTGGTCAATAAATTAGCGGCAGCACGAGTTAGCTGCTGCCGTCGGCGTTGTTAAGCTTTAACAGTGAACATGTAGTTCCTCAGCAGCTAAATCATATCAGATGGACTATCGACAGCCTCCTGTCAATAGCCGGGGGGCCCTCTGAGGGTTAGCTATTTGCACATTGACTGATTGACTGTTTCTTAATAGACACATAATTGGTGACAAAGACCTTCCAATGGAGTGTCATTCGCCAAAGCGTTTGCGATAATTCACAGCCTGTCCCATTTTCTGTTGGACACGCTCCCAAAGTAGAGGCTGTGATGAGAAACACGGACGCCCAGACACAGAGGAAAATGTACAGGATTCAGAGGCTGAAAACAGCTCCGTGGGTAGAGGACAAACAAGGCAGAATGCAATCTATAGATGGAAACACAGAGGAAGTAAACTCTGACCTGATGGGGCATTATTCACTGGCTGTAATGCAACCGGCTATTTCCTTTCACTCCACACAATGTTGATAGATAGCATTTTTTCAAATGGCATTTTGCCTTATTCATCAGCGCTCCTTTTTGTCCCAGACCAGCAGGGCGTTCAACAAGACGGGGCGAGTGCTTCTGCAACTCCTGATTGCAATAGGTTGTGTTTACATGATGTCATGGAGTTCTTAAGGGCCTATAGTTTAAAACTGAGCTGGAGGGCAAGTCAGAATTCTATGGTAGAATCTGCTGCTAATGATTCACAATGCAGATGTCTTGTCCTTAGTTTATGGTTAATATCTCTGCAATTACTGGAACTATCCACAAGAAACAAAAACTGGCACAAAGTTCAAAGTCTGTCAGTGCAAATGACCTACAGTGACGTTGTAGCTTCACTATAATGTTTAAAAGTGGTGGCATTATTGAAAAACACAGGCATGATCAGGCTCAGTATTTGTGTATTTTCTGTTAATGTATTTCTTTTACAAATAGTACCTCACCTGCACATTTATATAGGACCCTGCCCTCCATTTGGGGTTTTGACATCATCAAATTCTAGAACATGAACTGGTGTAAGAAGGTTGAAGGGGAAGCACGCCTATTGGCTCTTGGTCTACAGAGTTTGTTAACCGACAGCAAAAAGTCTATATACTGATAATAAGATAGAAAAGACTGAATGTACATTGATGCAATTCTTCACAAGTGGACAAAATGTAAGACTGAATCGGCCTGGAGGGGGGGTACTGTGGCAGAGTGGTTACCTCCTTGCAAGGACCATGTGAGATTTATCCTTGAGTCAGCCATCACGCCATCGCTGTGCTTGTTTTGTGACATTCTCATTTCACCTTTACCTTTTTGAGTTATTTTAAAGACTAACAGACCAACAGCAGCACAAACATAACTGTGTTGGTCATGTTCATGTTCATCATTTATTTATTAACATCAAGTATAGTATAGTATAGTATGGCATAGTATAGTATAGTATAGTATAGTATAGTATAGAATAGTATAATATAGTATAGTATAGAATAGTATAGTATAGTATAGTATGGCATAGTATGGCATAGTATAGTATAGTATAGAATAGTATAGTATGGCATAGTATAGTATGGTATGGCATAGTATAGTATAGAATAGTATAGTATAGTATAGTATAGTATAGTATAGTATAGTATAGAATAGTATGATATAGTATAGTATAGTGTATTATAGTATGGCATAGTATAGTGTACTCTGGGCTTGAGCCGGAGTACATCTTAGATGTTCACTAATCATTTGCCGGGTTAAAGGTGCTATGAGCAATATATTTTTTTACTTCATAAAAATTACTCACGTGTCCCCAAATATGAACGTCTGGATATAAATTTTTATTTCAGTAAAAAATAAAAAAATAAAAATATCCAATATTTACTCAAGTAAAAGTAGGTTCTACAAAATGGACTCAGAAAATACATTTTCTTCAAAAAGTAAAATACTTGAGTAAAAGTATAAATAAATATGTTCTTAACAATATTGTCATAAATAGACAATTTATATATCGAGTATTACCACTGCTGTTTATAATTTCACACAATTTACATAAGCTTATTACTAAATAATTACACATTATAACTCACTGGTAGGGTACCAAGGCCCATAGTTACTGGGACAGGCTTCGAGTACACGTGACCCCCTAAGATGATGGATGAATCAGCCAAACGTAGAACTCAGAGCTGGAAGTGAAAGTAACCTCTAAATTACAGTTTGATGTGATGCATGTAGTAGTTTGTGGTGTTGTGGGAGTTGAGGCAAGAGGGTTGTGAGCAGGAAAAAAGAAAGTTTCTGTCTAAACCAAAGGACGCTACCCATTTTCACCAAATGAAGGATTGTAATGAAATATATCTTTTAAAAATATTTTATGAAAAATTATTTTAAAACATGAGCACCTTCAGCCTGGCAAACTTTGACCAGTCACATGTTTTGCATACAACAGCTTCTGCATTAGAATAAAGAACGTTCCAGGTGGCTGTTGTACTCAGCTTGTAAACAATGAATCCATGGCGGCCGAATACTGGAAGAGTAACTCTTAAAGTGATTGTTTTTCATTTTCTCTGCTTTATTTATGAGCACCTCTTCTGTCAGAACCCTCTGCGCCCTCATCAGGGAGACAGGGCGTCTGCAGCTGGCTCTCCTGATTGCAATTTGGTGCAGGAATGTTTAAGAAAAGAAAACAAGAAAGACAACAAATAAAAAAGAACAGGCTCCTCTTAATTTCGCTGCATTTGGTGAAGCCACGGCTCTTCCACACAGCTGCAGGGAGGATTTTAACATCTATTAATGCAGAATTACTCCAATTACAAGGCTTCTTTGCAGCGCGGCCCCTTCCGCTGGCTGCGTTAGATAGTGCACACCTTTGGGAGCCAATCATAGCCTTCACAGCCACTGGCAGCAGATGTAAGCAATTTACTTGTGATTTCTTCATATTCAGTGTGAGACGAGCTCCTGGTGACCCGCGACCCCGGAGCCTGCAGGATTCTAACCCTATCAAATTAAAGCTCTCTGCTCACTTATTCCCCAGCGCTCCTCCGGTGCTAAGCAGCCATCTCGCTGCATAGCAACGCTGCTCGGGCGTGCTCGCTCATACGCCCTGCCTCATCAGCCGCTATTAGGGAAAATATACAGTGCCCTAATTGGATGAGATTCAGCTAAGGAAGTGCAGTTAAAGGTCATTCTCCAGCGTGCGCCTCCTGCTCTTCAGAATAATTTCTGTGTCCTCCATCTTTGGGAGCAGTTAAACAATAGGGCCAAAGTTACAATGGGTTCTGTGTGTTCCCGGCTGAGCGATGGGCTGTGAGGTGGAGGAGCTGTGTAAACAGGCTGGCCCGGGCCCTGACTCAGGAGCACTGTGTCAACTGCACAAACCCTCCACTGTCCCCCTTCAAAGTGCCACGGAGCCTATGTCGCAACCTCATCGTTAGCCAATTTCATGAGTTTGAACAGGGTGAGAAAAGACCACCTTCCAGCGTAATTACTGGGCATTTAGCTGTGTTCACTCACTGTGGCTGCATGCACGCTTAGAAAATCAAAGTATTGCCCTAGTCAGATTTATACAGGGGTTCAGACTTTTTGCTGTATACACTATGCATAATGTATAGACCCTTCCAGGAGTGATGTTATTAGAAAAGCAGCCTGGTACCAAGATTAACGTTCCAGCCCATTAATTTCTACAAAGGAGCAAAATAAAAATATTAATTTAGACATTTTTGGACAGCAGGAACAAATGTTTGTTGTTTATATATTTATTAAAAATGACTGTTACTACATGTCCTGCTTAACATTGAAATTAAGAAATGTAAGTTACATATCATTTAGCTTATATACTAATAATGGACGCTAATCACTATGTTAAATAAAACAGCTAAACGTTGACAGATTTTTAATGTTTTCTAGGCATGGCAAGTTTATTTGTATAGCACAATTCATACACAGAGTAATTCAGTGCTTTACAGAAAAAAAGACAAGTTAAAAGTACATGGACAAGAATTACCAGGCTTCTAACCAGGCTCTGATATTACTCACATGTGGCAGAGTGGTTGTCAGTTGCCAAACCTGTCTTAGTTATTCATAATTTGCGATGTTTGGTCGCTAGGGCTAATTCCATCATTAAAAATGTGTTATCGTCTTCGTCTAACTTCCGGTACCAGTCTTTGGAACACAAACCTTCTGTTTACAAACACAAGAAGGGTCTACAGTTTATTCAGACCATGAATACACAAAGTGATCTGAGCCTGCTCCAGAATGGACAGCAGTGTTGTAGCACCTGAGACCTGGTTTTAAGACCAGTTCTAGTCTTGGGGCGCACTCACACTAGGACCATTCGAACCGTGCTGTGCCCAGGTACGACTGGGGAGGGGTCCCCCGCCGGCCCGCGCTCTCACACTTGCACAAACGATCCGTGCCGTGACCCGGTTACGTCATCACCTCTGAGGGCGACAGACTGCTACGTCATTGTGATGCGCGGTTTGTTTACAAGTCGAGCGAGCCTGCTAACACAACCGGTGTAGTGGAAAACGTGAGACCAGCAGCCTTTAGTATCAGACCTATTGTGATTCTGCTTTGAGTCTCGTTCGTGAGACGCGGTCTTCTGTCACAGGTTTTGGAATAAACCACATACGAGGAGCAGCGAAGGCACCGCAGACGATGAGAGAGGCTTCAGAACTACTGCGCTGTTCTCTTCTTCAGAAAGGTGAGCGCAGGTCAGTGGCTTTGTTACGAGTGTTGATAATGGAGTTTATTCACTTTTTACTGAGAAAACAACAGTTGTGTACATGACAGAGCTCGTAGTGTGCGTGCGCGCATGCATGAGCAACCGTGCCGTGCCGTAGCCCACCTCCTCCAACAGTGCCACAGTCCTGAAGCGTACCGCGACTGGGCGCAGTTCTAAGGACTCACATTAGGCAACCGTGCCCTGCTTTAGGGGCGTTCCGGACTTGGGCACGGTTCGATTGGCCTGGTGTGAGTACTCCCTTGGTCTTGGCTGCTGTTTTACTTGGTATTGGTCTTGAATCCAATTTTACTCTGCCTTGTCTCAGTCTCAGATGTGGCTGTCTCAGAGATTTTATTTACCAAGCACATACCAACCAAGAAAATGCTATTCTTCATATTTTCGAGTAATTCCACAAAAATATTAAAATCAGTGTTTAGACCGACACAGACATATGTGTTATGTAGAGGCGTTTCGAGACACTAAAGGGACCCCAAGGCAAGAGAGACAACTGAGGCCCTATATAGGCTCCAATTTAAATTTTATTTTTTATTTTTTTGTAAATGCCACCTAAAACCAAAAACATGGTAACAAGGTGCATTTGATAACATTTCACTAAGCATTAATATAAGCCACCCTTTTGCCTTCGATAAAGACTTTATCTAAATATGACCTTAATCTGATTTACGCTCATATTCAGATTAAGATCAGAGTGTTCTAGTGCATGTAAACACAGTGTTCATTCACCAGGGGGCAATTTAGAGTCACCGATTCACCTGCACCAAACTCATGCATGTCTTTGGACTGGTGGTAAGAAGCTGGAGTACCCAAAGAGACCCATCCAGAGAGTTTGTGTGTCAGCTGGCCCAAGGATTGAACCCACAACCTACAGAAGAATATGTTTAACATGAGCTAAGTTTCTAAATACTAAAAGCCAAGACCACAAGAATGCAGAATTAGGCTGAGTACAGTGCGGGTGAATACATGCAAACTTGGACAAAGACAGAAGTCCAGTTAGACATTCTAATATATTATGTGACATCATGTTAGTCGACTATTTTGCTGTGTTTGGCTTTGTCCATCAAAATCCATACTTGTGGCTGTGTATACGGTGACTGGCAGGGGATTCTTCCAAAGGCTCCCCGCCTCCCAGTTTTACAGCGAGGAGGGCAAAGGCCTTTTGAGCTCCACTGGAAAAACTGTGAGACATTGAACGTATGAACAAGCCCAGGGTCCCGCTGCTCTCTCTCCCTACCTTTTGTCCCACTCTGAAAGGTCTCCAACTGGTCTTCGAAACGCATCACTTGGCGCTCGGTTGTTTACCATGCCCGAAAGCTGATTAGAGGCTAAGACGTAACCCATCCATGCCCTAAGCCTATCAGTGCCCCCCCTCAGACGTACAGTGTTTGTCCTTGCAGCTCGGGAATCTTTCGAGTGATCGCCACCGCCCATTGATCTGGCTCTGATAAAGCCGCCGGCGTGGTGTGCGCGGTGCCTTATGGCTTTCATTCCACTCAGGCGAGTCCATTCCAGCGAGGCTGCGGTCGAGCTAATGTGGGACACGCTGCGCCAGTCACGGCCTTTGGGGATTGGGCCTAAGTGCTGTGATGCCTGGCTCTGAAATTCTCCAGCACACAGTGTAGGGAGGAAGTCTTTTACACTCCTTTAACTTTTCCCGTGAGCCAGTGTCAGAAATGTGGTAGAATGTAAACAACATGTAGTCGAGGCGAGGACAGGACTGGGTGATGTAGCCTAAACCAGGAACTAGCCTCAAATAAAGCATTACTAAAACAGGAATTAAACTCGAAATTAATATCAGGACTGAGTACCACCAGAGGAAGCCTCCAGTGGTTTACTACATTAACAACTAAAGCTCCTATTTATACAGTTTCATATGCCATAACTATTTTCAATATTACAATAACAATATGGGCTGAGATGCATTATTTGATGGAACCATTTTATAATAAAATACTGGCATATATACATGGACCACAGGAGGACTAACCCAGGACCAAACCAGGACTACACCTGGACCACAGCACCAGGACTAAACAGGACTTAACCTGACCACAGCCATGATAAAGCATACTCAAGGCCCAATTATTACTAAACCAGGACTTACAAGATTAAACCTGAAGTACAGCTGAAGTATAACTTGTTGAGTAGTGTATTTGGAAACACATGTTGAAATAATATCATTTTATAGGGTTCATAAATTATTATTAAGTTTCAAAATAATGTGGGAAACACTGATTAACTTATTTTTATTACACTGATTTATTTATTATTATTATTAAATTAACATTGACACATTTAAATCAATATTAAATCAAACTGTTATTGAATCAAGTTGCAACCTAAAGAATCGAAATCGAATTGTGAGGTTCTTAATAATACCCAGCCTTTTTGGAAATGTAAAAGTCATGAAGGCACTTTTATTCATGTATTGTGGACCTGTCCTTCTGCCTTATGGACAAGAAATAATCCAAATAATGCAGGAACTTGATACACCTGTTACAGTCTTACCCTCTGTAGATGGAAAAGCCAAGATGGGCCAGAGAATGGGTCAAGTCTATGACAGAATGCATCTGAGTAATTGATAGTTACTGTATATGCATATCAGAAATGAATCTTACTAGCCTGTCTGGGATAAGTTTTTGTCTTTTATAAAAGAAAAAAAGACTGCTCTTTAAAACTTATAACAAATTTTAATAATAGGAAAAATAAATATATTTTTTTAAATATCTGAATACATTTTTATAAGTGACATTATATGGCCCCTTCCTAATTATTGTTTAGCCTAGACACCACCATGAGTCTATTGTCAAGACAAATTGTAAGGACCTGTCCTGGAGCACAGAATAGTCTTGTGTCTTTAAGGATGCCTGTGATTGCTGAGCAAACACTCCTGTCCCACACATCTGACAGATGCTCTTTGAGTTGTATTGGCTTAGATCCCGCCGCCTGTCACCTTTCACATCTCAATGGGCCCGGAGGTGACCTCTCTGCTGCCTGGGTGCTCCATACGTTATTGGCCCTAACACAATCAAATGCACGTTCAGCATTTGGGGGGTGGAGCGCTGGCTGCCGCTGAGGTGCCCCGGTGCACTGAGAGGGCCAACTCCGCGACCTTTAACACCTGAACCTTGACCCTCATTTACAAGCAGGTCACCTCTACCACTGCATACTCCAGCTCTCATCAGGTCTGAGGATGACTGATCTGAGAACAGCCAGGAGAATACAAACTGGTATACACTGACTATAAAAATTCAGCTTCATTCACAAAACTATAGGGGCCCTAGGCAAGAGTGACAACTGAGGCCCTATATAGGCTCCGTTTTTTTTAAGTTTTTTTGTAAATGACACTTTAAACCAAAAACATGGTAACAAGCCTGAAAGCCTGAAAGCCAATCGCTAACTTAGCTGCCTCTGTCACAGGTGAATGACCCCACATTGAACATATTTTAGTAAAACAACAATATAATTAATTTAATGTAATTCGTGACAAAAACATTATCAGTAAAATGTTGGCCCACTTAAATGAGTTTAGTGTTAATTTAGGTCCGGACTGAAATGACACCAACATTTATATTAAAAAGATCAGTGCCCTTTATAAAAGCGTATAAACCATTGCGTCAAATAGCCATCTTAAATCTTGAAACTAACTAAAGTTAAGTAAATAAATGTTTTATTTGGGAGGAATATTGATTCAGATATGATCTTTGACAGAGTGACTTGCCACTTAAATTTGTACATCTGACAAACACTGTAATTATACAGCAAACTGGGGTCTAACTGGTCATTTTATCCTTCCCGTTCTCTCTGAGTCTTGCTTGAAGCCACAAATCTCTTCCTTTGGTTTCTTTTAGTCTGTGAGCAAGTAATTAAAATCTCGAATTGAGTTTTTCTTTTATTACTGAAAGTACAAAACCGATCGTGCAGCGCTTCGCCTGATATCACCAGCTTCTCTTCCACTCGCGGCTGGTTTGTTTTCACCGAAAAGGGGGCGTTAACATTCTGGTGACAAGGAAGTGATGTATGGCTGCTCTCATTTATAGAAGCTTTAAATCAATGTCTGAGCACTATATCTTTACCAGTGTTACAGCCAGCCTTTCAAGATGTTAAACTACACTACAACTTGCATTGAACCAAAGTAACACTGATGCAACATTGTTTTTCTATGTATTAATATTTTAATAGTACACCATTTCACACCCACACAATAGAAAAGGCTCTGGGCCAAAGTGACCTTTAGAGAACAAGGAGAAGAAGAAATAAATTAACACATTTTATTGTGCTGCATCACCAAGTTAAGGCAGTTTTAGATTGCAACTTCAATCTTAATATAGATTTAGTTAAGTCTATGTGTAGTGGGAGAACGTACTAATGATACTTAAAGATAGGTAATGTGTGCACTCCTGTATGTCATTGGAGAAGCAGACAGGAGCATCGACAAGCTCTGCGTTATGCATGGCTGCTAATGGAGCCAGTGAAAACACACAAAACGACAAGTAAATTCATTAGTTTGACATACAACTTTGAATGCAGTTCGTCACACAAAGGCCCAACATGGTCCATGAATCAAACACGGGACCTTCTTGCTGTGAGGCAGCACTATGCCAGTGTGCTGTGGCTAATTCTGTAGGAACAGTAGTTCTGACATGGTAATTTCTGGGCCCATATATTGTGAATATTATCCCATTTATGCTTTAGCAGGTTAAAAGTTTTTTCTTTTGTTGTTTTGCTCATGTCTCCTTTTCCAAACTGGGAGTGTCTGGGTGGGTTAGAGTACTGAAATATCTGATAGAACAGCCTTTACAAATAAAATAATCCCTCCCATATCTATCGTATACAGTATCTAAATTTCTATTAAAACATATTGAAATTTGTATTAAGTGGACAGCTTCTTCAGCACTGATTATTAATGTCTGCATGACAATAACACTGAATACAACCTATTTTCCCTGACTATATTTCATTCATGATCTGAAGGTTTTTTTTTGAACACCAAAGAAGTGACAGCACAGAGCGGCTCATTGTTGCTCGCCGTGCCGCCCGTCCTGTCTTGTACAGCTGTACTGAAACACTAGCCTTATTGGCCAGACATCTCCATAAAAGTAAAGAAGGGCTCCTCTGGCGCTGACCCTGTGGCAGCTCTAAATGGTGTAAACAGGAATGACATAATGCAGCGTTTTATGGTTAATCAGATTCCCACGGAGCGGAGGATCACAGGGAGGCTTTACAGTGGGCAGATGCAGGGGGTACTGTTCCTTTGGCTCGGCAACGAATGAATAAAGACTTATATGGATACAGGTTTTCATATTTGGTGTCACTGATATATGTGTAAAGACAAGAAGCACTCTCACAGACCTCCGCCAAAGCATTAGAGTTTAACGTTGTAATCCAGCTTCACCTAAAAGTTTTATTCCCATGGTTGTGTAACCTGGCCAGACCACTTCTTTTTCTATTCTGTACAAAGAATAAATCTGGTACCACTTGGTTTGAGTTTGATTTCCAGGAGTGGAACTAACAAAGGCAGAGAAATAAAGGGTGGGACGTAAGCTCACTGGTTTTGCCATAATACACCAGTATACACTGTTTTATGAGTAACTTTGTACTTACTTACTTCTGAACAGGAAGAGCAATGAAAGCCAACGGTTGAAAGATTTGGAAAAAGTCGGTTTGTTTGAATGTGGTTGTTACGTCGGACTCAATGGGACTTTACTCTTGTTAAAATGGCAACAAGACAAAAAAACTAAAAATTAAAAAATTTAAAATCCTATAGAGGACTCAACAACATAGCAAATCAAGGTTGTTATCATATCATCAATATTATTTCTACCATTTTGACCATTATATATATTTTTTTCCAGGAATAACATAATGAGCAATGAATAACAACTACAACCTAAAAATTATAAAATAATTAAAATAAAAAACAATAAACAAGGGTCCTATTTGTTCCAGTTTGCTCCCATCATATAACAGTAATACATGACAGGAGTTTTTTTTAAATAAATATACACATACTATAAACAGGGAGTACAACAGGCTGCATACACAAACATTTGTGTGTGGTGGTGAACCGCTCAAAGCCTTGTGGTCTGTTTGGACTGTGTAGCCACAATTTGTGTTCCTTTATTTTTGAATTTGCATTGATGATGATTGATGATGAGGGCACATCATAAATTTACTACTACAACAAAATGGAACAATCACCAGTGCACTGCAAGGTTTTTCTTGACATTTTCTCTATACTAGTGGTCCCCAAATTGAGGTCTGGAGCCCCCCTGGTGGGTTGTTTACATAAAGGTCATAAAAAGTAATTAAGTTTTAAATGAATTACAATTAAAGTGTGATCCTCTAGAAGAGCATTGCACTGTTTACAACCTTTAAAAACATTATCTCATAACTTCATCTATCATACTATCATCATAACTTTTTCTCTTTTAAACTCTTTTAAACAGAAACGTAGAAAAAAAAGTTTACTTCCTCTTTTGTATGATGCCATTTTACTACAAAACAAAAAATAGCTGTGAGGAATGATTAGAAACAGAGCTGCACATTGTTTTTTGGATAAATGAATGAGAGCAGACTGGACGGTGAGGACTTGTTGATTGTCCGTGCTTCCTGGAGTGGGTGGGGGTTCATGGTAGAGGCGGAGTTTCATGGAACGTTCGGCCATGCCAGAAAATACAGGATTACTCAAACAGGTGTGAATAAAGCAAAACATTTTTGCTTTTGATGAAGAACATTGTTTTGATGATGAACAACATTATAACTCAGAAAAGTCGATTTTGCACAATATAACCCCATTTAAGTACTTCTTTAATATTACTTGGAAGAAATTTTTAGCCAACAGCCTGTGTTTTTGTAATGTTTTTCTTGTTAAAATTCTAAAAGGAAAAACATGACATAGTCTTCCAAATAGAGTTAAATTGTATTGTTTCATGTTGGATCTTCTTTTTAAGGGGTTGCAGCACTCTGACTTTGGGGATGGTTGCTATATACAATGTGAAAGCTTCTTGCACTTTCTTACCATTGTATTAGCATACTGTATAGGTTCAATGCTAATCATTCTGAAGATTCTGGACCAATGCATTTTTCACATTGCACTGATCTTCCGCTCATTGTGTTCCTGTTCTGTGACAAAGCATTACAAATATTTCTAATTAGATTTGAGGACACTGAAATTTTTGCCATTTCTCTTGGCCACCTCTGCATTGACAGCATGCACTCAATAGAGATGGGGGCACCTCTTTGATTTCAGCTATGAAATTTTCATTTGAAAAAAGAAAGGAGGGAACATATTGCACTCATTCAAATCTAACTTTGTTCCCTCAAACTGGAAGATTGGATTTTCTTAATTAAATTATCCCCCTTGTTCACATACTCAAGGGGGTCTTTGGCTCAAGGCAGTGAGAAAAATGTGTCTGGCTTTTTTGGATGGCACAACGCTGGTTTGTGAAGAGAATGAAATGTTTTGTTCTGCTTGGACTCCTTTTTTCCATTCCATTTGGACGTCTTTTTTTCCTCGCTGGCCGTCCCCGCTTTCTTCTGTGTTTCCTCTGTGTCGTGCCAGCGTCAGCCCTGAGCCTCTCACCGACACACTGCTTTGATGTGTCCGCTCTGGCCGCCGCCCCCCCTGCGCTCTGATTGGTCGTCAGCGGTGAGTCGGAGGAGGGATGAAAGCGCCAGGGGCAGTAGGGCCACCTGCACACACAGAGCCTGCCTCATCTTCAACGGCTGGCCTTGACCGCGGCCTGAACTCCGGTGTCACCGCCTGCATCACACGGCCGCCGCGACCTCACACTCTCTCTCTCTCTAGCGCTTTCATTTATCTGCTTTCTCCGCTCCCTTCCACAGCTCCTCTCTCAGCTCCTCTTTTGTCTGCCTGGCCGCCTCTGTCTCTATTAAAGTGTTATGGGAGAGTGGCAGATGACAGGTGACTGTCTGCCTATTAAGCACATTCTTCGTCTATTCATGTATTAATGTAGCGCAGCAGAAAGTACGTTCTGTGTGATCAGTCTAAGGCCTTGTCGCATACATACATTTTTTCTTGTTAAACCTCCATTACCTCAAATATCCTTCAATCTCACTGAACAATTGACCCACTGCAAAATACATTACATGCAAAGTCAAGCAATAGTTTAAATCAGAGGTTCACAAACTTTTCAGACCATGACCCACAATGTAACGGTGCAGACGACCTATGTTTCAATCACATTTTCCAGTGACTGACGCTCTTAATAACCTCAGGAGGCAGAACATTTGAAAGCTGGGTAATATTATTTATTTGTATGCTTTATTTTTAAATTACTCAAAGTATTCACTAAAAGTATATAATTAAGTTTTATAGATTTTTTTAATTCTGGAAACCTTTTTACGTCCCCCACCTTCATTTCTCACAACCCTCAGGGGGGCCCGACCCCTACTTTGGGATCCCCTGGTTTAGATCAATGGGTCTCTGCCTTTTTTGTCATACTGTTGGTGACTCGTCAAAAAGTGGTTATATATAAAGTGATTATTAAATGAAAACAATTGTAATGTTTGTCTTCATTAGTACAGACATTTAAAACTTTAGTGTAAATATGAATTATTTAGCATTTGTTTCTTTTAAACTTAAATTCAAGATAGAAATAATAATAATAATAATAATAATAATAATAATAATAATAATAATGAAAAATATATAATAAATAATTGGCCTAATTAGTATTGGTGCATGCTTTATTTTTATTTGTAGCTCAAACTATACACCATTTGCCCCTGAACTACAAGATTCCCCACTTCTAATCCAATACAAGCTAGATTAATCTATCCAGCTCCTCAGCCAATGAGAGCTTTCCTAACTTCTCTTTTTTTATATCAGCATATGATTGGCCAAAACTTCCTGTATGCATTTCCCTCATGTATTAAAATCTTTAATATTAAAACCAAAATTATTTGGTTTGGACCCAAAACCCTGACATAGGAAGGTTCAGTAGTTTCAATATTTAGCTTATTTAAAGACTAACTATTGTTTTAATTATATCAAATGGGGAAATAGATTTTAAAATATGTCATAAAAGTTGTAGTCAAATTATTAAGAAGAATAACTTGCTTTGGCCACAGTAAAATTATCATGAATAACATTGGGTTGCCCACAAAACCACTGGCCTAAATTACTACTTAAGGTCTTTTATCTACAGACAATTTCTTTTACAATATGATACTAACTGATTGAACACTTTTTACACAGCTACAAATACAAAAAAGTACTGTCTTAATTATATTGGTGGCGCTGTTAGCATGGAAAGGACAGGTAGAAAAGTAGATTGCACTTCCATAAAGGGCCTGTAGAAGCTTGCAAAGAAAGTCCTCCAATATGTTGAACAAATGTACAGACCACCTTTTGCAAGTTTAACTTTGCTTCCAGACGCATGACTGCTCCAAACTTCTAACAACTTGCTCTGTGAAAGCCCTTGGAGCGTAGAGCCTCAACAGCGCTGAGCAGCCTGCACCAAGTACCAGGCTCAGGGTACGAGTGTGTCAAGTCCCAAAGTGAGTACGATGCACAATCCAGCAAGCTTTTGCATATGTTAAGGAGGATAATAGGCTCCTATGGGAGACAAGGCTAGGGCCCAAAAGTAGAAGTGCTCTGAAGGGGAAGCACACTACATGCAAAAGTCCACAAGAACAAATCCCACTTTGAATTTTTAACCACATCAAGGATAGAAGGCTGTGTGTAAAATAATCACGGTTTAAAGGTTTAGCATCACCTTCCCCAAGGCACTGTCAGTAATTTGAACAAAATGTCACTCAAAATACAAACCGCAGCACAAAGAGAAGAAAGCCTGTACACCCGTGTCTAAAAGAAGCCCCTTTGATTTACTAAATGCTCCCCTTACTCATCTTATCCCCAATGACCGCCGAGCATGAAGCGCAACATTAAGATCAATACTTAACAAAAACAACGGCAACAAAACAACACCCTCGTGACTGGGTTGGATCGAGTTACAAGAGAGAGTTTACTGTTAGAATCCCCACGTCGGCGTGTTCTGAGGTCTGTCGATAAGACGAGCACAGATTTGCGTTCCAAATGTTTGAGTTGAAGAGCTCTCCAGTGAAGTGTGAGGGGAAACATCAGCGTATAAGAAGCAGGTCGCGGGATACATTAGAGCACCTTGATGACTGCGGGCACAGGATGGGGGCGCTGCTTTCATTATTTCCTGCCCTCAGAAGAAAGTGTGATGGAGTATTGACTGGAGCTGGCCCGGCTGATCTCCTCACAGGCGGGACGTTCAGGTGCACATATGTGAGCAGGTATTGATGGAAATATCAAAGCTGCAGACAGGAGCTGTTGACCCTCCATCATGTCATCCTCAGCCCTTGCTGCTGGGCACAGTGGAAGAGCTCATATAGACATGGCATCTCAGCATAATGAAAACCTATTGATGCCTCGCACTGCACTAATGATGGAATTGACTGAACGCACAAAGGCATAATTTGTATTATTCAGCCGCTGACATGTGCCAATGTCCCAGTAAAAGGAGAGCCTTTTATTTGACTGCCGTCAATCACTTTAGAGCTTTATAGAGACTGAAGACTGCAGTGGTATATGAGCTGCACAGTGAAAAATGAGACACTAGTGACTAATCTGAGGATTTATCAGTGAACAATAAAACAGAGGAGCTCAGCAGGAAACGGGACACCCTCGACACATGTTCACGGAGTGTGCAGCCCATGTACAGGCCCAGCTGACGTCCTGGCAGCTCCTCTGTTTTCACTCGCACTTGTCTGCTCCGCTGCCAGCTTCTGTGTGGTCTTTGGCACTGTACCTCAGCTTCACACTACTGCATTCACGGGCATTTCTCTCAATAGAGCCTTTTGCTTAGAGCGCAGACAACATGGAAGACATGGGCAAGGTCGGCCCTGAAAGTGTCTCGTTTAGTAAAGTGGGAGTTGTCAGCGAGGTACTGTGGTGCTG
Organism: Bostrychus sinensis; assembly: GCA_020698575.1. Classification (NCBI taxonomy): domain Eukaryota; kingdom Metazoa; phylum Chordata; class Actinopteri; order Gobiiformes; family Eleotridae; genus Bostrychus; species Bostrychus sinensis. Next base: position 30,178,624 of record CM036251.1, on the reverse strand, counting down.
AGTTCCAGCGTGTTTTTGGGGTGACCTTCTCATTGTTGTTGGGCGGAGACTTCTCTGCCCTCAGCTCTGGACCGGGGCTGTGCCCACGGCCAACCTCATCAGACATTCGGCTAGCACCTATCCATCTTCCCTCATTGTGCACAGAGGTGACAGCTGGCATTCAGCTGTTTGTAAAAGGCCTTTAAAAAACACGCAGGGCCTCTGTACTCGGCTACATTAAAGTAATTAGCTGCCAAGCTAGTAGAAAGCACCCCCCACCAAGTGCCAGCAAGACTACGGATTGAAGTCGGCATCCTGTTTGACACATCTGGGCAAGAGAGAGTAATGAAAACAGCTGCTTGTGCCCATATGGCATCCAAAGGCTGGCAGCGTGGCAGAGCGCTGTGCCAACCTTAGGCAAATTATCCATCATTAATCCCGGGATCTGACCAGCATACGAGTCGCTGCTAATCAAAACATCTGGGGATAGTGGCACAAGAAGGAGGAGGTCTCCTTTAAAACAGATCTTTATGTGGGAAGAAAAAAAGTCAACAACTATCTATCATATTCCGGACACTTTGCTCCGTGGGACTTAGACCAATATGGTACTGCACTGTTGCTGCTTGATGAAATCCTGGTGCTCTAAACATTTACTGTGAAAATCAATCCGCTGCTATTCTTTGATTAGCTGCAAATTGCCCTCACATTTGTTTCTGCGTCTGTCTATTGTGTGTCCTTTGCGTTCATAGGCTGGCCCGTTCAAAACCAGCCTTCAAATTCCCTCAGAAAGTCAGTGACATTAAAATGTCCTTTGATGTGCCTTCCCCAAGCAGGGAGCACTAACAGTAATAGTGATTCTGTCACTTAATGCTTTTCCGGGGATCAATAGCTCTTAAATGCTAAAGTGGGACAATTAAAAATAAATAGGAGGTTGCTCTAGTCTAAATCAGATTATACATTGCTCCTCAAAAGCACAGTATGCCTCCTCAGTGAGCTGTCTGTGCTGCACCCCGGTTTGTTGATGCATATGTAAGTGAGCACACATCAGCCTGCATCTAATACAGTCAATACATTCACATCAGAGAAGACTGGCTTTCTAATATGTTTAAAAGGGCAACTTACTTACCAAGCATCAAAATAATTAGATGCAATTACGTACAAATATCTAAATAGTAATGACTGGGGTGTGTATTGGCTGTATGGAGGGTGCTTGGAGCAGGTCGGGGGTTGGCTCCATTTCCCCTGTGGCTGCTGCAGTAATGTCACTCTGGCTCTAACACAGCTGTAACTGATGGGAACCTGACAGACATGACTTAAACCCGACGCAATTAGCTGGCGACAGCAGGTGCCGCCTAACTCCGCCGCATTAACACATCTCCAGTTTCCTCATAATGGCCACAAAGTGATCCTAACTTTCAATTAGCACATCCCCAGCCTCAGCAGCAGCAGCAGCAGCGTGGCCAGCCACTCGCTTCCACATGCCGCCATTAGCTGCGTGGGAAGCAGAGCTCTGGCACACACCATTCTGCATGCTGACTGTGAGAGGCAACAGTCTTATAAACAAAGAGTCTCAGCTCTGCCTTTCGCCAATGAACCGTGATCCATTCTTCAGAGTTTAAAACAGACACAATTCTTAAGGCTGTACTACTCCAAAACAGGATATTCTAGACCTTAAAGGAGATATACTATGCAAAATCAACTTTTTGAGCTTTCCCCCATGTTATAATGTTGTTCCATCATCAAAAACATACCTGGATTTGTAGTTTGTTTCATTCATGCCTGTTTAAATGATCCTGTATGATCTAGCACATGAGTTTCTGAGACCTCAGAATACTTGGTTCCACAAACCTCTGCCTCTTCAACAAAGCTCCATCCAATCGACCAATCAACAAGCCCTCTACATCCAGTCTGCTCTCATTCATTTATCCACAAAACAGAGTAGAGCACTGTTTTCACTGATTCCTCACAGCTATTTTTCATTTTGTAGTAAATGGCATCATACAAAAAGTTCAAGAAAGTAAAAAACTTTTATATGATTCTGTTCAGAAGACTGTAACAGAGCTGCTCTCTGCCCTCTTCACCAGTTTCTTTATTGCAGTGGTAATGTAATTATTGAAAACACTTTCTTTTAGTCAGGTAATGTTATAACTGTTTGTAAAACATTGCAATGCTGTTCTAGAGTTGACCAAGATTGAATTAAAAATATAAATACAAGCAAAATATAGCCCCTTTAAAACATTATTTCAGCTTTATTATCAATCTCCCATTGGATGGTTCCAGAACTGATGGGTTAGCACCGATAAGTGTCATAGAATTCTATTTAAAATAATTTTGTTATGTAACTTTTTTCCCCACATTGAGTAAATTGATGAAACTATGAAATTGGGTCCCACAGTCACCAATGGTGTGTGGGTGACAGTGGCACAGGAGATTAGTTGGTTCGGCCTACTAACTAGAGGGTTGGGGGATTAATTCCCTTTCTGATCAGTGCATATTGTTGTTGTGTCCTTGGGCAAGACACTTGAGGTTAAGATGAGAAAAGATAAGACTAAGATACTTTATTGTCCTCGTAGGGAAATTTATTCTCTGTGTTTGGCATTGGGACAACCTTCTCCAGATCTGAATCAGGATCCTGGTCAGGAGTTCATGGCCTTTTCCAGTCACAGTATATAGATGGTGGTGTCAGGAAGGGCATCCGGCCTGCCAAAACACTGTTCACCTGTTTCTTTGGTGACCCAGTAGGTTAGCAGCTGAATTTTTTTTTTTTTTTAAATGTTCAGACCAATTATGAACCACTGGGCTACACCACTTGTCAACATCAATTTAATGGCTGCTGCTAATACAGAGAAAGTGGCAAGTAAAAGTGCACTGTTTGGTGATAAAGGCAGGTTGACATGGTCCAGTAAACTGAGAGGTCGAACTTTAGAGTCAGCTCTAAACTTGATGTAATGTGGGTGGCCAGATGTTGGTGGCATTTGCTTCAGTGTTCTGTACTGTGCTGTAGGGGCAGCTTCTTCAGGACAGTTTGGTTTGGCTGCTCCTGAGTCCTGCTTTTAATCTAGAGGGACACAACATACTGTAGATCAGAACTTGTAACTGTATAAGACATTGGTGCAGTGTCAGTTTAGCTCAGACATGAATATAGCTAGCCTATAACAATATTATTAATATATTATTTCAATAAAAATATTTAATACTAGCCACCTAAAATATCACAAATAACAATGCTATAATGTATAAAAATACACACATTTACATCTGTTATAGGAGTGCCCCAACTTGTTTTACATCCTCATCTATTAAAATCCTTGATAATAAAGCCTATATGACACCTTTTTTTTTTTTTAAAGTGATTTCTTCTACAACACAATATAAGACTGAACAGTTTCTCCAATACAAGAAATAAAATCTGATATTTTCAGTTTAACATCACACATTTGTAGCCAATAAGGCATTATGGAACAGAACATCCATCTCTGTCCGGCACGAAGGGGAAGTACTGATGCTACCACTCCAGTCTAAATCAGGACAAATGGCACAAGTGTGTGGTAGACGACAAGTAGGAGGGAACACAAACACACAGAGAGATCATGAGACAGAGGCAGCAAGAGCTTTGTCTTCATTCAACACAACTGCATCCATCACTGCACCTCACTCCACTGCGAGGGCTCGAAGACAGCCGGGTGGAAAGCTTCGCTGTGACGTGGGACAGGGGAGTGACACAGCACAAAGGAGAGATCAGAAATGGCTGTGTACAACAAGAGACTGGGGAGAATAGAGCAGAATAAAGGACTTAGGGTTAAGGCTTTGGCATTTCTATTTATTGGGCTATTCAAGTTCCTGTAGTCAAATAACTCTTCCATCTCTCACATTGCATGACTTAAAATGGCTACAACTCGTGTCCGGATGGCAGGCACACTGGGCTATTCTGAACATACAGTCAACTAGCCTGTTTGCCTTCTTACCAAACACAGCTGGGTAAGTCATAGCTTTTACATAACACTTTACTGCATTAATTGTATGTTTTTTTAATTAGATTCTAAAGCAGGTCTGCATATGTTGCCTAGATTCATCTGTGTCCATTTGTTCCACTCCCTTGATAGACTTCAAACTTCAACAGTAGTCAACAGAAAAATAATTTTGATGTCCAGTCTGGGCAATAGTGTCAGCAAGTGCCAACTTAGTTAATAGAAATGGGATAAAGTCCTCTACTAGGTCTCAATATTGCACAAAAAAACTCTAGCTAACAGAATAGGCTACTGTAAAGTCTAGGATTAAGTCTAGGATTCTCCTAAATTTCTGACACTGTTGAGGTTGAGAAGTGGGCGACTGCAGTGTAGTGCCTGGTGTAACTTATATATATTAAATTGAAAGACATGTTTTTTTTTTTAAACCAAAAGATGCACTACCTGATTTTTTTCTACTATTTCAGGAAAAATAATTATTTAGTCAACACCTGCGAAAAAGAAGTCATCTCTGAAAAATGAGACTCTGAGCCCCTTATCTGGGTTTTAATACAAAGCAATTCTGATAGAGGGGGGACTAGAATAGGGACTGATTTTTCTGACCAATCACACACTCAGAACAAAGAAGGGTGGCCACACACAAATCAGGGACACTTTCATTGATTGGGTCCAACCTCATATGTTGGAGTAATGGCAGCAGCAAGTCCAACTGGAAAGATACCAGTTCCAGTGCTGGCTCCAGCTGCTCGTACCATATAACTATATAACTGCAGAAAAAAGAGAGAGAGAGAGACAGAAAAAAGAAAAGAAAAGCTCAAATTTGACATGAAATATAATAAAACATGAATATAAGAGAGAAGAGGAGAGGTTTTAACTTTTTTTCCCAACATTCTCATAAACTCAGGTAGTAGGCCTTTATAGAAAGGAAATGTGATCAAATGAAGCATCCCACACAACTTGTGCTATAATGTAAAGGTCCTATATTATACTTTTTTAAGCTTTCTGAAATAGTTTTGGACACCTTTGCATTAGTATTTCACGTTTTATAACTAAAAATAATCTATATGTATGGAAAACTTATTTATTTGGGGAGCATTTTCAGCTCTTGAGAATGGATGGGCTCAGCATACAGGATTACTCCAAGGTGCGTGAATGAAACATAATACCACACCTGGTCTGTTTTTGAGGCGGAAACAACATAATAAAATGGTTAAAAGCTCCAAAAAGTTGATTTAGCATAATAGAGGACCTTAAAGTGTTGCACATCTACTTGCAAAGTGATAAAATAATCTCAAAAATACCCATTAATGGTGGCAGTATTAAGACATTCAAATGTCTAATCTCAGCTTTGGTTCCACTTATAATGAGCCAAAGTTAAAGAGAGGTAAAACTTGCTAAAATGATGTAGCATGCCGACCCACCATATCCACTTCTCGTCCTGAAACAGCCTCAAGAAAAAGCATTAATGTGACTCGCTATAAAGAGAAGATATATGGTATAGCAGAGGCGGTCTCAGAGGGACAGCAGACATTAGCGCTTGTCATCTCGGCGCTATCATAGTTTTGACCTTGTTTGAGACGCTCCCTAAACTTCAGCGAGAGATGACGGGTCCCACCGGAGAGCCACTGAACATGTGCGCCGAGGAGAAAAAAAAAAAAAAGTTGTGCGTAATTTGCTCTTTGCCATCTTAAGTGTAGTTATTACTATTTTAAATGGATACATCTGTCTATGTGAAGTCTTTCATTAGCTCCACTCATTACCGGCACATCACGGCGCTCCCCAAGGACACGCCTTTTACGTGCTCATCCGTCGAAATACACTTTAATGTTGGGGATTTTGACGCTCGGCTCAAAACAAATTTGTCTGAAGCAATTAAAAAGTATCACCTTGCGAGCAGCCGCCTTCCCTCCCACCACCAGCACCAGCAGCTTACAGCTCGAATGGTATGTACTGGTTTTGTGCCGTGTCTGACCTCACTTTACACTCAGATAAATAAAGTAAACAAGAGGAGATGTCTGTGATGGAAATGTATAATTTGAAACATGTAAGGCTTCTTTACAGTAAGGCCAGCTGCATACCAAATGGTGATGATGTTAATAATGACGTGTTAATGCAATGAGAATGCTGGTTTTTAGTGTGCAACATATGCCCACACAGTCATACAGACACTACTGACGACATCAAGAGGAAACAAATATGTTTAGATGCATTAATATATACACAGCAATGTTTTAAAAAAGGGGATACTGTAAAAAATGCAAATGATCCAGAAGTACTGTGGGCCAACTTGTCTTATTCAAATGTTGATACGTCTGGAATCACTATAGAACACTTTTTCATTCTGATAATTTCAGAGCATAAATTGCTGTCACTATGAAGCAGTCAGCTCATTTATCTATCTGTTACCCTCATGTTGCTAATAGCTGTGCTATAGCCATTTCATGCTCTGTCCACTGCCCACCGTTACCAGCAGGGAGTGACTGGCATCTAACCTAAGTGTTCTCAGCTCCCTAAAAGAATATGCATATAAATTAATTTAGTTTACAAAACATGAAATACTAATGCAGGTGTCCAAAGGTATTCCAAAAAGCCAGAAAAAAGCATAACTTTAACTTACATGTGTGCAAGACTTCTGGAAGTGTTCCAGGGCCCATGCAGTGATTTCCTGCCGAAAAAGCAGAAGTTCACGTAACCGAGTGTTCTAAAAGGTCTGAAATTCAGTGCCTGAGAATATAGGATTATTCATCTATCAATTAAGCAAAACACAACTCCAGGCATGTTTTTGATTAGGGAACAACATTATAACATGAGAGAATGCTATAAAAAAAAAAGTAGATTTTGCAGAATAACCCTTTCAATATTACAAAGCAATAACAGCTGACTGTAACATTTAAGTGTAATGTAACTCATGTAGTTTGACCCCTGTACTCTGAGGATAGTTAAAAATGTGTTTTCAGTGCAGTTACCAGTCTGCAAAAGTGGTATCACAAAACTGGTTACCAACTCATTCAGTTAACCCTTTAATTTGCAATATTCCAAGTCTGAACCTTTCCTCTAGTGCAAGCAATTTTTGTAGAGTTAGGCTATGATTCTCTTTGCTGATGGTGGGCTGTGCTTCTCTCTGTTAATTGGTTAGTAGGCAGTAGTCTATAGGGAACTAGCCACTGAATATAAGTTTTCATAAGGCACTTTTCCATGGGACAGTCTGGCATGGTTCGTTTGGAACAGGTTTAGTACAGCTATAGCCCCAAAACCTGCTTGTGTTTTCTTTACTCTGGGTACAGGAGACCCACGTCTGTTGCATAAACACTGACTCCAGTGTAACAAAAGTTGTGTTTATAAATGAGATAAAAATGTGTTTGAAGCTGGTTTTTAAAACCAGGTGGTGGCAATATTTAATAAAAAGACAGATCCTGGTGTGTGTGTTGGTGTGAGGCAGGAGCTAAAGCTGTATTAACCTCAGTAAACAGGAGACTACCTCCGGTTTACTGCCAGCTTTCTGTACATTTATCAATTATCTTATCAGTGCCAGTTTAAAACATTTAACTGACCATATAATGACATAATTTAACTATTGTTTAATCCAATCTAAACTAAAAATGAAATGTTCTTATTTTCAAAGCGAGAGATAAACCAGAAGAACAAGTACACATTTGATTAAAAACATTTTCTCTTTTATTTCTGTTCTTCGTCTTGTTGCCCAAGTGAGGACTCTCTCTTGTCCAATCAACTCGCAGCGGTGCGTAGCTCCACTTTTACCAAATAAATCCAAAGTGAACCCAGAGCCACCGTACCGCCGCAGTGGAAATAACCCTTTAAAGATCTACCTTGTATTACTATTGTCTGATCTTGAAAGAATGCCATCTAATGTCCAACAATTTCTGCCAGATCTAATAAAATACAGGTGTCCATGACACCAGCTGAATCCAAATGTAGTGAGAAAGGTCAGAGGTCACAACTTGTGCGAGTGGCCCGTAACATGAGCTCATTTGGAAAATAATCTTTTTACATGTCACAGAAAAATGCAACTCACCAAAATGCATGTTTTTGGTGAAATCGTTTTGTTCCAGGACTCATTTAAAGTTCAAGGTTGAGCAAAACGACAATGGAGGAGCGCAAGGTTATGATTCGACATATGCCTGCACTTAACATAACTACATTTATAAGGCAAATTTAGTTCATATTTACTTTAGAGAGTGTCACTTGAGTCCGTCCAGCAGCAGTAAATGGCCTTGTTCGGAACTGTGTTTAAAAATGCAGGATATTGAGTTACAAGCGGCGCAGTCTTTGTTTTCATCTCGACTTTGGCCCTAATTTCTGGGTGAATTACCAACTTCCTTTTGGAAATACCGGTGTGTTTGTTTAATATTGTTTGTACAGCTGTAAGCCTGAGCCGCAACATACCTGCTGGCAATAGTTCCCGTCTGCTCTGATCCCAGGGACTGGAGCGAGTCATTGACTGTGACACCGTTTAAAGGCACAGCACAGATTCATGCTCTGTTCAGAGGGGAGCAGGCAGCAGTGCTCTTCAATAGGAGCTCTTGAGGGGGAAAAGTGTAGTCTAACAAAAAACTCTAACAAGTATAGTCGAGCACTTTGCATTGTTTCGCAAAATAAATCTGAACTCTCAAATCAATTTGTCCAAACAATAAAAAAGATATTCTTCAGCTCAAGTCCTTAAAGAGGCTATGATATGCAAAATCAACATTTTTGAGCTTTCTCCCATGTTATAATGTTGTTACGTCATCAAAAACATTAGTTATGTTTTGTTTCATCCACATGTGTTTATGTATACCTGCATTTACTGGTTCTGTGTTTTTGAGCCCTCAAAGTGCTTGGTTCCACAAACCCCTGCATCTCTTACAAACACCTACCAACTCTAGGAAGCCCTGACCAATCAACAAGCCCTCTATATCCAGTCAGCTCTCCTTCATTTATCCAAAAAACAGTATAGAGCTCTGTTTCCACTGATTCCTCACAGCTATTTTTCATTTTGTAGTAAAATGGTATCACAAACAGCTCTTTTTCTTTGTTTATGTTTAAAAGACTGTAACCGCTATGCACTGTGCTGCCTTCTGCTGCGTCACCTGTTTCTGTATGGCAGTACTACTTCTATTACTCATAAAATGTTTTTAAAAGAGTAGCAAAGAGGGTAGTAATGCTAGTAATATAGTTGGAGAATAGTTATAGTAGCAGTGGTAGCTGTAGTAAAAGTAATAGTGACAGCAGTTGTACTAGTAGTGGTAGTGTTAGTCGGCAGACGTTTGTTGCCATATGAGCGGATGAGACAAAACCAAAAGGAGCTATTAACAGCATCTCTATGTAAAGGTACTGTATGCCAAGACTAACCCAAGACATAATCCAGGACAATAATGGAAATATGGAAAAAATAAAATAAAATACAGCGGTTCTGACCTCTTAGACATCATAGCTGCGTATGACCATGATTCAAGTCCAAGTTAAGTCATCTTGAGCTGTGCTGCAAGTCTGAGTCCAGCCCAAATCAATGCAAGTCAAGTCTATGTCAAGTCCAAATGAACTGAAGGTGAGTCAGTAGGGTCATCAAAAGTAGTACAGACCTGATCAAAATTTTAAGACCAGTTGAAAAATAGCAAGAATTTACATTTACATTTACATTTACATTCCAACACTGTTGGATGTTGGAGGTTCTAAGTAGAGCTTCAAAATGCAAAAATAAGAAATGAAAGTGGAAAAAATAAAAAGAGTAACCAATTTATTGAAAATAATTAAACTGAAATAGACTGTTCATCAGCTGATCAAAAGTTTAAGACCATAGCTCAAAAAACCCCAAACCCTCCTCAAAACAGAAATAAAACAAGTCAAAAAGGAACTCAGTAATGAATAGCTCCTCCATTCTTGTTGATCATTTCAAAAATGTGTTTTGTTTCATGCTTGATGCCACTTGCTCCAAGTGGTTAAGATGGCTTCATGAAGGGCATCCACTGTCTGGAACTGATGTCCATTTTTGTAAACTTCCCTTGCCATCTATCCCCATAAATGTTCTTTATTGGATTTAGATCAGGGGAACACGCAGGATGCTCCAAAAGAGTGACACTATTCTCCAGGAGGAAGTTCTTTGTCAGGAGGGCATTGTTAACTGCACCGTTGTCCTGTTGAAAAACCCAGTCATTAGCACACAGATGAGGGCCCTCAGTCATTACCACACAGACGAGGGCCCTCAGTCATGAGGGATGCCCGCTGCAACATCTCCACATAGCCAGCCGCCATTTGACCCCTGCACAACCTGAAGCTCCATTGTTTCATTGAAGGAAAAAGCAGTCCAGATTATGATGGCGCCCCCTCCACTGTGCTGCATAGAAAACATCTCCAGTGGATCTCCTTGTCATCCCAATAATGTCGGAAGCCATCACGACAAGGGTCAAGGTTACATTTTTTTCTCATCAGAGAACAAATCTTTCTTATACCTTTCAATGTCCCATGTTTGGTGCTCCTTTGCAAAGTCCAAATGGGCAATTTTGTGGTGTTGAAGGAGACAAGGCCTTTGAATATGTTTTTTGTTTTTAAAGCTCTTTTCTTGCAGATGGCATCTGATGATTATTGGGCTGCAGGTGGCACCAGTAACGGCCTTAATTTGGGTCAAGGATCATCCCGTGTCTTGATGGACAGCCAATCGGATCCTCTGGCTCAGCGCTGGTGAAATTTTTTTGGGTCTACCACTTAACTTTTTTGTTGCATAATCCTCAGGATCTTTTAAGAAATTCAAAGTGACTGTCTTACTGCGACCAACCTCAGCAGCGATGGCGCGCTGCGAGAGGCCTTACTTATGCAGCTCAACAATCCCACCACTCCCATAGAGAGAAAGCTTGTCATGTGTGAATACCTGGCAGAAAAATACACTGAATTCACATATTTGCACAGATTTTGGCTTTTAAAGGCTGTGGTCCTAAACTTTTGATAGTTAATAAACAGCCTATTTCAGTTTTATAGTTGTTTTCAATTATTTGCTTACTCATCTTATTAGTCGTACTTCCTTATTCGTCTCTCATTCCAGAAACTTTTTCATTTCTGAAATGGTGAGAGCACTGAGTTACTCTAGGAAGGAAGAGTTTTTAACTTGGAATTAAATTCAATTGGTCTAAAGTGGATATTAGCCTAAATACTAGTTTAGGGTCATTAGCAGTTATGTGTCCTCTGCTGGATTGAGTGGGACGGTTGTTAACCCACCTGAGGACCATTAGCATAATCTTATCCTATTGGACTGAGTGAAACCTGGGTTTTAAGAGAATGGTGTAAACAGATGGACGGTCCAAGTCACAAGTCCTGTCTGAGAAGAGATAGGTCCAAGCTCAGAGTCTGAAAAAAGTCACTCAAGCTCAAGCCTAGTCATCGAGGCCTAATCTCGACTCAGGTTCAGGACTTGACTACTCTTGTTTTTGACATTTTCACAATTTTGGCATGTTGTGTATGTTCAAATTGATGTATGTATCCACTGTGCATTAGCTGCAACAAAGTGCTGCCAATGTCCTGTTAACATTTTGGCCACCATATTTACACCTCATAAGCCACTCCCACACCCTCATATTCCACTGCTTAGTAAAACCACCATCTTCTTACATGTTCTTCTTAAGGGGAAAATGTAAGTTGCAGGTTTCTATGTTTCATGTCCTATCCACTGCTCCAATTCACTGCTTAACTCAGAAAAAACTTATCAATTGCCAGACCAGACTAAACAATAGCATTTCACAGATTGTCATAAACATTATTAGTCTGTATTCAAACAAATGCCTTCATACAGTTGTAACAAATGCTGCAGTTTATTCTGGGAACAACATCATGCACGTCAGGTCTAAACAACAAACCCTCCCGAAAAGGCCTTTTGTCTCATTAGCACCACATCTCCGCAGCAAGGCATTATGGGAGCTGTGACACCCGCACTCCTGCTGTCATCCCATACAACCCTCATCTGAAGAACTCTGATGAAATAAACGTCGGCTGCTGACTCCTCCGATTTCACGGCGCTCCTCGTCGTCACCCCGCGCGCCTGTGCCCAGATTGAGATATTTGCAAACTGTCATCCTCCATAAATAGCCGTCTTCTGCCCCTCTCATTGCGAAAACACTTCCTCGTTCGGCCTATTAAAAGTCAGAATGGAGACTAAATGTGACACAGGAAGGATGAGTGATGGAGCAAAAGCCTCTTCAAACAACACCGCAGTGCTAACAAAGCAGCTCGAATCCTTACCTGGCTGTCACTCACTTCCCATGACTCCTTATCTGACACGCTGCAATCTTTGAACTCCATTAGCGCTGGCAAATCCCTCTCTCCCGTCTTTGGGATAAAATGGTCTTTGGAGCAGTCCCACGCTGAGATTAAAAGTTGTCATGTTGCGTGTGTGCGTGGCCACAGAGGTAGAAGGGAGAAGCTCTGGGATCAGATCTGGCACCTCATTATTTCATGCATATTTTTATCAATATGAGATACAGAAAAAGATAAGGAATTCTTCTGCCTCAAATATAATGTAATTAAAAATATGATTCAGGATTAATTACAGTGTAAAATGGTTTGGTGAAAAAGAAGGGCCCAATTTTTAATGACAAATTGTAATAGTGTGATAAGGACAATGAGATTCAGGGATTGGGATGATATAAATATTATTTTCTTGTCATATAGTTGAATAAATACAATTTTATATTGGCGGTAACACATTTATTCGCAACTGTAGTGCAGAAAGAAAAATGGCTTATTTTTAGGCCAGACATTTCTGAAAGACTAAGTCTGCTATGGGTCCATGGGAATAAAAAAGTCAACAAGGAGTGGCTAAACTATTGTATTTTCTCTATGCCATGCTTTTATTTACACATACAATTTTCCCGTGAATTTTTCAAATTACATGACATTCATACTCTTACCTGAAGCTTAATAGACCTGTCATTTAAGGTCATAGCAAATGATTTTTTGCAACCTTGACCCTTTTAACCATGTTATAATATTGCTTGCACCTCAAAAACATACAGTACCTGGAGTAGTGTTTTGTTTCCTTCACACGTTTGAGTAATCCTGTATGCTGAGGTGGTGCCCTTCTCAAGAGATGAAAATGCTCAGTCTAACCAGTGTTGCCAGATTGGGCTAGTTTTCGCCTTTTTTGAACACCCTGGGCTGGAAAAAATAACACTGGGCTAAGTAGAAATACTCATTTCAACAAACTGCTGCATCCTCCCACTCACAGTTCATGCTGGTATTGGTTAAGTTAAGGCTACTTGGTCGTCTAATTGCATTCTTTGTGGGGAGCCAGTTTGTGTTTCTTTTTTCTTTTTATTATTTAGTGCAGCTGTGAACTTTTGTGTTCTTTCTTACTTATATCAGTTTTAACATTTAGAGTGATTCTTTTTTGGGCTGGTTTTTATTCTGTTTGGGCTGGAAACTCAGTTAGAGCTGGTGACCCTGAGTCTCACTGCTCTACATAGAATCCCAGAAATGCTCCTGCATGTTTCTAAAGCCTCATTCTGATAATTTTAGCGGTTAAATTGCTGTCACTACAAAGCAGTCAGCTCATCTATGTTAGCATCATGTTGCTAATAGTCATGCTAAATAGCCATTTTATGTTCTGTCCATTCGCCACAGTTACCACCTCTGGTAGGGAACATTACTCAAGTCCCTGATCCTAATGCCAACCTTTACCATTAGCTATATATATATATATATATATAATATATATAATATAATTTTTTTTTTTTTTGTAACATTCTCAGGCTTTATTAGGCAGTATCCAGTGGAGTAGTGACAGGAAATCAAGGGGGAGAGAAAGGAGAAAGACATTCAGTAAAGTGTAGGAGTCCGGACTCAAACCCACTAGCTACTTTTTTATATTAATTTTAGTAATTAATATACAGTTTGCAGCACACTTCGTCATTGGCTACGGCTAAACTCTTTTGGACCAATGAGGGGGGTATCCCTCATTCAAACAGGAGCAGTCTTTTTGCTTGCAAGTGAGTGATTGCCAAAAAGAAAAAAAAAAATGCTATCATCAAAGTCTACTACCTCATATAAATTTGTACCTACTCAGTTATATCTATTGTTTAACTTGCAATAAAAACTGATGTATTAAATCCCCTAGAGTAAGTTGGAAACTGGGCAATAGGGAGGTTTAAAGTATAACAGAGTCAATAAAAACCCTTTTCCAAACCATTAAATTGTGTTCTTTTCTGCCTTTATCTCACAGCTGCAACAGGAAATGCAGCCTGCCTCTCACCACCACCACACGGCCTTTATGAGCTTAGTTATTACCACTGCTGGCCCACTTTGAATAGCCATTCGATCCACCCTGGACACAATGGACTGAGGCGATAATATCATAACCGCGTATTTACCATGGAGCCGTTTAAGATTTCCCCGATAGAGCTGAAACACTAGAGCTGCAAATTTGTTAATATCATTAAAAGATGTTAGCAGTAACTGAAGCTGAGAGAAGATGATCCCTGAAGGCCCGCGTCTGTGGAAATAATTTATAATGTAACAGCTATAAAACATGTACAAGTTATCAGGTTCACGACCTGTCCCAGGATCTGCGGCTCCCCTTACACATGGCACTGCCTTGAATACAAGTGCTAAAACAATTAAGGGAAATGGATTTTCCACTGTCTGCATGTCAAGAAATCAAGCCACTCATAAAACCTGCAATCAAAGGAGTGTGAAGAGGAGCTTTTGAATGCATGACGGAGCACTGTAGGTCCCCTTTAGAATTTGCGTCTTGTGTCCCTGTGCACAAATGCATTTCTCATTAAAGTCCCTGCAACATGATAAAACACTACAAAGGCTTTTGTCTTGTCTGAGCACTTCCACCGTGGATTCTTTCTGAAAACCCCAGCTTCCTCCAACCATCTTAAGACATGTATGTGTATAGGACATTGGTTACTATAATTGCCCCAAGTGAATGAATATGATAGTGAATTTTTGTCTCTCTTTCTGTGTGTGTGCCTCTGTGCCCTGTGACGAACTGGCCACTGTCCAGGGTGTCCATGCCCTTAGTCAATACACAAGGGTGCATTACACTACAATACATGGTTTAGGGCACTACTCGAGTATTGATTGCATGTGGTACTGGTAGTTAAGTTAGTTAAGTGCCCTCCCTGTCTTGTAATCAAAAATGGCAAGACTTTAGTGACATATTAACAAAACAATTAGCAGTGTGGTTATTGCTTCTACCTCCTAACCATAAGGTTATGAGTTTAATCCTCAGGCTAGCTGACTACAGTTTCTCTGACTGGAGTGCATGTCTTCTTTATATTATGATAGGTTTTCCAAAGACATGCATTAGTTAGGTTGCCTGGGAATTCTAGCCTCACCGCTGTACCAGCGGATGAGTTTGGTCACCATTGAATCAATTCGATTTCTGTAAACTGACAGTGAAGTAAGCCAATCAGAAAATGGCGGACGTGACGTTAACAAAGCGACAAGAAAGTGAGCAACGCAAAAACATCTTTTTTTAGTAAGTAAAGGGTTCTAGTGCAGTAAGCTGCTGTGGTTTTAATGACTCGATATGTTTTTGGTCATTTAAAACAGAATTTACCGCTGAATGAAACAAACTCTCGGCTCCTCGGTGCTGCCGACACGCACGGTGCTGCTCGCAAAGAACACGTGACTTAAATAAACAAATCAAAATGCACTGTATGGTTGGGATTCGAATCCAACCACAGTGGTGTATAATAATACAGAGACATATTCTGGATTTTCCAGGCAATTAGTTAGGTGAATCACCACCTAAATTGTCCCTAGTGAATGAATGTGAGAGTGAATGGTTGTCTTACCCCACCTAAGGTTCATGGTTGTTATAAAAGGCTCCCTTCCCTTAATGAGAATAAAAGGAGGACAATATATTTGCATATGCATAATTATGCATATTTAACACATTTAATAATTATAAAAGAGTAGTATTACAGGATTATTGCAGCTTTGAAGAGCTATCATATAGTGTAGTTGAGTGACCTGCATTAGCAATGTGACAGAATAACTGTCTTGCAACTGAAGTTCAAAACTCACCAACATACCAACCTTATGGTCTATTATGAGTCCTGTGACCGTCACTTTTTACAACTTTTGATGCCCTGTGGGGGTCTTGTTGTAACCATTATATAGTGCACAATATAATAACTAGCTTTTTGGACATGGCTAATGTCATTTATACAGAACATCTCTCAACATGAACCAGGAAGCATGCCACCTCCACAGAAATCTGCATAAGGACACAAGATATTCGTCAGGGCCTCTTCTTAAACAGAACACTACAGCCTCAAACCCAAAAGCTGTTTGATTCCTGCTACCAGCATTGCATACTGTTGTTCTGTCCTTGGGCAAGATACTTTACTCATTTTGGCCTGAATGAATGTTTTAGTGTGATTGTGTGTTTGGTGGTGGTCAGAGAGGCTGTAAGCACAGAACGGCAGCCCTGTCTCAGTCAGTCTGCCCCAGGGCAGGTGTGGCTACAGAAGTAGCTCACCACCACTGAGTGTGACTGAGGAGTGAATGAATAATGCACCTAAACCACCTGTAAGCGATTTTGAGTGTGTAGAAAAGCTGACCCTTCCATTAGGGGTGATAAGCCAGTGTACTCCTTGTGCCTGTCCTAAGTCGGGATAAATGGAGAGGACTGCGCAGGAAGGTGCAAAAAACAACTACAAATTAATATGGACATAACACATCATGAGGTGACCCCAGAAGGGAAAAGCTGAATGCAACGATTCAGAAGATGGACAGAATGCTCTGTCCGTATCCAAATGCATAATTAACGGAAATGTAAAGCATACACTAAGTGAACCTTAGGGGTGCTGTAGAGTTTTTTTCAAGCGAAAGTACCATGTTTTGGGACTAGCAGATACAATACATGAACCAAATTGCTGTGTCCCAGCAATACAACGACTACACCCAAACATGACCTCTCATTACAGGTGCACTATCATGTTTTTCGCAACACTGAACCCAATCTTAAGTAACTGGTACTCTGTGATGATGCGCCCTGCCATAACTTAATTACACATCTACAGTATCTTCTCATGTATAATACCTATCTCGATGTCTAAGGTGACAGTTATGGCTGACGAATTAACTCCGGCAAATGGGGCATAATGGATCCGCAGAAGAAACAGGGACTGGGCTGGTCAGTGACGCCGCCACACTCCGGTCTCCCCTGTATTGTACTCAGAGTGGTAATGTGATCTGTCACACTGTTGCTAATACACTTCTGTACGCTGTCATGTGGCTTTAATGCTTATCAGGCTGCTGCCGGTGATGTGGCCCCCTGTCAGGACCAATTATGTCTGGAGATGTCACGGCGGCGGGCCGGCTATCAATGCTTTAGACGGGTGACGTGAGGCAGGGGACTGTGAGATAGAAGGAACTGCATAAAATTTTAGCAATATTAGGTTAGAGCAGGGGGACATAAGAACTGGGCATAATAGGTAAAATTCTGAAGTTGACTGGCAAACTTGCGAAAAGAACAGCAACACTCCTTCATAATACAAGAGTTCCAAGATTATTATTATATCCATTTGTCCTCGGGCGGACGCCACATGATCTCTCTAGGTGGAGTCTGCATGTCCTTCCCGTGTTACTGTGGGTTCTCTCCGGGTACTCCGGCTTTCTTCCATCGTCCAAAGACATGCATGTGTTAGGGTAAGTTGTCGCTAATGAATGAATGTGAGAGTGAATGGTTGTCTATCTGTGTGTGTCTCTGTGTCAGCCCTGTGACTAGCTGGCCACTGTCTATGGTGTACCCTGCTTTTGGCCCGTAGAAACTGGGTTAGGCTCTAGTATCCGTGACCCCGAATGAGACTAAGCAAAAAGAGATGAATGAATGAATTTTATATCAGGTGTTGAAAGCGAGATAATATACCCTTTTTAATAGAAAAATAATAGCACATTTTCAATTTGATGACAGCAAGACTTCAGGAAGTGTTCCTGATCTATGCAGTGATGTCCAGGACAGAATAACTCTGTTTAGTGTGTTCAGGTGTTGTGCAGCTCTACTATCTTGTTCCTGATGCTTTTTAATAAGCAGAAGATGTCTCTTATCAAAAGTAACCAAAAAGGCACCGATTTATACAGAATGAATTTTATACCTGATTAACGGCATTTTATGCTTGCACCTGTTGATTCTGCTGATGTCCACGTTGTTGTACAGTCCTCTGTGAGATTTTTTTCTTCAATCTGTTTACAACAGTAAAGTCACATGGACGTTTGACATAACAACCACATTCTAACAAACCAGCTTTTTCCACAAGTCTTTGTACAACTGGCTTTTGTTGCTGTCCCAGTTCAGAAATAAGTATAGAGTTGCTAATAATACAATGCACCATGTTTGTTTTGGAAACGGGTCAGCAGTGTGCTGCTAATGTCCCGCCCTTCGTTTTTCTGATGGGTTGAATTGTTCATCCCATAGAAATGAAACAGGGATACCAGACTAACTTATTTGTATATCATAAGAAAATAGTCTGTCTGGCTGGCCAGGCTACTGATCTGGCATAACATTATGTCCATCTGCCTATTATTAGTGGTGATGATGTTATGTGTTATGACCACCTACCTCATACGCAGCCACATGTGTAACAAACTGAGGTACATTGTGTATTCTGACACTTTTCTCTCAGAACCAGCATTAACTTCTTTATGAGTTTGAGCTACAGTACTTCGTTTGTAAGGTCAGACACATGGGCCTTAGCCTTCACTCCCCACGTGCATCACATGTCGCTGATTCACCACCTTCATTGTACTACTTTTGATAGATACTGACCACGGCAGACTGGGAACACCCCACAAGAGCTGCAGTTTTGGAGATTCTCTGACCCAGTTGTCTACAGCCATCACAACTTGGTCCTTGTCACACTCATTCACATTCTTATGCGAGACCATTTTTCCAGCATCTAACACATCAGCTTTGAGGACAAACTGTTCTCTAGCCAACGAATATATCCCACCACAGGCTGCCAGATCTGACTGAGAGCTTCCAGTCCAAACAGAACAATTAAAAACAGCCCAAATTAAAACCTCTGAACATTCTAAATGTTAAACTCATAACATGTAACATGTAAAAAGAATATAAAACCTCACAAATAACCAAAGAGAAAAAGTAACACAAAGTGACAACCAAATAGCCAACACAGACTTCCTAAGCCATCCTGGTCAGGGACACAGAGTCAGACACACTTGTGTGTTTTTACTTTTTTTGTCATAAAATGTAACTCTTTTTTTAGTATTTTCTCCAGGATATTTTCTAAAAACCCGCTAAATGTTGTAAAACATCCCAAATTTTATAAACCTGCCCACAGTGCTATTTTTTCCAGGCCAACATATTCAAAAGAAGCCCAATTAGCCCAATCACAAATAATGAGATGCAGAGGTATGTTAATTTGAAGAGAAAGAAATTAAACTTAACCTATACTTGAATGTATAGGACAGTTGGGCCAGCTCACAGTACACATATGTAAAAAAGAAAAAAAAAGTAAAAAATGTGTGAATAATGACAGCAACATAAAATGCATTGCATTATCTCTGTACAAAGTCATCTTGGAGCCATCTTAAACTTAATTTGTCTCTCCTTTCGGCTGTTTGCTTCCGGGCTCGCTACACCAAATTATCTGCTCCCTACTGTGCAGTGATACACATAATGATTTAGGATACTGTATGTTGGATGCCCTTCCTGAAGAAGTGCAGCAATCAAGGGACATTACAATAGTCAAAACAAGTCAAATAAAATATAAGTTGAATATATGGTAAGAGAGACCTATAGTGATTTTAAATGTACGTATATTTTGAGTGTTGACCCAGAGTTGACCAGGGTGACTGTGTTCAGCCTGTGCAGCCGGCTCTAAGAGTAGGCTGTGGGTGGATGCGCTCGCCTGGAGCAGTGAGGGGGGGGGTCATGACACCCTTGGGCCCCCGCTCTGTGTCCTTAGCATTGAGTGACAGAATGGGCTACTTCACTCCCTGCCTTTCACGTGGGAATCACAGCTTGCAGCGATTCTGAAACCAAACCGGCTTGTGGGAAAACTCGATTGTAACTTTTTGCGGTCCCTTTGTGCTTCTCTCAAAGTAAACTTAACTCTGGAGTTTATTAGTTCAGATAACATTTTTTGGTCCCGAGAAACGAACAGCTGTGTTTTGCCGTCCTGCCCATGAGGTCGCTCAATAGACACCGGCTAAAAATAGCTTCTTCGGAAATGTCCTGAAGCAAGTGTACACTACTTTCCTTATAGTAATATATCAGCTTTTGTTTTTGCTGAGGACAATTCTTCCACAGATGAGAGTAAATTAATGAGCGGACTCTTAATTTGCACTGACAAGAGGACGGGACAGGAGCGTCACATTAGCGGTGACATTTAGCAAAGAGGGAAGCTTCAAAGCAAGTTCTTCACAGCTTTTGTTTGACAGTGAAGGCATCAGCTGTGTCAAAGTGGGCTCTTTGCTGTCTCGACTTGTTGGCGGCGCTAATCAGTTATACGAGCATTTGGAACGTCTTGTGACTCACAGAGCCATACATCCTCAAAGACACCTTACCTATGGAACAGCAGGGGTTCGGATGGCGTCGCACTTTCTTGAGCTCCTCTCCGAGTCTTGTGAGGAAGTTTGCAGGCTTATTACTCGAGGGGGGGTCTTCACTGTTTTCCTCGCGTGTCCCATGGGTGTCTTTTTCAGCTGTAATGAGGCCTCCTGGACCAGAAAGCTCTCTTTAAAACGGGGGAGTAATGAGTCCGTGTTGGCAGAGGGAACGGGGATTTGCACTACGCGCTGGAAAGGGAAGGTCACCGAGAGGAGTTTTATTTTGGGAAACTGTCTCGCTTCTGAACCAAACAAAGCTTAAAGGGAAGCACTACAAAGTCCTCGCCCGGGAACGCTGCTAGCTGGTGCTGCTAGTGCTGGTCTGGGTTCCAACACAAGCCTGACAGTCTATATCTCTAGCCTGTTATAGCACAGAATGACTGCAAAAGACAGCAGCATATTGTAATTGGTTTGAATAGAGGAATGCAGAAATGTTCAAACAAATGTGATACAGCAGGCGCATGCAGGATGTTAGGTGATCAAAGTTAAGTTCATTGTTGAACAAACATGAGTCAAAAGTGCTTTAATTTAAGCTCAGGACAGTGACAAATCATCTATATGTATCAGTATGTAAAGCTTAACAGACCCCATACAGTGCAAAAAAAGTATGATGTAAAATCTGGTGATTTTTATGAAAACCTTAAAATTTTAAATGCTTTTTTTCATAATAATCATTACTCCTTATTTTAATATTAAAACAGGTAAATGGGAGGGGATTTTGGGCACCAGTTACTCTCACCAAATCATATCATAAACTCAGTAATCTAAAAGAAATTAAACTAAACTAATGTAGTTCCCATAGGTCAGAACTAATCACGCAAAACAAAATGCATTGTAAAGACAAGAAAAAAAACAAAAAAAAAACAAAAACAAAACAAAAACAAGAAAACACAACACATGTAAAAATGCTAAAACATCTCAATTGGCTGGAAATAAATTTGACTCAGTAAAATGTTACTGCATTTAGGTCACATGACATGGAAATAAAAACTTTGAGGCCAAGAACAATTATTGGGGGATGTCCCAAAGAGCAAAGTCCATTAAACATGAATCATCATTATTCAGGGGTCACCAGTGCAGATCATTCGCATTAGTATTTTGGTATATGTTTTACACCTGATGGCCTTCCTCTGCAATGCTCTCCATTTATTGGGACTGGCACATACTGTGACTGAAGTTTCTGAGCTCTATGGGGGAATTGTACTAAAGGCATGAGAACTTCTTAACCACTTTATTGAAAGGAAGCCAGTAACCATTACTAAAGTTGCTTTTACAGTATCCATGTAGCCTAAAGCTGGCTGCTTTGGAACTCAGGCAGTGTACACCCTTGACAATCTCCAGTTAATTTTAAGGGTAGCACTTAAGAAACTTCACCAATCTATGCATGTCTATGGCCAGTGGAGGGTAGTTGCAATGGGCAAAGTGGAGCACTTCAAACAAAAGGGCCATTGGCAGCTGAGGATCTCCTGACCTTCTTGTTCAGAGTGCTAAACACTCCATGACTATTTGTGATCTTTAGAAACTGCTTAATGCATATTCATCATTACCCTCTTTAGTAATCACTTGATGTTAACAGTGTACACATTGCTCCATTCTTCAAAACAGTAACTTAAATATGTCTAAATAAGTGAACAATGTTAAAATCTAATTCCCTAACAACTTAAAAAAAAAAAAAAAAAAAACAGAAGACAAGTCATTATGCAGCAGTCTTCCTCTGATGGTGTGATTAGTTTCGTATGACTCAAGTGTCTGCAGAGGTCAGCATTCCCAACAGTTAACGCAGTGGCAGATGGCATATCCAGAAGATTTAGTAACACATGTCAAGGCAGGCTCCCTTAAGGGACCTGGCCGGCCCATTTATAGCATCAACTTCAATCTCATCTGGAACGGAGAGGTGACTACAGTACACTCCACTCTGCCAGCACTTCGTGGCACACAACTTCAGCTTCTGTTATTGTTGTATAAGAGAAGAAACTAACAGGAGGAAGTTGGATTTCTGGTGCTAATTAAACACAGACAGTATGCAATGTAAAGACTCAGGTGGGAAGTAAGCAGTAGCTGTCTGAATTTGTCATTGCTTAAACACATTTCTCCCATGAGTTACTTCTAAAGTATTTTGAAAAGTTATTGTTAGGCAATTACTGTACATCATTTAGGCTTATAATAAGCCAAATACTTAAAGCAACACTATGGCTGTTTGAACACTCTTGCAAGCCGCTAACCCCTAAATCACTATATAGTGCTACACCACAGGTATATATTAGACCAGTTCTCAAACTGTGGCATGGGTCCCACTGATGGTAAGAAGGTGCTTTCTAGTGGTATTAGAGAGTCATTAAAAACATAGTTACAGACGGGTGTAGTTCAAGTTTGTCCCTATTTAGTTAAATCTTGTTTTGCTCTAAATCTTTAGGGTACACTTAGTCCTTTTTAGGCCCAGTTTTGTCCTAATTTAGATCAAGTTTAGTCCTGGACTTAGTCCTGTGTGCAGACCTTTTTGAACATAAGTTTTCTCTGTTTGTCTTGTCTGTTTATTCCTTGTTTACTCATGCTTTTGTTACAGTTTAATGGTGCTTTCATGTGGTCCTCGGAAACTCTGGAAAATGAGTTGGAAAATGCACATAATTGCAAGTCTGAAAAAGAACTGGGGAACTCAGGTCAAAACCTGCTGTCCGACTTCCCCACTTGACACCATCTGCTTCATGGACAGCAGAAAAGCATAGGATTTATTCATTTGCATTTTATACATGAGCTTTGACTAAAATTGCTAATAATACTAACTTATTATAAGCTGTCGCTCACATAGAAGTAATGACAATGCGTAAGAAATGCTTATCATGGTCATTAATTTATTATACTGCTAACAGCCAAGCTCTTTAGCTAAAGCTATATTTGCTAAATTTATTAACGTTCAGCTTTTCCATAGTGACAAGGCTAACGTTAAATCTGACTGTGATAAATGCTATAATAAATAACATTTCCAATAACTTTGTTGGTCTATGTATGGTGATGTCAATATCCTGACTTTGTAAGATAAAACCACATGAACATAAATTGGAAAAACAACTCATCTAGGAAAGACAAACATCTAAGGACTACATGAATGCAGCACAAGCCCATTTTAGTCCTGGTATACTCATACTTATGCTTAATTTACTTTTTTGAGCTATTAACCATGTTATAACGCCGCTTCCACCTCAAAAACATAAATGGAGTAGTGATTTCTTTTATTCATGTACTTTTCAGTGAGTAGGCACTGTACAGTAGTGTTGCAGTCAAGGGCATACTAATCGAAACCAAGTCCTGTCCGAGACCAGAGAGAACTGAGACTAGGACAAGACCAAGACTTTTAGAGGCTGAGACTGAACTAAGATCAAGACAAACCAAGACAAACCAAGACCAGTCAAGACCAAATTCTGTGAACAAAAGACACCACCATTAAACAGAGAACAGATAATTCTCCCAGTTCTTCTAATGCTCTTGTACAGAGCTTGTTCAAATAGTTGCTTTATCTTTTTTCTGCATGCGATACTTGTGTGTACATACAATACTGTAAAAGCCACCAAAGAATAAAGACATGTAGCACAATATGTGGTACTTGAATCAGACAAAGCTCACTAGGTTCTTACCCTTCATAATTACAACTTGATGCTCTTTTGGGTTACTTTGGCTGTCAATGTTACCGCGTTAATGCATGCAATTAATAAAAAAAAAAAAAATTAACGTGTTAAAATTTATTAACGCAAATTAATCACACGATCTGTTTTGCCATGCACCAATGCTTCTCAAAGCACTTTGGAGGGCGTTAGGCCATGTCGGGAGGTGCATGGCTGTCTTGGAAATGTGCGTATATCACAACATTGACTTGCTTTCATGGTGAATGACCCGCGCGTCCAGAGAAGAGAGAGCAGCTGCCTCACACACGTTTGCCCGTGGTTCGACTTCAGGACAAGTCCACTGCTTTGGCCACTGCACTACAGCCCTCTCCTTTCCCTCCCCTCGCGAGTCTTGTGTAAAACTTTTTACTAATAAATGTTACGTGTGCTTTTTATATCACTTCCTTTCACTGCCTCTGTCCGTACGCGTTGCTGTGCGTCCTGGACCCGTGGTGAGAGCAGTGGGTTTTTTTCCCCATAAAGCATCAGTTCTTGAGCGGCAGCCTCACTGAGGGCAGGTGACCATGCCCCGCCCCTGTCCGCAGCGCTGAGAGGAGCAGAGGAGAGGCGTATGAGTCTGCAGTAGATTTAATGCAGAGCACAGTTGAGCAGACACTGTTATCTCAGTTACTACACAGACTTATTAAAGGCTCTCTCACAATATTTAGAAGTTATTTCTGAGATGTATTTTTGTTTCCAAGTAAAAACACACTCCTCAACCTCTCTGGACTTTTTTTTTATTTAAACGCTGCACATTGTCATGGAAAATCTACCAAGTTGTACATTGTGATTAATCGTGATTAATCACAGCCCAAGAGTGTGATTAATCTGATTAATTTTTTTAATCAATTGACAGCACTAGTTACGTATGAATCTATTTAAGGCAGAGCTAGTGTTTACAGAAATAAAAGAAAATGTAGTTACCTTTGAAGAGCAGCCATCAAGCCCCCCTACGAAGTAAAGAAATGAGTTGGAAAACAGTGGAAGACAGTGGCCTACAGTCGCAATGGCTAGCATGAAAAGAGGTTTACCTCCTTCCATAAGTGTTCCTCCTCCAAGTCAATCTTGGCGAGGCTTACCCCCGCTGGAAAACACTCTTGAGAAAAAGATGTGGTTAGATTCAGAATTCACAATTTATCTGCACTGTTGAGCAAATACAGTATGTATGTCCGCAATTAACTCTTTTATAACATTTAAGGATAGTCAACCTAAAAGTCTTGACTGGCAAGCTTTAGTCTTATGGTCAAATAGTAATCAGTCAGTAATCAAAAGCAATTCTAGTTTTCAACCAAGTTTACACGTGACAGCTGGAGTGGACAAAGGCTGGAGGAGGGTGTAAAAGCAGGTAACAATGCTGCCATTTAACAAAGTCTACATGGAAATTTTATTACAAACTGTTGCTTTTAGACGCTTCTGGAAGCATAAGTGGCTCTAACTAAGTACTAGCAAGATATGGCTAATACAGGGATCTATAAGTTATATAATACAATTTGTAAATTTTTACAGAGGTAGGACTGGTTCTGTAAGTAAAGTGTTTACTTACCTACCTATGATGCACAAGGTCAGGGGTTTGATTCCATGTAGTGGAGCCAGTAACTCCAGCCACATTCTATGCCGGTCCAAATCTTGGATAAATAGAAAGGGGTTGTGTCAGGATAGGCATCCACAGCAGTTGAAAGGGGCTTCCTTTACAGAAACAATGTAGCACTACTGCTGATCCATAATCTGAAGAAAAAGATTATGAAGATGATGATCTGTTAGCAGAAATCCCTTTAACACGGCAGGCAGTGATCTGAAGCAGGGAGTGAACCCTATGTGATTGCACTTGGACATGTCTTAAATGTTTGGCTGGTGTCAGTGCACTCGGAGCACTCCCACTGAAAAGATAATCACTGTGATGGTGTTCTGTAAGGCCTGGTCAGCCACAATAATCTGCTCACATCAAACACTGTGCACTCACTTGTGCCTAATGGCTTTTAAGTTCGCCTGCCCTGCAGCCCGCTGCTCCCTCCGACTCGGATCAATTAAAACGACTTGAACATTTAAGAGGCCATCAATAAACAGTCCCCTCTGACTCGTGGATACCTGTTGAGATGTGTGCAATAGCTTCATGAGTGCAGTTATTTGCACTCAGTCAATTCAGCTCATAAAAAACACACTGAAATCAACCCTAGATGTGATAGGCTGGGCATAAGCATGCATTAGAATTCCCTGACAGAAACTGTACATTGATTTTAAATTGAATACATTCAAACTGAAATAATTTTATGATTTGAAGTTATGGAAGTTGTATTATTTATTAACTAATAACATTACATAACATTTTACATCTTCTGCCCTTTCGCCCACCATTTACCTCCATCTCCACTAAGCTAAAATAAAAGTCATAATGATAAGCTGCACACTTATTGTGCAAGATACCACTGACGCAACCCTCTACATTTATCCAGAATTGGGACTGGCACAAAAAGTACACAGGCTTGTGACCACTAGTGGCAGAATAAACCTTTGTATTCTGGTGTTTTATGGCAAAACCGGCAACAATTCTTTATAAGCGCCATGTCTGTTTTGGATATGGGTCAGCAGCACACTGCTTATGTCTCTGCCCTTTGTTTCTCTGATTGGTAACTCCACCTGTGATTGTTCTGCCCATAGAAAGTAAATTCAAACCACGAGGTACCAAGGAGCTGATCTATCTTGAGCGGCGCAACACAGTCATTCCTGGCATTCCTGGCCAGCGCATGTGCCATCGCTGTTGTTCTGTGCTGTTGCTGCTTTTGGTAGTCTGGCTGACCATGACCAGGCTATACCTATTTGAATCCAAAAATGTGTTGAGTTACAGCCAAGTGATAGACTGATTGCTATTTAATTTAACAAGCTGACAAGTACCTAATAAAGTGGCCAGTGTATGGTGTGTATATGCTTTATTTGTATGACATATTAAGATGCTGAATTGATGGTGCATTATAGAGACATATAACATGAAAAGAAACCTTATCACATCTTATTATTGTACTTTGAGTCACAATATTTCCATCCTCCCAACAAGGGAATTTTATTGATGCGTTTACAGTAACTGGGCTTGTAGCCGTCAGGAAAGAAGGTGAGTTATTTACGTGATGAAAGCGGCTGTTTTTTTGTTTGCTGTGCTGTCGGGGTTTTTTTGTTTATCGATTTATACACATAGCAAATTCTGTTTGAGTGACAGAACACTGCAAAATGCCAAAGTTGGAGAGAGCTTTCAAGTGGAGGAAAATTGAGTATGCAAGACTGACACTGACTGATTTAGCAAATGTCAAGCAGTTATCTTCAGCAACAAGAGGCGCAATCATAATCGTAGAGGCTCACTTTCAAGTAGCTGTTAAAAGAGGAGATATTTTGAAAAAAAAAAGGATATTTCATGTTTGCCTTCCAGTCCGTAATTCTGAAGATTTCTGCACTGTTTTTATAATGATAGATCGAACCTTGATATTCCAGTTTCCCGGAATCACATGATAGCGAAAAAATATCTGCAGAAAACTTTGGAAGCCTCAGAGAAATGTGCACAACAACAAGAGTACGGCTGTACGCGAGCTGTCAGGGACTTGTCAGAGTACAGTGATGCTGACAATTGATTCATGTGCAAATGCATGCGCGCGGCGGCTGCTAGTCAGAGTACATAAAACTCACTTCTCCCTCCGCCAGAGTGACAGGATGCACTGAGTCAAGACAACAAAGCTGTCACAAACAGCTGTCGGCGCTGACAATTATCAGATTTATTTATTGACAATGATCGGGCAGAGGCGCGTCATGAAAAACATTGTGCGAAGACAGGGACATCCTCTCCTGTAGACAGCACGGACATCTATGATAATACCCGCGCACTTACACTGATGGGATGTTGTCAATCATCCCGGGCTTTGAAAGGCTGCAGACACAGAGGCAGAGGAGTCTTTCAGGCACCACTTCATTACCTTTCACCACTCTTTAAAAGCAGAGTCAGGCTGCAGGAGCACATCCTGAACAGGGTTGTGATATGGCAAAAATATTGAATGACAATTTCAATTCCACCGTGATGCATATTGATTATACAAAATATACTGATTTTGTAATATTACCTACTATAATGTATATATTAATTTACATATACAGGATGCTAATATTTTAAGAAATAGACATATTTTTAGGCTTTATTGGACAGACAGTGCAGAGGTGACAGGAATCATAGGGGAGAGAGCAGGAAGAGTCATCTTAGTATAGAATCATTATTTATACAATTGGCTAGTAACAAAAAATACTATACTCCAGTTTGGTTATGATAGCATTGAATTTGGTGTTTACATGTGTAATAACATGTTATTTATGAGGAAATATTACATGCATAAATGTAGATTCTTTAAAGCAAACCCTTACTTTACTGCATTTAAAAATGAATTAATGTTTTTTTTGTCTCAATGTACTTATTTGTTTATTTATTTTTTGCATATTTGGTGCTGCTTGGACTTTATCATTCTGTGCAGTAAGTTGTATTGCCATTTTGATTGTTGAACTTTTGCAATTAAAAAAAGTAAAAAAAAAAAAAAATCTTATAATAGAATCAAACGATGACAAGGCAAACTGCAGTTGCAGCATGCTCTACCAACTGAGCTATACCACAATTTTCATTGTCATTTAAATGTAATAGTCTATTAGCTCTATGTCAGTGTTTTTCAATAAAAAAAAAAAAAAAGATTTTTTCCAAACATATTAGGATAAAACAAATACTATAAAATCACACTGATTAAATCTGTAATTATTGCTTTAAACTCCATGTGCTAAGTGTGTAGGTTCAACATAAAGTCATGTAATGCTGGCCAGCTGACAGACTTTTATGGACCTGGGATAAAACCACTAGGAGGCTCCATTCAATTGGCAATATACTAAATATAACTAAAACCACTAATAACTAAACCATAGGAGGTCTAATATTGGGCCCCATCACCCTGAGACGCAGGAAAACTTACCTGGTTATTCCAACTATCACCTGAGCATGTCACAGTATTGCCATATCCTCTGCATCATCTTCTCTCACACCAGCTAACTCCATGTCCTCTTTCACTGCATCCATACATCTCCTCTTCGTTCTTCCTCTAGGCCTCCTGCCTGGCAAATCTAACTTCAACTCTCTTCTGTAAAGATATATTTTCTATGCCTCCTCTTTACAAGTCCAAACTATCTCAAACTGGCCTCTCTGACTTCATCTCCAAAACGTCCCTCTGAAATACTCATTGCTTTTATGGATTATCCTACTTTCTAAAGACAGCAAATGATCACCCTCCTAGTATGCTGTTGATTTGCATCTTGATTTGGCATGGTTCTTATCCCTGATTCCCTTCTTCTCTGTTTATCCTTAGAATGGGCTCAAAAAGTCCACTAACTTGTGACCCTTTGTGATGTTTAAAAAAACTCAAATCAAAACACTTAAATGGGTGGAAGTACATCTATTAAGATGATGAACATAACCAGTTTAGCATTACCTTTCTGCACTTTGAAAAGCTGCAGATGGATGGCAAAGAGACACTTCTTCATTACCTTTGACCATCTGAGTCAACCTCAAGTAGCACATATTGAACTGGGTCACGGAGAAATAATGCTCTTCTGAGTGTATTTTGTGTAAAAAATGGCCCTGATAATGAAGATGTACAGTTAAGCACATAATGATCAAAAGGCTAACACCATCCCTGCCCGGGGCTCACCCCGCTGCCTTCGTGGCTCTCTGAGGACAGCCTATACCTGCGTCTTTACAAACTCAAGTGCAGGCCAGCGCCCCGGAGCGGCTTATGTACTTGTGGTCACAAATGCAGTGCCCTGCGGTTAATTTAATGATCTCTCTATCCAAAAGCCCCTCTGAAGGTGACAGTAATAACACTTGTACCGCGACTTGTTTGGCAGAGAGCAGAAAATGCATGTGACTGGACCATGGGGGATGTCTGTTAATCCTCGGGGCCCAAAGCCAATGGCCCTTCATCTCTCATCACTTCTTTGCTGTGCCCCATTGCTACCCATTACCTAAAGAGGCTGCCGTGTTTGTTCACTTTTGTAAGTGTCAGACCTACCTGCAGAAGTTCATTTGTATTAGAGGCTTCACACAGAGCACTCTGGCCCTGCTCCTTATGCTCTGGATGTATGCTCAGGGCCACCAGCTGATTTGGGTAACAAGGTTTTCCAAAGAGTAAATATTTGGATTGAGTGGTGCTGAATAGGAAGTACACAGAGAACAGTGAGGGGTTAGATTTTGGTATTCTGTTGGATATTGACGGTGAAGTCAAACACATTTACGTTCAGAGCTTAGTCAGAGTCAGCTCATATAGCTCAATTAAAAGATGTCTAACTGGAGTTCTCTTTTTGTCTATCGCACTATTGTGTCCCAAGCTCTTTACACTCTAATGAAATCGGCTAATTAAACATTAATGTGGCCTGGTGTGTAACAGTGCTCAGCTTTTGTTTGAAACGGTGGTTCTGGGGTTCCTCGGTGGCTTACCTGGTAGGGCATGAAACACATAAACCAAAGCGACCTGGATTTGATTCCATTTGCTAAATTTCCATTCTCTTTTCTTTGATTTTCTGATACTACTCTACTGTCTAATAACAACTTAAAGTGGAACTCAGTAACTTTTTTACCTTACCTTAAACTGTTCCAGAGTCTGTGTGATGGTTAAATGAGTTGTGGGGTAAAGGAAGCGTCCAGCATCTCCCCATGATGTTTCTGGAACAAAAACAACACTTGCAACAGTGCTGCACTTTCGCTCTCGGTGTCACAGAAGTCTTGAGTCTCGCAGAACGCATGGTTAGCAAAAGAACGAGCTAGCAATGGCTTTATTTCTTCTTTATGTCACTAAAACAATGTTTAGAACCACTTTTGGATCTTGACCCACTGTTTGAAAAACACTGATTAAAACGACCATAAGGGGCTGACTTTTTTGTAGCATTAAATGGTAATACAATTGGCTAACTTACTCTGCAATCATCAATTTAGTGAGAAAATACAATCCTAGCCAAGTGCACCTTCTGACAAACACTGCAAGCATACAAGGACCGAAAACCTTCAGACATCAAAGCAATGATATACTAGCCTATTTTTATAAGATGGGACACAAAAACACACTAAAAACAAGTTTAGCAGGCAGCAACATGACCCAATTTATTTGCCTTCTTAAAGAAATGTATAGCTCAGTCAGTAGAGCAGTATGTATACAAATTGACAACCAGCTCACCTCAGCATTGTGGGTTTAAGTCCGAACTGCGACAAATCCCAATGTCTCTGCACCATGATATCCTTTCACTTCTCCACTGTTCTATTTAATAAAGCAAAAAAAAAAAAAAAAAAAAAAAAAGTCAAACAATTTATTTAAAAACAAAATAGCACCATGGCAAACTGTCTTTCTGTTTTCCTTTGATGTTTACACAATTTACTCCGCACCACTGTGACTTTAACCAACATAGTTTTGTAGTAAACTGTAAACATGCAGTGGTAGTCAGACAATGAAACACATTATCCAAGTGAGGTATGGCAAAGAAAATCAAATGTCTGCCCCCCAATAAGAGTAAGATATTCTAAAACTGCAGATGTAACTGGATGTAACTAAATATGCAAATATTCAACTTTTTCTACTTGTATGTGTAACTTTACAAAGTATGATAGATTGTGCTTCTGTGTATGAGTAGTGAAGTCAATGACACACCGAGTTCTAGACAAAAAGATTGAATGTGTCAGTAACAAACGCGTACATCAGCCATTACAAAAGTGTAATGATGTTTCGCTGATCAAGGAAGCACTCCCATGACAATTTAGTTTCATTTACCATCTGTGCTTTGAATACGCACAACAAACAGTGCTCACAATTAGAGGTCAAACGATTCAAATTATCCTCATCATATTCTGGCACTGACTGAAAATAGCTAAACAATAAGACACGCTTGTATAATGGTTAGCCGGTGCCTCTGCCACAATGCAGCTGGGAAAGGTTCCAGTCTACAGAAACTCATAAAGAGTAGCATGACCCATAAGAAAGGGGTTTTTGAATCTTTTTGCAAAATCTTAACTCAGTTTGCTTATGTAAAAGTATGTTCTTAAAATATAGTAAAAAAAATTATTAATTTCATTCAATTTTGAGTAAAAATATCTAGTTACTTTCTGGAGTGAGTGGTGACTGGAGCCTATCCCAGCAGCTACAGGTCTTAGGCAGGATACACCCTGGACAGTGGCCACAAACAGACAACCATTCACTCTCCCATTCATTCACTAGGGGCATATAAAAAATACTCACCTCTTATGCATATTCTGAGATTATTAATGTCTGCCAACAATGCCATGATTTACAACACTTAAACTGTCTATAAAGAAGTACTTTCACTTCTCTCTCTATTTTTTATCTCGCACACATTTTATACAGTGTCAAACTTGAATGCATATACAGAGGAAAAATTAATGGGGTAAAATAAGTTAATATCTCATTTCTTTTATGTGTTTTGGACATAGACTCTCCAGTTTTGCTATAATAACAAGTGCCAGAGTTTATTGTCTTTAGAAGAGAGAATCTGGCCTACTGCACTGGCCATCTGTCTCAGGTCAGCCTTCCAGCCCACCTTTTCTCTTCCTCAACAGCACCTTGTCACAAATATTTCTTTTTTCCAACAAAAAAGTGTCAAAACCCTTGTCCCTTGTCAACAACTTGTATTTAAAATCAGTGAATAAGATAACTTATAGAGAGATCTATGGACCAACTCTCACTTAGGGTCAGTTGACAATAGATTATTCTTATCAACTGGAAATGTAATGTGGCCCAGAGTTCCTACTCGCCTAATTGGAGGGGTTGTGCACTTGCCCATGCAGCCAACTGCCCAGAGCAAAAGGACAACCGTTAGTGTCAACGCTGCTTATGGGTTTGCTGCTCCTACAATTGCTGGCTTTTGGATTATACTGTATGAACTACCGAGGTTTAACCCTTTCTGACCTCCAAAATGTGATGTATACAGTATGTTAAAAAACGAAACATACTTCTACTGAACAGGCATCAAAGACTGCTGTAACTTTGTCAGCCTGCGTTCATTGAGGGGTCAGAGAAAGGACTCGGTACACTTAATGCATTGCACTTCAGCGACTTTTGTCCACCGGCGTATGGATTGGTAAACAAATCATTCTCAAATTATGCCGTGGATGGCTCATTTTCTTATTGAGTCCCAGGTGCCGCTATTTTAATCATTACCTAATTGTCTGGCTGCTCTATCGACAGCACATAGAGGCCTCTCGCTTGGATTCTGCTGACACCGGCAGGGCCTCCAGATCTGGGTTAACCTTTCGATGTCCATTGACGCTCAGCCGACTGATGATGATTGATCGAGGTGGCCCTTGCTGTTAGATAATACCTAATCAGCGTTCAGAGTAATTTGTGTAAATGAGACCTCATTATTGATGGTGGGCAACTTTAGGAGCTTTGACTGCAGGCTGAATCCAAACAGCCATTGGATCAGCAATAAAACTTTGCTTTGCGACTCGAGCGTCTTGTGCAGGAGATTGAGGGCAGGCTGACGGTTCAACTGGTGAATGGGGAATAAGTGGGAGAAGATGAGATGACAGAGTTGACAGATAGGAATTGGGAATAACATGTGTACTGTAGAGCCATGGTTTGACTATTTTAAAGTAAAGTGCTTTATACCTACAAGGTATACAACAAAATTGTGTGGATTGTTAAATGGAGGTTTAGTCCTGACTGAGCATGCCACATTATGGGCCAACTTGACCCACTTTAGATTTTGGTAAACACATGGTAATGGTAATAATGATGTCATGAAAGAATGTCTTAATTGCAATAATATTAATAGTTAGGGATGCATGATAATGCATTTTTGGAATCAATACCGATAACCGATAATTTGCAGCTTCTTCTGACTGATACCAATAATAAACCGATAATTCGCATATAAGATTTTGTATCAAATTTGATCAAACTCAACCTGATTTTGAGAGAAATACAATTTATTTAACAGTATAGCTCTTACCAATCTTCATTAACTCTGATCTTACTTATAAAACCTGAAATACTTTTGACAAATTTATGAGTATAGAGTAAAATTATCCTTCTCATAAGCACAAACACTTACACTCACACTGTAGGCTGTATCCCATTGTGACCTGGTAATGTGTCATAAGTCACACATTACCTATCTCTGTGCCCAATGCCTTTTTTTAAATTATTTTTTTTACATTAATATACATTTAAAGACATTTTCTAACAACCAGGCCAGTCATTTATTACCCCATGTTATCTGGAATCCAACAGGAGGAAAGAGGCAGGCCTTACGTTAGACCGTCCAATCAGACGAGTTTGCCCAGAGCCTGCTCTTACTCTGACGAATGAGATGCAGGCTGTGAACGAGGCGATCAAATCTGTGAATTAATATAAAATTTGCGCAGGAAAGAGACTGTCCTGTCTCACATAAAGCCTCTCGCTTCTACATTGGGCTGATACAAGGCTGTTCTTTGCTCTGTGTGAGAGAGGAAGCCCGAATTGAGCAGCAGTGGGGCTTGTACCATCCAGTCCTTCTGTCACTCAATGAGAAAAGTGCTGGAAAACTCTTCACGCTCCACAAACATTCCAGGGCTATTATTCTTTCATTTTGTTGAATATTAACAGACAACATAGTTTATGTGTTAAACTTTTGAAGTACGCCGTGCAGCACTGTCCGTGTGTTTGACTGATGACAGTGGAGCGGGCTGCTCTGTATTCTTCATCTTCATCATGATAAAGTTTTAGGAGACTTATAATATTTGAAGTAAAAAGCTATTAGCTTCCTTCCTTTCTCCTAGAACTGCAACAGAACATACAGAAACTGTCTTTCTTCAACGGACATGATACAGAAAGCATGCAAGGGGACAGCTCCAGGTTGACAGCAATCTGCAGTAGGGGCAGGGCTGGATGACACTCAAAGACTGAGAGCTGTCAATGAGAAAACCACAAGGCAAACACTGCAAAATTAAAGCAGTTCGGGCTTATTATTATCGGTTGAATGTTTAATTATCGGAATTATCTGTATGACGTCATAATTGCCATTTGTTGGCCCAATAATTATCGGGTCCGATATTATCGTGCATCCCTAATAATAGCAGCAGGCCTTCCCATTCATTTTGACAAGAGAGAGCGAACTTAAACCAGTAAATGGGATAATTTTAGATGACAATAATGATGGGATGAGAAATAAGTAAGACTCAACAGTGCAATACTGAGACATAATACTACTAGCAAAAGGCTATTTTTCACAAGGGTTAACTATGCCTCGCATCATATCCTTGTATTTGAGTAGAAAGAACTTCACAATTAGCATAGATTTATTGACTTTTAGCATGTAGCTTATGTAGTACTAATTGAGCTTATAAAAACAGCTGAATATTAAGTGACTAATGTTCAGGTTGATAAATGAGTTAAGTAAAATCAGTAAATATTTTTTAAGATGAAAAAAAAAAACTTCTGGTTAATGAGGAATGGAGATGAAGATGCAACAGTGAAACTGCTGAAGGATAAACAGAAAAGAATAATCACAGAAAAAAGATAAACAGTATAGAAATATCTGATTTAGCACGTTGGCTATACTTACAGACACAATTATGATGACTACTTTTTTTGCTTGGTCCTTGTGCATAGCAGTAGACCTAGGTTGTATGTGATCTTTAAATGTCCACAGACACAGTTCAAAGTATCTAGTGACTTGAACAGCCATTTGTTTTAGGTGTACAACTGTACAACTAAGGATTTTAATTAAATGAATAAATAATACGTAGGCCAGGCCGGTAAAAGCTCACAGATCTGTTAATCAGTTTCCATTAGGCCAAGTTGGGTAAGTAGCAGTAATCTTTGATGGATAAATCTGACCATAAGTTAAAAAACTAGGGTGAGCCATTCTGTAACCACTAACTTTGTTTTAATTCAGTGTCTTTTTGGCATGTAGCCTTTAGCTAGTGGCACAATATTTTTCTATAAATAGAACAACATTTGGAGCCACTTGCTAATGTTCTCTGCCCTCTCACTGACACCACATGTCAGTCAGCTGCAATTTACTAAAATCTTGTTTTGCAGCTTAGCGACACAATTTGATTTGGCTGAAGCTAATTAATCTATTTAAACATATTACTTTCTGCTTGACTTGTATAGCAAAATTTAATGCTCAGCTTATGCTGTTTACATACACAAAAAGGCTCTGGAAAATCTTTATTTGCAGGGAAAATGACTCTATTAATTTACATATTCCCCATAATGTGACTTAAAAATGTCCTCTCTCTTATCTTAATTGAGCTATCTGTGATGAACCAGAGGAAAATAATTTTCCTTTTACTAAGACGACTTAGTGGCAGAAACCATTCTGTCAGCACCCTGTTGAAATAAGTCCAAGCAGGGTATTAAAATGATAATAGAGCATGTGGGTGCTCGACAAGCCTTCCATTGGTGGGAGAGATTATGAAAAGTAACTATTATATTCAGCTCTTTACAAATTTCATCTCTGGTGGAAATGACTGCCAAAAGACAGACAAAAGTCAGCATCTCAACAGCAGAGCATGTGGATAATAAGGCTGCCTGGATCTGCGGCGGAATAATCACAAGGAGCGCAGTAGCAATAATTATATTTTGATAAAAGTATCTGTCACATCATGAGTATAATTAGATTAGCTGCTGGTCAAAGCGGTGTTTTTGAAATGAAGGCGAGCCAGTCAGGTGCAGATGCTGGTGTTGATGTTGGAGGATGGATGGTTGGCCCCAGGACATGGCCCCTGTGATGGCCCCTCAGTCTCTGCACCAGGCCCTGCTCTGACATGACCGCACGGAGCCTTGATGATGATTGATCACGTTGTTTTCTTCATTACTCTAAACCCAATCAGTGCTTGCTGTAAATTGAGTAATGACGGCTCATTATTGGCAATTGCCCAGTTTAAGGGCTTCTTTAGTTCAGCACAACACGAGACCCTTTGGGACG
This sequence comes from Bostrychus sinensis, assembly GCA_020698575.1. Taxonomy (NCBI): domain Eukaryota; kingdom Metazoa; phylum Chordata; class Actinopteri; order Gobiiformes; family Eleotridae; genus Bostrychus; species Bostrychus sinensis. Next base: position 30,141,474 of record CM036251.1, on the reverse strand, counting down.
GCATTAAAGGATCAATAATTTCCTTCTTTTGCATACACAGATCAGTTCGGAAATCCTATTTCAACAGTGAAGTTCAAAATAAATTGCCTTTAATATATAATAAGGATGGCTTTGTGAAGAGGCAACACTTTGAAGAGTGTAAATCTTAAGAATATGCATAAAAACAACAAGCAGCAGTTTCTAGAGAAATAAAAGCTGTCATACTGTCTGAAAATATTCATCATGATTTGATCAATGCATCATAGAGAAGATATGATTATGGTGGGAACACAGCGAATGATAAAGATGCATATTTTCAATCTAATTTTAATATAATTATGGTAAATAGAAGCTAATAGTAAGTGAAAATTGAAAACATAAAAAAGGAATGGGCACTTTACTGCAATGCTTTTAATGAGGCCACTCATTAAACTATGATCACAGAAGATGAAGCTACATAATAACTCAATTAGTTATATACTTTGTACAATAAAAATTAAGGTAATTTCAACTCAATTCAAATGCATTCAAATTGAGACAGGTGTTAAGGCTCTGTTGCTTTTCATAACTTAAATTTATTTTTTCAAATGGAGCAGCAGATGGACAGACAGACAGATGTATGTCTTCAAACATCCAGCTGGAGGAATATTATGAATATTAACGTTGACAGACCTTTTTTGACGCTCTTAACTATCCACTGATCTCAAGCATACACATGATAAAAGACAACCAAAGTTTTTTAAAGACATCAGTAATATTCGGCTTTATTAGAAAATGTGCGTTGATCACAAAGAAAAATTACATTGATAGATAGAGACTGCAGTGAAAAGATAAAATGCACCCAGGATTTCACAAGCAATACTGTATTTAAGTATTTTAATGCCAAATTCACAACCACTTGCAAAAAAATAAAAGCACTTGAAGAGCTTAGACCTCCACTGGGGCAGTACAGTTCCACTCTAGAATCTGGATCAACACAAAAAAGAGTGGATTTGTGACGTTTACTGACAGTAAAAATTGTCTTATCATGATTATTTCGCATGTTCCTATGAAAATCCTATAAAACATCCTGGATCCACAAAACAAGTTATTTTCCCTTGGCCCATTACTGCTTTTGCCTGAAAATGTCATCAAAATCGCAGCCATACTTTTTGGTTATCGAGCCAACGCATGCAAAACTCAAAACCTCCTTGGTAATGGTAATAATCTATAGTTTAATTTATTTACCAAGTATTACTCAAAAAACAGCAGCACTGTGTTTTGTCAAGTACAAGCCACTTGTTGTGGCTGTATGTTGGATAAGCGTAACATTGGAAAACAGCACGTTCTATTCATGACTTAAGCAAAATGGGCAAAGATTGCAACCTCTTCAGAGGAGATAATGATTTTGCCAGCATGTTAACAAGAATGTCATCAATGGACATTGATGACATTTTATTCAGAATTTCTATACCATCTTATAACTGTCAGTTATATAGCCAGATAGGGTCACCAATACAAACTCCAGTCACAAGAAGTCTGTAAAGGAACAAATTATTAATTTTAATGTATTCTTAATGTATTCTAATGGCTATGTGGCTCAACGTACAGAGCTTTTAACCCAGAACTAGAAAAGCCTTGGTTCAAGTATCTGAGCAGAATATATTCACCATAGCAAGATAGAAAAAGCATTTACCCCAGAACTAGAAAATATCTCCTTCACGTACAGGTCGTAAAGGTTATTTAAATATCCCTTCTAAGAATGGCTCAAGAGAACTCTACATTGGATTCATGACATGTTCTCAAGCAGCCAGAAGCTTCTCACAAAAACTGCACAAAACTGCAGTGACTGCAAAAACATCGCACTCCTCATTAACATGGCATTTACAAAGAATTGGCTATGTAAAAACTCCCTTTAAACCCTTATAGACATGAGATGGGGCTTTCTGCAGCAGTGGAGTCACTGGAGAGCAGCCCCTGAACCTGAAAGTGAGGGTCTCTCACTTCTACTGCAGTTTTATAGCTTTAGCAGTGATTAATAATATTAAAAAACACTAAAAAAATTCAGTGGAAGTACATATCCCACACTCACTAAAGAAAAATCCTCCTATGGGTACAAATTTGCACGAAAGAAGGGTGCACGATAGGGCCAATGCCTGGCTAAATTACCTGTGATATTTAAAAGATTAAGGTTTTGTTAAAATTTAAAATTTTAAGATCAGTATATCTGGCTATTAAATGTAACACATATTTACACTTTGAGGCCTTGGGTGAACCCTGTAGCCAGACAACTGGAGATGCTGGCAGAAGACAGAGAGGCAGTGTGTCTAAATGCAGTTGTTGCCGGGGTAAATTGGGATCATATATTCTCTGATGCGGCGGGCGACGAGATGTGACCTCTGTAATAAGTACTGTGCAGGTGTTTAACAAAACAATCAACAGCAAAGAGCATTTCCAATTTCACTCCGTGCCAACAATCAATCATAGGTCCAGGGATGGGACACTGCAATAAAGGCACCTGCAAAGCCATTAAAAAGGCTGGGAGACACAGATGCGTGGAGAGACTGGAGCGGGCGGCTTCTAAAGAAAGGTCACGCCACAACTTTACACACTGTGATCAGAATCAATACAAAATCAGAGATAGAATATCAGTGGTCCGGCAGGATTCAGAGGCACGTCGGGTGATTAATCATGCTAACACTTCATTATTTTTGGTAAGCTAACAGCACACTAATACATCTCAATATTTAAATTTTGGTAAAGTATAACAGGAGCAGGAGGGTGTGTATAGTTAAAGGAGGCATATTTGGTTTCATTTGGACCACAGTGTGCAAATACATACGTGTACACAAATATGATTCTATATGGGACAAGAACAGGAGGAACAGAGGGCACTAATACATGGGGGACACATCTTATTTGAATATTTAGTATACTAGTGAATGCATCCCAAATAATGGTTATACAACAGGAAAACAATGTAGACATAAAATTTAACCTAAATATATGTAATAAGGTGTCTTGGGGCCCCACTTTACTCTTGGGGCCCTATGCAGTTGTTTCTGTATTTCAATACCAAACATTTGCATATTATGAAAAATAAGTATGTTCTAATAGGAATTCTAAAAGGAATGTTGTAAAGGAGACAGTAGCAGGTGATATTTGAGTCTTGGTTTCCAATTCAAAAGCCCTTGCAGTTTCTATACATTTATTCATCTTCTTTCACTTAGTCCCGTTAGAAGTTGTGGGTGGCTAGAAAATGGCACATTGAGATTAGCCAAACAAAAAGATAGCGATGGCTTTATTTCTCTATTTTCCGAGTGGAAAATGAAAGTCAAGCTAAGCTAAGTGAGGGATCACTTGTGAAAATTCACAACAGTGAACTCCGAAATGTACAGGGTGCTCCATAGAGAAAAAGGCCAAAAACAGCGAAGAAACAAGAAAAGTAACTGAGTTCGGCTTTAACATATAACTGTAAACAGTGGAGATAATAACTAAGTCATTTGCTTCCTTAAACCAATTTCTAGATTATAATGTAATTCTGGTGTTTTAAATGTTTAGGAAAAAACTGGGCTCTGTGGGATGGCATGTGAAGAGGAATAATGCAAGGTAAGTTACTGTAGCCTACACAAAACACAACATTATATGTATATTCTCTAAGCTATTTAGAATGTTGTTTTTGAGAATTGCTGAATACCTACTATTTCAGATCAGTCTGTGGAAGTGTTCCAACCAGACACAATGACCCCTGTATCACGCACCTTATATACACAAAATTGACTGGATTAAAGAATGCTGCGAGACACATAAAAGAATGTCGAGCCATGCCGTCTATAACAATTCTTGTTTGTAGCCTTGACAATGTTGATGCTGTGAGGCACTAATGCCCTGAATTAGAGCAGATGAATGGGCCACTCCGCCGGTCATGACAGGGTTCCACTCGCCATCCACTCCCTGCCTTTTCATCTTATTCCCTTTGGTGGCTCCCCCGGTCCAAGTGTTGTCCCCTTTCTTCTGCTCTCAATTTCTTCTCATCAAAAGGAAAGGTGAACATATGTCCGAATCGGGTCGCCTTGGCCGGGTGTCATTAGACCTCAAATGGAGGGACTGAAGGAAAGAAAAACATGGATGCACAATCATTGGTACTGTAATTGCATGAGAAACACACATGCCGTATGGAGTTGTACACATTTTACACACATTTGATGTTGTTTGAAGGGAAAGTCTTGTTATCACTGCTGGGCGCTATACCGTGCTCCATTTGTGGGCTTTTTGAGGGGAGTCCATAGCTTTCAAGTGTGGGCCACGGTCTATAGAGAAGCCAGCAGTGCGCCGGTGATTGATGCTTAACATTTCCAACCCTTTCGCCTTATATTAAAACATGACAGGTACAACCCAAATACCAGCTGAAGTCACGTACTGGCCTAATAGACACATAGCCATGCAAATCTGTCTGCCGTGCATTCTATTTTAAGCTTTTCCGTGTCACGTATAATGACTTCTTGCCCCCCCGCAGCACTCCTACCCACTACTCTGAGCTCTCTCTGACAGTAGGTGGATGTTAGCCATTAGCTGGTAGCAGCCATCTTCTGTCATGTATAAAACATCTGGAATATGGGAGTGGTCTTTTGTTAGGGCTGAATATAATTAGACATTTGTGGGATACAGTTATTAGCTTATTCATTCATTCTGCATATTCTCTTTTGGGTTCATGGGTCACTGAGCCTATCCCAGCATTTATGGGCCTTAGGCAGGGAACAACCTACAGTGTCTAGTTAGTTGGAGGAGTTTATTGGGTAGTCTGGATGTCCTCCCCACACTACTCTGGGTACTCTGAGGGCATGGATAGGTGAATGTAAATCGCTCAAAGAAAATAAATGCAAAAGTTAATAAGTGTGTCAGTGTCTCTAGGTGTAGCTGTTAGCAACAGCACAGTGGAGTAGAGACGGGAAATCATGACAGTTGTTAAATCTGACTCAAACCCACAACGCTGAGGCTAGCTGAAATATGCCCTAGCATCTTATTTACTGTTTTGACAAAAGCATGATCATACCAATGCAAAGGTACAACAGACGTCATTAATATTTTTTGGCATTACAGTTACAGCAACTTAAGATTGAGTTCAACACATGATGTTCGATACCAAAAAAAAAACAGGTGAGCAAATGGTATCAGTGTTATAAAATTAGATCAAAATAAAATGGTCAATATACAGTTTTCTATACAAATTCTGACCCTCACACCTCACAGCTTGCCTTCGGAGACCAGTTAAACCACAAAGATAAAGCAAACGCAGGTGAGGCCAGATCAAGGCTGGTGTGTGTTCTAACCACAAACAAACAATTGTTTGACCAGAAAACACCCTTAAAGGAGTTTTTTTTAACAATGTTATAATGTTTGCACCTCAAGAACATACCTGGTGCAGTACTGTTTCATTCATGCATGTAACAATCCTGCATGGTGAGGCTACCCCTTCTCAAGAGCTGAAACACTTGGTCTCACGGCTCTACGTAGACACACACACCATTACCGGACTTGTTCTGATAATTTCAGTACTTAAATTGCAGTCAACTCATTTATCTCTATGTTAGCATCCTGTTGCTAACAGCCATGCTAAATAGCCATTTTATGCTCTGTCTATTCCTCACCATTGCCACCCAGGGGCATAAGACAGCTGATGCACGCGTTCGCTGCAAAGACAAATGAAGACATTTTACATACATATACATTATTTTATAAAACATGAAAAACTAATGCAAAGATGACCAAAACTAGTTCAAAAAGCCTTAATATAGTTTAATATGGCTCCTTTAACATACTTTATTCTTTTCATCGTCACTTATTCACATTAGGGGTTGCGGGTGACTGGAGCCTGTCCTAGCAACTATGGGGCTTAGGCAGGGTACACCCTGAACAGTGGCCAGTTAGTTGCAGGGCTGACACAGAGACAGACACAGACAGACAACTATTCACTCTCACATTCATTCACTAGGACCAAACTGGAGACAGCAATTCACCAAACACATGTAGTGTATTGCAGGACAAGCAGACTCCACAGGAGGATCATTCTTCCTCCTTGCTGAGAGGCGCAAGCCTAACCATTCTGCCACCATATCTCCATCACCTTCAAAATATGTTCATTATATTTTACAACTAGTGGTACTTTCAGAGCAGTCTTGTCACTAGGTTCTGTGGTATCAGCCTACTAGCCGTTAACAATACTGTGGTTATTAGGCAGGATTAGGCTCTCACACAAATGTTGTATGAAAAGAGAGCAGTGTAGAGACGTACAAATGGAGTGGAAAAGGCAGAGCGCGAGGACAGGGCCGAGGGTTGAGGGTGTACTTAACCGTATTGTTCTAAAAATGTTCACTTCCTTTTTCAACACATATTTGATTTACTATTTGGCACAATTTCAATGCACTTTTAGCCTCCATTTTCAGCCGAGAAGGAGTTAGTTGACGCTCTCAATTCAGAACTGCACCAAACGCTGAGGGGATCCCCAGAGAATTGCTCATTCATTCAGCATTTCCCATCAGCCCATTAGACTGGCCATCAGCCAACCGGACCGCTTCCTGTTTCTGTAAGACACCTTTTTCATCCTCGCAGTAATTTGGTTCTATGAGAAAAAAGAAAAAAAAACTTCTAAAGGGAAGAGGTGGAAGATTACTTTAGCCCGAGGATTCTCATACATTAACAAAGTGGATCTGAACAAAATATCTGGAGAATGGCGCTGTATTCATTGCGGCAATTCATCGGCTCACTCAGAGGATTGGATGGAGATTTGAAGCTGTGCATTTCAGTTGGAAAAGTGCCTCAGAATGCAGGGAGTAAGTGCAAAAGTAAAGGGTCAGCTCGCGTAATTGGATTTTTCAGATGCAACCATTTCCACTGACTGTCTCTGGAAATGGAAAATGGTGGGAGTGTGTTACCGACACTAACTAGACGCCTCCATATTTAAAAAAAAAACATCAGCAATAGGAGAGATGTAACAAACTCAAAATGCCAAGTTTTATCTTATACGCATTTGGAATTTTCAACTGAAAAGTACCAGCATCTTCTCGACACAAAATCTAAAGTGATCAAAATAAGAATTAGTCATGTCCTATTAATGTAAAATGTAGTGCCAAGGTGGTACAGCAAAACATTAACAAAACACTGTGCAACTTACACAAGTAAACGATAAAGATTTTGTGCAATGTCACCTGGAAAGTTACACTAAAATTAACTGCTGTATCATGGTTTCACATGAAGACAGGAGCTTTTCATTTTACAACCTCAGTCACAGAAGAATTTTCTGGAGTAAAGGAATTAATTACCAAACTAGAGCCACACTTGAAAGACAGCTGTACACTGTGTAGGGATGGGTATCGTTAAGATTTTAATGGTACTACTACGTTTATTGATACTGCTTATTGATCCGGTCTTTTATTGATGCTCTTATCAATACTTTTTGAGCAATAGTCTAATAAATTACATGATCACTTTGTTTTTAAACCATTTTGAACATTTTTCATTCACAATAGGCAACTTTATGTTTGTATTTTTTTAAAAAAACTATTATTAATATAACTCTAAATTAAAACATGAAATAAGCCTAAGTATAATTTAAGAAGCTGTAGCCTATTTTTAAATAGGCTAAATAAATGCATAAGCTGTCCACAGCCTTGTTTAAGGGAAATTTATGAGTTCACTCAGTGATAAACACTGGGTTGGTTCTTATGGTTATTCCACCTGTGGGCTGCTAGCTAAACATTAGCCTACCATCTTTCTGTATTCTTTGCCAGATTACTCTGTGTTGTTGCGCTGTCATGTAGCGCAACAACAGCAGTGTGTCTGTGGGGACACAGTGGGGATGAGATGAGCGAAAAGATCGCATGTATTTGCCCACATGGCATTTACTGCAGCTACTCAGTACCGTTAAGAGCACCGTTAAGGCTGAAGCTTATCGGTCCACGTGGATCACCATGACGTGGCACCGGTGCCGTTATAATACCAGGTCTAGGTACCCATCCCTAACACTGTGTTTGTCAATTAAATCTGCTTTAGGGGAAAAAAATAAAAAAGCGCAACTAAATAAGCAAGACTAAATCTTTATGGAGGTGTTGTAATGATTTTGAGAGAAGTGAGGATTCATGCGCACCATTCAAATGAATGTTGCATAATAAATACAATGGTCGCAATTGATGCTGGTCTACAACTTGTACTTCGTCAAATAATAGCTTTTTTTTAGATGGAAGTATTCTAGAAAGTAAAAAGTAGTAAAATGTAGCTAAATTGGGCATTTGAATAAAGGTGAAGCCATCACTTCTGAACTACTGCCGAGCTGCTGTTTTGTCTATGTGTATGCTCCCTTATATACAGTGTACCTGCTACAGTAGGCACATGTAAGAATAGAGGTTGAAACACAGAAACAGGATAGTGTTTTTATACATGTAGGGCATAAATTATGTCCGATCGAGCAAGCTTGATGCCACCGTTGAACAGCTAGTCAATGGAGAGGGCAGGGAGAAGCAATGGAGCGAAGTAATGTGTAATCTTACTACTCAATGGGCTGTGCCCAGCAACGGGCCTCTGAATGCTGGAAGTGTCAGAGAGATAAATAGCAGAGTGTCCCCCTCGAAAAACATGATTAATACCCCGCCTGGTGACGCTGCTGAAGATGAAGTGGGAGCAGCTGGCTCCGGCAGCGTAGGCACGCAGGGAGAGGTGGGAGGGGGACGGCAGCCAGAGCAGCCGAGCAAAGAGGGCAAAGAGTAGGACACACTGGCAGCTAGGGGAGAGGAGGCACGGCAAGGGCACTCCGGGCCACCATAGGCTCAGAGACCTTCCTCTACTTATCTACAGCTGCACTTCCTTCAAGTCACACTTGGGTGCTTAAATAATCTTTATCTCACTGTAGAGGAGTTCAGAGACATCAGAGTATCGTAGTGCCCTGTGAAAGTTCATCTTTGTTCTTTAATTAAACAACTCTTCCTGGAAATCTCACTTCCAGGAAATCTAATTCAATCAGGCAGAGCACCAGCTCCTAACCTTGGCATCTATTACACTCTCAATATTCCAGGGCCCTCATCTCTTCTGATGGCTGTGGTGCATGTGAGTGAGCGCTGTGTACAGTGACCTTTGCACCCTCATTGACAACATTTCCACGTGAACACTTGCAGCTTTTGACTAAAGTTTTTGTTTCTTCCTAAGCAAGATATTTTGAAGTTCTGTCCCCTACTTAGTGCGGAAACAGAGGAAAGTTAGAAAATGCACTTAACGGGTCTGTTCTGTTGTGTAAGTAAACATGTCGAGGGGAGGGCTAGTTTTTCATGGTTCAGGGGCCCCAACCCTCCCCTCACACAATTAACTTTTCCAGTGTAATGAGATGATTGATATGCTGGAAGTGTGTGCTTTAAGGAGATATTAATCATTCCCTCTGGTAATTTTAATCATGCGTTCCATCATCCCCAGCTGCTGAGGATCACCTTCCTGGCAAACAAAGGGCGGCCACGCCACTTGCATAGTCATTCTGTTCTAGTTTAACTTTATTTTATGCTGGTTCCTCCCATCTGTTCGCACAAGCCTCCGCAGCCCACGTCGCGCGTTGACAAGCTGGGGAAGCAGTGCGTGGGTGGGTGATTGTACCAGTGTATGTGTGTAAACTTTAGAAAAGGCAGGCCGCTTTGAAATGGTAAATCTAATCCTCCAGGTCCGTGACTAGTTGGTACATCGCCACCAGCCACCTCCTCGTCAACGTACAGTAATGCATAGAACACGGCGTGCACAAAGACTTCAACACGACTGCGCACGTCCAACACACGGTACGGGCGATATCTCAGAGCAAGGCATCATTTGGCATTTCAACCACTCACTATTACTGAAAGAAGTGCGGTAAGGAGGATTTGTTTAGATGACAAACAGCTTCAAAACTCTTTCTGCCACTATGGAAAAATCTGCTTCTTAAGTGCTAATGTTTTGTATGGTTTACAGTCACTGTTCAGACAGAGAAACCAACAACAGAACCCTGTGTCTCTCTCTGTTCCTCTGAGCTGCTGCAGCACCTGACCCTAGGCTCCTAAAGGTAGCTTCAGACATTAGATAAATATAGTGAAGTCATAAACTTGCTAACTCGCTAATGCTAATAATCAGGTTTAATATGTGTGGATTTTCTGTTTGGATAGTCCTTTTAAAATAATCATATAAAAGTTATAGACTATTACTGACTCTTGCCCTCTATCTGAGTTTTTGATATCATCAGATTCTTCAACGTAAAACAACCAACTTATGAAGTCAAAGTTTTAAGCTTACCTAAACTTCTAGCATTTTGATTTGTTAATTGATTCATGACTCATAAAATTTTGATGAAAATTCTAGTAAAGTTTACTAAGGGGCAAAGGAATAAATGATTTTGATAGGGATCCAGAACACCAGAATTTTTTAGAGGATTGTTTACCATTGCAATATAGGGCTAATTTTCACAGTTGGCAGAATATGATGATGATATCTTACTAGAGTAGTACTCTAGTAGTAGCTCAGTACTCTCAACTATCTCGATAGTTGAGAGTACTGAGTTAATTTTATGTCACTATCTAAAGCATGATAATCCCAGTATATCCTTTTAAATTGACTTTTAATTTAATTAATAAAATATGAGCAGTAATAAATAAAATATAAAAATTGACTTTGGCATGGTGTCATTAATTAATATATTATTAATGACTTTAATAGGTAGTAATAATTTATATGTAAATGTATATAACATTATTTTAAAGTCAGGCAATATACTGAGAAGCTTCCATTGGTTAAGAAAAAGTAAAAAGTCTCAGCATATCCATTTTATAAAAGTAACAACACAAGGCAGATCATGTACTCTGTGCTTGTTGCTGGCCTGCATATCACTTTAAGAAGGTGGCGCTTTCCTCCTCCTTCGGGCAGTGACTGCAGCATAAGTTCCCCACTGGCGCAAACCACACAACACAACACACACAAAGCAAATATCGAGTCCAGAAAACACTATTGTTCATTTTTTATATATCAAATGATAAGTCAATATAGTAATTATGGTTACAGGCCTAAAAGATACAGAAAATATTATTAACATTTTTAAGGAAAGGTAACAAATTAGTTTTTTTCCTTATCACCATCTGGATCCAGTAACTACATGATTCTTTACCATTTTAAAGGAAGTTCTATACCCTACAAGTGCTTCTCATTTCTTTTTTTGTTTTTTTTTTGGTGCTGTTTCATTATGTGCTTAGACACTTTCTCTTACTTTCCTTATTGATTCTTATGTGCCAGCATATTAAAATAAAGCCTGGATGACATCTTAATGGTATTTTTCCACAGATGATTATTATTGCAATATGCATTTAGATGATTAAATGGTTTTCCTCAAATCCAAGAAAAAGACTGCACACTTTCCTTGCCTTGAAAGTCAAAGATATTCCCAAAACACTGATTAGTTCATGTTGAGCGCCTCCATTGTGCTGCACTGTACCTCTGCGTTGTTGTTCCATGTTTTTCACCCAAGGCTATGTAATATTTGGAAGGGTATTTGGCAATCAAAGGCATTTCTCCAGTGACTTTTGTTCCATGGCTGCGTTGTCACTGTCAAGGCCGCAGGGATGACGTGAGCTGTGACCCGGGCGTGCCTCACTCACAAAAGAAAGAAATTAGAAAGGAGATAGCACATCACACAAAAGCATAGTGGTAAATACGGACAAATATGAGGTGTGGACAAGATTATGATAACAAAATCTGTTATTACTACAAAAATGCAGACGTTGTAGAGGTAGTCTTAAGTCTATGCTCACGTCAAAGCATTGTTACTTCAAAATAATGTAAAAGTACACAACAAAAAGTGTACTTTGTAAATTCACAGCCAAATCTACAACTACTATTACTACTACTACTACTACAGTTAACCACTATGACTACTATTATTTCAACACCTTGTCCTACTCTTAGTCCTACTGCTGTTATTACTAGTGCTGCTGCTGCTTCTACAACTACTACTAGAGCTGCTGCTAATACTACTTTCAGAGCTTCTAGAACTACAACTACTAGAGCTGCTGTCACTACTACTGCTACCAGAGTTGCTGCAACTACTACTACTAGAGCTGCTGCTACTACTCTTACTACTACTGCTACTGCTGCTGCTGCTACTACTATTGGTGCAACTACTACAACTACTACTAATACTATTGCTACCACTTCTTCCACTATTACTTTGACACAAAATCTGGAATCAAACTCAGGATCTTTTGGTTGTCAGGCTAGGGTACAAGCCATTTTGCGACCAACATTAAAAAGTTTAAATATTTCCAAAAAATATTTGAGTAAAAGTTCATTTAACGCAAGAAAACAATTACAATTTATAAAATGTCATCAGAAAGAACATTTTAAATAATACTCTTAAATTACTTGGGTAATTAATATACATTGCTGCGTAAATGTGTCAGAAAATAAAAGCTCCTCAAGGTTGCTACTTAGCTTAAACTGGTAACTGTTTGAAACTTTCTCTTGACAAGTGTCACAAACGCACGCTTCATCATGTTCAAAATTAATGACACCCCTCTGACAGATATTCCATCATCAATGCACAAGTTTGTGAAAGTTATTGCAGGGGGCTTGTCTGGTTGTGTGGAGATTAGCGTCGCTTGCCTGCAGTTAGAGGCCAATGCAAAGTAGATAGGTTAATTCCCGTGATGAGCTGAGCCGTCCCCAAAACATCCCGAAATGCAATGCTTCTGAAAGCCATTAATTGCAGCCAATAGGAAAAGAGGTAATTTAATTTTAAATCAAGTCCAGGCTCATCTGTTATCTGTGGCACACTTCTGTAGAGTACATAAAGGTAATAGAGGGTTTCAGGGGCGATTCCGGGCTTATTATCTAATAATGATGAATGAATATGGTGAGAAGTGACAGCTGTTTAGATGTCTGTTCAATGGTGTCTACTGCAACTTTCCCACAGATACGTTTGTGGTAACTTGGAGGACGTACAAATTAGAGCTGGGCGATTTAGCCAAAAAAAAAAAATCTCAGATTTTTTCACAAAAAAATTGATTTTTGATTTAAAAACTATTTTTTTCCCCACTTACTTAAAATCAAACTGAAGACAACAGAGAAATTGTCCAAAACAAGTTTAGCTTTATTGCTTTGATTTCCTCTTGAGGTTAAAATGCAATCAGACAAGTCAAATAGAAGAGAAGGCCCCGTGATTTTAGGGGGGATTTTCTTAAAAGTTGCGCTAAAAGTTGCAATTTTTTTTTTGTCTATAATTCTTCTTAAAAATATTAGCTAGAACTGTAAAAACTAACAAAATCTGTTTTTAAACATATGTGAGGTGGTAATTAATCTAATTAAAAATACCTGTATTTGAACAGGCCAAGTGTACCTACTTTTTAAAATGATATTGCTGTGTTATTAGGCTGTTTTTTGGGGCTCCTGCAGCTGATTCTGATTCTGTTCCTCTCAGATCTTCTCTGGTGATTCCTGTTGTGTGCTGTAGAACATCCAGTCATTAAAAACAGAGGAAGTTTCCTGTGCTAGGTTTTCAGCAAGGTTATTAGCCTGCAACATTAATGTTTAAAGAACAATGACCTCAAACTTTATTGTTGTCTAAATACGCTGCCCATTCAACTTTTTAGGCAACTATATCACCATGGCAACGCAGACAGCTTTTCAGAGTGACACCAGACAAAACTAGAAAGCACCGCGTTCGTCTCCCATCCACACCGCTGCTGGTGAGCACCTGCGACCTCATGTGCGCTCGATCTCCATGCTATAGCTCCGCACTGCTTCGCACCGCACCTCCGTCCTCCGCATCGCACTTCCGTCCTCCGCATTGCACCTCCGTCCTCCGCATTGCACCTCCATGCCGCTTTGTCTGTGGCTCAATCCGACCTCCGCCGAGCATTACCGGTGTGCTGCTGCTGAGAGAGTTGCGGAGTTTGGCCAAAGTTGCAGGGTTGCACTGAATTTGCGGGGTTTGCTTGAATTCACGGGGTTTGCTTGATTTTGCGTTAATAGTTGCGATCGCAACATCGCAAAATCCTGTAGGGACTGAGTTTGCAGCGGGGCGCTGTTTGTGCTCCGTCTGACGCCGCAAACGCGAACCAATTCCACACAACTGACAACACTGTGCCTTTCTTAAGAACGAGTTCTTCCCTGCTTGCTGTCATGTTGTTTGTGTACCTCTAGTGCGGAGGGAGGGCTGGTGGGCCTTAAGTCAACCTGCCCTACAAATTCGAATTAATCAAAAAAATCTATTTAGCCCTAGTACAAATGCATTGGTGTTATTTTTTTTTATGAGGCCAATACTGTGTTTGTAAACAATACATTGCAGTGTTGGCATACATGAGTTAAACTGCAATGAATTTTGTAATACACATGTTAATGTTAGCCCCTCAAAATCACAAATTGTGAATAAACCAGATGGTTTTGGCAATTGTCAATCTAACTAATCACACGTACAGGGTTTAGTGCTAGGTGCAAATAGTTTGCTATTTTGCAATATTATAAATAGGAGAAATGATCAATACATAAGCTAAAGCCCATCTGCTAAAAGTGTGCATTTTGATGTTGCTATGTTGGACTAGCGCAGTGGTTCTCAAACTTTCCACACTAAGTACCACCACAGAAAAACACCACCAAAAAACATATTTAGCTTTACAAGTGCTATCATTAATGTGCTAAAAAGAGCTTAAAACTTGACCAAACCAGGACTAAACTAGGACTAACACGGGACTAAACCAAATTAAAACCAGGACTAAACTAACTAAACCAGGACTTAACCAAATAAAAACATGACAAAACCTGGACAAAGCCAGGTCTAAACCAGCACAAATCCACAACAGAACCATGTTTGAACTAGGACTAAACCAGCTCAAAACCAGGACTAAACAAAGTCAAAACCAAATGTACCTCCAACCAAAGCAGGACTAAAACAGGAATAAAACACAATCAAGACTTCAGAAGACTCCTGAGTACCACCAGAAGAAGCCTATATATACTGTATCACAGCTTGAGAACTACTGAGTTAGAGAATTTGTTGCAAAGTGTTTTCTATTGATTTTGTAATCAATAAAATCTTCCGCAGCCCACCTTTAGGTCCCATTCTCTGTTTGGGAACAACTGCTCCAGAGAACATACATTTAAAGATTCTAGTTAAAATTTTATTCAGTCCTTATTCCAAACCTAGAGTTATAGCCATCCCGTTTTAGAGATACTGTTGCACAATCAAAGTACTTGTAGTTTATATATATATAAGAGATAAACTTGAAAACCTTAAGTGAGATAAACAATTTGTTGAATATCATCTGTCTGAATCCATGCTAAATGAGGGGGAATATTTTCAGTTTTTTTAGCCGACAGGTGTGTTGGACCACACTCAGAACCCCCATACACGCTTTAAGAGCACGCCATAAACAAATTTCTATTCAGGAGCACTAGACATACTAATATGGCTCTTTGGTTATCAGCGGTGTAAAAAATTGTTGATGGACTGCGCTTCCTTTTGGCCAGTGACTGGTGAGTGGGGCTTTAAAGAAAACATGACGACTGCTGGCTGGCCCTCATTATTTCCACCTTGCTTTACCCTGGCACTCCTGCTCCAATGCATGACTAAAAGACAATTAATCCTAATAATCAGGGCCTTCACCATCATTGCTCATTCTGGCAGGCCTCTTTTTCCATAGGGGCACAGAGGGAGTGCCCGAGCCATGGATCTCTGCTGCACAGATGAACCCCTTACAGATGTTGAGTGAGCGGCGCGGTTAATCGCTTAGCCATCTTGTGGCCTTCACACTCGTACAAAAATGGAAACCTGAGCGTGCCATTTTATCATGTCACGTCTTTAGCAGCATGAGAGACCGGATGAAGAGAAGGTGTCTTTCAAGCTCTGTTAAAGCTACAGCAACAGGAACAGCAAAGTTAAAGCATGTTGTAGGTCATTAGCATACACAATTTACACACTACTTAGTCTCACAAGATACAGATTGTACAGAAAAAAAATCTCACTTGTAAATCTGTCCAAATGTTTTATGTACATCATCTTGGACAATATGATTAGCACAACTGGATCCTTCTAGACTAGTTTTAAAATCATCTCCTACCGCCTTAAAGTGGAACATTTTGGAGTCTGTCTGATGGTGTGATGAATAAAGCATCCTGGATCTGCCCTTGCTGTCTCTAGACTGAAAACGGCACTTTCAAGTATCAGCGCCGCCAACCCAATACCAGGAAAATCTCGCGAGATAGCAGCACATCGCAGTTAGCAAAACAACAAAATCAAATCAGATTTATTTATAACGCACATTAAAAAACAGCCAGAACTGACCAAAGTGCTGTACAGGCTGAACTGGACAAAAGTGCAATAAAATACAACAATGTAAAAATATAAAATGATAAAACAATTAAAATACTAAATTGAATAAAAGTAGGATAAAATGCCAAGTTGTCTCTGTCTATCTTTGCCTAACACCAAAAAAAAAAAAAAAAAAAAAAAAAAAAAAAAAAAAAAAAAAAAAGATAAAAGGTGCATCTTAAGTAAAGATTTAAAGTGTAAAGTGCTGTAGTGGCTGTGACGTTCTAATGTGCAAAGGCAAACTATTCCATAACAAGCTAAGGATGACTTTATTTCATGATTTTCCACATGGCAGAGTAGCCAAATAGCAGAAAAAAGAGACAAGGAAGGGAAACGAAAGCCGAGCGAAGGATCATATAGGAGTCAGCTGGATTTTTGAGTATTTATGGCAGTGCTTTACTGTAAAATGTAGGAAGATCACTATACAGGAAAATGAACAAAGGAGAAAAGTTACTGAATTCTACTTTAAACGTCTGAACAACATATGGAATAGGGGGAATGAAATAGTCTTAAAATTACATCAAGATGTATTAAAAAAGATGTGATTCTTCTGTTTGCTTCCATAAAAGGTTCCCACAGCGAATCAATCATACAATCAATCATTCATAAGTTTTTACACTCTTCATGCCCTTCCTGTCACAACCAACTACATACTGTGACTGTAGTAGGTAAGGGTCTTGCCCAAGGTCAAAACAATACGCCCTGGATACTGGGCGACCTGCTTAAAAAGATGTTATGATTAGTGCATTGCAAAGTTGATTTTGCAATTTTGCACCACTGACATTAGGACATTATCACAATATGAGCAATCACAATATCAATATTGCTAGACACATTTATTATTTAGACAATGCATCGCAATAAAATTGTGGTTTTCCATTAGACAGATATTTGCACTGTGAGAATAATTTTCCTATCAGAGCGTAAAATAAAAATGTGTTGTGACCCCCCCAAAAAATATTTTAAAAGTCCAGAATAATTGTAATTTTCTTAATGTAGTCCTTATTTTGACTTTTAATCCTGGTTTAGTCTTTGTTAAGTTTTGGATTTGGCACAGTTTTGACTATTAAATACATGGACATATAATTCTGCTTTAATTTATTAAAACTTACTATGTCAAAATACCATTATTTATAAACATTGTACATAAAATATTGGAAATTGTGTTGTTATTGTAATACTCTACATAGTTACCGCATGAAGTACCTGTACTAAATTGTGGATTAGACAGTGGCTGTGTGAAAGAAATCAAAATTTTTGTTGAAATTTTACTTATTTCTGTATAGCCATAATTAGTTTTAACCTGCTGATGAAAGTTGCAATACTTATCACACTTGTAAATAATAATTCTCACTCAGATGTTCTCTATCTCTGCAGCATAAAGTCTGCAGTAAAACAAGCATTTATAGTAGAGATGTTTCTGTTTGAATCCACTGAAGCAGACACACTGTTGTGTCTTGGTGTGTGGTACAGAGACAGATGAGGAGCAAAAGTTCTTGTTTGGGACTGTTTTTGTTGATATTGTGAGATGACTGTTTTAGCACAAGAATAAATCTGCCATTGTTATGATATGTATGATTTGGTACAGTTCTAGTCTAGACAAGCCAACTTGTTTTTTTATGTCTCTTTGAATGTGGCTGTGCAGATGAATGTATTTTCTCTGATTCACTCAATGCATTCAAACTCAGGTGTTACATTGTTCATAGTCTTAAAACAGTCAGCATTGATACTATTAAGTTGTTGTCAAGGGTGTACTGTGCCTCAGGCCCATAGTGGCTGGGATGGGCTCCACCTGTGGCATGTAATGAGAAGAAGCAAAAGGTAGCTGAAAAAAAAACAAATCTAGTGGTTACCCAAGCCTTATACACAGTACTGTACACTGTAAGATGCCAGTATTAATACCACTTTGGTTATTTAGCAGCACCAGAGCCTTGTGACAACCTTTCATATCACGGTAGAACGGCTGTGATGCAATGTTTGACATATCAGCATGGGGACCTAATCATCTCAAATTAAGGCCCAAATGTTCAGTGAGTGCACCAGGCCCGGAGAGTGGAAGCACGGGGAGTGTTGTGACCGGCGCAGACAGGACGCCTCGGCAAACAAGCAGATGCTAAGGGGCTGCATTTCCACGCACAAGACGAAAATCACCATCACAATGCAGCAATTATGGCAGTCTCAAATTCACTAGGCTGGAGCACAGTTTGTTCTCACAGCGTCTCAGCAGCACTCGCAGCATCCCACACAACAAGCTCATTAGGCCAGCACATCCTCCTCTGATTTAGGCTGGGAGGAAGAACGCAACAGCACCTGGTCTGTGAGAGCCATCCATCCCGCCGTACACAGCCAGACGCGCCCAGGTTACGCATTATCTTCTTTAAAAGCGTGAAATGTGGCCACCTCTGCTCAGTTTTAAGCTACACCTCGCTTTTTCCAGAGTGCTATGTGAGGGGCAGGCATATTAATCACACTCACAGCCGCTAATGCTAACGATCAGTCAACACAGTTGGCCGGGCTCTCCATCTCTGGTGACAGGGAGCTTTGTCCTGCGGCCTGCTGATTCGTCCTGCTATGTCTGCCTCTAGGACAAAATGCACAACACTAGCAGCATTTTGGAAAAACACTGTAGGGCTGTATGATATTGGAATACACAATTTGAAATTACTTTTGGATTAATATGGTGATATAAGATTAATCAAAAGTTTAATGGACCCTTTTTTTTTTATTAAAAAGAAGAGTGCAATAAAGATCTCACTGATAAACAAAGGTGGGTAGAAAAATTTGTACTCAAATATTGTTAAAGTAAAGAGTAAATAGTAAAGAGTAAAAAAGTATTTGGTAAACAAGTAGAGTAAAAAATTATTTGGTGAAAAAAAACTCAAATACCGAGTAAATGTTTGAATGTAACTTTTGAATGTAACAGTTTTATTTTTTTTATATCGATGTAATCAGAGAGCCAAAAACCATAAAATCACTTGCAAATTGTGGTATTTCAAAACCATAAACAAACAAAAAAAATAAATAAAAAATAAAAAAACTGTACTCTAGTAACGCAACAAAAAGTTAAAAAAGCAGACATCTGGATTGGATTTTTAAAGTTGAAGGCGTTTCACCTCTTTCTCAAGAAAGCCTCTTGGATAAGACAGACATGTACTCTAGTAAAAATATTTTCTTATATATATATATATATATATATAATATGAATAATAATATATATATAATATTAGCTACCAAAAATTGCAAATACTTATATACTGTAGTGTATAAGCTGATTGACTGCATAAGCTACATTTATACACTTTTTTATACATAGAAATTAGTGCCACAAAAGCTATACGCTACATGCTTTACGTGACTTCAGTTTTATGTTTTGCATAACAGGTATTTACAATAGTTAGCCAATGTGCTAAGACAAGATAATTAATGGAACTGACAACTAGATCTGTGTGGAATTATTTGAAAGCTGATGTGTATAATAATACTGTACATAACAATCACCTTTGTCATTTAATGCACCTTTTTGCTGATTTTAGTTTAGTTACTCACCAAAATGAATGGGGAAGCTATTGATTTTGTTACTAAAATTTGCAGCTTGTTGCATAAGTTTTGTTTTGGATTACGTCCTCATGAAAGGACTTAACCAATAATGTTTAGAGAGAAACAAAAGAAAGTGGAGTAATGTTTAGTGCTCAAAACTAGGCCTAAATCAAAACTAAAACTGTAGCTATATCTTTATGCTAAATTCCTACTCAAAACTCTAGCAAAAGTGCAGCAGTATGCATTACCCTCACGGTAAAAATAAATGTCTTTTAGTTTTTAGCTTTCCCTGCTTCTGAAAATCAGGTCGCTATACACCATACAAAGTCTCATTAAAAGAAGCTAAAAGTGATCAAACACATGGGTGCTACTGCCGCTCCAATAGTAAAATTGGTTATTCCTGCCATCCCTACAACAGAGTTGAAGGGACTGGTTGGGAAATTATTTTTAGTTATCATTTGTCACATGGAAGTCAATAATCAAAATAAAATAGACATAGCAATTTCTGATAAGATCACATTTGCACCAGGCTACATGTGCAGCCCTCAAAAACAGACTAAGATTTTACCCAGCTGCAAAAAAGACAATGATGAGAGAGTTAACAATGGAAATACTTGCTCAAACAAAGCTGAGTGCATTCCAAGGGCGGTGTAGAGTTTGCTGAAAAACTAATTTGCTATTGGAGTGATTTTCGACAACATGGAAGTAACATATGTCAAACAGTCAAGTTTTGAGAAACAAACAGCTGGCTAGTTCAACTGAGAGGAAACTGCCTACTGAGCAAGAATGATCTCTCTGCGAGTGTCATCCGCGAGCAGCATGAGGCAGAACCAGCATGTTTGGATTCCTGCTATACAACAAGACGGTGGGCCACTCTTGTCAACTTCAAGCTGACAAGTGTAACATTGACACAAATTAATACGAAAAACCTGCACAATTAATTCCACCCTGTTGCTGGAGCAGGAGAAAAACAAATAAATTAAGGGGAAATTCTATGAAATGTGTGCACCGGGAGTTTCTTACGCAATTCCATGGGTGCTTGTGATGCTTGATGTTATCCCCATAGCTCGGAAAGGGATGCTAATTATTGGGCTTCAGATAGCGTAAAATGTACAGCTGTGGTGACTGTCAGTGCTCGGTGGACTATTGAGCCAGTGTTCAACTAGACAGTGGGTGGTGTTTCTCCTGCTCGTTCCAATATTCTACCCAGTGGCATCTTTTGCAAACGTCAATCAATGGCTTATTTTTGTTGTTTTTATTGGCTCTTGTCTGTGGATTTAAAATATGGCTTTAAAACAGCACCACTAGATTTTTTTTCTCCAACTCAAGCCACCTTTCTGCTTTATTTTAATGATGAAAAATGAAACTGAAACAATTTGCCATCACATATTAAAACATATCTATGTTTAGAGCTTACCTCACAACTCTCTGATTTCAGTTAGACCAATGCAGTCCCCGTATCTCCTCCTTTGCTTTTCCTTTTCTATACCCAATTCTATAAATTGGGGCACTATTATTAGTAGAAGGGATATTTTCAGGGGATTCATGGCTATCTAAAGAGGCTATATTATACAAAATTGACTTTTCTGAGCTTTCTGCTATGTTATAATGTTGTTACCTAATCAAAAACATACCTGGAGTTGTATTTTGCTTCATTCATGCCTGTTAAGTAATCTATTCTCTGGCACAGCTGCTCTGAGGTCTCAAAACGCTCAAACCCCTGTCCACTCCAGGAAGCACTGAACAATCAACAAGCCCTCTACATCCAGTTTGCTCTTATTTCTTTTTCCAAAAAACATTGTACTGCTCTGTTTCCACTGATTCCTCATAGCAATTTTTCATTTTGTAGTAAAATGACATTACACAAAAAGTTTAGGAAAGTGAAGAGCTCTTTTTCTTTAAATTATTTTCAAAAGACTTCAACACTTTGCACTCTCTTGCCCTCTGCTGCCCTCTTCGGTTCTCTTCACCTGCTTCTTTATGGGACCAGTAGAGTACAAAAAAAAAAGCAGAATGTAGTATAACGCTTAAATAGCACAGCTGTTAGCAACATAAAGCTAACATTAATTGTCACGTGTATTTGAACAAATCTGGTGCTCATTAACTGTTCCGGGAGGGGGTCTGAGAGACGTCTCTTTACACACTTTACATGTGTGTAAAGAAACAAAAAAAGGGCCTTTCCATATTGTTTCTGGCCTATTCAATTACAACAGTCTTTTAGGTGATTAGACAGTTTTCCTATAGTGGCAGAAACAAAATTACATCTTTTCTGTTTAAATGGACCCCAGTAGCAAATAAGTATGCGCCCAGCTGTTAATAATAGCAGTTAGAATTAGTTTGATCCATGACTTCTCCAGACATTACGCTTGAACTTTAATGCCAGTGTTTAGATGTTCTCACCCCTGCTCTTCGAAGCCAGATGGCCAACACCAGCCTGTGGTCACACGCATATAAGTGGGGTCTGCTACCAACAGCTGTTTGTTATGTTCCACTGCTCTACAGGACCAGGGTCCACGAGCCACTGCTATATCTTCATAAAAATGTTTCTTTACACGATGCGGACGTGAAAGCTGATTGCTCACCAGGGAACTAACTTTATGGACCAGCTTGGCGTCAACTTTGATTACTTCATTTGCAAGGAATTCCAGATGTTGGCGCAGTCACTCAAGGGGATGTCTGCTAGATGAACTGACAGTGTTTACAGCCATGTGTTGGTGGAAGGCAGAGTAAATATTCTGGGGCTAATACTAGCAATTGAGAAACATGTTTGTTGTTGTACAGTGCAGAAATAATTACAATAATATTTTACTTGACTAAAATCCAGGCAAGTCAGTTCTTTCTCGACAAATAATATGAGCTTGGAACTGTAGACCAAAGTAGTCATCTTTCATTAATGTCAGAAAGCTACTCTAGGGCAGCTCAAAATACAGCACAAGAATAAATATTGGTATATCGGCAATGACAGTTTACAACTCTCCAACCACCACCAAACACACTAACGCAGGTAAGGTGGGAAAAGTGTCTTGTCCAAGGACTCAAAGGACTCAAAAACACTGCATGTTTACCTGACATTGTGGAGCTGTAACAACAACATACAGTACATCACTATTAAACACTGTAAATGTCAAAGTGTTGTGCTGCAAAGTGCATGTATGGCAACTTTTTATTGTTAGTTAAGTTCACAGTTCACTGCACACATGCATGCCATCGATCATGTATAGCTGAGTTAAGTAGTGTCACACTTACCAAGTGCACAAGGGTTTGATGTAAAGGAAAATGTAAGTTGCAATAAAAGCCAGCATGTAAAACACAGCATATGTATTTGAGCTGGAGTGAAACTCACTGGGCTGATTTCTTGCCCAAGGGAGAGCTAACAGTAAAATGCTCTCTGACCATGAAATGGCCCTGCCGGTAGTGGTGGTTAATGGCTGTATGAAGCAGGGCTGCTAAGGCTAGGCAGACAGGAGCCTGACAAGGGCATTCTGTAGTTCTGCCTGTCCCTGTCCAATGGTAGACTGATAGTTCTGATGTTTGGCACAAAATAACAAAATGTCCTGTAGTCCGACTCAACGGGTGGATTTAGTAAGTCAATAAAAAGGACACTATGTGGGTTGGACTGAAGAGCAAGAGAAAAGAATATTAATGGCCACTTATCAGAGCCATAGTGTTTCTAATAAAAAGAAAAACTCTCTGCATTTGGTAAGTTGTCTTATAAATGTTTTGAGAATTAATTCTGTCATAAGCAGTGGCCCAAATATTGGGTACAAATGAAAAAAAGATGTAATAAATTTCGTTTTTAAGGCTTTGGACAACGTATGATTTTTTTCCTTTCGCACCAGGTTACTTTATACCATACTGTGCAACTTCAGCTGTACAGCATGAGAGCTTTGTTACAAGGGGAGCTTAATTACTAGAACATACTTTCCCAGACTTATCTAACCTCTGATATTAGTGTAAACATATTTAAAATAGGTAATAGTGTTATAAGTAAACATCAGCCCCACATGAGGACTACTTGAAAAATACTGAAAACCCATTATTGATAACCAAACTTACCCAAGTATACTGTATGTGAATTGTATACTTACATTATCTTTGAGAGGTCTGACCTTTTCAGTGGAGCGTTCTGTATAACTTAGCCTTTGTCCCTTGACGTTTTGACTCATGAACTCAAGTCGGTGCATCTGGTTACTTGTGTCCACTTCAGCAATGGTTTGAAGTCCCTCTGAATGACACATTGCCCTCATCACTACAAGACTTCACCAATGTGTCCTCCAGCCAAACTCCTAAAAGAGCAAACCCCAAAGGCAAGACATGAGTCGCAAGACCCCGACCATGTGGTGCCATATCAAGGGCCAACTATGGCCAACTGAGGTTACTGACTCTAAGCCATCCACCAGTACTGAAATGACAGTCCAGCCTTATAGTATCTCCCCTTAAAGGTTATGAATAAGAGACATGACATTACACTGGCAGACCTGTCAAATAGATCTCTTTCTGTATATCAACAAAAATACTTTTTACAAATGATTAAATAAATACATCACTTTGTAGTAAAACATAAATTACAGCAAAATATTATTCATCGAGCTCTAACAAATATGGTAATCTTAAAGATATGGATTTGAAGTGTTGAATATGCATTCTTCACTGGCATACAGTATTTTGTTTGTACATTTTATACATTTGTGTGTACATGTAAGTCAACAATTTTCTTCGAACCTGATGTCAAAACATTTAAGTTTAATTTATATGTAAATAAAGCACGTATTTATATTAATTTGCATTTAAGTATACAGTGTATTTCCATATTGTCAACTCTACAGTACACTGTACTTTTGTATTCAATGTATGCATTGTTAGTTTGACATGTTCAGTGCTAATTATATTACAATAGAGTTAAATGACTTTCCGTCTGCAGTTGTAAAGGTGCCTTAAAGTACTATTTACAGGTTAACTATGTTAAATTGAAACACATAGCTAATTCGCATAAATAATATGTGCCAAAGCCCACCACAGATGTTGTTTATGGTCCTTTTCCTGCCACTTCAGATAAGTTTGAAGAAGGCATTACTTCATACCACACTGTTCAGCTTTGATCAGCAATGAGCAGTGTGTGATGCAGGTCGCATTGTGTTATTTGCATTCTGGTCAACAAAAGACCGTGTCAACTTTCCTGAGGTAAGAACTTAAAAACACTGAAAAAATAAATGAGGAATAAAGAAGAATGGCATTTGCACAAGATTGTATAGCATGAGATTTTATTTTTTTTCAAAGGGAGTTTAACTTAAGAATAGAATTTCTTCCAGACTCATCTAACCTCTGATATAACACAACACATATGTAATATAGGTAATAGTGGCAATGGTTATGAGTAACAATTTAACAGTGTTTTGGCTCATAAACACAGTTAAATTGAAGCACATGGCTAATTTGCATGAACAAAATGTTGACAGAGCCCCAAACTGATGATGTTTATGGACCTTGTCTTGCCACTTTATTAAAATAAGGCATTAAGGAGGTAAGATACTACATTTCTTTCATGTTTAACATCCGGATAGTCCCAGCTGCTCCACACAGCTTTAGCCTTTACATCGTATAATTCCATTTTCTATTATGTCTAGATTTGAGCCAAACAATCCCAAAAGCAACACTGGACAAAACAGAGAATGGTTCTGTACATTCAGATTTAAACCACAGCAGCAGAATGTTAACTGCAGGTGAACATTATGTGCGAACATTCTTTTATAGGCACATACAGCACAAAGTAAAACAGCTTTTGACTAACAACTCGAGAGTTTTAATGAGCCCAACGATGCCTTGTCATCTGGACGTGAATCATCACGTCTGTGAGGAAAGCCAGAGACAACTGAAAGTTAAGCTGCAAACCTCTTGTGACAAACCCTGTCTGCCAGCGCTTTACTGGACACAATGACAAGTGAAATATGGGGTCAACTATCAGTCATTCATCAATGAACCCATACTGTCACCATTTGAATTTTGAGCAATATGCAATATTAACCTCCATGACCCTGAGTCGCATCGGACAGCTCAGCGATGCCCAGACTGACAGGCACAGTATCAAAGTAACTGTTGGATGTCACTGTAATAAATGCTTTCAGTCACATAAACCCAGCACTGAAATGTTAGCGGAGTGATGATGGGCACTAGAGGAGCTCTTCATAAAACTCCTATCCTAACTGCTTCGCACCAAGACTGCCACACATGGAGTTCACAAACATAAAATGCAAATAAAGTTTTCTTATATTGTTAAAAAAAATACAACAAAACCTTTTAGGTTTTGCATTACTCCTGTACACTGTGACATCTCAATTTATTTCAAAAGTTGCCTCTTACAATGTATCTACTGTATGTATTTTTATAATTGTGAACCAATTGTCACGTGTCATTTCCAGGCATTATGTGCAGCAAGACTTCACTTAAAAACACCAATATGACAGCATGACAAAACAATTTGTGTGAATATATAAATATGCAATAGATTGGTTTGGTAAATTGAAAATACAGTATGAGTAATTTCATGAAGCATCTATGTGCTAAAAACCAACCGTGCCAGAGCTTCTAAAACAACAAACAATATTTGGGAATTAATTTGCTTTGGATGAGTAACAACACTCCACTATTGATAATCAAGTCTTCTGTTGTCTACTTGAATACCTTGAATCCTGATACAGTTAGGTTTGACCCAAATGTGGCATTACATTTTTTAAAATCACAGCAGCATTAGATATTACGGAGACATTCACTATAGGCAATTTAGAGTCACTAATGCACAGCATCCATTCTTAATTACACTAGCCCAAGCAGACAGAACACGGCAGGTTTGCCTTACGCAACAGCTGTTTTTTTGTGGTGCTGAGTACACAAACTCACTAAAGGCCATCTTGTCCTGCTCAGGGCAAAATATTGGCATACTAACTGCTGTAGATTCAGACAATGCTTTGGTAATGACAGTTAGTGGGGTTTCTGGTTTGATGAAGCTACTTATGATGACCCTCATGGTTCATCATGGTTCTGCAGCATTATCGCGTTCTGTGCATGGAAGCCATCATCTATACACCTCATTCTTCCTTAAACAAGAATTTACAGAAGATTAATTCTTCTTTGTGTCTGGATAACATCAAAACAAGTTGAGACAACTTACTTTATTTCAAGGCCCCAACTGTCTCGTAAAAAGTTAGCAGCTTTTAAGAAATACAACTTTCAGTTTTCTAAGTTATAGCAAATACTTGCAAAGTACAGCCAGCAAGTTCTCTGGCAAAGCTCAGGGCGATTTAATCAGTCTCAAACTTGTACGTGAACAAAACAGTGTAGCCTTGCTGTACAGAGGGCATCTCTGTGAAATCTGTTGAACTGTAAGTTGACTGCCCCCTAAGTCAATTCAACATAAAGCTACATGTAGATATCACTTACTGCAAAATGCCTTGTGGGTAGTTATTGCCATGGACGTGTATAAGTGTGACTTTTATACTTGCTCCAATTGTAAATCACAGCTGTATCAAGTCATGAAGTAATAAGTGGAGATGTTTAAAATGGCTGCCCTCCTTTACTGCATTTAGCTGGATTATATCTCGTGTTGGTAAATGACTCCCCATGGAGAGAGAAATTAACCCAGATTTCCATTTCAAAGCTTTATGAATTGAACCATTTTCCATTCTCTGCAGTGAAAAAAGGAAGCGTAGAAGTAGCCCGCAGTGCTACGCCGGGCCATACAGGACAGCACCGCTGCAACACAGACAGAATGGAAACGCCTTTCTTACTGAAGCGAAGAATGAGATCACTGGGCTTTTTGTGCGAGGTCAACACCGTGTTTAAAATTCAGTCCCATTGCGCACTTGAAACACACAGCGCCAGCCGGGGAAACCTATTGCTATTATGCAAAAGAAGCAGCGGGCTTAAAGTAAATACGTAATCTTAATGAATGCGGAGATGTGCGGAGGTGGGAAGGAGGGGGACCCGAGTCAAGTAGAGAAGGTTCAGAGACACTGGGCGAATAATCCTGTGAGTCAACAAGACAGAAGCAGCACTCTCTATATACCAGTATGCAGCCATGTTTACCGCCCTTATACTATTTTGACATTTGACATTGTTTTTCTTTTACAAAGGAACAGAGAAATCTAATATTTTGCTTTTGTTTTCTTTGTTTAAAACTTGAATACCTGGGCATATGTGGCATGAAGGAATAGTGGCTATGGATGAGATTAGAGCTGCTTACAGCAAAAATAAAACATGCAAATAAATACTAAAAGAAGTTATGATTATTCCTGTTTATACCAGATGGTAAATGTGTTTGTCTTTAATCTAATTAATAAAACATAACTTTTGATTTCATAGAATTGCAGTTTGGGTGCCTTCAGTCATTATGCCTTAAGAGTGGAAAACTTTTTATCCGTATTAGTGATAACAGTTATCCCAACATAAGCAGACTACAGGTGGGTGGATAGATCCATATATCGATGCCATACCTGGTATTGAATTGTTACTAGCATGATGAGATCAATTCTTTTGTTCAAGTTTCTCTGGTCAGAAAAGTCGTCCGATAATATCTACAATGCTTGTCCCTACATGAAAGCACATTACGCTACTTGTTCACATGCATCGGTAAGTATCGGTATCAAAATATCCAATACTGCCTGGTATCGGATTGATATTGGGTTGATAAAAATTTTGTAGTATCACACACCCCTAGAGCAAACATCCCTCTTCTGTTTTTTGGCCAAATACAAAGAAGGCAGCATCAAAAGTTTAGCTAAAACTCTAGGTTCAGTTACAGTGTTGCAATTCTGCAAACCTGCAATTATCTCTACCTTGTTAAACATTGCATATTATTTGTTTTCTAAATGTTAGCACTGAAATAGGCACTTTTGGTGTATTATCAGCAACCATGCAGGTTTCTGATAATACAGCACTGTGGTGTACAAAGGTACACTGTGGTGTATATCACAGTGTACCTTTAAGTGCACAATTACATTTTTTTTCTCAAATAGAAATAAAATAATGTACGACTTGCCTTCATTTGAAATGCAGTAAAAACTATTCTCACAAGCTTTCAGTTACATTTTATTATAACGTTTAACTTAGTGAGGATATGCCTTTTTTTAAAAGATATTTTTGGCCATTTTTTAGTATAGTAAGAAATCAGGGAGAGGGGCAGAGCAAACTACCAGAGTCTGGACTTGAACCCACATCACTGAGGCAGACTGTATTTGCCCAGTATACACGCTGCAGCTCTACCACTGAGCAATACAGTGGCCGGATATAATTTATGTTGTGGCAATTTAATTTTTGTTTGTTGTATTATGTTATATATTTCATTCTTGCATTTAAGGTGATTTATGTCAGTGCTTCTCATATATGTTTGAAAGTATCAGTGACAAGATTGACTTTTTTACTCTTTTACTGTAACATGAATTTGGTTCCTGTATTCACATAGATTAAGTCTATGCTTGTCAGATAAAATATGCTACAAGGTTATTAGTGTATTCATTTAGTATATTTTAAAATATAGAATATTTTTGGTTTGTTTTATGGTCTTGCTGACGTGCCTGCCTGAGAACTGAGATGTGTGAATCTAAAACAAAAAGACAGCCATTAGATGATATGTCACACTGTATAGCGTTCTGGTTCTGGCCCCGCGCCTGCTGGCTGTGTCCTTTGCTTTGCCCACTTTGCTCTGTGAGACTGCCAGGACATTGAGCCTGACACATCAGAACTGCTGCTCTCTCCGTGCCCTCTTTCATTCGCACTATCACAGAGTGGGAGCCCGCAGAGACAGAGCTGTCCAGAGACCAGGGCCTACCGGGTTTGACTGGGCCAAGATCCGATCAAGCCTGGAGGAGAGGGTCAGCCTCTTCCCTGACTTCCACTTGCTATGATCTCTGAACCGATTCAAAAAAGGCCTCTGACTTGATTTGAGCAGACAGTCCCCCTTGAAAGCTGCCTTTGGTTTAGCTTCTGTAGCCTGGAACGGAGAGAGCGGGGTCAGGCTCCACACAGGCAGGAGAAAGCTCGGTACAAGCACTGTGAAGGGAAAGAGGGCTGATAGTCATGCTCCAGGTGCAGATGGCACACTGTTTTATGTGTGGCCTCAATGGACTGTGTCAGCCAGGCTACTGCAGGCACATAATACGGAAAGATCACACAAAAACATTGTCAACCACAATTCAAAGATTCATTAACAAAGGTCATTTCCATGACAGCAAAAGTCTAATAGATGGCCAAGACACTGGAAGTCACCACCGAGCTTGGCTGAAAGCAGGCTGACTAAATAGGAGCTTCGAAAGGAGTAGAAAACTGTAATTTTACAAAAGCTTATCAAATTAAACTGCATTTAAGTAGGATTTGTTTTGTTGACAGAGTTTTATAACAGAAACATTTGTTATCTGAATCCAAATTGAATCCAATTGAAGTCTAAACTCAAATAGATCTTACTGCATATGCGAGAGTACAGTTATTGGCTGGATATAAGTCAGTACATTTATATGCAGAGCATACTCCAACTATGCTCATAGCTCGATTAAGCCCTCACAGCTGCAATTCTTGCTTTGTCCAAGTTTACACGAGAGTGAACCAAACTACTGTTTCCCCAGCACTGATGGTGCATTTCTGTGGTCTGGATATTTTCCTAAAACTACATCCAAACATGTAGCACAAAAACCAACCAAGATTTATTTATAAATATCAGTGCTAACACTTTTTACTAACATTCTAACCTTAAAAAAGTTCAAAAAATGCATTCCTTACTAGGTAAATGTGCCTTCAAAAGTACAACAAACACATCATAAGCAGTCAAGCTTTCACTTTGAAATGATAAAATAATAGACCTAAAAACAAAAAAAAAAACAAAAAACAAAAAAACAAGTGAGCAAGTGATAAAAAAAAAAATCCAATCAGTTTATAACTCTAGTAATAATCAGAATAAGGCAATAATTTAAATTTCTGGACTTGCATCTAAAGGCACTGCGTAGTGGTGGAGATGATCTGATGAGGCCAGACACTGGCCCTAAGGAGCTAGAGCAGCAGTAACCCTGAAAACCAATAATGGTCAGAGGTCAAAGAAGGGGAAGCAAAGATCCAAGTCCTCTCCTATTGTGTGACATGTTTCTTTCGCCTGCTCGCCCCAAAGGCTTAGTGTCAGTGTTAACACTTCAAACACTCAATATCTTCAACAAACACAAAGGACACAACTGCTGGCCGTCCACATCATCTCCAGCAGGAGCAGAGATATGGATCCTTCCCAAAGGTCACTGCCAGCTGAAGTTTCAATCATTAAGCAACGCTTTGTTGTCAGACTTTTTTCCACAGGCACTAATCTACTTTAGCTGCCAATGGAGGAGTTTGTCAATATGCTAAAAAAAAATTGGCTCGTATTTTATGTCATCTATAAACTATAAACATCTACAGAAATATATAAGCAATTGCTTTTGCTTGATAACAATTGTACAATTTAAACTGGCTAATAAAAATCAAATGTCAGTGACAAAACATATTGTATAAGCTAAAAGGAGGCCATTATTTACACAAAGATTGGCCTTTTTGAGTAAAATGCATATTCAAATAAACACTAATACTGCTGCTTGCCAAGTAGGATAACGGTGCAACAATGATTCAAACAGTAATATTGTATAAATGCGTAGAGGGCACTTTGAGTGGGTGACTGTAGCACACCTACATATGTTCCCTGCTTCCTTTTTTTCCCCCCGAGTTGGAGTGATAGCGTTCTCAGAAAAACTCTTCTTGTCCAACCACTTGTGAGCCCATGAATACCATGCCTGCAAGCGTTTCACACAACTACTGTGCCACTGCGGCTCCTTTTACAGCACCCCCCCTGCATCCCTCAAAAGACCGCATTGTTACTCGACAAGCGCCGTCTACTGTGTTACACATTTATAGAATCATGCTCCAGAACACAGACAATGTTGTTGGCTAATCTCGCTAGACGCTGATCCGATTTCAAGCAGGCACGGGTGGTTCAGGAATCAATCTGGTTAGCTTCCTGTTTTTAGCCTGACTGCTGTTATGCTCTGGGTGCCACTCAAAGGATCTCCAGTTTCCAACCCCAGAATGTGTTCCCTTTAGTGGAGATAAAACACTTTATTTTATGGCTTACTGCACTGATTACTTACTGGAGCAGACGTGTGTGGTGATCCAGTCTTACCAGGAAAAGCTTCTCGTATTTACACCACTCTTCACTTTTCAGCATTTACTCCCTCTTCTCCTTCTCCTCCTTCCTGTGAAAAAAATAACGAATAAAGAAAAAAATCCTCAGAAATGTGGGGGATAAATATATAATTGTTTGTTCAAGTGTGTTTTGCACAGTATGAGACCTTCCGATTGCTGCACCATCTAGAATGCACCGCAGGCAGTCTCTTGAGGGAAGGTCTCATTTTCTGCCTCCTGCCGTGAAATATTCAGTCCAGCCCCGAAATAATATGGGACTCGTTTCAAGGCTTAGCACTTTTCAAATATGCTGGCAATAATGGACGGAGCATCAAATGTAGCACAGCCTCTCGTAGCAAGAGGAGCAGAGGTTTTGAATCCGTAGCCAGCCACTGAGTGCCTGTGTCTCCATACAGTGCGGTTATGAGTGTATGAGTTCACGCCAACACTTCAGATACAGTCAAGATCTGTTTGCTTTACAGAATATAAACATTACAAATTTGTACGACAATATTAGCTCTAAATACCAATGCGGGGTAACTGTACACTGCCAAATGATAAATCTATATTTCTGCCATGGTTTTTATACATCATAAGGGCTATTCAGAGAGGAGAAAAAAATATCAAGGGCGCATCGTAAATGCTTAGAGATAGAGCGTTATAGAGAGGCTTTGGTAAAAGGATTGAAGGATTTAACAATCCCTCAGCCCGTCCTTCATCTCTAATAATCAAGCTTGGCCATAGAATATCCCTCTGGATGGGAAAAAACATGTTGCCCGTCCGCCTCTCACTCATCTTTAGGCTGCCAGTCTCGGGTCTCCCTCTTGAAGTCTTCTGTCACATTTATGGCTTCAAACGCTAAAAAAGCGCAGCCTTTTTTAAAACTGACTGCCATGCCTTTAAAGCTAGATATCGGTTTTTGTACCATATTAGCATGAGATGAAGAGAGGTGCTGTCTGATGCAAAGGAAAGCCCCTAAGTAGGCTGGGACGCGCAGACTTTGTTGCTTTACCAAAGACCACTACACACTTTTGAGTACAGGACAGGTTAACTTTCCTTATCACAAGAGTATTTCTAAATGGAGTGGTTATCTATAGGCTAGCTAAACATTTTATAGTAGGCCCATTCTTACAGGGCTTATATTAAATTACACTGTACTTAAAATAAAAAAGTAAAAACTGGCCATTCTGTTCCTTTGCAAAGCTAAGCTAGTTTATATTTTGCCCAAATACGAAGTTATTAATGTTCGAAGCTAATAAAACTGACAGTAAAGTTAGCAAACTAGCGGCTAATAAGCTTGTGTCCAAAATTGCAAGTCAATTAGCATAAATGTAAGAATTTCCCGCCCTTAACTTTGACAAATTTTCAACTTAGTAACAGGCGATATTTAGGCTTAATTTAACCAATAATTAAAATAGTGTATGGATATTTTAATGTAAATAAGCTTAAAATTAATAAAATGCATCGAAAATTTTAATTACAGCAATCAAATTAAGACGACAGGTCCAGGCATTTTTGGCGGCTAATTTTATGAGGGTTTCTTTAGCTTCATCGTTTAACAGACTGCACACGAAATAACAATACGAATATTTACAGATCCATGTGAACTTGATAGAGAGTCTCCATATAGCAGGGGGCGATGCCGTTATACATGAAACCTCAGAGAAGTACCAGCAGGCAGCAGCAAGCGGCAGCTCCAGGCAGACACCGGAGCGTCCACTGAGCGGCGCCGCAGCCCACAACTTCCTCGGCGGGCGGAGAGGCAGCTCACCTCCCCGCTGCTGCTGCCCGCTCCGCACACACACACACACACACACACACACTCTCTCTACTCTTCCACCACCACCGCTGTAGGCCAACCGGCTCACCCCCTCTCCGTGTTGGGTTACAAGTGACAAGGGCCCCTGTCTGAACCGCGACTTTTACAAAGATAATATTACAGGTAGGTGCAAGCCACGGACCGTGTCACTATCGATAGACAAATTAGGCATTGAAAAACAAGACCGTGACCCAGAAATTCTCGCTTTTAATCGGGTCACCGTGCTCGTTTTCAGCGGAGTGATAATAGCAGCACCTCTCACTGTCCTTAGCATTTCAAGTCCCCCTTTACCGCAACCTGTAGCCCATGCGTTTTGGCCGTAGAAAATTGTTCAGCACAGTTTTTTTTTTTTTTTTTTTTATGTGTGTGTCTTGAGCCATACACTACCAGGTTATATCTGATTTCTGAACGCTTTCACCCACCGACATTTTTACAGATGCGTCCACCGTTTTCTGGTTCCCGAGTGTGGATATTAAAAAAATCCATTACTTTGCCCTTTTCGAAACTTAGCCTACCTATACGTTTATAGCCTAGATGTAAAAAAAGAAAAAAAAAGAAAAAAAAAAAAGAAGGTATTTTCGTTTTAATTTTGTTGGAAATCACAGAGCAATACAATGCATTTTTTCTAGAGGGTTTTATAAACATATACACATTAGCTACTGCATTAGCCTATAGCCTTCTGGAATTAGAAAATTCAGTATTTATTTAAATTCATATTATGAAAATGGGTATTACTCTCACTATTATTATTATTATTATTGTTATTATTATTATTATTATTATTATTATTTGCTTTATAAAAACACAAGCTACCATTTTGTGGTTTGCCTCTTATTATAACACAAAAAAGGAAACTCTGTTTCAGAATATATTCTTTGTATTTGTAAAGTACAAACATCTTATGCATGTAGGCCTACTATGAACAAGCTTCATGGAGGGAGGGAGACAGTTAACACCTCTTCAGTATAACACCCCTCCGCCCTCCCCCTAGCCTGAGAATGTGGTGTTTAGGGTCACTACGCCAAGCCAAGGTCATATCTCATAACTCGTATCTCTGTTATCTCAGTACTCAATGCATTTTCCTCATACCACACTTGTCCTCCTTTTGTCTTTGTCATTAACAGACTTACTTTGGTCTATCTAATGAAAATAAATAAATAAATAAATAAATAAAACAGGCTAAAATATATGTTAGTACAATATTATTAAAATCCAGATTTCTTCTTTTATTTCATTGTCAGATGAATTTTCAAAGCATTATTTGTGCCTAAGTAGAGACCATTGAAGTCAGTGTTGTGCTAAATTAACAAAAGTAAAACAAGCCATTCAGATCATGTGCCTGTGTCTGCCTCATTTGAATTATATGCTGATGATATAATTTAGATGAAATACTGGTTGTAAAGAATTGTCCTAGGTGAGTTATCTGGAGGCAGCCCCTCATAAATCAACATTTTTCCAGTTACAGTTTAGCCTCAAGTATTGGTAAAAACAAACAAATAAATAAATAAAATGTATTATTATAATTTGCCCGCTTTCACTTCACCTAAATACCCTGCTTGCCCCATAACATTTTTCATTCATTCACTCATTATTAATAAAACACAATAGTAACATGACTACAAGTTATTATCTTATTGTATTGCCCTCTCCTGCATATTTGTTTACTGTTTTGCCTGTAAGTCATTTTTTTCTTCTTCCCTTTTTCTTCTGTGCACAAGCACTTGTCTTTGTCTTGTGACACATGTACTGTACCTCATCACACGAAAGTATTGGTAGGTTAGATTTGTTTAGGTACTACTGAGTAGTTTAGTAGGTAGTGCAGTTTCTCAACAGGACACTGATAGGTTAAACAAGATGCACACCACTTTATACCAAATTAAGAACTGTTTTTATAATTAGTTTTAATGTTTTTATATTCCAGGAGCCTGAAGACATCTTCCCTTGTATCATCTCCTGGAGGACCAGAAGCCCACACGTGTATGGTCGAAGAAGACACTAGCTTATTGTTAGCTAAATGCAATGCAATGTGAGGTACAATAGCAGGATAGACTTTACAGAATATATTTTGCTCTTATGAGTCTTTCGTCCATGGTTCCAAGGAGAAAGCCCATTGCAGAGTGGGCCTACAGCCAACTGGGATGGATTCTGGGGCGGAACCTAAACAGATGGGAAATGGTATAAAGGTGAATAGAAGGTCAACGCGAGCTCCAGTGATAAAGCTGTGGGCACTGCTCATAGCACTGTTTTAAAAGTTGACTTTAAGAAAAACAGATTGTGTGGTCAGAATAAACTCTTAAAGACCATATTGGGCCATTTTTTTTCTTCAACGCTTCTTTTGTCTAGATTGCCACAGGCGGAAGCAGCAGACACCAAATGGTCAAAAAATTGTTATCATTATGTTTGTCTGGAAAATCAGCAGAATGGGGGTGTTGATTTCCAGCGGGTGGGGATTTTTTTTTTCTTTCTCTTTGTCCCCTTTTTTTGTTCTAACCTACATTTTCATGTTTAACAGGCTCACAGATGATCCACCTCCCAGTGCACCGCCGAAGCCAGACGAGGTTAAAATAGACTGAACGCATGGGACCATATTGCGGGTAATTAATATGTCAGCCCAGTGATGAACTTCGTCAATACATCTATCACCGCCGCGCCTTACATGTAACGGGAGTAGCTCATGTGGGCTGTTGCGTAGAGTGCATTTGTCCATTAGTAAACACTTCATAAGCGTGTGTTGTGATTGGAGCAGTCGCCCGCCTTTCTCTGTCCAGTGGCAGTCGCCTCCTCGTCGCTGTAAAAACACTCGCTGTGGCTCGCTAGATTAACAGAGAGCCCCCTAATGGAGTAATTACACCGAGCCAAACATCTATTTTTCACCTGTGCTCTGCCATTATTCTCTGTCCCCTACCCACTCCATTGGAAGTCACTTACTCTCCTTACAATGAGTTATCATTGACTGCCATTTAGACGTTCTGGAGCAATTTGTCTTACTGAGGGCCGTGTACTGGCCTCATTGCAAAGAACAATCATTCTCCCGCCAATATATAAAACATTCATGGGGAAAAAAGGGAAGAGAAAATGCCCCACAAACAGATAGTAGAGAGTGGCTAATAGATACTATAAAGGTGACAGACAAGAAAATAATGTAGGAGATTACCAGCGCCTGAACAAGCCTGCACAACCAGTACAAAGGCATCAGGGACTGCACGGCTGCAAGAAAATAATCCTTCACCAGACAAATGTGTTAAATGGGTAGTATGGCAGCTATTGCTGGTGGTAATTGCTGTTGCAAACAAACCACAAGTCCCAATTTAAATTCAAATTGGAGACCTTTATACGTCTTTTCAACCGATTGGGCTTTTAGTCATTGTCATATTTAGTAGTAATTCATCGCTTTGCTTAATTTTTTGTTTCATCTATAATATTTTAACTGGAGAGTTACATATGTCAAAAAGAGTCTTCATTGGGTTATTTCTTCTTAGAGGGTGTCAACTATGGGCCTTAGATGGTGTACACATGGACAAGTGATTCTCAAACTTTTCACACTAGAAAATATTTGGTTTTGCAAGTACCAGCTTAAATGAGCTAAAATGAGCCAAAAGCTGGACTAACACAGGACTAAACTAAGAGAAAACTAGAACTTAACCAGTACACAAAACAGGATGAAACCAAGACAAAACCAGGTCTGACCCAAGACTACATGAGGACTAAACCAGGACTAAAGGAGGTCTAAATCAGGTTTAAACTGGGACTAGCCCCAACTAAAGCAGGACAAAAACAAGAATAAATATGACTCTAAATTACACTAAATGAAAACTGCTCAAGACTCCTGAGTACTACCAGAAGAAGCTTGCATACCACCAGTGGTACCTGCACCACAGTTTGAGAAAACAGTGCCATAGACCATTTAGTCACAGGGCGGACAACCATTCACTTTCAAATTCATTCATTATGGGCATTTTAAATTGGCTTTACAGTCTTATAGGAATTGTTGCATCTGATTTGTCCACCATTAACATACTAATATTGTATAATGTTATGAACCAGTGGACTATTTATGTTGTAGCCATTACAAAGCATGCAGTGCAATTACACAGTTGTATCTGCTTCCCTGATCCCAAACATTTTTTTCTCACTTTATTTACTCTTTCCAGCCCCGAGCACCCACCACCTCCTCCCGGTCCATCACCACAAAGGGTTAATCACATCTTAACTGAGGCTCCTCTCTCCCACTGCTTAACACAATGACAAATAACCATTCTTCTTTTTCTTGCACTGATAATCGAGACAACTTAAACATTTCTTACCAGCACAAGTGAAACCATTAATCCTGGCTGATGCTGCTGATAAGTGCTGACTCCTGGAGTAATGGCCCTGCCACCTTCGAAAAAAAAGGAGTGAAAATTTGAACAATTAAAACAAGATGTCCATTATAGTGTGCACATCCCGTCACCCCGTGTCATCAGGACAGCTCTGTCAGGGTGGGTGTATGCTTCATTTTACATTTCAGTCATCTTTAAAAGAGCTATAAAGGCACAGAAAATATAATGTGTCTAATAAAGTGCTAAGTTGCTATTTCTCTGTTCATTTGTTGTCATGCAAATAAAGCTAAGCTACCGTATCTGTATTGTTGCACTAGTTGTAATAGTGCTGATCAATAGATTACAATTTTAAAAACAATAGAAGATAACACTTTAGAATAAGGATTAGCTGAGGATTAGTAATCAGTTAATTACTTCAACATTAATAAACTCAATTGAGTTCTAAACATTGTTATTGCTGTTGAATTCTTGAGTTATAAACTCATGTAAATCAATGAAAAATTCTAAACATCAGAGTGAATACAGTATTTATAAACTATTTATTCAATGAAACTTTGTTAGTTATATATTTGGTAATGGTACTGCTTAATAGTGGTGCGTTATTCTAAAGTGTTACAGATTCATCTTTTACATACCAAATTACCCAATCAGAGTCTTAAATCAAACTACTTTGCAACCAAACTTAAAAATGAGTGGCACCAGAGGCTTGCATTTTTATGTGACATTCAATTCATTCATTCAACTTCTTCTGCTTATTCCTGTTAGTGGTTGCGGGCACTGAAGCCTGTCCCTGTAACTTTGAGCCTTAGGTGCATTAAATCCTGGACAGTATCCAGCTAGTCACAGGGCTGACTCAGAGACATACACAGACAACCATAAACCATTCACTCTCAAATTCATTCACTTGGGTCAATTTAGAGTCACCCATTTACCTAACACATGCATGTCTTTAAACGGTGGGATGAAGCCTGAGTACCCAGAGAGAACCCAAGGTAACATGAGGAGGACATGCAGCCTCCACCAAAAGAGATTGTGCAAAGAGTACCCGGAGGAAACCCACCCAGACATGGGGAGAACATGCAAACTCCATCCAGAAAGGCCCCACACGGTCTGGGAATTGAACCCAGGACCTTCTTGCTGTGAGACAAAAGTGCTAACCACTAAGCCACTGTGCCGCATTTTGTAGGTCAATATAAATGGCCAATCAGAGCCTTAAAATGAACTTTGCATGACACTAAAGATATTCTATATGTTACTGCTACTGTAACACCCTAGGTTGTATTAATTTTTTCTATGTTCTCATCCATAGGGATGAATGAGAACAAACTTTCAGAGAAGAACTAAGCATCTACTGAATGTTCCAAAACAAATCTGGTAAGTACTAGATGCTAACTGTATATAAGAAAGCACTGATTTTATTATTGCATTTATGAAAAATATGACATTCATAATTTTATCACACCGTCATATTCTTTTTAGTCTTTGTGTGGGTCCTATTAAATAATTCACCAAGCAAATCTCTATGCTCCAAATACATAGCTGAAGATGTTCAAATCTCAGCTAACGTTAGATGCTTTGAGAAAAATATTCAAATCTCACATAGGCTAATTGAATCCTCCAACTTAATCATCTTCTCCATCGTATGTTCCGCGGTACTAATCAGCTGTTGATGTAGCCGCCTCGAGGTGTTACACTAGAACTGACAGCGAGATAATAAACATGCATAATTGACTTTCTGATAGATTATGATTTTAGATTATTTGCTCATTTTCATATAACAAGCCTAGGTATGGTACCATTAAGGAAAACATTTATTAAGTACAGTGCATGTAGGAAGAGCAATTTGTTAATAATAAGGCTTGCAACATTAGTTGTATTCTCAGTAGAATTTTAAACTGCAGAAACAGATACCCTCCTGCTGCAACTACATAGTAACCTGTCTGCTTTTATTTTCGTTTAAAGGGCTATATTCTGCAAAATCAACTTTTCTGAGTTTTCTACTGTTTTACTGTTGTTCTCTCATCAAAAACATACCTGTAATTTTGTTTTGTTTCATGTTTGCCTGTCTGAGTAATCCTGTAGTCTCTATGGTATGTTTATGAGGCCTCAGAAAGCTTGGTTCCACGAACCTTGGTTGCAGTCAACAAGCCTTCCACATCTAATCTGCTCTCATTCCTTTATCTAAAAAAACAAAACAAAACAAAAAGGTGTACAGCTCTATTTCCACTGATTCCTCGCAGCTATTTTTCATTTTGTTGTAAAATGGCATCATACAAAATGTTTAAGGAAGAGAAATGCTTTTTCCAAAGATTATGTTCAAAAGATTAAAAATACCAATAGCATACTGTTATACAGGTGAACCGCTCTTATTTAAATAGGGGGCACTCCCATTGGCTGTTGATCTACACTGCTTTGGAAAGTGGCTATTCCAGTACTTTTTCAAATATTTTTTATAAATGGGCTGTTTTATGCTTTTATTCATATTTTTAAACCAATCTTGGTCCCCTCTGAAACAGCACTTATACGTTTTACAAAAAGAGAACATTTTCAATACATATTTGACTGGTGCCATAAAGAAACAGATGAAGAGAAAAGCAGAGTGCAGCTGCGTTGTGCTCTTTTGAACAGAGTCAGAGAAAAAAAGCTTTTTTACTACAAAAATAAAAACAGCTTTAAGGGATTAGTGGAAACAGAGCTGTACACCATTTTTTGGCTAAATGAATGAGAGCAGACTAATGTAGAGGGCTTGTTAATTGGTCAGTGCTTTCTGGAGTGGATGGGGGTTTGTGGAAGAGGTGGAGGTTTATGGAACTGAGTGTTCTGAGGCCTCAGAAAGGCTGTGCCAAAAGATACAGGATTACTCAAACAGGTCTGAATGAAAGTCCAGGTATGCTTTTGATGAGGGAACAACCTTATAACATGCATAATATATCTCCTTTAAAAGTTGTTTCCATGTCCTATTCATTCCTTTATATTTGCAACATTGGATGTCAATACTTTGATGTATTTTTAGGCGCCAGATTTTGATGAATGCTTCAATAGACATTCAGACAAGATAGATTTTTCTCAATTCAAAGGCATAAATGTTGTACACTGGATTTGGTGTACTATTAGATTTAGATATCTAAAATTTCTAGTTAAATTTCCTTCTGGTTAAGGTTTTATCAGCTTAATTAAGTTAAGTAGAGAAACTGCTAATCTATGTGCAAGTATTGAGTGCTAATTATCTCACGGTGAGTAGAAAAGTTGCATAACACTAAAGACAGTGTAACTATTTTGATTTTATTTTAAAGCTGCTGCAGACTTGGGCATCAATACCTTTGCTGTACATAAGGCATGTCAATGTATATTTATGTTTAAGGTAATTGGTAAAACA
Organism: Bostrychus sinensis; assembly: GCA_020698575.1. Lineage (NCBI taxonomy): Eukaryota > Metazoa > Chordata > Actinopteri > Gobiiformes > Eleotridae > Bostrychus > Bostrychus sinensis. The sequence continues at coordinate 30,099,934 of CM036251.1, read as the reverse complement.
CTATCCAATTATATAATATGCCTCAGGAAGCAATTTCACCAAATGTGGGCTAGTACATTCATCATACGGAGTGACAAAGTGCTAGAGCCAATTCAGACTGGACTTGACATCTGCACAGTGCTTCTCTATAGTCTTTGCACTTTACCAATTCTTTTTACATTATTTCACATATACAGTTTCACTCCATATGCCAAACTCAGGATTTCCTGGCATGAGCCCAGTCCGAGGCACTCGATACTTCTATCGCTCCGGCTGTGTTTTGATCAAAGGGGTTCAGGGGCCTAGGTTTGAAATCCCTCAAAGCCCATTTTGGCTACTCTTTGTTTAGCCCATTGGCATTCTGACCCCATGCTTCTCAGACTTTGAACCCAGAGCTTGGCAAAGCCGTATTGCTTCTTTAAACACATTATCAGCAGGCTAGGTTTTAAGAATATCACTAATCATCTTAAGGTTTTAGTGCAGTGTGGCAGTATAGTTAAAGCCCCCCAGGTCCTACTGGCATGGCCACTGTGGAGGAAAAAGTTGTGTGAAATTTCCCATTGCCTAATGTCTGCAAGTGGTGCTACACTACTACTAATGGGTTACAATATAAAGAATACAGTATTTTAACAAGTTTTACACAACATGACTTTAAAACTACCACTACTTCAAAGGCTGCTACTACTACTTCTGCTACAGCTACAATGATTATGACTACGGCTACCACTACTACTACATATTTTACTGCCACTACTAACTACTACTAACTATTGCTACCAATACTATGCTACTACTAGTATATATCTTTCTGGCTTTAAGATGAGTGTACATATCACTTAAGACCAATATTAACCATCCATTTTGTTTCTTGTTTTTGTTTTTGCAGATAATGGTACGCTGATGTAAGCTGTCAACTACATGGTATTTGCTGTCATATAATTGGCACAGACTGTCGAGCTTCTGTGAGGTGAGAACCTTAACATATGCCATGCAGTAGATGCAATGCATACTATATATATAAGCCCATGTTCTGCCTGTGAATTCTGCCCACTTAGTGAAAGGACTTTTGTGTAATAGATGCATTACTATAATCTATGGAAACCAAATTTGCAATCCGTAATTTGTATGAAGTGAAATAGAAACAGTATTTTAGTTCTGACAAAACCACAGGTCAAACTCTTGCTCAGTAGATTCCTGTTTTAAACAGGTTTGTGTAGGAAGACAAAGACAAATCCATGATGACAGACAGAAGAAGTATAGAATATAACAAGCAAGACTCAAATTAAATAAATAAAGAAATAAAACAAATAGAGGAGTGTATACATCCAGCTGCTTTATAAAATACATTATGTCTAATAGCTAATATAATGTTACCAGCCAAAAATCCAAATTAAGATGAGTCACTCTACAAGTTTCATAGCAAAAACTACTCGCATCAGTATAAACCTTTTGAAATATACTGTGTTGTACAACATGTTTATTGTTGACTCATATCAATAGATGCTGCAAAAACATTGCATAGACCTACATGTACCTTATGTACTGTATTATAGTATTATTCTAGGTGACAGACAGTCACACACATCATTCATATCTCAATATTTAGTTCAAAACAAAAATGTGTTTCAGTCAAATAAACAACACGAGTGAAATTAAATCCAGTGGTATCCAAACTGTAAGCTATGAACTGTGAGGTTGAATATGGTTTCAATGTTCAGCTTATTTAAAGCCTAAATGTTATTTTAAATACATGACACCATACAACAGATTTCAAAACAGATTTCTGTGTGCTACATTAAAATAAAATAAAATAAAATAAAAAATGTCTCACCTTCAGACTAGTTGCAACCACAGGTCTAGTCTATAGTCACAGTATATTTTGATAAATGTGCTACACCAACAATGAAATCTGATATATATGAATCCACGTTAAAAGTTATTTTAAGAAAAACTAGTTTCCACACTAGCTTGCACTGGTCAAACATTTTCCCCATCAATTTTTAATCATGTAGTCCTATCACAATATTTTATAAAGCCTTTGTTAGTCAGCTGATTTGACATGCAAATCAGCTGAAATGCAAAATCATTTGTATATGTAAATTTGTGATGTAAATGTCATATTCCAAGCAGAAATAGGCAAAAGCAAGGATTTATTTTAAAAGTATAGTAACTCAAGTAAAAGCAAACATACTCAACAGAATTATTACTTAAGTAAAAGTAATAATAAAAAAAAGTAATACAAGTTTAAATACTTTTGAAAGTTGTAATTTCACAGCACAATCTACTACTACAAGTGCTACTACTACTACTACTACTACTTGTTGAATATTGCAGTTCATATAGTTTCCCTACTCTTGCCTTGCATCTCTTTTTAGTCGTACACATGATTTTATTAATTGGTTTAAATACTCAGACCCTCCTCCTCCTCCTGTTTGTCAGTGAAAGTGTGAAACGTGCACGTGACTGTCTCCTCTGCTGGCAGCTCCCATGACACAATCTCATCACCCCTCCGTGATTAAGACATGGCACCTTCAATGGCATTGTCTTCATCTGGAAATATTTCAGCTTTCATTTGTGCCACTCTAAAGAGGGAGGGGTGTGGAGAAAAGGGAGAAGACGCTAAAAACACACCCTGTTGTGTGAATCCTGGAGAAGGCCTTGAACCCTGCCATTCATCCCTTTCACTTCATCAGCTGAGTCTAATTGCCAGAGAGGACAGGATACCCAGCGCCCGATTGTTCCTTATCCTCTTTGGGGCCTGTGAGCCATGAAAAGCGAAAGGCCCGCTTTTGATCTTTCTTTTTTTTTTTTTTTTTGTTAGTTTTTTTTTCTTCTTTTTTTCTGCCATGCCCTACTATCCTCTCCCTCAGAGTAAGACACTCCTTTTCACACTGTGCCCCCGTCTTCATCCTTGCAAAATAATTATCAAGGCTCTGCTTCATCAAATAATGGTGGATATTGGAGGTCAGGACAGGGAGGGCCAGAGGTCTGCTGGGGTGGCCTTAAGACACACACTGCAGCTCCCCAGCTCATCTTTAGAGGCATGCTCCTTAGCCGCAGTTACTTTTATATACCGTGACCCCGGTTTTCGTTTGTCCGCCTTAATGAGACCCTCTTGGAAAGCCACTGCAATAGAAGTCTTGCACCGACAGGGTCTGGAGGCCAAAGTACAATGAGACGTAGGGCTCGGCTCAGACAACGGGCGCATCTGTGCTATCTTATTAAGGCTTGGAAAAGAGCTCATGCGTCTCAACGTCCCATAGGCGCTGAGAGCAGATCTATTGACACCTACTTGTCCTTTATGGTCAACACCTTTCAGCGAAGGGTGCAGACAGGCCCAGTTACTTGTTAGAAGTAATTCTTAGTGACGCATTCAGTGACACAGAGCGCTTAAAGGGGTAGTTCAGTGTTTTGTAAAAAGGGGTCTATGAGGTACTTAGGGATAGGTGGCTTATTCACTACTGTAGGTAAATGGGACATTTCCAGTTTGGAGATGGGCAGAAAGGGGCAAAGACACTTTATGTTAATATGACCGAGGATAGGGTTATGCCTTTCAATGAACTACAACGGCTTCTAAAAGTGCACATTTGTATGACATGGAATGCATTAGGGCAGTGGTTCTCAAACTTTTCACACCAAGCACCGCCGCAGAAAATATTTGGCTGTTTAAACAAACAGAATAAACAGGAACTATACCAAGGACTAAGACCAGGGTTGCAAGTGGACCCGACTCAGAAACAAAGTATGACTAAACCAGGACCAACTGCAACACTAATCCTAGACTAAGCTTTTCCTGAAAACTGCCCCTAAACCATAAAAAGTATGACAAAACTAAATCCAGGACTAAACCAGATCTAAACCAGGACTAAACCAGTATTAAACCAGGATTAAACCAGAATTAAATCCAGAGCTAAACAAAAAGACTTAAGAGTACCACTAGATAAAGTATTTTGACATATAGTAGTATTTTGAATATTTATATTTCAAGTTTCAGCCCTAACCTACAATCATTAAAAGACATGAGAGGCTAAGATAAGATGTTTCTATTCCCTAAATATACACCACACAACTTTGCACAAGCAAGTGCAGCAATCTGGCTCTGAACAGAAGAATGGACAGTCTCTGAGCCGCATTTATTTTGGAAATATCTTTGATGAACAACACATTGACAAAGCAGATGGACACTGAATTAGTTCAGTGTTTTAAATGAAATTTCCACTGACCCTGTTTAGAGTTAGCTCACTCTTCTCTTCTCCAAAACTGTCTGTGTGCTGACAACTCTTCACTGTTAGAAATAAATTAGCTATGTGTCCGCAGTAGAACCACCAAAATATTGAACTTTACTACTTTACCTCAGTTTGGATACTGAATGCTAATTTATATTGATACAGAGGCAGTTAAGCAAAGGGAATGGCAAGTCAAAGATTAGTTTTCACAATGACACAGCTCTCCATTTTAAACACAGCTAAAAATTCTCTTACAACAGTGGGCTTTTGTTTATAAGGGTTTGCAGTTGCATGTGCATGAAATGTGTTTGAAATCTAAAACATACTTTCAAATTTAAACGTTTGAACAACTTACATTTTACATCCCTTTCCTCTGCTGTTAGTTGTGGATTGCTGGTGCACTATGGGCAACAGGAGGCTAACATGACCTACATTACTGTGATGTTTTGGTGTCAGTATTACGCAGTATCAAGATATACTGGTTTTCAAATTGATCTATGACTTTCTCTTTACTGAGAAAAGTGTCGTAAGCAAGATTTCACAAAATTAAAAACATTTGATGCAATAACTATTCTGAATGATGAAGGATTTGACCCCTTTGACAAACTTAAAATAGGGTTCCGCAAATTTATATTATATATGATATTGGATATCACAATATCCATATTGCAAGAAATTAAATCTAGCACAATTATATGGTCTTCTATCTGACAGGAATTTACACTGTCAAACTAAGTGTCTAGAGCAGTGATTCCCAACATGGGGGTCGGGACCCCCACAGAGGGTTGCCAAAGCTTCATAGTGGGTCCCCAGGGCCTCTTCAAAAAGAGGTCCAAGCTAGAACTGTATGATAATGCAAGGAAGACAATGCAGTGGTCACAGAAAAATGTGTTTGAAAATTGCTAAGAATAGATTAATAATACTTCTGTAGTTTACCAATAAATTACTTAATATTTTCCTAATTATTAGGGTCAGGGAGGCAAAGGGTGGGAGCTGTCATATAAAAAAATTATAAAATGGGGGTCACTTGGAAAAAAAATGTCACAATTTCCTAACTTTAGATTCAGTTCAATTCAGTTTTATTTATGTCGCCTCAGAGGGCTTTGCAAATTAATCATACAATAAAACATAAATACACAATCAAACATAAACACACAATCAAAAATAAACACACAATTAAACATAAGCAATAACTAAACTAAACAGTTCCAGGACATCCCCTGTCCTTTTGACCCTCCTTCTCAGTAAGGAAAAACTCCTAAAAAAAAAAAAACAACTGTGGGGGAAAAAAAGAAGAAATTAGTCTGATTCTAGAGTATGTTTTATTTTCATCACAGTTTTGACCAGAGAACCAAGAGGCTTGTATCTCTGCATAAATGAAAAATTAAATTGACATTTTCCCTAAACCCTGAACACAGTTATTGCATATCATAAGTTTTAATATCATGCAGCCCCAGTATAGAATTTATGTCACAGAATCACCATGGGGTGTAAAGCAAGGATGAAATACGGGCTAAATGTGATATTCAGTGAGGACTGAACAGGACAACATTTAACACTAAACTAAGGCTAAGACAGGATTAAACCAAGACTAAAATTAGGCTAAAACCAGGAGTAAAACAGGTTTTAAATATAGGGCTAAACATGACTTTTATTTGTAAGTAGCACAGTAGCACCACACAGAAATCCATGTGACAGGCGTCTCAATGTAAGTACTTCATTGCAGTACTAATATTGTGACTGGTGACACTGATACATTTGCAATATATTGTGCAGTCTTGTTTAGAATAGTAAACCTCTTTTGCTGTTTTCAGAATATGTGACAAAAATGCAACCCTCTATACCTATTCTCCTCGTCGCTAAAATGAGGACAGCAGGATATAAGCGTAAGTGGGTGAAAAAAATGACAAACAAAAACACAAGTCGGCAAACAAAAACCTTTCAGCAATCATGTTAAGCACGCCTAACATCTGAGCGCAGTGCGAGAACAAAAGCGGGCTGCTGTCAGAGCATCGATCCACTGCTGGAGGCGCACACATCCAGCCTCTCTCTCTCATGGCCCCTCCGCTCCAGCCTCTCTCCAGCCTCTCTCCGGCTCTCCTCCCTGGCTCCTCACTCTCTACGTCCGTATCGATCCGGTTCACAGCGCTGGAGTTAACTTACTGAGAGAAAGAGAGCCAGACCGATGGCTTCCAGTGGCCTCAGAAGTTTGGAGGCTAATGAGAAGCAAAGCTGGATGGCAGATTTGTAACATGGTATACAACATGGAGTTTGAATGTGCATCAGTTGTCTTGTTTGAACACAACTTGGTTCATTATCTTTAAAAAATTAGATATTAGTACTTTATAAACATTGGTATTATTGGCGCACTGAAGATCATATTATGCCAAGTTATGCTACCTTAAAATATTGCATTTACAATTTGATTTCTTCATCTCAATTGTCCCTGTAGGGATATTTTGTCTTCTGCATTAAATCCATCCTTCAAACACCGCTGGGGCAACCTGTCAAGAGCAGTGGGCGAACTGAACAGCACCCGGGGACCCTTCTCCAGATCTTGAGCCAGGATTTTTTTCAGGAGTAACTGGAGGATTAGTTTATTGTATTGTATTGTTTATAGATGCCATATCTAGTTAATCGTAGGTTTAACATATAGAGACATTACACCCATTCACTTTTACATTAATCTAGAATCATGGAAAATCTATAAAATTTTAAATTACAATTCTCATGTCTCTGAAAAGGCTTAGGTTCATAAGTGACTTGTTAGAATGGCTAATGGTAGTGTTACAGGATATAGTGCTAAAGCTGAATGGTTAAACTGATACAACTGAACTTTTTTTTATTTCTTTTTGTCCTGTTACAGGTTGTGGAATGCCGGTGCTCTGTCCTAGCTAATATAGGCATGAGGTAGTTTACAGCCTAGATCAGTGGTTCCTAAAGTGAGGTCCCGGGTCCAATTGAATATGGTGAAGTTTTATTGTTGCGGGATCCGTGAAAGATTTTCGGAAATTTTAAAGGGGGGGCACTCCTGACTTTGGAAATGGCTGCCCTAGATAATCACCTGTTAATCACACAGCTTACTCTTAGAGACTTGCACTCACCTATTCACTTTAATATTCATCACCAAATTCATACTGGGATGAGAAACCTGAAAAAGCCATGGCATTCTGATGCCTCTAAAAAGGCATACATTTGTAGTCAAAACATCTATGTTTTGGGAAGAAAAAATGCAACAAGGACATCTTGCATAACAATGACTTGTGTGATATATAGTACGTGCTCTACTAGGTGAACCACCAAGGAATGTGAACAGGTTTCTATTTAAAACACTGACATTATTGTTACATTTTAGCATTTAATTAAGGGTATTTTGGTTTTCACATATATTGCTAGTATTGTGACTGGAAAAGAATTTTCATAAAGACTTGTAAGAATGGCTAATCCTTTTGTTACATAATATACATAGTACTGAAGCCTGCTTTGTAGAAAGGACTGCAATCATAAAGTTGTGCTCATCACAGTTAAAGGGGCTATATTATGCTTTTATTCATATTTTTAAACCAATCGATCACTACTAGAATATCTGACTAAAGATGAAGAGAAGGGCAGCAGAGTGCAGGAGAAGGAGTGTTGCAGTCTTTTGAACATATAATCAAAGAAAAAGAGCACTTCACTTCCTTAAACTTTTTTGTATGATGCCATTTAACTACAAAATGAAAAATAGCCGTGACAGAGCTGTACATTGTTTTTTTTTTTTTGATAAATGAATGAGAGCAGACTGGATGTAGAATGCTTCCTGGAGTGGGAGGGGGTTTCTGGGAGAGGCGGGGCTTTGTGCAACTGAGCATTTTGAGGCCTGAACAGTCATGCCAGAGAATACAGATTACATAAACAGGCGTTAATGAAGCTAAACACAACTCCAGGTATGTTTTTTTTAGGGAACACCATTATAACTTGGTAGAAAACTCAGAAAGGTAAATTTTGTAAAATATACCCTTTTTAAGAGCATGCACTGGCTTTCTTAAAATTCACTAGTATTTGGTGTGAGATCCACTACTAATATTTGTATTTGAATTAAATATCTTGTTAAATATATATTAATGTTACATTATTTGAGTAAATATTAATTTTACAGATCTGCCTGTAGTTGGGCTTGTTACTATCTGTTTGCATATTTGCACTGATTTGAAAAAGTTTGACTAGAATCTTAACAGAAATTTGGCTCTTCTGTCTTCTGTCATGCATTTTATAAGGATTACAACTGCAAACACAAACTTTAGTAAATTTCCAAATCAAATTATCCTATCATCCAGTTTAATAGCATTGCAACATTGTTACTGTGTATTGAAGTTCTCAAACAATTAATTAGTTGGGATTTAGGGGAGAAAAAAATAGAGTTCCTAAAAGACAGTGTGTCAGTGCAATGGCGTCTCCAGAGTGCGATTACATGGTATGTCACTTTGCGTATATCTTTGCAAGTGTGTTGTGTGCCGTCATGTTAGTAGCATTCCATGTGGGAGGGTCTGTTGATAAGTAAGCCATCTGTAGTGTTCCCGCCGAAACGACATGTTGTAAAGCGCGATTCGAGAGTGTGGGGAGACTTGACTTGACAAATCTTGGCACATAATGAGACAGAAGGGAGTAAAGGCAGAAGTCTGTCCAGAGATAAACAATTAGATTTGTCCCGCGAGGTACGGGCCCGGGCAACGGGAGGACTCTCAGACTAACAAAATCAATACGGCTTCCTGTAAGAACACTCATGGGGTAGAGCGATGAAGAGGTTATCATTCACTTTTCAGATTTGGACACAATGAGATATAATTGTGCTTTCAAAATCAATACGCATTGTTCTTGTCAAGGAAACCGACAGCCAGACAAAAAAAAAAAAAAGGAGAGGAGATCGCATTTGGGAGTGCTACTTTCACACCCCGAGATAAAGCCATAATAGAACATGAGTGGGCAGTCCCTTTGCGTTGTAGCCCCTCGCAGGCCCTGCCCAGACTTGCAGGACTACGCTAGTATCTCACCATTGTCTCCCCGCAGACCTCACATGGATATCAATGCCACGGCGGAGAGGGTTGGACCGCCGAATAGGGAGGAAAAAAGGCGGGGGGTAGTGTCCCAATTTGGGTCTGGCAATAATAGAGGAAAAAGAAGGGGTTAGCGATGGATGCTATCACCACTCGTCTGTCCCCTCTGAGAATGGCTGACCGTAAAGGTGCGAGCGTTAGCTGGAGAGGCCGGTGGTGCACATCTCCATGGAGACGGCCGCACTGGGCCTGTCTGTGCCGCGGCCCCGAGCAGCGAGTGCACTTGGGGGGATGCGGCCCGACCATCACCTGGGCTCCAGGGATGGTCGATGGGCCCCGGCTCTGGTGACCTTCAACAAGCTGCCAGTCTGTCAGCCCGAACCTGGGGAGTAACAGCGCAGGAAACCAGCTGGGAATGGTGGAGAGACATTGTTTACCGGGTCATTGTAGCTTTGGAGGAGGCTGGCTGTTCCAATGGGACTGAACTATAGAGAAGGACAGACTTCACAGAACATTAGCTCACTTGATATTTGCAAATTCCCTATTGCCTTTTGCCTTTTTGACTCAAAAGAATGTAGAAGTCCCAAGTATACTGTACTTTTTGTACTTTTAGCATTTTGCGATTGGTTAGTCAAACAAAACATCTGGCTGAGGGGCTAAAGGCTAAAAGAAATTAACATAATTAGAATGCAGTGTTATTATTTTGGTTCTTGTGTTTCAGTCATTTCTCATCAAGCGGCAAAATACAATGAAATGAGTGTTTGGACATGCCCTGACAGTTTTGTTGAGTATAAAAAGTCCTGCAGCTGCTACAATTTCACAGTACAATATAGTATACGATATACTTTCATTCCCAGCTCTCGCAACAATATAATAACCATTTTGGAATGAGATAAATATGAATTTGTGTATAAAAGCAATAATCCTGTTCTGCAGATTACTATGTAATGAAAGAATTATAGCTTTTTACTATCTACTATAATATACTAAAAATATGTTTCTAAACAGTTATATATCCTTGAGTGCAAACACATGGTATATTTCAATTTAACAGAGTGGATCTAGCACAGGGGTGCCCAAACATTTTTGGCTCACAAGCTACTTTTAAAATCACCAAGGCCAGGAGATTTACCTAATATTTTATTTGCCCATTATTTCTAATAGGCACAGCATGGCGGCCGTTTATCAGGGTTATTATGATTGCAGTGGTTAAACATGAACATAAAAATAAAAAATAACCACTTTAATAAAGTCAGATCTTTTTAAACTGAAAAAAAAAAAAAAACTAAAAACTTCAATATCAACATTAACTGAATCTGATAAATATAGCATTTAAAGTTTTGTCAGTGATATTTACAACATTCTATCATCTCCTAAAACAGCTCATTATTGTGGATTATAATAGGCCTACAATATTTATAATTAGGCCAGAAATAAATAGAAAATTGCAGTATCAATGCAATCTCCAAAGCTCAACATTATATAAGTCAGTGGCTCCCAACCTTTTTTCCTTTGAAGCCCCTCCTGTCTGTTTCCAAGACCTGGTGCTCACTAACGCACCAGAAGTATAAAGTCATTAGCAACAAAAATAATATTTTTTGTTAGATTTTCGCATTTCATATTAACAATGTCTCAATATAAAACCTACATTAGATACACAAAGTCATTTTTTAAATGTGACAGTTTAAATGTGATAATGAAGTTTATTCATTAGGGGCCATAGGGGCTGTAGACTACCACAGACATGAGACAGGGTACTGCAAATGATCTCCAGTGTTTTGCACTGCTGATTAGGTAGAGCCATTTGAAGGTTGGTGGTTCAAGCCTCGCTACAGGCATTGCTTACTGCTGCTGTGTTCTTGGGCAAGAGACTTTGCCCACCTTATCTGTATTAATGTGTCAGTGTGATTGTGTGTTTGGTAGTGATTGGAGAGGCTGAAGGTGCAGAATGGCTGCCACATCTCCATCAGTCTGTCCCAGGGCAGCTGTGGCTACAGAAGTAGCTCACCACAACCTAGTGTGACTGAGGAGCGAATAATCGACTAATGCAAAGCGCAATGAAAGGCTTGAAAAGCACAGTATAAATCAAATCCAGTATAAATTATTAATATAGGCAATGTAGATTCAACTTTTATTTATAGCTATGGAAGATGGGAGGAAGCTCTGGAAGAACATGCAGACTAGCTGTTTTAAATGTTAGATCAGATATTGTATTACTTCAATATATTATTACACTCCTAAACTAACTAGAAAAACTAGAGCTGTACTCCATGTTTTTGGGATAAATGAATAAGAGCAGACTGGATGTACAGGGCTTGTTGATTGTTCAAGGCTTTCTGGAGTAGGAGAGCGTTCGTGGGTTTCTGAGGCCTCAGAAACTCAGCATGAGATTACTTCAGGTATGTTTTTGATGAGGGAACATTACAACATGGTAGAAAGCTCCGCAAAGTTGATTTTGCAATATACAGTAGATCCCCTTTAAGTATAGCTCCCAAGTTTGTTATAAAAAGGTAATTATATGCTTTGAATACCATCTAAAATTTCTACAATAGCAATAAAATGAAATTCTTATGATTTCTCCTTTGTTGGAAACTAGTAATATAATTGAGCATGATAAGCCTCATAATCAGCGACATCAGTGCCATTCATGTATAATGTTAGAGACCATGGCTGGTATCAGTGCGATAAATTATTGCCAAATGGCATCTCAAATCTCCTGCACTGGAGTGTAAAGCCGCGCCATCCAAAACCCATTTCCCCGGAGATGCTTGTGTTGCATTATCTGACAAACCAATACAGGAGATTGTGTGGAAAAATCTGTGTGTGTGTTTTTTTCTATTTCCTTTCAGCCAAAAAAAAAAAAAAAAAAAAAATTTTGAATGGAGTGGCGAGTCTTTATGCAGAGCTGCGGCGCGACACCTTCCAGACGGCGAGAGATGCTGAAGCCTTAATAATACACAGCCGTACAATGCTTCTGACAGCTGAGCAATAAAGCAATCAGGGTCCCAGGCTTTCCAGATCTCTTTAGCGCCCACCCTCTGACAGAGCAGGAGATGGGCGGCTGACCCGGGAGCTGTCAATCAAAGGGAGGATACCTGCTGGAGAGTGATCTGGGGAGGGGGTAAGGGCAGCGCTCCATCAGATCTGTTTTCACACTCCACACATGGACATTGGAAGTATAACCGCAGCCAGTGAAAAGCCTGCACTCTTAATTGGGAGATGTGTGTTGGTGGTGGTTTGGGGGAAGGACCTTGGTTGGAAAGACTCAGAGCAACACCATCTGAAATTTTTTTCTGTCAGGAAAACCACACCCCTAAACAACAGCATAGCTACTTCTCCAGCTTTTATTTTATTTGAAAAAGTCAAACTGGACACCGTTACATTACACGGTGCTGAAGTTTAGAGCAGTGAAACTTTTCACACCAAGTATGACCATAGAAAATATTTGGCTTTCCAATTACCTTTATAAACATACTACAATGAGCTAAAATCTTAAGGGATTCCATCCTGCAGGTCCCCATTGTCACAAGTCTACTAAGTACTCTGTATTTTTTAAAGCTAAATACTATGTTTCCCTTTGTTTTCCTCCATACATCTTCTACCACTTATCCAGGGCTGGGTCACAGCAGTCAAAGCAGATATTCCCAGACCTCCTCCACCCCAGACACTTCGTCCAGCTCTACTGGGGGAATCCCAAGGTGTTCCCAGGCCAGCTGAGAGACATAGTCCCTCCAGCATGTCCTTGGTCTTCCCCAGGGTCTCCACCCAGTGGGACATGACCAGAATACCTCCCCAGGGCGCCGTCCCGGAAGGCATCTGGATCAGCCACCTCAGCTGGCTTCCCTTGATATGCTTCTGCTGGGTGACCAATCACAGACTGTGTGGAGTTTGCATGTTCTTCATGTGTCTGAGTTGGTGTCTTCCAGGTACTCAGTTTTTTCCCATACACGATAGGCTAATCCTCCAGCTAGATACCCCTGACCAAGATCCTGCCTCAAGATCTTGAGAAGGGTTGCCCCAGCGGCATTGAAGAATGGGTCAAATGCAAAGGACAAGTATACCCACCTATCTACCTAGCATTGTGAAGCACATCTGGCAATTTGCCATGGTGACGACAGAAGGGAAAGGCCTAAAAGAATTGAAGACGACAATGTAGGCTTCAAATAAGCTGAACATTGAAACTATATTCAGCCTCGCTACAAAGGACTTTTGGGTCCTAAACCGCCTTTTGGAAATCACTGGTGTAGTCACTGGTGACTAGTGTCAACCAGTGGGAGTGTGTCTTATTCTGTGAGCATGCTTTAATCTATATAATCATTATCATTTATAATAAAGTTTAGATCACTCACATAGAGCGGTGGCGTAAGATTTAACACACTTACAGTATATGAAAAAGAAAGAAAAAATCTGTTATAGTCTATAGATTTTAATGTAATAATAGCTGTTTTGATAAGTGGTAATGGTAGAAGCAAGAAAAATGCAAAAAGGAACCTGACTGGACAGAGAATGCAATGTGACCAGTAGCATTATAAAACATGAAAAACAATCCTATACAAAAAGTTGGTGTGGTTCTGTTGGTTCTATTAGGTGATTACTCTTTCCATTTAATTGTGATTTGGTTTTGAGTAATGACTGAGAGATGTAGAGAGAATCCCACTGAGACAAGGAATTACCTTTTCCCTTGATTTTGGAATCAGGCATTGATCTGTCAAGCTGTTTTGTACAAGCGAGAGCTCTTTCTTCACTGTGGCTGTATGGGTGGTAGGTGGAAGGGAGAGCTAAGCCTTGTTCATTAGCTGTCTGTATCCCATTTCAGCAAACAGATCACCATAATACTGTGGTTAGTTAATGGCTTTCTGGTGTTTCCTCCAGAGTCTTCCTGTCTGACGGCTGACTGCTAAAACTCTTTTGCTCCGAGTATCCGCCATCTTTTTTTTTTCCGAGAGGGGAGCCTCATGTTGTGACTTAGACAGTTGGCTTCACCTGGCGCATGGACTCAAAGCAACATTGAGGTAAACATGCTGACATTCTGTTTTACCATTGGCTGGAATGATACTGGTTTCCCATAGTCCCGGCAAATATTTGAAACTATTTGACTGTACAGTTCAGGAAAAAAATAAAAGCACAATGTGATAGTTAGAAAAGCCTTTTTCTATGTATATTAAATTTAGCAATTTAACAAAAATTTACTTTATTGGCAATTAAAAACAATCTTAGCCACTTTGGCTGGTTGGATGTGCTTATGCATTACGCTAAATATGGTGTTTCCTCAGACGCTGCCCTGCTCCGCCAGCAGTGCATGTCTTCCTACTTCTTTACTTTCACTTTGCTGCAAGAAAACAGTCCTCACTTAGTTGAGGGAAAGGCACATCGTGCCGCTCCTCTTGTTCTATACAGTGATTGACGCATGCACAGACAGAGCAGTGGGGCTCAGGCGGCTCACATGCTGCTGCGTGCACACCCTGGACCAGGGCAGTGCGAGGCCAGAGATGATGTAACAAACAGCTGCAAGCATGCTTTTACTGCTATTAAAACTACATATCCTATGTGTTTAAAATGAAATAATAGTACAGTGATTTAAAAGATGTAAATTATTATGGGTCCAATTTACCACAATGGGTTGCAAGTTTTGAAAACAACTAGCCACAATGACCATTGAGCAAAAAAGTTAACACCAAGCCCTGAAAACAAACATTCAATTACACCTTACGCCTAGTTAGTGTAATTGTCAGATCATTTAGTTTGTTTCAAAATATTACATGCTTGAAATCATAATGTAATTTGAAAAGTGCAGTGTTTAGGCGGATAGCACTGGTCTACAAGCAAAATGCTTCCGGAACAAAAGTAGTGATTTTTTTCTTGGATTAGGTCACTAATAAAGAAAAAGTAAGTAAGAAGTGCAGATTTGCTATAGTTTCCAAGAAACAGTATTGGGTCAAAATAGGAAATGCAAAATAAGGCAAAAACAGTAGTTAATCAGAAGGTACAGTGTCTACAAGCAACCAGTTCTATCTGAAAGCCTGTCTGCACATTCCAATACATTCATTTTAATATGTCTAGAGTTTTGACATAAAATGTTTTGTTTTTATTTGCAGAAATCTTTCTATTGGAAGTGGACAAAATGCATGCATGTAGAGAAATTAAATATTTTCAAAATATAAATATTATTTTTAAGCAAAAATGCCTAAATCTATTGTATAAACAGATGCGATTTTGATGTGAAACAATATCATTCAATATCTTGAATACATTAGCTAACCAGTACAGTTATCAATTGATTTTCAGTTCATCTTATCAAAATAAATGAGATTTAGCCACTTTTATCTCGGAAGCAGATCGAGTCCAAATATTTGTAGACCAGTGTAATCCTTTCAGAGCTGGTTTTAACACTGTAACCCCTGGAAATACAGTAGTGTTCTGCCTTTAATGCTTTAGGTACTCTTTGTTTAAAATTCACTACTGCAATGCAATCTTATTTACAGCACTTTAACATATGTACTGGACTAGATGTTTGCAGTGGAAGGTTCTACATTTTTTTTTATAACATATCCAGACAAACTGGCAGAGACATTTCAAATGCAGAATCCGTTGCTATTAAAGTAATTGTTACTGCCCAAAATATTAGAGTAATTCATCATGTTTACTACTTTCTTTATTTTACACGGCTGTTGGGGAAAACCTATACCATCCCTACTACTGCTACTACCAAACGTACTACTTTAAACTTAAATAAAACTACTACAGTATGTGAGCCTTTAGTATTTGCCAAGTGAATGTATTGTTTTGATGTTATTATTGCCTTCTATAATTGTTAATCAAGTAGTTCTTAACTCCTTTGTTTTATTAAAAGATAGTGAGGACTGCATTTTGCAGTGGTTACAATGTGCTTCAGTCTTCAGACCACAGTGATTGACAGCCATTGTATCAGCCAATAAGCCAATTTTCTGCCCCTCACTCTGAATAGACATTTGGTTTGGCAGGTTCCCTTTTGATAACTAACTTTAGGCTGTTGGGATTTGTTTAGGATGTCAAAATGCTTATTATAACTTTAAATTTTGCTTCAGAAATTGTTTGTCCCCAGATTGTTGAGTATTAGAAAAGGGTACCCTAAACTCATAGTAGGGCTGGGCAATACATTGTATTATTGAATAAAATTGTGTTTTTGATTTTGAACAAGGTCAAAAATAGCCATATAAAATTTAATTTACCAGATATAAGCATCCTCCAAGCACCGCACAGTTTCCTGTGTTGAGGCTAATGCTACTATTAGCTCCAGTAGCTTAAATACTGAGTGTGGGCACTCTGCAGATGCTAAAAATACCAATAGTCTTAGAGAAAGGAGTCTTTGTTTAGATGTAGCAGCAGTTTGGCCCAAACTACTACTACTACTGTACTCATGTTTGCAGATGAGCCAGGCCTTGTATGGTGTATACATTAGAATAAATCTGGCCTTTAAAAGTAGAGAGAGTTAAAACTAAAATACATTTGTCTTCACTAATGTCACTGTGACAGTAATGCACTTTGTGGCTTTTTTTCTGTATGATTAGACATTTACAAAATGTAGGTGAAATAAAAATATATAACTATGCCGTAATCTCATTTAAAAATAATAAACCAATATCTAAATAGTTTTAGTCTGCCAACAAGAGTAAAGCAAAATCCATTAAAATTGTAAATTGGCTGAGAATTGAAAAACAAACACTCAAACAAACAAACAAACAAACAAAAAATATTTTATTTTTTAGCCATATCGTCGAGCCCTACCTCATAGGCTCTTTGGTTGGAAAACGTTGTTCCTTTTGCTTCTTAAATGTGCACTACTGTCACAAAGGGCTGGGTGACAATTTTTCAGGTGATTTACAATTTCAATATTTTTTCTCTCATGCTCTCTGACCTAAAAAGCAATTTAAATGTACTTTTTTATCAGAATAATGCATTGCTATATTTTTATGCTAAATGCCTATGCAAAAACTTGTTGCGTGCATTCCTCTCAGGGTGCTATCAGCAACATGAGCCGCAAACACAGCGGACAGTGCGGCGCTTGGAGGACTCAATTTCTGCTAAATTTAGATTTTTCGATAGGACTCTTTTTGACGTCGTCCAAAATTTTAAAATGCAAATTAATCAAATTACTTCAATTTATCGCCCAGCTATGGAACACCAATTTTATAGGCTTTCTGTACATGTGGCTCCATAACCAATGAAACATTTTTATGCTTACTAAGATTGATGACCACCATTGCTGCTACTACAACATTTGTTTTAAAGACTGTATAAACTCAAAGTGCTTCTTTTGTAGTCATATATATATATTATTTTTCCATATTAGCAAGATTTAGGGGTGGTCATAATATCCCCTGATAAATCATAGTGAACCTCTGGTCTTTTGATGCAACACTTGAACAACAGACACATGTGATCAATCACTGGTATTGACTTACATGCCTGTTTGTACTCAGGACATAACCCCTTCACTGTGGGTCATATATTCTGGCCTATAGGCTGTAGCCTCTCTGCACATCACACAGGCTCTCAGCCCAGAGTGTAATGGTGAAGGCTGACTCATCTGACAATATCACTGATTTCTATATGGCTTTAGTGCAACTTAGATTCAATATGCTTTCATCTTTGCAATTAGTGGCTTAGGCTCACCAACTCCACAATAATATCCATTTCTCTTAGTTGTAGATGGATTTTACTTGCTGACACAGATGAACCATATCTTGCATGTAGTTGGTCAAATTGCTATTATTTTCACATTTTACTGAATGCACTTGTTTCCAATTTAATTATCCTTATTATCATATTTTGTGGTAACACTCACATCAAAGCATTAGTTAACTGTAATGGTAAGTGTTAGTAACTAGTTCATTAATTATTTACAAAGCATTTTTTCAAACATTAATGGTAACACTTTATTTTATACTACACCTGATACAGTGTAACTACAAAGTAACTACTATGTAACATGTGCTGTAACAAACTGTAATATTGTGTATGTTGTACTTACATAAGGACATTTTGTGTACTTGATGTAAGTATTTTTAAATACATTCGTACCTAGAAACTGTGAGTACACAAAATGTTATTATGTAAGTACTACATAAGTGCATGTTATTTTACATTGTAATAACATTGTAGATACACTGCCTGAAGTGTGTAAAATGAAGTGGTACCTCATTAATAAACACAATTGCATTTAAAATGTTGTTATTAGTGTTTAATTATTGAGTAAAGAGCTCATGGAAATCAATGTAAAAGATCTGTCAGTACAGTATTTTCAAAACATTTATTTATTAACATATTATTAAGATAGTGTTAATGACATTTATTGATTCTGTATTACTGCTTAATAGTGGTGTGTTATTCTAAAGTGTTACCTATTTTGCTTTGGCCTGTAATATAAGTGTGATTCATTGTAAACAAAGCTCAATTAAACTGTTTTACTGGACTATTGTGTTTAAGTGCACTACTGTCATTAAGTTTGGCAGGGTCTCTACGTTTAAAAGTCTAATCATTTACAATGATGCAAAGTATTATGTCTTAAATAGATTTAAACAGATCTTAAATACAGTATGTCATGTACATTCGATGCATCTACAGTACCTGCATTCACTAGCTTATTATAAAATGCCCACTTAAAGGCTCAAAGGTCTATTACTTTACCATTGCCGCTACGAGAGCTCAAATCTTTTCTGATCAAAACCAAAATGCTGATGCAAATGATCTCAATTAAACAGTGGTCTTGATTTTCTTGTAAAATTGTCATGATCAGCTACAATACAAAGGTTTTTATTTTAACCTATTCAACCTTTAATTATACATAAAAAGGTGGACTAGGCATGTCTAGGAAACTGAAGAAAATTAAATATGACGTGCTAGTGAACATAAAAGTTGATTTCTGTTGGTCCCTTAACATGTCACTATGGTATGCAGGCTTTTTCTGGTGGTACTCAGGAGTCTTTTGGAGTTCATGTCTTGATTTAGCTTAAATTAAAGGGAGCTATAATTCTTTCTTACTCTTGCTCTTATTGGGGCTTGACGTGAAAAGCACGCCTGCAGTTAGTGGATTTAGTTCTGGTTTAGACCTAGATTTATTCCAGGTTTAGCAATGCTTTTCTTTGGTTAATGAATAAGGCAGTAAATCAAAGTCGTCTAGTGTCATGTAAATAGTATCTTTCAGTGCAATCCCAAGTACTTGAAAAAGCTTAACCCTGGCGCTTCACCCTTCCACATATGTGCATATTATGTGTCTGCGTTGGTCTGGAATATGAGTCCCATGAAACCCTTAAGCCCTAGAACCTTATCCTCTTTTATTTTTATGGAATATGCAGCCGCTTTATCTGTGGAAAGTGAAACGGTCAGAGAGAACAGATGAAACAAAAGCATGGTTCTCGGTGGACCTTTACTGCTGCTATATTTGACAGTGAATGATGAGTTTTGCAGGACTGTCCCTCTGTGGTGCTTCCCCTCCTTGACCCCCACCTCTTCCATGTGGGAAACAGGACCACTTCTGGGGCCGGCGCAGTCCAAAGAAGGCCCCTTGTCTTGTTCTCTCTGATGTCATCTTCTGCTCTGAACATGGATGTGATCTCCTGCAGCTGGAGGAGCACACATATGCATTTTACATCACCCCCAGTTATTGCTGGGTCAGTGGAAAGCCAGGTTTAGTGGGGCCTTCACAGTCTGACTGAAGTCTGCTCACCACTGGATTTATCATCGCAGGGTCCGACATGTGTCATCTGTGGACCGTTCCATAGTAATGTTTGTTTTACTTGTCTGGAGGATGGCTGTGTTAAATGGTATTACATGATATGACAACCAGGGAAGGGTGATTAATTGGATTTTAATTACTGTTGTTGTAGTCAGCAATGCTCATGGTGCATCCATGTGGTCTTGGAATACATTTTGCTGATGTTATAGCCTTACCAACTTAAAGGCTGGTTTATAACACTTCATAATAACTACAGACTGAAAAGCATTGTAAAGCATTAAAAATAAATTCAAAAAATACCTCAAATAAAAGGAATATACAGTATCAGAAAAATAACAGAAAAAAAAGTTATTTTAAAAAATATTGGCCGCTGTGGTTGCCAGTATTAACTGTAAAAAAAACAAACAAAAAAACTGGTGACGTAGGTATAAAACTTTATAATTTTGCATTGATTCACAGGAGCTTATTAATATACTAATATTTATAACTCAATGGTGTTTATAAATGTTGAAATAATGTTAATAAATCAACTGATTACTAATTCTTAACTAATATGTATGCTTAATAGTGTCTAGCTAAGTATTGCCAATGTTGTTTTTGCAGTTTGCACCAGATGTTTTTTTTTTATATATATACAGTAAAACAGATTTTCTTTCACAGTGTAGTGTGTAGTTAATGAAGTGAACAGTTGCAGAATATTGTTATTGCAAGATTTTTAAATGTTTTGCAATATAACTATAGGACTTGACCAGTTAGTTGATAGATTTTAAGATTTTACCTTTATTGGAAAGAGCTAGTTGAGATGGGCAAGGTTATGGAGCGCGTTCACCCTAACTGTGTTGCACCGGTTTATGTGTAACATAAAATGCTACTCAGGGTAAAAGGGTATTATGACCTGAGAGTTAGCTCCAGTCAGTTTTAGCCTCCTTTATCTATGTACAGGCATTGGTGGTGCATTTTGATTATGATGACTGTGATGACATTTATGTATGTAATTCATAATGTAGGAATTACATTTGTACTTCAGCTCATTTTTGCAATTAGAAAATAGTCAGTATAAAGACAAAAGAAACTGTCTGTTTGGGCCTAACTTGTGCAATTTTTATTCTGTAAAAAAGTTATGAGAATATAAAATACCAACTAGTTTTCTTAAAATTCCTTGTTTGTGTCCAAACTCCAACTTTCCTAACTTTACTGAAGTGGAACTTTTTCATTTTTCAAAATCTGGCACTCGCACTAAACAAACAAACCTGACAGTCCTAGCCACTTCCTTCTTTATTGGCAGCTGATAGGTGACCAGGGGGTTGACTGGGCTCAAGAAAAAGCAAGTGCGGAGGCGTTCCCAGACCCCTGGACCTTTGTGACCGGCAGCGTGTCATCCCTCACTTTGTCATGTTTAACTCAAACCGGTCCCATTCAAAGCAGCATCCATCAGCGTTAAGCTAAGAACAATGACGGATTGGCTTCCCGTCGCACTCCCAGCATCTGGATCCTTTCTCCACAGCCCTCTCTTATTTATGGTAAACAGCCTGAACAACAGCTGGCCAATGGGAGTTTACAAGTGAATCAATTGTTTGTTAGGAGCCACTGCTATGCCCCATCTGTGAAATAATGTCCATTTAACATGCTTTTCCCCCCATAGGTAACAGCATAACTATTGATTATCCCCGCAAGATTTGTGGGTATTAGAAAATGCTAAATGCTAATCATCACTCCTTTTAGGCTATGTTAAGAAGGTAGCATTTATTTAAAAGAAGGCTTATTTTATACTAGGAGTCAGTGCAGTTGGATGCAAGCAGAGGATTTCAATTTATAGCCTTAAGTTTAATGTACCTGGGGTTTTAAACTGCATTATTACTGCTACTACTTACCACTTGCCAACACTGCCTTTTTCTACCATTTACCACTACTAATGACTGCTTCTTTTACTTTATTACCATTAATTTAAATTTATCCTACTACTTATTAATACTTACAACTATTTTATTTTTATTTTAGGTCGCCACAGCTAACCAGTTGCACAGTGATGTTTTTACGCCAGTTGCCCTTCTTGTTGCAACCGGCCACATACTGTGACTGGAGCACTCAATGTGGGTGAAGTGTCTTAGCAAAGCACACAATGACAGCATGCACTGTCAGAGAGGGAATCAAACCGCCAACCCGGTAAGTGGACAATCCTGCTTAACCTACTGCACCGCTGGAGGTAAAGCAGATTACCTACAACTACTGTTTTTTTTACAATAAGTCCTATTACTTTCCAACTACATTCCAACACTTGTTAATACATACTATTGTTTATTTCTTCCCTTTCCTAGTAAGGTAAGGTAAGACTTCAATTACTTACTATTACTACTTGTCATTACTATTATTTTCTACTAATAACTACTGCAACTTACTATTGCTTCTAGCTACTACTTACCACTACTATGCCTGGGATTAAGCCCATCAAGGACCAAAATCCATCGACTTATTTTGAGTTATTACAATGTTCTTGACAAAAAGTATTTTTTACTTTCTTTTTTCTCTCTTTTGTGCTTTACATAAAAAGACACAAATCCAATTAGATGTCTTAATCAAGCATAATATGCCTGAGCTCTCTACGTGAATGTAGTGAGCGGTAAGAAGCAGATGAAGTTTCTAATGTAGTAGGCAATGTTTATTCTGCACACTTCCTTTCCTGCTGGACTGAACTTGTGCTGTGTGCTTTCAGGATTAGTGCCCGTGGCAAGGTCTTGGTCTTTTGTCTCTCCCGGCTCCTGGTGCACCGTGAGACACACCTGAGTGTAGACAGGCTGCAGACAGGTCAGACTACACAAGCCCCACTCATCACCAGAGCAGTCAGCTGTGTCCACCGGTGTCCGGGAAAAAACAACAAAGACAGGAACACAACAGACGTAAGGAAAATACAAGTCATTTTAGAACTGGTTCTGTACAAACTTTGCCACAACAACTGGGAATTGGTGGATTGTATTTTTAATTTTGTTCAATTTAGTTAAAGGTGGCACATCTTTCAATGCATACTTTTTATTCTCTTATAAAATGGCACTATTCCATTTTAAGGGACAGCCCATTGCCTTGATACCTAGGTGGCTTGCCTATAGCACATGACCCTAGGAGAAGCAGACAGGAGCAAAGGCTATGGATGACTAGCATGAGCTATGTGTAATTTGGGCTTTTCTTTTATTTGAAAGAATTTGCATGCAAACCAGCTAGACAGAATAGTCTTTTGAATGTGTTTTTACTGGCCTCATTTATAATAGAACATAGTTTAGTTGTTCCTGACTAGGATTGCAATAATTGATCAAAATTATAATTTTCGGGGGGCATACCCTTCATTGTGTCCAAGACTCTTCACTCACATTTCCTACTGGTTGCGTCAGGAGGGGCATCTGGTGTAAAAACCTGCCAAATTACCGTGACCCCCGAAAGAAAATTGTAGCAGTCAGATGAAAAATAATAATAATTTTATAATCGTCAACTAGTTTGATAATCAATTTATCGCTTGTATTAACCATAATGTATGTATTATGATTAATACTGATATTACCATGGTATTAAATGTAATAAAGAGTGTGTTATATCTCTGTGGTATACCTATCCAAAAGCCCCTAAGTGGCGTACTTGTTGGTTTGCTTTGTTTACATATTGAAAAAAAAAAAGAAAAAAGTTATTTTCTGTAAAAAAGACAACAAAAAACAAAAAAAAAAACAACTTTTGGCCTCAAACCCTCAAGCTTTTAACAAAATGTCTTTCTTACCTAGTCATTCAACATTTACTCACGCTACTTTGCGATTATTAAATGATTAATCAAAAAAATAAGAGTTTTGTTATTTCAAAACAATATTATTAAAGTAATCATGTAATTATTGAGTAAAAAGTAAACATCCAAATAATTACTTAAGTAAAAGCCAAAAAGTAAGTAAATGTTTGGATTTAACGTCTGATTTAAGTTTTAGTATTGATTATAATGAGACAAAACATAAAATGTGCAAAATAGAAACACTATCTTTATAAAATAACAAAGTAGAGCAAAAAATATGCAATATATTGTGCAGCCATGTTTATATTCTATAAGATGTATCCACTTATCCACAGTCACCAGTATGAGCATTTACAGATATAGGATATAGGAAGATGTACTAGCCTAGGCCTGTGGTTCTCAAACTGTAGTACAGGTACCAGTGGTGATACGCAGGCTTCTAGTTTAATTTAGAGCCAGTTTTGTTTTAGTCCTGCTTTAGTTGGGTTCCTGGTTTAGACCTGGTATAGCTCTGATTTAGTCCTGGATTTGTCTTGATTTAGTTCTGGTTCAGTCCTGGATTAGTCCTCATTTAAATCTGTTTTAGTCTTGATTTAGTCCTAAATTAGTGCTGTATTAGTCCTGAATTTATCCTGGTTTGGTCCTGGTTTACAGCTGGTATAGTCCTGGTTTACTCCAGATTTTGGCTCAAAAAAAAAAAAAAAAAAAAGAAAAAAAAGAGAAGTAGCTGGTACTTGTAAGCCAAATATTTTCTGATGTGATACTTGGTGTGATACAGAAGAACTTTCCTAGAGAGTTGGTAGACATAAAAGGAACAGTTATAAACAATAGCATGTTGTAAAACTTGTGTAAACGCCGTTGAAATCTGGCCCATTTCCCCGTATTGGACTTGGCCAGTACCATGTTGGCGCGCCTTGAGCCAGTGTTAGGCTGGGGCACCGTTTACCACTGCGCTGTGAGCACCAGCATTCACCTTTCCCTATTTCCCGACTGCCGCGCACAAACCGCATGCTACTTTATTTATAATCCAGCCAACCTCCGAGTCTAGCTCCTGCCCCGCACTGTTGCTGGCATCATACAGCGAGGTCACGTACCCCCCCTTCCCCCCTTCCGCACCTCCAACCACTGCTCTTGCATTCCAACATGGCTCTAGGACAGCAAGCAGCCGCAGCAAAAGCTCTCCTCCAACTACTCCTCAAATCACACAGAGAGGCCCGGGATCAGAGCTGGAAGTGTGCCAGTGTGCGGGGCCCTCGCAGCGCACACAGGCAGCTGGGGGGCAGCCTATAATAAGTGGGAGACAATGAGAACTCGCACACCTCCCACGCTTTGTGCATGTTGCGAGTCGATTCTGAAACGAAAATTGGTTTCATTGGTTCGCCGCTAATTATGAAAAGGCAGGGAGGAAAGTGCGGGTGGGTTTAAAGGACGTATACATTAAGGCTATAGGTTTACATATTCATAGGGGACAGCAAAATAAAAGAAATATGCATTATTCAAGCTGTCAAGAGGGCAAGGCCTTATGGATTATGTTACTGAGACTCTAAAAGGAAGGTTATGGTCGCAAAGAGCGTCTATAAACAGAGGTCAGTGTTTATTATTAGCTGTTTGAGAAGATTTAAATATTTTATTAAATTGATACCAGAGTACAAAAGAGAGAGCACTGTCTAGTGATGGGAATTATGGCAAAATATATAATTTATGCCGGTATCATAAATATGATTTTTATCCCAATTCACAGGTTTTTAATTTATTTCACCTTTGCAAATACTACCCTGTAATGACAAAATAAAGTCAACCAAAAACAAATGTAACTGGCATAGCAAAATATTTTACATTCTATTTAATAACAGGTATGTATTATCTATCTGTGAAAAATGTCTTTATATATATTTTATTTATTTATTTTTATTAATTATTTATTTATTTTGGGCGTAACCAGACATAGCCAGTGTGGCAATATTCTTTTTAGGTTTCTGCCGCCATTTATTCAATGTTGACAAGCCATGTAGACCAACAGCCAATGGAAGCATTCTTGTGGCCAAAGCTTGCCACAAGAATGTGCAATTTTATGATTAAAATCCTTGATATTAAATCTAAGATACAATTCCAGAGTTAAAGTCTTCAAAATACATTTAAGTATCAGACTGGAAAATGTGGTGCATGTAGGTGCTATTGAAATGAAGATATTTGACTCAAAGTGTGTGAAAAACTCATTTATCTATGGATGTATGATGACTGAATGAAAAAAAAGAAATGACATTAAAAAAAAAAAAAAAAAAAAATCTTATCCTAGTCTTGCCTTTAGACCTAAGTATTAGATTGGCATATTTAAGGTATAGGATGAGGCATGTATGTTTTTTGCTGTAATGTAGCAAAGAACAAATCTAATATTGATCATACATTGTCACATAGTATGTGACTATAGTGAATGGATACAAAAATAAACATTGTATGCACCAGTATCACTGCATAGAATTACAATAAATAGAAGTGCAACCGCCACATCAACACATATGAGTTATAACCTGTTCTGAAATTGCTATATTGCACAGCACTAGAGCAGTCCATTCATTTAAAAAACAATAGCCCAAAATAAACAGTGTAGGTGAGCGAGTCACGTCTCTTATGATTACATATTCATACGTTACCCTACTTTCAAATTGGCTCTATGTGAAACCTGGCCAAGTGATTTTTTTTTCTCTCGCCGTCATCAAAAAACAGCGATGTTTCTGTCACATGGGAAAGTGGTCATATTAAGGGCCTTGTGTTTTAATGAATAATAATGAACATTTGAGTGCGATGTAGACGCTGCCGCGGCTCTAATGGTCCCCCGTAGCCTCTTAAGCCCGTGATGATAAATCTCGCCCGGGCCCGCTCGTATAACTAAAACCCAAGCCTCGTTCAACTTCACATCCATCAGTGTTTGTCGGAAAAGCGATGACAAAGCACTTTCAATTACACCGGTAACTGACTCTGGAAACAGTTCATAGTGGGGTCCGGCCTGGGAACACACAAGGGGGAGGGCGGGAGTAGCTGGTAGGGCATCCGCTTGACTCCATCCCCAAATAATAAAGTGGGGCGGTGCGCGAGTTGGGGGCACAAGGGAAGCCGCCCGGAGCCGCGCACCCAAGGACAATTCTCCTATTTTGTGCGCTGTCACCCCTGTAGGCTGATTTATGGGCGGGACATCCTTCCTGTGACCTGTTCGTCCGTCAGAGCTGCACCACGACGATCCTCTGCTGATTAGAGGCTGGAGAATCAAAGCACCAGTCCACAGGAACAGGGGAAAGAGAATAGACAATACTGCTGCCTCTACGCTTAATGTGAGAAACTATATTGTTATTGCTGAAAAGTATATTTCTTGGCCTGGATGATATTAGAAAAGCTTAGAATGCTAACTAAATAGTCCAAAAATGACAAGACTTTTATATGTCCACTTTGCTATTATAAAGGTCCATTTAGATATATAAAGAGATGTTAAAGGGGCTATATTCTGCAAAATCAACTTTTCTGAGCAAACTGAACATATTATAATGTTGTTCCCTCATCAAAAACTTACCTGGAGTTGTGGTTTGCTTCATTCACGCCTCTTTGAGTAATTCTCTATTCTCTGGCACAGCCATTTTGAGGCCTCAAAATGCTCGGTTGCATGACTCCAGGAAGCACTGACCAATCAACAAGCGCTCTACATCCAGTCTGCTTTTATTCATTTATAAAAAAATTTAAAAAAGTACTAAAATGGTCTAAAGCTCTGTAACTACTGATTCATTACAGCTATTTTCATCTTATAATAAAATGGCATCATACAAGAAGTTTAAGGAAGTGCAGTGCTCTTTTTCTTTGATTATATGTTCAAAAGACTGCAACGCAATAATTTTCCCTAAATTTGTGGAGGTTATTATTACCCCACTGAGAAAACAGTGTTCTGTTTCCCTGCTCTAGCAACCATTAGCTAGCTTCTAGTGTTATAGTGGGTTTTTAAAGTTCTGTCTAAATCAAGTTCTGTCTAAATCTTTAGATTCTGCTCAGCTAAGTTTTTTTTTTTTTTTTTTTTTTTTTTTTGATAAGTCGTCACATTTGCAAAGTGTCCTAACTGTAAGAAGCCTGTGCGTGCACCTAGCACTAGAGGGCCATGTGCCGCTCAATGGGACAGAAGAGGAGTACCATCCTTAACCCTGAGTGGCTACTCCGGGAAGAGCTTTTTGAGAATCCCATCAACTGTAAATGCCTGCTCCCATAATGTTGGTGTTTTCTTTTCCATTTTTCCATTCCAATATGTAATTATATTACCGTGGAGTGTGTGCTCTCTAAAAGTTAACATGGCGCTGTTTAATTGGAGTGATTTTACTCATAATTGCGTGATCCTCTCTACCACTTTTGGCTCCCACTTTGTTTGAATTAGCAGGCTAATTTTGGAATCCATCCTCCAAAATTAATCAGTATAGCATGCTTAATATTAAAGTTCTGAAATGAAATAATTGAGAAAATGTAAATCTGCTCAGAATAATGGGTTCTTTGCAGTTCCAACAAAAAACTCCAATAGATGAGACATCCAACACAACATTTTATTTCACTTTTTCTCAAATATGACAATGTGATTCGGATTATTATTTAATTTATAACATAGCATAAAAACATACAAACATACTGTACACAATAATTAACATAATGATATACAGTCAAAGCATAGTTAATAGTTAAACAAAAAATCAAAAATTGAGCATGAAATGAAATTAAGCTGAATAATTTCAACTCTGCTATACACTATGTAAGTGCTATGGCTTTACTCATATGTCGTAGGCATGAGCCATATTTGGGTCCCATTCCGCTAATTGAGAAAACTTGAGGACAACGTCTGCATTTACACTATTTACTTATATGAGACAGCTATGTTTCAAGATAATTTTGTAATTCATTCAAGTTCCATATTGTCTGTTATGGCGGGTGTGATGAGACACAAATCACTGGATTCACGAGAATGGGGCAAGATGAAATTACTGTTTTTATTAAATCTTAAAAGTAAATGACTATTTACTTTTAAATTTTTACCTTCAACAAGAATTTGGTCTTGCAATATTACGAGATCACACGATCTTGTCACGCCCCCATTGTCTGGTCATCTTGGCCCACTGTCTGTCACTGTCCATCCACTGAGTGACTGTTGAGGTCTTATCACCTCCTTGGAGGTTAAAAGTACATTTTCTTAATAGAATAGTTGACCACTGCCTTGTTCATTTTTTCTACAGATTCTTGTGACGCCAAATCGGAATCTGATGAGAGTTTGATACTCAGGCTGGGTACCTCTGTTTGCTCCTCGTGTTTCTGTGGGTTCTCTCCAGCTTCCTTCCATTGTCTGAAGACATGCAGGTATAGGTGAATCAATAAACAGAAATTGTGAGGGAATGTGAGAATGAATGAATGTCTGTTAGCACCTGTTTCTAAGTGTCAGCCATGTGACTAGTGGCCTTTTCCCAGAGTGTGCCCTGAAGATGAATGAATGGATCTAATATTTTTACAGTTACAGTCAGAAATGTTCAGCCCCCTCACCTCAAAAAACAGTATGATGTGCATGGAAGATAATGAGGATAAATGACTAAAAAGACATAAATATATACTATACATACTTTTTTTTTACATCTTAAGTTGACTTAACTTTGAAGTAAAAAAAAGTCTCTTTTAACACACGCAGTATTATTCAGCCTTTAGCTTACCTCACCTCTATTAAGCAGTAATAAATCATTAATAAATATGTAATTATTGATATTTTAATGATTAGTTTATAAATGCTGAGTTAAAACTCTTATAATTTTTGCACTGAGCTTATTATCAAAGAGTTAAACCTAAATAACTAAGTTGATAACTGCTTTGTAATTTGCATTTTGCATTCTTTAACTTTTAACTTCAAAGAAACACTTACACCTCTCCACTGAAGTCTTCACCCTTTCTTCTCCTGCAAAAGCCTCTATAGCTCAGTGATGTTTAATGGCCTCCCTGCTGCAGCTTTAAGATTTTCAATGGGATTTCAATCTGGTGAGTGAGAAGGCCACTTTCAGGATCTTCTTGTTTTATTAGAAAAATCTTTAACTGAAAAATCTTAAAAATTATTGGGAGGTTTAATATTTCTGACTGCAACTGCAAGTATTTTCAGAATGACTTTAATAGTATCCATTCTAGAATATGAGCAAAAACTTTGTGTGTATGTGAATACTTTCTCCTCCAGGCCACAGCCTCTGTATGAGGTCCATGCAACCTGACCGCGATGCAAAAAGTTTCAGTTTTGATTTTCCATTTGAATCCTTTTAATGTCGTCCTATTGCGTACTTTATTTCCATCTCGTCGAGTTGCTTGCCAGTCTTCAATGTTGGCCTCTCTTTCAAATTGTCTTTATTACATAAATATAAACAGAGCTCGATCCTCCAGAGGCTGATCTTTTAAAGACGCCCCAACCAGCCTCCCTGATGAAAGGCTCGCACGAACATCGGCAGCCCAGCGCCTTTACTCTCTAACTCCAGGCAATTATGACACAGAGGAGATCTTTGCCTTCTGCACTCCAAAAGAGGGAGGTAAAAGGCATCCCCCGTTTCAAGCCGAGTTGTAAAAATAAGCTCGCTCCACTCAATTGCGATCACCCCATGCCCCTTGCAATAGCAGCGAGGATGTATCGGAACCAGCCATGGGGCATAACAAATCACTTGCGATTTACAGAATTATAAAGATTTTAATAGCCGCTATGTTTCTCTCTCAGATTGGTCTTTATTTCCAGGAGTCAAAGTTTCCCGGGTGCCTAAGGGTTCTAAAAAGCAGTAATTGGCCAACAGAGAGACCGCGGCGCTCCCAGAGTGATTGAGCGTATTTGTTGCTCTGAACTTGAGGGTATCGCTGTAAAGATCAGTGGTCCAGGTTGCGAGAGCCCGCAACTTATCAAGCGCAATTCACTCGGCAGCTCGGCATTCACACTACTTTTCCAGCCACTTTTCTGTTTAAAGTTGCAACCTTTCCGAGGAACTTGACTCCGTTTGTTGCTGATTAGTTATGTTGTTTCCAAATCGGCGTAAACTCCGGGGTCGCAGTTTGTGAACCAATATCTGCCTTGAATTAATGCCAGATGATCATTATTATGAGGAGCATGAGTGTTAGACGAGAGGAGAGGAAAAACAGCACTACACAAAGAGGAAACAAGACTGATGTGTGAGGTGTAATTGAAAATCATTTAGGTTTCACTCTATGCTTTCACCTGGCAGAGAAACTTTGAACTATATAATATGACACTATATTATTACGTATAAAGGTTTGTGGAAGTGTGAATTCATTACTATTGTGTCATTTCATGAGTGAAATACTGCAATATTAGCCTGTTTTCCTTGTCAGGTATCTTGTTTTGATAGTTTTGTGAAATGTAATGTGATAATAATGTCTGTGAAGATTCTCAGTCATCCAGGCTGTCTCATTGAAAAGTTTCTTGGATAAGAAAGTAAGCGTCTTAAATGAAACGATACCAACATTTTGAAGACTCAATATGGGGCAACTAGCTTTTACCATAGACTGCAGAGAAAGGAAGATTTTTGGTAACACTTTAGAACAACTCACACTATAAATTTCTAATTAAGAATTAGCTCTGGGTTTGTAACCCATAGCTAATTCTAGTTAATGTTATGACCAAAACATTACTTCAGCATTTACAAACACTGTTGAGTTATAAAGATTGTTAGCACTGTTCTTATAGTACTGTACTATGTAGGGGTACTGTATTATTTTTGAGTTATAATCATGTAAATCTTACATAAATGTAAAACATTCGTGTTAATACAGTATCTAGAAACAGTTTATTCATGAAATATTCATATCTTACAATACAGTACTGATAACCAAAACATTGTTTCAGGTTAGTGCTAGGTGTTATGGATCAAATGTTTCTTCTGTTACATTCATATGCACTGCCATTTAGCCTACAATATACAAAATATATCTTGATATGAAGGATTTTCTTTCTAACACAGAGGTGCCAAAGTGACACAGGCATGTTGAGGTAAAATACCATTTATATATGTATGTGTGCTGCTGGCCGGCTTTTTATTATTGATTATAATAGTAATGGCAGGCTACATTATTTGCAAAAATAATTTTACTTGTTATGGCTTATACAGTAAAAGCTCCTACCAAAAGGTCAGGTAAAAGAAAAAAAAAACTGCTGGCTCCACAGCTATTGTGGCAAAAACCATGAAAGCCATATCATGAAATATACAAGATATTAAGTACTACATGATATAGTATATCATATAGTATATAGTATATAGTATATAATATAGTATATAGTTCTGGATCTATTAGGCATTTACTTTATTATAGTTGTGCAAAAGCTAAATTAAAGCTGAAAATGCTACTATTGGGTCATTTTGACCCATTTTACAGTTTGACTTGTTTCCCTAATATGTATCTCTCACTTGATTGTTTTTTTTTTGTTTTTCTTTTTCCTTTTTTTTTTATATTTCTGTAGTGATATAATTAGTTTTGAGCTCTCTGGGACAAATTCATATTTTTAATTTTTTTGTATTTTTCTTAAAACCAGCAGTGGGTAATTTTTACCCTATATGCATGTTTAATATATTGATTTCCCTATAATTTCCTTTTTTTTTTTCTTTACTTTACTTCTTTACTTTTTTTCTAAAAATTCATCTAAAATGAAATCAAGTAATAATTGAGTCAGCTATTTGTAATAAAAAAAAATCTGATTATAAATTATGTGAAACTACTAGGGTCATTTGTACCCCTGAGAAAGCTCAATAGAATATTGGAACTTGCAAGCAACTGTTTGCTACCACTGAAAACGCAGGCATTTAAAGCATAATGGCACTCTATATATGCTCAGGCTGTAATCTATTCTATGTTTTAACAACTTGAACTTAACAACATTTTTGCTTTCAAAGGGTAACACGTTTTAAGGTTCATAGACAATATTGCAATTCTAGAGTTAAACTCCTATCTCAAGTTAGTCTGTTTTTAATATCTGATTTAATCCTACTAAACAGGTCTCCACAGTTTCAGTATACTGTAAAAGCCTCCTTATAGTATGAATACCAAGCGTGCGGCTAGTCTAGGCTATATTAAGGAAATCCACCAGGGAGACATAATGGAGTTTGGCTGCGTATCGGTGGTCTCCTTGTTAGTGTTGTGAGTGTCAGAACTGACAGTGCAGGTAGCTCAAACGCCACTTAAGGTTTTAGCTTCAATGGCTTTTGGAAAGAAATGACCGTGACCTGAGGAGCTGGAGCCCGCATCCCACAGCCTTTCTGCCTGACAGCCGCTCAATGGCAAGTGTCTGCCAGCACGCCGACCGACGGGGGGAACGCTTGCCAAGACCACCGCGCATAGAGATGATTACCACATCCCCCGAAAGCTGATACCTGCTAACAAACTGCTGTCAACATGTTAGCACTATAGAGTGTGCTCGCAGACACACACACAAAAAAGGGAAGAAAAAGGAGATGTGTGGGAAGAGTCAATGCGAGGAGTCCAAACAAGTTAGGATTAATGACAGTGAAGCAAGTTGGTTCCTTGTTTAAAGAGCAGGCAGCGTTGAAGAATGCAATCAACACTGTAGGGAAAGTCCTCTCCACACCTAACGAAGTGATGATCAAATGATGAATGTTGGGCGGCGGGATCAGGAGGTCGGAAGAAGCATTGTAGCACAGCAGACAAGAACTTCAGGGGAATGATTCATTGGCTAAGTTGTTTCTTTTCACTCAGTGCCATGCATACAAGAAGATGAATTATTGCTTTAGTACAAATATAACAAGTTTTATAATAATAATAATTATAATATACAGTACCTGTATTGGTCTTTTTTGGACTTTGGACAAATAGTGGCACAAAGTAACACATATAAACAACTGAAAACAAAACATGAAGAGACATTTTTAGACAAGCTAAGATGGATAATTGGGTTCACATTGCCACCGGCTAAACTTTATTTCACTAATCGTTTTTAACACTTATAAAAACTAGCTTACTGTCAACATAATCATGTGTTCATGTGCTAATTGGAAGAAACAGTTGTTTAGTTAGAAAAGCATGTTTCTGGCCTATTTTGTTGATATAGTAGTGTGAGCTGTGGCCAAGTCTTTTTCTGTTCTATGCAAAGAAATAGTCAGGTTAAGTCAGGGGTCTGCAACCTGTGGTTTTAGAGCCACATGTGGCGCTTTAGCCCTGCTCTTGCGGCTCTTTGGACA
Source organism: Bostrychus sinensis (assembly GCA_020698575.1). NCBI lineage: Eukaryota > Metazoa > Chordata > Actinopteri > Gobiiformes > Eleotridae > Bostrychus > Bostrychus sinensis. Next base: position 30,065,993 of record CM036251.1, on the reverse strand, counting down.
TCTGACCTCTGGTTATGTAAAGTCAATAAAGGAATACACAGGCAACTTTAAAACAACCTGCACCTGCATCATCTTGTCAATTTAAAATAAAACTCTCTCCCAATTTCCAGAAAATGTTATGGACTTATAATAAACAGCTGTTTGTAGACTTTAATGGTCATGCAGCGCAACCCATGTAAGTTAAATAAACAGCATGAAGAAATACTTACTAGATGTAGCTCCAGTTCCCACTGTGGCTCCTGTATTTTACACTGCTGGTTAGTGACTTATTAAAGATAATCAGTGCAATGAGTATTTATTATTATTTTGTTGATTTGCAATAATTAATGACCATCCATAGGCAATATTTCAGTTAAAGGCTAAGCAGCTTTTGGATTTTTTGGCAACAATTGGCCCTTAGGACCCAGAAGGTTGCAGACCCCTGGGTTAAGTCAGTAGTCAAAAGAGCTCAACAGTGATCGCTCACAAAAATAGCAAAATACGTATGCAGCATTGCTGTTTTTCAATTTGAATATAATTGTTTTGATCAAAATGAAATGTGTCATGAGTTACCCCATAGCTGATTAGCCTCTGTCAAGCCTTTAAAGTCTTAATATGCAGATTTTTGACTTGTTTTTTTTTTTTTTCAAAATGTTAATGGAGAAAAGTAATGGAAAAGTGACTTCGGCAGTCACTGTTAAGCTCCATTTTAGTTTTAATTCCTGGAGGTGGGACAAATGAAGGCAGGTAAACCAATGTGTAAACAAAAGACAGTACCAACATACAAAAAATAAACTGCCTCTGTACAGCAGTTTAAAACATTTACAACCCACTGGAGCAAATAGAGCATTGCTTTTACACTAGCCTGTGCATATGCATTGGATATGATAGTTGTCAGAAGACGAAAGCGGGGGAATGCGAGGGATTCCAGACCCGCTACACATTGTATGAAAGTGAATGGGTCTGGCTAAATCAATGATTAAATTACCCTAGTTTACTACCTGTTATTTACACAAACAAGTCATGTTAGCTTATGCTGTCTTTATTGCTAAAGTCTGGATGCTGTTTGACAGCAACAACATGAATCCAGCATTAGTTTAAACGGACCTAATAGTTCAGTTCTCTCCCATGCATGTAAACTTGGACAAAGACAGAAATGCAGTAAGATAGCTTAGTCAAGTATTGAGCATAGTCCAACTAAGCTCTGCATGTAAACATACTGATTCTTATGCAGTGTTTATCATTTCTGCACAGTCCTTCATTGTCAAGGCTGCAGTGCTGTGCGGATATGCAAATCATCTGAGACCTTTCCTCTAATCACTTAAAACTTCGCCTTTCCTGCTGAGCGCAGAATGAACGCGCTTGTTTCTCCAGACAAGTTAGAAATGTCATTGTTTTTGAATAAATCCCCCCACTGTGACTCTTTGGGGACTCACATTTAAGTGGAAATAATGGCAGAGAAATCACAGCTGACATATATTTCCTAATTGTCGTGGAGGAGGGGGGCTGTACCCAGCACGGAGCATCCTGAATCATGTGTAATTAGCACATAGCGGCGCCTAATTGCAAAAGATTTTGATTTGTCTGATTTCGAACACCAGGACTATTTTATCTACAGTCTTAATATGCATTTTTTTTTGTTTTTTGTTTTTTGAAGATTGGCAATGACAATTATGATAATAAGCATCCCGCCACGGAATATTTTTTTGCCAAAGACGAGAAAGATAGGAGAAAATTGAAGTAGCCATTATGCTTTGAAGTGATAATTAAAGAGAATTAAATATGTATATAATGTTTAAAGAGGAAGCTTGTCTTTTGAAAATGTAAAACATTGTAAACGAAATAGGGCAGGACGTGAATTTGTCTTTCTTGATGTAACACAAGGCACCATTGGTTTCATTACGTCCTGTTTCCATTTCTACAGAAGGCCCAGAGCAGACAAACTGAGTACTACTGAAGGAGAAGCACAATATTTTTTTTTCTAACTGAACACTCTGTTTAACTTAATACAGTTGTGTCTTGAATTCAGACCAGATTATCATTATTATGAAAACATTTTAAGTGTAGTAATAAACAATTTGCACAAAATTCTTGAGTACCATAAAAAAAAATTGAGCTGATTTTTGGGTGATCTAAATAAAATCTGGGTTGTCTATTGTAAAAACAAACAAACAAATGTATAAGGCACCAAAAAGCCAGGTGAGAGCCGCTGAGAGGCCCAGAGCAGACAAACTGAGCACTGTGGAAAGAGAAGTTCACATTTTTTGATTAAGTCAATTTGTGGCATTTAATTTATGCCAGATAATCATTATTATAAAAACATTTTAAATGTATGAAAAAAATAAATATAATGCACCAAATTGGAGTACCATAAACATGTTCATTAATTTTTGAGCTGAATTTTTTTTTTTTTTTTGGCTTAATTTAAATTAAACATACTGAGGCCCAGAACAGACATATTGAGCACTGCTGTTAGAGAAGCACAATGACTGAGCACACATGTTTGACTTAGGGCAGTTATGTCTTGAATTCATGCCAGATAATCATTATTCTAAATTGACAATATGATTGTATCAAAACAAAAGGTTTAAAAAGAAGTCATCTGGATTTGTTTTTTAGAGAATGACAGAAGACTATAACATTATTGCGATGCACAGAGTGTCTTGCAATATGGATATTGCGTTTGCCAATATTGCAATAACTGATAATTTTGTGATAGTGTGCAGCCCTAATTACTGAGGTAATATTCATTAAAACAATTGCAATGTATTGTTCATTCTGTAAAAGCCCTAGCTCAACCTATTTGTTTACTTTTAAAAACCAGGCACAATACAAAACTGTCCATAGCAATTCACTCTTGAACTTTGTTGAGCTCCGAGACAAGTATTTTTCTACAGAATCAATTTTCCCGAAGAGACAATGGAAACAAACCTAAGTGCTAGTTTGAAGCAACCCCATAAGGCTTTCCAGAGAAACCGCGGAGCCTAAGAAGCACTTTATTAGCCAGCAGGAGGGGGGGTCAGGAGCGCCGGCCTGCCATTGATTGAGGTTGGAGGATGCATCCACAGCTGCACTTTCTCTAAATTTTCTAAGAGTAAATATGCACCTTTGAAGTGGGGGGTGCCCGGGAGCACTCCGGTGCACAGATTGTGTGGGTTTCTGTGGGGAGCTGTACTTACGGGAAAGATCAATGGACAGGGCATTAGGGGGAAGAGTACACTCCACTGTCCAGCCCCGCAGCCCTCTCACAGTACATCCAGGACCGGCCAGCTCAAGGCACTGTAATTCTCCACACGGCTTCCGTCACTGGAGAAATGTCAACATTTTCCGCTTTGAGAAGGAAAGGAAAAATATAATCCAAAAAGTAGCTGTATACTTCAGCACTGATAGTATTTTTTTCCATTTGTCTCTGTGAAACCAGGACTCCTATGAATCTTTGTCTGTGTTATAAATGTAGCCCAATGTATGTCCATGTGATTCCCATTTAATCCTATTTTGTCATGGTTTTGTGTCCTTTTCACTATTCTTAGTTGAGACTCGTTCCTTTAAATGGTGTCCTCCCCCCTTTGAGGGTCTTGTAAGGGAAAGAGTTGTGGCCTTATAAAATCAAATATTCCCTAACTATAGAACCTTCCTTGAGTGACGTATCCAGATAAGTTGTGCATGCAGTTTGTAGACAAGCATTCTTTGATTAATTTTGTAGAAGCGAGCAAACATTAAATTAGATGTTTTTAGATGGCAGAAACAAATGGATGTTGTTTATATATTTGTTGAAAATGACTTTGAATTAAGAGCATCCAGATCTGAGTCAGTGCCAGTTGAAAGGTCTCCTATTATGCCGAATTGACTTTTTAAGCTTTTATGTTATGTTGTTTCCCCTTAAAAAACATATCAGGAAGATTTTTTTTTTTTTTTTTTTCATTTATGTTTTTTGGAGTAATTCTGTATGCTGAAGGGCTGAACATCCTTAGTCTCACTCCTCTACAGAGACTTGTGAAACCAGGAAGAGCTCTTGTGCATTCCTAAAGCCCAAACACATGTTGCAGGACTCCCCCTGATCATTTCAGCACTTAAATTGGAGTCACTACGAAGCAGTCAGCTCATTTATCTATCTTTTAGCGTCATGTTGCTAATAGCCATGCTAAATAGCTATTTTGTTCTGTCTATTACCAACCTTTGCCAACAGGGGGCAGCAGACCTCTAATCCAATTGTTCTCTGCAAATTGCAAAGATGTTTTCCATACATATACAGTATTTTAAGTTATAAAACACGAAATACTAATGCAAAGGTGTCCAGAATAATCTCAGAAAGCCTAAAAAAAGCATAAAATGGAACCTATTAAATTAGTATTAGTGGTGAGTGATGGACTAAATCTGAGCATACGCTGACAAATCATTGTGGTCCGCCACATTTTTGAAAATACTTGTCCAGCATAACATAAAAAATAGGAAATGTATCTTACATAGCCTTCAGCTTATATGCTAATTATAGGCTCTAATTGCTGGGTTTCAGATCACAACATTCTATAGGCCTGTAGTTTTTAATTGAGATGCGGGGCAGGCAAAATGTCTATTATTAATATGCAGATTTTTTGGTGTGGAAGGATTCATATAGCAGCATAATGGACCATATCACTAATATAAATGATCAGGAATATATATAAGAATTTGAACAATTATAGTTATGGACAATGAAATGGATCTACACTTCTGTATTAAATCGCACTGTCAACAGGTATTTTCTTGCATTGGAAAACCACTGCTCTACCCTTCTACCCCAACCACCATTCACTCTCACCTTCTTTAACTAAGGCCAGAGTGGGGTTACCAGTTTACCTATGCACACATGTGTTAATGAGGAAGCCATACTACCCAGATACTCCCAATTAGCCTCCACGTAAAGAAGCCAGTGCCGTCTGACCCGGGGTTTGAACCCATGACCTTGATGCAGAGAGGGAGAACTGCAAACCACGGTATCAACATGCACCTCCTAAATGTGCAAAGTAACAATGTTATTTAAGCATTTGGTTAATCACACAACAATATTTTGACTCATAATGGACAATTGGAAATATGAGCCCCCATTAACAGTGTCAATGTAAATATCTGAACTTCCCAGACATTAATCAAAAGTTAATTTCAATTTGTTCTACTGGAATACCTATGTGTGCATAATTACTGACTGGAAGGGTCCTCAGTGAAAGCATGGAAAAAGCCATATCCTGCTCAACGTGTGGCTATGTGGTAATGTGCATTAGCTGTGTCCTCAACACAGCCTCCATAATGTGGTTTAGGAGGACTATGGAAAAGCATTCTGGGTAGCCACACTTCTAGAAAGGACCCATTGACTCTTGTAGAGTTGATGCACAGTCATGTAAGAGTGAATGTTTTAAACATTTCACTTCTTATGTTGGGTAGTTTAAAGGCACACTATACGTTATGTCTACTGCTAACAACAACATAGCTACCTTTCCTGCTTTTAATAATAATAAATAAAATATAATAAAAAAGTAAACTGGACTAATATGCCACTGCAAAATATTAATATTTGAGTTCACCTTAAACCTGCAAATTTATCTAATCTTTTTGGCTGTTCTCTTATACTGTACACCGAAATAGCCAGCACTGGGGGCTATTCCAGTAGCCACTTTCACAGTGACTACAAATTATATCCCCATTTTACTGTGACCAACTTTTTACCGAATCAAAGTTATTTGTTTATAATGACCTACATTTAAATGCCCCTTATTCTGATGCATTTTTGAGCTTTTAACCATGTTACAATCTTGTTTTCACCTGAAAAAACATAACTGGAGTAGTATTTTTTTTTCATTCATGAATGTTTCAGTAACCTTGTTTGCTGAGCCACTGCCCTTTTCTGAAAACGTAAGGATTGTCATTATTACAAAGCAGTCAGCTCGTTTACCTATGTCGCTAATAGCTGTACTAAATACCATTTTATGCTCTGTCCATTCCCTACCAAGCGTTCTTTGCAAAGTCATAAAAATGTTAAAATACTAATGCAAAGGTGTCGAAATATATGCATGATTGGCAAAACGTTTAAAAAATTCAGGGGAAAAAAAGGTAGATATAACAAATAGAATACAATATGAACATAATAAATATAAGAAAACATTGTTTCCCGCAGAACATTTTTTCAGTTAAGGTGGTAGCAAACTCATACTGCCTCTAGGTTGTGACCCTACAAATGAATGTCCTTTATACACCCCACTTACAACTCTTAAATGCCACAAAAAGTTAATTTAACATAAACACTGCATCATAAAAGCATTAACATTGGGTTTTGTGGGAATACACTAAACTTTTATTTTACTTCATGTAGCCTATATTGAATGGTAGCCAAGGTGGCCACTTTACTATCATGTGCTGAGGGAAACATTGTATAAAAAGGTGATGAAAAAATGTTTAAAAATCTAAAACAAAACAAAAAAAAAAAAAAAAAAAATGGAAAAAGGTGACTTTAATGAATATTATTTAATATGAATATAATTAATAGAATATAATAGTAAATATAGTAAATATAATATAAAAAGGTGTTGAAAAAATTGAAAGTATACAGAAATATAATATGAATATAATTAATAATATATTATAAAAATGTCCTGGAAAAATGACAAGTTAAGAAAATTCTGGGGAAAAAAATGAATTTAATAAAACAATAAATGAGTTTCAAAACTGGCCTGGAATGACACTCTGCTAAAAGGCTTTAGGGCCCGACCCACCATTTGAGAATCACAGTCCTAGATGGCGTAGTACAATATACTATCACTTGATTTTCCCAAATGCAAGAAAATGTCATTTCACTTCAAATCAATACACGATGATCCTGGCTGATTCCTAAATGACTTATGACACAGTGTGCACTTCCTTGTTTGTTTGCAGTTTTTTTTTTTCCCTTTCTCGGAGGTGGGAGCTGAAGAGATGCAGCCAGCGAGGGTTAGCATTTACAAGGCCTGTCACCCTCCACAAAACGGCGTGTCACTCAAAGGCGGCCCGCGTGGCAGCTCTGGCATTAATGGAGACGTTGACATCTTCCGACAGAGCGTTTATCTAATACTAATGCTAAGCAACCGTTCGCCGGACGCCCCCGCACACTCTCGCAGCCACCCGAGCGAGTCTCTCCGTCGCACCGCTGCCATATTCATGCGGTGAGTATGATTCCTGTCACCGTGTGTCATATCAGCTTCATCAGTGCACTACATGTTCCTCTGTGTAGTGGGTGCCACAGTGAATTCATGACACTACACCAGTCACTTGGAACTGGTTTGAGAAAAACTGAGCAGTTTTAAACCTCTCATTAACTCACACAGAAATACAAGGCACAGTACACATTTATAATAATATGTAATTCAGACCTGTACATTGCATTTAAATGATCTACTCCAAGATTGATTTGAAAGGGAAATAGAACTACTCAAGGCCCAATATGTCATTACTGTAGTTTGTAATAATTTAGAATAACTCACACTATTATGCATTTGTATTCATTAAGGATTAATAACCAGTTTATTGATTACTTACAAATAATTAGTTCAACATTTATAAACACAATTGAGTTTTAAATGTTATTAATGTTTAATTCTTTAGTAAAAAGCTAATCTAAATCAGTACAAAATTATGAACATCAGTGTTATTTCTGGATCTATAAACAATTTATCCATTAAAGTATTGTTAAATACATATTTATTATTGCTTTTTTACTGCTAAACAGTTGTGAGCTAGTCTAAAGTGTTAGCTAGTAGCATCAAGTATTTTTAAAATGAGAAGTTCTTGGCTTGAGTTTGGTATCAAAACAAGAATATAGGAACTAAGCTTTTTAATATATTTGAAACTTTATTATTCAAAGAAAAAACAGTGGTAGAGCGGCTAACCTTAGCTCCAAATTGAATTGTATCTGCTGTGTCTATACAAAACTTTTGTGTAGGTATAGACAGCACAGAATATATGAAGCCAAATGTTCAATCATTTCAATGTTGGTCGAAGAAATATAGATTTTTTTTTTCTATTATAGTAAGAGTCAAAAGTATAGGTGGCAGAGTGACTAAATGTAGCTGCCATTCAAAGCTATTGTGAAGCTATAGACAGCTTATGCTAACTATTTTTTTTTATATTTAAAATTTTATAGAACTATACAAAATACTCCATATAAAACAGACCACATACAGTAAGTTAACTTTATTTTACTCAGTAAACTTTCAATATAAAGTCATTATTCATATGAGACTACATTCATAGAGATACAGTGGCTGTATGGCAACCTTCTGGATTCAAAGGGCTAAACTTTGAATTTGTAAAGAAGCACTACTTTTAATGCACAAATGTTGCTTAGCCTGTAACAAATATATAGCATATGGATGGTTAAAATTGCAAGCTAACAAAGAACAGTGTTGAATACTGCACTGAGTATCTCACTTAGAAAACTAGAGTTGGATCCTGTAACTATTTCTTGGTGCTGGTGTGTGGGAGTGGCACTTCTAATCAGTCTGTGTGCGACTGTGTGGACAAGGCTAAAACAGTTTATTATAACAGTTTAACAGTTAAATCCACAGCATACACTGGAAAACAGGGAGAAAGTTTTATTTTAAATGGATAAGAAGATACAGATGCATATCTTTTTATAGTCGTCTACTATTCTTTTAGGGACTTTACATAACCAGATGTCTGATGCACAAAGAACCACAAAAGCAGGGCTAAAGAGCCACATGGGGCTCTGAAAACCATAGGCTGCAAAAGTCTGGCCTAGGCTAACCTTAGCTTCAAAATTAAAGGTCCTGTATTATGCTTTAAAAATAATTTTGAACACCTTTGCATTAGTATTTCATGTTTTATGCCTTAAAATAATGCATATATGTATGGTAAACATCTTCTTTTGGGGAGCTGTAACAGTGGGGAATGGCCAGAGCATAAAATAGCTAATTAGCACAGTTATTAGCAAAATTAAGCTAACAGATACTTAAATATGCTTATGCTTTATAATGATGGCAATTTCGGTGCTGGAATTATCAGAATGAGTCCAGTGGGCTTTAGAAAGGTATAAGAGCACTTCCTGTGGAGACGGTCTCAGCATACAGTGTTACTCAAAAACCATGAATCAAACAAAATACTACTCTACTCCAGGAATGTTTTTGAGGTGCAAACAATATTATGACATGGTTAAAAGCTCAGAAGAGTCAATTTAGCATAATAGGGAAGTTTTAAAGTTGTCTATGTTTCTAAAATGCTGAATTTGATTAACACTAGTCCATTGTATTAAATATAGCATACATATACAACACTGTCACAAGTTTTGACAGCATTGCATTAATCAGTCAAGTGTCGGCTTTCAAAACAATATTTTTGTGGCATTACATATGACACTCAATTTACTCAATATTTTGAAGAAAACATGGCTGGCGATGGTACTTCGGCTGACACTTTCTTTTTTTGAATGCATACATACAATATCCTGATATATTCTACCTCTATAACCTGACTGCGTCTCATCAAAGCAGCAGCAGGTAAACTTGAGTTGGAACTCGGCTTGTTTCGAGACCAAACATACCTACGCTCTTGCACAGCGCACAAAAGGCCACGGCGAAAAAATTCCTATACGTTTCTATATGTATGAGCGACTTATGAGGCGCACCGAGCTATCTTTAGTGGATTGATTTCCCATACTGCCATGCTGTTGGCTGCATTTATATTCCATGCCTGTGGCTCTCTGACCCCGGGTTCTCCTTTGATGTGGCAGGCAGAAGCACACAAGCCGGGGAGAGGGAGGCAGCTCGGGGATAGCGAAAGGTGAAGCATCCTACAACGGGGAGGAGGGGAGTGAGGAGGACAGGGCTGAGGGAGGGAGGGCTGAGGGAGGGAAGGGCGGTGTTCTTGTCGGGATGAGAGAGTGTTGAAAAGACGCCTATGAGTTTTTTTTTTGCAATGAAGCCATCAACTGACAGATCTGAGGGAGAAAGTCAGAGCTGGGTGGGCAGGGATGGGGGATTGAGGGCTGTGGGGTGGGGGTGTAGGTGGGGTTTTGGGTGCTGCTGGGTGTTGGGAGAGGGCACAAGGGTGGCACAGGCTGCACAATATAATATAGAAATATTGCTTTTGCATCATAATAGTTGTATCAAAAATCTGGTAACACTTTATAATGACTCACCTCTATTAAGCAGTAATAAAGCATTAATAAATATGTAATTAACAGTATTTAAATTAATAAATCGTTTATAAGGTAAGAGACAAGATAAGATTGAACTTTTAATCTCACAGTGGAGAGATTCACTTGTCTAGGGAGCTCTGAATACAGAATAAAAAGAAGAAGAAGAAAATAAAGCAAGCATGCATCAAAAACAAAAGGTGCAATATAAATTATTTACAAAAAAAAGCAAAAATATGTAACATTATAAATATAAAATATAAAATTAACAGTGCAAAGCAGCCACACAGGTTATATACATATTTGCATATTATACCTTATGGACGCCATTTATAATTTTGCATTGATTCACATAAGCTTATAACTTAATAGTTCAACAGTAATAACAATGTTTATAAATGTTGAAGTAATAGTTTGGAAACAATGAATTAACTTGTTACTCACCCTTGACTAACTATTGCTTCATAGTTTGAGTTATTCTAAACTGTTACCAAAAACTCGTTTGGAACACAGAAATAAGTCTAAATACATTTCTTGAACTGTGGTGCCCAAACACTGGGCATGGGCACCAAAAGTGTGCATGAGGAAACTCTAAAAGAGACACAGAAAAAAATCCAATGTGCATTTAAGGAAGCAATAGTTCCACACAATAAATCAAAGAACGATTCATTGGTTCCTAATTTTTAAAACTCAGTATTATCCAATAACTCAGAACCCTGCATTTATTTATATATATTTTCAATGTAATAAAAGAGACTCAGATCATATTGTTACTGAATTATTAAAATATTGGTAACACACTTAAACTCACATTACATATTAGTTAAGGGTTAGTAAACTGTTTATTGATTGTTTACAAATCATTACTTCAACAGTTATAAACACCACTGAGTTATAAACATTGTCATTAGTGTGTAATTACTTAGTTATAAGCGCATGTACATCAGCACAAAATAATAAACAGTGGTAAATCATGTTTAAAGTGTTAACTTATTAAGTTGTTGTTAATTCAATATTTATTAATGCTTTATTACTGCTTAATAGTGGTGAGTGTTACAAAAATATTTCACATATTGCATGTTTTTGTAATCTCATCATGCAGTCTTAATAGTAATTCTGGAAAAACTGGTTTGGCTTAAAAAATAAATAAAAAATCAGGAGAGGTCAGTAATGGGTCAAGGAAGAAATGATGGGTCTCTGGTGTGGATTTAAAGTTTAAAGTTAAGGGTTTTATGAAACTTTGAGGAAGGTCACAAAGGGGTAAAGGTACTGTATATGTGATTTGTCTTTGGTTTCTCTGAATTCAGGTGGAGATATGTGCTTCTAATTGTGTGTTTGATATCATAAAGAAGTGTTTATAATTTGTCAAGGGGCAACAAAGTAATACTATCAAACAAAAGGCCATTATTATGTTGTGAGGGAGGATACATCCCGAACAGTCAGCAGTAAATCACAGGGCTAACATTTCCAGACATATAAACACAGACAACTTTAACTTTTCTTTCAGTCAAAGTTTGTCTGTGTACAGTAGCTATACATTTCACAAGTGTGTGTTTACTAAACTGACTGCACTGGGGACAAAGCGTAAGTGTTCAAAGCATCAGTTTTACTCCAGAGGCCCTTCTACAACCTCATGTTATTCTGGGCTTTGGACTGGCACATATATAACACATGGATTATATAATATATACTTAAATATATGTTTAGGAGGGCCACTAACTAGAGACATGTCTCCATATAAAGTCTCATTTAGCTTGTTCCCATTTTGTTACTACTACTGTATCCCATTGGTTTTTTGGCATAGGTTTTACTCCAGATGCCCTTCCACAACTCCATATTTATCCAGGCTTTAGACTTCACATAATTTTTTGTTTTTTTTTAATCTTTTGGCTACTCTTAAAGGGGCCGGCACATAGTATGGCTAATTTTTTTGTATTTATTGGCTCAAACAGCCACAATTTCCTTTTTTTCAGCCTTTATGCCGAGTCCATCTTACACAAACACAAGGCTGTGTAGCTGTGGATTTTACCTTTTCATAAAAAAAACTACCTATGGCAATTTGAACCATTTGAGAATGAAGCCTGTGGGTCAAAGAAAAATGGTCTTTGGGCCACATTTGGCTTGTGGGCCATAGTTTGGACACTGCTGTGCTAAAGGCAAACGAAGGATGTTCAATGTCACTGGAGATGGATTTAGCTCTGTACTGTACATGGCTGGTAATGTAGATCCAATTGGTTTTGGTGTCGACCGATGATCTTCCCTATGTTTTTTAACAATCTTGTTCAGTTTCAGTCAGATAACCAAACCAGACAGTGATATTAAAAATTAGAACCTGTCACTCTCACATTCATTCACTACGGGCAATTTAGATTCACCCAAGAGACGACTTTGGAATGAGGTGAAGCATCCTGAAGATTTCTGAGTTGTTGTATGACTTCTTTTTTTTTCTTTTTTGCAGGGAAATGAATGAAGTCATCAACTGACAGATCTGAGAGAGAAAGTCGGACGTGGGTGGGCAGAGCCGGGGATAGGGCCTACGGGGTGGGAGGGGGGCGTGAGGGGGTGCTGGGTGCTGGTGGGGGGTTGGGAGAGGGCACTGCGGTGGCGCGAGCTGATAGAGACGTCAGCGCCGCTTCAGTAATCTCGCGACGGGCCGGCCCAAGTGAAAGAGGGGAGGGAGGGTGGGGGTTGGGGGGGGTATGTGTGGAAGGGGTACATGGGCGTGATGGAGCAGACCACCCTGACAATAGTCACGGGAGGCCGGCCAGTGTGGACAAATCAAAGCGGGAAGAAGTAATTTTAGAGAAATTACAGAAATCTCCATGGAAATTAGCATGAAACACTTTCTAATCTCTTGCTTTCAGCGCTGGACGATAGGGGTCAGCGCTTCCAGTTCTGCCGTCCTGGGCCTCCCCCCCATCCTAATTTCATTATTCCCTCTTGATTTTTGTATCATCTGCTTTTTTTTCCATTATTTCACAGTTCCCAAATAGCCCTTCCCACCACTCCTCCTCCACTAAAGCAGTCCTAACACTTATATCATGAGATTTTTGTAAGTACAGCACATATTTATTACATAGTCCCTTTAGAAATACATAGTAGGTTATATTTGGTAACACTTTAGAATAACTCGCACTATATAGCATTAGTTAGGGTTAATAACATTGTAATAAACATTGGTATTAATGTTTAGTTTTTGACGAATGAGCTCATGTAAATCAGTGCAAAATTATAAACACCAGGGCTAATACAGTGTCTATAAACTCTTCATTAAAATATTGTTACTTACATATTTATTAATGCTTTATTACTGCTTTACAGTGGTGAGTTGTTCTGAAGTGTTACTGTATATATTTTTGTTACAACTGAATTTCCAACATGTTCTTATTTAGTAACACTATAGAATAACTTACACTATAAAATATTAGTTAAAAGTTCAGTATTACTTGTGGATTAGTAACCACTTAATTATTTACAATGTATTACATGAACATTTATAAACACTATTTGTTATTAATGTTTAATTCTTGGGTAATAATCTCATGTAAACCAATGCATGTGTCTATAAAGTGTTTACTGATTGAAGTATAACTAATTATATATTTATTCATGCTTTATTACTCCTTTATAGTGTTATAAAGTCCTCTTATGCTTGAATAACCGATGATTTAACCAACAGTATTTTATACTATATATTTATATATATATATATTTTTTTTACTTTAATATAATATATTATTTATACTTCAGTATTATAAAACTACTTTGATCAATTGTTCTAAGGGCATATGTACAGACAACTGTGGTTCCCAAACACTGGGTCCGGACCCCAAAATTAGGATGGTGGGAGGTTTTATTTGGGTCATCAAAGATTCCAAAACATGTAACATCTTAAGCATTAGTTACAGGAGTCTTCTTCTGCAGCATATTTGTAAAACATTAGACTGTTGGTTCTCAAAAACTGGGTTAAGACCCAAAAGTGGTCCATGGAAATTATTTGGGCTGCCAAAAAAATATGTAATATATAATACTTAACATAAATGACACTATTAAGCAAACTGTCAGTTAAGTATTAGTGTATTTGCAATTTACAAAGCATTACTTCAACATTTCTAAACTTTGTTATTGTTAATGCAAAATTCTAAACATCAGTGGTAATTCAGGATCTATAAACTGTTTATTTTTGAAATGATTGGTAATTACATATTTATTAATGCTTTATCACTCCTTGATAGTGGTGATCTATTCTAAAGTGACTAAAAATTTACCAAATTTTGAATATAACTGAATGTACTTTTAAAATGGTATTTATAGTAGCTTTCTGCCACAGCACATTTTTGATATGTTAGACCTGTGTTTCTCAAACAATGGGCCAGGACCCAAAAATGGTCCATGGAAATTATTTGGGTTGCCAAAAAATTCCAAAACTTTGAATATACCTGAATGTATTTTTGCCATTATTTATTGTAGCCTTTTGTCATGGCACATTTTGACACATGTTGGACTTGTGGTTCCCAAACACTGGTTAGGGACCCACAAGTTGTTCATGGGAGATTTTATTTTGGTTGTCAAAAATCCTACATTATGTAAGTTTAAACATTTCAGACAGAACTCTTGTTGAGAAATAAACAAAACAATAACTGCTTTTGAAAACATTTTGACATTATGCTAAAAGAAAGAAAGCTATGATAAAGTGACCAAATTAGCAATAAAAGGAGGTAGGTGGTAAACTCTGCTAAAATTCCCCAAAAATGTGATCAAAACAATGCACATTTTAAGGAATTGGGTCACAAAAAGTGGTTTTAATTATGGCAATATAAAATAAAAGACACTATGCTTAGAACACTGGAAATGAAAGAACCCTATACATCTAAAATGACCAAAATACCACTAGGAAAACCTGTAAACTAGGCCTAGCATACTCCTCTAACCATTATTTCTCTTTCATTCTGATTTCAAAGACAGGCGAAGTCGTGACGTGCCCTCTGAATGACATGGATCAAGCTGCTGGGTGCGTCGGGATCCTTGCATGGGCCCTGCTCCACCCCTCCACCCCCCCTCGCCCAACCCCAACCCACCACCCCCTACCCAAGACGTGTCCTCCGCACCCTTCCGCTGGCTGGGGGACGAGTCTGTCACAGCCCAGAGAAGTGCTGCCGTGAATGGGACGAGAGAAGAGGCTCCCCGAGGTGTGACCATGTGGTTATTGGTAATAAACAGCATTTACCGCCGCACAATGACACTCCGCGCCACAGCCCCGCTCCACAGTCAGCCCCATTTTACAACAATGTGGGACAGAGGGGGAGCTAAGAAGGAGCACGCAAGTGTATTTGGGGATAATTTACAAAGGCGTTTTTACTGGGTACTGCAAGTTTAATAGCTCAAGATCAACAATATTACTTAAAATGCATGTACTATTAGACTATTTTGGAATTTTATGAGGCAGAAATTCACACTTTGCATGCACAGAGAAACAACCAAATCCCAATGCATTAGTTACAGTTAGTAAGCACCTAATTGATTATTTACAAAGCATTGCTTCAGCATTAACCATTGAGTTATACACGTTGTTATTAATGTTTGAGTAATAAGCTCATGTACATCAATGCAAAGTTATACACATTGGTACTTATTAATGCTTAATTACTGCTTAATATTGGCAATCTATTCTGAAGTGTTACCAAGAAGTTCATTTTGGAAACTTAAAAAAGGCACCTTACAATATTTTGCAAATTTATTATTGTTGTACAGCTAAATTGGAAGGTTACTTGTTTCAAAGTGGCATTCAGAAATTGCCAAAAAACATTGCCAGCATACTTTCCCAGTATTGTATGTCAAAATAATAGCTTCTTATTCCAAAATGCTGTTCGCCCAAACTAGAAAGTATTCATACTATTCAGGGGTTTTAACATACTGCAACTCATATCATACTTTCCATAATACAGTCGAATTTTGCATACTTTTCTTTGTCAAAATAATAGAGCCATATCATAACTTTAAAAATTCAAAGTTTTGGCAGTGTTTCTGAATATCTCATGTCAATGTTAGTAATAGAGACTTATATCAATTGTTAAGCACCTATATGATTATTAACAAATCATTACTTAAGCATTCATTAACACCTGTAGTTTATTGTTATTAATGTATAATTTTTGACTTATAAGCCCATGTACTTGCAAAGTTAACTTATTATTATTCATAATTACATATTTTTTTATTCTTAATTACTGCTTAATAGTGGTGATTTATTCTAAAGACGTCATTCAAATACTGCAACTCGTATCATAATTTCCATAACACAGTAGAATGTTGCATACGTTTCTTTGTCTGAATAATAGAGCCATATCATAATTGCAAAGATTCAAAGTTTTTGCTGTGTTTTCGAATATAGCTTTCCCAATATCTCCTGTGAAGTAACAGACAAATTGTTGTGCAACAAAATGTAAAAGAAACTTATTTATATAATAGAGGGGCATTCAAGAATTCCATCTGATTGCCTAAATCCCAATATAGATTTTGCATGCTCCATAATTCCCTAATATTACATGTCAAAATATTAGAGCCCTATGCCATTTTTTTTAGATATAATTTATAAATACATAGTTACTTCACAGCCCTTTTTTGCAGTGCAAAAACCATTGTTTTTGGGTCAAATAGATGTTTTAAGCACCGAAAAAAATAAATGAGTTCCATTACCGATCACTTTCATTACAGAATAGAGCGGTTCATACTCGTATTGTTTTCCAATTAACTATATTTGAGCTCCAAGGTTATGAAACATTCATTTTTTTCTGCGTCCATGGCAACCGCTGATGTTGTCCTTTTTCCTGGTCGTATCAGTGAACAGTGAACAGGCGGCCGCAGCTCTGAGCACCACTTTGATTCTGCTGCTCTCAAGGACATTTCCATTCAGTAATACACACAGTGGACTAGTGTGACAGCATATTCCCAAATAAAAGATTACATTAAGTAGATTTATGAATGCTTTTTAATGAATTGGGTGACTTTTTGTTCTTACAGTTTTGCTTGGATCTAAGACTAAGTATAGGTAATTTAAAAGTTCTCAGCAGAAATAATGTCATATCATTGTGTGTCATGGCGCTTACATGAGTGATTCTCAACTCGTGGGTCAGGTCCAAAAAGTGGGTCACAGGGAGGTTTACTATAGCTTCAATCCAACCTAAATAAACAACATTAAACTGTGAAACTAACTTTAAATACATTACATTTGCCCTACAGATGGTAGCAGAATAATTTTGATTCAGTAAAAATTGGGTTACAATAAAGTGATCAGGGCTAAGGATGTCACAGAGTCAAATTCTACTGTCACAATTAGTTTGAGATGATTTTTTTTTTTACAATTTTCACAATTTTTGACATCACAAAAGGAAACACGGAGCATTTTTTATGAAATGCTAGATTCGCTCTTTTAACCAAACTTTTAATTAATTTTTGCAAACTTTTTCCTCAACTGTTAACCTTCCCGACCCAGTTGTAGACATTTTTTATTCCTTTTTTGATTTTATAGATTAGGGACTTTTATTATTGTGAATTATAGTGAAAATGTTTAATTCTGACATCTGTAATCAGAGCTAAAATGGACTCCCACAAGCAGAACAACTGAAAAGCACTGCAGTCAATATATAATTCATAATATGTTTATTATCTAATGCAGTATTTAACATATTTGGTGACCCATTTCCATCAACTTTAGTCTCATTTTGGTATTTTTTGGGGGCAAAATTTTAATTTGAGGCAGTTAAAAAGCCTATTTTACATTCTAGTAGCTTAATAATTGCTTTTATGTTCTTTATCATGTATAATCACTATTTTTATGACATTCAGCTATGTGTTAACTACTGCTCCTGGCTTATAACTTCCAAACGTATATAGACATGGCTATAAGCTTAATCTAAGGCAATAGAGCTACAATAGGATTCATATCTTAGAGTTCCATTCAATTTCAGTTCATATTTTAGTTCATTTTTTGCACATTACTTATAGGATTGCCTGTCAAAATAATACAGCCTTACACCAGATGATTGCATTCAAAACACACAGAGGCATTCCAACAATATGGGACAGAAGGCAGCCTCTTTACATCGTCATTTACCTTCTAAACGATTAAATATAGGTGTGAGTATAGTAGCCTGGACGAGCTGAGAAGTGGGCATCAGGTCGCAGAAAGTGTCGTTTGATTGCATGCGTGCTGATTCATGGGCTGGAGCTATAGAATAACACAGAGCGGACTTAATTAGAGGGGGCTGCAGACTTGGCACATGGCGGAGACAGGCAGCAGCAGCAGAGTGGTGTGTGTAAGATACAGAAACCTGCGTAACCTCTGGGTAGAGGCGCTCGTCCGTCCTCACAGTTTGCCCTCTAATTAAGCTCCAGAGATGGCTTGTCTCATTTTCTCCCCCATTCACATATATTTTTGCTAATTACCGCCACAATAAATGACAGTAGTGTCCAAATTTAGAATATGCATATTGTCAAATGTACATTTTTTTTCAGGGACCTGTATTTCATTAGATCAAAAGATTTGTGACCCAATTCCTTGAACTGTTTTAGTGTGATTTCTTCATTTTTAGCTAATTAATTCTTTTTAAATGCAAAATTGGTCATTTCTTTCATAGTGTCCTTCTAATTAGCATTATTACTGACCATTGAAATGTGTCAAAAGCAGATTGTTTTCTTAAACCTACAGTGACTTATTAAAAAAATAATAATAATAATTCCAGATCCCTCGGCCCATTTGGGGCTCTGACCTATTGTTTGGGAACCCCAAACTTGTGGCTTTGCTATACACTGATACCATTTTTTTAATTTTATATTTTTTTAATTTTTAATTACACATCCCACAAACCATTTTTGGTGCTCCGACCCATTGTTTGGGAACCCCAGGTTAATGGCTTGGATACATGTAGTTTATTATAATAGAATTTTGAATAAAACTTGATTTTTTTCTGTTTAAAATTGGATATTGTTGAATTTAGGCTTCTATAAAGTAATGTTAGATGATTAGGTGATATTTTAGTACATAAAATTATTACAATTACTTCAGCTGTGGTTCCTAAACACTGGGTCAGGACCCCAAAATGTGTAATGAAAGACTTTGTTTTGGTTGTTAAAATAAACTTGAATTTCTTGTTTTTTTTACATGCAAGTCAATACGCATTTAAAACAAAAATAGCTGCTTTTGAATAGTAATATTGATGCTTATAATAATCAAAATGATCATAAAAAGGAAAAAGGACTATGAAAAAATGATCAGTATGGAAATAATCAGAAATAAATGGCACTAAAGGAAGGACTTTATAGTAGGAAACATACTATACCTAAACATAGATTTATGACAAAAAAGACATTAAACCAGACTAAGCAATAATGTCACAAACAGTTTGATCTTTGAAATATAAAACATTGCTGTAGAAGGTAGTGGGTCTGAAATAGTCCAGACATGAGTGGGGCTGATTGAGCGTGCGGTTCTGCCTGTCATAGATAGATGGCACTGCATCCAAGGCAGAGCAAAGGGGCCCCAGTCTGGCTCCTCGGCGCTCCAGGGTCCTCCTCTCATTATCCCACTGAAAATTAACCTGTCAATTTATCAATCTGTAATATCTGCCGTTTTAGGCCGCTGTTTTGGCGAGCGGCTCTGATAACCAGGAGGTATGGATGTTTTCAGTGCGGAGTGAAAAGGAGAATTATCACTTAAATGACTGCTATGAATCACAACCGCTGCCAGCCGTTTGATAAGAGGGACATGGACACAGGAGTTTGAAAGTGTATATAAAAAGTGTGGATATGTATTCTGTATGTGTGGAAGAATAAGGTCAGGCATAGTTACTCAAAAGTACAAGCTGTGACATACTCTGAAAGTAGTTCTAAATTCAACTGACTGGTATATGTTATACAGATTTTTAGCTTGAGGGCAGAATAAACATTTTCACTCTAATTTTTGAAAAATGACAACATATAATATAAAAGAGGGAACATAACTTTGGTGGTATAGATGTTTAATTTGGAAAATAAAATCCTTCAAAATAAATGAGCAATAAAAAGAAAAGAATATAATGCAAGAAAAAAATCTTGATACATTTTAAAACTACAAACTAATCTGACAAATGCTACAATAAAAAAATAATTATAATAATATCTGATATATATAGTAGTAGATTTGCAAAAGGTAAAGCAACAATAAAAAAAAAAATCATGAAATACATTTACATTAACAACAAAATGTATAAACAATGCAAATAAAAATATACATAAAACAATTTAATATTTCAATAATATAAATGTACATTTTACTGTTGGTTTTGTAAAAATTTGGTCATTTCTGTTTAAGTTTTACAGACTTTCAATTGCAAAATAAAAGCACCGAAGCAATATAATACAATTAAATAAAATGTATACATAAACAGTGCAAAGAACATTAAATGTAAATTTAAATCCCCGTCAAAGTGGATATAAATCTTGATAATCTGCATATTCTTGGCATACGAGTAATGACAAATGTTCAGTATACTGTTTGTTACAAATGAATTTTCTGATACAATATTCTAAGTATTTGACTACTACAGTAGACATGTCCTTGTCCGTCTCTCTTGACTGTGGACTTCCCTCTGCTCTCCTAAAGTACCTCAGATTAGGAAGTGTTTGCATGCTCAGCACGCCACAAAGTTCTAATAAGCACCGGGACACGTCTTTATCTCCAAACGTGATAAGACCCTCCAGAGTCCCCCTCACCAGGGCCCGCAGGTGGGGGGACCTCCGGCACTCCCCTGCACTCCTCCTCCTCCTCTGTCCTGCCATTCTCTTCCTTACATTATTAACCGCTACATGCTTGGATTGGTGGAAAAATGTTAGGACAGATGAGCTTGTGAAAAGCGGGAGGGACGGTCCTTTTTCTAATTATTTGCAAATGGAACGTATTGTGTCAGAGAGGAGGGGGGCGCTATTGAGGAAAATGGTGTTATAAACATGCAAGAAAGAATTGATTTGAGCTAATGATGTAAGCAGATTACTGTCCAATAGAGAGGAATAGGATGGTCAGTATCAGTGGTTCTAAAGCTTTTAACACCAAGCTCAGAAAACTGACTATGGCCAGGGTTTAGAAATCAGAGAAATCCAGAAATATTTAAATGAATTTGGAACTGCATATTTGTGTTGGTCCATGATTTCTCAGCTTTTAACTTGATAGAGTCAGTGACGCTGGTACAAAGCCGTGACTCAAACACTGGCCTTTCTGTTATGTGGCATGTGCTCTACCAAGTGAGCCATCGAGGCACTTTCTAAATCAGGGTTCATACACTCATGGAAAACCTGGAAAAGTCATGGAATTTTAAAATGCAATTTCCAGGCCCTGAAAAAGTTTTTGAATAGTTTTGGAAATTTAAAAATTCTGAGTGACATTGGGCCACTACTAGTTAAACCTGGGCCAGCTAGAATACAGTAAATGTTCTCACTGCAGGAAAAAGTGACCAATATCTATTTTTTGTCAGAATATTTGAACTAAATATTTTTTTGGTTTTGATAATGGTTTAAAACAGCATAGATGATTAGTTTATATCTAATATAACATAATTACATTTTAATCACTGGTGTATAGGCTGTAAGTCAATAAAAGACCAAATTTTTGTTTATCTTCAACTGACTAATTTCCAAATTTGACAAATGATATTATGTACCGCAGTGGACATTTTGAATATTACTGGAAAAGTCATGGTTTTTCATCAAAAAAGTGCATGAACCCTTTCTAAATGTACTGTATTTAACATGAAAAAACTGAACAAATTATAATCTCATAGTCCATTGCCAAATTAAAAGCCTTTTTACGCGCCAACCTATTATTATACATTGATAGGTTTTATCATTAAAATTTGATGAAAAAGAGACTGAGATCCAGATCAGAAGCTGCTTGTGATCAAGTACCATATTTGCATATTTAAAGCTGTGCTCTGTAACTTTGTATACCCAATGAGGAACTATAGAGAGCAAATCAATACATACTTGACAAGACTTGACAAGATGGGTTCTACAAGATTCTCACAAAATGGTAGCATGCCCAGCCAATCAGAGTTACATAGTGGAGTAGTGTATGTTTTGAGTCTTTTGAGTATGTTTAGGCTGCACATTACATCACAATTAATCGTTATTGTGATATCAGCAAACGCAATATCCATATCAAAAACAAAATCTATCGCAATAATGTTATGGTGCTTCAGAATCATTTTCTTATCAGTGCCTTTAAAAATTGTGGCAACGGCAGCCTGCCTTGGTGTTGTGTAACCACAGTGTAACTACAATGTAATACATGTCGTAACAAACTGTAATATCATGTAACTATATTGTCCTTACATTAGGACATTTCCTGTACTTACAGTTTCTAGGTACAAATGTGATAAAAAACAAACAAACAAGCAAGCAAAAAACCCTAATTACACTACTCCACCAAAGTGCATTTTTCTTCTGCACAAACAGTACAATGACTACTTTACTCAGTGGTAATGTGCACTTTAATAGAGTAGTGTAACACTTTTTTTTTTTTTATTACATTTGCGCTTAGAAACTGTAATTACACAAAATTCCACTCCATATTTCCATATATCCATATTTACAAAGACCAGATATAGTGGCGATTGCCCTAATTTAGTTCTCATTTAGTCTTGTTTTAGTCCTGGTTTAGTCTTTGTTAAGTTTTGATTTTGACACAGCTTTGACTAGTAAATACTTTTTTTAATAACGTATTAGTCATTGCCCTAAAAATGATCATCTTCACAATTATGAGATGAAATTTTGCATAGTGTGGGTCAACTACATTTATCATCATTTACACAGCAGACATTTTTGACTATAATGATAAATAGATGTTATTTCTTACTGGCTTTTAATTCATTTTGATTTTAATCCTTATGGGCAACTATAATTTCTAATCAAATATGTGCTCGTGGCTTGACTGACATTTTTTAGTGGCCCAAACTGTAAAATAAAAAAAGTACGTTATAGTAAATAACCAAGTTAAGATTTAATACAAATACATTTTTATTTATTTTTTTCATTTTAGGCATTGCTCTCTTTTTGTGGGCACTGCTCTCTGGGCACTATATTTAAAAATATCAGATTATACTGAATATCTGCTATAACGTACAATGAAAAAAAAGGTAAAATGGCTTTTTTATCTGCCCCCATCAGCAGCCATACATAACATTGCTTACAAAGTCATTGCTCCTGTCTGCTTTTCCAAACTAGATCTGCACTGACAATTATCTCCTGCTGGGAATACGTTACCTATCCTTATACGTATCTCTCAATCCATTCTAAATACCTGTCTGATGGAAACCCTTGAGTAAGGTATAGTGCCTCTTAAGTTTCTGTCCCATGTTGACCGCTCGGGGAAGGGGGGGGGGCAGAGAAAATCGATAACCCAACAGGACAGGCGCTCTCTGAGGATTTCACTTTGGATTAAGAATCTGGAGGGAAAACAGCTCGAATCCTATACCGCTATCGCATTATGACATTATTATCAAAATCCTCATTGATTACTGATGTGTAAAAAGTAAAAGGTAATTGAAATGAAATCCACTCGCTCGGCGTCGGACTGATAGCCAATGACATGACATTAAGCGCGGAGATGCCGGGGTGACGGTGTGTAAGTGGTGTGGCAGTCGGCGCGGTGCCCTTCCTGTCAGGATCGATCAGACTCGCTCCAAATTTACAGCAACACTTGAAATTGGTCCTAATGGCGTGTCTCATCCTGGCTGTCTCCTCCCAGGGGTTGATTCGGAGAGGCCGTCCTTGATCACACCAGGGTCCCTGGCCTCTCAGCTCCAGTCCGGGCACGGCGCTGATCTTTGCCCCAACTGTGGAGGAGGAGAGTGGCAGCGTGGTGTGGCTTTACCTCCCACCTCTCAAGAGTCCGGCAGCGTGGACTTCTGAGGATCACAGATAGGAGTCACCCGCTGCCCCCCTCCCCCCTTCAGCTTAATCCACTCCAGGTATGATTAAATGGGACAGAAAATGTATGTGCAGTCATTGATATCAAACAAGTGGCTGTACAGATAAAGCAGCGGTTCTCCAAGTGTGGTCACGCTGGTGTGGACATCAGTCATATTTTTCAAAAGCACTAGTAAATACTGGAAACTAGAATCAAGCAAAAGTGACTAGATGATAAAACTTACTCTGCTCTGTATATCAGATTATATAGCATATTTAATGTCCTCCAAAAAAATACAATTTCCCAGATTTTTTTCCAACATTTTTAGTAACACTTTAGAACAACTCACAATTATTAAGCAGTAATAAAGCATTAATAAGTATGTAATGTATGTAAAAATAATTTATTAAATAGTTTATAGGTCCTGAATTACCACTGATGTTTAGTTGATGTTATTTTGCATTAACAACAATGTTTATAACCCAATGGTGTCTATAAACATTTAAGTTATACTTTAAACAATCAGTTAACTGGTCACTAGAAATGACTAAGTCCTTGGGATAAAGGATGAAACGTCTTCGAAAAACTAACCATGTCTAGATGATCTTATTGTATAACTTTTTATTTTTATTTTTACTGAATTCTCCTGATTGATTGAGAACCTACACTGACATCTGGTTACAAATACGGAAATAAAACTTATAATCAATGCCTAATAATGTTAGTTAGTGTTTAGTGTGGCCAAATGTTCTTAATTTGTCCAAGGGTTTATAAAATACTTATAAATGCATACATAAATACAAAATTATACCTACTTCCTGTATGAATAAAAACAAACAAGGTTAAAAAGAAGTCATCTGGACATGGAGTAGACTTTCAGTTCTGATATTCTAGTTTTCTGTCTTTAAACATGTTAACTACAGTAATGTTTTAAAGGGCCATATAATGATGGATTAGCTACAATTCTAAAAAATAAATCTAGTACTTCCACTACTGCTACTATTGGTCATTAAACGGTTCTCAGTGGCTCATGAATTGTGTTGTTGAAATAAATACGTAAACATAAATCAATCATAATGCATCTAATTGTTGCAGCCATGTTTAAAGCATGGAAGTTGCTACTATTTCATGTAAATCTTATGGTATGTATTATATTTAGCAAAAACTAGAAATGTTTGTCCCCATTGCTGAAGTGTGGACCAGTACAGTATATGGCCATACTAAAGCACCATAAAGCTCTAACTTGTATTGTGTGCAGATGAGCCGTGAAGAGCCCTACTGTCTGCTGGATGTTATTATTGTAGTCTCTCCTCTCCTCCACTGCTGCTGCCGCTGACATTTTATATGCCATCTATTTATTAGTTGGGATGTTCGTGGAGGCAGCCCCGGGTTAAGTATCTTGCTCGCTGTCTGACTGCAGATATTGAACCGGCGGCCCTCCCGTCCCAAGTTCACTTCCCTAACCACAACCAGTTTGGCCCTGTGAAGAATGAGGTCCCTGCCATGGATCCCGCCGCGGCAGCCATCTTTGTGCCTCTCATATCGTGTTGCTCTGTGTCACTGACTGATGTTACCTGCTTTCCCTGCAATGATTAGATCCATGACTGCACCTACACGTCCCTTATAAAATCATCCGGCTCCATTTAACCCTTACCACAGACCTATGGAGAAAATAATGTAATAAACCAACATAATCTTTAAAAATCTATGGGAAATATTGCTCTTGAAGGTCATATAGTGTGAGGATTTGTTATCATTCTTGTTATCAAACTTGGCTGAAATATTCATTGTGCACTAGAATTTCAGAAATAAGTACTAGCCTCTTGAAATTTCAATATGGCAGCCATTTTCCAGCATGATTGACAAATAATACCTATAATGTAACAGGCCGTGAGCCAGACCCTCCCATATGGAAATTTTTTGCTACCATTTTAGTGTGTACCTTCATATGTACCCAAGTTCATAATCTTTTTTGTCAACTCTGTCCATTTAGTCCCAGGACCCCAAAAACCTCTTTTTTGGGACAAGCTCCTGGCAGAATTCTGGGAGTTTAGATGATGAGGTGCTACAGATGCATACATTGTGACAGAATGACAAAATTTTCTACAAAATATCCCGACATGATTAGGATAATAATTACATGCCATTATTGTGCCTAATGTTATTCTGTTTTCAAATATTAAACATTTTATATGGAGAAAGACCCAAAATGATCATTCTGCTGACATTTTTCCTTCACTAATTGTTACATTCTGACACTGTGATTGAAATTACTGCCACACATGTAAATTGTAAACTTCCCCAGTTCATTAGCTTCAGTTTAAGCCTAAAATGACCTCTGCATCTTAAACAGATCACTTGCTATAGCAGAAAATAAGTTGCATACCTCAAATCAGAGGTGTAGAATTCTCATTTATCTGCCTCTAGAACAGTCAAATCTGATTTAGGCCACATCTCCTTTTTTTTATCTCCATAAATCTCTAAAACCAAAAAAAGATACCAGCCCCAAATTTTACAGAAAGGCGGGTGGGGGTTGGCTCCCGGCCTATTATATTATCGGTATTATTTGGCAAAAATGGCCACCTTATTGGAATTTCACGTGGTCAGCACTTTTTTTCTGAAAATCTAGTGTATAATGAATATTTTAGACACATTTCACAGTTGTATCATCAGCTTAATCATTCTGTTTTTAAGCCACTTCACTATTATTTCAAAATTCAAAATTACTCAAAATTAAAATATAAAAGTAAGAAAAAAAAAAAAAGAATACAGAGGTTTTTAAGCATTCATTCTTTTAATTAATTCCGAGCTGTTTTGAGTTATTACTTAGTACTACTCTAAACCAAATCAGCAAAAGAGACTTATTAGGCTAGACGTAATTTATTTTCCTCAAATAGTCACTCATGCATCATTACCGTTCGGGGTTGCAGGTACTGGAGCTTATCCCAGTATCTATGGGCCTTAGGCGGGGTATATCCTGGCTAACTTGGCTCTTTTTTTGAACATTTCCTCACCCAAGATGAGTGTTGGGTCTTTGAGCCAGATACCAAATAACAATCCATCCAGTGGAAACACCCTCTTCTCCTGTTCCGAAGAAGGCCAAGGTGGTTTCATCAACAGGATAGGCAGTGGCCTATTCTCTGGGATGCAAATAGAGTTGTGTTCATTGACTACCTACAGAGACTTGTTGCTGCTACATACTTACCAGTGCTGGACTATGGAGACCTTTTACATATGCATGCCCCAGCCCAGGCACTGCGTATGCTGGATTCAGTTTTTCATGCCTCCCTATGCTTCAGAAGAAACTGTGGACCTCAAACCCATCACTGCGACCTGTACTCCCGGGTGGGATGGCCCAGGAGTACAGTTACAAAATCTTGTCTCTTTGGATTGTTTTGAGTCTATTTTGAAGGAAGATGCAATCACTTACCTGCCACTGCTTCTAAATGTGTCTTTTTATCTCATTGCCTTAAATTCCTATTTTGGGGGTTGTGTTGTTGATGTTTCATGGCCAGGACTCCCTTGAAAAAGAGATCTGTGAATCTCAATGGGACTTACCTGGTTAAAGAATGATTAAATAAAAAAATAAAAATAAAAAAAAATACTGAAAGGTCAAAAACTACAGCTGTAGTTCTATTAGTA
Source organism: Bostrychus sinensis (assembly GCA_020698575.1). Taxonomy (NCBI): domain Eukaryota; kingdom Metazoa; phylum Chordata; class Actinopteri; order Gobiiformes; family Eleotridae; genus Bostrychus; species Bostrychus sinensis. The sequence goes on along the minus strand of CM036251.1, from coordinate 30,038,280 downwards.
ATAAAAATTGCAGTACTAGTAGCAAAAAACAACATTTTAGAAGACATAAGATATTGTTCCATTGTTCTACCTCCATGGGACCTCAAAGCGGTTTGCATTCAAGGAACCATTCACCCAAACACTCACACATTCATACACCAGCACGACAGAACAGGATAAAGAAAATTCCTGTTATTTCAGATCCAGATATTGTTCTTCTGTGAGCTGTCAGTTCACTCTTGACAAATGTTCTTCATCTGAATTGGTGACGTGCTCCACTCCATAAACGGGTTACGAGCCGGAATATAAGTTATGTAAGTCGCAATGCTCCGAGACATCTGCTAAGCACGTTCATACCGAATGAAACCTAATGTAATAAAAATAATGGAAGCTACAGCCAAGATTTATCTGCCATTAAAGGAATCCCTGCCCGGCTTTTATTGCCACCTTCCACCTGAGCCTTGACAACACTCACAGATCCGTCCCCGACACGCAACATTCTTCTTCAATCCATCAGTGGGCTGGAGACTCTTAATACGTCTGCTGACCTTCATTATGAGGGTTTTAATGTATAAATACGGTCTGGGAGCAACATTACAGTGCTCCAATAGTAACACATTTAGGCTTTCAGCACTGAAACCTAATGGAAACAGGTTTTACCCTTAAATGTGGAATGGCCCTGAAGCAGCTGTGTCATTGATTTACTGTAAGTTAATTTGAGGCTACGTCCACACTAAAGCCTTGGATTTTTGTATTGTTAGGTGGTATATGTTTGGTGTGAGTGTGGATGGTCTAAAACTGAGCTCAAGTAAATATAAGCAGCAGGAGTTCACATAAACAATACATATATGCCCATTTTGTCTTACGGCAGGCATTTAACTAGTGGGCCAAAAAGCACAAGGTCAGGGAAAGGTTCTTAGTGGCTCATAATAAATAATAATAAACAAACAAATAAATATATCCTCCAAACTAAAAAAAAACAAAAAACTATTTGTAAGTTTTTAATTTTGACTGACAGTTTGGCAAAATCCTATTGTAAAGGCAATAATGAAAAGTGACATTATTGTATTCTTATATTATATTATTAAGCTTGGTTTGATCAAAGAAGCATCACTGATTTAAAAATTATTGATTTTAATTTACATCCTGGATTTTTGTGTTTTTAAGTTAAACTTTTTGTTGTTGCTTTACTTTTTTAATTAACAATTGATTATTTTAAAATAATAATATGAGCATGTATCTTATAAAGCACAAGTTTTTATTGTAATGTATAATTTTAGTGTTGTATATTGGTTACATATACATATTTATTGGTTTTTATTGAAATTTTGTTAAGGGGTCTCTGTGTGGGTTTTATTTACTTTTGCTCTGTAAAGCACTTTGGAAATTGTTCAGAAAAGGGCTATATAAATAAAGTTTAATATTATTATCATTATTATTATTATTATTGTTATTACTATTGTTAAAACACCCAATCACACCAACATTTATACACAGGCAAGGTGAGTGAAGTGTCTTGCCCAAGGAAACAACAGCAATATGCAGTGCTAGTAGCTAGTAGGATGGAACCACAAACCTACCAGTTAGAATGCTGACATTATAAGTTCTTTTGATTGATTATTAAGTTACAAACAGTACGTGTCAACAAAACCTAAGCATATGATCTTTTTTTCTTCGTCTTGTTGCCTTTTTAAGTCCCTTTGACGTCTGATGTAACAGCCACATTCAAACAAAACTATTTTTCCCACACATCTTTGTACAACTGGCTTTTACTGCTCTCCCCGTTCAGAAATAGGTACAGAGCTGCTGTGATGAAACTAAAATGAAAGGATACCAGACTCACTTTTTTTTGTATAGAATAGAAAAAGAGTGGGTGGCCACCTTATTACTACATTTACAGAAGAAGGATAGTGATATATATGGATGCTGAGGTTAGAGCTGCCCAGCATGGGGCCTAGAGGAAGCCCACAGAGGAGATTTATGGATATGGTGAAAGAGGACAACAGGTTAGATTTAGATGCATGCAGAAGATTTGTTGATTTGCATGAAAACTGAAGATATGTGTTTTATTATTTGGGATTTGAAAGACTTTTAATTGGGGGCAAGAAGGATAACTTTAAAATGACAGATTCTAATTTTAATAGTCTACATTGTGTATTAGTGTTGAACATTTCATATCCAAATATTTCTACAATAAGAAGCTGAAGCTGGCCCCTGTGTGATTGAAGTGAACTGTGGTAGCCTGTGTAGCTCTAATGACTGTGTGTCTGCGGGAGGGGGTGTGTGGGGCTGGGGGTGTGGGTGGGGGGGAGTGGGGGTGGGGTGGGGTCTGTCTGTGCCACCAGCTGAGGCGCTAATACAAATATAGCAGATCATTTGTGAACTAACCTGTTTTTAAGAGGCTTTCTCCCAAAGTGTGACTGGCAGCTGGGAAACATCAAACAAGTAATTAGGGATTTGCTATTACAGAGCCACACCTATGTTTCCAGAAAAAAAAGAAAAAACAAACAAAAACGCTTTTATTTTGGAAGTTCAAGTTTGCTGATTAATTAAACACCGGTTTTGTTTAATTTATATTACCTATTCATCTATTTAAAGGTAAGGTTTGTATTTTCTGGACATATTTGTCGGGCTGAAAATGTAGACTTTAATTCCAAACAACACAAATCTGTTTTTAAAGAACATCTATGGTAGCCCAGAAGGGACACATAGTTTACAAAATGTCAGAAGGCCTAGTTGTGATGTAATTTTTTTTTCTTTCTTATTTTTGCTGATCTCTTTTTCTTTCAGGGTTGCCACAGCAAACCAGTCACATGGTGATTTGGGAGGGTTTTTTTTTTTATTTATTTATTTTTTTTTATGCCCTTCCTGTCACAACCAGCCACATACTGTGACTGGACTAGTGACCAAGCTTTTCATACATGTTGATGATTCTCTAAAAAAATGTTCATTAAATACATCTGTGTTTTTAGTACAAAGACTTTTGATTTTTAGTTTATTGTTCTAATGACTTCTTTTAAACTTAAATTCAAAATACAAAAGTAAATAAAATATTAATAAACAAAATAATGATCTGTTTGCCTTTAAAATAAACATAAAATAAAAATATAAATCCCGTTACATTTGATATTTTTACTGAATATTTAATGTTTAATAAGAAAAACATAAAACATTAAACAATAATCTTAAAACTCTTAATGATATATTTACTTAAAAAAAGAATAAAATCATCTCTGCTTTGAAACAAGCTTTTAAACCTAAAATCTATGACAAAAATATTAACAAACATTTTTTAGCAGTTTCAATGAAAAACTTGAGCTTGTCCTTCATAAGTTTTAATAGTTCAATATCAAATGACCACAGATATTTTAAGTACCCCCTGTAATGTGCTCGCGTACCCTTAGGGGTCCCGTACCAGTCTTGAATTTTCATGGCCATTTATTATTTTTAGTGACAAAAGTCTTTAGGTAAATGTGTTTTTAGTTTCCTATGCTTTTCTGTTACATAAAATGGGGACAACTGGGGCATGGTTTGGACATATTAGTGTTTTTACCGATGTGTCTTGGCCAGTGGCGTAACTTGGTACTCAGGGGCCCCAGTGCAGGTTTTTCAGAATTGGCCCTAAAGTTCTTATCCACATTCAGTACTTCAGGTTCATGTATTAAGCTTATAATTTATAAATAATTGCTGATAGCTGTTTTAAGAGAGTTTGGTGTAAACACAGGTGCTTAAAATTTGTTTTTTAGAGGCGAAGTTGAATTCATGCTTAAAAAAAAACTGTTTTGCATCTGAGTCATTTACTGTTCCTGTTTATTATGAATATTTTAAATCTATACTAACCATAGAAGGACAAGGGCCACTCTAAAGCTTGGTTTATGCTTGATGCATGCGCGAGGTCCTCATGGCTGATGTTACGCCCTTGGTCTTGAGACATGGGACAAGTAGAATAAAACTGGGACTGTCCTGGTTAAATAGGGACATCTGATCACTGTCGGTTAGCTGTATTCATATTACATGGACAAATGTCAACTTTGGCCCTCATTCACCCAAAAAACTTAACTGCACTTTGACCAAACACACACTGTGCAAAACCTCAGAGCATAGTGCAAGATTCATTTTCTGAAGAACTTTAACTGGCTACTTTTTTAGACAGAAAACAGTAAAGAGTGCTAATTTGATGTAATTTAACACTGTTGCAAAGGTAACATTGTGTTGTTGTTGATGTCCTATTTTGCCCAACTTTGTACTACAACATTTGACACAATGCACCTTCAGGAGACAGTTTGTAACATACCAAAAGAACACCCTGTTGAATAATCTCATTAGCTTTAGCTGTTGTCTTTATAAAGAAATAGCGGGGCAATTGATAATGTCTGAGCCCCACCTTCGCCGCCTCTCCATTTTGTAATCACAGGCAGTTTGGCAGCACAACGTAATTAGTTTGCACGCCAGATTTCCCATGAGCCCCAACCCAGCTCCCAGCCAATCCCCTTCCCTCATCATCAGCCCAGAGACTAAACACCTCCTTTATCTGCCTCCCCCCTAGGCACAGCGTCGCTTGGGAGCCCGGGTGCCCTCGAAAAACATGGCCGATGAGGGCTCCAGCGCCTCGGGCTGATATGGGTGAAACTTCAGATGGCAGATGGCACCAGGAAGAGGAGAGAGAAGACCGTATCTTAAAAGGTAGCACTGCCAAACAAAAGTGGAACATCGTATCCTGGAGCGTCACATCCCCGGGCCTAGATTAAAGAGCCAAGTTAGAGACAAACCACAAATGTGTCGGTATCAAAAAAGTGTAGAGCCATCAAAGTGTGGTGTGTGGAGGCATGCTGCAGGGAGTTCTGATGCTTTTTATCATTGGACAATAAGCAGGGGAATGTTTTGCAGCTTGTTTGAATGTCAAATAATCTTTGGTGCCATGTTGATGATGGATATGATGTTAAGTCGAACAGACATCCAACACATTTTCTTTTATGACTTTAAGAGACATTCATGATTAGCCTTTCCAACATAGAAAAATATTTTTTCCAACTTTTCAAGTATCCAGTGAATCTGTCAGTAATCTTTCTAAACATACTATGAAACAAAGACAAATCAGACATCAGAAAGAATCAGAAATGCACTCTCAAATCACTGGAATCAAATCCTGCCTCATTTGTGTTGCCTCTCTCCCTCACAGACCCTGTGGTGAGACACTGATTGAATTAGTTGCTCATGTTACTTTTGGTGCAAACAGAGATTTTTTGAAGTTTTTTTGATGGCGTTTCTTTATTTGACATGACAGTAGAGACATGAAGTGTGGATTATAGAGCAAGTTGAGGTAAATCATTGTTTGCTAAGGCAACACAGTGGCAAAGTACAGTTCAATTCAGTTAATTTGCCATTTGCAGTAGGCTATAAGAAACCACACTGGAAAACAGTTGTAAGAAACTCAAAGTGCACTGTCAACATTTAAACAGACAAACATAAAAAACACAAGCCTAAAAAACAACACATGGACAAATCCTAAAAACATGTAAATTCTAAAAAACAATAAAAACACTGTATCAATCAATAAAAGAAAAAGGTGTATGCCTGTGGTATTTCAAAGTGTTAGCACTGTTGGCTCACTGCAAAAAGGGTCCGGAGGCAGACAGGGCCCTTCTATGTACCCTATCAACCTAAAACATGCACAATAGGCTAATCCTCCAGCTAGGTAATCCTGACCAGGATCCTGGCTCTAGATCTGGAGAAGGGTTCCTGGACACTGCACTGTGGTCGTCCACTTGCAGGTGGCCCCAGCAGGAATGGAGATAATGAAGCGTAGCTTACCTTAAGTTGTCAGTCCCAAGGCAAGCTGTAGTTGCTCCATGCATGTATGCATGCTTTCTCAACTGAGCTATACTACAGCAAAAGAGAAGTCATTTTATGATTTGAGCTGCAAATCTATTCTAGCCAAGGAAAAGTTTTGCAACTTCATAATGATAAATAGTAATTTATATTAATTTAATAAAATTTATGGAGCAAAATGTTTGCTACCTGGTCAAACCTAAAACGCATCCTAGTACTGCCACACCATTGGCTGAACCAGCAGAGGTTGGGATGCAAAATACCAACCTTTGGGATGCAAGATAAATTTCAGTGTGCTGTTGAGAATTTTTTTTAAGAATACATATGCTACTAACAATGCATGTGAAATCCAAGTAATTTTCTTTTTTTTTATTTGAATAGGAATTTAGGAAAAGCGTTGGTGTTCTGACTGTTACAATGTTTCTATGCATTTCTACATATCTACTTAGTCCACAGTTGGCTTTGGCTGTAGCACCAAGGGAAACCACAAATCTCTCCCCTAGGGGTGGGCGATCCTGCCTTTTTTTTAACCAATCCAATACCAAGTAAATATCTGGATTGTATTACTAATACCAATACCGATACTTTGTACAAATACAGGCAGCTTATTTGACTACAAGAAAGTTTTTTCCACTAAATAAGTTTGTTATTGTTGCTTTCCAATGTTAGGATCATGTCAAAACCCAGATCTGATTTTCAAGCAAAGTAAAGTGAATAAAAACAAGTATTTTAATAAAAAATAATTTCAATTTAAAAAAAAATGAAAATTAAAAAAATCTAATTCTGGCAGCACAGTGGCAGAGTGATTCGTGCTCTTGCCTCCAAGCAAGGAGATTGTGGGTTTGATCCTCGATCCCTGTGTTACCGCTTCCTCCCACCATCCAAACACATGCATGTCGGTTGGTTACTCTAAATATCCCCTAGTGAATGAATGTGAGACTGAATGGTTGTCTGTCTGTGTATGTCTGTGTGTCAGCCCTGCCACTAACTGGCCCCTGTCCAAGTTGTACCCTGCCTAAGGCACAAAGTTACTGAGATACTGGGCTCCAGTCTTAATGAATAAATGAATGAATCTAATTCTTTCTGCAGGGTATTTTCATTTGATTTCAATTTTTATCATTTGACAACAACCAAAGAAATATTTCAAACATCATCACTGATAAACAGGAATGGACTGTCATTTGGTGCTATGTAGTGGTGAGTAAGTCTTTTCAAGAAATCCTTAAGTCGGCTGCTTTTCCCCTCCATCCTATCCAGCACACTCCTTTTGATTGTAAGTGTTTGTGAATGCGCACACATCTGAATTAGCTCTGCCAGTCAACAGCAAGAAGTGATAGGGCACTTTTTAATGCCACAAGGCCCATCTGGGAGAAGGACCCTTTTCATTGCGCATACTTGGCTGCTCGTCGCCTCCCCATAATGGGACCGCCGCTAACGGGGCCCTGTGAAGCGAGAGCCAATTAAATGCCTTGAAGGGGGGACGCCTGGAGGCCCCCGCGTGAAAGGCTTCAGGTGTGAAATGCTTGTTTTTCAAGAGTGCTGCAAATGTTGGCCGCTTTCAAGTTCGCCATTGCCCCGCCGGCCGTCCCCTCGCGGCCCACCCCGGCAGTCCTTCTCATGTGGAGGAGGCTAGAGGCCAGAGGTGACGGCCAGGAGAAGACCACTTAAGCACAATTTTGCTATTCAGCGTTTCCAACCTGTGCTCTCTGGTGTTTTTCAGCGTGGAGCAGGGACAGTGCGAAGAGTTTCAGTAATGCAGACAATGGCTTTTTAGCACAGAGCGGTGAGGAGAGGAGACGCAGGAGGGCAGAGAGGAGAGATATGAAAGTCCGCTGCTTGAATGCAGACATGTCTGAGGTGCGCCGGGGACTGGCGGGTGCCTTTGGAAGGGCTTTAAACGGAGCTGGATTGTTTGCTAATTGTGGTCGTTTGTGGCCAGAACATGGCAGGTTCAATGACTACTCTAATGGGTGATTGAATACAAGAGAAAATGTGGAGTACAATTGTGAGAGAAAGTCCTGTTTTAGGGATCTGTGTTGGAGGCCCCTTAAGGTTCATTCATAGCATAAGTGTCAGAATAGGATGATGACTGGCACCTGCATTCACTTTATACGTCTAATCCATTGTGTTCCATGTACTTAAAGATAGATTATCATTTATTATTACCATTTTTCAAACAGTATTCTAGTATAGTTACAAGATACATGTAAAGTCCAATGGTTAAAGTGTTGAATAGAAGTGAAATACATAAATATAATTTAACACTTTCATACAGGTAAAGCCTCACCTCATTGATCCTGAAGGCACCCCATAGTAGTGTGAGACTGAAAAAAAAATAGTTAATGCAAGAACAAAACAAGCAACATACAATTTTAAAATATTAACTTTTAGCCATACTTAGTCACTCACTTAGAAGAACTAGAGGAGGTGAAACCTTTTAGAGTTTTAGAGTTTAGAGTTTTAAGTTGTTCTCAAACTTTTTTTTGGGATGAACATTAATTTGCCTATATCAGGACTAAAACAAGGAATAAAGTAGGAAATAACCCAGAAATATATATATATTTTTAAACCAATCTTGGTCACCTCTAGACCAGCATCTCAGCGTTTTTCTTTAAAAACATTATCTGACTAAAAGAAAACTTTTTAAAAAAGTACTCTACTGGTGCCATAAAGAACATAATAAAAGAAAAAGACCATTTTACTTCCTTAAACTTTTTGTACAATGCCATTTTACTACAACATTAAAAATAGCTGTGAGGAATCAGTGGTAAGAGAGCTGTACAGTTTTTTAGATAAATGAATGAGAGCAGGCTGGGTGTAGAGTGTTTGTTGATTGGTCAGTGCTTCCTGGAGTGGACAGGGGCTCGTGGGAGAGGCAAAGTTTTGTGCAACTGAGCGTTCTGAAGCATCAAAACAGCCATGCCAAAGGATACAGGATTACTCAAACAGGCGTAAATGAAACAACAAATATGTTTTTGATGAGGGAACAATATTATAAGGTACAAGGTAGAAAACTCAGAAAGTAAGAGAGTTTAATTAATTACGACTGTGTCAAACCAAAGACATCAACATTAACATTAGATTGTTCTATATCAGTACTGTTTGATGTGACCAAATCATTCTATATATTGTACTGTACCTTAAATGCAGTGCTTAAACTGATATTATTTGTACTTGTTCCCCAGAAGCTGTCACCAGCCTGAGATCACAGAGGAGCCACATTAACAGAGGCCTGCGGCATCTAAGAGCAAATGAATTCCGGGGATATTAATCTTATTGGGATCATACATCATCACAGTCCCAGGTGAGGAAACAAATGAACGCTGCCTGTTTATCTGAGCGCGGCCGTGTGGCTTACCTAGCCATCGCTCAGGGCACACACCGCACTAATAAATTGGTTAAGTCGGAGTGGAGTGATTGTAATGGAGTTAAGGCCTGGGCTCTCTCTGCCGCAGCCGGGCCACTCTCACATCCCCCCTTTATCTGTCCCGATTGGGAGCACCCTCTCGATAAGATGAAGAGAGGAGAAATCAAAATAAATGGAGTCCATTAAAAGCAGCAATGCATCAACTGCTTGATAAAGTGATTAATAAACAGAGCCGGATAGTGATTGATTAAAGCATTTAATCAAATGCTTTAAAGACACCACTGGAAAGGCTGCAGACACGTCCTGCTCAGTGCAGATGTAGGAAACACATGAGGACATGTGACTGTTGTTGTTGTGTTAAATGTTGTAGTGGAACAAAAAGAACACTGCACTATAGGTGTCACTATGAAACTACACAGTAATAGCATTAATAACTAGGCAATTGCCAATGAAACAATTATTTACAGATTTTTAGGTTCCAGTTGTATTTATGTAACATGGGTTTATAATAAAGCTTAATTACATTAATGATAATAATAATGGTAGTAATGTAACCCAGTGAAGACATTAGTCAATTTTACTCAATGTTGTGCTGCCAAGGTGGTTTTGTTCTGTTTCCTAGTTGTCCCAACACAGCCAAACAGATAGCATAATAAAATTATAATCAGGCCTATAATAATCATAATAAAGCCCATAAGGTCTACTTTTAGATTCTTCCCAGGGGCATGGCCAGTTGTGGCAAATATAGACTTAGGGTGTGTTCACACTTGCCGTGTTTGGTTCGCTTCAGTCGTACTCTGATGCGCCTCCTGGCAAAGCCTGGTTTGTTTGAGCAGGTGTGAACGCACAACCATTCAGGTGCGCACCAAACAAGTGAACTCTGGTCTTCCTGAAATCAGAGGTCTCAGTGCGGTGCACTTTGAGCCCTCGTGCGCTCTTGGTCTGGTACTGGTGAAGTGCGAACGCAACACAGACCAAACTACAGACTAATGCCAGAGAGTGGACTACACCACTGTTTACCAAGGGCATAGAAACATATGCACATCTAACATGACTATAAGAAAAAAAAATACAAATATACTGTAAATAAATGTATTTAAAAGGTTGCTAACATTAGCAAATATGTCAAAACACTGCTAAAACAATGCAGATTTCATATTAATCACCAGAGAGAGTCCACAGCTGTGTTCAGCCAATATCGCTGCTCTCAACGTAATACTATAATTAAATATTAATTATATTGCACTGTATGATATTATTGGGATATATTCCGCTGAAAAGGTGGACTTTTGACCAATAGATGAGCAGGATTTCTTCTTTGCCAGTTTCTTTCAGTAAATGCTGACTGTGCTACCCCCTACAGGTGAGGTTTGTTACTGCTCTCTCAGTCAGTTCAGATTGTTTGACAGAGCTCAATGTGAACTCGAACCAGACCAATGACATCATCAACACAGGTGCAGACTTTGGCCCCCGAAGTGCACTGAGTCCTGCAGACCATTAAGTGTGAACACACCCTTAATTTGGTAATCTGGACACTCAAAACACTTATTACTCCACTATTCATTTACACATATCTCTGTAGCCACAGCTGCCCTGGGGCAGACTGACAGAGGTGTCAGCTATAATGCGGCAACAGTTCCTATGGAATTCCCGGACCCCTGCCTCACCTCCACTCCCCTGTCTGGATGAAGTCCTCCCCACCTGCTGCATCCTTACAGACCTCAGCTATGATACTATAGATGAGCTAATGGACTTTATTTAACAGTACTAGACACATTTTAGCCTGTCCTTCCTGGGAGAGGATCTTTACTTTAGTGTGGTCTCCATAAGGTTTTTAGGAGTTTTTCCTAAAAAGAAGAAGGAGGGATGTAAGGAAAGTGGATATACTGGGACTGTTTAGTTTTGTGTAGTTTTTGTTTATGTTTGATTGTGTGACTAACTGTTTGTAGAGCCTTTTGAGGCAACTGCTGTTGTAATATGTAAATAAAATGTAAATAAAATGTAATTAATAACATTATTATTTATTATATATTGTACTGTGGCAGCCATAACACACCAACAACTTGCCTCCGGTAAGGTGGGTAAAGGTGGTAAAGTGTCTTGCCCAAAGACACAACAGCAGAATGCATTGCTGGTAGCTGGAATCGATCCACTAACCTTCTGGTTGGTATCCAACCGGCTCTACCTACTGAGCTACTGCTGTGCCAAAGTAAAGAGTCCTCTTTAAATTTGTGAGTTATTGTGGATCACTCTTCAAAACATTGGTATGTCCTCTCCTGAGCACTACTATGAATAATTCTTCTAGTGATGTGTGTTCAAGGGCAGGAAGCAGTAGTAGAAGATTTTAATTGGGAAAATTCTGTTTTGTAATATTTATTGTATTGTGTGTAAGTAATGATCAAATTTGGCTGGAAACTGCTTACTTGTATCTGACCAGTTCCTGACTGTGAACACAGAATATTGGTCACATAGTAACCAAACACAGGTATTTTCATACAGCCCTCCTTCAAAAATCCCCAAATTAGAATTAACCTTTGCTTAACAAAGAGCCAAGTATCAGGCTGTGCTCCTCTTTCTTCTTTGAAAATAGACAATCTAGACATGTGTCTGACAATCCATTTCTTCATTTAAACAAAAGCGCATTGAGTGACAAAAGCGCTAACACAGGCTCATTAAAGACATTTAAAAAAAAGCCTGGATTCTTGCATTAGACTTGCAAACACTCTGTAATCAATGACTAAAATCACTTGCAAATCCGAGGGGGCTGCATGTGAGGGGGCTGCATGTGAGTGGGCCGTGACAGCAACACTTGAGAGACTTAAATGTCATTCAAATTCACTAATGCAAAGGGAAATACATAGAGCAGATTGACACACCGCGATTGCTAAAGTTCAACCTTGATGTATAGCACATTAAGATATGAAATTACAGATGTTGTAATTATCAGCAACGACTGACCTCCTGTGCTTAAGGCTGCCGGGTTAAAAGTACTTCTTCTTTGCTTTTAAAATGTGTCGCACAGGGGGGAAAAAAAAGATTGGCATGTGTCTTTAAATGGCATGCTTTTATTGAAGAGAATGGGGCAAAATGGGCTAAAAATAATTTCTAGTTGGAAGGATTTATGAGCTTCTTTCTCCTGGAAATGGGAATAGGAAACATTTATTCAGCATTGTTAGCATTAATGGAGGAGACATTTGTACAAAAGGCATTTTCCTGAACAAAGAAGACATGACACAAATAAAAATGGTGCACAAATAAATCCAACACTTTGTGGTTAGGAACAGACCTTAGACCTGAGCAGTCCTGTCTTATCAATGAGTGTAATATTAAAGATATAAGATTTTATGACATTATCATGACAAACTATAGTTCACATTACAAGGGAATAGATAGATACATAAATCATAAATATAATGCATTTATACACATATACTGTAAGTCACTTTTTGTTACTGTTCTCCATATAGCTTCAGACTGGAACCAAGGCTACATTCAGACTGCAGGCAAAAATGGCCCAAATCTGACTATTTTTGCCCATATGTGGTCCATATCTGATTTAAAAAAAAAAAAAAAAAGCAACCCAGGCCACTTTCATATGTGCTCCTAAATCAGATACTATGGATCTGATCTTTTACAATCTAAACTTGAGTAGTCATATTGTAACTATATTGAGGAGAAATGAGAGATGAAATAGGATGAGAATTATTAAGAAAATTAAATTGAGCAGTGTCGCTGACAGATCTATTCAAACATCTTCCACAATATCCTGAAATTATGGACAAGCCTCATCACAATCCCACCACTCCATGCTCCATTATGGCTTTTTTTGCTCATAAGGGTCACTTTAGAGCCACACAGCATTCACACATGAGAGCAATAGAAGACATACTGTTACACTGTTATAAAAAATAAATAAATAAAAAAAAAACACTTGTCCGGCCTTGTCCGGCTGTGAACACTGCTTATACCAATGAAAGAACTATTATAGTTAAGAAGAACTACTGAAGGTCCGCTTAAAAAAGTAGATACCTTGTCAAGGCTGCTGTCTATAGCATTGTTAAAAACCTCTGAAGCATGGTTGTAGTATCTAGTCAAAGGAAATGATTTTGGCCATTCTCACTCTCAGAGTTCTCTAGTGACACTTGTTCTAAGGAAGAAGTTTTTTTTAACATAAAAGGAGACTGGGGACTATTGGACACTAAACACAGTGTGAAGGTCTGACTATGCTTCCATTGTTTTTGTGACATAAGATGACATAATTTAAAAATAGAGCTATTTGCAGAAAGGTGAAAACAGGGAAGTAGCTAGTACAAACAGAAATGTATGTTTCCTTAGTATAGTTCTGTCAGATGTGAAGGAGCAGGGCAGGACAAATTGTTAGGTCATTAACTAGGTTTACATGAATACTTAAGTCATATGAAAACGTTCTGAATAAAAGGGACCAAATTTCTCTAACACTGTTGTCAGAATAAAATCATGGAGAGGGAGAGGAAGAAGCTGGACAAAGTCAGGAAGTCTAGTTCTGTCCTGGACTGTCCTCTGGCCTGTGTGGGAGGTGGGTGACAGAAGGGTCCTGGCAAAACTGACATCTATGTTGGACCATGAGCCACCCCCTGTCTGCACTGGAGAACAGCTTCAGTTTATGATATATGGATTTATATGTGCAAGTAATAACACAAACCACATCATGCTTAAAAAAAAATAAAAAAATCTTCCTTCATATTTCTTTCTCTGTCACCAGACCAGTCGTCACAATGCTGAGTGCTGTTCAGATGACTGCAGGTATGTCTCTATTCTCTAATTGGCCATGGCCTAATGCAGCAGTAATGGACTTTAATTTGTGTTTTTACTCATAATCTGCCGACTTCTGTTTGAATTTAACTAATGCTGGCGCACGCTACTTTGCCTCCGAGCCTCCTCCGAGTAGAATGAATAGAATCAATTGAATGACACATGAATGACTTGTTAATTATGCAAATGGGGGGCTGAGGCAGGAACCTGGTAAGTTGCGGGAACTCTGTCATCTCGGAGGGTATGGGCAGTGTGATAATGCGGCGCCTTGGCACGGCTCTCTTCAGCGTAATGACAGGTCAATTTGACTGGCTTTATGCGTCTGTTCTGCAGCTCTGGGGTGGCTGCCACTGCCACTGCCCCCCTCTCCCCCTCTCCCGCCTCCCCCTCCCCTGTCCCCTGGACTTTGATTTCTCCTTTGTTCCGCTGGCTCCTGGGCTGACACTTCCCAAGAATAAGAGATGCCACACAAGCGCGCCACTTTCACACCGAGGCCCCAGTGACCCCCCGTCTCCTCCGCGCGCGACCTCTCACCTTGACGCTGACAGCTTGATTAATTGAAGAATGTTATGATTTATGACTATCTTCGCGGCAAGGATTAACAAGGCAACAGGTGGCTCTAAACTAAACAGAGCAGGAACACTCGGTAAAGGAGAGGAGACAATGGCGGATTATATTTGGAAGCCATGTTTTGTCTAACAGTGCCTGTCAATTTGGTGAAGCCATATATCATCTTGACTTTTTTGTCCACCGCTGCAGTTTGGACAAATATTGAAAGAGTTTTTGTGTCTCACTCTGTGGCGCAGTCAGACACCGGAAGTTGGAAACGCTTGGACAACTGCTTCAGAGTAAAAACCGATTTGTCTCTGCAAAATACTGAGACATTACATCCAACTGAAGCTGAGAGCTCACCTTAAACTTATTTTATGATATTATGTTGGTAGAGGAATTTCTGCTGTTGACTCAATGTTGACTAGCCGTGTAGACCAGCAGCCTTCTTTATCCCAGTTGTGCTCGGAAGTCGGAAATTTTGAGTGTAATTGGACAGAGCTCCTCATCATATGCTAAACATATTCAGGGATTATAACCCTTGATAACAAAACCCACATACTCTAAATGTAACTTTTACTTATAGACTAATTACTTTTAGTTTTTTAAAAGTGTAATTGCATTTTAATTGAATTTTTATTGTATTTTGTAGTGAATTCCAGACATTTTGGGATGTTTTTAAAATTTTAATAAAATGAAAACAATAAAACATTCAAATGACATGAGCCAATAGATTATTCACAATAGAACATAAATAATATAACAAATGTTTACACTGAGAAATTTGACACTTTTATGCACAAAATGAGCTCAAATTTGATGCCTGCTACGGGTAGAAGTAAAGATGGGCAGAGGCTCTCCAATCTGTGAAAGAGTGAGTAAAAAGATTGTGGAATACTTTAAAAACAATGTTCCTCAACGTCAAACTACAAAGGTTTTGCAAATCTCTTCATCTACATAACATTGTCAAAAGATTCATGAGGAACTGGAGAAATCTCTGAGCGTAAGGGACAAGGCCCAAGACCTTTATTGGATGCCCGTGGTCTTCGGGCCCTCAGACAACACTGCATCACTCATCAGGATGACTGTGTCAGTGACGTTACTTAATGGGCCCAGGAATACTTCCAGAAACCACTGTGGGTAGACACAATCCGTTCCATCTGCAGAGGCCAACTAAAGCTCTATCATGCAAAAAGGAAGCCATATGTGAACATGGTCCAGAAGCGCCATCGTGTCCTGGGACAAGGCTAATTTAAAATTGACTGCTTCAAAATGGGACAGTGTTCTATGGTCAGACCAGTTCGCAGTATTCAGTTCAAAAGCAGCATCTCTGATGGGATGGGGGGCATAAGTGCAGACGGTATGGGGAGCTTGTGTATTTTGGTAGGAACTATGAATGCTGAAAGGTTTATAAAAGTTTAAGAGCTACATCTGCTCTAAAACCCAGTTGTTCTTCAGCTGGAAACCTATATCAGGCAAAAATGGGACCAAATTCCAACACCAAAACTTCAGAAACTCATAACCTTGATGCCCAGACCTCTTTAAACTGTTCTGAAAAGAAGAGGAGATGCTACCTCATGGTAAACCTGCCCTGTCCCAACTATTTTGAGACCTGTAGCAGGCATCAAATTTGAAATGAGCTCATTTTGTGTATTAAAGTGTAACATTTCTCAGTGAAAACATTTGTTATGTCATCTATGTTCTACTGAGAATAAAATATTGGCTCTTGTGATTTGAAAGTATTGTATTGTATTTATTTTATTCAAAATTAAAAAATGTCCCAACATTTCTGGAATTTGGGTTGTACTAATACCCCCCCCTTAAATTAAAAGTTGGATGGGACTTGTTGTTTACTACCCACCTTGCCAGATCATTTAGGGCCAATTTGGGGTTGTGAGTACTGGAGGCTAGCCCAGTGACTTAGGGCTTTAGGTGGGGTAGAACCCTAGGCAGTGGCGAGTTTGTCACAGGGCTAACAAAGAGACATACACAGAAAGACAACCATTCACTCACATTCAATCACTAGGGGCAATTTAGAGTCACTAATTCACCTAACACATGCATGTCTTTGGCCAGTGGGAGGAAGCCGGGGAGTACTGAGAGAACCCATGTTAACATGGAGAGGACATGTGCAGACTCCACCCAGAGAGACTGTGTGAGGGCTGGCCCAAGAAACTCTGCATATGGATGACATGTTAAACTGCCTTATAGATGTTTTTTTTTTCTTTTTTTTTAAGTTATGTTCTTCACCATCTTTATGTTTTGACACCTGTAGCACATCTCTAAACGCCTTCCTCTGCCTGTGCTTACTAATGTGTCCATGTTTGATTGTCGTTTAGCGGAAACACTGTCTCTCTTGACACCGGGCCACGTCTAATCCACTCACCTGACAGGCGGCGTGATAAGTCTGTCGTGTTTCCACACACTTAACTGCCTAATGGAAGTTGTTGGTCCAACTCAGGTGACAGGAGGTGGGCGGACGCCGAAGGGGTCGTACGAGACCTCCTCATCGACCGAGTCCGTCACAGCCCCGGGAACATAAAGCACAGCAGCGGCCGCCTCTTGACACGGTGTCACCGGTCCACTGTCCCGATGAGTGAGAGTGCATGGTAAGATGTGGCCTATTCTTCAGACATGGATTTGTGGTGACCCTCTGTGGAGCCGGTGACAGTTGATGGCTGATTGATGGTGCAGTGAAAGGGAGCGGTGAAAGAAAGGCCTCCCCTGACCTGCAGTGACCCGGGGTTGACTCGCGTTGGACAACAAAAGGTGCTCAGATACAGTCCGTCAGAAATCCTGATTGTAATCTAAGAAGACTCAAGTGGTATCAGAGTGAAGTGATACAGAGGTTTCACAATATCACAGGCTAACTTAGACTTACACTATGAAGCATTACATTTACATTGAGAGTGCAACTTTATTTTTTTAAGTCAGGAAAAGTGTTACCCTTACATGATGTATTCAGCTAAGTTTTCTGAGAGAGCAAATTAAAAAACATTAAATTAGATGGTTTTAGATGGCAGAAAAAAAGTTGTTTATTGTTGTTGCATTTGCTAATATTTACTTTGAATTTTTTGAATTAATAGCGCCCACATCTGATTGTCAGTTCCATTTACTAATGGTAACTTATTAAAGGGGATATATAGTATAGTATATATAGAGCTAATATAGCTCTTTTTTTTATTTTTTATTCATGCCTGCTTGAGTAATCCTGTATTCTCTGGCGCTGTGTTTCTGAGGCCCCAGAATGCTTGGTTTCTGGAATCTCCACCTCTGCGACAAACCCCGCCCACTCCAGGAAGCACTGACCAATCAACAAGCCCTCTACAGCCAGTCTGCTCTCGTTTATTTATATAAAAAAAATTGTATCTGCCTCCACTGATTCCTCACAGCTATTTTTTAAATGTTGTGGTAGGAAGCTCAGAAAAGTCGATTTTGCTTAATATATCCCCGTTTAAAAATGACTTTGTGCCCCTCTAGTGTGTGGTACATCAAATATGGGTGTTTTGTAAAAAAACAAAAAAAAGTGATAAAACAAAACAAAAAGAGCACTACATAGGTTAAAATAGGTACTTTTGATTGGGGTCATAAGTGACCCTGATATGTTTGTGTTTATAAAAAAATCATATCAAATTAGATCAGGAACCAAAAACAATTGTCTGAAGTTGTAGACAACAAATGGACAAAGACATGAAAAATAAAGCTTATATGAGTTACGACAAAAAATATACCAACAAGGGGTCACATTTTACCACACTTGGTAGGATGAGGGTTACAATTCAATATAAAAGATACAACATAGGCCAAAAGAAATAAAAAAAAGTGTCCTGTACATTCATACATAAAAAATATTTGCTCTCAACTGTTAATAATTAAAAATGGTAATACTACTAATATGCTAACGCCAATTCTAATACCATCATTTTTCTTAATAAAGTAAATTATTTGTAATTGGGCTTGCAAGGCTTAAAAAACAGCCACACCATGACCACGTGCAGGTGCATTTGCTCCTGATCAAGACATGTTCTGCTCTTGTGTTTACAAAGAATTGCCATCAATGAAAAATTAATTATCTAAGAGTCAACAAAGGTTAATTTTGGTCAGGAACCTTTCGATCTGAGGCGGCTGACCCCTCGGCGCTGGCTGCGGTGACACATGCGCTGACCCTTGACCCGGTCCGGTGACAGCAGAGTAAACCGGGCTGTGTCCCCTTCACCTCCTGAGCTTATCCAGGCTCCCCAGCCAAGTGGAGTGGGTCACGTGACTGGCCCTGAGCCCCGCCCCCTGTCCCCTCTGAGCCCCTCCCCCCGGCTGTGCCACCCACCTCTGCTGTCTCCTGGTGACTGCGCTGCCCACCGCTGGTTGCCCCATATGTTTAGGCAGCACACAAGGTGGTTCCTCGGATACTGTGGTTGCTAATTATAAATTTAATTTGCATTTTAATTAGAATGGTGGAAAATTAAAGCCTGCCAGCTGGAGAATTTCAAAACACTCCCTCCCTCCTTTTTTCTGTCTCCCCAGTTTAAACTGAGCATGAATCCGTCCTTTATTCATTTGCTTCAGCGCCGTCTCAGCATGGGACAGGGCTAACTTTTCTTAGATTTAAACAAGAGCTCATGCTTTGCCCACAGATCCCAACCCTCACTACATAATATTAAAATGCACTAACAGACCATTCTCCAAATGAAGCCATTAAAATCTGTGGGCTGAAAACATTAGTATTGGTCTTTCCCATTCATATTAAGAAGGGAACAAACTAAATCTAGTAATTAGACCATTTTAGATGACAAAAATGATATGGTTCATGAAAAGTGAGTAAGATGCAACAGCACATTAGGATAGGAATTGTTTTGATTTAGAATACTAGGTGTAACTTTTGCATATTGTTTCTTAATTCATAATTCTACTTAATTCTCTGTAAAAACTTTTGTCAATTACCCAGGCCTGGTCTAGAGCATTTTAGCTAATGTAGCGCTAATTGCTTCTTTAAACAGGCATGTAAATATCAATCCAATGGCTCGTGTTAGGGCTAATGCTACTGCTAGCGACCACTGACTGTTGAGAATCTGCAGACGCTAAAAATACTAATAATGAGAAAGGAGTCCTTTTACCTTAGTAATGCCTTAATTTAGATGTGGCAGGAGTTTGGGGAAAATGAACAGCATAGTGCGACGTGCTGCAGCAGCAGCACTAACTTACGTACTTTGTTTATATATGCAGATGACCCATGTGCTCTGGAGTCCTTTAACAAGCCTTTGTATGGTGTATACATTATAATAAATCTGCTCTTTAAAAGCAGAGAGGGCTAACATTAAAAGATACTGATGTTCTCACAGATTTCACTGTGAGAGTAATGCACACTGCTGCTTCTTTAAATAGACATTTAGAATAAAAATATAACTATGCAATAATGTAATAAAAATAAACCTATATTATGCTTTTTTTCATATTTTTAAACATTGGTCACCTCCAGAACACCATTGCACGTTTTACAACCTTAAAAAACATTAAAAGAAAACATTTTTAGTAAGTATACTTTACTGGTGCCATAAAGACACAGGTGAAAAGACCAACAGAGTCCAGAGTGTTGTGGTCTTTTAAACATAAAGCAAAAAGAGCACTTCAGTTCCTCACACTTCTTTGATGCCATTTTACTACAAATTAAAGGTGGTTCATTCAACCAAGCATTCTGAGGCCTCACAAACTTAGCGCCAGAGAATACATGATTGCTTAAATATGCATGAATGAAGCAAAACACAACTGCAGGTATGTTTTTGATGAGGGAACCACGTTATATGATGGTAGAAAGCTCAGCAAAGTTGATTTTGCAGAATATAGGCCTTTTAACTGTTATGAAATAAAATAAATATCTGCCAATTCATTCTTTCATTTCATTTAGTAGTTGCTGTGGCAGAGGCATATTCCAACAACTATGAGCCTTTGGTAGGGTACACCCTGGACAATTGTCAGTAAGTCGCAGGGCTAACAATCACTCTCACATTCCTTTACTCTGGGCAATTTAGTCATCACTTCACCTTTACATGCATGTCTTTGGATGGTAAAAAGTCTGTACAATGTTTCCACATTTTTCCTCAAGATTTTACAAGACTTATCGTAAAAATACAAAAAATCATGTGTTTCTGCCACTTTGATTCATCAGAAAAAAACACCTGCATCCTTGTCACATTGCTCACTTGACACACTTCGCACACAAGTCCATTTGCATGTGCAGGACGGTCACATCCTTCACTTGCGGTCATTATTTCCCAATCTCCATAATTCATAGCGTTGCCAGTGTGGTCCCCTCTTGGCGGTTCTCATCGGCGTCGCTCACCTCCCACGGGCGTCCTTGCTCAATAATTGTCATTAATTGATTGACAGCTCAGATAGACCTAACTAACCCCACTTCTCCCCGCGTGTCTATGTTTTAAATGAGAGCTTGTACATCCACTGACCTTGTCTTTCCATCAGCTGTCAGACGACGCGGAGCCAATCCGAGCAACGCCTCACCTTAGCAAAAAGGAGACCACTCCGGATGATTGGAACGGCTCCGACAATCAATTTATTGTTGCGTCGTGAATAGCAAAGGAGTTGGGAAGTTTGGTGGTAAATTGGAGTCAGTGATGAAGAAGTAGTTGGAGATCTGGAGACAAAACAGTAGAGAAGATTAAAGCCAGCATAGCAATGTAGCATTACCACATCAAATTACTAAAATGTTAATACATCAAACCATGGAAATGCAGACATTCATGTATCTTCTTTTGCTTTTTCTTGTCCATATTTCATAGTATTGCCGGTGTAGTCCTGTATACCTATCCGAGCCACTGTGGGCGTTAGGCGGGGTACAACCCAAACTCTGAACAATGGGTAGTTAGTTGCAGGGCTGACACAGAGACACACAGACAGACAACCATTCACTCACATTCATTCACAAGGCCAAAAAAAGTAAACAGGATGGTCACTTGGAAGGGGAGGGACGAACTGTACATAAGGTTCTACTCGCTCAGCAGTAGAGATGACTAAGCCCTTGGGATAAAGTGTGAAATTTCTTCTAAAAAAACTAACCTTGTCCAGATGACCTTCTTGTTTAACCTTTTTTTACTGAATGCTCCTGGATGACTGAGAACCTTCACCGAAGTCATTCACTAGGGGTGATTTAGAGTCATCAACACATGCATGTCTTTGGATGGTGGGCGGAAACCAGAGTACCCCGGAGAAAACCCAAGGTAACCTGGGTTTTAACTTATGATCTCTCTGCTGAGAGGCAGGAGCGATAACCACTCTGCCACCATGCATACTTGTAAAAATATAATTACAACAAAAAGATGAGTCAATTTGTCACAGCAAAATAAATGAAAAGACAGCGCTGTAGACAGAGTTCAGTCTAGTGAAGTCCAGATTTTTCACTTAAAGTACATAATAAAGGATTGTGTCAAAGTCCTTCTAGGCCAAGCAAAATTCCTATTACATATTACACATATACTAACAGCCTCTTCACTTATTGTTTTGTGCCCCCAACAATGACCCAAGTGATATTAAAGTTCTTCTAAAGGTATTCTTCTAAGGTTTTCTAAATCAACTTTTTGAGCTTTTATCCATGTTTTAATGTCTCCTCCACAAAAACAAACCTGAAGTATAACAAAAGGTTTTAAAAAAATGTAAATCCTGTATACTGATGTCTGATGTCTCTTCTTGAGAGCTAAAATGCTCAGTCTCACTGCTCTACGTAGACAAATGAAACCAGGAAGTGTTCCTGCAAGTTTTCAAATCACATACACCATCACCACACATGCACGGATCATTTCAGCGCTTAAATTGTTGTCATTACTAGCAGTCAGTTCATTCATCTATCAGTTGGCGTAGGTGTTTTCCTCTGTCCATTCCGTTACTATGGTTCTGCAAATTCTTTTCCCAAATGAAAAGATCAAACCTTGTTCACACAAGGTCTGTGTTACATGCCTCAGGTTGTGTACTGTGGATAAGTCTCCCGCTTACGGCCCAAAGTTAAGTAGTGATGACTTATACTTACTTGAGTAACTTTAAAAAAAATTTGACTTGTACTAACTAGTTTTATCACAACGTACATTTTCCCTCCCTAATTTGAAGTAAGCCAGTGTTATTTTTGTTCTGGTCCTAAACCTGGATAAATGGAGAGGGTTGGATTCCGAAGGCAACCCAGCGTTAATAATGGGTTAATAACGACTGCTTCTGGAGCTGTTGACCTACCGGGTTAGTTGGTGTTAGTGGAGAGAATGGGGTTAGATGGAAGCTGATGATTTGCTCCGGAGACATCTGAAATAAATAGCTGAAAGAATCAGAAGATAGGATGGCAGTGTCAATCTTTGGGAATAAAAATGTACCCATACTGACCAAAGCTGAACTATACAAGGCAAACTCCACTGTGACTGTACTGACATAGTTATACTGTTATAAATCTTCATTTAGTGGTGCCGTATCAGCACCTTATGCAGTATAAGGTGACCTAACCAAACTGTGCACTCATGTCATACATAGTGCTAAGCACACTATTATTTCCATTTGTAAGCAAACAAGACCATGACATCTCTCACAATAGTGGCTTTATTGACCAGGATTTAAATAGGTGTGAAAGACAGTAATTGGAATGGCATATTAGATGCTTTATGTAAGCATGTGGTGCATACTGTATGCCAAAACCTGCTATCACCAGTTAGTTTAAGACACCAGTATTTTATTCCCAAAACACAATCAAAATTGGTACAGATAACTGTGTGAAAAATACACTTTCAATTCAATTCAATTTTATTCACAGCATATAGCCCCATGTCACAGCAGTCGCCTCAAAGTACTTTACAAACAATTAGACTAGTCACACAATTAAACATAAACTCATTCAAACATAAACACACAATCAAACATAAATCAAACATAAAATATAACTAAACTAAACAGTCCCAAGATCTTCCTTCTTTGTAAGGAAAAACACCTAAAAAACCCAGCTGTGGGGGGAAAAATGAAGAAGCCCTATGGAGAACCACATTTTCCATACATATACATTAGTTCAAGTTACAAACTGTGAAATAATAATGCAAAGGTGTCCACATCTATTTCACAATGCCTTAAAAAAGCATTATATGTTACCTTTAAACAGTTTTCCTCTCTTAAAAGAACAAAAAAGTTATCTCACATACAGTATGCTATTGATCAAAGGCCGTGTGTACTGTTCATATCCCTTTGAAATTATATGACAAAGAGAGAAGTCGCTTTCATAAAAAATAAATAAATAAATAAAAAAATAAAATAAAAAAATCTGTCTTTAATTTGAATCCAAAACAAATGTCACTGGCTCGGTTCCAACATTTTTCCCATTTCTCTTTGTCATTTTTGTTTCTCTTTCAGATTCACAGACCTAAGCATTTACCTGCTCATGTTAACATAAACATCCTCCCGTCCCATCCCCTCACCTTTTGCCTGACAGCCGTTAATATGGGCTTTTTCATTTTTTTCCTCCCCGCTACAGTAATCCATGCATGTAGCGTGTCCGCAGCTCATGTACCGGCCTGACATTCTTCCAGGTTGTTTTGGTTTGGGAGGCTGCCAGACCCAGTTTTGCACCTCTTTGCGCGCCCAGTTTGATGCGGTGTGAATAACATTGAGACGTACACACACACACGCCCTCATTAGCATTCATTCGGAGAAAGCAATGCAGGACACCCTCTCTGCTCCGAGGGTGGCATTTTGGCAAGGCCCGCGTACACCTGGCACGAGGCGCTTACCGCAGACCCGCGCATTTATCGCAGTTAGTTTTTTTTGTTGTTGTTGTTTTAAAGGGCGAAATATGGGTTATAGCATTTTAAACTGGCTTTGAATTATTAGAAGCAGCAACAGCTCAAGACATAATTCTGTTTGTTGTATTTAAATGGTACATAATAAAGTATCTATGGAGCAGTGTCTGGCATAGAGCAGCTTTTCGCTCGAAGGCACAGATCCATCAGTGTTGGTCGGCAGAAACTGTTTCTGTGTGAAAAAGGGTTTGGCAACGGGACAACATGCATCGCCTCCAATCTGCGGACTGCTGTGCATTTGTAAATATGAGATACACCAGCATTTGAACTTCACACTCCAATGTTACTGTCTGAATACACACAAGCACAGGTGGCTCGAAGAATGGGGAGTGCAAACCCGATTCCATGTGGAGAAGTCTGTAAAAAAGAACAAAAAAACAACACATTTAGACAGGCAGGGTGGTGACTTGCCCAAGGACACAATGGCAGGATGCAGCGCTGGTAGCAGGGGATCAATCTGCCAACCTTCCTGTTAGTGGGTGAATGGCTTTACCTACTGAGCTACATGTGAGAAATGAAAACTGAGATACTTTACATGAAAAATAATAGCTCATTTTAAAATGGATGGCAGCAACACATCTGCAAAAGTTGGGACAGGGACAACACAAGACAGGTAAAGAAACATTTGAGTAAGAGTCCTGGATTTAAAAGCTTTATGTTGTATATACCCAACATAAAGCTTGGGTACCAAACAGCCATACCTTTGAAACCAAAAAGCTTTGAAACTTGGTACCGAAAGAAACAGAGATGGGACACAGGACAGACTCATACACAGGCTGCAGAGTCTGTCTCAGCAGCCTTACTCTCTACTTCAAACTTGACTGTTTCTAAAAAAACAATAAAGTTAACTTATTTATTGACTGTGAACTAATTTATGAACTTATTCAAGTGACTAATCTGATTAACTTAATATAACTTGAAGACATGACAGTAGCCTAAAGCACAATTAAATACAGTAACTAATCCAGTATCATTAATCATATATTTAGTTTTTCTGCTATGAATCAAACAAACAACACCTATACACTAAAGTTTAGTTTAGTTTTTTTGTTTTTTTAACATTGATGGTTATATAAGATGAATTAAAAAAGCATTAATATTGAAAAAGTATTGTTCAGGTATTGTTGTTGAAAATCAGGTATTGTATAAAAAACTGTAAATGGTACCTAGCCTTAGTGAACACAGACATCAGTTGATCAGTAATGACTCTGCTGCACTGTAAACCTTATGTGGTATGCTATAAATAACCTGCATAAACCTGGATAGCCTAGGAATCTAAACCACAATTAGCGACAAGCACTTTGCCAACGAGGGCTGAGGGATCCAGAGACTCTGTAGTCCGGCTCTGAACAAGGTCTTGATACAGGTCTTGATTCAGATAAGTTCTGATCTCAAACACTCAAATGCACAACTTGGGGGGAAAAAAGTTTATGTTTTTGTGTAAAATTCTGCCACACTAGCTCCAAGATTAAGCAATTATAAAAGACTGTGGAAGGTCACTTTAGTGTAAGTCAAATATTTCCCTCCAAAACTGGATCAAGTAAAAGTATGTTTTAAAAAATGTGCTCAGAAATGTAATTTTCATCAAAAATTTCAATTAGACAGTATAACATAATTCTAGCATTGTAACCAAAGGGATATGCAAGTTTAACAGGTGGAATGGTTAACGACATTTTATTTGTTTTCACTTCTTTTCATCTCTGCCACAGTGAGCTGGTATCTTTTCACATAATAGGTCTTTAAAGTTCCAAATCCCCACAAGGCTTGAGCCCTAAAGATGCTCCTAACGTGCAGGATTCTCCACCTTAACACTGATAAACTCAAATTCCTTTAGCCTCGTCTTGGCAGCTGCCCATAGAAGACTCCCTTTCTTGGCTTTATCTTCGCCAATTGTCAAATATTTGAGCGTATGAAGTGGTGTGATGAGGTGCACAGACAGATATTTGAAGGGATTTTAACTCATTTGAGCAATTACATGCTTAACTGGCCCAAGATAATCTCCCATCCAAAAGCTTGCGTCTTTGGGCCCTGCCTCTCTGTTCCGATCCTCTCTCAGAGCCTCCTGCGTGGCACAAGAGAAGCTCCGAATAGTGGGATTTAGAGCACAAAAGCTGGAGCTGAATGGAGCGCCGGCCTTAGAGAAATTAATTGCTTCTAACAAACAGCATGACGGCTCGCATGTTTTGTGTGGCGTTCTTATGGCCCTGCGGAGGTCTGCAAGCAGCCAAATCTACAGAAGGCATTAAAGCATCTGTACTGACATAGGTTTAACATGAAACATATGCACTCAGTGGACACATTATTAGGTATACCTGCTCTAAAGGTTCTAAAGCGTAAATATCTTAAAGACATATAGTATCACATAGGGATGTAATGATATCCAAATCTCATGGTATTATCATGATATTAACTTCATGGTATGATATTTATTGCAGTATTATAGGGAGGCTCATGGTATTATAGTAGGGTGACCAGATTTTTAGCCGCAAAAAACTGGGACACATTTTTTTTTCACAAGTCATGGTGCATTTGAACTCACAAAGTGACAAAAAAGGTTCAGAAATCCATACAATTTTCTGACATGTAATTACAGTACCTGATCATAGGGCTAAAGCTTTGAATTTAATGGCAATTTAAAAATAAAAATAATGACATTGTAAATATTTTTTGTGACAAAAGTCTAGACAAATGTTTTTTTTAAGTTTTCTATGCTTTTCTATTAGTTAAAATGGGGACAACTGGGACATGGTTTGTTGAAAACTGGGACATATTTGTGTTTTTACAGATATGTCTTGGGACATGGGGCAAGGAGCCTAAAACTGGGATTGTCCCGGTTAAACTGGGACGTCTGGTCACCCTATATTATAGGTAGTATAATGGTGGTACCATTTCTTATTTAAAAATGTCCTGCCAAGCCCTTGGTGCAATAATTATTGTCATATTTTATGTTTTATCTGCTATAAAGTGTGACGGATAACTAAGTTTTCTCCTGGATCACATTGGTGTTGTGTGACAACAAAAAACTTTAAACAGCAGCTCAAACAGATACATGAGCACTGACTGTATATAAGGAACATCCCCTTTAAGTCAATGGACATGAGGCTCTTGAATCCTCCGCTACATAAAACAGCCATGAGTCTTAATATTTTGGTCATTTATCTTGCTAACGCTATTAAAAAACACCAGCCTTCTCCACTATCTTGGCTCATGTGTCAGCTGGGCTCAGGCCCAAAAACAGCAAAGAATCATGGTTTATGTAGTTCTGCTTTTTACCACGGCATGGCAACCAATTTATGCATTTTTGCTTGCAGTGTTACATCCCTAGTATCACCACACAGTTCATTTATGAGGCATGTTGGAGACAAACCTGCAGAAGTTCAAACCAGTCATCAGAATTGGGAAATTAAGGTGAATGAAAATGGATATATTAGGTTTTTATTCATATTTTTAAACGAATCTTAGTCACCTCTGGAACAACATTACACGTTTTACAACCTTCACAATCATTATGTGACTAAAAGAGAACATTTTTAATAAGTTCTCTACTGGTGCCATAAAGAAACAGGTGCAGGGACCAGCAGAGGGCAGCTCTGTTACAGTCTTTTG
Source organism: Bostrychus sinensis (assembly GCA_020698575.1). Lineage (NCBI taxonomy): Eukaryota > Metazoa > Chordata > Actinopteri > Gobiiformes > Eleotridae > Bostrychus > Bostrychus sinensis. The sequence goes on along the minus strand of CM036251.1, from coordinate 30,010,335 downwards.
AACATAATCAGTGAAAAAAACATTTTTACCTCCTTAACCCCCAAAGACCCAAACATAGAAAAAGACAGCAAAAAAAAAAAAAAAAAAAAAAAAAAAATTGATCATTGAAATATTGTTAATTGCATGTGGACATAAAGGACTGAGGACCTCAGTTGCAAACAAATAAGTGATCTTATGAGCCTGTTTGAATAATTTCTTATTACAAGTTGCCACCTTAAAGGTAGTGGTGATAATGGGAGATATAGACATTGGGTGTGTGAATCATAATATGGGACATTTACATATACTGGAAATACAGTATGTACTACATACCTACATGGACTTTAATGTAGCTGGATATTTCAAATGTTAAGTGTTAATAATGAAATAGTCTTCTGTACAACTATACACTGTAATAAATGATAGTGCCATAAGTATCAAATACAATGTTCAGCAAAAGTGAGTGTATTTTTGCATATTTGTTTCTCTGTTCAGTGTTCACTGTCACTGGATCTCAAATCGATGGTTTAGACTCCCAGAAAGCCTTGTCAGGCAAAATTGTTTTTCTAATCCATACAAAGAATGAGTCTTGTAACTGTTGATTTGAGTGTGATCTCCAGGGGGTTGAACACATGGACAAAACAAACGACTTCTTAATGCAATTAGACATACGACCAACTGGAATTCACCCAGCAGCACCAACATGCACAGAATAACCAAAAGCCCAGGTTGCTCTGATAAAGGCCTTCAGGTCATCTGTGTTGTGGGTCTGCTGTTTCTCATCTTCCTCTGGACAGTACTGGACAGTACAGTTTCTCTCTAGGGTTCAGGTCTGGAGAGTTTTTGTGGTCAATCTGTCCCAGTAATACCACAGTTATCTGCCCAGTGTGTGGTACTTTAGGTGGTGTATGCAAGATCCCAGGTCCATAAAACTTGTGAGCAGAAGAAACCATTCAGTCCTCTAAAACCTCACAGTAAAAGGCTGTGTTTTATACTTCAGGAAACACAGTGGCCTATTCCATTAGTAAAAATGCTGCTGACCTTGTTTTTGGTTTAGGAAAGCCCTGACCCAGTCGTAGATAAATGTCCTTATCTGTCTGTGTGGTGGCTCCTGATGCACTGACCCCAGCCTCAGACCACTGGGACTGGGTGTTGCTGGACATTTGTCTCCAGGATGCAGCCAAACTGTATATGCTCTTCTTTCTTTTCTGTGGAGGGGTCAATGACTCAAAAATTGTTCATAGTCCTCCCCGTGATTGAGCCAGACTAAGACCATTTAACCCTCATCCGACCAAGTGACCCCTGTATGTTTTATTATTATTTTTATCATATCTCAGAGATATTTTTTTTTTATTGCTCTGATGTTTTATGACTTTGTCGGGATACTTCATATAGTTGTTTTGGGTTTCTGATGTAATTTGAGAATTTTATATACAGAAACATATCAGGGTCACCAATGACCCCAGTCAAAATAAGTTTTATGTCTGAACTGAGACAGGAACATGTCTGAAGTCACCCACGTCCTGATCTGGTCCTACACAGACCGGACAGTGCTGACCTCAAGAACCATACTGTTAGAGCGCCCCCTATAGGAGCCACAAGCAACAAAACACATGCAGCCTGTTCAGGCAAACTGTCTACAGCATTTCAGATAAAAGAGAAAGTCCAGAGTTTTAGCACCAGGACAATAACAGCAGAATCTAACCCTGACTTTTGAAACCTACAAATGGGCTCAGGAACTGGACCTGATAAATCCATTTTATACTGATTCAGCCTCATTATTGATCAGAAATCATTCTTGAAGCAAGAGTTGCAAGTTTTGATTTTTTTTTATTATTCTAAACTAAACCATGTGAGAATGAAGAGTGATGAAGAAGCTTTGTTTGTGTTAGTGTGGATTGTTCCTAACATAAAGCATGCACTTTTTATTGAAGAAAGTCCATAATTCTGCATGTCTAAATATGAAATGTATATGCAAATGTATCAAAATTATAATATACAAAGAAAATATTTTTTCTTGAAATGACAGTGAACACATCACTTATGATGACCAAAGAGAAAAAAATCACAGTAGTTTTTTTTTTTTTTTTTTTTTTGATTTTTCTCTGTGGGGTACAAGGCGACCCCACTCAGTAATCTATGTGTGTAAAACAGGTTGGTAGGCTGAGGGTTAAAGGCTACTGAACCACTGAGACTTTTACATAATATTCTACTCACAGTAACAAAACTCTCACTCCAAAATCCCAGTGTGTAATAGAATTTTCATAATTATTGTCATCAAATCACACTCATAGTTTTGTAAACAGACCTCAGAAGTACTGGACCCCATGTCTCCCTCAGCAACAATTAATTAACAGTATACATTTGGAGAGCATTCAGGGAAGCATTAGCGGTGGCAGAGCTGGGACTTACTTCTGCGGGCCCGGGTGCCGCAGTCACCCCAGTTGTGTTCTTGTGCTTGCTCCCCACTCCCACATGTCAGCGTTCTGTCTGCCACCAAACGGCGCGGCATCTATCATCGCCACAAAAGGCGGCTGGAGCGGCCACAAAGACATTAGCATTTTTTGCATCTCATTACGGTTCTAATTGCGCGGCCCGCCGTCTCCATTATCTGTAGTGTAGTGCTATCAGTGATGTCTGAAAGGTGCGTTTAAATGTCAACGATGGAGTAGGAAAAAGCAGTGACCTTTGGGGAGTCACTTCTGCCTGGCGCTATTGGCCTCTTGTTCAAGCCGTTTGCACCTTAACGCCTCATTTGGGCCCTGTCACCGCTGTTATACATATATTATGAGGATATATTTTCATAACAGGGCCACAGGCGTGAAGCAAGTGGTTCTCATTTAACCAATTTAATCACAATTTTGTTTCCCAGACATTAAAATAATAAAACCACGCCAGTAGTTCCCCAGTGACACAGTCTATGTTATCTTTAAATATGTAATGACAAGGAAGCCCTCTAACAACAAGGTCCTGGAAATCTATGCCAAAAAGGGTACTCCAAAATCCAAGTGGAAAATAGCAAAATAACTTGTCAACAATTATAAACAGCTGTGATAATTCATAATCGCTTTGCCACTGATCTCTTTGGATATGAATCTTTTAGTTAAAATCAGCACAGCTAACAGACTTTAACAGACAGATAAATGAGCTGACTGCTTTGTAGCTATTTAAGCGCTGAAATTCTCAGAAAGAGTCCAGTGATGGTGTATGGGAAACACACACGAGTACTTCCTGATTTCATCTGTCTATGTAGAGCCACAAGACCGAGCGTTTTCAACTCTTGCGAAAGGCAGCACCTCAGCATACAGGATTACTCAAACATGAGTGAATGAAACAAAATACTACTCCAGGTATGTTTTTGTGGTTTAATGATTCACTTTCGTCATTTACTAAATAAATCGTATGCTGTTTCTTCTTTTTTCCTTACAGTTTTTCCCTTCTGGAGTCACCAGAACAAATCTTCTGCCTCATAGCATGGAGTGATTTGCATATTGATTGAGCATATGTTTTACATCGTATGGCCTTCCTGATGCAACCCTCTCCATGGCGACAAAACGCCTCACAACCAGAAAGTTCTCGGTTTGATTCTCAGACCAGACTGGGTGGTAATTGGAAGTTCCTCTCATGTCTGGGTGGGTTTCCTCCGGGTACTTCAGTGTGCAGTAAAATCAAAAGTGTTAACCATCTCAATAGTATTAATAATATTTAATACAATGTTTTTTGCCACTGTGTCATTTTCAGACAGAACAGATGCTTAGGATGATGCTAGGTTATGTGCATCTTTGAAAGTCAGGCTGTTTAATCATTATGACTAACATACTGAAATGTTATTGTTGTATATAATTCATCTAGATCAAAAATAGTTGTCTGTTATTATTATAGTCTATAAATTAAAATAGGAAATCATGACATTTCTTTTCTGTGCTGTTTCTCTGTGTTTGTATGTGTCTAAAACATGCACTTTTTAGCAAACACTTTGCTAAAGATTTTCTATTGCCATTGGTGTACCGTATTTTCCGGACTATAAGCCGCTACTTTTTTCCCACGCTTTGAACCATGTGGATTATACAAAGATGCGGCTTTTCTATTGATTTTTCTTCAGCCGCCAGGGGGGCGCTACAGAGTACAGAGTTACATTATTTTTAATTCCGGATGCTGTGCACGTCCAGTTTGCTGTTTGGTGCGATCTTGCGGAGGTTGATCTGAACGGAGTCCGGTGTCGAACGGCGTCGAACAAAATAGACTGGCTGTGTATCTCCAGTGCAGGGCGGAGCACGGCCGGACCGGTGCCGCAGAGCTGCGAAGGCTGTGGAAACGCTCTCATTCACTAGAACGGCTGCGTATTTACTGCGGAGTGTGTGGCGCAGTGCAGCAGAGCGGATTCGCATGCAGTGTGTAGCCGGTAAATATCTAATTTCTCAACTTGGATATTGGCGGCTTACAGTCCAGTGCAGCTTATTTATGTTTGTTTTTTTTTAAACTTAGTGGGTGCGGCTTATATTCAGGTCTGCTCTATAGTCCGGAAAATACAGTATAAAGTGGTATTTTTTATGTTTAGTCAGTGGACCCCCATTAGTGGTTTGTTCCCCTGCTTTGGGTGGGGGTCAATTCCCAAAACTCCAGCCAGTGCCAGTCCGAAGCCTGGACAAATAGATAGGGCATCTGGTGTAAAAATGTATCTGTGCAAACGACACTTGAAAGAAAGTTTAAAAACCCATGTCATTTGGACATATTATTTTTTTTAGAGTTTAAGACATTTTGTCTGTCATCCAAAGACTTTTTCTTTTCTAAATTGAAGTCTCTTGGATGAGAAGCAAAATGTCTTCAACTCTATAACCCTATAATGATGCCTGAGTCTTCACAAACACCTTCAAAGAAAGGGATATTTTCTTCTGTCAGTTTTGTCAGTATTGCAATCAATGGTGGAAGAAGTAGTCAATTTCTTTACTTAAGTAAGAGTACAGATAAAAGAGCAAAAAATTACTCAAGTAAAAGTATAAGTAGTATAATCTTTAAATTTCTACTTAAGTAAAAGTATAAAAGTACTTACTTTTAGATGTACTTGCAAGTAAAAAAGGAAAAGTATTTTGCACAGACTCAACAACTCAGTGTATTAAATGTGAGGGATTTGACTGAGAAGTTGAGCTGATTACTGATGAAATGAACAAACTGGTGCAACAGAAGAGACTACTACTTTACTGCACCTGTTATATTTAAGTACTGTGTGTCTACAATGAGACCATGCCAAAAACACATGATTTTAAACCAAAACTCAAAATACTTTGTTCTTAAAACCAATTCATAAATGTAGTGCAGTAAAAAGTACAGATACTTGTTTCTAAAATGTTTTGAAGTAAAAGTAAAAGTACCTCTTATAAAATGTACTCAAGTAAAGTACAGATACATGAAAATTGTACTTAAGTAAAGTAAATAAGTACTTTTACTTTGTTATATTTCATCACTGATTTCAATCCTGCCAAAGGTCAGCTTTTTTGATGGATATAGGAACTAATATCTACATGGTAAAAATCATTACATTTTCGTCTTATGATGGACAAGTAGCTCAGGATCACTAATCCCACTTTAATAAGTTCACTTTTACTAATGGAACTGACCTCTGCTAAGTCAGTTTCTACAACAGTACACAAAGCAATTATTCAGTATTGTTACTAATGTGATTTTATTTTGCTACCTCATCAAAATTAGTAGCAAAGACCACTAAAAATGTGTGTGCATTTTTGTTCAGTAACATCAGTTGTAGAAAGCTGTACTGTATTTACAGTTATATATTGTCACAAGTCATTTTTAAAAGTGAAAGCGTCTGAATGACACTTACCCAGTCCGAGCAGGCGTGTAATGAGCCGACAACCGGAGGAAGCAGCGTCTTTAAGAGTTTATCAAAATACCTGTGCCTCCTAATTAAAGAAGCGCGGCCCACCATGGATCCGTTTACACCAGACTTGATCTGAACACAAGCGCTCCCATTAGCGTCTTCCTCCCCGAGAACCTGACAGTAATTGCCGTCTCGCTCGGCTCCCGTTGTTCTCCTCCACTTGAGCACATTTAGTGAATTTAGCTCACACTGTAGCTTATTATTGTGGCATACAGTTTGGGGAATCAAATAAATCACTTAGGTTATCTTATTAATTAAGTCCAAATGAATGCGGCGGAGCTAATTTATTTCCTTCCAAATACCAGGGGATCTCCCTCCGCAACTAATGGCACCGTCTGACATTTCATACTCTTAACAAATAACCTACAGTAATGCGTTTAGATTTCTCCAATTACATGTCATTTAGAGCATTTATTAACATGGCGTCGCTCGATATGGAAAAACATCTTTACTGTAATGTATGTCACTACTGTTTAAAATGTTAATGTAAACTTCTTCATTTTGATATTAACTGTTAAAAAGTCACTGCACTGGATTCAAATATTTACAAACATATTATTCTCATTTAATTAAAGAAAGTGCAACATAGTGTTTACATTACATGTTTTTTTGCAAATCATAAGTGAATTATATGTCAGTGATAAATTCATTTTATGTATCTACATGTGGCTTGTGTTTTAATTAAGTTATGTATGCATACAATAAAAAGCTATAGTTTACAATACAGCACTTACTATTTAAATGTGTCCTCAGTCAGACAGGTGTGTTTGTTTACCTGCTCTACATGTTTTGCCTTCTTCCTGTAGTCTTCATCAGGTGTCAGGTGATGTTAGTGTGACATGTCTTGTAGGCTGCTTGTGTTGTTTTGTCAGACATACTCAGGACCACATGTATGCGCCCTTATTCTGATGAATGATCCTAAACTGGAAAAATGCCAGGATCATCCGTGCTGAAAGTAACAAGTATCACCACAGGCTCAGGATGGCCATTGAGATACAGAACCATGCACCAAGGACCATGAACCGGGACAAGGGAGCATATACCCTGTCCCACACTTGGGACGTGGCCCCTACTGTCTGACAAAATTACAAAATTACATGGGCAGCCTACGAGACACTTCTGACAAAGACCACAGGAAGTACTTGAAACACGTAAAGCAGGTAAACAAACACATGGCTGACCAGTCAATTGTAAGAACTGTATTGTATCATAGACTAAGAAAGAATGAATTTAATGATCCACTTCAGCCATTTACTTAATACCTCTGATGCCCTTCACTTCTTGAATCGCCACAGCAAATCTCCTGCCTCACACTGTGGAGTTAGTTGCATATTAATTTAACATAGGTTTACGCCGGATGCCCTTTCTGATGGAACCCTCTCCATGGTGGCAAAGTGATTAGCACCGTCGCCTCACAGAAGGGTTCAGGGTTTTCTCAGACTGTCTGAGAACCACAATGGGGGTTCGGGGCCTTTCTGTGTGAAGTTTTCATATTCTCCTCATGTCTGGGTGGTTCTCCTTCAGGTGCTCCAGTTTCCCCTGATCAAGCTTGGTTCCAGTCCAGTAGAGGCAGTGTGGACCTTGTTAATGCAGTTATGGCAGACCTGTTCAGTAGTTTTTAAACCTGGTGTAATGACTGTTTCCCAGTTGCCAGGATCCTTTCTCCAGAGGCTGATTGAAGGCTTTTCTCCAGAGTCAGGTGCTCTGGAGCATGTGTTTTGCGTCATTGCGTCATGTCAAGTAATCATATCACGTGCTTTAAAAACCAACCCTTTCACGTCTGGAAATTGTTTGCAGTGCATTGTGGGCTATTTTTTAGTAGTGTGCGTCCTTTGTGAAATGGAAGAGGCAAGCTTTGCAGGAGGTTCTTTCACCACCTCCTCTTGCTATCGCCAATGTGGACACTTGTGGTATTGCAGCGTCATGTGACCAGGAAACAATTCTTCCACTGACTGACACTGACATTTTGTAGTTGAGTGATTTTCAGTGGAATCATGGCATTAACTATTATTAAAGAGAGTGGTATATCTATGCCTGAATATAGTCTGTTCACTGCTGTGAACCTTTAGTTACACAGACATCCAAAAGTCCTTAAGGGGCATACTTTTAGGTTTGCTTTGTCCAAATGAATTCACATTTTCTATAAAACAATTTTTTTTAAGCAATTAGCCACCCAGTGATCCCACATTTACTCACAGTCACTATGTAGTTATTATTTGATTGAATTGAAAAAGTAAAAGTAAAAGTAAAAGTCCAGTATTTTAGGTACTTAACTATGATAATTATGCCTGTAATATGAATATACCACAATGCAGTTAATAATCGTATTAACTAACTAGCAACCACAGCTTACAATGTTTTTTTTTGTTTTTTTTTCTGAATATCTGAATCACTGTCATAATGACTGGGAGTGTGGATTTCATTATTCTATGAGAAATCCACTCTCACTCAATCCACTTTCAGTTGCTGGCAGTGTGTGAACTGTCGAACCCGGGCATATGATGCTGTGAACCTTGTGCCCCTGACCCCTCCCCCTCTGCACTCTCTCACCCCCCCTCCATCCCCCCACCCCCTCAGACCCCTCGGCGGAACAACACTCGATCCTCTCTCTTGCTCTCTCCTCTGCAGCTCCAGCCTGGGTCCACTGTGCCTCTCTCTCGTGGCCCCTGGGCTGGTGCAGAAGACCCCAGCCAGCCGTGCTTATCTGACCCTCACCTTGGCGTATGGTGACCTTGACCCGCACCTCACCCTTTCCCCCCACCCTCATCCTCAGGGCTACATCTGTTCGCCTTCCCTGGGACACCCAAGTAGTTAGCAATATTGAAACATCACCTTGGGGCTCCATTTGTTTTCTCTGGAGAGGTCAGGGGAAGGGGTTGTCATTAAGGGACTGAACTTGATCCGCCGCTTCCACATAAATTGGTCCATCCGTGCGCACTGTAAATAATGAGCGTATAATGCGCCGACATGAAACCCTAAACTCCGAATCTGACACTCTATACGTTTCCTCTTTATGGATCCATTGTTCCCAGGTCTGACCTGTCACAGGGGCAAAGCAGAACAGCAGTTGAGTGGAACTTTAGGAAGTTTATTGCTGATTGGAAAACAAAGAAACCAGCATTTGATCCCGTATAACCTTTTTGAGTATATCTGTCAAAAGGGGATACACAGAGGATTCACTATAGTGGTCTACGTTGCATTCCCAGAGGAGGAAGAAGTACTCAAAATACAAACTTTATAATCTGACCAAGTAGTCCACTCAATTATTACTTAGAATAGAATATAATAGTACTTATTGTCTCCCAATTCCAACAAAAGGCAGAAATTTGTCTTTGGCTCGCCCAATACGCATTTCATAACCACGTACACTCATAAAAAACACATTCAATATAGAAACAAGTATATAAGTTAATGTAATAAGGACAGAATAGCAACAAGACACTAGACAATAGAGATAAGGTACACAACAAAATGCTGAGTGCCAACAGCAGTTTAGGATTTAGGCTAGGAATACTAGAGTGACCATTTAAAACATTCCTGTATTTAAAGTACAGTATATATTTTTAATTAGTTGCAAAACAATATCATCTATGACTAATGCCACTACTACAGCTACTACTATTATACTGCGGCTAGACACAATGTAGTTGTTCAGATGTTTATGTTAAATAAATAGTATTCATAATAAAAGGCAATTTCTCACAGAACGGTTATAAGAACATAGTTATAAGAACCCCCTACCCCATATTCAGTTATAGGAACTCTTGATGTCCCAACTTGCCAACTTGCTTTTGCACTGCTTAAAGCAACCAAATAGGAACTTCATAATCCCCATGACATAGTATGATGTAGCATATGTGCCACATCCAGCAGCTACAATAAACCTAAAAATATACTGCTAGCATGAAGAATGAAGATCTCACTTTTCACTGTGACACATAAGAACCAGGCTTGAGGAGTTTGCAGAGAAAGTGAGGAGACAAAAGATACAAGGGTGAGTCTAACTTGCTTTAAAATTATCAGCTTGAATGTGTTAGGAGTAAATATTTCAGGTAAATGCCAGTGGGTGTGGTGTACATACACTGAAAGGTTCCTAGGCCGACTGGAAAGCCTGAAGTAGGTGCTGTTGTCCCAGTCCCTAGTTCCTGTCATGTCCAAATGCATGACAAAACGGGAAAGTTCCTCAAAAGGTTATAGGTTCCCAGGGGTGGTTCTAGACCTCTTTCAACTGGGGGGCCACACTGGGGCCAGCCTTTTTGCTGGGATGTACATGAGACATTTTGATGTAAACTGACTAGGATGTATTTTAAACATAACAGTTAAAAATAATGCTGATATCATCTTTGTAAACATGATAAACATATCTTCCCCTTTTTTTTATAATGCTAGAATAACCCTTGAAACAAATTTACAATATAATATGTGAGTTTCATAAGACATGTATGTAGGTTCCTACATTATGAAAGGGCCTAAAGTAACAAAAATATGCTTTGCTTTTACAACTCTTAACACTTAACACTAAACAAGGTTTTACTAAATATGTAGAACTACTTATTGCAAGCATAACTTCTCATAACATTTTTTTTCAATTAATGGCTTTTTTTCTAATATATTTTCTTAATTTTTGAACTGCTCTCTTTTTGTGAGGGCCACAGCCACATACTATGACTGGAATAGACAGTGTGGGTGAAGTGCCCAGGGACACCACGACACTAGTATGTGCTTCAGGTAAGGTTCAAACAGCCGACCCTCTGCTTGGTGGGTGAAAGTAGTTAAAATATGTGTATATAATCCATCTGGCCCAATTGCCTGTTGTTGGAGTGAATGTGTGACAGGCCAAAATAGAAATCTACCTGCATTTGGCTGTTGGCAAGGTTTCAAGCCCTGGCTGCAACTACTACTACTTCTGCTGTGCACCTAACCTGGAATCAAACCAAATTATTGTGCTATACATACATCGCCACCAATGACCAAAAATAATTAATTAAATAAATAAATGAATAAATAAATAATTAAGAGACTACTGTATAATCAAAGCCTTATGTACTAATCAACTTGCAAGTAAGGGCTAAACCTACTAGTTTATTGACACATTTGTGTAAAAGTAACATTTTCCTCAATTTACTCAAGCTAAAGTGTCTCATAAATTTAAAAAAAGTTTTCAGTAAGAAATTGCTCAAGTAAAAGTATGTAGTTATGTCCTACTGTACATTATTTTTCAACTAAACATTTTACTTTTTTTGTTTTTTTAAGCATCAGTTGTTGGGCATGCTGTCACACTGCAGCACTGCAGCCTGATATTCTGATTACTCTGGCCTTTATCACTTCTTTAGCAGTGATGTAAATTGTGGATTGGTTGACCTTTTTAGCTAGAAATGCTTTTGTTCTCAGCAGCAGAAACAGGCGTCAGGGCCAGCCATTAAAAAAAAATCTGAATATTATTGCAGAGATGGCGACAGTTTCAGGTTTTAATAGATAAAGAACATAAGAGCTGACAAGTACGGTGGCTCACAACAACCAAAAGAAAGACTTAAGTGAGCCACAACAAAACTGCAAAAAACATAACACAATCTAGTAGATCAATAAAAATATTAGTATACCGTGTTCAGTGGTAACATAATGATTTGAATGCTATATTTCAGCTGTCCTAGCATAGCAAACAATTAATCCAATTACTATATAAAATGTAGGAAAAATAAAATTCAGTATAGTGTCCTGTATTTAAACAGTTAGTTTGTGGTTGTACTGGAAAAGTCCCTGCTCATGCGGTTTTTAGTTCAACTCCAACCATTTTTCTCTTATTCCTGGTGTCACAAAAGTCATATTATATAAGATTGTGCTGAAAAGTTGGCGGTTCTAAAAACAAAATGGGATTTCATTCAATCATCTTCTGCTTATTCTTGTTAGGAGCTGTGGGTGGCTGGAGTATATAACAGCAACTATGGGCCTTAGGTGGGTACATCCTGGACAATGGCCTGTGCAGTGGTTATGCACTGGCAGAAAACGTATCATTTGCACATTCGGTAACACTTAATTTGTGTAACTGCAACGTCGTAAGACATGCTGATCATGTAATAACTATGTAGTACTTGCGTGAGGAGATTTTGTGTAATTACATAGATGTACCCCGGGTAAGGCCCATAGGAGGGGTACATCTGAGGCCTATGTAAGTACACATTCTGGACAATAGCCTGTCGCTGCAAAAACAGTACAATGACTACTTGGCAGAGTAGTGTAACAAGTATTTTCATGACATTTGTACCTAGAAACTGTAAATTCCAGTACAATATAAGTATGTTATTACAGTTTGTTAATATGTGTGTTACATTGTAGTTACATCATAGCTTCGCTGATTTAAGGGTAGTGTAAAATAAAGAGTACAGATGAAAGGGTTTCTGTCAGTGCATAACTTTCATTCCTCTGTTTTAGATGGTATTTTTAAGTGTGCAGCCCTCAGCCAATCACAGCTCAAGGACAAATTAAAGCTAATCTGTATGACGGCTCTTGTGTAATAGATGGCTTCAGGGAAAGATGCGTTTGGGAAAAGTCCGGCCCTGATGTCGTATTGTTTTCTGGGAGCATGAGAAGAGGGTTTTTTTTTTTTTTTTCAAACTCTTGTCCCATGGTATCAGATCACAGAGAGTCAAGGGGGAGGCTAAAGGTTAGCGCTCTGAAACATGGCATTGATCCTAACACCTGACAGACAGCAGCCTCGCTCCTCTCTGCTGCTCGCTCATTCAATATTTCAGCCAAAGCACCAGCCCTTGCTCTCAGCACTAATCTTTTATAGTAATACAATCTTTAATCTTTGGAGGACATGGTAAAATCAAACTTATATTATTTACAGTACAGTAGTTCTCAGTTGTTGCTCATTTATATTCTAAAAGACATTAAGGTAAACATTCATTGTATAGAGAATTCTGTAGTTAGTGTAATAATACAATATAGGCCATCCTCAAGAGGTCATAAGCCAATGTATTCTTTGTGGCAGTCTCAGGCCTAGATAAATGGAGAGGGTTGCATCAGGAAGGGCATCTGGTGTAAAATATATGCTAAGTCAACATGCACCCATAGGAGATTTGCTGTGGGGATCCTGGAAAGGGAGAAGCCAAAAGAATCTTTCCTTTGATATTTTTCTAATACATTCAATGTTATTCTTACTGTAAATTTAAATGCAAATGATTAGCACCTGCTACATTGGTATATGATGCTAAATTGTTGCTGATTTATGATAACAATACACTATATTTCCAAAAATATCAATCTACTTTGAAATGTTCTTCCATCATATTTTCAGTACCCATCGCAAAAACATAACTTGCTATTTTTGTATAAAAATGTAAGCACAAATCAGTTGTTCACTGAAAATGTTTATAATGCACAGTATTTTCTACATATCCAAATAAAAGTTCTAAATTGTTTTATATTTAAGATATCCAGAGCATTTAGGTGATATACTGTTTTGGCTTTTACAGGTATTTACTGTTCCATTTAACAGTAGATGATAAATAGTTAAAGGTCCTCACTTATTCTGAATCAACTTTTTGGTGCTTTTAACCATGTTATAATGTTGTTTGTACCTCATAAACACACCAGAGTAGTATTTTGTTTCATTCACACATTTTGAGTAATCCTGAGCCCATTCCTTCTCAAGAGATGAACAGCTCCCTAAAAGAAAATTTTAAGTTATAAAATGTGAAATGTGAAATACTAAAGCAAAGAAGTCCAAAATTATTTCTTATATTGTCTGTGGCCCAGTGTAAATTTGTCTGTAAATTTGTTTAAAAGCTAACTGCATTACATTATGGCTTATTATATATTACACATGGTAATATACTGTTTTAATATTGATATTTTTTTTCCAACGTATACCTTGTTTTGTCTGTGGCCTGATTCACTTTTTTTTTTCATTTGAATTATTGTAAAGATTACAGTTTGGTGAATATTACTGTAATAGATGCATGTGTATGTTATAATACAAACAATGTCCTTTTCATTTTTTCTCTTATTTAGACCCAAATACAAAGCCACAACTAAAGGTGTTGTGGAGCGCTGCCTGAATCAGATCAAACTGACAGATTTTTTAAAGAGAATGAATATCCTCCCACTCGCTGAGGAAGGGCCCTGCTATTTGTAGGGCCAATGTGACCTTTCTCCATACCCTCCAAGATTAGCTGGACAACACAGAAAATTGCGCTCATGCTGCAGTCTATAAATCACAGCCAGCCATTTTTTCTTTAAAGGCGTATGTAAATACCAGTGTACATGCTAGGTAAACAACACTAACCCTGATACAAATGGCTGGAAAATTGAAGAAAAGCAGGGTATTTTTCTGCTGAAATTGCTTTTGAAGCCCGGCGCTGGCTCGCGGGATGAAGGAGGCCTGGAATGATTTGTGCTGGGGGAATAGAAATGGCTTGATGATAACCACACTCGACACAGTAGCTGCACTGGCCAGTCCTTACTCTGATCAAAGATATCATTGGAGCACATTATTTCCTCTGTGTGTGGAGTGACGTGCACTCAGGAGTACACTTGGGTTTAGGGACAAAGGCCATGCACCGCAGAGCAGCCGGGGCTGGCTTTAACCAGCTGCTCTGATACTGTGAGGAGCTGGCTACATTAAACATGGTTTACCTATCTATAAGGTTTGGATATTGGATGATTCAAGACTACAAAGCTTGTGATATTCCAGATATTTTCTTTATTTTTATTTTAACAGTTAAAACCATCCCAAAAGACGACAGGTAACAGCAGTAATAACAACAGCTTGGAGCAAATACTGAAACTCTGAGAAGTGCTGGAGCTTAATGTTAGACTAATGCACAATTATCCTAACCCTGTTTCAATATAATCTATATAGTACTATTTAATATATACTGTGTATAGAAGCATGTGCTTGGCCAAAAATTCTCCATGTGCCAAGATGGTGTCTTAGGCTCTTGGCTTTTCACAGACTCTAATGACTTCTGTATGCATTAAGGTGATTAAATAGTTTTCTGATAAAAACGAACTCTATAAAAACAACAGCAAACAAACAGCCTTGTTTTTAAATATGGGAATATAGACATGTGGGAACATATTGCTATGCGAACATAGAGCCTAATTTAGAAAAAAATATCTTTGAAATGTGGGAACATAGGTCTGTAGGAACACAGGGCCTGAGTTTTTTAGCCCCGCAAATTTGTGAACATAGGGCTGTGAAAACATAGGGCCTAACTAAAAGCAAATCTGAGTAATGTGGGAACATAGGGCTGTGGGATCATAGGACCTAATTGTTTTTCTTAATAAACCTTTTTTAATAATATTTTCTACACCATTTAGTTATTTTATTATTATTTTGTATATATTTTTCTCCAAATTTTTGATTTAAATATAATTATTTTTTATTTGTATTGTACATCTGTATTTTTTACTTGGCACTGCACTATAAGTGTTTGTATGTTGCCACAAGTCAATTTCTTAACTTGTTCTTAATTTTTGTCATAACTCTTAATTCTCATAATTCTATATATTTATCATTTATCTGCTGTCTAGCATGTCATCTCAGTCCCATAGCAGCCTGTACTGCTGGCCTCCCTGTGACTCTACCTCCAAAGCCAAAATCACATTCAGCTCCAAATTACTGTGAGTGTCAGCCGTGAAATCATAATTATCATTTCTTTAAACCTCCAAAGTCGTTTTGGCACCTTCCTCCGGGCCTAAAAAAAATCCCACACACGGACAAACCGCGGGGCACGAGCTCTGCCGGCCAACGGGACGATTAATGTCCAACATCTGGTTCACGGCTGGGCTATCGGCAGTACCCACCACGATCATGGTGACAGCGTGGTGGGCATCAGAGTGCCGCGGAGTGACCCCCGCCAGGTTCTAAAGCGTGACGAGCCCGAGAGCCGCCGCTTTTGATTGGAGCGCGGCGGCCATTGATGCCTGCAGTAGATCCTCTGCTATCTAATCACACAGCACTGGTCAGTTATGATGCCAGCTCCTAAATCCAGAGCCGTCTGTAAAGCCGCGGGGGGAGATTAACCGCCGCGGAGCCACTGTCCTACATTCAAAGACTTCCTCCTAAGATCTGGTTTCCAGGAAAGTCCGGTTATCCGTCCGAGCAAACACAGGCAGACAGTGAGAGTCCTTCATGCCGTAATGGGCCTATCACAAAGACCACACAGCTTGGGTTTTGGAAGAAGAAGTGATGCCTTCTGAACCTCTTTGTCTGGGACGGCTAAAGCGTCTCAGAGAGGCTTGGGCTGGAAGAACACTGGAGGACATCTTGTTTGGTCTCATTTAGGACATTTCTTAAAGCTGCAACCTGCTGGCTTTTGTTTTGTATTTTTTTAAAAAGGAGGGGGGGTCTATGTTCCCACAGCTCTATGTTCCCACATCCCTATGTTCCCACATTCCTAAGATTATTTACCGGTTAATGGTGCATGTGTAATGGTGCATCTTAGAAATATGGGAACATAGAGCTGTAGGAACATAGAGAGTCATAAAAAAATAATTAAAAAAAGTAGAAATGTGGGAACATAAAGCCTAATTTAAAAAAAAATTTAAGAAACATGGGAACATAGACTGTAGGAACATAGAGCTGTGAGAACTTTGAGCCTAATTAAAAAAAAAATCTTCAAACACGGGAACATAGAGCTGTGGGAACATAGGACCTAATAAAAAAATCATAAAAACATGGGAACATAGGGCCTAATTTGAATAAAAAATCTCAGACATGGGGGAACATAGCAGTAGGAACATGCGACCTACATTTTAAATGTGGGAACATAGAGCCATTGGAAGACAGACCCTAATTTAAGAAAGTAGAAACATGGGAACACAAAGCTGTGGGAACATTGGCCCTACCTTTTAAATGTGGGAACATAGGGTCGAAGGAACACAAAACCTTTTTTTTTTTTTTATCGTAGAAACATGGGAACATAGGACTGTAAATAGGGCTTTTTTTTTTATTTTTATTAATCTTAGACACATGGGAACCACCCTGAAAGTACAACTGAACTCTTCTCCACTGCAAAACCTTCTCTACGAAACACTAATACGTTGGGTCATTAAGTCAGAATTTGGTTGAGGTAACCCCCTCTACTGCCTCGTGTACTGCAGTAGTTAAAGAAGTTCTTAAAATCTGCACTCAAGTATAAGTACAAACAAGTACTTAACAAAATTTAAAATGAGTATAAAGTTCAGTAGACAATGAGAGTACTCACTGCCTGACTGTACTGACTGACTTATGGCCTTGTTTTTAAATAAAGTACTCTTTATTAACAATACACTGTAAGTATTTAAAAGAAATAAAGTTGCCTTGAATATCAACTAAGTCATTCTCATTCCTCATGTCCCCTCCTCTTACTATCACAGTCCCCTATTAGGACAACGCTTCTGTGGTCACCAAGCTCCGTACATGGCCACACTCCATTATGTCCCACAGACAGAAGCAGAGCTCTGGGCACTTTTATTTTAATATTTATATCACAGTCTGGTGTAGCCATAATGATATTAGGGAGCTGACGGAATTCTCCACCCAGCTGGACATGTTAATTGAGAAGGCAGGATTTAAAGGCAAAGTTCACGTCAGTGCAGATGGCGGGACAATGCAAGATGGCTGCCCTAGGTCAGTGTCATTTCTTACTATACCTTAACAGCAAGGTTTTTTTTCCTCTGTCTTTCTTTTTCTTCTGCTTTGACACGTGCTGGTCCCTGAGCTCCAGAGCAGTCTTCAGGGCTGGGCTCTGTACTTCAGTGCCCTTCATGGAGGGTTGGATATGAGGCAGAGATATTTACTATAGACTTGTCTCTGCCTTAGTTTATCCATGTGTGGGTTAAGATGAGAATAGTGCCAACAGTGCTGGCTTCCATTATGCAGGATAGCTGTGTATATATGTATATGGAAGTCGGAAGTATTATTGACATACTTATTTTACACACTTTATTTTTACAACAAACACTAACAAATGTAACTCTACTATATTTTCAATTTTTATCTGTGTCTTAAGTCTAAATGTAGGTTGTATATCGTCTGACACCACCACTGCTTTTGACCTGCACTTTGTCTTTTTAAAGGTTGGTTTGTGCACATCTGTGGGTCTTAGAGACAGAATAGCAGAAATATGTTTATTTGAAGCTGAAAAATGTTCTATAATACATAGATACAAAATGTGAATTCACCTCAAAGGCCTTTCATTCTGCACTGAAACTGTCACTGTAAGTTGTATCTGTATACAGCAGAAGTGAGTACACTGTGGCAGATGTCCTTTTTCTGGGTCCAGCGGCTGTAAGGCATGTGTTCATCTCCTACAAATGTCCCTCTCAGGCACCTGTACTTATAAATGTGTGGTGATAATGTGTCCATAAATCAATACAAGTTTATGATGTGATGTAAAACAAGTTCCACAAGTGCATTATTGGAGCTAATGAAATGATAGCAGGGTAAGAGTGCACTGCCATGACGTGTGAGTGAAAGTTGTGCTGCTGAGGTGTAACAGATGGGTTTATCCTCAGTGAGATGGATAGTGTGGCAACACACATCTACATCAAATTAGAGCCCCCTCCCCCGGCCGGAGCCTACACCGGAAAGCAGGTGTCTGCTTAATAATTTGGTCAAAGATCAGTGAGTTAAAGGTTGAGGCCAGGGGCAGAGAGGGCCGGGGTCAGCCTGGTGCACAGGAGCTGCTGAGACATGATCTCCTCAAGTCTGGAGCACACAAACCCCAAGGTCATCCATTAGTGCTCTGGCCCAATGGTGCTGCAAGACCCACAATAAATTTACTGTGCACCCTTAACCCTTTTAATACTCCCCATGACCCAGATGAGAGATCAGCTCCCTCTGGGAGGGGCACATTACATTATTAGCACTGTGCATCATTGACAGCCATTATATTCAACACAGTGTGCTGGTGACTTCATACAGTAAATACTCACACAATAAAACACATTACAGCCATTTTCAGCTAAATAAGATCATCTGTGAAATTCATTAAGTTTTTCTGCATCTCAGTGGAGTCACTAATGATGTGAGTGAGATTGCATCTTTAATTTAAATGATACCTGGAAACCTCCTCTGGCCATCTGTGATCCCTACACACATGTATATGACAGTGTCAGAGTCTGGGCGGGTTTAAAGCTCTCTGAGTTATGACTGATCATTATCTGCTCTTTCAAACAATGAACAACTTATCTACATTAATGATTTTCCTCTTTTCCTCTAGAAAAGGTGAGACTGTATGCATGAAGCAGAATGAAATGTCAACAGTGTCAACCAGTCCCTTTAAATAGGACACTCCTGTGATCCCTGCTGCTGCTTGGCGCTCCAACCCTTCAGGTGTCAGGACGGGTGTCACCAGAAGAAATGAAAGTGACACCGTGTTGACAGGAAGAGGGGACTTTGTCGTTCTCAGTCCTCTCAGGACAATGGAGAGTCATCACCTCCACTCAGACACAGCCACTAATGAATCAAGCAACACCTCGGGCGGGCGGCGCGGGGCCTTTTGGCCGGGGGCAGCCCAGCACTGTCATTGATAATGGGATGGTGTATTGGACTGCGGCTGATTTGATGTCTGCTCTAACCTCTCCCATGGCCTGCCATTTTGACATAGCTTAATTTTGGCCCCTGCTCATGAAGACATCCTGTTAGAGGTGTTGCACAAGTGTAGGTCCTCATCTCTCCTGCTTAGAGCCTCACACTTAGAGCCATAACAGCTGCCATTGTTTTAGAGCAAAAAAGGTCAACTCTTTTATTTTAGCTCTTTAGTTAAACACGTTAAGGGTATTCTGATTTGAGTCTACCACGGAAAAAAAAATTCAAGACAATGGCAGATTTGCATATGCTGCTGCTGTTCTCAACACATTGCAATAACTCACTCCTTGTGGTTGGACCAATGTAGCTTATATTTTTTGTTATGCTAAGTATATTTTACATTAATACTGTTTGAACGTTGCAAAGTGGAGCAATTTAACTTTGCTAGTTTCTTTACTGTTTTAGGCTATTTTTTCTTTACGGAGCTCCCCCTACATTTCCGACCAAAGCACTGTTGTTCAAGTTTGGTTGACTGCTGTGTGATCCTTCACTTGGCTTTACTTTTGTTTTCCCCTTTTTGAATCCATAGGCCATTTTTTCTGCCATTTGGCCTCTCTACCATGATGAAAGTTGAGAAATAAAGCCATTGCTAGCTTGATGTTTGGCTCACCATGATGAAGTGCTTTCTTGCAAGACACAAGACTTCTGTGACAAATTAAGAAGTCAGCCCAGACCTCAGACCCAGTGTAGGGAGAAGCCTACTGTGATGCCAAGTGGAAATGCCTAGTGGTACAACATGAACTTTTTTTTATATATTTAAACTTTTTTGTAAGACAGAAAGGGCATCTGGTCTAAAAAACTCTCAAATAACTATGTGACCTGTTTCTTTTGGCAGCGCCTAACAAAAATACAAAAAGAGAATAATTCAGTATGTTATGTTGGAGTATGTATCCCTATCACGTAACATTTTAGAATAAGTCACCAATCTTAAGTAGTAATGAAGCATTAATAAATATGTTAATAACAACATAAAAAAACAAAGATTATAAATATTGAATAAAATTTGTTATAATTTTGCACTGATTTACATGAGCACATTACTTGTCATACCAATATTCATATAAGATAAACATTGTAAAAACAAAGTTTATAACTCAATAAATCCTTGCTAAATGACAAATTAACTTATTAACCCTTTATTAATACTAATACTTAACTAAGACCTTCAAGTGTGAGTTATTATTAATTAATTAATATCATATTGTAGTGGAGTATTCTAGTGATTCTAGAGTAGTGGCCTGGGTTACCATTTAGAATTGCTCAGACTATAAAGCATTACTTCAACATGAATAAACACCATTAAAAATTGTTATTGATGTTTAATTTTTTTGTAATAAGCTCATGTAAATCAGTGGTTTTGTCTGCATGAGCATCTATAAAGTATTTATTCAGTAAAATATAGTTAATTACATATTTATTAATGCTTTATTATGGCTTTATAGTGCTGAGATATACTAACGTGTTAACACAATGTGCTGTATTGAACAAGTCGGCCTTGTAACTCACTCACTAATTTCAGACCATTCCGCCTCAGGCCCAGTGTAGGTGGAATCCAGCCATGATGCTGAAAATGATGATGATAATGGGAATAAGTGGTAGAAGACGAATGACTACATGTTTTGAACAAAGTGTTCATTATAATATATTATTTCTTCATATTAGCCAAATTATGTATGTACTCATTTAATTTGTAGATAGCCATTGTGGACAATTAGCAATATTAAAACCTACAAACTGAAGTTTAAAATAGACAGGAAAATCATTTTGAAGTAATTAATCCACTTATTATTTTTTGGAGCTTTTTATATTTCAAACAAGTCACTAGGTTTCATATTTGAATACATCAAAGTATAGCTCAGAATGCCTATTATTTAACTGTATGCATTTCCCGCATTGATTATTGCAAACATTGGATTTTGAGAATGAATTTATATTACTGGTAATTGGATTAGAATATATTACTAATTAAACAAAACTATACCCCACATAATGTTTATAGCACATTGCAATAGTTAGCACCTAACAGCTGAAAATCATTTGCATAAAGGCAGAATCTCTCACCACTCACACCCTCTTTACCAACACATCTCCAGTCTATCTTGCAGTGTCTCCCATTTGACCCTGGACCCCCCCACCCCCCCACCCCACCACACACACACACACACTATCCCCCCCTCCCCTCCTTGTTTGTTCCTCCGGGCTGGTGCCTCTTTGTGTGACCTGCTCCTCACTCTTCCATCTCCTCCACAACACGCAGCCAGCCTTCTCTTTCACCGGCAACAATCACACGCTTGCGCCTCAGAAAAAAAAAAAAAAGAAAAAAAAATCTGAAAAAAAAGAGGACCTCTGCTCCCTTTGCCAACCAATTAAAAACCATCTGGGCTCATAGCAGCGCCCACTGATTACACGCAATTATTGGGATATGGAGAATTCATGTTATCAAACTAGCACTTTCCTAAAAGCAAAAAAAAAAAAAAAAAAAAAAGCAAAAAAAAAAGAAAAAAGAAGCAAAAGTTATTTTAACAAATGTTATATTATTATTATTATGATTATTATTATTATTATTATTACATTTTTATTTAAATAAATACTAAGCAACAGGAACACAACAACAACACACGCTTACAGAAAGCAAACAAACAAAACCAAAAATTCCAAGGGACATTACTCACAATCAAAATACATGACACAACACAAAATACATTAAACAAACCAAACAAAATAGATGACACAGCACCAAACAAAGGGCCACATATAACAAACAAACAACACACACCAAACATATTTATCTCGTCAGCAGTCAGAGTTCTGGTAGGATCCATCCAGACCTTGCCCCAAACATTTACTAAAAATGTCCCATATCTTTTTATGTTTTTTAACATGATGTTGTGTTTTGGCCATATACCTCTCTGGTGTTAAATAGCATTTTATAAAGTTTTTAAATAAGGAATATGCAACAAAAATCAATCTCTAAATATCTCTAAATTCACCTAGCATAATCGAAACAAAATCTAAATTAGGAATCCAGACCACTCTCCTCACACATTTCCCCAAGTTCACTCTAAAACAAAGACACAATTAAAAAAAAAAAAAAAAAAGGTCATTTATTTATTATGCATCTGCCAACTGATGGGCAGGAGTGAAAATGTACTTACCTAGATACTGCTCTCTAAGTAAAAGCTGCATTTCCAATACAAAGATTTTGGGACATGGGAGAGGCTTGAAGACCAAGATTGACAGACTCAAGGAAAAAATTATGTTTTGGCATGACTGACCTCAAACCAGCTGATTATTGTTGAGTTACTGTACAATTCTTATTTTGAAACATCAATGAAGCAGCACTGACATTAGCAGGTACAGGAGAGGAGTAACTTCCATCATCAAATACCCAGCCCACCCAGCACACAGACTGTTCACACCCCTCTCTTCAGGCAGAAGACTGCGGCTGCATTTGTGAAAAGTCAGTATACGTTCTTATTTGAGCAACAGCTTACCATTAAGAAAATACATCAAGCTAAAACCTACTCCCGGTAGAACCACCAGAGCTAGAGGTGACTGTGAGGGTCCTTTAAGACGTACCACCTTTGCACAGTCAGTCCTCTCAGTCAGGGGCTGTAACATCTGGAATAACATCCCTCACACAATTAGAGAATCCTCCGCACACAACACCTTCAGAACTGGTTCAAATCCAATCAACACTGTAGTCATTAGGGCTGTTCAGAACTCAGGGTGCATGATACAGATGCGTATGTAGGCATGCACCGTATCTTTATTGCTAAAGCCTTTTTTACATGTATGAATGAATGAGTGAATGTATCTCCTTCAGGACTTTGAAAATGCTGAAAACACTTCCACTCACTTGCACTTTATAGATAGGCATTTTAGACCTTGTTTAAATGTGAAATGTATGAACTATTGAGTGATTTGTTGGATAGTGTACTCTGGTATATGTTGTTTGTGTTTTATGTCAAGGGAATGTAAATTAGCTGTATGCTAACCTTGGCACATTTACACATGTATTGTACTGGTGTTCATTATTGTGCATTGTCCCTTTCAAAAAAAAATAAATCATAGCTACTTTTCTGCTCTGTCCATGACGCTGTTGGAGAGTCAGCCTGAGTGTTTTGATACAAGTTGACCCAAGGTTGTTTTCCGACTTGAGCACATGTTTTCTCAGTGTTTAATGTTGGCAAAAGTAGCTTTAAGTCAGCCATGTCTTATTTCTGGCATGGGTCAAAATTTCATATGATCCTCTGTTTTTTAGCTTCAGACAAAAATATATTACTGCCACCAGCACTTCCCTACAGTGCTTTATCTGTACATTTGTGCATCTCAGCTACTACTCTCTGCCTAATTATTTGGTTTAAAAATAATTACAGTTGTGGCTCAAGATTTAATTTTTACTGTTCAAAAATGTTATTTGAGACTTGTATTTGATTTTGTTGTAGAAGAAAATAGATTATAATTATTTGGCTAATTACCTATATAACCATGTGCATTCAGTTTATATTATATGCTGGTTCAGGGGATGTTGGCCCTTTGCACATCTTCAAATCTGCCTTTCTGCCTTCAGTTCACCATGAAAACCAAGCATAACCATGTATTTATTAACCTCTTGCTGCTTTGATCAACTAAAAAAATACATTTTCTTTGCACTAGACTAATACAGTATTTATGCTAACATTTCCTTGCTCAGTTTTTTGGAGGTGTTGTCTGTTTAGAGTGCATTTAGTCCATTCATCTCTTCTTTAATCCATCCATAAAGGGTCACAATTTAGTGTACCCTTTGTGCCAGTTCTAAGCCTAAATAAATGACACAAAGGACCTCTGGAGTAAAACCTATGCCAAATAAATATGCAAATGACTGCACTGCACTGCCCAGAAAGGAAAAGCTTGAAGGAGAGAAGATATATGAAAAGAAAAATCCACAATATATCTAGCTAATCGATATGTTATTAATTTGTCCCGTGCAGTGGAGGGCCCTGCACAGTTTAAAAACATGACATGTCTAGCTCTGTTGTCTGAAGCTGCTGTACAAGTGTGTGATTCCTGCTGAACTCGGGGTCACTCATTCCCAGTGGCGGTGCTGGATGGGGACCGGGGGAGCGCCAGGGTTCAGGCCTTGGGTCAGTGGAGCTTCAGAAGTGGCCGGCGAGCAGTTGTCCCAGGAGAGATGTTGGTGACAGATTCTCGGGGTGTTTTCTCAAGGTCCAGTGAACCCGGCAGCAAAGACTCTTCCTTGCTCTTCAGACTGCAGAACGAGGCAGCGCTCCTCTCATCTCAGGTTCACAGAACTCCAAAAGAATACCGGGGCGTCGGACTGGACAGGTTCTAGTCGCGTTGGAGATGAATCTAATGCAGATGAGAGCTCATGATGGCAATGGGAAACCTTACCTTGTGCCTTTTACTCTTAAATGTAAATGATCCTAATGACATAGACAAGTGTTTATAATCCAGTATTTTGTAAATGTGGTTGTCAGGTATGCCTGTATAGCTAATTAACTGTCAACACCAGACATAGGTAGAATAGCCAAAAATTGTGTATTCTTACCTTTAAATAATATTACTCAAGTAAAAGTAAGTATGTTGCATTAAAACTACTTAGAAGTACAAACATCCAAGGTGTCAGTGTAGATATGGTGGAGGAGTACAAGTACTTTAGGGTGTACTTGGACCACATACTGAACTGGTGCAAGAATGTGGACACAAAAAGTCATTAAAAAAGTGAAAGCTAGACTGCTGTAGCATAGATACACTTATGGAGCTGAGCAAGACGAATTTATGAAGCAGGGAGCACATTTTTCTACCTTTGTTAAGTTTTATTTATTACAGTAAAAGGGGGGCACAGTGGCAGAGTGGTTAGTGTTCTCAAATCCCAGCAAGGAGATTGTGTTTGATCCTTGGGCGGGCCATCACACAATCTCTCTGGGTGGACTCTGCGTGTCCATGAACCCCGTGTTACCATGGGTTCTCTCCGGGTACTCCCACCGTCCAAAGACATGCATGTGTTAGGTGAATAGGTGATTCTAAATTACCCCTAGTGAATGAATGTGAGAGTGAATGGCTGTCTGTCTGTGTATGTCTCTGTGGCAGCCCTGTGACAAGTGTGTGTACCCCTAAGGCCCAAAGTTACTGGCATAAGCTCCAGTCACCTGCGACATCTAACAGGAATAAGCAGAAGAAGATGAATGAATGACTAAAAGAGTAAAAGTGTAACCTTTATATTTATTGGTACTGTACTTAAACTATAATTACTGTGTAAATTAGCTGCATTTATTAGTATTAGTATGTAGTGCTGCAAACTTTTAGCTCCGCAGGTAAATCTCCTGACCACTTGAATGCCTCGCAGTGCTGTGGTCAAGAGTGGTCTGACCACTTCTCTGAAAAAATTGGAGTAAAAACGGTGAATGAGCATAGTGAATGAGAGACTTAAGAGTCTTAACACTGTAGTGAAAGTTGTTCATTTAATAAAATGGAGTAATATGGAGTATGGAGGGTGGGGTTCTAGATTTGCTTAAGCCAGTAACCAAGATGGCAACTTTCAAAGTCTCCACTCTAGTTTGAGCATACCTGCAACTACTGTATATGGCAGATGCTAGAGCAGAGATACAGTACTTGGTTTTGACATTCACATGCAGCTGTATTCAAATGAATCACACTGGAGTTCTTGAGCTGTAAAACATAACAAGATCTAAAATAAGTTATGCAATAACTGCAGAAGCTTGGTTAATTGTCTGGTTGTCTGGTCAGTAGCTCCACTAACAGTCATTCATGTCTGTGTGCTGACAATTAGCTGCTGAAATAATGTACCAATGTCCTTCCTAGCCCTTCTTTTCCTACAACTATCCCTCTAAACCACTGTATTGTCAGGAACGCTTTAACACACCTAAAGATATGAAGTGACCCTCCTCCCAGTCCTTTATCCGTCCCACAAAGTTAAAAGGCTTACTTAGCCCTAATCAAAAGGGCCGGCCCACTGGCATGTCATACGGCAGCTGTGGCCCCGCTCCCTGCACATTGTTCTGGGCAGTACATCCGAGAGCTCGTGCTGTGTTCTGTACTTAAGTGAGGTCAGCGGCGTCATTATGTGGCTCTTGTTGGCACTAAGGCCTCCTCTGATGACGGGACTGCCTTTCAGAGCGGCAGCTTTTAGCCCTGCCTCACGGTTAACCTCTGTTAGAGCAGCCAATCGACCACCTACAAATCTGGCCCTGGGCTCCGTGTAAAGGCAGTCTGTTTTATGACGTTCTGTCACACGAGTGCTGTTTGCCATGACCTACGCTTGCACCGATGCACTAATATTTATCATCAAGGGGGATTAGTAAAGTTTCTATGTTCAGGCACAAGGCTTATGTTCAGTTCAAATAGCGCTTGGACCTGACTGGCCTTGGCACCAAAGAGTCAAATTCAAAAGCTTTTTACTCAATAGATACAGTCGGCAACTCTGGGAACATCCACAAAAACGTCACATCCCATTACTCTCTAGGGGAACACAAACCCCCTAGGTGCTGGTTTAGACCTGATGTTGTCCTTGTTTATGTATTGGTTTAGTCCTGGTTTAGTCTTGGTTATGTGCTTGTATAGTTCTGGCTTTGACATGGTTTAGTTCAGGTTTAGTCCAAGTTTTATCCTGGTTTAGACATGATTTAGTCCTGACTTAGACATGCTTTAATCCTGGTTGAGTCCTAGAATATGCCTAGGTTAGGTGCTGGTTTAGACCTGATTTAGTCCTAGATTATTTATATTAATTTCTATTGGTTTAGTCCTGGTTTAGTCTTGGTTATGTGCTTGTATAGTCCTGGTTTATACCTTGTTTAGTCCTGGTTTAGTCATAGATTAGTCAAGGTTATGTGCTGGTTTAGTTGTGGTTTAGTCCTAGATTAGTTCTGGTTATCTGCTAGTTTAGACCTGGATTGGTTCAGGTTTAGTCCTGGTTTTATCTTGGTTTAGACCTGATTTAGTCCTGGCTTAGACTGTGTTTAAACCAGGTTTAGTCCCTGCTTTATCCTTATTTTGTAGTTCCCACTTTAGTCTGTTTGAAAGCCAAAACTTGGTTTGAAAAGTTTGAAAATGCCTGTCCTGTCTGTATGCAACTGCACTGATGTAGCAGACACCATTCTCCAGCACTGCACCCAGTACAGTGGAAAACCATACCATACTGACCCAACCTGTACCTTACCATTTCTTACTATACTACCTGAAGTCCCTTTAGTCATGTGCTAACCTTTGGTCTTGTAATTAGCCTAGTAGTTTTGTTGTTGCCTACTCCTCTTGGCCCTCTCTTCTGTGGATCCACACCTCAGCTGTTTGAACAAAAAGCCCAATTGAAACCTTTCTATTCCCTGTCTTTGTTTGTGTGCAGAAATCCAGCGTACAGATGGGCCTGTGATATAGTCTAAAATGATTCCCGTGGGCACTTTGTTGTGAACACAGGATAAAAACCCAACAGGAGATGTTTGCAGAGGTTGGCTATTCTTTCTTGAGCCTAACGTGTGTCACATTTGCTCATTCACGTCAGCCCCATGGTGTTACTGCGCCAGGAGTAATTTTTATTTTCAGAATATACTGCATTTTGAAGATCTCCCTTGTTGCCTGCCTTCTGTGTTCCGCCTCTGTGCTAAACCACCTCAGCAGACAAGCACCAAGCCTCTTTTAAACCAGTTCCCCCCCCCCATAGCAATTTTGTCAGAAGTTGACAATGTCTTGATTTAGTTGTCTGGCTGTTCCGGCCAGTTTTCCCCGCTGCGCTAATGTGAACAGGACATCCCGCTGGGCACCAAAGAATACCACTTCACGGCAGCCGCGTAGCTGGCAGCTTTTATTTATGGCTCTACCGAAATGAATGGGTATTAGTGTCCAAACATTTCACCATGCTCCCGCAGCCACACACAAAAGCCACTGATTTTCAGCAAATCTGCACTTATTTTATTCACAAGACTTCGAAGGGGGAGAGCGAGTGAAAAAAACATTTATAATGACTTAAAAGACCTCAAAGGAAGAATAGGAACCCGGGCCTGAAAGGGATTTACGAGACAGAAATCGAACGTGAGGGAAAAAAATGGACCCTCTATTTCACCACCGTTTTGTCGGAGCAGAAAATGGGAAATATCTATATCCTTAGAATGACTTAAGTGCTTATTCACACAGACAGTACTTCCTTGGCTATCACCCACTTTACACTGGCTTTATTTATGACCGTTGGACTATACCAGAAAGGCAGACTTCATGTTATTATGGCATGTCCATGAAGTATAAGTGTTTAAAGCTTTGGTTCCTCTAGAGCGGTGGATCAGGTCAGTCTTGGTCAGACCAGTGTCAAAAGAGGTACAAAGTTTCCCCAAAATGTCTGCCATAATACTCCTGGGCCCCCTTTGGCTTTCAGTATGGTCTGCTAAACACTACTGTCACCAGAGAGAATTTTTATTCAATCTTACAAGAAAAAACAAAACACTTGGCAATTTTCTTTCTGTTGACTTGTAATTTTAATAATTAGCCTTATCCCTTCTAGTACTATAGTATATCTCACTTGTTAGCAGCTTGATCAGAGACATTTACTGCTGAATGTTTTTTTGTTGTTTTTTTTTTTTACAGAATTAAATACAGTACATTTACCGTTCATATTGCAAAATACATTAGGGCTGGGACTTTAACGTGTTAATCATGATTAATTAATTACAGAGAAATTAATGTGTTAAAATAATTAACACAATTAATTGCACTTGTCTATGACAACACGGAACTTTTCTCAGTGTCCTAGTTTCTGGCGCACAGTAACCAGGGCTGGACATCCACACTGACCAAAACACCAAATGTGAGTGGATTTCAGCTGTGAACAGTTGAATAATGTGTCCATACAAGTGCCCTACAGGTAATTGTACACAAAACCTAAGCTTTCTGCAAAAGTTGCTTTCCCTGTGGAATAATAAAGTGTGTAGACCAACTGCCAATGGGATAATGTTCCCTTCCCATCTGATTGTTGTGTGCAGAACATTCTCATCTATTCTAATACTTGATACAAAATTTGTGACAATTACTATTGGTTCAAATCTTGCTCTCCTCAAAATCAATCCAGACAAACTCTTTTCCTATACACAGAAGTTAGTCTGCTATCCCTTTGCTTGAGTTTCATTTCTATGAGCCAAACAATCACAGACGGAGAAACAAAGAGCTGGACGTAAGCAGTGCACCGCTGACCAGTATCCAAAACAAAGGTGGCGCTTATCAGAATTGTTGCTGGTTTTGTCTTAAAACACCAGAATATGCTGTATCATGAACAACAACAGCAAAAGCCAGTTGTACAAAGACAACTGACTTTTGCTGTTGTTGTTCAAATGTTGGTTTGTTTGAATGTGGTCAGTTGGGTCGGAATGTCAATGAGACTTTCCTGTTGTTAAAATAGAAACAGGACAAAGAAAAATGTCCCACAGAGCAACACACAACACAGACTTCATGAGCACTAAACATTGTTAATCAGGTGAGAGAAGATTATAAAATTCACTCTGTATAAGCCAGCGCCATCTTGGTTACTTTTGATAGATTATCTTAAACGGCTGTGATAGGTCAGGTCCAAATCACCTGAGTGGAAACAACTCTCTGTGGCTGAGGATCCAGCCTCTTTTGCTTTTGAAAAGAAAGTAGGAAGGGCTGGCTGGCCGGGCTAGGTCAGAGAGGCCATAGACACAGAATGGCAGCCACGTCTCCATCAGTTTGGATGATGAATGAATGAATAACGCACCTAATTCTGAGGAGACTTTGAGTACAGAGAAAAGTGCTGTATAAGACCAATGCATTATTATTATTATTATTATTATTATTATTATTATTATTATTATTATGCTATTGTGTGAATAAACAGTTTTCTTGTTACCAATCATAAAATGTTCTTAGGAATCCCTAGTCCAGACCACTTTAGATGAGGATTTAGTCTATTTATTGGCAAAGTATCTATCTATGTAACTTTAAAACCACTCCAATTACAATTTATTTGAGATGGTTGACAGTTAATGTATATGATGTCAGTGTTTCCATAGCAGATGCAGCTATCCTGCCCAGAGCACCATGCCTCCCCTGCAGTTAGCTGAACCAAATTGTGCACCAACTGACACGACTTATATTGTATCACTCTGTAAAAATGTGCCTTCATACCGTCTGTGAGCGAGCCCCTGGTCCTGTTACCCTCACCCTCTTTGCCCTTTAGACATACAGTTTGCCGCTGACTCCCGTTGGCCTCCCCTGGTGCACCGGACCACTGAACTCTGGCTGGACTTCTGCACCAGGACCTCATCTGCTCAGTCCCAGTCCCCTCCCCGTGTCACCCCGGCGCTCACCTCCGTACTCTTCATCTGTCGCCGCTGCCCTTCTGCAAACATCCGCCTCTGACATTCAGGCAAAAACTCTGGCATTCAACCTCAATATGGATTCTTGTTGATTATGGCTTTCTGTCTGTGAAGATTGCACATATTATTGACTTTACAATCCCATGACTATTTGCACAGCTTTTAGCTTCCCCCCTCTCCATCGCCACTCCGGGTGCTGCAATAAGATTCTACTATAGTTCCTCATAACCTCTTTTCATTATCTTTTCATATTTTCATTTTTCTCTATATATTTGACTAATCCCCTTGGGGTGGTGACCCGTTCTTTATGCCAGCCGAGATCAGAGTTTGCGCAGAGCAGCGGTCACTGATGTCATTAAGATTGGGATCTGATACACTACATGTCCATTGGTTAAATGCCCCTGGCCTGAACTCCCTTTTGTCCCCTAATTCCAAGCGGCAGTTCTGTTTCACTCGCCGCATAAAAGCCCATAGGTTAAAGTTCCACCGCTTTTGCTTTGGATTTACATCTTTCACATGCTCTTGTACTCAACTCTTTTTTTAAATTTTTTTTTTATTATATCCTTTCATTTCTAAGCAGCCCCGGTTGGCCGCAGGCAGCTCCACTGTTTGTACTCACAGCCTCCCTGACAATTTTCCACAATCTCCCACATCCAGGCATCTTTTGGAGGGTCACAGAAGAGCAACTTGACTTAACGGGTCAAAGTAAGTGGGCCCCGCCCTTCACCAGAGGGGCCGCCACGGAGCCCCCCATTAGACGCTGACCTCCGTGTTGCAGTGGTCCAGCCTGGTCCCGGGCATCACACGGCGGCGCCTCATTAAAAAAAAAAAAAAACAAAAAAAAACCTCTGCCCATCACAGGATTAGGCCTTTTCATGGTTTATCCTCCACTCTGACAACTGACAATGGGGCGAGGATAGCTGCTTCAACATGGAGTGCGCATATGAATCATGGAATTATAATTGCTCTTTCATGATGAGAATATAGGGAAATCTATACATGCGCGCAATGCAAAGAATTAATTGGGGTCTGTTTTCAAGGGCACATAACTCTGAGTGTGAGTAATGAGGCGTGTTCTGTACACAAGACACAGAAAATAAAGATGCCACTGCAGTACGTCAGGGATCGGAGCTTACCTTAAACGTTTGTCTCTGAGTTCAACACCAATTCAGACACAAAGACTCATCTTAGCAATGACAGCATCTCTTTTTTTTGGGCCAAACCAGTGGTTCCCAACCTTTATGTCTTGTATGCCCCTTGAGCTTTTTTTTTTTTTTTTTTTTTTTGGGTCATATAATCAAGCACCCAGTCACTCATGCATGTTCTTCAAAAATGGTAATTTTTTAGTAAACTTACTAATTCTCCTGCATTTTTCCATAAAATATAAATTAAGTTTAATAATAATTTCCCTAAACTGCTATTACATTACATATTTTATTGTATATGTATTGATTTAAATAAATGTAAAAAATAAAATTAAATAAAATTAAAGTAATTTGAATAAGTCCTATACAGTATTCTTTTAACATTTTTTGCAGTTTCACCTCCTTTTCATCAGCCCATGAGACACTTGAGCTTGTCTTACACAAGTGTTAATAGGTTTTTAAATCTTAAAATAAATTAATGAAAAAATATTTTATTAAAATAATAATTTATTGTGTAGCCCTAGGGGTCCCCGTACCATTGATTAGGAAACCCTTGTACTGACCAATATGAAGGTAACAGCTTCATCTTTATCAGTGTCATTCATTTTTCCCATAGACTTTTAGAAAAATCTGTATATTAAGAGTTTATTAGCGTGACTGAGGTTAATCAGGTACGTATTTTTCAAAAAGTTTATGGGGAAAATTTATGGGAAATAAACTTCTGGCACCATAGTGGGGCGGGCACTGGTGAGCACCATAGGAGGGAACCTACAGTAACTTGTATGAAAGTAAGTGACTGGTCAAAGCTTACCATTGCAGTGTAAAGGAACCATCTGGGAGGGCATCCACAGAATGCATTTGCAAAATCCTGGTACTTTAAATGAACATTTGGTAAGTGGTTACCTCTTATGGGTCAGGGGTACAGTAACTATGGCCTAATACAGTGGGTCCCAATCTGTGGTATGGATAGCACTGAGGGTTAGGGTGACCTCAAAAAGTACACAAAGTGGGACAAGTTGTGCAATTTGATGGGACAAGGTGGGACGGACTCAAAAAATACGTATATTGATACGTATATTTTTGATTTACAAATCTATATTACCAACTCACCCAGATACAAGCTGCTTCAGTTTAGGGCCTATAAAATATTTGATGTGCTGTTTTTTATCAGAAAACCATACAAAACTATATATTCCAAACTATCAAGATGCAGATACATTTTATACAAGGTACACTGACTTTACTCTGTTGTTCTTAATTTGAATCTCTCTTTTTATAAGATCTACTGAGCACAATGCAATGAAAAAGAGGGACATTATCTTAATAAGTGGGACAGGTGGTCACCTTATGGTGGTACGCAGGGTCTTTCGATTGGTACCCAGTGCCTTTAATATAAAAACATTAAAAAGATATTTATTAATAGACTTGGATTGGGCACACCTGGATTAAATTAAATATGTAAATTTTAGAGGCACCAATTAATCTATGCCTTCTTCTTTGGTGGGAGGAAGCAAGAGAATACCCATGGTATTCTCCTATGTTCCCCACTGCCTTTGTTCCACACCTATTTTACCTAATACCTATGTTCCCCATGTGCAAATACCTACATTCCCCAGTTTTTATCTTCCCTGGTTTCTACGGACTGGAGAACAAAGGTACTGGGGAACATAGGTATACTTTCACAAATGCGCAGGTATCTATGCTCCCTAGTGCACAGAGACTGGAGAAGATGGGCACCAGGGAACATAGGTACGCACCCATAACAAAGGTAGGACATACAGACTTCACAGAGATGTGTTGTTGGCATGTTATTGCCATGTTTTTATAGAACAATTTTCCTCAAAAGACGTCAAAGCATCTTCCAGCCTCTCACTGCACTTTACTTGAAGATATTCTCCATGTTTTCAATGGCACATTACACCAATCCACGCAACGAGCCGTATTCGACAGCACCACCCGCGCACCAGCCACACTTCCCACATCCAGCCTACAGTGATACCTCCTCCCGCTGTAACCTCCACACACCCAGGACACTTTCACTCAAACTTCCCCTGCACTTAATACTCCACGGAGCGCTCCTGTTTACGCTGTGTTGTGATGTTTTCAAAAGCAACCCCATTAACAGTGGCTGGCCCGCTCCCGGTGACCCCGCGCGGCTCTCCTAGGGTGCTCAGGTTGCACATGGGGGCCACATCTCGGGTGCCTACTAGGAAACAAGGATGACACCGGCTCTTGAGCTGTGTGGGAGGGAGAGTGCTGCTGATGCGACTAGCTGCAGCCTCCTGAAGCCCTCGTAGACACGCTTTCCTTTTCACACCACCACGCTGACTGATTTCATTATTCATATTTTACTTGGTATGAAAAGTGAGTTATTTTCCTTTCCCCCGGTGGAGGGCAGGCTACGGTTAGCGCCGGGGTCTCCGCACTCATAACAAGTTGGGGTCGGGGGTGGCTTTTTCAGAATTCAAAAGCATCAAAACAAGCCAGAAGAAAATATTAATATAAATATTTCCCTTGAGAGATCATGAACCAGCGTTGGGAACACGCATAAATCTGATGCAAGAAGCTCCATAGAAAATATCCTATAGCGGATGGACTTGTCACTTTAGAATCATAACTATGCGGAATAACTGTAAGGACTAAAAAAAAAGAAGTCTCATTAAAAGTGTGAACAGCAGCTCAGTCGTTTACATAGTGGAGCTTTTTCACACGTATTTGTAATAAACTCAAAGTGATAAAAGCAGGTATATTTAAAAAGGTGCTAATGAAGTGGAGATTTAATACTGGCTTTAGATTTCAAATGAATTTATCAATAAGCGCCTGTCATTTTAGTCAAATTTGATACCTCTGTGACAGTTAAATTCTCTCATTACTTTGATGCATTTGCTGTATTTAAAAGTGCCTCAACTTAAAAAAAAAAAAAAAAAAAAAAAGCTGTAATTAAAGCAAGCATGGTAAACAGCACAAAATTCAGATAGTTAATTTAGTTGAGTGAGCAAAGGCAGGATTCATTTTGGGAGCTGTCAAAAATGTGGGCAAGATAAAAGTGATGAAAGTCTTTAAGTGGTGCAAAGAAACTCTAGTAATACAGCAAAGGTATTTTTATTCAGTACTGTAATTTAATTTTCCATTTACAGTTAGTTACTGTAAATTTATAACTGCTAAAGGCCAAACTTATTACAAAAAGCAGTGTATTCATATATCAGATGCTTTGAGTCTTATTAGAACTATGAAATGTATAAAAGATGTCCTAGCATTACATTCATCAGTAATGCAGTTGAAAAAAGGGGTGTTGAAGCACCTCCCCATTAACGATTCATTACTGTAAAATGTGTTGCTAGGCTGCTAAAAGCAAAGTTATTATGGAAACCCTGGCATCACATGTAGACCCTTTTAATGTATGTAAACAACACTGCACACATTTAGTACTGTCAGTGAAGCAGACTGCAATACAATTTTAAAATACAAATTAGCATTAGCCACCAAAATTACCAAACTGCATGAATAAAACAGTAAATAGTAACCAGCTCACTGAATATTTAATGTCAGTGTATGAATAGAAGCACATACATTTACAGTAGCTTTATTTTAGTGAAAAGGAGCAATTTGTACTGCATAAACTACAGACTATATGCTAAGAGTAAAAATGATGTCATGCTATTGTCTATGATTTACAGTATTAAACTGTTTTTGAAATAACTACAGACTGCCATAGAAAAGTTGTGAAATATTCATGTTAAACAGCACAAAATGGAGAATTGAGATGTGCCATCTCTTTTTCGAGGGGGTCCATACCTTCCATACTATACACACACCACAGAATACAGACAAAATACTGCACTTACACAATACAAACACACAGTTTACTCATCAATCAGTAGCCCATCAATACACATCCCCAAATACTTTTCTTACACAAGCAGTTATGTTGTGAATTACATCAGTAGTACATAACTTGTTAATTTCAGTCAGTAATGTTATGAACAGCATAATTGCTTTAGAAGCATCTAGAATCCGTCTTTAAGTGCATGAGGACTGAGGTCTTAATGAACTGGAAACTTTTGATGGATTTTAACAATGTCGAGAGTTTATTCCTGGTGCTTTGTAACAAAATGTTCTACATCCAATCTCATAATGAACTATTGCAACAGTGAAACAAAGGGATAATGCAAATGTCTTAACATTAACATTAGTAACACAGTGGTAAATGAAAATGTACCAATGTTCTTGTTCTAAATGATGTTCTATACTAAATAATGCTCTAAACTTAAAAAGTGTAATTAAAGCAAGCATTGTAAGCAGCACAAAATTCAGATGGTTAAGCAAATAATGAGCAAATTTGGAATTCTTTTGGAGAGCTGTCAAAAAAGGGAAGAGTAAGTGATGCAATTAAACTCCAGTACTTAGGTCAGACAGCAAAATTATTCTACAATAAAAGATATATTATATTTTTATTCAATTCTGAAATTTACTTTTCCATTTACAGGTAGTTACTGTAAATGTATAACTGCTATAAAAGTAGTGTATTCATGTATATGATGCTGAATCTTAGAAGTTTATAAAATACATAAAGTAAATAGGAATTCCTAGCATTGCATTCATCAGTCGTGCAGTTAATTACCGGGGTGCTGAATCATCTCTCCATTAACGATTCATTACTGTTAAATGTGCTGCTAGACCACAAAAAGCAAAGTTATGAGTGGAAATAACATGTAGACCCTTTTAGTGTATGCAAACAACTTTGCATACATGTAGCACTGGTAATGAAGCAAATTGCAGTAAATGTTTATTGCACAAATTAGCATTAGCCACCAAAATTAGCAAATTGTGCATGAACAAAATGGTAAAAGGCAACCAACTGACTGCACATATTTAATGTCAGTGTATGGATAGAAGCTTTTTTTTTTATTAAAAAGAAGCAGTTAGTGCTGCATAAGCTGAAGACTACAGGCTAAAAAGTCAAATAATTCTTGTTATGTTATTGTCTATGATTTACAGTGTTAAACTGTATTTTCAAAAAACTGTAGACTACTGTAGAAAACTTGTGAAAGATTCATGTTAAACAGCACAAAATGCAGATAATTAGCAAAGTCAGAATTCTTTTGGAGAGTTGTCAAAAACGGGACAAGGCCAATGTAAAATCAGTGAAAGTCTGTTAGCAACGCAATTAAACTCCCGTAATGAGGTCAGACAGCAAAAACTGGTGCAAGTGATATCATTATGGCCTGAACGGATGGACTCCTCCAGCTGCCGTGGGATTAGAGTCCTCACGCAGGGCAGCACTTTTACACCACTGACCCCTGGCTGCCACCGGGGCCAGCATCCGACCCCCTTATCCCACATTTACCCCCCCCCCCCTCCCCCCCGTCCCACCCCACCTCTGGGCTCTTCGGGAGTGAAGGGACCAGCAGTGGCACCAACAGGACTGCAGACAAGTGAACTGTGCTGCCACGTGGGATGACAGCACACCCCCCTCAAGCCCCCCCACCGCCCCGCTCCATTAAGACGTGCAGAGACAGCCAGGCACCAGCGCACACAATCCACGCCACCGTGCCAGCTCTGGAATTACTGAGCCCCTCTATCTCTGTCAACTCATTTGTAAAAACCAACTAACAATGACAAGGTGATAAAAGGACATTGTATCACTGATTAGGGCACTCTGTTTTAACCTACATAGAATATGGTCAGAATATGATCTAGAACTTCATAACTACACTTACTTTTACCATCATAGAAGCAGTTTATAGTTGCCAACAAGATTGAAATAATGGAATATCTAGATTCGTAGCAGTCCAATTTCTTCCCTCATTGTCCAAGGCCTCGTTTGCGTTTGAGTCCCTAGCAGGAGTCGGCTTAATTTGTCTTTTCTTATTTGGTCTGCGTGTGTGTTTTGCACTGTTCTGTTTTTGTCTCCTGTAATTACTTTGAGGATATCGTTATGACATGCAGCAGCAACAATAATTCCACTGTTCGAATTCATATCAATTAGTAGGCGATGCTGATTCAAACTGACGGCACAGTGCGCGTTGAAAGGCTTTGCGAGGATGTTGTGGCGGGCAGCAAAAAGCCACCCTCCTTTCTCCTTTTCTTTCTTTTACCCCCTTTTTTTTCCCCCACGGTCTTTCGGGGGCTCCAAGCAAAGAGGACAATATGAGCCAGAGCCAGTACTTTGATAATTAGTTATTGATTGAGAACAATGGCACGGCGTACACTGCCGTATTAGCTAGACGCCAGTAGGTCGCGACACCCGGAGCAGCCATCATGAAACGGGGGCCAAAAAACATGCCTGACTCCCCTAATAAGATACTCCTTCATGTTTTTCTCTTTCATTTCCCTTCCCCATCCTCAGGCATGTTGGCAGTGGAGCTCCGCAGGGTCAAAAGTATAATGCATGTGCACAAACGAGCGCCTGATGAAGGAGAATTTAATTAGAGCATGCCCACTCCAGCTTCTCACAACACATAGCCCTTTATTTTGCTATACTTGATCACCAAAAATTGCATTTGAAAATGTTTTCTGGCACTACATGGTTTGTTTTCAAACTACACTTGATAACTGCAAATAGCTCGAAGTTCGTGGCTATAAATCTTTTTTTAACAAGCCACTTAACAAAATCCACAAACTACTGCATATTTTTATTTTAAAATATAATGGTACTTAAATTATAACAGTAATATATTGTGATTGTTTTTCAGTACTGTTATAATAATAATAATAATAATAATAATAATAGTGGATTAGATTTATATTGCACTTTCCAAGTCTAAGCTTCTCAAAGCATTGTACATTTGTTCATCATTCATTAACTCTTCAGTAACTCTCGGTGGTGGTGGGCTACTTCTGTACCCACAGCTGCCCTGGGGCAGACTGGTGGAGATGTGGCTACCATTCTGCACCTAGGGACTCTCCAACCACCACTAAACACACAATCACACTGACACATTCATACAGGCAAGGTGCCCAAGGACACAACAGCAGTATGCTATGCCTGTAATGGGTTCGATCCTTCAACCTTTTAAGGTTAGTGGTAGCTCAGGTGGTAGAGCTGTTCTTCCACTAACCCAAAGGCTAGTGGTGCAAATCCTCCTCCCACTTTTATATATTGTTGTTGTGTTCTTGGGCAAGACACTGAACCCACCTTGCCTCCAGTGCCTGCTTACACTGATGTATGAATGTGTGTGTGTAAATGGGTGAATGGGTCCTTGATGCAAAGAACTTTGAGTGTCCATGGAGGTAGAAAAGTGCTATATAAATGAGACCTTTTATTTATTTTAACTACTGAGCTACTGCCAGG
Source organism: Bostrychus sinensis (assembly GCA_020698575.1). Classification (NCBI taxonomy): domain Eukaryota; kingdom Metazoa; phylum Chordata; class Actinopteri; order Gobiiformes; family Eleotridae; genus Bostrychus; species Bostrychus sinensis. The sequence continues at coordinate 29,971,109 of CM036251.1, read as the reverse complement.
AATAATGTAGATTCTAGTGAAAATATACTGTATAGAGTATAACAGTGCAAATATGATTTACAGTAATACACAATTTAAACAACGGTAAATTACTGTGAAAAATGTGTGCTGAAGTCTTCAGTCTTCATTGCATTAAACACTTACTACTACTATAATTAAAGTGTAAATAAATGTTGTTTCTTGCCTCTCAATTAACGGTTCATTACTGTAAAATGCACTACATAAAACATTACTAAACACTGTGTAATACTGTAAATGTGTAAGATGGTACACAGGTATAGGTACGATAAGGCTGGTTAGTGCCCTCACCTGTCCATCAGGAGGTTAGAAACAAGAGTAGATGAGATACATTAGCAACAACATACTAAAATCTGTCCCATACATAGATATATAAAGAGGGTTGTGTTGGTAGGTCACTGTGCGTATAAATCAGTCAGATTAACAATGAGAATAAAAAGGAGCAGGCAATAGGTCCACTATAGAGAAAATATAATTTACAATTTAAAACTCTATTGTGCAAACTGTACAAAATTTGTACTGGAATCAGTTTAGTATTGCTGTGTAATCATCACCCATATAGTTGGATACATAGGTGCAGAATCACATCTCATTTAAAAGTTTATCACTGTAAAAAATGGATACAATATAGAAAAATATTTTTAGGGTTAAAATGTTTATTAAACTAATGCAAAGCACTGTAAAAATGTGTACCTGATTTTGTTTATGTTTCTCTAGCCTAGTATTCATTGCTCATGCAGTTGTTAAAACTTTTATCACTGTACAATCTTGAATAAATATAATTAATAGCATTAAAATATATATGAAATCACGGCAAATTACTGTAAAAATATTTACCTGATTTTGTTTACACTCTTTACTTTATTTATCCTAGCAATCATCGCTCATGTAGTTGATTAAAGTTTTATCACTGTAAAATATTGAATCATATGATTATTAGTGTTAAAATGTATATGAAATTGCAGTGAATTACTGTAAAAACATGTACCCAATGTTGTTTATGCTCTTTACTTTATCTGTTCTAGCAATCATTGCTCTTGCAGTTGAACACATGGGTGCTAAATCAGACAATAATAAATATTGTAGCAGTAGGAGCCTTGGGGAGGCAGGTTTATAGTGTAGCTGGTGTTTGGAGTAATCTCCGCCAGGATTCAAACAGAGACATAAACAATATCTGTTATTATACTGCACACATATGCAGTGGAGGGAAAACATAAGTATTTTAGTAACGCTTTGCTGGAAGTTTGGCTTTTAACCAGCTCGCCCGTGTTTACATACAATACACTCTCCTTTAATAATTGCTATAGCTGTCCTCGCTAAAGAGGGATATGTCAGCGCTGGCCATGAGTGAAGCCTCTCCTCACCTGATCCGTGGCCTGTGAAGACGCACCTGGCATTAAACAGACAGGGCCCCGAACAACTGAACAATGGAGGGCTGTCAGAAGCGACAGGGGGGGCACGGCTCCACCATCACTGCTTTGCTGGAACTAATTAAACAGACGAAGTTATGACATGAATATGCAGATGTTGTTTACATTTTACCATATGGTATTATTTCAGGTAATAACGCACAGGAGAGCCTTCCCACTCATTAATGTGAAGGGATGGAGTGAAAACACTGTCTATCAAGAGACACTCGAAGCGTGTTGCAGAAATGTGATCAGACCAGCGGGGCTAGGCGGCTCGAGTCTATTTCAAGACACTCAATTAACATACACGTTGATGGCTATTACAGTTTGATTTGGAGGACTATCAGAGTTTGATGTAAAACACACAGTGACCAGACATTTCTTCAACTAGGTTTTCTTTATTGAGTAAAAATATGTCAGGGTTTCACGATGCAAGATTTTTCAAGCAGAAATTTAGCGACATTAAATAACATTGATTGTCTTTTACCAGTGCATCAGGTAAACTAAAACAACCAAGTATGACCCAAATAATAAAAGGAAGTTATATTTGACTTGGCATTATCTGGACACAAAGCAACTAATATTCAAAAACTAGTCCAAGCAGAGGCATTGCAAGCGAATATAGGGGCAATCATGCAAGTATGCTAACTGAATATAGGATATCACAGTATTGAATTCAGTCAGATCATTATGGGAGTATATAGACTTCCTCAAGTGTCATATAAAGATAAGTTGTGCATGCAGTTTAGTTACAATGTCTATATATTTGTCATAATGTACTTTGAATTAATGACACTATAGTTCCATTTGCTAAAGTTTTATTAAATAGGATTTATTTTGACTGATGAATTTAATCTGAGCAAACACAGACAAACTACTGCAGTCCACCACATTTCTGTAACACTGAAATTGAGGAACATAATCATATGTAGCCTTTAGCTTTTATGCTAATTATAGACGTCAATTGCTATGTTAAATAAAACAGCTAAACGTTAATGTAAATGTTTTCTAACCAGGCTCTGATATCACTTACATAGATTCAATCGGTTGTCAGTTGCCAAAAATAATTCTGATTATTAATAATTTGCGATATTTTGTGGCTAATGCTAATTCCTCCATAGAAAATGTACTGTAGTCTGTTTATTTTATAGCACCATTAATATAACAGCCATTTACAAACATTTCTTTAGGGTAATTAGCTGTGTTTATAAATACTGTTATTTTACTACTGTTTTACAATTTATTACTGTAAATCTGCAAGACTTTTAAAAGCAAAGAAACATTGTTCAAAGCACAAGAATCACACATGCATTGTAAAAATATATTCTAGCAGAAATATGACACTATTAAACTGTATTTTAAATAACTGTTCATGACTGTGGAAAAATGATGGCATATTCATGTGCAGTTAAATCTCATTGAAAGTATATAGCTCTAATGTAATAGCCTATAGTGTTCATCACTGCTGGACTATTTTCTCCCGCTGACTTAATACGGTTTAATTTTCCGAGCCCATCTCCTTTTCCCATCAAAAGTAGTGGGTGAGTTCTTTTGGCGGAGTTTTGTGTGCGCAGCTTTCCCATTCCCCCGGAGCGGCTGCTGTGAGGTTAAGAGGGAGAGGCCTGATGGAGTCGCGTTTAGTAAGAAGTGTGGGATCACGGGGGCCAGCTGGTGGGGTGATGGGAGCGTAATTGTGCCCGCTGTGTGGATAGGCTAGGCTAAAGGGGGGAGGAGGGGGAGTGGAGGGAGGGCAGAAAGGATGGGGTGAGAAACCCTGGAAAAAAAAAAAAAAACCCTGGTGGAGGGGAGGGGACACCTCAATTACCTGTGCTCCGGCTGACCCTGCGCCGTGCCCTGCCTCTGCCTGGGTCCCTCCGTGGACAGAGGCGCGTCTGAGAGCCCCCTCTCCCCTCACAGATTCACACAGCTCTGCTATCCTTCCCCACTACCTAATTGCAACAAAAAATGGTTTCACTTTTTGAGAAATTATTATTATATTATATTATTATTATTATTATTTTGCGCAAATAGTTATTCATGTGATATCTAGCCAGTAGATTAAAGAGAAACAAAGAACTAATTTATGCTATTTATACAGTATTTTATGTCATTTACAATAAGTTAAGATAAGAAAGCCTTTATTTGTCCCACAATGAGGAAATTGTTTTGTTGCAACAGCAGAGTAACAGCAGCTTTAACAGAGTGGAACGCAACATCTCACAAGTCTTATCAAACAAGAAGCATTCAAAATTAAAAACAGATTTATGCCAAGCTTAACCATAATAAACTGAATTGAACTAATAATAATAATAATAATAATAATAATAATAATAATAACAATAATAATAATAATAATGGAGCTGGTACCTTGTTTTTTGGTCCACCCATTCCTGGATAATGTGAGCCCTGTCTGGTGAGCCTGAAAGTCTTGATTTAATGTAATAACACCATTACCAACAATGGGATAAAGTCACCCAAAATATGATACCCTTTAACACAAACACATACCTGTAGAAAAAAAAAAAAAAAAAAAAAAAAAAAAAAAAAACTGTGATGGGAGCAGGGAAACGTGCCTACCTTTACTGATGTCAGTGAGAGACATGAAGCTACCCAAGGACCCATGTCATTCAGACAACAGCAACATTTACAAAAAATCAAGTAAATGTTCTATTTCTTTTGCCACACTTACACGTTGTACTATTGTCTTTAAGTATAAAGACCTCCTGCCACCCACCTTTTTGCAATGGGTACATGGTTTATTTTTCTTTTTAAGGTTGGAAAAGATAAAGTTACCTTTTCAAGGACATACCAACTCATTTTTTTTATAATCTATGAAATCCATTCTTGTCTGCTGTAAAGGAAAGTGTCTCCAATACCACCCCTAATGGTGACATCTATTATTTTATTCAAATTAATGCTAGCTTTCAATTAGCCCTTAAGATTTTCAACGGTATTTTTTGTGTTGTTTTATTTTTTTACTTACTCATTATTATTATTATTATTATTATTATTATTATTATTATTATTATTATTATTATTATTATTATTATTATTCATTAAATAAATCAAAGCAACAAACCCCCCAAAAGTTCAATTGTTTGCAAAAAATCATTTACTCTGCCAACATTGAATAAATGTAGCTTTTTAAATATTTACAGTGATATTTACATATCACTGTCATCACACTTGCATTTACTTGAATGTAGGGTAAAGCTGGATTTCTAGCTTCATGCATGTACATTTGGATTTAAATTCTGACAAACAGTTGAATTCATGAGTATATTATCTTTTGCTTGCAATTTATAGTGTATTCAGGGGCCCCCTGGGTGTCTACCTCCCGGGGCCCCTGAGTCCCTAGGAACACCTCTGCACAAAGCTAAAACACAGACAAAAAGCCCACATTTAAACAACACATCCACCTACATGTGGACAGGGCAATATTCTGTAAGTTATACATGCGGCTGTCACGGTTTATTTGGGAGCTGGTGCTTTGGCTAATACAGTAAGTGACAGAGACTGGTGTAAAATCAATACTTCACAGGAGTGTGATGTCTTAATAAAGTCGCCGTGTTGTTCAGACAGGAAAGCTAGACGTGTACGAGGACAACTACAGCGCGGCCCATTGTCAAGCTGTCAAGGCTGGCCCTCAAAGGCAGATAAAGCTGTCACATTATTAATATATTTCTGCTGGCAGGCCCCAAGTCCGGCCCTCAGCCCTCCCCTCTTTCAACGTCGCTCCAAAAAATATGCTCGGCTTCAAAGACTGAGAGGCCACCGGGTTGGATGCGCGGGGTCAAGGGCCAAATACATTTTGAAAGCAAATTCTCTTCCTTTTGCAACCTGTTTTGATTGCTGTCGCTCCCCTTCGCGGCCGACCAGTGTTGGGGCTGAATTGGCAGCAGCTTTCAGGGCTCTTGGCAGTTGGGATGACGTCGGGGGAGCACTACGCTGACATCTCTCCCCAGGAGCGTGCATCCTCAGGGGTCAGCGGAGAGAGAGAGAGTGGCCCTGACTCCCAGGACCCACTCACTCAGCCGCTGTAACCACCAGTCCATCCAGGCTTGGGCCAAATTAAAATGTGAAAAGCTGTGGGGACTGAAGGCATTCCCGGCCCCCCATGGCACCCCCTGTGACAGTTCCACCGAGACGCGGCTTTTCTTTCATGTTTCTTTAGATTATTTAACGGCGCTGTCAAGAGGAGACATGCTTGATCGACAGAGCGAGGGAGCGTCGCAGTCAACACGGGGTTAAATTCGATTTTCTGCATGTTCCAGTCTGGAGCCAGTTATTGCCTGGGCTTGATGTTTTTTGATGGATCAATTATCCGTGATAACATGTTGCGAAGTTAAACATAACGCCAACTATGACACCTGTCACAATCTTCTATTAGGTTAAGGAAATTGAAATAATTTAATGACAGCTAATTTAGTCTTTGTTTTGAATCTCATTATGGCGGCGGTAATTGTGTTCGGTAAAAAGAGCGAATATGACTGCACACTCCAAGTAAAGCAGCCTGACTAGAGCTATTAATTTGATATCTCTATTGAAAACAGCAGAGAGAAAATTGGGCTTTATCTGGTGCAGACAACAGCACATGTTGGAAAAGAGATCTGGGAGATGATTTTCTTTAGTGGCTTTAGATAAAGTCAGCCTGAGATAAGTAATAGCAAAACACAGCTATTAGTTTGGAGTAACATAGTTGTTGGAATTGATATTATATACAGTATAATTGAAACAGCAACTTTACAGGACGACCAAAACATAAATCTTACTTCTTTTATCAGACTTAAAATGATAAAATTATATATTTTTTTATGCTTTAAAATGTTTTTAGATGAACTTTGGTTACAATGTTTTATGCCATTTAATAACAAAACTATATGGCATGTTTATTCAGGTACCCACTCCAATGTCCAGAGATAACCTTTTGTTTTTGGATCCATAACTTATAATTCATATAGAGTAAGATAGCTAAGTTTAAATCCATGAAAAGACATATGTGAGAGCTTTTGTGTTTTCCTTTAGAATTAGCCCTCTTAACATTTTTTTTTTTTTTTTTTTTGGCAATGTAATTACCAAAATTGCTGTCCCAATTTGCATGCAATGTGTAACATGGTATAAATAAGCTATCCAGAAATAAAATATGTGATTAACTGACAAAACCATCATACATACATACATAATGACACAGTGCATCATACAGCAGGATTCTCAACTGGTGGGTCGGGGGAGGTTGAATAATGGTGTCAGTGTTCAGCTTAGTTGAAGCTTAAATTGTTTTATTTATATGAAATTGTGAATGAAATTTTAAAATACATGGTAGTAGTAAAATAAAAAAAAAATATACTGTTAAGAATTGGGTCCCACTATCAGTTCAGTTGTGCATCACTTATTTTGGAATTAGCAAAATACACATACTGCAATAACATTTGGTAGCGTGTTTGTCATAGCCATTTTTCCTTTTGTCATAATGAATTTTGTCATATTCCATTTCCTCTTACAATTAGCATTCTTAAAAAGTAATAAGATGTTAAGATTTTGACAAAGTAAGTAGCAAAAAATCCCAGTCCCTACACATACTGTACAAAAATTTCACACATACATATTCATACATTATACAGCATGATTCTCAACTGGTGGGTCAGGGTCAGGTTGGTGGAATAATAGCATCATTGTTCAGCTCAGTTGAAGACTAACTTGTTTTATTTACATGGCGTTTTGAAGCAAATTTTAAAATACAAGTGCCATAAAATAACTAATATTAATAATGAAATTCTATCCTAAAGGCATGCAGAAAGGAGGTTTCTGGTAGTAGCTTCTAATAAGGCAGACATCAGTCCTCACACTTCTCACGGGAGCGGAGTGACAGCACTGTCATATGCTCGTCAATAAAGCCGTATGTGACAAAGCTGCGTGGGAGCGTCTTATGCGTGTCTTATACACTCAAATTTGCAAGTAAAGAGCCTTATTGGGATTACCCACGGTACATTCTAGTTAGTATCATAAAGAAAAAGAGCCAGTCGATGCTTCGTCTAGTGTTTTTTTTTTTTTTTTTTTTTTTTTTTTTGTGTGTGTGGGATTCGGTAAGCCTCCCTCTGTCAATGGCGTGGAGTTTGAATTGCCTCGGATAGCTCCCCTCAATCCATGCAATGATCTCAGACCTAATTTAGTGGGCAGCTCAGGATCCAAAGCATACACAAGGCTCTTCTCTTGCATAGAACGTGTGAAATAGATAGAGCAGCTATCCCTTCAGATGTGGAGAAGTAATCTTCCATCCAGAGCCGGTCCAGCATGGGCTCACCCCTAAAGGGATTGATGCAGTGTCAAAACCTTTGGCTCTGGGGTCATCCTCTCCTCCAGCCTCCACCAATCTGACAAAAGCTGAATTTCTTTTTCCCCACACTATTCATTTCTCCCATTGAATTCATCAGTAAAGGGAGGCATGAGATGTGAGATGTGAATGAAACATTTTCATTAGAAGACGAGGAGAATCCACTGCCCCCCCAGCTCTGAAACAAGCCAAAGACATCCCCACCAATTCTTTTTTTTTTTTTTCTGGGTCTTTACTTTGCACAGCTGTCAGTCGGCGCGGTGCGTGGAAGAGTTGATTGAAATCAGCACCGTGTCAGGGCCATCATATCAGCGACAAGACATAAAACATGCAGAAACATCAATACACAGCAGCAGTGGTGAGAGCTGGGAGACCAGGGGAAGGTTAGGACTCTGGGGGGTGGGGGGGCTCTTCAAGTCCCCCCCCCCCTTCCCTCTCCAGGCTTCAGTGAGACCCAGGCCAGACAAGATAAAGTCTATCGGGTTATCGGCGGTTCAAGGCGCTGCTCGGACAGACAGGCCATTGGGACAGAAGAAGAGATGTGTTGACTGTACAGTATGTGCACCAACCCAGGAGAGTTTGTATTTACAGCTCATTTTCCAAGCTATTTCCAGGATTATTTTATTTTATTTATTTTTTTTTGACGATTCAGATCACCAAATTTATAAAAGACCCACTTTTTCCCACTCTTTCAGTTGTAATGTTGCTATTACCTGGCTGGAATTAATGTGACTTTTATTCACTGCTTAAGTAAAATCCAATTCCATAACCTACAGTGGCCTCAGAGGGTCAAATAACAAAGTTGGTTAATTTTAGTGAAATCAACTGTTTTGCACTGAGTGAAAGGTTAACAGACGCATTTGTAAAACCATGATAACACAAGTGTCTAAAAATGTTCAAATTTTAAAATTCATTGTTTTTAAATTTCAAAATGATATATATATATATATATATATTTTTTTTTTAGGTTAGGTATATTTTAAGATTTTTTTTTTTTTTTTTTTTTTTGGCATTTTGTAATTCTGTTATGAATAATAACTTGTATACTCCAAGAAAATCTCTACAGTTCTAAGACAGCCACTAACAATATTATTTGTATCTTTATAACTCTACTGCTTATATAGATAATTAAAAAAATATATATATTTAACTGTGTCTTTCTTTTACCACAAAAGTTACCAAATGCATAAGATTTTGTAAAAGCATAAAAGCCAGGTCATTGGGACATCACATGATCACTTGCCCTGTATGTCCATCCACTTGTATCTGCGCTCTGTCAAAGTCCTTGGTGCTAACTTTGACTTAGCCTAATTAAAAATAAAAAAAAAAAAGCAGGGAGGAGTTTTCAGGGCATGACGGACACTGCGCTCCATTTTACAGATGACGTCCCATTTCTCGCTCCTTTTTTTTTTTTTTTTTTTTTTTCCCAGCCAGCAGCTCGGGCCGTATATACTATACTGTACCACACATTCAAGAATGATAACACAGAGGCTATACCCAGTAGTGATGGCCCTGGAGAAGTGTGCTGGGAGTTCCACTGTGTGTTTAATTCACTAATGGGAGCTAAAGGTGATAGGCTGTTAGAAGGCTGCCTGACACTGCCTATTACCACTGCTAATTAGGCAAGTTTTTTAGTTTAGGAAAAGCGCTGAATCTCCTCTTTCCCTTCCACCTGATAAGAGGCCACTGCTTCCTGTTTGGATGAGCGATAATCAGCTACGACTTTGACAAACTTAAACTCAAGTTAGTCAAAGTTTGTGTTGACTGGAGTTGTTGTGTTTTGACGGGCTAGCGGTGCGGACAGGCGCCCATCTGCATATCAAAAAAATGTTGACTCCCATTATTTGATGTTGCTAACAGCACTCCTCCGTGTTCTCCCCCATCTGGAGGCTGTCCATTGATCAGCCTTGCAGGGCATCATTCTGGTTAGCATCTGGTACAAGTTGCGGCAGCTCAGGTAACTGTCTCTGCTCTCCGAAGCCTATTGATCTGGTGTCCACCTGCGGGAACATCTGCTCGGGCTCGTCGTTCGTCAGCGGCGCCGGCACTGGCTTGTTTGCGTCTCCATGTCTTGTCCACTTTTCCCCCGCTCGGTGCTTGTTAAGCCGCTTCTGCCATTGTTCTGATAATGACTTGGAAATTCAGTGGGTGTAGGACTTTTAGTTCCCTCATCTAATGAAATCATTTTACATTGTAGTGTGATTGCATTTTATTAAAGCGACTGTAATCTGATTATTTTACAAGTTTTTCTGTTTTAGAATCAATTTGTGTAGGGCTCAGAATTTCCCAAAACATTTTTTTTCAAGACATTTGTAACCTACTTTGTATTTTTACTTGGGCTGAGGCTTATTTTGCGTTGGGAAATGATGGATTCAGTAGACCTGGTTCTTTATGGAGCTTGTGTGTGATGGAGTTGAATGCAAAAAAATATACTGAGCAAAAGGAAGGGGAATAATAAGTCAGTTCATTGACCATTGATTCAATTCATACCATTCTTTTGGCTCAAATTTAAGTTCAGTGTCTTGACTCTTTCACTGACAATACATTTTTGTCATTAAAAATTGTAAGATTTTTTTCCCAGTGCTTTAATAATAAGTCTTTAAACAGTCAAAACACAACTACAGGAGCCCCAGAGAGCCAAAATCAAAGAGCAACCACAGGAGGCTAAAATTCAAATTTTAAGTTCCCATTAGATAATAAAGGACATAGAATGTGACATTATGTATCTGAACTTTACAGACACAATCTTGGAATTCTTATTTATTTTTTAATTTCCTATTTTTAATTAAGTAATTTCAATGACGTTCCAGGTAATTTTCATGTTTGAACATAAAATGAAAATTCCAAATTTTCCAGAATTTCATGATTATTTATTGCACTTATTGTCAAATAATGTCAAAAAATATCCAAACATTTATTCAAAATTGTCGCATATACAATATTCTGTTGAAAGAAATGGGCTATATTTATCATCAGCCAAAAGTATAAAACTATAAATGTTTGTTTTTCTTTCTTCTCTGGCTTCCACTGAAGAGCAGGGGCCCGAGGTGAGCTGCATGTCTTCAGATCCGTCTCCTGGGGTCCCCACCGCCGAGACGCTGCTGTTGCACACTTTAATTTGCTCTTTTGTAATGACGGGGCGTAGGTTAGTTCATTTCAATTTTTGATTTCAAAAGCTATCAAACAGGAGCTCAGATGAGAAATCAATTTTCCCAGCTGCCCCGGCTTTGTGCTGATGGAGGAGCGCTGCCATTGGTTGAAGAGGCGTGTCACGTGACCCGGCCTTGGGATTAGTCCGGTTCAGGCCCGAGTCGACGCCGTCTCAATTAAACACTGCCTCTTGTCATTTACCTCCATAACATCTCATTCCCAGACACAACTCATATTTAATTCATAAGCTGCCCGGCAACAGTAATTGTAATAAGGGCTGCTATAGAAAAACTACATTTACGTTTAATTTTTGTTTTTGAATTGGGAAATTGAAAGATGCAACATTAAGTGCATGGTACAATGTTGATGCAAATTGCAGAAGTGGATTTCAATGTGGAGTTAACAATGACAGAAAATTCCTCTATTTTGGCAAACACATTCAGATAAATAAATGTTGGTAATATGATTTTTATTATGCTTTTTAATAACTTGATAACCAAAATAGGACATAAGGGGATACAGAAAATAACAGTTCGAAGTAAGTGCAACAATGGTAAATTTGTTGAAACGACCTAATAATTGTTGGTCATTTTTTCATTTTTTACTCTTTAAAAGTTGAACATGCAACAGAGCGGTATTAATATGACTTGACAACAGCCTTAATGGGACATAAAGCGGGTACAGAAAATATCAGTCTTAGGTCATTCCAGTGTCATTACATGCATTTGGTAATAAAGTCCAAATTACCAATCCCATGTTATAATTTTTATTATTCATGAATTGACATACATGGATGACATACCAAGACAGTTTTTAATGATTTTTAATAACTTGATAACAACCAAAATTGGACACTAAAAATAGCCATCTTCAATATATGAAATGAAAAAAGGTTGGTAATTTTTATATTTTTCAATTTAGAAGTTTAAGTACATGCACTATACAGGCATTAATATGATTTATATGATTGACTATGTTTTTTAATAACTTGACCACTGTCTAAATGGCATAGAACCCATTTTTTGTTAATTAAAAAAAATTATATTATTCATAAGTTGAAATGCATGGACTACATAGACATTAATATGATTTTGAATAACTAAAGAATGACCAATGTTAGACAAATCAAAGGCTTAGGTCAGTGGATCCCAACCTGTGGTTCAAGTACCACCACTGGCAAGCAGGCTCTTTCTAGTAGAAGTGTGGGAAAGTTTTAAAGATGAAAACATTAAATAGATATGTTCAGACTGCTTTACTTTGTCCAGCTCTAGTTGTTAAAAGGCTTATTCCTGGTTTAGGTCCAGTTTAGTCCTGGATTCAGTCCTGTGTGTGTAGGCCTTTGGAAACAGAAGTCTAGTCCTTGTCTGAGTATTCCTGGTTTAGTCATGATTTTGTTTTGGATTAGCTCAGTTTCGCTCTGGTATTGTCATGCCTGAGACAAAATCACTAGTTTAAATTTGAACCAGTCAGAGGTGGAAAACCAAATATGTTCTATGGTGACACAGAGTAGAACGTTAGAGAACCACTGGCTTAAGTCATTATCAACATTATTATATTGAAATTACATTATTCATAGCATTAAAAATACCAAATAAACATTAGCAATTTCAGTGTTTGGTTAGTTATAATTTGATGTACATGGACTATGCATAAAACTTCCAATATGTTTTTTTTTTTTTTTTTTTTTTTTTTTTGTCGTGTTGATGCTAGTAATCTACTTGCAAAGTTTTAGAGTGATATCTGTTAGTTTAAAGAAAATCCCTATTCATTTGTAGAACTTGTCATTGGCTCAACATAGAAATATACGATGGTAGAAGCTGTAATTTCCAAGCTGACACATCTATTATCTTTTTTCAATCTTTTTACATTGAGTCAACATTGTGATTAGTGTGTTGCCCCAAATAATAAAACTGGTACTATCTGTTGAGAGTAAATATAAATTACTATAGTCAAAATTTAAAAATTCAGTTAAAGTTTTCTTTAGGTGCAAATATAGGTTTTAACGGAGGCAGATAGAGCTGCCAAATTTGTACTCAAGTAAGAGTATTGTTACTTTAATAATACATATAATAATTTGGTAAAAAGTAGTCATCAAAAAAGTGTAAGGTAATGGTAAAAAACGACTGCTTTAGTAACTGCTTCAGTGTAACTTTTGAATGTAATGCTATTTTTTGTATTCAGAAAGACAAAATAGAAAAATAAAATGATGCGCAGAGTTTTGAAATTACAAACAAAAAACAAAACAAAAAAATCACATCTTTATAAATTAACAAAAATAAAGAAAAAAAATCAATCAATAAAAAAAACCAAAAAAAAAACAAAACAAATTTCATCATTCATACTATCAAATTTACCAAATAAATGTTAATAATTTTAGTGTTTGCTTATTGATGTACATGAACTTTACAGGCATTACTGTGATTTTTAAAAACAAATAAAATTGGGACATAAATTGGACAAGCCTATTGTGTTTACAAAAGTAGCAGCCTTTTTGATACAAGTCGTTGACACTACAAAAGCCCTGACAGAATTCAAGCTTTGGAAATTTCAAACCAATCCAAGCATGTTTTTTTTTTTTTTTTTTTTCCTGCTGTTGTTTTTCCCTTGTACAAACCAAATTGACAATTAGCTCCATAATCACACCATCTCCCTTTCATATGGATGGAAGCAATTTCAGCACATATCATGAGATTACGTCCCATTTGACAGTTGTTGTTATTCTATGCGGTCTCCATGGCGACGTGTGGGGTGAAGCCTCCATTAGAAACCAACCTCAGCTGTCATATCTTCACCTAAAAGCTTTGTAATTGCTCTCATTTGCATACTACAATTAAGTGTGTTAGCTCACAGCCAGAACAATCAACCTCCACTAAAGACTGGGGATAGTATAATTATTATATCAGTGGATTTGGATAAAACACCTCGTCTTTGTTTGACGGCCGGGCCTCATACTGACAGATTTAGCATCAGAAATTAATAAGGTAAAATGCAGCAATTTGCATTTTTCTTTAAGCTGAAGAAAGATATTTTTATCCACTTTTGATAGGAAGTGTTCAAATATCATCACAATGTACAAATTGTGCATTCATTATGTACAGCAAGACACTACAGGTAAAATGCTTTTTTTTTTTTTTCAATTTTGAGATTCTTAGTGCAGTTTGCTCCCTTAACATGTTCATTGTATTTAGTCAATTTGCACCTTTAGGTTTCTATCTGAAATATTAACTTCCAATGCTGTTTTTTCACACTCTGAGTCAAACTTTACTTCAGTAGCACCAATAAGCTCCATTGTCCCAGTCTTGTAGTTAACCATTTTTTTAAAGGTTTTTACATATTTGCTATAAATCCTATAATTTCTCCACATTTTAAAATTAGGCCCTATGTTCCCAGATTTCTATGTTTTTGTTTTCAAAAACAGGCCATATGTTCCCAGAATCCTATGTTCCCTCATTTTGAAATTAAGCTCTATGTTCCCACGGCCCCATGTTCCCACAATTCTAAGCAAAATTTGGTATTTCCAAACAATAAATGGAAAACACAAAATAACATTAATGTACAGAATCACACATTTTCAAATCTTCTAATTTTTTCACAACAAAACGTAGGTAACGTATAGAGGCCACCAACTTGTGGGTCAGTGGTTCAAATCTTGTTCAAAGGGCATACTGTTGTTGTGTCGCTATGCAAGACACATCATGACTGTTGCTGACTGCCCTGAGATCAGGTTCAACCACTCCCTCTGTGAAAGAACTACTGTATATAAGCTTCTACTCATGCAGGAGTTTTCACTAGAAATGACTAAGTCCTTTTGGATGAAATGACATAAGTAAAAATAAAAGTAAAAGAGGTGTTTTAAGTTACTGAATTGAAACTTTTGAGTTTAATTTTGATGTAATCAGAGAGACAAAAACTATAAAACAATTAGCACAATTTGGTAATTCTAAACAAAAAATAACTAGAAACAAAATTAAAATTTTAACAAAATCACAAATTAGACCACATTTCAAATTAACAAATCTTCTCACTTTTTAACAACATAAAACTTTAAAAAACAATACATAGGTAACATACAGAGGTGGTTAGAGTTCCAAAAATTGTACTCAAGTAAGAGGATTGTTACTTTAAATACTATAACTAAAGTCGACGTAAAACGTATGGTGAGGTAAAACTAAATTTAGATGTACAACCTTTTGAAAATGTTACTCAAGTAAATGTAACTCATTGCTACCCACCTTCAAGTCATTCCAAATTGGAAAATCTATGTATCCATTTTTAAAAATTTGGGTCAATGCAAATTTACTGTTTTGTATTTGTAAGTTTATTGTATTGTATTACTGTATGTATAATACTGTGTGTATAAAAATAGCTTGTCAACTCATAAATTAGAGATTAAACCAAGTTGCCATTATAAATATTTTCCAGCAGTAGTAGTGGTAGTAGGAGACAGTTGAATGGAAAAGGTTATGAGCGGGCTGGATGCATTGTTTCTGGCTGCCTCAGATGGGAGCCGGGTGTAATGAAGAGCTCTTGAACCGGCAGTCAGAGGAGCGGTGACAGGAGTTCATGAGGGCGCCACCACTGGACGCGCCACCACGGAGCACACAAACCAACACACAAACCAACACAAACCAACACACAAACCAACACAAACCAACACACAGGCAGCAGCAGCACAGGAGGAGGAGGAGGAGGAGGAGGAGGAGAGC
Source organism: Bostrychus sinensis (assembly GCA_020698575.1). NCBI lineage: Eukaryota > Metazoa > Chordata > Actinopteri > Gobiiformes > Eleotridae > Bostrychus > Bostrychus sinensis. Next base: position 29,955,495 of record CM036251.1, on the reverse strand, counting down.
TGCAAACAAGAGCGAGACGGCAAACAGTGGAAATGTACCCAGACAATAAACACAAGTGTCGGAGCACGTGCATTAAGAGCACTAACAGGAGACGTGCAGGGACTGAGAATGGTCCCAAATATATACTCGTCAATTGCAGAAGACAAAAAAAGTAGCAATTTTACATTAACATTTTATTTTGATATGAATAAAGTTGCTTTACAAATACACAGAGCATTATTCATTCACTCCTCACTCACACTTGGTGGTACAGACTGAGACGTGGCTGCCTAATTTGGCCTCTTCAACCACCACCACTGTCAATCACACAGTCACACTGGCGAGGTGGTTGAGGCTTCTTGCCCAAGGACACAGAGGCAGTATGCAATGCTTAAGGCTGGGATCAATCTGTCAACCTCGCAGTTACAGGGCAAGCATTAGATGTTAAATGGAATATTAATATTGAACTGTGCCACAATATCTATATATTTTATGTTTTTTTATGGTCTTTTTTGATAAAGGCATGAAAGCAGACTGGATGTAGAGGGCTTGACTGATTGGTCAGTCCTTCCTGGAGTTGGCAAAGTTCATGGGAGAGGCAGAAATTTGTGGAACCAAGCGTTCTGAGGCCTCAGAATCTTGGTGCCAGAGAATACAGGATTACTCAACAGGTGTGAATGAAACAAAACACAACTCCGGGTATGTTTTTACTGAGCGTTTTTGCATAATGGACAGACTGTGGTACGGGCACCACTGGTGGTACGCAGGCTGCTTCTGGTGCTCAAAAGTCTGTTGCAATCTTGGCTTTTTGTTTAATTCCTTTCTTAGTCAGACTCTGGTTAAGAATTAAATTGGAAGTGTAGATCACTGCTTACTGGTTAAGGATAGTTAATCTTAGTTCGGACCTGGTTTAGTGACAGTTTAATCTGGAGTTTAGTCTTGGTTTTGTCCTTATTTAGTAATGCTCTTTTTAGCCAAATAAAAATGGGACTTTAAAAGCCAAATATTCTCTGAAGTGATACTTAGTGTTAGCCCACTTACAGTGAATTCTACATTAAAACAGACATTAAAATGCATGTATGTTTGGGAGCTGGTGTGAAGTGTAAGTACAGGTATAAACCAACTTTTTGAAGTCCGCTTTGATAGCAGACACATTTTTCCCCTCCAAGCCCTCTTTTTATCAGGCCTGTGATAGTGCAGCAGGTACATTTCATTTGGACTTTGATGCCCGGAGGCTCTGAAGTGAAATGGGAAGACCAATATGACCACAAACGGCAAGAGCACCGTGCCTGGCTCGGCGTGCCCCCCCCCCAACACAAACTGGTCAAGGAAAAATGAGACCTGCATCAATTTTAATTTGTATTTATCCCGCTGATGACCTGGTCCTTTCACGGCGCTGTCGGAGCCACAAATTACACCCATCATAACTCGGATTCCGGCGGCCCACCAAGCGCTATCAGAAAATTAACATGCCTCTATACCACCGGCAGGTTCAAAGTGTCACCACACAATTATACAATGGTGCGGGCTGACGAGGGCTGACTGGTCGCCGCTGTATGACAACGGTGCTGGAGGGCTGGGCTGTCTGTCACGGGCAGGTGGGCCAGATAAGCTCCGAGGAGTGGAGGTGCTGCTCTGTGGCTAATGCTGCAGTTAGGGGCCTCCTGTATGGTATGGAGGAGCAGAAGAAGAAGTTTGCAAGTTTTTAGAGTTTACTGAGTTTATGGGATTACAACTTGGACAGGAGACAGGCATCTAATCCAAGGGTTCTATGTAAACTGAAAGTAACAGCTCCTCATGTACTAAAAAAAAATACTAATATATGAAATACTAATGCACAGGTCTAAAATTATTTCAGAAAGCCTGAAAAAGTATAATATGGGACCTTTAATAATGTAATGTACAGAATGGCTCAGTTATTGAGTTAAACACAAACAAGTTCATTCACATTTAAGTTAATACTTAAAGGTACAGGATATATGTAGCATATGCTCATGGTTTGAAAACCATGAGCATATCTCAAACAATGGTCTATGGGTTGCCAGTTTTTCTGCTTTTCTCATTGGACGATAGGCAATGCAGGGTTTTAGAACCAAAACAAAAAATGTAAACATAAACAACTTGGGCATTATGTAAAATAATAAATTAACTGAATAAATCAGCTGTACCATTGTTAGCAGTAAAACTAATATTTGATTTAAACATGTTTACCTCACATCTTGTGACACAAGTGGGTCATTTTAATGAAATATAAAAACATATATAGCACCTCATAGCTCATAGCAAAGATAGCTTTAGTTAATATAGATTCGGGGTCAAGGGTTAAAAACCGTACCTGTAACACAGTAATCAATGACTAACAAGTCCACTCTGATTATATGCTAATTAATGACTAATGCTCTACAATTAATTAATCACATGGTGATTTGGCAAGTTTTACTCCAGATGCCCGCTGCCCTCTGCAACTGGAGTAGGCAGTGTCTTGCCCAAGGGCACAACTAGAGTATGCACTGTCAGATCGAACCGTTAACTTTATGGTTATGGTTAGTGGGTGCCACTGGTGCACCTTATATTGTATGATATAAGTATACAGTATATTAAACAATTGTTTGTTTTCAGCATGAAGAAGTATTTACATAGTTCAAAGCCTTGTTTACCAGTTTGTAAGGACCATCAAGTTCAAAAGTTAAGAACAATAGAGATATAAAAGTGGTCTAAATAAACTGCAAATATGAACTGAGTAGTTTGCCAATACAATGATCTGCTCTGTGATAATATACACCAGCAATCAGCGTGTTCTGACAATGTAAGCATCAACCTTTTCTTAGGTACACCTCTGCATACTGCTCCACTGTGGTGTAAATATAAGAGAGCTAGTCTGCAGAAGCATAAAGTTGCTAACAATAAATCCAGGATAGTGATAAAAAAGCCCAGGGTCAGTAATGCCAGTCTTGTGTTCTGTAATGCTTGGGTCAGTAGCCTACTTTCAGAATCTAATGAGAAACCTGATTTATTGTCATCTTAATAACAGAATACTTGAACTAGTGCTGTGCATTCCCAGTCATCTCTGTGGAAACATTGGTATAAGTGTCTTTTATAATTGCTCTTTATAGTGAACATGTTGTTTGTTGGATTTGTTTTGTGATGCTTTTTCATTTGGACCTTGAATCTGTCAATAAAGATGATGATGAAAGATGATTTGCCAAAAGCACTTAAATGTATATTGAGATGTATTAGGTAATGTGTAGATAACAGTAGCACTCACATTGGGATATCCTATTTAGTTAGTTGTGATGTTTGCTAGTTTACTAGACAAAATTTCACTTTTTTGAGACTTTTTGGCTTCAGTCATTTTGCACACAAGACTTTAAAAAATGTATATACAAGTTGTCTACTGTACAGACCGGTTGCCACTGAGTACTCCTGGATTACTCACTCAGACAAACAAATACTTGTAAAAGCCACAGTATAACACAGCAGGGATCCATTTTTAACACAAGTTTCAGAGTTCTTTATTTCTCTTTGAGTAAGCAATTGTGGATTTTCCAACTCAGAAAAACTATATTTGGTTTTCTGACATAAAACAATCAAGGCTTTTAGAGAAAGTGAAGGAGTTACATTTGCTCTGAAGCCAGAGTCATTAATACTACATCATCAAGGTATAGCTTAATATGGAATCTTCTCTGCAGTGCAAAGCTACGCAGTGACTTTCAATCAGCCCTAATCCTTGTATCTCATAAAAGTTGGAGCACAAAAATGAAGGCAAGCCTCCCTGCCCGGATCCCCGGTGTGCTCCCGGTGTCAAGCCATTAGGCTGTGTGAAATGAGGTGCCACTCATGAGTTATAATGCCGCACGTCTATACATGCTCTGGTAAAATATAGTCCACTCTAATGCTTTAGTTCTTCTCTTGCTGAGTTGGGGGGAAAATAATTCTCCTCCTCTGATAGCGCTCCATCCTGCAATATCCCAATTCAAAGTCACCAAGATATGAAGAGGGGCTGTTGGGTAAATTCAAAATAATCCACTCCAGAATGAGATTAATGAAAAAAAAAAAAAAAAAGTACGTGCATGTGTGACGGCTGATGAGAAAAAAAAAAAACATATTTCAAAAAGCACTGGCAGATTGCACACGCTCACATTCTGCAGGATGATATTACTAATATGTTTATCAACCTCGCTGATGAAAAGCATGAAACCCACTGAGAAAACGGTAAATGACAGGAATATGACAGAAGATTCACAAAGCCGTCTTTAGCACGTCAGAAGTGCTGTAAAGGAATCTATTTGCGGCGTGCGTCGAATTAGGTTTGAAGGCACGTCAATAGGAATACACGTTTCTGTAAGCAATTGTTACAGGACTACAATCAATGAGAGTTAAGTTGACTACTCTGGTAACAAAAGCGCGCCTGAAATATTTTACCCAGAGGTACTGTAGATGTACCGCTGATAAGGAAATAAAGCTAATAAGTGTCACTTTGATGTGACAACAAATTATACATGCTTGTATCAGATCTCATTTCCATTGGAGTACACAGGGACGGAGAATACCCTGAAGCGGGGCTGTTAATGGGAGCTTGTGCTGGAGAAGCCTGCCTCATTACTCACTCCAACACAACTGTGCCCGCGGTGCTCGCTCCCCCAGCGGACCCCCGGTTCACAGAGCAGCCACACCGGCGGCACCAGGCTGGGTCCACTGCTGCAGGGAGGGAGCGCTTTGAACTGGGGGAGAGAAAATGGAAAATATTGAGTTAGAGGAAAATGCTGCTGCCAAATAAGAAGTGTGGTGTTGTTTATTGAGCTCATGATCTGCTCAGAAATGTGATTTGTTATTAAAACCTATCATTCTCATTCCAACTGATGAGGTTACATGGTTAATATATACTGTATATTCTTAAAATTCATCAAAAGCAGTATAATATGACAGTATTGCAACCAAAGCATAACACTACAAAAATAAACCCAAAATAAAATAAGCGTGGTAACACTTTATTTACGGCACACAACAGTAAAAACAAACAATTAGCTGTTATTATTGTTACAGTGTGTTGTTTGTAATATTTTATTGATGTTGTACACTTTAAAAAAAAAAAAGTTCTTTCAAATGTATCTGTCATCTGTGTTGTTTACTGTAGTTAGACTAATTGTGCCATAGTGTTTTACCTTTTTTGATTTTATGGCTAGTTACCGTTGTTTTTTTAATACACTGTAAAAAAAAATCTGTAACATTTACTATAAAATATTGGCAGCTGTTGATGCCAGAATTTTACTGTAAAAAAAAAATCTGGTGACTTTTACATTAAACTAAGCTCTTTTTCTGTCTCGTCTATGACTCACTGTGCTTGATCTGCATACAAAATATTGCTTTATGGTACTGTAATGGGAAAATGAAGGTAATTCATTGTAAAGTTTTATATATCACTAAAATGGTAAAACTCTGGTAACCACAGTTCCCAATAATTTATGGTAAATTTTTTAACATTGTAGTTTTTTTTACTGTACTCACTGTAGTTGTGTAATCCTATAAACTGCCATCATTATTCAGCTGTCGATGTTCTTACAATGTAATATTGCTATTCTGTACAACTTTTCATTAATGAGGTAAAACATTCTTCAAATCTACAGTAACAAATCTGTCAGCTGTGGTTGTTTATTTTTCACTGTAAAACAAACTGCACATTTGTTTATTTGTTTACATTTATTTAGGCTAACTTTACCATGGCAATGTAATATTTTGGGGTTTACAGCTACTTACTGTTTTTTTTTATTATTATTTTTTTATTTAGGGTAACCTTTTCATAATAATGTACCATTTTGGATTCTATGGCTATTTACTGTTGCTTTTTAATAAGTTTGCTTTGATAATAAACAGGGCTTGACATTAACACTAACCAACTGGCCAAATGTGGATAGATTTCCATTTTGGCTGCTAACACATTGACTTCCACTTGCCACTCTGACTGGTTGAATATTATCTATATTTTTTGACAAATTTAGGCCTGAATTTCTATGGTTAGGGCTAAGTGTTTCCCATTATTGATAATTAGGAGAAAAAAAAAAAAACACTTAAGTGACATAACATGTATTTAAGGTAATTAGTTGACTGTAAAAGATTGTAAAATTAAAATGTACATGTCTTAAAGCCTACTATATAATAAATACATCAACATTTCAACTAACTAAACTGTGGCCAGTAAAAACCTTGATTGGCTGGTAACTTTTGAAAAAAATACTGGTCACAGTGGTCAATGGGCGAAAAAGTTTATGTCAAGCCCTGATAATAAATCTCCTCTTGCTGATGTTTCCACAATGTAGGCCGTATTGTTAATTATTATATTGTCAAAACATATGGACAATAAAAAAATTATCATCCATTTTTTTACTGTAAAATAAACGCCTCATATATGCATTTTATTAAGGGTAACTTTACCATATAGTAATGTTGTATTTTGGATTTTATATCTATTTATTGTTCCTTCTTGCTTTTGGTGTACACATTGAAAACTTTCTTAAATATCTATTCCCATAAACTTTCTTTTTTACAACTTTTGCACTGAAAATCCTCATTGCCATCCAAGTCGAAACTTCTGCTAGCATCTTGAGTAGCTTGGGTAGATTAAACAAATCACACCAGGCTATTAATAGTGTCATTTCTGTGTGACGTTGATCAGCCCAGTCCAAATGGAGCAGTCAGAGGTATAAAGGCGGGGGGAAAGTGTTGGGGAAGTGACCCTTGGGTGACTTTGGCAGGCAGAAGGGTGGCAGCAGCAGCAGCAGCAGCTTGCAGTGTGTGTTTGGGTGCCGTTTGTGGAGCAGATGGTCCAGTCCTGGACAGAGACTGGAGGGTCCACTCTGTGATGTGAGCAGACTGGGTGTAATACCTCTTGAGATGCAGGCGCGTTAAGGCCTGGCCCAAACTCAACACAAAAGTCAGCTTTGTACAACTGTTTTACTGTAGCAGAGATAAAGTTTTGCCATTATGAACAAAATTTCCATTAAACTTTATGTACATGTTCAAATTATTGGTAAAGTTTATGAAAAATTGTGCTAGTTTATACAATGTGTACCTTTTCAAATTTCAACAGATTATTTGTATATTTATTTTGTGTGACCTACCCCAGCTTTAAAAAGTATCACTTCAATCATGTTCATACAACTGATGTTAGCTTTCTTATTTATTTATTCTCTTTTACAGAGGAGCCCTGGCTCCATTTGAGCCCTACATGTTTTAAGGACAACCAGAGCACCCATATGCAAGCTCCACACAGAAAGGCCCAACACGGTCCAGGAATCAAACCTGAGACCTTCTTGCTGTGAGGCAAGAGTGCTAACCACTATGCCACCATGCACTAATCACATTATTGTAGGCCAATGCAAATGCTATAGCATGCATTTTTGCAGTCTTTGTCTTTGCAGAATTTTGCAAGTTCTTACAAATGACATTGTATAATATTGATTTTTTTTTTTTTTTTTAAGAGTAACTTAAACATGTGTACTATTGTCAGGCAATTTTAAAAAGCAAGAGCAAAGCACTGCAACATTTAACGATACAGTTTGATATAGATGTACAGTGAGTCTACTGAAGACTTGCACATGTTGATTTTCTAACTTTAATTCCAAATGGTTCCTTTTTAAAGCAATCTTTAAATGTATAATGTAGCCCCTTTCACTAAACAAATGTCAGCGCTAGCTTTAAAAAAAAGTTCATATAGTTGTATAGGCTTTTGGAAATCCCATGATATTAGCGCTAAAGCAGATGCAAAACACAAATTAATAAAACAACTTCTTTGCTCCATACAGCTAAGTAAAAGTTTCTGATCGATGTTGGATACAGGCCATTACATCCTATTTCCAACAATGAAGTCTTATTATATAAATGGCTGCTTATTCTTATCTGATATCTTTTCCCCACAATTTCTTTACACTATATCATATTATACCACTAATAAAATAATAGAATGGAGTAATGACTGTTATGGCTGCAATTACAAAGCAATAAAACAATACAAATGACTGCGAAGCCTCAAATTACAAAGTCAAAGAGCACTAAAAGACATTAGTGCTTGTCTGCGCTAAGCTAATGCCCCTGACTAAGTGATTCTCCGCTGGCATTGATTGAGAAGTTTCTAAAATCATTAAAGGAGAATTAGCGCTCGAGGTTAATAAACATTTGCTCAACTTTCGCTGGTTGCGCTTTGCCTCTTCCACTTATAGGGCTTTAATCTCGTGGGCTGACAGGTAGAGGAGGCCAGGGCTCGCCCGGTGCTCGTGTCTTCCCACAGACACGTATTATATAAAGAGTGGCAGGCGGCAGAATGACATGCTGCCCCCAGAGATGGCACCTGTCACCGGGGGGAGTGCTGCTAATCTACAAGCCTCATTTTGTTTGAACTCGAGCTCACCTCGCCGTCAAATCCTCATCTTCTCAGTCACTGCCAAGCCTCTCCCTCCCCATCTCGATCTTTCTCTCTCCGCGCTGTTAGGCTCGGACAATCTCTGCACATTATAAAGTCCTTCTGCTGTCACTGGAATAAGGATGAATCTCACATTGGTAAAAGACAAAATATGCCTTTCAAAATAATTGTCGTTATATATATATATATTTAAATGGTTTAAATCTTTTTCCAGTGTATAGGTTGCGTTCACATTCTAGAATTTGATGATGTGATAACCTCAGATGGAGGGCAGGGGCCTGTATTAATGTATAGAGGAGGTACTATTATTAAAAGAAATATCCAAACAGAAAATCCACAAATAATGAACTGGATCATTTTTTGTTAGCAACTGGGTCTACAACCACACCGTAATAATCTTGCATAATCTTAAATAATATCACCATTTTTTGACACTGTAGTGGAGTCATTTGCACTGACAGATACGATTTTCAACTTTGTGCCAGTTTTTGTGTCATGTGGATAAGCCCAGTGCATTTTGTATCTTTAGCAGCAGATTCTACCATAGAATTCTGACCTGCCTTCCAGCTCAGTTAAACTATAGGCCCTTAAGAACTCTATGGAATCATGTGAACGCATCCTATTAAACACAGTTCTCCAAAATGGCAATTTTTTTGGACTTAATTCTCATTAGAACCAATTGCCACATGTAGTACTTCTAATCTTGAGGGAAAAAGCTCAAGTAAAAAGGTTCATATTTACGAGATGTGGACCTAACATTATGGCAGAAAAAACATGAAAATATGTGTTTGAGGCACCAAAAACAAAACAATACAAACAAAAAATCATCCATACTATGTGCAGGGACCAAGCTGTGTCCAAGCCCAAAGCCCAGGTTCAGGCAGTGATGGTGGGCTGAGTGAGGTGCTAACACCACAGAGCATCGGCCCGACTCAAAAACAACTATCTATGTACAGTCACATGATGGAGCAAAACTTTAGCCATGCACTCAAGAATATGATACGTATTTAACCACAGATTATTGGCCAAGTCACCGTGTAAACGCACATGTAGCTAAGCCGATCAAGCAAGACAGGGTACAAAGAGCAGCCTAAAACTTACACAGCCAGGGCTTGACATTTAAACATGAAGCCACTGTACTCCCCCTGTCCTGTCATCATCTGCCAAACATATCCAGGAGCCGCTGTTTGTGTTGGCAGTGTTTTGGACAATCATATACGAGCTAGTTTCCTCCCCTCCTGCTGTACATCATCATGCCTCCAATAACTTTTGAATGTTTTAGTCACATATAAGACCATGTTTTGATTATTAAAAGACGCAGAGCGTTGTTTGCAGACTGCAGCCGCTGTGTGAGAAGTAGAAACAAGGTGTTGATGAAGCAAGTTTCTCCTTAACTGTTGTGTTACTGATTCAGCTGAGCTCTACTGGAGGAGACACGCCATGTACATATGAATAGGGCTGGGTATTGTTCAGATTTTTCAATAACAGTACTTAAACGATACCTGGTTTTTGATACTGGTACCTGAGCGACAGGGTTGCCAAGTCCACGGTTTTCCTGGAGCTTTTTAAGAGTTGCTGTGGGTGAAAGAAATTGTGCGCTGGTTGGGCAGAGCTATTTTTTTTTTATTTGTAAGTGATAGGGTATTTCTCTATATTTTGAGTGACAAATCTTTAAAACCCAAAGCCTTTGACACTGTCTAAGGAACTGCTCTGTCTGTGAGAGAGGGGCAGAAGGTGGGTCTGTGTCACCAGAGGAGCGCTCTTTTGGCGCAGTGGCACTAATTGTGCAGGTGTTTTCATTCACTGTTCTGAAGGTTTTGGGAGGTTTTTAAGTTGCTGTTGGGCGGATTTTGACTTTCAGACCTGGCAACCCTGCTGAGCGATTCTTTTTTGATACCTATGGTGAGCTAATTCATCTTCTACAATCATAAAACACAATAATATTGAATAAAAGAGGAGCAAAATTCTTAGCTGTAAGTTAAAACCAGTAGTTTGCATGATTTATTTTGTTATTTATTTGATTCATACATGCAAAGAAACAATAAAGGTCTCCCTAGGTATTGAAACTTGGTTTGAACAAAAATGATTTTGATATGAGTACTATTGGAACTTTTCTTTTGATACTACAAAGGTGTCATATAATGGTAGCCAGTGCTACATATAAACTGCAGCTACTCTTGGTAGTTAAGTTATTACTTACAATAAATGTCAGCACATTACTAGTTCCGGGAAGTAGACTGGAGCAACAAGAGGTTACTTTTTATTTGAAGTTATTTTATATCAACATAAAGCCACTGAAAATACTTATTACAATTAATTAAAACTATAATTATTAAAACTAACTATAGTTTTGGGTCAAATCTATGGGTGTGTGTTACACAGAAGCAACTTTACACTGATACAGATGAATGGCTTTTTGATAATATGCAATCTGTACTGTTATAATCAGGGCTTGGATTTAACACTAAGTGGCCAAATGCTGGTGGAATTTTATGCACCTAATTGTTAGAGGTTAGGCATAAATTTCTGTTGCTTTGCTCGAGTGTACATTCAGTATATTATAATTTTTCATGATTAAAAAAATAAACCTGTTTTAAAAAATGTGACCCCACATCCACAGAGATACAGTTTAATCTGCCTGAACCTTTTTCCTAATATCTGGTAAATCCCTGCATATATAAAACCAAATTTTACATTTCATTATGCATGTCATATACTATAAAATATACAGAAAAACTGTGGCTAGTATAAACACTAACTGTGAGAAAAAAGTTAATGTCAAGCCCTGGTATCATAGGATAATCAGGATTTTTGCATCTTATTGCATGCAAGCATTTCCCAATCTGTTTCCTCATGTTCACACCGATGCTTCGTATTTAGGATTACTCTGAGTGAGATGTCATTGACAAAGTCACAAACAGTCCTGGCACCTCATTGTCTCCCTCAGACATGTGTAAAATCGCTTATGTGCCCCCAGCGTATGAGAAGATGAGGCGTCCTTGTTCAAATGTTTTTATTTTGCGAACAAAGCCGGCCATTCATTCATATTGAGATTTGTCTAAGTTAAAGTGATGTGAATAGGACTGCAGTCTGGAGTGGCCCAGGTCTCTATGGGGCAGCACACTCCACCCCCTTGGCCAAATATCTATTCTGTCCACTTCTACACACTGTGCTTTGTAATTATAATATAATTCATTATGTCTATGCTCCATGTGTCACAAAGGAGGAGTCCGGCCTGAAATCCTCCCTGCGCTGTTCAGGCTGACCGGACACATTCTTGTCCCGTTTTTAAAAGGCTGCGGCATGGAAACAGCCCCTCACACCCCCCGCCAACAAAAGATTTTCCTGTTTTGCTTAATTGAGATATCAGCGGCACATCTGACAGCTCACGGACGCCCGACTTGGGTTCAAGGAAATCCATACGCTGCTTTACAAAATAATCATAATGAAGCTACTAAGACATCAATAAGTGGAAGAGAAGGCATTAGGTAGAGTGCATTAGGAGGGAGAAATACATATGAGCAAGAAAAGTGGACAAGAAAGCTAAACAAACCAACACTGCAATTATAAATCAAAAATCTATGGAGTATGAAATGCATAATCTGACATGTCTGAATGAGTTAAGGTCTGTATTCTACTAAGGCTCCCAAGGTTCAACACGTCTTAGGTTATCTTTCTAATAGAGAGCCTTTAAAGGGCAGTTTGGAGAAGCAGACAGGAGCAGTACAAAAAAACATTTTGTATTTTGTATAGATGCTATAGCGCACAGATAACAAAGCTACGTCTGGGTCAAAACTACTCTTAGTGTAATGTATAGAATAGAAAGCAACTCAGAGCAGTGGGCCGGGGAAACATAACAACACAAACACAAAACTAAGATTATTTGACTAAACTATTCACAGCCATACATCAAGTTAACAAAGCTAGTGCTGTTTACCTTTTTGTTTTAGCCAATCACAGCAAAGGGCTTGTATACTGTAGCTAAACAACAAACTACTATGAAAATAAAACAATATAATAAAAATGTTAGAAGATTTTTGCGGTTGTTGTAAATGTATAGCAGCATACGTTATGTTTCTCAGTGTTAACAAGTATCACTATTGGCCTGCTCTGACAGCGGTTTGGACTCAAACAAATCAGCGAGAGCCTGATGTGATAGATTTTTGGTGTTGAACCCAGCCTCCTGAGCAAGGTCAACTACTCTGGTCACTTAGAAGAATGTGGTAAATAACCAACTGAAGCAACAACGCAATAAATTAAAGCCCACCCTATTTTAAATGAAAAATTGTGTGATTGGTTGGAAGTATAGGTTTTTTTTTTTCTTTTGCTTTAATGGGAGATGTTCCAGACTCTCTTCACTTTGCTGGATTCTTGTCATTTCTGTACCAAAATATGGGTCAAACTGTATTGCTCATTTACAATTGAACTAGTTCCAAAGTTTATCAAACATAAAAAAAATAGAAATTAAAATTTCATTTTTAACTGACCCCAACTGTACATGTAATAGTTTAGTGCTTTTGTCATTGCACATCCCTGCTTCACCAAACTTAAAGTAATCACTATTAAAATTGAGCACGAATTATACTCAAGAACCTCATCTCTTCATGAATGTATTAATTACATATTTAGGTACCAGAGTCTGGATATCTAAACTATGCTTAATAAGATTTATATATCCACTCATAAAATTGACTTTTTTCATAACCCAGGCCTTACCATTGCACCAACATTGATAAACAAACCAATGTGGCAGCTATCAAAATAACAATAATAATAATGGAAATAGGAAAATCACACTGTTTACTTAATAAATATAATAATAATTGTGTTATGTTATTACTGAGGATAAAGCTGGAAAGAATAAAGATATAATCCCAGATGCAGTCAAGGCATGGTCCAACTTGTTTAAATGCCTCCGTTAAGTGGAATTATCTTCTCCAGACACATTTAGTCTGAAAGCGGCCAAGAATCCCCATTTCATTTGGATTGCACGGGGTTTAATTTAATCCTTTTGCTTATTAAAAAATAAGATGCAGCCTCGTCGACAATGGAGAGGCTAGTGTGCATCCAGCACAATGGCTAAGGTTAAACTGAAGGTTGTGTATAGCCTTTCCAGTATTAGACGCATTCATATTCACATAAAAGGCCCACAGTGCATTCCAAAAGCAGGGACATAATGGCAAGATACACAAGTTGCTTATTTTGAACAAGAAAATTGTTTATACACCCATTAGGTATATTGACAGCCGGTACACTATAGATTTTTTTTTTTTTTTTTTTTGCATTAAACAATTCATGCAGGTTGGTTTTAGTAAAAAGACCATTCTATAGAAAACATAAGGTATTCCCATAACAACATCTGATTCATTGATGAGTTATATTGTATGGATGCTATTTACTGGCTTCTAATGGCGACAGTGAAAACACTCTTTTACGACAATTAACAAAGCTTCTTAAGGGTCAAAATTTCTATTAGTCCAGATATATGTTACTTAGAAGGTGTTCATTTAGATATATGGCTGACAGGCTTGTCATTAGGGTGACCAGATGTCCCTATTTAACTGAAACATATTTATACACTTTCTATTTAACCAAGAGAAAGGCATAGAAAACTTAAAACACATTTGTCTAAAGTTTTTTGTCACTAAAATGATACACAGTATCATTATTTTATCAAAATTGTCCATCATATTCAGAATTTAAGCCTTAATGTTATGTACTTTGAATTTCATGACTAAAAATTGCATGGATTTCAAAAGCTTGTTCAAATGCATTGTGATTTGTGGAAAAAAAAAGTATTCCAGTTTTTTGGTCAAGAAATCTGGTCACCAGGGCAGGGTGATAAAATTAAATCAAATTAATACAATTTTGAACAATGTCAAAAATAACCAAATCTAATTTAGTGGAAATTAGTGTCCTACAAGCACTGCAGTGTTTCTGGTGTTGTGGCTAATGCTACTGCTAGCTCCAGAGCAGCTTAAATACTGACTGTGAAGATTCTGCAGATGCTAAAAATACTAATAATGACAAGGAAAGAAGTCCCTTTACCTCTGTAATGTCCTTGTTTAGATGTGGCAGCAGTTTGGCCAAAACACACAGCATAGTCTGATGTGCAGCAGCAGCAGTAACTTACGTGCTTTGTTTATGTATGCTAATTCGCAATGTGTTCGAAATCTTTTCTTCACTTACTGTATACATTATAATAGACCTGGTCTTTAGAAGCAAAGAAGGCTAACACTAAAACATTTTATGTCATCACTGATGTCACTGTGAGAGTAATGCACACTGCTACTGCTTCACTGTTGTTTTGTAGGCTACAGATATTTTGCGTAAAAATAACTATAATTGGTAAACTACTGCCTGTTTACACGCAAAAGTTGAATCATGGTTACGACCGAAGTCAGTCTGAGCAAATTTCAGGCTCTGGACATGGTGAGTTTTTATTACTGTGGTGCCGGTGATCTGGAACATAGCGGTGCTTGTTATATCTGTGTTTATGTGTGTGGGGAAACAAATAAATCAAAAGGGAAAAGAGGAAAAGTGGTCATATTTGAGGCTGGGAAAGACACTGTTGTTATTATGAGGATGCACTGGTATTTAGTCACACGTGAGATCGAAGGTGCACTCTGCAATGAATATTCCAAAAATATCTGACACTGCCTAATAAAACAACCAAAATCATGCAGTGTATACTTGGCTTTACAGGTCATTGTCTGTTACTGTTAGGTGACAAAAGTGTCCGTGTCACAAAACGTTATAAAAAAAATTTATACATTTATATTTTTGTACTTTTTATGGAGAAAGAAAAAGTAGAAAAAATATTAATGTCTACTTTTTTATGTATACTATGATCTTCTGTGACGGGGACACTTTTGTCAGTTAACAGTAACAACGTAACTTTTTGTTAGCTACTACTACTACTACTACTACTACTACTACAAATAAATAAATAAATAAATGAATAAAAAAAAATCTAAATCTATCTTGTTGGTAATATTTGACAGACCCAAAGCTGTAAAAACCTCCCCTAGAAACATTCACTGTACATTGAGAAAACTGGAAATTATTTTGTGTGTGTGTTATTTTCTAACAAATCGAAATGATATTACATACACAGGCATAAAAAGGGTAACAATTCAGAAAATAATGAAATATTTGGTATTTATGATCAGGGCAGAAGTTCATTTAAAGATTTATGCAAAAAAAAGTACAAAAAGTCTGAATGTATACTATTTCTGTAATATAGATTTGTGTGTAGACTATAAAAAATGTCGATAAAATACACACCTGAACCAAATGTTATAGAAACTGCAAAGAAAAAAAAAAAAAACGCTTTTGTCCATTGTGGCCCAAGGGTTAAAGATGCATTGTGTGAAGAAAAGCAAAGAAGAAGAATCATATTTCGCAATGCATTTGTGCAATTTTCATCAATAATTACATAATTGTAAGGTAAGTTCTTTGGTTACAATGTATTTTGAGTTTAACTGCAAGTTTACTTTTTTTTCACTCACCACTTTTTTTCTGCAGTATGTAACAGAATCATATTTACATAATCCCAAACTGAAATCATAGGTCAAGGCTGGACATGGGGACAAGATATTCATTCCAAATGGTTTTCCTTTTATCCAAACAGAATACATTTTTACTGCAACGAGCAAGTAAAATTAAAATTCAGACTGTATGGCGGCTTCTAATATTTGCTTCTTGGACTTCATAAATGGGATACAACACTGAATTAATGAAATATTTGTCTCATTATTACAGTAAATGATAGTAAATATAAAAATGAATCTTGCGAGTCAATATTAACCACGCTGAAGAAATTCCATTGGTGAATATTGACAGTGACAAATGCGATTTGTTTTGAATTTCCGGCCTGTTTGTTCATCAGAGAACACAGCCAATCGCAGGATCAAACACGCAACATTTATTAGTTTTTCTTTAGTTCGACAGCACTTAACGCAATTTCAGAGCCTGTCGACAGAAGAAATGAAAGATTGTGCAAAGATGTTTTTGGCGTCATCTTGAGACTGGTTGTCGTAATGCCACAGGGAATTTCAAACTAGTCTATATGGATCAGGTAGAGGAGTTGTCACCAATCGTGCCATTCACTTTGATGGACTGACTAAATCCATTAAGATAATATTCTAAAGAAAATAATGGGACTTAACGTGCAGTATGTGGAAAGGACGACACTCAAAAAATGGTTATCTAGTAAAAGAAAGAAAATAATACTAAAAAAGATGAATTGATTTTTAATCACTTGAGAGATTCAGAATCTTAAAGGTGTAAGTGACATTTTGGGGGCGAAATTTAAAGCTTAGGATGAGTTTTTTTCACTGCCAAAATATTACAAAAATATTTCCAATCAAGTTAGTGTTACTGGTAAAAATAGCAACAAAACAAAGAAACAAAAACAAAACACACACACGCACAAAAGAAAACAAAAAACATCGGAAAGCCCCAAAATTTGTACAAAAAAAGAAAAATATAAAACATTTATTTTGTTTAGTGTTTTGTCATCTGAATATTTGAGGTTTGATGACATTTTATTAGAAAAATGTCAGATCAAATTGTGTTTTTTTTTGGGGGGGGGGGGGGGGTTTCTGTAAAGTTAGCGGAATGTCACTTATACCCTTTAGATTCTCATCCCTCAGAATAATGTGTAAGGGGGACGGTCCCATAAGCTGTTGGCCTACATGGCTTGTCAACATTAAATAAACAGCTGCAGAAAATCCCATTGGAAAAGTGTCTATTCCAGAGCTGGCTGGGACTTTAGCGCTTGAAGTTTCAGATAAAATGTGGTCTAGATAAGGTCTAATTTTTTATTTTTGGATGTAATGCTGTAGTGTTTTTGTGGCGTTTGAAGCAGAAGGGAACTCATTTGCTGACACAACAACACAACACAACAACAATATTGATGTTGTGGTGCATTGTAATAAAATAAATGTATCCTAAATATTAGTTTTAGTGTCCACATTTGGGATTAGTGGAGGATGAGGCAAGTTGAGCTAGTTTGGTATGTAGCTTATGACAAATAGTACAATATCTATCTATGGTCAAATGGTTTGTTCAAATCAGGCCACAGCACACATTTAGCTGCAGACACGGATATAAAAAATGCATTTATTCACTCGAAAACTCAAGACAACAGGATCCCTCAAGATTTTTAAGTTTTGAGGACAACTCAGTATCTCAAGTTTTCAACAGTTTTAAATCTAAATCTAATAACTTAAAATTTAAACTTTTACTCTTTTAGTATTTTTTTAAAACTCATCTTACACACTACTTATTCAGAAAAAAAGTGTTATTATTGATAATAATTTAACAAAACAATTTTACAATTTTAACAACCACTTTTTCTGAACAATGTATAGCAAGTTGGCTGTAAGATGAGTTAAAAAAAATAATAATGACCTTAAATTTTAAGTTTTTAGGCATAACAATGTTAAATTAAGTGAACAAAACATTAGTTGTTAAAAACTTAAGACAGAGGCTCCAAAACTCAAAACTCTTGAGGGATCCTGTTGCCTTGAATTTTTGAGTTTTCACAACCTTTTTTTTTTTTTTTTCCAGTGTTCTTTTCCTTCGGTTTATACCTGTTGGGGGTCAAGAGGGTAACTGTAGCCTATTCCAGAATGAACGAACTCATGACCTCTTTGCAAATATTATATACTGTATTTTGGAGATTTCATGTTTAATGTTGCTATCTATCTATCAATCTATAAAATTTTGCTAAATATGAATATGTATCAACATGTTAATGCCAGTCTAGTATTAAATCAAAGGGATTATAAATCTGTTTTTTAACCTCACACAAATAACATTCTTCAAACCAACAGGGATCTAAACATTGTGTAGCATCAGATATGACATGTCCATTGGTTAATGTGTAAATGTGTCAGATTTTACTACAGTATATGAAGTAATGTTGTCTTGTAAACATAAATCACATACACAGCAAATGTAAAGGCTACACAGTACAATGCAAAATTATTCTTATCGCAAATTACCAGTGGTGACATTTTTATCACAAAAAGCACTTGTTTTGCAGTAACATTATGGTTTTTCATGTGAGGGACATTTTACCTGGACCCCTACCTCACCCCCGCTCCCCTGTCTGGATGAAGTCCTCCCCACCTGCTGCATCCTCACAGACCTGAGTTATGATACTAGTGATGAACTAATGGACTTTGCTAGAAACATTTTCTTCTTTTTTTTCCCCACAGCTGGGTTTTTTTAGGAGTTTTTCCTTACCAAGAAGGAGGATCTAAGGATGTCCTGGGTCTGTTTAGTTTAGTGTAGTTATTGTTTATGTTTGATGTTATGTCTGATTGTATGTTTATGTTTGATTCATTGTTTGTAAAGTCCTTTGAGGGGACTGCTGTTATGATATTGGGCTATATTAATCAAACTGTATTAAATTGTGTCTTTGTTGTGTAGCTTTTGAGTCCCATCCCTTTTCTTTCTTTACATTATCCTTGTAAAATACATTCAGTTTTGCAAATTGACTTTTTTCTCAGTGTACGCTGCCCAAAGTTACATTACCACTATGTGTTTCAGTGAGCTTTTCTTTTTAATGTGAAACAGAAGTTTATTTTCTTACTTAGTCCCTACTTCCTGTGTCTCCCCCGGCAGTAGCTCACAAGATTGTATGGAGGACCAAAACTGCCAAATCAATCTATAAATAAATAAATTCTATCTATATCTATAAATAAATAAATGCTAATAAATAAATAAAAGGACATCAAATGGTAAAATAAAAATGATTTTAAATGTAATGATTTTAAATGATGATGTAAGTTGTGGTTAAAATAAATGAATAAAGGCCTATAATTATTAAATTTTTGTATTTATTTTTACATTTTCTTTATTTTATTATTTATTTTTTCCTCTTTTATTTATTTCCACATTTAATTATTTATTGATTGATTGATAGAATGTGCTTTGTATAAATTGGGGTCCACCCAGTCTTGGCTAAACCAAGTTGAGCCCAAAAAATTGTGTTTTTAATCAGTCAAAGTTAGTCCAGAACCATTTTTCCCCCTTCAAATAAATGATGATTTACAATACTAAAAACATATCACATGTTTTATGTACATATTAATATCTGAGAGAACCCCATTTACAAAATCCTGCAAATCTGGGTCTAAGCCTAACATGGGACCTTACTATTGATTCAGATTCTATTTTATATTTTGATTGCATTGTGGAAGAAATTAAAATTAGCCACAGTAGCATTATACATACATTTAAAATAGCCATAGTGCTCTTAGCCTTTTCATATATTCTTCTTTCTTTATAATAAACAATCAGTAAATAGACTCCAAATAGCAGTGTTGTGTTCTGCTCCAGTGAGGCTTACCTTATGAACCACTGCATTTCCCATCTCCCTGTCTCTGTGCCTGGGGGAAGTCACATGACTCTTGCAAAACAACTCCTCTGATTGGTCATATTCAAAACGCTGCTTGCCTGGGGAGCCGCAGAAACTCCAGGTAGAACGTCTTCTGCGCTCGGGACTGGCCGACGCAAATGGGGTTGGCGCACCTATCCAATTAACACGGCGCTCCCATGGCTCGCTCCACCTGTCTCCGCGCTCCCAACACACAGACACACACACACACCTTCAATCTGGAATTAACGCCACTTTTCACCCGGGTCGCGCCGACGTGCCATAGATTAGACCGGTGCGGCGCCGAGATACGCTAGCTGCTCTAAATGAGGTCAGCGTGGGGTTGAGAATTCAAATGCTATTGTTTTGTTTTATTATTAATTAAAATAAAGTTAAAACATGTTCTTTACCAAACTAGGGCTTAGTGCTGGCTGATAAGAGATGTGATTTAATGAGCACCTGGATGTTGACTTATCACACTGGCTAAGACCTCAATAAGAGCAATAACCTGCAGAGGCTAAGTGCTTCTTTTGTGTTGGACAATTTTTAAGACATATGCAAAACACTGAAGGTAGCAGAGTTATAGTACTAGCTATTAGCTAATCTCCAAACACTGCTGATTGGTAGTCCTTCAGACTTATGAGAGAGAATATGAAGAAAAAAAGCTCCCCTATTCTGCTAAATCTACCCTTTTGAGGTTTTAATCATGTTATAATGTTGTTTGCACCTCACAGACAGACCTGGAGTAATATTTTGTTTCATTCATGCATATGCTGAAGCCATCTCATCCTCAAGAGCTGAAAACTCTCAGTGTCACCGCTCTACGTAGACAGGTAAAACCAGGAAGTACTCCTGGTTTTTTGCTTGCACACATTTCTAATAACTGAGGCCTGTTACACTCATTTTGTGTCTATTTGCGCTGACAAGGCTTCATTTACGCTCTTCTCTGTTGTCAGTTGAGAGAGACACCACAATTGTGCGTCTTTACGTGGGAAAAAAAAGTCTAAATGGACATTTATGAGAAACTGTATGCACATGTAAAACCATTTATAAACGCCAAATGAGAGTGAGTTTATCATCATTTAAGACTGAAGGCAGACTACAACACACTACTTTTTAGGAAAATAAATAAAAAAATAACGCTCGTCATCTGATGTGTATGCTTAAAGTAAAACTCTGCAGGCCAGATGGAAAGCTGTGGCGCGCTGGATGTGTCGCCTGTTACCTTTCACTGCTATCCATTAATGGACTCATTCGGATCATTTCAGAGCTTAAACTGCCATCACTACGAAGCAGTCAGCTCATTTATCTATCTGTTAGAGTCATGTTGCTAATACCCTTGCTAAATAGCCATTTTATGCTCTGTCCAGTTTGTCCTTCTCTTTCATATATTCGTGTTTTATTTCATCAGATTTGTGTCTTTTTTTTACCTCTGTTTTTCTTTATTTCTGTTGTTTTGTAGAGTCAGCACAAGCTTGGACTCAACCAATGAAAGTTTTCTTGATCTGAAAGGGAAACTTTGTTCTGAGCGTGTGCTTGGCCAAAAAAAATGCAGTCCCTACTCTAGTTCTCAGAAACATTTTACAATAAAGTCCAGATGAGGTCTCAGAGGCTCATTTTTTCAGAGATTACTTTTATTGTGCTGCACTTCACCCACCTTGCCTGTATGAATCAGTATTATTTCATTAATGTAACAATGTTTTTTTCTCAGAAAACTGTATTAACCAGAATTGGAATTGTGTTGTGAATTATTGCAAAAAATAGTAAAATGTTAGTAAGTAAAAGACCAAAAGACTAAAAAAAAAAAAAAACCATAATCCTTTGACTTTGCAGTCACATGAAAAATAAATTTGATATTAAAATGTTAGTTCTTTTCTATTAATTAAAAATCATCATCAACCTAAAATAATTAGCTTTGCAAATCAGCCTTGTCTGCAGCAGTGTTGTGTCATAAACTTACAGATAAATACAGGTCCAAACTCACCCACTCAAACAGTCTGTTCACCTCTGACAGAGTTAGGAGTCATTTACAGTGTTGGTAAGAAATCATAGAAAACACAAAAACAAATAGTCTTGACATAAGCAAGATCAGAAAAATGTAAATCATGCAGCTGTATAAACTACTAATAAATAGTAACTTCAAAATGATATGCTGTACATTATCTTGAATATTTCAGAATATTTTTAAAAACTGTTTTACCCTTATATTGGTGCTGCTTCACTTATTATTTTACTTTTACATCAGTAAACTTTGGTCCCAAAATGAGTAGAGGTACAGAATCTTTTTCAGCCTTGATGGCAAAGTGGCTTATCTCACAATCTGAGATCTGATTAAATGGCAGGTGGTAGCAGTAATTTACTGCACATTACATAAAACAACTTTCAAAGCTACATTTTATTTCAGTAAAGACTGTATTAAACATTTCCACTTTTATTAAAGTGATCCATTTTAAAGTGTTATTTTTGTCTTTTCCACCTTTAATCAAAAACAGTAGAGATAAACAGAAATAGGGCCACATAGAGGGCAATAATGCAATTCGACCTGAGCATGTGGTGTGTGCTCCAGGTGAACCACCAAGTGCCCAACAAGTAATCAGATTGCTAACTAACTACAGTAATATTACTTACAGAGCTTTTACTCAGGTATATACAGTACAGTATTTTGAGTACTCCCTTCACCCCCCTCTGCCACTCTGTACATGCAATCTATGAACAGGTCATGTTATTCCTTCTCACCACAGGTGTACACGATTGATACTTTCATACAGAGACTTACTGTGAGAACAGTACAGAGCGTGAGAACAGCAGAGAACTTTAGACAATAATATTAAACATGAAACTTTGTGTCTGCTGAATGTAAAAATGGAATTACTTTGTACAATCAAATATAAATGTTGCTTAATGTTCATATGCCTTTTAAGGAGATCCCCTGGGCCCTTCTTCAACAGCCCGTGTTGGACCAGTAGTTGCTGTATGTGTGTTGGGTGCAGGTGTAAACCCAATAAGGCTTTACCTGTGGCTTCTATCATCGTCCACTTAAGCAGAGGAAACATCATTAGGGCCAGTTTGCACAGATACAGTGTTCGCCCTGGGATGTTCCCAGCCAATAACAGCACATTAGTGAGAGGGAGCGCTGCTGGTGAAAGGCTATCCTCACCTCAGGAGGTCCCGCTGGATATTAGGCTCACAGTGGTGCATGCCAGTGGGCATCTGAGCACCGCCGTCCTCTTTATTACTCTGGAAGTCAGCGCTCCTGTATGGTCTGAGTGATGGGAGGCTCTTTAGAGCAGCAGACAGTGCTTTGTAGGAGATGCTTGTCTACACTGCATGTCATTTGCAGAGTCTTTACACTGTATTGTGTACACTGACAGCTTTGTGATTTGTTTGCACTTCATGGGTGTCTAATTGATTAGGATTAAAGCAGGACAGTTTGTCTGGCAGAGGAAAAAAATCAGGGCTGATTTGGATTTGAGGGCCCCTCCTTTTCTTTAGGTGTGAGCAGGACCCCTGTCACTACACACCTAACATGAGCCAACACGGCCCCATGCTGCTGTGCAGGCTGCTAACACGGACGACATGACACAGCAACTGTACAGGCCAGCTCACACCAACAGGACTTCCAACAAGTCTTTCTACATATCACTACTTTAATGTTAAACTTTGCAAAGTGCAAAAAGTATGCACCTACAAGGTGTCATCCAGGCTTTATTATTAAGGATTTTGAATAAGCTGGCACACTTGAATAAGGGACACTCCCCCTGGCTGTTGGTCATGTAAATATTGGCAATGCCACGCTGAACTCCGAGGCCCTAACCTCAGCTTTTTTACAGCAAGAAAGTTGGCTTTGTTGGTGTTTACAAAAGATGGGGTTGGGATCAATATTGGGTAGTGGCCTTTGTACAGTACTGCATATAGTATAACCCACTGATTGTCTGATGTGATGACTGCATTCAAACCAACAACTGGCTTTTGCTGCTGTCCTTGTCCAGAAACAAGCACAGAGTTTCCAGTATTGGAGTATTCTGGTGTTTTATGGCAAAACCAGCAACAATTCTTCAAAAGCTCCAGGTTTGTTTTGGACACTTATAAGCGGCACGCTGCTTATGTCCTGCACTTTGTACAATGCAAAAAGAATTAGTCTGGCTGGTCAGGCTAACTCAAACCAAAGACCTTTGAGTTCAGGGGTAAATGCTGTATATATTGAGCTACAGAGACTTACTTCTTACCACACTAAGAATACAGTAGAAGTTTTTATTTGTTTCTTTATGGGTACTTTACAAAGCTGACTTTAAAAAAATAATATGTTTTAAAGTCTGACACTGTTCAAAGACATGCAAGTCAGTTGTTAAATCCAAACTGCTCATAGTGAAGTAAAAAAAATAAAAATATCGGCATTAGTTAAAATGACTTGATTTTAGATTATTTTTCCTGATTTGAGTAATTTTTACTAAACTGGATTTATTTTCTTATTAGAGTAGATTATTTAACTTGCTTCAAGTTAGTACCTCCGCCAGGACAGAGGTTATGTTTTTGGCGGCATTCGTTTGTTTGTCTGTCTGCCTGTTTGTTAGCAGCATAACTCCAAAACTTATGGACGGATTTGGATGAAATTTTCAGGAAATGTCAGACATGAAATAAGGAACAAGTGATTACATTTGGATCACCATCTAGATCGAGGAATTTTTTTAATGATTCTTTACTTTTGGAACATGTGGGCTAATTTTGCCATTACAGCTTCTAACTCAACAAATAATGCCTAGAATCATTGGCAAATAATTACAAGATGAAATCATGGTAGATGTTATAATCTTTTAGAGTTTTTGTCAGGTGAGTGACCCTATGGCCGAGTCTCTCATTCCTGTTATGTTTTAAGCCATTTTTTACTTAATTCAAGCAAAATTTGCCAATGGGTTAAGTGAATTTTCTTACCCCATTGATAGATAACTTGACTTGAAATAAGTAGAAATAACTTGAAACAAAATATTCTAGCCTAATATGAAAATAAATCCAACCTAGTAAAAAATTATTCAAATCAGCATTAATAATCTGGATTCAAGTCATTTTAACTAATGCCGATAATCAATATTTGCAGTGAAGGTGTGGTCAAACTTGATTTGACCTAGGGCAGTCAACAGCAGTCAGCAGCTGAATGGCCTGAACTGGAGTCAGCGGCAGAGTTGTTACTCACCTGTGAACCTGTGTGAGTTGTAGACTGAAGGAAGATTAAATCTGAGGCCTCCTCCCCGGATTAGAGAAGGTTTGTACCAATCAGACTCCTTGGCCAAAATCCAGACATTACTATTCTCAGAGGAGTGACCTGTCTCTTTCAGGTGGAGGTGGATCGCAGACTGTGGTCTACTTGAGTTATGTCTCCTATGCCTTTAGTTGAGTCATGTCTCTTATGCTGATACAATCTCCTATGCAAAGGTGGCTTGATGAATAATGACTGTGAGAGTGAACTGTTGTCCAAGATGTACCCACCTCAGGTCTGAAGTAGCTGGCTCAGGCTCCAACAGAAAGAAATGCTAGCAGTATCAGGGCTTGCGTTGCAGTATAGCTCAGTTGGTATAGCATGCAGTGCATTTATAGAGCAACTACAGCTCACCTCGCTGTTATGGGTTTGAGTCCAGACTTCAATGGTTTTCCAAATGTCTCTCTCCCCCATGATTTTCTGCCAATACTCAACTGTCTAAAAACACCTAAAGTACAAAAACATATTTAAAATAGGCAGAAATTTGCTGAATGACATTACTTAATGCTATGAATGCAACCTATTTCTGCTTTAGAGTGGCTAATGGGCTAAATGCATGCAAAGTGATAATGACGGGTATGCAAGCACAGAATACAAAAAAAATATACTGCAGATTAAGCCATGTTTTGTGCATGTTTATTGTGGATATTGCATATCTATATCCTATATGAAGCGCAGCCCCACATTACTAGCCATAGAGCATTCATCAGGCTCGGATAAATTGATACCTGGGTTACACATGAAAAGTAACGTGCTTTTTTTGATTTAAAATTGTCAAAAGAGCGCCTTGATAACATTCAACGCCGCTCCTGTGATATAACTTTTAATGAAGCCATAAACGGGCGAGGTATGAATGAAGTGGTTGGAGTAACAAAGAGAAATATTATGTCAAAGCGAAGCTAAAACTACAAAGCGTTGAATGCTGTCCTACTCCACTGCGCCGCTTTGATAGTGGACCACCGCGTTATAAATAATGTATTAAAGGATTTACAATGCAGAAAAAGGAGCGCTGCTTTCAGAAGAGAAGAGGAAAAAAAAAAAAAAAACATCTTTGGAGCCCAGTTCTGAGAGACTTCATATATTTTCTTTTGTATTGTCCAGGTTAAGAGTGTGTTTGGTTTCCTTTTTACAGTTTGCGGTAGCTTATTTTTGCTGCCAAAAGGTGTTGGGAGGCCTACTGGGACCACTTAAAAGTTTATGCAGGGCTCTAGCCAAAGTCGGGACAAAAAAAAAAAAAAAGAAAGCCTTGAAGTATACACAGGCTGGCCCCTTTCTCAGAGGCTCTCAGCTCGGGCTAGGGGGAGTGTTGTTGGTTTACGAGAGGGGAAAATAGCCCCAGCCTTCAGCGAAAGTGAAATGGGATTAGGGCTTTTGTGTGCGCCACAATGGTGAGGGGAATTAGCAATAGTTGTAGACACTTAGAAGAGCTCTCACACAGAAGCTTATCCCAGATTTTGCACAATAATCATTTGAATATCAACAGTGTTTTGCAACTACAGCGCTAATGTATAAACCTCTCTCTTTGGGATATCAGAATCACCCCCCCTCTCTCAAAGGATTTACTTGGAACATTTTTGGCAGATTTTCACTGTGAATCATATTTTTTAGGCTGGCGGGGCACCTCATGGAGCAAAAGAGAGCAGACAGGTTTTATGGTGCCAGGAAAAAATAGAGGTTGACCATTTCGAAATCATGCATAAGGTTTATTAGGTAAGGTTTTATGAGGTATGCAATTATGGATCTTAATAGGTATGGGTACTTGGGGAAAATATATTAAATCTGAATATGTGACTAACAAAAAAAATCTTCATATGACTACAATAAATAGTGATTTGGGGGTGTTTTGCCAATCATTTTTAAGTTATTTTCAACTATCTAACTCTAACTCCTTATAGTTGTATTCAAGCAAAATTATGGGATGACACTACAAGCCAGTTTGCCCCCTTAACATGTACAGTTTTACACAGAATTAACCAGGAGATATTATTCAAAACTGACTTTTTTGAGCATTCTACCATGTTATAATATTGTTCCCTCCGCAAAAACATACCTGGAGTGGTTGTTTTTGCTTCATTCAAGCATAACTGAGTAATCCTGTAGTCTCTTGGTGCTGAGTTTTCAAGGCTTCAGACCGCTTGGTTCCAAGAACTTCTGCCCCTACTCCAGGAAGCACTAACCAATCAACAAGCCGTCTACATGCAGTCTGCTCTCATTCATTTATTAAAACTTTTTTTTTTAGGGATAATGGCATCATACAAAAAGTTTAAGGAAGTGAAGTGCTTTTTTTCTTTGATTATGTTCAAAACATTGTAACACTCTGCACTCTGTTGGTCTTCTCACCTGTTTCTTTATGGCACCAGCAGAGTACTTATTAAAACCTTTTCTTTTAGTCAGATAAGGTTTTTAAAGGTTGCAAAACATAGAATGATGTTCTAGACATGACCAAGATTGGTTTAAAAATATAAATTAAACATAAAGTTGTCCCTTTAAGGCTAATTTCAGTCTTTTCTAATTTACTGAAAGACAAAACAAGATATCCATAACTCTCTCTCTTAAAAACTTTTTATGTAACATGTTAAAAAAATGAATCATGAATTTTAAGAAAGATTTTAAGAACATTTTAGAAATGTGCAAAAGTGTGCACTTAAGACATATATAATGCATAATTTATACATAATAACATTTAAAAACTTGCAATACATTTTTTCCCTTATATTTATGTCAGTAATCTACAGGAAAAGTTGCACACTGATATCTGTTAGTTGAGAAAAAATCCCTATTCACCTGCAGTGTCTGATCTTAATACTTTGTGTTTAGAACTGAAATGTAAAGAATTTAGAAAAGTTTGATCATTTTTGGAGCAAACACATAGAATTTAGAAGTTAGAATTTCAAAAAATCTGGGTTAAATTCAACCATTTTCAACTATTGGGACTGAACATGTATCTACAGCATTTGAAATATAGCACTACTAAATTTGCTCTTTAATCCTAGAACACTTACTTGTGATTGTATTCACCTGATTTGTGTTGTTGTTGTCTGATTGACATGAGTCCATGGGTAGCTTCCTGTCTCTCACTGACGTCATTAAAGACATGCATGTGTCCTTGCACTGCCATCCCTGTTATTTTTCCACAAGTACTTGTTTGGGTGAATTTCCATCCTAAATGAAAATTAACAGCTTTCAGGCCCACCAGACAAGGCTCACATGTTCCAGGAATGGGTGGACCAAACAAGTTACCAGCTCTATTATGAATATTGTTTTTAACTTTTTTGTTAACATGGTCCCTAATTTTTCACAGATTTTAGAGCATTTCAATGAGGTCTTCTCATGATGCAATTTTTTGGTTTTATGGGACATTCTATTGTTGAAAATTAAAGAAGAGTACTTCAATTTGCCAATGTGTTGTTGTACTTTAATATAATGTTAAGTTTTTCTGTCAGGGTGTACAGTATTGAGTAAATATACCGAGCATTTGTGATAGTGTAACAAAATAGCAATAGTGTTTTAAGGTCTGATCCCAAGGTAACTAGAGTGAGAAAACACAAATTGTCAAAACACACATTTTGGCTACAGAATTTGTGCTCATGTTTTTTCTCTGGGCAGTGCTTTTACTAAATATTTTCATTCACTTACCCTAGTAATATTATCGCTGGATCTTCTGCTTCCCATTGATGCTTAACCTAAAACACTATTGCTATTTTGTTACACTATCACAAATGCTCGGTATATTTACTCAATACTGTACACCCTGACAGAAAAACTTAACATTATATTAAAGTACATTAGGTTAAGCATCAATGGGAAGCAGAAGACCCAACGATAATATTACTAGGGTAAGTGAATGAAAATATTTAGTAAAAGCACTGCCCAGAGAGAAAAACATGATCTGTTGCACAAATTCTGTAGCCAAAATTTGTGTTTTGACAATTTGTGTTTTCTCACTCTAGTTACCTTGGGATCAGACCTTGAAACCTGCTGTTTATGGTGGACAGTGCTGCCCACCTTGCCAAAGATAACTGAAAACTATTGTCATTCATTATTTTAAAACTTTGATTTCTTTCTCTGAATATTCTATTTCAGAGATTCTTAAAGTTGTCACACCACCTCAGAAAATGTTTGGCTTTTCAATTCTTTAATGGGCTAAAATGAGCCTAAAGCTTGACTAACCCAAGGAATCTAACAGGGATTAAGAGAAAATGCCATCTTACTCAGTTTATAGTAAACTGGCATCATGCAAAAAGTAAAGGAAGTGAAGGGGTATATTTCTTTGATTATATTCAAAAGAACACAACACTCTTTCCTGTGCTACTCTCTTCATCTGTTTTCTTTCTGGCACCAGTAGTGTAGAGTAGTAAGAAATCTCACTCCACATATTCTTTATCAGTGATTCCAAACTTTTCACACCTAGTACCACTTCAGAAAAGATCTGTTTTTTTGAGTACTATCTTTAATGGATTCATAGGAGCCTACATCTTGGTCTAATTCTAAGACTAAAACAAGGATTAGAAGAAAATGCAGACCAAAACAGGCACAAAACCATGTCTAAACCAGAACTAAACCAGGACAAATCAAGGACTCAACCAGATCTAAACCAGGACTGCAACTGGAACTGCAAAAGCTTTCTGCGAACCACCAGAAGAAGGACAAAACTTGAGTTCAAAAAGTATATTCTTGCTTCCTACCTCAGGTAAGCATACAACCACTTTATTTTCAAGGTGGAAGCTGGAGAAATGACTGCTAGAACAGGTACTGGAACATCTTTGCAACCTGCCTACATTCTGACATTGTAAGCATATGTTTATAATACTATCTTGTTTTTTAAAGTTTTAAGACTTTTCCTTCAAACCCATGACTTTCTCTCATCTCATCCCATCCTCATCTGACTCAATGACAATCCCAAGTTGACCAGTTCCAGAGGCTCAACAGAGCGGCCTCCCCACAGAAGTGCGACGGCCTCAGCGCCTTTTTTTTTTTTTGCCCACACAGTGAAGACGTATTGTGTGCATCACAAAACATGGAGTGAGATCAGCAGACTTGTCAAGAGGCCCAGCTTGAATATGAATGATGCGAGGAGAGCAGGGTGGTCCTACCAGTGTTTTTAGTCTTTATAGGCAGGTGAAAATAAGCTCAACTGTCCCTGCCAGCTGCACGGAGCAACGCCACCAATCAGAGCGCTCGTTTGCAAAATGGCTGTTTACCACACCAGTCCTGAAATGATGCAGCATAATTGCCAAAAAGTATTGAATTTCACTTGGGGGAAATTACATATTTTTAAGCACACCGTGTAATCATGGTGTGCGATACTTGAGGTACACTCTCAAACCGAAATGGGAAAAGGGTGAAGGTCCTCGAAAATGAATTCAGCAGCAAAATTAAGACATCAGCCTGTACCCCTTCATGCTTATGTCTTTAACGCAGTTTCGGCATTCAACTGGATACAATGATGCACTAGATGAATAAAGTTATCCGCGAGGACTCAATGGGATGTGGCGGGTGGGAGGGGAGTGGGGACAAGGGGGTGAGCGGCTGAATAGAGGGCCAGGCTTTGAGGGCCGCAGTCGAGGGGTCAGGGCCCAGCTGCTGCAGGGGTGAAAGGGACAGCGGGGACAAGGGGGACAGGGCTGGAGCGGCTCAGGACGCCCCAACAAAACCCAAAACGTCAAATAAAGACATCTAGGAGCTGACTTTGACAGCTCCCTGTCAGCCATTCCCACTGCTGCTTTGGTTTGTATCACTTAGTGTCCCATTACAACTTTGTCTTTGTTGAAGTTTTTTGGGAGGGGGGATTCTGAGAGATCTCTTCACAGGTAGGATCATAATTTTTGTCTTTTTATGTTGGTAAAATACTGCAGAAATGACCTCCATATTCTTTAAGGTTTTATTAAGGTTTTAAAAGAAGTCATCTGGACTTGGAGAGGCTTTGAGAGGCTGTGATTCAAGCAGCCTGGATGACTGAGAGTCTTCACAGGCACTTTACAAACTTGCATGCAATCAGAGGGTTTCTTGCTGGAACCTAAATCATTTTTTTTCTCTCATATAAATAATAACTGACAGCTAAAATATATAGCAAAAAAATGCACTTTGCAAAATAAATATAGTAATTTCAACACGCCTTATGAAAAAATGCCAAATGAAGTAAATGAATTACATTATGTGGGGTACAACTTCTGGTAACACTTAAAAAAAATACATAGTTAGTAATGCTTGATTACTGCTTAAATGAGCTATTGTAAAGTGTTACCCATGTTTTTGTCCTATAAGTAGTGTATTGAGCACTCAGACTTAGCCATAAGAACATATTGGATTTGGCTTTGTAATTCAGTTATTAAAAAAAGAAAGAAAAATACACACTGAAATTTAAAATGCATATGTAAAATGTCATTGTCTCTCTGTTTTGGAACTAAATGGAACTACTCAAACATGAAAAAAGTCAAACATTGTCCTAACATCGGCTACCAAGAAAATAACTGTTTTAGATAAAAAAAAATATGAAATGTATATGTAATCTAATGTAGCTGAGATGTTAACTTTCAAGAAATTAACAAAATTGTATATAACATAACATTAATTATATACTGTAATTCCTTCATTTTTTTCCCAGCAATTTGGAAAAGTGGCCATTTTGAAAAGACCGGAAATAGAAATTGTCAAGGCCACACCCCCAAATGCAAACTCATTTTCACAGCTCGAGCTTCATCAGAACTTCCCAGAGTCAAACGTAAAGAATGTGAGATATGAGCCGCAACATCTTGTCCACCACCGAGGCTAAAGATGACCATGCTAGATCCCATTATGTAGCATTGCCAAGTGCTTTTATTTTGAAATTGCCTCTGCTATTTGACTGAAACCCGTAACGTCTTCACTGTTTGCCAGGCCTTGCAAATTTGCCCAACTTTTGAATTTGCGGGGGGTAAGTAGGATAATCATCAGTCCACATTAGGAGGAATTGATGCTTCATTTTGCCTGTCAGCGCCGCCGCCGCTCTGCCCCAAAGATGTGGCGACCTGCGCAGATGGGGTTCAAAGCCAATTTCCATGTTAAAAACTGCGCACGCCTTGCAAATCCCTGCCTGCTCCTTGCCTGCAGTGGATCAGAGCTTGTGACAGGGCTGTCCTTTTCGCCCCCCCCTCCTCCAAAAAAAAAAAAAAAAAAAAGACATGGGTACCAGGAGATGGAAGCCTACACGTGTTCGACAAACAGCGCGGCCCGTCGTAATGGTGTTGTTTTCATGCATACCCAGAGGCAATGACATCGAGACAAAAGATGGCTCCGGTCTGCGCTGTCAGAATGCAAAATATGCCCCATTATATGTGTCACACTGTAAAAAAAACAACATCTTTTCCCTTTATGTTTTTTTTAAATTCTTTCTTTCATCAAATGTGTGTCAAGTGTCGTTACAAAGCCTTAATTCTCTATTCATCATCAGCTCTTTTTTGCATTTAAATTCATTTTCCTCCAGGCTTCTTTTCTTTTATACTTCTTGGGAGAATAAAGTGATCAGCCTGATGATTGGAATTTAGTTTGACAACTTACGAGAGGAGAAAAAAACAAAAACAAAAAACAGATGTATGTGCCAAGTATGATCATCCTTAAAAGGGGCTTTGCATGCTTACGTCACTTTTTGTATCTGCCTGTCAACTTCAACGCATCTTGCAATGAAAACTGGGCAGGCTAGTTTTTAACTCAATGTAATTACCACAGAGAAATACGTTTTTTCTTTTCTTCTCTTTTTTTATATTTTGGTAAAGCCGTCTATCTTAATTGCGATCACATATTCTTGAAGAAGAAGAAGGCAACGGGGAGAGAACAGTCTCATTTTTTAAGGCTCTTTGTTCACCGTTATCACACGACTCTGTGTAATGGCGCCGGGGTATATTATATCCATTGAAATGCCTGCTAGCCGCCGAAACCCGTATTAAGCTGTGGCGGTGCAACCCGGGCAATCTGCACTGGTGGAACAATAGATAGAAGACTTATTAAAAATACAGACAAACCTCGCAGGCAGAAAGGCAGAAGCAAGCAAGCAGCAAGCAAGCAGAGGCAGCAGCAGTAGTAAGAGCGCTGTGGCTTTTCTCATTACCTTTTCAATTCCTACGGTGTGGCGGAAGGGCCAAAAAAAAAAAAAAAAAAAAAAAAAAAAGTGTGTGTGTGTGTGTAATTCTCTGCAGGGCTTTCATCAGCTGAAATATGAGGCAGATTTTATCGTGGTCTATAAATTCGGAGAAGGCCCTCGAGTTGGCCCGCTGCGTCCTCCTCTGGTGACGTGCCACCCGTATTGCTGATCCTTAACTGTCGATAACACGCAACTTACCTACTTTTTTCTTTTTTTTGTGTGTTTTTTATGATTCGACAGGTATCAGACAGGAGTCCTATAGATGTGGTGTTTTTAATATACTTTTTCTTTCCTTGTTTACACCATGCCGCCCACATAAAAGCCCTATCTTCCATCTCGATATGTGATATATATATATTAAAAAAAAAAATCATCTTGCTTGCGTTTTCAGCCACCATCTTTCTAAAAATACCCTCCGGATGCATGTATAAAACATTACACAGATGATAATTAATAATAAAAGGAATAAAAGTAAATTTTCATGGCATGTATTGTTGCGTTTTAGCTGCAGCAGTGACGTGCCTCTCATCTTCTCTCTGGCACTCTCACAGTCTTTCTGGCATTCAGGGGACGTTTTTTTTTTTTTTTCTTTGAAATGTTGAGGGAGGGGGCTGTGATGCCATTTGTAAAACTTTCATCGTGCACACACTGCTACCTAATCAATTGCAATTCAAAAAAAAAAAAAAAAAAAAAAAAGGCTACCAAAGCGGCTGGGGTGTACAACTTCTCAGGAGCTTTCATCGCTGTTAAAAACAAGAAATCCTGCTAAGAGGAATGAGAAATAGATATTAGATGTAGCACTCTGCGAACGTGGTAAACAAAAGTATATGTTTATGCAAAAAGGTGTAATTATCACTACATGGACTGTTTTTTTTTCTTTTTTTGTAGTGAACATATGCATCCGTGCAAGGGGAAAAAAAAAAAAGCCTGTTTCCGATCAGAGCGACCCCCTCCCTTATACTAGAGTCCTAATTAGATCACCTACATAATATTTCATAATGCCTCGAGCTGGCTTCTATCAAAACATTTTTGCCAATATCTAACCCCCCACCCCCCCCACCCCCTTGATTTTCTTCCACCCCACCTTCGAACATTACATAATTATTTCATGCTATCTTCACCTAGCTCTACCAAAAAAAAAAAAAAAAAAAAAAAAAAATACAAAAAATATTATCTGCAATAATCACTGTCATCATCGTGATTCTCTCCGAGGCTCCGTTGGCTCCAAATAAGTCATTTAGTTGTAAAGCAGCTTCATTTATTTTGCCTATTCATTTCTCATCCTATCATATATCTAAATACAAATCTTCATTTTTATAACTGACAGCTTATTACCTCTGAGCACATGCTGATAAATTTAATTCCGATGAGTTAGCTTCCATTTTCGGATCCCATTATCCACTAATATGGCAGCGTGCGGCGAGTGGGAGGAGGCAGCGCAGCCACAACAGGGAAATAGAACACAAGCAATCACAACACTGCAAAAACACCTATATTATTATTATTATTATTATTATTATTATTATTATTATTATTATTATTATTATTATTATTATTGTGGATTAATAAATTATATGAAATATGATTATATATAGTGTATTGACTTAATTAAAGGTGGGGTTGGCAAAATTTAAAAATGACTCAAATATTCCAAATAATGCTACCTCCTGGTATATAATTATAATGTAACTTTTTATACGTTTGGTATTATGAATAAGTAGTATTACTGTATTTATTCAATTACTTACTTGTCTAATTATTTATTTAAACACAATGACTAAAATTGCCTACTCCAGCTTTACTTGATAATATTACAACCAGTAGCATGTTTTCATCACGCATGAATGTGACCTGTTTATTGTAATATTACTATTATTTTATATATATTGAAAACAAATATTTTGAGCATTGTTTATTTATCTTTATTTTATTTTTACTTTACTGTATTATTTTGTATTATAATGCAATTCACAATTATTGCATATATTGTATGTAATATTGATAAAAATGAATGAAAATGTACATAGTAAATTAGTTTAGCTGTATTTTTAGCATATTGGCACTATGCTTGCAACATACTGGTGAAAGCAATTCAAAGGTTCATAAAATATTTAGGCCTAAAATTGAAGCTAATGATGAATGGTGCAATAATATACTATTGCCAATAATATTATCAAAAAAAGCATGTCATTGTTATTGCTTTTTTCAAGACAGATTCATTATTTTAATGCATTTTATCCAATAAAATAATATTTGTGTCGAGACATATAAGATTATTTACATATAAATTATGTTATGTTTATGGCAAAACTTTCTAGACACAATCTGAAATGCTTGTCTTTTGAATTTTATTCTAAATTATGACACTGGAAAAAAAACAAAAACATAATTTGACTGACAAAATAATTTTTATTTAAGCTACTAATTTTGAAACTTGATCAATACAATTAAATGAACATTTTTACCATTTGCTTTGAGTGCACATTTTCTCTTGTGTGAACCCCCTCTCCTGTCATTGTCCCAGCCCCATGCAGGCCCGTCCTTGTGCTCATATACTCTTTCTACGCCTCGCACCATATACTGAGGCTTTTGGCTCCAGTAAGTAAGTAAGTAAACAATTATTATTAGCTTTGATGTAGTTGTGAATAGCACTTAATTAACAATGTGCCTAATGAGCCCATTAAGGATGAAAGTGTTCTCAACAGGTACGAGAGCACGCTGCTGTTTTTTGGACGCTCGCTGCTCGCCCTGAATGCATCCTCCATGAATAACCCCGGCTCCTTCTCAATCGCTTCAAAGGCCCCGGGCTCGGCGAGCGGGCTGCCCACTGGAATAAAAAAGCTGGTGTGGAATTTAGAGCACACAGAGAGGCCATGTTAGCACCACAAATATTGTCTGAGAATTCAAAAAAGAAAAATGTGAAGAAGTGATTTTTGATTACATTTGGAAATCAGATCCTTTTGAGGAAATTTATTTGCTTAAAAATTTGCCCCGAAATTCTGCTAAGCCTGGTTTTGTGTATTAGCAATTATTCCAGAGCTCCAATAGGCTTTTATGTTGAAGCAAAGAGAAAAAAAAAAAAAAAAGATTGAAAAGCGTAGTGCCGAGGCAGCGTTTTCTCTGAATTGCTTCCCACTGCAGCTCGCTCAAAGACTCATGTGTGCACATTACTTCCACGTTGTTAGATGCTGGATTCCAAAAGTTCTGGCTAGCAACCAGAAATCTCACAAATCTCACAAATCTAGTCACTTAAATGCAATTTGCTTTCCATAAAATTTCAAGCTGAAATTTTCCAAACCCTGACCTCACATATTTTTATATCAAAATATTTTTTCTAAAGGGCAGTGCATTTGACTTATCTCTATGTGCAGTCAATTTGGAGACAAAAAGCAGCTGCAAAATATTTTCAATAAATGGAGTACGACGAAGGGGAAAAAAGCCAAGCAGAAAGCACTGAAAGCCTGTCTTTGCAGCAGAAATGACAATGCGTAAATAAACTGATAGAAGCAAGCGCTGAATGAATTTCTTATTTTGTAAAAAGCTGCTTGTCTGCACAAGTTTTTCCCCAATGTTATCTGCAGTCGGGGCTCAAGAATAGCTTGAGGTGGTTTGGAGTGTAAATCCGTGCAAAGCTGCCAGCGCTGACATACACAGCATATGCTAAATACAGATAAGAGTATTTTTAATAGATCCGCAAAAAAAAAAAAAAAAAAAAAAAAAAAAAAACTGGCTGCATAGCTCAATGGATGTGCTTTGAATGTAGTTGATAAGTTGGCTTAAGCTGAATGCTCGCTCCGACACAACATTGTGCGCTGGGTGGGCCCATCACAAACTGGCCTTCCAGTGAAAGAGACCACTTCCAGCGGGGGATTACGGGAAAGCCGTCCAGATCAGCTTCATGTCCCCGCCGCCGTTTCTGATTAAAAAACGTGACGGAAAAATAGGATCATATTGAAAAATAGCTGTAAGACATTTAGCCACCTACAAAGTCGAAAGGAAACAGGCTTACTGAGTTTCACTTCATCCCAAGTTTTCACAACAAGAGTTTCTGTAGATTCATGAATGAGAAATATAAGATTTTTTAAAATTTTAAACAGAGTCTTGTCACAGCACTGCAAAAAATCTATACTTGCCTTAGTTAAAATGACTTGAAATCAGATTATCAATGTTGATTAATTTTTACTATTTATGGGGTAAGGTGAAATACCCCACTTGCAGATGATTTTGCTTGAAATAAGTAAAAATAGCTTAAACCAAGACCGAAATAACTAGAAACAAGACAATAATCTTGCCTAATAGTAATCCAATCCAATCTAGTAAAAATACCTTGAATCAAGAGCAATACTCTGAATTCAAGTCATTTTAACTATTGCAGATATAGATTTTTGTGTGTCATTTTTATTTTTCTAATCTTAAACATTGTATACAATTTTTCGACCATAGAAAAACTTGGCTCACATTTCATAGTTATTAAATAGAAAGTCGAAACAAAATTAATATAATCCAGATTTCAGTAGTTAATAAACCTCAATTCAAAAAATGATCTTAAAGAAAACTTAAAGCAAGTAAGTCAAATTTAGTCCAAGGCTGAAATTTTGTCCCTTCAAGCTCATTTTCAACTTTGATGCTTCTTGCGGCTGTAGTAAAGTGAACACAAACTACCACAAAAACCCATTGTTCCTAACTAAAATATCCAACTTTAAACCTCCAAATCTCCAAACTCCTCACATTAAAATTCGAAGTGGCCCGAAATGATGTTTTTATTAGAATAACGGGACAAAAGTCTCTCCTCTCCAGTGTGAAAGTTCCTGAGTGCCACAGCCCCATGTGCTCAGCCTTCTGTATTAATTGAAGGCTGCTCTGGGGTCGGGTGAACCCAGGTCGTGAACTTTCACACTTATTATTTTAAACGTGAGCAGTGAACTCCCGGCTTGAATTTTAAAAAACGCTCTGGGGGCGTCTCTCGGAGCACTATTTCTGCACTGAAACATCCAGATTTACAATGTATTTTTTCTTTCTTTTGCTTTCTGAATATAATGCTAATAGCTTATTTTATGTTAGTACTAAGGCGTCTCTGGCAACGTTGAGCAAGCTCCCTTTGTTTCGGCTCATCTTGCCTTAAGTTTCTCCTATTTTCCAATCTTTTCATGGATTCCATAAGTCAGTGTTTGCTCATTTATTGGCTTGACTTTTCATGCCTGGCAAAAAGAAAAAAATAAACCACGTGTAAGAATAGCGTCTCATTGGCTAATATGGAAATGTCCTGAGCTGCCGTTCTATATGTCACGAGGGGGCATCTCTTCTTCTCTGCCTCCTTAATAAGGCGCTTCTACGGGCCTCTACTGTAATATATTTCCCCCAATAAAGCAATTCCAAAGGCAGCGTGCCCTTTTGACCAGCGCTGAGAGAGTGGAAAGCAGTGGGCCGCCTCTTGCTAACTAGGCTTATACTCGTCTAATATTAGATACCTGTCCCCCTGGCTCTCTCTGGCGCGGAGGGGTGGCTTAGCAGTTGATATTTTCATTTGGTCCTCGCCGAGATGCGACACCCCCGCTTTAATCTGCTGTTTGACGTTAAGCGCTGTGTTCATGAAAAGTCGGCCTGAACTTGGACCTCTGGGTTGCTGCCGTCACACAGAAATGATGCGGCGGGCAGGAGTGGGGGGTGGGGATGGAGGGGACACCCACGGCTCGTCTATCCTTGACCTCTCCCATTGGCCCGCAATAGTCTTTACCCTGGCCCTTCTTAATCAGGTGGGACCCTTTCCCTTTTTGGAGCGATAGAAGATCATCCGCGTCCAGCTGCGTCTTATAGAGCATCTGCCACCGCCGCCAGTGGATAAAGACATCAGTGTTCGAAGGAGGGCTGTTTGGTTTGGCCATTAGCATCAAGGAAACGCATGGGGAAATTAATTCAAACAAAGGCTTTCTTGAGATGATACTGGCGTTACAGGGGGTTGCTAATTAGAAAAGAACATATTTATACTCATTTAAGGCTAATATATATATATAATAAGATTATATATGTAATTGCAACGTCACACTTCAAGTTGGAGCTTACCCTAGTCCTCTAACCCTATTTTCAAAATCATGTATTTTTGTTTGAGTTAATTTCTTTTATAAAATGTTTGAAAGTCTAGCTGAAGTTAAATATGGGGTATTATGCTATGCCTGAATTGCCTGTTATTATAGGGGCCATTTTTACCCCCTGTTGACAAAAGTTTGTCAGATGTTGCAGTTAGTAAACAACTAAG
This sequence comes from Bostrychus sinensis, assembly GCA_020698575.1. Classification (NCBI taxonomy): domain Eukaryota; kingdom Metazoa; phylum Chordata; class Actinopteri; order Gobiiformes; family Eleotridae; genus Bostrychus; species Bostrychus sinensis. The sequence continues at coordinate 29,916,091 of CM036251.1, read as the reverse complement.
ACACCATTACATTAAATGAGGAAATTCATTCAAAACAAGGGCGTCTTGTAACGATAAGAGCTTTCTTGGGTGTTGATAATTAGATAAGTGTATATTTATACTCATTTAGTGCTAATATTTGTATATAAGATTATGTGTTATTGTGTTTGCAACAGAACACTTGTGTTTGCAACAGAACACTGGACAGTCATTTTGGCCCTAATTACATTTTCAATGTCATATTTTTGTTTATATAAAACCCCAGTACAGTTGGTTTCTTTTATATAACATGTTTGAAAGTCTAAAGTTAAATATGGAGAAACATATTGCTATTATGGGGGTCATTTTTACCCCATTGAAAAAAGTTTGTAGACTGTTGCACTTGGTGAGCAACAAAGATAAACTTTAACTCAGAGCTTACCTTAGACTTGCAGCTCATCTGAACCACTGGACAAACATTTTGACCCTATTTGCATTTTCAAAATAAGCATTTTTGTTTAAATAAATCTTAAACCTCCCCTATTTGGCTGAATTGACTTTTTTTGAGCTTTCAACCATTTTATAATGTTGTCTGCTCCTCAAAACCATAGGCTACTTAGAGTAGTATTTTGTTTCTTTCACACATCTTTATGAATCCTCTATGTTGAGACTGTACCCTTCTCAAACCTGAAAACGCTTGGTCTCGCTGCTCTACTTAGACATGTAAAACCAGGAAGTACTCTTGTGCATTTCTAAAGCCCATACACACTGTCACCGGACTCATTCTGATCATTTTAGCACTAAAATTGATGTCACTATGAAGCAGTCAGCTCATTTATCTATCTGTTAGCATCATGTTGCTAATAGCCATGCTAATTAGCCAGTTTATGCTTTGGCTATTCCCACAGCTGCCAGTCAGACACCTAATCCAACTGTTCTCTGCAAAGTCAAAGTAGCAGATCCCAAAAGAAAGACTTTCCCATACATATTTTTTTTTAAGTTATAAAATGTTAAATACGCATAGGTGTCCAAAACTATTAAAAGAAATAAATAAAGAAAAAGAAAAGAGCATAATATAGCACTTTTAAGATTTTCCAGTTTCTTTTATAAAATTTTTTGAAAGTCTCGCTAAAGTTAAATATGGGGGCTATTATGGGGTCATTTTTACCCGTTAACAGAAGTTTGTGAAATGTTGCAGTTTGTGAACAACACCATTACATTACAGGGGGAAATAAATTCAAACAAACGGTTTTATTTTAATAATAAGATTGATGTTATTGTGTGATTGCAACATCACACTCAGGTTGGGGCTTAGCTTAGACTTCTGGCTCTAGGCAGAGTAAGGCACTTCTTTGTAAATCAATATTCCTCTACTTTATCCAAATGTGTGTGGTTGTCTGTCATTGTGTGTCTTTCATTGTTAACCCTGCTATCAACAGGTGATTGCCCTGCTGATTATCATGCCCCATGCACAAATGGTAAAATTAATTCAAACAAAGCCCTTTTTTTTTTTTTTTTTTTTTTTTTTTGAGGCTATACTACCTCTCAGGGGCGTTGCTAATTACAAAAAGTGTTTACGTTTGAAAATAACGCCATATTAATGTGATGAATCGCCAGCCAGGCAATTACGCTTTTCTTTTCACCAGAGTGGAAGGAAGGACACGCGGCGAGTGCAACCTTAGCAGGTATTAAGCATGTTTGAAGGCAAAAAGGAGGTCGAATTCATTTCTCCTGATGGCTGTGAACGCCTCTTCAGGGATCCTCCGTCCGTGTTGTGATGTCGAGGACAAACAAGCAGCCACTTCTTGCTCAGTCGTTAAGATGAGTTTCCCCCCGCTGATTGATGTGTGGAATCAATTGCTCCCATAGCATCCATGTCAGTCTATTACCACGGCGCCTGGTAATGATAGGCTGCTTGCGCGGCAGATTACAGAGCAGCACACACAGGCAACAAAGGCTCGCACTCTCCGTGTCGACCCGCTCCGTAATAATTGAGAATAAGCTTGTTTTTTTTTTTTTTTTTTTTTTTTTTTTTTTTTTTTTTTACTGTGTAGGTAAACAAGGAGAAATTACTATGTTGATGGAAGAGTGTCGTTATTGTTTTCTCTTAAAATGAGCCAGTAATGCGATGAATTATTAATATGATGAATAGAAATGAGCCCAATTTGGGTTATTTTCCACTTGCCAAAAACAAAAGAATTCCATTGGTAAAGTTTAAAGCAAAATAAATAAATAAATAAATAAAATTAAAAAATCCAAGGTCCTGATTTTTGTCCAATAGTGTTAGTGTTATACAGAGATGCTTCCTGCTGCTGTAAAAAGTAAATTAATTTAAAAATGTTTGGCGTGGATCAAATTCTCATTAATTCCCTTCAGTGATTTCAGAAGAGGTTTTAGGAAATTTTTAAATGTTGCCGTACGTGACCATAACTTGCAATGTCTGCGCTTTAACCACTAGAGAGTCATTTGTACCCTAGTTGCATTTTCAAAATCATGTATTTCTGCTCATAGAAACATTAAGATATACCAATTGATGGAGGAAAATAAGCCATACCTAAACAGCTACAGGGGGTCATTTTAACCCTGTTGCCATTGTGCAATGTGGCTGTTGCCTTCCATTAATTCTGACACTGTAATTTAGGTAACAGCTGAGCCATATCATGTAATTAAATTGAATTAAGAAATGTGTTGTTTTTTTTTCATTTTATTCTGTACTAAATGTGTCGACACAAAATGCTAACCCTGTTGTGCCAGGGTGTTCAAATGACCCAGTGTTAAAACTACATAGGAGGAGTTTGAAGTTTTATCTGAAATAACTTACTGTATGATTCAGATGCTAATATTTCATTAATCAATACTGATTATGTTACCAAAATAATAATATTAATATTTTTTGTTCTGACAATATTTGGAAAGTCATTGAAATTACTGGGTACTGTGGGCCCAACTACAAGTAGGTCATGCATAAAACCTGTGTCCATGTATGTCTTTGAGTTTGATTTTTAAATACAGTCGTGAAAATAACTACAGGTGTTTGTTCATACCTTACCTACCTACCTCTTCTTTGATTTAAAAAAAATGTCTGACAGTCTATGGGAAAAATGTGCTAAACTTGAAAATGCTATAAGGGGTGTAACAGTTATCTTAACATTTTAGCCAGTATAGTACAATTAAACTGAATTTACATATACTTTAAACTCCACTGAAGACCATGCATTGGATTTGTGGACCCAAAATGCAGACAGCATTGTGGCAAGGGGCACAAATGACCCACTGGCAGTTCTGATGTGAACAAAGCTACATAGGGGGAAGTTTTGGGGAAAAAGTTATAGAAATTTTAAAATAACTTATGTGCAAAATATGGCATGACTGCTAATATGTCATTAAATAACACTTGTTCACGATGAAAATACAAAAATAATAGATACATTTTGGTAATCAGTTAAGTAATTTTGTCCATGAAAATGATAGAAAGCCATGGAAACGTTAGAAAGGTAACACTTTATTTTTCACTACACTTGATACAGTGTAAATACCATGTAATTATAATTACTAATACAAATTATAATGTCGTGTAACTAAGCTATACACACAAGGACATTTTGTGTACTTACAGTTTCTAGATACAAGTGCATGTATTAAAACATAGTTGTTACACTACTACTAGTAAAGTGCAAAAAAAACAAAAAAACAAAACAAAACAGTACTACTTCACTTAATGCTCTTAATGCTAATATCAATACTAATATGCACTTTGGTAGAGTAGTGTAACAACTATGTTTTATAACATAGGAACACAAACACTCATTATGTAAGTACATGTTATTATAGTTTGTTACACTGTGTTACATGGTAGTTACACTGTACCAAGAGTAGTGTAAAATAAAGCGTTACTGTTATTAAAGTATTGGCAGTACCAACAGTATTAACATTTTTATAATCACTTTTATTATGGTTGACCTCATTGCAATAGGTCATGACTGAGAATTGCTCACTGAATGAATTTAAATGTAACTCTGCCATGTATGGCTTTAAAATGGGTTGTCCAGTTCCTTTTGGCCAAAGCAGTCAACAAAGGGATAGATAGCCCCCAAAAACAATGAGTAAATTAAAAGAGTATAACATAAACATGTATCATTAAGTCCACTCCTCTCATTACAGACAGAAAACAACAGGTGTTTGCTGGTCCACGTGCCCCTCTGTGCAACTGTCCTTTCTTGGCACACCATGGTAAGTTAGTGCCAAGCTGCCTGCCATCCCGACCACCAAATGCCAGCAGTATCCACTCAGCCAGTGGCCACATGTGTGGTCCACATGATCAAAGATGAATTTTCCAGCAGTTTGATGATGTATCTGAGCCTTGGTTAAACGGACACAGCGCTCCTTAATTGAAAAGACTTTAAATGGTTTCCCGCAACAATTGGTATTTTTTTCCTGAAGGTTGCCCCCAATCAATGGAGTGTGACTACAGTACGAGCTGTATTTAATTACCTACAGCGGAATGCGATTATTGAGAATATGCTGCATATCAAGTAAGTAATATTATTCTGTATGGTTAGAGTTGGAAAAAGATGACATGGAAACTTCAGTGGAGACAAAAGACGGCGGCTAATGAGACTGGTTAGCCATTCAAATTTATGGAAATGTTATTAATTACAAACACCTATCTTTCATCTGTAGCATTTGGTGGCGAAGTAATTAGACCCAACAATGACGGTCCCAGCAGTGGAAAAAGCAAACATGATGAAAGGAAGGCGAGCGTGGAGGAGAAGTCCTGAACGCTAGACCCCCGTCCTGCCCAGGGCTACAGCCTCATTAAAGACACACTGCACTGATCAGCCATTAACCTGCTTTGTTTCCACTGTTTCTGATGCTCTGGCTTCAGTCGTGGAGCTGAGGGAGGGGATGGCTCCAGGTGACCAGTGCACATCACAGACTGGCAATATACAGACATCTGACTTCTCACTAGGAAGCAGTTCAGCCCAATGACCTACTGCAGAGAGGAACAAAAGGGGTATATATTGAACTCCACATGCCCAAACCAGAAAATGTCCCAGCAAAGTTTCACTGCTGGCACAAAGACAGCCTTTAACATGCCAGAGTTCAATAGTATTTTTGTGGAATGCTGTATTTTCCATATATACTTTTTGACACACTGATAACATTACATTAGGTCAAACAAATTTCTTACTAACCATTTGTTTAACATTTTTTTTGTGAGCATTATGCATGGTGACACTTGTAAGGGACACTATGGTAACTCTTTATAATAACTCAACACTACTAAGCAGTAATAAAGCAAAATTAACCAACAAAATGAATAAATAGTTTATAGATACCTTTTATTGACATTTATAATTTGGCATTGATTCACATGAGCTTATTCCTCAAGAATTCAATAGTAATAAGAATATTTATAAATCAGTGGTGTTTATAAATGTTTAAATAATGTTTTGTAAACGATTAATTAACTGGTTACTAACCCTTAACTAATACTTAACTCTTGCTCCATAGTGTGAGTTATTCTAAAGTTTTACTGACACTATTTACTAAACAAGATCACATTAAGATAAATTTAACGTTAATAAAGTATTAGTTAAGGATTAGTAACCCATTTTTTGATTATTTACAAAGCATTACTTTTTATAAACACCATTGAGCTATAAGCATTGTTATTAATGTTTAATTCTTTAGCAATAATCTTATGAAAATGATTGCAAAATGAAAAACTACAGTGGTAACTCAGGATCTATAAACTATTTAGTTATTAAGTCTATGTTAATTACATATTTATTAATGCTTTATTACTGCTTAATACTGGTGAGTTTTTCTAGTGCTACCAAATAGATTCTAAACATAAACAAACAAACAAACAAACAAAAAGCTATCAATATAAGTTTACAGCTCTCTTATACATATAAAATAGTTTCAGTTTGGGGCCCAGTCCCAGTCCCAAAACACACATTTGTTTTAGTAGCTACTAGTTAAACAGCTAAAAAGAGCATATCTTCTTGGAATGCCCCAGTGTACTATAATCATTGATAATAAAGCCTACATGATGTTTCAAGGTCTAAGTTTTCAACATGCTATTAAATGATAAATCTTTTTCCAAAATAAACAAACAAACAAACAAATAAATAAATAAATAAATAAATAAATAAATAAATAAATAAATAAATAAATTGCTGTTTAACATTTTGTCTTGTTTTTTCTTCTTTTCTTTTAATGGACCAATAATGCAAACTGCGTTATATCCACCAAACTGTTTTCAGTCTTCAAGCCTAAAAGTAAAGCTAAAACCTAATATTTAACCCCACTTTTGTTTTATTAAACCATTAGTGAATATGTAATTAACAATAATTCCATAAATAAACAGTTTATTAGCTGAATTACCAAAGATGTTTATAATTTTACACTTATTTACATGAGTTTATTACGCAAGAATTAAACAATAATAACAATGTTTCTAACTCAACGGTGCTTCTAAATGTTGAAGTAATGCTTTGTAAACAATCAATTAACTGGTTACCTGTACTTAGCTAGTATATGATATTAATGCTTAATAGTGAGTTACTCTAAAGGGCTATCAAATCAGTTTCTATAAAGAACAGATAACTTTTATTTTAGGATAGCATTGCACAAACATATTCTTTTTTCTATTTCATTACATTTTTATACATAATTTCCATCATCTTTATAAAATCAAAGAAAACAAATACGTATAGAAATAGTAATGTTCACAATCTATTCTAGCAGTATCCTAATTAGTGCTGTAGTGAGTGTAATCAATGCATTTTTCTCTAACTAGCATGTTCTTAGCTAGAGCCTATCCATACACCAACAGCTAACGCTAACATAATGCACACACTCTGAAAGACTCTCTCCACTTCTGATCGAGATAATTAACTTCTTTTGATTGAGTCCCACTCTCCGAAAGCTGAGCAAATCAACATCCAAAGCTCCGCCCCCCTGACCGCGACCTGGGCCTATATGCCGCTGACCCACCTCTATCTGGTCAAACAAATGGATGGGCCCTGCGCCGGGTCTTAACTTTTTTATTACGAGCCGTCGGAGGTCACGTTTCAAATAAGAGATTAGCCGCTCATCACAATATTGGTGGATTATCAACTATACCTGCAATGAAAGTGACCCCACCCCCCCACCCCACGCTCCCCTCCCTTGGCTGCAGGTCGATAAGAGTTTGACTGCGTTTCGAATTAATTTTCCCTTCAGCTTAGAGCCACCGTCCTCCTATCTTGTTATTGATCACAACGTTAATCCATAACCAAGCTCATCCTCATAAAGCCATCACCGTGGAGGACTCTTGACTCTATGTACAAAGAGAAAAAAAATGCCAGAGTGATTATAGTTCATTATTTAACAGCAGATTCCCAGTCCGCCGCTAAGTTCATAAACTATCGATCCTGCTATTGTTGATCTTTTTTATACAATTTCATAGGCCGCATTCTTGCAGGTTGTTTATAGTACATGACAACGGATTGATTTTTCCGACAGACAGCCAGGAGCACTTCACACTTCGCCTCCTTTTTTTTGGTTTTTTTTCTGTTTGTCTTTTCCAACAGAGGGACCTCCACAATGCGGATGAAATTTAGCCCCGACCTCTGACCTGCCGGGGTCCAGCGTTTGTCTCCAGTCCAGTGACCACAAACAAGTCGTGGATTGCTGTAAATGTCATAGCGGCGCAAGCTCCCGCCCCCTCTTTCCCCTCTCCCCTGTGAACCATAGGCCTGCGCTCAACCTGCACTAATGGGACACTTTCAGGAGAGCGCACTTGTGGGCCGTGCTGCCTTTGATAGGTGTCTTCTCTGCAGACAAGGCAGAATATTTAAGTCTCCATGATTGTGTATATGCTAAAATGTTAAATGTTGTGATATATATGTAGAGCTGAAGTATATTGCATCGTGTCCAAGCACATCAAACAACAGTCTTTGCATGTGTCTTTGTTGGAAGAATAGCTCTAAATAATATGATAAGAGAAGCCAATTTATCCTGTTCCTACTTCTACAACTACCCAGAGAGGACAAACCTAGCACTGCCAAAGTAGAAGCACACTCATGGTTCTTTTGAGCCACATATTCTCTCAGAAAGATTAGACCATTTACTACTCAAATTCAGGAAATGTCGAGACATTTTTTTACATTTTAATGAAATAAAAACTAAAAGAATTTCAAATCACAAGAGCCAATTTTTTTTTTACAGTAGACCAAAGATAACAAATGTTTTCACTGAGAAATGTTACACTTTAATACACAAAATGAGCTCATTTCAAATTTGATGCCTGCTACAGGTCTCAAAATAGTTGGGACAGGGCATGTTTACCATGAGGCAGCATCTCCTCTTCTTTTCAAAACAGTTTGAAGACATCTGGGCATCAAGGTTATGAGTTTTTGGAGTTTTGGTGTTGCAATTTGGTCCCATTCTGGCCTGATAAAGGTTTCTAGCTGCTGAAAAGCAGCAGGGTTTTAGAACAGATGTTGCTCTAAAACCTTTATCTACCTTTCAGCATTCATAGTTCCTTCCAGAACACACAGCTGCCCATACCGCCTGCACTTACCACCTCCTCCTCTTTAGCTCGGAGGACACAGCATCTGTGATTTCCAAAAAGAATGTCAAATTTGGACTGGTCTGACCATAGAACACTGTCCCAATTTGAAACAGTCCATTTTAAATGAGCCTTGTCCCAAAACGCAACAGCACTTCTGGACCATGTTCACTTATGGCTTCCTTTTTGCATGATAGAGCTTTAGTTAGCTCTGCAGATGGCAGAGCTAACTGAATCTTTTTAAAGTTTCTTGCTTTATTTAGCCATTTGCTGCCCCTGTCCCAACTATTTTGAGACCTGGAGCAGGCATCAAATTTGAAATGAGCTCATTTTGTGCATAAAAGTGTAAAATTTTTCATTTGTTTTTTAGTTTTCATTTTATTCAAATTTTGAAAACGTACCAACATTTCCAGAATTCAGGTTTTATGAACTAAAGTGTTTTATTTCAAACCAAAATCCTCATCAAAAATATCTCCACTGGGCTTGTTTTTAGATTGTAGCATGTCCCCGCAGGGCTACCATAGATGCTCAAAAACTTTAAAGCAGAACTCAGTAACTTTATAAGCTTAAATAAAGTATTTTGGAGTCTGTGTGATGGTTAAATGAGTTGTTGTGGGGTGAAGGACATGTCCAGCCATCTCCCCCTGGTGTCTCTGTGCCAAAAACGAAAATCTCGAGTTTTGTGAGAAAGTGGATCATTGCAGTTAGCCAATCAACAAGCTAGCAATAAGCTTTATTTTTCTTGATGTCCGTCATGGAAGAACGGCCAAATGGCAGAAAAAACTTTGTATGGATAAGCGGAAAGAAAAACAAAAGTAAAGCCGACCAGAAGGTTGGCAGTTTGAATACTGCTCTCACTTCGACTGTTCTGTCACTGTGTCCTTGGGCAAGACACTTCACCTGCCTTACCTGTATGAATGTGTATGCGCAGAATGGCAGCCACATCTTCGTCAGTCTGCCCCAAGACAGCTGTGGCTACAGAAGTACCTCACCACCACTGAGTTTGACTGAGGGGTAAATGAATAATAGGGTGACAGTAGCTCAGTTAGTAGAGACTCTTGCCCACTAACCTGAAGGTTGGCAGTTCAAGCCCCACAACCAATGCATACTGTCATTGTGTCCTTGGGCAAGACTCTTCACCCACCTTGCCTGTATAAATGTGTCAGTGTGACTATGTTTGGTAGTGGTCGGAGGGGCCACAGAAGTAGCTCACCATTCATCATTCATTCAGGAGTGAATGAATAATGCATCAAATTGTAAAGTGACTTTCAGTGCCTAGAAAAGCACTATATAAGACTAAATCATTATTATTATTATTAATGCACCAAATTGTAAGTGTCTAGAAAAGCACTTTATATGACTAATATTGTTATTATTAAAACCCATGAATGTTTCACCAACACTGAATGTTTTGAGGTAGGCAGTGTTCCCTTCTGTTAGCTTACCTTTCACCAACTCCCCCCTGAGCACAACTGTTCAAGCTGTAACAATGACAGAGGCTCTACCTAATGTTTTTTCACTCCTCCCTATTGTTTTATATAGAGAAAAACAGTCTGTAGTGGCGTGGCTGCTCCTGCTGGAGGGGACCCATTTAGCACTGCCATCTATCATATGGCTCCCTTTTAATAGATTGTAATTCATGTTCCGAAGACATAGCTTGTAATGCATCCCATTCTGAAGCACTTTGGCCGGGCCCAGCCCCCCAGCCATAACGACACACGCTTAAACACCCCCCCGCCCCCTCCTCTCCCCTCCCCTCCCCTTGCGAGCTGTGCTGTCTCTGCTCCAGGCCTCCATTGTTGCCTACCGCTGGATAATGCCCTTATTAATTGTACCTCTTTGTAAGGTGTCAGCTGTAAGGCCCAGATTGAGATGGATGGATCTCTGGAGTCTCCGGGCCCTCCACAAGCCGCTCTATCTCTGCAACACAAGCAACAGTCAGCGCTGCCATACGCCACTAAAAGCCTTTTTTAATTATCCCCCAACCCAAAAAAAAAAAAGGCTAGACATGTTTCCAAACCTAAGAATTTTTATCATAGGTAAGCTCATGTAGATTTTAATTATCCAGAAATCTGAGACCATAACAGTAGACGGAATATCCTTTTTATTGATTATTTCAGCGTGTTGCAGGAATACTTCTTAATTAGGTGGATTGGAGCCTCGGTGAGATCAACAGCATTAACATCAAATCCTTTCGCTCTCATTAAAGGAAACAGAGTCAATTTAATTAATGCATATTAATCCTCACTGATGCTCATTTTAGCTTTAAAAAAAAAAAAAAAAAAAAAAAAGGACAGCAGTCTGAATGGCACATTCAACCAAGCCATAAACAAGAAGGTGAAAATTCAGGACCCAGGAAGTCGAAGTGAAATTTTCCAAAATTTTGAACAGTTATTATTGTAATTTTGATCTATTTTGTCAACATTAGAGTGGGGTGACCATTTTTAAAATCTTTTGGGACACCTATTTTTTTCACATTTGCAAACAAAAGAATGATGTCAGTCAGCTTGTTAAACTCCCACACCAGTGGTTCCCAACCTTTTTTTTTTTGTCATACCATGAGTACCCCATACCTGTCTAAAAGTCCTTTTATAAAACATCTGTTATTATTACTTAATTTTATTTTTTGCATTTTTTTTCTTTTAAACTCAAATTTGACATAAAAAATAAAATAAAAATATCAATATAGACTCCTGTTACATTTACTCATTTCACTATATATTTTAAGTTTAGAATATACTTTAAACAATGCAAATATTTAGTAATTTTTAAACACATACTAATTTTATTACAAAAAAATCTTTTGAATAACTCACTTGTGAACCTATAGAAACCTAAATAACATGTAACAAAACACAGTATAATATTAGACTAATATTCTTTAGCAGCTTGTCTTTCATAAGTTTCAGTAATCCCATATGAAAGGTTCGCAAATATTTCCCTATCATCTTGGGAATAAATTATGATATAAATCCAAGTGCCCCCTGCAAAGTGCTTGCGTGCCCCTAGGGATCCCCGTACCCCTGGTTGGGAAACACTCTAGTACATGAAGAAAGATATCATTATCATTATATTATTATAATGAAGTGGTACCAATTGAGAAAAGGTTGAAATATACTTGCTCTGATAATGATAATGCAGCAAATAAGCCATACATGTCAAAGTTTATTGAATACTTATTTTACTTTCATATTCATAAGTTGTAATATTTCTTTGGACATGGAAAAAGTCACTCTTCATACTCTACATCAGACTTGTCCAAAGTGTGGCTCGGGGACCAATCATTGCAGCCTACATAATTTCAAATGGCCCTTGTCTTTCACAATAAAATGCAATGCTTATAATCTGCCATTATTATTATCTAACCATTATTATCTGTGACAGAATACCTATTAGCTAGTTAAAGCAGGACGCAGTAACCTTTTACCTTAAATAAACTGGAGTTCGTCTGATGGTTAAATGAGTTGTTGTGGGGTGAATGAAGTGTCCCACATCTGCCCTGCTGCATCTGGGCCAAAAACAACACTTGCAAGTGTGAGGACTGCCGACCCAGTGTCACAGAAGTCTCAAATGCAGTTGGCAAAACAACATTTCTCAGTTTTCATGGCAGAATGGCCAAATGGCAGAGCAAACCTTTCTATGGCTACGCAGAGGGGAAAACAAAAGTAAAGCCTAGTGAGGGATCATAGAGGAGTCAACTGGACTTGTGAGTGTCTATGATAGTGCTTTACTCTGAAATGTAGGGGGAGCTATGTAGAGAAAAAAATAAGGCAAAAACAGCGAAGAAACGAGCAAAGTTACGCTTTAATAATCCAATATGAAATGAATGTCAGACACTATATTATATTAGAAAAGTGGTTTCCAACTGGTGGGACAGGACCCAAAAGTGAGTTGTGAAGAGGTTGACTTTAGTTTTAATATTCATCTCATTTGGAGACTAAATATAGTTTTATTACCAAAAATTGTGAAAGAGATTTTAAAAACCATGCGCCATTAAGGTGGTAGTCAAATCATTAGAAAATAACTTGGATTAGGAAAAAAGTGGGTGACAATACAAACAATCAGGCCTCTTTACATTTATAACACTTGCAAATTTGAATTATACAAATGTTTTTACTAAAGCTCAAAGTTCCCAGATATACTAAAAACACTATTATTTTGCTAACTATGGGCAGAGTGGAGTCTGTATTTGCAGTGCTGCTCAGTCAGAGAGTCTTGTTTGACTATCCCCCACTGTGACTGACTCCTCATCAGCATCACACTGTTTAAACTCTGATCAGGACTTAATCCTCTTCTCTCTCAACACATTTACCCAAAACACAGCAAAGTACTTACAACATTTTAAACCAATGTTATATAGTACGTTACGTTTTACTTTAGATTTGATTTTTAGTATTGTTTTTGCAATGAATGTGACCCTATACAGTATATTGTAGAAAATTGGTTGTATATTTGTGGATAGGTGGGAGTTTAATGGAATCAGCAATCAGTTTTTGCACTTCTTTGGAAACAAAACTTAAAGAGAAGAAAAACAACGCAGCACAACCTTTAAAAACATTGTGACAAAAAAAAAAAAATAAATAAAAAAATAAAGACTGGATGTAGAGGGTTTGATTGGTCAGTGCTTCCTGGAGTGGGCGGGGGTTTGTGGGTAGAGGCGGAGGTTTGTGGAACCATGTCAGAACAGAAAAGCCCACTTGCTATTGACGACCTCAAAGTGACACAGTTAAGCACAATGGGGTGAATAGATATAAAGAATTATATTTTTATTGTTTACCGCAGTGGATTTTATCATCATAAAAAAGTACTGATGTGGCATACATAACATTTCTTTAGGACTATGAAATGGGGTTAAAGTGACCCACTAGTAAATGAAGTGTCAATGGATCCTCTAAAAAAACTGAAACCTTTTTGTCCTTGTGAGTTGTTTTCACTTTGTCTCTTCTGTAATGTGTCATATTAGTGCATTTTTCACTCCAAACTCTATTCTCCACTGTATTATTTTCCCAAATAACTTCAACTTCACTGTGGATTTTTCTCTGTCCTCACTTGTCCATCATCTCTCCCAGTTGTTTTCCAAACCAATCGTCCGGCTGCAGCGGGAGTCTGAAGCCTGTGAGCGGGAAAGACGCACTGAGCAGAAAATGGAGATCCTTTGCCTTCGGATCCCATTTAGAGAGGGCCCTGCACATTTTTAAAGTGTCAATTGTTTTTGTCTCTTGAAGTGTAGATGTAATGTTTGAATTCCAGTATTAAGTGTAGAACCCGCTGAGTTAAATTACGGTCCCTGGGCTGTGGGCCGGCAGTAATCAATAAGGATACACGAGGCGCGCTGTAATGTGTGTGCTCCTAGCAGCAGGACACTGTCCCCCTTAGCCTGTCCCCCAGCAGGTTAGATAAATCTGATAGTGGAGCGGGGCACACTGGATTATATGATATCAATGTAGAATCAGGGAAGTGCTATTACACTCGCCTAGCCCACTGTGAGTACTATTGACAAGGTTGGCTTTGAACACTCTAGTGTGTTGCTCCGGCTGCCTCCCCGTTCTGTTTGTTCTCTCCTCTGCCTCTTTGCATAGAGCCACAGGAGGAAAAATGATCTATATTTCGCCTGGCTTTGATTAAATTGCCTATTTTATGCTTCTTCCTTGAACATGTGCTTGTCTTTTGCCACAAAGTTAATCTATATTGAATTGTTGCAATCATAATACCTACATGTTTTTCTGGTTATGAGCTAATGACATACTGTACAATCAACAGGCAACAGGGTTTCTGCAGGGTTCAACAAGGTCAATTTAAGACCTTTTTACAAGAAAATTAAGAACTATTTAATAAGCACGCAGTGTACAAAAAGCTGAGTCATAAATGCTGCTGTGTCCTTTAACAGTGAGTGCAGCAGAGCATTTTGATCTTGGTCAGAAAAGATCTTAGCTTTGGAAAATCGGGAACAGTAGAACACCTTTGAGCATTTAAGTAGGCATTTTAGAATAAGCTGATGAATGCAGGTAGTTGCTTCAAATGTATGTGACTTATTTAAGACCTGCCTAATGACTAATACTTGCCTTTAGTTGTACATGTTGTGATAATGGCTGTACAATCTATTGCGAAGTTGTGTCTGTGTCACAACGAAAGGTTTGTATTGTTATAACATTATGGAGTTTTATTTGAAACTATAAAAAATGATCTATCAGAACTCTAAATCACATTGTGGCATGCTAAATTATAATCAAAAAAATATCAAAAGCAGTTTGACCACTGACAGAGGAAGCGAGGGAAGACCCTTGTATAATATATGCTGCATAATCCAGTGGTTCTCAAACTTTTAACACAAAGTAAAATTCAGAACTGTGAGCTTTGGCTGTAGTTTAATATTAATAAAAATAAAGCATAATTGACCAGTTAGTGCTGGAGTCATGTGTGACACTGTTCCTTTGAGTCATGGTTGGACTAAAACTGATGAGAAAAGGGCCATAACAGAGACTGAGTTTGATAAGGCAGAATCATATTAAAGACTGTATGCAAAACAATAAAACAAGCTTTTCTGCTCTCTTCAAACTAGTGGGGCAGTTCAGTTCTTTTTAAAGATTGACATCTTTTGGCTCTTATGGCCTCATTAAGTTATTACTCAGAGCATTTTATTTAGTCCTAATTTTTTCCATTATGAAAGGTTTGTGTAGGTAAAGACTTTTTTAAATCAGTGTTTTAATAATAATAATAATAATAATAATAATAATAATAATAATAATAATGCATATTTTTATGCAGTCTGCAAACACAAAATACAGTAACAAAATTCTGTACTCATCTGTGGTGTCTCCAGTCTAAATGGAGCCATATGGTTCCTTTTTGTTTTTGCTCATTTCCCTTTTCCCCAGCTGTACCACACTTGCTGTTTTCAGAGCCCATCTTACTTCTTTCACATGATGATATGATCCTAGTCTGTCCTCACATGTGATTGGCTGCATGGCATGGAATGGAGGATTTTTAGCAGATCTGAAAAGGAGTTGGCTTTTCCCCTCCATCACTAGTTCAAACCCAGTCTCTATTATGGCTCTGTCCTTTTTAGTCATGGTCCAATCATGACTCAGAGGAACAGTGTCACACTTGACTCCAGTGTCAACTGATCAAATGTTTCTCCTAAAAGTAAAGCTACTACTAACAGTGGATAACTGCTTTTGTGAGTTTATTAAGTTTATTGGGGAAACTGGAGTATTCAGAGGAAACTCACAGACACGAGGAGAACATGCAAACTCCAGACCTGGGGACCTTCTTGCTGTGAGGTGAGAGTGCTAACCACTTTGCCACCATGCTATCATTCCACTGTCTAATCAGGTGCTCATATGCTTTCATTTTATGCCACAAAGTCAATCTGTAGTGTCTTGTTGATCATAATTTCTCCATGTTCCTGCTCATAAGACGCCAATAACATAATGCACAATCAATGCGGAGTTCAGTTGATTTTCCGTGACACCGTGCTCCTAACATTTTCATATTGATAACTCCTGCGAAATGTCCTGCCAATTAGCTCTTCCCCCGTTAGCTGTGCATATACAGTAACCCCCCACCCCCACCCCTGTGGCACTGATCCACTCCAGCTATTGATTACCCCTGACTCTGGAGCGGTGAAGGGATCAAATCTGGCATGTCTAAAAGGCCATTACCAGCAGCCACTTCAGATAACCTGCCACAACCTGATACGGCCTTGTGCACGGGTCAGAACCTCTGTGGCCTCCCCGGGACTGGTCAGCTACAGCCCCCTCCACCCGAGTCCTGCCGCGGCCCCTCCCAGCTGTCATTATCATCCCTGTGTTAAATGACACGCAGGTCAGGGAGAAGAGTGCTCTGTGTTGATGGCTCACATGTGAATAATCCATGTTACGCTGCCTGCAAAATGTCAGCCTTTATCAGCGGCGCGGCGTTTAAAGATGCAGCCGATTTAATTGTTTTTATGGAACAAAAAGTGCTATTTAATAGGCTGTGGAGATGCAGTAACCTCATTTATATTTGTAGACTATTACAATGGAATATAGGTAGGTATCTTGTGTTCTCCAGCCAATTTATTTCACTTAATAGTAAAGCACTCAATAGTACCATATCTTTAGCATTTTTAAAGTTATTTCTGGCATTTTTACTGAAAATCTACATACACACGTTGCCCTAGAATGCAATATTGTTTTACCTCTTCTCATGAAATGCGAAACATGTGTTAAGCATGAATTGGTTTCACTGATAACTAGGACTCAGACTGTAATCACTGCACCTGGTCGAAGGCTGATTTGTATAAAAATAAATAAAAAGAGAATGTGTCAGAATGATTTCAGCTTTATGGGCAACAGCGTATCTTAGGAGCATTTTAAAGTTTTATGATTTTTTTTTTTTTTTTGGAAACCTGTTTCATTATTTCATATTGTTTTTTTATTGGCTTGTATTGATATTAGATCCAACAGAGTATAGACCATATGTAGTCTGGCTGCTTTATTCCAGTATTTTGGAAAAGCAGACAGGAGTTACATGACCAGGAATAAACCATATGCTGTTGAAAATGGGGCCAGGGAAATTTTGCAGTAACTTGATTTGACAGTACTACTACTACTACTACTACTACTAACTACAATGTAACACACAGAGCAACATGTACTTATGTTGTACTTACTTTCTAGGTACAAATGTGTTACACTACCATAAGTGCATATTACACTTAGTTATGTAGTTCCTGTACTGTTTTTGCAGAAACAAAATGCACTTTGGTACAGTAGTGTAACACATATTTTGATTACATTTGTATCTAGAAACTATAAGTACATGAAATGTCCATACTTACATAATATTACAGTTAGTTTCAGCATGTGTTACATAGTAGTTATATACATTGCATCAAGTGTAGTGGAAAATAAAGTGTTCCCTATTTTAAATTCAACTCCTAACTTTCAATAATAATAATAATAATAATAATAATAATAATAATAATAATAATAATAATAATAATAATAATAATAATAATTCATATAGAGATCACAATCACATAGGACAAACCAGATACATTGTTCAAAGTGTGCTAATTCTCAAGACTATTTTCATTTATTTGTTTGTTTATTTATTTATTTGTTTTTATTTTTGTTCCACATGTTTGTACCGCTGCTGTCTGCTATCTTCATGTTCAACTGTATTTGTTCCCTATGTGAAGGACATTTTTCAAACAAGCTTGGTAGCATTTCTTTTTATTTTAGCATGCCCATGAAATATATATCAAATATGTGCTTCAAAGAGGCTATTCCCACATTAATGCTACTAAAAAGTGACCCATATCTTGTTTAAAAATGCCTACGTGAGGTGCTGGGAGTTTACAGAGCATAAATGAATAGTAGTTCTTGTTTTATAACCCCTCTTATTTGCCTAAAAGTGGCTATTAATGATTATACCACTGTTATTATTCCTGTCTGCTTCTCCAAACTGGGAATGTGCGCACAGTTACCTATTATTGGGAATAATTTACATATCCCTAAAAAAAAAAAAAAAGTCATGCATCCCTTTTTCAAAACACTGGAGTATCTCTTTAAATATGTCGTATTTTAAGCATTTATCTAAGAGCAACTTACAGGAAAGGTTTGTTATCAAGAAAGTGATTGATTTAATGTTGAATTAAAATCGTTCAGTCACTGCTTTATTAAAAATGGCAGTGGCCCAGGTGAGGTTCCACAGTTGCGCTTCTTTCTGGAAACATTCGGATTGGAAAGCTTTTGGGCTGTATTTTTAAGTGACACAGATTTGGTGGAAGGCAGTCATTTGCATATAAGGTCAGAAGTTATGCAGCATCTCCCGTCTCTTAGCAACACTCCGCGCCTCCTCTATATCGGTGCTGAATTGACTGGTCCTTGGCACTCATCTTTCACCGAGAAATTCTTAATGAAATGCCACAGAGAGACCCTCCTCTGCCTGGGAGATACTCTGCGTCTGATAAAAGTGGACACATTTCGGCTCATGCTTTTATAGCTCCGAGGCAGGACGAATGTGTTTCTAAAACTATGGCGCAGAGATTAGAGTTAAATTAGCAGGTAATTGGAGACACCTGCTAAACAAAGGGGCGGATGGAGAGAGGTGGTAATGTGGCCGGTGATAAAGGCAGCGCTTGGCCTCCTCCCGGTGTACAGAGGGAGGAGGGAGGTGCGTTTGGGGGAGAAAAAAAATAGAGGGGGCTTTGGTTTGTTGGGAAAATGACTTTTGTGCCGCGCCGTGGTGACAGGATCCAGATGCTGCCAGAAGATGTTAATAGAGGGTCACAGTTTGGACAATAGTCTCTATCATTG
The DNA here is from genome assembly GCA_020698575.1 of Bostrychus sinensis. Lineage (NCBI taxonomy): Eukaryota > Metazoa > Chordata > Actinopteri > Gobiiformes > Eleotridae > Bostrychus > Bostrychus sinensis. Next base: position 29,897,266 of record CM036251.1, on the reverse strand, counting down.
CTTTCACAACCTGTCCATCCTCAGAGTGAACGCTGTCGCTGCTTAAAAGATGAGATGTGCTCCAATTACTGTTTTTGGCAAAGGCAGTCAGCCATAAACTATCCTGTAATTACCGCTCTGATGCTGATTTCTATCATCTCTGCACCTTGGTCACGTGGTCTTTGCCCAGCGCAGCTCTACTTCCTGTGAAAGGTCACCTCCCCACAGATTTATCGCCCACTCCTTCATGTCCTCCTGTCTTCGACACTTCTTTAAACGGACGCTTGACGTCGCGGCCGTCACGCACGTCCCGGCGCTGACAGGTGCGGGACCGACATTAAACCTGCTGTTTACTGACTGCAGCAGACTGCGCTCATTTCCACAGAGACGGCACGAGAAAGCAGTGCGTGCTGCCGAGGAATTGAAAAAAGAAAAAGAAAAAAAGTGCATTCTGGGAAAGTTTTTATTTACCCGCCTGCTGCAGCAGATTGTGCCACTAATAATATTAAAACCTAATGTTGTCTAATTAATATTATTTATAATAGGCTATAATAATTGTAATTAAATGATGTAGGCTATTTAATATGCAGGTTATTATTTTGTTAAGAATTTAGGCCTATTATTGTTCGATGTAAAATCAATACACACAGTAGCCTGGTATTTGTTCTAGGTTTTTGTCAGAAATTCAGAAGGAAATAAAACAAAATTTCACTTTTTTCACACCGTAATAATTAATTAATTAATATTGTTATTCGTGAATTTGTTTCAATAAGGAAGCTTACCGCACGCGCACACCCTAATTAGATACTTTATTTTTCCGCTGAGATAAATGCTTGAAGACGCACAACTGACTAATTCTGTTTTTGAACGAAATGTACAATTTAAATCTAAACGATTTTCAATTTTTACTTTAAAAAATGAGTAAATTTGGTGACGGTTTTGCCTTAATAAGAAACAGATAAATAAGTATTGGTCTTTTACACTTTGCTTGTTAAAACCAGAGGAGCTTCTCCCTTCGAGGCCTTCCTCCAAGGATTTGTATTTTTTCGATACAATATAATTCATAAATTCATTTGTCTTTTCACAACATTTTATTTTTATGAAGCTCGTGTGATTTTGCCCTGGTAAAATCCCTCCTGACCGTCCTACTTTTGAAAGGCGTCTGTTGTGTCCTGCGCTTTTCTCAGCCTGATGCTGTGAATCACACCGCTGTGAGCTGCTGCTTATCGATCGAGCACCGTCTCTGTCTGTGGCGTGAACACGACGTGGCGTGTCTCTGGTGTGACATGCGGAGCACGGCCGTGCGTGGCTGCGCGCGGACACGCTCAGATCAGACAGTGATTGTCTGTCGGTGCAGATTGGCCGCTCGGCGCAATCCGCGGAACTTTTATTGCAATCTGCAGATTGTAATGATGGAGAGCCCTCGACGTGGCGCTGATTACATCAGAGCGCGCGGCGCGTGTACCTGAGCTCAGGTATTTACTGCTGTCATTGTGATGCAGCAGACTGTCCCATTACTGCTGACACCACTCTCACTTTCATCCATTTATTCATTCATTATTGACCCGGCGGGCCTCACGCGCTGCTCGCACCTATTCACATGTTTACATTATACAGACTTAAAATACACTTTCAATTACTGCGCTGCTTCTGCTGCATGGAATTAAGCTGACTGTTTTTCCATAATAGAACTGAAGGCCCAAGGCTCTTCTTTATGTAGAGACCTCTTTGTCTCTTTGTCTTATTTCACAATTATATCTGAATAAAGTCACTTACAAACATGAACATGTGTAAATACAGTATTTTATTTAGAAGATTTTCTTGCTGTAATTTCTCTTTCACAGTGAAAGTGTTTATCTAGTTTCAACATGAAACAGAACAAAGCCAGTAGTACAGGAGCCTCTGTAGAACATCATGAAAGAGCCACGCATTTTAAAAATATATTTACAGTGAATAAATCAACAATATATTTTTTTTTGATAATGACATTTGGAATATAAGCCACCAAAATGTTCCTGTTAATACATGCACCAGAGGTAATGTGCAGCTGTAGTAAAGTTATATAGGTTATCCTCTATAACTTACACACTCTCAGGAGTTTTGCTAATGAACCATACATTTTAAACATTACCCAGTGTAATGTAGAGAGAATGAAGGAGCAGTAATCAGACAGACAGGAGCAGAGCTGTTGCAGGGGGCTACAGCAGACTGACTGATGCTGGCCCCTCCCCATTGGCCGGCCTGTTGTGAGCAGCCTGTGACCAGGAGGAGCTTGTGGTCTGCAGCATGTTCTTATGCAGATCCTCTGTGTGACATATGGAGATGCTTCCTCCCACAGCACACCTGACTTACCCTGGCCGGCCTGTCTGCACCAGTGATACGGCCCACCCTGTCACCGGACCAGCGGCCCGACCCAAATATTGTGCATTGTTGTTTAAAGAGAGGTCAGACAACTTATGAGCGAGGTATTTTCAGCCAGTGCTCTGTAATGAAGTATTCATGAGGCAGCAGTGGGAGTCAAAACGGATAGGTTTACACGGTGCTGCTGCTGCTGCTGGTGGTTCCGACTGCATCATTCGTCCCAAGTGGAATGCTCGGCTTTCCCCCTCGCCCGCCCGCCGGCAGACAGCCCATCACTCCTAGTGTACTTCCAGCAACGATATCAAAAAGGTTTTTTTTTGGTCAAGCCAAAGAGAGGTCACTCTAATAATAGCCAAGGTCAGTAGTGGGAGCCAGCGAGTCTCCCAGTCATTCTTCATTTGTTCAGCCCGTTAATGACAGTTGCAGGGGAAGGAGCCAGGAGCCATGTGATGTCACCAACACATGCCAAGGGATTAGGAGGGCAGGCAGGGGACAAGAAGTGTGGATTATCAGAAAGGCTTAAGAACGCCGGCTCCGAGCACTGCTGCACTTACGACACAGGCCATGAACAGATCATGTAAATATAAGAACAGGAGATGTTTGGAATAATGAAAAGCAGACATTTAAAACATGATTCTACATTTATTTTCATTCATTCCTAAAGTTCATAACAAACAGAAATGTTCAACCTCTTCAGCTCAAAAGACACTAGAATGATGTGAAGGAAAGATAATGAGAATAAATGACAAAAAAACTCATTAAGCCACAAAAACTATTTATTGTTTCATATGAGTAGTATGTTATGAGTGTAACAGAAGTTGACTTAATTTTGTATGTTAAAATAAAAATGGCAACTCTTTTACACAGGCAGTATTATTCAGCCCATAGCTTCAGTACTTCTTACACCTCTCAACTGGAATCTTCATTCTTCAATCTTCATTTATTCTATCACATTTCAGGTTGGAGGTTAAAAAGAGAAAAACCTGTATTTCTGAACCCTGAATTTCTCAGCCGCCATTGACTCAACAGCCAATGGGAGCGTTCCTTACTGGAGTGTTCTAACATATTAAAATCAATAATAATGATGACACCAAAAGGTCTTGTTTTTCCACAGATAATTCCAATTCCAATTTGCTATTAGATTTAAAAGGTCTCATATTATGCTTTTGTCAGCCTTTGCATTAGTATTTATTCTTTAGTATTTATAACTTAATATAATATATGGGGAACTTTCACTTTGACATTGCAGTGAACACTTGAATTAGGGACTGGACAGAAAATAAAATGGCTATTTAGCACAGCTATTAGCAACATGATGTTAACATAGATAAATGAGCTGACTGCTTCATAGTGACAGCAAATGAAGCGCTAAAATTACAAGCTTTTGTAACACACAGGAGAACTTCCTGGTTTCATGTGACTATCCAGAGCCATGAGACCGAGCGTTTTCAGCTCTTGAGCAGGGGCCGGCCAAAGCATACAGTATTACTCAAACATTTGTGAATGAAACAAAATACTACTCCAGGTATTTTTTGAGGAGTAATTATCATAACATAAGATAACCCCCCCCCCCACACACACACACACACACACACACATACAAGTTGATTTAGCAGAATAGGGGACTTTTACATCCTCAAATTTTCAAAAGGATTTAAATGCGGTGAGGACGTTCCAGGATCTTCTGGTCTTCTTGAAAATACTGGAATTGATAAAATCTCTGGAAGTTTGTGTATTTCCAATTGCAAATGTTTACAATATGTGCACTCAGTAAGTTAATGCACGCACTTACACATAAGCAACAGCAACTTTATATTATACATTTCCTCATAGTGTGATGCATTAATACATAACTGCAAGCTTGAGGCCGGTAAAAATCAAAAGTCAACAAAAGTGTCATTAAATCATAATGTAAAAACATGTTATGTATGTTAATAACTGCATACACATGAGAGTCATATGAGTATACTCTGTGGTACACCTGATGATAGTCCACAGCAGCAGGTATTCACAAACAAACAGCACATGCCAACAGTAGGCTGTATAAATATGTACCATACAGTATGACATACATTACATACACACTGAGGTTTGATAGAATCTGACATACCTGAACATTTTAGGCAAACAGGTATTTGTGCATGACTAGGAATAAATGTGAAAATATTATATTTGCAGTTTTACTCCATGATAAGCAGGTTCATAATCCACAGAAGTGAGTATTCACAACATATGCAAATTTGCCAGGTTTTTAAGCATTATCAAACTTTGCAAATATTTGGTAATGCTTATAGCATTTACAGTTGAAAAATGACACTGATATACAGTAATCAAAAGTGTTTAGAACTGTAGCCTTACAGCAAGAAGGTCTCAGGTTTGAGTCACTGACCATGTGGGGACTTGTTCTCCCCGTGTCTGGGTGGGTTTCCTTCCTCCTGATGGGCCGGTTTCTCCAATAGGCTAATCCTCCAACTAGGTGCTCCTGACCAGGATCCTGGATGAAGAGCTCCACTCATTGCACTGCAGTCGCCCACTGCTCCTGACAGGCTGCCCCGGCGGCATTGAAGGATGGGTCAAATGTAGAGAATAAATTTCAGAATAAAAGTATACCTTCCCTACCAATTTGAATTCTGCGAACATTTGGGGTAACTATCAACATTGTAAAAACATTATGTCCATAGCCACAAAGTAGTTAAATGCATTATGTACACCACATCATATACTCCTGGGACCTGGTAATTCATTTTTGTCCTCTGTGGGGGACATGGGTCTTAGACATGTAAGTCAAGCATCATGCATAGTCTTTGTAAATCCTACTGTCCTGTCTAGAGGACATCATGAGCTTTTTAATGACATAATTTGTTGGGATAGGTCTAAATGAGCACCTGGGCTTTCTTTTCAAAATGGTGGCACCAAGGTATGACAGTAATCTAGATTTTGTAAATTTCATTTTAATAATAACCCCACAAATATCATTTATTATTGAAGATGATGGCTTTAATACTCTAACAAGTTTTTACAAATGTACTGACTTCTTTCTATGTCCTTTGTAATGGACATTGGGACTAAATGTGTCTGATAATCTTAATTAAACTGGCCTAACCCTATTGTTAGCCATAACTTGAGCCCAAACTAAACCTAAACCTAAACGAAACCTTAAAACCCATGATATAACATTAAATGATTTATTCAACATTTTTACATTTACATATCATTACATACTTTTTCTGTAATTACTCTGTTATATCTATTAAGACCCAATGTCTTCTACAAAGGACATTCGATAAAAAATAAATGTTTGAAAAAAAAAAGTTGCAGTAACATGTTTCTTGCAACTTTTATACTTAATTTAAGTGAAATAAATTTAAATAATAAAACTTTTTTCTCCTGGATCCCAGGAGGATATGAGGCATGAACATTAATATCTGTCCAAACACACCTTTTTCAAATAGTAATAGTACTGTTAGCTTACTTGGACTAGCTGTAGTTGTTTAATACTCTTATCCTACAACTTTTACACTTTTTACTAGGATTTTGCATTTATTGGTTGGTGTTATAAATAAAAACAGCTCCTTGAATCAAATGTCTGTGCAACCAACCTGATCAATAACACTGGCTGTGATTCTGCAGCAGACAGACAGACAGACAGACAGACAGACACATGGCTCATAGAAGGTGCCACCAAATGTTTTATTAATTACATTACATTTACAATATTTCAGTCATAAAAAAACACTGCCTTCATTTCACATTCTGTTTATTTCCACCCCCTCCTCCCTTGACAGCCTTTTCACATCCGCCACATTATGTCCCATGCAGAACACAGTCACAACACCGGCATTGGGGGGAAAAATGGTCGCCTTTCACACGGAGAGAATGAACAATGAACACACCTTATTCAGCGATTGGGGCGGGCCGCGCGGCACAGCACAGCACAGCGGAGCCAACAATGGACCCCTCCCATCTGTCTAGCACCATGTCTGATAATGACTGCGTCCAGGGTGTCCCGATAGCGCTCCTCTTTTATAACCTACATGAGCGCGAACGCAGCCGATAAACCGCCACCTCCACCGCCGCTGCAGTGGCCAGGATATTGAGAATATTATTAGCTGTGCACATGTCACAACAAAGACACACTTCTTTATGTGTTCCAAATGTTGTGTTTCAGAAGCCCATATGTTGCGTGTGTACTGTACCTGCTGGTCACCTGATCAATAAATAAGTAAAAAAAATAAATAATAATAATAATGCTAATGCGGTGATGCTAATGTGCTTTGTAAACAATAAACAGCTCCAATAGGACTGCTTTAGTTCATTGCTTTTGTGGCGTGGGCTACATCTGCTGAATAATTAGCTCTTTTTAGATGCACGTTTTGAGAGATAGTAGAGATTGGGTAAAAGGTCAGGGTGTAAATGCTCAAAGTAGTAGTAATAATAATGCATCAGTCTTATATAGCTTTTCTAGGCACTCAAAGTTGCTTTACAATTAGGTGCGTTATTCTTTCTCTATCTGTCGATGGATTTGGTGCAGTTTGGTTCAACTTGGGTACCATTGCATTCCCAACGGAGGCCAAAGCTGCCCCCAAAAATGTAACATATTAGAGTATGCTTTGGCCAGGCGTCCCAACTGTGGGGTCCATTTTGAAGGATGCAGCTAAACAGTTTAATGTGTTGATCGGATTATAGATTATTTACTTATTTTATATATTTTTAAATTATTCATGCAAAAACAAAATACACATCTCATGATGAACATTGATATTCCTTGAGAAAATCTTAAAAATGTTGTTCTCCTTGGATAGCAACTGTTCTATTTACAAACACTATAAGGGTCTATTGCAGTGATTCTCAAACTGGGGTACAGGTAGCTCTGGTGGTACGCTGGCTTCTTCTGGAGTCCTTTGCATTTCAAATCCTGATTTACTTTAGTTTAGAGCTTGGTCCAGTAGTGAAAAGTCTACTGTTCTAGGGTTAGTATTGGTTTTAGACCTGGTTTAGATATGGTTTAGTTGTGGTTTAGGCCTGGTTTATTGGTATCACTCATGTTAATGCTCAGCCATATTATCACACAGCATAAGAATAAGAAAACCTTTATTAGTCCCTCAGTGGGGAAATGCATTATCCTTACCCACCTGTTTATAGTGTATATTTAGTTTTTATATTTTTTATATATATATATATATATTTTTATGGATTTGTAAATATGCAAATCTTGTACATTTTGAGCTATTCTATTGTTTTTTTTTATTTTAATTTTTTTATTGCTACCATTCTATATCTATGCTACATTTTACTTGTGTTTTTGAAAAACTGAGCTACTGTGACCAAGCAATTTTCCCTCAATCAATAAAGTCTGTCTAAGTCTTGTCTAGTCCTGGTTTAGACCTAGTGTAGTGATGTCATGATAAACAGTCTTCTTCCTTAAGAAATTGTTCAAGATGTACTTTGTCAGAAACAAAAATAGTGTTCATTAGTAACACCTGCCTCAGAATTTCATTAAGCAGCTCTTGCTTTGTGAATTAAAACATTATTTATTGCCTACATTACCTCAAGCACAAGGAGAATTTGTGAATTTGTTTTGATATGTGCTTCCTAGAAAACAATGCGATACAAGATGATGCGTATTGATATAGTTGTATTGTAGAAATAAAATATCAATACAGACACAGTAAATGTAACATTACACTCCTAACTATTACAGTTTTTTTGCAAACTATTCTAATTGTTCAAAAAAGGCACTTAAGTCAGTTGAACTGATTAAAAGCTGAAGCCCAGTAAACCCTTCTTGAGTGACATATTTAGATCAATTGTGCACTCAGATTGGAGACAAGATTCTTTCCCATTTATTCTTAAGAGCAAATAAAAAATTTAAATTAGACATTAGACCACAGCAACAAATGGTTTTGTGGCTAACACTAAATCTTCCATAGAAAATGTATTATGGTCTGTTAAACCTATGGCACCAGTGGTTCTCAAACTGTGGTACAGGTACCACAGGTGATTACTTTGATTTAGAGCTGGATTCAGGGAAGTGCAGTCCATTGTTTAGTCCTAGTTTAGTCTTGGTTTAGAAATGTTTTTTTGTTGTGGTTTAGGTCTTGTTTAGTCCTGGTTTAGACCTGGTGTAGTCTACTTAGTCCTAGTTTAGTCTTGGTTTAGACCTGGTGTAGTCTACTTAGTCCTAGTTTAGTCTTGGTTTAGACCTGGTGTAGTCTACTTAGTCCTAGTTCAGTCTTGGTTTAGACCTGGTTTGGTTTAGGTCTCGTTTAGTCCTAGTTTAGACCTGGTGTAGTCCATCTGTAGACCTAGTTTAGACACATTTAAGTCCTGATTTAGACCTAGTTTAGCCTGGGTTTAGTCCTAGTTTAGTCCTGGTTTAGACCTGGTGTAGTCTACTTAGTCCTAGTTCAGTCTTGGTTTAGACCTGGTTTGGTTTAGGTCTCGTTTAGTCCTAGTTTAGACCTGGTGTAGTCCATCTGTAGACCTAGTTTAGACACATTTAAGTCCTGATTTAGACCTAGTTTAGCCTGGGTTTAGTCCTAGTTTAGACCTGTTGTAGTCCTGGTGTAGGCACATTTAAGATCTGATTTAGACCTAGTTTAGCCTGGGTTTAGTCCTGGTTTTAACCTGGTTTAGACCTAGTTTAGCCCTGGTTAAGACCTAGTTTAGACCTGATTTAGTACAGGTTTTAAACCAGTTTAGTCTTAGTTTAGACCTGATTTAGTGCTGTTTTTAAACCAGTTTAGTCCTAGTTTAGACCTGATTTAGTGCTGTTTTTAAACCGGTTTAGTCCTAGTTTAGACCTGATTTAGTTCTGGTTTTAAACTGGTTTAGTCCTAGTTTAGAACTGATTTAGTACAGGTTTTAAACTGGTTTAGTCCTAGTTTAGACCTGATTTAGTGCTGGTTTTAACCTAGTTTAGTCTCTGTTTAGACCAGATTAAGACCTAGTTTAGACTTGATTTAGTCCTAGTACTAATCTGGGTTAGCCCATTAAAGATGGTACTTGGAAACCCAACTAATCTCTAAAGTAGTACTTGGTCATTAATTATTAGAGGTAGGCTACTCACTACATGTACTCACTTACTCATGTGTACACTTTTAAAGTAAAAGTAGAGTAAAAGTAAGTAAAAGTAAAACTATCTATTTACTTTCCACTTCTGTTAATATAAGACAGTAATAACAATAATACACAATGCTATGTTAATAAATACAAAAACAATAAACCATCACAGCCAGATATTAAGAATATTCCTTCCTTCCAAATGTTTGATTTCAAAAGCCATATGTTGCGTGCATACTGTACCTGCTGGTCACTTGATCAACTCAAATGCTTCTTATGCTAATATCCTGATGCTAATGTGTCTGAAGACTCCAATAGCTCCTCTTTAGTCAAACCCTTCCTACATCTGCTGAATAATTAGATGCCCATGTAGATACAGTAATGTTTGGGCAGAGGGTCAGGGTATAAACGCAAAGTGTATTCTGCGTTACTTTCAGATGAGTGGAGCTGTCAGAGTGATAATCCCAGCCGCCTTCAGTCCTGCTTCTGCCTCTCACTGCCCGTCCCAGAGGTAAAGGGGGGGTCGTGTGAACAGTGAAAGTGACAGAGAGCGATGCTGTAGTCTTGGACATGGGCTGACTGGAAAGAGCTGTCTGAGCCAAGATTAGAGGTCTGCAACACCCAGAACTCTGGAGGTCAGGCTTTTGGACACTAGGATTCAGAGTCTGTGATAATGCTCAACAACAGCATTTCAGGATGATTAGTTTGAGTGCAGAGTAAAAAAAAAAATAAATAAATAAAAAAAAATAAAAATGAATAAAAATAAATAAATAAATTGTCAACTTTTTTTTACTCACCTAATTTGATGTTCATGTCTAAAAACTTTAAATTTGATGTTTTACTCTCTCTTTTTTTAACTCATCTTACAGCCAGCTTACTATCCATTGTTCATAAATGCTATATAATATTATTGATTTGTATTAAATAATTATAAAAACTTATCAGATTAAATTCAACAAAAGAATAATACTTGTTCTGAACAATTTATAGTGAGTTGGCTGTAAGAAAAAAAAATCTTAAAATTTAAAGTTTTTAGACCAGTGGTTCTCAACGTAGGGTCCGGGCCCCCTGGAGGTCTGCAAAAAACCTGCAGGGGGCCCCCAGAGGTTGTCTATATTTCAATTTAATTTTAATTCATTTTTTTTTCAGACACATTTTGGTCCATAAAAACAAACAAAACACACAAAAATATAAAAAAAATGTAGATGAAAATATTAAGTAAAATTTGACATTTGAAACAACTGAAAATAATCACAATTATATGCTTGTTTTAAAATATTACTTCAAAACAAATTTGAGCCAAAACAGTGTTTTTATAAAAATGTATGGAAAAAAAACATGGGATAGCCTTTTGATTGTCTTTAAGATAAGTTCTACAGTTGGGGGTCTGCATGGGATTTTTTGGAAATTTAAGGGGGCCACGACAATCTTGACTTTGGGAATGGCTGTTTTAGATGTATGAACATCAAATTAAGTGAACAAAAAATATTAATTGTTGAAAGGACCCTGTTGCCTTGAGTTGTTGAGTTTTCCCAGCATTTTTTTTTCGGGGTGGATACTTTACCATTGTGAGATATTGGAAGGTTTTGTGTATGTTTGTTCATTGATGCATCTTTATTTGTTCTTAAAAACCTGTTTAAGACTTTTTCATTAAGTACTTACAGTATAATACTCCCTAAACATGATCATAACCAGTTCATCAATCATCATAGACACATAAAATAGACAGATAAAATGCTTTGGTAATGTTTATTGATATGCAACATAACACTCAAAAACCAAAAGCAATGAGATAGCCATATCTTCAATCAGTATTTTTTAATAGAAATGTCTGGAGAAGACGTGCAAGCTGAAGTATTCATATCACTTGATTAGTTGTAATGATAAGACAAACTATTTTTTGGAAATAATTACAAAGTGGTGCCCAGAATGAATTTCCAGTCCACTTGGATAAAACCAGATGAATAAACAGATTAAACACCATCTTGATAGGGGAAAAAAAGTTATTAAATGTTATTTAGTTAATGTGATAAGTAAATCTAGTGAGTAAAACTAGTCACTGGACTGTCTTCAACATTAGAAAAACATGAAGCATATCAAATATGGTTTGTACAGTTGACTTTCATTATGACCTTCCATAAGCTGATTTGGCACAGTAGCGATTGAAACTGAACTTAAGCTGCAACAACCAAAGATTCTTTTACAATAAAGATTAAACAAACAAAATCAAAACTAAACAAATACTGTTTTCCTCATCCTCCCAACGCCAACAGGAAAACCGTGACCTACCTGATTATAAAACTGGACCAATTTCTGCCACAAATACATAGATTACACCATACCATACCATTCCATACCATACCATAATTTGGAGCTCACTTCAAAAACTCAAACGTATCTCTGTTGATCATTGCATCCATTTTTTTCTTTTTCGTTGGATGCTCCCTGCTCCCTGATGGGGTCACCCAGGTAAATGTTGTTGTAATGTCGTGCGGCAGTTTCTTTTTGTAAAGTGTGCTTCCGCTTTTGTAATTCGTTGAGCTCTCTGGGCCATCGTACAAACCTAGTTCAGCCCTGTTATCAACCAGGTTTAGTCCCAGTTTAGACCTGTTGGAGTCCTGGTTTAGGCACATTAAAGTCCTGGTTTAGTCCTAGTTTAGCCTGGGTTTAGTTCTGGTTTTTAACTTGGTTTAGTTTTAGTTTAGACCTGGTGTAGTGCTGGTTCAGGCACATTAAAGTCCTCGTTTAGTCCTAGTTTAGACCTAATTTAGCACTGATTTTGTCTTATAGGTGTTCTAGAGGTGACCAATATAGCCTCTTTAAACCAATCTTTACATAGTGTGATACATTTTTAGTATATTGCAGCAAACACCTCTAACCTTTAGACCACGCTAACTGACAAGTCCATATCAGCAAAGAAAATACGATGCAAAATGCTTGTCTGGAGTTCAAAAATTAGCCTGAAAAGTAATTAATTAAAGGGTTAGCAAGTTTTAGCGAGCTGTCAAAATAAGTACTTTTAACAGGCGGGGAGTTGTGCGAGTGCGAGTTCACCGAAGGGGCCCTCGTGGCGCATGAATGAAGAGTAGTGCCTCTGCTTTGAATGAGAATGTTTGTACTACCTGTTTGGCTGGTTGATTTAATGAGCTCATGATTCTGTCACATCAAAGATCCACTCCGCTTTTATTTTTTCCCAATCGCCGAGCATTCCCTGTCAATTTAGATTTGCCTTCTCCGTACACGGGCATTGCATGAAATACTGTCGAAAGCAATCAGGGCCCGCAGCCGTCCGTTGGCATCGTCGGTAATAAATCATTATCACTTCTTCGAAAAACTGAGCTGGGGATAAAATATTTTTTTGTCAGGTGGAGGAATAACTTATGATCCTTTTATGTCCTGCTGAGAACCCTCAAAAGTAATAACTCGGTCGAGGAGAAGCACGCGGACTCTCGGAAGTGAACGGGATTTGCATATTTTGCTTTCCCTTGGCTGGAAAACGGACAAAAAAAACAAAAAAACAAAAAGGATTCACAGAGTTTTAAGAAGGATGTTTTACTCGATTGAAATAAAAACGCTTTCATATTTTTCGTCTTGTAGTTGACGGATGACTGTTAATAGCATAAGCAAGCGTAATGTGACCTATGACCTCCGCTGTTTGAATATTCTTGACTTTTATTGAGGCTTTTAATCTTCATAAAGGTGTGGAGTAATAATGCTGTCATGGTGTTTCGGCTGTGTAGTGTCGTCTGGATGATCAGAATGGAGATGTTGGGAGTTTGAAGGCGCACTTGTCGTGGATTTGTCAGTGTTTTGATCCGGAGCTTGTTGAATGATGTTGGAAAGAAGCAGAACAGATTGAAGTTGGGGTTAAAAAAAAAAAATGGCACTCCAAAACATGAAAAGTATATCTCAGTGACTAAAGTTAGTCTTGTTGAAGCAAAACATCCCAGTTTGAAGCTTGTTCTGCTGGCAAAACACAACTCACGGTGGCTCTAAATTGAACAGAAAATAGATTTATCAGAAAATAGCTTGGATTTTTTTGGCAGTGGTTTCTATACATGTAAAAAAGATCTTGGTGTTTTGGAGCCGGTCCCTGCTGCTTTGAGCCTGAGGTGGGGCACACCCTGGCTAATTTGCATTAGTTTTGTTCTCTTGTTATGCAAACATTTAATAGGGATAAAAGTGTACTTAAAGTAGCAACACTATGCTATGCTATAATCCAAGAAAAAGAGCAATTCTCTCCCTTAAACTTTTTGTATAATGCCATTTTACTACAAAATGAAAAATGTCTGTGAGGAATCAGTGGAAACAGAGCTGTACACTGTTTTTTTTTTTTTTTTTTTCTTTTTTTGATAACTGAATGTAGAGGGTTTGTTGATTGGTCAGTGCTTCCTGTAGTGGGCGGGGGTTTGTGTGAGAGGCGGAGGTTTGTGGAACAGATCATTTTGAGAATACAGGATTACTCACCCACACTCCAGCCACTATATAGGCCGGTCCCATACCCGGATAAACTCATATTTGTATCTATTTATTTATAAGGGGAGAATGCATATTACTGAACATATACATGCAAATATGCAGGATTATAGTCAAGGCTAATTTCCATCCTCAGCAGGGGGTTGAGTCAGGAAGGGCATCTGGTGTAAAGAAAAACACTTTCAAAGCCTGTCAAAATGGTCTTTTCTTTCTTATTCAGCTATACTATCATAAACAATAGGAATATACTGTAGTGTTGTGTAGATTTAATGAAAGTAATCAGAGTATGTTTAATTACTTTTGGAATAATTCAATTAAACTTGTGTTGTATGTATACAGACATTGATAGATTTATGTTAATTATGCATATGTTTGCACATTCATGAATGATGACATATGGCTTGCATTATGTTTATCTAAAATATAAAATGAATGTTTTCTAGTAATCAAAACATAACATTTCTGTACTTAGGAATGTTTTGGATGCTGAAAGAGCAACATAAACAGTCACAGTAATTGTATTTCTTTATACATTTTTTTTTTTTTTCCAAGCTTATAGTGTTTCATAAAGTATAACCTACCTAATTGAAATATGCCTCAATATGTCACTTTTAGAGAGGCCCAAAATAGGGTCATGGGAAGGTTTAGTATAGTTTCAGTGTTTTTAATTACATAAACTCAGAAACTTTTTTGACCTTAAATAAAGTGTTTTGGGGTCTGCGTGATGGTTAAGTGAGTTGTTTGGGGCTGAATTAAGTGCCCTGCATTTCCCGCAGGTGTCTCCGGGCCGAAAATGACACTTACAAGTATGAGCCAACCCAGAAGTCTCGAGTCTCGCAAGAAGGTGGCACATTGCAGTTAGCCAAACAAGATAGTTCTATTTCTCGATTTGCGTCATGGCAGAGTGGCCAAATGGCAGAGTGGCCAAATGGCAGAAAAATTGTATGTGCAGTATGTATACACTGAGAGGATGATGAAAGTAAAGCTGAATGAGGTGTCCCACAGTCAATTGGATTTGTGAGTATTTATGATAGTGCTTGCTTTACTCCCAAAGTAGAGGGAGTACAGCTTAAAAAATAGGGGGCAGAGTGGTTATTGCTCCTGCATCCCAAGAAGGAGATTGTGGGTTTGATCCTCGAACCGGCCAACTCTCAGTCTCTCTGGGTGGAGTCTCTATATCCTCCCTAAGTGTTACTGCAGGTTTGCTCTGAGTACTCTGGCCTCCTCTCACTGTACATACTGTGGATGAAGTGCCCTGCCCTGCCCTACCACTAGCTGGCCACTGTCTTCAGCAGACACCTGCAACCTACAGTTTTAGAGTCGCACGTGGACTGATAAGAAGGGCCACACACAAAAGCACAAAGAAATAGCTGCAGGATGTAACTCTAGGTCTCTGAGCAAGATAATTAGTGCAGTATTTAACACAGTTCTTTGTTAGTTTGCAAGTATTAATGACCACCCATATGCTATATTTCAGTTATAGGCGACTATGTGACTGGTTGCGGTTCTTTACATATTCAAATTTTATATTTTTGGCAACAATTGGCTCTTTGGATCTGGAAGGTTGCAGACCCCTTGTCAAGGGCATACTCTGCCTAAAGTTTAGCCTAGCAAGCCAGACTGTTCTACTTGCTTTTTGCAAGCAGGACAGTCTGGTTTTCCTCTCGGAGTGAAGCTTTCTCTGGTTTGATTTGGAACTGGCCAGTCACAGCTGTTTGTCTGCAGCGCATCTTATGAAAGCGGAAGAAATAACCAAGGTAGCACTAGCTACCAAGCTAATTTAATAATTTCTCTGACCCAATTACCAGCGTTTAGTGCTTTTCTTCGTCACCTGTTGGTTCTGCTGAAGTCCGTGTTATTATCCAGTCCTGTGTGTCATTTTGTTCTTTGTCTTGTTGCCATTTTAACAACAGTAAAGTCCCAATGACATTCGATGTAACGAATGCATTAAAAAAATGTATACAAAATGTGTATTTGCACAGTTGCCTTCTGCTGCTGTCCCTGTTCAAAAATAAGTACAGAGTTGTTCATAATACATCGTATTTTGGAGTTTTATGGAAAAAACAGCAAGTTTATTTGGGTCAGCGGTGCACTGCTTATTTCCCGCCCTTTGTTTTTCTGATTTGTTACTCCGCCTGTCATTGTTCCACCACAGAAACTAAATGTTACTGTTGCAGTACCAGACTAACTTCTTTGTATAAAATGGGAAAATAGTTTGGCAGGCCAGGCTACCTAAAGTTGGGTATACACTGTGCACATTTTTTCAGTCTTAAAAGATTTATGGAAGTCACACTGCATGACGTGGAATGTGACAAATTGTAAACTATCGCTTGTTCACACTGTGTGAGGGTTCACATTTGGTCGTGAATCGTGGCTATGGCTAAAGACAGTTGGAGCAAATTCCAGGCTCTGGACTGAGTGTGTTTATGTCATCATAACACAGGAAATGCAAAGTTATCAACACTTGTTTTAGTGATGTTTATGCGTGAGGAAAAGAAAATAAATCATAAGAGAAAAGGGGAAACATGGTCACGTTCATAGCAGGTAAAAGCACTTCTGTTACTATAATGATGCGTTGATGGTTTTCTATTGGTCACACATCTAACAGAGATCATATGTGCAGCAAGAGGCTGACACTCTCTGCAATGAATCTTCCAAAATATCTGACACTGTCTGATATCTGTCACAGCTCATCTTTGCTCAGAAGAAGGCTCTGTCTGTGATCTTTGTCCCTGTCTCACTGTAACTTGTATGAGCGCTGTTTTTGAGCTACGACAGACAATATGTCCCCACAATTATGATTTTTTTTTTCAGAGATGGCCAAAATTGTGCAGAGTATACCCGGCTTAAGGCCCAAAGTTACTGATATAGGCTCCAGTATCAGAGACCCCTAACAAATGCACAGAAGAATATGAATGAATGTTTTAAAAATACATTGTGCAAAAATTGGGCCACAATAGAGTGAACATGGTTAGAACTGGTTCCCTATCTCAGCATAAAAATAATAATAATGGGCATTTTTATGCGCACCTGTGCTTAAAATGCACCAACCTGTTAGTATGTGCACCGCCTAACCAATCTAAGTGTTGTGATCGCCAATTATCTTTTCAGAAACACTTCATATCTCGTATTTTGTGATTTTGAATATCCCTGAGTTGAGTTCTTCTCTGTAAACGTAGCAGATAAAAAAAAAAAAAAAACTGTGATCACTGAGCGGACACATAAACCGGCAAAATATCAAACGGCGGAGTTTTGGCAGCAGTTAAAATGAGCCCCAGTTATTCTGCACATTTGAGTCTAAACAGCCCACAAAGCCGCAACACTCCGCACATTAGTTTTTGCTTCACTTCTTCACTCGCACAAACAAGACACTCGAGGTAAATTAGAGGGCTTTTTGTTACTTTAATTGTATGATGGGAACAAAAAAAAAAAAAAAAAGAAAAAGTTGGGCTCTCCTCCTCCCTCCTTTCTTTAAACATTCAGGTAGAAAAGCTTGCGTCCCTTTGGTGCTTTTGGTGTGGTGGCCATCCCGTGCAAGCATCCACTCCTCCTTCCATGTTTCTCTTCCCCCGATTCCACTGATCTGAGCTTGAAATGCGAAGACAGCAAAGCGCTAAGCCTTCAAACGTGTGATTTTTCTTTTCTTTTTTTTTCTTTCTTTCAAAAGATCTCTAGAAGCAATCTCGGGGCTGGCTGACCCCTGACAGGCGCACATCTCTTTATTTCTCCCGGTGCAGACACTTCATTTGGCAGAAAAGCTCTCAGATTCGCACCTCACCACCGCCACCACCACCAAGCAGCACTCTTTATTCTGTGCATGCGGCCCGGCTCCGGGGGCCACGGTCGGTTCTGTGCAGCAAACCTCGCACTACACGCCTCTTTTTTGGCTCCAAATGTGTGAGCACTACACAGTAAACTCATTCAGGCTTTAATATCAAACATGAACTGGAGTGGACAGTCCGCTGTGCCCCTGGTGGTGCATGGTCGTGCTTAAAAGATCATTCTCCATGGAGTTATATTTGCCAAAAACAACCCATTTCTTGACTTCATGCACATATTCTGATCAATGAATGAAATTTTTAAAAGGGCTATACTATGCAAAATCAACTTTTGGAAGCTTTCTACCATTATTATAAAGTTATTCCCTCATCAGATACATACCTTGAGCTGTGTTTTGTTTTATTCATGCCTGTTTGAGTAATCCTGTATTCTCCAGCGCTGAGTTTCAGCGCCCTCAAAACACTCGACTGCACAAACCTCTCTGCTCTCATTTATTTATCCATTTAACCATCCATCCATTTAACAGTGTACACCTCTGTTTCTACTCATTTTGTAGTAAAATGGCATCATACAAAAAGTTTAAGGAAGCAAAGTGCTCTTTTTCTTTGATTATATGTTATATATTGGTCTCTTCAACTGTTTTTTTATGACACCAACAGAGTACTTGTGCCACATAATGGATTTAAAGGTTGTAAAATGTGCAATGCTGTTCTAGAGGTGACATATAATGGTTAAACATTTTGAATGAAAGCATAATTAGCCATTAAATGGTGGTTTTAGACCCAAAAGTGGGTTGTGGGGAATTTGGGTCCCAAAATGATAAAAGGAAATCTGTGGTTTCCAGGATGACACCAGCTGAGAATCACTTTCATTTATAGCATTGCTCCTAATTACACATGCATTTTTTTGTGAAAACATTATATTGGCAGGCTGTACAGACAGTGGCGAGAAAATACCTCTTCCTCAACTGTCATTCTAGGTATTAATATTCAAAATATTCAAAATTCTAGGTATTAATATTGTCAAAAATGTTTAAATGCATGCATGTTTGGGGATATTAATTGTTTTTATGGGTAGAGTTGAACAGAAATATCATGCATTCAATGGGCTTTACAATGTTTGTGGTCGTCTACACCTCGACAAAGCCTCCTGCTACATACAGTATATAAGACTTCAACTAATCATTATTTTGATAATCAATTAAAGGGGCTATATTATGCTTTTATTCATATTTTTAAACCTGTCTTGGTCACCTCTAGAACAGCAGAAAGGCTTACAGCCTTTAAAAACATTATGTGACTAAAAGAAAATGTTTTTGCAGTCTTTTGGACAAATAATCAAAGGAAAATAACTCTTCACTTCCCTAAACATTTTGTATGATGCCATTTGACTACAAAATGAAAAATGTCTGTGACTGGATGTAGAGGGCTTGTTGATTGGCCAATGCTTCCTGGAGCAGGTGGGAGGTGGAGGTTAAAAGAACCATGCATTTTCAG
Source organism: Bostrychus sinensis (assembly GCA_020698575.1). Lineage (NCBI taxonomy): Eukaryota > Metazoa > Chordata > Actinopteri > Gobiiformes > Eleotridae > Bostrychus > Bostrychus sinensis. Next base: position 29,878,112 of record CM036251.1, on the reverse strand, counting down.
GGCTCAGAAAGGCCATGCCATAGAAGCTATAGCTATAAGTACCTTCGCTTGAGAATGTACACTCACTAAGACCTTTTTTCGTCCAAAAAATGATTTTGTTTTACTGTTTCTGTGGCTTGGTGGTCTTGGTAATCAAACCTCTTTTGTCAGGACATGGCCTGTTTCAGAGTCTACTAAAATTCCAGATAGCAATTATTTGATTTCTAAATTAGTTGATTTAAATAATTGATTATAATTGATGAGTCAGATTAGTTGTTGCAGCCCTATAACATATGTGTGTGCATATTAATCAGTGAAATGTTCTGTAAACTTTTATGAGAAACACACTTCATAATGTCCACTTATGCCTTGTGTAAATGTTTTGTATATATATCCAGGGTCACCAGATTCCCAGTTTTAGGCTTCTTGTCCCAAAATACTCATATGTCCCAGTTTTCAACAAACCATGTCCCAGTTGTCTTCATTTTAACTAATGGAAAAACATAGAAATCTAAAAACACATTTGTCTAAAGACTTTTGTCACTCAGTGTATTTACCATGTCATTGTTTTTGCTGTCATTTTTAAAACCTAAGCTTGGATTCATGTACAAAAATTACATGACAGAAATTTTCTAAAGCATTTTTTTTTTTTTTTTTTTGTGGTTTCAAAATTCAAATGCACTAGGATTTCTGAAAAAAAAAAAGTGTTCCAGTTTTTGGGTCTAGAAATCTTGCCACCCTAGACATGTCAGAGTGGTCATTACGTTCATTTAAAAGCGCAAGCCTTGTTTTTAACCCTTGCGCATGGCCAGAACGCGTATAGCCAAAGTATTAAAGCATATCTGTGTCTTAATAAATGATGTTTTATTTTCTCCATTCACCTCACTCTATCCCTGCATCTCCACAGCGGCAGTCTGCCGCTCTGTATGATACTCGTTTCTTATCTGCTCACATCAGATCTCTCACCGGAGAGACTGTCTCTGGCCCTCGCGCTCAGTGTGTTCAACCCAAACAGTTTGAATCTCCGTTTACACCTGCTCGTGCACGCACGCTGCTCTTGTCTATTTGGCTCACCGCGTGATAACACACGTTGGCCATGTTGCACTGTGTCATTTGCTCGCACTAAACGTCCCCGGCAGCAGCGGCACAGAGAGTGACGTGAACAATAGCGCTGGCTCCGTGCGTCGCGGTGCGCGCTGCAGCCGAGCCCGGTGCCTCCCCTGGAAATGAGACTGCGGGCTCTATCATTAGATCGGATGGCAAGTCTTTATGCAAAGTGTTTTGCATAATTACATACCAAAGCCAGAATAGCCACCCTCAAATTTTATGGGTCACAAAGCATCAACAATTGCCGCATTATTGTCCACCAAAGTCCGGCCCCGCCAATGACAAGCGCGGGGAAAAAAGAGCACGAAGAAGAAGAAGGAGAGAGAAAGAACTCGTCTGCCTTAATCTAAGTTAGGCAGATTGAATTTTCAGCCCAATAATAAGTAAAGCAGATTATTCTCCAAGTGACAACTTGTTTACATCTCGTTGTGAAGTTGAGAGAAGTGGCCAAGGCTCAGGGATCAGTCCGCAACATGTGAGCGCGAGCAGCAGCCCGAGTCTGATCAACATCTGAGACTCACGGCTCACAAAAATCCATTTATCCAAAGGCAGGTGGAAATCTATACAGTTACACTCTGTTGACATGTTTTTGTTATAAAACTGTTAGACAAATGTAGCTGTGGTTCGGCTCAAAGCAGAAAAGGTCTGTGATATGAGCAGGAATCACAGCTAAAGACATGGCCTATTAGGTTTTTCTCACTGTCTCACTACAGCGACTGATTTTGGAGTTTATTACCTCATGCGTTTTACCCACAACAGAAAATGTGCGCTTCATTTATTTTTGATTTCCAGATCAAAAACACTCTCTGTTGGGTCACAATTAGGTTTTGCAGTAACTCATAATAGCAATATACAAAGCACGTTTTGTGTTTTAAAAATATATCAGTAGTATGCGAATGTTTTCTTATTTTAAAGAGGTTTATTGGGTTGAATTAGATTAGGTATAGGCAACAGATTTTTTTTCAGGGAGAGAGTAACACATCCAGGAATAAAAATACATGTATTCCACCAGCGTTAGAAGTATTTTTATCACCATAAAATTGTAATAATATTTTTAATTAATTGTGTTGATTAAAAGCGCTCAGTAATTTTATTTTATTTTTTCTTTCAGTTGTGGAGAAAAGGCCTTGTGCTTCTGACCCGAGCCTCACCGAACAAACGCACTGTTGGATTGATTAATACAAAGAAAAAATAAAATCCAAATCCAAATACCCAAATAAAATAATGAATGTAATTATTGTTAACAAAATCAATTAGTTGCATTAATAAATTAACTTTATATTAATTATGTTTATTTAAGACTAAAACATCACTTTTTTCTGTTTTTTTTTTTTTTTTTTTTTTGATTAACACATTTCGTCGTGGAGGAAACTGAAAAAAGTAAAATGATGCGTAACCGCTGGTTGTAAGAAATTGGGCCAAAATTACTGTAAAATCTTTGTATGGAAACTGAAGACCTATAATAAGGAAATAGGAAGGTTTTACTAGAGGAGATTCAATGTTGGACACTTCACAACTGATCCTTTCACCAAGTCACTGCGCTGCGTAACGGACACACATTTAATTTAAAATGTTTCCTGCTGTTTTTATTTTTACTCAATGCTTTAACGTACACTAAACATATTAATTCTCATTTGAAATATATTTAAAGTGTAATAACAAAAGAGAAATTAAGCGTAAAGAAGGTTAAAAAATATTCATAATTACATCTGAGGAATCTTGTGCGTAAATGTTGCCTTTTTATCTTGTTATTCTGACACATTCGGGGTGGATGTGATCTGACAGGAGCGGCCTGTGGAGCAGAGAGAGGCTGCGGCGCCGGAGCAGAGCCGGGGTGAAAGGTGCAGAACAGCGCCATCTCCCTGTGGTGCGCGGACATGTCCACCCATGCCGCTGACACTACAGTGCTGCCGCTCGGTGCGCAGCAGACCCTTTTTCCACCCGGACGCGCATAACTCCACTCTACTGTACTGTCTCCTCGGCTCCAGTCTGTGTCTGCCCGGGACCACCAGCCTCATATCACATCATCATTAGAGCACGGGTCCCCCCATAAGGCTCCGGGGCCCTGTGGGGGTCGTACATGACGTAAAAAGGAGCACGTGAGAGCATGGAGAAAAAGGCGGCGGAGAATGAGGAGGAGGAGGAGAGCTGAAATCTGACTGTAATCAAATTCAACAAAATTATCACCGTGGAACACATGGGCAAAGTGAGGCTCCTGGCCCCGCGGAGGGTCAGTGTAGAGGAGATAGTAGGGGTCGCTCAGAAATCACAGCAATAATTTCATTTCACTAGCTTTGGAGCTTTGGAGTTTCCAGGACGCACGCTTTTGACGCGTCGCTGATGGTGGTCTTGATATGTAGCCAGTGTGGACAGTATGTGGCCCTCTGTGCCCCAGACGCGCACTGGAGCCTTGTGACAGTGACAGGATGCTATCAGGGCTTGCTATGGTTATGAAGATGTCCTAGAGAGGCTGTACACGCTGCTAAACGCGCTCTACATTTCACACCACATGCATTTAGAGCGCTACAAATATACGAGTCCCAGGTGTAACATTTTGGCTTGTCTGCCTAAATTAAATACAATTTAACAAACTGAACTGCACTTGTTTTGATTATTACTGTTTGCAAATGCCCCTGGAGTTCAAATACACCTTACTGGACTAGACCGGCTACTGTACACAAGCATTTACAACAAAACACAATGTTTAAAATGTTTGAAAGTAAAAACACTGCTTGATTGTAGTAAACTTAAGAGGCTTATGTTTCCTGGAGTTCACTTTAAAAGACATGTCAGCAAGCGTTCAGACTGATTACTATAAACACGGATTTAGAGCATCACCAAAATGTTTCAAAATGTTGTAAAATGTCTCAAATCTTTCCTTGAATCATGGGAGTGTAGATAAAGAAAAAAACAAACAACAAACTCGCGTGAATATGATAAAGTGTAGCGTAACACTTGACTTCTTTGATATAAATGACTCTGAAGTAAGTTACTGTTTACGAGCATTCAGTAAAAATAGCATGCTGCATACTCGTGTAAAAATGTAATTAAAACATCCTGTTTTGACATTACTTTTGACTTTTCTGCTCTGAAATACCTCTTGAAAAAGCAAGAGGCAAGACTGGCTCTGGAACTTAATTAATACTGTTTACACAAGCGTTTAAAAAGACACTAAAAATGCCACTATAAAGAAAGTCGTTATGCTATAAAGCTCCCTGGCCCAATGGTATTTTTAGGTTGGAGATATTTCTTGGTAATTTGCGTAAAATGTCCCAAATATGCAACAGAAGTAATGTATACTTTATGATGGGAAAAGAGTTTTGAAGTTGCCTCTAGATTGCTTCCTGTGCACTGTATGCATTTGTAGTGACACAAAATTAAAGAAAATAAAATTATCTTTAGAAAGTTAAACATGGAAATGCAGAAAGTACTAATAGCGTGCGTAAAGCGTATTAACATACACTAAAATCTCGCTGTATTTTTTTTTCTTTGCTAAAATACACATGGAATTCCAGACAAGTGACTCCTTCAGCATTCATTATTTTTCACACGCATTTATTGTACAGTCATTCCATAGAAACCTAAGTGTTGGGGTTAAAAAGCTGTTAAGGTACCTTAAACGTAATCAAATATATACCGTAATAATGTTGCGTTTGTTTGGATCCTGCTCCACTCTAAAATGAAACACAACAGAACGACTCCTAGCAGGAAAAAGTTTCCTCCCCTCATTCTCTGTTGGAAACTTTTTTTTTTTTTTTTTTTTTGGAATTTAAAAATAAAGCGTCCTTTCTTTTCTTGCGCTTTTGGGATTTTTCCACCTCTGTTCTATTTCTGAAATGACAATGCAGTGCTGATAATGCTGAGAGATTGAACTGGCGAGCGACGAACAGATAGAACGCGCGGGGTGTGAGTTTATTGTTAAAGGCACCACCATCACCACCACCACCAGCAGCATCGAGCAGAATTACGCCAAATGAATTTCACAGTTTGAGGAAGCTTTGCCAAGTGGCTGCTTTAAAAAAAAAAAAAGTTGAATACACAAACACGGAACTAACACTCTCTACCAGAGCACAACGAGGGAAAGTGGCTAAAGGCAGGACTACAGGCCCTGTTTGTGTAATTAAAGCCACCTTTATTGAGCAATTTATCAGAGCAGTTTCGTCACTTCACGTCATATTACATGTGGAGAGATTCGGCTTAATTATTTACGCACCAGTACGCGCTACAGTGCCCTTTTACGCACGGTCTTTTAAGTGCGCATAAAAGCAGAGATGTAGTCACACAGAGGCCCCCGGTGCACTTCACACGCACCAGCGCCGCGGGAAGACCCCTGGAAGACTCACAAGGCTGCGGTGCACCTAATGGGCGAGCTTAATAAAGCGCACCCCCCCTTTCCGCGTAAAGTGATCGATAGGAGATGTACTATAGGCCCGTGCGGATTAATACCTATATGAAGTCATGAAATAATGCGTCAAGGCTCTAGGCAGCGAACTGGTCTGCGGTCTCTGTACAAGTCCTCCCTGTGGCCTCCACCTCCGCTGATCTCTGCCTCTGATCTGTGCGCATTAAGACCAGTCAAAACACGCGGGTTTGTTTCGAACACGCGGTGCCTCTCTACTGCATGTGACAGCATTCAAAACACTGCACTATTTACTCCACGGCCACAAAGCAGTTCTCTTATTCGTTTGGAAATATAAGAAATCTCCTGTTAAGAAAGCCTTTCTTAAAATCCAGCATGTTATTAACACTCTGGGACTGCACGCCTGCCTCTAAACCTGCCTGGTGCCATTGCCACAAAGCGCTCCTGAACTTTGCCATGCTGGTGTTGATTGGTCCGTCTCTCAACTCGATTTTCTTCTCAATTTCTCTCCCTCAGACCTTAATGTAGCGTTCAAACAAAAAGCCAGCGCTCAAATAAAAAGGCCTGCATTGATCAGACGTCTCTAATACGCCACATGGACTCAAAGCACAGACAAATTATTAGTCTCTTTCAATAACTTGCATATATTCATATCTACAAAGAAGAGTGCTGTTGTCAACATAGTAAGGAGAAGTTCCAGTTGGGGGATTATAATCAGAGGTCAGTGGAGTTTAAAGGCAAATCCATTTTTTCCCCCCACCAGTGCTGTATTATTTTTACGCACCACCCACATACATACATCGCAGTCTTTGTAGCAGACAGAGACACCGAGAGTCCCTACACCGTGCGCAATGTGGGCATCAGAGTGGACGACAGGTGCTTCAGAACGCGCACACTATAACTTGTGAAGTTTAGTGGCTGCTGCTGCAGCTGCTGCTGTGCGTGGCTGTGGCTGTGCCCGACCGTATAAAGGCGGCTATACGTGCACGCGCGCGCTCCAGTTTTTTTTTTTTTTTTTTTTCTTTTTTTCGCCTGCTCTTTTGTGTCGAAAGTGAGCCGAGGTCTCTCCTCCCCACAAGGTCCCACAAGCTACAGTTCCGAGGACAGCGGGTAGATGGCACAATTTTCTTACATTTATGGGATCTGCACCGGGAGGCGAGATGTGAAGGGGTCTGGAAATAGTAAGTTAAATGGGAAAATGATGAAAAATTAGAAGCGAAAATGATAAAATGATAAAATAAGTTATTTTGAAAAGAGGTTTATGATGATATGTGAAGAATAAAAAGGGAAACAACCAAAATAAAAGCAAAATAAAAATAAAAACACACAAGTCTGTAATAATAATAATAATAATAATAATAATAATAATAATAATAATAATAACAATATTAATAATAATAGTCACATAAGGAACAGGTGCCCCATGCTGCTAAACGTTTGACTCACAGCTCCACGCTGTAAATGAGCTGTGCTGCTTCAGCCTATATATGCAATAAAGCGCCTGCTGCACGCTCTAATTTGTCATAGTGATAGTGCCAAGGTGCAAATAATGTGCATATTTGTCGCTTTACCGTGCGCCTGCCTGCGTGTCTGCATGTCTGTGTGTGTGTGTATGAGCACGCACGGAGGCGTAAGTGTGCGTAGCTAGACGGTAAAAAAAACACACACACACACACACACAAAAAAAACATATCTTTATCTTATTAAACAAACACAGCTCCCAGCCTATAGGGTTTTTAAAGTCTCGGTGTCAATTCAAGCCACACCAGAGCAGCTCCTGTGTCACAAAGTTTGACACGCACGTAAATAAAAGTGACGTCTCACTGAGTTCCGCCTCATTAGCTCGTGCTCCAATACTAATAAATGAGCAGAAGTATGTACATTATAGAGTCCACGCGCTGTCAGATGGAATCAGTCTAGCCTGTGTGCTGATCCCGGGCCTGTCCGCAGGGCAGCAGAGCCCACAGTGGCCCCCTATCCCGCCTATAGAGCATCGCAAAGGGGTCAGCGCTGTGTATGTGTGTATATGTGTGTGTGCCGTCATCGTGTGTCCACCTTTAATTATCACGCGGCCCGTGTGGGTGACATACCTCGGGAGACAGTTTGCTTTGGACAAGCCGTGGAGCGCACCGTGGTCTACACACACAGATAAATAGGGCTTTCAGTGAGGAGATAAAAGAGCATCAGCCTCAGCATCATAATCATCATTTTCATCATCAGTATCAGTGGCAGCAAAAGCCCCAGCCACAACACTCACTCACACACACACGCACACACAAGAGAGAGAACCGAGGCAGCAGCAGCACGAACCCGAGTGAATTTAGTCGAAAACACGCCTCTGATTAAGCCTCTTCTCAACTCTGCTGTTCCAGGGGCCTAACACTCTCAATCTCAACTGAAGCCACTGATAATTACAGCGAGGCCAAAGGTTCAACGGCGTCACAATAGCACGCACAGCATAAATAATTGGTGGTTAGCAGCCAGCAGCCAATCAACAGTCACTTCCTGGTTTAAAAGTTGAAGTGCGTCACGAAATGATAAGGGTTAATGGCTGAGCTAACAGTGCCAAGCTAACAAAAAGATAATACAGGAAATTGTGATTGGAAAATATGTTTGATTTCAGTGTTTTTAAAGTGTTTTTCTAACCTATAAAAAAAACTCAACTTTTCATATATGTATTTTTTTTAAAGTTTTTTTCAAGTTATAATTGAGGTGACCATAAAGCAAAATATTATTAATAACATTAAAAACACAAAACTGTATGTAACTAAGACAATAAAAATGGACATGTAAATTATTTACTAAAATCTATAATTTCTCAAAACCAAATGCTTTGAACACCATCACATTGACTGTGCATTATAAGAACCTTTGAATGTAACGCCAACAGTGAACAATATTGCGAGAAAACAAAACAAGCACATGGATTTTCCCTATAGCTCCATAAACACCATATATTTTATGTGGTCCATTAAAACACTTTTTAACCACTAATTTGCATATAAGCATTTAATGTATCGTATATTACCATATAAGTTACAATGACTCTATGAATTATTGAGGGGGATTCAGAAGGGGGGTTGGGGCCCCTCTGTACCCCCCTGCATCTCTGCCTATGGACTCATTAATAGGAGAAAGAGGAAATATAGTTTCAAAAAAATTATGGTTTAAGTGTGTGCCCATAATGGCAGTGTTTAAATATTATTTGTTTTATATAAATGATAAATAAATTTACAATTACTTAATGAGAGGAACATGAGTCAGAAGGAGGGTTGTGTCCCCTTAGTACTCCCCAAATCTGTGCCTATGGAATGTAAATATGTGAGGTGGCGATATACATAAAAAAAAAAAAAAAAAAAAAAATCTTGGTTGAAATATGTGTCCATGACCACAACGTTGAAATACATTTTAAAAAAGATAATAACAACTACAATTGTTAAATGAAGTATTAAGAGGGCCATGAGTCAGAAGGAGGGTTGTGTCCCCTCTGTACCCTGTATCTCTGCATATGGACTTGTTAATAAGTAACGATAAATATATATTTAAAAATTCATGATTGAAATGTGTGTCTCTAATCGCAGTGTTAAAAAAAAAAACATAAAAAATGATAAATTGTAAAGTAATAATAATAACAATAATAATAATAATATAATAGAAATAAAATACAGGAAATCCCGTAACCTTGAAAACGTCACGCCTAGAGCTTGTTGGTTTCCTGATAAATTATTTCGTAATTCATTAATCACTTTCAGAGTTCAAAAGGGCGACTTCCTGCCACAGCAAATTGACTCCAGGAGCCCCCGCGGTCCCCACCTTCCACCACCACACGCACGCACGCACGCTGACGCACGCACACGTGGGACAAGTCAAGTTCACACAGGCGCGTGAACAGCCAAATAAACAAACAAAGAAAGAAATAAACATGGAAAAGCGTCTTGTTCAAATTCATAAATTATAATTTAATACCAAGAACAAATTTACAGCAGAATGCTTGTTTACAATAAGCTAACACAAACAAACAAGAATTGTGTTCAACTATAAACTTTCACACACACTCACATATATCACTTGCAATTAATAATAATAATAATAATCAATAAAAAAAGTATCTATACGTTATCAATACCCTGCAGTCATATATTTTTATATATTTATATAAAAAGGTGGGTCAGTTTAAACTGTTCATAATTACAATCATGTATCATTCTCTGGTCCAGGAGTGGCCACGAGCGCAGCCACCACACATCAGTGTTCAATCCCTTTTGAATCCAACCACAACACGGTGTTTCTCTCTGCGTGTGTTGAAGAAAAAAGCCTCGAAACAAGGGCAAAAAAAATCGCCTTCCAAGTGAGAGACGCACACGTCCACGCACCCACGCTCACGCACGCACGCTCACGCACGCACCCCACGGCACCTGTCACATCAGACCAAAAGGAGCAATGACACTAGAAAACTCCTTCTTTTTCCAAACCTGCTCACCCTGTTTAAGTCTGGAGCTAACAATGAACATCGCTTCTTTTTTCTTTTTTTTTTCTTTTTGTTGTTGTTGCTTTAAATACAAGGGCTAGTGTACTGAATGCACAGATTATATCTATACAGTCCCAAAAAAAAAAAAAAAAAAAAAAAAGAGAGAGAGAGAAGAGAGAAAACATTTACATTGATATATCAAAGGTAAAATCGGTTAGCGACCTGTGGCCATGCATTCACAGTCTAAATATACATGAAAAAGAAAACATTTGTCATCGTAATATGTATATACATTAAAAACAGAACCTTCAGTGCTACTAGCTAAGTCCGCCACTCAATTTGAAGACCGAGAGAAACAAAATGGCAACCACAGATTTTTTCTTAATCACATATACTTTGTATAAATGAAAAAAAAAAAAAAAAAAAAACGAACTGAATTGACCTATATTTACAAGAAATACTGCCTCGAGATGATCAGCCTTGTTCCAAGTGAAATACGCCACTTGAAGTTTCAGTTTGCCCCCCAAAAATGTTAACGGCCCACTTTAACAAGGTTTGGATAAGAAATCACATCATGCTTGTCAGGCACTTAATGCTTGAAGTGAATAAAGGGTGACATTTCAGGGACGCTGTAATAATACTGCTATTAAACACTACTCTGGCTAGGACTGAAACTTTTATGACCCTTTGACCTCTCCATAATTATTATTATTTGTCTATCCAGAATGTGAAGTCAGTGCATTTTGACGCAAAGCTCCTTTTTTGTTTTACGCGCGTTACGCATGAGGAGCAAAGACGTTAGTAGCAACTTGTAGCGTATTACTGATGAATTCATTTGGAATATCCTAAAAGGGGAAGACTATCTTTGCAAATAATTCTTAGAAATTTTCAAAAAACCCGTGAACCCTGTAACGTCGTGTTAATATAAAGGAAAATGCCTCCGTTGGGTCATAACGTTGAACTTGCTTAATTGACGATCCTATATGAAGTGCGCTTTGCAGCATTGAGCTTCTAAACCTAAAACTCCTATTGCTGTGGGTTTTAATTCTTTTTAGAACATATTTTTTAAAAACATTATTCCACCTTTTTCAAAATAACACCATATGTACTACAGAAATCACATAGGCCGGTTTGGAACCAGAAAGGAGCGACAAAGAAAGTACAAAAACACAGCTATACATGGACACAGGACAAGTTATCTGAGAAAAGAAAACGCCATATTATTTCCCTTTCTCAATTTTTTTTTTCCATTTTTAGTCAAATTATTTTAAATGCACTTATTAATACTTAAATTTTCCTCATAAGGATCAACAAAAAATCCCTTTTTACGCCGTTTTTCTTCTTTCATTAAAAAAAAGGATGCGTCAACACTTCAACGTTGGGAGCTCGCCATTTCTCAAAGTTCAGTTTTTTTTTTTTCTTTTTTTGGAGCAGGGAGGATTGGGGATTCACAGTCATTTAGTGTCTTTCTTCATGAGAGCCAGCCCCGTGTAACAGCCGGTTTGCTTTTTTTTATTCCTTCCACAAAGCAGCTATAATCATTGTCCCCCCTCCATCCCTTAAACCCCAAGCTTTTGTCTCTTGGTCTCTTCTTACTGAATGGACATGTAAGGCCAGTTAAAACTGCTCCCCGAGAGCAACATATCCCTGATGAGAGTTTCAATGGGGGTTTTACCTACCAATCGGACGAAAAATAATTGTTCTATGACCGAGGAAGAGACCGTGCGCAGGGAAGGCAAACGGAGTAACAACTTCCCAAACCGTGTTGGCTGGTTGGGGTACTGGCTGCGGACATACTCCTCCAGGGCGCACTGGGACTTCTCTTGCAAACTTTCCACATGGGCCACATCTGAGAGGCCACAAGCATCTGAGAGGGGGGAAAGCAAATAAACATTAATAAAGTGTTGCTCTCTGAAGGCTTCCTTTCCCTTACAGCTAAGACTGGCGCGACTGATGGCCTGTCAGAGCTTAGGCTAAAACAAATACATGTCTCCAAATGATCTCCCATTATTCCCAAGAAGATAAATTTCATCTTTGTTCTCTTTTAAGGTTCTATTTACGCCCTGAGTTATTAAAATGATATGCGGAACAGTTTAGTTCAGATAAATACGCCTACATTTAAAACGCGTTATATAAACGTTCATACGTTATCCAGGAATTGTAAAAGGACAATAAATACTGAAATATACTTCTCAGAGGACCGTTTGTTGCTATGATTTATTACAATGTGCTTCGTTTAACTGTAAAAAAAAAAAAAAAAAAAAAAAAAGCCAAGCCTTGCGCAGATATTTTTTACGCAGCGTTTTCTGCAATTACACCTATGCGTAAAATTAAAAGAACGCCGTGGCTTCGCTCCAAATTGTGGCTGACGTTTTATGGTTGTAATAACGCGCTTGTTCCTCTGCTCACCGCCACTTCAAAGCTTGACTAAATAATTAAGCATATTCATAGCTGAAAGGTGTGTGTTTTGGTGCGGGAGCAGTGAGAGGCAGTGGAGAGAGAAGAGGGGAGGAGGGGGAGAGAGCGCGAGAGAGGGAGAAGGGGGGAACACTCGGAGACCTACTGACCTTTAGTGAGCTGAGATTTAGCTCGGGAAAAAAAAAAGAGCCCCTAGCCCTAGGAGCTCGCCGTCATACTACACCATCAGAGGCGCATAATCACTACGTGCACTGCTGCTGTGCGTAGGCGGCAGCTGATCGAGTGCCAAAAAAAAAAAAAAATAAAAAAAAAAATACACAAAACACGTTCGTATACGCGCGTTGGTTAAGTTTGTAAAGTTTACGCAAGGCGACCACCACCAAGTAGCCAAGGCGTGTCATTCGGAGGATCCACGCAGATCAAAGTTCGAGACACGTCTAGGGGGCCCTGATGGTCAGAGTCACAAGCTATAGTCCTAGGTCTAGAACAATAGCTAGCTCTAGGACTAAATGAATCTGGTGGCTGGCAGGTATGAGATCATTACACAGACATGCATGCGCTAAAAGCTTGTAAATCTCCCCTCACACATATTTTTTTAACTTCCCATTTTCAACGCTGGAGCTAAGGTCACTAAAGTGTTGCGAAGTTTGGGTCATGACCTAGTTCTGGAGCAAGCCCAGAGACGCCTGGAGTTGTTTTCATTTTTTATTTTCAAGGCGCTCACAATATTTCTGCAAATCTCTATGTATAAAAATAAAAACAACCAGGCGGCCCCGGTGTCACTGCTGTCCCCTCAATGACACGAGAGCGAGCGAACCTGCGCATGGCTTTTTTACTATGTGCAAATGGGACATTAGGCTTGTCTTTCTTTTTTCTCTTCCCCTCCCCCTCGCAGTCTGACATCATTTATATCTGTCATTGCCTACAAACAAGACGTGCCGTATACACACGTTGATAAATGGCGAGAAGGGGAAAAAAGTGTAGCAATTCATCTGCAAGCGATTGGGCTTTTAAAGTGCGGGTTTTTACTGCGTTTAAAGCCATTATTCTTTATTTTGTATTGTTATGGCAATGGTGCACGTTGTGGTGGATTTAATTAAAATATCTCGTGTGTAATCATGCCACAATTTCCACGTTAGCCTCGTGTGTGTGCCTGATAATTCGCTTGATTAATCAACAGTTTTTTTTATTATTATTATCTGGGCGCCTAAGGCCTATAGCCAGCAGCCCTTGAGCATAATGTAGGTGAAGACTGTCCCGGGATGTAGCAACAGCCAGTGCCCGCTTAGATTTAGGTCAGCGCTGATGTCAAGGGGTGTGATAGCTGTATGGACACAGACTGTGTACATGGCACGGTCCGGTCTCATTGTCTTACCTGTAGTGAAGAGGACGATTGCCTTCAAGCAGCTATATTCAGCAGAGTCCACGTGCAAAGCCTTGAGCTTTTCCACTTGCTCCTGGAAGATCCTAATGTGGTCCATAAAGGCCACCACTCTGTCCGCGGACATGGGGGAGGCGTGGAGGCCGGCCGCCGCCAGCAGAGGGGCCACATGCAGGGGCATGGAGCACTGCGCGGCGTTCAGCACAAATAACTCACTCCACGTCAACCTCAGCAGCGCGACCTGGTCAGTGATCTGCAGGTCGGGGAAGAAGGGGATATTCCTGGCCCACTCCACGGCGCTGAAGAGCATCCGCGCCGCGAGCTCGCAAATGTTCTCGATGCCCATGATGTTGTTGGGCTGCATACACTGGCTGCCATAGCGGGACGTCGGGTAGGGCTCCGCTCTCAACAGAAGAGAGATATATCCGGATAAGTAGGAATGGCAGTGGAGTGGGTCTCCATTTGTCAAGGCGAACTGGCCGTGGTGTGGCTGCGTGGGTGGCACCCGTCCCCTTTGCACGGCTGCAGTAAAAAGAGAAACTACAGATATTGAAGCCTGAATTCTACAAGACATCGTGCACGTGAAACACTTTTAGATGATCAGAGGAAAAAAGTACAGGCCAATCAGTCACACATACAGTAGTAGCATGTAGCATTCTCCACACACACTCACACACATTCTCCTGTATTATGGTTTATGTAAAGACAAGATGACATGCTAATACCGAGCCCCACACGCCAATGATCATTACTGTGGCTTTAAACACGTTTTAAAACAAGCCAGGCGCATGTCTTAGCTTTAAAATGATGTTATTCACCACAGCAACATGAGCTGGCTGTGAAGGAGCACAAAGAAGCCAGGGAGACCTTGCATGTTTAACCCTTAACCCACTTAGCCATTCAGTTCTCGTTTTACTTTACGTCTATTTTCGACTGATATTCAGATCAATAGTGGACACACTGCGCGCTGGCGAGTGAGGAGCCCGGGGTCCGCTGCTCGGGGAAGGACGGAGGCTAGGATGGATGTAGCCACAGCACGCTATCTCTTAATTCGCCACTCGCCATAATAGCGCAGGAGGCTATATTGTATCATCTATTCACTGCACATGGATCTGTGTGCGCCCAGGCTTAGACTAAATATAAATTCGATGCCCTAGTCTGACCAGGAGTGGGGGGTATTATTATTTTGTGAAAGCGCAGCGCCTGGGCTATGTGCTGTGTTGTAAGATACAAAAGAGGAGCCCGGTCTGGAACAAGCAGAGCAGCACACACAGCGCGGCGGCTACACTGCCTGCTCCAGCCGCCTCAGCGTGGAGAAGAAGCAGGCGGCGGCGGAGAGCGGGCAGCGCCAGGGCGACAATCACTCTTGTTTCTCAAACGCACGCACACACACACACACATAAGAATAGTAAAACAAAAAGTCCCAATACCTTCCCGTCTCATGCCGACTTTAAGGCATTTTTTGAGGCGGCAGTACTGACACTGATTGCGGTGGTGTTGGTCGATTGGACAATTCCTGTTGGCACGGCATGTGTAAGTGAGGTTCCTCCGTACGCTGCGTTTGAAGAAGCTCTTGCAGCCCTCGCATGTGAACTGGCCGTAGTGTTTGCCACTCGACTTGTCCCCGCACACCACACACTCTATGTGCTGCGGCTGCTTCTCCGACTGCTGCGACGACTGGTTCGACGGCGTGGACTGCGTGTTGTTCGGGGGTCCCTGCACCGGAGTCTGAGGGGTCGGAGGGGCGACCTGAGAGGCAGTCAGACTCAACTGGCCTGCTCCAGGAGTGGGTAGGGATAGTCCTCCTTGGGTCTGCGAGGAAAGGGCGCCTTGGGTGTCAGCCACATCGTCCTGGGAGCCTCTCCACACTACCATTGCCATATCTATCAGTCAACGGAAAGAAACTTTTTGTCTGCCGTTTTGCTGTCGCGGTGGAGAGAATGTCTCAGGGAAACGCGAGAAACTGGGACTCAACAGCCGCACACACCAAATGTCAATTCAAGCCTACGGTGAATCCACTCCGAAAACTGACGACTTATTGCTGTTGGAGGCGGTGGCGAAGCACGTTTTCAAAACTGATGCGATGGCGAGCCGAGTCGCTGCCTTGCGCTTAAAGGCCAAGTCCAGGGGCGCGTACAGTCAGCCATCCACCCATCAATGCAAAGGTACGCTCAATGTTGTGACAAGAGCCCGAGTAGAGGCAGCATGGACTGTTCTCAGAGGGATGGAGCAGCTCGGAGCAGCGCGCCTCTAGCAGCATAAAACAAATGGGGAGCGGTGCTATCAAGTTCCAACTCAAGTCTTGAAGAAAATCACCAACTGCGTAAAAATGTGCGTCTTCTTCCTTTTTCTTCCTGTGAGGTAGCGCCAGCAGCGCGCCGCTCAAGCCAATGTTTTGAGAGGCTGGAATATGAAGACAAGTCGTCTCCCAAAAAGCCAAAAACAAAAAACAAAAACACAAAGATCACAACCTACAAACCTCCTCCGTGCGCCGAAAAATACTCGGGGAAAGGAGCGGAGAATCAAAGTGATCAAATATGTTAAAAAGGCGGAGGTTAGGAAGTGATTTGCGATTGGTAGGAGCCGGGCTGGCAGAATGCTTTCTCTCTGATCAGCTCACTGAGCTCTCTATATAGTGAACTTTGACACGACTGCTGCAACTTAGCACACGTTACCATGGAGATCGGCTGCCATATAAGGAAGGAGAGTGTGTTTGACTGGTCAGAGCTCAGGGACCTCCCCCTGAACCCCATTGGCTAGTCGGCACTTGTGCTACTTGGTACCTTGCCAGCGCCAGCATGGAGGTCGAGAGGGCCGCTTGGTCCTAAAAGGAGACGATTTCAGGGAAGGGGAATTATTCCAGTCACTCAGACTATAGGTTTTACTCACATGCACGCCCGATAAAGCCTTTGCAATTTTACATTGTAAAACATATCCAATACTTTACTCTCATGCGCCATAACGCACTGTACAGACAGTTAGATCGCAATAACCAGATTTTCTTTGAAAGACAATATACCATCTTGAATTTTGTGCACATTTTAAAATCACATTAATCAGCTATTATGATAAAGTTTAAACATATTAGCTTATTTCAATCGATTAAACCATTATTTAACATACAAATTAAACATTGAGTGCTTAATACGTGAAAAATAGTGATATATTAATTCAAATAAATGTAAAAATAACATTTATAATACGGATACAGTTCATAAAGCATCTGCGTAATGTATCATACAGTATATCAGACAATGGACAGCACGCCTCGCATCTCTGCAGCGAATCTCTGCACCTCCGTTACATGCGCTTAACGCCACACAAGAGGACACAGTATAGACACCAGACATTTCACGTCAAAGCAAGTGTTTCATGAAAATGTACAAAAATCTTTGGGGGCACGCCGTCAGCTCCTGTCAGGTCACGAAGGCCAGAGCTGAGGTCTTACAAGTCACCGCTTTGTCTGGAGCTTTTAAATAGCCACTGCACTTAAAAAAAAAAAAACACTGGAGGTCAAAGGCCATAGACCTGTGCTTTACACCCGACATGAAAGTAAAGCCACTTCCTTATAAACAGCACAGAAACATCACGCAGTACTTATGTTGCTATTAAATTATTACAGTCTGAGGTGAAGACAATGCAAAATAAAGAAGAAAATGGAGGAATGCCCTTTTAATGTCATGTAACAGTGCTTGGTTGAGAATGGCAGCCCGGCGTGCGTGGTTAATCATTTTCAGGCGTGTATTTAGAGCGCGCTAAAGAGCCGTACACTTTCACCGTGTCCCCAGGGGCCAGAGCTTAGAACTCGTGTGTGTGTATAGGCAAAAGTTGACATAGTCCTGCAGATGAACCTCCTATATAGTCTTCTTGAGAGAGAGCAGCAGCAGCAGCACCAGGCACCAGCAACAGCACTAACAGCATGCATTGTCCGAGCACGCAAGGCACCAACCACAGTATATGGGTGCCCCCTAGCGTATGAAATCCTCCCTTCAAATAAGATTCAATTTAGAGGAGCCATCCGACACGGCTTCAGTCTCTCCCGCACCGAGCAAACTCACCAGCACCGTTTGTTTTTTAAAGTCTGTTTGCGTAAATTCGCCTTTTTTTTTACGCAGCTTGGACAGGCACGGCTCCGGAGAGGAGTTGCCAAAGTTGGATTTACTTTTTGCCCCTCGGTGGTGGTATTCAGAACCAATTATTCTCCAAACATATTTACATTTTACGCACATGACTGTTTTTTTTTCTCGTTTTTTTTTTTTTTTATTACAGATGCGGAGAGTGCTCGGGACAATATTAAACATCCCCGTTAGCAAAAAAAGCAAGCGATGCATTTCTACGCCGTGGTAAGTATATTTTTCACATTTAATTATGGGATTTTTGCTAAAGAGAAGGGCTGTTTGTTTTCTCCCAACGACATCTGCAAACGAAGCTAGCAGTTTTGAATTAAATATAGACTATCTGAGCGCACAGGTTCGCCGTGTGGAAAGACAAACCAGACAGCAAAAACACTCACGTCAGAATAATATAGCCTATGCACGGGCGGCTCTGCCACTTTACGCAGCTTATTAGCCCGCGGTAAATGAAGCCACACTCAGCTGTACACTCATTCATAAAGTTATTTCATAGCGAGGCAAGGAGCAGAGGCTGTATTCTCGGTATAACAGACCTACCAAATGCATACGCTGCTGATTCGTCCGTGGCTGGATGCATCTCTTCTCGTGTATGCGTAATTCTAGGTATATAGGTCTTCCTCTCTCTTTTTCGACACAAAATGGGCACCCCACTGTCCGTCAGTTTTATTGGAAAAGAACAATGTCTGGCAAAGGCAAAACTTTGCCGCTTGTTGTAGCCCGGGGATCGAACCACCACAAGTGAGTAGTAAGTTAACCTGGCTCCGAGAAGCGGAACGGAAAGCAGGGAAGTGGACTGGCTGCGGAGTGCTATATGAAGAGAGAGTCTGTACGAGGTAGCAGCCAGGTAGAGCGAAGCAAAGCGCGGAGGAGAGGATAGGAGAGGAGGTCCTGTGCGCTTTTTCTCTCCCCGACAGTAATGTGTGGCCAAAAGCGCGCTCGTTCGCCGCTTGCTTTGAGTGGGCTATTGAAGGGGAGAGGGAGGGGGCGAAGGCACAACAGACACCTGTCTTTAAGTATGGCGAGCATGCATTATGACAGCCAGCTCAGTGTAATTATATAGACTACAGCGTGGACAGCCAGGCTGGAATTAACACTGCTAATACGGTAATAATAAGAAGCATAATTAAATTAGGTTAATCATTCATTACTTAACTTTAAATTATTATTATTATTATTATTATTATTATTATTATTATTATTATTATTATACATTTTGTGATTTTTAATTCTTTTAAAATCCAGTTACATCCAAACACTCCATACGCTTTTATTTTTATTTTTACGCACTAGTTTTTTTTTCTATCTGTGTGACCATATTGTGTGCAGCCATAGGCTACATATAATAATCCTAATAAGTATCTTTGATAAAAAAAAAATGCAATGTTTGTTTATTTGTCTGGATATATATTTAAAATATGTATTTCATAATCATGACTGGCAAGAAACGTATATGGAGGCTGCGTATTTCAAGACTAAAAATCACATAGCTTTACATGGCGTTAATGCGTAATGAGAAGAGCTGCAGTAACCTGTTAAGCTTTTTAGTAGGTCAACTAGGCATACATATGTTAATCTTAATAATCATAAACTATACATTTAAAATATGTATTTCATAATCACGACTGGCAAGAAATGTACACGGAGGCTGCGTTTTTCAAGGCTAAAAATCACATAGCTTTACATGGTTTTAATGCGTAATGAGAACAGCTGCCCTAACCTGCGTAAATCTCAAGTGTCTGGTCGAAAATGGACTAGTTGGACACGTGTAAACATTCCCACGCCTGCACATGCAATTCGCCCTCAAACCCAAGTCATCTTTATTTGCTGGGGGAGAGAAGTTTCCTGTGAGTGATTATAGCGCTGCAGGATAAAAGCACTTTTACGCACAGCAGCGAGCGTGCACACACACTCTCTCCCCCCTCAACAATAGCGCCTTCTCGCTCGCTTGCTTGCTGCCCAACGGGACTAGGATCGATTAAGAAGACGAGACGGGGAAGATGTCGCCTGCACTAAATGTTTACTGATCACACACAAAATAGGTGGATGCGTAACGATTTCCCATGCTCCGGCGGAGAGAGAAAGCACTTTATTATTGTTAGGGAAAACAAAGAACACGCTCTGGAAGCAGAAGGCGCGCACACACGCAGGCGCTGATTGGGTGAAATGAGTCGATAGGTTTACGTAAAGGAGGTTTAGGGACGCACGTACGGAGCAATTAGCCTTTTACGCACGGTGTGATCAAAAGTCGTGACAAAATAGAGTGACAAACATTAATAAAACGTACTTCTATAAAGCAACATAGGGTAACTTTTTTAGCATAAATTACAAAGCCTAAAAATGTATTACGTAGCCCAGTTAAAGATGATTTTGATGGAAAATGAGCCTTCATAGCGTGGCAGGTTTACGGATCTTCCTTACACAACGCACAAGATTCATATTAAGATTTTTTTAGGGAGTCTTCTAATAAGGACGACTCTTGACTGACAATGTGCTGACTGGCCTGTGATGTTAGAACGCTGAAAGCAAACCAGACTAATCTTATCTGTGCCTTCAGCAACTCGCGATAGAGAAATAGTGACCCAGGGTTCTCCCAAGTTCCCGGCCTCGCTGACCCCTCCGGAGTCAAAGGTTAACCGGGCTAATCAACTTCAAGATTCAATTAAATGACTTGGAACCAGCGTTCAAATTGTCTAATTAAAAGCCACCATTTTGATCACTTAGCCTAAAAATACATCATAATCCCCTTTACGTATTCTATTGTGCAAAAGGTTAAAATAATTCACACTTGTAAATAGTTTTCCCATGCTGGCCTGATCAGGTTGATTGATGGGTGCAACCCTTGGTGTCATGCCATTTGGACGTGTGCTCTGCAGCAGGAGTTAAAGTTGTAACCCCAGCTGGTTCAGTTTTTCTCATTCGCTTATACACATTTCTCCATTCAGAATTAATTTTTGTAAAACAGGTCACACAGAAAACCTAAACAGGGTTTCAGGTTCTCATAACAAATGTTTTTCTTTGCAAAACGCATTAAAACTCTTAAAATATCTTCCAAAAGCAAGTTTTTGTATCCGAATTAGCAAATGTCAGTCAGATGACTTTACCTGCAAATTCACTCATTTTACTCTGCAGGTCAAAACTCTGAGTCCTGCTCTCAACTGCAGCTCTCACAGATTTAATGCAGTGAGCACACTGGGTTCAGTCTTTACACAAATGAATAAACAAGGGACTGTGGATAAAGTTTTTATATTGGAACAATAAAATACAATTTTTTTTTAACATGGATATGGAATGTAACATTTTTTAAGCACTTTATTGTACATTATTTTACAACTGGTCTTTGTTACTGTAATGCACTGTCAACCTGCAGTGGTGTATTCTCTATAGTGAGTATACTGTGAGAAATAACCATTACAGTAACAGAAAACTGAAGCTTTATTCCTTAGACCAACATCCTTACCACTATTATACTGCTGCAAAGAAAAATAAATAAATAAATAAATAAATAAATCTACATGAGTCTAAATGACTTGAATTCAGAATATTAATCTTTCAGACTAGTTTTGACTAGTTTTTAGATTTATATACTTTTAAGGCTTCAATATTTGACTTAGTTCAAGATATTTTGTGTTACTTTAAACTAAATTATCTGCCAGTGGATAAGGAAATTACACTTGAAACAAGAAAAAAATCACACTCCCCTGGCAGATAATTTTGCTTAAAATAAGACAGAATATCTTGAAACAAGTCAAATAATTAGGCCCAATAAGTGAATAAATCCAAAACTATTCAAAAGTTGTTTCATCAAGATGAATATTTTGAATTCAAGTCATTTGAACTCATGTAGATATTCTTTTTAAGAAGTGACAACAAACCTGAAAATAGATTTGCATAAATAAAGAAAAAAATCAGAGTAGTAAATGATTGCTAGCTCTTCTTTATATAAACAGGTGTCCTCAGACCTTATGATTAGCTCTTTAAAAAAAATAATAAAAACATAAAAGAAGTCTACAGTTTTCTATAAGAATTCTGTAGATTGTGTCCTGCCTCTCTGCAGAGACCATTTTTCCTTTGATTCCTGTGTGAAAACAGTCAAACAGTTGTCATTTCCTTCTAATCAGATGCTGAGTGCTCACAAATTCCAGATTTCTGCTGTTTCTATTTTTAAAGAGACAGCATTTTGACCAATATCCCTATCCATGTGTGAACAAGACTAATGTATTGGCCAAACAAAGTGATTTGTGACTTAGAAACTATGTGAAAATGATAAGAAATGTCCTAAAGGATTTGCAAACAGAGAATCCTGTTGAAATATAAGTTTGAGGAGAAAGATAGATTTGAACCAGGTTTAGATAAATGGGTTAAAGCCAATGAAAAAAAACTGTAAATGTGCGCTAATGACTAAAGCTAGCACACCAGTTAGCCTGCACTGTTTCATCTGTAGGCGCACAACCCTAAAAAATGAAACGGTAAAATCCATTTGCCTGTTAAAGCTTGGAAAAAAAGTTGACGGCTAATTACTAGCACTGCATCGAGACATTGTTCCCATTATGAAAATAGAAGCGATATAAATATTTTGTGTGGGAAGACATTATCAGTGAGAAGTATTTTGATTTGGCTTTTTGTGCATTAACTGGAGGAAAAGTAATGATCCGACTGCTTGAGCACACGTTCCTTTAATCAAATTGACGTTGTTGATCATAACAGCTTGCATATTGTGGGAGCTAATACAAAACAAAAAAAACAGAAGACATTGTTTTTGTTGCCCGCAGACCTGCTTCGATAAAGAGTTCTTGGTCGAGGTACGCCACACACTCTCCTTCCTATCTGCACAAAAAGGCAATAGATGGCACGATAGCTGGCTGTGTTCCGTTTGCCAATGATAGATTATACTGCCAATTTAAAGAGATAGAGATCAATTTGCCTCGATCAGTGTTTAGGCCCGGCGCCAGCGTGCGGTTAATATATTTGTACAAACGCAGTGAGTGGAGAAATGAGTGGAGGAAAAAAATGAATGATGTTCTGGTTAGTTTGAATATTTGGGGTACATAACGCTGAATATGGGACATGTCAGTGTGTAGTGGCAGTGTTTGGTGTGTACTGAAATTGCACACTTGTCGTACTTAGAAAAGGATTCAACAGTTCAGGGCTGGTAACTTATCCGGTACAGTTGAGAAATGGGTGTTGATAAGGTTAAATGCTATTCTACTTGATACTTAAGGATTGGTGACTTGTTTTGGAGAGAAGGAGAGGCAGTTTTTAGAGGTTGTAATCCCACATGTGGATCTGGCAACATAACACCGTTAACATTAATCTAAGTAGCATTATTTTCAATGTTGTAACTTACACATTTACAAGTGGTTATCATTTTGAAAAGGACACTTTATGTGATACTTGGGTAACTTATTCTGTACAGAAGGAAAACAGGAGAGAAATAGACATTACATACTATAATTTGCACAACATCATATTTTTCATAAGCTTGTTTTTTATCTGTGAATATACATATCTTTTGGATATCATTCAAAGTGCTCATTTTGTCTGTTGAAAAGAGAACTGATATCTAATTCCATACGGTAGAATGGTAGAATAGAGCAATGAAAAGCTGCCTTACATGCAGTGTGCGCAAAATATATATTTTATATAGTGTTTAGGTGTGCGGACATACATAGATTATCAACACAAGACCACTGACAGTCGTATCAGTTTAACTATTACAATGGCGCTTGGTAAAAGACTCCTTGCAGTAGAAAAATCCTATGAATGTTTGTTTGGTTTAGCCTATAATAATATCATCAGACATATGCTGCATCATTATGCTGTAGACACACTTAGATCCAAACCCCGATTTATTTGTTTGTTTGTTTATTTATTCTGAAAATGTATATTTATGAGAAAGTATATGTCATTTAGAAAATACTGCACATTTAAAGGGATTTTGGTAACACTTTTATACTGCACTTATTGTGTACTGTGTACTTACATAAGGACATTTTGTGCTGTTTCTAGGTACACATGTAGTAACAAATACTCGTTATACTACTTCTGCAAAAACAATTCAACTAACTGAACAACTTTCCTTGGTAATAATATGCACTTAAGTAGAGAAGAGTAAGAAGTATTTGTTGGTAACACATTATTTTACACTAACATGTAACTAATGTAACGTACGCTGTAAGAAACAGAAATAACATGTACTTATGTTGGACTTATATCATGGAATTTTCTGTTTAAATGTAATAATAATAATAATAATAATAATAATAATAATAATAATAAAACACTACTCCATCAAAGTGCATGTTACTGCCTAGTCAAGTAGTCATTGTACTGTTTTTGCAGAAGCAAGATGCACTTTGGTAGAGTAGTGTAACAAGTACTTTTATTACAATTGTACCTAGAAACTTAAGTACACAAAATGTCAGTACATCATAGTTACATTTTATTACTGTTTATTATACTGTAGTAATATTGTAGATACACTGTCTCAACTGTAGTGTAAAATAATGTGTTAACTATTTTTTATTACATTTGTACTTAGAGACTGTAAATAGAAAAAAACTGTGCATGTTATTACAGTTTGTTAGACCGTGTGTTACATTGTAGTTACACTGTATCAAGTGTAATGTAAAATAAAATGTTACCAGGAGTTTTGTTAAGGGAGAATAAGAGTTACATATAGGAATACAACTTTTTGTTTTGTTTAGCTGGCTACTACAATGTTAATACACTCAGTTGTGCTACATATGTCCATCTTGGGGTGCACAATAATACATTGTGCTGTGTTTTTATCCACGAAGATTACTTTTGGATATATCATTCATAGTCACATTACTTTTCTGCGCGTTTAAAGTGCTTGTTTATTATCTTGAGGGAGGTCCAGGACATACTTACAGATTGGTAACTTATTCCCTGGAGAAAGAGCAAATAGTTCTGCCAAGGATAAGTAGCTTTCTGTTATTTTGGTGCTGAGATCTGTCTGTAACATGTTTTTATGATAGTAGATCTGCACAGTGTTATGAGATACTTGGTTACTTGGTTTAAATGGATAGACGGTAATCCTTAAGAGTGTATAAGTGTGTAATGGTATTCTGTTTAGCCGCTAATATGTATATCCCAAGCTCCTCCACTAAAACAGAGCTTACCCAAAGGTCAATAGTTTAACTCCAGAACTTGGGACGGGACAGTGCAGGGCTATGAGAGGGAATTGTGTCACAAGTGCTCTCTAACCCCTTTAAGGAGGTGCTGCTGAAGTGCCCTTGGGCAGAGCAGCTCAAAGCCCATCTGTCCCCAGTGGAGCCACGTCGCGTCGGGACACTTGACCTGGCCTCTCTGTTCCTCTCAGACGGGATGGGAGAGAATGGGACGTCCAATAGACATAGAGGGAGGGAGAGGAGATGGGCCGGTCTGCTGCGAGACAGACGTGTTTGGAGCGGCCCGCAGGCGGCAAATACGGGATAGGGTTACTGTAACTCAAGGTGTAATGTGGGAGCAGCATGTAGTCGTAATTACACTACAGTCTACTGTACAGAGCGGGGCATTTTCACTTTTACTGTCCCGTGGCTGACATCAGGGATTGAACTGAACTAAGTTGCTTATATATTAGATTTCATTTCATTCCACCTTATTGCCAGTTAAAAATATGTATTATACACCTAACCTGAACTACAATAAAAAGAGCAGGCGTCTCCAACAAGTAGCTTACAAAGTTGGCAAATTTGATTTATCACTTGGAAAACCATTTTTTCCCCCTTAAAGTTTATTTTTTTTGGTAGGGAGGCATTTGTTAAGCTTTATGGAGTGCAACAGTGCCTGCCCCTCCTTAATTTCCCATTCATTTTCCCCATAGACTTTTCTAAAAATGCGTATATTAATAGTTTAAAAGCTCAACGGAGGCTAATCAGCTCTATGGTAGCTTATGACTATAGCACAATTAATTTGGTAAAAGAAAAATAATAATAAAAAAATGAAACTTTTATTCCAATTATTCAATCTTAAGTTTTTTTGTGCTATGTTCATAAGTTACTACAGAGCTAATTAGCATCCATTGAGCAATTCTAGAGAAAGTCTATTGGAAAAATGAAAATTGACTTCCGGCACCAGAGAGGCACTGTTGTACAATCTATTATTACAAAGGCATTACTACAGTATAATGCAGCTATACTCATTTGGTCTAGTCCAGTGGTTCTCAAACTGTGGTACAGGGCATCACTGGTGGTCCAAAGGCTTCTTCTGGTGGTACTCTGAATTTTTTTGCAGTTTCATTCCTGTACTGGTATAGTTTTGGAATTTAGTCCCAGTTTAGTTCAGGATTAGACTCAGTTTTAGTCCTGGTCTTAGTAGTGGAATAGTCTTTAAATTGTTCTTATTTAGTAATGCATTTTTCTTTGTTAATCTCTGCTTTGTTTCTCAATTCAGGTTAGTAAAGATCCATTTGTTTTGGTGTTAAAAGCTTGAATCACTGGTCTAGTTGTTAGTCGGATCTTTTCAATGCTTTTTTCTGCTTTGTTGTTGTTGTTGTTTTCTGTAAAGTAGAAATTCACTAACAACTGAATGGCATTTCTTCAAGTGTTTATGTGTAAACCTTTATGTACTTTATAATGCTACCATAATGTTGAAGAATTCTGTATGATTATGATTCACAATATCCAAAATTAAAGACTGTCTTTTTAATCATATCTGTGTGTCTTGACTTTATTCCAGGATTACTAGAACATGAGTAAAGTGCAAGTTGTTTTTGCAAATAAAAAGCAGATGTGCCAGGCAGTAACATGGGGCTTTCTGAAAACAACTGAATGCTTTCTGACAATAAGCTAATGTTACAGTCAAAAGAATAGTTCTCTCTAAGCTCTACAGTAGTGCCATTTGACTACCACAATCATAATTATGCTGTGAAGCCCTGCAAAAACAACAATTTGTCTCTAAATAAAGTTGTAGAAATTATCATTCTGTGTCCAGGTGAGAATTTAAAGAGCAAATCCAATAAAAGTAAGTATCCTCCATTTGTGCATTTTGCAAATCCACACGATGAAGATGAAGCCTGATAGTAAGTGGATGGACTGAAATGGAGATGTGACTCAAGCTCGTAAGGCCTGCACAAATGGACAAACAGGACTGAAGGGAAAGGTAGGGAGAAGGAGGATTTGCTTACCACTGCTTTTTCCTTCTGTGTAGCGGTCAAGAAACATCACAACAGTATCAAAGTAATGGTCATGATATACGAGAGAATGACTCAAAACATAGGGGGCAAAAAGGTTGTGAGATGGATCCTCGGGCTGGCCCTCACATGGTTTCCCTGGGAGTACCAGGGTTTCTGCAGGGTTCAAGAAGTTGAATTTAAGACTTTTTAAAGACCTTTTTAAGACTATCGTTCAAAAAAAAAAGGAAGACCTATTTAATAAGCATGCACTGTATAAAAAGCTAAGTCATAAACGCAGCTGTGCCTTTTAATTGCAACCATTGGCAATGGTTAGTGCCGCAATGCATTTTGGTCTCAGTAAGAAAAGATCTGATCTCTCGTATTAGCGACAGTAATTCGCCTTTGAGCATTTAAGTGGGCATTTTAAAATAAGCTAGTGAACGCAGGTGTAGTTACAATTCTCCACATCTCTGTAAATTTAAGACTTTTTAAGACCTCAAAATCTAATTTTTTTATTTAAGACTTTTTTAGACTCATGAAGAGCCTGCAGAAACCCTGCACATTAACAGGGGGAGGACATGCAGACTCCACCCAGAGAGTTTGCGGGACAGCCGGCCTGGGGATTGTTCTGCTCTGCCACCATGCCCCGTCACGAAATATTGTCACCACTAAATACTTCTTACCAAACTCTAATATAACATGTCTGTGAAGACTCTCAGTCATCCAAGCTGTTGAATCCCAACAAAAGGTTTAAAAAGAAGTCACCTGGACTTGGTCATAGGAAGAAAAAGTTTTAACCTGAGTGAAATAGTTTTTCTTTGGGTTTTAGGAGAGATGAGATTGATGTTTCTTAGATCATAGGTCATTTTCAGTTCCTTTTTCATAACGTGTACCCGCTGGGCTTTTTGTCATACCTTGAATACTCATACACTTGTTGGTAAGGAAGTTGTTTGACATAAATTATGATCTTTATAAGCTTTTTGGAGTATAAGAATGATTAGGGAATAGTACCACAAAAATCTTATTGCGATCATAATTTAGGTCCAGCAACTTCCTTACGTCCTACTAATGAGCAGTACTTCTGAGTTTATTAAGGGGAAAATGTTAGTCAGTTACTAATAAGTTGTAGAATATGGTTGTACAGAATAAGGGAATGATAAGTGCTTTACAATTACCAAATAAGAGCTAATTAACCACAAACTGCCATACTAAGTAACACTTAATAAATGGTTATATGGACCCTAAACTAAATTTGACCCAAAAAATAGAAATAACCACATTAACAACAATAAAAAACTGTTGCATTTACCTTATTTTACTATTTATTATTGAACACACTTAAAAAATATAAAAAAAATAGTCATTTTGAGGACATTAAATTTCCTATGAATCTATTGAAGCTCAATAATATATAACAAAATACAGTATAATCTTAAGCAGTGAGACACTTGAGCTTGTCTTTCAATAGTTTCATAAGTCCAATATGAAAAAAAAAAAATTCTAAACATTGATGAAATAAATTATGAAATTATTTCCATAATATAACATTGTACTATACGCTTAAACTGACAGAATCTGATGGATATACAACTATAATTACAAGGGGACAAGAAAGTGCAGCTTTATTTTTACTGCATAGACAAAATACAGAAGTTTGAAGTACTGAAAAATCAGAACAGAGAATATTCGTTACATATTTTATTAGTACAAGGAAGTGCTGCCGGCTGTGTTGTCTGTCAGGTAAACGAATCCAGAAGGTGCAACAGAGTAAGATAGGATCTCACAGTAACCTCAGCACTAAGTTCATTCAAGACTGTAACAATACTGGTGAATGGGAGCTGGATTTAGAGGGTGAGCAGGGCTAAGTTCTGGGTTAACCTGGGGTCAGTATCACAAACTGGATTCAGTTTCTCTCAGGGTGTCTCAGTCTGTCTGAGGCAGGACTGCTGACTGTACACTGGACAGAGGACACACAGCCTACGGACCAATCAGAGACGAGATAACCGGAGAGCCCAAAAAGTGTCAGAGCAAAGAACAAGAGTGGAATTCAATGCATGGTATAGCAACAGGTGTTTGTGTAACGTGATGCTAACACGATTAATAGCATATTAACATCTCATTTATACATGTAGCACTAAAACCAGAGGTCAAAACACTACTACTACTGCTACTACTACTACTAATACTACTACTACTACTACTACTACTACTACTGATAATAATAATGCATCAGTCTTATAGTGCACATTTCTAGACACTCAAAGTCACTTTTACAATCAAGTGCTTTATTCATTCACTCCTCAGTCACACTCTGTGGTGGTGAGACATGGCTGCCATTCTGGCCTACAGCCAAACAAACAAACCACCACCAAACTAACAATCACACTGGCACATTCACACAGCCAAGGTAGGTGATATGTCTTACCAAAGGACACAACGAACAAGCAGGAATCAAACCGCTAACCCTCTGGTCAGTGGGCAACTAGGTTACCCTCCTGCACCACTATCTCTCCCCCCAGAATTGTAGTACTCGACTAATATTAATAGTACTTGAGCATAACTAAAAGTACTCTGTTGTAATGGTAACTCATACACTGCACATACAGAGTGACTGCAGCTTGCCTTGGGGTTGTGGGTTCAAGTCTGACCATTTGCCAAATGGTCTCTCCTTGCTTACACCCTCATGATTTCTTGTCAGGTCTCCACTGTTTTACCTGGAAAGCCAAGGCAAAAACCATACTGAAAGTAAATAAATGTAAAGTTTCAATGTTACTTATACATATTACTACTAATATTACTTACTTCAACATTAATAAACACCACTGAGTTATATGAATTAGTATTAACTGCTAATTCTTGAGTAGTAAGCGCAAGGAAATCAATGCAAAATTATAAACATCAGTGATAATTCAGTATCTATAGCTGGTTTATTCACATAACTACTATTAATTACATATTTACTAATGCTTTATTACTGCTTAATAGTTGTGAGCTATTCTAAAGTGTTACCAGTAAAAGCAGAACTATATTTAAGCAAATGTACTCAGGTATACAGTATATATATTTCCAAAGTAATGACTTCTACTACTGTTTGAAAGTAATAGTGCCACAAAGACAGCATTAACACAAGCTTTACATATGGTATTAGACTATATGTGCATTTAGGATTTTGTGTAGTGGATTTGACTAATGTCTTGTAAGCAAAATAATGTTTATCTTGGTCACAGCCTGTGTTCTTTTTATTAGACAAAAAAAAAAAAAAAAGAAAAGAAAGAAACTGCCATTAGCACATCACAGTCATATTCAGAAGACTGCAGACAGACTGATCGTGTGATATGATTCCACGCCATTATTCCACAGATGTCACAAACACTAAAATAAAGCATTAAAAAAAAAAAAAAAAAAAACCTGACAAAGCGCAGACATTCGGGGCGATTAAAATCTGCGAGGAAGCCTGGTTTGTCGCTGAATAAGCCTTTGTGAATTGCGCGCGGCTACATGTGTTAGTGGATCAATCGACAAGTGGTGCGAGCTGTAAACAACAATGGAGGCTGTTGAGCGGTGTGTGGATCTGGCATTAGAGAGGAGAGAGAGGAGTTCTGGTGATCAGCGCTGTCTGGGAGAACAAGGGGGAGAGAGAGAGCGCGAGAGAGAAGAATAAATGTTCAGAAGGAGTGTGTTAGTGTCGACAGCTGGCACAGGAGCAGTGCCCCCGGGCAGAGCTGTCAGAGCGGCCACACACCTCGCTCCACAATGCTCCAGACAGTACTGTACTACTGCAGGAGAGATGACAGGAGACACAATAGTGAGGATTAAAGATGATGTCTGTATGTATATGCAATCATAATAATGTAATGGTTTAGAATGAGTAAATTGTAGTATTTTTTTAAACTTGTGGTTTATTGTAGCAAAATGGCATTTAAAGAGTTAAAAATATGATAAAATAAATACATATTATATTTTTTATATAGTTGTTTACAAGAATTGAGTCATTCAAAGAAGAAAAAATATCATATATGACATTTTAATAAGACTTTTTAGGAGGTAAGCACTTTTGGTACTAAAAGCTTGTATCTAATCTATTGCAGTAACTATGGGCCTTAGGCAGGGGTACACTCTGGAAGTGGCCAGTTAGTCACTGAGCTCACACAGAGACATTCATTTGGGGAAATTTTGAGTCTCCAAATCACCTAACACATGCATGAATTTAGACTGTGAGAGGAAGCTGGGGTATGTGAAGAGAACCCACGGTAACACAGGGAGGACATGCAGACTCCACTCAGAAAGTTTGTGTGTCCCAGGACAAGCTCACAACCTACTTGCTGGGAGGCAAGAGCACTAACCAGTCTGCCACTGTGCCCCCTTGGTGTCCAAACAGCAGATTCTAACCTATCCATCCATCTTCTACCACTTATCCGGGGCCAGGTCATTTAGGCAGCAGTCTAAGCAAAGACTTCCCCATCCCCAGACAGCTCTGCCAGGGGAATCCCAAGACTTGGCCAGCCAAGATACATAGGCCCTTTAGCTATCTCCCCAGGGAGGCGTTGAGGAGGCATCCAAAACAGATGCTCAAACCACCTCAACAGGCTCCTCTCAATGCGAAGGAGCAGCAGCTCTACTCCGAGCTCCTCCCGGGTGACAGAGCTCCTCACCCTATCTCTAAGGGACTGGCCAACCACTCTGCAGAAGAAACTCATTTTGCCCGAAATCTTGTCTTGTTGGTCATGAGCTGTGGGTCTCTCCATAGGTGAGAGTAACAGACAGAGCGGTAAATCGAGAGCTTCGCCCATCAGACCAGTACCGGTGTACCCCCCCAGTCTCTGACAAGAGGCGGAAGGTTTCAAACACAACTTTTATGACTGAACCAATTCCTCCAAATATTATTAGCTGTCACTTCAGTGATGTCACTTGTATTTGTATAAAGTTGACTCAACGTTAACTCAAAATTACAATGAAGTCACTTGATCTACATTGCTCAGCACTCTTGAGACACTAGCGTACATAGGAAATGAATGGTCACTGGTCACTTCAGTTGCTCAAGTCACTTTTGGTGTGACTCTACCATGAGGCAGGATTTGAATTTCATAGTTATTCATAGTTTTCATAGTTCATATTTATCATCTTTTGCTGTCCCTAAAAGACAACATTTTCTTTTTATTAGTTATTATATAGTAAATACTGTATACTTTTTCACAACTCAGACGTATTTAATTTACAATGTGACTTAGTAAACCATTACTAGGTAGGGCTATATAACACATGTTTTTGTATATTTTTGTCATGTGACCAAGAAAGTCACTCAGGTTCCAACTAGCTAACCAACCAAAATAATCAGTCTTTTATTTTGGTAAATTTGTTTGCAAAATTCATCTTAATAGAACAATTACAATAGGAAACAGGATTTACCTTTAATTCTATGAAGAAGATCACAGCATATTAAACTTGATCTCATAACAAAACAGACCTTGGGGCTTGAATTTGTACACATCTGACTGAAAGACTTTGACTGCTGCCCCTTTCCGCTCAAAAAGCATTTACCCTACAATGTTTGCTAATCCTTCACTCCACTTGTGAGAATGATTTACAGATTTTCCATCTTTGGCTCGCTCTTGAACGTCACCCAACACAAACTCATTCCTCTTGTTGCTGCTGTGAATGAAACATAAGTCTACAAGAGGAGTCTGGTGGAAGGGTGGGACAGTGTCTTGCAGGATAAATACGGGGACAGCTCCAGACAGTCGGCTTGCATAACTGCCACCGCATAAAGGCCCTATAATCCAGCCTTCAGAGAAAACCTGCAGGAGAATAGAGACATTTTGTACAGCGGCTCAAATAACCGCTTTGGGAAGTCATGTCTGTGTCAGGTCATGTAAGAGGTGCAGCAGCTCAAGACAGGTTTTTTATCAAGAATGATCATTCATGAAGTAATACAACATACATAATATTTCAAAATGTTTAGACATAATAGTAAACTTACACCTCTTCTCATTCTTAATGTAGTTATCAAAAGCAAAGTATGTATACAAAACAATCATGCAGGCATAACTGTAAAACTCTTTCCTTATTATTATTGAAAGTCATAATGTTGTGTGTTATGACCACCTGCCTATTTACAGCCCCACACACAACACACTGCAATGCACTGTGCTATCTGCTACCTTTCGATCAGAACCAGCAGTATGAGTAGCTCGTCTGTTGGATTGGACAGTGTTGCCAGATTGGGATGGTTTCCGCCCAATTGGACTTCTTTTAAACACATTGTGCTGGAAAAAATAGAATTGAACTGGTTTATAAAATTGGGGCTGCTTTTCATATTTGGTGCGTTTTTAGAAAATATTCTGGTAAAAACATCTACAAAATAGTTGTCATTTTATATAAAGTACACTATTCAATAAACTGCTGTCTCCTCCCACTCATATCATCAGTTCATTTGTTTTAAAATGAGAGATTCATGTTTGGTTGCTCACATTTCATGTTGATATTTTTTTCTATGACGCCCTGACCAGGAAGGCTTTGGATGTCTGATTGCACTCTTTGTGGGTAACCTGTTTGAGTTGAGCTTTTTAAAAATGCTGTTGTTAAGTTTTGTGTTCTTTCTTGTGTATGAGGAGTTGAGATTTAGGCTGCTTTTGATTGTGTTGGGTGGGTTTTAAGTTCTATTTAGGCTGTAAACTGTCAGTGATATCTGGTAACCCTGAACCAGACAGGCCTCAGCCTTCACTTCCCTCGAGCATCACTTGTCGCCAGTTCACCACCATCACCACCACCTTCCTTGGTCTACTTTGATAGATCCGACCACTGCAGACTGGGAACACACCACAAGAGCTGCAGTTTTGGAGATGCTCTGACCCAGTCGCCTCTAGCCATCACAATTTAATATAGGGAAAAGTTAAAGGAATGGTTATTGACCAATAGATTAGCAGGGTTTCTTCTTCTCCAGACAGCCCTGCAAAGGAACAGTGTTAGTGTGAACCACACCAACTTTTGGCCCTATTTGAGCTGAGTCCACTGGGCTGTTTGACTGTGACTTTGAACTTAAAGGCTGATAATACAGATCTGCCCTAAAGCTCAGTGGTAGAGCTGTGGCGCATATACAGGGTGTCGTGGTTTTGAGTCCGGACTCCAACAGTTTGCCAAATGTCTCATCCCACTCTCCCCCCAATTTCCTTCTATACTCTGTCATATCAATAAAGCCTTAAATTGCCCAAAAAATATCAGTAAAAGCTGATAATACAGAGAAAGCACTAGCAACATGTGTTTACATGCATCAGAACAGCCTAAAAATCTACAAAATCTAAATGCGTAAAACCAAAGAAAATTGGTTATTTTTATAAAACAACAACAACAAAAACAAACAAAACACATTTGCTTATGTTGTGGACAGGGATTAGATTGGCACTGGGTTGAATAAAAAATGTCACTTTAAAAATCTTTAGTAGTACAGTGTGCAGTTATGTTCCCCAGCCAGTTCTACTAATTACACATTCACTATTTAGTTATTAATAGGACTAGGCAGTCCAAATATAATAAAAAGTGTTATTCCACTCATTTATACAAGTAAATATTGTTCACAGTTCAGGGTGAAAATCTGCCCATAAACTACACAGCTATCTGTGATGTTATTGGTTCACGTGTGCAAAAGCAGAGTGAGGCCCATTTCATCAAGCTAATTGGCTGTTTGTGAGCGGGAGCAAACTTTTGGAGCAGCACTCGATTACAGAAGCTCTTTCTTAATCATAAATAGAGCCCTTGTATCCCGGAGGGACTGGTCGTTCTAATTTACAATTGAACTAAAGACCAAAGCTATCAATCTCTCCTCCCAGCGCCTTTATTTGTGCCCCCCCGCTCTCGTGTAATTGTGGTGACATAACCATAAACCAGAAGAAGAGGCTGGCTGTGACTGATGTGTGGAAGTGACAGCATTAACACACGAGCTGCACTGCTGCTGGTACAGTGAGCCGCACAGAAGACACTTTCTCCTGGATACAGCACAATTACAGTCATGTTTTTTTTTTTTTTTACGTTGCATTTGATGATGTTATTAATTATAATACAAACCCAAATGCATTTTTTTGCAAATCTCATAAAACTGGTCATAATATAATAGGTGTTGAGAGTGAAGCAAATCCATGATAATGTAAAATATGGCAACAAGACATCTCATAATGTTGGGATGAGTCAACAAAATGTGAAATAAAAAACACTAATGCGCATTTTACAACTAGTTAGATTAATTGGCAACATTTCATAAGATGACTGGGTATAAAAGGAGCATTTTACAAAGCTAGAATCACTATTAGACTTAGGATATAGGCCAATGGTTCTCAAACTGTGGTGTGGGTAACTAGTCTTTTGAAGATTTAGTTTAATTTATGGCCAGTTTTATTCTTGTCGTCTTGCTCAGTTAGGGATTAAATATAAAGTATAGACCACTGCTTAGCACTGGTTTAGTTTTAGATAAGCCCTGTTTAGATTCTGGTTTAGACCTGCCTTAGTTCAAGATTAGTCCTTAGTTTAGACCTGATTTAATCCTGGTTCAGTCTAGGTTTAGTCCAGTTGTAGTCCTTGCTAGTTCCTGCCTTGTTTTTAAACAGAGATGTTCAGTAATGAGCCGCAATCTATTAAAAATTTAGAACTTTTTGAAATCTCAGTGTAAAAATATTGGTGAAATTTACAGGAAAATAATGGCATACTTACGGTAAAAAAAAGAAATTGGCAGCTGTGTCAGCAGCAATACAGAAATGCATTGTAAGAAAAGAGTGATACTATGAATCTTTAACAGTAAATTGCCTTTTTTTTTTTTTTTTTTTTTTACAATACAATACTATACCAACACATACAACAAACAGACCATGAGTGATGTCAACATGGTAGAAATAGTAGTAGTCTTTATATTTAGTACCAAAAATGTTGCAATTTAGATTTTCTTGAACAACTTTCAGATTTTTGAGCCATTGCAAATGTGGTTATGGTGATGAATTCTAAATTTGGTAATACTTGGTAATAATGATGCTGGAGTCATATGTGACACTGTAGCTCTGAGTCATGGTTGGACCATGACTGTGGACAGGGCCACAACAGAGACTTGGTTTGAACAGAGCAGAAGAATTTCTACTGGAACATGCAAGTTAAAGGCTGTATGCAAAACAGTAAAACAAGAGTTTCCCCTCTAATTTACTGTAAAATATTGATAATCTCACTGTAGTTTTTACAGTAAAAAGTTGGAATCCACAGCTGCCTGTTTTTTACTGTATATTTTGCTGTTTTTTTCACACAGTGCATGGTATATTTCAAACACCATTAAACATAAAAATTATATTTGACCTCATTTTTATGGGATACATATTGTGTATTATTGTGCAGCCTTAATTTACATCTACAAACTGGTCCTGCTATGTTGAGGTGAGCCTGTAGCACTCCTCCCCAGATGCTGGGACATTCCTGGTTCAGCAGCGGTGCACTGTCCCCACTGCTGCACCGCGCCTCTCTGTGATGCCTTTAATGATGAGTCTTTTCGTTAATGAGTTAATGCAAAAACTCCCAATGTCATCAGCAGAGATAAGCAGGAAGAAAGCGGCGCATTGTACGCATAATGACAGGCTCCTGCTTTGCCCTGAGATGTCACGGGTCAGCCATGTTAAGAATGTGTGCGCCCAATCATCCCGCGATCCTTATCTGTGCGGCCGGCGGCTAACCATGACATGGGCCCAATCAGGGGTGCTGATGAATGGACAAAGAGGCCCTTGAATTGTTGAAGCCGCCACATGACCGCTCCTGCTCCTGGATCATGATGACATTAGCAATCAATACACCAATTACCCAACAAGATATTAAACATGTTCAGCAAAGACTTGACTCGCAAACTGTACGTATACTGTACTTATTTGTCTGCCAAATTACAGTGTCAGGCTATGAGTGACAATAAAATGTACTGTAATCTTAGTACAGATGGCTACATGGTTAAATTAAAAAAATCTACTTTAAGACAACATCTTGACTTCATTATTGAGGATTTTTAAAGGCGACACAAAGTTTTGGGCAGCTGTATGCTCACATACATAGAAGACTGCTTCTATTTTAAAGATGGCTGTTGGTCTTCATGGCTGATTAACATTGCATCAATGGCAACTGAAAATGGAATTAGTTAGAACTTAAAGCTCTAACTATTATCACTAAAACTGCATAAACTAACTAGCTTTTTGGTAACTAAGCAAACCAGTCTTGATTGGACAGTAGTCAAGATTTTAACATTACACTACAAGTTAAAAAAAAAAAAAAGTTGCTTTGTGTTTGATATTTGATAAAATCTTAACATGACTTCTAGATGTTCAAAGTTAAGTTTGGGGAGAGTTGGTAGAACAACAAACAAGAACTTGCAATCTGATTTAAAAAATCTCAGAGTTGTTTTGGTTCAAGAAACAAATAATCTAATCAGTGAAACGTGTACATTTTCTGTGCTGAATAGGCAGACTGCACTTCCAGACACCATGGTAGACTCAAATCAAACAGATGCACTGCCATATAATGTAGATCTGAACTGACTCAATTTATCCATTCTACTGAAATACTAAATCACAAAATGTACATATTTGGGAAGCAAAGATGGAAACTGCATAGAAGACAAATTCAGATTCTTCAAGACTAAAGTCATGTCTGTACTTTTATATGGAGCGAAAACATGGAAAAGGATTATGGAGAAATGTTATAAAAGGGCCAGAATGTAACACGTCTCAGATGTAATAAAAGAAAGAAAATGGACATATTGTAGGATGTGTGATGAGGACGAAAGAGAACAGAATCCCACTTCAAGCTTGGAAATGGTCACCAACCAATAGTAGGCCCAAAGAAACCCATAAGAGAACACAGAGACAGGACACAAATGACTGGGAACTGATGTTGAAGGACCTGGAGACCAGTGCCAAAGGACAGGGACTCATTGGAGAAGAATGCTCTGATGATTATGGCTAGATTGAAATAGCTATTAAGTGACAATAATTTCTTAGATTTGATGCATCACACTTAAGCTTGCACTTTTTTTTTCTTTTTACAATATAGTTCAAACAGCTATGCTACTTTATATAAATGTTCATTGAATGAATAGCACTGCAGAACGGGTCACATATAGTACTTGAGTGACCCAGGTTTAATTCCCGTGTTGAGCTGACTTGCTGCATGTCATTTCAATGTCTCTACATTACTGCTGCTATCAAATAAAGACAAAATAGACAAAAACTAAATATTTAACAAAAGCAGACAGCTAAGTATGACTATAAGCCAGTAGCATAGTTATTATATTCACATCCCAACCTCCATCCCTAACCCTAGCCCCGTGCTGTTGCTTACCTGCCTGCTGACACCTCTGGGCTCTACCTGTTTGATATATGTCTGCCTTTTTCAATAGAGCCCACCTTGGAGATGAAGGATGCGCCCAGTGACAAATTGGGACCTCAGATGTCTCCAGATAGCACAATGAGTTGGAATATAAAGAGCTTCCAACTGACATCATAAAACCTGACAAATTGTAATAATTGACAATGTAATCCACACCGTTTTCACATTGTCACATTCGAGCCCACGTTTGGACAAAAAGCCCCATCCGGTTTGGTGGCATTTGTCTCCTTCCACATTATCTGAAATCAAACGCTCTATTCCACTCCCACTATTCCGTATGGGACAATCAGTGCAGCCTTAATGTGGGAATGTCTATAATCCGCACAATAGGACTCTGACATTTACACCCGGCTCGAGATTCCTCCAGTGGCTTTGTGACCGGGACGACGGATAATGACACTTTATTACGGGGTCATTACAGCAGGTATAACTCTCGACAATGAAAAGTCAGGTTTAGTCAACACATGGACAGCTGCGAGACAGGTGAGCCAGCTTGTTAACAAATATGGCATTACAAATAGGCATTATGGGAGTAATGAATTCACAAAGGAGCTCTGGGGAGAGATCAACATAATAGCTTGTAATAGTGGGAGGCGTTCAGGAGTTGCCAAAAAAGATATGCATTGTATGAGGGTTGGTTCAAGGAAGTGCTGTCTGATATTGTGACGTGGCTTTCCCACAGTATTTGGGGCAAGTATGGGCAAGGTAACATTAGCAATACACCTGCTGCTGTGTACATTCAGGAAAAGGAACGACTGAAGGAGAAATAGCTTGGCACTACTTTATGATGCATTATACAAAATGGAACAATAATTTCAGTTTTCAAAAACATGAAACTTTTGATGTACAATACAACATAAAAATCACACTTTTTAGTTTTACTCCAAATGTTTGTTTTTATTTTTTATTTTTTTTTTTTTTTTGGTTGACAGTAGAGGTCAAGAGCAGCAAGATCTGGTACAGCATCAGGTCAAACTATTTTATTTTCATTTAGATGCAGATTTTTTTTGTGAAAGCTTAATGTGCTTCAAGCAGCTATCTATGGAGTCAAGTGCATATGAATTGTTAGGAAATACCAGAAAATAGACCTCTGCATGAAAATGAAAGAAAAAAATTATATCTTGGGTGATCAATGACCTTAGTGGCATAAAAAGAAAACAGCAGTGGGCCAAGAATGGAGCCTTGAGGCACACTACAGGTCAGAGGGGCAGGAGAGAACAAGAAGACATTAATCATGAATGTAAAAGTCCAGTCAAATAAGACTTAAACAACAGAAGAAAAGACATCTGAAGGTGTTGTAATGCTGCTCTGCAGAACAAGGTCAAAGTCTGTTTTTGACAGATGATGCAGCCCTTGTGTAGAAAGTTGAACAAGCCAAGCAATTTTATTTATATAGCACATTTAAAAGCAACTTACGTCGCACCAAAGTGCTTTACAGCAAAGAGGGAAAAGAAATATAATTTAAAAGCAGGTTCACACAGAATAATGAACACTTTCTTAATAAATAGAAAAGTAAGTACAGACCAGATCGAACCAGACAGGAAGTTAGAACCGGGACGAGTGAAAAGGATCCAGTATATTTCAAAAGTATTTACTGTATATACGTAGCATGCTCATGAAAGTCACACAAATAATATTCAAATGAACTAGAGATTGTGGTCAGACAGGCAAACGTGGCTTTTTTTTTACATGTAGCTCTCTGTTTACATGGTTGTTATTCAGCATGAACTCACTATTTCCAGTGTGAACTCCAGTGTAGTCTCCCCAGCTGGCTCTGGTCAGATACGTACCACACATGCAACACACTCAGTGTGAACTGGAGTATGCAAGAGACGTACAATATGTGTCATCAACGTAAATTAGGCGTAAGTCTTGTGGACCAACAGCCAATGGGACTAGTCACTTATGTATTGTGAGTATGTTATTTGCCAAGGCTGAACATTTTTATGAATAAAAAAGTTGCAAAATGATGATTATGAAGCAGCATTTTCATTCATTTGGCAGAATTAATTTGGGGAATTTACTATTAAAACAACTTGAATTAATTACTGAATATGCTGTATTTCATTTTAAACAGTAACCATTTGGATGTGTAACCGCAATAGCACAATATCCTTTTCCTCTAGGTTTTTATGTATCTCATTGCTCACACCTAATTTCCTTTAAACTTTTTGCAATATTCCAAAATGTTGCATCAGTTCTGCTCAGTAAATTTGATCTACAGCAGAACTATTCCCTGTAAGTGATTTTACAGTTTGCGGTAGAGGTCAAAAGGCCACTGGTGCATTAGTCCTATTGCAGCCAGTCACAGGGTCAGGTTGCCGTGGTACATCGATACTACTTACAGAAGTTGCGTGTTCGCCCTGTTCCTTTGTCGCCCTGCCAAGAGTTTGCCCAATGAGATCAGTCTAGGTGGCTGTAAATCCTATAACATGAGATTAGCCCTTTAGACTGCGCAGACAAGATAATGACATTAGCTAATGTATGAACAATGGCAGCGCTCCCAGTGCATTCTGATACCTCGCAGACGCAGACAGCACTTTGTTCTCCATTCACTGCGTCTATCTCCTGCGACTAATAGTATCCCGTTCCTTATCAAATAATATGCAACCTGTAACGCAGAATTGAGAAAACAATGGTGTATTTGTCTGCAGAATATATTAATGACAGAGCAGTCTATATTTTAGTGTGAAGTGTGAAGTGAAGTAACCAAGCCTTATCACGCCTGGAGATTCTTATCACGTCTACAGTATATGCCATTAGTGGGTCATTGATGTACAAGCGTTTTAACATGGCAGCTTATAAATAAACGTCAACGTGTTGCTGGGAAGAAAAATATCCCTTCAAGAGTTCCATCCTTTGCAGACTGGTAATACTGTAAGCACCAGGATTTAATGTATTAGGGCTAGTTCATCCAGGGTAATTCTCCACTGCATTATGGTTAAAGGTGTTTTAATTTGTAAAAGTTTTTACTTTTTAAATGTGACTGTTATTATGTATTAATGGCCCCAAAATAAATAAATAAAAATATAGCTGTATATTAAACAGCTTTTGTTTGTTAAATTGGATAAATCATGCCATTCATATTTAATAATTGCTTGGTGATTGGTTTGGCTTGATCCTATGTTCATGTAGTATGTATAACCTCTGGTGTCTTCATCAAAGGAATGCACATCATATTTAAATTCACCTAATACTGTACAAGATACTGCAGGTAAGTAGGGATTTTATTTAACTAACAGGTATCAATGTGAAACTTTTCCTGTAGCTTGCTGCCATAAATATGGAAAAAAAAAACATGTAAGCAAGTTTTGTGTAATTTCATGTTGCATATGCAAATCAGGCAAAAATGCAAACATTTGCATACAATTCTAAAAACTATATCTGAACACTGGAGAATGCCAGCTTTAAAATTCTTGATTCATGTTGTCAACATGTTACATACATAGGTTTTACAGAGAGGTTTTGTCTCTCAGTTAATTAGAAAATACTGACAATAACCTTAAAATACATTTTTTGGCCTTGTTTTTACGAGTAAAATGATTGATAATAGAAATAATATAGAAATTACATATCAACAAATCCCTCTGGAAAAGCTTTCATCATATGGTTAAGTACAAGACTAAATTTGGCTGCTTGGTAGTGCTACTGAAGTGGAGATTTGTGACTCTATGGACAGAAGTGACAAACTTCAATTCTTTTATCTCATGCTGCTGTAAAGTCCACCTAAAGCCAAGAGTCTGTGTCATCACTCAAACCACTCACCTGAATATTCATGTTTTACTTGGTAGTATAATTTGTGTTTCTCAGCATTTGTTATTGTCATTCACGTTTTCCTTTACCAGTCTGCAAGGACCCACTTTTTATTTATTTACACAATACTTCAGAACTCTTCCACAATTTTCCTCACATCCCCGCCAGAACATCCCTGCGACCCACTTGTAGATCCCAAACCCGCCAATTCAGAACCCAGGGTCAAGGCCAACCAGTCAATGGGAACATCCCTTATTTGGGAATGTATCATATGTCAGTAGCATGTGATTGGCCAGAGCTTGGTGTCTGCTGAACTGCCTGCATTTGCTTACTGCCATTGTGTCCTTGGGCAAGACACTTCACCCACCTTGGCTGTTTGAAGGAGTTTGTTCCTGTGTTTAATGGTGATTGGAGGGGCGTGCAACTTTGAGTTTCTAGATAAGCGCTATAAGGCTGATGCATTATTTATTTACTTATTTAATTATTATTATTATTATTATTATTATTATTATTATTATTATTATTATTATTATTATTATGAACTTAACAAAATCAATTATTTATTTAGTTTTTTATTATTACTTTGATAATAAAGCATCAACTTTCTGTTTTCCTGCTATCATGACATTCTACTTTCTGTTTTTTTTCCAAGTACAACAAGACAGTCGATGTTTAATAGTAATGCATGTACTTACATTCAACCACAACCTACAACACACTAATGACTAAATTCATCTTCTTATAAAGTTTAAGTTTTACATGATATTATGAAGCAACAGAGAAAAACAACCACAAAAATAAAAATACCTGGGCTAATGTTCAAAGCGAAGGTTAAAAGTCTCTGAGCCGGTGAACTTTGTGACCTGTGGGCTTTCCATGTGACCCCTCCAATAAGACATGCCTGAGGTAATCTGAATCAAGGGGCGGTGTGTCGCTTTCAAACGGCTCTACCTCCCGGACCAGATGTGCGCGCCGCCTTTTATTACACGGAGAAGGAGAAGCTGAGAGTTGCAGGTGCAAGGCTGACACCAGGGTTAGCGTTTGCCGGGCCTTCATAAAGGGGAGCTATCCGCTGGCTGCGTTTAATCAGAGCCAGTGGGACGGGATGGGATTCATTGCTCTTTGATGGAGAGCACCGTTATGAAGATGGACAGTCACTTTGCTCTCTAAGTGAAACCATCGTTTAGCCTCAATTCCCAGAGAAAAGGCCCATTTGTTATCCACAGGGGAGTGCAGCAGGGGTGGTTATGCTAGGTGGAGGCTGCATGCATTTTCCACACAATTACTGTGCGGTGGCATACATTTATGGTCAAAGAAAACTGACTATGCCAACACCTAAGTGACATGCAATATGGAGTTTGAGTGCGGCGACCCCCCCTATAGCAACAGAGCAGTAAACAAACAGAGAGCATTGTGCGTGATCGGGGCGTGCAGTCAGAGCAACTCGTGCATAGAAAATCCTGGCTGGTGTGCAGAGCGATCACACTGCATGAATGGAGACCAATATAGGTCAATGACAACACACTAAGGTTATATACGGAGTTTGCATGGATGAATTTATCAGGATCAAATGATTATGACAAGCTTTAAGTGCAAGTTTTTATTAGACAACAAATAAAACCATGTAAGAAGCGTATCATGATAGTATTCGAAAATATATAGACCCTAATACAACAGCTATCAACACTGATTTAATGGATGTTGCAATGTGTGGCTAATTTAGCAGTGCCTACAACGAGTCGCCCAGAGAAACATAAAAACAACAACAAACAAACAAACAAAAAACGCAAGTACGCAGGCTACTCCTAGACTGGACTGAGTTTAATCCTGGTTTAGTCCTTGATTAGTCCTAGTTTAGTTTGGTCGTAGATTAGTCCTGGTTATGTGCTGGTCTAGTTCTGATTTAGTTCAAGATTAGACCAGGTTTAGACCTAGTTTGGTCCTAGGCTACACTTGGTTCAGTCCTGGTTATTTGCTGGTGTACTTCTAGATTAGTACCGGTTTAATAATGGTTTAGTCCTAGTTACTGTTGCAGTCCTGGTTTAGTTCTAGATTAGTCCTGATTTAGTCCTGGTTTGATCCTAGGTTAGACCTGGTTTAGTGCTGGTGCAGTTCTAGATTAGTCCTGGTTTCAACCTGGTTATGTGATGGTTTTCTAAGGAGGTTCTCAGGCTGATAAGGTTTAGACTCACTGGCCTATGCTAACTAAGCGCTACATTTCAGCTCTGAACTTAATGTCTTATTTTATTATTTGTATGTAACAAATTATTCCAATTTCAGTAAAATATCAGACAAGTCATAGAGCGTGAGGAGTTTCAACTGACCAATAGTGAATAAAATGTCCCATTGAAAAAAATATAACTAACTTACAAGTCTGCCTCGCCTGACCTCTTTCTCTTTGCTATAGGTCCATCTGTACATTATTGTTCAGAGAAGGTTGACATGAATAACGGCCAATCATCAGTCACGTTGGCCCATATGGCAGACTGTTGACCATTGCCTTCTTGCTTCAAAGACACACTTCCAAAGCCTCTTTCAAAGATAACGATGATTATATTGAAGACGGATTACTCTACTGTAAAGGTGCATAAGAGGCAATCTGTACCATGTTAGGGGAGTGTTAGAGCTGCCGATAGTGATCATGAACAGCACACTTTTTAGGGTTGGGTATGATAGAGGAGGAAG
Organism: Bostrychus sinensis; assembly: GCA_020698575.1. Classification (NCBI taxonomy): domain Eukaryota; kingdom Metazoa; phylum Chordata; class Actinopteri; order Gobiiformes; family Eleotridae; genus Bostrychus; species Bostrychus sinensis. Next base: position 29,833,301 of record CM036251.1, on the reverse strand, counting down.
GCCGAAACATGACACATAACACAGTTGTATGGACCTATACCTGTGCATGTGTGTGAAGCAGACACATCGATTGTCATTATTTTATGGTTATATACTGTATGTTTGTTTGTTTGTTTTTTTATGTTGTTTAGTGATTGTTTAAATGTTCTTGATGAGCATGGTGTAGATTGGTACAGTATATAAAAACAGTTTTCATTATTATAGGTAAATAGTAATGCAAAAGCTCATTTAGACAAGTCAAATTCATTCATTCAGGATGATGCTGTAGGTCTTTGGAGGTGATCTGTGGGTTGTCTTTAACCATTCTCACCATTCCTTGCCTATGTCTCTCTGGTATTTTTCTTGACCTGAACATCAACTTTTCCTGTGTCCTTCCATTTCCTGATTACCACCTTAAATACATTTTCTCATTATGGAAAGCACCTGTCTATGAAGTTCAAGGCTTAACTTACTAATCTAACAAGTTCTGGGTTGCAGGTAATCCATTTTGAGAAGTTACATGGATTCAAATCAGCAAACTTATAAGGGTGCCCAAACTTTTGCACAGACATGTTTTCATATTTCATTTAATTTTATACACATAAATACATTATTTCATACACCTAAATGCTAAAAATAAAAATTGTTGTTCGGAAAAGACCCTAGAACTCAAATGTCACTAGAAAATGAATGACATACCATTGTGATTTTTCTTTTTTCTTTTTTTTTTTTTTGTGAGTAAATTATTATGCAAACTCAGAGGGGTGCCCAAACTTTTATAGTAGCTAAATGGGGAGTCACAGCTAGATTTGTAACTTAATGCTTAGGTTCTCTCTTAAGTTCTCTGCCTTTTTTTATGAACACCCCCAAATGTAACCATCTGAGACAGGTGCACAACATAAAATGTAGACAAATGTATGCATTAGATATTTACCCTCTACAATGGGCTCTATGTTTTTTGATACTGAGCAGATGAAGTTGGATATAAAAAAAAAAAAAAAAAATCACTGTCAAAGTGTATAAAAATAAAATCAGAGTGAAACCTGCTACTCATAACGAGAGATTGAACTGGTCTGCTCATAGCACTATTCTACTCAGACACTCGTTATTAATCATGAGGTGTGAAGCTGTCCAATCAGCATGTACTTCTTCCTGGTAGTAGTCTGAATTATCACCACCTACTGAAAAAAAACAAAAAAAACTAAGAGTTGATTAGATGCCTCTCCATCATGTGAGCCATTAGGAGTCTGTCCGAAGTCTCCAAGCTGACCTCCATCACTCTGTTAGCTTTCATTTGAAGACAGCTTTATCAAAGAGTTTGTGCAGAAGAATGGGCCTTGTCAGAGGGAGTGACGTGCCGAGGCAGACGGCTCTATGTACGCCCTTAATTCCCTTACTCAGTCATTTGAGAGGAGGAGAATTACACCATGTATCATCCTGATAAAGAAACGGCTCTCACCTTCATGAATTTGGACGCACATTTTAATATGCTAAGTGGGAGGGTGTCTCGGAGGTTAATATATAGGAGAAAAGCCTCTTGATTGGACATGACTTATTGTTAATGATAATGGCTAATCAAATTAAAGGGAATTAATTTGCTGGATTGGATATTGTGATGCAGTGCGCACTTTGTTGGCACACGCGCCCACGCGCCAACATGTGCACAGCACTAATCAAATTCAAAATGTTCCTGTCATTTTTGGAAGCCATGTTTCCACTGAATGGTACAGGGCGGGTTGGTTCTGTGCACCACACTATGGTCCAGGTAAGTGCCCTGTGTTCCCAAGCAGATGCACTATATGTATATCAACTACAACAAAGATGTGGTTCAAGTCATAGTTTCTTTTATATTAAAGGGTCTATATCCTGCCAAATTGACTTTTATGGCACCAGTAGAGTACTTATTAAAATGTTCAGATAATGTTTTTAAAAGTTGGAAAACATGCAATGCTGTTTTGAAGGTGACCAAAGTTGAAAAAATGAATAAAGCATAATATAGAAAAATAAATTAGAGATTAGTAACTTTATGTTGCATACTAGGTTTCCAAAAAAGTACTTGCAGGGCTTGAAATTAACTTCTTTGCTCACTGGCCACTGTATTAAGTGTTCTTTAAAAGTTACAAGATATTTAGTATTTACAATAGTTTAGATGTTGAAATGTTGTTTTATGTGAAGTACTTTAGGATAAGTTCTAGAATTTCATTTTAAAATTTCTTTGACAGTGACCACTGAAAGGTACTTTTAAAATGATAACAGGTCATTATCAAAAAGAAAATACATTTATTTAGAGTCAGAAAGTATGTAAATTTTTGCTTGTTGTGTAATATCTCAAGTCACCCTTTTTATATATTTTCAATTAAGGCTCCATTAATAATAATTAATTTTCCCCCAGTGATTATTTGCCATGGGTTATAAATTAGAGGACATTTGTAAGCATTGCAGCATAAAGGAAGTTGTTCAAATGTAGGTGAATAATCCAAACAGACAGAATGGACAGTGAGACTGAATATTTTTCAAGCCAAACTACTGTAAAACATCTTAGGTATTTGACCAGTTGGCTTGTTAATGTTTTGTGTTTTTGAAGATATTGTCCAGTTAACAGACTGCAGTGTTTAGTTCCACTGTACATCAGTGTTGGAACAACAGCTCAGGAGTACTGTCCACCTTTAGACAGAGTCACCTCTAAAATGAAGTTCTTACCCGGCCCATGTCAAATCGCTCCAGTGGGAAATGTGTTCTTGTGGATGTTATGCCACAACACCTCTCCCTAAGTTTTTAGAGATTTGAAATCTTCCTGCTGTATTCACGCTGAGGAATGTTCCACATTCATTGTTTTGTTTCTAAATAAGCCTGTTAGACAAGCTGGAGCTTTATAGTGCATCCGTATCTGTGGCTCTTTGGCCACATGTTGTATTTCACACTTGCACTGGCCTGTCTGGGGTATCACGCCTTTGTTGTGTGTCCTGCTATCTGCTGCTCCGGCCCACTGATACCAGCTGAGCGCTCAGAGTGTTAGCACTCCTCAATATCTATTACAATTAGTTTTTGATTAAGGAGCACAGCACGGCTGTTTGAAGCCTTTAATGTTGTGTCAACTGGATGATGATGGAGAGAGGCGCTCGGACGCCTCCCAGTAACAAAGCGGCCAGTAAACGGCTCAGAGTCAAGCATTTTATCTTCTTAATGGAAACCAGATGACCTTCCCTTTTGCTTTTTTCCCTCTGTTTTTAACATCCAGTTTTTTTTCTAGAGGTGATGTGACTCCCACTTATGTAATTTATGCCACAGAGACTGGCACTTTCTCTTCACCATTTCCTATTTTGGCTTTGGCTAAGACATCACACATTAATACAGATTTAACTCTCTCTCTCTCCATGACACAAAGTTACATCTTACATTAGCAATTTTACATGACTTCTACTTTGTCAGTGAATAAAGAATATACTTAAGACTATAGTAGTGTTTGTAGTAGTATGACCTAAATCGTGTTTTGACTTCATAAATAAACATGTCAAAATGGACAAAGGTCAAAGAAACACCAACAGCCTTTCTGTATTAAAAAAAAAATAAAATAAAAAATTGCAAATGTAGACCATTATATATAAAAATTGGTTTGCAACTATTACAAACTGAAGTTATTAACATGACATTAAGTAAATACTTAATACTTAGAACTTAGAATTGGTTAAAGTCACAGTTTTGTCCCAGGGTTAATCTTCAGTTTTGTTGGCCCTGAACCAATCATAGTTTTTGTTTTTGTTGCTCAGTGTTGTGGTCCCATTTTAGTCCTGGCTTTAGTCTTAGTTGGAGTCTGGATTGGTCATTGATTTAGCACAGGTTTGGTCTGGGTTTACTTCCATAATAAGGTACATTTATATACATTTATATATTGTGTTATAACTGGTTTCTCTCCTTGTAAAGCCACGTTTGCTATGGGAGGCTAACACTGGCAGCATGGTGGCAAAGTGGTTAGCACTCTCAGCTCACAGCAAGAAGGTCCTGAGTTTGATTCATGGACCATGTGGGGCATTTCTGTGTGGAATTTTCATGTTTTCCCTGTGTCTGGGTACTCTGGTTTCACCCCTGAGCCTAAAACATACACAGCAGGCCAATCTTCCAGTTAGGTACTCTGATACTCTGGAGAAGGGTCCCTGGGTGCTGCACCATGGTCGCCCACTGCTCCTGACAGTAGCACCAAAGGATGGGTCAAATGCAAAAGGCAAACTTATCAAATCTGTTCCTCTAGCTAGTTTTATTCAACTCATTTGCCACACATGTTAAATGATTGCAAGACACTTTGCCCTGCTTGCTGTGAAGCCCAGCCATACTCTGTGCTGCTACACTGCTACAATTGTGTGGTTCCAGTCCTGATTTAGAGTTTGATCCAGTAGTTAAATGCAGACCACTGTTAAGTCTTGGTTGACAAAGATAAGCCTTGGTTAAGTCCTGGTTTAGTTTTGCTTTAGACCTGGTTTAGTCCTTATTTTCTTCTAGTTTAGCCCTGTTTTAGACACAGTTTAGTCCTTATTAAGTAATGGATTTTAGTGGGCTAATCTCTATTTTACTGCTTGCTTTAGACCAGTCCTGGTTCAGAATGATGGAATCCATTAAAATGGTAACGGTAAGGCCAAATATTTTCTGAGGTCATACTTGGTGTGAAAAGTTTGAGAATCGCTGCACTGGAGAGTATAAAGTACTTTCGGACACAGTCTATTGGGTCCGACTCTGGTACTGAATAACCAGCCTGTTAGTAATATGTTTGGAAATAACAACATGAAATAAATCAGCTGAGTAATGGGACATTCCCCCTTGTAGCACAAGTTATTCTTATTCTGACACATGACATATTTATGCAGGACTTTTTCCTAAATCCTACAAACTAAATGTGAATACTTTGCATACTCTGTGCAGTGTTTGACGCAGCTCGGGACTGTGAACACTCTCTGTCGCGTTCCCAAACATGAAGCAGATAAAAAAAAAAAGAAAAACTCCTGGCATGTACTGCAGCCTGATAAGTTGCAGCTTGTGTCAGGTTTTTTTTTGTTTAGTTTACTTAATCTCCGAGCTGGAAGTGACCTTGTGAACTGTGTATTTCTCTCGTTCAGCAGTTCCTTCTCTCCGATACAATACCTGCATCAAAAATTTGGATTTGAGAATAACGCACCGGCCCTCGCGCTCTGCTACCTTCAGACGTTTTGAGGTCAAAGATCGCTGTCCCAGAACAATTACATTTAGTCCTTTAGCACCAGCGCCAGCCCTGCTTTCATCTAACATGCTTTTGTGCAAACATGGCCTCTTAACCTGGCCAACCTTGGCTTAATCATTACCGTGACCTGTTTATCAGATTGTCATGCAGGTAACCATTAATAAGTGTTTACTTCCAGATGACCTCTGTAAATGTGCATAGCGCCTTTGGACCGCAAATGTCGCTTTATCAAAAGAGTTGGCCTGATTCTTAAAAAAAAAAAAAAAAATCACTGTAGCTATACACTTGGCCATAACAATGCTTTTAAGCCTGAATGGTAAAACCACAGATTTATAGATTTCATTCTTCATTCAATTTGTTTTCAATTCCTCCTCAAAGCAGGTCACGCATAGTTCACTCAGAGGTTGGATTGACTGTTATTACCTTTTATTTTGTTACTTATTACTTGAAAAGGCAGTGGGAAAAAAAATGACACAGAATCTAGCTGCGATTTCTATTGCTTTTGTGCGATCCTGCCATTTCCTCCTGACCGGCCGCTGTCTCGCTTGTGGCCGGTCTCGCTTGCGGCTGATGCTCAATGATAACTCACCAGTTGTCTTCCGCGGCGCGAAGGGTAATATATAGCCCAGAGGTGTCCTGACATAGTTATATCTGTTGGTGTCCTCGAAAAGACAAGGAGAGTCAATTACAATGGCGGAGCAGAACGCTGGTCCGGGTGTCAGCTCCCCGCGCAGACGGCCGTGATAAATAACACCTGACCTCGCAGCGGGCGGCCCCAGCACATGCAGGCCCGAATCAGGGAGAGCAAGGCGAAATGTGGGGCACTGTGAGGAGGAGAGCGGGAGGACAGGGGACGTCTCAATGAGGCGCAAGACATGTCAAGGAACAGAGCAGTAGTGTGTTAGAATAGATCTGAAACTTCACTGGAGGGGGTGCGTAGGGAAGTGCTGTTATAGAGTACTTTCATCTTACTATCACTGTGGTGTTGAAATGTGGGATTGTATTGCAGTAAACTAAGAATTTTTATGATTCAGCCACAGGGGGTCACAAGGCAGTGTACTTTTTGTGTTTGTCCCAAGCCTGGATAAACGGAGAGGGTTGTGTCAGGAAGGACATCCGGTATAAAACCTATGCCAAATCAATACACAAATTACTGCACACGGTGAGGCATTATGATTTGTTGTGATGACCCTTGAAGCAAAACGTCCAAAAGAAAGAATAAGAAACTAGAATCATTCTTAAAAGAGAACACTCAAATCTAATTTATTTTCTATATACATACAAAATCCATGCCCTCAGCTCTTCAGCACTAAGGACGTATTTCAAATGAAGCTCCTAGTAATGATTTTCCACAGTGACAGGGACTCAGGAAGTAGAGTGGTTGTCTTAAAACCAGAAGGTTGGCGGTTCAAACCCCGCTCTCCCCAGTTCATGGAATCACTCTGTCCCTGGACAAGACAATTCACCCACCTTACCTTAGTATGAGTGTGATTGTGTGTCTCTTTCAGTCTCCCCCAGGGCAGCTAGGGAAAGTAGAGTGTGACTGAGGAGTAAATGAAGTTTTAGGGTGTGTAGTGTAATGGTGTGTTTATGTAAATGCAAACATAACCTTGCCCAGTAAATAGAGGAAATTCCATAGCTTATCACTAAAAATGCTAATGCTAGCTAAAAACAAGAAAAATGCTAATGCTACAATGCTAACCACTGTCTTTTATTTCTGAAAACTGCAATTACAAACTCAAATATACACATTGTTTTCTGCTGATATGGTTGTCAAAATTGGAGTTCTGGAGTATTTTTCAGAGTGGGACCATGAGAGAGAGTGAAAGAGAGCGCTACAGTTACATTGTGTAGCTTTAAAATAAGTGGACATAGTCCTGTGTAATGTTTCACAAAAGCTGGCCCACTCTGAAATACATTGTGATGCTCCTGACAAGGTGCAGACTAAATTGGCCAAACCTTTGATTGCTCACACTGCTCCAAACAGAAGGAAGAGGGGCAGAATGTGGGGCACTTTCAGGAGACGAACAAGAGGACCGGGTATGTTTGAATGAGCCTCAAGACATGTCAAGGAACATGGCTGCAGTGCTTTATGGCAACAATATGAAACTTCACTGGAGGGGGTGGGGGGGTGTGACGGGCCCTGCTGTTCCTCATACCTGTTCCTGACAAGAAAAACAAAGCATCTCCACATCCCGCACTGTCCGCCAGAGACATAAAGCAGCAGGTCGGTGGGCCCGGAACTCCCATCGCGCTCGTCTCACTGTAATCTTTGTTGACAGAAAGCAAGTGCTGGTATCAGGTCACTTTCTACGGCTTCCAGTAATGCACCTCCGCCGTGATGTGATTCCTGCCGAGACGAGGCGAGGGACTGCCCACGCTCCTCGGTGTACGACCGTGAACAGACTCCAGATCGAGGCCCCAAGCAAAGCTGACAGCAGCAAGGTTGAACGTACAAGCACGAGTGTATAGCCGTATACTGTGAGTATGCATGCACATGAGCATGTCTGGAAAGAGGGCACCGGGGGCCAAGTGGGGGAGTCCCGGGTCCCATGGGAGATACTCGGAGTGAAAGAAGGGAGGAATGAGCAACAGGCCGACACAAGGGCACAGGCAGATGTGTGCAAAGATAAATGAGCAGATAAATCACCCACTGTCTGGGCCCAAGGCATTTGCATTCCTGAAATGAAACTCCAAGGAGAAACAGTGGAGCGCACCGAGCTCCAGTGACTTTAAATAAAACGTCTGGAGTGTGTGCGGCGTGGGGCGATGGAAGACGTGTGGGGGGAGACATGTTCCTTCACACTGAAACATATCCCATTACTCGTGATTAGACGGGACTGTTTTCACATCGCTGTTACAACAACTCCTGGCGCTTTTATCGCAAGCTGTATTTCAGTGGAGGGATGTATTTGGACGAATTGAAGGCGCTTTTGATAACAAGCATTCCGCAGCTCTGCATGCTAAAGTAAATGGTGAAAGGGGTCACCTAGACACGGCTTATTTTAGGCAGGCCCCCGTTTGATCTATTGAGGTCCTGGCTTCTCTCAATGTCACAGCGAAGGGCGCTCCCCGTGTAGGATCAGAGTGTTCCACATGTGATTTTGATGTCGACACAACAGACAACAGAGAGTACTCACCAGCAGAAATACAACTGTGGTCTGTTTGCTGTCAGCTCCGACGGCTTCAAACAACACTGGTGAGCTACAATTGCTCAACAGTCTTCTAAGTAAATAAAAATGAAATGCCAGATATTGGAACTGATTAACTTAAATGTGAAGGAGACATGTTTTGCTAATTCAAATTTTCCGAGGAGTCTTTGTTTTATTTCATTCACACATATTTGAGTAATCCTGTATGTCAGAAAAAGGCTTCAGCCCTACGGTCCTTTACCGTTTTCTGATGCTATAAACAATGGTATATGCTCGTAGCTGATGAAGTGAAGAGGGTGGGGCCAGCAGGGTTTAAAGGGACAGGCACCTAATCCAAGCGTTTTATGCAAAGTGAAAGTAACAGCTTCCCAAAAGAAGGCGTTTTCCATGCGTATACTTTATTTTAAAGTTATGAAATGTGAATGTGTGTTACCTTTGTATTATTCATGTTAATGCTCATCCATAATTTATTTGCACTGCATTATCTTTAGCCCAACTCTATGTCTATAGTGTATATGATATATTTACTGTTATTTATTTATTTTTTTTTCTTGTAGATTTGTACATATGCAAATTGTGTATATTAGATTTATTTTGTTGTATTTTATTCATATTTTTGCACATATTTATTTACTGTGGTAATATGACTAAGTAATTTTCCTTGAGGATTAATGAAGTCTGTCTAATTGTAAGTCTAAGTCTAAGTGAACGGAAAGGAGTACATATTTATTTAAAAACGCAAAAAAGCCTAATGTGTATTTTTTCAAAATGTTAAAATATTATTTCAGAATATCTAATTGAAGTAAACATGTTCCTTTAATTTTTATAACAATTTGCTAGGTTATTTAACAGTTTTTCTAGTTGGGACCGATAACTGCTTCAGTTAGACCACTTCCCTTTTGATTGCAGAATCAAAAGGACAGCCCATAATGTGAGCCAAGTGTAAATTTGTTTCCTTGTCTAAGTTTTAATTGTATGTATTATTTATGAATCATTTACATATCAGTTTTACACTTACAGCCACCAAAGGTGCTTAAACAAGACAAACAAAGTAGGGTTGCATTTAATAAGCCTGAGTTAAATCTTTGCAAAATGTTCACTATTTTTTTCCACAACACACAATATGTCATTGTTGAGAAGATGTAATAAAAATAAGCAATCCATTTTATAAAACTGCAGTTAAAGTGAGCGGCTCTTGAGTTATGTGAGAATAAAGCCGAAAGAACATTTTTGGCTGTTGCTACAATCCTTCACCCTCGGTCAGGAGTTGAAGCAGCGCTGGGACTTTCCCATGAGCGGAGGAGGCAGAAGTGAGAAGGGCCCTGGTGGGAGGCTGGCTGTGTGGGACGGACCACTGTCAGGCCCCGGCACAAGTGTTGACTAACTAATGGCTGTGCTTAACAAGTGGAGTGTAACGCGCTTGAAGAAACACAGCTGGATATGGGTCCGGAGCAATGAGTGACTGCACAAAACAAGTCATTGTCTTAAATGCCGTCCGCCCACAACAAAACAGCTTTCTCTACAGGATACAAGCTCGGAGTGGAGTGATGAGGGCGGTACAGCTGTGAAGACAAACAGCTGGACTTGTACTTTTTTGAAAGTTTTTTTCCTCATTTGCTTTAATTCTATTTTTTGAATCAGAAAAGCCTTTTTAAAACATTTAGCTTTAATCTCCTACCGCTGAGTGAGACATTCACTTTAGTGTTTCTCTTACCTCTGACCACTTAACTGAAAGGGAAAGAAACTCTATTTCCCTATTTATGGCCTGTTGATTAGTGTATAATCCTATACAGGCTGCTACATGCTGAGTCAGCAAAGCACCACTCGTTCATTCAGGATTAATTTACGTTAGCCACAGACAAATCTCAAAACATTTAGTGGAACTCTATTATTATGGAGTGTGGCTATTACTACTTTTTCCTTTTTCCTCTTACTTTGCAGAAGATGCATTCTGGTGAGAATTATGAGTTTGACAAATTTATTAGAAATTGATTTATACTGCTCAGGGCAATGCATTTACATTCAACCGATGGTGGCTGAGACCAATGGTGTGTCAGTATTAACAGTTATGAACCAATGGTGTGGCAGTACTGACAGTTATGAGCATGTTTTTGTTTTCAGGACAAACCAAACATTTTACCATTACAAATGTAAACAACATGGGATTCTTCTGATCTGATAAAATGAGTGTTTTTTTCCAGTCACTGACCAGGCATTCATTTAATGTACCAGTGCTTTGCAAATGCTCTCCTGAGGTTAGGGTTTTGGATTCTTTTAGTCAGTGCATTGTTGAGTACCTACAATCCCAAGTAGTGTTCAAACACAAACATCCCCTGTCTTTGACTCACTGAACAAACAATTGTTTGATAGGTTGAGCATCTTCAGGTAAAATTTAAAGGGGAAAATATTACTCTTTTAGTGTCAGTGTGATAGCTAAAGAAGTTGTTGCAGGGTGAATAAAGTGCTCTGCATCTATTCCTGGCATTGCTTGCTGAAAAACCACCCTTGCAATATTGTAAGAACTAATCCAGTGTCCCAGAAAAGTCTTGCGAGAAAGCAACAGACTCCAGTTAGACAAGCCAGTGATAGTTTTATTTCATTGATTTCCGTCATGGCTGAGCAGCAGTAGAAACATTTTTACAGATATGAGGACTCATGAGTTTTTAGGATAGTGGGGGGAGCTTCATAGAGAAAAATGCAAGTAAAACAGCAAAGAAACAAATTAGTTTACATGGTTCCCCTAAAAAGTAGTAAAAATGATAAAAAAAAACAAAAATGTAGCAACAGGTAGTTAATGTATAAAACACATCTAATTTTAAGATAAATGGTCCCAATTGGTTTATCTTATGAAGATCATGGCTTGAACAAGAGAGTTCCAGACCCAACTCAATTAGTGAATAGGCTAGGAAAAACACCAGATGTTCATGATAATATCTAGTCTATGTAAATCGGAGTGTACTTTTATATATGTAGGCTAAAGCAAAGCAAAAGTAAAAAGATCATGTTTGGTGTTGCGTTACGATGGCTGTTTTGTTAGAAGTGGAGGATAAAACAGTAGTCCAGCGTTTGTAAATGAGGGATAGATGGATTAGGACATGAGTGCAAACCAAAGGAATTTCCACTTATTTTCAAGGCCTATGATACACAAGAGGATGAGAGGGATGGAGATGTTTCCTTTGCAAATAATATACGGCATCTGTCTGCTCACAAGTCACTCGCAACTCATTTAGAAGCGTGATGTTGCCTTTAATAACAGGTCAGGGTGGGTTCACCAGTGTGGGAACTGAACGAAGAACATAAATTAGTCTGGAGAAAATGAATTCACCTCATTTTCTACCAGTAAATAGCTCAAAATGACTTTGGATTTAGGCATATGTTATCGACTTGTCTGACAATTATTTTTACTCAAATTTGGCACTTGGCAGCGCCGCTAACATGTGCCGGGATGATGCGCTCGAGCCAAGTTTAATGTTTTATATTATAACTCCAGAACTGTGGGCCAGCCGGAGCCCCACGCTGTTTTTTCTGTTCCTCTCAAGAGCGCGTTCATAACTCATTTCACATGCCAAGATTCTGTTTGCCTATAATGAGGCAGAAAAAAAGGATTTGGATTTTTACAGCGCTTGAACAGGCGAGAGCGAGCAAGCGTTTCCTTAAAATCTCCGTCTAATGAGCATTTTTGCAGCCTATCGTTTATGAGCGGGCAGCCGTTAGCCTCCGACCATGTGATCTGAGGGGGGGGGGGACTTGTCCCTATTTATGGCCCCTCTATTGGTGTAATACCCCATACCGGTGGCTGCATGCTTACTCAGCAAAACGCCACTCGCTTGTTCACGACTAATTTAGCCTGAGCTCAGACAAATTATTGTGAATGCTGCGAAGGTTCAGCCGCAGAAGTGGTTTTGGTCAGGAGAGTAATCCAGCCCAAAATTACAGCCTCTTATGGTAGTAATATGAACAATTGTGCATAAATGAAAAGTGCATGGGTTACCAATGGCATGCCATGTAAACTTCACTAAAAATACTTATGAGGTAAACTTTGGCTTGGAAAAAATATATGCATTTTACTTCTACTTTGGAAATTCTTCAGCACGAAAGTAATAACTTTAGCGCTGAAATGTATATTTAGACAGAGGTCATATACTGTAATTTTAAATAAAGATTTGGTACTGCCAATCTGCTGCTTTCTACCACAAAATAATAATAATAATAATAATAATAATAATAATAATAATAATAATAATAATAATAATAATAATAAATAATTTTACACCTGTGAAAGATGCTAACCTCTGATGTGCCTGGGTTTGCTCCACTTTTAGCACTTACTTAGCGTGCACGCAAACCTTTGATAAATTTGGCCCAAAATTGATTTACATTCAGATGCATCCTTGTCAACCACCACCAAACACACAATCACACTGACACACATGGGTGAAGTGTCTTGCCCACGGACACAACAACAATATAAACTGGGGAGAGTGATATTCGAACAGCCAACTTTCCGGTTATGGGACAACTGATTAACCTTTTTAGCTACTGTAAGCTTCTCTGGCCTGAATGTCCAATGACAAAGCAGTGCTTTACAATTCCAAGACCCAACCAGCGCAAGATTCAAACAGGAATAAAACTGGCTCTAAATTAAGGTAATTCAATTAAGAAGAAGAATGCGTACCACCAGTGGTACCCAAAGTACACTTTGGGAATCACTGGTGTAGTTCAGCTCCACAAATTGTATACACAAAACATGAACCATGCATTAGGAATTACAACAAACATTAAATGTCCTCCTAAAGCTTTAACATCTCTGGTACTTACTGTTTCTTATTCCCAGCAACTGTGGGCCTTAAAGGGGTCCAGCCTGCACAAGGGCCAGTTAGACACACTCTGATAGCAATTAATCACTCCCACACTAGTGAAAACCCACCGTAACATACAAGAACATACAGACTCCACTCAGAGAGATTGTGAGTCAGCCTGCCCAAGGACCAACCTCACAACCTCCTTGGTGAGATGCAGGGCACTAACCACTCCACAAGCACCATGCCACCATGCATATATATATTTTTTTGCCACAGTGAACCAGTTGCACAGTGATTTGGCAAGTTTTAATGCAAGGATAACCTTCTGCCAGAACCAGCCACTTTCTATGACTGAAATAGGTAGGTCAAGTGTGTTACTGTAGGCACTGGGTTGAGCATAATTCATAATTCGAACCATGTGGTACCAGACTAACATTTTTGAATGGAATAGGAAAATAGTTCAATTCAATATGGCCAGAATAGATTAATTCACTGTTCTGATTTTGACAGTAAATATTAGGGTTGCTGTAATATGTTATACATATTTTGCTAACCTGTGGTCTCAGTTCAGATGTTCAGATGACTCTGTCATGCGGAACCCTCTGTTGGGCTTCCATAGAAAGCCTTTGTAAAGGGCAGGTACTTTAGATGAAGATCTGATAAGTGAACAGATGAACCACCATCTTTATGAGACTTCCAGTCAGAGCAGTGCCATGTTGTTTACATTACCAGTCAACCCTAAAACTGACAAAAAATAATCAGATGGGCTACTCCCAGGGATCTAGAGTTCTATAAAAACTTAAACATTAAAAACTGAGAGCAATATAAGCTAAAATAATCATGTACGTGGTCTTAAAAGTAAAATAGTTACTAAAATAAAAATAAAAAAATTAGGTCACATGAAGTGAGATAGAAATTGCAGAACTGCTGGACAGAGAGTACCACACATACACACATACGCATGCACGCACACACGCATGCACGCACGCACGCACGCATGCACGACAACATCTCTCTCAGTTAGGAAGCTGTCCTAAGCCACTTACATCGCTGCTATTTGATAGTGTTTGTGTAACGTTTAGTTGTGACCTGTGCTGTGCCACTCCTTAAGCCATCCGCCTGACGGAGGCAACTCCAGGCCCTTTTAAGGCTTCAAGTACTGCCCGAGTCCTCCTTATATTACTGATGATATCGGTCCTGAAGAGTTTGCTGACAAGAGCCTGGGGATCAGAAATAGCCATAAAGCAGATGGGAAATTACATCTTATCCAACACGTCCTGAAATGGGCTGTCTGTTGATAGAAAAGGCTCACTGCGGTGTCTTTAAGCGGGGATTTAGCCTTTGACCCATCCTCCTCTGGTCCGTGGACATCATGACTCAGTTGTCATGGATAGCTTTACACTACACAGTACCCCACCAGGCTATAATGCTGCTAAGATGGCGAGAGAATCCTTAAACAAACCATCTGCCAGGAGGATGTATCATGTACAGGAAATGGAGACATATACTTTTTGGGAATCACTGGGAGGACATGTTGCTGCGACGGTCCTGTAGCACACACTTTGATTGAATATTGGAGAGGCGGAGAGCAAGCGAGACAACATTAATCCGTTAAGCCCCTCAATGATGGCCTCTGACCAGGCCATATGAGATCCACTAGCCTCCACTAATCTGCTCCAAACAGTGATGAACCCAGAAAGTGGCTCTTGCATTTACCAAACTGTTGACAGGCGGATTATCCCGTTTGGGCCAATGCAAACATCAGACGTCCTGCCACAAGCGCATGTCTCAGAGTGTAAACTGGACACTGACCATTATTATACCAACAGTGATATGATTCTATTATCGGCTATTATACCACTATGTACAGCAGGCTTACATGTCTGGAGATGCTATCGGAGAAATAAATTGAAAGATAATTCAGTGCTGGTCTCCACCCCAGTTTATGAATGCGTCTTGGAGACTTGCTGGCACCTGCCGTCTTACAAGACCAATGTAAGGACTTGTTCGATTGCACTAATATTAATTATGAAAATATAAATTGCATACTGTATGTTTTTTGTTTTTCTTGTGTCCCTCAGATCACAGTGGTGCTGGAGCTCCTGAGGCTGCAGCAGGAACACCTCCTGTGTCCTCAGGTCACTGGTGAAGACATGACCAGTCTGCTGCTGGAGCAGGACAAGAAGTCCCACCGAGTGCAGTGAGTTACACACTGTTTACTACTGTTATGTTGAAAATTTTAAAAAAAGCAAGACAAAGACCTATATTTGTGTCTCCTTTGAGGAGGACGTGGCCAAACCACTTCTGAATTTTGAACTTAACACCTCCTCTCTGAGCATGCCACCCAAAGAGCTGAGCGGTCCAGCTATTGGCCTGACTCAGTCCGTCCTGGACTGGTTTTGCAAAACCCTGCCCTCCATGCTCCGGCAGGTCCACTTCACCCGCTCTGTTCAGTTTCAAATGGTCCAGACTGTTCTAAACAAGATTAATGTAATGTTCCCTGGAGACAGACTGGAGATGAGACTGAGCTCCTTCTCCATAGATCTACTCAGATCCATCACCAGCGCCGCCGCAGAGGAAATCTGTGACCTGTTCAGCCCCAAAACTGAACCTGAGACAACCACAGACCTGGAGCCTGCCTCTCCTCTGCCTCTAACTGAGGAGCCTACAGAGGAACTCACTGAGGAACCTACAGATGAACTCACAGAGGAACCCACAGAGGAACTGGCTGAGGACCTCACCAAAGACCTGCATGCCTACAGACACTGTCCCCTTGGGGATGTTGACCACTGAGCTGCCTGAATACACTGTTGTCCTGGAGGTGTTGACCACTGTCATGTCTGAAGACACTGTCCTTGCTAAGGTGTCGACCGCTGTCCTGCCTGACACAGAGTGTCCTGCTCTTGCTATAGAGGGACACACCCCTGTAGATCTCCCTGCAGCTGCTCCTGTGTCTACCTCTGATGTTGGTGTCCAAACCTCATCGCTGCTGTCTCCCAGCACCACTGAGGGCTGCATCTTCTGCCATCTGCCAAGATGGATCAGAAACATCTACAGCTATTTTGTGTCTAAGGAGGACACTCACATGGAATGAGACATTTCTCATTCCTTTTTCATTTATTCATTTACGTTCAATAAATTATGCACATTTGTGCAACACTTCAATGAGAAGTTTGATTTTGTGTAGTTTTGTATGAAGTATGATGACCAAATGTAAAAACCTACATTCAACTCCAGTGTTTGTTATCTGATGTCAAAAGGTGTTTGAAAACAGAATAAACAGGTAATGTACAGTACTTGTCCACACCTCTTCACCTCTCTGTCGCAATCTTTGTTGCTTTGGACTGTATTAGAACTCAAGCAATTTCAGTAAATGCACTTCCCAATTATTTTTTAAAAGATACCTAACTTTCTTACTGCTCTATTAATTACACTGTAGATTTGGTATTTTCACAAAGTTTTAGGAAAATGAAAGATCAATAACTCATACGGTAAGCATTAATTCATTCAAACATGTTAGTGACAACAATGAAGCTATGGCAGCCAAGTGAATGCTTACTACATTGGAATTTATAAAAAATGGTGATATACATATCACAACAAAATCTTTCAAAATAAGTCATCTGGACTTAATTTTTAAAGTTGAAGACGTTTCACCGATTATCCACAAAGGATTTCTCAATTCTGAACTGATACAAGACCTGGGTTAGCTGCTCTTAGGCATGAGGAGTTTTCCATTATACTGCAGACTGGTTCTCTAGGACCAACCTCAGTGGAGTCTGCAGTACACCTCCACCTAAAAGATACAGACCAATCTTTTGAGGACAGTGAGGTTCGAATCTTAGCCAGAGTGAAGGTGGTTTGAGCGAGGATTCAAAGAAGCAATTTTTGTTAAAAAAAAAAAAAAAAAAAAACAGAAATAGTGGTCTCAGAGAAAACAAAACCACAACAAAACAAACCAGTTTCATTCAGGACATTAACATCAGAAGAACCAGACTATACTAATAGTCCGCAGGTGGGTTAATGACCCCCTCACACCAGAAGAGGACAAAGGACTTCTAACATCCCAAAACTACTGAAGCCTTTCAACTTTAAACCAATAGAATTTAGTTTCAGGTCAGAAACTTCTCCTTTCTAGGAACATATAGCTCATCTCTCATACCAGAATTGAGAAAAAGCCTCTTGGATGAAGGTGAAACATCCAGAAGACTTTCTTTCTAAACCTTTTATTGTAATGCCTGGATGACTGAGAGTCTTTACAGCTGTGCATAAAAATTAATTGGCTTTATATCATGCTTCTTAAGTGTCTCAAACTCCTCAAATTGCTTTACATTAGTCCATTATTCATTTAATCACAATCAAACATAGAGATGGTGGGTGAAGTGTCTTGCCCAAGGACACAACAACAGTATGCAATGCCAGTAGGATGCTTAAACCAAAAAGCTTCGGGTCAGTGGGCGAACGTCTCTACCAACTGAGCTACTGCCGCCTCATTAATGCTGAAAGTGGTATTCATGTTGCTTCAGTCATTTAATTTATCACAAATTTCACTTAGTGACTGTAAAACTGCCTACCTCAGCTGGTGCTAAACCTGCGCCTTCCAGTTAAATCAAAATCCCATTCGTTTTATGAAAGAGAGATTTTCAAAAGTGGACATATCAAGAAAAGATGTGGAGGAATCAATAGACTGAAGGCTTTGGTGTTCTACTGATTGGACAGAGTGTGCTCTTGTACAGTCGCTTTCAAAAGCGAACAGGCAAAAAAAAATCCCAGCTTTGAATCTTTCGTGGCTGGGGTCGGAGGTCAAACGCGCTGGGAAAGCAGTGGGCGTTATTTCGAACCCTTTCAAGCTCTTCCCTTCCCGCTTTCTTTTTTTTTTTCTTTTTTTTTTCTGGCATCTTCACATTAACAGTGAGGCTGCCGGAGCCATCCATTACAGTGTCAGAGTCCTTGTTGTGCGTTGGCCTGGGAGCACAGTCAAACAGCTTGTTTTCATTTCTACAGAAGGGGGGAAGGCCGGGCCGCTCTTCCAGTCCCCTGCCCCTCCAGATGTGCCTCGATCAAGGAGAGGTTGACTATACGCGCTTTGTGTGCTTACGGACACTAATGTGATTATGTCACATATTTTCAGCTGATTCCCATTGCTATTAGTCTTGGTGTGGGGTCCGCGTTTCAATGGCCTCATCAGGATGGGAGCTGGAGGGATTTTTCTTTCAGCAAACTCTGAATCCGGGCCAACGGAGAACACTGCGGATTGTGTTGTGGGAGAGAGTATGGCTGCATAAATCTTTCTTTTTGAACAGCAAAAAGTAATATTCAGCTTCTCAAAACCCAGAGAAATAGCCAATTCATTATTATGAAATGCTAATCTAAATGTGTTTATGTAACAGTGCGCTGTAATTTCCCCATAAACACAATTCTCCAGATCATATAAATTTGCTATTCCCTTTTATAAAACAGCATTATCAAGCAGCAGTATTCTCCATTTATTTCTATGAGCAAGAAAGTACAACGAGTTTAAAAGCCTTTTATTAGAAGGTAAGGAATATTTTATTGGATATTTTATTGGATTCTGCATTTGACCCATTCTACAATGCTGCTGTCAGGATCAGAGTCCGGGGACTGTCTCCAGATCTTGAGCCAGGTTCTTGGTCAGGAGTACCAAGCTGGAGCATTAGCCTGTTGTGCATGTGTTTTTAGGTTGATGGAAGAACCAGAGCACCTAGAGGAAACCCACCCAGATACAGGGAGAACATGCAAACTCCACAGAAATGTCCCACATGTTCCAGGAATCAAAGGACCTTCTTGCAGTACGGCTAGAGTGCCATCGTGCTGCTAAAGAAAGCACTGGTAATAAAATATGTGTGCAACTTTTCTTTATGATGTTGAATGACATCAAAAAGACACAACAAAATGTACACTGTAAAAAAAAAAAAAAAAAAAAAAACTCAAGGCAACAGGATCCCTCAAGATTTTTGAGTTTTGGGGGCAGCTCAAAATTTTTCAAGTTTTCAAAAAAAAAAAATTTCTCAATTATCTCAAGAAACTTTTTTTAATTTAACATTCATATGGCAAAAAACTTGAAGATTTATTCACTATATAAATATATATTTTACTTATTTTACAGGCCACTGACTATCCATTGTTCAGAAAAAAAGTATGATTATTGATAATAATAATAAAATAAACATAATATACTAAATTTAACAAAACAACTTTTTCTGAGCAATGGATAGTACTTTGGCTGTAAGATGAGTTTAAAAAGTTATGACAGTGAGTCAAATTTTAAGTTTTTTGACATATGAACGTTAAATTAGGTGAGCAAAAAATATTAATTGTACACCATTGTACAGCACTGTCCAGGTGTAATGCTGTGACATCTGAAAGCTATGTTAACAGTGTGGCTATTTTCAGATAAAAATAAAAAAAAAAACAGCTGTCTTTCACCCGTCCCAGCAGTCAACACACGACAGAACACTAGATCAAGCTCCCTAGAGCAGCTCTCAGTGCCTACATTCAGAAACATCTTTGGACAGAGGTCTGTTTTCCACTACACTTAAAGTTTGGAACGATTCTATATATTCTATATCACATCAGGACAATAAATTCTGAGTCACGGTTCAGAAAAACATAAAGGACTTTTTCTACTTGATGGCTTCAATTGTAACCACTGACTGATGCTGAACAGATCTCTGTGTGGATGTGATTTAGGAGTGTTTCTGATGCTTTGTCATCTTTTATATGTTTTGTTGTGATTGTGAGTTTTCTCTTTGTGTGCTGCAGAAAAAGGAACCTGCTGTAAATATATATATTTTTACTGAGTCAGGCCCATTTGATTGTGATTATTGCTTTTATTTTTTCCTGTTATTAAATGAAATGAAATGAAAATGAAATAAACACAACCTGAATGAGTATTTGACATCCATACAGTTTTTTTTTTTTTTTTGTCTTCCTTTGGTGGGAGATGGTAGGTTTCAGAAGAGAAAAAAACAGAGTAGCACATCATTTAGCACAGTTAAAGAAATCCTTTTACCATGTACCATATCACTTCACTTTAGTATCTCTGCTTCTCTTTTTGTTCTTCCCCCCTGTCCAGCTCTTTGACTAACATTGTCAAGAACATTGTGACTACCACTGTCCATGCCAATATCCCAAAGTAGCAGGTATAGACTCCAAGCACCTCCAAATACCCTGACCCATAATGAATCCAAAGTTTTCACTCAACAGTCATAGATACAGTCCTTAAACCCTGTGTTCTCTGCTGTTCCTTGTGGTTGCACTGTTGTAAATATGTCTGTGTCTTTGCCGCTGTCTGTCATGTGACCTGTTCCCAGTTAGTTATATTTTGTATTTTGTATTTGCTCAGCCTTTTTGGTTTTGGATTCTTCTTTGGAATTTTTGTAATTCCTTGGTTTTTGGGGGATTTTTGGATATTTTATTTTGTTTTTTTTCTATTTTATCTTTTTTTAAATTTTATTTTTAAGATAATTTCTTAATGCAATTTTGCATTTTGAGTCCTTGTTACCAAGTAACATTTTCTATGACAGATTAACGCTGCACAATGTAACTTTGGTTGGTTGTTTTTTAATTTTTATTTTTTATTTTTTCTAGCTTGTTTTGGCTTATTTTTTCTCTGCGGAGCTCTTCCTACATTTCAGAGTAAAGCACTAAATACTGATGACCACAATTGACTCCAGTGTGACCTGTTGCTTGGGTTTACTTCCCCTTTCACCTCCTTGAATCCATACAAAAGATATTTTTTACCATTTGGCTTCTCTTTCATGACAAAAAAACAAACAAACAAACAAACAAAACAAACAAACAAACATATAAAACCATTGCTATAGCTTTTATTTATGGTACTGCATTCTTGCAAGACTCAAGACTTCAGTGGCACTGGGTCAGCAGTACTTATTGTTGCAAGTGTTTTCGGCCCAGAGACAACAAGGGGACATCCAGGGGGTTTTATTCACCTCACAACAACTCATTTCACCACTACAGGGACTCTACAATTGTTTATTTGAGGTAGAAAACTTAGTTTTGCTTCAAATCTTTGGCAGAAGTGTTAACTACAATATTACAATGCTGCACTAACCAAGCCTGTACCATCCACTGCTTTCTCCACATTTGATCAATTCCACTCCAGGAGAACAGCGGTAAGACGCCATAACTCCAAAAGGTCTGGTCCCATACGGTGACTCTGAGCTCACCTGATGGTTAGATGGAAGCCAGCGGTCGTCAGATCTGAATAAGCCTCGTGTCATCTCTGTCTGTATGCCGCCGAGCTCTGGATCATACAAGCAGGCAGCATCCTCTCACTTGTCGCTAGATTAGGGGCCAGCTGGAGAGACGGCTCTGTCATCTGTGAATCCAAATGGTGAACCCCGCTCTCCTTTAAGCCTGCCAGTCTGGGTACGACAGGATTAGGCCTCCTGCTCACCGACTGGGCCTAGATTTTGTCAACCGTTCCTGCCAGAACACGTGACAGGGGCCATTGTTACCGTCCTTTCTTAAAAGATGTAATAAATTCTTGTTTCAAATAGAGATACCTGTTGATAACATGGAGTAAAGGCTACGTCAGCGTTACTTGTGTCATGACAATACCCAATGTTGACGGTGAAGATAAAAGGGGTGTGGCTTCTGGTAAATCCCTCCGCTCTTGGCTGCGTTGCTGTCACAGTAAATCTTGTTTTGATGACTTGACAGAGCGCTTAGCGGCGGATGCTCAGGGGTCCAGAGACAGAAGTCAGTCATTGGACTAGCAAAGTTCTAGATTTGGGTGGTATTACATTTTGAAGGTTTTCATAACTTTCAAGAAAAATATGGTAAATTGAATTAAACTGTAGAATAAAAGTGCAGTTTTAGTTTTGGGGCTAATGATTAAAGCTGGAGTAGGCAATTTTATTTTTTAATGTTGGTAAAACAAAAGAAATTTGTAAAAAAAATGCATTATGTGGCTTTCTAAAATATTATAATGTTGTTTCCTCATCAAAAACAGACCTGGAGTTGTGTTTTGCTTCATTCACACCTGTTTGAGTAATCCTGGAGTCACTGGCACATTCGTTCTGAGGTCTCAAAATGCTTGGTTGCACAAACCTCATATGAGTGATTGGCATTGTTTGTTGGTCTTGCTTATTCATAACTATGGTGCATTTAAATTGTATGCTGGTATAGCTTTTATAAAATAAGCAAAATAAGCAACAGAATATGAAAATTCAGCTTTAACACTAGCTAAGCCTTGGTTAAGGCTGGAGTGAGCAATTGCAGAGTAATCTGTAAGAACATACATTATAGAACCAACATGGCTGCCAATTGTTATTGTTACATTATTTGTTTTTGGTAAATTTTCAAAGGCCTCTTTTTGGAGTTAACTGGCCAAGTTTAACAACATTTGTATGCATATACTATATATAACCTACCACCATATTTAGAACGCCTTATCCAAATGCTTGCTTTAAGTTGGGTAGATCTGTGGTGAAAAGTGCAGATTGTAATTCAGCTACTCACTGTTTTCAGAGCACGTGAACAGCTTTGGTTCACTGGTCGTCTTTTGAAAGCTTCTCTTTCATAAAATAGCCATATCCATCTCCTGAACCTGAACTGACTGGGACATATGAATATTTTGGAGAAAAGTATTTTTAAAGCATAATTTTTTATTTGTCTCTAAACTGTACATTCTGAGCTGCCAAAGAGTTACCAGCTGAGGTGACAAGCTTTAGTTGGCCTCGTGCATTTGCGTCCAAGTGCTCCTTTTGAAATATGAATGCCCGTTAATATTTTCCAGAGGCCCTTCCACACACTTTTAATGCTCAGTTTTTTTGTCTTCTGCCTATCCCAGGAACAAAGACTGGTTTCTGTTTCGGCTCTCAGCCTGCTGTGAGCGTAAGGGCCTGGCCAGCCCATTAACACCCACCTCAACATGCTCCTTTTCCAGCATTGGGAGCTAATTACAAACACTGGCTAGGCTTAAAAACCTCTTGTAGACAGCCGCAAAAGAAAGAAAAGAAAGAGTGCGAGAGAGGCGTCTGAGTGCAGTTGGTATGGACTAAAGAGGGGGAGGCTCCTCGCTGACTAATGAATCCATAGGCGGCTCCACGGCCCAGGCTACTGGGTAAATAGTTGTTCACTATATGCACTGGTGCTTAGGCAGAGTGGGCCTTTCCACAGCTATGCTTTTTGTTGCTGGTCAAATTCCTCAAGAGCACAGGCGCGCTGAAAGGTGCACTGCTGTTGTGTTCGAACTCTTTCAACATCTATTCTTGGGTAGTGTAGACACAAGAGGAGAGGGGGAGGCTGGGACTGCAGCAGCAACTGGACATGACCTCAAAGAGAAAGGAAAAGGGGGAGGAAAGGTTGTACAGATGTTCACTGAATATCACTTAAACATTTTGTTTGCCATATATATATATATATATATATATATATATATATATATATATATATATATATATATATATATATATATATATATATATATATGGATGAGTCATTGGTACACTTTCATAAAAGGCAATACTACTACTGCCTAAGTGCAGATTCTTATTCTCTTCTTTCACAGGATCATTTGTAGCTTCTGTTCCATATGCCTGTACTAAACTGGGTAAAAGGGCTTGTGTCCACACGCAGGGGCGTAACATCAGGCAGTGCAGCCAGTACAACTGCACTGGGGCCCTGGAGGTTTAGGGGACCATTAGAGTGGGGCCTTCTTCATCTGAGGTCAAGTCTGTGTTTAAAATATTCATAATAATTAGAAGCAGCATATAAATCTGTTACTTATTTAAAAATAAAGTCAATTTTAAATCCTATTCAATTGATAAATACCTAACATGTATTTTTTAGGATAAATACACAAATTGTAAGTATTTAAAAAAAAAAAAAAAAATTATATATATATATATATATATATATATATATATATATATATATATATATATATATATATATATATATATATATAGTTTCACAAAATTGTCCCTAAATAATCATGAATAAGCCCCTGTTTTTTGTATTAAACTCAACAGTAACTTTTGATGAATTAAAAAGCTTAATACATGAACCTAAAGAACTGAATGTGCTTCATAACTTTAGGGCCCAGCCTGAAATCTTGCACTGGGGCCCCACATTTCTAAGTTACGCCACTGTCCACACAGCACCTTGTGCATGGAATATATTGCAGAAAGACTGGAAATTAAATCCAAACTGAGTTCTAGGAGCCATCTCCGCAACAAGCACTTGTGTTTCATAATTTCTTTGTCTCTTTCTGTTATTTTGTCTTTGCCTGTGTAATTATGTAACTGGGTTTTGTACTTGCTGCAACCTCTTTTGGCCCATGAAAAATAAGTTTTTAACCTTAAAGGGATTTCCCTGGTTAAAAAAAAAGGTTTAATCAATAAAAATAGCAAAACATTTTATTATGAAGACCCATAAGCAACAGGTTCTGGAATCTTGTTTTTTCTTTATTCATGCATGTTTAAGTAATCCTGCATTTTTTTGGCATGGCTGCTCTGAGGCTTTAGAATGCTCAGTTCCATGAACCGCTGTCCACTCCTGGAAGCATTGACCAATCAACAAGGCCTCTGCATTCAATCTGCTCTCATTCATTTATCCAAAAAGAGTGTGCAGCTCTGTTTCCACTGATTCCTCACAAACATTTTACATTTTGTAGCATCAGTAAGTTTAAGGAACTGAAAAGCTCTTTTTCAAAATGGCTCTGCACTCTGTTGCACTCTACTGTCCTTTGCTGGTCACCTCACCTGTTTTTATTTTTTTATTTTTATTTTTTTATGGCAGTTGTAAAGTAATTATTGAAAAAGCTTCTTTGTCACAAAATTTTTGAAAGTTGTAAAACATGCAATACTGTTATAGAGGTCACCCAAAAAATAAATAAAAGAATAATATAACCCCTTTATAATAAACAGGTTGGTTTATTGTTTTTCCTGTTGCTGTTGGTGATATCTTGTGGTGAAGTTGCAGTGCTTCGTCTTCAGTTATGCTCTGTTTATGTGCTTCTTTACAAGCAGTGCTCAGTTTGTCTGCTCAGAGGAAAGGGGGAATCAGCAACAAATGGACCTAAAATAACTTTTTTCACTGGGTTGTATGCAACTTTATAACATGGTAGAAAGATCAGTAAAGTCAATTTTGCATAAAACAGCCCTTTTAAATACCCTCAACTCAGAGACACTATGGTGTTGTACCCAAATAACATGGATGTCCTTCACATCCTGCAGTGCTCAGTTTGTTCTCTAGGGGCAGACGTAGTAACATAAGCAAGGATACTTGAAATAGCTCTCATCGGGTCCCACGGAGATTTGCATAAATAGTCAAAATAGCTATCTGTTAAAGGCTAAAAACGTAGCTCTGACTGATTCAACAGCATTCAACTACAACATTTTACACAGTGCACTTTTAAGAAATACCTACAGTGTGATGCAATGACAGTTTGAATTGTACAATATTGTTGATAAAAGGCCTCATTACTAAGGCCTGACAAGTATTGAAAAGTATCCAAAAGTCATGTAAGTTTAACAAGAGCATACTTTTTGGAAACTACTCCTCAAAGCATAACCTTTGCTCTGAGCGGATCTCTTCTTCGGAGATGAGTGGCACCTTTATCTCCCAAAATCTGAAATCTTCTAAGTCAAAATACCTTTCTGATTGTTATGTTCTGCAGCCTCAGACTTTGCCGGTCTTAGGTCTAAATCCCTTCCCCGTCTTGCTGCGCGGATCCCACCTCCGTATATATATCTCCTCCGCGCAGACACATGACATGCACGCGGCTGACACGGCTCTGCGCTGCGGTTAGGCTCAGTAGTTCCCACATGTAACTGTCTTTAATCAAGTCCCGTGCCTGGAAGCCCGAGGCGCACAGATCAGACACATCTCAAAGTGTGCCCATCAACCACAAATTACAGGCCTTGATTTGAGGTTAACGCAGAGCCACTCCTCCAAGAATAACACAGCCAGAGTAATACCTCCACCGGCAGAAACCTGCGACAAAGCTCCTGAGCTCCGCGCCGGATCAAATTTGGCAGGGAACGGGCCCATTGTTACCGCGGGGGCAGGGCGAGGATGACTGACAACATGTCTCCAGGATATTAGGTTTCATTTTTATTGTGTCTTTGACCTGATATGTCACTATAAAGACGTAATAAGAAGAATTATTGCCTATTATTGAAGGTTTTTTTTTTGTCCAGTAAGAAAAGGTTGGAGGTCATGGCCCGATACCTTTGCATGCTTATAGTCTGGCCCATTTCAATGTGTCATTTTAAAGCCTTACTCAAGTTATGTGGGTTACATATCTTGCCAAATTCCTCTAAAAGTGGGCCATAAAACAAAAGCAGCACAAAAAGAAAAGTGTGCTTCACTTGTAATAGTGTTCAGTTTGTGTTCTTAGGGGAGGAGACAGAAACTGGAAGTACTGAAACTAAAGCAGCTCCTTCCACTGGATTAAAGTATTATTATTCTTACAGAATGCATCATAATACACTGAACAAAAAAAAAAAAAAAAAAAAAGAAGGCCTGTTCAGTAGGACATTTAGTGATTAGTACCTGTATACAAAAGTCACGTCTGTGTGGAGTGCCAGTTATGCAGGTTGTAATGATCAAAACAAAACTAGATGGTTTGGCGTGATAGTTTGGCTTATTTCTATCTATTGTATTGGTATATACAAGCCTTGCACTGATCATGTGCTCTGCCATATGGCCCAGAAGTCACAGAATTAAAAAGAGTGAAATTAATAATAAATGATTTCCAATTGTCAGACAGTTTTGTGAAAAGAAGCCTACTTTTTCAATTTCTTGTGTGTGCTCAGTTTGTCCTCTTTGGAATGAAATAGGAAGTAATGGAACTAAAAATAGGGTTCTGTTGAGCACTGCATATCTATTTTGTCACTATAAAGATGTAATAAGTAGATTTACTGCCAGTTACTGTAAAACTAAAGCTGCTTAAGAAGAAAGCTTTGGTCCAAAATAAACTTTAAACCTGTCCAAACTGTAGAGCCTTTGAGTGACATTAAACTAGTGGGTTTCTGGATCCAGAATTTTTTTTTTTTTAAGGATTCTGTACCATTGCAACTCCAGGCCAAAGATACAATCTCCAGCCAAAAGGTCTCATAGAGCACTAACCAATGAATTAGAAGATCCCCGGTTTGAGTCCAGGTCTGGGCACCGTGCCTTGTTTAAGGCAAGACACTCAATGAATAGGATTTTTTTTTTTTTTTTTAAGTAGCATATCAATGTGAAAAGTTTCTTGTAGATTCTAGGAAATCTAGGAAAAAATGTATTGCAAGTTTTGATGTTTAATGTTTCTCATACAAATAATGCAATATACAATGTTTGTTTAAAAAAAAAAAAAGCACATTTGCATACTTTTCAATAACATAAAATATGAATATTGGAGAAAACCAGGTTTAAAATTCTTGATTCATGTTGTCAACATGTTACATAAAATGTTTTTACAGAAGGGAATTTCCGTTAAATAGAAAATACTGACAATAGACTTGTTTTTGGGAGTAAAATGACTAATAGGCTAAGGATTATATATCAACAAATCCTGTTCTGCAAAACCCTTCAAAATATAGCTAAGTATAAGTCTGGAATGTGTGGTGCATTTAGGAACTACTGAAGTGGAAATTAAAAGAGTGTGAGAAAAACACATTTTAAGAAAACAGCCTTTGAAATGAATGTTTCCAAAATAAATCTATGGACACAAGTTTACTAAGTGTATTAAACTAAACACCTTAATATGTAATGTGGATATTTTCGTTATTTTGTTATTAGGAGTACCTAGCTGAAGGATTAGCCTATAGTGGGCATGTTTTAGGCTGATGGGGAGAACATGCAAACTCTACACAGAACGGTTCACACCTTAGGATTTTACTATGTCTTTCACCAGACATGTCATCATTAAGACGTAGTAAGAAGAATTATTGCCTATTATTGTTGGTTTTTTGGTCTAGTGAGAAAAGGTTGGAGGTCTTGGCCCAACACCTTGGCGTGCTGATAGTTTGGCCAATCTCCATATGTAATTTATATTGTGGAAAGCCTTACACTGGTTCCACGCCTCGCCAAATACCTCCTAAAGTGGCCCGTAAAAACGAAAGCTTTTTATCATGTGTACTTCTTGGCAAATAAACAAACAGAGCACGGCAAGAGGTGGCCATATAAGAAATAACACAATGACATTCTAGGTGCCAGAGTCAAGCCTTACATCGCACTCACCTTATTCAGCGCCTTTAGTTACCACATCATAAAGTCGAGGCGCAGACTCCCCCCCCCCCCCTCTATTTCTGGCACCTCTCGCTCCTAAATCTGCGCTCGGAGAATGCTTGAACCGGTTTGTTAAGAGGCGAGCCAAAGTAAAGCATTTGTCATTAGCGAGTTGAGGCGGAGCGCTGCCCCAGATGTAGCCCTGGAGTTGGCTCGGGCCGCAGAGTGAGCGAGATTTGAGAGCTCCGGCTCATGTGGCTCCCAGGCAAGCAGCCAAAGGAGAAAGTGGCCTCCTACTGTTTAATGACAATAAATTCAGTGCTCGGCTCCGGATCGCTCTTGTATTTGGTAAACAAGGTTAATGCTCCTTTTAATTGAGCACCAGGTGACGCAAGTGACCTTCCTCACGGTGACACCTACCTGAACGACAGGGTCCAACTAAGGGGCATGCTGGTTTTTAATGGGACAGCATGCAAAGGAGCATCAGTACATATCATTGACATTAAACATTTACGTTCTGGGTGGTTAAGGCAAGCAGAAAGATTTAAAAGTCTATTAAAAAGTGTTTGATTGACTATGGCTGAAGTTTAAAAATGTAAATGTCTTACTACAATGGCGGGACAGGAAATTTGAAGTTTTCTCAAATGAAACTGCCTGCCTAGATAGCCCTTCAGTAGCTTAGTACGTAGAGTCATTTGCACACTAACCAAAAAGTTGGTGGTTTGATCCCCACACTGCATACTCCTGTTGTGTCATTGGGCAACACACTTTACCCACCTTGCCTCCGGTGTCTGTAGCACCGCTGTATGAATGTGCTAGTGTGATTGTGTGTTTGGTGATGGTCAGAGAGGCCGCAGATTGTGAAGACTGTGCAGAGAATGAACAATGGACTAATGTGTACTGAAAGTTAAATGCATGATTTTTATTTATTATTGAAAAATTGTTACATGTATACAGCTTGACATTACCAGATGTTACTAGCCGCTCCACGTAGCATTATACAAAAAACTGTGACCTTGCATTTCCTATACCCATGACAGCATAGCCAGACTTCTGCTTTTATTAAAAAAAAAATCTAAATTGTGAGCAATTAGCAAGCTGTAAAATGAATCTGTTGTAGTAATAGTAAAAGTGGTATAGTGGTTAGCACTCCTGCCTCACAGCAAGAAGGTAATGGATCTATGTGGAGTTTGCATGTTAAACCTCCCCCCTTGTTGAAGAGTGCCAGCATATTAAAAACATTATAAAGCCTATATCACATTGACTGGTGTTGCTTTTTTACAGATTCATTCACATTATATTATACTATGATACTGGATGATTAAACAGTGTTTTACAAATTGAAGAAAAAAGTTGGGTAGTTTAGCTTTAACTTTAACCAAGGTTTGACAAAGTGCTCTGATGTAGACAGTACCACAGAGTAACTTATATAAACAAATGAGAGACAACATGAAGAATATGATAGATTCCCATTTGTATTCAATATTTAATATATTATTACATATAAATAATGCTAAGGCATTGATAAGATGTTTGATAATCAATGCAGGACAGCATGGTCTAAAGCTAAACTCAAATATAGACAATCCAGGTGAATGTTTTATTTAATATCCAATTTTACATGCAAGTATTAAAAATATTACCAGCAAATGTATCTATGCTTTCCTTGTGAGGGGTGGATAAAGAGAACCAGGGGCTGTGTACCTTTAAATGAAATGAAAGTATGTATTTGCAAAGCACTCTGACAATAGAAAGTGTGAGAATGGAGTATTACTTGGTCATTTCACATAAAGTGGTCCTCCCATCTCCAAGTAAAACTTAAAGCTCTTTACAAACACCTCAAAAGAGGGATTATGGCTAATTGAGCATTGTAGCCAGATAATTGGGCCCGAGGACCTATCCACATGGAGAGAATAAGCGTCCCACTCGGATTGTGCAAAAGACACAAAGCCGGGGGTGGAGTAATGGGAGTTAGGGGATTGTCAGCTGCTCTTCTGAGAGCTTGTTTCACATACTCGCCTCAAAGTGGAGCTAATAACTTAACGCTAGTGTGTTTTCACTCTTGAGGGCTCTTTCTGCTGGAACCCAGAACATTCTCCCAGATCCTTTGATAAGGACTCTTGAGGGACTTTGTGGAGCTGGCCAAATTCTTTACAAAGACTTTCCCTTCTCTTCAGCGCCTCTGTCTCGCTCTCATCCACACGTACGCTGCCTCCACTCTGCACAGCTCAATGGGATCTGGTTGGAACCAGTTAGTTACATATGTCATCATTTAGGCTCTTCCATTTGTGTGCTCTGATTTCAAATCAAGACTGAAGTGTTTTTATAAAAAAAACTTTGTTGAAAAGTGGTAGCGATCAAACTGTTGGACTATCACATAAATGTTTTCTCTGTAGATGAATAAAATGTGAAATAGAGACCAGATTTTACTTCCAGTGGCTGCTGCCTGTGCAATTAGGCAAAAGGTTTAAGAAGTGCATTTACTGTATATAGATCAATAGCTCTCAAATGTTTCACTCCAAGTACCACCACAGAAAATACTGCATTTGGCTTCCCAAGTGCAATTGATCATTATCGTCTAAAATAAGCCTAAATCAGGACTAACCCAGGTTTAAACCCAATATTAAAATAGTGATTTAATCTTTCTTAAACATCACTAAACCAGGACTAAACAGAGTCTAAACTAGGACCAAACCTTAACAACCAACAACAAGTCAAAAGTAAGAATGTAACCCAGGACTAAATAAAGAATAAAACCACAGTTAAACCCATCTGTTTTTATTGGTTTTCATCTGTTGCACCCATCCCACAGTTTGAGAACCATTGATAATATTCTACACTACAGTAACTTTACATTTGGGACCCCTCACAGTCAATAAGCCCTTGGATGGTTTCATGCTTTCATTTTCTCAGGTATAGCTTGATTTTTTTAGGTGGGTCATTACATTACTCAGACGGTGTGGTTGATGTTTTGCTTTTTCACAAAAAATATTCACAATAAATTGAAGTACTTTGTCATCAGAAAATGATATGTTGATGGTTTTTATCTTATCCACAGCTTATTAATACAGTTAAGCCAAAAATTATTCCTCCCGTGTCTTTTTTTTTTTTTTTTTGACAGTTTAAATGTTTTGTTTTACTTCCGTTTAGTCTGGAAATAACACAACAAAGTGATAAAATATATAAATACATTATCAAGAAATTTAAATATGTCCAAAATAATCAGTGGCAAAGCATTTATTGGCTACCACAGCTGTATTTTTTTTTTTTTTTTTTTTTTTTTACAATTGTTAACAAGTTTTTTGTACCTTTGCACCTTCGATTTTGGCTGTGGTGGAATGTAATGAAGTAAAAAAAAAAAACGTTGTTACTTTTACCTCACCTCATTTTGGAGCAGGTATCTGTACTTTTTATTCCACTACTTTTTTAATTGGTTTGAAGTAAAATGTATTCTGACTTTGGTTTAAAATCATATGCTTTTGTCACGCTCATTGCAGACACAGTACCTTTTGCTGCTTACAGTACCTTAAAGTAAAGAAATTGCGTACTTCCTCCACCACTGGATTTTGAAGCTCTCTTTATTGCATACAGATCCAAGTCTCTAATGTCAGAAGACTTCCCTGTCATTACTCTATTCTTCAATTCTCTCCACAAAATCACAATTAGATGAGTCAGGTCTGGACTCTGGTCTTGGCCACTTCATCATGTTGATCCTGATCCAACCATTTCTTTACCTCTTTGGCTGCTGTGTGTCTTAGTTGTTGAGAAAAGCCGGGGTATGAATCTATTTTAGTTATTTTACTAAAGATGTATTTAAAAAGTCAATACAAAAATTTAAAACAGGAAAAACAGCAAGTCTAGATAGTTAATGAGTACATTGTGTTGGTTATGAGTGCACAAATCCTGAGGTGATGAAATATCTGATTCATTTGCCAAGTCTATCTGATTAATACTCTGCTATTGCCAGTCATTTTTGTAAAGGGTCTATCTGAAAGTGATGGCCAATGCAGTCTGTGTATTAATGTGTTTTACTTCTTGTTTGAATGATGTCAAAAATGACTTGAGAGGCTTGATGCCCAAACCTATCCTGCTTAGGGCCTGTAAATACACAGGACCGGCACTGATTGTTACTTCAGTCTGGAAAAAAAAAAAAGAAAAGTATTCCAGTGTATACTACTTAGTCTGTTATTTATGAATACGTTTATGCTCCATACCATGTTTATGCTTATTAGCGAATAAATAAATTAAATGATTAAAATTGGGTTTAAGTGTATGTCATGGCTGTACACCTTCCAAACAAACAGCATCACCAATACACCATCATACATTTTAAATTCTGTTTCTGTTCAGTGTATTTATATCCCAATGTTGGAAATGCAGTGTAAGTCCAAACCTAAGCTGCTGGAAGTAAGTGTAATACTGCTAATGGTCTGTGCTCTGACCCCTTGCTCCTGTTCTCCTCTCCGAACACAAACACTCCGCTCTGCCCTTGACTCATCCTCCTCCTCCTCCTTCTCTTCCTCCCACCTCCACCCAGGCTCACCGTGACCCCCACAGGACAGTTCTCTCTCTCTCTCTCTCTCTCAGACCCTCTCGACCTGATCCGGCTTTAGCCCAAACCGGACTAACGACCAGAGTCCAGAGATGAGAGCTGTGTGTCCCGGAGCTCACCTCACAGCGGGACGCCTGTTAGACATCCAGCAAGCCAACAGGAGCCGATGTCCTCTAAGTCTGCCTATAGCCTACAGTCTCAACAAGGGATTTTAAAAATGCGGTTTTAGTTACAAAAAAAAAAAAAAAATGCAAGCTGCTTATAATAAAGACAAAAACTGGCCTATGAAGTTTATAAACACTGTATAAATTATTATTATTATTATTATTATTATTATTATTATTATTATTATTAATGATAATAATAATAATAATAATAATAATAATAATAATAATAATAATAATAATAATATTAAATCAATATTACATGTGGTGCTGTTGATGCTGGGAAAGGGAAAAGAAAAAAAAAAGAAAAAAAAACAGGCTTCAATATCTCATTGTGGGGGTGGGGGGTGGGGTGGGGACTATTCCTCTTTGTTCTGATGTGTGATTGGTTGAAAAATTCAGTCCCTGCTCTAGTTCTCCCTCTGCCAAATGTGCTTTGTAATAAAGCATAGATGAGGTCTCAGAGTCTTTTTTTTTTTTTCAGAAATGGCTTATTATGCTGCTGTTGACTGAATAAATAGTTTTCCTCAAATATAAAAATGTGCCAGCAGATTAAAATCCTTAATAACAAAGCAAAAATGACTTCTTAAAATATTTATCGCAACATACCATTAGCTGATTGGATGTTTGTTGCAACTGCAGGGAAAAAAAAGAATCACATACTTTCATTTCAAAGAGTGTTACACATTATTAAAAAATAGTTACAACAGATATGTTCCATTTTGTCTAACTGTAAATTGCAACAATGGCCCTTCCTGTCTCCATTAATTTTAATGTTTTACACAAACCTGACTCAAAGCGACAGTGCATTCCAAACCAATTTGTCCATGTAATTTAATTATTCCAGGTCAAAGATACAATTAACCAAAATGCATTTAGTACAACAGTTTGCTTGCAGTTTTGTGCTCCATGCACAGCACTCATTTTTTAAATAAGCCTGCAATTATAAAATAGGAATTGAACTTAATAAACACACAACAATGTTTCGTATATAATGGGCATGCTCATAATTCAACTATAAGGATTTACAAACCAGTATGCTTTTTGTGCCAGTCCCAAGCTCATATAAATGGACAGGGTAGTGCTTGGGAAGGGCATTTGACATAAAACCTATAATTCTAAGGTTAATGAGTATATAATTACAAACTTGGAGTGTGCAGACCCCCACCAAAGGCACTGGCCCTATAGCCCTAAAATAATGTCCAGACCTGTACTCAAACAATAGACTGCTAACCTTTAATAAATCAGGGCCCTATGAAGGCTATATACAGTTTAATAGCATTGATATAAAATGGCTCTATTTACCAAAGTCAGAGGTCAACAGCTGCATCGCCAAGTTCCGTCCTCAATTCTTTTTCACTAAATTATCATAAAGGCACCTCATTAACGTTCACTGTTTATGGCCAATCGCCGAATGATTACACATATGTGGTATAACTGCAATAGAACAGCTGTTGGCACCACTATAGCCAGCCTCCACATTAAATAATGGGCACAGATAGTTTAAACCGGGTCACAATGGCGCGGTAGGAAAAGGTCACATGGCAGCATATGGGAAATAATGGCTAAAGGAGCATCACTAAAAGAAATGTTGCCTTCTGTTAATGTCGCATGGTATAGAATCAACATGGAAGGGCAGCACCAGCTCATTTGGAAAGGTCAGAGATTTGCTTTGTCTAAACGTTGTGTAAATATGACTTCTGTGCAAACGGTTTACTATGATCTGTGTGAGGAGGGACTGCAGGAAATAAAAGGAAGCCTACTGTAAATGGGAAATACCCTCAAGTGCTGTAGTGCAATGTGATGTGAAGTAATGACATGCTCTGAATAGAAGATTGATGAGATGGGATTAATAACAAAAACACTGTGTACAGAGATGTATAAAAGAAAATAAAAGTCTGTGTTATTACAGAAAAGAAGGAAGTTAAGCTTTTACATTGATTTCTTCACAAGGTCAACTGAAAATGGGGATTTAGGCACTACTTCAGTATATTGTAAAAGTTGATGCGTTCAAATACAGACTGCAAAGACTGTGCTCTTCAATAGTCTGGATTCATGTTTGATAGTTCAGGGGAGAATGGATAACAGGTATAGTTATAAGGCAATGAGAATTTTGTATTGTTCACTTATTTTGGCATATTTGTATTTATTGTTTGAAAGTGTGGTATCATTCATATACCAGCAATTTCATCTGCTCTCATTCATTTATCCAAAAAACTGGTGCACAGCTATGTTTCCACTGATTCCTCATAGCTAGTATTTTTTTTAGCAGTAAAATGGCATCATAGAAAAAGTTTAGGGAAGTGGAGTGTTTATTTTCTTCTTTGATTTTGTTTAATAGAGTATTTACTAAAAACGTTCTCTTTTAGTCATGTAATGTTTAAAGGTTATAAAATATGCAATGCTGTTCAAAAGGTGACCAAAATTTGTTTCAAAAATGTGAATAAAAGCATAATACAGCCTTTTAAAGCCTTATTAAAAGTAACGCCACAATTATGTTGGTGCCACTCAATGTTTTATTAACATTAATGAAAATTTGCCAAAATTGCATTAGCTCTTAAACCACCATTTGACATTTAGATAGATTTTAGATGAATGCAAAGTTAAACCCCTAACTGCAACACCTCCTAGTCAGGGATGCCCAAACTATGGCCTGGGGTCCAAATCTGGCCTGCAGACCTTTTTTTTTATTTTTATTGGCACTTAGGGCTCCTTCTCAATTGGCCCAAATTACCACAGGTAGTACTTCATAAGACTGCGTCTCAATGCAACTAAAACTCTCTATAATCCAACTTTTTATGAACATAGATGCAATGTCTTTGACCTCTTCTGCTGCCAGAGTGATCTCTGTGGTTGCTGCCCACTGGTGGCATAGCAGGATTTTAGTAAGATCTTGGTTATGATGAAGTATATTTACACAGCAGTAATGTAAGGAAATACTTCTAGACATGAACAATAACCAATACTTTTTTGTGAGACGGATATCTTTAAGAGGAAAAAAAAAAGAGAACAATTTCAGTGATACTATGTCCCAAGCCTGGATAATTGTGCAATTGTGGAAGGGCATCTGGAATAAAATTTATGCCAAAGACGCTTGGAAATGATTGGGGATGGAATATGGCCTCTAGTGAGGGGCCCTCCTCCACATATATTTTTCAGCATTTGCCCCACAATGAACCAAGTTTGGCCCCCTTCTGGTCTTTTATAACCAAAGTAAAACCCATCAGTTAGCAATGTAAACACATGTATTCTTTATTTTATGAAATTCTAAGCCTCAAGTAGCCTACTCTGAAGCTACCAGGACTCATCTCACAGACTATTTCACTTGCCTCTGCATGAAAACAGCTTTGGTTAATTTGGTTAGCTAACAGCGCTGGCCCCGGCTTGCATGCAGCACAGGGCCCGGTGGTAGCAGTCAGCGGTTAAACCACAGTAGCAGAAAGGTTAATACACTCAGCACATGTTGCCTCTTACAACAGGTGGTGCGGCGCGATCTCCCCGGCTCCCAGCATTCCAGCCCTTCTCCATGCCGGTGGCCCCTGGTATTGTGGGATTTACGCTGCCTCCCCTCCTTTCAAGCGCGCAGGCCTGACTGACAAGCTAATCGTTGGGCTGGGATCCCCTCAGCTATTGATTCCACTGCAACACAACACCTCCCAGTCAATGAAACTGCAATATAATGCTTGAGCTGCAAAGAAAAGGGGAGTATTAGCGTGTTGAGCAACTGGAAGAAATTTGCCGGCGCTCGCTCAACTCCTCGCTTGCAGCTGCTGGTAGGTAGAAACAGAGCGGCACAAATAAAGTAGGGAAAAATGTGTCTCGGGGGGTACGGGGTTTGGAGAGGGGGGTGGGGTGGGGGGGCAGGTTATTAAAAGCCACAAAGTGGAGCTCACGCTGGGCAGAGAGAAATAGCCGCAGCATGGTAGAGGCACAATGGCAGAGAAGGGGGTCTGCCTCTAAATTGTTCTAATCCTTTGAGTGTTTTATTTCATTCAGTCTGCTAGTTTCCAAACGCGGCCCAGACTCGGCGTATGCTTTGGCGGCTCGACAAGATATCCAAAAGGGAACCACGGCGCGGTTCTTTGCAAATATAATTTCTTTGATAGAGATGACTGCGTTACAAGGAAAATGGCAAACCAGTCTCAAGGATTTATAGTTATTATGTAATATTTCAAATAAAGACTGTTACACAGAATTGTTTTAGAGCTCAAACATGTGCAAGACAGGAGTAATATTCTAGGGCAGTGGTTCTTAAACTGAGGTGCAAGTGCCATTGGTTGTATGTGGACTTCTTCTGGTGGTACTTAAAAATCTTTTCCAGGTTTAGTCCTGTTTTTGGCACAGTTTAGTCCTGGTTTAGTCTTAGTTTAGACCTAATTTAGATCTGATTTACTCCTGGTTTGTGTTTTCTAAGCTAGTACTTATTGTGAAATGTATTGTATTTTACTGGTAGTAGGTCTCAGGACCACAGCAGTACTCCACTCACATAGTTTGGGAGAAGTAAGTTAGTAACAGGGAAAAGCACACCTCTCATACATTCACACTACCCATGCTGTTTTATTATATGAATATTTCTTTCTGGTAGATCAATGCACCTGCTACAGATAAGGTGAAGTAATTCAAAGCTTTTCAGATAAGCATCAGACACCTTTGGGCCCTAGTGTGGTTATGGTGCTTTTTTATAAAGCTTAATGAGTTCTGCCTTCAGTTCTGTTTTTAAATAAAATATAAAAAAAATAGAGGCCTCACTTTTAATTTACTGTCAATGAGCCAGAGTGTAGCATAGTTGCTTTTCGTCTGTGGTCCCGAGGCAGGTAAAACAGAACAACACAACAACAAAACAGTGCACAAAGACAGACATAAAACACACATGAGGACATTGGGACAGTGTTAAATTAGTTAAAATGATCACAGGGTTGATTCATTTTCATATGATTTATTTTCCAAAGTGTGATAAGTGAAACATTCTCTC
Organism: Bostrychus sinensis; assembly: GCA_020698575.1. Classification (NCBI taxonomy): domain Eukaryota; kingdom Metazoa; phylum Chordata; class Actinopteri; order Gobiiformes; family Eleotridae; genus Bostrychus; species Bostrychus sinensis. The sequence goes on along the minus strand of CM036251.1, from coordinate 29,795,267 downwards.
ACAATTGTTGGCAGACTGTTCCAAAACTGACTTCCTCTGACTGACAGTTTGTCCATATGTAGCATGGATGTATTATAGAACTGGAGAATGAACGACATCATGACTGCTGTTGTTTTCAATAGACATGCTCATTGGTCCGTGATGCCAAAAAAAGTTTTTTACTTCTGTGGTACTTCCGCATTGTGTGGCCCATAGAGCAGGCGCACTGCGGCCCTCAAGAAAGCGCGGTCTTGCTTCGCGTACCGTGTGATTGGCTAGAGCAGTGACATCACAAAGCATAAAAAGTAATTTTTTAGCCAAATTAAAGATGAGGGGGAAAGTCCATGGTGTGAAAATAGATAATAATCACTACAAAATTCAACCTTTTTCTCAGCCCAACATCAGGTGTTTCTTTTTACATTGTGCTCTATGGGAAAAATCCTTTCTGAGCTGCATGAGAAAACTGGCATTAGGGGAGAGGGGGTGGTGCCCTATCCAGGTCTTACTATACATCTATGATATGTAGTGTTTCTGTGTTTCTGTGGGTTTAATGTAGACTGGAGCGGGACAAGTCCTCAAAGAGTTTAAGTACATTTGAAAGTACCTGCTTTTACACTTTTACTTACAGTAAGAAAAATGTTTTATGTGATTCTTTTACTTGAGTAAATGTTTGCTCATTTATCTGTACTTTTACTTGAGTAAAGAGTACTTTCTCCCCACTGGTTGCTACTGTTCCCAATTTATATATTTGTAGTAATAATTGTTTATATGGTAATATTGTCTTGTCTATACTGGTTCTATTAGATTACAATGTAGACACTAGCATTTCTTTGTCTATGTAAGCATACAGGGTTAGAAATAAGTGTGGGCGTGGCCACTTAGGTCCCTCCCTGTATAAAGAAGAACTCACCTGTTACCTGTGTTTGTCCTTGCACCCTGAGGAAGGCCTTGTTGGTGTGTATGTTATTATCTTGAAGAGCTGAAGAGATGTAATAATGCAACCATTACCAAAGTCAAAATTGTTGCAGCTCCATTAAAAATCACAAACCCCACGCGGACCCCCAACAATAAAATTTCACTCTATTCAGAACACCATGTTATGGTTTTTTCCAATAGATTTCTATTAAAGATATCAAAGATAAAACAAACAGAAACAGTAACACTTTAGAATAACTTACACTGCTGAGCATGATTTAAGTATTAGTTTAGAGTTAGTAACTAGTTAATAGATTATTTACAAAACATTACTTAAGTTTAGAATTAAAAAAAACATTATTGTTAAATGATTTAGTAAAAAGCTCACGTAAATCAGTGCAAGATTATAAAGGTCAGCGGTAATTCTGGATCTAAAAACTGTATTTATTGTAATTATTTTTAATTACATGTTTATTAGTGCTTTATTAATGCTTTATTACTGCTTCATTGTTGTAAGCTATTCTAAAGCATTCAAATGTTCAAACTTATTTTACCCAGCAGAAAATAACCAGTTCTTTCCTCAAGTTATATATTTGTATATTGCAATGTGCTAAAACTTCTCCCAACTTGTATTTTCTACTTCACTGTACTCCCCAAAGTAACCATACATTGTTATTATAATATAAGATTTGCCCCAAGCATATAATGTAAAGTATGATGTATAGATATTTTTATTATGTCATGTATTTTCTGTCAGCTTATGCAGTATTACATTCTTTTCCTAATCACCTTACCTAACCTCTGCTCCCGGTGGATTCATCAGCGCAAACAAAGCGCCCTCAGATTTCATACAGTTATTTGATCATTGCTTTTTACTTTCCCTCCCAACTCCACTCAGCGCCTCTAAATATCGATCAGCCGGGGCGCACGGAGCCGCAACGGTAAGCGCAATTAGCCGTATTACTGTTGGTTCCAGTCATTTAGCCAAGGATCCAATTTCCATGGCCGTGTGAACACTTAATTAAAACAAATGTGCTACAAATATATATCGGGGATCAGCAGCCTCCTCAAAGAGCCCCTTGTGGCCAAAACTAGTCAATGCAACAAGGAAAGATAGCAAATCAATGGCTACTAACGCCGCAGGGAGTTCATCAGAGAGAACAGTGACACAGGGAGGACACCAAAATTATGGCTAATAGTCTCCGAGGGGGAAAGGACCATCTATCACCTACACAAAAGATACAGTGGGACTTTTGGGAACATTTGGTACTTCAGATCCTCGTAGGATGTAATAACTCATTGATGCCTCTGTAGTCGACGTGATATTTTCGCTCCTATCTCTTACAGTCCATATGTAATTCTCTGTTGGATCTTAAAGAGGACAAATGGGGCTTTAAAATAGGTATATGTCAGATAGCTACAGTACGTATGGTCTTCTTGATCCTGACTTCTTAGAGGCTGTGTTCTCTATGTGCCATATATATTTTGAGCTGTCCCACAGCTCTGAATGTTGCTTTGAGGAGAGAGTAAAGACGGTTGGAGGAGACATCTGTGAGGAGACAGGAGTGAGGCAGCTCCTACACAGAAGTCTAAATCACGCTCCACAGAGGTGAAACCCCTACAGGAGCGGGGTGGATACATTTACTTGAGTAACTTTTGGATTATAATGTACTTCTAAGAGTAGCTTTATGGCGGTAATATTTTCTTTTAAATAGCTTCAGTGTTACTTTGACTTTGCAGACAACACTTGGATTTAGGTGCCTTTCGCCCCCTGCTGGCAATGGTGGGGAATGGACGGCATTCGCAACATGACGCTAGCAGATAGCTAAATGAGCTGACTGCTTTGTAGTGATGGCAATTTAGGCTGTGAAATGATCAGTATGAGTATGTAGAGATGGTGTAGGACAGGGCTGGTTGGGGGCGGCAGCGGCTCAGTTGGTGGAGGCGTTCGCCCACTAACCTGAAGGTTGGCGGTTCGATCCCCATTGCCGGCATTGCATACTGTCATTGTGTCATTGGGGAAAAACACTTCACCCTTGCCTGTGTGTGGTAGTCGGAGGGGCTGTAGGAGGTAATAAATAATAAACCAAATCGGTTTATACTGTTTCAGTATCTAGCATGAGGATTGAAGCATGAGTTATTTTTATTAAAATAACATAATGTACCTTTTTATCACTAAATAAGTCACAGAATTCTGAAGTTTTTATCTTATGCCCTCTTTGGAGAACAAACAATTCCATGTGAGTTTACAGCAGGATTTGTATTCTTTAGTTGTCTTACATTTGCTTTAATAAAATGCGAGGAGGCAGGTCACTGTGTAGTTGAGTAGGTGGCTGCTGTGGGGACTTCTCAGGTAACGTAGTTCTATTAGGAGTGATTAAAGATTGTGAAGTTATGAATTATTAAGTTTTTTTATGAAGTAAAACATCTTGAAGGTCATTGCCTTATATTTCATATTTACAGTTTAATCTCTTGTGGTTATTGTCACTGTGTTTCAGAACTTTTTTTTGTGTGTGAATAAAGAGAAAAAATAGTTTTTTAATTACTGCTAAGCTTTGTGGTGTCTGTAGTGGACATCTGTTTAAAAGCTCTGTTACAAAGAAAGAGGTCAGGAAGAAACCGCCTACAGATAACAAAATATTACAACTCACAAGTTGTCCATGAATTGTACTTAGCCAGGATTTAGATGAGAATGTTAAACACATGACGGCAAGTTTTGTCTAATCACAGACTCAGACTAGAAGCACTTGGAGACCACAGACCTTTGACAAGGCATTGGCCCTATATTTCTGGGTCAGCCCTATGTTCCCACAGCTCTATGTCCCCTCATTTCTGAGACTTTTTCCTGATAAATACTGCATGTTTAAACCTAACCCCCTACCTCTAACACTAACCATTCCCTACTGTAACCCTTAACCCTATGTTCCCACAGCTATATGCTCCCCAATTTCTGCTTTGTTTTTTTCAAAATCAGGCCCATTGTCCCTATAGCCCTATGTTCCACATTTCAAAAGTAGAGGCTATGTTCCCACAGCCCTATATTTCCACATTTCTAAGATTTTTGTTCAATATTAGGCCCTACGTTCCCACATCCGAATGTTCAATTCAGTTCGATTTTATTTATATAGCCCATTATCACAACAATCATTCTCCTGAAAGGGCTTCATCAACAGTTATTCAAACATAAACACACAATCAACACAAACAATAACTACACTAAACTAAACAGACCCAGGACGTCCCCTGTCCTTAGACCCTGGTTCTTGTTAAGGAAAAACAGGTGAGTGGGGATGAGGTAGGTTTGAGAAGTCCATAGGAGGTGAGGTTAAGCGCCCACAGGTTGGGACAGGAGCACAGATGGAGTCAGCAAAGGTCCAATCGTTTTTTTTTTTTTTTTAAATCAGGCCCTATGTTCTCATAGCCCTATATTTCCACTTTTCCAAAATTAGTTTTTAAAAGGAGTCCCTATGTTCCCTCAGCTCTATGTTCCCTCATTTCTGAGACCTGTTCCTGGTAAATAATGCATGTTTAACCTTAACCCCCTAACAATAACCATATAACCCTAACCATTCCCTACCATAACCACTAACCCTATGTTCCCACAGCCATATGTTCCCCCTTTTTTTTCTTTTTTTTTTGTTCAAAATTGGGTACCATGTTTCCACTGGCCAATGTTCCAACATTTTTAAGATTTTTTTTTATTAGGATTTATATTCTTACATTTTTAGTTATTTTTTCTACATTAGACCCTCTGTTCACACATGGGTTTTGGGAAAAAATAGAATAGGGCTGTGGGAACATAGAGCTGTGAGAACATAGACATGCCCCTTATCTTTCAGTAAAGCCAGGATGCTCAGATCTGGACTAAAACTGGGCATGTTAGTTCAGGGGTAAATGCTATATTGAATGTCATAATCTCACCATGACAGAGAATCCACAAAACTATAAATTTGTTTCTTTAACCACTTGGGTATCTTTGTCCTATCTTTGGTTTAGACTTGGTTTAGATCTGATTCAGTCCGGTTTTGTCTTGGTTTTTAATCTGGTATAGGCACAGTTTAGTCCTTATTTTGATGTATATATATTTTTTATAGGTTAATCCCTATTTTACTCCATAGTTAAAATGTATGTACTTGTAATTGATCCCCAGTCAAAATCCCTTACTTGCCGCTTTTCTAGTCTCATAAGGATCTATCTAAAGCAGCTGTAGTGGACGTGCAGCCTGTGCAGCCGTGGTCTCTGAGTGTCCTTTTGAATCCATGTGAGTAACAGTGCAGTCAAAGCCGCGTCACAGTGACCTCTGCTGATATTTGTGGCCTGTTTATATTTGGTGTTAAACATGTCAGCATAATTGAGTGCTTCATATTTGGATGCGGACGCAGCGCCGCCTTATTTGTTACGGCGGGAGAAAATGGATTAAAGATGGCTACTGTACGCCACGCAGGCAAAGGTCATGGCTGGCAGTCATTTATTGAAAGAGTAAAAAAATAAAAAAGGAGATTGCAAAATTATTTTTATCCTTCACGAGAACATGGCTGCCAGCTCTTGTGTTTGTATTTGTTTAAATAAGTTTTAAATGGTGCAAGATAAATGAAGTCTTCAGAGTTGACCTGACAACAAACACTCAGGAGAGCATTATTGATTGGGGGTCAAAGGTCGTAAATCCATTTTGGAGAAATTAGCTGTGTGGTAAAGAATAACTATGGCAAAATGAATCAGTAAATTATTGTTTATTAAGACAGTATTTTCTTGCAGACAGATAGACCTTGACATGTTTTGACTAGTCCAAACTTGTCAAGATACAATGCAAAAACAAAAATAAACAAACAAAAACATATTAATTATGACTAGGCTATTAAAGGAAGACCACATGAACTTTTCAGATTAAAAAGTGTTTATGTGCATTGTACTATTATCTTTTTTTTTTTAACCCTTTGAAACTTTTATCACACCTTTAGAATATTTTAATAATAAGTAATTTTGGGCTGGGTATTGCCAACAATATCATTATACAATACGTATCACAATACATGGGGCACGATATGATTTTTATTTATTTATTTTTTTATTTATACCTTTATTTAACCAAGAAGTCCCATTGAGATTCAGAATCTATTTTACAGGAGAGACCTGGCGAAGCATCCAATACAGTCATCAAGAACCGCGTCAAACAAGTATATTAAATAGAGGGTTTTTACTCTGTATATTGGCAGTGTGTGATACATTTTAACCAACATGGCAAAAACGGAAATGGAAGATAAAAGAATAAACATTTAAAAAAAGTTTTAATATAGCCTTAACTGCAGCTAACAAATATATGTTGAGCTGCTCTTTAACCAAGTCCTCTGTGGTGGAGAACCCTCTCTGATGCTGCACTTGTAGCCTGGATGCAGAGAGTATTTCTAACCAAGTTAGACACATTAGGATACATAACTTAGTGCTCCCTCCCCTCAGTAACACACTTTGGCTGTGTGTTGTGCTAATGTTACCTGTTGCTAGTGGCAGATCAGTGTGGTGTCTTGTTCTGTGAACACAGAGATCTGTAGGTTAGTGTTGCAGCAGTAACGTTACTTCACTGCAGAGCCTACAGACTGCATGAGCCATGTCTAACCCCTGACCCCCGGTGTTTTTAAGTCCAAATTTGATAATTTCAAGTTTGACTGACTGAAAAAAAACCCCTCCGTGTTCCTCCATGTTTGTTTACTTTGAAAAGACAGATGCTGCTGCTGTGTACTCTGGTGCTGCCACCTATGGAAGAAATGTGTACTGCACCTTAGGAAACAGATTGTTCTAGCTGTTTATAATGGATTACTGTCATTTAAACAGCTGTATCGATACAGTAGCATGCATTTTGATACATGTATCATCTATGGTGAATGTACTTCACCATAAATTCATTCATTAATTTTCTTCTGCTTACTGGGATAGGCTCCAGTTGCGGGTGACTGGAGCCTATCCCAGTAACTTTGGGCCTTAGGTGGGGTACACCATGGACAGGGGCCAGCTTGTCTCAGGGCTGACACAGAGACATGCACAGACAGACAACCATTCACTTTCACATTCATTCACTAGGGGCAATTTAGAGTCACCAATTCACCTAACACATGCATGTCTTTGGACGGTGGGAGGAAGCCGGAGAACCTGGAAGGAACCCACAGTAACACAGGAAGGACACGCAGTTCGTGTGATGGTGTGCTGGTCTGTTGGTCTGCCCGGGGATCTAACCCATGATCTCCTTGCTGGGAGGCGAGAATACTAACCACTCTACCACCATGCACCCATCAATTCCTCTATTGATTTTTTAAAAACAGCCCTAGTCTGTTACTTCATGGGTTGAGTTTCATTTCTATGAGCGGAACAATCACAGGCGCAGTAACCAATCAGAGAAACGACAAAGTTGGCACCATCTTGGTTATTTTTGATTGAAAATTATCTTCTGCTTTTAAGATGTGCTGTAAACATCTGTGATTGGCTAGGTCCAAATTGACTGAGGAACCAGACTCTTCTCTCTCATTGCTTTTTATTTAGACGGCAGTGTCTTAAAATCTGTCTTTATTTATATTTGTGACTTGGCTTGTTGCACTATAGACTGGAAGTCAGATTTGTTATCCAGTTTTAAATTCATATTCATTTCTGCTTTATATTATATATATATATATATATATATATATATATATATATATATATATATATATATATATATATATATATATATATATATATATATATATATATTATATACAGTGTTGTGTGGGAGTAGCTCGGTAAGTACAGAATTTCACCCACTAACTTGAAGGTTGGCGGTTCTATTCCTACTACCGGCATAGCATACTGTTGCTGTGTACTTGAAAGCCATGCTCCCCTAAACTGGAAACTGTTGCTAATATATGCTAGCTTTATTTATTTAAAAAGTTGGCATGACATTTAGCTTGTCCTCTTTCTGATTACAGCTGTTTGTATGAATTTGATTAAAAATAATATTTTCCCTTTTATTTCTGTTCTTTGGCTTGTTGTTTTTGCCCGGGTGAGGATTCTCTCTCATCCAATCAACTCACAGCAGTGCATAGCTCCACCTTTTCTAAAGAGGACTCAGAGCTGGACCCCTTTGCCGAGGGATACCAAAAATTAGCATGATTTGGTACGGTTGCTTGGGCTGCTTTGGATCTCTTTGGAAAGTGGAAACACCCCCAAATCAACTTGACCCCCAACCCAATGAAAAAGTTCTTTAATCACACATTTTGTTTACTGTGATCCAAATTATCTTTCACAATTATGATTTAAGATTAATAATATTTTGGCCACTTTCTTGGCCACACAAATCTCATCAGAGAAGACTGACTCTCAACAACTTTGCCCCAGCGGTTCGTCCATGTTCAAGATAATGAAGGCATCAGCGGCAGATGGTTTGAGCGCCTCAAATAGCAAAGGTAATTAGCTGGGCTGTCAAAATAGAAGTGTGTGCTAGGTTCAGGTACCTGAAAAAAAAAAAAAAAAAAAAAAAAATCACGTTCATTCTGGAACTGATGGCCCACCATTTCTCACGGGTCTCCGATAGATAGATGATTAGTTTGTCTTTAGGAGTGAGAAAGGTGATGCTAAAATATATTGGGATGCCAGATGCTGAAGACAGATGTTGCATTCATTTCACCTGGGAAAACAAAATAGCACATATGTCCATGGTGTTGTTGAGGTGTGAAGAACTCTCCGGATTTTATTTTTTTCACAAATATAATTAAAAAAGACAGTTCCCACCATTTGCTTCTATTTATTTATTGTTAGTATCATTTTCAAAGTGTGTAGATACATTCCATATGCGCTAATGATAAAATAACTCAAGCTCGCCGACATGTTAAAAGGCTAGTCAGTGATTTATCTGAGCCGAGTGAACCCTAAACCCGACTAAAGACTACATCAAACTTAAGTCCGCTTTTAATATCGCACTAAGTAAATAAACACGCTCCGTATGCTATAAGCTAGACTTAATGGATTGCGGCTATTAATACTTCCGCCGAATTTGTTTTTAAGAAAGTTAAGAAATCTGGGTTATGCTTTTCAGGTCATTCTGGAGGAGACGCGAGCCGAGGTATCTGGGAGTAAAAGAGGGCCAAACTGTTTTGTGAATATTCTCTTCCCCCCTTCCCGTCCCCGAACGATGAGGCGTGCTCTGCATAAACATCGCTGCTCCGACAACATTTTTCAGCCCTCAGCCATTTCTAGGGCAAGCTCGGACCCCTGGGAGCCAACCGAAATACCCACAGTATCACGGCGGCTGGCTTTCTCTTTTGTTGTTTGTGAGGGTTACAGGAGTCAAATGTGGCTCCACGCACCTGACAACAAAAGATTATGAAATACTGGTTTTATAAGATGCAATGGTTTTGTCCAATGAAATGCATTGAAATGTACTGTATAAAGTAATGTAGGGGTGTATGGGTTGAAATTTCAACACATGCTCCTGACTTATGGCTTTTCACACTTTTTTTTTTTTTTTTTTTTTTTTTTTAATCAGAGGGCAAAAGTGCAGGTTGCAATTCCACACCTTACAAACTAAAAGTGAATAGGTATGGTAGCCTTGCAGGAACATGCCATTTCTCAAGAGTCATTCATGAGCAGTTGTCAGAAGAGAAAGTAATGGAACAAAACTTGTGACTTCCTCTGATGTTTTCTCTTTCCACTTTAGATCCACCATTTTCATCTGGTATAACTAATCTCTCAGAATAATTCAACATTTAATTTCTATGCTGTAGCTACTTGCAGCTAATAATTAAAACAAACTGATAATGCAGCTGTTTATCTTTAAAAAGACCAATGTTGGGCAATACATTAGTGTAATTTGATCACTTTTTTTAGTAAAGGAGTAATGCAACACTTATAATTTATAATAAAGTCATTAAAGGTGGTATGAATAGTATTTTTTTTTATTTTATATTTTATAAAAAATACCCACGTGTCCCCAGATATGAGGGACATCATATATCAGATGTCAAATATCAGTAACAATGGTACAGTGGATTTATTAGGAATTAAAAATATATTTTACATAATGGCCAAGTTGTTTTTGTTTACATTGCTGTCATCCAATCACAACAGCAGAAAGACTGGCAACCCACAGACCATTGTTTTGATTTAGACTGCAGTATACTGTTTTCAAACCAGCACAAGCATATGCTGCAGTGCTTACAGAATCTTTAAATTGAAGTTACAAGCCCAATGTGTTACCACTTGTGTTACATTTTGCCGACAGAGGACATGTTTTCTCCATAGGTTTTGTCTCTAGATTGTAAAGCAAGAAATACCTTGTTGTAAATGAATAAGATGCAGTTGGACATGTGATGTCATCTATCTGAGACATACCTAAGTGCCTGAGCAAAAAAAATGCAGCACAGAGGAAGAAGAGTACGCTTTTGATGTCAAAGCCAAGAATATTTTTGTCCGTTGTCAGTTATGTGGAAGAAGCAAAACGTTTTTACAAATTCCACATCTACTTTGCTAAAACAAAAAGCCCAGTGCACCCACTCTACATAAAGTATATAACAGAAAAGTTAGAGGCAGATGGTCATAAGTTTATATAGTGAAATATACAAAAATAATAATAAATAACAGATATTTTTGTATGGAGACAGTGAGTTTGTTTATTTCTAAGTTCAGAAAAGCAAAGTTATCTGAAAGTTCGAAACGACAGAACCTTAATTTGTTTGTTGCAAGATTTGCACTTTCAAATCAAGTTAATTCCCAAGCTAGTGGTTGATACATAACCCTTAATCACACCTTCAAAATATCTTTGTTAAAGCTCCTTCGCACTTCAATGTGTTCAGTAAAAAATAGCTCAAAACCGCTTTTATCTTTTATTTCCTTAAACCAACATGTGTCCTTATGTCAAATATTCATGAATTTTTTACATATTTTAACCTATGAATTGCCAAGATTTGCCATGATGTATGGAACAATGTGGTCAGGCTCATCAGGTTTATACTTTTGTAGCTGCCACTGCACATCTCCCTTCTTACGAATACACTGTCTGCCACCTTTCCTAGACACTTCCACTTCCACACCCCACACTCACACAAACCTAATGCCTCAGAACACAGAGGGAGGGAGGATATAGTGCAAGTAAAGCCTAAGAAAAAGATGGCATTTGCTCCATTTGTCATACAAAGTAAAAAAATAAAAATAAAAAAATGGTGTAAGCAGGAAGAAAATACTTCAGAGTACACATTAACTATAATAAAGCAAAATTGTATGATACGGCATGATACACAGGATTTCGTTTCCATAAATCTGGCTCAAATCATCAAAATTATTTTACTAAAAATATATTAAACTGAATTGTACTATCATAAGCTGTCTTTATGCTTTATAGTATACAAAGTGAATTTTCCAGTGAATATATGCTTGTGTTGAGTTAGCAAAACAGTAAAAAAATAGTCACTAATGGCAAAGTTCATTTAGTGACACAGAAATCGCAGAGATATACTGTACTTTGATGTGATTGTGAGTTCTGGCATTTCTTGCTTTTTGTGTCTGATATTTTCTTTGTACACAGTAAAGGACGCTGCACTGTACTTTTCTCCAGAGCATGACTCGAACCACTTGAAATGTCAGGCAGAGCACAGCAAACGACTCATTTCCTGTGCGGAGCATGGCAGCAGGAAGCGGTGTCCATCCTCCCTCTGGCTGGACTCAGGCTGGACCCAGGCCGGGGCAAGGAAGGAAGGAAGGAAGCGCAGTGAATGGAGAGGCATGTGTCTGACCCCGGTGCACCAGAGCTGGGCCGGGCCTGACCTTGAGCCTCACTGACAAACACCCGGGCCGGAGCAGTGTCATCACTTCACACATGCACCAAACTCATACAGCGAGAAAATACACAGAAATATCTTCTTACTTTTCTTCAGTGAAAATGTTCAAGCACTGATGATACACTAGATATAGATAGTATGTTCTAAGTACATTTTGTAGAACATACTTTTACTTGAGAAAATTTTAGATGTAAAACTTTAAATTGTCTAATAACTCACCACTATTAACTTTGCCTGGTCAGCCAGCCCCTCCTAGTTTCTTTTCAAAAGCAGGAGAGTGTGGTTCCTCAGCCACAGAGAGCAGTTTCCACTCAGGCGATTTGGACCCAGCCCATCACAGCCGTTTATCTGCAACGTGCAAGAAAATCTCAGATCAAAAATAACCAAAATGGTGCTGGCTAAAACAAAGTGAATTTAATAACTTTTCTGACCTGATTAACAGAGTTTAGTGCTTTCCTTCATCACCTGTTGGTTCTGCTGAAGTCTGTGGTGTTCAGTCCTCTTATTTGTGTTTTTTCTTCGTCTTGTTTCCATTTTAACAACAGTAAAGTCCTGTTAACGTCCAAACACAACAACCACAATGAAACAAATCCACAAGTCTTTGTACAACTGTCTTTTGTTGGATAGAATTGCAAATAATACACCTTATTCTGGTCTTTTATGTCAAAACTGGCAATAATTCTTCTTAAGTGCCATGTTTGTTTTGGATACAGGTCAGTGGCATGCTGCGTATGCCCCGCCTTTTGTTTCTTTGATTGGCCACTCCACCTGTGATTGTTCCGCCCATAGAAATCAAACTCAAACCATGAGGTACCACACTAACTTATTTGAATAGAACAGAAAAAGAGTTAGTCTTCTGGTCAGGCGACTATTAGACAGTAATAAAGCATTAATAAACATGTAATTAACAATATTTCTACTAATATATAGATTATAGATGCTGTATGTTTATAATGCACTGATATTACATGAGCATCTTACTCAAAAATTCAACAGTAATAACAATCTTTATAACTCAATGGTGTTTACTAATGTTAAAGTAATACTTTGTAAACAATGAATTAACTGGTTACTAATCCTTAAACAATTGTCAAATAATCCTTTATAGTGTGAGTTCCATTAAAGTGTAACCAGAAGTATGTTTTCCCTTTATGGTGCACTTGACCACGATGCAAAAACACTAAAATGTTACTTAAATAAGTACATTTTAGTACTTAGGACTGTTACTCAAGTAAAATTCTTGTTAAGTACTTGAGTAATATTATTTTTGAAGTAACAATATTATACATGAGTAGGCTACATATTTTGGTAACACTTTAAAAGAATTTGCCATTATAAAGGAGTAATCATGCATTAATAAATATAAAATGTACTTTTTTATGAATAAACACTTCACTTTTATTATATAGACTGATGTTTTTTTTTTTTTTTTTTTTAAGCTGCTATAAAAGAATTCATATATACGTCTATTTTTATTTTTTTAAGGCTTAAAACAAAAAATGCTATTAAATGATGTAAAAATCTAAACCTGGATTGCTGATGAGTTCCAATCAAGTAAACTTTATATTACATTGTTTACTTGATTACATTATGTGTGTATTCATTTTGAATCAATATCTGATGTGTCAAATGTGATTAATATTTTGGTATCTATGCATTAATCTAAGAATGTTCTAGGGTTTTAGGTCTGAGATACAATTAGGTAGTTAGGTATTTATCTAGATATATTCTATGTATTTTAATAATAAAATATTCTTACTCAATTATTAAGCATTAATAATAATGTTTATAACTCAGTGGTGTTTATAAATGTTGAAGTAATGCTTTCTAAATAATCAACTAACTGGTTACTAACCCATAACCAGTACTTAATGCTTTACAGTGTGGGTTTTACCAAAATATCCATGACAAAAATGATAATTTGTAGGACAGATTTTATACTTCCCAGTCACTTTCTTGACTGCAGTCCTTAAATTCTGAAATCCCAGGTTTTCCAGGATGCGTGGGAACCCAGATTTTGCAGTGCAGCCTGCTGTGGACATGCAGACAGTTGTACAGCTGTGCCAATAAAAGGTGTTTACAGACATGTCCCAACACATCTCACTCAACACATCTTTAAATCTCCTGGACACATAACAAGTCATTACATAACGTCTTTTATCTCTCACACATTTTTATATGCAACAAACCGTGACATCAGAGTCTGAGATAAAAACCCCAAATGTTAAAAAGCACTTCTTGATTTTTTATCTGCCGTTTGAAGCCTCTCCTTCTTCTTACCCTGCATGTCCAGACTTTAGACAGACAGGAGGATTAGTGATAATGTGGACAGTGTTCATTCAAAGAAGGGCTGCAAACAAAGTGATCCGAGCGACAGGGGAAAGAATCTGAAGCTGCTTGTTTGTTTGAGAGGCAGATTAAGGCAAGGGAGAGGAGAGGACTCAGCGCTAAATACCACCGAGAGATAGTCATCTTTGTGCAGCTAGTTTTGATTTTTTTTTTTTTTTTTTTTTTTTTTTTTGTTCTGGTGAACGGCTCGCCTCGCTGTGCAGTGAGGGAAACTCCATGAGCCATGATGAGTTGTTTAAAATCTAATCAGAAACTAACAAGTCCCTGGCTATTTGCTTGTGCTGCAGTACTTGAAAGTTCCCAGATGTTGTGGAAGGCAGGGAGTCGATTGTTTATACAGCGGCGGATCTCTCCCGAACACACTCACTCTATCAGCCTACGTGGCTATCTATCAAGGGAGGCACAAGTTACAGTTTTTCTGAAGTAAGGCAGGCACAAAAGCCCTTCAGCAGCAAATTACAAGTCCCACCCCACCTGCTGAAGCCAGCGTGCTAGCGGCGCAGTGCTCAGACGCTAACCTGCCTGCCATCGATCGGTTGTTGTTGCAGCTGGGCTCTGTTGATGGTTTATTTAAGCGGCTCCACATGCTTGTTGAGGGGAAGGCAGCTGAATACATAAAACAGGCTCTCAGAACCACTTTGTGGTCCGGCTAAGAGTAAATGGAATAATAAAAACCAAATGGTTTCATCCCATGTTGTAGGCTCATAAATCCAGGAAGTGGCTTCTTACCTTTATGAGCCGGTGCGTGTAGCGTGTTAGCTTTAGTGGGATGAGTACTTGGATTACTTTGGGACTGTTTAGGAGGATTCGACTGAATGGGCAGCAAATGTAATGTACTATTTAACAATATGGCTTCTACAAACCTGTGCAGTGCTGTGTGAGAAACTATAAAATCTGTCATAGCTCATAAGACTCCAAACTTTATTCACTGGGGAAAAATAAAAACATCTGAGAAACATAGTTTTATCACCCAGTAGCATATTGTAATGGCTCTGATCTGTGATAAATACAAGATATTATATATATATATATATATATATATATATATATATATATATATATATATATATATATATATATATATATATATATATCATTAAGATTCAAGCATATGCTTTGGCCATTCACATTGCACACACTGAGTTTGCTCATCTGCTCCAGCTGCAGAGATGCTCCTAGAAAAGTTACTATCCTGTACTGGGAAAGTGGCTATTCCAGCATTGCTTATGTCTGCACACTGTAAACATAATTCCCAAGACTTTAATATAAATTACTCTATTTATTGGAATGTTGAAGTACATGCTGGCATTCTCGAAGGCATCTCTAATTCACTTGTCAACAACATAAAACTTTTGGCTTCTGAAAACACTAGAGAAAGTGCCTATTTAAGTTCTATCAGAGAAACAACACAAACATAGCAACAGAGAAAAAGGGAAGCTAGAAAAATAGTGTGAATCAAATATTAGCAGGACATAATGATGAGCTATTAGTCAAAGGTTAGTAGTGGACGCAGTTCTCAAAATATGGATAACACTTTAGAATAATTCATGACTATTAAGCTGTAATAAAGCATTCATAAATATGTAATGACAATATTTCATAAATAAACAGTTTATACATTACCACAACTCATAGGGTTTATAAAAATGTTGCAGTGATGCTTTGTAAATAATAATAATAATAATAATATATTAAATAGTGTGAGTTTTTCTAAAGCTTAAATAAAAATAAAAACATAAAAAGATAACAGGTAAAACTGTACTAAAAAGCAGCCCCTTTCTGTCTTGCTGCACAGTGTATTGGTAAACTGCCTTTGAGGTTCCCTCATTGTGTCTGAGCCAGGATCACACAATCACGTCTGCTGCCTCTGAACTCTTGCACTGCAACTCCGCACAGGTTCTACCCCGGCAAATCCGGCTGCCAGACAATCTAAGCCAATTACACTGCCAGGGCAAATGGTTAACCCTCATCATATACATTTCCCAGCCTTCTTCACTGAGCCTGCTGTCATCTCCAGAGCAAAGTTATGCACCAGGGCCCAGTGTCCCGGGCGACCCACTTTCAATTGGCTCAATTCATTAAGCCGGGGCCCGTGCACAAGGCTGAGTTCACATGGTGAGGACACTCGCTACAAGCAGCTGCTGCACATTCCTGATGGGAGGGCCGAGGCAGATGTCCAAGGCAAATCAAAGGGAGACGCAGGGGAAAGTTTACGAGGCAGCGCTGGCCGAACTCATTGAGAAGCTCCCCGGACTGCAGCTGGGACAACTCAAGGCGCTGTCCTCTGAAGGGGGGCTCCCTGGTCCAATCCCACCTCTCCCACTCAATACTCTGGCACCAGCAAGCAGCAAGCGTCTGGGGAGATGAATAATCATTAAATTTTATATCTTTGACATTGTTGCACTGAAGCAATTTACAGTTGAACATGAAGACGAGGATAAAAGTTAGGATTGCAAAATCCAGCGAGGATCGTGGACAGTGTCAAGTGTTTGGTTGTTTCCAGTAAGTGTGCTAGCCATAACAACATTCTGGGAACTTTATTCAATATAAATATAATCTCACATGGGACAATATGCTGCTATTAGTGTTTCAGCTGAGAGACACCTACTGGCAGAGAAGATTCAGCGCAGATTTAGCACAAATACAGTTTTAGTGACCTGTTGCTGGCAAAAGAAGTCATAAAGTAGCAATTTTTATTTTTATTTTTATTTTTTTTTCAGCTATCATTCCTTTTCATTTGCAAATCTAGGGTGGCTGCAACACAATCTACCAAATTCTGACATGGAGAATACCCCATGGCGGCACATACAGTAGGACACATTTCTTGAGTTTTAAGTAAGTTTTAAGTATCTTTTTTATGCTTTTAAGGTGTATTTTATTGTTCTTCTAGGGAAATTTGTTCTCTGCATTTGACCAATCCTTCAGTGCCAGTGGAGCAACCTGTCAGGAGAAGTGTGCAACCGCTCTGCAACTCCTGGGGACATTTCTCTAGAACTTGAGTCAGGATCTTGGTAGTCTAACCACCTAAACTACTTCTTTTACTCTACAAAGAATTAGTCTTGTATCACTTGGTTAGAGCTTGATAGCCAGGGGGTGGAACTAAAAGAGGTGGAATAACAAATTAGAGAAAGGAAGAGCAGTAGCAGATTTGTATCAACAACAAAAATGGCAGTGTGGTAGAGAAGGACTGTTGCGATTTTTGCCATAATATGTTGTATTATCAGCAGCAAAAGCCACTTGCGAAAAAAAAGTGGGTTTGTTTGAATGTGGTTGTTACATTGGATGTCAAAGGGACTTCACTGTTGTTAAAATGGTAACAAGACAAAGAAAAAAATCACAGAAGGCTCAACAACAACAACACAGACTTGAGCAGAATCAACATGTGACAAAGGAAAGCATTAAACTCCATATAAAAGAGGCAAGTTAGTTTAATAAAATTTGCTCCATATTAGTTGGCGACATCTTGATTATTTTTGATAGGAGATATCTTTCGCTTTTGTATGTTGCTCTGCAGATAAATGGCTTTGACAGGTCAGTTCCAGATCAAGCAAATAAAAAGGACTCTCTATGGGAGAAGAACTAGACCTTGCTGGTTTTGAAAATGAAATGGGTGGGTATGGCAAGCTAGGATCTTGGTCATGACTCTTTGGGCTCTTGACCTGTATAGCTTGATGCATAACCACAACAGGTGGCTACTAAAAAAACTAACTCAAGACACCAAACTGAGAGCCTGTTAAAAATGTGACCAAAAAAATTTCCTATCAAACCAATCAAAAGAACCAGTCCTTTAATCAATTTGAACCAGTGCTTGACCCTTCTACAAATAAGTAATACATAAAACAATTGCCATTTTTATTGTTGCAATGACTACTTTGATTCAACCAGAACCCTTTGTTTCAGGTTTTTATTTTTATATCTTTGTTGCACTAAAAGACCATTATAGCCAATATTGTGATGTCAACAAACCAGAAGCTGGTTATGTTTTCTTACTTTGATTTTATGCACTGTGTTAAAATAAAGAAATTACATTTGATGGCGTGTTTTGTCAGTAAATCCAACATAAGCGTAACAGTACAGGGAAATATCTGTCCCACAGGAAAATATAATTGAATAGCCCTGTAATACGGAATCTTCTGGCATTTTATAGCAAAAAAATAATTCCTAAGGTTCTCTGCTGTGCTGCCATGTTTGCTCTAATACTAGTCAATGCTTTGCTTATGACCCATCTTTTATTTCTCTTATTGGTTGCTCCACCTCTGTTTGTTTGCCCCCTGGATCAAACTCATACCAAGCTGTACCAGACTAAATTGTTTGATGGAAATAGAAAAAGAATTTGTCTGGCAGGCTTGACTACTATAAAACTATGAGATGTACTAAAATGTAAGTTTTGAAGGAAGTCTGTCGCAATGTCAAAGCTCAACAATTTAAATGCTCATCGAAGTTTTGGATGACAGTAGATTGAACAATCAGTTGTCCACATTTTTTTTTTGACATTGCTGTAAAAGTTTGAACTGTTCCAAAGACATCAAAGCCATCTCTCAAGCGCCACCGTGGCCACTGCCGCACAGTCCTCTGTCATTTATCACTCCTCAAACAGGGACAGGAGTGTGCTCTGGTTGTTCTTTGTGCTGGTGCCACCTCCCGAAGCCTTCCCTCCCCGCCGGGCCCCCGCTCATCTCCAGAGCTGCTCCAGCACACACAGACTCAGCGGGACGCCCGTTGTAATCACCGCCGGACACAATTTCAGGGACAATTTGAAGACTATTTATTATCTGCGCTCAATAAGAAACAGCTGACAAGGATTTCAGGGATGTTCATTTGAAATCCATTGATGGCTTTATGAATGGAGAAGGCACTTACTGTACACGGATTGTCTTCCATCTTTTTTTGGCATCAGTGAATTAAAATTATAAAAATATTTCTATTTCTTTTTTATTTTGTTTTTTAAAGGTGCAGTGTGTACTTCCAATGGGGATCTTGTGGTAACATTTCCAATTTTACTCCCACAACTCTTTCTACCTCTTTTCTAAAACTGCAACTTCACTACACCTGTAATCACTGACCTGGAGGGGCTAGCATTGTGAAAACTCTATGGAATTTGGACAAATAATGAGTTTAAATGAAAAACAAAGAAAAGAAGCTAAAAATTAACGCAAGAGTTAATGGTTGTCTGTCAGTTTATGTTGCTAAGTGTTGGAAATGAATGGCCATTGTCCAGTGTATACCCTACTTCAGGCCCAAAGCAGCAGAGATAGACTCCCACCCCATGCAACACCAATGTGGGAAAAGAAATGGGTGAATGTGCCAAACAGGTGTGGCAGTAACTCAGTAGCTCTGTTGTGTCCTCGAGCAAGACACTTCACTCACCTTGCCTCCAATGTCTGTGGCACTGGTGTATGAACAGTGTTGGGTTAGTTACTCAAAAAAATCTAATCTGTAACTAGTTACAGATTAACTAGTCTAATCTGTAAGTAGTTACAGATTAGTAGTTATTTCCCAGGATTACTTCCCAGTAAGAGAGGTGTAAATGAACCCAAGTCTAAACAGAAGTAACCTATAGCTTCAATAATTGGCCTGACCAGTGTAACCCTGCAAAACCTTAATCACTACTGCCGCTAAATCTCGCAGTATTTCAGCACTGTCTCGCGATATTTTGGTGATCACATGATGTGCGAGTGTCACGTGTAGTCACCTGTTTAACTCACAGCTGTTCAGTCTCTCAGAGAGGCGTGGGGAAGCATGGTGCAGGGCTGCTACAGATGCTGATTTTGAGCTGGATGTGAACCAGAGTTTGTCTGAGTGACATGCTGCCTCTGTCACTCTGGATTTACCAGTTTTCTTCCCTTGAGTTTTGATTCTCACTACAACGATGGTGAGCTAATCCAAGACCAGAAGTTGAACTGCAACAATCATCCATCCTACCTGTGCAGTAGGAGATCTGCCCCCAGCCCATTGCCCCCACTGTTCACACACACTCATTCCAATGAACATTTAATACTACAACGTTGACTATTTATGGGACTGACTCCATTCTCGACCTTTCTAAAGGAACCGGAACCTGGGTTGGGGAAAAGGGATGAAATGTTGTTGAATGTATTGTTGAAACTATTACTTGTTATGCCTTTGTCAAAGGATTGTTATGGTCAGGACCAACTGTATTTAAACATTGTTCTTTTTTCCCTATCACAATATATGGTACCAGCAAATCCTTTGGTTGTTTGTGATGTTTATTAGACACTGACCTCAACCTCCCTGAGTGAGCTTTGAACTTCTGACTCTAGCTCTAATATAATTTATCACAATTAGTGCTTCCCATTTCCTTTTTATGCCATAATTAGTAAGTAAATGCTACACCAGCACTATTATTTATTTCTTACTCAAGAAAAACTCCCCTATAAGTTCACCTGTCCCTGCCCCTGTGCAGCGTTCATGCTTTAACACGTCAGTAAAAACATGGGGAATGATCTCTTGTGGAGTTCATTTGATACGACTTTTGTGTCACTAAATTTAGGCTAAAATCAATTGTTGTTAGCGCCAAAGCAGTCCACATCTCTTTTTTTCTCGCTGTCCCCGCTGACAACAGTGCCAGCTGACACAGACAGACCCCAGTACATGCAGAGACGAGGGGTCAGCACACGGAGTGGCGAGCAGCAAAGCAGCACATAAAGAGGAGCAGAGGAGGAGCAGATCGAATGAATGTAAAAAAAACATATTAACACTATTTGTTTACCAAATTTTTGCTCTGTGTCCTTGTGGCAAACTACAGTAAATTTAACTGACTGTATTGACTGTAACGCGAGTAACTAAATAAGTATTTTGTTAGTAACTGTAATATTATTACTGGCGGCTCAAAAGTAACGTGTTACCTACTGTGTTACTGACAAATGTAATCTCGTTACTGTAACTCGTTACTTTGTAACGCGTTACTTCCAACACTGTGTATGAATGTGTTAGTGTTAAGGGGCGCTGCTAGCCAACAGGAAAGACAGGCAACTGTTTGGGACCCAAAATCAGAAAGGGGGGCCCAGAGTTTGGAATGACAGTGAATAGCCTATTGCAGAATCCCTAAAGGGGGCCCACTCCCACCTCTCACTCTGCAGCAAGTGTGGTGCTTGAGTAAACAAAGAGGTTAAAACTGCAAGCAGTGATAAAGGGCCCTCACCCCTTAGATGTGAGGCATGTGTGTATATCTGGATCTGAAGCATGCTGTCTATGACACATGAAAAGTCTCTGTCTGGCAGTGAGAAAAGAAAAAAAGACAAAAGAAAGTAACAGTGGTAAGCATAATGCAGTAGTTAATTTAGCTCAGAGCAGGAATTCATGTTTTAAGTGGCAAAAATTATTTTTTTTATTTGAGGGGCCCCCTCTGAATTGTTTCTAAGGGCCCCGAGAGACCCTAGCAAAGCCTCTGAGTGCTATTGTGTGATTGGTGGTGGCAAGAGAGGCCGCAGGCGTGGTATGGCTGCTACATCCCTGTCTGCCCCAGGGCAGCTCTGGCCACCAGTGTAGCTTTTCACCAGACTGTGACTGAGGAGAGAATGAATAATGGACTAACTGTAAAGTGACTTTGGAACCCAAAAGTGATCAGCTATTGGTGAATAGCCTACTGTTATATTGTTTTATTAGGATCCCATTAGCTGCCCATTTATAGACCACTGGTCTTCCTTGGGTCCTCACCCAAAGTTTACAGTTACATGGAGTATAAAATAAAAGTATGATTAAACTAAAATACAAATAGTTCTAATAATAATAATATAATGAAATAATACATATGGATAAAAAACACACACATAACAAACTCTAAATAATTAATAACTTTGTTGGTTTTGCACTCTCCATGTAGCTTCCAGTTAAATATGGCTCTGTAGCAGTCTGTGGGCTTTAGATAGTTTCTGTCTGGTAATATATATATATATATATATATATATATATATATATATATATATATATATATATATATATATATATATATATACCGACTTCCAGTGTGGGTCATTAGGCAAGACCCTTTGCGCTATTGCCTACCTCATATATAATGATGATGAGAGACAATGAATTACGAGACATACCGGCTCAGACGTCGCCCGGTCAAACAAGGTCTGCGTCAGGTGTTGGGGAACCAGAGCAGCCTGATGAGAAGTGGGCTACTGGAACAAGACGGAAGTGGACGAGATGCGAGAACAAGGCTCTGTTGGAATGCTACTACTCCAGTAACCCTAGTCAGAGGGGTTACATGAAGAGAATGTGGGAAATATGGCAACTTCGAAACCCACAATCAACACTCACTGCTAAACAACTAGTAGCTCAGTGTTCCAACATCCACAAGCGGCACTTGCTTTCACAACTTGAGATACAACACATATGCTACGGCAAGGGGGAGCCAGGACGCAAGGTCAGAGGGGAGTTAACACCAACTCCCCATCCAGAATTTGGGTACGAGCCCAAATAAGCACCATCGAGCTGAGCGAGGCAGCAACTGACCTGAGAGATAAGATCATGGCTAAAATGAAGACCAGGCAACCCCGACACCAGTTACAGGCTGAGTGCAGTACCTTCAGAAAGTCTCCTGGAAGATGTGAATGCAGCTTTGGGAACAATACCTACGATGACCATCACTGAAACCAATGAGCTGATATACACTTCAGCAGCAGTGATCCTTGAGGAGCTTGGCTATCAACCAAAGAGCAACCATAAAGATCCATATCCACCATGGAAAAGAAGGTTAGAAGAAGCTAAAATCAAGGTAACTCGGAGAGAAGTGAGCCAACTGTCAGAGCTCCAGAAAGGTGCAATGAAACAACAAGCACCCAAGAGGTACAGCAAGATGTCCATACCTGAAGCATTGGAAACTGCCAAGCAAAGACTCCAAGCCTTGGCCACCCGACTAAAGAGGTACACGAGAGAAATCGAAGCAAGGCGAATAAACCGGCTGTTCTCAACTCAACCAGCTAAAGTGTACTCTCAGTGGCAAGGTAATAACAACAGAGCAGACCCACCAAGGCTGGAGACTGAACAATACTGGAAAGGCATATGGGAGAAGGAGGCGTCACACAACAACAGTGCACAGTGGCTGGAGGATCTAAGAGCAGATCACAGCAACCTCCCTGAACAAGAACCAGTAACCATCACAGTGGCAGACATCCAACAAAGAGTCTCAGGTATGAAAAACTGGACAGCACCAGGGCCTGACATGATCCACACCTACTGGCTGAAAAAGCTAACTTCACTCCATGAGCGCCTGGCAGCACAAATGAACCAGCTGCTAAAGGATGGGACCCACCCTGAATGGCTAACTGAAGGCCGGACAATCCTGATCCAGAAGGATCCCCTGAAGGGAACGGCCCCATCCAACTATCGACCAATAACCTGTCTCCCCACCACATGGAAGCTCATGTCAGGCATCATAGCGGCTAAGATAAGTGGGCACATGGATCAATACATGAGCACAGCACAGAAGGGCATTGGTAAAAACACCAGAGGAGCTAAACACCAGCTGCTCGTAGATAGAACAGTCGCTCAGGATTGCAAAGCCAGACACACTAATCTGTGCACCGCCTGGATTGATTACAAGAAAGCCTATGACTCAATGCCACACACATGGATCATGGAATGCTTGGAGATGTATAACATCAACAGGACTCTAAGAGCCTTCATTGCAAACTCGATGAGGCAGTGGAAGACCAACCTTGAGGCCAACTGCAAGCCAATTGCACAAGTGTCCATCAAATGTGGGATATACCAAGGCGATGCTCTGTCCCCGCTGCTGTTCTGCATAGGTCTGAACCCCCTCAGCCAGATAATCACCAAGACTGGCTATGGGTACCGACTCAGGAACGGGGCCACCATCAGTCACCTCCTCTACATGGATGATATCAAGCTGTACGCCAAGAGCGAGAGAGACATTGACTCACTGATCCACACAACCAGGATCTACAGCAATGACATCGGAATGTCATTCGGACTTGAGAAGTGTGGGCGGATGGTGACAAAGAGAGGGAAGGTAGTCCATACAGTAGGGGTCCCACTCCCAGACGGCAGAATAGCAGACATTGAGGACAGCTACAAGTACCTTGGAATCCAACAAGCAAATGGCAACCTGGACCAGGCCACAAGAAAAGCAGCCACAGCCAAATACCTCCAACGAGTAAGGCAAGTCCTAAGGAGCCAGCTCAATGGCAAGAACAAAGTCCGGGCAATCAACAGCTATGCCCTGCCGGTCATCAGATACCCTGCGGGAATAATAGGGTTAGGAATAGGGAATAATAAGCTGGCCAAAGGAAGAGATTCAGACCACAGATGTGAAAACACAAAAGCTCCTAACCATGCATGGAGGGTTCCACCCCAAATCCAGCACCCTGAGACTGTACACTAAGCGCAAGGAAGGAGGCAGAGGACTAGTGAGTGTCAAAACCACTGTCCAGGATGAAACATCCAAGATCCTTGACTACATCAGGAAGATGGCCTCAACAGATGAAGTTCTCAGTGAATGTCTCAGGCAGTGGAAAACAGAGGACGAGGTGCTGGAGGAACCATCATGGGAGGAAAAGCCCCTACATGGGATGTACCATCGACAGATAACTGAAGTGGCTGACATCGAGAAATCCTACCAATGGCTAGAAAGGGCTGGACTGAAGGACAGCACAGAGGCACTGATCATGGCTGCACAGGAGCAGGCCTTGAGCACCAGAGCAATAGAGGCCAAGATCTACCATACAAGACAAGACCCCAGGTGCAGACTGTGCAAAGAGGCCCCTGAGACAATCCAGCACATAACTGCAGGCTGTAAGATGCTGGCAGGGAAAGCATACATGGAGCGTCATAACCAAGTGGCTGGTATAGTGTACAGGAACATCTGTGCAGAGTACAGTCTGGAAGTCCCGAGGTCAAGATGGGAAACACCTCCAAAGGTGATAGAGAATGACCGAGCTAAGATCCTGTGGGACTTCCAGATCCAGACAGACAAAATGGTAGTGGCAAACCAACCGGACATTGTGGTGATGGACAAACAGCAGAGGAAAGCTGTTGTGGTTGACATCGCAATACCAAGCGATTGTAACATCAGGAAAAAGGAACATGAGAAACTGGAGAAGTACCAAGGCCTCAAAGAAGAACTTGAGAAGGCCTGGAAAGTGAAGGCAACAGTGGTGCCCGTGGTCATCGGAGCACTCGGGGCAGTAACCCCCAAACTGGAAGAGTGGCTACAGCAGATCCCAGGAAAAACATCAGACATCTCAGTCCAGAAGAGCGCAGTCCTAGGAACAGCAAAGATACTGCGCAGAACCCTCAAGCTCCCAGGCCTCTGGTAGAGGACCCGAGCTTGGATGGATGAAACCGCCCACGGAGGGCGAGAGGACAATTTTTTATATATATATATATATATATATATATATATATATATAAACAACACTTGAGTGGTCCAATATACCAATACAAATAATAGAGACCATCTAAAATGTTTTTTTTTTATTTTTATGCCAATTAATCTAATTAGTTGCATGTGTTGTTCATGTTGTGTTGTGAATAAAATATGTTTTTTTTTGTATTTACATTTTTTCAGAGCATCCCAACTTTTTAGGGATTTGGTTTACACGATTCAGTACAAAAGTGGGACAAAGTCTAACAATCAGACCAACAGGGTACACTTTAAACAAATACAATGCACTTTTAACAGCCAATGAAAAACTATACTAACTAGATCAGGGGCCATTACCAGTAATAAGTATGTCCTGCCTGGTTACTAAATTGAATATGAATGTGCAGAGCATTCCCTGGGGTGTGGAGCTAAAGCAGGCAGTAAACGGAGCTGTATCCAGTGGCAGCCTCTTCACATGATGTGGATGGGCCCGAGTGGCCTCCGGGGGAAAGTTCCTCAGCAGGACTCCAGGTAACACAAACCTCTTAATCACACATGACCCGGCAGCCAAGAGAGAGTTAGGCAGCAGCATGGGGCCCCCGCGTGTGAGCCTCCCCTTTACAACATCATTAGCGGCACATGGGCCCTTGTGCACCCACCCCACTGTTTACCAACACCGGCATCCACCAACAACACAGCTACAACAACGCTCTGGGGGGAGAGGGACTGAACTGGATTAACTATATTGGAAATAATCAGCCAGAAAGACATAAAATACTTTGTGGGTGACCTGATGTTGGGAATGGGATGATGGGAATTTTGGCTCATTTCAGTGAGCCCGATCATTTGGTTTGGCTCTTCATTTTACCACCTATACTTTTTATATTTTAGACAAATTTAGTAGTTTTACAAAAGAGCTGTATTGTGTACTCATATATAACTCAAACACATGGATTTTGATGAAGTATTCAAAAGTTCTGGTGCTTTGAAACTACCCAATGAACTGACTCACTTACAGAACCACTCTACTAAACACATAATAAACACATATACAGTATATCCCATCTCCCCATTTGTGCAGTTCTTAGCTGTTGTATTTTGGTTGTGGGAGATGGTGTGCAGATCGATTCCCCAACTTGGAGCCAAAAAATCCCAACTCATGCCAATTATTTACTTTGGTAATTCATGAAAGCAACAAAGGAACCTAAAGGCACCTACTTTCTGAGTAGTAAACACATTTTTTATGGCCCAGCGTAAGGTGTGAAGAGACTGAACAAGATCACATTTCCATCAGTTTATGGGTGTATTGATTTACAGAATAATAAACTTTAAAGAAAAAAACTGGACAGATTGAATGTTGAATTGTTGTTTTAAACACACAGACACCCCTTACAAAAAAACAGAGATTTATTTAGTATTAAATAGTAAAAACAACAGCAACAGCTGATCTTAAAACTCAAAAACCTTATTATAAATATCTAACCTAGTAAAAAATAAATAACAGAAATGTATTGCAATGTGCATTGTGCAAAACAGCAGCACCAAACAGCTTCAGGTGTCTCTCTCTGACCACCATGAAACTGTAAATTTTTACTTTTATTCTTCAGGGCACGTTGGCATTGAGGAAGACCAAATTCCTCAGTTTAGAGGGGCTGATCTGGTTTCTTCTCTCTGTTATGCTTTTAAAAACAGAAAAAAAAAAAAAAAGTCTTGCAGATGGAAGCTGGCTCTCTCCGTTCACTTTAAAGAGCTGGCTCATCTCGTATGCGACCAACCCATCACTATTTAAAATAATATTTAGGGTTCAAATAAGTCAAACATTAAAACTATATTCAAGCTCCCCTAACTGACTTTTGGGTGTTGAACCACTATTTGAGAACCGCTGGATGTCAGTACTCATAATAGACTGGTACTTACTATCAGTAACAAAGTAATCTTTTTTGTTTTTTCTCTTGAGATGAGATTGGGCTCAATACAAAATTTTAATAAGGTTAAAAGCTAAAAAAAAGTCAGTTTAGCATAATAGGGGATCTTTAACTTTACCACCTATTTAATTACACTTATTAGTTTTGACTTTCTGACCAACTGCCATTTGGCTCAGAAAATCCTGCGCTGGTGCTTTATAAAGGAGTTATAGTTGGCCCCTCTGAGGTATAGTTTGTAGACTCAGTAGCTCACACGCTGGAGTTCATCCATCACACTGAACTTTAAAGGAGAGAACAGCAGCTTGAAGGTTTGTGTGTCATCAGCCATTAGCGCGCCCCGAGGTGCCGCTCTTGTGTTAGCGCCTGTCCTTGGACCGGGATGACAGAGGGGCACAAATATTTGGTGGAGAAGCCTATAAATATAACATATGTAACACGTCCGATGTGACGAGGGGGGAGAGTTTAGTATTCCTCCTGCGCTTTTATCAAAGGTGTCCTGACAATTTTATCAGCTAAGTAGGATCATAACCTTGGATTGCATACAACATGTCCTGCATTAATAAAGTCACATTATGGCTTGATTATTTTATGGAGGAAGTGTGTTTATGGCACGCAGGGCAATAATGCACACAGATAGTATATTTCTATCTACACTTCTTCAATGTGAAATAGAGGTTTTGGGTGCACTTGTTTGCAGAGGCATTATTACACAGTGTTGATTTTGCAGTATTTTTAAGCATATATTTTACAATGATCAGAGTACTTTCCTGCTGTATTTTTGTAGTATGTGTAATGCATTATTTTATGTACAGTATAAATTCCTTGTACATGTATTATAGCGGCTTATTAGTGAAAAAAATACTTAGCAAGCAACAGTATGCTCTATAGCCAACATGGAGATCTTACCAGGTAGAGCCAGTCGGACACTACCCAGAAGGTTGGCGGTTAGAGCCCCGCTACCAGCATTGTATATTACTGTTGTGTCCTTGGGCAAGACACTTCCCCCAACTTGCCTGTGTGATTGTTTTGGTGTGTTTGGAGAGGCCAGTGGCCCAGGGAGGCTGTGGCTACAGAGCTAGCTCATCACCACCAGTGAGTGACTGTGGAGTGAAAGAATAATAAATTAATGTAAAGGCCTTTGAGAAGCTTAGGCGTGGAAAGCACAATATGAATCCATTATTATTATAATACCAATTGAACAAAATAGAAACAATATATTAAAGGTGTACTACTGTCAATTTCGGCAAAGCTGAAAGACAGTTCAGCAATTTTACTGATTGAAAACTCTATAACAATAATTGTATGGTTTAAATTCTGCAAACTTAACTTTTCCCACAAACCCCCACCCGCTCCAAGAAGCATTGACCAATCAACAAGCCCTCTAAGTCAGCTTCCCAAAAAAACAAAACAATGTACACATCTGTTTCCACTGATTAATCACAGCTATTTTTTTTATTTTGTAGTAAAATGGCATCATACAAAAAGTTTAAAGAAATAAAATGCTTTTTTTCCCTTTAATAGTGTTCAAAATATTGCAACATTCTGCTCTCTGCTGATTTCTTCATCTGTTTCATTATGGCACCAGTAAAGTACTTAAAAATGTTTTCTTTTAGTCACATAATATTTTTAAAGGTTGTTCTAGAGGTGGCCAAGATTGGTTTAAAAATATGAATAAAAACATGATATAGCTTTGCCCCTTTAACTTAAAAACCTTTATTTATGCGAGGGACATACCAACGTGTTTCAAACTTAGGATGGTCTTCATCAGTGCATACACAATTTACAAAAAGGCACCAGGTATCCTTAATAGTCAGACAGCTCATGTAGAGAGGTCACATGGATCTATATGTGACCACCAACTATAGGCAACTTACAATACAATAAACATTCAAGAACAATAACAAACAGCATTAAAGAATAGATGTGTACCTATGAAGAAACAACATGCAGTACACCAACAGTCTTGGCAAAACACCCACAGTTTGCCAATACTTATAATCACAATGGTAAATAAAAGTGTTTCATTATTTTAGGAACATTTCATGAGTACAAACAGCCCGGCCCTAGGAGATTGGTAAGTTTAAAATCGTTTTATTATATGAGCACAGGAAAGTTGCACTGGGATTAATATTAGTATTACTTGGGGCCCCAAACTGTAATAAGCACAAACCATGTCTCTCTGCACACCAATGTTCACGGATAATGTTGATGATTGAGAGTAACTATCTGTAAGTACTACGGTAAGATACATTTTATGCCCCATGGAGGAGCAAATGAGTAACAGCATTTCTTCACAGTTGTACATAGGCAAATGTACCAGAAAAAGTACTTTTAAGAATTACCTGGATGATCCACAAAGCCATAAGCCAAGAAGTGATTGTTAAGGCCATGAAGGGGGTTCAAATGACCCCAGTGGCTCAGCACATATATGTCTGGAATCAGTAATCGAGATAAATGCAATGTAAAATTTAGCAGTGCAACCTGCGTAGTTCATTTGTTCAGCTCCTATTTTTCTACAAGGGTCATAAAAAGTACATAGATGCCTATCTGAAGCACAACATTGAAATTAATGTTTTGTACTAACTTGATTGCCATAATGATGGTAGTACACCTGAATCAATCAAATTAACTGCTCAGAATAAATCTTCTAAAAGTGCACGTCTTTTGGCCACATGTTTCGCAGGAGCTAAAGGCTAAAGGGCCCTCTCAGACCGGGGGCACTGGTCCATCTGCTGGAATGCGCGGGGAGCCTTGTAAATTACCGAGCTAATGAAAACTCTCTGGTGTCCGAGTGGAGCCATCATCTGGTTAGAATCAGCCAGTTATTCCTCTCATTTCCCCCCGCGCTGCCCCGCTCCCCGGGCCCTCGATGGCTCATTTAGAAGAAAACACGTATGTTCTACTTTACACACCTGCAGTCTGAGCCCGGGGCAAAGTTCATTTGTGAGGAAAAACAATACTTTATGAAGCGCAATTAATGGCAACCCTATGTCAAATTAAAGTTAGGGATAGCAACGTGAGTACATTAGCATAACAAAAGAGGCAATTAAACTGTTCTTTTAAAATACTTAATATCATTACGTGTTTTTTAAGACTCAAAATTATCATGGGCCACATTAATATATACTCTTAAATGTTTTTAAATGCAATCTGTAATGAACAATACACATGAGGGTAACTCAATGCACTTAGGAATACAGACAATAGTAAAGAAAGGTCTCCTGTTCTGCAAAATCACTTTTTTGAGCCTTCAACCATGTTATAATATTGTTTCATTGTTTCAAACATAGAGTATTTTGTTCTTTTTACCCATGTTTGAATAATCCTGTATGCTGAGGTACTGCCCTTCTCAAGAGCTAAAAACGCACATGAAACCCTGCCTTCTACTTGAAGCATTCCTGGGGGTTTCTAAATCACATAAACCATCACCAGAGTCATTCTGAAAATTTTTAAACTTAAACTTTTTATCTGTTAGCTTCATGTTGCTAATAGCCGTGCAAATTAGCCATTATATCATATGTCTATCCCCCACCAGTCAGTACCAACACTCAGAGATTCTCCTCTCAGATCTGAACTTAAATCTTCCCACATTTAGTCACGTGTGAACTCCAAGGAGAAGCACAAAAGGCAGCAGTGTCTGTAGAGGGCTTTAGTCAGAGCAAGGCCTCAGCTTTTCAGCTGCTCTGCTATAAACTACAGCGTTTGCAATGATGTGGGAGCTGATGGACAAAAAGTGTGTGGGCCCAGCAGGCCCTTAAAGTGACAGGGACTTAATCTAAATGTTTTCTGCAAAGTTTTTTGAGTATTTTAAGTTATAAAACCTGAAAATCATGTATTTCAGAAAGCATGAAAAATGCATAATATATTCCCTTTAACTGTACCCGATGGGTTGATTTGAGAATTTCAAAAACTACTGAGATTTTCTCTCAGAACCACATCTACACTGTAAAAAAAAAAAAAAAAAAAAAAAAAAAAAAAACGAACAAAACAAACAAACAAACAAACAAACAAACAAACAAACAATACAGTTGCAAAAATTCAAGACAACAGGACCCTCATGATTTTTGAGTTTTGGGGCCAACTCAAAATCTCAAGTTTTCAACAACTAATATTTTTTGTTCACTTTGTTTATTTTGGGGAAAAAACACCTTGTGGATGTCTGACATCAGTGGTCTCTTTAAAGTTTTTTAAAGATATTTTTTAACATTAAGAAAGGAGGACGGACAAAGAAATCAGGAGGAGATGGGCAATGCTGTGCTACCAGGTGAACCACTAAAAGTTACATTTTTAATTCTTTTTACTTAATTTATAATTTTGTCAACTACTTTTACTTGAGTAATATTTTAAAGTATCAGAACTTTAACTTGAGTTCAGTTTCTGAGGAATTCCTCCATCTTTACATTTAACCAGTTCTTGTAAAAACACTAAAGACCATATATCATTTTGTTGTGTAAAAAAGAGTCTGTAATGTCTCCCCAAAGACTGGGCCACTACGACGTCTTGGAGTTATTCAACCTTTCACCCTTCACCCTGCACGGAGGCCCCTGACGGTGACCTTTAGCCAGATGCCATTCCCCTGCCAGCTCCAACCTCTGGAATCTGCTACACATTACGAGAGGCCAGCGGGAACAAAGGCGGCAGATTAGAGCGCAGGCCCGTTATTAGTTTGCTGATACAGTTTTACAAGGGTCAGATGCAATGATAGGGAAAATAAGAGCAGGAAGAAAAGGTGTTTTAAGAGACAGCTGTTTAGAGGAGCCGGGATGTGGAGCGAAGAATGTAGCTTAATGAAATCTGGGCCTGGTTTTGAGCTAATCACAGACGAGTAGTTGCATTTTTATTAAGCAATCTTTTAAATCAAGTGGAATTTTTGAAACTTATTTAGTATTTTTACTCTTTTTTTTTTAAATCAATCAGGATGAGACGCTACTCATAAAATGCAATTTATTCAATTTTGAGTTTTTTGGCCAGTTTGCTCGCTTAACACCAACCTTTCACAATGAAACAAACAAAATGTCTAATCTACACATTAAGGTGTTTATTTCTTTTAGATTTCTTTCTAAAATATACATTTTTCCAGTTTTTCTCTCACTCTGAGTCAGATGTTTCCACTTCAGCTTCTATAGGCACCACATTTCCATGTTCTTAAAGAGGACTTGTGCTTTTTTTGCGATAAACTGGGATACCTTTGCATTAGTATTTCACGTACCTTATATGTATCAAACATGTCTTCATTTGGGGAGCTGTTGCTTTCACTTTGCAGAAAACACTTGGATTAGGTGCCTGTCACTTTAAGGCTCTGTTGGTCCTGCCTACTTTTCACCATCAGCTCCCACTCATGGTGGAGTCACACCAAAAGCGACAATATCTCTTTCCTAAGCTCAGTTCACTCTTCTTCTGTTGCCAGTCCCACCTCAGGTTGCTGATGAGAGACGGGATGTGTTTTGTGTCTCTCCAGTGTCTTGTTCTGTGATTGGTGGTCGCTTTGGAAAAGTCACTTCACATTTGCATAAAGTTGACTCCAGTTCAACTTAAAAGTAAGAAAAGGAGTTAAACAAGAAGGTCATCTGAACAAGGTTTGTTTTTGGAAGACGTTTTGTCCTTACTCTGAAGAGCTTAATCATTTCTGAGTCCAGATGACCTTCTTGTTTAACCTTTTTTACAGATTTTTCCTGAATGACTGAGAACCTACACAAAACGTACTCAAAAATACGCTCAAGTCGCTTTGTTCAGCAAGTTCAAGACGCTTGTCACCTCCGCACGCCACTGTAAATAGGACATGAATGGTCGCTGGTTGCCTCAGTCGCTGTTGGTGTGAGTCTACCATCACTGCAAACACCGTACTTTGTAGCAGGGCTGCTGCAGTCAAAGCCAGCAAAGCCCTCTTCAGACACTGCTGCCTCTTGTTCTTCTCTTGAGTTCACATGTGAATAAAGTTGGGAGGACAGAGACATGAGAGGAGAACATCTGCGTAAACCTGTATGCTGAGGCGCTGCCCTTCTCCAGAGCTGAAAATGCTCGATTCCACCACTTTAAATAGACATATAAAACTCTTTCTCCAGGAAGTGCTCCTGCATGTTTGACAACTACATACACCCAAAATCAACCCTTATATTACTGTCACTACAAAGCAGCTCATTTATCTATCTGTATCTGTATTATATCATGCTGTGTCCACCTACCACTGTTCAGTAAAAGCACTTGGAGATTCTCCTCTCATGTCTGAACTCATCCTCCCAACTTTATTCACCTGTGAACTCTTAGGAGAAGATCAAGGGGCAGCAGTCTGAAGAGGGTTTTAGTTTGTCTTCAGTAAATATGAATTATTTGAAATCATAAAATGGGAAATGCCATACTTATTCCAAAAAAAAACTGAAAAACAAAACAAAACAGCATAATATGACTCATTTAACAACAGCCTTTCTCACAATTCATCTTTAATATTGACATCAAAACATAAACAATGACAGGGAATTTTGGGGGGGATTTGCCATTAGGCTGAAATAAATTAAATAAAATGGGAAAAAAAAGAAAAGGAAAAAAAATCTAAAAGCTGGATGTATTTCTTGAATTATTTCTAAATTGGATGGCCCCGCTTTGCTCTGCTAATGTAGATTTTTGTACTACAAGACAAATCTATTATATGTTTAACTAATCTTTCCAACTAAAGCATTCAGCTTTCAGTACAAACTAAAACATACAGTATTTCTACAAAACTCTGGCACAGTTTCCATGCCACTTACTCCCTATTATTCTAGCACATGATTAATCTGCAGTCCTGTCCATCTCATGTCTTCACTGCTCGCCAGAGTTGACCCGTCTTAGTGGATTTAGTCGTCCTTCAGTGGCACATTATCTCAGTTTGAAAGTGTGTTTTTCGCGGGCGGTGTGGCGGAGCGCTGAGGTGCTGATGTATTGAACAAAGTTGCTTGTCTTAGCTGAAAGCCTCTGTTTCCTGGGGCTTTCTATTCATCACAAAGCCTTTGGTGGGAAGAGACATAAAGACAGGCAGTGACCCCGGCGTGGGACCTTTGACCTCCGTGAACCCGGGGGGACACATTTTCGGCAACTGTGCAATCACTATTAGTTGACCGCGGGCTCTGTGCTGGAAAATGGCTGAAGTCGGACCAAATGAATGGAAAGAACGCGGTGGGGAAAAAAAAAAAAAAAAAAAAAAACACACAAAAACCCCACAAATTTATAGAAGTTGAGTCTATCTTAAAAGGTGGATCAGCTGACAGCCCGGGGTCAGAGGTCATGTTTGGGCATGATTTGCTGCTTGTGTTATACTGTAACATCTGTGTTAAGAGTCGTCTGGCGCTCAGGCATTTTGACCCTCGGGGGCTTCATTAGACGAGAAGGGAGAGATCAGTGAAGTTTAGATTGGACATGTTCACGACAACGGCTCGATCGCAGGAAATCTTTACACTATTGATGACAGATCTGTTTTCACTTTCAACTAGGGCTGTACAATGTTGAAAATGTATCGTTAACACAACATCCATAAGGATTTATCACAGTAACATGATGGTCCTCCATGTTAATAGAAATGTACTGTAACACTTTAGGATAACTCACCGCTATTAAGCAATAATGCCATTGACACATATGTAATTATCAATATTTATGATTCTAAATGCTGAATTGACACTGATGTTTATAATTTTGCACTGATTCACATGAGCTTATTACTCAAGAATAACACATTAGTAATGCTGTTTATAACACTGGTAATTACAAAGGTAATGCTTTGTAAATATTCAATTAACTGGTTACTAATCCTTAACTTAATTCATGCAGACCTGGTTTAGTCCTGGTCTTAGATCTGGCTATAGTTTATATATAGTTTCTGAGGTGGCGCTTCCACTGTTCTTACACCACTTGTCACCATTGAATTAATGGCTGTCAATATTTCAAAGAAAAGTGTAAAACCTTGTTTATAACTCAATGGTGTTTAATAATATTGAAGTATTACTTTGTAAAATATCAATAGAGATTCTACAGTTATTCTGTTACCACATGTACCTGTCACATATCTGCTGAATAAAGACATTTTAACCTTCTCTCTGAATTCTGGTTTGGTTCTAATTTTAGTCAAAATTGAATTCTAAACAAAATTCTCTTTTAGACTTTAGATTTATTATTTCTTTATTATTTTAGTAATTTTAAGTGATTTTGAGGGGCTGGAAGTTTGCAATAGTATATTGCTTTTCTATTGTAAATTAATTAAAGCAGTGATTGTCAACTGGTGGGTCAGGACCCAAAAAGAGTCACATAAGTTGAATAGAGAGTAGTTTCATTATTGTGCTTTTCAATGTATTTTTTTAAGCCAAAATGTTGTTGTTATTGTATAAAATGGTCAAACAAAAAGATTGTTGTTGCACACTTTAGAATAACTAACACTATTAAGCATTAATTAAGTGTTAGTTAAGGATTAGTAACCAGTTAATCCATCATTTAGAAAGAATTACTTCAATATTTAGAAACACCATTGCCTTATATTGTTATTAATGTTTAATTGTTGCATAATAGGTTCACGTAAGTCAGTTCAAAATTACAAACATTGTGTTAAATCAGGATCTATAAGTTTTGTATTTATTAAATTAATAAGTACATATTTATTAAAACTTTATTACTGCTTAATAGTTGTCCCAAAGTAGTTTTTCCATTTCTAGTACCAATTTAGAAAAACTCACCATAGTAATAAAGCATTAATAAATGTGTAATTGTTTTGTTTATAGATATGTAATTACTGCTGATGATTAAAATTTAGCATTGATTTACCTGTTGTTGTTACTCAAGAATTAAACTTGGTAACACTTTACACTACACTTGATACAGTGTAACTACAATGTAACACACAGTCTAACAAACTGTCATAACATATACTTACGTTGTACTTACAGAGTGGAATTTTGTGGAATTACAGTTTCTAAGTACAAATGTAATAAAAAAAAAAATACTTGTTACACTACTCAAAGTCAAAATCAAAGTGCACTTTACCACTGAGTAAAGTAGTCATTAAACTTTTTTTGCAGAAGCAAAATGCACTTTGGTAGAGTAGTGTAACAATTTTTTTGTTTGTTTGTTTGTTTGTTTTATCACATTTGTATCCAGAATCTGTAAATACACACAATGTACAATATAGTTACATGATAGTGTAGTTTAGTTACACTGTAATACAGTGTAGTGTAAAATAAGGCTTTACCTTAAACTTTATTAACAATGTTTATAACTCAGTAGTGTTTTTAAATAATATTTTATAAGTAATGCTTTATATGAATATTGTATAATTGTAGGTAAGTGTGTTTTTATATGTTGCAACCTTAAAGTAGGGTACGTTATATGAAATAATTACTACTACAACTTAAGACAGCACACTTCATTAAACTCACTTCTAAAGGCAAAATATTTCAGTACTAAACGCCAGTGTCTGCACCTCTCCGGTGAGACCTGTGGTGATAAAGTGGATGGTTTTGGCTCCTGCACTGTCATCCACAAGTGTCCAAGTAAAAAGAGATACCAAGTGTCCCGGCCCTGAGGCTAGCCATTAAGTAAATTGGCCTCACTAGACCTATAGTGGTGTCAGTGTCCGTGACGGGCTGCCACCTTGGTGACCCAGGCCTGGGAGTCCAGTGCTGACCAGCAGCTGTTCTGTGGGCCTGGGAAGAGGACTCTAATTAGCCTCCCACACCCATAAACGTGTCCAGTCATTCAGTCACTGCAGCTCATTGATCGCACTCATGTCCTGGACTACAGCTCCTTCATCAAAACCAATGAGGAAGAGGCTGACATGAGCCGTCTGTAAGTGTCAATAAGAGCTCTCAATGGAACAACACATGGCTTTTCAATACAGTTCAAAAACAACTACTGTCGCCTATGGACACATTATATTGACAGTGAAATACCACCCACAGTTAAAGGTACACTATCCAATTTATTATCTATTCAGGTGCCAATCCCATCCCCATATCAATAAATACTGCTACCTTTCCTACTTTAAATGGGCTATGTTACACTTTTGTATTATATTTACAGTAGGCTATATTTTAAAACCAATCTTTTAAATCATCATGTGACTAAAAAAAATACATTTTAATAATTACTGCTATAAAGACACAGGTGAAGAGACCAGATTGTTATAGTCTTTTTGTAAGCTTTGTCTGTGAAGAATCAGTGGAAACAGCTGTACACTGTTTTTTGGCTAAATGAATGAGAACAGACTGGATGTAGAGGGCTTGTTGATTGGTCAGTGCTTCCTGGAGTGGGCGGGGGCTCGCAGAGGTTTGTGGAACCGAGCGTTCTGAGGCCTTAGAAACTCAACGTCAGATAATACAGGATTATTTAAACTAGTGAGAGTGAAAAACAAAAACAAAAACACAACAAGTATGTTTCTGATGAGGGAACAAAATTGTAACATGGGAGAAAGCTTAGAAAAATGTGGTTTTGCATAATACAGCCTCTTTACCGTCATTAAAATCTTAAACCTCTGGCTTAATCATGTTGCCCATGTTAAAAGCTGCATGAATGCGTTGCCCATGTTTTACCCTTGTCCCAGCCAAGTTTTCTTTTTTTTTGCCCCTAATCTGATTCCAATTAGTTTGGGCCAATCTGAGTCTCAATCTCATTTTTAAATTTTATTATTATTATTATTATTATTATTATTGCACATTTATAGAAACACCAAATTTAATCTCTCTTAATAAAGGCTTTCCTTACTTGTATTTTCACAATGCAATGAATAAATTAATGCAATTTCAGAGTTCAAATAAGCTAAATTTACCTCACTTTATTTAGACTCTCTGTGACCCACTTTTGGGCCCTGACCCATCATTTGAGAACCCCTGTGCAACTAACACTCGCATTTGTACAAATAACATCTCCAAATCGCAGGTGAAACATTTACGTCCCACAGCTCAGATGCTCTGGAATATTATCACACTCACAGAACAGGAGTTACACTGGAGTTACTGCACATATAGTAACCTATAGGCTAAACACATACCCTACAGCCTCTATAGGAATCAAAAAACTCCCAGGGACAAATTCAGCCACTTTACTTACTTTTACTGAGCAAACTACAGCCCATGTCTCTCTGTCTGCTGCTGGGACACACTATGGAGTTAGTTTAGATCAGTTTCTGTTTGAGTTTAGCCCAGAGTTTGCTCTTCTATTCAGCATGTACCCGATGGGTGCAAGAGAAAGAGATAAAAGGAGATGATTAGATTGGTAACACAAAACAAGGTAGGCTATTTTTCTAAAAACACCAGTTTGGCTAACCGCAGAATGAAGTGGGGAAAGGGTACAAAGGGTGCTCTGAGAAGTAGAGGAGCCAAATAAAGCCACTTATTATTAATAAAACACAAGATTGGCTTGATCACAGGCTCAATCCAATCCAAGCCAATCATCTGAAAATGCCTTGATCCCTAATTTTGGTCTTTTTTATTTTTGGCTGTTTCACTGTGTTGTAGGTGTAGCTAGTGCTGAATCTGGAACTTTTCCTGTATTATCAGCAGCCTATATAGCGCCTATATGGCATCTTGTTTGTTTTCATATATGATTCCTTTTACATTATGCCATTAGATAGACCTGGTTTAGTCATGGTTTAGTTTATTAAAGATATTTTCTGAGGTGGTACTAAATAAATGGCTGTCACTCGTAGAGACAGAGTCATCACAATAGGGTAGGCAAGGTAGGCAATTGCCTAGGGCCCAGAGCTGAATGAGGGGGCCTCAGGGATGGTCATTTACCTATAAAATAGTAAAAAAGCTGTTTTAGTGACGGAAAACAAACCACTGAAGTGATGCTGCCTCACATTTCTCATAAAAGGGCCCTATCTGGAGAGAAGTAAAATCATAAATTAAACTATTAATCATCTAAATGTCCCAGAATACAGGAAATCCCATTTGTTTCTTTCAAATTTTGCTGGACCCCCCTGCCTTTTTTTGTCCCTCATTCACCTGTTTGTTATATGAATGGCCACAATTCAGGATATGAGACAAAAAGAGATCTTATAATAATGCTTTAATATGTTGTATCAAATGCCCCTTTTTACCATGTTTTTGGTTTTGACTTACAAAAATGTTGGAGCCTTTATAGGGCCTCAGTTGTCCCTCTCGCCTAGGGCCCCTATATTGTCTAAAAAACGCTTTGAATACAGAGAAAGGTGTGTGTATGCTGGTGTTTGGACTGGGACTTAAAAAAAAACAAAAAAAACAAAGTCCGTGGCTATTGCCTAAACAAGGTGCATGCCATGATTTTCACACACATGTACAGTTGGGGCTCCTGATCTCTACCAAACCCCCAGTCTATTGTTCAGCTACATAGCGTGTTTTATACCTCTTCACCTCTACAGTACGTGTCCCTGCACTGCTCTTTGCTCACTGGTGTTCTTCAGATTTATCCCCCGTGTCCTCCTCCTGACGTGATGACCGGGTCAGCCTTTAGCCGTAACAAGTGCAGGTTATGACGCTAATGATGAATGGACGGGGCCGCGCTCATCGCCGGCACAATTTCATCTCCAGCACGTCACCCACAACATTCTCTTTTATAGAAGTCACCGGAAACAAGTGTCGGGGGGCTTGCCCTGCACAATCACTCCTCCAGATATTTTTTTCTCGTCCTCTTCCACCCTCCGCGACTTGTTTTTCTTTCATTTAGCTGGCCTCTGCTAATAAAAATGCAAGCCAATTTTCCAGCGCATTAACCCAAGAGATCTTTAATACACAAGAGTTTTGGTGCAGAAGGGGACGGGCCGGCCTCATGGAAAGATGGATGGGCCTGCCGACTAAGAGTGGGCAGTTTTCCCACTGCCCTGGTCTCAGGCCGGGACAAAGGGCTCATTGAGTGTGATGCTTGACATCAGCATCATAAACTAGTCATTGCTACAAAGGCCCTGACACTTTAAAGTACCAGCTACTGCCGCCTTCTTTTCTCTCACCACTACAGCATTGCTCAGGCTAATCACGTCACCCACAGTCGTTCTGTTTTTTTCTTTTTTCTTTTGGCTGATGCCTCAACAAAGAGTTTAAAGGGAAAGCAGCAAAATCTGTTTTAAGGCTAACTTTTACAGCTGTGGTGGAATTAAT
Source organism: Bostrychus sinensis (assembly GCA_020698575.1). Classification (NCBI taxonomy): domain Eukaryota; kingdom Metazoa; phylum Chordata; class Actinopteri; order Gobiiformes; family Eleotridae; genus Bostrychus; species Bostrychus sinensis. The sequence goes on along the minus strand of CM036251.1, from coordinate 29,754,865 downwards.
CAAAACAGGGAGTGTTTACAAGGGTCACTTATATAGGCACAGTTTGAATAAAGCTATTGTTTTTGCCTGGTGCATTGCCATAATGAACAAACATAATGTCAGAACTTAAAAATCATTATTTATGATCTGTGGAGTTTTAATGTATGTTACTAATAGATGATTTTATGGCAAAAATGCTACACATCAGTTGTGTATCATTTTGTTTATAACATAGGCTCTGTGAACATTATGGCAAAGTTATCAGTTGTCAATGCATGAGAAAGAATATTAGCAAGTAACATAATACTGGGGCCAGCTGTTTTTATGTATACAAACATATGCTTCACCAGCTAAATGCAACAAACACACTAACATATGTATTGTTGGATTTGTAAAGAACAACAAAATAACAACACATGGATGACCCAGGGTTTTATGACTGTGCTTTCTCATTAAAGACTCAGGTTAGCACATGCATTGCTAAAGCCACAGTACTGAAAATTGAATAAAAAATGATAGCACTTTAGAATAATTCTCACTATTAAGCAATGATTAAATATTAGTTAAGAATTAATAACCAGTTAAATTATTGTTTACAAAGCATTATTTCAACTTTTATAAACACCATTGTTATTAATGTTAAGTTCTTTAGTAATAAGCTCATGTATATCATCATGTAAACATTAGTGATAATTCAGGAGCCATTGTTGATTACATATTTATTAATGTGTTATTACTGCTTAATAGTGGTAAGTTATTCTATGTCACAATACAAATCATATACAAATGCATATTAACACACATAGGAGATAGTCTGTGCAGAAATACGCAAAGGCTATATCAAATTATCATTCTTTCTCCATCTGCTAATGGTATATAACTACAACATTGAGTAGTCTTTCAGTAGAATATGGATGCTGTTAAACACAAGAACTGTAAATTTGCATGCTTCTACAAATGAATGAGAAATCCTGTTGTTGCCACTGAAGACATAATAATGTGATCTTGTTAAAGGGTCTATTCTGAAAATATAAAAGCATCAATTAAAAAAGATTCCTGTACATCATCTGATTTGCAAATGTGGACTGTTATTAGGAATCAAGCATTTCAGTGCTAGGCCTTCATCAGGTGGCCTCTTAAATAGGGAGTGGCTTGCACCGAAATACTTAATATTGTAGTATCAATATTTATCCTAATGGCTTTTCTTTTTAAACACAACTTCTTTAGACCTATCCAAAATCCCTCAACTTGTCCTGGCTTTATTTCACCCTTCAATGACCCAGCCTAGCAAAAATAAAAGCAATGCTGCAGACTTAGTACAGAGAGGTTGTTGATTAAATGACAACTTCTGTAATAACCAGTTGCTTATACATATCATTCATTGTTTTTCTATTAATTTAAATCATTTATATTTTGGTTCCATACATTATTCATCTCTATACATTCAACTATTCCGTTAAAACTGGGAGGATTATGCAACATATCCCTAGCAATAACCTAAAGTCATGGCGTGGATGAGTGGAGAGGACGCAGTCTTTAGTCTGCCCCCCCTCCCCGAGTATGATGTCAGCTCAGAGCCAGCCGCAGACTCTCAATGTCATGCAGTGAAGCGAGGTGCACTTTAACAGATTAAACAGGCCAGCCAGACAAGGAGCGCTGCCAGAGAGGTGCTGATGGATACAGCCACATTTCATATGAATCCATGTCCGACGGCAACAAGGGAAACGACCCATGGGCTACGACACAGTAGCGTGCACATGGATACCTGATATAGTAATTAGTCACATGTTATTTTTGCAGTGCAGTGATATGACTAGCATTTTCTAACTTCTTTTTAAAATACCACACTTTTATATATTTGTATTGATCAGAATGCTCATAAAAAAAAAACAAACAAAAAAAAAAACAGTGGTCGCATAATATACATGCTCCTGTGAAATAAAGATAGCTCCCATTACAATGAGGCACGCTCCTATTGGCTGCTTGTCATGCTCGTAAATGCTGCAAATGCATTTACAAGAACACACACTGTCAAATGACAATGCACAGTGGCATAGTGATTAGCACTTCTACCTCACTGCAAGACGGTTCAATTCCCAGACTGTGTGGGGCTTTTGATTGTGGAGATTGCTTGTTCTCCCTGTGTCGGTTTCCTTTGGGTGCTCCGGTTTCCCCTACCTCCAAAAACATGTACAATTGGTCCGCCATGGGGCCAGAACTCCCTTGCAAAAGAGATTGTTAATCTTAGTGGGAATTTCCTGGTTAAATAACGGTCAAATAAAAAAAAAAAAAAAAAAAACTTAGAGCCAGAAATTTAAAGTAAACTCTAAACTTTGGCTTGAGAGCAACGCAGAACAGTAATGGCAAAGCAGGAGAACCTGCAGCACCAGTTTACCTTCTGGTTGTGGCATTTTGGGATTGTTTCATTATGCACTTTTGTGTTTCGCATTCAGTTATAGGAATAGGAACACCCAACCTTATATTCAGTTATAAGAACTCCCCGGCCCCAGAACCCTTTTGCCAGCTTGCTTTAGCACTGCCAATAACAACCGGAATGGAACTCTATGGCGTAATTACAGTGACAATGTGTGACGTCCTCTAAGTGCAACATCCAGCAGCTTCAACAAACCAAAAAAAAAAAAAAAAAAAAAACTAGCATGAAGCACAAGGACAGACAGACTGCACATTTTGCTGTATGAATCATCATGATGGAGTAGGAATTATGATGTTAAATGTCCAGGCTTGAGGAGTTCACACAGAGAGTGGGGATTCCTCTGGATCAAGGGGCCATGGAGATTCGAAAATGCACCAACAGCTCTACAAAAGCGTACCTGCTTTCTCGCACCTGGAATACTGTTAGAAAGAAGTCAAACTGTTTAAAGGTCCCACCTGAAAAACATACCTGGAGTAATATTTTGTTTCATTCACGCATGTATGAGAAATCCTGTGTAACAACCGATAATGTAACAATGGCCAATAATGTAATACCTGGCAATAATGAGACAGCAGAGACACTGACAAAACATAAAAAGCCTCAAAACATCAAAACAAAACATCCAAAACTCTAAAAAAAAAAGTTCAGCTGATGTATTTTTAAACAATTTTTTGTTGTGATTTAGATTGGATGATTAAGAGTCTTCACAGACATACCTAATACCTAATTAATAATATTCTAAATAGAACATTTTGTAGGAGAAAAACATATCTTACAATCATAATTAACTATGCCATCCACTAAACCTATTGTGGATGAGCAAACTGCACAAAACTGCAATAAAAGAAGAAAGAAATGCAGTCCTATTGATGTATTCCTATACATTATAGGGTGCAGGTATCATGTTTTTAATGCTATGGCATTAATGCTATGACTTATTACATTATTTTCAGGTATTACATTATTGGCTATTATTACATTATCAGTTACTACATCCTGTCAACAGTAACACTTGTCTATCAATAAGAAACTCTTTAATGTCATGATAAATGGAAGACCAAATGAACCTTTTGAATTCTATTACTATCACTACATTTCTGCACGCTAAAAATACCAGCATGCTCACCTAAGATTTTATGTAACACCATAATCTGTTTGGCAGCAGTGACGCTTATTACCAGACAGTATCTCTATTGTTGAATATTCTTTCCTAATGGCCACACTGATATTTGAGCTCAGCTGTATCACACCAATTAGCCGTTTCACTTTAGCCCACCATCCCTGTGGTGTGAAAACAATGACAGCACGACTCTAGGTGTTTTTGTTTGAGAGAAAAAGTGAGAAAGACATGGCTGGGAGGGGGGCGCTGATACTGGGCCTGAACTCATATACAGGAAAACAGCTGCTTCACATTGCTAACCCCTGGAACAATGCGAAGATCGTATGTTTGGACAGGTTCGGGCAAGAATGGAGGTCAGTGAACCTATAGGGAGATGTCAGTCGTAGCCGTCAGACGCTGGGAAGTGGAATAGCATTAGCTGTCGCAAGCGAGGAGAATTTGAATGAGAACATGATTTGTTGCTGTTCATTTCCACCTGCCAGTAATGTTATTCTGCATGGTGACCGAATATCTCAGCGTCTGAACGCCTGAAAGTAGTCACGGAGTTCGACGTCACGACCTTGCAGCTGCCCTCCATCGGTGATCTGGACGCCCCCGGAGCTCGGCTGTGTTTCTGTCACCTATTCACTGGGGCATGTGTAATCGATACTTCATGTGTTTGAAGGAAGGAAAAAAATATGGAGCGAAAGACTTCAAGGTCTTGAGATTAGTGGCGCTGCCAGCTGGCTCACATGTGTGTCTATATTTAGTCAAATGAGTGAGTATTTGATGGAGACTACTGGGCAAAAGTGTGAAGAAGGTTTGAAGAAAGGCTACAAAGAAAGAGTAAAAGAAGAATCCTTTACAAAATATATCAAATAAAACTTGTTCACAGTCTACATAATGCACCAGTGTGAACAAAACAGCAACAAAAAGAGTATTTTTCTCCTTTTTACCGTAACCCAGTTTTTGAATAAACTCTGCAGGTACTGTCTAGACATCTGCATTCTATGGTTTTAGAGCCACATGTGACCCTTTAGTCCTGATCCTTGGGTATCTGACTTCTGGTTTTGTAAATCAATAAAAAAAATAAATAAATAAAATAAGTAGAAGACTATAAAACAACATGTATCTTCATCATCTTGTCAATTTAAAACAAAACATTCTCCATGTTTTTCAGAATATGCTCTGGACCTATAATAAATCACTGTTTATAGCCTTAGCTGTGCAGTGCATGCACAGGCTGATCTGAAGTTTAATAAAATGCACCAAGAAATAGTTGGCTATTAAAAACAAGTTATCTGTGCGATGATGATATAACACAGTGCTGTTAGTCTGCAATAAGTGGTCAAAAGCTAGTATACTTTCTGTGTTGGTTTCAAGCCCAGATGAATAAAGAGTGTTGCATCAGGAAGGGCAGCTGGCTTGAAACACCTATGTATAATACAATTCTTCCATCTATGGAGATAGCCTGGCAGGCCAAACAAACGTTTTACCTATTCTATACAAATAAGTTAGTCTGGTATCCCTTTCTGTAAGTTTCGATTCATTGGGTGGAACAATCAGACAGTGTAACCAATCAGAGAAGCAAAGAGCGGGACACTGCACTGCACCGCTGACACTGATCAACTGTGTTATGCTGGATTTTCTTTAAAACACTAGAATATGCTGTATTGTGAGCAGCTCGGTACTTATTTCTGAACAAGGACAGCAGATGAAGCCAGTTGTACAAAGAGTTGCAAAGAAAGTGGGTTTGTTTGAATGTGGTCATTACGTAGCACATCAACGTGACTCTACTGGCGACTGAACAACAACGCAGACTTCAGCAGAACCAACAGGTGACAAAGGAAAGCACTTAATCAGGCTAGTCATCGTGGAAGAACATATTCATATCTCATGTAGTAACAACCACTTTGGTTGCTTGTGTATGAGCAGACACTGAACTCTAGAGACTCTACAGAATCAAATTGTTCCATACTGACCCTTACCCTACCATTGAGGGAAGTTCCTAACGTCACTGGGTGTGCATTCTGTTACTTGCTCAAAATAGACATGTATTAATTTTGTATTTTTGCAAACATTCTCACTTCACATTTCTGAAATCCTTTGAGCAGCACTGTAAACTGTAAAGACTTCAAGTATTCTCGGTTTTATTATTACTTGAGTCATCGTTCTAGTGCTCCCCAAACAGCGCTCTCTGCTCTGAGTGAGCTGCTATGATTCTGTTAGCACATATCTCTCCTCGAGTCCTTGACCTGCTTGCATTATAAACAGGTTTCTCAGCACCGCGCGACAACGGGGAGTTCTGTCGACAGTGGGGCCCACAGATAAGCGCGCAGGGCTCGACTTGTTCCGGCCTGCTCTTGCCCTCCGCACCACCTCGGCTCCACATTTCTCCCTGTGCCGGCGGATCACACGGGTTAATCTCCACTGACCCCCGGCCTCCTCAGAAGCACTGAAGCTGGCTCTTTCGGAACGGCCCACCTCCCTGCTCGCTGGCACCACGCAGCAGGCCTCAGCACACTGCAGATAAGGTACAAGAATGTCAGGAAGCCTGACACCAGCCAGTGGTATGGTAAACAAACAGTTGCAGACGTCGGCCCGCATCCCCTGCCTCTTAACGACCTCCAAATCCAGCCGTTTAAATGTCACGCTGTGAAATATGGCTCCCCGGCTCGGCTATTAATGATTACTGAAATGAAGCAAACAGCTGAGAATCTCACAGTTGAAGTTCAGATGACACACAGGAATCAAGATGTTTTATGAGTTTCCTTTTTTCCACACAAAGCCAACAGTGCTAATAACCCCAGTAGTAGTGGATCTGGCATTTGTAGCAATTTGGAATTTGAAAGCTTCTTCCTGGTTTAACTGTCTCTATAACTTGCCAAGAAAAAGACATGCATTAAATTAAAGGGGCTATATTAGGCAAAATTGACTTTTCTGAGCTTTCTGCCATGTTATATTGTTATTCCCTCATCAAAAACATAACAGGCATTTTGCTTCATTCAGGCATGTTTGAGTAATCCTGTATTCTCTGGCACTGATTTCCTGAGGCTTCAAAGCAGTTGCACAAACCTCATCCTTTGCCACAAATCCCCGCCCACTCCAGGAAGCACTGACCAATCAACAAGCCCTCTACATCCAGTCTGCTTTCAAAAAAAAAAAAAAAAAAAAGATGTACAGCTCTGTCTTAACTGTTTCCTCACAGAGATTTTTCATTTTGTAGTGAAATGGCAACATATAAAAAGTTTAAGGAAGTTCTCTTTTTCTTTGATTATATGTTCAAAAGACCACAACACTCTGCACTCTGCTGCCCTTTGCTAGTCTCTTCACCTGTTTCTTTATGGCACCAGTAGAGTACTTATTAAAAGCATTTTATTTTATTCATTTGTGTTTTTAAAGGTTGCAAAACATAAAATACTGTTCTAGAGGTGACAATAATTGGTTTAAAAATATGTCTAAAAGCATGATATAGCCCCTTAAGTAATAGTGTACTTATAGTATTGTTAGTTTCTTATTAAAAATTTGCTGAATTAGTCTAAACAAAAAATAGGTTAAAATAATTTAATGGACAGAAATTAAGTGTAAATTAGGTCTGTTAATCAAATCAAATTCACTATGTAATGGAGTGTTTTAGTCCAGTCACCATTTTTTGAATCCAAGTCACTGCCCCTCAGAAACTCATGAACCAGTGCAACACCAACTGCATAATAGTAATTTAATAATTCAAGAAAATTTTTCATAAAGTTGCTCAACTCACCAACATTGACATCTCTCTATATTGCCAACAATAATTCTCTAATGAATTCTGAATTTTTAGTGATTCTTTATACAAAGTCAAAATTACAATGTCTTCCACTTAAAACTGCCAGAGGGTCAACTAGACCCTAATGACACAACATTGGGGTCAAGTTGTAGGGCAATGACGTCCCCATCTAAGAAACTCTTAGCTTTGCAATATGAGGGGGTTTTGTTATTTGTTTTGTTTTGTTTTTCCGTATTTTTGCACACTGTTAGTTCACCCTGCTATAAAAAGGTAACATATCTACAATGTGACTCCAATTTAACAATACTACTATTGGTACTACTATGGTGTATTTACATAAGGACAATATTTAATCAGGTGATATTATGCATTTTGGCAGAGTAATGTAACAAGTATTTTTATTACATTTGTACCCAAAAACTGTGACACAAAATTGCATTATGTATGTACAGCATAAGTACATGTTATTACAGTCTGTTATACTGTGTGTTACAATGTACAATGTCTCAAGTGTAGTGTAAAATAAAGTGTTACCTAAAAAAAAGTATATACAGTGTCGTCTTTCAGCTAATTATTTTTATTTAACTAACAATGTCCACTTTATTTTAAAGGTACTGTAAGCAGCATGTGTTCATACTGGTTTGAAAACAGTACTGCAGTCTAAATCAAAACAATGGTCTGTGGGTTTGCCATTCTTTCTGCTTTTCTGATTTGACGATCAGCAATGTAGTTTTAGAACCAAAACAAAAAAATGTAAACAAAAACAACTTGGTCATTATGTAAAATTTATTTTTAATTATTAATAAATCAGCTGTACCATTGTTGTCAGTAAAACTAATATTTGATTTAAACATGTTTAGCCCATGTCTTGGGACACGTGGGTCATTTTAATGAAAAATAAAAAATATATATATTACTTATAGCACCTTTAAGCTGATATGCTGTTGAATACTAATACAAGATAAAATGACCTCCCTGTGTTTTTTGTGTTAATACTACCATTTTAGAAAATGCACCACTAATGCATCTCTCTCTGCTTCTCGGAGCAACTCTGGAGGTGTGAGCCAGTCTTATTTAAACTCTCCCCACATAGGAAGTCCCTGCGCAGAGCCGTGCCAAGCTGCTTAAGTACACATCACACAATATTGTGTGTGACACGTCCACAGAGGTTGCAGGTAGCACCGCCGGCGAACACTGACAATTAGATATGCATGGGAGGCAAAAAGGGAACCTGCTGGGACTTGGAGTGGGGAAAGCGGCGCTCTGATATCCTTTCCCCGCTACACTCTGATCCCTCTGGTGTAGTCAAGCAAAAAGCCAATCATTCTTTGGCACATAAAAGTTAACAGAGCGTGGCCTGGTATTTAGCTTTATGTTTATCGGAGTTATTAATGCGGGCCGCAGGAGCCGAGGGTCGGGATTGGCAGGTGTTGAGACGCAGTGATTTCACAGGCTCTTTGGTGAGGGAAATGATGCTTGGTTTAATAGGGGCGCGCAGTCACTGACACGAGGAGGAGTATCATATCACTTAACAACAACTGTCACCGCCAGCGCTTTGTAGCCGGGGCCTCTTCTGCCGCCGCCGCCGCCAAAGAAACAAAGGCGGGCGATGAGTCGTAATTAGAGCGTCGAGGCTGGAGGAAGATCATTTGTTGATGTGCTAAATAGCTGGGAGAGCCGATAGCATCTCGGGGACAAGTGAGCGGCGCTGGGCGAGGGGCAGATAAAGAAACAGGAGCGTGTTTTTACACATTCTGGGAGAGCGCGGGCAGCAGTGGTGGTGATGGTGATGAAGATGATAGAGGCGTTGTGTGATTAGCCAAGTGCCGAGCAGCAGAGCCGTCCCTGCCAAAAGCCACACAAATGGAGCTATTGTAGCGCTATGACAGTCTTTGATCGCATCTGTGTCCAAGAGATCTCTTCATCACGACTGCCGCCTGTTAAAGCTGTCACTGCGAGCAGTCATAAATATTTGGCCCATATTAGATTCCATAGGTCATCAATATACAATAATTACACAGGACATGAGTGGCTTCAGGCCTTTCAAACATTAAAGCACAATTTGTCTTGTTAATTAATCAAATGTATGTTTTATTAAGATCTTAAGATTTAGAGCCATTTTGAATGAAATTATTACGTTTTCCATGGATGGTAATATATACATTCTATTATATCCATTCATTATATTAATGAGTTTGACTATGATAACTTAGCAACCTAATGGGAAATTTAATGCAGAACGTGCCAAGATGCCAGATTCACACTGACGTTCATTTAAAGACAACATTTATCTTACACTTAAGCAACTCAGAGATTGCTTTTTCTGTCTGTTTTTGGCCTCCTGTTTACACACATTTCTGATCACTGAAACTTTTTATAAACTACTGACATTTTTGTCCCTTTTTGGCCTCCTGTTTACACACCTTTTTGGTCACTGCAACTTTGAAAACATCTGCAATTTTTGTCCCTTTTTGGCCTCCTTTCTATTCACATTTTTCTCCAAAAATGTGATTATAGCGCAGCTCAATTTCAGTTGCCATTTTTGTCCCTTTTTGGCCTCCTGTTTACACAAATTTTTGGTCGCTGCAACTTTTTGAAAACTTCTACAATTTTTGTCCAATTTTGGTCTCCAATTGTGTGATGGGTCCTCCATATTTGGGGTTACAAACAGTGACATATAATAGTGTTAGTTGCACTAGTGACAACAGAAAAAAAATGTAAAGAAATGAGCCGTGACACTATTCTTAGTATTGAAACACTTTTATGTGAACACTTACTCAATAAGTTTACATCTTAAATTGCTCCACTGTTGGAGCTCTATTGGAGCGGTCCTTCCAATACTAATATTGTGTAACTTCAAACATTCGGCAACAATCTTCCTTGTCAGCCATGAGGAGTATACAGCAGCTCATATTACACCGCAAGCACTTACTACTGTTGCCAGAATAATAAGAATAATATATTGTATAATATATTTGTTCTCACTATCCAGTCAAAGTCTATTGAAAATAGCTTGCATTTGTGTTTTTGGCAGCTTGTATGACCACTTGTCCCAGACTGCTTTGCGGTGTGATGGCACTTTCCCAATCTCTATAGTTGCCATAGAATCTGATTTTAGCACAAATTGCTAGGTTGCAACTTTTAACCACGTTCTTTCACTTCAGTTACATGAAAAATGCTGTTGGGATATTATTTCCTTTTAAATACCCATATAAGTGTGGGCATAATTGGAGAAATTTAGGTCTGCATTTTCACTTGCCCTGTACAGAATATAGACCCTAGAAGTTGTGCATGCAGCTTGATACCTTGGATTAGTATTCTGTCCTTTTCATTTTTACACTGCTATGATCTGATATTTTTCAGTTGCCAAAACTATCCCTTTTCTATAATTTCCAATGCATCTACTAATGCTAACTCTTCTACTAAAAATATATTATAGTCTGTTTAACTTCAGGGTACCATTCTTTGGAACTCAGACTTTCTTTTTACAAACACATAGAGGGTCTATTAGATGTTAGTCTTTAGATCTTTTCAACCCCACATTTGAGGCGTTGGAAAACTCAACTGGGAAAAGTGTCTTTTCTAGTGCTGGACAAATTTGCTCACAAGAGAAGCACAGTGAAATGCACATACTTTTTTTGTTTTTTTGTTATCCAATTATGCAATGATTAACAAGATGGAGATATGGCAACATCTCACTGAGCTAATGTTTAACTTGTAAACTATTCTTGGACATTTTGTATTAGATATTTGCTTGTGGCTCTATAAACTTGTAACATGCACAATTATATGCTGAATTTACAGAGGGTCAAACCAGATTAGTATTAAACACACCAACTTGTTGTTTAGGAGGAGCAATATTATGCTTTTTTAAATCTTTTTAAACCCATCTTGGTCTCTAGAATAACATTGCTCAACCTTCAGAAACACTGACTAAAAAAAGTCAGTTATTAAGTTACTACTGCCATAAAGAAACATATGAAGAGGGCAACAGAGTGCAGCTCTGTTGTGCTCTTTTTAACAGAAAGAAAAAAAAAAAATGCTCTTTACAGTTAACTCTTTAAACCTTTGCGTTATAGCATTTCACTGCAAAATGAAACATAACTGTGAGGAATCAGTGGAAACAGAGCAGTACATCATTTTTTGTGGATAAATGAATGAGAGCAGACTGGATGCAGTGGGTTTGTTTATTGGTCAGTGCTTCCTGGAGTGGGTGGAGGATTTGTGGAGCTGAGCTTTCCAGGACCTGAGAAAGGCAGGGCCAGAGAATACAGGATTACTCAAATGGGTGTTGATTTTACTATAGAACACGTTGAACATTTTTGATTTTACATAATATAGCCCACAACATATACAATTTCTGACATAGCTGGATTATGATGGAATGGATTTCTTTTCCGTTCCAAATTATGACCCCAACAGCACTGCAATATTCAGACGTTTAGAACCAATGCCATCAGTATGTTCTGCATCATTAGGGTTAAAGCAAATGTCTTGAGAGAACTCTTTGCATTTACCCATCATGAGTTGTTTCCTGTGTGACACCTCTATAAAGATACACCTTTATGTAGATCAGACAAGCGGTAGCATTGCTTTATGATCACTGATAGATTTCAAATGGTGTCTTGGCTTTCCATGCATTTTTGCACCTCTTTTTTGCCATGTGTTCAGTACTCTTCCCCGGTGTCATTCCATTTTATTACACACAACTTAAACATCCTATTGTATGCTTTTTTTCAGGCTTTTTGAAATAATTTTGTACACTTTAATTTCCAGATTTATAACTTAAAATGTATGGAAAATGTATTTTGGGGAGCTGCTACTTTAACTTTCCAGAGAACACTTGGATTAGATGTCTTTCGCCCCCTGCTGCCAATGGTGGGGAATAAATCAAGCATAAAATGGCTAATTACCATGACTATTAGCAACATGGTGCTAACAGATAGATACATTAGCTGTCTTAAGTGCTGAAATGATCAGAATAAGTCCGGTGACTTCCTAGTTTCACATGTCTATGTAGAGCCATGAGACCAAGTGTTTTAAGCTCTTGACAAAGGTATAGCCTCAGCATACAGGATTACTCAAACAGATGTGAATGAAACAAATATACTACTCCAGGTATGTTTTTGAGGTGCAAACAACTTTATAACATGGTCAATAGCTTAAAAAGTCGAATTAGCATTATAAATTCTTTGTACGTATAGATTACTTGGGTTGTCACTGACATCTGTTAAAAATTTCATCTCAGTACAATGTTAGAAATAGAAATATTTTTGCTGAGAAAAGCGGTGACATGTTTAATTTTTATTTTACCCGCTGTATACTCGACACTAAATCTGACAGGTCTAAGTTGTTGAGAAGTCGTATAATTGACCTACAGCAGACAGCAGAAAACTTCTCACAGCCAGAAGCCCATCTGCAGGCTTCCACTGAATATGCATACGCCTTAGCATGAGCCATTAATAATCTTGTCATTCTCTCCCGCAACTTCAGCGTGGTCAGTTTTTTTTTTTTTTTTTTTTGCCATAAGTTGTTCTGCACTGCTAAAAATACTGCATGTTATCTTTACCTATGTGAGATTTGGAGGTTACAAAAGAATGTGGCGAGGAGAAGCAACCTTTCACAAAGCCTCTGCCCACGTATGTTTAAAAAAAAAAAAAAAAAAAAAACTCCCGGCTGTAGATGAAACACATTTGGCCCATGCTGCTGTAATGCTAAAGCCTTGAGTGTGCACACGGGAGCTAGCCCTCAGCCTATACACCAAACCACTATCACAAGTGCGAAAGTGGGGGGTAAGAAGACTGACGCAAGGTAGCATTTGCAATTGGGAGGTTTTGGTTTCAGCCTCTCCAGTCATCAATCATCCCGGGCCTATTCTGTTCTTTGACAGCTAACTACAAGGCTTGACATTTAACACTGGCGACCCCCGGACCAGGCTGCGCTCGAGACCACAGACTTCAGAAAACACCAAAAATTGAACGGAATGACACTTTTTTTCCCCACCTCTTTGGTAAGTGCTAGCGCTGAGGCAAAGCAGATTCAAATTAATAATTCCCATCTGCAATACACTTCACACCGGTGAAAACGACTGCGCAAGGCCCCCGTGTTCTCCCCCCACCCCTGCCCTGCTGCTCCAGCACACACAAAAGACCCAAATGAGAAAGTCAAGAGGACTCCAGGCCTATTAGGGTAAATGCTAGTGTTTTTTATGTGCCTGTGGACCCTGTGAACTTTGGGACGGCGCATTAAAAGTTAGCTCCCCAAATCTTGTAAAAGGCAAAGCAAACATTTTAAACTGAGCAGTAGGATGTGCGTAAACTGTGCGTGTCGAAAAAGGGAGGAATATTTCTCCATCTGCGAGCTGCTGGTTCACATTCTGAAGGGGAAATGAGCTTAGGTTTTTGTGACCACATTTGCTCCGCTGCTTTTTTGGGTCAGTAGGTTGGCATAAACAGAGGAATAATATTGGAAAAACACTGCGCAGATTATACCTGACCTGACGTGACATTAGGCAGATAGCACAACACTCTGCCCCAAAATACCAGATTTGATTTTTTTTTTCCACGAGCACATCTGTTCATGCAAAGATGTCACCGAGCGACCTATTCCAAACTGAGAACTGGTTCAGGATTATATAACACAGCCCTCTCAGTGTCAGCCGCTGACCCGCAATAACCACTAATGCCTGTTTTTACACACTATTCTCCCGGGTCTTGAAACAGACATCAGCGTGCACGGCCAGAGCATGTGCATGTGATAACATCTCCTCGACATCAGCGGATCATTCAGTCTTATGTCAGGGAAATGATAGCTTCTTTAGGATTGTGTGAAAACCTCTTCCATCTTTGTGGCCGATGCGCTCTGCTGGCTGCATACTAAGCATGTTGCCAGACAACTGGTCATGTCTTAACTGTGAAACTGGCATCTATTGTTCCAGTGCTATAGAACATGCCTCTAAAGCCTCCAAGGGCAACCTTTCATCTTCCACAAGGTAGAGGCTCTTAAAGCGCTTGTGTTCTTAGAGCCGCTAACACTATCACATGGCTCTTTGTGACTGAGTGCGGACAATTAGTTCACTTTAAAGAGGCCCAATGTACAAGTTAAACATCTTCCACTGAGCCAGTTTTAGTTCAGGCTCAGGAGGAATATTTAGCACAGATTTAATCCCAGTCGGTCAGAGGCATGTCTCTGGAGAAATCTTTCATGGCCATTAAATGTGTGCCACACACATGTATGTATGAGCATACAACACATCGCTATGCAAACAACAGCACTGACCAGGCCTGGCTGTGATGTCATCATAGCAAACCTCTTTTCGGAGAAAAATTCATCAGATTATGACCAGAGCCGAGCCTTCCTTGCAACACTCCACTAGCTGCACCATATGGTTGGGTCCTAAAGCCACGGGTGGAGGGTTTAATGACAGAGCGGATGTGCGGCGCACATGCCGAGGGATGCTGGGGGATGGGCTAAAAAAACACTCATCAAGTCTTTGGCCTGGAAAGGCTGCACAAGGTCAGCTGTGCAGCGGGGGCAGGGTGAGGGACAGAGGCTGTCTGCAACAAAAGGCAGGTGACCACAAAAAACTTCTATCTGAACCAGATAAAACCATCTTCAATAGGATTTATCATGCAGAATGTCAGTATTTAAAAGACCACTCACAAAACAGTGTGTCCTCAAACACAGGTCTATACTATAAGCATCACCAAAATATAGTGACATGGAGATCCAATCCTCTGGGCAAATATGCACAGCTGCCAGTGTGGGCTGTAGGGACGAGTAAACAAAGATGGACTCATAATTAATGTTTACTAAGGCTGATGCAACTGCATGACATTTCTACTGCGCCTCCACTTGTCCACTCTGCACAAATGAGCTCCAGGAACACTCTCTCTGACATCTTGGCTTTGGAGCTACAAATGTTAAAGTGTAAAAACACAATGTAATAGCAGCAGCCCTCTGCCTGGAACAGCCTACTCACAACAGCTGTAAAGATCTATAATACACACATTTAACAGACTGAGGGGAGAGCCCACACCTCTGTGCTCCTGAAGAGAACCCGGGGCACTAAAGAAAGGACGCACTTTTAGCTTTAGTTAATATTAGGTCTGCGCTGGTGTAGAGGGACAGTGTGCAGCCCATGGAGGAAGAACCACGGCCAGTGATTGATGGAGTTGTGGTCGGTCTATAAAGGTCTGCAAAGAGTGCTTGGAGATAATCAGAGAGAGGGTGTCTGCTGCTTCATAACGCCCCCGCCCCTCGCACAAACAAACCGTATATATGTACGCACACAGAGCCGGCTCAGGAGAGGGGCAGGCAGGCGGCGTCCGAATTATTAAGAAGCAGTGGTGATGAAATTCTGAAGGTCGGCCGTAACAAGAGGCACCTTACAAGGGTCATGACCTTTCCTGGCTGGCTGTTTTGTTCTTTGTACCCCCCTCACGACGTCCCCTTCCCACCTCTGTTGCTGGGGGGCAGGTGAGCGAGGTGGGGGGACTTGTGTTACATCCCTGTTTATCTGTTCATGACCTCTAGCCGGCAATTCTGCACTTGATAAGAGGAGGGCTCGGCTCATAATGTGCACGGCAGCTGATATCAGCCTTGTATCCTTGTGAAATTGATTACCGAGGCCCGGCAAGCGTGCAGAATATAATAAATAGAGATGACACGTACAGCGCACTCAGACCGGGGCTGATGGGGAACACCGCCTCTGCAATTACCTGCTCCCCACTTAAAACAGGGGTCACGGGGGGGCGGCCCATGCTGGAAGGAGTTATGGCTAGTTCTTATTTTCTCCGCCGGCTGGGACGCTATAGGTGAAACATCTATCGCCAGCGCAGACATATATGTGTGTGTCAGCCAGCATGTGTGTGGAAACGAGATGAGAAGTTATGGTTTAGGTCCAGCCTTTTGGTTATTTACCGCTAACTAACTAAGTGACCTCTGGACAGCAGTAAGGCCTGACTGCACCGGCAAGGTTACACTTCAACCTAGAAGAGGGCTCGTCTGAGTTTAGAAGAAGTCTGGCCAAAATTGCTTAAGCCAGGTTTTCAATAAGCTGTGTTTATAAAATTAACCGCTAACACTAAATAACTCACACTGTAAAGCATTAGTTAAGTATTAGTAAAGGATTAGTAACCAGTTAATTATAAATATCAGTGTTCTATAGTTAATCATATTGGTAATTACATATGTATTAATGCTTTATTACTACACTGAAAAGTTGCATTATTCTTAAGTGCATAGAAAATTTAGTCTAATAAATAAAAATATGCCGTAAAAGTGATGTTTTAAGAATTAATTATTATTTAATCATTTACTGTTTATCAAAGAAGTGATACTTCTTTTTTTTTTTTTTTGTATATGTAGTCTGCTTACCTCTGTGTTCTCTGTGCTCATTGTAATTAAATAAAAAGACAAAAAAAAAAAAAAGTGAAAGTTACTAAATGCCGCTGTGTTTGTTGAGCTGCATGTACACAGTGTTGTGTACAATATAGATGTCTATGTTAGGACAGGTTAAGTTGTTGTATGAAGAAATACACAGCAGTATTAGAAAATCTTTACAACAATACAACTTGTTTGACATTGCACATGCATTTACTGTATACTAAAGTGCAAAATCAGTCTGAAAAAGGTAAAACCTGAAACAATTGTTGAAGCTGGTTTAAAATTGGTTTAAGCCTAATCCTAACCAGGTTTAAAAATAAACTAATGGGAAGTAACTTTGTGTAACTTATTTATACATACCAATACATTTGCATTTTACTCTAATGTGAAATGCAATGAATGCTACATAATGCAGGTTGTCCTAAAAAAGATTACTAGAACTTACAGTGAGGTTTACATCATAAACAGCTATTTGAGAGTAGTGAGAAAGTAGTGAGAAACACAAAATGGTTTGTTTAGTGCCTTTAGGGTAACTTTTAGCATTAGCAATGATGACAGGACATGATGTTGGTGCTTGCTGCCTAAAGGTTACAACATGCAGAGGGTATTGCTGAAATCACCAGAAATAAGTTGAAACCTCCATTATATAGTTTAAAATATGATATCCATGATAGGTACATAAAACTTTCTTTTCACCCGCACAGTGCAATATCACTCAGTGACAAATGAAGAGACATGAAAAAATGTGCATTAATTTTTTTTTACAAATATATATATATACAAAATAATGCTAATAATTAGTTAGCATATGTTTTTAATTATGTAATAGAGTCTGCATAATGTTTAACGAGACTCATTGATTCCTTGTGAGCATACATTTAAACACACAGCTTTATTTAATCTAATTATTATTATTATTATTATTATTATTATTATTATTATTATTATTATTATTACTATTATTATTTATCCCAGTATTGATGATTCTGCAGCAATTTTGTGAATATTGAATATTTGAATATTGAAGTATGATAATATTTAATCTTAAACAAGTTTTGGGCAGAATGAATGTTGTTACAGATAAAGCAATACAGAATTCATAAATTAAAGACATTTATTTTTATTCATATCTCTAATTGGCCAGTTGTGTTGACAACACTGTCATGCCAAACACTAATTCAAGGCTCACTGAATGTCATAACAATACAGACTTAGCTGCTAACTTGTGCATGTAGGCAGAGAAAAATGACACGCAACAGTTGAGACGAGACATTCCCAAAAATCATCTCTGACGTTTACAGAGTGTCCGGAAATACGGATAAAAAAACTTCCACGCTGCTTCCCCGGAGGACGCATTCTGCATGTCCGCAAACCAGATGTCCACTTATTTCAGTCCGGGAGACTTTCAGAACCAAAATAAAAAATAAAAAAATAAATAAATAAAGAGGCTGGGATAAAAGTACTTAATCCTAGTGAGAGCATAAACAAACAAACAGGATGAAGGACATTGTTCAGCTAAATGATCAGTTAATGCGGATGCGAATTTTAGAATGACTTTATCTAACCTCATGATGACCTTGTTTGTGGGGCTGATTTAAAGGGATAGTTTGGGTTGGGTATATACTTTATAAATGAGCTTTGTCTCTTAAAGAGGAACCATGGAACTTGGCTCTTTCCTTTAATCTTTTGGTTGCATCTTTCTCTACAGAGCCCCTACATTTCAGAGTAGATTTCAGATCATAAAAAACTTGCCAAGACTACAGGGACTTTAGGTCAGTGCTCATATTCTTGCAAGGCTGTTTTTTTTTTATTTTTTTTTATTTTTTGGAAAGATATGCAAGGGAGCTTTCTTCACCCTGCAACAACTCATTTTGTCATCACACTGACTCCAAAATTGTTTAATTAAAAAAAGTTCTTAAGTAAGTAAGTTGTAGCACTTTACCTGTTTGGAGAAGCAGACAGGAGCAACACTGTAGACTCTAAGCCAGTGTTTCCCAACCAGGGGTACAACTGTGTATCATGTTCTGGTGGAAATGCATGTTCTTTCCCTTTAGAACACACTTAGCATGTAAGACACTTTTAGAAGTCCTTACCTAATGTTGTGGGTGTAGAGATGGACACTTTAACAACTGTGATGGAGAGGAGGATCTTGGGAAAGATTAGGTCTATACTGGGATACTCCCTCCACCCTCTCTACAGCACACCGGAGAGCCTGAGGAGCACTTGAAGTGAAAGACTGCTCCTGCCCAAATGCTTCTCAGAGCACTACAGGAGGTCATTCCTCTTACTGGCCATTAAACTGTACCACTCCTAACTCAGAGATTATTTACACATAAATGCATAAATTGTACAGAAAGGAGCAACACCAAATAGTTGTATTTGGGGCCAGTGAAGGGTCTGGAGTCCCCTAAAAGGCATGGCCCATAAAGAAGGTTGGTGCAGATGACCACTTTGAACAAATGCTCTGTATATCAAGTTCTGGGGAAAATGCATGTAATTCAAACTGGTGGCACAGTCACCCGGTAGCACTGAGCCTCTCACAAAGACGGTCCTGGGTTCAACTCCCTGCCTCAGCCTTTCCATGGGTTCTACTTATTCTCCTTGTGAAAGCCTATTTTAACATTATTTAAACAGAATTTTAATACTCATAACAATACTTCTAAAACTTCAAAATATACAATTAATATGTTATAAGCTACTGTGTATTGTTATAGCCCAAATTATATTCATAATAATGCATTAGCCTTATATAGTGCTTTTTTGTAGTCACTTTACGCTTCATTATTCAGTCACACTTGGTGGTGGTGCCCTGAGGCAGACCGACGGAAGCGTGGCTGCCAATCTGTGCCCACAGCCTCTCGGGCCAACGCCAAACACAGTCACACTTTAGGCAAGGAGGGTGAAGTGTTTGCCCAAAAATACAAAAACAATATGCAATGCTGGAAACAGAAATCGAACCTTGGGCTTAGTGGGCAAACGTCTCTACCGACTAAGCTACTGTCACCCTGGTTATATGCTAGCCTATGTGATATAGTTAGCTTTTTATATGACTCATATGTGACAGATCATATTGTAAATGTGTATAAGGTCCTTAATGTAGCTGTCCAAACCACAGTACATGTGTACATAGCTTAGTCTGTAGTGTGTTGCTCCTGTCTGCTTCTCCATATTGGCAGTGTGCTGAGAACTGTAGTCAGGAGTAGTTTTATGGCAACATAGTTTTGTCGTTTATTTGTGTATTATATTATTTAGAAGTCTTTGTTGCATACAGTTTTTGGCTACTCCCACATCTTTTTGTTACCTCTGTATTGGTTTCAAAAGCTTTATGTTGTGAAAAAGTGAGATGATTTGCAAATTTGTTTCTTGTGCCCCTAATTTGTTAATTTATGGGTGTAAAATGATAAACAAATACAAAAATAAAAAATAAAAAAATACAGATTTATTGTTTATTGTTTGGAAATATGTCACCCAGACTAATTTAATCACAGCAAAAGGAATAAAAAGAAGCACCTGGACTTGGTTTTTCAAAGTTGTAGACAATTCACCTTCATCCAAGAGGCTTTCTCAATTTCCCAGAATTCTCCCAGAGATGTGACATGTCTTAACTTTGAAAAAATTCCAGATGTTTTTTTTTTTTTTTTTTTTTTTTTTTTTTTAACCTTTTGTTGTGTTTGGAAAAATCAAAATAGTCTCATTATTTTATATGTTTTGTCTGAATACATCATCACTAAAACCAACACATCCAAACAGTTACTTAGTACTTGCACAGTTTTTTTTTTCTTTTTTTCCAAAAAAATAATTCTTAACTTTTTTTTGAGTAATTATTTGGATGACTACTTCTTACTTCCACTTGAATAATGTTAACATAAACAATAATGTTATATGGGTAGAATTTTTGGATACTCTCCCCACCTCTTACTGTAGTGAATATAAAATCTAAAATTGTCTAGGAGCACCACATTTACAAAATACATTCAACATTTTACCCACACTGTTCATATATTTTACTGTTAGTATACTGTTCAATATTTTGCCTCATTCTCAAGCCTCTCTTCTTTCAGCTATTAGTAAAACTTCAAAAAAACAAACTGATGAACCACCAGTAGCTGCTGCGGTTATTAGCTGCAGAAAAGCACATGCACCGTTATGTAACCAAAGACATAATCATCACTGTCGGAATATAACGACTCAATATCTGGCTTCATCATCTCATATCAACATTTCAGACATTTCCTTAATCATCTGTAATCTGCGCGGCCTTTATGACGCCAGCCGCCGCAGTTACACTTCCTCTGGGCTCCTCCGCTGCCATCAAACTGCGCTAATAAACTGTTTGTTTGCGAGAGTTGATTTCCTTGGCTGACTCTGGAGCGTCTTTCTCCCACAAATATTTCACCGCAATTATTATCATTACGACACAAAATCCATCTGGGCAGAAGCTCGCCAGCACCTCCTCAAATCTATCACATCATAATTTATTCCAATTAGGTAATAGCTCGACATGCCGCATAACTTATCTCCAACTTATTTATAATCATATTTTGGCCTGTGAAGTGGTGCCGTTTAAAAAAGAGACAGGAGGAATGCTAATGGGGATGTTATGAACAAAATGGAGGCAGCTCAGATGAAGAGGGGAGGTATGAAAAATAGGGCAGCCTGTTCAGATCCTGTGATAAAAGGTGGAAGAAAATGCTAATTTGTCCGATTGTTCACATTCTAATGTAATTTGTGTGATTGATTGCTAAAGTAAACACTTGCTATTATCCCGATAAAACAAAGTGACACTGGTGAATAACAAAGATGGTGCCAACTCTACACTGTAAAAAAATCAACTAGGTTCAAAATCATTAAATAAAAAATAAAAAATAAAACAAAACAGTATGACATATTCAGACTTTACTAATGCTGTTTCTTGTATTTCTTATATTAGGAACAACAACTTTAATAGGAATTATTTTCAGAGTGCTTACAGTTACTGTTATGTAATATAATGGTGATATTATGGTAATAATAAGAATACCTTTATTAGTCCCTCAGTGGGGAAATTAGTTTAACTAAAAAATACTAATTTTTACTTTATGCATAGCATCTACTGTTTTTGGATAATTCAGTGTATTTACTGTAATGTACTAATTTTGTCTTAAACATTTATTTACTGTAAATTTTCCATAGTTTTTTTTATAATTTAAGAATTAACATTTACTTTTTATGTTGTACACACTTTGCAATTTTAAAATTAATTGTTCATAATAGTTTATAGGGTATTTTTAAAGCATAGAGAATATTTCGAGTATTTTATCCAATGTTCTTTTTTTTTTTGCAAAACAAAAACAAACAAACAAACAAACAAACAAAAAAAGATAAATACAGTATAAATTAACTGATGTGATATTATGCAAATGAATCATTATAATTTGACCTTTTCCAGTTATTTACTGTAAATATCCCATAGTTGTTGTTTATGTATTTATGTATTTATTTATTTTTCAATGTAAAAATAAAAGTGTCAGATTTAGTTACCATTTTTGTTATACACAAGTGCTTCTCAAAGTGGGGTCCAGGGCCCCCCAGGGGTTGTTTATACAGCATTAAGTATATTAAGTACATACAAAGAGATGGAGTTAGAAATGAAATACCATTACATATTTAGATTTTATAATAAACACTATTTTAAAACCATTTTTAGCCAAGAGTCAGTATTTTTGTAATGTTTTTGTAGTCTTTTCTATAGAGTGAAGTTTTATTGTTTGGGGTCCACATGGGATTTTTGGAAATGTAAGGGGGCCGCAACACTCTTGACTTTAGGAATGGCTATTATCCACATGTTGCAATTTTTAAATTAATGATAGCATATGGGCTATTTTGGGTATTTTATCCAATGTAATTTTTTATTGCAAAAAGAGACATGGAAAAACAGCATAGGCTAACTGATGAGGTATTATGCAAATGTATCATTCTTAGTATAGTCTTTTACAGTTATTTACTGCAAATATACCATACTTTTTATTTTTATTTTTTTACAATAGGAAAATTAAAACAGTTGTCAGTCAAATCTGGCAGATATAGTTATAGTTACTTTTTACAAAATGTTTAAATACATTAATTTTACATAATAGATTATGCGATATATTTTTAAAAAAAATTTAAATATTTTTTACATTTTATCCATTGTTAATTTAAATGCGAAGAGATTACAACAACAATTGATATGTGATATTACGCAAATCTATTATTCATTCAGTTTACCATTCATTAAATTTTAATAGAAGTCCAGCAAAGTTCAATTTCCAACAGGAACCAATGCATGCACATTAAACAACTCTTAATATAATCTGACAGACATACAACCAATCAGAATTGAGGAGGTGGTGCTGAGGCAAGACTGTTGTCAAAACCTACAACTAATCAGAACAAATCATTTCTTAAAGTCTCCCCAGTAGAATATGACTGATCAGGTAGGAGTGACTTTTTCAAAGGAGGGGTTCCAGACCCGCTTCACTAAGAAACAAATTGGTCCAACTGGAAAGAGTATTTTGTATTTTCAACGAATTGTAAAATGTCCTCAAGTGTTTTTCTTCTTAGTTCATTCACTGTGTAATGTTGTTTTGGCTTTGACCACAATTGAGCACTAGATTTCACCATAAACACCTCAGTCTTTTTTAACAGTGCACACACTCCCACTCCAAAAAAAAAAAAAAAAAAAAAAGTAACAAAATGCACTTTTACTTTGAAAAGAGCCGATAGAAAATGTGCCTATTCACTGGAGCTGTTTCCACCTGAGATATCTGGCTTAATGTATAGTTCAATTCAGAAAACAGCCACTCCAGTCGCCTAATGTTAGCATAAAGTGGGCCCATGTAGATTCGCCGTTTCAATGAAGAAATCTGAATGGCTGTAAGCTGCCAGGCAAACCTTTATATCTATTTGTTCCACTTGTCTGCCTCTCAATGAGTTTAATCAGCTGAGAAGAAGCCGTGAGGGGGGGTGTTGCCTTACCCGCCCATACATTAGAGACCCCCTCCCTCTCTCCCTGCCCTGAGCCTGCCCCTCCCTCTCCACACTCACCAGCCCGAGCCAGCCCCATTTTCTGTGCATCGACGTTGGGTTTCGGCGGGTCCACCCCCCCCCCTTCCTCTCTCTCCCCTGTTGCCTTACGGATTATCAAGTACACTTCAATTACAGCCGATCGATATACTTCTGGCTGCAAAAGGGAGTGTGAGGGAAATTAGACAGACTTTGGGTATGGCCGTGACTACAAAGCAATGGATTAACACTGATATGCATCTCTTCATTTACATCAGGAATGGGGGCCCCATTCTCTCCATCAGCGCGGTGCACTCTCCACACATTCACACAGGCGTTAAGGGGACTTTCTGAGAGATTGCTTCTTTAAGTGCTGGGCAAGGTGAGGGCAAGCTTGTCATCCACTGTAGGAGGATTAGGGGTTTGCCCGAAGCCAGAGCCAGTGCCTTTTCAGAGCAGCAGAAGAAGAAGAAGAAGAAAAAGAGTTCTGCGTAGTGGCTCTAATGCCATCATGATAACACTTTACATTTTACAACTCTGTGTGTTGTCTTGTACAAATCCAGCTGGGATCATAAGAGTTAGAATAAGCCTCAAATATTAGCTTGAAAAATATCTGAAGTGACTCTGGTAAACTGACACATTTGTCATTGTCAACTCTACACTGTAAAACACAAAGTTTTTGATATATGCAGAAATTTTAAGACTAAACTGTTCTATAATAATAAATGTACACAAAGTAACAATTTTACAGTAATATCCAATTTTAGATTCGAACAATAATAATAATAAAAAATAAACAACAACAACAACAACAACAATAATAATAATAATAATAATAATAATAATAATAATAATAATAATAATAATGGACCGGATTTTATTTATACGTTTATATTGTGCTTATCAAGCCGTACATGACTCATCGGTCACACTGGATGCACAATGGCAGCATACAATGCTGGAAGCAGGGATTGAACCGCCAACCTTATGGTGGGCAAACAGCTCTACCTACTAAATCACTGCAGCCCTATTTGTTTAGTTATTTGCTGTTGTCATTTGATAGTGTATTATTATTATTATTATTATTATTATTATTATTATTTTTTTTTTTTTTTTTTTTGGGGGGGGGGCATTTTTAGCATTATTATTATATAGCACTTTTGAGTCATGTTACAATTAGATGCATTTTTCATTCACTCCTCAGGCACAGTCAATATTTCAAACATTTTTTAGCAGTGTAAAGTCAATAAAACTAACACCACCAACACTACACTGCAAAAAAAAAAAAAAAAAAAAAACAACAACAAAAGGAATAATAATAATTTTAAAAACATCCACAGCTTGCAGTTTTTACAGTAAAATTCTGTTACTGTAAATTTCTTTTCTGTATTTTCTACTTGTGTCCATTACAGTGTACTCTTTAAAGGTACTGTATACAAACTTGTTTTCCTTTTGGGCTTTTACAGGTATTTTTTGTAGCAGAGTGGTAGAGCACTCACAGGATACTACTTCAGACATTTTTTTTACAGTATATACTCTAAAAAATATATGTTCTATGCTATGAATTCAATTGTGATTAATTTTACTGAATTAACACAGTTTTCAGTTTTATTACTGTAAGAAAAGGTACACTGCAAAAAAAAATAAAAATAATAATAATTCAACAAAAATAAATTAACTTTTTAGAAAAATAATTAGTACCTGTGGTTTCTATTCTTTTGCTGTAACAGTATGTGGACATTATATGAGACATGGTGAGCATGCATTGTAGTGGACCCTATATAAAAAATAAAAAAAACAAAACAGCTGCATTCCCAAGATTTATAATCACTCTGAAATATTTGCAGTATAACAGAGAAGAAAAAGGGGCATTTCCACTGTTGAAAATGCGTGTCAGCAGATAATACAATGGCTGCTAGGAAGTAATGCTCCTAAAAGACGGAGAGGAAAGGGAAATGAAAGCAGAGCTGTGCAGGAGGATAAAAAAGAAGTAAAAGTGTAGGAAGAGATAAGCAGTGGCTGTATCCCCCAGAGGCCGGGCTCTGAAGGCCTCTCAGCCCCCCCAGGTCATGTGACCCCGCTCTCCCACCCTTCCTCTCCACACAGGCAGCAAAAACACTGCAACACCTGGGTTCCCCCTGTGCTCAGCGCCGGAGCCCTCTTCAACACACCGCAGATTTTTTTCATCCGCAGACAATGCCGGCTCCTGCGCACACACACACACACACACACACACAAGCACTTTGTGATTAAGGTTTGACATAAAAACTCAATGGAGAATCTGATGGTGAAGGCCATCTTCTAATGACGGACATATTAGGACATCTGTAAAGGGATTATTATTGACTGACCTTCAGGCATTCACTGAGTATCAGACAGTGTCATGGCATACAGCCACAGAAATTTGAATTATTGCCATTGTCCAGCTTGAATCAAAACTTTTAAAATGCAACAGCACTGATTTCAATTTTTGTAGACTTCAGTCAACTTGCCCTATACAAGTTCTGTGATAATCCCAGCCTGGTCTAGTAAAGTAAATCTGTCTTAAACCCCACCTATTACTTCTACCAAGATCAATCCATCCTGACCAATCATTACTGTTTAACTAAAAGGGGGGCGGGCTTTATGTCGTGCTTGTGTGGTTACTCTGATAAGCTGTTTGCGAATTGTGTCAGACCAGAATCAGTTTGGAGTATGAACTCTAATTGGTTTTATGTCTGTCCAATCATGTTCAGAGGCAGTTTAGACTAAAAAGTTTGGACTCAGACAAAAAAGATAGGTCGTTATCAGAATACATGTAAAAGAAGCAACAGTTGTATTATTAATAGCAGCAAATATATATATGCTGTATGTTTTGCTCAGATGGAGGTTTGTTTTGGTTGTGAAGATTTAAACTTGGTCTTGGTTGACCCTGGGCTCTCAGGTTCACACACCACAGCCTGAGTGGGAGGAGGAAGCTCTTTTATGTCCATCACTGAAGTGACATTGTGCAATGCCAAGTGCTTCAAACTATTTGCACACAGAGAATTTTCTTTACAAACCTGAAGTGCAGGTAGGCTTCCACCAGATTACTTCACTTCAGCTTTGGTCAATTGCATTCCGTTGGCGTGGTTCTCAAATTCTCATAATCCAAAAGTGGGGCATCAAAAATTTTGTTTGGGCCACTAACATTTTCTATCCAAAAAAGTTTTAAGGTTAGCGCAAAGGAATTATACAACACAACAACCAGAAACCAAAATTGCATTAAATGGCAAGGGACAGCGAGAAATTGGGCCATAACTAGGCCATCAGAAATAATACATTTAAAATGTTTTAGTTTTATTAATTACTGATGACTGTTTTCAGGCTTCTTAAAATCATTTTGGGCACCTTTGCATTAGTATTTAACATTTTATAACTTAAAATAATGTTACTTTGACTTTGCAAAGAAGGTTTGAATTTGGTGTCTGTCTCCCCCTGCTGGCAATGGTGGGGACTGAACAGAGCATAATATGGCTATTTGGCACAGCTAGGAGCAATAAAATGGTAACAAATGGATAAATGAGCTGACTGCTTCACAGTGACAGCAAAAGGTTATGTTCATGTGACACATTATCACTAATATAAATGATCAGGTTCAACATTTGTAAATTTTCTTTTTAGATAATGAATATAGCTATAATAATTGATTCAGGGAAACTGGCTCCTGCCCCCCATCTGAGAGTGTGACATCATCACATTCTAAAATCTGAAAACAACCAATAGCATCAAAATGTGGTGGTATTATTTAAACACACAGGCATGATTGCTGTTATTGGTTGTATTCAGATTCTAGATTGTGATGATGTCACACTCTCAGATGGGAGGCAGGAGCCAATATTCCTATATAAGTTATAAGCTATTTTCATTAGAAATATTTAAAAAGAAAATTCACAAATGTTGCACCTGATCATTTATATTAGTCACAAGGTCCATAAACTCGCTGTATGCATCCTACCACATCCAAAAAATCTGCATATTAATAATAGACATTTTGCCTGTTCCCCATCTTTATTAAATACTATAAACACAGTTGGCAAA
Source organism: Bostrychus sinensis (assembly GCA_020698575.1). Lineage (NCBI taxonomy): Eukaryota > Metazoa > Chordata > Actinopteri > Gobiiformes > Eleotridae > Bostrychus > Bostrychus sinensis. The sequence goes on along the minus strand of CM036251.1, from coordinate 29,727,118 downwards.
ACGTCACTTTCGATTCCCCCTGTGTGGGATAACAAACCAGTCATGACAATGCAGAAGAGTGGCTCTATCGCCTAACAAATACACAAACAAATGCTGGATTTAAATTTTATTTTTTACCTAATAAAGACACGGAGACATACAGGCGGACACTGTGGTCCAACGGTCCAAATTTGTGCATACAATACTATCACTGACTGACGTTAGCTGCCTACAACATGCTAATCTGATCAATGTTAAGTTGCAATGTAACATAACTGTCTCTAATATAAAAACACAAGTTTAAGTCATCATATTTATTGTAAACTAAAATTTGCCTGTGTATATTTGTTAAGGCTTGGTTGAATCATGGCTCGGCCGTAACATGCTGCTGACTTTGCTGCACGGCATTAGGACGGCTCTCTAGCATTAGCATTAGCTTGTCTGTATGAACTCAGCTCAGACGAGGCATTATGAGGCAGCTAAGCCCCATCTCATATATTTACACTAACTCCAGGTAGAAGTCAGTCCTTAAGCCACTGCTTTTCTGATTGAGTTTATTTAATGGCACAGCCCTCTGACTAAGAAGAATATATTTAGAGATGTCACATCGGACCACTCAGTTGGATTGTTCTTCCAGTCTTTTAAAACACAGAACACAATCCATTTAATTTTCTAATGTGGCGTTTTTATTCATGTCATAACAACATTATGGGCTCTGTGTAAGACAGGACTTATTTTAAAATTGCTCATTTTGGAAATAGTCCCCCAGAAAAAAGTCTGAAAAGAATGAAATGTAGTGTTTCTGAATGAGTGCAACAGTTTGTTTTCCTCCCATGCCAGACCACGCCCCCAACAATGGCACGATGCTGACTGTATCTATAGGCCTAGAGAACATTGTGATGCAATCTGAAACCCAGCTGGCTCCTGCCCTCCATCTGAGCTTTAACATCATCAAATTCTAGAATGTGAACACAACCTTTTTAAGACCTGAAATGATCAGAATGAGTCCAGGTGATGGTGTATGTGTTTCAGGAACACATATGAGCCCTTCCTGGTCTCATGTGTCTATGTAAAGCTGTGAAATGTAGTGTTTTCAGCTCTTGAGAAGGGGACAGGCTCAGGATTACTCAATGTGTGAATGAAACAAAATACTACTCCAGTCAGGAATGTTTTTGTGGTGCAAACCACATTATAACTTGGCTAAAAAAACTTAATTTAGCAGAATAGGGGACCTTTAATAATTTCAAAGTTTTGCAAGTTACTCTCATGCTGTTGCCCAGCGACAGTTTGTTTTAATCATACTGATCTGGACTTGTCTTGGTTGACTCCGGTCCCTCAGGTTCACATTGCACACAACTCTGAGTGGGAGTTGCGTCTAAGATGGCCTCCCTCTTTCCCAAATAGAGATGCCTCTCTGCTGAAAGCCCCTCACTCCAGCATGAGTTTGGTCACTGCTGCCCCCCCCCCCCTTCTTCTTCTTCTTCTTCTTCTTCCACTCCTCCTCCCACTACACTCTTCGTCCTGCCAGCTCCCACGGTCCGTCTTTGGAAGTGATCCGTCCCCGAGCGTTGAGCTGAAGCCACTCGGCGTTCACATCGGGGCCCCAGAGGCATTCCCCCGCCTGCCCACTACTCTTGCTTTCTTTTGTCGGCCAAATGGATACCAATTAAATCAACTGTTCACCAATTAGAATTTGGAAGAATCTATCTTGTTCGGCGCACTAAATCCCACCGCTTGACTTCTTTCTCTTCCCCTGGAATCGGTTACAGAGAAAATGAGTCCAGTTATTTCCTGCAATGGGATACTCCTGGGTTTCTTTGTTTTTTCGGTTTGTTCAAAATGTTAATAGTGCGTTTAGTCAAATGTTTATGGGGCCCGCACACAGGAGACGTCATTACGGAGCTCCTAAGGTTAAGGGCCCGGGTGGAAAAGACAAATCTATCAAAATACAATGGAGCATTAGCATTTCAAACAGAATCATCAGTGCATCTCTGAAGCAGCTCTTTTGTTTTTCTTGTTCTAAAAGTAGACCTGCACAAAAATGCTAATCACTGTTAAAATTCAAATATAATTTTGCTGATTGATTGTGTCCCCTAAAGTCATTATTATTATTACTATTATATTATTATTATTATTAGTACCTTATTATTCTAAGTGGATTAATGCTGTTTGTGGTTTCTTTTGGAATTAAATGATTGGTGAATATATTTGCGCACTTTAACTTTAGAAAATGTGCCTATTTATGGAACTGTGCCCCCCTGAAAATCTTGTTTAATGTACATTACAGAATCAGCCAAGAATATTGCAAACAAAAAGAAATTTGTCATTTTGGCTTCACTGTTTATCCATGTTATAATGTTTGCACCTCAAAAACATACCTAAAGTAGTATTTTTTTTTCATTCACACCTGATTGAGTAATTCTCTTGAGTATGCTGAGGAAGTGTCTTTCTCAAGGGCTGAAAACGTTCTGTCTCATGGCTCCATGTAAAACCAGGAAGTGCTCCTGTGTGTTTCTAAAGTCCATACACCGTCACTGGGCTCATTCTGATCATTTCAATGTTTAAATTGCTGTCACTACAAAGCAGTCAGCTCATTTATCTGTTTATCTGTTAGCGTCATGTTGCTATTAGCCGCACAAAATAGCCATTTTATGCACTGTCCAGTCCCCACCGTTGCCAGCAGGGGGTGACAGACACCTAAGCCAAGTGTTCTCTGCAAAATCAAAGTAACAGCTCCCCAAAAGAAGACATTTTCCATACATATACATTGTTTTAAGTAATAAAAACTGAAATATTAATGCAAAGATGTTCAAAACTATTTCAAAAAGCATGAATATTTTCTGCATCTGACCACAAGCTTTGCACAGTGGTTCTCAAGCTGTGGGACGGGTAGGACATGTAGTATGCGGTGGAGTTTTTTTTTTTTTTTTTTTTTTTTTTTTTTCCAGTTGGAGTCCTGATTTAGTTCAATTTGTAGTCAGTTTTATTCTTGTCTTAGCCCTGCTCTGGTTTGCAGTTTAATGTGAAGTTTAGAACACTGCTTAGGCCAGGCTTAGTCTTAGATTTGTCCTGATTTATTCTTGGATTTAGATTAGGTTTGATTTTGTCCTGATTTTGCTCTGGTTTAGTTCTCAATTCTTTCTGATTTTCCCAGTTTTATTCAAAGTTTATTTGTAGTTTAGTGCTGGATTCATCCTGGTTTTGTTCTTATTTGGTAATGCATTGTTCTGTGCCTCAGTTTAGTCAAGATTTAGGCTAATTTTAGTTCAATAATGATGGTACTAAAAAGTTTTTTTAGGTGGCACTGGATGTGACAGGTTGGAAAATCACTGGCTTATCACATGCTTGCAAATAGAAGAGTGTCATCCCATTCAAGTAAGGGACACTACCAACTACCATTGGCCATTGAACAGAAAGTACTACTTGGTAAGTATTCATTCTAACTCTGACTACTATAAAAATATGATTGAATGCTTGGCTGCTGGTAGATGTCCCAGTGATGACTGGACCTTAGCTGACCCTATCTGTGCTCCTGGCCCAACCTGTAAGCCCTCAACTTCACCTCCTATGGACTTCCCAGACCCCTGCCTCACCCCCACTCCCCTGTGTGGATGAAGCCCACCTGCTGCATCCTTACAGACCTGAACTATGATACTATAGATGAGCTAATGGGCTTTATTTTTACAGTCCTAGACACATCTATAGCCTGTCCATCATGGGAGAAGCTCTCAGTCTTCAATATGGCCTCAATAAGGTTCTTTTTTTCCCACTGCTGTTTTTTTTAGTTCATTTAGTTTAGTTTAGTTTTTGTTTTTTTTTCCTGAGTTTTTCCTTACCGAGAAGGAGGGTCTAAGGACAGGGATGTCCTGGGTCTGTTTAGTTTAGTGTAGTTATTGTTTGTGTTGATTGTGTGTTACAGTGGCAAGAAAAAATATGTACCATCCTTAGCATTTTTCCTTTATTGTTGACTTACAACCTGGAATTTAAATGGATCATTGAGAGGTTCATGCCAGTCACAATCATATATATATATATATATATATATATATATATATATATATATATATATATATATATATATATATATATATATAGTAAAGCAAATTAGAAATATGACAGAAAAACAGAAAACTTGAGTGTGCAAAGTATTTACCCCCTCAGGATAGTCCTCTGTAGAATCACCTTCTGAAGGACCTTCAGCTCCAACTTTTCTTCTAGGATAAATGTTTATGACTGACATGAACCTCTCAATGATCCATTTAAATTCCAGGTTGTAAGGCAACAATAAAGAAAAAATGCAAAGGGGGGTACATTTCACATACTTTTTCTTGCCACTGTATGTCTGATTGTATGTTTATGTTTGATTAACTGTGAAGGCCTTTGAGGCGTCTGTTGTTGTGATACTGGGCTATATATATATAAAAAAAAAATGAATTGAAATTAAATTGATTAACTAGTAGCAGTGCAGATGCAAATAACTATAATCTGTTAAACAAAAAAAGCTGGTGGAATGTAATAATTATTGAACTGGAATATTGACTTTTCCCACAGTATTTTCTGACAAAAGTCGTACACTGCACTTTAAACAGCATGCCGTGGCCTTGTAGAATTGCTGTTTCAATAAAAACTTGAAGAGCAGCAGTTGTTGTGAAAGTACATTGTGTTTCGGGAACCCCGCACACACACCAGTGGAGCATGTCCTCGTGTCCTCCCTCATACTGAGGCCACTGTTTGATTAAGCCAAGGAGGGGCAGGTCTTCCTCTGCCCACACGGACAGCAAATGACTTGGACTGCAGCCATGTCATTATTGCCTAATAGTGGTGTTCAGAAAAAAGTATGGCCCATTGTGTTTGATATGAGCAGGCCAACACCCCCCTCCCTCCTGCCACTCGAGATCACATCCAGCTAAACAAACGGGCCGCTGGAGCTTCCTGTGGAGCAGAGATCCACCTCCTCCCAGCCACTGGTCTGGACCTCTGCAACAAGTGGACCAGCGCCTCCCTCAGATCAGGGTTATTTTATGTCCAAGTTAAACCTGGGAATCTTATCAAAGGACTTTTATTCTTGGTATCTTTTGTTAGTATGGAACCATAGCCTAAACGCGATTGAAAGAAAAAAATATAAATATGTGCAAGTAATGTAGATAAGGACTCTTTTAAGAGTGACACATATTTTAGTTAAAGTTAAAATGTTGCTTCTTTCTGCTTTTTATTGAAAATAAGTAGTATGGAAAGAGTAAATCTTGCAGAGTTGGTTGCTCTAAATTCAGTGTAAATTGAGCCTGAAGGACTCCTCCTCTTCACCTCTTGCTTCTGCTGCTTCCTGTCTGTCTAAGCCTGCCGACTTAAATTGAAGGTGTCCTTAGAACTGTCAGCCAGACATTCAGCTTGTGCAGCAACTTTGTCCACCCCATCACCACCTCAGCATCGGAACATTTCTCCTCCTCCCAATTACCACCTTACCAGTGGAATACCCCATCACCACCTCAGCAGTGAAACACCCCATCACCTCCTCAGCAGTGATACACTCCATCACCACCACAGCAATGGAAAATACATCATTATCACCTCAGCAGTGGAACAACCCATTGTCAACCCAGCAATAGAGCACCCCATCACCACCTCAGCAGTGATACCCGCCATCACCACCTCAGCAGTGATACCCGCCATCACCACCTCAACAGTGATACCCGCCATCACCACCTCAACAGTGAAACAGCTCATCACCACCTCAGCAGTGATACCCGCCATCACCACCTCAACAGTGAAACAGCTCATCACCACCTCAGCAGTGATACCCGCCATCACCATCTCAACAGTGAAACAGCTCATCACCACCTCAGCAGTGGAACACCCCATTACCACTTCAGTAACAGAAAACACACCATCACCACCTCAGCAGAGGAACACCCCATCACCAACCCAGTAATAAAGCACCCTCTCACCACATCAGCAGTGGAACATCTCATTACCACCTCAGTTGTAGAAAACACTCCATCCTCACCTCAGTAGTTGAACACCCCACCATCAACCCAGTGGTATCACACCCCATTCACTAGTACAATACAGTGCCACCTAAGCAGTAGAGCATCCAATCACCACTAAAGCAGTACAACATCCTATCACCACCTCAGCAGTAAAACACCCCATGACCACCTCAGTAGTGAAGGATTCTATCATCACCTCAGCTCTGGAACAACTCATCACCATCTCAGCAGTGGAACACCCCATCACCACCTCTGCAGTGGAATACAGTTTCACCATCTCACCATGTCACCCCATCACCATCAATTGGCTAGGCTCCGAGGCAGACCTGTCTTTCTTACCAAAATCTAAGCACCAAACATTTACTTTCAGTAAATACTTTCTGCTATTCTAATGCATTTAATTGTTTCTGCTTGAGTCTCAGGCAGAAATGCACTTGGGCCAGATGGAGTTGTTCTCACTACAATCTATTTCTGAGCTCGCCCTGAAGCAACATTATTGTAAGATTTACATCACTAGAAGCTCATTTCAGCCCTGAGCATCTTGGCCATGCTGTTAGCCACTTGTTAGCGTCAAGTCCTGCGAGCTAATCTACCTCCCGCTGAGATCTGGTGAAATCCCCATCAAGTCCTGTTCCAATGTAAAGACAATAACGGGACTTACTAAATGAGCTCAATGTGTTCTCCCTGATTTACTCTGGATTTATAGAAACATAAAGGGTCCTAAACAAAAGGACAATTAAACAAAGCCAATTAAGCCACACATTAGTGCCTGAATATGCAAAGATTCTAATGAGCGACCATAATTGTTGTTATTATGACAGAGTTAAGAGATTTTTTTTAAAAATGTGAGCGGCTGTCATAAGACTATTTTTAATCAGTATGACTTATTCAAGTATGGCTCTGGTGACAAAGAGAAATATGTAAATAAAGTTGCTTGGACACTTGTGGTTTGGGATGTTTGACGGCCCCCCGCCTTTACTTTGTTATGCTTATCCACGTCAAGAATAGAGCCTCATTGTGGCTCGACAATGGGAGCTCCTTTATGTCGATCATGGAACAAAGATGCTTAACTGACATTGTGTGACGACAGAGAAGTGCTTCAAACTATTTGCACACACACAGAATTTACTCCAGGGATACAAAGTGGAGTCTTTAAACAAGTCATCTCACACCAGTCCATTCCTCTTTAACTTTGGACAAATGCTTTCTGACCAAAGTTTGGATCAGATTATCAGTTGGTGCATCATGGTGACGCTTGAAAAATGATTAAAATGTACATTGTAGACCACTGATTAAAAGCTACACTAAAATTATACTCATATTCATGTATTTGTCAGCTGACAGATAGATTTACATACAAAAAAAAAAAAAAAAAAGAAAGAAAAAGAACAGGAATGGAGCTGGTTCTTATTTGCTCCATTCTGAAAATGTGGCAAAAAATATCTGTGTTTTGAAAATTTAAATCAGAAAACAAAATCTGAAAATGAAGATTTAGCACAAAAAGTCCTTCTTTATTTTTTGCTACAATCAACACACTATGTTTTATCCACAGCTTAGTCAGACCATGCTGATAGCTTAATTAAGCCATCCATGTCTGAGTGTAACATGCAAGGAGCAGAATTGTATTATTGACTTCACACTGCTCTACTGAGGCAGCATTCATGTGACATTCGTAATTAGTGATATTTAATAGCATTCATGGCTACCCTACTACTTAATCAGCAATATGTTTTATAATATACTGTATGTATGAACAGCAATGTTAACACTCTGACTTTAGCGGTTGAGAGCACATGAACACAGTAAAGGCAGAAGAACTTCCAAACTGGACAACTGTGCTTTTCAAGAAATACAGCATCATAATATAAAACATAATATAAAAGTGGCCATGCAGTCACAAGGGGTCAGTTAAAGGAACAAATCTTCCTTCAGTTCTGCAGGTGAAGTGTTTCATGTTTTGGTGCCTTGTACAGAGAAGGCTGATTGTACAAAAGAAGTTTTGCGCCTCGCTACTTTCCGCTGTGAGCTCCTCTCCACAACTCTGAGAGGAACTACACAGAACCTGAGGGGCCTGACTGTTCAACACATTTTTAAATGATTCAAACTAAACTGGGACCTAGACAGTTTCTTATCCAAAATGAAGATGCTTGATTGTAGTTATTATGGCCTGTGACCAGGAGCTAATGCAGTAACCTATGTGTGATGAAGAACATGGAATGCACAAAATTGAAAAGGCAGATAATAAATAATATGCCATTGTGAATTGTCATTTTCATTTTGCAACACTAATAGTGTTTGCTTCTATCAAGGCACTCTAACGGCTGTGTACAGTGGCAGAGTTGCGGGTTCAATCCTTGGGCCAGCCGTCACACAATCGCTCTGGGTGGAGTCTGCATGTCCTCCTCATGTTACAGTGGGTTCTCTCCGAGTAGGAGAATTGGTGACTCTAAATTGCCCCCTACTGAATGAATATGAGAGTGAATACTTGTCTCTAAGTGTCAGCCCTGCAACTAGCTGTCCAGGATAGTCACTAGGGTAGGCTCCAGTACCTGCAACCTCTAACAGGAATAAGAAGATAAAGATAAATTACTGATGGAATGAATGAATTTGCCTGTCCTCTCTATTTAGCTTGGGACTGGCACACAATGTGGTTGCACTTTTTGCTGCACTGTGAGGAAAATGAGCCCTCTGAAACTAACCACTTCACTAACAGAGGACACAGTCAAAGACTGAGACATTGATTTACCAAAAGGGAACCAAAATACAAAGAACTCCAAAAGAACAACACATCCTTAATCTAATATATCAATAATAATAAGTATGCAGTGGCAGTTGCAGGGATAGAACCGCCAACTTTTGGGTTAATATGTCATACTGACATACTGCCACCCCTTGTTTAATTCTGCCTATCAATAATGTTATTTCTCCCTCATTTATTATGACTAGTTTATTCTAATATGACAAAAATAAACGCCTGTTGCTCGGTAAATGCCACTGCTCTTTTTGTAGCCTTCTGTGACCTTTGACCCCGGCGCTCAACTTCTTCAAATGAGTTCAGCCGGGAAACCATCCGCCTAATGAACGTCCAAATACAGGGCTTGTTTTTGCAGCTGCTGATACAGGCAGGTTACCGAGTGCAGGCATACACGGTCCACTTCATTTTTAATCCTCAAAGTCCATGATTTATATCAGACAAAACAAAGAATTAATATGCATAATTTGGAGAAAATTTTCCAAAACATTAGCGCTGGACATACCGTACATTGGTATTATAGCCTGCTCCATGTGCTCTCCGCCACCCACTGCTCTGAGGCTCTATACTGCAATGTAAATAAAGGAACAATCAGATTTTTTTTCTTCTCCCACTGACTAATTCCAGAAGAAAAACAATTAAAAGTCCCTTCCCCTTCCCATCCAGACCATTCCCACGCAGTTTCTTGGCAGCAGTGCGCTCCGGAATCTCCAGAGGCTTCGCTTCTTGAGGAACTTGTCAGGAAAAGATCTCCATTTCCCAGGGATGAGTGCTGGGGCCGAAAGTGAGAGAAAAACTGTGAGACTGACTGCAAGCAGAAGTTTAGGTCCAAAGATATATGTGAGTTAAATGAAATAGGGGCTTGGTGTATTGACAGGCAGAGAGACAAAAGGGGAAGGATTCTGAAGATTTGCGGTGCAGGGGATTTGATAAATCCAAGTAAAAAAGAAGAGAAAGTGTCAGAAATCTTGTGTGCTAGAATAAGGAGACAGTCAAGGGAAGATAGATTAATATGATATTATGTTCTTGGGGATCTGCTCTTAAGCTGAACAAGGCACACACAGTGAAGGGCACAATGAACTAAAAAAGAACACAAAAAAAAACTAAACCAGGTCTAGGGATGGGACATAAGCAAGACAAGGGAGAAAAACAAGACCAAGCAGTCCTCTAAACTGAACACATTAACAACTCATTCATGCAATGACAGGAGTAGGTTTATATTGCATCAGCTGACAGCAGTATTGTGCATAAACCATTAGATTTTGCCATGATGTGAATAAGGATGGCAGTAGCTCAGGAGGTAGAGTTGGTTGCTAACTGCAGGGTCAATGGTTTAATTATTGCTCTCCAAACTTTATACTGCTGTTGAATCCTTTGGCAAGACACTTCACCCACAAAGACGTCAGTGTTTGTGGCACCGGTGAATGAATGTGTTAGTGTGATTTTGGTGGTGTGTTAGGTCAGTGGTTCCCAACCTGGGGCCGGGGCACCAGAGATTCCAGGAGGTCCACAGTGCTCTGTCTGTTCTGAGGTTGAGGTTATCAAAATTATATTTGTGCAAATAAAATTCTACAACCCATTTGTAAAACAAATGGAATAGGAACACAAACTACTACTGCTTATTCATTTTAAAAATAAAAGCTTGTAACTAATCACTTCATGCTTTTGATGCATTTGTGGGGGCAGGGGATATAGGGCTGGGGGACCTGGCTTGTGTTGGACATAAGCAGGGGGGCTTCAAGGAAAAGAGGTTGGGAACCACTGTGTTAGGTGCTGGTCGCTGGCGTAGTGGGGCTGCCCTGACTCTAACAGTCTGCCCCTGGGGAGATGTGGCTACAGAGGCAGCTTACCACCACCAGAGTGTGACTGTGGAGTGAATAAACTCAGTTGAAGTGTCTAAAAATCATATACAAAACCCAATCCATTATTATTATCAACTCATTTAAATGCACTTTCTGATTACTTTTAATTTATTTTATTTTATTTTTTGACAGAGGGGAATCAGATGGGACTTGAGACAAAGCTTGTGAAAGTCAAACTGGAAAGGTATCAATTCCACACAGAAAACAAATGAAGCAAATCTGACATTAAGAAATAAAACACCAATATGTAGAAGAGAGAAGGAGAACTTAAGTCAATATTGAGCTTTGTTTCTTACATTTTCAAAAATGTAGGTATTCAGTCATTAAACATTACAAAGGGTTTTTCTTGAGAAGCATAAACAACATATATTCACCAACCCTCAGAGCAACTGTTCGCTGCACCAACGTGCGCCATCATCTTGGAATGTCACAGCTAAACTAGGAATGAAGTTCGGTTGTGACCCTAAGACAACACAAAGGTTAGATTGTGACCGTTCCTGGTGCAGGGGATTGGAAGAATGAGAATGTGAAAAGAAAAAGTGTCACAGACCTCAAACTGACTTTTGTATGTTTGAAGAAGAGGTGGCAGACTGCAGACAGATGCAGAAGTACAGATCCTTTAATATGACTTTTGTTCTTGGGACCCTGGCCCTCTGAACACAGTGCATTTCTAATCAGTTTAACCCTGGTATGGCTCCCTCCACTCTTCCACATGACGCCTCTGACAGCAGTGCCAGGCCCACAGCCCAAACCTGAGGCCAAAAGCCCCGACCTCCGAACCACGCTGACCTGCCAGGGGGCACTCCTCTCAAGGCATTTTGACACAAGCTCACACTCTATGGGACTTCTCTGGGCCGCCATCTTGTGCACTCCTTAACCTGCCCCTATTATGACATTATCCCTATTCAAATGAGGCTCGGTGCCTTTTGTTTTTTGATTTGTCTTTGGTGACATGCCGTTGATGGGGTGGGTCAGGCCTGTGAGCGGTGGGTCAGCGGCTGACAGAATTGTCAAAACTTGGCTTCTCTGGCTTTTCAAATACACAGCGTGCCTATTTGCTTTAGCTTTGGATAACAAGACAGCAAGGAGACACATGAGTGACAAGCAACATTGTATATGCTCCAGTTTTAATTGCACCAGAAATTTTATAAACCAACTGCTTTTTGGAGTTAAGAATGCACAATGCATTACAGATATATTGTTATTGCAATATCACAAAATATCTTTATTGCAGAGGATTGCTTGTATTACAATAATGTCATTGCATTATTGTGTGCCAAAACAATTTGCCAGAGCTTTTCAGTCAGACTGTTGTGTGACTAAATTAGACTGATTAAAGCAGGAAGTGAAATAAGTTTAATGGTACCTGGGACAAGGTGAGACAGGCTCGAGAAATAAAAGCTTTAATATTATTTATTAGGGGTGTGACAAGATCGTGCAATCTCATGATCTCGCAAGATCAAAATGTCACAAGATTTTTGAGAAGATAAAAATTGGTCTCGTGATTTCAAAATCAGGTTTTGTTTGCACTTTTTACAAAGGATTTAAGTTTGTGGCAAAATCCTCTGCCGTTGCATATAATTCAAATAATAGAAGTAAATGCCAGTAATTTTAAAAATGTACCTAAATAGTTTTGCATTTTCAGCTGAATACATTTTTCATTCGTATAAAATACATATTTCAAGAGTGTGAAAACCCGTCTGGTCTCGTTCTCATTAACCTAGTCTTGTGTCTTGTCTCATGGGATTTGTGTCTTGTCACACCACTCTTATACATATCTAACTTACCAACTGACCAATTCTTTGAAAGATACAAGGTGCTTAAGTTTAGGGCCTATAAACATCTGCAGGGCTGTTTTCATCCCTAAATGAAACAAAATCTTTATTTTATTCAGTGAAATAAAAAAATCGAAATATAAAATCAAATTCTCTCCATCTGTATTTTCTCCACACAGTTCAGCAGCAGCAGCTCTCAGCCCCATGGAGAGGCCTTTCCTAAAACACAGAGCCACACCAACCTTTTATTCAATGCAGCAGGACAGGGCGCCCTCAGATATTTATTCAATATTTTACACAAGAAATACCGATTTTATCTTGCTGTTCTTAATTTAAGATTCACTGAGCACCAATTAGTGGTGGGCGATACCACCCTTTTTAGATTCAATACAATACTTATTATTTTTGGGGAAAATGTAATCGATACCAATACCAATACTGATCATTTGCTATGGGTATATTTGTTTTGACTCAGAATGTTATTACCCTTAAAGACAAATCAGACCATGACTAATACTGGCCTTTTAACAACTTTAATCTGCACAGTTTAAACTAAATAACTTTAATGTGCACAATAGTGAGTTCTTTAGTAGCAGGACAAACAAAGCAGTGCTGTCACATGACATGGATGGATCAGTCCAACATGCTGCTGGGTGGGGGTATTTCACATGTATTAATTAGTATCAATACTTTATTTGGCCTGTATGACACACGCACACATCATTTTAATGCAGTTACTTAAAACATTATTCAGACTTCAAATAAACTAAACATTAAACCTATTTTTGGGTCCCACTCCACCAGTTGAGAATCACTGGTGTAGAACTTAACTTTCTAGATTTGAGCTGCCCCGCAAATGGGTTTCCGCCACATACGAGATCACATATTTATCTGCATTTCACTTTCTGTATTTATGCTTTTCTTTTTTGGCTGTTCCACTGTGTAACCAGATGTGGACAGTGTTGAAATAGTCATTGCATCTGTATTAACAACAAATACACACAGATGATCATTCTAGTGGATTTGGTAATACTTAAAAACATTTTTAAAGACCCACTACTGGAGTTTTTGACAATGTGAAAAAAAAGAGAAGAAGTTAAAACAGCTCCTCTCCTTTCTGCTGTTTGTGGTGTAAGCAATCAAAGCCAGCACTGGAATTGATATCTTTCCAGTTAGACTTGCCGCTGCCATTACTCCAGTGTAAATGAAAGTGAGGTATCTTACAATAAAGCATCAATATAAACAGGAAAGGCACAGTAATGTACTTATTTTTTTTTTTTATTCCAACCATTATTGCACATAAGCTGTTATAGAAGACTAAGTAGGACCTTTATAGACATGTTATTATTAATCTAGTTAAAACACAGATGAAAAATAGAACATTAAAATATTTGTTTTGATTGCTATTACCATTTTATTTGAAAATAACTGGCCGACAAAAACAGCATTACAAATTACCGGATGACCCTAGGTAATACTAATCCCCTACAAATAGGGCTTTTGTTTGATTTGATTTAAGGATTACAAGAATTATAAAAGGGAAGAAAAAAAACTGAAAAAGAAAAAATATATAGCCCACATAGTTATGGTATATTGCATGCTTTTTAAATATTGTGCAGCTCTATGTAAAATGTTGTATCTCACTGATGTACAAACAAACCCTGTACTTCCATAAACCTAATCATGGCCTGTTTTCTTTGAGTCACTCCAGGACATGCTCATCTCTGGGGGATCCAAAAAACACTTGAGCAGCTCAGCAGGAAGTGGCTGTGGTCACACCCCTAAGGTCAATAAGCATCGGGACAGCCCCCGTTCTCAGCTGGGCCTCTCTCTGACTGGACACATTGACATTATCTTCTGCTGAGATGACTTACAGGAAACTGGCCACATTATTAGATACACCTGTTCTAATGTTTGTTAAAGCAAATATTTCATTCACTGGTTCTCAGACTGTGGGACGGGTACTGCTGGTGGCACATGAGCGTCTTCTCTTTGTATGGAGTTAGTTTTATCCATTTTAGTCTTGCTTTAGTTGAGGATAGTCCTGGTTTAGACCTGGTTTAGTTTTGGTTTTTAGTTTTGTTAGATCTGAATGAGTCTTGATTTTGTCCTGGTTTAGTCCTAGTTTAGTCTTGGTTTAGGCCTGGTTTAGTCTTGGTTTAGGCCTGGTTTAGTTCTGGTTTTGTCCTGGTTTAGTCCTGGTTTAGTCTTGGTTTTTAATTATGTTAATTCTGAATGAGTCCTGATTTTGTCCTGGTTTAGCCCTAGTTTAGACCTAATTTATTCCAGGATTGGACCTGGTTTAGAGCTGGAATTGACCTGGTTTATTCTGGTTTTGGGATCCTTGTAGTTCAGAACATTGGTCAGAACTTTGGTCTTGTCTGCATTGATCTTTAAGCCACATGGTTGTCATTTAAGACGTCTGCAGCCCTACCTTACAAATATTAGAACAGGTGTACCTAATAATGTGGCCAGTAGGTATATTGTTATCAAATAGTCTTACTTTCTGCTTATAAGTCATTATTAAATACTGAAGTTGTTCAGCAGAGTTCAACAGTTGCTAAAGTGAACAGGATTTGTGGTGATTGATGAATTAAAACACTTTCCCTGCCAGCATTTTCTTAAAAAGTTGCCAGCCAGCCAACAATCTTGGCTGTCTCACAAAAAATGTTGTGCAATAGTTTTATTTAAAGTTTGAATACCAAAAGAAACATTTTATTCTAAGTTCATTCATTGTTTTTTTAATAGTTGAAGGATGGTAATTTTCACCAAAAACATTTTTGGACAAAAAGCTGAGAAAAATGCATTTTTGTAATTGTTTTTTTTTTTTTTTTTTTTTTTTTGGTAAAATGTTGCCTTCTGTCTTGTTGGCATAAGCTTCTTTTTCACTTGATTTCCATGTAGCTAGTACTGTACTTAGGACCCAAAGTGCACAACAACCCTGTTTCCAGTACCAATGAAAACATTGACGGAACATATCATGTCACTGGCAGTGAAAGAGTTAAATCTGAGTGTACAATGTCAAACTATTGTGGACTAACACATTTCTGTTACTTTTCCTGCTTAACAAATGTAAATCACTTAGCCTTTAGCTTATATGCTAATTACATACACTAATTGCTATGTTAAACGGCTAAACGTTGACACACTCATTAATGTTATCAAACCAGGCTCTGATAATACTCACAAGTGGCAGAGTGGTTGTCAGTTGTTTTGATTATTCATAATTTGCGATGTTTGGTGGCTAGCACTAAATTCCGTCTTAAAAAATCTATTATCGCCTTTCGAATTTCCGATACCAAGTCTTTGGAACGCAGACCTTCTGTTTACAAACACTAAAAGGGTCTGTATGAAACTGTACTACCTGAACTCATTTAAGTGTATCAAAGTCATTCTGAAATAAATCCTTATTACTCTGTATTTTCAGTCATTTTAAAGTTTGACAAAGTCTGACAACTGACCTAACTATATAGTTTTATTAATATAAGTTTTAATTAAACATAAAGTGTACGCACTTTAGATGTTATTACAGTTACACAATCTCCATAAATTATTTTTATAGAAAATATATATGACCTGCATAATTAAAAACTCAAAGCAATTATTAGTTACCAGTTAATAATTATCATTACAATATACATACATATACATATGCATATTTATAGTACTATGTTGTAATTAAATAAGTTGTTGATTAACCTACAACAATATCAAACCAATATAACAATATCAGTGTGTAATAGTGAATGCCGATGGAAAACCTACTCAGACACAGACACAGACAAACCCCACACGGCCCTGGAATCAAACTCTGGACCTTCTTGCTGTAAGGCAGGAGTGCTAACAAGGGATGTCCCAATCGTGATCAAGAGAGCAGGTATCTAAATGATCAGATTGGATCAGATTAAGTCACGTGATTGGGTCGATTTTGTCTTTTACTTCTGCCGCGAACTAAAACACAAACCACCACATTGTGACCAAGCATGTCTGCAGTTGAGCTGAACAAATTTGATTAATTTGTGTTTTTTATGTTGGACAATGTCAAAAGAGGCTCTATTGTACAGTCACCTTTAGTGGAAATAGAGGCTGCCAAGATCTGAAGCTGTTCATGGTGCTGTGGCTAATGCTACTGCTAGCGCTTAGAGCAGGTTAAATACTGACTGAAAAGACTCTTCAGATGATGAAAACACTAATAATCACAGAGAAAGATGACATTTTACTTTTGTAATGCCTTTGATTAGATGTAGCAGAAGTTTGGTAAAGATGAACAGTGTAATGTATGATTTTAAGTACCTTGTTTATGTATGCTAATTAGTCACATGTTCTGCTTTGTGACTTTTAATAGGGCTAAAAGTGGGCTTAAACTAAGAGATATTTATGTCTTCACTTATTTCATTGTGAGAGTATTGCACACTGCTGCTGCTTTGTTGCTGTTTTGTGCAGGCATTTAGCATGAAAGCATTGCTATGCACTATGTTAGGTGATGTTACAAAATGCAAAGAATAATATTGAAAGAGATCAGTATTGGCCAAAACTAAACATTAAATGATTAATATTGGTTCGGGAGCCAAAAAGTAGGACATCCCTAGTGCTAACCACTATGTTACTATGCCGCCCACGTCCCGTAGTGCAGTAATAAACCAAATGCAGTTCAAACTGTGGTACAGGTACCACTGGAGGTACTCAAGCTCTTTCTAGTGGTACTAAGAAGAGTCTGGAATTCTTGAAGATTAAAACCATTAAATAGATCATTACTGACTGGTTTGGTTTAGTTGCAGTCTGGATTTAGTCCTGGGTTTAATCCTGTATGTTTTCTGATTTAGTCCTACTCAAGTTTTTTAGGGCTTAGCCCTGGTTTAGACCTCATTTAGTCCTGTGTTTAGGCCTTTTGAGCTGGAATTTAGTTTTGCTTTTTGTTCTCAATAATGCCAATGCACTTTGTGTTCAGGTATAGTCATGCTTAAGACTGAATCACTATTTTATTGCTGTGTTACATAGCTGTTTGAACTTATTATAGATACAGTATGCCTCTCATAAGTTAATTTGTAATGTTTTTCAAAGTATGTCTCAAAGACTTTATTTGTCTTGAAAAGACATCTTCTCACTGTTTGTATGAACCTGATCTCAGACCATCAAACCAATCAGAAATCGGTGTGTACACATAGTACTACATGCTACAAGTTTAAAGGTATTGAGCCACCTTACAATTGAATTGGATTAGTTTGTCCACATCCCATTGCATTTCTATAAAAAACAGGAGATTTCTTCCATTTTCTCTGCAGTATTTAGTCACACGTTCGCGGCGGCTTAGTGCGCGTCAGTTTGTCTTTATTAAGCAACAAGCACGCTGAATCAATGCTGGGGGAACTGTACGCTCTCTCCCTCTAATGTGCCATTAAGAGCCATTCAGAGTGACTGAACAGTTGTCACAGAAAGTGGAGAAACACCAACTAATCAATGATAGTTAAGAACTGTAATTTATCACCTTGCCACCACAGAGCCCCGTGCAAAATGAGCCCCCCTGTTGGCGGGACGGGACGGGGGCCGGCCGGGGGGGGAGTGAGGTGATACGGTGGCTAAGGCACACAGGGGTCAGGGCCCAATTACTCTTCATCCACTGCTCCTCATCACCACTGGCAGAGGCACAGCTCAATTGGTGCATTATCTAAGCTTATCAATAGTGTGGAATTAAAAGTCATTGATTTTTTGCAAGTTTTTTATTTTTTTTTTCCTTTTTCTTTTGGTGAAAAGATGGGAGCAGCTGTTCCACTGAACTCGACTGTCTTTCACTGGATAAAAGCCCAGTCCATATTGTTTAAAAGCAGACTTGATTAGGCCAGTTCTTGCATAGTACACTTATATAAAAGAGATTTATGTAAAACTAATGCCTCCTTTTTGTTACACTCTCTATTCATTTAAAGAGTTGAAGTAAGTGTAATGTGGGCTCTGTAAAGATTAGGAATGACCCAGTGACACAAACAAAGATAGTTGCTATCATGCATCAATGACCACAGAAGAAGCAGAATTAAATTAACTATTAAACTATTCAGTTAAATTGACTTGTATGTTATTACTTTTGCAATATACTGTCATAAGTAGACCAGTGGTTCTCAAACCTTTCACAGCAAGTACCACAGAAAATATAGGATTTTCCAAGCACCGTCTTTAAATTTTGCCTAATTCAGGTCAAAACCAAAGGAAAAAATGCATTATGAAGGTAACAATTTAGAATAACTTAAACTGCTAAGCATTCATTAACCCAATGAGGATAGAAGTGTTTATTTCAAATTGTTCTTTTTCAGATAACTATTTTATGAAATGTGGCTCAGATGTGTATTTTATCACTAATATTGATATCCTAAACACAAGTCTAATTATACTATTATCACTAATTATTACTAATATTACTATTTTTACACTCTCTAACTAAATTTGTTAGGTCTCCTGTTAAGAGACAAAAGTGTCCCTGTGGGCAAAAAACAAACTAAACAAACATACAAAAAACATTAAAAAGTATATACCTTCATATTTTTGTACTTTTTTGTTGTATCAATCTTTTAATCAACTTGCGACTAATACTGCTTTTAATACTACTACAGCTACTACTTCTGCTAATACTACTACAGCTACTACTACTATTGCTTCTACAGCGACTACTACTGCTATTAATGCCATTATGGCTACTAGTACTACTACTACTGCTACTTCTGTATGATAATTACCTGTTTATACCACAGCATTAGACATGTGTGTATCAACTCTAATGCAGAGGACAAAAGCTTGGTGGATGTTTAAGACTGGGCTTGAATAGACAATTATATGAAATTAAGCAGTTACGTAAAGGTAATTTCTGCTGTGTGTTTTTTTTTTAGCCTCTTATTCAGCCAGTTGAAAGAAGTGTAATGTGGGCTGGGAGCGGAGCAGACCTTTCTGTGGAAATGACCCGGTGGACATAAATAAAGGTGCTCGCAATCATGCATCAATCACCGTGTGCGCTGAACGCTCACAATGACCGACGCTCTGAACGGGCCAAAAAAGAAGAGAGAAATATTTCAATTTCAACAGCATTATTATTTTCATTAATCATAGCCCCGCCATCAACCTATCCTTATGCCTTAGTGAGAGATCTATTATACGCTCCATTTAGCCCTAGCCATATTAGCTCATATGTTTTCCTGGCTGACCAAATAAGACTTAAGAGATAAAACAATTTACTGTTCATTATGAGCCATGTCAATGGAATCAGTCTATTAACCTGCGTTAACTGGGACGGCTGGCAAGATCTCCTGCGCCGTAATGAAGAACAGGGAAATGGATATTTATGTTTTGTATGTCCGTGCTCGTAAAATGACTGGGCATTTCATTTGGCCCCCTCCGACTGGGTGGATGGGTTTATTTTTTTATGTTTTTTTTTCAGTGGCCGCAGGCGCCCTCCTCGCCTTTAAGCAGCCCCTGACCTGTGAAAGATTCTAACAAATTAGCTTCTATTGTGGAGCCAAAGGTGCCATCAATGAGGAGACGCTCGGCTGGCTCTAAAGTATGATGGCGGAGGAAGGCAGCGGAGCACAGAGCCTTGACATGATTGAATTAACCCTTTGTAGGAAACGTGCTGATGAAGATAGCGTATGGAGGTGGCTGTTGAACAAGCAGCAGGCACCATGTCACAATCTTACTTTGTAATTAATGTGAAGGGATATAACAGACTTGGCCTCGATGAACAATTGGATTTGAAAGTCACAATAGTGGACAAGTTTGTTTGAGTGGAATAACAAACAAAACATTAAAAAAAAGTGTTTGATAAAACCTTGAGGAGTACTGTCTGTTTTATGTTAGCTGCTGTATGGTGCAGACAAATCTCAAGTAATTATGCTGACATGCATCATATAGCATGTCCATGTTCCCTGATGTTTAGCTGTTAGTATGACTTGTGTGAATGTACTCAGTATAAATAGCTTAGTGTAGTTCAGCAGAGGGCAGGGCTGGAGGAGGAACAGTGGATGTATCTTTTAACAAGCTTTATTATCTTTGGTGTATTTCAGAGGGCCTGGCCTATACGAACATCCACCACATCTCCACATCTCCCCTGTATAGGACTTGTCATTTTGATTGTCAACAAGTGTAGGTAGTCCATTAAGACAGAGAGCATGCTATCACTGGCAACCAAGCACATTGTTTTAATTTTGACTGTAGTGTTATTCTCAAACCAGTACAAGTGCATGTGCTGCTTCCAGTAACTTTATTTATACAAATCATACTGTACACAAAGGGGTGGACCTTTTTATTACTGTGACGCATGCATGGTAACAGCTGTGCCAGCGTGTAACCCCTAATACTTTCTTAGCCATACCACTAATTACTTTTTAGCTGCTTCCTTTTGTTTTCAGGGGTCACAAAGCAACATGTTTGCATGAGTACACTATGCAGATGCCAATCCCTGACCAGTAAGCTACATAAGATGTCTGAAGTTTTGAGCACTTGTGGGTACATCAAACCTCTGGCCTTCCACATCCATGATGGGGGAACTAACTACTTTACTACTATTACCACTTCTATTGATACTAATCAGAATCATTTTTGTATTAGTATTAATAAATCAGATGTTACATGAACTATAGTTTCAAACCTAATGGGTCCTAAAGCTGTGACCTTCACTGTCTAATGTTAAACCTGTGCCTTATTTTTCAAAAGACTATCTTCTGTCACATATGCACTGAATAGACAGCTGTGGGTGTGAACACTATCCACTTGAATCCTTTTTCATCCGAGAGGATAACAAGATGGGGCCTTGCAGCACCTCCAGAGGGATGTCCTGTATGGAGATTCCTCTGGAGAAGCAGTGGACTTGGCTTGTGAGTGTGGGATAGTGCATCACTGTGCATTCATGTATTCGGCCTATGAACGCAGGGTTGGTGGTTCATATCCAACTCTCCCAAGTTCATACTGTGGTTGTATCACTTGTCAACACTTCACCCATCTTGCCTGTATGAACGTGTTATTGTGATTGAGTGTTTGGTGGTGTTTGGCGAGGCCCTAGGCACAGAATGGCAGCCACTTCTCTGTCAGTCTGCCCCAGCTGTGGCTACAGAAGCTCACAGCCATCGAGTGTGACTGAGGAGTGAATGAATAATGGACTCTTTGAGCTCGTTGAGAAGTCTGAGAGGTTTAGAAAAATATAAATGTATTCCATTATTATTTTTAATATTTATGTATTTTTTTTAACAATTATCTTTGTTTTGAGCATTATAATTCTTTCTGCAACTGCAATGCTGATAGAATGATGTCTTAATGTTGACTCCTATGGGAAAGTCCAGTATCCTTTCATCTGTAACACCTTCAGGTAACACTCATCTCTCATAATGGTTGCAAACATAACCCTATGATTGCATTATGCTCACATGTGCTTATGATAAAAACCCCATTTGTCTCTGATTACACATATCACATATCTCTGTTATTTAAAAGCTGCCATGTCAACATCACCTACATCCTCCTCGCATTAAAACATCATTTACAGTCAACACATTACACAGAAGGAGAATGGGATGCATTGGATTCTGACAGAGGAAGTTTAAACAGTCACTACATTATTATCATATTTTTAATCAGACTTCAGCACCTGTGACAGCTCCCGTCACGGAAACCATGGCACTTCCTATGAATATATGTTTGGAAATCAAATGAAGGTCAAAGGTCGTGGGTATGATGTGCGGCTGGAATGGGCTTATTTGTTTTAAAGTCCAGAGCGATTTCACTAAGACCAGGAAAGGTCAGCGCCACTGAAATAAGGATCCACAACCTTTGAGCAGATTATGGATGAACCTGTCATAAGCCTGCACTACCTGAAATTTTCAGAGCTACATAAAACCAATTTGCCTCAACAAAAGACTAACATAAGACATCAAAATTAAGATTTGGGCTGATCAAAGGGAGTTTTGAATGGTAATAGAACCTAGAAGGAGTGGGCAATACAGGATTTTTTTTAACCGATCTGATAAGTGAAAACCAGGCCAGGGTCGCTGATATCAATACCAATATAGTGATATGTTGTATATACACAGGCAGCTTATGTGCTTTCATGTAGGGATTAGCAGTGTGTCATCATATGTTAAATCTGAATACATTTGCTGACCACTATTGTTGCTTTCCATTGTTAACGCATGTTGAAACCCAAATATAATTTTAAGCAAAGTCAGGCAAATAGAAATAGTATTTTATGAACTTAAAAATAAAATAAAATCCTTCCTTCAGTCGACAGAGGTTTTGCAGGAAGGTGAGGAGCAGAATTGATCACGCTATCAATCCGATACCAATACTAGCGTTGGTATTGGCACTATCAATATTTGGATTGATACTCCCACCTCTAAAATCTAGATGAGCTTAGATTGGACCCAAAGAACTCCAGGCTGACCCAAGCCAAGCCCACAAACACACGTCTGAACCAGACCGGACCGACCCATTACCTGTGATTATGACCCCGACCCCCACCTTGTACACATTCTAAATTACTTTTTTATGTACTTTTTTTATGTCCGGCTTATTTGATTGACAGTGTATGTGTTGCCTGCTGTAGCTAAATACTTGTCGCCAAGAGTATATTAATCACAAAGCTATAGCCTACTTACATGGCTCATATGATGTCATGCAAGAACACAATAACATCCATGGTCATGGCTTCAAAGCGGTCCTCCTCTGCTTTATCAGTCAGCCAGCTGCTGAGTACTCGTGCTGCTGGAAAGACACGCTGCGTAAACGAGCACAAGGCTCAGTGTTATAGCTTAATATACAGCCTAAATAAATAGGGACATGATTGAGATCTGGGAAGTCTACGCCCACTAGATGATGTATTAAGGTTTCATTTTGATTGTTATCTCAATTTACTTTTTATGTCAATATAAATAAATACAAATAAATAAAAATAAAAAAATAAAAACAAAACACAAGCACTTTTTATAATTTATGTATTAAAGTGTACTTGTGCAGTGTGCTGGAGCCTATCCCAACCCTAATGGGCATTAGGCAGGGTACATCCAGCACTGTAAAAAATGTCTGTAAACATACCTTCTACAGTAAATTACTTTAGTTTTTACAATACAATACTGCAAAAAATAACTAAATAAAAAATACAACAACAAATTGTTTGCATCAGTGCGACACCATGAAACATGTATCGAGTTCTTTAAAATGACTTTCACATCCAAACTGAATGCTTTGAATTTCCATTGACTAGATAACAATATTTGACAGGTAGATGCTGGAGTCAAGTGTGACACTGTTTCTCTGAGTCATGGTTGGACCATGACTGATGACACACGGCCACAATATAGACTTAGCTTGAACAGGGCAGAATAATTTCTGCAGAAACACATGTATATGTTAAAGGCTGTATGCAAAATAGAGAGCTTTTCTGCTCTGTCTTTCTTATGTTTTGGTCCAACCAAGAAAGAGTGTCACACATGGCTACAGCACCACCTGATCTATTCTTTCTAAATGCAAAACTGCCCATGACAGTGAAACAGTTATTTTTGCAAACAATTTTCAAGGAGTTATCACAATAAAAATCAGTGTTTCTGATCAAAATCACATTTACAAAAGCAGAAGCATAAATGCAAGTTTCCTGAAAGTGATCCAGAACAATGCAAAATGTAAAAGCATTTAATTTATAAAGGATTAAAATTCCACCCCTATTTTTGCCATGTTGACATGACAGTTTTTTGTTTTTTTTTTACAGTGAGGATAATTGCTATTTAGTCCCGGGGCTGACACAGACACTAACACCTCTCATGAGAATGGTGCAAATGGAGTCTGAATAAGAGCAGTAATGACTGAATAGTTCTTATAGTCTTATGCTGGATGGCAGTATGTACTGTTTTCCTGTCCCACACTCCAATTTAGAATTGTTTACCCAAGGAAGTGCATGTACCATATTATGCCTTAACAGCTACCATATAAAATGGGATAAAATGATATAAATATGGATAAAGAATTCCATACTGCAGTCTTGCCTTTAGGGATGGAGGAGTGTGGAGAGGACAATGGGGTCAAAGCTGCTTGATTTGTATGTGAAGTCCAGTGGGACGGAGAATCCGGCAGCTAAATGTGAGTTACCTGGCCTTTGGCTGCTCCTGAATGATAGGCTAATACTACAGCGCGTCCACTCCAGGGGCAATGGAGAGAGGAGAACTGTGATTAAGAAATACAGGACCCAGCAGAGGGAAAGGCTTATCACAAGGATATACTGTAAGATGCATATGATTACTCTGGTAATGGTAAAGATATTTGGCAAATCTGACCCACTGAACAAAATAAATGTGTGAAATGTGTGCGCTATTCAAGATAATAATTTAAGATAATAATTCAAAAAGATTTTGGTTTTTCCTTTCGGCTGGTCCCTCTCTGTTTAGGGTCACCACCACAGTGAATTGGCAGTTTTTTTTGTTTTTTTTTTGACTGTTTTTTGTTGTTTGTTTGTTTGTTTGTTTTTACATCTGATGCCCTTCCTGTTTGCAACAAGCCAAATACTGTGACTAGAGGCAGTGTGGGTCAAGGGCCTTGCCCAGGGACACAATGACGTTTTGGGTGATATTTGAACCCCCAACCCTTCAGTTAATGGGCAATCACTTAACTCAATATTACAAAATAATATTCTAATACTCAGCCTCTGTTATTACTAAAATTGCTACTTATATTATTATGATTACTGCTGCTAAACATACTACCAATGCTACTACAACAAAAACTTCTAGAAATACTACAACTGCTGCTACTACTACCCCTGTCACTATTACTAACACTACTCCTAAAATTCTGCTGGTACTACTACCTCTGTTACTACTGTATTACTAATACTACTAAGATTACTTAGTAGTATTACAAATACAACTCGTATTATTACAACTGGTGCTACTACTAGCCTACCTCTTTTACTATTATTGATGCTTATAGTACTGCCACTTCTACTAATTCAAATACTAGTATTACTACAACTCCTGCTGCTGCTACTACTACCTCTGTTACTATTACTAATATTTCTAGTATTACTACATCTGTTGCTGCTAATAGCATGGCCACTTATAAACTTCAAATACTAGTAGTATTACTACAACTGCTTCTACTACTACCTCTGTCACTAATACTACTAGTGTTACTATAACTGCTGCTGCTGCTGCTGCTACTACTACTACTGCCAATACTACTTCAACTGTTAGTACTACTGTTAAAACTGCTTCGACACTGTACCTAACCCAGTGCCTTCTGGTTGTAAGGCAAGAGAGCTATGCAAGTTCAAATGTTGTTTACTCATTTTGGGACAAAATGACACAAACACACAGTCATATTAAAGGAACTATTTCTTGGATGATATTTCCTCTGACCTCCATAATGTGACAGAGCATTATGAAAATAGAATAAGCCAGAGCATAAGAAATCTGTTTATATTTGAAGCCAACATGCCCTCATAAATCATTATTACATATCCCTGTTTAATCCCAGCCCTGCTAACACGTACTAGACGACGAGGGCGCAGAGACCAATTTGTCTTAAACACACAAAAACAAATGTAGGCCAGGTTCAGGGGGCGTGGCTTTGACACATAAGCCCCATGTAAGGTTCTGGAGGCAACATGGTCCCAGTCAACATGTCATCAGTCCAGAGTGTCACCAAAGATCAGAGACAAGGAGCACAATTTAGAGATGTTTACAAACACCAATGACAAATGTAGAATGAGGTACTAGGTTTTGTAGCTTACAATGTCCACTCAAGTGAAAATAATCCAGGCAGGCAGCTGGATGTAGCCATGGTTTTCCAATGGTTGATCATACATCTGCATATTCAGTTCAGTTTATTTTTATTTATATAGCCCAATATCACAACAGCAATTGCCTCAAAGGGCTTTACAAATAATTAGTCACTCAATCAAACATAAAAACACAATTGAAAATAAACTCACAAAAACATAAACACACAATCAAAAATAAACACACAATCAAACATAAACACACCAACAGACAAACACACAATCAAATATAAACACAATCAAGCACACACAATCAAACATAAAGACATGATTGAAAATAAGCTCACATTAAAACATAAACACAATCAGACAGAAACACACAATCAAACATAAAACACAATTAAAAATAAACAATAAATCATAGAAACACAATTAGACAAATATACACACAATCAATCATAGACGCACAATAAAAATCAACACACAATCAAACAAACCACAATCAAATATAAACACTCAGTCAGACATAAACAATAACTACACTAAACTAAACTGTCCCAGTACATCTCCTGTCCTTAGACCCTCCTTCTCAGTAAGGAAAAACTCCTAAAAAAAACAGTGCACAGTGGCTGTGGGAGACATGTCAGTTGTTTTGGTAAGTTGGTACTTTGTATGTTTTTCTCCATCTGCATCCCAGTGCAGAGGGGAGTGGGTCCAGCTGTGTTTTAGCCGGAGGTTTCATAAGGACCCTCATGTACCTGCTGCAGTTAGGAGCAGAGAGGAAGATCTGTATGGAGCTATATTTGTTTCAATAAATTGAATTGATGCAACAATAAATTTATTGATGAAACTAGAATGATTTATTCAAAATGCCTAATTTGTGACTTGCATGTAGCAATTTTTGCAAATAAATTCTAATTTGCAAATATATTATTTGCAATTATTTCACAAATCAATCATGTTTGTCATTTATAAATCTGCAGTTTTGCATGTGAATAGTCTGATCTGCATTTCTGGATCACTCCATTTGTGCATTCATCACCTCTTCTGAGATCTTTTTGAGACATTTGTCCCGCATTTAAAGACCACAAGATTTATTCAAAAAATAAATCCTGTTCCAATGACAACTACTGGGGGTGTGCAGCTATATTGTAATTTGTAAATATATCTATTGTAATTACTTCAAAATGATTTGTGTTTCTCATTCATAAATCTGCATTTTGCGTGTAAATATTTGATTATGCATTTGTGAATTGCCCTCTGTGCACATTCAGCCCTTCCAATGCGTGAATTCATCACTTCTGCGCTTGCGGATCATTTTGAGACATTCGTTCCATGTTTTGAAACAGCTTTGGATTGACTCAAAAGAAATCCTGTTCCACTGTCAACCACTGGGGGCAATCCTGGTGTTTTCACTGACGTCTTTGGGTACAGACCAACCACCAGAGACCAGCAGCATGTGCTGTTGTTAGCTAATGAAGAAGAAAGAGCTAATTGGAGGCAATTTGTTGTGTGCAGTGCAATATAGAAGGTAACGCTAGGTTTTAAATAACAGAAGGATTTGTGTATGTAGGATTTGACTCAGAAGGACAAAAAGAAAAAAAATGTGTTTTGGAAGATATGATGGTTAGAGCAAGTAAACACGGGAGTTGTGAAGTGGGGCTGGAAAAAAAAAAAAAAAAAAAAAAACCTCAAGAGATCTCTCACTTTTAAGTCGCTACTGTTTTTATTACATATACCAAGCTGATATTAGTGTATATAGCACAAGTGAGTTTTGAGAAATCTGGTGAGTTTCACATGATTGGGGTCAAGGTTAGTAATGAACGGTAGCGGCCAGAGCTTATGCAAGTCAAATCATGTCAGGACATCAGCCTAGCCACAGTAACCTGAGAATCACTTTATTTTGTAATTGTTTGCAAGAAATTATTTTGAACACAATATTTCAACCTTCAACTGTCCATCCAGATAAAAATGATAATTTCTTAGGCCTGATTCAGATGACTATGTTGTCTTGGTATTGTTAGATTTGACAGCCGCTTTTGATATTGTGGAGCATGGGATCGTCCTCTCTTGGCTGGAAAACTGGGTAGCCATCTGTGGTTCAGCCTTGGAGTGCTTTCATTCCTATCTTAATAAGACAGTTCTGTGTAAATTCTGGTAGTTTTGTGTCCTCTGTGGCACCTTTTATACATGGGGTACTTCAAGGATCAATCCTCAGCCCTCTTCTTTTTTTATAATATATGTTTATTTTTGGTTCCATTTTGAGAAAGTATTGTATTTCCTTCCACTTAAATCATGCCAATGAAGGTCAAATGTATGTACCATTAAAACAAAATGACCCTCAGGCTGCAAAACATTTCCTAGACTGCATTATTGACATTAAAACATGAATGCCATTGAATTTTCTCAATTTTAATAATGAAAAAAACAGAGGTGATGTTTTTTGGACCTGGATCTCAACTCCACACTCCTCCTATAGAACCGAATTTCCTATCACATTTTCTAAAACCAGTTATGTCAAACCTGGGCATTAAAATAGACCCTGAGCTTAAACTGGATCTGCAAAACAGCACTGTTTTTATGTCCAGCTTATTTCAATTAAGACAACTAGCCAGACAAACAATTCCTATCAAAGAAAAAATCTGAAATGTGACAACTCGGCTTGACTACTGCAACACACTTCATGCTGGTGTGAGACAGACACTTACTGCCTCTAGTCCAAAACTCTGTATGTTTGAACGCTCCATTATATCTGTCCGAACTGATCCAGCCTCACACACTCTCAGGACGGCAGATCAGCAGCAGTTCGCTGCCCCCAAGTCAAAATGTAAACTTCGCAGTGATTGTCCCTTCTCTGTTGCTGCTCCCAAACTCTGCAATGAGCTGCCATTAGAGATTAGACAGGCTCAGGCTCTACCTATTTTTAAATCGCTTCTAAAATTTTCTCTCTGGCTTTTAACACAGTCTGAGAGTGCTACTTATTTATTTTGACTATTCTATTGCTTTTACTCATGTTTTAAATGAGTTTTGGCATTTTATTGTATTATAATATGTGTTTTCCTGTTGTGTTTTTATTGTCTATAATGTGTTTATTTGTTCTAATTTGTTTTATCGCCTGTGTAAAGCACTTTTGCCGAGTTTTTAAAGCACTTACAAATAAAGTTGGTATGGTGTACACTTTCTAGGAGGTCTGAATAAATGGGAGTCTAAAAACATGGCTTGCTTGGTTTAAAAAGAGGAGGAAAACATTCCTTTACAGATCTATGTGTGTGTGCAACCTGGGATATAGTAAAGACATCTTTTCATTGTATCAAATGACCTTTTCTTGACCTCCTTTATGTGACGGCCATTTAAACCCATTCGAGCAGCATCCAACATTTACTGCTCTATACCATTTAGTCATAACCCATCCTTTACTGTACGGATGACTTACTGTACTTCTTGCAACACCTTTGCAATCAGCATTATCGGACCATGGACTGTCTCTGAGAAAATGGCTCTGATGAGTTATGATCAAACCATAAGCTGCTTCCCATACTGTGAATAACAGCTTACCGTCCACACCTCTCTGCCATTAGAGTTCATCAGCAGAGTATTGACATGTTTGGGCTTCCAATGAAAGTATTGGGAGGGGACACTAAGAAATCAATGAGAAAATATGATCAAGTTCAGATGAGGCCAGGGTAACAGGGTTGGTCTTAACAACATATGGTAAATGTATTTGAATAACACCAAGACATCCACCTGACCACAACAGTAATAATTACAATCCAATACAATAAATACAACATGAGAGACAGTAATATATCATGTGGAATACATTGCTTAAAACTCCATCTATTGTACACTTTCTACCTGTTATCCAGTGGCAGCAGTCTAAGCAGAGATGCCCAGTTTTCCTCAGACACTTCTTTCAGATCTTCCTGGAGACTTTAATTTAATTTCTATGGATGAAACAATCACAGGTGAAGTAACCAATCAGAGAAACAAAGGGCAAGATGTAAGCAGCTGCTGACCCAAACAAACATGGGAGTTTGCCATTTTTGTCATAAATCACCAGAATATGCCATATTATAAACAGCTCTGTTGTTATGTCTGAACGGTGACAGCAGCAGAAGACAGCTGTACAAAGAGTTGTGAAAAAGTGGGTTTGTTTGAATGTGATTGTTACGTTGGACATCAACGAGACTTTATTGCTGTTAAAATGGAAATTTAAAATGGATGAAAAAAATCCCACAGAGGACTGAAAACAAATGAGGACTTCAGCAGAACCCACAGGTGACAAAGAAATGCACTCAGTGCCATTAATCAGGGCAGAGAAGTTATTAGCTTAGTTATTAGCTCAGTAGCCAGCGCTCCCTTGGTTAGGAGAATACCAAGGTTTGACCAGCCAAGAAACATTCCTTCCAGTGTTGGGTAGGTATTTAACCAGGGCCTACCTCAGCTGTCTTTCCTCAATGTGAAGGATCTTTTTAAATCTTTTTCTGTTTATAATATTTTTATAGAAATATCTGTATAAAATAATAAGAAATGACCTTATACGATGGCAGACCAGTGTCAGGTGAGTTACAAGAACACAACACCACACAGATGCTCATAGAAGAAACAAGATAGGACAGTGACAGTGCCAGAATCCTTCCAATTTACAGTTTTTTTTTAGTGGCTTAAAGGTCAAAATAAATGCACAAGTTCTGAAACTTCTTACTCTGGTAGCAAAATTTCAGGTCAAATGGACACAGCCATACAGAGATTGGCCCTCATTTATTAAACATGTGTACGCCAAAAAATTGGTGTATGCCTGGTATGTCCAAAGCCACGCAAGTTATCAATTTATCAATATGAACATAGGCATATGGTACACTCAAATCCTACACCAGCTCAGGGGGTTTCAAATCAGTCATACTGTGCAGGAAAAGAATTAATAAGAGCATTGCCTCAATAAATCTATGAAATATTATAGTCCTGTGAAACAAAAATTGCATTTTAAAATATATTTTTTACACATTGCATATTCTACATAATTGTTGTCAGTTGATTTTAGAGGTCTTAAGCTTAAAGGTAAAATGAGTTTTAGATTCCTCAGTGCTGTGTGTTGTTGTTGTAGTGATGGTCAAATATGGTCAGCCCTGTGTTCTCCGGTACCTATGTTCCCCAAAGAACATAAAAGTTAGGGTTAAGGCTAAGAATAGGGTTAGGGTTACATTAGGACATACAGTTGCAATCAAAAGTATGTAAGCCCTTTAGAATTACTTTTCTGCATGATTTGGTCATAAAATGTGATCTGATCTTCATCTAAGTCACAACAATAGACAAACACAGTCTGCTTAAACTAATGCTGCCAAAAATGATATGTTTTCATGTTTTTATTGAACATTTATGTAAACATTCATAATGCAGGATTGAAAAGTATGTTAGGCAAATTACTTTTTCAAGAGCTAATTGGAGTTAGGTGTTAGCCAACCTGGAATCCAATCAGTGTGAGAAGATTGGGGGTGTGGGTTAAAGTGGCCCTGCCCAATAAAAAAGCACACCCCAGTTTTGA
Organism: Bostrychus sinensis; assembly: GCA_020698575.1. Taxonomy (NCBI): domain Eukaryota; kingdom Metazoa; phylum Chordata; class Actinopteri; order Gobiiformes; family Eleotridae; genus Bostrychus; species Bostrychus sinensis. The sequence goes on along the minus strand of CM036251.1, from coordinate 29,695,489 downwards.
GTTTGCTGTTCTGAATAAGCATTGCTTGATGTGAACCATGCCTCGCACAAAAGAGCTCTCAGAAGATCTATGAGTAAGAACTGTTGACTTGCATAAAGCTGGAAAGGGTTACAAAAGTATCTCTAAGAGCACTGATGTTCATGAGTCCATGGTACGACAGATTGTCTATAAATGGAGAAAGTTCAGCATTGTTGCTACTCTCCCTAAGAGTGGTCGTCCTGTAAAGATGACTGCAAGTGCACAGCGCAGAATGCTCAGTGAGGTGAGGAAGAATCCTGGAGTGTCAGCTAAAGACTTACAGCACATTCTAACATCTTTGTTGACAAATCTACAATGTGTAAAACATTAAACAAGAATGGACTTCATGGGAGGACACCACGGAGGAAGCCTCTGCTTTCCCAAAAATAAAAAAAAAATGTTGTTGCATGTCTGAAGTTTGCAAAAGAGCACCTGGATGTTCCACAGCACTACTGGCAAAATATTACTATTAATTAAATAAAACCTGAGTTAAGCTGTTAACCCCAAGCAACCCCACCCCCACCCCCCCACCCCACCCACCCACCCACCCACCCACTGTGAAGTATGGTGGAGGGGGCATCATGGCTGCTTTGCTGCCTCAGGGCCTGAATGGATTGCTATCATTGACAGCAAAATTAATTCCCAAGTTTATCAAAACATTTTGCAGGAAAACGTAAGACCATCTGTCTGCCAACTGAAGCTCAACAGAGGATGGGTGAGGCAAGAGGACACTGACCCAAAACATAGAAGCAAATCAACAATAGAATGACTTCAACAGAAGAAAATACGCATCTGGAGTGGCCCAGTCAGAGTCTTGACCTCAGGAGAGTGATTCACACCAGACATCCCAAGAACATTGTTGAACTTTAACAGTTTTGTAAAGAGGAATGGTCCAAAATTCCTCCTGAGTATTGTGCAGGTCTGATCTTCACTACAGAAAACATTTGGTTGAGGTTATTGCTGCCAAAGGAGGTCAACCAGTTATTAAATCCAAAGGTCCACATACTTTTTCAATCCTGCATTGTGAATGTTTACATAAATGTTCAATAAAAACATAAAAAAAACATTTTTTTTTTTTCAGCATTAGCTCAAGCAGACCGTTTGTCTATTGTTGTGACTTAGATGAAGATCAGATCACATTTTATGACCATAACATTCAAAAATACAAGTAATTCCAAAGGGTTCACTTACTTCTACTTTTTCTTGCAACTGTAGGTACTTTCACAAATGTACAGATGCCTATGTTCCCTGGTCCATAGAAAATGGGGAACACTGGTACTTACCTGTGTCATATTTAGACAATATTGTCTATATTTACAATTTTAATAATTGTGTTTGATTTTGCACAATATGTTTTGTGACTTGGGTATAGTCATAGAATGTGTGCCTGTAAAAATCTGCCACACTGGCTACAAGTTTGGGGAAAAAAAAACTTATTTTGTTTATTTTTTGTTTGTTTGTTTTTTGTTTTTGTTTTTTGCTTTCAAATACCTGATATGTTGTAAGCTGTATTAAGTATGGTATATGAGTTGGCATAAACATTCTCCTGATCAACTTCCTCCTATTCTGTGATGTGTTTGTATTTTTGTGATATGTTATTGTGAAGTGTATTGTTAACTGTGTTGTAATTCTTTAAAGTTTTAAGTAGGCGCTGAAAGGTTTTTATGATCTGACCAGCGGTGGTATGTCATAATAGTTAAGTGCTTTGTTTTTTTGTTGCTGAAGTTGTTGTTTCCATGTCTGACGTATCAGAGACAAATTGCTTTGTGCCCTCAACCTTTTAGTTCCTGTTTGTCTCCGTATTAAATGCCATAACACTCAACACCGCCTTCCATCCTGGAGCCATATTGCTTCCACTTCACCTGGCCATTTCCACCGCTTACTTTCTATTTTTTTTTTTACCGGGTTTATTCAAAAACTAAATTACTAGGGCAGTAACCGGCGCCGGACTCACCTATTTGTGTGTTTAATTGGCCATGTTGTCACTGAAGTTAATTGGTTCTCCGGAGTCCAGGTAGTTACTAAATGTTTGGCAGCATTAGAACCTCAGCACTTTCCCATTAATGGCGCGTGAAATGAAATGTTTGATACTGCAAATAAAATCAGTGATATTCAAGGATGTTATGGTTGGTAATGTGTTGAAACTGCCATTTAATGGGTCCTGGAAGATTGGGGTAGTGTCAGCCGGAACCGCCTGGGCCCTCGCCTGACATTGCCGCTTGCCTCTCCATTCCCTTAACGACTGTCTACACTGATTATACAGACCCCCCAAAAGCTGCGAGCTGGGGAAGAGTGTCTATTAGCGGTCCCAATTAGAGTCATTAGCATAGCCCGCTTCATTTTGATGCAACGATTATGCCCGCACAAAATATAAGCCTTCGATCCAGCCAATAGACGAAGCCGGTGTAAAAGGTGGATTACATGGTCTGCTCGGGAAATAAAGCCTAAAATCATGTCACGGTGTACAGTAATGAAAACTTCAGATGGTACCATGGGAAGTACAGCTCTGTATTTTATGTGATAAAGAAAACGTGAGAAAGAACTTAGCACCAACTTCACAGAAAGTGGCGACCAGCTGTATGCATGAGTGTGCTGTCAGTGAGTGGGTAGAGAACAGTAGTGATGAGCTCCATATTTAGCTGCTATATTTGTATGGAAATTTGTGTTGCATCGTGTAGAATGACAGGTGCAGGACTAAACCAGGAATCATCTATGTTTAAACCAGGTGTACACCAGATCAAAACCAGGACTAAACCAGGACAAAAACAGGACTAAAGCAGGCGTACAGCAGGACTAAACTAGATGTATACCAGGACAAAACCAGCACTAAACCATTTGACCAAATTAAAGAAATAAACCAGGTCTAAACCAGGAAAAAAACTCACCTAAACCACAGCAAAACCAAGCCTAAACCAGGTTAAACCAGAATTAAACCAGGACTAAAACAGGACTGAACCAGGTGTAAACTAGGACTAAATCACTTGGTTAAATTATAGGACTAAACCAGGTTAAACCAGGCCTAAACCCAACTAAACCAGAACAAAACCAAGTCTGAACAAAGTTAAACCTTATCCAGGACTAAACTAAGGCTACATCAGCACTAAACCAGGACTGTATCTGAGTTTGAGATGCTTCCCTCTGGGAGGCATTACAGTGCAGCCAAACACAGAACAAACACATTTCAAAACTCTTTTATTCCATGTCTATTTCTCTGCTGAACAAACAAAAACTTCAGCAGCACTGATTTTAATTCTACTCAGGATTTAGAGCTATACTGTGTATATCTCTTTATTTACTATGTATTTATGTGCAGCTTCTCTGCACCACTCATTGTAACTCATTGTTACTTTTGTAACTTTGTCCGTTGTATGTTGTATGTCTTTTATGTTTATTGTATTTATAGTTTCGTTGCACTTCAGCCCAAAACAAATTTCTCTTTGGCACAATAAAGTTGATTTTGATTCTGAACCAGGTCTCAACCAGGTTAGACAAGGACTAAACCAGGCTTAAATAAAACTGCTACAAGTCACATAATGATAAACAATTACTGGATTAAAAAGCAAAACAAAAAAACAAAACAAAAATGGATGCTTTTAGGGCCTGTGCTTCCTTGTCAAAGACTGTGATGTGTCTGATGAGATTTAGCATACACGGTGGAACTACATTATAATTAAATGCGTGTTGTTGACTTCTATATCGCATAAATCCAAAGCAACAATCAAATACGACTATGCTAAAACTTGGGCACGTGACGGTTATAGCCTTATTGCCACATCTGCTGATGTTAAGCAGCACAGCAGCAGTATATGTCTGCAACTGAAGTACCCAGAATACTGACTCTTAAAGAGACACAAGACAAGATACTGTTAGTCTTGATGCTGACATTGCTTGTGAACGTGTGCCTCATCAGTATTAGTCAGATATACTCCCACGGATCAGCTGCATTTTCTGACATTAAACCTGCAGAAGAACTGAGGAATAGCTACATCTGTGTAATTCTGATTCTCCTGACACTGTGACGTTGATAAATGGAGAAAACAAAGCGGCGCTGTTTGGCTCGGAGAAGGTGACGGACAGGGCTTAATGAGCACAGCAGTGTGACAGTATCAGGTGAGAATGGAAATGAGGCCTCAATCTATCTCCGCAAAGGTTATGTCCCTGTTTCATAAGAACATACAAGCTCAGGACACTCTTTGTACTGCCGTTACACTGTTTCTGTGTCACTAAAGGGACATTGCAGGATGACAAGGTTCAATAATTTCACTATTAGCAGTAAGTCACAAGAATAATCATGGTCATTTTATGACTGAGCACATGTGTTTCTCAGCTAGTCATATCTTGGAACATTGATTTTTGACCTAGTTGCATTGTAATTCAAAATGTATCAACAATTCCGAAAATTAATATAAACCAAACTTGTTAATAAAGTCTTTATATTTTTTGGCACATCATTTTATTTTTACACTTTATTTCCTTTGTTGTGCTATTGTGCTTCAAAAATCAATGACCAGTAAAATACTATGGGTGTTTCCCAATATCCAGGATCCTTCAGATGGACTATATCCATCAGTCCTGGGCACATGTGCAGCCTGTCGGTCCTGGGAGTGGATCTCTCTTTCATGTGGGTCTCCCTCAAGTTTCTGTTTTGTTTTTTTGTTTTTTGTTTTTCTTACAGAGAAGCAGGGTCTAAGGACAGACGATGTCCTGGGACAGTCTTATTTCCTGTTTGTTTGTTTATGTCTACTCCTGTGAAGCCCTTTAAGGCAACTGTTGTTGGGATATTGGGCTACAGAAATAAAACTTAATTGAATTGAAAAACTGAATTGGTGTTCCAAATGGTTACATTCTCTGCCTCCTCCAAAGCTCGGCTCCTCCATTTGGCTAATTCCACGAAGGATGCACCTGCACTACAAATTTTCTCACAGTGCACTGCGACCACTTTCAACTGGTGAAGGGGCTGTTTTTTAACACTCGATATGATCATGTGACAAATGAAACGCTCCACTCCCAAGAATATTCCAAAAGTGTTCATATGCGGTGTTTGCAGGACACACGCCTTCACTTTGGAGGAGCTGACTATGGAGAGGATGCCTGCAAACTTCCTAAAACTTTTGTATAATGCCACTTTAATAATAAAAAAATAAAAAAAATAAAAAAAATATCTGTAAGGAATCAGTGGAAACAGAGCTTTACACAGTTTTTTTGAATGAATGAGAGCAGACTGGATGTAGAGGGCTGGTTGATTGGTCAGTGCTTCCAACTCCAGGTATGTTTTTGATTAAGGAACAACATTATAACATGGGAGACAGCTCAAATAAGTTGATTTTGCATAATATATCCCCTTTAAATACCAAATAAAACTACTGATCATTTTGTTTCTATGATGTTTCCCTGGCATTGTTTGTCATGGCTTGAGTCATTCAAACTCAGAAACGCATGTATCACTGTTGAACATTAACCACTGCCCTCTGTTTCTCCATAAAACCAACTGTCTCCTGATATGAGTCGGCCATTCTCCTGATATGTATGAAAATCTGTGTGTGATTAACCTGACGCACTCCAGAGACAGAAATGGAAGAGAAAGATCACAGCTCTTCATTGCTCTTTTACACAAGCCATACTAACAGCAAAAAGCTAACCAAATATTGACTGCAAATGCTAGGAAAATGACTCAATCACTAACTTTTTCTTCTAAAATGTTCATACTGTACCTAATCACAAGCAGCATGTTCTAGTGCATTTCACAGTTGGGACAACACAGTGTGACAACTGTCACGTACTGGCCATGTGCCTCGTCATCTAAATCAATCTACACTGTTAGATTTATGACTCATGAGCTCTAAGACATTCATAATGAGGTCCAGTGTTATTGATAAGGCAATAGAGTGCGTCACCTATTGGAAAAAGTATAAATTAGTTGGCCTATCCCGTGTGAAGGTGACAGGACCAGTCAGCACATGTGCAGTACTCTTAAGTAAACTGACACTACAGATTAACAAAAGACACTCAATCATGAAAAATGTAATGTTTTAAGAGTGATGGCAGGACCCGGTTTAATGCTGCTTTCAAGTGCATGCCGGACAATTCGAATGGTAGTTTTCTCCGAGGGCGGAATTTGTTTAAAGGACTTGTGCACATTCATTCATTTTGGTCAGACGGTGGAAACCTGGGAATGTCATAATAGAGTTCAATCACACAAATACATTGGAGATTGTTACCAATACCCTAATGATAATGTTGAAGCTTTTAGTCAGCTAAATATGAAGTTAGGTGAAGCACAAAACAGAAATTTCCATAACATTGTCAAACTTAAAAAATATATAATTCCATGTTTTACTTTGGTTAATGAAAATCTACAAAAAAATAACCTTTTACCATTCACAACATGCTGTTAATTTCCACCAATGACAAGTCTCTACGTCAGAACTCGGACAGTTTGTGTTGCTTCTACAATTTCGATTTACGCACTTGATCAAATGACTTTGTGGGATGTTCATGTGCTCTTTTATCTCAGAAACTTGTATATAAGATAAATCTGACATGATTTCAAAGCACCATTATGACTGATCCTTTTATTATGGCCCGTTTTAAGAGAACCAAATACATTTTTCAGAATAGTTTTGATGCAACCTTTAAGTTTCATATATTTTCAAATCTGTCTCATTATGTCATGTAATTACAACTAAATTTTAAACTAAATTCACACAAGCAACATATTCAACCTCCAGGTACCAGATTTTGGCATCCAGCCCACCAGTAGAGAACCACTGCATTAAACATGAACTACTCATTTTTTCACCCCTGGGATTGAAGGAAACGTGTAATATATATATATATATATATATATATATATATATATATATATATATATATATATATATATATATATTTATTTATTTATTTATTTATTTTTTTATTTTTTTATTTTCTCTCAGCTTCTCCCTTCTTATTTCGCACAGTGATTTTGCAGATTTTTATGCCGGCTGCCCTTCCTGTTGCAACCAGCAATGTACTGGGGCAAAAGTAACTCAGTCAAAAGAGATGCTCACTCACTAACCTAAAGGTTGACAGTTCAGTCCTCGCTCTCACCATCACATACTGTCATTGTGTCCTTGGACAAGATACTTAACCCTCCTTGCCCTCATTGTCTGCATACACTATGTGTTTTCTGTGAATGGGTGAATGGTTCCTAATGTATTTGAGTAGCCATTGAGGTAGAAAAGCACTGTATGTGAGCATTTACTGTGACTGGAGTGGGCAATGTGGGTGAAGTGTGATGTGATATAGGCTTTATCTGCTGGCACACAATCCAATAAGAGCTGTTGGCATTGGCTGTTGAATAATGGCTACTGGGGAATGTTAGATTAAGTCTATATTTTAGTGCTAGATACATCTTGTTATACAGATAAACAGTGTCAAAAAGAAAAATATATAGGAACAAATTGAAGCAAAGTAATACTAAGAAATAAGAAACTAATGGCAATGTTGAAGAAGATGGAGATAATTGCTGGTTTCCATTAATTTAACTTGCTAGAAGTTTAACGGAGCTTTAAAGGGAATTTTCAAAACAATCTTGGTCAACTCTAGAACAGCACTGCACATTTCACAACCTTTAAAAACACGATCTGACTCAAAGAAAACATTTTTATCAAATGCTTTACTGATGTCATTCAGAAGCAAGTGAAGAGACCAGCACAGTGCAGCTCTGTTACGCTTCTTTAAACAGAAACTTTACTAATTCTTTATTAAAGTTTAATAGCATTTAGTTGTTGTTTGCCAGTTGTGGGATTGGAAAGGCTACAGATGTCATTATTACAGCGCTCTTGACTGCAGTAGCAAAACTGGGTATAGTTCAGCTTTATGCAATGTAATTCCATCAGGGAGACAATAGAAAGTTTGACTGACAGGCCATTGTTAACACCAGGATACCCTTGGAATCAGCCAGTCTAACAAGTGTTCCTGCTGCCAATGATGCCACCTACTTTGGGCATTTAAAGAAGTGTTAATAATTCCCCAAATATTGATCCGTTGGTATTAACTAGGTTGTTTATGTTGGAATTGAATCCAGAAAATGTCAGTAAAAGTGAAAATGTATGCCGCAAAAGTAAAAACATTTGATAGAGAAATAGACATTCAAAATACTACTATTGGTCTTCTAATGCATTGCCAATGAGCTGGGCATGTCTTGCGTATTCCTGGCTTGAATATGTCTTTTGTGTTTTGTTCTGGAGGACCTCTGCGCGGCGCATTAGCGGTAAACATGCGGGCGCGAACAGCAGCCTGTTGTGGGTGATAAATATTCACTGGCTGATGACTGGACAAGATAAGCCGGGGAGTCTCCTGGGGTTATCGGGCAGCCTGCCACATTTGGATATATTTTATCAGAGCCGATCTATTATCTGTTTAGCTAGTGGCGAGCGCCGAAATCAAACGGGGGAGTGAGGAGGGGGAGATTTGGATTTAAAATGAGATTGTACTTAGTGAAATCAATACATCCGTGCGGGTAACCTTTTGTGTAACGTATGGAACCACGACGATGATGCTTTTAAATGTTAATATAGCATTTTGTGAAAAGGCTTAAGTAGACATCATATTTGATCTCGTTCATTGTATTACAGAAATGTCAATCATGCCAGACTAAATAGCGTCATCAACAAGGGAACATTACGTTATGTATCAATCAAAGAAATAAACAAGGGCCTAAAGGTTGGACGATATGAGCCCGCTAATGTCACATTTAATAAAGATAATTTGTATGTCTTTGAATGAGCAGCAGAGGATCTGCTTTGTTTTTTCCGGTTAAAGAACCAGAATTCATTTCCCTGTTAGTCTGGACTTTTCTCTCATGACTTTTTGTGCAAGTCTGAATATACTCATGCAAATTTTGTTCCGGACCAAAGAAGTGGACCATCTGAAGAGGAAGTCTTGGTCCCTAAGTAACAGACTCTGCATGGGTTTGCTTATGGTCTGAATGTGGACTAGCCTTGATCCAGCCACGCTCCAAACAACATGATCATGATGGGTAGTTTGTGAACAAGCTGGCTCTAAGAGAGGGCTTACTGGAGACACCAAAAATGAGTTCAGAATGTGTATTTTGTCTTTGCAATCTGCATAAAAATAAGGCTTTTACAAAAACCCTGATTATCAACACACAAACCATTCATAATTAGGCTAAATTCAATGGTCAGAGTTATTAATGAAAAACAATTTGGGACCCAATGGAGCCGATTCTTCTAAGGGAGCCAAAAGAACTGAATCCTTGAAAATAGCTGGACTGGCCATGACTACACTATGAGACTTTTTGGAGTAAATGAGCTTCCACAGCTGGGAGATAAACAGAGCTAAAAGCAACAGCAATGAGTCGTTGACAAATGCAGCAGCAAGAGAAACACATAAAAATGGGGTGGTATTTACCATGTTGAGTGAGGAGATGAAGGGGAAGGGGATTTAAGCAGCTGTTGTAAAATAACTAGTACAACGTTGCAAAAGTGACACGACATTAGCAGCACTTGGCACTCAAAATGGTTTTCACAGATTTGTAGTGGTAACAACAGAATAAATCAACATAAGAAGTGCAGCACAAAAAACCTTCATGTTTGTTTGCCTCAACATCTTAATGCATATGTGCTTGGCCCCGCTCCCCTATAATTTCTGTCCAAAGGGTGCAACAATTGTCATATGCATGTTTTTTTTTTTTTTACAACTTTTAGTACACTTGCAAAAAGTGCAACAAAAAACGGCCTGAGTCCACATTTGATCTGGACCAAACCAAGCGGAACAATGGACTTTTCTGGTGTGAGTACATATATAACACACACTCAGTTCAGAATTTTTGCTCTGAAACTAGTCTGGCGACTTCCTATGTAAATGCCATAGATAGACCCAGGAGACCCAAGATGAGATCAGATGGAATATTGACTTTATTTACCTTGACATTTCTTTCATAAACCACCAGACAAAAATGCAGCACAGCACAAGAAAGATGTAATGCTCAGTGTTATTATATTCCTCACACGGTTATTTATCATTTAATTACAAACTATAAAACAAAAAACATCACCTGATATCACTCAGTTTTTGTCAAACCACAACAGTTTTCCCGAAAATAAGCTGATCTTATCAATGTTACCTTGTACAAGAAACAAAAATGTGTCTGTCCTTTACAACTTTTCATAAAAATTAGAGTGGTTTGGATTTTATTCCACACTAGTCAAATGGCATTATTGAAAAAAAACATTATTTGAAGAAACTCTATTTGACTTTGAGAGAAACACTTAGATTAGGTTTCTGTCACTTTAAGAGCCCCCTTCCCCACTGTCCCACTGCTGTCACGCCCCCTTAAGCGCTCCCCACAAAAACATGTGCAGAAATGTTTGTGTTTGAGTGTTGTCTGCTGCAGTTCGGGGATGGGTTTGTTTGGTTGCTGCAGGGGAGGAAAAGGCAGACATCGGTAAAATTAGCCGTTTTGGCCTCTCACTAATTCAATGTATAAAAATAGAGGATTACTCAAACATGTGAAAGAAACAAAACACAACATGGTAGAAAGCTCAGAAAAGTCAATTTTGCATAATATAGCCCCTTTAAGTAGAAGCACTCAAAGACCTCCACCAAGGCAAAATTCTGTGCCTGGACTCCAACCGGGGATCTTCTACTCTAGGGGTATATTCTCTATTTATTGACACACTACTCTATATCTCACAATAATAAAGGATCCACAAAATCTTCCAACAATGATCCTGATTCACTCCAAAAATGTATTCAATCACTCGTTTCCTGAACCCTTGTGGTTGGAGTTAGTATTTTTGTGGTAGGATATGTTGCAATGCTACAGAATCCTTTTAAATATTCTGGAACCATACAGTGTTTCAGATCTTCACCAAAAACTAATAATGTCTTAATTGTCCCAATGCTAACCATTTCTAAAAACAGTAATTAAAGTGTATTTATTATGCTTTTTGTCATATTTTTAAACCAATTTTGGCTGCCTCTTGAACAGCACTGCCCATTTTACAACCAACCCAAACAGGGCTTTGAGATACTGAAATCAACTTCTTTTGGAAGTCCTAAGAGCAAAATGCAAGCAGTGGGGTGACTGGGCTTTCTCTGTTGTGTGTCTGTTACTTTTTAGATAATGTTGCTTGATATAAACAATTCAAACAAACAAATATAAACATAAACAAATAAAACAATACAGTAACCCGATGACGGTGAAACCATAACCTCTTTGACACAGGCAGTACCTTGTATGCCCAAGCAAATTAAGCTGATGGAAAAAAGTGAATCTTTTTTGCCTTGTAAAATAAGTAAGTGAAGTAGATACAAATTCTATTTTCTCTCACCTGCACTTGGTGAAAGAATAACATTGTAATTAATAGAATGACCAGGCGCCTGCATCTCCGATTTATTCTATAGCTTTTTGCCAATTAGGCCTTTGAAGGTGGAACCTCTTTTGAAAGAGGCTTTTAGATTAATCATATTATCTGCCGGTTTTGAAACAAGAATGGTTCTTGACCTCGTCTTCCATAAGAATCCATTATCTTAAACTATCACAGTAATCCTGGCTTTGGGAGGGGAGGGAAGGAAGCAGGAATCAAGGCTAATAGATAGCAAATAAGATTAATCTTTGATCTAAGTGCCGATTACACTTGGACCTGCCCTTGAACACTCAGGTGCAACCTTGAGATCTGCATCCACTCTGAGGCTCCGCAATTGGATTGAAAGTCCCTTAAGGGCCCAGGCTGGTGGGGGGCACTTTGCCAGGACCTTACCCCCGAGAGATCAGAGGCCAAGCGGCTTAACCCTCACCAAAGCAGAGGTGTTAAACAGCAGAGCTAATGACTGCGTATAACTCATCTACAGATAGCAGTTATTGGTGGATCGCCCTCCTCATTATTTAGTGCCCTATTACACTTTTTTAGAATTCCATTATGTGTCTGTTCTATAAGAGCTGTATTAAAGCCTGTAGGTTACTGTGGATACAACAGCACTTTATTTAACAGTGAAAGTAGAGGGTTATTTTATTTGAGGAATATAGTTTAATCAGCTAATAACATATTGTTATAGGTATAATCAATTAAATCAATTATTCAATTAAAAGTAATAAAGGCATTAATAATATACTTTCTGCTGTTTACAAATATTTACTAATAAACCATGACCACTTGAAATGTGTGTAATTAAAATCCCTAATTTTTATTATTATTTTTTACTTTATTTTATTATTTGTGGGTCTGGAACCTCTCCCATTTAGGCTCCATTGAGGTTTTCCTACAAGTGTTAAATGTTTTTTAATTTAAGTATGAATTCAGATCTTGATTATTTAATGTTCATTTTTGTTCATATTGTCTCTTCAGTCCTGTACCAGTGTATCCCACTTGCTCCACGTACATTACCTGTTTATTCTGTTTTCAAACACCATTTGACACCAGATAACAAATACAGGAGATGAATGTAGGAATTGCATTTGGTCACAATACTTCATAACTATACAAAATAAAACCTCCCATTGAAATGTTGTACAAACATGTACAATTTAATGTACATGTACATTTCATTTACAATGAGTGAATAAAAGAAAAAAGGAATGAGAAAAGTCTCATTCCTCATGAGTGTCCTCCTTAGACACAAAATAGCTGTAGATGCTTCTGATCCATCAGGACAGATGGCAGAAGATGCAGCCCTCAGTGGTGCTGGGAGACAGCAGGGATGAGGTTTGGACACCAACATCAGAGGTAGACACAGGAGCAGCTGTAGGGAGCTCTACAGGGGTGTGTCCCTCTATAGCAAGAGCAGGACACTCTGTATCAGGCAGGACAGTGGTCAACACCTCCAGGGGGACAGTGTCTGTAGGCAGGTCTGTGGTGAGGTCCTCAGCCAGTTTCTCAGTGAGTTCCTCTGTGGGTTCCTCTGTAGGTTCCTCAGTGAGTTCTTCTGTGAGTTCCTCAGCAAGTTTCTCAGTGAGTTCCTCTGTGGGACCTAAGTGAGTTTCTCTGTGGGTTCCTCAGTTAGAGTCTGAGGAGAAGCAGACTCTGGGTCTGTCCTTATCTCAGATTCAGTTTTGGGGCTGAACAGGTCACAGGTTTCCTGCAGCAGCGCTGGTGATGGATCTGAGTATATCTATGGAGAAGGAGCACAGTCTCATCTCCAGTCTGTCTCCACGGAACATTAGACTAATCTTGTCTAGAACAGTCTGGACCATTTGATCCCAAACAGAGCTGGTGAAGTGTGAAGTGGACCTGCTGGAGCATGGAGGGCAGGGTTTTGGAAACCCAGTCCAGGACAGACTGAGTCAGGCCAAAAGCTGGACCTCTCAGGTCTTTGGACGGCATGCTCAGAGAGGAGGCGTTAGGCATGGGCAGCCACAGGCCGTGGATGACTTTGGGGACCACCTCCATCACTGCCTCCCTGACCTGAAGCAAGCAGGGAGTGTCCTGGTTCAGCTGGGACAGGGTCGTGGCATAAGACTGAGCCAGGCTCAGGAACTCTGGATGTCTGTGTTACAGAGGCAAAGTAAGCTTTACATTTACTTAAAAAAACGTGTGGATATGAAAGTGTCTGTGGTGTGACTTACTGGAAGCTCGCAGGGATGTCTCCTGGAGACGCGAGGAGCCTTCTGGTCTCAAACACAACATCTCTCATTTTAAGAGAGTTGATCATGTCCCAGGTCTAAGACAGAGAAGAAAGACATAATCAGTGCATGTACAGAATGAAACAGTCATGGGCCTAGTTTAAACTGCTCAGGTGACTTAGCCTTTTACCAAATTCAGAAGTGGTTTGGCCACGTCCTCATCCCTGTCCTCAATCTTAAACTCCCAGAGTCTAAAAGGAGACACAAATATAGGTCTTTGTCTTGTATTTTTTCAACATAACAGTAGTAAACAGTGTGTAACTCACTGCACTCGGTGGGACTTCTTGTCCTGCTCCAGCAGCAGACTGGTCATGTCTTCAGCAGTGACCTGAGGAGACAGGAGGTGTTCCTGCTGCAGCCTCAGAAGCTTCAGCACCACTGTGATTTGAGGGACACAAGAAAAACAAAAAACATACAGTATGCAATTTATATTTTCATAATTAATATTAGTGCAATAGAATAAAACAGTGGGTCCTTACATTGGTCTTGTAAGATGGCAGGTGCCAGCAAATCTCCAAGGCACGTTCATAAACCGGGGTGAAGAACAGCACCTGATGGAATTACATCAGAGTAGAAAATGAAAACAAGTACATATAACTGCTTTATTAACCCATCTGTTTGTTAAATACTGCATTAAAGTAGTATTTAATAGAAAAGTGTAGTATTTGTTACTTTGTATCCACTTATTTGACATTGCTGAAACTTAGATTGGACAGTTTGATTTGACTTCTCACTAAATACAAATGAGTAACTTGTACAGTTTTAACAAACATATGTTCCTTCTTCCTAACTTAATAACAAAATTACTTTTATAATAACAAATACTTGATATATGAATATCTAAAGAAAAGTGTGCCGTACCCTGATCGTTTGTAGAGGCCTCGAGTTTCTTTGAAAGAATCCAAAATTCTCAGTTCTGACCAGTGGCTCTGTGAAAAAACACAATGACCAAAGCAGCTGGAAAAGGCTGTGAAAATACAAGTTTAACATGAGATTGGAAAAGCACATCAACACGGCTGAGTTCAACTCACAAATTGAGCAGAATTCTAAAGGTGCATTCTACAAGTCTGCCCAATGACACTGAACATCTCGGTTACAGTTGTCATGCAAGCACCCAATGTTCCAGTCTTATACAGGTGCAGTTCAATAAATGAAATAACATATAAAACTGCATTTCTCTGACAGAGGTTCAATTCAAAAGGTTAAACACATATGTTTATAGTTTCAGTACAGACTGAGTGAAACATTTCAAGCATTGTTTTCTAGCTTACAGTTAATAAAAACTACAAATTACAAACACAGTATTACATGAGACAAATACATAGAATTATTAAAACAGTAATGTTGGTCTTCTAAGGGTAGGCACACTACTGATCAAAATCTTAGAACCAAAGAAAAAGCATTTGAATTCAACTCTGGTGGATTGAAACCACCAAAATGCAGAAAGAAGAAGAAGTAGAAAGAGACAAAAAAAAATTAGATGGCATTTTATTTTTATTTCATTTAAACTGAAAGAGGCTGTTCAGCAGCTGACCAAAATCTTAGGACTAAAGTCTTTAAAAGTCAAAAACAGAACTAAAAAGTGTCCACAGAACTCCGTAGCGAGTAGCTACGCTGTTGTTGTTAATCACTTTAAACATTTCCTAAAATTGGAGACGCACTGTTAGACAAAACCTCTTGTAAACATTGAATTTGTAGCTGCTGCTAATAGAGGTAAAGAAACAGCAGAAAAAGAACAAAAATATAAATAACCCAACTCAGCGCTAGAGGCAGTTGCTGGAAGTGAAATTTGCTGTGTGTTAGTATCCAGCTAATTGGATGTAAATGTTTTCACTACAGGTGAAATTGAATATCAGTGTAAAACTGCTCCTGTTTATTACTGACATAAACATAAGAACAAATGTATTACATATTACTATTTTTTTTATAATTTAATGTTTTAATATGCAAATTAGATCATTTCTATGTAAACATTCACACATTTGCACACAATTGAAAACATCAACAATAACAACATCTGACTATTGACGAAAGCCAGGTTTAAAGTTCTTGGTTCATTTGGTTGACATTAAATGAAAGGGTTTTCACAGAGGGAATTATGGATATCTGTAGTTTCAGCTTAAGTTCAAATTACTTTTGTTTGTTTGTTTGTTTGCTTTGTTTTGTTACTGCACAGCAAAATAATGTAATAACAGACTACCACTTCTATTATGTTGTAGTACAATCATTACCAAACCTGGACTCGAGCCTATTGGACTTTCTGATTAGAATGCAAATGCTGCACGTTGTCAAAAAGGAAAATTTATATTTCCTATTTAGATACTTTGAAAATTTGACAAACTTAAGTAACAGTAATTTTATTTAGTACAAGTCAGGGTAAGTGTAATATAAATAGACCCTTGCATGGGTGACATTTTCAAATAAGCCTGTTACAAAGATTAGCCTTCTTTATATATCCATTGAAATTTACTAAGAATTAATATTAACCAGATCTGAGTGTCAGCTATAGTTGCTTCAGTGAACTTTTTAAAGTAGGATTATGAGTGATGGATTAAATCTATAGGCACACAGTGACAAACTGCTGTGGTTGGACATAATTCTGTAACTACTTGTCCAGCATACCATTAAAATTAAGAAATGTAAATTGCTTAGCTTTTAGCTTATTTGCTAATTATAGACATTAATTGCTACAGTAAATAAAATGGCTAAACCAGTGGTGTAAGGTGGTAATGAGGGGCCCCAGTGCAGGTTTTCAGAATGGGCCCTAAAGTGTCATAAAAAGTCCACTGTAATTTTAGGAAATCAACTAATACTTTCCTTTAAACTATTCAAATGTCACTGCCACAAAAAAAAAAAAAAAAAAAAAAAAAAAAAACTATATTTTTGTCCAAGTAAACTTTGTAAACTACAATGACATTTTCATCAAAAAATGTTCTTTAGTAAATTGGTTCAGACCTCTGACCAGAAGGAATAAAACAAATGGGTTTGAGTACTTCTAAAAATGAATGAAATTTACCACAAATTGTGACATATTTCAGTAAAATGCAGGTATACAGTATATTAGAAATTGTTAGCATCAGGCTGACAGCTCTGAATAATTGTTTTGTGATCGGCGGTGCGTGTTTTACATATGCAGGTCGATACTGACATACTTCAGATCTGAAACAGACCAAACGGTCCAAACAGAGGCGCTCAATCGATGCTCCGCCGCCGGACTCTGAAGCTGACTATTTGATTAATCTGCTGGGGGCGGCTGGGGAGGAGAGAGCAGGCATACAACAGCTGATAGTTTCATGCCATTAGGACGGCCCGAGTAATGAAATTTCATTTAATTTGTCAGGAAGAGAGTGCTAATGTTAAAAAGCTTTCGGGTAATAAAAAAAAGTCTTGAGAGATGTGAAGGAAAGCTTTAAGTAATTACTCTGTGTATCTGGGGTCCTCGTGATGGAATATTTACATTACTGTCAAGGAGGTCCTCTGAGTAATTCAATTAGTGAGGTGGCTAAGCTCTTTATTCCCACATTTTTTTAGCCGTTCGCTGAAAGAGGACTAACGCCAGGCCAATAGCACTTTTACTCATGATGGGATTGCTTTGCAGAGGAGATGTGGCATTTCAGTTTCATGAACAACTCATATATTAGGGAATAGTCAGCCACCTTTGACCTTTGAACCCTGCTGTCTGTGGCAGTCTGCACCTCCAAGTGTAGGGATTAAGCCTCTGTCTGTAAAGCTCTGTGTCAGATTGATTGATTAGCCAAGAGTACTTTCCATTTTGTCACAGTTCCTATTTACAGCAACCTATTGACAGGTCTTATGTGAAGACAGGGACTTTAACCTAATGTTTAACTGCAACCCATTAACCAATGCTATTGAACACCAATATGTAAACAATATTATTGCATTTTTGTGTGCAATGTTTTGGTGAGCATAAATGTATGACATTTAAAAGTCCACTATTCTGCTAAATAGATTATGAGCTTTTAATCATGTTATAATGTTTTTTCCACCTCAAAAACATAAAAATCTGGAGTAGTATTTTGTTTCATTCACACATTTGAATATTCCTGTATACTGAGGAGCTGCCCTTCTCAAGAGCCGAAAACAATCAGTCTCACAGCTCTATGTAGACGTGAAACCAGGAAGTGCTCGTGTACATTTGTAAAGCCCACACTGGAGTCATTTTAATATTTTTAGCACTTAAATTGACATCACATCTCATTTATTCATCTGTTAGCGTCATGTTGCTAATAGCTGTGCAAAATAGCCATTTTATGTTTTGTTCATTCACCACAGTCTGCAGGGGGCGATAAGCACCTAATCCAAAAGTTTTCTGGAAAGTTAACGTAACAGCTTTTCATACACATACATTATTTTAAGTTATAAAATGTGAAATGGGAATGCAAAGGTGTCCAAAACTATTTCAAAAAGCCTGGAAAAAGGAGAATTTAGGACCTATCACTAACTTAATATGCCATTTTCTTTTATATTTAAAGAAAACTCTTCTTTATATACAGTATAAACATAACAAATAACAAAATACTCCAGACAAAAAGAATAATCTGGTGTGGAGCAAAATGCAATATAAGCCTATATAACAATCAGTTGCTAAAGTGGAGGAGCTCAGATTAGAGCCACTGCTCCTTCAGATTGTAAGCAGACAACTGAGGCGGCTTGGGCAGCTGTTACAGATGCCTTCTGGATGAGGTACTCCGCAGAAGTGTTCCAGGCATGTCCCGCTGAGCAGAGACACTGGGGAAGACCTAGGACAAATGCTGGAGTAACAGTCTCTTGGCTGGTCTTGGGATTCTCCCAGTAGAGCTGGAGGAAGTGGCTGGGGTGAGGGAAGTCTGGGCATCTTTACTTAGACTGTTGCCTTCCCGACAGGGGCCCCGATAAGACGGATTGATGTTAACCAATATTTCACTGACATGGACTGTTTTTTAACGTGGATACTTTTTAATTTTATTGTGAAAAGAAATATAGTCAGGTGACTGTATCTAAAGGTTAAGATAATGTTTATCTTAAAATTACTGTATAATAAAAATAATGCATTAGTCTTATATAACCCTTTTCTGGACACTCAAAGTCACTTTACAATTGGGTGCTTTATTTCTTCATTCCTCACTCGGTGGTGGTGAACTACTTCTGTACCCACAGCTGCCCTGGGGCAGACTGACAGAGATGTGGCTTCCATTCTGCGCCTACGTGCTCTCTGACCACCGCCAAATACAAAATCATACTAACACATTCATACAGACAAACTGGGTTCGGTTTTTTTCTGCTCTATACCTCCTGAGCCACTGTCACCCCTTAAGAGCCCTAATGAGATTCATGCTCTAATGGAACATGACAGATTTTGTACAAAGCTGAAAGTTGGAAAATACTACTACTCTGAACCACCAAAGTAAAAATCCTATTATTCATATGCTTTTATTTTTTAATAATATGATTAATTCCTCACTTTTTTCCCCTCCATTTTCACAGCTAAGCCCTGAGTAATAACGTAATAAAGTCTAGACAACTCACTCATTGAGCTGAAATTGATTTCCATTGATCAATCCATTAGTCAAATGAGCTATTTCCATTCATCTGACTCTCTACAGCCCGGGGTACTACTCCCCTTACAGTCTCCATATTTTCTAAAAAACCTATAGAGCAGCCGGCGCACCAGCTTTCGGCCCAAGTTCACGGTGACAGTGCTGCGAGTTAAGAAAATAAATAGTGTGGGTGAATAATGAATGATACGTATCGGAGTGCGAACAAGGTTAAGTGTAATGCGATTCCAGTTTACATTCCAAGGGTACAGCCTCGGTGATGGCGTTCAAAAAGAGGTCTTCAGAACAAAATAATCATAAATCCAGCGGGCCGCGTGTTGCATCTGACATCTCAATCAGCCTTTATCAGCGTCCCCTCCTGAGCGCGCTCCACTTCGCGGCGAGACGGATGTGCGAAAGGGCCCAGGAATGTATCTGACCGCCTGTGCGCGCTAATGAATAACTTCCACTTTAGCTCCTTGCAGTGTAAGCAGAACCGGTGGGGCAGCTTGTAGACGCCGCAGACCCCCCTACACCCATGAATCAGCGCCGACAGCCGACATAATATAAAGGCGACAACACTTGTATGACTTCCATTTTCTTTGCTTTCTATCGATTTTCAGTTAATAACGGAGGGAAATACTAAACGTCCACGCTGAGTACCTAATAAATCCTGTCTGAGCTTTTTTTATTGAGGAGAATTTAATAAAAAGTGCCGGAGCCCGGGCATGGGGATTTGTCAGAGGGAGCGCAGACACACACACACACACACACACACAAAATAAGGCATGAGACAAGGAAGGCTAAATCCACATGTTAAATACCGGGGCCATGTCTGATAACCATGGCAATTTATCCAGTTATACAAGCAGTCGTGGTTAACCCTTCAACTGCCAGGAGACTGCACAAACAATGTCAAAACAATGTCTAAAATAAACCTAACTGATTTATTATTATTATTTTTTTTATTAATAGCCTAATATTACTGCAGTTGTCTCAAAGGATTTTACAGGCTGTACTGGATAACACAAGACAGTAAGGGTAAAAAAAAAAAAAACAAACAACTAAAACTAAAAGTATTTTAAACATGCAAACAGTCAGTGCTTCCTGCAGTGGGCGGGGATCTGTGGGGAAAGGAACCAAGCATTTTGAGAGCTCAGAATGGCCATGCCAGAGAATAGAGGACCTATTACTCAAACAGGCATGGATGAAGTAAAACACAACCCCAAGTGTGTTTTTGATGAAAGAACATTCTAACATGGGAGAGAGCTCAGAAATGTCCTTTTTTCAGAATATCGGCTTTTAAGGATTTATTAAATACAGATTTTTCAAGATCCTGGAATGTCCTTCTCAGTCTCCCATTGAAAATCTTTGGAGGCGATCAAATATCATTAAGCTAGAGTTTGTTTGTTTTTTTCACATGAAGAATGAGCAAAGATTACAGTCGAGAGGGGTGAGAAGCTTGTTAGCAGTGACCCAAAACACTTAGAAGTTAGAAGTTATAAAAGTGAAAGGATGTGTTAAAGAGTCACAATTTAATTCAAAATAACTCAGATATTTGTCATCTATTCTCATTTTCTTTCATTTACATCATCTTAATGTCTTTTGAGGAGAGGAGGTTGAACATTTCTGATTGTAACTGTACATTTTTCTTGCCTGGCCAGCCAGTCTGGTATCCCCTTGAGTTTTAATTTCTAAGGGTGGAACAATCACACATGTAGTAACCAATCAGAGGAACCAAGGGTGGGACGTAAGCAGTGCGCCGCTGACCTGTCTCCAAAACAAACATGGCATTTATGAAGAATTGTGACTTGTTTTGCCATGAACCACCAGAATATGCTGTTATTAATAGCAACTCTGATCAGGCACTGCGACAAAAGCCAGCTGTACAGACTTGCAATAAGTTTTTTTTTTTCAATGTGGTTGTTACATTGAAGGTCAACAGAACTTTACCGTTGTTAAAATGATGATGAAGGAAAGTACTAAATGTCATCAATAATGGAGTGTTGCGTCATTTGTGACATCACGCTTCAAAGCCAATTACATGCACTGCCAGAAATTCTTGTTTTCATTGCTAATTTGATGGGGGTGCTGCTACCCCAGGCACAGGGCAAAGCACCAGCCACATGAAAAACAAGTAAAGAAGAAGCGCTTGGCAACAGGACAGAACACAACAACCCGCGCACGGACCCTGCAGAACAACACAACCCAGGCATGAAGCAGACAGGACGAGGCCGGCCAGAGTCAGGGAGCCATGCCTACCCCCAAAATGATTACACATGAGGAAGTCCCGGATCAGACCCACAACATTTCAAATGAAAAGGTTGACAAAAAATGGGCCAGAATCTGGGGAGGATGAGGGGGAAGACCTTTTTTCTTTTTTTACAAAAATGCATTTTTCGCAGCTCTTCTTTCTGGAAATGTCATCCTTCAACTGTCAACTCTAAAATTGCCCCTAGTGAGTGAATGTTTGTCTCTGTGTCACCCCTGCGACAAGCTGGCCCACCTATGGCCCAAAGTTATTGGGATAGGCTCCAGTCACCTGCGACCCCTAACGGGAATAAGCGGTAGAAAATGAATGAATAAAACTATAGCACAACATTTTTTGTGAGACACCAATCATTGTTGAAAATTACCAAAAATGCTGGCACTGGTTAGCAACTTTATGAGAATGCTGGCCGTGATAAAGTTAATCAGGTGAATCAGATTATAAAATTTGCTTTGTATAGTGGCATTTTGA
The DNA here is from genome assembly GCA_020698575.1 of Bostrychus sinensis. Lineage (NCBI taxonomy): Eukaryota > Metazoa > Chordata > Actinopteri > Gobiiformes > Eleotridae > Bostrychus > Bostrychus sinensis. The sequence goes on along the minus strand of CM036251.1, from coordinate 29,673,570 downwards.
TTATTTTTTATAGGAGATTATCTTCCACTTTTGTAAGACGCTCTGTAGAAAAACGGCTGTGATAGGTCGTTTTCAAGAGACTTGATTGGAAACAACTATCTTGCTTTCAGAAAGAAAGTAGGGGCTAACTGGCCATTGTAACATTTTTTATCTCTATTAGCATTAGTGTATATGGTAGTAGCATATGCTGCTCTCATGACAATATGTATTGAACTCACACCATCCCTGCAGGCTTTATCCACAGCTTAATAACAATCAGTAACTAACGACACAAAGGTAGTGAGGAAGTGCAGAAAACACATCTGCCCTTGGGCCGAAGCCTGTCGTCCGACACATAATCTGCCCTTCACTGTCTCTGTGCAAACATCAAAATATTTCATTATCTCTGCTGTGAAAAGAGAACATGTCGGTTTGGTTTAGCTCAAGGTAAGGCACTTCCTCAGCCTGAGGTTAAACGGGGAGAAGTTTGTCCAGTAGGAGAATACAATACATAGTTATGATTTGAATCACTTTATTAGAGCCAAAGGTCCATCCAGGGCTAATTATGTGCCTTTAAGAAAACGTTTGGAGTCAGACATACCTCGGACAGAAATGATGTGAAGACGAGATGATTTCACATTCCACTTCCTTATAATTTCGTATGTCAATGTCCACGACTTTTTGACCATGAAATACCTCTCTGTACCATTCATAAGAGCTGTAATAGCCTCCATTTTAATCTTATTCACCCATACATGTAAATGTACAGGCTTATATTGAAAAGAAAACAACTGAGAAAGAATCAATTCTGAATTGAAAACCATTATGTTCATTTTAGATACCACATGGTCATTCAAATGAGTAGCATAGCATGACATATTAAGGTGTAGGGGAAGTGTCATATTTGTACGGCAGCATAATATTATAGACATAACAAAGAAACTATAGAATCTTGATAACTACATAACGTATAAAGGTAAGGTGAAAAATATTGAGTATAGTATAGAAGTAGCATAGAAGTGTAGGAGTATAGAAATCACAATATGAAATCTGATATGAGGTTGAATATCTACCTAGTAGTAGTAGTAGTAGTAGTAGTAGTAGTAGTAGTTTTGTCTTGCTTCATTCACACCTGTTTGAGTATACCGTGTTCTCTGGCATTGAGTTTCCAAGCCCTCAAAAAGGCTCAGTCCCACGAACCTCTGCCTCTTCCACAAATCCCCGCCCACTCCAGGAAGCACTGACCAATCAACAAGCCCTCTACATCCAGTCTGCTCTCATTCATTCGTCCCAAAAAAAAGCTTTGTTTCCATTGGTTCTTCACAGCTGGTTCATACAAAATGTCTGAGGAAGTGAAGTGCTCTTTTCTATCTAAATATTGTATGATAAAAAGGGTGAGACAGCAGTATAGCAGCTTTCGCTGTGAAGAAATGAAAAAAGTGGCTGTGTTACAGATTTATGAATATTTATTTTTGAATAGGGGACAAATATTATAAGTTTATATTTCTTTTTCATTAATAATATTTATAAATGAATGGAATAAAAAATTAAATATGTTATTAAAATAGAGAGAGTTGTGCCAGGAAGGTCAAAAAGGTCAGAAATCAAAATAAAATAAATTAAAAGTCTCTCAAATATGTAGTATGGTTTAAAAGAGGTACAAAAAGTACATTACCTTAAAAAGTACTCTAACAGGTGGCAATAGCTCAGTTAGAATCTAGAGTCTACTAACTGGAAGGTTGGCAGATTGATCCCTGCTACCAGCCTTGCCTCAAGTGTCTGTGGCACTGGTGTATAATAATAATGCCTTACATTTATATAGCGCCTTTCTAGATACCCAAAGCACTTTACACTGCATTATTCATTCACTCCTCAGACACACTTGGTGGTAGCCACAGTTGCCCTGACGGAATGACAGAAGTGTGGCTGCCAATCTGCACCTATGGCCCCTCCGACCACCACTAAATACAGCCACATTGACACATTCATGCATAGGCAAGGTGGGTGAAGTGTCTTGCGCAGGAACAAAACGACAGTATCCACTTCGGATGAGATTTGAACCGGCTACCCTCCAGTTGCTGGGCAAATGTTTAACTCATCAGCCCACCATCAGCCCATATAAATATTTTACTGTCATTGTGTGGTTAGTGGGGGTCATAGAAGCTGTGGGTGCAGAATGGCAGCCATGTCTCCATCAGTCTGCCACAGAGCAGATAAGATCAATGCATTAATATCATTTACACTAGTAAATTGCAACCTCCTGAGACCCTATACATATTTGAAATAGTAGTAGTGCAAAGACCTATGCAGGAGGGTTCAATGAGTTGCAGGTAGACAACATTTTTCTGCTGTTAACGCAATAGCTTCATATAAGCAACTAACTAACTACACTTTTCAGAAGTTAGGTTTAGGAGCTTTGCAACAGAGCAGATTTTTTGGTTTTATTTTGGCTCCTTTTAAGCAGAAAACTTTCTTTGAATGTCTGTCATAACTGTTTCAATGAAGCTGAGATACCATTCATGGCCTTGTCGCTCAATAAACCTTCACTCATTCCAAGCTGTAGAAGACACTGAGATTTGTGTGGTGCCTTTCAGAGACATCTACATTCAAACACAGAATCCAAACCAATAGATGATTAAAGTAGTGTTTACATGTCACCTGTATTTGAGGATTCCTGCATTGGAAACACTGAAAACACTACGTATTGATGTTCTTACTTGAAAACATTGTCGGTTTCCTCACTTCCTTTATGTTGATCTGAGAAAAAGCAGCGCAGGGTCAAGCCATTTAAAGACAACTCTTGCAGCGGTACATTTTCTCACAATTGAAAGCTAAGTCAAGAGATTAGCAGACAATTGATTCGGGGGAAGAGGAAAATCAGGTATATGTAGACGATAACCCGAGTAGGTCAAGTATCAACAGCAGCCACCATTGCCATTATGTGAAGGCACAATTAAACTCCGAGAGCAGAAGAAAAGAGAGTGTCGTGTTTAGAGCGGTTAAAACAATTACAAAGTCACACATAAGCTTACGTAATGTGCTCTTTTGACTCTTTGTTGCACTGCTTTTGACGCGCCCAGATAACATTGTCTGCACCGGTGGCTCTTGACCTCCTGGGGTTAAGGCACTTGTACGTAGCCCTGGGACCAGCAAACATTCTGCCAAGGCACAGCACCAGCATGAGAAGAATTCTGTGCTCGGTTTTCCTATGTGTTTAAGGCTGTGGAGATGCTGCCAAGCCAAAGAATAAAAGCGTTGGAAATGGAAATACTTAATAGTGTGGTGCAACGAGAGAAATTTGCAATATTGCTATATTGTGGAGTTTGCATGTTCTCCCTGTGTCTGGATGGGTTTTCTTCAGGTGCTCTGGTTTCCCCCAACAACCTCAAAACATGCACAATAGAATAATCCACTGCTACAACTGGCTAATTTTGTCTGTTGTTTTAGTTTCAACCATAAAAAAAAAAAAAAAAAAAGCTCAAAGTGGGGCCGGCAATCTAAACTAGGCATTTGGATAAACTGTCAGTGGTTGGTTGGCCTACTGACATTCATTTAAATAAGATAGTCATTATTACAAATTCTTAACTGTTTCTTTGTTAAACAATGTCACTCTTGTCAGCAGTGCAGATCCCTGGGGTCATGTGACCATGTGTTTGACAGAGGTACTTGTGTCCCAGGGTGCTGTTTTGAAATGTCTGTCAGCGTGAACAGAGAATATGTCACTTTAACACTTACACACAGTTATGTGTGTTTATGAAACTCTATACTCCAACTATATGTAGCATCGTGTTACTTAGGTTAATGTACAAAGTGTGTGGGATAATATGTCAGTATTATAGAGTCACATGGCAGTCAGTGGCAGCAGCTCTTTAAGTTTGTTGGGTGTTAGGTATTTATACAAACATGTTTCTGCTTGTATTATGATGTATAGAGACCCGAGCGAGCTGCAGGACTGAACAACACTTTCTGCTGCCATAAAACCGCACAATCAATTAGTCCATGGCAGATAAACTATTCACTTTGAATCAATCAGTTTGAAAAGACCTAACAATCAAATTTACCCTTATTGAACTGAATTGACCGTAAAACCCAATCCTACCCTATTATCAGCAATCAGTGTTTTCATTTTAGTAAGTTACAAAGGCAGTAATTAAGTCATTACCATTTACATGTAATGATCTGAGTAACTATTTGGAAATATGCCCTTTTAGAGTACTTTTCCTTCTTTGGATATTGTTAACTGAGTGCAGAGGTGGGAAGTGTTTACTGTGTTGAGGTATTTGTACTTTACTTGAGTATTTATACTTTTACTCCATACATTTGAACACAATATAACAATATGTGTACTTTCTACTCATTGGCAGAGCAGGCTCATTACTTTTTATGGCTATGCTCACATTCACGCACTTTTCTGCCACTGATGACAATACAACATTATTAGCTAACAGTTAACAGTTATTAACTAGTGGAAAAGACAGCTGCAGAGAGAAGCAAGTGTACAGTACAGTAGTGTTTGTGAGAGAGAAGCTTGTGGCAGAGACATGGGGGAAAGTGAACCAGGGGATAATGCAACAACTGCACTTTAGAATATTATTATTTTGTGTGCTGAGTGTTTGCATTTTTAGTTTAGCTTGCTATTTTGAGTTATCAAAAGATGCAATGTGTGTCACTGACGGCAAAAGTTCATTTTAACTTTAAGTACATTTCTGAGCCTAAGCTTTCTTACTTTTACTTGTGTAAAGCAGCCGAGTCAGCACTTTAACAGAGTATTTTTACACAAGTATCTGTACTTCTTCTTAGGTACAGAATGCTAGTACTAGTGCCACCTCGGGCTTGGTTTGCACCAGTGGTGGCTGTTGGTCTTTAACACAGGGGAAGCTCACAACATTTAATCCTGGGTTAACTAGCAGCTATAGTCTATAGATGCAAACTCAACAGCGCTGTAACTGTTGTTAATTTAGTGTGTAACATGTACAAATGGTGAAAGTGAAATAAATCACTTTGCTTTAAACTCCGGACCGCTCCTTCAGCTCACATCTGTCTCCTCTGTTGCTCCAGTTCATTGCATGCTGTGACACCTGTGAACCCTGCTATAGGTGCTTACTGCTGTCTGTCAAAATCTTTCTCCAGTTCCTCCAATTATCATCGATCAGCCAGCGTCAAGGCACTCCCACTGCTCTATTGACGCTGAGTGTCCATGGGCAGGACAATTTTGGTGCATTTATCCAATCAGCATCTTGCATTTTTGTTATGAAAAAAACAAAACAAAAACAAAACGCTTGTTTTCTTCTCATAGAGATCCATTGACACTCAGCGTCAATGGAGATGTATACGGCGTCTGAGCTGCTGTGAAGTGAGAAAAGGACTGCATTAGAGAACCAGACTAAACAGCTGATAAATGAACAACATACTTACAAAATTAAACACATTCTAGCACATTTTTAATGTAACTTAATATTCATTTTTATGAAATTCAGCAGTGCATATGTGACCATATATTTTTTGAAATTTCAGGGTTGTCAGTGAGCAGTCACCACTGGTTTGCATTAACCAATCAACCCTTACACCCCACAGTTCATTAACTTTTTATATTAGCACTCTTTACATCTTACTGTTTGAGTAATTTTAATAATTTACTTGGTGGCATGGTGACAAAGTTAGCACACTTGCATCACAGGAAGAAGGTCCCAGGTACAGATCCCTGACCACGCGGGGCCTTTCTGTGTGACCATGTGGCTTTCCTCCAGGTGCTCAGGTTTACTTGTCTAGCCAGCCAGCCTCTCCTACTTTCTTTTTCCATAACAGGACAGTCTGGTTCCTCACTCGCAGCAAACCATTCCTCTCCGGTTGATTTGGAACTGGCCTATCACAACCGTTTATGTGCAGTACATTTTATGAATATGAAATCAGAGCGATTAACAGCATTTAGTGCTTTTATGTCCCACCCTTTTTTTCTCTGATTGTTTACTCTGCCTGTGATTGCTCCACCCATAGAAACTTACACTAAGGAATACCAGACTAATCCTTTGTATAAAACAGGAAAAGAGATTGTCTGGCCGGCCAGGCTAGGGCACTGTGCTGCAATTGCTCATTGCTCCTGACAGTACCCCTGTCAGGAAGGATGGGTCAAATGCAGAGAACAAATTTCCCTACAGGGACAACATAAGCATCTACTTTGACCTTAAAGTGGCAGTACTTTCATTTGAGTACAGATTGAGACTACTTTTGTTTACCTCTGATTCATTATAAATTTTTGCTTCTTACTGGTACCTTGCTTATGTTGAAATTAAGAAAAATGCAACCATTATTTTACTTACTCAACAGTTTCATTTTGAATATGTCCAGTTTATTCATATTTAAACTGCATGGATGAAAAACCAAGTCCATACGTTGACATGAGTCTGGAGTCAAGCGTGAAGACATCATCATAATCCCGGTTATGAGCATGAAGCACATCAGCTTACAGGACTCACAAACATATGGTAATTAACTTTTACTACACAAATATAATATACGGCCAGCAGCGCGGGCTGAACAGACATCACGGTGAACGGGCACGCTGACACACAGCCATTAGCATATTGCACGAGAGAGATCATCTGCTTAATTGAAAATCTAGCAGGAAACCAAGAAGAGGGCCTTTACTATCCTCCATAAAGAACAACCTACAGGATTCACAGTGTCATGGGCTGGAGTTAGAGAGAGCAGCAAAGGACACATGCTAATTCTGAACAAAAGACTTGACGGAAAATAAAAATAGGCCTATGTACTTAAACAAGAAATAAACTGCTGGTGAAAATACTAAGCCTAGGGGTAAAAATCAGAAGAAAAGATGGAGGAAGCTCTTTGCAGTCTGTTCAGGAGATGGCAAAAAGTTTAAGACCATGGCCAAGGAAAGCTGTTCTAGTTGACCTTAGGCATGCTTGAGACAGGACACGGCCTAAGCATCAACCAAAATTGTCTTTTACTGACCCTGACTGCAGTTCAAGAACCATAAAGGCTCATTTAAACTCCCATTTTGTACATAAATGTCAAGCGTTACAGCATTTTTAATTCCAACCATTTTCTTTGTTAAAGTCTGTGTTATGTAAAATAACCAGTAGGGGGTGATTGGTGACAGTCAATGATTTTATAAAGGGAGAAAAAGAGCAACAACAACAAATATGGGGCCTCTGGGGGGAGGTTTTTACACCATATTAATTGAGAAAGATTCGAGAAAATGAGGTGGAAATAACAATAGTCTGTTCGGCATTTGAATATATTGCAACCAACAACATTAACAATATTATACCATTGTAGAAAGCTCAAAAAGTTTGAGTTTGCATAATATATCCTCTTTCAAAGGTTCAGGCGTTGTGTTCTGTTTGGAATGTTGAGCTGTGTTCACTCCTGTCCCCAAAGGTCAACAGATGTACAGCTCTGTTCTATTGCTGCTGTCCCTGTTCAGAAATAAGTACAGAGCTGCTCATAATATGCTATATTCTGGTGTTTTATGGCAAAACCAGCAAGAATCAGCCAAGATTGTTTTGGATACAGGTCAGTGGTGCACCACTATGTTTCTCTTGGTTACTCCATTTGTTATTGTTCCGCCAACAGAAACAAAATGTAAGCAAAGGGATAATAGATTAACTTCTAAGGATAGAATAGGAAAAGAGTTTGCTTATGTCCTGCCCTTCGTTTCTCTGATTGGTTATTCCACCTGTGATTGTTCTACCCACTGAAATGAAACTCAAACCATGAGGTACCAGACTAACCTCTTTGTATACAATAGGGGAAGAGTTAGTCTAGCTGGCTAGTGTTTTAAGGCTTGTGTTGAGGCTTTGATCGAGATTTTGAATATATATATATTTTTTTTCTTTTTTTTCTTCTGAAACTGGTTTAAATTGTCTCTTGCAACCGTTTCTTCTTTCTACATTTCAAAAACTTGGCCAAAGATGCACCTCCATGATATTTTTCTCCTGTCTTATTATTTTGACAGGTATTATCATAACTCAACAGTGAAAAATAAAAGCTTGATTATTGAGTAAACATCGTTAACGTTATCATTTGTTTGTGGAGTGTGTCCTTTGTGGTTTAATAGCGCAGGCAGGCGGCACAACAGCTTCCTGTCGTTTAAGGCTCATAGAACAGACCTTCTCCATCTACTCAGCTGCTATTATTCTGTCAAGAGCTGCCGTGTTTTTTCCAGGGAAAGGAAGTTATTTCATTTCCAGCTTTTGTCCCATTTTGAATGCGAGCGACGCTCTTTCAGCAATATTCACTTGCTTCAGCGCCGTTCTCCGTCCCAACCAAAATATACAGCCGTCTTTGTTCGATGAGAAATAGAAATTTCCTCAATTAATGCAATTCTCCACGCCAGACTTCAACAGGTTTTATTTTGACAGTTGCAGAGTGTTTGAGTAGCTATGTAAAGTAAAAGTGATCTGATTTGAATGGGTTTTAAATGAATGCTATTTAATTTTTCATCATTTACCAAACTGTACTTTAAAAATAATAAATATATAATAAATAATAATAAAGTGACCTTGCAGAGATACGTCTTCCACATTTCAGTAAGAGTTCAGGCTGCTTGCATTACCTGAAAGTGTAAATGTGTTCTGTGAAGGTATGTCATGTTAATCCTATACATTCTGCCTACCATAGTATCAAAATAAACTGTATTAACATCTGCCCTGGGTCTGTTACCCGAGTTCTTACACCAGCCGGAACTCAGTAACTTGGCTCCCCTACATTTCGGAGTGAAGCATGTTGATGAAAATAAAGATATAACTTGATAAGACTAGGGCTGGCTACCCTTAAACCATAACTTTGTGGTATCGAAAGAAAAGTTTTTATGCTCTTGGTATAAAAAAAAAAAGTTTTTTATTCAATACCAAGTTTTGGTACCCAATGGGACCTTTAATGTTCCTTTGCATGTATGAATCAAATCAATAACAGATTAAATCATACTAACTATTGGTTTTAATTTACAACTAAGAAAAATATAACTTTTTAAATTCAATATTATTGTGTTTTATGATTGTAGAAGATGAATTAGCAAACTATACACACAAAATGAAAAAAAAAATATATAACATATAAATAATATATATAGAGAAATATATGTAAATGTATGTGTGTAATGTATGCAGACATTTTTTCGTTGTCTCATTTATTTCCCCTTTTTAACACACAGAGGGTGGGAAGAAATGTTGTCCTAAAGTGTATGTTTTTGAGCATTTTTGAGTGTTTCGCACTGTTTGAAGAACATGCTTAATGAATCCGACACATTAAAGTATATAAAAAATAAATAAATAATAAAACATGACATGCCTCATGAGTTTGAGGTTTTAGCACACTTTCTGCATTAGATACCGGGCCCACCAAAAACATTTGCCTTGTGTTAAAAAAAAGCCCTGTTTATATTTATTTGTTGTCGTTTGTTTGATTGTTTGTTTTTTGTTTACAGCAACAGTTTAACCCTTTTTTTTTTTTTTGCAAGATCAGGTTTGTTATAGTAAAAATATCTGGGTTGTTGTGTGGAGTATTTAAACTTACAGAAGTCACACTCTAGCATAGTTGCTCTTCCCTCTACTAGTCTTCTCTTTAATATAAATTGTAATTGAGACATGACTGTAATGCTGCTCTGTGGCTTCCCAAACCCCGGCAGTAAACATGTGGAGTCGTAAACATGATGTGGCGGTAGCTGGGCTTGTACTGCATACACGCCTCTAAACGGATGCAAATGTGCCGCAGATGTTGGCAGATGTTGAGCGTCTCTGCCGGTGCTGACTGTACTCTGCTCACTTCGCAGATGGCCTTGTTGGGATCTGAACCGCTGCCAGACAACACTTGTTTGGCTGTGGATGCACCGCGGCTCACACTCAACAAACAGTCGTCTCCTGTACTGGATGTCATGTTCCAGAGCCATGCTGGTATTGGCTGTGTGTTGGGTGAGTGCAGAAATGTTGTACTGAAAATAGACTTCTCAGTATAAAGCCAATTAGTTCTCCATGGTAAGCAAAACATATAATAATAATAATAATAATAACCAACCTTCCGTAACTTCTTTTTAAACAAGTACATTAGAATTACAGGGATATTTTTCTCCAAATAAACCTTTGGTCAAATTGGCTTGAGCAACCTATAGCCAGCAGTCTTAATTATTTTTCTCTTCTAGGCTACATAAAGAATCTGTTTGGTCCCTTTTGATTCAATTTGGATTTTCAGGAGGTGAAACAACTTCATGCAGATTAAACTGTAAAAGATAAACTGCCAGTCAGAAATCATGGACTGTACTGCTTCATGATTGACTAATTTGAAAAACTTAAAACCAGTCAACCAGTCAAAAGTATTGCATGGAGCCTGTCCCTTTTTATAGCCCCCTCATTACACTACATTCACTTTTTGAGCTTTTAACCATGTCATAATTTTGTTTCATTCTTGCATGTTTAAGTATTCTGAGACTGTCTCTTTTGCAAGAACTCAAATACTCAGTTTCACAGCTCTACATAGACATGTAAAACCAGGAAGTGCGCTTGTATTTCTAAAGCCCATACACCACCACCGGACTCGTTCTGATCATTTCAGTGCTTAAATTAATGCCACTACAATACACTCATCTGTTAGTGCCATGTTGCTAATAGCCATGCTAAATAACCATGCATCTGACACCTAATCCAAGCATTCACAGCTCCCCAAAAGAAGCCATTTTTCATTAATTTTAAGTTATAAAATGTGAAATACTAATGCAAATGAGCCCAAAACTACTTCAAAAAGTCTGAAAAAATCATGAATTAGGAACTTTAAACAGCAGTTCCTTCCCGTACTACTGTCTAGAGCACCTGAACAGCTTACTTCTACAAACTGTTCACAAGGAACTATTAGCATAAAAAATGGCCCATTTAAGTCAACAGAGATGTCACAACCCTCTCTCTCAATGGCTCTGGGTCAGGCTATAACCAACCCACAAGACACAAAAACTTTAACTCTGAGTAACAGAAAAAAAAGATTGTGAAGTTGACCATGGGCACCTCAGTGGCTCACCAGGTACAGCAGAGTACTAATCAAGCACAATTAAATTTGCTTCATGTTTTTGTCCCCTCTCTCCCTAACTCTGTTTTTTTGTCTCAAATAATAAATCAAATAAAATCTTAAAAAAAAAAAAAAATTAAAGTTATTTATAATCCAAAACAGATAGTAGACTGGTAAACAAACATTTACCTCTCCATGCACTGTTGCTTCCCGACCTACATGACCTCCAACTGAAACACTTTTAATATTAAATATAATTTTCAAAATCTTTATTCCCCTTGCAGTGTGTTACAGAAGATTGGCATGGCACAAATTTGTGATTAAGCCACTGAGTAATATAAGCAGTGTATCAAGTTCTGTTGTATGGAGTGTATGGAGAACATCCATTAATGGCCTCCAAGAGATTTTGTGTTGCAATACTTTGGGTGTCCACTGGTGGAACTAGTGCCAGGGCAGAGAGGGCAGTACCTCATCCAGCTCCTGTAATATATCCATGAAGAAGACGTAGACACTCTTCCATTAAATGCATTTTGTGTGTCTCTTCCCGGCGAGGCTCCCGCAGTAATCCATGCTCTTGGCTTTTGTCCACTGATGTGCAAAATATATGAGCTGTCCTGCTGCGAAGGGGAGCGCACATTAGGAGCAATGAAGCTAATGATATCAGAGCAGTGTACAGAGCAGCTCAGTGCACAGGGATGACAAACCTGTCACACGCCATAATCTAAAGGGAGGTCGTAACATCAGCAGAAAACCGTGGCGATTTGCACTGCTTTCTCTGCCATCCCCTAATAATGGAGGAACCATAAATTACTGACCTGTCAGGAGTCAGCGAGTTCACGTAATGGCCCCTGGCATTAGGAGATGAACCACTGCAAAGGAAGGGCTGCCTGCTCTTGTTAGACACCTAGGACCTTGTGGGAGTCCTGGTAATAAAAAACGCAGAAATCCTTAATCACAGGCTAGTTAAAAGGGGACTGGGCTTTTAGTTTCTGTTGTATGTTGATGATGCCGTTATGAAAGATAGACTAAAAGGTTTTTGGTTAGGTTAAGGTGTACGTTGTTTAGTGAAATCTGTTCTCTGCATTTGACCCAACCTTCAGTGCCACAGGGGCAACCTGTCAGGAGCAGTGGGTTACCACAGTGCAGTGCCCAGGGACCCTTCACAACTCTTGAGCCAGGATCCTGGTCAGGAGTATCTAGCTGGAAGATTAGGTAAGGTATCGGCATTTGACCCAAGTCAAGTGAGTGGTAACTAGCCACTTACTTAAGAGGCCTTTTTACCTAATCGCAACAGAATTTACCAAAATACTAGTACAATTTTTCTTTTCACATATGTTAAACTTCTATCTCTGAGTTTAGTAATAGACAACCTTGGTAGACATTGTGTGAATGTTTTGATTTCTGACGTCAATTTTTGTTGCAAATAGAAAATGCAATGTAAAACACATTCAAAATGATATGAACAGCTTCCCAGTTGTCAAGGCCAAACTCTTGGTTATGAGGTTTACAGAGACCACAACCTGTAAGCCACTAATGTGTGTTTTATATAACACAGTTTATCTGTTTTCATGTTAAAATCTTAATGGGAAAACCATTCTACAGGTAAAGTAGTTGATGAAAGTTCAAATTAAAACATTTTGTGTAATAGTGAGTTCAAATGCCCCATGATGTGTTAAAAAAAAAGTAGTTTTTAGGTGTACAAATACAGTATGTTCGCCCTAATCCTGTGGCCCTGAGACCATATGCAGTATCAACTTCTATGTTGCAATGTTTAGCTTAAAGGAACCAAACAAATGTGCCTAATTCAGATAGTATTTGCATTGAATCAATAGCCAACATTATGTATTGCAAATGAAACTGTCTCTGAGTTTATTGATAGACGTCCTTGGTAGACATTGTAGGATTTTTTTTGTTTTTCATTGCTTCCTTTTTCTTTGTTTTTCTTACACACTGTACATAAACAACATTCATGATTTCAGTTTTGTTGCAAACAGAGAATGCATCGTGAAACACATTCAAAATGATAAGAACAGCTTTCCAATTGTCAAGGCCAATCTCCTGGTTATGAGCTTACAGTGACTTTAACCTGTAAGCCACTAATGTGAATGTTTTATATAACGCCATTTATCTGTAAACATCTTAATGGGAAACAGGGAAACCCATTCTCCAGATAGAGTAGTTGGATAAAAGGTCCATTGCTTTGTGTTTTTACCACAGCAAATATGCTCATTAATAGAATAAATAAAGAAGTTTAATAATTAATAATAAAAAAAAAACACAGTACTGTCCAAAGGTTTAAGGCAAGTGTGAAAGAATAATAAGTTAATTAAAAATGCTTGAATACAATTTATTTAATTTTTGTTATTATTTCAGGAAAGGTCAGTAATAAGCCAAGGACAAAATTATTATTTTAGTGAGGTATTTTGACATATTCAGAGCCAGGGCGACAGTGGTGCAGTAGGTTAAGCATTCGCCAACCAGAGGATCGGCAGTTCAAACCTTGCTCCAAGTGCGCACTGTTGTTGTGTCCCTGGGCCAAACACTTCACCCACATTGCCTACTCCAGTCACAGTATGTGGCTGCTTGGTACATGAAGGGCATCTGGTGTGAAAACTTTCAAAACCACTGTGTGAAAACGGGTAGCAGAAACATTTGCACACCTTCCCATTCAGTTCATTTCTTCTCATCTCTTTCACACCAAGTTCCACCTCAGAATATTTTGGCTTTCCAAGTACCATCTTTAAAGGACCAAAATGACCAGATCAGAACTAAACTCATAACCACTCATCTAAGTAACTAAATCAGGACTAATATTGGACTAAATCAGGACAAATCAGTGGTACACAAATGTAATCTCCAAAGCAGAACTCAAACTGGATTAAAACTGAATCTTGAACTGCAAGCGACTCCTGAGTACCACCAGAAAAACCACTGACAAAAAAATGCGTCCACACTTTTGACTGGTACTATAATGGCTTTGTGGTTCAATGGAAAGAGCATTTATCCCTGAAATAGAAGGTCTTTTGAGTTCGGGTCCAGGTCTGGGCTCTATATCTGAAACATTTTTGAGCTTTCTCCCATGTTATAAAGTTGTTTCTTCATCTACTGTATCTGGAGTTGTGTTTTGCTTTATTCACGCCTGTCTGAGTAATCCTGTATTCTCTGGCACGGACATTCTGATAGTGATGCTGAATTCCAGGCCTCATGAAGCATTAAACCAATTTGACACACTGCTCAAAGCATTTAATACAGACTAAATAATGACATCTATTGGCTGTGTGGGAGAACTGCATCTCGTTGAAATACATTAAAAAAGTACCGAAACAAGGCCCCGCTCACAGTGCCTTAAATCCTGCTTGAATCACTTTGAAAAATGTCTCTAAATGCTCAGTTGCACAAACCTCCACCTCTCCCACGAACCCCCGCCTACTCCAGGAAGCACTGACCAATCAACAAGCCCTCTACATCCAGTCTGCTCGCATTCATTTATCCAACAAACATTATGCAGCTCTGTTTCCACTGATTCCTAACAGACATGTTTCATTTGGTAGTAAAATGGCATCATACAAAAATGTTTAAGGAAGTAAAGTGCCCTTTTTCTTGGATTATATCTGCTCTTCCCTCTGCTGCACTCTGTCATTGTGTGTATTTTTGTGCATTGATATACCCTTATTGTTCTTAGCCATAATAACTGTATGTTTTGTATAGTGATAGTGGTAGCTCATTCCATCAGTTCCTCTTTGTATCTTAACATAAACTAGCATTGATCTGATGTACCTCTCACCTTGTTTGTGCGAGCAGCGTGTCATGACAAGATGTATGTATTTGGATAAGGGAGGAGAGGAGGGGCGCTCTGTCTTGTACAGGCATACAGTAGGTTGGATGTCGGAGATAATAGAAAAGATTGGTGAATGGCTCTGAACGATGAAGCATACCTATGTTAATCCTGCTCCGGATTGCTGTGCTGAGACCGCTCGTATTTACATATGCAGAGAATCCCGCTGTTTTGAGCACACCATTGACAAGACAGAGCAATTAATCATCCCCAAATACTCCCGCCGCGCAACAGACGACCCTTGCAGAACATGCTGCCACTGAGGCTGTGCAGGTGCGAATCAAGCTGCAAGCAAATTTTTCAAAAGCAGCCTCTTCCTCAATCTTCCCTATGTGTCAACAGATATCATATACGTACATGCAAACCTGGCTTATGTTTGGTGAGGGCTTTTCTTCAGGAAAAAACAACTCTTCAACTTGTACTTTGTCACTGTGTTTATAAAGTAAAAATATCAGCTCCTAACACTCCATGTGCAGAGTCTTACTTTTTTTTTTTTTTTTTTTAAATTGGTGAATACTGAGTGCACGTATGCTTACAATGAGTCCGTTTACATGCACTTGAGTGTACTGTTTATGAGGCTTATCCCGGTTATGACAGTATTGGAGATATGACATTTATATGCACTCAGAAAAAATGGCATACTCATATCCCTGTGTGGAAGACAAGCTATAGTATTCCAGATGAATAGGGGAGTGTGGTGTGGATGCTCATAATACATTCAGCAGTGAGCTAAATGCTGTAGCAAATTTGCTAATACGCAGCCACTGTAACCTGCACTGAGCACAAAGGTGGCTGCATTGTTGAAGAGACTGTGCCATTTTGTTGAATACTGTGAGATTAACCAGGGATTTCCACTGCATGTGTATCCACTGCTCTGTGGGCCACTGCCGAACGACAGCGCAGACGTCTCCACTCTGCCACGCCAGGCTGCGGGGCCCTGAGCAGCTTGGGAAGAGCTTTCGAGGAAAGTACAAAGTTTCAAATAAAAGCCATTAATAAAGAAGAAAAAAATGATATATTCAAAAGCACTTAATGAGTTTTTCTTTTACAACAGGGAAGCAGTTGGGCACAAAAAACCCATACAAGTGCAATACATGTTTCATTGTTTCTGTACCCTAAAGTTAAAGTAAATAGCTGACTAAGTATTAATATCTAAAAAAAAATAGGACAAGAAAGATTAGATATAAGCATTCTAATCAAAAACCTTTGCATGGAGTAATATTATTTTGAAAATCCGGCTGTTGAGCATGTTCAATTTCCTGTTTGGTACAAACAGAGTCCGTTGTCAAACAAAATAGACTTGCTGCGTATCTGTGGTTTGGAGTATGGTGGGACCAGTGCTGCAGAGCTGTGGAGGCTGTCGAAACGCTCTCGTTCACTAGAAAAGCTGCGTATTTACTGCGGAGTGCATGGCACAGCAGAGCGGAGTTGCCTGCAGTGGAAATTGGGAGTAAGAATTTTGAGCCCAATTACAAGTGACAGTCGCTGAGGGAAAGATGCCACCTCTCACACCATGTTTGTCTTGCTGCATCTCTCGAGTTTGCACATACTTCACTTTACCAGCAGAGAACCAGGATACTGTGATTACATGCCACAGTAGCCTGGTTTCTATCAGAGTTTTCCAGGTAGAGTATCCCGGTCTCTCACAACAAGTATACTGGCTCATCCCGGATACTGAAATGATAGGATACTGTGTTTACATGCACAAAGACAAAACTCAGGATATGCAAGTACATGTAAACATATGAATGTACTACAGCTTTAGCTACATGTCAGGTCAAACTGCAAAAGTACTTCAAATTACATTTATTATTACTGTGTACTGATTGTACTGTACTGACTGTATATTTCAAGTATTTTTTGGTTAGGTTAAGGTGTACTTGATTGTCCCTGGTGGCAAAAACTGTTGACCCATCCTTCAAGACCACTGGGGAAACCTTTCAAGAGCTGTGGAAAGCCTCCACTACCCGCGACCCCGAGCAAAAATAAGTGGAAGATAGATCAATGAATTAATTTATAGTTTGCACAAAAATGCAGATGAAACACAAAATATGTACAAAATAGTTCTGCTGTAAACACTCTAGCTTCACTGTAAATTCTTGAAAAATGTAGTCCGTTTCAACAGTTTACCTTCCATCTTTTCTTTCATATGAAGACACTGCTCCCAATGGTCCTCTCACCCCTGGAGCAGAGGAAGATGGTTGCGTTTGTGTGAAAAGCATCTGCTTGTTGTATACATCAGGGATCAGACGCTGCTGAGAAAGAGGCTCTTGAGATCACTCACATCGGTTTTTATTCTTTCGCCTTCCAACGTTCCTTCTGGCGTCTCATCTTTGGAGATACTGCAACCACTGGCCTCTGGGAGGTGAGGCAGACTCAGGTAGTTTATCAGCCGGCCAGACACTGTGTTTAAAGGGATATTCCAGGAGTTTTGATGCAGGGCTGTATGTGGTACTTGGAGTATACAGTTATTTAGTGTTTCATTCAGATTTCTGTGGTCTTTTTTGTCAGGGAATGGGGCAATTTTGAACCAGAAACCAACCCTTTCTGAACATGTACTTTAGATATCTTATAAGAAGTGTGTTATATAAGCATTTTTTTGTCATTATATTTTAAAGTGAGGCTATATTATTTATACTGTAAGATTTGAGGGGCATTGTGCGATAACTGCTCTTGCCTCCCAAGCAGATTGTGAGATCGATTGTTGTGCCGGCCGTCACCTGCATGTCCTTCCCTGTTACCGTGGGTTCTTTTCAGATTAAAAAAAAAAAAAAAAACATGACAAACTTTGGACTAGTGGGATTGTGACGTGAGGGGCTTTGCTGACAGAGTTTACCCATAATTTCATGAGTTTAAAGGAGATATTTGAATACATTAGTCAGCTTTACACTCAATTCTTCATTCTTTACAAAGTCTCATCTTCTATTCTAATTTTTCCTCAACACAGTTCCGATATGACCCCTTAAGTTTAGCTTGAACAGAATTGTCAGAATTGAAATAAGTTCAAAACCTCACTTTCTTTCCACTGACAAGCTCCATCTGTGTTGCCTGCCATGCTTTTTATTATTGGATCTGGCCAATCCTTACCTCTTCCAGCTCAGAATTGCATGTACGGTAAATGACATAGAAGTTAGATGAAATGTAACTTGGCCATTCAAGCTGAAATCGTATTGAAAAAAAAAAAAAAAAAAAAAAAAAAATCAGATATGTTACGTATCTGATTTTGGAGAACATATGAACGTGGCCTGGGTTGGATTTGGCAAAAAAAAAAAAAAAAAAAAAAAAAAAAAAAAGAATTTGTGCAGTTCATACTGTCATAAAAATTCAGATATAGATCACATATGGACAAAAAAGTCAGATTTGGGCCATTTTTGCCTACAGTCTGATGTCTCCTCAGAGCATTGTCTCTAGACTTTATTATGAAGGCTTTCATTAGATGAGAATGTTTATATGTCATGACAAGATTTGGCCAATCACATGCTTTGATACAAGAGGTTTTACCCATTTGATTAAGTGACACTCCTATTCGCTTTTTGTCTACATGGCTTGTCAGCACTAAATCAGTGGTGTCATAGACAGGTGATGGGAAAGTGGCCATTCTATTATCACTTTAAAGGTGGACATCCTGTGCTCATTCTTTGTATATATTAAATAATTATGTCTTTTTTAGCAGTGTCCAGGACAGGTTAGACTAATGACCCACCTTATTTTTACTCTTGCCCCTACAGCCGAGGGCAAATAGAGGTACAGAGCACCCCTCCACTGGCTGCGGAACATCTGCTCCCTGGGCGTTTGGTTCCCAGGCAGATGTGGGCCCCAGCTGCTACTCACAGCGTCTGTATGTTTGTGGAAGGATCCCATTTGGCTTCTCTGTTGATGATTATGTCTACCTTTTTGTGAATCTGCCAGATAAAAGTGTAAAGTGTGTTTTACAGGCTCTCCTAAGTCCCCCATGACCTCTGTGATCCTCATGCTAGACTTCATTCTGAAATGTTCGAACAACATTGGTTGATAAGATTTTTTTTTTTTTTTTTTTTCATTTTTCAGCTGCTCCTTGTTTTTTCCCCATAAGGTGTTGCCACAGTGAACTAGTCATGCAGTTATTAGGCCAGTTTTTTTGCTGGATGCCCTTCCTGTTGCAACCAACCACATGAAGACTCTTGCCGAGGGACACAAGAGTATGCACTTCGAGCCGACCCTTTGTTGGTCACTAGAACTAAACCTGGCTCAAAGTCTTTGGTGTGATTTGAGAGGGGCAATAGAAGTCCGGCAGCAAGCAAACATCCCTGAGCTGGAGACGTTTGCGTATGGGAAGTGGGCAAAGATTCCAGTCAAAAGGTGTGGGAAGCTTGTTGGCAAGGTTACCTGGAAGAACACATTTAATACAGTTCAGTATAAAATGCTATCCCAGCAGCATGAAGTACCTGTACTATTTAGAGTCTGCTCTGAGTCATGTTTATAAGTTTTCCGTCGCGTTTTGGAATTAGCAGCTTACGAAGAGCAGCAAAGCCAACAAGATACTATGAGAGCCTTTGATTCTACTATTGCTGTCTCCAGTCTAGTTACTTTACTCCAGTCCTTCTCAATTAGTGGGGCCAGGGGGAATGTGACCCCGGGGAACATGCTTTTTTTTTTCTTTTTTTTTTTTTTTTGCCGTACTAGAATAAAGTGTAATTGCACACACACTACAGTAGGTAGCAGTGGCACTCTCATTGTCAGAGTGTGCGCAGGGAGTATTAGCTCTATGGTGTAGGGTTTTTTTGCACACACAGCACAGAGCAGGCGATATGAAGTGCAGTGAACAAACCCTCAAGAGAGATATTCTTTGTTGTAAGTTGATCTATATTTCTTTCTTTTTTCTTTTTTTTTGTTTACTTTTATGTTAATAAGGATACAATGTTATGCAGAGGTGTACTTATAACAATTTTATAGACAAATGATACTATTTATAGTCGCGGTGGAGAGTGGAGGGCGCGAAATGTTTTCCACTTCCTGGGGGGGGAGGGGGGGGCTGGGGGGGCAGAAAATAATTGAGAAGCACTGTTTTACTCTGACTTTTTAGAAGAAGAACAATTGCATACAAGACAGGGTTTGTAGGTGTGTGTGTGCACACATATGAGCAACTGTTCTGAACTGTGGACTACCTCCTCCAATCATGCCAAAGTGCTGAAGTGCACCACGCCTGGGCACGTATTGGGACCACTAACATTAGCCAAATGTTCTGTGCTTTAGGGGTATTCCAGGCCTGAGAACTGGGTGGGTTTAATCCTTGGCTGACACACAATCTTTCAGAGTAGAGTAGAGTCTACATGTTTGTTTGTTGTTGTTTTTTTTTTTCTGCTTCCCCCCATCGTCCAATGACCTGCATGTGTATATTGGGGAATCAAAATTGCCCATAGAGAATGAATGTAAGAGTAAGTAGTTGTGTACAATGGCTAACTGTAATAGACTTTATCCACTTAACCAGTAGAAGATGAATAAATGTCTTTTTATCCATAAGAGTCTTGGTCTTTAACTCCAGTTTCAGTTCTAGTGGTCTTGACTGAAGCACTAACCGGCAGTGTCTACTTGTCTTGCCCCAGGCTAACACATGTCTACTCTATAGAGCAGCATGTACGACAAGCTATTGATGGTATTGATATTTTTATTGATATTGTCATGTCTAGAACTGAGCAGAGCTGCTTCAGGCTTGTGTATCTATAAACATTGACTGCAGCTGGATGTGAACAGATAGCAGAGGACTGTGGCTAAATCGCATTTAAAGAAAAAACAATAGTGGTTTTGCCAATTTACTCTCTATGAATTTGCTCTAGTTGTTTTTTTATGGGGTAGAACTACAAATATAGAACTAAAAAATGTATGATCAATAAAAGAAACAATGTATATTCTGGTTCTAAACAGTTGTTTAGGATTTATTATACCAAATGGAAATTGGTGTGAAGGAAAGAAATCCTTGACCCATTTCACTTAAAGGGGCTATATCAGTGCTGTACAAGGAACTCACAAAAGACCTGCCAGATGAATGGGGGCCGCAGCTCCTAGTCATTTCCATCATATAATAGGAACCTTCTCACTGGCACAAAAATAAGGGAAAGCCAATAAAAAGCTATATTAACATTTTGAAAAACAATGCTGGAGTCAACTCAGTAGAAGAACTCGCAGCATGCATTAAAGACAGAGATGACTGGTGTGCAAGTAAGGCTACATTAAGCAAAATTGACTTTTCTGAGCTTCTACCATGTTATAATGTTGTTCCCTGATCAAAAACATACCTGCAGTTGTGTTTTGTTTCATTCACGCCTGTTTGAGTGATCCTGTATTTTCTGGCGGTGAGTTTCTGAGGCCTCAGAACGCTCAGCTCCGCGAACTTCCACCTCTCCCACAATCCTCCGCCCACTCCATCATGTGTGCTCTCATTCATAGTGTTCAGCTCTGTTTCCACTGAATCCTCACAGACATTTTTCATTTTGTACTAAAATGGAATTATATGAAAAGTTGAAGGAAGTAAAGTGCTTTTTTTTTCAAGTTTTTGTTCAAAAGAACCCGACAGAGCTGCACTTATTATAAATGTTCTCTTGTAGTCAGATAATGTTTTTTAAAGGTTGCAAAACGTGAAATGCTGTTCTAGAGGTGACCAAAACTGGTTTAAAAATCTGAATAAAAGCATAATATAGCCCCTTTAAACTGGGTTTGAGTTATAATTATGTGTAGTAGAAGTATTATAACTAGTAGTATATCGCTAGTATAACCTTTTTGTTACAATCCAAGTATCCCACCATCATTATGGTATAAATGCAGTAAATATTTTCTTTTTCCCAAAATATTTATACAAATGTACAAGTTTGTTATATAAGAAGTCCATACAGTAATACAGTTAATTGTGACATATACATTTTTTTTTGACAATATTTGACCTATATTTTTAGATTGGAAGACACACCTAATTTAGAAACTGGGAGCTTGTTCAAATAACACACTTAGCTGTTCAACTAGGGCCATAAGTTGATAGTTACAAAGAGCTGTTCTATGAACCGCACAAAGCAGAAATCTGTACAAATCTCCTCTTTTATGTCCAGAGAGTGAAGTAATGGGCAGACAGTGCTGGCCCCCTGTATGACCAGCTCAGGTGCAGTTCACGTCAGTCTTTGACACGTGAAAGACGACACCTTCTACAATAAGATAACTCCGAGCAGATTAGTCCCACACTGACCTGACCTGAAAACTGTATCATATCAGCAGTGAGAGTGCCCCCCTCTACCCACCCATCCAGCCCCCCACAGGCCCCACTCCTGACCTCCCTACACCTCACTCCGATCCTGGCTCTAAATTCTCCCTCCCAAGTTCAGAGTCGATTTGTTATCAAATCAAGCGTCGAGCGGCTGATTCATTGCTATTCAGCACTCCGGCTGATTTATATGCAGAATGTAAAACAGATGCCTTATGCGATACATATTTATGGTGAGGCCTGCTCTCACAAGATTTATTATAGCTTCTTTCACGGGGGTGCGCATGAGCTGTGCTATGATGACTTGTATTTCCTCTCAGCTGCCAATGCCAAACTCATTAAAAAGAGGTGTGACTATTAATATACATTGTAATACTGACAGCTCCTAATTTATAATCCAAGAGCATGTTTGGACTTTCCTCTTCTCTGCTCATTGTCGGGGTGGGGGTAGCAGCCGCGCCTCAATGAGGGGGCACATCCTTCTGCTTGGATGTGCCGGGATGTCTCTGGTGTGCACGTCCATACATGTAGCATGCAAATGCACACGCCATTTTTCAACATGCCTTTTTGTTCTCTTATTATAGTGCATATTGATTTATTGGGTGTAGTCCCTTGACCCCTTCTATACACTGCTGTGGGCCAGATGAAGACTAACCAGAGCAGCCAAAGTTCCCCTCAGCACTACAGGAGCGCCGCTCTGTAGTCACATGATGACCTGGAGAGAGAACACAGCAAGTGAAGAGTAGAGCCCACTTAATGACTGACAAGATTACAATGTAAAAATGAGTTTGAAATCTTTAACACAAAGTAATATTCTTCTCATGTGTGATGACGTCATATTTTTATCTCTGTCTCAATACTGTTGCAGTGAAGTTGGTTGGAGTATGCATAAGTATTTGATATATTTAGCTACAAAAAATGAGCTCATTATAGTCTCCACAGCCAGTTTGCCAAAGTCGATTGTTAGCTTGTCTAACTTAGACTATCTGAGGAAGATTGACTACATCATGTGCTGTGTGGTGATTCCAGTTTACTATGCATAAAAATACATTTTAAGTCCTTCATATTGTATTTAAAAGTTGGTTTTATAGGGATGCACTAAATTCTGTGTTTGGTGACAGACATTCTGTGGAATTTGACTTCATACACTTTGGCTTGCAACTATAACTGCTTTAAGTACCACAACAAAGTCAGCATTTAACAACTTGCAAGAAAAAGTGGTAGAGCAGTGGTTCCCAACCTGGGGTCCTGTGTATTATACATTTTAAAATTTCCACTCGTCTAACTGGAAAACAAAGGGAATAGGAACAGAAACCTGTAGCTGTTGTTTATCTTTGTAAATAAATGTTTGTAGTGGATTCTTTTAAGGCTGGGACTAGTGCTGATAGGCTGACTTGTCTTGGAGAAGCATGTGCATAAGTCTTAAAATAGCAGCACCTCAGTTGCTCACCTGCAAGAGGGAATATCACATACACTATGCTGAAGTGACCCGGGTTTGATTCCTGGTTTGGGCAAATTTCCTTTGTGTCATTCCACAATTTATTATCTGGCTGACTGTCTCTATCTATTAAAAAAAAAATTAAAAAATTTAAAAAAATATATATCTCTTCAAAAGTAAGTTTCCAGTTCTAACTAGGAGTGGGTAGCAGGTTGTTCTTTACCACACTGTTTAGACAAAAGCAAAATTCAGCTCTTTCACTTGGGTAAAGATTACTTTCTGGTGGTTTATATGAATCATAATTATTCATTATTTATTCCATTAATGTTATAATAAACTGGTTAATTGCAAATAAAATAAAAAAGTTTTTAGTTTATGTTTGTAGTTAAAATGACTTCCTGGAGGCTCTCATGTTAAGAAGCCAGTTGGTCAAGTTTTCTCAATGCCATTCCACAATTCCACAATTTACAAGCTGCCCTTGTCACTATGTAGTTCAGGTAAAAAACAAAAAACAAAACAAAAAAATAATAGGTTGTTCTTTACCATAAAGCCAAATGCAATGTCTGCTGTTTAACTTGGGTAAAAATGACCTTCTGGTGATTTTCAAGTATATATGAATCGTAATTATTCATTATTTATTTCTGTAACATTTGGAATAAATTGGATATTTGCAAATAAAAATAAATAAATAAATAAAAATAAAATGTGTTTATGTATGAACAAATTTATATTTTTAATATATATTTATAATTTATATTTTTATGTTTGTTATTTATTTTCAAGTTTGCTCAAAGTAATTCCACAATTTACTATCTGCCTAACTGTCTTTAACCAGTAAAGGTAAAAAAAAAAAAAAAAAAAAAAACAGCAAAAAGAGAAAATAAGTGCTACATAGCGTGGCTAACAGGTTGTTCTTTACCATATGGGCAAATACAAAATTCGACTTTTTAACTGGGTTAAAAATTACATTCTGGTAGTTTTTAAGTATATAATAATCATAATTATCCATTTCTTTTTCCAAATAAATTGGAAATTTGCAACATTTTTTGAAGTTTTATGTTTGGACAAAGTTATATAAAAATGCAAAGTGGGTTAAAATGACCCCCTAGAGGCTCTTGTGTTAAGAATTTATGTGGTTGTGTGTACATATGTGATCATGTGCTTATCTTCAATAACTCCAGAATCCATTCCCTTTCATTTAGTGTCTTTATACACAGGCTCATATTAAAGTAACACTGTCCACTGCTTTCTTTGTAGGTGTTTTTTTATTATGGCCCACAGTGGAGCACCTGGCTCTGCGCACATTCATGCGACCACTGAAGTAATGCGCTGCTCTTATCCTCCCCTGCGTCCAGTCATCTCTGCTGTCCACACTAGAGCTGCTTTTATGTCCCACTCCAGCCGAAAGCCCTGGGGAACTCCGCGGCTCCTCAAGCGCCTTTAAAAAAAAAAAAAAAAGAAAAAGTCTATAGAGCAGATGTATGATGTTATATGGTCAAACTGGCAAACACAAAAGATGCCAAAAACAAAAGGCGTGAATTAAGTCTTTCAACAGTGTATTTTGAAAACAGCTGAGTACCACCATGTCGCTTCTTCACTTTCACTTCATGTGGGCTGTCTCCGACCCCCTCTCCTCCTGCGCCGCACCCCCGAGACTAAACGCCCAGAAAGAAAAGAGAAAGGACACCATTTTGGCTAATTAGTGGAGGCGCGGGTATATGCTATAGCCTTAGTTTTTCATGGGCTGTCCACGGGCTGTCGAGCGTCCTGTGAAGTTGAGCCCGTGTGGTTAAAAGTAGAAGAAAAGGAGGGTAGCCAGACGCACAAACGCAGAACGGGGCTCCAGTGGGGGTAACGCTCCAAATAGGGGCCAATCAGTAGGATTTAACATTGTGGAATAAAGAAGCCTTAAATTAGAAGTGTAAATGGCCCCGGCGCCCCTCCTCCTGCTTTAGAAACCTGCACAGGCCTTTTCACTGACACTTTGTTTTTGTCTCTCTCTCTAATATAGATACGAGTGCATGTGTGGGCCTGATATGAACACTTGAAAATAAGCAATACAGCTGCAAAATTATTGTTATTATTATTATTAGTATTATCGCAATGTGAACAACTTATATCTATATCACAAAGAGCTACGTGTCACACAACATTAAATCTTGCAGCAGATGTTAGACTTGGCATGAAAGACAACTCACCCATCAGAGCCTTACATTTAAAAAAAAGTCTTGGTTTAGATGTAGTTTAGACCCAGTTTTGTCCTGGATGAGTTGGGCCTGGTTTAATCTTTTGTCATTGAGCTTAGGTTATCCAGGTATAGTGCCCGAAGCACATAATGTCCTTGTGACCCTGGGCAAGACACTTGACCAATGTGGCTGGTTACAACAGGGAGGGCATGCGGCGTAAAAACCTGCAAAACCATGTACTATGCTAAATGTCCTCACTTAGTTTAATGACTGTCCCAATCACTCCAGCAGAGGATAAAGGGTTTCTAACGACCCGAAACCACTGAGCCCTTCAAGTATTCTAAACCAACAGAATTTAGTTTACTAAGAGCATATAACTCAGTTTTCTTGCAAGTTTAATTTCAGAATGGAAAAAGCAACTTTAACTTTAAAGTGGATATATTATGCTTTTATTCATATTTTTTGAAACAAAGCTTGGTCACCTCTAGAACAGCACTGCATGTTTTACAGGCTTTAAAAGCCTTTAAAAACAGGATCTGACTAAGACAAAAAAAAAACAAAAAAAAACCAAAAAAAAAAAACATGTAATTTCACAAATTCTTCAGAAATGGGACAAAAGAGGACATAATGCTAATGAAAAGTAAAATTCAAGTTCTGAAATTTTTAAGCACTTGATTGTGTTTGCCTTTTGCTGAGCTTTTAAGTCCTGCAAAAATCTATAGAATATGGATGACAGAGGTGACATTTTCATTTTTTTTTTACTCTCAGATTAATTAGATGTTGACATTACAAAACAAATAAATGCATAAATAAAAAGTTGGTTGCAATTAAAAAAAAAAAAAAAAAAACTTTACATACAACTTTTTTTTTCTGTCAACTCTGTCAGACCAAAAAATCTGATGGAGTTGACATAGGAAGGAATTTTGTTCCAAAAACACATGGAGACCCTTTAGCAGCGACTTTATTTTAAACTAATAATATTCATTCACTCTTCACACTCGGTGGTGGTGAGCTACTTCTGTAGCCACAGCTGCTCTGTGGCAGACTGACAGAAATGTGGCAGTCATTCTGCGCCAACAGCCTCTCCAACCACAACCAATCACACACACACTCATTCATACAGGCAAGGTGGATGAAAGTATCTTGCCCAAGGACACAACTACAGTATGCAACCTTCAGGTTTGTGGGCAAATGTCTCTACCAACTGAGCTACTGCCGCCAACCAGGCCAGTTGACAGAGGAAGGCAAAGGAGTCTGTTGTCCCGGGCCTCAAGGTCAGAAAGACCCAGAAATGGTCCCTCTTCTTATGTTTTCTATTATAAAGGGGCCCATGTGAAGCGTTCTTGCCCTGAGCCCCAGCAAACCTAGTGGCGGGCCTGCCACTAACTATATACACAAGTTATTTTAGGAGATTAAAATGAACAAAATTGTCTGACAGAGTTGACAATCCTGGGTGTGACATATGAAATATTAACAATAACATTAGGTTGGACCATAAACCTGGGCTCATATAACAGCTTCTGAATATTACCAGTATCCTGCTAAGATTTTATATGTTTTTAAGAAATGACAAAATTGCATTTAGTTATAACATCACATTAT
This sequence comes from Bostrychus sinensis, assembly GCA_020698575.1. Classification (NCBI taxonomy): domain Eukaryota; kingdom Metazoa; phylum Chordata; class Actinopteri; order Gobiiformes; family Eleotridae; genus Bostrychus; species Bostrychus sinensis. The sequence goes on along the minus strand of CM036251.1, from coordinate 29,646,292 downwards.
GATCTTGTAGATATTCACACTTTTTCAAAATAGCAAAACAACCAGACCATACTGTAGTGCAACTAAATACAAACATTATCTGTGTAACATTCAACACTGTCATTGCATATTGCATGTCTCCCTATTAACCAAATATTCAAATGCTAAAATCCTGTACCCCTGTGTTACTTTTCTTTTTATAAAGTTGCACACAGCTGTCTGTCAAACTAGCAATACATGCAAAAAGCTTAAAAGTTTTAGCATTAGATCACTGACAAGGTTATTATAAAAGCATTTATTTATAATCATATTAACTTATAATTAACTTGTACTGTGAGCTTTTGCCTCTAAACCCCCTTAATACCTCTTAGTGTGCGTTTCATGTCATTGAGAGCGGATGGGAAGGAAGCGGCCTTGCTAAGCCTGAGCGCATGGAGCGTTGGAGAGGCACAGCAGAGTGGAAAATGAACCGAGTGGAAACTTAATAAACAGTTGTTTCGGTGCCGGGCGACTTGGGTAATTCCCACAGGAAGAGAAAGGCCAAGAGCAGAGGAGCGGCGGCTCAGAGAGGACAGGAAGTCAGGGCTAAACCAGAGCCAATCTGGAGTCAGAGTTCAGCAATCACCATTAAAGCGGCCGCAGTGTCACAATGCTCCGGCTGCCTCTCTGCTTTTCCTGCTTAAAGTGCTGTTCCAAATAACACCTTCTCCCCGATACTGGACCAGTCACAGACAAAATGGGGTGCACTAAAAAAGCTTTTTGAAATTATTGCGTTAGTATTTTCTAATTTTGCAGAGAATGCTTGGTGGACTCCCCCTGCTGGCAACAGTGGGGAGTGGACAAAGATTCAAATAGCTATTTAGCACATCTATTAGCAACATGGTGCTAACAGATAGATAAATGAACTGACTGCTTCTTAGTGATGGCGATTTAAGCGCTGAAATTATTAGAATGAGTCCTGTGATGATGTATGGGCTTTACATAGAGCCAGGAGACCAGGTGTTTTCAGCTCTTGAGAAGGGCAATGCCTCAGCAAACAAGATACTACTCCAGGTATTTTTGAGGTGGAAACAACATTATGGTTAAACGCTCTAAAAAGATGATTAAGCAGAATAGGAGACCTTTTAGTTACCATTTTGGGGGAAAAAGTCAATTTTGACCAAGAGCTAGGCATTACAGTCAGATGTGTATGTAGCAGTAGCAGTGGTAGTAGCATGATAGCAGTAGTCGTCGTAAAAGCAGTGGCAGTACCAACACTATGGGGCAGCAGTAGCTCAGTAGGTGAAGCTGTTCGCCTGTTAGCTGAAAGATTGATGGATTGGTCCCCACCACTGGAATTACATACTAACATTGTGTCCTTGAGCAAGACACTTCACTCACCTTGCCTGTATGAATGTGTCAGTGTGACCGTGTTTGGTGGTGGATGCACAGGCCGTAGGCACAGAATGGCTGCCATGTCTCTGTCAGTCTGCCCCAGGGCAGCTGTGGTTACAGAAGTAGCTCAATGCTATTATAAAAGTAAAGTTTAGTTAAATTTAGTCATTGCTGATTTATTCTTGGTCATTGTCTCTATTTAGTCTTAATACTGCTAGAACTAGTTTTCATTTTTATTTTTTTATTATCACTACTTTACTTACAGCTACTGCTCTAAGTACAACTGCTTTTGTAACTACTATTACTCAGTGCCCAAACCTGTGATCTTTTCTTTTTTTTTTTTTTTTTCCAGATACATTTACTTTTAGTTGAGTAACTTTTTGAGGAAAATACTCATGGCAGGCCAAGAAAACTGAATTATTGTCTTACATCGAAACAGTATTCAGTTTAGAGATACTCACACATTTTAGACCAGCGGAGACACATATTACAGTCTTTTTGCTGATTGTGTGGTTTTTTTTTTTTTTTTTGGTCCATCGTGTTGAAATATAAAAGCTTGACTCTGGTTGATACCATACCCTTACAAAGCTATGTGAGGCTCATTTACCACGTGAGGAGCGCATTTTTTCTAAGTCAGTTAAGTTTCATTTAGTAAAGTGTTACTGTTTATATTTATTGGTAAAACCATGATTAGCACCGCTAGTAGTTCAAATGCCCAGACCACTTGAACGCCTCGCAGTGCCTTGGTCCCAGTAATCCATGTCTCTGCTCTGCATGTAGACTGAGGCAGGAGAGGTTTGACCAGAGAGAAATTAAGAGTGAAAACGGATAATGAGCATAGTTGGAGTGAACGTAGTTATGGCTGTACGCACCATAAAGGTCACAGAGGACCAGACCTCAGTATTTTTCTATTACTAGACTAAACCAGGACTAAACAAGGACTAAACCATAACTAAACAAGGGCCAAACCAGGACTAAACCAGGTCTAAACAAGGACTAAAGCAGGACTAAACCAGGTCTAAACAAGGACTAAAGCAGGACTAAACCAGGTCTAAACAAGGACTAAAGCAGGACTAAACCAGGTCTAAACAAGGACTAAAGCAGGACTAAACCAGGTCTAAACAAGGACTAAAGCAGGACTACACAAGGACTAAAGCAGGACTAAACCAGGTCTAAACAAGGACTAAAGCAGGACTACACAAGGACTAAAGCAGGACTAAACCAGGTCTAAACAAGGACTAAAGCAGGACTAAACCAGGTCTAAACAAGGACTAAAACAGGACTAAAGGAGGTCTAAACATAGACTAAACCAGGACTAAACAAGGACTAAACAAGGCCTAAACAAATACTAAACCAGGACTAAACATGGTCTAAACAAGGACTAAACAAATACTAAACCAGGACTAAACATGGTCTAAACAAGGACTAAACTGGCCGTCAACATGATAGACCTCGGTATTTCTAAAATCCTGTGTATGGCCCTGAACACAGTGACTGTAGTAGTAGCAACAACAGTATTAAAAGTTGTAGATTCTGCAGTGCAATTACAAAAAAATACCTCAGTTAGAAGTAATTTGGACTTACTGTGTATGAACTTTACATTCATTACTAAGTTGTTGACTACTTGTATTATGTACCTGAGCAGTATTATTATCATATTAGCAGTACATTTACTTTGAGTACTTCTTCCAGCTTGGTGGTAAGTCAGTTAGCCCTTGTTTAGTTCTTGCTTATCATTATTAACCTGGCCTTAAGTTCTTTGCCTTGGAACTGCTTCTCTGTGCCTCTCTCCCCTTTAAAAGTGCTGTTACAAATAGCACCTCCCTGATGGCTGCTCCAGATAAAGCCCGGAGCAGCTTGTCCCGTTGACATCTCTTAAAACACTTGTATTGAGATCTTTTAAAAGTGGCTTGTATTCCACCAAACGGGACAAAGCGGCACAACGACGGCGGCCGGGGCTTGTTCTCGGCTCTGCACTCAGTGGAAATGGGGAGTATTTATCAGAGATGTAAGACACACATCCTATTAAAGCAAGGGCAGCCGAGGAATCCGTCACATGATCAGCGCGGGCCCCATAACTGTCGGCGGCCAAAATGGAGGCTGCGCCGTATGTCAGTTATATGGAGCAATAACCGACTTAAAGAAGTGTGGTAATAGAGCCATTTACCTGGGGCCTGAGGAATGAGCCGGGGATGGGGCAGGAGGGGAGAGCACCTCCAGAGCAGCGTCCGGCAGAACAGCGGGGCACATGCAAAATATACCAATTTGATCATTTCTTTAACTTTATCCTGAGCTCTGTATTTATACAACTCTCAATGTAACAACAAACTGTAATAACAAGAACTTACGTTGTACTTACAAAGTGGAAATTTGTGTACTTACACTTTTTAAGCAAGTGTCAGACCCTTTCTTGTAGTAAATATGAGAATAATCTTTATATATATCATAGTTCATATTGGCATTTCTCTTTTACATTTTGCTGCTATGGAGTGACCTTTATTAAATATTTGCCTTTTCACAGCTGGAGGGCTCTCAACTTTTGAAGATTTTTAGTATTAGTAGGCACATTATAGTACAAAATGTAAGATTAGAATGTACATAAAATTGTAATTTTTTTGTTAAAACAAATACTCATTCTTTTGAAAAATAGACTGTCAAAACCAGATAAACATAATGGTATTTGTGTTTGTGCCTGCTTTGCTCCATCTACATGAACAAGAATCACCACAAGAACTTTATAGTCTGCACTATGTATTTTGCAGATGCTACTATTGCTTTTAAAATATATTGTATTATACACCTTTTGCAGATGTGGAAAGTAACTAGATACTTTTACATATGTAATTTTACTGAGCACATTTTTGTATACTATTTTTTCAGATATAATTTGTGTAAAAAAAAATCATAATATCCATAATACTAAAATAAAACCATGTAAAATAAAACAACAAAAAGTAATAATGGGTACATTTTTAAGAAAACTTGAAACAATTTAGAATAACACACCACTATTAAGCAGTAATATTTTAATTAACAAAGTTTATAGATACCTTATTGACTTACTGATTCAGCATTCCTAACAATGTTTATAACTTTATAAATGTTTAAGTACTGGTTTGTAAACAATTAACTAACTGGTTACTAATATTTAACTCTTACTTCATAGTGTGAGTTATTCTAAAGTGTTACCAGAAAATGTACTCTGATTACATTATTCAAAGCAGTGGTTCCCAAAGTGGGGTTCGGAACCCCCTGGTGAGCCACGAAGGTACTGCGGGGGGGCTGCCAGAGGTTGTTTACATCCAGTACATAAAAAGAAACTGAATTTGAAATGAAGTGCAATTAAGTACTTGTTTTGAAAATATCACTTTAAAGCAATTTTTAGCCTTCAGTCTGTGTTTTTTATAATGTTTTAATAGAAATATTTGGAGAAAAACATGACAGACTTTTGAATATATATATATATATATATATATATATATATATATATATATATATATATATATATTTTTTTTTTTTTTTTTTTAGAGGTCTGTGTGAGATTGTCTGATTTTAAGGGGGGCGTGATACTCCTGACTTTGAAAGGCTGATCTAAAACATAGTTTAACTTAAATTAAATTGGGGAGACTTTATATAATTTTTGAAAATCTCTAAACGTTTGGTTGGTGGCAGAGTGGCTAAGTGTTTCCAAACTCTCTGATCTGGCATCTCATGACTACCAAAAATATTTTCAGCCCAAATCTCACAGATTACTGGCAAAAACAAAATAGATAGATTAATCAAACTAGCTGTGCACGTACTGTTTTAGGAGAACTACAAAATGCAGTTGGAATTATTGTTCTAAGATTTCTAATAAGACAGTCGTGTTCTATTTGTAGAGCAGTAGTAGTAGTTTTAGAAGTAGTGGTTTTTGAAGTAGTGGTAGTAGTTTTTACTTCTTTATTTGAGTAATATCATTTGAATGGACTTTACTTGTGTGCAGATTTGTAGTACTTCTTCCACCTCTGACCTGTGACCAAAATGTAGCAAAAAGTGAACTTGAGTGATTCTTAAATAAGGTAGTGATCTTGTAAAAATATACAAAACAAAATGCATTTTATTATTAATAAATGGGCTATGCCAGAGGATTATTTTTTATTACTTAGCTATATTTGTCATGGAGTTGTCGGAGGCAGGAGTTTCCATAGCCAGTGCAGTAGCTGGAGTCCTGCAGTATTAGCCCAGTGATGAATCATGTTGTCGTCGGCGCTGTGTACTGGTGTCTTGTTGTTGTTGTTGTCGCTGTTGTTCCGTGTTCCTGTCACACAAACCGCTCCCCGCGTCCTACACACAGACCCAGGCCCGCGCCTCTAAAACTGTTACACACCAAGTGCCTCAGTCCACTGTGAGCACTTATTACAGGAGCGTGGAAGAGCTGCTGCGTAATGTGATGGCAAAAATGGAATGAGCTCAGATACCAGCTTTAAGGCACAAGTAAAACAGACTGGCTATTTACTGTCATAATAATAATAACTGTCGAAATACTTTTTTTCCCTATGTTTAAACAATTGACAAGAATACACCTTTTTTTACAACCAGAATATTACAGAATGTGACTGATATTTAAATTTTTCGAATGAGTTGACCAATTAGAGCTTTCAATCATATTTCCGTGAGGCCAACAAAAAAGTAGCAGAAGTAGTAGTAGCAGCAGTAGTTACAACAGTAGTAGTAGTAGTAGTAGTAGTAGTGGTAGTAGTAGTAGTAGTCACATTTACAGCATTATTTTAATCATACAAACTAGATTTTTACAAACAAGTAAAATGAATTTGCCATTAATAATACTGCTTGTACTACAACTACTACTTTTACTTTCATTACATTACTTACAGCAACTGCTTTTGTAAGTACTACTCCTCGATGCTCAAACCTGGGATCAAACCTAAATCCTTCAGGTTTTGAAGAATTTCCCTTTTAGCTGAGTTTTTTTTTTTTAAGAAAATACTTTTTAAGAATAAGAAAATATTTTTTATTACTATTATTTTATCTTATTTTGAGTAGCACCATATTATTATTATTATTATTATTATTATTATTATTATTATTATTATTATTATTATTATTATAAATAAAGTTGTTGTTTTTTTCAGTGGCAGAAAGTCCTGTGTTTGGGGCAGGTTTAAGTATGTAGTAGTATTAAGTAGGAAGTAGTATTAATAGTAGTAACAGTAGTAGTAACAGTAGTGTCAGTGGCAGTTGGAGTAGTAGTGTTAATAGCAGGAACAGTAGTAGTATTAGTAGTATTAGTAGTATTAGTAGTAGTAGTAGTAGTTCATTATTGTTCACACCATTTTTTAGTAACAAGTAAATTAAATTTTAAAATGTATTGCTTCAGTAATAATAATAATAATAATAATAATAATAATAATAATAATAATAATAATAATAATAATAATAAATAGTATTTATGTGGACAAAGTGTAGGACAAATGAATTGTTTATTGTCCCAGGCCAGATTATGGAGCAGCGAGGGGCCACTTGAAGCGGGCCGGTGATCCAGGCCTTCAACACCAGTGTGCTTAAACATGTAATCATGCAAGAAAAATCCCCTCTGTAGCTGGAGAGAGCGGCCCAGATGGGAAATCCTGAATCTGCACCTTTCCCCTGATGGAGGGCCACAACAACAGTATCACTGCTCCCCCTGGTGTGCTGATGGCCACATTGCCTGGAGAATTAGCCTGACTTTAATTAGCATGCACCCTCGGGTCACAAACGGGACAGTGGGGCCGTTCACTCACCTGTTACTGTAACCCACACTCTGCAGGCCCAGAGCAGGAGGGATACAGGGATTTATGTACTGTCACTCAAGCAGGAGAGGGCAATCATTAGCTTTTGTCAGTATTACCATAAGTCTGAGTGTAATGTGCCTTGCAGTTTGAAGATTTGATTTGAATTGTTCTTAACCATAATTTTGATGCAGTGTTTTAGTGTGTTTAATGCATTTAATTATTACTAAGACACAAACAGTGGACTTTGACATGTGCCATTTGAGAAATCCAGTGATATTAATCTTAAATTATGATATTCTATTTTACATTATATACAGCAGTGGTTCTCAAACTGGGCTATGGGGGGTACGCAATTCATAATTTGCATTGTTTACAGTCTGAGGTGTCATTGTCACAAGAAGACACACACCCTCTAGTGTTCAGTAAATTAATGATGGTAATATGTTCGATGAGGTTATATGTATGGTAGATTTCTTTCTTTTTAAAGATAAACTGGTGTTGCTCAGTTAAAATGCTGGTCATTTATTAATAAATAGTTCAATTTTGTGAGAAATAATGACATTAGTAAGAGATTTTATGTGATATGCGCTGTGTGTGTCTTAGTGGGGGGTTCAAATTTCTATAGGAGGGTATGGGACTGAGAAAAGTTTGGGAACCACTGATATAGAGTATGATATACAGTCTATGGTATAATGCTACGCTTGCCTGTCTGTGCCCTTGCCTTACAAAAACCTGCCTTGCCATCGTAGGAAATGTTTTTTGATATCGCAGATGGAAATTAGCTTTGTAAGTTCAAATCTGGTAAAACTGTACTTTGTATAAATACATGAAATGAAAATATTAATAATTAAATAAATATAGTCACTAGGTGTTTGTTTCCAGCAATGTGTATATAAAACTTTTACATTCAACTTTCATAAATATATTTAAATATCCCAATGTGCTCCAATATGGCTTAGTTAATAAAGCATGCAAAACATAAACAGAGCAACTACAGGTCTCATTTGCATCATGGGTTTGAGTCCAAATGTCACTCTTTGCTCTCTCCATAATGATTTCTTCTTCTAATAAAACCATTAAAATACATATAGATGTATGTGTATCTTGGACATAAAGATAGCGAAGGCAGTGGGAGGCATTGTGCTTGTGGTTATATAGCAACCCTGCTTCACAAGATTGGTCCTGGGGTCAAACCTTTGCCAGGACAGTGGGAAATGTCTGGAGGTTTGTTTGTGTCAGTGTGGGATTCCCCTCCTATCCAGAAACATGTAGGCCTACAGTACAGTGTGTATAAGGCAGGAGCCTGTTGCTGAAGAGGTCAAAAGTGCTGCTAAATAAAGGTAAATAAAGGGAATAATACATAGAAAAACTAACATTTCCTGGCTGAGATGGTTTGGTGTACACAGTGTAAGCACCACTGCAGAACACTTATACTGCTGACTGACTTTTTATTTACCCATTACTTAAGCAGTCCCATACTTGTCGACATATGGGACAAGTATGCTAAGGGGGAAAAAAATGACAGAATCTCAAGGAAACAGTGTTCTGTTCACAGACAGAAAGTTTAAAGTGCTCAGGAAGTTTTTGTTATATAGTCTTTGTGAAAGTGCTCTTTGGTGTTTGGGAACAAAGACTTGCAAAAAGTTAAAGAAAAACCAAGGCACTCTCTTTTTTTTTTTTTTTTTACATAAAATATAAAAGCCTTTATTCCATGTGGCTATTTAATGTACTGTATTTCTTTTCTATAGTTGTGTATACAAAAAAAAAAAAAAAATCACCTAGTAGTGTCTTTGTCCATGACACCCAGATACTGTGCATCAACACTCTACTCAGCACATTTTTAAAACTTTTATTATGATATAGGCAGATGAAATAAAGGTTTTTTATAATACTTTAGGTGAATAAAGAGTGCCCCCCACCCCATAGTTTATATCACCTTTGGCATTAGTGGTCATCAGCGACATGACACTAACAGATAAATGAGCTGACTGCTCTGTAATAACAGCAGTTTAAGCGCTGATATTATCAGAATGAGTCCAGTGAAAGTTTATGGGCTTTAGAAATGCGAAGGAGCACTTCCTGGTTTCATGTGTCTACGTAAAGCCATGAAGCCGAACGTTTTCAGCTCTTGAGAAAGGGACGGCCTCAGCGTACAAGATTGTTCAGATATGCGAATGAAACAAAATACTGCTCCAGGTTAGGGTTAGGGTTAGGAACTGTATATGTGTTGTATGTTTGCATTTGCTTATACTCAGTTCACTTAAAAGTAGGATGCTCCATTTTACTATGCTTTGTTATTTGTCAAATCTATGGAAATATATTTGTGTTTTTTTTTGTGTGTGTGTATTTTTTTTTTCTTATTTTTAGTTACTAATATAATGTAAAAAGTAAAGCGAGCTCTCATGAAGAACAAATAAATAATTGAGTAAGTAGCACCTCTGAGGATTTATACCTTTGTCAGTTTAAAATGAGGAAAAAGCTTCTCTCCTCCGCACAGACTGTACAAGGCTAACAAACGTAAACTCATGTACAGACAAAACCCATAATTCAGCGCGAGCTCGTAAATCAGCGCAGTTTAAAGCTCCGCAAAGCCCCCTCAACATCCTCTAAGTGTTAAATCATCACTTTGGAGAGGCAGTGGGAGAGAGGCAGAGATAGCCTCGTAGCAGTATACGTCTTCATGCTCTGAAGTCTGGGAGTGCACAGATCCAGGCCTTCAGTCAAATATGTTGCCATTGGAGGGATTAGCTCTTGTGTGAAGCACCGGGTCTTGACCTGCAGGCCCCGGAGCCTGACTGTAACCCAAGCCCAAACCAGGTGTATGCCTCGGGGTCAAAGGGCCCAGAGAAGCATGCAACACAAGACAGCTTCTTAGTAAAACCTTCACTTCTCCAATTAACCATTTTAAAACCCCCAAATCCAAGCTTCGGCAGCCCACCAGCTTGAGTTGCAACAACATGCCTAATATCCCTGTCATTATAGGTCATAACCATTCAACCCCACTCATGATCTGCTAAAAATCTTTATTTATTATAGATAAACAATAACCAAATAAATTAACAACATATGAAGATCTTTGGTGTGTTTTCATAGTGGCTTTTAATGCATTTAATAATTAGCAACAAATAGTGGACATTACAAGTGTTAGAGGTGGGACTTAACTTTGACTTGTGCCATTTGAGAAATCCAATGATATGAATCTTAAATTATGATATTATATTCTACATTATATGTGATATACAGAGTTTTAGCCTGCCTTATAAAAATGTGCCTTGCCATCATAGAAAACACTTTTTACAACATAATATTTATACAGTTTTTGGCTACTCCAGTGTTTCCCAACAAGGGGTACTGAGTACTTAGCAGGGGATATTTGAAATTATATCATAGTTTACTTCCAAGATGATAAAAATATATTCATGATCTTTTGATACTAAATGATTCAAACTCATGAAAACCAAGCTCAAGTGGCTCACTGACTGATGAAAATGAACAGAAACTGCTAAAAAATAATATTTGTTATTAATAGATTTCATTACATACTTTTAGGTTTAATAGCCAAAAGGGGAGGTTTTCATTTGATTTAATTTGATTTTTATAGTGAATTTAATGAGTTTAAGATATTTTATTTATTTTTATATTCTAAGTTTGTTTTATATAAAATATATAGTAAAATAAGTGAATGTATATAATTTATAAATTTAAATTTTAAAGGCAGGTATATTATTTATTTATTTATTTATTTATTTATTTATTTATTTATTTATTTATTTATTTATTTATTTATTTATTTAATGATTAAAGAAAAAAAAAATCTTTGGGGTTGCACACAGCAGACCAGTCACACAGTGATTTGGCAGGTTTGTATGCCGGATGCCCTTCTTGACCCAACCAGTCACATACTAGAGTAGGCAATGTGGGTTAAGTGTCTTGCCCAAGGACACAACGACAGAAGGGCGAGGCAATTAGCAAACTTTTTGTAGTTTGTCAAGCTCTGTGTGTTTAATGCAATGCAGACAAAATGTGAAAAGCTTCATTTTTGAGCAAGAGCTATACATTGGAAATGAGGAACAGCTAGCTAACAGTAATGCTAACTACAACTTAGCATATTTTGTGTTTATGTTTATGATTGCTTTATCTTTACTAAATGAACCTGTACCATACCACTGAAAACACCCCTCTACCTACCGTAGATGTTTGGTTCAGTAACTCTTGAAGAGGCTTGTGTTTCCACTGTACTATGGCTGGAGAATGTTTGGTACATGTGCAACAAAAGTTCTAGGACATTAGATCCTAAAATGTAAAAGGGAGCTGCAACACGTGTATGCATTGCCAATAAAAAAGACAACAAACTGTCATGTGTAATGGTGCGAGAGGCTGGACATAAAGAGGTAAACTGCAGCCATAAATGTTACTAAAGAGCTAGCTAACAGTAAGGATAGCTTGTATTTAAAACATGTTTTCCCTCAAAATGTTGGCTGCTTATTATTTATTAGTTTATTCTAAGCTCAAGTTTGTCTGAATGGAGAAACAAAGAAAATGCAGAGGTGTTATTTGTAAAAGTGGGTAAAAGTGACCTAGCGTGCTTTCTAGTGTTAAAGCTCTAATTTTGTAACTTGTAAGTTCAAAGTGCATTATTATTTTTTTCTGCTACAGTTGTGCACTGTTGCTGTTGTAAAATTCTGATCTCATTTTTTTTAACCTGGTTAAATACAGGTTAATTAATTAATTAATAATAATAATAATAATAATAATAATAATAATAATAATAAGGACATGTTTTCTAAATGGGGTAAAAATGACCCCCATATTCTTAAAGTTTTAATATATATAATTTTAGCATCCAAATTGTGGGACATATTACAATTTAAAATAAATATTGTATATCATGATCACCATTCTTGTATAATCCACTCATTTTGTATTCTCTAATTAACCATTTTAATCACTAAAATTAGGCTTCTTCACCCACCTACAGACAAGCTTGAGTTGCAACATATTTTCTTCATTACAGAAGCCCACACAAATGTCAGCTAAATGAAATGCTTGGTGTGTATCTCCTAATAGAGCCGGTGTTAATGGCATGCTTACTCTCTGTGCGCCCTCCCGCCTTTGCTTTTACTTTCACAATAATTTACGGCGTCTTTAAAGCGGCCCGTCATCTGCGGCCGGAGACCCATAACTGTCACGCCAGTCGATCATTTAGGCTGCGATCTCCTAAGTGTTACGTGTTAATGGCTGGAAGCTGCACAAAACATAGGGAAATAACCAACACCTCCAGGAGCCAACAGATCGGGGGAGCTGTATCATTTCATAACACATCCAGGAGCGCGGCGGTTAATCACGTTAGCTGCCAGCCGCGCCGCCATAGCTCAGCCACTTGTCAGCGCAGAAGTCCTTAAGTACGCTGGTGTGGAAGCGGAGAACTGAGCACCATTCTCTGCACACTTACATTATGTTGACACGAGAGAATTAGGAACATTGCGTTTTGTGGCGACAAGGTTAATTGTCATGTGTAGAAGGCTGGAGGTATGGCGTTATGTTGCTGCCATTAACATCAGCCGACTGTTGACAGAATGAAAATGAAAGAGCAACATTTTAAGGACTTGCTGTTTAAAATACAAATTCTGAATGTGTTTAAGGCAATGTAGTGTAGAAAACGCATAAAAATATAACCTACATATGTGTTTTCCATTCAGGGGTAACATGACCTCTACGCAAGGAGGTGGAACTGTTAAAGCATTAGTTAGTTAAATGTTATATTTTGGTACATATTTTAGCTCACTTCAAAAGAGAATTATTCAAATTATTTTCATTTTTCTTTATATTAAATTTATTTTAGGATTAACATTATTATGATTTTTCTTTTTTTTAAACAATGATTTTGAACATAAACACCCAACACACCCATGGGATGACAAAAAGCCCCATGAGTGACCATTAAGTTGTTATATTATATACTTTATAATCAAAATGAAAAAAAAAATCTTAAACTCATCACAAAAAAAAAAAAAAAAAAAAAAAAAATCATCATCATTTAAATAATCTCCCATTTAAAACAACCTATCAAACCTTTAAACAATGTAGCAAAATATACTAGGCCTATTCAAATAAAATGTTTAGCAGTTTCACCTTTTCATCAGTCAATGAGACATAAGAACTTGCTTGTTTTCCAGAAGGTTCAATAGTTTAATATGACAAGATAGCAAATATTCTTATCAAATGATGAAATAATTCCAAGTACCCCTAGGGTTCCCCGTACCCTGGTTGGAAAATACTGTAGACCCTCACCAAGAACTATTCATGTTTCTTTGGCTTATTACTGTCATTTCCTGAAAATCTGACCATCACTTTCTTGTGTTTGTTATTCACAGATAAACAAACAAACACTTCCTAATCCTGCGGTATACTCCAGGGTAGAGAACTAAGCCCCATTCTTCCCTGACTTACTTCATATTGACATTAAGAACATTGCATTTTATGACGACAAGGTTAATGCAACTTAATGTAATAGCTTAATTTGGCCTGCAAGAAAACCCATGCTTGTTTTTACAATAAAATCTACATGCCATTGTACTATTTTAAGACTGATGAATTTCCTGTGTATGTTATGAGGTCCTAAATGACACAAAAATACTGGGGTAATTGCAGTGCTAATTATTTCAGTATTTATTAGGGCGGCCTGACCCACCGGCTCAAATTGACTTCAGAGTTCCAGAGAGTGGACGACTGCTTGGCCTCTCTGAGTTATTAATTGCTCCAGCATGTCGTTGCACAATGTGTTTAGATAGGTGTTTCTCGGAGCTAACAGAAAAGCCTTTGTACGGCTTCACTTTAGTCCGTGACTCAATTAGGGAAGGAAATGAGAGTACATACAATAACCTATTGTCTTTTTACGAGCCAGAGGTCCAAGAAGTTACATCACTTTACAGTATCTCGTCTCAAATGCGTAATGACATTTTCAGAAATTGTCTTGTGAATAATCTCATGGTAGCCTAGGTTAGGTTATATACAGTTATAAACAGTTCAAAATATCACACTATAAGTAACAAAAACATGAATACTTAGTTTAGTACTGGATAGAAGTGGCTTGGGATGTTGCCATAGGACATGACTTGTTTTGACCAAATGGACAATAAAGCAGTTTTTGTCAGTGGGGGTTTTATGTGGACAATGGTACATCAGTACTGTAGATTCCAGTGTCATTGCCTTTTATGAATCTAAGACACTGCTTTGGTTCTTAAAGAAGTGGTGATTGTAATTTTTAGCCAATACATCTACAGTGGACTTAAAGGCACTATGAGCAGTATATTTTTATATTTCATAAAAAATTACCCATGCGTGTCCCAAAATATGAGAACATGTAAATGTTTAAATCAAATATTAGTTTTACTGATAATGGTGCAGCTGATGTATCCAGCTAATTTATTATTTTACATAATACCCAAGTTGTTTATGTTTACATTTTTTTTTTTTTTTTTTGTTCTAAAGCCCTGGATTGCTGCAGAACCCATAGACCATTGTTTTGATTTAGACTGCAGTATCATTTTCAAACCACTAGAGAGGATATGCTGCTTACAGTACCTTTAACCCCTCTAATTTCTCCCTGATTGCCCTACATCTTTTGTCTGGGGTCAAAAAAAGACCCCATCTGGTTTGACTGGTTGTTTAAAGCATACAACATAAATTGTCAACCAATTTTGTGTCACACCTTTAATCTTCACTCCAGCCCATGACCACAATTTTTGTTTGAAAATTTTGAAAATTTAGACTTCACACCATTAGATAAAGAAGAATACAGATTCCATATGGATTAAATACAGTAATGCAGATACAGAGAAGAAAAGAGTGGGGGCTAGCAACATTTACACAATGTTGGTAAAAAAAAAAAAAAAAAAAAAAACAGGCAGCAAGAGACTAAAGGCATTAATGCAAATTCTTTATGTTGAATTATTATTATTATTTTTTATTATATCAACTAGTATACTTTCTTCTGCTAAAACCTGGCTTGTGTGTGCCTAAGTGTTATTTTAATGAAGTGGGTGAACTTCAATTATTTCACTATCAACATACCAATATCCTCCAGAACCACAATGAGGTCATTTTTATTTTAGTTAATTGTAATAGTTTAGATATATGATACAGAGAGACCTCAAATAACACTGAGAGTGTTTGCTGAAACTGCAACATTCTACAACCGTGTTTACTCAATGGGGTAAAAATGACCCACAGCCATTTTTAAGTAAATATATACATTTTTTTATATAGTGATTGAAATTCAACTAGAAACAAATACAGTGCAAAAAAAAAAAAAAGATTCAATTGAAAATGGAAAGAGGGTCACAATGATGTCATGATAGTCCCAGTGTTAAGGTACACACTTAAATTCACTTAAGAGTCAAATAATTGCTCACAGAGTGGTGTAACACACGTGCAATCGTCTCTTAGTTCATGTTCAATGTCGGCTTTGTCTTTCACCTCTGTTTGTCTGCCCCTCCCTCCGCTCTGGACAGGCCTCTCCTAGTGAGCAGAATTCCAGCGTGCTCTCGGCAACTGACCCATGACCAGGGTGGACAAGGTTACCGCTCCTGACTTTTACAGCCATTTCTGCCTCCATAAGAGTCCCCGCTCCCACCTCCTGAAATAGTCATCTGGACAGTGAGGCTGTAATGAAAAGTGTGGAGCAGAGAGGTTCAGGACAAACGTGCTGCCCCCCCCAGGCTCGAGCTGACAAAAACATCAAGACAATGACAAGCCATGAGGAGAGGTGAACAAAAGCCCAAAGGATGTTAGGGAGCGGGAGAGCAAAGGTGAGCGCGCCCAGGAATCCACACGCTAAATAAAAGAGCAATTTAGCACCATTCCTGGCGCTTTCTGTGACCACCACACCTGGACTGTACAACCCCCAGCTGCTGTCACACTCTTAAAGGGACAGACACAGCACACTATTTAACCATACTTTTCCCCCCTTTCTTGTTACTACTGTTACTTCTAACATGTATAGTAAATGTATTTCACATTTCTGTCAGGCCAAATCTTTACACAATTTAAATGCCATGTATCACTGACTACCATACTATTATCCATAATGGCAAAGCAAAATATTGCAATACTTTCAGCCTATATTGAATGAGAATGCATTTTTTTTCTTTTACTTAATGAGAGTATGACATACATGAGTTATTATATGAAGATCACTTTTATGACTTTAAAATGTAGCCTATGTACTACAAGTATGCGGCAAATTTGAAAAAGAAGGTGAAAGTGCATGACGGGTGTGAATGAGCTCTGTAACACCCCTCACCTTCATGGGGCAGTGTGTCAATATTTACATAAGAGAAACTGTGGAAAAACGAAGACAAAAGACGAAGAAATTCTGCTCATCTAGTGGTCAAAAGTCAGCATCTTCAGTTGCATATATTTCTATATTATAATTGATCACACTTTCTTAATAAGTTTGGTGGAGTAATATTGGCTCAATACAATTGTGACCTGACTTTCTCTGGTGATTGATATGAAATCTGGGTTGTTCTGGGAGTGTTTTTATATTTGTCAGCTTCAGCTATGTATACAACATTTCAAATAACTTTTATTTACAGCCATTTTTCTCTCATTTATGCGAGATGCTTGTGTGTTTTCAGTTTTTATGCTCTTGGTAAACAGTGCTTTAGTCCACTTCTTGCTATTAGTCTGGACTTTGTTCCCTTGTGTATGTGCCTCAGCAGGACCACACCGGGAACACTCAAAGACCACACCATGACCACAACCTAACCACACCAATACCGCAACCTGACCACATCAGGAGCACTCCAGGACCACACCAAGACCACACCAGGAGTGAACCAGGACCAGAAACTGACCACACCAGAAGCACTTCAGGACCACACTAGTACCCCACTAGGAGCCTGGCAGGACCACATCAGGACCATACCAGGAGTGCATAAGGATCAAATCGAAAACGCACAAAGACCACACCAGGTCCACAGCAGGACCACATGAGTACCACACCATTACCACAACAAGACCACAGCAGGAGCACTCATGGACCACAGCAGGACCACCTCAGGTGAACACCATGACTACACCAGGACTACACCAAGAGCACAGCATGACCACAGCAGGAGCTTACCAGGGCTAAAAAAAATATATATTTTTTTATAGTTTAAAGTAAAATTTCCTGGAGGTAAAACAGTTGACACAGATTAAACCACTGAATGCAATCAAAACGACCATGAACCAATCAGAATTCAGGAGGTAGCGCCTACATTTGCAAGACAACTTCGAGAATGTTGGAACTTGCATACTGCATACAACCAATAAGAAAAAACAAAGCATTGCATAAAGCCCACATCACTTTTTTTTTCCTTTATGATTGGTCACACTGCTAAGAAAGATGAATGTGTCTCACTGGACAGGCTGTGGGACGACTGTATCAGAGGGAATGGTGGTATGTGGGTGCAGAAGTGTGAATAAAATCATCATGCCTGAGTGGCAGTCAGTGAAGGGATGTCTCTGTGTTTTCACTTCCCCCGTGGTGCACACTCCGTCACACAGATCACAACACACTGTCGCCTGTACTGCCGGGGGCTACAGACCACAGGAGCACCCCGAAACTGACTGATGCCATGTTCTGACACACTGCTCTGAACGCACAAAGACAACTGTACTGCTCCCCCCTCCCTCACATCACCGCCAGGACTCTTATACTGCAATGTGAGAATCCACTGTGAGCAGCAATTAAAATGGCTGAACTCCTTTGGGGGTTGACCTTCCTGACCTTTGACTCCTCTGATGTGGCGACTTCACCAAACCGAGGAGCCAAAACATTTATATGAATTGAGCGTGGCTGATATATGAGCCCTGTTAGCCCACTCGCCCACACAGTGCAGTTACATGTGAGCAGAGAGATTCAAATTATTACCTTACTGCGACTGGGGGGCAGTATTAGGAATGTCTTTATTTAAGTCTTTCATTGTTACTATTACTGTCACTATTATAACTATTACAACATATAGCGTTAGCTCTGCTCTGGTTGTGGCTTAAATTTACTATTTAATTGTACCAATGCTTAGTTGTGGTTTAGCCTTAGATTAGTTACTGTATGTTATGTGCTGGTTTAGTCCTGGTTTAGTCTGGATGTAAACCTGGTTTAGTCCTGGTTTAGTCTGGATGTAAACCTGGTTTAGTCCTGGTTCAGAGCTGGTTTAGTCTTTTATTAGTCCTGGATTAGTCCTGGTTATGTGATGCTTTAGTTATAGTTTAGTCCTGTCCTGGTTTAGTCACTAGAAATGTTTAGCCACTTACCTAAAGGTTGGTTCAATCCCTGCTACTGGCATTGCATACTGCTGTGCTGTCCTTCAAGACCCTTCACCCACTTTGCCTGTATGAATGTGTCAGTGTGACTGTGTTTGGTGGTGGTCAGACTGGGAGCCATGCTTCTGTCAATATGACCCAGGGCAGCTGTGGCTAGTAGCTCACCACCACTGAGTGTGACTGAGGAGTGAAGGGATAATGCAATTGTAAAGTGACTTTGAGTCATGTTATATAGTAGTGTTATATAAGACCGATGCATTATTATTATTATTATTATTATTATTATTATTATTATTATTATTATTATTATTATTATGGTTATTATTATTTTAAAACTCCTCTGCGCTGAAAGAAGATATTCTGTTGGATCTAAAATTTTGATCCACAAAAGATACTCAGATGTCGCGCCTACCTTGTTAGCCCTTGTATTGTATTCGGGTCAAATTGACCCATCTCAAACTTTTACAAAAATAGTAGAAGGTCACAATTTTTCCAGCTGAAACTTGGTAGCCTTAGCTCATTTTCTCTGATAAACATGAACCAAACCAAAAAAAAAAGAAAGAAAAACAATGATTGAGCACAGATGTTACTTATGTCTCTCATACAATCCTCAGGTCAATTTGACCCACATATACACAGACACAGAAACCAGAGACACTCCAAAACACACAGATATAAACATACATAAAGACTGACATTAGAAATAAAATACACAAAAATAAATGTTCTGGCCATAGCTGTGTTTGACTGGGATATACGGTAGTCAGACCGCAGGATGACTACACGGCTCCCATAAACCCCTCCATACAAGAAGTACTTGAGCGTCTAAAGGCGGAGGTTGGGGACATGGTCACAGAGCTTTTCAGAGGCAAGACTCTTGGGGACAGTGAGACCTGCCATGAAATTCTAAAGGCTCTGGAGGTTGTAAGGGGACCAAGAAGATCAACATTTTGTGGTTGTCAGGTACTTTGTGGCTTTTCATGTAGAAAAAAGGGAACCAAAGGGAATGTTCCTACTATAGCAGGATTTGTTCAGTTTTTATGTTTTGCCACAGCTTATCATAAACAAATTGTTAATAATAAATGATGACTGAGCGTTGATCCAGGGATTTTTCAACCCAATGTTTAGCTTGGTTATTTTTTTATCCAGTGGTGGCTAATACATATGTGTGTAGTCAATGGAAAGCCCACGCAAGGGCTTAGACAATGCTATGTAGAGATTTTATTATGAGTACTAACAAGAAACTATACTAAACTCAAAATGCAGCATACACGAACAACACCACCATGAACAACAGCTCAAAACCACATAAGAAGCATATCCCAACAAGGAATGTCCCTCCAGTCTGGGGTGGTCCCGTGTGCACTTGGTGTAGTGTCATGCGAGGAATTCTCCAGCCGACCAGCTCCTAATTTCACGCCAAATTCACCCAGGCCGTACATCTGTTGGGGGAATGTAAAGTGAGGGGGCAAGAGGGCAGTTCTCCGGGACTAAGTCTGTTCATCAGTTTATCATTCATCAGACAGCGGGAGGTTCTGCAAATATGAAAAGAAATGAGAAGATAAAGAAGGGGAAAGGACGAGTAAAATCCCCTAATTCTCTCCAGCCGGACAAGCCCGGAGAGGACGAGCAGAGAGGGGAGCGGGGTGAGAGAAAGCCAGAGCAGGACACAGACACCATTAGAGAACATCATAAATCATGAGTGCTTATGGGAGAGGATACACTGTAGTCCTAAAGACCATCTGGACTGACCAAGCATAACATTTATTCTGAGCACTCTCCATAGACTATATTCTGACAGAGGAAAGATGGGAATGGATTATTATACAGTTTTACCTCTTTTTGTAATGTTGATGTTTTTTTCTTGATAAGCAATGGACAGGTTGAGGCTGAGGATGGAACACAAAAAAATTCTGTCTTAATACTCAGTTTTTTAATGATCAGTTTTTAGTAATGATATTGTACATAATGTCTTAAAGTGTTGGCAACTTGGAACTATATCCTCTCAAGATTTGGGGTCCACAGCACTGGTGATTCGGAGAGTGGCGTGGCAGTTCTGTCACATGGGAGCAAGTTTTAGTTAGTATTTTTAGTGATACTTGCAAAACAACATGGTGACGCCAAAATACGCTAGACTAGATGCAGCTATACATCTACAAAAACACCATAAATCCTCAGACAACAGAAATACAATATGAACTTATTTGTATGTTCAGGCATATTTTTATTTACTTTCCAATGCCGTGGTCTAACAGGGTTTAAAGTCAGCATTTGTGCATCTACCTCTGCCTCTGAGTGCACGTAGCATGGGAGCCTGCCTGACTCAGTGTGGGTCTGCCTCCTCTCTCTTTTGAGTCTGAACTGAACGTTGCTTCTGTCTCCTCTGAGTGTGTGCATGAGTGCGTCAGTCAACTCTGAGAACGATCAGAGATACGATGAGCGGTGCCTTAGAGAAGTGCATTTAATTGTCCTGAAGTGAAAGCAAAAAGAGTGAAGCCATGCACTGAATGTGCGGGGGTGGGCCGACCTCTGAGAAAACCCTGTATTTACCTGTAGTGCACTTGTGAAGGTACATGCATATATTCAGCTGGCCCAAGCTGAAACACACTTACACATGATGCTTTGGTTGATGTGGATGTCCAGCCGTGGTTATGCCCATGTGCCAGAAACTAGGTCACTAAAAAAGTTCTGTGCTGTCATGGACTAATGTGTTCATTTCTTTACTTTTATTTATTTATTTTTTATATATTTCTGTAATTAATTAACACATTAAAGTTCCAACAAATCATAGCAGTCACTAGCTGGTACTTTATCCAATCACCTCCAAATATTATACTGACAGTGCCTTCCCTTTACAAACTTTTTCAACAGGTGTCATCCCTGGTAGTTTGTGAAACACATACAGTAATAGTACACTATGGCTAGAAAGTATTGCATACTATTACTGGGCACTTAGTGTGAATGAGTATTATAATAAATAACAATTCTTCAATTCTTTTTTGGGGGCTATGGATATTGGGACTGGTCATGATCATTATTGTGCTGCACTCCAGTACATGCCCCAGTACACACCTGCATTCCAGTAGCTGAGTGGACGCTTGAGTCACCCATTCCCAGTGGGTGACTCCCAGTTGTCTTCCCCTCTCTGAGGCCGTCCTGCAGACAGCTCTTCCTCCCCCTGTTTCCTGGTGTTATCATAATGTCAGACCTGGAGAGGACCTCTGCGGCTCATGGCCCGCTCTTCCTCTCACACACGTGTACGTCACATTATCTGCTGAGAGGCCAGACTGCACTTCCTGTGGCAGGGGGGAGGGTCCAGCGCTGTCGGGAACAGGAAAGGGAAGTGGACACGAGCAGGTGAGAGAATGGGAGGAACAAGGGACAATATGTGTGCCCCGTCTGCCTCCATAATTCATAAACAACAGTCATATTTTTCACAAGTTTAAAAAGCTGTTTTGGACTGTGTCAGCATTGGGATACAAGGGCCCTGACCCTGAGGCCAGAAGTTCCAGTGTTAGCTGGATGTGTCTGACACGGCTGGTTCATGACTCCAGCACAGAGGAAATACAATGGTGCTGGTGTGAGCCTAGCACTTGGCTGAAGTGAGGAAAAGTCAAGTCGTGATCTCGGCTGACTCCACACTTAACTGAGCTGCAGCTCTTATTTCAATGGAAGCCTAAGTAGAGTTTGACTTTGAAGGCTTTGATCCGGAGGCAATGCTATGGCATTTGACTTCTAGCTAAAAAAAACCAGTATGTCAGAGCTGTGGGGTCACCGGGATCACTTATCACGGCTGAATATAACCAGTGGCAAGCCACGATTTGGGCAATCTAAGAGGGCTGACATTAGCAGGTGCCCCGAGGTGGAATGGAGACAGCTACAGAGAGGGTCAGTGACCCGGACCACAGACAACTTCTTCTTCTGGTCTTTTCAAACCCCAGGGGCTGGTTTCACTTAGCAGCAAGGTTCTTCAGAAATACCACTGCTAACTCAGTACCAACTAACATACACTTACCCACAAATATCAGCACTTATTCTAAAGTTGAATTACGTTAATAACATGATGAACAATTCTTCATAGACTCTAGACAAAGTTTCATAACTTATACTAAATGAGATGCTAGACAAAAATGCCAGTGGCCATTAGACATAAAGCACACCAAATCATTCAGATCAGAACAGTCAACAGCATACTGTTAGTCGGATGCATTTTGTAAGAGAAAGCTCATGCATAGATTACATCATATAAAACTACAATGTACAGCCTGTACTTGTATGAGATGTGATGGTTATGGGCTCTATCACTTACACTGCAAAATATCAGTTGTATCTGAAATTAAGAAATTAAGAGTGATAATTCTCCTCCAAATAATGTCAACCCAATCACCAACGTTAAAGGTGATAAATTATTCCTTTATTCATATTTTTAAACCAATCTTGGGGTCTTTTAAGCATAATTTAAATTTCAAAAAGAGCTTCACTTCCTTAAACTTTTTGTATGATGCCATTTTACTACAAAATGAAAAATGTCTGTGACGAATCATAGGAGCTGTTATAATAATAAATATTCAGAATACATTTGGGACCAACAATCAGAACAGCTGAGCAGTCAGAAGTGTTATATTAACATTGAAAATATCGTTATTTCCCAAATAAACAAAGTAAAATGTAAAATGTATTACTAAGTGGTAGTACACAAGAATTATATGCAATGCAAAAGCTATGCACCTTGTTAATATTTAGTAAATGACATCATATTTGGTCATATTAAACTCAGAATTATGGGGCTGTACAGGTAAAAGTGCTTGCGCCACTACATTGGCTGATTAAGAGCAAACTAAAAGTCTATATAGATGAAGCACCTATTGATTTTAACTTAAGCAGTGGTTGCATTCAGGAGAAGAACTGACCACTTTTAAAAAGCCAAGCAAGCAGAAAAGACAGAGAGATTCAATTAATTGAGAAATCTTATCATTATTTAAAACAATATTTATTAATTTTGGTGCATAAAGAATTAATAACTGTGTATTGTGATGACAGTCGTGATGGAAAGAGAGCAAGTGGCAACATTCACAAGGTCTCACTGACTGTTGGCAGCATTGGTGGTCTCTGCATCATGTAAACAGGGTCATATCAGGTTACCAAGAGGCTGAGGGAGGAAGACAGGAATAATAACGGAAATACATATACAATAAACCAAAATAAAGTCACGACACAAATACAGAATAAGAAGTACAATTTACACATGTCCAGTGGCTCTAGGCAGAAGGTTCCTCAGAGCTGCATACAATGAAGACATATTAAAAGCAATATGTGATCCTACAAAATGGCTCTTGTCCAGATAAGCTATGAAGATTATGAACAGCAGAGCTACAAAACCAGTTGGTACTAAACCTAAATGGGCCAGTTGTAAGTCGAAAATGATGAGTCAAACATTATCCGTGAAAGCAGAGTGAAGCATGAAGACAGACAACTTATTTGAGCTACTACTACTACTACTACTAAAGCATTGCATGGTGGCATAGTGGCTAGCACTCCTGCCTCACAGCAAGAAGGTCCTGGGTTCGATTCCTGGACTGGGTGGGGCCTTTCTGTGTGGAGTTTGCATGTTCTCCCTGTGTCTGCGTAGGTTTCCTCCGGGTGCTCCGGTTTCCCCTACCACTAAAAACATGTACAATAGGTCCCCCATGGGGCCAGGACTCCCCTGCAAAAGAGATTCTGAATCTCAGTGGGACTTTCCTGGTTAAATAAAGGTCAAAAAAAAAAAAAAAAAAAAAAAAAAAGTTGTCCTTAAAGGTCCCATATTATGCTTTTTTCTGTCTTTTTGAAATAGTTTTGGACACTGTTGCATCAGTATTTCATGTGTTCTAACTTAAAATATGTATGAAAAAGGTTGTCTTTGACTTTGCAAAAAAATGCTTGGATTAGGTGTCTGTCACCCCCTGCTATCAATGGTGGGGAATGGACAGAGCATAAAATGGCTATTTAGCACAGCTATTAGCAACATGATGCTAATAAATAGATGAATGAGCTGGCTGCTTTGTAGTGACAGCGTGGAAAGGTTCAGAACGCGACCTGTGACAGTGTATGGGGTTTAGAAATGCACAGAAGCACTTCCTGGTTTCATGTGTCTATGTAGAGCCATGAAACCTAGTGTTTTTAGAACTTCAGAAGGGGACAGCCTTAGCATACAGGATTACTCAAACAGACGTGAATGAAAGAAAATACTAAAGGTATGTTTTTGAGGGGGAAACAATATTATAACATGATTAAACCTACAAGTCAGGTTAGAAATCTCGGGGTAATTATGGACTCTGATTTGAACTTCAGCAGTCACATTAAATCTATAACATCATCAGCATTTTACCATCTCAAAAACATTGCCAGAATCAAAGGTGTACTGTCTAAACCAGACCTAGAGAGACTTATTCATGCGTTTATCTCCTGCAGGTTAGACTACTGTAACGGTCTGCTCACTGGACTCAATAAGCGAGCTGTAAGACAGCTGCAGGACGTCCAGAACGCTGCTGCTCGGGTCCTGACCAAAACCAGGAAGTACGACCATATTAGTCCTGTCCTCAGGTCTCTGCACTGGCTTCCTGTTGCTCAGAGAATAGACTTTAAAACATCTCTGCTTGTGTACAAGTCTCTCCATGGCTTAGCACCAAAGTACCTCTCTGGCCTGTTGGTCCCATATGAACCATCTGGGACTCTGAGAACCTCAGGGACAGGTCTCTGCTGGTCCCAGAGTCAGGACTAAACTCGGTGAAGCAGCGTTTCAGTTTTATGCAGCTAAACTCTGGAACAGTCTTCCTGACGATGTTAGACAGGCCTCTACTCTGACAATGTTCAAGTCCAGACTTAAAACTGTTCTTTTTAGCTGTGCATATGCCAACTGAAAGTGTTTTATCTGCACTCTTCTCTTTTAATTTAATTTTAAATTGATTCTTAATTATACTCTTTAAATTTGATTTTGTTTTAATTGTGTTTTGTACTTTTAAATTTGCTTTTTTTTCTGTAAAGCACTTTGAATTGCTCTGCGTATGAATTGTGCTATACAAATAAACTTGCCTTGCCTTGCCTAACAATAACAACCTTTATTTAAGTGCATCATAGTTTTCCAAGCTACAAAAGGCTGAAACATACAGAGCACTTTACAAGTTGTTCATTTTCTCACTGTTGAGCACACCGATGACCTCTTACAAATGGTAATTACGTCATCGGTAGGGTATCCAGATTTTTAGACCCACATATTTTATTTTATGCATCACTGTGCATTTGAATTAATTTTCTGTCATGTAATTAAAGTACATGACAGTAGGACTTAAGTTTTGAATTTTAATGGCAATTTATTAATAAAAATAATGAAATTGTGAATAATTATAGACACAAGACTTTATGCAAATGTTTTTCAGTTTCCTATGCTTTTCTGTTGTTTAAAATGCGAACAACTGGAACATGTTTTGTTGATGGGACATATGAGTGTTTTTTACAGATCTGTTTTGGGACAGACATCTGCAGCCTGTGGTGTTTAGCCCTGCTTTTGTGGCTCTTTGGGCATCTGACATCTGGTTATGTAAAGTCAATAAAGGAAGAAGTAGATGATTTTACCTTGATTGAACAACCTGCATTTGCATCATCTTGTCAATTTGAAATAAAACTTTCTCCCTGCTTTCTGGTATATACTGTGGACTTAACTGTTAAACTGTTATAATAAACTGTTTTAGCCTTGTCCACACAGTCGCACACACACACACTGATTAGAAGTGCCACACATGAGCACCAAGAAGTAGTTACAGGATGTAACTCTAGTTCTATGAGTGAGATAATCAGCGCAGTATTTAACATTGTTCTTTGTTAGTTTGCATTATTAAGACTATGGCTAAGTGACTTTAGTGCTTTTGTATTTTTGACTTTTTGGATCCAGAAGGTTGCAGACTCCTGTCTTGGGACATGGGACACGGAGCCTAAAACTGGCACTGTCCCAGTTATATAGAGACGCCTGGTCACCCTGGTCAAAGGTCAACAACCAAAAATAACAAAGGTGTTACAAAAACCTCTGAAGGCACAACAGGGCCATAATCTGGAGGTGAAAAGAACTTCATTCCACCATAAGCCAGCCCAAAATGTCACTTACACCATTTTGATACTCAGCCCTCAATATCATATTCAATACAGTACATAATGATGCATAGTGTAATATCAATAAAGCACCAACATTTTTATTTCATTTTTATATCAGTGGCTTCAGTAGCACGAAGGCACAGACCTGCACCCTGCTGCTCCACCCCCCGGCCTCACTGTCCCTTTCTGTATCACACTGCCATGGTGTAAGAAAAAAAAAAAAATCAATGAAGCGCAGATGAACTAACTGTGTTTACAGGTTCGTCTGAGGACACAGTCACAAAGGATTAGGTCACACGCAGGCCACCAGCACTACAGCATCAGACAGAGCTAAATCCTTTATCCCAGATATGGCCAAATGTCATGGAGTGTTGTAAAACAAGCCAGGGCCACACTTTAGATGAGGTCAGGCAATAACAGGAGGGTACCAATATATAGAGAGTGACAAAATAAAAATAGGAAATGTTGCAATCCTATTTTATAACACAAATTTAAAGGAGCTTTATTATGCAATGCTACTTTCTCCCATGTTTTAATGTTGCTTTGTTATCAAAAATGTTCCTGGAGTTGGGGTTGTGCTGTTGAGTAATCCTCTTTACTCTGGCATGGCTGTTCTGAGGCCTCAAAATGCTCTTCCCTGTTCCCTCTTCTTCCCTGTTTCTTTAAGGCCTCCATACACCAATGTGACGATCGCCCATCTGAAGCTGTCTTAACGGTTCTTCCACGTCGCTCTTTTCCGTCCTTTTGATATGTATGCGCCGTCAGCCCCCATCGCTCCAGGACGGAGGCCGTCTGACTAGTTTTCTGCAGATTGGCCTTGTTGTTGAATCGGCGTCTTTGGTCTTTGGCACGAAGCGCTCTGATAGGCCTAGCACTACAGCTGCCGCGCCAATCAGCTCACGGGAATTTTAGCGGAAGTGACGGAGTGACGAGAGGTGAAAACCATTGTGGCAGCGTACTGTCACCATTTTTGCATTTTTCGCAATTCCGTGCGCAAAGTTATCTTCTTCAAGTAACAGAGCAGCGGCACCTAATCCACACAAAACAATGTCCAAACCGGCCATTATCACGCTTCTCAAATGTTCAAACAAGCTGAGAACAGTGACAGACCAAGGCGCGCTACATGAATATGTCTTCCACAAACATTGTGTCACTTCCGTTTATCTTTGTTCACTGGCTAGCGCCATCTGCCGCTTTGGGGGGGTAATTACATCACGCACATGCGCAAGACACGGTCTTTAGGTTGGTTGTTGCTTCGGTGTATGAAGAGGGAAAAAGGTCATGCGACGTGAGGAAACGGGAGGGAACGAGAGGAGACGAGAGGAGACGGGAAGAGACGAGCTGTCGCTCTGTCTTTTTGGTGGCAGTCTGGGAGACGGCTTGGTGTATCGAGGCCTTTATGGCACCAGTAGAGTACTTATTAAAAACACTTTCGTTTAGTCAGATAATGTTTTTAAAGGTTGTAAACTGTGCAATCCTGTTCTAGAGGTGACCGAGATTGATTTAAAAAATATGAATAAAAGCATAATACTGCCCCTTAAATCTGGAAATTATAGTAAGAGATTATTATTTATGGCCATTTGAACATGTTGGGCTTTATGCAACACTTTTAACTATAGCAAGCTATTCACAGGGGTAACATTTAGAGACAACAAAACATGTGTTTTTTAGTGATGGGCGATACCACACTTTTTAGATTTGATACGATACTGATTACATTTGGGGGAAATTTAATCAATACTGATACCAATACCGACCATTTGCTATGAGTATTTTATTTTATTTTTTTTTACAATCAAAATGTTAATACCCTTAAAGACATATCACCCAACTAATACTGGCCATTTAACAACTTCACAGTAAAAAATAAATATCTTTAATGTGCACAATAGTGAGTTGTTTACTAGTAGAGTAAACAAAACAGCTAACTTTTTGTAATGCTGCTGGTTGGGGGTATTTCACATATATTAATTAGTATCAATACTTTATTCAAGTGATCAATACCCAAATGAGTACTGCATAAGTATCGATACACCCATCGCTCGTGTTTAGCGTTTGTTTAGTCAATGATGTTTTCACTTTTAGTTACAGCCGACAAGGTTTCTGTTATATATTTACACCTGTAAATATGATGAAAGTTATGATGACTGAAATGTTGACAGTAAATACAGGCTCCAGAAAGCTATAGACTGGCTGCTGGGCACATTCATAAGCTACATGTTTATGTGCTTTGACAGAGCTTGATTTTGATAATGCAGTATATAACTTTAATTACATGGTACATCCAATCCAGCCACAAGGGTTCACAAGCCAGTGTACTCCCTTTGTCAGTCCCCAGTATGGATAAATGGAGAGGGTTGGAGGTTATCCAGTGTAAAACCAATGCCAAAGCAATATATAAATCTCTGCACACTAGGAGGCAGATGATTTGCTGTGGCGACTATAGGTAGGACAAACTGAAAGGAAAAGAGATGTATTATATGGTACATCTACATCCACTGAGGAATATCTCTTAATGTTAGCACAGACAAGACACATAGAGCCTTCACTTGTCTTTGGATGGTGGGACAATATCAGTGTACTCAAGAGGAGGACATGCAGACTCCACATAGGAAGACTATTGATGTCCAGATCTGGAAACCCAAAACCTTTGTGCAGAGAGGACATTTTTTCATATAAAATGTAACAATTAAATACAACAAAAAGTAAATATAATTTTGGCCATAGATGAGAAGCACTACTATTAGGCAATTGTAAAATTCTGTTATTTCACATAAGAACTACAAACGTTTCACACCAAGTATCAAATTATTTGGCTTTCTGAGTACCAGGAACTGTTCAACCACACTGGACTAAACTTAAGCAGGTCTAAACCAAAACTTAACCAGAACAAATCCAGGACTAAACTAGATCTAAACCAGGTCTAGTTCCAGGACCTCTACCAAGTCTAAATCAGGAATAAACCAGGAATAATGGTGCAGCCATGTGGTCCTTAGAGTTAAAAGATCCACATGAACACCTGTACAATTTGGAAAAAGAATTCAGGATTACCTGCTTCATGAACATAGCAGAAAAGTAGCTGATTTATGCATTTTATGCATAAGCTTTTTAACTAAACATTGCTAATAAAATGAATTTACTATAAGCTGTCTCTCATACTGAAATAACAGAATTGTGTTAGAAATGTATTCATTTATTTTACCCCTAACATCTAAGGTCCTTTGGCTAAAGCTATATTTGCAAAATACGTTAATGTTCAGCTTTTTAGTAGTGAGAAGGCTAACACTAAATCTAACTAGTTAGCTGTGAAAAACTCTGTTGGTCTACATATGGTGATGTCCATATTCCAACTTTCTGAAATAAAATATGAACATAAACTAGTCGGGAAAGTGACTTCTCATCTCGGATAGATGAGCACTGGGGTAGCACGTGAATGCAGCATAAACTACGACTAAACCAGGACTTAACCAGGACTAGCCCCCACTAAAGCACGACTAAAAACTAAAACAGGAATAAAACTGATTCTAAATGAAACTACGTCAGGATTTGCAAAAGACTCCTGAGCACCACCAGAAGAAGCCCGCATATCACCAGTACCTGCCCCACAGTTTGAGAACCACTGTATTAGACCATTCCAAATACATTCTTATAAACTCTGTATGTATAACAGAAGATGCTGACATTGTGGAAAGCATTACTTTTACTTTTTAATATATTGTTTCTGCCAATTTGGTTCAATAATAATAATAATATTTAATATATGTAAACTTAATCAGAACTATTTCATTTATGTCTTTGTTAAAAAGCTGCAGGGCATTGTTACTAATAAAGCAAGTCTAGGCAATCTCTTAATACTAATAATAAAATTCATGTACTTGCTTAAAATAATTGATTGGAATTCTCTGTCCTGTCCAGACTGTTCCTCTACATTGAGATCTAAAATATCCCGTCTGTCCGTGTGAGTTGGAGGAGACGCGAGGCGCGGCAGAGGTGACACGGAGCGGCCCAGAGTGCAGAAGCCAGCCGGGGGTGGGCGAGCGGATCGATAGCAGTCAGGAAATAAGCTCCAAAAGGTTATTCACTTGACATTGATCGGTTGTAGCAGGCAGCGGAGCTCGGCCTGTTTCTCTTTTGTTAACCTTTAAGGCCCAGTATACTCACAAATGACGGGGGAGTGGACTAACAGGTGTAAATTGTGGATCGAAGCGGGTCACCGTGCCTCTGCCACCGAGCGCCGTCTGGATCGCAACAGCCACAAAGAAATGTAAACATCAATGTGAACAATGAGGACAGCGTGTACATGACCCCAGAGCTGCTGCTGCTGCTGCTGGAACACTCTCAGTTAACCAGTTAATCCACAAGTACAAGATACACTATAGACTGTAGAGCTTTTAGAAACATATGCAACAAGAGTAATTATATGTTTTGTGCAGTTGTGTATTTGTAGACCTCATGTAGCCTACAAATAAGCTATCAACTATCAAAATTCTATAAAACAAATTGCATATCTAAAAGACGTGAGATTAATGTGTTTTAACATTCTAACATTTCTTGCATTTAATGTATTAAGTATTTAGAAAATATGCATATGCATTAACAGGGCTGCCTAGTTTTTTTAAAGACTATTGTGCAAACAAGATCTCAGCAAAGAGCAATATTTACTATATTATTATATAATATAACATTATTAGAAAAAATTGTCAGAAAAAAATACATTTCAATAAAAAATAAATTTCAATGTGTTCAAAACATAAGCTTTTATGTGCAGAAAACACTTGGATAAGGTGCCTATCCCTTTAAGGCCATGCTAGCTCCGTCCACTGTACTCTAAGCCATGCTCCAAGCCCGTTGCAAACACCACAGATAGCAGCACTGCTGCAGTGAAGGACCGCAGGGCTGAGGTCTAAGCTCTCTACAGACACTGCTGCCTCTTGATCACTTTTTCTGAGTTCACAGGTGAATAAAGTTGTGAGGATTTGAGGTTAAACATGACCTCCGAGTGCTTGAGCTGAATGGTGGAGGATAGCACAAGATATAATAGACATGGCAATTTAGCCCAATTAGCAACTTCAAGCTAACAGATAGTGTAGTGTCTATGGAGTCTATAGAGTCTTGTAGTGGCTATGGTTTAAGCGCTGAAATGATCAGAAATGAGTCTGGTGATGGTGCATGTCCTTTAGAAATGCACAGGAGCACTTCCCGGAGAAGATGCCATTTTATGTCTATGTAGAGCGGTGGAAGCAAGGATACAGGATTAATGAAACAAAATACTACTCTAGGTTTGTTTTTGAGGTGCAAACAACATTATAACATGGTCAAAGTTCAGAAAACTTGATTTAGCAGAATAGGAGACCTTTGAAAAAGACAGCAGGTAAAACACAAGACTGCCATCATATGTATGTTGTAGTGCACTGCTATACATAATGCAAGAAGATAGTATTATATTTTAAATAGAAAAATGCTCTGCAAATTAGTCACAAGTGACTATCAAAAGAGATTTGGTGTGTCCTCAACCACATTATGTGTCTTAAGAACCTTTTTACAGCATTAGCTGCAATAAGATTTTGGCAAACCTCCAATGGAAAAAAGGGCACTAGCCACCCAAACTGAAAAGTCTGCATAAGTACCGTATTTTATGGACTATAAGTCGCACTTTTTTTCATAGTTTCGTTTATCCTGCAACTTATAGTCAGCTGTGATTTATATATCAAATTTAACGAATGAATCAAGGAGTAAACATTACCGTCTACAGCTGCGAGAGGGCGCTCTATGCTTGTGACAGCTACTGTCAGTGATGTAGAATAAGATAGAGAGCTCAGGGAACTTGTTTACCGCTAACTTGCTTGTTGGACTTGCTGGCTTATGTTAATTTAGCCAATTCAGCCTTCCAGGTTTGTTCTTTATGCTACTGTGTAGCTGAATAACTATTAATGTGTTATGCTAACATACGGGGCACCTATTCATCCTGTTGTTCTGTGTGTTATTGTGTAGTTGAATAACTTGCCTTTCCAGATTAAATGTCTTTTCTTGGTCTTGGATTTTGTGACATACATTTTTAAACACATGCGACTTTTAGTCCAGTGTGACTTATATGTGTTTTTTTACTGTTCATGACGCATTTTTTGACTGATGTGACTTATACTCCGGAGCGACTTATAGTCCGGAAAATACAGTTAGATTTAGCAAATGGCACTTAACAGACTAAAACTTTCGAGATGCTGCAAACTATGTTCTGCTGGACTACATGGAGCGACCAGCCTTATACCCAGGTAGTTTTTCAACATGCAAATGAGAATAATATACACATTAGAAAGCCACAAAAACTTCAGTACATCAGGTAAAATGTGCATGAACATTATAGGCACAGATACTACTCAAATATATATGTAATGCAAGACAAAATATGCAATGCAGTGCAAAACATGTGAAGGCAATAACTTCCTGCCATTCTCTGCTATGTAGCTTTGAAGAACTTCTATTACTGCATTAGGTTCTCACAAATATTGATGTAGTTATTTTACATCTATTTTTTATGTGACAGTTCAGCTTAATAAGTCAGCCGTCCTGTCTTCAGAAGCCAAGTCGGTCCTCATTGAGATCCTTACAGCTCTGAATGTGGAAATGTCACAAAAGAAGTAAAAGTGTAGTCCACATGAAGATCCTGGAGCCAGCCCAGCCACCACTGCCATCCATCCATCATGTCTCTGCCTCAGCCCGAGAAGATGGCACAGACCTGATGCACCGAATCAGGAACTATTTGTCCATCCATATGCCAACACTTGTAATCGCTTTCACACCACGCTGCCAATTCCTGCCCTATGCCAACTAGGGCCACATGTTTCCACAAAGGATAGCCTGGCAAATGGAGCTCTGATGAGTTTGCGATTTGGGCCTCCAATATAAAAAAGAAAAAAAAGAAAGGAAAACAACAAGCCAGTACATTTTTGTGTTTGTTATTTTCTGTAAGTGTATAGATCTGACAAATTATGGATGGGCAAAAGACTCATACTTGCAAATGTTGTTTTTAGTCTAGAGGCGGAACAGCGGTTTGTTTATCCCACAACAGCTCATTTAACAATCAGATGAACTTTTTAGACAGTATTTTGCTTTTTTCAGAGTTTTTGAAATAGCTTTGGACAGCTTTGCATTAGTACTTCATGTTTTGTTACTTAAAATAATGTATATAGATGGAAAATGTCTTCTTCTGGTTAGCTGACTTTGAGGAGAACACTTGGATTAGATTAGATTCCTGTCGCCGACTGAGCGTTTTCAGCTCTTGAAGGCTCAGACGGGCTTAGCATAAAGGATTATGTAAACATGCGTGAATGAAACAAAATACTCCTCCAGGTATGTGTTAGCTAGAAGTATAAAGTAAGCTCTAAAGTTTTTCAGATGAAGGAAATGGTGTATGATTTTAGAGTGAAAATGTGTTTTAAAAAAACAACTGTGAGAACAAATGTAAAACAGCATTGTATTTCTGTTTTTGGGCTTATTGTATGGAATTACCTGGATCAGGAGTTAAAAGACTTTACATAATTAACTCAGTTTAAAACATAGTTTATGAGAATTGTGATTAAAACTTATGAAGGATGTGAATGTTGAGGATAGCAGCAAAATGACCAATGACTGTTGTTGTTTTGACACTTAGCGACATTGATGATGGATTTTTTATTTTTTTTCATTATGTAAAATAAATAAATGTCTGATATAAACTCATCCAGTATTTTGGGGTGGCAAATTGGTCCAGTTTTACATTTTCCAAATGTAATTATTTAAAAAAAGGCAGAAACATAGTTATGTTAATGTTGGGGGTGGTGAGGTTTAGACCGGATGGAAAGAATTTAAAAGGGCTATATTTCACAACCTTTAAAAACATTATGTGACTCTACTGGTGCCATTAAGAAACAGGTGCAGGAGATTGCATAGCTGTAACATGTAAACATAGAAAAACAGCTTTTCACTTCCATAAACCTTTTGAACGATGCCATTTTACTACAAAATGAAAAATGTTTGTGAAAAATCAGTGGAAATGCTTCCTGGAGTGGGCAGAGGATTGTGGGAGAGGCAGTTCTTGCGGAATGGAGCATTCCGAGGCCTCAGAATGGCCATGCTAGAGACTACAAGATTACTGTTACAGGTGTGAATGAAGAAAAACAAAACTTCAGGTATGTTTTTGATGAGGGAACAACATTATAAAATGGTAGAAAGCTCAGAAAAGTCAATTTTGCAGAATATATATCCTATATGTTGGACTAATGTACAAACTATAAACTTGTAATCGCTTTTTCACAATGGTGCCAATCATTGTCCTTTGCCAACTATAGGACCACATGTTTCCACAAAAGACAGGCTGGCGCTTGATGAGTGTGCGGTTTGAGCTCCTAATCACACAAAAGAAAGTAAAATAACAAGTCAGTCCATTTGTGTGTGTGTGTGTGCGTGTTTGTTATTTTCTATGAATCAAAGTATGGTGCTATTTCTCTTCCACCTCGGGGAATGTTGTGTCTGAGCACTGACACCAATAACCTTACATTTCCTCACGCTGTTAAGGCTTTGCAATTTCAAGATACAGCTGTTTTTTTGTTTTTTTTGTTTTTTTTTCTCCATTGGCTTCACTAACTGAGTGAAAGTTAGCCCGCCGCACCGAGTTGGCAGCACTGCTAAATAAACATGCATTGCCTGCTCCGGTTCATAACCTTTCCACAAGGCACAACAATGTGGACTAATGGAAACATTCAACGCTGCGCTAAAGGCTGTTTTTTTTTTTTTTTTTTTCTCTCTTCTGTCACACTGCTGAATTTCGCTGGCCCAGACGCTGCATGCAGAAACAAATGATGGTGAATATGTATGCTAAGCTAAGGAAAATACGAGTAAATTTACACCTTGCCCCATTGCAAGGGTCAAGCCGAGGTCACTAATAAAAAAAATAAAAAAGAGATTGTATTTCGATGCTACAGAAATCAGTCCATTGTGCATTCGGCGACTCGTTTTCAGGCAGGAAGCGGACCCCAGGGGTTAGCCGACCCCAGAGGAGCGGGGGGAGAATTTGTTTTTTCCTTCTCTTGAACTTAGCCCATATCTCGCCGGCGGAGGTTGCCTGTCCCGCGCAGTCACTCTGAAGGACCGAGCCAATCTCCCTTTGTAAATAGAACTATGTTTTATAATTCCACCACCGCGCACAAGATGACCGTATCAATAATGCAGAGGCACCACATCTGTCCGGAGCCATGAGATTATCCCAGCGATTCCAACTGACAGTTATGGTAATAGTTTGGCAAACAATCTACTCGAGCAACAATGAGCGCAGATTACAACTGTTTTTTGAGATGGGGCGAGGGGTGCGGCGAGCAGAGCCATGATTGATTGCTCACCGGGAGACAGAGTCAGCCGGTTCACACACCACCCCCCTGACGGCCCGCTTTCGCCTCCCTTCCTGTGATAACGGGGGGAAAATACCTTTATCCCCAATCTCCATGGGAATGCTGATATTGTGTTGAAGCAGAGGTCCAAGGACTAAACAATCAAAGTACTTCAACAGGTCACTAACAGGCAGACATTACTTATAAATACGTTTCAGAGATGGGATAGAAGAATAAGAATCACGCTTGTTGGGATAGTCAAAGAAGCTACGAGAATAGTGTTTTTTTGTTTTGTTTTGTTTTTTATCCTAATTTTAAAAGGAAGCAAAATATACTTCATATAGTTGATTGGTTGCTTGTTTCCATAGTAATTTTGTTTATTCATAAATTGCACCATGATTTCATCTATACCTATTTGGAACTGCATTTGCAATAACATTATAAATTGTCACATTCATTGTCACTTTCATATATCAACAGGAAATAAAATCTGAAACCTAGCGGTGTAACGATACATTTTTGCAACGATACAATATGTATTGATTAGAATGGTTTTGATACGATTCAACACCATCATATTGATGCAATTGATACAGCAACTTTTTGCCAAAAAGTCATTAAAGTAAAATCCGCCATTGCGGCCAGGGTTGATTATGTCCAGCAAACAGAGAGCGAAGCAAAGTCAAATGTGATATTTTATTTCCGGTGCTGTCAGCTGGAGCACCGGTGCTAGCTGTTAGCCATGATCCTAGTATGCAGTGATGGATGACAGGTATGTAAACCAGGATGATCCACAGCCTCCACCAAGATGGTTATCCGCAGCTAAACATTTGCTCAAAGGCACAGGACATGCAGGAGCCATGGAGGCTAGTATGCACTCAGTACAACCTGAGTAGCAGCTAACACTGGCATTAGCACTGGTGACAAGTGGCTTGCTAGCTAAGGCTTAGTCTGCCTTAGGTTTTTATGTCAAATGCCATCCCTGACACAATCCCCTTCCTCTGGTCATGATGCTGGACCTTCAGCCCTCAAGGAATTGAACCCACAAAAGGGAGAGTACTCACCACTTCACTAGTAAGGGAGCTGCCAACCCATTTACAGAAAACAAAACAGGTAAACCTTACATGTAATCCCTAAAGAAACAATAAGTGCAGAGATTCCTGCACATGCACAGAGTCACTAAAGCTTAAGTAAACCTGAATTTCCTTACGGATTAAAAAGCATTGATTATATATTATATATATAACATATATATGGATTAAGATGGCTTCAAATCTAATGGAAGGTGACCTACAATACTTGTCTATACAGTAATAAAAAGCCACTCAAACTAAATGTGTAAAACTGGTGTACTAGAGTTTGAGAATTTCATTTAGGGGCAGCACAGTGGCACAGTGGCATAGTGGTTAGCACTCCTGCCTGACAGCAACAAAGTCCTGAGTTCAATTATCTGACCATGTGGGGCCTTTCTGTGGAGTCACTGCTGTGGTTTCCTCTGGGTGCTCTGGTTTCCCCTACCACCAAACAATAAAGGTGTATATATATATATATATATATATATATATATATATATATATATATATACCTTTATATATATATATATAATATTTTATGATGGATGGCAAATTGGTCCATTTTTTATTTTTATTTTTTCCCTGTAATAAAATAAAAGCAGGCAATGTAGCTATGTTGTTGGTGATGACCAAGGTTGGGAACTGGCTGTAAAAAATAAAAAAAATAAAAATACAGGATTTGGAAGGATTTGAGGTCAAACAAGTGCTTTTACTGAATGGTAGGGGGTGGACAGAGCGAGGTATTATAGATAATTAGCACAACTCTTTGCAACATGAAGCTAACAGATACATAAATAAGCTGACTCATTGGCAGTGACAACAGTTTAAGCACTGAAGGTTGTGTATTTGAAATATGCAGGAGAGCTTCCTGAATAAGACGGGAATATGTGGGTCTGGTGTAGAATGGTGAAACCTGATCATTTTCAGCTCCTGAGAAGCACTGTGCCTCAGCATACAGGATTAAGGCTTTTTTTTTTTTTTTTTTTCTTTTTACTATAATACTGTAAAAAGAGAAGTTGAGTTAGCATAATAGGTCCTCTTTAAGATTTGGTCGAACAATAATATGAATATCATATTTTTGTAGTTTTTAAGCACTAAAGAGTTACATCCATGTATAATTAATAAGGAAACTAAGAACTAAATACAGACGCATTAGTGAATCAGTGTTTTATATAACATCATCTACACCTTGGCTTTGTCTTAGTAGTCTAGATTACACCTCATATACTGTTAACCATCTCTTTTTTTGACACAAAACATAAAGAATGAGATGTCAGCCCTCTTCACTAGCCTGCTGTACCCCGAGCTGTGCCCTGTCAAGACTTTGAGCCTCTATAGCTCCAATATCCAACAAAGAAGCTCATCATTTATTAATGACACAAACGCTGTAACACCATTTGGCTAATATACATTTGCATATTTATTAAAAAGGAGACATTTGTGATTAATGGGACGCAGCCATGTCACAAGTGGATGAGGGGGGACCGTAGATCCAACACCGAGCCTAAGAGACTGTGGCTTATAGACCATAAATGCTAACGTATACAGTATGAATGATATCTTAACCATTATTGAATTATTACACAATTAGGGGTATGGGCAATTTTAAGTTCAAATACAGTGCAGAGCTGAAATAAACTAAATAAGATGCTTAAAGTGTTTTTTGGGCAGTAGGGAGAAATGATGCTTATTAGGATCATTTTTCATTTTAGAAGTGATGAAAAAAAAAAAAAAAAAAACATTCAAGTTTGGCCAGCCAAATTATTTACTTTTTTAAATCAAGGTGAAGTGGGTCTGGAATCTCTTCTATTTGCATTGATCCCACTGACTACCTGTAATCAGGCCAGGTACACAGGGCAACAGAGAGAGACAGGTAACAGGTTAGCTAGATTTAAATGCAAGCTTGTTGGGAAAAAGTGATGAAATGAGCAAAAAAAAAAAAAAAAAAAAAAAAAAAACAGCATCTGGCTGCATTTTGATTATACAGGAGACAGCAAAGATGAGGACTGAATTTTTTAACTCCATGTATCTGTGTTTGCAAACATAGAAATAGAAATAAGTCTTTTATAAAAATATGGATTAAAAATTGTTTATCAAATTTACCAACAAACCATTCATAATTACTAAATTAGTCCTAGATAAAATGCTCCAGAGAGCCATTTGGGAGCCACAAGACTCGACTCTTCTGTGGGAGCTGAGCCAAATCTTTGAAGAGCCGGACCGCCCATCACCAGTAATCCCAATGTTTATCTTAAAGGGGGTGTGGTTTATGCAATGCATTGTTGTTTTATTCCAATTTCTTGTATTTTTTTTTTATTAATTTATTTTATTTGTGTGTGTGTGTTTGTTTATTTGTTTTCTATTGGACCTCCTCCCTGTTTTCTGATTGGTCCAACTTCCTCCCTCTGATGACATGTAAATGTTGAACTGTCTAAATTACCCACAGTGAATGAATATACAGTAGGTATAGTTGTCTGCGACTAACTGGCCATTGTCCAGGATGGACCCAGCCTAAGGCCCATAGTTGCTTGGATGGGCGTGAAAGAAGATGAATAAATATTCACACAATTTGTGATAGAAAAATGACTGACGACTGATTGGCCACCAGGCTACTGATTTCCTGATACTAAATCCACATCATTCCATCCTCCCATATAGCACAACTCTAAGATAAATGTAATACCATGTGTTTACTGTACAAAACACTAGATTTCCTTCAAGTGTAACCTATAAAATAAAAAAAGAAGCCTCTAAAAAACTGTCCTGATGACAAGGACATTGTCAGATAAGTGGAGAAGGGCAGTCCGAGAGCTATTTAGAGTGACGGTAAATGGCCTTTTTACCATTCCAGCTCCCCCTGCCCCCCTTCCCCCGTTTAGGGATGGCATTAGAGACTGCAGACTGACATACATTTTTTATAGCTTCATAAAGTCGTCCAATGACCAGGTCACCCTTCTCATAACTAGGGAGCAGAACGCTTGAAAAAAGCCATTCATCACCATGAAAGGGCCTGCTTGTCCAAGCGCCTTCAAACATGCACACAGTCTGGCAAGAGACGCTCGGCACAAATGCTAACGTACTTGTGCCGCTAATGCCAGATGACCTTCTCACATCTATTAGCAGGCTGGCTGACGCAGAGGGCACACACCGGCCCCTCTTGTCTGCTGCAAAGATTTCAATGACAAGCAATAGGAAATATCATGCATGATAATTGCTGTTGCCACCAACAAAGCAATCTTTTGGCATTTTTTAAAACAAAGAAGGTAATGTCAGGTGAAAAGAATGATGATTAATTACACACATGGTAGGTAATGCGTATACTCAACATACATATATGACTGGTGGTAATGGTAGAGGCGCAGTTTCAAGTGTTAGAGCGGAATAACATGACATGCTTTTTTAAATGTGTCCCCTTTGATTTGGCCAGCCATAAGGACCTCCGGTGTAGGATTGGAACGCCCCTCGCAGGCAAGCCATCAGACCACCAAACCCCATTAGTGGGCAATTAGTGACAGCTGGTGGGCTGTCAGGCTGGTAATGGCCTCAAAAGAAGTACCCATGGAATACAAAATCTACAGCAGCTATGCTTTGAACATATAGCCATGTAAGAAACAATTGGGGCTCTTTAGCTAGATTCTTATAAAACTACATTATTCTCATAGCTTTTAAAATGGTTTGATTGACCATTTAGTCAAACTTTGTAGAATAAAGAAATAAAAACAGCACTAAAACGCACTTACAATCTCCAGCGGGTCATTTGTACCCTCTTGAAAAAACCTTGTGGAATGTCGCAGTTGCCCATAAAGATGACCGCTAGCCTGCTCAGAAAGCAGAGGCGTTATGGTATGTTCGGAATCTGGAAAACAATTGCAATCTATTGAGTAACAATGCTATAATGCTTCATTCGTGTGGTCCTGGCATTTGAACACACCTACACAAAACCGACATGCCAATGTGTTATTGGCAGGTTGTTGAAACAATTTTTTCACCAGGGCTATTCAACAGGCCGCCCAGGGCCAGAACCAGCCCACCCATCAAGTTGGACCGGCCCTCGGCCCATCTATCCATTAATAAGAAATCTATAGCCACAAATTGTACCTCCAGCAATTTGCGACACTAAAGCCAAAATTACAGGGAAATGTGCGGCCCATAAACCAGTAACCTTCTGACAATTTGGTCCATAGGAAAATGGGATTACCATGAGTTGTTACGTGATCTGGGCTTGATAGAAATACACTTGGTTACAGCTCCATATTTTAGAACTTATTAGGCTTTAGACCCCTTTTAATAAAGAGATTAGTGGGCAGCAGAAGCTCAATAGGTAGAGCTGCTGGCCCACTAAATGGGAGGTTGGCAGTTCGATCCCCACAACTGGAATTGCATACTGTTACTGTGTCCTTGGACAAGACATGTATATGTGCAGGTGTGTGACTGTGTGGTGGTCGGAGAGGCCCTAGACACAGAATGGCAGACATGTTACTGTCAATCTGCCCCAGGGCAGCTGTGGCTACAGGAGTAGCTCACCACCAATGAGTGTGAGTGAGGTGAGGAGTAAATTAATTTTACTAATGTAAAAGCGCAAAGTGCTCTGTATATCCAGTCGATTATTATTATTCATTCATGTTCTTTCATTGATTCCCATTAGGGGTCGCAGGTACTGGAGCCTATCCCAGTAACTTTGGGCCTTTAGGCATGGTACACCCTGGACAGGGGCCAGTGAGTTGCAAGGCTGACACCAGGACACACACAGCAGACAACCATTCACTCTCACATTCATTAATTAGGGGAAATTTAGAGTCACCAATTCATCTAACACATGCACGTGTGTGGACAGTGAGTGGAAGCTGGAATACCTGGAGAGAACTCACAGTAACACAGGGAGAACACACAGACTCCACCCAGAATTTAAGAGTTGGCCGGCCTGAGGATCAAACCCAAAAGTGGGCAGAACACTAACTGCCCCCACCCCTTTTATTTGTATTATAGTTCCCTTTAATTTGATGCATGAGGTCAGGGGTTTAATTCCCTAATGTGGAGTCAAACACTTCAGCCAAGCCTGGATAAATGGGGAGGGTTGCATGAGGAAGAGCATCTGGCAGAAATACCTTTGCCAAGTTACCTTTGCAAATGATTCTTGGTGGTGACCCCTGAATAGGCAGAGCTGAAAGATTATTTTTATATTAGCTTTTGGTTAGATTTTAAAGAAAAAATATAGTTTGACCTTGAATCTGTGTTAGCTTAGTTTGTGGTTTTGGTCCGTGACATAAAACATCACTCCTTTGCGTTGTTTTATGTTGTGCCAATTCAACCACAGAACATGCAACTAATCACAGCGCTTTGCCTCGATGTCTAGTTACATTTTTGGGAAGGTGCACATCAGGGCTACGCTACATTTTGAGAGTGTTCACGGCTCCACAATGGGGTCCTTGGGGTTTCGCCCTCGATTTGATT
Organism: Bostrychus sinensis; assembly: GCA_020698575.1. Taxonomy (NCBI): domain Eukaryota; kingdom Metazoa; phylum Chordata; class Actinopteri; order Gobiiformes; family Eleotridae; genus Bostrychus; species Bostrychus sinensis. The sequence goes on along the minus strand of CM036251.1, from coordinate 29,603,851 downwards.
CAGAAGTATAAATCAACCTTAAGAAGCTGGTTACCTGCATCTTAACATTATGTAAAACCCAACAGAAAAAAATCTAAATGAATAAAAGTTTGTGAAAAGTCATTGAAATAATCTCCAAATGAACAAGAGATTGTTTTCAGACAGGCTAACATGGTGAACTCTCGACTTTCTGTGTTAGCTTGCTACTCTCCTGTGGTCGGATGGGTGCTGCACATGCGCACAAAAGATATACTGCACATGCAACAAATTCAGTGTAAATGAAGTTGTTATGTTACTATTCTTTCTTTGTGGCATTTTATTTCTGGGGGTCACCAAAGCAACTAATCTATCTCCTAGTATGGAGTGATTTGTATGTTAATTTGGCTGAGGTTTTTATGCCAGAGGTCCCTCCTTTCGTAACCCTCTCCATTTACACAGGCTTGAGGCTGGCACAAAGATGACATTGGCTTGTGACCCCATGTGGCATTATTATTGTTATGCTACTAAGGATTCAATTGTTGCCTATTTTAAATGCAAAGGTTGAGGGCTATAATAGCGTATGGATACCTCTTGTTGTGATATGATTTGTGCTAAACATGATCTTTGGTGCGAAGGTTGCTGCTTTTCCTGGCCTCTCAATTCAAAAGCCAAGCTCCGAGAGGCACAAGAGGCAGAGAAGGAGTGGGAGGAGGAGGAGGATGAGGAAGCAGCAGCGGTGGGGGCCAAAGTAGTTTAATAATTTATTTAAGAGGGAAAGAAAGCAGCCAAGGGGAACAAATAGTGTTTCTCCCAGAACCAAGCCCCTCTGACCCCGGCCCTGCGTACCTGAAGACCCAGCCCCATCGCATTAGCGGAATTCTCATTTGATGGAATTTTAATATTCTTGCCTTGATGACTTTTTAGCAACATTTACTTTAGGAGGTGAGCAACACCCCCCCTCTGCCCGCCCCCGGAGGAAATGAAACATGTCAAAACCCATTACGAAAAAATCAAAATTTAAATACCTCAGCCGTGTTAGCGCTAATACACACAATCCCCAGCGCTGTGAGGCAACAGCTCGCGAGCGCTCATCTGCTCGCCGCCTCGTAATGAGTCCGTTTGATGGCTAAGCGATTTGTGGGTCACCGAGCATACGTTACAGATCCAATTTAACCCTTGATTGCTTGTACTCTGGAGGACCTGGGAAAAAAAACGTGTTATTGAAATTTAATACCCGATCATTTCTTCTTCCTCCCATGCAGGGACAAAGGTATGCTTACATGACTCTGGCGATGGCCCTTGCAGACGGGGGAGGCGATGGGAAAAAAAAAAGGCAGCCAAGGAAACAAGCGAGAGGGATATGGAAAAACACAAGACAGTTTAATGCATGGAGGTGATTTTTGCCTCATCTGCCAGGCCGGGCTAAACACCAATCCAATTAGCCCCTCAAGGCACTTCACCAAGCACACTCACTATAGGGTCTCCGTCAAGGGATCGCTGTTATAATAATGTTTCGAGCCGCTTGCAGCTGATTGTCATGGCTGTATTAACCGAGTCAAGCAAAGTTCATGGCTTGATGCAAGAAAGAGGCCTGAGCCATGTCAGCCTCTATGGAAGACATGAAATATGTAATTAACAATTATACTAACAAGCGTTATTCAGTATGTTCTTTGGCATTGAATGAAATACAGCAGGAATATATACGTTTACCCATCGTGGGGAATTCGACGTAGGTAATTACGCTAGATGTCCTTCCTGACAATCCTCTCTACTTACAGTATTTGGGCTAAGAACTGGCAAAATGGTGATTTCTTGTAGTTGGGTATCAAAGGCAGGGGCACTACCCATTTTAGTATTGGGGAGTTTATTCCCATTAGGGGTCATGAGTACTGGAGTCTATCAGTTATTATGGGCTTTAGGCGGTTAGTCTCAAGGCTGACACTCAGAGACAGACAGACACACACAGACAGACAACCATCCACTCTCACATTCACCCAGCAGGAGAAATTTTGAGTTATCAGTTCATGTAACACAGGCATGTTTATGGACGGTGGGAGGAAGCCTGAGTGCCCAGAGTAGGGGTTCTCGTGGTTAATCAATTAATTGCCATTATGGCCATAATCGATTGAAAGAAATACTAACAATTAATGATTAAGCTGTACAGTAGAGTAAAGGTGCAGTACCATTGAAGAGTTAGGGCAAGTTAAACATAAAATTAAGCAACTGTTTCCTAAAATATCCAAGCCTATAACTTGTCGTTAGTTTAAAAAAGCCACTATTTTATTATGGTTCATGACTTTGACTTTAATAAAGATTTTTTTTCTAATAAAATGTTAACAGTCAAACAATGATCATTTGTTAAGACTACCAATCAATCGATTAAAGAAAATAAATCGAATGTGCATCCCTAACTCAGCGAGGGAACCCACAACCTCCTTGCAATAAGACAAGAGCACTAACCTCTCTGTCACCATGGAATATGTTTTCTTGATAATGATTATAATCAACAAATTTTTATGAAAATGTGTCAAGAATGAAATCAAGATGAATTTAACTTCTGACCAAACCAAATCTTTAGTGCTAACTATCAAGTCTAAAGGCTCCCTTGAGGCAATACATGGCCCTTTATAATGAACGTGTAACTCACTGTGCATTTATTCCAATTAGTCATGTGCTTATAGTTTCTCTGGTTGACAAAGCACCTTTTACCAGTAGTATTAGTTGTCCACTGGTGAACATGGAAAATCTGTACCTTGAAATACAGTAGTCCAAGTTTTATTGCTTGCTTAGTGTGCATTTGAATATTCATTTTTGCTTAGTTTTGTGTTTTTTTCATGCTCCACACAGTAGGTTGCATGCTTTTTTCAAGTTCTGTCCCATGTTCCCCCAAGCAAGACACTGAACTGTGCATGGTGACTCACCATTAGTCACACTGCAAACTGTTTAGCCAACAGCCTAAATGCCTTTCACTACACCCAGTGACCTTTTGCATGCAGGCTGACACCTTCGATGCTATCCTGCAGAACTTTTCACCCAATAAATAAAGCAATGATTGTTTTAATTCTTTTGGCAAAGAAATATCACAAAAACACATTTCTTTACTCTGAGCAGGCTTTACTCTCAACAGAACAGACCTAAATCGTAACTTGGCTGGAAGCGTCCTGCTACTTCTGTTGTCTCCAGGGAGAGGTTAGAGGATGCTAAGAAGAGAAAAAGAGAGAGGGGCCGCTCAAGAGACTAGATGAGAGTAAACCTTGGATCGGCGTTTGCTGGCAACAGATACGAGACTGAGAGGCTTGCAAAACAAATAACAAATTTGCTAGATTGTTACTTGGTAAGTCAACTTTTTGTGTATTGTCTTGTCATGTTGCTGTTTTTTTTCTTTTTCTTTTTTTTTTTTTTTCTTTTTGGTGTACTAATTGTTTGGTGTTATTTGTTTCAATATTAATAATAATAACCAGAAGGTTGGCGGTTCAAAACCCCACTCCCACCATTGCATACTGTCGTTGTGTCCTTGGGCAAGACACCTAACCCACCTTGCCTCCGGTGTCTGCGCACACTGGTGTATGAATGTGAGTGTGAATGGGTGAACGGTTCCTTGATGTAAAGCGCTTTGAGTGCCCATGAAGGTGGAAAAGCGCTATATAAAAATGTGACCATTTACCATTTACCCCAACCAAAATAAACTAAAAATAAACTAAAAGCTAATAGTTTGCTATTGACCTTTACAAAGGGAGGTAGAAGTAGCCCAACGTTATCTTCCAAATATTTTTAATTTCAGCCATTCCTAAAGGAAGACTGTCGTAGCCCCCTTAAATTTTGAAAATCCCACGCACACCCCCAACTGTACAACTTCCCTCTATTCAAAAGGCTATACCATGTTTTCTTTTCTTTCTTTCTTTTTTTTTTTTACATATATTTATATAAAAACCTTACAAAAACACTGACCGTTGGATGAGAAATGTTTTAAAGTATTTTTTTTTAAATCAAGTTTATAACTGTACTTCATTTCAACTTCAATTTATTTTTATGTACTTAATAAAGACAGCCTCTCGGGGCCCCACTGCAGTACTCTGCTTTGGGAACCACTGTCTTATTTGAATAACCTATAGCAAAAATAGCATTATTAGTGTGTAATGCAGCATTAGGGGCATGTTTGTCACTGGCATGTTGTTATGTAAAAGTCTTCTGCCCTTGTGGCCTGTAGAGGCGCATGATGGATAATGGCTAAAGTTAACTTTTTTTTTTTAATTGGCAAACCATCAAAAATATTTTTCTATTGAATACAGATAGGTAGTCTGGTAACTTAACCTGATCAGCCAACAGGTAAGAGGGGCATCTGGAGTTGTAGCTGTCTCTTTAGCAGCCGTTCTTTACCTTTTTTTTTTTTCACCACAGACTATTTTAACGCATAACATTTTTTATAAACTTGAATTAATATCACTATGTGCCATATGTTGCACATTATGTAAATAATGTTTTCTATTGTAATAAATCGACTTTTCTGAGCTTTTTAGCTCATTGAGTAATCCTGTATGCTGAGGCGTTGCCCTTCTTAAGAGCTGGAAACACACTTGGAGATTTAGATTCTGAAGTCAAATCTTCCCATTTTCATTTTCGTGTGAACAAAAAAGGAGAGGATCAAGAGGCAGTCGTGTCTTTGAAAGGCTTATTAATATTGATTAGTTTAAGTTATAAAATGTGAAATGTGGATGCAAAGGTGTCCAAGGTGTCTGTTTTAAAAAGCTTGAAAAAGCATAATATGGGCCCTTTAATGTTTAATTTTTAGTATTTTTATTCATATTTCCTTTTGCTATGTTTAGCATCTAGTCTAGTTTATTGGCGCATGGAGAAACGGCAGCAAAAGCGGTCAGACATAAGATGCTTTTCAAAATTGCAATAGGGTGTAAAATAGAGCTAAAATACCATGACTTCTGGTGTGTAGCCCGGTAATCGGAGACCTCTGCTCTACAGGGCGTATAAGCCGATTCTAATGTGGTCATAATTTCAGTCTATAAACTAATATCTTTATTGTCCTCCCCGTCTTATTTTAGATGATGATTCCACTGGGGCAGTACAGCCTTTCCCGGAGCAGAGGCTAATTGAAAGCTCAAGTGTGGAGTGTGTACAGGCACGGCTCATTCCCAGCATTTGTCATTAGAGCCGACTGCTGTGGGAGAACAGAGAGCAGCGCGCCACTCGTGTGTAACCAAGATTTATGCTAATGTCCCCGCGCATATGCTTATTCTACATATCTATATTAAACTTAATAGACTGTTACATTGCTTCTTAACCCCGGCTTCCATACATGATTACCTTTTCTGATTTCTTTGCAGACTGGCGCATAAACACAGGACGGCGGTTTTATCAGCGTGTCAGTGGGTTTGTTTCCAGTGGCGGCACCCGGGCTCTCATAATCGTTCAGATACTTCGGGGACTCGGGGCTGGGCGGCATGCTTTTGCCTAAGAGGCTACAGTTAACTTGTCACCCTGTCAAAGCTGTCCATACACCGGCGCTTTTCTAACTACGCTAGCCCAGGAGGTTTACATTCTGGCTGTCACTCATGGAAGAGAGCAGTGTTAATTTGACACAAATGCACTTCAGGTGATTGGGGAAACCATTATTACCTATTATTACCATATTAGAATTGAATGTCTAAGCAGTAGTTACAGTCTGGACTTTTTTATGACTTTTTTTTACAGTGAACTGCAGAGATTTTTATAGCATAAATTGTACACATTCCCATTTGACATGTGTCCTGGGGCAGTCTAAAAAAAAAAAGCAGAATGCTTACGTTTTGCTCAGAAATTGTTTCATATGTTAATGTTAAACTTCCATTGTGCATAAAGTAAAAATTATAACAAAAACAATGCAAAACACCTTTTTTTATTTTACGTTAAATGGGCTATATTCTGCAAAATATTTTTGTTTCAAACTTTCTACCATGTTATAATGTTCATTCATCAAAAACATACCTTGTGTTTTGCTTTATTCACGCCTGTTTGACCAATCCTGTAATCTCCGACGCTAAGTTTCTGAGGCCTCAGGATGCTCAGTACCATGAACCTCCAGCTCTCTCATAAACCCCGCCCACTCCAGGAGGAACTGACCAATCAGCAAGCGATGGGCAGTCTGGCTCTTTTCAAAGATTCTGCTCCTTTGGCTTGGCCTACTTAGAAGAACTGGCTTATATGGCTCCCAAATGGCTCTTCATTAAGTATCACTCAGCATTTTATTTAGGGCTTATTTGGCAATACTGAAGGTTTTTGTGTCGGTAAACAATTTTTTGATCAGTATTTTCATAAAAGTCTTTTCATGTCATCTTTTCCCGTCATTTTCATGCAGTCTGAAAGAACAAAATACAGTTACAACATTCTTTACTTGTCTCTGCAGTCTCTAGTATAATCTAAATGCATCCAGTTCTGTTTTTAGCAAGTTTTTTCACCTTTTATCCCAACAATCTAATATGTAAATCCGACTAACCTGTTACCCGTCTCTCTCTCTCTCTGTTGCTCTCTCTGAGTGCCTGTACCACTACACTTGCTGGCTTCAGAGCCCACCTTATTTTTGTCACATAATAATATGATCTTAGTCTGTCCTTACATGTGATTGGCTGTATGGTGTGCTCATTGAAATAAAATTCCACTCTAACTGCGCAGATTTTTTTGCAGAGCTAAGCAGGAGCAGCTGAAGATTCGAGGACTCAAACCAGGGACCTTTTTGCTGTGAGGTGACACTGCTAACCATGTAGCCACTGTGTCATACAGCCACCTAATCCCTAAGGAATAAGCAGAAGATAACTCTTTTTGTGATATTTTAGAAAAGACATAGCTTGCCTCTATCAGTAGCTTGAGCTACAGTATTTTGTAACAGTAATTTTGGGGTTTAAGATTTCCTTTTAGCTTTTATGGTTTTCTAGGAGGGTGTATAGTAAAGCACATGGAGTAGTACTTGATATTACCTTTGATATTTTAACATATTCTAAGTCCAAAAGCCTGATACAATGCTGTCAGTATAAAGGTGCATTGAGCTGGTAAAATGACATTTGGTTCAAGTAAGTGGTATTTATCAGCTGCTCCATTTGGCATTTTGGTGAATGGCCCTGTGCTGCTATACGAGGAGGGCCACAGCGGGGTGTGGCACTGGCGGCTCCACTCTGCAATTTAGGTGGAGAGTCTTAGCGTGTAAGTGGACGCCATCTGCAAAATAAGCAGCTGGCAAACCACCACTATATTATCAGCAGTAAACAGTGTTCTAGAGCTATGCTGTGGTGTTGTGTGGTACTTCATGATATCCAAACTGGATTATTTTCCCCTTGGCTTGACATATTTTGTTTAATGCAGCTAGATTGCATGTTATTGTTATATGTTATATGTTATTAACATGTTTCGAAGGCTGGCAGATGTCCTAAATCTTTTTGTCCATTGGGAGGCAGCACAGTCAGATGCAACAATAAAAAGCTTCTAAAAACAAGCATGCTATAGGCTATCCCAGTAACTATGGGCCTTAGATGGGGTACATCTGTAGCCAGTTAGCCGCCAAGCTGACATATACACAGGCAGACAATCATTCACTCTCACATTTAGGCTATAAACACGGCAACGTCTCAGAAAATGTGTGTCCATACGAGTCCACACAAAACCACTTAAACGCTGTAATACATATGCCACGCCTGTTAGTGTCGCAGCCCCAGAAACACACTAAAAACAAAGAAAGAAAACCGGTACTGAACATGGCGGTGAATATGAATGTGCAAGCTACAAATGGGACCTTAGACATAAAAAGCTCAGCAGCATTTGTAGCTACAACACAACACCATAAAGCGCCCTTGTTGTTGTCATCAGAGTTTAGCACAGAAAAGACGCTTATGGGTTGTAAAACTGACACGTGTAAACAACATTTTGAAATCTTTCTGCTCTAGGACCCGGTTTCAAAAAGGATCTATTTCAGGCTGCAAAACACCAGATCCATGTGCATGAAACGATAAAAAACCTTTGTGGATATGCCTAAGCCAATCCCCGTGTGGACAAGGCCTTAGAATCACTAATTCACCTCCACATGCATGTCTTTGAAGTTGGAGTACCCTCTGTTGAATGACTACACAACATGAAGCTAACAGAGAGCTGACTATTTCGTAGTGACAGCGGTTTAAAAACTGAAATTATCAATATATGTATTTGAAGGTCCGGTGAACAGTGTCTCGAGTCGTGATTTTTGCTCAGAAACACCAAGTTACAGAGGTTACATCACAATCATGAGGACTCCCTTTGTGACAGGAGTGTCACAAACAGTGTGATTACTAATGGTAAAAGATTTTTTTTTTAAACACGAGATCTCACATTTGTATGGAAATATTTACTTATCTTTATATAATGAATGAAGTAATCAGTGCTACAGCTCTGGAAAAACACTTTTAAGGATTCTTGTATCACTGAATTACTAAACTAGAAATAATTCTGTTACTCAGCAAACAGTTCTACTGATGTATTTATTTGTTTACTGCAAAACAACAAAGAAAAACGACTATTGTTATGTTGTTATGTTGATGAGCCACGTGGTTTTCCAAGTTGATCTCATGAACAGACATTTTTCGGAAGTCAGCTTTTTTGAGTCGGGACTTCCGAGATTCCGATGCATTATGAACGCGGCATACTAGCGATCCTTGTTATCAACATGGTGACTCAGGTCTAACATCTGTGGTTGTATAAATAAAAGGGACACAATAAAACTATTGAATCTGCTTCTCCAAACTGTGGGGTGTGCTAATTACACCATGTAAGTAATCTGCCTATATAATCTTTTTAACTGTTTTATGAATGCATCATTGTAAATGGAGAATGTTTATACAATATATCATCTTTCTGTAGTGCTGTGACTGATCCCTTACATCACAACAACAGTAATGTGAGAGTGTTTGGATTCAGAACTGTGTTTGTAGTCTGTGCACAGAAATCTGCAGGACGCCACTTAAGAAGCATTGGACCAGTCTCTGTAGCTCTTAATTTACACTTTCAACTCCAGCTCTCCCTCCCGGCCCATTCTACCGGCTCTTGACTTACAAATTGCTGCTTTAGTTTCATTGTAGCAGCTTTCTAGGGAGAAAAAAACATTTGAAAAAAAAAGCGCACTCAGGACACTTGTCCCCATGCAATCCAGCAAAGCAGCCCCTCGGCTTACAGTCAGCACATTGTTTCCGCCTGTCCCTCAAAGAAACTAACCTCAGCGCTGTCAATAACCTCTCCAGCCATTCTCTAACCTCCACATCCTTTCACTCGACTTGGACCGTTTCCAACGCGCACACAGGCAAATAAAACATGGACGTAAGCCCTGAATAACTCAGAGTAATTCCCTCTTTAAGCTTAAGACAAAAATATCAGGTTGTCTTTAGCATGCCAATGAGAATGCACAGAGAGAATGTTCCCAGTGGACATGGGAAAGGAAAAGGGCAAGTCCTTACTTCAAATAAAGTATCTGTGGAATAAACATGTAGTGAAAAGTTTTATGGCACAAAGCGGTAGTCTGTCCAGCCATTTAATGTGTTAGTAAGAAGAAGAATGGGATGGGACCATTGAAACATATTACCACTTAAAGGTCCTCTATTAAGCTTTTTCAGGCTTTTTGAAATCATTTTGGACACCTTTGAATTAGAATGCCACATTTTATAACTTAAAATAATGTATGGAAAATGTCTTCTTTTGGGAAGTTGTTACTTTGACTTTGCAGAGAATGCTTGGATACTGGATACTGTGCCAAAATACTAACCTGGCAAAAGCCAGATTGGGGTAATGTTAGCACAGAGTTGCTAACATTATATAAATCTGGAATGAATCCCATTTAAAACATTTGTAAAGGGGAGGGACTTTCAGTAGAATACTTGGAGGTTATTGAATAAAGCACCAGCTACGTAGCTAAACAACAAACCACTACGACAGTAAAACAAAACAACAAGATTTTTGTAAATGTAGACCAGCATACCTTACGTTTTTTCTGCATTGCCATGTTGTTAACAAGTATTGCTAAAAGTGCTTGTTGTTGTCGGCAAACCTAAAACCCACCCACTCACGGCAGTACTGCCACACCATTGGCCCAGGCCACCACTGGCCCAGACCCAAACAGATCAACAGAAGCCTCACAAGATGGATTCCATGAGTTTGTGAACTCACAAATTTCACAACAATCCAGGGGCAATGCAAGGTAACCAAAACATCCCCAGCCAGCAGCATACTGGACTGATCCATTCATGTCCTACTAGCAACAATTTATTACTGCACATATCATGGCTATTTAGCAAGGATATTAGCAACATGATGCTAACAAATGACAAGAATACTTGTTCAAGATGAACAAGTGCCTCACCGGAATGGAAGGCAGGAACAGACGGTGGGGATGGGGAAAAACACCTGAAAAACTGCCTCAGATCACACAGTGTCTCATTGGAAGTACAGATCTGGGGCTGCTTTGGACTACTTTGGGAAATGGAAACGCCCTCAACCCAGGCCATCCCGCACCGTACCGCCCCATGGAAAAGTACCATAGGTTTTTTGCAGTGCAGACTTGGGCTGACAGAGTGAAGTAGGAGTGGCCAGCAGGGGGAGTGAAGGCCTTGAGTGTCTGAGATTTTTCAGCAGACACACATATGCAGTGGTGGACAAAGTAAATAAAGTACTGTTACTACAAAAATAATATTACTCAAGTAGAAGTAAAAGTACCCAACAAAAATTTTACTTCAGTAAAAGTAAAAAAAGTTAAGTATAAAATTAACTTAAGTAAAAAAGTACATCTGAATGTTTTTGCAAAAGCTTCTTCTTTTTCTTCTTCTTCTAACTCGAGTTTCAAACCCTGAACCTTCTGATTGCAAGTCCACAGAGACCACACAAGACCACAGAGGACAAAAACTACTTTTACTTCTCTAGAAAGTTTTACTCCCATTAAAGTAAAAATAAAATCATCCAAATTTTATTCATATAAAAGTATGTTCTACAAAATGTACTCAAAAAGTACTTTTTACTTAATTAATTTACTGGAGTAAAAGTATCTTCTTACTGTCCATCACTGCACATATGGGAACACAAAGTGAAAATTAATACCTTTTAGTTATAAAATGTGAAATACTAACTAGATATGTCATTTTTTTTTATTCTGGAAAAATGCAGTCTTATACAATTAGGACCTTTCAAATTTGTGAGAAAGAAATGATCCAGTCTTTCACAAATTGCAGCATGGAAAGTTAAAACTGAATGCAAACAGAAGCAATCATTGAGCCTCTGGTATCAAATTGAAGCTCATCATATACTGTGTCATGTCTGAGTGCATAGGTTAAGAGCTTATCATTTTATTAATCACTGGTGGGACATTGACACTTCAGATATTATCCAGCGCGCTTCTGCAAGTCCAATCACACTGAAAGGCTTTTTTTTTTTTTTTTTTTTCAAATCCACTCCACTCAACAGCCTCACACATTCCAGCATGGCTCCAAATTAAGAGAGTAATCCAATGAAATATTAATTTCATTATTGTGGGGTTTTCACTTAAGCACACTATTTTCATAATTGTTCCATAAATTATATTTTCCAGTACATTTAGCTCGGATGGATGATTAATTTCAGTTGGAGTTTGTTTATGGAAGCCTCTGCGTTACAAGAGTCTGTGTGTTTTTTGGAAGATCGCGGAGAGTCCTTTAGCTGAACGGAAATTAGGCGGCTGGCAGTGAGGGTCAGACAGATTAGCAGATTTAAGATACTTTTTATACTGCACCACATTAGTAAGGCTTCTTTTTATGAGTGTGGGATTTCATAAGGCAAAGACAGAAGGTAGCATATGCCGTGGATGTCCTTTGGTCTGTCTGACTCCACATATTCATCAAAAAGCTGTGGTCTCCCATGAGCTCGTGCCATATGCCGCTGGAAAATGTCACTGGGAGAAGCAATAATAATTCACCTCCTTCACAAATGCATATGATTTTCCAACCTACGGATATTTCTATACAACATTACACCCAGCTGCTAACATAAAACATGGTTTGCCAAAGCATTAATGAATAATAAAGTTTTTTTATTCAATCAAGAGAAAGACAAATATCATTATGTCCCTCTAAGCCAGTGGTTCCCAACCTGTTTTGTCTTGTGTACCCCCTTCAAAGTGTCCGTGTGAGTTTCCTTTGGGTACTCTGGTTTTCTCCATCAAAATCAAAACAAAACATGCAGGATCCTGGCCCAAGAACTGTGGAAGGGTCCCTGGGTGCAGAGCGGTCGCCCACTGCTCCTGACAGGTTGCCCCAGCAGCATTTAAGAACTGGTGAAATGCAGAGAAAACATTCCCCTATGAGAACAATAAGGATAGGTTAAAGTTGTTGTTGGTGCACATTTGTGGAGCCACAGGGGAGTTCTCTCAGTCAGAGGTTAATGCATTATCTACCCATGCACCAGATACTCCTCGAACAGCCCCCTTGACACATCTGTAAATCCTTAAATAAGTGTAATATGTGAACCAAGGTGACACCATGATATATTTTATAATTAGCCCTGAATAGCAGAACATAGCTCCTCTGTGACCACTCTGTGATAGGCCTTACATTTTATAATACATTTAAAAATTGTCCCACTGGTCAAATGATGGCCCCCTAGTGGTGTACACCCAGGTAGGACAGATAACAGTTACTTTAATCACCACACTACCAATAAGGACTGTGCCAAATTCTTCCTCTGCTATAGTCCCAATCCTACCCTCACACTCCCAGTAACTATCTAGCAACCTCCTTCTTCTTCTTCTAGTTTATTGCAAATACATACCAGATAAAAGTGGACCCACCCAGTGAAAGTCCCACCAATGATTTCAACGAGAGCCATTCCAGATTATCGCAAGCTGGCTTTTGGCAGGTTAGGAAACCGGAGTGCTTGGTACCCACGGTAACACAGGGAGGACATGCAGACTCCACCCAGGGAGAGTGTGTCCCTGGGCCGAAGATTGAAGCCACGATCACAAGAGCACTAACGCTCTGCCACCTATTGATGCCAATATATTCTAAAAATGCCTATTAGTACATACACACACACACACACACACACACGCACACACACACACACACACACACACACACATATATATATATATATATATATATATATATATATATATATATATATATATATATACACTGGGTAACTCTTTGAACCTACTTTGATCTATTAAGTTGTAATAAAGGATTAATAGGTATTTAATTAACAGTAATTTAATACATATTGTGCTAATGTAATATCAAGATATTGTGTCTGTATGGTTACAAAGAAAAAAAAATCCTTCTACATGTATTTAATATCCCGTACAGATGTTTTACTCCCAAAATGGACAGGGAACTGTGGGGTTTTCCAGAGAAGATCCTGGATAATAGAATATTTAAAAGGTAAAATTGGTGTTTTCCTTTATTCATGAAAGGCTGCGGTCGTCCTCTGCGTGTTAGATGAGGAGAAGGGCTGTTATCTGCTGATCCCAGAACTTCCCCTGGAGCTCTGGAGTGGGCCGTATCACGTAGTGCACCCTGCTCTGGGACCATGCAGCCTGCTGACAGGAAGCCTCGATTAGTGAGCCACAAAGAGGCCAATATAGAGGAGCACTTCCTCCGCCAAAGGGTGTTCGTCCGGAGAACACGCTCCAAGCCTCTTTCCTGACGGGGACAGTGACAAACAGGCTGCCTGGCCCACCAGGGGACGCCGTGATGGATTGGGATTCAGTTTCTCCAACACACATGCGAGTCTCCCTATGCACACCATGACTGAGCAGGCATTACAGCACATGAGAGGCCGTGCAAATAAACACAAAGTGATTTCTTTGATAGAGAAAGATGGGCTATCATCATTGTTCACTTACAAAAACACAACTGCTAAATTGATTTGCAATGAAACAAACTGTGATTTCAATGAATGCTGGCAGGCGTCCAGGCGGAGAGATGAGTATGTTTGGACTAGCCCCAGCCCTGCGCGTGCTGCCTCCCCTCAGACAATGGGCTGTGGATGTGGAAGTGGGCCCAGGCCAGATGAGGAAGAGCAGATAGCGAGGGTGGGATAGCGGTGGAGGTGTGCCGTGCTCAGACTGGTGGGCTGTTATGGGACCCTGTGGCGGAAGGGCATTGTTCAGCAGAGGAAAGGCACAACAACAATAAAAAACAACTCTTCCTGAATCTTTTTATATGATTATGTTCAGAACAATTGAGTGGGTGGGATCCGCTACTTTGAGGATACTGAAAGACGCTTCTCCTTTGAGAGCTGGAATGATGCTTTCACACCTTACCGTGGAACACTCGCCGGAAAATAAAACAATGTGAGCGGCTGAGCAGCGGGCTTATTGATCAAGAACTGTGTCCATGGAGCCAGATTACAATGGCCTTTGGCCTGTCACACATTAAGCTCTGAACCAAAGGTTAATGAGGGGAAAAAAAATCTTAATGCAGCCGTTTTTTGCATTTATGCATTTTTCCTTCTATAATCCAAGGCCAATCACTATTAATCAAATTGAGTGGAAGTTTAGCTCAGATTCTGCAGATACATCAAAATAGGTTGAAGAATGGAATAGGTATTAAGACTGTATTAGCCAAAAACTCCCACTAATTTTAATGTTATAATGTTGTTGCCTCATCAATAACAGACCTGGAGTTGTGTTGTTTCTTTCTTCCCTTTTTGAGTAAGTCATAAATGGCAATTTAGGGGTACGATGCATTTTATTTTTAATTTTATTTATGTTTTTTATAGATATGAAATAATAATGCTTCTGATATTAAGTAAAAAAAAAAATTAACAACTCCTATGACATTTAATTATCTTACTAAATATTTTATGTAAAAAAATATACCTAAAAAAGTTAATTAACTTACACACACAATGAGACACTTGACCTTGGCTGTTATTAGATTCAGTAGTTGAATATGAAAAGATCACTTTATTTTTTTTTTATTTATTTATTTATTTTTTTTTGCATTGTTATTTTGGAAATAAATTCTAAACTAATTACAAGTACCTGGTCCCTGTACCCTTGGTTGGGAAACAGTGATTTAGATGATGTCTTAAGGTTTATCACAACAAAAGGTTAAAAAGAAGGTCATCTGGACTGTTTTTTTTTTTTTTTTCAAAGTTGAAGACATTTCACTTCTTATCCAAGAAAAAGAAAGCCTTCATCTTCTTTGACATCTTTTTAACCTTTTGTTTTGATTCAGTTAGCCTTGATGTCTGCGAGTCTTCACAGGCATCTTAAGGTTTAATATTTTCACAGAGGATTTTTTAATACAATATACCATTAATTGTGTACATCCTATGCCTTTCTTGGTATGATCCTTTGCCTTTATATTTTTCCTCAGCCGTTGCTCCAGCCGTACAATAGAAAATACCAGCAGTGTAAATAACAAGGCTTCTCTGTGTGTTGGCTCCTGCTGCACTAACCCTAGGGTCATGCACCTGATATACCTTTGAATCCTCCGTCTGCCAGAGTGCACGGGTCTTCCACAGAGTCCACGGGGGGGAAGGCGGGTCTCCAGATAACAGTCTGGTGTGATCCTCAGCAGCTCGGCCCCTCCAGGCTCAAACATCAGCTTGCTCTTCATCTCAGCCTTGCGTTTTTGTAGCTGTCCATTGATTCAGTCCACGCTCAATGCAGAGAATGTTGTACAGCTTAGATCAGATAGTGAGCTATTGTCTGGATGCAAGAAATATCATGTTTTGTTGGTTATTGGAAATAATATGGTGCTGTTATATGAAGAAATCAATGCAATAGCCAATAAAGAATATTTTAGTGTTGTAATGGGAGAGCAAATAGAGCTATTTAGTGTTGCAAATGTGCTGAGAACATTAACAAGTGATTCAATATTTAGTTGTTATAATTATTAGCTCTACATACTGTAAGCTTAAGGGGCTATATTATGCAAAATCTATTTCACGCATGTTTGAGTAATTCTGTATTCTCTACTGCTGATTTTCTGAAGCCGCAAAACGCTCGGTTTCACAAACTCCACCTCTCCCATGAATCCCCGCCTACTCCAGGAAGCACTGATCAACAGATTGAACAGCTTTTTTTTCTCAGTTTCTGCTCAGATGACTACTTGAGAGCTACGCGCTGCTGGTCTCTTCATCTCTTTCTGTTACGGCACCAGGTAAGTATTATTGGAATTTTTTCACATATTTTTTTTAAATGTGCAATGCTGTTCTAAAGGTTTAAAAAGATACATAAAAGCATAATATAGCCCTTTAAAGATACTTGCTAAAAGTCACTGAATTCCTATGGTATGTTGAACGTGCAGTGGACAGAATCATGGCAGATCATAATAGTTCATCCATCACAACCACAAATTCTGCTTTAACAAGGTAACTCTGACCAACAGAAGCAGATTCAGGTGCTGTTATGTGAAAAAAAAAAAAACAACAATTCCTAAAACCTTTCTTTTTTTAGTTATAAGCTTTTAAAAAATGTAGCTCATATTGTTTTTCACAAATTCAAAGTTCAAGTTTATTTTTGTTGAAGGTCATCATTGTAGGTGTAATATGTGGACATGCCGGTGCTTTTTAGAAGTATGTCAGTATTGAAAAGTGAGCACTTTTTTTGAGGGTGTACTTTTGGTATTTAGTTGATTTTTGCTCTTGTTTAGTTAGAGAACTTGAATACCTCCTCCATCATTGATGTATGTACACATTTGTGTAAATTTAGACAAAGCACAGAATTATTATTATTATTATTATTATTATTATTATTATTATTATTATTATTATTATATTGACATAACATCATATTATTGTTTCATATTGGTGGTATCTTAGAAAAAATAAAATAAGAATTCTAGTCGTAAAAATAAAAATTTCAAAGTAAATTGAATTGTATTACTGATACAGTAATCACATAAATTCATGTTTTGTGATCTTATGATTACTTATTTTTAGTTTACCTACAACTTTGCATTTCAGCCGTTATTTTCCATATTTTAATCACTTTGTATTGGCAAAATAAAGTTTTAAACTGTTTATAAAGTAATGTTTTACACAGCTTTTACTGCAAAAATATTCTGTTTGGCTTTAATTGGTCTTTACTGTTGCCATTTTACAGCATGTCCTTGTAAACATTTCAGACCCAGTTGAATACCTGTCAGCTTTGAAACATATGCATTGTAGATGAACCAGTATAAATATAGTGTGCACAAGAATACTATACGCAATATTTTAAAGTGTGGGAAAATTACACTTACAACTGTAGTTAAAACTCCAGCAGTGATTTAGTGCCGCATGTTGTGCGAAAGATGGAGAAAATAAAAAGCTGCTGTGTAAAAGGCACATTCTCACACTTCTAACAGGAACCTGATCCAGCAAGCGTCTTCTTAAGGAACACGTTTATGACCGAGGGGGGCAGGCTGATGGGCCGGGCAGCGCTCTTCAGCAGACTGTAAATGTCATCTTCTCTTTGACACACAGGAGACAAATGAGCCGCGGCCCCACTGCCAGTGCTGGTTTGCTTTGCCCTTCCCTTCTTCAGGAGCGGCCAAGTCTGGGCTCAAAACAGACGCGCCTTTTTACTCCAGCTCTCAATGTGGTCCTCTGAGTCTCCAGCATTAAATATATTTTAATGTCTCGTACTAAAGATATTTTAAGGTTTTGAATCTGGAAGAACTTCACATGTTCTTGACACATACTTGGTGGTCATTTGAACCGTTTTCCATTTTCACATTCATGTGAGCAGGCTCACAGCTGTGCGACACAAGATATACCTACTTCAGATATCAAAAAGTGAAAATATGTTTGTATATGCCACAACAGCATTGTGCAGTTTCTAAACACAAAAGGATTTGATGTTGTCCATCTAAATCTATTACAGCTGCATTACTGTTCAGAAAGAAATGTTAAACCCATCACCACTGATATGACCTTTGACCTTTACAATGTAGATACGGCAATTTACTTTTGCAGCTGTAAAAAAGAAATAATATTGAATGAGAGAGAAAAAAAAAAACTAAAACAGGATGCAGCCTCAATAATGCTATGTTTATTTTGTTTATTTACAGTGTTATATCAAAACAGGAAATTAAGTATATCACTTTGAAATAACATACTCTGAACAGCACTTTAGCAGACAACTTTGGCAGAGAAAAAGCTTAAAGGGGTCTGTAGAGGGCCTCAGAGTCAGAGGGGCCCAAAACTTCTATTATAATGGGTCTATGTGAAGCCTCCTTCTCCTGGGTTGACAGGTTGATTATGTGTAGTGTGGTTGGCTATAGTTGGAGTTTGTGACATGGATCTGGTGTAAAGCGTCTCATTCTTTTGCAAGATTGTTGTGCTTGCACATGGTCCCTTATAAATAGATAATAAACTAAAATAAATTAAACACAGTCTACTGCACTTTTAATATCAGGTAAATTCTAATTTGATGAAATTCAACAGTGCATATTTGACAAATTATTTCACAAAATTTAAGGGGAAGTTCAGCTTCTCTTGTCTTTCAGCTTCTTGTGGTGCCATTGCTGGAAGGCATTAAAAACAAAGATATGCTAATAAGATAACCAATGCTCTTTTTTTATTCCGAACATTATCTCTGAAGTTGCATCCACTGATGTCACACATTGTCGACAGGTGGCAGCAAATTCAAGTCATACAATTCAATTTTTGTTTATTTCTACAGCAACAATGGCATCTTTAACAATAACTAGCTAGCTCTCAAACATGTATTATAGGCACCCTCTGTCACTCTACATTATTGCAGCCCATACAGATAAATAATACATGTGTCCTATAACAGTGCATGGTTCTCAACTGTTCTAGCTTCGGGACCCACCACCACCCTAAATTGACAAGCCATGACCAAAATAAAAGAAATATTTTAACTGATCAAATGTATTGAACCTGAAACAGAATAATGTCAGAATATCACAGTACACCAACACAAAAGGAACACATTTAACAAGCAAGAGGTGATGCTAGAGAGGGCACTATTCAATGAAAAATGAAAAAGTGCAATACAAAAAGGAGATGTATACAAAATTGACTTTTCTTCTGATGACCTTTTCAGTGGTAAATACCGAAAGACATAGCGCTTTGAGGAGAATTAAGCAGCGCTCACTTCAACCTTAGGTGTAACAGTAACATAGCATTTTATTAGTCTTTTTTTTTTTTTGGGGGGGGGGGGGGTCCTGACCCACCAGTTGAGAATCACTGTCCTATACAATACATATTACACTCTTTATATCTATATAGGGTTCATTTACCTTGCTAATGTACTGATGATGCTGATTTATATCACAAAACAATACAATCTTTATTATCAATGATCATTTTATGGATACATTAAAATGTTTTGGGAAGACCACTATTTGTTAAGTGTGTTTTAAGCCCCATGTCTTGCCTCTTTACACTTTGCCCCAGCCTTCAGACAAGTCCTGAAAGCTGGCCACCTATGATCATTAATATCTGGCTCACTGTGTCATCAAATGCTATTGTATCCAATAACCAACTGGCAGTCCTAGTGTTAAATGTTAGCTTACAGAAAGACCTTGTTCTAAAAAGAGTCCATCATTTTTTGGTTTTTTTTTTTCTCCCCCGTCTTGGAGCAACATTAGCTGGCCTTCTGGATGTGCTGACCCGGGCCAGACAGAGAGGCTACGGAACTGGCAACTGTCTCCTCACGCCATTAATCAAGCCCACAACGGACTGTCTTCAGCCCAGATGGGAAGCCTCCCGTACGAGCACCGAAAAAATAAGCAGGCTAATTAATTCCTATTGTTACAGACAGGAGATTAGATGCGGAGAAATTAAGAGGGGCACGCAGGGGAAGAGTGTGCGGACTGAGTCACCTTAGACGAAAAAAAAAAAATCCGCGTACGCTGTTTTTTTTTTAGGGAGTATCTATGAGCTGGAGTGACT
This sequence comes from Bostrychus sinensis, assembly GCA_020698575.1. Classification (NCBI taxonomy): domain Eukaryota; kingdom Metazoa; phylum Chordata; class Actinopteri; order Gobiiformes; family Eleotridae; genus Bostrychus; species Bostrychus sinensis. Next base: position 29,584,015 of record CM036251.1, on the reverse strand, counting down.
AAGAAGGGCAGTGGCGTATAGTGCAGCTTGGAGGTTAATGAATGATAAGGAGCCTAGAGCGCTCTGGGACACCGTGTGGCAGTGATTAGACGGGGCCCCAAAAGGACACAGTCAAACTAGCAGACTACTTTACAAGGATGGAGGGAGATAGCGCTTTTCATTCCCAATGGCTATATTCCAATGAAAGAGGAGCGAAGGAGCGGAACTATGCACTGATAAGCCACGATAAGTGTGACGGGCGGTGACAGCGCTGAAGTTTGGAAGAGCTCGACGTGTGCAATGGAAAAATGTACTTTAAGTTCTTTTATTTGTATGCATTCAACACGTGATGCACCCCAAAGTATGTAGAAACAAACAAACAAAAAATAAAAACAACAACAACATCAACAGTCTATATTTTACAATCACACATATTGGCCCTACAAAGAAAAATAAAATAAAATAAATGTGTATTGCTGATAATTAGGGTTTATCTTGTAGTCTACAACAATATACATTGTGACATTCCCCAAGGAGCTAAAGCGGAGGCAGACTCTTTGTGTTTTGTGTCTTTACTTTATTGGGAAAAAAAATTTAAAACTTATGTTATTAGTTTTTTACCTTGTGCAGCATCACTCAGGTTCTATCTAATTTGTTATGGTCTGCACCATTGGATCAGTCGATGAAGGTTTGCCGATAGCCACAAGCCATTTAGCAATAGCTAGTTAGCAATACTTAACAAGATGGCAATGCCAAAAAGCGGAATAATGCTGCTATACAGCAAAAATCCTTCAAGATATTTATTATGTTGTTTCACCATTGTAGCAGTTTGTTGTTTAGCTATGTGGTATGAGTCTTTGCTATGATTGGCTAAAACAAATCACTGTAGTTGGTCACTAGCTGTGCTTTAATCAATCACCTCCAAATTCTTTGGGTATAACAGTGCTGATGTTACACATATCAATCTGGCTTTTGCAAGGTTAATGAGATGTTAAAAGGGCAAGAACTTTGGTGAATAATGTATTCATTAAATATACTGAATATTAATTTACAACACAAACATCTGCTGAGGAGTTTTATATAAGTGACCTTCCAATTGACATATTAATCTTTCCTCAGTGGCAGTATAATGGCAGCAGCAGTTACAGTAACAGCAATAAAAGTACTAGCAGCAGCAGTAGTAATAGTAACACGTTCTTGATTTAAATGCAATATACACTATACCAAGGGTCTGCAAGGCAATTATTGCCAAAAATACTACATTTGTATCTAAAGAGCTGCAAACTATTTTAATGTACAACGTTGATTTGCCTCAAATTGAAATATTATAGTCCTATATATGGTCATTAATTACTGTAAACCACTGGATAACTCTGTTAAATACTCACTTCACGGATTATCTTTAGGCCACTAAACATCAGTGCAATATACTGGAGCCATGCATATTCAGAGAACTGGAGTTACATACAGTAACTGTTTATTGGTGCTGTTTATTTAACTCATGTGTTTTGCATTTCTAATCAGCCTGTGTGTGCAACTGTGTGGCCAATTAAAAAACATTTTATTATAAGTAAGTTCATAGCCAACTCTGGAAAACAGAGAGAAAATTTTATTTTGACAGATGATGTGGATGCAGGTTGTTTCACAGATGTGCACTTGGCTACATACACTATATTTCCAAAAGTATTAGCTCAGATGCAGCTAATATATTTGCTATAACAACTGAGAAAGTTTAGTCTTTAAAAATGACAGGGATCTCCACCAGCCATCCCTGCAAAAGAATATCATGATTTATTCATTTATCATTTTCCACAAATTTCCATAACTGAAGTTCATCTCAGCAACTATGGTTCTTAGGTGTGGTTCACCCTGGACAGTGACTAGTGACTAAAAATGCAGGGATTTAACTTGACAATATTTATTTACCTATAAAACTTTAAAGTATGTCCCTGTAACCCACTTAATGTTGCATGTTATCCATGTGTCCTCAGCTCACGGGCCACAGACTCTTGCTCTCCGATTTGTGCTGACATCGCCCCTCGTGAACCCACCGTCACCCTCCTCAAACCCCGCACTCCTCTGCCGCCCCAAACACACTCTATTTTCAATCCTTGCCGAAACACAAAGGTCTCCGGCATCATTATTTCCCCCTCAGAATGTAACCGACTTTACTGCGCACTCTAATTTGCTCGCCGTAATTATGGGTCGTGCTCCCCTTTTGTAATTTATAAAACCTTTTGTTCTTATCAATAATGAATGGGCTTTAGCAAATTGTGGCGCTATAATATTTGGATATTATGAAAATGCTAATGTGCGGGAGACCTTAAAGCCTTATCAGCCAGGTCCGACGCTCTATTAAACAGGCCGGGCACAAGAAGTTGGACGCAAATTGCTTATGTTAATGCCCCAGTTGTAGCCAGACAGCACGAGGAGGCTGCAATTAATTTGGTCCAGGAGGTGGATGGACAGGCAAATTTATTTCCTTTCTGCCCCCCCCCCCCCCCCCCCCCCCCCTTCCGCACAGGTCTCCATGCGTCGATCGGGAAGAAAGGCAGAATATAAGAGGAGAGAGACGTAGAAGGCCAAAGGGAGCAGAGAGAGGGGAGCAGCCCGTGACCTAAATGAGCGGCAGGGAAGAGGTGGAAGCACAAGGTGAATTCTGGATTCATTCTCTGACAAGTGTTTTCACAAGTTAAAGCTATTTTATTAATTATGTTGGACATTTCCCTAATTACTTTCATTTACATCACATCAGCGCGAGAGAGATCATTTAGACTGCACATCAGCTCAGTGTAGTGAGGAAGTGGAGGAAGCTGAGTTATGTGCAGAGTTATGTAAAGTCTTAAATACAGAGAAAGATATGGATTCTATAACTAAATATATGACAGTATTCGTTTGGTGAGATTCAAACTGCGGACCCTCTGGTTGGTGGATGAACGCTAAACTGTGAGGGGTGCCACTGTCACCGCTTAATATTAAATACATGCTGGTAGAGAATCCTAATGGGGGGAGAAAAAACACTTTAACTTAACGGTTATTTAGATAAAATAACAGTGGGATTTTATCAGTTAAATGCTGAACACATAGCTAACAATGGCCCGCTCCATCTTCTCCTATACAGCAATTAAAATAATAAGCAAAAATAATGTTAATAATTGGTTCAGGTCAGTAACGATACACACAAGTCTCACACACAAAGTCAGTTTAGTCAGTTCTTAAAGTAAGATGTTAATGTGTTGATTATGGGCATCAGTAGTGTAAGTACTGTTTAAAAGTGCAGCTGTATGTAGTGGAATCTGTGAAGACAAAACATGTGAGCAACAAACAAAGAGGGTGGCTCACCTGAGAGAAAGATGTCTGAGAAAAAAGGAGAGCCCAGTTAATAAAGACTAAGCCACTCCCGTCTCTCTCAGGTGGGACATGTCTGACGATCAACAATCCACTATGCAGCCAGACAGAGATTTAGAGGGGAACACAGAGTGTGGGCTGTCACAATAATAACTGCTTACAATTGGTAGAAAATAAAGTGTATACTTAGGCCTTGTCCACACAGAGACAGGCTTATCTGCAAAGGATCCACAAAGCACTTCTTGATTTCACGTGGCTATGTAGGCTGAGAGTGTTTTGCAAAGGAAATCAACATTATAACAGTTAAAAGCTCTAAAAAATTCAATGTAGCAAAATAGGGGACCTATAAGCTCCAAGTCATAATAAGGGAAAACAATTTATCAGTTTTTAAGATGATAATCTGACTAAGAAACTACTTAAGAGTGAGGTTCAATCATTTCTTCAAGCACTTACAGGCGACTAAAGCCTATCTTATAGCTGCCTGCTACCTGAGGCAGTGTAGCTCACCTGGACAATGGCCTGTTAACCCAGGTCAAACAAACATAGTGACATTTAGGTTCATAAATTTACCTATGCATGTCTTTGCACAGTCGAAGAAACCCACAGTAGCATACAAACTCAGGAACCCTATGCCTGCCTGGCTGGGGCCCCCCAAACCTCCTCCTGTCAGAAAGCAGGTCTGTCCAGGGTGCCATCATGAACCCACACAGATTTAACCACTGCTGCACTTCCATCTTTGATGCCATGTTGTGCATGGCCTACAAACACGTGAATAACTGACACCACTGTTTCCTGTTCTACAAGCCCCAAACTTCCAAACCCTCACAAAATATGTTTATTTTTATCCTGCATCTTCTCAGAGGAATACACACAGACAGACAGCTCAGGTTCAGCCTCATCTTGTTAAATTTGTGACACTCACCAGAGACGTCTGCAGTGGACCCCACACTGTCGTCTCTTCATAAAAACACGCTCTCTGGACCATTTGTTGACAGCATTTTAAAGAGAAGACATGTTTGTACCACCAACGGCTAACTATTACCACAGGGATCCCATGTTGGCTGTCCGGACTGGAACGCACTCATTAGGAAGCATTGTGGTGTAAGCAGCAAACATTTGGACAGCAGCTATCCAATTTTTTTGGCAGAAGTCTTAACCACCCACCCCTGACATCAGCATGGATACTAGTTTGTTTTTTCAATTTTTATTTAGAAGAGTGAAACTGGACTAATTCACCACTGCAAAATGCTAAGACTGTGTCCAATTCCACTTCCTTCCCACTAACCCCTCAATCTCTACATTGTGCTGCACTATTTAGTGAATTATACAGCACAATCAATTAGTAAACCCCACCAGTACCCACCGGTGCTTCACTGTTTTTGTCTGGTTTCTAGTTTGTATTTTATCCTGAGGTAACCCAGATCAGGGGTGAATAGAAAAGATATCTAAATTTAAGATTAGAGATATTTTTTAGTATCAATGTCCAGTTTACAGAATACATTTTAAACATGTGATGGAGGATTGACTCTGGAGAGAGCACTGAAATATTCACTGCTCTAAAACAAGGAATGACATGCCTTGCAGATGGCTGTAGATGTCTAAACTACAGTTGTAGCAGTCTATACCTTCTAAGACCCTGTGGAGATGAGATATTTTGTTCTCTGCAGAGGACAAAAAATATACATATCGTATGTTGCAGTCTTTGTGATTTACTAATTGTGCCAGTTCAAATTTTGATTAATTGTTCAGCCCTAGCCCAGATCTCACTAAAGGTAGACTAATTATTTGTGAACCATTCTTACTCCAGACTTGGGAAAAAATAAAAAATAAAATGAAAAATCACAGACATATTCCTCACTCTCCACCATCCAGCCATCTTCTACCACTTATCGAGGAATGGGTCGCAGAGGCAGCAGTCCAAGCAAAATGCTCAAACTTTCCCCAACCTACACACTTCCTCCAGCTCTGTCAGAGGAATCCCTAGGCGTTCTCAAGCCAGCTGAGAGACGTTGTCCCTCCAGTGTGTCCTAGATCTTCCCTGGGGCCTCCACCAGGTGGGACATGCCCAAAACACCTTCTTAGGGAGGTGTCCAGGAGGCATTCGAAACAAATGCCCGAGCCACCTCAGCTGCTTCTCTTGATGTTAAATGTGGAGCAGCAGCTCTATTCTGAGCTCCTCACCCTATGTCTAAGGGAGAGCCCAGGCAGCCTGTGAAGGAAAATCATTTTGGGTGCTTGTATCTGACCTACCTTATTTGTATATACTCTGTAAAGCTAACACAAGAAGTGGACAGAGGCAGTGCACAGTAAAACTGACAGTGCACAGATAACACTTAAAGAGTTAGTTTCAACATTGTTTGAGTGAACTTATTTGCGTAACCCAGAAAGAGTACAGTTTACTCTTAGATAGAGTTAAATGTTCAGAGTTAATTGAACACTGGCAAGAGTTAGTATTTTACACTACACTGACACTAACCGTGGGTAACTGGGGTTTTACACTGTGATATAACCAACTCTGTATAGTGTCATTTAAAGACTCTGGGTTAAGATAAATAAGACACAATATATGCATTTTATCATAACTCTTTATTTTAAATAAAGCATTTGGTATAAAACATCCATGTACATAAAATAACAGTACTTCTTACATTCAACATTAAATTCAAATTTTCCAAGAGAAAACTTCACCAGTCTTTTCTTCTCACACAGGACTTCATCATCTGCAAAATAGTACAATAACATTTTCAAATAAGAAATGCTATTTTACAAATAGGGCCTCAATGTGTTAGCTTAGCATATGAGAAATAAGATGACGATGTGGCATGCCTGTTGTTTGCAAAGGTAAGTAAAAAATAGCTTTTACAAGTGTTTAATCAGGCACAAAATGGAAAAAAAATGTTTAATTTTTAATAGATCTGGAGTTACTAGGTATGGGCTACTGATAGCTTAATACTCTAATCTCAGTGTAGTAACTCTTGCCATTGATAAATTAACTATGAAAGAGTTAATGTGTATTACTAAGGATGCACCAATACCATTTTTTCCCAAATCAATACAAGTACTTATATGGGGGTTACTTTATAGTTTATACAGTTACACTGCTGTATCTCATTCATCCCATACTGTGTCGTCTTTTTGCCGTCTGTCCCCGCTCTGCATTGCTAAGTTATTTTTACAACAGACTAGTTTGAACACAACTAACCACAGCTAAACTTTGCTCAACATGAACATGTTATACCTCATTTGAAAGCTTAGATTCTCCACTATTCAGTCGCTAAACTATGCTAGCTAATCGCTAATAATTTTAAAGACAGACTGAGCATCTGAGCAAAACCATCAGAGATATATCGAGACATACAGCAGCTAACATACTGTAGTTAGCAATGGTTCTCCTTATGTTTTATCAGACAACTGTTTCAGACTCCACTCTAATACCATTTTAGGGACAATTAGGAAAAAAAAAAAAAAAAAAAAAAAGGACAACTGCTTAAATTTTAGGACTCAAGTATGATTTGGGACGTGTGGTTGAGCGGAATATAGAGTCAGCTTTGTTTTTATCTCTGTACAGTTCACTTTGAAATCCTTCCACAGGTTTTCTCTGTTCAGCTGAGAGATGAAGGTCACGTGACTGTGCTGTAGAGTGGTATTGGTTGTTGGTATTGGACCACTTTTATGAATATGAGTACTTGGACATGGTATCGATATCGGTGCATCCCTAATTATTACCACTGTGTTTTTTACTCTTGAGAATTTACTGAAATCAAAGTGCCTCTTCTTTACAGCAGTCTGTCAATGTTTAATTGATGTTTACATTTTGCATTTTTATTGATGTGTATTGTCGGACCTCTATAGTCCTATCACATTAATGAATACACCTGAATTAGTGCAGCTCTTTTACTGTTTTGCCTCAGAAAAACTAACATTGATCTTCAATTTCAAATCAAGACAAATGGCTACATTCTTCTCCTCTGCTCACTTGCAGAGCACTTCATGATCTGTTTTGTTTTCAGTGAGTGCTCCAAGTGATAAGGGAGTGGTTGTGAACACAGCCATTACATCATAGTTTAGAAAGCAACTTAGAGTGCCCCTATTCTGCTAAATTAACTTTTTTTATTTTGCTTTTACTAATGTTATAATGTTGTTTCCTCCTCAAAAACATGCCTGCAGTAGTATTTTGTTTCATTCACATATGTTTGAGTAATCATGTATGTTGAGGCGGTCTCTTTCTCAAGAACCGGAAACGCTCAGTGTGTCTTTTTTCAAAAGCACAAAAAAATCTATACTTTTACTTGTTTTTTCTGTGATGAAAATTGAAGACCTCCTGTCCGGCGAGGACTGCCAGCTTAATCCACGTAACATTTTTTAAATACCTCATGGAAATAGATGAGGACGACTCATAAAAATTTATACCTCAATTCTCTATTTTAATTTATGGCCCACCCTGCAGGCACATATTATTCAAACATTAATATAAAGAAGAACTATACATCAAAGTGTGTCAGCCTTCACTTCTGCTTCCACTCACAGTCATGCATATTAGATGCTTTTGACTGTTGAGCTTCTTATGTATAACAATTACCCACGGAGTAACAAGCAGATGGGTTGATAGGTAATGTTCATATTCTCAATTCAATTTTTAATGTTTCACTTTTTCTCTTGTGTTTAGATAATACAATTCATGCAAATGGTAGAATTCTATAAATTTTACATACATCAATCTGTCTTGTGTCTGAGAGATCTTCAGTACAACGGATGTGACAGTCCAGTATTTTGTTATGAGGGTTTTGTATAAGTATAGGTATGGGTAAACTATCCTGGACAGTGATTAATTATCAGAACAACGCAAATTTGGAGAAGTAGACAAGAGCAATTGATTTCAGGCAATGTATGGCTACTATTTGGACCAGAGAGCATGCACTTATGTAATGATTAGGGTTTTGCAACTTCACAAACTACCTTCAGTGCCACATGGATTTCTGTATATTTATGTTAATATATGCAGTATACTATATACATCCTCCAAATCATGCTATTTATGGGTGCAGTATTATAAAGCCCCCAAATACCCTCAGTTTCTCTTTGATTCTCAAAAAAATGGGATTTCCACAACTGGTTTTAACCAGTGGTGTGACAGCTAAGGGTATTATCAACAATGAATTATACAGTTATTTGGCTGACTACTAGTAGCTATCACTGCACCAATATATTTTTCTAACCTGGCATTTTTTTATTTTTTTTTATTTTTATGAACCAATACTGAGTAAATACTAGGCTAGTTTGGTGGGTTGGCAGCCTGGGTGCTTTCATGTACAAGCACTGTGCCTTCACAATGTTCAATGTGAATACATTTGTGACCACAAAATAAGTTAATGTTGCTTTCCACTGCTGAGTGCAGGTTAAAACCCAGAACAGATTTTGAGTTAAATAAAAAATATTTTTTATTGCAATGAAAAAGAACAGCAATCTAATTCTTCCTTCAGTTCACAGAGCTTTCGCAGGAGGGGGAGCAGCAGAATCAATCCCACCCAGCTAGTATCAATCTAATACCAATACTGACATTGGAATCAGTACTATCGAAGTGGATCGATCCACCTACCCCTAAACTGGATGATGCACAGTGACCAGTAGCCAAACAACAATCTGCTATGACAGTAAAACAGTGTAATCAAAATCTCATTAGAGGATTTTTCTAAATATATTGCTGCTATATACCATATGTGCATGTATGTGTGCCATGTATGTAAAAGAGCTTGTGGCTACTGACAAACCTCAAATTTTCACATGCACATGCTGGGCTGTGCAGGTCAATTTTCAACGTTTAAAGTTGACAGGCCCTGTACACAAGCAAAAGAAGTGTTTATTTGTACAGATCAACTTTTATCCTATCTGGCCATCTAATCTTTTGAAATTGTTGGGAATAAAGCCATGATTAATTTTTTTTTTTTTTTTTAAATCATCTCCTATTATGTGCTAATATATCATAAAATAGTTGCATTTTGTAAGTTGCAAATGACTAAATTTAATAAACACAAATTGTAGACAAAGTATTACTTTTCCATACTTGAATAGTTTCCTTTCTTCACTGGCCCCATACACAACAATACACTCTGTAGTTCTTTTCTTGTCACTGCTCCAGCCAACTTCTCCAAACTGGGAAACTGCTGCACTTTAGCTAAGCAATAATTATACACTAATAGCTTATGAAACCCTATGTACAAAATCCTCAACGATATCTATAAGTACAGTATACATTCTTAGTGGCAAATCTACAATAAACAGTAGCTAATGACAGAGTGTAATTGTCCTCCATTAACGATCATTAATCCACTCATGTGCCGTGATGCTAGCAGCGTGTTTGCCTTAGCAACAGGGGGCTAGGTAAACACCCAGCAACCGCATCACTTTTTCTCTGCTCTCCGCCGCACCAGTTCAGTCCCTTATGTTTGCTAATCGGCGTTGGTAAGTCAGAAGACATCAGCTTGACTCTATTAATTACCACCTGATCCTTTCTTCCTGGATAATTAGGTACCCATTAGTTCTAATCAAGTAGTTACTTAATTATTGCAGTAATTAGTCTAATGGCCTAGCAAATTGAAGCTTTATCACTTTCTGATACTTAATGTTCTTGGCAGAGCACATCACAAGTGTCAAAGCTCAGGCTTCAGCAATCAAGCGGCGAGGGAGAAAGTTTGTCCGGGTCCTGATAGGGTACGACAATCAAATGATGTGGTAACCCGAAAAAAAATATCACGGTATGGTGGTTATCATGATGTTACATGACTAAATGTATTTAATTCTGGTCAAATGAAAAACATGAAGAGCGGTTAGTGCACTGGTTTCACTGGTGTGTAACAGACAAACTATTCATTCGCCCATTTCAACAAGGTAAGGTAAGGTAGACTTTAGTGTCCCTGTAGGAAAATTTGTCCTCTGCCTTTGACCCATCCTTCAATGCCCCTGGGGTGACCTGCCAGGAGCATTGGGCGGCCGATGTGCAGCGCCTGGGAAACCTTCTTTAGATCTTAAGCCAGGATCCTAGTCAGGAGAACCTAGCTGGAGGATTAGCCTTTTGTGCATGTTTAAGGTTGATAGGGGACACACCAGAGCACCCGGAGGAAACCCAACCAGACACGGCAAGAACATGCAAACTCCACACAGAAAGGCCTCACACGATTCAGGACTCAAACCTGGGATCTTCTAGCTGTGACAGTTCTAACCACTTAAAGAGTAAGTAATTTGACTACAGTGTTGCCAGATTGGGCTGGTTTCTGCCCAAATGGGCCGGAAAAATTAGCTTTGGGCTGGTTTGTAAAATTTGGGCTGCTTTTCAAAATATTTGGCAGGGTTTTAGAAAACATTCTGAAGAAAATACCAACAAAACAGTTGTCATTTTATGGCAAACAAAGTAGAAATACACATTTCTGCAACTGGTGTGTCCTCCCACTCATATCATCAGTTCATTTGTTTTAAAATGAGTGATTCATGTGTTTGGTTGCTCACATTTCATGTTGGTATTTCTTTTTTCATATTGGTATTTCATACGTTTTTTGTGGTTTCTAAGAGGCCCTGACCAGGAAGGCTATGGTGGTCTGACTGCAGTCTTTGATAGAACCTGTTTGTGTTACTTTTTTAAATGCTGCTATGAAGTGCTTTCTTACACATAACAGTTTTAACATTTAGAGTGGTTGTGATTTGAGCTGTTTTTTATTGTGTTGGGTAGGTTTTAAGTTATTTAGTTTGGGCTGCAAACTGTCAGTCAGATCTGGCAAACCTGTTTGACAAGCAAAAACTAGCACTCAGTAACTGCAGACCTCCTCCAAGAAGCAAGCACTTTTCAAGGTATAAGGCACATTTGTACCGGGGTGGTATGGCACGGGTCGGGTCAGTATGGAGGTGTTTTCACGTGCGTTTCAAAGTGGTCCAAAACGTCCAGCTCTGGGTCAACTTTGGAAAAGGTGGAGCTACGCACTGCTGCGGGTGGAATGGACAATAGATAATATTCACTCCAGTGAAAACAAGATGCAAGAGGCCAGAAATAAAATGCAGAATGTTATTTTTAATCAAACATGTGCAGCCCTTGTGATAATCAGCTGTATTCCAATAAAGGATGAAGCTAGCGGATATAAGCAACTGCTGTTTCTGGTTTATCTACTACTATCTACTCTAGCTTTGAGGGCATATAGTTGACTTAAACACAAGTTAAACTCATAATGTTATATGGACAGTTGTTTAAACATGTTTAAGTGATGCAGAAAAGTGAATTTAATGCACAGAAAGCTAGCATATACCATACACTGCCCCCCGGACTTATTCTGATCATTTCAGTGCTTAAATTACCATCACTACATGTCTGTTAGTGCCATGTTGCTAAAAATCATGCTAATTACACATTTTATGCTCTGTCCATTCCCCACCATTGCCAGCAGGGGCCGACAGACACCAAGCATTCTCTGCTATATCAAAGTAACAGCTCCCCAAATGAAGACGTTTTCCATACATACACATTATTTTAAGTCATAAAACCTGCATTAAAAATGCAATATAGGATATTTATTTTTACATTAAACACCCTTCCTGTCATAGTGTAGGTGGAGCAGGCTTTGTGGGTGACGTGTCATGCCCAACATGGACAGTATGCACTGGGTCAGAATGGGAAAGGCTTAACCTTTAGCCTCACAAGCAAGCATATCTGCTTTTCTAAATTTCATGTCATGTTACTGACCTGTTACCATAATTTAGTTTTAAAATGTTTCCCTGCTGAATGACGTTTTTAGTTACATTTTACTCAGTGTCACAATCTTTAGCAGAAATCTAAAACAAAACCATTACAAGAATCAGTGTTGAATACAATTGGCAGTCACGCCATACATTTTGTGTCAGAGTAAAGAAATCTGATAGTGGCTGCAGTACCGTGACATTAGAACTGACTGTGTTCAACAGGAAAAAGTGAATGGTTGTCCTCAGAATGCAATAAATTGGGCCCAGCTCGTCTGTCATCACCTTCCCATTAGCTCCCGTTTATTGAGTGGGTCCGACATGGAGCAGTCTGGCAGGTGAAGAGAGGCAGCATTACACAGGACTCAGAGGACACACAAAATAATGTCCATGCATACAAAAACAAGCATGTAACCTGTAAAACTCACTGGACTGTTTGGTTTATTCTCAATGTCAACTTTGTGACAACTGTTCTACTCCCAGACATGTGTGAGGATTTTGTTTCCACATTTTAGAACAATTCCATCCCTGTTCCTGTAAAAAAAATAATGCAAATTATGTGCATTATTAATCAGAATTAACTGGTAGCACAGTTTACAACATACACTGTAAAAAAAATCTGTAACTTTTACTGTAAAATATTGGCAGTGGTTGTTACTAGAATTTTACTGTAAAAAAAAAAAAAAATCTGGTGACTTTTACAATAAACTAACCACTTTTCTCTGCCTGTAACAATTTATATTGTCACCAGATTTTTTACAATAGAATTCTGGTAACCACAGCTGATACTAATTTACCATAAACAGATTACAGATTTTCTTTTCAGTGTAGCATTAACAAAAAGTGGATAAAATATTTGTTACATATTATTTCAAAAAGTCTCGTGGCCTAAAACAGTGCAGCTACTTTAAATGTCCTATATTATGCTTTTTTCAGGCTTTCTGAAATAGTTTTGGACACATCTGCATTAGTGTTTTCAAACGTTTTCAAACTTAAAATAATGTTTAAGTATGGAAAATGTCTTCTTTTTGGGAGCTGTTGCTTCCAATCGGCAGCGGATGCTTGGATTAGGTGTCCGTCACCCCCTACTGGCAACAGTGGGAAATGGACTGTACATAAAATGGCTAATTAGCTCAGCTATTAGCAACATAGCGCTAACAGGATAAATGACCTGACTGCTTTATATTGACGACAACTGAAAGCACCAAAATGATCAGAATGAGCCAGTTGACGGTGTATGGCCTAGAAAAGGGGTTCTGAAAATTTTTGGGGCCAGGGACCCCTTATAGGACAGAAAAATCCCAAGGACCCCCTTATAGTGTCTTCCGCTCCTGATATGCTTATGCAGTACTTCACAATAATTTTAGGAGCTTTAAAAGTCCTAAAACCAAGTATAAATAAGGTTTATTCACTCATAATTTTTATTTTATTGCTGTAGTGGTTTCCATTAACATTTATGAATGTTTAAAATGATAAACTATAACAAAATTCATGATTATAAATAATTATCAATTAATTGAATTTGTTTCACGGATCCCCAGCATATGCTCCAGGGACTCCTGGGGTTCCTGGACCACAGTTTGAGAATGGTGGCTTTAGAAACCTGCAAGAGCACACATCACAGAAGACGTTTTCCATATACTTTATTTATAAAACCTGAAATACTAATGCAAAGGTGTCTAAAACCATTTCAAAAAGCCTGAACAAGCATAATTTAGGACCTTTAACACATTTAAATCCAACATGTACAGTAATTTCACATTTTCCAGGTTCTGCGTTTTCCTTCATCTACAGTATACACACACTCTGTTTCTTAAGCAGACACAGTCTCGTCTGTACCTGACCTATTTGTCGGGAGATGCAGAATGTCCCACATGGTGCCTTCGCCGAAAACAAAGTCAACACACAAAGTCTACAAAACACTCCTCGCTATATGACAGGAGTGTGTGAAAACTGACACACAAGACTTTTCAAATTGGGGCCCGGGGAGCCCAAGCATAAAATAACTTCAATCTCAGCCGCTCTCCGAGGAATAGAAGAGAAGTGCGACCAACAACAACACAACAAGAGAGGCAGGACGGGTGAAGCCGGGAGTTATTAGAGGATAAAACACGGCTCTCCATCTCACTCTGGCTCTCCCAGGAACCCCGGGATGATCAATGGATTTAGTCAGAGGGATATTCAAGCAGAAAATTGCTGCCTTTTTGCTTTTTCTTTGAAGTATTTCCAGAATACATAGCGCAGCCCCTGTCCACCAAGGTTGAAAATAACGGGAGCGGCGCAGTCTGTAGCCCGTAATCCAGAGAAGAGGTGGGGGTGGTGTCGGAGCGGCCGAATGTTAAAGGACGCGCCAGGCCCAGATTGAAAGTTTGCAGGTATAAAATTGAAGGCAGCCAGCTGAACAGACATAGACAAACTGTGGCTATTTTTCTAAATGCGGGCCACAAACTTTGAAAAGGTCCACTTTACATCCGCTGACTTTAAACATGCACTCTGCTCCAAGAATGCTTCTTAAGTACATGCACTTTTTTTTTCAAGAAGTAAAAATTCTATTGAACAACTTTATAATTCTGTGATACATCATCAAATATTCAAATTCCTCTAAAACGTTTTATGTGGAATTGCAGGTTTTTTGGATTTAGAAAAACACAATTTTATTTCTTAGTTGTTTTTTTCGGCTGATCCCTTTTTTCATTAGTGAACAAGTTACATGATAATATGGTAGGTTTTTATGCTGGATGCAAAAGCGGATCTAGAGAAAACACCATGGATTAATACATAAATCTACTGCTAACATTTCAACTACAGTTTTAGAGGACAAAGAGTGTGTATGAAAAACTAGGATAATTGGTCTATAAAAGCAATTAGGAAAACATTTTCTTTGATTTTAACTCTCAACAATGTAAAAAAAAATGTGCCAGTGTCTAAAATGGCAGCTTGGTACATGGTTAACATGTTGTTCAGGAAGGGGCCTCACAAACCTGTCCAGATCTAAAGCTTTAGTGCATTTATATTCTGAGTAAAGCCAAACTTTATAAACTGAGTTAGTGGTGCATACATAATACTTCAATATTCCAGAGTTTACTATTCACTTTTAATGCAAGCAATTTTGCATAACCATAAAACCTCAACTGCTATTAGCCCAGAATTGCATCTGTCAGGGCATCAGGTTTATTTTTAGTTAAGTAGTTTTCCAGTCTGACGTTTAACATCTTTAATATATAAAGATAATCAGAAATCTGTGTTTTCCTCATAAATGTCTGGCCTGTCACAAATTTTGTGTTTTCACAAGGTCCATCTCCAGGTGGGATGGTTTTGGGTTGACAAGGGCTCTTTCAGACCCTTTTCTAACCCTATGCCACCCCTCTAGATCTGACCCTGGCTGGATGCCCATCCTGTCACAAACAGTCACACAGTGACTGGAGCAGGCAATGTGGCTGAAGAGTCTTGCTCTGGGACACAACAACAGCGCTTTGAGCAAGGTTCGAACTGCCAGCTCTCCTGTTGGTGGGTGTCACTAGCTGCGTTTCCATTGACCATCAAATTGCGCAAATTGGATTTGCAAATATAAATTTGCCTAATGGAAACACGACAATTTCGAAAAAAAACGCATTTATCGTAAAAAGTTTTTGCGCTTGGATGAGGTAGTTTTTCAGGCGTACCGAAATTGACATATTTTGCAAAATTGCAATGGAAACACTTTTGTCGAATTAAACAAGTCACGTGACCAACAACCGGATACTGGCTGGCTTGGGCATTGCGCAGCGGGCGACACAAGAGGTCCCACAGCATCGCACAGCTCATCAAAAGTTGAGCGTGTCATTCAGAAATGTTGAATCCACAGCTCTTCTGTAAAATCGCCTACTACAATTTCCCAAAAACGCTTCATACGTAGCCGCTCCCATGTATAAGGGGCCTGTCACTCCATGGCCTGAATAAGATGCTGATGTCTCCTTTGACTGCTGATGATGAGCGCTAGTGCCGTGGCTGAAATATGGACATATCTGTTGTAAATCAAAGTAATGTTTACATCCGTTGCCATGTTTTTTGAATGACTTATCGCGAGAGTAGGTTTGTTTTTATTCGCTTATGATTCAATGGAAACAGTGTAATTGCGAAATTGTGTTTTTTCGACATTTGTAGAATATCGATAAAATTTTGCGCATATGTGTAATGGAAACGCAGCTAGTGTCACCTCATTTAGAAAAAAAACTTTTAAAACTACACAAAATACACAATAATTGTATTACAAATCAATTTTGAAGTGTGCGTCAGGCTACTGCAATTAGCTGTTTCCACAAGATTTTAGAGAAGTTGTTCTTGATATTTGATATAAAGGGGGTTCTTCTCAGCGTCAAAGAACATACATTTACTGTATATTTGAGGAGTTAAATCTAAATTGTGCATATTCAGTGAATGTGAGAGTGAATATTGATCTGTCAGTCTCATTGTTCAGGGTGTACCCTGTCTTAGGGTACAAACGCTTTTCCTATTCTATACAAAGAAGCAAGTCTGGTACCCCTTCACTTCAATTTTGTTTTTATTGGCAGAACAATCACAGGTGACAAAAACAATGAGAGTATTGGAGGGTGGGATGTAAGCAGTGCACTGCTGACCCAAACAAACAAACAAATGGCATTTTGCTGTATTTGTCATAAAACACTAAAATGCCGTGTATTCTGAGCACCTCTCTACTTATTTCTAAATGGGGACAGCAGCAGAAACCAGTTGTGCAAAGACTGGGAAAAAGTGGGTTTGTTTGAATGTGGTCGTAATGTTAACGTTGTAAACAGGACTTTACTGTTGTTAAAATAGAAACAAGACAAAGAAAAAGAAAACAGACACAGATGACTGAACAACAATGCAAACTTCAGCAGAATCAACAAGAGACAAAGGAAAGCACTAAATACTGTTAATCAGGTGAGAGAAGTTATTTGTATTTGTAGGATGTGCTGCAGATAAACCGCTGTGATAGGCCAGTTCCAAATCAACCAGAGAGAAATGCTTCACTGTGAGTGAGGAACCAGACTCTCCCGCTTTCAAAAAGAAAGTAGGAGAGGCTGGCTTTCCATATTTTTTTTATTTTTTTATTTTTTTATGTTTGTTTATGCATTCCTCTTCTGCAGCAGTGAACTCCCCTCACAGCACATGCCCCATTAGGAAAATTGACCCCAAAGGTGGGCAGTTAGGACCTGTGTGGCCCCTGGAGCCCCCCAGTGTCCCGGTGCACTGACAGCAGACAGTGGCACTCTCCTGGTGTTATGGATCAGCCCAGAACTGAAGCGCCCCGCCGAGTGCTGTGATGGCCTCATCTGTTTCCCCATCGCAGCTCTAATGCATCTGCAGCCTGCGCCCTCCTAATTAAAATCCCACTCTTCTATTTGTCATCGCAGAGAGGGGATCACAGAGGGTCCTGCAGCCACACTCTTTGGATTAATTGCTGGGAAAATCACCACACGCAAGAGTGCTTTGTGAGTCCCAACAAGGATATCAGGAGCAAAATGAAGCTCAGGCAGTTTTATGTTTAATGTGTAGTAGCAAATATTTTCTAATTCTATATACAATACAATACAAAATCTTTTCTGCTGGTGTGTTTTAAATCAGTGATTCTCAATCTTTTCACATCAAAGTACCATCTTGATCAGACTAAAATTAGCCTAAATCACGTCTAACCCAGGTTTAAACAAAGCCATAAAGTAGGGATTAGCTCAGATAAATATATTACCAAATAAAGACCAAAATGTGGCTAAACCAGGACTAAACCAGATCCAAACCAGGTCTAAACTAGCTGTAAACCAGGTTTAAACCAAAACAAAAACAGAACTTAAGTCATTTAAACCTTACTACAGGATCATGCCCAAAATAAACGTGAACTACAAAAGACTCCTTAGTACCAGAAGAAGGCCCGGTGCCCTACCAACTGAGCTACACCACAGTGTCACTGACTTTTTATGCTAAAGAAGATATATCTTTTTAAACCAATCTTGGTCACTTCTAGAACAGCATTGCACATTTTACAACCTTTAAAAGCATTATCGGACTAAAAGAAAACATGTCCACTAATTACTTTACTACAGCCATGAACAAACTGGTGTGTAGCTGCAGCTCTGTTAAATGCTTTTGAACAGAAACAGTTAAAAAAAAAAAAAAAAAAAGCTTTTTATTGCCTTGAACTTTTTGTATAGAGCCATTTTACTACAAATTGAAAAATGTCTGTGAGGAAAGAGAACTGTACACTGTTTTTTGGATAAATAAATAAGAGCAGACTGGATGTAGAGGGCTTGTTGATTGGTTACCGCTTCCTGGAGTGGGGTCAGCTGATGTGACCTGCAGACAGTCAATCACTGTTTATATTTTGGCTGTTATGTCATTGTTTTCAGTGAGTATGCGGTCTCCGAGCAGCTCCCCACTGTGAGACCAAAACATCTTCTTTAGCATTTACCAAAAAATTCAGATTCACAAAAAAGGAAACCCCATGCTCATGTAAACAAAAGACCAAAACACAATCAAACCTTTGCAGATTTGGCAAAACCTGTCATCTAAACCACCCCTTAGTCCAGTGAAATGGTACTTATTTTTAACAGACAGTACTGTGGTTTTCACACCTTCTCTATTTGTTTACTAATGTTTGTTATCTTGTTTGCCATGCACCGTATTCTTTCTTTTAGAAGTGTGGTCTGGGCTCTTTCAACTATAAGTTTCACGTTCTGTATTGGGATGGGGTTTTTTTTAAGTCCAGGCTAGATGGCATAATCCTTTCATCCCAGGATCTTAAGTTGAATTTAAGGTTGAACAAAACCGTGCCCGTTTTTGTTCCAATTGCTCCAAGCGTCAGAGCTCCTTGACACACTGTTGTCCAAACCTTGTGTGTATGATTGCAAAAATACACATTACTGGTCTGTTAAAAAGAAAATCTATACTGTAAACCTTTGTGGAAGACCAAGTTAATCTGGAATAATGGTATTTGGAAAGCTAAATATTTTCTGAGGTGATAAGTGTTGTGAGTAGTTTGAGAATCACTGTTGAACTGTTTGAAAATGCATGTCAAGTCAACCACAATGCTGCAAGATACTCCATTTAAAATAATTTACACACAAGACACAAGATTATTGTGTTTCTCATTTCTTTCTTTTACAGCACATAAACACCATATGTACAAAAATATGCTGTTACTTGTAAACACAATTGTACAGAGTAGTAAAATTCAGCAGAGAATAAAAAAATTCTCCATTTTCAGCATGGCTCCTATCATGTCAAAGGGGGAAGGATTTCTTTTTATGGTTTAATTCAACAATAGCATTTGCGATTGGGGTTTTGGCCATCTCAAGGGCATTCCTGGTGAAATGACTGAGACTGTGCACCATTTATCACCGGCTGACATGTGTCATGTTCCAGATTCTGCTGCAGAGGGGTTAGGGGCGCAGACAGCTCTCTCTTTGTTGAGCAGCCATCAAAGACAGCATCTCGTATTTATCGCAAAAAAAAAAAGAAAAAAAGAAAGAAAGAAAGAAAGAAAGAAAGAAAGAAAAAGTGACAAAAGCAGAGGAGCTGTAAAAGCACTGTCCACTGCTCTCAAATCGGGCTGTGCTCAGACACATTCATCTGATACAATAAGGAACGTGAGCTGCCCGGGTGTAAGTACAGCTGCAGAAGGACACGCAGTGATTAGCATGAGGTGTAATGTGGTGAGAGGAGCACTTCACGCTGAACTGGGGAGGGGGTGTTTATAATGGAAGAAAAATGTTTAAATACAAGACACAAATTATCAACTGAAAACTCATTGCACAAAGATAAACCACTTTTCTATTGACTATTATAATTTAGCTATCAAGATTTTCTCTTAATCATTACATTATTACATACATTTTATTGCGTGCTTAAGGTTAAAGGTACTGTAAGCACAAAATGCACTCTACTGGTCTGAAAACGGTACTGTGGTCTATATCAAAACAATGGTCTGTGGGTTGACACTCTTTCCACTTTCCTAGTTTGGAGGATCAGCAATGCAGAGAACCAAAACAACTTGGGCATTATGTTTTGTTTGTTTGTTTGTTTTTAAATTGTGAATAAATTAGCATCATCAATTATGTGTGATGCAAACTAAAACACAAACAATTGCAACGTGACATGTTGCAGTAGTGCTGGGCCAAAAAACGCATACATTCAATTAATTAGCTTTTTTTTTATTTCAGAAGATGTCAAAAGAGACTCTATTATATAATCAGCTTCAGTGGAAAAAGTGGTGGTGTGGCTAATGCTACTGCTAGTGCCTGGAGGAGCTTAACCCTCTGGGAACCTTAAAAATGTACATACACTTGTTACCTTAGGGACCCGTTTGGGACCTCTCATAAAACAGCAATAAAAATGTCATTTTTTTTTTTTTTTTAACCTTTTTCGCATGGAATCCTTTCTACTACTTCAGCCCTAACCATAGATATGAATCATTTATTAATAATGTATATGTTTTTATGACCATTTTGTCATCAAAAATCCTGTTATTTTAGATGAAAAAAACACAAAATATGCTCTATTATCCAAAAATGAGTTACAGAGTGGATCACTGGGAGTGAAGTTATTAGAGCCTTGACTACTTGTCAATCTGACCAAGAACCTAATTTCCCTTTATTTTGAAGGTAAAGGCTTAGATTTATTAGGTTTTCATGAAAAAAAAGTATTATAATATGTCAGGATTGCAGGATGTCAAAAAATATGTGGTTATAATGGAAGTCAATGGGCCCAAACCGTACCTAAGGTAAAGAGTGTATGTAAAATGCATATCTCCTGTTCTATACAGCTTAGAACAGAGGGGGTCATGGCATTTTAAACACCAACTTAAAAAAATATATTTTGCCCAAGTTTCACACCAACAGCTTCTAAACTGACTGATTTGTAGATGATCAAAAATGTAAAAACAGCAAAAAGTACGCGTTTGGACCCTAAGGTGCTGTGAGGGTTAAGTACTGACTGTTAAGACTCCTGAGACGCTAAAAACACTAATAATCACAGAGAAAGATGACATTTACTTTTGTAATGCCTTTAATTTACATGTGGCAGCAGTTTGGCCAAAATAAACAGCATAGTGTTAAGTGCAACCTGAAGTGTTAGATTAGATAGATAGATAGATAGATAGATAAATAGATAGATACTTTATTGTCCAGCTGCAAACGTTAAATGTGTAGACAAGACATAAAAACACAGTTAAAAACAAATAATAAGACAAACGTAGGAGCTACTAGGACTTGCAGCCTCTCTATCAGGCGCATGCAACTTCAGAAAGTTAAATGCAGTTTTGCAAAGCATACATTAACATACAAAAACAAAACACAACACAACTGCAATGTTGTACTTAAATGCAATTAATGTATATGCTAATGAGCCACATACTCTGCTTAGCGTCTTTTAACAGGCCTCATAGGGTGTGTATAAAACCTGCTCTTTAGAAGCAGAGAGGGTTTAAATGAAAAGACATTTATGTCTTCACCAATGTCAGTGTGAGAGTAATGCACCCTGCTGCTGCTTCACTGCTGTTGTGCAGGCATTTGGCATGAAGACAATGCAGTATGTTAGGTGTTAGCCTATTACTAAATGTAAAAAGAAAAAAAAAAAGAAAAAGATCAGTATCAGGATTTGGATCAACTAAAACGAAACATTTAATCATCAGTATCAGATTGGGAGCCCAAAAATGTTTATTGGGACAACCCTATAATTTAGCTTAAGAATGAGGTAAACTTTATTGTCCCCAAAGGGAAATTAGTTCTCTGCAGGAGCTGTGGGCAACTGCCATGAAGCGCCAAAGGACTCTTCTCCAGATCTGAGCCAGAATCCTAAGCAGGAGTACCTAGCTGGAGTATTAAGCCACATTTCCACTGCATGTGTATTCACTGCACTGCGGCCTACTGGATATGTCTCCAATCTGCCACACCGGGCTGTGGAGCCTTGAGCAGCTCAGGAGGAGCATGCACGGACAGTACGAGTTTGTGCCATAAAAACAATGATAAAGACCAAAACATCTGTTTATTCAAAAGCAGAAGGACAGAAAACAACAATTTGAGATCACTTTGGAGTTCACTTTCACTTCTCGGGGTTTTTCTCTCTAGCAGGGAAGTATCTGGGCATGAAAAAGCTATACAAGGGCAATAAATATTTATTCGTGTCTGACATTGTTTCTGTAGTAAGTAAACAACCTACTAAGAATGACTAGCTAAAAGATAATATGAGAAACAATGATTAAATTAATATAATAATAGTCTAATCAAAAACATTTGTATGGAGTTATATTACTTTGAAAGATGTTGTACACAACCATTTTCCTTTTTGGTGCGATGTGGGCTGTTCGCTCTCGTATAGACTGGCTGCGTATCTCTGGCGCAGGGCAGAGCACGGCTGAACCAACTCCGCAGAGCTGTGGAGGCTGTGGAAACGCTCTCATTCACTAGAAAGGCTGCATATTTACTCAGTATTTACATAGTGCGTGGCGCAGGGCAAAGGAGTGGAGTTGCATGCAGTGGAAATTGGGGGTTAGCCTGTTGTACATGTTTTACATTGATGGGCGAAACTGGAGCACCCAAAGAAAACCCACCCAGACACAGGTAGAACATGTAAAGTCCATACAGAAAGACTCTATACCAGGAAACAATCATTCTGTGCATCAGTGTCTTTCACCTCCTCCCCTGTCAGGGAAGTGGCTCTGAAAAAATCAGCCATGCTATGTGCTAGTCTCAAGCCTGGGTAATTGGGTTATTGTGGAAGCACATCCAGTGTACAACTTTTGCCAAAGTACCCATGTGAATGAATCAGAGGTGAGATCTCTGAAAGAAAGCGAGCAACTGAATGGGACTTTATTTTATGATGAAGCAAAATTAGCTATTTCTAGTGAGTGGCCCTCCTTCTCATATATTTGTCAACATGTGGCCCTCAGTGGAAAAAGTGTGGACACCCCTGCCCTACACGGTCTGATACTTGAATCCAGGACTAGCTTACATATTTAATTGTTCACAATGTGTTATTCTATTTATTAAAAAGCTTATTAATTTTGGTTAAAAATAAAAAAGAAGAAGAAGATTCAACATAGCATTGACTGTAGAGCACTATAAAGGACTGTAGAGGACTAAAGAGGATTGCAGAGATTGCAGTGCCATGATTTAGCCTGGGGTTAGCATTACAGTCATACAGTCTATACAATATAGTCAGTTATATATACAGTTTATATTTACTGAAGGTTCTATTGCATAATAATGTAATTACAGTTTAGCATGTCTAATTTTTTTCCTATTCTATACAAAGAAATTAGTCTGGTACCTCATGTTTTGAGTTTCATTTCTCTGTTGTCAGTTTAGCCATAAAACACCAGAATACACTGTATTATGAGAGCTCTGTACTTATATGTGAATGTGAACAGCAGCAGAAGCCAGTTGTACAAAGACTTGTGGAAAAGTCAGTTTGTTTGAATGTTTTTGTTACGTAGGACGTCAGCGGGACTTTACTGTTGTTAAAATGGAAACAACAAACCCACAGTGGACTGAACAACAACACAGTATTCAGCAGAACCAACAGGTGACGAAGGAAAGCATTAAACGCCGTTAATCAGGTGAGAGAAGTTAAAAAACTGTGTATAATCCGGCGCCATCTTGGTTATTTTTGAAAGGAGATATCTTCAGCTTTTGTAAGACGTGCTGCAGATAAACGCCTGTGAGGTCGGACTCTCCTGCCTTCAAAAAGAATGTAGGAGAGTAATTTTTTTAATGGGCCTTATTAGCAAAAAACCTTCTCTCAACAGCTCCATTCAAAGATTGTAGAAGTGGAACCAAATTTACCCCTCATTACTTTATTGTGACCAACATTTTACAGAAGTTATTTTTCAAAATTTTCACTATAGAAGCTATTTCCAACCTACTCCTGGGTCCATTTGGGAACCACTGCCTCACACAATAACAGCACACCTAAATCTTGCATAATAGCCAACATTTACCTCCACAAGTGATCTTTTACTTCCTCACAAATGAGCTCTCTTTAAAAGCTATGTAAAATGCCACTGTTTAAAGAGTGCATCAATAACTGCTGACGTGCTTAAATGTAAAACAACATAGGAGGAGGAGGGCCCAGGATTAAAATTAATTCATTCAACATTCAACAATTCATTATTTATGACTTAATGTGATATACTAGTGCGCTTCTTAATAATAATCCTGAATGTGCATGTTTCTGGGGGAAGACAGTGGGGTAATTATGCAGAAGGCTTTTTACCATCAGTGTACAATATTAATTACAGGCGCGGTTGTTTATCAGTTGTGGAACGCAGTTTAAGAGCTGTTTGGAAGATTGCCACCGTGACCCGGGCTTGTCTCCTTTCTTTTACATTTAGACTCTTAATGCGGCACAGACATCTTTTCAAAACACTGATTCACAGGTTAATCGAGGAGGGAGTGATGGAGTAGACATGGCTAAATGAGTAGTGTTTTAATCAAGTGATTCACCAAATGATAAAGTGTGCTCGGAGGAAGACGTATGACTTCAAAAACTTTTTGGTAATACAGACACTGGCCCCAGTCCAGTCTGATTAACTCAGCTTTCTTCATGTACTTAAGCATATTTTAGCTTTATTCAGTGTTAGTGTGAACAAGTCCAACTACAAATTTACTTTTTATTTAGTTTATGACCACCTGAGCATGTTTACTTAGCCCTGCCAGCTAAAGTAAATCTCTAAAGTCTCTGTGAATGCCAGTCATACCAATGAATGCCAGATCCAGTTGAATAAATATACTTTATAAACTTAGCCTCACTTAAGTATTGGGTTCACTTTTCAGATCAAAGGTTACAACTGGTCTGACACTTCCTATAAAGAGAGGAGATTTAATCTCTTGTTTTACTTCTGGCAAAAGCAATGCAAACCCTATTTTACAGTACACTTGATACAGTATATTGGCAATGTAAGTACTATGTAACTACTATTTAACACATGCTGTAACAAACTGCAATACCATGTGACTATACAAAATGTTAATCAAGGGTCATCTGGACAAGGTTTGTTTTTAGAAGAGTTAGTAACACTTTAGAATAACTCTATTAAGCATTAATTAAGTATTAGTTAGTAGTTAATAACCAGTTAATGGAATATTTACAAAGCATTACTTCAACAATAATAAACATCATTGAGTTATAAACATTGTTACTAATATTTAATTCTTTATTAATAAGCTCAGGTAAACACTGAAAAAAATAGAAACATCTGTGGTGTTGCAAGGATAATAAAGTATACCTTAACCTTATTACATATTTATTAATACTTTATTAAGGTATTATCAAAGATGTTTCAACCTTTATTCAAAGGACCTAAGCCCAACGCACATCAAACACATCATTGGCGAGCATCAACTCGCACCAAACACAGCGTGTCCCGGCTCTTGAAAAGGCTTTAACATGAACAATGTGGTGTTTAAAATGTGTTTTATCTGTTAATATCCAGACAAAATGACAGAAGTCGCCCCAGGCTGTGAGAGGAGACACTGGGCTGGTCTAGAAGCCAGTTATTAGCCAGTTAGCAACAGAAAGGAGTTTCCCGGTGTACTGAGTGGAGCAGGAGTCAGTAGCTGCTGTCTGTCCCTCAGTGTTTACAGCTGTGTCTTGGTGTCTTTGTTTACTGCAGACGTACAGAGGACCATGTGTTTTCAGCCACGTCGACTCGTCCAAATAGAACAGGGGCGTAAAGTGATGCGGAGTTGAGCGCTGATGTGTGCCCGGTGTGACAACTTTCATAGGTGTTCAGTATGCGTTGGGCTTTAGTTATTTCTATGTGAACTGCTGTGTGAGTAGAAGCTGTAGTTTCTTGCAAGAGGGAGTGGTCAAACCTGATCGACTCAGGGCAGTCAGCAGCTGTGGCCTGGGCTGGAGTCTCAGGCAGGGTCGTTACCTGTGAGCCGTTAGCATGAGGGCCCTCTGAAGTTAATGTCCTTTGTTAGAGTAAAACTTGGAATGAAACTGAGTATGTGTTCAGTTTTCAGTAGAAATGACTAAGCCCTTGGGATAAAGAATGAAATATCTTCTAAAAACTATTTATTTATTTATTTATTTATTTATTTACTGAGTTCACCTGAAAAACTATACAGACATCATGTAACTATGTTGTACTTACATAAGCACATTTTGTGTACTTCAGGTATGAATGTAAAAAAAATACTTTTTTACACTACTCTAGCAAAGTGCATTTTGCTTCTGCAAAAATCAGTATAATATCTTCTTTACTAGGTGGTAATTTGTACTTGGGTAGAGTAGTGTTGCAAGTATTTGGTAACACTTTCAAAAACACATTAAGCAGAGTCATTTTGCACTCATTTACATGAGCTCATTACTAAATATTTAAACATAGTAATAATGTTAAACACTCAGTGGTGTTTATTAATTTTAAAGTAAGTAAGTTTTGTAAATAAATAATAACTTACTAATCCTCAACTAACACTTAACTAATGTTTAGAAGTGTGAGTTATTTGAAAGTATTATCAGTTTGTTGTTTTTTGTTTGTTTGTTTGTTTGTACTTAGATAACTCCAAGTACAAAATATCCATTACATATCACATAAGTACATGTTATTACAGTTTGTTACACTGTGTGTTACACTGAAGTCACACTGTATCAAGTGTAGTGTAAAAAAAAGTGGTAGGGAGCAATATTTACTGCCATTTTACATTTTTATTTTAAAAAACGCACTGTGAAAATTTTGTGTAAGTACATTCAGTTAAATGCCATTTAACATGTGCAGGTACTGGTTCAGTGATTGGATGAATCAGCTGTGACTGTCACTGTTCTACAATCAGACAAACACCATGATGTAAAAGTATACAGCAATAAAATGTTTTCTTCCATTTCATTAAACACACAGGCATTTAACAACAGTACACATATCAAACACAAGGTGTCTGTTTATTTAAACAATCAGCTGTCTATGTAGGTTTGATTTGGAATTGTCATGGACTTATTTTTATGCTATGTGTGAAAGTTTTCAAAAGAAATTTTATGGTATCTGAATAAGCAATTAACACGTTTCTTCAAGTCTGTGAAGAGACACTGGCAGCGCTGCTAGCAACATACTTTTAGTGCTATTCTACAAAATCATTTCATTTTAAACAAAAACATTAGGCTCGTACCTTCTGTTTTCTTTGTTGACAAAGTTTCATTTCTCAAATACATGCACTTTCTGAGGACTCCTTACCTTTGAGGGTCAAACTGAGGTCAAAGGTCAAAATAGTGGCAATGTTTTTTTCTTGCCACTCTTCTTTGTTATATACATACACACAAAATTTATGAGGCAGTTGTTTTACTGTTACAGGAACTGAAGTCTGTGTATAGCAGGACAGTATTAATGCGGTATAGAAATATGAGCAGCATCCTTTACACTTGTATTCTCTTTTTTGGTGCATACGGACACTGTACAATAACTCTAAGCTTTTGGGTTACAGACTTAGTCATGTGCCTATACATTTTTAGACAATGGGTATAAATTTTAGGTAAGTTTAACCATACAAATTCTGTGCTACAGAGGCAACAACTACAGCATCTGCATTCTGTGTTTAATCACAACTTAGAGGTATCTAAACATAGAGCCATTTATACTTTACTTTCTCTAAGTTTCTATGGTCAAGGGTTATTATTACCATTATTATTTTCTGCCTTAGAAAGCAATACATTAGCACTTCTAACTGTTTCATTGGCTTTGGGGGCAGAATGACTAATATAGAAATCCACACAGCCTTCTAAACACAGCATAACAATTTTTATTTAAGATACCTCACAACTAAACTGCCATTTATTTTCTAATTTATCTGTGCATGTGGACACTGTATACTGCAGCTATAGTATTGGAATGAACATGCCACTTACAGTTATTTAAATAAACTGTTTAGATCCTGAATTAACACTGATGTTTATAATGTTGCAATAATTTACACAAGCTTATTACTGAAGAATTACACTTTAATAACTGTTTATAACTCAGTGATGTTCATAAAAGTTAAAATAATGCTTTGTAAATAATCAATTAGCTGTTTACCTTAAGCTAATACTTAAATAATGCTCTGTAGTGTGAGTTTATTCTAAAAAGGGTTACTCTTTACTGATATTTAGGGGTCAAAGGTTAAATCAGTGCTGACGATTACAGCTTAGATAACCATTCAACATAATGTTTGATAACAGTTTTCCAACTATACTGCACTCTGCCTTTGTAGAGCAAAATAGTAGACTGGAGAAAATAGAAATCAGTATAGTGTATTTATATATTAGTATAGTTAATCATAATTTTACAATGTCCTAACAATAAGCAGTTGGGGCATGTCTGGTAAGCATTCGCTGCCTTTTGTCTACTGTTGGACTTCTTAAATAACTTGCCACTATTAAGCTGTAATAAAGTAATAATAAACATGTAAAATAAATGCTTAATGGATACTGTATTGTACTGTTTATAATTATGTACTGCTTTACATGAGCTTATTACCAAAGAATTCAACAGTAATAACAATGTTTACAACTCAGTGGTGTTTATAAATGTTGAAGTAATGTTTTGTAAACAATTTATTAAGTGGTTATAAATCCACAGCTATTACTATATGTGTAAGTTATTCTAAAGTGTTACAGTATTGTTTCATGCATGAGCTCTTTAAGAATCTAAGCGCCTTTTGTACATCTTTGAGGGCCAAAGGTCAGTGGTTATGTTTCATTATAAGTTGTTTTGTTTTTTTTAAACTTTGTACAATACATCACCAGCAATAACATATTTGAAAGTCTTTGTAAGGCAAAAACAACAACAATTTCACTGCGTATTTGTCACTTTTTTCATGAAAACAGTATCTATGTAGATGTCTTTGCCTTGTGTAGTTCATGTGTGTATGTGCCCGGTACAGTAGGCATTAGTGTTGGATGATGTCTGGAGAGCACTACAGACTCACCCATGTGTCTACACTGCCCTCTGCAGGACAAACACTGACCAGTCATCTGTGTCCTCTGCCCTGAGCCCTTCATCACCCTCCTCCTCCTCCTCCTCCTCTCCTTTGCTTTGTTCACACAGACAACGTTCTCTGCTCTTTACTTGGAATGATAACAGAAATGTATATTAGCCACACATTAGCCTCATCAGAGCAGTGTATGTTGCAATGCACAAGTTTGAGACTGGAGCCCTGTCTGTCTCCTGGTGTAGTGAACTTCTCACTGAACACAGCAGATTATCAGCAGCTGAGGTCACCAGGGCTTAACCAGCGCTGCAATTAACTCACTCAACAAATCCAGACACTTCTCACACCAAGACTAAGCCACATGACTGTTAGAGGTCAGAAGAGTAGAGCCAAAAATGACTCAGTACTCAAGTAAGCATATTGTTACTTCAGAATAATATTACTCAAGTTGAAGTAAGTAGAAGTAGTAGAAGAATTTGTTTAAACGTTACATCTGATTTATGTTTTAGTACTGATATATTCAGACAAAACAAAAAAATTCTAAACATTGAACAATAAAAACAGTAAAATTTATTATACAATTTTTATGTATAAAAACACACACTAAGGGACTGAGAAACAGTTGTTACCACCGAGCTGTTACCTCTATTATGCTTTTATAATGCTCCACACGTCACTTATTGCATAGCCACCACTGCTGATGAAAAACTTTGTGTTTTTATTTATATTTTACTTTTTTCTTTTATAAATATATTTATAGTATATTTTATTAGTAAAACGGACTGAACTGCTGAGAAACCAAACGTTTCATTTTACCTTATGTGTATAATGACAATAAAGTCTTCATTCATTATACATTTTATTTATAATAGCCTATATACATCCAGTTAAGTAAAAAGCACATTTGAATGTTTTTTAACAAAAGCTACTTGTTCTTTCCCAAGCTCTGAACCCTGAACCTTCTGATTAGAAGTCAGATATGTTACCCACTACACCACAGAAAACAAATACAACTTTTACTCCTAAGACAATTTAAAGTTTTACACAAGCAAAACTAAAAATAAAATCATCCAAAATTTCCAAAAAGTAAAAGTATGTTCTACAAAATGTACTCAGAAATAAATTTTCTTTAAAAAAAAAAAAAAAAAAAAAAAAAAAGGCTTAACTCTTAACTGTCTTTGGTAAATTGTTTCTACTTTGTCATTGAAAATGTTGAATAATTTTATTTATTCAAAATATACCAAATTTGGTCAGGGTTTCTATTTTTATGAGAGGTTTCAAATGTTTGTCTCATTTGTCAGTTCAGGTCTATAATGCACTGTGTACAAACAACTGTTACACTCATGATCTTTAGGACCATTTTTTGTCCCACTGACTTCCATTAAAACTGCATTTTTTGATTGAACTTGTCGTGGCACTATAAAATTGTACTTTACAGGTTACAACCATTTCAATATAAGCTTTTGGTCTGAAATTTACATTTTTTTCATGATAATTCATCAGATAGCCTAAAAATCACTATATGGCTAAGAGCTCTATTATTTACTGTTTCAGGGATGTCGGTTTCTTTTTGCCTTGTCCACTACTGTAGGACAAAGACATAAATGACTCCAATAAAAATGGTGTGGGGGTGGAGGGGAGGGGTGTGGGAGTATGTGGGTGAATGGGTTGGCGGGGTGGGGAGAAGTGGAGGGGAGTATGAAGGGAGGCAAACATTGTTTTGGGTTATCACCTGTCACTCTCTCTATGTCTCTAACAGCTTAGAGTCCTTGACTCTAAATCAGACATGCAGAGTTTTAGAGGCTCTCACACAAACACTGATGTGAGAAATGTTAAAAATATAATTGTTATGATCAGAACTCTGACTGACAAAAATATTTGAGTGATTAAAAGTGGAAAAAAAAATCTTAATAATATACTTTTAAGGATGTGAACACTTTTTGTACTAAAAGACAACAAGAGACACTTTTTTTTAAAACAGCCCCTGTCCACAAAAATAGGAATTCATCAAATAAATTTGTGGTGCCAATCAATCACCAAATAATTGCAAATTGCACTTAGTATGTTCAAAATATTAAATTTTTAGTGTTTTATTTATTTATTTATTTTTTTATAGTGGTTTACTGTAGCAAAATGACACTTAAAGGAAAAAAAATGTTTTTAAAATCTTGAAATATACTAGTTTTTATAAGAATTGAAGTTGGTTAGAAGAACTGAGTCATTCAGAGCAGAAAAAAATATCATATATAATATTTTAATGACACTTTTTGGGAGATGCATATTTTTTTGCACTAAAGGCACTAAGTGTAAGTTTTTTAAAAGGCTGGTTAAGGGTTAAGTAATTTACTTGAGTAAAAGTATATAGTTAGTTACTGTCCACCGCTGTATATATCTCTATAAAATAACAAAGTTTGGCACAAGAAACACATTTCACAAACTTGTCACTTTTTCACAACATAAAGCTTTTGCAACCAACACAGAGGTATTGTATAGACATTTGTAGTGTTGCCAAAATGTACTCAAGTAAGAGTATTGTTACTTCAAAATATTACTACTCAAGTGGAAGTAAAAACTATGTTGCGATAAAACTTATACAAGTATGATTTATTCAAAATGTAACTCACTACTACCACTCCTGCTGTTTAAACATGTCTGTCCAAATATTTTAAAAACAGACAAATACTGTGGTAACAAAG
Organism: Bostrychus sinensis; assembly: GCA_020698575.1. Classification (NCBI taxonomy): domain Eukaryota; kingdom Metazoa; phylum Chordata; class Actinopteri; order Gobiiformes; family Eleotridae; genus Bostrychus; species Bostrychus sinensis. The sequence goes on along the minus strand of CM036251.1, from coordinate 29,552,343 downwards.
TTTAAACTGTAAACCAGAAGACAGTATCAGTAATAATGTTCCTGTTTAAAAAGTGAATTATGAGCACTAAGAGATGACACAGCAGGGCTCTAAATGTATGACAGCTGGAGGTGGTGCTTAATCAAATAATTGCACAATTTTATTATGGTTTTATTAAATATAAGCAGTCAAAAGAGTGTGCTAGCACAGGTACAGTGCATCATTCCTTATATTTGTGGTGAATAGCCCAATAAACACTAATTAATTAATCTTCTTATGTCTTTTGTGTGAAGAAAATGAGAATTAGTATGAGTAAACTGTAGTACCTGTGTTTGTCCAACAAACAGCGCTGCGGGCTCCGCAAATGCTCTACACCACACAGAGAGTAAACAGCAGAGGAAGTGATAGCTCTGGTCTGTAACTTTCCAACTACTTTAGGAAGTTTTCTGTAGCCATTCTTATAAAGTCTCCAGTAAAAGTCAGTACTTGTACAGATATTACTGACAAGTACTGAAAAGTTACTGGACTAAATATGAACGTATGAGCCATAAAAGCTTCGTAGTCTGCAATCATGGGGCAGCGGACATCCAGCCAGCAGACAGCCAATCACTGTTCAGAATGGGGCTGTTGCGTCATTGTTTTCACTGAGTACGCTGTTTTCACAGTTTACATGAGAGTGGTGCAGCTCCTCTCTAAACACCTCCTCCAGCGTTTTCAAAAGATTGCAGATTTGTAAACTCTGTCCTCATGTAAATGAAAAGCCTAACCGCAATCAAACCTTTGCAGATTGGGCAAAACACATTATCGCCTAAATGGCCCATGAGTATTACCCCAAATTTACACCAAGAACATCGCAACAGCTGCTGCTGTTACGCTGCATAAGTGGATCCCCCCCCTATTTTACAGACTAGTCCTGTACCCTCTACTTCTACATGTTGTCCTGGTGAAAAGGCTTCTTGGTGTTGCACCCAGTCATGAGACGTGTGTATGTCATACCCGGTGTGAATTGTCAGATTGAATATAACAGAAAGAAGTTCACCCGCATCTGACGTGATACTGTTGTTATGCGCTGCTGCTGCAGACGCTACAGAGCTTTTTATTTCTTTTTCACCAAAATATTGTGCTCCTCTCACTACAGACCATGGTCTCCTTTCTAGCTCATGTTTACATCGCATCAGTTTTCTGTGCATGCCCTGTTTGTTCTTGTCTGTTTTTGTTTCTGTGGGAGCATTACAACGCCACTAAGAGGCCTGGCATATGTGTTTTCAGTGGTTCTGTATAGACAAACATTTTTTGAGATGGTGCTGTGTTTATGGAAAACATTTTGAAATGATAACATCTCCATGTGAATATAGGATGGTGGGAGGAAGCCCTATTGCCAGGAGAGAACCCATAGTTACACAGAGAGAAAAGTCAGACCCTACAAAGATTGCTACTTCTTTTTTGTTAAAACCTATGCTTATTTCATTTACATCTCTTCTGCTTACACTACAGTTGTCATAAGAAGAAGATTTTAGCTGGTGCAGGGCTGGTCCAGGGGCTTGTCTCTTATCATGTCTTCGTTTGTCTGTGCAGGTCAGCCGAGGTAATAGTGCCAAACTGCCCTATTTAGGTCACACTACTCCCTACGCAGCGCCGCTCACTTTAGATTCAGCTCAGCCAACTTTAACTCGCACGGCAATAGTGCATTTCAGGTCACGGCATCCAAGGCGTGCATTTGTCACTGATATAATGGGCAAACAGCACGACCAACATGAGCATACAAACACAAAGCTACTGGAGGAGCTATTTTTACTACTTAGTATGCACAAGTGAAAGAAGAGTTGAGGAAAACAAGTGTCTCTGGGCAGTTTGACTGAAGTAGTGGGGGCCATGAGGTCAACAGAGGTAAAAGTGAGCTGGCTCTTTAAGACGTGGCCCAGGGAACAGCTGCTGTCACTTTGAATGGCGTCATATACACAGCTACAGGACCACAGGCTTCAGAGGCTGGACAGAGCTGAGCTTCTGTACTGTATGTACCACACAATATCCACTGGGTATCCACTGGAAAAGTGTATGTGGCTGAAGCAGTAAGTCTTGTTTTTATGGATTTAAGAGCTCAGACTTAGTTAAGAACTCACAATAAGACATTTATTGATTACACAGTGGGGACAGTACATGCAAAGAACACATTATGTTCTTACAAAATTACAGTTCAGACAGGAGATAATCCAGTCCAGTGTCCTCACATCTCCCATGGTCAGCACAAAAAATGGCTACAGAAACATCAAAGTGACTTAAGCCCAATTTCCACTGCATGCGAATCCGCTCCTCTGCACTGTGCCATGCACCCCGCAGTAAATACGCAGCCGTTGTAGTGAATGAGAGCGTTTCCACAGCCTCCGCAGCTCTGCGGCGCCGGCCGTCCATGATCCGGCCGTGCTCCGCCAGTGATACGCAGCCAGTCTATTTTCTTTGATGGTGGACTCGGTCCGCATCAATCTCCACAGTTCAGATTGCACCAAACAGGAAAGTGAACGTGTAAAACATCCGGATTTTCAAAGTAAAACACAATACACGGACTATCGATTTTCAATAATAATGACATGCGAGTAAACATTAAATGCACGGAAATATGCGAAAAAACAACTTTTTCGTGTCCAATGTACTCACCCATTGTAGAAGAAATATCCGTGAAGTGATGTAAATTTGAACCACAAAGCGATCGCTAAGTAAGCTGTTATTTTCTGTCGTTCTTTTTCTGAATGAAGAGTTGTTTTGGTCTAGCTCACGTTTTTACCCACAATTCTTATCGCGCAATGTCATAATTCTCACGCATGCTCTTCCCGAGCTGCGTGGCGAAGTGGAGACGCATCCAGTAGGCGAGGGTCTGCGCCTTCGTTCCATGGCAGCAGCAGGCTGTGCTAGTCACTAAACTCTGCAGATAATGGGCTTCTGTAAATAAACCTCTGGAACACTCAAGTGTTTGACTCAAGTATTTATCAATGAATAATAATCATACACGCTACATTAAATGCATCTTATTACAGTAATGAATAAAACAGACTGGATTACTGCAGCTGTTTGCTTCAAAGGTAGGAAACATGCTGAATAGTTCCTTATGTTTTAATGTTAATTGTGGCCTGAACTATGATCCTATAGATGAGCTAATGGGCTTTATTTAACAGTCCTGGACACATTTATAGTGTCTTCTTTAATGTGGTCTCCATAAGGTTTCTTCTATTTTTTCTTTTTTTTTCCCCACAGCTGGACTTTTTAGGAGTTTTTCCTAAGAAGGAGGGTCTAAGGACATGGGATGTCCTGGGTCAGTTTAGTTTAGTTTTATTCATTGTTTATCTTTGCTTAGGTGTCCATGCAGGAACACACATTAACATTATTAGTTTGTAATATACAGTATATAACTAACACATAACTATATGTAAAAAAAAAGTACTTATTCCACCTATGATTATTTGTAACCAAAAATGCTGGGTAGATGTGAAAAAGATTACATTAACTCAGAACTTCAACAACCAAATGTTGTCATGCTGCATTCTAAACAAGGAGAACAATACGTTTTGGCCAAATGCATTCAGAAACCAATTAATAAATGACAGCCTCAGCTACAAAATTATACAAAAAAATAGTGATTAAGTGTTGAAACAATATAACTTCCATAGAGCCATTACTGCAAGCACAACTATGCCCTCACACGTTTGAGCTGCCTTCACTAAAGAGACATTTGGAACAATATTTATCCCCACAACCGTCACATCACCGCCCTTCACCACTCCTCATCCACTCTCCATCTCTTTAACGCATGCACCCTGAGCAGGCTGCACTGACATGCTGGGGGGGGTGTATACATGTGTTGATGGCGTCACCGAGGCAGAATGAGCTCCACTAATCTGCCATGATCTGCTCCTCCTCCTCCTCCTCCCCACACACACCCACCCCAGACTGGACATAGTGTCATGGGCATGAGTGGCTGGGTGTGGTTATTAAGGACACTGATCTTAAGTGGTGACAGTGGTGGTCCTGGTGCTGGCTGATGATTACTGAGAAGGGCAGCTGTGGTGGGGATCACCGAGTCTTATACCCAGTTAATACAAGAGGATATGCCAGTACAGTTAACAGATTCACTTCATATTTACTGCCATATTAACAATATAGGTGTTAGAACTACAGTTACATTATGTGGAATAAATTTGGACACCTTTGCATTAGTGTTGCAGGTTTTATAACTTAAAAATAATGCATACTATGGAAAACCATGAATATTTGGATTAGGTGGAGCCTTCCCTGAGCATAAAATGGCTAATTGCATGGCTATTGCAACATGGCACTAACTAAGATAGATAAATGAACTGACTGCTTTGTAGTGACGGCAACTGACAAGTTTCAAATGCGTGTTTATAGCCAAATTATTTGTTTTATGGTCATGAGTTACCACATAGCTGATTAGCCTCCATTGAGCTATTGAACTTTAAATAAACGTATTTTTCTATAAGTCAATGGGGAAAATGAATGGAATTACTTCCCAGGGGTGGCAGGTATGCTGAGCTCTATTGAAGCTCTGAAATGATTAGAATAAGTCTAATGACAGCTGTATGGGCTTCAGAACCTCACAGGGGCACTTCCTGGTTTCATGTGTCTATGTAAAGCCATGAGACTGAGCATTTTAAGCTCTTGAAAAACAAAACAACATTATAACATGGCTTAAAGCTCAAAAACGTTACTTCAGCAAACTAGAGGACCTATAAATAATTTTCTGTTGGCTTATCCTTTTCCACGTTTGCATCAACAAAGCATCTGTTGCCTAGTGTGCAGTGATTTGCATTTATTTGTTCATTTATTATTTATTATTTGGTATAGGTATTATGCCAGATGCCCTTCCTGTAGCAAACCTCTCCAATTATTCAGACTTGAGAGTGGCACAAGGAGGACACTGCCTTGTAAGCCCCTTGTGGCTGGATTAGCTGCAAGGAATATTAACAGTATTTCAAATAATTTTTCATTACCATTTGTAATAAAATAAGAATTCGCAAATATTAATATTGTGACTGTGGACTATGTAGTTTATGGACATTTTGGCAACAGTGTATGTTTCCCTCCTTTATGTGACATGTGAACAGCTATGGTAACCCTGCAGAAATACCTGAAGAGACCCAGTAGTAATAGTTCTGATTATCATTTCATTTTCAAAACGAAATTATTTTAATTCAGAAGTGTTAAAATATACTATTGAACGTGTCCCCTTTTAAATAAGGGGAAAATTTGAATATTACAGTTTTGTGGGGCATGGTGGCAGAGTGGTTAGTATACTCTTACCTCCCAGCAAGGAGGTTGTGAGATTGATCCTCAGGTTAGCCAGCACAATCTCTCTGGGTGGAGTCTGTATGTTCTCCCTGGGTTACCTTGGGTTTACCTTGCAAAGATGTCCAGTAGGTCTCCTTTAATTGAATATACACAATGGAAGACATTCACACATTTTACACACGCCTAATTCTCACTGAATGTGTTGCGTGTGCAGTACAGGGTCTTCTATTCAAGTTCACACTGGCAGTTGTGAGTTCACAACCATGTATACACAGAGCTACATGTAAACAAAAGCCATGTTTGTCTGTCTGAGCACAAGCTGAATGAATTAAGATATTTTGTCCTTGACTATTGTGCTTGTAACCTGGGTAAGCATGCTACATATATAAATACTTTCTTTTTACTCAGGCTTAATGATGTCCAGTCTTGTTACTGACCCCGTGCCCCCAGTTAAGACGTAATGTTTATGGACATGTTTATACAGTGCTTTTCTATCTCCATGCACACTTTACATCAAGGAACCATTTACCCATTCACACACCAGTGTAGGCAGACACAGGAAGCAAGTAGGGTTAAGGACACAACAATGATATGCAACAGTGGGGAGTGGGGTTTGAATCGCCAACCTTCTGGTTAGTGGACAAACAGCTCTACCATTGGAGCTACTGCTGCCCAATCTCTATTTAAAGTTGAAGGTGATATTTTCTTGTTTACAATATGCCGGTAAAAAAATTCCCCACAATGGGAAGTTGTCTTTGCCTAGTAAGAACGATAAGGCCAAATTTACAATGCATTTTTTGTGACTGTGTCATCATAGTTTTCAGTCACGTGACTTTTGCATTCCATGGAGGGCAGTTACTACTGCTCAACCTTCCCGGGGAGAGGGACTCATTTAACAACACAAATCCACATTCATTTTATTTCTGAGTCAGTTTTCTCTGATGAGATTCTGTAGAAACACAGATCCTAACCTGAGTAAACAGTGACTTCAGCTGACAGCCCGTGGAGTAACGTTAACCCAATGTGCTTGCCCTCCAAATGTGACATCACTGTAAAATTTATCATTTATCATTATTGTGATGAATACCAAAATATACCGTAATATCATTTTAGTCCATATCGCCCATCCCTAATTCAAAGTAATCCAGACAAAGTAGCAGAGAGAGTTGGCTCCTGCACATTCAGTGTCAGCAGAGAGAACCCAGGGTCATTTTTAGAGTACTCTCACAAGTTCCTTCAGTCAGTGCTGGAGGGGAGTAAAACACTAGCAGGAGCTGAGTGTCAGGACCTGTTAGTGCTTGACGAGTGGTGCAGCTGGTCTCCGCCCCTGTTTGAGGGCTACACCGGTCCCACCCCAGGCCTACCCTTCCAACAACCTCTGCCCTATCCCGTTTAGCTGTCTCTGGGGTTAATTCCATGTCCCGGAGCCGCAACAACAGGATCACAGCCCTAGCACTAATACTCAATAGACACTGACCTACTTTGTTGGATTATGCGGGGGGAGAAAACGGATCGGCTGCCCTCATGCCAGCGATGAAAACGATCTAATGGTCCTAACTGCTCCGTTAATCTGGAAGCATGCTCCTGTTATTCATTTCTCATTATGGGAATGCAGTTCTGCTGATGGGATTAAAGGCCCGCTCTGGCTCTCTTTCATTCACTGACCTCTCAGCAGAAGCACAAAGGCTAAAAACCATCTGGCTGCACACTTGTTTATTTGGTTATGCTAGCTCATGTGTTGGGTCGCAATGCTAGGTCAGCCATCAATGCTAAGACTTGACCACAATTAAATATCAAGACAAGGCAGTACCATGGCATACTAAATACTACTATATATGTCTACTACACACTAATACGCTTTCTCATGTATTGGGTTCATGCACTAGGTCAGTGCTAAACCTTGGTCACAATTCAAATTCAGTAAATAAAATACACTGGTGGATAAATGGCTCTATTGTTTGTTATTATTCTTATTCTTCTTGTTATTACTTACATTACACTACATTATGACACTGGTTTTCAAACTGTGGTAGAGATTCCTTTAATGCTACAAACACAACAAAGTAAATTCAATACATTTACTGAACATTATTTTTTGTTTCTAAAACTTTATTTTACTTGTTAACACTTTCACTTGTTCATTTGTGTATTTGTTTTTTTTTTTAATTAGGGGATTTTAAATCAGAAAAAGCATGTCTTGGTCTCAATGGCACCTTACAACCAAAAGGCTCAAAAGTTCAATTCCAGATTTCTGCATGTGATGTTTCTGTGTTGATAACAAAAGACAACTTATTTGGATTTGAAGGGCTTGTATTGTGCTTTTTTCAAGCTTTTTAAAATTTATTCTGGACATATTTTCATCTACATTTCTAATTTTACAAATTAAAATAATGTATATGCATGGAAAATATCTTCTTTTGGGGAGCTGTTACTTTCACTTTGCAGAAAAAATCTCTTTGTAAACATCATAGTTTATATCTGCTCTGCTGCAAATGATCATGCTTTAGAAACAGAGCAGGTGAGATTCCTGAAGAAGGCCAGCTTCATGTGTCTGTGTATAGCAGTGAGCCTGAGAGTTTACAGCTCTTGAGAAGGGCATCAGAATACAGGATTACTCAGTTTTCATTACATTTATGCATTCATTTTTTTTTTCAATTTATTCCCATTTGTAGTCACAGGAAATGGAGTCTATCCCAGTAACTATGGGCCTTAGGTGAGGTACATCAAGGACAATAGCCAGTTAATCCCAGGGGACATACACACAGAGACAACTGTTCCCCCTAACATTCATTCACTAGGGGCAATTTAGAGTCACCAATTCACCTAACACATGTCTGTAATGATTTTTAGTTCTTATATAATTACTTTGTTGACTACTTTTACATTATCAAAATTATTCTGAAGTAGCAGTAATTTTATAGATTTTGAGTACTTCTGTAGGACAGTAAGTATATTCCCTATACTACTGCGCAGTACCCTTGAGTGCTTTAATGTACTGTGTTATACTACGCTTACCCATGTGTTAGGTAGTGCTTTGCCATAAATACATGGAGAATCTCCTTTTTTTTTCTTTTCTTTTTTTTTTTTTGCATCATTTTGTTATCCTTTTTTTTTCAATGAGTATTTCATTCATCTCAGTATTATGTTATTAATGTCATCATGTAGTAAACTGGTTCCTTCCACTGGCTTCTGCATAAAACATAGAATAGTCTGAGGCTCTGGATAAATGGCTCTAGATGTGATTTCCTTTCAAAGTGAATTACTGCTCAGACGAACGTGAGCGCCCTCGGCTGCTTGTACTTCCAATTTGAACAATCAAAATGTATTTTTCTGGTCCATTACATCACCACCAGGGGGCACTTGTTTCCTCGAGCAGGCAGTGTTATGTTTGACAAATTGCCACAGAGGTAACACAGAGTAACACATGTATTCAGCAGCAGGGGGATAAGGCAGCACTCTACCCCCACACTCACAGTATTCTGACTGCACAATATTTGTTCTGCAAACTGTGGTCTGTGATCGGCCTGAGACAGAAGAAGTACTGAGTACTCAAGTAAAAGTACTGCAACTTCAAAGTAATATTACTCAAGTAGTCAAGTCATTATTTCAGGAAAAGTACAAACTGACTAGAAGCTACTTGCAGCTATGAATGTTTTTGTTATTGACAGGAAAATCTACTACTACTGTACTACTACAGCTACTACTAGTACAACTACTGCTAATGCTACAACTTCTACAGCTTTTACCAGAACTACTACTATTGCTACTCCTACTATTACTTCAACTACTTCTACTCCTGTTTATGCTAATGCTATTACTACTCATACTACTACTGCTACTACTATTACTGCTACTGTTACTACTACCAATACTAAAAATATGAAACACAGAAGTACTCAGAATGTGTACTCAAATAAAAGTACTCTTTCTCTTACTAAAATTAGATTACTGAAGTTGAAGTAATCATTTGAGTCAATGTCAAAAAGTATTGAATGGAAATTGTTGAGTACAATTGACAGCAAAATCTACTACTACTGCTACAACTACAGTACAGTAGAACTTCTACTACTACTGAGACTACTGCTGTTTTTGCTACTGCTACTACTACTGCAACTGTTACTACTACTAATCCTACTGTGACTAGTACTACAAATACCACTGCACCTGTTATTGCTAATGCTACTACTACTCCTCATACTACTACTATTGCCACTCTTACTACTACTAATACTACTGTCACTATTACTACTACTATTGCTACTACTACAACCACTAAACTAGTGGTTGTACAACTACAACTACAACTACTATCCCTACTGTCCCTACTACAACTGCTTACTCCAACTACTATACTACTACTGTTATTGCTAATGCTGCAATCACTACTACTACAACTACTGATATTTTTACTAAGTAATTATTTGAGTAAAAGTCAAAAAGTATTGAATAGAAGTACACAACTAGTATAAAATAATTGCAAGTATTATTATTTTTTGTTATTGACAACAAACTCTGCTGATATGATTACTGCTAGTACTGCTACTGCTATCACCACCTTTACTAATGCTAGTACTACTACTGCTACTGTTGCTACTACAACTACTACTGCTACTGCAACCACTGCTATTGCTACTACTACTAATACTACTGCCAATGTCACTACAACTATTGATACTATTTCAACTACTACTGCTACTACAATTTCTGCTACTGCTATTACTAAAACTACTACTACTCCTGCTATTGCTAATGCTACAACCACTACTACCACTACTATCTACTGCTACTTCTTGCGTTCCTATAGCTACTACGACAACTACTGCTAGCACTACTGCTACTGCTACTCTTGTCACTTCTCATGTTACTAGTACTGATGCTACCAATGCTACTTCTTTTACTAGTACTACTACTGCTGCTGTTACTACTATTATGGTTATGTTACTACTACTGCTAGTATTGTTACTGCTGCTGCCACTACTACTACGATACCTGGTTCAGTATTACCTTCACTACTACTATTGTTGCTGCTACTACAACTACCACTGCTACTACTACTACTTTAACCGTCTGTATGTTGACACTGGAGTACTACTCTTCTAAAACCTACTGTATATTCATTTGCATGGTAAAAATGTCTGTTTGATTGAGAGGAGGTGTCTCTGTGTGTTACCATCTATCACAGCACATTTGGATATAAAAAGCAATTCAGACGGCTGAATAAGCATAAAATCTGTGTGAAGCTGAGGCTTTCTGTACAGCTAATAATACAAACATGACACGCGATACATCATATGAGCCATTACCACAGAGCTGTGTAAAACAAGAGGCAAACACAGGCTGTCCACACATCACAGCTTCACATTACACTCTGCTAGTTTCTATTAAAAATCCACAGTAAGACATCGTATGAAAGTACAGCCTTCTCAAGGGTTAGCCATCTGCTATGGTCACCTAACATGCTAAATACACATTTTGGGGCTTTTAGCCATGTTATAATGTTGTTTCCCACTCAAAAATATACCAGGAGTAGTATTTATTTTCATTCACACATATTTGCTGAGCCCATCCTTATCTAACAATCTGGAAATGTTCAGTCTCATGGTGCATTTGGCCCGACTGCAATCAAACTTGCCTACCCCTGCTCTACAGAGTCAAACTACCAGCTCCTAACTAACATTTTGATTAAATACTAATGTAAAGGTGTCTAAAACTATTTCAAAAAGCCTGAACAAAGCATAATATGGCATCTTTTAACCTCTATGGTTGATTGTTACCATGAGCTAAGGTGGAAAATTAAAGTAATAAAATGAATACTACCTCTTTATGAAGAATTATGTTGTTTTGTTAGAGTAAAGTGCTATCAGAAAAACTCATAATAATACCAGTTGAACCCTGTGTGACCCCTCACTCATTTTTTTCCCCTCTAGTATCCGCTCTAAGGTTTCCTCTGTATTTTGGCTGCTCTGCTTTTGGCTAACAGGGAAATGGCTAACAGGGAAATGTCATTTTATTGCAAGACCAAAACCAAGGTCAGTGTTCCAATTCTTCCAAGGCTGACTTTTGCCAAATTATGTAGGGGCAGCTGAAAATATTAAGAAAAAAATATATAATATTAAAAATATTATTATTAAAAGAAAAAATATTATATATTAAAAAAAAAAGTCCAGTGATGGTGTATGTGCTAAGCTAGAGCACATTCCGGAAAAGTTTCACGTGTCCATGAAGAGCAACTTTTGAGAAGGACAGCACCTCAGCATAAAAAGTCCTCAAACGTGGATGAAACAAAATACAACTATATTCAGTACACAAATATTGCACAGGAAATATATTAAATAAAATTAATTAATTAAATTAAATATATTTATTCGAAAGTCAATGCTGTGGATTTACCGGTTGATCTACGTTCCTACTCTCACCTTTGTGTATGAGTTGTGGGTCATGACCTAAAGGACATGATTCTGGATCAATTCAGAGGAGCCAGCTGAGGTGGCTCATGCATCTGTTCTGGATGCTTCCTGGACGCTTCCTTGGGGAGGTGTTCCAGGCATGTCCCACCGGGTGCAGACCTTGGGGAAGACCTAGAACACGCTGGAGGGACAATGTCTGCCCAGTAGCGCAAGAGGAAGTGGCTGAGATGAGGGAAGTCTGGACATCTTTGCTTAGACTGCTACCTCTGTGACTCGGCCCAGGATAAGCAGCAGAAGATGGATGTATGGATGGATTTTATATGTGATCATATGGCATACTGTAAAGGAAAGGAAAAATTCAACATTACATCCTGTGCATCCTTAGGATGCTGAATTTCATATACATATTCATATATTACATATACATCATAAAAAGCACAGTAAAAATAAACAATTGCCTTAAATATTTTTATTTTATCTATCTGATATCTGAGTTTAATTGCACTTTATTTTTAAAAAACTTAAACATTTCCACAACGTATTATTCCTGTATGTAAATAAAGATGTCAATCGTAAAATAAGTATAAAAATGGCCTGCATTATCTTTTCTATCTGCAATATCCTTTATCACTTAATACAATTTGCACTTATTTCCTGTACGCTTCTCCTCTGTCAATTCAAGTCAAACCTACGTGACCTTTTTAAAAGACACATTTCAACTCAATATATTTTTATTTCGTGTTTTTTATGGAAGCACACAAATCATAGAAATGTGTCCAGCATTATGTTGTGGCAAATTGCACATGTGGCATTTTTAAAAGCCCCAACTTTTATTTAAAGCTTGTACCTTTAAGTTCAAAGAGTAAACTCTAGGGGGCTGCGGTCATGAATTATTTGCGAGGGAAAAGGCATGATGCATCTTTTAACATGTGCAGTCACTTCAAAGTGCAAAACCTACAAATGTCATGTCCTCTTAAGATCAAAAGTAATTGGTCAGGCTGCACAACGCGGCACCGGGGGGACGGCAGTTTGCCACTGTAACCCACTCAAGCAGCTCACTGTGGAGCATGTTCCTGAGCTAATAGAGCCACGGCACCAGGAACCACCACCGTGTAGCTCTTGTCTTCTCAAATTAAAATAAAGTGGTGCTGCTTTTTTCAGCCACACCATGATGCCTTTTTACTTCTTGGTATTTCATAATATACGATAGGTCTATGAGTGCAATCACTTAGCCTGGCCAGCCCTCCTAATTCTCTTTCTGTACTAAGCAATGAATTAGCCTTGTGCCAGCGGTTAGATTCCCAGGGGGCAGGACAAATTGAAGAAGATTAAATGCGATTGAATACACGGTTAACCAATCAGAAACAGGAGGCAGTATCATCTGGTGCAGAATTATCCATTTGAAAATACTAAAAGTCAGAGAGACAAACCTCATAAGAAGCCTGGCACAATTTAGATAAGCAGTTAAAGCAGGTAGCATCAGTTCTTCCAAAAGAGTTCTTGAATGGGAAAGATTCCAGACCCGGATCACTAAGAAAGTGAATGGGTCTAATTTCAATTCAATTAAACTGAGCAAATTTTACATCTTTGCTTTTTGTCATCTGTTGGTTCTGCTAAAGTCTGTGCTGTTGTTTAGTCCTCTGTATGATTTTTTTCTTCATTTTATTTCTATTTTAACAACAATAAAATCACGTTCAAAACCACATTCAAACAATCTGACTTTTTCCACAAGTCTTTCTACAGCTGGCTTTTAATCTAATCTTTGTTATATAGGAAAAGAGTTATTCTGGCTGGTCAGGCAGGCAATTGTGGGGAAAATCTCATCAGCTGCATATTACATCATTTTACACAGTGCATCTTTAAACCAAACACATATTACATTAATACTCATTTGCATTAGTATTTCACATATTATAACTTAAAATAATGTGTAGAAAATGCCTTCTTTTGGGGAGCTGTTACTTTGACGTTATGGTGGGGAATGGACAGAGGATAAAATGGCTATTTAGCACAACTATGACTATTAGCAACATGACGCTAACAGATAAATGAGCTGACTGCTTCGTAGTGACGGCAATTGAAGGCGCGCGCTGAAATGATCAGAATGAGTCTGGTGGCGATGTTTGGGCTTTAGAAACGCAGGAACACTTCCTGGTTTCACGTGTCTATGCAGAGACGTGAGACTGAGTGTTTTCAGCTCCTGAGAAAGAGACGGCCTCAGCATACAGGATGGTTCAGATGTGCGAATGAAACAAAATACTGCTCCAGGTAAGTTTGGTAAGATGTGGAAACAACATTATAACATGGTTAAAAGCTCAAAAAAGTCAATTTAGCAGAATAAGGGACCTTTTATGAATATTTAATTAACCCTCTGGTACCGTTGGGCACATTTTATGCTCTTTTCATGTTTCATCTTTTGATAATTTTGCCTGTGTTCATACAAAGGCCACGATTTTTGGTGAGATAGTGTCTTTTTTATGATCTTGTTATTTCCAGCTTGTAGCTATAAAAAATATGATCAATTATCATTACATTCTTTGATTGTGCTCATTAGAATCAGCTACTTCTCTGCTTACTATTGATACCAAATATTCATATATTTGTAAACTTTAAGCCCCTTAAACACCAGGTTATTGAGATGACCAGGTCTGCAGATGACAGAAACGTCTCTTAATATCATCAGATCATATTTCATCAAATTTCTGTCATCTGCTGATCTGGTGGCATCGTCTGAAAAACCTGAGGTTTAGGGGCTTAATTCTTTACAAATATATGAATATTTGGTATCAGTAGTTAGCAGAGCTGTAGCTGATTCTAATGAGCAGAATATAAAAAGAATTGATAGCATTTTTATAGCAAGAAAATGAAGTGTGCATTTAAGGCACTTAACAGTACGAGCGTGATTATTTTAAAAGGCTGCTGCCAGTGAGCTAACAATAGTGTTATGAACAAATAATTCATTTTAAGCTAATATTTTTAACCTTTAAATGTGAATGTGTGAGATATTGCAGTGGTTCTCAAACTGTGGTACTGGTACCACTGGTGGTACCTAGCCTTTTACTGGTGAACCTGGTTTAGTTCTGGTTTTGTCTTGGTTTAGTCCTTTTAGTTTAGATAATGGCTTGATGGTGGCACGGTGGCTTAGTGGTTAGCACTCTCCCCTAGCAACAAGAAGGTCTCGGGTTTGATTCCCAGACCGTGTGGGACCTTTCTGCATGAAGTTTATTATTATTATTCCTTTATTTAACCAGGTAAAAAAAAACTCATTGAGATTAAAAACCTCTTTTTCAAGAGTGACCTGGCCAAGAGGGCAGCAGCGACATAGTTACAACAATACAATACAAAACAACAGTCATCGACAAGCATGAATTACACGATATATAAATCTACAATAAAAGATTAGTACAAAAAAACCACAATAACGATTAGTGCGATTCTAAAAACAGTTACATTTACCAATAGAATTTGTTTCACGCTCCTTTATAGTGGATTTGAATTCTCCCAAAGTAATAAGGTCTGTCAAGTTTAGTTCCTTCTGTAACTCAAGTTTGCATGTTCTCCACGTGTCTGGGTGGCTTTCCCCATCATGGTGCTCCTGACCAGGTTCCTGGCTCAAGATCTGGAGAAGGGCCCCCAGGCGCTGCACTGTGGTCGCTCACTGCTCCTGACAGGCTGCTCCAGCAGTAAAGGATGAGTCAAATACAGAGGACAAATTTCCCTACAGGGATCAATAAAGTCTACCTTTCCTTACTTTACCTTAGATAATGGTACTTTGAAAGTCAAATATTTTCTATAATGAGGTACTTAGTGTGAACAATTTGAGAATCAGTAACATATTGAAAATATAGGAATCTTGATGATGAGAAACCATATCTTGTGTACATGTAAAAAAGTAAAACTGATTAAATGTATTGTGAAAAAGAAAAAAGCAACTGGTTGCTCTTAGTATTCAAACAAACAAAGACAATGGTAGATGCTCTTGGGAATGTGGGACGCGTACTGCAAAACCAAACTGGAAACCCAGGCACTTCAAAAAAGAATTAACAGCACAAGGAAGGGTACTTTAAAAGGCCTTTATTTTAATGGCCAAATCATTAAAAAAGCCAACATGTTTTGACCCCCTCAAGGCTTTTATCAGGGCTCACAAAAGGATTGTGAGGTGGGTGTGGCCATGCTTAAATACTGACTAACAAAGCCAATGAGAGACACACACAAAAAAAAACAAAAAAAAAAACAGACACAATTGCACACAGGTGTGAAAGAAACAACTGAAGGAACAAAAGAGGACTACAATTAAGGAAAAACTACAGTACTCAGGAGGGAAAAAAATCAATTTGTTTTGATTAAATGTCTTTTTCTATGGCAGCAGAACACATCCATCCATATCTGCTTGAGTGCTGATATTTTCATCTTTACACCACTCTGCAGTATTTGTTCAGCATGGAGCCAGCCAGACAGTTGGGTTCAATCCGGTGTCAAAGGCAGCTTATGCCTGACACTGGAGAGTAGAGGTCATTAGGAGGGCATTAGCGGCTGCTGTGCATTAGGGCTAGGCTAATGTAGCTGTTGGTGAGGCGGGGCAGCCGCGGAGCCTCACAGCCCAGGGGAAAGTGCTCGATGACGGGGGGAAGCAGGTGATGTGCTCCCGGTGACCCTCCACCACTCGCAGCCGGAAGTGAGCACATGTCAGCTTGGATGATCTGGCTCATGAAACACAGCGGAGTCACAGTTCACTTTACAAGGCTGTGTCATGACAAAGGATATGCTTTAACAGAATTATATATATTTTTATTATTCTTGCTTATATACTATAATGTGAGCAAACATCCAAAAACAAACTACACTCCACTGACTGTGAATAACCAGAGGAGTTTACTGTATGTATTTATCTATTTAAATATGTTTTACTTATTTAGTATTTTTTGTTTTACTTCAGGTTTCATGTCACTGTTTAAATTGTTATATTCTGACATCCCATTGTGGTAGCACTAAATGGGCAAATCACAACAAAATCAAAAACACACTAACACAAACTGAAACATGCACACAAATTTGAAACACACAATTTCTGAAACACGCACACAAATGTAAAAACAGACACACAAATGTAAAAACAGACACACAAATGTAAAAACAGACACACACAAATGTAAAAACAGAAACACACAAATGTAAACAAAAACACACGTATGTAAAAACACACACAATTGTAAAAATGTGCACACAACTGTGAAAATACACACACAAATCTGAAAAATGCCATAAACCCGAAAAACAGGTGCACAAATTCATACAAACACACACAATTCTGAAACATGGCAGACATCTACAAACACACAAGCACACAAATCTAAAAACATGGACACAGTTTTTAAAACACGTACACAAATCTGAAAACACACTCAAATTCTGAACCACACATTTTCAGATTTGTGTGTGTTTTAAAAGTTGTGCGTATGTTTTTAGATTTGTGTGCATGTTTCCGTTTATTAATGAATCAATTAATGCACTACACTTGTCAATGCTTTCTTGTTATCATGAGTTTTTATACCATAAGCCTTTGTGATAAGCTCATGCAAAATCAATGCAAAAATTGTAATTTAGGATCCATAAACTGTTTATTTATCAAACTATTGTTATTTATATATTTATTAATGCTTTGTTGCTGCATAATAGAGTTATTTAAAATGAGTTTATTATGAAGTGTTAGTGAGTAGGGTTAGTTCAAAATAATATTACACAAGTAGAAGTTCATTGGAGATAAAACTACTCTTATTAATTATCTAATTTATTTAATCTGTTTTTATTTTCTCATTTATTTAAAAAGTTACTGGAGTAGATGTAACAGAGTAAATGTAACTTATTACTACCCACCTCTGCATGTAACAGTTCACCTTTGAAATACAACAACTACAGTATAATGTCACAGTCTCACAGTGAATAGTAGTGGTCCATGTGGAGGTGGCAATGGCGGAGTCTTGAGTGTCACAGAGCACTGAGGCGGTAAGTGGGTCACTGGCCTGTGCTGACCCAGACAGAGGTCTCGGCCCCCGGGGTCAGGGGCCAGTCAGGCATGAGGTGCCAACTGAGCGCTCTGATGTGACTCCCAGTCAGGTGGCAGTGCAGGGCCCCTGGGTTGGCCCCTGGCTCAGAGGGTACACACTCACACAGCCGCAGTGGGCTACAGGGAGATTCAAACACACACACACACACACATACACACACACACACACACGCACACACACATACACACACACAGTTATGGAGGGGCCCTTGGGGGCACACACTCACATGAGTGTGAGGCTCAGAGGTGACACTCTCCTTCAAACAACATAACACTGTCCATGTCCATTTTATTTTCAGGTCTGAAATGCATTGTGGGAAAAGCCTTTATTATTGTGCTGTTCCTTATGTTTTTACATTTATGACGAATTATTTGCAGCCAACCTAGAAAATGCACCAAAGGCTACTTTTTCAATTTTAATTTTATTTTTTATTATTTATGGCATGGACCCCCCCCCACCCCCCCCCCCACCCCCACCCCCACCCACCCACCCACACACACACACACACACACACACACACACACACACACACCCTTCCCCGTTTTCCAAATGGGTGTAGAAATTTTTGAATTGAATTAGCACAAATAGAACTCCGATAACTTCAACCTCAGAACAGACAGAGCTGTGTGGACCCCCTGCAATCCCTGGCACCCTCCTTGGAGATCCCAGACCACAGGTTGGGAACCACTGACTTAGGGGAAAGGGACAATGCAGTTTACAGAAGTAGACAGTAGAAGTAGAAGTAGACTGATGTGATATTGGTATAAGCAGCTGAAAGACAGAAATATGAAAGATATGTTTATGTGCATAAAAAAGCTACAGGCTGTGGCATATTCACTCCTCTAATCAAACTCCAACATCTGCAAATGAACCTCCGCTCTGTGTGTTTACCCATGTAGAACCCAGAGGATCAGCGCTGGGTTCCAAAGTTTGGCTCAGAATATTAAACGTTGTATAATTAATTTGGTTGGCCTGTGTGACCCTGGGACAGTTCCCGCTGCAGACTGGAACATCTCTATCGATCCTGGGAACGCTCAGGCAGCCTCCCTCCGCTTATCTCATCATTAAAACCATCTCTGGTGACGAGGTGAGATTTAATTAGATGACAATCATGGTTAACAATGCAGGCGTATACAGCACCAAACACACATTAGAGCTGGCAGTGATAAATTTCACCGTCCCGCTGTATGTCCAGCACTTAGCACCACAGGATCAAAAATGTGTAAAATAATAACTTCATATGTTTAATTCTTTTGTTATTCTACAACCTGTAACGAAGCACAAAATTATAATTTATGGGGAAGAAAGCATGAAAAAAGTGTATCACATTTTCACAGTCCTAGAGGTATAACATAGTAGACACTACTCACTACATCACCAGAGATTATAGAGTCTAATTGGACTAGAGTCCAATTAGAATGAAAAGCAATCTGAAATTGTAAATAGCATTTTTGTTAGAAGCCTAAAATCATGAAACTATATAGTGCAAAAATGTTATACACTGCAATCTTTGATAAACCTTAGTACAGCATTTGGTACAAAAAATATATATATATATATTTGTAACTTTTTATTTATATTTTTGTTCACAGGCTGAGAAGTGCAGTGGTACAGTGAGTGTGTGGGATCGCTGAATTTAACTGAATAAATGAAGACATTTAGATTTTTTTTATTTATTATTTTATCAGTTTATTTGACAGGGACAGTGTACAATGAAAAACTAAAATCTTACAATAAAATACACACAAAATAAATCTAAATTCAAATTCAGAAAAAAAGCCACACACACACACACACAAAAAAAGATTATACTGGTTTGGCTGTTGACATTCAAAGCTTGCAACAGAATTAGACAGTACCCATAATTATTACTGGACTGGAATTTTATTAAAATTTCATGCATTTTATGCTGCAAACATTTTGTACTTTGGTACAAGATCTGCCAAAGTAACTTTCTCCATAAGTAAAACAATAAGCATATTCATTTTGGATTAATCATTTTATTTAAAAGAATAAATACATATTTTTTAAGACATTATAATAAATAAATACATTATTATTATTATTATTGTTGTTGTTGTTGTTGTTGTTGTTGTTGTTGTTGTTATTATTATTATTATTATTAGTAGTAGTAGTAGTAGTATGTTTCTTGTTTATTATTTTCATTTATTTCCTCTTTCTCGCCTTCATTCAACTTCATCTATGCAAGCAACTGACCACTAGAGGGAGATGTACATAATCTGGAACATGGAATGGGAAGGACGACAGAAAAAAAAAAAAAAAAAAGATATATTTGGTTCAGTAAAATAAAAAATAAAAAATAAAACAATCCCAATAATATTTCTAAGCAGAACTACAAGAACATTTGCTGTGAAGTAAAGACATGGCATGCACTTCTTTGCTCCAGATGTGCTCCGACAGTATCATGTATGTCACTTGTGTTTTGCCCAAAACATAATTGCTGGGGTCACAGAGACAACAATGGGCGGGCAGTGTATTTTTGGCAGGGCTGGTTGGTGCAGGCCAGGGGCTAGCGGTGCCCGGGGATTTGTCAGTCATTCCTATATTTAATAATCCCTCGCTCTCCATTTTCTGCTGTTTGTTTATATTAACCTCGGCTTGAACCCTCTTTAGTGGCAGCCTCTTTTGCCAGAAAGTTCAGTGAACATTCAGCACGGAAGCGCGGAGCATGTCATCTCGAATCTATTAGCCCACAGGGGAGATTCTAGCATGCATCCAGTAGGCCGTTAGCCCCGCCCCCTCTTTTCCCCCTCGCCAGCCAATGAACGCGCGGGCTCGGAGCATGCACTAGGTGAGCGGCTTCCCCACACACTCCATACTGATGGTGCATGTAACTGAGAATATTGCATACAGTGACCCGCTACTGACCCCGGCTTTTCACTCATGCCTATAACCTCATCATACTATGCACTATATCACCCGGCTGTGCACGTGCACAAGCTGCGAGCCGGCACACTAAGGAAAACAGCAACAGATTAAGAGCAATACAGTTTTCAGTCATATTTTTTCAGCTTTTAAGGATCAAGAAAATGTCATTGTTGTGTGTTTTTGATGAATGGATGAAGGATTTGGCATTGGGAAAAGATTATAAGCATGTTTTGGAAAGAAGAAAAAAATTACTAGAAAGTGCATTGTGCACACTGATAGATTTTTGAAGTTGGATGTGAGCGGAAAACAGGGTTCAAGCCCCAGATGGGACAGGACAGGAATTAGGGAGTCCTGCTAGTGTCAGGGTGGCCCACCTCTGGGTGCTCTGGTTTCTCCCAGCACCATTGTAAAAAAAAAAAAAAAAAAAAAAAAAAAAAAAGAATATTTTAATAGGAATAAAATAAAGTAAGATCTTCCAAAAGAACATATACAGAAAAAAAAAAAAATTTGAATATTGAAGTGTTTTTTTTACAAATTTAAATTAAGAAATTTGTAATCTCAAGGAAAAAATTACATAGTTCAAAAGTTATGTTTTTTTTTTTTTTTTGTTTGTTTGTTTTTTGTTTTTTTGTTTTTTGACAAGATCGACAGTTACTGCACCACTAGTTGGCAGTTAAAATTGCGTGAATAAGAAAAAAAGAATCACCAACTGATCAAATTTATTATGTAATCATATAAAAAAATACAGAGAGACCTCCTGATGCAGAATAGAAACATTTTACTATAAAAAGATACAGTATCTGCAGGACACAGATGATTTGTTGTGGTAGAGTCAAAAGGAATGAAGAAGATAACATATAAAAATGATACACATTTTGGGTTAGCCAAAGTTATGTTAAGTTTGAATTCTCAGAAAGTTTTAAATGTGTAATTTCAGGTTAAAATTCACATGTTTCAAAAGTATGTTTTTGATGTTGGGTCCCATTTTTTTTTATTTTTGTTTTTTACATAGAGTATATACTAACATTTTATTACCTTTGTACCTAGAAACTGTAAGTACACAATTTTATAGGGAGTATAACATAAGTACATGTCATTACATCATTATAATTTGTTACAGCACAGCATTTTTATTTTACTTTTTTAACTTAAGGTATGGATCATTTGTTCTCCATGTTGTTAATAACAAGTGAATACCAGAAAGTTTATGCATATTGTGAACATTATACACATGTTCACACACACACACATTGAATGAGTTTGAATGTACAGTAAACTGTGTGTGACTTTAAAAACTCTCCAGAATGGTAAACATCGCTGTGTACTGTACTGAATGCTTCATGGGCCAGTGCACATGTGAGGTAGCTCCAGATCCTCCGCCCCATCACCAGCATGTGTCCCGGTTTACACAGCAGCCTATAGACTCCACCAGTGTTCAGAGTACTATAGGGACTAATACAGGGTCATTGTGAGGCACTCAACCATAGGCCAGCATGTATTTTTGATGAGGTCCATGCTGTATATAGCTGTGTATATGGTGCACAGAGCGATCGATCTATGGCATTTACAGAAGAAGACCAAGGGAAATGGGCTATAATAAGAAAAAATATGTTTTAGAGATACTGACCCAGTCTGTTCATCCATATCTAAATACTATAGGCCTGGCAGTGGAGACATATGCACCACTTGTTGTTTTTTTGTTTTGTTTTTTTGTTTATTTGCAGGTAGGTTTTTAGAAAAGGTTACGAGTCAGAAGTACTTTGTAAGATTGTAAATTTCTAAAAGCCTAAATGCTGAAAAATAAAATAAAAATTTAGATGTTAAGGTCAGACTTTTTACTAAAAAGTGAGATTTTTTTTTAGAAACAATGCTGAAAAAAATGCAAATGCAAAAAGTCAAACATCTGAGATTAACATCAGAGTGAAGAGCCTAAATTAAAAAAAAAAAAAAAAAAAAAAAAAACATAATTCTGAGAAAATGTTGCATTTTTTAAATAAAAGAAGGAATTCAGATTTTCTAGACAAAAGCCAGACCTTTAGGAGAAAAAAAAATCTGGATTTGGAAATGTACGTTAAAATAATAATAATAAAAAAATGTAGTAGCAGTTCGGATCCAAGTTAAAAATTTCACTGCAATTGTTGTTGGCCATTCTCTAAAATCTGAATTCTGTGATTTAAGTCTAAATCTGGTTTAAAAAATGGAAACACAATTGAACACGAATTGGTAAAAAGTAAAAAAAAAAAAAAACAAACAAACATAAATCTGAGAAAATGTCATATTTCCTAAATTAAAGAAGGAATTCAGATTTTATAAACAAAAGCCAACCATTTGGGGTGGGGGTTGGGGGGTAGTAGTAGCAATTTGGATCCACGTTAAAGACACAAAAAGACACAAAAAAGACACAAAAAAGACACACACACAAAATTTTTTTTTTTTTTTTTTTTTTTTTTAAAGAAAAAAATTCCATTGACTGATCTGTTCCACTTTCAGAAAGAAGTATGAAATGGGATATAAATATGACTATGTCAGAGGCATAGGCTTTATGTCGGATGCCCTTCCTGATGCAGCCCTCTCCATTTATCCATTTATCCCAGCTTGAGACTGGCATTAAAGGTCCCCATTGTGTCCTTTTACGCCTGGATTATAATGAGAGACAATATGTTTTATAAATATTGACATGACAGTTCGTTTGTGCATTATTATCCAAATACTGGAGCCGACCTGACAGTGGTGACAAATGTGCCGCTCGCTCGATTATTCCTGTAAATCTGCTTTTAGGGTTGGGGGTAAAACTCATTAGGCACCGGGACATCCTTATGGGACAAGTCGCTTTCATCCTCATTAAATACATTTTGGTATCCCCCATTTATCTTTCTGGCCCATTTTCCTGAAAAACACTCCTGCTTAACCCAGGCCATCTCTGGAACACTCCATAACCTCAGCAAATACCCTCAGCATCACTTTGCTCCGTCATATTTAAACAGCCAATTTTCCTCGTGTTCATTTCCACAGGCGTGTTGAGATGAGTGTCCCGCCGACCGCTGCGAGGGTGGCTCTCTGGGACACTGCAGATTAAACACCGAGCGCAGCATTAAGATTCATGAGAGAGAGAGGGGCCCTAACACAGGAGAAGCTAACGTCCGCTCTCCCAGGCCAGGGAAAGTAATTAGTGCAGCTCTTCAGGTAAAAAAAAAAAAAAAAAAAGGTGTGTGCTCACCAGGGGGCGCTTTAAGAGACGGGTTAGAAAAAGGGCACTGGATAATTTGGATTCCTTCAAGATTAACAGTTACCGCACCACTAGGGGGCAGTTAAAATTACATCATTAAAAAAATAAAATAAAAAATCACCAATTGTTTAAATTTATTCCATGATCATATGGAAAAATACTGAGAGACCTCCTGAAGGAGATTAGAGAGATTATAAAAAGATTCAGTATCTGCACATAAGGACACAGATGATTTGCTTTGGCCACCTAGAGCTCAAAGGAACATGGAAGATAACACATATGACAAAAATGATACACATTTTGGTTTAGTCAAAGTTATGTAAAGTGAGAATAAAAAAAAAAAGTAAAGAGTAAAAAGTAAAAATTCTGAGAAAATTCAGGAAACAACACAAAATTCTGAAAAGAAGTAAGCAAAAATATATCAGAGACTAAAGGCACAACAGAATTGAATATTAAAAAGAAAGTTAAATTCTGAAAATAAAGTCACAATTTTCAAATTAATGTCAGAAAAAGGGAAAAAAAATTCAAAAGGCAACATTTTGAAGTTAGAATTATCAAAAAAACAAGAAGTTTTAATTCAAGAACAAAACCAAAATTGTCCATAAAGATGAAATTTTGAGGTTCAAGTTATAAGTCTTTAACAGAATCTGGAAGGAAAAGGCAGGGTTATTTGAAAAAAGTAAACATTATGGGTCTAATTATGAAATTAAAGATAAAAATCTAAGGAGATTCTGACTTAAATTACACATGTGTGACTTTTTTCCACATATATAACTTTTTTGTAGTAATAACACCTTTTGACCAAAGCCCTTATTTTCTCATGTGTATTAAAACCTTTCCTCTGTGTATGCAAGTATTTTTACTCTCAGAAATCATTTGGAAATATTCAGATTGCACTTTTGAGTCATTTTTTGGCTCTCTGGGACACTGCAGATTAAACACTGAGCACAGCATTAAGATTCATGAGAGAGAGGTGAGCTAACACAGGAGAAGCTAACGTCCGCTCTCCCAGGCCACGGAAAGTAATTAGTGCAGCTCTTCAGGTAAAAAAAAAAAAAAAAAAAAAGGTGTGTGCTCACCAGGGGGCGCTTTAAGAGACGGGTTAGAAAAAGGGCACTGGATAATTTGGATTCCTTCAAGATTAACAGTTACTGCACCACTAGAGGGCAGTTAAAATGACATATTACCATTTTTTTTATTTTTGCAGATTTAACAAGGCCTGTGCATGTAGAGAGTCATTTCACACAAAATATATTTTAATAATTATTTTTCTTTTGTTTTAATGCTCATCTGCATTTAAAAAAAAGTTTGTTTATATTCATAAATCATACATGCCTATACAAACTACTCAGTAATACCCATTCACTATGTGAAGTAAAGTAGGTAGAGTCCCTTCCCACTTCACTTTGCATAATTCCTGTCAATCGTAGAAAATATACTAGAGAGCTGCTCTATAGCTGAGTTGGTCGTCCACATGACACTTATACAGAGGCTATAGTTGGGTTCAAATGTGGACTCCAACATTTTATCAAAAGTTTATTCCTGCTCTCTATCCCATAATCACCTGTCACTTTTCCACTGTACGCTTTTTAAAACGGGGTAGGCTTTATTGAAAGCTTTATTTTTTCTGGTTAAGTCTTTGTCGACTGAAGACTTCCAGCTTCTGAACAAGTCTTCAAGGAGTAAGTCCTAAAGTTGTCTGCAGTAAATGACAACATTTATTTGAGTATATATGAACATGCTATAAAACCATAACTTTTACATACAAGGATGCGTTAGATGTGCCCTGTGTTTATGGAGCAGATAAAATCAGTCCTAAATCTTGGCTCATGTGTAGCTGGCAGTATTCCCTGTACCTGCGCCAGGGTTAAGTGAAGGTAGTAAAGGTTTGTTTGCCTCCATATTGCTCCTTGTCGTCACCAATAGGCAGTTACAATGTACCTTGAAAGTCAGCTTATAAAAGTTTTATGGAAGAGGGAGTGCTTAAGTGATCTTGCCCAGCTCGGCTGTAGCCTGCAGCGTGCAGGATGTCTGCTTATATTAATTTCATGGAGTTTAAGAGGTCACCAAACTCATTTGGAGATTCTTACTCATTTATGAACTCGGCAGCCCTTCTGTTCTGCACTGCTGTAAGCTACTGCTCTGGAGATGCTTAAATTTACATGGTATATTATAAGGCTAGGAAGCAAAAGTGTAGTGCATTTGGAGTGTAAAGAACATAAGCCTGAATCAAAGCTTTGGAATGACATTTAGATCAGTTTAAATGAAAAAGGTGAGTCAGCAGTGTTTTAAAGAGAAGTATGAGGAGCAGAGGAGGCCAGCTGAAAGATAAGGATCTAAAGAGATTGTGTGTAATTCAGAAGAATCACAGTGGGAGTGATGTGATTGTGCCAATCAGGAGCAGTCAGCTGAATGTTGAAAGCAAGATTAGTTAACTCCAAAGTAAAGTGCAATACAATTGTCAAGACAAAAACAAATACATGCAGCTGGCATCACTACAACAGATGAGCTTAACTTTAGTCAGAGCTATTAAGAGAGTTGCACTAAAGGAGGTGCGCAATATAGATGGTCATGTGATTCATGTAGACACTATCGGACATTTGTATGTATTTAAATGTGATTTAAATATGTAGACTATATAAACTCGGATTATTTAAACATCTTACTCATGTCTCCCATACAGTTGTATAGCGCTGCAACCCTGAGAGTCTAACTCCGAAAAGTATTTGTTGTCCCATTGTTACCAATAGAGATGTTGTAACTGTCTCTCTCTCAATGGCTATGACTTTAGCTAAGAGATTGAAGTGGGAAAAAAAGTCATCTTGTGGATGAACAGAATTAAAGTGTAATCATGTTAACCTTGCTGCTTTGGTCTCATTTTTCTCTTCAGAGTTTCCCATACATTTAAGAGTAAAGCATTATTGTAAAAGTCAGGAGTCCACTTGACTCCTGTGTGACCCCTCGCTTGGCGTGACTCCTTTTCTCCTCCTTGTATGGGTACAAAGGTTTCCTCTGCCATTTGGATGCTCTTACTTGCCCAATATCTTACAAACAAATCCATCACAGCCTCTAACGCTGATTAAAAAAGGTAAAAAAAAGTTGCATAGCTTAGATGTAAACCAAAACTTTGACAGTCACTATGTTTGCATGCACATTTTGTGTTGATTAAACTGTCTAACTGTCCACTTAAAAAGGAATCAAACTTTTGAGTCCAGTGTGTATGTAATAATCAAGTTTGCCAGTTTAAAATGAGTGTGGGTTTACACATTGGTGTGGTTGTGGAGTATTCTTAAATATGTGGAAAGGCCTCCTCGAGCTGAACTCAAGTGGTGTTCTTGAATTTGGCCAGTAGTCGTACCTCGGCTTGAGGAGGACCAATATGGTCTCCCAACCAGTCCGCATATGTTTTGTGGATCTGGAGAAGGCATGCATCTGTGTTTTTTGTGGCGTCCTGTGGGGAGAGCTCAGAGAGTTGAGGTAAGGGCTGTCCAGTCCCTGTATGACAAGAGCAGGAGCTTGGTTCACATTCCCTGTAGTAAGACAGACCTGTGCACAGTGGACTCTGGCAGGGCTGCCCTTTCTCGAAGGTTCTGCTAATTTTCTTTATGGACAAAATTTCTACACGCAGCCAGGGGCCAGAAGAAGTCCAGTTTTGGGACCTGAGCATCTGCTCAGCTGCTTTTTGCAGATGATGCTGTCCTGTAGGCTTCATTGAACCAGGACCTTCAGCATGCACCGGGGTGGTTCACAGCTGAGTGTTAGGAGGAGGATCTCCAAGACCAGGGTTCTCCTCCAGAAAAAGGGTGCTTTGCCCTTTCCTACCTCAAGTGGAGGAGTTCTAGTATCTTGGGGACTTGTTGAAAATGGAGCCATTGCTTGACAGGTGTATCAGTGCACCATTCCTTTACTGTGGTAAAGAAAGAGCTGAGCTCTCAAATTTACCACTCTACTCTCACTTATAGCTCAGCTGGCCTGGGAAGGCCTCGGAATTTTCCTAAAAGATTTGGAGTAAGTACCCACTGAGAGGGAAGTCTGGGTGTCTCTGCTTAGACTGCTGCCCCCATGACCCGGCCCTAGACAAGTGGTTAGAGGATGGATGGAATTTACTAACTTGTTTCAGTCAAACCTGTTGACTGCGCTGAGTTTCATCAGGTTTAACCACTCCCTTTGGGAGTGAACTGCTGTATATAAGCTTCTACTCAGACAGCAGTTGTCACTAGAAATGACTAAGCCCTTTGGATGAAATGATGAAACTTCTTCTAAAAAGAAAACCTTGTCCAGTCAACCTTCTTTTTAAACCTTTTTTTTGGTTAAACCTGTTGTTTACTGTTTAAATATATATCACAATTGTTTTTGTTTTCCTTCAACAACTTGCAAAGTACCGTCTATATTGGCAGTCAAGTAACCACATGTTGCATTGTGGAAAGTTTTGAGTGAACTACTTTTTAGTCACTACATTTGGACATCACTGCAGTATGGTGTAACAACTATCAGGTAAACTAACAGAGAGTGGATTCAGACACAGTTTGGTGTCTTATTCCAATAAAGATCAATTCAATTTACTGCCACCATAACATGTTTATATATGTTTTAAAGGTATGGTTTCTGCAATAGAAGTACTTGAAACTGAAGTGAATGGACCTAAAACAGCCTTGTATCTTCCAACACCAAATGAGTCTGAGAGTGATCTGTTTCCTAATCTGATGAAGTCATCCCCTCACAGCAGCCTGACCGTCAGTGTTTGTGGCTCTCCCAGTGTGAGAGTTTAGAGCCAGCGAGGCCTCACATGTGTGCGGGGCCCGGGGCCGGTCAGGGGGCCACCATGTGATTAATTGACGGTCACATCTCGCTGACTGCTGCCCACGCGGCTTTGATGAAGAGGGATTAGGTTGTGCACCGCCGGCTCAGCTGATAATAAGAGAACGAAGAGGAAATGCCCATGTCACGCTTCATGGCAAGGATTTCAATCAAAGGAGCACTTCATTCAGAGGGGCCAGACTTTTTAAAAACAAACTACAAACCATCCGCTACCCGCTGCGTTCTTAATTTAAACTCATTCTGATACTATTAAAGGATGGCATTTTGATAATAAGGTGGAAAATCTGAGCTAAAGGTCCAAACACAAGAACGGAAAGCACATTGTAAGGTAAATTTTATAGTGCCCTTCAACTTCCACTGCAACCTCAAAGACTTCTGGATGTAAAATCACTACTGATATCTGCATAGGTTCAAACTAAATATTTTTGCCATTTTTACATAGTGCACTGCTTAAACTGAACTAATACAAGTACAAGCATGACAAACACGTGTAATTATAAAGTTCTGGCTGTTAATAGCAATTACTGTTGAAATATGCTGACATATCCCTACACAGTAAATCTACAACTTTTTATATCAAGTACCAATTTTTGGCTCTCAGAGTACCCTCTTTAATGAACTAAAATGGACCTAAATCTTGACTAACCTAGCGCTAAATCAAGGGATAAAACAGAGATTAAAATGATATAGGACTAAGCCAGGTTTAAACTGAGACTTAACCAGAACTAAACTGTGCCTAAACCAAGACTAAGCAGTGGTCTGAGCACTTTACCAAGTGTTTCCAGTGGGATTGGAGAGCTGTTGACCTTGACTGAGGATGTTGTTGAATAATGGGAGGAATACTTTGTGGATCTCTTCAATCCCACCAGCACGCCTTCCATACAGGAAGCAAAGACTGAGGACAATGTCGTGGACTCGATCATCACCCAAGTCTAACTCACAGAGGTGATTAAAAAGCTCCTCAGTGACAAGGCACTAGGGGCAAATGAGATAAGCTCTGAGTACATTAAGTCTTTGGATGTCTCCGGGTCTTGTTCAGAAGTGATGGAGGGATAGAAACTAAGCCAGGTCTAAATCAGGACTAATTTAGGACTAAACCAAAAATAAATCACAAGTAAATCAGGTCTAAACCAGGACTTTACCTTAACCGTGACTAAACCGTGACTAAGCAGTCTATGGTCTAACCTTAAGCCTCCACCCAAAAAGCACTAATACAAGAATAAAACTGCAAAAAGCCCTAAGTACCACTAGAAGAGATCAGCGTACCATCAACACAACAGTTTGAGAACCATTGCTCTAGTTCAGTGGTACCCAAAGTGTGGTCCAGGGCCCCCAGAAGTATATTAAGTTCATAAAAAGAAATTAAGTTTAAAATGACATAGAGTTGCATTGCATGTTAAAATGTAACTTAACAACAACCTTAGCCAACAGTCATTGTTTTTGTTTTTTATAGAATTCTTTGGAGAAAAACATGACATAGTCCCCAGAAAAGGGTGAAGTTTTATTGTTGGGGATTCACATGGGATTTTTGTAAATTTAAGGGAGGCACAACTCACTTGGAAGAGCACATTTATGTTTCCTTTTAATGATTTGCCAGACTTATCAAGGGATAAAAATGGTCTAAATTATGACAAATTTAGAGACTGAACCAAAATGAATTCAGGTCTAAACCAGGTCTAAACTAGGACTAAACCAGAACTAAACTTTGCCTAAATGAGGACTGAGCAGTCTAAAGGTCACATTTAAGCCCCAGTCAGAACTGCACTAAAACAGGAATAAAACCCAATCAGGACTTGAACTGCAAACAAACCCAGAGTACCAACAGAAAAGGTCTGCGTACCACCAGTCGTACCCCTGCAGCAGCTTGAAAACCATAACATAGTTTGAGAACCACTTCTCTATTGTTTTTTTTTTTTTTCCTAGGAAAGACAAACTGAACACTGCTGGAGTCTTGCCTCTATGCACACTGGACCAAAAAGTTAGCCTGCCCTGCCAGACAAACTCTTTTACCATTCTATACAAAGAAGTTAGTCTGGTACCCTTTTGCAAAAGTTTCATATCTACTGATGGAACAATCACAGGCGGAGTAACCAATCAGAGAGACAAAGGACGTGAGTGTTGCAGGTCAGTGGACCTGTAACCTAAACAAATATGGCTGATTCTTGCTGTTTTTTCCATAAAACGCCAGAATAGGTCATATTATGAACAGATCTGTAATTAATTAATTAATGTCCCTGTTAATCAGGTCAGAAAAGTTATTAAATTAACTCAGTAGCCAACACTACCTTTGTTAGCTTCCACATTCATAAGTTGTAACTGACTGGAGAGAAACGCTTCCCTCCAAGTGGGGAACCAAACTGTCCTGCTTTCGAAAAGCAAGTAGAGGCTGGCTCACCAGGCTACCAAAAAGTAACACAAGAAACCACTGAAATTAAATGTTTTTTGTTCTTCATATCTCTCAGAACCTATACAAGAGATAACTTCTTTTTTTTTCTTCAAATGGTGTAAGTGGCATCATAGTCCCACTCATACCGTATGCAGCCACACATTGTAAATAATCCCAAGCCGCATGTCACAGAAGGTGGTGGGAAGTGATTGTCTGGAGGTTGGAAGGTTCCAGTACACTTTCATCTATCTGCGCCTTTATTTAGCCCCGGATTCTGTCTGGCTCTCCGGCTGAACTCAGATCAGTCTGCTCTTTTCCCCGGAGACAACAGTAATGTCACATAGCGCCGTGGCACAACAATATTTCACACACACACACCCAAACCCAAACCTATTAAGGATGACTACTTACCATAGACGAGATGTGTCCTTCACAGCGGCAACCTTCACCATTTACACACGGGCTCAAATAAAAAACAAGCATGCACATACTCCCGACTGCTGTGCATATTTTTTTACTGTTATATTTCATCCGCTGGCACTTATGATTCTGCTGTCCTCTTCCATACGCAGCCTCACAGTAATACCCTTCAAAAACACTGACCCAACCATGAAACTGGGAACTCATTTGACTATTGTTCCCAAAATGACATTCCAGCTTAAAAGTCATATCAGATGCTTGATGTTGTGCAGGCAAATTGCTACATTTGACATATGGGGAGTGAATTCCATAATACTGGATCCCAAACTTGTTTTGATATCAGTGGTGCTACACTTTAGGCCTAAGATGTCCTTGCTGAAATCAGACTTATCTCTGTATAACGTGTCTATTGGTTCCCAAAACTGAATGCAAGATGCATGTGCGATAGAATATCCATATTGCAGTCCATATAGCAGTTGTGTTGCATGGATTATTTGACCAAATTTGACAACATAGCGACTAAAGAAAAAGGCATTGCAATGAAAGGTTATAAGGGCAGGTGCCTCTGTTAAATATGTTACTGGCTTGGGACATTGAACATTGCACAGAATATACTCACTGGCCATTTTATTGGGTAGCCCTTGTACCTAATAAAGTGGCAACCAATGTGGTCCTCTGCTGCTGCTGGAGCCCATCTGCTTCAAGGTTGTCGTTGATATTCTTGACCTCTCTGTGTATGCTCATTTTTCAAATATTCAGGTTTAAAACATAAAAAAAAACTGAACTAAAAGCGTTTAAGCGTATAGATGGTTTGGTGTTCATCTGTGCACCAAGGTCAGTTGTATAGTCAGGAACAGGAAGTCACTGCCAATAAATACACAGTTTGCACATCTTTTTATATTGTTTTTGTATTATTATGAATCTTTATACAGGTTAATCTCTTCAAGGTCTCATTTACAAGAGAGACTGGTTTCAGACAGAACATTACAACATAGCAATGATAAAAACAATGTTACAATTCACAATACAAATGTACATGAAATTAACTGTACATACATGATTAACACATGAGCAAGTTTTACTCAAAACAGTGCCAAAGAACGTATTTTCTAATCCTTTCAGATCCTGCTGAAGCATGTTCTAGGTGGAGGGGCCAGAGTAGGAGAATGCCTTTTTACCTTATTGTGTACTGATTGATTATTGATTATCTATTTATTATTGCAGAAACTTCCACCCAACAGAGTGCATGCAATTTTGTTATAAATTATATATAATGATAATAAAGTCTTTATTATTATTATAGTCAAATAAGTGATTCTGAGAAGGCATGATCAATGAGTGTGTGATGTGAGCAGAGCAGGAGATGACGTTTAATTAGTGCAGCTGCTTGCAACACAACATAAAGTCCTTCGTAGTGACAGAGGTTTAAGTGCATGTGAAGGTGCATGTGCAAAAGGCTTTATTGTTTATTCCTCCCACTGTCCAGTACATGCATGTATAGGTGCATGTATAGGTGCATGTATAGGTGCATGTATAGGCAGGAATGAATGTTTTGTCAGTGTCAGCCCTGCGACTAACTGGCAACTTCCCAGGGTGTGTCCCGCCTCGGGCTCATAGTGGTTGTAATAGTTTTCAGCCCCCTGTGTTCCCAGACAGGAACATAATAGGGTAGGAAAGGTAGGCAACTGTCTAGGGCCTAGAGCTGAATGGGGGCCCTAGGATGCTCATTTAGCTGTACAATAGTGAACAAGCTGTTTCAGCAACTTTTTATTTATGTGCAAATATATATATATTTTTTATGCATCAATTTCACACTGGACACTTTTGCTTCTGTTAATTATGAATCTCCATATATTCTACACACTCACTCTGTCAGACCATATATTGTACATATTTGTTAAAGTGTATTTAATTTGCTCATAGGCTAGTCATAGTTTTAGTTTATTAAAGGAACAGGCCACTGTTTTTTCCATACTAACCTATGTTCTTCCCTATCTTAGACGAGTTTATGCGTACCTCTCTGGTCGTTGTGTGTGCCCTGTGTGCGCTGTGTGCCCTTTGCGGGACCTAAGCAGATAAAAATGGGAATTTTTTAGGAGTGAAGATATCACTGCACCAACGCCGAAGTGCTCCTAAAGTGTTATTACACCTTACATGATAGTACCCATTTGTATCCTCTTAGAAAATCGCCAATTTTCATTTTTGTGTAACTGTACTTGGGTCATGTAACTACTCATGTAACCGTATTTAAATAGGGAAAACGTGGAAGAGCTTGGTTGCTTCTAACTTGAGCCGCGTTTGGTTCCATAGGAATATGCTTGGCAAAGCTAAATGCTAACAAACTAGCGTCACTCCCCAGGCCCACAAAGGGCACAAAGGGCACAAAGGGCACGCACAAAGACTAGAGAGGTACACACCAACTCATCTAAGACCAGGGAGACCACAGTTTAGTATGGAAAAATGGTGGCCTGTTCCTTTAAGCTTAACTTGTTGTAGTTTAGTATTGTTTTTTTTTTGTTTTTTTTTTTTCCCTTGACCAGACTGATCTCCTTTGTGGTCTTGTTTGACATCACCGGTGTGTTACTACTTACTGTACTTATGCTGTTGCAACAATGCAATTTCCCTACTGAGGGACTAAAAAAGGTTTTCTTATTCTCATTATTCTTATTCTTAAAAAAAAATAAAATAAATAAATAAACCACTGAAGTGACTGCCTCGCTTCTCTCCTAAAAGGGCATATCGAAAAATGTAAAAACATGAATTTGTTGCCATCTTTAAATATTATTCATTTAAAGGGCCTCAGTTGTCTTTCTCGCCTAGGGACTCATTAGAAATGGCTTTGAGTTACAGAAGAAGATGAATGAATAAATGAATATAGTATTTATATATTCATAAAGCAGTTGTATGTATGTATCTGAAGATCATATTCATATACTAATGGTAATTTATTTACACTAGCACTTCTCACAAGTTCTCTGCCCTCCCAAATACAACCCTCCTATACTTTCCACATCCAGACATGATCCTATAGAGGAACCCATGTATAATGCTGAGAGTGATTTCATGTGAATAATATCAGGAGGTCTTCCAAATTAGGTGTCATAACCCACTCAGCCCACCCTTCTTAATGCATTCTTTCATTGCACAAGACACTTATTCAACACCACAGTCATATTCTGTGTTTAACAGGTCAAGTGATCCAGTACATCCAGCAAGATTAATGACAGGATATTTGGAATTGCTAATATTAATAACAACCTAATGAGAATGTGTTTACAAGCTGAGCGATTAGAGTTTCCTGTGCGAGTGTATCTGAGGCAAAAGAAACATAGTTGTGTGATTTATGTTCCTCCCACTTCTATTGAACTATACAAAGGAACTCTCCACCTTGACCGCTCCATTAAAGTAAGAAGACCGAGTTATCAATCGAGCTCTTTTCAACCATGCCGTGTTTTTGCAGCCTAATAGATCACCGCAGCACAGAGCAAAAGATACAGACACATCCTACTGAGTGAGGAAGACAGAGCGAGAGAGCCCTGCGCTTTTGACTGATTATGCATTTTTTTCCCCTCTTCTTAAGCTATTCATAGAAGATAGATTCATCATTCCAATTTGTCAAGCTAGCAAAGATTTCAATTAATTATGTGCAACCGAAGACCGGGTGTATTAGGCGTCTCTGTCAGCACAAGTCGGGAGTCCCCCATTTACCGGACTCAAAATAAAGAGGTATCAGAGAGGTGCTTGGATCCACCAGTAATTAATTTGATTAATGCCTCGGCAGCACAAATAGTGGCAGCCGTGCATCTTCTCATCAGACAGCGGCGGCAGGCTTGGAGCGCGGTGCTAATTTGAAAGGGCCAGCTCATCTGTATAGGTGCTGGCTCGATTCTTCACTTGGAGGATGCCCCCCGGCCCCCCGCTGTCCAGACCGCGTGCATGCGTGTGTGTGGGTGGGGGGGCCTTATGTTTTCTGTCAACTTTGTCCTTGTGGCCAAGCAAGTTGCTCCACTTCGTGCCCAGTTTTTTGACTTTGTGGCGTGAACTTGCTAATGGGAGGCCCGCTGGATTAATGGAGGGTGCTGTTTCCCAGGTGTGGGTTCCTCCAGACGGGCCGGTAGATCATGTAAGGAGGATGACTGATACATATTCTGATAAAAAAAAAAAGCCAATCTAAGGAACAGTACCAATAATCCATAACTCATAAAGAAAAATGAACCAAGGCCAAGTGTAGGATTGTAGATGATTCCATTGTTTAAAAAAAAAAAAAAAAAAAAATTGCATTACTAACTTCTAAGGAATAAAATGTTTAAAGAGATTTAATTTTGAGTAAAAATAAATATTAAAAAATATATAACCCAAATAAAATGAAAAGTAAGAAAACGTTCATATAACGAGCCAATATTTTATTCCCAATAGAAAATAGATAACAAATGTTTACACTAATAAATTTTACACCTTTATGCACAAAATGAGCAAATTTGATGCCTGCTACAGGTCTCAAAATAGTTGGGACAGGGCAACAAATGGCTGAAAAAGCAAAACATTTAAAAAAGATTCACCTGGGAGAACATCTAGAAACTTGTTAGATTAACTGATCTCAGGTCTGCAACATGATTAACTATAAAAGGGATGTCTTCGAGAGGCAGAGTCTCTCAGAAGAATAGAATCTGTGAAAGAGTGAGTAAAAAGATTGTGGAATACTTTAAAAACAATGTTCCTCAACATCAAATTGCAAAGTCTTTGCAAATCTCTTCATTTACATAACACTGTCAAAAGATTCAGAGGAACTGGAGAAATCTCTGTGCGTAAGGGACAAGGCCCAAGACCTTTATTGGGTGCCCGTGGTCTTCGGGCCCTCAGACAACACTGCATCACTCATCAGGGTGACTGTGTCAGTGATGTTACTAAATGGGCCCAGGAATACTTCCAGAAACCACTTTGGGGTTAAACACAATCCACCGTGCCATCTGCAGAGGCCAACTAAAGCTCTATCATGCAAAAAGGAAGCCATATGTGAACATGGTCCAGAAGCGCCATCGTGTCCTGGGACAAGGCTCATTTAAAATTGACTGTTTCAAAATGGGACAGTGTTCTATGGACAGACCAGCTGTGTGTTTTGGAAGGAACTATGAATGCTGAAAAGTAAAGGTTTTAGAGCAATATATGCTCTAAAACCCAGCTGTTCTTTAACTGGGAACCTATATCAGACAAGAATGGGACCAAATTCCAACACCAAAACTCAAACTCATGACCTCAAAGCTCAGACCTCTTCAAACTGTTCTGAAAAGAAGAGGAGATACTACTCCATGGTAAGCATGTCCCTGCCCCAACTATTGTGAGACCTATAGCAGGCATCAAATTGGAAATGAGCTCCTTTTGTGCAAAAAGTGTAACATTTCTCAGTGAAAACATTTGTTATGTTGTCTATGCTCTATTGTAAATAAAATATAGGCTCATGTGATTTGAAATTCTTTTAGTTTTTATTCAGGAATTCGGGTTGTATAATTTTTTATGAAATCATTGACTAAGCTGATCTGGTAGTCCACACCATAAACAGACTGCCTTACATCTTTAATGGACAAATTAGCACTAGCCACCAAATAATTATAAATTGTGTTGAAACAGAAATTGTTCACGTAAATGGCAACCAGCCATATATAAGAGTTATATGTCAGTGCCTGGGTGGAGAATATTAGCAAGTGGCTCTATATTACAGTAATTAGCGTGGCATAAGCCAAATACTCCATACTAAAAGTCACTGAATGCTTATGTTAAGCTGGACAGTAGTTACAGAACCATGACAGAACACCATAGATCTGTAGCATTTTACACTCAGATTTCCTTAATCAGAGACCATGGAGACAACGGACATTAGATCTGTGGAAATATTATGTCAAAGTCAATTTGTAAAACCCTATCCCAAATAATATGTGCGACTGTGATCCAGCAAAAGGTTCCTGGTCTGGGGAGTTCACAGAACTTAATACTGGGTAGGCAGTTAGTACTTTAGTATTAGTTCTGTATGAAAGTGCCTATTAGAGCTAGCTAGTCATCTGCTAGTGCTGTTTTACCTCTTACATTTTGACTTATATTTCATGTACTTCAAAGCTTCTTTTAAAATGCAGTTGTTTTAAATTATACTTTTATTTTAAGGTACTGTAAGCAGAATGCACTTGATTTGAAAACAGTACAGGAGTCTAAATCAAAACAATGGTCTCTTTTCTGATGGGATGATGGGCAATGCAGTTTTAGAACCAAAACAAAAAAGGTAAACATAAACAACTTG
Organism: Bostrychus sinensis; assembly: GCA_020698575.1. Taxonomy (NCBI): domain Eukaryota; kingdom Metazoa; phylum Chordata; class Actinopteri; order Gobiiformes; family Eleotridae; genus Bostrychus; species Bostrychus sinensis. The sequence continues at coordinate 29,514,569 of CM036251.1, read as the reverse complement.
GCCATTATGTTAAACATATTTTTAATATGTATAATGTATATGTATAATATATGTTAATAACTCAGCTGTACCATTGTTATCAGTAAAACTAATATTTGATTTAAGTATGTTTAAGTCCCACGGCCCATTTATGTTCTATGGGAACAATCCTTGACATATTTTATGCATTGGCCTACAATGGGAAAATGATTGAATCTGATGGAGCACAGTGAAAATGTCAAATTTCAATACTTTTCTTCCAAATAAAATACTGATATTGTAAAATGCACAATTTTATACTGTAATGGCAGTAAGATTTTTTTTTAAATGTGGTTTTAATGGAAGTCATTTGGGCATTTTCAACTGTTCAGGTCAAAAGTGTGAGTATGAATTTCAATCTAATTCTACACAAAAGCTAATAATTCACCAACGTCAACATTCTTGATAATCTTCAACCTACCCAAGTCACATTTAAAAAGAAATCTCCATGACTTTTGTTGTTGTTGTTGTTTTTTGTTTTGTTTAGGATTTTTTTTACATCATTGATTTTTTTACAATTGGCATTTAAACGGATGTTTAATAGTCTTGATCAGAAATGTTTGTTTATGAGATCTATGCAGAAAAAATATGAATCTGTTCAATTTTATAGCAGTCCTTAAGGTCACAAGTGAGTGATAAATTTGTTTCATAGTGCTCTAATGCTTAGATGTTAGAAAAGATAAAAATGTAGTTCTCTGTGGGTACTCCAAGTTCCTTCCACTGTCCAAGAGACCCCTAATGGGAATAAGCAAAAAAGAGGAATGTAAGAATGTTTTGCATACCATCATATTGTTATAAATTAACAACTATTCAGACATAATTTCTTTTGTTAATGAATTACTTTATTACATGACAATGTTAAAGTGGACCTTTATTCAGGCTTTTTAAAATAATTTTGGACACCTTTACATCAGTATTTTACATTTTATGATTTAATGTATGTGTATGGAAGACATCTAATATTGGGGAGCTGTTACTTTCACTTTGCAGAAAATTCTTGCATATGCTTGTGCCTGTCACTTTAAGATCTGTCCGGCCCCGCCCACTTTACTCTGTGAGCTCCTGTTTCTTTGCAAACACTGTAGTTTAAAGTAGCAGTTTGTTTTATAGTGTTCTAATGCTCTTTTAGAAAAAATAAAAATTGAGCTCCAAACCTTGTCAAGAGAGAACCTTTTCTTAGAAGAAAAAGTTGTGCCATTAGCATTAACAGTAAAGCCCCCCACCAAAAAAAAAAAAAAAAAAAAGCCCAAATTATGACCAATCAAAGAAGAAAAATGTTCCATATGGACAAAAATGTTTATAGCGATGCTCAGGGTTTACTTCCTTGCCCCAAATGTCAATCTCAGTCAAAAATACAAAATGTAAGTGCTTAAGTGTATGTTTAAGATTGCTGGCTAAATTGATATTAGCCTTATTGTCAGTTGTTACATAGCAGAAACAGTTGCTATACCATACATTGTCTTGTTTTTTGAGGGAAAATATCTGCCTACAGGCTTCAGGGATGCTGTGTTAGACCCGGTGATAGATGAAGCGGCTAACGCGGTGGAGGTGGGATCGGGCCAATCTAAAATGATGGATCATATTATTGTTATTAGGTGAAAGCTTCAATGGCAGCTATTTGTGATGCACGCCGTCAACGTGGACATGAGCCCGGGCCCAACAAAGAAATAATTGGAGCGCTGCCACATAATTCAGGTTCATATTTTCACAAGTGGGGGAACCTCATTATAAATCAGGTCAGCCACTGATACAAGACCATAAATCAAAAGAAGACATAGCTCGAACAATTAGATAATTACTAGACCACCGTGTCATTGGTGCGCCGATGCCGTGTTGAGAGCGCTGTAGAGGAAGTGAATTAAGAAGCCACAACACTTTTGGCATGACATGATAAAGTGCAGGGGCTGGTTTACTTTAAAACAACAGACGTCAAGTGTATGGGAAACGCTTACTGTGGGCATTGATTTGTGGCTAATTAACTCCTGCAGCAAGTGCTAATGAGTAAAAATCATATTATTCTGAAAGAGTAATTCTGCCCCCTACCATTAAATGAACAGCAAACACTTTCACCACTACATTGTCAATCTGTAGAGTCAGTCACTCACTTGATTTTATGAATGTCACTAGCATAAAAACATCTATTATCATTGCAATAATAAAGATCTGTAAAAAAAATATCTAGTATTCAGATGTGATTTAGGATTTATTATCAGTGAATTTTATGAAAGGCAATGTTAAACTGGTGCTGGTAAATTTTAGATAATAATTTATGTTTTTAAAGGGTCTGCTCTAATTCAAATTTGGGTTGCCTTAGTTTGTTGTTGGTCTACTCTGCTTGTCACCACTTGCATGCATTAGAATACTTTGATATTAATCTGAATATGAGCCTAACCTGAATAAGATATTGTCATGTAAACACTGTTTTACACTGACACTAATCAGATTAAGGTCATATTCAGAATAAGCCTTAATTGAAATAAGGAAACTGGAGTATTCTGATCTTATTTGCATTATCATGGCATGTAAACACCTTAATTGCATTATTGTTGTTTACTCTCACCATTGTGGCAGCTTGGTGACTGTTAAAACTTCTTTTTTAAAGAAAAGAAAAAGTGTTTATTGGCAACATCTGTTTCTGGTTTTAGAAAGTGTTTGTACAGCTTTCACTAAGTGGATCTAAACATTACAATTTTTGTTAACACTGACTTAAATGTGAGTTAAATGTGACATTATACAGTGAGTTGTTAAATGTAGTAAAGAACTACAGTGCTGAGAATTATATGCACAGAAAGCTGGAGTAAACAGAAAGTCTACTGTTCAGAGAAGAATTAACCATACACAGCTTTACCTCCAGCCACACATCAGGATGTACTCATGCGTTTATGTTTTAAGGATTCACTTCAGATACTTTTTATATCCCATTAGTTAACACAACCTTTATTTTTAAACTCTGCCTTAATCAGCACAAGTTTTTACAGTAACATGTAAACTGGAACATTCCATTTGCTGCTGCAGATATAAACACTTTATTCTGAGAATTAGCTTAATATGAATATGGACCTTAGATTGACCAAAGGCGAAGGTTTAAACACACTCATTAAGTCAATGGCAGAGGGAAATTGTAAAAGGAACACATTAAATATGATAACGTTTATTAGTGTGTTTTATGGTAAATGTGAAACGGCCCAATGTCATTTTGTTGTATCTTTTACCATTTACACAACAGTATGTTTGGGATAGTTATACTAGCTTTTTTTAGGTTAGGAATAGGCTGTTGGTTACACTCCAAGATAACTAATAATATATAAAGGTACGGCTCGACTTCTGACATGAAATGCAATAGTGGAGTTGGGAATTATTTGTCTGTACTGTGTAACGCATTGGTAAGGCGGAACAAATGGAGGCAGATTACACTACCTCTGAATGCAAATGGATAGACATAGGACCAACCAGAATGCATCCTACTGGAAGAGTAAACTAAAGCTCTGGAACAAACATATTGAGGGCTAGGAAGCAGAGCATAAGTGTTTTACAGATTTTACAGGAGAGCCAAAACAAATTTTCATCAAAATTGAATCAGCTGCTGCCTCAAACCAAACACAGTATTTGATATTTTTGGGTTATTAAACTGAGAATCATATAGTCATTTGTACTACTACAGTTAAAGTTGAAAATTATTTATTAAACTTTTTAAAAATGGCAAAAAAGTGAGATACGCCTTTTTGACCCTAACATTTTTCCAATAAACTTATGAAATAAACATAGAACATGGGGGTAAGTAAACAACTGCAGAGAGAATGAATATTTTTATCTTTGTATGTACACAGCAACTTTCACAAAAGTATTTATATTCTACAGGGGAAAAGTAATGTATCAAATTCACTGATGCATTTTTTTTTCTTTTAGTCTGTCTGTTTTGTAAATACACAAGCGCACTTTTATTCATATCTATTTTTTTTTTTTTTTTAGTAAATTTAGTCCATTTATATCTCATTTTACCCTGCTTTATTTTACATGTTAAATGTTAAAAACATTTTTTTTCTTTTTTTTTATGTGTGCTCCAAATGACCAAAGCAAATTCCTAGTGATGAGAAACCTTTTATTAAAAACCTTGTGGGATGCTTCCATTTCTGATTTCTTTAACTGATATGAAACTAGGTGGTGCCTCTTGGTCAGGACAGATTTTGACTCTAAATATGACTTTTCCTATTTAATAAAGGTTAAATATAAATAAATAAATAGGCTCAAAATAGTGTCAAAGGGCACATGTGAACTTAAGCCTTGTTGGAACTGAACAAAACCCCACTTTTCCCGTTACATCTTTTAGTTTTTTTAATTTATATCTTATGGGCCACCATTTTAGTTCTATCCTTTGCCATAAAAACGATCTCACTGAGAGCTTTAATTTAATATATAATACTCATATTCACTCAAAATGCCACTTACATCCCTTTGCCTCCAACCTCTTGATTTGAAAAATGCACAACCAATCAGAGAGAGAGAGAGAAAAAAGAAACCACATAAAATATTTTTGAAAAAATGTTCAAACGGGTAAGATGGAATAGTGGAAGTAGGGTTTAATGAAGGGATTCTATACCCACTTCACTTTGCCCGCCATGCTATCATTTGGGGGTAGACATTAGTGTTCCAGATGTGACATTATTTTCCGACACTCTATTCTAAACACATTTAAAATTCCTGAACACTTTTCCACATAGTTAGATGATTTTTCAAAGGTCACTTGGCTGCAGAAGGTCACAGTCTGGTCTGACCCCTGACGCTGCAGCGCTCTCCTCTCTGCTGCTCGAGCTGCGGTGGAGAGCCTGTTACTCTAATTATATCCACAGCCTTGATTACCCCCAGGCAGGGCAGCCGTTTGAAATCCAGATGCAGGGGTCCAATTGACCCCAATTCAAAGTGTCATTTCACAGGACTGCCAGGCTGGAGATGCTGTAGCGGCGCGGGGATGGGCGGACGGTAGGACAGCACTCCTGCTCTGTTTCTCTGTTTGATATGGGAGCTTCCCCTTTGCTGGGTAGGACGGGCGGGTGCGGAGCTGCCTCTCGTGTCACAGCCCGGTGTAAGGAGGCTTCAGTCAGAAATTGAGGTCACAGCACAAAAGTGAAGCGAGTGGAACAGATTGTGGTGGAAGCTCCAGGCTGTGTCCACACATGTTGATGCTTGTGGAGCCTGTCACTGAGTTTACCTTCCCCGCTCCTTCACCAGACACACACTTATTTACCGCAAAACATACACTATCTATATGACTTTTTTTTCTATATGAAGCACTGTATGTAAAAAACTATATATTATCATCAGACGACAAGTCACATTACAATAGACGACATAAACTACATAGGAAGACAACAAAACAAAACAATGAAACACATCACCTTCACAAACATCATGTAACAGACATTTTACAATAACTGACATAAGTGGCACAGCAAGACAAGACAATAAGACTTGTAACATTTAAAACATTAAGCACATTGTGGACAATGTGTATTAGTACTCAACCAAACACATACAGTTGAACTGACGGGTTTAGGAATCAGCTTTGCAGATATTTAAATAGAGGAGAATCATGAACCATGCATTTGTGGATAATTTTTATCTGTCCTTCTACTTTAGTAATATTGTTTAGCTATTGTTATATAAGATATAAGAATGAATTGCTTAAGAATCACCAAGGAGTGCTATTATTGGACAAATATCTGTGTCTTTTATTTACTCACTCACCTTTATTTGAGTATTGCATAGCAGCACTGTAATATCAAAACACTGACCATATATTGTATTGTCATATATATTTTTAAAAGCCCATAATCCTTAGGTAGTGCAATATGTAAGATGCACATGCATGTATAATGAATGTAAGCTGTGTAAAGCAGAAATATATTAAATGTGTGCAGTTTTATTGAAAAAAGTCAACTAATAACATTTTGTCGCTGGTAGCTATCAGAGACCACAGACCTGCACCAAGGACCTGTTTCTGGATGAATTGCTGAGTTTCAGATGACATCACTCTGTGAGAGCAGAGGTGAGAGAGAGAGAGTGGGCAAGTAGTTAACACTGAATGAAGAATTGCTAGTTGCTAATTGCTCAAGTTTTGTGCAGCTTATGGCTGTTGCAACCAATTTCTCCAACCGGGAGAAAGATAAGAGCTTTTTTCACGTCCTGAAAGTGGTTAAATAAAGAAAAACTGCAGCAGACTTGGATTTAGAAACCCACTTCATCTAGAACCAGTGGCAGAGCCAGAAAATGTTTATCAGGGTGTGTTATGTCTGTGCCACCCCTCACAGAGGATTAGGTTTTACAGACAATGATTTGCATGTAGAAATACATAATGCTCTAATGTTACTATTAACAAGACTTAAAGCAGAGTAATTCAGTGGTTGCACACTTATGCTATATGTAGAATATTCTGCCCCTAATGTATAGCACACATTGTTGATGTTGTTGTAAAATATAAGGCATGAGGGTCTGGGGGTCCTTCCCCAAAGAAAATTTCAACAAAACCTTTGCAGTTTCATGTATTCTGCTGCATTTTAGATGATATTATATTATTTTTACCTAGCTATAGAAAATAAATTATTTATGATTTTACATTTTTCCAAGATTCAAGACAAAATTATTATAACAACTCTTCTATTTTAAACATGAGCTGCTCATACAGAAGCAAAAATCAAACTATTTGGACATTAACTTTAGTTTTTATGTAAAAATCTGGCCATGTTTCTCTTTCTGGTTCCCCTGCCCAGTGTAGCCCCAGACCCCATTCTGCTCTGCCCCTGCTCCAGCTCAGAAACACAGTCCTTCAGTCTCATCACTGGGCTGTAGACAGGGGCTTCAGAAAACTTCACTGGCTACAAAAGCTTTTGTCAGGACGTCTGAACTTATGCTTTATGATACTTTTACTCTGTAATAATAGAGGTCAAATAATGTAAGAAACATTCGAGCAATGCCACGCATGTCACAAACAGCTGTTTATGATCAGATCTCTGTGAATAGGTGATCGATTGTCATCAAACAAAGACTGACTTGAAGCTGGACATGTGTAGAACACCTTTATGGATTCAAAAGTCTCCATTTTGTCCACAATTTCTCGTTATTTGCTGTAACTGACGAAGTGCATGTCAGCTCTTCATATCACTGATTGTGTGCTGGCTGCAGGATGGGGCAGTGGCTGGTGCTCCTGTCATTAAGGATTTCTCTGTATCGTATGCCCCGGGGCGGCCTGGAACTGATTTTTACTTCTCTTTAGACTGCTGTTTGCAGCCAAAAGGCATGCAGTGAGCAGAGAGGACTTGTTGCTTTGTGAATTTGGGGAAGAGGAGACTGATGTAAAAGTGAAAAGATAGGACATAGTGGCAATGTTTAGCCCTAACATGTGGATGGTGCTAGCATTAGCAGCTTCTGTGATATAAAATTACATTTCAAAAACAAACCTAAACCTGGGCAAAAACAAGACGACAGCTGTTCAGTATCACTTTTGATCCAAGTCTGACCCATCTGCACACAAAACTGTTGTCAAGTTCTAGAACTTTGTAAGCTTTCTCGTCATATAGTAGGAGGTCTGTAGGAGTAGGTAATTTTTGATATTTATCATCTCAAGTAAATCATCCAAATTGTGGGATAGGTCAATTTTCAGTAATCTGTACAGGTCAGGTGTATTTAGTGGTCTTTTGGCAGGTCCATCTAATGTTTTGCTTTAACTGCTCTCATGCATCATTGTGCATGAGTGATAAAAGTTCAATGTTTTGAACTTTTATCACTGCCTGCCCCGCATCTGGATTCCATGCATCATTGGGGTCAACTGAACGTAACCCACCAATTTAGTGCTCAGACTGGGACGTAAAGCATTCTTCTTCTGATTTAGGTTTGAATTCTCTTTCCATTGAGCCATAAAACCCCTATATATTGCTACGCACGGTGCATGGTGGCAGAGCAGTTAGCGTTCTCACCTCCCAGCAAGGAGGTCGTGGGTTTGAGCCCTGGGCCAACCAACACACCATCACACGAACTCTCTGGGTGGAGTCTGCAAGTCCTCCCCGTGTTACCGTGGGTTCTCTCTGGGTACTCTGGCTTCCTCCCACCGTCCAAAGACATGCATGTGTTAGGTAAATTGGTGACTCTAAATTGACCCTAGTGAATGAATGTGAGAGTGAATGGTTGTCTGTGTGTGTTTGTCTCTGTATCAGCCCTGCAACAAGCTGGCCCCTGTCCAGGGTGTACCCCGCCTACGGCCCAAATTTACTGGGATAGGCTCCAGTCACCCGCGACCCCTGACGGGAATAAGCGGTAGAAAATTAATGAATATTGCTACAATCCACTAAAACTATCCTTGTGGCTTGAGTTAGCATCTTACCACATCTCGCAATGGTACAGAATATTCAAAATGTTCCTTAACAAAAAGTTCAACAACATTTCTTCCTTTCCTGAAAATGTAATCAAAATCTAACAATTTTTTGTGATCTAATCAACAAACTAACCAACCAACAAACAAACTCAGAATCACATATAAAATGAAACCTTAAAGGGACCATATTATGCTTTTTCAAGTTTTTTAAAATAGTTTTGTACCCCTTTGCATTAGTATTTCACTTTTTATAACTTAACATAATGTATATGTATGGAAAACGCTGTTACTTTGACTTTGCAGAGAACACTAGGATTAGGTGTCTGGCACCACCTGCTGGCAATGGTAGGGACTGGACAGAGTATAAAATAGATAATTAGCATGGCTATTAGCAACATGATGCTAACAGTAAAATAAATGAGCTGACTGCTTCGTAGGGAGTGCAATTTAAACACTGAAATTATTAAAATGAGTCTGATGATGGTGTGTGGGCTTCAGAAATTCACTGGAGCACTTCCTGGTTTCACATTGCTACGTAGAGCTGTGACACCGAGCGTTTTCAGCACTTGAGAAGGGACAGGATTACTCAAACATGCATGAATGAAACAAAGTACTACTCCAGGTATGTTTTTGAGGTGCAATCAACTTTACAACATGGTTTAAAGCTCAAAAAGCGGACCTGTAAACATATATTGGAATATAAATAGATTAATGTTTAGCATTTAAAGACAAGCAGGCTTGTGTACATGTGGCTCTGCTTATACATCAAAACACAGTCTACACAGCTTGTAAACAATAATTTGACAGAGCCAAAAATCTAATTGGAATCCTATTGGACTAGGAGATGTTTTTGGCTAACCCTAACCCTTTTTACAAAAACTTTTTACAAAAACAAAACCAAAAAAAAACAAAAAAAATAAAATAAATAAAAAAAATATATATATATATATATATATATATATATATATATATATATATATATATATATATATATATATATATATATATATATATATGCTGAAGTGTAATATTTTACTTGTGCCTAAAACCTAAAGTGTGCAGTTATTAAGTACTTATTATTATTTCAGTACTTTTAGAGTCCACATAAGTTGATTCAAAGGTAAAATGGAGGTCAAAGTGAAAACATTTGGGTGGCATTGGTGTGTTTGAGCTGAATTTGAGAACATTGCTGCTGGAAACGTCAGATGACAGTTAGTGTGGTCTGAGCTTTGGAAGCCAGCTGAACAAAATGTAAATGTCTCATTAGATCATTGTCGGCCGAGCACTTTAAATAGATGTTAAAGCGGCTCTGCATAAGCCCCATCTGTTCAGGAGCACATCCCCGCGGACGCAGCCTCTGTTTTAAGGCACAATTGATCTCTTAATAATGCCACGACCATTGTGTGACCCTCAGCGGGGGCGTGTTTGTGCTAGTGTCCATACTCATCATGTGCACACAAGACTAATGTGTTCTTACTAATGTTTGGGAGAAGGATGGATTTTATTTTCATGTAGTAATGCAACTAAGTCTGGGCATCCTTAAGAGGCACTAAACATTTAAGAGTAGGTTGTGGAAAATGTAGAATATATATCAGTTTTTGTTTTGTTTTGTTTTTTGTTAGTTTTTTTTATTGTCTGAACATTTATTCTTGCAGAAACTTTAGGGCATTTATAAAAAAAAAAAAAAGTTTTATTTTACATTTTTATTGTTTACTGAGAAGACCTATTTTCACCTTTTTCATACACATTATGTCCCTGCAGGGCTCCCATAGCTGTACACAGGCTCTGATTGTGTGGAATCAAATCTAAAAAAAAAACTTGCCAAAAAAAAAAAAAAAAAAAAAAGTCTAAATAAATGGACAACAATTAATAATAAACAAAAAAAGTTCAAGGCCCAGATCAGTTTAAGATTAGTTCTAACATTTTCACAGCAAAAGTACCTAAAAAGTGATTTTTTTTTTTTTTTTTCAATTAAACATCCCTACATGAAGACCTTGGGCATATACAGCATATATATATGATTCTTAAAGAGGAGTGTGTCCCTGCAGAGCTACCGTAGCACATGAAAAAGAAGGAATGTGAGGATTGCATTTGCGATCTACACCACACTAAATATCACAAATGAACATAAATCATGGTAACTTCCCAATAAATAAATAAATGTTTTTAATGGATTCAGTTTTTTATTTTATTTTCAATTTTTTTTATTATTAAAAAAAAACAGATGATGAAATATATTAGCACAGTATAAATCTTCAAAAATGCATTTTACTGTATTATATATTTTTTAATTAACAGGGCAGCAAACTGCTTGTGACTGCTGTATTGTCATTGGTAACACTTTATGTTACACTGCACTTGATATAGTGTAACTACAATGTAACACATGCTGTAACAAACTGCAATAACAGGTACTTACTTACTTAATGGAATTGTGTGTACTTACAGTTTCCAAAGTGCACATTACCATCTATTAAAGTAGTCTAGAAACTGTAAATGTCCTCATGTAAGTACAGCATAGTTACAAGTTATTACAGTTTGTTACAAGCATGTGTTATGTAGTAGTTACATTGTAGATGCACTGTAAGTGTTGTGAAAAATAAAGTCACTTGTCATTTTCACTTATTATTATTCTTTTAAATTTTATTTTATTTTATTATGTCATCAGGTAATGAGATTAATTACTACTAATTATCTCATTTGTAATGCTTATAGTGTTGATTTGGAATTTTGGGCAATGGCAGAAATATACAATGGGTCAATGAACAGTAATCTAGAGTAATCTGTAATTGCAATTTCTGGTTTTGGCTCCAAATAATATCTTATATTTCTTATGGGAATGTTGCTCATGTTCACTAAATAACAGGAATTACTGATGTCTGCAGAAAGTAAATCTTTGCTTAAATGTTATACTCTGTTATGATTAGGGTTCATACACTTTTTTACTTTTTTTTAATACTGCGATGACTTTTCCAAAAATTTGACTAAATTTCAAAGAGACAAATTACTGAAATGACTTATAAATAGCATTCAAAATGTCCAGTGTGGTGCATTAGAAACTTTTTTTCTGCAGTTTCATTTGTTAAAATTGGAAATTAGTCAATTGGAGAAAAAAAAAAAAAAAAAAAACATTTGGAGCTCTTTCCCCAGAAATATATGATTCCACTAATATTACTGACTTATAGCTTACACACCAGTGATTAAAAGATAATCATTGCTTGGTAAGCTGCTTCAGAACACATTTTTAAAAAGTAAATTCAGAAATAAAGTAATCATTAAGGCAGGCTGGCGCAGGTTTAGTAGTGGTCGAATCTTACTCAGACTTTCCTAAAACCTTTCCAGGACCTGCAAATTGCATTTTAAAATTCTGTAACTTTTCCAGGTTTTCCATGACTTTACAAACCCTGTATGATATTATAACTGCCATTTTAAATAGACAGTATTCCTGCTTTGCTCCATTGCTGCCACACACTGGAAAAGGCTAAAATAAGCATTGATTTTCCGTATCAAATGAAGTGAGACAATCACAATATTATCACATTTAATTAGTCCTGATCCCATTCATCAGACACAGACAGCTAACATCCAGCCACTATAGCTCCTCCACTGTAAGCCTTTTAGTATCTATCCGTGGATACAGCCTCTCTGCCTCGGAGCCATTGTGTGTAAGTAATTTACCAGAACAATGTAATCTTAACCTCTCCCCTCTAGTCATCATCGGGGAGGCTCTGTTTCCAGCCATAAATAAAATCCCCCGCCATAGAAAAAAGATATTTCATCGAAAAAAAAGAGCCGTTGATAAAAATCTACACGACACAAGATCATAATTAGAAGAGTATTACGTTTGAAAGTTTATGGAGAAAGTTATCAACCCCTGTGACCTACATAGTGTTTTATTAGGAGGTAGTAAGCAACAAAAGAGAGAACGTCCCCTATGGCGACACAGTGCATGCATGAGCTTACGTGCACTTTACCAGCGGATCGAGCTGCCGCCGTGCCTACGCGCTTGACTCCTGCACTGCGGCCGATCAGTGGCAGAGGTCCAGAATCACTTAGATCATTTTACCCGGGGCACACCGAGGGCACCGAGGGGGCGCAGAGGAGCCAGTGACCCTGCCTGAGCTGGTACGCCTCGCTGCCTTTTTTTTCCCCCCAGTGTGACATCTCTCCCTCCCAACGCCCGCCTACAGTATGGAAGTACAAGGGGGAGAGGAAAAAAAAGAAAAAAAAAAGTCTTCTCATTGTCTGGAGAGATATCAATCAAATGAACAGCAGCTGGGGTCAACGTGCTGTCAGCGGGGCCTCTGCTGTCCGCGTGATCATGGGAAGTGACACAAGTGACGGATAAGTACAAATGTATGGAAACTGGGGCAGCCATATTGAAATTAAAAATGCAGAAATGTACATGTGTAATAGTTATGTATCCTTGTTGGGTATAACTCTAAGGGGGGAAATCACACCAACAAAATCTATGACACACACATAAAAACTGAAACACCGCACACAAATTCGGAAACACTGAAGCAAAAACAACAAACAGCACACTCATATGCTGTAGCGTTTCCAAATTTGTGTTTGCATTTTTTAATTTAATTTTTATTTTTTTTTGTATGTTTTGAATTTTGTTGCCGTGACTTGCCACTGTACTCTCATATACAGTATTTCAGTTCATAACATGTGTTTTCAGTTCAAAAGATAATAAATAGATAAACATGTCAAGAATAAAAATTTGAAAAAAAAAGTCATATTTTACAATCAATGAATAATAATACATTAGATATTATCTGTTAAAAACTTTGTAAAAGGGGGAACTTATTTTTGGTTCTGCCTTGAGTTTATTCCTCTTGAGTTAATGTAGCTAATTAGGAATGCATTTTATTGTTTTATCGTGCTAATTATTTTGCCGTCAGAGACCATGTGAGAGCTACGTGCGTGACTCTATGTGTCAAGCTACTTAAGTGTGTATTTTGTATAATGTTGCATGTGCACTTTATTTAGTTTTTGTTGATTATTCTTTATTAGAACACCAACTTTAAGGGTTAATTTAGGTTTTCTGTGTTTTTTTTTTTTTTTCATTCTTAGTTCTGATGGAATTGTTCAGCAAAAGGCTACAAAATAAGTATGTTAAGACATGTTGAAGAGCCCAATCGAGAACAGATCTCCCATTGTCATAATCTTTCTTGGCATATACAGCATGACTATTTTTTTTCATTGGGTTTAATCTTAGAGAAGTGCGTGTCCCTGCAGGGCTACCGTAGCACATGCTCTAAATAACAGGAAAGGGATCACAACTGCAATCTACACAGCACTTTAATGTAAACAACAATGTATCTTGGTAACTTATATGGGTTCAAGGGTTCAAGGAGTCTTTGTTATCCCAGAGGGGCAACTTGTTTTACAGCAGCAGTACATACACACCACACAATAGTAAATAAAAAACAGCAGAATGAATAAACTAAATATAAAATCATATAAATGCACTACATTATCCATCCATCCATCTTCTTCCACTTTATCCAGGGCCGGGTCACGGGGGCAGTAGTCTAAGCAGAGATGCCCAGACTTCCCTCTCCACAGACACTTCCTCCAGCTCTACTTGGGGGACTCCAAGGTGTTCCCAGGCCATTTTTGCCGCTTGTATCCGGGATCTTGTCCTTTTGGTCATGACCCAAAGCTCATGACCATAGGTGAGAGAAGGAACGTAGATCGACCGGTAAATCGAGAGCTTCGCCTTTTGGCTCAGCTCCTTCTTCACCACAACAGACCGATACAATGACCACATTACTGCAGATGCTGCACCGATCCTCCTGTCAACCTCACGTTCCATCCTTCCCTCACTCGTGAACAAGACCCTGAGATACTTGAACTCCTCAACTTGAGGCAGGAACTCTCCCCAACCTGGAGAGGGCAAGCCACCCTTTTCCGGTCGAGAACCATGGCCTTGGACTTGGAGGTGCTGATTCTCATCCCAGCCGCTTCACACTTGGCTGCAAACCGCCCCAGCACATGCTGAATGTCCTGGTTTGATGAAGCCAACAGGACAACCTCATCTGCAAAAAGCAGAGATGAAATCCTGTGGTCCCAAAACCTGACACCCTCCGGCCCCTGGCTGCGCCTAGAAATTCTGTTTGTAAAAATTATGAACAGAACCGGTGACAAAGGGCAGCCCTGCTGGAGACAAACATGCACTGGGAACAGGTCTGACTTACAACCGGCAATGCGAACCAAACTTCTGCTCTGTTCGTACAGGGACCGGACAGCCCTTAGCAGAGGGCCTCGGACCCCATACTCCCAGAGCACCCCCCACAGGACACTACGAGGGACATGGTCGAACGCCTTCTCCAAATCCACAAAACACATGTGGACAGGTTGGACGAACTCCCATGAACCCTCAAGCACCCTATGGAGGGTATAGAGCTGGTCCACTGTTCCACGACCGGGACGAAAACTGCTTTGTTCCTCCTGGATCCGAGGTTCGACTATCGGCCGAATTCTCCTCTCCAGTACCCCGGAATAGACTTTCCCAGGGAGGCTGAGAAGTGTGAGCCCACTGTAGTTGGAACACACCCTCCGGTCCCCCTTCTTAAAAGAGAAAGCACCACCCCGGTCTGCCAGTCCAGAGGCACTGTCCCCGACCGCCACGCGATGTTGCAGAGACGTGTCAGCCATGACAGCCCCACAACATCCAGAGACTTGAGGTACTCAGGGCGGATCTCATCCACCCCCGGTGCCTTGCCACCGAGGAACTTTTTGACCACCTTGGTGACTTCAGCTTGGGTGATGGACGAGTCCACCTCTGAGTCCCCAGCCTCTGCTTCCTCAACAGAAGGCGTGTCGGCAGGAATGAGGTAATCCTTGAAATATTCTAGGGATGCACCGGTACCGATACCAGTATCGGGTATCGGTACCGATACCATGTCCAAGTACTCGTACTCGTATTCATAAAAGTGGGCCGATACCAACAACCGATACCACTTTACAGCGCTGTCACGTGACATTCCCCTCTCAGCTGAGTAGTGAGAGATGTGCAGAAGGATTTCAAAGTGAACTGTATGGAGATAAAAGCAAAGCTGACTCTACATTCTGCTCAACCAGACATCCCAAATCATATGTGAGTCCTGAAACTTAAGCAATTGTCCTTTTGTTGTCCTAGTTGTCCTGAAAATGATATAAGCGCGGAGTGTGAAGCAGTTGTTGTCTGATAAAACATAAGAAGTACTGTTGCTAATTGTGTTAGCTGCTGTGTTAGCTGCTCTATGTCTTGGCGAATCTCCGCTGGTTATGCGCAGATGCTCAATCTGTCTTTAAAATGATTTTAGCGACTGAATAGAGGAGAATCTAAGCTTTAAAATGAGGTATAACATGTCCATGTTGAGCAAATTTTAGCTATGGTTAGCTGTGTTCAAACCACTCTGTTGTAAAAATAACGTAGTATCGCAGAGCGGGGATAGACGGCAAAAAGACGACACGGTATGGGATGAATGAGATACAGCAGTGTGACTGCATAAACTATAAAGTAACTCCTATATAAGTACTCGTATCGGTACTCGGTATCGGCGAGTACTCAAATGGAAGTACTCGTACTCGTATCGGTTTGAAAAAAAGTGGTATCGGTGCATCCCTAAAATATTCCTTCCACTGCCCAACCTCATCCCCAGTCGAGGTCAACAGCTCCCCACCTCCACTGTAAACAGTGTTGGTGAAGCACTGCTTCCCCCTCCTGAGGCGCCGGACGGTTTGCCAGAATTTCTTTGAGGCCGATTGATAGTCCTCCTCCATGGCCTCCCCGAACTCCTCCCAGACCCAAGTTTTTGCCTCCACAACTGCCCAGGCTGCGGCACGCTTGGCCTGCCAGTACCGGTCGGCTTCCTCAGGGTTCCCACGAGCCAGCCAAGCTTGGTATGATCCTTTCTGCAGGTGGTGGGCCTACGGGAAGGCGGTCCCATGTAGCCTTTTCGGGCTGGGCCCGGCCGGGTCCCATGGGAAGAGACCCGGCGACCAGGCGCTCACCTGCGAGCCCCAACCCCAGGCCTGGCTCCAGGGTGGGGCCCCGGTGACGCCAATCCGGGCGACGTAACGGACCTTGTTCTGTCACTATTCATAATGGGCTTCCGAATACACTACATTAACTAATTTAAAATACCAATGGCATACGCATGAAAAATAAAAATTTATGCAGTCACTAACTTGTTTAAAAATATACAAAAAAAAAAAAAAAAACATTTTAATATATATATTTATGCATTTACTAACTTGTTTAAATTATATGAAAAATAAAAACATTTGAATACATATATTTTTTTATGCAGTCACTAACATTATTTATTTATTTTGGAGAGTGGAGAAGGCACCACATAATTTTACACTACTCTCATGGTCATGTACACCGCACCAAAGATTAACTTTAAAAATATTTGATCAAAGAAATTAAACAAGTAAATAATGAACAATAAAATCTTGGGACTGCAATTCTACAGTGCTCTTGTCAGTTGTCAGTAAGCTTTATTGACTATTGCTTTCACCAGCCTTTTACTCTGTCTGTTTACCTCTCCATAGTTTCTTGTCAGCTACAATAAGTATGTATTCAGATTGGTATCTCAATATAGATATACATTCTGTCAATGAGTGTAGAACATGTAGGCAGTTAATTAACACATAAGGCTTTTGGATATGTAGTCTATTAGGAGTGTTAGGACTGAGAGGCTGCAGTTCTGTGGCGCTCCCATCACTGTGTGGGGTAATAAGGTCAATGCAGAAAAGCACCCGGGGGCACGATTCCCAACTAATGTGCAGAGAGACACACAGGGCGGCCGGGCGCACTGTCCTGCCGTATGCTGCCGAATCCAAACCAATCGAGTCAATTGCCAGAAAACATGACATGACCTTTCAGATTCACTGAGCATCAAGCGTGAGTGGGACTGGCGTGCTTTCCGTGTGAGTGACCCCCCTCTGCCCGCACCCCCACCCCCTCGCCCACACTGCGGCCCCGGGGCCCCCCAACCCTCCACAAATAATTACTCTCTGTGGAGGCTGCACAAGACACAAGACATGGCCAAAAAGACTGGACTGTGATGTTGACCTGGCTACAGCTCGGACGATTAAAACAGGCCTCAGAGGGACTGTTTAGACACTGTCCGCTGGAAATGAGAGGAGTTAAGTTCATGTTTACACACTCTGTTAGGGAAATGGAAGCATGACATGCATGGAAATAAATAATAACAACTTAGGTAGGGTTGGTCGACAAATGTGCAGTGGAACCAAGTTTGGAGGCAGAGGTAGAAGTACTAAAATCTATACTCTGTTAAAACAAAATAATATTACTCAAGTAAAAGTAATCAACAATATTATTACAGTAAAAGGAAGTTAATAAAAGTACTGACTGTAAAATTGAATATCTAAGTTAAGTAACTTACTTATCAAAGTGATTGTACACTGCAAAACTTATACATGTTTGTGAATATTTTTGCACTGGAAAGACAAGTTATGGGACAAAGACAATGAATCTAATTCTAATCTAATCTAATGAATCAATCATGAAATTAGACTATTTCTAAAAACATTAAAAACAATATTAGCAAAAATGAAATGATTCTAATAAAAAATGTGAGTGTAAAGTAGCTATAAAAGAAAGAAAATGCAGGTTTACGTAAATATCAACTGTCCACTTATGTTTGTGTTTTAGAATAAAATGTATATGAATATATTAAGATATCAATTAAAGAATTTAATTTGGGCATTTTCACACCTGAAGTTCTGCACCAAGGTCCGCACTTAGAACTCAAAAAACGTTTTATTAATTTTGGTAATCTTTTGGCTTCATGATGATCAAACTGATGTAGATAGAGACATGTTGTTATTAATATAAGATTAATACAAACAGCACAAACATCTAATGCACTGTTAAAGACACTTGTTAAAAGTCGCTAATGACACTCAACAACATACGGAGCGCTGCACAGGAGCCAGCCACAGAGCTTAAAGCAGCAGAAGTTGTGAGACTACTCTACTGTTAACCATACTGAGATCTGTTTTTGTCTTTCACACTTGGGTTTGCTCATCTTTGCTTGGTTAAACTCAAGTTACCCTAACCAAGAGCTATAAGCCACAATGGGTCCTAAAGTTATTGTACAATATTGAATTCATGTGGCTACAGATATTACAAATGACACTAATAATAACTGAATAATACATTTGGATAATTTTGATTGAAATGTTTTAAGAGCACACACTTAAAGATCTCTTATGTACAGGCCTCTTGTGTATAGTGGAAGTTTTTTGTCTGATTTTTCTTAAGCTAAAATGTATGCATGAAACTGTACATCTGTGACAAAAATGGCTGAGATCGGTTTCCCCTAAATCCTGTGAATGAACTTGAATCGCTGATGTAATGAGACTACCACCTACTGGCTGCTAAAACTACTCTGCCTTCCTCCTCCCCCTTCCTCGTCATGAAGTTAATCAATGAAGCCTACAGCCCTATACAGACTGATTCGATTTTTACACTTACCATGAAAACAGCTTTCTAGGAATGGTCCTGTAACAACACACAGTACAGTAAAGCAGCAACTGAATCTTTTTGACCTATCACGCTCAGAACAAAGAGGGGTGGTCTCATTCAGATCAGGGACACTTTTATTGGTTTAGTCCAAGCTTGTGCACGTCTTTATACACTGGAGTAAAAAACAAAAAGACATGTATAACATTTTACACAGCATATCTTTAAATGACAAAATACTGAGCTGTAATAAGTTGGATTTTGAGTTTTCTGATGTGTTTTCAGAACTGTACCAGGTCAAGTCAAAGGTCAGGGGTGAAGTGTAGACTGCTGGGTAAGTCCACAGACTCTGGTCTCTGGTCTGTGGTGTTCTGCATGGCAGCGCTCTTCACTCACGGATCACTGAGGATGGCTTCAAGTCACTCTCAGCACTCGACTCAAACAATGTCATCAGCTGTTTCACCAGGAACCTGTGCCCACCAGACCAGCCACTGTACATCATCTGTTAACACTGTGCAAATCAAAGGTCAAAGGTCAGGACTGCCTATTCTCATATAGAGTCAGTTGTTCCTTATTCTGTTTATGACATTTAGGGGCGGGTGTGGCTCAGTTGGTAGAGACAATATTCACTGCATTGATTAAGCTGTTCAAGGTTCTTGGTTTTCAGTTCATTTTCAAATCCTCTTTGCTAGGTTTTTAAAGTTCAGTTCATGCAAAAAGTAGTCCTACCAGCTCGAAGTTTGTTGTCGGGTAGTAAAAAAAACTGACCTCAGTGATGTGGGTTACTCTAGTCCCAACAGTATGACTCATTATTCTGATATTCATTGCTTTAATGAAAAATACTCTACTACTTTTGCAGACCACTTACCAGTACTTGTATCACACCACCGGCAATTATTTATGCAATTTATCATTTCATTTTCTTTGAATTACAAGTGTATGAAGTGAAAGCAGTCACCAGGTAGGCCTAGTGTTTATTATACAAACGTGTACTGATGAATGACATGATGAGACAGTCAGCAATTAGCAGCTAAGTGACTATTCTCTCATGGGTCTGTAACAACTTGCCCAGCATAACTTAAAACTTGTGATTTTTAGCATGTAGCCTGCAGCATAGCCACCCAAGCACTGACAATACAAACATGTAGCCAATTTTTGCCAATTTCCCCAATAGGCTCCATTTGGAAGTTATGACTTCCTCTTTCCTTTTAGCTTTTCCCTTTCAAGCATCGCTGCAACAATTCATCTGTGGCATATGCAGTGATTTGTATATTGATTTGGCTCAAGTTTTGCACCGGATGCCCTTCCTGATGGACCCCTCTCCATTTATCCATGTATTTGGCTGCATGGTGGCAAAGTGGTGAGCACTGATGGTCCCACTGCAAGATGGTGCCATGTTTGTCATGTCATGTTTTGCCTTTCTGTGTGGAGTTTGCATGTTCTTCTCGTGTCTGGTGGTTTTCCTCCGGGTCCTCCGGTTTTCTCAACTAAATTATAAACAATAGGCTAATCCTCCTGCTGGGAACTCCCGACCAAGATCCTGCCTCAGATCTGGAGAAGGGTCCCAGGACATTGCACTGCGGTCACTCACTGCTCCTAACAGGTTGTCCCAATTGCATTTAAGGATGGAACAAATTTCCTATGAGGACAACAAAGCTCTTACCCATACTATTTATCCAGGCTTGGGACTGGCAAAAAGACTTGTGACTCCATGTGGCTGGAATATTTTAAAATTATGACAAAAAAATTAACTTATAAATAAAATAGTTACTTTATTCCAGTCATTTTTATAAACATATTTTCCTTGGCCCTTGTCAGTCATGGGCCCTTGGAATCCTTCTAACCCTATTACTGCTGTTTTGTTCTCTTCTACCTGCCTCAGTGGAAGGTCAAGTGTGTTTAACCCCAAACATGAGGCTGTGAGGATATTCCACCATCACATCCGCATCTCCAAATGAACGTCAAGCGACAACACATTTCCGTTCCTGGAGAAGATAAAGCCTCCAGCGGGGATAATCCTACAAGTCACTATTCATTTACCTCAAAATGAAGAAGGCAGAATAATACGGGGCCAAAAGTCTTAATACAACAATCTGATTTCACGGAGGAAGGTGGCCTCTTAGCCCCGGTGTGTCTGTGAAGTTGATTTGAAGTCATGGTTAGTCCTTTTGATACGAGGTTGGGTCAGACCAATTTGCCACCCGGAGAGGAAGGGGAAGTGGGGAGGTCCATTTTTTAATTGTCAGGTCACGGGTGCGGGGGACAGAAGATCCTTTGGGCACATTGTCTGTCTTTGTGCGAAGAGAGCCGTCACCAGAAATCCCCCGCCTCATTATGAGCCGCTGGAAGATTAATTGACCAGTTCAGCCCCAAGACTAGATCAACTTAGGGAAGGGACCTCACCAATTAAAGACCCGACTACAGCACCTTTCCTTATACCAAGAGTAATCCTTTTTTATTATCATTAGGCTGCGAAGTCCTGGGAGAAAGATCAAGGCTGCGGTGCCCTTTGTCAAAGACACAGCAGACTATGGGCTGTGACAGCTGGGGTCGGGGTTAGTGGTAGCACTGGGCTCGGCTGGTATTATGGAGAGTGAGATCTCAGTAAACATGTGCTTGTATGACTTTGACCGGTTAATTAGCAATCCTCTCATGGAACTGTATGATAGGATTGTAATAAGTAGGCATACAACAACTTTTAATGATGTATGTCATTAAGAGTAAGACTGAGTAAAACTTCTGCCAGCTGCCTCTGCATTTACAGTAGTAACCTTTATAATAACTTTAAAGCATTCAATCTTGAAATCATTGTGGTTAAGGACCAACATCTTTCACAGAAAAAGCAAGTCTAAGTGTGTTTTTACTAATGCATATACAATAATCAAAGATGACAGAAGAGAGAAGTCAAAGGAGATTCCATAAATCATAAAGAAACATTTTTATGAAGTTAGAAAACAATCATCACAATGAACTCTAATAGCTTTAACTAAGGCAACTGACGATAGCACATTTCCATCTTCTGCCACTTATCTGGAGCCAGGTCGCAGAGGCAGAAGTCTAAGCAAAGATGCCCAGACTTCCCTCACCCAAACCAGCTGAGGCAGTCTGAAACTCCCAAAAGTGTACTACACCCTGCCACTTTTGGGACTCTCTGAGACCAGAAATAAATAATACAACAGATTTCATATAAATCACCAGAGATAGTCCACACTTGTGTTCAGCCAATATTCCTGCTCTAAACTTAACACTTCAGTAAATATTAATTAAAGTGTGCTGTGAATATTATTGTGATATATGGAGCTGAAGAGGTGATTTTTTGTCCAATAGATGAGCAGACTTTTTTCTTCACTTGCCACATATATTGAGAAATCCCTTTTATTTCTGATCGTCCCTCACCACGCAGCCTCAGCATATCTAACTGCAGGCCATGGGTCTGTCAAGAACCAAAGAGGTGTCAGAGATGCGGTGCCAACACCTGTCGGGCCCCTGGGAGCTACATCTCGACAAACAACACTGACATCAAGCATACAACACAATCTTACACATACACACACATACTAATACACACAAGTACACACTGCGTTGTTTGTGCAGATGCTCGGAGGCCAACACGCCACTGAGAGGATGTCATCACCACTCTCTTCAGGAGGCCATTATGGAAAAGAAGCTAATATACTGCCGCTGCTATCCATTGTGTGTGTTTTGTGTTTTTTTTTTTTCCCCACCAAAGGCTACGCATCCCTCGTGGCTGATCGGTAAAATTGGTTGACATTTTTCTGCCTCCAATTAACCTCCGATTGACTCGCAGTTTTGCCTGTCGTCTTTTATTGTGCTCTGGTAAAACAGTGGCCCAGGGATCGCATGGCTGGAAACAAAAGCAGAAGGTCCTAATGTTGACCAAGTTCTTTCTGTGGCCTAATTGTGGGCTCTCCCAGCGGGTGACCAACAGAACGGAGGGAGATGTAGTCTATCAGAGGGTCAGGGCGTTCTCTCCATAAGGTTAATACAGAAGTGCTCCTCACTCAATTGAATAAATGCCCTTTGTCTCTATTTTAGTGCCTATAGAAAGACTATGTGACTTTGTTCCTGTATTTGATGAAGACCAAGTTGCATTACTTAATCACATAAGAAACACCATTTGTAAAAAAAAAAAAAAAAAAAAAATCTGTCATCTAAGCTTTATTAATATGAATTATCATAGATGATAAACTAGTTAATTGCCTGCTTCTGGTTGATTGGTCTACATCACTTGTCAACATCAGTGACTGCTCAAAACACTGTAAACGTACCACAACTGACTACACATGCTTAAAGGTCCCATATTATGCTTTTCTCAGGCTTTTTGAAATGGAACCCCTTTGTAATAGTATTTTACGTTTTATAACTTAAAATAATGACATTGGAGAGAACGCTTGGATTGGCTGCCTTACGCACCCTGGTTGCAACAGTGGGGATTAGACAGAGCATAAAATGGGTATTTAGCACAGCTATTAGCAATGTGATGCTAATAGATATCTAAATTTGAATTAGAATGATTCACTGTGGAGACCCCTGAAAAGAAAGAGGACAGCTGAAAGGACTTATTGAAAGGATTTACTTTTTTGGTCATCTTCGGTGAATCTCCAGTCATCTCCAGTTGCCCTCTATTTCTTAAAAAAAATAAAAAAAATAGATAAGTTTGGACATCTTTAGCTTGTTGTTAGAGTACCAGTGTATCCAGAGAAAAAACACCTAATCATAATTAAGCTCCTCTCCAAACTTGTGAGGCGACAACTCTGCCACTATGCTGCAAAAAAAAAAAAAACTGTGCAAAAAGAAAAACTACACTAAGTTAAGACTGGATGCTTTACAGCTAAACTTGTGAAGACGCTGAATAATATTTGGACCTTAAAATAACTTTTCAATAATTAAATTAGAGATGGAACACCTCCATGATAATGAACGACGCCATGATGGTGTCACATTTTAAGGTTGACACCATGACAAAGGAAAACTGGGGAGAGTGAATTTCACAGTCATGTTTGTAGCATTGGGACACATGATGTTTTTTCCAGCATGTGAGCTGACAGTTTGTGTGTAGCTCTGGAGTGCATGTTGTTGTTGTTGTTGTTGTTGTTGTTGCATGATTCCAGGTCACTCACTCGTGTTAATCTGTATTACAGCCATTATAATCATGTATTTCTCTGACCCTCATCATCTCGCTTTCCCGTCTTTCACCACAGTTCACCCGGAGGTCAGGGGCTGCGCGGCTTATGACAGAGTTCTTAGTGCAAAAGCAATCTGACAAATTTCACATCGCTGCATCACAAACTGTCATCATGCGCCCAGTCAGGAGAGAGCATTGTTTTTTTTGTTTTTTTTTTTGTTTTTTTTAGGACACACAAATGTTTAGTTTTCTCTTGGACTTTGTACTACTGAATTATCCTGCTTAATGTATTTTGTGCATATAAAATGATAACTTTAAAGTACATTTCTCAAAAGACTATTTCAAATGCAGGTAATGGTAAATATTGAAAGAGGTTGGGTTAGAGAAAACAAAATTCAAAATTCTTCTTCACACACACATCACACACAAACCCTGGCATTTTCTCAGACTGCTCTCTAACTTAGAATACATGTTTCTACAAATCCTTAGTGTTTATGGTAAATATCCAGACTGTCTATAGCTGGGTTTTTAAGTACTGCATCAGAAACGAGTTATGGAAATGCCATTATAAAAAGATTTTTATGCTCACTTCAGGTGGTTTTTGATTTGAAAAAGTTAATGCAAATAATAAAAGATAGAGACACATTTGTTGAGCAAACTCTGAGCAGAAAGCTACAACACTAAGATCCTCAAAAAGTCCTTCTGGCATTATCTTTCTTGTACAAGGCTCGTCGCAATCCTAGCGCTGCAAGCGGCTGCATCATGATTACACCAAATCTTCTTCTGTATTCAATTTTGCGATCACAAGCTGTGCTGCAAGAAGGCTAACTTTATAATTTGCTCAATTATAATAAATTACAGTCCATTCTACAATTTTTATCATCCGCTTGTAACTTCCTAGTTTACCAATGCCACCCTTGTCCACTGGAAATACAACTAATTCGCATTTGTTTTGTGTTCTTCTTTACCAAACTTTGAAAAGATTCACTTCATGTTTGGATGGAAACCCAGATTGTGAAGGCCTTTTTGCAGGGCACGTACTTTCAAATACTGTTGTAAAAATAAAAATAAAAATAAAAATAAAAATAAAAATAAAAAAGAGCAAGATACTTTCTCCACCTTGCCTGTGTGAATATGTTTGTGGTGGTCTGAGGGGCTGCATGTCCTCTCCATGGGGGTGGGTTCTCTCCAGCTTCTTTCTACTGTCCAAAGACATGCATGTGTTAGGAGAATTGGTTGCTTTAAATTGTCCGTAGTGAATGAATGAGAGAGTGAGAGGTTGTCTGTTCGTCTTTGTGTCAGCCCTGCAAATAACCCCTATCCAGGCTAAGGCCCAGTACCCACAACCCCTAACAGGAATAAGCGGAAGAAGATGAATGAATAAATAAATACTGTGCAAAATTCCCTGCATTGAGCTGCTGTCTCTTTAAAAGGCATCAACCTCACTGTGCCTTATTTGTGAATTTTATGAAATGTACTTAAACCTTTGGATCCGCTGTAGTCTTTCTGACAGAAGACTTAGGCCAGACCTAGTTTATTGTACATTCAGTAATATTCTACAACTGAGGACAGGCCCAAACTATAAGCCCTGAGGCCATCAGGGGCCCCCCTAAGAGCATCTGAACTGCCAATACACATTTTCATCAA
Organism: Bostrychus sinensis; assembly: GCA_020698575.1. Classification (NCBI taxonomy): domain Eukaryota; kingdom Metazoa; phylum Chordata; class Actinopteri; order Gobiiformes; family Eleotridae; genus Bostrychus; species Bostrychus sinensis. Next base: position 29,488,901 of record CM036251.1, on the reverse strand, counting down.
AAAATATGGTATTATAATAATAAATATTGCAGTACATACTTCAAATGTATATTGTGTATATGAATAGAAAACAAGTGCATTACCATTTATGATTAATATATTCCAGATAATAACGTGTGTCACAATGTGTCACATTTATGAGATGTGAATCATCAATAGTCCTGCACTGGTGGCACTGATGTGGTGGAGGCCCCAAGTCAAATTCTGCTTAGGGCCCCATGTAGACTTGGACCGGCCCTGAATCTACTGTAAAACTGGCCAATAGGAAATAAACTTATGATGGATAATCTTTGTTTTATGTGACAAATAAAAGCATTACAGCATTCACGTATATGCTGTGCTTTTGTTTTCCTTCTTCTTTCAGCTACTGTCTTTTATTAGTTGGGTGCTTTGCAGGCTTTAACACCAGATGCCTTACCTGTCGCAACCAGCCTCATATTGTGACTGAAGCAGGCAATGCGGTTGAAGAGTCTTTTGCCTAGGGGCACAACGACAGTATGCACAAACTGAGATTTGAACCGCTGACCCTCCAGTTGGTGGACCAAAGCTTAACCCTATGCACCACTGTCACCCTCCCCGCGCAAATTTACCATATAGATTCTAAAGTGCTTCGATACAATAATCAATATTTCAGTGCGTTCCACTGTCCCACATTGGCTGCAAAGATTTAATGGCAAGAACCCTCCGGTAATCTAGCAGTTCAGGCCGAGCGCGCTGAACCAATGCTTCGACACAACTCCACATTTATTATTGAAGGACTGCGGCCACCAGAAAGCACGGCTCCGATCAGCAGAGCTAGTGACTTCAGTTTGAACCCGCTCTATGGATAGTATGGATACAGGCTAAAAGTCCCCTCTCAGATGGGGATTATCCACTCCATCCTACCGTATTACATGAAGCCATAATGTTTCCTGGGAGTGTATGCATAGGCTGTGTACGGAAAAAAAAATGGCATGCAAGATTTAGGGAGTTGCAGAATGAAATAAGACAAACCATGTTGGAGGATGCTCCTACAATGAGTTTCTGGTCCCAGCGCAGTCATCAGATGTGCCCTGAAACAAGGCTGCGGGGTAATTTCATCATGTTGGAAAAAAGTGGTTGTTTTTAAGGCAAAAGAAAAGGTGCGGTATTTAAATATCACAGTACAGCAAAATACAAAAATAATTTGTCAGCACCTGATGGCAAAAGTGTAATTCCACACCTCACACGGGTCATTTTTAGCTGTAGTCCGGAAGGAACATGTTGAACAAATAGGAACATGACATGTACAAACCTGGAGAGTGATTTTAACACCAACTTAAAAAGAGAAAAGAAGAATGTGGACAGTGCCGAGTTTGTCATCTCTGGGCAGGAAAGTAATGGAACTGAAACTCGGGACTTATCCAAAGCCCCTTTCACATAGGACTGCAGCACCCACAGCGAGTGAGCAGAATGGGAGCAGAGAAGCACAGTTCATAGGCATAGAAACCAAACACATCAGGAAGAAGTGTTAGCAGTAGGTAGCAGTAGAGGCTAGTTGCGAGAGTATCATTCAGGACCACTGCAATATTCTCATAACCAGATCAAGAGGGCTACATTTTCCTGTATGCTATGGCCAACTTCCTAATAGGACAATTGCAAACATAATTCTTCTACTTCTTAGTTCCAGAAAGCAGTCAGGCTCTGTGATTAGACGCTCCAGCTCGGCGTTGCCCTGACACATACAGTACACATGAACTGCCGCTCTACCATGACAAAAAATTAAGAAATAAAGTCATCTCTAGCTTGTTTTGCTAACCACCATGTGCCACTTTCTTGCGAGACTTGAGACTTCTGTGGTCGGCAACACTCGCAGGTGTCATTTTTGGTACCAGGGGGAGATGGTGGACACTCCATTCACCCCACAACAATCCCTTTAACCATCACACCGACTCCAAAGTTGTTTATTTAAGGTAAAAAAAAAGTTACTGAGTTCTGCTTTAATAGTCAAATCTGATTTACAGAGTTTGGGGCAGAGCTGACACCAGTTGCTAAGAGCTTTACACACAGTCCTGAGGTTTTCTGGAGCAGTGCTGTGAAACTCATTAGTAATGATCCATGCATTAATAACAACATGGCAATATAATATCAGAACACAAACTGAATCTCACCATTGTTCTTGTGGAGGTGTGTAGTTAGTTAATGCAGCAAAAGCCACAATGAAACAAAATAATTTCCTCTGCCGACTTAAAGGTACAGTAAGCAGGATGTGCTCATACTGGTGTGAAAACAGTACTGCAGTCTTTTTATTTATTCCCAGATATTCGAGTTTGTGAATACATTAAAAGAAAAAAATAATCAATACTATGTGCTGGTCCTAAGTCCAGAAAGATATGGGGTTGATAAATGTGAGGAAATCCATGAAGCGATGGGATTTTTTTCTTTGTCTTGTTGACATTTTAGCAACAGTTAAGACCCATTGACATCTAATGGAATAAACACATGAATAAAAATCCAAAAGCTTCTGCTGCTGGCCCCGTTTAGAAATAAGTACAGAGCTGCTCATAATACACTGTATTCTGTTTTTTAATGGAAAAAAAAAACAGCAAGAATCCATGTTTGTTTGGGTCAGGGGTGCACTGCTTACGTCCCGCCCTTTGTTTCTCTGATTGGTTATTCCTTCTGTCATTGTTCCACCACAGAAAACGAAATGTTACTGAAGAGGTACCAGACTAACTTCTTTGTATAGAAGAGGAAAAGAGCTTGTCTGGCAGGACAGGCTAGGAATTTTTTTCCTTTTTTCAAATACCTCTAGAAAGTGCTTCTCCTCAGAATATATTTTTTAAAACGCAGCCCTCAATAAAGAAGGTTTGGACACCCCAGGTTTACACAATACACAAACAGACACTCAGTACTTAAAATCCAAGTATATTATAATGCAAATACTTTTATGTGATGTACTTTCTTTATAATAAAATGGTAAAAATGATTTTGAAATGTTTCATGTTAACAGTCTCCCCCACTGGCCTGACCTCAGAGGTGCAGGCCTCAGACACAGATGCTCCACAGTACAGCAGCAGCAGAGTGTCCCTGATGCCCTCCCCCTGGTCCTCTGTCAGGGTGAGGGTACACACAGCCTGCACCGCCGCCTCAGCGTCAGTCAGCCTAATGCCAGCTGACACTGTGGTGAGGCGGGTGACAGGGCAAGGTCATGTGTCACTGTACCACCATGGCTCATGAGAGAGGTCGGCCCCGGGACAGGGGAACCCGACGTTACAGATGTTCTTAATAACAAAGGGCCGGCTCAAGGGCCTCTTCACCTCCGCACTGTGTACAGAACAGTACTAATACTACACCAGGACTGCTACTATTCTCCACAGCGGCATTTTCATGTGTCCATCCATCCATCCACCTCTTTTTTTTTTTTTTTCTCATTCATTTCAATGAGACACCAAAGAAAAATCTGGATGATATTGTACTCTTTCCAAATAATAGAACACTGATCTGGTGTCAGTAAGTTTTCTTATTAAGGTGAAATTTGCTCTCTTGGATAGTTAAAACTCTGAGTATAGACTAACAAACAATTGTTATCTGCCATGGTGCTGCAATGGTTCCCAACAATTTCTGTCTTTATTGTCTGACTTAATGTCATATCATGAGAACCCCCCCCCCCCCCACACACACACACACACACACACACACATACACGCACACACTCAATTGATAATAAAGAATTTCGAAAAGTAGTCACATAAAACATCTGCTTTTTTATTGTGTAAATACATTTTATACTCATTTCACTGTAAATACTAATTTTCCTACATTTCTTTTATACTAAATTTCAAGATAAAAAATAAACAAATTATACATTTTTTTAAAATAAATAATAAATAAAATTATTACAAATTATAATCTGCCTGCCTTTAAAATAAAAAAAATGAATATAAACTCCTATTGCATTTACGATGTTTTTTTTTTTTTTACCATGTTTACCTTTTGCTATATTATGTCCAGAATAAAAATGATCTTGAACCCTAATACATTTATTAAGAAAAAAAAAAAAAAAAAAAACTCCTTTTTGAAATAAGACATTAAATCTGAAAAATATGTGACAAAATAATATATTCAATTTTGTTTTTTCAGTCAATGAGATAGAGCTTGTTTTTATAGGTTTCTATGAAAAGGTCACAAATAATTTATTATCTTAAAATTATGAAATAATTTGAAGTACCTCCTGCAAAGAGCTCACATACATCTAGGGGTCCCAACACCTCTGGTTGGGAAACAGTAGTCTAACATAGAGAACTGGGTGACTTTTAGTATGTAGCTTACAGCTTATGCAGTGTAGTGTAACTAAGGCTAAATAACAAGCTACTTCCTGATGTCTTTAATTCTGACTTTCAATACATTATTATTTTGCTCAAATAAATAAGTAACAGCTTCCCAAAAGAACATGTTTTCCACATTATTTTAAGTTATGCACTATATTGCCAAAAGTATTCGCTCATCCACCCATATAACTAAATTCAGGTGTTCCAATCACTTCCTTGGACACAGGTGAATAAAATCAAGCACCCTGGCTGCAGCGTTGTGGAAAACTTTGTGTAAAAGTTTGAGAATGACCACTTCCTGTTCCAACATGAGACATAAAGACATGGATGAGTGAGTTTGGTGTGGAAGAACTGGACTGAGCTGCACAGAGTCCTGACCTCAACCCGACAGAACACTTTTGGGATGAATTAAAGTGAAGACTGTGAGCCAGGCCTTCTCATCCAACATCAGTGTCTGACCTCACAAATGCGCTTCTGGAAGAATGTAGATGTATTGTAGATGTGAATGTATTTTTGTAAATGTAGAGCAGCATACCTTAAGTTTTTGTTGCATGGTGTTAACACGTATCGACAAAAGAGCTTGTTGTTGTCGGCAAACCTAAAACCCGCCCACTCACAGCAATACTGCCACACCATTGGCCCAGCCGCCACTGGCTCAGACTCAAACGGATCAGCGGGAGGCTGACAAAATGGATTTCATGAATTTCATGACAATCCAGCTGCTGTGCAATATAATGTGAGGACATCAGAGTCGGGCAAACACAATAATACCCAAGATACCGCTATTATATTTACAAATACTCCATGTAACATGGTACACCAGAACTTTGATGCAGTTTGTCCTAGTTGGAGAACATTGCACACGTTTCCTCCATCATCATCATCATCATCATCATCGTTGTGTCTGATCATCGGTCGTCTTCCACACTTGCTCCCGAAGAAGTGGTTTGTTTACATTCATCCAGGAAATGCATGACACTGATGCAGTCTTTTTGGTAACATCTGGTAAAGGTGGATTTCCACAGGTCAAACTTTTTTTTTTTTTTTTTTTTTAATATGTAAACAGCTATGGCATGATCATTTTGGCTAGTGTTCTTTAAAGGTTACTAGCCATTTAGGATTTTCGTTAGCCATAGTTAGATGTTAGAATGCTGAATCATGTGTAGTATATAAGACAATAATCTGTTGTTTAAACAATTCTTTTGAAAACCACTGAAAGGGTAGTTTTAAAATTTTAATTTATCATCAAAAAAAGAAAATCTGTTTATTTAAGACTCAGAAATACTGTATAGTTTTTTTGGTTTTGTTTTACTTTTTCAATCAAGAGCTTTTTTTTTTTTTTCTTCGCTGATGATTTACTAGAGATTTTAAAATAGTTCAAATTCACAAAATGATCCATCCAGACATTCACAGTCAGTTACAGTATAACATTACATTCATTCTAACAATATATGCTCATTCACTAACTGCAGTTCTGGTTTAACTTGCTTTTATTGCTGACTTGTAGTTGGATGTTTTGCAAAAGGTTTATAAGAGACATGATGCTTTTTACTAAAAATGCAATTCAGACAAGTGTCAGTATTTGGGAATGTCAGAAGTGTGCTTGATGGCCACACATTGTTAGACGACATGGATGATGGCTTTCTCCAAAAGTACTATGTGATAACCATATTGATTATTCAGACATTATTTTTGCCTCCTGTCTGTAACATTACCTGGACAGACTGCTGCCGTGGAAGTGTTGCGAGTACCTCTGTTGTTCCAGTGTCTGCGGCTGATGGATCGCTGCACCAGCCCAGTCTGAGTGCTGAATCGCCTTCACCTGGCCGCCTGACAGATAATCAATAGACTCCTGAACTGTTGACTTGACCCCGAGCCATGAGGATTCAGTATGGGCCCCCCCCCCACAGCGGGCCCCCAGGACCCCCGCAGACAAGCCTCCAATCACCTGCCGTTCAGCTCTGACATCCAGCCGGAACATCGCAACTCAGATCTTATGCTCCAGTTTTTTGCAGAACGAGTAATCAGATACTCCAACAGCGAAAGGTAAAAGTGTGTAATCAGGCCAAGTGTCAACACTTCAATAACAATAAAAAACAAGCGCTGCATTTGAGGAGATGGAATATAGTAATGGTAGTAGTAGTAGTAGTAGTTGGGGAACATTTAAGTGTCAGAGCACCAGGCATAATTCCAAGATGCTAAGTTACATTTGCATTTTTTTTTTTTTTTTTACATTTTTATTTAAATTTCAAGCAGAAAAATACAGTCTTTCACACTCACACCCACATTTCCTCATTAAATATGGTACCACAATATTACAGTATGTAGTACGCTGTAAATAACAACAGAAATAAATAACGAAAAAGAAACAATTGTCTCATTTACAAAGGGCCATTAGCTTTATATTACATTTGTAGAGATATCAGTTTCATTTGATCAAAAACTCCATTTTGTTTTATGTTGTGAAAGCTTATTATCAATGGATGCTATTTTTTTTTTTTTTTTTCTAAATAGTATACAAATTCTAAAGTGATGTAAACACAGGTTTGATTCTTTTTTAGCTTTGGAAATAAACATCTCCCCCAACAAAATAATCATATTCAACATATTCACACACTTTCTATCAGAAACACCTAAGATAATATTATTTATCTGACATAAAATATTTACAATGGGGATAATACTGTAACACTTTAGAATAACTCACACTATTAAGCTTTAACTAAGAATTAGCTAAGAATTAGTAAATAGTTAATGGAGTATTTACAAACCATTAAATCAACATCAGTAAACACCATTATGTTATAAACATTGTTAGCTTTAGTAACTCGTAAAACTATAAAGGTGTTAATTCAGGATCTATAAACGTTTTTCTTATTAGTGAGTTAGCTATGATTATGAATGCTGGGTTACTGCTTAATATTAATTGTGAGTTATTCCAAAGTCTTACCAATAATACAAATTCTGTTCATTTACTTCCTACCCTGTAACCTGTTAAGGGTTATTGGAGCTTATCCCAACTACTTTTGGCCTGTTTATCACAATACATCATTTTATTTACTTAAGGATTATTGTCCAAAACAAACAGAATAATTATGACCAAAAATGACTAGGCTCTAACTGTATTGTGCTGAATTTTCCATACTTGCACAACAGTTATATTTATTGATTTATCTACTATGTGACATAGTGTCCTATGTCTTTCCTGGGGTCTCCACCCAGTAGGACATGCCCTAAACACCTCCCCAGGGAGGCGTCCAGCAGATACCCGAAACAGATGCCCGGGCCACCTCAACTGGCTCCTCAAAATGTAAAGGAGCAGTGGCTCTACACCAAGCTCCTCCTGGACTACAACAGCTAGGATAAAATAATGACTTTTGCAACTACTGCGCTTAATATTACTACCACTACTAAATTCTGTTAGGATCATGCTCATTTATAAGGTTAGTAAAAATAGCTTTTTTCCTCAAAGACTAACCCAACTAAAAGTGAAAGTAGAAATTATACTCAGCAAGTGTATGTTCTTTAAAAATGTACTAAGTAAAGTACTCAAGTATATGTATCTAATTACTTTCCAGCACTGGTGCCATACAGTAAGTGCCACTCACCAAAGGTTATGTTGTTTTAAATGTAAAAAGTCCCTCATGGATTATGCTTTTTTTTTCTCCACCAAGACCAAACCTCAGAAATTCTAATCTTGCTGTTACTGCACTGAGCCTAATGTATCCAAAAGTGTGCCGAGGTTAAAAATACTCCTCCTCGTACTTGACACAACATGATCTGATGTGACCATACAGCGCAGAGTTCATGGACGTGGCAAACATGAATCTTTCACCTGAATTCATATTTCATCTGCGTTCTGAATCATTTAGAGCTCAGCCTTTTCATCTTGTTCTTGAGGCTCCTGCATGCTTTTCCCTATGCCACCCCCACACATACACCCCCACACACACACACACACACACACATACACACACACACACACACTCTCTCTCTCTTGTGTCAGTTGGACAAGCTGCTCAGTGACCCTGAAACCCATCGCGTTTCTGCTGCTCCGTTGATCAGCGTGCGGCGTTACACCCAGGATCCAAACGTCATGTAAATGATATGATGATTCCCTCTAAGGCAACATTAACTTCTTTACCGTCGTTGTGCGTTGCTCAAGTGCAGAGGCTTGACTCCGAGAGACAATGAACTAAATAGGGAGGAGCACTCTGAGCTGAAGTGATGTTTTGGCAAATACAGTATATAGCCTACTGTATACATGAGTCGAGCAATCAACAAGCATAAGGGCAGTGAAGACATCTGACTGTCATTAAGTATTACTCATATTTCTTTTTATTATTATTATTATTAATATTATTATTATTATTATTATGCTACAAAAATACAATCAACTCAAATTAAATCTGTAAATAAAAAATAGGTACAAAATTTAAGGACAATAAAAATAAATTATAAAGTAAATTATAAAGCAACAAAATATAACTATATATTGCTCATTTTAATGCTTATTGTAAAAAGCAAGTGTTGTGACTAATTAAAATATGAATAAAAAAATTACAATATTACAATTAAATAAAAAAAAAATTCAAATATTTGTATTGAACTGCCAAAAACAAACAAACAAACAAAACAAAACAAAAAAAAAACTAATGCTAAATCTGTTTGAATTTTTTGGTGGTTTATGAGTTGAAGTAATTTCAAGCTGAATACTTTGTTATATTGTTATGGTGAATGCTACAGTATGCTGGGTTGCAAGAAGTGTAACTGTACAAACAGAATAGTGTTTTTCATGTAATATTGGCTATATAACACAATACAATGTATGTTTACAAAAAAAAATTTATAACAAAAATAATGATTTCCTACAATATATTTGTAAAATGAATAAAAAATGTATAATAATAATAATAATAATAATAATAATAATAATAATAATAATAATAATAATACAGGAGCACAGTAGCAGAGCGGTTATTGTTCTCGCCTCCCACCGCCCAAAAACATGCATGTGTTAGGTGAATTGGTGACTCTAAATTGCCCCTAGTGAGTGAATGTGAGAGTGAATGGTTGTCTGTTTGTGTCTGTTTCTTGTGTCTGGCCCTTGTCCAGGGTGTACCCCGTCTGAGGCCCAAAGCTACTGGGATAGGCTTCAGTCGCCCACAACCCCTAACAGGAATAAGCGGAAGAAGATGAATGAATGAATGAATGAATGAATAATAATGATGATGATCTAAAAATGTACTCTTCATATAACATTCTGATATATTAACTATGCTTGTAGTGGTTACCCGATTAATTGTAAACACCATGAATGATTATTAGCTTTAATGGCAAATAAACATGTCACTAATAATAATAGCCTAACAATTAGTAAAGATACAATGCATTATAGTGCATTAGTAATTCATTTGCATTCATAAAGTGAATCATATATATTATAAATACTTGGTGTAGGTAAAAGTAAGTAAGTAAAAGAATTATAGTCTACTAGCATTGGCTCCTCTATAAAATGCTCAGTTTAAGCCGCCACAATTAATATCATTCATATCTCCCCTGGACCTGTTGGAGGAGTCCTGTTAGAGGATAATTATGACACAGTGTCCAGAGTGTGTTTAATGCCACGACTCAGGGGTTCCTCTTAATTAAATGTTGTAGGACCACTATGTGTGTGAGCAGATTACAGCTGTTTCACTGACGTGGCTTCAGGAAGCACGGTGCTCCTCAAACGGTGACATATTTACCACGTTATCTATAATTCATACACAACTGTGGTTTACGTGTGCTATCTGAGAGATTCATCAAGAGGAATTATCAAAGTTTGTTTTTGTGCTGGGCCAACACAGCTGACCTTTTGGTCCAAACAGGAGAGGAGTTAGAATATGATAGAGCAATAGCCCCATCTAGTGGTCACCTTTATATAACCTCCTCGTGCTGCCATGACCTCCCACCTCTTCTATTCTTGTACTGCACAGAAAACAGTGTTCATTGACAGATTAATAATCTATGTTGATATTGCAATTTCTTTCTTTACAAAATATTAATATCAATACAAATAAAAATGCAATATAAAAATTCAACATATTTAAAAGTTAAAAGCAAAAAAATGTAGTGGAATTTAATCAATATTATGTAACACAATTTTTCCCCTCAATGAGGCCTATGTTTTATTGAAACATTTCTGTAACATAACATACAATGCTAATCACAAGTAAAACAGCACTCACCATGAAAAATATGAATTGGGTGTATCAACCAAGCACAAGTCCAAACATACAAAAATAACATTTTAAAACACTATACTGTCAAATAAAAGCTTAAAAAACAAGAAGAGAAGACTAGTTGTGACGTTGAATGAAATGAACAATGAAAATATATGCATTTTTTGTATTATTTATATATAAGTAAAATACATTAATATAAAACACTGAATACAGTAAACAGTGCATGCATTATCCCTATGATTTAGCTAAAGTGGGACAAATATTAATCCACTAGATGGCGGTAGCAGGTGCTGTTCTCGTCATCTTTTGGTCAGCGTGTAAGTGCAGAAGAAGAGCAGGCTGCTAGTTGTTCCGCTAGCTTTAACCATGCTAACTTCCAAGTTATGGCCAATTACAAAGGACTAGTTTGAAGCAGTGGGTTGTTTAACTCTTCCTAAACATTTAAGAAGGTAACGACATAAAGAGAAGGAGTCCGTTAGTTTCAAGCATGTGCTAATGTGCTGTCATGTAATAAACTAATCTCAGCTGCTCTGCTAGATGAAGAAAAACGTGTCTTGCGTTTCTTAAAACATCTGTTGACCGCTAAAGCTAAGCCAATAAGCTAACGTTAGCTTGTTAGCGTCATCACAGTGCTACTTTCGCTCTGGTCAGCTCCCTGTAGCTTAGAGCTAACGTTGGTATTGTTTATATCCTTTTTTAAAAAAAATGTATGGACAAATATATTTAGTGCTTAAAATAATGTTAAAGTTTTTAGTTTTGCTTTAAATTAACTAAAAAGGGTGCTCTATTCTAAAGCAGAGAGCAGTAAGTCAAACAATGAACAAATTATCATTAGGCCCACATTGTGTGGTTAGCCGTGTACTTATTAAACATTGTTATAAAGACACTACAATGGCTTGACATTATCCTCACAGATCTCTTTATTTCCTAGATATGAATCTATCATTTGGGATTTCCCTATAATCCTGAAATCTCTAAATGATTCTTACCATCACAGTCAAATGTCAGGTTTCTTTATTTTTATTTATTTTTGCACAATATAAAATTACCATATACATTTACAAAACAGTATAAGTGCAGGGAAGAGGCAAAAATTATATTTTCAAAAGAACTTCATACTGAAGTTAACTTTACACTAAATGCTTTTTACTTTTAATCAAGTAATAATGTTTTAGGTACTTTCAGTTCTACTTGAATATAATTTTGATAGTACAGTACACTAACAGACTTTAGTACTTCTACCACTGATGGGAACCCCATTTTAAGCTTTAACACTGCAGAGACTGCACTAATAAAGTGAGTTTATATTAATCCACACACAACTCTTGTTAAAAACACAATTCAACAAAGGTGTAATAGATGAGCATATGCCACTTTTTTAATCTTATAATCTAATCAGATTTTTCTTCCAGGCCAGTGTCTTATGATGCGGCAGGGTGAGCAGACTCCGCGGGCGTTCCAGGCCCCAGTGGATGTCCATGCCAGTGCAGATGGACAGGTTTATATGTTCAAGAGGAGGACCGCTGAGTCTGCTGTGTCCTCTGATGACGACGAGCTCAGCGAGCTGAGGCCGTACTACGATCGACCGCACCACAGAGACAATAATATTCAGTTCCTGGAGAGAGAAGTTCAGGATGACGACAACCTCAACAAGCTGGCTCTGCAGTACGGCTGTAAGGTGAGAAGAGCCTGAGCATTTCTAAAAAGTACTGGGCTTCAGCCAGATGTTACCAGTAGGGCTCTCATAGACTGATATCAGATTGCTAGATACATTCAAAATCTAATTCATCTTGTAAAGGCAAAAAATAAAACAACAACAAAAAACACTAACCTGGCAGTATAGTCCAGGCTGTACCCTGCTCTGGCACAAAGTAGCTGGGATAAAATTCAACCTCGACAACCCGGAAAGACCATAAGGCGTATGAACTGAATAAAAATATGGAGGTATAAAATAGTAGCAATATTTCATTACCTAAAAATCTGTTGTTCAGTTATCCATCTTTGGCCTTCACTTTGACTGTTTAGCTTATTATAAACATATTTCAAACAGTTGTATATTATTCATTTTAGCTATAGACATAAGACTGGATCATCAAATTGCTTCTGTTTTATTAAACTATTTTAATAAATCTTTTACTGTCATTTTCATGGGAAATTAAGACAGCTGAGAAACAATTTATACTTCTGGTAATATATTAGTAGAATGTTCAATATAAAATACCAATAAACTGAAATTACACATCTGTGCAGTTTCTTTGTTTGCCAACCTTGATTAGTCCCTGATGTTTCTGGGTTAAATGCTCATTTCTATATAATTTGCAGGCGAGTATCAGTGATAACAAAACCATACTGTTACTAATAAATGTTACTAAAAAGAGGGGTCAAGATTACTGTTTTAATTCTGGTATTTCACACTTTACGTGATCCATGATGAGTTTAGTTTAGTTTATTAATTAGCCACTGAAACATCAAGATCTCTTCCTGGGGTCTTGTCAGTATTCATTACATGTTTTACACCATTCACTTCACATACACACAAATAATATACAAGACATACAACAGTTCAGAGTGAGTTCAGTCAAACAGGAAATTAAAGTCAAGTCATGAAGAGAATTGAGGATGGTGGTTATGATAAGAAGCGAAAGTTACTTGTTACACTAAAATCACAGTGATTTCTTGAATTTGCATTGTTGGGTGGTTGATGTTTGGAGGTGTAACACCTTTTTTTTTATCTTGCGATGTCACATAACTTTGAAATAGAATGTGAAATATATTGAATAATAATTTCAAATATAAATCGGTTGTATAAAAATTTTAAGAGTTTTTCATTTGCAAATCTTAATTTTAAGCAAAACTATTATTTCTATATTATTTGACATTGTCCTGTGGTGTGACTTTTTCTATCAGACTGCAGGACATTCACTACAATTTCTTCATTTATATTCTTGTCATAAATTATTCAACATGTCCACTGCACTAATTTGATACATATATCCCTAAAAAATATTTTTTTACCTTCACAATTTGATTTTGTGAAAAATACGCAGGACACCACACAGACACGTAAACATTTTTTGAGAAAATTTGCATTGTATTAAAATGAATAATAATAACACTTCCTTTTGACCTTTAGCTCAAAGCCATTACTGCAGAGGTCTGTCTGGTCCATAAATGATAGATGGGGCCCTGTAGCTCCTGTAGGTTTTGTTGCAGCTTCCTGTTTAAAAAACAGATTTTTCTTGTCACACCACATGACACCATTTTGATTTCAAGATTAAACATATTTATATTTTTATTGTAGGATTCACATGCAGTTAGAAGTGTTGTTTCAGTAAAGTACATAAAATCTGACATTATGCCAAAAACTTTATGAACTGCCCCAGACACTAGTAACTTATTTTGGAAATCTTTGTGTTTTGTATTTTATTTTTTATTTTTTTTTATATGGGACAGCGTGTATTAATGAACAGCAGCTAGTGCCGTAAATACACCGGATTATAGCTCAGAGCTAATTTCCATCCGTAGTCCCCACTCACTCACATTCACACCAGGCTTCCTGGTGTTCCCCAGTAGGTCTCCCATCCAGGTACTGACCAGGCCCTACCCTGCTTAGCTTCCGAGGTCTGACGGGATCGGGCACCCACAAGGCGGTATGGCCTACCTCCTATGGCGGTATTATGAAAATGTTACAGTCACACCGCAGGACATTTTGCTGTTTAACAGCAAAAAATTACACACATCTTCTTTCTAAAACTTCAGAGGTTTGGTAGTAGGCCCTATGTTGCACTGCTGACAGAATTTTGGAAGGGGAAAAAACATAATTTTGCGAAACTTTTCAGTTGTTTACTGGAAAAAGTGGGCATCACATCCACCACCCAATTGCAACATCACAAAATCCTGCATGTTCTGCTCATGTGTTTTGTGTTTTTGTTTCCAGGTGGCTGAAATAAAGAGGCTGAATAACCTCATGCAAGAACAGGACCTGTTTGCCTTAAAATGGATCAAAATCCCTGTACAGAAACACAGCTTTCTGACGGAGGAGTTTGGAGACATCAACAATATTCAGGATGAGCTGCCCCATCCGTCCGAGCCAGTGTCTATACCTGAGGGTAAATCCAGAGGCCCTGCACCCATCCAAGAGGTGACGGACTTCCTCATGGAGGTGGACAACGACATCGAGAGACTCATCCAGAGCACCAACGACCAGGACGAGGAGCTGTTGGAGATCTCAGACAGACAGGGGAGGCTCGGGTCCAGAGGTCACAAGGGCAAAGGTCACGGAGCAGACTGGGGCATCAACTGGTGGAACGCTGTCATTGCCATGCTGCTTATAGGCATTGTGCTGCCCATATTTTATATCATCTATTTTAAAACAAGACCCACAGAAAATGGTCCTGCAGTAGATGCACATGTTACTAACAGTTCAGGGACAGAGTTTGAGACTAAGAGACCGATGCAGGAGCCAGGCTAATCCAGTTTAAACAGAGGAGCTGAGCGAGGGGCTGCCTGACAGTGGTCAAAGTGAATGTGTCTCTACCCTTTGTGCAATATTATTTTGTGAACTCTGACAGCTCGGGATGATTACAGTGAAGTGCCAACGTAAAAGCTCTTATGTGGTCATAGTTTCTATCTCAGTTCAATTGAGGCATATCAAAATAGTGTAGAAGAAATGTACTGGAGGGAAACGGTAACCAAATACTGGTGTTTATAGACTCTACTGAGCAGCCTTTTCACCTGTGCCTCGTGTCACTGTGTTATTTAAATGATAAATTATTTTAAATTCTTGCGGTGTCACAATGATAATCGTGAAGCACATTAAGTCTACTCAGGGATTATGAAGCCCCTGTCACACTGTGCTGGTTTATCTTTCATACATATAAGCTCACTCATGATGGCTTTACATGTGGTCATTAGGTCAAACAGAGCAATATTGAAGATGAGGGATGTCACACACTTACGATCAAAGATACCCTATGATAAATGTCACTCAATGTTAGAAATGTAGGACAATAGTAGCATATCTTGCTACAATCATACAACATTAGATCAAACTCCCATGGTATAATAATATCATGGTTTTAACCCCACAGTATGATATTTACTTATTGTAAAGAATAGAGTGCACTCCTGTCATTGGATAATTTCCATTTAATCTTTGTGTCATTGTAGAGATGGTGATGTAGGGTTTGTGGCGGCCATAACCATAAGTCTTTGACTGTTTCTTAATTGCAAGCATCCTTCGTGGCTATTCCAAATGGTTCAATTCCCCACCTCCAATTAGAGTTGTGACAAGATCTCGTGATCTCGCAAGATCAAAATTTCCCAAGATTCTCTTGAAGGTATCTGTCTCGTGATCTGGTTCTCGTTGTACTTTTTGCAAAGGAGAAGTTGTGAGTTGAGTTTTGGCAATGTATTTGGCAGTATACAGTCATATATAAAAGTTTGAGCAGCCCTCTGAGGTTAAGCGCACTTTGCACAAAGAACAGCTGTATGGGAGGGAGATGCCCTGCCACAGTTGAGTGGCTTGGCATCTCCAGAGTGGCGGCATCACCCCCACATACAGCTGTTCTGTCTTTGACCCATGTACAGAAACATCTGCAGCAGGATGATCTTGTAGGTCTTTGGAGGTGATCTGTGGGTTGTCTTTAACCATTCTCACCATTCCTTGCCTATGTCTCTGGTATTTTTCTTGGCCTGCCACATCTGGCCTGAACCTCAATTTTGCCTGTGTCCTTCCATTTCCTGATTGCCACCTTAAATACATTTTCTCATTATTGAATGCACCTGTCTAGGGCTGCAATGATTAATCGAGTTATTCCAGTAATTCGATTAGTAAAAAGCTTCGATTAGCATTCTTTGAAGTTGAAGCATCATTTAAGTAATGTAAATAAGACTGGCGCATAGCGCTGGGAACTTTGTATGCACAGAACCAAATTTCTGCACGGTTAATGCACAACACACTAGCGACAGTAAGGCAGTGGTTGGGCTATAAACTGAATAAATTTGAGTTGTAGTTTGCATTTTAAATGTATATACAAACTACGTAGAGAACAGCACCATCGTGAAAGAGGTTTTAGAGGAAACGGCGTCCTCCAAGCGTCAGACTGTTTGGCTAATGCTACAGCTAACGCACAGAGCAGCTTAAAATACTGACTCTGGAGACCCTGCAGACCACAAAAACACTAATAATTACAGAGAAAGTATTCTTATTACCTCTGTAAAACCTTTGTTCAGTAGGTGGCAGCAAACTGGCAGAAATGAACAGCGTAGTGTGATGTGCACTCTGCTGCAGTAACTTGCAAACTTTGTTTATGTATTGTACGTATGTACAGTGGGACAAAAAAGTATTTAGTCAGCCACCAATTGTGCAAGTTCTCCCACTTGAAAAGATGAGAGGCCTGTAATTTTCATCATAGGTATACCTCAACTATGAGAGACAAATGAGAAAAAAAAATCCAGAAAATCACATTGTCCGATTTTTAAAGAATTTATTTGCAAATCATGGTGGAAAGTAAGTATTTGGTCACCTACAAACAAGCAAGATTTGTGTCTCTCACAGAGCTGTAACTTCTTCTGTAAGAGGCTCCTCTGTCCTCCACTCGTTACCTGTATTAATGGCACCTGTTTGAACTGGTTATCTATATAAAAGACACCTGTCCACAACCTCAAACAGTCCCACTCCAAACTCCACTATGGCCAAGACCAAAGAGCTGTCAAAGGACACCAGAAACAAAATTGTAGACCTGCACCAGGCTGGGAAGACTGAATCTGCAATAGGTAAGCAGCTTGGTGTGAAGAAATCAACTGTGGGAGCAATTATTAGGAAATGGAAGACATACAAGACCACTGATAATCTCCCTCGATCTGGGGCTCCCCGCAAGATCTCACCCCGTGGGGTCAAAATGATCACAAGAACTGTGAGCAAAAATCCCAGAACCACACGGGGGACCTAGTGAATGACCTGCAGAGAGCTGGGACCAAAGTAACAAAGGCTACCATCAGTAACACACTACGCCGCCAGGGACTCAAATCCTGCAGTGCCAGACGTGTCCCCCTGCTAAAGCCAGTACATGTGCAGGCCCGTCTGAAGTTTGCTAGAGAGCATCTGGATGATCCAGAAGAGGATTGGGAGAATGTCATATGGTCAGATGAAACCAAAATAGAACTTTTTGGTAAAAACTCTACTTGTCGTGTTTGGAGGAGAAAGAATGCTGAGCTGCATCCAAAGAACACCACACCATACCTACTGTAAAGCATGGGGGTGGGAACATCATGCTTTGGGGCTGTTTTTCAGCAAAGGGACCAGGACGACTGATCTGTGTAAAGGAAAGAATGAATGGGGCCATGTATCGTCAGATTTTGAGTGAAAACCTCCTTCCATCAGCAAGGAATTGAAGGATTGAAGATGAAACGTGGCTGGGTCTTTCAGCATGACAATGATCCCAAACACACTGCCCAGGGAACGAAGGAGTGGCTTTGTAAGAAGCATTTCAAGGTCCTGGAGTGGCCTAGCCAGTCTCCAGATCTCAACCCCATAGAAAATCTTTGGAGGGAGTTGAAAGTCCGTGTTGCCCAGCGACAGCCCCAAAACATCACTGCTCTAGAGGAGATCTGCATGGAGGAATGGGCCAAAATACCAGCAACAGTTTGTGAAAACCTTGTGAAGACTTACAGAAAACGTTTGACCTCTGTCATTGCCAACAAAGGGTATATAACAAAGTACTGAGATGAACTTTTGTTATTGACCAAATACTTATTTTCCACAGACCCAGGACATTCTTGTCCTTAGCCCCTCCTTCTCAGTAAGGAAAAACACCTAAATAATTACCTACCTTTATTTACCTAAATACTACTACACTAAAAACCTAGAACTCAGATGTCATCAGAAAATGAATGACATACCTATGTGATCTTTTTTTTTTTTTTTCATGAAGACAGAGTAAATTATTATGCAACCTCAGAGGGGTTCCCAAACTTTTACATATGACTGTATGTTTTGCTATTGCATATAATTCAAATAATATAAGTAAATATCAGTCATTACAAGTTGATTTTAAAAAAGCACCTAAATAGTTTTGCATTTTATGATTTTCAATTAAATAAATACAATTTCTCGTCATGTGGGATTTGTGTCTTGTCACACCCCTACCTCCTATGAATCTCGTCTCCTCCGTTTGGTTAAATCACTAATAATACGCCTGTGTGTCCTCCGCGGCCTCATTTGCCCACAGTGCACTTGGAACACTTTCCACTCATGAAGGGGTTAATTTTAATGCACATGATTAAAACCAACCCCTGCCACAACTCATAAGCTCCCTAAAAAGTCCCTAACATGTTCACATGCGGCGTTAGCAGGACACTCATCTTCTCTTTGGAGGGGCTGACTCTAGAGGAAGGATCCTTGCAATCCGAAAACAGTCTTCAGCTAGAGTATCAGCTTGTAATGTGTCCAGTAATTGCTTCCTCTAGTTTCTCTGCTAAGCAAAACCAGGAAAAATTGAGTGTTTGATATCTTCTCCAAACCACGCTGATACTGAGACACTTTTGCTCTCTCAAGATTATCACCAAAACTGTTGCATCCCTCATTTGCTACACACAACTTACTTAACTAAGTTCTTTATACAACACTGAAACC
This sequence comes from Bostrychus sinensis, assembly GCA_020698575.1. Lineage (NCBI taxonomy): Eukaryota > Metazoa > Chordata > Actinopteri > Gobiiformes > Eleotridae > Bostrychus > Bostrychus sinensis. Next base: position 29,469,750 of record CM036251.1, on the reverse strand, counting down.
ATTCTGTCGCTGATGCTGCCTGTTTTTGATCTTCTGGTACACTCAGCTAATCTCACAGTGTGACAGGCATCACAACACAGGTCGTAGCTGACTGAAGTCATAAAGTGAGACATGTGGGATTCTTATTTTTAATTGTGGATAATGATAAAATGTGACAAGGGTTTAAAACAGAACTAGAATCCTGCTATTAGAACAAATGTAAAGTTTTACAGTCTAAAACCAGCTGCTCCCACCAGAGCCATTAGAATAATAGCTGTATTTTACGTTTTAGAGAAGTGTTTCTCAAATTGGGGTACAGGCACTACTGCTGGTACACAATTGATCATCTCAAATGCTACGCAAAAGATTTAACAGATGACCGTTGAAGTTATGTTATCATCTGCGTACACTTGTAGTCACCTTGGGCCTGACTTTTTGTACTTTACTGCCACAAAGGTACTAAATATTTTCTGTCTAAAAGTATTAGTGTGTCAGTCAATTTTACATGTTCAAACATAAGCAGTTATTCCTAGTTATATGTGATAACAAAGGGCACTTTTAAGACCTTCTTAACCTTATTCACGACAGTACTTTAACATTGTGTCACTGAACTGACTGTGTAGTAGTATGTAGTACATGTCATGCTATGGCCTTGTAAAACTTCAACCACTGCTGAGACCCTGAAAACTCAGAAGTCAGCCAGTAAATTACCTCTGAGCTAGATTCTAACAAGTGTCCTGTGCTTGTTCTGGTATAATTTGTTTGATTTCCGAATGTTTTGTTTTTCTCTGTGCCGTGCAACTCCTGCCTACGATACCGAGCCAAAGTGTGACAGTGTTTACAGTGAGGAATATTTTGGTGCAATAAGGTGTGACAAAAGAAAGCACCTCCTGTTTTCTGAAATGATTGTTTGATAAAGTGCCTTCAGTGTTGTGGGACTTCTCTTTGAATTCACACTTCTTGCGTTGTGTGGTGTGTTTTATGAGTAGATAAAGATGTGTGCAACTTGTGTGATACATGCACTTTTGGGTTTTTTTCATTTTAGTGGAAACAACTGAAAAAAAAAGTATTCTTGAATTAAAGGTTTAAATACAAGTCTTTGCCCAGTTTTCAATTTCAATATTTTCAGTTTCCTCAAGATGGCAGCATATACGCATGTTCAGCTGGTTTTAAGGAGCGGGGAATAATCTCAACCAGCCATAACACAGTTTCTGCAGGGTAAGAAAACTTTAATAAATTTAGCAAAAATGAAGGCCTGAAATGGCATTAAAAAGCATTGCATTTGGTACAACAGGCATAAAAAAGTTTGGAAGAAAAAACAATGACTTAAAGTTTTTTTTAAAATACAATATATAATGTTAATAATTTACTTCAGCTGTTGAAAAATATGTAAATGGGTGGATTGATGGATGCTTTTAGCCCACTGTGACTTCATTTTTTTGCTCATTGTTCATTTTGGCGGGTGGACTGGCCGTTTAGGTGTTTTGCTAGCCATGGTTTAGATGTTAATGTGGGGCAGCGGAGGGTAGCAGGTTCAAATCTCACCACAGTGCATACTGTTGTTGTGTCCCCGGGCAAGACACTTTACCCACATTGCCTACTCCATTTATGTGGCTGGTTGCAACAGGAAGGGCATCCGGCGTAAAATAAAAAAACTATCAAATCACTGCGTGACTGGTTCGCTGTGGCAACAATGAATAAGAAAGGGAGAAGCTGAAAGGAAAAAAAAAAAAACATACAGGTAAAATGTTAGGTCTAAAGTCGTTCAATTAAAAAAAAAAAAACAATCCAACTAGACAAAGTTGCTAGTGAGACTGAATATGTTACTGGCCAAAATGGAAATCTAACAGTATTTGGCCAGGGGCGTAACAGGGCCCGGGAGGTTTAGGGGCCTGTAGGGTAGCCTACATCTCTTATCACATGTGAGTTTGAAATATTCAATACATTAAATCCAATAAACAGTAGCACATGACTTTGTTATAGTTAAAGGTTTTTACCATAAATTTTAATAAAATATATGAACATATTATGCAAGCCTAAGATAAATAAGTTTAAAAAAAAAATAAAAAATCAAGATAAAAAAAAATCCCTTAATAAACATACATTTTTCACCTGTAGCACCTGTTTTTACAATAAACTGCAATAAAAACAGCTGATTGCTCATAAATAGATTAGGTGTCTTATGCATAAGCTTAATGTTCTTCAAATCTTTAGGACCCATTATTAAAATTTGCACTGGGGCCCCTCATTACCAAGTTATGCCACTGATCTTGCCAGTTGGCCAGTGTTCATGTCCAGCCCTGTGTGTCAGTCATTATCAGCTGTCTTTTCTTTATACAGCACTTATATATTTCCTCAGGATACAGCAGAGATGTCCTGATGATTTTGTGGGTTTGTCTCATTTGTTTGTTTGTTAGCAAGATAACTGATACAGTAAAAGGTCAAGGAAGAAACTGTGGTCCCACTTTAGAAAAAATATTAAGCATTAGTTAAGGATTAGTAAGCAGTTAATAGATTATTTACAAAGCATTACTTCAACATTTATAAATAGCATTGAGTTATAAACATTCACTGCAAAAAATAAATATCTAGCATTGGTTAAAATATCTTGAATTCAGATTATAAACTTTGGTTTAAGTCATTTTTTAGTAGATTAGTTTTATTTACTAATATGGCTAGATTATTTGACTTGGTTCATTTCAAATGAACCCCTATTGTCAAATAATTTGCTTAAAATAAGTAAAAAATGGCTTGAAACAAGACAGAAATAATTTGAAACAAGTCAAATGTTGCCTTGTCTGCTCTCATCCTCATTGCAGAGGTCGAGGGTCATGTCTCCACCAGCTTCCTCCTCTGGCTCCTTTGCGTCGCCAAGGCTGTGCACTTCCCTACAGATTTTTTGCTCCAATCTTTGATGTCATCATTCCAACGTCTTCTTTGTCTCCCTCTCATCCGTCTTCCATCAATCTGACCTTCCAGGATGTGGGTGCAGAAGTTTTGGGCCATGATGATATGGCCAAAGTACTGCAATTTACCTTTCAGCACAGTCGCAATGAACTGACACTGTGTCCCCGTCTCTTCCAGGACTGACTCATTTGTTCTGTGACTAATCCAGCAGATTCTCAGAAAGTGTCTGTAGCACGAGGGCTCAATGTCTGACAATCTGTTGATATCAGCTGCACCTCGGGTCCATGCCACAGCTGTACAGCGCCTCAGGCCACACCAGTGTCCTTGCTTAGAGTTTGATTATTCCACAAGAAGTTTAGAGACCTCAAGGCTGCTCTTGCTGCCCCTAGGCGTGCCCTGATCTCATGTGTTCCATCTGCTGATTGTTCAATGATTGTTCAATGACTACAAGTCACATAATCAGTAAATAAATCTAATCTAGTAAAAAATGTACTCAAATCAAGGTTAATTATCTGAATTCAAGTCATTTTAACTAAAGATGATGATTTCTTGCAGTGTTGTTATTAATGTTTAATTGTTTAGTCAAAAGCTGATGTGTAAAATGATGAACATCAGTGCTAATTCAGGCTCAATAAACTGTTTATTTACTGTTAACTAGCCTACATTTATTAATGATTTATTACTGCTTAATAGTCATGAGTTACAGTATTCTAAAGTGGATGTAATTTGAGTTGTTGTTGTTTTTTTAACACCACAAATATATTGGGGTCACTAATGAACCCAGTAACTGTTTTCACCTAGGCCAATGCATTTTTAATGTTTTTTTTTTTTTTTTTTTTTTTTTTTTTTTTTGAGTCATTAAAATTTGATGTTCAACACACTGGAGAGAGGTTAGGGGCACACAGGTTTACTGAGGCCAACAGGACCACACTGTCCACACACAGCAGAGACAAGCCATTTTATACTGATTCAGCCTTTATTAATAGTAAACATCATACTTAAACAAGGGCTAGAATTGTAATTACACTTTGAATTGTATGAAAAATAAATTGTTATCTTGAAAATTTAAACTTCACATGGTTTTTGCTGGATTTATAGGGATTATGAAAAAGCTGCCCTCCATTCCTTATCACAAAAAAATGATAATGACAAATGTAAAAATGCACATGCACACAATATTCTGTTTTTAATTAATTACTTATTTACCCATTACTGTGTTTCTATTTTTTATACTTTTTAACATTGGTTGACTGCTACATTGTGTGGATGAATGAGTTCTGAGCATTATGAGCTTCCATATACTGAAAGTGTATGATGAAAGTGACAATAAAAGTACTAAACTGAACTGAATTACAGTGCCTAAGGCTCCACCCACTTTTAACCATAAAAATAAGTCAAAAATAAGAGCGGAAAAGCACATTTTAAGCAGACATTTTTCTGAAAAGTTGGTGCATTTATTAACAGAATTTTGTTGTCTCATTGTTTTTTCTCAACCATTCTATTACCATTGTTGTATTTACAATCAACAGCTTGTCCCTGTAGGGCTACCGCAGTTGTTTACAAGCTCTAAGAAAGGAATAGTGTGAGGTCTGAAATGAAATGCACAAATTATTTTAATATTCATTTTATCAACTAAGAATAGAGCTTTAGGATCCAGAATCCTAGAATGTCCCGGTGAATTATTAGCACTCTCAGTTTGTTTTATGTAAGTAAATTTAGCAAAAACTCACTTAAACCTAATTGATGCCCCAGTGTCTGCAGCAGTCAGCTCTTTAAAAATGTTATAAGCATGTGAGTGTTTGTATGGGGGAAAGTAGGTCCATAAATAAGAGCAGATGAAATATGACTTCACTTAGCAGCCGCACTCTGGCCTTAAATCCCCAAGGCTCACATGAATTGTTTTGCTTTCCCTCCTTCTCCTCCTCCACACAGGAGCCGAAACACCAAGTCAGCAACAAACTGCAACTGCAACTCGGTGGGCTTTTCATAATTATTTATAACCAGAGTATTTTGTGGTCCAGATAATACTAATAAATTACTGTAGGCCACACTGTCGCAATAAAGTTTGAGGCACAGTAAAAGCTACTCCACCTGATACATGAAATACAACTGTGAAAATAACACAAACGTCTTTTGTGAATAGGATTTTTTGAAATGATTGTTTGTGCATACATGATTGTTAGTATCATTATGGGGAACATAAGAACGACTTAACTTAAAGGTCCTATATTGTGCTTTTTTCTGCCTTTTTAAAATGGTTATTTTGTATAGATGACAATTTAAGCACTGAGATGATCAGAAAGTAGTAGAAGTAGAAGTTGCACTGCCAGAGAGGTACTCAGCAGCAGTAGTACCAGTAGTAGTAGTAGTAGTAATAGTAACAGTAGTAGTAGCAGTAGTAGTAGCTGTAGTCATAGCAGTAACAGCAGTAGTAGTAATAGTAGTAGTTGGCAGTAGTAGTAGCAGTATTTCTAATAATAGTAGCAGTTTTCATAGTAGCAGTAATAGTACCATTATTAGTAGTAACTGTAGTAGTACTACTAGTAGTAATAGTAGAAGTAATACTGCCAGGCATGTAAGTGACAGCCGCTGCGGCAGGCTAAGGGGCTGTAGTAGGAGTAGTTGTAGAAGTACCAGTAGTAGTATTAGTAGTAGTAATAATAGTAACAGTAGCAGTAGCACTAATAGTAGTAGTAGTAGCAATAGTAGTAGTAGTAGTAGTAGTAGTAGTAGTAGTAGTAATAGTAGTAGTAGTAGTAGTAGTAATAGTAGTAGTAGTAGTAGTAGTAGTAATAGTAGTAGTAGTAATAGTAGTAGTAGTACTAGTAATAGTAGTAGTAGTAGTAGTAAGTAGTAGTAATAAGTAGTAATAAGTAGTAGTAAGTAGTAGTAATAAGTAGTAGTAAGTAGTAGTAATAAGTAGTAATAAGTAGTAGTAAGTAGTAGTAATAAGTAGTAAGTAGTAGTAATAAGTAGTAAGTAGTAGTAATAAGTAGTAATAAGTAGTAGTAAGTAGTAGTAATAAGTAGTAATAAGTAGTAGTAAGTAGTAGTAATAAGTAGTAATAAGTAGTAGTAAGTAGTAGTAATAAGTAGTAAGTAGTAGTAATAAGTAGTAATAAGTAGTAGTAAGTAGTAGTAATAAGTAGTAATAAGTAGTAGTAAGTAGTAGTAATAAGTAGTAGTAAGTAGTAGTAATAGTAGTAGTAAGTAGTAGTAATAAGTAGTAATAAGTAGTAGTAAGTAGTAGTAATAGTAGTAGTAAGTAGTAGTAAGTAGTAGTGAGTAGTAGTAATAGTAGTAGTAAGTAGTAGTAATAAGTAGTAATAAGTAGTAGTAAGTAGTAGTAATAGTAGTAGTAAGTAGTAGTAAGTAGTAGTGAGTAGTAGTAATAGTAGTAGTAAGTAGTAGTAATAAGTAGTAATAAGTAGTAGTAAGTAGTAGTAATAGTAGTAGTAAGTAGTAGTAATAAGTAGTAATAAGTAGTAGTAAGTAGTAGTAATAGTAGTAGTAAGTAGTAGTAAGTAGTAGTGAGTAGTAGTAATAGTAGTAGTAAGTAGTAGTAATAAGTAGTAATAAGTAGTAGTAAGTAGTAGTAATAGTAGTAGTAAGTAGTAGTAATAAGTAGTAGCTGCTGCAGCAGGTGTCTGTGGTAGTGGTCGCTGCCACAAAAGTGTGGTGTGCACCAGACTTGGACCTGGGTCTGCAGGGCACCAGGATATTTATTAATCCACTAAGCTTCCAGGTAACACAGTCCTGTTGGTGTATTATTACATTAATGGCTGCAGTTATTACATTATCAGAGGACTTTTTTTTATTTTTTTATTGCTAGGCCAATAATGTAATAACTAGCCAATAACATAATAACTTATTACATTATGGGTAAAATGTTTTTACGTTATTGACTCAAAAACTTTATTACATTTTTGGCAAGTTATCATGTTATTGGCTTTATTACATTTATAACTGGCCAAAATGATTATGTTATTACGGTATTATGTTATCTGTTGCTACAGAGACCATTAAAGACATTGAAATGAAAAGGTTTTTACAATATCACGGAAGTTATGATTGGATGAAAAGTAATCTGAAATTTAAAAAATGGCTAAATATAAAAAATAAACTGAATATTGCAGATATATTTGGTATTTAGAAACATGTGTCCCATGGGAAGTAAAGTTTGGGAACCACTGATAGATAACAGATTACAGGTGATAACTTGGGGTGCATGGGTTCCTCAGGCCCAAAGTAGCGGGGACAGCCTCCAGCCATCCACTTTCTGAGGAGAAGAGGAAGAATGAATGATTTATAATTAAAGACAGATACATGGCAAGCTTTGAAATTAAAATGTATTTGTATCTATTATTTTCCAACACCTCCCAATGCTGGTCAGCTCTTTACTCTGCAGCTGTGATTCTTTAACCTTTCAAACCAAGAACCACTTCAAACAATATTTAGTTTTCCAAGTGTCACCTTTAATGGGCTAAAATGATCCTAAATCTGCAGTCAAGTTCATGGTTTAGGGATAAAAAATAAATAAATACATAAGGGGAATACAAAACAGGGAGTAAACCAGGTCTTAGAGCAGGATTAAACCATGCAGGACTAAGCGAGGATGGACAAAACATGGAATAAACCAGGAATAACTGTCTCTAAATTAAACTCAATTAGGACTTGAACTGCTAAAGGATGGAATATTGAAGTTGACATGCTGCAGCAAAGAACACATCTGAGCTGGATGGTGAGTCCCAGCACAAAAAAACTAACACACTAGTAACTAAGACAATTGTATGATGGAACTAAAAATCAATCAACATTTTTTATAGAGCCGCTTAGAAACACTCAAAAGAAGTTGATTCGATGACCTCAAGGCCCTGTTTGACAGCCAACCAAACAGACCATAACAACTATACCAACCTGAACTGTGAACTTTGCAAGCTATAAATAAGTTCAGTGTTAAACAAATACAAAGCAGCAGTTATCTCTGCTTTGTCAAACATCAGGTCTTGCATTGCCAATATTTATCTTTCACTTTGCTTTCCTTTTTCTTTCTAAATAAGTCTAAATATGTGTTTCTCTGCGTAAGCAAGCTGTACCTTGCACATTTGTGACCTAGCCAGTACTAGAACAGACACTTTCTCTTTCCCTCTCTGGCTGACTTTAATCCAACAGCCAATAGGAGAGTCCCTTATTGGAGTTTGTGGGCATCAAATTCTGTAATAACGCCTTTATGATACTTGAGGTCATTTTTTTTTCCACCAATGATTACCTCTAATACATGTTATTAGGTGATTAAACAAATATAGATAAACCCAAGGAAGTTACAGTGCCCCATTGTTACTAAAGACATGGCAGTATTTTGTGTGTTTCCCAACCAGGGGTACAGGGACCACCTGGAGGCATGGGATCACTTTGCAGGGGTCTTTGCATATTGAACTATTGAAACTTATAAATGACAAGCTCTAGTTATTTATTTTTTTATTTTGTTACATCATTTTTAGGTTTACTAGCCTGTTTCAAAGGGGAGTTATTAATTAATTTATTTATTTTTTAATTTGTCTTTGCAGTAAATTTATTATGAATTCAAAATTATTATGTTTTAATTTTTTTATATTATATATTTTTAATGGTAGGTAGACTTTTGTAATCTTGAATTTGATTCATTTTAAAATATTTGTATTTACCATAAATTTTGTATAAAAGGACCGATATTGCTTCATTATTATTATAATTAATGTTATTTTTTATATATATATATATTTGTTTTTATTTAATTATCATTTATCATAGGTTTAGCATGAGTCTGGGATTGGGAACTACTGCATAGTGAACAGCATTGCAACAACATGGATAAAAGCTGATTTTCAACCATCCAGCCATAAATGGTCACAAGCCAGAGTACTTTTTGTGTCAGACCCAAGCCTTGATAAATAGAGAGGACTATGTCACTGTCAGGAAGGGGATCCATTGTAAAAATTATGCCAAATTATAAGATGATCAACTGTGACAACCCCAGACAGGAAAAGTGACCCAAAAACAAACAATATTCCTTCAGGTAAAAACTTTTGCCCAGACTTTGCACAAAAGTAACTGTCTTTGTGTAGGACTGAGTGGGTAAAGTCCCAGGAAAAGTCAGAGCTAAATCCAGGCCAGGGTGTTTGGAGGTGTGATCTGAAGTGTGGGGTTTTTCCCTCTGAACACCAGGACAGGGGCTGGGGGGTAAAGGGGTGGAGGGGTGGAGGCTGGACCCATAGTGAAGAGATCCACGAGCAGGCCGGGACCGCAGCACACTGGAGCAGCTGGCAGCGGGCCACCGAGCCAACATAAACACTACTAATCCTTTTTCCAACCAGCTTTCAACACTCGGCGCTCGGGCACACACTGACTCACTCTGTGTACAGACCAGGGCTTCTCAAACTGTGGGATGTGCTCTGCTGATGGTACACCAGCGCCTTCTTGTTGTATGCATGGTGCTGTGAGATATCTGATGTAAGTTACTTAAAATAATGTCTATGTATGGAAAACGTCTTCTTTTGGGGAGCTTTTGCTTTGATTTTGTTTTGGAAATTTATTTTGGGACAATTATAATGCAGTATATATCATATTGGTTAAAGTATAACTAACTGAGTATAACTAACAGTCAAGTTGAGCAAAATCACTTTTTTTTATTACTACCTGAACTAGTATTAGTAATTGTTCTTGTCAAGCAAAGACTTTTAGAAATATGTACCCATAACTGTCATTATTATAAAATGTATTACTATGACACGTTGGCTTGATTTTTACACCATTTTTAAATCAGTTTTATTGATGCATAAACTTTTCTCAAAGCCTATTTTTAACTCCAAGCTGCAAGTTTACATCGTCTTTGACTTTAAGTTCATATTCCTGTTAAGTTCATTTTGACAATCCCCATTTGCCTTATCCATCTTTTATCAATTCATTTCTGCTTCTTACACCTTCGCACTCCTGTCTGCCTTCTGCTTTCACTGCAAACCTTATATTTTTGTTGTGATTTAAAAGCCGAGCACAGCTTCCCTTCCCTAAATCCACCACCAGGAGGCGCTGTGGCTCTTCCTTACCCACCTGTACAGCTCCAGTCCTTTCTGCTGCTGAAGATTATTCACTGCTGAGGTATGTGCCTTCCTTTGATTTCCCCCTGCAGCCAAACGCGGCTCAGCTTTCACTCTTTCTTATTGCAAATGGTAGCTGCGTTTCAACCGTGTCATGTCGACCGGGCAGGCACACTCAAAGTTGGAATGCTGTGTTTTGGAAAACTTTGGAATCCTGGTACAATTTTGTTCTATTTTTAACCCAGGCATTCCTAGATTAGCAGCATTACAAGCTCTAAGATTGAGTTATAAGCCTTTAACTACTGGTGATATAAGACTTTGGATGCTGCCTGTAGTGTGTGTTAGTGAAAAGGGCCTGCTGAGCGCTGGTGGGGGGTGGGGAGATCCAGGGTTCGATTTCCTCAGCTCCCAGGGGGGGTTTTGGCAGACACAGGCTAATTTGTAGTGAAATTTCCAGTGCAGTTTGTTTTGCAGGTGGCTGAGAACGAAGGCAGGGCGTGGCGCGAGGAATGAGCGAAAGCAATTTGTGGCCTGTGAATGTGCGTATTGTAGAGACACAGCAGAACGTGCTACTGTAGGCCACGTTATTAGATACACTTTTTCTAATACAATAAAAAAATAATAATTACAAAAATGAAAAAAAAAAAACATCAATAAATCACTTGGAAACTTCATGCATTTGGAAGTTAATATGCAAACCTGCTAAAGTTCAAAGAGTTGGTGCCAAACGAGCAGGTTTGAGTTCAGAAACTGCTGATCTAATGGAATTTAGCTGAAGTTCAGAGAATGGCTCAGAAAAAGGGAAAATGTTATGTGTGTGGCACCAAGCATGATACACTTGGTTTGGTGGATACAAGTATTTTTCAGAGTTACTGTATGGCCATTCTCCTCTGACCTCTGGCACCAAGAAGACATTTTCACCCACAAAACTGCTGCTCACTGAATATTGGTTGTACATGAAAATCCCAATAGATCAGCAGATTCTGAGACAAAGAGCTCTACATCTGGTTATAATAATAAGTACACATTTTGCAGTTTACATCTGGTTTGTGATGGTGAACTACCCAAAAACACAAAACTGGAATTAGCAGAGCAAGGTTAACCGGAAATAAAAATCTTTGCTGGACGGAAAGCTATAACATGTTGTTGCTGATGCTGACATTTTGAGCTGAAAGCTGCTTGTCACAAATTATGTTTGTGAGGACATTTTTAAAAAGATCCTGAGAGATGATAGGTGGTAGCTTTAAGATGAGCAATGGCTGTTCTTAGCTTCAGACCATCTGTATATTAGAACTTTACTTGATAATGTATTAAAAGGATTGTACACCAGACTTAAAACTAAAATCAAGTCTTAGAGTTCTGTGAGAAGAAGTGAATACAAATGTCCTACGACAAAGTACTGTGATCTGTATGTGAAGGTAGTTTCCAGAAGACAGTTTAGACTTCAGACTGGGTTCAATTAGAAGCTCTGCTCTTTGAATACATGGCCAGAACTTCAGTACAAGAATCGCTCCCAGATGCTCCAGCGCCAAGAACACACAAGGTGTCCCGAAACCAGCGAAGATTCTACCATTTATCATCAATAATGAGAAACATGTGGACGTGGCCCATCCAAATGGATCTGAAGTGTGCATACTGGAGAATTTAATCCTCACAATCTCAGTCTTCTCACAAACTTCATAAATGCCTCTGTTCATGACTGAAAAGGGGAAAAACAGCATTTTTACTTTAATCAGCCAGTGTGGTGGCTGAATGAGTTGTTGCATGGTGAATAAGGCCAAAGATATACACTATATTTCCAAAAGTATTAGCTCTGAGCTAATACTTTTGGAAATATAGTGTACTTGGTGTTGAGCCATGCATAAGCCTTTAGGTTGCAGCACGTACTCGTTCACATACCTGTCCATGTACTGGGCTGTTTGATGCTTGTTACTCCTCCCCTCCTTGAGGGGGCACAGCACAGTTCTGCTTTTACACAAATATGATATGGAAGTTCTTCTTCCAGATTAATGTGGTCACTCATCAAAGGTTAACATTGCAATTTATTTTGCTTTTTGACTATCACTGCGCAGTGCCATGATATACATTATTCACGACTTTCTTCAAAACTTACTCATTAATGTGCAGTGATGTTGTCTTTTTTGCTCTCATCAATCTGTCAACTCAACAGTAACTCTTGCAGTGATCAGCAGGTTGCAGCTCGCATACGCACTGTTACATTTTGGAGCTTTGTCACACACATGTGGTGATGCCATGTGCTCGTGTATGTATACTTAAACAGTACGTATATACCTACAGTTTAATAAATCTCATCAGTATTTCATCAGGCAAGGCTGGGACACAAATGTTTTAAAGGAAACCTATTACTCTAGCTCAACTTTTTGGGGGCTATTTACCATGTAATAATGTTGTTTTCACCTCAAAAACAGACCTGGAGTAGTAATTTGTTTCATGCGTGCATGTTTGAGTAATCCTGTAAGCTGAGGCGCTGCCCTTCTCAGGAGCTGGTTTCACCGCTGCACAGATACAGATGAGAAACGCTGCTTTTTTCCAGGAAGCACTCCTGCACATTTCTAAACACATTCTCCATCACTGGACCTCTTCAAAGAAGGCCCCTGTATTGGCTCATGTAGGGTGTCCCTAATGTTTAAATCTAAAAAGGGGTGAGGTGTGGAATTGCAATCTGGACTTTCACCTCCACCACCTACACACCCACACAGCTGCTCTGTGGGCATTTGTTTCTTTAATAGTCTTGTTTTATGAGCTCATATTATTATCTCAGCCAGTATTTATAAGTTTCACACTGTGCCATGTTAAAGTCTGTTATACTTTTATAAAGATGATGTCTGATGATAACTCAGTAGTTTATAATCCATTCTCCTTGCTGTCTGTTGTCTGTTAAGAGGCGCACTCCATCTCAATGATTCTGGACACCTCTGCTCTGTCACTCATATTTCCTGGGTCGGGGCCTGGTGTGTGTGTGTGTGTGTGTGTGTGGGGGGGGATTAAGGGCTGTTTTTCTTTCACCTGTTTCACATTCCACCCACAGTCTGAGAACCCCTCTCCCCTGGGACGCTTTAGCTCAAATACAGACACACATGTGGACAGAGAGAAGCATGAAATGAGAAAGTACCCGACAGAATATAAGCCTGAGTTGTATAAGCATAAGTATTACGTAAGATTCTCTGGGTCAGTGGTTCTCAAACTGTGGTGGTACTCAGGAGTCACTTCTGATTTAGTTTCATTTAGAGACATTTTTTATGTCCTGCTTTAGTGCTGCTCTGATTGAGAATTAATTCTTAGTCCTGGTTTAGACAAGGTTTAGTCCTGATTTGGACCTGGGTAAGTCCTGTCTTAGGCCTGGTTTGATCCAGGCATTGACCTGATAGTCTTGGTTTAGATCTGGTTTAGTCAAGGTTTAGTCTAGTTTTGGACCTTGTTTAGGCCTGGTTTAGGCCTGTCTTAGACCTTGTTTAATTATGTCCAGAGCTTGATACAGACCTTGTTCAGACTTGGCTTAGATCTGGGTTAGTCAAGGTTTAATCTATTTTTTGGCCTAGTTTTGATCTGGTTTAGGCCTGCCTTAGACCTAATTTAGATCTGGTTTAGTCCTTGTCCTTGTATTTAATCTATTCATGGTAGTTCACTGAAACTTGAAGTCATTTTCAAGGTGGTACTAGAATAAATGCTGTTTTAGACATGGTTTAGTACTGATTTGGACCTGGTTTAGTCCTGTCTTAGACCTGGTAAACCAGTCCTGTCCTGGAACGGATATAGTCCTTGTTTAGACCTGGTTTAGCCATTTAGCAATTGGGGATTATTTTGCTTAAAACGCCTGAAAAAGCACACCCAAATTAAAATTAAAGCTGTTCTTGAACCCTGGAGTACATGTAAAAGTCTGTGCTCTTTGTAAAGGTAACACTCAGTAGTTTTGAACTCAGATTTACTGTAAGTGTAACTGGTAAATATTATACACTTTGGAACATACACAAATACAACCTTTTTTTCTTTTTTTTTGCAAAAAGAAAGGGGCACGAAGTTGCAGCTGGGAGGTATGGACTGAAACACAATAAGCCTAGAGACTGAGGGCTTGGCTATTTCAAATCTGAAAACAATTTGTATTGAAATTAGTGTTTATTTAGTTTATATGTGAAGAAGTAATTCAAAATGTCCTTTTTTGGTCTCACACAGTTTGGACATACTAGTAAAATATGCCATATTCCTGAATACTTCAACGCTGTTAAGAGAAAACAATATTTATCCTGGGACTAACTTAGATTTACCTGATCTCTGCAGAAGTGTATACAGCTAGACATATGGCTCACTCTTTTATTTTGTATTATTTTTATCTTTAGCCTAATGCCTCTTGATCTTCATCCACCTTATGCCTATAGAGAAACCAGACAGGCATTACAGTCTGTCATGAGGTATTCAGTTAGTATTAGTGGTTTCTGTGTTATAGTAGGGCTGTTCTAATCTGGGCAGGTGCACAGAGGAGCTGTATCCAACCCCTTTGGAGAAGCATGTCCAGGCCATTATCCTCTTCCTCCACGGCTGTCTCAGCACATTCACAGCTGCTGCCAACGTGCCGTCCTGCTAACAAGGACCAGAGGATCTCAGCTACAAAGACACAGAAAGATAGAAAGATTCAAGAACGAACAGTGTATAACTCTATGTATGCATTCACATATATATTTTCAATTAGTAGGGTCAGTGTTGGACAAATGAATGCATTCCAGAGCTGCACTGAACAGGTGGACACTTCCTCATATCTAAACCACACATTTGTCTTTCAACTGTCTTCTTTTCTTACTTCCAACCTAAAACATGCACAATTGGCTAATCCTCCAGCTAGGTACTGCTGACCAGGATCCTGCATTGCTCTAGATCTGGATGGTTCAAATGCATTTAACAAATTTCCCTATGAGCACAATAAAGTCTAACATTACCTGTTCTGCTAAATCAAAGTTTTTGCCATTGAGCGCTGCCGACCCAGTGCCACAGAAGTCTTCAGTCAAGGAGAAAGCGGCACTTCACTGTTGTCAAAACAGCAAGCTAGCGATGGCTTAATTTCTCGATTTTTATCATGACAGAGCGGCCAAATGGCAGGAAAAAAACTTGTACAGATACAAGGAGAAGAACGAATGAAAGTAAAGCTGAGTGAGCGATCATATAGGAGTCACCTGGACTTGTGAAAAAAGTATGTGAAAAGTATAACATGGACCTTATAATATTATATTAATTATATGAGTAATTAAATATGAGTATTTTTTATGATCAGGGTGAATATGGTTTAAACTCTTACTATACACATTTTTCTAAAAGTCTAAGGGGAAAATGAATGGGAAATGAACTTATGGCAGAGGGGGGCAGGCACTGTTGAACTCCATATGCTTCACTTGTTTTGTTTCGCTCCATCAAATTGGTCAGTGCTATTGGCAGGCAAAAATTAAATTAAACACATTCAGTACAGTTCTAATATAGAGTGAAGGGCTAATTTTCAACATGTGCAAATTTCATGAAAAGAGTTTCATTTTTCCCAAAAAAGGAAAAATAAATAATATTTGTGGGATATTTTTCTCTTTTACAAGACGATAGACGCCAAATGAAACACATTAACCTTGCTAAGCAGAGAGAGCATTTCCTTCAGCCTTCACAGCTGCTGAGACGGTTCAAGGGCAAAGCACCAAACTACACAGTCCCACAGTGAGTTCTGTAGACGGGCTGTGGAGCAGAGGAACAGCTGTGTCCAAACCACTGAGGACCCTGTCAGCTCCCAGGAAGTTCTCACTCAACATTCCTCACAGCCAGATGTGTGCCATTCACACTTCTGGTCTGGTACTCCACCACAATATGTTGGCTTTTTATTCACAAACAAAGATGAAGTCACATCAAGCCAAATGGAATATTAACAATAAACAATTTGAACTAAAATGGAAAGTCATGTAAATGACTTTTAGGGGAGCCCCTGAGTCTGTCATGGTAAGTAATGAGAGCACATGTATTATGCTGTACATACAGAGGCACATGGGTCCCATATCTCAGGTCTGTGTCCTCCATGTCTCCTTTCATTGGCTGTTTCCCAAATGCCAGGATCCATCCTGGGAGAAGGCTCCTCCAAAGTCAGCTCCTCCAAAACCAAAACCAGTGCCTTGCTTCAGCCAACTTTACCAGCAAGTGTATTTAAACTTACACAACTGAGCAGATTTTTTTTATTTTATAATAATATAGTAACTTATGAAAACACCAAGCGACAGTTTAGCACATACGTTACAAAAGTATTTACAAATAAAAATAAAGACATATTATTGTACAAACGTTTAAAATTGCACTGTGCAATACATCAGGCAAGTGCTGCAAACCCTGGACAGGTCGAGCTGTTCAACCACTAACCAGAAGGCTGACGGTTCCAACCCTGCTACTAGCATTGCATACTACCATTGAGTTATTGGACAAGACATTTCACCACCTGCCTAATGTATGGATGTGTTAGTGCGACTGTGTTTGGTAGTGGCTGAAGAAGCTGTAGACACGGTATGGCTGTCACGTCTCTGTTTTACAGACTACTCACCGTCTAAACAGAAAGCTGTCTCTGAGCCCCATACCATTTACTTCTGTATGTTGTCCTTGTAAAATGGCTGCTTGGTGTTGCAAATTACGTTGCATTTCTTAAACCCAAGATTCAACTTTACGATGTGTTATGTTTACATTACTGCTGTTTCCAATAAGCTTTTATTTTGGTGTAGCGGAAGTTTATTTTGACACTTGGTGCCTGTTTCCCATGTTTCCTTGGCTGATGCTCTGCAAAGTCGCTCAAAAAATAGAACGCAAACCTATGTGACGCGTGTATGTCGTCCCCGTTGTGAACTGTCACACTGAATAAAACAGAAAGCAGTTCACCCACATCTGATGTGACACTGCTGTTACACACTGTTAGTGCTGCTTTGGTGTAAATTGAGGGTCAGTCTGTCCCATGGCAGCTGTAGCTACAGAAGCAACTCACCACCACTGAGTGTTACTGAGGAGTGAATGAATACTGGACTAATGTAATGCACTTTGAGAGGCACAGGCTTGGAAAGCACTATATAAATTTATTAATTTTATTATGATCACACCTGCCCCCTGTCTGGCCCAAACTTTACTAAAAGTTTGGTTCAAACCATAACCAACAGCTGTTAAAGCTCCAGTGGAGCAAAGTATCAATCAACTAAGTTTAGAATCAACCAGTTGATCTTTGGCAAATAGAGGTGACCTTGGTCAAGGCCCTGGTCTTTTGTAGTGGGAAAAGACAAATGTTCAGACTTTTGAACCAAATCCAGGATGTGACAGATAATTGAACACACAAGAACAAATGGACCACATATTTTATTTGATTAACCTGTAAAATGAGCTGTTAGATTCTTAGTGATTCCTGAAGTCCTACCTGTTTCCATGCATGAGCAGGGGTTTGCATGGCATCATCCTTGGTACTTGGTAAGTTGTGTTAAGCACCTTTATGTAAACTGCAGAACAGTCTTAGTAAAACCAGGTGTCCCAAATACAATTACTGCCTTTCAAAGTGGATTATTTTTGGACTGGTAGAATAACAGTGACAGGGATTCCCATCCCATCACACATTTCTTCTTGCTCCACAACAACACATTTGTTTTCATTCCCAAACAAAGAGCCATAATTGAACTGGAGTGAGTGTTAATGATATGAAAATCCGTCTGTCGCCTGCATTCAAGTCACACCAAGCCAAGTGTGAGATTATTAACAATGGCTGGAGTGTCGCTGCAGACATATTTTGAAAACACAATATAATTTTAATTATGCCAGGGGAGGATCACAGCTCTGCCCCAGCTGTGAGACCACTCCGGCAATTTGTTTGGAAGATGACACAGCTAATGAAAACCACTTGCTGGACTCAATGCATTCTGTCAGATTTTCTTTTCTTTTCGTTCCTATCTCCCTGAACTCCTCGGAAACCATCTGATGCATGTCGCGCTGAGAGATGGTGAATTTCCTGCTGAATTCCCAGATGTTCTCGCGCAGATGCTGGGAGCGAGAGACGTTCAAAGGGAAGATATTTGCTTGCGAAAACCTCTTTTAAAGACAGCGGCGGCTCTCACGTCCGCGAGGAAGATGGTGTGTGCGTGTCATTCAGTGAAAGAGACGGCTAAAGTAAACCAGACGTTATACAGAGAGTCTGGAGGTAACACAGAGGAAAAGGGGTAGAGATGTGCAGAGTCAGTTTTGCATACACATCTTAAAAATAAACTGTTAATCATGGTTTGCAGGTTACATTTCAAACTAGTTATCAACATAATAGAAGCAGGATGAGTTGTAAACACTCATTTTGCTTATGCTATAGCTAAGCAGGACAAGCTAACAAAAGCTAGAACTGTAACTGTTTGAGTAAGATTCTAAAAAAAATAATAATAATATTTGACCACTTATTCCAGTTAGCGGTTGTGTGTGGCTGGTAATATGGGCTGTAGGCAGGGAACTTAGACTTAAAATTTATTGATTCTAAAGTTAAATTGCTTTGACACAGTAGCTTGATCACACACACACACAGACACACACACACAAAACACACTTATAAAGCACTAGGAGAATCAGCTAGCCTTCTTAGACTGTGCAGTAATCATCAGAGAAGACAGGCATCTTTATGTGGAAGGCTACAGAAAGCCTGCAAACACAGATCAGTAGCTGTTATTTGATTCTAACTTCCCCCAACAGTATAAACTCGGTGTGATCAGGACACTGCCAGCACATAGCCCAAGAAGTGCCCCCAAGCTCAGAAGGAAGGCTAAAAATCAGGACAAGAAGTAACCAGATTCAATAAGTAACAACATAGTTACTCCTTATGTATCTGGCCTGTCTTAGAAGCTCAAAAGGATTTAACCAACATCATCCCAGCTCATTTACCTTGTAATACCCTTAGACAAAAACTGTTTCATCCCAAAACCAAAATTCCCAGTTACAAAGTAATGTTGTATACTTCATCCACTGCAGTGAGAACTATACATCCGTACATCAGGGAAACCAAACAACTTCTGTACAAGACCGCAGGCAAGTCTAACTCCACTGGACCGGAGTTTGCAGTACATCTCCATCTAAAAGACACACACCACTCCTTTGAAAACAGTGATGTCTGAATCTAACACATCTGTTTAAGCAAGACAAAGCTGGGCAATGACACAAACTGAATCAAAACAGACTGATCTCCTGGGACTGGTCTTACCCATAGTCTCTTTCCAAGTCTCTATTGTAGCAGCATCTACTTTTTTAGATGTATTTTCCATATTTCATTGAAGATGTGACAAATTCATGGCTAGTTTACCAGTCTCGCGGTTTTGCAGGCGTTGCTGTCAAAACCAGAGCCGAGCCACTGTCGGGTCAACTCAGCCGGCACATCCCATGGTGATAGCATGGCATTAAATGGCAGCCATGCAATGAGACGTATTTCCAAGATGGTTCTATTGGAGATCAGAGAAATAAAAGCGGGACAGTGAACCAACTTGCTGGACGCATTATTTCATGATCTGGTCACCCTAACATGGACCAGTTAGTCCATCCACACATACATCAACTACATGCAGTTTAGAGTCACCAATTCACCTAAAACACAGGTGTACAAAATGTTTTCCCACTGAGGGCCACATAATGAAAAATCTGTGCAAGATGGACCGCTGACTAGAGATGACTTTTTTTGCCGTATCATAAAATTAAGTCCCATTTGGCTGCTCCCTTTATTTAGGGGGTCTCCGTGACCACAGTCAGTCATTTACATGGGTATTTTGGACTAGGTTTGATGCCATTCCGCAATCCAGTATTTATCCAGAATTGATACTGGCACATACAGTGGTATAGCTTATTATTTTATTGTTATATTTTGGCTTAAACAACCAGAATTTTCATTTTTTTCTGTCTAAATTCTGAAATATGAGACTCTTTACCTGCATTTACGTAAAAAGTATTACCTGTGGCAATTGGGGCCAATAGAGAATGAGCACCAACCGTACAGTATCAAAAATCAAGAATGAACACTGAATGAATGGTAAAGAGAATCCCCTCAGTGTTGGGGATGAGGCTCACTCTGATCTGAACATGATAGAGGAACAATGAGAACCACACTGCACTGCTCTTATCACAAAACTCACACACACACGGTACAACCGGGACCACTTCTGACTCTGTCCCCTTTAGAAAGAGTCCGCTGATGCTGAGACAGATAACCACTGCCCCACACCGCCTTTTATTCTTCCAGACTGATTTGTGACCTTGAAGACCGCCTGGCATTTGTCCAGAACAATCCAATGGCAGCTTAAAGAAAGCCTGCACCTATAGTTGGAGACTTAATAGATGCCAGTGTATGGGTGTAAAGTGATCCTTTTGTTTGCCTGCACACACTCAGCCTGATTGACTGTTAATTGTGCAGCTTTCTTTAGACACAGATGAACTGAAGCAGTGAGAGAGTACATTAGGTAAATGGGTTTAGATGGATGGAAGGATTGTGTGGAGTGAAGAAGTGAAGATTTAATTGAAGAACAGATAGAGCAGTGGAACAAAACACTGTTTGTTGCCATGGGTGCATCTCATTGGTCCCTGAAGTACCCCCGTCCTGTCACTCATTTGTTCTTTGTTCTGGAGAAGGGCATTTGCATCATTGGTGTTTCAGTCATTGTAATGTTTGGAAAAACATTTTGGCAACTTGTTTATGATCTCATCACTTTCAAACATCAAATTAAAGCGGAACTCAGTAATTTTTTTTTTTTTTTTTACAATTGAATAAACAAATTGGGAAGCTGTGTGATAGTTAAATCAGTTGTTGTGGGGTGAATGAATGCATCTCCCCCTGGTGTCTCTGGAATAAAAACAACACTTGCAAGTCTGAGCGTTGCCAACCCGGTGTCACTTAAGGTTTGTGTCTCCTGAGAAAGTGGCACAGCGCCAAACAACAAGCTAGTGATGGATTTATTTCTTGATTTTCATCATGGCACAGCAGCAAAATGGCAGAAAAAAAACCCTGTACAGTTATGTGGAGGGGAAAATGAAAGTAAATGTGAGCAAGAGATCATATAGGAGTCAATCTGACTTGTGAGTATTAATGATAGCTTTACTCCAAAATGTAGGGGGAGTTGTTCCACAGAGAAAACTGAGGTCGAAAAAGCAAAGAAACAAGCAGAGTTACTGAGTTCCAACACAATTGGGGTATTTATCTTTGTCCATTAGGCAGTAGTTGGGGGTGGCTAAAGCCCATACCAGCATCTATGGGTCTAAAGCTGGGTATACACGGCACAATTTTGGCTGCCTCAGTCAAAAGATTCCTAATCATGAGAACATTTTTTGTCGTATTTCAAAAATGGTGGATGTACATCATCTAGTGAGACAGGGACAAAGATCACCTTTAGAGACAGTCTTACTAATAACGAGCTGCGACAGATATCAAGCAATGTCATATACTTTGGAGGATTTGCTGCAGAGAGTGTCTGTCTTCGCGCTGCACCTAAGATCACACAACACCAGTGCATCCTCAAAGTAACAACAGTGCCTTTCCCAGCCACAAACTTAACCACATTTCGCTTTGGAGTTATTTTGTTTTCTGCACACATGAACACTACGATAGCATCTAAAGGAATCCATAGTACCACATAGAACTATGGTAACATATAGAGGACATGCAGACTCCATTCAGGGAGTTGGTCAACCAGAGAATCAAACCACAGGGACAGGAGCACTAACTACTCTGCCACTGTGCACACTTCCTGGTTATGATTGGGTTTTATAGGTATCCTGTTTTTTTGTTTGTTTGTTTGTTTGTTTTTTAGTGCCTGTAAACTACAATATTCAGCAAAAAAATAAATAAAACAATTTCTGGCACACTCTGGGGCAGACTGGCAGAGACATGGCTGCCATTCTGCACCCACAGGCAAGGTGAGTGAAGTGTGGATTCAAAACCACTCCACTGAGACACTGTCCTTAAAAATGAGATATTCTGTTTTGTGTATAATGATACTAAATAGCCCCTCAGTAAAAATACTTTGAAAACATCCTCCTCTGATTACAGTGAGAACCATTTATATAAGAGCACTTGTTCTGTAAATGATACAATGTTCTGGGAGCCATGTTTACTCCACCAATGAGAATTCAAAGGCATATCATATCAGTGCACTTAATATTATGCCTGACTAATCAGACGGCTCTCACCTCCTGTGTACACTTAGGAGACGCGAGACAGCAATCAGTATTAGTGCAGCGTTCCCCTTCAGGAGGTATAAGCACGCTCGTATCGCTCTGATAAACATACTTATGAGAACCAAAGGAGATCACACGCTCTCAGGCTCGGAGCTCAAAAGGCTGCTTAAGAACTTCAGCAAAGCATATTTAAAGAAGGTTGGGAAGGGAAAGATTAACCAGTACTTCAAATTTTAAACGGAAATGCTAATGTGCCGAGGGGTTCATTAATAAACATGTCATATTTGAATGTGTGGGAGATGCTTTTAAGTGGTATGCATTTATACTTAATCTTAAAATATCTTTAGTGTTTAGTGTTTTGGAATAAAAATCTGGCCTATAAAGGCTCAAACAGTGTCAGCTTTAGTAACTTGTAACACCATTTTGTACCAGTAAGGGGAGATGAACTTAAAGGAGCCAAATTATGCTTTTTTTCAGTTTTTTTGTGACCAAGCATTTTCCATTGACTAGTATAAACAGAAAAACATGGCAGTGCTGTGATACTTACAGCAGCTTTTGCAAGTGGTGTAAAATAGCCAAGTCCAAAAATGTAAATAAAGGTTTTGCTCCTTAACTACATGTGATACAGATGCAGATCACATAGAGGACTGAACAACAACGTAGATTTCAGCAGAACCAACAGGTTAAGAATGAAGGCACTACACGTCATCAAACAGAGGCAAGATTAGTTTGTAAAATTTGCTCTAGCCAGGGCCATCATGTTAGGAGGTATATTCCACCTCCGTATGATGCACTGCAGATAAACAGCTGTGATAGGTTGGTTATAAAGGACTCCCTATGGTTGGAGATCCAGGCCCTTTCACAAGAAAGTCGGTGGGGCTGGCCATGGAGGAGCAAGTGGAAGTGTCTGGGGAGGGGCAAGTGATTATCTACTTTGAATGCCACTTGTCTCTTTCTTCAACTCAAGCCAAAACATTTATTTCTCTACAAACTTAAGCCAGAAATTAACAGCGTAACTGTCGACTCAAAACTTCATTTCAAACAGCATGTTAAAAAAGTTGTTAATAAAATGAAATTTAATCTGTCAAATTTTAAGCATATTCAGGCCAAGTCTAACAACAGAAGCAGCTAAACTATATTTTAATGCAATGATTGTCTCTCATATGATGTACTGTATGACAAGCTGGGCATCTGTATACAAGACCACTCTTAAACCTGTTGAAACGGTTTACAAACAAGCTCTTAAAATTCTAGATAAAAAAACAATGTCCCAAAAAAAAAAAAACATATTAAGCTGCAACAATATGATTCAATATAATATAAACAATATGATTGGTAATTTGTATTTTGTTTTCTTGTACTTACAGTGTTTTTTATGAATTGTTGTGTGGCTGGTTTCTTCCAGCAGGGACTAAGGATGGAAATTAGCACTGGCTATAGTCCTGCATATTTACAGATATATGGGATTTTTTCATTTTTCTCTTCTTAATGTGCATTGTCCCTTCATTAAATAATAAACAATAAACAAACAAACTCAGATGATAAGATCTGGTAATGCCCTTGGGAAAGCAAGCTGTGATATTGATTTAAATATGGATTATATATCCATTTTTAAATGTATTAAAACACACAATAACTCATCACTTTTAAGCAGTAACAAAGCATTAATAATAAACAAACAATATTTTACTTAACAAATACTTTAAATACATAAAAGTCCCATATTATGTTTTTTCTGGCTTTTTAAATTTGTTTTGGAACACCTTTACAGTTGTATATCACATTTTATAACTTGATATAAATGTATGGCTATATAATATATACAATGATATAAATGTATGGAAAATGTCTTCTTTTGGGGAGCAATACTTTGACTTTGCAGAGAACGCTTGGATTAGGTGTCTGGCGCCACCTTCTGGCAATGGTGGAGACTAGACAGAGCATAAAATGGCTAGTTAATGCAGCTGTTAGCAACATGAGGCTAACAGATAAATGAGCTGACTGCTTCATAGTCACTGGAATTCAACAGTAATTCTAAAGTGTTAAATTAAAGACAATTCAGTGCCACCAAAAGCTAAAGAATATTGTCTTGTGTTAAAAATACTCTTAGCGCTTTTAGTTCCTAACTACAGGACCATATTTATATCCACCACACATTAGGTCTGTCAGTCAGCAGGCAGACTGTAATTGAGCTTGTCATGTGTAACTGTGCATAGGAAAAACAGTTCTTGAAGCAAAAATATATCTCTAAAGCCTGTGAAGCATGGTCAATGTAACTGTCACTCTACTGCTGGTGGATTCTACAGGATGTAACACTGTTAGCACACAAGCAACTGTGTCAAAAAGCACAAATACACTACAATACACTCAATACTCATCTGCCAGAGAGAGTAATGATGTACAATCACTGGGGAGATCATAAGTACATCTCTTCTAGTAACATTTAATACTTTTTCAAGTGTTTTAAAAAAAAAATTCAGACATCTTTGCATTAGTATTTTACATTTTAAAACAAAATAATGTATGTATATGGGAAACGGGAGCTGTTGCTTTCACTTTGCAGAAAGCACTTGGATTGGGTGCCTGTCACGTTAAGGCTCTGCAGGCCCTGCCTTCTACATTCCATCAGCTAAAGCCAACGTTTGCTAGTTTATAGCAGCGGCCAGCTATGTAGGACCACAGAGACTTTGCTCTGACGAAAGCTAGAGATAACAACAGCAGCTAATAGAAATGAACAAAAATTAAAGGTCCCCTTATTTCATTTTTGACTCTTTTGGGTTTCTAACCATGATATAATGTTGTTTCCACCTCAAAAATATACCTGAAGTGCTATTTTGTTTTATTCACACTTGTTTGAGTAATCCTGTTTGCTTTTTCTCATGGCTCTACATAAACACATGAAACCACAAATTACTCCTCTCGTGTTTCTAAAACCCATACTCTGTTACTGGACTTGTCCTGATCATTTCAAAATTGCTGTCACTGTGAAGCAGTCAGCTCATTGATCTATCTTTTAGCATCATGTTACTAACAGCTGTGCTAATTAGCCATTTTATGCTGTGTCCACTCCCTACCATTGCCAGCAGAGAGTGTCAGGCATTAAATCCAAGCGTTCTCTGCAAAGTGAAATAACAGCTCCCCAAAAGAAGACATTTTTCATACATATACATTATTTTAAGTTATAAAATATGAATGCAAAAATTATTTCAAAGAGCCTGAAAAGGCATAATAAGACCTTTAACAATAATTTATGTAATTATCTAATCATTACAGATAAAATATTTACATTTTGATTCATCTTCTATCCTTCAAACGTGGCTCCACCTGAGCTTCATTTGAAGTTGTCTCATGTGGTAAAAAACAATACTGGAACAATCCAGAGCATGTTCTATTTGCATCTGTGACTTGATTGACTTGGAATTTCACACTGAGCTGTGGCTGTTTCTTTGAACGACAGCTCCAGGCAGATTTTCCTCTTCTGGTGGAGGCTACTGACATGAGAGCTGGAATAGCACACCTCGCCAGTCTAGAAATAATAACGCCTACCATGTGTACCCCCAGAGAACTGGCAGAACAGGACTGTACAGGCACTAACTGCTGCAGCTGGACAACCTTTTTAGTCTTACTGTAATTTAAGGTTAAGATGGATTGCCATGGAAGTTGTAAGTCCTGTGTATATTTTGTCTTCAGCTGGGTGAATTTAAAACTTTAGATGCATGGGTGATGTTCTGGGAAAGTCTGAGTGGTTTCGAGGTATTGAGGAACATTTGCAAAGTTTTTAATTGTTATAATAGAAAAGTTTATTTATAGATTCCATTTGGGGGTTGCATACAGCTTGGGGTTCCAGCTACTATGGGCCTGAGGTAGGATACCCCCTGGACAATGGGCAGCTGTGTGAAAGATCATTCTGTTGATTGATCAATGTGCAGCATGAGTGCTAACTACTCTGCCACTCTAAAATATTAACTGATTGGCCACATGCCTTTGGATAGTGGGAGGAAGCTGGAGTACCTGGAGAGAACCTGCGGTAACACAAGGAGGAGATGCTGAGAGTTCATATGATGACCAGCCCAAGGATTGAGGACTAACCACTCTGCCACTGTGCCTCCATTTTTACATATTTTGTTTTACGTATTTTTAATTCTCTAACTTAAAAGAAGCGGAAGAATACATGTAGACATATCCATCGTATGAAGGTGCTACTCTCTACACTCCTGACCTGGTCTTGATTAGTGTATAGCCTTACCACAGACCACTTATCTATCTAATCAAGACTCACACTGGCTCGACTAATTAACATTCACTGATGCAGTGAGTGCGGCGCTGGACATGAGGCCTCTCCACTGCCCCCCTCTGCTCCTCCACACCCTCACATCCTTCTTCAGGTCTAGATTACTGCAGACCCTGCCAGCATCTGAATGAGAGACTGACACTATACCGCGTCAGATAAGAGCCCATGGTGTGTGTTCTGTCTGTGTGGTGATGAGAGAGGCCCAGCCCCAGGGAGATCACGTCACCACGGAGACACCATCACCTAGCAACATCAGGACCAGCAGGAGAGAGGATGATCTTCTAAAAATGTGCCAATAATAGATCTTGAGTGTTACCTGGGTTCTCTCTGGGTACTCCGGCTTCTTCCCACCATCCAATGACATGCATGTGTTAGGACAGAGGTCAGCAGCCTTCTGGATCCAAAGAGACAATTAATGCAAAAAATAATTAATTTGCATTCGTAAAGAGCCGCAACTAATTTTAATGTACAACAGTTACTTAGCCTATAATGAAATATTGCCTACGGGAAAAAATTCCATACATTTTTTAAATCAAATTCTGTTTATTTAAGTTATGTGTGTTTCTAGGGGTATGACAAGATCTCGCAAGATCAAAATGTTACAAGATTCTTGTGAAGGTAGGTTTTGTGATCTCAGGATCAGACCTTGTTTGCCCTTTTTTTACAAAGGAGAAGTGAGTCAGTTTAGTTTGTGGCGACGCATTTGGCAGTATACAGTATATGTTCTGATGTTGCATATAATTCAAATAACCATAGAAAATATAATTTATTACATGTTTTAAAACTTTTTAAAATACTAAATTGTTTTGCATTTTAAGATAATGAGGTGTATTTTTTTTTTTTCGTGTAAAATACATATTTCAGTCTTGTCTCTTTAACCCAGTTTTTTGTGTTGTTATGTGGAATTTGTGTCACACCCCTTAGTGTTGCACACTGCAACAGTGGTTTATTATAAGTCCATAGCATATTCTGAAAAACTGAAAGATTTATTTTAAATTGACTAGATGATACAGATGCAGGTTCTTTCAAAAGCGTCTGCGTATTCCTTTATTGACTTTCCATAACCAGATATCATATGCCCAAAGAGGAGGACTAAAGAGCTGCCAGATGTGGCTCTAAAACTATAGGTTGCAGATGTCTGTTAGGAGAAAAGCTGACTATCAATTGCCCCGAGTTAATAAATGTGTGTGTGCTGTGTCTCTGACTAACGTAACTAATTGTTCTTCAACTACTGGACCTTGGCCATGCGATCCCTGCCTAAGGCCCATAGTTGCTTAGATTGATTTTATTGGTATTCTCTCATGTAAAGCCCTTTGGTCAACCCTCTTCTTCTCATTGGAGAAATAGCTGGCGTGATAAAATGCCTAAATATTAGGTGTGCATATCTCAAATAACTTCACATGGACTGACAACACAGACACCATCTTCGGAGGGCCCACCAACTCCTGCACATCCTGGAGAGGCTGAAGAGGCCGGAGTTAGCTCTCATTATCTAACAGCCTTTTATGTATGTGAGTATACTGTCCTCCTCCATTAATGTGTGTATGGGAACTGCTCAGCGATCTGCTCAAAGAAAAAAAAAATGAAGGGCTCTTTTCCCTGGGGGACATTTACATTAGCCAGTGCTTGAGCAGAGCAACCTCAATAATGAAGGATCCAGCCCACCCAGCACATAAACTGTTTAATTGGGGTGTGTGGGTGTGTTTCCTCCAGGAATTCTGGGTTTCCCCATCAACCTCAAAACAGGCTAATCATCCAGCTATAGTAGGTACTCCTGACCAGGATCCTGGCTCAAGATCTGAAGGCTTCTCCGCGGTTGCCCACTGCTTCTGACTCATGGTCCCAGTGCCACTGAAGGATTTCCCTACTGGAACAATAAATAACAGTAATTATGTTACCTTACGTTAGCCAGCCCACCAGGCACACGAACCATTCATGCCAGCCCATCCAACAAATGTACTGTTCATACCCCTTCCCTTGGGCTAAAGGCTGAAAAATTAACCAAATTGTAGACTGTGGCAGCAGTAGCTCACTCAGTAGAGCCAATCGCCTACTAACACAAAGGTTGGTGGTTCAATCAATGTTTTTGTGTCCTTTGACAAGACACTTCACTCACCTTGCCTGTATGAATCTGTAAGTGTGACTGTGTTTGGTGGTGGTCAGAGGGGCCATATTTGCACATTGGTAGCCACGCTTTTGTCAGTCTGCCCAAGGGCAGCTATGGCTACAGAAGTAGCTCACCACCACAGAGTGTGACTGAGGAGAGAATAAAAAATGCACCAAATTGTAAAGCAACTTTGAGTGTCTGGAGGAGCGATATATAAGACTAATGCATTATTATTCTTGTAAAATTATGAATACAAGTTACTAGATATTTTTA
Source organism: Bostrychus sinensis (assembly GCA_020698575.1). Classification (NCBI taxonomy): domain Eukaryota; kingdom Metazoa; phylum Chordata; class Actinopteri; order Gobiiformes; family Eleotridae; genus Bostrychus; species Bostrychus sinensis. The sequence continues at coordinate 29,440,938 of CM036251.1, read as the reverse complement.
AACTAGAAACAGAGAGTGCATACCTCCACCAAGTCACCAAGTTCCTACATGTACAATGATGACCAATCTTGTAAAAAAAAATAAAAAATCCTGGATCCAGGCAGTCCTTATAGACTCCAAAAATGAATAATGTCTCCCTTGGCCCATTACTGATCCTGCTCTATCCAACTCTATCTAAATCTGACCATAAGCCAGTATCTAAAATGTTAGTAACTTAGTAATTTTTTGTATTTTTAGTATGAGCTGGTGTGACAAACTCATTTCCTTGGTGGATTATTGAAGTTTATCCAGGTCTCACTCTTTCTGTTTTTTTGCAGTTGAGTGTTTTATGAGCTGTGCCGTAGCCTGAGCGTCCAGACTGGGAGCTCATTTTGTTGGTGTAACCAGACAAATTGTTGTCTTCCTGTGAGCCGGCCGACGTGCAGGTGCAGTGGGGCCTGAAATTAGCTCTGTATGAACTTGTCACTTTGGAATGAAGATTTTTAAAAAGGACCTGTCGTCTTTTACATGTTTAACACCCAGCTCAGTCCGCAGGGAGGGCACTATTGACTTTAGCTGCTCCCTCATTCATCTCTGCTTTAAATGTCACAGTGCAAATGGGAAAGTTTTAGTTATAGTGCTGAAAATGACTAAGTAGGCCTATTTAAAATGTAAGTGATGAATTAAAATGAAAATATAGGCTACTTGTATTCAGCATTGGTGCAGTTATAAATGTAATATAAAACTTATTTGTTTAATGGATAAAAGTGCCTTCTTGTGGCAAAACATAGTAACTGAAAGTTGCATTGAGAAGTTCATTCTGATTCTGTCATGGCTGAAGTGCAGACCTGTTGGTGGAATCTTGGCCCATATAAGCCTGTGAGATGTCATTTTGTGTTGAAATACAATGTCTATTATGCTGTAAAATGTTTTGCAATAAGTTTATGGATATAGAGATGCAAATGAAGAAAAAAAAAAAAAAAAATCATCTCAACTGTCCTGTTAACTGTCTGTCTAGCTGGATAGTTCAGTTATGTCTAGTGAGGACAGAACATCAGGGTTTTAGGATCATCATCCAATAATAAAATCCTCTACCAAAAAAAGACAGCGTGTATTCAAATCAAGACCATTTACTACAAAGTTTTAGAAGCGTATCCATACTGCAGCTGGTGGAAATTTAGTTATAAATGTGCAGCCAGTTCAGTCATCAATAATTCAACTTCAAACAACATTTACCAGTTTTGATTTAGACAGCAATTATAAATCATTTTTCAGACTGTCTAAAGGAGGAAAAGTTATGAACATATTTTACAGCAACAGACAAAGATAAGAGGTTGCATGTTTTATACTCAGAGTTTTATGTTGATATGTACAGGACCAAAAACATGTCCTGGCATTGCATACTGCCGTTGTGCCCTTGGGCAAGAGTATGAGCGTGTTAGTGTGATTGGTGGTGGTTGGAGAGGCTGTCGGTGCAGAATGGCAGCTATGTTTATTTCAGTCTTCCCCAGGGCAGCTTTACAGTGGTAGGTGACTGAATAATGGACTCAGTTGTAAAGCCTTCAAAAGCTCTGTATAAGTCAAAGGCATTATTTATTTTATTTTATTTAAAATCTGCTTACATAAGACTGTTAAGGTTAGGATTCCAAGGGCCCATAATTGACCGGGGCTCATGAAAATTTTATTATAAGGTTAGCTTAGTTTGCGATGACAGGGCCCAATGTTATATATTTTATGGGACCCCAGAAAACCTGTCAGCGCCCCTGTAGAAGACACTTATTCTGCTGGACAGTAACAACAAATAACTACTAATAGAGGATCCAGGATTATACAGAAAAGGTTTTGAGGACCTGTGCTTTCTTGTTAAAGATTGTTAACTAGAAAGGGCAACAGTAGCTCGGTTGGTAGAGACACCTGCCCACTAACCCTAAGGTTGGCGGTTTGAGCCCTGCTGCTGGCATTGCATACTGTCAGTTTGTCCTTGGGTAAGACACTTCACCCACCTTGCCAGTGTGTGGTTGGTAGTGGCCAGGACCACAAATGTGTCTGCGCAAAATGGCAGCCACATTTGGGTCAGTCTGCCCCAGGACAGCTGTAGCTTACTACCATTGAGTGTGGAGAGTGAATGAATGATGCAATTGTTGAGTGTCCAAAAAAAGTACTATACCAATGCATTATTATTATTATTATTATTATTATTATTATTATTATTAAACAGAGATCTGCCTTAAGCACAAGATGTGCTAAAGTAGCAAAAAGCATCATTGGTTCATGCCAGCCCATCCAGCACATAAACTATTTATTGCTTAACTATTAGTTTGTTTGTTTGTTTGTTTGTTTGTTTGTTTGTTTGTTTGCTGTCTAACAGTCAGAAGTTCCTGGGTTAGATTCCCTGACTGGGTAGACAGGGCCTTTCTGTGTGGACTTTGCATGTTCCCTGTGCACTGTAAACCTGGATATTGAATGTACTAAAATTTTCTTAGCCTGTTGTACGTAAATGTGAAGGTTTTGGCCCATTACTACCATAGTTTAGTGTATTCTGCTAGTTTGACCATATTGATGAGTGTGTGAAATATTTTAAGTTGAATGAATTTAAAACATCAAGTTTTAGCCGCTATCATGCCAGGACAGAAGGTGGCAGTGTGCAGCTGGTTGAGACTCACTAATAATTAGACAGAAGAAGATGAAGCACAGGTTGTCTACATTCAAGGACTGCAGTGCAAAGTAAGAGCATAATCTTTAAACATCACCACAACAGTGACAAAATGGGTTAATATGTGAGTATACTGTGTTTGTTCGAATGTTAACTAACATTTTGGAATGAGTTTTGGAAGTTTATCTTTAAGCCGCTAAGCGCCAAAGTGGCACAATTGCGACAAGCAACATTGCTAAAAATAACAGCCCCTTCTTCCTATTAAAATGTTTAATCTTGTTTTTACTCCTTTCCTCTAGGTGTCAGACACCCAGGACTTAGTTTCTAGCCCAATAGAATCATATGTTGTTGTTCAAAATCTTTGAAAAAGACGTGCTCAAAGGTGAGCGACTCTCACAGGGAGTGGCATCGGAACACCTCCGTGGAGTAGATTCCTCTACAGTTTTGAGAGAAGAAAAGGCGAAAGTAGCTAATAAAATGTACAGCACTGATGAAGCAGTAGCTTTGATAGCTGCTGACTCTGAGTCTGAGGGAGAACATCTACTTTTTGAACCGAGGGAGAGTGAAGAGAGCCGCGAAAGTGAATGTGCGAGCGAGGAGTGGTTTCCTGGTGGCGGCGCGAGCTATGGTCACAGTCACTGCACACTGCGTTTCTCCGTCACTCTGCCCACTGTAGGTGACAGAGGCAGGTGTGCACTTAGGTACTCTGGCCCCGAGAGTGAACGTGAGGTCGGGAATAATGCAGTTTTGAGAGGGAGATGTGCGCGCGGGGCTGTAGTTTGTCCCCGGAGGCGGCGCAGCACGGACTGTCCGCAGCCACGGTGGTTTTGAGTGAAATAAATGTACACCAAGCACTCCCCGTTCATTCACACACTTTTCCCCACAGAAGAGGCAGAGGTGGGAGAAGAGAAACGTGTGAGGAGAGGCAGGTGTTGCTGCGGGCGCGGTGGGAGCAGCGTGGTGAGTATAAACAGGACTAGCAACAGCACTGATGAGGCTGGGATCACCTGAGACAGGAGGTTTATCAGGCGTGGATACAGCAGTTTGATGAGTCTGCTGGTTAGGCCATGACAGACTTGCAGATGCAAGTATTGTTAAAAAGGGTAGATTTTTAAAAATTGACATTTTGCTGTATAAACTTTGTTTTTAATATCTTAGGAGTAAAACTGTGTTACTAGCTACCAGATCACTGCACCAACAGACAATAGAGGCCTATCACTGTGAGCAGGAGATGACCAGAGCTGTACAGTGTAAGTAAATCAATGGTAATCTTTCTGCTTCATTTCTTTTTATAAAGTAAATCCTAAGTACAAATGACAGAGGATTTAGTGTGTGTTAAATTGTAAAAATGCACAAGATTGAACTATAAAAACATAACATTTCTGTCTCTGTCTGTAATTACAACAGATACAGTATTAATATGTTTTTTTGTCTTTTATTCTTCTGCTCTTAGGATGCAACTGACAATCAGCTGTACTGTCACACTTCTGCTCTGACTGAACCTCATCAGATCCACCTCCAGATCCAACCCAACTTCTTCAAGTCTGCTGTTACCTCTGGACTGAAATGGCCTGTATCTGGATTATTCCAAGTACATGATGCTGTTTTTATTTGTGCAGCAAGTATACTGTAACTGCAACACCTTAATAAAGTGTTTTAATGTAATTTGGAGCATGTTTTTCTTTTGCCTCTTGGAAAGTGATGACTGAATAAACTTGAAATCTAAAGTGTAGCAAATATGCAAAACCATTGATATAACTTAAAATAACTAGTTTAATCTGCTATCAATGTAGTATATTGTGCTTTACGTGTTTAAGTAAGTTCTACATGACATTTAGTATATTGCACTTAATCTGTTTAAGTTTACTGTAATTAATGCTCAAGTTAAATAGACTTGACTCTTAATTTTTGTTGTTGTTTGTTGTACTTAGGCAACCACTTTCCACAAATTTTTTAAGTAAACTCATCTTATCTGGGTTTACAGTGTGTCTGGGTACCTGAAAAAAACAAAAACAAAACATGAACAACAGGCTAATGCTCCAGCTAGGTACTCCTAGTCTACCTTACCTGCAAGTGCATTGTTTATTGTTTGTTTGACTTTAAATCTAAATACCCACTGTAGAAAAGGACAATATGCACAAAACAAAGCTTATCAAGGCCAAGATGTCTTAACACAAAGTGATCACTGAAGTGATTAACACAAAATGACTTAAATTACTTAATAACACAAAGGTGTAAAGGGTGTCCCCCCTGAACAAAACTGAGGACAAGCTGACATAATGTGTGTGACATAGTGTGTATTTTTCTATAACTGTTGTGAACAGTTTTGCAGTGTTTTTTTACTTTCTGTCTTCCCTTCAAATAAAAAAAAAAAAAACATTTTCAACATTTTTCTTAGTCCATTTATTACCATTTGAATGAAGTCTTCCCCGTGCTCCCCAAGGTTGCCAGAGGTGTCCAGAGTGGAATGAGCTGAAAGAATGTGAGCTATGAGGTTTCTTTGGAAAGGTCTAATGCGTGGATTATTCCGGCTTCAATAGTCTTTCCCCCCAATTTGTTCGGAGGACAAAGGGCAGGGATGCACATTCCGGAGCAACATTCCCTGCTCTGTTTGTAATTGTTCACAGCTGGACGACCAGCCTGCTCCTGATTCGTCACATTCACGGGTCAAGTCTCACCAGATTTTTCATAATCACTCTGTAAAATGCAAGTAAAGCTGTGGTATTTGTGTAGATTGACAGGAGAAAAAGTAGCTTACACATTTTGCAGCTGGTGCTCAGGACGTTCAATAATAAATATTCATTTAGATTCATATCTTCAAACAACATTTCCCAGTTATCTTTTCATACAGCATTCAGTATGTAGTGAGCACATTCCAAAATTAAAGCCACAAATAAAGGCCTATGGAGAGAAAGGTGGAAGAGTGGTTAATATGATGGGCAGTCTGGCTCTTTTTAAAGATTCGCCTCTTTTAGCTCAGCTCCCTTTGAAGAGCTCCCAAATGTCTCCTCATTTAGTATCACTCTGTGCCTTTTTTTTTTTTTTTTTTTTTTTTTTTTGCCTAGTTTAGTATTTATGAATGGTTTGTATGTTAAACATTTTTTAAATCAGTGTTTTAGTAAAAGCCTTATTTTTATGCAGTTTGCACAAATTACAGTTACAAAAGCCTGCCCTCATCTTTGCTGTCTCAAATGTAATCAAAATGCACCCAGTTTCTGCATATTTTTGGTTTATGCTCATTTCTTATTTTTTTTTAATTTTTTATTTTTTAATCCAACTAACCCCTTAGGTGTCTCTCTCTCTCTGCTGCTCTGTGTACCTGGCCCTTATGTGATTGGCTTCATGGTCTACCTATCAAAATAAAATTCCACTCTTCTTGTGTGCATTTTTAGCAGAGCTGAGCAAGAGCAGCTTAAGATTTGACTCTCATCAACTGGAGTCGGCTCATGCAATACACTCCAAAGAATCGTCTCTTAGAGTTGGCTCATTTGCAAACGACCCAGGAAAACTATTCAATGGTCAGATGAATCAAAAAGTGAAAAATACAAACCCACTTGGCCCAGAGAAGACAGGCAGTGTTTCTGGATCATGTTCACAAACAGCTTTGGAAGGTGAAGCTGTGCAGCTGTGAGCTTCTCTCCACCTCTCTTCATTCTGTCTGAGTGCTGTGTTATTGTCTGAACATAACCACCATTTATCTGTTTGAGCAGAGCACTGTAAATATGAGCCTGTCAAGTGATTCCTTCACTTTCTCAGCAGGGGGCTGTTCCTCTGCCTCGGAAAGTGTCTGGGAAAGTCCTGCAGACACCGACAAGAGCTGGGAGGAAAATGCACTACAGTACATTTTACTACACTAGAACTGTTATTACTACTACTACGGTTTATGTAAAGTAGTTAGTTTTCATGGCTTTGAATGTAGAAAATGATATGTTCTTCACAAACCCACTTTCCTGTGAAGTGGGTTTGAAACACTTCCATTCCGATTTCCACTGAAAATGATTCTTGTTGTCTTGTCATAGTTTTTTTTTTTTTTTTTTTTCTGAAATGGGGGTGGGTATTAATGCTTTGTTTCTTTGATTGGTTGGATGTTTTTCATCAGTCTAGATGCATTTTTGTTTATGTTGGCTCTGATTTCTGATTGGCTGTATGTCTATCCAATTGCATTCAGAGACTTGTTCCAAATGAAATGAACAGGGCGCAGACTTATTCTTAATTTAGAATAAAAAAATAAATAAAAAACAAGAGAACTAATGACTGGTCAAGCTATATACCTGTATATCCTGCTGTGCACATAACCAAGAACTTTACCAAAACCAGAATATACATGTTAAGTACAAATTTATGAGGAGACTATTAATTGGGGTAAAAAAATAAAATAAAATAAAAAAATAAAAATTAATTTAAATGGAATGGCAGTAGCTTAGGTGGTAAAGCTCTGACTGACTGGATGGTTGCGTGGTATAGCAGCCACGTCTTTATCAGTCTGCCCCAGGAAGCATTAAATGTATTATGGAGTCATGTAGGTCCTAAAGCACTTTGAGTGTCTAGAACTTTTTTCAGTGAGGGCCATATACTGAAAAATATAATGCTGAAGAGTAAGTTCCATTCAGCTGCTTGCTTTCTTTCAGAGGGGTACTTTGGCGTAGGTTTGGCATGCACATAAGAACTGCTTCTCAAAAAGTTGGATTATAGACACTTTTCACATGCATAGAGACATAAAGCAGTCATATGAAGCCTTTTACCTTGCAGTAAAAAGTATTACCTGTGGTCCATGGGCTGCATTTGGCGTCCAGGCTATAGTTTGCACACTGCTGGTCTAGAAAGGTGGTATATACATTCAATCCATTATACTATATCATTCTGTGTGGAAAGAAAATATACTTCTATAAGCCTTCACAAATGTTGTCTCTAAAAGGCAGATATTTGTGTGATAAAAACACCACTATATAGACAGACAGATGTATTCTGTCAGAGAGAATGCTTGGAGGTAAGTTCCTCTCTCAGTGTGTGAGATACAATCAACAATTTCCAGAGACTGTGAGCACAGCAACAAAAGGCACGCACAATGTGTTGAGAGATTGAAAAATGTTAAAAGATTTTCTGCTAAATCTATCAACTGTTATAATGTTTCCACCATCAAAAAAATAAATAAATAAATAAATCCTCGGAGTAGCATTTTGTTTCACTCATGCATGTTTAAGTAATCCTGTTTACTAAGCCCATCCACTTCTCAAGAGCTGAAAACACTCAGTCTCACTGCTCTACATAGAAACATGAAACCAGGAAGTCCTGCTGTGTGTTTCTAAAGCCCATACACCGTACGTCCCCAGACTCTTTATGATCATTTAAGCGCTTAAATTGCCTTCACTACAAAGCTCATTTAGTTACCTGTTAGTGTTGTGTTGCTAATAGCCATGCTAATTAATTTATTCTCTGTTCATTCCTCACTGTTGCCAGCAACAGACAGCTAGTCCACCATTCTCTGCAAAGTCAAAGTAACAGCGTTTTCCATACATATGCATTATTTTAAGCTATAAAAAGTGAAACCCTAATGCAAACGTGTTCAAAACTATTTAAAAAAAACCTGAAAAAAGCATGATATAGGACCTTTACACACAACTATGGCTAAATACTACAAACATTTATACACTTGTTTCCTGTAATAAACAATGCAAAACTAGAAAATACATGTGCATATAGTTAAAGGTACTGTAAGCAGCATGCGCTCATACTGGTTTGAAACGGTACTGCAGTCTAAATCAAAATGGTCTGTGGGTTGCCAGTCTTTCTGCTTTTCTGATTGGATGATCGACAATGCAGTTTGAGAACCAAAACAAAAAATGTAAACATAAACAGCTTGGGTTCACTATTCTTATTGTTGTGAATAAATCAGCTCAGTATATCTAACATTTGATTTAAACATGTTTACCTCATATCTTGGGACATGTGGGAAAGTATAAAAAGTACTTACGGCTCATAGCACCTTTAAGCTGGGTTTTCCAAAGAGAACAAACTACAGTAAACGCCATTACCAAACACAAGTTAAAGGTGATTTCCATTTTGTGACTGTAGCAATAAACCTAACCTGCCATCCACCAGCCCTCCCTAACGTGACCTCTTGCCCTCCATCCTTTAACTTACAGCCTGCTTTCCAGCCTGAAGCTAAAAGTCCAAAACTTTACTGACAAAAGTAAAAACAACCCAGGCGCTTTACTGTAGTGTTTACGTTTCAGGTGTGCAGTTCTGTTTCTCAGAGCACATGTTTTTTCCTTCTGCAGCTCTGCCAGACAAGATATACTGTGTTCTGTTACGGTCTGAGTGTTTCCAGAGGCAAACATTAAAAATAGTGTTGTGATCCGCCGCGCAGCATGTGTTATTGTAGGTCAGAGAAGTGTGTATGGTATCCGTGAGTGCTTCTCTTGAGAACAAAGTTGTACTCATCTCCTATGTTTGCAACCGCCTCGAACAAAAGCGCATACATCAATTGACGTCTGCCTTTCACATGGGCCGCTCTGATTTAAAAAAAAAAAAAAGCATGGATCCTTCTTCTTCTGATTGTTTAGATGCAGAGCAGGGGCAGATTCATACTAGGACTGTGACATCAGCGGTGGCAGAAAAAAACAAAAAAAACATTAAGCGCTAAATCACTTGGAGTAAGCCACAAAATTACAGTTTCCAAAGCTGCGGTCGAGGGAATGTGCGCAACGTTTTTTCTTGTGGACCGTGGCTGTGTTTTAAGGAACCACAAATGGAGAAAAAATGGCATATGTGAGGGTAGTAGAGGGCACTGGCAATTTCTTTAGACTAGTCCTGCAGGCAAGAGCAGAATATGTGGTAGCAGTAACAAAAAATGGCTTTCAGGTTTTTTTTATATTGTTCCACTAAATTTGTTACCAACAGATTAGTAGTGATGTACTCTATAAAAGAAATACCTAGTGAAAATTACAACTATTACCATTTATTTGTAGCCTACCCAGTCATCCCAATTTGAGAAAAAAGTGCCATTAATGCAGATAGAACAACAACCATTCAGAATTCAGAGGGGCAGAATAAATACTGCAATCAATGAGTCAGCAAGAAGTGAAAAAATGATAACGTTAACTGTTGATGACTGACAGCAGCATCCCAGAATCCGTAGGCTACCTCAGTGTCATGCATTGTGTAAAAGGCTCTATGCTGAGTCGGAAAAGTCCAAACTCTTGCCAAACATACTAGACCTTGGTTCAGACCACTTTTTTGCCAAACAAAGAGCAGAGCAGTCCGAGATTTGTAGTCTTGTAACTGGTGGTGGTTCGTCCAATGGTGTGGCAGTACTGTTGCAAGTGGGCGGGACAGCTGCATGCATTCATATGACATAAAACTTAACCTAGCAAAATTTAACCTAGCAAAAGCCAGATTGATATAACATTAGCACAGAGTTGTTATTGTTGTATCAATCTGTAATGAGTCCCATTGAAAAATTTTGTAAAGGGGCGGGATTTTCAGTAGAATACTTGGAGGTGATTGGTTAAAGCGCCAGCCACAGAGCTAAACAACAAACCACTACAACAGTAAAACAACACAATAAAGATGTTGTTAGATGTTTTTTGCTGTTTTGTAAATGGAGAGCAGCATACCATACGCTTTTGATATAAATTTTGTTTTCAATTTTGTTACATATGCTGATTCTCCATTTGGCCTTATAACTACATGAACTTTTTACATAACTTTTACATGATGATAATAATTAAAGTATTGTAGTTTTGTGACTGAATGAGGTAGTTACATGATTCTATATAAAGTGTTTTAGTGGTTTGTAGTTATTGTTCAGTTTGTTTTGGAATTTGAGCCTGCCTAGGTGTTAATATTAATAATTTACTCCATGTGTTTTTGTGATGTTTTTCATATTATCCTGAACCCTGTGGTGGTCTTGTTTTGTTTCTAGTTAACTGAACTCCTCGTCTCTGCCCCAGGCCCTGACACAGCTCTGACACCGCGGTGACTGTCTGGTCCTGGTCTGGTTCTGGTCTGGTTCTGCCTCTGTGGTCTCTCTGTCTGAATGATGTTGTGAGTGCGTGGAGGCATGTGCTGTCCTGCTCTGGTGAACTTTAGATCTAACACAGTGTTGCGGTTCTCTTCTGTGGCTCTGAAGTAAAACAGCTGCCTCTTCTGCCTCCAGCTGGGTCCAGATTGTCCCACATTAAACTGGTCTGTGCGTGTACTGTGTTTACCGCCACAGCAGCAGCAGCGGCGGCCCGTGGACTCCCAATGATCCCCTCCGGTCTAATGTGCTATTATCACACTTTTGGATTACACAGCTCGTGTCGTAGCAATTAGCAGCTCGTAATGCCATCAGTGTGAGTCCATAACTGATGGGCCACACTGGGAACTCACAAATTGTTCTATTTATTTGGTTTGCTAACTTTTATTTTCACAGTTTTAAAAATCTGCACCTGACTGATCGGCCAACACAAAACCCAAAGAGCATGTACAGTACTGAAACCCCAATTAAAAGGACAAAAAATAAAGTTGGGGCACGGTAAATAAAAACAGAATTTAGTGGCTTGCAAATTTCATAAAACTATATTTTAACAAAACCAAAATTTTGTCTGTTTAAAGATATTTTACCATTTCATGGCAAATAATAGCACATTTTGAATTTGATGACAAGCTGAGACAGTGGAAAGAAAAAAAAAACAAGAAAATATAAAATCAGGCGATGCTAATAAAAAAAACTGAGATCAGCATTTTTGCATTTAATTAGGTTAATTAACATTTCCGTTGTGCACTAGGGCCACTAAATGCTATTAAGGAGACGGGGAAGGAGCACGCATTATGCCTTTCAATTGGTTCATTGTTTGCATTGTGTATACTGAGCAATCAAAATCTTTGTCCCACCTCCTTGTAGTCCTCTAGTAGTACTGACCATGTTCAATCTTACTAGTTAATGTAGTAAACTGAGTACTACAAGTAGAATTGAAGTGAATTGCTTAGGTGGTTTAAGTTTTAGCGCTCTTGCATTAAACACACTAATGTCAACCTAAATCGGGGTCTGCAACCTTTTATATTCAAAGTGCCAATTGTTGCCAAAAATACTAAATTTGTATCTGTAAAACTATTTTAATGAACAAATGTTGCTTAGGTTATAAATTAAATATAACAGTCCTCTGACCTCTGGATGGTCAGTAAATATTATAAACAAATGGAGTAGAACTGTTCAAAAGACTTTTATAAGGTCAGTCAGTACATTCAGAAAATAAACAGTAATTAGAACAAAACGTCTTCTATTGGTGGACAGTATTATTGTCTTACTTATTAATGATAATAAAATAAGCATGTGTGGACTAAATTCATTAATGGTGATTTCATATACCACTGCATGAAGTGGGACCACCATTTAGGATTTATTACGTCCAAAAAGTGCAAAATATAGTTACCTTGATGTATGTTCATGCAAAAAAATGTCAGTTAGACTTATGTTTACTGTGTATGCTCTCCTCCTTCCGTTTTCGTGGGACTCTCTTTTGAGCTTTGTTGGAGTACTATGTTAAATACTCACTTTATTGATTATCTTTAGGTCACTAAACATGTAACATAATGCATTAGTCTTATATAGCATTTTTCTGAATGCTCAAGTCACTTTGCAGTTTGGTACATTATTCATTCACGCCTCAGTCGCAGTCGGTAACAGAGGCATGGCTGCCATTGTGCACCTACAGCTCCTCTGACCACTACCAATCACACAGTCACACTAACACATTCATAAAAGCAAGGTGGGTGGGTTCTCCTGCAGAGAACTGGAGTTACAGTAACTATTTCTTGATGCTGTTTATTTAACACTTGTGTTTTGCATTTCTAATCAGCCTGTTTGTGCAAATGTGTGCCCAATTAAAGCTAAAAAAAAAAAGCTGTGTTTAATTATACATAAGGCCATAGCCAACTCTGAAAAACAGGGAGAAAATTTTAATTTGACAGGATGCAGGTTGCAGGTTGATTCAAAGTTGTGCTTTCGGCCACTTACATTAATTGACCTTACATAACCAAATGCAGCGCCATGGGAATTTTGATCAGTTCACACTTTATTATTTAACTCATGCTTTTATAAATTCACATAGACATTTGCCTGTTTATCAGTTGATAATTTTTATTGCACGTGCTGTCAACTTGCTTACACTATGAACTCATTTATGTTATTGCCATCCCTGATACAACAACCTCTCTAAATCTATAGAATAGTACTTATATGATTATCTTTAACTGGTAAGACACAATTACATGATATCTAATTACATGTTTAATCAAAGTGTAATAAAAATGTCTTAATTTAGCTAGATTTTTAAAATGATATATTTACATTACAGCAATTACATTTTACAGAAATTCAATATGGCAGCGAGAGGGGAAAGAATAACACACATACGGAGTGATGAAAGATCAGTCTAGCTCATAAATGCACCCCCATAACAAACGTTTTAATCACTTTTAATTACAATAATTGCATCATATTGCATAAGCGTGACCATGTGGCTTGTCCCAATGGTCCTATATCCATGACAACTCTAAATGTAATATTGGGCTACCACTGCACAAATCTAGACAGGTGTGAGAAATAGGGTTAACAAGCTTTAGATACGGACCAACGATACGAATTTCACTCAGTAAAAGAAAAAATGATTGGTTTTAGTAGATTCTTTACCATGTGAGACGTGTTTTGTGGCAGCATTTACTCTTGAACTAGAAGCTCCTCTACTTTGAGTCCAGGTATACCATATATTTACCATTTTTAGATAGGACCAGTGCCTCTAGTTTTGTTTTTCTTCTCTTCTTTTATAATTTAAATAGAATAGCTTAAAGGTCCCATAGTGTGCTTTTTTCAGGCTTTTTGAAATCATTTCGGACATTGGTATTTCGTGTTCAGGAGTCATTTCTGCCACTGCTTCCATTCCACACGGCTGTATTTGTTGGAGAAAAGAAAGCTGTGTCCTCAGAGCAGGAGCAGCAAGGAACACACTGATCTTATTTGAACAGGCTTCGGTCTGGGACAGGTCCAAACCCAAACAGCCCACTACAGCCCACATACTCACTGTACTTCATACAGGCTAATACAGAACCATTCAGACCACTACATTTGGACATCTTTGCACTACAGTAATGGCGTTCGACAACAGACTCTTCCAGCTCTATATGCTAAATGCTACGAGCCATAGTGGAGTTCTTTAGTGCAAAATCCAGTCCAAAAAGTCCATCTGGTTTGTGTTATGACAGTGCTGTTGGATGTGGAGCAGTTAGCACATTTCTCTGCATGTTTCTCATTAGCCCCTGCTGAATCTGTATCTGTCTGTTAGCCGGAGTGAGCTCATGCATGTTTGACTCTGGACTTATAGCATTGTTTGTCATCAGTGATGGAATTAGTTGCTTTTTGTTTAGTTTCAGATGTCAGTCGTGTTTGGTGGATGTCATCATGTCAGCTCATTTCAAACATACAGCACATAAACATTCAGAATATAGCTTGGAAGCAAAACAACTCAGCATTGAGCATAACACTGTTTTCCTGTATGTCCACTTAGAGTAAGAGTTAACTATGAGATTGGGCCAAATGTATTGTATTGTATTGTATTGTATTGCATTGTATTGTATTGTATGTAATGCATAAAGGTGGGATGTATAGTTTTAGGCCTAACATCAGAAAATGCAGATTGCCTTACAATCTATTTTTATAGAGCATGCAAAAAGCTATTGCAGAAACATTCTTTTCTATGAAAAATGTCTTTAAATGTTTGCTGAAATGTCTTACAAGTCAGGCTCATTCATTTTGTTTATACAGTATAAAACCCTCCCATTCAAACTTATCTAAATCAAGCCAGCACTATGTAGTATTTAGATCAATGTCAATGGCCTATACTCCACAAAGAGTTAACAATCCTATGTAAGAAAATAATTATGCATTACAGTATTTGGACCTTAAATTAATGTTTTGTAACTTACTTTTGTTAACTAGTAACAAAAGATGTAACTTCCATCTGGGAAAGCTTGTAAAGTGACCTGTCCCCTGTTGACATAGTGATAGAGGATGAAAATGAGAAACACTTATGGGTCGTGGGAGGGGCAGTTTGTCCAATTAAGGATTGCCCTACCACAAAATTTTTGTTTGAAACATTGTTATAAAGTCCAAAGTTCAAATCCTGCCCAAACAGCCATGACCGGTTGTTACAATGGGCCAGGTTATGGAAAGCTGATTGTTGATATGTCCAGCCAGTCTCACTGAGAGATAGTTTAATCTGCATCCATTTCTTCTGCCCCTGGAAATCCATCTAGAATCAATCTCTGTAGAGGTATTTGAAATCCAATTCTCTAGTTTTGATGGCAATACAGATGGAAAATGGAAATGGAAAGGTCCCCTATTCTGTGAAATGTATTTTATTTATTTATTTATTTATTTATTTATTTATTGGGGGGGGGGGGGGGGGGGGGGGGGGCATTTTGCCATGTTATAATAATGTTTGCACAAAACATTAGATTTGTTCACACATGTTTGAGTGTGTCCACTTTTAAAGAGCTTCAGACACAGCTCTACAGAAACACATGAAACCAGAAAATGCTCCTGGTGGTTTTTAAAACCCGTACCAGACTTGTTCTGATCATTTTGGTACTTCAAGTGTCATCACTTCGAAGCAGTCAGCTCATTTATTTATCTGTTAGCATCATGTTGCTAATAACCATGCTAAATTGCCTTTTTATGCTCTGTCCAGTCCCCAAAAAATGGACCAGTGCTGTACAACTTGGCCATTGTGTAAAATATATTTTTAATTGTTAATAACATCTGTGGCATTGTTGTCAGTAAAACTAATATTTGACCCTAAACATGTTTACATCATATCTTGGTACACATGTGGGTCATTTTTATTAAATATAAAAAATATATATACTGCTCATGGCACAAATAATAAAAAGCTACTATAAAAATAATTCAAAGGTGTCCAAAACTATTTCAACAAGCCTGAAAAAAGCAATGTGAGTACTGTTAGCAAAAATATGTGAAGACAAGATAGTTGGATATGTATACTTTGTGTTCACAGGTTTGTATTTGCAGCTGTATTCATCGTAACACACACGGTCACCATAGCAACCTTTGGTAAACCGGCATTGTGGAGCTGTGACCTACAAATGTGTTTCAAATCAACATTCAATATTCATGCACTGGTGTGGTCTCATAAATTAAACTTAGTTCTCCCTCCCACAAAAACAAACCACTTTATGATTATTAGTTTCTATGGGTAAAATATAACCGCACCAAAAACAAGTTATTATGTTTGCAGTGAGTAGAGCTAATATTGGGGATAAGTGCCAGTGATGCTTTTTAATAAGATAATGTCTTTATGACAAGAGTTTAATCCCTGAGCTTAATTGACAACAGATTTACTTACATCTCCTAAACTAAAAAATACGTACCACCATTTTATCAAACTTGATATACACTGACTTTTTTCCAAATACATTATGCTCAGAATATAACCTTGCTACTCTAATCTAACTAATAATACATTATAATTATGCATAACACTTAGCGCTTTTCAAGACACTCAAAGAAGCTTCACAGTTTAAAACAAAATACCAATGATGGTGGCTTTCCTATGTAAACAAAGTCGTTTTTTAGTGTGAAATTTCCAGATTTTTGCATCAGCCATTTACTCTCAAATTCACTCAGACGTGTGACCAAACCTAAGATCTCTGTCAGATGTGTGTCCAATGCTATGATTTCTGTCAGTTGTGTGACCAAAACTATGATTTTTTTTTTATGATTTATGCATTTCACGCCGTGCAGTGTGCCTTTCATGAATCTAAAAAATAAAGATAAAAAAAAAGCACAGTATACCCAGCTTAACACTTGCATGTCTTAAGTACCCAAAGAGAACCCTGATACAGGGAGGACACACAGTCATAGATATTGTGTTGGACGGCCCGAGGATGGAACCTACCATCTCCTTGCTGAGAAAGGAGAGCTAGCCACTCTGCCACTGTGCACATGCAACAGACATGTCTGAAGTTGCCTCACACACAGTTTCTTTCTCCCAGTAGTATCAGCTGTCCTGTTGTCACGCCCGTATGGTTCGGCTCATGAGCGAGTCGATGTTTGTTTAAAGCTCTTTATCACTGCCGCCTCATGTCCCAGGCGTCTTATTAAACCAGGATCAGCACGGCCACGGCAAACCACGTTTAGAGCCGGGCAGGAGGAAGTGATTGGCCATAGATCAGGCTGTATTAGGTAACAAAGACTTGGATTAACTGGCTGTTTAATCAATGGGCTGTCTGGCTTCTGTGTGTGTCTATGAGAAGAATCTTACCCTTTCATTACCACATTAAAGTGTATAGGTTTGAAGCGTATTTGTTGGAGTGTAGGATGGTTGCAAGGTATATACAGACATTTTACAGAACAGTTTCTCTATTCTCTTAACCAACATTTCAACTGTTCCAAACATTAAACTGTGATGAACTGATAAACTTTTAAGGGGAGTTTGATAGATCAGAATTAAGACTATTACTTTTATATTCATTCATCTTCTGTTTATTGCCAATAGGGGTCACTGGTGGCTGGCCTTAGGCGGACTACATCCTGCCTGTCCAACAACCAGTTAGATGCAGGGCTGATGCAGAGAGAGACACAACCATTCACTCTCACATTCATTTACTGGGAGTCTTTGGAAAGAAGCCATGGAGGCCACACAGTAGAACATAGACTCCACTCAGAGAGATCGTAGATGCTGCCTCTTGGTTTGAACCCTCCTTGCTAAGAAACATGAGCACTAACCACTCTTCTCTGCATCCTTGGTATTTTAACAATGATAAACTTTTCTTAATTTAAAGAAAAACAAGATCAAGGCACTGGACCTTGTAACATCACCCATGTAGTGTATCGTCTTGAATGCCGCTGTGGCTGTTTCTATGTTGGCCTCACTAAAAGGAGGCTCAGAGATAGAGTGGCTGAGCATAGATATGCCATTCGTACTGGAAATTTAAACTATCCAATGGCCAAACATTATATGGAGGCTCATCATGGAAGTGACTCTCACTATGGATGCCAGGGGCGGGGACAAAATCCTACACCTTAAACAAAGAGAAGCCTATTGGATCCATGTTCTCAAGGCCATGAGTCATCCGGGCTTAAATGAGGACTTAGATCTTTCATGTTTTTTATAATTGTAAATCATTGAATTGAATCATTGAATATTTTTTTCCTCCATTTTCAAATGGTGCACTGTTTCCTGTGTGTAGAGGGATAACCATAGTTTTTCTATTTCAAAATGTCTGGTTACTGCCCCTTGTGTCAGGGAGGACAGCTTTAGTCCTGGCTGCGCACCTGCAGCCAGTGAGTATAAATTAGTGTTTCCCTTTATCTTTGTGTACACACCCTGAAGAAGGCGCAAGCTGACACGCGTTGGTGTGTTTTAATGTCTCCAGCCCTCATCTAATAAAGGCCTTTTATACTTTTTCAACAGTGCCTGGACCTTGTTTTTCTTTAACTTTTGTTACCCTTTCCATGAGCACCATTGGTTTTGCAGATACCTGTAGCTCCCTGTGTTAATCTGTTTTTGAAACTTTTCTTAATGTTCCTTTTAGAAGTTCAAGCATAGAATTGTTTGATTATCATCAGAAACTGATAGCATCCTATCTGTGTGAAATGCTTATTATTATTCATGAAACATAGGTTTAAAATAAGCTGAAATCAGAGAGGAAAAGAATGTGCTTGTTAAAATGACAGCAAAGTCAAAGCTTAAAACCAAAACAAACTTATCTCAACACAGCAAAGAGCCTTCTTTAAAGGGAATACAATATGTGAGCTTTTAACCTTGTTCTAATGTTTGCACCTCAAAAACATACAATACATGGAGTATTTTGTTTCATTCACACATTTGAGTAATCCTGTATGCTGAGGCGATGCCCTTCTCAAGAGCTGAAAGTGCTCTGTTTCATTGTTTTACGTCACACCCACATATTCCTGCCCCTGCACGTTTCCAAATCCCATACACCATCACCAAACTTGAAATATCAATTTGAGCGCTTAAATTGAGAACACTTTGAAGCAGTCAGCTCATTTATCTTGGTGTTGCTAATAGCCGTGCTATCATATCTGTCTATCACCCAACACTCAGTACAAGCACTGTGGGATTCCCCTCTCATATCTGAACTCAAATCCTCTTTATTCACATGTGAACTCAAACGTAGAAGAACAAGGGGCAGCATTTTGTAGATTTTTTTTTTTTTTTTTACAGAGGGAATTTTAGATTTTTTTTATTTCGTCCATCAGTAAACTAGAAAATACTGTCAACAGCCTTAAAAAAACAAATGAGTAAAATGACTCATAAATCACGTTGGGGATTTTATCTCAAGAAATCATTCTGTAAAATCCTTCAAAATATTATTAAGTACAAGTCTGGAAAAAGTCGGTGCTTGTAGGTGCTAATGAGGTGAAGTTTGGAGTGTGAGAAAAACTTAAAAACAGCCTCTGAAAAATACATTTTTAAGAGAACTCTATGAACACAAGTTATTAAATGTATTAAACTAAACACCTTCATGTGCAATTTTGACATTTTCTTTATTTTAGTGTTAAAGCCTTATTTTAAAGGAGAAAACTGAAAGAAAAGAAAAAAAACGCCTGTAGTGTCTCCTCTTAAGGAATAAAACATGAAATGCTAATGCAAAGCTGTCTTTTCTTATTTTGAAAAGCTTTAAAACAGCATACAGTATATATTCAAAGTGGGGAGTGTGGCGAGTGCCCAGTTTATGGGCACTGTATGAAAGAAGCTAATAAAATAAAAATGGCTCCTCTCTGGCCCTTAAAGTTTTTTGTTTTTTTTTTCCCCAAGATTGACAAATGGATAAAACACAAACAAAGAGCCATAAATTAGAATCTTGTAGAAAAGTACACTTACTTCAGTAGTTTTATTCAAAAAGTAAAATGCATTATATAGCTTGTACAGTTAATTTTATGATATTTTTATTAAATACAAGCCATAATCATTACAACTGACATAAATAAATGCTTCAAATACTGTATTTAAGCTTCACTTTGAACTGAACGATGCAAATGAATTCATTTGTTGCCGTGCGCATGTACATGAAAGAGCAAAAATAATCTTTCGAAAACAACATGAAAATGGTTCTTGTCACACTGTCTCCTCTACATTTCATTAGTATTTTGCTCCTCTCCTGTCTGTCAGTGAGGTTTTGTTAACTTGTGTGTGTGCTGGGCTGAGGTCAGAGCAGAGCGAGGCTGACTCTAATCTGTTGCTGTCAGGACTATCCTGTCGTTCACATAAACACGGCCCTGTTTCCCTGGAGACGCCTCTGTCAGTGATGCAGGGTCAGGCAGATTAAAAATGCTTTATTTCATTCATAAATGATAAATGAAACATACTGTACATGGGTGTAATTGAGATGCTGTATCCTGAGAGATTAAAGAGGTAGCCAAGGACATTTGGGAGGGATTTATAGAGACGAAAGAAAGGACACTTTATCAATGAGACAGAGACACCAGAGAGGTTCTTAAACAGGGAAAAAAGCTTTTTATTTCCTTAAACTTTTTATATGCCATTTTACTACAAAATGAAAAATGTCTGTGAGGAATCAGTGGAAACAGAGCAATACACCTTTTTGTTTTGATAAATGAATGAGAGCAGACTGGATGTAGAGGGGCTTGTTGATTGGTCAGTGCTTCAGGAAGTGGCCGGGGGTTTAGGGGAGAAGCAGGGGCTCATGAAACTGAGCATTTTGAGACCTCAGAATGCCCGTGCCAGAGAATACATCCATCCATCTTCTTCCGCTTTATCCGGGACCGGTTCGCGGGGGCAGCAGTCTAAGCAGAGATGCCCAGACTTCCCTCTCCACAGACACTTCCTCCAGCTCTACTTGGGGGACTCCAAGGTGTTCCCAGGCCAGCCGAGAGACATAGTCCCTCCAGCGTGTCCTAGGCCTCCTCCCAGTGGGACATGCCCGGAACACCTCCCCAGGGAGGCGACCAGGAGGCATCCGGAACAGATTCCCGAGCCACCTCAGCTGGCTCCTCTCGATGTGGAGGAGCAGCGGCTCTACTCCGAGCTCCTCCCGTGTAACTGAGCTCCTCACCCTATCTCTAAGGGAGTGCCCAGCCACCCTACGGAGGAAACTCATTTCGGCCGCTTGTATCCGGGATCTTGTCCTTTCGGTCATGACCCAAAGCTCATGACCATAGGTGAGAGTAGGAACGTAGATCGACCGATAAATCGAGAGCTTTGCCTTTCGGCTCAGCTCCTTCTTCACCACGACAGACCGATACAACGACCGCATTACTGCAGACGCTGCACTGATCCGTCTGTCAATCTCACGTTCCATCCTTCCCTCACTCGTGAACAAGACCCCAAAATACTTGAACTCCTCCACTTGAGGCAGAAACTCCCCTCCAACCTGGAGAGGGCAAACCACCCTTTTCCGGTCGAGAACCATGGCCTCGGACTTGGAAGTGCTGATTCCCATCCCAGCCGCTTCACACTCGGCTGCAAACCGCCGCAGTGCATGCTGAAGGTCTTGGCCTGATGAAGCCAACAGGACAACATCATCCGCAAAAAGCAGAGATGAAATCCTGTGGTTCCCAAACCAGACTCCCTCCGGCCCCTGGCTGCACCTAGAAATTCTGTCCATAAAAATTATGAACAGAACCGGTGACAAAGGGCAGCCCTGCCGGAGTCCAACATGCACTGGGAACAGGTCCGACTTACAACCGGCAATGCGGACCAAACTCCTGCTCCGGACATACAGAGACCAGACAGCCCTTAGCAGAGGGCCTCAGACCCCATACTCCCAGAGCACCCCCCACAGGATACCACGAGGGACACGGTCGAACGCCTTCTCCAAATCCACAAAGCACATGTGGACAGGTTGGGCGAACTCCCACGAACCCTCAAGCACCCTATGGAGGGTATAGAGCTGATCCACTGTTCCACGATCAGGGCGAAAACCGCATTGTTCCTCCTGAATCCGAGGTTCGACTATCGGCCGAATTCTCCTCTCCAGAACCCTGGAATAGACTTTCCCAGGGAGGCTGAGAAGTGTGATCCCCCTGTAGTTAGAACACACTCTCCAGTCCCCCTTCTTAAAAAGAGGGACCACCACCCCGGTCTGCCAGTCCAGAGGCACTGTCCCCGACCGCCACGCGATGTTGCAGAGACGTGTCAGCCATGACAGCCCCACAACATCCAGAGACTTGAGGTACTCAGGGCGGATCTCATCTACCCCCGGTGCCTTGCCACCGAGGAGCTTTTTAACCACCTCGGTGACTTCAGCTTGGGTGATGAATGAGTCCATCCCCGAGTCCCCAGCCTCTGCCTCCTCAACGGAAGACGTGTCAGTGGGATTGAGGAGATCCTCGAAGTATTCCTTCCACCGCCCGACAACATCCCCAGTTGAGGTCAACAGCTCCCCACCCCCACTGTAAACAGTGTTGGTGAAGAACTGCTTCCCCCTCCTGAGGCGCCGGACGGTTTGCCAGAATTTCCTCGAGGCCAACCGATAGTCCTCCTCCATGGCCTCCCCGAACTCCTCCCAGATCTGAGATTTTGCCTCCACAACCGCCCGGGCTGCAGCACGCTTGGCCTGCTGGTACCCTTCGGCTGCCTCAGGAGTCCCACGAGCCAGCCAAGCTCGGTAGGACTCCTTCTTCAGCCTGACGGCATCCCTTACTTCCGGTGTCCACCACCGGGTTCAGGGGTTGCCGCCACGACAGGCACCAGAGACCTTACGGCCACAGCTCCGAACGGCCGCATCGACAATAGAGGTGGAGAACATGGTCCACTTGGACTCAATGTCTCCAACCTCCCCCGAGATCTGGTTGTCTGGTTGAAGCTCTCCCGGAGGTGGGAGTTGAAGACCCCTCTGACAGGAGGCTCAGCCAGACGTTCCCAACAGACCCTCACAATACGTTTGGGCCTGCCAAGTCTGTCCGGCCTCCTCCTCCGCCAGCGGATCCAACTCACCACCAGGTGGTGATCAGTTGACAGCTCAGCCCCTCTCTTCACCCGAGTGTCCAAGACACACGGTCGAAGGTCAGATGAGACGACTACAAAGTCGATCATCGACCTCCGGCCTAGGGTGTCCTGATGTCCTGACGTGCACTGATGGACACCCTTGTGCTTGAACATGGTGTTTGTTATGGACAAACTGCGACTAGCACAGAAGTCCAATAACAAAGCACCACTCGGGTTCAGATCGGAAAGGCCATTCCTCCCAATCACGCCCCTGCAGGTATCACTGTCATTGCCCACGTGGGCGTTGAAGTCTCCTAGTAGAACAATGGAGTCCCCAGTCGGAGCACCTTCCAGTACCCCTCCCAGGGACTCCAAGAAGGCCGGGTACTCTGCACTGCTGTTCGGCCCATAGGCCGAAACAACAGTGAGAGACCTGTCCCCCACCCGGAGGCGCAGGGACGCGACCCTCTCGTTCACTGGGGTGAACTCCAACACATGGCGGCGGAGCTGGGGGGCTATGAGCAAGCCCACACCAGCCCGCCGCCTCTCACCGCGGGCAACTCCAGAGTGGTGGAGAATCCAACCCCTCTCAAGGAGCTGGGTTTCAGAGCCCAAGCTGTGCGTGGAGGTGAGCCCGATTATATCTAGCCGATACCGCTCAACCTCCCACACAAGCTCAGGCTCCTTCCCCCCCAGCGAGGTGACATTCCATGTCCCCAGAGCTAGTTTCTGCGCCCATGGATTGGGCCAGCGAGGCACCTGCCTCTGACCCAGATCACAACGCACCGGCCCCTTATGGTCCTTCCTGCGGGTGGTGGGCGTACGGGAAGGCGGTCCCACATAGCCTTTTCGGGCTTGGCCCGTGGGAGGAGACCCGGCCACCAGGCGCTCGCCTGCGAGCCCCAACCCCAGACCTGGCTCCAGGGTGGGGCCCCGGTGAAGCCAGTCCGGGCGACGTAATGGACCTCATTTTCATGCTCATCATAAAGGGCTTCTGAACCGCTCTTAGTCTGGCTCGTCACCTAGGACCTGTTTGCCATGGGAGACCCTACCAGGGGCATTAAGCCCCAGACAACATAGCTCCTAGGATCACTCGAGCACTCAAACCCCTCCACCATGATAAGGTGGCGGTTCAAGGAGGGGGGGTGGCGGTTTAAGGAGGGGCTACAGAGAGAATACAGGATTACCCAAATAGGTGTGGATGAAACAAAACACAGCTGCAGAATGTAAGACAGGCAGGAAACAGAAAGAGCAGAGAGACACCCGGAAGTGAAATTTTATCTGACTTAACAGTGCAGACATGGGATTCAGATTCTTGAGTGTCTAATTTATCAGGAGCAGAATGGTACCTGTCCCAGCGTGTGTGGAGTGACCTCTTTTGGAACAGCATTCAGGGGCCTCAGCCTAGTCAATCTGTAACTATCCTACCAAGAAATCATAGAGAGTAGGGCCAGTTTTTAGTCCATAATAATGTGTCCTATCCTTCTCTATCTTCAAAACATGCAATGTGAACCAATTTCTCACAATATCTCAGCTGCACTGTAATAAAAGCAACCGAAATTACAAATTCAGACATTTTTGTAGCCTGTGGTGTTTTAAGGCGCCTCGGTCCACAGTCCCAAGTGATGAGAGGCTCATAGACTATGTGTGACAGTGTGATGGATCCACTGGGGAACCACTAAAGGAGGAACTTCAAACATTTACACAAAAACAAAAGTTAATGCCCAAATAGTTCACTCAGTGCTACGGTCTGTGTGGAGCAGCTGCTTGTGTTTAATAATAAATTATAATAAATTGTTATAATAAAGAATGTTTTGTCTTGAGTCTTCTTGGAGAAAATCAAATCATAACATTATCTATAATGCACAACAATACAGACTGATGATTTAATTCTCTTTATTGCAGTGAGACTTTATTTGAAAAGAAAAATATGTTCCTCTTAACTAACTGTGTTAAGAATTAGGACATTTATTATATTGACTTGCCTATAAAAATGTACAGCCTTTTATAAATCTCAAGTCGCATTGGTCTGACATTTTCCTGTCACATCAACAGCAGTCCAGCACTTCAATACTAAAGATGAAAAGCATTTTAAAGTGTTCAAATACATTGCGGTGTGTGGACTGCTATCTTTGTGAAAATCCAACCAGAGTCAGGTCAGATGAATGCAGTGGGGCACTTGCGGAAATAAACATCTGAATTTATCACTTCAAAGTGAAGAGGGGCTCGAGCGGCCGACACACACACACAGAGGGGGACAGAGGGGCGCGTTTCCACGGTAACAGGCTGGTTCTGGACCAGGGCTTTGAGATGGAGGTATGTCAACAATCACACAGCGCCAACAGATGTCCCCTCCATTGTTCTGGCGGAGAGGAGAGAGCCTTTTACATGTGAGAGTGCCAAACACAGCTATCGGCAAATCAACAAACAGCATGGAGCACAGCTGGGTTACACTCTCAAACTGGGAGGGAGCCAATATCAGTGAGTTAAAAGGAAAGTATGCCATTTTTCACTTGCATATGAGTAAAACTGTAATTACCCATTCATTACCACATCAAGAGAGCCTAAATCCCATAGTATTATCATGTCATTTTTAAACGTGGATTGTCAATTAAAGTGGACCTTTTTTTTTTTTCTTTTTTTTTTCAGGCTTTTTGAAATAGGTTCAGACATCTTTGCATTAGTATTTCACATTTTATAACTTAAAATAATGTATATGCAATGAAAACACAACATTTGGGGTGTTACTTTCACTTTGCAAAAACTGCTCGAATTAGGTGGCTGTCACTTTAATACCCTGCAGGCCCCGCCCACGTTTCTCAGTGAGCTCTGATCCCTTTGCAAACACTGCAGTTTGTAGAGTGCTTACTGGAGAAGGTGGGGTTTGTCTACGTACAGAAGAGAGACCAAGCGTTTCCAGCTCTTGAGAAGGGCAGTGCCTCAGCATACAGGATTACTCAAATATTTGTGAATAAAACAATATACTACTCCAGGTATATTTTTGATGAAGAAACATTATTATAATACAGCCATATGTTCCCACAGCTGTATGTTCCTACAGCCCTATGTTCCCACATTTGCAACATTATTTTCATTTTCATGTTTAACCCTAACTCTACCCAAACCCTTACCCCAAATCTTAGAAATGTGGATACATAGAACCAAATTTTGACATAGGGCTGAGTAGACATAAAGCTGCAAGCACATAGGACTGTGGGAACATAGAGCCTAATGTTGAAATGTGGAAACATAATGCTGTGGGAACATTGGGCCTATTTTTTAATCTAAAAACATTGGAACGTAGAGCCTAATGTTGAAATGTGGGAACATAAGGCTGTGGGAACATAGAGTTGTGGGAACATAGAGCCTAACTTTGAAACGTGGAAACATAGAACTGTGAAAACATAGAGCCTCATTTTGAAATGTGGGAACATAGCGCCCATTTTCTTTTTCTTTTTTTTTTTATCTTAGAAATGTGGGAACATAGGGTTGACCCTAAATGCATAAAACAAATCAACAAATCTCCCTACGAGGACTATAAAGAGCAAATTCACCAGGACGTCCTATGAGGTTGCTGCTTGAATTTATTGTTGGATAGGTATCTCCAAGTACAGCACAGTTATTAATGGTACATCTTCACTTATATTTCTACTCACCAACACCTGCCTACACCTACCTACATTCATATTTGTAACCTTTTCCCCTGTTTTATGGAAAACATAACCTGGTCACATTGAAAATCATTTGCAATCACTGACCATTAATACACAGGTTATTGTAAAGCCTTAAAGACGACCTCTGTTCAGATGTGGCAGCCTTAGCCTCAGACACGTGTGTGGTATTTCTGTCTCCATTCAGACCAGACAGTCTACACACTCTCTGGCAGCGCATTATTTAAAAATGCGACAGTGCGTTTTCAACTCTGTCCAATAATTTTTTTCCCCCTCTTTTTTCTCCACAGTGTTCTGTTTGTGATCGAGTGCCGGCTGCCAGAACGCAGTCGTGAGCTGGAATACTTTGTGTTTGGGAAAAAGGCTCAGTGTGTGGCACTGAATTAATGCTTCAGAGCAGAACTGAGGGCTTAAGGATCCATCTACAGCTACGGAGCAAATGAAACGATGCTATCACCTCAATCTGTTTGTGTCTCTCTAAGGTCATCTTTTGTTCTAACTCCTGCTTCGTGTGATTGGACCAGAACAGCCCTCACCGTTAACCCCTGAGCTGTACATGGATGGAGGATGGGGGGCAATAAAACACCCATGATCTCTTTCTGTCTCACCCCAGGCCAAATATTCTATTCTGAGAGAGTACGATCTGTCATTGTCACAAACTGTACCCAACCAGCTTCTTCTCCAGGAACAAAATCACCTTGTTCTGAAGCCTGCTGTTGTATCCAGGGAATCCAATACACTTTTTTTTTATTCTTAAGGTGTCTTTCTCTTCCTCAAGGTATAACACATAGATATAGAGGGATTTAGAGGTTGCAGTGCCACCAGCATTGCCTTGAACAAACATTCAAACATAAAGCCTGGAGCCACTGACACATCTTATCTGGTTACAATTGTACTTATGGGGTAAAATTCTTATTTGGAAAGGCATAATCAATAATCAATTGATCACCACAAATCCTACTAATAAGTTAGCAGCGACCCTGATGTATCATGGCAACAGACCAAAGCCACCAACACAGCGCCTACGTGTTAATGTCTATGAGGAGTACCTAGCTGGAGGATTAGCCTGTTGTGCATGTTTTTAGGTTGATGGGGAAAACTGGAGTACCCAGAAGAAGCCCACCCAGACACGGGAAGAACATGCAAACTCTACACAGAAAGGCCCCACATGGTTCAGGTATCTACCCCGGGACCTTCTTGTTGTGAGGTGATAAGCACTTTGCCACTATGCCTCTGTCTATATCATGGATGTTTTATAAGACAGAAATTTATACATTGCAGGTGGGAAGAAAAGATTGTGGCTTTCAAAACCCTTTCTATGTGGGCCCCAGAGCTACAGCTTTCACATGTCAGGCATCTTTTACTTAAGACCACTTTTCAGCACTGACTAATGGGATCAAAGGCAGAACAGATGTCATAAGATTTTTATATTTCTTTCATTTCTTTTCACAATAAATGGAAAAAATCCTTTCAAATACTCTTTTCTTCTTCTGCAGCACAATGGAAGAAAACTTGTGCGATTAGATTTTAAATTTTAAATGTCTTTGAATTACAAAATTTTAGAAACATTTTAAAGATATGTATTTCTTGTTTGTTAAAATCAAGAATGGCTTTAGATAAGTAAAAAAGACAATTAATTACACAAACACCTTGCCAAAAACATTTGCTTGCACATGCACAAATGAACTTGCAACTAGTACAAATGGGGCAAGTGATACTGATGTTTCATGCAAAAAACATTTTACAGCATATTTTAGACTCTGAACCTGGCCAATTTGAGGACTTGAAAATATATAAATCACATTTCTAAAATGAATTTACTTTTTCATAAAAACACCAGAATACAGTGTATTATGAGCAGCTTTGTACTTATTTCTGAACAAGGACAGCAGCAGAAGGCAGCTGTACAAAGACTTTTATATGTGGTTGTTACCTTGGATGTCATTGGAACTTTACTGTTGTTAAAATGAAAACAGGACAAGGAAAAAAATCCCACAGAGGACTGGACAATAATGTGGATTTCAGCAGAATCAACTGGTGATGAAGAAAAGCACTAAACACCATTAATCAGGTCAGAGAAGTTATTAATTAGCTCAGTAGCTAGTGCTACCTTGGTTAGCTCTTCCACTTCCAGTGTCCTGCTTGCGCAAAGCAAGTAGGGGAGTCTGCCTCATCAGGCTAGGTCTGAGTAGTTATCAGTTCACAAGTCTGAGTCATTGAAGCTTAAGCCCAATAACCCTGCATCTGTGGCTAAAATAAGTTTCATCTTGCTTTTGATAAATACCCAACATTTGCTGCTTAGTTCATAAAGTTACACGTTTAGTTTGTAGATTACTTTTAGGAAAATCTGTTTAGAACTGTTTTCCTATCAGCTGTTAGTCTCAGTGGGAAATCAGCAGTGCTTTAGTGTAATTCAGTGCTGATCCCTCAGAAGAAACAGCTCAGTCGCAGCCGTTAGCCGCTCCATCTTTAATATTGATTTCCTGCTTGCTGCACTAGTCTGTGGTGTTTTAGATCTTCAGGCCCCGGCTCTATCACTGCTGCTGTCACTGTCGCTGTGTTTCTTTCTGCTGCCAACTCTTTCCTCTCACACACTTTAGGAAACATAATGAGACTGAGCTCTGCTTCGGGAACATAATCTTCACTTGATCTTAGAGACATAGCACCAAGGAAACAAGAATTAGCTCAGCATTTTTACTCCAAACCACAAAATTCTAGCAGCACTATACAGCAAACACATCAGGGCACTGGGCACTGTGGAAAATGACAGCATTAATGAAAAAAAAAAAAAAAAAAGAATGGTACAAAATGTTTATGATATGTTAAAATTGGTAATGCTACTGGAGCAGAAATTATTGCGACTGGAATGTTTTTCAAGTCACTACAATAATGAAATCTGTGTCCATGCCTATTATCACTCACAAATGACCCAATAAAACATGTATTGTTCAAATTTAGAATCAGAAATCAAACAAAAGCCATTTTTCTTTGTTTGTTACCAACATAATGTGAAAACAAACTTTTTATTTGATGCTTACTTAAAATATTAAAGGGGTTATATTCTGCAAAATTTACTTTTTTGAGCTTTCTCCCACATTATAATGTTGTTACCTCAAAAACACACCAGGAGTTGTGTTTTGTTGTATTTACACCTGTTTAAGTAATCCTGTATTCTCTGGGGCTGAGCTTCTGAGCCCTGAAAAACATGAATAAAAGCATTGTGTATAGCCTTTTTAAAGAAACATCTAAAGCAAAATATGGCAGAGTTTCATTATTGTCAACATAAACACCTAGTACTAGAAAGCCAGACACTTTGGATTTATATAGTGCCTTTCTGGACACTCAAAGCACTTTACAATTAAGTGTATTATTCATCCACTCCTCTGTGACACTTGATGTAAGCTACTGCTGTTACTTCTCGGGGCAGACTGACGGAGACTTGGCTGAAATTTTACGGCTACGGCCTCACCGACCACCATCAAAAACACGATCACACTAACATATTCATACAGGCAAAGTAGGTGAAGTGTCTTGTCCTGGAACAAAACAACAGCATGAACTGGGAAGAGCAGGATTCAAACCACCAACCTTCGGGTTATGGGACTGCTATACCTACTGAGCTACTGTCCCCCCCCAAACAGCCAAGCCAACAAAGTAAAATTAAAAAGGCACCACATTAAAAACACATCACACTTCCAAGTCACAATCACAGCATGAATAAAGTCAATGGAATATTTAGCCTCTGGTTGTTGTTATTATTATTTTTTCTGTTTTTATTAGACTAAGAACTGTTTTGTTTTACATCCCTGAATAAATGAAACAATAATGAGGAATTGTTTTTTTCTTTTGAAGGTGCCTTTTTATGGCGCTCCCTTCTGCCCTCCGGTGAATTCACTCAAAAAGAGACAAGATTGCTTTTCTAATCTCAGCCCGCTCTCCTCATGTGGCTCGCCCCCCTCAGAGTCACTGACAAGAGGAGGGAGCTTTAAAGGAGCCATCTTATGCAAAATCGACTTTTTTGAACATTCTGCCATGTTCTGATGTTGCTTCCTCATCAGAACATTCCTGGAGCTGTGATTCTGAGGCCTGAGAACGCCTGATTCCACAAAACAGGAAGGTCTGACCAATCAACAAGCCCTCTACATACAGTCTGCTTTCAATAATTTATTCAAAAAAACGTTGTACAGCTTTGATTCCTCACAATTTTTATTTTGTAATAAACCTGCATCTTACAAAAAGTTTGAGGTAAAACATTCTTTTTTTATGTTTCTGCTCAAAAAAGTGTAACAGCTCTGCACTCTAATGGCCGCTTCTTTATGGCAGTAGTAAAGTTATTATTGGAAATTATGTTTTTAAAGCTTGTCTATGAAGGTGAACCTGTAGACAGTGCAGTGATTTGAGCACTCACTGAACACAATCTGAAAACTTGAAGCTAACAAATACGAAATTGAAATATGTATTTTTTTCACCTGTTACAAATATATTTTTACAAGTATTAATTATGTTTCACAAGTACAACAAATCTCCAAATTCTGTGCTTTTGAATTTTGAGAGATTTCTTGCGATACGTCCATCTCAAAACTCTCCATTTGTACTTGTAAAGAGCAGGGGGCGGGGCTGCTGCGGTAACCAATCACTACCAAGCAGTCAGCTCATCTATCTGTTAGCTTCATGTTTCTAATAGCTGTGCTAACTAGAAATCATACCCATCATACAGCTGCACTCTTTTTACCATAACTTGCTACTACTATCCAGTTTTTGCAGCCAGTGTGGGTTTGGGCTGACGGAAGGAAGTGGGCGGAGTCAGAGGGCCTTAAAGGGACAGTGTCATGACCCTGTAGTGTCTTCATCTTGTTTCCCTTGTATTTTATTTTGAAGCCTCAGTTACCTCTTGTGTTTTTTTGTTTTACTTCCTCCTGTGTTTCCCACTTGATATATTTCAAAAAGTTATAAATACTACTAACAGTATAGTGATATATTGAAAGTCCTGTCCGTGCTCTTGAACCTAACCCTGGTCAGTGGACAGTATGGTGCTGCTCAGTGACCCCTGGATAGATCACTGCATTATTTCAGCCTCATTTGCTGCTGGTGTTGTGAAGCTCCAGAGGCTGTTAATGGAGTACACTGCAGTATTAACACTTGTACGAGCGCTGGAGCAGCACTAATCTGAGATCTCACATTCACAGCTTTAAAGTAATACTCCCACTACTTCACACTGCATTAATGAGCTACTTCTGCTTCCAGAAGTCAATATACTAAAGGATCATTCTCCAGATCTGAAATGTGTGTCCTTGAAAAATACAAAAATTATAATAATAATAAAATAAAAAATAAATAAATGCTTTTTTTAATATATGCTGGGCTGTTCAAGGTTTTATTAGATAGAACAGTGGAGACATGACAGGAAATGATGAGACATGATGCGTCATGAAAACACATTTTTACATTTTTGATTGTTGTCACACAAATATAACTGTGATTGTCACTAAATCTTGTTTTTGTCTACAAACAGAATATTCATGCAATGCTACTAAATTATACAAATATATGTATTCTAATAAAAAGTGCTGTTATTTCTCATATGCAATAATAGTAATAACATCCCTTGGGCGTAGCCTCAGTTCCATCATATTGAACAAAATGTAACATAAATAAAAGAGTCATTTATCATGTGTGCACTTGGTAACAATAGCAAAGCTGATAACTGAGAGTTTAGTCTCTGAGTTGACTGAAAATGCCAGAAAAATACCAAAAAATCTTCAGCAAAACAAGACTTACTCTTCTGGTGCCATTACAAAAACAAACTATATATAATTTAAATTTAACCTTAATATTTGAAATTTAAATGCCGTGTCTTTTAAGTATATTGAACTAAAAATTGCATTAGCATAATAATATAGTCCTCATTTTATGAGGTGCATCATCAAAATTGTTTAGTCCACTAGAAAAATAAAAGCAGAGGTAGATTTGTTTTTTTGTTTTTTTTTATTTTGCCTTGAAACCCATCCATCAAATGTATAAAAAGTAAAAAAAAATAAAAATAAAATAAATGTCTATATTAAAAAAGGAGCATCATCAATTGTTTTTGTCCCAAAACAAAAAGTAAGAGCAGAGGAAGATTGATAAACGTGATGCCTCAAAAAAGAAACCCACCTCTAGACATTAAAAAGTCCATTAAAATAAAGCCATGTCTAATTTTTTTAAAAAGCTTGTTTGCTGAACACTTTTAAAGTTTGAGGCAAGGTTTTCTTTCTGTGGCTTTTTGTGGTTTTTTTTGTGTTTTTTTTTTTTTTTTTTTAGTACATGCTGTTTTATTCTGAGGAGCGCTTTTTATTTTCAGACAAGATTATTTCATTTTGATGAATGAGTTTTTTTTGTTGTTTTTTTTAAACAATCTTAAATCAATCCTAAAACAATCCTAAAAATTGAGACATGGCTTTATTTTAATGGACTCTTTAATTTGTATGGGTGGGTTTCTTTTGATGATGCTGCTTTTTAATATAGAAATTATTTGAATTTTGGTGTATTCTTTTTTAAAATATATTTTGTTTTGTTTGTTAAGGAAAAAAACTATTTTGATGTTACATTTGAGGGCCACCATACTCGTGATCAATGTATGTGATGAAAATAACAATGGAAATTTTAAAATCTCCAATATTTTTTAGTATTAGTTTTGAGATATTGAGTAGGGTACAGGACTATGAAAATTAAATTCTAAAAACAACATTTATTAATTTAGTTTCTGCTTATTCCAGTTAGTTGCAGGGCTGACTTAAACAGACATTCACTCTCACATTCATTCACTAGGGGCAGTTTAGAATCACTGACAACACATTCTCTTTGGAGAACGTGCACATTGGAGAACCCACGCTAAAACAGAGAGGACATGCCAACACATCCCAGAGAGTTGTGTGACGGCCGGCCCAAGGATTGATCTCATGACCCTCTTGCTGGAAGACAAGAGCACTAACCACTCACTCACTTATACTATATATTAAAACTTTCATGTTTTATAATTGCAATTAAACAAAGAAAGTCCTCCACAGTGTGAGTAGTGTCAATATTTGAATCTTGTGATGATCTAAGAAAACAGTATTTCTTCATGTGGTTCTGCTTATGCCATTGAGTCATTGTTCTGAAACTGTATTGTTTACTGTCTATAAAACAATGAGGCTGTTATTAAAGTAAGAATTATTGCATTGTAACAAACACTCATCAGTACACTAGGGACTCCCCTTGAACAATGACATTATGACTGCTTTTTTGTTTATGTGGTCTTTTTTTTTTGTGCAGCAATAATTTCACATTTTGCACGACCTTGAGGCGAGGCAGGGCCGTGCGTTCTTGGCCCCTGACAGTTCGTCTCTCTGGTTTCTGTGCGATTGTGTGTCCATCACTGTCAGCGTGCAGCGTATTGATCTGATGGGGTCATGTTCACATCCTCGTCGCTCTGTGTCAGCGCGGCCATCATGTGGAACGGTAAAACAACACAGTGACTTCACGTACGCACTTCCTGGAACAACACCAGAGATCCACGAGTCAAATGTCTGTCACTGTCAAGGACAAAAGGATGATTTATGACTCTGCAGATGGAATGGAATATTTACTGCAATAAAAAAGCAACTGTGTTTATCAAATCATATGGAATTACAGTAAGAGAGAGAAGGTTGTTCGATAATCAGAAGATGTGCAGTTTTGTTTTGTTTCCTGTCAAAAATAACCAAGATGGCGTCAGCTTATACATAGCAAAATTTACAACCTTTCTCAACAGCGATTAGTGCTTTCCTTTGTCACCTGTTGATTCTGCTGAAGTCTGCTTAGTTGTCCAGTCCTCTGTGTGATTTGATTAGATTTTTTTCACAAGTCTGGAGTTATGACCACATTCAAACAGCATTCAAACTGACTTTTTACGCAAGTCTTAAAACAATGGATTTTTGTTGCTGTCCCTGTTCAGAAACCAGCAACAATTCTTCATAAGCACAATGTTTGTTTTGGATACAAAACAGTGCTTAAGTGCTTAAGTCCCGCCCTTCATTTCTCTGATTGGTTACTCTGTCTGTGATTGTTCCGCCCATAGAAATGAAACTGAAGTGAAGGGATTCCAGTCTAAATTCTTCGTACAGAATAGGAAAAGTTATTCTGGCTGGCCAGGCTGGTAAAAGTGCCCTCGGGAAAGACATAGACTTTGACTTGCCAAATAAGGCAGTGAAAGGAGTTTTTCTTTTTATTTTCTTTTATTTTTTTATTACTTGTTTTACAGCACGTTCTTAAAACCGTTTGTGTGTGCCAAATGCAGACAATAATGTGTTTATATAGATATCTCTGTGTACACAGGGCTTTAAAGCAAGCCGCAAATTCAACAAAAGACATGTTGCGCCATTCATTTTATAATCATATATTGCTGTTAAAATATTCATGTTGTGGGCCTTGACTTGTTAGTAAACTATAATAATATATAATATTGGCCCTAATTATTAAACCTTCCTAAAGATTTGTACTTTATAGAGGATATATTATGCTTTTATTCAAATATTTTTAAACCAATCTTGGTCACCTCTAGAACAGCAGCATGTTTTACATCCTTTAAAAAAATGATCTGCCTAAAAGTAAATGTTTCCTGTAATTACTTTACTGCCATAAAGAAATACGTGAAGAGACCAGCAGAGTGCAGCGCTGTTGTGGTCTTTTGAACAGAACCATTGAAAAAGAGATTTTTATTTTCTTAAACTTTTTGTATGATGCCATTTTACTCCAAAATAAAACATGTCTGCGAGGAATCAGTGGAATCATAGCTGTACTGCCGTTTTTTAGATACATGAATGAGAGCAGACTGGATGTAGAGGGTTTGTTGATTGGTCTGTGCTTACTGGAGTGGCCAGGGGTTCAAGAGAGAGGCAGAGGTTCTTGAAAATGAGTGTTCTGTTTGGAAAGTTTTTGATGAGGGAACAGAAATTATAGCATGGTCAAAAGCTCAAACAAGTCGATTTTGGAAGTATTAGCCACACAGTTGTATAATAGAATAGAAGAGTGATATATCATTTTGTAAAGTTATTAACAGGTGTCAAGGTTAAATGCTCTTAAGTCCCATATCACTTCAAAAATGCAAAGGAAAAATTAGGTCACTTAGATGAAACCAAAAAGGCCATTTGTGGCTAAAGTTCAAAGACATGGCATTTGTTTTTTTGTTTTTTTGCAACACATCTACAGAGCCTGTCTTTCTTTCCTTATGGACAATAGGCCTGACAGACTGCCCTGACCATTACATTAATTGTATGCACATGAGAATTCTTGTAAGGATTACACATCAGTTGAAGTATTTGTACACCATTACAACTACAAAATGCGGCACACTCACTGTGGAGGATGCTTGTCTCAGTTAAGTAGGAGTTACCAAAATGTTAAATGCTGCTCCTGCTTTGAAACGTTCAGTCAGTAAACAACTGTTGAGTACCACACAGGTACACATCTATCCACTCTAAATAAATCTATTCTCTGAGTATGTGTAGTGTTTGTGTAGTAAACAGGGGGTTCTCTACAGGAGACGCCCCCCGGCCTGTTCGCTCTGAGCTGATTGACTCTGTGGGCTCTCATTATCAGCACCAAACAAAGCCGTGAACGTGCTCCAACGGTTCTCTGTTTGTTTGTATGTTAGTCTGAGCTCTGAGTGTCAGTCAATACTTCAACATATGTACAAGAACACGGGGAGTATGAGAAAACACTGATGACACGGCTGGAGACAGGCATGTTCAAGTCTGATAAACACCTGCCAGAAAAGCTTTAGAAAAAAACCACAAGATTAATGCATCAAAAAAAAAGGTTTGATTCTAATAAGTTGTGCTACTCAACATGTGGTTGATTCAAATCAGTTCAGTGTATTAACAAGAACCAATGTCGCCCAGCTAGGCCTGCAATAGGGGCCCCGAAGGGGATCTGGTGGCCAGGTCTTGTTGCAGTACCCAAGACTGGTGCTAGACAATCCTTCAACTTGGTTATTCTCATGGAGGATGTCACATGGGCAAGACACATTTTCAAACACAGCAGAGTGTGGTTCCTCAGCCATAGGGAGCCATTTCCACTCAGTCAATTTGGATCCAACCTATTACAGCTGTTTATCTGCAATGCATCTTACAAATGCAGAAGATAATCAAAAGCAACAAAGATGACGTGGGCCTTTGTGTTTTTGTTTTTTGTTTTTTCTTTGTCTTTTGTCTGTTGATGCCTGACATACTGACCACATTCAAACAAACCCACTTTTTCCACAAGTCTCTGTACAACTGACTTCTGTTGCTGTCCCCGCTCAGAAATAAGTACAGAGCTGCTCATAATACATTATGACAAAAGCGGCAACTATTCTTCATAAGCGCCATGTTTGTTTTGCTTTCAGGTCAGCGGCACTGCTTACATCCTGCCCTTTGTTTCTCTGATTGGTTCATTGGAAATGAAACTCAACCAAAAGTGTTCCCAGATTACTTCTTTGACTGGCCAGGCTAGGAGGAATGGCGACTTTGGTGTTCATAACAAATAGCTCAGTGAGAAACAGGTGGGTTTTGAGCTGAGATTTGAGGTTCTGTAACAACTCTGAGTTCCTTATGAGCTGAGGAAGGGAATTCCAGAGAGTCTGGCCATCAGCAGTGAAGGCTCGGTCCCCCAAGGTCCAGTGCTTTGTTCTGCTGATCAAGGTCAGGGGGCTGGAGTCGGCAGATCAAAGACAGTGGGTGGGGGAGTGGCGCTGGACAAGGTCAGTGAGATAACAGCAAGGTAACTGAGGGTTTTGTCGGTGATGAGGAATTTGCATTGGATACGGTATTACACTGGCAGCCAGAGGAGCTGTTGGCGGGCGGGGGTGATAAGGTCTCTG
Source organism: Bostrychus sinensis (assembly GCA_020698575.1). NCBI lineage: Eukaryota > Metazoa > Chordata > Actinopteri > Gobiiformes > Eleotridae > Bostrychus > Bostrychus sinensis. The sequence goes on along the minus strand of CM036251.1, from coordinate 29,403,804 downwards.
GAGCGGGCATGGGTGAGTAACCAGGCAGCTGAGTTTTGTATGTATTGCAGTTTTTGAAGATTGGTGGTGGGAAGTCCATAGAGAAGGCTATTGCAGTAATTGAGTCTGGAGGTTATGAAGCTATGGATGAGTATTTCTGCAGTGGAGTGAGAGAGGGAGGTACAGGGATGGGCAGTGTTGTGGAGGTAGGAGAATGATGTCTTGGTGATATATTACTAATGTGAGGTTTGAAAGAGAGAGTTGAGTCTATTATGATAGCAAGGTTATGGTGTTGGGTCACTTGGGTGAAATCAAAAATACATGAAGTCCTCCTGAGCCTGGTTGGCTTGTGTGGAACTTGAGAGGCAGCTGATAAACAGGCCGAGAGGACTGCAGCCCAGATGGAGTTTAATGGGGCCATAGAGAAGAACTATAGATCAGACACAGAAAATCTGCTAACCAGACTGTAGGAGCAGATGACACCCAGGTAGTTCAAAAGCATGGCACTGGCGTCCCTCAAGTCTCTGGATGGCCGTGTCACTTCTGCACCATCACATGCAGGATGGGACTGGCAGACCTGGTTGGTGCAGAGTGAGTGGAGGGTTTGCAGTGGGGATTGTGGACTATTATATAGTCATACTGTTAGGGTTAAACTGTTTGTCTAATGCCATAACTGAATAATACATTTACACTGACTAACACTGCTGATATTATACGCCTGCATGCAAATACTTGCTTTACTAAGCAACAAAGAAACCACATTTAGGGGGCTAGCAACTGCTTAATGAGTACAAGGACACAAAAAGAGTTTCAGTAACAGTTTTCATAAACATGCTCATTATTGCATATTTGTGAACTGACCATAACACAGCAGACTGACTTGACTGTTGCCCTGGAGAACAGTTAGGGCTGGAGTGAGCAAAGGTGGGGGCCGCCTGCACCCAAGAAGAACTTATCATTGCAGCTGGTTGGCTGTGCAATGTGCCAAGATACCTGCCTGGCTCAGGAGACCAACCAGAAACTTTAAAGTCTAAACCATGGAGCTTCCCTATAAAACTATTGTGTAGACATGCACATTCACTCTTCCGCCTAGACTGCCTGGATGAAAAATCCTTGTACAAGATTGAACCTTTACTCTGACATTTGCTAATAAATCTCCAAAACTTAATTCTTCTAGTAGTGTGATTAATGCAACCTGAAACAATACCACAATACTCTGAAAACAATGTGATCTGTTCCTGGATTAGGGGAAGAAGATAGAATAGATAGAAATTAGGGCTGGAACCTTAACGCATTAATTACAATTAATGAATTGCAAAAAAAAAAAAAAAAAAAAAAAGTGTTAATAAAATTAAGCATTTAATCACACTTGTCTATGGCAACACAGAACCTTTCTGAGTTTACTTTTTCTGCCACACAACGTTCGACATCAACACGAGCCAAAACAACAAATGTGGGAGCCTACACAATGAGGAGAAAGTAGATAGAGCAGATACAAGAGATACAGCAGTGTTAGTTAAAAATGATGCCAAAACATACAAATAAGCTCTTAGTATTACTGACATAAAAATATTGCTATTTAATAAAAATGTGATGCATTGTGATTCATTAATTACAAAGCCTCTTAATAATTAGGTAAATGTTTTTAATCACTTCCCACCATGAAAATAAATTATCAACAATTAGAGATGTAACAGTATTAAAGTTACCACGTTACAGCATAAGCAAAAGTCTCTTGATATTGTCGTGGACATGTACAGTATCAAACAGTAGGCTCCCTGAGTGAAAACGCATAGTTTTGTTGCAGCGGCGCGGTAAAAGACAGAGAAAACTATATAGACCATAATCCTTTGCTCCATTTGAGCCTGAGCGCAGCCAACACATGAGCCAACATGGAGAAGGCTGGTGTTTTTAGTAGCGTTAGCAAGATAAATAAGCAAATATCAAGACTCACGGCAGTTTTATAGAGCGGAAGATTCAAAAGTTACCTGTTATGACATAAATGTTGTTATAAATATTGTATTGTGAGGCTAATACCATGATAATACTGTAAGATTTGGATAGCGTTACATCCCTATCAGTAAAACTTCAACTTTTTCACTGTTTAAAATTTTGTCATTAGTTTGTTATTTTGTTATAGTAATATCTTGGTTTATATCACTATCTAATGAAAGTTTTAAAATACTGGAATAAAGTTCTGCTGAATACATAGTGTACACCGGCTTTAACAACAATGCTATGGGAATAAGAATGTTTACACAGACTCTGTGTATTGTTCTACACTGCTTACCATATCCAGTGGATTGTGATTTGAAGAAAGAAGAAGCCGAGGCTTAGTCCCGGGACATAACACATTCTGGATTATGAATGGTATGAATAGCTTTATTCATTTTCACCTTTGATCAATAACAAAGTCCTTGATGTTTGGAGAAAAAAAAATCAGGAGCATTAGAATCAGAGGCTTTGTTAAGTTCATAAAGCCTGGCAGTACAAGACATAAATTAGAAGGCATTGTGATTATATTTGGGAGCTTTTTTAATTATACTGCTGCAAATACAAAAAAAAAAAAAAAAAAAAATGGTAAAAAATGGTAAAAGATGATCACTGTTCATGCAGGTTGCAGAATTACATGCATCCTATTCTTTATTCTATGCATCAAAATCTATAAAAATTGTTTGAACATGAACAGTGGCGCAGTAGTTAGCACTCTTACCTCACGGCGAGAAGGTGCCGGGTTTGATTCCCAGACCAGGTGGGGCCTTTCTTTGTGGAGTTTGCATGTTCTCCCTGTGTCTACATAGGTTTCCTCCGGGTGCTCAGGTTTCCCCTACTACTAAAAACATGTGGGCCCATGGTAGTAGTGACTTGTATGTGTAATGACAAATAAAGCATTTTATTTTACTAAACAGGTAAGATGTCAAAATCATCAGGACATTTTAAAATGGCCTTGTGTGAGGTAAGGTTATTTCTGACACCGCCTTGAACTGAAATGAATAAAATACATACATTTCCTATCTTATTATTTTATTTTGAGAGATTTTTTTGTCTCAAAACTCAAATTTTGCACTCACATTTACTGCTGCTCTCACTTAAAACATGGCACCCACTCGCTTTTGAAGTATTTGTGCTTGCTTACCAACCTTCTGCTCTCAGCTTTCTCTCTCTCTCTCTCTCTTGAAACGTTGTGGAATTGACCAATCAGGTGCCAATTCTGACAATGAGCAATCAGACTGCACTGGGGCTATGTGCAAAAGGAATGTTTTTTTTAGTGAGAGTGAATGTTAAATGTAAAAAAGAAAATGCTCTCAGAATAAAATATGTTTTTCAATAAAGATTTAAGATTTTTATACATTTACCCTCCACAATCTCAACACAAAACTATATTTTTATTAAAGGTCCAATATTATGCTGTTTTCAGGCTTTTAAAATAAATTTGGACACCTTTGCATTAGCATTTTACATTTTATAACCTAAAATAATGCATATGTCTTCAATTGGGGAGCTGTTACCTTGACTTTGCAGAGAACGCTTGGATTAGGTGCCTGTCACCCTCTACTGGCAATAGACAGAGCATAATCTGGCTATTTAGCTCGGCTATTAGCAACATGACGCTAACAGATAGATAATTGAGTTGACTGCGTCGTAGTGACAGCAATTTACGCACTGTGCAAACAACATACATGGTTAAAAGTTGAAAAAGTCAATTTAGCAGAATAGGGGACCTTACAATTATGAATTCTGAATTCTAAAATCTATCATGTTCAGTCAGTTGTTTTTCTAAAGTTGCTGGATAATCTATTACTGCACAATTTGTTGAATATTGCAAAATCATTAACTTTTGATAAATGCTGTATATAAATCACTTCCTTCTTTGGCAGCAGCAGTTCTCTGTCAGGCTGAGGAGTAAAAGGCTCAGGGCACATATTTGAGTGACAGTAAGCGTCTTCACTGGTGGAAAACCTGTTCTAACCTTTGCACATCTGTTCCATCTGCAGCTGCTCCTCCAACCCTGCACCGAAAAATATTAATTGTTCTTTAGAAATTATGCAAATGGTAGCTATAGAGTATAATAGCTTGTTATGGTACAAAGGTAAGTTATGCTCTGCCAGGTGGAAAAAAAGCTAAGGTACAGGACTTTTTATGACTTATTCAGAGTGTGAGCCTTGATGGTCAGTAAGAGCAAGATACTAACCCAAAACATAAGTCCAAGCTATGCCAGAACAAGACAGTGAGCTTAAAAACATGCACCAGCCAGTTTAGTCACCACTGAGCTGGTCTGGGATTAACTGGACAGAAGAGTGAAAGCAAAGCAAGTGCCACATATTTATTGGAAAATTCTGAAAATTGTTCTATGCTCTCATTTCAGAAAATGATGAATTGAATGATGAATTCATTTATTCATTCATCTTCTTTCTCTTTCCTCCTCTGCAGGTTACACACTGGACAGTTAGTCGCAGGGCTGATACAGAGACATACACAAGTCACACCAACTAAATCAATAATGCGCCAACAAAAACTGAAACACATAAAAAAAGGAAACATGCACACAAATACAAAAAACACACAAATTCTGAAACAAGAACACAAATTTATAAACACACAAATTAGGAACCAAGTACACAAACTCTAAAAAAAAACACACACGCAAATTTGAAAACATGCACACATTTTTGTTTTATTTTTTTCAAATGTGTGTGCTTGTTTCCACATTTGTGTGAATGTTTCCGACTTTGAGTACGTATTTCCAAATTTGTTTTTTGTTTTTTTTGTTTTTTTTCATGTTTCCAAATTTATGTTCATATTTCTGAATTTGCATGCATGATTCCAAATCTGTGTGCATGCATTCAAATCTGTGTGCGAGTTGTTGCATATCTGTGAGTTTCCAAATTGGTGTGCATGTTTCACTTTTTGTTTGCATCCTTTTTTCTTTTTGTCTTGTGACTTGTCCCGTTATGAAAAGTTCATCCAAATCTGAACTTTTTTTTTTTTTTTTTTTTTTTTTTGAGCCTGTCAACAAACTCTCGCCTAACAAACACCAACAAACAAACAAACCATGCCTGGTGAAATCATATCCTCACTGCTAGAGGCAACAAAAACATTCTTGCAAAAACTGATTATGTTGCACTTCAAACTTCCAAATAATGACCATGCTGCGGATCCCGGCTGCGTTTTAAATGACACTTTCCCCACATTAGCCTCAGAAGTCTATCAGAGCAGATAAACCTGCACAGATCAAAGTGCAGCCCACGATACTTCTCCCCGAGGCTCTCTGGGACCAGGAAGAGCTCTCTTTTTAAAAGGACATGTGACGACCGCATGGCTTTGAAGCAGATGAGCATTGTTAGCGTCTCATATTGCAAAGTGACGTTCTGTGTGCACTGTCCCTACAAAACTATCCATCTCACGAATTTCTCCTGTTTGTGAAATATTTGTTCTCGGTATTTCAAAGCAGCCCCCTGAGCCCTATAGCGCTGCAGTGTAGCCATAATGAGCCGCTCTCTCCGTATGAGGTGGAATAACCGCTGCTGATAAAACGCCGGCTCCTCTCTCATGTCCCAGAGGAAAGATTGATTGCACTGAAAGCCTTTTAATATAAATATATCATCTCCGAAGTGATATGAAATCTGGTGGTGGGAGAATGCTGCTTCAACACTTTATCAGAGGAAATGTGATCCGAGTGTTGTAGACTGCAGCCTCTCTGCTCTGACAGTCAGGACACAGCCAATCAGAAGGTGTCTTTCACCTTGAATACACACACTGTCTGGGGTAAAGTAATGTTTAAATGTGTTTTACATCTGTTCTGCAGGTAGAGACCTTGTTTGACCACACTGACTAATGAAATGCTGCACAGAAAAAAAAAGTGGTTGGGTGAATGTGGTGTGTTATATGCTTTGATAGTGGCCTTCAGCTCATCTGTGTTATTGGGCTCAGTATTTTTCATCTTCCTATTGACAATCCTCCATAGATTCTCTATGGGCTTCAAGTCTGGAGATTTAGTTAGTTTATTCTTTATTTGTTAGGGATCATGTACAAATATATTAATTTCACAAGAAATTAATATATTATTTAATTATTAATTATTATTTTATATTATTATATTTAAATTTTGCTACAGCTACTTTCCATCTGCAGTCTCCAGGCAGGGGAGCACAATAAACCATTTCAGAGTACAAAATTAACATTAAATTATAGTTAAATATATAATTTTTACCAACCTGCTTCCTAAAAATGCTTTGTAGCCTAAATTCATCATTAATGAAAATACTTACAAATACAAAGGGTTAGCAGGGAATAATGATCAACACAGGAAGGGACAGTGTTAGTTTGAGTGATTGGCACAGTTGATTATTGAAAATATGCTTTTTTTAAGTTTAGAGAAAAAATAATCTGAGCGCACAAGAACATTTACCCTCCTCAGAAAACCTTTACAGGTGTTTCCAGTTACTAAGCTGATAAGAGTGTGACACCAGTTGTTAACAATAGTAAACCTATTCAAAATATTCAGTATTTGTGGTTTAAATAAACATTAAACCATAATCATAAGTATAAAAATGTATATGCACCTGTATTATGTATAATATTTGTATGGGTTCTGTCAATGACACACCAGGAGTCTTTTTACATAGCAGATTATGGCTATATCCTTTCTATACCACAGATTTCTGTGTTCATTAAAAAAGAAATCTTCCACAAAGCACTCCGTCCTCTCAGCATGGAGGTTGTGAGTTTTCTTCGCACTGCCCATCACTGTCTCTCTGGGTGGAGGCTGCATGTTCTTCATGTTACTGTGGGTTCTCTTGATTCTGGTGCTCCAGCTTCCTCTCCCCATCTAAAAGGGCAAGGGTTAGGTTAGGTTAGGTGAATTGGTGACTTACAATTTCCCAATGGATGTGTGAGTGGACAATTGTCTGTCACTGTATCAGGCCTGTGACTGGCTGTTGTCCTGGGTTTGCCCATCCTTAGGCCCATAGTTGTTGGGATAAGCTCCAACTTCACCCACCGCAAACCCTAATGGGAAGAAGATAAATGAATATAAACAAATAAAGAAATGTTTGATTTATAAAAGATTACTAAATTGCACCAAGTTACCATGTTTATTATCACTGGTCATCTGCTTAACCCTCAGCCCCCATGGCACTTTTTGGGGTTTTTCAAATGTATTATTTACTCTCATTTTGGCATTTCTTATTCTAGGCTGATGACATTTGACAAAGTAGTTCATTAATAAATGAATTTTACAATTTCAGCGTCACCACTGAAAAAAAAAAAAAAATCTACTGTCTAAATAAAAAACTCAAATTCTTCCTCTTAAAGCCCCTTTGGTCCCATTGACATTAAAATAACTTATTTTTTCACTCTGCTGCCTTTGCAATACAGAAATGTTAAATCATGTTAATTCCTCTGTAATTGTAATGTATTTTTTCATTGCATAGTGGGAAATAATTCCCTTATAATTCCCTTTAGATAACAATGACTATAGACCAGCTTTTGGGGGGCTTTAAGAGGAAGAATGAGAGTTTCTGCCCTTTTTTGTATTGGCACAGTGTTAGGGCTAATCACTGACCTATCCAGGACTAGTAATCCCTGCACTAACAAAAAAATACTTTGTATCTTTAAATAGAAAATAATTTATATTTTAAATACAAACATGGAATTATTAACAATATGAAAATGAAATCAATTTGCTATGTATGATGAGGACAAGAGTTAATGATAAACAAGGAGGCCCTGAGGATTAAATACTATTGGATGTCCCCAGGCCTGCCTTTGGAACAAGCAAGGGGGAAATTGTTCATTCACCATATAATACAGTTTCGAAACCACATTGTATTGTTTTTCAATCCTACTACTGGTCTAATGGATCAGCATCAACAATTAAATAAAACATACTTGCTACAGCCACAAGTCTATAACCAAGTTGTACCAAGGAGAATAGAAGAGAAACTTCAGGGATAGTTTGCAAATGATCATAAATCAATATACATTTCTCCAGGAGCTTTCACACTGCACACATAAGTCGCAGTGAGTTAGAGCCTGTACTAAAAGTCAATGAATGTGAAGTTGATGGATCACCAGTGGTGTTGTTTTAAAGGCGTACGATGGGGCAGCCTCCAGGATTAACCGGGACAGCTTGAGTTACAGCTGCAGTTTGGGGCAATTCAACAGGAAGTGAATCAATGCGAGGATTAATTGTTGCGCCGCATCCTGAGCAGAGGACACTCGATACGGCCGGGGGAGACGCTTAGGATGGATCTCAAATACAGACAGTCAGCACTACAACACCTTATCCCCTGACTACTACAGGAGAAGTGTGCAGACTGCAGCCAGAAACTATAAATACTGTTAAGTGTGATATGAATATCTAGGTATGTATGAAGTCTGTACTTAGAAATGGTGCCTTTGAGCCTCAAGCTAGGAAAAGGAAAGGAGGAAAAAATGAAAAAATTGTAAAAAATAAAATAAAATAATCTCCCCTGAGGCATTGATGTGTTTGCTTTTGACAGTGTTTTGTTATGTTTTTATTTATTTATTAAGTACAACAACAGTTTGTCTGTGAAGACTGTCAGTCATCCAGGCTGATTGAATCACAACAAAAGGTTTAAATAGAAGTCACCTGGACTTGGTTTTTAAAGTTGAAAACTTTTCATCTTCATCTGAAAGGCTTTCTCAGTTCTGAAATTAAACTGGCAAGAGAGCTGGGTTTTATATCCCTAGGAAGGAGGAGTTTTAGACCTGAAACTAAATTATATTGGTTTAAAATACTTGAAAGGGTTTAGTGGTTTCAGGCAAAGTGGGTGAAGTGTCTTGCCCATGGACACAGCAACAGTATGCAATTGCGGTAGCAGGGCTTGAACTACCAATCTTTGGGTTAGTGGGTAAATGTCTCTATCGATTGAGCTACAACCGCCCCAAAAGGTGATGAGAGGGCAGGCTAAAATAGACCTGTTTGATGGAAAATAGTCTGATGTTTTGTGTGGTTTACAGTTGCTACAGATGATCAGACTGAGAAACCAACAGTAAACTTCTAACCTCGCCTGTATCAGTATCTATGAGCACTTCTGCTTCTCTCTCTGTTCCTCTGAGCAGCTGCAGCACCAGCAGAGCTCCTAAAGGTAGCTTCAGTCAGAAGATAAATACAGTACAGTAGTAGTAGATAAATACAGAGAATTGACCGCTACTGTTGCCTGGTGTTGTTTATGTTGGTGTCTTGTTTAGGTGGTAACTACTTCATTACAGTGGTTCCAATAGTGTGGAAGAGTTAATAAGAAGACGGAGCTAACACCGCACTCATATGAACAACTCAGCTTGTACGTTCCGACCAATGGTGTGGAATCACTGCCACATTTTTGGGCATTTGCCATTTGCAGTGTAAGACCCTAAAATATGGAAAGCTTTTGCAGTTTTCCTTTTCATGTTAAGCTCATTTTCTGTTTGGGGTTTAAAAAGCAGAATGGATTCTTCTGCTACAAAGTATTAGTGGTCTATTTCAGCAGTGTTTGGCCTATATTCCTGTAACTACACTAGCAGATAACTGATACTTTATTTTAGGTAAAAACAATGAATTAACACCACAGAAAGTTCAGTGAGTTCCTCTCATAAATTAGTAACAGAGTGAATTTATCAAAGGCTAACTGTTGGAATACTAGCAAATTCTAATATCTTCTCTGTTAATTTTATTGAAGATATAAAAAGAATGAAGACTGTTAGAAGATGTCAACACACTGGATTTTAGCTGTACTGCTATTAAAAAAGTTTTAGTATAATATTGTATATCTATGCTTTCTTCTCCTTTGTTCCTGTACGTATCCTGGTTCCTTGCTGCAGGTTTTTGCAAGGCTGAGATATGCAGCAGGAAATTGCTTCCTGGTGGACATCAGTCTTGGGACGCGGAGCTGAGGCAGGTATTGGCTGTCATTTGTCAGGTGTCCGTGCGTTTCCTCGTCTGCTCAGACTTATCAGGCCGCGCTGCAGACCAGATAGGCGTTAAACAAATGGTCCCTGTCACTGGAGGAGAGGCTGCTGTAATGAGTGTGTCTCCAGATCAGGCTCAGAAAATGTCAGGAGTTTATAGAGAACTGCCTCCACCATACACAGGATTAGAGGCGGTATAATACATAGTGATGTCTTAGGATCATTTACATTGCCGTGAAAAAGTGATTATACCCTTCAGGATTGCTTATAATTTTGCATATCCTAAATGTTTCTGAACGCTTTTTAATATTAAACAAAGATAAACAGAGTAAATACAAAATGCTTTTTTTTATTATTATTATTTACTTTGTCAAGTGAAATGCAAATTCAACCCTACCTGGGCCAATGTGCAAAAGTAAGTGCACTCCTTGTTAAATCATGCTTTAGCTGTAAATAACTAAATAAAGTATAAAGGCTCTAAAGCTATTTCTAAGGCTATGGGACTCCAGCAAACCCTGGTGAGAGTCGTTATCCACAAATGGAGTAGAACTTAGAACAGTGGTGCATCTTCTCAGTATTAGCCTGAGTGTGTCAATGACTCATCCAGGAGGTCACAAAAGGACCCAGAACAACATTTGAAAAACTGAAGAATGCACTTGTCTCTATTAAGGTCAATGTCCATGGTTCAACAGTAAGAAAGAGATGGGGCAGTGTAAAGTGCATCCATGGGAGAGTTTGAAAGTGAAAACTACTGCTGACCAAAAAGAAAACAAGAACTTGTCTCACATTTGCCAAAAAAAAAAAAAAAAAAAAGAACAAAAACACAACTTAATGATACTCAAAGTTGTGTGAAAATATTCTGTGGACTGAAGGCAGGAAAGGAAGGAAGGAAAAGTTAAACTCTTTGGAAGGTCCTCTCACCATGGTTTGCTCCAGTCACAATGGCTTTGTAAACCTTTCCCTTTACTCAGGTTTCCATGATTTGCTAAAGCGTTACTTTTGCTCAGAGACCCAGGTAGGTTTGGGTAGGTTTTACCCCCTTAATATATGAAATAATTATTTAAAAACAGCATTTTGAATTTACAATGGCTATCTTTGTCTAATATTAACAAGTATTTGGTGAATCAAAACATGCAAGTGTGACAAATGTACAACAATATAAAATCCAGAAGGGTGTAAGAACTTTTTTACTGCACAGTATTAAGTACTCAAGTTTACTTTGATGGCACATACTGCCGGTTACTTTCAAGTCCATTATTCTGGTAAATCGACTTTTTTTGCCTAAAGCATAGTATTTTATTTAATTCATGCCGGTTTAAGTAATCCTCTATTCTGAGGCCTTAGAAAGCTCAGTTTCACAAGCCTCCACCTCTCCCACAAACCCCTGCCCACTCCAGAAAGTACTGACCAATCTACAAGCCCTCTACATCCAGTAAGTAATATAAATAAACAAGACTGAATGGCAAGGCGCTCAATTTTGCATAATTTAACATACTGATACATTACACATAGTGACAACAGTACCACCATTTGCAAAATAACAAAAATATCACTATCAAAATGAATACTGTAATTTATTTTAATAGCTGAGGTTGATTTCTCTGTATAAAATATGCGTTAATTGTGTTGAATTTAATGTTAAGGTGCAGGCAGTTAGAGGCATTGTTCACCAATAACAAAGGATCTACCCCCGTGCTGGGTAAAAATGTCTTTTATCTGCAAGCCTTTCCAATAGAGATAAATGGGTCAATTTGGAAAGTAATTAGCTGGCCTAACAAAGCATGTTCCTGAATATCTTTAGCTTTTATCACAGACAGTGCCGAATGTTTTAGAGAATGGAGAAGCTGCCTTCTGTTTTTGGGTGACACTAAGACAATAATTTCTTTAGACAAAGGGAGCTGCTGCTGATGTCAGTGTCTCTGTCAGACCAAGGTTAGAAAAACAATTAATGGCACAGTAAGTCAAGATAAGGTTCTTTTTAGAAAGACGAGAGAGTAGGTTTGAGATTTAAGACAACAAAAAACTGGAAGGCAGTGTCCTTTTACTGATCTATTTTTTACACTGGAGGCAGGGCGACCCTCACACACCTCCACGTCTGTATCTGAGAGCAGACTGGATACTGCCTGTGGGTGTATTAGTCAACAAAGGCACATCTCCTGACCCCGTGACAGTAAGAACAAATAAAAAGCAATTCATCACGAAGAAGAGCTGGATCGTGGCTGGAAATGTAACATTTTTTCTTGAGTATTTTTGACACCAGTCTTAGAAAGTGCACTTTCTAAGACTGCTGTCTGCAAAAACAACCGAAAAGGTCTTGTGTCATTCTTCCACTCTACCATCCAGAGTGTGCTGGGGCAGCAGTAGCTCAGGTGGTAGAGCCATTCTTCCACTAACCAAAAAGCTGGCTGTTCAGACCCTCACTTCCAACATTGTTGTGTCCTTGGGCAAGACACTTAACCTTCCTTGCCTCCAGTGTTTGCACACATTGGTGTATGAATATGTGTTTGTGAGTCTGAATGTTTTTTTGATTTAAAGCTCTTTGAGTGTCAGTTAGCCTGGCTGGCCAGACAAACTCCTTTCCTATTCTATACAAAGAAGTTAGTCTGGTTCCTATTTTGTTTAAAATTAGTTTCTTTGGGAGTTAACTAATCAGAGAAACGAAGGGCGGCACATGAGCAGTTAACCGCTAACCTGTAAGCAAAACAAACATGGTGGATGCTTGTTGGCTTTGCTATAAAACACCAGAATGCGCCATATTATTAGCGGATCTATTGTCATTTCTTAATAGGGACAGCAGCAGAAGCCAGTTGTACAAAGAGTTGCAGAAAAAGTAGTTTGTGTTTGAATGTGGACTCCACGTTGGATAACAATAAGACTTTAATCTTGGTAATGGAAACACGATAAAGAAAACAATCCCACAGAGGACTGAACAACAACGAGGACTTCAGCAGAGTAAACAGGTGATGAAGGAAAGCACTAAACACCGCTAATCAGGTGAGAGAAGTGGTGCCATCCTAGTTATTGTTGATAGGAGATTAAACAGGTAAACAGCAGTGATAGGCCAGTTCCAGTTCCTGCGAGTGAGGAATTACACCCCCATGCATCAGATTTGCTGAATAGGATCTGATAGTTGTTTCTCACTAATTTTTAGATGCTAAATCCAAATATCCTGTTAGTTTTGCTCTAGAACATCACAACCTTTCAGAGTCTGATGTTCAGTGTAGAGCTTTTTTACCTAAGATGGACCATAAACATTAAAGCTATTACCACCAACACAGGAAACACTATCTTTATGTAGATAGGTGGGCAACATTTATCACTTTTCCTCTGATTATCCCTTATATGAATGCTAGGCACACTAAAACTTATTTTGCAATTGAGCTTGGTGACCAGGACAAACCATGGGCTCCTCATACAGTGTGTTGAGAACCTTAGACAGTGAAGCAAAGGAAATAAAAAAAGCTTACATTTTGGCATTCCATTGGCATAGGGAGCCAAGAAATCATAGTGATGACTGCTATTACTGTATGTATAACCCTGTAATTTACCATAATTATTAAAAACATCATTCTTATTTTGTGGGAAAACAGTACGTGATAGCGAATTTTCAGTGGCATATTTGAACTCAGCATGACCAAAATAGGTAAAAAAAAAAAATTATTTGCAAAACAGTCACTCAACAGGCCACTTCTCTCCAACTGAACTCCAGACTGAACATAGTAAATCTGAACCTGAAATGTAAATTGTTACTGCTCCCTGCCTAGCAATGCTTTCATCAACTTAGTTTATTCTAAAAACATCCACAAAACTCTTTTATTGTCCCCTGACAGTAGTTCAAGGTGAGTGTGCTCTGCTTCTCTCACAATATTGCCATTACACAAACTCATTTGGTCTCTGTGTACAAAGTGAAGAGATCAGAATACATTTAGTTTAAATTGCAAGTACTTTCACAGCAATAAACTCTGCCAGTACTCAGAAGACATTTACATTTTCAGTTTGGCTCCAGTTCAATGAGAATCCCCGGTTATGGAGTCAGTAGAATAATAAATGCTGGGTTTTATTAAGGTTTGCGGGCAAAGTCATAAGAACAGGACATTCAAAGTCACGCTAATGCATAATCCTTACACTATCCACCATTTCTATTATTTTAATATCTGTCATCATTAATGGAATGTGAGTTTTAACAAGGCAATCTGTATTTTATAATCAGTACGATCTGCCTTTTGTCCTTTAAACACACAGTACACAGAATGGTCTCTTTAGGATAAGTGTTGTGAGGATTCACAAAGTTACCAAATAAAGCTCGAAGCAAGCAATTACCTGAGCAATTTGGCCCAACTGATTGCAATTACCTGTGTGTGCACTCCAAAGAGCAGATCCACGTGATGGGGTGGACCTGCTGCTTGATGTAATCTGCACAGACAGGATCATTACAGAAGAGGTGATTCATCATAGAAGGAAGTCATTTTTGTAAAAAGTAATAATGTTAAAGAAGTTAATGTGGTCTCATGAAGGACAGTTGGTGTAGCTCTTCCATGTTAAACAGGCACTTAGATTTAAATCAACCTTCACATATGACATTTCATACTGATAAAAGCACCAATCATACTATTACCAAAACACACCATCAGTGTAGTTACATGACATGTTAAATCTGAAATATAGGTTAGTTTGACTATAATCAGATAGCTCTTATTTCTGACTGGAATGGCAATCATTGAAATGTATTTTATAGTTGGGCTGCTGCTGGTCTGTGGTTGGCATGTGGAGCAGTTTACAGGACTGAGACCTGGACCCTATCCATTGCAACCATCTGCTGGCTTGACACTTACCATCAGACCTGCATTTGCAATATCCTTGGCATCTGGTGGTTTCACCATGTCACAAATTATGACATCTATGCAAGGAAGGGCTGAACCATGCCCATCTCCTCTGTCATCAGGACAGGGAGGCTGTGATTCCTTGGCCATGTGGTCAGGTTGGACAACAGGACTCCAGCCAGGCAGGTCCTCGCTTCCAGTGTTTGTTCACCCCCAGGGGCTGGCGTCACCCTGTGGTCCCTCCAGACTGTCATGGATAACCCAGGTGACATTAACAAGACCCCTGGTCGACCTCATTGCCCTAGCCCAGGACCAACCTGCCTTCAGACAGCTGACTGCTATGGTCACTTAAGTAGCCATGCAAAGATTAAGTTCAGTTAAATAAGCTATTGCTGGATGTACCCAGGTTAGTCAAGCTAAGGTCAAATGCTGCCAAATTGCAAAAGGTGACCAGTAATTTGAATAGGAAAATTCTCAGCTGTTGAGAATGCAGTAGAAATAGTGTCTCAGGCCAGTGGAGCTGTTGCTAATCCTATAGTCACAGTCTACAGATGGAAGAAAGCTTTCCACTGAAAGTATTTGCAAAAGGAACTAGGATCACCTTCTCAAAAGACAGGAGTGAGAGTCACCTTCAGTTGATTCACATTCTAAAAGTTGGCTCACATTTGACAATGGTATTTCTGAGAGCATCAACTTACTGTTATTCCACTGTATTTATACTTTTGGCAGTAATTTACCTTTTGGATAATGTTTCGGCTTCTACTACTTCTGACACCCTGTTCATCTGTTGATGACTTTTAGTAGTGACAACAGTATTTCCAAGCAAAAGCTGCTGTTATACTCTCCATGCAATCATCTTTTCTAACTAAATGCAGGAGTGCTATTTTCATGATAAAACCATTTCCCTTTGATCATTATAATATGCTGCTCTATAACTGCTGATGATACTGTGTGATTTTACGCCCCTTCACAGATGAAAGCCAGCAGCCATCTTCATCCATTGTGCTTCAAAGTCTCAGAAAAACAAGTCATTTTCTGTCACTGCCCTTTGTCTCCACCACCCACCCACACACACACACACACACACACACACACACACACACACACACACACATACATACAGATATTACTTTGAGTTGTTTTTCCTCATGAGTTCTCCTCTCATTCCACTCTCAGCATGTTTACGGCGCTCTGGAGTCCGGCTCTGATTGGAGAGCTCTTCAGATAGATTAAAAAGATGTCCTCTGTTGTTTACTCAGATGGAGGGAATGATGTCAATGAGAAGTTTGAAGATCGTCGGCAGAGAGGCTGGAGTGCTTTTACGGCAGTTCCATTTGATGCTCGGCTGGACGTAATGGGATGGCTTCTGTCTCATCTCACACCTGAGCGACGTTCACAGCATCTTTCTGTTTATGCTCCGGCACAAATGAAAACTTAAGATGAAGATGTCTATAAAACGTCGATTGCTATGGAATGTTGTTCTCTTAAAGATCTATCATTTTAATTGTGTTTTCTTTCTTTACATAATTATAGCTAAGTGTTAATCACTATAAAAATGTCAACTGCTGGAAATAGCCTTGCGTATTTAAGTTTGCTCATTTGTTTAACTTCTTCCACTTATTCCTGTTTATTTTCTCTCTGCTCTCTTAACCCTTTGGTCGTTACATGAATGAGCTTGATACTGTCTCTTTCCATTTCTCTCAGTCATGTGCGAAAGTCTGGGTGCTGGCAAAATAAATTCCTGTCCTCTCAGTGTCGACCCATTTCTTTTTCTGTTAACCTTGTCTTCGTCCTCCCTGAACAGTTCCCTGCAGGATCCTTTTTGATAGATCATTACTCTTGGTCACATGGCCGTACCACTGCAGTTTTTGTCATTTTACTGTGGTCAACAAATCTTCATGGTGACCCCCCTAAGGCCATGATCCTCTGTTGGACTTTTGATGCCAAGGACACTTTGATATAATCTCATTACCATAGCTTTTATTAAACATTGTTGGTCAGAAGTTAATGTCCAGGTATCACAGGCATGCAAGAAGATGGATAGGACCAGGTGACCTTTTAAGTTTCCTTACAATTCAAAATGGCCACTTGCCAGAACATTCCCTTGGCTGTGCATGTATCAGTGAGTTATTACATAGACTTTTGGCAGTAATCAAAAGTTGTGGATAATGTGGTTGTATTTGCACTATTATTACATGTGAAGTTGATTGAACTAAACATGAAAACATATTAGAATAAGATGACTGATGTTCCAAAATGACTGTTCCCTTTCGCAAATTGTTATGTGAGTCCTGTTTTTCAGAGACACTTGATTTTATGACAAAAAGTGTCTGTGAGCGCTGGTCAAATGAGTTGTCACCTCAGCAGATTAACTCTTTACCTGCCAGCATTTTCTCAAAAATTGTTCATTTTCAAACATTTTATTCTATCAACAGATGAATGATGGTAGTTTTCTCCAAAACATTTTTTGTAAAAGTTATTTCTAAGTATTTTTAGGCATTTAAGACTTTGATATTTTTTATTTAACGATAAATAACACAAAACAGCCCGTCTTCCTAGATGCATTACTGGCATTGCAAGAGCAGGTGCTTCATTGTCAGCTTTCTTGTCTGGGTTAAATAAAGTTATCAGATGCATCACAGTACCACAAACTGACAAACATGACAAAACAGTATAAAGTTAGCTTTAGCCTGTTCATGCTGTACTGGGCTCTGCTCGTCCTGCTGTGGGCACTCATTCTTCCCAGGTTCTGGCCCGGTTTTTGTCGTCTTTGTTTGAAATGTTGGGGGTCTGGTCTGGGACTTCCTTACGTGTAACCCTTTTGGGAATGGGCATATTTTCAACTCACTAACTCGAGAAACTCAAGATAAGACCATGTCCTGTCTGCTCCTGCGCCTGGCTCATGTTGTCCCGCGAAGTCAATATGTGTGAAATGCTGCATTCTGTCCTGTTGCCAGAAGCTTGCTTCTAATGTAACTAGTACTGTACTAAGTTTACAACATGCCCCAAAACACCTCTGGTACTAATGAAAACACGTACAGCCAGAAGTTCCCGTGATTGCTGCTGAAGCCTGATGTTACAAGCGCCACAATGTTCCAAGATTGGCTGTAAAAGTGTTAACAAAGAAACTGCTTTGTCCTGTTTTGTTTTTTTTGTTTTTTTTTTCACCTTTATCTGAGGCAGAAAACTGGAGCAAGAGATGAGGAATGACACAGAGCCAGAGTTGAACCCCAGACCACTTTTTGTTATGTGGTACACACCTAGAGGGTGAGGGAAAAAATTACATTCACCACAGACAACCTCAGTGTCAAACCTGTGACGTTTTAACCTTTGACCTGTGAGGTACAAAACTTCTTCACATTCTCTGCTTCAAGATGATAATATCTCTACTGAATAATGAACAGTGCAGCTCAGTGGCAGCCTGTTATTCTTATAAAAAATGGCATATAGAAAGCAGTTTGTCTTGTTGGTGTTTTTTAGATTCTGCTTAGAAGGTGCTTAATGCTACAACAAAAGTACAATTTCTGACATTCGACACAACTTACCTAAACCAAATAGGAGAAATGTTAGATATATGACCACAATTCATACTAAGCACCACTTTAGGGAAGTCATGATGCCAGTTCCATAGACACAGTGAGAGTGGAGTCATTAGCATAAGCAGTGCTGCAGCTCTCTGAGGTACTGCTCACATGTTAATTAGGTCAGAGCTGAGCCGCTCCAGTGGAGACGAGGAGGCCCCTGACTTTAGTTCTAATGATCCGGCCTCATGAGTGGCACATTGGGCTGTGACTTCCTGCATAATCCTCTCTCTCTTAGGACATCAGATACTAGATCATACTCCAGTACATACTTCCATGAAATGAAAAGTATTCATTTTTGTAGTTTTATCACCTAATAGCATCATTGAGGCTAAAACATTAAGCATGGTTGTGAAAAATGGAGGAACTCATACACACACTGAAGAAACTGATGGGAAATGTTAAAAACCTAATTGTTATGATAAGAACTAAAGTTTATCAAAATATTTGAGATAATATGTTTTTTAAATTTTCAGTTGTATGTTGGAAATATTTGATTTTTTGTGCTTTTCTAGTAGTGGTATAGTAGCAAAAAGGCATTTAAAAATATTTTCAAAATATTAAAATATAATATATCATATTTTGATAACACTTTTGAGGAGGTCAGCACTTTTGGTACTAAAGGCTTTGAGTGTAAGTTTTTTAAAGGACTGGACAAGGTTATTAAGCCTAGTAGAAAATGCCTTCATATCTTGTGTTTTCAGACATCCTTCCTGTTAAAATTTGGCACTGGTTGGAGGTTGAACAGTTTCACTCAAATATATGAAAAGAAAAGTCCCTTTATGTCCACTCTCCACATGTTTTCCCCAACATGTCACTTCTTAAAGTCATTTCTGATTCTAAACCATTGCATCTCCAATCCCTTCTTCACATAGGTTGTATCAGGTTTCTCTAAAGTGCTCTGGTGACACACACACACAGTACAGCGCGGTGTCACTGGCAGCAGGACAAACAGGTTGTGCATGTGTGGGAATCCGTGCACCCAAGCCCATCAAGTATTCATGCAGCCATTTTCCCGTGTCAACCGTCCCACCAGAGACACGCTATCAGCTCGAGCACACTGTGAAATGAATACTGCCTTAAGTATCTCCAGGCCAATCTCTCTTTTTCAGCAAGATTACATGTATCCCTATTGACTCACCTCTATACACTATGTAAGTGATCTATTTTAATAGGATTAGAAACGTGTTGTTTGAGCTTAGACTGTGAATGAACAGCAGAATACCTGACGCCTAGCTGTGGCTATTGTGGTCCTCTTCCTTGATTACCTGCACAGTGGCCAATCCGATCACAGAACACTAATTCAGTTTCAAAATAATACGGGCACGTCATTGCAAATAACATTTCTCTTTAAAAAAATTGCCTCGAAAGCATCCAAGCAATCAGACTTTAGGATATTGGAAAGTAAATTGGGTTTGTGTGTGATGCCGTTCACCCTGGGGCGACAGACATATGCAGATTTGAGTGTCAGGAGGTAAAGCATGGAGAGAAAATATGAACAACTGGTGTGAATGTCAGACATGTTTAATGGAAGGAAGATCTTTCTGTTATGGATTTGCAAATACAGTCATAATACAAACTGTCACCTTATCTCAGCCTAAGAAGTCTCACATTTATGTCTGATCCTTAGAATTCTTTAGTCTGTTTATTTGGTATGGTTAGTTTATGGTTCATGGAGCTTTTATTGTCCAGGGGCAAATTATTTTACAGTGGCAGAAACACATAATAATAGATAGGACATAATAAAATAAAACATAACAGTACACTAGTGAGTGGTTTAAAATACCACTGACAGCAGTAATAAGAGGTTTTATATCAGTTTGTCTTACATTGCGGCACAGTGTTTCTGCGGCCAGATCCTTGTGCCAATCCAAAGCATCTACAGCAGTGAACATCAACTGGCGGCCCACAGGCCACATCAGGCCCGCCACAGCTTGCCATCTGGCCCGCAGAGTAGTAGTCGGCTGATTTTTTTGACAATCGAACAATTTTGGGCAGGCACATGTCCGGACAACCATATGACTGAAGGTCCTTAGCTTCCCCAACCATCTTGTAGCAGTTTGGGCTCTCACTCTGCAGTTCTTAGGAAACATCTAAAAATGCTTTATATCAGCCTGAAAAGCTCAAAACGGCAACAAAAAGATTTTGCCAATTTCTCAGGCAAAGAACCTCAAATAACAAAAATTTAAAAGCATATTATAGCTCTCCCCAAGCCCCACCTGCACAGCAAGTTTGATTGAGATGGTCCAATTATTTTTCTCCAATTCATGAGAGGCCATTGTGGCAGGCCTGCTACAGATCTGTGATATTTGGCCTTAAGATGCTTTGGGACACCATGAGAAGTCAGCTCAGTGCGTCCCCAACCATCTTTCAGCAGTTTAGACATCTTACACTGCAGTTCATATTAAACTCTAAACTCTAAATTAAAATCTCAGCGGGAAAAGCTTAAAACGGCAGTAAAAAAGATTTTGCTCATATCTCTGGAACAGAACCTCATAGAACAAAAATTCCAAATGCATTTTGTAGCTCTCCCCAAGCTCTTAGGAGGTTGAGCCAATACCCCCCCCCCCCCCCCAGAACGCTCGGTTACATGAACTGAAAGTCAGTGAAGTGGTCAATGACAACAATAACAACGCGATCTCAAGGTAAACTGTTGTTTTCTGCCCTTTTTCTTGTGAATAAAGATTGTTTTGGTCTCACTCTTGTCTTTATCACGCAAACTCACCATTCCCCCACATGCTTCCCTCTGCTGCTCAGAGCTTCGTTGCGCTGTGCTGCCCATTCAAAATGCTTCCAGTGGATGAGGGCATTCACGCATTCTCACGTATTCTCTCTCTGGCCTGGAGAAGTACAGTCCGAGTCAGTATAGAATGATCTTGCGTTTTATTACTCTCGGCCCAGAAGATTAGCGGCTGCTACTATTCAATTCCAAAAAGCTCAAAATAACACAACAACACGCCACAGGCAGGAGATGACCAGTACTGCTGGCCTCAACAGGAACACCACCAACATGCAGAGCTTCAACAACATAGTGTGCGAAGTGCATATGAAGTGGAGCCACACAAAAGCACCAGCAGTCTGAGTTATATGCAATGCTATACACTATACAAGATTAGCAGGCTTTAGGCATTCAAACAGGTGACTCCAAAGTGTAGTTAAAGCTTAAAACAGCACTTGTGCCCTGGCTCTGCTCTGGACAGTGGGTGACTGAGAGGTCAGGCCAGGTGAGAGACCCTCCTCTTATAGATTGTAACTTTGTGTGATTGGCTGAGCAGTGGATGTGCGAGTGTACCACCACACAGAACAATACACAACTTTCATTTAAATTCTGTACTTCTGTACAAATCCTTATGTTGAAAGGGGCAAGAGCTATGCTTTGACCTATGACAGTATTTTCATTCTGATAACAGTAAACCAATAAACATTTATTCATTCATTTTCTTCCACTTATTCCTGTTAGGGGTCACGGTGATTGGAGCCTATCCCAGTAACTTTAGGCCTTAGCCGGGGTACACCCTGGACAGGGGCCAGCCAGTCACAGGGCTGACACAGAGACCAGTGGCGATTGCTAATTGACAACAAGGGAAGCTTTCCCTAAAATTTAATAAAATAAGTGGTCCAATATGCACTGTTGAATTTCATAAAATTAGACATTAAGTTGTAAGTGCACTAGAATGTGTTTAATTTTCGTGAGCATGTCCTTCATTAATCAGCTGTTTAGCCTGGTTCTCCGACGCAATCCTCCTTTCACTTCAGAGCAGCTCAGGCGCTGTGTAAATCCCTATTGAGTTTTTCTGTAAGACAGCTCAGAGTCGTTTTTTTTTTCATAGCTAAAATGCAAGACACTGATTGGATAAATGTGCCAAAATCGTCCTGCTCATGGACAGTCAGAGTCTCTAGGAGTGAATGAAGCAGTGAGCATGCAGTGACGCTGGCTGATCAATGATAATTGGCGAAACTTGAGGCACTGTGAGCGCTAATAGCGGCGTGCAGTTCACCGAATTCACAGCATGCAATGAATTGGAGCAACAGAGGAGACAGATGTGAGCTGAAGGAGGCGTACGGAGTTTAAAGCAAAGTGATTTACTTTATTTTCACCATTTGTACATGTTACACACTAAATAAACAACAATTATAGCGCTGTTGAATTTGCATCTTTTTTTTTTTGTTTCATTCAGTCATTCATTTATTCAGTATCATTGTAGGGAGACTATAGCTGCTAGTTAGCCCAGGACTAAATATTTTCAACTTCAACTTCCCCATGCATACACAGACAACCATTTACTCTCACATTCATTCACTAGGGGCAATTTAGAGTCACCAACACATGCATGTCTTTAGACAGTGGGAGGAAGCCAGAGAGAACCCACAGTAACATGGGGAGGACATGCAGACTCCACTCAGAGAGATTTTGCGTTGGCCGTCCCAAGGATGGAACCCATGATCTCCTTGCTGGGAGGCGAGAGCACTAACCACTCAAACAAAACAAATAATAATAAATAAATAACAAATAAAGACCTTCCATTATCTGTTTCTTTCTCCTATCAGTGTAACGCTGGTCTTCAGCTCCTCCTCATGCACTCCAGTCTGAATGAAGAGGTGATGTCTGTTTGTAAATATGCTCCTTTCAGAAATACCTGGACCTGGATCAGAAAGGTCAGAGACTGTGGCCTTTTCACACTGGCCTGGCCACTGTGTCCATTTTGTTTGAACTGATGTGCACTGAAAAAAGTCAAACCTCTGTGTCGTTTATATAAATTAGAAAAGTACATTGTTCCAAAGCAACAATACTGGTTTCCATTTTAACTCCACTCACTTTGTTTTGAGGCAGACTCAGGGCACTGTGTATCAAACTAAAACGCTAAGTTTTACCTCATGCAGATTTTTGCTTTAAACCAATGATTTACTGGTCACGTGGTCACATGACGTCAGAGCAGAGGCGTTGCTCTTCAGTTCTCACAGTCCGCCGTTACCTCGCTTCCCTAGAGCGTGCTCTTCTCCAAACTTCATCTCTTCAGCAAGAACACATTAAACAAGGTAAAAAATTAAACTTAATGTTGTTTTTACTGCAAAATCTGTAAAATATGCAGGCATTGTCAATGTAGGTCTCTTTTTAGTCAATCTGTGCAGTTTGTGGTCTTGTGCATATTTGTAATGTGAAGAGTCTACTTCTCTCAGCGAACATTAAGTGTAATGCCTTTTAAAAAAACTTTTAAATGCCCAAACATGTTGTGGGAGAAGACAAGCTGCATTTTATGCTCCATTATCAAGACAAGAGGAAAGTGGCAAGGCCCACCTGATGGAAGAGCGACCCAGATCAGCTTTGTTCACAACACACGCAGTAGGTGTCTCCCTTATGAAAAGTCTATTTAGAATACTATCCACTTTCAGTTTGTTTCAGTTATAATGTAACAAAATGGATGATGCGGTCACCTTGCAGCATTGAGGTTGCCATAGAAGCTGCAGAAGTTCAGAATCATCTCCATCAGAGGGACCTGCATGTGCCGTGTTGTCTGACCTCATCTATGCCCTAAACCAATCCAAGTGAGTTTCAGTACACTGGAGCCTTCTGAAGTGGAGAAAGAATCTATGGACATTGAACCGAATTATGAATTTTTATTAATTTATGATGGCATTGTATGCTTCTGTTTGAAAAGGAATGAAATAGGCAATGTTTGTAAATTGAAAAAAAAAATATGAAATTTCATTTTGTTAAACTGTACACTGAATTTCCATACTGTATGTGCTATTTTTTCAAATTAGTTCTCAAATTGGATAGTCTGGGTTTTTGTTCATAAAACTGACACAGGCAGGAGCAATGAGGTTTTATCCATTATCCATTATCCAAACACTTAGGGCCAGATTTATCAAAGGTTTGCGTGCACGCTAACTGAATAATATGCGCTAAAATTGGAGCAAACCCAGACGCAGTTGAAATTTGCGCAGAGCGAACGCAATGCAGATTTTGCTCCTATGACCTAATGAATCTGTAAACTGAGGTGTTCTTCCCAGAGTGCGCAAAATGGAAGGCGGAGAAAATGCAAGTTCAAAGTCATTTACCGCCCGCAATATTATTTATCAAGGCTCACCATGACTTTGTGTGCGAAAATAGCGTATAAATTTAGCACGTTGGAGAAGGATGTGCTAATCTTTTGCACAGATATGGCTGCTGTGATTCGTGTGAGACGAAGGAGAAGAAATTAAGAAATAGGTTGGGTTTTAGTGTTTGCCACGCGTGCAGATCTATTTGCCATGACGGATGAAAAAATTATTCACCAGCACTTTCAGCTCTTCTTGGTTAAATTTTTGCTTCCGTTTGTGTTCCATTTCCGCACCTTCCATGACGCAAAACCATACACTCAATGATTCCGTTTAAATAGTTCCGCCCCATCTGTTTGCACCTGTCACCGGCCACGCAGTTTGTCTTAGTAATTCACGCGCAACACGCCCATTAATAGCGGCCGCATATTTTCTCACTGCACTCGCAGTTTAGCACCCATCTTAGTAAATATGGCCCTTAGTGAAAACACCTTCAAAAACTCCTCAGTTCTTTAAATATACAGCATCCCTAAACCACTCAAATCTATAAATGCCTCGATAAGGGTATTTCAACAATAGTACCATGTACAGTATGCACAAACTGAAGGGACATTTGCATATTTCCAAGTTTCAGATTTAAAATATTTTATGAATAAATGTGTCAATGACCCTATTCACAGCAGCACGTGGTCTTGAGTCATTGCTCGTCTGCTTCTCAAAACCCAGAGGAAAACAAAGTATGAAAAAATACTGGAATTGTGCTGGAAAACTATTTTTGAATTCCTAAATCCCTAAATGTTCCATCTTCAGCATATAATCTGTAAGTTGTGTTGTATGTGATGTTTGTTTTTAAAAGCTGTGTAAAACTTGGTCAGTTTCTGTTGACATGTTGTTCATTAATTTAATAAAGGTGTGTGTTACAGAAGTGATTACAATGCTTCATTTTAATGGTAAAAAATACTTTGAAATAACATTGACATCTGCTGGTCAATACCATTTTTAAATTCACCCTACTTATGTAAGACTTTACATTAAGGGAAAATAATATTTTTGATTTGTCATTTGTAGATTTTTAATTTCAATCAAAGTACAAAAATCATTTGACAAAAACTAATAAATTTAGCTGTAAACATTTTAAGCAATATTTTTAGGTTGATCCAAAGTATGACTTTTTTCAGTGTACTACAGCAAAATACAAGCTGCTGTGAGGAATCTTGAAGAGGTCAGCAAAATAGCTATGGGGATTCTGGGATTTAGAGTTTTGAGAGGCTAAGGTTAACACAGTAGAAAAGAAGTAAGTTAAATTGGTTGATTTGAAGTAAAGCCTGAGATAAACATTAGAGAATATACAGTATGCTGATGGGAGAATACAAATAGTGTAAACAAGCATTTATACCAAACTCATACTAAAAAGCTTAACTTGTTAAATGTACTGACGTGTTGAAGTAGCCCAAAGTAAAGCATACTGCATATACACTAATGCATTGGTTTCTGCTGCTTTGAGACATGAACAGCCTAAGCTGACCTTTCCAGGGGAGCCCCATGGATCCTTGCATCTGAAGGAAATTCAATGGAAGTCAATGGATGTCAGCTCCAGGACTGTTCTCTATTACCTTTGGGGGATGCTGACATTTTTACACATCTAAATGAAAAGACAAGGTCATGCCTTTTGAAAAGACTTTTTTTTTAAACCACAACCATGAAACATTTATAATAGGTAATACTGTTAAAATCTAATGAAAAATTCCAATAATGTCAAGGAAATGTGGGGTTGTTAGAGCCAGTATCTAGTTCATTTCTAGAATTACCTAACTTGTTCAAACTTTGATGTGCCATACAACAAATTCAATGCTATTTACAGAATTTATTTTTTCAACATTTCCATCTTGTCATTAAAGATTCCTTAGTTGCGATGTTAAAACAAAAAAAATTCTTCTTTTTCTAAATGTCATGTCTTCTTCGTGTCATCGTGGGTTCTGTGTGCATTCTCTGGCTTCCTCCCACTGTCCAAAGACATTAGGTGTGTGTTGGGTGATAAATTCATCCTTACTTTTCATCTTATTTGCATGTATTTTCATTTCACAGTGGTGAGGTACAGGGCTATGGTTAAAATGCCAAAATGTACATGTGTGTGATTGTTAATTAGCAAAAATGAGCATGTTATTATGTTTGAAACTGGAACTAAAATTCCCAAAACACACTGACTTCAATCTCTGATCTGGTAATGTATCACAGGCAAAAAAATTGGTTAAATATAACTGAAAATGCTATAACTGCAATTGTTTTTCTTTCTGAACTTGCTTTATTAAGTTTTATTATTGTTTTATGGACATAAAGAGATTAGACTCAAATAAATAAACAGTATGGATTATGTTTTACATTTCTAAAGTGATATAGTCTATATGAGGGTAAATTAAAAAAAAAAAAAAAAAAAAAAGAGGCAAACAAAAAAATACCGGTTATAATAATTCTACTTTCAACAAAGGTATTTCTTGAAAATATTTTAGTAACAGTCCAGCTGTTGAAATATTTTATTGTAATCAACCAAATCAATATTAAAAAGACCTGTGACATAATCAGTAAGACATTTTGTTTTTATTCGAGTATTTTATAGTTTAATTTAGTAACAAATTTAACTACTTTTCTTTCCAATTGTGCTGTTTTGGAGCTGTCATTGGGCTGGAAATTTTTCTGGGACCTGGCAGGGTTGATGTACAGATACTATGACTTTGCTAAATGATCATTCACACAACAGAACGTTCCTGTTTAAAGGTTGAAAATAGATTGTTACATTATTCATCCCTTATGTATTTTATTAAACACTGGAGACCAAATGTCCGTACTGCAGAATGACCCAGGTGCTGTGGATCGTTATAGCAGGGTTGTTTTTTTTTTTTCTTTTGTCCCTTTTCAGCTCCTGTACAGTGTGCCTGAGCTTGCTGCCCTCTGGTCAAGCAGCCGCTCTCATGACTTAATTGAGGTCACAGTGCGAGTGCTCAGTTTGTCCACCCCCAGTGCACATTTACATAAGCCTTTGTTCAATATGGAGATGTGAAACGGTCACTAACTGCTCCCCCATTCTCTCTTACACCTCTGGATTTTCAAAATAAAATAACACAAAAAGCTTAAGAGAGATTTCTGACATGGTGCAGGTTTACAAGGTGACTGGATTGGTCTGAACATGGCCGCCTCGCTCCGCGCTGCAGCTCTGGGCTCATTTCAGCGGCTGTGGAGAAAGGTGATCGCTGACACTGTGAACTAATCTGCTCTATTGATCAAACTGTCAGCCAGCCACTACGGTAACTGCAAAAGCAAACAGGGACTGCATTAACCCTTTACAGGCAACGGCTGAGGACACTGAGGATGGCTGGAATATTTTGGCCACCTTAAATGATGCACTTTTATGTTTAGAGTTTGAGAACCTACGTCAGGAAACGACCGTTGAGCGATGGATTTGGGCTTGTTTCCACCCAATTGAGCTTCATTTGAACACCTTGAGCTGGAAATAATAGCATATAGGGCTGGTTTGTAAAATTTGGGTTGCTTTTCACAACATTTGGCGGGTTTTTATAAAATTATCTGGAAAATATCAATAAAAAGTTCAGTTTTGGCTGGAAACCTGGATCTGGGAACCCTGATTGGAGCACTCCTTTCAATATTATTATCATGTAACTTCAACAATTTGGCAACTATCACTCATGTTGGGAGTGAGATAGAATACAGCAGCTCTCACTCACAACAAGCACTTACTATTGTTGCAAGAATAACAAGAATAATACGTTTATTTTGTTCCTATACCATCCAGTTGAAGTCTATTAAAAAAAAAAGGCTGTGTTCTTGACCACACCACTTGTTCCTGATGCTTTGTGCTGGGACGACACATTCTACGTTCTCTATAGCACTAAACCAAACTTAATTTACTGGAAATTAGAGAGTGTCAATGATAACGGGGCTATATTATGCTTTATTCATATTTTTACACCAATCTTGGTTACCTCTAGAACAGCAATGCACATTTTAAAATCTTTAAAAAGATAATGTTTTTATGTTTTTTGGATAATTAAATGAGAGCTGACTGGATATAGAGGGCTTGTTGATTGGTCAGTGCTTCCTGGAGTGGGACAGTTGAAGGGTTTGTGCAACCGGGTGTTTTGAGGCCTCAGAATGTCCTTGCCAGAGGATGGAGATACAGATTATTGTTCTTTTGTTGGCATTTTTGGTATTAAATGTTATTTTAAGCAGCATTAAAAGTGTTTAAAAGGTTTTAAATTTGACTATACAAAACCTAGTTGCCATTGATATTAAATTATGATTAAATAGGCATGTTTATTTGCATTTAGCACTAGCATAAACTCTGAGGACTTAATTGAACTACGAGCACAGTCCAAATATGCTCTCCATGTAAACACACATCATGTCATAACTTGGTTAGTGTAATCTCCATGACTATTACTCTGTGTGGGTGTGAGAACTTGGACTGTCCCGCTAAATGCTTTCACCTGTAAGCAGAGAAGCTCTCGCCGGGGGTGGTGCACCGACACAGGAGTCTGGTTCTGGAGATCAGAGGTGACTCCCGAGGGCCTGTTGATGCAGACTCTGGTTTGGACGGATGGATTACGTCGCTTCATCAGCCTCCTCCTCCATCAGCTTCAGGGAAACAGAGACCCTGGTTACCCTATAAGCCCATGTGTCATTGAATATTTATCATGGCGGTGATTTGAGGGGGAGATGGAGCCCCGGGCCTGACACTCGACACTGTAATAGAAGCCTTCAGATGTGGCTGTCATCTCTGCCTCCGGGACAGGGTTAATTAATTACACGTCAGCCCTGTACACTTAAATGTCTGCACATGACTTCACAAGTTTATCCAGAGCCAGAGAGGTCAAGGAATTTATGCATTTGCTGAGTTGGATTTTATTGTTTTTCTGCACTTTGTAAAGCACTGTGATTTATCTGTGAAAGGTGCGGTTTCCTAATTTACAGCACTTACTGAGTACTTACTTATTAAATATGGATTATTACAAAGCACTTTTACTTAGAGAGAGAGAGTAGAGATTAAAGATTATGTGTATTTCTTTCACCTATGTAGCATTTTTGGTCAAATTCGGACTTGGCTCTTTCACCATTCTTTCATCTGTCCTTATGGATAAATGTATTCTTTTATGTTGTGATTCGTTGATTTCTGTAATTTCCGACACAGTATTAGTCACTATGATGTATCTATTAAAGTTGTTTTGGGTGTGGGTGGTGGTGCACAGAAAACCTTGGTGAATGTTGCAAAATGTGTTAACTTATGATTTTAGTGTTGAATTTTATGGATGTTGCTAAATTTGATATTGTTTTCATCTGGTATTTAAAAATTATATTTTTGAATTGATTCTCCAAAGCCATGTATTAGAGTGTAAAAAGATGACAAAATAAAGTCTAGTCAAAGTAATGAGTAAAGAATACATTAAATGCAAACACATAGTTTGAGTTGGGCTAACACAACATTTAATTTTGGAGAAATAAATATGTAGCTTTTAAATGTCTGCTTTTAGTAAATCCAACATCATTTACTTAATTTGTCTTAAATTAAATAAATTTAATTCATCTGAGGATTCTGTTTTATGTAGCCTAAATATAAAAATATTACATTAGATTAAAACAATTTACTTGCATTAAATTAACAAAAAATACGTGCTTTTGTTTAACATAAGACAATTAGATGGAAAAAGTTGAGATAATAAATGCAATAATTGTATCTATTATTTTTTTGTTTGTTTGTTTGTTTTTGTTTATTTGTTTGTTTGTTTTGTGTAACCTAAGCTCTTTTCTTAAACAGATGAAGAAAATGTGAAAAAGAGAAAAGGGATTTTTAACCTGATCATTCTCAGAAGCACTGCTGAAAATGGATGCATTTACTAATAATATTCCACTCAGTTGCTTTCAGTCGCCTTGAATTGCAGGGTTAACACTTGCTGGCAACCTACGTATTTACTTTGGGACATTAAATTCAGCAGTTCATCTATGTCTTTAACACAGAAAAGAAGTTGATTTTGTAAAGATCAGGAATGGCACTAAAAGAACCACAGCATAACAGGTTAGCATATTTGGTTCTATAGCAACTCAGAATATTAATATTCTAGCCCAGTGCAAAAATAAATACATTATACTTTCTCATACAGGCTTTAAGCAGTGTATTAAAATGGATTTTGGTCTTGCTTTCTTGCACATTATTGCTCTATAATTTGTTATTCTGAGAGAAAGCAGTTTGAGCTTACCATGCTGGCTGAAGCATAAGCCCCCTGTTTTTATTTTATTTAATTTTTTTGTTTTGTTTTTGTTGTTGTTTTTGTTTTGTTTTTTGTTATTTTAGACCACACTTAGGTTTGTTTAAAACCCATTTGTGTTGCATAGTGTAGAATAAAATGAGTTTTATACTGGTGCTCTGGTCATAGAAGACTTTGATAACTAACTCTGATATTTCAACACAGACTTCAGAATGACTTATGCGTATTCTTTTCAACTAATAAATGATTCAAACCTAATAAATCACATGTACTAAATGCACCATCAGACTTCCATGTAGCGTGTGCCGTTACATGACATCATGCCTCCGATGAAACACGCTTGGCACTTGTCGTGTTGGATGTTCCCCCGCTCCTCTGCGCTCCAGCCTCGGTGAGCGCTGCCCATTGATTTTCTGCAACAGGAACATTAGCGATTCTCGAGCCCAGGGTATTAAAGTCAAATCATTGTGTTCTATTGTTTGGCATGTCATATTGATTATCTCCCGGGTTTCACTGGCCGGAGTGAAATATTGTAGCCTCAACAGTCTCGCGCACACCAGATCGAACCCATTTGAAAACAAATGACTTGTGCAAAGTGATACAAAGGATTGGTTCAGATGTAATCATTGGATTCGTGCCGTGGGGCTGGAGATATTACAGCTGGGATTGTCCACAGCTGAAATAAGGGAGGTTTCAAAGGTAAAGACAGTGTTAAGTGGGAGACTGATTGTGAGCTGTTGTCCTGCAGGCTGCTCTGTGGACAGGTCAGACACATAATGAAAAAAACAAAACGGTTCACACAGTATGCACAGTACGCAGACAAGCTACCTTTGCTGCATTTACTTTACGTTATTAAGGTAAATGTGACCAATTTTCCCACTCCCACGTTATGTTTTGCCACCTGCTATTCTCTCACCTTATTAGACACATATACACTGAATATATCTAGCACATAACCAGAAATACATAAGTTATTAACCCTTAGGCCCTTCTGAAAAAAATTACTTCCTCTTAAATCCCTTTTAGGTCGCAGGGTGTCAAAGATTAACAACAACATTTATTTTTAGGCATCAAAATCCATCTAAATCAGTGTTGTTGGTAATCTTTGAGATACTAAAGGCTATAATAATCCATCCTAGTAAAATCCACTTTTCTTTGAGAATATTGAAAATATTTAACTTTTTGTGAGTGTTTTTTACCACAAAAATGAGATGCTATCACATAAACTGGCATAAAAAGGGTTACAATTGTGAAAATGTTTACATATTTAGTATTTATGGTCAGGGCAGAAGGTGATTAAAAGATTTAAGCAAAAAAAAAGTAGAAAACAAATAATGATGTATAAAAAAATTTATGATGTTTTGTTGACAAGGATACATTTGCCACTTAACAGGAGCAAAGTAACAGATTTAGTTAGTATAAAAATGAAATATTAGATTTGTATTAATATCAGAATTAGTGATAAAAAATCACACACCTGAGCCAAATTTCATAGAAAAGGCTAGAACCACTGCAAATTTATAATAAAAAAAAAACACTTAACTTATAGATCACTCTCTTCACAGCAAAGCGCCTTCATGACACAATGTTCTTTACAACAACTACTCCCTCCCACTTCTGCACATTCTGATCCAGGAGGCACTGCCATCTCTCGTAAATTTGACACAACCAGTAGAGCAAAATGTCCTCTCTCATTTAAAATAACAAGCGTTTTTTTTACTCCCAAACTCCAGCCCTTGCATCATGTCGTGAATGTGATGAAACCGACCTCTCTGACCGTTCAGAGAAGCACTTGTCGCTCGCTGAAACCCTCCTTTACACACACCACTGTTTGTCCTCTTATCAGGCTCCCATTATGCTAATTGCCTTGCATCTACGGAGCGCTTTGGGCCGGCTGGTTCCACAATCACTCACCGGCTACTAATGAATTTTAAATGAGAGGCCGTCAATACTGCTTTATTCGTCTGCACGGCCCTGATAAGTAAAGAAGTGCTGTCCGTATTGTGGGCCTGACAAAAGAAGCCATCATTTGCCTCAGAGCTAAAACAATAAACTTTCGCCGTGGTCTGCTCCGTGTGCTTTGTTTTACTATCAGTTTGACATTTACTATACGGCTGACATTGTTTGCAGTCACGGTGAAGCATGAGTCTATTACCGTGATGTGTTCCCAAGCGCCGCAAATGTGGATTTGAAAGTCAATGTGCCACACAGAAGTAAATCAACACAGGCGGAAAAAGTGGTGCGGAAAAATATGATTCTAACCCTGTTTTTACAATGTGCCTTTCAAATGATGCACTCATAGCATTATAAGTATGGCTTTATGCTGTAGACTGACAATTCAACCAAGAGAGACTCACCATGCTCTTTTCAGCCATTTGTATTTGGCTCGGGCATCTGTTTCGGATGCCTCCTGGACGCCTCTCTGGTGAGGTGTTCTGGGCATATTGCACTAGGAAAAGACCCCGGGAAAGACCTAGGACACGCTGGAGGGACTATATGTCTCGCGTCTGGCCTTGGGATTCTCCTAGCAAAGCTGGAGGAAGTGTGAGGGGTAAGGAAAGTCTGGGCATCTTTGTTTGGACAGCTGCCTCTACAACCTGGCCTCAGATAAGTGGTAGAAAATAGATAGATAGATGGATGGATGAATAGCTGTGTTTCCAGCACCTTATTTTCATGCACATTTTGAAGTATCGCTTTATAAATCTACTGGTTTGAAAACAGTACTACAGTCTAAACCAAAACAATGCTCACTTTCCTGATTGGACGATCAGCAATGCAGTTTTAGAACCAAAACAAAAAATGTAAACAAAAACACTTAGCCATTATGTAAAATGTATTTTTAATGTACCATTGTTATCAGTAAAACTAATATTTGATTGAAACATGTTTACCTCATTTCTTGGCACACGTGGGTAATTCTGACGAAATATATAAAAAATAAAAATATATATATACTGCTCATAGCACCTTTAATGTGAATAATGGAAGATGGAAACATCTTTTGTTAAATAATAAAGTGTGACATAGCAAACATAAACCACATGTGACCGTCGGCTGAATACTTACATGTGGAGCCACAGGTTGTGAGAAAAAGGTCTTGCCAAAAATCCTATTTCCCAGATGTATGGGGCTCGACATTGTAGCGCTCTTGTTGCTAGTGCCTGACTAACATTTGTTTATCACAAACTGTGCTGCCAGTCGTCTAACTTTATAACTTGCCCAGTTATAATAGTTAAAATCACAGTTTAATCTCTATTTTCTATTTTTTCTTGTTCTTTTCGATGCCTCCAAAAAACTTTACAGGGAAACTTTGTCTAGGTCTAGTGTTAAAGTAGTGTGGGACTGCAGAATTAATTTGTTCTTTTTCCACTTAAGCGCAGGGCAGTGAAGATAATATGAAGATTTATGGCATCGAACTTGAAACTGCTAACTTATTCTGAATCACAGACTTGTACGCAGTCATTGAAACAGGAGAATTGTTAGGGCAGCCTAGGCACTGGGGGTGGCTGAGAAGAGGAAGCTGTGGAGAGTGAGATGGTTCTGCTGCTGAGGGGGTGATGGGCTGGAAGAGGGCTGTAGCTCCAATCTTAAAACAGCTGAATGACAGGAAAGACAGAATACTTTAAATTTATACAGCTGAGCGTTCAATGGCTGAACAGTAGAGTTCAGCTTCATTTCAGTGGCAAAGCTAAGCAAAAGTGGAATATTATTTGGCTACAAACCATTTTAAAACATATTTCAATGACCATATTTGACAGAGTTATAGTCCTTTTCTTCTTATTTAAAAAAAAAAGCAATATTTATGTATATATATATATATATATATATATATATATATATATATATATATATATATATATATATATATATATATATATATATATATATACATGTTGATTTCAAACAAACAGATCTCCAGCAAGTCGTCCCTGGGGCCTTCCCCTGTGGGACCTGCCAGGAACACCTCCCCAGGGAGGAGTTCAGCAGTCAACTGAGACAGATGCATAAGCCTCAGACTCAGTGGCACTGGGATGACTAAGTGCAGTGTTTCCCAACAAGTGGTACGGGGACCAGCAAGCACTCTGCAGGGGGTACTTGTTTCATAATTTATTTCCACAATGACAAGAAAATAATTGTGTTCTTTTCATATCGGACTACTGAAATTTATGAATATGAAAGAATATTGGCTGAATATTATACAGTATTAGAGAGTTATTCAAACTGTTTTCTTTGTAGTACATTTAATGTGTTCAATAATATTTTTATTTTAATAGTTTTGTAGTTTTTTTTTTTTTTAGGGTTAATAGTTTAGTAGTTTATATTTTAGAAGCTTATTCTGATCACAAAATTTATTTTAAAATAAAATAATAATCTTATTTCTATTTTTTATGTCAAATTTGAATTTAAACGAAAATAATGCAAAAAAAAAAAAAGTACTAATAACAGACATTTTATATAAGCACTTTTTGACATCTTTGACCCTCTGGCATAAGGGCCCAACAGGCTTCCTCCTGGCAATGCAAACCCAACTTCAAGTCCACAAAGTACTTGTTGAATGGAATTATGGAATTGGGCAAACTAAACCAGTTTTTAAAGCTGGGCCAGTCGTCCAAAGAATTCCTCATAGACGCTGAGGAGTGTGATGCCTCTGTAGTTGAAAAACACCCTCCAGTTGCCCTTCTTAAAGAAGGCGCACCACTCGGATCTGCCGGTCCAGAGGACCTGTTCCCAACATCAAATATATGAATGTAAATAATGAATACCCCATCGCTCAATATCTTTACATTTCAAGTCCCCTCACTTGTATAAGCCCAGTCTATGACCATGACAAAGATTCTCTGTTGCAGGTTTATTCATGTGGACTTCCTGTCGGGCCCCTAAGAGAAGCCTCCGTTGCCTGGCGGGGGGTCCCTCACACAGCTAATGGTCACACTGAGCCTCTCATTCTGCCTTTCAGCCTTTCAGTCTTTGTCCACAGCCTGCTCCACTCTCCGCACCTCACCACAAATGTCACCGGATATCGATTTGGCTCCCAGCGACCAAGTCTTCAGTGAGCTTCCTGCCTTTGTAGAACCACAATAAAGGAACGGCCTGACCTTCACATACTGTGGGCCGAGAGGCTTTGAATATTTCATCTGCAGCTGTAAATTAGCCTCACTTTTTTTTTGGTTTGACTTTTGGAGTGACGGCAAAATGCATCTGACTGGTGTGGTGTGGTGGTTAAAAGAAGGGTAAGTGATATGGTTGTGTGGTTCTAATATGCAAACCAGAGTCTTCAGTCAGAAACACACTTGTCTCAGTTCATTCCCTCTGTAACAAACATATTTTGTGATGTCCTGCTCATAATCCAAAAGCAAGAATTCCACAAGAAAGCTGTCAGCAGGTAAAGTTTCAAATGGGGCAGGTGAAAACTAGCAGCAGGTATGGAGAGGCTTTGACTCTACAGTAGCCATAAGGACGGTTGGTATCTTGTTAGGTTAGGTTTGTGGTAGTTTTTTTTTTTTTTTCTTTTTTTTTTTTCTTTTCTTGTGACAGGCAAGTTAGGATTAGTTGTCAATAAAATATCATAAAATACTACCTGTATAAGTGTAAATGTGAATCTGCAGTTCACATGGATCCAGAGAGATGCAGAGGGGGCTGCAGACTAGTGATGGGCAGTCTGGCTCTTTTCAAAGATTTCAAAGATTTTGCTCTTTCAAAGATTTCACTCTTTTGGCTCAGCTCCCTTAGCTCATGGCTCTTAATTTATATAATTTGGAGCATTTTATTTTGGCATAATTTAGCAGTTATGAATGGGTTGTGTGTTGGTAAAAAAAAATGGAATCAGTGTTCTGGTAAAAGTTTATGTTTATGCTGTTTATAAGCACAAAAAGCAGGCAGATGCTTATTTTTTTTTATTTATTTAACCAGGAAAGTCCCACTGAGATACAGAATCTCTTTTACAGGGGAGTCCTGGCCCCATGGAGGACCAATTGTACATGATTTTTAGTGGTGGGGGAAACCAGAGCACCTGGAGAAAACCTACACAGACAGGGGGAGAACATGAAAACTCCACAAAGAAAGGCCACACTGGGTCCGGGAATCAAACCTGGGACCTTCTTACTGTGAGGCAGGAGTGCTAACCACTATGCCACCATCCCACCCAATGCTAATTATTTTAGTTTTATGCTTATTTCTTCACTTTTTCCCACTGAGCTTGCATTTAAATCCATTTCCTGTCTCTCTCTGTTGCTCTGTGTACCTACCAGGTGTGCAAATAATTCCTGTTACTTATTTCTCCTATAAGCACTTCCCATCTTTGACACAATCCTTTAGCATGGCTATAAAAGAGTTTCTGACTAACATCCACTTCAAATGATTTTTCAAACAAACAAGACAAGAGAGTGATGCAACAGTACAAAGGGAGCACACTAAGAACAAGCCGGACAACCCATTTAACACTTGAAAACCCACTCCACCTGCCTCCAACCATCATTCAGTGGAAAGTGAGCCATTATTTGTGCCAACCAAAATGATGTCCAATAAGGCTCGCCGTTACATCAGTGAGACTCCGCACATTTATCAGCACGTAATGGCTGTGAATTGTCCCAGTGAATCAATGTGGCACCCTGCCCAGTTCTCTGTCTTGCTTGGCTGATATCTAATTGTTCCTGCAGAAAGCTCATTAGGAGTCAGTTGGCTGGAAACGCCACAGTCATCTGATAACCTCCTCGTCCCCCTCCTTTTATGTGCACCACTTTATTTTCAACCCTCTCTCAGACGCCGAGAGGAACGAGGCCTGATTTCCCAAAGGTGTAATGATATTAGTACACTTGATTATTTTGTTGGAACCCGCTCAGAAAAATGTCTATCCAGGCTGTACAAGTGGCGTCATTAAAAACTCAATGTGCTTGTTCAAAAAGGTTGAGTGTAGTTTTTCATCACATATTTATGAGGAAGCAAAACAAAAGCACTAAATAAGACATTTTAGATGACAAAAATGTATATGGTTGATGTGAATTTTGCTAAATTAACCTTTCTGAGCTTGCTATCATGTTATAATGTTGTTCCCTCATCAAAAACATACCTGGAGTTGTGTTTTGTTTCATTCACGTAATGCTGTATTCTCTAGCGCTGAGTTTTGGTTCCACAAACCTCTGCACACTCCAGCACTGACCAGTCAAGCTCTGTACATCCAGTCTGCGCTCATTCATTTATCCAAAAAAATGCAAAATGTGCTGCTGTTCTAGAGGTGACAAAGAGTAGTTTAAAAATATGAATAAAAGAATATTATAGCCCCTTTAAGAAATGCTGCCTTCAGGATACATTGGAATCTCGGAAGTCCCGACTTAAAAAAGCCGACTTCTGAAAAAGGTCTGTTCACGAGTTCAGCTCAGAAAACACACATGGATCAGCACAATAACAACAAAACCATAATTTTCATGTTGTTTTATAGGAAACAAATAAATCCGTTGATAAAAGTGTTTGGTGTGGCACTGAGTTATATCAGGGGATGTTTCTGTTTCTACTTTAGTCATTTATAGATAAATGAACATTCAAAGATGTTTTTGCAGAGCTGTAGCACTGATAACTTCATTCATTATATAAAGATAAGTACATGTTTTGCAGAAGTGGTCTTGTTTTAAAAAATGATTATTTCCCGTTAGTAACCACACTGTTTACCTCTCACAGAGGGAGAACCTATGATTGTGACGTCAACTCGGGAACTCGGAGTCCAACACTTCCACATGAGTTTCCGAGCAAAAATTCTGACAAGAGATGGCGTTCAAGGCCATTCATGAAGGCAGAATAAGATCGAACAGCCACATTAGCATAAATATATTTTTGTGTCTTTTTAACAAAAGCTTTTTGTATACCTGAATTTTGAACACCAAATCCGGATGAAACTTGTGATCTTAAAATCCAGATGCAAAATGCAATTATTCTTGACTGCCCATACTATTCATGCATCTTATTTTGCTTTTTCCTGCCAGGGGTCATAGGTGTTTGAGCCTTTCCCTGCAACTGTGGCTCTTAGGCAGGGTACAAATGGTCAGTTAGTTGCAGGGCTGACACAGACACAGACTGACAACCTTTCACTCTCACATTCATTCACGCTAGGGGCAATTTTTTTTGTTACCAATTCTACTCGCAAAATTCTTGGCACATTAAGTTTTCTCTCCTGAAAAAGTTAGAAAGCACCTGAGACTTTGTGCCTAGTGGTGATGTTGCCAGAAGGCAAAGAAAACTTTTGCTAAGGACAAGTGAAACGAACTACAGCAGAAAAATGCCTCTAGGTTATAATGTTTGTTATTGCTAATGGTGGATTGTGCATTGTGCATAATCGGAAATAATGAGTTTCATTAATTTAATGTGAAGAATAAGCTTAGGTTAAGAACTAAAAGCTACCTATTCATAGCTGTAACATAATTAACTACCTGAGCAGAAATTATACAATTATCCATCATTTTTGGTTTACTGAAAACTCCCCCTTCCACCCATCCCTTTCACATGACTGCTCTGTTATAGGTTGAAAACATCTAGTGACCTCCACAGCTATAGCTGGCTGTAGTCATATGTCGAGGTGTTTATATATAGGTAAGATTTTAAAAGTTTTTAATGTCTTTTAGCATGTAGCGTTTAGCTCAGTTCTAATTGCTGCAAAATATCAATCCAGTCACTTGTGTTCTGTACCCATGCACAGACATACTGTTAATAAACAATCTATATATTTAAATCAATTCATTTTTCCACTGGACCAGAAGGTGGACTAAGGGTAGACTAGGCTCTGTGGGACCCGGAGCCGTGTTGCAGTGAGCTGAACCCACAGCTGCACAAGTCCACAGATGACTTCAGATCTGTAGGGACCTGAGTTGACAGCCAGGGTTCAGCAGCAGTGATCTGGCTGAATCTCCTGAGACCCTCCTTGGCCTGGAGATCACTACCTCTTCATCCAACAGCTCTTGCCTGGGAGTTGAGCAGTAAGAGGGCTGCAGAAAGAGAGTGCAAAGATCCCATGGAGCGGTGTCTTGAAGAGCCACGCTGAGCGAGGT
The DNA here is from genome assembly GCA_020698575.1 of Bostrychus sinensis. Taxonomy (NCBI): domain Eukaryota; kingdom Metazoa; phylum Chordata; class Actinopteri; order Gobiiformes; family Eleotridae; genus Bostrychus; species Bostrychus sinensis. The sequence goes on along the minus strand of CM036251.1, from coordinate 29,364,169 downwards.
TAATCTCTTGGACTGTCCTCTGGCCGCTTTTACGGAGTAGTGCTTCTTTCTCCTCAAACTCAGCTTTGAGACATCGATTATCTTTTTCAAGGCCAGTAACAACATATTGACCCAGTCATTTATGTTCTCCACCCAGGCACTGACATCCTCTTTATAAAAAAAGGGGTTTTATTAATATTATTAATGCTAATCTACTTTAATCCACTTAAGGGTCCATTTATAGCTTGATTGCAGTGACTTGTAAGTCTGACATTTAGGTAACCTTGAATGATGTTAACTCTTTGACTGCCATTAACGGGACGTTGGTCATTTGTGACATCACACTTCACCGCCAATCACAGGAATTGCTGGCAATTCCTGCTTTCATTGCTACTTGATGGGGGGGCTTCCAGCACCCCATGAACCAGGTGTGGAGCAGACAGGACAGGACAGTCAGTGAGACGCACCCGCCCTCAAAAGGATTGTGGTACTGTGATGCATCTGATAACTTTATTTAACCCAGACAAGAAAGCTGACAACGAGAAAAAAGAACAAATGATTGTAGAATAAAATGCTTCTTTTGGTATTTAAATTTTAAAACCATAGCATAACTGTGGGACAGCAAAGACTGTTGAAAACCTGTGGCACTAGTTGGCACCATTTTTAGAAACTGCTGGCAGGGACAGAGTCAATAGACTAAGTGGATGAACAGCTTTAGTTTACTCAAATTCAAATCCACACATGCAGTCATTGATTGGACCGACTCAGAGCGTTTGAGTTCAGACACATCTAACTGCAGGCTGCTGGGTGTCTGTGTTTCCTGGCGGTGCTGGATCAGCTCTTTGGGAGTGACTCAGAGGCACTTTGCCCTCTGTCTGTTCTAGGACACGTCCCGGCCACTCTGGGGACCACTTCTCAGTAAACCTAGATGCATCCGCTGCATCTTCTGCCCTCATTATTTTACCCCTCAAAGACCTTCCCTCTGGAAACAGGAGAGGCTGCTGTGTGAAAGAGAAGAATTAACTCTTCAGTGTGAGTGAAGTTCAGTTCAAGTCGAAAGGGAGAAAAACAAGATCTATAAAATGTGCAAACTTCAATCAATCCAATTGCTTTTGTGTAAACAGTACAATACATTTTCCTCATTCTAATTGTTCTGTTTTAGAGATTTTCAACTGGTGGGATGGGACCCAAAAGCAGGTTGCAGGAATGCAGGAATTTTGAAGATAGTTTCATTGAACATATTTAAATTCTTTATTGCGTGATTGCATGAAATAGTGAAACAGTTTCCGAGGGCTGTAAAAGTCACAAAAAATGTGTTCCCACAATCAGAGCTGCTGAGAACCACTGCTCAGTTTGTTACAAGTTAGTCTGGTCTCAATAAACTTTCTCCAAGGGGAGTTTTATTTTGTTCACATCTTATGCATTTAACTTGGAGCTTGGCTACTGACGTGATATCTTTCACCAGTGGTGGCGCCAGGATTGTGAACATGGATGAAAAAAAAATAAAAATGTGAGAGCATGGAAGGTCTTTTGTGCTAGCTGGGCCTAGACACTTGTGTGTGCCTGTCACTGTCCATGGTGCTCAATGTGAAAGACATGACCAAAACAATTATTTAAACTTTTGTTATAACTTATTAAATGCAACCTCTTTAACAGGCAAACACCAAAACAATTACAAAACTTTACCAAACTTTTGCTTACAAAAAAAGATGGCAGGGTTTCTCATTGAACACTGCAGTTATCTTACTGTAATCAATACTCTCTGTTATTTCTCGTTCAAAGGAAATCAGCGAAAAAGAGTCCAGTCTTTCTGTGAGCATCATTGCCCTGGTGCCCGTTTTGAAATGGCAATGAAAATGAAAACAGTCTCTCCACAGTACAGGATGTCATGGGCAGTGTGAGAAGTGCTCTAAGTAGTTGGTTCACCTTTGGAAATATGTCACCTGGACATACGTCGAGGACTTCATTGAGTGAGGAAAATGTTTCCTTATTCTGATCATTATGCTTTTTTCACAAACACAGTATATTCAGCTTCACTCACATTTATTGAGAAGTGTGTACATTTGGGTTGGATTATATTTATGTCCCCAAATGTGTCGGAGTGAGGCAGGCAGCAGTGGCTTTCATGAAGCCGTATGTGTAGGGCTTGAAACGGCAGGTCAGTTCCATTATTTGTTTGTCCAAAATGTCATTCCACAGTTTGTTTAAGTCAGAGTTGTTTTTCACAGGTGTTGATTTGCCCAGCGTACTATTAACTTTTTCGTGACGCACTAATATCCCAGTTCATAATGTTGTGTTTCTTCATCATTTCATCTGTCAGTGTCATTACCTAATTTTATGAGTTGTTTTCATTTCTGAATTTTATGCAGTTCTCTTTAAGTCCCTCTATCAGCTCAATGCAGTCTGTAATGGTCAGTGAGGAGGACTGCAGGCCCTTTGTAGGATAGTTGCTAACTTCAAACAGCTGATTGAACATAACAAGGAGGAACAGAAACTTTTTAGTCTGCATTTGGGTCAGGAAGGAGTCCGCTTCAAGTTTTGTTTGCCTCTTTGCACTCTCCGAGAAAAATGCGAGGGTTTCCAAAATAGGCCCTAAGAGTGTCAGCACTTTACTAACAGAATTTGACCATGACGTCCACCGCACATCACAGGACCTCTCCACTTAAAGGTCTTTTGCCTATAAAATGCTGCAAGTCATTTATAACACTAAAAACATTTCAATGCACAGAGAGATTTTCCCTGCTGTGCACAGGACAAGATTAAGTCTATGTGAGTTACAATGCACATAGATAGCATGGGGGAAAGTTTTCTTCAATATTAGATGTACTCCACCCTTGATCCCTGACATAACCCAAGCCCCACACACAGCTCTGGGTCAAGTTGCAGTTGCTCCAACACTTCTAATATTTTGGCTGATAAGGCTTCTGCCATCATGTTTTCCGTTTGCGCAAATCCCACTGCCCTCTCTCGTATTGCGCCTTTGTGCAGGTACCTGACGCATACTGCCACTAGTTCTTTTTTTGACAGATCGTTGCACTCATCTGCTAAAATAGCATAATATGTGTCTGGTGCAAATCTCTTTATTTTTCTTAGAAAGAGGGATGCTGTTATTTCAAGAATTTTGTTTTGTATGCTGTGATGTAGAAGTTTTGCATTATTTGGTCATTTGTCCAGTTGCTCTTTTATTTATGGATCATATTCAGACACCAAGTAACTCTAAGAAATTACCTTTATTTGTTGCTTCTAAGTTTTCTCTGTGCCCACGCAATGGGGTTTCTTGTTTTGCGCTAAACAGGAGCAGATCTATCATGAGCTCTATTTCTTTCTATTAGAGTCTTGTTCTGGACATCTTTATTGAGCTGGTTTATAATGTTACCCCGGTCTGACAGGTGACTTTGGCAGTAACCCTCCATTCTACCCACTGCTCTGTTATGTGTCTTGCTGGTCTCATGCTTGCAACAAGCTACTGAAAAAGCTTTCTAGCTTTTAAAGCCAGTCACAATAAATGTGTCTTCGTGATAGGGTTCAGGGAAATGCTGGCAAAGTTTACAAAAAACAGCGTCTCTTGATATGCTGTATTCAAGCCATGTAAACCAGTAGCAGTACCAGTGAAACAAAAATTTCCTCTCTTTCCCCGCTATATAAGACGAGGGGAATGAACACAGATTTGGGCTGGGTGGGAAGCTCATCTTTAGAAGACAGGTCTTGGGGTGCCTATAAATTTAGTGGCTGCTCCTCAGCCTTGTCTGTGTCTCCTAAAAAGCACAAGTGCTACCATAAGTATTGGGTGCCATTTATTTTTTCACATTACAAGGACACGTTACTGTTAGCTAGCTACTTGCCTGTCTCTTGCTGGTCTAATGTAGGGCAGCTTCTGCACTGCCTTCCCCCCGATTTCCATTCTCATCTCTTCCAGCTTGTGCTTTTTAAAAATTGAAACTAAAAAGATTTCTTTGTTTGCTATGTTTTGACAGCATTATTCATTCTACGACATGGTTTCATGTTATGTCTCATTTAAATCTCTCGCTCGCCCGCGCCTTACCCATGAGAAAACTAACCCATTCATTTCATTGGACAGCGCTGGTACTGATCCAGCAAATAAACAGCATTCAGTCACGTGGAGTAGAACCCACTGATTGGCTGAGAAGTCCGCAGCTTTGAGAATGGCAGCAGGGGAGCTCAAGGTGGATGAAAAAAAAGGAGAATAGCCAGGCCCACCCGTGGCGCCGCCTATGTCTTTCACACCACAGTGGTTATCCTGACAGAATAGAAAACAGTGTTTACTATTATCTCAAGATTATGGCTTGGGACACTGGATTTTTAGTGACTATATTCTTTTTACACTTTTCAAAGTTTTGTTTTGTTCTGTTTTATGCACTATATCTGGCTTATGAAATTGTATACACTTACATTTTCATCAGAATTTGAAGTTAAAAAATCCACTTCACAAAATTCAATTGCCAAAAATTCTGTTACATAAATTCATTGTCTAAAAAAAGCTGTCATAATGAAGGCACAAAACAACCTACAGGCATTTGGAGTAAAATCTGTGCCAGAGTACACATCTGTGTGGAGATCCCTGAGGGAGCAGTCAAGCACCCTTTAGCACCATTTACTTCATGACCCTCCTCCATATATAGTTTTAGTATTTGGCCCTTAGTGAAAAAAGTTTGGACACCCCTGATCAAGATTATTTTCAAGATTATGAGAATTCACATAACCTAATAGGGCCTGATGCACTTCTCTTCTCCATATGCTCATATTCTGAATAACACTTTGTCCATTATTATTCATTTACTTCATTTTGTCTCTATATGTTTATTCCAGCACAGTGCATGCTCTATGTAACCCACACAGTGTTTCTTAGCTAAGTAGTAAAACTGTAAACTTACTGACATTTGCTTTATCAACTTTCTTCTACCACTAGTAATGGGTTTGATTGTTAGATTTGCTGCCATCAGTGCTGAAAGCCGACCTCATGTTCTTCAATAGTGCTGTCCCAGTCCAAAACAAAGCAGTTGGCGGTCCGTGGATGCATTAGTGTGAAGGGCTGGCAGACACTAAAACACTCTTTCAGGAGAGTTAACAGCTCTGCTCAGACACCTGGACAGACGCCACTTTACGACCAACAATAAAGACAGCCCTGGCTCAGACTGTTTGAATTTCACTCTCACTAGAATCCTCTGATCTGAGCCGGAGCGCAACTGTCCTCTCTGTCTTTCTGTCCGCTCTGTCTCTCCATCCCCCTGTGGCCCGTACTCAAACTGCTTCTTTCAGACCAAGAACTGAGGTCATATGTCTTTTATAGCTGGCATGGAGTTCCATCACTGTAAGAAACAGAGACTACAAAAGTTTGACCAAGAAAAAAATACATGCTATGGATATTTTGGCATATTTTGGAGGAAACTGTTCAAAATCACATCTTGCTACTTAGTTTATTTTTAGCTTTAACAGCAATCCATTTTTCTCCGCTTGTTTGTTGCCAGGTAATGGGAGCAGCAGTCTAAGCAGGGATGCCCAGACTTTCTTCTCCACAGACGCTTACTCCAACTTATTTGGGGGAATTCCAAGGTGTTCCCAGGGGGAAAAAAAGAGATCAAAAATCAACTTAAAGGTGCCAGGTGAAACTGTTTAATGTTTTAGATCCAAGGATGAGGTGCAGCAAACAAAGCTTTTTCCACCGGTTCTGTGGAAACTTCAGGCTCAGGCTGGAGCTGGTCGATCTTCTTGGCTTTGTGCTGCAGATAAGGAGGCAGCAGCCCAAGTTTTGTTTTGCATAATAAAAGATACCAATGTTTCAGTCCATGAAAATTAGTGATAAAATGCAATGCATTATGATAAAAGGTGGTATCCAGGGAGATCACCACAGTGTAGCACAGACATCAGAAGTGTATGCTGCAGTGTTTGGGTCCACCTCTTAACTGTGCAAACCTCAGAAACAACACTGACACAAGAGAAACAGCCATGTCTTCTGTGCTCCTCATGTCCCTGCATGTCATATTGTGCAGGGGTACAGTGACATAGGAGGGTAAGCAGGTCACTCACTAATGGGAGGGTTGGCAGCTCGATTCCCACTCTGATCAGTGCATACTGTCGTTGTGGCCTTTGGCTAGACACTTCACCTTCATTGTATACTCCAGTAGTTGGTTGCGACAGGATGGGACTCTCCATGATTGCTCTAAAAGGCTGAGACACCAACCCAACGCCCGACCACTGTCAGAAGAGGCAGGGTGACAGCTCTGTCTCCTCACATCTCCCCTGGCCAGTACATAAAGTGGCTACAAATACACTCAAAGTGACCCATTGCCAAGTGATGCACTGGTCACTAAACTCTGCACATAACTCTGCATGGGCTTCTGTATATAAACCTCCACAACACTTAAGTGTTTCACGCAAGTATTTATCAATAAATAATATCTTATGTGCTTCTGTTAAATTTTGTAAATATTTTAAGATGCAAATCTGATTTTAAAAATTTTCCGAAGTCTTGCTCCAACACCACTTTCCAATTTTTTCAGCCTTACTAGCAGACTCACTAGATCTGTTACTGCAGATAACCTAATAGTGGCCCTAAGAAAAAAAGCATTCACTCAGTCAGCCTTCTAGGTGCGAGCAGCCCAGTTTTGGAACACCAAACCATCTCATATACACAGTGCTGATACACAGAACTTTTGCTAAAATCATGGTTATGAGAGAATCAATACTGCATTCATATTCAATAACCACCTGTCTTTTTTTTTCATTCTGTTTTTGTGCTGCCTGCCTGGCCCAAAAACAGGATGTCTTTTGTTGCATGTATGTTATTTGTATGTTATGTCACTATATCTTACATGTTGCATGTACATTGTATGTTTGTCTGCTTATGCTTAATGGTGCTGTGCTGTATGTTAAATGTTAACATGTGTGTGAGCTTTTATGTAGCCTACTAACCTTTACTGATTTACTATTTCTATTTGTATTTTCATGCACTAACCTTTAATGTTGTGGTTCTTGTTTTGTCTATTGCTGCATCTTGTGCAGAGACTACAGTTGAAAACTAGCGAAAACTGGCACATTTACAGAAATATATATATTAATGTGTTCTGTCCCTGTTCAATAAACAATAAAATAAAAGAAATAAAATATGTTAAACGTGTCTTAGTAAAATAATGAGTATAACGGACTGGATTATTGCAGCTGTTTGGCTCAAAGGGATTATATTTTCATCTGTGCAAGGCTAAAGGCTAAGGTAAGTTAACTGCAGCACATTAGCATCATGAATTTATTTATTTGAATGATAACTGGGAGCTGTGTGACACATTGTGAAAGGAGCACACGTTCAATCAGCCAAAAATATAGGTGCAACTGTCTCCTACTACCTACTAGTGCAAAACACACTAAACAGACTCACGTCGTTGACCATGGCAAAGTGTTCACACTTATCCAGTCGAATTATGGACACTGTACCAATAAACTGAGAACATGCAAACTCCAAGCAGAAAGACTAACCACTATGCCACCATGCTACCAATTTTTTAAAATGCAACCAATCAAAGATAAATCCTGTAAAACCTGTCCCATTTCACAAAATGTTAAAAAAAAAGTTTTTAACAGTATGATGAAGAGACATCTGACTTCCTCTGACAAAGTATCATCAGCTTCACTGCATCATTCTGCTTGAGTCATTCTTGTTGTGTATTCATTGCACTCAGCCCCGAAGTCCTCTTTTACAGTAATTGCGTTAAAGCCTCCGAACATTTGCCTTTAATTATTTTTACTCCAAATACAATCCAAGGCCGCAGCCAATCGAAGGCTACAATCAGATAAACAAACACAAGGCTCATTACTGTGGCGGCTATTGCTTCCAGAATCGATGGCGGACGATGTCCCATCCGCCTGCAGCTTACATAGGATTACATGCGTTTGTCTGAGTTTGGCAGTGTTTTTTCATCTTCTCCACTCTAAAGGCTCTGTCCCCACAGGCTCTCACCTCCTCATGAAGACGGATGGCTGTTTCTATTCCGCTCAGGAGTCAGGCCATAGAGCAGCTAATGAATTGTGGAATAGTGTGTCTTAGCTGCAAGTGGGATGTTGAATACAGCAGTGATAAATTATGGCGCTGTGAGTGACTTTAATACCCAGATATGATTTTATAACTGACAGAGTGGAATTATCGTGGCGTGCCGGGCTGATGGTGGGCAGGTGACAGCTCAATATGAAAATAATAGAAGCATGTCCGTATTCTGCAGCAGGAGTATTAGTTTGTCAGTCATCCACATCTGCTCTGGCAGTTATTCCCTGCAAAATGATTTAAGTCATATTGCATTTATGTTATGGATATGAAAATTGACACAACGATCCATATACCTTAAAGTATAAACCATTCTGACAATTCCATTGTGTCAAACATGGACAGGTTACACAATACACCACCCACCACATCTTCTTTCTTATGTACTGCACACATTGTTTTCTATTCATTTAATTTCAGCTTACCTTCTATCAGTGTGGCTGTGTTTGTTGGTGGTCAGAGGGGTTGTAGTGTATGCCAGGGCAGCTGTGGTTCAGAAGTAGCTCAGTACCACCGAGTGTGACATAGGAGTGAATGCACAATGCACCAAATTCAAAGAGAGGTCATCTGGACTTTGTTGAAACCTCAGGGATGAGAGCTGAAACATCTTGAATATTACGGAGAACACAGGGAAAAAGTAACAGAAACTAGTGTCACAGCAAGGAGTATGACATTGAACTTCGAAACCAGATCCAGGTGACTTCTTTTTAAACCTTTCATTATGATTTTTTCCCAGAAATGCATCAACTTATAAAGCAACTCTGGGTGTCTAGATAAGTGCTATGTAAGTGTATGTTTTTATAACTGATCCAAAACTGATCTGTGATTGCCAGAACCATTCAAAAAGTAAAGTGTACTGAAAAATAAGGATAATGTTTCAATGCTTTTTTACTGTTTAGAAACTACACAACTAGATCAAATTTATATAACTTCTCTCACCTGTTAGTAGGATCAAGTGTAAATCAAGCTTGGAGATGCTATGGATCCCATGTAAAATAAAAAAAAATTAAAGAGTATGTCAAGGGGCGACAGCAAACTATTTTAAGACAGCTTCTCACATATCAAAAAGTTACTGGCGGTCTGCCATGGTCTGATTTGGCCCACCATTCCTCTTATTCTGAAAAAAGAATCACAGATGCCGTGATTAACCATTTTACAATGGCTAATTGTTGTTTGTATGTTGGCATCTGCTGCATTGATCTTAGCCTTTCTTTCCTATAACTGTCTAGCCTGGCTGGCCAGACTAACTCTTTTCCTATTCTATTCAAAGAAGTTAGTCTGGTTTGAGTTTCATTTCTATGGGTGGAACAATCACAGGCAGAGTAGCCAAGCAGAAGTAAGCAGCACATCGCTGACCTGTAACCAGGGCTTAATTTGTAAATCAAACGATGCCGGAACAAAAATTGCGCTTTGACACCGGAGTCCACAAGGCCAACACTGTTCCCGGAACGTACACACAACACAATGCTTAGGAGCACACACATGCCAAAATACCAAGCAACTGCTCATTTATACTCAGTTTTAAATTATATTTTAACATATTTGTTAACATTATCATACATTATATCGTTTCACTTCAGTGTAATGTGTTAGTGTACTGTTTGTGTGATTGCTCAGCTGATCGAGAAATCAGCTGCTACGCATAATTACTGCGCTTTTGTAGGCTCGCTTTGTCATAGACCAACTGTGTGCAGCCACCAGTCTGAAGCAAGAACACAGACTCATGCAGCTGTGGTCTGTAAAAACAAAGTCTAGACTAGGAAAGGGAGTACACGGCAGCAGTAAGCTCTCAGCCTAATCATGTCTCTCCTTTTGCTTTCGCTTCTTTTTAGTGACTGCCGTGGAGCGCGCAGTCTTCTCCGCGTAATGGCATTTCATGGCTCCAGGCTCTGTGAGCCTCAGTGCGTTAGTTCGAGTTTACAGATGCATTTGAACAAACAAAAAAGAACAAACTGCTTCCACGGCAGTTTGTTCTTCCAGCCCCGTGCGCACATGGGATATAGCACATCGAGGGCGCGTGGCGTAATGTTACCCTGGCCATGTAACAGTGACACTGGCGTTTAACTGGCCCTGGGTCTCATCCTGTGACCCACGGTCAGTGCGTTAGCTCTAGCTTCCACATTCATTTGAGTAAAAGAACAAACTGACATGTCCCGTGTGCTCTCTGGCGCATTGGGGAAATAATGCGGCACATCCAAATCACGTAGGTACCCTCCGTGTAACCAAAGTCAGGACAAACATCAACAGATTTACTGTCTTCTGGTTGTTAGCAAACACATCACTTTTGACTTAAAGAGCAGCAGTCAGCTGTAGCTGCACTCGCATTTGTAAAAACACAGCCTACTATGGCTCTGTGCAGCTCTGTGGATGCAGCAGGGATTGGGCGGGGTCGGGGGACATCTCAAGGTACGCACAGTGCGTACTGCTGTACACCTGCAGGCATAACTGGTGTTAACAGTGGTGAATAGATCTTTCAGTTTGATGTGAAGGTCTTTTCCACCAGATTCCCTGTACACTCTATAGACACAAATTACGGCGTGGCGACAGTCTGTGTTGAAGCGCTCACGCGGAAATGAAGCGCGGCTTTTATGTTTAAAACATATGCATTTCTGTGTAATTACACCTCCGACCTAGTTGTGTATGAGTTACCGGATCCAAGCAAACAGTTGCCGGATAAAATTAAGCCCTGCCTGTAACCCAAACAAACATGGTAGATTGTTGCCAGTTTTGCCAGTAGCAACTGTCTACTTATTTCGGGGACAACAGAAGAAGTCAGTTGTACAAAGAGTTGCAGTAAAAGTCAGTTTGAATGTAGTTGTTATGTTGGCTGTCCTCTGGATTTTACTGCTGTTAAAGTGGCGACATGACAAAGAAAAACACACACAGAGGACTGAACAACAATGCAGTCTTCAATAGAATCAACAGGGTATGAAGGAACGCACTAACCACTGTTAATCAGGTGAGAGGAGTTATTAAATTGTCTGTGTAACCTGGCACCATCTTGGTTAACTTTGATAGGAGATTATCTTTCGCACTTGTAAGACGCACTGCAGATTAACAGCGATGACAGGCCGGGTCCAAATCAACTGAAAGGAAACAGTTTGCTGTGACTGATGAACCACACTCTCCAGCTTTCAAAAAGAAAGTAGAGGGGGGTGGCTGGACAGGCTAATAACTGTCGGCCCAGGCAGACTATAGCAGCTGCTTATGTGAGCCCAGCAGTGAAGCAGGTGAAAAATGAATGATACTTCAACAGTTATTTACCAGTGAAAGGCTAGATAAGTTTGCAGAATATTTAATTAAGGCTGCAACTCTCCAAAAAACCATTGCTTCTCATGTTTGCTTAAAGTTTTTGAGATATTAATGTTGAGTCTATTGCCATGTTATGCTATGTAAATCCTGCAGGAGTGTTTGCTGGAGCTCACATGGTACATCCACATGTGACTTAGCAGCTCTTCGCTGAAAAAAACAAACATAATATATAATAACATACAGAATAATAGTATAGTTATAGTTTTGTTTCATGCACACTTACATTCAACAGAATTATTTGGGGCTAATTAGCATATATCTCTGTAGCACTGGACAGAGTTAACTTATGCTTTAAAACATTTGCCTGAATCCAAAACATTCTGGGCTTTGTGACATAGCCTCTCCATTGCTTTACCTCTGGGGTGGTCTTCAAGTGCAACGCCTCAGAGCTAAAGAGATCCATCAAACGATTAGCTTGTGATGTGAAATCAATTGTGTGTTAAATAAATGATGTTGTTAAGTGGAAGGTGCATTAAACACAGTCAAATCTGAAGTGACAAGACTCGGCTGCTGCTGTTCTGAAATGCTCCTCTCTGAGTTTAAAAAGCCTTTCAGCGCTCCGTAGGAAAGGCTCATTATTCTGGAGGCATTTAGAAGTCATTAAGTCGGAGTATGTGTATGAATATGTAAATGAGAGCGACCAGGCGGAGGTTCTAAAAATAAAGCCCCTCTTGTGCCGGAGCAGGGCTGGTTCTGCAAAGAGGAGGAAGTCATTATTATTGTCAGGCCTGATTGTGGTGAGCGATCACTCTGGTACTGAAGTTTACTCAGAAGGAGATTAATGAAGCTGCTCCAGTCGCTGCAGTCTCACTCACTCATGTGATTTCAGCTGCTGTGAGCCATGGGAAGGACGAGTTTCTGAAGGCAGGATAACCTTGAAGATAAATGTCTCTTTCACAGTATTGTGGTTAGAACTGTGGGTCGTTTTGCTAAAGTTTTGTATGCACTAAAACACCTGCAAATTAGATGAAAACAAAAATACTTTATTATTAGTATTGCATTGGAAACTCCTATTGGCAATACAATGTAAATCCAAAGTAACTACAATGTAACACACATTTGATATAGTGTAAATATAATGTAACACAGTGTAACAACATAACATAACATGTACTTATGCTGTAGTTACAATTGAATTTTGTGTTATGTAGTAGTATATTTATTACATATGTATCCAGAAACTGTAGGTACACACAATGTCCTAATGTAAGTGCAACATAATTACATAATATTATAGCATGTGTTACATTGTAGTTTCATTGGAGATACACTGTATCAAGTGTGGTGTCAAATAAAGTGAAGCATAATAAATAATTTATTTAGAAAAAAGGAGGTCTATGACACAGGTGACCTCTTGAAGCCCATCTCTGGTGCGTTCCAGTGAAGAGTTGGAGTGGAGCAGTCGCTGTCGCTGGCTCTGGGCTTAGTTCCACCAGCCGGGTCAGCCTGTAATTACACTTGGCTCCCTCTCCCACAACAGGATTAGGTGATTTGTAGCCAAGAGGCCGGGATAATTGGCCCTGATTAGCCGTTTGCAGCGCCGTGTGGAGAAAGGTCAGTGGCTGCACTGCTCAGACACCCTTTTGGCCCGTAATCCCAACACATCCTGCGTCTGGACCCCTCCCCCGCAACACACCCCTCACTGCATAGCCCCACACATAACTCCCATTCAATCATATTGTCTGATTGTTACTCCTCTTTTTGTTCAGTCAAGAGCAACTGTGGCTAAAGCCTTACCTCCCACTGTGTCTTTTCACACAGATTCATCTCACATTATCTACATTTGGAAATATGTGATGTTTTATGCTACAAGAAATAGATTGAGCAGCAGAGAATTGTTTGAAAGGCAATTACTTGCCTTCTTTAGGTCATAGAAAGCTTTGCAAGACTGTGGAAGGATTTCTCTTTTATTCCAGCTTTTGTTTGGAGTAAAAAGGAGCTGCTCATATAGAAATAATTAGCTGTAGGATACAAAATAGTCTTTTTTATGCAGACATCTATACAGGCTTCTCTGCATCAAGAAATGATCATCTCTTTTTTGTGTCTTTTTGTTTTGCACATAGAGAGTAAACTCATGCATGATCATAACATTCATTCAGTCATCTTTTGCTTATTCTAGTCACAGGTGCTGGAGCCTATCCCAGCAACTATAACTGGGCCTTAAGCGGTCAGTTGGTCACTGGGCTGACACAGAGACATACACAGAGAACCATTTACTCTCACATTCTCCACATGCATGTCTGACGGTGGCACAGTCTCACAACCTCCTTGCTGGGATGCAAGAACACCAACAACTCTGCCACTCCTTTATGAATACATCACTTTTGCATATAAGTAATAAGATTATAACCTTAAATATCCTGATATTCAGCTAAATCCACCTTTCTGAGCTTTTAATCATGTTATGTTGTTTTAATTTATAACTTTTATTACAATTCCTTTTACATATTATATAGAGTCACAGTGAATGTGCTTTTGTTGGCCTATAGCAAATCCAAACACAAAAGCCCAGCCATTCTTCTGTTGAGGCTGGGTGTGCATCCCATATTTTATGCCCCTTTGCCCGGATCTTTGATGGACAGAGCGTCTCCTGTAAAAATCACATTTAGAGGTTGGAGGATTTGAGCAAAGCTTATAACAGATTTATCTGCAAAGCACAACAACTCAAGCATGAGCGCTTCTGCGGCTGTTTAGTCAGAGCAGGATGATACTGACCGGCCGCAGTTGTTGTTCTGTGATGTGTGGTGATCCTGAGGAGCTTTAGGGCCAGCAGTGCAGCCTGTTAAGTGTCGTTCAAGCGCGGATGATTTATCTGCACATCTGTGAGCGTCCTGGCTTCAGGTTCAGACTATAGCGTACAGTGTGAACTACTGAACAGTGTGAATAATTGAAAAACATGCAAAGCTATTTGGAATCTTGTAATATGACCTGCAATATTTGAATAGCTATTTTAACACATTACAAGTTTGGTGGAATTAAAAAGTAAACACATTCAACTCATTGGTCTAATTTTCACTCGTCAAAGCCAGAGCTGAACCAGTATTAAACAGAGATCCGACCACGTTAATCAATGTCTATAGGACTAGATTCAATACATTTAACACATGTACATCAAGAAAAGTTAGTGTCCATGTATTCAAACATACAGTATGTGCCACATAACAAAAGAAAGAAAAGTACAGTGCAAATACGATGTGGGCCAATGAGGCTTTGGCGCATCAGGAGATGCTCAGAGGATCTACTTTGAGAGTGTTAACAAATTTAGGCTTTTCTAAAACAGGTGGGAGTCCCAAGTATAGTGCATAATTTTCACACCTGAGAGCCCACACTTAGGGCTGCAATTAGAAATAAATTGTTGTTATATGTTCTTGGTTCGCAAACTTTTGTTCCACAATCTTAAAATCTGGACCGGAGAACTGAGGGTGGAGCAGGGCCTGGCCTTGTGAGTGACAGCTGTCAGAGCACCATCATGGACGTCCTCTGCAGCAGGGTTGCAAAGTTCCAGAAAAAATTAAATAAAATACACACCCAAACCCATTCCATTGGGGAAAAGTGGCCACATTTGAGTAAGCGTATACTTGTTTGTTGTCTACTATCAGAGTAATATCCATATTTACTAAGGCGAGTGCTAAATTGTGAGTGCAGCTTTAAAAATATTGTCTGCTGTTTGTGGGTGTGTTGCATGTGATATACAAAGAGAAACTGTGTAAGTAATTGCTGCTGCAAATCTGACATGTAAATGAGAATTTTGAGTGAGCATAAGACACACCAATAACAAGATCAGTGCTGCTCAGCCCCAACTGGATCTTTCCCTACAGTGATGCAACGCAAAAGTCAATATGAGAGTCCAGCCTCAAAAAACAGGACTGACTGTAGCAGACTGAATATGTTCACTGTCTTTGAGGGTTAATAATTTCATTGCATTTTGTCTTCTGTTAACTTTGCGTAGTCTGTCCTTTTTAAATGTCTCATGCGATTCTGGCACTGACCAGAGTCACGTGACTTATTTCCACTCTGTGTGAGACAAATGGAGAGACAGAGAGGAAAATCCTATTCACTGTCTGTCACAGTCAGTAACCCTTCAAAAAAATAAAACAAAATGTATCAAGTAGGCTATATATAGCGCTGATGGTGATCAAATAAATCTAACATTAAAAAAATATTTGTCCTGCGCTTGATCCAGAGCCAAATCCACAAAGCGCAGCTTTGAGTCTCTGTAGGGGCAGCTGTCAATCAAGCGTTGCAGCGAGAATTGTGAGGGAATGGGATAAACACAAATGAGACTTAATGTAGCCTTTTTGTAGCGTTGAAAGACTGCTCAGGCCTCATCATAAGGATTTAAAAGGATGGAACTGAAAGCCCCTAAAGGGCAGTGTTGTATCTGTGTAAATGAGTCCTTTTAAAGCCGGTAAACTTATTTTCAACGCCCTGTCTGTTTACTAAAACCTTTGCACCTGCTTTTACAACATGTTAAATTTTCACGCAATCACAACAGTGACCGCAAAGTAATTTCATTTACATTTTCTCCAGCTTGAATTTTGTGCATCCTGGTGAAAACGACTCATTTTACATTATTATTGAGTTGCAGGAGCAATATCTGCCCTGCGCCCATTTAGCTTCAGTGTGAGACATGAACCTCAGATGTGCCTGGGGTTGCTTCACTTTTAGCACGTCTTATTAATTTAGCATGCACGCAGACCTTTGATAAATCTGGCCTTAAGTGTTTAAACCTTATAATCACTGTTAAAAAGAGTCATGCAGATGTGCAAAGTAAATCCTTTTGTGACATTTATTTATTTATTTATTTATTTATTTATTTTGGAGGCGCCAGATTGCACATTTTCAGATTTTTTTTCCTCTGTGGCAACATGGTTAGCATTCTCTCCTCACAGCAAGAAGAAAATTCTGTGTGGAATTTGCATGTTCTCACCGTGTCTGGGTGGGTTTTCTCCATTTACTCCATTTTCCCCCATTGACCTAAAACATGCACACTGGGCTAATCCTTCAGTTAGGTACTTCTGACCAGGACCCTGGCTCAGATTGGGAGAAGGATCCTCGAGCACTGCACTCCAGTTGCCCACTGCTCCTGACACGTTGCCCCAGCAGCACTAAAGGATGAGTCAAATGCAGACCACAAATTTTGCTTCTGGGACAATTAAGTCTACTTTTCATTTATTTATTTTAAACAGGAAAAGATCAAAAACAATCAGGCCTGACTCAGTTTAAAGCTCATTTTCAGAACATAAATACCACACACATAACAAACTCCAAGACAACAACTACCCAAACACACAAACTGAGAGAAGGAGCATTAGGGGAAGGCCATGGAGCCACCTCAGTGGCCACGGATGTACCCATCCATCAGATGGCGAGCAAATGTTCTTTTAAATAGTCTTATTGATGTTATAGTCCTGATGCTGCGGGATCTCATTCTAGGCTTTAGTGACCACATAAAAGAAAGATCTCTGTTCCTTGCAGTTCCCTAAGGCAGGTAAAGGCACAAGTCCATTTGTAACAGTTCTAGTAGTGCGTTCGGACCTTGAGCTGGATTTTGGAACCAACGCAGTAAGTGCTGCTGAGGTGTGTCCTTTTAAGATTTGATAATAAAATTTTATCCCATGACTTATTGTATAGTTCTGAAATGACAAAGTATTAGACAGTCATAGTGCAGAACTGTGGTGAGTCCAGCCTGGAAGCCTGCTGTGGATCTTATAAACTCTATTATAGAGTCTTGTTACTGGTTCAAGGATTTTATTTGTTGTAAGTGACCAAACAGGCAAACAATATGACAGAGCAGACATAACAATTGCATGAAGATATGTTTTAGAGACAGAAAGAGGCAAACATGGTCTAATTTTACAATAAGTCCAAACCCTAACTTTCTGGTTAGGGTTTGGACGTGCTCACAGTAAGTGAGATGTGAGTCAAGAGAGACTCCCAGATACTTGTATGGGGATACAATTGAAAGCTTTTGGTTGGAAAAGGTAATGGAGTTGGATATGGATAGCTGTCTCTTAGATGAGTAGAAGTACATGCATTCTGTTTTCTTGATATTAAGTGTTAAATGGTTATCTTGCAGCCAGTCATGTAAATGCTGCAGATCTGTGTTAAGTTTGTGATAAACTGTGCCAGAATTTGGGCCAGACAGAAAAATAACAGTGTCATCAGCATATAACAAAGAACTGGAAAATATAAGCACATGATGAAGATCATTAATGTACAAAAGGAAAAGTAAAGGACCTAAAATGCTGCTCTGTGGAACTCCCATAGAATAAACTAGTGACTGTGATGCTGCAGAGCCGCTTTTGACATAAACATGTCTATTGCAGAGGAGGACAAATGTTAGTTTAACAAAATTTGATGATTAACTGTATCAAAGGCTTTATGAAGATACAAGTATTTATTTTTGTGCAATGTTAATACAATTGTGTTATAACAAAAATGTGTAGTATATTGTCCTGTCCCGCTCTGACCCTCAGTGGTAGTACTTCGATTCATGATAGCTCATTTTTACAGCTTCACACCAGACATTCAGCTCATTTATTTCAGAGTACTTTATTTACCCAGCACTCCGGTCCAAACGTCCACTCCAGCCTCATTTCCTGGCCGTCCCGAGCCCCCTCTCCCTCATGTGACCTCTCACACACTCAGCCCCTTTCAGCAGACAATACTGGCCTTGAGCGGGCCCCGGACCAGAGCGGCTGCAGCTGGAGGCCCCGGGGCTGCGCCAACAGCTGAGGGATCACCCAGGAGCGAGGGGATTTCTGTGCACGGAGAGGGTCCACAGATGTGAGGGACGGCCGCCATATGAGAAGATCAGGCTGGGCTGGTATGAATATGTGTGAGAGGTTATGGGTATAAATATATACGAGGAGTGCCTCAAACAGGTGCGGGACAGAGCTCCGGGCTATTTCCATCAAACTAAGGAACAGAGGGATTAGGCCCAAAACACAGAAAATCTGAGATCTGAGCATGAACAAAATAAGAACTGAATAAGAGGACTGTGATGGATGCTTGTGTTAAAACGTGTGTATTGATGTTGATGATACATGATGTTCTCCCAGCTTTTTTTGCTTTTTTTTTTCTTTTCTTTTTTTGCTCCCATAACAGACATCAAATTTGAAATAAGCTCATCATGTGTATAAAAAGTCTAAAAATGTGTTATGTTATCTATGTTCTGTTGTGAATAAAATATTGGCTCATGTGAAAGTCTTTTAGTTTTCAGTTTATTAAATTTTGTCAAAGTCTGGGGTGTCAGAAAACCATTCTCCAGTGTAGGTACCGGAGAACATAGGTACTGAGGAACACAGGACTGATCCCTTTTAATGTAGTGTTGCTTGAGGTCCAGAGGATCACAAGCAGGGTCAATACACACACAGTTTTGTTTTGTTTTTTGTTTTTTTCCCCGTTGCTGCCATTGTATTCAAAATAAGTTTTTATTTTCAATGAACTGGTAAAATGTCTCAGTTTCAACAGCTGTTAATACAGGCAGTTTATATTGTATTGTGAGTAAAGTATGGTTTTGTGTAATATTTATATTATATTGTATTCAGTTTGTGTTTACCTCTACTTTGTCCCAAAATTATTGGAAATAATAACTGAAATTTGGAAAAACTAAAATTGTACAGTCTTGTATGTATTTATTTTAAGTATTAAAAAAATACAAAAAGTTACTATTTTAAACACTATTTTTATGTACACAATGATATAATGAGAGGTTATGAATAGGAGTGCCTCAGACAGGTGCTGGACAGAGCTCTGGGGTATTTTCATCAAACTGAGGAACAGAGGGATTAGGCTCAAAACACAGAAAATCCTCCGGACTTCTCTCTGGATGTCCAAAATAATCACAGCAAAATATGGATTTGTATGAAAAAAAAGTGGGGAAAAAATAGCAGGGATCCCTTTTGTCAGCTCTGGGGTCAGCTCTATGTTCCCCACTACCAACATCAAGTTTAGGGTTAAGTATCTACAATCTACAGTACATATCCTCCCTGGTTTCTATGGGCCAGGGAACATTTACAAATGTACCTATGTTCCCTGGTCCATAGAAACTGGGGAACATAGGTACTGGGAAACATCAGTACCCATCCTCAAGCTCCATTTAGAGGTAAAATGTAATGTACTAATAACCACAGACAGCTTTATCAGTTGGAGCATTACATTACACATGCAGCTTATAAAAGACGAAAATAACTTGAGTTCAGTCTGACCTCACACTCTGCTTACATAATCATATTCCCATAACACATCATAAAAACTGTGAGCTAATAAACATGAATCTGCACAGCTCAAACTTCAGTAGTGAGGATCCTCTTACTCTGGATGAAAAACCTGCAGAAATCTTTTATTTGAGTCAGACTTTCATTACATTCACATCTGCAGGTAACTACTCAGCCAGTGCAGCTAAGTCCAAGTTGTGAAATTATTGCCTTTGTCCAAATATAACTGCATGTGCATAAAAGTGATTTCTGCTTAATTAAAATAACACACCTAAATAATGTGATTCAGTGGTTTTTCAAAGTGGGGTTCGAGGCCCACGAAGGCCACCAGAGGTTAAGTACATTGAGTTTATAATAAATTACAGTTATATACTAAAAATATTACTTTAAATTGATTTTTAGCCAACAGTTTTATAAAAAAAAAATTTAGAAATACTGGAAATGAAAAAAAAAGTCTTTGGAATAGAGGGAAGCACTGTAGTTGGTGGTCTGCCTGGGATTTTCGGGAAATTTAAGAGGGCTGACTTTGAGAATGTTTGATTCATTGTGAGATTATTGCTAAATGTTGACAGCTTAACCAAGCCAAGGCTGGACTCTGCACTCTGAGATGCTTCAGAGCTGACAGTAGCACAGAGTAACACATGTAAAGTAATAAAAAGCTGCAATACTTATTTTAGCAGACACATGAGGTCTTGTTTTGTCTCATCACATAAAAGTTTAAAAAGACAAGGACATTCTATTATTACATATTGTACGTTCATACAGTATACTTATTGATTCCCATTTGTAAATCTTGGTCAGTTTTTGATAATAAAAAATCCACTGGAGCAGGATGTATCCCTTCTCTAAATGTAAAAGTTTAAACAATAGGGTCATCTGCCCAGTGGACAAGGGAAGACCCACATTTTAAATGCTCTTTGTATTTTTATTGGAACAATTTTGCAGTTTGTAAATGTCATGATTTTTTTTTTAAATGCCATTAAGTTCAAAATAAGCCATTACTGTATTTTTCGAGAAAACACCTGATTTGTTGTTAATTTTTTTTTTTATTATTATTATTTTACCCCCTCCTCTTCCCAATTAGGGTTCTATGTGCACTTGGCCAATAAATGTGTGGACTGATTGATGCTTCATCGTGTTATTTTACTCATAGAAGGCTCTAATCTCTCCCACCTCTCTCCCTCCCAGCCCTGACCTTCGGATTCAGGTGGATAGTTTTCCAGGTGCCCATCTCTGTCATGCTGCATTATGGCACCCCAACTTCCCTGTAGTTTCTCATGTGGGCCTGTCTTTTGGGGTGAATGACCATGCGCAGTCTCATTTTACCTTTCTGAGGCAGTACCTCTTGGATCTCCTGCCAGCAGCTGCTGCTACGTTTCCTGAAGCACTGCTTCATGTATCGCTCCTGAATTATTCGGACAGAATTATTATGTCCTCAATAGGCTATTTTGGTAAAGTTAACCCCCCTTTATATTTAATTGTATTTATTTGTGTGTTGTTGATGTCACGATGATCAGAGTGAGCCTCTGTCACAGGCTCGTATCACAGATAACAGCTATAACCACACTCACACAAAGCCTAAACAGCCATATTTATTTTATTTATAGTGTTTTCTATCAGGGCTGTTTTTGTTTCCTGTCGTCATAAAAGTAGAAGAGGCTGTAGCTTTTAGCTCCGGGTTCACTCTGAAGCCTCGATGATTGTTTTGCTGGATCTCCGAGGCAGGGATCTCCTCCTGTTAGGTCGTACGTAACCACGTCATTGCTACAGCAGGTCCCTGATTGGTTAACGCGCCGCGAATGTTCGCAGAAGTTCAAATTTTTCAACTTCCGTGACCAGAGCGTTGGACGCGAATCTGCGTTGTTCGCGTCTTCCGCCGATTCGCGTCTCCACCTATTCGCGGGACTCGCGCATCAAACGCTCAATTCGCGTCATTCGCGCCACGCTATTTGCGGGATTTGCTTGATTTGCGTCGCGCCATTCGCATCATTCGAGCCGCAGGACGCTTGTTCGCGCCTGAACGCAGCTTTCCATAGACTTAACATGGTAATCACTCGCGCCTGACGCCTGATTCGCGTCCGGTGTGAACGTACCATTACTCTTACGATACTTATAATCATTGTTGCTGTTGTGTGGTGCTTGTATTGTTGCTGTCGGACTACTGCAAGTGTATATCATATCATATCATATCATATATATTTCAATACATTTCTTTTATGTTCTAATTATGAGAAATACGAGAAGGTTGAGACATCCACACCTTCTCACTGACTGCCTTTCTAAAAGACCGTGACCGTGGTTTCAGCATACAGCACTGCCGAGCCATGCTGTGTCTACCATGGGCGGGATATAATGCTGCCTGCTACACTCGCAAAACAGCGCCCTCTAGTCAGTTTTCCGCTCACTACCTACAATGGCTTTAACTGTTCATTAGGATTTAGTTAGAGTTTACTAATATTCCCTAAATTTAATGTTCTTCTGGGAACATAGGTACTGAGGAACAACAAGCTGACCCCAGTTTTATTTACATTTTTGCACAGTGTCCAGTTTTTTGGGGGAATTGGTGTTGTACAAAACATACAGAATTTTGCAAAATGTGTATATTAACAAGACACTTGTACTGTCACAGTGACACACAGTGTGACTGACAGCATGTCTATACTCTGCTGTCATGTTTCTTTCTAAACCCTTCCATCGTAGCTTTCACTGTTCAGAGGCTGTTCTGTTGTTCTGCTCTCTGCCCTCTGCCTGAGGACTCGAATTAAAGAAGGAAATCAATCATGACTTAAACACACCAAGCACATCTTATCTACATTCGCCAGCACTTTTATTTGTGAGTTGATGCCACGGGCCACATGCAGCTAAAATATATATGCTAATGAGAGGCGATGCATTTGAGGAAATCCATCAGTAAGGTTTAAAAAAGATAAGCACGTTAACATTCAGTTACATGATGATTATGACGATGATGAGCATCATAAGGCTTCCTCCTGTGCTGCTATAATGATATAGTGTCCATAATAGTATTTAGTCCATCCATAGAGGCTACAGTGGAATGGACTGGCCTCTCTGGCTCTAAATGAGTGCACATTTACATAATGGTGTGTGCTGCAGCCTGTCGTTTCTTTAATTAAGCCCAGAGTCAGAGGTAATTAGTACCAGAGCACTAATGGATTCTGATGGACACCAGTGGCATTGTGCTTGTAATGTTATGGCTTTGATCATAAGAACACTATCAATGTCATGACAATGTGTTTCTGAAAATTAATTATGTTTTGATACAATACTATTACACTTTTAGATCCCCTACTGCACAGACCATGAAGCTTGAAAGACATGGGTGTGTGCCAAGTCTTGGCAAAAAATGTTTGAGACATATGGAGTGCAACGGTGTTCTCCCCCTCAGGTGCTGGAAGTAAATTTCCCATTCATTTTTCCAAAAGACGTTTCACAAAATGCGCATATTAAGAGTTTAAAAGCTCGACGGTGGCCAATCAGCTCTGTGTTAGCTTATGACCATAGCACAATTTATTTTGTAAATACATACATATATATATATATATATATATATATATATATATATATATATATATATATATATATATATATAAAGCAAGGCAAGCAGTGCTTGATCAATCAAATTAAAAAAACACACAGATTAAAACTACAACAAAATTAAATCGCTATCTCTCCAAACATTTCATTTTGCCGTTCACTTCCATAGAGAATCAGTCTATTACCTGCTTTCAGTCACTCTGTTTTTTTGTACGCCCTGCTGGCCACTCCAGGTACTGTCAAGGCAAGCTAGGTTGCCTCTCTGCCATTCATTTGTCATTTTCTCCTTCGTGGAGGCGGAGTCAATGGTGCACTGTTTCTGCCTGGAGCTTGTCAAACTGAGGCCCAGCAGCTTGTTTTGGAGGCTCGCGCATGCGTGCTGTGGTCCATCTCAGGCTCAGTGACAGAGATCTCTGGCTGATAGCAGCAGGCGATAAGCAGCGCACTGTGCAGCTTACGGCCCCATACATTACAGTGCACATGTGCTGCGTTAGACAACAAAACTTTCCACAATTGTCCGCAGCTAGCCAAAGTGTCTAAGAGCGTTTCTACAGATAAGTCATAGTTTGAACCCTGTTCATGTTCCTCATGAGTACATGCTGCTGCATAAAACTGCGTGTCATATAAATGGATAGCCTCACGTACATCATTAAGTGTCAGGCATGTTCGTGAGAAGTGGAGCTGGAGGAGTGGAGAGGAGCCAGCGGCCCGTGCCGGGGACTGGATGTGAATATTACAGAACTGTGAATGAACTGGGCTCTGGTTATTCTGGACAAACTCAGCTGTAGGAAATACAGGACGTTTCTTCAAAAAAGTAACATGGACTGGATTTGCAGCTTGAATAGAGAGGTGAGTGTCAGCAACGCTGTGTTTTTAAATGGAGGTTTGTGGTGTGATGTGTAAGGCTTCTTTTGAGGTTTTATTATAGTGAAGCAGCATTAACAGTGCACTAGTCTAGTGTTGATCTCAGTGTGAGTCCTGATGAACAGGCCTCCCTCATCTGTAAGGCTGGAACCTCACTCCATCCATCCATCCTCGTTTTAGTGCTTATGAATTAAAGTTAAAACAAAAACTTAGGGTACATTCTTTGATTAAGCGACAGAGAAGGCCAGCCTTGGAGAAAAAAATGTTCTAATGAGTTACTAATAGTAATTATATAGAAAGAGTGTGAGATAGTTTGAAACAGCCTACTACTCAAACACTGATGGGATTGCATTAAAATTAATCAAATTAAAATTAAATCAAAATGTTGTCATATTAAACTTAATGAAGTTGCTTGCCCTCTTGAAAAAGTCACCGCACGCTACTGATATATATATGAAACTTGTATAGTAAAAAGGCAAAGCTACATATGTATTTCACCAATTATTCAAGGGTTAGGGTTAGAGTTAAAAAAAAATGTAAATTATAGTTGATTGCGCTATGGTCACGGGTTACCTTTACTAGTCTATGGGAAAAATTAATCGAATACATATTCACTTCCAGCACCAGAGTTTTTTTTTTTTTTTTTTTTTTTTTTTTTCTCAAAAAACGGTTCATCTATTAGTTAAAATGTGTAAAATGTCCATGTGATTGCTGAAAATGTAGCCTACTGTAGCCTGTTACGAGTCAGGCAAAGAACCCAAGCATAGACACAGGTAGCCAAAAGGTAAGTATTTATTAACAGAAGTATTTGCAGGTCCAAACTGATCTTGTTCCCAGGTGCAGGCATGAGCTGGGACAAGGAGGACAGGTGGCTGGAGCGGGGAGGTCTGGCGCAAAACAGAAGGGGGAGGGGCAGGAGGCAGCCACTCAGGGTGTGGCAGGAGAAGAGGGCTGGACAGCTTTTGGGGCTGCTATGACATAGCCCTTAAGAAGTGACAAAACAAATCATGAATCAAATGTAATGAAACAGAATTTTTACATTTGAGAACATTTGTGTATGAATCAAGCAACAGCAGCACTACCCAGTGTATTCAGGTGTACATAATGTCTTTTAGACATATGGGCTTTTCTAAATATTTTGTCAGTCTGGAGTCAACAGAGCACCACGCACAAATCAGGTGCTGCGTCTAGTTTATTTCTGTATGTCTGTACTCTTGCAGAGAATTCCAGTTGATTTGTTTGTGGTTGTGAAAGGCATAAAAAGTAAAACTCTAGAGTCCTCCAAAAAATGCCTATGTAGAAAGAAGACAATGCTGTTAGTGCATGAAGTTGTTTCAGTGTTTGGTCGCTGATCAGCTGTAGCGGCTTGTCCTCTTCAGCAGGAATTGGCCCCAGCTCCATGAGCAACTCCTTTTTTACAGTTAGGTCCATAAGCATTTGGACACTGACACTTTTGTTATTTAAGCTGTTAACCAAAATATATGCAAAATACAGTTAAAATATTAATATGTGCTTAAAGTGCAGACTCTCAGCTGTAATTTGAGAGTATTCACATCCAAATCAGACAAAGGGTTTAGGAATTACACCTCTTTTTCAAGGGCTCAAAAGTAATTGGACAGATGAACATTAACATAAATAAGATGTTCATTTTTAATACTTTGGTGAAAATCCTTAACAGGTAATAACCCTGCCTGATGTCTGGAACCCATGAACATCACCAAACACTGGGTTTCCTATTTTATGTTGCTTTGTCAGGCCTTTACTGCAGCTGCCTTCAGTTGTTGTTTGCTTGTGGGTCTTTCTGCCTTAAGTTTTGTTGTAAACATTTGAAATGAATGCTCACTCAGGCTGACGTCTGGTGACTGACTCTGGCCATTGCAGAATATTCCACTTCTTAGGCTTAAAAAACTTCGGGGTTGCTTTTTCAGTATGTTTTATCATCAATAAACACCAGAGACCCAGTCGGACTGGAGGTTATAGACGCTCATAAGCCGCACTGCTCCATCATGTTTTACAGAAGATGTGCTGTGCTTTGGATCATGAGACGTTCCAAGCCTTCTCCAGACTTTTCTCTGCCCATCATTCTGGTACAGGTCTGAGTCTCATCTGTCCAAAGAATGCTGTTCCAGACCTGGGCCAACTTCTTTAGATGTTTTTTTGTCCAAGTCTAATGTGGCCTTTCTGTTGTTGAGGCTGATGAATGGTCTGCACCTTGTGGTGAACCCTCTGTATTTTCATTCATGAAGTCTTCTGGTTATGGTGGACCTAGACACTGATAGACCTACTTCCTGGAGAGTGTTCTACGCTGAATTATAAAAGTTTTGATCATGTTTTGGTTTACAGCTTAAATAACAAAACTTGTGTCAGTGTCCAAATACCTATGGATCTAACTGTATATAATTCCATGTCTTTCCTGAGGATACCACTCAAGTAGTGCTGCAATGTGCACTTGTCTTTGTGTGTGTGTACTGGATGTTGAGAAGAGGCTCTGGGGCCAACCAGGACACACAAGAGGGACAGACCTGAACAACTAACTATTCGCTAAGTACTCAGGAAGCTAGTGCAACTTTACTGACTGTTGCTCCTACAACTCGGTTCCAGAGAGAGATGAATGCATAGATATCTGCAGAAATTTCAAACCATGTTGCCATTGAACAATAACATTTATAATCATGCAAAGGATAATGTATCTGACTATGACTCAGAAGATTCCTTGCTAGCTCGAAATTTCTTTGGCAGCATGATGGCAACTCACAGTAAGAGGGTCCCAGGTTTTATCCTTGGATTCAATGTTGACTTTCTTTGTGGAGTTTGCATGTTCTGCCTGTGTCTCAGTTTTCTCTGGGTGCTCCAGTTTCCCCAATCAACCTCAATACATGTACAAAAGCCTAATCCTCCAGCTAGGTACTCCTGTTGGAGTTTCCCAGAATGGTAGTGCATGAAGGTGTCATTCTGTAAAGCCCTGTATGACACCTCTGTGATAGTCTTCCTATGCAAATAAATGTGACATATAGAAAAATGCTAATCACTGTGTAGCTCCTAAACTAAATCCGCTGCTGGTGTAATTGGGGCTTTAGCTGTCCCTCTGCGAATCGCCTTATTTCCATAGTCATCCCTGTCTTGCCTATTTCCCACCATACAGCTTTCCCTTGACATTTTCTCTTATTGGTTCTCAGATTTGACACCGACCTAATGCATCCCGCTGTAGGGGTGGGGGGTGGGGGGGGTTCTACCTGCCCAGCTGATTGGACCAAACTGACAGTCCCTCCTCTGGGCTCATCTTCGGCTCCGTCTCATGGCTTTCTCTCTCCACAGGACACAATGAGATTGGACGTACAGGTGGAATAATGTGTAGCAGTGCAAAGACAGCTCAGCGCATCAGCTTTGGGAGAAAAAGTTGTTAAAATTCATAAGACACAAAAAGGAATCAACTACTGAATACATTACGTGGCATCAACTCGCACAAGGACAGCAAAGGTCACATTACTCATCTGTTCAGCAGTCAGGCTATGCCACCTGAACCTATTTACATACCGTCAATCAACAGAATGGCTATGTATCTAGCTATTATTTTATTTAAAATCAAACTGGACCCATTCACCCCTGCAAAATACAGTAAATTAAATTATAGGTTTTAAGCTTATCTTAGACTATGCTGTAACTAAAATATCCCTGTATGCTGAGGCACTACCATTCTCAAGGGCTGAAAATGCTCGGTTTCACTGCTCTGCAAAGACACAAGAAACCCTGTCTTTTCCAGGGCATGCTCCTGTACGTTTCTAAAGCACATACATCATCACTGGACTCTTTCTGATCATTTCAGAAAGTTTTTTTTCCCATAAAGCACAATGTAAAAAGAAACACTTGGTGTTTGGCTGACGGGGCAGCTTTAACTGAGAAAATGGTCAGATTTTGTAATGTTTATTTTTTATTTTTATATCATGGACTTTTTCTCCATCAAAGATCCTCAATTTGACTAAAAATAACCTTTTATTGTTTGCTGCTCTAGCCCACCAATTATGACTATTGGTCAGAACTGATCACATGGTGCGAGAAACGAGTGCATCTGCTCAAGGGCCGTAGTGTGCCTTCTCTGTGAGACACACAGTAACACAGAAGAATACATTTTTTGGCATCATACGCTAATGAGCATGGCCATTGAAAACAACGGTGGTCACTATCCAGTTCTATAATATATCCATATGTTCTCTCTATCCCCTACAGTTCAGTACAAGCACCCAGAGGTGAGCCACTGAGATGTTCCCTGTCCAGTTTACAATGATTTAAAAGCAGGAAACCTGGCTGAGATGGGGAAATTGGTGTTTTTGACCATGATAGAAAAAATAAAATATGTGTAGTGGAGCTCAGTGCTACACAATAGACAGCTCTAAGCCCGTGGTAACAATCTGCCACTGTCCACAAACGTACAGCTGCAGTGAAAGGACATGTGCTCTAGTGTCTATGGCATGAACAAACCCATGTATAGTAATCACTGACCCAGTTCTCTTTTCAAATGGCTGCCCATGCCACGGGCCACTGCTCCCGTTCACTGCGCCAAACTGACCTTTGATGGAGAGGACTGACAGATCATGTGTGCCACTGGTGTCAAACAGGGTCACACAGATGAAAAGGAGCCAGTTAGTACAGAGGTCTGGGGCATGGTATGAACACACAGGTGATACTAGGATTTAAATGGATTTTATGATGGATTGTTGCTAATGAATTATGTTTTAACCTGTGTAGATTTATTATAATAAACATGGCCAGCAAAGTGAAGTAAGTCCAGAACGCTTCCCATTAAAACCGTATTCCACCTATTGTTTTGTCTTAAACAGAAATAATATTTAAGATAAACGAATAAGTTGTAGGAAGTACTGCTTATTTAAACTTTAATTCACAAATGTAAAAACACAAATGAAACAAATGAATGTTTGTCACGAATGAATAACTGGACCCAAAAGCAGACAACTCAGTTAAGTGCAAAGACAGTGTCTTTATTTGTGCTGACTCAAAAGAAGAAGATTGGAGCTGAAGACCAGGGGCCTCATTTACAAAAGGTTGCATAGAATCTCTACTAAGCGAGGCCATACACCTAGTGGACAAAGTTGGCGCATGCAAACAAAAATCCTGATTTATGAAACCCTGCATGCACACACCTGCACGACATTTCCTCCTTATAGATCTCACCTGGAGTAGAAAGGTGTGCATGTAAACCCACCTCACTTCATGCCTTCTCCACACCTCAAAACCACCAAAGAAGGACAATGCAAAGTGACTTCTGACACTTCTTAATGAGAAGGTTTCACTGAGAAAGAAATGAAGAGAGAGAGGCCCGAGCTCCACACAGCACTATGCACACACCTGCATCTGTATTGGATAGAATATGCAGCTTCTCTGATTAAAAAATAAATAAAAATAATAATTGCAATGACACAATAACCTCCACCTGCCTTTGATTATAACTAATTCAAAAGAAAAACATAACAAATGTTTTATTTGGATTATTGTATCACTTTTTTAGGATTTCCTAGTGCTGTGATTGAGACTTATAATAAATAAAAGAGAAGTGCAGGACGCATCACAGTCTTCTGTTCACACATGGCTGTAATTTTTTCTGTGCACGCTGTACATGCATGCAGAGGTTGTGTGTAAAGGGAGGGGGCAGAGCCGTGGTGCAGTGGTGTGTGTCTTGTGTAAAGACAAAAATAACATGTCCATTCAGTCTCTTTTTGACACTGCTTCATTAAAACCTAAGATCTCTAATATGAACCGTCTGTAGGAGTTGTTTGTGCTTATGTGTGATCATTATTTCATTGATCCAGTCACAGATTCATCAGGGATGGTTTCTGCTTTTAGTTCACATCACCGACCATAGCGGAACCCCAGCAGCGCCCTGTGGAAGTGCACGAGCACCTGCATGCACGGCTACGAACCGCTTTATTGTCAAGAATACGGAGAAAATGTATAAGAAATCAAATGGCCTTGCCTCAATTTCACTCACTACCTGCTTAAATGATAACGTCTGAATTAAATCTGAGAAATATAAAGTGAAAGTGAACTGTATCAAATGCACACCAAACATGAATTTGTTGAACCTGCTTCTCTTCAGCAGCTCACCACGAGAGTCGTCTTTGTACTGTGTCCCCAAAATTGATTAGCTTTTTCTTTTTTTAGCAAAGCCAGTAGGCTGCTGCTGTTGTGTCAAAATTGGGGCTGAGGATTAAGTCAATGCAACAAAGCCTGGGAGCACTGAACGACTCTGACCCTGGCTTCAAATCTGACCTGAAAAGGCTGCTCCTGATGAAAGGATCCTGGTGAACACAGATTATTTTCTGTGCCATATATTGAATGACCTGAGCCAATGTTTCATTAATCATTTTAATTAGCCAATCAAAGGAGTGCATACAATATATTTTGTGCCAGCTCTTCAGAAGAATACAGGTGTGCTTTTACTGTGTACTTTTTTGTGTAATTGTACTTCAAAGTACAAGGAATGAGTCATTTTAGAAAAAAAAAAGTAGCGAAGTGTGAAATACTTTTTGAGTAGGTCTCCAATTAATACTCCAAATTATTTAGTCATGGTTAAAAATGTACCTATTAAAACTCCTTTGAAAAAGTAATGTCCGTTATCTTAGTAGTCTTTCTATTAACTCTTTGTTCCTTCTGAGTAACAACCAAAATGTACGAATGCATGATAAGATTTGCCCCATTTTGGCATACTATACTCTATCCCACCACCAGGGAGCCCACCTTCTTTCCCTCTGTCCCAGGGCTGAGAGGTGTGCAGAAAGTTCACAGTATCCTCCACAGCACTCTGAGGATGTGTCGTGGCAGGACTGACATCACTGGGGTTGTTTAATCATGGATTGATCAGGACAATAGTCTCCCAGGAAACCGACTTAGTGCGGTTTTAGCTTTAGACATGTAACCTCATGATCGTTATTCTTTGTCATTCTGTTTGCTCATAGCTCGGCTGTTTCTTAAATATACAAAGAGTGCTCACGCCTACATGCATGGAGACGTCTCTAAACACAAAGACAAAAACTTAGGGAGGTAGTATTCTGTGAAATATTCCCACAAGTATCAGAGAATTTATTCAGTGTAATTTAATACATGGTTAATAGAGGATTTTTACATTGGAGGTTAATGAAAGATCCATATTTTGGTTCACTGAGGAACTTGTACTAGCTTTGCTCTGGGATTGAATAAAATGAAGAACACATGTGCACTGATAGTAGTTTCTGAAGTTGATAGTACTCTGCTTCTCCTATATCTTTACTTTAAATCTGAGTTCAGGGTTTAGGGTAAGATGGCAATAAGGAAACGACTGGTAAATAAGGCTATTTCAATCAATAGAGAAGGAAACTCATGCACCGCACAAAGCAGTCTGGTTCCAGTCCCATGCTTGGATAAATGGAGATTGTTGCATCGAGCATCCAGTGTTATGCAAATCATATAAATTGATGTTGTGAGCCCTAAAATAAGGAAAAAGGTGACTTTCACAAGTAAAGTTTTAGTGGATTTCATTGAAGAGTCATGGTCAAGCCCAGAGGCAATAATATCTTATGTAAAATTAATTTAAATATACTCCACAAGTGACGTCCATATAGCTCTAGTGATGCTTTCCATTCATTTTTTTTTTGTCCCTTCTGAAATATCTTTTCAGGTGACACAGTTCAGATGCTATATTACTCTACACATTTCATGATTGCACGCATCTCCTCCAATATGAGCTTGATTGACATTAAACAAAAAGAAGATGGAGAAGTATAGCACACATTTATGGACTGAAAACTGTTCCTACCTGATTTCTCGGTAGGCTCCTTACTGTGATTGACCAGACTGAGGTCCGTAAATGCCATTCCCAAAGGGGCTGGCAGCGCTCCACGCACACTGGGACAGTCAGGTACCATTGTGCTCCTGATAAATAGATGGGAACTAAACGCAGAGTCAGAGGCCACAGTAGAGCGGGGTTTGTGGTGTAGGCACTTGTGACTGTTAAAGCAGAACTTTTGTGTTTCTGTTTCTGCCTCATTTTTCTTTATGCAGCTCCCCCTACATTTCAGAGTAAAACACTATTGTAAACATTCACAGGTCCAGTTGACTCCTGTGTGATCCTTCACTAGGTTTTATCTTTGTTTTCCCCTCTAAAAAGCTCTGCCATGACCTCAGTCAAGAAATTAAGTCACTGCTAAAATTCTCAACTCA
The DNA here is from genome assembly GCA_020698575.1 of Bostrychus sinensis. Taxonomy (NCBI): domain Eukaryota; kingdom Metazoa; phylum Chordata; class Actinopteri; order Gobiiformes; family Eleotridae; genus Bostrychus; species Bostrychus sinensis. The sequence goes on along the minus strand of CM036251.1, from coordinate 29,331,979 downwards.
ACTCTATATACTGATTTTGAGATAGAATAAAATAAGTACTATGTACTATGTCCCACCACCAGGGAGCCCCTTTTTTTTCTCTGTCCCAGGACTGAGAAGTGTGCAGAAAGTTCACTGTACCCTTCACAGAACGTCAAAAATCAAGAAATAAAGCCATTGCTAGCTTGTTGTATTGCTAACCATGCTATGCTGCTTTTTCATGAGACTCGACACTCATGTTGCAAGTGTCATTTTTGGCCCAGAGAGACCAGGGGGGAGATGCAGGACGCTTCAACAACTCAGGTAAATGAGGTACTGAGTTCTGCTGTAAGTCAGATAGATACAGCGGGCAGCTGCGGCCACTTCAAGGCCTCTCTCTGCTCTTTCTATGGCTCACCTGCCTTCATATTCTCATATTCTGTGATGCCACCACACCAGCTCACTGGGAAATGACGCTCCTGATTACCACTCCACCTTGCATGTGAACTCAAAGAAGATGATCAAGAGGCATTATTGTCTTTGAAGGGCTTTAGTCAGGAAAAAGGCCTGCAGTCCTTTACTTCAGCAGAGCTGATGTACACTACGCTGTTTGCAGAGCAATGAGCTCCTGGTAGAGTGGTCGAGGCCAGAAGGGCCTTAAAGCAACAGGCACCTAACCAAAGCATTTTGTGCAAAATGAGAATAACACCTCCCAAAAGAAGATGTTTTCAATGCATATACATTATTTTAGTTATATTAAATTATAAAAATGTGAAATATTTATGCAAATATGTCGGAATTTATTTCAAAAAGCTTGAAAAAAAAAACATTATATGGATCCTGTATGTTGTTTATATTGAGCCAAGAATTTTTTTATGAAGCTAATTAAATAGCCATAGGCATGTAAACATCATAATATTCTGTGCATGAAAATGTATTGATTCTTTTGAGTAAAGATTTAGGTAATTTTTACACTGGCCCTGTTTAGGTTGGCGCAAAAGAACTTTCGACGCTGGCTTGGTGTGCTCGGGTCAGTGTGAACACAACAGCTGCACTCAGGTGCACACTAAATGGCCGGTCTCAGACCGCTCTAAACAGGTGGTCTCGTAGCGGTGCACAACAGGCTCTTGCCACACCCTGGAGAGCTGTCTGTGATTTGAAAGCTGCCGACTTCAGGCCGACCCACCACTAGTTTCACTAGAGATAATTACTGTCTGTTGTTCTACGGGACAGATTAGTTGTCTGCTGTCCAGTAAGCGATTCCTCTCAGCGTGCTTAAAAAGAAGTGCCAGCCAAACACACACTGTGTATGACAGTATCCCCTGAGCAGTCCATGCATTATGGAGCACAGTTGGAGAATCTTTCCACGGCGTAACACACAGAGCTAAATTTCTTCTTTTCTCGAGAGCAGTGTTTTGCTAAGGCTATAGCCTCTGCATGTGCCCCCATAAATAGTTTGACAGATCACGGATGAGAAGCCATGTGCATGATGGTGCATTCAGGTGTGCTTCGTAAATGTAGCGCTTGAAATTCGTCGTTCAGCTGACAGTTATCACGTGGCTTATGGTGCGGCGTTTTGCGCAACTGGTAAACAACGCGTGCTAACTAACAGTGCAAACTAACAGAAAAGTAAACACAACTGCATCTAGTGCACCCTGAGGCCGCACCATGGAGTGCACCAACATGTGTGAAAACGAACTTACCCTCAGCTCCTGTTTCATGTGGGGATGTCATGTTGGAAAATGTGTCTCATTTTCTCTCACTCCTCACTTGCTGAGCTGAGTAACAGTATAAATCAGAGATAGATGACAGGTACTGGGCTGATGTTTGGTTTGGCACAGACCTGCTGTCACTCAGGTGAGCTCAGACCACACCCTTCAGCTCCTCAGTCAGCCCTCTGAGCAACGTTCTGGAAAATACTTCTCAATAATGACTGTGATTGTGATGAGAATTGACAGTAAGTAACAAACTCATTTTTATAAAGTAAAAGAATCAAATTGACATTGAAGTCTGGTTTACACGCTGCAAAAAGTCAAACCATAAATTGTAGCAGCTTAAAATATTATTTATCAGAATACAGGAAATCACGTTTTGTTTCAACCCCCGGACCTCCCTGCCTTATATTGTCCCACATATTCACCTGTCTGTTATGTATATAAGGTCACTGTGATGACCCCTTGTGGTTTCTGTGAGTAGCTTGGTTGTAGGTTGCCATGGTTACTGATTGGTCTGCCTGGCACACCTGTAGGTGCCCAGGTGTTTCCCTAGATTCCTCTGTTCAGCTGTTCTTCTCTGGTGCTGCTGGTCTGAAGCCCTGCCACCTCCACCTCTGGCACCATGCCACCAGTCTTTTGTTTGGTTTGCCTTGGTTTAGTTTAACTTTGGTATTCCATTCTGATTTAGCTTGGTGGTTGATTTTCCTTTCAGTTTAAGCTGGGGACACACTACACGATTTTCTCAGTCGTTACAGATTCTGAAAAGACTAGGAACACTCACTAACCGGCTGGTTCCAGCAGATTTAGTTCTGACAACTGAAAGACTGGGGCTCACACACTACAAGATCTGTTGAGGCCGCAACGCAGCAAACTCTGGCGGGGAACTCGCGAGAACTAAATGGTAAATAAACATGGACGATACCTGGGACGCTGTTGCCATTGTGTGTGTAGCTATCTGAAAAAAGGAAAGAGAAAAACAGCTATGTATCCAGTTTCGATTGCGTAGCGCTCAACTTTCTTCGGTGTTTGCCCTGGTTGTTTATGTTTTCTTCCTCTTCAACTTTCCGCTTATATTTTCCCGCCGCTTCCTGTTGCTTCGTCTGCGTCCTGACACTGTTTCCTGTGTCCTATCAACTGTTTTTTATTGGCCACTGGACACCATGAATTCCCAATTGAATCTGTAAACAGCCCACACTACAGGAGTGTGCGTCCAGAGTCGGCCTTAAAATTCAAACATGTTTGATTGCTTGCAACTGATGTCAGGCTGGATTTTTGCACCACACACACTTGCCAATTCAAGTCTTGAACATCACACACTAACGGATTTCAGGGCCGACTGATGATTACGATTCCCTGCAACTAGTGTTGACTGGTAAAGACTTGGTGCAACTGTGAATTGTTATAGAATCGGGCAAAAAAATCGTGTAGTGTGTGCCCAGCTTTAGTTATGTTTGGTTCAACCTTCTGCTTAGTTTTGCTATTACCACTAATAATACCTCACGTGTCACATTGTAAAATACTTTATAATTTGACCTTTAATCTTAATTTGGTCAAATTTGGTTTAATAAAGATTATTTTGTTAAACCTTATTTTCTGTCTGTTTAGGGACACAACCATGTCCCTAAGCCATGGTTGTAACAGTCAGGATTCAGTCAGGATATGAGGCAAAGGGAGAGCTTATATACCAAGGCAGGGTCAAATTTTATGCTCTTTTACAACCCAGCTCTGCTAGGGAAAAGGGAAGTAACTCAAACCATTATGTTAAATAGTACAGCTTAAGTTATTAATTTATTTGAAAGGAATGTAAAGGTAACATTAACAAAAATACTACAAAGATGGTCAAACAAAAGCTCTTTATAAATCTAAACAAAAAAAGGCTCTAAACAGGGTTACAAAATTCTAACCTGAACTAAGAAACCAAAAGCACAAATGTCAAAGTTAAACAAACGGGTAAAAAAAAGGTCAGGCTCTAAATTAACAAAGGTAACAAAGTCAGAATACAAATGAGTGTCATAGTTTAAACAAAAACAAGTCACATGAAAAAACAACCGAGTGACAACTAGCGACTCAGAGCGTGACGTGGCACGCTGTTCACTTGAAATCCCAGCAGCCAGGAATGGCAGGAAGGCGTGGCATTATAAAGGTGTGACAGGAACAGGTAGTGGCACAGGGTTGGCTGCTCACTGGGATGCTGCACCAATCAGAAGAGAAAAAGTAGGAGGACACACAATCCAATACAGAGCTGGGCCGGTGAGTCAGTCCACCTATGGTAAGTGAGGGCTCACACAGCCAGATTTACATAAAAACTAACAGCGGGTTCAACACAGATATGGCACTGATATGTCCCAGAGGAGAGGAGCTCGAGGCCTGGGCCATGACATGCCCCTTGGTACCATGTTTTTGGTTTGAGGGATTTACTCAAAATATTGGAGCTTATTTAGGGCCTCAGTTGTCTCACTTTCCTAGGGCCCCTATAGTGTCCAGAATGGCTCTAACCATTACTAAAATTTTCTGAAAACTTCATCAAATCAACTTTATCGACTAACACAATTATTTATTTTCATCTGATCATAACAGCATACATATGAACTCTTTAGCATGACTCTGTCCTGACCTGTAGGTCCCTCCACCACAGCTCCTGGTCTTCAAATGGGCCTTTAGGAGCCAAAGGAACACTCAGTTTGCCAGTGAATCTGAAACTTTAGGCGAAAAACTCCTCACTGAACAAATGGAGTTGATCTTCCAGGACTAAGGCCAAATCCTGCTTGCTCAAATTGTGTTCACATGTTTTCCACTGAGCATTCTGAAATATCTAGCAGACATAAATTCAGATCAGTCATTTGATAAAGAGCACAGCTGCAGCACATCTCCAGCACCTGTCGCGTCACACTGCAACTGCCTCCGGACATTTTTACCTTCTTTACATTTTCAGATTCTTGAAATCCTAGAATCTCTCAATTCATGACTTTTCAGTTAGTCTCTGTTAGTTTCTTATTGTAAAAAAAATAGAAAAAATAGAACTGGACCCAAACCAGAAATATTCAGGGGTAAAGAAGCACAAAATAGGCTCTATAAACAAGCATGTGTCTACAACTGAAAATACAGGCATTTTAAAATTTTTGTCACTCTACAGAATCTCTCTCCAGTGCAGGATTGGAGCAGGTCCAGAAGAACAGATGTGGGGCGGGGCTCTTCTGGTCCCTGAGTCCTGTATGTCAGAGAGAAGCTCCTTGATGGGGCTATTCTGGTCTCTTAATCCTGCCTGTGAGGTAGAGAAGACTCTGCTGATCCTGGAGTCCTGCCTGTCAGAGAGAGGATCCTGGGTGGGGCTCTCCTGGTCCTGCCTGTCAGAGAGAGGATCCTGGGTGGGGCTCTCCTGGTCCACTGTGTTGCCTAGAGAGGATCCTGGGTGGGACTCTGAGTAAACCTAATCTGGAACAGCCATGACTGTTGTGTTTGGCACAGAACAGCAGCCTGACAATATGAGGAGAGTGAAAGAAATGTGGGCTATAGAGAGGTGCGTGGTGAATAGCTAATGTTTTTAGTCCAGTACTGTTCAAAAACTGAGGACTAAGAACAGTTTTGATTTTCAGATTAAAGTGACCCAAATTGAGACTGGATTTTAAATTTCATTATTCGAGTTTGCAACATGCTCTGTGAATGGAAACAAAAGTTATAGAGATGACAGAGACAGCAGTTCAATATCAAATAAGTGTGTAGATTTTTTTTTTTAGGGTTAGGGTTAAACTGTTAAAGCATTATACTAGTTTGATTGTTTAGCATTGGTGGAATGCGTCAAAGTTTGTGTTCATCTAGAACAGTGGTTCCTAAACTGGGGAACAGGTATCCCCAGGGGTACACAAAATGATGTAAGGGATACACAAAATCATTTTAAAAACATAACTTGCACACAGCCTGATTACATTTTGTGTATGTTTGTGTGCCTTCTTACACAAAAATACACACCCTCTAGTCTTCAAGAAAATATTATGTTTTTATGATTAATATATTGTTTTGTTTTGTTTTGTTTTTGTTTTTTTTGGGGGAGGGGGGTTGTTTTCTAGAGGCTAAATGTTTGGTATATTTTTTTTCTTTTTGAAAATGAACTGGTGTTGCTCGCCGCAAAAAACAGTGGTAACATTAATTAGCATTTCAATTTTGTGACTAATAATTCACTGTAAGAGATTTTATTTGATGTGCGCTGAGATTGAGTGTGCATGAGTAAGGGTGTACATGGCTAGGGGTCAAATTTCTGAAGGGGTAGGGGACCTTACAAAGTTTGGGACCCACTGATCTGGAAGTACTCAACATCATTAAATAAAGGAAAAGTGATTCCTTGTAAAACCTACTGCTACTACTGCGGCTGCTGCTAGTGTACTGCTGCAGCTATTAGTACTGCTACTACCATTCCTACCACTGATTTTACTACACTTTTAATTACTACTACTAATGCTTGCTGCTGCTAGCTCCAACCATAAACCTTCTGGTTGTGAGGTGAACATGCTACAACACTGCATACTGCCATTATGTCCTTGGGCAAGACACTTCAGCCACCTTGTCTATATGAAAGACTCTGTAGTGTGTTTGGTGGTGGTCAAAGAGGCCATAGACACAAAATGGTGGCCACATCTCCATCAGTCTGCCCCATGGCACCACCTGAGTGTCAAGAAAACTATAAGCCGATGCATTAATCTTAATAATAATGTGTAATAGTTTATCAAATGGAGCAGTAGGTGTACATTTAGACTTCATTTTTTAGTTCTTGAAACAACACATACTTCTATATATGAACAAAACTCTGTCAGCATTTTTATAATGTGTAAATAGAGGGTGTTGAATGTTTTCCATGTGGTTTTCTCAGCTGTCAGAGTCCCATATGTCTCCCCGCGTCACTTCTGCAGAAACAGCACAATCCCTGTTTTTACTAATGACTGGATCAGTGTAAACAAATGTGTGGGGTCTCCTCAGGATTCCAGGGGCCCCGCTGACAGGTACGAGATCACACCATCTGCCAGAGCTGCTCTACCTCCACACAACACTGACTTTAACATGTGGGACAGGCCAACAGAAACACACAAACACTCCAAACCTGGAACAAGACTAAAAGATGGTGGGTTTTTGGTGACGCTTCTTCCCAGAATCAGCCTCAGACTTTTGGCATTGATTCCATTTGTGGAAAAAAAAAAAAAAAAAAGGATTCTACTTAACAAAGACACAGGTATAATAATGAGGTTGCGGGAAAATAGCAATGAAACATATCATTCAATTCCTGTCAAAATAGAGTGGGATCTTCCTTTATACATTGTCCTTTCTTGTTGTGTGGGATGGTTGCATTTTAACAGGACAGAGCTTCCTAAGTGTTCTAAAAGCTTTGAAGTGTGTCCAAAAAGAAATGAGAATCTAAAAATACATATTACTGAAACATTTGACAATGGAACAATTGTCATCTGGCACACAACATGCAAGTTTTTTGATTGTGCAAGAAAAATATCATTGATTTCAACTCAAGCATATATACATCATACATAGTATATGCCTTTGTTGGCTTATTTATTTCTTTGTTTTTCTTTATTTGGCAGGGATAGTGACAGAGACAGAAGCAGTAGCATGGTCAGGTCAGGGGAAAGTAAATACTGTTAATGGTAATAATGACATATCTGAAGTTTTACTGAGCTAGACTGGGTGGAGGAACTGCAGTGACACACCTACTACTCATGCAAAATTCTTTTAACATACCACTGCATGACACCAAACTATATTCTGTTATTTGCGCATAGTGGATCAGATACAACATTCCCTCAAGATGCCATGTTAAAAACTGCGCCCCAAGTTCAGCACTTTTCTTTGTAAACGTGGCCTTATGAACCACATTATTTAAGTATGTTAGCTCATCTCACTTTAACTCATTTACTTTTGCTCAATTCAACAGCTGAACCAGTCCCTATAAATGCAGATTCTATTAAAAACAACAGTCAAATGCCATCTATAAAAAGTTGTAGATTTTTTTTGTTATATTTTGAGAAACAAAATGAGACAGCTTCTATTCTTTGGAACTATGATATTTCTGTGCATTATTATAAAACAATAACCAGCAGAATCTATGTGTGAATGTGCTGTTTGGAATCCTGCCATTAGACTGTGCTGGGAACAGATGCACATTTACATTTTGGCTTCTGTCCCACCTTCTTTTCCAAAAGGAGGCCACTTTCCTTTCTCTGGTGGTCGAAAAAATAAACTCCTTTTTTCTTGTCTTCTGTTTGTTTTTGACCAGTCCATGGTATTAGCCGCTGCTGTCACTGGTGAGAGCCCAATTAGACTTAGCAGTGGCTCTCAGGGGCTGACTGTGTATTGTGAGATGCAGTTGCCAGGCGCTGTGTTCAGATCATTAGCAGCTCCGGCACGTCCACCTCAGACTCCAAAAGCTTTTCTTTATATTGTTGGATATTGATTTGCTGGACAATTGCAATGACACCGGCCAATGTGTTCAGACCAATCACCTCACTGTTTATGTCAAAGCAAGATCAAAACACATACTTTTCACACTCAATGGTATAAACATTGCTTGAGTTATGAAGTTAGGTTAGCTTCAAGTTAGTCTAGTTGGTGCTGCTGCTGCTAATATTACTGCTACTCTCTTAATGAAGCTAATTCTACATCCTATCACCTGTCTGTCACTGTCAGCTAATTAAACACTGCCACCTTTGCCCCTCATCCAATCACCTCTCAAGCCATTCATGTAACATTTTGAGCAATATGCTTTAATACAGCTGTGTGTGAGCAGCTAGCTTCTTTACCAATAACCTTAAATAGTGGTTTATCCTCTCTGTGGAGGGGTCAGTGAATGGACAACTGTCGGTAGCCCTCCCCATGATTGCATAACCGACTAAACCAGACCAGTTCATTTAGAATTTGAGCATGACACCAACAGTTTATTATAAACTTTTTCACAATATTCTAATTTTGTGAATAATTTAATTTGGGTTTTTCTGTAACCGCCATAAGTAGCAGAATTATATGAAAACAATGCCTGGAATGTGTCACTCTGTCTGTACTGAAACTATAAATATGTGTCTGACTTTTTGAAATGAGCTCCTCCTACAGCCTCTTCAGCCTCTCCATCTCTCTAATCTATCATACCCTCCCTTCATCACATCGCCGATGTCTTTACCTGCTGGGGTATGAGTGCCAAAGTTTATCCCATAAAATAAATCATCTGTTACACTTCATTCATTTGTCTGTTTTAAATCTCTCCTGGTTGAATTAGCGCTGCTAATAATGCTAGTACTGCTGCTACTACTATAGCTGCCTCTACTAGCTCAAACCTGGCTAAAACCATGGACCTTCAGGTTGTGTGGCGAGCATGCTTACCCACCTTGTCACAAAGCACAAAATTGTGAAATTATTTGACTAAAAGTATCTAATAACTTTCCACTTCTGCTGTTTTGGAAAAAGAAACTCATATTATCTGCATCATCAACCACAAACTATCTGCAGCTATTAATACTTAACTGACTGTGAGACTTGGACCAAATGCCATTTTTGGCCACGACAGGTGTGGACCAGGGAAGACCACCCACATTCTCCAAATATGACATCATGCCCTCAGAACTGCTCCAGCTTCACATATTTCCAGCCAGTGTAGACATTTGACCTCTTTCATTAAGGTGGTACTAAGTTTTACTATTGACGTGTGCTCTCAGCTGTAGAATCATTTGAAATCGCTCCTTTTCTCTGTTTATTTAGTATTTTATTTTTGCACTTTCAGACAATTGCAGCACCCAAGAGCCAATTGGATTTCTATGTCTAATATTAACAAGCAGTGGCTGCTGCAGGTTTTTCAAACAGGGCAATGTAATTTTAGGTCTACATTATGAAGTTTCTGATCATACTGGGTTGGCTGGGCTAACATGTTTCCTTACATATAGACATACGACACTAACTAACGAATGAAACTAAAACAGGGTGCAAACTCAGTAACACAATGATGTTCTTTATTTACAGAGGTATACTGCTTACACTCCAGACGGCACTTTTGCCGTCAGAGCTCAACTTCTCTCGCTCTGATGTTTTGCTGTCAGTCTTAAGCTTCAGCCAGTTCCTACAATCATCATCCATCAGCCAGTGTCATGGCCCGCCCACTGCTCCCTTGATTCTCATTTATGCTCCATTAAGGTGGCATCCAATCACCATCTTGATTTCTTACAGTAAAACTAAAAATTGCTCGGTGCAGTCCCATAGAGATACAATGAAGCTCAGCTTCAATAGGGATTTATACTATATGCAATTGCACATTCTAACAAACGTCGTGTAATTTGAATTCTGATTTTATGAAATGCAACATTCCATATTTATTTTATGAAAGAAGTGGTCCCTTATAGTCACTTAGAAATCGCCACTTCTGGCAAGCAGTGTACCTTCCTGTATTTGAGCATGTGAAAATTTAAGCCAGTCACATGCTTATGTACTTACAGTCAAAAGGAATATACTGTATTCCTTTTGACTGATTTAATGTCTCATAAACATGCAATAATACATAATCTTTGTGTCACCTGGATCTCAATTTAGAAACTGACAATGAATTGTGGCAGTCCATTCCAAAGCACGGTATGCTCCAGTGTTAAGTAGTACACACAGTAGACAATAGTTTTAAGTGTAGACAACTTCAAATGTAACCTGCCATTGATCCATATTGTGTAAAATGTAACTTAGGCTCAGCTAATTTATATGTTTTGGACCTGTCCTGCCTTATTTTCATTGAGGGAAATCTGTTTTTGACACACTCTCTGCCATCACCTCTGTTAATATCCAGCCCCTAACAGTGAAATGTTATTCTGGCCATACTGCTGCATTTGAAATGTGCCTAAAGAGCAAATATTGAGGCATGAGAGATAGTGCCATGTGACCTTGACCTCCCCGAGACCCTCCCGAGACTATAGAGACATTCACCTGAGGGCCTTCTCATATACAGAGCTTCTCTAATGTGACCTGCATGACTGACTTACTGCAGTGGCTAATATCACCCAGGAAACACATCCGCTGTAAGTCTGCTGCAGTCTGAACATGTATTCTGTCCATTCTGATCACAGCAACACAAAATGCACAGTGCCATGTGTCCATTAGCACAGTTGGTAAATCCAGTTGGCGTTCTTGGCTCTGCTTGTCGGAGGATGCCTGTCTTCAGTTCCACATCTGTTTAACAGTCGTGCCGGTTGGAACGGTGGATAATCTCTAATTCTTCCAAATGTGGCACGAGTCATGCATAATGCTGGCTCGGAGACAGGGAGCTGGAGATATATGTGCATCGGAGAAGCCAGGCCCAAGCGCGGATTAGCTCTGGCTGGATCTTATTTATGAATTGTATAGCAGCACTGGGACCAGCTCCAAAAGAGGGACGGGATTTATCTTTTATTTATTTATTGGCTAAAATGTTTTCTAGGTTGGACGATATGTAGCAATTTAAGGGTTGTTTCATGACTAAAATTATTATATCAGCTTAATCATCAGCTGAGCAATAGCTAAAACTAACAACAAAACTAGTAAATTAGGTGATTTTACACCACAAAGCCCTGCGGTAGCTTAGGAAGTAGTCATCCACTAACAGGAAGGTTGGATTTCAGTTTCCTGCTGTCCATACTGCCATTGGGCAAGTAGCACTAGTGCATATATGTGTGTATTTGTTAACATAAAATCAGTAAATGGTAGAAAGCAGCAGAGTCCGTTTCTTCAGCCACAGCGAACTGTTTACACTCAGTCAATTTGGACCTGGCCTATCACAGCCGTTTATCTGCAGCATGTCTTACAACTCCAGAAGTTAATCTCTTATAACCTAGATGGCGCTGGTTTCTACAGAGCTACTTTAATAACTTCTCTCACCTGATTAAGGATGTTTGTTGTTCAGTCCTGTGTTGTTGTTGTTTTGTAGTTGTTTTGTTTTTCTTTGTCTTCGTTTCCATTTTAACAACAGTAAAGTCCCATTGATGTCCAGCATAATAACCACATTCAAACAAATCAAAGTCTTTGTACAACTGTTTTTTGATGCTGTCCCTGTTCAGAAATTAGTACAGAGTTGCTGATATGGCATATTCTGGTTTTATGGCAAAACAAACACTGGCAACAATTCTTCATGATCGCCATGTTTGTTTTGGATAAAGGTCATCGCCACGCTGCTTCATCCTGCCCTTCATTTCTCTGACTGGGTACTCCACCTGTCATTGTTCCACCCAAAGAAATTAATCTCAAACTAACTTCTCTGGCTAGTCCAGCTAGGGGAATGTTTCTGTGATGTAAAAACCTTTGAAAGCCCATGTAGGTAGCAAAATAAATGCAGCCATTTTGTTGTCATGTTTGTGTATGGCTGATGAAAAAAAAAGTATGGTGAAGTAGACAGTGTCAGTGGAATATGATAAAAGACAAGCTGAAGAATGTCAGTATTCTTGGAGTGCATTACCTGAGCAGACCATTATCTTGTATACCCATAGTTTTTCATGGCTGCACTTCAGGCTTCTTGATAAAATAATTCTCAAATAAATCAGCAGGTAGCTGTATATGGGGCCACTTGCTCACATCTTCTATCCTCTTTTGAATAGCACATAGATCTGGAGTCATTCCATTAGCCAAAAGTTATATATTAATTAATTTGTGGTATTAATGGATAAAGCCTGTACATGGAAATGTGCATGAAAATGTAAAAATGTATTGTAATTCTGTTCTTGTCCAGCACAACATACTTTATGATTACAATGATACACAGAATGCAGCTCTATCAGGCACTGACATTAAACACTAAAGTCTGTTAACATTTGGCAAAACCATCTTGTTTATGCACAGTTTTGGGGGTTTGGTGGCTAATGCATCTTCTGTTAAAAATATATTAAATGTAATTAAGTTAAATGTTAATGACTTCCCAAGTTAAATGCATTATGCATAGTTACAGAGTCAGTTAATGCTAGTTTTACATTAGCTCCATAGTTTGGTTTCCTGTGGTGCATGCAACTCAATCTTATCAGCTTTCCTCCACTTGTATTCTCAAACTCTAGCAGATTAGACTGATGTTTTCATGATGCTATCAGGTGACAGCGCTCTTTGTTGATCTTCACGCTTCACATCATGTGTTTGTCCTAGTCTACCACAGACATAAAATGATAAAAAAATGTTTTAAAAAAATCACTCCAAGACTACAGACCGCCATGCCATCTGTTTACACTTTGGCTGTGAGAGATACCAGATTAGCATCTAGCAACAGAGCATTTCGGCACTTTCGAGGCAGGACTTATGTTGGTTTTCCTCGCTTGACTGGAGGAGCAGACGGGGGCTTGGTGTAAACAACCTGGACTGGGCCTTCGCTGGCTGTTTCAGGTAAGGAACCAGCGCTATTCGCTCTACAATGCTATCCCGCAGCAGCTATGTGTTCAGCGAGTTCGGGGGTCACCACTTTCCCACTAGGACCCACTTTTTCTTCCATATAGGACGAATGGGCTTTGAATGCGAGATGGACGCTTTCAATGTGCATTCCACCCGGGTTTGTGTTCCAGCGGAGGGCCTGGTGAATAAGAAATCAGCATGTCTATTAAACTGCTCCCCTTTTTTTGGGACCTGCTCCCCTCCCCCCACTTCACTGCCATTCTGCCAAGAGTTGGGAAACCATAGGAGGCGTATTTGCGATGCAGAAGAAAGAAAGGCAAGGCTTGGAGAGAAGAAAAAAGGATCCATCCATTTTGGTTTGAATAGACTTTGGGAAAACCGGATGTGCTCCTTTAAGGTCTTCAGTCACATGAACAAAACACGGCAGCCTTTCAAAAATGGACTTCTTAATTACAGCTAAACCCACTGGCCAATTTATTAGGTTATCTTTGTACTTAATAAATTGGCAGCCGGTGGGGTCTTCTGCTGCTGGAGCCCATCTGCTTCAAGGATTGATGGCATTCTGCGGACCTGACCTTGGTTATAAAGAGTGGTTACTAACCCATCAATGAGGTAGTGTTTTTGCAGGTGTTGGTTGGTTTGTTAGCTGGCTGGTTTCAACATCATCATCATCACTGTCACACTCAAAGTTCATGTAAAAACACCATACACACAAGAGAAATCCAAAAAACAACATACATATGGAAAAATATATATGTAAAAGACACTTATAACAGTGCTTCCAGAGAGATTACTGCACAAAAACTGTAATTAGCCAGCAGCAGCAAAAGGTTGTTCTGGGAGTCATTCAGATGGCAGATAAATCTGTAAATCCAATTTCTAATGAGAAATTAATTAGCATTACAAAACAAAAGACAGGCACTGCTGGATCTCAGCTTTTTAAGCAGAGGCTCCCTAATTAGGATATGTCCTGCTTTTATTGATATTTTTAAACCAATCTTGGTCACCTCTAGAGCAGCATTGCACATTTTTCAAGCTTTGAAAACATTAAAAGAAAAAGGTTTTAAAAGTACTCTGCTGGTGCCATAAAGAAGCAGATGTGAAACAGAGTGCAGAGTGAAAAAAGAGCACTTCACTTCCTTAAACTTTTTGTATGATGCCAGTTTACTACAAAATGAAAAATAGCTGTGAGGAATCAGTGGAAACAGAGCTGTACACCTTTTTAAATGAGAGCAGACTAGCTGTAGTGGGCTTGTTGCTTGGTCAGTGTTTGCTGGGGTGGGCAGGGGATCATGGGAGTAATAGAGGTTCATGGAACCGAGCGTTCTGAGGGCTCCGATATTCAGCACCAGAGACTACAGAATTACTCAAACGGGTGTGAATGATACAAAGCACATGTTTTGTGTGTTTCACAACACACATTTAATGAGGGAACAACATTATAACATGGTAGAAAGCTCAGAAAAGTTGATTTTGCATAATATAGCCCTTTTACGGCATCATTGCAAGCAACTTGAATCTTCTGTTGACTAGCTCTTCTAAATTGACGCCACACATAAGCAATATATGCTGTAGGTTTGTACAGAAGGTTCTGAAACGATTGATTTTTACATTGTCTGAGTATGAAATTTTCTTGCCAGAATTGTAGCTTTTGTGCATAAAGTATGCAACACTGCCAATTTCTTTGGCTGTGGGCAAAATAAGTAAAAAATGGTTGGATTTTGATGAAATCTTTAGGAGAGGTCCATAGTTGGCCAAGGAGGAACTTATGAGTATTTGGTGATCGGATACAGGAATGTTTAAAAATGTTCTGTCTGTGTTCTGGTGGGGGGGTGGGGGGGGGTTTATGCTTGACCTGTATAGTTAGTGACCACTACAACTTTAATCAGTGGTTGTTCTGCATTTGGTGCTGAAGACCCGGAATCAAATCCCAGATCCTATCAACATACTGGCTCTAGTTGGCAAAGGAAAATATATTACAAATTATTATGATACCTTGGCAGAGGTCTGGCTCTCTTAAGTGCTTCTAAATTGAGTTACTGTTAGTTTTCTATCAAACTGGCCATTCTCCTCTGACTTTGAGAATCAACAAGGCATTTTTGCCTAGTGCTCACTAAAAATGTTCCTTTTTTTACCCCAACCATTCTCTACAAATTATTGTGCTTTTCGGTTCTGATGCTCTGGTTGAACTTCAGCAGATTTGCCTTCAATATGCATCACTCCTTCAAAATCCAAAGTCATGCATGTGTTAGGTGATTAGGTGAGAAATTGGCCCTATTAGCAACCAATAACATGAAGAAGTGGAAGGAGATGAATTAATGAATGGTTGGTTAGATATTTGTGTAACCCAGCACTTAAGCAGGTGTACCTAACCTACGTCTAGGTAATGCTAACGGATGTCAAGATCCGGCTTGCTTACTGGTAGCTGTCTCTGCTTCATGTTGTTGGATATGTTCTGTGTAAAATGATCTTTAGAAGTCTGTCGGGGTCGAAGCCCACAGAACCATTTCCAAAGGCGTTCTGCTCAGCTGTTGGTGCTCGACGTTTGAATGGAAAAGTCAGTCACGCTGCGCCACCCAACCGCTCCATTCATCTCTGTTCCATATAGTTCTAAAACATGAAAGTGATTCACTGTCAAGGCTGAAAAGACAAGAGAAAAATTGCTCACCATCAAGCCCCTTTTATGCTGCACTTTGAACCACACAAATAATGCATCAAGGTCTAATTCTGTACCGCCACTGAAAAGATCCATTATGTGTGGTCATTTAGGTCTAAGAATTAGCTTCAAAAACATGTGGATCATCTACAGTCTTTCTGCTATCAAGGGTGCACAGCCGAAGAATATAAATAAGCTGCTTTCTTTGTCTCTATTTAGAAATGTTTGTTTTCATGTGTCCAAGGAAAGATGTCCAATATATGATACTCTGGTGGAATAAAATGCAAACTCCGGATTGTACAAAGCTTTGTTTAAGGTACCAGTCACAAGATATAAAGATTCCCAAGACGCCAAAACGAAACCCACACTCCTTGCTTGCACTTGTCAATCAGCCACTGACATAAGGGAGCACGTTATGGACATATTCAAGGCTCTCCCAGGCATATAAAAATATACATATACAAGAACTTCCCCAATCATGACCATGGCAATACCAATGACAGTAGTAGCACTCTGTAATCTTGCATATCACCCACAAATGTTCTGATTATGAAGATTGCATTGGATTCTCATTTTATAGAGTTAAAAAAAAAAACTTTGATTTAGCACAGTAAGAGGTTTTGGAGCAACAAGGGTCTATGTTTACAGCCAGGCATACAATTTCATAAGCTTCCTGAATGGTCATCTCCTGGACTTGGCTTATTTTAGAGGAACTTTTATTTGCTCCAACAACCAGGTCTAAATGGTCCAAATCCCCCATTGCATTAGCCTGGCCAGCCAGCCCCACCAACTTTTTTTTTTTTTTTTTTTAAGGGTCTGGTTCCGCAGCCATAGGGAGCCATTTCCAAATCAATTTGCTAGATATTGACCAATCCCAGCCATTTATCTGCATTATGTCAAAAGCGGAAGATAATCTCCTATAAAAAAAACTAATTTAATAACTTCTCTGATCTGATTAACAGCTTTTAGTGGTTTCCTTCATCACCTGTTGGTTCTGCTGAAGTCTGAATTGTTCAGTTTTCTGTGTGATTTTTTTTTCTTCATCTTGTTTTCATTTTTAAAACGATAAAATCCTGTTGGCATCCGATTTAATGACCACATTCAAACAAACCAACTTTTTCCGCAAGTCTTTCAACAACTGGCTTTTGCTGTTGTCCCAGTTCAGAAATAAGTTGTTCATAATACAGTGTACGGTGTTTAAAGGCAAAGCTGACAACAATAATTCTGTAAATCTAAAAAGCTTTATATGTAGACTTTATTTTAGATTTTAATTGCAAATAGCATAGATAACAAAAAGACAAATCCTAAAAACACTCAGAGCACTTGCTATGCCTAAAAAAGTAATAAATAGTGACTTTGATAAGCATAGTATGCATTCACTTATGTTTATAAGTCTACCTGACTTTTTCATTTTCACTTAATAATACAAATTTTAAATGGTAAAAAAAAAAAAAAAAAGTAATATATGTCCCTGCTCCACCATATTTTCAAAAAGACCACAGTGCATTATGGGCAATTTTGGCCAATTAAAGAGTGAAGGAGCCACTGATGTATCCTTGGTGAATTAGCCACATGTTAGCCAAATGGAGAACTCATGTCTGGGAAGGAAATGAACACTGGAACAAGCCTTGGGTAGCAGGTGATGCCTTGATGCATTGGGCACCCCATATGTCTGCTAACTTTCTCATATGCAGGACATGATGGAGAAGGCAATTGCCCATTCACTTTTAGAATGGGACAGGCGGCAGTACATGCACAAGACATCTCTGCGACACTGTCATCTTCCACATGTAACAAGGAACGCTCTGAAACTAGTTGTCAGCACATAACCAACTTTTCTGCAGTTTGTGAGTCCATTAACATAGTAAAAACCACACATATTTGGACCCAGAGACAGCTGACAGCAGGAAGGCGGTGTTGAATACTAATTCTGTTCTGTTGTTGCCAATTCCTTTTTGGTCTTTCTCTCTTTGGTTCCTGCTCTTTCGTTCTGCTTTTCAGTAAGGCTTTCAGTAAGCCTGTTGCATAACCACTCACACACACACACACACACACACTGTGCATATTAATAAAGCTGAAGTGAAAATTCACTCATTTGTGGTTTCAGCAAATCAATTTAATTCTCCTCACTGTGTTTATTCAGATGTGGATTTGCCCTGCGTCTCTACTGACAGTTCTATCATTCTTTTTTCTCATCCACCCTGTAGTAACCGTAGAGAGGCTTCCATGTCTCTGTATATGTATAGGTCTCATTGATTCAAAACATAGTAGTACAGTAACATGCTATGGTTACTGAAGGTGGCATATGTCATTAAAACCAAACTCATCTCACAGACCACACTTCAGCTCATTAAATTATTGTCCATCCTGACTAACTACTGATGGCAAACAATAAATACTAAATACAACAGTTACACTTTAGAATAACTCCACTATAAGAGGTAATAAAGCATTTATTAACAATTTTAATGAATAAACAGTTTATAGATACTGTATTAACACCTTTTTCATCTTTCAGTTGCTCCCTTTTTCATTAGAGAACCAGTCGCACAGTGATTTGGCAGGTTTTTATGCCAGATGCCCTTCCTGTGATAAGCAGTGACATACTGTGACTGAAGTAGGCAGTGTGAGGTAAGTGGGATACCAGAATAACTTCTTTATATAGATTAGGAAAAGAGTTTGGCCGGCCAGGCTAAGCATGTGGCTGGTTGTGACAGGAAGGGCATCTACCTTAAAAATCTGCCAAATCACCGTGCGACTGGTTTGCTGTGGCAACCCCGAAATAAAAAGAGAGCAAACAAAAGATAAAAAACAAACAAACAAAAAATGGTTTGCCCTGGTCTTTTCAGAGAAATAGTTTTGATCGGTCAGTGGGATTGTTCTGGTAAGGTTTCCATTTGAGCATGTCTGAAAGAGGCTTCGACTCCCTCTCCCCAGCCACTTCTTCCTCCTGCAGCTGGGGGAATCCTGAGGCGTTTAAAGTCCAGAATAACTCTCAGTTCTATTGTCTGTCTCGACTGTTTCTCTGCTCCATTACTCACTGGGTGTTTCTCCTGACTCTGCTGCATAAATTAGACGATTTTGAAACTCGAGGAGAGAATGTGGCTGTGTTTATGTCCAAACGAGCCTCTAGTGCCTGTATGGTTACGATCAGACTGCTGTAACCAATGTCGTCTCATTGTGCTGAATAATGCCTTGAATATTGTGGCTTTCTGGGAACAATGGTCTCAGGAGACAGATCTGACACAGATCCAATTGTGTGGAGACGGAGCACATTTGTGTTTGATTGGCTCTGTTATGGCTGATTAGTGGATCCACAGCTGGGACACTGAATGTTGAGTGAACACCAAATAATGTTTAAATGAGAAAGCAAGTGTTTTCCCAGCCATAAAACCTCTTACTTTACACACACTTCTACAATATGCAGTCAACTGGGACACAGTAGGCCAGAGATTCTCAAACTTTTCACAAGTGCCACATTTACTAATGTCTGGCTTTCAAAGTACCATCTTTAATGGACTTAAGTGAGGATTACTAAATAAGGATAAAACAGAGATTAGACTAAACCAGGTCTGAACAGCACATAACCAGGACTAAACGCAGAATTAAACAAGGACTAAATCAGCAGATATGTAGGACTAGACCAGAACCAGAGGTGGACAAAATACTTAAAAGCTCTACTCAAGTAAAAGTACTGTTACTTCAAAAATAATATTACTCGAGTAGAAATAAAAGTACCCAACAAAAATTTACTCAAGTAGAAGTAACAATAAAATCATCCAAAATTTACTCAAGTTAGAGTATGTTCTACAAAATGTACTCAGAAAGTACTTTTTCTTCAAAAAGTTTCTTAAGTAATTTACTTGAGTAAAGGTATCTAGTTACTGTCCACTACTGACTAGAGCTAAGCCAGCTCTAATCCAGGACTAAACCAGGTCTAAACCAGCACATACGTAGGACTAAACCAGGACTAAGCCAGCTGTAAACCAGAACTAAACCAGGTCTGACCCAGCTCTAAACCAGGTCTAAACCAGGACTAAACCAGGACTAAACCGGGTCTAAATCAGGTCTGAACTAGGTCTAAGTGAGGACTAAACCAGGACTATACTGTGCTGTATTCAGGACTAAGCAGTCTACATTTAATCCCCAACCAGTGCACTTAAACACCAATAAAACTGGTTCTAAATCATTAAGAAATGCATGTCCTTATTTTGTTTGATTCAGAGTCACTTTTATTCCTAGACTAATCAGTGTAGACCACTGCTTAGTCCCAATTTAGGCAAAGTTTATTTCTGGTTTAGACCTCTTTTTCTTTTTTTCTTTTTTCTTTTTTTTTTTTTTTTTTCTTTTTTTGGCATTGATTTAGTCCTAGTTTAGACCTGGTTTATTCCTGTTTTAATCCTGGTTCAGTCTTCGTTTAGTCCTGGTTTCATCCTAATTTAGTCCTGTTTTAGTCCTGATGTTGTAATAGTTTAGTCCTAGTTTTGACCTGGTTTAGTCTTTTTTTTTAGTCTTGGGTTACATAGTTTTGTCCTGGTTTATATGGTTTAGTCCTGGTTTAATACCTGGTTTAGACCTGACTCAGACCTGCTTTAGTCCTGTTTTAGTCCTGTTTCGTCCTGTTTTAGTCCTTGTTTTGTCCTTATTAAACATCTCTTATTAAGTGCGCTCACTTTAGTCCATTAAAGGTGGTACATTCTGAGGTGGTCCTTGTGTGTGAGGAGTGTTGCTCTAATGACTGCTCTACATTTCACCGCTCTGAAAACGTCCTAGCTGTGAAAACACCTCTCTTTTTGGGAGGTCTGCTGGTTTAATTATGGGTGAGGCTGGAGACTGGACAGCTGTGATGGCGATGTGAGTGTGAGCCGGACACAGGTGCAGCTTGGGGCACGAGGCGGAGGAATGTCAAAGGAGGAGCGCCTGCATGACTGACAGTGCAGGCCGGGGGTGTGCAGAGAGGCGAGCGGACAGGTGGCGGGGCCTGCGGCTCACGGCGGTGTTAATGAAAATGGCAGCGAGGCTAAATGTGTTACGCTCCACAAATGCACGTCACCACAAATAGAAGCCAGTGGTATGAATGGAAGCTGGTTTTTCCAGTCGCCTGTTGAGCTCCAGTGAAAATACATTATGCAGTACAAGTGTGGTAGTAGTATTTCCACACACTAGTCTATGCTGTTTGGGTTCACTCAGAAATGTTTTGTCTATATACTTGCTTTATTCAGTCTGAGTCTGAGGTTGCATTTACACTCATAATGGCTTGACTATTATTTAAAGGGACTATATTATGTAAAATTTACTTTTCTGAGCTTTCTATCATGTTATAATATTGATTCCTCATCAAAAACATAAATAAAACATAAAAAATACTGCAAGAAAAGGCTACAGAGAATACAGGAAATCAAGGAAAATGGGAATTAGAAATGAATATAATTGAATGAAAATAATTTTTAGGGCCCCGTATGTCAGTTCTAAGTTAGATCGAGGCTGTGGTCTTGTAGGGGACCATAATATGGGACTGTAAGAAAATACTAAACTATTGAAGGGACATACAAAGTGAAATCAACAAAATTCCTTTATATCCATCTTTTGTAGAAATTTTTCACAATAATTTTAGAATTAATTGCCATTTTCATCAATTAAAAATGTAACTCCTAATTGCTAAGAAAATGATTACCTGTATTTTCCAGACTATAACTCGGTCCAGAGTATAAGTCGCATCAGTCAAAAAATTTGTCATGAAGAGGAAAAAAAACATATTTAAGTTGCACTAGACTATAAGTCGCATTTATTTAAAAATGAAACCAGATGAAACCTTGATGTTTATGGATAAATGGTCTCCAGTTCAAACATATAATTCAAATTGGTAGCTGTGTTATGTTATTCAATCACTCATTTTTATTGGTACTTTTTATTTCCAATTATTCTCTGTACTTTTGTATTTATTATGATTGAAATGTTGGCTTGTGTGTCTGCTTCTCTACATAAGATTAATATATCTGTACCTGTATTGTATGTTTGAATGTAGTCCTGTGATTTGAACTAAACATTTACAATAAAAAACAGTTCAAAAGGTAAAGTTAAAAAAAAAATTAAAAAAAAGGTTAAAAAAAACACATCTGGAGTTGTGTTTTGATCCATTCACAGTTGTATTCTCTAGCAATTCTCTGGAGTTTCTGATGCCTCAGAACGCTCTTTTCCACAAACCTCTCACCAGTCACTATAGCACAAGCAGGACTATGGTAAAAGAGAAAAAAGAGGTACAGTGGATAAAGCTTGCCCTTTCAACTGAGCAAACCTGGATTTTATCTACTACAAAACAAAGATAAGAGTGGCTTTCTTCTTTTGGCAGGCACCAACCCAGTAATTACTTTCTCACATTTAGTGGTAATATTTCAGTAAGAATATGACACTTCAAGGACTGTTCTGTTTTCTGTTGGTCTGGTGCAGTGGTAATTTTCTAGAGTTAGATTTAATTTTGTGTATGCCTCTTTGGAAAAAGACAATCTCCAGTTCAAACAGTAGCTTGCAGCAACAATCAGAGACTCGTTTTTAGTTTTTTTCCTATTTAAGCAAATGTTAAAGGTTCCCTATTCTGCTAAATCAACTTTTCTGTGCTTTTAACCATCATGCAACATTCTTTCCATGATTCCAGTAAGTGCATATTTTTAAAGCCCACACACCATCAATTAACCACTAAAATTGCTGTCACAAAGCTGTCAGCTCATTTATCTATCTGTTAGCATCATGTTGCTAATAGCTGTGCTAAAAAGCCATTTTATGCTGTGTTCATTCCACACTGTTGCCAGCAGGGGATGACAGACACCTAAGCCAAGCGATCGCTGCAAAATCAAAGTAACAGCTCCCCAAAAGAAGACATTTTCCACGCATATACATTATTTTAAGTTATAAAATATGAAATACTAATGCAAAGTGTCCAAAACTATTTCAGAAAACCTGGAAAAAAGCATAATATGAGACCTTTAATGTCAGTTTGTTTTTGAGGACTACATAATAGCAGTACATACTTTGTCTTGGTCCACTTTAATGTAAAGTTGTGCCTTTAAATGCACACTGCTGTGGTTCAATGGTGAGTGTTTACAGTTTTCATCCACCTGACGCATATAAATCCTTGATTTTTTCCAATAAACAAAAAAAAAAGGAAAAAAAAGGAAAAATTAATTTGCATGACTCTTCTCCCGCCAAGGCCAGACTGACTGAACAGCCTCAGTGCTGTTCCCACTTTGCATGACTCAAGGTGACTACTTTTCATAGCATCTTTCATCTTGGTAAAATTTGTGTTGTATGAATGGCAAGTTATATACAATCATGTAAAAAGATGATTTTAGGAAAAAACCCTCCGGCCTACTGTACATATCACTGTTCCCACCCTCCAACCTACTGTACATATCACTGATCCCACCCTCCATCCTACTGTACATATCACTGTTCCCACCCTCCAACCTACTGTACATATCACTGTTCCCTCCCTCCGGCCTACTATACATATCACTGTTCCCACCCTCCAAACTATTGTACATATCACTGTTCCCACCCTCCATCCTACTGTACATATCACTGTTCCCACCCTCCAACCTACTGTACATATCACTGTTCCCACCCTCCAACCTACTGTACATATCACTGTTCCCTCCCTCCGGCCTACTATACATATTACTGTTCCCACCCTCCAAACTATTGTACATATCACTGTTCCCACCCTCCACCCTACTGTACATATCACTGTTCCCACCCTCCAACCTACTGTACATATCACTGTTCCCTCCCTCCGGCCTACTATACATATCACTGTTCCCACCCTCCAAATTATTGTACATATCACTGTTCCCACCCTCCATCCTACTGTACATATCACTGTTCCCACCCTCCAGCCTACTGTACATATCACTGATCCCACCCTCCATCCTACTGTACATATCACTGTTCCCACCCTCCAACCTACTGTACATATCACTGTTCCCTCCCTCCGGCCTACTATACATATCACTGTTCCCACCCTCCAAACTATTGTACATATCACTGTTCCCACCCTCCATCCTACTGTACATATCACTGTTCCCACCCTCCAACCTACTGTACATATCACTGTTCCCTCCCTCCGGCCTACTATACATATCACTGTTCCCACCCTCCAAATTATTGTACATATCACTGTTCCCACCCTCCATCCTACTGTACATATCACTGTTCCCACCCTCCAGCCTACTGTACATATCACTGATCCCACCCTCCATCCTACTGTACATATCACTGTTCCCACCCTCCAACCTACTGTACATATCACTGTTCCCTCCCTCCGGCCTACTATACATATCACTGTTCCCACCCTCCAAACTATTGTACATATCACTGTTCCCACCCTCCATCCTACTGTACATATCACTGTTCCCACCCTCCAAACTATTGTACATATCACTGTTCCCACCCTCCATCCTACTGTACATATCACTGTTCCCACCCTCCAACCTACTGTACATATCACTGTTCCCTCCCTCCGGCCTACTATACATATCACTGTTCCCACCCTCCATCCTACTGTACATATCACTGTTCCCACCCTCCAGCCTACTGCACATGTCACTGTTCCCACCCTGCGGACTACTGTACATATCACTGCTCCCACCCTCCAGCCTACTGTACATATCACTGTTCCCACCCTCCAGTCTACTGTACATATCACTGTTCCCACCCTCCAGCCTACTGTACATATCACTGTTCCCACCGTCCGGACTACTGTACATATCACTGTTCCCACCCTCCAGCCTACTGTACATATCACTGTTCCCACCCTCCAGCCTACTGTACATATCACTGTTCCCACCCTCCATCCTACTGTACATATCACTGTTCCCACCCTCTAACCTACTGTACATATCACTGTTCCCTCCCTCCGGCCTACTATACATATCACTGTTCCCACCCTCCAAATTATTGTACATATCACTGTTCCCACCCTCCATCCTACTGTACATATCACTGTTCCCACCCTCCAGCCTACTGTACATGTCACTGCTCCCACCCTCCGGACTACTGTACATATCACTGTTCCCACCCTCCAGTCTACTGTACATATCACTGTTCCCACCCTCCAGCCTACTGTACATATCACTGTTCCCACCGTCCGGACTACTGTACATATCACTGTTCCCACCCTCCAGCCTACTGTACATATCACTGTTCCCACCCTCCAGCCTACTGTACATATCACTGTTCCCACCGTCCGGACTACTGTACATATCACTGTTCCCACCCTCCAGTCTACAGTACATATCACTGTTCCCACCACCCGGACTACTGTACATATCACTGTTCCCACCCTCCAGTCTACTGTACATATCACTGTTCCCACCCTCCAGCCTACTGTACATATCACTGTTCCCACCGTCCGGACTACTGTACATATCACTGTTCCCACCCTCCAGCCTACTGTACATATCACTGTTCCCACCCTCCAGCCTACTGTACATATCACTGTTCCCACCCTCCAGCCTACTGTACATATCAGTGTTCCCACCCTCCAGCCTACTGTACATATCACTGTTCCCACAGTCCAGACTACTGTACATATCACTGTTCCCACCCTCCAGCCTACTGTACATATCACTGTTCCCACCCTCCAGCCTACTGTACATATCACTGTTCCCACCGTCCGGACTACTGTACATATCACTGTTCCCACCCTCCAGCCTACTGTACATATCACTGTTCCCACCCTCCAGCCTACTGTACATATCACTGTTCCCATCCTCCAGCCTACTGTACATATCACTGTTCCCACCCTCCAGCCTACTGTACATATCACTGTTCCCACCCTCCAGCCTACTGTACATATCACTGTTCCCACCCTCCAGCCTACTGTACATATCACTGTTCCCACCCTCCAGCCTACTGTACATATCACTGTTCCCATCCTCCAGCCTACTGTACATATCACTGTTCCCACCCTCCAGCCTACTGTACATATCACTGTTCCCACCCTCCAGCCTACTGTACATATCACTGTTCCCATCCTCCAGCCTACTGTACATATCACTGTTCCCACCCTCCAGCCTACTGTACATATCACTGTTCCCACCCTCCAGTCTACTGTACATATCACTGTTCCCACCCTCCAGCCTACTGTACATATCACTGTTCCCACCCTCCAGTCTACTGTACATATCACTGTTCCCACCCTCCAGCCTACTGTACATATCACTGTTCCCACCCTCCAGCCTACTGTACATATCACTGTTCCCACCCTCCAGTCTACTGTACATATCACTGTTCCCACCCTCCAGCCTACTGTACATATCACTGTTCCCACCCTCCAGTCTACTGTACATATCACTGTTCCCACCCTCCAGCCTACTGTACATATCACTGTTCCCACCCTCCAGCCTACTGTACATATCACTGTTCCCACCCTCCAGTCTACTGTACATATCACTGTTCCCACCCTCCAGCCTGCTGTACATATCACTGTTCCCACCCTCCAGCCTGCTGTACATATCACTGTTCCCACCCTCCAGCCTGCTGTACATATCACTGTTCCCACCCTCCAGCCTACTGTACATATCACTGTTCCCACCCTCCAGTCTACTGTACATATCACTGTTCCCACCCTCCAGCCTACTGTACATATCACTGTTCCCACCCTCCAGTCTACTGTACATATCACTGTTCCCAACCTCCAGTCTACTGTACATATCACTGTTCCCACCCTCCAGTCTACTGTACATATCACTGTTCCCACCCTCCAGCCTGCTGTACATATCAGTGTCAGTGAGGAGCAGGACAAGCCGAGGCCTGCTCTGCTCTGTCAACACAAAGCTGCTCTCATCCCGGATTTGTCTCCAGTATTAGCAGAACAGAAATAGAGCACAGAGGCACTTCTGGAGAATGGCTGCTTCCTATTTTTCTTCTTTTTTTTTTTTCTTTTTTTTTTACATGTTTTGAAATAGTGAACATATTGTCCTTTCTTTGTGCTGAAGTCAGATGATGTCAGGGTGTGAAAAAAGAAAGCTAACACGCCAGCACTGACACGTGAGTAAAGGGGGAAATGGTTATTATGACGATACTCAGTATAAAAAGGTGATGAAAAATGATAGTCACGTGTTCATGCTAGCTGTAGTGTTAGAGTTAGTCATGGTATGTCATGTTTTAGGTAAAGGTTACGTTGCTACAGCATTTAGTGTGTTTTTATTTGTAAAATGTACCTTTATTTTATAGACAAAGATGAGAGAGAATTAAAAAAAGAAGTCTTCCAAATAAAACTACAAAATAACTAAAGTGAAACAAGCCATTTCAGAAGTTCTGAATTATACTGCTCTAAACCATACTGTCACAATCCAAACTGGAAACATGGTTATTGTGGCAATCCAGTATTTTCTGACTGATGCAAATCATCCATCCAGCCATTTTCTTTCTCCTATCCTGGAGAAGGTCCTGAGGGCAGCAGTCTCAGCAGAGTTACGCTGCTCACAGACACTTCCTGTGTCAGCTTCAAGGCCTAGTACCTCCTGTGGTCGGCCCCGGGGCCTCCTCTTGGTGGGACTTGTCAGGAACATCTTTCTAGAGGGCATTCAGCTACAATCTTGTGGCAATTAGGCTTCTAAGCTGTACTCCATTAAAAACAGACCGATTTCTTTACCGGGAACTGCATAATTTGAGGAGCACTTTAATACGGCAACAATGAAAGTCAGAGCTTTATTTTTGTCTAAACCTGACATCCTGACATTAGATAGTAATTATTAACTATATCTGCTTGTCAATGTACCACAGATTCAAACAAGTTGTTTTTTTTTTTTCCCACGTCATACTCTCACTTTTAATCAGATTAAGACAATCATTCAGATTTCTCTACAGTGATCTCCAAGTAGTGAATGTGTACTGTTTGTCTGAGTCAGGCCCTTAAAACTTGTGTGATGGATTCATTGGAGAAGACGGGAATCTTCAAGTGGAAGTCCACAGGAAGCCTACCCACACTGACAGCATCTCCTCTTTTGATCACACCATGCACTCTGCCACAAACTGTCTGTGATCAGAACTCTACAACACCGAGCTCAGACATGTCCGCCAAACCTGTGGATATCCCAATTGGGCCTTTTCAAAATCCAGGACTAACAAGAACAGAAAAGCATGAACAACCTGGTTATTCTTTATGTAGCTGGACTTTCTGAAAAACTCAAACAGATTTTCAACAATTACAACATTTCAGTACAATTCAAACCTGGCAACACTCTCCGACAGAGACTTATTCACCCTAAGGACAAAAATCCCCTCTCACAAACAGAGCAATGTGGTCTATGCTGTTCAGTGCAGTGAAGAATGCAGCGATCTGTTTATCAGGGAAACCAACCCTTGCACCGTAGAATGTATCAACACAGGAGACATAACTCAGTTGGACAACAGCCTGCAGTCTACCTCCACCTGAAAGAGACAGGTCACTCCTTTGAGGATGGTAATGTCCGGATTTTGGCCAAAAAGAGTGACTGGTACAAGCCTTCTTTAAACAGGGGAAGATTTATTCTTCCTCCAGTCAACAACTCAGTGCTCAAACAAAAACACTCCAAGTATCACTTTAACAATAAGACAGTAACTTCAGAGGCATCCATCCATTTTGCCTCCGCTGGCCCAGGGCCAGGTCACAGGGGCAGCAGTTTAAACAGGGATGCAGGTTTTCCTCTCCCCAGACAGTTCCATCAGCTCCCTCGTAGAAACCCAAAGGCATCCCATGGGAGGCATCCGGAAACAGATGCCTGAGCCGCCTTAGCTGGCTCCTCTCAATGCGGAGGAACAGCGGCTACTACTCCGAGCTCATCCAGGACAGCGCTTTTCACCCTATCTCTAAGGAAGCGCCCAGCCACCCTGCAGAAGAAATTAATTTTGGCAGCTTGTATCCAGGATCTTGTCCTTTTGGTCACAACCCCAAGCTCATGACCATAGGTGAGAGTAGGAACGTAGATCGACCGGTAAATCCAGAGATTTGCCTTTGTGCTCAGCTCCTTCTTCACCACAACAGATTGGTACATTGACCGCTGCACCATTTTGCCTGTCAATCTCATGCTTCATCCTTCCCTCACTCATGAACAAGACCCCAAAATACTTAAACTCCTCCACTTGAGGCAGGAACTCTCCTCCAACCTTCAACTTCAGAGGCACCTTATGGTAATGGCTCACAGCTGAATAACGACCCTGCCTAAGACTTCAGTCCAGGTCATCCAGCTGCTGATTGCCCTGAGTCTGATCAGGTTTAACCACTCCCCCTTGAAGGAAACTGTATTTAGGCTTCTACTCACACATCAGTTATCAGTAGAAGTCCTTTGGATAAACGATGAAAACATCTTAAAGATGCCCTTCTTGTTTAACCTTTTTACTGAATTCTCCTGGATGACAGAGAACCTTCACAGACGTTGTGTGATGGATTGCAAATTCTTTGTCTGAAGCAGCTGCTCTAAACTTTAGTCATATTTTCCCCAGCTCTGTTGTTCTCATAAATAAACAGTTTGCAGTTGTTCTCACAGATTTATAGTGATGCATTATCCTCCTTTGGCTCGTTCATCAAACTCTGAATTGGGAATAAAAAGCTTGGGCAAGGAGCTGAGAGCATGAAGCACTGATCAGGCTGAAGAAAGGCTGATGTTTTCACTTTGGGCACGGCTGTCAAATTATTTTTAATACCAAATCTAAATAAAGTCATCTCTCTTGTGTCACATTTACTTGATTTTTGTGGATTTGGATAAAAGCTGCACAGATGTCACACTGCAGTAGAGCGCTGATCACCGCTCCGTTGGTTGACCTTTTCATACTCTCATCTTTCTCTATATGTGTCCCAGTCATCAGTATGTGCTTCTGTTGTTTGAAAAAAATCAGCTGGAAGGCTAAATGTTTCATACTGTCTTCATTGTGCTAAAACCTAAGTTGACAGTTTGACTTGAATTCTCTGTCAAGCAGCTACCACTTAAGACATCCTCCTAAGAGGTGGTTCCATTGTCAAACAGGGTATAAGGCATGGCATATACTGTAAGTGTACTGTACTTTGGTTCCTCCAGTGTGGTTCCAACTGAGTTTCTTACCCTCAATTTACACCAACTCAACAGTCTGACAATTTACACCAATAACAACTCAAGTGACTCTGCCTCGCCGTTCTGCTAAAGATAGTTTAGAGGTACAGTTTTCAAGCGGCTCGGCAATCTACCCATCAGCTGGGAAAACATAGGAACTAGGAGCCAAGTCCCAAAATAAAATTCCGGTACATCATTGGCTCCCAAACATTTTTTGTCCTTTGTACCCTCTGGGCTTGGTGTCATAATGTGAGTACCCCCTCACTCATACATGTTGATGATTCTTCAGTGCTCTTATAAAACATCTGTGTTTATTAGAACAAAGACATTATGTACTTACTTTATTGTAAATACAAATACTCTAGCTTTTTTTATCAAATTCAAAATAAAAATAATAATAATCTGCCTGTTATAAAAAAATATATATAAAATACAAATATAACAGTATAAACCTCTATTACATTTACTTATTTTACTACATTTCTGTTAAAAATATAATTAAAACAATTTCTAAAGTTAAAAATAATATAAATTTTATATATATATATATATATATATATATATATATATATATGATATAAGATGTAACAAAAAAAAATATGTTTGGTTAATATTAGGCACGTTTTTTATAAGTTTCAGTATAAAAAGATTAGAAATGTTTTCATATCTTGGTAAAAAATCCGGAAAAAATGCCAAAACAGAGGGGGAAGACTGACTTTTTCGGTGTTTTCTCTGACAGATACACATAAACTCGTCCGCCATAGTTCTCAGTGAAAATTCGGGGTTAAAGGTTGAGCAAACAGCAGTCTGTCTGATGATGAAGAATGAGTTGACGTACCCAGAGTGGATTAGTGATGTAGTGCATGTCTTCTGCTGTCCCACAGTGAATCCTCTGATGACTCTGTCTGGTGACAGGGCCATGAGCTCGCCCCGAGCCTTTGGAAAGCACTCTGCCTTTGAGATCACAACTAACAACAAACAAACTTCCAGTTCTTACAATTTTAATTGTTTTAACTGTTCTGTATTTGAATAAGGCATCAAGTTGAAAGTCAAAATTATCTTTTTGTTGAACTTTTTATTATTTTAAATAGCTTTCTCTAAGGTTTTTAAGCTCTAATCTCTTTTTAAGCGTTTTTAAGCTCTTAAGTATTTTCTAATTGATGGCAGTGATGAAAACTACAAACTTGCATAAGTAGAATTTTAAAGTTACACTGTGTAACTTT
Source organism: Bostrychus sinensis (assembly GCA_020698575.1). NCBI lineage: Eukaryota > Metazoa > Chordata > Actinopteri > Gobiiformes > Eleotridae > Bostrychus > Bostrychus sinensis. Next base: position 29,301,003 of record CM036251.1, on the reverse strand, counting down.
TCTCCTAAATATGTGGGGCATACTGACTTGTTTTTGTGATTTTTTGAGCAATTATAAGGCCTGAGGCGCGATCTGTTGCTCCGAGCGGGGCTTCCGTACTGAGAAACCACCCTCGCAACTTGGCCAGGAGTGCTCCGCTGTTGAGGAAGAGTCACGTGACAGGGAACGACTTGAGGCCCAGGTATAACCAGGAAGCTACTTTTAGCGTTGTTACTTTCCATTGCGCGATATTTGTTGATAAGCTAACACTAGCGCTAACTCTATAGAAGATCCAGTCCAAACTTCCAAAGGTAGCAGCAGGTCAACTAAAGTTGAAACAATGATGGAAATAGACGCACGCTCGCACAGTTTCAGAAGCAGGAGGGGCCCTAGTGTTTACGTTTTGCGACGGTGCAGTGGCACCTGTGGCCTCTACAGGCGCAAGACCGGGAATCTTACACAGTGTAACTTTAAGTATACTCTACTTTTTATTAGTTGTAGTAGTAGTCCTGGGAGCAGTAGCAGTGTAAGGTAAGGTATACTTTTTTGCCCCTTAGGGAAATTGTTCTCTGTTTGACCCATCCTTCTGTTTTCACTGGGGTAACCTGTCAGGATCAGTGGGCGACCGTAGACCACTGCATGAGGACCCTTCTCCAGATCTGAGCCAGGATCTTGGTCAGGAGTACCTTGTTGGAGGATTAACCTATTGTGCATGTTTTAAGTTGATGGAAGAAACATTCAGTTGTCTCTGGGTCACGTTTAAAAATACAAAACTTGAAGACATTTTTTTGTTTTTTGATCATTAACCCCTGTCCTCATCAAACATGGCAAAAGTGAAATAATTTTCATATTTTTCTCGAAATGTCAGTTTGTTTACATAATTCCACACAATTATAAGTAAAACATAAATTATTTACTATTTACAGAATGCTAAGTTTTTTGTTTTATTTAGTGCAGGGATTACCTGTCACTGATTAGCCCTAACACTGATTTTGATAAATTTTTACTTTTTGTGCCATTACAATTAAAATAAAGGTCTGTTGCAATGGCAGTAGAGTGAGTCAATCAAGTCAAGTCAATAGGACCAAAAGGGCTTAAGAGGAAGAAAGTTTTTTTCTAAACAGTAGAAAATTTAGTGTTTTTCAGTTTCAATTTATTATTGAACATCTTTGTCAAATATCATCACCCTAGCATAAGTGATGCGAAAATAAGAGCAAAAAATATATTTGAAAAACCCTAAATCAATACAGTAAGGCCATCCAGGCAATAAGACAACAATCAGGCCTACATATTTGCTCTTGTCTACCCTGTTTAAGTTCGAGACAAAGCTCAGACAAATAAAAAAAAAAAATCCTTTGGACTGCTCTCGTCTTTTGGAAAACAATCAGTACAGTCAGTCAATACTGTGAAGTGTATTCAGAGACGGGTTTAGGCACAGTCTGTGTTTGGCTCAGGGATCTAACGGAAATGTCCTCTCTTATCTACTGCGACACTGATTCTAGATTTCCACTGCTGCATAGACTAAAATATATTTCCAATAATATATACATAGATCACCCTATGTAGCAGAGAATTTCAGCTCATCCTCCACACATGGGTTGCAGTTTTCCGTTGGGTCTGCTCAGTCTGTGTTGGATGAGAGGAGCTGGGAGTTTGGCTGTTGATCCTCTGGAATCCGCTGCTCTGATACAGCTGGGATCACAGCACAGATCAGCTTACTGTGCAAAACATGTGTGAGCCATCTGGAAAAGTCACACCAAACAATATGCATTCTCTCGTTACAGACAAAGAAGAGGATTTACTTTGCAAATAGGGCAGAAAGCGAGTGTTCCTGTAAGTCATGCATAAATTATTCTATTTGATAAGGCTCAGGCTATACATGAGAAATCATTACACAGATTTGTCCACTATTAATGAACATGAAAACTTTGCTTAAAGAGACTATTTTCTGGAAAATCAAATTTTCTGAGCTTTCTTCCATGTTAGAATATTGTTTCCTCATCAAAATCATACCTTGAGTCATGTTTTGCTTCATTCACACTTGTTTGAGTAATCCTCTATTCTCGCATGGCCTTTCTGAGGTTTCAAAACGCTCGGTTGGACAAACATGTGCCTCTCCCACAGACCCCGCCCGCTCCAGGAAGCTCACTAATAAATCAACAAGCCCTCTACATCCAGTCTGCTCTTATTCATTTCTCCCAAAAATGTACAGCTCTATTTCCACTGATTTCTCACAGCTATTTTTTTAAATTATTATTATTTATTTTATTTATTCATTTATTTGTAGTAAAATGGCATCATACAAAAGGTTTTAGGAAGTGAAGTGCTATTTTTCTTTGATTATGTTCAAAAGACTCTTCGAAACACTCCGCACTTTGCTGCACTCTGCTGGTCTCTTTATGGCACCAGTAGAGTACTTATTAAAAATGTTCTTTTTCAGGGTGCACTCACACCAGGCTAATTGAACCGTGCCCAAGTCCGGAATGCCCCTAAAGCAAGCCACAGTTGCCTAATGTGAGCGCTCCCAATCTGTGCCCAGCTCAGGGCTTTGGCACAGTTGGAGGAGGTGGGCCACGGCACGGTTGCATGCTCACACACAGTTCTCTCAGTAAATAGTGAATAAACTCCATGTTTAACACTCGTAACAACACCACTGACTCGCACTCACCTTTTCAGAAGACAACTCTCAAAACTACAAATAAACATATTGCCAGTTATATCATTATCGTTAACATTGCCATAAACCTTTGCCAAAATTAAAGGCTTGTATAGGGTGAACAGATGTCCCTTTATAACCAGGACAGTCCCTGTTTTAGGCTCCTTCTCCCATGTCCCAAGACATATCTGTAAAAACACAATTATGTCCCAGTTTTCAACAAACAATAAAAAAACAAATATTTTGAACAATAGAAGAGCAGAGGAAACTAAAAACACATTTGTCTGAAGACTTGTGTCACAAAAAATTTTTATGATGTCATTTTTATGATTAAACTGCCATTAAAATTCAAAACTTGAGCAATAGTATCATGTACTTTAATTACATGACAGAAAATTGTATAGATTTCCCAAGCTTTTGTGTCACTTGGTGAGTTCAAATGCACCGTGATTAGTGAAAAATATATGTGTCCCAGTTTTTGGGTCTAAAAATCTGGTCACCCTTTGCTTGTATTGTTGTAGCACTCGATTGCCTTTGAGCCTGGCTTTTACACTGCCCCAGCTGCATCCACTTTGAGTCCTCTTACATCGACAGTGAACTCTCGATGAGGCACACACTATCTGACCTGTTCTCTGCAGGTCTCCTCCTGGCCGGCTCACGGAATTGTTGGCGTAGTCTGCAATGCACCAAAAAAAAAAAGGTTGATTCCCAGCCAAGTGCAAAGCAAAGCAGTTCTGTACCTGTCGCCGCGGGCTTCTTCTTCTTCTTCTTCTTCTGCTCTTCCACCACCACTGTTTTTACTTCTATTAAATTGTGTTTACTTTCCTTGTTGGTTTTACTACAACTGAAGGACTATGTGTTTTCTCATTACCGTGTATGTTCACATTGGAAACATGTTATGAGAGAAAAAATATAATTAACATGTTCTTGTTTATAGTCAGAAATAATTGTCTTGTCATTGGCTGAAGTACACAGAGGTGACACTCCCTGCTTTCCCACACCTCCAGAGCAGCTGAAGTGGCAGCTCAGGCTCCTATAGTGGTGCTAGACATAATAGCCGAGTGCAAAGTGGACGGCTGTGAGCGCCGAGCCCCACTAACAAGCACTGCAGCTCTGCTTTCATCCAAAAACCCGCTGACTCTGGCTTCACACAAAATACTTCACACGGGCTTCAGAGTGCTCAGCTTTTCTGTTTAATTTGATTTTTTAAAAACATTAAATAAAGCTGTATTAACAGAACAGTGCTGTGGTGCTAAAGTCATGCAGTGTTTCTATAAAAAGACAAAGAGAGAAGGATCTAGGATCTGAGAGTTCCTGTCACAGATATTCGGGGGTACTGCACCTACATGCCTTTTGGACTCCTGTCTGCGTTCTAAGCTTTGGCAGCCATGTTGTTTTGTAAAGGTCAAAAACAGTGCATGAATCTAAAACAGATATTTAATTTATTCTGGTATAAAACCCTTTTCTCACTAGCACCAATGTCTACAAGTTGTTGAAACTTTTTTGATCATTGTAGTCAAAATCCTTTTTACAAAACCAGTTCAACACTTTACAATATCTCCCCATTGTTAAGTAAAAATAAAGCATAAATTAATATGAGGGGGGCAAGAGGGTTTGTGGTTCAATTCCTGCTCAAGTGCATACAGTGTCCCTGGGCAAGCCACAACTCAACTACAATGCCTAAACCAGTCACAGTATGCGGCTGATTGTGACAGAAAGGGCATCTGGGGTAAAACAAACAAACAAACTAGACCTGCTGTAGTCTGGGTTTAGACCTGGTTTAATCCTGGATTAGTCCTGGTTAAATCCTGGTTAAGTTGCTGTTTTGTCCTTGTTTAGTAATGCTTTTTTAATCTCTATTTTATTTCTTGGGTTAGACCTGGGTCAGTAAAGATGCTTGGAAAGCCAAATATTTTTTAGGGAAATAGAAAAGTTTGAGAATCACTGCCCCTGAGTGAGTTGATAAAGATGTAGAAAGCCAATGATGTTGTGCGGTTGAAGCTGTGTTTTAAGCGGTCACATTAAACATGCATCATAGCTCGCCTTAAGCTCCCACCACTCACCAGCAAGTTCAAGTTCAGGTTTATGAATAGTATATAGCACATTTACAACAAACATAGCTGCCCACATTTTTGTATTGGCCCACTACTCAGGTTTTAGAGAATGTGTTGAATGGCAGATTTTCACTTTGCTTCTTCTTTTTTTGTCTCTGTTTTGTGGTGTGAGCAGTTGGAGCCAGAACTGGAAATGGTAGGCTTTCTTTCCAGTTGAACTTGCTGTCAATATTAATCCAATGTTTGAAAATTGCTATATGTGATTTTAGAAGATGTCAGGAGAAAAATGTCCACAGAGAATGTTCAGCATGTTTCACCCATGTCAGGAGAGCAGTGGGGATGAGTGTAGTGTGTGAGAGTAAATGGCCTATATTTGCTTATTTTGATGCTACTACATGTATTCAAAAATAAGTGTGGCATTTCCAGTCAATGGGAAGCCAAGTACAAACAAGCCTGTGCACACAACAAGCTCTGCTTTTTGCTTCAGTTACACAGTGGAATGATCAACAGCACATCAAAAAACATCCTTCATAAATTGCATCTACATCCTTCAGAGCATGTAGATGCAATTTATACAAAATATTCACCCAGTGGTGAATGAAAGGCGGTAAAAAGATGTGGAGAATGAGACAAACTGAGAAAATACTCCAGGCTCCTTCAGTGGGGCTGCAGGTATGAAAAGTAGGTCTGGCCAGCCATGTTAGTTGATTCTTTACAAAGAAGATTTCTAGGGGTTAGAACAAATGTGCAATGCTTAAACACAACTGGATACATATATATTTACAGTAACCTGCAGGAAGCAGGAGGAAATACAAACATACATGAATAAACTGCCTATGGTCTGATACAATTTGAAAATCAAAGGACAAAGAATTACCTACAATATACCTGGTTCCACAGATACAGTTGGTCCAACGAGATCTTACCATGGATAACTGCAGTCAATCCCAAAACCAGATGCACTGTCTTCAGTGAAGCAGATGGGTCTGACTGGGCAGGCTGATTCATTTATTTCAAATGTACCTATGGGGGTACACAGTGGCAGAGTGGTTAGTGCACTTGCAAGCAAGGAGGTTGTGAGCTCGATCCCCAGGCCTGCCTTCACATGAACACTCTAGGTGGAGTCTGCATGACCACCTGTGTTACAGTTGGTTCTCTCCAGGTACTCTGGCTTCCTCCAACAATGAATTGGTGACTCTAAAGGTTGAGACACACCAATTCCCGACCACCAGCAGAGGAGGCTGGGCAACTGCTCTGTCTCCTCACATCTCCCCTGATCTGCACAAAAAGCGGCTACAGACACACTGAAGCACTGGGCAGTGCTCAAGTGGTTCACTCAAGTATTTATCAATAAATAATTAAACATTAAACACGTCTTGGGGTGGACATTATATTTTCATCTGCGCAAGGCTACATGCTAAGCTAAGGCCCCTACTACGTCCAGTGGTACAGAACACACCAAACAGACTCACATTGCCAACCAAGCCAGACTGTCTAACTGTGCCAGTCAGACTATTATTGTCCTGGTGTGTCCCAGTCTTAATTTGCACCCTAGTGAATGAATGTGAGAGTGAATAGGTGTACAGTACGTCTCTGTGTCCGCCCTGCGACTAACTGCCCGCTGTCCAGTGTGTACCCCGTCTACGGCTCATAGATGCTGGGATATGACACTGAACATAGGAAATATAATGATTTATATGCACCAACTAGTTCCTGGAAATGAGACGATGAGGTTTATCACAGGATCAGTTTTATATATTGAAATATTTGACACATTAGCCATACAAGCATCTAGCCAAAGTTCATGCATGGTCCATATAAAGACAATACTCAGACAAGTAGCGACAGAGAAACTGTTATATTAGTTACAACAGCTCTTTAATAGGCCCATTGACTCTTCACTGTGTGCATGACTGACTTTAAAATGCTTCCTGCACCAATCCATTTATAGCACACATTCAAAGAGTGACACAAGTCATTTTTCACATGTCAGAATGCCTGTTTTAAATCACACAAGATCACAATGAGGCTAACTATGAGACGACTTCCCGGGGCAGCTCTAATGAAAGTGACTGGGGGAGAGGAGCGGGTGCAAGTCGAGACACACAAGATCAAGTCAGCTCTGCCCCGGGGAGGAATGACTCACCAGTGTTATTTTGGCTCTGGCACTGGGGTTTTCTAAGAGGGGCTCCAGTCTGCTCCTAATCGTCTCCTCCCGTTTTCACAACTGCAGCAGAGCCACGCCAAGTGAGGTGTGAGGAGCAAAGAGACATCGGGCAAAACATCCGCGTTGGTCCATCAATGTTTCAGCAACTGACCAAACACAGAGTGGGCTGAGGAGTCCAAAGCATGAAGACAGTGTGACCAGGCTTTGTTCATTTGGAGATTTTATTGCTCAAAAACTTCTGAGTACACGGCTTAGGTAAATATGGCACAGAAAGAGTTTTTATACTGTGATATGAGCAGATAAAGTGGCATCTGCTCCATAAACACTGATGTCATAGTGCCACCCAAGCAGATTTTTAATATGAGATATAAATCATCGTAAAGTTAATTAAATAAGGATAAGTGTAAATCCTCCTTTGTGTTGTGAGAAGATGGAAGTATAGTTAGAGAATATGGTGCTTTTTTGCAAATATTCAAGAAAGCTGCAGCAGTTTTAAAGACTCACTAAATCAACTGAGAAGTCATTGAGCATTTGGCTTCATTTTTGATACAAATGCCAATTCTGTCTAGTGCTTAGTGTATCACAGAACGCCTTTAATTAGTCGTGTTTGTGCTTATGAAATAGATTTGTGCAAATAAGCTGCGAGTCATTTTGTTGAATCTAAACATGCGCCAGCTGTGCTTCATGTTCACAATTCACTTCAGGGCTCACCCAGTCTGTGCACAGAGATATCCACAACTAGGAAACCGAGCAAATGCAACAGCCTTTTATTGTATATAATAGGAACTCATCCATCATAAAATGCAATCAAAATCCATCTTGCTCTGCTTAGAGTTAATGGGTTTGTACTCAAATTGCTGTGATATTGGACTAATGGCGCGGCAGTACTGACAGTTATAGACCAATGGTGTGGCAGAAATTACATGTTCACATTTTTCTCAGAAGATCAAGACAAACCTTTAAGAGAAATCATTTTAGTTTTGCTTCTCATCATGGTCTAAATGAGGATTCTCCATCATCCAATCAACAGATTGCACTGCTTCACTCCACCTTTAGTAACCCCTCCTCTTTGTTGGAACCACAGTTAATTGGTTACAAAAGTAGCACACTTAGTTTTGCATGCTTTGTATCCTTTATTCCAATGAAAACTGATTTACACTGACATGACCAGTAATATACCTCTTCTTCAGTGTAAACTAAGCTATGAATAATGAAATCCTCTTGTTAACTACTGATATGTTAAGGTCAGACCCAATTAACCTACATAATTTAGAAAACTTGATTTACATGCAACAATCAATGGCACCATCATTTAGCCCCGAAGAAAGGTCTCTGTCTCTGAAGGATGAGGATATCTCCAGATCTTGGTCCTGTAATTAAGTCCATAGGCACTTTAATTATTCTCAACCCCTAGCACTGACATTTTCACCGCTTTTTAATGAACCGCAGCAAGTGTATGATCACACCTCGTCATTTACATACAGTGAAGATGCCCCACTGTCTAAATAAGGACTGGGCACACACTCTTTAGTCCTTTAATGAGTTGTAAATTATTCCGTTCTCTTGGCCTCGGTGGATATTTCACTCTCCAACAGTTTTTAGGAGCACTATAAATATTTCAGTCCAATTTCAGCCACTAGAATTGCAAATTTTCATCCATCATCCGTCCGAGGCTAAATTATGCTGCCGGACTCATCTCATCCTAACTTGTTATTAAGCAGCTGATCAGTGATAATAGATTCAAATTTAGAAAAGGGATTGCTCATTCATTTTACTCAAATAGAGGGCAGGAAATAAACAGCAGCCATGGCATGTCTGTGGAGATCCAGAGCATGATCCATTACTTTTTTGACTTGCAAAGTGATGTTCAGGTCAGTTCTTTGTAACCTAGCAGCTATGACAGTTAGATTTGACACGGTTTCAAGAGAAAATTGGACAGAAAATTGTCACTATTATTATGTCTGATGAGTACTCCAGAGATCCATTTACTCAAAATAACAACTGAATATAACTTTTTTGGAGGCAAATAGCAAATGGTCTACCTGCAGGGGCACTCAAAACACTTTTACATTAAGAAACCATTCACACATTCACACTGTCATACACCAGTGTACACATACTGTCTGGAGGTAAGGTTGGTGAAGTTTTCTTGCCCAAAGACAAAATGGCAGTTTAAACTGAGGGTCATAGTTTAGGGTTAGCCTAATGTTGCATAGCATATAGCAATATATAACTCCACCAGTGAGTTGCAGAACCATTACCTGACTCCATTCATCCCAAACACAAAGTACCTTTTATCTTAATATTGCTGTATAAGTTAAAACAGCTTGCTGCCATAAAAGAAAAAAAAGTTGGTCACCTTTTCTTATTGCTCTACTTTCAGCCATCTACAGCTTTATCTCATTTGCTTCTGTCTTGGCTACAGTGGCTAGAGGTATAAAGGGTTGCTCCAGAACTGCAAACTTGATGCTCCAAACCCTGGTCCCCCCATTCACACTGCCAAAGTTCCCTTTAGCAACACACTGAACCCATACTTGGATCTGTAAAGACGAGTTTAAATGCACAAAAGTCTCTAACTAAAATATAGTTTTGGGTGAAAACTAACAAAGAACTGAAATACTGCATAGAATATCTCACAGAGAACTAGAGTAACATCCTGTAACTATCTCTTGGTGCAGCCACAGTGCATGCAACTGTGTGGACAACTGAAGCCAAAACTTATAACAGTTTCACAGTTAAATCCACATCATATTCCAGAAAACAGGAAGAAAGTTTTATATTAACTTTTTGGTTGTTTTAGTCTTCCACTTATTTCTTTCCTGGCTCTAAAACCATAGGTTGCAGATGTCCAAGCTAGACAGTTTATTTCCCCTGGGCAGCTAAAAACTCAGTAGTGCTCACTCAGCTGTATCTGCTACAGCATCTGCACTATTGAGTTACTATATTTACATCCAGGTAAAATGTTTAAAAAATATTGCCATAGTGTGATTATAACAGACATTTAAATTTCTTGTAGTCGCACTATAGCACCTGGATTATGCGATTCATTGTCTGACTACTTTTGCATATACAGCATACTCTAATTAAGCTAGGAGAGGCATTCAACAGCACTCAGTACTCAACAGACAAAACAACATTATTCCAGGGTTTAAAGATGTGCTCAAACATTTTTATATCAGCAAAGACATACTATGGTCCAATCCAGCCCTGGCTAGCTTCTTTTGTATTGTGTTTGTGCATCGTGTTTTAAAGTTGTTCCCTGGTACCTACGTTTCTCAGGTACATAGTTGTGTACCTAGAATATAAGTACTGGAGAAAATGGGTACTTGAGCATTCTGGTAAGTCATAATGTTGCCTAGGAAACATAGGTCCTGGAGAGGATAGGTACCAGGGGACATACACTGTAAACCCTGGTTAGTAAAGTTTACTTGAAAAAAGTTTGGAAACCGATTGCCTCATTTTTTCCCCAGTTAGCTTAATAGAAAAGTTACATATAGTTAGTAATCTTATGGAATTAAGTAAAGCTAGATTTTCTTTGGTAAATTAACAAAGAAATCCTAAGTAAGTTTAATATTTATTTTTAGTAAATATACTCTTAAGTGTTTACTAATGTTACTTATTTAGTAAGACTACTATATTATTCCCAATTTCATTAACTGTGTTATAGTTATTACTACAAACATACTAAATACTAGTAGTGTTGAGGTATTATTAATCTTCCAATTTAAACTATGACAACTTAAAATATTATGTGCAATCGGTTTGCAAAGTTACCTTCAGTAAAGTAAGCATGTTTTTAGGAACAAATTAAATACAGAAGGCACTTGACAAAAGTGTGTAACTTCCACTCATTTTTTAATAAACTTAAATTCTTAAGAACACCATAGACAATGTTATAGTTTTTACAGTATAATCAGGATTAACAATGTCAAATGCTACTTCTGAAATCAAACAGTTAAATTTAAAAACATAGGGTTGACCCAGATGTTACTTATGATGTGCATTTTCTGTCAAAGTTGAGGTTTTACCATTGATATGTATTAGTGAAACTGTGTTTACTGATGAAATTTGCATTTGGCGCTACAGATTGAGACAAAAGTGGTTTGGTCAGTTCTCTGGAGAAATCAGACAGCTGAGCATACTTGAACTATACTCAGCATGTAAACATAGAGACTGATTGTAACATACTGACTAGTTTACTATTTCACAATACAACACTCTAAAATTATAATGCTTTTTTTTTGCCTCATTTGGAGACAATGGCAGAGAAATCAGACTTTGTCAGGCCACCAAGGTCTCCATAGTGTAAGTAAACATTGGGAACTATAAGAACAGGATTGAGACTTCTCGGTTTGATCACTTGGAGCAACCCTAAACATCATCTCCAGGAAGTGAGGTCAAGTCCAAACACACTAGATATTTATAGCTTTAGAACCCAACTTTTCCCATCAGCTGAAAGAGGTGAGAATCATTAGCACATTGGAGCTAAAAGCACCTTTATTGCCTGAACTTGTATTGTGTCTATGTGTGTGGTCAAGGTCATAAAGGCTTCCCTGGGAGTCCATCAAAGCCTCTGAGGCTAAAGGTGAGCTTTGAAGACATGCAAACCAACGGCGCACTAATGCTTAAGGTTAACAAGTGTCACTGCTTTGACATGGTTTTGGCATCCTTTGATTTTGCAGGAAGATTATAAATACAAAATGCTGTCACTTATTTATTTAACCTCATCATGCATCACTTCTTCAACATGCAAACATCCAAACCTGTTCTCCTGCTATTTACCGGCGCATGAAAGCCAGCGATGTGTGTTTTTGTTGCTGCTGATCACTAGCCTGCACCTGCGAAAACTTGAGCTTTTCAGAGCGGCTATTGTGACAGACGGGACAAAAGCGAAGGGGGCGGTCGCGGCCCCACAGCTGTGCACACAGGATGACGCGGCGGGACGCTAGTAAAGTTCAACAAACCAGCACCAGAGCAGAGCTGTCGAGGACTCCCAGGAATGTGGGCCGCTTCATTTCCTGCAGGTTTAGAGACGTCTGCAGTAAGGACATCATGAATACATCAGGACACGGACTGTTGGGTAAAAGAAAGCTAATATTATTGGATGAAGCCAAATTTACACTTTATAGATGTTTGTTTGTTAGCAACATGACACAAAAAGTTAACGTTTGTGATGACATTTTTAATCATTACTGGAGCTTTATTTTTTTTTATTTTTTATTTTTTTTGTTACATGTTTCACTCACATTGCAAGATAGGGCTAATAGCCCCTCCAAGAAACATATGTTAAAATGTTACCAGCAGATTTTCAGTAAAGTAGGGCGACCAGACCATTGATAAAAATAATGGCATCATAAATAATTTTAGTGACAAAAAGTCTTTGGACAAATGTCTTTTAGGTGTCCTATGCCTATGGACATGGTTTGTTGAAAACTGGGACATATGGTTGTTTTTACAGATATGTCTTGGGACATGGGACAAAGAGACTGAAACTGGGACTATCCCGTTTAAATAGGTACGTCTGGTCACTCTAAAGTAAAGGTCATTGACCAGGGATTTCCACTGCATGCCTATCTGCTGCATTGCATAATGCCACCAACCGGCAGCACAGACCCTGGCCCACTGGACACAGCTCCAGACCGCCATGCCAGGCTGCAGAGAGGATACACAGGAAATACAAGTTCATGCAATTAAAGCCTTCAATAAAGACTAAAATAAATATTTATTTAAAAGCAGAATGATAAAACACAAGTTTAATGTACTGTTCACATAAACACTATTTCACAGATTTTTCCTCTACAGTAGGGCATGCATTTAATGTTGTGACTGTTGTTTTTGTAATCTAAAGTGAAAGGCTAATAGCATATTAGGTATAAATATCAAACATATACCATCAAAAATAATATATAAACAGGTCAGTCTAATGAAAAACATTGGCCATGCAGAGTGCTGTTGTTGTTGTTATTATTGTTTTTGTTGTTTTGTCTGTCTGTCTGTTTGTTTGTTTGTTTGTTTGTTTGTTTAGAAGTCAGATGTTTTACACATTTAGTTTCCATTTTCATTTTGTTCAGTCAAATCAGAGTGGCCATCTGTCCCACTTTTGGTTGTACTGCACAGCCATTTAGGCATCTGTCCTCTTGTTCCACTTATTAAGGTAATGTCCCACTTTTTCAATGGTGCTCAGTGGATCTTATAAAAATATGATTACAGTTAAAGAACATCAGTGTAAGGTCAGTATTCCCTGTGTTAAATGTAGAATAAATGTGTCCCATCTTGTTGGTTAGGAATATATGGTTGGTTTGTTGCTGCCCCTGTGTTTCAGGAAAGGCCTCGTCATGGAGCTGTTGCTGCTGCTGGGAGATGTCATTGTTATAATTAGATCAGTTTTTTTTTTACATGGATGAAAACAACACATTAAATGTTTTATAAACAGTAGCAAGAATCTTTATTTAAATAAGGTTTAGACTCAGTAAGTTAGATATGTATGCTAAGCTTTTATTTCTCGAGTCTGTCCCTCTTTGTCCCACAAATCCCACAATTTGTCCCACTTTTAGCACTTTTAGTGGTGGTCACCCTATATGCTCTGTGTAGGTTGATGTGAACAGACTCCAAAGTCGAAAGAGATCGAGTTGCTGCATATCTCCTTATCTCTATATCTGTAGCTTGAATTCACATCACTGTGAACTTTACACAACTTATAGGTAAAACTCAATTACAGGGTGGAACTGTAATGCCTTGGCAAAGATCTGCGCTCTCCAAGTAATAATAATAATAATAATTCATCGAATTTATATAGCGCTTTTTTGGACACTCAAAGACGCTTTACAATTGATCAATTATTCATTCACTCCTCAGTCACACTTGGTGGTGGTGAGCTACTTCTGTAGCCACAGCTGCCCTGGGGCAGACTGACGGAAGTACTTCTAGTTCTCCATTTAATCCTCCTGATGTTCCAATTTCCAGAATCAAATATTTTTTCATTACATGTCCCTTACTGATAAGACTATTTCTTTAATATTTAGCTCTTCTAAAAGCCATTGCCTGACAGAGGGGGGATCTTTGGCTTTCCAGTTGCACAAAATACAGTGCTGTGCCAACAAAGTGGCAAAGACAACTGCATTTTTTGTGGATTAGATACACCCTCCTCAAGCAGCACAGCACCAAAAATAGCTGTAATAAGATTTGCTTCCAACTCTCTGCCACAGATGGATGACAAACATTTAAATATGAATATCCAAAAAATTAACAGACAGTGACAGGACCAGAACATATGTCCTAAAGATACAGACATTTGGCATCGTGGACATTCTGGACCAACTGATGGATACATCTTTTCCAATTTGTCATTGGAGAGGTGCAGTCAGATTACTGTTAAAAGGTTTTGACGACCAAAAGTAAATCTCCTGTGACCAAATTGGGTCCAATGTTTAGGAACCACATCGGAGGACCAATAAGTCCAATGCACAGTTAAATGAATACTACTAAATCTATGCCTGAATGAATATACCTTAAACATTTTTTTTTTTTTTATTGTTTATTTTATTTTATTTTTTTGTTGTTGCTTTAGACACTGGCAGGAATACAAAAGAAAGAATATATTCTCCTTTCTCAGATTCAGTGCTTGCCTATATGGTGCACTTACCCAGCATGCAGTGCAATTCACATTAACCACTGCAGAGCACAACATGATGCCACATTGCCAAGCTCCCTAATATATAACACTTCCTCCTCGCAGTACTTTAGACTGAGGGTTCTCTAACGTTCAGTCTAGACAAAGTGCAGTTTAGCACCACATATTTTAAGCTTTTTGCCTTTATTGGACAGAAGTAGTAGTAGTCAGACTGGAAAGAGATAGGGAGAGAGACAGGTGAATGGCACAGAGCTAAATCACCAGCTGCTGGGAATCAAACCAGGGCAACCAGGCAAATCCCCGAGGAGTTTATAGTGATGTGCTTATTAGAATCGAAAGTTGAGGGCTGACTAGAGATGAATACGTTTATTTGGAACATCCCTTAGGAAAAAGATCACTCCTCACTCGACCCATGGCACAATGTAAACCAGTATATTACTGCTCTAGCATTCATATCTGGTCACTTCAACAGAGTTCATTTAATCAAGAAAATATTAATATTAACCACCAACATCTAATCACACATACAGTACAGTACAGTTGTGTTGCTGTAACACTAAGTTAATGGTCTACCAATATATATGACTCACATGCATCATTGCAGCCGTTTATTGGCAACTGTTTTGTTGTGACGTCCATGTGCATCTGAAATGTAGGAGGAGCTTTGTAGAGAAAAATGAGACCAAAACAGCAATAAAAAAGAAGAAGAAGTTGCATGATTATATATCAGCTGATTCCTTGATCATCTGTACATCAAAACAAACCCATCCAGACTCATATGACTGTGTGGACTGGACCAGTGTTATTACAACAGGCTTTGTTAGTTGTCCAATACCAGCCTGTTGCGTACAGCATATACTGTAGCCTATTTTCTTTATGTAACAAGATCTACAGTGAAGTCCAAAATTATTCATACCCCTGGCAAATTCTGACTTAAAGTTACTTTCATTCAACCAAGCAAGTTTGGTTGAATGAAAGAAGAAGAAGAAGAAGAAGAAGAAGAAGAAGAAGAAGAAGAAGAAGAAGAAGAAGAAGAAATTCCTCTTGTGCTGACTTTGACAGAAAATTGCATTAGATACTGACTGCATACAATAATAAGACATTTACAAACACATTTTTGGCATTATGATAGATCATCATATTGAGATAATCCAAAAAAGTATTAGTAAAATATATTCATTTTTGTCAATATTGCTTACCCCTATAGTCTAACCAATATGGGAAACATTCACAGAAATACACCTGTAACAATGTATGATTATATTTTCCAGTTGGTACAGTTGTTTTTTTTATTTTTTATTCTACCCTACCCTCTATTCTAAGCCTTATAGTAACTCTCTTTATTTCTCCCCATACACTCCGGTCTGTATCAGTGCTGACTCCCGTCTCTCTCATGAACCCGGCATCTTTAATTCTTGCATCAGATGGCAGTTTAGTCTTATCGCCTAAGGTTTCTCGCCTCCAATAGAGCATCAAATGAGAACATGCAAAGCGTTTAGGCTCTGAGCGTCCCCAGGTGTACAGCAGAAACACTCGCAGACGGCGATATCTGCTTTGTGTACATGATTGGCATTTTTAAAAAAAGCGGGGGTGGCGCATCTCCAGTAATAAGATGTGAGCGTGAATTCAAGCGTTTCTATTACGAGTTGATGTGTGGGGGCCACGGTAAGAGTATGGATGCGGGGGGCTTGCAAATTGGCCTGTCCTTGCACAGAGGAGTGGACTAGAATGTGAAAAGCCTTATTAAAATCTTCTTTTATATATTAAGTAGTGAAGGTGAAGATCCCTTTTTGTAAGATTTGAAACGCCATCCGACAAGAATTAGCTGTGGAATTCTAGCTGTGGAGCAAGCTTGACATAGTGTGGACAGGCTGTGGGGCATAGAAATATCTCTGCCAACAAAGAGGAGCGTTAGTAAAAGACTGTTTTAGACACAATAAATTTCACTATTTTGCAGCTGACTGGGCTGAAAACACAGTTAGTATAATCAGGAGTGCATTAGCATGTGAGATTAGCAACATGCAGCAACAAAAACAAAGGCTTATCTTAATGGACAGCTGTAATAAATTCAAGGCAAGGTCTAAAGCTATTGACTGAATTTGCATTTTTCTTTTTTTTTCTGTTTAGAAATACTTTTGTAATCCACACACAATTAACAATGTTTCCAAATGTGAGTAATAAAATAGTTTCTTACTTGTTTTGACCTTCTACAGCAGTGGTTCCCAACTAGGACGTACTTGGAATAATTTCATAGTTTATTTCCAAGATGCAAAATATGTGTGATCCAGGCAAAGTAGGAACTGCATAGGGCCCCACAGGTCTTAGAGGGCCCCCATACTTTAACTTTGTTTATAAATTTATCTGATTCTGCAACTTTTTTGTTTGTTTGTTTTTGGTTGCCTGCTTATGTCATTTTCAGCTTGCTACTTCCTGTTATTTTTAATCTGGAACTGGGAACTGCCATTATGTTGTTGTTTTTTTCCTGTCTGTTTACCTGGGGTCCCTTTAGTTGAGGTAGCAATGTTTGTAAGTCAAAAATAAATGCATTGGTAAAAAAAAGGGAAAAAAATGTATACTGCATTCATTTTTACCTGGTGTACAAAATGATTGAGAGACCCCCAAACCTATCTTGCTTAGGGCCCCAAAATATAGAGGATCGATACTGGTGTGATCTTTCTGTATGAATTAGCCACGGACACTTAAGAAAGACAACAAGTTCAGGTGTCTCACTGACTGATGGATATGAACTAAACTAATGAAGAATATTATTAGAATATTATATTTTGTTACATATTTTTAGGCTCAATGGCTTGTGTTTCAAAGGGGGAGGGGCTTAAATTACTTTAATGAGTTTCTTGTTATAATATTATTATTTAGTTTTTTGTTTTATAAGTTTATTTTGAACATAAATATACGGTAAAATAAGTAAATGTAAAGAGTTTTTTTTAGTTATTTTTTAAAGGCAGGCAGACTATTATTTAATTTTGAATTTGAGTTTGATGGGAAGGTATAAAAAAATTTTTTATTTATGAACACCTTGAAAAATCATAAACTCATATGAGTGAGAGGATACTCACAATATGACATAAAAGCTTAGAGTTGGGAACCAGTGTTCTACAGTGCAAGATAGTAAATAGTCAGGTTTCCATCCAAAGTTGCTGGAGATTTTTCATAATCACAATCCTGCTAACCCATTCACCAGACAATAGAGAGACAGGACACTTCACTGGACAATAGAGGGACAGTGGAGCTCTTTCTCCAACAGACTCATCCAGCTCCGCTCACCGTGAATGCTACAGGACCGCATTTATCCCATACTCCATCCAGCTGTACTACAACTCACCTGTCTGTCACAGATAACTGTGTGTATTATTCATTTTAATGCTCAGCCATCCATTTTTTGCACTGCATTATCCTTACCACACCTGTGTATAATGTATATATGTGTATATTTACTTTACTAAATATTTACTGAACCCTAACTTCAGCTTCTATGGACTTCCCAAACTCCTGCCTCACCTCCACTCACCTCCACTCCCCTGTCTGGATGAAGCCCTCCCCATCTGCTGCATCCTTACAGACCTGAGTTATGATACTGTAGATGAGCTAATAAACTTTATTTAACAATCCTGGACACATTTATAGC
Organism: Bostrychus sinensis; assembly: GCA_020698575.1. Taxonomy (NCBI): domain Eukaryota; kingdom Metazoa; phylum Chordata; class Actinopteri; order Gobiiformes; family Eleotridae; genus Bostrychus; species Bostrychus sinensis. Next base: position 29,282,871 of record CM036251.1, on the reverse strand, counting down.
CTGTTCTTCCTGGGAGAGGATCTTTCTTCTGGGGTAGTCTCCATAAGGTTTCTTCTTTTTTTTCCCCAAAGCTGGGTTTTTTTAGGAGTTTTTCCTTAAGAGAAAGAGGATCTAAGGACAGGGAATGTCCTGGGTCTGTTTAGTTTGGTGTAGTTATTGTTTATGTTTGATTGTGTGCTTATGTTTGTTTAACTGTTTGTAAAGCAGAAAATAGGACTGCAATTGGGCAAGTTACATTTATTAGCACAGCAGTTTCTAATTGCTAAACTGCTATAAACAAAAGAAGAAATGCCAAAACTTGGAGGCAGGCTGTCTTGGCATGGGTGCCACAATGTTGGGAAAGACAATGCCAGGAGGATTTTTTGGGAGGAGGAGACATTTTACTCAGAACATTTTGGCTTTTAAATATTAATCTATTTTCTAATCTGTACACACGTAAGTTTTATGGGTTTTAAGTTTAGGCTAAAGTAGACTTTATTGTCTCCAGTTCTCTGCATTTGAACCATCCTTCAATGCCACTGGGGGCAACCTGTCAGAAGCAGTGTGCGACCGCAGTGCAGCGCCCTGGGACCCTTCTCCAGATCTTGAGCCAGGATTTTGGTCAGGAGTACCTAGCTGGAGGATTAGCCTATTGTGCATGTTTTAAGCGGATGGAGGAAACCAGAGCACCCAGAGAAAGAAGAGTAATCCTACATCTAAATACAGTAATTGCACACTTACCTTAAAAAAAGCCAGTGTTCATAAGTCCCCTGGCCAATAAACCTTTAATATAAACATTTTGAAAACTGCATTTGCAATAACCCTTTTATTATGCACATTTTCTAATATCTTGAGCTTTCAAATTTAAATAATACATTTACATATACAGAAAAAGGCTGTATCATGATGTCATTGTTATTGTAGGTGGTGCATCAGGACAGAACTGCATTGTCTGACTGTGATGCTGTTGTCAGAGCCCACTCCCATCTATACTCCACACATATGTTTACATACAGATACAGATGTGGAGGGCCCAGAGGCTGCCATCATCTGAACCTGAAATATAAGTATCTTTGGTCTGTATGTAGATTCAAAGATTGTACAGGACACACAGGGGAATCAAAATGCTGTTTCTGCTCTCATATTAGTGTTATGAACATATAGTAAAAATAAAATAAAGTAGTATTTTGTTTATAGGCAAATTTAGATGATTTGTGTTTTAATTTTATCTTTAAATGAATGGAACTGACTTTAAACCAAATGATTAAACACAAACATTAAAGGGGATAAAGTACTTGCTTAAAATCTAAAGTTTTTAGACGTACAGTATGAAACTCAAATTAAGTGGCTTGTTGATTGGTCAGTGCTTCCTGGAGTGGGTGGGGGTTTGAGAGAGAGGCGGAAGTTTGCGCAACCAAGCATTTTGAGGCCTCAGAAAGGCCATGCCAGAGAATACAGGATTACTCAAACAGCCATAGATGAAACAAAATACAACGCCAGGTATGTTTTTGATGAGGGAACACTATAACATGGTACAGAGCTCAGAAAATAAGTATGTTGCAGGCATTAGGACATTATTCCAAAGCATAAAAGAATAAAAGGCACTCATATGTTCCATTGTTCTTGTAAAATGAACTGATGAGACATAACCAGAAAGTATCAAATGACTCATTGCCTTAACAGCTTCTCTATTCCTTTAAATGTGCTCTCAAAACAATAAATGCCCTGCAGTAAATGTCACTGAGAGTCTGTCAGTGTCTCTCAGTGTCAGCCCTGCCACTTACTGGTCCTACTCCAGGGTGTACCCCACCTCAGGCCTATAGTTGCTGAAATAGGCTGCAGCTAAGCACAACTTCTAATGAGAATAAATGGACAAAATTGATTTTATTTTATTTTTATTTTTATAAAAATTGAATGGAAAAAAATCACACAATGTAAAAATATACCTTAAACAGCCTCCTTGGTGTTCTGTAATTCTATCTCAATTTTTGGCTAATGTATTATTTTATTGTGTTTAAGTGGAAGAATCAGCTACATCTATAATAACCTCACTGACTGTATAATGAATAAATATTTCAATAATCAATGGAATCCTTTATAACAGCATTAATTTCCCATTAAACATAGAACACACTAAAACACATTTCCTCACACTCCAACAGTAACCCTCCCTTATTTTAGTGATGAGAATCAAAAGTATGCATACAGGTGATTGGCCAAAACTTGCTGGTATGGTACATATTCTCATCTGTTAAAATCCTTAATAAAAAGCCTTAGTGGCCTTATAAAGTCTTGGTTTCTTCAAGTGTGAGAGCAGAATAGGTAGAGGCACAGCAGTGCTATCTGACTGTGTTGATATGTAAAGCAGCCTGGACAGAGAGCAGTGTGTTAAGTGTCCATAATCCCTGTGAGGCAGCTCTTCACCAGCTGGGTCTGAAATGGGGCCAGTATCCGGCACATTCTGAACCATTCTCTTCACACCGGGATGTCACTCTTTCATGTCCTCCCGCTGCAGCAGGGTAAAATATGCTCCTCTCACTTCCATCTGCACAGCACCGGCCCGGATTCAGATCTGAAAAAGAGAGTTTGAGTCAAGTCCATTCAGAGAGACTGCATGAGTCCTTGGGACGGAGAACAAATGGATGGAAGTCAAAGGAGAGAAGAAGACTTTCAGTTACACATATGTTTTGTCAAATTAAGAGATTTTTTTTTTATTTAAATAACAGTCTAATTTTTAGCACAAGATCTCTCCAGATATGATGTAGAGATTGATATATAGAACATTGCTACAACCAGCAGTGACCAAACTATGGTTCAAGGGCCAAATGTGGCCCACAAACCATTTTTAATTGACCCACATGTTTTATTCTCAATTGGCCCAAAAAGCCACAAGTAGTGCTTAGTACCTAGTAGCACAAGGTAAAAAGGTTTATATGACTGACTTCAGTAGCTCCATAACAAGCTCTTTAGTGTGAGATGGACCTGGCAATGTTTTTGCCTCATCTTCCTCTACAGAGTTCCCTCTATATTTCCAAGTAAAGCACTATTGCAAAATCCATTATTCCATTCAATCTTCAATCCATCTTTCATTAAACTTTTTTTAAGGTAAAAAAAAAAAAAGTTCAAATGTTTTGCTTCACAAATAAAAATATTTAAGGTTGGTGGCACCAAAAATATTTCAGCTATACTATGTACCGGCCCCAAGCATAGATAAATTGTTTGTGTAGTGGCACTGAGAGTGAAACCTATGCCAAAGTACCCATCTGGCTTTTTTTTATTTATTTTTTTACTTAAACTGTTTCATCACCTAATAACAAAAGAACTATCTGTTAACTCTAAGTCATCAGCCAGTCCCAACCCCATATGAGAATAAAGGAATAATGAATAATACTGGTAAAAAAAAAAAAAAAACAGACGATTGCAGCAGTTCAGTTCCTGTCATGCATTAAAACCTAAACAGAAGTGAAAAATCTCCTTCAGAGAAGTTATGAGTCTAATCCAATTATAATCTGTATGTAACCTGCAGAAAACACAGGCAGGTCACCAAGTTGTTGTGGAGGCTGTGAGTATAAGATGAGGAGTTTTGGTCTGCTGCTCTTTAAGTCATTAAATGTAACAAAGTAAAAGTACTTTTTCATTAAACCCTAAAGTAAAAGAACATTTTCATGTATCTGTACTTTACTTAAGTAGATTATCTGAGGGGTTTACTTTTACTTTGCTACATTTTAGCACAAATATCTGTACTTTTGACTTCATGTTGGTTGCATCACTTTGAGTTTTGGTTTGAAATCATTTGCTGTGCCCTCATTGTAAACGCACACTACCTGAATATAAAGCATGTTACAAAGACAGGCAACATCACAGTTATCTTCTATGGCACTGCTTCTTTAATTTCATTAATAATCAGTACCAATCTGCATTATACTTCTTCACGTAACATATGTCATATCTGGGAAGTGTACTTCAGACAGTGAGTATTTACTTTTACCTGCTTATATCTTAAAGCTGCACTACCTGATTTTGTGACTGTAAAATTGATGTGTCTAAAAAATGTTGAGTTTGAATGATACACTCCCTTTTCCTAATTGCTCTCGTTTGCGATGCGCTATCACAGTCTCACACAAACCTGGAAGTATGTACACAAGCCAGGAGCTATCACAATAACATAGCAGAGATCTGGAGTTTGCTTTTAATTCTTTAAAATAAAAAATAAAAATACTGTGAATAAGCTATACATTTTGAAATAAAACAATAGCTCCTTCACATTATTCTTGATAGATTCTAGTTCTGGATAGATAAAGGATGTATTGACCAATCAGAGTGCTCCTGTCCTAGCGTGTGATTGGTTAAACTGTTCCTTCCCTCACCCTAAAACAAAAATCCTTATAATACAGCCCACAGGTGACTTCAAAATCTCATTTTTTCTCAGATGACTTTTTCTCAGATGTTATGTTGTACTAATAACTAAATAATTATCTTTGCCAAAATACAAGGAAAAAGAAATCAGGCACTGCAGCTTTAAGAAGAAATGTGAACCCTAATGAGGACAAAAGTGTCCTTTTCATTTTTATTTATATTTTTATTTAATTATTTAATTATTATTATTATTATTATTATTATTATTATTATTATTATTATCATTATTTATTTATTTATTTATCTTTTTGCAGTGGATGAAATTTGGCTCAGGTGTGTATTTTACAATTAATTTTGATATTCTAAACACAAATCTAATATTATGTAATTATTCATTTTTACACTCTCTAACTAAATTTATTTTGTTGCTCCCATTAAGTGACAAAAGTGTCCTTGTCAACAAAACGTCATAAAATGTATACATTCATATTTTTTCTACTTGTTTTGCATAAAACATTCAAGCAACTTCTGCCCTGAACGTAAATACCAAATATGTAATTATTTTTGTAATCCTTTTATGCCAGTGTATGTGATAGCGTCTAAATGTATTTGTAAAAAAACAGCACATAATACAGACACAAATATTTTCTGTATTCTCAATACCAAGTGGATTTTTCTAGGGAGGATCATTACAGCTTTGGGTCTGTCAAAGATTACAGCAACACTGATTTAGATGGATTTGGGATTGTTTTGTAGTAACAAAAAGTTACAACCAGTTTTAATGGGTTTTAATGGGAGTTGGTGTTTAGATTGTGCATAGCACAGGAAAAAATTATCCTTAAAAATAAATGTTGGTAATCTTTGACAGACTCAAGGCTGTAATAACTCCATCTAAAACAATCCACTTTGCTTTGAAAATTAATTAATAAAAAAAAAATGTGTGTGTATGTTTTTTTACAAAAAAAGTATGCTATTACATACACTGGTACAACAAGGGTTAAAATTCTGAAAATCATTAAATATTTGGTATTTATGGTCAAGGCACAAGTTGATTGACAGAGAAGATTTATGAAAAAAAAAAGAAAAGTAGAAAAATGAATAGTATAATAGTATGTATGTGTACATTTTTATGATGTTTTGCGACAGGGACAGTTTTGTCACTTAACAGTAACAATGTAACTTTTTAAATTGGGGCACAAGGGTTAATGCAATACTTTTACTGCTTGAATAAATGTCCTGTACTTTTTACAGTAAAAAAAAAATCAAGTACTTCCTCCACCACTGTGCTGTCACACTAGTAGTATAGGCACAGAATGTGATTACACAGCATCCAGCAGTAGCTCATCAATAGTTTTTTATTGTATACAATGTTATTATTTCAACAACTAGCTGCTCCACTGTGACTTCCAACTTATGGACCCACGGCGTCTCCTGAAAGAGGCAGCCGGGTCTATAATAGGGTCCCACTCTCTCATTGGCTGCTCAACAGAATGACGTCATGTGTCAGGAGCTTCAAGTGTCTGCACACCACTGCTTGGGCATGTGCATAATCCACTTTATACCATTATTATGGTATTTTGTGAGACAGCAATGAATGCTCTGCCAATTTTTTTGTTGTGCCCAAGTGGAAATTCAAATATCCAACTCAGATTAAGCCTTATCACATACTCTTGATACTATTGATAACATGCAGCGCTATTGTACACACTTAGAGGTGGAAAATAAAACATACTTTCTGAGTCTGATAGCAGTTCTAGTAATAGCACCAATAGTAGAAGTAGTACTGGCAGTATACAAGAAGAGCTCAGATGGGGAGAAGGAGGGGTGGGAGGTGGAGGGAGGGGAGGATTGAGAGGGGGCAGGGTCTGATTCTAAAGCGCAGGTGCAGTTTCATGCCTCTGAGTTCACCCCACCCCCGACACCGTCTGGAAAAAACTGTTTGTCCATGTGATCCTCCACTAAATCTCCATTATTATGGATTTGTCCTGTTTCCATTCTGAGATTTAGACAGATGAGGTAGCACTGCAGATTAGCACATGTGCACCAACACTGTACTTCCATACACATAAACCCTTATTAATAACCTTATTTAAATAAAAATGAATGTCTGAATCTGGTACAATAAAACTGCATGATATAAATAAGCAGCATTCTCAAACTCAGAAAATATTTGTCTTTCCAAGTACCATCTTTAAACCAGGACAAAATCAGGACTAAACCAGGACTCAATCAATGACTAAACCAAGACTGATTCCATGACTAAACCAAAATTAAACCAAAACTAATCCAGGACTAAACCCGGACTAAACCAGGACAAAATCCAGGATGAGATCCAGGACTGAACTAGGTCTTAACTAGAACTAAAAAAGGACTACACAAAGACTAAACCAGGACTGAATCAAGGACTAAACCAGGACTAAACCAGAACTAAACCAAGACTAATCCAGAACTAAACCCGGACTAAACCTGGACAAAATTCAGGACGAATTCCAGGACTGAACCAGTACTAAAACCAGGACCAGGTTTAAAACAGGACTAAATCAGGACTGAACCATCTTAATCAGAACTAAAAAAGGGCTACACCAGGACCAAACCAGAACTGAATCAAGGACTAAAACAGGACCGAATCCATGACTAAATCTGAACTAAACCAAGACTTAACCAGGACTAAATCTGGACATAATCCAGGGCGAAATCGAACTGAACCAGTACTAAAACCAGGACTACGCCAGGGCTAAATCAGGACTAAACCAGGACGGATCCAGCACTGAACCAGGGTTTAAACCAGTAACCAGGACCTAACCAGGGTTTAACCAGGACTAAGCAATAGTCTAACGTTCAAATTTAAGCCCAAAAAAATAAGAATGTGAACTGCAAAAGACTCCTGAGTATCACCAGAAGAACCCTGCGTACCTGTACCGTAGTTTGAGAACCACTGGCATAGCATTTATGAGTGTTCCCCTGGGTCAGGGCAGCCTACACTGGCAAATGTTTTCTTTACAGAGGACTTTGTTGAATTCCTTTTACATTACTCCTGTTTAACAAGTTGACAATACATGTTGCTGTTCTCAAGAAGGCAGCATCACAAAGAAAAGGACAACAGGTGATGACAAGATGATAATGTCAAATTGATACAAACATGTGAATTACAAAAGCATACACTTGTCATTTAGTCCTGAATGGGTCGTAAACATAAACAGCTCAACTGATACACAATTAAGCATTGGCTCGTGAAATTTTGACAATTTGAGCTTGCTATCTCTCTTTTTTTTTTTTTTTTTTTTTGTGTGCAATTACTTGTTATCAATCGACATATAACAAATAAGCTTGTTATAAGTTTGTTATATATGCCTGAATACGTCTGAATAAACTCATTCATTCAGTCAAAAAAAGTCAATCCGTAGTTTTCAGTCAGCCCAAATTACATACTGTACATGCATTCACAGTGCAAAAACCATTCACTGACCAGTCACTGAAAACTAGAACTACAAAAGTTTGGAAATAAAACTCCCTTAAATGTAGATGTTCATTTGCATGCATACTCATTTATTATAGTGTAATACAGCAGTAGTGTCATGCAAAGGCACAATAGACTGATATATAGACTATATACAACCAGATATGTATTTACCAAGACACTTCATCCACATTGCCTCCTGTGTGTATGAATGTCACTATATTATAATAATGTGTTCCTTAATATGAGACATGGTCATTTAGATCTAGTCTGAAATGTATTTATTGCTTGGAAGACTTTCTTGCAAACTGTGCTGCATCTAAATGAGTAATACAGGACTTGAAATTGATAAAATAGCTAAATTATAAAATCCAATCTCAGTTACTCTCTGTGTTGAAGGAGCCACTACAGTTTGCGAACCGCTACCCAAACAAACACGAGACCACAAATTCGCCTGTGCCATTATATTTAAACTACAGACAATTACCGCTTCACACAAATAATTAGCTGTGCCCGACTCCAATTTACGCTTGTTTTCTTTGCAGTTGAGTCCAAAATGCGCAGCCAACCCTCCTCCTCCCCATGTCTATGTCCGGATAAACTGTGAACGAGGGGGCGGTGGTTTGGGAGGGGGGTCTCACACGTTGGAGGATTTGAGGTTCCCAGCGGCGTCATGCAGCGCCAATCATTGTCTATCTCACACTTTCTAACTAGCCATTTCACAACATCCATGCAGCCTGACGCGGCACGGGCAGCGGCAGCAGCAGCAGCGGCGGCTTCTTCGTCTTCCTCACCCTCGGGGCTTTCTTTCTCTCTCCACGACGTCGAGTTACACTTAAAATTTGGATTCAGCACTTCCTGTGAGGCTAATTAGTAGACTTTATCTGGCGTTACGTCTCCTTTTGATCGAGTGATAGTCAAATGAGTTAATGCGCTCGCCCGAGAGAGTCCGTGGCTGTTAAAAAACGAACCTAATCTCAAGGTGCTGCAGTTGGATTTGGCAAGAAGAAGACGTTCGGTGGATATTATGGAGGATTTGGAGTTAGGAACGGACCGGAGTGCGTTTAATATTGGACAACAGTGACACACGAGACGTGTTTTTTTTTTTTTTTTTTTTTTTGGGGAGAAAAAAGGAGGGTTACTACGTTCGGCGGCTACGTCTCGCTGCTCCTCGCTGTCCTCCGGATTCCTGCAGGACTTGAACCCATGCAGTCGCCAAGGTTTGTCCATTTGATGCACGGATTTTGAACCGATGTCATGATGTGGTTTAATTTCACCGTCCATCTTTGACAGATGTCGTGCTTTCCAAACTGTTTTAGTCCTACATTTGTCTTTTACGCTTTTACGCAAAATTACGCACCGGATTATTTGGCGATACAGTTAACTTCTTGAAATTCTGCACACTTTTCAACCACTCATACAAGCCAGCAAAGGTGTTTACGTTCATTTTGCCACAGCGAATTCCGACGAGACTACTTTTTTTAGTGAAAGGAATGAGTGAGAGTGATCGGAGACGGGAGCATTACGCCTGCCGGCTGCGTAAATTCTCGTCTTAAATCCTAATCGCATGACAGCGGCAATTAGAGCAATAACCGAGCTGTCCATAAAACTCAAATTTAATGACAGGGTTGGTCGTCCTCGTAATGCCATGTGCGTTTGTGTCAGAGAGCTGGGGTTTCGCGTTTGAGCCTTAAACAAGCGCCATCTGTTGGAAATGATCAGTCCACGCGGTGTCAGAGAATGAAAGACGACTTCACCATTCATTTTACATTGAGGATAGATTTATACTTGCATTTATATAAGTCTATGCTCTCTCAGTGCCAAGTATATCAATGCCTGAGGTGGATTGTTAGGAACAGGTTGGACAGGTGAAAGCAGTTCGTCATAAACTTGAGTGACAGCGCTAAGCTACACCTAGATTTATGAACATATTCTTCTCATTGTTTGTCGCTGTGCTGTTTGATTGTATGGGGGGGATTGTGTTTACTCCCTGAGGTGCTGTTTACGTATTCCCAGGTGCGTTGTCATTGCAGCATATAGACAATATGAGTTTGCTTACTAGTCAGGACAATTAAGTACAAAATATGATAACATATGATATCATTATAAGATTTATTATTAGATATTTTATTTAAAATCTTTTAAATGCAGTTTGGTGAATGCTGCAGTATTTTTGGTGCAGTATTCAAATCTTGAGTGCTAAATTTCCCTGCTTTCATCCACCAGATTATCATGAAAGTATAAATATGGTGTTTTGAAATCCATTGTCATGACACTGATTTGAATTTCTTACTTTATAGAGGCCCCTACCATAAATATTTTCAAAGAAATCTGTGGCTTTTGACTGCTGTAACAGCTTATCATTGAATGGACAACATTTTTAAGTCTAGATACTTTGTGGCAATGTGATCATTTTTGTGACACACCTCTTACCTAGTTTATACATACTTAACATAGCATTCATTCATTTTTTACCGCTTATTCCCGTTAGGGGTCGCGGGTGACTGGAGCTTATCCCAGTAACTTTGGGCCGTAGGCAGGGTATAGGGACAGGGACACAGACAACCATTCATTCTCACATTCATTCACTAGGGTCAGTTTAGAGTCACCAATTTACTTAACACATGCACATCTTTGTGGGAGGAAGCCGGAGTACCTGGAGAGACATGCAGGACATGCAGACTCCACCCAGAGAGTTCATGTGATGGTGTGTTGGTCGGCTCGGGCTCGAATCCACAACCTCCTTGCTGGGAGGCAAGAACGCTAACCACTCTGCCACTGTGCATGCCCTTAACATGGCAATTTGTGCTAAACATTATAAACTGTCTCTTGCAATTAAAGGCTGGGACACCAGCCATCTGGTGTGTTCTGCACCATTGGACGCAGTGGGACAGTTGGGCCTAGTTTTGGCCGATTGAACATGTCGAATATAATATATAATATAGGGAACTTTTTGTTCTAACAACTATTCTATTTTCTACTATAATAGTGTGCTAATGTGCTACAGTTAGCTCACCTCAGTTTGTATCCTTGTGCAGAAGAAAATATAATCCTCCGTCTGAGGCAAACAGCTGCAGTAATCCAGTCTGTTTTATTCATTACTGTGATCAGATGTGTTTAATGTAGCACATATGATTATTATTCACTGATAAAAACTTGAAAGGTTTATTTTCAAAAGCCCATTATCTGCAGAGTTTAGTGATTAGCGCCGTCTGGTGTTGTAAATAGTTTTCTTGTCTTACATGTGTACTATGCACTGCTTGGTCATGGGTCTAAGTCACTGCCGTCTGTCTGTAGCCACTTTTTGTGCTGACCAGGGGAGATGTGAGGTGACAGAGCAATTGCCCTACCTCTTCTGACAGAGGCTGGTCGTTTGGCTGGTGTGTCCTTGGCTTAACCGTACAGAACACCCATAGGTATGTGGTCAACACTAGGGAAGTCCAAATGAGCTCAAAGGCTAAAAATAAAGAACAATTATATACAGTAATGGGGCTCACGGTGGCAGAGTGGTTAGTGCTCTTGCCTCTTAGCAAAGAAGGTTGTGAGACTGATCCTTGAGTCTGCATGTCCTGTTACTGTGAGTTCTCTCCAGGTACTCTGGCTTCCTCCCACCGTCCAAAGTCATGAATGTGTTAAGTGAATTAATGACTCTAAATTGCCCCTATTGAATGAATGTGAGAGTAAATGGGTACCTGTGTCAGCACTGTGAATAACTGGTCATTGTCCAGGGCCTGCCTAAGGCCCATAGTTGCTAGGACAGGCTCCAGTACCTGCAACCCTTAACGAGAATAAGCAGAAGTACACTGGCTTGTGACCCTTTGTGGGTAGATTATCATAGATTTATATATCATTGGCTATTATTGTGAGCAAGGCACAAACCCAGTATTACAAGCTTGTTAGAGATGAATAGAGCTGTGTAAATCAATAAAACAGGGAGTCCTTGTACTGAAATGTATTTGTAGCACCGTTTTGGCTGCTAACCACTTATTGACTGATCACTGTAAATTAAGGTTAACATATGGCACACTGATCACATTGGACATTCATTGCATTATGTTCATTCTTTTTCTCCCACTTATTTCTGTTAAGAGATGCCAGGAGCCTATTCCAGCTACTTTGGGTAATGAGAAACTACAAAAATGGCCTCACACCTAGAGACATACAAGGTGTGTCCAAAAAGTAATGAAAATATGATGTAATTATATATTACTTTTTTTTTAAAAGAACACTGACTATGCAGAGTGTACTCCAACTATGTTCTTTCCTGAAAACAAGCCTCACAGCTGGAGCCTTAGTTTGCATTAAAGTGAACCGAACTACTGTCTCACCAGAACTAATGGTGCTTTTTACCAATCGTGCTAAATCATTAAATACTAGTAAACCCAGCTATTTTATTAGGTTCTAATAGTTTTATTTATAAATATATATGTATGTATGGCAGTGGGTCCCACCCTTTTTTTCTTGAAGCCCCACCTGCTTGTGTCTGCCGCAAACTCAGAATCTGGGTGTGTGGAATTTTTAAAATGTAATATATACAAGTATAATTTGAATAACCTCACAACCTCAGAACAGAAAAAGCTCCGCACAGCACTTGCAATCTCTGGCGCCCCCTTAAGAGGGTCACGAGCCAAAGTTTGGGAACCACTGATCCATGGTAACTTTGTTTCACAAGTTATCAAATGAAAGTCAGAAAAATGAGTTTGTTACTTGGTAACTGTGCCTCCCGGGAGCAATGGCAGTCAAGCTTTCACTTAAAATAAATGAATTATGAATTGTTAAATGTTTATATCACTATGGACCAAAACAACCAAAAACAAGCTAGCCAGGGGCAGAATGCCCAAAGATATGTCAACATATGGTCAACAAATGACTAACAACTAAAGTAATGCTGTTCTGCTGAATGGCTCTGTGAGCTTAATTTATATAATTCATATACATGCAACAGTAGTAAATCACATTATCCAGTTGTGTCAGTGGGACTAAGAGAAATTCAACTGACTGCCCCCTGATTGGTGTAGGACCTTTATATGTTGTTTAATAATGGTTGTAACTGGACTAAAGCAGTACACATTCGACACAATTATACTGGTCTGTGTAAGGGGTCGGAAACTTTCCAAAGCAATTTGAAGAATTTACATTTGCTCATTATAGAGACTGCACCTGTTGCTGTACAGTGTCCCATAAAGGACATACTACTCCACTGACAGACTGCTCCTCCTGCAGCTCTGTTCAGCCTGGGGTAGTGAGCCACAGCTGAGATTTAAAAGACAGAGACAGTGGAAATGTCCTACTAGAACAACTAACAAGGCTTCAACAACCTTAAATACTACTATCAGTGTGTGTTACACAGTAGATAATTACATGGACTTTAAGAAAATACAACTTTTTATTCTAAGTTATACAAACCCAGAATTTAGCACTCCATAGTACATTGAGTCTATAGCCTGAATATATCCTCTATGGGCCACATATTTAAATGGACACTGTTGAAATGCTTCTCAAATCCATTTTTTTTAACAAGCCCTATTTATAGCATTATATCAGTTAGTTTCAGTGGAATTGCTCCTGTCTGCTACTCCGAAATAGCTATGTACTGACATCTTCTGTAGGGAATACAGTGGCCATGCAAAAATCAAATAACCCTTTAAATAAGCTTTTGATGATACCAGGTTCCTAAAAGAAGGGATCCGAAATTGTGTCATGAGAGGTTGAATATATGTAGTTTTACTGTTCAGCTTATTTAAAACCTAAATATTGCATGTGTTGAAAAGGAAGACTAAAGCTAATAGAGAGTGAATTTAATCAGTTTTCTTGCCTCAGTTTGATGGCATTTGGTGCTTTCCTTCTTCACCTGTTGATTCTGCTGTTGTGTGCGTTGTTGTTCAGTCCTATGTGGGATTTTAATTCTTTGTCCTGTACTGTAAAGTCCAACATAACAACCACATTTAAACAAACCGACTTTTTCCACAAGTCTTTGTATAACTGGCTTTTGTTGCTGTCATTGTCTGGCTGGACAGGCTCAATTGTGATACCTCTTGTGGCTGAATTAAAGCCTAAATATTGGTTAAATACATGAAATAGTGAAACAGAATTTAACTGATGCACCTATCTCACAATGGTAAAGATGTAGTGCCCAGACCTGCAAGTGCGACTATTTACTGAATTGCCCGCACGATTTCCTGTCGCATCTCTCTACAATCCTCACCAATTAAGGCCAAAGAAGAAAAAAAATGTTTAAAAATTGAGTCACAGTATAATGATCCAGGATAAAATTGGATCTCACAATCAGACCAGATGAGAACCACTTATCTACACTACACTGACTGCCTTTGGGATAAAAATATTGAATTTTCTCAGATTCACATATTACTGTAATTAACAATCAGCCGCCACACAGTAAAAAGATTCAGTGTACTTTTCCAGTGACACATTTTTCCAAGACAATCTTACATTAGACATGGCTAAAGCCCACACAGGTGAGGAGACATTATATAACCATCCATTAGCTCCTGTCCATCTGTGCCTCCTGCTATTCCGACCTGAATTCTCGACTACATTTGCGGTGTCGGTGCTAAAAGCCCCCAATGTCCCACTCTTCACTTTTCACCGTGAGCGAGCAAGCAGCCTGGTGCTTTCATTCGCACTCATTCATTTCATGTGTGAATAGGTGCTATATTAGAACCGGAATAAGCCTGCCCGGGCCACCCCTGTTGCAGAACATGTGTAGGCTCAGAGCTCATTGTACAGCCACGTATCCATCATCTCTGAGCAGCAGCACAAAGACACTCGGGGCTGGGTGGAAAAATACCACGCGCCCTGACCTGAAACAGCATCCATCTGTCTGCGTGTTTTTGGTGTAAATGACAGTAAAAGACACGCCTGACGTGACCTTGTGAAAGATAATCAAAATGTAGTTTTATTATGCTGCCTTTCAGAGGAGATAATCATTGCTGTTCAATGTCAAACGCAGAATTCATTTCATATATTTTTCCAGGATGTTTAATAAACACAAAGTAACTGAAACGCCTTTACATTTTGAAATAAACTGTTATAAAATTACTTTCAGGGGTGTCCAATGTGTGTAATATAAGGCTCACAGAATAAAGCATGAAGAAATGAATCTACACTTTAAAGTTTTAGGGACCCAAACTGCCACAGGGTCATTTTTACCCCATTATGAAAACACGGTAGAATGTTGCAGGAGTTAGGGAACATTGGGACTTACCAGAATGTGAGAGTTCTTACGTTCGTACTTATCTACCCTATTTTCTATGGACTGGGGAACATAGGTACTTTAACACATGTGAAGGTACCTATGTTCCTTAGTACCTACAGTATGTTCGCCAGTCCATAGAATTTGGGGAACATAGGTACGTACGATTATGAAAACACTGGAGGTTACAGTGAGCTAGCTCCTGGATGGCAGCTGGAGACTGCTGCCAATAAAGTCGGAATAAAATACTTTTTACCTCTTCTCCAACCAATTGTTAAGGCTGAACTGGTTTCACCTCGGTAACTGGGACTCAGTATGTAATCACTGCACCTGGTCAGAGGTCATTAGCCTTTAACTTGGAATAAAAAGAGGAATGTGTATGAAACTAAATTAACTTAATGGGCAACTGTATATTTTTTCATAAAGCATGTCTTTTTATGATAAACAGACATTTCTTTGGCTGCTCCCTCACAGGGTCGGCACAGCCAGTGTTTCCCGGTGCACTCTATACCATTTATGCTATATGAGGTAATATAATCTTAGTAAATATAGTTCACTAAATTAACCTCATTGTGATATTTTTGTGATGGAATGATTATCTAAGTAAACTGCCCTAGACGG
This sequence comes from Bostrychus sinensis, assembly GCA_020698575.1. NCBI lineage: Eukaryota > Metazoa > Chordata > Actinopteri > Gobiiformes > Eleotridae > Bostrychus > Bostrychus sinensis. Next base: position 29,267,245 of record CM036251.1, on the reverse strand, counting down.
TTATAAATTAAGTGTATGGATGACATAAATCTGTAGACAATTTAGAGCAGTGGTTCTAAAACTATGGTACAGTTATCACTGGTGGTACGCAGGCTTCTTCTGGTGATACTCAAGAGTATTACGCAATTCAGACTTTAGTCCTGGCTAAGACCTACTTTAGACCTGGTTTAGGTATAATTTAGTCCAGTGTTAGTTCTGGTTTTGCGCTGTTTTTATACTGCTTAAGTCCTTGCTTAGTCTTGGTTAGACCTGGATTAGGCTTAATTTAGACATGGTTTAGTAGTCCCAGTTCAGTCCTAGCTTAGTCCTGGTTTAGATTTGGTTTAGCCCTGGTTTAAATGTGGTTTAGCCATGGTTTAGCCTTGATTTAGACATGGTTTAGTAGTCCCAGCTTTATTTTGGCATAGCCCTGGCTTAGTTCTGGCTTAGTCTTGTTTGAGTTCCAGTTTATTCCCATGCTAGTCCTGTGTTAGTCCTGGTTTAGTCATGGTACTTGTAAAGCCAAATATTTCCTGAGGTGGTTTTTGGTGTGAAAAGATTAAGAACCACTCATTTAGAGGAACAGTGATTTGGCTATCAGCAGCTCTGATTGACGCAACCAGCCACACACATATTCCAAGAATAAAGAATATGTAGCAACAACTTTTTTTCCCCTGGCTTTAGACAGCATGATCAGGACACTGTACAACACTGTATTGTATTTTCTGTCTACATTGCATTACATGATCAAAAGTTATGTTATTGCATTCTGAGTCAGAAAAATGTAGGAAACTGCTAAAGTTTTCTGTTTCTTTAAAGTTCAAAAAGCTGTGAATAAACATGAAAACTGACTTCTTCTTCTTTTGTTTATTGCAGTAATATATGTCCAGCCTTTCGCACCTTTATAATGAGAATTTACTCTCTACTGTGGCGATACATTATGTTAAAGGTTTGCTTCTGTATGTTATTCTTTCCTCATTCATAAATACAAATTTTATTGCACACTGACTTAGCAGAGTGGAAACACAAGGACCATAAGGAGTTAATAAGCAAAGCTGTGTCATACTGACCTTGCAGTGGTATAGGTCTACCACCGCAATCTGAATCCTTAGAGCTTGGAGCTTTTAACAGCATGGAAAACACCATAAAATCTATTTAAAGAAAGAAAGAAATTTAGTTATTACATACATGTCACAAGTGTATATTATATTATTAATATTTTTTTATTCATGGGATAAAAATGGCCCATGTGTGGTTAGTGCACTGAAATGTTGTTTAGGTTATAAATATAGGGATTAATGAACAATAGTTATGTTATGTATGCAGTGACATGCAGTACCCATAGCCTCTTTGTTAGCGTGCTGCAGTTTGCCAGGCTGCGAGCGTCTCCTCAAGTACATACTGGGTGTGCACTTCTTATATTTCTCACTACCAAGCCTTCTAAATCTCCATCTTAATAGAGCTGACAAAGGCACTTGACTCTAGCTGAGTGTTACATATCAGCAGCTCGCATTAAACTGGAGCCTGCTCAGAGGACGCTGATCTATGGGACAAAGGACAGTATCTAACCCTACCCAGGACAGCCAGCAACACTATATCAAAATATGCTTTATTCCATTGCTTTAATTTTCCATTGAGTTTGAGTTTTAGTATTATTATTTGATCATATATCATGAATTATTGTTCCTATTATTTGAGATTAAGACAGGCTTTTTTAGTTCAGGTTTAATTCTGGTTTTGTAAAAGGAGCTGGACTTTTTATGAGCGGTTTAGTTCTTTACTTCTGTTGCAGTCCTGGTTTACGCTCAGTTTGGCCCATAATTTGCAATGCTTTTTTCTTTTTTCACTCTGATTTAGACCTAATTTAGTCTACTAAAATGGTACTTGGATACTCTATGGTGGTACTCACAAATAATGTGACTTTTAATGACTGCAAGTGTACACATTTTAAAATGTGTGTGCCTTGCAATCTTTTGCACCATTGTAAAAGTGATTGTCAAATATGATATAGCTTTTAGGCTGTTCACTCCATTTATGTCAAAGTGTTTTTACACAATCTTAACATAGCTGGAGTTGTGTTTTGTTCCATTCAATCACTGATTATGTTCAAAATAGCTCTACAGTCTGCTGCCATTTGCCGGTCTCTTCACCTGTTTCTTAATCGCACCAGTAGACTACTTAGGCATGCTAAAAGTGTTTTCTTTTAGTCACATAAGTTTTTTTAAGGTTGGTAAAACACGCTGTTACTCTAGAGGTGATCAAGATTGGTTTAAAAATATGAATAAAGTCCCGGCCAAAGAGTTGATATTTTGCAGTATCATTGGTTGTCATAAGAAATGTTTGTTATGACTGTGTACACCTCCACATTACTCATATTGAATGCCGGTGTCAGTACTCAATCAAACAAAGCAGACCAAATGATAGCTCATATCATTTGACAGAAATTAGTCTATGGCAGAGAATCTTCAGTGTGTATGGATTGGCTTAGGTCAGAGGTTTTCAAACTGTGGTATGGGTACCACTGGTAGTACGTGGGCTTCTCCTGGTGATGCTAAGGAGCCAGTTTTAATTCTGTTCTAGTCCTGCTTTATAGTAAGGACTAGTCCTGGTTTAGTCCTGGGTTATTCCTGGTTTAGACTTGGTTTAGTTCTGGTTTAGACATGGTTTAGTGATGATGTAGTCTTGGTTTAGTCCTTGTTTAGCTGTGTTTTAGTACTGGTTTAGTCCTAGATTTGTCCTGGTTTAGACATGAATTAGACCTGGTTTAGCCGTGATGGAGACCTAGTTTAATCCTGGTTTTAGATCTGCATTTTTTAGACCTGGTTTAGTTGTGATTTTGCCCTGCTTTAGACCAGGTTTAGTCATGAATTTGCCCTGGTTTAATCCTGGTTTAGCTGTGATTTAGTCCTGGTTTAGTCCTGCATGGTTTAGACCTGGTTAGCCGTGATTTAATCCTGGATTTGTCCTGGTTTAGTCCTAGTTTAGCCATGATTTTGTTAGATGTGGTTTAGTCCTGGATTTGTCCTGGTTTAAACCTGGTTTAGCTGTAAATTAGTCCTTGGTTAATGCTGGTCTAGTTCATATTTAGGCTAACTTTAGTCGTTTAAACGTGGTAGTTTGAAAGCCAAATATTTTCTGAGGTGGCACTTGGTGTGAAATACCCTTGGTTGAAGCAGCATAAAGCCTTGGTTGTAAAGTGGGGGTTGGGTTAGAAGATAGTTAACTTCTCCTTAGCTACTCTTTCTTATGCTAGTAGCTGGATAGTCTTCTCTTTTTTAATAGCCTGAAAAGCCATGTTTCTCTTAATGTTACATTCCTAATTTCCTCTATAAAGTCTTAAACACGTGCTCTGCGGAGGGAATAGTAGCTGTTTTAACTGCTGTGTGCACTACTTAGCTGCAAATCAAAGCTTGTGGACAACCGCTTTGTGGCTGCTGCTGGCTGCTGAGGGTCTTGAACAAGTCCGCACATTCACGTTGTAATTCGAAACTGGCAGAAAAGGGGGTTCACGCGCACCAACGGGCGGCTGTGATTGGATGAGGGCGGTGCGCGAGGCTCTCCTTCTTCTCCCTTAGACACTCCCTAAAAAGGAACATTTAGCTTCTTGATCCCAGCGCGGCGCGACTCACAGCCTTTGACTTGAGCTAGCTACGTACTTCAAACTTTCACTAAAACTCCGGCTAAACACGGCGACTGTTAGCTAAAAAGTAGTAATGAGACAACGGGACATACCTGAGACGTTTTGTGGACTACTACTACTACTCACGGTGTTTTGTGGACGGAGACACGGCGGTTCTAACTTTGCCCCTCTGTGAGCAGGGAGAGCGGAGTGCGAGCCCGAGCTGGATGGATGGTTATGGGGAGAAGAGGAAGACCGTCGGCGCTTGATGTGTGCAGGGTCCTGGCCGTGTTCTTCTCACTTTTTCCCTCCGGTAAGAACTTTTTTTTTTTTTTTATTCCTCCGTGGTTAATAAACAGCGACAGGCAGGGGGTAAAGCGAGACTAAACGTGGGGGACGACGTAAACATTCCTCAGAGTCAAGCACACATGGCAGGGACATGTGTTCCAAATGCCCAAAGACCCACCTATTTATATTAAGTCTATGGGGTTACTTTTTAAACACCATTTCAGGTCTAGCAAGACGTGATTTTATTATTAGCATTTATTTTATTTTATATTTAATTTCAGGGTAGCCTTAAAATATTAAAAAAGTATTACATTTTATGTTGTCAAATTCAAGGCCTCAAAAGTATTAGATTATATGGGCAGGTATTAAAATGTGTTTATTTTGGTCCTAAATGATCAAATTGTGACATCTAAGTCAAGTCTTTTCAGTGTTGTAGGTAATGTATAGATTAGTGAATACATGTTAGCAAACTTTGATATTTTGGATATTAATTTATTCAAATCACTGTGTTATTGCTTTCATTATCTTCATACAAGATATAAGTGTAATTAGAAATAACAGTTCAGCCTGACCTAGAAGCTTATACTTTATGTGACAGGTTTATATACACTTATTGAAGAACCCTCATCTCTTAAAATTAGGAATAAGTTTTAGTTTTTAAATGCAGCACTGGAATTATTTCATATCTTTTAGGCTTTTAAAATACTGTATAACCCTTTCATCAGTGTAAAATTCATACAGATTTTATATTTTGTTTTTGCCAGCAATCTTGGCATTAAGTTTTTTTCTAAGTGGCATTAAAAAGTCTTAAAAAGGTCTTAAATTTCACAAGACATAACCTGGAGCTACCCTGAAATTGAAATATTTAGCCACTTTAAAGCTTTTTATTTATATTTTGGATTCTTTATTGATTTTTTTTTTGTATAATATATTAATATTAGTCTAAATATTCCTGTATACAATATCACAATATACAATCACAATATATCTGCAATTGAGATATTAATAAGTTATTTATATTAATATCAGGGTTTCCCACCTATTTACATGAGGTCTATAGGGAAAGATTAATACAATCTCAGATCCAGCAAGCTCAGGTTTTCATATTTTGCGTTTTTTAATGACTTGTTATTTTAATATTGGTGACAAAAAATAACTCCAGTAAACACCACATTAGAGGGCCTTTTAGCGTACAGGCTGTTAAGTACCTATTTGTTCCAACATTAAAACATTTTTATCAGTTATAAGCATAACGTGGCTACTATATAACTTTTACTTTTCCCTCATAAATATGTATAAGTTCAGTTTTAGACTACGAGGGTTAAAATTTCTTCTTAATTACTATAAAACACTGAATAACGCTACAGTACATAAATTGATAGCGTAGGTGTAGTGTAGCTGTGTTTTAACAACCCACACAAGTCTGTTTTACTTTGCCACATAGTTTCATTTTAAACAAAAGTCACTCACCTCATGCTGAATTCATAGTAAGAAGGCTACTAAATAATTTTGCACTGTGGACACGCGTCCGACTAGACTTTTTGGAAAGAATTCACTGTGAAAATGGTGAACTGCACAGCTAAAGCTCTGGTTAATGGTTCATATAATTGTGTCTTGACTGAAAAGGAGCTGTAGGAGCTGCTGCAGCCCCCCAGACCATGTTTTGTTTGGGGGATGGGGCTTGCCTTCATACAGTTCCTTGAATGCAACCTTTTTGTTAGGCAAAAAGCTAAATGGGAAGTTTCTTTTTCAGTTAAAGTCAAATTTAACTGTTAAAGGCTTGGTCACATTCACCTATGAGGTCATGTTCGCCCTAGACCATGGTCATCTTTTGCAATCTATTATCATTAGTGTTTATTAATAAGCTTCTGAAATAATAGTGGTAGTTTATTTGGCTCTGGTCCTTTTACTTTTTGTCTGAATGCCCTAAATTATATATTAGCATTTATTAATTCTTAAACCCCGCACCATTCAAAGGCATAATGAACATTTTCAACAACACACCACTGTGAAATGAATAATGTAACCTTGAGCTTGCCAGGCTACACCTACACAGAATTTCTACAGTTATTTTCCATGTACATAAATGGTACCACTTCTAGTGCTCAAAGTTAGTTATCTACATACAATATTGGTTAATACAGAAATTACAGAATTAGACAAATCAGAGCATGCTCGGTGAGTTTTTCCATCTACATTCGTGACCTGAAATGCCTATTTGTGTGGCCCCAATTTATAGATAAATGTGCATTTTGGTACTTTATGTTTGAAGTAAAACACAAAGAATATAAAATAATCATTTTCAAAAACAAATTAGTTGTATAAAAAGTGTAAAGAAAGCTTTTCATAAGCAATCATCAATTTTAAGCGCAACTCCATTATTTTTTGATATTTTCACAATGTGCCGCAGTCCCACAGTGGGTGTCTTATCATAAATTATTCAACATGTCTATTGTGATAGCTTAAATAGCTCATTCATTTTTATGTAAAGAATTTTATCTTGTGAAAAATACAACCATCACACTGCAGGACACCAAACAGGCACATGTTAACAGTTTTTGAAAAAAATGAAGATTTTACTGCATTTAATAATAACATATTATTATTAATTGAATGAAAAACGTCATGCAACAAATCTTTTCTACTGATTACAAAAAAAAATGTCAATACTTCAGGTACCCATTAAAAAAAACAAAAAACAATGTATGTGAAGCCATGCCCTTAGTAATTAAAAAAAAGTTCATGTGCATTTACTGAAAAAGAAACATTAAAAGTACTATTTAGACCAGACCTGTATTTGAAAAAATAAATAAAATTATGTGATTTTGGTCTTATGAAAATAGAGGCCCTATAAAAACCATTTTACACATTTGTAATTACTTTGCCATTTGCATTCCTTTCTATGCCATGAGACACTTTAGCTCCAACAATAGCTTGACTTCTACATGTCACGTTTCGCCCAGGGACCCATTGAGTCGGCCTTTACGCGTTTGCCAGGGCCTTATCAGTTTCCCTCTTCAGTCACTTACCGTCACACAACAAAGTGATAATGCGCTGATAGCTGAGATCCAGATTAGTTTATTGCCCTCTATCAAGTGCGGAGAGGTGTGGGGGGAAGGAGAGAGCCGTGGAGAACCTGTTTAAAGTGTGACTTCAAAGTGCTGATATGTTGTTCCCCCTGGAGATACTGGGAAAGCTCTCAGAACTCATTCAACTTACTGCTTTATTAGTCAAAGGTAATGCAAGTCAAATATGGTGTCATAACGAAAAGCTTTTGGATGGATGTGGAATTAAACTTGGGACAACAATGGGCAAAGGAGGTCAAGAAGCATCATTGAAGGTGCAAAGCTCTTTTTATTACTTCATAAACTCAAGTGAAATAATTACTGTTTTAGATTCCACATGGCCCACCTGGATTTATAGAGTGTCGATTGATTTATTGGTTCAGTGTTTTAATGTGATTTTTAGTTCAGATTCCCAAAGGACAAATAAAGGGCTCATTGCATTTTACCAAAGGCAGAAATGGAGGGTACTATACAAAAACAAGCAGCAACAACAAACCCAACATGATATATTTCATAAGGTACATCTACAGTTATGTACAGCTACTGCATACAGATAAGGCAGTAATTCTGTCTCCAATATCGTGAACATTTTGGCTGTAAAAGTCATTCTCCAAAAAAGCCTTGGATTTATTAAGTCCCAGTTTAGTCTAGGTTCAGTCCTAAATACTGATTCAGATCCTGCTTTGACAGTCCAGACAGAGCCTTATGTTTTAACATTGTGTTACAATATTCCAAATCATTTAAACTTTTAAGTGTGACTAATGTTCAAAATTTATTATTGCAGGATATATTGTTCAAATCACTTAATTCAAAATACTTATGTTTTAATATCACACAGCTCTGTTACTTAATGTAGGGGATATAACAATGCTGTCAAGTCATTGTTAGATTCACGAGTTTAAGTTCACAATAGAATTTTAATTTAATTTTTAACAGAATGAGCTACTGTCCAGTTTAGCCTTTTTTCAAGCTGAATATTCTTATAAACAGAAATTCAATTATTATTATTGTTATTATTTTATTAGTATTAGATATTAAAACATAAACAGTAAAGTAAAACTTGATTGGAATTTAAATGTTTTCTTAAGGAAAATCTACATATGATGTTTTGTGCTGAACAGGTGAACAAGATTACCTTGTGGCGGCCTAGCCCCTGTTTTAAAATGACACTGCAATTCATTTTCAAATCTGCTGATTCTAATTTCTCTTTTGAAAAGATTCTAAACACATTCATGATGCATTGTTACATCCCTACTTAGTGCGCATAGAAAGAAACACAAATGTAATGCTTGAGCCATTTTGTATCAGAAATCCTTATCCTTGTTGTGTGTGCTCTGTTCCAGTGAGTCTGCAGTGTAAGATCCTGAAGTGTAACTCTGAGTTCTGGGCGTCCACCAGTCATTCTGGTCCAGAGGAGGAGTTCTGTACAGCTCTGAGGGCCTACAATAGCTGTGTCCGCCGGACGGCCCGCACCTGCCGGGGCGATCTGGCCTACCACTCTGCCCAGCATGGCATCGAGGACCTGATGATGCAGCACAACTGCTCCAAAGAGGGCCCCACGTCCCCACCTCGGCCCCGGATGCCTCAGGCTCCACCTCCTCCTCCTCTCCCGCCTGACAGCCAGGAGCGCTCCGATGGGCCCGAGGTGTGCCATTACGAGCGCAGCCTGCCCCGCAACACGCCGACCCCCAACTACACACACTGCGGCTTCTTTGGAGACCCCCACCTTAGAACGTTTGGGGATGACTTCCAGACGTGTAAAGTGGAGGGGGCGTGGCCTCTCATCCACAACAAATACCTGTCTGTGCAGGTGACCAACACTCCAGTGGTGCCCGGCTCGCTGGCCACTGCTACCAGCAAGGTGAGGGCTCCTAAGACCACAAATTTTACACTACACACAAAGTTTATTTATTTTGCTCTGTGACTTAAAAAAAAAAAGACAGCTACACTGCCCAAATTTTTCTTCCTTTTTTATAATCATATTAGGTGGGGTTTCCCCCAAAAACAAATTAAAAATGCACTCCTGTAAATTAAAGCAACAGCAGCTGCTTGACCTCCACAGTCAGTTTAGTTGTATTCCTTACTTGTATAATCTACAGTACAGAAGATCTTCAAAGGAAAGTGTTAAAGGTGCTATGAGCAGTATTTATTTTTTATATTTAATAAACATTACCCACATGTGTCCCAAGATATGATGTAAATATGTTTAAATCAATTATTTGTTTTACTGATAACAATGGTACAGGTAATTTATTAACAATGAAAAATATATTTTACATAATGGCCACGTTGTATTTTGTTTACATTTTTTGTTTTGGTTCTAAAACTGCATTGCTGGTTGTCCAATCAGAAAAGAGATTATTGCTTTCATTTAGACTGCAGTACGGTTTTCAAACGAGTACGAGTGCATGCTACTTGCAGTAATTTAAAATTATAACATGTGGCTAACATGCATACAGTACAAGTTCATGAGCATCACAGAAATGCTACATTATTAATATTTATGAAAAACAAATGAGATTATTTCTCAATTTGATTGTTAGCTTCTGTAGATTCACCACCAACATTTTCTGCTGCTTTTGCTTTTGTATTACTGCTGGTCAATATAATATACTTTTTTGTAACATTTGATCTGCAAAATATTTGAATTCCAGGAAAATTCCATACAAATACTTTTGCTGTTTAATCAGGCTGTGTGATGCTTTATTGTGCACTTTGCAATTAAGTGATTTTCCTTGAATATGTTATTGTCTGTTGTGTTAATAGAAAAAAGTTGCTTTCAGGCTCTTATCAATATGTAAAACTTGGACTTATTTATTGTATTGACATCTTGTCCAGATAACATTAGACAGATGTTTGCAACATTCTTATCATCAACCTTTTCCATTCCTCTATTCATATCTCCTATTTGATGTGTCAGGATAGTCTGCTCCAGTTAGTTTTGATTGTCCTCCATAATAATGCAGTTCAATCAAATATCCGATAAGCTTCACAAATGAAATGTTATGGCTGTAGCTGCAGACTCGGCTCACTTCTCATTCACCGTAGTGGATACTTTTGGCTTGCTTTACTTCCTGAGAACTCCTTGACTGTCTCGGCGTTCAAAGATAATTTTGTTCTTATCAGCAGCATATTATTCATTATCATTATTGTTTTTGATTTATGGTAAGCTGCTTTTCTTCACTGTCTAACTTTCTCTTGAACCCGAGGTCAGAAGTAGCACAAGTATTTGTTGTGAGCAAATTGTGTTGTTGCAGACGAGGATCTGCCAAAGCCCTCACAGCAGTAATTGCACATCTCAATCACTGTAGAGGCCCATAATTAAGGACTAAGAGCAGTTTGTCCTTAATCGCATTTGTGCAAAGTATAATTTTCAGTAATGGTGGCTTCATAATGATGCTATGTTAAGCGTTTGTGCAGTTATTTCAAGTAACAACCTTTTTATACTGCTGTTCTTGGAAACAAATGAGACGTCTTTTTTTAATCTTGATTTGGGATAAAGGAAAAACAATGCAGCAGCCAGTGCCACCTGTCCAAATACAGGACTTCTGGTAAAATGAATGGCATTAACAAAGAATACTGTTGCTACATTACCCACTATGCAGCCGTGAAATGATGGCTTCAAAATATATTTCATTAAAAACTAGAGAACAGACCGAGTAAATGGTAGTAAGTAAGTGGTAGTAAATGTGCACTAAACATACAGAACAGTGATCCAATGTTTTCCCAGAAAACAGAGGATAATAGACAATTCTTAATAAAACCCTTTTTTGAAGAAAGGTGGGCTTAGATGAATCATGATGCATCAGGTCTATGGCCTTAAACTATTGGAAATTACATTTAAAGAAATACATACATACATACATGAATAAAAAATGGAAGATTATGGTTATGGCACAACTCTGTTTATTTGGGTTTGGGACTGGCACAGAGGAGCTCTCAAGGCTGGAGTTTTGGTCTTAAGGAATAAAACTCCTATTTTACAGGTTCCTCGCCTCTGATTGGCTGGAGCAGAGTTGTGGGGTTCACAGACAGGTTCCTTGCCTCTGATTGGCTGGAGCTCAGTTTGAGGTTAACAGACAGGTTCCTCGCCTCTGATTGGCTGGAGTTCTGTTTGAGGTTCACAGACAGGTTCCTCAGCTCTGATTGGCTGGAGCTCAGTTTGAGGTTAACAGACAGGTTCGTCAGCTCTGATTGGCTGGAGCAGAGTTGTGGGGTTCACAGACAGGTTCCTCGCCTCTGATTGGCTGGAGCTCTGTTTGAGGTTCACGGGCAGGTTCCTCGCCTCTGATTGGCCGGAGCTCTGTTTGAGGTTCACGGGCAGGTTCCTCGTCTCTGATTGGCTGGAGCTCAGTTTGAGGTTAACAGACCGGTTCCTCAGCTCTGATTGGCTGGAGCAGAGTTGTGGGGTTCACAGACAGGTTCCTCAGCTCTGATTGGCTGGAGCAGAGTTGTGGGGTTCACAGACAGGTTCCTCAGCTCTGATTGGCTGGAGCAGAGTTGTGGGGTTCACAGACAGGTTTGTCAGCTCTGATTGGCTGGAGCAGAGTTGTGGGATTCACAGACAGGTTCCTCAGCTCTGATTGGCTGGAGCAGAGTTGTGGGGTTCACAGACAGGTTTGTCAGCTCTGATTGGCTGGAGCTCAGTTTGAGGTTCACAGACAGATTCCTCGCCTCTGATTGGCTGGAGTTCTGTTTGAGGTTCACAGACAGGTTCCTCAGCTCTGATTGGCTGGAGCTCAGTTTGAGGTTAACAGACAGGTTCCTCAGCTCTGATTGGCTGGAGCAGAGTTGTGGGGTTCACAGACAGGTTTGTCAGCTCTGATTGGCTGGAGCTCAGTTTGAGGTTCACAGACAGGTTCTTCGCCTCTGATTGGCTGGAGTTCTGTTTGAGGTTCACAGACAGGTTCCTCAGCTCTGATTGGCTGGAGCTCAGTTTGAGGTTAACAGACAGGTTCGTCAGCTCTGATTGGCTGGGGCAGAGTTGTGGGGTTCACAGACAGGTTCCTCGCCTCTGATTGGCTGGAGCTCTGTTTGAGGTTCACGGACAGGTTCCTCGCCTCTGATTGGCTGGAGCTCTGTTTGAGGTTCACGGGCAGGTTCCTCGCCTCTGATTGGCCGGAGCTCTGTTTGAGGTTCACGGGCAGGTTCCTCGTCTCTGATTGGCTGGAGCTCAGTTTGAGGTTAACAGACCGGTTCCTCAGCTCTGATTGGCTGGAGCAGAGTTGTGGGGTTCACAGACAGGTTTGTCAGCTCTGATTGGCTGGAGCAGAGTTGTGGGGTTCACAGACAGGTTCGTCAGCTCTGATTGGCTGGAGCAGAGTTGTGGGGTTCACAGACAGGTTCGTCAGCTCTGATTGGCTGGAGCAGAGTTGTGGGGTTCACAGACAGGTTCGTCAGCTCTCTGAATGGCTGCTCTTTGTCTGGGCGTACTGAAGCCTGATTTTACACGTCCCAGACGGTGTTTTCTGAGGGCGTTAGCTCAGCCTCCCCCCCGAGTCCAGCCAGCACTGAAACATGAGCCGGGGGTCTCTGTGACACAGACTGGCTCTTAAAGCACTTCACTCTTAATCTGATGTTCTCATTTACTTAGCAGTCTGTATTTGAGCGCCGCTTATCAGTGCTCAGCTATTTGTAAGCATTTGTTAATGTTTTATGCTGAGAACAGCACATGATTAAGAAAAATGCATGTATGACAGTATGACCATGGTACTTGAATTTCCATCATTTTTCTTTTAACCTTAAAGCTCTAATTGGACAGTTTAATATATGATTAAACTTGTTTGAAAGGTACTCCCAGAAATGTCTGTTCAGTCCTCCTGATATAGCAGTAAATAGTGCTGTCTTTCATATAAACATTGTCTCGGGCTGCAACATATGTGGCAAAATTGTCAGTGTTGTGTATCAACATCTGCAATGTCTATTTTGCAAAAAGCTACATGACTTACAGTAACAGTATTTCATGTTACTTTTGCACATGCATGCATTTGAACAAGTCTTAAAACTATGCAGAAAACATGTTATCCATAACAATTGTTTTTTGTCTGTATTAATTGATCTTTTGTAAATGATAAAAGTCTATACATGCCTTATAAAATATGGCTACTTTATGCCACTGAAGCAGAGAACAGATTGGATTAAGTTGGAAGAGCCAACGTCACAGTGCTGTTACCATTGTAATGCCCTCGTTTAAATGTGTCAGCAGTCTGTCCAAAACAAACAGTGTAGTGTGATGTGCAACAGTGGTGACTTGCATGTCTTTGTTTATGTATGCTAATTGTCCACATGCTCTGGAGTCTGCCTCTTTTCACAGGCCTTCTATGGTGTCTAAATTATAATAGCCCCGGTCTTCAGAAGCAGAGAGCTAAGAGACGTTTATGTTACTGTTAGACTGATTTTGCTGCTGCCCTACTGCTTTTTTTGTACAGACATTTAGAATAAATATATAGCTAAAATAAAAATGTATAACTATGCAATAATCTTATATTGTTTATATATTGAATTAATGATCATTTTCTGATGTATTGTGCAGCCTGACTGAGATCTCCTCTCTTCTTGTAGCTGACGATCATCTTCAAGAACTTCCAGGAGTGCGTGGACCAGAAGATGTACCACGCCGAGACAGACGAGCTTCCCGCCGCCTTCGCCGACGGCTCCAAGAACGGTGGCGACCGTCACGGGGCCAACACCCTCCGCATCGTGGAGAAGGTCCCCGGGGCGCACGTGGAGATCCAGGCGCGCTACATCGGCACCACCATTGTCGTGCGCCAGGTGGGCCGCTACCTGACCTTCGCCGTCCGCATGCCTGAGGAAGTGGTCAACTCAGTGGAGGAGGGGGACGACCAGGACCTGTACCTGTGCCTCCACGGCTGTCCGGCCAACCAGCGCATCGACTTCAGGAACTTCCGAGCTCGGGCGGCAGCTGCGGCGGAGGCTCAGGTGGCGGGGCGGGCCAGAGGACAGGCTAATCAGGCGTTCACGTACCAGACGGCAAAGGCCAAGTGCAAAGAGAGGCTGCCGGTGGAAGACCTGTACTTCCACTCTTGTGTTTTCGACCTGCTATCTTCCGGGGACATTAACTTCACCATGGCCGCCTACTACGCCTTCGAAGATGTCAAGATGCTCCACTCGAACAGCAAAAGATATCACATTTATGAGGAGGATATGATAAGCGACGCAAGCTCAGAGACAGCCGTGCTTTCACTTCTTTTGATAAACCTGCTAGCTGTGTTATTGTGGACTGACTTCTGCGACCTCTAGTCCTCTCACGACTCGTATATTTTTGAATGTTTGTCTTGTTGCTCCTCTAAGTCTCGTGAGGCGTGGCGTTTTGTCTCATTTTAGTCGGATCATCAAACGTGCAGACAAGACGAGTTCACCGCCCCAATCATCACCTGGATATCCCGACCGAGGATTAAGACCCTGAAATGGGAATGCATGCTTGTCCGGATGATCTTTGTGGAGAAAGAGGAGGTTTAAAAAAGCCAGGCCCGTGACGCTGCCGAAGGCTCATGTGTCTTGGAGATGGTCTGACAGGAGGCCTTTGTTAGACTGAGGCCTCAGAAGCAGCTCCCCTGAGTTTGATACAAGCTTTTGGGGAATGTGTCCTGGAGAGAGCCAAAAGGATGTCAGAGCAGCGTCTCCGCTCGTCTGCTGCGGGGATCAGTGGTGGATATTGTTAGGAGTGTGAGAGTGCAGTAGTGAAATATGTAAGCACAGGTTAGTATCTGTGCTCAGTTTTGTGTTTTTTTAAAACGCAGATAGTTAGAGGCCGTTTCCACTGAAGCAGTAAAGTGCAGACTGGGTCAGGTTCGGTCAGTTTCTGATAAAATGCCATACTACTTTGGGAACAAGCTGGCCTTTTAGTTCCATTACAGCGGTTGACTTTCCAAAAGGTGGAGCTAAACACCACAGTTTCTTGATCGGACGATAGATTATGCTTACTTGAGCTAAAAACAAGACGCATCTCTTATTGTTGTAGTAAGAGGAAGCATGTTTAAAGATGTCCTACCAGATTTTTTTTTTTTTCTTCAGCAGCATAGAAGAAGTAATTTCTGAAAAAATGAGACTCGGAGGTCTCATTATAAAGCTTATTTGACAGAAGGGGGAACTATTTTACCAATCACACGCTCACAAACAAAGGGGATGGTCCCGTTCAGACACTTTCACTGGCTAAATCCAAGCGCGTGCAAATCTTTATACACTGGAGTAATGGCAGTGGCAAGTCCAACTGGAAACATAACAATTCTACTACTGGCTCTAACTGCTTACACCACAAAATAGCAGAAAAAAAACAAAAGCAAAATGCAAATCTGACATTAAATGAAACAAAACATAAATAGATAAGAGAGAAGAAGTGGGCCTTTAATCTAGCATTTATCAACTACAGCTCTTTCTGGTTGTAGACAGTTGGCATGGCTCTGGCTCTTACTTTGTAAATCAAAACACTGCTCCACATCAAATGGTTAGTTTTGAAAATGAACCGTACTGCTCCAGTGGAAACAAGGCTTTAGAGACATTTGTTTCAATTGTGTTCCATTTTCCACAAATAGAATCCATAAAGGGAAAAAAAATAGTGTGTTTGATGCATCTTTTAAAGTCAGACCGTCGCTTTTGTTGTTTGATCAGATATTTTAGTCTGAAACGTGAATGTAACCAACCGCAGCAAAGGAACAAATGAGGCTAAGGGCACTCGGCGTGTTTACAGAATCTACATCAGCCAATCCCGAACAAGCTGTCTTCATTTAAAAATATGTCATCGCTAATCATTTAAAGGTCCCCTATTGTGCTAAACTGACTTTTTTGAGCTTTTTGTTTCCACTTCTAAAGCATACCTGGAATATTTGTGTCATTCACGCCTGTTTGAGTAATCCTGTATTCTGAGGCTGTCCATTTCTTAAGATTGAAAACGCTCGGTCTCACAGCTCTACGTAGACAACATGAAACCAGGAAGTGCTCCTGCGCATTGCAGCACTTAAATTACCCTCGCTATGAAGCTGTCAGCTCATTTACTTATCTGTTAGCATCATGTTGCTGATAGCCATGCTAAATAGCCATTTTATGCTTTGTCCATTGCTTACTGTTCCAAGGGTTCCCGCAGGGCATTAAAAGTTCTCTTTCCATACATGTACATTATTTTAAGTTATAAATCCTGAAATAATAAAGCAAAGGTGTGCAAAACTATTTCAAAAGCAGAATATGGGACCTTTAAGTAGAACATAGCGTGCTTAGAAGCAGTAAACGCGTCTGTAAGCGTTCATTTTTGTGGCTCAAGGTCATTGCCAAAGAACAAGCGCTCGTGCCAACATTCTCCTCAGAGCTCATCTTTTACACCGGGGGATTTGTAACCGTGTATATTGTGATTGTCGAATTTACCGCACATTAAAACTGAGCGCTGCGGTCTGACCCAAACAGCGCTGGGTGGGCACAGTTCACCCCTCACTTCTCCTTACACTGAAGTATTTTTAGCAGGCCGTACTACTGCTAACGCGTACCGATGGATTTTCACGATTGTACCGTTGTGTTCATAGACTCGTATTCGTCATTTTTGCAGTAAACTCTTGTGTAATGTGAGACTGTACATAACGTTCAGTGGGTTTTGTTTGATTTTTTGCATTTTTATAAACATCAGTTGTTTTGGTGAATGTGAAACCTTTTAATTTTAAAAGGGATTGTACTGGAACATGAACACCAATGAGCTCATATTCTTAATACCCAAACCATGAAAATACTGTATGTTTACTGTTTGCCAACTTTAATATTCAGCTCTGAATACTTGCCATCTTGTGTCTGAAGGTACATCTGAATAGTGCTGTTGGTGTTAATGTTTTATTTAAGCACTTTATGTTTTACATTTAGCTCTTTATGAATTGGAGTTCTGTGTCAAATAGATAATAAAAAAGGGAAAAATAATAAAAATGCCAGACAGATCAAAGTGTGTTTGTTTGTAAAGTAAATCTTGTCACACGCAGCTGTTTATAATGTAAATTATTTATTGAATAAAAGAAAATGTCTTGTTGATGTATGTGTAGTCTCTTTTCTTCTGGTGCAAATATTTCTTATTAGAAAGTTGCTACCATTATCAGTGTAAGAGCGCCTCCTGCTGGACAAATGATGTGTTTAGTAGCTTTTTTGAGAGGGACTTAATGTGGCTCAGTAAAACAGTTAGTGTTTTAGAAAAATGAAGACATTTACAAGACAGTGACAGGTAAGTTATTCCCCACAGCAAGTAGAACATTTCAGTTCAGGAGAAGTAGACAGGAGCAACCACTGTTAGAAATGGAAGTTAACTTTCAGACCAACTAACAAGGCTTTAACATCAGTGCAAGTGTGTGTTGCATAGAAGGGATTTATTGTCATTTATTTTGACATATGACGGTTCTTAATCTGTTCCTTTGTAAAACATAGTACAAGCTGCTTCATGTGGTTCTGGACCAAAGTATGGGCCATTTCTTGAAGCAGAGCCAGAGGAAATACCAAATCTAGTATTGGTACCACTGATAGTACTAACAAGTCTTTTGGAATTATGGTCCTGATTTAGTTACATTTTTATTTTATTATATATTTAGTCCTGGTGTAGAGCCGGCTTAGTCCTGGTTTAGTCATGCTTTAGTCCCAATGTAGACCCAGTTTTGACATGGTTTAGTCTTGCTTCAGCTCTGGTTTAGAACTGGTTTAATCATTTTTTTTTTTCCTCAAGATGGAGCTGCTTTAGTCCTGATTTCATCCAGGTTTACACCTGGTTAACTCCTGGAATATACCTAGTTTAGATCTGACTTAGTCCTGCTTTACGTCCGATTTCGTCAAGATTTAGGCTCACTTTTGTTCTAGATGGTACTCAAAAAGCCCAATATTTTCTCAAGTGCTACTTAATAAAGTTTCAGACTGTCTAGGGATACACACAGGTGCCACTTAAAACAGTATATAGTTTAGTCTCTGGGGGTTTTGCTCCTGACTGCTCCTCCAAACTGCTAGTGTGTTGACATCTATAAGTTAGAGAATAAGTTATAATAAGTATCTCATTAAGTATTTAATCTATCAATTTGGCAAAAAGGTCTGCAAAATATTTATATGAAGAGACAAGCTGTAACAGAGTAACAGTTTTATTACATATGTCCCACATATGTACAGCACATGTCGCATAAAGAGTGGTTTTGTCACAAATATAAATTATTTCCTCAACAACGCATGATACACAACTGTAGCTTTAACAGGGAGGATTAAACACATGATTTCATTACTGCTTCAGCTTAAACCCAGCACCACATTCAGAATCAGGACAAAATGTGGTCCCTGTACGGCTTTATACACTGGCTTAACACTACGTCCCTTCTACCTGCCCCATACTGTCCAATTAATGAGATTAATACACACAAATAAGGCACAATGGAAAAGCTTTCAAGGAAAAAAATGCCAAACATCGGCACTGAACAAATTCCTAATGAAATGCCTTTAGCAGACAACGTTTTGGAACCCATAACAGAAGGCCTAAAATCAAATAAGGAAAGTTGTAGTTGTAGTTAAAAGTGCAAGCTGGAAAAGGATCAAAATACTTCCTAATACTGAAAGGCAAAATAAAGTTAGTGTTATGATTTGTTGCACTGTTGCCGCCTTGAATACTGCTGGTCACTGGTTTACCTACAAAGATTATTTCCATAATGAGCAAAGCAAAGAGATGATGAAAATACAGAAATCATTATCTGTACAAAAACGACAAGATTTGACACTTTTGCAGTGAGTGTGGACAGGTGAGGCGTTCTCGTGACTTCAAGATTCAGCTACATTTGAAGGTGCATTAACAACATTCTTTTTTCAGATTCACAAAACTTAAAGCTAAACTCAGAAAAGAAGAAGAATAAAGAAGTCCCGTGTCATTATGGTTCTTTTTGGGGGAAAAAAATAAAAATAAAAAATTCCACACGTGATCCGTTCAGGCACTTTTAGGATTCAGTCAAGTCAGTTTATCCAAAATCCTAAATGACTGTTCGATAATAGTTCCATAGGACTAAGCATCAAGAAACACTTCAGTCAGTGTTAGCAAGTCTGTCTGTATAAATAAAGATAAACATGTTTTTGCTCCCCGTCAGAGGGAAGTGGGGCGGAGCTTTTTGTTGCTTGTATGAAGGGTGCAGTACGAGCTTGTTTCCATTAGTGTGGTACAGGTCAGGCTGGTACAGCACCGTTTGGCCAATAAGAGCACTATAGACCCTTTCAGTGTGGGTAAACAGAATGGCTGCATTTTAAAGAATGATGCCATGAACTTAACAGACCATTATATATTTTCTATGGAGGGTTTAGCATTAGCCACAAAATATCGCAAATGATATACGACGATATACAAGCCCGGTTAGACAATATTAACGAGCATGGCGACATTTAGCTGTTTTGTTTGACATAGCAATTAGCATCTATAATTAGCATATTAGCTAAAGGCTATATAGTATGCTGAGGGTTTCAATTTTAACATTATGCTGGAGTAGTATTTACAGAAATTTTTTTTGTTTGCTCAGATTTAATTCATAGATCACCACAAATCCTACTTTAAAAGGTTCCAGATTGTGCTGTTTTCAGGCTTTTTGAAATGGTTTTGGACACCGTTGCATTAGTATTTCACATTTATACCTCAAAATAATGTATATGTGGAAAATGTCTTCTGTTGCGGAGGTGTTACTTTCACTTTACAGAGAACACACATAAATGGCTGTTTAGCACAGCTATTAGCAACATGATGCTAACACAGATAAATGAGCTGACTGCTTCGTAGTGATGGCAAGAAAGAAATTTAAGAAAGAACGCTACTTTTAACCACTCTGAATACGTCACTCATAGAAGGGTCTATAGTCATGAGCTTCACCCTTTAGAAAGTTTGACCAGACACTTGGGACCAGGGCCCAAAGTGTTCCTTAGTAGAACATTACAGTGTTTTGGTAATGTCATTGAGTGGGTGCTGACCCGTCCCGTACCACTTCGCTCCAGTGAAACTATCCTACTGATGATTCTCTTCCCCTCAGAGAGCTGCTTGTCTCTTAAGCCTGTGGAAACTTTACGTTTTCCTGTTCCAGTTGGGGTCCATGATGGCGTTGGGGTCCACAGGCCTCTCCAGGGGGGAGCGGGAGTCCTGAGGAGACTTGTGGGTCTGGGGAGAGCGGGGGTCCAGCAGAGGAGGGGGTTTGTCAGTGTGGAAAGGCCGGTAGTGGTCTGGTCCAGGGGGGCCACTCTGCCTGTGGTCTGGAGCTCGCCTGAAGTCCTGCTGGATGGGACCGTCCCGTCCGGGGTGGTAGTTGGGGCGGAACTCATCGGGGCGTCTTCTTTTGGGATCTGGATGTCTAAAAAAGGGGTCAAAAAAAGATTTTATAATGAGCAGCATTAACAATGACAACATTAAGAACAGCTCTAACCCTAACCCTACAATAGCAGCTTATTGGACACGCAAAGTTGCTTTACAAAAGAAATCGATGAGGTGGGGTGGGTTCTGAGCAGTGCTTTAGGGGGGTAGGGGTAGGGCTGGGTATTGTTCACATTTTTGATACCAGTACTTAAACGATACCTGGTTTTTGATAGGGATGTACCGATCAACTTTTTTTGGCTTCCGATCCGATATTGATCATTTCATGTTTGATTTTGGTGGATATGAGTCCCAATACCAATCTTTTTCATAATTATTTTATGTATTTTGTAATAACGCCTAACATACTGCATAGCTTGTTTTTATGCTAAATATATCTGTACAAAAGAGCAGCAAAGCAGCAGCAGTGTATATTACCCTCACCAATGACATCAGTGAGGACATAAAAGTCTTTTAGTTTAAGCCCAATCTGGTTCTAAAGGCCAGGTGTGTTATATAATACACCATAAGAGGCCTATGAAAAGACGCTAAGCAGAGCATGTGGCTAATAAAGTTATGGCTGAAGGCTGTACGTCACACTATGCTGTTCGTTTTGAAACTGCTGCCACATCCAAACGGATGCATTACTAAGGTAAAGGGACTTTTTTTCTCCGAGATTATTACAGTTTTTAGCGTCTGTCGTCTCCACATTTAGTATTTAGTAAGTTGCTGTAGGCGTTAGCATTTGCCACAACACCGCTAACAGCCGCAGCTCTTAGAGGATACTATTTCAGCTGAAATTGGTTATAGATAAAGCCTCTTTTGAAAACGTCCAAAGTAAAAAACGCAATTAAATTTTTTTCACCCAGTCTTACTGCCACACTACTACTACACGTTGAGATAGTTTGCGTTTTGATTTGCGGCAGATGATCAGCTCAATCACGTGACTTAATCCGATCCAATTCGATCGCTGAAAAATTCTTTGATCGGCGCTCCATACAGATCTCTTGATTGGAATCGGGATAGCCCAAGTTTTCGATATGGTACCTGAGCAATACTTTTTCTGCTACCTATGGTGAGCTAATTCATCTTCTACAATCATAAAACACAATAATATTAAATAAAATAGTCCATTATGATTGTTTCTTGTCAAGTCTCTATACGGTGAAAAGTGACTACAATTATACTTTTTTTGCAAAGCAGTGATTATGTGCAAAAATTCTTTCACCGCTTCTCCTACCAGAGCAATCTCTGCAACTGCTGCCCCCTAGTGGCACTGAAGTGGAGTAGATTCCCGCATGTAGTGAGGTCTCAGTTATGTTCACACCACAGTTATTTTTATTCATTGAGTTATTTGTAGACCTCAGTGGCTCAATAACAAACATTTCTGTATGAGGTGGAAATGACACCAGGAAAGAAAAAAAAAGGAAATTCAGCCACACTATGTGCCAGTCCCAAGCCTGGATAAAATTTTGGGAGTGGGATTCAAAAGTCAGTCTCATGCAGGTTTCTAGTCTGTAATGAGTCTGAGTTCCTGATGTTTGAAAGGGAATTTCAGAAAGTTTGGGGCAGCAGCAGTAAGGCTTGGTCCCCCTAGGTGCTTGGCTCTGGTGATGGGGGTCAGGAGGCTGGAGTCAGGAGATCGGAGGCGCTGCTGTGGGGGTGAGAGCTGCGAGATAAGAGGCTAAGTACCTGTCGTAGTATGGCCGGTGTGCTCTGTGGTCACGGTCGTTGCTGTACTCGTATGGTCGTTTCCGCGGGGACGTGTTGTTGCGGTAACCTCCCGAGCTGCGGTATGAATCTCCGTGTGGACGCCGGTCGCCGTAGTGGTCCTTGTAGCGGTCGTACTGATGGTGGCGCTCTCCCTGCCACGGCTGGCTGCTGTTCCCTGGGTAGTTGTACTTACGGTCTCTCTGCCAGTCTCCCCGGTCTGAGAAAAAATATTCAGTTTATACATGTTTTTAAAATGATAACCGATCTTTATATTAACCTTAACAAAAACTCTCCACACATACCATCGTTGGGGAAGTGTCTCTTGCTCCCAGTGTTGTATGGCTCTCGGTGGTGTCCATGTGAGCCTGCCTGGTTCTGATGGGACCCTGGTTTGGAGGACTGGGTTCCTGTGGAGTCCCGGCTGGACCCTGAAGGTTCTGGTCTGAACGGCTTGGGTTTACCACCAGAGTCATCCTTTTTCTTATGCTCCTTCTGCAAAAGGCAAGGTTGTTTTTTTTTGTGTTTGACCAGAGATAACAGTGTCCCTGTGAAATGCTCCCTTTTGCATGGGTACTTTGGCAGGTTTTTGTGCCAGAAGCCTTTTCTGACCTCTGATGTCTGGCACCAAAGGCAAGGGAAATAAGCACTTAATTAAAGGATATTTCATAAAAGCTACAGGACATGCTCACCTCTTCTTCATGTGATCGCTTCTTTTGGGCCATCTTGTAAAGTTTGTGGAGCTTCCTTGCACCAAATTCAGTAAACTTAGATACAAATATCCAGAGGTTTCTAGCAAACAAGAAAACAAAAGCATTAACATATGAAGTTAATATTCAGGGGCAAAGCCACAACTCAACTACATCTCAACTGCAGCACTTCTCAACCACACCTTTATCTCAGCAACCCCAAAGCTACACATATACATGAACATAAACTAGTCTTATAAAGGTTACACATTATTCTACTAACAACAGTCAGCCCTAGTCATGTAGCGCCCTCACCGTCTCCAGAGTTTGACGTGCTCGGGGTCGCTGTAGGCCTTGAGGCACTCGGTGATCCGGTCTCCGATCTTCAACAGACATGTGCGGGTGTGCTGCAGCTGCTCCTGGTCTGTCAGGCCCTCGTCCGGCTTGTCCAGCTGCTTAAGGGCCTTCTTCACAGGACGCATGCGCTCCTTACACTAAACGTACAACATTTCATAACATTATTTTTGATCATACAAAAACACATCAGATGTAATGTTATTTAGAGTTCAAAGAATAAGTTTTTCCCCCAACAGTTTTCCCTGTCTTTCATAACCTTTGCCAAATCGTGACCAAAAATGACTTTGTGATTCTGTCTAGTTATACCAAATACCAATGCCAAATAGTTATCAGAAAATAAAACAAAAAAAGGATTGTTGGTGGTGTCTAGCTTGACAGGACAAATTCATATTTCCAAAACTTTGACCAAACTATTAAAAATCTATAACTTTTTCATAACAACATTGAAATTACAATTACAACTTCTCTAGATTGTTTTCTGACCTTCTGATCCCTGTGGGGTGTACTACAAAGAGATACGTCTGGTTAAGCGCGCTGAGTCCTAAACCCAGGATATCCTGTCTCACAATTGTGGCTCTTTTCAGCGTGGTCAGATCACCATGGCAACATACGCAGCAGAGTTAACCTGGTCCAGTGTAGGATATGTTCCCAAGTTAGGGCTATGATCTTTTTCTGTATTTTAATATATTTCTCTTAAAAAAATTTTGGCCAGCACTGCATTCTGAGTTTGGGGAGTGATTGTACTAATCAATTTTAACATTATCCATCGCATTTGATCACTTCAAAATAGGAGCCTGTAGACGGAGGTTTGATTTTACCGTGGCTCAAAGTGTCACTCAGCATTACCCAAGGGACACACAACTCATAAACAGTTGAATGAGAAAAAGACATCTACAAAGTCACACTTGTAGTCCGTATTCTGAATGTGTATTATGGAACACTGTAATAATCAACAGTTTTAAAAGATCAAACCCTGGCTTTAAGAAGGCTGCTGATAACTGCCGTTTCTGATACTTGTTAACTCTGAGCTGAGTTTCAGGCTTTAAGAAACCAGCTCGTGTAAATAAGTAGTTATGGTTATGTCCAGCACTTTTCGTAATATAGGCCTCTGGTATTAAAAAGTAGTAAATTCAAAGAAGCTTACAATACTGAAAGTCTCCTGGTCGAGTTCATCGTCCTCTTTCCCTTCGATGGGAACAGGCTCAGAACCAGCTGTGATGTGAACTGGACCTTGGTTCTTCCTCCCTTTGACTGCTTTAGACTAAAACATCACAGACAAACATGTTTTTATTAGGATTTCAGCATTCACACCAGTACGAGGCATTTCCTATGGCGTTATAGTAATACCTTCTCCTTCCTGGGCTTGGAGGCCTTCTTCTCTTTCTCTCCATCCTTCTCCTTTTTCGGAGTTCCCTGTTTCTCTTTGTTTTCTTTGTTGGCCCTTTTCTTTTGTCTCTTCTTGGCGGGGGACTTCTCCGTTCCGTCATCCTGCTGGAGACAATACAAGTTGAACAATAAAAACATATGTACTTCAACACTTTGAATGACTCCCTGCTCTCATGTTACTGATTAGGATCTTTATTACCGCTAGCCACAAAGCTGTAGCATGTACTAAGTGTAAACTAGCCTATAAGGTAGCTAATGTTGCGATGACAATGTGGAGGCTCACCTTGACCTCGCCCTCCTCTGATTGGTTGTCGGAGAGGCGTGGGGAGGAGATCTCGTTGCCCTGCTCGTCTTTGAGAACAGTGCTCTCCTTTTTGACCCGGGGCTTCCTCTTCTTCACTTTGACCTTTAGAGGAAGCAGTGTGAGTGGTGAGGTCATGTGTTCAGATCAAAGCCTGGTGTGGTGGGATCGTGTTACAGTTTTAAACAGTACCTCATCTCCCAGTTTAGACATATCTGCGCTGTCCTGCTCTTTCTTCAACAGCTTCAGAAGGTACTCGGCTCGGGCCTGCAGCTGCTTACCCTGGGGCTTTTTACTGGGGTCGTCTGGCAGGATCTGAGGACAGGAAGGTTACTGTGAGGTTGTGACCTTTACTCATTTATTCACTTCACTCAGAAGTAAAGCCGGCTTTAGTGCCCTCATTCCCAGGCTTCCTGACACTGTAATTCCAATGCATTTAAAAAGGGAAAACGGTCAAAAGTATGTGTACCCTTCTGGATTTTCTTTATTTCTGCATATTTGCCACATGTACATATTTTGATTCATCAACAGTAGTATACATTATATATTATAGAGTAAATACAAAATGTAGTTTTTTTATGAATATTTCATTTATTAAGGGAAAAATCTGACCAAAGTTACCTGGGACTATTTGCAAATATAGGTTCAACCCTTGTTAAATCATGAATTAATTATGATAACCATTTTGGAAAGCAGAGTAAAGGGAGAGGGTTTCAAAGCCATTTGTAAGGCTTTGGGACTCCAGCAAACCCTGGTGAGAGCCATTATCCACAAATGGCGGTGACTTCAAACAGTGGTGAACCTTCTCAGGAGTGGCTTGAGTCAACGACTCATCCAGGAGGTTCGATGCCAATAAAAGATATGTAAAAATATAAGAAATCCATAAGGGTGCACATATTTATGAGTCAAACTGTATTATATTTCTGCCCCTGCTTCATGTGACCTAAACTGACAGTCTGCACTGTTGCAGCTATGACCACTCAGAACTACTTCATATCCTGACATCAGGCAGAACTGCAACTCCAGGAGTAGCATGGCTCACAAAAACAACTTGGGTATGGGTCTATTTTTTTTTTTAATGCAAGAGTAAAAATTAGGATATTTACCTTCTCCGCCAACTTCAGGTCCGGATCGGTCTTGATCAGGTCCCAGTTTCCAAAGCCGTGTTCGTAGATCCCGAGGAGCAGCTGGACATCATCCTGGAGGTCCCAGTCTACGTCAAAGTGAGCCAACTTCACCCTGCAGGTCAACGTAAACCTGGGGGAAAGGTTTACATTAAATAGGCAAACTACCAACAAGAAAAGATTTCTCTTACTTAAACTGTAACTTACTTGTTTCTCTCAGCAGGGTTGGGTGCCACTGCTTTGTGCAGTGGCTCAAACTCCTCCTCGTGTTGGATGATAGATTTGGCATTGACCTGAACTCCTGAGATCTTGATATTGATTCCTCTCCGTTTCCCAGGACCTTTGGCTACAATAGGATCATGTGTTATATTCAACCAGAACATTTTCCAAGGTTTTACAGTATTTAACTAATGCGACATGCCTTCCACAGGATTCTCCTTGAGCTGTTCCTCGTGCTCCTGCACTGCTGTCACACAGCTGCTATGGATGAGTTCACCAAGTCTCTTCAGATCAGCGATGGATTTGTCCACCAGCTCAGAGTCTCGAGCAATGGCCTCTAACCTGCAAACACACAAGAGCATAGCATTCTGTTACTTTCTGTAGAATTGTGATGTGCTTATTAAAAGTGGATCAAGGCTTTTCTTACCTTTCAAGAGGGGCTCCAAATTTCTTGTATGCCTTAATGAACCTGCAAACAAATATTATTATTATAAGAAATGTCCACATGGCTCTCTTAAACATGGTAGCTCCAGGTTTTGTTAACTGAAATGTAAGACCTTTTTAAAACTTGTAAAACCTTGGGGCTAACCTGCTTTAAATAGCTCTAATACCTGCGGATCTCAGCGTCCGTAAACCCCTCCACGTTGTTCTTGCGGGCTCTGGGCCTCCCTCTTTTCTTTGGTTTTTTGTCATCATCGCTGTCGTCGCTGTCACTGTCAGAGCCGGAGGAGCGGTTCTTCAGTTTGGAGCCCACATCACTGTCACTGTCGTTGGCCTGGGCCTGAACACACAGGGGTCACGTGGGTTAAGAAAACATTCTTCTGATCCCAGTGAGAGAGAAAAATCTGCTCATACCTTCTTATTAGAGCTCCTGCTTCGAGGCAACATGAAGATGTCCTCCATCTCCCTCTGCTTCTCCTCCTCTTCTATTTTCCTTCGCTGTTCCTCCGGGATAATGTCGTCCCATTCCCGCACAGGTTTCTCTTCAAACTCAGCAGTGCTCTCCTCCATAGTGGAGAAATTAGCAACCTACAACATAAAACCAGAAAAATATATTAAAAGATTAAAATAATGATTTAAGTAAAAAAAAAAATCTATTAAAATAGCATTTATAGCATGGAATTGTAGTAGCCTATGATTAATAATAAAGATTTACCTTGAACTGGGACAGTAGTTCGTCTGTAGCACTGGAGCCCTGGTCACTCTCTCTGGTTTCAGCCAGCCTCAAGATCTCATCTATGTCCATTTCCTGTGGAAGGTTTATTATTTACATCATTGGAGCATGGGCACAAGAACACTGGGTCAAAATTCCCTCATCCTGGCTTACTCTTCAACCAACATTAACAATTAGGCTACAACATTTTAAAAGTGTTGTGTCGAGGCCCAAGTATAGGTCTTCACATCAGGTCACCTGCTGACTCTGCTTACAGATGATTACGCTTGAACTGAACTGCTAATGAAGAGTCTTTGTCCTGCTGTTTGATAGCATTATTGTTATTTGTTGTTTTGGGCTTTTTTTTTTTTTGGCAGTGTTCTAGTCTGGGATGACAGTGGCACAGGAGGTTAAGAAGGGGGGTTGGTGGGTTCTCACTCGACCCAATGCATACTGTCAATGGCCCTCATTTAGTAAACTTGCGTACACCAAAAACAATGGGCATACTTCTAGAGTACACCCAAAACCATGCAAGTTTTGGGATTTATCCATATGGACGTGAGCGTACGGTATGCTCAAATCCTACACCAGCTCAGGAGGTGGCGTACATTTTTGCAAGTTTGAGTCAGCGTCAATATGCGTGGCAAAATAAGACCATAAAACGCATTGCCACCTCAAATCTATATACTGTTACAGTCCACTGTAACAAAAATTGCATTTTAAATATTTTACTGTAGGGCTTTATATCGAGAAGCACTAGTTTACAGTAGACTTTGTGTGGGTGTTTTCTCCGCTATAGTTTAGCTTTTTTGCCGTATTTTGTGCTTCCATGCTGTATACTCTGTGGCTGAGGCCTCTAAGACCTTGAATATTTTGGGGCATTTCAATTAAAATCACACTTGTTTTCAGCAGTCAGATTTATCACCAGCTGGTTGAGTGTACGGTGTGACTGGAGTGGTATGCACGGTTTCATAAATACCATAAATCCAGTTCAGCGTATGCACATTTTACGCAAGAATCTGCACCTGTTTCTATGCAACTTTGATAAATGAATGCCATTGTGTCCAGAAACGTAACCCACATTGCTAAATCACTGTGCAACATGCACACCACATAGAAAGACACGTGGTTGAAGAGTGAGACACTGTGCAGGGTTTTTTTAGTTTCCTATCAACAGAATACAACCACACAAATCGTATATTGTTTACCTGTGGTTCTGATTCTTCACCTTCTGCCTCTTTAAAAAGATCTTCTGCACCAAACTTCAGGATAGCAGTTAGTTCTTCTTTATTAAATGGATTGGAACTGTTGATCACAGGCAGCATCTTAGCATAAAGACATGACCCTAATATGATCAAATATTATGATGAATCTCACTTTGTGCTTCCTGCGCTGTTGTCTAGAACTGTGCGGCCGGTGGTGTCCATCCTCTGAATGACCAGATGGTCCAAAACCATTTTTTTCTTTGCTCTTTCAATGATATCCTCCTCTACTGTTCCTTTGGTCACCAGTCGATAAATATTCACCTGACAAAGAGAAGAAAAATTATAGACTCACTCATTTTCAGTAGAACATACGTTATTTAGGAGAAAAGATAGGTTACCTGTTTCTTCTGCCCAATCCTGTGAGCTCGAGCCTGGGCCTGCAGGTCATTCTGAGGGTTCCAGTCTGAATCAAAGATGACCACAGTGTCTGCGGAGGCCAGGTTTATTCCCAAACCTCCAGCTCTGGTCGACAGCAAGAAGCAGAAGTCCTGAAGAGGCATAAATAAAAGTTCTAAATGTTTCTATTAAAATTAAAACATGCCTTGCTCACTCGCTTGCTGACTAATGACAAGTGTGTAATAATCAGCTTAACTACTAAATATGTAATCTCGTTTAATACTTAATACACTCCAGATAAAAATCTTAAGACCGGGGGAAAAAAATTATAAATATCAGCATTTCACGCTATTGGATTATAACCAGGTTGTAAGAAGAGAACAAGAGGAAATGAGAGAGTAGGCGATTGATTGAAAACTACTTTAAACTAAAACAGGCTGTTTATCAAAAGTTTAAAACCAAAGCCTGGAAAAACTGTCAACTAATTAATTAATCATTTAATCATTGACTGAAGTATTCATCGACTCTGAAACATGCCATGTGCTGGGAGGAGGGTTTATTACCAAAAGAGAGCAGTAAAGCAACAAAAACAGTTAAAAATAATGTGCATTTTGTGTTTTTGATCAAAAATATCTTTGTGTATATACAGTATATGCCTTATCAAAACATCTTGCAGTGACATAGTTGTAACTGTCTGGTCCGAATTTTGTAAAAATTAAGTGATTTTTGATAGAATTTTCAAGATTTTTAAATGGGAACTAAAACACCGCAAGTTTTTAACCACTTTAACCATGCACACTTCACTACCGGATCAATAATCGATAGATTAATCGATTATCAAAATAATCGCCAGTTGCAGCTCTAGAGCGTTGTGAAGTGCAGAGTTGTCCTGTTTAAAGACCCAGCCATCACCACACAGACGAGGGCACTGAGTCAACAACCCGAAACTCCATTGATGATAATGATATTATTATTATTATTATTATTATTATTATTAGATTGGATTTATATTGCACTTCTAAAAGCGCTTTACAGTAATCCATTATTTAGTCACTCCTCAGTCACAATTGGTGGTGACTTTAGATCAGCCAATAAACAGCCTGTTTAGTTTGAATGTGATTTTTGATCAACTGTCCTTTTTTGCATTCTGAAGCTCTACTTACAACCTGGTTATGATCCAAAAGCTCAATATGCTAATAATTTTTTTCCCAGTTGTAAGATTTAGTTTTTTGGACAGTATGTAGATTGCTGTAGGTGTGAAGAAAGCCAAAATGTTTTTGAAAAAATACTAAACTCTTTGTGTTGGCCCTATGATTGACTGGCAATTATCAAGAGTGTGTCTGTTACCAATGTACAAAATGTATAGTGTATGTCAACAATGCCATTCTTGGTGTAAATGACAGCAGTGGTCTTAATGAACTTATCAATCTGGTATTACTTGGTCTGGTTTGGCCTATTTGTGTCTTGGATCTACACAGCCTACATCCACAGAAAATCTTGGGTTAGTAAGGAAACAAATGTTTGGACCAAAACCTGGTCAGTTCCTGTGACAATGTGACAATGAATCTTAAAGAACTGACAGGGAGGGTCACACGTTTTCACTTTCTCCTCTGTATACTGACTTGCAGCAAAGTTAGAATGTGGAATTTAGTATGGTACACTGTTGCTTTGACTTGGGTTACATAAGTTTCATAACTGCTCTATGAATATCTCAGACTGTCTAGTAGCTGCTGCTCAGCAAGACTACTATTTAGGATGACATCACCCCCAGTCTCTGACCATAGACTTTCTGCAAGTCTGTAGGAAACGCAGTCAAGTCGACCACTGCACATTAATACGAATTTTATTGTACATAGAGAATACTAACCTCTGAGCCTTCTGCGTTAAAGTGGTCCAGAGCTTGTTTACGGATCTCTCCCTTTATGGAACCATCCAGTCGCTGCGAAGAACAGACAAAGTGTCAGATTTAGGCTTTGTCCACTTTAACATGTGCATTCCTCCACTGTATACCCTTAAGTGCCTACACCAGTCACCTATATGCTGATCACTAGAGTCTACAGCAAACACTACATCAGCACAAACTGCCCCGGCTCAATGACTTGCAGCAGCACTGCTGGTGTTCAGCAGCACATAACTGGTCGGTATAAATAACCGTATGTACTTGGGCGGGTAGGTTTGCAACAACATGGATACCCGATTCCCAATTCGGTCCAGGCAAAACAAGCCCCCAGCACCTCAGCCAAACACAAAGGTCAAAAACGGAAATACTGTGCCCTAATAAACTGCTGTTATCATGCTAATGGGCAAAAGTTTCAAATTTTTATCAAAGAAAGTAGTGACATTAGTGACACAACTTCCACAGCAAATGACATTGCACTGCTTGAGATACAAGCTGTAATAATTTGTACTTATGCTGTACTTAAATATTGAAATTTTGTATACGTACTGCTCTATGGGGAACTATTGAGACTACTGTAGATGTTATTGCACACAAATACTAAAATACTGCATACATATGACTGGGAAGAAGACTGCTTTTAAGTACATTGTACCTGAAAGGGGTATCGTCTCATAGTAAGATACTCTGCCAGGATGTCCAACATGCGGACCATCTGAGAGAAGATCAGAACTCTGTTTCCTCTCTCTCGGAGTCGTGTCAACAATTTGTCCATGAGCACCAGCTTCCCACTGCCCCGGACGAGACACTAAAGAAAATAGATAAACATGTTATCTACAGGTACATTAGGTAGAATACAACAACTTAAACACTAATTTGACTGTGTGGTTCTGAAGCTGGTTAATTCTTTGTTAAGATACTAAAAGTACTCCATATACTACTATACGCAGAGTCAGGTTTCATAATATTTAATAGATTACTTTATGGTTTTTTTTTTGTTTTGTTTTTTGAAGGAGCCTAGATACTGTAGCACATAGGCCCAGGTAGGTTTGGATAGCTTTTTTACATTAATCACTAAAAATTATCATATGAAAACTGCTTTCTGCATTTACTCTGGTTGCCTTTGTCTAATGTTAAAGAGTGTTAGATGATCTGAAACATTAAACCTTAAGCCTTGAACAAATATGCAAAAATATAACACATTGTCCACATCATAATACAGTATATATGCCAGAAACTCTGAAGTTCCTATACAGGATTTGAACTTGTGCTCACAGGTACAGAGCTAATAAAAAATGCATTTTCTCCACTAAGCTTCCTACATATGTTTCAAAAGCCTCAGCTTTCCTGTGTGAATTCAGCTCTTATGTCTGTTTCATTGTAAAGCCAGCCTGAGGCGCTGCTCACAGTCAAAGAGTATACCTGCAGCTGTTCCTGGTGCGTATCTCCCTCTCCCTCCTCCGGCTGTTTAATGAGAAAACTGTGGTTACAGCACTTCTTCAGCTCCATGACGATGTTCAGAAAGCCCGAAGAACTGCCTCTGGTGCCTTTGGAAAGGGCCTTGTAATTCCTCGTAAGAATCCATCTGGAAATATTACAGAATAAGACTTGGTTAATCAGTCAGGTTAAGGAAATAGAAGAGCAAAAAAAAAGATGTTACCGTATGAATGCTAACCAGTTTGGCAATAG
This sequence comes from Bostrychus sinensis, assembly GCA_020698575.1. NCBI lineage: Eukaryota > Metazoa > Chordata > Actinopteri > Gobiiformes > Eleotridae > Bostrychus > Bostrychus sinensis. Next base: position 29,234,844 of record CM036251.1, on the reverse strand, counting down.
CCACTTTATTCTGAGTACTTTTAAAATATTTCATGGATTTAGCCATTGAAAACGATTTATTAAATGATGAAGTGACCCCCCCCCCCACCACCACCACCCAAGCAGTGGGAGGAGTGCAGCAGGTATTGAGTATTACAATATTGCTTGAATATGACATCAGTACACAGATGATGCCTGCCCTGACATATATTCAGACCTGGTTCATTAGGTTCTGACTTTTGTTAAAAACGCAATGCAGTATATTGAGACAATAGCTAAGCACTTCAGCACTTTACTTTGGTTTACCTTCTGTACTGTACTGTACTGTACTGTACCGTTTAGTTAAGTATTGTACTGTACTGTTGTTCTATTTCTTTGTACTATTGGTCTAGATAAAATCGAGACGATGTAAAGTAGCCCTCTGATATATTTACATATCATATGTATGTTTATTTTTTGTGTACCCTCCAAGTTTACTTTTTTTTTTTTTTTAATCTTTGGGCTGATTCCTTTATTTTTGGGGCGTACTAGATTTCTAATCTTCAGTATGCGATGTTCCAAAATGTCTGTCAATGTCTGTCTAACCTCTTGATAGGGCTGGGTGCAATCTAATTAATTATTTCATTATTTTGAATGATATACAAAATTGTTAATGCTTGCTGATTTGTACACTGCAAACCTGTGGCACAACTGCAGCAAGTCCAGCCCTAACAAGGGTGTTCCGTGTGCAGCTGTAATAAAATTGTACATGATTTTCTTTATTTACTGTTTTTCCTATCATCAGCTCTGGGTTTTTATCTTATGAAGTGTAAGTCCAAATTCTCCATGACCAAAAGTGTAAAAAATGCAAACTCATACTTGTAGTACTGTTTCTGCAGTGCCGACATGTCCACACGCAGAATCTGCTCTACTTTGGCCGGCAGAGATTTCTCAACATCTTTCTTCACACGACGGAGCAGAAATGGCTCAAGGACTTTGTGAAGACTTTGGTAGCCATTGTCTCTTCCTTTCCCATGTTCATCCTCAAAATCCTCCCAGGAATCAAATCTACAGAGTACAGCACAGGCCATGTCAAACAGCTGTCAATTATTTTTCCACACTGTGAGCATTGTTTTTTAAGGAGGATTAATATGAAGGTACTTGTCGGGCATGAGGAAGTGCAGCAGGGACCACAGCTCTTTGAGAGAGTTCTGGAGAGGAGTGCCAGTGATGAGAAGCCGGTGGTTGGACCTGAACTCCATTAAGGTTTTATACAGCAGGGAGTCGTCGTTCTTCAGTCTGTGGGCTTCATCCACTCCCATGAAGGCCCAGTTTATGTTCCCCAGGACGCCCTGAAGTCACAAGCTCAATATTAAGATGGCTTTGATGACCAAACATGCATATACAAGAACTGATAACAAAGCATACACAGATGGACACGTGTTTAACCCTCAGGCCCTCCTGCAACCCTTTTAAGGGCTTTTCAATTGTTTTTTTGGTTTTTTTGCTCTCATTGTGGCACAGATTATGCTGAAATAATGATATCTAGCGTGACAGGAAGAATTGACTTTTTAATAAATTGTGGAATTTCAGCATCAACACTGAAATAAAAAAGTCCACCATCTAGAGTAAAACTCACATTCTTCCCCCTGGAGCCCCTTTTGGTCCCGTTGACTTTCAAGTAAGAATTTATTAAAGTCAGTATTGTTGCTAAACAGTAACATATTCCAGACTGATGATCCCTGAACTAAAAAACAACCTTGTTGGTTCATTAAATTATGTAATTAAACTATATACATACATACATATACACACACACACACATATATATATATATATATATATATATATATATATATATAGTCTATATATATATATATATAGTCTATATATATATATATATATAGTCTATATATATATATATATATAGTCTATATATATATATATATATAGTCTATATATATATATATATATAGTCTATATATATATATATATATATATATATATATATATATATATATATATATATATATATATATATATATATATATATATATATATATATATATATATATATATATATATATATATATATATATATATATATATATATATAGTCTTTTTAATTTTGAATTTTAGTTAGTGAAAAAATCCAGGTATTTAAAGTAAAGCAAAAAAAATGTATCTGTACTAACAAAGGCAGAGGTTTTTAATGGTACTCATGGTATGACAAAAAGCCCAGGAGGTACACAAGACAAAAAAGGTTGAGAACCACTAACTTAGAGGATTAAAATTATGAAAATTATTGTATATATTTTTTATACAAGATGAGGACTGGGGTTTTCTCCAAATTTAATATTTTTAAAAATTATCCAGTTACCTTAAAGGGTCTTAAAGGAAAGTGTGATTTTTATTTTTTTAAAGGAAGGCCTGAGGGTGCAAGCTAACATGTTACCACAATGAACGATGCAAACATTTTAATGATTTTTAAAGGTAGCAAACTATATAACTTCAGATTTCAAAGTTCAGGACATAAAATTTTTATGTTCAGTACAAGTATCCACACCTACCTTGTCTTTCAGTAAGATTTCATAAGTTGTTAATAGTGCATTGAAGCGGATCCTCTTTGTTTGGTGGTTCACCCACTCATAGTCACGGATCTGTGCAAAGAAACAAGTACAAAATGCTTGTCCCAAGGAAACATGTGGGAGTTTTTTTTTTTGTTTGTTTGTTTAGTTTCTTTTACTCACAGTTTTTCTACTCATGACATCCCCAAGATAGACCACCACATTCATGTCTGGGGCCCAGGTGTCGAACTCCCTCTGCCAGGACGTGAGCGTGGACAGGGGCACCACCAGAAGGAAGGGCCCGTACAGCTGGTGCTGGTGGAAGAGGTAGGACAGGAACGAAATGGTCTGGATGGTCTTCCCCAGCCCCATCTCATCAGCCAAGATAACACTGTTACATCTGCGCACACAGACGATTCTCTGTTTAGTTTTTCAAAACATTCAGTCTGAATGTGGGACATTCATAATGGTATACTGTTTCTCATTGTAGGCCTCCACAATTTCCAACAATGCATGTTTTGTAATATCAAAGACCGCAATATTTGTCACAAAGACGATCTGCCTGTAATAACATTATGATTGGACAAGGGAATTGAAATCCAGTTCCAACAGAGAACTGGTTCTATTTTTTCCAATCCATTGGAACTGTGTTTTTCCACTGTTATCAATGTCTCTTATCAATACCGTTTTGGGCACCTGTATATGTGTGAACTGTGGGGTTGTCCCGAAGGCCCTGCAAATAAAGTTCTTCGATGAGTTCTTCGATGCGCAGCACATCACACAGTGCATGTTGTTCTGCACTCTCTAATTCACACACTCTCACACTCACAAGAGACAGTGTAGCGCGGAGGCGAGGCACCCCTCCGGGCTTTACACTGTCACAGTAACAGTGACACAGTTTAGTTTAATATGTTTAATTAGCAGTTTATTTAGATAAATCTGTTCTTCTGGCTCTTCAAATCAAAATTAAAGCAACAAACCTGTTTATTTAAAATGCTGTAGATCCAACACATTTTACTTGTCTAGTGAGCAAGTTTATGAATTAAAATTGGCACACGTTAGACCATATGCATAATAATACAAGTAAGCTTCTATAGTGTATTTCTGTTTCATAATAAACTGTATGGCCACAAATCTCTCAGAGCTGTAGTGGTACAACCATGTCCTCAAGTCATGCAGGACTACTTTTTATACAAATATTTAGCAGAAATCAATAAAGAGTTGGATTGAAAAGCAGAATTGACAATGGCATTGATATTGCTATAATCTTACCAATTCCCATCCTAAATTATAATATGCTGTGAAATAGACATTTACATTTTTATAACACAATAAAAAATATTGTTTACAGTTAGTTTACTGCTGTTACTGTTACCGTACCTGCACCAAGAGTGAGCTAGCCAATTGACGCCATCAAGCTGGTAGTCTCTCAGCTGCAGGTTTTCATCTCCAATGTACGAAGGTTGTTTCTTCAAAGCCACAAATCTTGGTCTTTGCTTTAATACCTGACAATAACAGAAACTATAGTTTGAGCATGATCTATTTGACAATACAGTATGACTACTTATAATGCGATATGTCTCTTACTTTGCAGTCTTTGGAGGGGACAGTTTTACTGGTGTTCCGGCTGTTGAAGCTTTCCACACAATGTGGAAACTTCCTCTTGACCAGGGCACCATCCTCCCAGCTGCACTCGGAGTAGGGCAGGCCCATCCACTTGCACAGATACTCCGGCTCATCCGAGGAGGGGATCTTATGACTGTGAGCTGTGGGTTGGTAAAAGGAAAACTCTTGGATCATGTGAGCAAATACGGCAGACAAGTAAATCAAAAATCAAAAACTGGCACTCACAGGGAAAGTCCGAAGGTACTTGTGTCTTTCCTGTTTTAATTGCTGTAAATAACACAACATATTGAAATATATTATAAAATGAATAATCAATAAATATCAAGCTGAAGAAGTCTTTTTAACTTACAAATGATGCGCTCCACTATTTGAAACTGTTTGTTCAAATCTGAGTTAAGCTCCTGCTGGCAGTTGTGGAACTCTATGTCTTCAGGTGAGGCCTTATTCAACCTATGAGCAAGAAAGAATCAGGAGTAAAATCTGGACAGTCATACCCGTTTTTTGGAAAGTGGGATGGATCTGTAATCATTCTTTTCACAGCAAAAAAAGCTGCAACAAGTACAGTTGCAATCAGAAATGTTGGGCAAAGATTCCAGTCAAGAGGTGTAAGAAGCTTGTTAGCACTGCATCACTGTTGCACCATTAAAAGTAATAATACATTATAATCTACAAAATATTGAATATATAAATCTATATACATCTTTGTCTACGATTTTCTTTCTAATCTCTTCAGATAACTCTCTGCTTTGCTTTTTCTGGTTTATGCTCAGTGTGGTGCACCTCTGATACCAAACAGCACAGTGACCACTTTTCAACCTTTAAAAATCTGACTGTTCACAAGATTGAAGAGACCTGGGGTGCCAATTACGCACCACTGAAATTGTCCATTTCATAATTATTTTTTTAAACCATTATATTAAATCACATTTCAAAAGCAAGGTCTACATTTCATTATTCTCATTATTCTTTAAATTATTCTTTTTTACTTAAGTTATTTCAGTAAAAGGTACCAACAATGTTTTCTATGACTTTTAGCACTGCCTTCTTGATCCAATTGAAAACACTCTTTGCCTTTCTTAGACCTCTGTCACTCCCCAGTTTAGGTAATAAATACAAAGAAAGTGTAAGGCGTACACATGGACACTACCTTTTCACCATTGCATGCCACAACAAGTACACCCAAAAACTGTATATTCTCACCATGAGTTGAGCTCTTCGGTCTTCTTCTTGAAGTTGTCCAGTTTCTTGAGTCCCTTGACCTTCTGCAGAGTGAGAGAGTCCATGCTCTCCCAGGTGTTGTGGATGTAGGACCAGCCTTTCCACTTGATCAAATACTGTGTCTCCCCTTCATCTTTTTCAGGGTCAAAGCCTTCACAAGGGTCTCCGTTTTCCTCCACTGCATACATTGTAGTGGGAGCTCCATTTGCTAGAGGGAGAGAACTACTTTCAGACAATGGAATTGAAAGTTTTAAGTTAACTTAATAAGCTGAGATCTTGACAGATAAGCCCTACACTTACACTGACAAACTACTGTCTTCTAACATGATTCTGCAAGGTTTTATATCTCATTGTCTAATGTAAGAATGAAATTACCTTTTTCTATGTAGCCTTTAGCAGTGTACTCTACTCAGGCACTAACCCTAAACACATGTATAGTGGCCCGCTCATCTTATAGAGCCAAAATGCACACAGCTTATTGTTAACACACATTAAAAAGGACAATAAGCATCACCTCCTTTTTTGCCTATCCTGGTGTCCATTACTTTCTCAATGGTCTCGCTGTCATCATCCTGCTGCTCCTCTCCTGCGTCGCCCGTCATCTCAATCAGGTCGTCAGAGTCTGTCTCAAAGTCATGTTGGTCCTCTTTATAGCTGCAAAATAATAGTTATTGTAGATTCAATTTATGTAAAAAAAAAAAGTTTCTTTGAAAAAAAAAATCATTTAGACATGCACCTCTTAACTTTAGTGGCCCCACGTCTGCGCGTCTGTCTCTTTGGAGTGTCTTCCTCGTCATCGTCATCATCATCCTCATCATCCTCATCTTCTTCGTCTTCCTCTCCAGAAGACTCCTGTTTCCTGGACTTCCTGGATTTTTGAGACGACTGCTTTTTGGATGATTTGCTCTGAGGTCTGTAAAACACAGTTCAGCACAAAAATATCCAGAGCACTTACACATGCTGTTTGTAAACACAAGTCACGTGTAAAAAGAACTATTCTATTTTTATCCTAAGAAACACACAAACATGTTAGTTTCAACTGGCTACTACCCTGCTTCTCAATTGATAATTTAGTCTTAAAATGTTTATAACCTCAATCTTACTCAGAACTAGTTTACACACAGAATGAACTGAGGTATTTGAGTGAAGGCTCTAGACCAGGGGTTGGCGACCTAATGTGGCTTCCATGATATCATCTTCTTTTTCTTTTGAGAGTTTCCACAGTGAAGAATGTGCAAATCTGGCTTCTCTGACTATATCTCCAAAACATCTAACATGAGTTGTCCCTGTGATTACTCACTGCTAATCCGGTCTATTCTCGTAAAACATGTTAAGCTCTGCTGCCACCAGGTCTGCCTCCTGTATTTTCAGTAGGGTATGATGTAAAAGTCTGTTCCTCTTGTATGTCAGATACACATATTCACATCAGTGACATGGTGACACTGCACAGCTTTCACAGCTGATGTGACATATCTTACTTTGAGGCTAGAAACTGCCTGAACCATTTCTGGGTCACAAACCAGCTTGGGTGCCACAGGTTACCAACCCCAGGTTTTTTTCAAACACTATGAAAAAATATGCCTATTACTCTTCTATATTCCATGTCCTGAATGACTTCACAAAGAATATGAGATGACCATTGGGTAGCTGTCTGGTGGCCAGATTAGCTCCAATCTTACCTTCGGGCAGGAAGTCGTCTGGATCTAACTTTTTTCTCTTCCTGCTCACTGTCTGAATTTTCCGACTCCTCATCCTCTTCATCATTTGAGTCCTCATCTTTCCAGATATTTCTTACAACAAAGAAATGCCACAAGTTCACCCTCAGGGCCCATCAGGACTGACACCAATTATCTTTTGAGTAGATGCTGGCCACAGTGAGTCAGCACAACCCAGTTCAAATCAAGGATAAGCCACTGATCACAGCCCAAACAGATACCCAGAAGTATGTAGGAAATGTGATCATGACAGGATGACAGGAAGGGCATGCCATTTCAACCTTGTAGTATGGAATTAGTTGAGATAATTTCAATAATAATGAATAAATGTATTATTACTAAGAGAGCATATATATTAATAAAATAACCTTGACTAATTACCATTATGGTGGATGCTCTAGTACTTACTCCTTTTTTTTATTGCGTATGCTTTTTCGCTTGGGGCTCTCACTCTCAGAGTCACTGCTGCCCTACAGAAAAATGAGCAAAAGAACAGCGTTAGAGAGATTTCATGAACACAACAGCAGTGGTGTAACTAAGTATCCACTAGAGGGCGCTAGTATCACATTTTAGAGCTATGCAGTTCAGCAAATGCATGTGCATCTTAAAGGATTTATGAGGTTTTCTGTAGAAAAATAGTGGCAAACTCAATTTTCAGACCACACTTTAGGGGCTTTTAGTGAGGAGTGCAAAATTCTGGAAATGGATAATTTAACAACTGACAAAAAGAATCATGTCAAAGTTGCTGAATCTTTGCTTGTTATAAAAGTATTTTAGACTGTATTCCATGTTTTCAGTTTGAGATTCTGTTCCCCATTTATACAACTCCCAAATTTTACCTCCTCAGTAAAAATTCTTTAGTGTGGCTTGTGTCTGACCAAAGTATGTCCCTTTTGGCTCCTCCATGTCTTTCAGGGCAAATCATTCATGGGTCAGTATGAGTCCTAGTGGGTTTTTATGCCAAATGCTTTTCATGACACAATCCTTTCCATTTATCCAGCCTTGGGACCACGCACATAATGGTGCAGGAATTTTTGGCTCCACTTTAGGGAATCAAACCCCTGACCTCCTGCACCAAAATTGGGGGAACAAGCCAACTCATGGCATATTTTCACTGGGGTGATATGGGTCAGGGTTGGGCCAGTTAGGGTTGTGTTTCTGGGTCTTTGGAAAAGGTGGCGCTATGCACTGCTGCAAGTTGACTGGATGTGAGAGAATCCACACAAAACAGGCAAAAACAACGAGCCAAAGAACAGAAACTAACTAACTAAACGAGAAATTTTTTTTGTTTTTTTAACAAACGCCTGTACTTGTCCTTGTGATAAACAACCATATTCCAGGAGAAAACGAGCTAAATGTTGTGCTGACTTTTTAGAAGCTGTTTCCGGTTTAGTGGTAAGTGCATTTATCACTTTGAGAAAAAGAACATTTCATTTATAGTTTAGATCAGATTAAGCACAAGTTAAACTCATGTGGTATATGTTCAGTGGTTAAAATGTGTTGAAATGGTGCAGAGAAGTGAATTTAATGCACAGAATGCTGGCGGTAAACCTGAAGTAGTCTCCTGTTTACTGAAGCTAATACAGCTTTACCTCCAGCCTCACACCAAGATTTACTCTCCTCTTTTTATTAAATACTGCCTGCAGGTTTTAAAAGTCAGCTTCAGATGTTTTTATCTCATTTATCAACACAACTTTTGTTGCGCTTTGAACTCTTGAACTTGTTTACGTAACAGCTGCAGGTCTCCTGAACCCAGAGTAATAGAAATGCAAGGTTGTTTTGGGGATACTTGTACCAAACCATCCCATACTGTCATGTGAAAATGCGCCTTAACAAAGAGCCCCTGTATCTGACCAAACAATTAGCCATATATAGTGTAAATATCCTCCATGCAGGGAATAAGTTTGCTGTACCTGTGACATGCCACATTTACAGCATGCAAATATAAGACTATCCCAAAGTGAAAAGCTGAACAGCAGCTTTTGAAAAATATTGTTTTTTGAGGTTTCTCTGCTCAGTATTTTAATGTAATGTCTTTTCCTCACCCCAGCTCCAATGTTGAGGCGTTCAGGCTCCTGTCTACTGCGGTTCGACCTCCTCACACCATACACATCTGGATGCTCCTCCCACATCTGTCATCAGAAAACACCTGCTGTTAAAGATTTTGCACTTTGCTTATTTTGCATAACGGTGGAAAAGGTTGGTAAGTGGATTAAGAACCTAATTAGACCAACCTAAGCAGTGCTCTAGGGCCTGCTGTGAACCACTGTCATCTTACCTTCTTGACGTCTGCCAGCCTTTCCTTCTTCCCGACCGGCTTGTCTTTGACCTCTGAGGCTTGGTGGGACTTAGATTCGTCTGACTCTGAGTGACTGTCCGAGTCAGACGAGCTATTCGATTCAGAGTTGTGGGATCTCCTCCGCTCACTTCCATGTTCGCTCTCTGACTGACTGCCTGACTCAGATGCAGAGTGGTTGGACTCTTCTGAAGCGGAGTTGCTAGAGGAACAAGAACATTTTGAATTCTTGGTTTTGTTTCACATTGGACCGATTCACAGCCACCAGAACTTTTGTTAGTCTCACACAACACCTAGTCTATAATAAGCTTCTAGTCTTTCTGACGCAAACTAATCCCCAAAGCCAACTGATACAGCCAGAACCATTTACAGTCCTGTTTATAAGGCCAACGGAAAGGTCAGCTAGTTAAATAGCCAATTTTACATTCTTCACTTTCAATTCAGTTTGAGTGAATTTGATCATGGAATATTGTTTGCAAAATACACAGTCAAGTATATCAGTGTTTTCAAACAAGGGTTACTCTTTGCAGGGAGTAACCTACTTGGAAAAGATACTTTATGATGTTCTCAAACCGTGTTGTTAGTGTGCCAAGAAAAATATATTGAATGGTTACTTTTATGTTACTGTAGGCTATTTAATTCTTTCTGAACAGATCCAAGTACATATTTACAACACAAGGGGGCACTAGAAAGCATCAAATAGGCACTTCATAACAGCATTCAGCTCATCACAGATTCATCACTTTACCATGTACTAATATTAACAGTAATAATATTACTCAAGTCGCAGTGAAAGTACTTAACAAAAATGCTACTTGAGTAAATGTTAAAAGAAAAAGGTAATTGAGAGTGAATTTACTTATTTTCTTAAATAGAAAGCACATTTGAATGTTTGCAAATTATTCTTCTTGAGCTAATTTTGAACCCAGAACCTTCTGATTGCAGTATGCTACGCAGTACGCCACAAAGGACAAAACTACTATAATTAAAGTTTCACTTAATTTATTTTCAAAAATGCTTTTCATCCACAATTTACTCACAAAATGTATCCAAAAAGTGTTTTTTCTTAAAACAAATAAAAAAGGACATTAGGCTAATTAAAGTAAAAGTCCATCCAATTTACAATCAGGCCTGAAGGGAATGAGACTCATTCTAAGACTTGTATGTTTAATATGTACTAAATGTTCGCCTTTAGACTGAGTGGCACTGCAGTTTTATCAACTCCACTTGTTAACATGTTTGCTGTGTAATCCTGAACGCCTCGTGAACCAAACCCGGAAGTGCCAACCACTTTCCCTTTAAGTTGAGATCACAAGGGGGCGGGACAAGTGTAATTTTCTCGGATTTCTATTGGCTACAATGTTGCTACATGTGACTTCGGCCTATGGCAGCACTGCTGTGGAGATGCCAGAAGCTCAACTCTTCCTGTTCTTTCTCCGTGAGTTTCTGAGTCTAGTTTTTATAGAAGAGTACACGAAGCAAGGGCCATTTTGAAGCCCAACAAATATAATTATACTGCTGCCTAAACCTGGCGATCTGCTGCATATAATAACTACTTTCTGTAGGTTATTTATCTTATCTGCTCATAAAAGTGCTTGTAAATCAGGCTGGCATGTCATGCAACTTTAGTAAGACATTTTACTTTATGCCCAAAAACTAAGATGGCTGCCACAATCACACTAAACTGTTTCTGCAGTATTCACAAGCACTGTTCAGTAGGTGGTTACACTGTAAGGGTTACAATTAGTTTTAGCACCCAGAATAATTAGATTGCCTTCTTGCTGCTTTATATGTTGAATTAATGTATTTACAATTGTAAATTAAAAGTAATGAGATGGCTACAAGCGCCAACTTCATAATATGCATCTGTTGCTGCTATTCTGAAAACCATGCAAAATATCTGGTATTAGTTGTTTAAATATCTTTATTGATTTCAAGTGTAAATTCTCTTTTACAAACCAAGTATAGCATGGCTTTAATGTCTTATTGATATCATTTTACACAAAAGATCTTGAGTTGAACCCAGGTCCTCAGCAAGCTGTCTTCCACATTTTAAAACAGTACTATTCATTTAGCTGCAATACCAACAATGAACAAACATTTGACACTTATTCACTTTTATTTATTAGCACTGTTTGCCACAAGCTACACAAAGAAATTCAGTGAAATCAATTTGTATCAAACACTAAATTTGGAATTCAATTGTGAGTAATGTTTAAATACCCATTGAATGCTCATAGTAGCCTTCATGACAATCCAATTTGTGCAGAAAATGTAGATGCAATATTTCAAACTGAGCTGACTGCATTCATACAGCAAAATGTAAAAAGGTTAAAAGTAACTCTACTAAAGTAAAAAGAGAGGAACTAAAATTACCCAAGACAGATGTCAGAGGTCAAATGGTGTACAAGAATACAAACATTCAGGACAATCCTATAATTAGCACAAGTCATGAGTAAGAAATTTCAGGTTTAACAAACCACAATCTTAAGTTTATTGAAGCCAATATTAAAAATAGAAAAACTGAAATAATCATTTAAGAGATGTGCCTTGCTAAAACTTTTTTTTTACCTTGTGCAAACAGTTCGAAAGTAATGTAAAGTTGAGTCCAAACAAACTACAGGAGGGACATTCAAATTTCAAATTAATAAGCATAAAAGATAAGTCACTCTTTCACTGTAGGCAGTTGGTACTTGTAAATACAAAATGCTTATACATAGAATAGTAAAAGTTGTTAAAAATGGTGCATTGCAGTACCAAGTACTAAGACAAGGTCATGTTACATTTATCAAAGAACAAAAAACATTTGAGAATTTAATAAAAAAGGAAGCAGTACAGATATAAATGTTCCTGCTGTCCAACTTACATCCCATGAGTAAAAACTCTTAACTCAGGCCTGAAACCTCAGTTATCAACTAAGGGGCAGTAAGGGGGGAAATCAGGGTGTGGCTATAAAACAATAGCAAGGTCATTGATGACAAGGGAACCCCACATCAAAGGCATGTAGCAGATGTGCACAGGTGAGCAGCCAAGCTCATCAGTGTAAACAAACAAGGCATGAAAAAAAAAAAAAAGGAAAAAGTCGAGTGTCATACCTTGACGCATTGCTGTGAGTGGAGCCTTCATCCTCGACTTTTTTACTTTTACTCTTCATCATTGCAGTATCCTTGGAGCTTTTATTATACAGTCTGTTGTTGTTCCTGGTTCCTGTTTACTGTCCAAAAGTTGGGCTATAGGCACTATTATACAAGTCCAGTAAAAGTGGCTTTGCTCAGATGGCACGTTAAACCCGGGCGGTGCGACACGACTACTAAAACATGATTTAAACTGGAAAAAATGCCTAACATTATTCACTTGAAAAAACTTAAACACGTGAATAAAATGACAGTCGCTGTTACAGTAGCTGGGAAAAAAAACCACTGTCCCATTCAATGTAGTCCTCGGACCGAGCAGCATGCATATAATTGTAACTGCGTCATCACACGAACAATTACAAAAAAACACATTTAAGCCTAAAAAAAATAGTAATCTATGAATCGCGAAATGTAAACATGTCAAAACAAAGTAGTGAAGGCTGGCAGCTTAAAAAAATAACTATAGGCTTTTAAAGTTCGCTATATTACGGAGTCCATTAATTCCGGGATTCGAATAAAATACTGTAAAAAGTACAGCTCAATAATAAATAGGGAATACATTTGTTGAAAAAATATTACAGGCCTAGTGGTGTTCGCCTCCTGTCAGACAGACAGAGGCGAGCAGCTCACTAAAAATGGAGGCGCGCCATGGCTGCCAGAGCCTCCACAGAAAACAACGACAGCACTCCGCCAGCACACACTGTTCCTCCGGTACCAAATACAGCTCCGAAAACGCAAAAAAAACCCGAAATACGACCAAAACAACGCTCGGAAAGGCCTAAACAACACGAAATTAACAAGAAGGAAAGAAATATGCCGGTAAAACTGGCCAGAGAGCGTCTGCCGAAAGCCTATGGCACCCTTCCCAAGGCTCAGCCGCCATCTAGAGCTCCTTCCCTAGCTCTGAGAGCTTTGCCTTTGATTGACGTTATTTCCATTTACCCCACACTCAGGTGATGTACAAGTCCCACCCCTTTTGTTCTCTTTAATTTGTATTTTTAATCTTACAAATAAATACAGTCTACAACATTAGTCTAAACATTAAACAATTCTTCCTCGAACATTTGTGGCTCACAACTGAAGAATTATGATGGGCTGGCAACAGTTTATAATATTTTTTCAGTCTCCTTGCATCACTTCCTGCACAGACAGGAAACAGGACGACCAGAAGCCATTTTACTCACTGAACAGTCACCATTTCTGTACAAAACTCACATCTAAACTTATGTGATGCAGTAAAGTGTGAATACTGACGTTGCTTTTAATCAGTTACTAAATTGAAGTTTAATGTTTACTAAAGATTAAGATGTAGTATATCTATGTTTTAACCTTCCCAAATGTTGAAGGTTTCTGTCTTTTTCAAGGTTATTCAGTATATTACATTACAAACCCATCAAGCGCTTCAACCGGATTTAAAACGGGGACCGCTAAACTTGCGTTCCAATCTGATGTGGGGAAACTTTACTTCAGTAACTATTGTATAAAGTTTAATCTGCATGTACAGTATTGTTCAATTACCTAATGAAACAAAGCCAGGGAAAATATGAGGTCATGTACTTTATTAAAGACAACATTTGAATAGAAAATGTACAGAGGATGATTTAGCGAGTACAAAAAACAGTCCAAGTTTCAACGAGGCCACTTTACTTCGCTGACGAAGACTTTCCATGTCCGTTCTTTTACGAAACAAAAAAAAATTCCAAAGCCAGAAGCCAGTCCAAAAATTTTTTTCATCTTGTCAAAAAGTGGCTAATGCCTTAGTCAACGGCCATCTTCGCGTTAAATAACGCTTCTTCCACTTCTCCAATATCCAGTTGAACAGGTTCTTGATAGAATAAAAAAGAAGAAAAATTTGTAAGCCCACACATGTTCGGAAATAATTTACTCTCAAAACTTAAAACATTTCACCCAAAAACTTAACGGCTAACGAAGCCCGTGAAGACGCGTAGAAGTTAGCTAGCACAATTACAATCATACAATGACATCACAAGCAATTTTAAAAATTTTAGGCACTATTGTAAACACGGCGCAACATTGTGGCGTACATGCAAGCCACCACTTGGGAAGGCTGTATCACCAAATCCCACACATTTGTTATTGTAAAACTCAGAAAAAAACAAAACAAAAAACACATTTCTACCCTAAATATAAAACATCCACAAGCAGTACAACTTTAACAATCAGAACGATTACTGCAAACAAAATGCAGAATTCAATTCTGAAAATAAATTGTTTAACATCTTTATAGTCGATTCGTTAGCTTAAATATGATTGGCACAAAAGATTCCACAATTGACCACTAGGTGTGCGGCGCGGCTACTGAAAGCCCATTGACAGTGTGTAAAGTACTTAGGCTATACAGCACTGCTCATTTCAGACACCAGAACATCCATAACAGCAAAGGGAACGCTGAACAGTGAGTGTAAATTGGTTTGCAAAAAAAGATTTAAAAAAAAAACATAAAAAAAAAAACATTGAACATGATCATCACCTAAGCCGAGTATTATGCTTCCAAATTCAATAAGAGTTGCAAAAGAAGCAATTTAAGCAAAATGTATTGTTTTCCAAACATTAACAAACTAAATTTAACAAAAATGTGTGAACTGTGGATGCACCCACCAATGTCTAAATTTAGCCCACATTATGAATCAATTGTTCAACTGCTATCAATCTCGAATAAAAAAAAAAAAAAATTTGTTCAACCCGTATCTCACCAATTAAAAATTGTTAAGAATAGAAAAGAAGTGGCTGACATGCTAGCATCAATTGCTAGTGAAAAGTGTTACAGGCAGTCATTACAATTGGTGGGGAAAAGTTTGTCTAATAAATGCAGAAAAAGCAATCTGAGAATTTTCTGTAAAAATGTTTTGTTTTGGTTTGTTTGTTTTTTTTGGTGGGGGTGGGGGGTAAAAAGTCTTAAGTCTTACTTACAGAGTTGTCTTCTTTTGTTGAAATTTGCTCACTGCAGTCAGTGTCTCCACTGTGGAGGAAACAATGAATGACATCAGACCAAAAGTGTACATGTTGTTGTAGCCAACAAAAAATGTTTCTAGTCTGCAATCCATCATGTGGTTTAACATATGGGGAATTGTGTAATTAACATGGGGGATTATGTCAACAAAACAGTGTTACACTTTAGTTATAAGAGGCTATGTTTTATTAATTACATTTCTATGTATTAATAGTGTTCTCTTTAATCATGTCTTTAACATCTTCAGTAGCTTTGGTACAGGGGAATTTAAACTCGATTTATACACCACTTTTTAGAATTAAATCAGATGTAAAGTCTTATCAGATGTCAGTATCAGTGGTGAAATATACAAGTTGAACAATGACACTATTGCAATAGCTAAAGCATTAAATGTGCTTGTAATTCAAAGTTGTTTGCTTACTGGCTTATTGGTGTTTAAGGCTGATAAAGTTGACTTTATTAAGATGTAAAATGTATAAAAGCCAGAGTATGTGATTTAGTGGCCACTGGAGGCGACGTGTGGATAGCGGATCAATCTAAACTGGGCTTACAAAAGCTGGAGTCTTTTGAGCTTCAATTGCTATTATAGCAGTCTCCACAAGTTAAAGTTTATAAAAATATATGTAAGATAAAAAGGAATACCAAACAGTTATCGCTAATGCTTTGCGTACTGGCTGTGGAATTTCAGACAGTGTTTTCTTTTCCACTAAACACATGAAAAATATAAGTTAGGAGTTCTATATATATATATATGTTAGCACATCTTAAACATATCTATTATTTGTACCTAGGACACACTGAACTATACTCAAAGGTGTGGTTTTAGCATTCTCAGTGGGTGTTGGGTGTGGGTGTTGGGTTAAGAAAAAAATAAATAAATGCTGAATGCAATTCCGCTGATGTAGGACCGTAAACCGGGTTAGCTTATTAGCTTAAATATGTAGCATCGCTAGCGCAACATTTGCTATTTCATTTCCAAAAGATGACAAATAGAATACATGTGATGGTCCAAGGTGTCTTAATTTGAATACATTCATTGAAATACATTCTAATGCCTTATAATACATTTGTTTAAAATGTGCGCCCAAGGAGCGGTTACCACTTATGGTTCTACACGGGTTTTTACCAATAACTTCAGGTTCCCTCGACCATCAATAACGCGCATGTAAGTAAATTAATCTAAAGAAACTATGCATGTCTCTAATAAGTGCCCACAGTGCACCCTGCCTGAGGCCCTAAGCAGCTGGGATAGGCCCCACGCTCCTGTGATGCATTAACAGGTAGTTTTAGTTGAATGAAAAATTTAAGTGTCAAGTTGAAGAGCAACTGAACTTTAGTCACTTAATAAAAATGTAAACAAAGTAACAGTATTTCATCTAAATTGTTATACTTACACATGCTCGTTGTGGAGAAAATCCGCCCAAATCGGTTTACTCAGCACAGTTCAAGGTCAACCCTTCAAAGAGACAAATAAAAAGTTACCTCAGACAACAGCACACTCTACTGGCCACAAATACGTGGCAGTAAGTCAAGAATCGTACAATGTGTGAAAATATGCATTTTGTATTGTACATACCATTTTACACAGGTGAGGTCATCCCCCTTCGTTTTTCTCCAAATCTATGAAACATCAAAGGTATACCTGCAAAAAATGAAACCTCATTACTAATTATCTTTAATAATTATCTTTCCTATTCAAAAGCAGAACCATTGAGTGTACAACCGATACCAATTTAAAATTTGTTGGATTAATCTTGACAATGGAAAAAAGTATCATATTTTTGGAGTAGTATTGAGTTTTGGTTTTGTGTGTATTTAAAAAAATCTTAAGATTACAGCAAACTTAATCCTAATAAAAAACATGGCAGGGAGTTTAGGTTTTGTAAAAAAAAAAAAAAAAAAGCAAATATACTGCATTTGATTTAGCAATACAATCCATTTCTAAAACATTTATTAAAAACACTCTTAAGAATAATCTCCAATTATATGTGGCAACTGTTGTAATGCACAGTACTTGTATTTAAGAGAATAGGATTTTAAATGGGGCATTCTTTATTTTATTTCATATGGCTGTTTATTTAAAATGTAACAAACATGTATGATGTTAGGACGATGGATTCTGATGTAAATTGTGTCTTTACATGTTTTTTAGGTGAAATGTAATGAAGAAAAGTCATATTTTGTACACATTTAAATTAGTCCTCTAGTCAGTACCTCAAAGGGTTAAAAGCCAACACCCTATTTTGTATTTCGAAGTAAATCTAAGCTTTTAGAACATATGGACCCACTATATGATTTCCAAATGGACTAAACTGTCTTTATTATCAAAAGGGATAAACTGGTCATTCATGAAGAGTTTTAATATTTTTATAAATTTTTACATTTAATTTAAACATTTTAAGTCCATGTTTAAAGTCCTAAGATTCCTAAAATATAAACATAAAGCACTGTGTCTGTCCTGTAACAGCATACTGAGAAAACTTTGGAATTTTTATCATTTTCCTCTTTCAAAATTCGACGGAAAAACGTCGAAAATTGATTTTATTAAAAACAAACAAAAGACATATAAAGTTGTCATGTTTTTGTGTATCAATAGCAATACACCTTTTAGTGAAAGGACATTTTCATATTTTTTTTGCTATTTTGACCAAATCTCAAACAAGGGCATTTGCCCTTTCAAGGACAAAGGAAATTTTAACTGCGTAGCAAGAAAAAAACTCAAAATAGGACGAGTACAAACCGAACTTTCGATAAAAGTACACCGTGAAGTCGACAAAAAGCTTCAAAACAGGCACAATCTCTGCACTAAAGCTCAGTAAAAGGCAGATTACGGCCTTTAAAGCCTTTTCTTTATTCGACGCAGACAACGACCATAGCCATTTTACAACACCGCAGTCTGCCTGTCGTTCTTCCACCATATTGCCGTGCACCCTGACTTCTCTTTTCTACAGATATTTAAGTCAGATTGAAGCAAAATACTTACCCACTGTGTATCCTCGGTCGTCTGCCCGCGCTGGGTTCGTCTTGGAGCGACATTTTGTCGGTTTTGGGGTGTTTTTTGGGCGGATGAGTGTTGTGCAGCCCGCTCCGCTGTGCTCTCCTCGGCGCTCTTCTGCTTGTGTCCGCCTCTCTGCCTCCGCCTGAGCTCATATCCTTCTACGGCTCTGCCCACTTTGGCTCCACGTAAGCCGCGGCACACTTCCTCTCCAGACTGTCTCCTGCCTGTCTCCAGCCCGCTCTGGCCTCTCCTGTGCAGCTGCTAAACAAGCGTTGTAGTCTATGTAACTGGGCTCGGGACGACTTTTGTTAGCCTATTCCTTTTTATCAGTAGGCCTATCATAAAATGTAGGCTAACCAAACTTTCAAATATAACCCAGTTCATCCAAGTGCTAACCTGCTGAACACAGTCCACTCCACCTCCTAAATTAGGGGCCTATAGGCCACCCATTACACCATGTTTGAAACATTATTTTGGGGATGTCACACATGTATGTACAGTATTCATTCTTTTAATTTTAGTTGCTTTTATTAATTAGTCTTGATCTATATTGGCTTAGTATAACTTCGGGACAATATTGTGTTGTGTTTGACGTTAAAGCTGGAGTTGCCAGGCAGGAGGCCCAGAGCAAGCGTCTGCAACCTTCTGGATCCAAAGACCCAGTTCTTCCCAAAAATAAAGGATATGAATCTGCAAACAGCCACAACTAATTTTAATGCACAGTCCCTATACCTTTAACTGAAATATAACATATGGGTGGTCATTGATAATTGCATAATAAAAATGATAATAAACTGTGTTAAATACTACACTTATGTCACAGAGAACTAGAGTTACTAGAGTTAACCAGCCCGTGCCTGCAACTGTGTGGATAACTGAGACCAAAAGAGTTTAACTGTTAAATCCACATGCTATTCCAGAAAACAGGAAGAATTTCTATTTCAACTTGACAAGATGATGCAGATGCCAGTTGTTTTAGTCTTCTACATATTCCTTTACTGACTTTACATTACCAGATGACAGATGCCCAAGGAGCCACAAGAACAGGGCTGAGAAGCTGCATGTGTCTCTAAAGCCATAACTGTCTGGCATAGAGGAAGAACAAAGTGTTTAAATTTGTTGTTTTTAATATCTCCATATATTTGCTGAGTGAACGTAGTAGTAATTACATTCCTAGTTGCCTAATATGTCTGTATTAGGGCTATATTCTATCAGAAACACTTTTATTATCATTGTTGAATGTGGTACTACTACTAGTACTACAACTCCTATCACCACTACTGTAAACACTACTGCTACTACTAGTACTCCAACTCCTACTACCACTGCCACTACTTCAGTTCTGCTACTAGCACTACTACTGTCAACACTACCAGTACTACAACTCCTATCACCACTACTGACAATACTACTGCTACTACTAACACCACTACTACTTATATTACTAGTACTACAAATGAGTTGCTGCCACTGCCAATTACAAACCTGGCAATATTTCAGTAAAATGACTGGTTATAAAAGGAGAAATTTTGATTTGGATTATTATATCTGTACTGGAAATTACTGCATGGATCAGGAACACTTCAAGAAGTCACTGTCTGTCAACACAGTTTGCATATATGCAAGTTACAGCTGCCCTTTGTTGCCCTTGTTGCAGCGTTTTTGAGATGTTTAGAGGTAGAGGTGTTTTTTTCATCAAATCACAATACAATTTTTTTCATTAATGGCAAAATATCAGTTTCAGTATACAGTTTATAGTATAAGTGTCTTTTATTTTGACTGCTGAATAGTCTACCAAAGCCTTAGTAAGGTGTAATAACAGTTTTCGTAGCGACCCAGAAGGCTGATCATTACTTTACCCCTCTAAAGAGCATGGGGGGATGGAAGCTTAAACCAGAATACCTAACTTGGGCTGTTTAGTTAGTGCAGACCTTTTTTTTTTTAGGTATGCACTCCTCCACCCCCGGCCCGACCAATCAGCCATTGGACCTGTCTGCGCATGCTCCATGCAGCGGAAGATTTCTATAAAAAGATCTAGAGCCCTAGCAACAGCCCAGCCTTGTATATGCAGTGCAGTCTACACAAGAACAGTATCAATGTCCCTATTCTGTCTTCCAGGCTGGATGTGCTGGAGAATGATGCCTTTGTAAACTGCTCATGCAAAATGGTACTTCCTGGTATACTGCAGGGCTGCTTTGTTGTTACAGAGTGCAAAAATCTTTTGATTAATAAAGAGAAACAATTTTACCATTTATGTCCATACAGGTCCTGCAAGTATTGTCCTAGGCCACTGTGAGGATGTGTGATAAAAACCTGTGTATATGTGCCAGTCTTGAAAAAATGAAGAGGGTAGAAATGAGGAAGACCATCTGGTGTAAAAAAAATTAAAAAAGGCAAATCAATACACCATAACTACTAGCACCACTACTACAGTACTGCTACTACAAGCAGAACTACTTCCACCAAGTACTACAACTACTACTAACACCACTACTAATGACACTACATGTATTACAACTCCTACCACCACTACTCCAAACACTACTGCTACTATTAGCACCTTGACTACTGTGACACTGTTAGTATTGCAACTGCTACCACCTCCACTGCTGCAAACACTACTGCTACTACTAACACTACAACTACGACGCTACTAGTACGTCAACTACTACCACCTCCGCTAAAGCCAATACTGCCACTACAACTACTAACATCACGACGTCCGCCACTACTCGTACTACAATTACTACCATCACTACTATCAACACTACTGCTACTACCACCACTACATGTACTACTAAAATTACTACCACCAACACTACTGCTACTACAGTACTAACACCACTACTACTACTAGAATGCCTTCCACCATTACCATTACTGCCAACACTACTGCTACTACTAACAACATTACTACTGACACTATACTGGTACTACATCTACTTCCACAGTTACCACTGCTATCACCACTACATGTACTACTATTACTTCCTACACATTATTAGCTACACCTGTTATAATGCTTCTAAATATCTAAACAACAAATCACATGACAGCAGCTCAGTAGATTAAGTGCAACACAAATAGTGTTTATTATTGTCGAAAAACTTTGTTGAAAAATGTTGGTCATTTAGGTAAGTAGAAATGAACTTAAATCCTTGTCTTATCAACCTGTTTTGCATACACATACACTTACTGAGTCACATTGTACCCCACTGAGAAAAAGTTGTAAAAATAAACCAACAACAATATAACAAAATACTGGATACACGATCTACAATAATACAGACAAAGCTCCCTCACCTCACTTTATTTTTGAATTTATTTTTATGGTTAAAAGTGGGCAGGGGCCATATTCACGTTAATATATATAGTGTAAACCAGGACAAACTTAAAAAAGACAGACTGTAACCTCCCCTAACCTTCCTCAAGTGTGTTGCACTATCATCAAATATTAATGTTTTGTAAAAGAAAAACTAAAGTGACTGGGGTCATTAGTGACCATGATACATTTATGTTCATAAAGAACTCAAATTATGTCAGAAACCCAAAACAACTATATGTATTCATAGCCTGGCAAAGTCATGAAAAATCTGAGTAATAGAATAAAGTATCTCTGAGATATGGCAAACAATATACGCCCAGGGGGTCGCATTTTACCCCACTGTCAAAAGCTGTGTACAAGAAATTAATAGAGCTACGCAGGACCTCCATTTTCAGGAATTAGGTTGTAATCTGACCCGAAAAACTGTTGTTAAAGGGTGTTCCTGACAAATAGTCTGAGCTCTCACACATGACATGCACAAGCACTGACGGGTGTAACCTTTCAGCTAAAAGCTATTTTTACTGCAAAGACAAATGAGTGAGTGTGCAGATGTGGCCTGGCTGGTAGGACAGGAACTAAAAAACACCTGTAGGCCATAAAGGACTTATTACTGGGTTTAAGAGAAGAAAATAATTGTTTTGTGTTTGTAAAAATACTACTTTATTGCCATAATTTGACACACATCTCCGGAACCTGGTTCAGACTCTGGATCAGGACAGAGTCTCTGGGAGATTCCAACTGTTTCTTAGTCTAGTTTTGTGTTTAGAGTTAGTTTAGTCCCAGATTTAGCCCATGTTCACCTCTGCATTTGCTATCTATTTTAACTCCGGCTTTATTCCTGTTTTCTTCTTGTTTAGCTTAGGTCTTAGTCATACCTGGGTGTGGACCTAGCTGAGTCCTGGTTTGGTTTATCTTTACATGAGTAACTAGTATTTCCTTATCGGGTTTAAGAAGTTTAGATTTGAGTCTAGCTTTTGTCCTCTTTACAGTAAAAATTTAGCCCAGTTTAAATCTTCTACACTGTCATGCAAAGGGCCACTGTTATTGCAGTTAATGACCGTGCAGAACAAGTTGTCATTTGATTATTATTATGGGAGCTGCACCTACAACAACCAAAATAACTACACACGCTGCTAACATTAGAACAATGCAATTAACAATTAACAGTGAATAAACAATACACAGATGATTAAATACAAAAGTACAATTGAGTAAGCATACAAATTTCCTCAGAAACTACATTTATGTGTTTAGTAAATACTTGGATAAAGGTAAACTAGCCTACTACTTTTCAATTCTCGTGTGAATTCTGAGGAGAGGAGCATTATTTAAGAATGTGCTGTAATGCTGTATTGGACACTCACTACTGCCTCCTTGTGGCCAGCTGGAGAACTATATCACATCCTGACCATTTAAGCGCCTCCTCATACACCAGATCACAGGCTGATTTATACTGATACTTCATGTATAAAACATGTAGAGATAAGACAAAAGAATTTGCTCCTAGTGAAGATGGAGTCACATTTTTGGATGAGCACAAAGCCACTACTGATAAAATAATCTCTCACACAGACAGGATAGTTACTTCTAAAATCTAAAAATGTTACGGATTAAAGGTACTGCTTGACTGTAAGGTATTAATTAATCAATTTGCTTTCTAAAATGCCCAATGATTTTACTGCATTCATGGATTATGGTATTGATGGACAAAACAAACCTGCTTCTACCCAAGTGGAAATGGAGACTTGTTGTTTAGTGCTGCCATCTGCTGGCTTCTATATAATAAAGCACTATATCATTATGTTCTTTGCAGAGGAAACGCATAAACACTACTCAGTACACAGAATCAGGTATATAGTCATTTTAATGGTGAGGATTATGGCTCACAGTTAGGCTGAATGAAAACCTAAAGACCAAACAAAAAACAAAAAAATTATCACCCTGTGGCAGTGCTGGGGGGATGCTTTAAACTAACATTTATTTAGGCCTAATCTGTTTTTTGTGTAGTGTTGTATAAACCATTAGTTTTATGAAAGGGTCTGTATTCTGCTTTTATCCATCTTTTTAAACCAGTCTTGGTCAGAACAGGAGCACGTTTTACAACCTTTAATAACATTATGTGACTAAAAGAAAACGTTTTATAGTAAGTACTACTACTGGTGCCATAAAGAAACCAGCAGAGACCAGCAGAGGGCAGCAGAAAGCAGACTGTTGCTGACTTTTGAACATTATTTATGCTTCCTTAAACTTTTTGTATGATGCCATTTCACTACAAAATGATAAATGTCTGTGAAGAATCAGTGGAAACAGAGCTGTACACCATTTTTTTGGGATAATTTAATGAGAGCAGACTTGATGTAGAGGGCTGGTCGATTGGTCAGTGCTGCCTAGAGTGGGCAGGGGTTTTTTGGAACCGAGCGTTCTGCTATGTCAGAGAAGACAGGATTACTTAAACAAAGATTAAGCAAAACACAACTCCAGGCATGGGAGAAAGCTCAGAAAAGTTGATTTTGCAGAATATAGCCACTTTAACTACACATTCGTTAGTGGGTAAAAAGTTTGGATTTTAGATCTGATTTGACAGCAGCCCATCTGTGTTACTCTGGTCCTTTTGTGGAAATTCATACTGTCTTCTTAAGTAAACTACTGTTCAAAAGTTTCTTTTTGTCAGACAGGAGTATTTTGTTTACCTGCTTTACTAGTTTCGGCTACTTCCTGTAGCCTTCGTCAGAAGCGTCACGTGATGTCGCTGTAACGTGTCTTGTAGGCTGCTTATATTGTTTTGTCAGACAGTAGGGCATAGACAAGGACGATTACAACCAAAAAATGGCAAGTTTATTGAATGACAAAAAAAGTACTCAAAAAAGACCCAACAGAACAGATGAGGAAAACACTGAAATCATTATTGAAACCACTGTTGAAGGACAACAAAATCACACAGGACTCTTATAATCATCTGGTACCCACAGCCACCATTACACCACGCATATATGGCACTCCGAAAATCCATAAAACAGGTACACCTCTTCACCCCATAGTAGATGGTATAGGATCAGTTACATGCAATCTATCCAAATCACTAGTAGAAATCATCAAACCATTGTTAGGACTAACAAAACAACATTGCAAGAACTCAAAACAACTGGCCAAAGAACTCATAGACATTAGGATAGACCCCGACGAAATCTTCATATCACATGATGTTGTATCACTGTTCACCAAAACCCCAGTTGAAGTCACACTAAACATTGTTGAAGATAGACTTAGGCAAGACAGAGCACTAAGGAAAAGAACCAAGCTTACAATAGAAGACATCATGCACCTACTGAGATTTGTGGCCACATCCACATACTTTCAATACCATGGCACAATATATAAACAGAATGAAGGTTTTGCAATGGGAGACCCACTGTCAGCAATAATGAGTGGATTTTTCATGGAGGACTTGGAACAACGAGCCATAAAAACAGCACCAAAGGACTGCAGGATCACACTCTGGAAAAAATACAAACAGGACACACACAACAACTCACCAACCACCTCAACACCATGGACCACACTGGGAATATAAAATTCACACACGAAGAAGAAACTAATAACACCATAGACTTTCTGGATCTCAAAATATATCACAAGGACGATGGCAGTATACACATTAAAATATACAGGAAACCAACACACACAGACCAATATCTATTATGGACCTCAGAACATCCAGTAGCACACAAGATATCCGTGGTTAGAACACTATACAACAGGGCAAACATTATCACAGATACACAGGACAAGGAGGAGGAGGAAGCACACATACATACAGCACTCAAAAATTGTCAGTATCCAATTTGGGCCATGAAAAAAGGAAGAGAGCAGGCACAAAATACAGGCAAAGCGGCAAAGAGGAAGAAGAGGACACAAAACACAAACGCACCTGCAATAGTTACACTACCTTACAAACACACCAACAAAACCACATACAAGGCTCAGACAGTTACTGGTTAAACCTAAGGACAAAATAAAGCAAGAACAAAAATGTGACATTATATACAAAATACCATGTCTATCATGCAACAAAACATACATAGGAGAAACAGGTAGGACATTTGGAACACGGAAGAAGGAACACCAGACAGAATGTGAAAAGGAAACATCAAACAGACAAACAAGATCGATCAAAGAACAAGCAAAACGAGAAAATCTCAAATCAGCCATATCCGATCACTGTAAAAGGGAAAATCATGTCATGGACTGGAACAATGCCAGGGTCATCCGTGCTGAAAGCAACAAGTACCACCGCAGGATCAGGGAGGCCATTGAAATTAGGAAACGGGCACCAGGGACTATGAACTGGGACGAGGGAGCCTACACCTTATCCCACACCTGGGATGCGGTCCTGGAGAGGGTGTCAGACAGTAGGGGGCGCAAGCTTTCCCTACTGTCTCACAAAACAACATAAGCAGCCTACAAGACACAGCGACATCACGTGACGCTTCTGACGAAGGCTACAGGAAGTAGCCCGAAACTAGTAAAGCAGGTAAACAAAATACTCCTGTCTGACAAAAATTAACTTTTGAACAGTGTGTTTCTCTGGTGTTACTACAGGTCCAGAGTCTGCTGGCCAGCCCAGCACAGTAAATCCATGGTCATTTAACCAGTGTTTGGTTACTTCTGGCAATCTGTCATGAAGCTTGTGAGCAGAAGGAAGCATGAGGTGCTCTAAATATCTCTTATGACATAAAAAGAAAAATGCATTCTAATTAATTTCTCCATACATTCTAATATAAATCCTTTATGTCACATATTATTCAACACATAAACACACAAAAGTACAACACACAAATGCAGAGAATCCATCAGTGTACCCATCTCCATCTTATCAGGATCCTGTCTGGAGAAGATTTCCTAGAACTGCAGAGTTGACCCCGGCTGCTCTGGACACTGTCTGGCCCCTGCTCATGGTCTGCATGGTTTACACTGTTAACATTCCACTGAGCTAAGGGTCCTTTAATGCGATTTACAAATACAAATCATATGAACATGTACTGAAGTGTGCAACATCATCACCCTGGCTATGCTTAGACTTTTCTTTTTAATTAGTGCTTTGTAAAAAAAAAAAAGGGTTGTGCCTCATGCTTTCTTTACTGTAGGCCGTGGTGAGTTAGTAATGAAATAAGCAAGTAAATGTGTGTGCAAAATTATTTTTAGAGTGAGTATTTCAAGTTTGGAGGACTAACATATACTGTACTTCTGGACAAGTACCAGCTCAGAAAGGATATGGCTATACCCGCTTTAAATGAGCTGAAATCCAAACATAGGTCTGAATCAAGGGATAAAAAAAACAGGACTAAATCAGAATTAAACTAGGAATAAACCAGGACTAAATCTGGACTAAACCAGGACAAAACCAGGATTAAACGAGAATTAAACTAAGAATAAACCAGGACTAAACCAGGTCTAATTCAGAACTAATCAAAGACTGAACCAGGACTAAGACAGGACTAAATCAGGTCTAATCAAAAAAAATAAAGCATAAAAATAAAAATCATTATTAAACCAGGACTAATTCAGGACTAAGCCAGGACTACTGGGCTTGAACCAGGACTAAAACAGAATTAAACTAGGACTAAATCAGGACTGAACCAGAATTAAACCAGAACTAATTCAGGAATGACCAGGCCTGAACCAGGGCTAAACCAGGAATAAATCAAAACAGCACTTATCCAGGTCTGAACCAGAACTAGACCAGTCTGAACTATGACTGAACCAGGACTAAACTAAACCAGGATTAACCCATAGTTAAAACAGGACAAAATCAGGACAGAATCTGAACCAGAGCTAAACCAGAACTAATCTGGACTAAACCATGTCTAAACCAATTTTAATCAAGGACCAGGACTTAACAGTACTATTCAAACCCTAACAAAAGCAGAACTTAAACAAGACTATAATCAAATTTGACTCCTGGGCAGCATCAACAGGATCCGCTTGAAGAAACCCTTTAAATTTAGGCTTCACAGAGGTACCCTGCGCAGTATGGTTACTGTAGACAAGCGCAAAAGAGTACTACTACAGACGCAGTGTGTACTTGGAGGATGCTGATGGAGTAGAAGCTCATAGGGCGCTGCAGTGTGTCTGTGTTGTTTGCGTTAACATATCCAAACTCCTACTCGTGTATAAGCAGAAATTTATAAGGCCTTGCTTGTCTATAGGCCACTGTTACCACTCCTGAGTTGGTTCCCAGTGCGTGGATAAGCCAGTTAGCCAGAGTTCCGTGTGTGACGTGAGCGCCTCCTTTACGCACGTAACGCAGCAGGAACCGCGGCGCACGCTAGAGTACAGCAGAGCAGCTCTTCCGGAGGCGGATTATCCATTCCTTACCTCCGCTCTCCACTCTGTCCACAAACCAAACCGGTGCCATCGGGAAGGACTACCCGCAGCTCACTTTGAGGAAAAGCGTTTTTTTAGGACGAAATTACGCGCCACGATCCATTTTGAATCATGTAAGAAGGTGGATACTACGCGCACATTCGCATTTTTCATACGTTTGCTTTGCTAGAATGTGACAGCTGTTTCGTATTCCTAACAATTCTTCAGCAATAATCTGTTTTTTTTTACTACAATTTTAAAACCACCACGATGTTGACGCACAATTTAGCGGTAACTTTAATAATCGCGTTTACGTTGCGCGTAAGTGGCGAACTGTCTCCCACCGCCGCGCAGTCGAACTCCACAGTCTCCATCCTCCGGGAAGAAGATGGGCTGACGAGTCACAGCAATGCCACGGACGCCGCCGTGGGCTCCAGAATCTCCACGCTCACGACGTATCTGCCCACTTTGAAAAACAGCGTCATTTTAATCTGCGTGCTAACCGTGGTTCTCATCGCGTGCCTGGTCATCAAAGTGGTCAGGTAAGATCAGATGCTAATACTGGAAAGTCATAGGTCAAAATAAAGAATTCATTGTGCCCTGAGTCCAAATGTGGCTCTCTGAAAACTCATATTCTTTGTGGTAATTGGCTGGATTAGAAGCATAAGGCTTAGAGTCTCCATGTGACAGAAGAGCAGAGATATGAGGCCCCTCTGATAAGTCCAAAGCCTAATAACAGGACAGTAGTAGAACTTTAGACTTCCAGGTCAGTGTAGAATAGAAATGTTCATAATCTGGACATAGGTTGCATTCACCTTCTAGAATTTGATGATGTCAAAACCTCAGATGGAGGGCAGAGGCCTAAATAAATGTACAGGTGAGGTACTATTTTTAAAAGAAATATCCACAAAATCTGAATATTTTAGTTAGCAAATGGGTCTACAAACACACCATAATAATCTTGTGGCTTAATGCCGAGTCTACTGACAGCAATCACACCTGTGTGTTTGAATAATATCAACACTTTTTTATGTTATAGTGAAGAAATAACTTAACTTTAGGTCATTTGCACATTGAGACAGTTCTTATTTCATGTGGATAAGCATATTAATTGCGAAGATGTTAGCCATAAACCACACTAAGAAATCAGCATTTTAAATCTTAAGCAGCAAATTCTATCATAGAATTCTGACCTGCCTCCATCTCAATTTTAAACTATAGGCCCTTCAGAATACCATGACATCACATGAATGCAACCTATTGCTTTAAAGGTAAAAATTTGTTTTGTCCCTCATCCAACTGGACTTCGACAGCATGGTCTGTCTTCAAACATATGCTGCCTTCATAACCTTTTATATAATTATAAGTATTACTTAAGTATTAATTATGTATTACTCTTAAAAATACAAAATAATTAGCCTATGGAAAGCATGAACAATGAGAATTAATAGAAAATCAAAAACATATCACACATTTTGGGTTTGTATACAGACAAGACAGTCACATATGGTTCATGATTTTATGTGTGGCAATACTAAATATTTCAGAATCAGAATTGTGTTTTATAATTCCATTGTTTTCACATTACTAGGAATTAGCTTTGGTCATTTGGTGCAGACATAAAACAAGTAACGTATGATATATGAACAAAACAATGTGTTTAAAAGGGCTATATTATGCAAAATTAACTTTTCTTTCTATCATGTTATAATGTTCCCTCCTCAAAAACATACCTGCAGTTATGTTTTGCTTCATTACCGCTTGTTTGAGTTATCCTGTATTCTCTGAAAAGAAATTTGGCTCAGGTGTGTATTTTATCACAACTTTTGATATTCTAATCTAATAGTACGTCATTTTTACACTCTCTAGCTAAATTTGTCACGTTGCTCATGTTCAGTGACAAAGTGTCCCTGTCATGAAACATGGAAATAGTATATATTAATTTTTTTTTTTTGCATAAATCTTTTAATCAACCTTTGCCCTGATCAGAAATACTAAATGTTTAATTATTTTCAGAATTTTAACCCTTTTAGTGCCAGTGTATGTAAGAGCATTTTTTTTTTTTTTTTTTTTTTTTTGTATTAATGGTTGTATTAACAAAAAGTTACAACCAGTTGTAATGGATTTTAATGGAAGTTGTTTTTTAGATTGTACATAGTACAGGAAAAAATTATCCCTAAAAATTAATGTTGGTAATCTTGTACATACCCAAGGCTGTTAACAACCCCCCTAGAAAAATCCACTTTTCTTATATTAATATTAAAAATATTTCATTTTTAACCCATAAAAGGGCTTAAAATTCTAAAAATAATTCAATATTTAGTATGGATCAGGGCACAGGTTGATTAAAAAAATTTATTAAAAAGTTGAAAAAATTAATGTATACATCTGTCATGTAACAGTAACAACATAACTTAAAGAAGAAGGGTTAAAGATTAAAAAGATTATTTAGTCAATAGCAGCATAATAGGAGTCATCTCTGAAAAATGAGACTGTGAGACCTCATCTGAGCTTTATTATAGTTTTTTTTTTTTTTTTATATAGAGGGAGAACTAGAGCAGGTAGTGAATTTTTAGACCAATCACTCGCTCAGAACATTAGGTCCCATATTGTCCCATTTGGATCAGGGACACTGTCATTGGTTGAATCCAGTGAGTCTTTAAACTATTTGATTTTCTGTCCTTATTGTGCCTTTACATTTGGTTGCTCTAACAGTGGTATACATATAGCTCTTATATTACCTTTTTATGTGACATATTGTGCAGTCTGTCCCTCTCATGCTGTTTGTCCTGTATGTTTCTGTTCCTTCAGGTCAGGCAGACGAGTCAGAAAAACCAGGAAATATGACATTATTACAACACCAGCAGAGAGAGTGGAGATGGCTCCGCTGAATGAAGAGAATGAGGACGAGGAAGACTCCACTCTGTTTGACGTCAAATACAGGTCTGTGGGTTCAACATCACACACACACATTATACAAACACACACACACACACATTTCTGCATGTTTCAGTTTTCATTAAACTAAATTTTTCAATTTTTATTTTAGGAAAACTGGCTAATTACCTAATTATATCTTGACAAGGATTATCTAGAAAAACAAAACCTTAGTACATCATACAGGGTTTATTATCAAGCTTCCACTGATTGGTCTTTACCAGTGGTTCCCAAACTGTGGCATGGGTACCACTGGTGGTACTCAGGAGTCTTTTGCAGTTCAAGTCCTGATTTAGTTTAATTTAGTAGATTTAAACAGCTTTCAGTCTGTTTTGCTCCTGTTATAGTTGGGGGTAGTCCTGGTTTAGTTCTGAGTCCTGATTTATACCTGGTTTAGACCTGGTTTAATTTAGGTTCAGACCTGGTTTATCCCTGGTTTATTTCTGGTTTAGATCTGATTTAGACCTGGTTTAGTCTTCATTTATCTCTGGTTAACAAGTATATACTCTGAATTAATGACTGGTGCTAACAGCAAGTGAGAAAAGCTAACCCAGTGCTGTCTATGGGTGTATAAGACTGTTGCTACACTAACAACCCTGTGATGGATTAGTATTGGTCCAGTTTTTCCTTCCAAATAACAAATAGTAGGAAATACAGAAAATGTGGCTCTGCTGTTTGTAGCTCTGTAGGTTGTGTATCATTAAGCCAAACCTCAGAATTTCTGTATATAATAATTTGATTGCATGCTTAATCCCAGATAAAGCTTTATGAAAAATGTGTTTTTTTATTTCTATAAGGACAACAGCTATAAAGGTTAAACTGCAAAATAATGACTATAATATCTTATCATTCGACCTCATATTTCTCCTTGTCCCATTTGTGTATTTATTATGATAAGCTGACCATGTTTTGCTCTTACAGGGGTCATAGTAATTCTTTGTAACTTTAAAGCATCGCACAGCAGTAAATCTGTTTCAACTGCAAGAGCTACATTTTAGTAGACTGTTTCCTTAAAAAGATCTAGATACACAGAAATATGTCACTTACTTCCTACAGCAGTGGTTCTCAATTTTGGAAAAACAAACAAGAGCAATGGCATAGGCTTTTTTGTTTTATGTGGCCACTGAACATACTTTTAGATCTATTAACAAAGCTCCAACAAGGGTGTTACAATAAAAGTATTTACATGCATTTTTTTCTCATTAAATGTCTCTCTAGTAGTAATGATTTAATTTCATATAATTTATTTAAATTGAATTTATTTGAATTTTATTTTATTTTATAACTGTTCTTTTTGTGATCAAATATATATTGAATTGTGCAGTTTGTCATACAGTTGTTAATACATATGCATTAGAATATGATGCACAATAAGATTCTGTATAATTTTTCCCCCTGTAATGGGCCAATAAAACAATAGCAACAAATGGAAATCACATGAAATGGTATTATGAAAATAATACAAGAACAAGAAGAAGATTAACAATGTTAAATGTAAAAAAAAAAAAAAAAAAAAAAAAATCCCCCCAAATTTTAGAACTGTTTCTGTCTACTTCTCCGTGAGTGAGTTGACAATTATCTAATGTAGAGAATAAACTGCATTAGTTATTGGTCTAGTCCTGGTTTAGTCCTGGTTTAGACTGTTTTTTTTTTTTTTTTTTTTTTTTTTTTTGTCAGGAAGTCTCATTGAGATTGAAATCTCATTTACAAGTGAGTCCTGAGTACAAAGCAGATAAAATACATACACACCACACAAGCCAAAACAGTTAGAACAGCCAGATAAAACAGAGGTTATACGTATTTTAAACTTTTCTGATTGGATGTCTAAATTTAACTGCTTTGTGAGAGTATTCCATAAATGAGGGGCATAATACCAAAACCCAGTCTTTGTGTCTCTTGGGACCTGGTGCAATAGTGCTGAGACCTGAATTGGAATAAAGAAGTAAGATATGAAGGAAGTTTGAAAAGGATGGCTTTGTAAATAAAAATGTAAGTGTGTATGCATCTACAGGTGTACAGTGAAGTCTATATAAATCACAGAGGTAGGGTAATAGTCAGAGGTAATGAAACGGAGTGCACTGTGATAAATGAAATCAAATTGTTTGAGGGTGTTGGAACGGATGATTGTTTTTTTATTGTCATATGAAAATCAAGATTTGTTACAGTAAAGAAAACCATCTTGTAATTTTATTTTCTGTGGCTTTCTGTGGTTTGGATTTGGAGTTGAAGTTGAAGAAACAGAATTTTACAGAAAGATTATTTTGGACTGAATCCTTGAGTGTGGTGTTGACATAAGGCTTCACCCTTCCGTCCTCTCCATTGTTCAGTTAGAGTCAGCCTCTTCCTCAAAGGCAAACATGGCATCCTGTTTACCTGGCATTCCTACACAAGACTCACAGTCAGTCAGGGTTACACTTCCTGGTGGCCCGCACAGACACATGACTGGAAACTAGATGTGACAGGTGATATCTGTGTTAATCATTGCTATATAACACAGATGAAATCTCCATTGTGGCTGGAATTTATCAGGCAGTAAGTGAACAGTATGCACTCAGAGGAGAAATAGTAATATGTGGATAGTCTTAGTGACAGAGCAAAAGTTCAATTTATTTTATTTTAGGAAGAAATCCAACATCAAACCAAGTCTAATCCAGGATAAAACAAGGACTACACCAGGACTAAATTAGCATTAAATAAGGACTAAACAAAGATTAACCAGAACTAATGTAAAACTAAAGCAGGATTAAACTAGGACTAAATCAGATACACATCAGGATTAAATCAGGACTAAACTAGTATTAACGCAGGATTAAACCAGGTGTAAACAAGGACTAAACCACGTCTAAACCAGAAATAAACCAGGACTACCCTTTATAAAAACAAGGAATAAACCAGGATTAAGCCAGGTCTAAACCAGAAATAAACTGGGTCTAAATAAGGAATAAACCAGAAATAAACCAGGACTACCCTTTATCAAAACAAGGACTAAACCAGAACTAAACTGGGTCTAAACCAGAACTAAAGTGGGTGTAAAGCAGAACTAGACCAACTGCAGACCAGAACTAAACCAGGTCTAAACCAGGACTAGACTGGGTCTAAACTAGAACTAGATCAGGTCAAACCAGAACTAGAAAGGGTGTAGACCAGAACTCGATAAGGACTAAACCCAGTTTTAAACTATAACTTAACCAGGATTAAACAAAGACTAAACCAGGTCTTAACCAAGGCTAGACCAGGACTAAACCAGAATAAAATGTGGACTAGGCCAGGACTTAACCAGGACTTATCCAGGATTAAACCAGTTCTAAACCAGATCAAAACTAGGCCTAAACTCAAGACTAAACCAGGACTTGACCAGGACTTGACCAGGACTTGACCAGGACTGATCAGAGATAAAACCAAGACTTTTTAAACTCTGGTCCTATCACAGTCACTTTGTTTTCTTGTGATGGATATTGCAATTTATAGTTTTTGTGATAAATCTGCAATATATAGTGCAGCTCTACCGCAAACTAAAACATATCTCCCATCACTAAATCTGATTTTTTATTTTCCTGCAGGTGAACTTCCTAACCACCAGCTCCGATCCTGGACCAGCAGTTTCCTGTCCTGACCAATGGCTCCTGTCCTGGACCAGCAGCTCCTGCCCTGGACCAATATCTTCTGTCCTGGACCACTGATGTCTTCGTGTTGTAACTTTGACCCAGTCAGCAGTGGTTCTGTGTTATCTGTGTGTGTCTTTAGAACCAGGAGCTACATGGGTAATGTAGTTTGCTGCTTTAGGACTACAACCAGCCGTCTATTTTAAACCCTGACCCACTGGGACGGCTGCTGCTGTAGGTGTGGACTTTCTATTGAAACTTTTTGCTTATTGTAATTGTTGATAATGGAGAGCAGAGGGTGAAGGTTTGTCACTATCAATTTTGCACACAAGAGATATAGTTATTTTAATTTTTCAAGGCAAATCCTGTGTACTAACCACTTTGCTTTCTCATTATATATGGATTATATAGTTGTGTGAGTGTATATTTTTGTACTATGTTCTGACATTCCTATTTTGCTGCTGTATTGAGTTATTAGATAAGATATATTTTGAAAGAATTTGCTGAATGTGAAGGCCATATATTCGGGTGTGTGATCATGTGGCTATAGGACAGCTCTAAAGACTGCAATTATTATTTTTAATGATTTGCACAAGAGTTTGTATGAGGAACTGGTTCTCCATGTTATATATCAAGACACGTAAGAAGAGACGTCTTATCACTTACATCTATTTTCTTAATTTTTGTCAGAGAATCTTCCTGTTTTTTTTTTCCTCATTCTTTTTTTCAGTAGATAAAAACATGGCTACGTTCACACTGCATGCAAAAGTGGCCCAAATCTCACTTTTTTACCCACACCTGATTTTTTTTTTATGTCAGTGACAACAGTACAAATCTTTTTTTTTTTCCTTTTTTATCCAACCCAGGCCACTTTCATATGTGTTACATACCTGATCTTTTGTTATGCTACTTCAGGCCAAGTTGCATTTTTTTCTCTGGCCACATCAAATGATCATAAGCATGGCAGACAGCCCTGATGGAGCTAGCCAGTGTAAAGCGCTTTTGTTTAAAGTGATCATTTTGTTGAAGCTAAACTTGAGGAGTTGTATTGTAACTATTGGGGAGAAATTAGAAGATGAAAAGGATGAGAAATATTAATACATACAGCGCAGCGCAAAAGGCTGATGGTTTACTGTAGAGCAACATGGTTCCTTTTAATGTTTTTGGCTGGGTTATGCAGAATAAAGGTGGAGCAATCTGGCTCCTTAACGTATTCTTGTATTCTTTGTTATTTCTGAATTTCTCTGGTTAAAGGTCCTATGTTATGTTTTTTTCAGGCTTTTTGAAATAGTGTTGGACGCCTTTGTGTTAGTATTTTACATTTTATAACTTAAAATAATGTATATGTACAGTATGTGGAGCTGTTACTTTGACTTGGCTAATTAGCATCACTATAAGCAACATGGCGCATAATCATGATGGTAACAGATAAATGAGCTGACTGCTTTGTAGTGATGACATTTTAAGCACTAATGTTAATGTTAATGAGTCCGGTGGCAGTGTATGAGCTTTAGAAACGTGCAGGAACACTTCCTGGTTTCACCTGTCTACGTAGAGCCGTGAGACCAAGCATTTTCAGCTCTTGCAAAAGTGACGGCCTCAGCAAACAGGGTTACTCAAACAAACTACTACTCCAGGTATGTTTCTGAGGTGCAAACAACAGTATAACAAGAAAGCCAATTAAACATAATTGGGGACCTTATACTTTTTTAAAGAGTCCTATATTGTCACAGTGCTGTCAAATTGTCCAAATGCCCTGCAATTGGACTAAAATGAAAACCTATTATAAATGCTAGAATATCTGTTTACACTAAAGAATGTGATGAATGCACAATTGGTTTAGAGGCCACTGGAACCATTTCAGAAAAATGAGCCAGTACCATTAACAAAAACAAAGTTGGAGCCAAAGATCTTCATGAGATACTAGCCCTTTGGGATTTTCACAAGCCACTATTTAGATGTTGTCTCTAATGACAATGGCCATTTGTAAAATTATAATGTATTTTTATAAAAAAAAAAAAAAAAATATATATATATATATATATATATATATATATATATATATATATATATATATATATATATTCTTTTGCCAGAAGATTTGTAAAAAATTTTGGCAACATTTTTAAAATTACATAATTCACGCTTTTGGGCATCTGACTGTAGACTGAGAGCTTTCCCTTTCAGCTCTAACTCTACACCTACCTGGAGAGAGCAAGCCATATTTTTCCAGTCAAGAATATTTCTCCTCACAGCTAATGTGCATAGTAGTGTGTTACTTCTTTTACTAATTTTACTAAATAATCTCCTAAAATGTGTTGCGGTGACATGTATAAAGGTATCCACTGGTTTCCTGGTGTCACTGTGTTGTTTATGTTTCATCTCTTTTTATTTTGTCTGTGGAACTGTGGAAAAACCAAACCAGACTATTTTGGACTTTTACAACAAGTTCCTCTCATAAACCCAATCAAAGTGGTGTCTGCAGCTAATTTCCTCAGTTGGCCATTCCAGCTTCTGAAAAAATCTGTTAAACGTTTACTGCTGTTGATCTGTGACACACTACTGAGAGACAAAATAAATCAGCTTTCTTTCAACTTTTATTACGTTTCCATTCTCATCCTTGGTTTATTTTTTGCTACAGACAGATAGTACATTCACTTTGTCATAAATGCAAAATATGGGTTATAGGAACAGTGTATATGCATAAATATGACAAGAAACATGCCGACAGTAATGTTGGATATGATACAGTAGAGGAAATGTACGGTGGCCCTGAAGGGTAAGTCACAACAACAAATAGTAGTAGTATGTCTTTTATTGACCCATCCCAGCCCGCACATGCTCCATCATACCTCGCCTCCCAATATGTTATTTTTGTAGAAATCAAACCCAAATTTAAAATTGTAAAAACAAATAACACAATGTAAAAATTACAAACATTAAAAACAGAATTTAAAAGCGAATAAAAATGATATAAAAATAACAAATAAATAAATAAAACAAATGTAAAACAAATAAAAACAATATAAAAACAAAGAAATAAAAAATATAACAAATTAAAAAATTCAAAGAACAAATTGTGAAACTATTTGAGAAATAGAAAAAAATGAAAAAAAATGGCAAAAATTTTAGAATTTTTAGAAAAGAGGGAAAATTAAAAAAAAAGAAAAAACTGGGAAAAATGTGAAATGCAAAAACAAAGTCAGAAAATACTCATCTCTGATTGGTCAGAGCAGATCCACTTCCTCATAGGAAATAGGAGCTGTGTATTTAGAACAAATAACATAAAAAGTGTCCTGCTGATGCTGCAGGTGAATGCCTTTGGAACACGTTTGGGAGCGTGCATGTTGTGTCGTTGTGTCGTAGAAAATAAAGAGGTACACACACCAAAAAAAAAAAAACTTGTCTGAGGTGCAGATGCAGGAAAACAACTCAAAAACTCAAAAACAACATCACATTAGTCACTGATTTTATTTGATCATGTTTGGGCTCAACAGCCTTCGTCAGATCAGTGTGTGTTTTTTAGGCCACAGTGCATTTAAAGAGACCAGCTTAGGAGGCTCTGATCCCATCCAACGAGTGGGAGGGTCTCAACCAACCTGTGGGTCATACCCAGTAACACGCCATGCCCAGTACATTCTAAAAACAAATTCTTATAAATACAAGTTCAAAGTAAAACATCAACCACAAAAGCATCAAAATACTTTGACGCACTGCATTTAATATAAGTATGTGATGTTGTTTTTAGTTTTTGCATCGTGTTGCCGCGAAGGATTCTGGCAACTGGGAAACACCCAAGAAATGGTTGTATATTTGGAACAATTAAAAACAAAACAACATGAAGCAGTACTAACCCCATCATTTTTCTTTATCAATTTTTTATGTCACTTTTTCTTTTAGCATTTTGCAATTTGTTTTTCCAATTTGTTTTGTTTATATATTTTTGCTTCACATTTTGTGCTCTTAATTTATTTTTGCAGTTTGTTTTTGCATTTCTTAATTTGTTTGGGCATTTTGTCATTTGTTTTTGCCTTTTACAAATTCTTGCATTTCAAAATTGACATGCTTTTTTCCATTTTGTTTTTGTTGTTTTGTTTTCTGTTACCATTTGTTGTCGTGACTTGTAAACCCAGACATTTTCACAGCAAAACCTGATTTATGTGTTTTCTCCCTCCACTCTGAATTCTGGGTTAATTGAGCAGATTACATTGGTCACAGTGTGGGACTATTTTTGCCGCAGCAGACAGACTTCCACAAGCTGTGCATTCATGGGTGCGGGCTGCTGACGTCTACAGCACCACTTTCATGTCTATTCTTAACCTAATCTGCGGCATAATAAGGCCAAGATGTGAGAGCACAGGCGCATCTAGTCAAAACATTTTACGGCCCGATCACAAGGCGGGAAGCACGAGGGATGACTTCTGCGGAGCCTGGAATACCTCAAATATTTTGCTTCATTTCAGTTAGCAAAGGTATCATTCTGGGGAAAAAAACATTAAAAAATACTCAAAGAGAACCTAACACAAAGAAATCTAGACCTAGACTTGTTTGATGATTTTTTAGAGTTACAGGAAAAAATATTTGTTGGATTTTTTTGCACATTCTGTGTGGTCATTTTCAGAACAACTGTTGACAGTAACATTCATTTTAATGACAAATTTATACTGGGATACTTTTAGAGGTCCATTTATTGACTACAGTAGCAATTAGCTCAACATCAGTTTGGAGAAGCAGACAGGAGCAACATCTTAGAGATTAAGCCAAGT
The DNA here is from genome assembly GCA_020698575.1 of Bostrychus sinensis. NCBI lineage: Eukaryota > Metazoa > Chordata > Actinopteri > Gobiiformes > Eleotridae > Bostrychus > Bostrychus sinensis. The sequence continues at coordinate 29,195,368 of CM036251.1, read as the reverse complement.
AATCCTGTAAATGCAAATAGTGAAAATTAGATTTTGTTCATGGAATTGCTTTTTTCAGGTATTTATGATTTGTTTTTTTACCATTGTAACAGCCAAAATATTTTGATTTAACTTAATTTTGAGGTTTTGGGTCAGTTTCCTCTCTTAACATGTCACTTTCACACTAAAATAAAGGTATTTTTTCATTAAATTAAGTCAATATGTGTCTTTAGATTTCTATCTGAAATATTAACTTCCAAGGATGTTTTCTGACATGCAGCGTCTGCAGTAATGCGGTCGATGTACTGCTCTGTGGTGGTGACGAAGAAGCCGAGCCAAAAGGCAAAACTCTTGATTTACTGGATGATCTTTGCTTCTACTCTCAGATAAAAGTGGCCAAAATTTGTTTCCTGGGTGGCTGGGCGCTCCCTTAGAGAAGCTCAGTTCCCCGGAAGATGTGAAGATATGTTTTTCAAAATAATATAATAAAAAAAATTATAATATCCACATTTCCCTCTGCAAAATAAACTTGTATGTATTCTAATGTCACCAAAATAAACTTAACAATTTAAAACTGATCCCATCCCATGTTCAGATCTTGTTTTATTATGCATCTAAACGTGTGCATTTTTATGTATATAATACCTAATTTGTACAATAAAATATTAAATTACACAAAACTTGCTATAAATTTTTTCCCATACTGACGCCAGTTATTTAATGCAAAAGTCTGACACTGATATCTGCATATATACTTTCTATACCACACACATGCAATGGTGGTTGGCCTAATTGTGCTCTAACAAAACCATTGCTCCTGTGTACTTCTCCAAATTTCTTAATATGGGACAAGTTACCTTATCACCACTATCCCTTTAGGAATGGTCAGATCAAAAATAGTTAAATGTCTATAGGCACAGAAAGCATCATATTTAGGTGGTGCACTTCTAATTCTCAACCCTTCTATGGGTCAAATACAATCTAGGCATTATTGCACTGCTAGACTCTTTACAATCTTTACATTCACAAATTTAACAGCTACAGTGAGAAGAACTGGTGGCGGTGTTGTTTGAGAAGCTAAGTTTGCCCTGGGCTTATGTAAACGGGCGTATGTGCACAGCTGGGACACTCCCTCTGTTCCCAACACAAGTTAAACCAAAGGACAGCATATCTTCAGCAGCCAAGGTAACCCATCGGGACAGGTGGTGGGGCAAGGGGAGGCCAGAAAATGTTATGGGTTATATCAGTGGTTTTCAAACTGTGGTACGGGTGGCACTGGTGGTACGCAGGCTTTCTCTGGTGTTACTCGAGTAGAGAGTTTTCCAGTTCTGATCTAGTTTGATTTAGGGTTAGTTTAAGTCCTGGTTTAGTCCTAGCTTAGTCTTGGTTTAGTCTTAGATTAGCCCTGGTTTAGCACTAGTTTAGATCTGGTTTAGCCCTAGTTTAGTCCTGGTTTAGATCTGGTTTAGCCCTAGTTTAGTCCTGGTTTAGATCTGGTTTAGACCTGGTTTAGCCCTAGTTTAGTCCTGGTTTAGATCTGGTTTAGCCCTAGTTTAGCCCTAATTTAGTCCTGGTTTAGATCTGGTTTAGCCCTAGTTTAGTCCTGGTTTAGATCTGGTTTAGCCCTAGTTTAGTCCTGGTTTAGATCTGGTTTAGACCTGGTTTAGCCCTAGTTTAGTCCTGGTTTAGATCTGGTTTAGCCCTAGTTTAGCCCTAGTTTAGTCCTGGTTTAGATCTGGTTTAGACCGGGTTTAGCCCTAGTTTAGTCCTGGTTATAGCTCTAGTTAAGTCATGGTTTAGTCCTGGTATAGCCCTGATTCAGTCCTGGCTTAGTCCTTGTTTAATATTGCTTTAGTTATTGTTTAAACCTGCCTTAGTCCTGGTTTAGCCTTGGCTTAGATCTGGTTTTGTCCTAGTTTAGTCCTGGTTTAGTCAAAGATTAGTTTAGTCCTGGTTAAGACCTGGTTCAGACCTGGTTCAGTACTACAGTAGCATGGTGCTGGTTTAGTCCTTGTTTTGTCCCAAATTATTCTTCATTTAGCCTTGGTTTAGACCTAGTTTAGCTCTAGATTACACCTGGTTTAGCTTTAGTTTAGTCCCAGTTTATCCCTAGTCTGGACTTGGTTTAGTCCTGGTTTAGCTCTAGCCCTGGTTTGGCCCTGGTTTAGTCCTGGTTTAGTTCTAGTTTTGTCTTGGTTTAGACCTGGTATAGCTATAGTTTAGTCCTGCTTTAGACCTAGTTATCGCTCCAATTTAGTTGCAGTTTACTCCTGGTTTAGTCCTGGTTCAGCCCTGGTTTAGCCCCTGTTTAGCCCTGATTTAGTCCTAGTTTAGTCTGTATGACTTTAGTCCATTAAAGCTGGTACTTGTAAAGCCAGATCTTTTCTGAGGTGTTATTTGTGAACAGTTTGAGAACCACTGACTTTTATAAATGCTATGGTCAGTTATAGGTGCCATGTTAGGGATCCACCTACATCTGTCTATTTAATACATAAACATAATAAAATAACAAACACAAGCTAGAAATGATCTATCTGAAAACTACTCATAACAGTGGAGATATGTCTCTAAAAGTCTACTGTTTCTACATTCTAAGTATATATAATAATAGTTTGACAGAAAAAGAATCTTAAGTCATGATCTTAAATTCCTGCTTTATACCTGCTTAACACTGTACATTCATATATACTGGGTTTTAACACTGTATTAGATGACCTCATAGCTGGCTACAGAATTTGGGATGACAATACAATAATCAGGGGTGTCCAAAATATGGCCCAAGCATCCCACATACAATTTTTTTTTTTTTTTTACTGGCCCCAAGTATTATATATTCACACAGCAATATGTATGGCAATAGCTTCATAACAAGAACTAATGTGTGATATGGATCTGGCACTAAGGAAAGCAAAAATGGTAGTTAGTGGTTGGTGAGACTGGGATTAGGAATATTACTGCACCATCTATGGCTTTTATAATGAGCCACTAAACTATATTAGCCCTAACTACAAGAAGACAGTCATGACAGTGTCCTATGTAATAACACTAAAAGGATAGGAAGTATTTAGAACTGACTACACAGGCTGAATGAGTGGCTTCAGAGACAGACACAAGGTACAACAATCATCCCATTTGAATCATAACAAAAGTGTTTAAAAAGAAGTTACCTGGACTTAGTTTTTAGAGTTGAAGATGTTTCGTCTCTCATCCAAGAGTTTTGTCAAATCCGAAATAAGCTGGGTGAGAGAGCTGAGTTTAATACTCTTTAAAGGGGGGAATCTGACCTGGAGCTAAAAGCTATCGTTCAAAGAAGTTTAAAACCTTTACTGAACAGAAGAGAAGAGAACAGCAGAGGACACATGTCTGCTATATGAACTAGTCTAAGGTTTTTATCCACTCTAGAATAGAATTAGGTTTCAGGTCAATACTCCTCTCTCCAAGCAGTATAACTCGAGCTCTCTCACCAGCTTACTTCAGAATTGACAAAGTCTCTAGGATGAAAGCCAAAACATCTTCAACTCTAAAACCAAGTCCAGAAGACTTCTTTTGTTGTTATGATCGCACCTTGTGATTTGAGCTGATGACCAGTTAACTATAATGTGTGTGTATGAGAAAATATATATGGCCAGATTGAGGTGTTTTGGACATGTACAGAGGAGGTGCCTTTAGGAATATACTGTACATATAGGTTGAAAGATGCTTAGGTTAGCGCAGCCAAGCAGGAAGCTTAGAGGAAGACAAAGGGAAGAGGGAGAGGATGGGGTATGATGGAGGCAGATCATACACTGTGGTGACCCCTGAAGAGAACTGCCTGAAAAAAGATAACGCTTCACTACTGAGAGCAGGATAGAGGACTTTCACGCTAAAACTGTAAGTGTAAGCTAAAACTGGGCTTAGATTTAATAAACTCTGCCTGACTAAAAGTAGTGATGGGTGATACCACACTTTAAGATTTGATACCATACTAATTACTTTTTGAAGAAAATGAATCAATACCTATTCATGTCTTATGGGTATTTTTTAAAAATCCAAAAATTACCTGTAAAGATAAATCACATGACTAATACTGGCAATTTGCCAACCTTAATGTGCGCAGTATAAAATATGACTTTAATGTGCACAGTAGTGAGTTGTTGCCATTGATGTAATATAGAACTGGCTAGTGAATGACGCCATGGCTGCTGTTGTTTTCAATGGCTGTGCTCATTGGCGCTAAAAAATGTTTGTACTTCCATGTTATTTCTGCGTTGTGCAGCCCATAGAGCAGGAGCACTGCAGCCCTCGAGCATGCACACAGTTGTTTTGAATACCATGTGACTGGTTCTGACCAATGAGCGCCAAAGCAATGACGGGCTAAAGTGGTGACATCGCTAACAATAAAAAGTTTTTTTTTTTTTTTATGAAGAAAAAGTTCATGACATAAAAAGAGATTAACACTGCAAAATCCAACCATTTTCCCAGCTGTAGGTGTCCTGTCAGCTGAACACCTTCTTTTTATATTGCACTCTATGGGAAAAATCTTTTCTGGGCCGCATGGGATTTTCCTGCTGCAGTTTGGAGCAGCCACTAGTGAAACTGGCATCAGGGGAGAGGGGGCAGTGCCCTATCCAGTTCTTATTATACATCCATGGTTGTTGCTAGTAGGACAAACAAAAAAGTTAACTTCCTCTCATGTGACATGAACGGACCAGCCCAATAAGCTGCTGGGTGGGTTTTTTAATGTTAATTAGTATTGATACTTTATTCAAGTAATCAATATCCAAATGAGTGTCATGTGAGTAGTGATATATCAGTACAGCACTCTCAATCTGCCCATCACTAAAACTAGTTGTGCAATACACTCTGTAGAACTTTAAAACAGTTTTAAGTTCTTTTAAATTTTTAATCTAAGCGTCACTGAAGGATGGATCAAATACAGAAAACCAATTTCCCTATGGAGACAATAAAGTCTACTTTACCTTATCCTAAGCTTAACACTTGGTCCAATACATCATAGTGTTGTGTTTTTTAAAGATAAATCCTCAGACTGTCCCAGGCCTAGTGCTGACTGCTAAGTGCTACTATATTGTTGTTCACTTATTGAATTAGGAGCTGCTCCTAAAACAGCTCCTCGTGCTGGTGACACCTTGAGTAAACTATAAGTTACATTTAAAAGAGCCCTGTCAGAGGAACAGAGGTGGGAAGTAACATGATACCTTTACTCAAGTACTAAATATTTTTAAGATAATGTACTCTGAGTACACTTGAAGTACATTTTGGGATGTTGATGTGCAAATACAAAAAATAATAATTTGTACTTAAATTAACTTAACATTCAGCATTTTAAATATTTTTGTAAGTAATTATGCTGTTAAGAACTTCTTTAACTTTAGTAATATTATAGTAGTAACAGTACTTATGCTTGAGTACAGATCTAAGTACTTCTTCCACCTCTGCATTAAAGTAATTTACATACAGGTTGTTGAAAATCTCTAAATACGAGAAACCCACTAAGAAAGAGCCATTTAGTAAATACAAAGAGCCAACAGATGGTGCTGGCAGGAAAGGGATTAATCAAAAAGGGGCTTTGTTTGCTTACGGTTGCCATAGAAACCTCTCTAAAAGGTAACCCCCAGGATCATCCCGAGCGGTAGCAAAGATCCAGTTACCAAAAGTCCAGAAATACTGAAAATATTCAAGTTTCATAAAGTACAGTAGCAACAAAAGTGTCCCTAATGCAGTCTGTGTGTCTGCTCCCTCTGCTCACATTTGCCAGTATGGAGCTGGAGCGCCCCCTGCCTGTGAAGCGCGCTCAGTGTCCTGTACTCCAGAGGCATGGTGTGGGGGCTGGAGCTGGACGTGTATTCATACTTGAGGGTATCATAGTAGTGGTACTTGACGGGCGCTCCATGGGGGTCGAGGGCGAAGGGCCAGAAGCCGTAAAGGTTGATCTCCTCACAGAATCGCGTGGCCAGGGTATACATGAGCAGGCCGGTGGTGGGGCGCTTGATGTGCACGTGGTTGGTTAGCCAGTACCTGGGGGAGCAAAAGACACAGAAGAAAGTCAGAAACAGAGTGAAGAAGAAATGCTAAAAGATATTTTGTTCTGACTCCAAAGAAAGCTTTTATCATCTTCCCTATCCCTGACATGTCGGTCTCTTGTGAACCCCTTACAAAAAAAAACTCCCAAAAGTACCAAAAGTGCCACAGATATATCACTGATGATATTTTTTCCACTTTGAATCACTCTCCCTTTGTATATGTACCACATTCAAGTGTGTGCACGTGTGTCTGGGGTGGTGGGGTTAGTGTGCGCATGTCTGATTTTGAGTCAGGAACTATGTTAGAGGAAGTGGGATCATAACCCAATATCATTTTTGTCTCCCTTCACACACCCCACCCACCAACCCCCAACACATACACGTGCACATACACATGCACATACACATACACTCAGACCCCCGCATTGTTTTAATGATGGCACTAAGGAAAGTCTTGAGGTACAAACCAGTGTAACAGTTGTTTGTAAACTGTGTATTATAGACTGAAATTGACAAATTTGAAACTTCCCATAAAAACTGTAATCCTGACCAAAATAAATATAATAAAAATAAATTTTGCATTAACACAGACAAAATTATTCAACTTTTTAAATGACAAAGTACAAAAATGGGGTACAAATAGTGCACAAATCTTTGTGATTTGCCATACAATCATTAGACATACACATAATGTGAATAGTTCAATTGCAGTCAGGATTGCATCATGGGTTTAGTAATTAGAAAGGTCTACACAAGGTCTATCAGTGTATTAGGACCCAAGGTGGGTCTAAGTCTACAAATTGGGTGCCTCTAATTTTACAAATCCAGACAAAAATGTCTGTCATTGTTGGAGGTCATGTAATGAAAAATGGTTGGTTTAGAAAATGGCTACTGAGAACTGAATACTGTGATTGTGGCGACCCAATTAAATAACTTAAGCTATCCACCTCTGGGCCCTGACCTTTTTTTGGGGAGCACTAATCAAAGAAACCCTAATTTAACTGAGGCCAAATACTAGTTTAAGACTCCAAAGTAGCTTTTTGAATACAAATTACTCTTAGCTAAATATCACAAGTAGACTCACTAAAGGACACTCAAAGAGAACACCACCACTTTTCGCCATCTAGTGATGACTGGACCTTAGCTGGCCCCATCTGTGCTAACCTTGTACCTAATAAGTGGCCCCTGGTCTGTTTTTCAGCTGCTGGACGAATCTGCTTCAATGTTTGACCTGTTGGACCTTCTGAGATGGTCACATCTTCCACAGATCTTGGCTTTAACAAGAGGTTATTTGAGCTACTGTTGCTTTTCTCTCATCTGGAACCAGTCTGGCCATTCTCCTCTGACCTTTGACAACAAGGCATTTCCTCCATAGAACTGACACCCACTGGACACTTTCTTTTTTTCAGACCATTTTCAGAACAAGATGGTTGTGTGTGAAAATCCCAGAAGATCAGTAGTGTTTGAAATACCAACAACCATGCCACATTCAAAATGACCTAAACCACCTTTCTTCTCCTTTTTCATGCTCAGTTGGTATTTCAGGAGGTTTGTCTCCAACATGTCTCAAGACTAAATACATTAAGTGGCTGCCATGTCATTTGCCGACTACATATTTTTTTGATTTGGAAACAGCAGAACAGGTGTACCTAATAAAGTAGCCAGTGAGTGTACTGTATATTGATATTGAAATGTAAAATCATATCAAAAGCAGAACAGAAGCTGCTGAAAGATGTTTTGTGAGTCCAGAGAGAGCCGGCTGTCGTCAGTATTCAGAAGAAAGGTTTATCCGGGTAATCATCCTTCAGACAGACCCCTCTCCCTCAGGTTTAGATATTCATTTATACCTGACTGCAGCAGAATACTAACAGCTTTGTGCTCAGGCCCCGTCTGGTCCTCCTCTGTCTTTACAAAACCTGTATCATGACTCACAATACACTAACGCTATAAAGAACGTGTCCTATTACCGGCCTGTTTAATTATGAGAAAAGATGCACAGTGGCAAAGTGGTTAACACTTCATCCCCAGCACAATGAGGTCGTAAGTTAGATCCTCAGGCAGGCTGACTACAATCCAAGACTCAGACAAGTTTTGGCTTTTCAAGTGCCTTTGAAGGACAAAATGAGGACTAAACCAGGGCTAAGCCAGGATTAGAGCCAGGTCTATCCCACGACTAAACCAGAACTAAGCCAGCAAACAAGGGCTAAACTAGAACTAATCAGTGAATAAACCAGGACTAAACTGGGACCTAACCAGGTCTAAACCAGGACTAAACTGGGTCTAAAACAGGTTTCAACCATGACTGATCAAGCTCTAATCTAGGGCTAAACAAGGTCTAAACCAGGACTACTACACCAGGACTAAACCGTGACAACTGAGCTCTGATCTAGGGCTAAACAAGGTATAAACCAGGACTAAAACAGGTCTAAATTAGGACCTAACCAGGACTAAAACAGGTCTAAACCAGGACTAAGCATGACTTAACCAGGACTAAGCCAGCTCTAAACAAGATCTAAGCCAGGACTAAACCAGGACTTAAACAAGAATAAACCAGGTATAAGCCAGGACTAAACCAAGAATAAACTAGGTCTAAACCAGCTCTAAACCAAAAGTACTAACCAACTGAGTGAACCAGGACTAAACTGGCTCTAAATTAAACTAAATCAAAATTGCAAATAACTAGAGTACCATGAGAGAAAGCCTGTGTACCACCAGTTGTACCCGCACCACAGTTTGAGAACCACTCACTGCATTAGCATTACCTAGCAATACCTTTCCTTGTCAGTTAATACAACAGTGTTTTGACCTCCCTCACGACTCACTGCTGCGTTTGCTGTGACCGTCCTGAAGCCTGGTGTCTGGAAATGAGCCGCCTCTCGCTGCGTTCAAGAGCGGCCTCAGAGTGCGGGAGGTCACACGCTCACCTGGATTCATTCGATTTACCCCGGCCATTTCCTTTCGGCTCGAGGCGTTCACTGCTCTCAGTACTTGGCGAAGGTCGTGCTTGAGGCAGAGGTTGGACTATTTAAAGCACTAGGAGCATGTGTGCGAAGGGCAAACAGCACAACAGGAGCAGAGAGGCTGTTTCAGCATCAGAGAAGAGGCCCTGACGAAGATAATTAGCAATTTCTGGTTTGGAATTAGCAAAGGGACAAAGGTAATGGCTTGTAACAGATTTTAATTGAGAACAGTCTCCAAAACAAGCTGTGCCCTGTTGCTGTTACTGGAAGCTGGGGTGAACAAAATTACACAATATGGTTTAGGAACAGGGAAATGCTATTTTATTTTTAACAAGGACAGAGATTTCCCACAGCGCTGCCGGTCAAATATGCAATTACATTAGGAGAAATATGCAGAGAGACAGTGGTGAGTGTGAAAAACCCAACTGCAGCAGAGGGTGTGCATATTTTACTGACGCCAGAGCAGCCATAACCTGCAAGATTTGATTGGCCATGCAGTTAACATGCTAATCAGGATATACATCAAGATTTATGGCTAGGTTTAGCTTATTGTGCTGTTAAAAGCAGTGAAAGACATTTACAGACTTTCCTGTCAGGGGTGGCAAGGGGTTGGAGAGTATCGCAGCTCCTTTGGGTCTGAGGGGTGGGGTAAAACCTGCATAAAGGTCAGTTAGTGGCAGAGCTGACACTTAAAAGGATACAGTAGCAAACAACCTTTCACATTCATTCACCTGTTTGGGAATGTCTATGGACAATGAGAAGAAGCTGGAGTGTGCAGAGACAACCCACAGATGCATAAGAAAGTAGGGCTGGGCGATATGGCTAAAAAATAAAATCAAATTTTTTTGTCAATTCTCAGTTGCTTTACAATTTTAATAGATTTTTTTATTTTGTTGGTTGACAGGATTATTGTTTTAAAATGAAATTATTGCATAGTTATATATTTTTATTTTAGCTATATATTCTAAATATCTGTTTGAAAAAGCAGCAGCAAAGTGCATTGCTCCAACGCCCAGTTCACACCAAATTCGTTGCGTGTCCGTTGCGTGTCCCGTACAACCTCCGCAAGAAATAGCCAGGTACCCAGGGTAGAAGCACAGGGTAGAAGCACAAAAGTCATGAAAATAATCTCTAAATAAACAGGAGATCGTGGTCTGAGGCAAACGTAGCTTTTGTTTACGTGTAGCTCTCATTATACATTGTGGTTATCATGTTGTTATCACGTGAACTTCAGCTTAAACTCGCAACTCTCTTTACTTAGTATTGAAGTAAAGATGAAGTATTGTGATACAGTATTAGCATAAAAAAAAGAGCTGAAGAGACCACCAGAGGGCAGCAGAGTGCAGAGCTGTTACGCTGTTTTGAACATAAACAGTGGAAAAGAGCTGTACACTTTCCTGAACTTTTGTATGATGCCATTTTACTTGCTTTTTTATCGCGTTAAAAAATATTGCAATACATCACACATCTTTTTTTTTTCATTCTACTTTCATTATTATAAAATGTCATTGTTGTGGGCGAATTGAAGACAGAAAAGAGTTGAAATGAACAGAATGATGCCCCGGTTGTAACTGTGAAAAAGTACTTAGAGTGTGTGACTTTTATGAAAGGAGACAGTGAGAGACAGGCTTTGTGTCCACTCCACATAAAAAGCACTGCTCCATTGTCCTCTTCTCCTGTCTACTATGTTTGTCCAATAATAACATTTTGGTATCTTCTGTTGTTTTTGAATCACATGAATATACACACAACCTCACTGAAATAATAGGAAGGAAGAGTGCAGGTAAAATACAAAAACTGGGGCACTCACAAAGGTTCATATCAGTGCCTACGTGTTTAACACTGAAGGTATTCAATTCATAGGCTCTCCCTGCCCTCTCCTTGCTCTCCCCCTGCTCTCTCCTTGCTCTCTCCCTGCTCTCTCCTTGCTGTCTCTCTGCCCTCTCCCTGTTCTCTCCCTTCCCTCTCCCTGCTCTCTCTCCCTGCCCTCTCCCTGCTCTCTCCCTGCTCTTTCCCTGCCCTCTCTCTCTGCCCTCTCCCTGCTCTCTCCCTGCCCTCTCCCTGTTCTCTCTCCCTGCACTCTCTCCCTGCTCTCTCCCTGCCCTCTCCCTGCTCTCTCTCTGCCCTCTCCCTGCACTCTCTCCCTGCCCTCTCCCTGCTCTCTCCCTGCCGTCTCCCTGCTCTCTCCCTGCTCTCTCTCTGCCCTCTCCCTGTTCTCTCTCTGCCCTTGCCCTGCTCTCTCCCTTCCCTCTCCCTGCTCTCTCCCTGCTCTCTCTCTGCCCTCTCCCTGCTCTCTCCCTTCTCTCTCCCTGCCCTCTCATTTCATTTCATTTATTCATTTATTAGGACAATGTACAATTGCATTAGGCACAATGGCAGAGATGCTTGTACCAGACTCTAGCTTTACAGCTAATTTCCATCTGCAGTCCTCGGGGGGAGGGGTCAACAAGGAATATTTACATATATACAACAACATATAAAAGCCACTACCCCTGTTGCTTCCACATGCAGGATCAATCCAAACTCACCAACACATACAACACGTTCATACACCCATTCACACAAACTGTATTCACCAGCTAGCAAAGCTGGTGTATTTAAAAACACATTCATTGCAAAGTCAACATTCACATTCCGGTCTTTCGGTTCATTCTTAATTGTGCGTACATATTTGGTTTTCTAAAAACCATGCTTTCACCTCTGTATTGAAAGCTGAAAGACGCTCAACAACTCAGATGGGAGCGCGTTCCATTGTTTAACTGCCCTAAATGAGAACGCGGATTGAGCAAAAGCAGTTCTACATCTAGGGATGTTACACAATCCTCTTGTGGTACCTCGGGTTACCCTTGAAGCCGTATCTGCCGATAGCTGAATGAATTCTTTGAGTGTTGGAGGGGCCAAGTTATGGACAATCTTGAAGATCAATTGGACATAGGAGAAAGAGACAAAATTATCAAAGTTTAACATATTATATTTATCAAGTATTTTACAGTGATGATATTGAAAGGTTTTTTTGTCCAGTATTTTCAAGCCTTGTTTATAAATAGACTTGAGTGGTTTGAGGTTAGTTTTGTTTGTTTGGGACCAACTAATTATGCAGTAAGAGAGGTGTGATAGTATCCTGGCGTTGAGGAAGCTTTTGGCGGCTTCAGTTGAGAGTGAGTTTCTAATATTTTTAAAAGTGGCCAAATTAAACTTAAGAGTTTTTGTTATTCTTTTTATATGTTTTTTAAAGTCAAGAGAGGGATCAAGCGTAAGTCTGAGGTATTTATACTCAGTTACTATTTTGATTGGTTCCCCATTAACAATTGCAGTGCAATGTCCTTGTTCTGTCCTTTTGTTTGTGAAATACATAACTGCAGTCTTTTCAATGTTCAATGTGAGACAGGAATTATACAGCCAAAGTGCCACCTCTCCCTGCTCTCTCTCCCTGCCCTCTCCCTGCCCTCTCCCTGCCCTCTCCATGTCCTCTCCCTGCACTCTCTCCCTGCTCTCTCCCTGCCCTCTCTTTGCTCTCTCCCTGCTCGCTCCCTGCACTCTCTCCCTGCTCTCTCCCTGCCCTCTCCCTGCTCACTCCCTGCACTCTCTCCCTGCTCTCCCCTTGCTCTCTCTCTCTGCCCTCTCCCTGCCCACTCTCTGCTCTCTCCCTGCTCTCTCTCTACCCTCTCCCTGCCCTCTCCCTGCTTTCTCCCTGCCATCTCCCTGCATTCTCTCCCTGCCCTCTCCCTGCTCTCTCCCTGCTCTCTCCCTGCCCTCTCCCTGCTCTCTCCCTGCTCTCTCCCTGCTCTCTCCCTGCCCTCTCTTTGCTCTCTCCTTGCTCTCTCTCTGCCCTCTCCCTGCTCTCTCCCTGCCCTCTCCCTGCTCGCTCCCTGCACTCTCTCCCTGCTCTCTCCCTGCCCTCTCCCTGCTCACTCCCTGCACTCTCTCCCTGCTCTCCCCTTGCTCTCTCTCTCTGCCCTCTCCCTGCCCACTCTCTGCTCTCTCCCTGCTCTCTCTCTACCCTCTCCCTGCCCTCTCCCTGCTTTCTCCCTGCCATCTCCCTGCCCTCTCCCTGCTCTCTCCCTGCTCTCTCCCTGCCCTCTCCCTGCTCTCTCCCTGCTCTCTCCTTGCTCTCTCCCTGCCCTCTCCCTGCTCTCTCCTTGCCCTCTACCTGCCCTCTCTCCCTCTGCTATATTTCCCATAATTTCCAGCTGCTTCTCCACTGTGCTATCTAATAAAGCCTTGATTTATTTAAAAACATGGCAACACATTATGTTCTTTCAAAAGCTTGCTTTTAAATATCTACAATTAAATAACTAGACATAACAGACCATTCAAACAATGTGCAAACAGTGTAAGAAGACTTCTGTATAAAGCATTTGGAATGGGCAGGTTCTATAATAGGGCTGGGAATCATTGCTTTTTCTTGTCTGTAATAACTGAGTTTTTGTGAATCATAAAAGGGATAGATACATGCATGTATATGACATATTATGGCTGCTTATGCCACTGGAGCAGCAGAACACTGTCACATGTATCAATACAACAATTAAATTGTCAATATCAAAAGTATCAATACTTTTGTTTCCAAAAGTAATAAATCAACCATCACTCAGTCGGACATAGTATTTAAGGATACTTTGTGTGACAGTATTTGAACAACCAAGTGCTTAGAAGTGCAGTGCTGCCCTCTACAGTCCTGGCAGAATGCTTGACTACTTTAGCCCATGTTTGACTGTAAAAACAGAGCGCCACTGTGGTACCATTATTATGCATGACACCACAAAGTATCAATATTGGTGTCCAAGTATCAATATAAGTATTGCGTCACAAAATATTTCAAAATCAATATTTTTTCCAGGCCTATAAATGATTATCAGAACAAAGGTAGTAGTAATAGAACAATTGTTGCTTTGTCATCAAAGCTAAAATAATCCCATAACTGCCTGTACAGGCCCCAGTATTGGTCTGAACTGGCAGTGGTTTGGGTCCAAACACACGAACAACACTTTTACTAAAACAAGACTTTAGTAAGCTTGTGAATTCCAGTGAATGCCAGAATCCAGTGGGTATACTTGGTAAAAGATAAGGGAATATACCATTGACAGAAAGGAAGGCAGATTTCCCTGTTCTGATACAGCCCACCTCCGGAGTGGAGATGACAGATAGAGCAGCCTCTCTGCCTCTTCGTCCTGATGATGAGCGCTGATTCTGGGTGTAAAAATAGCCCCCTGTGCTACAGAGGACACACTAACAGCCCTCCTCACACATGCACATCCCTCCAGCCTTACCCTCTGACGGCGTGAAGCAGCCTCAGGGAGGGGAAGGCCGTTCGCACCTCCACCGTGTGCTCCTGGATCAGCCTGAGCGCCCACTCCACCCGGTCCTCTCCACCTTTGGCCATGAAGGCGGGGATCCAGAGCACGCTGCCCCTCAGGCCCCTCAGCCGCTGGACAAACTTATGCTTCCACTCGTCGCTGACCAAGTCCTGGAACGCCCGCTGCACCACTGATGGGTTCATGGTGACCAGGTTGGTCCTGGAGCCCACGTCGAGAGAGAAGTCCTCCACTGGGGCCAGGTTACACCTACAGAAGGTATGAAAAGTCACAGAGCAGAACATTAAGTCACTTATCTCATCAGACTGAATCCAGAAAAGAGAAGACACTGCAGTTTTCAGAGGTTTACAGTGCATTCAAAAGAATTCAAAAACAGTCTTCGTATCCTTCAGAACAGATAAAGTCTCATTTCTCACCTAACGGAAAAAATAGTGAAACAGTGTGTGCCCTTGAGTGCTGTGAAATGTTGTAGTATACACTTAAGAGTTGCCTGCTTTGTGTGAACGAAAGGCCACTGTGCAACAGAATGATTGTGTTTTGGTGTGAAACCATAGAAAAGCTGCGCACTCTGCTCTCCCATTACTTTTTTGATAAAGCCATCTTTTATCACTAACACCAACCCTTACAACATTAACTTTCCACCATGCTAGACCAGAATAATAATGGATTGAAGAACAATCAATCTCACAAGAACTGTGCCTTGTAAAAGCTTTTAAAAGTCTTATCTGCATTTTAATTGGATTTAATTAAAGAGAAATTAATTCATGCACATGAATAAAGGCTATTGCTATTCCAGTCATGGCTATTTGAATCATTCATTTAAATTTGTTATTTATATAGATCTGCACACATTAATACAGTAATTTTGCAATAAAGGAAATAATCTACTCCATCTGAAACACAACAAAGTTTAAAAAGAAGTGGACTGGATTTGGTTTGGGTCATTAACCCTCCTAAGTACTATTAGCTTAGTCTGAGCCTTCTGATGCTAATGACTTCAGTGAAACTGTTTTGGTCTGGGTTTTAGATGGTCTATAAACTTTTATTCATATTTGTAAACCAATCTTGGTCACCTCTAGAAAAGCAGCATGTTTCACAATCTTTAAAAACATTATTGGACTAAAAGAGGATGTTTTTAATAAGTACTCTATTGGTGCCATAAAGATACGGGTGAAGAGGCCAGCAGAGGGCAGCAGAGGGCAGGAAAGTGCTGCCGTCTTTTAAACACAAACAGAAAAAACAAAGCTTTTTATTTTCTCTCCCTTACTCCGCTCTCTGCTTCCTGGAGTGGGCGGGGGTTTGTTGGAGAGGAGGTTTGAGCAACTGATTATTCTGATGACTCAGAACGAACATGCCAGAGAATACAGGATTACTTAAACATGTGTGAATGAAGCAAAACACAACTCCAGGTATGTTTTTGATGAAAAGTCAGATTTTTCAAAATATAGCCCCTTTAAGAGACTTTAAGTTGTAAACAGATGGAAGGTTGTATCTTAGACCACCATTTCTGTTTTTTCCTTTTTTGACAAAGATTGCTTCTTTGACTCCTCACTCAAGCCAACCTTTCTCTGGCTAAGATTCAAACATCACTGTCCTCAAAGAAGTGGTTTGTTTCTTTTAGGTGGAGATGTACTGTAGACTCTGCTCCACTGGGGTTGGTCCAGCGGGCAGCTCTAAGCTTTTGGTGACAATAAACAAGATTTTGTTTGTGGCATAATAAAGATAAGAAACGAATTAATCACAAATTCCTTACTTTATTTGAAGGTCTATTGTAAATGAACCAATTAATAAATATTTTTGATGGAATACAAAAAGGAGAGCACCTCTCCTAAGTTTAATTTTAGGGCCCATTTGAGTCTTTAATATTACTTCAGTTTCAGTTGCAAAGCAATATGAACTTTTCAAATGCCACTAGTAACTGAAAATGAAAATGTGTGCATCTAAATTGAATGAGGTTAGAACCTTTCTGATCATGTGGCCCCCTAGTGGTTGTGGCCCTAAATAACTGCATGGAGTGTTCATGCCAGGAGCCAGCCCCGGGTTTCCCCAATGTACTGCTCACTGAAGTTCTGACTGGAGAGTAGACAACATTACTCTGTTTGTAACTGGGAATTCTGGGCTTGTGATGAACCAGTTTTTGGTCTGATGATGATTTGGTCCTCCTGGACACTCCACCTTACCTAGCCATAGGGTGCACTTATGTATATTCTTAAGGACTAGCAGGCCAGGGCTGTGAGCCACTAGGGAACCCACACCTACTCACATTACATACTGGTCCTGCTGTAACAGAGGCACTTAACATACATTGATTATTTGCCATAGACACAGATTGAAATGAATCTACTGACTCTGTCATTTAATTACGTGGGATTAAAACTAAATTACATTAGATATTAATTTCATAATAAGGATATCCTTCTAAGTGCCACAATAAGCCTTCCTAGAACATTGCACGAGGCTATATTTAGCAGTCATTATCTCACTATCTGATAGATGAATGCCACAGTAAGACCCTCCAAATGCCACACAGCCTTTTGCCTTCAGCCATTACACAGTGAGCAGTGTTAACATGCAGCTGGAGTTCTGAATCCTGACCTCTCCTCAACACATCACATCTTCACATCTCATCCTCACTTCACACAGAGAGACCAGCTCTGGAGAATCAATCTGAGACACACGCTGGGCATGCTCATATCCTCCCAAGCCAATTTTAGTATTGATGAAGGACATGGCTATTTCCTGTACCACTTAAAAGCACTACTAAGTCAAGAGAGCCAGCATCTTTAGATGATCTTTAAGGCATATAAGGCACAATGTCTTTAGCTCTAAATTAGATCGCAATTAAAACTGCAGGTAAATTTAGCACGTTGGAAAAGTAGGTGCAAACCTTTTGTGGAGGAAAGACTGCTGCTGCTGTTTGTGCACAAATGGGGGATTAAAAATAAGCTATAATGCTTTAAAGGGGTTCATTTACAAAGAAACAACAATAATGTGTTAATTTGAAGGCAGTAGCAGGGGGCTAAAAACACCTAATCCAAGCGTTCTCTGCAAATTCAAAGCAACAGCTCCCCATAAGAAGAGTTTTCCATACATATACATTATTTTATTATAAAACACATCAGAAGGTTGATGCTCTGGACCTGGGAAAGAGACGTCTCCTTTCAAAACGGCCACCTTCTTGTTGGAGATAACGCATGGTCCTCATACATTTGTTTGTATGTCAAACTTTTATTTTGCTACTACAATCTTCCTGAAGCATTTCCATAGTAACACAATAGAAGATGGGTGTGTGTGTTTTTTTTTTTTTTTTTTTTTTTTTGCTTGTCATCACATAACTAAGGTGAACAAACCCTTGACTGGTCTCCATTCGCTTTTTGTGCTCAAGCCCTGGTAAATTAAATAGTAAAACATAAACTAAAATGAACAATTCTCACATAATGAAAGCCAAGGTCCCTGCTCAACTGCAGCTCAGTGTCAAAGAGAAATTATTTTGTTTTTAGTCGAGTTTTTGCCTGCTCACACACTGGTCACACACTGCTCTTACACTGTGCTCACACACTGGTCACAAGAGTTCACACTGCCCACATGCTCTCACACTGCGCACACACTACTCTCAAACTGCTCACACACTACTCTCAAACTGCTCACACACTACTCTCACACTGCTCACACACTACTCTCACACTGCTCACACACTACTCTCAAACTGCTCACACACTACTCTCACACTGCGCACACACTACTCTCAAACTGCTCACACACTACTCTCACACTGCTCACACACTACTCTCAAACTGCACACAAACTGCTCACACACTGCTCTCACACTGCTCAACACTACTCTCACACTGCTCATCACTACTCTCACACTGCTCACACACTACTCTCACACTGCTCACACACTACTCTCACACTGCTCACACACTACTCTCAAACTGCACACAAACTGCTCACACACTGCTCTCACACTGCTCACACACTACTCTCACACTGCTCACACACTACTCTCACACTGCGCACACACTACTCTCAAACTGCACACAAACTGCTCACACACAGCTCTCACGCTGCTCACACACTACTCTCACACTGCTCACACACCACTCTCACACTGCTCTCACCGCTCACGTGCTGCTCACACACTGCTCACACGCTGCTCACACACTGCTCACGCCCTGCTCACGCCCTGCTCATGCACTGCTCATGCACTGCTCACACAATGATCACAAGAGTTCACACTGCTCACTGCTCTGATGGATAAGAGGTGGCCAACCCAATGAGCCATTTAACTCTCAGGGACCCTTTGAATATTAATTACATGTCAAATTTTGTAACAATAAAAAACAATAATAAATAACATATTATTATATTCTGCTTTCATTGACAAGTTTTTTCCTGCCCTAATTATTGTTTAAATGTTTTTTTAATTTATTTTTTTTTTTTATAAGATTTTAACCCTTTAAATGCCAGAGGGCTGTTCCATAAAACCAGCTAACTCCATACACTAGGCTTAGAAATCTGGCTTATTTTGTTGTTCTGTTCCATAAAACAGGCTCATTTTGAGACTTGCTCAGTCACTATGGAAACATATGCAGGCAGCTGAGCCTGGTCTGGAGTTTAAGGTCTGGTTTGGCCTGAATACTTTATAACTTTATAAACTCCTGCACTTTTTACCACAAATTAAGGTGAAAATCACTTATTTTACAACTTCTCTTTTGTTTCAGATTTGTAGACTTGTAGAGGCTCAATTGAATCCTCGCTCCACTTCAGTGGGCTGCTGACCATGGTGTTAGTTTGGCTCATTCAGTCTGACTGGTGTTAGCTCCCCTATATAAGCTCAAAGTAGTCCTTATGGAATGTCTTAAGTCTCAACTCCTATGTTTACAGTAACTCTAGCTAGAAGTCAGACCATAAGCATTGCTTTCCTGAGAGACTTGTATGGAATGACCCTCTGAGCTGGAAAGATGATAAAAATACACCATCTTACCAAAATGCATGTTATTCACAGCCAAAATGATCAAAAGACCAAGAATGGCCTTGCTGTGAGGAAGTCTACAATTTTAAAATAAAGTGGAAGTCAGTGAAAAGAGAAGTTGACAGGTGCTACATGATTCCAGACAGAAGGCCTAATTTTGCGTCATTTTAAAGCAGGCGGCTGACATCTGGCCATTACAATAATCTAAGGGAGAGGGAGTCTGAGGTGAAAAATGCTCTGAAATGTACACTTTGCAACTTCTTCCTCTAAATAAAGAAAACATTTTAAATCACAAGTAACAGATGCGAACAAGATTCGATCCTACCACATCAAATACATCACCAAGACTGCCTTCTACCACTGCAGGAACATTGCCTGTGTCGGTCCATCCCTCTCCGTCCCGTCTGCTGAAATACTAATACTCAAGCCTTCATCACTTCCCGCCTCAACTGCTGCAACAGCCTGCTCTATGGTTCACCCTCCAGAATCCTCAATAAACTACAATACATCCAGAACCTTGCTGTCCGTCTCCTCACCTGCACCCCCTCCCATGAATACATCACCCCTGTCCTGAGAGACTTCCACTGGCTCCTCTGCACATCCCTTTTAAACTCCTCACTATTGTTTACAAGTCCCTCCATGACCTGACCCCCACCTAAATCTCTAAGCTCCTCCACTGCTATGTTCCCACCTGCACCCTCTTCAAAAAATCCCTGAAAACCCACCTCTTTGAATGACTGTGTCTCATCCGTCTGTTTAAAACTTTCCCAAACTTTTCTGTTTAATTATGCACTTAAATCTCAACTTCAAACTTACAGATATTTCAGAAGTGTGATAAAACATTCCTGGCTTTTTAAAGCACTGATTTTCACCTCAACTGTGAATGAGATGACTCAAGGCTAAAATCCAAAAAGTGCCAAAACCAATAAATAAATACAACATTAAATCATTAATTAAATGTGTCACTTATTTATTAAAACACAAAATAAATACATAAATAATTAACTGAATGTGTCATGAATACATTTTGTTTAAAACATTTTTTTTTTTCATGGTCCTGTGCTGCAGTCTGTGTTGACTTGCAGAGCTGGGTAACCAATCAAGTGTCAGAGCCCGCCAACTGACACTGATGGGTGAGGCTGACAGTTAAAATGAATTCATGATGATGCACTGTACTCCAAATTTTCAATATCTACATAAGATAAAAATTACTTGAATTCAGATTATTAATCTTGATTTGAGCAAAAATTCAGATCGTCAATCTTGATTTGAGCAATTTTCACTAGATTAGATGTATTTATTTTTTAGGTAACTTATTACTAGATAGTTTGTGTTGTTTCAAAGTATTTTTCCCTGTTTCAAGCTGTTTTTACTTATTTCAAACAAAATTACCTGTCCATGGGGTAAGATAATTTTGCTTGAAATAAGAAAAAAATCTTAAAAATACTTTGAAACAAGGCAAATAATCTAGTAATAAGTTACCTAATAAATAAATGAATCTAACCTAGTTATTTTTGCTTAAACCAAAATTGATAATCTGAATTATTGCTCAAATCAAGATTAATAATCTGAATTCAAGTAATTTTATCAGTGTGCACTGAGACAGTTTGCAGCCAAGTGTGAAGCAGTTGGGATGAGAATCAGCAGCTCCAAGTCTGAGGCGATGGTTATCGACTGGAAAAGGGTGGCTTATCTTGGGGTCTTGTTCACAAGTGAGGGAAGGATTTTTTGCAGTGCAGCATGGGACCATGAAATAATTATTTAAATAGTCAAATAATTGTGTGTATGTGTGTGTGTATATATATATATATATATATATATACACAGCCAAAGTAGTAGAGAAATGGCTGACAGGGATCAGGATCAACACGTGTCCAAGACCAGAGTCCACACCTGAATCATCCTATTGTGAATTTGTGGAGAGAACTGAAGATCAGAAAAAAGACAAGGAAACCTTCTAACATCAAAACCTGGAGATCTACAGTGGCAAGAAAAAGTATCGTAAGTAAAAATGTATCCCCTTAGTATTTTTCCTTTATTGTTGCTATACAACCTGGAATTTAAATGGATCATTGAGAGGTTCATGTCAGTCACTTTATATCACATGACAACAACTATGAAAAAAATGTACTGTGAAGCAAATTAGAAATATGACAGAAAAAAAAAACTTGAGTGTGAAAAAGTATGTACCCCATTTCAAAGAGGCCCCTAAATAAGACCCAGTGTTACTCACCCTCAGAAGTCACAGAAATAGTTGAAATAAGGTTGGCCTGACTGCAATTCAACTGTCATTATGCCACAAAACACAATTTAATTCATCATTACAAAAGGTAAAAGATAAGGAACCACACCAAACCTGCCTAAAGAGGACCATCTAAAGCTCACAAACCGGGAGACTGTTGTATCTGTCCACAAGACCACTCTGAACCATACACTCCACAGAGCTGGGCTGTGTGGAGGAGTGGCCATTACTTGAAGAAAATAATAACAAAACATATTTTGTGTTTGCCAAAAGGCACACGGAACACTCCCCAAACACAAGAAGGTCCTCTGTCCAGATACAATTAAAATGAGCCATCAATGAAAGATGCTCTGTGTAGCACAAACCTAGCACCTGACTGTGGCCTCTCTCTAAAGTGAAGCCTGGTGATGGCAGTGTCCTGCTGTGGGAATATTTGTCATTGGTAGGGACTGGGAAACTGCTCAGAACTGAAGGAATGAAGGATGGAGCTAAACACAGGACAATTTTTGAAGAAAACGACTCAAACTGTGCTGTAAAATGAATAAACCTGAAGGAGCTTGAGCTGTTTTTAGATGAAGAATGAGCATAAATCAAGGTGATTTTATGAACCAAGTTCATAAACACTTATCCTAGAAAAGTTAGAGCTGAAAGTCCTTCAGAAGGTGGTTCTACAGAGGACTAACTTAAGGGGGTAAATACTTTTGTACACTCAAGTTTTCTGTTTTTCTGTCATATTTCTAATTTGCTTCCAAATAATTTCTTTTTGCATTTTCATAGTTGTTGTCATGTAATGTAAAGTGACTGACATGAACCTCTCAATGATCCATTTAAATTCCTTGTTGTAAGGCAACAATAAAGGAAAAATGGTAAGTGGGGTACATACTTTTTCAGCCACTGTATGTAAAAAAGAGTTGATCCCAGTGGAAATGTGCACAAAAAAGCATCAACAAATATGAAAAAACCTTTGGCAGTTGTTGTGATCTGATTGACCTTTTGTATTATTATGTGCAGTTCATGGTCCTGTCATAACTTGCTGAAGCGTTTCCAAACTGTTTGGTACAATGTGCATCTGTGAGAGGCATGAACTCTTCAAAATATTGTCACTTTTCTATATAATTATGCACTTAATTGAGCTCAGTCTGTCAACTCAGCATCAAACTGATAAAATAGTGACAGATATTTCAGAAGAGTGTTTAATACATTCACGGCTTTTTAAAGCTCCTGCTTTCACCTCAACCGTGAGATGACTCAGCACTAATTTGCAAACCCACTTTTTATTCTTACGGCTTCTGATGTATTTTAATGATGTGATGGAGATAACGTGTTCCTCAAGAAGAGAAAATACTCATAAACTTTATATTTAATTTAACATATAACTGCAATATCACAAAGTACCTATACAGTATCTAGAGTATATATAACTGTCTCCACGTCTAAGTAATGTACCTGATGACAAAGTCGTGTGCGTCAATCTCGGGCCCGCAGCTGCTGTTGAGGAGGATCCCGGAGTTCCCCACGATGGCGCAGCTGTGGTGGTGCTGGTTCTTCATGGGAGACACCGATGGGAGCAGGCGGTACAGGGTCTCAGAGATGTTTGTGGTGCTGTGGCGGTCGAACACGTAGTGGATGATGTCCCCTGGTTTGAGAGAGCCCTTCAGGATTGAGATGTCCCGCTCAGGATCCAGGAATCTCAGGATGTTTTTCCTGCAATAAAAAGTACACAGCGGTAAGTTGGAACAGACTTAAATGTATACTGCCCAAACCTTTTTTATGATTAACAATTACTATCAGTATAATATATCCTTATATATAATGTGGCATGGTGGTCGGGGGCAGTGCCTCTGGACTGGCAGACTGGGGTGGTGATCCCTCCTTTTTATGAAGGGGGACCAGAGAGTGTGTTCCAACTACAGGGATATTACACTCCTCAGCCTCCCCAGGAAAGTCTATTCCAGGGTACTGGAGAGGAGAATTCGGCTGATAGTTGAACCCTGAATTCAGGAGGAACAATGCAGTTTTCGTCCCGGTCATGGAACAGTGCACCAGCTCTATACCCTCTATCGGGTGCTCAAGGGTTCATGGAAGTTTGCCCATCCAGTCCACATGTGCTTAGTGGATTTGTAGAAGGCGTTTGTCTCTCGGAGTGTCCTGTCTGAGGCCCTCTGCTAAAGGCTGTCCAGTCCCTGTACAACCGGAGCAGGAGCTTGGTTCACATAGCGAGCAAGAAGTCAGACCTGTTCCCAGTGCATGTTGGACTCCGGAGAGCTGCCCTTTGTCATCGGTTTTGTTCATAATTTTTATTGACAGAATTTCTAGGCGCAGCCAGGGGCCGGAGGGAGTCCAGTTGGGACAGTTTGCATTTGAGTGTGGAGCAGCTGGGATGAGAATCAGCACCTCCAAGTCTGAGGCGATGGTTCTCGACTGGAAAAGGGTGGTTTATCTTGGGGTCTTGTTCACGAGTGAGGGAAGGATGGAACGTGAGGTTGACAGGAGGATCGGTGCAGCATCTGCAGTAATGCGGTCGTTGTATCAGTCTGTTGTGGTGAAGAAGGAGCTGAGCTGAACGGCAAAGCTCTCGATTTACCGGTCGATCTACGTTCCTACTCTCACCTATGGTCATGAACTTGGGTTATAACCGAAAGGACAAGATCCCGAATACAAGCGGCCCAAATGCGTTTTCTCCGCAGGGTGGCTGGGCGCTCCCTTAGAGACAGGTGAATTGGCGACTCTAAATTGCCCTTGGAATGTGAGAGTGAATGGTTGTCTGTCTGTGAGGGTCTCTGTGTCAGCCCTGCGGCTAACTGTTTCAAGATTTTTGAAATGGCAGTATTCTGTAAAATGGCTTGTATGGCTGCTTACAGAGCTATACACTTTTAAAATTTTGAAATCTTTCAGTAGCTCCATTTTGTTAGGGGTCACCACAGTGAACCAGTCGCACAGTGATTTGACAGTTTTTTGTTTGTTCATCAATGTCCTTCTTGTCACAACCAGCCACATACTGTGACTTGAGAGTGTGGGGGAAGTGTCTTGCTTGGGGACACAACAAC
Organism: Bostrychus sinensis; assembly: GCA_020698575.1. NCBI lineage: Eukaryota > Metazoa > Chordata > Actinopteri > Gobiiformes > Eleotridae > Bostrychus > Bostrychus sinensis. Next base: position 29,170,830 of record CM036251.1, on the reverse strand, counting down.
AGTATGTGTTTTGAGCGAAGTTCGAACCGCCAACCTCCGGTAGGTGGGTGAACGCATTACCCACTGCGCAACTGTCGCCTTGAACACCAACTTTTAAAACAAACTTGAGTTATAAAACATTGGTTTAGTGTGCAAAAAAATAAAGTTACAATATGAAGGTTTCAAATACCTGATACTATTACTTTTCATGTTTTTTCTGTTACTTTTTATACAACCTGATGGTGGAAATATAACATGTTTAAAAGCTTAATTTTAGCATAATGGGGTTTAAGGAATTGGACAAATCATTCCCATCGAGTGAACTCCAATATTGTACCATCATTCTATTTTAAATGGTACTAGGATTGTTTGACTGGGCATTGTTTTTGTGTGCTTTTGAAGCCTCTCTCAATCTGTGCACTCTGCGGTTGCAGATGAAGAATCAGTCGTGCCAAAATCTCATGTTGAGGCTGTGAAATGCAGTGATACTTACATTGCACAGTGTGACGAGATCAAAGACATCAAGTCTGCCTGTGACACATGTCTGGAGTCTAGGCTGTAGTGAGGAGAGATTCAGCACAGACGATCCTATGACCTATATAAGTGGTTCTTAAGCTGCGGTTTTCTTTTAGTGATATGTAGACCTCTTTGAGAATCTATATTTTTGTTTTTTATAACCTTCATAGAAAAAACCTTGCCATATAACAGTGGTTCTCAAACTGTGGTACAGGTTGCACTGGTGGTACACAGGCTTCTCCTGGTGGTACAGGTACTCAGGAGTCTTTTGCACTTCAAGTCTTGATTTTGTTTAATTTAGAGCCAGTTTTAGTCCTTTCTTAGTCTTCCCTGGTAGAAGTTAAATTTAATGTGTTTAGGTCATGTTTAGTCTTGTGTTTAGGTCTGGTTTAGTCTTGGATTTAGGTCTGGTTTATGCAGCGTTTAGTCCTGGATTTAGGCAGAGTTTTTCCTGGATTTAGGCCTGTTTTCATTTTGGTTTTAGACCTGGTGTAGACAGAGTTTAGTCCTGGACTTTAGCCTTTTTTTGTCTTGGGTTTAGACCTGCTTTTGGTCGAGTTTAGTCCTGGATTTAGGCTTGGTTTACTTCTGGATTTAAGCCTATTTTAGTCTTGGATTTAGACCTGGTTTAGACAGAGTTCAGTCCTGGATTTAGGCCTGGTTTAGTCCTGATTTATAGCCAGGATATAGTCATTTTTGTTCTGGTTCTGGCGCAGTTGTAGTCCTGGTCTTAGTCCTGGTATAGTCCCTGTTTATCCATTTTCTCAGTTATTTCTCAGACTTTGAAAGCCAAATACTTTTTTGAGGTGGAACCACCACAAGGAATGAGCCTTTTGGAGCTCACAGAAAGGCAGCGCCAGAGTGTACAGGATTACTTAAACACTGCGTGAATGAAACAAAACCCAAATCCAGGTATGTTTTTTGATGAGGGAACAACATTATAACATGGTAGAAAGCTGAGAAAAGTCCATTTTGCTTAATACAAACAAACATGTGGTGCCAATTTCTGGTGTGTTTGTTAAATATTACTTCAGTATAAGAATGATATATTGCTGATGCCACCACTTGCTCTTTATGTATATGCTGATGTGTGGAGACAGTAGAGGACAGCTATAATCTCACCTGATGAGGTTAGAGAGGGTCCGGTTGAAGGCCCAGCTGCTGCCCGACTGCCTGGACCTGTTATTGTCTCCGCCATCGGGACGATTTATATCTGTCACTAATGGAGTCACCGAGGTCAGATCAACGCGGACTGCAGCCTTTCTGAGAGAGCAAACAGAGACAATGACACAATAATCATCACATTAATAGGAATATGAATTATAGAACTATTTATCTTAACTCTGCCTTTTTTTCCAGCCATATAAACTGGAACATCAAAATTTAACTTTAAAAAAACTGCTATAGATGCAAGCTTTTAAATCCCCAGCACAGACCGCAATTTCTAGCGGTCTGTTCCTCCAAAATTGGATTTCCGTCACTATTATTGCTGCCTGGAGCTATAAAAAGTACTGGGACACTTGTGAATGAGTCAGTGCTGGCAGGGAGATGACCAGTGTAGTGTGATAGCTCATACATTTGCATAAGCCTGGCATTTGAGAATCTGTCAACCGTACGTCAACAACATGGCTCCAGCGGACACACACTAAAAAGATCTGAGTCCTTAAAGGAACAGTGCAGTGTTTTGGAAAAGTGTTGAAAATACTGTTCTTAGGTAACACAGTCCATCCCCATGTCCTCCAAACAAGGAGGTTAAGGGTTTGATCCTTGGGCTGACTCTCTCTCTGGGTGGAGTCTGCCAGGGATTCTTGCTGGGGAGGGAACTCTAAAATGCTTCTTAGTGAATGACTGTGAGAGGGGATGATTGTCTGTATGTCTCTGTGTCATCCCTGTGACTACCTGGCCACTGTCCAGGGTGTACCCTGGTCCCCTAATGGAAATAAGTGAAAATGAATGAATGAATGAATGAATACTGTAGGTAACTGTCAGCACATTCAAAATTTGTAGAAGTAAACAGGAGTGATGACACAGGATTTAGATTAGAGAGATTGCTCTGGACACAGCTCTTACCCTCATACTTTTTGTGCTAGTATCAAGCCTGAACCTTCCAGATGGTTAACACTGTATTGCTCAAGCTAGTTGATCTAAACAGTGGTCCAGAGCCCACCTGTTGAAAACCTTTACATACATGTTAAATATGTTTTAATTGTTATTGATAATTCATTAACTATTCATCTTTTTATCAAAGCAACAACAGGTGGCACCATCTTTGTTCTGTTGTGTCTGGTAACTTCTGGTTTCCACAACAATTGGTGGAAGAGACGTATGTCTCTCTCACAACTTTGTTTTGAACATCAGAAGATGTGATCTGAGCGCTGTGGGCCAGCATTTAACTTGCACCCACCTCCAGCAAAAAAAAGAGGCTCTCCACTGCTGGCTTAAGGCACTGAATTTAAAACATCCACCCAAGTGTCTGTATGTTTGTTCTTTTCATTTTGTTGAAAACAGCATCCCTACCCTGAGAAATGGCTGGGTTATGATGCTCCGCTAAAGAGGCCATAGCGGGTGCTTGTGAGATAAGAGCTTGTGAGGTAAGAAATTTTAACGCTAACGTGCACATGATCAAAAGGTAGGGTCCCTATTTAACAGTCCCGGGACAGTCCCAGTTTTAGGCTCTTTGTCCCATGTCCCAACACATATCTGTATATATATATCTCATATCTCATATATGTCCCTGTTTTCAACAAACCATGTCCCAGTTGTCCCCATGTTAACCAATAGAAAAAACAAAAAACACAATAAACATTTGTCTGAAGACAAGAAGAAGAATGCCAGCTAACCAGAAGTGTGAAGACAAAGCAGAAGTGTGCAAATAATAAAAGTGCACATGGTGTAATAAGGTGAATAATATGATTCCTCTTCTACACTCTTCTAGTGTAGTTGTCTTCAGGAGGAAACTGGAGTGAATCCACAGTGATACAGGCAGGACATTCAGACTTCACTGTCATGCCTTTGGCTGTGACTCTGGCTTCCCTGTTTCTTTTTCCCCTCCCTTCTTTTCCCTGTGTGTATGTGTGTGGGTGGAGTCTCCTGGCTGCAGCAACCAGACTCACCTGTTGCTCATCTTCAATCAAGCTGCTGCTACTTGTATCCAGCTCTCCAGACAGACTCTACCAGATTGTTCCTTCAGCCTGACGGTGAACAGCACGTGGCCACTCTGTTTGAGTATTTTGTACGTAATCTGAAAATCCTGTAACTTACCTTCGTCTCCTGTTTTTTAGTTCCTGCCTGTTTTTTGAAGACTCCAGCCAGAGATCCGCCTTATCTGCTCCTCCAAAGATCCAGCTTACCTCCTACAATTTTGGACAATAAATACTAACCTTTTCTTCAGTCTTGTGTCTACACTTGGGTCCTTTTAGTTAGCCCTAACATTCACTTCACCATTTGGGTCTAATGGCTTCCCCACTCTTTACATACCCCCATATATTACTTTATATATTGTTGCGTATACAAATGGTCTCCCTGCCAATAATTGAAGTTAATGTGTTAACTCAGCAACCCTATTTAAACCCACTAAAACCAACACTAGTTGTCTATGTTCTCTCAACCCCACCCTCCTTTTCCCCTTCAAACCTTCCATCGTGTTTACTTTCTCCTTTACAGCCTCCTCTCTCCAACAGCTGGACTAGAGGAGGGTCCCGAGAGTGACGGAGCCCCCACACTGAGTCTCAACTCACCCAACCATCATCTTCTGTGGGCCATCTCCTTTGTATCCCTCAACCCTCACCATGCACCCCTCACTTGCATCCCTCATCACTCACTGTCCATCCCTTATCCCTCACCCTGCAATATTTCAAATCTACCTTGTTGTTGTGGTGTGGTCTTTGTCCCATCTATCACAATACTTTGTTTAGACTTTGTGGTAAGTCTCCTGTCTGTTTCTCCTAAGTGACAGTGTGCACGCAACCATCAAAAACTAGCTCCAAAGCATCCAATAGAACCCTTTATTTATTCATTTATTTTCTGCTTACTCCCCCTCATGGGTCATGGGTGCCTGGAAACTCTCCCAACAACACTCACTAGGGGCAGGTTTTAGCTTCACCAATTCACCTGAGACATGTATATGTTTGGATGGCGCCACAAAGCTGGGATCCCCTGAGAAAACCCACAACATCCTCCCTGGCTGGGGAACAGAAGTGCTAACCACTCTGCCATCATGCACCCTCTCCAATAGAACCACATTAAAACCATCCCTTTAATCCATCAACCACTTGACATATATCATAAAACCAAGAGAGCCATATCCCAGCATCAGTAATCATATCTCATACCTGTGTGGTTTGGGGATGAGCCTGTGGACGCTCATCTTCTTGAAATGGCCGACGCTTCTGGAAAACACATTTAGATTGAATCAGTCTCACTTGAACCTGTAATGATATCTGCTCACATTAACTCTGTAGCCTATAGTGGTTAAGTGTTGCGTTCCTCTCTGAGATGGGCCGGGGTGAAAGGCACTCATCTCAGTATTTTTAGAGCCATCCGCTGTGGCTCTATTTGCTGATGTAATGAGGAGAAATGGAGCCTTAATAGCGCCCATTATACTGAAAGAGGTTTTCTTTTCGCAGCAATGAGTATTCTCTGCAAGTCTTGTGTGAGATAGAGCAGCCATTTTTATTCAACTAAACATGCAAATATGTACTTTGTAAGCAGCAGTGTGACCTTGGAGAACACATGGGGACCTGGAAATGTGATTGCATTGTGAGTCTTGTCAAACATGTTATGTTTGTTATGTTTATGTAATAGCATTAGATGTACAGAAGCTTCTTTCCTTACGTTTTTTCCTTTTGTGTGCCCTCTAGCATGCAGTCATTTGCAAGATAATTTCACATTGAGTTTTACACCAGATGCTCTGCCTGATGCAACCCTGTAGACCCACATTTTGTAATAATACCACATTACTCTCAACTTTCTAATAAACGTACATGTACGTTTATTGTTTTGACAAAAAAAATCACCCCTGTACGGTCTTATTAAAACCTGTACGTTTATTTATTTTTTACAAATATGACCACCCTGTACGATTATTCAACCCTGTACGCATTTACCTTTTCGCAGTCTCACCATAACAACAAAAAATCACATTTATTAACCAAAATAAACATCTTTTTCCTTGGTCTCGTTCAAAACATGGGCGCCGCCATTACCGATAATGAAAGCTTGACGCTCATTGGCTGATATTTGCAAATCACCAAGAAAACGGCCAATCACGGCACTGGTTACGAAAATCTCGTTTGTCTCGTACGGCAGTGAGACTTCTGAAATGGCTAGAGAATACACAAAACCGTCAAGTTTTCCTGAATTTTTCTAAATAAATCTATTATACGACCATTATCTCACTCATGTAAACTTTCTGTTACCGAAGATGCCTGAGTTCTGTACAAAGAAGAAGTACACGCTCGAACAGAAGCGTCAGTTAGGCGAATTGATAAGGAACAAGAAAGGTACATAAGACACCTCTGTCATTTTGCATTAATATACCTGATTAATCTCTTTTTTGTTATCGATGGCGAAGCGCGCGGGGGTGTCGAGAGGGGGCAGGCATCTGCACCCTCCGCCCACCCGAGAGGGCAAAATTTTTCAATTTACAGTATATTAGTATTTTAGAATCAAATGATGTTATATCCTGATGGGACTGCATATTTTATGTTACCTCATTTTACAAGGATTTGCTTCAGATTGTCGGAAATGTTTATTGTAGGATAGGCTGATAGGTCATATTACTATTGGAATGCAATTTTGATATGTGTAAACCATATTTTAAGTTCTGATATATTAAACTAGTCATTACTGATGTCATACTGGTAAAGATGGTGCATGCTAGACCGGGATGCTAGATGAACAGTATTGTGTAGGATAGGCTAGATGAACAGTATTGTGTAGGATAGGCTAGATGAACAGTATTGTGTAGGATATTCTGATAGGTCATATTATTATTAGAAGGAATTGCTAATATGTGTAAGCAGTATTTTAAGCTCTAGTATAACTAGTCATTACTGATGTAATACTGGTAAAGATGGTGCATGCTGGATGAACAGTATTGGATTTAGCATTTTATTGTTAAGGAACCACACAGTTTTTGTGGAAGTACACTGTATATTGTATAGAGTACGTAGTTGTGCTATTTTGTTATTGTTGCTTGTTTTACTCTCAATTAGGAACATGATGGTCTATATGTAATTGCATAATTTTATGTTATTACTCATGTTATTGAAGTAAAAAGAAAAGATAGCAGATTTCATTTCTTTATTACCATACATATTCCTATAGATATAAATGCTAAGTTCACACTGATAAAGCTCGTGGGTAATCCCGTACTTTTATTGAAACCCTGTACTATTATTAACATCTGGATGAAATTTCCACCCCGTATGTTTATTCCAGCCCGTACTTTTATTAATTTTTTTACATTTTGCCACCCCGTACTATTATTCCACCCTGTACCATTATTCGAAAGAAAAGAGTATGTAACCACCTGACAAAATGTTATTACATTTACCGTAATTTTGTGACTATAACCTGCTACTTTTTTTTCACACGCTTTGAACCCTGCAGCCTATACAACGATGAGGCTAATTTATAGATTTTTATGGGCTAACGGCCTCTAGGGGTGCTCTAGCAGGAAGCGCAAGAGTGAGACAGACAGGTGATAATGTGCAGAGGAAGGCGTTGGTTTTATTGTGTTTTGAAATGCATATGATGCAGCTTTTAAGTTAAAGGCTATGGATCTGGCAGGCAAAGAAGGAAATAAAGCTGCTGCACATAAGCTTGGCATCAATGAATCAATGGTGAGACGTTGGAGGCAGACTGAAGAACTGACTCAATGCAAAAAGACGACAAAAGCTTTCAGAGGTAATAAAAGCAGATGGCCCGAACTTGAAAACGTTCTTGAAGACTGGGTGAACACACAGAGAGCAGACAGCCGAGGTGTCTCATGTTACAACGTGAACACCTGCGGCTTATAGACAAGTGCGGCCTATATATGAACACTTTTTTTTTTTCTTTTTAAATTTAGTTGGTGTGGCTTAGATTCAGGTGCGCTCAATAGTCTGGAAATTACAGTATACTTTATTATGTAAAGTAATTTCTTGCATTTTGAAATCAACTGCCTAAATGTAATATGTAATTGCCATTTTGTAATGAATTAATATATATTAAGAAAATGATTACAAAATGCACGAGGCACATTTAAAAAAACGCAAATAAATACATATAACAAAAAGGTTAAAGGGGCCATATTTTTTTCTCAGGCTTTTTGAAATAGTTTGGACACTTTGGCATTAGTATTTCATGTTTTTAAACTTAAAATAACTAATATGTATGGAAAACATCTTTTGTGGGGGAGCTGTTCCTTTGACTTTGCATACTTGTGCAACAGTGGGAAATGGACATAGCACAAAACAGCTATTTAGAACGGCTACTAGCAACATGATGCTAACAGACAGATAAATGAGCTCACTGCTTCATAGTGACAGCAATTTAAATGCTTAAAATATTGGCTTTAAAATGGCTTTATATGGCTTTAAAAACTCGCAGGAGCATTTCCTGGTTTCACGTGTCTATGAAGAGCTGTGAGGCCAAGCATTTTCAGCTCTTGAGAAGGGGACAGCCTCAGCATACAGGATTACTTGAATATGTGGGAATGAAACAAAATACTACTCCAGGTGTGTTTTTGGGGTGAAAACAACATTATAACAAGGTTAAAAGCAAAAGAAAGTCAATTTAGCAGAAAAGAGGGCCTTTAAGAATTTCTACAATTTATCATAAAGACAGCATCTCTATGATAGCACCACCTACACAAAATGCTTCAGAAAATGTGTATATTAAAAGGTGACTGTAATTCAGGCTGATTAGTATTACATAAACTGGCATCACCTGCATCTAATATAAAATGTATTGCATTGCTTTCAGGCAGTTTATTACAAAATGCATAAAATGTTTACATTTTCACATAATGTGGCATTATTACAAAATGTGGTTAAACAAACTCCTCTCTATTTTTCAGAGTTTGGAACTGGCCGTAGAAGTACACTGGCTTGTGACCCCTTCTAGCTGGATTATTTACATGTACACTATATGTGCTGTATTTTGCACTACAGTCCATACTAGAATGAGTTTTTGCATTGGTCAAAACAACTGTAAAATCAGATGCAGCATGTTTTTGTGCTACACTGAGCCAAAGGAACAATGGAAACACTCGAGAGTTACAGAGAGAACCAGGAAAATCTCCCATTCACTGACAATACAACTCTGTGGGCCTCTTCAGGAGCTGATCTACTGACAGCATGGCATCAATAGACAGGCACCATCTTCTGCTCAACTTAAGAAGACTAAAATTATGGTTGAAGACAAAGGCTGCACAGATCACACAGTCTGTTTGACTCAGTTGAAGGGAAGAAGTGAAAGAGTTTAATTATCTCCACAATCAACATGAGAGGACTTTTATGAGGGTACGTTTAATCAACAATGCTCGTCAGGAAAACACAATGGTCATATCATCTCTGTGCCCTTTTGTGTCTGTATGGATAGGCTTGAGGTGTAAAAAAACAGTAGAAGCCTGTGCTGTGCCAGTGAATGGTGCTGTTAACCCTACTGACGGAAGTCGCATTTCCACTAGGGTGGTACGACCCGGGTCAGGACAGTTTGGGAGTGTTTCAACTTCCCAAAACGGTCTGACGCGTGCCAAACCATGCTACTTTTGGCTCCCCTTGGCAAAGGGGACCGCTTTGGAAAAGGAGGAGCTACACTCTGCTGCGGGTTGATTGGACAAGAGAGAATCCACATGCGATGTTATTTTTAATCAAATGCGTACTTGTCCTTGTGATAAACATCTGTATTCCATGAGAGGACAAGCTAAATGCTGTGCCAGTTTTTCAGAACACTTTATTTACAGATTAGATTGGATTAAACACTAGTTAAATGTTATATAGTCAGTTGTTAAACTGCACAGAAGGTTGGCGTTAAAGCCGAAGAAGTCTGGGGTTGTTATGTCAGCAATTTCACAGAGGATGCCGTCTTCACAGTACACACGAGTGTGGAACGACCCTGAGCAGCTTCCTGCTATGAGTCGAAAACACCTCTTACAATGTTTTTTAAAAGACTGTGTTTTTAGAAAAAGAGTAGACACAAGGCCAATCTACCACTGAATTATTGCATATTCAGCAAAATGCATTGTGGTGTAAACAGCCCCTGGGAAGGCTTACACCACCGTGAAGATGGAGGAGCCAGATGCTGATTGTTGAAATGAAGTACAGCTAAGGACCACTGCTGTTACCACCTACAGCTGTGAGTCATGGGGCTCTTCCACACCTGATGCTATCTGGTAAGAAGTGGGCATATGTATAGAAAGTTTTCAGTGGGGAATAAATGAGTGGGTGCTGAAACAGACTGAAGCAGCCATGGTTCTGTGTGGAAGCAGCTGATGTGATCCAGTTTTGACAAGGCCATCCCACAGGGCACAGTGGAGGAAAAGAGGCATAGAGCGCAACCAGCTACCACTCGGTTTAACAACATCAGGAGAAGGATGGGACAGAATGTGGTAGCAGCTGCCACAGACAGGAGGAGGAGGAGGAGGACTGTAAATTTAGGAGGCGATTTGGTTCTAGTACACTTGGTTAGACATGGGACAATAACCATGAATGCAGTGATTTAACATTCTTCAAATGTAAGCTGAAACAAGAGCAGTAAGAACCAAACAACACCATTATCAAAAGAGTGTCTCTAACAAATTTCTTCATCCACTAAATAAAAATGTAAATGAAATAAGCCTCAGGTCTTTTCTAAAGTCATTCATCGATTGATCTGACATAACAGATAGACCAGAGTGCAAATAATGAAAAGGTACATTTCAAGCCCTGCATTTAAAGAATAACTTAGTCTTTCAGAAGCTCATATATTTCTACACTTACTTGGAACAAGAATATACGTATAATAGATTTCGACAATCACAAATCAGTACAACCTCAGTAGAGTGTGAGCCACAGCTGGGAAATGCTCTAAAACAAACACTTTTCTTAAAGGTCCTCTATTCTGAAAAATACACTTTTCTTTTGACAATATTATGTTGTTTCCTCAACATACCTGGAGTAGTATTTTGTTTCATTCACATGTTTGAGTAATCCTGTATGCTGAGGCGCTGCCCATCTGAAGAGCTGAAAACGCTCGGTCTCACAGCTCTACATAGAAACATGACACAAGGAAGTGCTCCTGTGTGCTTCTAAAGCCCATAAATTGTCACTGGACTTGTTCTGATCATTTCAGCGCTTAAACTGCGACCACTACAAAGCAGTCAGCTCATTTATCTATCTGTTAGCTTTGTGTTGCTTACAGCCGTACTAATTAGCCAATATATCATGCTCTGTCAATCCCCCACCATTCAGTAAAAGCCCTCAGAAATTCTCCTCTCGTGTCTGAACTCAAATTTTCCCAACTTTATTCTAGTGTGAACTCAAAGTAGACAATCAAGATGCAGTAGTGGCTTTTTGTAAGAGAAAGGCCTCAGTCCTCAGCAGCTCTGCTATAAACTAGAGTCTTCACAATGACAGACTTAAGTGGGCGGGGCCAGCAGGGCCTTAAATGGACAGGCATCTAATCCAAGTGTTTTCTGCAAAGTGAAAGTAACAGCTCCCCAGAAGAAGACGCTTCCAGAAAATATGAATTATTTTAAATTATAAAACATAAAATACAAAGGTGTCAACATTATTCCCAAAAGCCTAACAAAACATGATATGCCCCCTTTAAAGAGAGCTTGATAAAACTGTAGGCTGCATGAAGAAAAAGTGCATCATCAGATAACACCAGGTTCTTCTATGACAGCAACTATTTTCCTGTGGATTAAAGCAAAATAAGAAAAATGAAAAATACTGCTTAGAGTAAAATGATATCATTAGCTGTCCTGACTAACCCAAAGCTCTCCTTGTTACATTTAAAGTTACCAGTTGTCCTTATTTTTCAAACCACAAAAAGTATTTTTTCTCACATAAACAACACCCAAACTGTCTGTAAAAGAAAGTGTAGCTAATAATAATTGCATAATGCTGCAGTGCAGAGACATTTAGAAATAAAACATAACCAAAGGAACCAAGATGCTGAAAAAGACCAGGGCAGACATGGTTCTGGTGTTCAGAAAAGTGTGCCATTTGCAATGTGATCAGGCACAAAAGCTTTGAAAGGGCTATCCTGCTGGGCACAGTGGAGGAAAGGAGGCATAGAGCACGACCTGCTACCACTTGGTTTAACAACATCAGGAGAAGGACGGGACAGAATGTGGTCACAGCTGCCACCGACAGGAGGAGGAGGAGGAGGAGGACCGTAACCTAAGGAGGAGATTGTGTTCTATGTACACTTGGTTAGACATATGGTGCAATAACAACTGTACAGTGATAAAACTTTCTTACAATATAACCTGAAGTACAGATCAACACAGCTCCGCTAACAAAACTCTTCACCCAATAAATAAAAGTGTAAATGAAATAAGCCTCAAGTGTTTTCTAAAATCATCCGTGGTCGATCTGGAATAACAAATAGACCAGACTGCAAACAATGAAAAAGAGAGTTTCAAGCTCTCCCTTCAAGGAATAACTTTCAGAAGATCATATCTTTCCATACATAAGAATAGATCTGCCCAAGTCTGCATTCATAGGTTTTGATTTTGACAATGACAAACCAGTATGAGAGTTTGAGCCAGAGCTGGTAGCCGCTTAAAAGCAACCACTTTTCTTAAAGAGAACATGACAGGACAATAAGCTGCACTGTGCCATATCAGGTATCATTTCAAATCTTTCCCCTGGTTTTAAAGGTCATAAATAATATGGCCCCATCCTAAAGTAATAATGTTTTATTGTTGTATTATCTATGTTTACAAAATGCAGGCATATTAGTGGTTCCCGGGGTTTTTAAAAGAACAGTTGGAGGGAGAGCTTTTAGTTACCAAGCTCCTGTTTTTTGGCACCAACTCGTGTTAGAGAGACAGAAACACACAATGTTTACTTGCAGGTTGAGAAAACCAAATAATTTCCTTACTCTGATTATAGCAAGAGGACTTCGATTGGGAAGGGGTCATTTGAATTTCTCTTAACCAGAGTGGAGCACCTGGATAATGTGATAGATTGTGGGACCACAGCTGCATGTATACACTGCACTCTGGTTATACTAGGAGAGGCATTATACTGCACTCAGTACTAAACAGACAGCGTACATGTTTTTAGACCAAAGACATATATTATGGGTCCCTCTGCTGCTGGCTAGATTGTGTATCATTGTCAATCATGTTTAAAAGTGAAAGCTTGGCTGTCATAGCTCAGATATGTTTATACGTCTGCGTGAGCGTGAGAAGCATTTACCATGTGAGGAATGCATTTCATTTAGTAAAGTAAAAGTTGTTTTATATTTATTGGTAAAACTATGATTAATAATTGATAATTAGCCATGTTTATTAGCATTTAGCGCTACACAGTTTTAGCGCTGCTGGTAAATTCACAGACTACTTGAATGTCTGACAGTGGTGCTATAAGTAATATGTCTCAGTGCTCTGCATGTAGACTGAGACAAAAGTGGTCTGAACAATTCTCTGGAGAAACTGGAGTAAAAGTAGAGCATAGTTGGAGTAGCCTCTGCATGTAAACGTAGTGACAGTTACTACATTTAAGGTTAAGCTTAAAATGTTCCTCTTTGAGAAAGCTTATGATCAGGCCAGCGAGGAACAGGGTTAACTCCACAGCTGAAGCTAAGCTGCTCTAGGAGCTAGAACCTGGAGTAACTATGGTTACTGAGCCTCTGTCCTCTGGTTCCATCTGCTGCTCCTCTTCTATCACTATCAGAAATACACAGTTTAAATTATATCTCTAATTAGTTCATGTACGTGACCCCACCTCCTCCTGACCTGTGGACCCTGCGGACCTCTTAACCTCACCTCCTATGGACCCTCTCCAGACCCCTCCTTAACCTGACATGAAGTCTTCCCCACCTGCTGCATCCTTTAGCCTTGAACTCTTTTAGCAAATGGACTGTACCCATCAGTCTTGGACACAGCCTGTCCTTGCCTTCATGTGGTTCTCCCTGAGGTTCCACTTTTCTCCACCACTGGGTTTTTAGGAGTTTTTCCTTACAGAGAAGGAGGGTCTAAGGACAGGGGATGTCCTGGGACAGACTATTTGCCTGCTTGTTTGTATGTTTACTCCTAAGCTCTTTGAGGCAGCTGTTGTTGTGATATTGGGCTGTATAAATAAACTGAGTTAATATCGAGTAACACCAGACTGGTTCTATTGGTGACATGTTTGGTTCCTGTTGCGTAAACAAACTATGAAAGAAGGAAAAACATAATATATCCTTACCACAAAAGCATCTGTTACCTGAAGCTTTCTTTGTTACATTGAAGTCCACTGCTTTTTAATTTTCAAGCCACAAAAAGTCACTTCTCCCTCATGAACACCACTCAAACTGACTCTGTCTTTGTGATTGCATAACCCAGAGTAACTGTATGATACTGCAGTGTTACAGATAAAACAAATAACACATGCTCCAAGTTAAAATATCCTCTGTGGAGCGCTATCATTCTCAACTGTGTCTTTAAATTATTCCCACTTTGTTTGCAATAAGTTAAATGAGAAAAAGCTACACAAAGAAAGGAGATGCATTAATCAGTCAGCAGTCTCCAAACCCACTTAGCGCGAGCGGACAGATGGAGAGATCCGTATCAGCCCTGAGTCTGCTGGGCTGCTCTCTTGCAGGTCAGCTCTTAAGTGGGACATGTGCTCGATTGGGAACGCGCAGTAGCTTAATTCAGGAGAGTCAAACGAGAATGTGGGAAAGAGCCCGAGAGCTGGTTTTTGTTTCAGACCTTCGCCCCCCTCCCTCAGCGCCTCCACCTCCTCCTCCTTCTTCCTCCTCCAGTGTAAATGTATCCCCGTATCACGCTGCCTGCTGCAAGACAAATAGCCAGGTCCTTGGAGACCCGAGCAGCCAGGCTCCGTCTGAACAGCTGCTACTGTACTGCTGTGCCACTGCTGCTGCACCCAAATGTAACTCATGAGCTCCTAAACGGGCTATTTCCAACTCCAAACTCACGGGTTTGAACTCAACATTGTGTTATTTACATCCGCTATAACCTATTAATTAACACTTGAGACGCAAACCGGTGCGTGAATGAAAACAATGGTCATTACAGTCAGACACAGATACAATCTACGCTCTTGTACTTACGCAGTTTCTTGTTCCACTTCTGCAATATCATCAATTATCAGGAGCACCACCAGCAGCGTTACGAAGCCAAAAAGCAGCGTGCGCAACACGAGCGGCATGTTTGAGACGGGAAAAAGAGGGACGCCGTCTCTTCGGACCCGTCCCCCTCCCCTTCCTCCGGCTCCCCACGGGCTCCCTCCGTCCACCACACACCGCTACATCCACCAGCTCCTGCTCCGGCACACAGCCACCATCCGCGCGCTCATCTCTGGTCTTTTGTTCCTCTCGCCGGGAACAGGACCCTCCCGCCCGTGCGTCTTCTTCTCCGTCTTTTTGTCTCGTGTCCGTGTTGTGTTTTTTTTTCCCTGCGCCGCCTCCAGCAGATGTACCTCTGTGTGTGGATTCCCCAGTTAAACTTTGAAAACGCGTGCACCTCCAGAGCACGTCCGTGAAATGTGGAGCACACACGCGGCCTTAAAGGCGCAGAGACCCCGACCGTCGTCCGTCCGTCCTCCTCCTCCCCGCTCACTCTTCAGGTGTTCACGGGCAAAGGCAACTGTCCTCCCCCCCAGCAGGAGCTAAAACAGGCGCGCATATGAGTCACGGACGATTCACAAATTCTACTTTAAATCTTTCAGAGACTGCCTAAAAAGTCATATTTCTGTTTCAACCCTATATATAAGTAGAACAACTGCAGAGTGAATGAAAGCACGCAGCATGTTTTTTTCCACAACAAACATTTTAAAGACATCTTGTGACTAAAAGAGAAAGTTTCCAATAAATACTTTACTGGTGTTAAACAGGTGAAGAGAGGGGAGCAGAATGCAGCTCTGTTACTACTCCAAGTGTGTTTTCGAGTTGTAAACAATATTATAACATGGTTAGAAGCTCAAAAAAAAAAAAAAAAAAAAAAAAAAGTCGATTTGGCAGAATAGGGGGCTTTAATTCATATGCTTGTAGTACCATCTTTAATGTGCCATTATTAATTAAATATAAATAATATAAATTACCATTAACAAGAAAGGACAAAGAAGAGGCTAAACCAGAACCAGGACTAAACCAAGTCTTGGTTAGAACTAAACAAGGGATAAATCTAGATTAAACCAGGAATAAACCAGGATTGAAGCAGGTCTAAGCCAGGACATAACAGGAAGAAACCAGGACTAATCTAGGACTAAACCAGGACTAAGCAGGGCTCTAAAGATCCAATTTAATCCCTCACCAGAACAATAGTCCTGGTTTTGCGCTGCTTGAGTTTGCCTGGGTATAGCCCTGGTTTAGTCCTGGTTTTGCTCTGCTTTAGTTCTGGCTTTGCCCTGGTTTTGCCCTGCTTTAGTTCTGGTTTAGTCCTGGTTTGCCCATGCTTTAATTCTGGTTTAGCCCTGGTTTAGTCCTCATTCAGGCCTGGTTTAGTCCTGGTTTTGCCCGGGTATAGTCCTAGTTTAGACCTGGTTCAGGCTTGTTTTATTACAGATTTAGGTTTAGTCTATTAAAGATATAAGCCCAGCACTTATGAAGCCAGATATTTTCGGAGGCATTACTTGGTGTGAAAGGATTGGGAGGGTACAGCTGAGTTTTTGGTGCAAAGCTCCAGGCTTTAAGACTCGTCCCGCTGCCTCCTCACTCTCACAGTGGTTGTGTAACAGCCTCCATCACCAGACGAATGAGTTTTCTCTGCTCACAGCCCCTCAGTCTTTTGCCTGGCTCAGTAAATCTCACCATAACCGAACAGGAGCACTGACACGACAAACAGAGGCCGTCACAAACACATGTGTCTGTTACTGTTACAGCTCCTGACTGTGGCTGCGCTGCATTTCTTTGTACATGGAAACAGACAGAGTGTCCTGCTGCTCGGTGCAGTTCTTTCAGCTCACACATGTTAGTGCTGCTGGATCAGAGATGAAGCCTTTGGAAAACTGAATAATAATAACAGCAGTTATGAATAATGCAGCGGTCAAGGTAACAAAAACAACTTAAGCCGCAAAATGAAATGCTAAATTCATGTTAAATTCATATTTCCATAGCTCTGTGGTATCTGAGAATGGACTTGAGGTCATGCAGACACTTTTGAGAGATTTAAGTTTTATTTTGGACTTAAAAACATCAGGTTCTTTTCACAGTTTCAAACGCAGTGTGGTGGGTTGCTTTTGGCTGCTCCTGCTCTTTCATAAAATACTTACAATCCAGGGTTACTAGGCATGGCAGGTTTCTAGTGGATGCTCTTCCTGACACAGCCCTCTAACCAGGCTGAGGACCGGCACAATGCAACAATGCCAGTACTTGTTAGTCTTACCTTGTTCAGTTCCTCTGGGTTTGGACACACTTTATGCTCTATTCCAATATTTTTATTCAGATTTGGTTTGTGACATGAACTATTGAGCACATGCTGATCATTATCTCTGTTTTTCTCACTTGTTGTCTTCCTTCTCTGCCACTGTGCTCATATCTAGGTATTCTCAATTTGGTGATCTCCAGGTTACGGATCTCTCTCAAACAGCTAAAAAACCATAATACCAAGGCAGATGGAATGATATGTGTTGAATGAACCACATTTATGCAAATCAGTGCTAAGTGTGCTCACCCCCCTGAGACATTTTCTGCATGATTTATTACTTAGACCCTATATGGGCCCTCTCTGACTCCCTCTCAACATCTTAAGACATGATACTGTATAGGCGGACTAAATTGCAGATAAGTAATGATTGCAAGAATGAATAAGTCTGTTTTAAAGGTCACCTATTCTGATAAATTATCTTTTTTCAGGTTTTTACCATGTTATAATGCTGTTTCTTCCTCAAAAACATACGTGGAGTTGTATTTTGTCTGAGGAATCCTGTATGCTGAGCCTGTTCCCTTCTCAAGAGCCAAAAATATGCTCAGTCTCAGCGTTTTATGAAAACACGTGAAACTAGGAAGTGCTCTTGCGTGTTTCATACACCTTCACCAGACTCATGCTGATAATTTCAGCGCTTAAACTGCCATCTATACAAAGCAGTCAGCTCATTTATCTACTGTGTTAGTTTCATGTTGCTAATGGCCATTCCTAACCATTGCCAGCAGGGGGCAACAGTGTCTCTGCAACGTCAAAGTAACAGCTCCTTAAAAGAAGACATTTTCTATGCAAAGGTGTCCAACACTATTTCCAAAGCTACTATCTCACCTTTATTGAGATAGTAAATGGATAGTGTATAGTGTGGGCTGTACATATTGTCTACTGTAGTGTTCTTTGTACTTTATATTTGCACTATGATATTATATTTACTTGTTTTTTGTGTATCCAGGGACTACAGACAGAAATCACCTATTTAGCTCTAATCATGGTGCAGTACATGTCTGTATCTGTACATTTCCCCTCTCAAATAAAGACTAAATCAAACTAACAGTAATCTTAATCCAATTGGGCCAATACAATATCCTGGCTGGCTATATTCATTCAGTTACATGGTGAGATGGATCTAGGATCAAATGGAGCGGGGGTTTTGTACTGTTTCGTCTCTCTTATTCTCTCTATTACATAGAGCATGACTGAATATGTATCTGTTTGTTGTTGCTTCTTTTCTCGTTGCTTCTTTTCTTTGTCCATGTGCAAGGGTTCTTCCCGGGAGCATTTATTGTGGAGGGAGATAACGCTTGTTTCACTCTAGCCATCGCTACAGTACTGGACCTGGAGGATTACTACAGGTGTGGCAGGTGTATAAAAAGTGGGAAAAATTGTGTGATTTGGTGGAACAAGGTGGAACAACTCGTGACATAAATGTTTTGATATACTAATCTGCACTACCAATTTACCAAGATACAAGTCGCTTCAGTTTAAGACCTAAATGTGCTCATGATGTGCTGTTTTTATCCCCAAAACACACATTTTGCAAAGTAATTTATTTACTGAGACTTTATTCACTGGAAAAAAAAGATGGAACAGAAGAAAAAAAAATCTCACAGTGCATTTTCTCAAAACAACTCAGCAGCCAACCCCAGCTCACAGCCCCATGGAGAGGCCTGTCCTGAAACACAGGGGAACAACACACCAATCATATATTCCAATCCTATCAAGGTAAGACGCTCACAAATATTAATTCTACATTTTACCCAAGAAACACTAATCTTATTGTGTTGTTATTAACTTGAATCTTTCTTTTTATAAGATCCACTGAGCACCAATGAAAAAGAAGGACATTATTTTAATAAGTTGGATGGTGGGACAAAATGGCTGTGCAGGACAACCAAAAGTGAGACAGGTGGTCACCCTGGGCGTGGCATGAGGATGCAACAGGGTTGGGATGCTTTTAATCTTAATAAAGCACACATACACACAGTCACATTGTATTGGTTTATTGAGTTGTAAAATAAAAATAGTGAATGACCATTCATACTCAGGTTGTTGTGATCCAAAGCCAAAAGGAGGCGGAGGCCCTGACTCTTTCCATTTCATCATTAGAGGGATGTGTGGTATTGTTTATACTTTTCACTTACTGTATTTATTTATTTTCATGGAGTTGATTATTACAGCAGCCATTTGGTGATCTCCAGGTTAGGAATCTCTCTCTATCAGGTAAAAATCAGAATACTAAGGCAAAATAAATATTATGTGTCGAATGAGCTGTATATGTGCACATTATGCAAATCAGTGCTTAGTGGGCGTATACCCGCCTGGGACATTTTCTGCATGATTTATTACTTACTTACCTCTCTGACTTCCTCTCAACATCTTAAGACATGAATGTACTGTATCAGTGATCACACACACACCTCCCAGTCCCTAAAGGGAAAAGTGGTAGAAAATAAATCTAGAAACTGAATCTGATTGGCACAGAACACCAGGCTGTAGTCCCTAAAAGGCTCAGTGGCATCACCTTTTCATTGTCACTCACTGAACATAGATGGGATGAATTAAAACTGTGTGTAGTTATATACCTGTTTAAAAATATTACTTTAAATATTTTTTATATACATCTCCGTGGAAAACGTAACACATAATCTAGTGTTTTGAATCGAGTGAAGTTTTATTTTGGGGGACTCCGCGTGTGATTTTCCATTCCTACAACACGTAGGAATGGATGAAAAATGGTAAATGCTTGAAGTCTGTCATTCAACCACAGTGTGGCGCCATTTCACAACACTCAGTGTCAGTATGGGCCAATGAACTTCAAAAGTACAATAATAATTTGACATATTCTTATAGTGAGCATTCCCAAAGGTGTCATCTTGGAATATAAATTTTATAAGTTTTCTTGGAATATAAGTTTTCTTTTTGTTGGGTAATTTTACACTTTACAATCTTGTCTGCAGCTTAACGTAAAGAGGATATATTATGCAAAATTTACTTTTCTGTGCTTCTGAGCCTGTATTCTCTGGCACAGCCATTTGCTTGATTGCACAAACGTCCACCTCTTCCACAAACCCCCGCCCACTCCAGGAAGCACTGACCAATCAACAAGCCCTCTACATCCAGTCTGCTCTCAGTTATTTATCCAAAAATATAGTCTACAGCTCTGATTCCACTGATTCCTCACAGACATTTTTCATTTTGCAGTAAAATGGATTCATACAAAAAATTTAAGAAAGAAAACAGCTGTTGTTCCTCTGTGTTCAACAGAGGGCAACAGTCTGCACTCTGCTGCCCTCTGCTGGTCTCTTCACCTGTTTCTTTATGACACCAACAGAGTACTTATTAAAAACGTTTTCTTTTAATCACATAATTTTTTTAAAAGCTCTAAAACATGCTGCTGTTCTAGAGAAGACAAAGATTGGTTTAAAAATATGACAAAAAGCATAATATAGCCCCTTTAATACTAAGTATCTGAACTTATACTCTGGTTGCTATCACCAATAACACCAGTCCCCCCCATGTTGGCTGCACTAAAATGGAGCCAAGGATCATGGTTTATGTAGTTCCCTCTGCTTTTTTAACAATGCTGCTGCAAGAAAACAATTCATTTGATATCGTATGAGTCCACAACAATATTGAGAGACTTTTGCTGTTGCTGTACGTGGAGCCTTGTCTCTTGCTCTCGCTCTCACTTTCGTTCAGCTCCTGCTCCACTCACCTGGGGTGCGCTCACGTCCCCTTCCGCACTCCGGAGGTCTGCACCACTGCTCATGCTGGAGGCCGCTCATGATGACTGCTCTTGAGGTTTTTTCAGCTTATTAGCCTATTGTTTGAGCTGGTGGCACCCGCTGTCCTGATTTGGCCTTTTCTTTTCTTCAGGTTAGTTTACGGGTTGTTTTGTGTTAGAGTAGGATGGCAGAGGTGAGGGTGGCAGCTCCTATGGCTTTAACAAAATAAAACAACCTAAACTCGAACCCCTCTGACTTCTGTGTCTTTTGTTAAATATGTTTCATTGTGTACATTTATGTCATAACAATCACCAATATCACCAATATCACCAGTATTTCTAATATTAGTATATACCTACATCAAATGGCTGGAGTCCACACCTTGGATTCTTATGAATAATTAAGATGAATGCAACTATATTTACCCATAAGAGGCATGGTTCATAATTAACTCTGGTCACTAAATGGTTATTTTGTTAGAAAATGCTAATTAGCGGTTAATTAGCCGCAGTGAATGTGAGCTGTGATGTTTTGATCTCCTCTGCCGCTGTACTCGCGCTGAGGGACAAAACGCTCATTTACATGGAGTGAAAAGTGCAGCTGGGCCCCCAACGACACGACCCATAATTCGATTCATAATCATAACCTCCTTTAATAAAAGTGTTTGTCTGCCGTAATAAATCTGCCTCCACCTTCTCAGAGCCTTGGAAACAAAATGTCAGCCGCGTTCTCATTCTCCGCTCCATTAAAAATCACAGCTGTAACATTTTAAAACGGAGGGAGACATACGGCGCAGCTTTCTAATATGGATTTATGAGTTATTGTTTCTGCTCAGCCTGTTGTGTAATATTCTCCATGGTAAATCTCCATTAGACTGGTTTACACCTCTTGATTACTGCGGAACACACACACGCCCGCAGCGGAGTCTATTTTAAGGTGAGATGATTTTTTTTGTCACTGACTGAACAGGGACAGAGAGAAGATGGTGGCAGCGAAGGAGGTTTTTTTTTTTTTTTTTTTTTTTTTGTGGAGAAGCATCATTGTGTCAGAAATAGACTTTTACAACAACCAACCTGACACACTTTTATCAAAGCAGTAACATCAACTTTCACACAGGCTCAGAAATGACAGGGCTTCAGATATTGTCTTTTGAGTTAGATGCTATTGTTACAACCACACTACAAGCAGGAGAGATGCAGAAACAAATAGTGCGGCCAAACCAGGCCTACTTTCTTAAATGGGCTATATTATGCAAAATTGACTGTTTTCTTTCTACCATGTTACAATGTTGTTCCTGCATCAAAAACATATAATTCTTTTGTTTCATTCACGCCTGTTTGAATAATCTTGGATTCTTGGTGCTGAGTTTCTCCAGAAAGCACTGTTCTCATCAACAAGCTCTTTATATCCAGTCTGCTCTCATTCATTTATCCAAAAAACTGTATATGGCTCTGTTTCTGCAGTAGTAAAGTCATTTTTGGAAAAGATTTCTGTTATGTTTTTAAAGGTTGTTCAACATGAAATCCTGCTAGGTGACAGGATTGGTTTAAAAAAATGAATAAAAGCATAATATAGCCTCTTTAAAGCAATGTAGTTTTGTCCAGATTTTCAATTCACTTTCACTCTGAAGTCTGAGCTGGAAGAAGCTTGTTTTAACCATAGAGCTGATTTGCTTATCAAATTTAAATGCATTGTCAAATATTACTCCCAGGTTCCTGGCAAAGGGTCAGCAGTATCATGCCAGTGGACCAATGACAGTATTAATGCCGGCTAAGAGGATGGGCTGTCCAAATACTATAATTTCTGTTTTGTTATTGTGAGGGGGGACATGGCTGCCGAATACTGGAAACTTCTGTCGAGATATTTTTTAACCCAGTTGATAATATACCACCTTCTCCAAGATTGATTTGACAAGACTGAAAGTTTAGAGATTGGTCTAAAAGTGGAGAGAACTGGCGGATTCAAATTGTGCTTTATAGGTAGTGGCTGCACAACAGCCTGTGTGCGAACAGATGGAACACATCCAGACATCAAAGATGGATTTATGAAGATTTGCAGCAAATGAAGAATTCCACTGTGATGTCAGTATGTACAGTACATAAAATATGAGATTCTGTTTATGTTCTTATTGGATTCTAACATGCCCCATACTCAGAGCTGAAAGTGTCACTTTAGTTTATTCACGAATCCAAAATTTACATACATTTTGAGTTCAAGGTCAGCTGTTTTTTTGTTTTGTTTTGTTTTTTGGAGTTTTTCCCATACCAAGAAGGAGGGTCTAAGGACAGGGGATGTTCTGGCTCAGTTTAGTTTACTGTAGTTATTGTTTATGTTTTATTGTGTGTTATGTCTGATTGTGTGTTTATGTTTGTCTAAATGCTTAAGCTCTTTGAGGCAATCGTTGTTGTGATACTGGGCTCTATACAGTTGCAACAAACAAACTGCTCCTCCTCCACAGCCCCCCTGTCACAAGGTGTCCCTCAAGGTTCGGTGCTTGGTCCCCTCCTGTTCATCCTTTACCTCCTCCCCCTTGGTAACATCATCCGCCGCCATGGCCTCCATTTCCACTGCTACGCCGATGACATTCAACTCTACATATCCACCAAATCTGTCAACTCCACAACTCTCTCCACCCTCACCCACTGCCTCACCGAAATAAAACCCTGGATGCAACACAACTTCTTCAAATTGAAGTGTGACAAATCAGACATAATCATCATCGATCCCAAAACTATCACCAAATCCACCCAAAAGTTCACCCTGACCATAGACAACACAACCCTCACTCCATCCCCACTCACTCGGAACCTTGGCATTCACTTTGACTCCACCCTGTCCTTTGAACAGCACATCAATCAAATAACCCGGACTGCATTTTTTCACCTAAAAAACCTAGCACAACTCCGCCCATCTCTGTCCTTTTCCGCTGCTGAAACCCTAATACATGCCTTCATCACGTCAAGACTCGACTACTGCAATAGCCTCCTCTTTGCCATTCTCCAAAACTCTACAAAAACTCCAATACATTCAAAATTCTGCTGCCTGCCTTTTCACCCGCACCTGCTCCTTTGACCACATCATCCCTGTCCTCCAAAATCTCCACTCGATCCCTATCCCTCAACGCATCCAATTCAAAATCCTCCTCATCACATTCAAAGCCCTCCATAACCTGGCCCCCTCCTACCTCTCTGACCTGCTCCACCACCGGAATTCACTCCCACAACCCATCCGTGACTGCACTGACCTCCCCGCCTTCAAAAACCTTCTCAAGACCCACCTTTTCAGAACTGCTTTTAAAGTTTAAAGTTTAGTATTGTTTGCTTGTTTTGTTGTTTGTTTCTCTTGTTTTACCCTTGTATAGCGTCTTTGAGTGTCATGAAAAGCGCTTTTATAAATAAAATGTATTATTATTATTATTAACAAGAAGTATGTGAACCCTTTGGAATTACATGGATTTTTGCATGATTTGGTCATAAAATGTGATCTGATCTTCATCTAAGTCACAATAGACAAACACAGTCTGCTTAAATGAATGCTGCAAAAATATATATGTTTTCATGTTTTTATTGGACATTTATTTTAACATTCACAATGCAGGATTGAAAAAGTATGTAAACTTTTGGATTTAATAACTGGTTGACCTCCTTTGGCAGCAATAACCTCAACCAACTGTTTTCTGTAGTGAAGATCAGACCTGCACAATACTCAGGAGGAATTTTGGACCATTTCTCTTTACAAAACTGTTGAAGTTTATCAATATTCTTGAGATGTCTGGTGTGAATCACTCTCCTGAGGTCAGGACTCTGACTGGGCCACTCCAGAAGGTTTATTTTTTTTCTCTTGAAGCCATTCTGTTGTTGATTTGCTTCTATGTTTTGGGTCATTGTCCTGTTACATCACCCATCCTCTGTTGAGCTTCAGTTGGTGGACAGATGGTCTTAAGTTTTTTTGCAAAGTGGTCTGATAAATTTGGGAATTCATTTTGCTGTAAAAAATAGCAATCGGACCAGGTCCTGAGGCAGCAAAGCAGCCCCAAACCATGATGCTCCCTCTACCATACTTCACAGTGGGGATGAGGTTTTGATGTTGGTGTGCTGTGCCTTTTTTTCTCCACACATAGCGTTGTGCATTTCTTCCAAACAGCTTAACTTTGGTTTCATCTGTCCACAGAATATTTTGCCAGTAGCGCTGTGGAACATCCAGGTGCTCTTTTGTAAACTTGAGACATGCAGCAAATTTTTGGGAAAGTGGTGTCCTCCCATGAAGTCCATTATTGTTCAATGTTTTACCCATTGTAGATTTGTCAACAAAGATGTTAGAATGTGCTGTAAGTCTTTAGCTGACACTCCAGGATTCTTCTTCACCTCATTGAGCATTCTGCGCTGTGCACTTGCAGTCATCTTTACAGGACGACCACTCCTAGGGAGAGTAGCAACAGTGCTGAACTTTCTCCATTTATAGACAATCTGTCGTACCATGGACTCATGAACATCAATGCTCTTAGAGATACTTTTGTAACCCTTTCCAGCTTTATGCAAGTCAACAATTCTTACTCATAGATCTTCTGAGAGCTCTTTTGTGTGAGGCATGGTTCACATCATGCAATGCTTCTTCAGAACAGCAAACTCAAAACTGGGGTGTGCTTTTTTATTGGGCAGGCCCACTTTAACCCACACCCCCAATCTTCTCACACTGATTGGACCCCAGGTTGGCTGACATCTGACTCCAGTTAGCTCTTGAAGAGGTCACAAGCCTAGGGGTTCACATACTTTTTCAACCCTGCATTATGAATGTTTAAATAAATGTTCAATAAAAACATGAAAACGTAACTTTTTTTGCAGCATTAGTTTAAGCAGACTGTGTTTGTCTTTTGTTGTGACGATCAGATCACATTTTATGACCAAATCATGCAAAAATCCAAGTAATTCCAAAGGGTTCACATATCTTTTCTTGCAACTGTAAATAAAATTAAACTGAATTCTATGCAAATGGGACACAAAGAAAAGCTACACAGAGCTTATATTGTAGGTCTTTTAGGTAATTTCCCAGCCTAAAAGGGGCCTTTCTGTGTGAAGCGTTAGATTTACCCCATCAACCTAAAACATGCACACCAGACTAATCCTCTAGCTAGTTACTCCTGACTAGAATCCTGACTCATGATCTGTTGAAGGGTTCCCGGGGGCTGCCCTGCAGTTCACCCAGTGCTTTTGACAGACTGCCTGCTTTTTTACTGAATGTAATATATTACCTCACTAACTCATTTATGCTATGGTCCAATCTAATAGACTTGCAAATACAATAATCATCAAAGTGGTTTATGGCCTAACATTCAATCCTACCCTTCTGAGACAACTGCACCAAGGACACATTCTGTTCTGTCTGTCTATTTGCATATAACCTTATAATTACAACATGTTATAGAAACTACAGTGTAAACACAGGCAGACTTCAATGGTCAATGCTGTCACACTGTGTTGAGTGCTCAGCTGTCAGCTGTCTGTAATGATAGTACTTCTCTTGCCTCAGACATCCTGAGTGTGTCATGCCTTTTCTTCAACACCACTCTGAGGACTGCATTGAAACACTGAATAGTCAGAAAATCAGACCCATAACAAACTATACCAAATGTTTACTTTTCTTTATTTTTTATCTATCTTCCTTTAGAGAAACTAATACTGTAGGTAGAGGTGTAAGAAAATATAAACAAAATCAATAAAACTCTATAAACTGATTATTAAAAGTCCCATATTGTGTGTGTGTGTGTGTGTTTTCTTAGGCTTTTTGAAATAGTTCTGGAGACCTTTGCATTAGTGTTTCACGTTTTATAACTTAATATAAATTCATACATAAATAATATGTATAAATACAGTAAACGTGGAAAACGTCTTTGTTTGGGGAGCTGTTACTTTGACTGCAGAGAACGCAAAGCCTGCTGGCAATGGTGGAGAATGAACAGAGCATAAAATGGGTAACTAGCACAGTTATTAGCAACATAATGCTAACAGATACAGTACGTTGTTAACGTGGATACAACATTATAACATGGTTAAAAGCTCAAAAAAGTCAGTTTAGCAGAATAGTGTACTTAAATAATGTAGTGGTGCATTAGTAACAGGTTTAACTGTAGAATCTATCTAATATATTGCTATTGTTTTGTGATGCTTTTTTGTAATCCTTATCATATCACCAGATTCTTGCCAACAACAGCCCTAACTGGAGACACTTTTCTCTACTTATTCACTATGAGCTATTTAAATTCACCACTTCTCCTATACATGCATGTATGTGGGCAGTGGAAGGCAGCCGGGGGAAAGAGAACCCATGGAAACACATGCAGTACATGCAAACACTACACAGAAAGACTATTCCACAGACTGTTCACACAGCACCATTGGATTTTTAGTAAATCGACATCCATTCTTTTCTAACCTTGTTTGCACTTCATTCAGTCTCACCAGACATCACACCAATCATCACAGTTATCCAACATAGAGTTAGATTTATGCCAAGCTTTATGAATTCAACTACTTGTATCAATTGTATACATTTCAAACATGTGTGTTGGTGCTGCCCCCAGATTTCTTGGTCTACAATAGAAAATGATTCTGTGTGCATTTCGTCTACCCCATAGGAACCTAGCTCACAGCCTCATTGGACTCTGGTGCGTTTGCGGTTTGAAGGTCCTTGTGAAGTGTAAATGCAAGGTGGAGCAAACTAGGCTAAAACACTGTTTACCAAGAGCATAAAAACACAAAACATACACACACATATCCAATGTGACTATGAAAAAAAAGCCAAAAGAGTAAATATACTGAGAATAAAAAGCATTGAGGGCCAGCCCTTCCTATAGGCAAAGGGACCCATAGACTTTAGAAGGCCCCAAGGCTTACACATTATTTACATATTTGATTAATTTGCCAACTCTATTTGATTAATATTTTGGTTATAATATTCTGCTTGTTATTTTTGTAATTTTTGCTCTGAAAGTGTGGGGCCTTTATATTAATGTGTTTTACTTCTTGTTTTCCTGGGCCCCCCTTGCTGAGTTTAAAGTTAAAAATGTCTCAAAGCATCCATTCTCTTAGAAAAACAGTCAGTCAGTGTTTTATTAAAATTATATTCAAATATAGTAACATTTAAATGGTCTCAAAAATGACTGAAAGGCTTGGTCCCCAAACCTATCCTGCTTAGGGCCCCCAAATGCACAGGACCGGCACTGAATATATATGAACATGTGCTAACACAACTAACAAATACAGAGAGTAAATACAGAGAATTAGGATGTCTGGTCAGGCTAGTTGCCAGCTGGCTCAGAGGTTGGGCCTGTGACCTTCTCGTGAAGCAGAGGTGACATGAATAAATTTGGACCTAAAACAAATCCAATCTGAAATCAGCCACTTTTTGAAGGCAGTGTAAACGCAGTCTGTAGATGATGGTAAACACCACTCTGAAGCACAGGACTACAGTGTGTGAAGGGAAGAGCTGCCACAGAGCGGACTCACTGATTGGCTGATGCGGGGGCCAGATGTGTGTCCTTTTGAAGACTCCAGGACGTGCTGACCCTCAGGGACCTGTCCTTTTCTCCTCTGTTGTCATCCTGCTCAAAGCACACCTTGGAGTAATTGTCCAAAATGTCACAGTCCAAACATGAACACTGTGTTCCTGTCCAGATAAAAGATATCATATTTGTGTTGTAAACAGGATTGATCCATACTGCATTATAACACAGAGGCTTTTATAGTATAGCTGGACAATATTAGAAAAACAAGATATAATCTCTTTTATTCTATTTCCTTGATCAATTTCTTGGATCACCCAGGTTTGGGACAGGCACAAAGAGTACACTAAACAATATAATATAAACTTTAATTCACTAACATTATTGAAATGTTGACTCCACCAAAACAAAACAGGACCAAACTAGGACTAAACTTGAACTATATAGTACTAAACCAATACTAAACCAGGATTAAACCAGATCTGTACCAGCAACAGACTTCTGAGTATATTTCCAGAAGAAGCCTGTGTACCACCAGTGGTACCCATGCCACAGTTTGAGAACCACTCGTTTAAACTAATTTCATCAAGTTTACACCAGCGTTTCACCCAACAGTATGAATTATCAGAGGTGGAAAGTGAACTATATGAACTTGAAGTAGCAGCAATAAAAGCTTTTAGTAGAACCTATAACAGCGGTAGAGTGGTTACCGGTCCTATTGTAAAGGTTCTCAAACTGTGGCATGGGTACCACTAGTGGTATGTGGGCTTCTTTCGGGGATACTCAGAAGTCTTTTGCTGCAGGTGAAGAGGTTAATGAGTTAAAAAAGCTATAAATGTTGTTACTTTAGGTCATTGTAAGACTGGTAACACCGGGGTTGGTTTTCTTATGCTTTTATGCTAAGTATTAAAGGTACACTCAAGCTTTGAGTAGTAATCTATGTATGTTATTCACATTTTGCTGGTTATACATGTAATCAAGCTTCATATTATATTTATATATTCATTACAGTAAAAAACTTCAGTGCTGTGAGTGTTTGCAGTGTCATCATAATGTAATGTGTTCATCTTCAAGCATTTGTTGAGAAATGTGTGACTTTGCAACTGTGAGGGAAACACACTCGGCCTCACTGTAGATAAGATAAAACACACAGAGGGATAGAGTTTAATTTGGGTTCCTGATTGTAGTTTAGTGTAACTTCCACTAGGGGGTTCAGTTTAGTGGGTGTGGTTAAATGTTGATGACATCAGAATGGGGCAGGTTAAGTTGATAGTACATCATGGGTTGTAAATTTCCACTTCATAATAATGACCTTGATGAACTTTGGTGAACGTGACAAACTTAGTGTCCACAGCAGGTGCAGGGGTTGGCACCAGCTCAATTGGGATGGTCCCATATGTATGTGTACAAACTAAATTTGAGTAGCAACTGTCTAGGCGAATATTTTCAAGGACATATTAAAATGAGTGTTATCAGAAATTATAAAAGATCATGTTTGGATGAGTTCGGGGGCTTTTGTGGGGACCGGACATGAGCTCCGTTTGTTGTGTCATGCAATAAACTTTTCTGCGCTGGACTCTCTGTCGTCTGCTCCTTGTTTTTGGATATATTATGTATTTTTTTATTCTACACAGGTGTGGTTTAATCATGGTTTTGTATTGGTTTAGTTCAAGTGTAGTTCAAGTTCAGTCCTGGTTTAGTTCAAATTTAGTCCTGGTTTAGTTCAAGTTTAGTCCTGGTTTATTTCTGGGTTAGTTCAAGTTTAGTCCTGGTTTATTTCTGGGTTAGTTCAAGTTCAGTGCTGGTTTAGTTTAAGTTTAGTCCTGGTTTAGTTCAGGTTTAGCTCAAGGTTAGATTTCTTTCAGTCCTCTTTTAGTCCTGGTTTAGTTTGAGTTTAGTCCTGTTTTAGTTCAGGTTTATTCCTGGTTTAGACCTGTTTCACCCCTGGTTTTAGTATTTTCCTTGTTTAGTTCAAATTAAGTCCTGGTTTAGTTCAGGTTTAGTTCAAGTTTAGTCCTGGTTTAGTTCAGGTTTAGTTTAAGTTTAGTCCTGGTTTAGTCCAAGTTTAATTCAAGTTCAGCCATGATTTTAGTCTTTTCCTTGTTTCATTCAAGTTTAGTCCTAGTTTAATCTTGTTTTTTCCTTAATAACGTTTTTTTGTTAATCCTTATTTTTTCCCTCACTTTGGACCTGGGTTACTCAAGATATTGATAATTTTACTGCATTAAAGCAGGGACTTGAAAAGCCAGATATTTTCTGATGAAATACTTGGTGTGACGAGTTTGAGAATCTCTCTTTTATTGTATGAATAAATAAGAGTCAGTGTCCAAACCAGAGGAGCATGAGGCAGGCTTCTCTCTGTCTGAAAACCAGCCCGAGTTCATAAAGCTGAGGTTAGAATTTGTGAATAATTGAATGAGCCTGGCCCTCTAAATTCACAGAGCAGTGGCTGCGTCTGAAGGCCGTAAATCTGCAGTGAACTCACAAAGAGCCTGTACACTGGGAGAACATTAATCCTCCGGTCAGGCCGCACTCCCACTGAGAGGCACTTAGGCTAATGCTGAGGTAAACAGGGGCCCAGCGGAAACTCAGGCTGCACCTCTGGGTTCCTTCAGAGAGGTCAGAGGTCACAAAGTGGAGGCCAACTGAATCTGAAGTAGTTATTATTATGCACAATAGCACTGAGTGTGTTAGAGTATATTTATTAACAGAGCAGCAGAGGTGTGTAGTAATGAGTTACATTTACTTGAGTAACTTTTTGAATAAATTGTACTTCTATCACAACATACTGTTTACTTCTAAGTGAGTAATATTATTTTGAAGTAACAATACGCTTGAGTACATTTTTGGCTACTCTGCTCAGCTCTGAATATAAGGGGTAATGGAGTACTTTGAAAACAGTACTGCAGTCTCGATCAAAACAATGGTCTCTTTTCTGATTGGACAATTGGCA
Organism: Bostrychus sinensis; assembly: GCA_020698575.1. Lineage (NCBI taxonomy): Eukaryota > Metazoa > Chordata > Actinopteri > Gobiiformes > Eleotridae > Bostrychus > Bostrychus sinensis. The sequence goes on along the minus strand of CM036251.1, from coordinate 29,139,595 downwards.
ATGGCAATGTAGTTTTAGAACCAAAACAAAAAATGTAAACAAAAAACACTTGGCCATTATGTAAAACATATTTTTAAGTGTTAATAAATCAGTTGTACCATTGTAATCAGTAAAACTAAAAATGTAAACATGTTTACCTCTTGGGACACAGGTGGGTCATTTTTTTTTCTGCAATCAGCTTCACCTGGGCCCTGCTGTGATAGCCCGCCCCCTTCCCTTTAAACTGAATGCTATTGGCTGAACTGTGCCAGTGTCTGCCTGATCAGTGCTGTAGCAGCTGCAGTAATCAGTGGTTGAGGGTTTAACTCTGAGTTAACAGAGAAAGTTCAGAACCAGTTTCAAGCAACACGTGAACCCAAAGTTACCCAGTTTGGATTTATTTAGTTTTATCAACCCAGAAGTTACTCCACAACTCTGGGGCCTATTGCTGGAAGCCAGTTTAACAAACTCAGAGTTATGGAGTATAGTAGTGTGCCTTGTGTTACTGTAGCTTTCCAAGCTGCATGCTCCACACAGTAGTGTATTGGAATATTATTATACATAATCTGTAGGCCGGTAATCACATGGGTCTATACTATAATATGGCAACAGTACAAGAAATGAATGCATTAGCCTACAATGAAAAAAAGGTTGAATTTGATAGAAATTAGTCAAACTGTCAAATGTCATTATTTTTCTTCAAAATGAAATACTAAAATCACAGATTGAGTGATTTTTGCCTGTAATGGCAGTGAGATTAAAACATGTTTTTGATGGAAGTCAAGTCTCCAGATAATCACTTGGCAACATTTTATTGGATGGAATAAATAATTTCATGCATCAGCCTACAATAGGAAAAAATGTTGAATCTGATAAAATACAGTTAAAATGGCAAATTTCTCTGCTTTTCTTCAAAATTAAATGCTGACATTGCAGGATTATTCATTTTATACTGTAAGGCCAGAGAGATAAAAAAAAAAAACACTTTTTTGCTTCTAAGATTTTGAAAGAATCTGCCACTACATAAAAAATACTAATCCAGTCAAATCAATTTTGCTGTTTATCTTTTGACACATCCATGCCTCTAATCACCAGAGCCAAAGCCCCAATCCTTGAGTATTTGTCATTTGGAAAATAATTCAGTTTTTGTATAATTGTGTAGTACTTTTTTTTTTTTTTATTCATACAAACTGGCACTTAAAGGGTTAAAACCCAGAGTATTATTTAATGTTTGGTAGTTTTGAGCAGATTTCAAGTAGTTTTTTTTTTTTTTTTTTTTTTTTTTAAAAGCTGAACAAAAAATATTGATGACGTTATAGTCGTTTTTGAGCATATACATTTTTATACACGAGGGTCACGAAAAGTGCAAAACTCTTATATAGAGTATAAATGTAAGAGTAAAAAACACTGGCTTTCAAAAATTTGGCTAAAAAGAAGATTTTGTGCAAAATGATTATCACAAGAAAAAAAGTACTAAAATGTACTCAATAGTGCAAAAGGAACTAACAAAAAGACTCCCTGGTCTGTGGCAGTGAATACCACAAAGTCCCTGCGATTAGAAAACCGGAGTTCAAATCCCACCAGCACCAAACCTCCACCAGTGACTCAATGGTAATGGCCCATCTAGATTATTTTAAAGTAACAGTACTTACAAATGTTGAGTATTTCTTCTACCTCTTAAAAGATGAAGTGAATGGTGATACATCAGTCAAAAACATTTTAAATAGCCAATAACACAAGAGTTCTTTTCTGCAAAATAATTTATTTTCAGAGTAAAATAAACAATATGTTGCCATACAAAAGAGTAAGAAAGGGACAACATCTGAACCAGAACTGCAGATATGTGTAACGTTAGTGCAGAGCCTCCTAAAATAATAACTCAAATATGTCCAGACATAAATCCAAATAAACTTTATCTCTTCATACGTGTACTGGACATGACCCTGCACTGCGCGTCTATGGCATTTTAGAACATGAATTATTACAGGAATACTGAACATGACAAAGAACAGCCTAACATGAATTGTCCCCATTTCTTTATATAATAATTTTAATATATTTATTTAATAATCATCCTTCAAGTGCTATCTAATAAAACACTTTAAGGCTGGGACACACCGACAGACACATTAAAGCAACTCAGACCCACGGCCTAGCAGCACGTCGTATCTGAGCATGTGCAAAACGTAATAATCATTTACAACAGAAGGCAGCGCTAAACTCAGCGGATAATGTGCTTCCGTAAATAAACCTCCGCAACACTCAAGTATTTATAATAATACGTGCTACATTAAACACATCGATCTAACAGTAAACTTAAATATCCCCTCTCACACGGCAAAAACATCATCAATTTCCGGAGAGGATTTGGGTGACAGTGCATGTTTGTAAACGTTTCTAAATTGTGAAAGGAGCACAAGGCCAATCAGACCACTCCTTCGATGCAAACGCCAGATGTCAAATCAACATGTTCAACTGGCCAAAACTAGGTCCAACTGTTGGTGCAGAATACACCAAACTGACTCATGCAGATGGATGATAATCAGCCCGGTGTGTCCCAGCCTTTAGAATAACTCACACTATTAAGCATTAATTAAGTCAATTGATTATTTACAAAGCATTACTTCACCATTTATAAACATTAAGTTATAAACATTGTTATTAATGTTTAATTCTTCAGTAATAACCTCATATCAATAATAAACATCAGTGGTAATTCAGGATCTGTAAGCTGTTTACTTACTAAAATTACTGTTAATAACATTTACTAATGCTTTATTACTGCTTAATAGCTGTGAGTTACTCGTAAGTGTTATCAATAAAACATTCTTGACTATGGACATAAATATATTAACCTCTAATCTCTTAAAACACAAAAATATTCTCTTCTTCTCTTCTCCACTAAAAGAGAAACACATATAACATTCTTGTATGAATTATCCCTTATTATTAAGACATATTAGGCTGAATATACTGTTTATGAACCTGCATTCTGACACAAGACAGTATAAATATGGATATGAATTGCACATCATTTTTTGCACCTATGAGACGAGACAAAGGCCGTCTAGTATCAAAAAAAAAAAAACAGTGTCTAGAATCCAGCAAAGAGAACACCAACAGTGCATCAAGTTATTTTACTAAAATGTCTGGCAGTTTTAATATCATCTATAGGCCACTAGAACCACCACTATTCTGCTCCGAAACCCGCAGCAGAACCTCATCTATTAGTCTGTGTAAACACTTGGCAACGTTTTTAAACATGAAGATATAGAAAAAGGTGGTTTCTTTTTTAAATATACGGGATGTAGTGCACTGACACAGCGCTAGGAGATTATGGCAACTAGAAGTTTCAAGTCCACGGACTAATGAGCCGACAGTACGGCAGCTCTCCTCTAAAAACCACCACCACACAGTAAACCGCTACGATGGACCCTTAAGGAGCAAAGAGGGCTGGGCTCCACTGGGAGGAAGGTTACGGGATGGGGTGAGTAGGTACGGTTTGGTACTGGTGATCCCAGAAGAGGGGTGAAGAGAGGAGTCTACGGCACTAACACTGAGGTCATAAAAGTGCAATATAGACCATATATTGTATTTACAGCCGCCTTTCAAAAAAATATTGATGGCCAATTTTCATACCACAGTAGAGAGTTTATTTACTTGCAGCAATGAATACCAGCATTTTACTGACTTATGCTTGTGTTTTATCAACATAGTCAGGTATAGGTGTGTAACTTTTTAGGTGGTTGACTTGACACCCGCTTTTTCCGTTTAGTTGAAAAGTTTTGCTAAATAATGCTTTTCCTCAAAAATTTTGCCAGCTTAAAAGTTTTAGAAAGAAGTTCCACACCATTATATTGCATTTTAACCATTAAACTGTAAAATGTCCGAATGTGACTGTAACATTTCCAAAATATAGAATACAACATTTTCTCGAGTGTCTGGGACAGTTCATAAAGTTTTTGGCATAATGCCAAATATTTGTACTTTACACAAACAACACTTTTAACTGCACCTGAGTCCTACAATAATAATTAAAATAACTTTAATCATGTAATCAACTGTGGTGTGACAACAGACAAGTTGAATTATTTATGAATTATTTATGACAAAATAACAAAAAAATAGAGTTGCGCCTAAAACTAAGAATTGCTTATGAAAAACTTTTATACAACTGATTTAAAGTTCAAAGTTGTGTCAAACTGCAGGACAAAAAAAAATTTGTGTTACACCTCCAAACATTAACCACCTAAGTACATTTGAAAGTGAGTACTTTAATACTTAATGAGCAAAACATTTCCTGTAATACTTTAAACTTTAAATGTTTGCTCCTTTATCTGTGCTCTTTTGTAAACACAGTGAGTACTTTCTCCACCACTGATTAACAATGACTAGGCAAACAGTGGCCAATTAATCGGAAGCCCTTTCAGTACAGACAATAAATGCATTGTTTTTATTCCTTACTGTGTACTCACTGGAAAGGAACAGCTCGTCCTGTTAGGAATGACTTTTTTTTCTGTTTCTTTTCAGTAATAAGTGGTAAAGTCGACTGGTTTATTAGCATTACATTTTGTACTCCTTTTGTCAGTGGAAACTCACTCACACTGACCCGTACCATACCGCTCCAGTGGACCCAGCCCTTTTACAGCTCCTAGACCTGAACAGGCCTGTAAGAGATTGCCTTTATCAAAAAAATTATCCTTTCAATAAAATAAGAATAAATTCATCAATAAATATTCAAATAGAATACAGAGTTCTGTCCTAATCCAGACTATAAAACGGACTCCATGTTCTCGCAGTATTCGTGGTCCTCCAGGCTGTATATAAACTTGGTCCTGTCCACGATGTTGGGTCCGTCCGCGAGTGAGGGGTAGAACTCGGCGGGGCTCAGGTGGCCCTCGTGGCCGTGGATGTACTTCTTGTAGTTCCTGCGCAGACAGTACCATGTGGTGGTGTAGAGCAGGAAGGCCACGCCCTTCAGGATGATGGCCAGGCTCACGTACAAGTGTCTATAGGCCACATTATCATACAAGAGGCAGGCGCCCCTGTCCCCGCAGTCCGTGCTCCAGAACAGGCAGGTGGAGTCGATCCCGGCGCCGAAGATCAGCGGAGGAGGGATAAAGCCTGTGGGGAAAACAGAGATATTATGTTAAAGTGCATTATTTTGATTAATGTCTGCATTTTTATCACATAATGACCTGTTTGGAGGGTGGTACACTCAGAACTTTTGTTATTGTAAATCCATATTATCGTCTTTGAAATCAGTTAGTTAACAGCTTGCATGTGCATGTTGTTCTACTGTATGTTTATGGGGCAGACATACATGAGTATCACAGTGTCTTCACACAGACCACAGTGACTAAAATCAAACCTCTGTGCGTGGTTGCAGCACAGTCACTGTCAGACACAGCAACATTTTACACAAATATGTGTCCAGGCTTTTTCAGTCACAACTAAATATTTTAAAAGAAGTGATCTGGACTTGGTTTTTGGAGTTAAAGATCCAAGAGGTTTTGTCAATTTATATTCATTCATTCCTTCATTGATGAATTGACAAAGCCTCTTGTATGAGATGTGAAATGTCTTCAACTTTAAATACCAAAAAACAAAACTTGTTTAAAACTTGTGATTTTACACAATTTCGAAATTCTTACCAAGAAGTCGGAGAAGAAGGAAGAGTACTCCCAGTGCATATGATTTGAGTTCAGGGCTCACCGTCCTGTCACAGAAAACAGAGAGAATGTCATTTAGAAACCTGTTTTCACTTATACTGTTAACAGTCCCTGAAAAAACAGGACGAAAAATCAGTCAGGTCACAGAGTTACTAATCATTTAGAAATAATACACATCCTCTCCACTAATGGTGCTCATTTTGTCTTCAATGGTCAGTTTTGGGAACGGGCAACAGAAATACTATGGAGCTTCAAATGTCCTATGGGGCTAGGCTTGAAATTTGAATTTATTTGACTAATTTGCTTTTTTAATTTTGATGTCAAAAATAGCCCTATTGTAAAATTGAAATTAGTGGAAATAGCGTCCTCCAAGCAATGCACTCCCCACTGTGTGTGTGGAGACACTGTTGACACTAATAATCACAGAGAAAGGAGTCATATGACATTACCTCTGTGATGCCTTTGTTTAGCAGGTGGGAGCAAACTGGCAAAATTGAACAGCGCAGTGCAGTGCTGACTACATACTGTGTTTATGTATGTAGATGAGCCATGTGCTCTGGAGCTTTTAGCTTTTAACAAGGCTTCCTATGGTGTGTATAATAATAAACCTGGCCTTTAGAAGCAGAGAGAGCTAACACTAAAAGACACTGATGTCACTATGAGAGTAATGCACACTGCTCTGCTTTGCTGTTCTTTTGTACAGACATTTAGCATAAACATATAGCTATGTGCCATTTTCATTTCAATAGATTTTATGTCAGGCAGCAAGAGAAAAAAACAACAACTAAAACTGTAAAGTGGATGAAAATGGAAACACATCAAGATTTTATTTTTCGGCTGTATCGCCCAGCCCTACTGTCCCATTATGTTCCAGTATATCTACAACATTCCCCACAGTGAGTCTTTAGACCGGACCTGATGAGGATGATGACAGAGGGCGTCTGGGCCATGGCTCCAACCAGGCTGCAGGCACAGATCACACAGAGGAAGATGAGGAAGACCTCCCCACACCCGGGGGTGGGGCATTTACCAGAGATTGCTGTGGCTGCTTCAGGGAGGGGCGACACGCAGCTGCAGCCGCTCAGGTTCTGTGGACACAAGAGGGGAGGTATCAAGGCTTGCCCTACAGTGTTTTTAGAGTGTTTCTGTTTTGGATCAACAGTGTGGAACAAAGAGACTGAGGATAAAATAAAATCAGGTCTACAACTGCAGCTGGGAGTTAGACTCTGCACCGTTATTTTATCTGTGTATGATCTGAATATAGACAACAGCAATCTGTCCAGCCCAGATTTCCATTAAAGTGTTCAGTATCGATTTAAATACTAAATGTGTATGGCTGTACAGTTTTACAGCCATTTAACTAGTTACATACTTAACATAGTCCTGGTTTAGACCACATTTAGACCTGATTTTGTCCTTGTTTAGTTCTGTTTAGCCATGATTTAGACTTGTTTTAGTTCCAGTTTAGCCCTGTGTTAGTCCAGCTTTAGGCTCATTCTAGCCCATTAAATCATCTAATGGTATAATCAAGTATAAGTCCAGGTCCTAGTTTAGACCTGGTTTAGCCATGGTTTAGTTCCATATAGGTCCTGTGTTAGTCCTGGTTTTGTCCTAGTTTAATCCTGGTTTAGACCTGGTTTAGTTATGATTTAGACCTGGTTTAGTTCCAGTTTGGTCCCGTGTTAGTCCAGCTTTAGGCTCATTCTAGCCCAATAAATCATCTAATGGTATAATCAAGTATAATTCCAAACCTGGGCGGTGTCACTGGGACTCTGGGCTCTCCCTGACGTGGTGCACCCAGCAAAACATGACGACAGGTAGGTCACCCCGTTGGAACCACACACGGGACTTATGGATGAGGTGAAGCAGTTACAGTGGGTAAAGCACTGGGCTTCGGGTTTCTCTCCAACTCTCAACGTCCTGGGAAAAAAAAGACACAAATAATAATTAAAATACAATTCTGCTGCTTGGCTTGGTCATTTGGGTGGTACTCTCTTAGTTTTATTAGTAAAACTCTATCCATGTGGTTTTGGAAATGGGGCACATCTCTATGGAAACTGCTTGGATAACCTGTGCTGGAGAAGGTTAATGTTTTCCAGTAAGTAGTATGGAGTCTGACATTTATTACATATCTAGGTCAAGTACTCCCAGCTCTAGACACAGAGGATGGTGAAGGATGACACCAAACAATAACATATTTAATTGTGTTTAATGAAAGCAGCTGTTTAACATAATCAACTTAGTAACAACTGGATTTAGAGGGTTTGTGCTAAATCTATGGTTACAGTATTTGTATTCAGTCAGTGCAGCCCAGAGAAAGATTAGGCCGCTTTATGAATAGGAAATATTTTTATAGACCTGAGGAGCTGACACTGGGTGAATAAAGAGGAAGATCTCGAGAGACTGGCACTAAGAGGCATTTTTATTTATACATTTATCCTCTGCTGTAGATGGCAGTGTTAGAGGTAAGCATGGAAGTCATGGTGGCAAAGAGGTTAAGCACTGTTGCCTCACGGCAAGAAGGTCCCAGGTGGGTTTTCTCTGGCTACTCCATCAACCTACACCATGCACAATAGGCTAATCCTCCAGCTAGGTACTCCTGACCAGGATCGTGGCTCGAGATCTGGAGAAGGGTCCCTACTCCTGACAGGTTGCCCCAGCAGCATTGAAAGGATGGGTTAAATGTAGAGCACAAATTTCCCAACAGGTGCAATAAAGTCTAGCTCAACTGTCCTTAACCTTTAACAGCAAAAATCCTTATTATGGTATTCTTGCCTCTGTTAGGGAGGAGAGAAGATAACGGAAGACAGCAGTGTTATGGCTTGAAAAAGGGTACATTTTCTATAGTACACTTACTCGTTGCCATAGGGGATGGTGACCCCAGCCACAGGCCCCGTGTCACAGCCCAGGAACAGGAAGGACACGTAGCAGGCTGTAGAGATCAGGTTGACCAGCATGGCCATCCGGATGGCCCCCAAAGCAGAGAGGTTGAGCTTCTTCACCAGCAGCCCGCCCATGAAGATGCCCAGGCACGCACATGGGATGGCCGTCATACCTGAGCAACAACATCACTAGTCAGTAACTTCTCTCGGTTAACAGGCTATTTTAAAGTCATGTGATACAGACCCAGGAGCTGATTGGCCGAGGTGGTGGTGAGGTTGAACTGCTGCTCCAGGTATTTCCCCAGGAAGGCAGCGAAGCCGGCCACCACAGCGATCTCCATGCAGGCTGCCAGGATGATGCAGGTGAAAACTGGGTTGGACAGGAGGTGCTTGGTCACCTTCGGGATCACTGGAGAAATTGGTCAGGACATCATTAATGCAAGATTTTGTATGAATTAGAATAAATAAATAAATAACTTGACCCCATGCCCTATCTTTCCCTTGGACTTCCTACCAAACAAGTTTAGTTTGGCTCTTTAAAAACCTCAAACCACCTTTTACAGAGGAAAAAGAAGCTAGAATTCATGCAATAATGATCTGAAAGCAACATCTTCCAATAAAATACATGAATAAAAATGTACATTAAAAAAAGCTGTACATTCATCAGGATAGTTTGTTCTGTGTGGTGGTTTTATGCAATCTGCCATTGAGCCAATCATAATTTCATGCATAACACTTGATAAACACGTTTGCTTTCATGGCAGTGATGTGCTCATTTTTCATTTTAAATAAAAATAAAATAAACACACTCAGATATAGCTAACTGGCTGTTATGCATAAAATATTGTACTAATACGAATCAATATTTTTTCTTACTTAACTCAAAATAGCTGCTTTGTTAATTGTGTTTGTTGATTATGCATATAATGCCATAATACACAATCTCTGAATGCAGGATTTAAGTCAGATATTATTTATTATGACAACTTTCTTCTATGATGGTATGAAATAATAAAAGACGACTAATACATAATAAAAAGACAAAGCACGTTTTCTTGTCAGATCAGATCACTGTCAACTGAATTTAAAAAAATATAAATATAAAACTAATAATAATAAAAATAATAATATTTTTGTGTAATAATAATAATAGTTTTTTCTCCTCCATGTCAACCTTTCAGTGCAGTGCTGGTTGCTGGATGCTCACCCCTGAGTTGCTGACAGCAGGTGGCGCTGTTGGCAGGCTCCAGGCTGTGCACTGCTCCGTTGCTGGGTTTTGGAGTCTGATAGTCTGGGCTGACAGGAGGAGGAAGCATGACCTGCTCAGTGTCACCTGGTTCGTCCCGCTCTTTCTTGGGAAGGGACTGAGGGAAGCCGAACATGGGCAGAGCAGAGCAGAAGAGTAAGGCACCGCAGAGGAGGAAGCCCGCCCACCAGGCCCCGATCCAGCCCGGGTCTTCAGGGCTGATGCCCAGCTTAGCTGAGGGGACACACAGGTCAATCAGACAAGCACTTACACACAAGCACATACAGAGAGGTGTAGTACCAGGAGATGGTATGTATTCATTTTAGGACTGCACAATATAAAGGAAAAAAATGTGCTATAGGCAATAACTATAATATAATAACTATGCTGGATTTTGCAATAAATATATAATTTTTGATATTTTATTATACTATTTTGACATTTACAGATAAAGCAGAAATAGAAGTCCCTGTATTATGCGAAATCAAACTTAAACAAATGCTAACCCAGGACTAACACCATGATAAATGAGGACTACACCAGGTCATACCAGGACTAAATTAAGGAAATACCAACTAAATCTGGACATTTTAAATATTTTTATTTAATATTTGATCACACACCTTTTCAGTTAAAGCTTTGACAGGACAATGACTCTGACAGTGTACATCTCTGCCAGGTGGAAGACCCTAACATTATTGTGATACATTTAGTTTTTCATGTCATACTGTAAATATTGCATTTGGTGCCAATATGGCAATAATGAAAAATTTGAGATTTTGTGCAGCCTTGATTAATTTCTTCAGTTGGAAAAAGTACTCAAGTAGAGCCATCTTTTCTAAATGTCTATCACCTATTTAATGTGAAGTCACTTGTTTGTGTAAGTACCCCACATATCCTTTGGTCGATTTTGGTTGATTAAGCTCTGTAACTTTGGTCAGCTAACAATTTCTAAGCCCTAAATAAAAATTTATATTTTTTTAAGCTTTACTTAAATAAAAGAATACTAAATATAATCAGAAAATGTTTTTTCTTCAGATGTAACTATGTCAGATTATCTGGTTACTGTACGGACTATAAATGACTGCTGCTGATTTGAGTGTGTACCATTCATTTTTAGTTGAATTCACACAAGGATATTTACATACAACACAGGAAACATATGTGCAATTTTTTTTATAGCGACTGAAGTTCTATCTGCTTATCTCACTTTGCCTCTGACAGCTCTCAGATATCAAGTGAACAATCTTTTCAGCCTTTAGTCTGTGATAATTTGTGTGTACATGCACAAACATGAGGACTATAGTGGGAGTACTCACTGGTGTCAATGAAGATGGCATCAACATAGAACTTAGTGCAAACTGAGCCCAGGATAAAGCCACAGGCCGGACCGAAGACCAGCGTAGAGAAAAGGATTCCTGCAATGACAAAAAGACAATGCATTCAGCTTCATTCAAGTTCACTCAAAACAAACATTTGATTTATCAAAATAACACACAATGCATTTTCATTTAGGACAGTCCTGTAGCACTACTGGCCCCCAGCCATGAGCCCCCCACTCCTGTGCATTTTAAAAAGTGTCTGTACTATTTTCAAACACTTGCAGGTTGTAAGTTCCATAAGTATTTGGATACTGACGCAAGTTTTGTTATTTTAGCTTTTTACCTGTCTGGGACATTTTGGCATAATGTCAAATATTTGTACTGATCTAAAACAACACTTTTACCTGCAGCTGAATCCTACAATAAAACTTAAAATAAGTTCAATCATGTAATCAAAATGGTGTCCTATGAAAAGTATTTAAACATGCAGTTACAACAAAACCTTTAGGAGCAAAAAAACTGATTTATTTTTGATATTATTATTTCATATTCTTTGTATTCAATTTCAAAGTTGTGTCACACAGCAGGACAAAAAAAGTGTTACACCTCCAAACATCAAGTACCCCGTATTATAAAATAGTTTTGGTTAACAGCTAAACTAACAAAATTTCTGTCAGTGTCCAAATATTTATGTATATAACTGTATTTTACCAGGGGTCATGCAGACAGATACATCCTGGACAATGGTCAGTTAGTTGCAGAGCTAACAGACAACCCTTCACACTCATCATGTATTCACTCGTGTTTTCAACCAAGTCACCTGTGTGCCTTATAAATGAATGAAAATGATGAAAATGTCAAAATGATGAATGAATAATTGTCATCTTGTTAAAATGTTTCCAATGTTCTGATCGACTTATTAGTTTCACCTGCCTTTCCAGTCTTTCGTAGCCCTGTCTCCACAATTTTTCAGATGTGTTGCTGCCATTAAGTTTAACAGAGCAGTATTTTTAAAGGAAATGGCTAAATATCTCAGTTTTAACATGGAGTCTGGAGTACAGCTACGATACTGGTCTCTGTAGTCCTTATTAAGGGATTGTGAACGGAGCCAGATCTTTGGACGGTGACTCAGACTGTTGAGATAATGGGAACTCAATTTAAAAATCCCCCTCCCTGTCCTGTGATCAGTGGTATTATTATTAGCCCTGGCAAAATGTCTGTCTACCGCACAGCAACACACCAGACTTTGTTCTAAGTTTGACCACTGCTGCTCACAGAAGCTCGCCGTGGCACAGATGGCTCCAGATCACTATCAAAATCCAAATGAAATCACGGTGCGTCCATTTCCTCTGATGCACATATCGGTTCTGGATCTCCGCTCGGCCTGAGAGACACTGCTGCTACCGCGGTGAGGCCCAGAGCTGTCACCTAATGAAGGGAGGAGTGTGGAAAGTGTGAGTAAGCGCTGCTAGAGTTTAGAGGCAGTGTGCACTTCCGGCTCCGACCACCCACGTACAGTAGAGAGGAGACAGTGTGCATACATCTGGGTCCTTTTCATGTACACAAAGAAGCCCAGACAAAACTATGTGAAGTGACTAAAATTAGAGAGCACAATGGTATGAGAGGAGGCTTTTCGCTCTCGACAGCTGAACAATGCAGAAAATGGAAACCTTTAACTTTTTAATAATAAATGTCTTCAACCACACTTCTTAAAAGGTCCTATATTCTGCTAAGCCGACTTTTTTTGAGTTTTTAACAATGTTATAAGTAACTGGAGTAGTATTTTGTTTCATTCATACGCGTTTGAGTAATCCTGTATGCTGAGGCTGTCTCTTTTTTAGGGGCTGGAAACGCTCAGTCTCACCGCTCTACGTACACACTAATACCAAGATGAGCTCCTGCATATTTGTAAAGCCCATACACAGGATTCTGTTAATTTCAGAGCTTTAATTGCTGTCACTACAAGGCAGTCAGCACATTTATCTATCTGTTAGCATCATGTTACTGATAGCTGGGATAAATAGTTATTTTATGCTCTGTCTCTTCTCCACTGTTGCCAGCACGGGGCATCAGACACCTAATCCAAGCGTTCTCTGCAGACTCAAGTAACAACTCCCCAAAAGATGTTTTCCATACATATACATTATTTTAAGTTATAAAATGTGAAATACTAATGCAAAAGTGTTTTTTTTTCGATCATTTTCACATGTTAAAGTCTGCAGCAAGACCCACAATTTGTTCACTTTTGATTTCACACCATAATACGAAAATCTGCATTGGACTTTCCCTGAAGCTGTTATGACAACGGGAACGAGCCTCAGAAACATTGACCACATTTGATGTGGTGAAACAACACTTTGACTTCCTGTACAAATATAACCTTCTGACTGATGGTGATACTATAGAGCAGTGTTTCCCAACCAGGGGTATGGAGCCCCTGAGTGGTATGTGGGAACTTTGATCATTTATTTAGAAGATAAGAAAAAAAAATGTTACAAAAGACGAAGACGAAGACGAAGTGAAAAGGTTATATTTTGTAATAGCTTGGTTTAATGAAGCGTTATTCTAATTATTTACATGTTTTGTTGTGATTAATTTATTATGAGTTTAAAATGATTATTTATGTTAAAATTGTAAGTTAATTTCTTACTTTTTGGTAAAGTTCAAAATTTAAGTAAATGCAATGAGTAAATTAATATTATTTTAATTTAAGGGCAAGTAGATTAAAAGATTAAAAAAAAAAAAAAATACAATAAAGTATAGTAAGTATAGAAAGTAATCACTTTCTTTACCACACTCTTTTTTTTTACCGTAAAACAATCTTTAAAAATCAAACCAACCAGACTTTGGTCAGGACTGACTGCCTCTTTTTGCCAATCCAATGAGCTCTGTCCATGGTTCTTACATATGTGGATACTGCGATTACTAAAACACCAATAACAATAATAAATAAAACAAAAAGACCATGATTGTTTATGCTTCTTTCTTATGTACATCAGAAGTTAACATGTCACAAGTCAAATCCTCAATACACACATCTGAATGAGATGTTTCACTAAATACCAGCAGACTCACTGTGCAGCACATTTGCCTGTGGTGTTGCAAATGAGCTCAGTGCACTCTGTGTTTCCAGTGTTTCCGTAGTAACCGTAGTGTTGTCTGCTTGTAGCAACAACATCACACTCGCTCTCGCCACAGGAAATCTCCAGGAGGAAACTCAGTTAGTAAACACTCCTGAAGATGATGTCTGAGCAGCACGTGGGCCCCGGACCACCACATGGTTCACCATTTCCACTGAGATCAGGCCAAGCTGCTGCAGGCCTGGCACACATTCATGAAGACATTATACACAGTGTGGCCTCGCCAGTGGAAAAGATGGCTAATCTGAAAGAACAGGGCTGGTATTAATCTATAGCAGTGTTACTTAAGCTGTGGTCTGGGTACTACTGGTGGTACTCTTCCAGTGGCACTGAGGAGTCTTTTGCAGTTTTGCAAGTGTGGATTGAGTTTATTTTGGGCTTGATCCAGTACTGATGTATAGACCACTTAAGTACTGGTTTAGTCCTGGGTTAGACCTAGGTTAGTCCTGGTTTAGTCCTGGTTTAGACATAGTTTTATCATGGTTTAGATCTAGTTTGGTCCTGATTTACTCCTCTGTTAGTTTTGTCCTGGTTTTGTCCAGGTTTATTCCTGTTTTGGGCCTAGTTTAGTCCAGGTTTACACCTAGTTTGATCTTGGTTTTGTCCTGATTTAAACATTGTTTAGACCTGGTTTAGCCACAGTTGAGTCTTTATTTCTGGGTTTATCCATCCTTTATTTTTTGGTTTAGACCTAGGTAAGTCTGGATTTTGGCTCATTCTAGTCCATTAGAATTGTACTTGGAAAGACCAATATTTTCTGAGGTGAAAATACCAATGATCTGAGCATCTGTTCAACAAAGAAAAGATGGTTCTAATACTAAAGAGGAATTTGCATACATTCAATTTGCATTACAGAGAAAATCACAGGAATTAGAATTACAAAGAGCAACAGCTCGATGTGGCTCTGGACAATTTAAAATGACTGCCTATTTTGTTTATTGTGATCTCAGTATCAACCATTGCTATATCCATATCACAAAGAAGTACTTTCATCACAATTACTTTATCATACCATGTGCAATGTCAACAAATATAAAAGTTGGAGGCGCCAGTCCGACCGGAGGAAGTCAGATTGTATCTATATAAACTTGACATAATAAATATAGCCTTTATCATGCTAAAGGAGACATTCAAACATTATCACAGTATTTAACCTAGGTATTGCATGTCACTATTTTCCTAACAACTAGCAGTAAACTACACAGAAACTAGTACGTGGTGGTAGTATCTGGGCCTTTACAGATTCAGTAACTAGAGAAAGACTCTGTTAGTGGCACATAGTGACTTCATTATAATTCTATCCTTATGACTACTCCTGGGGCAGACTGATGGAGATATGGCAGCCATTCTGCGCCTATGGACTCCCCGACTACCACCAAATACACCAAAACAATTACATCATCGTATGGTATTCATACATTTGAGCCAAGGTGGGTGAAGTGTCTTTGCCCAAGGACACAACGGCACAAGAGAGTCTACTCTACATGAAGCTAATTGGGAATAGGGATCTCCACTCAGCAACCCACTTATCATTGCTGTTGGTTTACATCACATGGGGCAACAGACTCCTAATGCAAGGGTTTTCTGTGGTTATAAAACCTGAAATACTAATGCAAAGATGTCAAAAACTATTTAAAAAGCCTGAAAAAAGCATAAGATGGGGCCTTTAAGCACATTAATTCTCCATGAAGGACAAAGCCTGAGTGTGGTTAAACACTACACTAAATCCCTCTCCCCTCCGGCACTGTGCTACAAGATGAAGTACCAGACCAACTCATTTGTTCATATTGTAGTTGGGCCGAGCCTTTTACCGTCCACTGAATGATACTCTCAGGGGGAATGTCAAAGTAATTCAATAACAAAGCCAGGCTCTTGACTGTATTTATGTTTGTTTAGAGGCTGGGCAAGTGATTGTAAAAAGGAGGAGTCTTTACTCAATATGGATTTCTAGTAAATTTTGTGTTTTTATTATATTTTTGAAAAAAATTATACAGACTTTATTATCAAAGATTTTATTAAGATTTAGGGATGTAATGATGCACTCAAGTCACGTTTCGATTTGATTCACAATTTTGTGTTCACAATTTTTTTTACAATTTTTATTAGCAGACTTAAATTGTTATACATCTATTATTAACAGAAACTGATTAGAAAAGTGTATAAAAATAAAACAATAACATGTCAAAATAACATAACAAAAATATAGCAATTTGTTTTGTGTGACTTTTATAAACAACTTCCTACTATTCTCCAAAAACAGATACACTATTGTAGCAATGCATCTTAGCAAAGCAGCTCATCATAAATCCACACCTCAATAAATATATAATGGACCTAATGTAAGTCAAGTCTTATAAAAATATCAGCATCTTTCCTCAGTAAAGACACTGATCTCCATGGAAACGCTCCGAGGGAGGGGCCAATAAACTTTAGGCTGTTATTAGCCACTTAGCTTTCTTTCAGCTCACTGCTAACAACAAGCTACTTTCTGAATGACGGTAAACAGAGCGAACAGGTACATCCTAAATAATATCTTCAGATGTGTCTCTCTGGCCGTCAGCCCTGGGCTTGTTGTTGTTGTTCCCTTCTGAACAGCAGCGCTGTGAGCACACTCCTCCGTCTGTGTGAGACAGAGGAGAGAAAGCACTCTTCCCAGCCGCTCCGAGTAATGAAGCTCTTGTACAGCCTTTTTACATTCTCAGAACGCTGGGTTAGTGATTTTACGAGTCCTGTAAACTAAAACTTGATTCATGTTTCTCTTCACTAAAATGGCCAGGTAATGATGTCTAGCACAAAATGTGAGCCAGATTGTGTTCCATTATACCTTGGTGTCCAGCACGCTGTTTTAAAGGGACATTGCAATAATTTTTTTTCCCAACAATTCGAAATTTCTCTCTTTTGCATACATTTCTGGCCAATTTACAATGAATCATTACATCTCTATTAAGAATGTTAAATGATAAGCAATATACTATGCATATTACTTTGGCACAGGTTGTATTCTGGATACCACCTCTTTGCTGTCCGGACTAAGACTGGCTGTGGCTGGATAAAGGGAAACAAAAAGCCCGACAACCTAGAAACTATGAAAAACATTACAACCCATTTTAAGGTAAACCCCCGCTTACACTATAGATTCATCTGCTTCTTTGTTGATCCAAAACGGAGATTAAAGTTTGCTATGAACAGAGCAGCACTCTGGAGATTAACAACTCGTCAGGTAAAATCCGTGAGGCACTTTTAATACTGCAGACAACCAGCTTCTTCACTAATCGACTTTTAAATCCCCTCAACCAGAAGTTACCTCCGTACAGATGAAATGTTTAAGATTATAGACCAACAAAGCGAGATTAAACTGCGAGTTAATGGAAGTGTCATATGTATTAGGTCCGGACCATCCTCGACTCATTTCTAAGCTCACTAGTGTAAAAAGGGAATTCCTCCTCTTCTTCGTCTTCCTCACTGGGGTATAATCCTGCTCAAGTAGGCTCTGTAATCCCCTGAGCTAAATAAGAGGAGGGGGGCGCTCTCATGTGGGAGGCCGACCAGCACGGGCCATTTCCACCAAGGACTGAAATGGAGATTAAGATACTGCAGTTTTTTTTTTTTTTTTTTAACTAATTAAACGGATTATTGGCAAAATAGTTAGCCCCATCGCCTCACAGCAAAAAGGTCCCAGGTTTGATCCCCGGACCACATGGGGCCTTTTTGTGTGGGTACTAAGGTTTCCCCCATCAACCTAAACATGCACAATACTCCATCTAGGTATTCCTGACTAAGATCCTGGCTCAAGATTTGGAGGGTCACTGAGTCATTCATTCAATCTTCTTCTTGCTTATTCACGTTAGCAGAGTGTACACTGAGAAACTATTGTGGACTGGCAGGGTACTACAACTACTTCTCCAGCATAACATAGGTAGCGCTAAATGCTCCCATAAAACATAGAAAAATATCTAGTCTCTTGCTAATGTTCTCTACCTAGGCACCGACATTAAACCCATCAGTCTCTTGCCAATTTTTAAAAGCACAAAAAAAAAAAAAAAGTATCCATTATATTATAAAAGGGTGGGTGGAGCCTTCAGTTTGATGTTGCATTGTTTCATTTCAAGCTGATTCTTTAATACAAATGTTTATAGCTCAGTTAGAGAACTTTTCCTTAGGTTCCATTGGCATTACCTGTCTATTTTTTTTTTCCTTCATAAAGTCGTTTCAGACAAAAAACTGAGAGCCTAAAACCACTTTTAAGACAGATGAACCCCGCACTTCCCATACTTAGGTCAAGCCTGTTAATCACTGTGTTACCTTGAAACTGAATACTATTTTATGACAAGCAATAAACCTACAAGCTCTGTTAAGTGTCATTTTAACAGTCTTTCAAACAATACACTGCATTTCCTTTTCTGGGGAACTTCAGGCCCGAACTGTCTTCCACAAAGGGACACTTTTACAGCCAAAGAGAGTGCAGACAGTACGTTCTACAGGCCTATTTGTGAAGTCAGCTAGCATCACAAAGACAGGAACACAAAATATGTAGCACCAAATGTCTGTCACCGCACCCAACAACCTGCGCCAGGCTTCCTGACAACCGTTTCCTCCACTCAAAAACAGGTAAAGGAGTTTACAGCTAGTATTCAAATACATTATAACACTTATGTAGTCATTCTTGAGTGTTTATAGACCATATGCAAGCAACTATTGTGTAGTAGCCAGATACTTTTCAAGCTACACTGCCTAGTAAAAGTATTCACCCCCTCAGCTTTTTTCCTTTATTTTTGCCTTACAACCAGGAATTTAAATGGCTCATTGGGAGGGTTATGTCAGCCACTTTACATCACATGCAACAACTATGAAGATATTTTTTTATTGTGAAGCAAAGAAGAAATGTGATAGAAAAAAAAACAAAACAGAAAACTTAAGGACTTCCAGCTCCAAGTCTTTTAGGATGAGTTTTTATGAGCACCACTATGCTTCACTTTAGAGAGGGGCCACAGTCAGGTGTTGGGTTTGTGCTAGGCAGAGCATCTTTTATTGATGGCCAGGTTTAACTGTATCTAGCCAGAGGACCTTTGCTGTATTTGCAGAGTCTCCCATGTGCCTTTTGGCAAACACAAAACATGCTTTATTATTATTTTCTTCAAGCAATGTCTTTTTTTCTGGCCGCTCCTCCACACAGCCCAGCTCTGTGAAGCGTATGATTCAGAGTGGTCCTGGGACAGATACAACAATCTCTGCTGTGGAGCTCTTTCAGGGTCACCTTTGGTCTTATTGTTTCCTCTCTGATGAATGCACTCCTTGCCCGGTTTGTGAGTTTTAGATGGTCCTCTTTAGGCATGGGTTTGGTGTGGTTCCCTATTTTTTACATGTTGTAATGATGAATTAAATTGTGTTTTGTGGTATAATGACAGTTGAATTGCAGACAGGTTGATCTTATCTAAATATTTTTGTGACTTTCTGAGGGCAAGTACTACCAGATCTTATTTAGGGCCCTTTTTCAAAAGGGGATGGATACTTTTGCATGCATCAGGTTTTAATTTTTTTCTGTAATATTTCTTGTTTGCGTCACAATAAAAAATATTTTGCATCTTCATAGTTGTTGCCATGTGATGTAAAGTGGCTGACGTAAACCTTGATCCACTTAAACTCCTGTTTGTAAGCCAAAAATAAAGAAAAAATGCCAAGGTGGATGAATACTTTAGGCACTGTAGTTTTGCTCTGTACAGAAAACAAAGCCAGTGTCTTTGCTCCTGTCTGTTACTCCAGTGTGTGCTCACAATTATCTACTAGCAACACAGGCACAGAAGCAGGCTGTCTGCTAAAAGTAGGGTAGGCAGTTTAATTCCCGCTCTGACCAAGTGCATACTGTCACCGTGTCCTTGGGCAAGACACCTCACCCACATTGCCTACCAGAGAAAGTCCACCTGTGTACAAACTGACGCATACTGGTATTATTGCGGTTATGCAGTCGGTTTGTGGCTTTGGTGCAACTTCTGAGTAAGACTGTGGTGTGATTCTGCATAAATGTGCTCTTCAGAAGTTGAACTCATTTTCCATTTTGTTCTGTCCCCGTCACATCTGATCTTAATTTCATGGCAGTGTGTCTCCAGGCACTCTGGAGGAATTGACTGAAATGAATTCTTATCTGATACTTTCAAAGACACACTCCTCCACATCTCCTCTGCGTAACAGTACAGAGTGGTTTCATGACATTTGGTTGGCATCTGAGGTGTGAACAAACATACTCGGAGATGGAAAAATCTAACTTTGAGATTTGGTCTTAGTCAAATGGCATTAACTGAGATCAAGTATTTACCAGAACAGAGTATCCTTAGGCCAAGAAAAGGCAAGGCTCAAGAATCAAGTTGGAAATTTATTTTTTAAAATTAAATCTTTATCAAGTCACAAGAATGATATATAAGTGGTTCTCAGCGTTTTCATTCTGAGTACCACCACAGTTAATATCTGGCTTTCCATGTACCATTTCAACTGACTAAAATTCGGACTAACCCAGGTCTAAACTTGAGATTAAGATAGTGATTTAACAGTATGCATGACTACATCTGGAATATGCTGGGCCTAAACCAGGACTAAATCAAAGACTAAACTGGGCCCAAACCAGGACCAAGAATGTACTAAACAACTTAAGCATTCAGGATTTAACCCAGGATTTAACCCAGGATAAATATTCTGTAAAACTGACTTTTTCATCTCTTTCTCCCATGTTATAACACTGTCCCCTCGTCAAAAACATGTTGTGTTCTTTTTTTTTTTCATTTACACCTGTTTGAGTAATCCTGTATTCCCTGGTGCCGAGTTTCTGAGGCCACAGAACACTCAGCTTCACAAACCTCCGCCCACTCCAGGAAGCACTGAGCAATCAACAAGCCCTCTACATCCATTCTGCCCTCATCATTTATCCAAAAAAAAAGGGGATAGGTCTGTTTCCACAAATATTTTTAATTTTGTAGTGAAATGGCAACATACAAAATGCTTAAGGAAGTGCTTTTTTTTTTAAATTATTATTATGTTCAAAAGACTGCAACACTCTGCTGCCCTCTGCTGGTCTCTTCCGTTGTTTCTTTATGAATAGAGTACTTATTAAAAACATTCTCTTTTAGTCAAATAATGTTTTTGAAAGTTTGTAAAACTTAGGCAAACGGCTCTAACAACTGCTACCCCATTAATTTATTATTATTATTTTATTTTGTTATGCTTTTTTTATTATTATTTTTATTAGAAATATAGAGTGATCAATTTTACCCTTGCACCCCTGGTGTAAACTGTTATGTAATGGATAAAAATGCAGAGGTAAGAGTGGTGCCCTCTGGAGCCTGGTCTACTTTGAGGAGGTACAGCAGATTAATGACAGTAATCCATAAGGAAGTATTAGGAGCAGCTTTTAGTCAGGATCTAGACTGTTGGCTCACATCGGCGGCTCCTGGTTTCCATGCCAAGTAACAACACAGACAGGAAGCAGGGCTGGTATTTGGCCATTGTTCCTTTGTTTTAGTAAAGCCACATCAAGCTGTGATTCCAGATTACCGTCATACTGTTTGGGCTTAACGGGTTCCTAAATTTCAGAGTGTTGTTGCAGCATATTGAAGTACATGAGTACGTATTATTCCAGTGTGCTGGTCAGTTTTGAACTTTAGCAACCCCATGCATGACCTACATAACAGGCCATCGCTAAAGTAGGCTCTACTGCCATTCAAATACCATTACATCATCACACATCGACTTCTGCTTACCTCGAATGATAACAAAATACTCAAAAAATATGCTTTGTTGAGTACATTTTGTAATCCAGATATACAGGAAATTTTAGAGTTATAAAAGTTACTTGAAGTCTCATAATTTTGGCTGACCTTGGTGATAAAGAGGGTAGTATGCTGACCTCACAAGGTCCTGGCTGGTTTGTAGGGTACTAGTAGTAGTAGAGTAGTAATCATAGTAGTAGCAGTATCAGGGTTCCTGCAGGTATCAGCAAGTCTAATTTAACCATTTTAAATGCAATTTTTAACATTTTTATGACACAAACATACATTTGTGGCAGCTAAAATTGTCAAAATGTGTTTGTAAGTACTGCAAAAAACAGTCAATAAAGCACAGACAATGTTGAAAATCAAACATCTTATGTTTGGGTAATTTGGTGCTGCTGAAAGCCAACTTGTTCCGCCTGTCTATCAAATGTAGGCTACAAAAATAGTAAATTATTATTTATATATACATATTTATATTCATGAATAAAACTAATAATGTCAGTGATTTTACTTCAAAACTATTGAATTTTTAATACCTGTTGGAATCAAATTGAATGCTTTTTAATGCCATTTAAGGCCTTAATTTTCGCAGCATGGGGAAACCTGTCAGGAGCAGTGGGCGACTGCAGTGCAGTGCCCGTGGACCTTCCAGATCTCGAGCCAGGATCCTGGTCAGGAGGACCTAGCTGGAGGATTAGCCTATTGTGCATGTTTTAGGTTGATGGGGGGGAAACCCACCCAGACACAGGGAGAACATCCAAACTCCATACAGAAAGTGACAACATTGTAGTAAAAGAAGCAACAGTAGCAGTAGTGTTCACTTCTTTTTACTGCCAAGTAATACTTTTGCTGACTACTTTAACTTCTGAGTAATACTATTTTAAAGTTTTGAACTTCCATTTATGGTTATAAAATTAAAACAGCACTCAGAAGACACCTACTATAGACGGATATAAAACAGTCTGGTTTAATTCTCGTCTCAGGACTGATTCTTCACACCATATGCTTAGTTTAAAGACACTTTTAAAAGCTCTGACCCTCACCAACGGTTGCTCCTCTGCCCCGAGGTGTTAAGCCAAGCCCTGGGCAGGTCACGGCCCTGAATCGGAGGTCCCTGCCAAGAGCCTCAGAGTATCAGCAGTCTATTTTTACACAGGCTCATATCAGTCTGGGCCGCTGAGCGACAGTTTGGAGCAACAGGAGATGAGGTTACTCTCACTCTCACAGACCTCTGTTGGACCACTGCACTTGCTTGTTTAGGTCAAGAAAGGGTCAAAATCATGGGAAAGATACTGTATGCTGATATGAGATGTTTCTCATGTTAAAGTAGGGCTAGGGCAATAAATCAAATGTATTTGATTAATTTGTGTTTTTAAATTTGAACAAAGTAAAATAATAGCATATTCAGATGCCTTTGTTAGAGGTGGCAGCAAACTTGCTCATGAGGTGTGCATGTACTTTTAACAAGGCTTCATATGGTCTACATTTAACACAAAGAGAAACCTAAAACCAAAAGACTTGTATTTTTACTGTGAGGGTAATGAGTCTTTAGCATTGTTTTATATTGGCAAGCCTGAAAATAAAGCTTTGTATTTTCTAATAATAATATTTATAAATATTCTGATAAAAAAAAAAAAAAAAACTACATTAAAATTGCTTTTCAGGTTTGACAACAAGAGAAAATGAATTTAAATCGTAAAGTGTCTAAAAAAAAAAAAGATTTCATTTTTTAGCCAAATCTCCCAGACCTTTGTTAAAGTTTAAAAAAGACTATATTTACATACATTTTGAATAAACTTACATGGGTTATTAGGATTTCTCTGTTGGCTGCACAATATTGCAAAGCACAGGTTGATTTTTTTTTCATTTGCCATGTTCTAGTTTAGTTAAATAATCAATCTTTATTCATACATCACCTTACAACAACAAGAGTCAACCAAAACATTAAAAACAAGATAAATATGAGTTATAGTTTATTATAACAGTTATGCATATATCTAAATCTATTCAAGCCATTTGTTACTCCAATTACTGATGCAGGGATCAGATTAGTTATACAAACAGCAGGAGGGTGGTCTGTGTATAATCTGAGCCTGAAACTGAATCAATACCATTGCTGTGAGTGCAGTACTTTTAATTACACATACAGATACTGAGGGACCCCTGGCAGTGTAGTGGTTTGTTTGCCCATCTTTGGTGCAAAAGTACAAGGGTCTGATTTGCACTGGATGCTTGAAATTTCCCATCACAGTATAGCTGGCTGGTTCTGTCATCAGTTTAGTTTCTCCACCTCTACTTGCAATATTCCACATAATTGATACTTAATTTTCCTACTGTACAGCCTAGACGTTTATCACAGGTTGATTCTCTTTCGTCTAAATAAGAGACTACAGTGAAAATACAACTTTCACTTTGAGACAAAAGTCTAAACGCTGTCTTAGAAAATGCTGCACCCAACTGTTCTCTGCTGTTTAATAATTGAGGCAGTGTGACGACCAGCTGCCACTTCACATAACTCGACGGGAGACAATAAAAGGAAAAATCACTTAAGAGGAACATGACGAGGCCCCAGAGAAGAACAAGACAGACCAGAGCAGAACAGGGAGGGCTTTGCATTGAGATAAATGCCCTTTAATCTTAAACGCATCCTGTCCTTATATAAGACTGAGTTTATATTAAACAGGAAAAGGTAACATATATTCAGCATTGGGCTTCTAATGTATTAGAGTCAATAGAAGGATGTGAATGGAAAGTTTAAAACATAAAGTTGACTTAGGCTCCAGTCATGTCATGTTTAACATCATATTAATCTGCACATTAGACAACAATAGAGGAAAATTAGGAAATTATATTTGAAGCTACGCAGGGCTTCAGTAGTAGTAGTCATAGCAGAAGTAGTAAGAGGTGCAGTGTGTAGTATTTAAAATAACTGTCAAATAACTGTAGATTCAATACTTTTTAGCTTCTAGACGTGCACTCATATGTATTCTAGTTACAACTGTGTTTTTTACAGCATGATTTTCCAGGACATTTTCAGGGCTGTTTCTTTTTCAGCATTTTATATTATCTTTATAGAATTTATGATTGCAAGTTGAGATGCTGTTTAAAATGTAAATAAAACAGAATGCTATGCACTATATAACTGTATTTTATTCACAAGAAATGTCTATATTAAAACATACAAAGCAAGACATAGTGAGGAGAAAAAAAATTTGTGAGCTCTCATGTTACTTTTGCCAGATAACGAAAAACAACTGCAAGATAACGCAATACATTTGCAGTATAACACAATAATTTTACAAGATCTCACATATTCTTGCAAGTTGTGACTGAGATCAAAACGAGAGCAGCCACAGTTCACTCGGGAAACTGCAGCGGGTGTTTGCTTCACTGCATCTGTGGTGAACACACAGCTGATTTTATCAGAAATGTGACCTGTGATCCTCATCCTCATCCAACCCATCTTCTGTAGAATACTAACCATACAACTGGACATAGACTAACTTTTTGCCCTGCTGCCCAACGTGAAGTAGAGTTAGAGATTGTGCATAATGTCTGCTGATGAGGGGTTTGTTTAACTTTTGTAATGTATAAACTTAGACAGAAGCCAAGAACCACAGCTGATGGGGCCTGGGGTTTACAAGGCTATAGTCATGTCATAGCCTAGTAAACAAGTTGTTGTTTTATTATTCAAATCAGTTGCATTTATTTGCAAAAATACACCTAACACATGAGAGAAGTGCATGTCAGGTGTGATGCTGCGTAATCTGAGCCACAAATGACTTCAAACGACACTACAGACTCTTTCTCCTTGTTGCATTTTGAACGCAACTTTGCGAGATTTAGCAATACTTACAATACTCCGCAAATGTCAATACATTTTTTTCCTCACCATGTCCCTTCCATTAGGGCTGCAACTAACAATTATTTTGATTATTGATTAATCTGTTGATTATTGTTTTGAATAATCAGTGAATAATCAGACACAAAATGTACATTGTTTTTAACAGTTTTTATTGCTTTACTGCTCTATCTTGATAATAAACCTCCTCTCTCAGCACATAGCATGTTTCAGAGTCTATGAATACCTCAGTTAATGATTAAACCATTACTAAATTAGTTGACAATTATTTCAATAATCAATTATATTAAATTAATCAAATAAGTTGGTGCAGACCTATATTTCCAGGGCTCTATATAAAAATATATCAGTTGTTGATATTTTATTATTTCATGAAAAAAATTGCGCATTTTCAATATGATGGCAGTAACACTCAATCTCAAAAGTAAGGACAAGATAACAAAAAGTGAAAAAAAAGGTTTTATAAAAAAAACATGTCTCACTTTCAGCTAGTTGTTTGTTCTTTTGTGAATAAAATACAGGCGTAAGAGATTTGCAAATCACTACATTCTCTTTCTTTTTACATTTTACACTGCGTATCAACTCTTTTTGAATTGTGGTTTTATAAAGCATGATGCACTTTAATTTAAAGTGATTTAAATATTAGTTAGCTTTACATAAAGGTATACTAATTTAAATGAGCAGTTATAGACCTTAGGATATACTTTAATGGTAAAGTGTCAAATATGAAGTTGTCATTAGAGCTGCCTGCCGTGCTTTGAAAGTCAGGGAAGTCATGTGCATGTGCTAGTCCAGAGGCTGTTAGAGGAGGCATCACAAACCATCCCAAACACAATTTTTCCTGGCCCGGGATGACAGAATGAGCCATGGAAAGGCCCATGTCCAAACTAGAAGGGGACTACAAATATATCTTTTTCCAAGTCTGGTTCTGCCTAAACCTCATAGGTCACTGACACCACTTCTTTAAGGCCTTGCTTAGACCTAATCTTTGAGTCCACTTAACCTTGTGTTACAACACTATTCCGGGAAACAGCCAAAGCCCTCATTAACCTAAATGGGATATTAGCTTGTACTTAGCAAATGTCCACTTTTAATTAGAATCCAGGCAAGTAAATAAGGAGTGAATGTACTTTCCATTGCAATTGGCAACAAGAAAACAGTTAGTGCTGGCAAAAACACATGCCATGGCTTTAAGTTGGTGGTTGTATGTATTATAAAGGCACATATTGAAATATTGGCTGTGATAAATACAGTATGTACCACAAATATAGGACAATCAAAGGGAACTATGTTATGACCCACATTAAATATCCTTTTTATAGATGACATACTTCAAGCTCTCTTTGCAACACAAACTAGTCCAGATTTTATTCCTCTTTTGTATTTGTAAGAGATTAAAAGTTAACGCTGTCTGTTTCAAGGCCATAACTCAAATGTAGCCTGCAACAAATTACAAGCTCTGAAAGCAGTGACGACTATCCCAGCAACTATGGGCCTTAGGCGGGGTACATCCTAAACAGTGGCCAGTTATTTGCAGGACTGACATACACTGATAGACAACCATTCACAAACATTATCGAGGGGCTGTTTAGAGTCAGTAGTTCACATGCATGTCTTTGGACGGTGGGAGGAAGTTAGAGTACTTTAAGAGAACCCACAGTAACATGGGGAGGACATGCAGACTCCACTCACAGAGATTGTGTGCTGACTGGCCCGTGAATAGATCTTACAGCCTCAAATACAAAACTAATCACCAATTCCCTCTGGGGATTGCCACAGCAAACCAGTTGCATGGTGATTTGGCAGGTTGTTACGCCTGTTGCAACCAGCCACATACTGTGACTGGAGTAGTGTGGGTGAAGTGTCTGACTTCTGCCCAGAGACAACAACAGTATGCACTTCAAGTTCAAGCCCCTGCTCCACTGTCGCCTCTTTAAAATATGAAATATAATGTTTTAGGGTAGTTGACATTTGGAGGCGTAATACCTTTTTTTTTATCCTGCGGTGTGACACAACTTTGAAATTGAATTCAAAGAATATTAAATAAAAATTGAATTAATAAATATTAATTTGACCTTTAGCTCACAGCCTTAACTCCAGAAGTGTGTCTGGTCTCTACAGGACAGATGGGCTCCTGTAGGTTTTGTTGCAACTGCCTGTTTAAAAACCTGATTTTTCAGAACACCATTTTGAGTAAGATTAAACTTATTTAACTGATTATTGAAGGATTCAGGTGCAGTTAAAAAAATTTTGTTTTAGTAAAGTACAAATATTTGACGTTATGCTAAATACTTTATGAACTGTCCTGCTATAGACTTTTTTTTTTAATATTTGTGTTTTGTATGTTGGAAATGTTAGAGCATGTCATACCACAGGACATTTGTCAGTTTAACTTTAAAAACTAAAATATCACACAACTTCTAAAACTTCAAAGGTTTTGTAGTAGGCCCTGTGTTTCACTGCTGATAGAATTTTGGAGGGGGAAAAACATTTCAGCAAAACTTTTCAACAGATTATGAAAAAGGTGGGTGTCGCGTCAACCACCCTTCATTTCAGTATGAGAAGGAGACACAAATGGTTCTTAAAATATCATAATTCATAGCTGCAGCACATTCTTAACATTTGACTAGGTTGATTTTATATATACAAAAACATTACACACTCATATCTTAATACTGTTATGTGACCTTTTTTTTTTTTCCACTGTTAACATCAGATTCCCATA
The DNA here is from genome assembly GCA_020698575.1 of Bostrychus sinensis. Taxonomy (NCBI): domain Eukaryota; kingdom Metazoa; phylum Chordata; class Actinopteri; order Gobiiformes; family Eleotridae; genus Bostrychus; species Bostrychus sinensis. The sequence continues at coordinate 29,111,010 of CM036251.1, read as the reverse complement.
CTGTTCTTATGCAAACTGCACACACTGCTAAAATAATGCCCTTCTGCTGCAATTATCTCTCACATACATTACACTAATGTGAGCTTTGGCTGCTGCGGCTCTTATAATGACAGTGTTAGTGTTAGCCATAGTATTACATAAACAGACTGGGCATGGATTCAAACGGGGCGCTGGTGTGATGCTGGAGACTCAAGAGGCCAGCCAAGCTCTGCAACCGGCCAAAGGAAACACAGTCCGAGGCACAAGTTACCGTAACTGACTCTTGGCTCCACTCATCTGCTTGTAATCCCACTTCACATGTTTGCTCGGGGGGCTCAGACACTGCTCCCATTGTGGGGCATTTGAGTGGTGGGCTGGAGGCACCGGCAGAGACGGGCCAGTAGACCGGGGCGGACATGGCGTCTCTTCACTGGAAAGCCACAGCTGCTACACTGATGAGGGGAAACGGGGAGAGGTTTTGGAAGGCTCCGGCAGCAGCTGGTGGCAGCCTTTTCAGCATGTGGCGTGGCCTAATTATCAGGAGCAAGGTGCCAATAACCTATTTCCTCCTAACTCCACGAGGGAGTGAGAGCAGAGCAGACAATACAGAGAGTGATGGAGTAACACAGATTGTAATAAGGACACTAATTGTGGAACAGAATGGAGGTTTAAAACAGGCCAGATGTGGGGAATTGATGTCAAATGTAGATAAATGGGTGACATTATGTCAGGCCAGGCTCATTAACATTGCCGAATCAAACTCATCTGCAAGTACTAATATGACAATAGTATAGGAATTAATGCTGTAGTCAGGATGGCTTTCACTTGACTGAAAATAAAATAAATATACACAGTATATACATTATTCTACTTACATATTCTTATGGTCATCATCATCCTGCACACAAGTCACGATTCGATTTTAAGTTCACAATTATGATTTTTTATGATTTGTATTAGCAGACTTAGTTGGAGTATAATTATGACCAAAAGATTTTTTAACATACCCTATTTATGACTTATGATCAAAATTGTTAAATTGTTGTAAATTTTTCATTAACAGAAATTAAATTAAAAAGTAGATATTAAAAACAATGACATTACGTCATAAATAAATAATATTAACAACTTTCTACTGCAGTAGCAATGCATAAATCCACACCCAAATATATACAATGGGCCCAAGAGAAAAGTCACACATGGACGTGTAACTTATTTTGTCCTATGGAGTGACATCATTTTGAAGAAAAATACAAAAAATATTAAATAATCTTTTCAAATATAAATCAGTTGTGTTAACAGTGTAAAGAAAGCTTTTTGCAAACGATTAATTATTTCAAGCATAACAATTTTTTTTTATTGTAACATCATCACAAAGCAGGACATTCACTAAAATTGTGCCAAATTATTCAACATGTTCGTCGTGCTAACTAAATATGTTAATATATCCCTTTAAACCCCAAAACATAATTTTTAACATCAGAATTTTTTTATTTTTTATAGAGCAGTCACATCGCAGGACACCATACGTGAACATGTTAACAGTCTCAATGAAAATAAGGATTTTACAGATATTAACAATAAAGTAATCTTTTCACCTTCAGCTCAAACTAAGCCTAGACAGGTGGGCAGACTGGCTCCTACAGGTTCTGTTTGAAGAATATGAAGAATAAATCAGCTCATATGTATTATTATTACTATCATCAATCATTATTATTTTTACAAGGCAAATCACTGCTGTCCTGTTGTGGTCCCATTCCAACTGATGCCAGTGTATCCATATTGATTAGTTAGTGCCATGCTGTTAAATGTAAGTGTACTGACAAGCAGTCATTAAGATTCTCATATTCTGCCTAGAAACAACTTAGCAGCAATAATCTGCAAATGTTTTGAGATAAAGGTGGCAATGTTTTTTTCTTACAGTACAAGGTTGTATTTTTAGTCTGCCAAAGCCCTATATACGAGTCTGACTGACAGCACATATTACAAGTTAAATCATCAAAACTCAACATTTAGCCCTCTGATGTGCTAATATAAATCCTTATAGAAAAGCAAACTATAGCTGGCAGTGACGTTATTTTAGGTTAGCAGCAACTTAACATTAGACTTCAATAAATGTCAGTAAACAAGCCAATCATCAAAATCCAAGTCATTTCCAGTATAGTACATAAAAATGACATTGAAAAGATATAAACATTGACAGGTCCCCTTTAATGAGAGTGCATTTAATTAGGCACAGTTATCCCTGCCTCCGCCATCACTGATATGGGGATTAAGTGCTAAACATGCTTTGCAGTAATCCTAGGAGCCCACAGAGAAAGCACTTACAGACCACTCAATCAATCAGGCTTAGAGGTGCAACCAGGAGCAGGCCAAGCATCTTTAGATCAATAGTTGTGTATATTTATGTCACAGAGTAATGGAGAGGTCCTTTATTGACTACATACTGTATCTACTACTACTACAGAGGCAATAGTTTTATCATGGGCTACTATCCCTGAACATATTACTAATAAATACAATACATTTTTATTCACATGAAAATAACTAACTCTGCTACATAAGTCAAAAGTATACTATACAACAGTGATTCTCAACTGGCGGGTTTGGGAACCAAAAGGGCAACAGTGAACCAGTCACATGGAGATTTGGCAGGTTTTTACACCAGATGCCCTTCTTGTCACAACCAGGTTTGAACCGCCAACCCTCTGGCTGGTGGGTGAACCCATGGTGCCATTATCTATCCTTAATAATAATAATAATAATAATAATAATAACAAATCCATGGATTATTGTTCTTTTCAGGATAAATAAGCAAGGATGTTGAGGTGTCTTGCCCAGTGACATAACAAACCACCAACTAGGGCTGCAACAACTAATCGTGTTAACTGATTATTAAAACTAATTTAGTAATCGATATTCATATTTGAAACATGCTATGTGCTGAGAGGAGATGTTTTATTACCAACAGAGAGAAGTAAAATCACAATAACAAAGAAAATGTCAATGTTTTTTAGGATAAAAAAACCTTATCAAGTAACTCACTTGTAGCTTTGTCTTGTTAAATTTTTGTAAAAATCCAGCTTGGCCAGCAGGTCATCATGCAATTACTTGCGCTACTTTATCCAATTATTAATCGACTGATTGAAAATTTATCAATTATCAAAATAATTGTTATTTGCAGTCCTACCGCCAACCCACTGGTTACAGGATGACTGTTCTGTCTCGTAAGCCACTGTCCCATTGTTACATTGTTCTCCTTTAACATAGTTTCAGTGTTTGGTTTATGTGTTAAAGTGACGTGACTGTTATAGTAAAAAACTTTAGAAAAATAAACTTTCTGGGTGAGTTACAATAGAATGATCAGGGATGCAGTAAAATAGAAAGCCAGTGTACCACTATTGGAAGTAGTACCAGTGGTTTAAGACATGTCTAATGTCGGCTCTATAACCTTCAGCAGTGTAGCTGGTGCATACAGAAGGCCTAAGCAGAGTATGTTCTACTGCAGCTGTTCTCTGGCCATCTCTGCAGCTGTCAATGTGCAAGGTTTTAACTTTAAACTGGAGAGTGAAGGGCTGAGCACATCCATCTCATCTTGAAACAACAAAAACTTAACAACCACCCAGCCAGCGTTTCTGTGGCAACAGTTAACATCGCTGTGTGTATGTTAGTCTCCGCCCACTTCTTATCCTCAGGCTCCTCCCTCCATACATGACAAAAATCCCCTTTTTAATCAGCAGCCACAGAGCATTGACCCAGATTGGCTGTGAGCAGGCAGCGTGCTGGTTCACTTTTCCTCGCGGGACGTCCTGTAAGTGGGACCACATCCTGCTCTGGGAAGGAGACTGGTATCTGGTTTAACAAGTTTAGGGCCATTGCTCTGGAGGTGGCTTGGTCTTAAACATTTCACCTTAGCACATCTCGCTGTAGGCTGTGAGCCCCGAGGAGTCCATCAGCACTTTTGTCACTGTTATCACTCATCTATACAGAGGTCTGACCTATTTACTGGCTTTGAATGCTGCAGATCCCTTATGGCAGGGGTGTTCAAACATTTTTCATTGAGGGCCACTTACTTAAAACTCTAGGAGGAGGGCAACTCAGATGACAGATTTTTCCTCACCAGCAAAGTTCATTTGGCTGCTCTCTCAGAGTTCTCTACACTGAATCATTTTAATGGTTACTTTGGTTTAAGTTTTACTCTGGATGCCCTTCTGCAACCATACATATATCCAGGCTTGAGACCAGCACATAATATTGCTGATTTTCTTTTCTTTTTTTGGCACCACCACCAAGCACTAATTTCCACTACCTTCATAATGTCATGTCCATCTCACATACATAACATTTGCTATGAAGCTATTGGAATAACTTCACACAGAACTGCTGATTAAATATAGGTGTCCTTTCAGGAAGTCAGCGTAAATAAATAGAGTGCTACTCAAACATGCATGAATGAAACAAAAACACAACTCCAGGTATGTTTTTGATGTAGGAAAAACATTAAAACATGGGAGAAAGCTCAATACAGTTGATTTTGCATAATAGGGCCCTTTAACCCCTAACCCTACCCTATCTCTAATCCTAAATCTTAGAAATGTTGGAAAGTAGGACTGACCCCATGACTGCATTATGGGTTATTACAAATATGAAAGCAAAAGTATCCAAACAAAACAATGATAGTGCGTCACCCACTCCAGCAGCAGGAAATGTCTGTGTTTAACTTGTCCAACCCTCTGACATGTCTAAGGTCAGTGAGTGTGTTTATATATATACTCCGATCTTAATCTGAATATGCACATACTCCCACTAAGATACTGTCATGTAAAAGCTGTTTTGAGAATTACCTTAATCAGATTAAGGTTATATTCAGACAAGCCTTAATTGAAATAAGACACCCGGAGTATTCTTATTCGCATTATTGCTTGTTCTCACCTTTTCTGCCAAAGTTACCGGTGGCTTTGTGACTGATAAAAACTTTCTTAATACAAGTAAAAACGTGCAAAGTTATTCTTCGCAAAAAAAAGCTGTTGGTTACTAGCAACAGCTGTTTCCAGTTTTAGACAGCATTGCAGGGTTCTCACTTCATAAAACAAACATCATATTTATTATTAACTTTTACATTAACACAAGTCAAACTAGTAATGTTCTAGAGTGAATCCTTAAAATGTAGGGTAAGTATAGTTGCACAGCGCAGACATTATAATGCACAAAAAGCTGGGACTAAACAGGAAACAGGAAGTGTACTGTAGTGTCAGCATTAGCTTTACTTCCAGTCTCTCTGCTACACTCGTTCTTTTACTGACAATGCAGTAAAAATACATTTTATATCTAATACATTAAGGTACTATGAGTAGAATATTTTTTTAATACTTCATAAAAATCACCCACATATGTGCCAAGATATGATGTGCACATATTTAAATCAAATATTAGTTTTACAAATGACAATAGTGCAGTTGAGTTATTAACAGTTATAAATATGTTCTACATAATGGCCATGTTTACGTTTTTTGTTTTGGTTCTAAAACTGCATTGCCAATGGTCCAATAAGAAAAGAGACCATTGTTTTGTTTTACACTGCAGTATGTTTTCAAACCAGTTCGAGTGCATGCTGCTAACAGTACCTTTAATCAGAATATGCTTTTAACATGTAATATTATATTACATCCCAGTTCCAGTAGCATATATTAACACCTTATTCAGAGTATGAGCTTAATCTGAATATTGACCTTAATCAGAGTATGATGTGCCATGTAAATGCACTGAATGATTTTAAGATTCAGCAGAATGACCCTGGTCACTGTTGTCTCTGTGCTGCACTCACATGCACATTCTCTCTTAAGAAAAAACAAAAACAAGCAGCAGTAAACAGTTCAGACAAAAGTGACAACAGTTAGCAAAGTTGCTACACTCTGTATTTGGGAACAGTGTTTTGCTGTTTTTTCAAATCCATTCACCAGTCTGAGATATGACTTATGCAGCTGTTCTTCCATAATATCAACACTGTACAAAAACATGTTTACAGAAGTGCCCTGGGTGTACAACAGCAGCAGAATAATGTAATGGCATGAGTCTTGTAACAGCAGATTGTTGGGAGGGGAGGGGTTGGGGGTGTGACTCACTGGGACCAGCAGACAGATGATCCGTCAATGTGAGGTTACTACGGCCAATGCCTGACACACGGTGGAATTAAAGCAGGCCACGCCCTTTAAGCCTGCTCCCATACATAGTACATCAGATGTATTATGTAAACAAACAAGTGCTCTATTAGCTTAAGGCTAACATGCCAGCTAGTTTGACCTTTTGAGCATTTATGCAGTATGTTACCTTAAATCACATGGTCATAAATTACCTACTGAAGCACTACCTGTCCTAGATTAAATGGCAAGGCTCGCTCAATATATTGCAAACGTAATGTTTTGACAATATCAACAACTGCAATATGCGTATGGAAAAAAAACAGGGGTAGCTCCATGTTTTTATTGTTAAATTTAAGACCTTTTTAAGACTTTTTAATGCCACTTGAAGTAAAATTTAATTAATTTAATTTAATTTAATTAAACAATAATCTGTATTTTACACTAAGGAATTATCCATACTACGCTCTGAAACTCAAGGGTTTTATTTTAAAAGTCTAATACAGATGAAAGAACTCCAGTGCTGCATTAAAATATCATGAATAAATGAATCATGCATGTCAAAAATAACATTCCTTAATAAATATATTTTGTCATTGCGGTGGCTCTACTTTTTTGGAATATTAAATCATGTTTTGACACATTGACACAGACCTAGATGAACACAACTGGAAATGTTCTAAGGGAATATATAGGGATTAATCGGAACAAACTGCAAATGTACACAACTGAAGGCTGTGCCTTAACATGAGGAAATATACTGTATAGCATAACAACTAGATTTAATACAAATATACATAAATATCTGTTATTCTACATTAACATGTGAGGGATTAACCATGCCTATGCAGTTATTACAGCCATGTCTGACCACCTGGGTCCTGGGTCTTTTAGGGCAAAGTTCTAAGCAGTTTGGCAACGTACCAAACTAAGCAAAGCCTTTGAAAAGAGGACAGATTCACGCCAACAACACCTGGTGGCAGGTACTACTGTATGTGGATCTGAGGCCCTTGCTGCTGTTGCCTCAACCATCCTTGCGCAACTGGTTATTTTTTGGGGAACACACACAGTTCCCAAGGTCCCAACTGGCTCCCAAATGCAAGAGTGGAAAAACCAGTGGCCAATGGGCAAACCTAAAGCCTGACATAAAAGCTGGACAGTGACAGTGAAGAGGGGGGTGTTGGGGAAGTGCAGGATGTGGCCACTGAGACCTGAAAAGGTCCAGCAACAGCACAGAACCGGCATTGTTTTACATGTTGGATGGGACTTTTTTGGAGGAAGGGGGGATTCATTTTACTTTTTAAAATGGTAGGCGTTTCATTTTATTTAATTTTATTAAAATATATATCAATATTTCCAAAAGGGCCCAGCTTAACTTTCCATGGAAATTTTCTGGAAAATTACCAGAAATATTCTACCCCTTTGCAACCCTAAATGTGATAGCCATTGCTTGTTACTGTTGACCAGTTATGGCTAGACCAGACAAAGCTGACAGTTGCTGGGGACAGAACGGGCTGAAAGCAAATAACATCTTTGACTTTGATGAAATTTTCACTAAGGAATAATTCTACACTGCACTTGCACATTTAAAGCAGCTTTTACTATTTTACATGGCACTCTAGTCCAAATACTTGTATTGAATTGCTGATTAGCCGCAGCATGTGGTCGACCAGTTGGAAACAAGATAATCCCATGATCGCTGCCCTGTTTCCCCTCTTCAAACTGTCATCCATGTTGGGGAGGCGTCACCCTTACAGCTCAGAAGCCTCTGGATGGTGTCCCATAAGGCTCAGGGGCTCCTCACAGCTCCACACAGAAAACAGCAAAGGCCTGATCTCAATTTAGCGGCAGTCCATTTATCACATCGAGATAAAACAAACTGGTGTCGCTGGGCAAACCGCAGCTTATGGCAGCCGCGTTAAAACCCATTTGGAGTCTAATCCTTCAAGATGACATTAACGTGTGCCGACTTTAAGTAGCTTACATAAACGGCCTGCTACAGAGACTGTTCGGAGTCGGAGCATTTTAGAGGAATGTTGACAAGTCTCTCGAGGATCCATGTGAAAACCTCTGCCACTGAGACTACTGCGGTACGGCGCTAAAGCTAAATCTATCATCAGGGGGCAAAGGTGACATGTATGAGAGGAAAATTAGCAAGGATAAGGCCTGAGAATAAAATGCAAATATGACAGACGTGGAGAGAAAGAAAGGCAAATCTTTTATCTGTTAAACTGGAGCACAGACAGTTGTAGTACTAAAAGTCTAAAGCCAGTCATTTGAAAGGGAAAGTTTCCTTCTGGCTGCTTGTTATTTGCGATTCAGCTCAGATTGCAGGTCTCAGCTACTTTGTGCATGAGGTGGGCTACACAAAGGAGATAATACTTGCAGGGCTAGTACAACAGACAACAGACAACTATAAATTAATGAGGAATGAGGAAGCCAAAGAAAACCAAAAGCAGCCCTGGGGAGGACATGTTTAATTCATAGGAAAAGACTGTGTGTCAGCCAGGCCTGGGATTGAACCCACAACCTAAATGCTGTAAGGCAGATGTGCTAATCTAGCAGGCAAAAGGTGGCTGTTTTCATGTAATATTTCAGTTATATCAATGATGTACCACAAAAAAAGTATTACCACTTCAGAAAATATTGACTTTCCAAGTACCATTTTTGATTAACTTAACTCAGCCTTAAATCCTAACTAAACCAGTACTAAACTAATTAACCAAGACAAAACTAGCAATAAACCAAGATTAAACTAAAGCTGCTTTCACGTTTTCAAAAGAGCTTTTGACCTGAGTATGCTTCTAATGCTTCTAGTAGACAAAACTATACATTTACAGCTGAACAAACCCATGTATATTTTACAACTGAGCGCCCTACACGTCTTCAACCAGTGCCTCTGGGTTTCTCCCACAGTCTGTGAAATGTTCAATAGACACCTGAACGTGCCGGGCACTCCAAAAAGCATTGAGACATTAAAGCTGAAACATCAGAAATGCCTGTACCCTGAAGCCTACAGTTACAATTTCAAGCATTTTCAAGCACTTTATCCAAAATCCAAGCACCTTTCAGACCTTGAAAACACAACAGTTATTTTCAAGCATTTTCAAAGATATCAAGCACCCATACAAACCCTGATGAATGTACTTCTATCAAGCTACAGGTGTGCACCACTCTCAAACTGTACATTTTGCTATGCATTTGGCGTGTCTTCATTTTGGTAGCTTTTTGTTTGCTTGAGGCCTGTTGTCATGGTCAGCTGACAGTTATGAAGTGGCTTAGGGTGCGGCGTTTGAGGGCAAATGGTAAACGAGGAGTGTGAACATGAACTGAACTAACAGAAAAGTAAATACAACTGCATAGTGCACACTGAGACTGCACCACAGAGGGCATCAACATGTGTGAAAACAAGCTGAAACTAAACTAGAACTAAACTATTACAAAAACATGGTTCACTGGGACAAAACCAGGTCTAGAACAGGACTAATCCAAGACTAAATCAGGATTAAGCAGTAGTCTAAATTTTAAATCTAAGCTCCATCCAGAGTAGGACTGTACTGCCCCTAAATAAAATCTAACATCAGGACATGAACTTGCAAAAGACTCATGAGTACCACCAGAAAAGGTCTGTGTACCAAGAGTAGTACCTGTACCATAGTTTGAGAACCACTCACTGCCATAGATCAGTGTTTCTCAACCAGGGGTACAGGGACCCCTAGGGGTATGTCCGTGAGCATGTTGCAGGGGGTTCTTGGAAAAAATTTGTTCGCATTATTTTGGTTTTGAACTGTTGAAACTTGCAGGCTTAAGTGTTGACTTATAACAATGAGGTGATATTATTTGTATATCAATATTATTATATTTTGTTACATATCTTTTAGGTGTAATAGTTTGCTTCAAAAGGGAATTATTTTAAATTTTCTTTGTAGTAAATTTTTTGAGTTTAAGAATATTTTTTATTCTAAAGTTTATTTTGAACATAAAATATACATTAAAATAAGTAAATGTAATAGGAATTCATTAGGCAAGGATATTTTTTAATGATTTGTTTTTATTTGAAATTTGAGTTTACAAGAAAAAAAATGCAGAAAAAATTATATTTAAGAATCATGAGGCGGTACATGAGAAAAAAAAAGTTTGGGAACCACTGCCATAGATAATATAGTAAAAATGTAGAAATACAATGGTGCAGTAAGTTGTAACTCCATACAGCCATGGTATGAAAAAAGTTTTGTACCATATGAATTCAACTGTGATGAAGTTTTTTGTCTGTCCGTTACACTTTCACTTTCAATTTTACCAAAACTGGGCGAAGTTATTTCCTTAATGACAAAGACAATCTACAAGCACAGAGCCTCCCAGGACATTTTTACTCCTCATATCATAAACATTTCCTCTTAATGGAGCATGATCTAGATTTGTCGATTACTCCTGAGACAAAACTTCCTGCATTAGCTCAGCCTACTCTAACTGGCCCCTTTGCTTGTTTAGGAGCGCTCCCACATACATTGCTGTGATGCTATAAATACTAGAGTCAAGTGCAAACATGTTCCAATCCACTGCTCTGAATAGACTCACACAACTGCAGCTACTCACAGGTGATGACATCAGACTATTTTAGGATCATGACAATTGCTGGTAATTAAAACCTATGGAGGAGTGATTCACATACTATTTAAAAAGTATGAAGTACTGCCTAAGAGAAAATTAGGCTTGCCAAGTATGTTAAGGGTTAAGGGACTAGAATGAGAACTAAATTCAGACTTATTCAGGTCTAAACCACAAAATGATAGTAAGGGATTAACCCAGAAAAATGTATTACTAAATAAAGGCTCAACTGTGGCTAAACCAGGCCAAAACCAGGCCAAAACCAAGCCTAATCCAAAATAAACTAAATCAGGACTTTCAAAACATCAAAAAGACTCCTGAGTACCACTAGAACAGACCCGTGTACCACCAGTGGAGCCTGTACCACAGCTTGAGTAATACTGCATAATCACTCATAACACAAGAATCCATGTATGTACTTCTACAACATTGCTCATTAAAAGCACGTTTCATTTTCATCCAGCCATACTTTACTTAGCTGCATTACACCACTTGCACCTCTCATATGCCTATTTAAGAAATATATGCATAAAAAGCTATGACACTTATGAATTAATTACTGCCATCTTTCCCATGGCCTATGCTTGTACTTAGCCTCAGCCGTCTGTACATGTGAACCAAGGGAGACTTTGAGAATACGTACTGTACCGTGTATTTTTTGCAGCCAGGGTCCTGTGGGAAGAGCCAGAATTAGCCGGCGTGGATACCGAAAGGTCATGGAGCAGTAGGAATGGAGGTCCTGACGCAATCTGTCCATTCGTATTTGTTTCCTTTGGCCAGAGACGTACATGAAGGACAAAACCCAAACAAGAGGAGAGGACATGTTTGAAGAGGCACTCGTGGCATTTAGAGCGAGCCCTTCCCTTTTAACAATGCACATGGTTGCTTTGACAATGGCACTGGGCGTAGATCAAGGAAGAAAAGAACAGTAAAGTACAAAAGAATATGATTTATATTTGTTTAAGAACAGCCATTCAGGTCTACTGAGCTCACAGTCACTATGTTTACACACAGAGCTTAGACTATGTGCATGGCTTGATTAAGGCAGCTAACTGGATTTTTGTGTTTTGTTTACATGCTTAGGGGACAAAGGAACGAATGAGTCCACAGCGTTCTGCTCAAACCAAAACCAAACCAAGTACCACCTTAGAAAACACTGAGCCCAAATCAGGCCTACACCAGGACTAAGATAGGTCTAAACCAGAACTAAACCAGGACAAAACTAGGTATAAACCTGGACTAAAAAAAAAAAAAGTAGGGAATAACCCAACAAACTGTTTCACTAAATACAGGCACAACTGTGGCTTAACCAGATCTAAACCAGACCAAAACCAGGACTAAACTAAGTCTAAACCTAGACTAAACCAAAAACTTAAAGTCGAAAATAATCCAGAAAATTGTATCACCAAATAAAGGCTCATCTGTGGCTAAACCAGAACTAAACCAGGCCCCAACTAGGACATTAACCAGGTCTGAATAAACTTGCTCTAAACCAGGACTAAACCAGGTCTAACCCAACATTTAATTAGTTCTAAACCAGGATTAAACCAGAACTTAAATGGTTTAGTTTATTTAGTTTTTAATAAATGATTAATTATTGAACAGGGACCATGTGAGGAGCATTGATCACAGAAGAAAATATGCTTTGTACCAGACTATAGCTCTCCTCACTAATTTCCATCTGCAGTCCCCGAGACTCACAAACGCACATTACAAAAACAATACAGTGCATATATACAGATAGAACTGTACAAAATACATTTAATAATAAAAGTACAGTAAAAAGTGAAAAACTAAACAGTAACACTATCGTACTAATAAAACAATTTACCCCCTCCCAAGTCCACTTCCCTCAGTGTGTTATGCATATGTGTTCTTAAAAAATTATTATTTTTTTTGTATGGGCCATTCTTTACTACAATTTTAGAACCATTTAGTTGTTTGCATATTTAATTTGGCATAGGTTTGTACACTGGATGCACTTCCTTATCTACATTTATCTGGGCTTGGAGCCAGCACAAAGGTGGGGTCTGGCCTTGCATGCACTTCCAATTTCACTAATGCAGATGATAACCCATGTCTTAATGAAGTTTATCAAACCACCTCCTAACTCATGTTTATGTCATGAGAAACCAAAACACCCTACAAACTAGTTAGTCAATGCCAGGGCTGAAGTATTTGTTTTTGTTGTTCTAAAATGAGTAACATTTTTATTTGTTTGCATTTGTTACTCTCCTTTGGTCCGGTTAAAACAGACCAGCGCTCGTTTCTTAACGTTAGTCCATAGTGTGCAGGTGTGAATACACTCATGTGAACTTTGGTCCGGACCAAACAAGCAGACCGAGACTTGTCTGAAGGGTCCAGACTCTGGTTCACTTACGGTGTGAATATGAACCGGCCCTGATCCATCCAACTACAACCGTCATCAGCCTTTTTGGAGGCAACAAGCCACCGTAGCCGGGCATTAAGGGAAATAAAACAGCTGCAGAAGTCTTGCTAAAAGCCATGAGCAGTGGACAAATTTGGAACAATGAGGATACAGTGCCCCTTTGATATTTGCACTTATACTTATCTTCTCACCTGCAGCTGGCCTGCACCACAGCTTCAGTGTTGCAAGATAACAAGTAGGGCACAGTGAAACTGACTTCAAATTAGCTGATTTAAAAATGATTCACAGATTTATAGCCGTAAAATCAGAATAAATATCCCAGTAACAAGTTCAGCGCAGACCACAGGTCTTTGCGTTGCCCCACCCGTGTTATTTCTGGCTAATGGGTGCAGCAAACACGCATGTTTCTGTTTACAAATGTTAGTCCACTTGCAAAAAGTGCAACGAGAATACAATCCGAACCAAACAAACAAACAAAAAAAACTCGACTGCACCAAAGAAGTGGACCAACAGTCTTTCCTGGTGTGAATACACCCTAAGTTACACCCACAGAAAACTGACAATGAATTAGATTATCCCAAGTGCTACCAAAAAACAACTGGCCTGTCACATGTATGTGTATTTAACTCTAGATAATCAGATTAAAGCTTCTAAATTCTCTGGCTGCATGTATGTAAAGCAGCCCTCTCTGGAGGAGTTGTTTTTTTTTCAGGCCTTTGTGGTATGTCTGTGCGCCGGGGCCCACTCAGACCCACCTCATGGCTGGCTGGTTGGCATTCCAGCCTGACTCTGTAATTATGGCAGCTCTCCAGGCCTCTCCGCTCCTCTCTGCTCTGTTGAACTCCTAACAAGGCAGCACCTGTGTGACTTCACCTGGATGCTCAGCTCAGCCTCTTATTTGAATAACACACATGACGAGTCAACACTCGCGTCACAGTCTGAAACAGAAGCCCAAATGACAGGGTAGAATGTGGTTTAAATGTTTGCTAAACATATCACATCAGCTATATGTGAGAAATTTAAGGTCTTGCACAATTCATGAGAAAAATCAGCCGCTCAAAGGTGTAAATGAGTCAATGCATCAAGCAGCACCATGAAAGACAGCGATAATCTGTCAATGCAAGGGTGAGAATGTGCTGTGACAGCATATTCATAACCACATTTGAAGATGCATGCAATTATTGCTCTAGTGCAACTACAATCAGATGTTTATGATTGAATTTAATGTACAACTGGTCATTTAGCTTAGATTCACAAATGAATAATAAATCAAATCAAACATTTTAGCAATGATCAAAGTGTTTTTACAGAAGTTAAAAGAACCCAAACAAAATCAGTAAAAACAATAACAAAAATTTGAATAAAAGCAAATAAAATCAAATACATAACAGTGACAAAAATTAAGTTTTTTCAACCTCAGGTGTTAAAAGCCAAGTGGAATAAATGGGTTTTAAGTTTAGACTTAAAAAGAGCAAAATCATTGATAGTGCGTAATAGAGGAGGTAGTTTGTTCCACATTTTGGGACCAGCTACAGCAAAGGCACGGCCACCCCAGCGTTTATATGTGGTCAAAGGGACTTCTAAAAACAGTTGTGAACGCAAGGCTCTAGTCTGTCGGCGAAGGTTGAGAGTCTCACATAAATACGCATGCACAGCTTTAAAAACTAAAATTAAAAGTTTAAAATCAATCCTAAAACGTACAGGTAGCCAATGGAGTGATTGGAGGACAGGGGTTATGTGATTATAGCGAATGGTGTTAGTGAAGACACAAGCTGCAGCAGTTTGTACAAGTTGGAAGCAAGAGATTAAAGATTGATTGATGCCAATATATAGTGCGTTACAGTAATCAAGTCTGGAGCTGATAAAGCGTGGATTGCCCGTTCTAGGCCGTGCAGTGAAAGAAATGGCTTAATTTTAGCTAAAAGACGTAGCTTGAAGAAGTTGGCCTTTACTACAGAGTCAACCTGTCTTTTAAAATGTAAGTAAATAAAGTTCATATTTGTGTTGCTTTAACTGAGTTACAGGTGCTATGAGCAGTATTTATTTTTTATATTTCATAAAAATTACCCATGTGTCCCACAATATGAGGTGAACATAAATCAAATATTAGTTCAATGGTACAGCTGATTTATTCACAGATAAAAAATATTTTTTACATAATGGCCAAGGTTTGGTTCTAAAACTGCATCGCCGATCGTCCAATCAGAAAAGTGGAAAGACTGGCAACCCACAGATCATTGTTTTGATTTAGACTGCAGTACCAATTCCAAACCAGTACGAGCACATGCTGCTTAAAAGTACCTTTAAAGTTGGACTAAATGGTCCAGAGTAGAGCTGAGCAATATACTGAATACCAAATCTTTTCTTTTTTTGTCTCCATACCATGATCCCATTGAATAAAGAGAAAATGGTCAGTTGCACCAATACCACATTTACCCAAACAAGTATAAAAATACTTACATTTAAGTATTTGCCAATACTTCAGTATTCAGTATCAGTTAGGTGGGTGCTAAATTAAAATGACGCACACACAGACGTTTTTGTTTGATTTGTTTTAGTACAAACCTTGAGGACTACCTGTTTGAATATTTGACTGTTTATTTTAATTGTTATATTTTAATCTGTAAATGCATTGTTTTTGTAAAGCCAACATAAACCCATTAGCATTCATATCTCAATAAATATGTTATTGAGCAAGATGATACCATCATACCGTCATAATTATGAAAAATAATGTAATATCATTTTTTTATCATATCACACAACCCTACCCCACAGCCAGGCAGAAGACCAGAGGAACCCATGTAAACAAATGACAAAAACAAATTAGATATATTCCCTCCTTGTTAGACAAAAACAAACACACAAAACAAATAATTTCTTGTTACTGTCATGTTAACATGAAGTTTAAAAGGAAAAGGCTTAACAACTGTACTTTGTGCTTTACAGAGAGCACATGAATGCATCATAGTTGTTGTGTTGATAAATACTGATTCAGTGACTGACAAAACCTTTTTTATAGTAGAATGTATGCAGTATTCATTTGTTCCATTTTTTTCCAGGAAATGCCTTCAACAGGAGCCCAGTTAGACATCTTAATCAAGCTATGAGCATAATTGGTCTAAGCTGTGTTTGTAAACACAGTGCACAAGTGTTTTTTCCTCATTTCTCTGGAGAGCATTTTTACTAAAATATAGGAAATACATGGCTTTTAACTAACCTAAATTGTTGACACTGAATGGCCAAATACTTGAGCAAAGCAGAAATTTCCAGCACAGTTAATGCCAACAAGGATACTTGGCATAGTGCAAAATCATGAGAAGGCCAGCTGTGCTCAGGGATAATATATGGAAGCCGACAGAAAACATTTGTGCAGTGAAACAGTGCGTCTTTATGTGAATTTGCTGACGTCCACTCATGAATAATCCAACAACATTAGCGGTATGTGAAGGAAATGGCTCAGAGTTGAGACAATCTTCCCATTCATGCAGCTGGGGGCACATGACCCGCCGGCAGCACCGGGATTAGGCCCATCAGCTGAGACACTCAATACAACATTGTTCCACACACTTGTTTTCTCTGCGTCTCTCTGCGCGCCTTATCGGAACAGCACAGAACCAGACTTCTGCCAAACTCCAGCCAGCGGACACCCACGGCACACTGCAGACTGCTCACAAGCCAAAACAGCAGCGCTTCACTGTCACTGCCTTTTGTTTTAATAGATTTTAGGGTTGGAAAACGTATCGGAAAGTAAGCAGGATCACAAATATAATGAAGACCCTTTTGTAAACATTAATATTATGTTAAATCAATAAACAAATTAGCACTGGCAACCAAATATTGTAAAATGTGGAAAAAAAAGATTATTTTTGCAAATGGTAACCAACTGTCTACAGCACATAAGTGTAATGTCAGTGCCTGCCACTAAAGGAAAAAAAACAAAAAACGCTACATGCTAAAAGTCACTGAATTCTTATGTTAAAATGGTTTGTCAATGCATGATCAGAGTTTATCCACAAAAGTAAGACAATTAGTTAAACAATTTAGTTTTTTTATAGTTTCTCTTCAAAATAGCTCAAAATACTACAAAAAGTTTGTTTTTATTTTTATTATTTTGAACCAGACAAAACTACAAGACCACGACTTGAGGACTTGAGAATACAGCATATACACAAAGACATCTTTACTCTCTTTTACTGTTTCTGTGTCTGACAATTATTTTATGATTTGATTATATTCAATTAATTTGATTAGTTGTTGCAGCCCTATCAAAAATGGTGTGGAACCAACCAAAAAACTCCATTACTTTGTGGTATTAAAATATAATTATTGGTTGTTACTAAGTCTCGATACCTATGCAGATGAGACAGTGTTTTAGAAAGCTACAGGGCAGCTGCATCACATGTAGCTCCATATTTTGAGCAGAATGTTCAACTTGTTCAGCAGTGATAACGCAGACAGGAGATCCCCGATGTATTTTACTTCCAGAGTGCACGGGACAGACCTGTAGATCCTCACGGGTGTGTTTATTTACAAAGACGCTTGAGATATCGCGATCCTGCTGCTTGAGGTAAAAGGAAGTAAAAGGGAATGTGCTTAGCTGTGTGTTGTGAAAGATAAACGGCCACCAGGTCTGGTTTTCGATACTGGTACCTGAACGATACCAGTACCAAAAATATCAAAACAAGAGTGTTAAATGATAATAAAGTTCCAAGATTAGATTTGTTTCTGTTTATCAATGCACTTCGTTTATTCTAGTTTAAACCAATGCAAGCGCTTATATTTCTCAAATTAATAAATAGATAATTTTGTTAAATTCAGCTATCTTTTTTCTAATTTTGTGCAGCCCTCCTACAGCTCATGTTCTGAACAAACAAACACAATATAAGGGTCATTAAGGAAATGCGATAGGGTTTGCGATCACAGAGCTGCTTTGTGCACAGGTCACATCTGTCTCGGTGACTGAAGGCTTCAGAAAGGCTGTAGTGTGAATTCACGCTGCAGCGGACTGGTAATGTCTCTGCTGCACACTGATAACACCCCACATGTACCGCATCAAACGCTGGGGCGACTGTGTGGTTCACAAATTACACACGAGGCACTGTCAAAACATGGAAACACACCATTACTGGGATTAGACCTGGAGCATTAAGGTCACCTTCTGCAGTAGGTTACACCTCTTTGCTAGTTACACTGCCAAAGTGAAAGGCATTTCTTAATTATCAGTTATAGTGGCCATGGTAAACTGAACACAACTAAAGCCTCTCTGAGCACACAAACTGGTAATAAAAAATGATTGATTTGTCATTTAGGACTTGCATGCTATTAGGTGTAGTTAACTTTGTGGAAGAAGAAAAATGGCGGCTGTCAGAAAAGTACAGCGCAAGTGAGAGACAAGTGTTCATATCCAAGAATGAAGGTTGTGAACATCTGCTAAAACATAGTCAGAATGAAGTCAAGAAACTCAACTATAGTACTTTACTCCCAAATGTAGGGGGAGCTCTCTAGAGAAAAAACAGCAGAGAAAAAAGTTGCATTGTTTCCCTTTAATACAAAACTATGTACCTGCATGTGTAATCTCATAGGGGTCAAAAGCCAGTGTGCTTTTTAGGGGTGGGTAAATAAAAAATTTCATCAATGCATTGCAATTTTTTCCCCTCAATTCATTCGGTCAAAGCGCAGTGAACAACAGCCTGTCATTTGCATAGTACAGATTTACATAAACCATGACAGGAAAACATATTGGGGTCAGTTTATTTTTAACCATTAGAAATATTGCACACATTATAATTTAAAAATATCAGCAGGTGCTTAATTATTTGTGTATTTACTATTAAATCAATATTGAAGCAATTAAATCATACTGATACAGAAGAACAGGCCACATTTGTTGTAGCAGACTCACATCTGAGAAACTGACAAAAAAATGTGTGACTTAAGCAAACTTTCTCCATCAATATAACAATACAAAAGCAAGTGTAAACAACTGTACAGGTAAGCCAAATATAGTCGCTAACTATTTTCTGAGGTGTAAAGGACAATAGCCTCATCAGCCTAATGAGCTAACCCTTGTGTAACCCTTGTGAATGCTCATGTATGTGGAATGTGCACACAAAGCATTCCAGCTGCACCTTTAAACCTGCACAGCCACCTCAGCAGCACCTCGCCTTTGGGATTTCACAGAGAGGATTGAGAGAAGCAGCGCTGAGCCCATATCTTGCCCTTTTCTCCGCAGTAATGGAGATTAAAAAGCTCAGATGTGCTCACCTGGCGATTAATGTGAACAGCCGCAGTTCTGGACATTAGAAGCACATACTGTATATAACAAATGAGTGGACTCAGGGCTGGGCATAATGTGTGAGCTCTGCACACTCTGCACCTGGGCCTGATGAAAAAAGCACTTTAACGCTTCACTGTACTTCCCTATAGCAGCTTTGATGTCCTGGGAAATAAGATGCAATATTGTGGTTGAACTATGCAACGATATGACTTGTGATTCTGAATTTCCTCCTGGGGATGATAAAGAGTTTTGCACACAAAATCATAGTCTGCTGGTGGTATAAGTCTTTTGCAATTTATATATCACACATAGAAAGGACAGTGACTGTGCAGCTGTGAACTGAATGCATACTTACAAATAACTTTAGATGGAACATAAAATCAAACCTCAAAATATCTATATGCGATAACTGTGTTGAATATTGCTACTTGATACTATCGTATGTCTGGCAATGTTTATACTGCTTTTGACATACTAAGCTTAAAGACACTAAGACTAAACCAGGTCTAAAAATGAAACTACGCTAGGATTAAAACAAGACTAAACCAGGGCTAAAGTGAGGAATCAAGACTAAATTAGGATTTTCATTCAGTAAAATATCTGTCGGATGAAGGCTGTTAGCAATGTTTCTTGCGACGTGGATATTGCGTTTGCAGATTGCGATAATGACAAACTTGCAATATTTTGTGCAGCCTTTCTTCCTGCCAACAATGTACAGCTCAAGGCTGACATTCAGGGTTTGCAACACTATAATAAACATCTTAACAGAACACAGTTTCTCCAGCTGGTAGGCTGCATCCTGCAGACCACAATTTTGGCTCTCGGCTAAATCTAATAGTATCATGAATAATTGTTTTATTCACATTTTTAAATGTACACTGTCAACAGAAAAGTTCCTTATGCTTCACTGATGGGACACACTAACTGCTAACTACAACTAAGCTTTAAGGCACATAGACTAGACTAGAACTACTACTAGAACATGAGTCACATGCAGACTTTAAACTGTGGAAAAGGGGAATGGTGTGTTCTCGTCAAAGTTCTCACAGGCCACTAGAAAAGAAAAAAATTGTATATTTGGCCACTAGCTTGCAGTAAACAACAATGCAAACTTACAACCAGACCAAAACAGACCATGACTTTTTTTTTCATTTCAGTAAAAAGTGGATGGTTTTGTTGCAAGTGATTTAGTGAGATTTGTGAGTTAGTATAAAAGGTAGGTTGCATCTGACATCAGACACTTCCTGGTAGTGTCTGTACCGCTTAAGTGACCCAGGTCTTAGATAGTCCTTAGAAATAGCAACCATTTAAATTCTCACCAGATTACAACATGCAAAAAAAAAAAAAAAAAAGTATATAGTATTTTGAATACTTCAAACCCATCAACACCTTTTAACTTAACTTTTTTCTATCTCCTAGTGGCTGCATGGGCATTTGTACTACTTAAGTGACCCAGGTTTAAATCTAGCTTGGGTCAGTTTGCTTTTGTGTTGCCCTTTCTGCTATTTTTGTCTACACTACAATAAATAAATTCTAAAAAGCCAAAACTAAAATATAAAAGGTGTGTCATAGTGCGTTTTTGACTACTGAATACAAGTTAAATCTACACTGCATTACACTTGTAACAGAGAGCAATTGAAATACTCCAAACCCATCAGCCATTCTGAAGTGTACATACCTATATAAAGTGATGAGTCCTTCTTACGGACATGGTCATCTATGTAGGACACTCCCAGTGGCTGCACGGGCGTGGCCCCAATGCCCAGCAGCACCTGTGCCCCGATCAGCAGCAGGTACATCATGTTGGTGTTGGCCTTGCTGTTGCACACCGCGTCCTCCGCCTCCTGGGCCTGCCTGCTGGTGCTGTTAGAACACACCTCCCGCCCCACATCAGTCCGCCACATCTTCCCTATCTCGTACTGGTTAGTGAGAAACTCTGGAAGGGCTGAGAGCAGGGCCCCCAGCGCCATAACAATGCCCCCACAGCCAATCAGCCGGGGGCGGTGCGCTTTGGCCCCGAAGTAACTGACGAACAGGATCAGAGCCAGGTTTCCAATTTCAAAGCTGCTGGCGATGACTCCCACATCCGCGCTCTGCAGGTTGAAGCGGCGCTCCAGGGTCGTTAGCACACTCACCTGGGGAGAGCAGAGGTGACTGTCAGAAAGGAAAATATTGTTTCAACACAAGCAATGCTTTTTTGTATTTAGGTTTTAAACAATTTAACATGTTCTCATTAGCACTATTTCATTTCTCAGCACTGTCTCATTTTCTTCTTACAACACTGCATTTTTAAACTGTAATAACAGATTTTAAACACTAACTTACTGAAGTCACACATTCTTTTGTTATAGTTTGATTGAACCTAAACCAAAATAATTTGGGCCACAGTAGCTCAGTAGGTAAAGGCGTCCACTAACCAGAAAGTAAGTGAATCGACCCCAGCAACCAGCCTTAAATAGTGTTGTTGTGTCGTTGGGCAAGACACTTCATTTACCTTGCCTCCAGTTTGTGTGGCTGTGATGTATGAATTTGTTAATGTGACTGTATGATTGGTAGTGGTAGGAAAGGTCCGTAGGCGCAGAGTGGCACCCATGTCAGTCTGCCCTGGGGCAGTAGTGGCTACAGAAGTAGCTCACCACCACAGTGTGACTGAGGGGTTATTATAATAGATCTAACTGTAAAGCGACTTTGAGTGTCTAGAAAACGCTATAAAAGACCAATGCATCTGTAGATCTGTCTTTGTGATTATATCGTTCTATACCTATTATAACTGTCTAAATTGAGTCTAATTAGGAAGTGGCTCTATGTTTGGATATAATTAGTGATGTACAAAAACAGAATAAAAAACATAATAAAATAAAGATGTATTTCAATATGACAAAGACTATATTCACTACAGGCCTATTGCACAGCAGCACAGAACTGCACGACTGTGTGATCTCCTGATACTGTGGGCCCAGTCTGTGATGTGTGCGCCACAGTGTCACATTTAAACTGTTATGCTGCTATTTTCAGATCTGCCCCAAACTGTCCTTGAAAGGGCATCGTCATTTTCCATTTCCAGCTGGCTCCATTAAAGCGTTCTGATTGAGCTCCAAAAAAGACCTCTAACCCAAACATCCGTCCTGCCATTTTCCAAACAGGATTTCATTACAGAATGTGTTTACTTTCTCCATTGTGAGAGTATAATCTTCTGAATGACTGAGCAGATGTGGAAAAAGAGTGGGAAAAGGTTCCATTTTTGCTCTTCCTCTTGAACCTCTTGAACCATTTTGGTAATGAATGATTTTTACAATATCATTGACTAAGGGCTGTCCAGGCACCTGTAACTGACCCTAGGGATGTCCAATCAAGTTTTTTTGGCTCCCAATCCAATCCCCTTAATTTAATGTTAAGTTATGACTGATTTGAGTCTCAATATCAATCTTTTATTATTTTAGCATTTTGTTATAACACCAATTTGTATAGTGCCATGTGTATAAACTCTTTTTAAATGAGAATATTTCATAGTTATATTTTCATTTTATGTCAACAAGTGAAACAAGAGATTAAAATCACAAATTTTGTTTTTAGCCATAGTGCCCAGCCCTAATAATTCTTATGTGGTAACATTTATTCATAGAGGTTGTACTGAAGCAAAACAAACATTCATGAAAAAAATAATTTTATTCTATATAAAACAGATCAGCTATATTTCAGAGCCTGCAAAATATGTTTCAAAACTTTCGAATAACTTCAAACTAAATCAAGAAAGACAAGATAATTCATGTGGTAGCCAATAGCCATGTTAGAAATTGGTTTGTCAGCGAACTTTTTGATGTGTCATTTGACAGCTCTATAGACTCTTGTGACTTCTCAGATTTTGGAGGCAGTTCATTTCAAGTCCATCACTAAACTTGTAAAGTGGATGGAACACTTCAGAATGACTCATGGCTGTTCCTTGAGCAGCACTTTTTTTTCTTCTCTGAACTCAACTCACTGGACAAACTGCCTTCACGGCCGGCTGGCTCCGCCCGGCTCTGAGCTGTCTCATCCAAGTCCAGACGACCTGTTGACGTTCCCGGGTTTAGCTCTCCGCTAACACAAACACACGTCACGCTCTGGAGAACAAGACGAGGCACTAAACCCATGGTCCAATCCCAGTCTCATCCAATCTTATCACAAACGCTTTGAGAGAGCAGTGACTGACAGCTCCTGCTATCAGCTCAACACCACACAACCAGCTCTGATAAGACACACAGCACACTGGGAGGACTAAAACTCCACTACCCAAAATCACGTTTCCACACCTCCCAACTCCTAGTCCTGGCTTTACTCCATACAAAATTACAACAACTGCCTGCTTTATTTGATTAAAGATGGCTGTATGCAGAGTGCTTAGCTTCAGCTACTAAATACTGGAAATTATGGCTATGAAAAATGGTTTTGGCAAAAACAATCAACCAAGTGCATGTGTGTAATGTCAGTGACTGGGTAGAGAATATTAGCAACTGGCTCCATATTAAGTAGTTTTATTTATAGAAGCAATTAGGGCTATGTAAGCAAAAGGATACAAGCTTAACATAACTTGAATCTTATGTTATGATATACAAATACAGACCCACAGCTGTGTGTGTCACGTGTGTAGCGGTTTAGCATTTAGGTTCTGTTCTTTGAAAGTTCAACATTGATTTGCACAGCCATATCTACAACAACTGCCATCTAAGATGACATTACTAGTTCTAATTTGCCCTTTTGTGAAAATGATTGGGAAAGACTACTTTTGTTATCAAGGCTTGATTATGTCACTTGTGAAAAGGTCTATTTACCAATGGAAAATACCAACTCTACCAATGAAACAGGTCCTCCACCAAGTTAAATGGTGTAGCTGGTCATGTTTCAGTTGTCAAAAGAGTAAAATAAAAAAGATTTAAATGTCTTTCTCTCAGATCAACATGTGATGTGAGAGAGAGAGAGGGGGGTGGGGACTTTGACCAAGACACTCCACATCTGGCAGAAGCACTCATAGTCCCAATCAGTCTTTCTCCAAACTTGAGCTAAAGTCATTACATCCCCTTTAGAGAGGTTTATCTCCTCACAGTAGTATGTGTATGGCATGTCACAGTGATAAAAGTTTTTTTACTGACATTTTACAAAGCAATATATGTTGTAGCTCCCCCCAAAACTGTACTTGAAAATATGTCATTTTAAAATATACTAATCTAACTTGTTAAATATTGTGTGAATGCATTGCTTTGCTTTTTGTTCTCCTCTTTTTTTTCTTTTTTTTTGAGCTGTTTTGCTGTATAAGTAGAAGTACACACTAGAATAGCCACCTTTTCAGTAAGATTTTACCATTAACTCATTTATGGTATAAAAGCCACACTGACCGACAGCCACTTGGAGAGACCCTTACTCTAATACAGACAAACAGAAACTGAATGTGTGCTAACAGTGATTGGCCAAAGCTTGTCGGCACAGGCTGAACATTCTCATGTGTTAAAATCCTTAATTATAAAGCCTATATGATGTCTTAACACAGATTAATCCGATTCAGAATAACCCTATTACATAATACTATGAGGTTACCCAAAGCATTTCTTGTCAGTGGTTTCGTAGAAGCCACTTTCCACACAGAAAATAAGCCGAACAGCGACAGTGTTTGATCTGTTGCCTGGGAACAAAACAAACTCCTCCAGTCACGTGACCACCCTTCACCTCAGAGAAGAAGACGTCTTTTGTGTGACTGTAGAGATACTCTGAAAACACAGAGCATTTCTACTACTGACAGGGCATGTGTTATCTAACAGAGGGAGGCTGACAGAAGGAGCAGCACATGATGTCCAGCTCCGTCGCCGCCGCTCAAGAAAAATGTGCTGAGACGCTAGTGCTGTACTTTTCATCAAGTCAAAGCAGTTGTTTAGAAATGAGGTGTAGCTTTTTAGGGGCGCTTGTGTTCAGATTTATGGGCTGTAAACGGCCGAGGCCTGACTCAAGGTGAGCTAAATGTACTCAACTGAAAAGCTCACATTGTCTTCAGGGGACCACTATGAGTCCAATACACAACTGAGGCATGGGCATGGCACGACAAGCATGGCATTTACAACCTTTAAAAACATATTCTGACTAAAAAATAAGCATGTTCAATAGGTTCTCCACTGCTGTCTTAAAGAAACATGTGAAGAGACCAGCAGAGGGAAGCAGAGTGTAACAATCTTTTGAATATAAACAAAGAAAAATAGCCCTTCACTTCCTTAAACTTTTTGTGTGATGCCACTTTACTAGAAAATGAATAACAGCTGTGAGGAATCAGTGGAAACAGAGCTGTACATTGTTTTTGGGATAAATGAATGAGAGCAAAGTGGATGTAGAGGGAAGGGGTTTTTCTTGGGGGAAGTGGGGTGTTTTGAGGGCTCGCAACGACCATGCCAGAGAATAGAGGATTACTTAAACATGCGTAAATAAAGCAAAACACCACTCTAGGTATGTTTTTGATGAGGGAACAATATTATAACATGGTAGAAAGCTCAGAATATGTTGATTTTGCATAATATACCCTAACCCTACTGTCTGTGGAGAATCTGCAAATGCTAGACACAAAAGATAACAGAGAAAGGAGTCATATCTGTTAGGTCTTGGTAAAGTAATGTTGCAAATTGACAGACAGGAGGATCAGTATAGAGCATGTGCTGCGGTAGAGTACTTACTAAAAACGTTCTCTTTTGACAAATAATAATAATGACAAACAATGCGTTTAAAAGTTGTAAAACATGCTGCTGTTACAGAGACGACCAAGATTGGTTTAAAAATATGAATAAAAGCTTAATATATACATTTTAAGTCATCATAACCCCTGTAGAGAGGTTATCAATAAGGCCTGTTCTCCAGCACAGACAGTTGAAGAATTATGTGGCACAAGAAAAGAAGCCATTTGGTACTTTCTGGTCTGGTTCTCATCATCTCATTTCACAAGAATAGTATGTCACATTATTAATAATGTTTTCTTACTATGATGACAAAGCCACTGACACTACTAATTGTCCCATCTCTGTGTACATAATGCCACTGTTTGCATGAGTAAGCCGCCTTTGAATGATTTACCTGCATGGTTCCCTGACTTCAGTACACATTTACTGATTTTAACGTCAGGAGAACTCATTTATCAATCCATTTGCATTAACAGACTGTGAAGTAAGCACTCAGAGTTAATGATAAAGCCACCAGCCCGGTGGGGCCCCACTAACACACACCTCCCTGTCTGTTAGCACTGCGCTGGTTCAGGAGCCTGCAGCTGACAGGCCTGAGAACAGTTCCAGTTCAGTGTTGGCAGCTCTTCACAGCTCAACGTCACCAGTGTCAGATGTGTTCAGAAGCAGAAAGGTGCTACCAGACCCACACACAGGCCTTCGGGAGGACATTACTCATATTAACAGTAATGTGGAGCTAAATATCAAACATTAACCACGTGTGTAACTGAAATGGAACCCAGGAGACAGTGGCAAGCTGTTACTAAATGGCATCAGTTGGTGCACACATAGTCTAGAAGTTTTTGGTGCTAAAGCTTGTTAAGTCAGGCATTTCCACACATGAACAATAAAATGATTTTGGGAATAATCATAACATGAGGGAATGCTTGAATATTAAACTGATAAATGATGCATGGACTCATGAGTCAAATTACTCATAACATTATCAAGTACTTCACCTGGCAAAGCCTGATTGATTTAGCGCACAAAGTTGCTAACTGTTATTTCCATCTGGAATGCCTCCAGTTGAAATCGCTTGTAAGAGAGAGGGAACTTTCAGCAGAATATTTGGAGATGATTGGATGAAGCATCAGCCAAAAAAACAAATGACTACAATAGCAAAACAATATAATAAAAATGCTGATAGAAATGTAAATGTAAGTGTAATGTAAATGTATAGGAGCGTACGTCGCCATGTTGTTAACCAGTATTGCAATAAGTGCTTGTTGCTGTTGGCAAACCTAAAACCCACCCATTTGCAGCAATACTGCTACACCATTGGCCCGCAGTGCCACCAGTATGACAAGATGGATTTTTGAGAGTCTGTGAACTCACAAATCTCAAAACAATCCAGTACTTAAGTACTTGCCTTGAAGTCTCTGTATATGAATGTAACAAAGCAAAAACAGAGTACAGGTGACAATAGCAAATGACAATACAGACATTTTTTGGGGGCGGAAACCCTGACAATACAATATGTAATGTGTTACTTTGACATAAAATAGACTTACAAAATTAAAAAAACAGACCCCTTGCCTCTTTAGGGACTTTCCAAAAGAGGGAACAAATGGACGCAATTGAAGAGACTTAACCAATCAGAAATCCATGGACGTTACAATCTGGAATGCAGCCATTTAAAAAAAGTCGACCTTATTCTACATAAACAGTGATGATCATTTGATGAAAGTGAGGGTGTCTGACTGGGAAGAGTGCTCATTCAAAAATTGGTTACTCGAGCTTTGTTTGTGAATCACTTAGCAAGTTTAGAGTAGAACCAAAGTATACTGAAATAAAACTGGGCCTATATAAAATAGGACACTGATATCCTCATTTTGGTTTTCCTGCAGGTTAACAGTGGGTCAGAGAAGGCCACAGTCTGACACTAAGTGCCTTGAACAGTAAGCAGCTCAGAGAGCAAGGGCCATGAAAGCTGAGCTCTGACCCTTCGCTGCCAAATATTCTTAAGTGGCATCATCCCGGCAGAGATTGTGTGGCTTATGTAGGTCAGCCCCAGTTTAGCAGATTGTGTTCTTCCTGTCGCTCTGTGTAAATACTCTGAGTAAATTAGCTGTATGCTGCAGTTGGGCCAACGCTGCAGGTGCTGCTCAGGTAAAGCACTCTGTCCACATCCAGAGGCAGCTTCATATTTACTCTTCAAATGCTCTGTTTGAACAGGTGTCACAAACACAGGCACTACCAAAAACAGATGTGCCATTTTTGTAACTCAATAATTTTCCATGACTTCTCCAAACCTTTTGTCAAACAGAGCCAAAATGACTTGCATGCTCTACCTATTGAGCTATATCACAGCACATTGTAAAACTTTTTATTGAAAACATTATCCACCATAAATGCCATATCTGATACAAAACATTAACTTAATAATTAACTAGAGGCAAACTATAAGTTAGTGCTGCCCACCACACTACGATGCTGAAGGCATTGCTAAGGGAAAACAACTCCTTTCTCTGTGATTATTTGAGTTTTTAGCATCTGTAGTCTGAGTCTCTACAGTCAGTATTTAAGCTGCTCTGGGAGCTAGCAGCAGCATTAGCCATAACACAGGAAGCAGTGTGGCACTTGGAGGACTTTAATTTCACCAAATTTGACTGTACAATATGGCCATTTGTGACATTGTGCAAAATTAAAATGCAAATTAATAAAATTAATTTGATTTATTGCCACCAAGGCATTACATTTCCATTTTAGATTGTAGAACCCCAAGCAAAAAATTATAATTTGCCTCTTTACTGATGACTGGGTTAGTATCTTTGGGGCCAGCTGGGACGTGAACTCCATATTAATTCCTCGGCCCACTATCAACAACTTATCTTTCTAATAGACAAATTAACACTTGGATAAACATAACCTACATAAATGGCAAAACATTTACTAAAACCTGCAATCTGTATTTACACTTCTATATCTTTTTCATTTTTGTCATGGGTGTACAATCCTGGTCAATCATTATTTGGGGGATAATAATAACTAGTACCATCAATATCTTGATATTTGAGAACATACTTTTAATTTCCATAGCCTTCCAAATTGCAAAATCTGGAACGTGTATTTTCACATTTGTGATTTTTCCATGACATCAACTCCCCAAAACAAATGCACTCTTTGACGTACTTAATAAAATCATCCCCCTGTCCCAGTGGCACCAGGCCGCTCTGTCGCTGTCATCTGAGGGATGCTTGATGCTCACCAGATCCACTAATAGACAGATAAGATGTTCCACTCCTAATATGGGCAAGGCATTTCCACGTTTACTCGCCTAATCGCTGTGCGCTCTGTGGGTTTTCTGGAGAATGAACAATGCAAACGCTGTTGCACATGAACACAGCAGCTGCCTGAGGAAAGAAGCTGCTCTACTCTGTGCTCAAGACTGTTTGGGAACACATAAGAAGCACTTATCCCATAAAGGCTCTATTTACATCTGCTGGTTCATGTGCTCATGTGTTTAGCTGCACAAGTTAAAAGTAAATGTTAGAACAACACTATAACTTTACAGAAGGGGGGCATGATATTAAAAATCAATTAAAATGTTGCTATACTTAAATTACACAAATGATATCTGTAATATTTTAATGCTCCATTCCTTTAGTAAAAATTAAAGGTACAATACCCAAAATTGGTCCTGCCTTTAGCAACAACAATATAGTTGCTGCTTAATATTTTATAGTAAATCTGGACTATATATATATATTTATGTCAGCATGTTAATCATCTTCTACATGCATTGCCAGTATTTATGCATATTTTATTTTTCCTCTATTTTGCTGTCTAAGGACATGCCTTCTCTTATTTGTATTTTCTCCGACAGCCATTAATGCAACTGCCAAAGGGAGCCAACTGAAGTGAGCAACATAATCATTAAAAACACAGTATCCGAGTTTTAGATATTGCTTTGCTTTTTTCTTTGCTTCATATTTTATTTTTTACATCTCTTTTTTCTATTGACTAAATAATTAGTTCTCTTCAAACACAAGGGGAAAAAAATCTTGTAATGTAGCTCTAATAGTAAAGTAGATGATGAATAAATATCAGAAATAAGCTAGGTATGTATAATTACCACTTTTTTTTTTTTAAATTAAATGAGTATTTCCATATAAGTACTTGCCAATACCGAGTACAATACCAAAACAAAAGTAATACCATCATACAGTTGCAATGTCTCATTCATCCCATACTAAGTTTTTTTTTTTTGCTGCCTATCTCCGCTCTGCTTAGCTAAGCTATTTCTACAACACAGAGTGGTCTGCACACGTACCACAGCTAAACAGCTAACACAATTAGCAACGGTACTCCTCATGTTTTACTAGACAGCTGCTTCAGACTCAGGATCATTTTTGGGACAATTAAAACAACATTGAGGACAAATGCTTGAATTTTAGAACTGTCACATATGATTTGGGATGCCTGGTCATGAAGCTGAGCATAATGTACAGTCCACTTTGCTTTTATCTCCATAGTTCACTTTGAAATTCTTCAACACATAGTTTCTCACTGCTCAGCTGAGAGTTGAAAGTCAAGTGGGGGCAATGTAAAGTGGTATCAGTTTCTGGCAACAGCCCACTTTTATGAATACAAGTGCATGCACATGGTATCAGTACTGAGTATCGGAGCATCCCTATAAAAAGCATAAAGCGTCTGGTCACATAATGAATTAACTAATTTCATTCCAGTGTTGAGTAGTGTTTGCTGTTTATTACTTTTCATTATTCATTGTGGAAATTCTCTACTTTTTTTTTGTCTTTAGACATTTGGACAGTGCTACAAAATGATATTATGAGTGGCGCATGTTAAGTGGTCTAAAGTAGGGGTAAATTTAGGAATAGGACTTTGATTTTGAAATGAACTGAGTGTCTCTCACATGGAAGAACATTATATAATTGCTTTAGTAGTTTTTTGCAAGGTGAATACTGAAACACAGTGACTTTTACCTTTCACCTTACAATATCTACCTACCTAATTTGGATTTGTGGTGAAGATTTATGTTGTTGTGACAGGATGTGCGTTATTCTAAAATGGTAACATGCCTCATCACTCAGAATGACAGAGGAGACTTTGGTCAAATGAGGTCCAGTTTGTTTTTAAAAGACTGCAGTTTGTCCTCAGAAGCCATCCAAATCCATCTCTAAGCTATTATCAGAGCAATTCCTTATGCTTCATATCTTTAAATATCATATTTGGAGATATCACCGTTCTGGTGATACTTTAGAAGGGCTGAAGGATGTGCATGACCTTGAATGACATTTTGAATTACATTTGCTAATTACATCCTTCCACTCGGTTTAATGGCACTGTTCGAAGTGAATGCTGACATTATTACAAATAAACCCCTGGGAATCTGAATGTAAATTGCAGATAAATTAGATAAAGGCCAGAAGCTAGAGAAAAAATATGTGCTTATAATAACAATAATTAATGTCTGCACTTTAAACAAATCATTCCTGTGTTTAAACTTGTTCTGGTGCAGGTTAGTGCTAATTCAAGTTATAACAAATGTAGCATCATTATTTGATTTGAATCTAGACCAGCAGTTCTTAAACTTTTCACTCTGAGGTTAAGTACCAGCTCAGAAAAGATTTGGCCAGGTGTAAAGCAAAGGATAAAATAGGGAAAAGAAAAGGACTGAACCAGGTTTAAAGGTCCCATATTATTATGTTTTTTTAAGACTTTTTAAAATGCTTTTGGATATCTTTGCCATGAGACAGCACATTTTCAGCTCTTGAGAAGGAGACGGCCACAACATACAGGATTAGCTACTCAAGACAAACAAACAAAATACTACTCCACAGGTATGTTTCTGATGTGGAAGCAATATTATAGTGTGGTTAAAAGCTCAAAAAAGTTTATTTAGTGGAATCAGGAACCTTTAAACTAGGACTAAACTAGGGGTAGGTTAAACTAAACTGAACTACACCTGAACTAAACCAATGAACCAGGATTAAACCAGATCTGAACCAGCACAAGACTTATAAGTACCACTAGAAGACACTCGTCTATTCTAGACACAGACTACGCAGTCTAGGCTATTTAATGTTTATGAACAGAAGTTTCCGTTTTAGATGCTTGCTTCTGGTGCAAGGTAAGCAAATTTAAATGATATAATGATTAATCTAAATCCTTTGCCCTAGTATCATATTCTCCATGAATAGTCCTTCTATACCAAAAATTAATAATAATCTCTCCAAATTTAAGTTTTCTTTTGCATTGGTTTAAGTTAATAATAAGCTAAGTCTAGTTATAACCCTAACAACATTCCCTAGCATGATGCCAACGCAAAATAAGTGTGTGTGTGAACGTACCAGATATGCCCCCACGGTGCCCTGTGCCAACATGAGAGCGCATTCTGAAATCAGGAATATCTTGATATTTGAGAAGCACGAAGAGTTTTTGCGCAGGCCGTCTCCTTGTAGACTGTCCACGGCGCTGGGCTCCGAGTCCCGCTGATGCTTCTTCTTCACCTGCATCCTCCCTACCTCCTGCTGCTCCTGGAGAACCACCACCACCACAGCACTACGAGAACAAGCGAGCACACACGGACTTTATCACGCACTCTGCGCCTCCAAAAAGGACTACATTCGCCTCGTGTTGCCGTAGGTCGTCTCGCCGGTGTTTTGCTTCCCTAGCTTGTCTCAGTTGAGCTGCTAACAAATCCAAACTACTCCGATCTCCAACATTACCTCTTCTTATTCGTCTTCTTCTACGCGCGAACTCCCCGGAGGTGTTTCCAAAGGCACCAGAGCGAAGCCACCGCAGTAAAATGCGCGCTCAAATGTCATGTTTCCATACCGTGGCGCTAGTTTTCAGTGGAGTTGGAGTGGCAGCAGCGGCGCGTTCGGGTTGGCTCTCGGTTTGTTCCGGAGTGCCATGCTGCTGCTGCTGCTGCGGCGGCTGCTGCTGCTGCTGCTTTGACGCGCACACGTTGACTGACTCTGCTCCCCGCGCCTCGCTCTGAGTTGAGCCAGCCTCTGCCTGTGTGTGCGCTTCACTACTGTACACACTCCTCCTACCGTCCCGCCGCGTTCACACACACACACACACACACACGGCCCTAGAGGCGCTGTCTGCACAACGCGACTTGAGAGAGAAAAAAAACTGAAAAAAAAAAAAAAAACTCCGGTTGCTCTGTTTCTGTGGGGCGCAATGTGTGCTGCCGCCTGATAGTGACTTTAAAGCGTTTGTTTGATCCCTACTTTTACCATAATGCACCACATGGGAACGCCGAACGCGCCTTTTTCATTTTTATGAAATATGAATTTAATCAACATTTGTGCAGAACTTCCTGGAGAGACTCGTGTATTTACAGTATGGAGTACAGATCAGCCTCGTGTGTGCCTACAGCTGTTGGCTCTGACTGTGATGCAACGTTTCCACACAGTCAATGCGTAATGCAACCGTCTGAGCTCAAGTTTTGTCAAGTTATTATTTACAGGGCAGGGGCGTAGCAGCAGGCTGTGTAATCAGTGTATTGGGACCCAGGAGGTGAAGGGGCCCAGTGGTTCAGACTAGCTCTGTCAACAGTCATAATAAATGAAAGGAAACAGCTGACTTTTCTTCCTGTCTTTTTTTTAATCTACAATCAAGGTTTTTTAATGGTCCAATATTGTGCTTTTTTACAGACTTTTTGAAATAGTGTTAGTAGCTATTTCACGTTTTATAACTTAAAATAATGTATAGGCTTATGGAAAACGTCTTCTTTTGGCGAGCTGTTACTTTGACTCTACAGAGAACACTTGGATTGGAACCACCAGTTGGACCTGTACCACAATTGGAAAACCACTGGTTTATTAATTTTTTTTTTTAAATGGCTGTTGTCACAGCAGAGCGTGTCATGTGCAGCCGTATGTAATCGATTCATATTTTGTTTACATTTGCATAACAATTTCAGTAATAACAAGATATCATATTATTGTTATAATAATATTGCAGTAGAATTAGCCACACACTACAGTCACAAGATGGTCGCTGGAATTGCCACTGAAGCAGTTGCTATGGCCACTCTAGTGTTTTTTTTATCTCTATGATGTCTATGGTAAAAATATTGCTGTGCCTAATGTCAGTTACTACAGTTAACAATTAGAATGTCAACTCTAGTGTTCTATCTCTATGGGCTACACTGACTGCTGACCAGAACCTAAAGCTGGGTCTTTACATTATTATTTGTGTTGAACTCTTAAAGGTGCATGCTTGGTTTCACATCATAAATAGAAGATTTCAGTTTCAGATAGGTGCTGAGAGCTTCCGAAATATGAACTTCTCCTTTTCAACCATTCCCACTATGATTTACCACAGCCTCCTCATTCAAACCAAGGTCTGGTAAAAGAGAACTTATCATACAGCAAACACTCCTTCCCACGCCTCTGTGTAAAGAGTCCTGTGTACCGACTGAGAAACTGTCACTCCGTTCAGACAAACTGTGAACTGAAGTGTTGAAGCCTGAATTCTTCAAAAACTTTACACCTTAAAGGGGGCTATATTCTGCAAAATTGACATCTAATCTTTCTACCATGTTATAATGTTGTTCCCTCATCAAAAACATACCCAGAGTTGTGTTTTGTTTCATTTACACCTGTTTGAGTAATCCTTTAGTCTCTGACACAGCTGTCCTGAGGTCTCAGAACACTTGTTTCCACAAACCTCCCCCTGTACCATAAACCTCTGTCTACTCCAGAAGTCACTGATCAATCCAGAAGCCCTCTACATCCAGTCTGCTCTCATTCATTTATCAAAAAAAAAAAAGGTGCGTCGCTCTGTTTTATTTATTAGTCATTTATAATGTTTTTAAAGGTTGTAAAACATGCAATGCTGTAGAAGGCAACCAAGAATCATTAAAAAAATAAAATAAAATCCTAATACATATTTCCACAAGGGTCTCAGATGTTTTCCTGCTAACATGTCCTGGCAAGTGACCTTTGCCTCAAATTCTGAACATTTTACTGTAAAAACCTTTAAATACGGGCCCCTAGAGACTGATACATGAATGTGACGACCAAATCGTGTGACAACCAGCCCCATTCTCCCCTACAGCTTATTCTACAATCTGCTCTCTCAACTGGTGGGTTAGGAGATTGTGGTTGGAAAATTCACTTTTGTTGAGGAAATATTGTAAAAGACTTTGTGAGGTGGGGATGTAAATGTAGAACTTGCACTTGCTTTAGAGACTCTGAGTTGTCTAGGGCTGATGTGTTGTGACATGGCTAAAAATGAGCCCCTTGGAGTTTTTGGAAAGGTGACATTTGTACAAAATGTAGTAATAATAGTGTGCATTGCCTCCAGACATATACATGTACAGGCATATGTCTATGACTGTATAGTGTATGCAAAAGACATACAGGTTTATGTTATGTGCAATTGAAGAATTTTATGGCCATGTTTGCATTAAGAAGTGTATGTGTATTATTGTGTTACAAATATAATAATTATAATATAATATAATAATAATTTTGCTCACTGGCCATTTAGGTTTTTTACTAGCCAAAGTTTAGAAGTTAAAGTCATGTGTATATATACACTGCTCAAAAAAATAAAGGGAACACTTAAACAACACAATGTAACTCCAAGTCAATCACATTTCTGTGAAATCAAACTGTGTCCACTTAGGAAGCAACACTGATTGTACATCAGTTTCACTGCTGTTGTGCAAATGGAACAGACAACAGGTGGAAGTTATAGGCAATTAGCAAGACTTCCCCAATAAAGGAGTGGTTCTGCAGGAGATGACCACAGACCACTTCTCAGTTCCTATGCTTTCTGGCTGATGTTTTGGTCACTTTTTAATGCTGGCAGTGCTTTCACTCTAGTGGTTGCATGAGACTGAGTCTACAACCCACACAAGTGGCTCAGGTAGTGCAGCTCATCCAGGATGGTACATCAATGCGAGCTGTGGCAAGAAGGTTTGCTGTGTCTGTCAGCGTAGTGTCCAGAGCATGGAGGCCCTACCAGGAGACAGGCCAGTACATCAGGAGACAACAGGAGGCCGTAGGAGAGCAATAACCCAGCAGCAGGACTGCTACCTCCTCCTTTGTGCAAGGAGGAACAGGAGGAGCACTGCCAGAGCCCTGCAAAATGACCTCCAGCAGGCCATAAATGTGCATGTGTCTGCTCAAACAGGCAGAAACAGACTCCATGAGGGTGGTATGAGAGCCCGACGTCCACACGTGGGGGTTGTGCTTACAGCCCAACACCGTGCAGGACGTTTGGCATTTGCCAGAGAACACCAAGATTGGCAAATTTGCCACTGCGCCCTGTGCTCTTCACAGATGAAAGCAGGTTCACACTGAGCACATGTGACAGACGTGACAGAGTCTGGAGACGCCGTGGAGAACGTTCGGCTGCCTGCAACATCCTCCAGCATGACCGGTTTGGCAGTGGGTGTGGGGTGGCATTTCTTTGGGGGGCCACACAGCCCTCCATGTGCTCGCCAGAGGTAGCCTGACTGCAATTAGGTACCGAGATGAGATCCTCAGACTCCTTGTGAGACCAGATGCTGGTGCGGTTGGCCCTGGGTTCCTCCTAATGCAAGACAATGCTAGACCTCATGTGGCTGGAGTGTGTCAGCAGTTCCTGCAAGACCAAGGCATTGATGCTATGGACTGGCCCGCCCATTCCCCAGACCTGAATCCAATTGAGCACATCTGGGACATCTGTCTCGCCCCATCCACCAACTGCCACGTTGCAGGTTCAGGAGACCATCTGCCACCTCATCAGGAGCATGCCCAGGCGTTGTAGGGAGGTCATACAGGCACGTGGAGGCCACACACTACTGAGCCTCATTTTGACTTGTTTTAAGGACATTACATCAAAGTTGGATCAGCCTGTAGTGTGTTTTTCCACTTTAATTTTGAGTGTGACTCAAAATCCAGACCTCTGTGGGTTAATAAATTTAAATTTCTATTGATAATTTTTGTGTGATTTGTGTGTGTGTGTGTGTGTGTGTGTGTGTGTGTGTGTGTGTTGCTTTTAAAATTCTTTGGAAAATGGCCACTGAAAATGTATTTTTTAACAGTAATTTATCAGATTTTTTTTTTTTTTTTTTGCCTGTTTATTTTAGCTTTTGCAATATTTTTGTTTGTTTGTTGTTTTTACTGTTGTTGTTGGTGCTGTTTTTTTTTATGTCTTCATTTAAGACCTGCTAACAAGCTTAATTTTGTCTCTCCACTTATAGGTTTTACTATAGGTTTTAAATTATGAGGATTTATAAGCATAGCAGCAGAAAGTCAGGGCTAAAGCAGTTCGAAAAAGAAACAAGAAAAAAAAAAAACAAAAACTATCCAAGCAGACAAAGTAGTTAGTGAGGCTGAATACACATTTGGTCGGTTGGCTAGTGTTAATGTCAAGCCCTGGTGGTATGTACACCTATGTTTTTTGAAGATCACATAGGTATAAAATGCTTTTATTTTTGGACTTTTTTTTCCACTTTTTATAACATATAAAAGTATCAATATTTATTTTTTAAAAATGTCTGTTGCTTCCTCTCTACTAAAAAAGCATGGATTAGTTGCATATCCCTTTTGAGGCCATCTCTTCCTCTGCTGGCCCCGCCCACTTCACTCCATCAGCCCAAGACAGTATTGCAAACAACATAGTTTCAAAGTAGCATTGGAGATTATAGCCTTCTCCTGACCAAACCCTCTACAGACACTGCTGCCTCCTGATCATTGCCTTTGAGTTCACTTGTTAATAAAGTTGGGAGGATCTGAGTTCAGACATGAGACGAGAATGTCACTTTTCTGATGTTTTCAGATATACAGAGCAGGGTATTATGGGTAATAAACCCACAGCTGTTAGCAACATGAAGCTATCAGAAAACAAACATTCCACAGTGACCTCTAACCCCACTAAATCCTCTTACGTTTGTTTGTTTTGGCCTATTGATATCCTCTTTAGGCTTTGGAAGGTGGTAATTCACGAGAGCTGACCCCTGACCTTGACCTTTGACCACTACTGTAATCAAAATTAACAGAAGACAGTATGTGCATTTTCTTGTGATACTTTACTGTATTTCTCATATTTGCCACAGTCTAAAGCACATGTGTAGTAACAGTTCATGTACTGGCATGAGAGCAGCATTAGACCCAGTGGGTGGAGTTGGCTTTTGGCAGCCCTGCAGGGACCTCTGAGCGGGGCAGCCATTGTTCTGAAAAAAGCTGCTATTTATAGGAAGTGGGAAAGGGTGGATGTCAGTCCTCGCCCCGGCCCGGCCCGTCTGCAGGGAGATGCTGGGAAACAGAGAATAAAAACAAACCACGCTCCATGCATCCATGCTCACTATTCCAGAAACACACCTCACAATGTTAACTTTGTCCTTTGTATGGTAAGGTAGACTTTATTCTCCCTGTACTGAATTTTTTCCTCTCTAGGATCTTGGTCAGGAGTACCTGGCAGGAGGATTGTACATGTTTTAAGCTGAGGGAGACCAGAGCACCCAAAGAAAACCCACCCAGACATGGGATGAAAAAACTCCATACAGAAAGGCCCCACATGGTCCTAGATTTGAACCAGGGACACTCTTGCTGTGAGGTAACAGTGCTAACCACTTTGCCACCATTTAAAGTGACTGACATAATGAAACAGGCGAAGAGACCAGCAGAGGGCATCAGATTCAAAATGTTGTTTTCTTTTGAACATAATTTAAAAAATTAAAGGAAGTTCACTTCCTTAAATTTTTTGTATAATGCCATTTTACTACAAAATGAAAAATGTCTGGGAGGAATCAGTTGAAACAAAGCTGTACACCATTTTTTTAGATAAGTAAATGGGAGCAGACTGGATGTAGAGGGGCTTGTTAATAGGTCAGTGCTTCCTGGAGTGGACAGGGATTTGTAGGAGAGGAACCAAGAGTTTTGAGGCCTCAAAACTCTTGCCAGAGAACACAGTATTACTCAAACATGTGTGAATAAAAAAAAAAACACAACTCCAGATATGTCTTTGATGAGGAAACGATGATATAACATGAGAGAAAACAGAATATAGAATCTTTAATCTATAACATTTTCAGTGTTAGTGACATACAGACAACATTCATACATGTATTTACAAAAAAAGTGTGACTTTTAGTGTTCATGGTAAAGTCTTATCATGTAAAATCCCTCAGACAATAGTTTGTCTGACAGTCAGTGCAGCAGTTGTGTCTGTTATTTTATTATTATCTTATCTTTATTGCTGAATGACAAAAGATCGGTTGAGATCTGTTTATTCAAGACATGTGGAGACTGCAACAGAGAAAGCATTTTTTGTGGTTACAGCAAACTATATACAAGATAACTGCTAACTGCTATGACAAGTGATCTGAGGAGGTGCAGGTGGGCTGCAGAGTGGGAGTGGCGCACTGAGGAGCACCAAATTTCAGAAAGGTATATGTTATGACAGTGTTTTCTGCAGTTATGATTGTTGATGTGGCATTAAAGGTAATATATTATGCTTTTTCATGATTTTTGAAATATCTTTTGGACACCAACGCATTAGTTCTTCATGTTTTATAACTTCTAATAATATTTAAATGTATGGAAAACGTCTTCTTTTAGGGAGCTGTTACTTTGACTTTACAAAGAACGCTTAGACAGTTTGTTAGAAGAGGACAGCCTCAGCATACAGGATTACTCAAACCTGTGTGAATTAAAATAAATGCTACTCCAAGTATGTTTTTGACATGGTTAAAAGCTCAAAAAAGCTAAAAGCCTCTTTAAAGCCTAACACCTGAGATTTATTTGAAGTTTGAGCAAAAGTGTTAAACAATCTAGTAGCATATTGTAATAGTTTTATCAGTGGGGGAAAAAAGGGAAAATGAAAGAATTCTCAAATTGAAATACAGTATACTTGCATACTCCCTTAAGGGACACTCCCATTGACAAGTGAATAATATAAAAAAAGAAAAAAAGTGAAAGTAAAAGTGTAGTGTAGTAAGTGTAGTGGTATTTCAGCACTGGATATGTCTTGCTACACAAATAAACAGTGCAAAAGGAGAAAGATTAATGGAAAAAGGGGAAATACAGTGTTTAATGCAGCTGCAAAATCATGACTAATCCTCTATTCTCTGGCATTGCCTTTCTGTAAGCTCCATATGACTTGTTCTTCCTTTCCCCCACCCCCCTGCACACCCCCGCCCATTCCATTTTTATTAAAAACTTTTTCTTTAAGTCGGTTATTTTAAAAGGTTGCAAAACATGCAATGCTGTTCTAGAAGTGACCAAGATTGGATTAAAAAGTTAAAGGGGCACAGAGAGCTGCCAATTCACAGCACAAACAAGAACTTACAACCCAGAGGTTCTGAGTTTGTTGTCACATTCTGGGTACAGTTTTGGACTGTAGTAGGTACCCTGTGTACTCAGTGCATATGTACAGAACTTATACTTATTTCCAGTCAAATTACAATTTGGGGTAATTCTGCACACCAATTGCTATTATTTTGAAATGTTATGTGTTGTTTGACAAACACAAGTGTAAAAAAATGATCATTCTCAAGATATTTGTGAATAGCCTAATCATGTTTGTGGTCATCATTGTTGCCTGGTATTGCTATCCTCCTGCAAAGTTCCATTCATCACAATATTTCCCATGTAATAACTATTTTAGATTTTTTACATGATTGTGGCAGTGAAAAGTCCAATACCATCTTTGACATTTTGAGGTTGGCTGCTTTTTTTTTTTTTTTTTGTCCCTCCCAGGCTCCTGTCCCTAGCTAGGACAGACTCCAGGATACAGGCTGTACTTGTCACTTGTCATTACAGCAGCTCCAGAGCCAGCAGTGGAACCTGAACCTCACATGTGGAACTCCATGTCTCCACTCACTGAAGATACCTCTAGAGGACAGACTGCTGCTGCTAAATCTTTCCTTCACATATACCTTTGCAATGTTCAGCATCCATCTTCCCCGGACCAACTTAAAGAACAAACCATACAGATTATATTTTTAGACTGAAATAATTCCCACTGCACGTTGAGACAGCTCCACAGACTGTTGTGCGTCCTTTTTGGGCCCGTGGCACTGCGTCCACAGACCCACCCAGGGCTGGAATTTCACCTGAAGGCAGCAGCGCTACAGAGGATAGTGCTAACATTTACAGAGCTATGGAATATTTGAGTGGAAATCCCCAATGTGAGCAGAGAAGTGTCAGATCTCACCTCAGTGACATGGTGCATTCACTGACTGTGTGTGAGAATAGATGGCTGCACATAGGACTACTGCAGAGAGGCCAATAGGATTATTATCATGATTGGTGTTATCTGACATATATAAAACACAGGTACCTTGATTTAAAAAAAAAAGTATTGTATTTTTGATGAAATAATGTTGATCTGCAGGGCTGACACAGAAACCCCACCTATGGCCCATAGTACTTGGACAGACTCCAGTTCTCGCAACCCCTAATGACAGAAGCAGATAAAAGCAAATTAATAAAATAATTAAAAATAATTAATAATGCTGATTTACTGTAGGCATAGACTAAGACAGTGTTTTCAAACCAGGGGTAAGGGGACCCCTAGGTGTATGGAAACACTTTGCAGGGGGTGTTTGGATTTATTTATTAATTTATTTCCAAAATGATAAGAAAATAGTTGTCATATTTTCATACTGAGCTATTGAAACCCATGAAAGACAAGCTCAAAAAATATTATTTGAATATTATTTGTATACTTTTTTTAGGGTTAAATAGCTTGTTTCAAATGAGTTATTCACCTGTTAGTTTGTATTTTTGTTTAAAGGTATTAGGGAGGATCTTTATAAATTCATTTTTTGCAATATTTATTAAAACTACCTTCATTGCCCTGTATAAGGCTTATAAATTGGTGTATTAGAAAATATAATAATAATATTAATAAACTGTGGACTCTGTGGGACTTAAAAAACCTCATCCAATCGTTTTCGTCATGAGTACGATAACCATTGTTCCACTGGACTTGCCATTCATTGTTCATCTTCCTGGTTTCGGCGATAGTGCGCGTTCTTGTGCCTGCGCATGCGTATACACTATGTTTATGTAGTCCGGCATTAGCGCCGCGTTAGCGGCGTTAACATCGTAGCTGGGACAGCCTGACTTGAAGAGCACAATGGCTGAGGAAAACCGTGAACCAGGAGGTCACAAAAGGAAAAC
Organism: Bostrychus sinensis; assembly: GCA_020698575.1. NCBI lineage: Eukaryota > Metazoa > Chordata > Actinopteri > Gobiiformes > Eleotridae > Bostrychus > Bostrychus sinensis. Next base: position 29,068,789 of record CM036251.1, on the reverse strand, counting down.
TGTTTTTGAAGTGTACCAGAGGAGGAGGAGAAAAACTGTAGAAGAGCAGAATAAAACCCATGTAGTTATTGGCGATTCCTTCAAAGGACGGCGTGCGCTGTAGGAACAGAAAGGGCTTCAGAACGATGCACTGGTCGCCAAGTTTCTGCTGGACAGGTACGTTTATCTTATCGTTTGAAAAAAATGCCTTTTTTCTTTATCTATTGAACCGTTTCAACTGTACAGCACGTCAGTTTGCTAATGCTACCAATAGCAGGAGGATATATTTTTGCTCACATTTAGGGACTGTGCATGTGACTGGGTTTGTGTGGGGAACTAGGTCAAAGGTCGCGCAGACAAACAATGCAGGTCTAGGTTTAGATGAATCTCCGCTGATGCCAGCTGTAAACAAACACACGTGTTCCAACGCTCGTGCACGTCGCTGTGGAGGAGTTCCTTGGAAAGGAACAGTGAAGGCGGGGCCTGACGCATGCGCATTATTCAAAAAAGGACAAACAGTCGCTGGTTTCTCAGCAGTCGAAAAAAATCCTCCCTAATATCTTTAAGATTATTATTATTATAATTTTTTGGACATTGATATATAGTAAAATTATCAGTTGTAAGGAAATTGTATATTATATTTGTATTTAATATTTTTATTTTAAAGGCAGGCAGATTATTATTTATTTATTTTTATTTTTTTTTTATTTTGAGTTTTGTTTTTTTATTCAGGATAAGTATATAATGTCTTTGTTCTAATAAAAACTAATGTTTTCATGTGACCATAAAAAATAAAAGGAAAAAAAAAAAAAAACTGAATGGATGTAGAGGTCTCAGAAACTCAGCACCAGAGAATACAGCATTACTTAAACAGGCATGAATGAAATAAAACACCAGGTATATTTAATATGTGGGAACAACATTATAACATGGGAGAAAGATCAGAAAATATAGCCTCTCTAAGTTGTTAGTCAACTTACCAACCACTGGCAGTGTATCCAATCCTGTTTTTTCAGTGCCTGACTTTGGGCACCCCTGTGTTAGGTGAATTGGTGAATCTAAATGTCAAAGACTTCTGTGTGTTCATAATGTACAATTTAGGGATGTAACAATGCACTGAGGACACGATTCAAGTCAATGTTATGTTATTATGTTCATGATTACAATTTTTTTTACAATTTTTATTTGCAGACTTAGTTGCAATATAATTATCAAAATATTTTTTTACATAGCTTATTTGTGTCTCCTTATCAAACCTAAATTGTTGTACAGAAACTCAATAAAAATTACATATTAAAACAATGACATGTCAAAATAACAAAAATATATAAAATAATTTGTTAGTGACTTTTATTAACAGCTTACTATCCTGCAAAACATACACTATAGTAGCAAGCAATGCATCTTAGAGAAGCAGCTTATCATAAATCCATGCCTCATTAATAAATAATAGGTTTAATATAAGTCAAGTCCAATAAAAATATTAGTGAGAGAAGGCACATCCACAGTAAAGACACTGATCTCCGTGGAAACGCTCCGGGGGAGGGCCCACTGAAACTTCAGATAAACTTTAGGCTGTTGTTTGCGACTTAGTTCTGCTTTAGCTCACTGCTGCTAACAAGCTACTGTCTGAACGATGGTAAATGGCACAAACAGGTGCAGCCTACATAATATGTTCAGAGCCACTCAGAGTAATGAAGCTTTTCATGTTCCTAGCACATTGGGCTAGTTATTTTATGAGTCCTGTAAACTAAAACTTGATATAAATTTATATTTCTAAAATGGCCAGGTAATGATGTGAGATTATGTGTCATTATACTTTGGTGCCCTATATTCTGTTTTAAAGAGACATCACAATTCAAAATTTCTCTAGTTTGCATACATTTTTATCTGATTTACAAAGAATCGTTACATCCCTGGTACAATTCAGATATATGTGAAAACCAATCAATGCAGAATGCACTTTGAAAAATGTACAACCAATCAGAGAAATAAAGCATACATTAAAGTTCACCCGTTTATTCAAACAATATGGTTGGACAGTATGATTGGTGGAAGACATGGTCAGATCCACTTTGGTGAGACAGTTAACAGGCTAAATGGCTTCTTTGTTCAGCAGTTTGCCATTATGCTTTTGTTAATGGTAAAATGCTTTTCTAACATCTCGTCTAACAGGAAGTTGGCCCAATGACAAGTCACTTCCATCCTCTTTAAAACCACAAAACTTCATACTTCACCTTTTCCATCTGTCACAAAGCTTTCTCTTTTGCTCTTAAACAATTATTAAAAATTCACGTGGAAGTTCAAAAGTGTCATCTCTCTGTTCTTCTGTAGTTACACGTGCTGTTAAAAAACTGAACCCTAACTTCAATTTTCCTCCCCTGGTCTTGCACACACATCTTGGGGGCACATAAATTCTTCACAAGTGCGAGGAGGACAGTGGACTGACATTCTCAGCCTCACCGGGGAGTTACCCAAATGTCACGAGGGCCTTTTTGTGATCGTGTCCCGTCTAAATTTAGCTCTGGTGGCTGTCTGTTCTACATTTTAAGACCATTTCTTGCCGCCACTGCTGGTTATTTTTAAAACTGGTATCAATAGAGCGGTCGGCATGCTCCCTAAAATATCTTGAGTGCTGAGGGGAGGCACGTATGCAGCAACGTGCTCTGGCTTCCTCCCTGTGGTAAACAAGGAAGGAGGAAGACTTTGTATATTTATGTGGAAATCCAAAAAATCTTCTAAGAATGATTTTTTTCTGCTAACAGCCCTGCCCTGTTGCATAAGATAATCCATTTACTGGTCCAGTCCACCCTGCTATATAGAAGTGAGTGCAGGTGAACAAAGCAGTGAGTACAGACAAACATGTTGGACGACATAGACAAGAGTCAGCTGAGAAGTGCAAAGGGAGACAGCTGATTATGGGAGAGAAAAAAATAGAAACAGATCTGTTGGGCAGCAGTAGCTCAGGAGGTAGAACTGGTTGCACAAGATTGGCGGTTTGATCTTCATTTTCCCTATTAAATACTGCTGTTGTGTCCTCGGGCAAGACACTTCACCACCACTAAGTGTGAGATAAAATTAACTAATGGTAAGTGCTTTGAGTGACTCTGAAAAGGCTGTCTATAAATCCTATCCATTATAATTATGATTGTGATTCCAGTGGTAGTGTCCACATCTTCTACTTCAGGGGTAAATGCTATCTAGATATAGAATAAATCCAGTTCTCAATCTGAGGCAAGCTGATAAAGACTAGGCCTGAACATCACCTGTTATATGGGTCACATGCTCTGGGTATAACTTATTTTTTTCATATTTTATATTACGCACAAAGATAGATTTCAAGACACAGTTTGGTGTTTTTTTTTTTTTTTTTGTTTTGTTTTTTTTTGTTTTGTTTTTGTTAGAAACGTGCTAACCATAGCACATGAATATCTTTAATACCCCTTGCTGCACTTTGTGACAGTAAAATGCACCTAATGCACCGAGCAGTAAACGCAACAGTTTCAGTTGTTTAAATAAATGTTTAAATATTCTCAAATTCTCTCCCTCTGTCCCGTCGATTTGAGGCGAAAGAGGCCGTATTTATGCGGTAGTTTGGCTGCTCCTCTGTGGATTGTTTGCCTCGTGAGTTGAAGGGAGGTGGGCATTTCCTCTGCATAGTTTTTCATTGAGGCTTGATTGGATCGGCCCACTTAATTTAGTCAAGGTTTTTGATGGATAAAATGACATTATGGCAGACTGGTTAAAGATGAAATGCTTAAGGGGCAGTTTACATGACACCACTGGCCATGAAAACAGTTGTATGGTTTCCGATTTGTGGTTTGTGTGCTAATCAACATAAGTAACAGGGAATTACCGTGCTTCCAGGCACTCGGGAGCTGTTGTGTCATAATTTTCATTGAGGACTCCTTCACAGTGTACACAAGAACAGAGCAGTCTGACCAGGCCCACAATCTAAAACAAAATCATTGTTTATGTGGTAAAATGGGTTGTCATGTAAACACCCCTTAAATTGCAGCTCACTTGCTAATATGCAGTGATTTGCATATTCATTTGGGATAGGTTTTACACCTGATTCTCTTTGCCCCAACACAACTCTTTCCATTTATCTGGACTAGTAGCATAATGGTGCATTTATGTTCACTTTTAAAATACGTGGATGCATTTCACTGTGATCTCCGACTCTTGACAACCAAATCATATGTTTAAGTAACAATAGCATCTAAACTGTTGTATATTCAAAGTAGCTGCTGAATCCAGACAGACCAGTCCAACAGCTTACTCAGAGAGAATCAGTGAGCGGTGTTCCAGCAAATCATGGGAAAATGCAAATGTATGAAGTTTAGAGTTACATGGGGAGACGTGAACAATGGCAGGACAGAACAGGTGACCTCAGGGAGCTGGGCGTACAAGCCGACTGGGTTTGTTTTCATTTCACTATCGGCTGCCGCTGTTGAGTCAAAACAATGTTTGAACAAGTCAAGGACACCCTGCAGAGCAGCAAACCTCTGCGGCGACAAACTGGAGGCATCGAGTACACAAACTGGACTCCACCTTTTCATAATATAACAATGTGTCCTTTCCAGCAGAACATTAGATTCTACTAAAAGCCAGTTTTACAAGTGAACAATGAATCATTTTACTGTGCGTAGAACAACATGAACTCTGTGTAAGTTCTCAGTCACCCAGGAGATTTTCAGTAAAAAAGGTTAAAGAATCTGGGCAAGGTTTGTTTTAGTCATGTCATCCAAAAGACCCAATCATTTCTAAAGTCAACTGCTGTGTGAGTAGAAGCTTATATATACATTAGCTTCCAGTGAGCAGATGACCTTCTTTTTAACTTTTTTTTTTGCTAAGAATATGAGCTGCAGTTTGACAGTAGCACAAAAGAAAGAAAAGCTCTTAAAGCCTTTAAAGCTATTAAATCAAAAAAGGCATAAAAAACCTATGCCAAATGAATATGCACATCACTGCAAGCTGCAAGAGGCAGATGCAGGGGCGTAACATCAGGCAGTGCAGTCAGTGCAACTGCACTGGGGCCCTTGACAAGAGGGGGCCCTATTGAGAGTCCTTAACTATAGTAAATAGCCTATTAGAGTATAGTGTACAGTTTGGGATATAAATTACACAGCAGGCATGGCTCCATTTAGGAACAAGCTTTTCTTTTATAAAAAAAATTAAAATGTTTGATTTGTTGATGATTTAATTTCTTCACAAATGTACTTAATGCTTACAAAGTTAAGTAATGAACAATAATAAACATTTTATGGCACTGACATTTTATGGACATGTTAAAGAAATGATTAGTTGACTATAAGAAAGCAAAGTGAACTTTACTGAAAAGTAAACTTAAAGTAATATATATGGACAAATAGGCTCAGGACCCATTCTGAGAACCTGCAATGGGGCCCCTCATTACCATCTTACACCACTGGGCAGATGATTTGCCTTGTAGGGACCCTTGACGGGAAAAGCAGAATGGAAGGAAAAGGGTAAAGGAAGACAGCCTATACAGCCTTTAACATATCTGTTCCTGTAAAAATTCTGCCCTGTTTAATCTATGTCTCTGTTACGGCCCTGCCCACATCAGTCATGGTCCAACCATGACTCAGAGTAACAGTCTCACACATGACTTCAACATTAACCTGCCAAATATTGTTATTTTATTAATGTGAATCAATATTCAGAGCTCTCAGTTTTAAAGTAAAAGTCGTTATAAACAATCCTAAAATAAGAATTCATCATGACCACATTTGACCACAAGTCTCTAAAACCTGAAAGTGGTTCACAAAAATCTAAAACCTTAAAACATTTTAGGAATAAAATGTGTGCCATGCTAATGTGGCTTGTGGTCTCTGACCGTTGTGAATGATTTGTTATTTTTAAGGTATTGTACTGTAAAAATAAAGATAATTTACTGCAAACGCTTCATAGTGTCAGTGCTTTTTTTTACAATAAGTTTCTGGCAATCACAGCTGCCAGTTTCACCATAAATTTGTTTTTTTTGTTTGTTTGTTTTTTACAGTGCAGGTAATGCCTAACAACATACTGGGCATGCTTGCACAGTACAGAAATCTGAGAGCGCTCACGTGGACAATCTGGCAGAGACAGGCACCAGAGTATGTTTACATGTAGCACTAAACATTTAGCTCTGGTTGTAAATAGAGTAGTGTAGTATTTCTGCGCATACTACTCATCTACAATGAGTTGTTAAAAAGGCTGGCAGGAAAAATATTGTAAAAAGTCTGGGGTGTCTAAGATGGTACTGCATCATGCAATAACTTTAGATGTTAAAGTCAGAGTCAAGCATTTTCTTCACTCATCTGCTGAATTCTGAATTTCTTGTGGATTAATAAAGTGTATGCTATCCATTTAAACATGAGGTAAATATACACTTGAAGCTTACACTGAGAACTTAAGCTGTGTGCTGTGTTAAAGTGTAAGAAGCACTCACGTGTTCAGATAGCCTCGCATGTACAGTAGAGTTGGTTTATGTACAGTACTTCTGAATGTTAAGAATTTACTGAGCACATGACAGATCCGCTCTAGGCTTTCTTAATCTACTTTTGAACTCACACAGACCCACAGTTTCATAGGTTTTATTGCTGTTCTGAGTGGTTTTAAAATTGTGATGTTTTAAGTTTTGAATTTATAATAATCATCTACGACAAGTGTACTTTCAGGTTTAAAGTCCAATAATGCTAAATCCCTCTGCTATCTAAGTAATGTTAACCAGTGTTGGTCTGTTAGAAACTTAAAAGTAAAGGCTGGTAATGGGTCAAGTAAGAAATTATTTGGTTTTCCTGTTAGACTATATTTACAGTAGAAACATCTCGATTGAGTCTGGGTTTAGACCTGGGTTAGACCTGCATTCATCTTGATTTAGATCTCATTTTGTCCTGAATTTGCATTAATTTTGTCCTGGTTAAGACCTGCATGCATCTTGGTTTATTCTGGCTTTAGTCCTATTTAGTCATGGTTTAATCCTGGTTTATACCTGCATTCATCTTGGTTTAGTCTGGGTTTAGACTTGGTTTAAACCTTGTTAGTCCTTAACTCGTCTTCATTTAGTGCAGGTGTAGACCTAGTTTAGTTCCTGAATTCATCTTAAGTTGCTGGACTATTCCAGGTTTACATGGTACTTGGAACACCATATATTTTCTGAGGCTGAGGTGGTACTTTGTGTTAAAAGTGTGCAAATGACTGCGCTACTTTGTCTGGGCTTGGGACTGGCACAAAGGCCACACTGACTTGTCTTGTGGCCTGAACTGTGGCTGAATTATTTGTGGAAAGACAAAACCTTTTTATTGTGTTATTTTCATTCAGTGTGAAGTTTGTTAAGTACAGGTTTGAGTTCCTGTCTCGTCGTGTGACCTCAGTTGAAATTGGGAGTACCCCGAGCCTGTAATGGTTTTAATTATAGCCTTCTAGCTTGTATATAAACACCTCATTTTTTTTCCAGTGGGTGTGGTCATGTGGGCTTTCCCTGCTACATTTATGAGAAGCAGACACTAACATAATTTGGCTTTGGAGTAGTGCATGCAACACTCTCCTCTCCTCACTCAGCAGAATCCTCAGAAGTTACATATACAGAGAGCAGATATTTCAGCCGTGACATTTTGATTGTGGCAGTTTGGCGTGCGCGTGGCTGATAATTCACATTGAGAAGCTGACTAATTGGGCCTCCCTTCCAGTGGGCTGTGTGTCTGGAGGCTGCCCAGAAAAACTCTGCCCAGTTTAGCACTAGAGCTATGGTGGACTCCCAGGCCTCTCAGACTGGATTATATGTCAGTGTACAGTACATACCAAAATTGTATTGCCATGGGATAGTTACTGATTTTGAGTTATGCTGCTCTTTTAAAAATGCATGAAAAACACAAATAATTGCAGAATAAACCATTCACACACCTCATGTGGCGACAGGCACCCAATACTAATGCAAAGGTGTCCAAAATGATTTCAAAACGCCTGACCTCTGAAATAAAGCAATACATTTATAATCTTTTCAGCAAACTAATTGGCTCATGCAGTGTTTTCTATTCATTTGCCATATTTTTTTTTTAGGCAGATGCCAAAATGCAGCCCAGTGGCAAAGTGGTCAGCACAGCAAAAGGTTTCTGGTTTAATCCCAGATCGAGTGGGGCATCTCTGTGTGGAGTTTGGTCTTCTTGTGTCTGGGTGGGTTTCCTCTGGTTGCTCTGGGTTTCCTCATCAATCTAAAATATGCACAGTAGGTTAACCTCCAAGCTAGGTACTCCTGACCAGGATCCTGGTTCAAGAACTAGAGACGGACTGCACTATTGTCACACACTACTCCTGACACTGTAGGATGGGTCAAATAAATTTCCTGATGGGTACTAATGCTACTTCTCAGTGGTTCTCAATCTGTGGTACAGGTACCACTTGCTGGTTTACAGGCTTCTTCTGATGGTACTCAGGAGTTTGTTGCAGTTCAGGTCTTGATTTAGTTAAGTTTACACCAAGTTTTATTCCTGTTTTAGTCCTGCTCTGCTTTAGGGAAATTTGATTACCATGTAGTCCTGGTTCATTCCTGGTTTAGTTCAGGTTTAGTTCAGGTTTAGTCCTAATTTATTCCTGGTTCAGTCCTGGTTTAGTCAAGAATATGTCTTATATTATTCCTGGATTAGACCCAGTTTAGTCCTAGTTTAGTGCTGGTTTAGACCTTTAGACCTAGGTTTTTCCTGAATTTGTCTTAATTTAGTCATGGATGATTCCTGGTTTAGATGGTACTTGGAAAGCCAAATATTTTCTGAGGTGGTACTTGAGAGACTGAGAATGACTGCACTGCATTTATCCAGGCTTGGGTCTGGCACAAACAGTGCACCAACAGTGGCTGGATTATTTCCTCAAAGTTATCAAACACAGAATTTTATTTTGTCCAATACTGTTAGGTATTGGAGGAGTTTTACTCCTTCATCACTATTACTATTACTATTAAGTAAAATTATGACACATAGTGAAGTTGATAGCACCATCATGTCTGTTCTTGTGGTCCCAGTGTTCTCAAGTCTTATTTGCATTCAGGAAATGTATGCAAATCAAGAGAAGCCATAAAGCTCTGTTCTGTGCATTGCTTTCACAGTCTATAAAATCAAGGATCTGTTTTATTGTCTGTGTTCTATTGAAAACGGGTACTTGTGACACCAAAATCTTTTTTAATCAGTTGAACATTTCATCAGCAGCAAAATGAGGTCTACTCTGTAACAGTTGTAGTTTTAGAAATAAGTTATTTAATTTGTAATTTATTGTTAAAGTGCAAAATGTCCTGTGATGTGCCTGTTAACATTTTTTTTTAAATATAGAATACAAATATTTATAAATATGTTGCTGTTCAGAGACAGTTCATCAGGCTGTTGGCATAGTGTCAAATATTTTACTTTACTAATACAATATTTTAAACTCCTACATAAATAAGTAAAATTTGTTTAATCTTGAAATCAAAATGGTGCCCTGAGGTGTGACAGTTGTATTTTTCACAAAAATAAACTTCTGAATGTTGTGGAAAGGGCTATATTTTATATATTTATTTAGTTTAGTTTAGTTTCCCAATGTTTTTCACTAAGGCCACATACTGCAAAAATATGCAGAATGTCTTTCGCTAGATGGTACATAGTAAGGCTTATTTATTTCTTTTTTTGCACCACTAATTTCGCTCTAGCTCACACAAAAATGTTTGATATCCAGTTATTGATGTCTAGAGCTAGCTAGCCAGCTAGCTAGATAATTTATCAATCTGTTTGCGTCATGTTGCTAATAGACTAAAAAGCCATTTTGTGTTCTGTCCATTCCCCAATGTTGCCATCAGGGAGCAACAGGTGACTAATCCAAATATTCTCTGCAAATTTACAGAAACGGCTTCCCAACAGAAGACGTTTTATCTACATTGTAAGTAATAAAACGTGTAATACTAATGCAAAGGTGTCCAAAACAATTTCAAAAGGCCTGAAAAAACATAATGTAGGACCTTTAAAATTAAGTATTATTTCCTATTGTTTTGTATTTTACTTGAAAGTTATGTCACACTGAAGGACTGTCCCTGTGTCCCACTCCATTCAGGGACGTATCTGTTTCAGATACCTGGCTGCTGTGAGATGCCCCAGTGATGATTGGACCTATAGCTGACCCCATCTGTGCTGCTGTCCTGACTTGCGGACCCCCCAGAACCCCACTCATCTGTCTGCATGAAGCCTTTCTCACCTGCTGCATCCTTATGGACTGGAACTCTATTAGCATGGACACATCTACAGCCTGTCTGTCCTAGGAGTGGACCTCTTCTTCATGTGGTTCACCCTGAAGTTTCACTTTTCCCATACCTTTTTTGTTTTTATGTTTTCCTTATTGAGAAGGAGGGTCTAAGGACAGGAGAACTCCTGGGACAGTCTGTTTGCATGTTTGTTTATGTCTATTCCTGTAAAGCCTTTTGACGCAACTGTGATAGTGGGCTATATAAATATAATTGAATTGAAAACTGAAAAAAGTTATTATAACTCCACACATCTTTTTATTCACAGTCTCTTTACTGGTATATAAAAAGAGTCCATTTGGAAGTGCTAAAATGATCTAAATACAGTGTGAATTGAATCTTGGAGAGTGATTAGCCACGTATTGGCACTTGTCAGAGACTGAGAAAAGAAAAGATAAAAAGAACTCACAGTTACATAATCTTCCATAACGGCTGTGGTTATGAATTATGAACGCTGGTGAATGGCGACTGCTCTGTGCTTGATTAAAAGTACAGGAAGCTGGAGGCTGCTCCGTCCCAGGACACACCACCACACGATGGAGAGGACATTCTGAGAGGAGAGCCTGGAGGGAGCATTACAAACCACTTAACCATATTTACTGCATCAAATATTAACACAGCACTTTCCCCAGTCAGTACACAGCACTTTTAAAGCACCCAAGCAACATGTAACAAACACTGCCACTACATCATACCATCAGTGAAGAGGTGTTTTTCTATGGGGCTATTACTGTAGCAAAAAGATTTGTGCATGTGTGAATAGATTTGTTTGTAATAAAATGTGTACGTATCAAGTTTTGTGTGTGCGTAATAAGATTTGTTTGTGCGTAATATGATTTGTACACATGTAATACAATTTGTGTGTGCATAACAAGATTTGTGTGTGTGTAATACAATTTGTGTGTCTGTATTCCAATTTGTGCATGTATAATAAGATTTTGTGCGTGCATAATATGATTTGTGTGTGCGTATTGCAATTTGTGTCTGTACTGCGATTTGTGCATGCCTAATACATTTGAGTGTGCGTAATAAGATTTGTACATGCGTAATAAGATTTGTGTGTATGTAAAATTCAGTAAATGCAAAAGTGCTAAAAATAATAAGTCTCATGGACAAACCTTAAACTACACACCAATCTTTTTGCTACAGTCCTGCCATGTCAGACCTGTGTGTCTCTGTTTCAATCTGTGTCTTTTACCCTGAGTTTAGACTTACAGGCTGTGGATTGGCCGACACACCAATAGATGGCGATAGTAGGTGGTACGTATTACACACACACACACACAAATCGTAATATGCATGCACAAATCATGCACAAACAAATCTTGAAACGCACACACAAAACTTTATACACACACATCTTATTACAGACAAATCTATTTCCACAGGCACAAATCTTTTTGCTACAATAATAGCCCCATATTTTTTGTACAATGATGCACATCACTTCCAATGGTGATGAGTCTTTTCCAGTCATTTTGGCAAAACCCCAAACATCAAAATTAATACCAAACACAAGTGATTTATTGTGAGAAAGAGCATACAATCTATACATTAGTTATATGTTTGAAGACACAAAATTAAAAATGCATGTTGTGGTATTTAATATTCTGTACATGTCAACTTGAATGGTGATAATGTATTGTGGTACATGCATGCAGCCCTTAGTTTATATAGAGGCAATTTCATTTAAAGAGACAAAGAGCTTAATGGGTCACTTGTTGCATATAACATATAGAGTCAGATGTCATTTGCCATTTGTTTATATTATGTGTTTATTTATGTGTTGTTGTTTTTTTCACAATATTAATGTAAGTAAAATTGGAACAAAAAAACATTGCATGACATAATTTTTTTTTTTTTTTTCAATCAGCTTAGTAAACATGGTGATGCCAGCTGCTTAGGTTCATCTCTCGGTGCCTGCACTGACAGTTGAAGCTTTTATTGTAGTGCATAATGGTGGTGGTGGTGGTGGTGGTGTGCCCTGGCCACTCTACCCATCCTGCCGTGTGGGTCCGAGAGCTTCCTTCCTGTCTCTGAATGCCATGTGTAAATGGCATGTGTAGATGGCATGTGTAGTGGCGGCTCATCCGGCCTGTGTGTGGGCAGCTCTGAGAGGCAGATGTCTAATGAGACTGGCAGAGCTGGTGTAACGTACAACAGGGAGATGGATGTCTTCACTTTTATCAGCACAGCAATGGTTTCTGAGCCAACCTGCGCTTGTCTCTGAACACATCATCTGTCTTTGTCTCTGTAAGGCCTGCAGGTGCTGAAATATTATGGTGTTTTATTACAAAATGCAGAATATATATTTGTGTCATGTATCTCTGAAGCTGCTGATCTAAAATGATGTAAAAAGACGTGCACTTTTTTCAATATCTCTCAATCCATCAAAGCTGTGGTAGCCATTTTAATGCGTAATATGGAGCCTTTGTTGGAGGGTCTCAGAAGTTGAAATGAAAAGCATTCAGAAAGCTCAAACTTGCTATTGTTCCTATCTCATAATAACAATGATATAATACCAAGGCCAGTACCAATACCAACCTCTCTTGCTCAGCTGCAGTTAGTCCAGAATGCTACTGCTCATCTTTTAACTAGAACACATAAATTTGACCACATCTCTGCCATTCTCCAATCCATTTACTGGCTCCTCGTGCACTTTCCTATTGATTTTTTAAAAATTATTTTGTTTGTTTTTCAATGTCTTCATGATCTGGCCCCTCAGTACCTGTTTGATCTGCTTGTGCCCCACACACCCCTTCACATGCCCTCACATTCACAGATCAGTCTATGCTGGTTGTCCCAAAGAACACATACAAAAAAAAAAAAAAAAAAAAAAACTGACCCATTCACTTTCTGTTTTTAAATGCCTCCTTAAAATGCACTTGTTCTCTTTGGCTTTTAACTCAGCCATTTTGAGATAACATCCATTATTTATGTATGCTATTTTTAATGTAACAATACATTTTTCTTCTGAAATATATAAATAAAGTTCTCATTTTATAATATTCAATTATAATATTCAAATGCAAAACAAACAATCTTTGTCTAATAAATGCTTTGTTTAAAGGTCCCCTATTGTACTAAATCAACTTTTTACTTTTTATTATTTTAACTATGTTATAATGTTGTTTCTTTTTCAAAATCACACCAAGAGTAGCATTTTGTTTCATTTACACATTTGAGTAATTTGCTGAGCCCATACCCATTTCAAGAGCTGGAAATGCTCGGCCTCATGGCTCTACATAGACACGTGAAACCAGGAAAGGCTTCTGCATGTTCTGGTGAAGTGCAAATGCAACGCAGATCAAACTACGGACTAACAGCAGGAAGTGGACTACAGTACTGTTCACCAAGGGCATAGAAACATACATGCATCTAATGTGACTGTAAGAAAAAAATATTAATTTAATATACTGTAAATAAAATGTATTTAAAAGGTTGCTAATATTAGCAAACAAATGTAAAAACGCTGGTAAAACAACACAGATTTCATATTAATCACCAGAGAGAGTCTACAGCTGTATTCGGCCAAGATCGCTGCTCTAAAAGAAAAACTTTATTAAATATTAATTAAAGTGTGCCATATAATATTATTGGGATATATGGAGCTGAAGAGGTGGACTTTTGACCAATAGATGAGCAGGGTTTTTCTTCTCAAGTTTCTCTCAGTAAATACTGATGTGCTGCCCTCTACAGGTGAGGTTTGTTACTGCTCTCTCAGTCAGTTCAGTTCGTTTGACAGAGCTCAATGTGAACTCGAATCAGACCAATGACAGCACAGGTGCAGACTTTTGTTCTGAAGCACATCGAGTTCTGCGGCCCAGCAAGTGTGAACATACCCTATAGGCTCAGTGACAGAATTCTTTGGTCAGTATTAAATGTTCTCTGGGTCAAAGGTCACCCTAATAGTTATATTATATGTACATGTCACACTGGAAAGTGCACACTTTGAATAAAACTCATTTGTTTGTACAGTGATAGTCAAAAGCTGACATATCCCTGCATCTTGTCAAAACATAAACTTCAGATAACAGACTGCTGCTATCAGTGTCAGAGATAACACCAACTCTCACACTGACAAGAGTACACCTTCTGATCAGAGTTCCAGTTGGTACTGTTCCTTCCACTCTCTGGGTTTCATTTTATTTGGCACATTTTCAAAAATAATAGCAAATTGAAAACACCGTGAAACTGATCCAGCCATCTCATTTCACAGGGGCATTTTTTTGAGTTATTTTTTTTCCTTATGGAATGCAAGAACAGGAAAGTGGAATGATCACACATATGAGGCGCTGGAGTTAAGACTGTAAGAAGATTTGCTAAAGCACACACTGAGCTCTCTGTGGAACTGCATTTATCAAGAAAAAATACACGGTATACCTCAGTTTTGTGTGTCTATAGGGTTTAGACTCTGTGTATGCAGGGGTTACATATAGGGTTACATATGCACCTATGCATTGTGCTGTAAACATACACTGGGTTGCCACTTTGTTAGTTACACCAAACACATCATTTTAAAGACAGACCTACTGAAGTTCAAACCATGTGGGATTTTGGGAATATTAAGGGGGCCATGACAGTCTTGACTTTGGGAATGGCTGACATAGATAAATGAGCTGACTGCTTCATAGTGGCAGCATTTTAAGCTCTAAAATGTTCAGAATGTGACCGGTGAGGGTGTGTGGGCTTTAGAAACACACAGGAGCACTTCCTGGTTTCATGTGTGTAGATTGAGAATAGTTTCTGAGGTTTTGAATGGGATGTGAAAAGAGAAAGACTGTTGTTTCTGTTATTATGAACACGTGTCATTTGTTGTAACTGTACTTTATGAACTTGATAATTTGGTAAATGGTTTAGGTAATCTTTAAAAAAATGGTATAATTTTAATTGTACTGTGGACTGGATAGTATGTATACAGAAAAATACAATGTATGAAATAAGAGAAGATAAGTGGGGAGGGGGTAGGGTTACATGAATTTTCAACCTACTCCTTTTAAAATGCTATTACTTATTTATTTAATTGTTTTTTATTAAACATCAAATACTTTATAATACATAGACAAACATGATAAATGGACAAGCAACACAGACCAATTACACAAACAGAAACACAATATACACAACAAAGACAAATAATAATGATTAAGAAAAAAAAAAGAAAATGAAAATAAAACACAAAAAACTATTATTATGTTTTGTTTGTTTTTATTATGTTTTTATACAACCAAGTTTGAAATAAATAAAGTCAATCAATCAGTCAATCAATGTGTCTATGTAGAGGTGCAAGACTGAGGATTTTTAGCTCCTGAGAAGGGCAGCGCCTCAGCACACAGGAATACTCATAAAATGTGAATGAAACAAAATACTACTCCACGTATGTTTTTGAGGTGGAAATATTATAACATGGTTAAAAGCTCCAAAAGGCAGATTTAGCAGAATAGCAGGTCTTTTAAACTGCTCTTTACTCAGATATACTGAGATCATTATTTCAGTATGAAAAACAATATGCAGGGTTTTCAGAATTTATAGAACTTTTAGTGCAGCAACCCAATCACAAGCTACTGGGAATTAAATCATTTCCACCCAAACAAGGCAAACAAAGGACTGAAAAAGCCAAAGCCAAGCATTAAAAAGGCAGATATACATATGAAAACATAATCTTTGTGTCTATCCTCAGATGCACTTTGAATGCACACAGAGAAATCAGGTTAGAGCCAGCAATCAGATTAAGGCAGGAAACTGTGGTGTGGGTCTGTCTCCACAAATGATCCTCCTCCATCAGCCAATCAGATCCAGGGGGAGGGACATCAGACAGTCAGAGCCAGAGGACGACCACCCACCAATCACATTCACAGGATGACCTTGGGCTTCTCTACCTCAGAGAATGTAGTAGGTATTCATTGGTATCTACCTAGCTCCCTCTTGTGGGTGAATGTTGTATTACACTAAGCCAGCAGAGGATGTAATGTAGATGTAATAATAAGAGAATGAAATTCATATGTTTTATATTTCTTCAGTCATTGTTTACTGAGATACAAATTTTGTATTATTAGTTGAGTTGTTGTGTAAAATTGAGAACTAATGTTAGACTTGCTAGCAATCTCTAATTCATTCTTTAATTCTATTACCAGGGGAGGATAGATTAACAGCACAGTCTAAAATAGAGTTCTGATAATTGAAGTTTTAATAAACACGTATACGTACAGACGTCCACAAGCAGCAGCAATATTGTAATCTGTCTTTAACAAAACCTACTTTTGCTTTGCTTTTAATTGCAATGTGATACAGAAGAGACAATACAAATTCTGATGTTAAAGTTATAGCACATATTTCAATCTGCCTGTGAGTGTTGAAATAAATAGTATAGTGCTGCATTAATGTCTATGTGGAGTATGTACACAGATTTTTGTCGGTGCAGTTCATGTAAATGTATACAATGATAAATCATATTTTAAAAAGGCTACTGTTGCTGTTTTAAACCTTAGTCATGTGTGATTATTGTGATAGTTTGCTTAATGTTCATCACTAACAGGAAAGTATGCTGCTGTATAAACCACACAGAGACTGTGTCCGCATGTCTGCCCTAATCTCTGTAGTGCACTTTATAGTGATCACTGCATTTTGTAGTGGATCCAAAGAGCCAATTAAAGCCAAAAATATTTAAAATTTGCTTCTGTAAGGAGCTGCAACAGATTTTAATGCACAAGTTGCTTAGCCTATAACAGAAGTGTAGCCCATGGATGGTCATGTCAAAGAACTGTGCTAAATAGGCCGCTAAACAACAGTGTCATCAGTGGTACAATGTAACAAAGTAAAAGTACTTAGTTACTTTACTTAAGTACAATTTTCATGTATCTGTACTTTACTTGAGTAAATTTTACAAGGGGTACTTTTACTTTTATTTCACTACATTTTAGAGCAAGTATCTGTACTTTTTACTCTACTACTTTTTTTAATTGGTTTGAACTGAGTTTGATTTAAAATCATTAGTTTTGCTGTGTGGTCATTGTAGATACAGTACATTAAGTATAAAAGACGCAGTACTCTTCAGAAAATCCTCATCAACAGATTCTGTCTCTTTTATTGCACTGGTTAACCATTAGATTTCACTTTAGAAGTCCCTCACATTTAACACATTCATTAGTTCTTGAATCTGTGTGAAATACATTTACTTTTTTATTCACAAGTACATTTGAAAGTGAGTAATTTTATACTTTTACTTTTTTTTACTTTTTTTATGTGATGCTTTTACTTTTACTTGATTAAATTTTTGTTTCTTTAACTGAACTTTCACTTAAGAAAGGAAATTGAGTACTTCTTCCAGCACTGAGTGTAATACAGGAGCCATACACTCAGAGAACTGGAGTTACATCCACTAACCATGGGTTTATTTAACTTATGTGTGTTGCACTTTAGATTGGCTTGTACAGAGAGGTGCATAGCTGAAAAACTTAGTGGGCATACAAACATAAAAAACACACACAAGTAATTGACCAGCAATGACAGTGCCAGACTTATCAAAATTAAGCAAAAAGATGGAGCCAAATCATACATTGGAAAATAAACAAAAACAATAACAATCTCGACATTTGGTGTGAAATGATTCTAACAGTTTTCCAGGTTTTCAATCTGGTTAATGAGCTATAATATCATTTAATCTCATTCATAAAACAGAGAAAAGAGGTTTATCACCACTTGCTGCAATGAACATGGTATTTTGCCAAAATAATAACAATGTTAACAGCATTGGATCAAGACACGTCCAAGTTCTCCATATAAAATACTATATTAGAAAAGTTAAAGAGAGGAATGTTAAGTTTGAGATTAATCCATTTTCTGATGTTCACCCAGAAGTCATGAGAATAGTGATATGTAAAAAAATGTTCCAAGGTTTCATCCGCCAAAAGATTAACAATGATCGCTTCACCACAAAAGATAAAAGAGCTGTAATAATCCAGTCAAGGTGATAACACATGTTAAATATAACTTTTATTATCTATGAATACTGAAATATCACTCAGGTTAGGTCAGACTATCACAGAAGCCCTTTATCAGCAGAGATCGGGAAACTGTATTTTTTTACTCATACTCTATAGTCATGAGATCAACAGCGAGTTAAAAATAGTTAGCAAGTGTACAAATTGTTATATATAGCAGACTGTAGAACTATAAAGTGATTGAGGGTTAGGAACTATAGGGAGGACATTAGGACACAGCATAAAACTTACAAACAAGCTTTCAGGCCATTTCCTTTTTGTTCCACAATCTGTCCGAACAGTCTGGCAGCTTCCTCCGCACAACCTCGATGAATGGTCAATCCAAAACCTCCATGTCCATAATTGTGTATCACCTGTGTTATAAATGTATTGTAAATGATTAGAGGTATTGTGAAAAGCGTAGTCAAAAGACTGATGCTATGTTATAACTTACTTCTGCTTTGGATAGACCACACTGCACAGTCTCCCTCTCCAGTCTCACCCTCTTACGACAAGGTCTGAGCCCGGACCAATCCTCCACGATTTTTGCATGCTGAGTTAAGAAGGAGGTTTTCACAAATTTTCAATGTCCATACATACAAGATTAATAATTTACATACAAGATGAAGTATATTTACTGTATAATAGTATGGTCTTACTTTAAGACTAGGTTCAAAGTTGCAAGCAGCTTCCCAAATGTGCTTGTGATCGATGGAGTTATTTGCCTCATTCCAATTTCCTACTTGAAACACACCACCAACAGTAACAAGACGACTTCTGCAGAAACAGAATCAAATTACAGACAACATGACTTCCAACATGTTATGACAGCACTACAGTGGAAAGAAAAAGTATTGGCACCGCTTGGAAATGCTTGGATTTTTGCATGATTTGGTCATAAAATGTGATCTGATCTTCATCTAAGTCACAACAATAAACAAACACAGTCTGCTTAAACTATGCTGCAAAAAAAAAAAAAGCAATTTTTTTTCAGGTTTTTATTGAACATTTATGTAAACATTCACAGTACAGGGTAGAAAAAGTATGTGAACCTTTGGATTTAATAACTCCTTTGGCAGCAATAACCTCAACCAAATGTTTTCTGTAGTGAAGATCAGACCTGCACAATACTCAGGAGGAATTTTGGACCATTTCTCTTTACAAAACTGTTTAAGTTCAGCAATATTCTGGTGTGTCTGGTGTGAATTGCTCTTTTGAGGTCATACCACAGCATCTCAATTGGATTGAGGTCAAGACTCTGACTGGGCCATTCCAGATGCGTATTTTCTTTCTGTTTGAAGCCATTCTGTTGTTGATTTGCTTCTGTGTTTTGGGTCAGTGTCCTGTTGCATCACCCATCCTCTGTTGAGCTTCAGTTGGCAGACAGATGGTCTTAGGTTTTCCTACAAAATTGTTTGATAAACTTGGGAATTCATTTTACTGTTGATGATAGCAAGTTGTCCAGGCCCTGAGGCAGCAAAGCAGCCCCAAACCATGATGCCCCGTCCGCCATACTTCACAGTGGGGATGAGGTTTTGATGTTGGTGTGCTGTGCCTTTTTTTCTCCACACATAGCGTTGTGTGTTCCTTCCAAACAACTCAACTTGGATTTCATCTGTCCACAGAATATTTTGCCAGTAGTGCTGTGGAACATCCAAGTGCTCTTTTGCAAACTTTAAACATGCAGCAATATTTTTTGGGGGACAAAAGAGGCTTCCTCCGTGGTGTCCTCCCATGAAGGCCATTGTTGTTTAATGATTTACCCATTGTAGATTTGTTAACAAAGATGTTAGAATGTGCTGTAAGTCTTTAGCTGACACTCCAGGATTCTTCTTCACCTCACTGAGCATTCTGCACTGTGCTCTTGCAGTCATCTTTACAGGACGACCACTCCTAGGCAGTGTGGTCACAATATTGAACCTTCTCCATTTATAGACAGTCGTTCGTACCATGGACTCATGAACATCAAGGCTTTTAGCGATACTTTTGTAATCCTTTCTGGCTTTATGCAAGTCAACAATTCTCTGGTCAGAGTCACTTTAACCCACACCCCCAATCTTCTCACTCTGATTGAACCTCAGGTTGGCTGACATCTGACTCCAATTAGCTCTTGAAGAGGTCACTAGCCTAGGGGTTCACATAATTTTTCTACCCTGTACTGTGATTATTTACATAAATGCTCAATAAAAATATGAATTTTTTTTTATTTTTTTTTTGCAGCTTTTGTTTAAGCAGACTGTTTGTCTATTTTTGTGACTTAGATGAAGATCAGATCACATTTTATGACTAAATCATGCAAAAATCCTAGTATTTCCAAGGGGTGCCAATACTTTTTCTTTCCACTGTATAATATACACTGCCTATAAAAAGTATTCATCCCCTTTATTATTTTTCCTTTATTGTTACCTTACAATTAGGAATTTAAATGGATCATTAGGAGGTTTAGATCAGTCACTTTACATCACATGACAACAACTATGAAGATGCAAAATATTTTTTTTATTGTGAAGCAAACAAGAAATATGACAGAAAAACAGAAAACTTGAGTGTGCAGAAGTATTCAACCACTTTTTAAAGAGGCCCCTAAATAAGACCCGGTATTACTCACCCTTAGAAGTCACAAAAACAGTTAGATAAGGTCGACCTGCAATTCAACTGTGATAATGCCACAAAACACCATTTAAATTTATCATTAACATGAAAAAAATTGGTATCTACACCACACCTGCGTAGAGCCAACCATCTAAAACTCACAAACCAGAAAAGGAGTGCATTCATCAGAGAGGCAACAGTAAGACCGAAGGTGACCCTGAAAGAGCTGCAGACCTCCACAGCAGAGACTGTTGTATCTGTCCCAGGACCACTCTGAACCATACACTCCACAGAGCTGGGCTGTGTGGAGGAGCGGCCAGAAGAAAGACATTGCTTGGAGAAAATACGTGGGAGACTCCTCAAACACAACAAAGGTACTCTGTCCAGATACAATTAAAATGATCCATCAATGAAAAAAGCTGTCCTGTAAACCCAACACCTGACTGAGCCCCTCTCTTAAAGAGAAGCCTGGTGATGGCAGTGTCCTGCTGTGGGGATATTTGTCATTGGTAGTTACTGGGAAACTGCTGAGAACTGAAGGAATGAAGGATGGAGCTAAACACAGGAAAATTCTTGAATAAAACAACTCAAACAGTGCTGTACAATGCATCCAACTTGAAGGAGCTCGAACTGTTTTTAGATGAAGAATGAGCACAAATTCTACTGATTATGTACCAAGCTCATAAAAACTCCTAAAAGACTTGTTGTTGGAAGTATTTCAGAAGGTGGTTCTACAGAGTATTGACCCTAGGGGCTGAATACTTCCGCATGCTCAAGTTTTCTGTTTTTCTGTCATATTTCTTCTTTGCTTCACAATAAAAATGTTTTGCACCTTCATAGTTGTTGTCATGTGATGTAAACTGACTGGCAAACACCTCCCAGTGATCAATTTAAATTCCTGGCTGTAAGGCAACAATAAAGGAAAAATGCTAAGGGGTGAATTATTTTTATAGAAATTTTAAGAGACTGATAAACTTAATTAAATTATTAGGTAATTCTTTAATGTAAAGTATAGAGTTAGTTACCCTGGAATTATGTAGGGTTCATTATATGATTCAAAGTCAAAGATGTTAATGAAGTGTTTAAGCCATGGAGCATCCACCTGTAAGACAGCACACCTCAGACAACAGCTATAACACTTCACAATGCTGCCGTTATTGTTATATAAATGCCAAAGAAGCACTTCTATATGATTACCTTTATTATCTGCCCACGGCCAGGTTTAAGCTCAGGGTCAGGCTGGAGTTCACCTGATCTCACCCCAGTGCAGTTGATTATCACATCTGCTCCAATGTCTGCCAGCTATAGAAACATAATATATATGTATACACATACCACAGATGTGAAAACACGGAAGCTCCTAACCACTGTCCAGGATGAAACATCCAAGATCCTTGAATACATCAGGAAGATGGCCTCATCACACAAAGTGCTCTGTGAATGTCTCAGGCAGTGGAAAACAGAGGACGAGGTGCTGGAGGAAGCATCATGGGAGGAAAAGCCCCTACATGGGATGTACCATCGACAGATAACTGAAGGGGCTGATATCCAGAAATCCTACCAATGGCTAGAAAGGGCTGGACTGAAGGACAGCACAGAGGCACTGATCATGGCCTTGGGCACCAGAGCAATAGAGGCCCAGATCTACCATACAAGACAAGACCCCAGGTGCAGACTGTGCAAAGAGGCCCCTGAGACAATCCAGCACATAACTGCAGGCTGTAAGATGCTGGCAGGGAAAGCATACATGGAGCGTCATAACCAAGTGGCTGGTATAGTGTACAGGAACATCTGTGCAGAGTACAGTCTGAAAGTCCCGAGGTCAAGATGGGAAACACCTCCAAAGGTGATAGAGAATGACCGAGCTAAGATCCTGTGGGACTTCCAGATCCAGACAGACAAAATGGTAATGGCGAATATATATATATATATATATATATATATATATATATATATATATATATATATATATATATATATATATATATATATATATATATATATATATAGTATTTAAGCTTTAATGCTTGTCTAGCCACAGTTATAGTAGTTATATGTGGAAATTCAGTGATAATTAAAATATACTGTCTGCTGCTTATTTAAGAATTAAACAGTGGTGACTGTATTTTTTTTTAAAGCTGTAGCCTGTAGCCTATAGAGCAAATGAGCAGAGTTAGGATTAAGAAACCTAAGTTTTATCTGCACCATACGTGTGAATGGAAACATCTCATCCTTTTTCATAAAAAAATTGACAATGTATCAAAGAGTAATACGCAATGTTATAAATAGGTGTAATAGGTCTCACACACCAAAGACAATCACAATCTGACTCAGAGCTATATAGTATAATACATAGTATAATACTATGTATATTATAACATGGAAACCTACATATTGTTGCTGCTCACATTTTCTCTCCTTCAGTGACCAAACCAAACTAAGTAAAGAAAGTAACTAAATAAGTAACTACTATTAACATTACAGAGTGTGTACCAAAGATCCTGCTCCTATAGCTTCATATTAACATACTTAAATAAGTTTTTGTTTGAGACTTGGGTGGAGGTTCAGCTCCTCTCTAGGTGTAACCTGAGAATAAACACCTGTGGTCATATGACACTTTACCTTAAACATGTGAAACTTAAAATACTTCTAAATCAAAAACTTCTTAACAGACATTTGAATTAAACTTACTTCTTGAAATGACTCAATTTTCCTCTGATGAAATGTCACACCCCTTTGTGCCAGCCTACAAAAAGTAAGCACAAATAAATGATAGAATTTAGTGTTGCACTGTTAAAATGTGTCAACAGTAAGAAAAAAGTTACCCACCAATCCATCAGCCAGGGCAGGTATGTTTTACCCTCCACCATCAGGGCAGTGTTGAACCATCCCCGTCTAAAATGTTGGAAATAGAATAAGGACTCAGGTCACTCCAAAACTAATAAAAGTCACACACATGTGGTGTGATTCAGAATGGATAAGTGTGTTGAGTTTATATGTATACTTTGGGGTTTGTTAATGTACATACTTGCATCCAGGAAACATCTCCAACTCTCGCTTGGTGAGCTCTCTAAAACCTAAAACAATATCTTTAAATGCGGGTTCCTGCAATCAGAAACAATGGATACAAAATATCATTTGTCTTGCTCATCTTTTAATTTATGCAATGCACTGTGTTTGGTATATTTTTACATGTAAAAAGTGAGCCTGTGTTTATCCAGTAATAATTAGTAGTTCCCATTGTTTTTCGTGTGATTCCAGCTCCTCCTTAGCACCACTGAACAAAGCATTACTTTCAAAGGGGCTCTATACTAGTGGCTTGTTTCAGTGATAAACGTTGCACTTGGGTCAACTGACGTCAGAAATAAACTACTTGCTGTTAAACTTTAACTGCTATCAGATTGACACATATCTATTTTTTAATATGGTTACATTTTAACTGCTATTATCATATGATTAGATTTAACCACTAATAAACTGTGGTAATCTATTTTACAGAATGGCACCTTTGTTTTTTGTTGTAAGAGATAAGGTCATCTTGAAATTAGGTCATACCAAATTTCTTCAAGGGACTACTCACAGGTCCTGGTTGAATGCAGACATTGTAGCCAGATTGAAGGAATATGCCCATCTTTACACAATCTGGTGTCTTGAGGAAACTCAGCAAGTAGTCAAACGTCTCCTTTTTCCACTTGCTAAAAAGGTGATTAAAAGTGTGCAATAAAAGTTTGTGTATGCAGTTAAATGAAGAAACATAAAATGCACTCACGTTTCCTCAATGTTTCCATCGTCATAGAAGTATGGCTGCCATAAGCCAGCAGCCCCATCACTAGTGGTCAGTGGAGTGAAACGGTCAGCATACACATCAATGGTCAGTGGCTTTACAACAGAGTGATAATGCTGGTATATGCTCTGAGCAGTGGACAGTCCAATGACTCCAGCTCCGATTATGGCCACACGCATGCTGTACTTCCCTGGGACGCAAGAATAAACCTACTATCACTTCACAAGTCCATAATCCTTATAAAGCAAGTCCTGTGTAAAACTGTGTCTGTAGCAAGGAGGCAGCCTCAATAAAAGGTATTGATGAAAAAAAAAGTCTATCGATGTGAGTACATTTTGTAGACCACTTTAGAAAACCAACAGCAACACAACTAACAGAATAATCCTATGAGTGCAAACTAACAAAAAACAACAAAAACTCAAATGCAAAACTTTGTATTTGCATAAACTACATAAACTGCAAAGTATAAGTAATACCTGTACCTTTATTGACAGCTACTTCAGGAGGAGTTCATGTGACTACTAAAAAAGTGAAGCTCTTTCACATTGCCATGCTGTGGGAAAGTGGGCGGGGACTGATCCAACCACATGACCAGGCATTTTTTGGTTGTAAGTTTGACCCCTAAGTCCCAAACATATATCCATTGAAATATTGTTGCAGGAGTGATTTAAAGTTGTTAAACAAATTTAGGTTTTATTGTTCCCATTAAAAATTGGTAGTAATAATAATAATACAAATAAAGCGTATTTTAATTTTTTTTATTTGAACCAGACACATATGTATGTTAATTGAAGACTCAGAAAGATGTTTTTTATTTATAAACACATAATTTACATTGTGTTTAATTGTTTCTGTGGGTTTACTTCTGTTTTAGTAATAACCTGGGAGGAGTTCGGGGAGGCCATGGAGGAGGACTATCAGTTGGCCTCAAAAAAATTCTGGCAAACCGTCCGCCGCCTCAGGAGGGGGAAGCAGTGCTTCACCAACACTGTTTACAGTGGAGGTGGGGAGCTGTTGACCTTGACTGGGGATGTTGTCGGGCGGTGGAAGGAATATTTTGAGGATCTCCTCAATCCCACCGACACGTCTTCCGTTGAGGAAGCAGAGGCTGGGGACCCAGAGGTGGACTCGTCCATCACTCAAGCTGAAGTCACTGAGGTGGTTGGAAAGCTCCTCAGTGGCAAGGCACCGGGGGTGGATGAGATCTGTCCTGTGTACCTCAAGTCTCTGGATGTGGTGGGGCTGTTGTAGTTGACACGTCGCTGCAACATCCCATGGTGGTCGGGGACAGTGCCTCTGGACTGGCAGACCGGGGTGGTGGTCCCTCTCTTTAAGAAGGGGGACCGGAGGGTGTGTTCCAACTATAGGAGGATCACACTCCTCAGCCTCCCTGGGAAAGTCTATTCCAGGGTACTGGAGAGGAGAATTCGGCCGATAGTTGAACCTCGGATTCAGGAGGAACAATGCGGTTTTCGTCCTGGCCGTGGAACAGTGGACCAGCTCTATACCCTCTATCGGGTGCTCGAGGGTTCGTGGGAGTTCGCCCATCCAGTCCACATGTGTTTTGTGGATTTGGAGAAAGCGTTTGACCGTGTCCCTTGTAGTGTCCTGTGGGGGGTGCTCTGGGAGTATGGGGTCCGGGGCCCTTTACTAAGGGCTGTCCGGTCCCTGTACAACTAGAGCAGGAGCTTGGTCCGCATTGCCAGTTGTAAGTCAGACCTGTTCCCAGTGCATGTTGGACTCCGGCAGGGCTGCCCTTTGTTACAGGTTCTGTTCATAATTTTTATGGACAAAATTTCTAGGTGCAGCCAAGGGCCGGAGGGAGTTCAGTTTGGGGGCCACAGGATTTCATCTCTGCTTTTTGCGGATGATGTTGTCCTGTTGGCTTCTTCAGGCTGGGACCTTCAGTGTTCACTGGGGCGGTTTGCAGCCGAGTGTGAAGCGGCTGGGATGAGAATCAGCACCTCCAAGTCCAAGGCCATGGTTCTCGACCGGAAAAGGGTGGCTTGCCCTCTCCAGGTTGGAGGGGAGTTTCTGCCTCAAGCGGAGGAGTTCAAGTATCTTGGGGTCTTGTTCACGAGTGAGAGAAGGATGGAGCGTGAGATTGACAGGAGGATCGGTGCAGCGTTTGCAGTAATGCGGTCATTGTATCGGTCTGTTGTGGTGAAGAAGGAGCTGAGCGGAAAGGCAAAGCTCTCGATTTACCGGTCGATCTACGTTCCTACTCTCACCTATGGTCATGAGCTTTGGGTCATGACTGAAAGGACAAGATCCCGGATACAAGCGGCCGAAATGAGTTTCCTCAACAGGGTGGCTGGGCGCACCCTTAGAGATAGGGTGAGGAGCTCTGTCACCCGGGAGGAGCTCGGAGTAGAGCCGCTGCTCCTCCACATCGAGAGGAGTCAGTTGAGGTGGCTCGGGCCTCCTGGACGCCTCCCTGGGGAGGTGTTCCGGGCATGTCCCACTGGGAGGAGGCCCCGGGGAAGACCTAGGACACGCTGGAGGGACTATGTCTCTCGGCTGGCCTGGGAACACCTTGGGGACCCCCCGGTAGAGCTGGAGGAAGTGTCTGTGGAGAGGGAAGTCTGGGCATCTCTGCTTAGACTGCTGCCTCCACGACCCGGTCCCGGATAAGCGGAAGAAGATGGATGGATGGATGGATGGAATAAATACTCCAGATATGATTAATCAATTACTAAATTATTTGACAATTATTACAATAATCGATTATAGTCAATTAATCCAATTAGTTGTTGCAGCCCTAGTAAGCTTACATCTAGTTCAGGGCTATTCAACAGGTGGCCCGGGGGCCAGAACCAGCCCATCAGTCAAAATGGAATGGCCCTCAGCCAGCCTACCGATAAATAATAAATAAACCTTTTAATGGTTACTAAATTAGTAGCTATTATTGTGATTTTATTAAACCAGAAGCTGGTTAGGCTTAGTTTACTTTCACTTTTCTTACTTTTTTCTTAAGTTGTTGTGGCTGTGATTTTATGTTACGTATTCAATAAACATGTAAAAAATATGGGCAGTCTTTGTGTCAGTTGTACATCCAGCATGAGAGTAAAAGTACCAAGAATAAGCGGCCCCCAAGCCACAACTTTTCAGATAATTTGGCCCACAGTAAAATAGAGTTTAATAGTGTCTAGTTAGTAGGTGTAATTCTCCTCCTCAGGACAGCACACCTTGTTTGAGTGCACTGTAAAAATCTGTGAGAAGGGGTTACCTGGTTATATTTTACTTACAAAGTAAGTAAAATAAAAGTGTGCAGAGACAATGAGCCTGGGGAAGAAGGTTAATATCTGGCCTCCTGGAGAGAAAAGAAATGATTAACCACAATAAGTGCCTCCTGGGGAGCAAGATTTGCTGCGTAACATTGCAGTGATGCAGCACTTAACTTTGTGCTAAGAACACTTTCACCTCAAAAACATTGTCCAGTGTTTTACTCCTTGTGCTCTAACTCTAATTAGGCTGCTATGTTTACAAAAAATAAATACATGTGAAATGAGCTTTATATTTTACAAGTGTACAAAGTTGGTCAGAGCCTGAGTAATAAGTCAAATTAAATACTATGTGTTAACCTCTGACACCATTAGGGACAGTGGACTTTTTGTGGGTTTGATTCTCGGGCCGACACACAATCTCTCTCTGCATGTACTCCCTCTGTTACAGTGGGTTCTCTTGGGGTACTCTGGCCTCCTCGCACTGTCCAAAGACATGCATGTGTTAGGAGAACTGGTGACTCTAAAACATTGCCCCTAGTCAATGAATGTGAGAGTGAATTTTTGTCTGTATGTCACTGTGTCAGCCCTGTGACTAGCTGGCCCCTGTCCAGGGTGTGCCCCGCCTAAGGGCCAAAGTTACTGGGATAGGCTTCAGTACCTGCAACTGCTAATAAGCGGAAGAAGATGAATGAATGAATGAATGTAAAACGTATTAAAAGGGTCATTATCATGTTTACAATTCTGGCCAGGAGAGAGGTTGAGAAAATATTTTAACTTTTAAAAGTAGAAAACAATATTAAATTTTTATAGCACTATTTGGTTAGAGTACTATTTGTGATACTAGAAGTGTAGTTTTGTAAAGAGTATCTGTGTCAGAGGGTTAAAGGTTTTTTAGTTAGGAATTAAGACAAACAACACTGCCATTGGTGTGCTATTAATTTTAACTTTAGGCTCCTGCAGAAGGAGGAGGATCTGCTGGCACTTTCTGGGAGGCCATAGTAGTTCATTTACTGTGTGTCTGAGTGCCTGCTTTTGTGTATTTTGTAACTAATGTGTTATGTTCTGTTTTCTGTTATAGTTTATTTGGACAGCTGTAATGCTTTATGCAAACCAATTTACCCTCGGGTTGAAGGCTCAAGGGAAAACTTGAACCTTATTTAAAATTACTTCATTATTTTTTTTATATTTAAACAAATAAATTGTTTTAAATTCAACATAAATTAATAGTGATTATCATTGCAAACTAAACAAATAGGCTTATGTAGTGCATAGCATGTAGTTAATTTTATACAAAAGAAATGTTCAAGTTTTTATTGCTTTATTGTTTTATAATGACATCCTGCACTATAAAAAAAAAAAAAAAAAATGTTGCAAAAACTCAAAAAGGCTCAACTCAAGGCAACAGGACCCCTCAAGATTTTTGAGTTTTGGGGCAAACTCAAAATCTCAAGTTTTCAACATTATGTCTAAATATTTATTTTTTCTTATTTTGTCGTATTTTTTAACTCATCTTTCAGCCATCATACTATCCATTGTTCAGAAAAAGTGCTATTCTTTTGTTAAATTTTGTATATTTAGTTTTTTTTATTACTATCAATCAATACGTTTTCTGAACAATGGCTAGTAAGTTGCCTGTAAGATGATTTTAAAAAATCATGATAGAGGGTAAAACTTAAAATGTAAGGTTTTTAGACATATGGATGTTAAATTAGGTGAACAAAAAATATTAGTTGTTGAAAACTTGAGATTTTGAGTTGGCCCCAAAACTCAAAAATCTTGAGGGATCCTGTTGTCTTGAGTTTTTGAGTTTTCACAACTTTTTATTTTAGTTTACAGTTACACGGACTACAAAATAAAAGTGCAAAATAAAATAAAAAAAAGTAATAGTATAAATAATAATAATCAGTGGCGTAACTTGGTAATGTGGGGCCCCAGTGAAAGATTTCAGAATGGGCCCTAAAGTTATGAAGTACATTCAGGCTCATGCTTTAAGCTTTTTAATTTATAAAATGAGCTTTTTTAATGGAAAACTTGTGCTTATCAATTAATATTTATGGACAATTTTGCAAAACTATATTTGTTTTTGTTTTCTATTACAATTATCTATACAATTATCAATTATTACTTATCTTAAGAAAAAAAAAAGATTTTGGGTTGTTTGTTATAAGTTTATGAATTTAACAGGATTTAAAATAGAATTGATGTAAAAAAAAAATAAAAAAAACTATAACACAATTATGCAGTGCTCCTAATTATAATAATGGGCCCCTAAACCCCCTGGGCCCCTGCACTGCCTGATGTTATGCCCCTGATAATAATAATAATAATAATAATAATAATAATAATAATAATAATAATAATAATAATAATAATAATATACAGAAATAAGGATAAAATATCCTATACATTGCAAAAATAATAACACAGAAACAAAACTAAAATCAAGTCTTTCAAAGTGTGTGTTGGCTAACTTGGCTAATAAATAAGTAACATGGCCTCCTTCCTGCTTCCTGATCTAATGATGGAGTGACGTTCTTGCTGATGTTGACAGCGTGGCCCTGCCCACTTGAGCGCTCTATAACTGCAGCCAGCGGAGCAGTGGTGCACCTTTCTTTCTCTCTCCGTGTCTCTCAGCCATGGAAGCAAACATAGTGGTGATGGGAACTGAGAGCGTGGGCAAATCAGGTGAGGAGGACTAAAGACTTTCATCCACAGATTTACAGAGGGAGAGCACAGGTAGAGACTTATTGTGGGATATGTTTTGCAGCTCTGACGGTGCGCCTGCTCACACGGAGGTTTATTGGTGAATATGGTGACATTGGTAAGTACTGTGTCAGTAAAAACAGAAGAAGAGTGGCCCATGTGCTCTGGCTAATTTGTAAACTTTCACTTTTGCAGAGTCTATCTACAGCCACAGCTTCCTGATAGAGGGAAAACAGATTACAGTCAACATATGGGACTCACCTTACTCTCAAGTAAGACTTTTTATAGTTTGTTTATGCTCAGAGATGGAAGTACTCAAATTCTGTACTCAAGTTAAACTACTGTTACTTCAAAAAAATATAAACTTAAATAGAAGAAGTACTGGACCAAATGATCACTTGAGTAAAAATAAATTATTACATGTAATGTTTAGGGACAAAAATACTCACTACTACTACTACTACTGCTGTTGCTACCACTATTACTACTACTAATGCCACTGCTACAATCCCCACAAATACTACTACTGCTGTTACCCACTTTGCCACCAGAAAATACTAATATTTTGCACATACATGCAGCTTATGTGCTTTCATGTGTATCATCATATGTTAAATCTGGATACATTTTTGATCGCTACAAGGGCTGGTGATTTTTTGCTTTCAGCTGTTAAGTGCATGTTAAACCCAAAAACAGATTTTAGAGGGGATATGATTAAACGTATACTTATTTTTTTTTTTAATTCTGGTCACCTCTAAAACAGCAGCTCGTTTTACAAAGTTTAAAAACATTATGTGACTAAAAGAGAACCCTTTTAATCAGTGGAAACAGAGCTGTACATCGTTTTTTGTTTGCTTTTTGTTTTTAGTTTTTTGTTTTGATAAATGAATGAGATGACTGGATGCTTGCTGATTGGTCAGTGCTTCCTGGAGGGGTTGGGGGTTCATGGGAGATGCGTCAGAATATTCAGAGAACACAGGATTACTCAAACATGCGTGAATTAAACAAAAACACAACTCCAGATATGTTTTTGAAGAGGGAAACAACATTATAACATGGGAGAAAGCTAAGAAAAGTTGATTTTGCATAATATAGCCCCTCCATCCCTTTAAATCCCACCAAAGATTGTCAATGGAATTTAAAATTGAAGACTGAGAAGGCCACTCCAGGATCTTCCAGGATATTTTTGTCTTCTTGAAACATCTTTAACTGACAAGTCCTTCAAATCTTTGGACGCAGAATCTTTCTAAGTGCAACTGTGAGCCGGGGTGCCGCAAATAATAATAATAATAATAATAATAAACTCAGTTAAAATACCAAGGACACAGAAACGTTTGTATGACAAGACAGAGGTTTGGCTTTGAAATGTGTAGTTAAAATTTATTGAGAAATATCTATAGTAGTAAAGTAGTAAATTAATTTAGTTTATAATTAAATACCAGAGTACAAAACAAAAACCAAGTGCTCCTCACACACTTGCAGTAACGCACCCAAGGTGACCAAAAGAAATATGGGCTAATTCCCCTCCCAAATACAACCCAGGAAAACTAAAGCTAATAACTAACCAAAAATCTTGGGGACAGCAATGTATAAAACCAAGTAGAGCTAAAAAACAAGTGTTGAAATGCTAAACAGAACTAAACATAACAGTAGTAAATCAAACAAAACCAGACTAAACTAAACAGTAGCAGGCTAACACAATCCTACAATAAAAGGAAGAGGACATGCGTTAAAACCTATACAATCTTGAAAAAATAAAATAAAATGCTCATCCCACCTTAAAGTTTACCCAGGGAAATAGTCTGCCACTGATCACTTGTAAGCTCTCAAAACCAACATGAAACCAATTAAAATCAGGCTAAAATTAGGGAAAGTTAAAACCAACCTGTCCCCTGCCACATTCGCTAACTAGCGGTAGTACAACCGCCAGGCTTAACAAAACAAATGGGGACCCCTGCTGTCTGACGTGTGAAATTGTCACACAAACACAAAACAGTAACTACTTTCACTAGTACTTTTACTCAGTTACATTACTTCAAAGCAGTACAGGTACTAATTTGTCTCTTGTCAAAGTCTTGTTGTGAAAGTCCACTGAGTTCCTGCCTTCTGCTGCAGGACCGTAGTGTGGAGACCCCCCAGTTTGACAGACAGCTGCAGTGGGCCGACGCCTTCATCCTAGTCTACAGCATCTGTGACCGGGCCAGCTTCAACACGGTTACCTGTCTGCTCCATGCCATCAGATCCTCCAGAGACGCCCTGAACACAGACCCCCGCCTGCCTCCCGTGGTCATCGTGGGGAACAAGGTGGACCTGGAGCACAGGAGAACTGTGCAGAGCGAGGAGGGCCGGCTGCTGGCCCGGAGCTTGGGCTGTCTCTTCAGGGAGGTGTCCGCCGCTGAGAACTACCACAGCGTCCTCACTGTGTTTCATGAGCTGATGGAGAGGATGAAGGACAGCAAGCCCACGGTCAGGAGGCCAACAGGGTTAAAAGGGATTGTCAAAAGCATGTCCTCAGTCTTCTCCAGGAGACGGACTGACTCTGTGGAAAGTTCATAAAGATAACAGAGCCACTGTTGTATCAGATTCATAAAGGAAGACTTTCTTTAAGTGGTGCAGCTTGGGTCAGTGTCTCCTAAAGTGGTTGTGGTTTCTGCTGTCAACAGGACATTAGACTTGTATGAACAGTGTTTGCATATTATTCTATTATTCTCTTATACACAATACAAACGTTGTGGCCTTTTTCCACCAGCACAACTTGATTTTACTCCACTCTTTGTGAGCTTTTCCGTTAGGCAGCTGTGACCAATACCAGGTACTTTTTGGGTAACTGCTCAGCCAAGGTCCCAACTGAGGCAACCAGTCCTAAAATGTGAGGTTGATAGATTGTTGGTCGCTGATTGGTCAGAGAATGTTTTGTCAGTCGTGAGCCATAAGTGCGACATGAGCCACAAAAACAAAGCACCATTTTTAGAAGTCCAGACAACAGCTGAGCACAGCATATCTTTTTTGCGAGATCTCGTAAATATCTCGTAAAATGACACCATGGAGCTTTGGCGAGATCTGTCTATCTGTGTCTGCCTGGTAGGTGACAACAAAGTCCAGAGTGACCCGGAATGAGAGAATTACCTTCAAACATTGTCTCTTAGCAGTTTCACCTGGCTGTTGTAGCCCTTTCTTTTTTCTTTTTTTTTTTTTGGCTTTGCGGGTAACAAAATAACACAAAACCTGAACAAATTACAACATTGCCTCTGTGTCCTCCATTGTTGTTGTTTAAGCCATGTTTACAGGACGTCACATTAGGTAGGGGCCACTGTCCCGGCCCACAGTAAGTAGAGTAAAACGTAGTGCATAAGATGGAGTAAATCTGGGAACCTGGAGTAAAGCTGTTTGCACTGGTTCATTCATTAATTTCTGAAGCTCAAATTCAGAGAGCTTCAGCAGTTCTCAGCACGTAAGAGTTCTTCTCATGTTTAATTCAACCCGTTTACATGTTTTTCAATGAAAGGGGCACAGCATTGCATGTTTTACAACCTTTAAAAACATTGTGACCAAAATAAAGTGTTTTCAATAATTACTTCATTACTGCCATAAAGAAACAGGTGGAGAGACCAGCAGAGGGCAGCTCCATTATACTCTTTTGAACAGAAACAGTGAGAAAGAGCTTTTTACTTCTTTTAACTTTTTGTAAGATGCCATTTTACTACAAATTGAAAAATAGCTGTGATGAATCAGTGGAAACACCTTTTTTTGGATAAATGAATGAGAGCAGACTGGATGTAGAGGGCTTGTTGATTGGGCAGTGCTTCCTGGAGTGGGCGGGGGTTTGTGGCAGAGGCGGAGATCCGTGGAACCAGCCATGCCAGAGAATAGAGGATTACTCAAATATGTGTGAATGAAATAAAACCCAACTCCAGGTATGATTTTGATGAGGAGAAGAGGCAGTGATTTGCAAACTAATTTGGCACAGGTTTTACGCTATATGCCTTTCCTGAAAACAGTGGCCCCAGTTTGCCTATTTGGGGCTCTTACTACTAGTTGGATTTAGTCCTGGTTTACTCCTGGATGTGGTCTTTGTTTTGTCCTTATTTAATTATACATATCTACTTTTTCCTCCATTTAGCCATGTGTTAGTCCAGATTTTAGCTCATTTTAAAAGCCAAACATTTTTTTTTTATTTTTTTTTTTTGAGGTGGTACTTGGTGTGAAAATTTTGAGACTCACTGCACTACAT
This sequence comes from Bostrychus sinensis, assembly GCA_020698575.1. Taxonomy (NCBI): domain Eukaryota; kingdom Metazoa; phylum Chordata; class Actinopteri; order Gobiiformes; family Eleotridae; genus Bostrychus; species Bostrychus sinensis. The sequence goes on along the minus strand of CM036251.1, from coordinate 29,034,030 downwards.
GACATGAACCATGCTGTAGTGCTCGCAAAGGTCACGCAAGACAAGAGACAATCCTTGAAAGTGTATGTAAATGAACCCATGAGGCATAAGGAACTCTGTGTTGTACTGAAATGTATACAGAGACATATTCTCTCTATATTAGCCTTGCACTTTGAGGACATACAGTATATAAATAAATCTTACACATGCAATAAGACACTATGCACACTGCAAAATGTGCTTTTATCTGTGATGCAAGTAAATGACACTTTTAGGTCTGAGAGACATTTGTTCAAATTTAGCAGAAAATTTAAAACTTAAGACTATGTTAAATCACAGATGAAAGCATGTTGTATAATTGTACAGTAACCATTTTTGGCAGAAATGTTGCTTTATTTGTATTTATGTAAATGTAAATGCTGTAAATAAACTAATTATTGTTTTATATTCTATTTATGAGGTGATCGGTTCAAATACTGTAACCCCAACCTTCACCCAGGTTAACACTGCTTTACAGTGCTCTGTGCATTTATCAGTATAGTACTAATGACACACATCAGACTAAGTCAGTAGCTTCTCTACCTCCATGTAAACATACTGTCTGTGTCTTGTGTCTCCCATAACCTTGAATAAGGCTTGCTAATGCATTTAATTTCAAATCCTGCATCTCTGTGAAAGCACCATTTTAGAACCACACTTTTTTGACTTGTACAGAGAATTAACTTTATACTAATTACTATAAAATATTAAATACTACGCTATATTAGTTATACAGTGTGTCCAGACCTTGAGGTTTGCATTACAGGGACAGAAAAAAAAATGTGGCACTATGACAGTGGTTTTATAACATTTCAGGCTATTATGAGCACCGCTATATACATTTTTTCTATCCATGGCATGCGAAATTACCTTTTTTAACTTCCACTCTCAACAACTTGTGGCAGCTTTTTATGTGATACTGAGTATAGCAGTACAATAAGCCCTGTCAGAACTGTAAAAAGGAATTCAGAAAAATCAAGTTCTCCATTGAGACCTGGGTATTGTGGGGAAGGATTTCTCTAGAGGAGCTTTTTGATCTCCTCCTCTTACTGACTCCTGGATGTGCCCAATACCACATATTTAATGTTGCCATGGTGGAGCATCTTTATAGTGCAGTGCCATGTCATACAGAGGGTTTCCTGTCCTTATCGCTTCTGCTCAGCTAATCTGGCTTTAAGTTTGTGTTTGGGTCTGCCAATGTAAAAACAACCACATGGACATCTTTGCATTAGTAATTTACATTTTATAACTTAAAATTCTTCTTTTGGGGAGCTGTTACTTTCAATTGGCAGAGAAGGCTTGGATTAGGTGTCTTGACTCCAGGAAATTACATTGCAGCGGCAGCTTCAACACAGACAAACAACAAGACAACATCAGTTCCACACTAAGTTAAACAAATATGACATTCAACATGTGGACAAATTCATCAGAGTCAAGTCAATGTTGTGCATTAAACAGTCTAATAGCAGCCGGTAAAAATGACTTCCTAAGGCGCTCAGACTTGCACTTTGGAGCAATTAGTCTTTGGCTAAAAGTGCTGCTGTTGATCACCTCTAGGGTGTGCAGGGGTGAGCTTGGTTGCCCAATATTGCTCTCCTCCCCTCTGTCAACTGTTGCACAGTTTCAAGTTCAAAAGTTTATTTACTCTGTTTCTGTCTGCAGTGCGAGCACTTTCTCCCCAGCAAGCCACAGCAAAAAACAAAGACTGGCCACAACTGTTTGATAGACATTCTTCAGCAAGGGTTGGCAGATATTAAATGACCTTAGCCTTCTTAAAAAAAAATGCAGCTTTGTCCCTTACTGTATATGGCCTTCATATGGCTTTTCCAGTCTTGCTTAATATGAAGCGGCACAGACACATCAGACACATCAGAAGTATCCAAATGTACATGGGTGCTCTGTAGCATGTAAATGAGGGCATCATGTACGCTGATGTTTGGCTGATATGCAAACTGAAGGGAGTCCATATGAGTTAATACATTAGCCCTTATACAGGGAAGGACCAGGCTTTTAAACACCTTCATAATATGTAAGGTGTGTGATACAGGTGAGTAGTCACTGTAGTTGGTGGGATGACTTCGTTTTGGAAGAGGGACCAAGCAATATGTTTTCCAAAGCCTTGGGACCTTTTATAAATGCAGGCTCAGATTTAACAAGTTCTAAAATTCCATGCAGCTCTGCAGAACAGGTCTTAACTAACCTTGCACTAATGTTATCAGGCCCCACTGCTTTCCCCAGCTTCGATCAGTCCAGCTCCTTCTTCACCTGAGATGGATGGAGAGAAATAGATGGAACCACTAATTTGTTTAAACTGGGGAGCATATTAGGCATTATGACCTCCATTAACAGGCAGGCGGTCATAATGGTATAATTATTTGTCTCTATAATTTGGCTTTAGATAAAATGTGTTGCTGAGGTCATCGGGACATTTATCGTGTATTCTTCTGACAGACGTTATATTTTAAATCTGTTAGCTCTACATTCAGAACTGTGCCAGTCTATAGCACATGTAGGATAAAAATAGGATACATTCTAACTGGAGGAGCCCAGAACAGAACATACAGTCCTGAACAGCAAAATCCATTCTCACCCTGGACTCCTAGACCACATGGCATTTCTTCTTTGTGGCAGTGTGTTTCTATTCTTCTTAAAGTGCTGCTGTAGGGGGTCTGGAATGTCTGCACGGCAAAGGAAAAACTGTGCGAAGCAGGATGAGGCAGAGGGTGAAACTTTTTAATAAGAAATGTGTTAACTGCAGAGAAATGCCAAGTATCGGTTTGCCGCTGGCCTTCACTGCCCTCCCCGCCTCCTCAGAGACTGAGGACCTCCTGCTGTGCGGTGAGTTCACAGTCCACCCCCCGGAGCAGCAGTCCAGAGAGAGCAGAGTTCAAACGACTTTTCACATTTCAATAGTCTTTTAAGCACTGACAGGTTGCGGCACATGCATGGTTGTCATAATCATATGATAATTTTGAAGCTCAAATTTCAAGTGGATATCAGCTTATGGACATTTATTCATTTTTATGAGCAAAAGCTTAAGTTTTAAAAATATTATTAGCTAGGGGCCTAGGGCTGTGCCAAAAATAAAATTTGATGTAGAATGGCGATCAAGCGTGGGGTCTCAATAATAAGCTTTGGTAGTTTTTCCTCTATATGAGCAACTTTCCCAGCCAATCCAGCGGCAGTAGCTTAAATGTAGAGGCTCAGGAGCGCATGCACATTTCTGGTTATCATCCACCTGTTACAAAGACAACAAGAGTGGAGTTTTGAGGAATAATCATCTTAAAACGCACTACCCATTTGAGCACAGAGAGCATTAAAAACAAGCAACAACTGTCTGCAGCAACAGCGCTGGCAATGGAACGTCCTACAATAGTTGTACTGTACAATACAGCAGTCCATAGACTCATAGAGACAGAATAGAACACTAGAGTCAACATTCTAATGGTTAGCTGCCATATTATGACTGTAGCTATTCTAGCAAGTGCTATGTAAACTAATGGGGAGCAGCACTTGCTTTCATGATATTCTTTTGATTTATTCTGTTAATTTGATAACTTTTGTATATATATATATATATATATATATTTTTTTTTTTTTTCTAATGTCTAGTCTTACTTAGTTTACATGCCTCAGCACAGACACATTTTGGAAAATTCACAGTTTCCAACTTGGTATAATGGCTCATTTTAATTCATTGTCATTATACTCTTATACTTAGTGTAATGGCCATCTGTTCTAATACTTTTACAAATACAAACATACAGTGGTTCTGGATAAAGTACAGACCACTACAAATAATAATATGAATATTAGATTACTTTTTGTATTTTGCTAAAAAAAAAAAAAAAAACCTACTGATAGAGACTGCCAGACTTAGTAACAGTTTAAAAATATCGCTGTTTCTCAATTTCCAACATTTATTTTTTAAAGTTATGTCATTGTTTTTACATTACTTAGCATTAGAATTTGCCTTGTCCTACAGTCAAAAGATGACCGCCGGAATTGCCACTGAAGCTGGCAAATCTAGTGTTCAATGTCTATGCATAGAATTGTATTTTGCTACAAAAAAAAATAAAAATAAAAAAAATATAAAAAAAATAAAATCCAGATAACAAATGGGCAAAACTGTCCCAAAATATACAAAGCCTCATGACACTGCGGAAACACTATCTGCACTTAGTAAACAGGGTGTGGACAAAGGAGCCAGAGCTGTGGTGTGTCATATGATGATGATGATGGTGTCTCTTCACTTGAAAAAAAAACTTTACGAGAACAATGTGGAGTTTAAAATAGCCGTTTATCTGTTAACAAAACATAACAAAACTAGGTCCAGGATGCATGAGGAAGCAACAGGACTATGTGCAACAAGCAGGAGTTTCCCCTGCACTCACAGTTTTAAAGGTACTGTAAGAAGCATGCGATCGAACTGGTTTAAAAACGGTCTTAATCAAAACCATGTTCTCTTTTCTGATTGGATGATTGGCGATGCAGTTTTAGAACCAAAACACAAATGTAAACAAAAAACACAAAAAAAAAACAGAGGCATTGTGTAAAACTTATTTTTAATTGTTAAAAACTCAAATGTGCCATTGTTATCAGTAAAACTAATCTTTGATTTAAATATGTTTACCTCATATCTTGGTACACATGTGGGTAATTGTTATGGAATATTAAAAATATATACTGCTCCTTGCACCTTTAATTAATAGCCACTAAAACTCAAATATTATTATCACCTTTTATATATCCTTGTTTATTTGTTTAAATTATTACTTAGGTTCTACATCTTTATTTAAATCCCTGCCTTTTCTATTACAATGAATAAATAAGCCATGTTTATATGTTTTAGTTGAACACATAAAATCGAATCAAAAATCAAGAAATTATGTCTTAATTATATTTTTTTGCCATATAGTAGTTAGTTCTGTGCATTAACTGTGCACCAAATCATCATCATACATGAAGTCTGCAGATGAGTCATAGTCAGCCTGCTCACAGAGAATGAGCAGGACCACGGGCCAGTCCTCAGTGAATTTGCGGAATGGTGAGACAGCTCTTTTTTAAACTTTTATGTGTCAAAAACTTTCCCCACCTCGTTATCAAAAACATGGACATCGAGCTGTCTGACAAATATCTGGGAGTCATTTTAGACAATAAATTGTGTTCTGAACTTTGAGTGGATGCTGTTTCAAAAAAGACTTCCTGAGGAAATAAATCCTTTGGCTTTGTTTTATCCTGCTTTTATTGAATCACTTTTGTCCTTGTGTTGCTGCTTGATTTAGGAAGCCTTTCCCTGTCACAAAAACAGACTTAGCAGTTCAGTCAAAGTAGCACATCAAATTTCAGGAAGGAGTCAAGCTCATCTAGAGGACTTGTACATGAGACGAAGTCTCAGGACCATCCCCTACAGAGGGCAGTTTGAGCTGCAGTAGCTCAGTTGGTAGAGCCGCTTGTCCAATAACCAGAAGGTTGGCGGTTCAAACCCCACTCCCACCTGTTGCATACTGTCGTTTTGTCCTTGGGCAAGACACTTAACCCACCTTGCCTCCGGTGTCTGCGCACACTGGTGTATGAATGTGAGTGTGAATGGGTGAACGGTTCCTTGATGTAAAGCGCTTTGAGTGCCCATGAAGGTGGAAAAGAGCTATATAAAAATGTGACCATTTACCATTTTACCCTCTGTGTAGCGGTATAGAGCTCCTTGCAGGATGAAAAGATTGCAGAGATTTCTGCGGTCAATCATCAATATTGTTTCCATTCAACAACTGATTAATTTGTTCTGGAGCCCAGTCCACAGTGAGCGACTTCACTCAGAGCTGTGAACTAAGTCTAAGGCATCAGATGCAGACACTTTTAACAATGTAGAATGTTACTATAATTACACATTACCTACTGATCATTAGAGACTCACAGTGTTTAATCTATCATGCTATGCTCCATGCAGGCTATGTCCTGTTGCTTTCTAGAGGTCAGTCACATTTTGTCTGCACCACTTTGCACAATCAGCATGTTTACATGGAGACAGAGACATTTCAATTATTGTGTTTATCTGATCATACCTAAAGTTATGAAGGTCTCCTATTATGCCAAATCAACTTTTTTGCACTTTTAACCATGTTATAATATTGTTTCCTCCTCAAAAACATACCTGGAGTAGTATTTTGTTTCATTTATGCATGTTTAAGTAATCCTTGTATGCTGAGACTATCATGGTTTCCAGACATATGAAACCAGGAAGTGCTGAAGCGGTTCTAAAGGCCGGGAATTTAAGTTTCAGACCAGCCCTGAGTCAACTTATAACTAGAGATATGTATTTTCTGTCATTTTTCTTATGCAAAAAAAGAGCTATGATCAAAGGGCATTCTGGGGGCCTCATAGAGCTAAAGAGCCAAACGTCCACAAAAAACAACTTTTTATAACAAAGCTATAAGAGTGGGAAGAAAATGCATGATATTGTAATTACTATTGAAATGAAAACATACCTAAAAATGTATTGGATATCACCTGCAGTAGCAAAGACAGAATTCAAGTGTTTTAGGTCCTACGAAGTACACACAACCAAAGCCAGGGGATTTCTTAATCCCAAATATCATATTCTCCCTAAATGTAGTGTAGCTGTCCAAGATAAGGAGCTTCAATACTTTAGAACAAGTGTTTGCCATCAGGATATACTGTGCTGGTAAGAAATGGAAGGGATGGGGCTGGGGATCTATACCAGCTGGAGGCACACTTACCCCTGAGGCAAAAATGAAGATCTGTCCTGGTTATGAAAGAGGGATTTGAAACAGAACAGAACAAAGAAATCAAATTAACTGGAGTTGGGATTGCAGGGTCTTATACAAAAGCAAGGATAAAAAAATTTATCCTCTTTACTGCACAGCTATACTCAAAACATAAACAATACTGGGACACAAAGTAGTAGTATAGTGTCAGTTATTTCAGTCAAAACACCCAAACTGTATATAGAATATCTTTATAAGTGTAGTCTACTCTGGATTTGCTTCAGTGTTCACATATATTCAAATTAAAAGCACATACAGTGAAATAAATAAAGATAATTTGGACTTTTGTGTTTTGTATAAATTACCCCTGTGAAGCCTGAACTATGAGATAATGTGAGGGTTTAGTATTGAACCAGCTTTAAGGGCTATAAACAAAAACAAAAACCTTTGATCAATGCACATACTGTGTGCTGCCACTGTGTGTATATTAAACCTGTGTATTACTCTTTGAATTGAACTACTGAAAGAATTTCACTTTAGTGTGACATCCTCATTTACTTATGTGCATTTGTAGCTATTGCCTTTAGTGATACTGTGATAATAATGCAATGTTTTTTGATGAAATACTCAGCTCTAGCAATCACTTAACACCAAACTTTTAACATACCATTGTCATATGCCAAAACCAGGGCGGTGTATTTGCTGTCCCATTTTACCTAGTTTAAAAAAAGTTAAACAGTTTTTAAAATAAATGTGACAAACTGGTCATGATAAAATAATTTAGAAAAAATAACTGGTCAGGTAAAACGTGGGTCACATCAGAGTCCCACAATTAGACCAGTTTAAATCTCATCTCAACTATATGCAATGTTGCCACCAGATGTCGCCAAAGGACTACACAAAGCACTTGACCACAGCGTTGTAAACCCTATCGATTTGATGAGGAATTGAGAATCATTGTCGTTGGTGTCAGTGATGGTTAGAAGAGCGGTGCAGGTAACGGCCAACCCCTCTCCATTCATGTCAGCTGCTTGAATCCTCAGTTTGTACTCTGAAAGGTTCCTTCCTTCTGAAAGGGAAGTTTAAAATACTGGTTAAAATTGAGTAAATGACAAAAATAAATGTTTTTTTTTTTTTTTTTTTTTTGCTGAATGCGGTACCTCTCTGTTCAGTTCACCTCTGGTCAGACTAACAGCTCGACTCAATAAGTTTATTGTAAAATGTTACCTGCTGTGGGTACTTCTGATGTCTGGGACAATATTTGATATTTAATAGTGGCATGGTCAGTATCTGGGTCATCTCTGTCTATGACTGTTCAGAATCACCTATTAAGAGAACAAAAACCTTGTAATGTGAATGAGACATGCAAACAGTTTATAAGTAAATGTGTTTTTCTGACTGGCCTTTACTTTCACTCACTCTGCCATGGAAAGAGTTGGAAAGAGATGGAAAGAGTGTATTCTGGTCGATTGTCATTCTGGTCAATGATTAAAGAAACAGACTTTCATAATAATTAAGAAGGCTGCTACAACTGCACCAAGTATACACTCACCGGCCACATTATTAGGTACACCTTGCTAGTACCGGGTTGGACCCCCTTTTCCCTTCAGAACTGCCTTAATCCTTCGTGGCATAGATTCAACAAGGTACTGGAAACATTCTTCAGAGAGTTTTGTCCATATTGAGAAAATGGCATCATGCAGTTGCTGCAGATTTGTCGGCTGCACATCCATGATGTGAATCTCCCATTCCACCACATCCCAAAGGTGCTCTATTGGATTGAGATCTGGTGACTGTGGAGGCCATTTGCGTACAGTGAACTCATTGGCATGTTCAAGAAACCAGTCTGAGATGATTCGAGCTTTGTGACATGGCGCGTTATCCTGCTGGAAGTAGCCATCAGAAGATGGGTACACTGTGGTCATAAAGGGATGGACATGGTCAGCAACAATACTCAGGTAGGCTTTGGCGTTGCAACGATGCTCAATTGGTACTAAGGGGCCCAAAGTATGCCAAGAAAATATCCCCCACACCATTACACCACCACCAGCCTGAACCATTGATACAAGGCAGGATGGTTCCATGCTTTCATGTTCTTGACGCCAAATTCTGACCCTACCATCCAAATGTCGCAGCAGAAATCGAGACTCATCAGACGAGGCAAAAGTATCCACACACCTTAACCATGTACTTAGGAAATGGCCCTCTATCATTTTCAGGGAAGTACATCAGAGGAATCACCCACTCCTTTTTGATCCATTTCAAGTGGCCAGACATATATTTTGTCGTGAGGTTCTCCATGCTTATACTGTACATGCTCTGTTGGGAAGACAAACATCTCAGGTGTCTTGATTTAAAAAAGCACAAAAGGCAAAGAAGTACATTTAAACTTACATTGTAATTGTTGCTTTGTAATCTTGAATTTGAAGACACTGCTTGGACCTGTCTCAGGTAGAACAGCAGGCCACTGTAAGAAATGTGTCAACATATAAATTTTTTTTAGTAATTTGAATAACAAGTGACAAAAATACATATGATTTACCTGGAATTGTGAAGAAAAACAATGATTCCAAATGTCTTAAAGCAGTCCATTATTCCCAGAAATCTTCTATGGCCAATCTTCACTACATAAACTTGATTTGTTTTTCAGCCTTCTTCTGCCTGCATCTTCGGTGTATTCTTTCCAGAAGTAGGACTGACCCAACTGAAGAGCACTTGCAGCTCTTTAGGACTTTAAACAGTTAAATCTGAGTAACTGTTAGATTTTATCAGTTGGGGAACCAGCTAAGCTAAAGGGGACCTCCTGCTGTGACACAACACACAGGTTTGTTAATGCAGGTAAAGACTTACACGCTCCCTTTTCCTATTTGTTTTAATCATCAAATATATGTACAAACCACAACACACACATAACTTTAAAATAGATATAGAATAAATTAGATTTTAGCCTTTAACATGCATTTTGATTTAGCTAACCATCCTGTTATATATTTTAGTTGGAATAGTTTTAGGCATGTGTTTACACAATTTTTAAAAAGTGGGTTGGCTATGAGAATCATTTCGTGACATTACGATCTAGTTTATTTTGTCAACTATTTCTCACACAACTTCAGAAGCACTGTTGAAAAGGACCTAACCCTTTTAAAACATGGTTATCAGCTGGTCTGACTGAAGGATCAAATTTTATCCTTGACCATTTTATTATAGGTCTTATAGAAATGTTGCCAAAAAAAGAAAAAAGTAAAACTTGTTCTTCCACTTTTGTTGTAGTGATGGGCTATCTGGCTCTTTCCAAAGTTTAGACTCTTTAGGCTTAGCAGCCTTAGAAGAGCTGGCTCTTCTAGCTCCCACATGGTTGGTCTGTATACCTGGCCTGTCCCACTACACTCGCTGTCTTCCTTACTTACTTGCTTTTCACATGATGATATGATCCTGGTCTGTCCTCACATGTGATTGGTTGCATGGTGTTTCCATCGAAATAAATTCCGCTCTGCTAGCATGTTTTCTTAGCAGAGCTGACCAGGAGCAGCTGAAGATTCAGTTCATTCACTGATACACTCCAGAGAATAGGCTCTTAAAGCTGGCTCATTTGCAAATTTATCAAATTTTTTTGGACTTTGTAATTAAAACAATATTTCGTCTTTAAATAAGTTGAATATTTAAACAATTTTATCCTGCCTGTGGTCCACTTTAAGGCCTTGAACCACAATTTGTTTTAGATATCATTATGTCACACATCAAAACGAATTTGATTGAACATTTAATATTAAATTTCTGCAGATGTAACAAACACATTTTCACATGTAAAAACATAGATCACAGTTTTTTAACATAAATTAGGGGAAACATAATACAATTAGGACAAAATGTGCAAAAGACAAAAGGCATACATTTCTTCTTTATGATTAACAACACGTACTGTATCTTGTACTGCATATATCCACAAGGGTAAACTTTCAGGCACTTTTTATGTAAATGTAACATGCCGTAAAGGTTACACACCAAACAACGGAAAACTGAGATAGTTTGGAGTTTGACAAATATAGAGGTTATATTTACTAATAACCAGAGTGCGATTTGTTAAAAAACCTGAGGTGGGGATGTTTTGTGAAAAGGAAGGTGGGGTGGGTCTGGGGGTCCTTCCCCAGAAAATGTTTAAAAGAGCAAACCACATTTCCTGCTTTCTGGTGCATTTTGATGTGTTTATGGTTTGAGGAAGATTATTAATATAATCTGATTTCAGATTAATTTAACAGTGAAAGTGAGTTCATTCACAAGTTACAGAAAGCAAAGAAGGCAAAGGAATTCTATACTCATTTTCATGGGAACAGAGAGGAAAGACTTAGACGTCAGAGTTTGCTCTGCATGCAGTGACAGCGAAACTTCTTCATACACCTTGTCCCCTCACTCCCATGTGAATCTGCGAGTGAGAGGTGGGCTTTAGGCGAGGGGAGTATCCAATCACAGAAGAGGTTATCTGTGAGAATGCCACGCCATTGGCTGTCACAGCATGCTCCGCAGGGGAAGGAGAGTGAACGAAACAGAAGCTACAGAGCGATCCTCAAAGAGTAAAAGAGTAAAATGTGGGACACAGGCAGCCCTAATTTTCTGAACATGTCATGGAGTCATGCACAAAGTCACCTTATTTTATCCCCCCTGAAGGTAAAGCAGAGGGGGGATGGAGAGAACAGGAGCAGAGGCAGGGACAGACAAACAAGAAGGGGAATACCCCCAACCCAACCCCACCCCAGCAAATCGCACCCTGCAAATAACTACATTTTTTTTTTATTTTTTTTTTTAGATTTTTTAAAGGGACTCACCTGTGAGTCCTTTGGTGTCAATACCAGATCCTTCCAACCTACCTTAGCTATGATGAGGTCTAGCCAGGTCAGAGTTCAGATAGACAATAGTAGCAGTGATATCATCTCTGTACATTCGTGCAAGGTCTTCTGGAAGTGAAAGCAGAGAGGCCAGTTTCTCTTGGCACAGGTCTCCATAATCTCCTTTACTGAGAGCATGTCTGATGAGGTGTGTAGCGACGTTTGTGTCAAGCGCTGGGGAGGCTCGGGCACGGCGTTTCAGCAAAAGTTCATGTAATTTACCCAACTTCATCTGTCTCTCTGACTGAGTGACTGGAGCCTGAAAAGACAAAAGTAGTCTAATTGCATGTACATGAATGAGGACTATAACTGTATGTCTCTTGCAATGTTTAGTCTATGTAGAGATAGAATACGCTAACTTTGTGTAATATAATATGTATAACGTGCATACTAATACAGTGTATATTTATGATCTAATAACAAGAAAGCCAGTTTAAAGAAGCAGCATGTGGTCTATAATTGTGTTTGCCAAATAAAGAGACATAATTTAATAAAGATACAAAATAATAATTAAAAAAAAAAGCTTCTCAGGCTTCTCAAAGCGGTTTATGTCTACTATTCACTCACTCATCAATCACACTCAGTGGTGGTAAGCTACTTCTGTAGCCACAGCTGCCCTGGGGCAGCGTGGCTGCCATTCTGCGCCTACAGCCACTCTGACCACCACCAATCACACAGTCACACTAACACATTCATACAAGGCAAGGTGGGTGAAGGTAGGTGGGTGGGTCTTGCTCAAGGACACAACAATGAGTGGATTAGTGCATAGCCTCTCTTTTACGGCTCTAGGACACCACACTATTCTCCAACACAGCACTACATCTGGAAGCAATTGGACAGATATACAACCAATAAAAAAAACACGGGCAGTATGAATATATGCACAATAACCTGCACAATTTGGAACACATACAAAAATAACCAGTGCTTAAAGTCCACCCTAATTTTTGCTTTCTATTTTTATTTTTATTGTCTTTTCGACATTCATGATTGGATTTTAAGTGTGGAATAAAGCAGATTTTTATGATGCAATTGTCAAATTGTGACATAAAATATAATAAAAGTAATCCTGCAGTAAAAAAAAAACTCTTATATGGTTATTGTAATTTGGCTCTTTACTAAATGAGAGAAATAGATATCTCTTTCTGAAAAACTCACTCTATTTTTTTTTTTGCCCAGAACTACCCAAAATATTGTCACAAAGATAAAGAGACATTTTCATGCATGATTGACTGTACTGTTACATGTCTAGTGAAATATTTTTGTTAAAGTATGCGTAACTTTTTGTTTCTAAATTGTATACTACAGTACACATTATTTTTTTTAACTAACCTGCTGGTGAATCCCACTCAGATGCTCTCCAACAAGGCGTACTGCCTCTTGACTTGAAAGTTCATCCCATAATCCGTCTGTGCCGAGAATGAGGAAGCGGTCTTGAGGCCGGAGCTTGTGATAGGTTATCTCAGGTGTCACATCGAGGTAGGGTGGAGTCAGGTAGTTAGGAGGAATGTAGTTGTACAGGTTTAGGGAGTCCAGGTCCACAGTGGACTCCAGGCTGGCAATAATGCTCTGCTGTAACTCAAGACTCCATTTGAATCTCACATCACCGAAAGCACGCAAGGGCATCAAAATCTACAAACAGAATAAAACTAAATAGTAAAACTACTGCATAAAATAATTTGAGTAAAGAAAGAAAGACAGTGTGCTCACCCCAAGCAGTCGGTCATCTGTGACCACTGTATCTCTCTCTGAACATGGGTGCTGGGCCTTTAGCCGCTCCACCTCAGCAGGATTCTGATAGTTGTGGTCCCAGGAAAGAGGCAATGCACTCCATGAACCATCCTCCTCTTGAATCCCTAACACAGCCCTGCAATCACCTGAATTGGCCACATGTATGGCATCTGCGCCAACATGAGCAACGCACGCTGTACAACCAGCAAATGCAACCTGAGCAGAATACGAGGCATTAGTCAAAGTCTGTAGGAGATTCAAACCAACTTTATCAATCCCTAAGGTAAAAATCAATTAAATTAGTACAGTGTTTTCTATACTACCTGGATGGCTGTGCTTTTCATCAAGTTGTTGGAAAGAGGAACCTGAGCCTCCAAAGAGATGTCGGCATCCAGCCTTTTGAAAGCCCGATCCAGAGCATCAGGAGGGCTAAAATGTATAGTGAGGTAAGCTATTAGAATATATTATATTGTCTTTTATATTTCTGTTTCTAGGGTTGCAGTCAAATACCCAAATCAGGTGATTAAAACATACCCATTCTATATTATTACCATTAGCTGTCATTAATGGAATCAAAATGAGGGTTTTGTGTCCTTGCCAATAGTTTATAATAACACAATACTGAACTGCTAGTTATTAACTATAAAAAATAACGGCTTGAGTCGGTGTGAGTCAGTGCAAACCTGCTTCAACCTGACAAAACTTTTATCCTCCACTTTCAGATTATTCAAATTACTATGTGTAGTCTGTGCGGCCAGCTGGATCTGAGCCTATTCAGAGATAAGGATCTAGGTGTGTTGTCTGAGAGTGTAGCCAACTGTAATAAATCCAAAAGCATTACAAGCCATAATTGAATGAAGAGGGTTAAGTATTCCTAATCTGACTTACCTCATGCCTTTACCATGTTCTTCACTGTCCAATAACTCCTGCCAGAAAACTCTGAGGTGTTCAATGTAGAGTGACGCAGATTCTCTGTAATTATAGTCCGAGTGATGTTTATACCACTGTAAAATAGGAGGAACAGCTCTGCCCTGCTCCATACACTTTTCTAGTTCCTCCAGGTTTTGCTTCGACATCATTGCAACAGCTATGTAATACAGCAGTCTCTCGCTCACAGCCTGTGCACATGTCCAGCCACCGTGACCATCAAACACTCCAAACAGCATTCCCTTTGACTAAACAAAACAAAGAAAAATTGTTAGACTTTATGTAAGTTCATGACACACAAAGATACTGAATGGAAAAAGTACCTGTAAACAGGTGGCTGCACTGCGACGGTCCTCATTGGGGGCATTGGCAGCTAACTGGTTGCTCTCAAACTTTCGAACAGAACTGAGACCCCTGCCATCAAACTCTGGCACACTCACACTCTAGAACACACAAATGAAAAATTATGATGAAAAATAATGTTTTTGGAGGTACTATGAGTAGTATATATTTTTTTCTTTTCATAAAAATTACCCACGTGTGCCAAGATATGGTGTATATATGATTAAATCAAATATTACTTTTACTGATATCAATGGTGCAGTTCATTTATTAACAATTAAAATAGATTTTACATGTTTTTTGTTAATTTTTTTTGTTTTAGTTCTAAAACTGCATTGCCAATCATCCAATCAGAAAAACAGAAAGACTGGCAACCCACAGACCATTGATTTGATTTAGACTGCAGTACTGTTTTCAAACCAGTACAAGTGCATGCTGCTTACAGTACCTTTAACATGTAGGCTATGTTTCAGACCTTTATGATATGTTTCTTGTTCATGTAAAACCACAGCACCATTACCTGCTCGTTTGACCTAAGAATGTTGTTGATTTGGACTTGGCTTAGTTGAAATTCCAAATCCTGATGAGTTGAAAAGCTGCGCTTTCTCAAAGATAAGATTTGTGTTTTGTCACTAGCGTTGATCCATGATGACAAGTGACAATACTGGAGGTGCTGAGTGTGATTACATGGAGATGCTGTAGGGTGAAGGTACTAAAAAGCCAATAAAACCAAAAACAAAACAAAAAACATTCAGTTAAAACGACAACAAAATGCTGGATTACTGCATAACTAGGTTCTGAGCAGTAAACCTGCAAACCTGGGATGAGGCAGGACTGGAAAGAATCAATGAGCATGAAGCTCTTTGAAGGATGCTGGCGCACACACGCCCAGACATCTCCGATAAGATGCTGTTAATAGGGAGGATGCAGCTTGATTACTGTATTGTCTGTAACAAGAACATGATTACAAGATTTACATTAGCTCATACAACACCATAAACTTAAAGTTGACTAAAGCTGACTAAAGTTTTCTAACGTTAAATGTGCTAGGAAGCATAACCCCACAATTTACCACCTTATTGCTGCTAAATTGTATGCTCTAACATCGCAAGATGTAAACATAATAGAGTCTACTAGCTAGCCTGCTAGCTCTGCAAAAAGTTTACCACTCCACAATAATCTGAGTGTTGACAAACTGTATTATGCACAAAGATAGTTAAGTCTATGTAATTTAAGTTAAATACCTCAGAAGGCGCCAATGTGTAAAATACAAAAATAAAAAGATGTCGACCAAAACACAGCGACGAGAACAGGCGACCAAGCGACGTAGCTCTACGTTTGACGTCTGTCTGCTTTCATCACACGCACACAGACCCTGGCCAGTGCCGTAAGGCTCCGCTGGTTGTCATGCATGATGGTTGTCACTTGCTAAACCACTTTTAATTATCAATAATTTGCGATGTTTGGCGGCAAGCGTTAATTCCATCATTAAAAAAAATTGATCGTGTTTTTAACTTAAGGTACCAGTCTTTGGAAGACAAACATTCTGTTAAGGGTCTTTTGGCGCCACAACCTGGTAACACATAATCATTAAACGCTGTTTTTAGCGGATGGCTTAAGAACAATTACCGTTAAGCTAGCTTTGTTGACTTGTAGCAGTTAACAATTAACACATGAATTGTTGTTGGCGTAAATTAAAGGTCATTGTGTTCCTAAAATGTAAGTTTACGTTAGATAAGTGGGATAGTAAAAACAGTACATTACGATTTATTCAATTGTCAGCTAACGTTAACGTTAGTTGCTGAATGCGATGGATGGAGCAATGGACTGCAGCAGTCGAAATAGTAAGTGGCAGTAACAAGTTTCTAACATGATAGTCAGTAAGTTTGAACGGACAAACAAACGTGATGACATTCGTTTTGCGTTTAGCCATCAAAACAGATCTCAGTTTGCTTCTCGAGTGTCTGAAGTTCCAGATGAAATGTCCTGATCTGCAGAAACAAGCTCTTCTTACTGTTCATTCTATCTGTGAAAAGAGAGGTAACGTTAACTTTCTTTCACAACTACATTTAGCACTACTACTGTATCATTCTTTAGTTTCATGAAGCCAGTTAACATTATATACTGTATTATGTATTATTATGCCTTATTTTAGAGCATAATGTTGAACTGCTGAGAGAAATGGGAGGTGTGGCTTTTTTAGTTAACCTCTCCAAGTCAAGCATTGTTCACTCTGATGTCAAGGAAACTGTTCTCTTTACTCTGGCAACTTTGGCCGAGGCCAATAGTAAGTAGTGTATATGGCAAAGCTATTTTACTGCAGTGCAATAGGACCTATACTTACTGAAATTTGTAGTTAACTAAAATGTCTTTTGATATTTCTTGTGTTTTATTTGTGTTTTGGTAATTGGCTTTTTTATTATATGGCAGTTTATTGCAAGAACTCACTGTGCAGAAAGGAGATTTTCACAGACCTTGCTGATTGGCTGGTGAAAGAAGATGCTTCACTGACAAAGAAGAGAGTTATTGTCTATTTTCTGTCTGTACTTGTGGCCAACAACAGTAAGATTAGAACTTAAATACTAAACTAATTGTGGGGGTAGCACAAATTGAACACTCTGTAATTCAAGTCAAATATGTAATTTAAAAAATAAAAGAATGCAAGAGTGCAGGTCAAAACAGTTTCTGTCAGAATAGCATATGTGTGAGAAGATAAAAAATATATATAAAAATAAGATAAAAAAATTAATAAAAGCCAACAAATAATTTAAATTGACCTGTCTATTCTGCTATAATAAAAAAAGGTATGATTCAAAAATGATGAATAATGCTTTGCATGTGTTTCAACATTGTTGCAGAATCAGGACAGACCCTGGCCCAAAATACTGGCTGTCTGGATGTCTTACTCAACCTTTTCAGGTGCTTTTTATTTTAAGTTTAAGTTTTATTGTATAATCTACTGTTATAACCATCAAGGGATGTGAAATGTTTTTTTTTTGTTTTTTTTGCAGGACCACTTTCCCCCTGTCTCTAGAAGGCATTTTCAAAACTGCTAATGCCACTCATCTACATCAGCTTTGGTCTTCTGTGTCTACTGCATTATGCGGATGTGTCAACAACCCTCAGAATGGTATTAATTTAATTAGATAATTAACCTACTCAGGCCTCCTGACAGGCTTGCTGGGGCCCGGGGCAAGAAGGCTTCGCATGGGCCCGTTATAATAGAAAATATATTCGCAGAGGGACCTGGTCGAAGCACAGACACAAAATGTTATCTTTAGTAAAATATTTAAAATGTGTTTTTTTGTTGTTGTTTTTTTTCCTTTTCCATTAGAGGAAGGTCAGCGTGTCTGTGTAGCTGTGTTTCCAACTGTAAAAAGCTGGTTTCAGCAGATTTCTCTTCCTCAAACTGACATTTTTCAGCCCATATGCTCCTTCATTGCGATGGCTGTTGCAAATAATTGTAAGTGCCTGTGTGTTAAGATACTACATGTACACCAATCAGGCATAACATTATGCAGCCCCATATGCAACTAACTGCAACACATTGTGTATTCACACCTTTCTATCAGAACCAAAATTAATTCATTTGATTTCAGCTTTTCTGTTGGATTGGACTGGGCCAATCACATTACTGTTTGAAGCCCCCGATTGGGCTATTTTCTTTACATACACAGTGTAATTGACCACATAGCAAATCAGAATATATAATGACACTTGTGATATTGAGCAGCACTAGTATGTATTATCTTTTACATAAGTTATTTGTTTTTGCAGCTTGTGTTCAGGAGAGCTTTGCCGCTTCAGAGGGACTGGAAAAACTCACTTTGGCACTGATTCGATTTTGTCTAGGGTCAGAGACAAGCTTGCTGGCCTGCCAACTCGCTGTCTCCATTTCCAAAACCCTGTCTGCTTGTATAAGTGATAACCGTGGGTATAGTTTTCTCAAAGGCACAAATTTAACAGCTGGTTAAAATCATCAACATTACTGACTCTCGTCACATGCTTTTATTTTCTTCAATAGCTGCTCTTGCTTCAGACCTGGCAAAGTATCAAGTAGTTTGTCACCTTTTTTCATTGCTTATCAATCCAAAACTGGAAGCAGATGATAGGCTATCTGTTTTACTAACTATGGGCCACTGCACAGAGGCTTCAGGTAATTCTAAAAGAGCATCACATTAATTATCTTCAAATGCCATCTATCATTATTGTTTTTGCCTGCTTTAAGAGGAACACCAGAAGCAGTTGGTGCAAATTGGCAGCCTTCCCATCATTATAACTTTACTCACAGAAGACGCTAGTGAGGAGGTCCGGAAGGCTGCAACATTTATTTTACACACTTGCAAGCAGGCCAGTAAGTCAGTTCAGTCAAATTACTCATAATCATAATTGAGTTGAAATAACATTGTTTCAGGACACATTTAAGTAAAAAAATAAGGCGGCACCAATATATAAAGATACAATTTCATATATATGTTGTTAAGATAAGGGTCAAAAGTTGAGATTAGGACTAAATTATTACTAAATATACATACTAATTGGACTATTATTTTAAAATCAAAGTGTTAATGTCCTTGAGATAGCTTCATTACAATGCAAGTAATTCTAAGCAATATAAATTTACAGTATAGTGTGCTGCTGTGTATAAAAGTATGTAATTGTTTTTTTATCTGGGAAGCAAACACTTTGGGGAGCCATCAAAAGGCTGAAAATATGGACCTGTCTACAGACATTGACATTTACAAAAAATCTGAAGAAGAATTACAGCAAAGAATTCACCTGCTTGAGAAGAGACAGGTATTGCCTCACTTAGTCCAAAGCCTAATAGCTGTAGTACCCAGTAACACTTTTTTTTCTCTATATATATTTGAGGCCGAAGCTGAGCAAGAACTGGCATACCTAGAGCAAGGGTCAACACGTCTTCCTTCAAATTTAGCTGGATCGACACCACAAGAAAAAGACGCAACTGAGAGTGACGATGAACCTTTAATTGTGAGAGTAAACAGGAATCTGAATATCAATAAAATGAAGAAAAGTTGCCAGGAAGATCAGGCTGAAGCTGGTGTGGAGAAGGCACAGTGGTCAGCATGCAACAGGACTCGGACTCTAAGAAGAGATTCTAATGTTCAAAGACTAGATGGAGCTAGAGAGCCACGTGAAGGAAACAGGTTAGCAGATAAAACAAGACTGAAGTTTGAAAATGACATTCTGCTCAAGCTTGTTGTTTGCTTTTTTTCCTTAGTCAGCCATTTAAAGCACCAGTCTTGCTATGGCAGAATTTACCAAAAGATATTTATTCTTTTGAGGAAGGTAAGAGACATTTTACTTTCTATAGAAGATTGATCTGTACATTTTTAAGGGATATATTTTATTCTTAGAGGTAAGGAATGAAACAAATAATCCTGCTGAAGAGGGGTCAAATATGGATATCAGGTGTACAGGTAAGGAGATCTAAACTAGCACAAAAAAAAAAAAAAAAAAAAAAAAAAACAGAGCTTTGCCATGGCATTAGACATATGTTAAAGATATAGTGTCCTAACCTGGATTTAGGGGTCATTGAGTTCAGTGGTAAATTCTTTATCAATTGAGCCACAAAGCCCAAATACCTCACAATGCTAAAAAAAAACACTGAAAATAATAATTTGCTCCCTTACTGACATTTCTGGAAAATGTAATCATAATGCAGAGGTAATAAATTATTTCTCTTTGTATTAATCTCTTTTGGCTTATTGTTCATGACTATGTAAAAACGTTTAACTTAATTTCCTTTTAAGCCATTGTGTAATTTGATCATTATATTCATATCTTTTACTTGTCACTGTTTTTTTTTTTCAAAGTGCTGGTAATCTCTTTCACTCTTGTTCTTGAGGTTGTGTGTTACGTTTTGATGAGGTGAACAGTCACACCTTTGCGTCTCTTCAAAGCTCCTGCACCCACAGCTGCGATATGCATAAAGTTCTTAAAGAGGCCACGGAGCGCTACATGTCTCATCACTGTAGTCTTTTGGCCGGACGAGAGCACCCACTCAGTGCCTCCGAGCTGACAAACCCCAGCTCTGAAAAGGTTTCCGCAGCTGTGTCACAGAATAACCAGAAAGACTGGAGAGGTAAAGCAGTACTGTACTCAAAAGTACACACAGTCAATACACTGGGTGATTTTACATAACTATTATGTAACATCCTGACAATGCAATTTTGTATGTACGCCCACAAAATATCTCATAACACTCCTATGTTAAAGATGTCTGTCTGACTCCAATAAATAAACCAAGCCAAGCCAAAGGTTTCCAGGCGTATCCGTGTAAAAGGGGTAAAGGTATGAGAAGGTGGTAGATATGGTGCAGTTTTTAAAATTTTAAAGGTTTTGTAAAAATCCTCTTCCTGTCATAGATGTTAAATTAACTCCTCTCCACAAAGGGATGAAAACGGAGGGACCGGCTTTCTGCAAAAGAATGGGTACAAATGTACAAGGCAGTATTTGATCTTTAAGTTATATATGCTAACAGCACTTCTGCTACTTTTGTTTCACTCCAGGTCCAGTTCTGACTCCCTTCAAAAGGCCCCATCCTCCTGAAAGTAGGCATAAATAGAGGGAACGGTTTGCTTTAAGTAGTTGACTTTTTTTGTGTCATAACTTTGAGCCTGTGATGGGAGCTGTCCTGTCCTGTGCAGTGTTTCCTGGCAGTCAGCTAACCAAAGAGCACAAGGAATGTTGAGTTGGAGCCAGGGTTTTCACAGAGTAGGCCAGAGCTGCTTCAGAGCACCACAGCTGTATTAAGCTATTTCACATACAGTTCAACATTTATGTGTGTGACATAAAAAGTAGAGTTAAAAAAAAGTGTTTCCTGCTTGTAAAAGTCACAGAGGTGTCAGCAGTGTGGCTGCTAAAACACGTGGAAGGTGCTGTTCAGAATCAGCATTCTTCTCCTTTACTGTCCCATGTACCACTAAAACACTAACTTTTTTTTTTTTTTTCATGCCTTTCTACCTACATTTGTCATATTACAAAATTTACTCCTCTCTGCCCGGGAACACAAACACTGTAACTTTGATTTATCTTTTTTTTTTAAACAGAGAGTGGGGAAAAGAATGAAAGAAAACTTATTTTTCCAGATGAGCAGCCTGATGAGAAGATGAGAAGAGAGCCTTGTTCCATTGTAAAGCAACCTCTAGTTAGACTATTTTAAATTCTACTTAGATGATTGTTGTTACATTATTGTTTGTTGTTTGTGTTACTATAACTCCCAGCGGAGGAAGAGGAAGGACTTCAGCCATGAGGAGGAGCTTCACTTGCTGTGTGGAGTAAAGACACATGGCCCTTCCTGGAACACCATCTTATGGTCCTACCCCTTTCAACCTGGCCGCACCAATGTAGACCTTGCTAAGAAATACCGGCGCCTAATGGTAATTTGAGAACATCTTTTTGCCAGAAATTCTCAACTTCAGTCGTCAAATCACACAGTTTTTTTTTTTTTGTTTTTTTTAGAAAAACAAAGCACAGCATGCTGGTTTGGCTTAATCCTGGTCCAGCTCTTTGATGTTTACCATCTTCAAAATGTCAAAACAAAAATATATGTATTAGTATTTATGAACCTTTTTTTTTTTTTTTAAAGAAAACGTACTACCTTTATGTATTTATTTAATATTTAAATATTAGATAAAAATACATTGTTTGTAATTGTTCTGTAATTTAAAAAAACAACAACTTTTTGTTCATTAATTGCTATGCAGTGCTCGTTCTTGATTTCAGACAGTATGCAAATGCCAGGAATCCATAATTGCAGAATCCCATACATGTTAAACCAGCTTTTATTTAATTAGCATTTCAATGCTCGATCACACTTTATCAACACTACTATAAATCTAACTTGTAATTACTGGGCCTACAGAAAACCACACATATCATGCCTTATTTATTATAGCTATTGTACCTTTTTTATTGTTTGCCATCTAGGCCTCTGAAGCAGAGGAAATCAGTGGAGGAGTTTGAAAGTTTTTCATAATTATAAACCAGAGCCTTTGGTTTGACAGCAATCATTAATAGTACAAATGTTATTGCTTTTCTGCTCCATTTGCCAACTAAATGCTTGACTCAGTGCTAGCTTGACATCACAGGGCCTATCCCACTCCATGGAGACTTATGATCATGTTGCTAAAGCATGGGGCTTATTCTTTTGCAATGGTTTGAGGCGGTGGCTGTCAGACAGAGGTGTGGCAGGAGATGAAAAAATTATAATGCTATTAAGTAATATGATCATGTTAGCATTTACTTTAGTGACACATAATTGGAAGTTAATTTGTGCATGAAGTGTGCCTAGTCTGTGCTTGCTCCCTCAGCCTTTATACCTACTGTAGTGCTCATTATTTCATCACCTCTGCATTACTCATTACATCTTGACTGCATTAACAAGGATTGTTTGGATTATATTAAAATTGACAAAGTCTGTCTGTTAGGTGAAAATAATCCCATACCAAGAGACTGACTACTCCTGAATGTCATCTCGTTGGGATAGCAATGCAGTGAGTGAATGGAGAATGTGGCGAGAGAGGCGTGCAAGGAGCAGATTCTCATGGACTGAAACCCAGTCCCACTGAAGACTTTTGACCCGGGCCCTCTGAAAAACCCCCTTCCTCTGGAAAGAATGTGGTTCTCCTCCATCCCCCCTCATCCATCCTCTCTCCCACGAGACTGTGAGAAGGCACTCACTCAATGATTTACGCTGGCTGAAATTTTATTTCCATATGTACATTGTGTCCCATACAGTACATGTGTGTAGTGTGCTGTGAAACATCCAAATTCCACTGCTTTGAATACATACTGATACAAATGGAGCTCTGTTATCTTGGGAGAATCACATAATACATCATTTATTATGTTATGACGTTACAAATATTTAATATTTTTGTACAAATAATGTAAACACAAAACAGTTTCCAAATGTTTGTACAATAACATTTTATTTTTGTAAACAAGCAAGCAACTATGTAATTAATCACCTTATGAAAATAGAAAATGATATCCATCAAACTTATTAGGGACATTGCAATGACCAAACAAAACATTGAATTGTGGTCCCTTCAGTTAAAAGCTTTTCTTGCATTCCGTTCTACAGTCCCATTAATGTTAATATTTATACACAGACACGTGTTATTTTCCTTAATTTTCCCTTAATATTTTTCTACAGATTTATGCATAGTGACATTTGTTTCACCTACCTTAGAGAGATTTGCTGAAATAAATGTTCTTGGCAGAGATTTAATTCTCTATTGTCCAATACTGTGTTAGATAGTACTTTGCTCCATGTGGTTCTATCCCGTGCACTCACAGCCCTGCACATATGTGCATTAATGTTTAATATATGTCACGACACTTACAGTATCTCTGACCCCAAGCTCAGTTTTAATAAACAATGTATACAGTTATGATTATAAAACTGTCATGTAATTAGTAGGCCACTTAAGGTGACAAAAATATAAGTCATTAATTTGTAGGATTTATGTAGGGTTTAGAGGCTTCATCCAAAATGTCCATTGAGTCTGAATACGTGAGGATTCACATGAGCAGATCAGAGGAGGAGTTGATGTCAATGAGAGGGGAGTCATCAGGCATTTTGACATCATTAAGAATGAGGTCAGACACAATGTCATTTCCTGTCAGCTCCAACTGTTTTAAGAGTGCACTCACATTTTCTTCATTGGCATCATTAACTTTTTTCTCCATGTTCTCAGTGTCTTCACTTTCCTTTTCAGGAGATGTTTCTGCGTTCTCTTCTTGCACTAATGTGGAAATGACCACAGTCTCGGGACTGTCTTGGCACTCTTCTACCTCTGGGGTGTCGTCCACCTCCAGTGGGGCAGGGCTGGATGAGGGAGAGGGAGGCTGAATGTCGGGCTCAGGCTCTGGGACACTGAAGTCGACCAGAGGGGCTTCAGAAGTGATCGGTTCAGGGAGGGTCTCAGGGGTCAGCAGGTCTGGCTCTTGTTCTGGCTCTGGGGCAGGTTCTGGTTCTAGGAGGGGCTCAGGAACCACCTCAGCTGCTGGACATGGGAAAGGTTCTGGGTCTGGGAGAGGGTCAGGAACCACCTCAGCTGGACATGGGAAAGGTTCTGGGTCTGGGAGAGGGTCAAGAACCACCTCAGCTGGACATGGGAAAGGTTCTGGGTCTGGGAGAGGGTCAGGAACCACCTCAGCTGGACACGGGACAGGTTCTGGGAGGGGCTCAGGGACCTCCTCAGCTGCTATACACGGGACAGGTTCTGGGTCTAGGAGGGGCTCAGGGACCACCTCAGCTGTACACGGGACAGGTTCAGGTTCTGAGACAGTCTCTGGTTCTTCAGGGGTTGGCTGGACTTCAGCAGCAGGAGCAGCTTCTCCATCAGACTCTGGAGGTGTAGGCTCACTGGTGGGGGGCAGTTGTTGCTCTGGGGAAGGGGCTTCAGTGTCTTCAGATGGAGCAGATGCCACTGGCTGTGCCTCCTGACTCTGTGGCACACTTTCTACTGCTGTACTCTCGACTGCTGCTTTCTGCTCAGCTTCAGGGCTTTCAGCTTTGGCTGGTGGAGCCTCTCTCCTCCTGCTAAACCTGTTTCCCATGGTGGTCCTGCACATTAAAAATAACAAGATTAGTTAACACCAAATCGTGGCACTTTGACATTTTTGGACAAAAAAATACATGTAATTTTTTTTTGCTCTATAAGTAAGATATAAAAGCAGTTACCCAAGGGGTTACCATGACTGCCTAAGCTACATAATTGAAAGTTGCCAGTTTTGGTACATTATGTTCTCATGTGCGTCCCGGACATCATGTACTACATGTGTTGTAGAGTATACAAAGAGGAGAGCGTGAGCGCTGCTTATAGTGCACTCCACATCTTTTACCCAAATTCTTTTCTCGCCCAATGTTTTGGTTGGATAACAATCTCACTGTTAAATTATTAATTTCCTGTGATAGGTAAATACAATTTCTGGACAGGTTTGACACGCAAACTTTGCAAGTACAACATTTCTATTCAGCCGGATTTAATACAGCCCGCCGTTTTTAAGATTTTATTATTTAGGCAACCAGGTCTAATTTCATAAATAGATTCCTTCTGTACCGCGTCGTCCCGTTATCTTTTTATTTCATCTACAATTTTAACATGCAGTATTGAAAACACATACTACGCACAGAATTATTCAAATCTAGGTGTCGTTTTGCATGTGATTTGCTCTATTCTGTCTATACCAAAACAGACAAAGAAAGTCTTGTAGACGACCACGCCTCCCTCTCGTGCAAAACTGCAAAACTGTTCAATCTGAACCTATCCAAAAGCAGAGATGGATACATCAATCGTTTAATGCATAAGTTATAAAGGCTGAGTGGCAAACCTTTAGAAGCTTGTCTGCGATGCAGGCAGAGCGGAAAAGTTCAAAAAAGCACTCTGGAGTTGGAGAAGTCGGCACGTCAAACTGACTGAAAAACGCACGAGTGGGACAGGGTTCTGCAGAGACAGGGCGCGTTCACGATCTGTGCGCCGGACGCGTGCACCATGTGATTAACGGGGAATAGAAAACACCCACCAGCCTGAAGCTTGCTCAAGCTGACTAGAGTCTTGTCTGTAGCACGTGCATTTACAACTAAGACTATTAGTCGTGGAGAAATGTCATATTTATATTTTCAACACACCATTGCCCAATTAAAGAAACCCCTGCTTAAGTTTCTGGTGGTGGTTTGTCTGCAAGTCATAGAGGAGAGAAGAGCGTTTCAAAA
Source organism: Bostrychus sinensis (assembly GCA_020698575.1). NCBI lineage: Eukaryota > Metazoa > Chordata > Actinopteri > Gobiiformes > Eleotridae > Bostrychus > Bostrychus sinensis. The sequence goes on along the minus strand of CM036251.1, from coordinate 29,007,658 downwards.
CCAAGATCAGTGAATGATACAGTATAGGAAGAGATGCAACGGAACAGTTTGAAATCTACAAAGTCCACACTCATGGAGGAATTATTAGTATGTGGAGAAGGGGGTATTGATAGAATGGTTAATTACCTAAGACAAAATACTATTATATCCATTATGTTTTTTTATGAAATCACACAAGAATGACGTAGTTAAATAAACAGCTATAGTCTTGGCTGGTCTTCAAAACATCTATAAATCAGGTAAAATGTACCACCCGAAATTCTGGAAATGTTGGGATGTTTTTTTAAAATTTTAATAAAATGAAAACTAAAAGACTTTCAAATCACATGAGCCAATATTTTATTCACAATAGAACACAGATAACATAACAAAAATGTTCACCTTTGTGCACAAAATGAGCTCATTTCAAATTTGATGCCAGCTACAGGTCTCAAAATAGTTGGGACAGGGGTATGTTTACCATAGGTTTACATCTCTTCTTTTCATAACAGTTTGAAGAGGTCTGGGCATCAAGGTTATGAGTTTCTGGAGTTTTGGTGTTGGAATTTGGTCCCATTCTTGCCTGATATAGGTTTCCATAGGTTTTTGCTGCTTCCAGAGCAGATGTTGCTCTAAAACCTTTACTATTCAGCATTCATAGTTCCTTCCAAAACACACAGCTGCCCATACCGTATGCATTTATGCCCCCCATCCCATCAGAGATGCTGCTTTTGAACTGAACGGCGATAACAGATTTCCTCCTCTTTAGCCCAGAGGACACGATGTCTGTGATTTCCAAAAAGAATGTCAAATTTGGACTGGTCTGACCAAAGAACAATGTCCCACTTTGAAACAGCCTATTTTAAATGAGCCTTGGCCCAGGACCTGATGGCACTTCTGGACCATGTTCACATGTAGCTTACTTTTTGCATGATAGAGCTTTAGTTGGCTTCTGCAGATGACACAGTGGATGGTGTTTAGCCACAGTGGTTTCCTGGGCCCATTTAGTAATATCACTGACACAATCATGCTGATGAGTGATGCAGTGTCACTCTGCCTCAAAGAAACAGGTGAAGAGACCAGCAGATGGCAGCATAGTGCAGCTCTGTTGTGCTCTTTTGAACAGAAACTGTGAACTGCTTTTTACTTCCTTAAACTTTTTGTATGATGCCATTTTACTACAGTATGAAAAATAGTTGTGAGGAATTAGAGCTGTATGCTGTTTTTTGGATAAATGAATGAGAGCAGAATGGATGTAGAGGGTTTGTTGATTGATCTGTGCTTCCTGGAGTGGTCAGGGGTTGGGGAAGAAGCAGAAGCTCGTGGAACAGTGTGTTCTGAGGCCTCAGAAACTCAGTGACAGAGAATACAAGATTACTCAAACATGCGTTAATAAAATAAAGCATAACTCTAGGTATGTTTTTTGATGGCTGGACAACATTATAACGTGGTAGAAAGTCAATTTTGCATAATATAGCATAAAATAACTTTAATGTAACGAAAACAATATTTAGGCTTCAAATAAGCTGAAAACTGAAATGATACCTCCCCACTATCCAATTTTGGGTACCGAGTCCCGACCCACCATATGAGAATAGTTCCTCTAATAGATAATAGCTGAACATTTATTCTATACAGTAGACAGGTGGCAGTTGAAAGCACTGCACTAATTCAAAGTCCATTTAAATGTGGGTTCATGGAGGATATTTTAACAATATATTGTATGTTGTTAAGAAATGGCTAAACTTTTCATTCACCAACATGGAGGTATCTATAATAAGACATGCTAAGTTTCGGATTGTATCAAAGCAGAACATAAACAAAAAACAATAAAAAAAATCATGTCAATATAACACACTCTTTTACACAGTAGTTTCTGAAGTTTTAGATGTCTTGTCACTTAAATATCTTATAGACCCCTTTTACAAAACACCAGAATGTCCCTTTTAAAAGACCAGTCATATGATTAGGTCTAAAGTACAAGAACACAGCTGAGAAGTAAAAGTTATATGGATCATCTGTGGTTGAAAATTAAACAACTGACCTATGACCACATGACAATTGTTTTTCCGCATTATACTCAAAGGAAGTCTGGAAACCAAAACAGGCACTGAGAGTTTGAGCTGATCAAAATGCAGTCGTGCTAACTTATGTAGCTTTTTCATGATTTTTCTGATTTTAAACAACAGGTTAGCCCGATCTTCAGTTATGTCTTTGTCTTTAAAGAGTCCTACAAGGCAGCGTGCATGGATTGCAGTGTTTCTCCTGTTCATCTTGATCCAGATTTCAACTTGTCTTTTGCTCTTTGCTGGGGAATTCATCCACACTGACAAAGTCCTCATCAGCCCATTCCATGCTTGTCTTGCAAATAGCAACCAGACTGCATTCGGAAGCTGGTGGTGCACAGACATTATTGGTGAATGTTGGACAAAAAATAACTTCCTCACAGCTATTGTGACCCTGGGTTTGTATACCCCAGTCGAACTAGTGCCTTTTGCCTTGCTGGCCGTACTATTTGCTGTTTATGCAGAAGATGAAGCAGTGATGTGGCTAAGTATGCTGTGCCAAGGAGCATCGAGCTTTCTCCTCTTGGTAGGCATCATTGGATTTCTGCTGCTGTATCAGTGTTATGTGACTTGGAACGGGCTGACGCCCTGGTTCTATGCTTGTGTGGGTGTGCAGGTGGAGCTGGCTCTCACAACTGCACTGACCCACAGATCACTACGGAGGCTACCAAGTGACGACAAAGTGTGGATATGAACAGTAGCTTTACAATAAGACTAAAAATATCCAAAAAAGCCCTGCACAAATATATATGACAGGCTGGTTTTAAACGATCATTTCTTTTTACAAAACCTTTTACAAAATGTTGGGCAGTTGTTTTGCCAGTCATAATAAAATGTTTTATTTCAACATGAACTAGGAATATTGCATGTAGTTTTACTAGGACTGAGTGTGAAAGTCAATGATCAGTACTTGAAATCTATGTAATTAATCAACTCTATGCATGTGTAAAATGTTAAATATGCTTTGTAAAAGTCAAACCTCACTGTAAACAATGGATGAGGGAGCTGTCAGCCACACTCGCACTAGAAAAATTTATATTTATAGACAGAGATAAAACAGATGAAGTTAATAAAATCTGAAAATCCTTCATGAAATTCTTGGAAACATAAAAAGCCTTCATCACTACCAGATACGTATTTGTAGACATGATCTGTATTATATTTTATAAAATTGCTTTTGATCATGTGTTTATGAATTGTGTGTCTATGCTGATATCTGCCTTTATCTGTTATCATGCTCTGAAAATAATAAAAAGATAAATATGCTTGTAAAAAACGGGGGAAAAAAAGAAATCTATTATATAACAAAATTGAACAAATAACTCTATTTCTTCAATACTGTATAATTACCTCAAAATAACACTCTTGGCATCCAACCAATGTGGAAAATGGACATGTAAGCTTAATAGAATCCAGTGGAAAGAGTTCCTACTACTTCACTAAAACTGGACAAACTGAGCACCACTGAAGGAGAAAAACCTATTCATGTTTTAGCATTCATTAAAGCTGTACTACTTGATTTCTTTTTCCTTGTATTTTGGTAAAGATAATTATTTAGTTATTAGTACAGCATAACAGAAGTCATCTGAGAAAAAAAAAATACTCTGAGGTCACCTGTGGGCTATATTATAAGGGTTTTTGTTTTAGAACAAGGGAAGGAACAGTTTAACCAATCACATGCTTTCATTGAACAGGAGCACTCTGATTGGTCAATACATACTTTATCTACCCAGAACTAGAATCTATCAGGAACAATGTGAATGAGCTATTGTTTTATTTCAAAATTTATAGCTTATTCACAGTATTTTTATTTTAAAGAATTAAAAGCAAGCTCCAGACCTCTGCTGTGTTATTGTGATAGCTCCTGGCTTGTGGACATACTTCCAGGTTTGAGTGAGACTGTGACAGAGCGTTGCGAAGGAGAGGAATTAGAAAAGGGAAGTGTATCATTGAAACTCAACATTTTTTAGACACATCACTTTTACAGTCACAAAATCAGGTTGTGCAGCTTTAACTAAACTGGTAGCAAATTTTGAAAGTGAAAATCACCCTCAGACCTATGCTGTATTTAGACACTGAAACAAACGGTTTAGGAAGCGTTGTTAATCTATAAAGCTTACAGGAACCACAGAACCACACTGCAAAAATGGGATGTCTTGTTTACCAGTTTGCCATTTTAATTTAGAATTTGCATACTAGTATAAGCTTTAGTGTAAATGATTTGAATTATATTTGTCCTTCCTAGACAGTGAAAAAATCATGTGAAAAAGATTTCCCGCACCAGTTGAAAGGCATCATCCTCTTTCTCTTCTGCTTTGGCCTGAACCTCTGAGCCCCCATCTTTGTTTCCATTCAGTCTTTTATCCTTGTGTTCCCGTACTTCTCCTGTCTCACCACCCTCAGACTGTGTATCCTTTGTGCTCACAGCATACGGTAGTGTTTCTACTTCTGTAATGTCCAAGTCTGTTTCTGACACATAAGTGGTGTCCTGGGCATTATTGCTGTCTGAGGATTCCTCTGCTGAAACCTCTGCCACTGGGTTAAATGTCTTCTGTTCGATGCCAGGATTCCCTTTCGCCTCCACAGTCAGCTCTGCGGTTCTGTGCTCAGTCTGTGAAGAGACACACTGTAATCAGCCCAGATTTTTCAGTGTAAAAAGTTACATACATGTTTAAAACAAGCTCATTAGAGAAAAGGACAGGCATTTTTTTCAATTATATAACATATATAACACATTTCACAGGTGCACCTTAATAAAATTGATTATATTAAATTTGATGTAGAAGACATACATTCGTAACACACAATGTGAAATATTTGACTGTTTTGTTTATTGTAATTGTGATGATTGTAGCTTACGGTTAATTAAAGAAGTTGTAGACTATACTCAGTAACTTATGAAAGTACAATATTGCATAATATTAAATAATAATTATTATAATGAACAAATGTATGAGTGTGTTTATTCAGACGTATTTGGCATGTATAACAAACTTAATAGTTATATAGAACAAATGTTAATTGATAACAAGTCATTACAAACATATATGATTGTCTTGAAAAGAAATAACTTCTTTGTTAGTTTGGCCTCTGAATAGGAGTGGAAGGAAGTAAAAACTTATTTAATCCCACCCCCTTTCATAAATCCTTCACCACACAACAATTCATTTGACTTCTTATTTTAACATCACCATGATTTTAATATGATCCTCACACTTAAAAATGCTTGAAATATGTCTGAATCTTACATGCACCTCACACTTTGAATTAAACTACTACAGAAGTCATTTCTCAAGTCTGATGTACGTACTTTGAATTACATGACAGAAAATTATATGGATTGAGGAAATGTTTTGGTTCAAATCCACCATGATTTCTGAAAAAATATGTGTCCCAGTTCAGGGGTGTAGAAATCTGGTCAGTCACCCAGTTTTAATTGAGGCGCCTGCATATGGAGAAGATTGATGGATATGGTTTTGAACACTTGCAAAAGGTAGAGAAAGTGTGCCACCTTCTGTTCGGTCAGCAGATCCCTCCGTGAACATGTGGTAAGGTATGACACTGCAGCGTCTACCAGCTCCTTTTCGTTCATACAGTAGAAAACAGACCTGAAAACACACCCGTATACATTTATTAATGTAGATTTTCTAATAATCAGTGCCATGAACTAAACAGATACTAGAATCAAACCACATTATTAAGCGGGCGGGCTAACTTTGCAACTTTTGGCTTCCTCTTGCACTTCAGCGGTTCTTTCACTGTCTCCTTCTCCTTCTCCTTCTTCTTGGACATCCACGGCGGCAGCGTCCTGTGCCTTTCTGACATTTTTTACAGATTTAACTACATTTAAAACGCATTTATTCACGTCAAGGCTACAAAACAACAAGCTAGCTAGTGTCAAATAGAGAAAAATGGTGTGTAGCCTGTGTAATGTTACCTGAGCCTTTAGCGCCTCTCAGTGGACAACCGTCACAACACAACCAGCTGCTGGGTTTCAGACAGAGTTAAGTTGCGTTCACGTTCCAGAGTTTGATTATGTCAAAACTCAGAGCCAGTATTACTTTATAAGGTAGACATTATTATTAAAAAAAAAAAAAAAAAAAATCTAAACAGAAAATCCACAAATATTGAACCAGATCAGATTTTTTTTTCTTGTGAGGGACTGGGTCCACAAACCCATTATAATATTCTTGTGGCTCAGTGCCCTGTCTACCGACAACAATGACCACTTTTTGACACTAGAGAGATAAAGTAATAATTAATTTTAATAATAATAATAATAATAATAATAATAATAATAATAATAATAATAATAATAATAATAATAACTTTAGGTCATTTGTGTTGACAGAGAAGACACTGAACTTAGTACCAGTTTTTGTTTCATGTGGATAGACCATAGAGATAAAAATTAGGATTAAGAGGAGATTGGGATAGACCAAATAATTGAGATATTAAATATGTATTTTGAATCTTTAGCAAATTCCACCAAAGAATCTTAGCCAGCCCTCCACACCAAACTTACAACATAGACCCTTGAGAATCAAATGCCTTGACATCACGTGAACGCAACCTGAGATGAATTTTTGGAGGCAAAAATTCTATCAATATGCATTTTTGGTGTGGTTAAATATAACAAGATCATGGATCACTGATGTAAATGATAAGGTTCATTCCCGAATTTTCCTTGTGGATAGTTCTTATAAAAATAGCACCTAACCTATTGGTTGTTTTCACTTTTGAGAATGTGATTATGTCACACTCTCAGATGGGGCCAGGAGCCAGTTTTCTTGTATAAGTTATAAGTTATTTTCATAAGAAATATCCAAAAAGAAAATTCACAAATGTTGAACCTGATCATTTATATTAGCCACAAGGTCCATGATCTTGCTATCCTGCCACACCAAAAAAAAATAAAATATATATATTTTGCCTGCCCCACATCTCAATTAAATACTACAGGCCTAGAGAATGTTGTGATGATGATTGTGACTTCATCTGAAATCCAGAAATACAGGAATAAACCTATAGGCCTTGTCCTTCACTGTAATAGCACTGACAACAGGCCAGGTTCTACAATAATCTGTCTGAAATTTGAAATGTCGGGGCTCAGAATCTCTCCCAGCAATATATGCACAAACTAGTATGCACTAACCAAAATTCTGCTGTTGCTTTTTGTATGATTTTAGTATGATACAACTTTAGAGTGACATTTAAGAAGAGCGTGCACTGTTATGTTTTTGCATCCCAGTAGAATCAGGCCTATGCTACTATGGCCAACATATTATGTAACTTAGAACTATTAAAAAAATATGTGGAAAGTTGGCCGTACATGATTAGTGTTCAGGGATTGACGTTTACTTTTTTGCTCTCTGGCTTGTGCCCACTGTGGCTAGTCTTTGTCAAAAGCTGCTAGTGATTTAGTGGTTTTACTAGCCACAGTTTAACTAGTTGATTATTTTTTGTGTATATTTTAGACTTAGACAGATTTTATTGATTTTCAAGGGAATCATCAGTGAAAGGTAAAATAGGTATAGAATACAAACAGAATACAACAGAAACACACAAACACAATACATGATTTGCATATTTACAAATCAACAAGAATAACAATAAAAATAGAAGTAAATATATAATAAGTATAAATATACACTATATACACACAGGTGGGGTAAAGGATTATGCAGTGCGATCATATGGTTGAGCATGAATAGTACAATGGTGAGCTGTTGTAGAGCTGTATTGGGTAAGGTATATGATAAACTTGATAAACTAAATGCAAATTTTGTTTTACATATAGACAGAGCTTTATCAAATAGGGTATTAAAAATTCCAGGCAGGTTTCCCCACAAAATAAATAGTGTCTCTGTACATGTGGTGTCACATCTTTGACATGCTATTTTGTTAAAATTTATATATTCTTTCTTTAATCCTGATGAATTACTATAAACTAAATCGTGCACACACTAAAAGGTACTGAGCAGTATATAGTTTTTAAATTTCATAAAAATGACCCACATGTGTGCCAAGATATAAGAATATTAGTTTTACTGATAACAATGGTACAGCTGATTTATTAACAATTAAAAACTTATTTTACATAATGGCCAGGTTGTTTTTGTTTACATTTTTTGTTTTGGTTCTAAAACTGCATCACCTATCGTCCAATCAGAAAAGAGACCATTGTTTTGATTTAGACTGCAGTACTGTTTTTAAACCAATATAAGCACATGCTGTTTACAGTACCTTTAAGAAGAGCAACCTAAATTCAGGCCTAACCTGTACAGTTAAGACATACAGTAGATGCATAAAATCCCACTGGCCCAAGTGGCTAGGCTATTTACTGCCTGTCCCTTAGCCATAACATTAGTCTAAGCTGTTAGCCTATGCATAATTATGAACTGCTCTATGCAAAAGGCCTATGTTAGAAATTGTTACAGTGTATGGGATGACACATCAAAAACGACTCTTCTGCACTCACAAGCTGTTACTTTACGTCATGCTACTCTTGGCAGTATGAGCTGACATGTGAAGGACTTGCGGCCTTGTGTACATTGATAATCCCTTGTGGTGGTATGACCCTGTTTTCTTATTCCCCTCTTCTATCCTCTGTCCAACCCCTCACTCCGAGAGTTGCTGATGTTAAAAACACTCTCACTTTCTGTCACTTTGTACTCTGGGCAGCCTGCTGTAGCCTTTAATTATGTTTCTAAAGCCCCTTCCTAGTGCTTAGTTGTTGATTGCAAAGACCAGCTTTGTATATTTGACTAAATTAAAAGAGGAGGAAGGGGAGGGAAAAACGTCTCATCGCCAAAGCATAGTAGTAGTAGTACACTGCAGTAGTACACTGTGTATTCTGTACTACTGCCTACAACAACCTTCACATATCTTGCATAACATTTTTGAGCAAAAATTTTACTTTGACTAAGATCACACAAAAAATAAACAAAACAAATGTAGTCTAATAGCAGTAGCCTATTTGTAGTAGGAGTAGTATATGCAGTAGGCCTAGTAGTAGTAAGATAAACACAAGAGAGGTGGCATTAGCAGTAGCCTTGTCACAGTAGTACCAATAAGCAGTATTAGCATTATGCATTATGCATTATGGTAGCAATAGTAGCAAAAGCTTAGCAGTATAAGCAGCTAGCGGGCTATTATTATTGGGGTCAGCCCTATGTTCCCCAGCGAACATTAAGGTTAAGGTTAGGGAACATCGGGACTTACCAGAATGTGCAACTACCTACATTCTACAGTACTTATTTCTCCTGGTTTCTATGGACGGGGAACATAGGTACTGGGGGAACATACTGTATGTATATTCAAAAATGCACAGGTACCCATGTTACAGGTAAGCACCCATTATTAGTAATATTAGCAGTATAGTTGTAGCAGTTGTAAAGATAGAACACAGGTATTAGGGTTATTAGTAGTTTAGCAGTACTTGTTTTAGTATAGCAGAGCACTAGTAGCAGTAGTAGTTCTGTTGGTAGGGATTGTGATTATTAATTCATTCTTCTTCTTCCACTTGTTTCCATTTAAAGTCACAGGTGACTGGACATGATCCCAGCAACTATGTAGGCTATGTTAGGCAGGGAACACCCTGGACAGTGGCCAGTTAGTCACAGAGACACAGACAGACACCCATGAGTAATAATTGTGGTGAATAATTTTACTCTTACTTGAGTAATATATTGAGCAACAGAACTGTATTTTGAAGAAGTAGCCTATAGTAGATTTATAGGATTTCTAATCCCTGGATGCAAGAACGAACTAATTTGTTTGTATACTGTTACATAATATTTTTGAGCATGTTTAGAGTGTGTCTCTCTTTCATTACCTATTACCTCATAACAGTGAATTTTAATATGATTACATATCTGTTTAATCTTTCAGAAACCTAAAGTGGCAGGGGGCTCATCCTCCCCGCGGCTGGCTGCCATATCCACAGATCAGGCATGGTAAGAAGATTTCTCTTTACTAATGGACTAAAGCTTGTTGCAGCTTTTCTTGAGAATTTGTGGGCCAAACATGTCCAAAACGTCTGTTCTGTAGTCACAAGGGTCCACCAGTGCACTCTGCTCAATGTCAGGACAATGGCTTTGGCCCCATTTCATAATCAGATTTAAAATGGCTCATCATATTAAATATTGAATTGACCAAGGGTAATGTTTAGGAAATCCGCAATGGGATATCAGCATGAATATATGTATGTACATTTGAATCGAATCTAATAATCCACAGCCTCTCTCACTTCCTCACATCTTCATTTCACTCTTCAACCTTTTCACCCTAATTGATGAGAACCAGACTAATCTTCTAGTTGTCTTCCTTGGCTTAATCCTGATTTGAGTAAGGGTCAATACCATTGGCCATCTGTGCCAGAAACACTCCTTGTCATTGGCCATATGGTGCAGGGCAGTGAGGTTGGAGAAGAGCATCTCTCATAACTGAACAAAGATTTCATTAAACAGAATGTTCTACAAAAAAACAAAAAAACAAAACAACAATAACAAAAAAAAAAACAAACAAAAAAACACCTTTTGCTGAATGGATACACAGGGGACCCACCGCAAACAATATCTAAACATTACAATATAAAACTTGGTTGTACATTTGTATTTGTGATCATGCAGAATATGTTGTAGTTTTTATCAGGGAGAGAGATGGAGAATGACATGGAGCAAATCGGCCCAAGCTGGAAGTTGACTCCCAGAACTTCACATTATGTGGTGCAAAAAAGCTGAGCACTCCAGATGATGGTTTAAACTTTTCTACACAGGTCATGACCTTGTCAGTACTGTAAGTACTGTACAAGAGTACAGGCTCTCTCTGTGAAGTCTGCCTGTCCTCCATGTGTTTCTGTGGGTTTTTTCTCCACGTCTCCAGCTTCCTCTCATGATCCTAAGGCATGCACATAGGTGCATGTAGGTACATGTAGGTACATATAGGAGCATGTAGATGCCAATAGCAAATAAACATAACAGTGGGTGGTTGTCATTGAATGTCTGTAAGTGTTCCGACTAACTGGCTTTTGACCAGGATGTACCTGTGTACCATTTCTAACCCTAAGTAGCTGGGAGAGGTAAAACCTGATGAGAATAAGCTATAAAAGCAAATGTGCCCCTAAATTCAAAACCTTATTATCTTCAGGATAACTAGTGAGCAACTGCAGTGAGCAGAGCCCCTGCCTTTCAGTTTTGTGTAAAATGTTGGTTTTCTATTTCCAAAATAAACTAAACAAAATGGTGCATGAGCATAAACAGATTTGTATACAAACTTTACTTTGTTATTACATAATTGTATGTAATTTGTCCCAAACATCCAATAAGACTGGATCACCAGTCAGATGATATCACATATGCCTAAATCGTACTAAGAATACTATGTGTTTTTACTCTCAGTGGCCAAAGCTCCTGGGACAGCCTGGATTTAAACATTAAGCTGATTATTATGTAAGGAATTGTCTGTGTGGATAATTAAACTTTACATTTATTTTGGAAGGGATCAAATTTTGTCATCTTTCAAAACAAGTAGCACAATGTCAGCTAATATGCCCTAATAGTCAAACTGTGTTAATCAGATCTGTTTTGCTATAACCTACAGATGTTACAGATGTTTGATCTTATGCAGAGAAAAGGCAGTGATGTCCAAATGAGTGTGAGGCCAAAAAAGTAAATCAGCAAGGTCATAGAGGGGAACTGATTGGGACAAAGTAATTTGTTCCACTCTAATAAACTGTACGGGCCGCTGTGTGACGTGCTTCTTCATCAACAATAATAGAGCAAATCCACTGGGATTCCCTGCCAATCACTGGGCTTCATCTAAATTTGTCAATCTGTTGTGTTTGACTGCAGCCGACTGATTAGGCTGCAGCTCGACTAAACCCGTGTCTGCCTGGTGTGTTACCAGGCTTGCAGTGTGATAGTTGAAGATGACCTTACATGCTGTCATGCTGTTGAACTTGCTGACCTTTGACTTTATAGTTCAAAGTCTGTGAACTAAGATAAGCAACATGACAGGACTAGGTTCAAATCCGTATTCAGTTCAATTTTATTTGTACAGCCCAATATTGCCGCAGCTCCCTCAAAGGACTTTACAGAATAGACATAAGTAAACAAATAAACACCTCCTCCGGGAGAACCATATGAAGAGAGGGATCCATTTCCAGGTTTTCCATTTCCAGATTTTTTAAGTTATAAAATGTGAAATAATAATGCAAAGGTGTCCGAAATTGTTCAACAAAGCATGAAAAAAATCATAATATAGAACATTTAACATAAAATCTAATTTTGTGTGTTACTGATAGAAGTAGAAGAGCAGATGGAGCCAGAAGATAGAGGCTCAGTGCACCATACAGCACAAAAAGAGGTCTTGGAAACATAATGTGAACACAGTCAAATTTCTTTGTAACAGGCCCTGTCCTCTGGCCCATTGTGCCGATTATCAAAACTGAAGTTGTTAATTTCATCCTTAAGTGCACGCTAATAAGAACAATCACATGCCTGCTTAAGACTCCAATCAAAATGCTAATTACAGCCCAGGTCTAAAAAATGCATTAATTTAAGACTCATTAGACTGCTTTAATTCCCTCCTGCCTCTACTTTGTGAACATTTACTTCACTACTTAAATTACAATATTAAATTAAAATGGCCCAAAGTTGATAAATATAAGAAAGAGTGATTGTCAGTCCATGCATGGTATGTGTGTAAGTATCAGCTCTCCAATTAATGGGACAACTTGCTGGAGACATCTCAGGAACTATGGGGTTTAGGCAGGGTACACCCTTGACAATGACATGGCTAATACAGAGACAGACAACAATTCACTCTCACATACATTACTATAGGGGCAGTTTGGACCATTTCACCTGTATGTGCATGTCTTTGGATGGCAAGAGTAAGGCAGGATACCAAGAGAGAACCTATAATTTCAGGAAGACATGCAAACTCATTGGTGACCAGCCTGGGGATCAAACTCAGGCACGCACAAGGAGCATTAAACAGGATGACAAGAGCTGACAGAGGGGAGGTGAGTGGACCAGGAACCAGGCTGATGATTAGTATATTTATTAGATGCCTCATCTTCAACTCTAGAAGAAGCCAGCCGTGCCCCCTGCTTCACACATGTTCTGCTGAAAAACATAAGTGAGGGGAGCAGGAACAAAAAACACAGAAAAATGACCATAACACTACTGATTTGAAGTATTTATACGTGTGTGTCAAATATTTCCGGTATTACATAAAATTATTAATAATTGGGGTAGACTGAGGTTGTCACATTTTTTACTTCCCTCAAAAACTGTACACCTTAAGATTCCCTTTAAATGTAAAACAAAGGCCAAAAGTCTCAGGTACGCAATGAATCAGTTTGCTATGTTTTTTGCTCTATATAGAGGTCGGTGTGACAACTAACCCCAAAGAGAATATAACAAGTAATCCAAGTGGAGTTTTTGATGGAAAGGAAAGCTAACAGCCACAGTTTGCAGCATAGCTAAGAAAGAAAATATGTGTATAGTAGCTCTGCCCACACACTTGGTGGAGAGAGCGAAGCTACCATACACACAGTAATAACTTAAATATAAATCCAACCATCCTTTAAACTGTGTTATAATGCTGTTTGCACCTCAAAAACATACCCGGAGTAGTATTTTGTTTCATTCACACTTGTTTGAGTAATCCTGTATGCCGAGATTGTTCCCTTCTTATATTCATATACATTATTTGAAGTTAGAAAACATGAAAATAAAATAAATAGTGCAAAGGTGTCCATAACCAAAAAAGCAGAAAAAAGCATAACCTGCACCCTTTAATTTTAATTTCAATTTCAATTTGGATATGAAAAAAAAAAAAAAACACATCCTCTCACCACAATGTCAAATGTCTTACTACTATCCTGGTGAAATCTGACTCAAATTTAGAACATTTTACTCTAAAAATATTTGAACTCGGCCTTCCAGAGACTTAAATATAATGACTGTGACAACCAACCCCCCATTGTTCTCCCCTATGCAGATATTTGCTTACAACTGTACAAGAGTATTTAGCACTAATGGCACCATCCCAGGTCAACAGTCTACAGAGATAGGCCTATTTGTCTTTTGTTTTAACATAATCCTCACCTCTGTCAATCCATCTCCTTTCCCAGCTCCCCCTTGATGGCTTCAAACATGGCAAGCAAGACCTGGTTACTATGGCAACGGGAATGAAAACCTTTGAAGTGAACTGAAGGTGTATCTTGCTCTCTGTGAGAGTACCACACAGGCAGCTTCAGTGAGTGTGAGTGGCATGTGGTTCAGTAGAGGAACTTCTGCTGTTCAAATGGGACTGTTGTTACACTGCCCCTCACATGGATTGAAACTGGGACGAGTAGGCACCCGATAGGTACAGCACATGGCGCACATATAGTTTTGTGCATTTTACCTTTGAAGTCTTGTCCTGTACTCCATTACTTCTCGTCCTCGTTTCGATTTCTTGAAGTGAAAGCTGTTTCATTCAGCTCTGAAATGGAAAGAAATCAAAGTTAGCAGCAGTAAGACAGAATGTGTGTGCAGACAGAATGTGTGTGCAGAGTAGAGGTAAAAAGGATGCAGTATTTTAAGTGTACCAGAGCAAAAAGCAAAACATGGAAAGCAGGCAAGGTGTGTGCAACCAGGCTGGAATGGGTATGGGCCCCTATTATCCTAAAATTATGTTTTTGTTTTGTTTTTGTTTTAACTATGTTATAATGTTGTTTGCGCCTCAAAAACATGAGTAATCATGTATGCTGAGACCATCCTCTTCTAACAATCAGGAAACGCTCTGTCTCACCGCTCTACTTACACACGTGAAACCAGGAAGTACTCCAGCGCGTTTCTACAGCCCATACACTGACACCGGACTGTTCTGATCATTTCAGTGCTCCAACTGCTGTCACTATGAAGCAATCAGTTCATTTAAGTTGCCAATAGCCGTGCTAATTAGCCATTTTAAGATCTGTCTATTCCCCATCGTTGGCAACAGGGGGCGTTAAATGCTTAATCCAAAAATGAATAAAAAAATCTCTTCAAGACGTTTTACATAAAAATACTGTATATTATTTTATTTTCTACAACGTGAAATACTCACGTAAAGACAGCCAAAAGTATTTTAGACTGGAAAAAAATCACAATATAGGAGTTAAAGGCTGTACATCTGTGAAAATGGTCTTATTCTGCACAGTAGTTACATATGCCAATGTGAAAAGACAGCACAAATAATTATTTCATAGAAGTTGTCCGTTCCAATATTTTTTTGCGTTTTGACGCTTTGGTGGCCCTGTCCTGTAGGGCTAAACGACCAAAAAGATTTTTTAAAAAGAATGAAAAGGTCCCTACATTGTCGCGTAACGTGTGCTGATGCTTTGCTGTTACACGCGTTGACAAAACGAATTAAACCTTGAAACAGCTAATTATTATATTTAACAAAAATAAATGACAAGTTTAATTCATTATGGATGCCATCCCGTGAAGGAGAGGACAATTATAAAGGGCTACTAATCGTCCTGTAGCGATTACGCACATGCGCAATGAGTGTTTTCCTCGGTCCGCGCCAACCGAGTCCAGTCTTAAACCTGGAGCAGCAGCGTGCGGACGATTCCAGAGCACAAGAGAGGCGCTCCAGCACAACAAGGTCTGCTGCCACTGTATTTTCACTTTAAGATCATGAATGAAATGATGCGCAACGTTTGGGCACCACGCTTTCTTATTCCGGCCAATGGAAAGGACGGCGAAAGTTAATTTTGTGACGAGGTCTTAACGGATTCCTTTGTGGAGTTTATTTATCAAAATTGGGAGATGTGAGAGACACTTCTTTGTTCAAGCAGCTCCAACGTCTACGAGAGGATGTACGTAGGTGAGTGTCGTGAGTTTCAGCTTAGGTAAAATATTCCAGAATTGCGGATGAAATCTCAATGTTTATCTTGGTTTAAGTCAAACGTCACTTACTCCAAGCTTACTCCAAAAATGCAATTGTTAAAGGATTTTCTTCTCAAGTTCGATATCCACACTGCTGCGTAGAGATGCTTTGGCTTAGACTGAATTTGGGAATAGAATATAGGCTAAATATACTGAATTTATTGTTATTGAACATGAAGTTATTATCACAACAAAGAGAATCATTTGAGCAACTTCAAGCGTGGTTATAGTATTGATAAATAAATAAAATACAATTCATAATTTTGCAATATAGACCTACTGCATATAACTAATGATAAATCAAAGGTAAACACAAAGAAAACCCTCTAGTGCTGAAGGGACAGCTCCATACTCATCTGTCACTAGCTCAGACAGAGCAGACACAGTATTTACAGCAGTTATTTGAGAGCACAGCTGACCAAAATCCAAATGTTTTCATCTGAAATCACTTGCCGCTTCGGGTGGCTCAGTGCCTGGACACAAGAGGATTTGGGCTTCTGCTGCTGTCACACAGAAATGTCAATAAAAACTGGAAAAGGCAACTACACTAAATTGTGGATGAAATACAAGCATGAGAAATGACTACAGGGAATAGGCCTTGGGTTATGTTTCTGGTTTTGGAGTACATATTTTGAGAATGGCTATCTGTGTTGCAGAGATTGTTCATTTAGACCAGTTCCTCATAATAATTTCACACTAGTTATTAGATGTACACTGTAACAGTATTGCATAGCAATGTAAGTAAAGTATGCTGTGATTGAAGTTATGGGTTTACTGCAGCACAGCACTGTCTCAGAATATCTGAGCCTGAGACCTTTTCCTGCTTTAAAAAAACAATTACGGGCAAAAGTCTTTTTTTCCACTCCTTTACCACACTGTGGGGAATATTATTTCTCACCACATTAGGACAATGACTTCTCCTCCACAGTTCAAAAAAAGGACACAGGCAGTTTCTGCTTGACAGCTTTTGTTGTGACCACTCACAAACTTGCTCCTGAATAGCCCTCTCTGTGTGGATGTGCTATTAGGAGTGATGTTTCTGGTGCTCTCTTGTCTTTTATAGTTGTTCTTGTGATTGTGATGTTTAACGTTTTGTGTTGCAGAACAGGAACCTGCTTCAACCCATATAAAAAAAAAAAAAAAGAGTTAGGACTAATTAATTCTTTAATAAATAAATCAAGTGAAAATAGCCAAATTCACAATCTCTTTCTGCACTTTTTGGTTGGTCTGTTGGAGTCAAGTCTATATTGTTCTGTCCTAGCATCTCCAGTCCAGTTTTTATAGCAGCTGATATGGTTTTGAATAGCACAATGTTGTAACATGGACCAGCAGCAAGCATTATTGTGTTTTTACCTTGATAATATCTTATTGACATTTTTGAGAAGGGTAGCTATATTTTTGTTAATATTTTTTCAAGGGCTGATTTAGGGGCAATGGGATAAATAATATTTTGTATGAGGAAAGTTCACAATTGATGTTAATGACCTAGAATAACAATAAGGCGTATATTCTTTCTTTCAAAGGCTGTACATGTAATGTTAACCTCTAAAGTGTATTTTTAGGTGGAACTATAAACATCCGAATATGTTAGGCCACATTCAAACACTTTGGAAACTGAAGTCTCCTTTGAGCAGATTGGTCTGACTGTGATTGTGCTGCTGCTGCTTCTTAAAGCTGCAGCTGCTGTTGGGGTCTTTCAGTCACGTGGATGTCCCACCAAGTGTCTGACCAATCATCAGCATCAAAGCGCAAGTGTCATCTGATGGCTGGAAAAATACAAATTTATCAGTCTATCTCTCCTGCTTATCATATATTTGAAGTCACCTTGGATTTTCCATTTTCTCCAGATCCAGTAACCCATACATACAAACAAACCAAGACAAATGAATTCAGAACTTACGTTATGTATAATAAAACGGAATGGTACAGGGAAAAAGTATTGAACCAAGAAGAAAGGGAGGGGCCAGAAAGGTGTGGAAAGCCAAGAGACCATCTGAAAACTATCAGTGACCAGAAAGCAACCGTGACTCTGGTCTGAAAGGTGTCTCTTTAAAAAGATGTCACACAGGAAACATCTCATGATGGGTAAAAGCATAAGCTCTCTCAAGACTTTTACTTTAACCCTACTGTTGCAAAACATGCTGAGAGCTTTGGTTACAGAAGGATTTCTAAACTCCTGAATGTTACTGTGAGCTCTGTTGGAGCCATAACCCAGAAGTGGAAAGAACATCATTCATGTTAGAAATATATTTGTTGAGAAAAATGCTGACGTGTTCAATACTTATTTTACCCACTGTATATACTAAAAAACTTCCCTGTGAAGAGAACTGTATCGTAAAATGGTTCAAATGAATATTTGTGTTCAAACCAAAAATATCTTGCACCTTTTTGAACTGTCCTTTCTATGAGCTGTCTTCTTCCGAAATGTTACGGTCTACCACCACATGCTGACATGCCACTTTGGTGAAAACTCAAGGCGAATCCCTTCAGGCGAGATGCTCTGTTTGGGTCATACATTATGTAACAGAAATCTGGCTCCAGACATCATGATACTATGGAGACCTTTGCACGAAAACCAAGCAGACAGACAGTTGTTCACCGACGTGGCTCACAGTGTCGGACAGTGTTTTACTCACAGACTGCAAAAAGAAACACATGGGAAGAAAAAAAAACAGTTGGCAGATGGTAGAGGCAGTATGTCCTCATTTTCACCCTGTCAGACAGCTGAACCCCTGTCCGGTTTATATACATACATTTATGGATTCACTTGAATGCTCCCAGGCCACAAACTGAGAGCATAAATCCTGCTAAGCTTTTCGGTGTCTTGATTGTGTCCCATCTCTCACAAATCTTTCAACCTGGCTCTTCTTATTTCTGTCACAGTCTGGATATTCTTCATCTTCATTGAGGAAGGATTTGCACTGGCGCAGAAAACTAAAGGTAGAGCTGCTGTGTGAGTTGTTATGGTTACACTCTTCCTAGTAATGTTTATTCTAAGTACTTCATTTTATATTTCGCAGATGCCACAGAAGTATCAAAAGCAGTTAAACCATCTCAACCACCACAGCGCAGCCATCACTGTGGGAACTGGGAGCGAAACACAGATGGTGGGACTTTCAGCTCCCCAAACTACCCAAATAAATACCCTCCAAACAAAGAGTGTCTATATGTATTGGAAGGTAAACATGTGTATTTTGAAGATTTGGAATAACTATATTAAATGCTGATAATGCGGATATTCCCTATCAATGTCCTTCTGTCCATAGCCCAGCCCAGACAGAGAATAGAACTGCAATTCAACAAAACCTTTTACATAGAGGCGTCATTCGAGTGTCGTTTCGACCACATCGAGGTCCGGGACGGTCCCTTCAGCTTCTCGCCGCTTATTAATCGCTTCTGTGGTTCAGCCAACCCCGGGCTGGTCCTGTCCAGCGGGCGCTTCATGTGGATCCGCTTCTTTAGTGATGAGGAACTAGAAGGAATTGGCTTCCAAGTTCAATACACCTTCACAGATGGTAAGACGCTAGACTTTGCTATCTTTGGTACAATGGAGTTAGATATAATTATGTATGTCTTTTTCATTATATCACAAAGTTACTTCCTTTAAAGGTTTAGGTTGTTCAAAATGACGCACTGTTCTTAGACCCTCCATCAAAGAAATGAAAAACTACAGAGGAACCAGAGCAGGAAGCATCTACTCCTAGAACTGACCAGCCACGCCATAGATGTCACCCAGACTTTTTATATACAGTGTATGAAGTAGTCCATCTTATATACGTAATGATTCAAAAATCTAAGTAATTTAGCAGCCGAAGTTCGATTCCACTGGGAGTGAAAGGAGCATGGTGGGTCCATGGGTTGGACCAGGAGCACAGATAGGGTTCTGCAGAGATGAGAAAATGGACTTTTAGCCCAAATATTGCAACACCGGTTGCCTTAATGGGCTTTACAGACTCTCAGGGTAGCCCCAAGTTTTTAAAATTAAATAGGTATTAAATTTGATCTTCTCAAAATCAAGGTCTTAAAATTGTTAAATATTATGAGTAGGTATTAAATTTGGTTCATCTAGGTCTTAAAATTTGCAAAACATAATATTAATATTACAAAAATGTCACTGCAATAACAACATATATTGATTGAAGAAATGTTATCATTGAAATGCATGATTCATTTTTTCATGATTTATTAATGCAGCACTGGATGGATTTCATCTGTCTTAGACTTTGAACGTAAAACCCTTGAGTAGTATGGATAATTCTTACAGATTATTGTTGTGTTGTTGATGATACTGGCATTAAATTTCACTCTAAGTAGCATTAAAAGTCCTAAAAAGCTCTTAAATTTCACAGGACAAAACCTGGAGCTCTCCTGATTTGACAAGACAGCAACTCCTGTACTTAAACCTTCCATCAGGGTAAAAAAAAAAAAAAAACATCATGGGGAAAAAGGAGAAAATAGAAAAGTAAACAAGCTTTTTTATAAACATAAAGAAGTGAAGGTTTACAAGCTTAGTGCATCATACTGGCCCCAGCTAACACTGGTAGAGCAACCTAAAACTGAATTGATCTATATGTTTGGACCATAGCCTCTATCAGAAAAGGTCAGCCAGCCATTTCAGACTTGGGGCGAAGCAATGTTCCACAGGCGTGACTCTGGTGGTGCCATGCTACTGCACAGTTGAAGTGTTTCAGTCAAGGCCTTTCTTCCAGATAACTAGACTAGTAACACCAATGCAAATAATAGAAATTGTACTTTGCCTAAAGGGACTGAGGGTAATTTTAATTTTATTTAGTATTGCAGTTGTAGCCGCCACAAACGTTTCAAACCATTATGTGGAAATTTGCTGTCATTAACCAAATGCTTGCATGGTGGTGCTTGTACCTCTCTCTTTTATTTTTCATTTAAATCTAGATCCTGAATTCCATTTGCATGTAGGAGGAATTTTAAACCCTATACCAGGTAATACAAGTTTTTTTTCCTCTAACACTTGTATGTGTGTAGTCTTGTCAATGGATAAAGGCCTCATATGTCTGCCCCTGTCCCATGTCCAGATTGTCAGTTTGAGCTGTCCGGACCTGATGGCATGATTCGTTCCAGTCAAGTGGAGGAGGACAACAAAGTGAAGCTGGACCAGGCCGTGGACTGCATCTGGACTATCCGAGCTCCTAAGAACAATAGAGTATGGCATGTGACGTTTGATATTATTTTCAGTAGTAAATCACCAATCACTGACCGTCACAGAGGCGATCAGTCTTAAGAACAGTACATGCATATGCAAGCTTAAGTTGTGGTCTCTGCATATCTAATCAATCGTCATCCCTCCCACATCTGTTGGTCATATATTTCCTATATCCTTGACATAATCCATGCAGCTGGATTTTGAGCTCATGTAACAAATTGTAAATACACATGTTAATACAAGCATAAAGAAAACATACAGATGCCGTAAAAATATAAATACAAACTTTTGTTTTGTATTTGTAAGGGCTAACCCAATGAAATGGATCACAATATCTATATCTCCAAAAAATAGAATATTGTGGAAAAGTTACCTTATTTCAGTAGTTCACTTCCTTTGAAGTTGTATTTCAGGTGAAAAGTGACACTTTGAAACTGATGCAAGTTAACAAAAATGTAATGAAATAAATGTGTCAGTGTGTAATTTGGACATTTTCTTCATTTTAGTTTATGTTTACATGCATACTAGCCCCAAACCTCAAAATTGTCCTTTGCATGAAAAACAAGGTTTTTACATAGTCTTATGTTAACTATGCACCATATCGTCACTAATAAAATAAATGCTTGAAATGTATCTTTTTGTTTGTACTAGATTCATATAATGTTTGTCTTTTACTTTGAATTGAACTACAAAAATACATTCCACAATATTCAATTTTTTTAAATGTACGTGTTGTATAGTTTATCAGAAAACATAAAAAAATCGATTTTTAAATCCAGATATAAACTCTTTTTAAAATATATATAACGTTGTATTTGCACTATTTTATATGCATTTTTTATATTAAGAATAGGGCTGTCAACGTTAACGCGTTAACGCATGCGATTAATAAAAAAAAAATAACGCGTTAAAATTTATTAACGTAACTTAATCACATGATCTGTTTTGCCGTACACCAGAGCACTTTGGAGGGCGTGAAGCTGTGTCCGGGGGCACGTGACCGTCTTGGAAATGTGCGTATATCACAACATTGACTTGTTTTCACGGTGAACGGCCCGCGCGTCCACAGAGGAGAGAACAGCTGCCTCACACACGTTTGCCCGAGTTTTGACTTCAGGACGACTCCACTGTTTTGGCCGCTGCACTACAGCCCTCTCCTTTCCCTCCCCTCACGAGTCTCTTGTTAAACCTTTTACTAAAAATGTTACTTGTGGTTTTTATATCGCTTCCTTTCACTGCCCCTGTCCGTACGCGTTCCTGGGAGCTGTGCTTTCTGTGCGCCGTGGACCGGTAATAAAAGCGCTGTTTTTTCCCCCATAAAGCGTCGAGTGGCAGCCTCACTGAGGGCAGGTGACCGTGCCCCGCCCCTGTCCGCAGCGCTGAGAGGAGCAGAGGAGAGGCGTATGAGTCTGCAGTAGATTTAATGCAGAGCACAGTTGAGCAGACACTGCTATCTCAGTTACTACACAGACTTATTAAAGGCTCTCTCACAATATTCAGAAGTTATTACTGTGATATTTTTTTTTTATCCAAGTAAAAACACACTCCTCAACCTCTCTGGACTTTTTTTTTTTAAATGCTGCATATTGTCATTGAAAATCGACCAAGTTACACATTGTGATTAGCCCAAGAGTGTGATTAATCTGATTCATTTTTTAATCGATTGACAGCACTAATTAAGAACATATTTTATTGAGGTTAGTGGTACAATCCTTACTCCCCCAAAATGAGACACTTCACCCATCTTGCTCTGGTGCGTGAGTAGTTGTGATTTTTATTGGGTGAAATATTACAAGCATTGCTTGATGTGAGCCATGCCTTGCACAAAAGAGCTCTCAGAAGACCTACGAGTGAGAATTGTTGACTTGAATAAAGCTGGAAAAGGTTACAAAAGTATCTCTAAGAGCATTGATGTTCATGAGTCCATGGTACGACAGATTGTCTATAAATGAAGAAACTTCAGCACTGTTGCTACTTTCCCTAAGAGTGGTCGTCCTGTAAAGATGACTGCAAGAGCACAGCGCAGAATGCTCAATGAGGTGAAGAAGAATCCTGGAGTGTCAGCTAAAGACTTACAGCACATTCTAACATCTTTGTTGACAAATCTACAATGGGTAAAACATTGAACAATAATGGACTTCATGGGAGGACACCACAGAGGAAGTCACTGCTGCCCAAAAAACCCCATTGCTGCACGTTTGAAGTCTGCAAAAGAGCTCCTGGATGTTCCACAGCACTACTGGCAAAATATTCTGGGGACAGATAAAACCAAAGTTGAGTTATTTGGAAGGAACACACAACGCTATGTGTGGAAAAAAAAGGCACAGCACACCAACATCAAAACCTCATCCCCACTGTGAAGTATGATGGACGGGGCATCATGGTTTGGGGCTGCTTTTCTGCCTCAGGGCCTGAACGGATCGCTATCATCGACAGTAAAATGAATTCCCAAGTTTATCAAATCACCTTGCAGGAAAACTTAACCCTGTCCACCAACTGAAGCTCAACAGAGGATGGGTGATGTAACAGGACAATGACCCAAAGCATAGAAGCAAATCAACAACAGAATGGCTTCAAGAGAAGAAAATACTCCTTCTGGGGTGGCCCAGTCAGAGTCCTGACCTCATCCTAGTAATTCCAAAGGGTTCACATACTTTTTCTTGCAACTGTATAAAAATATAATATCAAACATCACTAATTGCCTTAATTTGCATATAGCTTAGCATCAACTAATTAGTACTGTATTTGCGTTGGAGTTTTTATTAAATATTTAGATAGAATTTACAAGTTACAGCATAACTATTTTAGAATTCATTCCTTGCATATAAAGCAAGGTATTAAGGACTATAGAATGTTTGGTAAATTAAAAGCCGCTTGATGTCTCTCTTTTTCAGATTTACCTGCACTTCCTGGAGTATCAGATGGAGAACTCAAATGAATGTAAGAGGAACTTTGTGGCTATTTATGATGGCAGTAACGCAATTGAGGACCTTAAGGTAAAAAATATTCTCACATTATATATAGACTTTTATATTCATCTTTTTTTTATACACTCATATTAACCGGAAAAAAATGTAGCAATTGTCCTACAGAACCTGGCGGCAATGAGATAACACATCAGCTAAGACACAGCGGTGTGGGGTCTCTTGCAGGCCAAGTTTTGTAGTACAGTAGCTAATGATGTGATGCTGGAAACTGGTGTGGGCGTGGTGCGCATGTGGGCGGATGAGGGCAGCCGTCTCAGCCGCTTCCGGATGCTGTTCACCTCTTTTGCCGAACGTGAGTTTTTACTCTTATTTTCACAATGGCTAATGTAGGAAAGTTATGAATATGTGAAACAATGAGTGGACATGCAGCAATCAGAAATGTTTAACACCCTCACCTTGTGAAAAATATAAATTATAAAAATCTTTAATGGATAAATCCTTAAAATCTTTGGGGGGTTGAATATTTCTGATTGCAACTGTATATGAGTATAAAAATACAACATTTATTGTTGACGTCTGCTACTCCTGTCTTTGTTCCAGCTCCTTGTTCAGACGGAGCATTCTTCTGTGACAATAACATGTGCATCAACAACTCTCTGGTGTGCAATGGCATTCAGAACTGTGTGTTCCCCTGGGATGAAAACAACTGCAAAGGTATTTGAGCTCTGCCATGTCAAAGTTTTCTGTTTAATTGTGTGTTGTGCCATGCAGTTATTTCTGACAGAGGCTTCTCACTCATTCCGGTTCTTAAAGGATCTGCAAACTGTAAATCTTAATAACACTGGTAACAAGCAGGATTGTCATGTACAGTCACGAGGGGGTGCATTTTTGGTTTGCACGTTGACAGCAACAAGCTTCTTAGCGATACTTGTTAACAAAATGATGGTGCTTAAAATGTTACATACTTTATGCTGCTAAACATTTACGAAAAACAGTAAAACCCCTCCAGCGACATTTCTATTGCACTATAGTGTTGTTGCCATGATTGGCTAAAACAAATCATGGTAAACGGTCTCTAGCTGGTGCTTCATCCAGTCACGTCCAAATATTCTACTGAAAGTCAAACATTTTCATTGAATGGTATTCCAGATTGATATGACGTTAGCACTGTTAGCAGAGTGCTATACACATCTATCAGCTTTTGCCAGGTTAAAGGTACTAATAGCAGTATATTTTTATTACTTCAAAAAACTTACCCACACATGTCCCCAAGTATGATGTAAACATGTCTAAGTCAAATACTAATTTTACTGATAACAATGGTACAGCTGATTTATTCAAAACTAAAAGAATATTTGACATAATGACCAAGTTGTTTATGTTAGGTTCTAAAACCCTTGCATCGCCGATCGTCCAATCAGAAAAGTAGATAGAGCTCTGTGCTCTGGCTGCCACATAAGCCAATCTGTACATGCAGCAGCTGTGGACACAGCTAACAGCAGAGCTATAAAACCTAGTTGGGAAAACAGCTCACTGTGACTGGCAACCCACAGACCATTTTTTTGATTTAGACTGCAGTACTGTTTTTAAACCAGTACGAACGCATGCTGCTTACAGTACCTTTAATGGTCCCCAGCAATACATCCAAAATATGGTTGAAAAATAATAACTCCATTTAGCCTGTGCTTAGGATTTTTTGGTGCACAACCCATGTGCTATTGCTGCCTTCATTTATTTAATTGCATGCTTATTTCTTTCAAGAGAAAAAGTCCAAAGGTCTTCTCTTCCACCTCACAAAGACTCATGGCACAATTATCTGTGTGTCGACTGGAGTGGTGCTGCTGCTCTTCATTGTGTCCATCTTAGTGCAGGTTAAGCAACCACGCAAAAAGGTAAACTGCTAACGTAAAATTCAGATAAATCTCATAGATATAATTAATAAGTATGCTTTGGTATTTTCCAAAGGTGCTAGTCCGGAAGAACGTGAAAGGTGAATTTCAGGAAGTGTTTGACCCTCCGCACTATGAACTTTTCTCTCTCAGAGACAAGGTTAGCTCACATTACTCACAACTAGAGCTTCGACGATATAAGACTAATGTGTATATAGTATGAAAAAGGGCTGCACAATATACTGCAAATGTATTGTTATCGCAATATGGGTAAACACAATATCCATATTGCAAGAAATCAAATTTATCAGAAGAATAACATCCCTCTGAGAGAAATATACACTGTAAGAATAAGTGTCATGTTTAGACCTGGTTTAGACTTACTTACACCCCTGACAGTATTAATGGTTTCAATATGGTGGTCATCTCAACATACAAGTGTGCTGGGAAGTGCATTCATAAATGTTTTGTTTCTAGGATGCACCAGGGGACCTTGGAGTGTTATCTGAAGAGCTCCAGTCCCTGCAGGCTCTTAGGCGCTCATCCTTAAGCTCACGATGCATTCACGAACACCACTGTGGCTCTCAGGCTTCCCTCAACTCTCTCAAAGCTGTACAGGGTGCTCATGGCTTGGGCAGGGGGTCCTTGGAGCTGCCCCCATTCAGAGGAGAGCTACAAAGCACACTACCTCCGCAACAGGATTTGAACAGCAGTCTGCGGAAAAAGAGCTGGCCCAGCATGCAACCGGGCAGGGTCCAGGGCCATCACAGTTCTCTGGGACGGCAGGATAGGGTGATGGAGGAGGAGGAAGAGGAGGATGAAGACGGGAGGTATGACATCTATGTGCGGAGAGCGGGAAGCCGGAGAGGGAATTCTGAAATGGCCCAGCAAAGATCCTTATCCATGGATTTTTAATTAGAAACACCACAGAAACAGCACATTAATAGCATTAATATATGTATATGCCCATTATTAGATTTATGAACAACTTTACCCAAGCAATGATATGTTGAAGTTTGCCGACTATACGGCATGATGGGACTAATCTCCCATAATTTGGATTTGTACAGGCAGGAGTTGGAAAATTTGGTAAACTGGTGTAAGGAGAGCTATCTCTACATTAGTGTAAAGAGGAAAGAAAATATAGTGGACTATAGTGAGAATGCCCACTCCCACTTACACTTTTTATTGGAGGAACAGTTGTGGAGATGGAATGTACCTTCAAATACTGTATCTGTGTGCACATCTCAAATGACTTTGCATGGACTGCCAAGACAGACAGTATAATGAAAAAGGCTCACTGACAGCTGTACTTGTTGAGGAGTTGGAAGAGGCCCGGACTTTGCTTCATACTTACTGTATTTTTTTTTGTGTGTGGTGGAGAGTATACCGCCATCATCCAAATCTGCGAGAAAAATAACCACCAGCAGCCTTCCCTTCCCTGGAGGACATTTACTTCATCTGCCGCAGGAGTAGAGCAACCTCCATGATGAAGAAGGACCCATCCCACCCACACCCAACCCTGCAGGCAGAGGTCTACACAGCCTCAAAGACAAGACTACAAGGTTAAAATGTAGCTTCTTCCCAGAGGGTGAAAGACTAAAGAACTCTTACCTTTTGCCCCCACTTAATACATTTTGCATACTCATAATAAATTGACCTTAAACCTTTAATATGAAGTAAGTTACTTGGTTATTTTCATATTACACAAACACTCCCAATCTGATCGTTTTTTTATATGTGCAAAGATTATTTCACATGTAAAAGGAAAGCCCCATCCTGCTCTGGTTGGCAAATCTGTCTTAGCGCATTTTCTCAAAACACAATGCACCTTTGGTATTTTGAATGGTGCATGTATCACACTTGTTGAACTCATATATTTGATATAAGTCATTGCAAAAATATGACACCCATGATTCTCAACATGACTGGGGTATCCTGACAAACAAGGAGAGATAGAAAGTAGTTTGTTAGTTTTACTTGAGTCATTTACATTTTTTATACACATTTACATTGTACATTTACATACTTTTACTTTGAGGAAATCATACTGATCTTACTCCACAATGTTACTTAGAACATTTTAACCCAGTGGCAATTTTTCTTAAACTGTCTAAAGAAGTAAAAGATATTTTTTGTCCTCTGTGGTGTAGTGGGTAGTAGTGCACATGACTTGCAATCAAAAGGTTCTGGATTCAAAACTAGCTAAAGAAAAAGACCTTCAAAAGTACTTTCTACACAAGTACTTTTCTACAAGTACATTTTACACAGTACTTTAAGCACTTTTACTTCTACTTAAGTATTATTTTTGAAGTAACAGTACTTCTACTTAAGTACAGATTTTGAGTACTTCGTCCACCACTGTAATCAGGTTTGAGGTAGGAGTAGATTTCTTTAGTGATTCTTTTACTGATATAGTAATTTTACTTAAATACTTAATATTATTTTACTTGCGTGCAGATTTTAGTACCTCTGCAGACGATGTCTGTTACCTTGCTGTTCTTTTCCCACACACAAGTATTATTAGCCTCAGATTTAAATTCCGGACCTCATTAGCTGTGAACAAACCGAGTATGTCAGGTTCATTCAGAATAATCAGTGAGTGGCTATATTGGGCAAGTATGCATGTGCAGACAAACCCATTCTGCACTCACTACTGTCATGCATTTCATGTTTGATCTTTATTTATTAAGCCATAATTAACATTCAAATAAATACTTATGTATCCAGCTGTTAAAGTGCAAACACTTAAATAGTTTTTGGCAGTGTGTATGAGTGCCAGTACATTGAACATATGGGTCACATCAGATAATAGTAACAAAGAGGGTCAATCAGAGTCTGTGATCCAGAGTTTTGATTATTTCATTATGACAACCCTTATTAATAAATAACTTTTATTGCTTTACATACAGTTAATAACTAACAAAATACTTCAGAGAAAAAAGTGCTTACAAAAATACAAAGAAGTCATGATTCGCTACAATTCACGATTTCAAGTATACAATATGATTTTGTAAAAATTTGTATTATCAGAATGAGCTGCAAATATCAAAATTCTGACATTTGTGTCTCCTTTATAAGATATAAGAAGAATAATTCAAAATTTAAACAAAAATTATATAATATTTCAGAGAAAAAACTAATTTAACGTCAAAATCACAAAAAAGGAATGAAAAATCAATGCACAATGTTTTGGGCCTTGACGCTGTTTTAAAATTGCATCACGATTCATTTTTATCTCTGTCAACTCAAATCGGAACTCTTTTGAAACGATTTTTAACCTATTCACGAGGCATTCTTTCATCCCTACAGGTTAGCATAATGAACAGTCATGTTATTAAATACAGAAGTGCAGTGTTACAGAAGTGCAGTGTTTTGGCGCTATACAGAGGTGAGTCAGTCTCTGGTCTGGAGGTTTGCCCTCTGTAAAACATTAACAGCAGTTTAATAGAGACCAGTCATAAAGTTATGACACTAGATTATGAGACTGAGCTTGTAAAGGCTTTGTGCACACAAACCCCTGAGAGCTTGTCATACATCGTGTTCTGTCTCTTGTGCTTGCAGTAAGTCAGCAGTCCTCATACTGTACATTGCGTGACATATGCATTATGACAGAACAATACATTGAGGAATGCAACCGAAGCAGGTTCACTGTCATTCAGGAGATTTTAACAGCCCTGTGAGTTCAACTTATAGCTCTTGATTTAAGCAGAACAAAGACACAATATTCCTTTGTGTATATTCCACAAAAACAAAAGTAGTAAATATTATTGTTTATGCATTTGCATAAATAAAATGCCATACAGTCTGCTACAAGATGCTGCTCATCTTCCACAAAGGATCATCAGTGTTCTCTGTAGCTTTGTGCTTCCTTCATGTTTTCCTTCTTTTCTTCAGTCTCAGCGACAGTCCATGTGCATACTTCAGAGTACTAAAAAGTGCCAGAACACAGCTTTGAGTGTTTTTTTTTTTTTTTTTTTTTTTCATTTCAAAAGTCAAACTGCAGTCTTCAGTGATTCCTCAAAAAACGACATGTGGTTGTAAGTTATCAAAGGTGTTCGCTCCCCCAGAACAGCCTCTGTGAAGTTGGGTCGTCTCCAGGCATAAACCATACTGTTCAGAAAGCCCTGCAGAGACACTGTGGCAGCCTGCAACAACAAGTGAAAGAAAAACATTTTTTTTTATTATTTGCATTAGGAAAACTTTGTAAAATGCATCTTAGTCTGTGGCTTTACCTGTATTATGTAAAGTGGATAAAGACTGGATTGTTTAATGCTTAACGTAAGCACAAACAGAAGGAAAGCTGAAAAAAAAAAAAGAGTCAAATGCTGAATCAATAAAACTGTCTTGAGTTTTATCTGGATGCTGGTGTAGCTTACCTGGCGACCAGCAGAATATGATGACCAGGATCATTCTTCTGGCTGTAGGCACCACATGTTTGAATCTCCTTCTTGACTGTCCATCTCCCTCCACAGGGAAGAGAGCCTGTTGTTGCTGTCCTTGATACCATTTGGAAATCTCACAGTAAATGGCCTACAGAAGACCAAAGTGAAGTGAGATTATGATCAAAACAGAAAAAATGGACCAATAGTAGCTATGGCCCCCTTCAGATCCTACATTTCAATCCATCTTCTCGTTGGTCTACATATTCATCAGCCTTAGATGTCAGCCTTTTGCAATTCAAGCTCTGCATTAGTTTAAGATTATTTAGCTTATTTTATAGTTTGATCCAGTTTGTATGTCACTTTTTTTAACTTAAATGTATATCTATGGAAAATGTGTCTTTTGGGGAGCTGTTGTTTTGACTTTTTTACTTTAAAAAGTAATTTAGCATAACAGGATATTGCAAAGCCAAATATTTGAAGTGGTGAGAAAAGATTGAGAATGACTGATCTAGAGCTAGCAACATTAAAAACTACCCACTGGATTTCAATGCCAAGTCTGAAGGGGACCCACTGTATGTGACTTACAGTGCAAAACAATATCACTGCTACCCCCATAAAAAACAGTAAAATATACATGGGCTCTTGATGCTTGAAGTCCTTGAGAGAGAAAGAAAAACATTATAGCAAATGGCAGTAGCTAAGCATGCATTAAAATAAGGCAGTGAAAAACCTCCAAACGTACATAATTCGAACAGTTGTCCATCAGTACATGTGAGAACAAAATACAACTGAAAGCAAAAAATTAAAAATAAAGTCCATAGTCAAAAACAGTAAAAAGACAGTTTAGCTTTTGGAATAATATGACAAACTCACGTCTGGCAACATGGAGGCTCGATCTTCAAAGGAACCAAGCTGTCTGAGTGTGGTAATATGGAAAGTGCATAGATCACGTATATCACAATGGGGATTACCCTAAAAAATATAAGAGAAAACCTTTTACATCACTGACTTTGGGCATAACGTGGTAAAGTGGTGCAGTAAGTGCGGACACTCACCACAGTAGGACATAGCCGATAGTTTCTCTAGTTCTTACGCTCTGAGGGAACAAAATAGACATACAGGATACAAATGATTAAAACGTGACCATGTGTTACTGGAGGAAACACTTTATTAGAGACAGTGGGTCACCTGCTCGTCCTCGAAGTCCGCCGGTCTCATTCTCCAGCCACGGAATATGTTCTTGGACTTCAGTGCGTAACTATTGACCAGCATAAACGAGAGGACATAAAAGGCCTGGAACAGAGGTGAAGATAGGTGTGAGCTCCAGGAGAACGGTTTTCAAACTGTGGTACGGGTATCACTGGTGGTACTCAGAAGTGTTTTGCAGTTCTAAACATCAGTTTCAGCTCTGGCGTATACTGCTTAGTCTTGGTATAGTCCTGGTTTAGACTTGATTTAGAGCTGGTTTAGTTCTGGTTTAATTATGATTTATATCGGGTTTAGTCCTAGATTATTCCTGGTTTAGTCCTGGTTATGTTTCGCTTTACATCTGGTTTAGTCCTGGTTAAGTCCAATTTCAGCTCTGGTATACACTGGTTAGTCTTGGTAAAATCCTGGTTTAGGCCTAAATTAGTCCTGGTTTATTTCTGGTTATGTGTTGCTTTAGTTCTGGTTTATTCCTGGTTTAGACCTAGATTAGTCCTATATTAGTCCTGGTTATGTGCCTGTTTAGTACTGGTTTAGACCTATTTTAGTCCTAGATTAGGCCTAGTTATGTGTCGCTTTAGTCCTGGTCTAGACCTGCCTTAGTCCTGGCTTAGACCTGGTTATCTGCCTCTTTAGATCTGATTTAGTTTAGTCCTGCTTGAGTCCTGGTTATCTGCCACTTAAGTCCTGGTTAAATCCAGCTTCAGTCCTGGTTTAGTATGGCTCAATTTAGATTATAGATGATACTTCGAAAGACAAGTACTTTCCAAGGTGATGCTCTGTGTGAAAACTATGGTGTAGAACACATGGCACGATATGCAATGGAATGCAAAACGTGACTTTGTGAAGGAAAAACAACAGCTCTACTGCCCACACCCTCTGTCACCACTCACCTCTACATCACTTCTCACACATGTGGTTCTTGCTTTGAAGCCTGCTATCAGAACATTCCAAGTATTGCTTTTTGCTTGGAGGGATTTACCTGTGCAATAGATTACAGTCTCTGGACTCAGCATTACTCTATCTACACACATGTGCTCTGCCTGACAGCTACATGTGAGGTGCAGTGAGGTCTGGACACTCCCAGTCTGAAAAAGCAGACAGGGACTATCTCCTGCTGTCAAATGCTGGCACTGAGCTAATAATTCATGGATAGTGTAAATGTGTCGACCAGTGGCTCTCAAACTATGATACAGGTACCACTGGTGGTATGTGGGCTTCTTCTGGTGGTACTCAGAAGTCTTTTGCAGTTTAGGTCCTGATTTTATTTAGAGGTAGTTTCATTCCTGGTTTTAGTCAGTGTTGTTTTGATTTTGTCCTGGTTTATTAAGCCTGTTTTTTGTCCATTTTAGTTCCGGTCATGTCCTGGTCTAGTCCTGGTTAACCCTACTTTAGTCTTTATTCCTGGTTTTGTCCTGGTTTAGACCTGGTTAAGTCTGGTTTAGTCCATGTTTACTTCTGGTGATGTCCTGGTTAAGCCAGTTTTAGCCCTGGTTTAGTCTTTATTCCTGGTTTAGTCCTGGTTTAATCCTAGTTAGGCCTGGTTTAGTCTCTGTTTTGTCTTTTTTAGTAATGCATTTTTCTTTTCAGCCATGTTTTATCCATTGTTTTAATTCTAGGATAGTAGGCTCATTTCAGACTGTGAAAGCAAGTTGTAAAGTTGTAAAACTATATATTTTTTGACCTAGTACTTGGTCTGAAAAGTTTGAGAATGGCTGGTAAAGACACAGATTTTCCCAAATATTGATTCAGATGCCACACTGAGGTGCTCATGTTGGCCAGTAGTATGCTCTCAGAAACATATGTAAATAGATTCTGGTTTGTTAAGTTTTAGAATACTTGTTTGTAAAGGGACCAATGGGCAGGCATAACTAATACTGAGTCATTGCTGCAAATTGATAGTGCTTGAAGTAGCTCATGGTCTTCCTTCAACTAAATACTGGCCTAGTCTTCCCTATTCTATGGCTTTCACTAACTACAGCATTGTGTGAATACAATGACAATGAATCACATGTAGCCTGCATTAACTATAACCCTTTTTCTCTATTAGCTGTGTCAAAGCACAAGTTAAGATAATACGGAATCAAACCTTTGTTGGTTAGGTTGCCAAATATTGAAATTCTAAAAATCTAGAGCAGCATATTTCCCATATCTGTAAAACATAGTGGGCATAGTGAGCTCAATGACACTGAGTAACACGGTTCATATCGCTGTCTTTTTCTTCTGTTTGCTTTGCTCTTATAAAAACTGAGAAGTGAACCAGTTGGAAAGTGTAAGTGTAAGACATGCTTTGGTGGACTGGTGCACACTAATTTACCAGTGGTATGCAGTGCATGTAACAAACAAGTTTGAGTTGTACAACTGCATACGTGACACAGCACAACTGCTGCATTCTTTTATGACCTCACTTTAGTGTTAGAGACACTGCGTGACTCAAGGAAACTAGCAGCTACAAAAACATAAAAAAAAAGTTGTCCGTGGGAAGTACCAGGAGTCAGGTGGTTGTTTTTGCCCTGCAGCTTTTCTCCCCAGAGCTTCATTTCTTGCAATAAGTCTACATCTGACTGTGAAACTAAATATACAGAGCAGTGAATGATTAACAGAGAGGTGACAGAGTGAAAATCCAGCTTCTTACCAGAGACAGGGGCAGGCCGAAAAGGCACAACTTTGCATTGTATCCTTTTGAGACTACGTTTGTGACAGTAATGGACATAAGGACGACTGAAGCCAAGAGGTCAGCCAGGGCCAGCTGCACCAGGAGGTGTCTCTGCAACAGACAAACACAAGGAATACAGTTAACATGACAAAAATTTTTAGCACATTATTGTGATACTAATAATAATCTGCCAGCATACAGGCCTTCACTAGTTACATAAGTGTTGACTCACTTGTTCTTGGAGATTCCTCCATCGCAATAATGAAACCACTATGACTGAAAAACTTCCAATCACACTGCAGAGCAGACAAATATTATATAATTAGATGGAGGGTGATACAGGTGGGTTTCCTCTAAGACATGCTGTTACACATGTACAAATACAAATTATATTAAATTTAATAAACAGACATTTTTGCATATTGAGACAAAAAGCAAATAGTCTTGCTTCAAAATTGACCTTTATATTTAAACTCAATTAAACTTAATATTTTATTTTACCATCTATATTTTAGAGTATGTATACTCTAATGGATTGTCTCTGTTATTTCAACCCACTGCTTTAATTCATTCAAAAACAGTTCAACCAGAATGAAGTCAGTTTAACTTCTGGGGATTTTGACAGCAGATTTTAAGATAAGCAAGGTGCAACCTTTTCAATAAAAAGTAGCAGTCTATTAATAAAATAAAATAAAATTAAATACAAAAACACACATAAAGGCGTATCAAAAAGCATTTTACCTTGGTGTGAGAAATCCAATATATACATAGGTAATAACTTTAATCTGAAAAATTAAAGAATCAATTTCAACTTTCTACACTCAAAGAAGCATTTTAAAAAATGTATATGAGCATAACATACCTGCCCCAGTGTCAGTGTGGTACCGTTCCCGGCCATGGTAAACATGAAATATTCACACTGCTCAAAGACTCACTTCTGTCACACACAGCTGTTGAATAACTAACCCTGTCTTCATACAAGCCCATAAGACGTCCACACGTTTATCAGAGCACACCTGTAAAAGGTGAGCGCAGCGCGATCCTAACGTTGCTGTCACGTGCGGCTGTTTTTCTCCTCCCCACAAAGGTAGGAGGCCTAGGTAAGGAAACTCCGCCTGCAGCTTCCGTGCAATATAATCAGGATTTGTTTTTTAAACCCGTATTAATGTCAATTTAAATGTCCATGTACGTTTTTGTAAGAACAACAATATATAGGCCCACTTAATCTCTACTACATTACATCAACATCTCCTTTACACAACAAACAAGCACGTTCTGTTTTCACAATTATTACAGTGACATCTAGTGGATAAAACCTGTCTTGCATCTTGGGTTGAAGAGGCCACTTTTTACTTCTCGGAAATAGGACAGTGAGAAAATAAAACTTTTTAATTATAATCTACTTATTCATTAAAGGGATTGCAAGATGAAACATGGTTAATACAAAAAAAATGTTGGTAAAGTGATTTTAATATAAGTCACGAGAAATTTGGGTCCAGTGATTTGGGGGGATTTTCATGAGAGATATTACGTATTAAATGCGGAGTTGTTTAACGCAATATTAAACTTGGCTAAAACACGTTTGACTCGTTTTGCCATCAATAGAACTAGAAGAATAAAACTAGTCCTCGCAGAGGTTTACATTTTGTACTTTGTATATGAACGTGCCTGTTGTTACTGCTGTGTAGTGTTGTCAATAAAGTTTTTTGAAAGCGATGACGTCGCCAGTTCCACGTTGGCTCCGGTTGGCCCGGACGTGGCAGTTCATCGTATGCTACAGCTGTGCGAACGCCGAGCGGCTGCTTTTTGTTCCCGGTCATCGGCAGAAAAAGCTTCGTATAGTCAGCAGATTTGACAAATAATTATGGGACTCACCATTTCGTCTCTGTTCGGCCGACTTTTCGGTAAAAAACAGATGAGGATTTTAATGGGTAAGTATTAGGAGGATGAGTGCCGAGTTAGCTTCCTGGGCAGGAGCAGCTTCAAGCTATTGTCACGATTTAGCTTGTATAAAATGTATTAGAAAATCATCAAAAACAACAAAACTTGACTATTTTTCGACCCAGAATTACGTTAAACGCGAATTACACGAGGTTACGCAAGTATCGTTGTGTTGTATTTGAATTTAAAGCTATCTTTTACATAACCCAACCCCTTCGATAGAACTTGCCTATCAAATACGCTTTAAATGCGATAAAGTGTTTAATACTGGTCGTGCTTGGCTGTGAGCAGTTCGGTGATATTGTGCTGTTTCGTATAAACATGTTTTGTCATATCTTCAACGTGATGGAAATGTTATGCAATATGCAGCAATCTCCTTTACTATGAGCCACTTCCTCTAAAGGGATAGTTGATTATCTTCCAATTGTGGGTCTATTGGATGCGTCTGAATAGTCATTTTATTCCTTACAGTAGTTTTCAGCGTACTCCCAGTTGGCAAGCAAGTCAGGGACAATGCCAGAGATACAAAACCTTGTACTATTGCAGATGGGGCCTGTAAAACTGGATTTTAGTTTCTACATTTGAAACACTACCTCATTGTTTATTAATATATGTCAAGACTGCTATGTTGATCTGCTTGTACAAAAGAATAGTAAGCTCTGGGGTAGAAATGAGGGACAGTAAAAGCAAAGCAGCTGTTTGATGTGTTGTGTTTCTACAGTTGGTCTGGATGCTGCTGGGAAAACCACTATTTTATACAAGCTGAAGCTGGGTGAGATTGTAACAACAATCCCCACCATTGGTAAGAACTGAACTTCTTTTTATTTTTATTTTTTAGTCCTTGCTTGGCATGTATTAATGTTTTATATTGTTTGATTTCAGGTTTTAATGTGGAGACAGTAGAATACAAAAATATCAGTTTCACAGTGTGGGATGTTGGCGGCCAGGACAAGATCAGACCTCTTTGGAGACATTACTTCCAGAACACACAGGTACAAATCTCTAAAGACCAAAGCCTATATTGAGGAGTAGTCCATAAAAGCAATTGATATTATGTAAACACAATTAGTTATGGACATTAAAATAGGCTCAAAGCAAACACTGACTTACTTTTTATGATGAGACGGATCACATAACTGGAAACACTCAGTTATGTCATTCTTATTATTTTCTGGTAGTCTATTTTAAGGGGAAATATTATGCTTTTATTCATATTTTTGAACCAATTTTGGCCTCCTCTAGAACAGTATTGCATGTTTTACAACCTTTTAAGTCATGTGACTAAAAGAGAACATTTTTAGTTTGTATTCTACTGGTGCCATAAAGCAACAGGTGAAGAGACCAGCAGAGTGCA
This sequence comes from Bostrychus sinensis, assembly GCA_020698575.1. Lineage (NCBI taxonomy): Eukaryota > Metazoa > Chordata > Actinopteri > Gobiiformes > Eleotridae > Bostrychus > Bostrychus sinensis. The sequence goes on along the minus strand of CM036251.1, from coordinate 28,970,145 downwards.
GCTCTGTTGTGGCCTTCTGAACATAATCAGTGAAAAAAAAAAACTTCACTTCCTTAAACTTTTTGTACCATGCCATTTTAACACAAAATGAAAAACAGTTGTGATGAATCAGTGGAAACGGAGATTGCAGACTGGATGTAGAGAGTTTGTTGATTGGTCAGTGCTTCCTGGAGTGGGCGGGGGTTTATGGGAGAGGTGGAGGTCCGTGCAATCAAGCCTTCTGAGGCTTCAGAAAAGTCATAATATAACCCCTTTAGCTCTTTATAATTGCCTCTTGTTAAGGACATACTTCCTTATTGTAAATACTGTAACAAATTGTGAAATGAAATTTGCTGCCTTATAATTCAAATAAAATGACTGTATTGTATTGTCATTCTAGGGCCTGATCTTTGTAGTGGACAGCAACGACAGAGAAAGAATTGCTGAGTCACGAGATGAACTTATGAAGATGGTATGTATTTATTTACTCTTAATCATACATCGCACATAAAGAAAGCACAATTTGGATGACTGAAAGAATCGTAGAAATTTAAAGTAAAAAGTAGATTTTTTTCACTACCAGTTTTACCCTTTTGCCCTTATGTTTCGCAGTGTTAGATCTTATAAACAATACTGAGGCAGACTATAGAGCTAAGATCAATAATTCTTGCAGAACTAGCTATGATTTTCAATACACGGACAGAGGACAGAACACGTGGATGCAGATTAAATTACCGCTGAGGAATATGCAACCAATCAGAGTTCAGGACAGTAACCAAGCATACACACAACACCTTCTGGACTGGTGCCATTTGAAAAGAATATGAGAAACAAAGCCTTACATAAAGCCCACCCTTTTTTAGATAAATGTTAAGTGCTATGACTGGTTAAGTAGGATTGGTCTTGGTGGAAATGTTTCAGTGGAAGAGGTTTCAGAGCCACTTACTTTTGCTACAAAAGTGAATATAAAATTTAGTAGAGAGGACAAGATTGTTTGACAAAAGCTTGATTGAGAGTGTGAAATGGAGCACATTCCATACAAAACAAAAATAGATGGGACCATTTTATGGATAACAAGACAATATTTAATCTCTTACTGACACCAGTACAGCTGTTCTGACCCAAAGTTGTAATCTTTATACAAAAACCTCAGCACGGGGTGTCGGTGCACAGTGCCCCAGATTAGGACCAAAGAAGGTCACATCCAAGTATTTAGCTCCAATTATTTTTTTTTAAAACTTAGATCACTTTCAGTTTGAATTATTTTCATGTGACGCCTATATTTTATTGTGTCACACCAACACAGTAAAACATATTATGTTATGAATGACTAGTGTGCTTTCATATCTTTAATGCCTTATTGTTTTTTATTCTGGGCGCAGCAAAAGTTCCCCTTGTGTCAGTAAAGTTTTTATGTACCTGTTATGTTATAAACTAGTGTTTTTATATTTAACTTTTTTCTATTTTTATAATGGTTTTACAGTGTTTATAGTATCATGGAATATGAATACCACAGGACAGCTTATGTATTTAAAAATCAGTGAGTTCCTTATTTCAGTGGTGTAACCAAATGCAATTTTTTATATAGGATGTGGACTTCCCTTGGTCACTTTGGTTTTTAAAACTTTTACATTTGGTCACGACACAATCCAAGTTAAGGAACTAATTGACTGACTATTTGTGTACTGAAAAGAATGTTACAATAGCCTTACCATACATGTATATTTAAAGAAGACTAAACTAACATTTAGTAAATGAAATTGTATATTGAAGTGGCATCAAGTAGAACAATACAATATGTCACAAATGTATTGTTCTTGCAGTATCAGCAATTGCTTGTTTTGCAATGATGTTATGGTCTTCAATGCGACACACTTACTCCTTGCCTTTTAAAAATATTCTCAATCCAGACCACTCTAATCCAGGATTATTTTTTTTTACCTCCACCAAGGAGCTTATATTTCTTAGCTTCTTCTTTGTTCGTTACTCTGTTAGCATGATATTGAGCAAAGGAACATGTTTAGCTTATGGTGTGGATCCAGTTCACATTGTGGGTCCAAGATATTTTTTTAAAAGATTTTGTACTGTTGCGAGATAGGCACAGTTTTACCTATTGGCAACAAAATTATGTTACAGCTAATCCTACATAATAAAATTTGAGTGTGGCACTACCGTGGGAATTAAATGTTTGGGTGGATTAAACTGGATTAAAGGGTAGAACTGTGCTTCTAATTTAATTCTGACCTAACTTTAATCATCGTTTTGACATATAGAAGATGAGAGCCCTGAGATTTCCTGTATATTTAAATTCATTTGAACTTTCACTATGTCAAATATGTTTTCCCAACACTGAGCTAAGCAAAGTTAGCACCCACAGGTCTTCGTAACTGTTGAATACTAATAGATTTTTTCTTTGTGTGTGTGCTTTAGCTCCAGGAGGATGAGCTGAAAGACGCTGCCTTGCTCGTGTTCGCCAACAAGCAGGACCTTCCAAACGCACTATCAGTCAGCGAACTCACAGAGAAACTCGGCCTCCATTCCCTTCGCAACAAACCTGTAAGTAGTCTGAAAGAATAACCACATCTTTTTTTCCTACATTTGAGCTGAGATCCTGTATTAACTTTATACATTTTGTGACTCCATAGTGGCACATCGAATCCACCTGCGCCACCCAAGGCACCGGGCTTTATGAAGGACTAGACTGGCTATCCAATGAACTGTCCAAGAAATAATGCAACAAGCGGACACAAAGACAACGCAAACTCCACAGAACAGCGGATAGAGATCTACATGCCTAGAAACATTTAACCACCATTCTTCTGAAAGAGAGAGGAAAGGCTGTTAGATCTTTGGAACATTTAACATCTCATTTCTTTCTCCTATTACGAGTGCTATTGTCTTGACGATCTGTTTTCTCCTCTTTTTATTTCCAAATGTGTGCATTAAAATGACATGTTAGAAACAACGAATGAAAGCAGGGTTTTCCCGGATGGTATCTTTATTTTCTGTCTCTCTGTATCTGTACAGTAATTACTCACATGTAAGTGTTGGACTTTCTCTGTCAAGGTTAGTTGATAAGACGGTATGAGGTTGCAGTGGATATTCAAACCAAGTCATCCAGAAAAGCAACTTTGTGCCTTTTGGTTGCACCAGTTAGACGAAATGCTTTCCCATTCATACACTTTTTATTTTGTGTAAATCAGCAAATTATACTAGGAAACACTTTATTATATGTTGAAGTGCATGATGCCATGGACCAGTGTTATTGGCAATTTGACTTTCTTTAGTTTTTGATTTTCCTCAAATGAATTTTTGACTCTTGGTTCCTCACATGCAATGTTTTGTTTCAGGTTTGTTTTAAGGGGTTATTTAAAGGGATAGTTCAGTTTTTTTTTTTTTTTTTTAAGTAAGCAGGTGTCTTCCTTTGGGTAATGTTGGCACGCTCAGAGTTTGGAAAAGCAGACAGGAGTATTGATACACGGTTTGTGTTATGGATGATTTTAAATGGTGTTGCTGAAAACACAAAATAGCTTAACTAGGCTTTTAATACTCTTAAAAACTACTGTCAGTGCAAATGTGTGTACTATTAAACCTTCACTGGCCACATTAATGTGTTGCTCCTGTCTGCTTCTCCAAACTCGGTGTGCTGATAACTATCTAGAGTAGAGAATAATCTCTTAAATAGAACCACATTAATCAAATACTGAACTATCCCTTTATTGTGACAGTAACGTAGCATGTTTTGTGTTGTGTAATATTTAATAACATTTTAAGATTAACTGTATGCGTCTTCATCTTCGCACACAACTATGTTGGCCCATTCCAAATTATGCTTGCAGACATTTAAATTTATTTTACAAAATATCTTTGAATAAAAACTATGTTTAAACAGACCACTGTAGTGCTGTAAATATTTAACACTATAAGAACAGACTTTCAGTAAAGTATCCAAATCATAATGTCAATCAGCGAATACCAACTGATGGGTTGTGACCCAAAGGGGGGGCAGGGAAGGTAAATCTACTTTCAAGCTTGTTTGAATTACATAATTAAGTGTGAAGCTGAAATTGCCAATACTTGCACCAAAAACACTATTAAAATAAAAATAAAAAACTTTTCTAATTAAAAGTATATTAAAATTAATCTTTAGCTTCTGCTGCCTGTCAAGTTGAAAATTTTTGGTGTCTTGCAGGCGTTTGTAAAAAAATCAAATAAACATGGATAATGCATGTGAAATAGGACAGCCCTATACTCTTTGTAAGTGAAGTATAAGCATTATATAATTGGCTTGGTGTGAGGTGTGAATGTCTTTATGAGAGCTAATCAGGATTAGCGAAGCTGGGTCATTAAATGTATCTGTGAGCTGCAGCCTCAGTGTTCTGTCTGTAAACTCTGAATATTAACTAGGTGATGTATGAATGGAATCTGAAACTAAAGGAAGCTAACTGGAAACAGCTCCTCAGAAAGGTAAGCATCAGCGTTGAACTTGACCTCAGTTTCTACTGTCAAATACAGAAGCTTAGTTTATGTGTGAAGCTAATGCTAACTCATTTCAGAATTAGCATAGACCTACAGCCATAACTAGAGGATACCATGACTAAAACTGCGACTTTACATAGATAGGATTCATTATGTGAAACAATTATTTGTATTATTTATATATGTTTAAAAAACAAACAAACCTGTGTTTCTTTTAAGCCAGTGGGAGTGTCCATAATTTCACATTTTTTTCTGAGTAGTTCATAGAGACTGAGGTACAAGAGGATGCCCACCTTGACCCCATCTATCCCAGTCCCACAACCATCTTACTCCCAGGCCCGGGAGAATCTTGTGAAGGCCATCCCATCCAAACTGCTGTGTCTGCTGGCCTGTGGAGGGGTGGACTGCCGTTATGAGGGGCCCGAGTGCTGGAAAGCAAGTCAACAGGCAATCAGGGGTCTTTTCTCCTCCTGGTGAGATTTTACTAAACAACTTTTCCAATCAAATACACATTTTTATTTATAAGTGGCTTCCATAAACCACATGACAGGGTGACAGATGACATCGTAGCAATGGCACGGCCATCCAATAAGCTGATTGAGAAATACAACATCATTGAACAATTCAGAAGGTAATAAGAAGTGCTCATCTATGGAAGTGTATTGCTGCCAGTAAAAATAAATTTAATCTGTATTACATTATTTTAAAATATTATTATCAAGTTTTTACAATAAAGTTATCACAATTTTACATGAGGCTAACACGTTTTTATGTAATATTAATTAATGTATCACATTTTTATATACCAGATACTGATGTATCATGTTTGTACTTATTAATAATAATAAATACTTATCTTGTTTTAACAACTTCTATTCACGTTCTTACAGGACGATCAGCTGATGACGTTTTTACAGAATAAGCATTTATTCTGTAAAAACATGATAAGCCAGTATCTTGTAATAACATCAAATATTATCTTGTAAAAACGTGACAATATCACATTAAAACAAGACAAGTATTTATGTAAATACTGTATGTGGTATGCCAGTATCTTTTAATAGTGAAATATTATGTTGTAAAAACGTTATATTTTGTAAAAATGTGATCCAGATTAAATTATTATTCACCTGACAGCAATATGCTGCATACTCATCAGTATATAAAATTATAATGTTAGAAATGCAAATTGTTTTGTCCCCAGACTGAACATCAGGTCCATCATCAACATGCAGCTGCCTGGGGAGCACTCTCACTGTGGCCCTCCTCTGGACCCCAGCAGTGGCTTCACATACTCCCCTCAGGTCTTCATGGAAAATGACAGTGAGATGCCAGTGCACTAACGATGCAGATAACCTGTTAGAAAATGTTGACCTTTATTTACCTATTATTTTACATGTCTGTATTTCCAGTTTACTTTTACAACTTTGGGATGCCAGATTTTGGCGTGTCGTCTCTTGTGAGTATAATTGATGGAGTGAAGGTTTTGGCCTTTGCACTGAAAGAAGGAAGAGTTGCTGTCCACTGTCACGCTGGCCTGGGCAGGACGGGTATGACAGAATTACATTATCTACTGCTCTCAATCTTAGACCACAGTGTGTGCTATATTTAACAAAACGAGTATATAATTATAGTAATATATACAAATTGAAGTAATGAATATATGCTGAAAGTAAAATATAAAATTGTGATATAATTGATGTAGTTGCAAGTTGGTAAATTATTTTACAACAACCTTTATGCCATGTATTTGCTTTTTATCTGTTTTACCTTTTATGTAATTAAAACAATATTTAGCCTTCAAATAAGATGAACACTGAAACTATATATAACCACTAAGGGTGCTCCGATCGATCGGCCGCCGATCATGATCGGCCGATCATGGCTAAAAATAGAGTGATCGGTGATCGGTAAAATGGGCCGATCAGAAGGGCCGATCAAATTACAATAAACACGCGAGGCTCTCACATTTACTGTCCTGCAACTCCGGTTTGATTAAACAGCAGTAGCGTTATTTTAGCAGTGTTTTTAAGTTAAGCCCTGGTTATAACTAACACAAACCTGCCCTGGAGGCGCTGCTTTGTGTCCCCGCTGTGTCCCCGCCTGCTTTAGGAGCGCACGGGACAGAACCGAGGCGCAGCAGTGCGTGTATTTGCAAACACCAACGTAAACAGCGCTACAGCTAACCCGCTAACAGTTAAGTTAGAAGGATTAAGAAAGTTCAGAGTCTGCCTGTGTCTTGTTGCGCGGAGAAAACTGTGCGTTTTGTGGCTTAAACTGCACCAAATGGCCGCTAATGGAAAGAGAAAGTAAAAAGCAGCCCATGTGTCCGTGTGTCTGAGAGGAGCACCTTTCATCGTTGTCTTCTCTGCTCTCTTTGCACGTTTTCTTCATTCAGACGTTGTCAAAACTGGCAGCATGAGCTGTCTGCTCTTTAGTCCACTGTGTTTCAACCTGGTTTGGCTGCGTTACGCGGACACAGGCGCTGCACCCGCGTACTCAACCAATTAAGAACAGCTGATTTTTACATCAGCGGAGCATTCAAACAAAGCCACAGACACTGGGCACACATTAAAGACCAATAATGCAACAAAACCTCTTCTAAAACAAAAATAAGTAGAATTTTGTTGTTCTTTTATATTTACAAAGGCTACAGTATTTTTCAAATGGAACTAATAATAGCCTGCATACAATACATTACTACATTGAAGACCACGTGATCGGTATCGGCCGATCACAGCAGAGGCTGATCGGTGATCGGTGATCGGCCTCAAAAACCCTGATCGGAGCACCCTTAATAACCACCCCATTACCTACTTTTGCGCCACTACCCAGCATTTGGGAATCATTGCTGTTTAGACCATTGTTTTTCCTTTTCATCAAAAGTGTACACTATCCACTGTGTTGTTGTGTGGCAGGTGTGCTAATAGCCTGTTACCTGATCTACACCCTGCGCATCAGTCCCAGTGAAGCGGTCCACTTTGTGCGGATCAAACGTCCTCGCTCCATCCAAACCAGGGCTCAGATCGGGCAGGTTTTTGACTTTGCCCGGCTCCTGGGGGCTCAGCTGGTGCAGTACCCAGACCTGAGCCTCAGACATGGAGCTCCCTTCACTCTGCAGCACTATCTGAACAGACAGGCTCTACTCCTGCATGGACAAGAGGCGCGCACACTCCGATACACTCCAAAGGTCAGAAACTCACTCACAGTATGTTCACATGCAAAGAACATAGTTGTTGACTGTGCTCATTGCTCTGTTAAGTCTTAACTTTTGTCACTTTACCTGAGTTAACATGCACAAGATACAATCAAATTACAGTTTCCTAGAGAGTAATGCTGCATTAATGTTGTAACAGCATTTATCTTTTGTTAATAAGAGAAAATGGTGAGACTTTGAGGGGTTAAATGCTAACAAACTATATGGAATAATTGATGTATTTACCTTGTTGTGTATTTTACTGCGGGCGAGGTGTCAAGGGTGGGGTACAACCTGAACAACAGACCTTCTTCACAAATAATGGAAATAGTTGTGTCGCTTTTCCGGTAACTGCTTGTTTAGTGTAAAATGGAGCACGTGTTTTAAACAGGCTTACCAGATTTCACGTTTGCAAAAATAGTGACTATTACAGGGGCAAAGACACCCAGAAAAAGGCTAGAGAAAGGCTACAAATTCTTTCATAAAGAATTTATTCACAATTATCGAGGAAAGTAAAGAAGAACTTATTTTAAGTAATATTATGTAATAAACTGTATCTTTTGTTTCTGCATCTGTATAGTATGAACTGTCGTTGAGGGGCAGGTAATTGTCAGAGCAAAAACTTTTTTTCATTTTTGGCTTGGATATTTTATTGCGATGCGACTTCAGGTTCAAAACGCGGAAGTGTAAAAAAGATCTATAGCCAGTTAGTCGCAGGGCCAACACAGACAGACAGCCATTCATTTCACGTTCATTCACTAGAGGCAATTTAGAAATAATGTGACTGCTTCAAAGTTAGGAAATCTCATTCCAACTGCACCTTCCAAAATAAATGAAAACCTCATAAGCTCCAATAGGCTCGCTTTTTACATTCATTTTATAACTCAACTGATAATAGGAAGGCAATTATTTGAATTTTGTTGTACTGAGTGATGTGTTGTACTCCAGAGCATACCCCTCTAACCCGTTCCTAACTGTCCCATCAGGTGGTCTACCTCCTCTGCCTATGTCTGTCCTACTTAGCCCTGGACCTCCCTGCTCCTCCAGAGGTTCACGCTGAACTGGACAAGTGCTCAGTCATAAGAACCCGGGGCAGAGCAGTGCGGGACACCCTGGTCTCCAGACAGTTCCTTCCCCTGATCCATGGAGCTCAGAGGGTCAGGCCGGGGTTAGGCTCAGTGTCATCTTGGGACGACCCTCTGGGATTCATGGAGAGGAAGAGAGATGTTCTGCTGGACAAACGCAGCTACAGCGACTCGGACCTCAGCAAAATCGCACTGAATGAGGTCAGAGGTCTGTAGAAGATTTCACATTCATGTCGTCATTTCTAAATTGTATTGTCTTCTACCTTTAAGGACATGGAGTTGAGCCCATACTTTACAGCAGCTCTGGGAAATGAGGGAAACTGGTGTGGTAATTCACAATCTACACCATCCACTATCCTTTCACAATCTCCAAAGACCAGAAAAACAATAAATCAACAACTACCCACCACCAACTGTCCAAAAAGGCCCAAGTGCACAGCTAAAAAGATACTTGCAAAGTTCAGCTCCAGCACTGAGGTAATTGATATTTTATTGTAAAACATAAAGCATCTTATTGTAAGTTTTTTTATATTTTATTATGAGCAGTGAGGGTGTAAGTGAGTAAGTTCTGGGCGGAAATGAGATACACTGTACATATCAAATGAGCTCATAATTAATTTAGAGTGGACCAATCCCTTTTATTCTGTTCTGTTAAGACATGGCATAAAAAGTTGGAACCAAAAAGGCATGTTTTTTGTGATGAACAAAAATACAAAATGACTGAGGACTATTTGTTTTATTTGTGAATATAAATATGTATATAAATAATAATTAAATAACCATTTTCATAGGCTACACAAGCGCGATAGATGGCAGAACAAGTTTGGTTCCAGAGGGACCAAATTACCCCAACATCAGATGTTTGACATTCAACATTATTGTTGCTTTAAGATCTGTATTTTACAATACCTGCAAATACATTTTGACAATTGAAGCTGCTGTGATATGTTTGTGGCAATAAAAACATAAAAAAGGAATAAAAATTGGCATTAAAAAGCACTGAATTAGACTTGGTGATACCAGCAGGAACCCAGACAGTGCGTTTTATTATCTCTTGTATACTGTGAGTGCTCTGGCATCTGTACCTGTGAATATTTTAGCTATTTAGGATTTAATTAAAACATTTAATTAAACAGTGTGTTCCATTTTCCGCCTGTAAAGTTAACAGAAGTTCACTTAAGCTCTCAAACGTGTTTCAAGATGTGCAGGACTCCACACAATCTGGGCCCCACTGCAGTCACCCGTGCCGTTGCTAAGGCCATGGCAGACCCAGGCCCTCCAGGAGAAAGCATTCTGCAGAGGTCATCCCTACTGCAGGTTAGTCAGACACAGGTTTTTCTTACCATATATTTACTGGGCATGGTCACCCACTTTTATTTAAAATATTTTTTACCAGGAAGAGTTGAACAGCAGCGAATGTGGATGGGCCCTGCTGGTCACTGAGTCAGACCCTGACGTCCTCAGCTGTCTTCTCTGGACCTGGCTGGACAAGTTAAGGGTAAGAGACACTATAAACATACCCATATTCACAACATTTGCTATACCAGCATTACTAATATTAGTCTGTCTTTCAGGACCCAGTATTAAGTGCTGATGATGTAACAAAATTATGCAGTAGTGTAAACAACAAGAACCCTCTCTGTGAGCTGAAGAAGGTACATTTTCAGAAGCAGTGTGTTCTTTATGGAAATCATAGGCCTATTGAAAAATGAAAGCACTAACAACGTTGTGTTGACAGCCACATAGACACACCATCTTGTGTTTGCTGAGCTGTGTGGGCACAGTCTCCAGTCTGTGTCCACACAAAGAGGACGCAGTGCTTCAGCGACTGCTCAGAGCACTCACAAGGGTAAGACCACTGTGCCAGAATTCAGTGTCATGAAATTAAAAAAATATTCCAAATGTGAGATGAATTGTCCTTTCTTCTGCTCAATAGATTCCTCTAGATGAAATGAAGGGAGCTGACATTTTGATGAAAGTCTTCAAGGCTGCCCTAAGAGAAACCTTCTATAACTACAGAAACCTCATCAGGGCCTGAAGGAGCATTTGGCTCTTCAAAAGACTTCTAATGTACCGTTTTTATTTAATTTAGTTCACTTTCTTACTTGTAAATAAGCCCATGTCACTTTTTGGTCCTGAAGTAGATCTCAACATTTTTGTTACTTATAATTCAACAACAATTAAATATTGCTGCTTTTGTTGTATATGTTGTATTAGCTGTTTACAAGATGTCTTCTGGATTAAATATTACTTCATGTACTCTAGGTTTTTGGTTTTTTTTATATATATTTTGTTTTGATTGGGAAGAATAATGAATGAGGGAAGGGAAGACTCTTACTTGTGAAGACAGTCATTCTTAAATGTTAAATCATGTAGATACCGGTCAGTACTGCTGGTCTTTACAAAAAACTGCGAGAAAGCCCTACTGAAGCATCAAACAAACTATAATGCATGTTTATGTTAACAATAGAATAATTAGTCTACAGTGTCACAAGTAGGTGTTGTTGTTTTTAACGCCTAGCTATTGTTGGGAGAGGGGCAAGGGCATCTTGATTTGGGCTTGGGTGAATTGTACAGCTGCTTTCTTGTGGAAGGTTGTGGCTTCTCAGAGTTCAAGCATTGTATTCAGGTGGAAGGAGCCATTACAGAAACAGGTTTTGGTTTCACTTTTTCAATTTTGAGAGGCCTCAGTTCTGGCCTTGTTTTGAGAATTGGAACTCTTGCCATTGTCCCCTATAGAATGCTCTATTTTGGGTATGTTGCCAACTACCTCTTTATGTGTTGAAGGCAGTCTTCTGTCTCTGCCTTTCTGGTGTTTGCCCTTGATTTTGTTGTTGGGTTTGGCGTCATCCTGGATTTAGGGCATTTTCCTGTTTGATTTTTCTCAGTTGGGTGGTAAGGCAGTCTTCTCTCTTCGCACCTGTTCTGGGTCCTAATTTTTAGGATAAGATTTGGACCTATGGCTTTTGGGTGCAGCTGGACCTCTTGAGTATGCTGGTTCAGGATTTGATGATGCAGGAGGTTCCTGATCATTGACCTTGGAGGAGTTGTCCTAATTGGGTCTATTACCATGTGCCTCTGTCTGGTCTTAGATTTTTGCTCCCTTCTTTTCTTTTCAGTTTTTTTTTTTTTTTTTTTCAGGAGGCTTAGGTGTAGATTGCTGGGTTACTGGAAGCACCTGGACATTGTTTGATTCTCGAGCTTGAGGATTTGTACTCTCTCTCCTGTCTTGAAGAACAATATCATCTGTTTCCTCGCTGTGGTTTGAGGTCATCTGGGCTTTTGAACCAACATAGATTACTTGCCTGGGTTTAGGACTGAATGTACATTCTGATGATATAGGAGGTTCCAGGTCAGGTACCTTGAAGGAGTTGCCAAAATTTGGTCTATTGCCACGTGCCTCTTCAAGTTTAATTATGAGGGACAGCAATCTCAGGCTTTTGTTCCTAGGTGTTACTGGAGACCTGTGGACATTGACTCACAGTCAGAATGGTAGATTTAGGTGAAGGAGCCGGTACAAAAACAGGTTTTACTTTTTCCTCTTGTGGAGCTTGAGGTGTCTCAGTTTTGGTGTTGCTTTAGCACTCTCAGTGACCTTTGGTGTTCTGTCCTCTTTGAGCTTGTTGCCAACTGCTTGTTCTGTCCTAATTTGTGGGAAAGGTAGTCTTGTGTTTTTATTTTTCTGACTTTAGGTTTTTGAGATCCCTCAGGTTTGCTGTTGCTTTAAAAACCAAATATGTTGGCATTGACCTTTGCTGTTTTATCTACATCAGGTCTGTTGCCAACTGCTTGCTTCTTTCTTGCTTCTTTGGAAGAAATTCTTCTAATTTTGTCCCTTTTTCTGGTTTTCCCTTTTCTCTCATTGTTCTCAAGATTATTTTATTTTATTTGCCTTTAATGCCTTCAATAACTTTTTTGGGGCGATGGTGCAGTGGGTTAAGCATTCGCCCAAGCATTCGCCCAGCAACCGGAGGGTAGCCAGTTCGAATCCCATCTGGAGTGCATACTGTCGTTGTGTCCCTGGGCAAGACACTTCACCCACCTTGCCTGTGTGAATGTGTTAGTGTGGCTGTGTTTGGTGGTGGTCGGAGGGGCCTTTGGCGCAGATTGGCAGCCACGCTTCTGTCAGTCTGCCCCAGGGCAGCTGTGGCTACAGAAGTAGTTCACCACCACCAAGTGTGACTGAGGAGTGAATGAATAATAGATCAAAAATTGTAGAGTGACTTTGAGTTGTGTGAAAAGCGCTATATAAAATTGATGTATTATGTATTAGATTTATGTTTCTCATTACTTGCCACATCTCTGGAAGTAACCGGTTCATCTCTACCAAATACCGTCCTTGCTTTATAGTGGCAGCACCTGAATAATGTTGAATATTTTCTAATTCTTTCTTCTTTTTTTTTAGAGGTTCTTCCTTTTTTCATGGTCTTTACAGATGTTTCTATTTACACTGCTGTGTGTCTTTAGTGTTCACTAGATACACTAGATAGATACTTGCCTCAGTTTATGAAACATTTAATGTGCTGTCCATCCATGGAATAAAAAGGTGGAACTAATCAGGTGATCTAATCTAAAATTTAAAATTAAATCCCCCGTCTTATTTTCTCAACACTGTCCTGCAGCAGGCTGCCCTGAAACACGGGGGCAACACCAGCAACATGTATTTATCCCAACCCAGTGAGTTGGATGCCCACAAATATTTATTCTATATTTTACACAAGAAACAATGATCTTACCTTATTGTTTTTAACTTTAATCACACTCTTTATAAGATCCACTGAGTACCAATGAAAAAGTTGGACATTATCCTAATAACTGGGATGGATGGCCAGATGCTTAGGCTGTGCAGGACAACCAAAAGAGGGACAGGTGGTGACACTAAAAACAGATGGTTTAGAATATCAGTTTCTTTCTTTTGTTTTCATCTAATCTGTATGTTTTTGTTCTCAATAACAAGTATTTGTGATATATAAAATTATACATTTGTCAAAAGGCTGCATACAGTGATTAATACAGTCTACACAAACACATTAAGTCACAGTATGTCGCCAGCCCAGTAGGCGGGGCTGTTGACACCGCATTCCACATTCAAACTCAGGATAAAAAGGAAGAAGACCCCATTGCCAGTGTTGCCAAATTGGGCTTCTTTTTAACATCTTGGACTGGAAAAAAGAGCATTGGGCTGGTTTATAAAATTTGGGCTACTTTTCAGAACATTTGACGGATTTTTGGAAAATATTTAGACTGGCGAGCCAGACTGGATTACTTGCTTTTCGCAAGCAGGAGAGTCTGGTTCCCCTCTCAGAACGGAGCATTTCTTCGGTTCAGCTACTGAGCCAATTTAAGAACTCCTCTGACCTGATTAATGGAGTTTGTAGCTTTTCTTCGTCACCTGTTGATTCTGCTGAAGTCCTCATTGTTGTCCAGTCCTCCGTAATTTTTTTTTCTTCGTCTTGTTGCCATTTTAACAACAGTTCATTCCAGTTTACATCCAATGAACGCATAAAAAAAAAAAAAAAACTTTTCCCACAAGTCTTTGTACAGCTGGCTTCTGCTGCTGTCCCTGTTCAAAAATAAGTACAGAGCTGCTTCTAATACGCCGTATTCTGGTGTTTTTTTTTTTTTTTTTTTTTTTTTTTTTTTAAAGGGCAAAAATCCATGTTTGTTTGGGTCAGACGTGCGCAGCTTCTGTCCCGCCCTTCGTTTCTCTGATTGGCTACTCCCATTGAGGTTCCAGACTAACTTCTTTGTATAGCAGAGTAAAGGCCAGGCTAGAAAATATTCTGGGGGAAATATAAACAATAATTGTAATTTCTTGGCAGACTAAGGAGAAATACACATTTTAATAAAGTGTTGTGTCCTCCCACTAATATCAGGTCATTTGTTCTAAAATGTGAAACATTTTATGTTGGTATTTCATACGTTTTTTTTTTTTTGTTTTTTTTTTGAGGCCCTGACAGGAAGGCTTTGGTTGTTCGATTGCACTCCATGTAGGGAACCTGTTTGTGTTACTTTTTTAGTGCTACTGTTAACTTTTGTGCTCTTTCTTACGTATAATGGCTTCAAAATTTAGAGTGATTGTGATTTGGGCTGTTTTTTATTATGTTGGGCGGCTTTTAAGTTCTGTTTGTGCTGGAACCTGTCAGTGAGCTCTGGCAACCCTGCCCGTTGCTTAGAAACCAGCAATAACTACAGCGTAACGTGTTTTGGGATTTCATGCCGCATCTGAGTTAGCTTCATTTCTCATGTAAGTTATCTAGTTAGAGTTTGCTAAACTAATGTACCTGTAGATAAAAGTGCTATAGTTTATTCATGCTGTTAAACAGGATCTTCTTCAGCTTAACGTTAACGGCTCTAGCTGAGTACAGTGATTGAGGCTAGTAATACCTTAGCATTAGCCTTCCTCAGATGTTTTGGACCTACAAATATCATAAAATTGAAAAGGTGAGCACGGTCTGCTTTCAGGTGTTTCCAGGTTAATGTCCAAGGTCTGCCTCACGTTAAATATTTTATTATCGACGTGGAGAGAAAGGGACAATGACCACATTTTATTCATATTGTTCGATTACTACCTCCGCTAACCAACGACAAGTTAGCTAACACTTAATTGAGCCAGCCGCAACAGCTTAGCTAGTTCAACGTTTTCTAAGATAATAACTAGGTAAAACAAAAAACGGACATCCGAAACAGATAATCAGAGAAAATGGCCGAAAATACATGCACTAATACCGAACTGGACCAGGAGAAATACGACGCAGATGAAGCTGTGAAGATCATCTGTTTGGGAGATAGCGCCGTCGGTAAATCCAAGTAAGTGTTAGCCATTTAAAGCCTAAAGTATTTGTATTTTGTTTCATTTTCTGTTTAAAAAATGTTCTTTGCGATTTTCCGTTTTTAGACTGA
This sequence comes from Bostrychus sinensis, assembly GCA_020698575.1. Taxonomy (NCBI): domain Eukaryota; kingdom Metazoa; phylum Chordata; class Actinopteri; order Gobiiformes; family Eleotridae; genus Bostrychus; species Bostrychus sinensis. The sequence continues at coordinate 28,954,503 of CM036251.1, read as the reverse complement.
TGGAGAGATTTCTTCTGGACGATTAATATCCTTATTAAATGGAAAATTGAACCAAGTATAATTAATGATATATTTTGTAGGTCAGTATTTTGTATTATGGTCAGCACATTGGCACTTTGAATGAGCGGACAGGAGCAGCACAACCAGTGTACGTTTTTAAATAGTAACGTTACATAAAAAAACAACAACAAATGAATAATAATAATGCATTACCTTAATCTTGCGTTTCCAAGCTTCAAAGCGTTTACCTTAGTCTAGCCACAGCTTCCCAGGGGCAGACTGATGGGGATGTGGCAGCCCTTCTGCGCCTAAAGCCATCAATCACACTAACATTCATCCAGGCAAGCTACGTGAAGTGTCTTGCCCAAGGACACAACCAACAGCAGTATGCAGCATTAGTAGCGGAGCTCAAACCAAATGGCTCTACTTACTGAGCTACTGATGTGAACTACAGTACTATCTGCTTCTTCAGACTTGATGGGATGCTGATAGTTCCTACTGACTGTATAGAATAAGTTGCCTATCCATAAGGACCATGGTTTCCTTCAATAAAATGGTACACTATCTTTCTTAGAAACACTGTGTCAACTGCTCTGCTACAAAAGTAGACTGAGAATGAAATAGGGATTTTTCTGGTTTATTGTTAGACAACCTTCAAAGATGATGTCTAACAGAGCAGTTCATCTAAACCTAGATCTAGTTTTCTTTAACGCTTTCTGCAGTCGGCCTCAGCAGTTGTCCACTTATGCGCTGACACTCTACAAACACAAAGCCACAGTAGGAAACAAGACAGTAGCAGTAGGTAAGTATTATGCCTGTGCACTTTCCTTCTTTACCTAGCTTGCTCCAACTTCAATCTTTTTTTTTTGTGCCCTCTATTCGCAGATTTCTGGGACACAGCAGGTCAGGAGAGGTTTCAGAGCATGCATCCATCGTACTATCACAAAGCACACGCATGCATCATGGTAAGATCTCCATTTAGGTACAAAGAGGTATTCACTACTTCATCTCAGGAGTAAAATGCGAGTTGCTATTTTTGCAGGTTTTTGACGTCCAAAGAAAGATTACCTACAAAAATCTGAACACCTGGTACAAGGAGCTGCGAGAGTACAGGCCGGAGATACCCTGCTGTCTAGTTGCCAATAAGATTGATGGTCTGTTAAGTATTTATTATTTGGGGTAATTTGTCAGTTGTTGTATGATAGCAGATTGCTAACCTATAGTTTTCTCTTTGCAGCTGATGTGAAGGCGACTCAGAGAAGCTTTAACTTAGCAAAGAAGTTTGCACTTCCTCTTTACTTTGTATCAGCAGCAGATGGGACCAATGTAGTCAAGGTTTGGCTTTTGGTTGGGTTCACTAGAGCAGTGCATCTCAAACTTTTCACACCAAGTACTACCAGAAAATACTTGGATTTCAAAGTATCATCTTGAACTAAAATTACAACAAATTGGCAACAGAGACTAAACCAGAATTAAAACAGGACTGGTCATCACTAAAGCAAGACTAAGCTGGTCTACACTTGAAATGCAATCCCCAACTAGAGCAGCACTAACATGAACACAACTCTAAATTAAACTAAATCAGAACTGGTGAAGACTATTGAGTAGCATTAGGAGAAACCTGTGTACCGCCAGTGGTACCCATACTACAGTTTGAGAACCACTGCACTGGAGTTTAAATGTTTCTACACGTAACAACAGTAATCTGAAGCTCATCTCTTTATTTCTTGCGTCTTAGTTCATTTTAAAATTTGTAGTTCTAAATGTCTTTGTTCCTGCAGATGTTTAGAGACACAATCAAAAGGGCAGTGGAGTACAAACAAAATCCTAGTGACTTTATGGATGAAGTTTTGCAAGAATTGGAGGTAAAATAAATTCTTTGACTTGAATTGACTTAATTCTAAACTTAAATTTCTGAATGACTTGGTCTTGTTCTATAGAATTTTGACCTGGAGAAGAAGGAGGGTAATTCTGAAGCAGACGATTAGAATCCAAAATCTCAGATTGTATGTGACATATGTTTAAATTATTTTTGTTAAACCCCTGTACATCTCGTGAACAAATACTTTCAGACAGTGCTGTGAATAGATTTGTAATAACAACTTTCTGTGATATTGAACTGGCACATTGTAGTGTAATTTATATGCTTTTATAACTAGTTTTAAATTTTCAACATGAGCCTGACATGAGTTTCATTAAGAATGTGAAGCAACTCAAAAAATCAAAGGGAATGTGTAATTATGAAATATCTTTGCTGCTATAGTTGGTGTTTGTGTGTAGGACTTTGCAATGTCAGCAAGAAGCAGCATTTGTGTAGAATTTGTGAAGTTTGCTCATAAGCACCATTTTAATGAAAGTTTAATGTAGCGTCTAAGCAGATTGTGTTATTGTGTCTGATCAAAAGGGCCTTCAGTGACAGACGTGAGGGTATCTAACCAGAACATAAGCATATTCACAGTCAGTAAAATAAATAATTTGTATGCATTGTTCATTAAATGGGAAGTGCTTTTCTCTGTAAACAAAAAAGAATTTTAAATATAACTGAGACAAGGATTTGTAGTGAAACAACATCCAACCTGCGCTTGTGGTAAAGACATTACCTCCAAGTAGCTCACAATGAAACCGTGTAAAACTTAAACATACTCTGAAGGCTTTTCTGTTTTCATTATAAATTTATTACAGAATAAACATATCTCTGTGGTGGAGATATCCTGAGTAACATCTCAGGGCTTGCCTCAGCCATCATCACCCTTAGTCAGGCTGCATGAGGATACTAGGTAGCTTGTTATGACTTTGTTTGATTAGACTATTGTTGTACTTTATTACATTCTGGAAGGATTGCTAAGACTGTACTGTTTGCTGGAATTGATTTGGCTCATGGTCAGAGGCTGAGAAGGGGACACTCACCCGTGAGGCAAGGCTGAGATGTTGCAGCGATGCATCCACCAATCTAAACTTCACAGTGCAAACAAGGAGAAAACCAACAATAAATAAAAATAAAAGCCTTTCATGATAAGAGCACTGATTCCAGTGAGGATTAAAAAAGGTTACACTGCTCCCCTACACAATGTAGATTGTGCTTTGTTGATTAGAAAATAAGATGAGATAACCCCTCAGTGTTTGCACTACTGACCTATACAGTAGCTGTGTTCCATATTATCAGTAACTTTAGTGGTAAACAATAATTTAACCAGTCTGTGTGAGCAGACTGAATCTTTTTGATTTATGGTTTGGATTTATTTGGGAACAGTAGTTAACAGGATATCCCTTTATCACAGTAAAACTTAAGCAACCATGAGATTTAAATAGAAATATTAATGCAAAGCTCACATGAAGATTGACAGGCTACACATATTACACAGAAAAGATTTCCATAAGGAATATATTTTTCTTTATTTTATGGGAATCTTTGTAAAGACACATATATATAGCCTGTTTCTTTACAAAATAAAATTTACTGTATTTCCACCTACAGGAAATAACAAAGGATCTAAGAAATGTCTGTAGTTCTCAAGATTTCCAGGAGATGGCACCATATTATTGAGTCTGACAGCTCAAGAATGCTATAACTAAGATAGTCCTAAAGCAAAGACAGATATACAGTTCAAAGTTAGGTTGTTTTTTGGCACAATTTCCTTTGTTTAGTTTGTCTGGATCACCTCATATCACATATTCCCAAACTCCAAAACTGAATGTCTGAAAAAGGAAAAAGGAGTGCTGCCTGACAGAGTGGAGGGTAAGGGGAGCGCAAATGCCATCTGGAATGAGTGTACAAAACAGTGACGCATAACGCAGAAGCTGCTCCTATGTGGTTAACAAGGTGAGTTTGTTAGTGTTGAGATATAAAATCTGACAATGTGTTCATTCAGCAGCCCATAGTAAACTCTCTATCTCAGAGCACCCCCGTGTCTGACAATGTGACAACACAAAACAGCAGTGAACAGAATTCTCAATGAAAAATGTATGTTTGTGTGCATTTTATTTATTCAGTGTGTCCATGTACTGTTCGTGTTGTTTGACACAGCCACTGCCGGAAATCTCTGATGATAGTAAGGCTATAGTGGACTAACTCCAGTCAGCCGTGCATGCTCACTGCAAAAGGTCCATTCACAGTAATCTCACGCAAAATCGATGCAGACGAGCACACGCTAACACGCACACACTAACACGCACGCTCAGCAGTCACGCGTGGTAATCCAGATGCACACCTGCGCTTCAATGATGGGTGGCTTTATGTTAGCACCTTGTCACCTTGTTTTGTGCAAATCATCCCCTAGTTCATAGTTCAGAGTTCAAAAGTTCATAGAGTTCATAGAAAGAATAAAATCTGCTCACCCTTTCCACAGGTGGTTAACTATGCATATATGCCAAACATTCATATATAGATCTATATACTTTTTTCAAAAAATTTATATGAAATCTATTGTATCTACATTGCTTATGAAAAAAGCAAATATTTGTTTTTCATTTTTACAAGTTAGAAAGGACAGAACTTTTTTTTTCTTTTTTCTGTCCTTCTAAAAATTAAAAGAGTGAAAAGATTAAGGTATTATGTTTCACACGCTACAAAATGTACCCACAGTGTGAGGGTAATAAATAAACATAAGTTGGATGTTCAAATGAGGACATAAAACTGGAAAAAAGAAATCAGTGAGGTCACAGTGAGGCAGTGAGTGTTACTCCAACAATACACATCGACTTAGATACTGTATACGTCTGTATTCACTGCCTGCTTTACAAATTATTGGTAAAAATAAGTCAAAAGAAGTTGCAGTTTTGCCAAGTAAAAGTGCCTTGGCATTCAGACTGGGAGCTGCTGATGTGCAAAGGTTTTTGGGTGGCTGTGAAATCACCCTGGTAGGAAAAAAGCGTGAATATTGTTGCTTGAATAGAACTCACTGCCTGTTTAAGCTACTCACAAAACAATAGCAGACTTTGTCTTATAAAGGATTTTTTTTTCTTTTTAACAACCTGGGTCTAAAGGTTTTAGTGGCTGCCTCGTCTATGATATACCTCTCGACACAAAGTGTAGAAATGCAGAAAGGCAGCAACATTCTAAGACAGAGTCAGGTTGTAAAATAGAACCCAGGCGCTCCCATCCCCACAGCAGAGTCAGTGCACATACAGTTCCACAGTGCTTTTCACAAGGGCACATACGTCCAGCCTTTAAGCCCTTAAACTGTAATGTTTCTTATGCTATTTGCTCATTGAAAAGTTTTAAATTCAAGACCCATTTGGCACAAGTCTAACATTTAAAGTAACAATATTAAGTAAAATGGCAGGCCGTTTTCTCCACAGCCAGTATCAGTGCTTTCTTCTCTATACTGTGTTCTGCCTGATGTGAAAAGCTTTTAGGGCTCAGGGATGGAAATTCCAACTAGCATTCTTGCATATTCTCAAACTGTGGTTGTGTAAAATAGTCCTCAAAGGCGCTAGTGTGCCAAACCTCCACCCCTGAGTGTTGAACAGGCCTACAGATGTTACTGTCAGAAGCACGTTGGAGTTGGCAGCAGTAGGGATGGGGGTCACCGGGGGTCTTAGCCTCACATTGCGGGATGCCCTTTAGTATGAAGGAAGACTGTAAGAAAATAAAAACATACAATACACTCTCTGTTCAACACATGATACAACTTGTCATGCTACTGTTAAAGAAAGGGTGACCCTAAGGAAAGTTGTATATCTATGAAAAAAAATCATTTTGATTTCTCTATATTTTTTCTCTCAAATATATATATTTATATATGTATATAGTAATTGGTAGAAATGAGTAAACTATTAGTGGAATAAATTTTCTTTCACTTTCTATACTAAAACCTCAAAACAGGCGTAGATTAATTTATTATATGTCCTCTTAGCAATATTGTCTTTTCTTCTGAAAGCTATATTAACATACATATATCATATAATACCTATATATAATATTCCCTTTGGAAAACCAAAAAACTGATTATGAAAAAGCCACGAGTGTTGGTTAAACATTCTCCAATTGATAGCAGTCTGGGTACCAAGGCGGAGGGAGGGCTCTTCTCCCATGGTTCTCTCTGTCTGGGCTCCACAGTTTGGTAAAAACAACAGCACAGAACACACACTGTGTCTCTGTCCATACACCACTTTTCAACATCGCTCAACTCTATAGAAATATTTGAAAGGCAACTAATCTTTCTGGTTTGAACTAGGTTCCTCCTCCTTTACTCTGCAGAAGGCTTCATTGAGAGGGCTCTTAGATATAGGGACAGAGGTAGAAAGGAGGGTGGGACAGGTTCTGGGACTTACTAAGGAATAACTAAACTTTTATTGATCCAAATATTTTAATCTGAGCTCATGCATTTCTCTTCTTTAATGAAAAACAATGCCCCTTTGGAGGTTCAGCTGAATTGGCTTGAATCTTGGAGGGCCAGTATAATGAATAAAAACTTCCCCTCCTCACTTTGGGCTGAATATGTATAAGGACAGAGCATGTGGCTAAGGAGCCCCAGTAAACATGTGTGAGCCCAATGTAAAGGTACACAGAGTAAAAGAGGAGTGGCTACTGTGTTGTTCCTCTTTGTTTCTCTGCTGAAGCCAGTCATCTCCTGGTCTGTCTGTGGCTCAGGGCAGGTGTCAGCTCTCTAGCAGCTGTTTGAGAGCGCGCTCAATGTTCATGCGGTGTCCCACGCGGGTCACTCCCAGCTCGGCAAAGTCATCCTTGGTCAAAGCTGGGAGGTGCGATCCCTCAATCTCGTGCTCCTGAAAGCCTGCTCGATGCTCACCAAGGTTGATGCTCTCCAGCCAGTCTCCAACGTCGTACTTGTTCCAGAGGTGTAGGGGCTTCTGGTGGAAGGGCCTGAGGGAAAGAAGGGGCGAGCCAATCCTAGGCGAATGGGATGGAGAGGGGGACGGGGACCGGGATCGAGAACGCGATCGGGCGCTGGAGCTCCTCATCACGAAGCGGACCTCCTTGGGCTCCTGGGGCAGACTGAGGCTGGAGGATTTGAGGATAGTCTGCGGTGGTGTGGTCGGTGAGGTGGGCAGGCCAAAGCTTGTGAATCGTCCCAGAGGGTCCCGGTCCGGTGACCCTGGGCTCGGGGTGCGGCGGGTCACGGGGTAACGGCTTCCGGGTCGAATTGTATACGTGGTGCCATAACTTCTCTGAGAAATGGTGTGGAGCTCGCCTAGGCTGCTGAAAAGTCTAATGGGCAGACACAAAGACAGAGTTTACATGTTTCGACAAAGCAGAACATGTCAAACAATTTCAATAGAAAAGCAGAGCGGAGACAGCAGTTTCTACAAAAGTTGAAGTTAGATTAGTTTCATCTCCAGGTTAATGCATGTTAATAAGTAAAAGCTAACTTCAGTTTACAAGTATACAGCTGAAGCTCTGATTTAAGCACCAATAAATCAACTTCATACACTATTTGTGGATCATATAAAAGTATGCTGGTAGACTATAACTCATTTATGCATCAAAATGTTTTGTATTTAGTACCACACCTTACTAATGTTGCAATAAATTCACATAAAAACAACTAAATGTTCTGAGCATCCATTTATAAGATTCATTGATTCATTTTCTTCCGCTTATTCCCATTTGGGGTCGCAGGTGACTGGAGCCTATGCCAGTAACTTGGGCTGTAAGCAGGGTCCACCCTGGACAGGGGCCAGCTTGTCACAGGGCTGATACAGAGATTAACACAGACAGACATTCACTCTCACATCCATTCACTAGGGGCAATTTACCTAACGCATGCATGTCTTTGGACAGTGGGAGGAAGCCGGAGTACCCAGAGAGAACCCACGGTAATATGGGGAGGACATGCAGACTCCACCCAGAGACTTCGTGTGATAGTATGTTGGTCGGCCCATTTCAGCTTTTTTTCAGATCAAGCATGTAGCATTTTTACTTGATTTTGATCCCAAAAGAAGTGGCTACACTATAGTTGAAGTATAAGTAGTATCTAGAAGGCATCTGGAGATAGACATTCATCCAAAGAATGCTGTCATTCCTAAATTGGACCAGGTGACAGAAAAAATCCTTAGATGATGTCCTCTCTTCATGTTCAGAGGCTTTCTACAAGAATTATTCTCATTTATGACGACCTAGATGCCCTAGATTTTAACTGCATCAAGAGAAGAATATGATTATAAAGGTGAGCAAGATGGACTAGAAAATCAACTGAGTAGTGTCTAACTGATTGCAGGCAGAGGGAAGAAAAGAAGGAAGTCCTACAGTGGTGCCTGTGTCATGCGTGTTATTCATTGCAGTGTTATTTGTTAAAATTAAAGCACCCCTTGACGGGTTAAAGATTTTTCATATGGCATATGAATGTGGTGCATAATGAAACTGGTTAGAAGCGCAACGGTTTAGGAAAGACTACAGGGAGCTGGAAGACATGAGATGAGCTCCATGCACACTTACACAGTTGTCCTGCCCTCCTGGGCGCACAGTCAGTTCTAGACCAATCAGATCAGAGCAGCGGGGCGGAGCATGCAAGGTGAGCAAAGAGAGAGCAATGGGAGAGAATGTTAGCATCACTCAATGAGACGCAGCCTCCCAAGCACACTCCAGCCAGCTCTGCTTTCTCTCGCACATCTCTGTGAGTGTGTGCGTGCATGTGAGGTCATGTGAAGTCACTCGAATTCATGTTCTTGTGAGTTAGTGTGTGCTTGTGTTAAAGTAACATGACAATGACAGCAGAGTAGGCTTCAGCAGTGGAAGGTCTGACCAGTGAGCAACATGTGACAGAAATGTCCACATATCAAAGACAGCACAAGAAAATAATAATAATAATAATAATAATAATAATAATAATAATAATAATAATAATAATAATAATAATAATAATAATAATAATAAATAATAACAATACAAAGAGGGGGCACATGTCTAAAATTTGGTCTTAACTTTGGTGTTGCAACATATAACAGTTTTTACACACATCTAACTTCTCTACAGCAAAGCATACACATTTTCATTATCATTATATTGCATTATTATTGTTGACCAGCATATTAAATAAAAAATATGCACTATAACTGCAATATTACAATGTTCCCTTTGGTGTGACAAAAATACTTAAATACTCTGAGCCTCCAGGTGGACTTTAACGTTTTATATTTGTTTCACTTGCAGCCCAATGCTATAACAAATTTGGTAAATCTTTATACGTGCTAATTGTAAAAGTCAAGGAGCATGGCCACCCTTAACACAAGCACTATTAATTAACACTATGCAAAAATTAGGAACAGAAAATAAAAATAATACTTGAAGCCACCAAAGCGGAGATACAGAGGATGTGGACAATGTGGATTCAGGAGTGACATATCACAGCAGCATGTGGGCCTGTTCAGAGTCTGGGCAGCCAATGGGAAAAATGGAGGGGAATATTGCAGTTTAGGGGATGCTGGGATGACTCTGCAGTCGAAATGGTTGAATGGATGAGGAGCCACAGAGAATGACAGAGAACTAATGGTGCGCATGATCATCTGTGGGACAGCAACGAGTGTCAGGAGGAGATGCTCAGAATGACTTTGATAATGGTTTTACTGGCAGTGTCCAGGCTGGCCTAAGTCATGTTTAGTATGTGAGGTCACACACTGAACTGAAATGACTGCTCAGAGAAAGTCTAGCCTTTGGTAAAGGGAAAAACACGTAATCAAATATCATGTACACAATGCTTTGCTGGGCCATAACCATAGCCCTGCTATCATCACAAAGCTGTGAATGGCATTAAGCTAGAAGAAGGTTATTTGAAGCAACTCAGACCATGTCGTTGTTTCAGAAACTTAGATCACTCTTTTAATTATATTATTTTTCATTTGTCATTTAGCAGTTTAAAACTTGCCTAATTAGAGTGGTTTTCCATAAAGCGTTTGCAAAGGGTAGATACCTTTTTTTTTAATACCCATTTGGTGATGGGATGCACCAACTGCAGTGTGGGTTTTATGCAATCTGGTGAAACAGTTGCTTTGTACTACCTGACAGTACTGCTACTGCTACACCATCTATCAGAACAACAGTGGTTTTGAAGGGCTAAGCAGGACAAGAGGGTACTGAAAGAGTGAACTTACTTATACCTACAACATAAACTGCAACAATAGTACAATAAAAATACAGTTTTTATATTTTATGGACACAAATTTGTTCACATGCACATCTAACTGAAAAAAATCAGTGGTAGTGCACTATAATAAAATGTGTAGTATTAATTGTATTTATCAGTTGGCAAATGAACAGCACTAAAAAAATAAACTGAATATCACAACATTTTGTCAGTTCAGGAGTATGACTAGTACAGGCTTGGATTTTTCACACTGTAGACATGGATGGCACACCATTATTTTAGCCTTGTTCAAACATTGTATTTTGGAAAATACATCCTTCTGTCTTTGCAAGAGTCACCGATACTGTATTTCTTTTGGACATGTGACTTTGATGAGAAGAAGCATGTGCTTTTTCTTCTTATCAAAGTATACCAGTGACGAATGCAAAGAGTGACAGAAAGAATGTACAGGTTTATGTATCATTTGAACAAGCATTTGGGAAAAAGTTGGAGGAAAGGCTGTGAGGATAAACTGGTGGAATCAAAGGACAGAGCCCAGCAGTCAGACTGTGAGGATGAGACAGACTTTGAAAGCACGTGCTTTAAGAAGGATTTCTCACTTTGTTTGCATCCACAGATAACATCGTACACTTAATGATGCCTTTCTTGGGTAAAGAATGTAACTAGCAGAATAAAACAGCTGTGTCATAAAGAATAACAACTTGATGGTTTCAAGCTTAGTTAGACACAATGTATTTGATGTCAAAATGTAATCTTTTTTTACGTTGTTTTTCAGAACCGATTGTGAGTGACCCAAAAGATGCAAACAAGGTCAGAATTTTAGTTTACAAAATAGAGGACATGGAAAAGGCTGTTGTTAAATTGAACTGGATTAGTTTGTAGGTTTTAAAGGAAAACAATTGAATAAAGAAGCTTTAGTTTACCCTAGTGAATATAACCTTAAGGTTTAGTGTCTTCGGGGTCCTCACATCTGTAGAAATATAAAGACTTCAGTGTACTTCAATGTATAATGTGAAACAACACTCCACGGTGCTTTAGAAGCTTTGACCCCTTATCTTCAGGTCCATGTGTTTTTCATACTTTGTATTTGTTTTTCTTACAAACACATTGCACATTCTCACAGTAACAAAGGTTAGCGCATACAAAACACTGCAGTAGTACATTAAAAAAGGGAGGCTATCACAGCATATGCTGTTAACCTCTGATCTCATTGCCATTCCCTGTCACAGTGGACAGGCTAGATAAGGTCTCATCTGCATACTTTAAAATGTTAATAAAAACAACTACATTACACATGAAAACAGTAGACAGTGCTTTTAATGCAACCTCTAACAGTACCTTCTCATCAGAAAGCAATAAATCTGCTGCATAATGCATCAGAACTAAATCAGAATAAAATAAAAAAGCAAGGTTTTCTGTTCCTGTTGCTCTCATATTCATGTAATACTATTGTTTAAGGAATCTGGCAGGCTTGTCAATTAACAAATAGAAAATCTATGAGCAGAATATCGCTCCTTGCTGTATCATCATAATGTTTTGTTTAACCTCAGTTTGGATGGACACTGAAGTATCTCTTACCTGGCACCTGCCACAGGTGACTTTCTTCCAGGGTCCAGTGATGCTCCGAGTGGTTCTTCTCCCAGTGACCTAGTGTCTTTATTTAGTTGCTGGAGACGTGAACTGAGCTCCCCCATAACAGAGGGTCGTCCCTCATCTGCACCCAGGCCCAGTCCTAGCCCACCCAGATTGCCCAAACTCCCAATCCCTAGGCCAACTCCAGGACCACGGGGCTCCACTGGGTCTCCCCAGAGCTTAGACCTCCGTTGAAAGAGGTAGCGCGGCTTGGTGGGGGCTAGTCCGGTCACTGACGCGGATCCACCGGAGGGTAGTCCGGCTCCTCCAGCAGCAGCGGCAGCCAGAGCAGCGGCCTGCTGCTGGGATAACAACTCGCTGTCAGAGCTCTGCTTTAACAGAGGGTCCCTGAATGTGACCGGCCCTTTACTGCCTCCTATCTGGGACTTGAGTCGGGGCTTGGGAGGCACTGGCGGCTTGTCGAGCACAAACGTTTGCCCGTCGGCGTACGAGGTGTGTGTGGTGTGTGTGTCGGCAGGCTCGCCACTTTCTGAGGACAACGTGGACATGCTGGATACCGTAGAGACAGTGCTGGTGGTCTCAAGATGGTGGTCCCGCTCTTTCTCACTGGAGCTGCGGGTGTCAGCCTCCTCTACTCCTGAGTCAGCTGCAGAGCCAGACTCAGCCACTGTGGGGGGCTCCAAAGGGTCTGGGGGCTTCCCTGAGACAGCTGCTGCACTGGGGGGAAGTGGGGTCTGGGAAGGCTGAGGCTGGCTAGCTGTTATTGTTGAAGTTGTTGGTGTTGTCGAGGTTAGGGATGTTGGTGTAATGGGGATGGTGGATAAAGTGACAGCTTTAGCTGGAGTCACGGATGCCCCCTGTGCCTGTGCCAGCAGCCCATTGGCAAACTCATCTGGTGGAGGGACAACACCAATCTTTCGTAGTTCCTCTCTTGTTTCCTCATCACTGGAGGACAACATGGCAGGAGGCAAAGTGACTGTGTATGGGTCCACATCCTCCTCTGAGCTTCCCTGAGCCAGACTCTTCTCTTGTGCAGGACTAGCTGGACGTACGGTCTGGGGCTGGGCTTGGAGTTGGCTCTGGGGCTGAGACACAGTGGGACTTGGGGATTTATCCCGTGTGGCTACAGGTTTACTCGGCTCTGTGGGTGTTATGACTCTCATTGGTTCTAATTCTGAACCTCCTTCAACTTCCTGACCATTACTGGTTGCATGAACCATGATGAGCCCTGCTGTTTTCTGCTGCGAAGTATCCATAATACTAATCAACATACTTTTCTTATCTTCTAACCTCTTGTCCTCCTTTCTCTCCTCTACTCTAATGTCCATTTCTTGACGAAATGATACAGGCGATGGTGAAGTGGCCCACTGCTTGGTGGGCTGGGGGAGTAGAACTGGACTCGGAGAGGGTCCAACTCCGTACCCTGCTGCCTTGGTGCTTTTGGGAGAGAACGGTGGAGATGCTGATGCCCCTTCCCTAAGAGAAGACTCTTTGGTCTGAGATTCAAACAACATAATGCCCTGGCCTGCCCGCTCAAGTTTAGTCCTAGGCTCTGGGCTGCCAGTAGGGGACTGGCTCTGGGATGTCAGTGCCCTCTCCCTTGCGGCCAGCGCAAGAGCCAGAGGTGAGTTTGGGTCCAGGGGCTTTCCTGTAAGTGGATGGATAAAGGTGGTCCCACTGGGTGAGGGGCTTAGTGCCAGGGCAGGGGGAGGCAGTTGGCCTAGCTCTCGGGAGAGCAATCGTTCATCTATGGAGTGAGACTGAGTAAGAGAGGGGGCTTCAGAGCTGGTGCTAGATGCTCCCTCCATGGTCCCAACAGAAAGGAAGACAGTGGATTTCCTCCGTTCTTCTAAGCGTCGCTCTCGATCTTTAACTGCTCCGGCTATTGCAGCGGCAAAAGGTCCCTTTCCCTGAAACATCATCTCTCCCTGGGCACGCAGACTTTCTCTTTCAGCCATCAACTGTTGCTGGTAATAGTCTACACGGCTGGTGTGTGAGTGCCCATGGGCATGAGGCTGTCGTCCTGAGGGTGATGTCTCTCTAGAGTGGGCAGCTGCCAAGGCCAAACTTGCTTTTTCTTGTGCATCTTCAACCTGCAAGAAATCAAACTTGTTTAAAGTAAGCACAGCTTATAATTGCATAAAAGTAAAGGTAGTTTCTGTAAGACGCTACCTGTAGTTGCTTGACTAGGGGACTCTTTTTTCTTTGAGGCTTTGTAGGTGTGTAAAGTCCGATGCTAAACTGTCCCACATTGGCATAGGGGTTGTCAATAATCCGGCCCTTCCGTTTGATGCGCTCGGGTGGAGTGGCAGCCGAAGGTCGGGGGATCTCAGTAGGTTCTACAGGTAGATGAGAAGAGTCTTGAAGAATGATCATTGAACGTGCTTTTTTCTGTCTCTCAAGGTGTGTGGCCTGCCTCTGAGCAGCTTCATAAGGCAGGTCCAGACTGGAGGGTTTAAAGCTGGAGCGCCCTCCCGGCTCATGGCCCTGGCTCTGAGTTCTGGAAGGTGGTGGTGGGGGACAGAACGCTGGTGGAGGACCAGTGTCCAGGTAATATGGCGGAGGGGGGGGTGCAGTCTGTGGAGGTGGTGGGATGGTGTGAGGCTGGGAATGGTCTCTGAGGCTGTCTGTCATGGAGGAACTGCGAGGGAATCGGTGCTCTCCCGCCAAGGCTGACAGCCGATCCTCTTCAGTGGCACCTGAAAAAGAAGAGAACATGATTGGACATATGTCATTGTTACTGCATGAGTTCATGGGGTTCATGGGTATGAAAGACAACTTATTGAAATCACATTTAGTAAATATTTTACCAAAAGATTTTGTCCTGGACATCCCCTTTGGGAAGGGTATATGGCCTCTCTCCATGCCTGGGTGAAGAGCTCCATGTAGTGTCATCCCTTGTCTCTCAAACAATGACTGAAATACACCAATATATTGATGTTTAGTTTTATACAAGAATATAGAGATTTGAAACAATTAAATAGTTATTTGCAAATGTTTATTTCACACTATGTAAAATGCCATGATTGTGTGAGTGAGCCACGCAGCACAGTGGACTGTTGTGTAGGTGTACTCACACTAATCTCTGCTGGTGTGATTCTCCTGCTGGTAGGCCGTTGTTTGACAGTGGCTGCTCTATAATCTGCCTCCAAGGGTTGAGAGTGCAACATGGACTCCTGGGAAGCCAACATCTCATCCAGTCTCTCTGTTGAGGAGTAAATGAGCCAGAGCTAAATACTGACACTTAAGACTCAAACAGTGTGTCATCATTAATTGCAGAAAGTAGACAGTAATCACAGCTTAAGTTTGCATGTCTAAATTGCAGACACACATTATAATTTAAATCCAAAACAGCACAACATTGTGACTTTTGTTTGAATATACTAAAAACAAGAAATGAAAGCAATGAATTAAATGAAGGAATATAGAAAAGGTGCATTTCCAAGTGAAATGTATTTGTTCCTTGATTTGTCCTCATCAACAGAACTTGCAGCAGTAATAAATCGTTATGAAGTTCAAAAGATCTAATTTCTTGCCTCAGACTCACCTCCTCTTCTCCTCCGAGCAGAAGCTTGGTGGAAAAAAGATACAGTCAGCAAAGGTTGGAAAAAGACAGGAACAAGCTAACAGAATTATATATTCTAAAAGTTAAGAGGGCTTGAGTTCGAAAGACAAAGAAACAGTGCAGAAAAGAGAGAAATGGGAGAGAGAGTCCAGTTTGAAACCAGCTCTGTGCTTACCTAACTCCTCCAGCTCTGCCGTCATAGACTTGGAGCGCAGTGTCAGGGTGGTGCTTGGCGATCTCTTGGGTGGTGGTGGAGCTGTGGAGAAAAGGCATGGTGTTGAGGATGAGGTTGAAGTTGAAGAAAAGCCTTTGGCTTTCCGGCTCAGTGCTCTCTTGGCATCCCCCAGGCGTCCAGTCCATCCCTGCTTCACCGCTTTCATCTGGACGACATCAGCAGATCTGTACGACTCACGTTTAGCCAGGACTTTGTTCAGACTACGGTTAGAGCCCAACTTCTTCATACCTGTGTTGGTGCAATGGCCAGAAGAACTGTAACTTTTGTCTTTTATCCTTTAGTCCGTGTTCTGTAAAAACTGCTGCCAATAGGCTGTAAATGTACAGCAGAGTCCACTGGTAACATGGTTAGGTTTCTGGATCTTACTTTACCTATTCGCCAGCTTTGGCTTAGTGTGTAAAAAGTAAAAGAGTCATCCTGCGATAATATACTGCTTGTCTGGAATCTAGTACATGGAAAAGCAACAACACAGTTTTACAACCACATGCAGTTGCTCAGCAAATATTTCCAAGCAAAAAACATACAGCAACTATAAAAGTAGGGCACGCTGTGGACACAACCCCAAAGTATATCAGCCATATAACATGTCAACCATCAGATGTTTCCAATGTGAAGGCAGAAATAAATCCATATTTCACTGATTATCAAAAAATTACAGAATTAAATGAACGACAAGTAACATGCAGCCAGTAATAATCGGAAAGACAATGCGGACACCATTGAAAAGCAGTCTGTGCCTGTCGAAAGAAAGCCAAGTTTCCTACCAGCACCTCACATTTCGACTAGCTCAACACTCAGCAGAAAAGGTACGGTATATAAATTGCATAAATGCCCTAATGCCTAACTATCCAGCTGTTGTCTTTAGAGTACATACGACAGGCTGGTATAGTCCATATAAAAGATCTTCATTAGCTCCCATCTGCAGATAGTGGTACAGTAGGACAGAGGCGTGGAGATGGAAAACAACAGAGACAGAATCGGAGGGAGATGCTCTTGCAGTAATGTAATGCTTAATTCAAACATGCAGTGTAGTCGCCATGGCAACGGAGGCAGTAGTGAGGCCTCGCACAGTGTAGAAAGTGTGTTTTTTGAGTGTGTGTGTATTTGAGCAAAGGTGTGCCACAATATGCAGAGTAAGTCTCAAGAGAGACAACCAGGCGCGCAGCGCAGCTTAGGAAGTTTTAAAAAGCACAGTAAGCCCCAGTGTCCCACCACACCAAAGCAAAAGACACGCTCCATCTTGTCTGCTGCTCTTTGAGCACTTTTGTCTGACTGTCTATTCAGCACACTACAAAAGAAGCTTCCAAGGAGTTTATTTCTTTCTACCTGCATTCTTCTACTCTCTAGGTGAGCAGTGAATATTGAAATCCAAATAATATAGTAAGTAAGCCTAATTCAGCATTTCAACAAATACATCTTCATGACTGTACAACAGCAGTATTAAACTGTAGAGAACAGACCTTTTTTTAGAAATAAGCAAAAATTATACTAACAACTAAGAAAAGCCACTGATTTAACTATTTTCAAGCACTTACAGGCACTTAAAAACTTAAAAACAACACAAACATCATTACAAAGAGGTAAATTTAACAATTTTATTGGTTACGGTAAACAAATATTGATTGTGCCTTTCAATGAAAATAAATAAGTTCACAAGAATGCAACTTCAGTGTCCTGAGGTCATCGTGGTGAGACAGTGTGGGGTCGGAGTATTGTTGACATGAAACCTCAAAAATTTGTAGAAGAGAAGCATGGGGACGTCACCATGACAACAGAAACACAAAGATGTATGTATTTACTTATAGGCCTGAGGCCCAATACCCGCACTATGCACTACATACCTCAAAGTAGAAAAGCAGGCCTCTGCCTAGGCATTAGACCACCCTGGATCCACATCAAACTAACCATTTGTTCCTTTCCCATTTGTGACTGTTCCTGAAAGTTTCATCTGAACAATTTAGAGCTCTATAGCTAACAGACAACACTGGCCCTATTTCGAAATGCTTTAATCCTAAATCAAGACAGTGATCTGAAACCAATAGCCCTACCAAAAATGAGTAATTTGTGCCCTGACATATAACAGACCATTACTGACAATATCATCTGATGATAACCTTTTGAGTTATGTTGTTCACAAGTAAACAAATAAACAACTCTACACTAGCAGAAACATAAGCTCCTTTGCCAACTATTACTTACTATTATAAGACACTTACATGTCTGTAATGCAAATTCATTTTTAACATTTGCGCTGTTAATGTAAACAGATAAATGTCTCTACTGCTTAACCACAATCAGCAAAACACAGACAATGTAGTGCACCTGTGCCACATACAAAACATGCTCACTTTAATTAGAACAAATCCATCATTATGCTCTTCACCATGCAGGAAACATAAGACAGAGTGTGTTACATAACATGTCTGCATGCATGTTTTACAGGAGATAAGCACTTGTTTGGTCTAATTAATCATCTTGGCATTACCTTTCTTGCGTACAACTTCATCAGACTCAGGCTTGCGTGTGACAGAGACCACCTTCATCAGCAGTCTGTTGCCCCCCTGGCGGATTAAGGAAACCACCTGCTTATGGCCAACCTTTACCACGTTCACCCCATTAACCTGGAGAACAAACACACACATTATCAAAGCTTGTTTAGTCAATTCAGGTCAAAGAAAATCCGACAGTTCAATGGCCAGTGTTTCCCATTAATTCATAAGACTATGGTGCCCACCATAATCAAAGTTTTACTTTTAATATAATGGTGCACCCATCTTTTTCCACACTAGAATACGTGTTTGGAGGTTGAAGTTGTGACTTTAGCTTGAATTTATACTTTTTTTTTTTTTTTACAATTTTAAAAACACACAATTTATGAATGCTGACAGGCTAAAACTGGCTTGATTTTTTTGACTGTTTGCAAATGAGAAAAAAACATAAAAATACACATTCTCTCTTACTAATCTAAAAGGTTACAGAGATAAATAGTGCTTCCTCCCACAGACTAACTATAAATTCAGGGGAAACTCTGATGGTATTAACTTAACAGCTGAATTCAAGTATAATGTCAAGTAAATACAAAACAAACTTTAAAGCACAACAAAATGAAAAAAGCTCCAGCTTTACCTCAATAAGGAAGTCACCAGTCCGCAGACCAGCCCTCCAGGCCACTCCTTCCACATCCACTGACTCCAGATATTGCAGGGCAGGAAATGCTGGGGTTGGGCTAAATTCTTCAATGGGGGTTTCAGCTAAAAATATTGATGAATAATAGACAAGTAGCATCAGTATCAAGTCAGAAGATGTTACCAATGATCACTACAATACAATACAAAAGAACCAATAATTGACTGCATGTACAATAATCATAATTATTTTAACGTACTTAGTATTGTTACTACATATTGTGAAATAGTTCTAATTAGTGCATAGGTGCATGGTCATCTTCTAGGCACACACAATACATACAAAGATAGACTTTGTTAAGTGTGACAAGTCCATTTAATCTTGGAATGAGTCCAGCTGCCTCACTGACACAAAAGCTCCTCAGATCAGCACTAAGTGAACTGCAGTGTGTTTACGGGCAGCAGGGCATTAAAGACACAGTGAGTAAAAAGAGAGCAGGTTGAGTCAAGATCCAATGCTAGTGATGGAACAGTAAAGCACGCTCAGACTATTGGCGAGGTGCCTGGGAGCGGTTGCCATGGTAACGGGCCCAGGCAGGGAGCTGGCACGTGCACCAGTAAAATGAATTTGCAGTGATGGAGATGGGTAAAAAGGTGATTTGAGTTCAGTGTGCAGGGGAAAGGGAAGTGGTAAAATGTTTAGAGAGGATAATTGATGGAGGCCGAGGTTAAGATGGAGGTAAGGAAGAACGGGAACAAACAAGGACAGACACAAGACAATGAGAGAAGGAGGGCAGAGAGGCGTGTGTCTGCGCTAAAGCTGAGCGCCATGTGTGTGAAACAGATGGGACAGAACTGACAGCACGGCCAACACACTCTCACATGTTCACACACACAGGGCACAAGCTGAGTGTTGACCAAAGCTGGCTGTGTTGATTCACACACTAACAATATACATTAAGCCTGACTTCTCACCCTAAACAGACTGTCATACAAACACATTAGATGGGTCATTCCACAACAGCCATTTGTATCAACAACATTTGAAGATCGTTAAGGAACAAACAATGCACCAAAGTATGTGTAAAAAGATAAAATGTTCTTATTAAATGTGTTCATCAATGTATTCTGAATGATTTTGTATTTGTAATAGTTGCAATTTGTGTCATTGACACTTCTTGAAGACACCACCCCATCACAAAGGTAAGACATGGAAAGCTTTTCTTTTCTGTCAATTAAAGAAACTTTTTAAGTTGAATGCATCTCAAACATGTTATATAATAGTTACAAATGGCAGAAGAACAATGTCATATAAAGTATCTATGATATATTTGATGAAGAGGTATAAGAATAACAATTTTTTTAGATGTCTTTTTAGAAATGTGGAAATAGCACCTGTTTTGAGGCCTCTGACTCACCTTTGGCTCCCCGTAAGACAAATCCAAAGCCCTCATTTTCTTTCTTCTGTAAAACAGCATTCTTCTCCTCAATGATATAATCACTGTAAAGGACACAAACAGCGGGTTTGAGTCCAGCACCACTGTAGTAGGCTCAGAAAGACAGGGCCAGAGAGGCTAGAGTGAAGAGGCTCAGACATGAGGCGGTTATAACACTCTGCCTTCCTAGTAACCAATCGAGTTAAAAGCCAAACAAGCTAGTGCAACTAAGCATTCACAAGCCTATAGTAAAAAATATCTTTGAGAAGTGTATCAACATTGTGTTTGATGTGACCATAGAGGTACATTTACGAGGAATACCACATCATTCTATGCAATAAAGAAGGAATCATGTAAAGCTTTTGTGTGTGATACAAAGTTAGTAATTGTAATGGCGTCTGTGTCGCTTTTTACAAACTATGCACATAGCATATTTAGTGTGAAGTCAAAATCAAAGCAGAAGCAAGCACATAGTGTATTTTCACATAAGCAGACAGAATAATGGATAGCTCTGACTATTCAGTGACTGTGGTTTTATTTTATTCAAGATGTGACTGTAACTACAAGATCCCTTTAAATTAAGAAACATTTGCCCAGTATAAGTTGACCTGCTCCTACAAAGAGAACAATTGTACTCTAAGAATTCTGCATTAGCTCACTTCCAGCATACTACTTTGGACTTACCAAGAAAACACTGTGCTGTTGCGATTGCTGCCATGAAACATGGAACAAACTCTTCTGTGAAGGCAGGTCAAATGTTGGATTTTTATCCACCACTTATGGACTAATTCATATGCACAAGCATTGACTTAGTTTCACTGTAGAGCCTTTTATCCTCTTCACTTTTATCTTTGCTCTCTGTCCTAAAATGTTACATTAATGCACTAAGTGCACTGCGCTTGTTCAACCTCTCTGGCAGACAATGTAATACAATTTCAAAAGACATACTTTCCTCAAAATAAATCAATTCCTGTCATTTTGGCTGTTACGTTCCTTTAACTACTTTTAGGAATCAGAGATGATAAACCCTGACTCAATGGGCTGTGTCCTTCAGAATGACCATACCAAAATATTGGTGTATGTTAGTATTACAATATGACTAACCCAATCACAGGCACACATAACAAGCATACACATACAAACACTGGTCAATCAAATTTACAAAATGTTAGATTATAGCTTTAAAGGCATAATGTGAATATTTTTGTTTACATTAGTTCTGCTTAATGCGTCTTTCCTCAGTGAGCTAGTAGACCAAAATACAGTATTTTCACATTTAGTTCTAGAGGTGAAGTATAAAAGAGACTTCTATTATGTGAGCATTAGCTAAAACTTTCACCAAAATCCAGCTTATTATACAACTAAGACATCCCTAGATACTGTATCACCACATGAAAACAGCAAAAACATAGCGTAAAATGATGCAACAATAGGTAGGTAACAATGTTGTATTGTAGGTGCATTGGGAGTATGTTGCCTTTAGATGGCAGCAGCTCAACAGGACATAAAAGAATTATAACCTGTTAATGTTTCTCTTAAGAATGGTTTAAATCCTTGTGTGATGAGGTCAGATCAGGTCAGGTCATACCTGTATGAATTGAAGTTGTCGTAGGATCCCACAGTGTAGTGTCTGAACAGTCTCTTTGTACGGTCCTCTCGACTTTCTGCAAAACACACACAGTGCAGATTTAATTCACCCTTGTGCTCAAACTAGCAATTAATAATAATCTTTTTTATTGTCTGCTGGCAGCAAGTCATGAATAGCTTAATAAATAAACATGCCCTCCCAAATGGTTAATTCTGTGTACGCAGTCATTTACAGCGTGGCACAGGTGCTCTGCTGGAATCCAAGGCTGCACTTAGAGTGTCTGATTTACTAAAGATTAGCGTATACTAAAACACATGCAAAATACTTATCAGCAAAACATGGAGAAAACTGATTTACAGTCTGTGTGCAAATTTCATAGTTGGACAGACAGATTTTTCCACCTTACAGATTTACACTGTCAGAATAACTGTCCCATCAGAACCTTTAATAAATGTGTTGTGACCAAATACAAATAATTTTTAAAAGTCCAGATTAAATCTTAATTCCTTAATTTATTCCTAATGTAGCCTTGTTTCAGTCCTGGTTTAGTTTTTGTTAAGTTTTGATTTTGACACAGATCTTTGACAAAGATGCTTATATTTCTGCTTTAATGTAACTGAACTTACAATGCTGCAATAGTATGTAAATGTATCGGCAGTCATATTGTTATCGTAATATTCAACATCGCATAATTTTCTCATATCGTGCAGCTATAGTGTAGATGCTTGTCAATACAACACTTGTAAATCCATTGCTTGATTTAAGCATTCATGGTCCAATGTGACATCTTTGTAAACAGACCCAGGGTGTGGTACTGAAATTTGCTGCTAGTATGTGGTATGAATGGCTGTTTCAAAGAAGAGAAATCTCCAGATTGGTGTCAACATATGTCCAAAACAGCACACTCTTAGCTCAGTAACAATGTGTCCTGAAACATAATAGTATTAGTAATGAAAGAAATGAATCCACCACACAGAAGTAATTATTACTAACATAAAAGATTATAACCGTAACAAATCAAATACTTATAGTTGATTATACTAATAAATAATGGCAACTAAAATGACAATACAATGTGAACTTCTTTAAAGATGAACCAGTTGAGTGTGTGGTTGCTGACTGTCACTGCGTGGGCGGATGTAGCCAATGGGAGAGCTGATAAAGATCAATGGCCTTTACGTCCTAATACACAGTGCACCTTCACTAGCAATCTGCTGACGACACAGCCCCAGACTCTCTCAGACATAGTCTTAATTGGCCCGAGCAGTGAGACACATTACATGCAGCCAGTCTGCTGAGTGTCCAGTTACTTTCACCAACCTGATTTTCGCTGTCACTACCACATCTGCTATTCATCAAAGCGTGTCTTAGAGCTGTATGTACTGAATCTCATTTGTTTAAAAAAAACAAAAAGACATGAAATGTGAAACAGAGGCATCAAAGTGGTTCACAGTTAGAGCTGCCATCCCCAGATCCACTTGTCCACCGGTGTGCGAGTGTGAGTGACAGGCTGTCAGTGGGAGCAAGCCATCCTCTGATAAGTGCATCTACTGACACTTGGTGACAAAAACAGAGCATTTTAACTGTGTGTGTTACAACTTCTCCATTTTTTAACTTGAACTTGTCCCTGCTTCTACAGAAGTTCCTATCTCCTCTAGATACAACCAATCAATATTTTAAGAAAAAAGTAAAATGGAAGAAGCTGCTACAGAAAAAACATGGTCTGTCTCCTCAATGGCTATAAACGACAATATGCAACATTCAAAAGTAATACTGTATGTGACAGCACGTTGATGTGGACCAGTACTTTGGAAATACAATGTCAAAATTATAGCTAGTGCAATGTTATAACATAGAAAAGTCTGATTAAGAACTGATGAAGCCTTTCAGAGAAGTAGTATAACTGAAACTGGCACTGTTGATTAAACCGACTTTCATTGATTTATAGTGGATCAGATGTCCCTGTACTATAATCTGATTAAATGGTTTTAGAAATAAAACATGGATCAGATGGTCATGCAGAATAAGAAGATTAAATGTGTTTTCATAAATTAGGAGTGGATACACTGAGAGGAAGCTTGTTGGCATTTAGTGTAGATTAGAAGGTCACTATTCTGTGCTCTGGTGTGAAGAGATGTGGCATTTAGTTAGTCAGAGGAAGGTAGTCCTGAATGAAGTAGTAGTATTTGGGTGAATCAAAGATGAGTCAGCAGTTCTCTTTCAGTTGAATTTAGCCTATTACAGCCATGACTCACATCCATCAAACATTTGGCCGCGATTCATAAATAAAAGATGAGGCGAGTGTGAGGAACTCAGCATACTGTACCGATATGTGTATGTGTGAAAACAGCGTGATACATGTGCTAGCATTCATCACTGCTGTCATCTGTTTTGCACAGGTCCGGAGCATCTAATGGTGGGGGCCTGAGAGAACAGATAACCTCACCTCTGCTTCCATCGATCATAGATGTGCTCATAACAGGAACATACAGTGAAGAAAGAAACAGATCAAATGGCACAATAGCCTTTAGTGCAGGCTTAAACTTAAACCTTTTCCACTCAACTCGGGCAATGATTGGAATTACAGTTAAGGTAGTACAAGTTGTTTTCAATTTTAATTTCAATTATTACATCCAACGATTACAAAAGTTATATAATTATATAATTGAGAAAAATTATAACAATTTGTGTGAAAATTTGGCATGTTGGAGAAGCAGTGCAAAGGTTTTACGGAGGCAAGAGTGCAGCTTTTAGTGCAGAGATAGGGCATTGAAAATAAGTTATAATGCTAAAGTGTTGATTTGAAGTCGGAGAAAACAAAGAGACAGACTTTACCTGCAACATTTTTTCCTTGATTCTTGCTTGTATTTCCCTGAACTTCAGCCTTTTACTGCTCCTATCTCTGAGCTTTCAGTCTGTTCCACATAATCCTTATGGCGACGGAACAGTCTTTAAACGCTGTGTAAAGGCTACATGAAGTCTCATTTCTGTTTATCCCATTGCCTCACAATTCTCACTGCAACGCTTGATTGACAGCTGCCCCTACAGAGACTCAAGGCTGTGCTGTGTGGATTTGACTCTGGATCGAGCAAAGGATATCAAAAATATATTTTTATTGTTAGATTTATTTGATCACCATCAGCACTATATATAGCCTACTTGATACATTTTGTTTTATTTTTTTGAAGGGTTACTGACTGTGACAGACAGTAAATAGGATTTTCCTCTCCGTCTCTCCACTTGAGTCAAACGGAAGAAACTAAATCACATGACTGTGGTCAGTGCCAGAATTGCAGACAGAATCGAGACAAGGATTTAACAAGAACACACTACGCAAAGTTAACAGAAGACAATGACAGTAAATATATTCAGTCTGCTACATTTGAGGCTGGACTCTCATATTGACAAAATTCTCATTTGCATATCAGATTTGCGGCAGCAATAACTTGCGCACTTTCTATTCGTATATCACATGCAACACTCACAAACAGCAGACACTATTTTTTAAGCTGCACTTGCAATTTAGCACTCGTCTTAGTAAATATGGCCCAGACAGTCAAGTGTTTGGACACACCTTCCCATTCACTTTTTATAGACAGAGATTCTCAAACCTTTAAAACCAAGAACCTCCTCAGAACCACCTTACTGACGGAAATTACAAAATTTACTACTACTACTAAAACTGGGCTAAACCAAGTTTTAAGCCAGCACTAATCTCACAACTGGGACTAAACCAGGACTAATCCAGGACTACATCAGGACTGATACTGAATTTAAAAAGGAACAAAACAGAGATCTACACAAATTTAATCACCAGGAAAAAAAACAGATATAAAACAGGATCTAAATTAACATTAAAGGAATGTAAGCATTATGTGCTCATACTGGTTGGAAAAGGTACAGCAGTTTAAATCAAAACAACAGTCTCTTTTCTGATTGGACGATCGGCAATGCAGTTTTAGAACCAAAACAAGTTGGGCATTATGTAAAACATCATTTTAATTGTTAATAACTCATCTGTACCATTGTTATCAGTAAAACTAATATTTGATTTAAACATGTTTACCTCATATCTTGAAGCATGTGGGTATTTTTTTATGAAATATAAAAAATATATACTGCTCATAGTACCTTTAAATCAGCAACTTGAACTGCGCAAAAAGAAGAACAAGTGTACCGGTACCACAGCTTAAGAATCACTGACATAGAAAAATGTCTCCAAACTTTAGAATTTTGGTACTGTACATCAAAATATTGTCATATTGTTAAAGCAATATTCAACATGCTTATCACACATCCCAAGTTTTTCCCTCATGTCATGCAGCCCTAGTTTTACAGGAAATAGACACTAAAAAAGAAAAACAGAAAAAATGTAAGCAGAGAAACAAGGATAAATATTGCTGATGTTAAATAAGGCAGAGATAATTGTGGTAAGGCATGGTGTAATGCAGCGTTAGAAGTTTAAGGTTGATTTAAAACTTGAGGTTGACGTTAGATGCAGTATATTAGTATTTGGTAATTTTTTTACTTTTTTAATAACCTTTTTAATCCCAAATTTTTCTCAGACATAACAATAGTAAAATCATATGTTATTAGTGCTCTAATAAAACAATAAATTGTTTATTTTTAATGGAAAAGTGGATGAAAACCTGAGTTTTATGCTTGGCAACAATTGTTCCCAGTGGGATAACATGTGGTCAATGTTGAGTATTGACATTTTAAGGTATTTAGTCAGCTTTTACTTAATATAATGCAACATAGCAATATATTACAGTCTTTAGATGTCCTAAAAAGGTGGGAATGTCTCATATTTTTGCATTAAAAATTCTCAACATACAGTTTCAGAGTCCTGTAAAAAAATATGTATAATTACAGGCTAAGGCACTAGGTCACACACAGTATGGCCCTATACTTTAATATGGGACCTACTGACACTGCAAACCATGTTTCCAGTCATCCTGTACCAATCCAAACAAATTAGATGAATTATTACTACATATCTGAGACCTTAACTAGAGACCTTAAATATAGTGTGGACCAAAAGTTATTCTCCTTTTATATTATAATATAAAATATATTATATTTTAATAAGCTTTTGTTTTAGATTTCGGCAGAGGCTGAGCTTCTCTCCAGGTGGAACTTTTGAACAAATGCCTGTGGCCATGTGACCTTTGACTCCAGACATGTGAAACTCACCAGACTTCTTCAGAACTCCTCAGTTGTGCTATATGTACTAATAATTATGTATTATGTTATTATATCAACAGCAGTAGAGCCTTAAAAGTGAGAGATCTTATTTCAACAACAATGTTGCCAGTGGGATTAAATGGGTTATAGCAGAAAACATAGGTTGACAGATTAAGAAAATTGTCACTAGTTTTTTTCATTTTTTACTGTAACATAACACTTAGGATTAGTGTTAACCTGGCTGGTAGCCTCTGTGCAGTGGATGGAAAAGACAACCCAGCTTATACGCACAAGTCTTGTATGCACATGAAATAGGATTGTGCAGTTCCTCCAGACAGACTCACTCTTGACAGGTCACTGTCCAACTTCACTGTTCATCTTTTTCCAAAGGACACAAGAGCCACATCACTGCGACAAGAATAAATAGAAGCACAAGTTAACACAGGCTCTACACATAAAAATCAACCCATACAACAGGCTCTCTCACACACATTAGCCGAGTGACTTTTTGAATTATTTTGTTCCACTGACCTTAACAGGCACACTAACCACTAAACCAGGTAGATAGAAACATTAAACATACAGTGTTGATCCCACACACGTATGCTAAAAGTGTGAAAAATACTACCAGGTTAATACCACACTGTGCCTCCTGAAGAGCGCTGAAAAGAAAGAGAGAATGGGAGTGTCATTCTCCCCTTTGTCCCATCACACAAAGTGTCTGTCGTGGCACACAAGCCGTCAGGAGCCACTGGACCATAGAGCCAGACTCAAGGCTGAGCCATTTTCCTCTGCACAGAGGACACTGCTATGTCTTTATTTTCCTCTTCCTCTCCACGCCAAAGCACCTCGCCTAGATTTTCTAATCTGACACCAAAGTGCTTCTGAATAGGACTTAAAATGAACTGTGAATGGAGTTCTTTCTTCATTCCATGAAAATTGGTCATATAAAGTACATCAGTGATAGGCCAGAGTAATGAAGGCAAAAAGTCAGCACAAAAAAGATTCAGATAATGCAAGGATTTCATGTATCTAAGAGCTCACACATGAGATCCTGTAGTTTCTATGGCTAATATTCAACATGAACTAGAGCAAAAAAATAGCATGGAGGGAGTTCAATAAAGGCTATGCTTGTTTGTATATGATCAAGACTTTGCTTAATATTTTTAAACCAATCTAGGTCACCTCTAGGCAGGAACTGCATTGTATGTTTTTCAACCCTTATAAACACCATGTGACTTAAAGAAAACGTTTCCAATAATTATTTTACTACTGCCTCAAAGAAACAGGTGAAGAGGCCAGCAGAGTACAGCTCCATTACTCTCTTCTGAACAGAAACATAGAAAACAACCTTTTTATCATGTGCGTGCTGTGAGGGCAAGCAAGGCAAGCAGTGCTTGACCAATCAAATGTAAAAAACACACGGATTAAAACTATAACAAAATTAAATCGCTATCTCTCCAAAAATTTCATTTTGCCATTCACTTCCATAGAGAATCAGTCTATTACCTGCTTTCAGTCACTCTGTTTTTTTGTACGCCCTGCTGGCCACTCCAGGTACTGTCAAGGCAAGCTAGGTTGCCTCTCTGCCATTCATTTGTCATTTTCTCCTTCGTGGAGGCGGAGTCAATGGTGCACTGTTTCTGCCTGGAGCTTGTCAAACTGAGGCCCAGCAGCTTGTTTTGGAGGCTCGCGCATGCGTGCTGTGGTCCATCTCAGGCTCAGTGACAGAGATCTCTGGCTGATAGCAGCGGGCGATAAGCAGCGCACTGTGCAGCTTATGGCCCCATACATTACAGTGCGCATGTGCTGCGTTAGACAACAAAACTTTCCATAACTATCCGCAGCTAGCCAAAGTGTCTAAGAGCGTTTCTACAGATAAGTCATAGTTTGAACCCTGTTCATGTTCCTCATGAGTAGGAGCCAGCGGCCCGTGCCGGGGACTGGATGTGAATATTACAGAACTGTGAATGAACTGGGCTCTGGTTATTCTGGACACACTCAGCTCTAGGAAATACAGGACGTTTCTTCAAAAAAGTAACATGGACTGGATTTGCAGCTTGAATAGAGAGGTGAGTGTCAGCGACGCTGTGTTTTTAAATTGAGGTTTGTGGTGTGATGGCTTCTTTTGAGGTTTTATTATAGTGAAGCAGCATTAACAGTGAACTAGTCTAGTGTCGATCTCAGTGTGAGTCCTGATGAACAGGCCTCCTTCATCTGTAAGGCTGTAACCTCACTCATCCAGCTGGATATAGAGGTAGGGCTGTGCAATTAATCGAATTTCGATTACAATTTCGATTATTACACCCTACGATTACAAAAATTATGTAATCGAGAAAAAACGATTAATAACACTAACTTTGAAGTGTGTTTTGAATGCGCGCTCACGCTCCGCCCCTCACTTCTCAAAACTTGCACTCTGATAGCTACAAGCTAGGCTAAATGTGGAAAGATGTTGGCAGAACGAAAACAGTAGACGCTTTGGTTAGCAGAGAAGACAAGACAAATTCTGTTGTTTGTAAGCACTTTGGGTTTGAAGAGAAAGACATTGAGCCAAGACACACTGTGTGCAAGGTGTGCTTTGGGTTGTGGACACTGTTTCTATCCCCTACTGGACAGGAGAGGATGGTTGTCTAATAACATGGTGAGTGCAGTGGTTTCATGTTTACTTAGTGTTTTGGCTCTGGTTGTAAGTGTACAAGTTGTGCATGTATGGTTTAGTCTGTGGCACTTTATCAGCTACTAGTTTGCACCTGAGCGCTGTGGGTGTGTCTAATTCTCCAGATCATAGCTAAACCATGCCCCATGACTGTTTACAGTTGGGTTTCATTGTTATGGCGTTGGGCTGGTGAGGCTGTGGAGGACAGCCAGTGGTCCCCAGGCAGGGCAATAAAACAGGACTGCGTGCGCTGGTCTCCGCCTCCGACAACCTGTTCAACGCGCCCCGATGCCGTGAGCTTAACATAACATAATTAAGCTTAACGTAACATAATTAAAAGCAGTTTAAAACCGTGTTAAACTACCGGGGGTCCTAGCGGTGTCTCAGCGGCAAGTCTGCCCAGCCTCAGAGCACTGGAGTCGGGCGTGGGCATAGAGTAAGTGCGCTGTCTCATCCAGCTCAAACAGCGCTGGTGTTGTAAGCTCCATGAGACAGAGCTGATAACAGTGTATATGTGTTGATAACAGTGTGTGTGTGTTGATAACAGTGTGTATGTGTTGATAACAGTGTATATGTGTTGATAACAGTGTGTGTGTTGATAACAGTGTGTATGTGTTTGCATGCGTGTAGTCAAAGACGGGAAACGCATGCTTCAAATGCAATTAGAACCGCATTAGTTTAGGACAATAAAAAGGTGAACTAACTCCTATTTGCGTCATCATCATCACTTAAGCAAGATCATGTAAACAGACTGGTGTTGCTGGCAAAAAACCTTTAAAACATTAGTCTATGTTCAGCTTTTATGCTATGAAGGTGGACCAGCATGTTTTATTTACGTTACTGACCATAATAATACACATAATAATCATAAAAAAAAAAAATAATAATAATAATGCATGTAACTGGAATTTAAATAATATAGGCTACTTACTAGACTTAAAACGAGAAATAATTTTATTTGTTAAATAATTGCTTTAGTTCTATGTTCATAACAGGCTATAACAGTTCTATAGCAGTTCACTCCATTCGGTTACAAAAGAGAACAAACTTGGTTTATTTAATATTTTGCACTTTTTTATTTATGTGCAAAAAATATATTCTACATTGTTTTGTTAATCAATAATTGTTTGAATAATTGTGATTTCAGTTGTGTCTAAATTAATCGTGATTATTATTTTTTCCATAATCGAGCAGCCCTATATAGAGGGCTTGTTGATTGGTCAGTCCTTCCTGAAGTGCACGGGTGTTTGTAGAAGAGGCAAATGTTTGGAGAACCGAGCATTTTGAGGCCTCGGAAACTCAGTGTCAGAGAATAACTTAAACAGGAATTAAGCAAAACACAACACCAGGTATGTTTTTGAACATTATTCCAATTTTGGAAATTATAATATAGCCCCTTACGTACGTGTTTTTTCTTGGATTTGAGGAAGAACGTTTAATCACCTAATGGTAAAGTGTGCCAAGAAGTGTCTAAAACAAAAAAACAAGCCTTGAAGATGGTCTTTCCTACGCCAACATTTTTACGTCTTGATCAGCTTGTTGGAATCTTACTGGAATGTCACTGCATCCAACGCACAGATGTGAGTAGTAACAGAGCAAAAGTATATGATAAAAGGATATGCCCATGCTGTTAGTTACTCCAATAATACTTCAATACTCCAAATACTATGTAATAATAGTATTCATTCACAATGACAGGCTCTTAATAAGACAGAATGGAGAATGTGTCCTCATAATGCCAGTGCTACATGAAAAGAGTTAATCAAAGCCATGGAGTGTGAGCCATTATAATCCAGTTTTAGGACATGACATTTCCAGATCTGCCATGTCAATTTAATTACAAGAATATTATAAGTTTGTCTGTTTAAGAGGATAAAAATCATCTTGAAAAGACAGTCCATTTCAAGATCATTACAGTTTTTGCAGAACAGGGTGGAGCTAGAATAAAATGTGGTGCAATCTTTTGTTGACTGATGTATTTACATATAAACCTTTTTTTGTGTTGTCGTCACCTGTTAAAAAATTAACTCAAGATTAACAAGACTTTTTGTGGAGCAGTATGGTGCGGAGTGACTCACCCCAGTACAGGTCATGACACAAAGCATTCGGATGCTGTGCCTTCACAACTGTTACTACTCCATCTATTCGACTGCACAGCACAGGCAGCTCCGAAACCATGACGGGACAACAATCCATTTTTCACAAAGAGACTCCAGACTCCTGTTTGAAGACTATCACACTGAGCTCTAAACCATGCTTCTTCCTTTGGTCTGATTCTTTATTGCAGGCAAGAAAAAAAGCAATCCTTATTTTTCAAAAAAACGATCCCAAATTTCTCCATGCTTTTCTGGAGTGCAAAGTTTTCCTCATATTAAAATACTCCTTAATAGTAGCATCTTCCTTCAGACTCCAGCAAACAAATTTCTGAAGCGTTCCTTCTTTCTCCTCTCTCTCTGTTTTCCTTCAGAGAGCAAGAGACCAGTTCCCAAAAATACCTCATCTTTGTCAAAGTGGAAAATGCCTTGAAGAAATTAGTCAAATACAAAAAGCAAAAACCAAAACAAAACATGACAGTTTTTCAAATGAAGTGACCGCAAAAGGTGGCATCACTGAGTCAGGGTCGACACATTCTGAGAAGCAGCACAGGGTCACCTTTGGTCTTATTGTTGCCTCTCTGATGAATGCACTCCTTGCCCGGTTTGTGAGCTTTAGATGGTCCTCTTTAGGCAGGTTTGGTGTGGTTCCTTATTTTTTACATGTTTTAATGATGAATTAAATTGTGGCATAATGACAGTTGAATTGCAGTCAGGTCATTATCTATTTCTGTGACTTCTGAGGATGACTTCTTTTGCACACTCAAGTTCATATATATATAAGGCATATAAGGCAACAATAAAGGAAAAATGCTAAGGGGGGTACATACTTTTGTTTGCCACTGTATACTATAGGGCTGAATAAAAAAAAATAGTTTTGTGATATATTGCAATATCTCTGTGGCATTATAATAGACATCAATGCTTCTGCAAAGTATCATTACTTTCATGATGTCATCCATAATAATGGTTTGGTGGTGAAGAATTCTGCCAGGACTGTGGAGGGCAGCATTGCACTTCTAAGCACTTGGTCTGCCAAATACTGTAACAAAAATAAAAGTATGATACATAATAAATAAATAAATGTGAGACTGACTTAAGGTTGATGTATTACTTCTGGAAACAATACTTGAAGTTTCTGTATAATTAAGTCTAAATTTAAGGAGTAATTGATTGTGATAACGGATACTACTGAATTGCAATACTTGTCGTATCACAATCTATAGAAATTGCAATACAAGTAGAATCTGCACCAAAGTATTGTGATAGTATCATACTGTGACAAAAGTGTATCATTCTAGCAAGTTTTATATACTGTTTTGAGGCGAAGAGAATAGGAAAAAAATGGCTGCCACTGTATAAAGTGGAAAATGACAGAGCAAAATGATGTAAACCGGCCACAGAAAATACTACAGAGAACAAAATTGTGTACTTCTACAGGTGCAGTAGGCATGACAGAGCAAAATGGACTTGCAGTAAGCAGGTGTGTGGCCTCGGTGTCCATGTTTGTTGCTGTTGTTAGTGTCCTCCTGTCTGCCCGTGCACACGCCCTGTCAAATGTAATATGAGTCCGCTCTAGACTGAGAGCTCTTTCAGATCTGATTCATTGTTCAAATAGCTCTGCCATCTATTATGATTTGATATGGATCTGTCCTCCAAAGAGAGACAGAGAGTGAGAGGGATGGCTTAACACACTCCACTGACTTCTGATGAGAAGAACAGATCGCGGCCATCACTCTGCGACCAACAAACAAGCACACACACAAGCACACAGGCGCACCTTCAAATATGTAAGCAGAGGATACTTACAGGGTTAAACAGCACCACTCCTCTTAAATTATCAGTCAAAAGCACTGAGTCAGCTGAACTTTAGTACAAAAGGCAAACCTGCTGCTGTGGTGGTCTCTCCTTTTCTCTCTCTTTTTAATAAAATAAATGAGGTGGCTATGCTAATGTATCTGCTGACTCCACACAGAATACAAAAGTGAGGTGTGGACTTGTGCACTCATACATGACAGGCATTTGCATAGTTGATTTTCATAATCCTGACAGAAGTTACTACCTGCATCATTTCTGTGCTCAGCTCATGTGGACAATATTCATATACTCTATTTACAGTGTAATCACAAGAGACCTTCTCATTGCAGCTACAAGGCACATGACTTTCTGATTATACTCTATAAACATGTCTATATTAATTAGGACAACACTCAGTTGGATAATTGGAGTGGGGAAAACATAATCATAATACGAAAATGTAAATGGTGGAAGGTCACAATAGAAGGTTTGATCTCACACAGAGCACACAAAGATGTCTAAGGGTGGCAGTAGCTCAGAAGGTACTGCCTTTGACCCTTTAACCAGAAGGTTGGCGGTTCAATCCCAGCTACTAGCATTGCATACTGCTGTTGTGTCACTGGGCAAGACATTTCACCCACCTTGCCAGTGAATGTCTTAGTGTGATAATGTGATTGGTGGTTGTCGAGAAGGCGGTGGGTGCAGATTGGCAGCCACGTCAGTCTGCCCCAGCGCGGGTGTAGCTACACAAGTAGCTCACCACTGCAGAGTGTGACTGGCGAGAGACGAGTTGAATAATGCACTTAACTGGAAGGGTGTCTTTGAGTGTCTAGAAAAGTCATATACATAAGACCAATGCATTAAGATTACTACTACTAAGACATCTTTCTTTCAGCTTAAGGTCGTGCTGTACTATTATTAAACAATTATTTTAATAAATTTGCCAAAAAGTCAAACTAATTGCAGCCTAACCATCAGACAGAGGTGGAAGACCATTGTCTTTACTCCCTGGTAATAACTATGCAGTTATGCAACACTGTTTAGCAGTAGTACTAGTAATAGTGTTGGCGATCCCCAGCTAGCGGATGGAAACTTAATAATCAATCGTAATCATTTTTTAGTCAGGTTTTATTAGAATACATTTTGTAGGTGTTTTTGTGACTTGGCTTAAAAAAAAAGTAATAAAAGCAATAAACATAGTACTGCGCTAATAAAAAAACTCAACATCACTTTTGATGTTAGAAAATAGTGTAGTCAGGGTCTGTGGACACACAGCAAGTTCAAAGAAACTGCACAGAAAACGCAGACAAAATGTCAACCCCAGTGATTAGTACATCTGTGATAATGATCCATCTTGGAAGTACAGTAAGTTCTGAGCTCACCCACTGTGCACTGACCTCCCACAAACATCTCTGATCCTTCACCAGCCCATTGCACTCTGCGTGTATCTTTACCCTCGGCACCACACTCTGTGCTCTGCTCATGTCAGTCTGAGCTGCCGCAGCAACACTGATGTTTAAGCATTCTGGAGGAGTGCAGACACACTCCCAAACTTCTTAATGGGCAGGCTAAAAATAGCTCTGGCTGGATCTGACTGGGTTGATTCATGCGGCTGTGAGTCATTCAATTGCACTGCTGTGTGAAGAGAGCAAGGGGAATGGAGTGAACCGGGATAAAAGACAAGAAATAAAAGTTTGCATGCTTGTTATAATATTGAACCTCAGAGAAAATGAAGCATTACATATCCAATCAAAAAATAAATTAGCATTTTACAGTGTCAGGGACTCAGTATGGATATTTCTATTAGGTTCCTATGGAGCTTTAAGAGCACCTCAAGAAAGACTAAATAAAAAAAATCTTACAATAAGTCTTAAAATCCAACAATGCACTAAATGAAAATGACCACTTTTTTGGCTATTTCAGTGGAAGGACATTTACAAAACTACATTCAAACTCAATGTACAGATATTCTCTATCAAAAATGTGCCCTTTTCTTACTAAACAACATTGTCATTAATTGTCTAGGAGCAATAGCATTTCCCAGTCTAATAATTACACATGGACAGCCCACACCTGACAAACTCATATTTTTTCAGCTCACACCCAGCAGCACTTCACCAGCTCATCACTCATTGTAGTCTTAATGGATTCAATCAATAGTCTTCGTTTTTGCCCCCATTTACTCAACTGGTCGCTGAGACCCAACCCTTTCCTATTTTTTTTTTTCTTTGACTTTTTCACTTTGTCTTCTCTCCCTCCTTCTCCCACTCTCTTCATTTCTGTCTAACCCCTCCAGCACAGGCTGAAGATGAACTGTTGGCCGCTGGTGGACTGGTCACGCTCAGAGAATGGAGCAGTGAAGTGACAGGTGCGTGGCTGAATCTGTGCCTCACATGTCCAACAGATGAATGTGCCAGGCTTTCATTCATAACACCACTGTTACCCCTACTCACCATTAGACTATGATGGTTTGTGCTGGATTGAGTTAAGTTCAAAGCACAACCAGACCATGATACGACTAGATCAGTGTACATACAGTACATACATTTCATATTTAGTGCAGAACATCTAGCTCTATGTTCAGCATCATAACACTGGAATGCAATCCCATAGTTACTGTATGTCTGTCACTTTAAACACTGCATAAAGGCATTGCCAACATTTTTGGTATTTTACTGCATTTCAATTTTCTCTCTTTCTTTTTTCCCACTGTTTTGGAGTGTAAGCAGACATACTGGTAGCATTGTAATGCTCATAACCCATTATGATACAAACAGAAGATGTTTTGTAAATGTGTCATCTGGTTCTTCCTGACTGATCAGCTTATACTTCACAAGATTAGTGGGGTTCATCCCATGACTTTTTAAAGTCTTGTAACATAAAGTATAATGTCTTCATACCTAGATGCTTTTCAACACTTTGTCAATTTGACATCCTCCACTTGTGTCAGTTATCTTTAAAACTTGTCAGAAAAAAAGACTGGCAATAAGGGTAAAGAAGAAAGCGTCATTTTCAGAGTCAGGTGTCATGGCTGCCTGGGCAGTGGAAGAGGGAGAGACAGTAAACCGTAGTATTTGGGTTTCTTAATTGTAGACAGGTCTGTCTTTGCTGCTTCACTAGTCTGAGACGTATTGGCCCGGCTGTCAGTGATGCCTCAGTGCTCGTCTTTGGATAAACAACACTTGTGAGTGAGTGTGCTCCGATGTGTGTACTAGTGCTGTTGTTTCACCCCTGATGAATCCAGGGATAAATGACGAGCAGCTCTGAAACACCTCTGTAGATTCAGAAATTAACATGTTATCATTATTCTTATATTCCTTAATGCAGTGCATGAAGTGCTTCATTTGCTAAAAAGATTTGAACTTGTGGTTCAACAGGGTTCCTACTCTTTATAACAAATAATTTTACAAGACATTTACAGCACTTCCTGACACCTCAGGGCAGCATTTTCTCATTAGCAGTCATACAGTTTTATTACAGACCTGGTTTTATTGCTCAGGGTTCATATGTAGCCTTCACCTGAAAGGTGAATTACCCCTCTCTGACTCAGTGTAAACTCCACTTCACAAACTCTAACGTCAAAAGAGCCAAAACTCTAAATATGGATCCCTTTAGATAGATACAGTAGAAGGACACGTACTAATGCTGCATCATCCAAGACCAATGGTTTACAGTTTACTGAGCAAAGACAAAAATAATACTTATAATAATAGGATGGTTAGCACGCCTCTTCAGTACGAAGTCTGAACACTGTATATTCCCACTGGTTACTGAGGGTTCTTTTGTGCTACTATGTCTAAATCGCACTGGAAATGCAAGTACATATAAAGATTCTTCTAAATGTCATGTAGTGTATAAAGAGTTGTTGTTTATGTCCAAAGCTGCATTACATCAACAGTTTAATTCAAACTTAGATTAGCTCTAAAGTTATTATTCTTTGATTCTAACATTTATAATGTTTGAATAAAAAATTGTCCTCTCGCCCTCCTCCAAGGCCTGGGAACTTGCTTGGTATTGGGAGCATTACAAAGTATTTATGTTTTCTAATATAATCATTGCCGATTGACAAAATCTCTGAGATGAACAAAATGTCAGAGTAAAAAGGACACAGGCGTTTTGTTCAGGATTTATGAGTGAGAGAGACCTAATATCAGTCTCTGCTGCTGCTCCCTTCCTCTGTAACCCGCTCAGACACACACTCTGCCATCTCCACTCTGCTGTTCTGTAGGCTATGTGCCACCATCCTTCTCCCCGGCTATCTGGCCCTTTTCTTCCACATCCCACCCCACTATCTTTACCTCACAATAAACAAGGTATTTAAAGATTCTGGCATTTTTCATCTCTTCACATCACCTCTGAGGTAAGCTCAATCCCTCAACAACAATGTGAAAAAGAAAAATGTGCCAATCACTCCACATAAAGGTCTGAAGACATGCAAACCAAACATGCAGCAAATTGAATTCTTTGGGACAACCGTGCCATCATTCCATTCTCATCATTTCCATCACATTCAGCTAAACTTAAAAACTAAAAAAGAGCAACATCCTGATCAAGTCACATGGCTGTGCATGTTGCTGCCCCTGGGACGACACCAAATAAAATGTGCCATCTGCTAATTAAGTGACAGATTTAGCCATGATGCGGTCACATTAATCTGATGTACTCCCAGTTGTTTACAAAGCACTCTATTTCTATTTGTCAGAGTAGCATGGGCAGCAGACTCAACACCAGCTATATTTATATCAATGTATTTCAAAAATTGCTGACATTTTGAGTTCATAATATAAATGTCCAACATCTGTGAATACAAGATAAAAAAAACACTTAACAGGCCCATATTAAGCTTTGTTTAGAGTTTTTGAAATAGTTTTGAACACCTTTGCATTAGTATTTCACATTTAATATCTTAAAATAATGCATATGTATAGAAAACGTATTCTTTTGGGAAGATGTTACTTTGACTTTGCAGAGAAGGCTTGGATTAGGTGCCTGTCGCCCCCTCCGCTGGCTACGGTGGGAAATGGACAGAGCATAAAATTGCTAATTAGCATGACTGTTAGCAACATGATGCCAACAGAGATAAATGAGTCCGGTGACAGTGTATGGGCTTTAGAAACACTCAAAAGCACTTCCTGTTTTCACGTGCCTGTGTACAGCCATGAAACAGAGCGTTTTCAGCTCTTCAGAAGGGGATGGTCTCAGCATACAGAATTACTCAAACATGTGTGAATGAAATAAAATGCTACTCCAAATGTTTTGAGGTGTAAACAATATTATAATACGATTAGAAGCTAAAAAAAAAAAGTCAGCGTAATACAGTAGGGCACCTTTAAAGTAATTTTATCAGATAATTACTGTTTTTAAATAAAATCTATATCTAAAATGTTCGGGCTAAAATGTTTCTAATTTATACTTGTTGTATGTAGAAGTATGTAAAAACAGATATCTGAAAATGACGCTGTACCTTATATAAACTCTCAGCATGATGCATTATTTTATCTGCCATTTTCAAGCCTAAGCACTTCTGTCTTCAAACTGAGCACAGCAGCAGAGTACATCTTTAACACAGGCTAAACAGGATGACCTTTCCATCGCAACTGTAATTAAATGTTCCTGAAAGCTTAAAAGCCTTGTCTAAAGAAGAGAAACGCCAATACTTTTAGACAATCTACAATAGATTTTTAGTAGGATAAAAACATTCATACCAACCAAGTTAAGAAACAGTTCAGTTATTGTACTTTGTGTGATTACATATAATTCCAGTAATTATGAAGCATTATGTACTGTTTACACATATCTAAAT
The DNA here is from genome assembly GCA_020698575.1 of Bostrychus sinensis. NCBI lineage: Eukaryota > Metazoa > Chordata > Actinopteri > Gobiiformes > Eleotridae > Bostrychus > Bostrychus sinensis. Next base: position 28,915,382 of record CM036251.1, on the reverse strand, counting down.
TAGGAATAAATTAGGAATAAATTAGTGTGCTTTTCAGCACCATGGACAGAGCCTAGATCTTCACTCAGCGTGTTTACAGTAGATGAGTAGCTGTGGTCTTACCTAGTCGGGGGTCATACTGCCTCATCTGAACTTCTTCCACACAGTCTGCAGGGAACCAGCCAGTCCTTCCTTTCACCGTGCCTTCCCAGAATCCTCCTTCCCCTATACTTAACACTGAGAGAAAAACAACAGGGGAGTCCAAGTCGGTCAAATGCTCTGAAAAGGTGAGGGTGCGGAACCTGCGGAGTCTAACAGTAGAGATTAAACAATATTTGGATAACATAAAAAGAAGGTATATTTAGTATAAGACCACATTTTCACAGGTATGGGTAATCCCTACTGTGGTTTATCATAAAATATATTTTTAGGCAAACCTTTAAAATGTGTTGCTATTAAAGAGGCTATATTATGCTTTTATTTATCTTAGCAGTGTCTAAAACTAAATAAAACAAAACAAAACACAAAACGTTTTAAATAATGTGCAGAGTGCAGAGGTGTTACGCTTTTTTGAACAGAATCATAGAAAAATTATTTTTTTTTGTATGATGCCATTTACTACAAAGTGAAAAATGTGTGTAAGGAATCAGGAATGAGAGCAGACTGGATGTAGAGGGGTTGTTGATTAGTCAGTTCTGCCTAGAGTGGGTGGAGTTCATGGGAGAGGCAGAGGTTCGTGGAATCAATCATTCTGTGGCCTTTGAGAATACAGGAATACTTAAACAGACATGAATAAAGCTGTGAATTATAACATGGTAGAAATCTCAGAAAAGTTGATTTTGCATAATATAGCCCTTTAAAGGAAATTGTATTATTCAATTAACAATCCAATCAATGATATATGGTATTAAGTTTCATCTTTTAGATCCACTATACCACACTATTGGAAACACACCAGAGAGGAGACCAAAATGACCTGATTATTGACACATCAAAAGTACTCCCTTCTAAAAGCATGTCATTTTGACCTATAACTTAATACTCCAGTGAAAATTGGCCTTTCAAGAAATTGAAAGTTGTAGAATTTTAATTTTGTATTGTTTACTGTTATGATATTTTATTGTAATAACACATCTTTCCAGGTGACATACTGAACTACAGAGGTAAAGGAAGGAAAAAAGAAAAAAGAGCAAGAGGGTGGCATGGAGGAAGAGCACTGTGGTAATTAGAGATGAATGTATAGTTGATATTGATCTTCCCTGTAGGACTGAGCCAGCATGCTCATTTCTACAACACTCATCCATTATCCTGGTGAGTTCACACACGCTCCACTCCTCAGAGATCAGCAGCTGGAACTCCAGCGCTGCCTGAGTGAGCCCTTCTTCTGAAAACCGTTGCTAGGATACCAAAGTACGGTGTTGCAGACAAGCGCGGTAAATGATGTAGTCTACTACCGCCACACTGTACTTTACTTGGGCAGGTTTGTGATGTAACCTGGAGCAGTCAATGGTCCATATTGTGCTTAAGTCATATACACTCTGTTTTTGTTCTTTAATGATCATTAACCAATTTCAATTACGTAGTGTCAGAAATAGACAAATCAAGTCAGAGTACAAAGACTTTAAGGTGTCCAGGAGCAGTGCTGGGCTGTAACGTGTTACTTAGATAGTGTAATTAGTTTACTTTTTAGTAACGGAGTAATATAATGCTTTATAATTTCAAATGGAGTAATTAGATTATAGTTACAAGCCCAAGTAATGTTGCGTTACCATTGCGTTACAATTTGCCGCGTTTATCCATAGGTTTTGTAAAAAAAGAAATACGAGTAGAAGATGAGTGACACGCAGTCACACGCAATGTCATACAAGCGCCTGAGTGCTCAGTGCCAAGGAAAACAGCTGCAGCACAGAGGACAAAGAGTACACTTCTTGAAGCTGCAAAAACCAAACAGGGAGGTATTCAGCGTTCGTGACCAAACCTCTGCCTCTGTCACTTTCCTCTGAGAGTTCATGAGTATGTCAGTCAGCTGTAGGGACGATCGGAGATATGATGAGCGGCGCCTTGAAGAAGTACGTTTAAATGTCGTGAAGTGAGAGAAAAGGAGTGAAACCATGTGCTGGATGTGCGCGGGGCATATATCTATCATATATCTAATTGGTCAAAGCTGAAATCCATTCACATTTGGCATTTTGGCCAGTGTAGATGCCCAGCCCTGGTTACCATGCGCCAGAAATTAGGTCAGTGAGAAAAGTTCTGTGTTGTCATAGACAAGTGCAATTAAAGGAGTTACTTTTTTAAAGCATTATTTTTTTCTGTAATTAATTAATCGTAATTAACGCGTTCCAGCCCTAATAATTATATAATGAAATATACAGAAAAGAAGAGGGAGTTTGTTTATTTCTAAATTCAGAAAAGCAAGTCACAATATTTAAATTAGAGTTAAATGATCAGAAGCTTCATTCTTTTGTTGCAAGATTTGCAGTTGAATTCCTAAGCTAGACAATGTCCAGTTCTTGTTTTTATTTCAAAGTAACTAAAGTAAATAGTAATCAATAATATGATTACTTTTGAAATAAAGTAATCATAAAAGTAATTAGATTACTTTTAGAAGACAATCAGTAGTTTATTTCGTTTTCCAGAGTAATCTGACCAACACTGTCCATGAGTCAAAACAAAGACCACTGAATAATACAATGCTAATTCACGTTTTTAATTTTGGGCAATGTCAAAAATAGCCAAACCGTGTAAAATCGAGTTTAGCGGAAATGAGTGTCCTCCAAGCACCGCACTGTTTCCTGTGTTATGGCTAATGCTGCGGCTAACTCCAAAGCAGCTTAAACAGTTACTGTGGAGACTCTGTAGACTCTAAAAACACTGCTAATCAGAGGGAAAGGAGTCAATATACCTCTGTCATGTCCCGGTTTGGATATAGCAGCAGTTTGACCAAAACGAACATGTGCAGCGAACTTACATGTCTTTGTTTATGTATGCTAATTAGCCACACGCTCTGCATAGCATCTTTTTACAGGCCTCTGGGGTGTATAATGGGGTATAAATTATAATTGACCTGGTCTTTAGAAGCAGTGAAGGCTAACACTAAAATACATTTGTCACTGTTAGAGTAATGCACTTTGCTTCTGCCTTGCTGTAGCCAAGCTAAAATAAAAAAATAAAAAACTGCAATACTCTAATCTAAAAAAAATAAACCTACATTTAAATAGCCTTTTTATACCAACAAGAGAAAAATGTGATTTAAATCATAAATCAGATGAGAAATGAAAAAAAAAATCAAGATTTTATTTTTTAGTCATATCGTCCAGCCCTACATGGAACTTAACTAAACCAGCACTAAACCAGGACAAAACCGGGTCTAAACTAGGTGTAAACCAGGGCTAAACAAGGACAAACCCAAGTCAAAACCAGGACTAAACCAGGTCTAAACCAGGACTAAACCAGGACAAAACAAAATCTAAACCAGCACTCTAAAGCATGTCTACACCAGGACTAGTCACAACTGAATCGAGACTGAAACTGGAATAAAACAGTCCATAAATTAACTATATCAGGACTTGAACTGCAAAAAACTCCTGAATACCACCACCAGAAACCTGCATATCATCAGTGGTGCCTGTATCACAGTTTAAGAACCACAGATGTAGATGAATAACTTGTTGCCTGCTCTCTACTTTACTTTAAGACGTGTGTATAGGTGTGTAACCCCGTTTATTTGTTGCTCCCCAGTCTCTCAAGGCGGTGGGTAAGGTCGGGTTACAGTTCGGAACGAATAAGATGTAATTTTTACCGTCTTCCTTGCCACAAACAAAACCAAACGGCAGGACAGTATTCAGCTCACTTTTTTATTCGCGGCACAACAACTCCTCCAAACACATTTTTGCGCTCCTTCGCGCTTCTCTCACCTGGTCCGTTTACCAAAAAGGCCGTACCATAAACAATTAACAGTAGGAACCAATGTGCTGGACATTTAGCAAGGCAAGGTAAAAATAAACTAATAACTAAACACAACACACACCAAAATAAAATAACAAGTGATGTGACCAAATAATCAACCGCACAATAACACAACACAACCTAAATTAATCCTAAATGAAATAATGCTCAAATTACATATAAGATAATTAACACACACAAAAAACAATCTATGAAACAATATGACAGTCAAATCAAAAGTTACAGGTGTATAGCAAGTAGTGAATATAAATAGCCAACAGTGAATACACGAGTGTGTCAGCACGGCAGTGAATAACTGGCCAGGGTTTACACCCTCCTTAGGCCCAAAGTGGCTGGAATAGAATCCAGGCACTTGCAGCTTCTGAATAAATGTTGCCGAATGCTTGTCGACACTGACACTGAACCCCAAAACAAACATACTTTATTGTAGAAGTGGAGAAAAAAATCACTTCCAGTGAAACGCAGTGGCTTCTGGGAAAGAGATGTGTGTTTATCGACTCCCTGCTGTAAAAACATGATGCTCAGCACACAGAGAATCCATGGCCTGATACTCTACTCTGATCTGAGCTTAACACAACTTTAGCCTGTCTCCTGGGAAACACACTTTCTCGCTCTTTTTTTTTTTAACCGACTTTTAACCGATTTTTTGTCTTCCCTCTGTGTCCTGGACTCTCTCCAAATCATGTTCCAGAGCCATTAACCTGGTCATCCTTCCCATCACTCGTTTAGTCAGTGTCAGTGTGAACGCCGCTGCAGTAGACAGGTGAGGGTGGGCTCTTTGTTCCTCATTGACAGAAATGACAGGAAAGGTGGGACCTCTGATTGAACTTGTAGGTTGCCTTCGATCAATTTCCTCTTTTATGCCGCACTAGGCACAAAAAACCTCTAGGTATACTGTGCCTTTAAAATGTCATGATATGAATTGTAAAGTGTACCTTCTAGTCATAGGTTGTGAAGAAAACCAAATAATGCTTAACTTAACCATAATCCTGAACCATCTGCTATTGACTCAAACCGAGTAGTAATTTACAGTAATTATAGGATCTGTGTCAGCCAATTATAACAGCTTTGTATGTCTAGCTTTATGAATTTATATCTTTATGATACTGACATTAAGCAATTAAATAAAGACTTTTCTTAGAGTGTAATAAATGTACAATAGTTGGCACACTTGAATTAGTCAGCTATTTTCCAAACATAGTGGTATTAGAAATCATTAGCTTTCAACACACCTACAGATAGTACCACATAAGTATGTGGCAAATTCCCATCCTATCACTATCTAAACGAATTAATTTTGGTGATGCCCACTGCCCATATATGTACAATAATTCTGAGCTAATTCAAGCATATAAGAAATTCATGTTACAGTGCACACTTGAGAGAATTATATGTGACCAGAAAGAAGCAACAGAGAGGAATAATGGAAGACAAAGAATAAATCATATAAAAAGGCTTGTATTTTGCTGTGACAAGAGATGTGAAGCAGCCAAAGGGACACACAGTTTGACAAAGGCAGAAAGCTACACTCAGACAGGTTATTCATAACAGTCAAAGAAGTCTACTGTCAGACCAAAGTCCGTCTACTGTTGTGGAGGTGTGTGTTTGCCCTTGGTTAAGTCAGTCACGACTCCTGGTTTAAAAATAGCATCAGTGAGGATGCAGAGCTATTTATACTCTTCACACACCCTGCCTGCAGGCTTCAGAGCTTCCCTGCCGGAGTTCGTACGTGCACTTGTGACAGCCCATTGATCTTATTTGAATTTTTGCATTGCTTTGCTCTGTTGCTTTGAGCTGAGTCATTCATTTGCTGTGTCCTATAACCAAATGCACATGCAGTACTCACACTCTCCAGGCAACTGTGAATGAATGACCAAGCGAAACTGTACAAATGAATGAATGAAACAAAAAGATGCATATTTGTCAGGTATGAATGAATGCGTCAAACTCCTGTGTTTTCCTGCAGAGGCAGACAATAAAGCATGCAGCTGTGCTGAGAGAGGCAGATGGCTTTGTGCCACTAATGCACTCACACTGATTCTAGCAGGATGCCATGGACACATGCCAAAGCCAAAATAGAGCTACACTTCCAAAAATGGCTCAACAGGACTTTTGTACAAAACTGTAAATAATATTGAATAATTACACTTTCACACTGTCAGCTGTTAATTAGTATTGCACTTTTATCTTCTCATTACACACTTATAATGAAAGATTTATAATAGGTATTGATAGCTAATTGCATGTTATTTGTACTGTATTGTTATTTGTATTGCCTCCTCTGAGGCATCATAATAAGTAATTAATCATTTGTACCTTTACTGACACACCTGTGACAAAAGTATTTTGGTTGGCTCCGATCCCAGGTCTTCAGACTCTCTATGTGGTGCTCCTATCTTGCAATGGGACAGAAATACTCATTAATTTAAGCAGTCACTACTTCTTCATTACTGATGTTTTCAGATTTTTTTCTCTCCAAACAAACAAACCAACAAACAAATGAACACCAGTGAGGTAATGATTATGTAGCTTAATTCAGACTATTCCAACCAACTGACACAAGACTATCTTGGATCAATCTTGGTAAATCTCTCCTTTCTATTTCGAAATGTGGATTAAACAATTCCCACATGTATCCTCTTGGAAAAGTACAACACAGATGTCAAGTAAGTTGTCAAGTGTTAATTTTTTTTTTAAAAAAAAGCACATTTTGCCAACTGGACAAACACCATATATTTTACACAGTTATGATTTATTTGCAAATAAATGTAAATGTTCTTGCTCTCAACAAGACCAAAAATAAGTATGCACACAGACTGAGTCAGATGCCACCAGTCTGTTCAAAACGTTTGAGGACGGAGACTTATTTATGCACTTCTTATATGGGAGTGCATGGTGTGTTCAAAGCCAATAGAAAACTGTGACTGTTCAGCAGATATTAGGTCATCTCTTAGTGGTATCATGACTTTAAATTTGCATTCTGGACATTTTTTGCAATTTATATTTGTAGCCTAACAAATCCTGACCAAAATCTGAAAAGGATATACATTACATTAGCATATTATGCTATAAGTGGATATTCAAAACTGTACTGAACTTCTCTGTTGAAGAAGTCCTTCAAAAAATAGATGGATTTTATCTTGAGCAACCATTGTTTATTTTTAACAGTTGTCGCTGAGTCCTTAATCACAGAGTCATTTTATTGACAAGTGTAAAGTAAATGATAATGTATAGACAATTAAAAAGAACAGTCAAAAGAACATACTATATATACTATATATACTGTACTGTTACTGTATATTATATTGTGTACAAAGAAAATGTGGATGTGACTAAAACACAATGATTCATGGTATATCATAGTGTAGGGGAACCCGGCTTTGTCTTACTTGATAATTATTCTTGTTATATTCTAAAATATTCTCTTACAATGTGACCTTGTAACAGATAGTCCCTCTTTAACATTTACCCACAGAAGTAGAGCAACAGAAGGGGTCATGACCCAGTCTTTTTAAAACCTTTGTAGAGCTATTACCAACACAACCCCTATGCCCTCCCTCTGTACCTCCCTACTATCAATATGAAGATCAAAACATGCTTGTTGCAAGCAGCCAGATGGACTAAGTCAGTCATTACAGAGCTGCCCTTGTCATGTCCAAGTCAAACAGCTTTCATCTCTTTGGACAGGAAAGAGTGATTACAAGTCCAAAGCAGATTGGTGTTTTTGCTGAATATGTAACTGCATCAGTCAATGCTTTTTCCAGCAGTGTTCATGTTTATTCATACGCTGATTAACTCTGCAACTGCTGTGTTCTTCATTAGCATTTTGTGGGGAGCGTGTGTCTCAGTAAATTAGACATATCTTAAGCTACTGTGGGTTTTAATTTTTCAAAAACAATAGGTGTGAGCCAGAGTTCACTCTGATGTGGATGTATTTAGAAAACAAACAAAGATGAAACATGGAGGGGACAGTGCAATTGTCGGACAGCTTGTGTGTTCAGCAGGGTGCAGGTAGATGTGTGGGCGGGACTATGCACCCCACTGTTTCTCTGATAGGACAGCTAGAAGGTTTGCTCTGACATAAATGTCCTTGCCTAACGCTTATAGCGTTACACCAATAGTCCTATTAAACTGAATTTAAATGTGAAAACAGATTAGAAAAGGAAAAGAAATATTGCTATTTGTCTTCTTAGACATTTGAGGGTTTTATCTTATTATATAGCATATATATCTACAGTGAACCCCAAAATTATTCATACCCCTGGCAAATTCTGACGTAGAGTTACTTTTATTCAACCAGCAAGTTGTTTTTGTTTTTTTTTTTGAGCGGAAATGACACAGGTGTCTCCCAAAAGATAATAAGAAAATGCACAAGAGGTATTGTGGAAAAAATATTTCTCAGCTTTTTTTTTTTTTTTTACATTTGAACAAAAAGTGGCATGCATATCAGACTACGTGTGCCACATGTGAAGTCGGAGCTTGGAAAGTCTGCTTTTTGTTTTTATGCCCTGACAGATGGAACAAGCTTCAGAATACACTTAAATTAGATAGACTCATTTCTGTAAACACATTTAAGGTTTTGGTTGAAAGTACCTCTTATATAACTTGCACATGTTTTACTTAATGGTGTTTTAAATGTATTTAATTGTGATTATTGCTATGTAACTGTTTTGTAACAGGGCGCCCTTGTAAATGAGAGCTGACTCTCAATGGGCTTTCCCTGTCTAAATAAATAAATAAATAAATAAAAAATGTCCAAAATTATTCATACCATTTGCAAACTGTCACAGTCTATGGGAAAATCCAAAGTTCTATACCATTCCAAATAGTCCATGCTATTCTAAAGCATCCTAATTACCCTGAGTCATTGAAAACAGCTGTTTTAATCAACACAACAGGTGAAAAACAGAAGCTGCTGTTGGTTTGCTCTCTGAGGACCTGCGGCTGCGCATTGTGGCTGCTCACAAGTCAGGAAAGGGCTATAAGACCATATCAAAATGTTTTGAAGATCCAGTGGCTACAGTGCAAAGTATTATTAAAAAATACAAAACGTTCTGCACTATGACAAATCTCAGAGGACGTGGTCAGAAGCCAAAAGTGACACCTGTGCTGGCCAGGAGAATAGTGAGGGAGGTCAAAAAGAATCCAGGGATCACCACCAAGGCCATCCTGATGAATCTGGGCTCTGCTGGTGGCAACAACTCAAGGCAGACAGTCCAACACACACTGCATACCACTGGGTTCCACGGACGCAGACCAAGAAGGACACCACTTCTCCAGATAAGGCATAAAAAAGCCCACTTGGCCTTTGCCAATGCTCATCTGGACAAAGAAGAAGACTTCTGGTCTTCTGTTTTATGGTCAGATGAAACAAAACTTGAATTGTTTGCCCACAATGATGTATCCTTCATTTAGCGTAAAAAAGGAGAAGCCTTCAACCCTAAGAACACCATCCCCACTGTCAAACACAGTGGTGGGAACCTAATGTTTTGGGGGTGTTTTTCAGCTGGTGGACCAGGGAACCTAATCACAGAAAACAGCACCATGAAAAAGGAGTAATACGACTTCCGGCGTGGACATGCCCGAGATGGACGTTTAAGCAGAGTGCTCCGCCCGACTTAAAGTTTAAACAGCCTGTTTAAGTATTCCAACTCCACGGACAGACTTGAGGTTTAATTACAAATATCTACGACCATGAGCTCGAGCCAAAAACAACACAAGAAAGACTCTAAAGCGGGGAAGAATGACGAAATGAAGATCAACCAGAAACAGCTAACGCTAGATGCTAGCTTAGCTAACATTGACAGTGGCAGTGAAGCGGTGTTGCTAACGGAGCTAAGGAAACTCCGACAAGAATCTGGAGATGCATTTCGAGACATTAAGGATTCCCAAAATCGCCTCGAGGCTTCAATGGGGGAAATTAAACAGCAAATAGACAAGCTGGAAGAGAGAATGACAACGATTGAAAGTAGAGTGAGTGACTCCGAGGACAGAGGCATGCGCCAGGAAAGAGCGCTAGCTTATTTGCTGAGCAGAGATGCTAAGATAACCGCAAGACAAGAGGATTTGGAGAATAGGCTTCGCAGAAACAACATTCGAGTGTATGGGATTCCCGAAGACTCTGAGGGCAAGGAAATGGTGCCGTTTATGATTGCCTTTTTAAAATCAGCAATAATGTTACAAGAAGATATAAATATGTGTCTCGAGAGAGCTCACAGAGCTACGACACCGAAGCCGAAGCCGACAGCGCCGCCGAGATCTATAATAGTGCGGTTCTTGGACTTTAGTGTGAAACAAATGGTGCTTCAGCAAGCGTGGAAGCAAAGAGACATTGAGTTTCAGGGAAAGAAGGTGTACTTCGATCAGGATTACTCCCCTGATGTTTTGAGAAAAAGGAAACAAGTTCGTGACGTGATTAAGAAACTAAGAGAACGCAATGTTAAGGCCCAAGCACCATACCCGGCGCAGCTTAAAATATTTCTGGACACAGGAGTCAGAACCTTCCCCTCTCTGTGGGAAGCTCAACCAGTATTGAAGGAGCTGGGTGTAGAAGTGGACATGGAGGAACGTGACATCTTGGAGAGAGAGCTGCTTCACGACAAATGGATGATCCAGGGCAACCGGAAGAAGATCGGACTGTCACTAAATCCGGCGGAAATTAGATCCATTATGAGCAGTGTCGACCAGCACTAGAAAAGGGACGTGAGTAACCGGGTACCGGCTTGTCTTTGGGATGAGATTCTGTCATGTCAGTGGAGTATAGACAGGTTAAGATATAGTTAATGAAGGCCAAATCATAACTGTAATTTACGTCCGAGGGTCTGGGCAAGTAGACCGATGATATTCCTCACGAGAACAGTCGGGCATCACCAGCAGCAGAGATGTGGACACAAATCACCTACGTGGACTGCTGCTCACACAGTTTGTGCACTTTATCCAGGGGGTCATGTCTCCCTGCCCGTTTACATCGGGAGTGGGTTGCCTACAGGGTGCTAATCATATGTTTGATTTTTTGGGGCAACTCACTGCATTATTGGAAGTTCATTGTTGTTATTGTTAAGGTTTTGAGCTTGTTCGGCTCTTTATTTCTCGGCAAACCTTTTCACAATGTTCCTATTTGCAAAGGTACTGAGAGTTACAAGGAAAGGTTAAAGGGTTAAATTATCTTGAACATACTATGACAACCTTAAAAGTTGTTAGTTACAATATAAATGGACTAAATCACCCTATAAAGAGGAAAAAAATACTTGCACAATTAAAAAGGTTGAATTGTTCCTTAGGGTTGCTGCAAGAGACACACCTAAATGATAAAGAACACAATAAGTTAAAAAGAGAGTGGGTGGGACAGGTGTTTAGTGCTTCATATGAAAACTATAAAAAGAGAGGGGTCGCTATACTATGTCATAAATCACTATGTTTGGTTCCAGAGAAAGTATTGCAGGACAAGAATGGTCGCTGGGTAATGGTCATAGGTACCATAGGAGAGGTTGCGGTAACAATTATGAACATTTATGCACCGAATGAGGACAAGCCAGATTTCTTTAAGGAGGTGGCCCTGCTTTTAGCAGGACATTCAAAAGGCATTATTATATTGGGAGGGGATTTTAACTGTGTGGTTAATGGTTACATAGACAAGTTCCCATTTGAACAGAAATACCAATCATCAAAATCAAAGGCACTGGGTAATATGTTAGAGGAACTTGGGCTTGTAGACATATGGCGCTTAAAAAATCCTAAGGTCAGAGATTACACTCATTACTCAAAAGTCCATAAGAGTCATTCTAGAATAGATTTTTTCTGTTTACCTAAACAAGAAGCTCACAGAATAGAAGACTGCCATATTGAGCCTCAAACCCTTTCAGATCATGGACCTGTCGTGATGTCTATGCGAGTAGATCGGGATAAGCCTTATAAACTTTGGAGATTCAATGTATCGCTTCTAAATAATCCAGAGGTGGTTCAATATATAAAAGATGAAATAAAGAACTATTTAGACTTGAATGATAATGGAGAAGTTTCTGCTTCCACTCTCTGGGATGCAGCAAAGGTGGTGCTGAGAGGCAAAATAATAGCACTCTCCTCCAAATTAAAAAAAGAACGTGAGAAAAAACAAAAAGATTTGGAAGATCAGATTAACAAGTTAGAAAAAGATCACAAAAAGACAAATGATGATGTAGTGTTAACAGCATTGAATAAGTGCAGACAGGAGTTAAATGACTTACTAACTTACAAGGCAGAGGGGGCATTACGTTTTTCGAACCAAAAATACTATGAACAAGGCAATAAAGCAAGTAGATTACTTGCATTTCAGTTGAGAAAATCACAAGCGAGTCGAATAGTCCAGAAAGTTGCCTGCCCCTCCTCTGGAAACTTGGTGTCTCATCCTAGGGCAATTGCAGACGCCTTTTCTAGGTACTACGAAAAGTTGTATAACTCACCAACTTTACCCAATAAACTAGAAAAAATTAAAAAATTACTTGAACAAGTCAACCTTACCAAACTTGACGAAAATGAGTCCAAAGCTTTGGTGGGAACTATTACTCAGGAAGAAATTAAATTTATTATAAAGAAGCTTAAAAATAATAAGTCACCTGGGGTGGACGGGTTTCCCGGGGAATTTTATAAATGTTTCCAAACTGAAATCATTCTTCCTTTACAAAGAGCATTCAACCATGCCCTCAGTGCAAAAGACCCACCAAAAACTTGGGCTGAAGCAGTTATCTCAGTGATATACAAGGAAGGGAAAGATCCCACCCAGTGTGCCTCTTATAGACCAATAAGCTTATTGTGTAATGATGTTAAGATTTTGAGTGCAATATTGGCGAGAAGGCTCCAGACAGTTATTAACAAACTCATCAACCCAGATCAGACGGGTTTTATACCCGGAAGGCTGGGAATAAACAATATCAGACGCACTCTGAACATTATTTCAACTGCCCAGGAGAAGTCCTACCCAACAATGCTTCTCAGCCTCGATGCTGAGAAGGCATTTGATCGGGTGGACTGGATGTATTTGAAGCATGTCTTGCACAAGATGGGTTTTGATAAAAGATTTGTTGAGTGGTTTGATGTATTATATAATAATCCTACTTCTAGAGTACGTGTTAATGGCCATATTTCAGAAAGATTTCAACTCGGCAGAGGAACTCGTCAGGGGTGTCCCCTGTCACCCCTTCTATTTGCAATTAGCATCGAACCTTTAGCTGAATTAATTAGAAATAATCAGTCTATTTTTGGTATTTCAGATAATGAAAAAACACACAAATTATCATTATACGCAGACGACATTATATTGTATATTAGGGACCCACATATTTCTGTAGTTGAACTTCTAAAATGTCTGAAGGACTTCTCTGAAGTTTCAGGTTATAAAATTAACGAATCAAAATCTGAAGCAATGATGGTGGTGGGGAGATGGCCATCGGAGTTGGATAAAGTGGTTAATTTTAACTGGTCACCTCAAGGATTTCGCTACCTGGGGATCATACTTACTCCGGATAGTTCACAATTATACAAGGCAAATTATGGAAAACTAATTGATCAAATACGGATAGATTTGGAAAGATGGGAAATACTGCCACTTTCTTTTTTTGGCAGAATTGAAACGGTCAGAATGAATATTCTTCCTAGGCTGTTATACCTATTTTTATCTCTTCCAATTTGGATTCCAGCAAAAAAATTTAAAAAGATTCAAAAAATGATTTCCACATTTATTTGGCAACACAAGAAGCCCAGAATTAAATTCACTCAGTTGACATATAGTAAAGCTCGTGGAGGGCTCAACCTCCCTAATCTGAGATCATACTACTGGGCAGCACAGTTACGTGGAGTAATTGAATGGCTAATGCAAAACAAGGAAACAACGTGGTTAACATTGGAACAAAGCATGTGCCCAGTAGTATCTTTGCAGACGCTCTCATTTTGCTCCAAAAAATTCTGGAATAAACAAAAGATAAAGAATACCTGGATGAGGTGTAGTCAAAGAGTTTTTCATCTGGTGAGAAAGAGAGTTAATGCTCCCCAATCCATATCTAGGGCAATGAAAATTACAGATATAACAGACTTTTCACCAGGAAAAGTAGATGTAGGCTTTAAGGAATGGGCAGTTAGAAATCTTACCTATATAGATGACATGTTTGAAGGTGAAATTCTGAAGTCATTCAAACAATTGCAAAAGGAGTATGATTTAACCTCCAAAGACTTTTACAGGTTTTTACAACTTAGGAGTTACTTGATGTCACACAAAGAATGGCCACTTGTGAAGGTGCAGCCAACTGAACTAGAGGCACTCTTTATTAATGTGGTCAAAAAAGCAAAATGTGACAAAGCTGTGTCACGCCTATATAAGTGTTTGCAGTCAACTATGACAGAGAGTGCTCTTGGAGTAAAAGAAAAGTGGGAACTGGAAATGAATATAGTTATTGAAGATGAAATTTGGGGAGATGTGTGTGAAACTGGACACAAGTTAACCAGCAGTCCCACATGGAAAGAATTCAATTGGAAAGTAAACATTAGGTATTTTAAAACTCCATTTATAATTTCTAAATTTGATAAAAGCAAAACAAATTTATGCTGGAGGAACTGCGGACAAATCGGCGATCACACACACATCTTTTGGGATTGTCCCAAATTGAAATCATACTGGCTGGGGATACGGGATGAAATCTGTAACATTTTACAATATCCCATTGTGCTGGACCCACTCATCTTTGTCTTTGGAGTGCTCCCATATGACTCATTGTGTAAAGAAAAGAGGTATTTATTGAAAATATTACTGCTAGTAGCTAAAAAAATGATAACTCTGTCTTGGTGTAAACCATTGCCCCCCTCTATTCACCATTGGAAAGAGAAACTTGTCACGGTGTATACAATGGAAAAAATAACTGCTAAACTTAACCTAACTATTGACGTATTCAAGAAGAGATGGATGCCTTTGATCAACCATTTAGGACTGGCATTATAAGCGAGCAATATTGTATACTTGTATGAACATTCAGATAGTTTCCTCTATTGCTCTTGAATAAGTACCTGTTTGCCGAGCTGTTCAGTATGTTTCTTACTGTTTTGTTTTTCTTTTATTTGTTATTCTGAATAATTGTAAGAAGCTCTGTACAATGTGAAGTCAAGTGGTGGTATAATGAATGTAAAGCTTGCAATATTAATAAACGCAATTGTTCAAAAAAAAAAAAAAAAAAAGAAAAAGGAGTAATACATCAAAATTCTCAACAACAACATCAGGCAGTCTGCAAGGAAATTTGGCCTTGGGCATCAGTGGACATTTGAACAAGACAACAACCCAAAACACACAGCAAAAGTGGTGAAGAAATGGCTCACAGACAAAAACATTAACGTTTTGCAGTGGCCCAGCCAGAGTCCTGACTTAAATCCAATTGAGAATCTGTAGAGAGAGCTAAAGATCAGGGTGATGGCAAAGAGACCCTCCAACCTGAAAGAGTTGGAGCTCATTGCTAAAGCTGAATGGGCAAAAAACCCAAGGAGACATGCAAAAAGCTGGTCAGCAATTATAGGAAGCGTTTCATTGCTGTAATAGCCAATAAAGGCTTTTCTATTGATAATTGAGAAGGATATGAATCATTTTGGACATGCCACTTTTTGCTCAAATGTACTTTGTACATTTGTACACTTTGTACATTGTATTCACTAATGGTGAATACAATTATATTATATATATTATTATATATTATTAGTAACTTGAAGTCAGAATTTGCCAGGGGTATGAAAAATTTTCGGCTACTCTCTATATATATATATTAGGGCTGGGAAAATTATCGCGTTAATGCAGTGCGTTAATTTATTGATTTAATAGCGTTAATTTCAATTAACGCATCGATTAATTTGATCACAACAAAAATATTATGACGAAACTGACAGAGGCAGCAACACACCACGGGTCTTCCAGCGGGGCAGAAATGCACCGCGCGAGCGTATAAGATGACACATTTCCGTTTTCATCCATCAGGCGCGTTCGAGATGAGCCAAACTTGCGCAGTTTCGATCAGTGTCGGTCTGTGCGCAGTGCACGCCGGTTAGATTTGTGTCTGCCTTGTTCCCGACTTGCTCTGATGCCATAAGTGCGACAGTCACCGTAATATCCAAACGAGACCAGCGCCTGAGCCACCGCAGTTCATCAGGAGCAACTGCGGAGGCTGCACGGCTCAGTGCATGATGGGAAAACGCACACCTGTCAGCGGTGACCGGCCAGGTGATTGGATCTTTAGTGCTGATCAAAAACGTAACGCACGACACTTCACTGCCCTCCTCTCCTTCTTCCCCAGCCTCTTTTTTTTAAAATACAGACTAAAGTTACAGTTTTGACATGGATAAACCAATACACGTGAGAAGTGGATTTCGGGTGTGATGGTGCGTGATCTGAGCCACAAACTGTCCGACTTCAGTACAGGCGTATTTCCCCTCCTCTCATTGCAGCCGTGCACTCTCGTTCACAATCCAGGCGAGGCGCAGTTCTTCTCGAACTAATACACTACACGAACTAATGCAACAAGTGAACGAGCTAAAGCAACATGAGTGACCAAAAAGACACATTGCTAAATAAACAATTCTGCTTCAAATCATCACCAGACAGCAATATAGACAAAACAAAAGTTATGTGCAGTCTATGCAAGGATGAGTTCAATTACCACTGGAGTAACACAGTTCATAGTATTTACACTGTTGTGAACCACAACAATTGTTATTAATTGAAGAATTAAACTTATTTTTAAGGGTGCTCCGATCAGGATTTTTGAGGCCGATCACCGATCACTGATCAGCCGTTGCTGTGATCGACTGATACCGATCATGGCCGATACCAATCACGTGGTCTTCAATGTAGTAATGTAATGTATGCAGGCTATTATTAGTTCCACTTGAAAAATACTGTAGCCTTTGTAAATGTAAAAGTACAACAAAATTCTACTTAGTTTTGTTTTAGAAGAGATTCTGTTGCCTTTTTACTTTCTCTTTCCATTAGTAGCCATTTGCTACAGTTTAAGCCACAAAATGCACAGTTTTCTGCGCGTAACAAGACACAGGCAGACTCTGAACTTTCTTAATGCTTTTAACGTAAATGTTAGCGGGTTAGCTGTAGCTCTATTTGTGTTGGCGTTTGCAAATACACGCACTGCTGCACCTCAGTTCTGTCCCGTGCGCTCCAGGAGCAGGCGGGGACAAAGCAGGGACAAAGCAGCAGCTCCAGGGCAGGTTTGTGTTAGTTATAACCCGGGCTTAACTTACAAACACTGCTAGAATAACGCTACTGCTGTTTAATCAAACCGGAGTTGCAGGACAGTAAATGTGAGAGCCTCACGTGTTTGTTGTAATTTGATCCAGCCCTTCTGATTGGCCCATTTTACCGATCACCAATCACTCTATTTTTAGCCATGATCAGCCAATCACCGATTGCGGCCGATCGATCGGCGCACCTTTACTTATTTTTGTTAAAGTTCTAAAAGAGATTACACATGCTTTTTAGGTAAGTTTTGTGTATTTGTTGGTTGTACCATATTTAGGCAAGCTTTGTCTGAGTTACAGGTCTCAAAGAGACTATTCATTTATTTTCTTTCTTTTTTTAAGTTTTGTTTGCATTGCACAAGTTTACAGTAAAGTATGTGAAGGTTAGTTCAAAATAAATGTTCTAAATTTACAATTTTGTGTTTGTACGTGAATTCATAATACAATTAATAACTGGTTATTAATCGCGATAAATTTTTTTCAGATTTGCGATTAATTAGTTAATTTTTTTTTATCGATTCCTGGCCCTAATATATATATATATATATATATATATATATATATATATATATATATATATATATATATATATATATATATATATATTACATACACACACACACACACACACACACACTGTATAATATAATTTTAGTCACTAATAGTGAACTAATGACATTGGCATGACACTAACATGGTAGCAAAATAACCAATAACTAAATGTTCTAAAAAAAAAACAAAAAAAACAACTAAAAAACACTGAGTGAGAAAGAGTGCTTCCATATGCACGCCAGATACCAAGACAGCTGGTAGCTGAAAACACGAATGATTCTGTTTATCTAACTTGTGGGAGGCAATTACTTACACAATTCCACACAAAGGCAAATACACACAAAATGGAGCAAAAAAGCAGATTATCACAGATTAACACATTTACACACCATTCACACACTGCATTTGATTCTAGTTAGGCACACACAGATCTGCTCTTACCAGGCTGGAGAAAGGAAGTCTAATTAATTCACCCTGAGCTCCCAGTGTGAGGCTAACAATGATATTTAGCTTGAGTTCAGTACTTAGGCTCAGTGTAGACTAACCCATCCTGACCTGCAAATGGAAGATAAAAACGACACGGGGAGAAGAATATTTCGCTGCTATGGATCTCTTTAAAATCACTGATGGAATAATGTTGCTATTATTTCTGTTTTAAGTGATATGTCAGAATTGTAAAGCACTGACAGTACTACCTGTTGCCTGGAAACAGAAAAATATGCTTATTACTTTTAACAACTGAAAACTGCATAAAAATCGCAAGTACAATTTATCATTTGTGATAATTTTTTTGCCTTTAGTTGTTGACAATACCATGTGCATTCGTACTACTGCAATTATGATTCATGATTATGAAATGATAATCCTGAAAGCTTCCAAAAGCTTAGACTTCTATGGCAGATTTGAGGCCAATATGAGTCAAGAATTTTGTTACTAAAGATCATAACAGTGGTATGGCTGGTGTATTGCTTTTGCTAAAATAATTTATTCAATTCTCTCTATATGTGTGTTTTAATGCTTATAGTGCCTGTTCAGGTATCCCCACTGGCTGTGGCACTGTTAATATTCTGAACACACTGGGTGCGGCCAAACCTCATTAATCATGTTTGTGAATGTCTAATCTCAACGTTACTTGTGCTGGTTTCATTTTCATGGCTGTCCGCAAGATTTATAATGCCGTTTGCAGAAAGTGCATGGGCTGTGTTTGTGTGTGTGTTCCAAAGGCATGCTCCTAAATGTGTCACCTTGTTCAGAAGAAGAATGTCGGGATAGTGCGTAAAGCTCCTTCCGGAAGCATGCTGGTATACACATGTTGCACTTTGTACTGTATATGAGTTTTAATACTTTAGGCCCATGTTTCTTCACTATAAGCGTGACCAAGTTATGGAGGTATGATTCTTGTCCATTACCATGGTGACAGTAAGTGGCTTCTCCAGTCGTGTCCATCCAGATGATGAGATCACATTACATCAATAAAAGGAGAGCAGAAACAAACAGTACAGAGAGGCTATAGTCTGGAACTATTAATGGAGTGTGCTAAAAGGATTACCCAAATCAAACACGCACATACACCAATGTACCCCATGCTCATAATAACAGCCCACTGTAGCATGTATACAGTGGTTAAGTGACAATAAGTGAATGGGGAAGGACAACCACATCTCATTAAGTGTGAACAAGCAGTTGTCTCCAAGAGCTGAAGAGAAGAGCCTGGCTAAATGGTGGACAGAGAGACTGTTTGTCTAGACTCAGGCTGTCCACAGACATTGATTTCACACACAGGACCATTGGGCTGACAATCACGCAGCAAATGGTGGTGGATTTTACAGGGATAATACTGGAGGGAAACCTATAAACTCTCTGTCAGTCTACTAAAACGCATAGGCAGTTGTTGCTGCAAAAATGTACTATTACTGTATATTCACACCTTTATAAATTCTATATATCGCCTTTATTGTAATACTCCAGGTACGTTAGCCATGCAGCAAGCATCAAATAACATAAAATTTAAAAGGTATAGCTATTTAGGCATTGTATAATAACAAATTGCATATAAGTAATGTGACAGCAATAAATTAATTAGTGAACTACTATTGTGATTGGCATAGAAACTTGTTGCCTAGTTCAGATTATGTCTAAAATATCTATGCATGTTAATAAAACTAAAAAACATGGAAATAAAGTCAACAGCAAAGTCTAGCAGCAGAGATAAAAGTGCCTGCAACTAGGTCAGGGCAATCAAACAATAACAGTGTATATCATCCATGACACATAATCAATATTAATTAGGAAAACTGAGCTGATTTTGGAGATTTTCACCTAAAATGTATCAAACAAACAAAGCCTTGTAAAGACCCACATCTGAAAATGCTGCCCAGACTGTGTATGTTCTTTTCAGAGCGTTAACAGTATACATTTCATGTTGTCTAAATATATTCCTAAATATTTATCTATGGTAGTTTGTTTTTTTTATTAATCCTAATCATGAACCTTAGTGTTTCAGTTACATTTGATTTTGGTGCTGTAATTCTTTGCTCCAAATTCTCTTGCAAACAATTTTCTCCAGGATTAAAAAAGTTGTATCTTATTTTATCTTAAAATTCACAATAAGTAATTTTTTGAGTGACTTCACTAGTAGAAGGTTGTGGGTTCAACACCTAGCTGGTCTTCTGTGCGGAGTCTTCTGGGGGTTCCCTCAGGGTGCTCTGATTTCATTGAGGTATCTAATTTGCCTACAGTTACTGATTGTCAAAGTTGTCTGTCAGTCACTAGCTGCTGCTCTTGTCCAGCCCTTCTCCCTCCTCTAACAGGATAATGCCATGGATTAGGGTTAACCCTAACCCATTTTTCAACTACACTTAGTAATTTAGTATGCTGCCTCTTGCAAATCCACATCCCAAAAACAGATGTGCAGTGTTTTTATGTATGCTTGTGTTACCACCTGAGCCCACATGGTCAACGACAACTGAAAACAGATCTGTATTCATTCATATTTTGGTTTTGCATCTAAAAAGATGCACGCAACCGATTGCAATGTAGTAATAACAATCTCCAATCAGGGTCCAACTAGTGTTACGCATGTTCTCTATGTATAGCACACAATATTACAGGTCTCAACAGACTTCCAACCTGTCCACATAACAGTGAACTAATGTAATGCTATTGCTTTGTATATGAAAAGGTGAATGCTATGACAAGTCTAAAATCACACAAAGACACCTGGAGAGATTTACCCAGCCTGATGTAGTCATAAGGATGCTCCTGTGGTAGTACTAATCAATAGGATGTGAGGGCATTAAGGACACAGAGGTGAGTGCTTGAGTGGAGTGTGGGACTTTGGGGAGAGTGCTGGGTGGGCAGGTTTTTGGAGGTTAGGGTAAGGTGGCTTTTCTGCAGAATATTTTGCACAGGACACAACAATCACTGTGCTAGGGTTGAGCTTGTAATGAACATTACTGCCTTGATTATGTTCTTTGTCACTTTAATGAAATAAAATGATGAAGACATAAATCCTTAGATCCTCTGGCCTCTTTTCCACTTGCACTGCCCCCTCTCGTCCTTCAGTGCAAATGAGCCCTATTAGCAACTCATCCATTTTTGAATGCAGATTAGATGAAATGTATTATGTATCAAACCCAGGGCCATCTACCTCTAAAGGAAATGGTTTAGTGGTGATCACAGTAGCAGAGAACTGTCTCATGTCCTGCTACTCACTGTAGTTTAAAAACAAACATTCTAAACATATTTAACACAATAATGCAGTCACTAGCCACGCAGTTGTGTGAAGTGATGAGTTTTTTCGTAATGAGTTTAAGACAATTAAACTAAATATTTTGGAGTAACAGTATTGTAGCAATATATTGGAATAGCAGTATTGTAGCCAAAGGTTGAACTGGCCTCTAACAATTTGCAGCATTAGTTTAAACAGATAGTTCTTGTTTATAAAAGGGATTCCAAGGATTCCAATATTGTTTCATACACTGGGCAAATGTCAGCACATCCCCAGTTTATAGATGTGTAGGGCTCCTAAATGGCACTATTAAAACACACTTTGAAAACAAACAAGGCTTCTAGAAAAATACAATCTACAAACGTGCATCTAAAAGCATTTACATGTGTTTTGTCCATTGTGAAGGTTATATTGATAAAGTATTCTTTGCAGACCATAGATTTTAATGAAAGTAGTTCCAGGTAAAACTGTATGTGGTCAAATTTTCCCAGGCCCAATTTCGAGCAGTATATTGTATACTATATATTATAGTGCCAGTGTCATTTATGCTGTCTGCTTCTCCAAACTGTGAATATCCTGTCAACTATCTCCTGTAGGGAATACACAAGTAGCCTAAGTATATTAATAGGACTACAATGACAAAATATTTAAACAGAGACAAGACGTGCCGTATTTGTCTGTTTAGTTCCCAGGTTTACAAAACTGAGCAGAATGCAACACATAATGGTTTTGATGGTTAGTGTACCATTAAGAGAGCCATATGGCTGACTTGGCTGGGGTGCAGTACTGGCTAGGTTTCCTGCACTGCCAACATGAAAGATCGGCAAAAGAGTGTCATAAGGTTGTAGATACAGTGTATTATACAAATTATTATTTGACATAAAAAAGTATATAATGCAGGATTCCCTTTCAAAATGATTCAGTTTTTAGGTCCATACAAGTGTCCCACTACAACCATGGAAGGAAATTCACCTGAATGTCTGGAAAGCCTGACTTTTACTCAAATGTGAGCCAAACAGAGAGGCAGGGGCACAAGGGGCAGCTTTGTTTAGAAACATCTGCTTGAAAACCATGCCTTTAATATCACCTTATCAATCCATATAGGGCCAGAAAAAACACATGGGTATATAGGAGAGAAACATACATTGCGGTGTTATTTGCGTGCATTGTGCAAACACTACAAAAATCAGGTGGGTTGTTAGGGATGGTGCTATGTGCTAATGTTGATCCTACTAACTAAATCCAAATTGAAATTCCAAATTGGCCCTTAATCTGTACTTCCTGTGAAAGTCCAGCAGGGACAGGAGAGGTGCCAGCACAAGTGCACTCTGTATTTCTGAGGACATCGGGGAACTGTATCCATTAGGCTAATGTGGGTTTGATCCATGCTGATGTATGTGAAGTGGCAGGAAGTAGGCTGCGCGAGTTAGGTGTCTGTGTACGGGTGATAAGGAGAGTTAAAAAGCCTTGTTCATGTGGAGAGCAACAGGACAGTGTGTATGCATAACAACAACCCAAAGCACTTGGGAGCGACTTGAATTTGCATGCCCTCTCCTTGAAGTAATCACTGATTTATACTGAGGTACTTCATGTACAGTATGCCTGCTGGATTCACAGAAACCATAAATGTAGTGCTACACTCTAGAGGAAGGACAAACGCATAGGAGAGATGCAGGGCGAGAATAATAGTATGGAGTTACCTTCTACGTCATTACAGTCATACTCTGGAGTGAAGCATGAATGGAGACAAGAGCACACACACAAATGCATGAAAGCAGAGCTCCACAGCACAATTACAACATGAGTGAAAGAGTGCAAAAGTATGATTAATATGACAGTGAAATGAAGTCTAGCTGAAAGCAAAGCACACAAATGACAGAAACATGATCATGAGAAGTGAGCATTTGTTTAGACATAAGATAGCAGAAAACATATTAAACAAGTATTAACATATTAACAGTAGATGCAGTAGTTCTGGACATTGGTGCACAGTAGATGCATTAGTAGAGGGCTTACCTTTAACCCTCTCTCCACGGTTGAGTTGAATCTCTCCCTCTCCCTGGGGTGTGTAGGGCTTTACCACAATGAAAGTACGTCCTGGGACAGCACTGTAGAGTTTCCTCTTGGGCCCCCTGGGGCCTGACAGCATCAGTGGGGTGTGATGGGGGGGACTTGTGTCTCGCTGCACAGAGCCAGGGCTGTAAACAAACACATAAGTTACTGTGGTGATCCCAGGGAGTTGATAACTGAAGCCCGTGGTCACCGACATGGTCAGCAGAGGGGTTTGGTGGAACCCCCTGGACGTTAATGAACGGGACGGATTCATATAAGAGTCCTGGATCAACAGTCAACAATCAGATCTCCATGGTCATGAGAGGAGTGGACACTCACCCTCTGTTCCCTCCACAACAGAAAAGCCAATAACCTGCTTGCTCCACTGTCCCTGTGCTCCTATCTCTGCCCTGTCCTCTGCATCCTCCTCAAGACACAGGCACAAATATTTCACCAAATTAGCGTCTGCGCCGTCTGCTGTCTGTCAGATGTGTCTGAAAGCCTGTCTGAATCAAGCCCATCCTGAGTGGAGCTTCAGCAGAGAGTGACTCCTGGTCCCGGATGTCCTGCTGTGGAGGAGAGAGGCTGGGTGTCCTCCCCGGCTCCGGCTGCTCGTCCCGGGAGTGCGGCCGTGTGCGCCTCTCCCCTCCACCCCTCTGCTGTGCTGCTGCTGCGCTCCGTGGCTCCCCTCCCCTTTGACAGCCTGCTCACATTCACACACCAAAAGCTCTCAATGTGCATTCTCTCTGTGCGCGCAGGCACAGACCGCCCCCACCGCCGCTAACTTCGCAGCTCTGCTAGCATGGCAGCTGCCACCGCCAGCCAGTGCCTAACACATCACAGGCTCACACATATGCACGCTGGACCTCCTGTCTGTGGTCCTGTGATCGTCCATAGCTCCCTGAGGCAGGCTGAGAGCGCGTGTATACGTGTGTCAGTGCGCCGCTGGGGAGGGGGAGAGCTCCAGCCCATTTGCTTTAATTGTTGCTCCTCCCTGTTCCCCTTGCCTTAAATTCCCTCCTTCTCTCGGTCATTCTCCTGCTCCGATTTCCCCTCTTATCCCTGTCTTTAACATTTCTTCACAATGCATCTTCGCTCACTGGCGCTGAATTCTAATACAGCAGCAGTCTTCATTCATCACTACTTTGCTATTGCTGTGCAAGTAGCATTCAGGATTCTTCTGCTGCTGCTGTTGTCAATGGTAACATCTAAAATGAACATCAATATATATGTTTCTAGTACCTAGATAAATTTAATGACAGTAAAGACTGACTTGTTTTACATTTTAATTCTTTTTGTCTGTCTATTCCTAACCTACAACCATTTGTTTCTCATACTCTTTGCATCATTCACCTCTGTATTCATTTCATTTACTAGAATTAGCTTGTCTGTGCCCTTTTAATTTTTTTCTACATCTTAGTGTTTCCCCCTTTCCTCATTTCAAGCTTTGTTTGGCTCCACAACTGGCTATTGCTTTTGCTACTCTCCATATCTTACACAGCCTCTCTTTCTCTGTCCCCCATTGCCATCGAAACAGCGGCTTGCTGACGGCTTTCCAATTACCGCAGGGACTGAGGGGCCGGGATGGCTGCCGCATGTTAATGTCTGAGCCCCAGCTCTGAACATCAGCAGCACACAGGGGGTGGGAGGGGCAGAGGCAGAGAGATGAGGCTATGTCAAAGTCACATAGACAGCCCAAAAATGAGATCCCTTAAAGGATGTGTGTTCCAGAGTCAAATCTGCCTCCAAAGTGACATGCATCTACCAGCCTGTGTGGCATACCAGTTTCATGCATTTGGGTTGATTAGGTCCAGGCAGACACAGTGTTCCTCAGGTATCAACACACCATCACACAAACTCTCCAGGAGGAGCCTGCATATCCTCCCTATGTTACCGTGGGTTCTCTCCAGGTACTCCGGCTTCCTCCCACCGTCCAAAGACATGAATGTGTTAGGTGAATTGGTGACTCTAAATTGTCCCTAGTGAATGGTTGTCTGTCTGTGTTCGTCTCTGTGTCAGCCCTGCGACAAGTTGGCCCCTATTCCTCCTTTACAAAGGTCATATTTTATCCATTATCTATCAGTATTCCATTGAATCATCAAAAAAGAAACATACAAATGCTCTAGTTGTATGAATGTATTTTGTAGCCATATTCTTTTTATCTGTCTCATTACAAGTAGCTGCTACATTATGCGAAGCAAGATCTACTACATGTCCACACAAACACAGTGACACACACACATTTGCTCAAAGTTTACAATCTATTATAAAATATCCATGGTTTCCTAGGACACCAGCCCTGCCTCTGTAACGATGGCAACTGTCAATAAAAGGGAAGAAAATATAACCAACACAGATGAGTTGCCCATACAACCCGGGACCTTTAACTAGAAGCTCTTGCAATAAACTGGATCCAGACAGAGATCTAGACCGACACCGAAAAACAGGTGTTTCTTTTACCATTCATAACCTTTCCTGAGGCTGAAACGTTTATGAAAATCCACATTTTGTCACATTTTAAGTTGCGCTGTCTCCCAATGGTAAGAGATCTTGTACCAATTGCTGGATCCTGATGTTTCTGGATCGACGTACACCAAGCTAATAATTTGTTCCTTGGTCAATACTGAGCTTTCTTGATAATGTTATAATGTTCACAGACAAACCAACAAACAAAAAGATAAGCAGGTAGTTTAAGATGGTCTAATGATGTTGTTGGAGTTTGTGGTCATAGTCTTTTACATAAAATTGTTTATTAATATTTTTACATAAATAAATCTTTTAGACATGCCCAAAGATCATGTCGTCTTAGCCACTGGAGAGTGCAAGAATAGTGAAGCAATTTGCTTATCTCTTGTTCTGTTTCCAAGCATGGACCTGACCAGAGATTATTTCAGATACAAGTCCTTTATCAAAAAACTTCAAGTCAATTGCTCGGGCTCTGCCAGTGGATGCTTGATAAGGATCAATAAGCCTATTAAAGACAGGTTAACATTTAAACAGTTCAATAATGAACCTAGCTAACTGTCTGAAAACACAGAACTATGCATATACTACAGAATTCTGAAGATGCATTTGTTGCCATTTTCTCCAATGCCATCAAAATAAGCAGCTTTTGTGTAACATTTTCTCACATAATTGTCTGGCCCTTTCAGGTAAATGGCTTTTTCCCCAAATAGCTTAGCTTCCCAAAGTGAGATGAGACCATTATAAACACAGTCATAATCAGCATCACACTCTGCATCGTAATGATCAACAATCTTATCTTGCTCTGGTGCGCTGCAATAAATCTTTTCTCCCCCTATTCCTTCCCCGTCCACAGTAGGAGGATCCACAGCTATCAAAAAGAAATGTGGGCTTAGGCTCAAAGTTAAGAGACATGACTGCTTCCCCTCTCCAGCTCCTCCTCTTTGTCTCTATTGTTGTATGGCTTTATTCTTGTCCTCTTTTCCTTCCTTCCTGTTAAGACACCATGGATAATCTACACCCGACCAGCCGCTAGCGTGACTAATTTAAAGAAAGAGGAAAGAAGAAGCAATGAAAAGGTGACAAATAGTTAGCTGTGAAGTGTGGAAGGTGAAAAACAGACCACTGCTGTTGGACTGTTGATCTTGTCACTCATAAGGTCATAATGCGGTCACTGTGTAATATACTTCTCTATCACAAAGACTACATTTAAAGAGACTTGTGTCCTGTTTATGAGCTTTTCTATTTAATATAAAGTAATAAAAGCACAGAGAAACCTAGACATTGATATCCTTATATACATATATGTGGGCCTGATGCAAGTTTGTTCTGATTTACTACATAAAACCATGACAGTGCATTTCAGACCTGGCTTTTTCACCTCCTTTCCAAGTGAGGGACAGAGGGGTGTTAAAAGGCAATGAACAGAAAAAAAAAAAGACTTGTCCTGACTTCTGACAGTGACTGAGCTATCACTGCTACAGGACAAGAAGTTTATTCCTATTAGGGGTCACGGGTACTGGAGCCTATATCCCAGTAACTATGGGCCTTAGCGGGGGTTAACACAGAGACAATGACAACAATGACTGACAACTATTCACTCTCACATTGCATGCATGCACTATGCCCAACTTAGGGCCAACAATTCATCTAACACATGCATGTCTTTGGACAGTGAGAGGAAGGCAGAGAACCCAGAGAGAACCTACTGTAGCTCTGCCACCCCTATGTTAAAGTTAAATGATTATATTTTGGTACAGTTGGACATAGTATTACTGGACACGTTGGCATTATTATTTGGTTGCTAACATAATGGACTTGTAAAAGCTTTGTTTTAACTTGCACACGTTAGGTTAACATTGTAAAGGAATAGAGTCACATCAGAAGCACAAGACAATTAACACTTCGCAACAATATCACAGTTTTAAAAAGGTAATATAAAACTGCCAAAAATTCTTGTAACGTGAGCTGAAAGGGCAAGAATGTACTAAGTCAAACTGCACAGTAATAATTCGCAGCAATCATCAACCTTGGATAACTTACAAATTAATCCCAAAAAAGGTATAGTGAGGTGCAAACAAACAAGTATGAATCCATGAAGGTGTTCAGTGAGGTTTCAAGTACAGGAAAATTACTTCACACACACAAGTTCAAAATAAAATGATGAGTGCTGCTGATGTAGTGTTGAGAAGTATCACAGTGATAATACTTTCTATAAAATCACTCGATGTCGCCAAAAAAAAATCAACCCTCAAAAACAATGCATCTAGTGAAAAAGTTTAAACTCCTGTGATAGTTTACAAGAATTCCAATTATAATTTATTATAACATTTGCGTTAACTCCACTGACCTAGATATTGAAACTGCCATGATCTTCAGCTGTTCCTTCTATACTTACAAATTATATTGTCACTTTGTACTTTCCTTCATCACTTATTAGGTTTCAAGAATCAATCAAATGTGTCCTGTATTTACTGTGGAAAAGTTCTCCACTTCACAGATCACAAGCCCTGTGACCTAACAGTCCCCTTACTAGTATTTCCATCAACGTGCTTTTTTCTGAAGTATAGCCAGACTATTGAACCGTGGCGGCACAGGACAAGGCCAGTGAAATGATGGTGTGTTCTACAGGAACTTGCTGGATTCTGCCGTGGGGCGGGCTGTTGACCGGCCAAGCTAATTTCACACTCCCCTGGTACCCATAATGCCTCAAGAGTTACTATGGGCATAAACAGAAGGTCAAAGAGAGAAACAGAGAACTACGGAGAGGGGAGGAGAGATGGATGCCAGAGAAAAATATACTTAAGTTGTTGTTATCTTAGCAATATCTTGTCTCATCGACAGCATATAGACAGTAACAGTAAAATGTTTATAATTCAACTTTGCTGGGTTCAGATATACAAGAGGTAGCCCTACCCTGACACAGCTGATCTCAAAGGACACCCACTCATCAGCAGTGAGTTTTCGACATGTTTTATAGTCTGAAAAGTCATTACTGTGCTGAAAATCAGGGTACCAGTTTGTATGTGCAAGTGATTTAATAAGGGATGTTGCTTGTCCTGTGAATATGATGCCTCAGATTAATAAAATGCACGGCAGAGAGAGTGGGAATCTCTGATGGATAGAGTAAACTGACAGAAGAGTATTAGATGAGGGGGGGTGGCAGAGTGGTGTCTGTAATGCAATTCCCCTGTCAGACATCAGAGTGTTCCATCCACAAAAACACAGAAATTACATCAGGTGTGCCGTACACAGGCCAGTTCCACTGACATATGAGCATAATAAAAAAGCTTACCAAACCGAGTGTTGCTAAACCACTTCAATCTATTGCTGCAAGATGTGATCAGAGTCCTAGTTTACTGTGCAGTTTGTCTAATGGTTGCGAGTACAAGGGAAGAGATTTATCCTAGGCACAAGAACACAACTGCATCTGTAGATTTATGCATCTTTTCAGAAACCAGCCGGCTTGAAATGAGAGTCCGTCTATTGATATTAATCAAACCTCTGATTTCCAAATGTGTCCTCTGTCTTTCGGTTTCATTGGCAAAGGGTGACATGCTCATTCTCACAGCACTTTAGGTGTCTTCAATTGGTCCCTATGGTGATAATTATTAGGGGCCCTTCGATCTGTCTATGTCTGATTTTTGCTAACACCCACACCACAGAGAGACAAGCAGTTATTGTACTGCCAACAGGACAAATACAAAGATACTTGTTGCTTAAGAAATTCTTATATTCATGACATGACTAATAAAACAACAAAGGCATTTCATTTTCATTTTTCTGTTTCTTGCCCATCCCCACCACCAGTAATCATCTTTATTACAAAATTGGATCAATTCACCTTCACAAAATGCAATGACATTACTTTAAACTGTGTTGAAGAGCTTACCTTATACTTCAAGCTCTGAGTTCAGAGTAAGACAGGTGACACCCTGCAATTATGTCCCCCTTGTTAAACATCTGAATAAATTGCCAAATATTTTTCCGTGGTTCATGTTTTTTTCTTTTCTGCTCTGTTCAGCTGTATAAGCAGATGTAACCACTACTACAATGTATTTATAATTGGCACTATTCCTTCATGTTGGCCATCAACCAAGAGTAATAAAATCCTTAGTCTTGACATCTAGTTACAGATCATTGTTTTTCCGAAAGGCATGCTTACTCTTCACATTGTTATGTTGGGTTCAGCTATGTGTGTCAACTGAGACGAGTCAGACTTTCGTTTTAAAGTTCACTCTGCAAACTACAGCCACCTCAGAGGCTCAAAACTCAAAAACACAAATGGTGAATTTAAACAAAATGTGCATCAAAATGTACAAATAGAAGCTTAAAAATAAAAAATGAAATAATATATAAATAAGTATCTTTAAGTTTCCAAGTTTTTCAAGATATGCGGGGCCCTTAGACACTAACACTATGAATACCTGCTAATTCCACAAATGGCTTAGGCAGAAATAACCTTCTGTTTGATGTATGAATAAATGGATGTTGTCATGTTTATTGCAAATAATTAACTAACTAATTTAAGGCGATGAGAGTAAGGTGGGTAATTATGCTTGATGACTAACATATTATTCACATGGGGAAGTGGTATGCAATCAAAGGCCCAGTATAGGTATGAGCACAGTAAGTGAGGCACAAATGAATTTTCTTTACTTCTAATTTTGTTACAAACATACATAGTGTAACAGACCTGAGCCTGCCTCGTTGGCCGTGTCCATGAGGGTAGCCGTGACTGTGAGATCTTCTGGGAACCGGCCTGTCGTCTTCGTGCATGTGATGGAGGGAGGGCGAGCGGGAATGGGACGATCTGGAGCTGCCTGTACTCTGGAGGCTGCTGTCAGGCATCTCCCCATGACGGCTCTAGCACAAAGAGGACAGATAAAAAAGAGTTCATCACTGAAATAAACCCCTTTCTTCTACAGATTTACAGATTCCTCTCCAGGCTCTATCTTACCTCTCCAAGGCTACTGTGGTGCTGGCCGAAAGCAGGCAGACTGCGCAGTGATGGGACCGGGGAGTGACCCTGCCGCCCCCGGATCTCTCTGGGTACATGGATGTGGTCATGGTCTCCGTTCAGATTGTTGTCGCTGGCAGAGCGGAGCAGGGAGCGCGGAGAGGGCAGGGGGCCAGGAATCACACGTCGACGGTTTGTGTAGGAGGGGGTCTCCCTGAAAGGCACTGGGGAGTAAAAGACACATGCAAGTCCATTAAGATACAAGTATATTCTGCTTTTAACATTCTGTCAAATCAGAGAAGCATGGAAGAGACAGTTTGGATATGGAACTTGAATTGGAAAGATGGATACATCTAAATCAATTTTCATCTTAAAAGATAATATAGTGGCCTTACGGAGTTTTTAATTGGTAGATTTAATTCAATTGATGTAGATAAGCTTGCTTTAAATTCCTTTCTGTTAGCGATGAGTCACAGATGTATTACTGGATTACATATAATCTATAATGCCTCTTGAAAATGATGAATGTAAGATAATTTTACAATGGAAGTATTACTTTGAAGAAACTGGGCTATTTCATAGTGTCAGCACTAGATGGCAGAATTTCCTGTGTGTTCATGGCAAAGAGAAGGGCACTCATCTCTGCAGGAATCCACCAAACCTCTCATCAATTCTCCAGACTACATTTTAATCTTTTTCCTTCATTTTCTCACACTGTCTACTCACAGAGCTGTGCATGCTCAGTCACTTCTCTCGAGACACTGTTCGTGGTTTAATCTTTAAATAATTTAGGAAATGCTGTCAACTCACCAACATCTGATGCTTTGTGGACCTTTATAATCTCAGCCAGATCAAAGTTTCCTGCGATAATGGCCACCTGGAGGATTGGAACAAAAGCAGAAAGAAAGAGTACAAATACAGGTATTTTATTACAACAGGGTTTTTCATTCCTAATTAATATTTTACACATTAATGGTTTGTGTTAGCAGACCTCCATGACTGTTGACACTGTGAGAAATGGAGCAGCTTGTGTGTGTGCAAATAAATGAACTCTAATTGACACTGGATATCCGTGTCAGTGTTAATTTCACACAGAATTCATCCACTGCAATGCCTAAATTCAGAAACATGTCAGAGGTGGTGAGGCAAAGAGGATAGAAGTCACTATGCTGTTTAATATGTGCCAATTAGCTAATATTTTAACTTATTTGATTTGTAGGACGGTGTTGTTGTACTGAAGACTACTTTTAAAGTTCTTGTCTCAGATTTAAAGGTTTCTGAATTTCAAATCAAGAACAAACAAAAGCACAGTTTTTGTTGTCCAATAATGTCTTCCCTGTAACACTATTCTTAACCTATTTGAATTCAGTCATTACAGCTCGTCACTCCATTGATATTAACCAGTGAATGTCACGCATACCTGAAAGGCAGTCTGGCTGTTGTAGTTCTTTATCTCCTTATTGGCTCCCCGGAACAGAAGGACCCGAGCACAGCTATCCTAAAGGGAAAACAAAATGTGTTATATGTTAGCTAAAATAGACATACTGGAGGTTTAATTTTAGTTTAGCCTTTGTATACCGTATTTTCCGCACTATAAGGCGCACCTAAAAGTCTTTAATTTTCTCAAAAACCGACAGTGCGCCTTATAATCCGATGCGCCTTATATATGGATCAGTGTTGGTTAATTATGGCTACCGTATTCAGGGGGCGTCGCCGAAGGTAAAAACTGTAAAGGGGAATTCCAGTCCCAGCTGTTCATGTGTGCCATAGGCGTGTTTATGGATCCTGCCGCAAAAGAACAAGGAGGCGCGGCCTTTGCTCCATCAAGTAGAAGAGCGGTGACATTGAGGGGACAGAAAACTGAGCGCTCGAACGCTGTTCAAGTAGCTTTGAACTAGGGCTGTTGCGGTGAGAGAATTTCCCCTGCGGTAATTATATGCGGCTCAACACCGCGGTGTGTGGTATATGCGGTATAGCATAAGCTAATAATAACACCTTAAAAAAATGACATGTCCAAACAAATTTTGATTATAAGCTAATTGTATAGTTAAGCCTCTGCTTTAACAAAAACGAGTCAGGCACGAGTGAATGCCCTTGCAGCGCGTGTAACGTGGTAGCTTTAGAAAAACCCACATTTCACCTTTTGTGATTTGAGAGATGAGCTAAGGAGGCTAGCAGTGCTCCCCACAGAACAGACTCTACAGAGCGACTGTGTCACACACGCACCTGCGGCAGGTGAGAGGGCAGAGAAAAACCTCACGTAGTTATCGCGTCACCAGGTGAGTGGATCGTCAGTCGAGTCTACAGCTCCTCCTCTGAGTAACGCGTAAGCCCAGTATCTGCTTGGGAAGCGGTTAAACGTTGATTTATACTTCCATGTCAAATCGACGGCGAAGTTCCGCGAACCCTCTCAAAACCTACGCCGCAGCCCTGACGTGCACTGGACCAAAAATGTAACTATGCGTCTAGGCGCTGCGGATCGCAAGCGCTGTGATTGGTTGCTTGGTCTCCCGATGAAATGGCACTGCATGAAACAACAAGGGTTTTCAACGCCGTCGAGCCAACTGCGATAGTTTGGCGTCAGGAAGACGCGGAAGTATAAATCAGCCTTTTGCTTCAATGAAGCAGCTCAGCTCCTGCAGAAGCCTTTTCCTTTCTCACCATTAACCCTCCGTTCTCCACTCCCAGCGTCTCTGAGCGCATATACGTGCGTAAACATTAAATGCATGGTTTACAGTAAAATTAAACTGTGCATCCCATTAGTGCATAATTAAAATGATAAACTGCGTTACCGCGGTCGCTTGTGCCCCAATGCGGTTGGATTACTAACAGCGCGGTATGACGATAATGCCCTACAGCCCTACTTTGAACTGTGACAAATGGAGTTGGAAATAGCATTTTCAATGAGAGAGTTGTAAGAACGCTGGTTTGTATTCTATTAATAAAGTTTGACTGACTGACTTATCTGACTGTTTTATTGACATTCCCTTTAGCGCAGCGCCATCTAGTGGATGTGCCTTATAATGCGGTGCGCCCAATATATGAAAACAGTTTTAAAATAGGCCATTCATTGAAGGTGCGCCTTATAATCCGATGTGCCTTATGGTAGTAAAGTAGTAGAAAATAAGGTAATCCATTTGTCTATTGTCCATCCAGATGTTAAGAAATCTAGATGTTTATTTAGACCAGATGTGTTTTTTTCTTTCAGTTGTAAAGGTACAAGTAAAAAGGATGATAAACTAGTTTGTGCTCAGCCAGAGCTCAATGTGACTCTCCAAGTACCCCGCATAGAATTTAGTGCTGTACAGACATCTTATCTTCTTTTTTCAGAGCCTGAAATGTGTACAAACACCACCAACCTATGGGCTATGTTGGTGAAGTTCTTGATGAAAACTGAATTGGATTAGAAGTGCTTACTCTGGCTTTGATGTAATAAAATATTATTTGGCAGATGTTCATCATGTTTAAATATATCAGCATCGGAGCAGAAACTCTGATGAGCATCTGTTTAGCTGCTGCTGTTTGTGTCTGCTCATCCTCAGTTTTTTTTTTTTTTTTTTTAAAGAACCAGTGGAGCTTAGGAATGAAAAATGGCAACTTGTAACTTACTGAGAGGGTTGTTAAGTGTGCAGTATGTCATATAAGCCACCTCATACAGGTCAAACCATCAACTGTGAACAGTCAATACTATTTTGGGGCTAAGCCCATTATTAGTACCAAGATAAAATGATGTTACTCAACTGAGTGGTTTTAGCGGAATTAAAAGATGAGATGCTAGACATAACTGGGACCCAAATGAGCCATAATAAACCATATCCACCTGAATACTTCCAGGCCATCAGAAAAGCACACAACAGATGTTCTCATCAGTTCATATTGTGTGAGTCTGACTTTCTGTGTAAATGAGCACAGGGCCCTCTAGCTAAACCCAACTGTGGAGTGGCAGAAAGGGTGATGGGTTCTGGCTGGCTGCAAGGTTATTTTGTAATTTAACAAACATTAACCAGAGCAGATATAGAAAACCAATTACATTCTACACAATGAGGTCTGCCTGCAAATCCAATGCACATCTGGATGAATGATAATTGACTTTTCACCACAAACAACTAAACCAGCCAGAGACCAAACATTTTTTTCATTTTTTTAAGTTACACTACTTCCAATTTTATCTGAAAATACAGAGCTTACAAATAATTAAAATGTGTAGTCTGAAAGACATTTAATGGTTCCTGGACACAAATTAAATATACAACCTCCTATAACTTGTGATGAGTCATGTTACCACCTCATACCTTATACACACACCTACTCTCACATGCAGTTCCAAAAAAATTAGTCGGTGTCAATAATGAAGAATTAGTGTTGCTTTATGTACTGAGAATGAAGGTGAGATGAAGAAATAATGATTTTATACACACATACCATATGCTCAGTTTGTTACACACATGCATACAACTGCACTACTTACCATTGAAATAAAAATAAAAGGATTACATTTTTTAGAATATGCTGTGTTTCAAAAATTTTCATTTTCTTAACTAAATATGATACCTTCAAATTAGACTTTGCTTGAGGCGTGAGAACAGCTCACATCTACAATGTGTACCATTTAGCATCTTGCTACACACACTCACACGCACTGCCCAATTACAGTTTAGACCATCTGTCTTGCTCTTTTCTCCAAGCCTTCCTATAGGAATTCATTAAAAACAGTGTTTCAGTAGCTCACTATGGTTTACCCAATGTGATTGCATTGGTTGAATATAAAATCACATACTTTATAGTAATGATGCTGGTCAGTCAAGTGAAAACAAGTTTAACAGATGGTTGTTCTCTCAGTTACATTTGAGGATTCCTTCTCTCATTAGATTTGAAGCAGCAGAGCTGGCCCTCCTCTTCTGATTAAACTGCTCTGTTATTTGTCCATCTTGTTCAGCACTACAGCACAATTATGCATGAATTACATAAGAATGAAGCAGGACAGAGGCAAATAGTTCAACTCCAGGGATTGTTCAAAAATGTCACAACCACTGCCAAAAACCTTGGCATCTGATATGATTCAAATATGTCTTTTAAAGGCCCAATAATAGTTTTACGTGTCTGTTTTATATGTATATTTTTGCTACTATTTGAAAAAAAAAAATTGCTATTACTCTTTAGGCACAATTAGTAATACTTGTAACATATGTGTTTTCATGACTTTATCATCTACACAGCAATCTAAATTTAAATGTCCCATCCCTCTCTTGGCTCTTTCCTGTTTGCTCTTCTACATTACTCTCTTCACTTAAGACTACTGATGTTTGCCACTACACTATTAGTTTTTTAGTTTATTCAGCCAGCCCATTTCTTTGTGTGACTGAGCGTAATCATCTAAACCAGACCTGTTTCCAGCTTCCTGGAACCCTGCTGTTTCTGTGATCAATCAGCTCAACATGAGGCTCTGCATCTAATGGAGACCAACAGCTCTGTTCACCAGTAAACGCTGCCCATTATTACCACAATGTCGACATACAAGAAATCATACAGGCTACTGTAAATTAAACTCTGTATTAATTACATCTTGAACATGTTTAATGAACAAGTGTACATGTTATAACTCTGGTCACATGGATGT
Organism: Bostrychus sinensis; assembly: GCA_020698575.1. NCBI lineage: Eukaryota > Metazoa > Chordata > Actinopteri > Gobiiformes > Eleotridae > Bostrychus > Bostrychus sinensis. The sequence continues at coordinate 28,878,809 of CM036251.1, read as the reverse complement.
GGTAGTGAGTATATGTTGAAGTATTGATGTAGTGCTTTCCAAAGGCTTTTAAACTTGGAAACATGCTCTGAGGACCACCTCCTGAGATTGGTAGAGGCAGGCCGTTCCTCAAGAGTAGATGCGCAGTACACAGATGAATATTATAACACATAAACATGCACGCATGAATGACCAATGGGGGAAGAGTGCGTTCATCTAATGTTTTAAAGCTTTCTTTTTTATTATGTGTGCATAGTAACCCAGCCTGCAACTATCCTGGTAAGTTTTTTGCACTTTCACTCTTGTAACTTTTAATATTTCAGAATATGCAGTGTATGTATCTATCATATCATATATTTAAAATAAAACTATTTTTTGTTGTGTATAAATGGTTAAAAAAACACTTTACTGGTAAAGAGGAACCATTAGATATGACAGTTTAGCTAATTTCCACATCAACTGCTTAAAGGCTTAATATGCAGTATACCTTTAATACATGAATATATTTTAAATCTAAGTGTCCATGACCATAAAAGATCATACACGCAAGTTGAAGTATAGTTAGTACCTGATTGTAGAGAGCACACACATGAAGGGCGGTGTTTCCAGATGCATTCTGGGCACTCATGTCAGCCCCATAGAAGAGCAGATGTTCTAGGTGTTGTACATGGCCATAGCGACATGCCTGAAAAGAGAAATTGACAGCTAGATTGATGCTTCCCATCCTTTGGTGTTTAGGTTTTATTTTTTGTATTAGTTCTGTGAGGTGGCACTTTACCCCGAACTCATATTTCTGATCATTGGTTAAATTCAAAGTAAACTGTTGTACTATTTTTTTCTAAGATGTCCCAAGCTTTATTTGTCCTTTTTCTACCAGCCATCACCAGTTTATAATTAAGTCATCTAATTTATAGAACTGGCAGCCATGACCTGCCAAGGTCCAAGTTTATTGCTTCTGTTCTCAAACAAATTATCTAATTTCAGTCTTTTGGCATGGGAATACATCACACACACTTCACATGCACAGCCACACAACCTAAATCTTTGATTTAAATTTCATCTGGCAAGAATGATGCCTCTTTCAACCCCTTGTTGCACAGATCTGAAAGCAATGAACTTTTCATCTAATCCCTATCTGTCTGCTTTTCTTTTCCCTCCCACTCTGGTGTTGTCCTGTGTCATTGCCGTCTAGGCCAAACAATTGTTCTCTCTCTTCTGTGTGTTCTATCTAGCTAAGCATGTGTGACAGCAGTGAGACGATGCACAAATGATGCTGGGATTGTTGTTGTTTATCGGACCTTCCACAGGGCAACCTATTGTATGGAATATATACAACTAGAATACTACAATGCTCGAAGGAACTCAATGCAAACAAATACCACATGCAGTAAAACATGCATGTCAGACTGCAGATTTAATGAAAGAAGAACCATTAATACGGTGACAGAACTAGGAGGAGACAAAAAAAAAGTTTAACATTAACATCCAGCAAAGTTATTTACAAAACGTATGCTTGCATCTGGTCTTGTGACACCAAATATTGTATGTGGAGCTCACTGTTCTTGGCTCAGGATATTAGCTTGATGCCTTTACTGTTTCTCTCCCTCACATTTGTTATCCAGCAAGTAAATGTAAATGTCCAAAGTAAAAATTCTATTATATATGCCTGACCATTTTTTAGTAAATTCCTATAACCCAAAAAGGCCTGACACGAAAGCATTACATAGGCATAAGCTTTTATTATGTTTACAGAACAAGGGATGCCTTGGGCCTTAAAGAAATGAACAATACGCTGTGTTTGCTCTTTTAAGACAGGAACCAATTTCTGCACTGCATATGCTTGGGCTCACTAGTTGACTTCAGATATAGCTACAGCAATCACAGCTTTGTGAGTGCCAATAAACTCTGAAGGCTCATGCATAAATACACACAAACACAGGTCACACCTGTGAATGTCTGTAATGGCCACTACTAGACAAGCAGAGAATTTGAAAAGGCACGACAACAGAACAGCAATACTATTTTCTTCTTCAAAACTAGTCACTGCAGCTAAAACAAACACAAGCAGGTCAGAAAAATGTTTACCTGTACCTCCTGCACCCATGTTAAGATTCTACACCAAGCCCATCATTGTTGTACTGGTAGCTGTGTGTTTGAGTGCAGTACCTGGTGTATTTCCTGCCAGCCGTTCTCGTCCACACAGCCGACCTGTGCATGGTCGTGCAGCAGCAGCTCACAGCAGTAGGGGTCTCCTCCAACCATGGAGCTGTGGTAAAGGGGAGTCAGGCCCCTGCTGTCCTTATAGTCAGGTGATGCACCCAAATCTAACAGCGTCTGGGAGATAAGGAATATCAAGTCAATTCCATAATTCTACCACACTGACATTTTGCTGTTCTGTACTGCTCTGCATGACACTAGATTTGGACAGAGAAGAGTTCAGTAGATATAACGTATACTGACAATTTTCAATCTAAATTATATTTTTAAACATGACCTGTGCTATGGGAAAAGAAAAAAATATGAATACAACTCATAAAGTCCCTTTTCTTTTATTCAAGCACCACTGCTACTCAACTGCTCAAAGGCTCTCTGTCAGAGATTGGCTTGCTACCTTTCCAGAAAGAAAGTTTGCAAACAAAAATTGTTGTAGTAAAAGAAATGAAAGAGCTGTGTCAGCATTTGTGTGTGTTGAGTCTGAGCTCACTATGAGCGCTGTGTGGTTCTTGCTGCGCACTGCCTTGTGGAGTGCAGTAATGCCATCTTTTGTTCTGAAGTCCAGATGAGCCCCTCCACTCTTCAGTACCTTGATGAGCTCTGCACAGCCCTCCAACTGTGCTGCCAGCGTGAGAGGGCATTCTGAGAAGTCAAAGGACGGGCATGTGTGAAAACACATTTTAATTACAATTCACTGCTTATACCACAGAGGAAACTCATCACCAGTCAACATTAGGGGTGTCACGGTATGAAAATTTAACCTCACGGTTATTGCGACCAAAATTATCACGGTTTTCGGTATTATCGCGGTATTTTTGTGTGTAGAGCAGGGGTCGAGCACCAGGTAGCCCTTCTGGAGCTTGTGAGGTATATTATTTATATTTATATATATATTTGGGTCACTATTTATATTTATAAATAGTGACTACTGTAGTGTTTTAGCCATAATTTCTTCTTTTTTTTATTAAACTTGTTTTCATGTTTAATTAAAAGATTATTTTTTATAAACATTATCACTAATGCAATATCTCCAAATATTTCAAGAGATCTGCATATTTATTGTCGGCTTGCACTCTAACAGGTAACTGCATATTATTTACATGCAAATTAGGGACTTAATGAAAAATACTCTGTATTTTTATTATTATTGTTATAAATGTTTTATGTACTATTGAACAGTGCTGTAATGTCTGTAAAATATTGGTATTATGCACATATTTGTTGAATAAACGTGAAAAAAAAAAAAAAGCTCCTGCTCTGAGTTGACTGCAGCTGACAGGCCTGTAAAAAACCCACAGCAGCACCTGCTTCTGTGTGCTGATTGGTCATGTGGAAGAGGGAAAGAGGCGGAGTTAAGAGCACAGCAGCAGCAGCTGCTGGCCTGCAAGACAAGACGGAGGAGGAGGAGAAGCTCACGGTGACACGCAGGTAGCTCGAAGAGTAGAGTAGTGAGAAGTGCTTTCACATTTTTCATGAGTAGCCAAAGTCGCTAGCAACACCAGAAAAAGTCACTAGATTTGTCGCTTTTTTGAAAATAAGTCGCTAGGGAGGTCTGAAAAGTCACTAAATATAGCGACAAAGTCGCTAAGTTGGCAACACTGCACGAATGTTCAAACATTAAGTTTGTAGGCTACAAAGTGCGCCTGCGCGGCAACTTCAGCAGACTTGGACGACATGATGGGAGGTCTAGCGGCGCCTACACCGCGGCGCGATAATTTAGTTTTTTTAGATTTAAACGGTAATTATTATTGTCAACATTTTTAGCACGGTTTACCGCTACACCGTTTACCGTGACATCCCTAGTCAACATTTCACAATTGTGACTATGCATCTACTGTATTCTTTGCTCTTCCATCACACCACAGGTCAGCCAACAGGGAAATCTCTTTCATGGTGAGACAAACATTTGCATAAACATGAGGAGATTAACAAAGAAAGTAATCCAGCTTTAGCCAGTGCACAGAAGGCCTATTTCAGAAAATCCCTTTATGGTCATTTTGCAGTGAAGATAGATAGAAAACAGACAATTAAAGGTTTGGGAAAAACAATGTTATGAATGTGAGTAATTTAAAAATGCCATACCTCCCGTGTCTGGATCATGGAAATTAGGGTCCAGGCCTTTCTCCAGAAACCTTGAGAGTTTTTCGATGTTTCTGTGCTGCACATACTCCATAAACTTCTTCAAGTTGGCCTAATGGAGGAGAGATGGGAGGGAAAGAGAGGACAGAAGTGATCGGGTGATGTCAGACTCATGTGGATGGGCATGTTAAATAATGTAGAGAAGAGATGAAAGCTACAGTCCTCGCTTTCTGCCTTTCAATTTGAGAGCTTTATTTCTGAACCATCATGCCAAGTGAATTGAGCATGTGCAAGGAAAAAACATAAACAGCAAAAGGATGTGGAAATCTGTGAAATAATCAAGATTATGGATAGAATCATATGCTTGTGGGAATATTTGCAGTAAATAATGTTGACATTTGGTGTAGTATCACTTTTTTCAAATATTCAAATATGAAATATTACAATACCTTATTTGGAATTCTGACACAGCCCGAACAATGCTTTAAAGAAATATACACTACAAAGCCTAATGTGCCCTAAAAATAACCCCAAGTACAAAGGCTCAGATATTCCTTACTTCTTTTCCATACTTACATAACATCACTACATGTAGGACACTACATTAGAATTACATGGCTCATAATAGTTAACAACTACGCAAACAGAATACACGAGTCGTTGTGCCACTCACCATGTGCTGCACAGTGAACTATCTCTGTCCTGTTCTGAAAAGCGTCCAAATTTCACATAGTACACATCTCTTCACTCCCAGCTCGTCCCTACAAGCCTGCCTCCCGTCAAGCCGCGAGGAGCTGCCGTCCACCACTCTGCTCACCTTCAAGTCAAACTGAGTGAGAGAAATTCACTTAGGCTCCCTCCTCTTTTTTTTTTTTTTTTTTTTTTCATGTGTTCGCTGAGGCAGTTGTTATGGTGATGGGATACAAAGAGCTCTGGAAGCCATTGCACACAACTGAGCGCATCAAGGTTGAGTTGTGTGTTTTTTATGCATCCTTTATAACAGCAATGATGCCTTGAAGAGTCCCAGCCATGATTTGACAGTAATGAGTTGGATTTGATCCGCGTTATATGGTCTGTCTGGTGAACTGGGCTAATTAAAGGCTTTAAAATGGTTTTTGTGAGTGGTTTAATAAAATTTTGATTGCACTATGTGAACACTCAACATGTTTAAATAGTTGGACTGACAATATTAGACACAATGGGCCTGTGCATGTTCTTTTTATGTGAACATGACATTTACGTGACCTATCTGAGTGTTTAAATATTTCCACTCAATTACAGCAGACATGACGTGCAAATCCAGTTTAGTTTAACAAACCATTAACGATCAGCTCACAGATCTACACTGGAACGCACAGCCACATCAAGCCATTCACATGGAAAGGTGTCATACTACTGTATGTCAAAGAGCTGAAGTTTATACACACAGACTTTGTAGCATTAGCAAAGATTTTGGTATGTTGCAATACTGTCCTGCAATTATCGCAGCCTTGGTAAACTGTGTGAATGCTTTGACAATATTTATCTAGATTTGCCTTTTAATTTTTATGTTTTTGATTATGTGGAGCTTCTTTGTGTAAACAGAAGTTGACACTGTTAAATTAGCCTATTCTCTGTGGCAACAGCAACTTATTTATTGCTGATCAGTGGTGTATATCAATCAATGGGAGTTTGATAAAGCTCAGGAGACATTTTTAGGTCCCATATTATGCTTTATTCAGGCTTTCTGAAATGACTGTGGACACCTTTGCATTTTTGTTTCATGTTTTATTATTTAAAATAAGGTATATGTATGGAAAATGTCTTCTTTTGGGGAGCTGTTATGAGAACGCTTGGATTAGGTGTCTGTTGCCCCCTGCTGGCCATGGTGGAAAATGGACAGCGCATAAAATTGCTAATTTGTAAGGCTATTACAAACATGATGCTAACCGATAAATTAGCTTACTGCTTCACAATGGCAATTTAAGCGCTAATATTACCAGAGCAAGTCCAGTGACAATGTATGGGCTTTAGAGATTAAAATGGTGAGACCTGAGAGTTTTCAGCTCTTGAGAAGGGGATGGGCTCCGCAAACAGGATTACTGAAACATGCGTGAATGAAACAAAATACTACTCCAGATAAGGTGCAAACATTATAACATTGTTAAAAGATCAAAAAGGCTGATTTAGCATAATAGGAAACCATTAAGAAAGACTCTATGCTATCTTCAACAATAAATATGACATTTTTTGTTTAATTTAAATCAAATAAATAACACTATACTCCACTTGTCACACTGGTCTTACAAATGACTGCAAACTATTCTTTTGACTTGCAGTCTGAATGTCACATAAAATATGATGAGTACTATGGTACAAGCGCTTCCTTACAACAGAAATTGCTAACATTAACACAAATAAGCTTCTGGATTGCAATGAGCAAACAAAAGCTGCAGATAGGTCTGACTATCATAAAGGGACGCTTTATGTAGCCCATCCTATCTGCCTGAAGCAACTCGAAAAAACAAGGAAGTCATAACCCACTTATAGAGAATTGCCAATCATTCAAACTGATGAGAAAAAGTAGGGGACTGAAGCAACTTGTGTGTATTCAATATTTCAATATTTATTGTGGATAAGAGAGAATTTCCATTTACCTTAAAGGGGCTATATTATGCAAACTGGACTTTTTTGAGCTCTCTGCCATGTTATAATGTTGCTCCCCAATCAAAAACATACCTGGAGTTATGTTTTTCTTCATTCATGGATGTTTGAGTAATCCTGTATTGTCTGGCACTGCTTTTCAGAGGACACAGAACGCTTTCCACAAACCCTCACCTCTCCCACAAAACTCCTGCCCACTCCAGGAAGCACTGACCAATCAACAAACCCTCTACATCCAGTCTGCTCTCATTCATTTGTCCAAAAAAACAAAACACAAACAAACAAAAGTGCACAACTCTGTTACCACTGATTCCTCACAGCAATTTTTAATTTTGTAATAAAATTAAAATACACAAAGGAAAGCTTTTTTTTATTTTTTTTATCTCTGTTTAAAAGAGTGCAACTACATGGCAGTAGTAAAGTAATAACTGAAAATGTATTTTTAGTCAAAATGTTTTTAGAAGGTTGTAAAACAAGAAATACTGTTCTAGAGGTGACCAAGATTGGTTTAAAAATATTAATAAAAGCATACTAAAGCCCCTTTAAGTTACATTAGAATATTAGACTAAAAACCTTGATGTTGTCATTTACTTGGGTGTAGTCAAATTTGTTGGCAATTTTTGCTAAATCCATCATGCCTATAATACAAATTAGTAATTTAAATATGCACATTCACAAAGAAAATTGTCTACATGTTAAAAAATGAAAGAAACTAAAGAAAAAAAAATTCTCCGGCTTTTGCATGAAGGAAGATTATGGGAATATTTAGTGCAAGTAAATAATAGTGTTTAATGTAAGGGCATTACACCAATTGACATCAAAGTTACAAATTAATCATGCTTTTTAATTAAGATGTCATCAGTCACCCTCCTCTGCATAAATGCCTGTAGTCAATATTGGTGAAGGTCCCTGGCTGTGGAAGAGCAGCCTAATTAAAGGCACCAGTGCTCCATCAATTGTGCGCGTTATGCTCTAATAGGTTTGAAAACACCAATAAAACACTACACTATTATTATGTTCTGAGGTCTTTTGTTTAAAATGAAAACACCACCTTTGTCTTCATAAATCTACTCAATGGACAACAAACAACCAAAAAATATGATTACATTTTCCATCTGACAAAAATACTGCAACTTTATCTGGAGCCTAACCAATCAGAAGAGGGACATTAGCTGGGGAGCTGGGTTTCCTCTTCAGTTTGTTTGATATCCAGTGGTGGCTCTTATCTCCTTTACCTCTAAGGGTGAATTCAATTCTGCTATACCTGATAAACGCTAGAGTTAGAGGCAAGAAATCTTTAGCACAAATAGGCATAAGACAGTATGAGATTCTGAGGGTGTACTACATTTTCTTATCTTAAAATGAATGCCACATCATTTCTTTCAAAATGTCAAAATTGCTCCACTATTTCTATTGGTATTACTTTAGCCACATCACCATATTACTTGAGAGAGATTTTATATTGCAAAGGCTACTATGATTGGCTGACACAGATCACTACTACTGTAAATTTTTATTTTTTATTTTTTTGTACTCTGTAATCAACAGATCACGTGAAAAGAATATAATGAATGGTATGGTGTGGTATTTTTGGTTATTACTAAGCCTTCCTGGTGTCTATACCTTTCTTGGTGTTATTTTGTCCAAAAGGTATTACTTTGCCACCACAAATAAACTGATACATTGTAACAAACCCAAAGTTAAAGAATTTAGCACAAGGCCATGTAGTCCCAGAATCATGTTGACCTTACTAAAGGTCCCATATAATGTTTTTGTTGTTGTTGTTGTTGTTGTTGTTGTTGTTGTTGTTTTCAGAGCTGTTACTTCGACTTGGAGCATACACTTAGATGCCTGTTTCCGGCTGCTGGCTAACTAGCACAGCCATTAGCAACATCAGGCTAACGGATGGATAAAAGATGAAGATTAAAATTTAAGCACTGAAATGCTCAGAACACGTCCTGTTACGGTGTATGAGCTTCAGAAACACAGGAGAACTTGATGGTTTCAGGTGTCTATGTACTGAGGGTTTTCACCTCTTGAGAAACGACAACCTCAGCAACTAGGTTTATTCAACCCTGCAAATTACTACTTGAGGTATGTCTTTTAGGTGCAAACAACATTATAACATTGTTAACAGCTCAAAAAAGTTTATTTAGTATAATGGGGACCTTTAAACATTTCATGAATGCTTTGCTATTATATATCTGTGTTTTACTTTGCTTCCCTTTACTCAGTTTATATTTTTGGGCTGTTCCTCCATGTAAGCAGGCCTGAGCTGGGACAGCCACTTTCTTTGCATTGCCGGTAGCCATTATTGTTGACAAATGGTGTAGATCAACCAATAGGAGATTAATAACAAAGTCTACCTACAATTTTGGACATATGACATTAAGCTTTGATGATTAAGCAGTTTTCCTCAAAAACAAAGAAAAGATTTGCATACTTTCAAACCTTTAAATCCAAATGCTCCCTGTCTTAATTGCTCTATTTTCTCCACACACTCTGAGCACTCTCCTGTTAATATAAAAGCCAGCATGCATGGTTAACGTAGTACTCAACAGCTTGTGTGAGTTCATGTGCAATGTGATGTATAGAGGAAGTCGGTATGTGTGTCAAACGGTTTCACTGGCCTATATTTACACTCATTACTATACATCTACATAGCCCCTGGTCCCTCACAGCTGGCCCGCAGTACGCAGTGCCATGGATGAGTTGTAATTACAAAGCTCGACTACATGATGCTTATTGAACAGGATCATATACTGGGCGAGGGTGAGCTGGCCTGTAAAACACACACATGCTCTCCGGTGTCACAACTGTTTAGGTAATAAACACGCTGAGCCAGTGCAGTGGGTCATGCACAAGCTCTGGGGACTGTCAGGCATCAGAATGATTGGAGCATGGCCTAAACAGTCGGGAACGATCATAGAGTAGGCTTTGAACAGGAGTCAATGCGATGTTGTGCTCAATATCAACGAGGAGTGTGCCGTCACTGTCAGCTCCAGAAAGTGCACTGGGAAGACAGCCATATGTTTAGTTATTCCCACAATCCTATCAAGGTTTACACATGGACTCTGAGCCAAAGAGCTGGGGATATGTACTTAAGACTTTACACCTTGCACAGATTCCCATGGATTACTATTATTACGTGTTGAGTGTGTTGATGCAGAGATGGGTAGTAACTAAGGGTGCTCCGATCAGGGTTTTTGTGGCCGATCACCGATCACCGATCAGCCTCTGCTGTGATCGGCCGATACCGATCATGGCCGATACCGATCGCGTGGTCTTCAATGTAGTAATGTATTGTATGCAGGCTATTATTAGTTCCATTTGAAAAATACTGTAGCCTTTGTAAATATAAAAGAACAACAAAATTCTACTTATTTTTGTTTTAGAAGAGGTTTTGTTGCATTATTGGTCTTTAATGTGTGCCCAGTGTCTGTGGCTTTGTTTGAATGCTCCGCTGATGTAAAAATCAGCTGTTCTTAATTGGTTCCTTTAATGCGAGTCCGCGGGTGCAGCGCCTGTGTCCGCGTAACGCGCAGCCAAACCAGGTTGAAACACAGTGGACTAAAGAGCAGACAGCTCCTGCTGCCAGTTTTGACAACGTCTGAATGAAGAAAACGTGCAAAGAGAGCAGAGAAGACAACGATGAAAGGTGCTCCTCTCAGACACACGGACACATGGGCTGCTTTTTTACTTTCTCTTTCCATTAGCAGCCATTTGGTGCAGTTTAAGCCACAAAACGCACAGTTTTCTCCGCGCAACAAGACACAGGCAGACTCTGAACTTTCTTAATGCTTTTAACGTAACTGTTGGCGGGTTAGCTGTAGCTCTATTTACGTTGGTGTTTGCAAATACACGCACTGCTGCGCCTCGGTTCTGTCCCGTGCGCTCCTAAAGCAGGCGGGGACACAGCGGGGACACAAAGCAGCGCCTCCAGGGCAGGTTTGTGTTAGTTATAACCAGGGCTTAACTTAAAAAACACTGCTAAAATAACGCTACTGCTGTTTAATCAAACCGGAGTTGCAGGACAGTAAATGTGAGAGCCTCACGTGTTTATTGTAATTTGATCGGCCCTTCTGATCGGCCCATTTTACCGATCACCGATCACTCTATTTTTAGCCATGATCGGCCGATCATGATCGGCGGCCGATCGATCGGAGCACCCTTAGTAGTAACATTACATTTATTGTGTAACTTTTTTGTTACACAATGTTACTTTTTTGTTTGTTCTTTGTTGTTGAATTTTCTTACATGTATTCTCTATTTTTTTCTAGAGTAGTTTTGCCGCAAAATGTTTACTTCCAGTTGAGTAATATTATTTGAAGTAACAATACTCAAACTTCTGTAAAATTTTTGGCCACTCCTCGCACATCTATATAATACTTATGTATTAGTTTTAAAAGCTTTATAATGTTAAAAGTGACCAGATTTAGAAATGTGTTTTTTGTGCCTTACTTTGTTTTTATGTGTTTTTTTTTTATTGTTGATTGTTTAGAAATACCAGATCATGAAATAATAAAAAAATTAAATATTAAACTGAACAACTGCGGCCTTTATAAGCACAAACTCAATTAAAGGGGCTATATTATCCTAAAAATGTCCTCCTCTCCCACGGACCCCCACCCACTCCAGGAAGCACTGACCCCATAACAAGCCCTCTACTGCTAGTCTGCTCTCATTCCTTTAAAAAAAGCTCTTCTCTTTCCAACGTTTCCTCACAGATAATGTTTTTTTTTTTCAATACTAAAACAAAATCAGAGGTTACATCTAAACAGTTACTCAGTACTTGAGTCATTTTTCACTAAATACTTTACTTTTACTTGAGTAGAAGTTTAGATGAGTACTTTTTACTTCTATTTAAGTAATATAATTCTGTAACACTCATACTTATAATTTTGGCAATTCTACTCAACTCTAGGTAGATGCTGTCTCAGTTAATAATTAGTCACTCCTGCTGCCTGTTCTGATGACACAATAATACTTTTCTATATTTTTTTAATATGTTTTAATAAGTATAGTGATCAATGCGTATAGCACGTTCAACAAATGTGACATAAAGAACACCTGACAAACATTATCTTCATTGATTCATCTGCTGCTTGCTGCATTATGGGTAAGGGGTTGGCTTGAGCCTCTTCCAGCTTTTATGTTTTTTGTAATATTTCAAATGAAATTGTATGGGGACTAAGGAGTTAACCACACAGAAACAGCTGCTGATGTAAACAAAGTTTGTCACTGAGGAACAGCTCAGTTGTTTCCTCAAGGTTCACAGAGTACAAAAAGCTGTTACCTCCAAAAGAGGTTTAAGAGCTCTTAATGGGCGTTAAAACTTACTTCAGAGGACATCACAGTGACAGAGTTTAACATTAATCTTGCATTTTTTACCGGCTAGACTCTGTGAACATGCAGACCCTATTACTCTTTGCAAACCACGAAAGCTATGTACATTTTGGCAACAAAGGGGAGGGCAGCAATACCTTTTCATAAGATGAAAGGGTGCTTCCCAGTGAAATATACACATTCTCTTGTGTACCCTTAGAAAACCCTACCCTTTCGTTACCTTAGTGGATAAAAATAACCACTCAAATTCAACTGGAGTAAAAATATAGAAGATTAATATTTTCTTCAACTTTTTTGCTCAAATCTGTCAATCTATCCCAATTCTTCAAAAAAAAAAAAAAAAAAAAAATTGAAAAAAAAAAAAATCTAAAATTTTGTGTTTATCTGCCAATTTTGTAAGCGAAATCACTAATGTGGGTACAAAAAAGACACAAAATGGCATATTTTCCATTTAAGAAGTTTTTAGCTTTTGTGTAGCATCAGATTTAAATTTTCTATGGAGGATTTTGCCCAATTAACTTTCATTATAATGCCCTTGCATGATTGCCATGTATTTGTATTGTCATGTATTTTTACTTGGGGGGGGGGGGTCATAGGTAGAGATCGACCGATATTGGGCCGATTTTTGAGTGTTTTAGACAATCGGCCATCAGCCGATTTTTCCCATATAATGCCGATTTTTGGTCAGGCACATGTTGGGACCCTAGTTTTTGTGTCCGTGCCGTCCATGCTACAGCGGCACCATTTACTGTAGAAGGTGCCCAGGGCGAGTGAGGGAGATCACTCAAACAAGGCTGAGGTGAGGCCTATTATTTTGAAAGAAAAAAGGTAAGACTTTATCTTTTTTTCTCACCAAATCTGCGCACGTAACGCTGTTTTAACTTTTAAATGTCCGTTTGAGAGAAAATGTAAATGCCCAGACACTATAGGCTATGTTCGAGCACTTTTGTATGCAACCTGCAGCATTAGCTTTAATTGCTAGCTTAGCATCAGGTAGGAACGGTCCGCTGTAAAATAACGTCAGTCTTGTTAACTTGTTAAAATGCTGCATAAGAGAAACATTTGGTAAAACAGGGAAAAGGTGGTGGCTTCATAATCATAGTTGAGGCAATTTTTTTTCCATTTAATACATTAACGTGGAGTAGTGTGCCTCAGTGACCGTGGTATAAAAACGTGTGCATTAAAAAATGGGATGGAGATGAAGACGTTAGCCTGAACTACTTTGACCTTATATTCGACATTCTGCTGTGTCCATAAGTGTCACAGAGCAGAGAACTGTCTGTATTTACTGCCGACATATGCATGTGTTTTCAGCCAGGAGCCGCTTCCAAATAGAAAAGGAGTGTTGATTAAGAATAATAAGAATAAGAAAACCTTTATTAGTCCCTCAGTGGGGAAATTGCAAGTGACGCGGGGACGAGCGCCAGTGCGTACCCGGTATGAGGACTCACATGGAACTAAATCGAAGCAGTATTTTTTGCACGAGTCAGCAAGCACTTTTATATTCGCAGTACACAAAGATATGTTTTGCAAATATAAAAGTGCCCCTCGTTTAATATTTTTATTTTAAAATATGTGCTTTGTAATTAATAATAAAATGAATATATTGTCAACTATCTAACTTATTTAATTTCATTAAATCATCATCATCATTTACATGATACAGAAATGCTTAGCCCTTAACTTTACAGCTTCAGTACATAACAAAGCAGACTATTTGAAGACAGTAGCACAGAGTGCAAAGCTGAGAGATTTTACCTTTTGCCTGCACATGTGAGTCCATGTTTTTTCTGCATTTTAAAGTGATGTTTTTACGTTTCTTTACATTTTATAAGCAACATGAAAACAATTGACTATATTAAACCATTTTTATTCATAAGATTAGGAAAATCGGCCCTCCATATTGGCCTCAAAAATCAGCATTGCTTATCGGCCATCGGCTCCTCTGGATTTTAAAAATCGGCATCAGTCTTAAAAAAAAAACATGTGTGTCGGGTGGGGTGTGGATATGTGTGTGTGTGGGAGGGATAAGTGTGTGCGTGTGTGTGTGTGTGGGGGGGGGGGGCAATGGGGGTGTGCTGAGGGGTATGGGTATAGGCTGTTTAATCACAGTTTAATTTGTGTAAATCATAAACACATGAAACAGCCGCCCCTGCACACACCCAAACACACACATACTCAAAAACACACACGCGTGCACACCCAGTGTGCACCCACCATACACCCACACCTCACCCCAGGTAAGCCTGTCCCACCAGGACCCTCCACACCACACAGACAAAAACTCACTGTAATGTGCTGCTATACTCCATAGAATCCCATAGAAAAGCACTGGAAAACTATGGCCTTCTGTGCACAGGCCTGTGTGAAGGGTTATTGGTGTCACATGGTTGGTTCACTTTCATTCATAGATACATGTTTACCGTTGCAATCAAAAAATGTTATAATAGAAGTTAATGGGGCAAAAACAGACACTAGGAGTACATAAGGTAAGGTACATAAAATTTATTCTGGCGCTACACATAGACTAAATATTCATCAAAGTCAGGGTTGTTACTAATGTTTGAAATGTCTAAGATTGTGATAAAAAATAAAAACAAATCTAACTCTCACTTTTTATATTGAAAATAGGCCGCTTTTGGGGTGATTTTTCCATATCAGTGACATATTTAACTTGTAATTAAAAAACATAAAATCTTCTTTTTTTTTTTTCAAATTTAGTAGTTTTGAGCAGAACTGAGATGGATTAACAGATTCAAGCAAAAAACGTTGAAAAAAATATCTATACAGCAGTTGAAATGGGTAGATGTTTTCCCACAAAATTTGCCCACAGTGTATTATTGACCCATAGAAATTTTTAAAATCATATTTCCAAATTTTATGTCAAATTAAGGTTTGTCACCAAAAATCATTTAGATTTCTCAAATAGTAGAAGTTATGGCAAAAAAAAAAAGAGTGAAAAATTATCCCTAGTGGCGGAAAACGTCCCTAAGGGTACACAAGTTGGTTTTATGGGTTATGGTTTTATCAGATGTTGACCACATAGAGAACAATAGCTGGTGGCTACACCAGCTAAAGGCTACATGCTACAAGTTTGTACTGTTGCTTGGACTGTTAATAGAGCAAAGAGGGCAGCCATTATCCACATGCTGTTTTAGGAATTGTGGTTCTTTGTGAAAGAAGAAAGATCTGTCCAACCAAATTAGCATGCACAATGTGGAGGCCGCAAAACCTACATTGAAGTAAAATGCAACTCTCTTTTCTATACACTACAAAAAACTAAATATCACACACACATACAATATTTGTCAGCTATAAGCAAAAATGTTCCACCTGTGGGAAAAACACAGCAGCCAACAGTGAAATACTATTTTTTATAATCTAACTTCAGAGTTTCATTGCAGCCTTCTATATGAAGCTATGAGCAGACAGCCTTTCGACCTTTCAATAAAAAAGTTTCAAGAGCTCTCTACGTTTAAGACAAAGAGAAATGGTTGATACAAGGTCACATTTTCAAACCCTAAATATACTATGAGCTGTATTTATTTTTTATATTTCATAAAAAATACACAGATGTGTCCCCAAGATATGAGGGAATATTAGTTTTACTGATAACAATGGTACAGATCAGTTATTAACAATAAAAAACAATCTTTTAAATAATATGCCAAGTTGTTGTTTACATTTTTTGTTTTGGTTCTAAAACTGCATTGCCAATCGTCCAATCAAAAAAGCAGAAAGACTAGTAATCCACAGACCATTGTTTTGATTTAGACTGCAGTACCATTTTCAAACCAGTACGAGTGCATGCTGCTTACACTACCTTTAAATAACTGTTATAGCAGCTGAAGTAACACACATTAAGCTGGGGACACACTACACAATTTTTTTGCACGATTTTATAACGATTCACAGTTGCACCGAGTCTTTACCAGTCAACACTAGTTGCAGGGAATCGTAATCACCAGTCAGACCTGAAATCCGTTAGTGTGTGATGTTCAAAGACTCGAATCGGCAAATGTGTGTGGTGCAAAAACCCAGCCTGAAATCAGTCACAAGCAATTGAACACCAACAATTTTAAGGCCGACTCTGGACACACACTCCTGTAGTGTGGACTGTTTACATATCCAACTGGGAATTCATGGTGTCCAGTGGCCAATAAAAACCAGCTGATGGGACACAGGAAATAGCGTCAGAGAACGAAGATGAAGCAACAGGAAGCGGCAGGAAAATATAAGTGAAAATTTGAAGAAGCAGAAGAAGAAGAAGAATAAAACATAAACAACCATGGCAAACACCGAAGAAAGTTGAGCGCTACCCAGGCAAAACTGGATACATACTGGATACGTTTTTTCTTTTTCCTTTTTTCCAAACAGATAGCTACGCACAAAACTGCAACAGCGACAGGTAGCGTCCAAATTTGTTTACCATTTAGTTCTTGCGAGTTGCGTTTGTTTGGCGTCAGTTGCGGCCTCAACAGATCTTGTAGTGAGGCACAGTCATTAAATGTGTGAGCCCCAGTCTTTCAGTCATCAGAACTAAATCTGCTGAAACCAGTCAGTTAGTGTGTGTTCCTAGTCTTTTCAGAATCTTTAACGACTGAGAAAATCGTGTAGTGTGTCCCCAGCTTTAAACGTACTCCTCTACAAAAGTCTCAATGATAAGGACATACGGTATAGGACAGTTTGAATAATCATAATCAGGATAATAATCATTATCTTAATTATTATTATAATTTTCTCAAATAATAACCTGTAGAGGAATAGTAGTTTTATCCTTTAGTAATGTTATTTATAAGATTTTTATAGCCTAGCTGCGCCAAAAATCGAATTTAAAGTTGAATCGTGATTAAGTATAGGGTCGATCTCGGTGATAAGCCAAGACCCCTTTTATTCGATCTGGTCAAGTCCATAGACTAGACAGATAAGGGAGCAGATGAGGGGCGCGCTTACGGTTACCGCCCACCTGTTACAGCGTGAGCTGCAGAGAACAAGAATGGAGTTTAGAGGAATAACCACCTAAAAGGTACTACGTATTTAAATACAAAAAAGCATTAAAAACATACAACAACAGCAACAACTGCAGCAACAGTGCTAATAGTGGAGCTAAGTTACCGTTAGCATTTGCCGTGCTGCACAAAAACAGCACTCAGACAATCGTTTTATGCAGCTATTACTCCACAGGGCAAACAGGCAAAACTATCCATATACATTTCAACCTATCCTAACACCGGGGAAACGCTGCCAGGGCTCAGAAAACGGGGTGCGCATGCTGTGGTCTGCAGCAAAGCCGAAGAAGCACACAGCCGCCGTGTGTCACGTGACGCATGTCAATGCTGCATCTTGTTCCTTGAAAAGGTTTTGTGATCAGCGCAGAGTTTAAAATAGATGATCTTACTGTGAATAGTTTGACAAAATAAGAGAACTAGGTGTGGAGAGAATGGACAGTTCCATAAAAACAGACAGGAGTTTTTCCTGCTCTCATCAGTGGAGCAGCTGCATGCTAGTGTGACCTCTCTCGCACAGCAAGGAACTGGACGTCTTCAGTTGCTTTAAAACTTACAACATATCATCTTGTCTTTTTTATTTGTTTAATTTACAGTTATTATTGTATAAAAACTAAGCCTTGCCAAGAAAGACTTTACATTAAATCTCCCACTGTGCTATTACATTAAAATCTAAATATAATGATGAATCAAAGCAATGATTATTAGTTTTTAATTAAGAACATAAAATCAAATAAAAAATCAAGATTGACCAATATGGGGGGAAAAAAATCGTGATACATTTTTTTGCCATATCGCATAGCCTGAGCCTATTACAACCACAGCCTGTTGTAATAGCACTGTTCCAATTCACACAGTCATATGCAAATAGACTGTAGTGTGGACAGTGCTCTAAATGTTGGACAAGCATTCTCATTTACTTTTGCTTTTACCCCATAGCAGCAGGTTAGCATAGGTCTATAAGCGTTTAAACGCATGCTCCACGTTTGTCACCTCAAACCCAAACTGCTCCCAAACAACAGAATTTTTTGTGCTTTGCCTCCTCTGATCACCAAGCATTTCTGCCTCAGCTCGCCAAGTTTTTAAATGCCACTAGCAATCATATGAGTAGATGCTGCAGGTTTTGGAGGGTGCAAGCATTAATTGTTTTTTCTTGATTATACAGTTGTTATAATCATTGGGAGCTAAAATCGAAATTGTAATTAAAACTCAATTAATTGCACAGCCCTATCATGCAGTGTACCTGGCTTCGCAGCACAAGTAATAACATTTAGATGTTGAGTGGTCAGCGATTCGATACTGTCATTAAAGCTAAGGCTAATTTCACTCATCAGAACAAAATGAAGCCAGAGCTTGTTTTATTTGTCAGTTTACTCCATAATTCATGTCTTTATTGCAGCAGAACATCTAGAAGCATGGTTCCATTAAAAATGCAGTGAAGTGATGTGGTGCAGAAACAAGCAGTGGAGTCACATAAGAGGAAGTGTAGTAGCATAAAAACTTAAATGCATTTCGATGACATTGCTCTACATTTGTCACAAAGAATAACTAGTATTATATTTTAGAAAAAGGCAAAGGAGTACTGATAATTAACAGCAGTAAAGCAGCTTTAAATGTGTCCTCGTGTTAATTACCGTATTTTCCGCACTATAAGGCGCATCAGATTATAAGGCTCACCTTCAATGAATGGCCTATTTTAAAACTGTTTTCATATATAGGGCGCACCGCATTATAAGGCGCATCCACTAGATGGCGCTGCACTAAAGGGAATGTCAATAAAACAGTCAGATAAGTCAGTCAGTCAAACTTTATTAATAGAATACAAACCAGCGTTCTTAGAACTCCCTCGTTGAAAACAATGTATTTCCAACTCTATTTGTCACCGTTCAAAGCTACATGAAAAGCATTCGAGCGCTCAGATTTCTGTCCCCGCAATGTCACAACTCTTCTACTGAGATGGAGCAAAGGCCACGCCTCCTTGTTCTTTTGCGGCAAGATCCATAAACACGCCTATGGCACACATGAACAGCTGGGACTGGAATTCCCCTTTATCGTTTTTACCGCTGTCACTTCGGCAACGCCCCCTGAATACGGTGGCCATAATTAACCAACATTGATCCATATATAAGGCGCATCGGATTATAAGGCGCACTGTCGTTTTTTGAGAAAATGAAAGGCTTTTAGGTGTGCCTTATAGTGCGGAAAATACGGTATATATTGTATATTATATTTATGTATAAGCCCTTATGCTGTCTGTCTGGAAGCCATCCCACTGCATGTCTGGGGAAGTCAGAGCATCTGTAATCTTCAATATTCATACCTAACAGGCTTAAAGTGTAATGCTCTCAGCTACAAAAGACCAATATACTGTAAGTCGGAGTATGGACTTAACACCGAGAAATAGGATTTTCTGTGAGAGGAATCTTCAGCCGTCACTATACAGTTGCAAAATAAATCTCTGAGTAATTCAATACACTCTTGAGTGTTAGACTAAAAGCAAGACAGTAAAATGAAAGGAAAGTAATTGCAGCTTTATAACAGAATATTTCACTCAAGGACGTATGACCACACACCATCTGCACATAAAATAACAGTTATGCATACATAATTTAGCACGCAAAATGAACGCACTTTGATGCATGAGTGTGTAAAACAAATCCCACTAGTAGTCAATGATGCAGCGCTGTTACTATAGTAACTGCATCTAACACTATTTACCTTAAAGCCTGTGTCGATTCACCAAAATGTGAGTAGAATTTGCTGCTATAATCAATGCAGCAGGCCAGTAATGGCTAACGCATCTGAGCAAGAAAGAGAAAAGCATAGTTTGCCTTAGGTGCTGCCACTGAGTTTCAGCACAAGTGCTTCATAGTTGTAGGGCAATTGTGCTTTAGTCACATTAGCATTTTATGATGTTTAGCTTTTCATGAGTACTTAATTACTTAAATTACTTCTGCTGGTTTAGTTTTGTTCAATTGGGTAAGTGAATGTAAATGTTTTTTTAAAGGTTACTTGGGTAAGCAAAGTAAAAACTAATTAAAGAATTTTCCCCTGTTTTAGTCAAGTGTGAACTAAGCCAGTTGTTTCAAAACGCTGGGTTAGGAACCATAAGAGGGTGACCAAGGTATTAACTTGGCTTTTAAGTATTAGCATTTAGCATATTATAGCACCTATATTGCTAATAAGCAAATTAAACTTTTGGAACAAAGGTCAATACAATTCTGCAATTATATTTCAATTCAAACTACAACAGAGTTGTCCTCAGTACACAGGAAAACGCTCACCTGTTTTATAGACAGTTCTCAGTCACGTGACTTGGTTTGTTGGCACCGCCATTTTGGATGGCAAAAAGCCGGTGTAGCTGGCTAGCGATTAGTGATCATGCATAGAAATTGAGTTCATATTTACCACTTTCTACACCGTTTCAATACTTAACGTTAAGTGTTCAGGTCAGACAGCGATATTTAGAGAAATGTTCACTTGTCGATGCTTAAGACCCATATGATGTCAAAATTACGGGTTACCAGCCTTCAACACACAATCCGCTTTGGAATAGCACAATGTTTACATTTATTTAGTCAATCAATCGTCTTACTTTATAGGGGCACATTTAAAAAGCTTACAAGAGGCAGAGAGCTCCTTAGAGGCATAAAAATATTTAGGCCTTAAAAAGTGGCAAATTTGCTGAGATATGGAGAATTAGGATTTATATTTGTTTAACCTCATTCAAGCTAGCGGCGACCAGATTCAGAAAGAAACATAATTTGCACGGTTATTATTTTGTCAATACAGGCATGATATACATTGTTAGAAAGCTTATGTTCTGTACAAAATGGGAATTAAGTTAACTTTATGCTTAAAATAGGACATATGTGTAATTAAGGACGATTCCTCAGTATGTCAAACTGAAAAAACAGACTTTTACAGAACACTGGTTCTGTCCAAAACCAGTCCAATCCAAGATTAATAACCCTCAATCAGTAAATATCGAGATGTATTTCCATCAAAGTATTCCATGTTGTCAAAATAATCCTGTAATTGCCATATCCTCACGCAGAAATGAACAAATACCAAGCTGTCCTGAACATTGTATTTTCTTTTTCTCTCCAGTTTGCTAAATGTCCGTGAAAACATGTTTACCCTGCTAATAAACCTGAGCAGACAGTAAGAACTGACCTCAGATCGGTTTTTACTTTATTTGACGATTACAGCAGGAGCGATCTTTTATGTGACTTTTTTAAAGAATAAACTTTGTCAAACAGTGCAACATTAACTTTTTTTCTTCAAAAGACAGCTGGTAGATGCTATCACAGATATAGGACACATTAAACTATTTTTCATGATTAAAACAAATTTTATTTGTTAGGCTAACAGACAGCAGGACTGATCCAAATCGGGCCGTGACAACTGGCTTCTGCCATCCAACATGGCGGCTCCGTGGAAATCACGTGATCAGATGACGCTGTGTGAGAAGGGTCTATAGAGGCACAGTCAAACAGAATGTAAATTGTTCAGAGCATGTGCTGAGCTGACACAGTTTAATCAGTGGAAAAACACCACATTACATTAGTCTGCTCAAAAAACGGCACCACCCCCAGTGGCCAGTCTTGGAACTGCAGCCAAACTAGTGTTCATAGGCCTGCCACCAGAACAGATATAGCTCATTAATTATGCATGATGTTGTCACAAATGTATTGATACCTATAAAGAATTATGATGCTTAATATTGTGCCCCCAAAATATCACAATATACCACAAAACACATTTTTTAAAACCCTAATAGTTGAGCTAACCAGAAATATGAAGTCTGCAGTCTTGAGTTTGGTAGTGTTGTGGAGATCAGCTGTGCATGTTATAGGGGAATGCAGAGTGCATAGAAGTGTATGCAAAGCAGGTTACTACATGTACCATATGTTACTACACGTACCACAGGTTACTACATGTACCACAGGTTACTACATGTACCACAGGTTACTACATGTACCACATGTACAGCTTTGAATTGTGTAAGTTCCCAATTTATTCCCAAAAATTCCAATGAATTCCCATTTATTCCCATCGAAAATTTCCAAGTTTGAAAATTCCCAGAATTTTGCAACCCTAATTGTAAGACACTAAACTGGGACTGTATCATATTAGAAAACTTAACATACTGTTTGTGATAACTCTCCTTTGGAATCGGACTAACTTCCAAGACTGAAACTTTTGTAGTTATTCATACTGCAATAAAAATACAAGCTTTATGTAAATAAAAAGACAATAGTAAGTTTTTGAAAATGGACAACAAATGTGCAAGTCAAATCAATGTTTATAGTTAAATTTGATGTTCCAAGGCTTTATACAGAACACCCCTTGAGTACATTTACTCCTGCCTGTATGAGTCACTTTAAAGCAGTGATTTAGTGTCTAACCTCTTTTGGCCGGCTTCTGGTAGTTTTCTGTAAACGCAACAGCATGGCGTCCTCTGAGCAATCCTCTTCACAGGGAAAGACATGAGTTAGTTTGGTCAAATATCTAGTATTCCTTTTGCTGAAAGCGGCAGGCTCTACAGTGAGCTAAATCTGATGATGACTAGAGGCTTGAACAAAGCAGGCAAAGCCATGGCCTGTTACCCACTCCACAACACTCCCAAACACACAGGCTTATTGTATGTGGGCCCTGAACACATTCTGCTGTACACTCAACCAATTCCACCCACTGTCCAGGTTAACACTGGCAGCAAAGTGCTTTGTCTGCATAGTCTCTTATCATTTGTGGATACAGACAGGCATAGAAAAAGTTGTGTAGAAATAAACATGAATACACCAACGTCTGAAAGGGAAACTTATCCTCTGGCGTCCAAGACTCAACAGTACACTGAATTTTGCGTTTATGTTTTCTTTATTCTGATGAATACTTGAATGAATGAGATGAATATACTCATTCATTATATTGTAATAGACATACTTTATGGTCATTATACACATGAGAACAACAGAACTCCATAGACAGTACCATACATTAACACCACCATGTTTGTAGTAAAACAAAATGATGGTATAAACTAAAAGCACATGCTCACCTCTGTCAAGGCACTGACACTATGTCACAGTGGTAAAGAAAAAGAGACTGGGCAGGCCTAAACTCTAACTGGGTATCTTTTATTAAAACGTAAATCATATAAATTAAGCCACAGAGCCCTTAAATGGTAAGGAATAGAAATACTAAAACAGTGATTCTCAACCTTTTCATACCAAGTACCACATCAGAAAATATTTGGCTTTCCAAGTACCAGGACAAAACTAAAACTATACCAGGACTTAACCAGTACAAAACAGGATAAAACCAGGACTAAACCAAAACTAAACTAGTACTAAACCGGGACAAAAAGGACAAAACCAGAGTAAACCAAGTCTAAACAAGGACTAGGCCCAAACTAAAACAAGAAAAACTTTTAAAGAAATCTGAATCCAGAGAGTGTTTCCAGATCCACAATTACTTCCTTAACCCATTTCTGATGTTTCCTGGAAGTTTCACCAAAATCTGACCATTAGTTTTTGGCGTTTTATTGCTAACAGACCAACTCACAAATCAACTGCAAAAAAAAAAAAAAAAAAAAAAAAAAACTTTCTTGGCTTAGGTAAATATAAACTTTAAAACTTGCAATGGCCCAGTACAAAGCTAAATGGCTACAGCTGAATTGCAGTATTCACCATCAGTACTGTCTACCTGCTGTCAAAACATTAAGAAAACACACACATACCCTAATGCTAACGTTACCATCAATACTAATCCCTGTCAAACCACACTAATTAGTTGCTCCAAAGTTGTGTAAGTATACCTATTGCGGAACTATTTCTCTATTTTATATTCCTGAAATAGCTAAAGTCTACACTGTGTTTGTCCTTGGTAGCTGGAGTTTTTAAGTTTACAAAGATATATATCAATATAATGGCGTTGTTACATAACATTCCAAAGCACAATATTGCTGCTATGTGCTGTGTTGAGTGTGTATGTCAGAGAAAAATAAGAGGAATGCCTGCTGTCATCAGAACCACAGAGTCCAAAGAGAGGATGTGCTGACTCAGGTGCAGTCAGGTGCTTTTAGACACACTCTTACACAAACCAGTCCAGCGCACAGGCCACCTGACAGGCTGCACACAAACCACACAGAGAAATAAGTAAAAAAAAAAAAAAAAAAAAAACTGAGGGTGTTCAGCAGCAAAATATTTTTCTACATCCTAAAAACAATAGGATACAGTTACAGTTTTTAATCACTTCAATTGGATGAAATGTGTGCATTAAATAGCATCATGTATGTACAGACATGTATGAATCACTTGCTTAAAAAAGACTCTGTAGCTCTGTAGAAGAGCCGGCTCTTATGGCTCCCAAATGGCTCTCTATTTAGTGTCACTTGAAGCATTTTATTTAGGCCTAATTTAGCAATTATGAATGGTTTGTGTGTTGGTGAACCATTTTTAATCAGTGAACCAATTTTTATTTTTTTATGAAGTTTGCAAGCACAAACTACAGTTACAAAATTCTGAAATAATTTTTGCTGTCTCCAATATAATCTAATTCGCTGTCTTAGAGCCCACCTAGCTTCTTTCACTTAATGATATGACCCTAGTCTGTTCTTACAAGGGATTGGCTGCATGTTGTGCCCATCAAAATAAAATTCCACTCAGCTTGTGTGGATTTTTAGCAGAGCTGAGCAGGAGTAGCTGAAGATTTGGCTCTCATCAACAGGAGTCGGCTCTTCTGATTCACTCCAAAGAATTGGTTCTTAGAGGCTCATTCACGAAAGACCCATCTCTAGTCAAATCTGCCCCCGAATTAGCCGGCACATTCTTGGTTATTTTGGATAAAAGATATCTTCTACTTCAGTATTAATCGTTGCAGATAAACGGCTGTTTATACGTCAGTTTCAAATCAAGCGCTGGAAATACGCCCTATGGAAGAGGAACCCGACCCACTTCTTTTGTGAAGAAAATGGGTGGGTCTGGCTGGACATGATAAGATGTACCTCAACCCCAAAGTAGCTGGCTCCAGACATCTGTGACCCTAAATATGGATAAGCAGGAGAATATGAATAAATTAATTTAAAAAGGTATGTAATAAGCCAACACATCAACTTGGACAGTCTATTCCACGTATATATTTATTTTTTGTAAGCTAGAGTTGATGGTGACTAGCTAATAAACATGATCTGGTGGAATGGCTAAATGTGTGTGCTCTGAACTCTGTGTTTTAAGAGCTCTAGCATTAAGTGGAAATGACTTATCTTGTAATTTGGTATATATAAACAGGTTTAATTGAATGACTTTATTGGTAACAGTGCAGAACATTTAACCTTGTAGGCTAGAGTCCTGCAAAAGTTTATGTGTCGCCTGGTCAACAGTCAAAAGACAGGCTTTCTTGACTCTAGACGGCCAGTATAAAAATGATAGATAACAGTAACTGACAGCCATCCCTAAAACTAGACCAGGGCACAGTTAGCTGGATGTGGTTTGTATCATGAGGAGCCCTAGGCCATGGGAATTCCATGGCCTGGTTTCACTGCACAGCAACCAAACTAAATCAATCTCTTAAATCTGACTAATCAAGTCTCTCTTCGACTTTTTACACCTATTCAGTTTAAATAAAATCTGAGGTGACATTTTCAAGTTCTCATAGGTTATATTACGCTACACAGTTGCAGATCATAACTTAAATATATGAACAAACAAATTTATGGCTGTGTTGCAAACTCAGAGTTACTCATGAGTCCCTGCATATTTATATAGTTGCACAGACACAGTAAGTGGATTATGGCAGACTTTTTTTTTTTTTTTTTTTTTGCAGTGTTGGTCAGGTGAGCAGGCACAAGCCGGGCTGGCTCCAGGGCATGCTCCTGACAGCTGCCATGTGCCTGACTGGAACTGACAGCTCGGGGCGAACAGAGGTGAGTTGGTGTAATGCACTGTCCTATTGTGCACATTCTTAGCTGTCCTTTCTGTCATACATAGCTCTCACTTTCCAACAATTGTTTGATCTCCGAGCACCGGTAGTAGCATCTACCAAAGCACATGTGGACGAGACATTACCACTCAAAGCCAGGGGCCAATTTATGAGAATAAAGAAATAAAACACACACAGAAATCCATGGTGGTTCAAACATGCACCGATGCAGGGGAAAAGCATTAGCATTCTGTCAGAGTTTCAGACAAGACTGCACCAGCTCTTCACACAGCCAACATGCAGCAGAGCAAAGCGGCAGCACCACAATCACACACACACACAATCACACACGCACACACACAAAACACTAGAGATAGACAGAGAAGCAAGTGGCATGGTAGTGTTTAGAAAGCTAAAGCTAAATGTAGAAGAGAGAAAGGGAGACATATAAAGTATATATCATTAAGGTTTAATCAAATCTAATTTAAGTAGATGATGAGATTAAGTGGGGTACCTTACTATTGAGTCTGGCCTTCCTGGCTTGTTTAGTTTTTTTATTCCTTCTCTCAGCTGTTTGCCTCCTGCCCAGAGCAGATCCCATTTCCCAGGTCAGCTACAGTCCCAGAGCCAAAACATTATCCACATGGCCATGCACTGTCCAGGACTCTTCTCTTCCCGCTCCTTTGCCCTACTCAGTCAAAGTAGCACATCCAGCACTATATTGTCCCTCCCACAAAGACAGCATGAGCACAGACAAATAGGGAGATGGTAAGGGGTGATTCTGCTTCATGGTGGAGAGAGAGAGAGTGCCAAGAGGCAGGGCAAACCGAGAGAGGAGAGTGAGTGGAGGAGAAACCCCCCGTAACAGTTGGAGTGATGTGAGCGTGAGTACACCTGACCCTGCATTCAAATGGTGCATGGCAATGGGGACTTATTATATCATAGAAAATACTGTCTTTGATGATAAATATTTGTATTTTAATAAGTGTTAGAAAACAGCCCTAACAATTCCAAACAATAGCAAAACAAAATGGGGTCAGCATACACATACACACACACACACACACACACACACACACACACACACACACACACACACAACCATTTCTTTCATTTCATAAAGTAATAATGATTTTGTGTTTCATGAATAAATGCCTCTAACAGTGGGAATGTACTGCTTCATGCTTCTCCATTTAAAAGTACTACATTTAACACAGTGGGCACTGCTGTAAGCCAACAGACAGTTTATACTGATATGAGCTCTATTTGATATGATACAACTCATCACTGAACACATGCTAAATGGCCTAGCTCTAAAGGGTGCTTTGTGTGCCTGTGACCATATTACCAAATAGTGCATTACTAAATGATCTCTCCGCCTCTTTAGCTTTCCAACCCCCTCCATTGCCATCTCAGTGGCCACACTGCTCAAGGCTTTTACTTAGCTGTGTATAATAGATACCTATCCACTCAAAGACTCATTTGTCATGTCAGTGGACACTGCATTGGTAAGATAAGATAAATAAAAAATAAAAAAAATATTTTGAAAGGCCTTTGCACTTATGAAGGCTAAACCTTAAACCTATACCAGAAATACACATAACTAAAATTCCTATACTGATACTAAATGTTCAAATAATAATATAATAATAATATAATAATTTCTATATTGGTAATAATGAAGGGCGAGGAGTCTGTTATAGCAGTACAGTAAAATGGATAAGAGAATGACCTTATTTTAAACTTTAGCCTGTGGCTACTGGTCTCCATACTAGCAAAGTAGGCTAATGCTTGACCTCTGGCAAACAGGGCCGCCTCTGCAGAATGAATAGTGGACAAAGCTATTGATAAAGCTGCAAAGCAAGCCACAACAAGCTTTATTTTGTCAGTCAGTTTAAATATCAGTTTAAGTGTGGACAAAGCTCATGTCAGGACCAGACTGCATCAAGAGCCAACACCAATGCAACACAAGTCTGAAACAAACGAGACAAGCAGCTGTAATCAAATCATATGGTCAATGATCAATAACAAACTGATGGGGGTTTGACAATAAAGACTTTGAAAATAAAAAAATAATACAACATGACCACTCCAACACAAGAATGATATGAACAGATAAACAAGTTATGGTCTACAATTCTTCTTGATTTAAAATCTACAGTTAGCCGACACCACTACAAAATCAAACAAAGACTTTTACCAATGAACCTGAGATCTAATTCAGGTACTACAATACTACTTGATGCAAATAAATGGACAAACATTGTTGTCACTTGTCGTCTATTATAAATAGCTACTTTGGTTCAACACGTATGTCATACTGCATTTAAATAATAACCAGGGGACAACAGCAGCTCTGTGTGCACCCTGAACTGACCAGACGAGAGATCAGACAATATTTGAGAACATGACTCATCCCTCCAAACACTTTTTCTTTTACTGCACCACGTTTACAATGTCACTCTTTTATTCTTTATTAAAGAGCAGCTAGGAATAGCAGAAAGTGATATATAGTGCAAAACATAAAATGTTATCTCTAAACTGTGCTCACATGACCATTTAAAAAGGGACATAGAAGGCATGAAACAGATCAATAGTACAGAGCTGTAGTAGAAATTTAGAGATGAGATAGGTTTGTATATTACCTTAGTGTGGAGCTTTGATAATTGTTTTTCATCCAGGTATGTTTGGGTGTAGACTCGTCTTTTATAGCGAAACTGAAAAATATAAGAAAAACAAATGTGGATTTTATTCACTGTTAAATTTCTTACATCAGTAATTCACAAAAAGCTGTGTTTGTATGGAGCTATATTTGTTTCAATAAAATGAACTGATGCAAAACTAAAATGAATTGATGCAACAATAAATGTATTGATGCAACTAGAATTATTTATTCAAAAGGCCTAATTTGTGGCTTGCATGCAGCGATTTTTGCAAATAAATTCTAATTTGCAAATATACACTGCTCAAAAAAATAAAGGGAACACTTAAACAACACAATGTAACTCCAAGTCAGTCACACTTCTGTGAAATCAAACTGTCCACTTAGGAAGCAACACTGATTGTCATCAGTTTCACTGCTGTTGTGCAAATGGAACAGACAACAGGTGGAAATTATAGGCAATTAGCAAGACAGCCCCAATAAAGGAGTGGTTCTGCAGGAGGTGACCACAGACCACTTCTCAGTTCCTTGCGTTTTGGTCACTTTTGAATGCTGGAGGTGCTTTCATTCTAGTGGTAGCATGAGACGGAGTCTACAACCCACACAGGTGGCTCAGGTAGTGCAGCTCATCCAGGATGGCACATCAATGCGAGCTGTGGCAAGAAGGTTTGCTGTGTCTGTCAGCGTAGTGTCCAGAGCATGGAGGCGCTACCAGGAGACAGGCCAGTACATCAGGAGACGTGGAGGAGGCCTTAGGAGGGCAATAACCCAGCAGCAGGACTGCTACCTCCTCCTTTGTGCAAGGAGGTACAGGAGGAGCACTGCCAGAGCCCTGCAAAATGACCTCAAGCAAGCCACAAATGTGCATGTGTCTGCTCAAACGGTGCATGAGGGTGGTATGGGGGCCCGATGTCCACAGGTGGGGGTTGTGCTTACTGCCCAACACCATGCAGGACGTTTGGTATTTGCCAGAGAAAACCAAGATTGGCAAATTCGCCACTGGCGCCCTGTGCTCTTCACAAATGAAAGCAGGTTCACACTGAGCACATGTGACAGATCTGACAGAGTCTGGAGACGCCGTGGAGAACGTTCTGGGACATCATGTCTCGCTCCATCCACCAACGCCACGTTGCACCACAGACTGTCCAGGAGTTGGAGTTGGCAGATGCTTTAGTCCAGGTCTGGGAGGAGTTCCCTCAGGAGACCATCCACCACCTCATCAGGAGCATGCCCAGGCGTTGTAGGGAGGTCATACAGGCGTGGAGGCCACACACACTACTGAGCCTCATTTTGACTTGTTTTAAGGACATTACATCAAAGTTGGATCAGCCTGTAGTGTGTTTTTCCACTTTAATTTTGAGTGTGACTCAAAATCCAGACCTCCATGGGTTAATAAATTTGATTTCCATTGATAATTTTTGTGTGATTTTGTTGTCAGCACATTCAACTATGTAATGAACAAAGTATTTAATAAGAATATTTCATTCATTCAGATCTAGAATTTGTTATTTTAGTGTTCCCTTTATTTTTTGAGCAGTGTATTATTTGCAATTTTTTCACAAATCAATTATGTTTTTTCACTTATAAATTTGCTGTTTTGCATGTGAACAGTCCAATCTGCATTTGTGGATCGCTCCATTTGTGCATTCATCACCTCTGCGCATTTGGATCTTTTTGAGATATTCGTCCTGCATTTTGAGACAGCAAGATTTATTCACAAAAGAAATCCTGTTCCAATGATGACCACTGGGTGTATGCAGCTATATTGTAATTTGCAAATATAAATATAAATATAAATTTGCATTTTGCGTGTAAATATTTGATTATGCATTTGTGGATTGCCCTACGTGCACATTCAGCCCTTCCAATGCGCAAACCAAAGACTATTCACATGCAAAACTGCAGATTTATAAATGGCAAACTTGATTGATTTAGAAAATAATTGCAAATAATATGGAATTAATAATAATTGGATTTTATTTGCAAAAATTGCTACATGCAAGTCACAAATTAGGCATTTTGAATAAATCAATCTAGTTTCATCAATACATTTTCTGTTGCATCAATTCATTTTAGTTTTGCATCAATTAATTTTACTGAAACAAATATAGGGCCATAGTGCTTGTGCTTTGATAAGAGACTGTAATAAAATGATCACCTGTCTTATTGGTGGTCATGTGTTATGACAACCTGGCTAATAAGCAGCTCCATACACAACAAACTGCCATGCACTGTGTATTTTGACTGCTTTCTATGAGAACCAGCACTAACTTGTAATTTGAGCTTATCTGTAGAATCAGACTGCACAGGCCAGCCTTTGCTCCCCATCACCTTTCACCAGTTCACCACTGTTCTTTTCTTGGACCACTTTTGATAGTTACTCACCACTGCACAATTTGGACCTTGTCAAACTCACTCATATCCTTGCTTTTTGCCATTTTCTAACACAATTTTTTGAACAAAATGTTTACTTGCTGTCTATAATATATCCCACTACGGAAGCACTGAACTGCCACAGTGAAAGGAAAAAATATGAGTAGCATTTCTCATTAATACAAGAAAGTTTCATGTTATAACAAGATCTTTTTCTTGTTAAAACGTGATAATATTACAATAAAATGAGATCATTTTCTCATTATAATGTGATAACTTTCTCATTAAAGCATGATAACTTTCTCGTTTAAACAGGAACATTTTCTCATTATAACGTAATAACTTTCTTGTTAAAATTATTTTACTTACTCATTGGCATATAAGAAGTTCTTTATGTATATTGTATGAATGTAACGATTCTACATAAATTGTCTAAAAATCGATGCAAAAAAGAGACATTTTGAATCAGTGTGGGAAAAAAATTAAATGCCTCTTTAAAACAGCATGCAGCCCACTGGCATGTAATCTGGCTCACTTGTTTGGCGCTAGACATCATTACCTGTCCATTTTACTTAAAAGAAACATGCATTTATATCAAGTTTTAGGTTACAGAACTCGTAAAATCACTAGCCTTGTGTGCCGGGATACAGTCATTGGTTAAAAAGAGATCATGTTTTCCCATAATGCCTCACAAAATGTTACACTAGGTCAATCAGAGCAGCACAGACTACAATGGAGCAGATGGAAAGATGAATGGAGGCACTATTTACGTTCTAAACCAGGGAAAGCATGATCTCGTTTTAACAAGGAAGTTATTACGTTATAAAAAGAAAATTATATTATTTAAACGAGAACTTTAACGTATTATCACGTTTTAAAGAGAAAATTATCTCGCTTAAATGAGCAAATAATCTCATTTTAACATAATATTATCATGTTCTAACAAGAAAAAGATTTCATTAAATGGTGAAACTTTCAGTGCTTCTGTAATCCCACCCACAAAGGTTGCAAAAAATCATGTGTTATTCTTGTGTGTTATTTACTTCACCTGATTGGTGTATTTTAAAAGTAAGCTATTAGCAAAGTAAGATACATTTTTAAAGCTTGAATATGGTCCAAGAGTGACAACTGACTTACAGCAGATGTCCTGCGTATGGACTGCAATGTCTCATCTGACATCTGAGATCATACTAGATCATACATAGATGGATATGAACCAGCAAGACCAGCATGAGTGTCCATGCTCTATTAAACAACCAGTGTGAAGGTGTACATATATGTGACAACTGGGAGGAACTAGCTCATGGGGTCCTTTGCTCTGCTCTGTTGACCCTGGGTTCACTCAAGGCAGGGATGAGAAATCCTACTTCCCGATGAAGGAGAGAATGTGGCTAAATATGTGTCCAGGTCTCTTTCTAAAAAAAGTGTATTGACCATTTATTTCACCCTTGGCTTCAAACCAAGTCACCAATCAAAGTACAGAAAAAGCAGCAGCCCCAGTGTCTCTTTGACATGCTCAGGATATTGCATGTTATTATTCTGAAATGACATCCTAAAAGTGAGTGCTTCTGTTGTTAAACTTAGCAAGTGACCACATTGGAAATTTAAAGCTCAATATCCTCTCCCCCAGACACACACTCCTGACATGCGGGGTGTGCTATCAGAACTTTCTTGACTCATAATCATCTAACCTCCTCTGATCTTTAGTGTCACATATGTACTGCTAACACCTCATGGGTGTGACTGTCCATCACACAGCAAGCCCCAGGGTTGAGCACAGCAACCTGGCATTGCCTTAAATTCCAATCACATTTAATATAAGCTAAAGGTGCCAGCTACATTTTCATCTGGTCAGCTTGTGTTATCTCATATAAGACATCAGGCGTTCTATTAACCTCCTGTTCACTGGTCTCTGTTTTCAGTGTCGCCAGGCCTTCCTCCTGCATACAAGATGATTTGTGTGGCATTGCTCCACAGGGTAATCCACTGCAAAGCAAAGGGTGCTGAGCAACTAATCGAGGCTGTCAATCATATCAAGTGGATCCCTGGAGCTCAGGGAACAACTGTTGGTCAATCAATAACACACAGCTGAGAGGCAGGTGACTGCACAGATGAGCAGGGGTCCAGTTTGTGCTAAGTTAAACATGAAATTATAATTCATCAAACAATGTCAGTTCATTACCTTATTTCAGAAACAGGTATTCATAAAAATATATACATATATTTGTGCATTCTCTTGACTGATATGAAAAATGCTCCTCAACACAATGATGAGGAAGCCCTACAATTACATGATGACAGCTTCTGCAGACATACTGTCAGTGTGCACTGTGCTGTCAGTCTGCTCTGAATGATATATCATGACAGAAAAATCATTCTGTGTGCGCAATGACTCCCACACACTTTAATCACAATTCGTATATTTATGTCAAAAAATACTTATATCGTTTCCACAGTTTATATGTTTAATTTCAACATACTGTATAAAGCTTAGATGAGTCAAGTCAAAAACTCAATTTGCTAATGTACATGTAATGGAACTTATGTAACTGCGAATCAAGGCCTCTGATCAATTTGAAGGAATGAGTAACCATTGAGGGGTTTTGCCATTTTGCATGTGCAAACCAGTCCATCGTGTCATACATGGCTCTAGACTTACCTCTAGGTAAGGTACAGGTGCAATTGATGGAAAAGGGTATTCCCTTAACTGTCTCTCCTCATCCAGGAACTTGCCAGCTTTGCCATTGAAAGCTGGCTGAAAAAGGCCGTAGTTGAGAACATCCTTCAGGCTCTGGTTGAGGCTACACAGAATCCGTTGTTTGGACAGCCATATAGGAGCATCCACATTGAATTTCAGGCATTTCTACAGAGACAAAAGAAAAGGATAAGAGAGGGTTAGTCACCTGGCATTTAGAAATACCACACAGTGTACCTGCATGGGTACAGTCAAGTGCAGAATACCTTTAATGGTATGGTATGATTACATAAATTTAACATTTAACGTCTGATAATGGGGCTGATGACACTTTTATTCCTTATTCATGTACATGGTTACTGTTTCACTTGACATTCTATAAAGGTGGTTCAATAGTCATTTTCAACATAACATTTTGCAATTTCATGCCAGTAGCAATAGCCATATTGAAGCAAAACACCCTTATTATGACTGAAGGTGAACAATTTACCACAGGAGTCTTGCGTCATGTTAAGAGATATGAGAACAAAGTCACACAAAAAGTCCATACAAATACACACTGACAGCTACAGATAAAACATCTTGGTAAAAATGTGGTTATTATTCTCCCATTGATTCCTTAAGTTTATTTTCTTGAACTAGATTGTTGATCATGTCTGTTAGACAACAAATCCACTGTATATACACATAACAGTGCTGTACTTTTATGCAATAGAGACGACAAATTGTACTCGTAATCGCCCCCTGCTGGTTTGACAGCAAACCTTTTAATGTTGTGTGATAGTGCATGTAGAAGGATTTAAGTGAATGGCAGAATCAGGGCAAAAAGAGCAGGAACAGATTAGATCAAAGCCACAGATACAGAGTGACAAGTGTGTTTATCAGTTGACATAACTTACACAAACATTGACGCTGATGTTAGTGCATGCATACATATAGCCCCATGGATTGAGAGGAGAAAATTTCAGATGTGAGAGAAAGCAGGTGTGGAGCACGCTGCACTGTGGACATCAGAAGACACAGCTGATTTGTCAGGAACTGTGAATCACCCGTTTAGTGCAGTATGTTTCATGAACAGACTCCAAGGCAGCATGCAATAACAAGTGACAGCAGGAAGACTATGAGAGCCATTAGTAAGCTTTTACTGTTGCTCACATGCCTGTCAACCTTATTCATATATTTATATATTTAGTGTGACAGCTAACATGACTATGCACTCTCACATATGATGGCACTGCTATCAACTGCTGTATGCAAGACATTCACATTCAACATTCAAGTAAAAAAAAAAACTAACTGCTCAGCATGTGACCCTAGTGTTAACACAAATAAAAACTTAGCATACTTATTTGTACATGTTAAAATCAGAATAAACCAAAGTTAAAGAACAAAGCCATGCTGGGCTGAAGTATAAATATGATTTTTTGCAATATATATTTTTGTTAATATGTGCATCATTGTCTCCCTGGCTCTTCATACTTGTCTGGTGATTAAACACCATGGGGTAAAACATTTACCATTTAGCAACAAAATCAACAAGAGGCTTTCAGATAAGAGTTGCAGCCAGACAAGAAAAAGTTCAATATAATACCTATACCTATATTCTGGTGTGAAAAATAACCTACTTGAAGTCCTTATACTAGTCCTAAATACTTATGGTTAGAGCATTTGTATCCAAAAAGACCTCAGCTAGTAGCAGTTTTCTAACAGCTATCCAACCTTCAGCTAAGTACAACAGTTTGAGAAAAATGGTCTGCATTGCCTCACAGCAACAAGGTTCAGAGACCCTTCTTTCTCCAGACGCACCAATATTCACAGCCCAAAGATATGGGTGAACTTATGAGGTGAGTCTAACTGCCCATGGAAAATAAATGTGTCCTTCCATGTTGTCCAACTGTATGCCCATAGCAGATAGGATAGGCCCAGCCAGGCAGCCCATTAAAATTTATAGTGAAATCACATGCATTTACAAATAAATGCATGTGATTACTATACTTCTATACTTCTAGAAATTCTAACATTTATTCATTTACATTTTGCATTGACATTACAACTTTTCTAGTTGTATGATAATAATATAAATTTTGATATTGCCCCTTATTAATGCACAGATTGCATCATTTACCATCTAAATTCAAAACATGGCCTAAAAGTGACTTCCTAATTATGGTGTATACAAGGATGATGCATGAAGCAGAATATGACTTTAGTATCTGAAAAGCCACAGATGGCACTCAGACACAATAGAGGAGACAGGCCATTGTTGTTGCCTTACAGCATTATGTGATGTATGGACAGAGCAAAGAGGGCCGGGTAAAGTGAGGTGGTGAGCTGAGAGAAGAATGGAAAGTTAAATGTCTCTCCAAAGACCTCTGGCTGTCACTGCCCAAATGAAATATGCACTAATTAAAAGTACAAGTACAAGTATTTATTGGCATAAACAAGTATAATCTTTCCTTAGTATTGTCAGCTCATGAGTCGCTTAGAATTGCAATAGATGTTTCTATATCTTTTTTATCTTTTTAAACTGTTTAATTCATATATTTGAAAAGCAGATATAGCACTAACATTTTTACATTATTCCCATTCAGAACAGAACCTACCACCAGGGCTGGTTGAGCTGAAGAGCTACAGTTAATCTGTAAACCACGTGAGTTAAGTCAAACCAAAGCAGTCTTCATGGGGCATCTCTGGGGAGTTTGTCTGTGCCCTGACCTGCTCTGAAAGCACCAAAAACTGGCTCCATGGGCCACGTCGATGCGCCCCTGGGTTGAGTCGCTCTTTTTGGTGTTTTCAGCATGTGCCTTGCTAAGTGCCACAACAATGTTTTTTTTTTGTTTTGTTTTTTTGCAGTTTGGGAACAAAAGCACCTCTCCTTCGTGGAGCACTGTGCGGAGCACAGGTGGATGCGCCTCCAGCCTCCAATACACATTCAGCACCACAACTCACTCGACTAGCTAAAACTAGAATTGACGCTGGGATAGAATCTATGAATATTGCCTCAACATAAGACACTGGAGTAATCACATAAGGACTGAACATCAAAGAGGTGTCTCCTCATAGGATCGACGCACACGAACTTGTGCCAGGAGTTGCCCTATGGCTGCATCAGTTGTCTGATTCTTCTTGCGCTAAAAGAATCTCAATGTTAGTGCGCTGTAGGCTAATTAAACATCCAGTATTTATGTCACCTTACACCAGTGCCCAGGGCACACAACTCGTTCTCCCCAGAACTAAACAAGTCAAAAAAAAAAGTAGTAAAGTGCCCAAATGAGCAGTAATTATGAGAATACAAATACTGTATGTCATCCTTGTTTTTGGTTCAACATTAGAGCTAAAGTTAAAACACTGCGCAAATACAAGGGATGGCCTGGTGCAGAAAGACACAGAACATTCTAACCAAGGATTAAAAGTAGCCTATTACTTACTTTTGTTATTTTTTATTATAGAATTAAATTTGTACCCATTAGGCGGAGTACACCCCGGACAGGGGCCAGCTTGCTGCAGGGCTGACACAGAGACATACAAACAACCATTCACTCACTAGGGTCAATTTAGAATCACCAATTCACCTAACACACCCAAGTCTTTGGGCGGTGGGAGGAAGCCAGAGTACCCGGAGAGAACCCACAGTAACACGGGGAGGACATGCAGACTCCACCCAGAAAGAATTGTGAGTTAGCCGGCCCGAGGATTGAGGATTGTAGGATCAAACCCACAATCCTCTTGCTGGGAGGGGAGAACACTAACCACGCTGCCACCGTGCCCCCCCGAGTACATAATATGTATAAAGATAATGTATTTTTATTTTTTCACCTGGAAAACATCCTACAGACTGCTAATATATCTATGAGTGTATAACCTCAGCACTTACTGTATAGGAGTGATAGGAGTGGCCATGTTATGTGGAAGCCTCATAGTGTGTATAGCTGAGTTGTACATTACCTTCCACTGGATATGTTGGACTATGTTTGAAACCATGAAAATCTCTATTAGCATAAATATCTCAGCTACAATCACACTTTACTGCTGGGTAGAGCTTAGTTTGGGCCAAAAAATCCAGCCTGAACCAACTCGAGTCCGTTCACGTTCAGTCCAAACCCTGACCTAAACCTGGACCATTATGTGTAATTATGGGCCAGAATAACCTGACCTGAGCCTATAAACTGACGTTTATACAACAGTTTTTTTAACTGACAGTGCTGCCTAGCTATAGCTAAACATGTGTGTTAATCTTCCCTCCTTTAGTCTCACAGGGACACAGAAGAGATCCATAGTTTTGTACAGGACCAAAGGCATTTGTCCTCCAGGGGATAACTTTCTTCGCTCCCTTCGCTCTTTGTTTATAGACGCAGCAACAAAGAGCAGACTTCTCCCGTCTTTCACAAAAGAGTTTATTGCTATACGGCACATTAATATCGCTCTACATTTTGCGCCTGTAGTCAACTAACCAGCCCCTCTCGCAACCTCTCTCAAATTAGATAAACTTATCCACTCTGCAGGGTCGTTCTTAAACAGCGCGCATCAACATGCACAATTATTCACACTTGCACTCGCTGCGTAAAAGAGCACATGGCTCGGTGTTGTAGCCTAGGCCGGGCTACACACTCTAAAACCTGCTCCCAGTTGAGCAATAGGTAATACAGTAAAAATCTCTGAATTATATTGCATTGCAGAAATTGTGATTCTTGTGTTTTATTTTGTCACATAAATCAGACCAATGAACTATTATTATTGTAAAATGTTGCCATCTCCCTCTCTCCCTCACCCATTATTTCAAGCAGAAATTGTTCTATGAACACAGCTGCTACAGAGGACCACAATAAAAGGGCACATCTGGTTGTAAACAAAATATTGTAATATATAGACCACTATGCTTTCAGTCACAGGCCATTGCCATTTGGAAAGTGATCCATTTAAAAACAGTAGAACATGGGTTTGCTCTACTCCTTCCCACAAAATAAAATGAACACACCACACATTTTTTCTTTGAACTATTACCATCTGATACACCTGGGAACAGCACTGATTCAATTAACTTGGATTAATGGGACACCTTCGAAATGGAAACACCTTGAAAGGCACAGTAAATACCTACTACACTCTCTATTCACAGAGAAAATGCTGTGGCCGAACTTAACCTAATTATGGACAATGGTGCGTGATTCTGGCAAGTCCATTTATTACAAAGTTAGTAATTTGTGTTCCATGGTTCACTGTCAAGAAAGCTAAGCAGAAAGTGGAGACATCTCTAAACTCAAAGGGACTATATGTTGATTCTTCACATTACTTTATATGGTATAATATCCCAAAATACAATCTTTGTGTTGAGAAGTACCTACATAGTCAGTATTCTATAAAATGCAAAACCTAACAACTGTGGTCTGGATGATGAGAGGTTTCACAAAGTAAGTTAGCAACTTGATTGTTTCTCTGTGGAGCTGTGACCACACTCATGTGAAACAGGTCAAGATAGCACTATCAACGGGTAATATATATTTTACCACAAAACTACACTAAACTAATCTGTTATATAGTGGTACCATAGATTAAAACAAACCTTGTCCAAATGGCGTTCTTGTTTAACCATTTACACTTAAGATTAAGTAAGAACCAACCAAAGACAACATCCAGGCCATTTTACACATGTAAAATGTTAAAAGCTAGTGTCACAAAGTATTAACTGTTTATCGGCTACAATTTAAGCCAGAACATCACTATGTACGGGTTGGTTGGTGTTTTTGTTTTTTGTTTTCTTTGGTATAATTTGATAAAAAAGGCACACTGCAATTCCATAACACACACTCATCTTTTTAGTTTCCTTGTATAGTACATGTGTTCTCATGGGACTTGTTACTTTACTCACATAAATCCATCACGTCCTCCACAGAGAAATACCTATGCATCCAAATCACTGCTGGTCGACCACTGGTATGACAGTACTAGCCAGGGCTTAATTTGTAAATCAAGCGATGCTTGAGCTGCTACACGTAATTACTGCGCTTTTGTAGACTCACTCTGTCACAGACCTACTGTGTGCGGCCACCAGTCTGAAACAAGAACACAGACAGACTCATGCAGCTGTGGTCAGTATAAACAATGTCTAGACTAGGAAAGGGAGCACACGGCTGAAGTAAGCTTTCAGCCTATTTCCCTCCTTTTGCTTTCGCTTCTTTTTAGTGACTGCCATGAAGCGCGCAGACTTCTCTGCGTAATGGCGTTTCACGGTTCCAGGCTCTGTGACCTTCAGCGCGTTGGCTCGAGCTTACAGATGCATTTGAACAAACAAACAAGAACAAACTGCTGTGGATCTATGTCCCCTGTGCACAGGAAATATAATGGGGGAATAAAAAGCGCACATCAAGGGCGCCTGGAGTAAGGTTTATCTGCATAACTATGGCTATGTAACAGTGACACTGGCGTTTAACTGGCCCCGGGTCTCATCCTGTGACACACGATCAGCGCATTAGCTCTAGCTTCCATATGCATTTGAGTAAAAGAACAAACTGACGTGGCACTGCCATGTCCCGTGCGCTCTCAGGCGCAGTGGGGAAATAACGCGGCACATCCAAAGCGCATCACGCAGGTCCCTTCCGCATAACCAAAGGACAAACCTCAACAGATTTACTGTCTTCTGGCTGTAAGCAAACACATCACTTTTGACTTAAAGAGCAGCAGTCACCTGTAGCTCCACTCGCGTTTGTAAAAACACACAGCCTACTATGGCTCTGTGCAGCTCTGTGGATGCAGCGGGGATTGGGCGGGGTTGGGGGACATCTCAAGGTACGCACAGTGCATACTGCTGTACACCTGCAGGCACCACTGGTGTTAACAGTGGTGAATAGATCTTTCAGTTTGACGTGATGTCTTTTCCACTGGATTCCCTGTACACTCTATAGACATGAATTCAACATATGAAGCGCATTATTGTGAAAGGCTCAAGCGTGGCTTTTATGTTTAAAACATATTCATATCTGTGTAATTACACCTCCGAACTTCAACACAGGTTTAGGAGGACAAAAGCGTCAAATGTAGTCAACACTTTGTTCTGAGTTGTGCCTGAGTTACTGGATCCAAGCAAACAGTTGCCGGATCAGACCGCATCAAAATAAGGGAGTTTCCGGATCCATTTCTGGCAAGATCTGGCTCAAATTAAGCCCTGGTACTAGCTTTTGACAATAAAGCAATTGTTTACCGTTAGTAATGTGAACAACATGGTGTTGCTTTGATAAAACTACAAAACTACAGTATAGAATAGAGGCTTTTCCACATGGTTTTGTATACAAAAATATCAGCCAGGCTGTGTAACCTTTTCAGAGGCTGATACAGCTATGGTAGCCCTTTAGGGAATAGAGATTCAGTCTGCAAAAAATGTGTCTGTCCTCCAGAATTTGTTAGATCTTCTGCTGCTTAAGCATTAAGACAAAGAAAAATTGTATTATTTTGATGTAATTACACTGTTAAAAGCATATTTCTGACTAAATGGTTCAGATTTGTTCAACTACATACTACATTTTACAAGCACATACATGCTTTAAATGTTCTTTCTTGGATATCACAACACCTGTTTGCCTTTGGTTAATGGGTTATTACAAGTTTCTATGGAGATCTACGACACAAAGTGAACTAGCTTTGTGACACAGTAAACTCAGGGTTAATCCTAAAATTACCCCTCTAACCTCCTAATCCAGCTTTGTCAGACAGGGCCAAAGTCCACTCACCACTACCTGCCTGGAGGCCTCCATGACCCTTCAGCCAAGGTAAGACAAGCCCTTATTCCATTCGACAAGGAACACCCCTTTGACAATTAAATTACTGTAGCAGCTTTCTGCTGAGGATGCTATGTCAACTGGACAGAGCATTACAACAAAATGGCTGGCTATTTTGCTTGGACAGAGTTCAGTTGTTAAAAGCAGCAGCTCACAGAGGTTAGACTCTACAATGATTTGTCTGCAAAGTCATCTGTTTTACTTGCCAAAATGATGGAAACACTGGGTGACTGTCAGTAAATAAAGAGAATAACTGCCTGAGTTTAAAGAAAAATGGATTTGTGGCGCAGATTGACTAAAACAACATCCTCCACACTCAGACGCTGATTTTGGAGTACTTTGGTTACCTTTGATCAATAAATCCACTACTCGAGTTGCAATGGAGTTGGTGAAAGTCAAAATTACAAATACAATCTAGAGTTGTGCTGTATGCAGTAGCCTAATGACCCAGATACTGTGAAAGTGGTGTAGATGTATGCATGTGAGTCAGTAGGAGGTTCAAGTTGTGTAGTTTCCAACTGAGCAGCCTTACACGGTATTGCTTAGAGGAACCTTATCTTTCATCTGCAGAGATCCCTGGACCTGAATTTCTAAAGAGTCAGAAGGCTGTAAGTTCTGGTCACATGCCACCAGCAGCCACTTCACATTCAACACTTGTCCTTGTTGTATTCTAAACTCACCCCAACCAGAACCAAAGGACTGCTACTAAAAGAGATCCACGCGTTAACAATGCAAACTCATGTTGCAACAAAGACACATTTATAACTGTCCATTCTGTCACTGTTTTTTTTTTTTTTTTAATACTTTGTTCTCCTGCAACCCTCTCAAGCGCTGCACTTCAAACTTTACCAAAGTGTCTGCATTCTCCAGCAAAGGAGCAAGGCAGCAGCACGACACAGAAGACTCTCCTGCATCTTAATAAGCACATCACACAGGTGCAGTACAATACAGGCTGCAGCAAAGTGTGGACAAAGCACCAAAGTAAAGGAAAGAGTGTGCTTGAACTAACATTTAACTGACCGTACAATTGATGATTAGGTGGTACATGGGTGTAGTGGCTTAGTTTTAATGATATTATATAAGGGCAAGAGAACAGAGTGTAATTAAAATGAAAAAAAATCTATCTAAGGACATCAAATAAAATACTGGCTCCTGAATGGACATGTACAGTAAATGAAGAGCTGCATCCAGCTTCTAAGATGATGATGTTCAGGTGGGTCATCATTTTGTCTTGATTGAATTTGGCTCAAACAGTGACTGAGGTAA
This sequence comes from Bostrychus sinensis, assembly GCA_020698575.1. Lineage (NCBI taxonomy): Eukaryota > Metazoa > Chordata > Actinopteri > Gobiiformes > Eleotridae > Bostrychus > Bostrychus sinensis. Next base: position 28,835,855 of record CM036251.1, on the reverse strand, counting down.
TTGGTACTCCACTGAATGAGCTCCACCAAATATGTGCAACAGGGCACGCACCAGCTGCATAATAACCTGTCACAACTCCTGGAACTTGTTGAATGGTTCGAATGGACATTAACTTATCTCAAGTGATTAACCAGACACTGACCCTATCTCACAGTGGTAAAGATACAGTGTTGAGACCTGGTTCACATTGAGGCCTCTTGTGGCTGGAGTTACTAGCTTGTCATCTCACAAGGGTAAAGGATTTAAAAACAGCCATGGTTCAGATGGTGTTCCAGATCCACCCAAAAATAAATAATATATGTCTTGGCCCATTACTGACCTTTACTGAAAATGTCAATATCCAACACTCTCTCACTCACTCTTGTTAACAACGGAAAAAACAAGCCAACCAACATACCCACAACAAACCCACAGCAAAAACTTAACGTCTTTGGCTGGGGAACTAGTCTGTTATTTGGCCCAAAAAATTCTATCTGCAGATATTATTTACATATAATATACTGGGGAGTTGTAGGGTCATAGCTTTAAAAGCAATGAAAGATATAAAGTATCTTAATAAAATTAGGTACAACTAAAAGATGTAATGAACTACATAGAGCCATAATGATGATGATAATGATGATGATGATGATTATGATGTAATGGGTTTATTCAGCGCCTTTATAGATACTCAGAGTGCTTTATATTGTGTTATTCATTCACTCCTCAATCACACTCACTGGTGGTGAGCTTAGCTACTTCTGTAGCCACAGCTGCCTTGGGGCAGAATGACAGAGATGTGGCTGCCATTCTAGGCCTATGCCCTCTCCAACCACCACCAAACACACAATCATGCTAACACTTTCATACACCAGTGCCAGAGACACTGGCGGTAATGTGGGGGAAGTGTCTTGCCTGAGGACACAATAACAGCATGCAATGCTGGTAGTGGCGATTGAACCGTCAACCTGTGGGTTAGTGGGGGAAAGTCTCTACCGACTGAGCCACTGCCACCCCATCTACGGCTAAAATGTGTCTTTTTTCCCTCTTCTCTTCCATTTTACTGAGCTATTTGAATGCTGGACCTCAGAAAACCCTTAGCATTCAATCAAATGGGAGCCTTTTATCCACGATAGCCTGTTAGAGATCAGGGCAAGAATATAGTCATTCAAACAGTCCACAAACAACACATGTACATCTACTAGCAGAGGCACATCTACAAAATCTGCTAAGATTACTGTGTCAATGACCTTTCTCTTAAGTAATATCATATCTCTGCTGGTTCACAAAAGTATGTGTCTGTTGAAGGAGGTATATAGTAGAGTTTTAAAAATGGATGGATGGATTTCCGAAAATCTTTTATCATTACTTTAACTGGAGTAAAACTCAGCTCCTACCTTTTGGTTTACTGCAGCGCCCATAAGCACAAATAGGAACACACACTAGCAAAGACAACAAATAGCCATTAAAGCCTCTTCTCCATTATTGTTGACAGGCGAGACTAAATATGCCAACAAGATGTACTGTTAATGCCAGTCACAAAGAAAACATGTACACTCCAGGGCTGACTCACCACAGGCACATGTTTGGTTATTAAAAATGCAATTAAAATACCTGTACTCAGCCTATAATCAAAGATTCATCACAGGCTGTGTCAAAGAGTGTGACCACATCAATTTTCAGTGTAGACCGCTCCATCAGAAACCAATCACTGTCTTATCTCCATAAAGCAGCATGCTAAATTTCTCTAAAATTACTCTTTATAAATTGCCAAAGCATAATAAAGGGGTGTGATTGGGTTATTTGCAACGGTGATGTGTCAATGAAATTGCAGTTTACAAAAGACAGACACAAAGCATAAGATTCAGCAACACCCAAAAATACCTCCATAAAGTTATGTGGACATAACCTTCACAACCTTTTTATTAACTGTGAAAACCTTTTGTATTAAAATAATTTTACCATGTTAAATAAAACCCAGCATGAGTTTTTTATTATTTGAGTGTAGTTTTAGCAGAGCTAACACTTTATCTATCAGTACTAACCACGACTTAAACTCAGCTAATTTTTTTTATTAAATACTAGCACTATTATCTTTAGACAAGTAGTGAACTGACACAAAAGACTAGAAGATAATATGGTAAGAATATGTAACAAAAAAAAAAAAAAAAAAAAAAAAAAAACAGATTATAGAGGCTTGAATTGACATTAAAGATGTTTTGCTGTCTTGAGTAAGGTTTCAACTAAGTTTATGTCAGGACAGGGGCAAATGGACACACATACACACTCACTGATAGAAGTCTGTTTTATGAGATAGGAATATGTGATACACGTTACACTAGGTCAAAAATCTCTTTATCTTGCGCACCATCCCTTGAGGTGTAGTGGACAGTTGGAGCTGGGAATATGCTAGACACGTCGAGTGCCACTGTGAATGAAGTTAAAAATAGCCACAGGAGGAGGTAGACTTTCTATCTAGAGAGGCGCCCCAAAATAAATGATACACCATCTGTCCATCCACAAGTGCATTTGTCTGTCAAGCCCACTCTCATTCACAGGACATGATAAAACCACTTTTGGTGAGTAAAGTCATGTTGTCCTATACTGACACAGAAGCTTTGACTCCTTTGTGTTGTATGTTCCTGGAGAGGAGTTTACAACTAAACAATACCTAATTGCATTAAGTTTAAATATGATTTAAATCCAGCCATTTTAATATATTATATAATTAATTTTCATACTTAAAACACAATATTGTTCAGGTAGCCAATTTACCTGACCTACTAACACAACTTTGGAACAACCAGAAACTAGCTCGAACTAGATTGTATTTAATGGCCAACAGTTAAAATGGAGTCTAACAACAAATTGGGCAAATCATTAAGATGCAAAAGTATTCCAGCAGTAAATGTTTGGCTGTATTTAGAAGGGAAAGATTGTGAATCTATTACAATATAAGAAATGCAAAAGCATTAATATGTACTTTCATGTGTGAAAACTGGTTTTGAACAAAAATACTTGTTTCAATTTACAAGTTCAATGAATCCTTGGGGAAAAATACTTTTGTTTTATATAGCAATGAAGAAAACTGATATACATTGTACTTAATAAATGAAAAGTGCAATCACAACCTTTATCAGTTCACAATTTACCAAATCTGGTATGGTAGGAATGAATAACAAATCTAAGCCAAACACGTCTTCAAAGTATGCTGAAAGTTACATGTAATTCAAACACTACTTTCAGCAGATGACAAATAACATGACCACTCCAGTAATGAAGGAAACGAGGTATAAGTGTTCACAAGAGAAGCCTGATATGGGTGCATGTAGGTGAGCAGTGCTGACAGACTTGAAGACAGTGTCTCCCTCTGCTTCTGTAAAGATGAATGACACCCATTTACACTATTGGGAAGCTGTCTGTTTTGGCTCCAATTGCAGAATAAGATTGAGTGGCTGGTGCTATGATAAATGGCAAATAATGAACAATAAACCTTTCCAAACCCTGTACACAAGGTATGACTTTTATTTTTGCTGACCGAGATACATATGATTAAAATAACCACTCTGCAAAAACATTCAGCATAATGCTGATACTAATCAGCCAAAAAGCAGTAGCAATTTTTCATGGTTAAATAAAGATTAAATAAATAAAAAACTGTCTTAATTGGCCAATTTGGCTTATTTAGGAAGATACAGAAGAATATGAAAATTAAACCATTGTAGAGATTCCATTTACGCCTCACTCACAGTAGAGACAGAAAGTGGTGCATGGAGTAGTCTTTGCATGATGGATCATTCTCCTGATCCCGGCTCGAAACCCAGCAGGACACATGTAATCCTACTTCAGGCATCTATTCTAGTGTAATCTGCTCACTCAGACACACATGGGACACGTACGACTGCTCCAGAACATGACAACGATCATGTTTGGCCATCTACCATCTACGTCTGTATGTCAAACTTCTGTATGACTATTACTATTTCTAATTGTATGTGTTTGTGTGTTGGACAGAATATTACTGGTGTGACATCCTCTTCCTTACACACATATCTTGTGTAGATCTGACTGTGCGTAGAGCCTCTTTTACCATGTACTTCTGAATGTGTGAGCCTGTGTCAAGTGTTTGAGTTCATGAAAACGCTTTCTGTTCACAGACAGTAATTCTGCAGCATCTTTGGGGAATTCTCTCCTTTCTTCCCAAGTGGACTCATTTTACTTCCCATCTTTATTCCAAGGTTGCATTGCTGGTGCCTTGCTTTGATACAATAGGTCTTTTCAGACATGCAGCCACTAACAATGAGCTAATCAGCAATAGCATATAAAAAAGCTTTGTTTCTTGGTCACTGATATTTAGAGAAAAAAAATCCCAAAACATCTCTAACGCAGACACCACTTCTATAGCAACCTAAGCATTCATGTACATGCTCACCAGCAGCACATGTCGCTACTGCATCTTTCATGTCGATAGTCACATTTAGAAGATACACAAACAAGTTGAACTGATTGTGGGTAACTAACAATCATACATTTTGTATTACATACAAATGTCTTTTTTAACATGCAAATTAGACCAGACTCTAGATTGTCAACAGTTCTCTTTGTATTTTATCCTCTCTTTCGGTCTAAGTGGCTAGTTGCCCAAGTCAAGTGTAGCCTGGTTAATGAAGAAGTAGATTTATTTGCGAGATATCACTGAGTGGGTTTAGGGTTGGTAGGGGGACTAAGAGCATCATAAAGCAAGCAAACACACATGAAGTGTGCAAAAGAGAAGCATGTTAGACAAAAGGAGCACATAAAGTAGGATGAATGGAAGACATAAAAGAAAAGACAATACAGTTGATTGGTTTTGAATGAAAAGCGCTAAAGCAGAAAAGGGGAGTAGAGCTTCCTTCCCTTTTCTGCTTTCTCCAGCAGGTCTCTCACCGTCTGCTGCAGGTCTGGGATTCCAATGCGGATGACCACTGTGTTGCCTGTTGGCTCCTCCATGGGTGCAGCGCGGCTCCGCTCTGCACCGGGACGGAAACCCACAACGGCGGTGGGAAAGGGAATGGCGTTGTCCTCTTCCCGGGAGCTGTCGGAGCTGCCCCCCTGGCTGCCGTTGGCTGCGTGCGTGTATGGGTGTGCGTGCCGCTGCTGCTGGTCCTGCCGTGGAGGGCTGGGTGGCTCATGTTTGCCGGCTGCCGGACGCAGAGGCATGCTCCGTTTTAGGGGCTTGGTCTGTCGCGCTCTCTCCGCTCGCACATGGATGTCAGTCCCGCGCTACGCACACACCGCTGGCAGCACGCATCACTCGGCTGGGAGAGAAACAGAACGAGAGAGCCGAGAAAGGGGGGGGGTTAGGGGATTAGGGAAGGATGAGGGGGAGACACAAAGAACAGATAAGTATATAACAACTTTATAACAACAGGCATAGATAAGGCAAACAAAATGGATTACATTAGAGCATCTTGTCAAATAATTTAACAAATGTGATTAGCATGGAGCATAAGTCTAATGAAACAACCAACCACAAAAATGCTCTGTAACATGAAAACAAAAACAATGAGGTGAAAGGATATGGCATTATTGACATTAGCATAATGGCAATTTGCATCATTATTTATTGTAAAGGTTTATCATAGATCTTTTATAGTAAAAAAAAAAGCCTCCCTTCAGTAATAAATATTGATGTCATAAATATTATATGTACCATAATATAAAACACTTTTAATACATGTGTATTGACGTCTGACACCAGAACAGTGGGGATCAATGTCACACAGTAACTGGCCTTCACACTTTACAAGTTTCTATCGATAAGAGTGTAGGGTGCTGATTGAATCATTTCATCAGTCTAACAACCAGTCATCAGTGGAGCTCTTTTTAGCTTTTATACAACATATATAAAAGGTTTAACCATAACAGTTTATTTATTGCCACTTCAACTGCCCACCATTTGAAAAAGCTTCATTCTCATGGTGCAAAGAATGTGAGCTATGAACCATTAGTGACAGCTCTGTAAATTATTAAACTTAAACCTTGGTCAGTACTTTGACTCATTGTGTTCTCAGTGTCGTAGCAGTCCACAAGAAAGTATCAAAACCCGATATATAGAAAGCGTTCCCAGCTTTCTTACAGCCTATAAAAGTCAGTGAGCAAAATGAGATTACTATGAGCAGCCCAGTGGCATATCTGTGTTGCAAAACTGTATAAACTTGTAGTATTTGCATTAGACAACCCTTTTAAGAAAACACCCACAAGGACAAGTGCAACACGCAATTGTGAGACAAAACTGAGTGCCCCAGTCATTAATAAACATAATAACCATCTGGACTCATGGACTTTCAACTTTAAAACCAAGTCCAGATGACTGCTTTTTAAACCTTTTGTTGCAATGCAATTACCCTGGATGAGTGAGAGTCTTAGACACATTATGCAAATAAAAAAATACTGCAATGATGTTACTACTACTACAAGCTTGCCAACTCCATAGGCAACAAACACCATAATTATCTCTAAATGAAACTGTAAAACCAAATATGTTTATTTATAGTACTGACCAAATATGTGGGTCACATGTTATACTTCCATAATGCACTACAAACTATTTTAAGCATCCATCTTCTTTTAATATGTAAATTGGTGCACACATATTATAAATGTATTACTTTTTAGATGCATTATTTTCCAATTTTTTGTCTGTGATTTACTGGGGCAAGGTCAGGGGAAAATTACTGCTACTTGCATCATGTAAGATAAACTGAGTGGGCTCCATCTTTTGAAGAGACCTACTAACTGGGAACCAGCTACAGTATGTGGTTGGATAAACAAGAAGAAAAAAATGACAGTACATCACAGTTTATCAGTCCTATTTATGCACATTTTTAATAAATACCTCTGGGTCCAGGTGCCCTATGCCGTTTACAGATCCAGTTTTGTTAAGTTTCAATTGAAAGGCATGTTTGTCTCCACAGATTAATTAAAGTCTTAAAAATTCAGCTTTGTTCCCAACAACCCCTGCTGCAACACATGCTACTACACATTTTTAAATGATACTGTAATTCAATCTAACATCTCACTGTCATTACCTACAGTATAGTGAGGTAAGCAACTATACTATACTACTGACTTTTTTTTTTTTTTACTAGAGTCCAAAACAGAAGGCTATAGGTCTATCTATAGGTTAACATTGCAGTCCAGAACCTCAGTGCTATCCCCATTGCTTTGGATCATTAGGAGAGTCGACTAGAATTGTAAGAATCTAGGTCCCATGCTTAAGCTAAAAGCTACTGCCTCTTCTTCTTTCAGCTCAGATTTTTTCCTCGCTCTGCACCCCCTGCACCCTCTCTCTCTCACACACTTCAGCCCAGTGAAAACAAAGTGAATAATTCATGACCATACACAGTTGTGTGTGCATGGATCCAGCTCTATGTATGCATGTATCTGAAACAGCTGTAGGGATGTTCAGGAGGACACTCGCAAGCACAGCTAAAGTCCACCCAAAAAAAGCAGCCTGACATGCTCGCCCTCGAGAAAAATGAAGACTGGGGAAGCAACTGAGATAAAAGTAGGGAGGTGGCCACGGAAGCATGAAGCAGAGTGGTTCAGAGGCTGTGGCTGAGACAGTTGGTCAGGCAAGAAAAAAGTGCAGAGAAAAGGAGCATGAAAGGAAAAAGGGAGGTAGAGTGACGACGGATCAGGAGGGTGGGAGCCTGTGGTCTGGGGTAGATGTGATAACTGTTCATCCACTTATCCGAGTCAGCGTCACGCTCCTCCACACCTGCACCAGAAAATGTCATGGTCATTCACAAGCTCCAGTCACCAAGGGCCACTTTCATTTAAATACAGTAAACATGCATTAGTGCCATGGTCCTAACAGATGTATTTTTTTTTCTTTCTTCTTTTAAAGCATTCATTTGAATAAAACAAATTCACTGATTAGACTTTGTGTTGCTGAATGAAAAAGAACAGGGGCTGAGGTCTACAAGCAACTTTTTACCCATAAGCAAGTGGCTTTTTAGAGTTTACAGCCCTGCTACCTGATTATAATCTTTTTTCCACACATTCAGCATCAGCCCATCTGCCTTTTCTGCTTTTTTCTCAATAAAAATGCAAAACTGAACAAATTTGCCTGCTCAATATCGGAGTGACATTTGAAACTTCTTTAGCACAGAGTGTAGCCTTAGATCAACATAAACTAGCAATTAGCTATTTTTTACACCTTGTTAAAACCTTGTTAAACATCTTGTGCATGCATTTCCAATATTTATTCACATTTGACTACATCATTTCCTGCTCAAAAAGTTGTATTTTTTGTACCAGCACCCTAGATGATGCCTTAATGTCTTTTTTTCCTATTACTGTATCTCAGTATATTGATATAGTGTTGTGATCATTTTCCAAACCACTATACATACAGTATATTATAAAAACACACTATCGCTTACCAGTTCTCTGCATTATTCATGTTTGAAGAATGATGACCATGTACTCCACACAGCACAGATTAGCCACTCAGTGTAAACCATACTTGACCTGACCCATTCAGAGCCTGGGGCCACATGCACAGGCCTCATATGGAAAATGAAACATGCGCTGAAAGCTTTCCGAATCAATATTCTACGCAGCCTGCGCCACAGCCCAAAGCCACTGTCTCTTTTCACTACGACTGACACTGACTGCGTCACACAAACCAGAGATATGTACACTTGCACCGCAAAAGATCTACCATCATGATCATATTTTACTCTTTACTGATGCCAATTTTTGAAATGTAACTTATTACTACAGTTGAGGTGACAAGCTTCTGCTGTCACCTTAGACTGCATACATTTTTATGTGTGAAAAGTTTCTCACTGGCCTTAATAATACAAAAATGTGCAAAGGGACAAAGCAGTAGTTGAACCAACCTGACAAGTTCTTAAGAAGCTCAAAAGATGTGTTCCATGATTGCGTGGCCCTCAGGAATCTGCTGTCCTAGATATCTACAAGGCATAATCCCACCTTCCATCTTTATGTTGGTGTGATATTTTGTTAGTACTTTGCGCAGTCTGTTCAGAAAAATGTGAAAAGAGAAAGTTTTTCCTGTACAGTATGCCTGTGTTTCCAGGGTTGCTGTTAGAGTGGCAGCTGGCTCTTTGATGCAGAATGCCTATTAATAATCAATGTGGTTCCTGAGAGAATTTCATAAATCCTGCCAGCCAATTAAGAACTGTTTTATTCCCAGCGCTGCATTATCTCCACCCATTCTACCACCAAACCACAAGGCAGAAATTCTGTGGTAGGTCAAAGATATCAATGTACTGTTTCTGCTGTGGCCAGCGTTCCCATCAGTGCTTTTGAGAGAACAAGGACAAGAGCACATTTTTCATTTATCAAAATGTAGTCATAATCCTAATTTTAAAACAGGTATGATATTTAATTATGACACATAAAGTAATACAGTTGTTATGCAATATTAGTCAGCTCTTGTTACTCATGTTAGTATGTGCCTGGAGGATTCCATGATAAAATATTATGTTTTAAAAGTTCTCATACAACTAAGCCTTAGCTGTAAAAACAGTGAATAATTAAAAAGATCAACCCACTGTTGCTAAGCTTTCCATTTGCAGAGCTTTTATGTCTATTGATCAGAATTTGTCATCTGCTCAGAAACATATTGTATTTGGGTCACCATTCAGTACAGTGATGATCACAAAGCAGAGCTCAAGTCTGAAACGTTATGGGACAAAACTCACAGAACCAGTACAAAAAAACATGCATTTGCTTGTTGTTACCCATTTTACTGTTTTTGAGAAGAGAAATTAAGAGAAATGAAATGGTTCATTTCTCCACACATTATAATGCATTATGACACATTTTAAAGCCTATAATGCAATATATTTGTAATAAATATGCTTATGTTAAAGTGTGCTACGCATTTTTAAGAGCTCAATGATGTTATTGCATCCCACAACACAATCAAGTCTGAAGAATCACTTTTTTCAGGAAAATGCTATACCAAGGGTCATTCCAGGTCACATCATGCTGCTATGATCCTATGGCTGTACAGTTCTGTCAAAATGATTAAGGGTTATGGTTAGCAGGTAAAACTGCATTGCACATTATTTTAACCAGAGACTCCTCATAAATATGGGACCCAACAGTGCCAGTGCCCTGACCCTTCTAAACGAAGGTTTTGTGTGCGCTCTACTTAATAGCAGTTATGATGAGTGTATTAGTAACAATAAAAACATGAGGCGTGACTTAACACTTTAGTATATTTGTTCTGTTTATATCTACAGCCACACACCTAGAATCCCCATTCCCACTTTTGCTTATCCCTCCCCATAGCATTCATCTGCTGTCAATGTGTCGTGACTGTCTGCCAAGTGCAATAATTACAGTTGAGCAGTAGGAGCAAAGCAATGGAGAGAGCACCACATCAGACATGACTTCCCAGGGCAATTGGTGTAAAACTCATTCTGTGGAACTACTGGCTACTACAGCCCCCATTTCTCTTCATGAATGGACTTGTAGAATATACTGTACTGAATAAACCCTCAAATAATCTCTGCCTAAAGCAAATGTTCACATCAAGCTCACACATAGCTGTTGTTGACTATAGATAATATTAGTGGTTTTAGACTTCTATGAGCCTAGTTTATGTCTAAAAATACTGACATCTTACGCAGTGACTTCCATGGGCACACAATCACTTGTTGATGTATGGTCTATTATACTGCAATGACAGCGCTGGCAGTGGGCCCGGAGCGCTAGATAGTTTATGATGTTGGACATAATAGCTATGGTTAAAAATAACTTTATTACTAGATGCACCTCTGAGACAACAGTGACATCAAGAAGAAAAGGTGATTCTGAGAGGCAAAGAAAAAAGTGAGGCTGGATTTCCTAACAATCACCACTTTAACTGATGTAAAATGCTGTATCAAGTACACCCTCACCAGCAACTACTGAATAAAAGAAGATCTGTGCATTAACTACTACCTAAATATCAGAATTATTCTCTTTTCTTTGAGTAGTATTTATCTTTAACCTTAAAGGTCCTGTAAGCAGCATGTGCATGTACTGGCGTAAAAATGCTACTGCAGTCTAAATCAGAACAATGGCCTGTGGGTTGCCAGGCTGTCCACTTTTCTGATTTGACGATGGGGAATGCAGAGTGTAGAACCAAAACAAAAACTGTAAACATAAACAACTTGGCCATAATGTAAAATATTTTTTCAATTGTGAATAAACAAACTGTACCATTGTTATCACAGAGCAGTGAAGCAACAAAAACTGTTAAAAAAAATGTAAATTTTGTGTTTTTGATTAAAAATATCTGTGTGTGTATATATGCTTTGTCCAAACATCCTCAGTGGCCTAGTCATGGCTCCGTCTGGTTCAAAATTAGTAAAAATTAAGTGATTTTTGGTAATTTCTACCATTTTACTTACACTTCAGTATCCGATTATTAATCAATAAATCAAAACAATAATCTACAGATTAATCGATTATCAAAATAATCATTAGTTGCAGCCCTACTTAACAGTGTCCATTTGTAGTAACAACGTTGAACAGCCAATATTATCCAACTAGCTATGTTAATAATAAGTGTATCATAGGTTTAAAATTCAACTTTCTTCAAACTGTAGTCAGGGAGCATCAACAGTCCACGTGAGCACCATTCAAAAACGCAGTAGAAAAAGCTAATATAAAAGCTAATTTCACCTACAGAAGTACAATGTAATATGGTAATATAACCAGTTAATACAATTGTCAGACACTGTCAGATGTCATCAACTTTGATCTTGTCACACTGTGAGATCTATGACTGTCAATTTAAAGCCACAACAACATGCAATTTGTCACAACTAATTATTAACTTGTCAGAGATGTCCACAATGGGACAGTGACAGGAGCTTTGGACTAATTTTTCAACTTTCTTTTGTTAGTTGTTATGAATAAGTTAGTTGGGAGAAAGGACTTTGCCTAAGACTCTTCAAACCCACAGCACAGCAGCAGCTTTCCACTTTTTTCTTTTAGATACAGCCTCCATCTGAATAATATGACACTTTGTTTGATCCAGTTCATAGTAGTCTCTGAGTTTGCTACAAATGGCAAAGACAAATCAGACCTATGTTAAATATGTTAAACAGAAAAACTGTTATGTATGTAATTCAGTATTCTGGTCTCATCAGCTCATATTACAACAGTATGATGCACATGTTACTGTTTTTATTGCCATGCACTGAACCTTGATACAACACACACACATAAGACACACATAAGATGTACATTATTAGTCCTTCAATTTGTCACCTTGTTTGTTGTTTTCCTAAGAATGTAAAAAGAGCAACACACACATTTCCACACTGGAAAAGGCTAATCAATAGCCTCTGGAGAGGGATTGAAGATAAAGTGTTCATTTCTCAAAAGCTACAATAACAAGCTAATACCAGCATTTCAGAGTCCACTGGGATGTGCAAGCGTGTGTTCTATAAGACTAGTGAGATATGTGCACAAACAAATCTACATTTGCTTGCACACTATCTGAAGGTCTAATAACAAAGACAGCAAAATTACTCAAAAGTATCTCAGGAGCAGTAAATTCAAAGTTTAGGTTTAATATTTTTAAACAAAGAGAACAACAATAAATGTATGCCAGTAAATTAAGGTTACAAGAGCATACTGAGGCTCACCGCAATGGTGTGAAAGCTGGCTGTATTAAGCTTAAATCTATGCTCAGTAAAGCAGCAAATCAAAGGAATAGCAATGGAATGTTTTCCTGCAGAGACAAAATGTTGCTGGGAAATCATTAATAGAGTGTCAGAAAAAGGAGCAACCTTTATGGATTTTTTTGAGTATCCTAATTATACAAGTGCACACATCTCTAACCATATAAAGCATTTTGTTTATAACTCTGAGAAGTGAATGTGTGTCTTGGCTATAGGCTTTTGAAGATGCCTTTCTTTAAGACGCGAACAGCTGCAAAAGCCCTGAAGAAAGCAAGTTTATCTCAACACTCACACACATTTAGCACACATATGAAAAAATATGAAAATCACAGAACGTTCACTGCTCCCATAGGTGTATATTTGAGTAATTAGTAGGAATAATTCAGCAGAGCATCTCCTCTCATCTGGCTCTTTCCCTGATGTCAATATCCTCAGCCAATGGTAATTAGCCCTTGCACTTTCAAACTTGCGGGTATATACTACGTGTATAAATAAACTTAAGCATTTCTGTGCCTAAACTCTGTAAAGAAGACTGGGAAGCTTTTGGTTACTTACTTTTAAAAAATGAAGACGTCTATTTGTATCACATTTAGTCTAGTGTAAAAAACCTTTTTAATCAGTGTCATAAAGTTCTTAACAAAAATTTTCCTTTTTACTAATGAGCACTAGTATGTCGATGTGGCACACTGCAATATTTAATCATTTAATTTTTGTATGGTTTAAGTTATGAATAAGTCATGCATCAGTCTAATTTTAAAATGTAAAGACAGTCACAGATTGTGGTGACAGATTTGTTTAAACATGATCTTTAGTGGAATCAGAACTAAGCTGACAAAGGCTGATGGATGAACCAATCTGGAACACAGCAGAAAATGTTGGAAAAAGAGGTGCCTTAAGACTAAATAAAACTATATTTACACTGTTGTTAAAGGTAAATAAATAAACTGAAATTATGTCATGTATGGTTGGAGTCTGGATCTAAACTATTAGCGTGATCACAACTTGTGTCATGAAGTGTTCTGAATCACTAATGTGTTTGGTAAATAGTGTGACGTTGAATAACACGCACCCCACTGATACCCATATTCACAAACTAGGTGTCAAGGCATTTGTTAATCTTGTAAACATCCGTGCACTAAAGTCTCATTAATTCAACCCAGAGGACGTCAGAGGGAAAGACAGATAAATGCAGAGAGGGGGGAGACAGGCATGCATTTCAAATTGAGCCAACTGAATGCAGTGTTAAAGAAGCATGTTTCATTTTAACTAACATGCAAATCTCTCCCTAAAAGGACTTGGACGAAACAAATGGAACATAAGGGTGACAAAAAATGAGGTACTATTCAGATAAGCAGTGATATTGGCAGTCAACATAATCTCCAAATCTTCTGTTTCCATGTTTATACTGAACTCACAGGGCTGTGTGTGTGCGGCATGGTCTGGCAGAGTGAACAGGCACATTAGACTTGACACTGAGACAGATGGTGATTTTACACCAGCAAGGGAAAAGAAATGGCTCTTTAACATCAAACCTCAGCACATTACTTTGAAACCAGCTGGCCAGACACAAAACAAGACCGAGTCTGGGGAAGCTGCCAGCCGCCGAGGCAGAGGTGCCCCTCAAATGGTACATCACGCAAGATGTTCCGCCTCTTCTGGTAGAAAGCAGCTAAAACAACCTAATCTATTTGTATCAAGCCAAGGAAAATTAATGAATCATCAACTAAATACATTTTTAACTGGTGTTTGTTCAAGGTGTACCCTGCTGAAAGCAACTGGATAGATTATGTTGCGTGGTTACTTGAGCCACCAAAGTAAGAGGTAAATGAGCTAATAAGATTGCTGCTCCCCAACTGCCTTTGATTAAACCCCCAAAATATCAATGTTGCTGAATGGCCCATTCACTACAGCATAAGAAAAAGATTCAGGCAAAATGTGGTAACATGATTTTACAATTTAATAAGTCTTAATTTAATTTTATAAGGGATACTTACAATATATATATATATATATATATATATATATATATATATATATATGCATATACAGTCGTATGAAAATGTTTGGGCACCCCTGATCATTTTCAAGATTATCCTTTATAAATCATTGGTAGTTCGGATCAGCAATTTCAGTTAAATATATCATATAGCAGACAAACACAGTGATATTTGAGAAGTGAAATGAAGTTTATAGGATTTACAGAAAGTGTGCAATAATTACTTAAACAAAAGTAGGCAGGTGCATAAATTTGGGCACCCTTGTTGTTTTATTGATTTTAATACCTTTAGCACTAATTATTGGAACACAAACTTTGTTTGGTAAGCTCATTGACCCTTGACCTACATACACAGGTGAAGCCAATCATGAGAAAGGGTCGCTTTGTTAACGTCATGTCTGCCATTTTCTGATTGGCTTACTCTGCTGTCCGTTAACTCGGGTTTGCTCCGCCCTAGATATCGAATTGATTCTAAGGCAACCAGACTCATCCGCTGGTACAGAGCAGCGGCTCTACTCCGAGCTCCTCCCGGGTGACAGAGCTCCTCACCTTATCTCTAAGGGAGCGCCCAGCCACCCTGCGGAGGAAACTCATTTTGGCCGCTTGTATCTGGGATCTTGTCCTTTCGGTCATGACCCAAAGCTCATGACCATATGACATATACATATACATATACAAATACATATATAATGATCTGTCCTTATACATTCCAGTAAGACAATATATTTTTACATAAAAATATGGCCTGGTCTTGAATCAGTGTAAGAAACTTGGACATAAACTTAAACATCAGCTCTTGGCCCTTGTATAATGCAACATAAGCAGCAACATCAGAGCACAGTAATACAGTGTGTCACCTTACACTGAAATCTAATCAATCTCTTTGTAATTAACTTGGGAGTTTCAAAGGAGTCCTCTCATTTTTTTCTGATTGGGTGCAATAATTGCTGACTTCACCAACTGAGTATAATTACACTCACTTTAGAGGGTGGACATAGGAGACAGTGCAGTTGTAGTTTATATATATATATATATATATATATATATATATATATATATATATATATATATATATATATATAGTACTTTTTAGACACATGGAAATGCAGAGATTGTAGAGAAAGTCAGGATTTTGAATTCCAGTAGATTTTCTATTAAGAAGAGGACATTTGCCACGATAAAAAATTCTGCCTCAACAAGGACATTCTGACAAATAGCAGCTGACTGACTACATAAGTGTGCTATTAGTGATTCACATTGAGTGGCTTCATATTCATCTCAATAAGTTGATATATTTACAAGATTTACGCTACAAGAGCTCAAGGCCACAAGGCTGACTGGAGCCTTAGGATTATTAAGAGCTGGATAAATATGTAGTCAAAAAATTAAATCCCATATCCTCTTTTTGTAGGCAATTTAGATTTTAAACTTTTTAGAGATCTAACCCATGTGATTTGCACATTATTTGAAAGGCAAAACCTACAATAAGACTAACATGCAAGCTGCTTTTTAGACAGACATTATACAAACACTTACGGTAAAGCATATGTCTTGGGGGTTATGCAAATATACGTGATGGCTTAATCGTTATAGCATACTGACCCACGGCAAAGTAAAGATAATATGTGCTAGCTCATAAATATATGGGAAAGACCAGTACTTAAATGCTCCCTGTTACTGCAAATGTCACAGTCAGTCCAGACACAATCATATGAATCAAATGAAATAACAATGGCATAAGCAAACATGGGCCTCCCTCACCTCACAGTCCATCACCTGTCTGTGGGCTCTAAGAGACAGACAGACCCATGGAGAAGCGGAGGCCAAAGAGAGCAGTGCAGTGTGAAGCTGTTGATCTGACATGCTGCCAAAGTCTTTGCTGTGTGCATGTCAAATGCCAACGCACTCCATAGGAATACGATAACGAGCCCTTCACACAGAGGGAATGCCGAATGAGATATACACAAGTCAGAGGCAGCTGAGAAATGCAGAACAAAACATTATGCAATTCAATAAGAAAGCAGTACTCTGCCTTCTGATTCATCTGGGCACAGGCCTTCAACTCAAATCGTCATGCATTTCAAAAAATCAGATGTACATTTAACAGTGGGTCAGTATTCAGCTACATTAGTTTCTATTCTGAAAAATCTACATTTGCTTCCACAGACCACTGACATAAAATGAGGTTGCTTCTATAAGTCTACTAAGCATTACTACCTGATTTTTCTTGCCATCGCTCTCCCAATTCCACCACCCACCCTCACCAACACCAGCACAGCTACCCTTATCCACGTTTCACTTTGCTTCCCTTTCCTTTTAGAAATGTATCAATGTTTTACTTGTTTTGGATTACTTTGAAATGTAAGCAGACGTGTGTGCCTGCATGGTAAAATCCTAGGTAATTAAGCCTAAATGATGTCTTAACATCTTTTCACGTTTTTCCACATATGATTACAATGTCTTATTAGGCGATACAATGGCAATACCTTATTTTTAATACTAAGGTGTAATGATTCATGTACTACATGTGTATCGATTATCCTACCATCCAACACTATTGATATAAACCTTACAAAAATCAATATACACCCACACATAAAGCAATTATATCAATATTAGGGATTTGTGTGTTAAACTAAACTATGTCTTTTAAGACCTAGTTTTTTTGCACTTTTGATGAATACGATGTTGTATTCAACTGCTTTTTGTTCTGTCTGTGTGATGTAATCAAGTACAGCTGCTGTGCTAGATTTTTCATTTTTGGCAAAAAGGTACTGCATCAATTGTACTGATATGAAGGTGCTGAATTGTCTCAAATTGTATCATTCTAAATAAGACAATATTTACAATACAATAATACTTGAATCATATAGAGACAATGCCAAATGATGCACATTGTTGCAAAATACATTACACCCCTAGTTCAAAACCTTAATAGCACCAAAGTATATACTACACATGTGATATACTAGTGCTATATGAACCTTCGTGGACACACAAAGCAATGTTCCAGTTTCATGCAACAATAACCTCCCAAATATAGTTACACAAACTCCATCTATTTCCATGTATCTACAGTATAGACTGTATTATATCAACTAATTTGCCCCACAAACACTGCTACAGAATAAAATCTAAAGCAATTGTAAAGTATACTCACTCTTTCCTTGTTTGTTGGGGCTTGACTCCAGCAGCCTGACAACATATTTGCATATTCTCCATCCAAAATCTGACTCTCATGTTCACACTCTACACTATAGGAATAAATGTAAAATCTTGGTAAGAAGGAAAATAAATGCAGCATTAGGCCAGACTGCTTATCATTTTAGAACCAGCTATTGAAAAAAGAACATTTATAAATGTACA
Source organism: Bostrychus sinensis (assembly GCA_020698575.1). Taxonomy (NCBI): domain Eukaryota; kingdom Metazoa; phylum Chordata; class Actinopteri; order Gobiiformes; family Eleotridae; genus Bostrychus; species Bostrychus sinensis. The sequence goes on along the minus strand of CM036251.1, from coordinate 28,817,813 downwards.
AAATGAATACTCTGGGTTTTCTAATCCAGGATGTATTTTAAATGGTAGCAATTCCAAAATCAACAGGTGTTGATGATTAAGGGCTAATTAGTGCTAATCATATCTGCTATAGCCAAGAGCACATGGTTAGCTTTCACTAAAATCAGCACTAGCAATATAAAAAACAAATATGCAGTGCACTATATTCCAGTCTCCCAAGCCATTTTCAGTTCACAGATTTGGAAAGTCAAAGTTATTTGGCACAGCCATTTTGCTAGCCTTAACCAAAATGTAAAGCTATTACTAACCTGTCAACTGTAGTCCTTACACAAACTTTCAGCAATAAGTAGCTTTTTCCCAGAATGTGTCCTCCATGGTTGACGCCAGTTTACCAATTGTGTCACCTTACTCTAGTTGCGAAAAAGCTCATAAAAATGACAAACTGTAACAGACAAATGCTATAAATTGAATTAAAAATGCGCGGACATCCTGTCCCAGGGTCATTAGCTGAGTTACCACTAAAGACGCATGTGTGCTGCTTGACGGGTCAACGTTAAACTCTCATCATATTTTAAGTATTAAAAACGCATGCGCTCCTGGAATTAGGAGCAGTGTCACCTTTTTTTTTTTTTTTTTTTTTTTTTTTTTTTTTTTTTTGTGATAAATATTTTAGCATGTCGACAATGTGATATGACTTGTGTCATATGTGTGATAAAGATTTCAGCAGTCAGACAAACTTTCAAACATAGTGTACTCAAAGTTGTTCCAGTCCCATCTTTAGTAAGAATGGGGAGGCCAAGAATTTTCAGAGTTAGAGATTATTAAGATGTAATAATATTGTCAGTTTTTTTTTATATTACATTGTTACGGAAGCGCATAGTAGTCACCAAAAGAAAAACAACTATCTCGTAATTACGAGAAACTATCTTGTAATTACGAGAAAATAAGTCGTAATTACGAGATAGTTTTTCTCGTATTTACGAGATAGTTTTTCTCGTATTTACGAGATAGTTTTCTCGTAATTACGAGATAAAGATCAACGTACCCTTTAGGACATTGAATGGCGCCAGTCACAGTAACCAGTATGAGACAAAGGTTTTTTAGCAATAGGAGAGTAAATACATGGAATGCCCTGCCAGCCTCTGTTGTAACTGCTCTAAGTCTGAACAGCTTCAAATCACGACTTGATAAACTCTGGAAACACCACCCATGCTACTTTAACTGGGAAGATAACTCCTTTAGTTACCCCGAACCCAGTATGTCGCAAATCACAAACATTATGAATTATGAAGTTCAGCTCAAGATCTGGTCATAGAGGCCACAGGGCCTGCGACCAGAAAGCACCTAAGTAACCTAAGTAAGTAAGTCATCACAGCTTAAGTGGCCAGAGAGTTTTGCCCCACCCTCCAGGGGCCTCAGTAGGCTAATTGCAGGTAATTATTCCTGTCAATTAATCAATTATTTTGATATTTTTTTATTTGGGCTTATAACAATGAAACTTGGACATTAAATGGCTATCCACTTATCATCCACTATCCACTTAGCATGCGGGAAACTACCAGCTAGCTTACTATAGAAGCGCATAGTAGTCACCAAAAAAAAAAAAAAAATCTCGTAATTACGAGAAACTATCTCGTAATTACAACTTATTTTCTTGTAATTTCGAGATAGTTTCTCGTAATTACGAGATAGTTTTTTTTTTTGGTGACTACAATGCGCTTCCGTACATTGTAAATTTTTTTTTTTTTTTTTTTTATTGGTTTGCTTTACAGCCTGTAGCCTATCTACTAGGCCATTTCTAAATAAATATTAACTATACCAGGCTTACTATGGCAAATGTTAATTATTGTGCACTGTCCCATATTAAATAAACATAAACTACCTCATTATTATATTGCTTATATCACAATTAATTCAGCATTTGCTACTGTATTTAAACATTAAGTTTTTCCTCTATATATTTCTTCATATAAATCTTATTGCACTAAATACACTCATCTAAATCCAAATTTGTTCTATATTATGTAGTTGCATCCATATGTACAGCAAATTGTGAAGACCACTCTTACCTTGAGTTGCTCCACTAGTGAAAAAAATAAACTAAAATAAATTAATAAACATTACTATCACATTATTTTTATAGACAGAATTTCTAGGCGCTGCCAGAGGCCGGAGGGAGTCCGGAGGGAGTCCGGTTTGGGGACCACAGGATTTCATCTCTGCTTTTTGCGGATGATGTTCTGTTGGCTTCATCAAACCAGGACCTTCATTGTGCACTTGGGCGGTTTGCAGCCGAGTGTGAAGCGGCTGGGATGAGAATCAGCACCTCCAAGTCCAAGGCCATGGTTCTTGACCACAAAAGGGTGGCTTGCCCTCTCCAGGTTGGAGGAGAGTTACTGCCTCAAGTGGAGGAGTTCAAGTATCTTGGAGTCTTGTTCACTTGTTCACGATGGAATGTGAGATTGACAGGAGGATCGGTGCAGCGTCTGCAGTAATGTGGTCATTGTATCAGTCTGTTGTGGTGAAGCTGAGCCGAACGGCAAAGCTCTCAATTTGCCAGTCGATCTACGTTCCTACTCTCACCTATGGTCATGAACTTTGGGTTATAACCGAAAGGACAAGATCCCAAATACAACCAGCCGAAATGAGTTTGCTCCACAGGGTGGCTGGGCGCTCCCTTAGAGATAGGGTGAGGAGCTCGGTTACCCGGAAGGGGCTCGGAGCAGAGCTGCTGCTCCTCCACATTGAGAGGAGCCAGCTGAGGTGGCTTGGGCATCTGTTTCGGATGCATCCGGGAGCCCTCCCTGGGGAGGTGTTCCGGGCATGTCCCACAGGGAGGAGGCCCCAGGGAAGACCTAGGACACGCTGGAGGGACTACGTCTCTTGGCTGGCCTGGCTCCCGAAGTGTCCGAGGTGAGGGATGTATGGACATCCCTGCTTAGATCGCTGCCCCATTTTAATGACAGCATCCATAATGCCTGCTCAACTATTAAAAAAATTGATATGCACCTGGCATCATACATTCATATACTTGAGTATTGAGCTCCATATTCATAAGGCAGGAGGGAAGGTGCTGGCTCCTTAAGTGGCTCTCCCACTAACCACACCGGGTCAGTAAATGGAGACAGATGGCACTGAGGGCCGTGGTTAGCCTGGGAAGCAGAGCTCTTTAAAGAATATGTGGTTGAACAAACTGGCCTGTGCTGCCTGCTTAAGGACATTGGCCCGCACATGCACAGGAGGAACAAGCCGCTCTCTGTTTCATCTTTGGCAGGGACCACTCCACTCAGCCTGAATCTACACAGTAATCTGGGCAAATAAATGATAAGGGAAAAAATTGGGGCCTGTTTTATACTGCTAGAGTAGTTTCATAACAGTACATTACAATGTTAAATAGGTAAAAACAGCGATACCTTAAACTATATAGCTCTAAAATCAGTCAGTTGCTCTCCACTCAGAACCAGAATTTAGAATTTTGAAATAGTTTTGGACACCTTTGCAATAGTATTACACGTTTTATAACTTTCAATAGTGTACTTGGGGAGGTGTTACTACAACTTTTTGACTTTTGCAACACTTGGATTAGGTGTCTGTCGCCCCCTGCTGGCAACAGTGAGGGATGGACAGAGCATAAAATGGCAATTTAGCATGGCTATTAGCAACATGACCCTAACAGATAAATGAGATGATTGCTTTGTAGTGAAGGCAATTTAAGCACTGAAATTGTCAGAAGAAGTCCGGTGTATGGGCTTTATGAACACGCAGGAGCACTTCCTGGTTTCATGTGTCTCCGTAGAGCAGTGAGACTGTTTGTGAGAGTGTTTTCAGCTCTTGATAAGGTTAGCGGCTCAGCATACAGGATTAAGCCAGACGTAAAATACTGTATGTGAGATCTTACTCTTACTAATTTCCACCTCTAATGTTAATATTACACAAATATAACCTTACCAACTATCAACTGTCCTTAGCATGTAATAAACTCCAACAGGAGCCATGGACTCTGTTGCACTACTAGAGGCTTTTGGAAGGCAGACGTCCAAAAATAAGGTAACTGTCTATTTTCTGCAATAGCCAGGCCAGCTGTCCCAATTATTTCTCTTCTCAATACTAAGAATTACTCTGGCCTCTGCAGATTCAGGTTCAATTAATCAGGTTGCAAAGCCAATGGATACAATGAAGTATCTCTTGGCACAACTGGATAGATATGCAACCAATAAGAGAACCAACGCACTGCATAAAGCCTGTCTCGCCTGTTTACAATAAGTCTGACAGGCTTTATACTGAATAAAAATGCCTCTAATATGAAGGGATTTTGGCTGGAGGTGTTTGTGTTGCTAAATAATAGTATTTCACTGCAATTATTAAGCAGTCTACCTTACCTGCTGTATACTCTAATCTATTTTCTGAGCAATTGTTGGAAAATATGTTATTGGTGCTTGTTAATGCCTTCCATGTTTTAATCTGATTAATAGGTCGTTTTGTAAATAAAAGACTACTGCTATCGATCCGCGAGCATATACGTAACCACCCAGATAAATGGTCTACAGTGCTGAGAGTGTCTATGGCCTGGGATATTGATCAGGCCAGAGGAAGCAAGCTTTTGCAAGTTAACTCGAGCCACTGATCACAGCCAACAAGGGAAACACAACATCACATGACACACTCCCAGTGTTAGGTTTGTATTCCGCGCACATCCGCATAAGGAGATAGACTTGGAATTAATGACAGGAGGACTAGACGGAGCATAAAGACAGAGCAGCATGTCAGAAGTCAGTATCGATAGGAGGGCTAGATGAGGTGCACCTGGCAGACACAGTTGATTAATTGTTTGTGATGCGGGAGAAAATTTGAGCAGATAATAGAAGAGGGATCCCAGGAATAAACAGGCACTTTGGGATTGAGTGATATGGAGTAGAAATGCTTTGGAGGTTGATAAAGATGAGTATTTCCCCAAATATTACTTTTTTAAAAAGTTTTTAAAAGCATAAAAACAAGAAGATTAAAGGAAATGAGAACTCATACGTGAAATAAGAGCAAGACATTAAAATGCAGGAGACAAGAAACCAAATCAGAAAATGCTTTTAGAGCCTACTTGGACTTGAACCAACTAGCTTTGATCAGTGTGTGTGCTATTTTTGTATTTGTGCATGAACCTCAACTGGCCATTGTCCAGGGTGTGCCCAGCTGATGATAGATAGGGCCCAGCAACTTGTGACCCCTAATGGGAATATGCCGAAGAAGATGTGTGAATGAATAAGCCACATATTCACATATTATACAAGAGAAAACAGGTTACAGTGGCAGTTATGTATATTATCCCTGATAGCGGTCAACAAAAACTACAGGTGTGCCGTCATCTGATTTAACAGCAAAACAAACATGAAAAAAGGGGCAAGTTTTAGCACTATAGCACTAAAAATATACACGTGTCATGTCAAAATATGCATTTGTCTGTCCTAGAAAATATTAAATTAATGCTCAGTAGAACCTGCCAATGCATGTGTATTCTTTTTGTTTAAAAATTGCTATATGTATGTGATGCATGCTGATGCAATCTGTGAATGCATCCAGCACAGGTTGCCATATTGGCTGCACCAACACTGCTCATTACACAATCCATTTCACCTAACAATACATTTCTTTGGAGACATGTTTACAAAAGAAACAAGACTGAAACAACACTGATCTGAAGTCAATATTTTTATGTTGTTTGATGGTTACACAATACATTTTACAGAGCTCTTTGTGAAACAGTACAGCATTAACGTTTTATTTTAATCAATATCTGTTTGTAGACTGAGAGAAACATGACAAACTATTTCTAGTGGTTAAAACTATTTTCTTGGTGTATGGTAGACTAGCATGCCTGACACAAACTGGGTAACTTATGATATGGACTGCCTTTAGTTTTCATTCAAACCTATTTCCAGTGGATTTACAATAGCATGTCCCTACTGGTCTACCATAACTGTAACAAGCATGAAGTCTGTTAATAGCAGTATTAACATTTGCACCAGCTGTCACCTTTAAAGTCCCCAAAATTGTCACCTGTCCATTAAGAATTGCGACACAACACCTATAGTATGGTCTTCATGCTGAGGTTTTCAGTCTGCCTATTCCTCCTCATTTTGTGTGTGTGCATCCTCACACCAGTCAAAGGTGAAGACATGCTTAATAGGCTATTATTTTCTGTCCCTCACCTTTGCTGTGCACGGTGACAAATGGTGAATAAGCCATGTTTGTTATTCAGCTTTGCAATCTGAGCTTAGATTACTGCCAATTCAGGAATCCAAGCCACTACTATCAAATATGAATAACCTAGATTGTCTTACTACTCAAGACTTTGTAAACACACCTTCAGCCTGGTATCTCTCCATCATTAATTGTCCCCACTTCACTGGTGCCAGGCTGAAATGTGTGTACTTGTGCGTGAGTAAACAGTGCGATAAAATGAAGGTCAAAGCCACACAAGGTGCCCACTTTTAGAGAGGTTGCTATGGGGCAATGGGAGCCAAGTAAACAAATGACCTCCACTCCAATGGGCCAATGTTTAAACAAGGACAAGCTGCCCTCTCTGCTGTGTCATTCCTGTGCACATTTAGGTTAGTGCAGTGCAAACCTTTCACACCAAGTACCACCTCAGAAACTATCTGGATCACCAAGTAACATTATAATAACACAGAATCCTGACTAACACTTGTCTAAACTGAGAAACTAAATGTGGATTATCAAAACCAGAAATAAACCAGGAACGAACCAGAACTACACCAGGACTAGATCAGGACTAAACCAGCACTGAGCCAGGTCTAAACCAGGCCTATAAATTAGGTCTAAGCCATGTCTGGCCAGGTTGAAATAAGGACCTAACCAGATCTTATTACTAAACCATGTATAAATCAGAACTAAACAAGGTCTAACCCAGGACCAAACCAGGTCTAAACCATAGCTAAACCATGTATAAATCAGGAACAAAGGCAGGAAAAATGAAGGACTTACCAGAACTTGCCAGTGGTCTGATCCTAAACCAGGACTAAACCAGTTGTAAACTGGGTCCAAATCAGGATTGAAGCAGGTCTAAACCAGGACAAAAATTTGACTGAACCAGGTCTAAACCAGGCCTTAACCGGATCTAAACCATGACTAAACCATAAATCAGGATAAACCAGGACAAATAAAGGACTAACCAGAACAGGTCTAAAGCAGGTCTAAATCAGGACTAAAATCTGACTGAACTAGGTCTAAACCACAACTAAACCATAAATCAGGACTACCAAGACTGAATGAAGGACTAAGCAGAACTAAGCAGTGGTCTGATCCTAATCCAGGACTAAACCAGGTCTAAACCAGGTCTAAACCAGAACTAAACTAGGTCTAAACCAGAACAAAGGAAAGACTAATCCAGGACTAAGTGGTCTAATCTTCAAATTTAAGTCCACAACAGAGCTGGATTAAACAGAAATAGAACAGTCTCTTAATTAAACAAGTCTGCTATTGCATCAGAAATCTGTCTGCTAGTTTGTATGTGTGTGCCGTGAGGTAAGATAAACGGCCTGTGCTGTTTGGTGGCTCAAAGTTCAACCATGCAGAACGTCGAGGCACAGTCAAAAACAAGCTGGCAGGAGTGCAGTGGGAACACCTGCTATCTCACATTTCAGCAGCTTTCAATCTGACGCATCCATCAAGAATCGGCAATTAGTGTAAACGTGACGAGCTGGGAATATGTTGTTCTGGTAAACGGCTCCCATAACAAGAGCGTGTGGGTTTGTGAGTGCACCGCAGAGCCGTTGAGCAATTGAAGACAAATGGTAATGGTAATCATGAGACAGGCAGACTATAATAAGGCTTGTACTGTTGCTTATGGATTAATTAAATGAGAGTAGTTCGAAAAGAAGAGTCACACAAACAGATCCCTGTGTATGTCTCAAAGTCCTTGACTCACTTACAATGGAAGTTCTAGTCCATACATTTTATAATAACCCACAATTTATTTAGGACAAGATGCATAACAAGCGTCTCTCATGTTTGTTTATGAAGAACATCCAAGAGACATGAGAAGTTGCTTTTTGCAGCAATGGTCTAGTCCTTACTAAAGGTTGGGGTTTATTGACATACCAAAGTCAATATGCAGTTGAACAAACAGACAGACACTAAATAAAAATTCTGGTTCTGCTAAATGTCTTCTCTGTCTCTCCTCTGGGAGCAGGACTAAAGTGCAAGGAGAGGACAAAACATGGATGCAAATAAAGGCTTTGAGACACTGCAATTACTAGGCTTATAGGCCTAGTTATTTTCACAGCTGTTAAAGGTGCGAGTCTACGTTATAGCATGTGGTTCATAGATGTGAAATGCATGGGGGCATGGCCATTCTGAGCAGTACCAAACAATGTAATCTGTAATCTGAGGCAACTGAATGGCAAAAGAATGCTGTAATATCTTTGCATTTCTTCTGTAGATTTGTAGATTTAAAGGGATTCTTAAATTCAGAATACTCAAAGCCAATGTGATCTATTACATAACACTGCATTTACTAGATGTTATTTTCTTATTAATTATCCCGAGAGATATACACAATAAGAATATGTACAACATGTTTTTTGCTGTTGTGCCTTGTGAACCCCCAATGAAATGAGATCCCCCATTATCTAGTGGCAATATTGCAGATTGCAATTCCACACTTGATTTCCTGCCTCCAATAGCCCAGTGGGACATTCTGTAGCATTTGAAAAGTGTCTTAGAAATAGGTCACATAAAATATATATACTTTTTTTTTTCTTTTTTTTTTTTTAGAATTTTAGATCCAGGATCATAGAGTAATATCTTTCTAAGCCTTCATCCAAGATTGTTTGTTCAAAGGATTACGCACTTCCCTGAAAGCTGTGCTCACTTTATCCATTGTGGGCAATTGTACAAGTCCAGGAAAAAGAAGTAGCCTTCTTCTACTTCTGGCTTCAAATAGTTTCATTTGTCTAATTAGAATTACAATATATGATTTAGCATGTTTTTAACTGAAGATTTTATGGTTGTTCACAATACACTTTACATTTATTCACTTATCTGCTCACTACTAATAGACATACTCCAACAGACAACCATTCACTCTTACATTCATTCACTATGGTCAATTTAGGTTCACCAGTTCTCCTAACACATGCATGTCTTTGGACAGTAGGAGGAAGCCAGAGTTCCCGGCACCCACAGAAACAGCATTTTTTCCTCACAAACCTGTTAATCAAATAAGGTGAACAGGACTCACAGGAAGTGAACTAACATGGCTACTGCCAAGGCCAATACACAAGACTAATACGTATGCTAACATATGCAGCAAGACTTTCGGGTCCAATGTCATGCACACTGAAGGCCGAACGCACTCTCAACGGTTAATCTCTTAACAGCAGTAATGGTAATTGCTGATTGGCCTTATCAGCCACATCAAGCCTCACCACATCAGCGAGGGGTAGATTACACAGACAACCATAGCCATGAGTGTAATGGAAGTGGAGAGGGCTCCTCATCAGCGCCCATGAAACCAGCTATGATTACACTCATCATTAGTTATGATCACTACCGCTGATTGGTCATTTAAATATTCATGTTGATTAGGTGACCAATGTACACACCAGTATGCATTTTAATCATATCTGGTGGCAGCAATCAACAGAAGAAGATTGTTGACTTTTTTCATTTATAGCTGTGCTTGTGAGTCATGTGTTTAGACTGGATGTGCGTGTGTGTAGGTGTACTTCCTGTGTGCTGACAGATCATTAAACCAGCAGAGCCAAATGAGGCGCCTTCTCATTAGCCTCATTAAGCTCAGCCTTGTTTTGTTAATTGACATAAAACAAACACTTGCTCGGGAAGCTGCCTGTTACTCAATGTCCTTTTGCCTTAATTCTCTGTTGCACTATATTTGGTGTGCATGTTTCAATCAGGCCACATCTCGGATATAGAAAGAGATCAATACATTAGCTATTGATTGTTGCAATGTTTCATGTGGATACCATGCATAATAAAATCAAAGAATCAAAATAAAATAAAAATATGGAGAGAATGGGATCCATACCAAAAACTAATCCTTTCCCTGTTCCATACTGACCTTTCCTAAAAGGTTCTTTAAAACTATACCAGTAAAAAAAGATTTTGCTAATAGATAGCCCCTATCTCTCAGTGGTAAAATTAAAATAACTTTCTGAGTTATGTTGCTAACAGTCAAACAAACCAAACTTCTTTTTGGCAAAAACTCTGAAAAATCTGAAAAAATGTATGAATTATACCAATAGACCTGAAACAGCAGCACAATAACAACCAGTGATCTCTGTAATGTCCTAAAAAGTGCTCATAACAACAAGCCCTGTGTTGTATAACAGCTTTTTTCTATGATCATCAAGGTGTTTCAGCTCATCAGAGACCTACTGGCCACTGGAGACACAGAACTACAATGGCATAAAAAGAATTTTGTTCTTTCAAATGTCATGATTGTATTTTGGATTTATAGGGACGCAAGTTGTGGTATTGGTGCTCAGTGTGGGTCAGCTGTAGTGTAATAACTGTTTAGTTTGAGAGCAGTGGGCCATGGACACTGTAACACTGGTCCAAGTGCTGAGTATAAAGGTGGCTGTATTGTTAGATAGTTATGCCATCTTTGTGGTATAGCTCAGTTGGTTGAGCTGCGGTGCATATACACGCCAACTACAGCCTGCCTCTGAGTTGTGGGATCAAGTCCAGCGGTCAGAAACCAGAATGCTGCATGTACATGCCTCAGTATACCACTTTCTTTCCAGGTAGAGTATCCCATTTCTCAGAACCAAGATACTGCCAATTCAGCATCCAGGATACTGTGTTTACATGCACAAAGACAAAACCAGGATACTTAAAAAGCCTGGTCATAAGCAGGATATTCAAGTGCATGTAAACACACAGATTCATGTGTGTTTGCCATTGCTCTTGAGAACATTGTAGGTTTTTAAAAAACTCATCTCTTTTGGAGTGGACCTCTGCTATTACTTTTTCTTTACAATGAATGTGTGTTGCATTAAAGACATGTATGTTTTTGTTCCACATTGCATATTTTCTTTCTTTTTGGCTTTTTCCTCATGTGGTTACCACATGAAATCATATGCCTTATAGCATGCCGTAATTTGCATTTTAATTTGGTTTTACACCAGATGCCTGTCCTGATGCAACCCTTTGCATTTTTCTGGGCTTGGGTCTGGCGCAAGAGGTACACTTGTTTACCTCTTGTGGCTGGATTGTTGATTGTCCCGTATAACCCTGAAATTAAGCACTTCCGTGTTAATGTTTTTGTCTCTGTGTCATAGCCTCCATCTGCTTCTCCAATCCAGCACTGACTAACTACCATAAGGAATAAATTAGCTATTGAAAAAAGATTTCAGAGAGGTTATTGAGTTTGCTGACCCAGGATCCTCTGGTGTCCCATAGCAGCGGGGCTGGAACCTACACAGCTCTATCACCATGTGTTACCAACCAAGCAAAATACAGTAAGTACAAATCAGTTGAAATTCAAAGAAAACTCCACACAGATAGTAGTTACATAAGGTCAGTCCATCCAGCTGGTGTCTGTTGATTTATCTGCACTGTAATGATGCTCTACTAAAGCGAGTAAGCATGCCCGCTGGTAACCATGGAGACCCACAGCATTTCAAAGAGTACCAGTCTTTGTCACGCTACTACTTCACATACTGTGCAAACAACTGCCCGCTTTGTAAGAGACACGCACTCCCGGCACAACTCTGCAGCCAAATTAATCATCGATTTATGCATTGATCTTCAGTGTAGACGGGGGTGACATCTTACAGCTGTAACAATAGCATTTAGGATGGAGGTGCTTATACAGTAGAAGTGGTCGGGTTAGGTTGGTTGTTGTGATGGTGGTAAATGCTCAGAGAAAAAGCAGTGGAGCGAAGTGAGACGTTCGAGGGAAACGGTTAATCCTCTCCACACATGGTGCTAGACAGACAAACACAGGCTAAGGAACAGCAAACCAAAAAGTCCCCAAGAAAGACAAAACAGCAGAAGAGGACTGTGATGGGAAAGTAATCCACAAGGTAAAAAAAAGTACAGGAAGAAACATGCATATTTCCATTTTAATTTACATGGTGAAATAGTACTGCTCAATAGCTTTTAGGCTTTAATGTGCTTCTTGAGAAAGTTAGAGATTTACTTTCCTTCCTTTACTTGTCACTGTGTCACTCTAACTCCTTTTGCACCAAAAAACTTAAGAATGTAACATGACAAAAACAAACTAACCTTAAAATGGTCTCAGACTTTGGTTAGCACAAATAAAACTGCAATCCAGCATTACCCAGTAGAGAGCAGTAGTTTAATAACGTCAAACCTGATGTAGCCCACCTAGCATATAGCATAGCTGACCTGCAACATTTTACGCTAAAATCCAGCTACAAGGGCAGTCAAAGCTGGTGACGTTTTTGTGCCAACTCCAAGCAAAGATAATGACAGAAGGATCAGGATCAGAATAAGGAAGGGCAACTGGATTACAACTTAAAGAATTAAAGATGTATGTATGTATCATAAATACAACTTCACACCCCAGGGGTGTGCTCACCCCTGAAGGAAAGCGAGCAGTTTAAAGAAATGATTTTTTACACCTGAGGCTGTGTTAATTTTGCATCACATTGTTACTGTAAAATCTCTCGTCATGGCTTTCAAACTGTCTGTATTGATCATCCAGTCAATTCTGAGCATTCTAGAATTATGTCTTGCTGAATTATAACAATTAGAATAACCAGTGAAGGGGTCATTTTTACCCCATTTACAACATACTGTGGAATGATGAGGTTGCCTAGCAACAAAGTAAGTGCAGTCTGTACTTTCTAGTAAACTTAACTTTCATGCACTAATTATGTTGAGTACTTAAACTTGAATAATGTAATCGATGTTAAATACTTCTTTCCCTTCTGAACAATAGGTTATTTTATTTAAAATCATCTCACATTTTATTTGACTCTGTGTTGTCAAAAGCAAATTCACATTCTTAAGTCTATGGGTTAGTCTATAACAGTCATAAGCTGTACTTTGTGTTAATCTTCTTACGCTTATTCCCTTTAAGGCTCGCTGGAACTGGAGCCTATGCCAACTAACTATGGGCCAGTGGCGGGATACACCCTGGATGATGCCTAGTTCGTTGCAGAGCTGACACAGAGACATACACAGACAGACAACCATTCACTCTCACATTTATTCACTAGGAGCAATTTAGAGTTACCAATTCTCCTAACACATGCATGTCTTTGGACTGTGGAAGCTGGAGCTTACCTGGAAAGCACCCACGGTAACACAGGGAGGACACGGTGCTCTGCCACCGTGTCGCCCAGAGTGTACTTTGTATGTTTTAATAAAGATATCTAAACATTAGGTTCTCTCCTTGTACTACAGCTTCCTTTCAAGGTTCAAAGACATGCAGATGTAGGTCCAAAGTGGTGACTTAAAATTGTCAGTGTTAGAACTGCCTATAAGGTTAGGGTTAGCACACTGCCTAAGACCCATAGTTGCAGTAGTAGTCTGCAGCCACTCAAGACCCCTAACTAGAATGAGTGAAAGAAAATGAATGAAGAAAGAAGAATGAAGTAAATGCTGATTTGAAGACTTTGTACACAACATTTCCTGCACAGAGCTTGTCTATGGAAAGGGTTAACTAACACATGTGCAGCATTTCTAATCCCACTCTGAAAAGTGTCCCTCTTTACTCGCCTCCCCATGGTGATAGATATAGAGCTGTGAACAAACCCCGCAGGTGGTGAGCCTCTCCTCTCACACTCTGGTGTATTGGTCTTGTGTCAGGGCTTGTGGACAGTGGGAAAAGTCATGTAGTCTCAGAGGGCATGTGCAGCACTGGAGTCATATTTGTATGTGAGTCTGCTACAGCTCATTTATCCTGCTATCTAACGCTTCTGTTCGAGGGAATAAGCTTATTAAAGTTGGCTACCCCCTCAGTCCAGTGAATCAAAGAGGACCAATTAGCATCACAGCCATTACAAAGTGTAAGAGTGTAAATGATGTGGCGCTCTGGTCTGTGCCTGGTGCATAGAGGAGTCCTGCGGAGCTGTGACTGACCTGTGATAAGCTTTCAATAATTACACAGCGGAATCACACAAACTTATATGTGAGCAGGTGTAACATTATCACCACTGACAGGCCAAACAAATAACCTGTGAACTAATTAACAAATAACTAAGATTATGTCTTCATCATGGCACTAGTTTGTGGATAAGATACATATTATCCCAATTTACACCAAAGCAGCAGCAGTGTGGAATGGCAGCATTACGCCATTATCACGTCAGCGCTCCGTCACCATCATCTCATTGTCACCATCATTGTCCCGTCAGCCGCGTATGAACTGTTTTCTAATTTACTCAGTCTGACAAGTCACACTGGCGACGACACACACGCAGTCCTAGGAAGGTAGAGAACGTGAGTCTATTGGACAGTGCCTGTGTTTTAGAATGGTTACTGTGTCCTAATGCGTTTTAATTGTTGTTTTGCTTACCTACTCCTTGTAATTAGTCAATGTAATTTATATTTGCGGTTGCTGCAGACCTCCTGGCCAAGTCACCCTTGCAAAAGAGATCTTGATCTTATTTTGTTAAATAAAATTAAAAAATAAAAATAAACTATTTTGTACCGCTCCTCAAAATAAAGGTTGGAGTTCTATTTTTGAGTATCTTTGCGAAGGGAAATCTTGGAAACAAAAAAGCAAAATAAACTTCCGCTACGCTTCCAAAATAAAGACTCATTAAACCATGGTGCATCGAGAAGTCAACCAAACAGCCATTTCACAAGGACAAAGTAAAGAAGGTAAAGGCTCTTTGTGACAGTGAGTAGTCTGAGGGGGGCGACTGACACAAGCAGCGTAGCAGCAGCAGCTCAAGTTGCGAACATTTTGTCCTCAAAGTTGATGTGTTAGAGGCAGGAAAAATGGGCAAGTGGAGGGATTTGAGCCAGATTGAATTGGGCCAAATTGTGATGGCCAGACAACTGGGTTCTAGCATCGCCAAATCTGCAGCTCTTGTGGCATGAACAGTGGTGAACCGACGATTCAAATGGGGAGTGAAGACTGACCCGCCCAATCCAACAGGCGAGCTCCTGCAGCTCATCATGCGGAAGTTGCTGCTGGTTCTGTTGTATATTAGGCACTTGGTCATAATGTTATTGGTGAACATCGTATCATAATATGTATCATATTGTTAATGGTTCTTGCCAATACACAGCCTCCAGTGATGTCAGTAGAAGGTGCGTTGACGCACATGGAGTAAGTAACATCACTGTGTAATGTACCAACAAGACACTGAGACACACAATAGCTCAAGGTCTGCTCTTTCTCGTGCTCTCTGTTTCACTCGCTGCAGAGCTTTCACCAGGTCGCTATGGTAACTTAGCTTTCCTGCCAAGACCACTTCCAATGAAACTGATTCAACATTCCCTTTTTCTCCATTTTCTCATTTCCATCTCGGGTCTGGCTGGACCTAAACCCGCATGTCAAGGTGAGAATCAGATCAGAAATCCACCTTAAAGCTGAGCAGGGTGTGACTGTCTTCCACAAGCTCACATCTGTCTCAGAAGTGTTGTTTAATATGACATTTCAACTTGTTCTGACTTTAGTATGTGTCATGGTGTAGTAAGGGTCAGGTCACGGTGTAGATTTTAATGGGGCTCCAATGTCAAAAGCCTGAAATAAGTGTGTTGTAACATAGTGTTTTGGTAATGCTTTGTCTTTTAGTTAAAAAATTTGGTTTGTAATCTAAAATAAGGAACAAAACATTTTATTTTGTAGATAAAAAAAATCCAACTTAAGCAAGATGAGTAAAAAAAGAGAAAAAAGAAAAACAGACTGTAATGTTCTCAAATAAAGCTTTTCTTATTTGTGTGATAAAATATTCATCTTACAAGAAAGAAAATATGTTGTAATCTTGGGTTTAAAAGCAACAGCTGTTTGGAGTTTCAGATGTCCACAGCTCTTGTGTGAATTAAATTACTTAATAAAATATTTTACTGTGCCAAACACGAGCATAATGTTCAGTTCAGTTCAATCACAACAACAGTCGCCTCAAATGGCTTCGCAAACAGTTAATCAAATATAAACACACGATCAAACATAACACACAATCAACACCTACAATAACTACACTAAACAGACCCGGGACATCCCTGTCCTTAGACCCTCTTTCTCTCTAAGGAAAAACTCTAAAAACTAAAAAAAAACAGCTGTGGGAAAAAAACTTCATCAGACATCATATGCATTAGCTTATCAGCTGAATTCCCTTGTTACTGACAAACTTAAATAAATTAAATTCATTTAGTTTTAAAAAATAAATGTTAAAAATTCTGCATCTGTCTATGTAATATATATTATTAGTCTGTTCCTAAAGGTGGGACTATGGACTCGACATGGACTTGTCAGCCATTGACTTGGGACTTGACCCGGACTTGAGGCCAAAGACTTACTTATGACTCTCAAAACAATGGCTTGATCCCAAAAAGTAGGAAACAGGTGCATCTTTTTTTTTGAATAAACTGTTATAGTTATGGCATTATAGTGTTATAGTTAATTCATTTCCAATGACTTTTTGTGTTATCTAAGCTGGGTAACTTTAGGTTCATGTGTTGCCTTAAGCTGGTTATGAACTTTCTCTGTCAACTCCAAGTTAAACCCTGAACCACAGAATACTGCTGCTGTACCGGCACAAATCTGGCACAAGCTGGCACAGTTCAGCCAATAGCATTCAGCAGAGGTAAGAAAATTGAACTATAACCTCCACATGTTTCACGGTATTTCCCTAAGTAAAGTGTTTATAAAGTCTAATATATGAGCATTTTTATTTTACTTAAATAGTGAAACAGACGGTAAGCAAATCAGTTTGACACATTCTTTTAAAATGAGATTAGACTAATAAATATATTTTTACAGTACGTGCGCACTTATTATTCATGTCCAGAGTTTATTAAAGATCCTTCCATGTATTCAAAAGAAATAGTGAGGCCCAAAACAAAAGGCTGAGTTCAGGTGTGTCAAACATCATTTTGCTCACAGTTGATTGGTCCATTTTGGTATCTCACTCTCTAAATCAGAACTAAACCTGCTCTAGAGCAGAGTAGCTGTGTCCGTTACCATGACAATTAACACTGCTCTAAACCAAACCTCTTTCTGAAGACAGAAAACAGTTCAAACTAAAGCTGAACTTACTCTGAACTAAACCTAAACCAGCTTCTAGAAACAAGCCTCTGGACAGTCTTCAGTTAGCTGCAGGGCTACACCTAGAGACATATAAACAGAGACCACCATTCACTCTTACATTTAGTCACTATAGGCAATATAGAGTCAAAGGAAACCAGACATGCACACTCCACACATATAAGCCATGTGTCGGTCGGCCAGGGAATAACCCATAAACCATATTTTTTTTCTTCTACTGTTTATTGCAGCAGTAAATCATGACTCTCAGCCCCTCACCACTGCACAGAAGATTTACTCACTTCTTTATTCTATATCATTTCAATGCATCTAAGTTTTGAAAGTTTACTTTAAATATGATTCAAGCACAACCTCTGTGACACCTGCACCATGTCGCACAGCAGTTCAACTTTTCACAACAAGAACCACTTCAGAAAATAATAGACTCCAAGTGTTATTTTTCTTTTCTTTTATCTTTTGCCTCCCCGCAGCAAATAATCGGCCTCCAAGTGTGCAGTGATTCTCATACAGATTTAGCATAGAGTTTTATGACTGGATGCCCTTTCTGGCACAACCTTTGCCATTTATCTGGGCTTTGGACTGACATGAAGAGTACCCTAGCTTGTACCCTCTGTTGCTGGATTAGTCTTCCTCTATCAATATTATGAAGTGCAGTTATTTTGAATTCTCTGATGTTTTGACCACAAGTATATTCTTAACCAATTTAGTAAAACAAAAATTATTTGGCCAAGAATGTAAAATTTAATAGGCATTTAAAAGCATATATTACAGAACATAGTATGCTTTTTTCAGGCTTTTTGAAATAATTTTAGGACATGTACTAAATGTATGGAAAACATGGGAACTGTTATTTTGACTTTCCAGAAAACACTTGTATGTCAACTTTGGTGAATGGACAAAGCATAAAATAGCTAATTAGCACAGCCATTAGCACCATGACAATAACAGATAGGTAAATGAGCTTTCTGTTTCATAGTGAGGGCTCAGAATGAGTTTGGTGATGGTGGCTGGGCTTTAGAAACATCCAGGCGTTTTCAGCTCTTGAGAAGGAGACGACATCAGCACATACTCAGAAACAAAATACTATTTCAGGTATGGTTTTAAGGTGCAAAAAAACCCCAAAACAAAACATTATAACATGGTAAAAATCTAAAAAAGAAAAAAAGAAAACCACTCTTGTTTTATATCATCCTATTACTCGGTTGTGGCAGAATTTTGTATGTAAGAGCTCTGCACAGTTTTTTATCAGCCTATCCCACTAGAGCCTGTGCTTTTTCTTGTGAGTTTGTCTACAAGGGGGCTTTCCCTATCCATCAGCCAGCGGACCCTAATGTTTAAACTTTTACATCTGACAAGGTGTTGCGTCCTTCTCCACTGGATTCGGGGGGTTCTCCCTATGGAGCCACTTGAGAGCATCCAGAGTGGGAATGGCCTCTTGTTTGAGCTTTGTTGCAGCCTCTGTTGGACTGACTTCTTGGTGGCCTGGCATAACTGCTACACAAAGCTGTGCCACATTTTTTGGGTAATGTCTAGTGGCTATGCTAGTTGGGTTTTGTTTGTTTGTTGCTTCTGTTTTTTTTTTTTCTTTTTCTTTTCAGCCCTAAACCATGCCAGTCCGCCCAAACATGGCTCTAAAACAAACATTTCTCACAGCTAACAGATTTTTTTTTTTTTTTTTTTTTTGTCTGGAATCATCTGTGTCTCAGTGGCGTTTAATTATCAGTGTTAATAGCTCTAATTGTGTTAGGTGTTTGGGAATTAGGACCTCAGTCAACCTGTGATTATGGGGCGTTTCTCTTCAGTGATTTATCAGGGGGAAGGACTCTCCTGGGTCTCCACAAGGGCAAGGAAATCAAACTCCTGGTGCCTCCGACTGCCAGACTGTAATGCCACTTACTGCAGCAGGACGAAAAGCAATGATTTGTACTTACTGCACAAATTCAGGTTATTGTGCCTTAGAACACGCGGGAAACAGGCTTCTCTGAATCAGCGGGTCGGAAATGCACACGTAAACAAAGTGGTTAAAGGCATAATATGCAGGATTTTCATAAAAATGTAAATTAGCACACACAATAAAATCCTCTTTTATTCCGCTCCCAAGGCTCTGTGAAACAGTTTGAAGGTGAAAAGAAGTATAAACACAATGTCCCATGTGTGTATGCCACCATTTTTCTGGGACAGGCCTAATCCCTCTAAGTAGTAGAGAAGTAAATACATGACAGCATTTGGAAAATTGAGGTGGAGGAAGTACTCAGATGCTGGATTCTAAGTACTGTTAGTTAAGATTACTAGGTGGAAGTACAAATAGTCGACAGAATTATTACATAACTAACAAAATATAGAATAAAATGTACTCATAGGTACAAATGGCTTTTTGATGTTTCTAGCATCTACTACGTCTACTACAAATGTACAAAACTATTATAAATGGACTAGTAGAAGTACAGATTTACCAGTATGTACTACTGCTGCTGCTACTACTATAACTATTACTACTAGGGTGCTACTACTACTGCAGCCACTAAAACTATTTCTACAACTGCTCCAAATACCTTTACTACTTCTACTACTGTTGCCACTACTACTACTATTTCCTACAACTGCACCAACTAGTAGTACTACTGCTACTGTTGCTACTTCCACTGTTGCCTCAACTACCACCTTTAAGGGTGCTATACTAAACTTTATTAGTATTACTATGTAAGAGGAACATTATTAATATGTAGCTTTCAGCCAATCACAGATCAGAAAATCAAATGTATGTATTATGCAAACACAAATAGTTCCTATAGGTATTTATATCACAATATTGCCCCATAACCTTTTTATAAACAATAACTTATCATTATACAGTCTCATAACATGTGATATATAGATTTTATTGCATAATTACGGCCGTCTGAGCAGTATTTATGAGACGTTAAAATCATCACTCCTGTCTGGAATATGTGCGGTGACCTTCCCAGTTGTTGCATCCAGTCGCTCTTGTCTGGACGTGGAGAGGACAAGAGCAGTCTAAGGGACATGTTTAATAAAAGACATAGTGAGGAGTGACCTATACGGACTTTTAAAAGTTTGCCAAGAGCATCTGTTCGGAACACAAGTCACACAGGAGAGAAGGAGGACGCAAGGACAAGGTAATTGAACTCACATGGTCTCGCATACACATCAACGCATTCGTTTTGCTGCATGCTTAAACTTAACTAGAACACAGTCTCAATTCAGAGTCCTAGCCTCTACCCTATGGCTTATTATTGTTCCCTGCTTAAATGTGCACAGTATCCAGCCCAATGCACTTTCATTTCTACTACTGCAACTACTAAGTACTACCACCACTACAACTACTACTACTACTTAGGGATATGACAAGGTTTTGCAGTCCTGTGCTGTCGCAAGATCAAAATGTCACAAGATTCTAATGAAGGTCTCATCTGTCTTGTGATATCAGGATCAGGTTCTGTTAGAGAAACTAGTCAGTTAAGTTTGTGGAAGTAGATACCATTACACACTGATTTTAAAAAATACCCCTAACTAGTTTTGCAGTTTATGATTTTCAGGTGAATATATTTTACAATTACATTTTTCATTTGTGTAAAATACATACGTATTTCTGTAGTGTAAAAATCTTGTCTTGTCTCATTAACCCAGTCTCGCGTCTTGTATTGTGGGATTTGTGTCTTGTCACACCCCTACTACTACTACTACTACTACTTCTGCTGCTACTGTTGGTACGGCTGCCACAACAAAGTGGCTACTGCTACTGCTAGTACAATTGGTAATATTATTATTATTACATCTTTGAGCTACCATCCATGCTACACAAGATGCTTAGAATCGAACAGTTAAGAAGACTGCTACTACTACTGCTAGTACTACTATTACATCTTCGACCTACCCTGCATGCTACACAACATGCCTGGCAGTAAAAGACTGCAACTATTGAAAACTTTTAAATGAATAGTACTACTGCAACTGCTACTACTACTACTAATACTAATACTTCTAAGGATAAGGTATACTTTACTGTGCGCCCCGGGGACCCTTCTTCAGATCTTGAGCTAGGCTCCTGGTCAGGAGGAGTACCTCAGATTAGCTACTGCTACTGCTTCTACTACTACTCTACTACTACTGCTGTTAGAACTAATATTACATCTTCAAGCTATCGCTAATGCTACACAAAATACTTAGTCAAAGAGAAGTTTCAACCAATCACAGCACAGATAAAAAGAACAGAGCATCACTATTCATTTGAATGGTAATAATTACTCACAGGTGTAGGTATGTATTAATGTTATCATGTATAATTGTAACTTATAGTTTTTATCCCATTTTTCATAGCAAAAATGTGCAAACTATCCAACCCAATATACCATCTTTTCCATCACCTGCAAGCTTAGATTTGGGCCTTTAAGAGAAATCTTGTGTAAAAGTAGAGGAGACAGCAGTGGCTCTGCTGATGGGACAAACTGGACCTCTGCCCGAGAATGAGATGGGATGGCCCAGAGACGTCTGACCGGCAATGGCTGTTCAGAGAGCAGTTTCGCTAAAGCACAGTGGAGTCATAACCTGGGCCTATCAGATAACAAGAATAAAGGGAAGGGATGACAAGAAAGTTTCATCTTACAGTCTAAAACAGAAAATGTATGCAGGCAATGACTGCAAGATAAGCACAAAGCACAATATAGTGGCAACATATACTCATTGGCCACATTATTGGGTAAACCTGTATCAATTTAAATGGAAATAGCAACTCAACTAATCAAGGTGTAGTGACAATGCATTTAGGCCTGAGGCATGCTGATGATAACATCAGAATGAGAAAGTAAGGTGACTTATGTAAGTGACATTGAACGTGGCATGGACTGGACTAAGTACTTCAGAAACTGCTGGTCTACTGCAATTTTCACCCATGAGCTTCTGTATCACAACTGCTCTTTTGTTTAAATGAATTTTGGACTTAGTTAACTGCACCTCAGGAGATAGAAACAGTTTATGTATAGTCATAGCCAGACCAAACCTGGACTTCTTCCCAGTGATGACTAAAAGATGTGATGAGGCATAGTTCTTGTTTGTTTACAAAAAAATAAGAAAATCCAGCATATTTTGCCTTTTAACTATAATAATTGGTCAGGTCATTGAGATGGGCAAGACTAAAAGAGCAAGACATTTGCTTGGGGCTACAGTTGTTGTTATTATAATTGTTGCCTAACTAAGCAATCAAGCAGCAAAGCACTGTGCTTTTAAAAAAATAAAAATAAAAACCTTGAGTGCAGTGGTTCAGTATTTAATAAGAAAGTTGGGGATTTGGCCTCTCAGCTGTTGACAATCTGCATATGTGGGTTGTTTTTCTGCCATAGTCTAATAGTTTCACAGGTGGGGTAAACAAGTAACAGGTGGGGCAGGCCCTAGGATAAGTTGTAGAAAATTTATTAAAAGTCTCCTAGTGTGTTGAAAATACTTTTCTGTGCTTTTAACCATGTTATAATGTTGTTAACTTCTCAAAAACACACCAGGAATTGTGTTTTGCTTCATTCAAACGTTAGGCGCTGCCCTTCTCAAGAGCTGAAAACGCTCAGTCTCAGTGCTCTACATAGAAATGTGAAGCCACTCAGACTGCATTCATTATGAAGCAGTCAGCTCATTTATGTTAGCTCATGTTGCTAATAGCTGCACTAATTAGCCATTATCATCATATCATATTACATCATGCTCTATCTCCCACCGTTCAGTACAAGCACTCAGAGACTCTCCTCTCATGTCTGAATTCAAATCTAACTTGTCGCATGTGAACATGGGGTAGCAGTGTCTTCAGAGGGATTTTGTAAGAGAAAGGCCTCAGCCCTGTAATCCTTCACTGCAGCAGAGCTGATATAAACTACAGTGTTTGCAAAGAGCACAGAGATGCAGGTAAAGTGGGCGGGGCCAGCAGGGCCGTAAAGCGTCAGACTAATCCATGCGTTTTCTGTAAAGTGAATACAACATTTCCTCAAAGGAGGAGGTTTTTAATACATTGGTGGAGGGCAGCGCTCAAACATTTTCCACAGTAAATTTAAACCGTTTGTACTAAAATGTCAAAGATAGCATGAGAATCAGTGAGATGTACTGCTAAAGCCCTGTCTGTGCAGCTTACCAGCTTAAAAGTAGTTTTAGGGGTGAGTTACTCTTTAAAGAATCATCCTCTATATATACACAAAATATGAGATATATTGTGGCATTCAATTTTCAAAACTGTTTAAACTGCGAAAAAGATAGGAGCCAAATCCAGAATGTTTTTTGCTTGTAGGGTTATTATTCCCAAGATTGCTCACTGAACTGCAGTCTTTTTTTCTGTCTACTTATCCTAAAAATCATTAAACAACAAAGAGCTTTATGTTGCATCCATGTTATTTAATGTTGAGCTAATAAGTCACAATATATAAGATATAATAAGACCCTAAAGAGTATCAAAGATTAATATGTTTTTGTCACTTTGCAACAAAATACCATGTGTCACTATAAACACCGTCTATTTTTAGCTGCTAGAGAAATGTAACTGGAAGGCCAGGGAAGCTATAATGAGTTTTCTCTCTTTTTCTCTTTGTTTTTGGCCAAAAGCTGAATCGTGATCAGAGTGAGCGCAGTACTGAGGCACAGAGCAGGGAGAAGAGGCGCCAGCACACAGCACACATTTATATAACTCTACGAGTAAGGGCAGGACTTCAAAGACACATCCTCACAACCCAGCTTTGCCGCTCATAATTGGGTAGGGCCATTTCTTATGAAAACAAAATGCAATCATTCAATCAGGCTTGTAATGGGTTTTATGCACTGCAGCTATCAAGTGTATATTATTATGGTCATTTTCTTTCATTATTGCAATTCACGATATGACAAAGATATCAGTCGTTATGTCTTACATACTCCCCGCGGTTCTTAGTAATTACTTTTACTTCAGTCTCTATGCACTTGAGTATATGGGCACACATCAGTACATTACAATATTATGGAGAGGCAGTAGCTCAGTAGGTAGAGCCAGGCGCCCGCTAACTGAACTGACTGCCTAAAGAGCTATGTAAGACTGATCATATTAATATTATTATTTTTCCTGTACAGGATCTCTACAGAAAATATTGAGTGCAGTGACTTGCATAGCTTTTGGCATAGGTTTTTTTTTACACTAGATGCCCTTCCTAATGAAAATCTGTCCATTTATCTGGGCTTGAGATTGGAACAAGCAGTACACAGGCTTGTGACCCCTTTATTGGTAATTATAATGTAAAATGTAGGCTATATATATTTTTCATTATTATGAACCTTTATCTATTCTGTTTTTTTTATATTGAATTTGGATTTTTTATTTACTTCATTGAGCTACACAAGTGAAATAAATTGACTTTTCCATCTAGTTTATTGATGTGCACCTGGTAAATTAGAGTTCTATGTGAAATATAAAGTACTTGGTAACTTGGATGTTGGATCTGATTTTGGCATGAGATTCTATGTTATGATTCTATTCATATGTGGTATCAAAAATGTATTATAGTCTTAAATTTTTGCTGGAAAACACTGGAGGTGCCCTGATAATATTATTATTATTGTCTTTCCATTCATAATATTACAAAGCTATCACCTGTTTGTCTTACATACGCCCTGTGGTTCTCAGCAATTACTTTCACCTCTATCTCTCTGCACTGGAGTACAATTTATTTCAACACTGCAGTCGGTTTTCCTGTCTGCTTGTCATCCATAACCATAACAGCTATCCCATTTTAGTGATCAGTATCGACAAACGCAGGAGCTGTGAATTCGAACTGAAAGAGAAACCCTGCTCCACTTCTCTGCAGAATGTAAATCGCAGCTCCTCAATCAATGTCCAACTGTGGCTTTTTCCATCTCACAGCCAAAAGCACACAGAGGCTGGTGGCTCCTTTCTGCATGTCGCCAGCAGGTTATAGATGCTACTGGGCCCTCCATTGGCTGTGGTAGTACTTCAGGCTGCTGTTCCGGCTCACACTGATTATAATAAAGAGGCTTAATTGAGCTAACCGCTGCTAAAGCTAGAGGCTGTTGGAAGAGGGCCAGTTAATGAATGCAAAAGTCAAGCAGAGGTTTAATACAGTATAACAGTGGAGGTTCTACCAACTATGGTAAGTCAAGATACCTCCAGTCACTGCTGACCTGTTGGTTGTCTATATTGCTACTACTACTATTATGAGTAAGTAAGTTTAGATATGTACTTATTGAAGTTGTATTGTTTTAGTCAGTACCACAAGGTTTAGAGGCATGTGCAAAGTAATAACTTATTTTTTCTGTCTCTGTTTTCCTTTTTTTCTGTTGTTTTGTGGTGTAAACAGTCAGAGCCATTGCTGGAATTAATATCTTTCCAGTTGGACTTTACTCACCATTACTCCAATGTATAAAGATGTGCATGAGCTTGGAGCCAATGAAAGTGTCCCTAATCTGAATGGGACCCTCAACTTTGGTTCTAAGCATGTGATTGGTCAAAAAAATTCAGTCCTTGCTCTAGGTCCCCTTCTGTTAGAAACACTTTATAATAAAGCCCAGATGAAGTTTCAGAGTTTTTCAGAGATGACTTGGAATTAGTTTTCCTCAAATACAGTAGGTGCCTCATTCAAGCAGTGTTTAATGTGGTGAAATTTTACTGTTAAAAGAACAAATATACCCATCAGACCGATGTGAGAAATGCTAATATTAAGAGACCATTAATACAAACATCTAATGCACTGTTTAAGACACATTTAAATCGCTAATGACACTCATTAGTAAACAGAGAGCTGCACAGCAGCAGCTGCTGTAGTGGAGCTAAAAGTGGCATAATCCACTCTTCTTTCTAATCGTACTGAGAACTTTTTTTTTCTCTCCCACTTATGTTTGTTTTGTTTAAATGTCTGTCACTTCCTAGACTTCCTTGGTCTAAAAATCAGAACTATCACAAAACACACTTTGATACTACATACAAACCAGACCTTGGTCCAGATCAAGACCACCTCTTTTTGCCAAACCAAAGACCAGCCGTTTGGTCCGAACCACATTCCACAGGAGCTTTTACACCTGAGGATTTGGTCCAAACAAAACAGAGTAGATGCCAAAGCACCCTATTTTGTCCCTAGTAAATATATGTATATGAGAATGAGAGTAAATAGTTGTCCTGTCTGTGTATGTCTCTGTGTCAGCCCTGTGAATAAAAAGCCACTGCACAGGGTGAACTCTGCCTAAGGCCCATAGTTACTGGGATAGGGTCCAGTACCTGCAACCCCTAATGTGAATAAATGGAAGAAGATGAATGAATGAATGGGCGTGTAAAGGATAAGAGAGAGCAGGCCAATACACATCTTTTTACTTGCTTTTAACATAACACGTTGCATGAAAAAGAATGTGACTTATTATATTGTGATTCAAGGAGGAAACTCATGCAGATTTTTTCATTTAACGTTCAGAAAGCTGTAAGCAGTATATGGCTTCTGTTCTAGCCTCTTGTGCCATTGAACATTCACTTTTTTGTTTTTTATAATTAATGCTGATGCAACTATGTTTTGACAAATTGCTTCAAATGTGACTCAGATCTTGTGTATGTGGCATTTGTGTGATGTTACTGTTTATGTGGCAGGCTCCACTCTCTTGCTCACAGCCCAGTAGAGACGCCTTACCTCTCAGTGGAAATCTGGCTTTATATTCTTTCATGTTCAGGCTCGGAGTGATACTAATAATCCACAAGAACATATGATACAGATTAATAACAGTCAGCGGGCCAGTGCTATGAGAAGGTGAAAATCTGATTATCCCGGGCACTCCAGACAATTGTGTTTTGCCTCTGTTCCGAGAAGACTCTTCAGTTTCTTTGCCTCGACAAGCCAAGGTGAGAGCCTAATGTCATTGGGGCTTGACAAAACACCAATGAGCGAGAAACTGAAAAATTGTCTGTTTAGTAAAACGCAGAGAGGGATGAAGCATAAACCCAAATCAAATGATCATCCATACTGCTTGTGAGTCTGCAGGAACAACACATACACATTCAGTATACAGTTACAATCAAAACTGTTCAACCCTCTCTCCTCAAAAGACATTCCAATGATGTGAATGAATGATAATGAGAATAAATACATTCATGAGAATAAGTAATTATTGTTATATCTGAGATATTTTGACAATAGAAGTTGACTTAACTCTGAAGTTTTACTACATACCCATGGGCAGTATTATTAAGCCCTCAGCTTCAGTACCTTGTGGAGCATCCTTTAACTTTTATAACAACAAACATTTTTTTGGTAAATGCTAACAAGCTTCTCATACTTCTCAACAGGAATCTTTCCCCATTCTTCATGTGCAAAGCCTCTGGCACAGTGATGTTTGATGGCCTCCAGGCTGCAGCTGCCTTCCCACCTAAGATTTTTAAATCTACAGATAAGAGCAGACTGGATGTAGAGGGCTTGTTAAGTGGTCAGTGATTCCTGGAGTGGGCGGAGGCAGAGGCTTGTGGAACTGAGCATTCTGAGGCCTCAGAATCTCAGAGCCAGAAAATAGAAGATTACTCAGTCATGAATGAAACAAAACACAACTCAGCTTTGTTTTTGATGAGGGAACAACATTATAACATGGTAGAATTTGGTAGATTTTGCATAATAAATAAATACATTTTGGGGGCTTTGGGGGGTTGAATATAATATACAGTAGAGAGATATTCCAGTGAACAAAATGCTGAGGCATAGAAATCTGTTGCTTACTGCTAAAGGGTGATAGAGCACCAGCCTGGCCATTTGCATAACCTCCGCTACCAACCTTATGCTGTTCTATTGTCACAGCAGGAGTGCAGGCATATGACTTTAGAGTATACAGCCCATTAGAGGGTAAAGCCAGGGTGAAATAACACTAACTTTTTTTTTTTTTAACTCAAGCTTCACAGGCACAGCTGGAGCCATCAGTCGGCTTGCCCTTGACTCAACATGGCCACTGAATTAAAGGAAGCCATTTAAACCAGGAAAGGCATAGTCTGTGTGGCTCCGGGGGGTCAGTTAAATCTATAATGTTTGACCAGGAAAAGGGCACTGTTGGCTGCATGGAGTATCAACCTTGTTAGTGAGGCCCAAAATCACAAATGTTCCCCAGCAGGCCTCAAATCTCCAGTGAATAGTCTTTTTTCTCTTTTCAAAGATACTGTTGAAAAGAAGCGAGCATGTGATTTAATAAAGAAAAAAACATAAAAGGACATTTCCCCTGACAGGCCTTGTCACTGCCTTAACGAGCCCATACATTCTCTCATTGTCTGTATGTCATGTCTTCTGCCATTTTGCTTTTTGTCTCTGAAGGCACAAATCAGTGACATGACCAGATTTAATTTATACTCTATACTGATCAGGCATAAAATTATGACCACTGACAGGTCAAGTGAATAACACAGATTATTATTAGTGTGTCCTCAAAGTGCCCTCAAGTCATAAAAATAACATGACAACCACCAATAACAGGCAGGTGGTCATAATGTTATGCCTGATCGGTGTATATGAGCGGCTCAGCTAAGTGGCCATTATCCATTATCTCCTTGTAATTCCCCTCTCTCTGTGTCCTGTTAAAAACAAAAATGCCCCCAAAATTATTCAAAATATTACAAATAAAACATGACTCACTAGCTATTGGCTGCTGACGTATGCTTTTATGAACTGCACATGAACAAAACACAACGCACGGATGAGTTCAACGATGCAGAATGGAAAAATGAATTACTTTTATGTAACCAATAGCAAATGTAGCCTATAGTATTAATTCATAAAATTAATTACTTGTGATTCTATCCAAAAAGTGGTTGTATTGATTTACATGTGCTACTGTGACTTTCAGGCAATGTTTCTCATATGCAGTAATGATTTTTACCAGAAACACGAGGAGCATAATGAAAGAAGGATAATGGACCGTGGTTATTAGGAGGACTAGAAATACATGTTTTAAAGGTGCTATGAGCAGTATATATTTTTATATTTCATACAAATTAGCCACATGTGTGCCAAGATATGAGGTAAACATGTTGAAATCAAATAATAGTTTTATTGATAACAATGGCAGAGTTGAGTTATTAACAAAATAAAATATATTTTACATAATGGCCAAGTTGTTTGTGTTTACATTTTTTGTTTTGGTTCTAAAACTGCATTGCCGATCGTCCAATCAGAACAGAGACCATTGTTTTGATTCAGACTGCTGTACCATTTTTTAAACCAGTACGAGTGCATGCTGCTTATAGTACTTTTAAAGCCTGTGTGTTTCTAAAGTATGCACTGTCACCAGACTCATTCTGATAATTTCTGTGCTTAAATTGCTGTCACTATGAGGCAGAAAGCTCATTAATCTTGCAAAGTCAAAGTAACAGAAGAAGATGTTTTCCATACATGGCTCAGTGCTGCTGGTTTCCACATTTTGGTGTCAAACTCATATTAAAAATCAAATCTGTCTGTAACGTAATTGGCCCAATGAGACTTCAGACAAAACAAGAGAAAATGAGAAATGTATTGTAGCCCAGGGCAAAGTCAACAGTGGCATTAGAGAGTGGATTTGATCAACAGGAGGGGTGACCTGGAGAGCAGAGGCACTGAGCACCTCCGGACACGGCCCTGAGCCACCAACATGACCTTCACCAGTTAACCATTAATGCTTCCCCAGACATCCACTTACACAAACAGACTGGTAGTACTGGTGTGATCTACAAGGCCAATGAGAGAACTCTTCAGATATTTTTCTAACCAATTATCTTTTTGTAAACAACATAAGCTGCACATGCATTTCTGTAGCCTCCCAGAAGTTAAGGCTGACCAGAAAACATTTTCAACATGCAAATTAGTCACTAAAAATTGCAGTTAGTACGTATATAAACAATATGGCAAGTGTCCTTAGGTGTTTAATGTCAGTGGCTGCGTAGAGGACATTAGTGTTTCTACAGCACTACATAGGATTAAGGCTACATGCTAAAAGTCACAGATTTTTTATGCTAGTAGTTTTGCAATTACTAACAAAACCATGCCAAACCTTAAAAAAAGACAAAAAATGTCAAGGTTAACATTGACAACAAATAGATCTATGTGCTATTATTGTAAGAAGATCAACAAAATCCCTCTCTATCACTCATGGAAAGGTTTCTGTTTATTTCTCTTAGATGTACTGGAGCTTATGCCAGTAACTTTGGGCCTTGGGTGGGCTACACCCTGGACAGTGGCTGACGCAGAGACATACACAGACAACCATTCTCTCTCTCATTCATTCATTATCATCAATTATCAGTTCTCCTAACACATGAGTTTCTTTGGATGGAGTAGAGAATTCACAGTAACATGCAGGACATGCAGACTGCACCCAGAGAGATTGTGATTGCTGAGCACTAAGGATTAACTGCTCTGCCACCATGCCCTCCTTGGAAAGGGTTAAAAGGTAACATTTTTGAGGTAAGGTAGTTAGGCATGTTTATGGTGGTATTGCATACAGTGAAAGTCCCTTAGGCCTCTTTATTTATCCGAGTTTGGGACCGGGAACCAATTGAACAATGACCTTCCGCCCCAAAAGTCAGAGAAACCCTAGCCCACTACAGTATACTACCTACATACTATATTTGCAGCTTAGATTTTTGCATTCTATGGGATGTAAAATGATTATGTGTCATTTGAAAATATGGCTTTACTGCATTGCTCTGTACAAGCAGCTGTCATCCAAAAATAGTTATATTGAGAAACGAAAAACTCGTGTTGCAGAATTAATTAAACATGTTTTGAACTAAAATGCTGTAAAAAAAAAAAAAAAAAAGAGTCTTCTGAATGTTGCATGTGTTGCCAAAATATATTCAGCAGAGCCAGCACAAGGCCATCAGAGACGCAGTTAGACACTACTTTTCAACAATAACACATGGTTGCACTTGTCTACGCTTGAAGTATTCAGCTTGGGAAAATCTCAATCCCACTATTTATTTTAAATGCTTGGTTAGCCCAGAAAATATCTAGAGCAAAACTAACACACATTCATAGTGGCTGTGCTTAGCCTTAAGTTCACTGACCTGAACCCTGCTGTTTATACACTTTCCCTATGTTTACAGTGGGCTGCAGTTAACAGGCCATTTATTTAGGACAAACTGTGGCTCTGTGAGAAGAGATTTCTCAGCCAATAAGCAACTGGGGGGTATCATTATGATATCACTTTTGTTGCATAATTCTTTTACTGAGACACAACACTTTAAGATGCTCTCTCACACAAAAGTAGTAGTGTTTTTTGCCTATTAATTTATACTGTAAGCACAAAATCATTAATTCATGTTCCTCTCATTCCAGTGAGAGACCGGGTGGCTGGAGCCTGTCGCAACAACTATGGGCCTTAGGCAATTACACAGACACAGACAGACAACCATTCACTTTCCCATTCCTACTTCTCATTTTCTATAAGCAATTTAGAGTCACCAATTCAGCTGTACATGCAGGGATTTAGGTGATGAGAAGAAAAAAAAAAACTCAAAATAACCCACAGTAACATGGGGAGGACATGCAGACTCCACCCACAGAAATCTT
The DNA here is from genome assembly GCA_020698575.1 of Bostrychus sinensis. Classification (NCBI taxonomy): domain Eukaryota; kingdom Metazoa; phylum Chordata; class Actinopteri; order Gobiiformes; family Eleotridae; genus Bostrychus; species Bostrychus sinensis. The sequence goes on along the minus strand of CM036251.1, from coordinate 28,786,076 downwards.
GAGTCAGCTGGCCTGTTTATCAAACCCACAATTTTCTTGCTGAAAGGCATGTATGCTAACCACTCTGCCACTGTAAACCCCCCATCAGAAAATCAGTCAGAGCCAAAAGTTTATAAAGTTTATACAGAATAGTATGTCAATGCTACAAAACTGTATGAGTATTGTTACTTCAAAATAATACTCAGAAGGAAGTAAAGACGCATTTGGTGGAAAAACTACTACTACAACTACTACCAATGAAGATCATACAATACATGTGCAAAATACTTCTTTTTTAACTGATCTATACAGCCCCTACACAACATAATGTTAGACTGTTATGGGTATGTAATGTCCAATTTCTATTATGTTTTGGGAGGACATTAGAGCAGTAAGAGAGGACATAACTCCGGCATGTGGATGCAAATGGATGTTCAACAATGCCTGTCATCTGTCATCATGTGTCATGGCCTTTCATTAGCTCCAGCTGCTTCCACTGTCCAGTCAGACTGCACGTAGCACTGTGAGTCACTGCATCTCTGTGGTAACTGGACCAGATATTTATCTGTGGTTGTCATCATCAAGTTGACCATCATGTTAGAATTGCTGTAGAATTTGCATAATAATTATTGTGATTAATAGTGCTGATTGCCCTAAAGCAAATTAACCCAAATGTGGAATATGGGAATTAGCTTAACTTCTGATTCCTAAATGCATGTGTAATCTTATTTATTCATTAATTTTCTTAAGCTGAAGCATGTCCCAGCAACTATGGGCCTGCGGTGGGGTGCACCCTGTTTAGTTGCAAGGCTAACACTGGCAACCTTTTAATTCACATTCTAGGAGAAATTCTGCTTCACCAATTTACATGCAGGTCTTTTACAGCTTTGCTAGTTTCTTCTCTGTTTTTGCGTCATTTTCCTCTATAGAGCTCCCCCTACATTTCGGAGTAAAGCACTGTTGTAAATATTCACCAGTCCCATTAACGCCATTGCTTGGCTTTATTTTCACTTTCCCCTCTGTGTATCCATACAAAGTTTTTTTTTTTTTTTCATTTGGCCACTCTGCCATGACAAAAATAAAAAAATAAAGCCATCTTTACTCAGCTTGTTGTTTTGCTAACCGCAGTGAGCCACTTTCTCTTGTAACTGGAGACTTCAGTGACAATGGGTTGGTGACAACTCATTTAACCATCACACGGATATGAAACAATTTATTTAAAGTAAAAAGGTTCTGCTTTAACGCTGGGAGAAAGTGGAAGCAAGTATACAGGGGGAGAACATGCAGACTCCACCAAGAGAGACTGAGAGAAAACGCAAACTGGTGTTAACCACTCTGCCATCCTTGCTTACAAATGCTTAAGGGCCCTATAAGTTGTGTGGCTCCTTTACAAAGTGAAGGTGACATACAACTTCCTTATCTCCATTTAATGACATCTACCACTCTTCTGCACTTGACACATATTAACTTTTTATGTAGTCTGCTGACAATAAAATGCAACCCAAATGGAAAGTTTACACACCTCTAAAATTGGTCGCTGCCAGAGTCATTCCACTGTTCCACCTCTGATGACTAGGGGATTCCTGGAGAGTCTATGTGCATATTTATACTGCACGCTCGGGTATGATCATTTCCTTAATCACTGAAGGATTCTCCAAGGAAGCCCTGGTAATAAAGTTAATTACACTGCCTTCCACCATCGGCAGTGACATATTAGTTTTGCAAGATATAAGCCAAAAGATGCGCTTCTTTTTTGTTGCATTTATTTTTGCATTCTGTATATTGGAGCTAAGCCCACTGGGACCATGTTAGACACAGAAAAGATCGACTGAGATGTTAGCAGGTGTTAAGAGGAAAAACGTCACACTAGGGAGATCAATGCATGTCCTTTTGTTTTCTCAGATGCTGTTAATTGCAGATTGCCAGACATTTTGGGCTTACTAAATGGCCAGCAAACATGTCGTGTTGTTACTGAGGTTTAACAAGCTGACTGTGGAAGAGCCGCTGACCACATAGATGGAATCATTAGTGCGCTTCGTGGCTGAATCTGCTCAGGGCTTCAGGGAGAACGTCATTAGCATCGCTCTGTGTTCTTGACAGAGTCAAAAGAGCGCCTGCCTCTTTAAGCAGCAGTAACGTGCTCTATCAGTCATCCCCAGAGACCTCGGCTTTATGGGTTTATCCACTGGATAAGTGTACAGTTATTCATTTGCAGGTGGGCGACTAATTACGTTGATCCAAGGACATTTACTTAGAGAGTATGCATTTTTTTGTGTATGTGTGTTTGAGAAAAGCAGTATAATCAGCTGGTAGGGATATAGCAGGAATTATCAGTGGAAAAGTCATCATCAAGACTTTATGAGCAAGGATTTGAATTGCCAAGATGATCCATATATACCAGAAGCTTTAGCCTATCGCTTGCTCACAGAAGGAGGATCTTGCGTCCCAATGACAGACAGTGATTTTGAGTGACTTAAAGGTCTCCTATTATGCTAAATCAACTTTTTAAAGCTTTTAACCATGTTATAATGTTGTTTGCACCCCAAAAACATACCTTGAGTTGTATTTTGTTTCATTCATGCATGTTTAAGTAGTCCTGTGTGCTGAGCCTGTTCCCTTCTCAAGAGCTAAAAATGTAAAACCAGCCCATACATCTCACTCAGTCTGATAATTTCAGTGGTTAAATTGCTGTCACTACGAAGCAGTCAGGTCATCTAGCTATCTGTTAGATTTATGTTGCTAATAGCAGTGCTAATTAGCCATTTTATCCCTGTCCTTGGTCCATTCCCCACCGATGCCAGCAGAGGACATCAGGTGCAAGCATTCTATACAATTTGAAAGTAAGTGCTCCCCAAAACAAAATAATTTCCATATAAATTAGGTTATGAAATGTGAAATACTAGTGCAGAGGTGTCTAAAATCATTTCAAAAAGCCTGAAAAAAAAGCATAATATAGTACTATTAAAAGGTACTTTTTACTTTTTAAAGTACAAGTAGATTTAGTTATTACCTGCAGTAGCTGGTGGCTGATTGATGATTGATGTGCAGATTGCAAATATCCACTCTTCTTCAAACCAGGTATGGTAGCCTTGCAAGGACATGCTGTTGTCTATTAAAATATATCTGACAGTGATTTAATTTTTGTCAAATTGTAACAAAATCAGTTTGTTTAGTAAATGTTCTAAGCTCATGTATGAATATGTACTTAAAGAACAACACAGTGTGCTTTTCCAGCAGTGCACAGTTTGACCTCTCTAGGCAGTTGTTGGAACAGGAAGTATAAAACTGCAATAGCTCCCTTCCCTAAAGAGCTTTACATGTGTACTTTTCCAAAACTAAAGAGTGTTAATTATGATGAGGCGATACACTGCTGAAAACAAAGCACAGCCAGTTCCTTACTATTCTACTATTTACCATACCAGCAACACTAACATGAACTAAAGATGACAAATGCTGCTGGAATCTCATGTGTCATTTATGGTCTCTAAATACTGTATCTTAGCTGGTTCTTAGGTGGCAAAACCCATCATTCGTACAGTCCATTGTGAAACGTCTATCAAACCCACTGCGCACTGTGATTAAAAGGGTAGTTATCCTCACTATTTCAATAAATCATCAACCAAATGATATTAAAGATCTATATTATGCTTTTTTCATACTTTTTGAAATAACTTTGGACACTTTTGCAATAGGAGAGAGCATAAAATGACTATGTAGCACAGCTATTAGCAACATGACGCTATCAGACGCTATCTGCTTTGTAGTGACACCAGTTTAAGCGCTGAAATTATCTGAATGAGTCCAATGATGGGGTATGGACTTGAGAAACGCACAAGAGCACTTGCTGGTTTCATGTGTCAGCCTAATTACTCAAACATGCGTAAATGAAACAAAAGACTACTCCGGGTATGGTTTTTGAAGCGCACACAACATTATAATGTGGTTAAAAGCTCAACAAGGCAATTTAACATAATTGGGGACCTTTAAAATCTTTGTATTTTAAGGTAAAATGTTCCATAAAGTTGCTGTAACATTTCTGCTTTTTGTCAGGTACCTCCTTCTGTTTGTCTAGTGTGGTTTATTGCAGAAGTAAAACAGAAGGTAGACTTGTCAGACAACAAGACAACGACACTTCAAATTACAGGGCAAAGGAATGTACTGATGTAAATGTCCAAACTGTCCTGATACTCTGTGTCCAGTGGCCCCAGAGAGAACAGTGAGACAGACAGAGCCGGGTGCAGAACACAGGCTTCCTGCCTCTTCAATTAAAGCGCTCTCATAAGATATTTTGCCAATATCTGATTGTACTCTCAAATGTTCAAAGGGCGAATTTACTGGGAATTCTTTGAAGCACTCGAGAGCTGAAAGACTTCCTAACCTGGAGCTAAGAGATGACTCTATAAATTGGTCTGGCTGTCTGTATGAAGCGTTTTGAAGATTGGAATATTTTCTTTCTGCAAACATTAAACAGTGTCATGACAGCCAGTGTGCATTCTTAGAGATGTAATTAGGAGCTACTTTTTTATTATTTCAGGACAGTCTACAGTTCAGTAATTTACTGGTTTATTGGCATTTACAGGGTCAAGAAGGGTGGCAGTAGCTCAAGAGGTAGAGCCAGTCGCTGACTAAACAGAGGGTTGGTGGATCAATCCCTACTACCAGAATTGCATACTGTTGTTGCATCCTTGCGCAAGACTATTCAAAAGTAAATAAGGTAAGGTATACTTTATTGTCCCCATAAGGAAATGTGTCCTCTGCATTTGACCCATCTTTCAGTGCCACTGGAGCAACCTGTCACGAGCAGTGGGCAACCATAGTGGGCAACCACAGTGGGCGACCACAGTGCCGTGCCCAGGGGCCCTTCTCCAGATCTTGGCTCTGGCTCAAGGATTACCTAGGATTACATTTTTTAGGTTGATGGGGAAAAACTCCCCATCAACGACGAAAACGCCCCGAGACATGAGGAGAACATGCAAACTCCACACAGAAAGGCCCCACACAGTCCAGAAATCTGGAACCTTCTTGCTGTGAGTGTTAACCACTTTGCCACCATGAATTCACCCACTTTGCCTTCAGTGTCTGTGGCACTGCATGTATGAATATATGTATTTGTTTGTTGCTGGTACATGGTATTGATGCCACATCTCTGCAAGTCTCCTCCAGGGCATCTATGGCTACAGAGGTAGTTTACCACCACCAGTGTGTGAGTGTGAAGTGAAAGAATAATGGACTATTGTAAAGCGCTTTGAGAGTCTTGAAAGACACTATATAGTAAATCCAATCCATTATTATTATTAAGACACTACCTACTATAGTATTAACATGAAGATTTAGACTTCACTATGTTCATATTTTGAATATCTTATCTTAATATCCAACAGCATTTTTATAACCATAATTTGTTTCTATCTTAAGTGGATTTAGAGGGACACATATGGGTCAGTATCTTCATATTTCTAGACATAATTTTTTTTCCTATTCTTTACAAATGAGTCTGCTCTCTATCAAGTCCAGTTAGATTTCTATGGAAATGGAAAAAAAATAATGCAAATGAAACTACATCTGAATGCAATTGGAGTGCAACAAATTGGCCAGGTTGAATGAATGGGATGATGGAATGCAATTGGACTAAATCCAGGGCACAGTACCAACATTACGGTAAATACGTATTCAGATACAAATGGAGCATTCTCTCTGTCTACTCCAATGATTCTGTCCATATGTTAGTGTGCTTGCCCAGAGCTTGCAGATGTGGACCAACGGAGCAGTACATCTGTTGACCGCTGGAGTCGCTAGTGAGCACACTTCAGTCAAAGCAGAAGAACAGCTGGACTAGCAAGTTGGTCGTGGTGTATTCAAAAACTAAACAGACCATTGCTAATTTTGCCTAATTTTCTTCTTTTTCAATAAATGCGGTGAAAAAAGTACCTTGAGCACTGCCATAGTTGTTGTTGGTGTTTTTTGTCCGTCTTTGTAAAATGACTATCACCCCCTACAGGTTACAAAACATAACATACAACTAATCAAAGAAGCACAATCCATCAACAAAAAAGTCTTGGGAGGGTCTACATTACACTTGTGTCAGTAAAAGCTCTGCACATACTAGTTACTGGGGACCACACTCATCAATTATTCAATATAAAAGCACACTTTGCATCAAGTTTTCAGGAGCTCGAGTTAGCATCACTGTCATTTTTAGCTTCTAAACAACAGACACTGCATCAAGACCAGCGTATTCAAACTCATAAATAAACCAAGATCATCTTACAATAAACCTTATGTCTGGAGCATTACATAAGAGACGTCCTCATTCTACACCTACAAAAGATACAAGTCTGTTGTGTTGCCGAGGTACAAGAATCTATTTACCTAGCACACAAAAGGATGCAATGTTTATGCTCCCCCGAAACACAAAGTGCCCTTCCCCGTAGCTCTTATCTCCGTGCATTGTGCTTAGTGGTCCAAAAAAGGCATAAGACTGCGGGACGGATATTCGCGGTTAATCCGAGGTGACGGGGAGGCTGCTGCACACTTCCATTTATGCACGGCAGACGGGGAACACTCTGTGAGAGAGGGGAGTCTGGCGTGAGTGTGAGTGGAAGTGATAAGCAGGTGGATGAAATGCATGTGGGGATGTGTACAGTGGACTAAAGCTGCTCTTATCCCACTGTCAGCCTCTCCGAGTTTAACCTGTGGCTGTGAAGAAGAGAGTTTGGTGTACTACTCAGAAAATGCAAGCTTCATAGAACTGAGATTAGTTTTGGAGAGTGCAACTAACACATCATAATAATTGGTAAGAGATCATTTGTTTCTTTACTGATCCATGGCTGAAGGTAGTATCTTGGTGAGGAATGGTATTTGATTCTGGGTCTTTAGCATTTAGTGCACATGCTTTATGGACTGAAGTACTGCATACTGGTTATGTTGCTAACAGAAAAAAACTGACCCTATCTCACAATGGTACAGCATCCTTTAAAACTTCTTTGGATTAGTGTTTAGATTAGCTGTTTCATATCCACAGAAAAAAACTCTTCATCAAAATCACCATTCACCAATCACCAATACTTTTCTAAGCTATCTGTAGTTGAAGTAACTATGGTTTTAGCATTCTTCATGGGACAAATTTTCCACTAACCCAATGACAGCGGCATTGTTCAAAATCAAAACATCTGTGAATGAATAACATTAGTGAGTTTGAAATTTGTAACGCCACGCTAACTACCTGATTTTTACCCACTACCCTTTATCTCTTGTATTTGAGGAAAACAAACTATTCTGTCAATAACAGTATAATAGAAGTCATCTCTGAAAAAGAGACTGAGACTTCATCTGGGCTTTAATGCGTATAAAGCATTTGTGACAGGAAGGCAGCTAGAGCAGAGACCGTTTCAGGTTGTGCATGTCTTTACACACTGGAGTAATTGTGGCACCAAGTCCAACTGGAAAGATACCAATTCTGGCTCCAACTGCTCACACCACAAAACAGCAGCAGAAGAAAAACAGACAGAAAAAAAAGAAGCAAAGTGTAAATTTGACATTAAAGGAAAAGGAAATAAGGAAAATAGGGAAGGAAATAAATAAATATACTGGAATTTGCTGTATTTTTGGTATTGGTTAAAACTAGGACACTTGAGACAGAGAGAGGGCTAAACTGTGACAGACTGAGCTTGAACTTGAACTACAAAGTACCAGAGAGTACCATATGGTTACCCCACACTAAACTGCTGAGATTTCTCCATGCCAATTGTAAATTTCACTAAGACCAATAGACTTGCTCTGTAGAAATAAATCCAGACTGATGGAACATATTTAGCAGAGCCTGACATTGACCTTTTGTCCCCGCTGTACTAGGCGAGCCAATTTAAGTGTTTAAAGTGTCGAGGAAGAAACTGACAGTACTGTGTTATGGTCTTCTGCAGGTTTTTAAGAACAAGGCGAATGAGCAAAGAATATTAATGTACAAAAATTCACAAAATTGCAAAAATAAATAAAAAGATATAGTGCCCAGATTTGGACTCAAACTCAAAGATCTTCTAGTTCAGGGGTAAATGCATCTTTTGAGCAACAAAATTCTTTTCTCTAACTAAAACTAATCATTTGTTCTTTGAGTGAGTGATGTTAGTATCTCCTGTCTGTATTACAAAATGGTACAGAAATGCTTAAAACATTCCTGTATCTAAACAGTGATCTGAAGAAAACAAAAAGAAAAATCTATATTTATTACAGCACGCTAAGTTAACAACATTATTGAGCTTTCTCTATACCGGAAAGGGGTCAATAATAAACCTTTTGTGAGGAGAACTCCTGCGGTGCACCTGCTGCCCTGTGCCTGTGCACTTGACCCCTCCGCTCCATCCGACTCTCCAGTTAATGAAAACATATGGAAAAGTCAGGGAGGGCGGAGGAGCCTCCAGGGCACCAGCCAGGAGAGGACACTGAGGGAAGCCACTACAGGTAAACAAACATTATTAATCAATATGCAGAGGTGAAGACAAGAGAGGTACCACACACTTTTCCAAAAGGATACCTCATCAACATTCATCTGCAGAAGATATCGTTTGAAATAAGCTCTTTGTCCTATATTAAAATTTATGCTGCAGAGGATATGTGAAGCAGTGGCTCCTTATTAAATATAATGGGACTAGTGCAAGTGCAGTGCAGAGTTTGAATCACCAGAGGGATTTATAGAGGAGATGTAATGGAGGATTCCCACTTCACTTTCTTTTAGTGTTGTAGTCAAGTTTACACTGACCAAAACCAAGTCACGACTAGGGGTGTGTCAAGGCCAACCAACACCAAGACTTTTAGGAAATGAAAGTGAAGACAAGAGAATATTTACAAAGTCCAAACAGTTAATCTTAGTGTATGTTTGTGTTTGATGAGAGAAGTGTGGGGCCTTTCTGTGTGGTGTTTGCATGTTCTCCCTGTGTCTGGGTGAATTTTCTCTGGGTATTCCAGTTTTCTCCACCAACCTAACACATGGAGAACAGGCTAATTCTCCACCTAGGTACTCCTGATCAGGATCCTGGCTCAGATCTGGAGAAGGGTCTCCAGGTGCTGCACTGAAGATTGCCCACCACTTCAGACAGGTTTCCCCAGCAGCACTGAATGGCCAAATGCAGAGAACAAATTTTGGGGACACTAAAGTCTACCTTAATCTTAACCTACTCTGTGAATTAAAAACAGAAATTTCTGCATTAAATATGAGCAGAATTTGTGACAGAGTGAATTTCTAAAATGTAGGAAACTGGTGCAACCATTTAAAAACTCTCAAATTGTAGTATATCTCTATTGACACCAAGTTTCTGTCCTCTACACAGCACAGTAAAAACACAAGCCAAAGACATCTGCCAAGAAACTGCCCTGTCTCACAATGGTAAAGCTCCATGTTTCTGTACTTGGACTGGACATCTTCTAATTCAAGAGTAAATCCTCTATCCATTGAGACACAAAGCTCTTATATCTCAGAATGGTAAAGAATCCAATTAAATAAAAATAATAATTTGTTCCTACCCTGACCCCTTGTGGTCGGAGTTAGTACTATATCTTTGACCCAGTCTCACAGTTAAGTTTACTCTTGTTAACAGTCAAAATACAATCCAACACCATAACCTAACCTCTTTGGCCCAGGTAATAATTATGCCATATTAACCCACTTCTATAACATGTAAGTGGAGGGTAATTGTCTGTCGCAAGCTCAAATAAATGGAGGTACCAGAAACACAATTCTGTTAATACAGTTCTGACACTTAGCTGGACTATACAATGGTATAAAATATGTATTTATGTAAATATGTTTTTTTGTTTAAAGTATGCAGAATAGTGTTAAAGTGTGGGGGGAAAGGTCAATACATGCTCACCTTCTGAAACTCCCATTGCAAGGTTAATTCTCATTAAATATTAAAAGTTTTCTTGGAAGAATATATTAATTTCAGAGTCTCTATGCATTATTCATTTCTTCACTTGTAAACGCCTTAAAAATATAACAATGCTATAACTTAATACACTTATATATTGCAATACTAATACAGGTGAGTTCAATCAATCACATTTCAGATTTCATTTGACAAGCTTACACTCACATTACATAAAGACTAAAAAATAGCCAGAAGACGGTGACTAAAAACACTATCAATTAAGCATGGTCTGCATCCTACCTTTACACCAGAAGCTCTCAGATGTCCAAGAAGCTTTACTATGTCCCATAACCAGATAAGTACAGTCCAAAAAATGTGACCACTTGCACTTGTCTTAGAAAGAACTTTCCCCCAGTGTGTAGCTTTCTAGGCAGCGTCTGGGAACAGTGTGCCTCGTGGTCTCGGGCTGCCGACCTGACTGCCTCCTGCCTGGTACAAGTGTGTGTTTGTGGGAGAGAGGACAGAGGGGAGGGGAGGGAAGGGGGGAAGCCATGGTGGTAAGAGGATCCTGGCTGCTGAAAACAATACCTGTCCATTCAACTGCTGGGACGGGACAGGAGGCTGCTCAATACCTCCTCTGTTTGTGTGGAGAGGAAGGAAGACAGTCCGTTAACAAGCGCCTCTGTCATTATTAATAGTGTCTGCTTGTGAGTGCAGGATCAATGGAAAAGCAGCAGTTTTGTACTTTTGAGTATAGCATGTTTTCTTCCTTTCTAGAACATATGACCAATCAGACAAACATGAATTTAATAAAATGCAAAACTGCAAAACTCAATTCTGGAAAAAGTTGGGACACTGAGATATTTTACCATTCCATTAAAAGTAATAGCTTATCTTTAACTTGCAGTAACACATCTCAAAAAAGTTTGGACAGAGGCAACAAAAGGCTAGAAAAGCAGGTGATACTAATAAAAGTGGGTGTATTTTTAGTCCAATTTAATGCACTCTAATGCTAGCCTCAGTAGCGCTGTTGTTGTATAACATCTCCATTTAATCCAATGGGCTAGTTTTTTACACAGTTCCAAACAATAATTCCCGGAAGTTTGTTGCACAGGCCAGCAGTGGTATAGTCTGATCCCCCTCTCAAAGTGAAGAGTTTCTCCAGTTCAATTTGGACCTGGCCTATCACAGTCATTTATCTGCAGCATGTCTTACGAAAGCAGAAGAGCTAACCATGGTAGCACTAGCTACTGAGCTAATTTAAGAACTTCTCTGACCTGATTAATGGTGTTTAGTGTTTTTCTTTGTCACCTGTTAGTTCTGCTGAAGTCCTCATTATTGTTCAGTCCTCTGTGGGATTTTTTTCTTCGTCTTGCTGCCATTTTAACAGTAAAGTCTGATTAGCAGCTGGTGTAACAAATGCATTAAAAAGAAACAACTTCTTACACAAGTTTTTGTACAGCCAGCTTCTGTTGCTGTCCCCGTTCAGATATAAGTACAGGGCTTCTCATAATACGCCGTATTCTGGTGTTTTATAAAAAAAACACAGCAGAAGTCCATGATTGTTTCGGTTACAGGTCAGCGGTGCGCTGCTTATGTCCCGCTCTTCATTTTCTGATTGATTATTCCTTCTGTCATTGTTTCGCCACAGAATTGAAATGTTACTGTAGAGGTACCAGACTAACTTCTTTGTATAGAAGAGGAAAAAGAGCTTGTCTGGCAGGCCATGCTAGCAGCAGTGCACAACTGTATGGGGAGGCACTGTCTTTATAGCACTTTTGAAATATAAGATGTTAAAAGAATCAAAGTTTACATTATATATGGATTTTAATGGAATTTACATACCCCAAAAAAAATATTCTGGACCTCCGTTGGTGCAACTCACTCTCTTAATGGCTCTGGCCTGACCGTTTGATATTTTAAGCAAGCGGATCCAGAACTTTTCCTTAACAATTTTTTTTCCATTCTTGCAACTAATCATAAAAGCTATCTAAAGGTGGTGGGCTTTAAGAAATTATTTGGTTGTCTGATTGGTTGTATGTTTTTCAAATGATATATTATGCATATGTTGGTATTATCTTCTGTTTTCTGATTGGTTAATTGTCCAACCAGTTGTATGTGAATCCAGGCTTACATATAGTGCACATCCAGTTACAACACAAAGCTGTCCGTGTTTTGAGTTTTTGCTGTACCCCAGCTTTTTGCTTGCTATCAACAATAGTCTATTTTAGCCAGCATTTCAGAACAAAGATTGATCTCCTAGCCTAGAATTCCTTGAATATAGCTTTTGTCTGATATTTTCAAAGAATATGTGAGGGGTCAGAATCAATTTCTCTACACTCTTTTGAACATTTCTGCTGTCTGCTGAACTGAAGATTTGGTGTTATATAAACTGTAACAGAATATTTCCATGCAAATTTGTCCCTGTATGACAGCTGGTGATGTATAATAAATGTGCTATTTGTTCTGCCAATAATCTCCTGTTGCTGTTTCTTTTCTTTTTTTTTTTTTTATGTAGACAATAGTTATTATGGTTTATGATTATATATTAGTATCCCAAGTATCCCCCCTTTTTTGTCCTTTTGTTTACTTTAAACATGGAATGTTAAATGATGGAACGCAACTAGAAACTAGAACTTTTACTTGAGTAATTATATGAGGGAAAAATACTTTTACTCAAGCTTATGTTACTCTAAACAAGTAAAAGTATCTCTTTGAATTTAACTAGGAGTAAGAGTAGTTATAGTAGTAGCAGAAGTAGTATCTGTTGTATTAGTCATGATAGTAATAGTGGTAGTAGCTGTATAGTAGTAGCTGTAGTGGTAATAATTGTAGCAGTTATGGTTGTAGGCTACTAACAGTAAGTAATACTTAACTATAAATTACTGTAAATTCTACACTCAAGACTTTAGTATTTTTACCCTAGAACAGCCATGCCCAAAGTCAAGAGTGTTGCAGCCCTCCTAAATTTCCAAAAATCCCACATGGACCTGTCATGATTTTCTCTGTAGATTTCTGTAAAAAATGTTACAAAAACACTGACTGTTAGCTAAAAAAACTTAAGTAATATTTTATTTATTTTATTTTATTTACCCTTTATTTCACCAGGTAGAACATTAAGAACAAATTCTTATTAACAGTGTTGACCTGTAAATTTTAAAGCAAGTATATAACTGTACATTTTAAACTCTTTTTTTTTTTTTTTTTTTTTTTATGTACCTTTGCGGCCCCGGACGACACTTTGGGAAACACTGCATAGAAACATTTCTGAGGACCTTTACATGAGTAAAATTATTATCAAGTAACAGTACTTTTACTTAAAGCAGCATATTAAGCTTTTTCAGGCTTTTTGAAAAAGGTTTGGACTCCGATGCATTAGTACTTAACATTTTTTAATTTAAAAGAATATGTATGGAAAAATGTCTTCTGTCGGGGAGCTGTTACTTTGACTTTGCAAACAAGGCTTGGATTAGGTGTCTGACGCCCCCTGCTAGCAACAATAGGGCATGGACAGAGAATAGACAAAAATGACTATTTAGCATGGCTTTTAGCAATATGACACTTACAGACGGCAATTTAAGCGCTGAAATGATCCAATTGAGCCCAGTGACGGTGTATGAGCTTTAGAAACAGAGTAGGACTTCCTGGTTTCATGTATCAAGTGATGAGACCAAGTGTTTTCAGCTTTTGAGAAGGGGACGGCCTCAGGGTACAGGATTATTCAAGCAAGCTTGAATGAAACTAAATACTACTCCAGGTATGTTTTTGAGGTGCAAACAACATTATAACGGGTCCTTTAACTATAGATTTGTTCAACTTTCCCAACTGCTCATTTCCATAGCCCATTATATACTATATATTTTAATCAAATGCCTATATGGAGGTTTATAACAGAGTGTTATAATATCAGAAAACAACATTTTTTGTGACCCATTTTGGAGCACCAACTCATTATTTGAGAACCATGTATTTAAATGTTTTCCTTGAGGTAGATATGATAGTAAAAAAGCTAAATATTAGTACTAGAATAGGTATATAATGGTTTAGTTTAGCCACATGTCCAGGTGAATAGTCTTTCTCTGTCTATAGAGGTAACCCACACCAGCATCAATAATTGAAGAATCCTCTTTGTGTATCCCCAACCATTGTTTATCTGCACAGTGCAGTAAATACCAGCGTCACAATCTCCCTCACACAAGAACAGACTCCAGCAATGGAAACACATACTTCCTTAAACGTCTTTATTCTCTGGTCTGCCTCTGTCACAGAAGGGCAGCACTTGTCATTCACGTCAGTAAAAGTCGGGGTATTTAGTAGTCTGCTCTCAGTCCTCACAAGCTTCCTATTGATCTTGTCTTAAATTGAGCCAAAAACGACAATTTACGTATTCATGGAGAGATGGAACAATGCTGAGTGAATGTGATGGGGTCACCTTCGAGGACCGCTGCACGGCCTGGTTTCAGCTGATCAGCACCGAGAGCATTCTGCAGAAATGATTAGAAAATATTACATAATAGGTTTCAACGTATAGAGTGATTTCTTGGTAATAATGGTATGAAAACCACAAATACATATTGTTTCTAGCATAACAAGTATTTTTTGAGTCAGAGAACATTCTGGGGTCAATGGGCAGACCTGGGGATATTGTTTAAAGGGGGATATATTTACCAACATTATAACTATTAACCATCAAAAATATAGTATATAATCATGTTGGGCTTAAGGCAATTGCTGTTGTCACTAAATTGATAGAATTGGAACACAATTGCCATGCATTCAGATTAAAGAACCTCTGAAAGAGACAGGGTAGACATACAGCCAATCAAAATTCAGGAGGAGCCCTATAGGGACACTGGTGCAGACAAAAATATTTCATTAATTTATTCCATAAACCTTTGGAAAAATCTGTATATCAAGGGTATATAGAGTCATATAAGCTTGACTGAGGCTAACAGAGGTAATTCAAGACCATAGCACAATTAATAAAAAAAAAAAGTATTTTGCAGATTTTTCAAGTTTCAGACGTTTTTGTCATGAAAATTAATTGCACTAAAATCAATGGAAAAATTAATGGGAAATTTTCTTCCAGCACCAGAGGGGGGCTGGCATTGTAGACCTCCACACACTTAGGACATTTGAATGCTTTGCTACAAAAGTAAATTGGTCTGGCTGTCCAGGCTTGTGAATATATCAGTTCTGACAAAAAAATGTCATACTGACTTGTATCATATTGTTCTCAGAAGATGCTGTTTCTACTGGGTTTATAAAAGATCATGGCCTGTCCCTAGATGGTTAATTATTGTTCTGTTCTATTTCAGCTTCCAGTTGTGCACTTAACACGTCATTCTGTGTTTTTCTTTCATTTGAGTTTTGTGCAACTGGTTTATTAGTTTATTCATAACATACAGTTGCATCTGTTTTACTGGTTCCCATGTCGATGTGGTGTGCAGTAAAAGAAAAGTAACACTTTGTTGTCAGCACAATACAAGACAGACTTCTCATCAAACATTGTATTAAACAAAAGCCCAAATGGAAGACGACTGGCTCTGTGTGTGGCCATGACAGATATTGATTATTCCTGTTTGAAACTTCGTAACATTAGCATATTTAAACAGACAAGGTTTCAAACATGCAAATAAAAGACACTGTGTTAACAAGGTCAAATCCTAACCTGACTCAGAAGTCTTGAATTAAATGAAATAGATCTATTAATTTCCAGCACTATGGCTTTCACTGCAGTAAGTGAAATCCTTATGAGATTTTTCCTTTGCAAAATGTGAATAATTTACCGCTCTCCAATTACGTAATGCGCTCCTTCATGTGAAATTCTCTGCAAAGACGAAGGCTTGATACAGCAATATGGACTCTGACATTCACCCATTCTGCACTATACAAAACGTGAAAATGGTCACGGCAAATGAGAAGCAGCTTGAACATCCAGAGACTGACAATGTGGATAGACAGGGAATGGCTTTTATCGAGCGTGACACAGAGAGATGGGATCGGAGTTGGTGGGCAGCGGACTGGTAATTGATTCAAGGATCCCAATGTGTTCTCAAGTGAACCCCGGGAACACAGTTACAGGCTGTGGGAGCTGATAGACCACATGATGGCTTAAGTTCCTGCTAACAGAGCCCAAAAAAAGGACAATACGTAGAGAGATAGTCATGCATTTTTTAGAATGGGGGAGAGGTAAAGTTTATCCTGCTAAGCACTGGTTATTTTATATGTCAGTTGTTTTGGTCTATCATGATAGAAGATGTTGAAAAGAGAAAATGTCGGTCTACAGCAGCAGGAGAGAGTTAGAAATGTTGTTTTTACATTTGTTACCAGATAATGAATGGGCAAGATTGCTTAAGATGCACTTTACAGATGAACAAACTGGAACAGAGGCATATTGCTATAACTCTATGTTGGAAAAATACATTTAAAATGCCATAGAATCCAGTGGAAGTTCCATATTTTCTTCCTGTCTCCACAGATGTCAGGAGTACACAAACTAGCACTGCTGGAGATGAAGCACATGACCTGAACTATTTTTTTTATATTAAGATCTTAGGCCCAATGCCAGAGATGGTGAAAGGCCTATTGTAATTGTATAGCAGTGCACAGCACTGCCACGAAGTCTGCAAAGTGCACTAAAACAGAGTGCGAAGCGCTCATCAGTCACCAAACACTCATGTACACACTCATGTACATGCAGTGCATGGTGGGAAATGGCATATATTGTTATTTTACAGAGAAATTTTGTCTGTGAAACAATCAGAAATTTGACCTCTAAAACATAAAACGCAGTAAGCCTGCCATGGACAACTCACATGATCAACAGCAGAAATAGTAATCTCACTAATATATATATATATATATATATATATATATATATATATATATATATATATATATATATATATATATATATATAATATTATTATATTTACTTTTATTTTAGGTTACAGAAACAATGACAGACATGATTAAACATTTATTGCACTCATAGCTATTCCGCGCCCATGAAGTGAACTCCATAGCGAAATCATATTAAATAGTTTGTTTTCCATTAAAATTACTTTTATCACACACTCATACTTTGCAGTGCAGTCGTTCGGCAGCGGCCAACAGTGCAGCAGATACCCATCTAATAGAAATTCTGGGTGATGCATTCAATGCTCTCAGCCTGATGTAAAATGCACTCCGTCTAATACGTGACATGCACTGAGCCTGATACATAAAATGTAGGAAGCTTGAAACATAAAGTGTAGCCTACAACACGGCTACACTGCTAATAAATGCTCTAAGTTACATACTTAAAATGCACTGAGCCTGATATGTGATTTTCACTCTAACCGTGTTTCTGTGGCAACAACAGATACATTTTTTGGGGTTTTAATCCACATGTTTACAGCTGTAACTTGCACATACTATAACTGATTTTCCTAAAATTGTACACATTTATTCCTCCAGCAGGTTTGAACACATCTAAATAGAAAAAGTAAAATGTAGCCAAAAAAGTAATTTGGCACAAACATTCTATACAAGATACCAGTAAAAAGGTCAATTTGACCCACATCCTATGTTGCACGGTTTGGGCATGGGGCCGGTTAATTGCTCGCCAATAGTGTTGAGTAGCGTTACTTTTAAAAGTAACTTGTTACGTTACCTCGTTACTGTTCTTAATGTAACGTGTCAGAGCAGGGGTGCCCAATACATTGATCGTGATCGACCAGTCAGTTGCAAAGACCGTGCGGGTTGATTGCAGAGTCCTGCTTTTCCAAATAAATGTATCATACAGCCTCTGGCATTTGATTGACATGCAGATCGACCAGTTTGAGATTCCTTCTTGGACATGGGACACCATGGAAGTGTGAGAAAACCATACGAGCTACGAGCTAAACAGAGTACAAGCAACTTAATAACAATCATAACATTACACGAAAAAAGTAACCTGAGTACTGTTACGCATTATTGTGTAATGCATTAATCCCAACACTACTCACCAATGACATAAAAATCCTTATAAATCACTCAAGCTCTGTCTGATTGAGCTTAAATGTTAATCACTCATTCACTCTCCAGCCCTGAATACAAGATCAAACCTTGGATGATACTCGCAATTGGTTGTTTTCACATTCTAGAATGTGATGGTGTCACACTCTCAGATAGGGGGCAGGGGCCAGTTTTCCTGTATAAGTTATATGGTATTTTCATAAGAAATATCCAAAAATAACATTCTGAAATGTTGAACCTGATCATTTATATTAGTGATAAGGTCCAAATTCTTGCAATATGTACCCACCCACACCTAAAAATCTGCATATTAATATTACAGATTTTGCCTGCTCCCATCTCATTTAAATACTATAGGTCTACAGAATGTTGGAACATCATCTGAAACCCAGCAATAGCACCCCCTACAGAAACAAACAAAATTTTGTATGGAAGAAAAAAAATGTTTTTCAGAAAGAGATGGAACTTGGCAGAAAAATTCTCTATGTAACCCTGATCATAAAAGTCAGACCCATGTCATATTTTGTAAGATGTTGCCATGGTGATTATCAATATCCCCTATTGTATTTCAATGGGATTCAAAGAAAAAACTCTAATGGGAGGGAAAGAAATTAGTTTATTGGACATTCATGGAATTTGGCACAAAAATACTTTAGGTCACTCGAATCAAAAAACTCAGTGACTCCCAGGTCAGATTCCTTGTGGTATTGCAAATATAATGCCTAAAACCCCCATTATATTACAATGGGCATTCTACTTAATGTAAACCTACAGGCACACAATGTTTAGGGGGAACACCTTTTACTTTTAAGCAGCTCAATGATATTCAGCACAATGTATCTTGAGACTGAGGTAAACCTAAAATCTGATTATAGCTCCACCCTTCAACAAACAGGAAGTCTTCTTACAGCCAGATCTGCATGCCTCTTGTGAATACATGGCTGGCTCAGTTGTGAGGCAAGCCCATGGTTGTGTCGGTTACAGTTATATTTTTATGCTAAATGTCTGCACCAAACAACAATGAGGCAGCAGCATGTGTGCAATATTCTTACCATGACATCAGTGAAGATCTCTTTTAGTTTCACCACTCTCAGCTTCTAAAGGCTGGTCTATTATAATTTATACAACCAATGAAAGCTTGTTAAAAGATGGTAAAAGGTTTCAAACGCATGGCTAATTAACACACATAAACAAATGTAGTGGTAGCCTAATGCACCTGTACAGATTAGCCAATCAGATTGAGATCATGCTCTATAAGAAGAGGAGTCTCTCACCTGGTCTGACCTCTCCCACCTCTGACGTCACCCACCGCTGCAGAAGCGGGGCCACAGCCTGTGCAAGTTGGTCGAGTTGTGTGTTAAAGTTGTCAAGCCAGCCACTTAATTGCCATATGTATGCCGGTAAGCGACAGTTTATTTAGTCGTACCGCTCATTTATGGTGCGCTAGCACCAATGCTAACAGGCTATTGTTTTTAGCATGTAGCCGCTTTGTCCGAAGGCTACTGCATAGCTGAACAGAGTAACTGAAATAACGTATGTGTGTCCTGAGTTGGACACTTTCAGCTAAAATTCTATTACTTTTTTATCTTCAACAAGTCATAAAGTCGCTCATTTATTATCTTCATTAATGCAAACTGTATAAAATAAAAGTACATTTTCTAACGTTTATAATGATATATTGGTTGGATAGTTTCTTTTACAAATATTTTACTGTGGCCGTATGAAATAGCGCTTTTGTCCGAGGTTTAAGCTCGGCATTGCTATGGCCCTGAGTCGGACACACGGACGTTCCAATATTGGACACGCTCACCTTTCTGGGTTTTTCAGCCTTATTTGTTGGATTTTTCGGCTCTAATTTAAGGCTGGGATATTTACCTTAACAAATTTTCACACCCGGTACCTTGTTTCCGTCTTTCAAAATAAGATTGTGGGCTAAGCTAACGTTAATCAGAAAATAATAAGACGGACAAAGTTAGCTACAAAAACACTAAGATCACTGAAAGAACGTCGCCTGAGCGTTCCCTGCGCATTTCCCTATCAAAATTATTTTCATATCATGATTATTTTATAAACAGCATAAATACACAAAAATTACCACAGAGGTAGAGCAATATGTGAAGTTTTTGTTTATCTACCGTTAGCCAGTTAACGTCTTTGCGAGTGTCTGTTAGAAGACTGGAAAATAGCAAAAGGTGAGCGTGTCCGACTCAGGGCCATAGTGTCCGACTCAGGACACACAGTTATACAAATGTTGAATAGCATCTGCGCTCCATCGCTCCAGGTGAAGCCATAGCTCTTCCTGTGCTGGATCTGCTGTGTAGTGCAGCGTTATTGTGTTCGGGGTCTCGGTACGGCTGCTTCAGCGAGTGTCATGCATTGTTCCCCCAGTAGGTGTCCACTGTCTTGTAGCCTGCATTGAATAGCGCCCTTGTACATGGGCTAAATGTACTTCTATTGTTTTAGGGTCCTGCCAGTGCTCCTTGCCTCCCCCTTTTGTTGGGATGCCATTTTCTGTGATGCCTGTGTACCCTGCAAGGATGAACTGTTTTTATACACTCTGCTGTCTGTGTATTGCCCAATCCATACCCTTGGGACTGATTGCATGTTATGGACTAAGGCAAATGATTTAACTTTTAAACAAAGTCATAACTATTAATAAAGTAAATTATTTGTATCATTTAATATGTCTGTCCACTCGGTTTAACAAACCTGTGTTGCCTTATAGTGCGGGTGAAATTTAGATATTTATTTCCCTGGGTTTGCACCTGGGGTGGCATTGTTGGACAGGCCTGATTATATAGTTTCTCCCCCCTTTTCCTTTCTTGCTCCCGCCATGCCACAAAAAGGCAAGTTAGTGCTGCCACACTATGTTGTTCATTTTGTCCAGACCGTTGACACAATTAAACAAGGACATCACAGAGGTTTTTAGCTTCTGGAGAGTCTCTACAGTCAGTTATTAAGCTTCTCTGGGCACTAGCAGTAGCAATAGCCACAACACAGGAAATGGGGCATCGCTTGGAGGACACTAATTTCTGCTAAATTTGATTTTAAAATTTGTCTGTTTTTGGCTTCATCCCAAAATAAAGAAAAAAATATTAATGGAAATAATTTGATTTATTTTCCACCATGAGAACAAAAAGCACAAAAAACTTTACACTCTTACACATAGTCAATAAACAATTCAAGAACACATTAATATCTAGTTTGATCAGCTGCCCTAATTTTTAACAGTCTAATCCCTCTTGATTTAAGTTGAATTTCTAGGGGGTAAATCAAATGCATGCAGATTGAAGCAACCAAATAGACATACAACCAATCAAAATTCAGTGCCAACATAAGCAGAATACATGAGTTATAAGATAACATTTGAATGCATAGGGGAACCAAATGACTTTGCTACAAAAGTAAATTGATCTGGCTGCCCATGGCATGTGAATATATCAGTTCTGACAAAAAATGTCACACCGAACTTTCTAAGAAAATGCTATTTCTGCTGGACTTGTTTGATAGATGACAGCATGTCCCTACAGGGCTACCATAGCTGTTCATATGCTTTTAAGCTGTTAAACTACAAATAGCCCTTTTGCAAATGTTGCCTACAAGCACAAAAACTGCACTCCATCTTTAACAGAGGCTGAATGCTATTATCTAAATACAAATACCACATGAATTCATTAGCTGGAGATTAATTTGATATCCTCCAAGCTTGTAAACTCCAAGCCAATACTGTAGTCCTAATAAGCTGCACATGAAACTATGATGACGAAACTACGACTGCATAAGACTCCTCCAAAGAATGAGACCTTGAAGTGACACAGCTAATTGCTCGGTGCTAATTCAGTTCAAATTGTAATTAGGCACTTTGTACTTCATTTATGTCCTACTTCCTCAAACTTGATGTAATTATACCACTGTGCCATTAGAAATGGTAAGAAGGATGACTAATGGTATGGGGGAAGTCTAAGCCCTATTAAAACCTGATGAACACTTATAAAGAAATAACAGAATAAATGGTATGACTCTGCACCTGACTGACAGATCCAAAATGACTTGTGCACATTATCTATTCACACCTCCAGCGAGTGCTCAGGAAACACTGTGGAGGAAGCCACGTCCATCAACAGCTGATCCAGATAAAGTGCCAAATGGGAAAATAATCATTAAGTCGGCTCATGTATTTTGCATTCTTTAATGTTTACAGCACCCGAGTCATTAGGAGTGAAATGGTTGCGTAGTGTAAGTGAGCGGAGCACCGGAGCACAGAGGCTGCTAATGAAGGGCCAAACATGGCTTGTTTACACCCTCCACTCTGCACTACATTCAGCCTGTGTTTGTCAGGGTTTGACACCAGTTTGTTAATTCAGCAAAGATCCTTTGCCAGGTTATGTCATAATAAGCTCCGGTATTTACTGCTCTTTTTTTTTTTTTTTTTTTTTTTTTTTTTTTTGGCTTGCAAGCTAGATTAGACATTTTATAGAATGTCACAATTCTACAGATGGTCCACAGATCTTTCCATGCATGCTATGTGCAATGTTTACCAAGAGCAAAAATGGTAAAAGCTTAGTTATTTATATAGCCCTCTAGCCAGTGTAAAAGGTTTTATGTATGTACATGTAAAAGCAATGCAGGGTAAACCCTATGTTCCCTGAAGATCATTAAAGTTATGTTTAAGGTTAGGGCTAATGTTAGGTTTAAGGTTAAGGTTAGGAAACATCCATTAAAAGACATTTTTTGATGTTTTTATTGAGCATTTATGTAAACATTAACAGTACAGGGTAGAAAAAGTAAACCTTTGGGACCTTTGGATTTATTAACTGGTTGATCCTCCTTTGGCAGCAATAACCTCAACCAAATGTTTTCTGTAGTGAAGATCAGACCTGCCTAGCACTCAGGAGGAATTTTGGACAATTCCTCTTTACAAAACTGTTTAAGTTCAGCAACATTCTTGGGATGTCTGGTGTGAATCGCTCTTTTGAGGTCATGCCACAGCATCTCAATTGGATTGAGGTCAAGTCTCTGACTGGGCCATTCCAGAAGGAGTATTTTCTTCTGTTGAAGCCATTCTGTTGTTGATTTGCTTTTATGTTTTGAGTCAGTGTTCTGTTGCATCACCCATCCACTGTTGAGCTTCAGTTGATGGACAGGTGGTCTTAAGCTTTCCTGTAAAATGTTTGGATAAACTTAGGAATTAATTTTACTGTTGATGATAGCAAGTTGTCCAGGCCCTGAGGCAGCAAAGCAGCCCCAAACCATGATGACCCGTCCGCCATGCTTCACAGTGGGGATGAGGTTTTGATGTTGGTGTGCTGTGCCTTTTTTTCTCCACGCATAGCGTTGTGTGTTCCTTCCAAACAACTCAACTTGGATTTCATCTGTCCACAGAATATTTTACCAGTAGTGCTGTGGAACATCTGGGAGCTCCTGTGCAAACTTTAAATGTGCAGCAATATTTTTAATTTTTAATTTTTTTGGACAGCAGTGGCTTCCTCTGTAGTGTCCTCCCATGAAGTCCATTCTTGTTCAATGTTTTACCTATTGTAGATTTGTGAACAAAGATGTTAGCTTGTGCCAGAGATTTCTGTAAGTCTTTCGCTGACACTCTCGGATTCTTCTTAACCTCATTGAGCATTCTGCACTGTGCTCTTACTGTCATCTTTACAGGATGACCACTCCTAGGCAGTGTGGTCACAGTATTGAACCTTCTCCATTTATAGACAGTCGCTCGTACCGTGGACTTTTGAACATCAATGCTCTTAGTGATACTTTTGCAACCCTTTCCAAAAAGTCAACAACTTTTACATGTAGGTCTTCTGAGAGCTCTTTTTGTGTGAGGAATGGTTCACATCAAGTAATGCTTCTTCAGAATGGCAAACTCAAAACTGGGTGGCATTTTTTATTGGGCAGGGCCACTTTAAGCCACTCCTCCAATCTTCTCACACTGATTGGACCCCTGGTTGGCTGACACCTAACTCCAATTAGCTCTTGAAGAGGTCACTAGCCTAGGGGTTCACATACTTTTTCTACCCTGTACTGTGATTGTTTACATAAATGTTCAATAAAAACATGAAAAAAAAAAGAGTCATTTTTTACAGCATTAGTTTAAGCAGACTGTGTTTGTCTATTGTTGTGACTTAGATGAAGATCAGATCACATTTTATGACCAAATCATGCAGAAATCCAAGTAATTCCAAGGGGTGCCAATACTTTTTCTTTCAACTGTATATATATTTTATTTCATTCATGCATGTTTGAGTAATCCTGTATGCTGAAGCCATCCCCTTCTCAAGAGCTTCCGTTAGTGTGCCCCAGGGCAGCTGTGGCTACAAAAGTAGCTCACCACCACCACCACGTGTGACTGAGGAGTGAATGAATAATGGACCAAATTGTAAGGCGCTTTGTGGAACTTCTTAAGCTTATAAAAAGCACAATATAAATCCAATCCATTATTATTATTATTGTTAAAATGCTTGGTCTAACTGCTCTATGTAGACACGTGAAACCAGGAAGTGCTCCTACGCTTTTCTTAAGCCCATACACTATCCCCGCACTAGTTCTGATCATTTCAGTGCTTAAATTGCTGTCACTACAAAGCAGTAAGCTCATTTATCAATCTATTAGCATCATTAGCATGTTGACAGTAGCCCCGTTAACGAGCCATTTTATGATCTGTCCAGTCCCCAAAGTCAAAGTAACAGCTCCCCAAAAGAAGATGTTTTCCATATATACAGTATATACATTATTTAATGCAAATACCAAAACTGTGAAGAAACCATGAGCTTAAGAGGTCAGCTAGGGTTTATTGTCAAATATTTTAATGTCTATGATGGACATAATCCAACCACAGGGGTCACAAGCCAGTGTAATCTTTGTGCTGTTCCCAAGTCTGGAGAACCCTGTTGCATCAGAAAGGGTATCTGGCATAAAACATATGCCAAATCAATATGTAAATCAGTGCACGCTTGAAGGCAGATCACTGGCCAGGGCGATCCCGAAGGGGAAGAAAAAATGACAGGAAAGAAGTTTATGATATTTACCACATAGAGGCTTTGGCCAATCACTTGATGCTCCCATTGGCTGCTCTGCCTTACTCGACACTGAATTACAGTAATGGCTGCTGATATTCACCTGCAGTCAATTGTCTATTTAAGAGATGCTTATGTCTGCTTACACAGTGAAAAGGAAGAAAAAAGAGAAAATTTAAATAAACATTAGAGTAAGCTCTAAACTTTGCCAGGATATAATGTCTGTATATTTTTAACACAGAAAATTGGTCCAGTTGTACTTTTTTATGAACTATGGAACTAATCTTGAACTAACTAATCTTGTCTCAATCTTTGATGAGAAAATACAGGTTCTAAAGCCACCAGTGTATGACATGGCTCACAACTTTCTGTTACATGGTGTTCTGTAAGTTCATCATACATAGCTCAAAGCTTTAACTTAAGCAGCATGTAGCTTTTGCTGGTGAGCCAAAATGCTTTTATAGAAATCAAGCCACTCGCTAATGTTCTCTACCCGCTCAGTGACAGCACAGTCATGTTTGTAGGTTACTGTTTACTAAATCCACATTATATAAGCAGTCTCTGGCTCTCTATTAAAAATGTATTGCGATCTGCTTGACTTCCGTTCTGTTTTGGATCAAATGCAAATTGCCTTCGGTTGCCATGACACGCCATAGTCTAAAGTTTGTGGGCTTTTTAATCAGCCTTAAAAATTAGGGCAGTATGATGCAGCGTGGTGAGTCCCCCCGTGTCTGCTCCAATTATAAGTGATGACAATGCAAAATTCAAATTGCAAAATGGAACTGAATTACCATTTACTTTCAGCTGCCGCAGCCTTTGCATGAATATGGAAATGCAAAGGTGCGGAAGTGGTCTTTTGCCATTATACACTGACAGTAGATGATAATAAATTCAGACAGAGTTGTTTACAATCAAAGCATGGAGTTGGGTGTCCCCGGAGGACGCGCTGAGGCATATCTCAAGGTGAGTGGAACATTAGCCAAGGGAGGTGGGATGATGAATCTCACCACATGAATTTATATCTCCTAGCACTAGTTAGATGTTTATAAGCTTTTGCTCTTAACATCTGCCAGTTATCTCAACTACCAACAAATGTGCAGTACTCGATCAAGGGCAGATCATACCAGGTGTGAGACAGCAGGTACACCCCCTATTGTCCTGGTTAACTGCCTTGTGAGTGCATTTCTAAATCTCTTAAAATCCAACAGCAGTGTTTGTTGTCCTCATTTCCAACAACTCTGGCTTTGTCACAATCAATGATATACAGTATTTTTTTTTTCCTTTTGCAGTGGTCCGATATGGGATGTAATGTCATGTGTCCAGTTATACTTTAAATATGGAAAAATATGGAACCAATCTTGAATCTTGTCAGACATTTTAAAACTGAACCATTCTTTGCAGTTTTTTTTTTTTTTTTTTTTTTTTTTTGCATTTTTCTCTATGGAGCTGCCCCTACATTTCAGAGTCAAGCACTATCATAAAAACACTCAGATTGACTCCTGTGTGACCCCTCACTTGACTGTCGTTTTTTCCTTGTCATATCTGTACAAAAGTTTCCTCTACCTTTTGGCTGCTTCTCGCAAGATCTGAGACTTCAGGGACACTGGGCAGGTAGTTTCATTTTTGCTGGGGGATGTGAAGGAAGCTTCATTCACCCTGCAACAATTCCTTTAACCACCACACTGACTCTGAAGGTGTTTAGGTAAAAACATTGCATAGTTTCCCCTTGAAGAGGAAGCACTTGTCTTAAAGGCATCCATGTGTAACCTTTTGTCAATTTAGCTTAAAACTGATACCAATATTTTTATTTTTTGGTATATCTTTCCTTTTTGTATAAAAGACCAAAGAAATTCTCTCTCGCCTTCTTAGCCCAGTGCAAATTTATTAGGACACAACGCAACCAAATTTGCAGATAAGTCAATGCCAGTCAACCTTTTGCATATCGGCCTATACCGATTTTGAGCCAATGCATTGGATTTTTTAAGCTTCGCTCTTAACAGATGCCAGTTATCTCATGTACCAACAAATATGACAGACCTTCTCATTTATTCCAACATCCCACTCGGAATGGGCCCTTTTCCACCTTAGTCCCTTTTGCCTATCGCTCCATCCCGTCTGGCTGCTTGAAGGAGGAAGTGACTTTTGGGAGCAGCTTTGCTATGTGGCAGCAGATGAAATGCCGGAGGGTAGTCAAAAGATTGCAGCGGGCACAGGGGCACTCAGGCTGCTTTTCATTAGAATATTACCAAGCAGCTGTGGAGGAAATTGTTGCAAGGGCAGGTCATACTCGCCGCCATGAGTCTATCAGAGGAAAGCGCACTGTAATAAACTACTGACAACTGTACAGTAGAAAAATTAAGCTGTGGTTGGAAGTTTTCCACCCATTTTGAAATATATGACATCTTAGGACAAATACAGCTGTCACTTTCATACTGAACAGGGTTGCTGGGTCTGAAAGTCAAAATCTGCCCAACAGCAAATTAAAAACCACCCAAAACCTGCAGAACAGTGAATGAAAACACCTTGCAACCGTAATTAGTGCCGCTGCGCCAAAGGAACGCTTCTCCAGTGACACGGACGCGCTCCCCGCCCCTCTCACAGACAGAGCAGCTCCTTAGACACAGATGAGCTGAGTTGGCCCAGCTTCAGTGTCAGTGGCTTTGGGTTTTAAAGATTTGTCACTCGAAATATAGAGAAATAGCCTATAATTTACAAAAACAAACAATTTTTTTCACCCACTTACGCACTTACCCATGGCAACACTTACCAGGGTTGCCCAATTCTGGCAACCCTGGTACTGAATCACTTATTTTAAATTTACTGTACTTATGTGAAAGGTTGTCACTGTACAATGTACTTCAGTTACCTGTGAAAAACCATGAAAAAATAAATCAAAATACTGTAACAGTAATCTTTGCGATATTTTTTATTTAACTTTACATTCATTTTTTTGAAATAATAAAGATTACTGATGATAAAATAATACTGCTTAGTCCTGTCTGTGTTTAGTAGTCGGTCCAATTGTCTGACATAGTAAAACACATTACTGAATTGTAATTTAAATAGAAGGATAATGGAACATTATAGACCATTCAAAAGGGGTCTTAAGATAGACCCCTCCAGAACACCACATCTGATTACCATTAGGTTCCACATACAGTTTTAATATTGTAACAGGACTGCATGAACCATTGAATCTTACAGTAGTAGCTTAGTAATAAACAAGTGCTAAGCTAATTGTTTACACATTTTCAATTTCTTTAACTAACAATAGCTAATTTGAAATTGTTCAAATTGTTGTTTCTGCTTTCAGGAAAGGCTAAATAAAATGGCTTCATTTATATATATTTTTGACTTCCATGCACACTCAAAGCACTTTGCATCAAGTATCCATTCACCCATTCAAACTCACAGACACACATTCAGACACCAGTTTCACAGACACAGGGCAAGGTGTGTAATGTGTATTGCCCAGGGACACAATGGCAGTATGAACTGAGAGAAGCATGGTCTGTGGAGTGGATCTAGTGTTCTTTGCAGTTGTGCTTAGGAAGAGGCATCAAGGCTCATGAGGGTAGCAGACTGAGCAAACTGATAAGGAAGGCAAATCTGTTGGATTAAAATGGACAGTATACAGCCTGTGGAAGAGAGGAGGATGGTGGAAAAATGTTTAGTCTGGCTGTGACATAGCTCAGCCAGCAACTCTCATTCTTTTTTCTATTTTACATACATACCAAAATAAAAATTAAAAATTAAAAATAAATAAATAACTAAATAAATAAAATAAAATAAAAATTCTAGCCCCTCTCGAATTTAGTTAGTTCGATTTTCAGGGGGTGGACTCTGGAAATATAGCGATGAAACTAAATCTGAAGGAAATTGGATAGACATACAACAAATTAGAAATCAGGGGGCCATAAAGACAAATGCACTTTTTGAAAAACAAGGTTGTAAGAGAAAAGAAAATCATGGTAACACTTTGTCATAACTCACTGCATAAGCAGTAATAAAGGATTAATAAGTGTGTAATTAACAATTATTTCTAACAATAAACCATTTATAGATAATGAAAGAACACTGATGTTTACACTTTTGCATTACTACAGAGCCCTGCAAGTCAGGATCCTGAAAAAAGTCAGGATCCTGGGAAAGTAAGTCGAGCTCCTGAGAAAGTAAGTTGTGATCTTGGGAAAGTAAATCAAGATCCTGAGAAAGTAAGTCAGGATCCTAAGAAAGTTAAGTCTGGGTCCTGAGAAAGTAAGTCAGGCTTTGAAGTTTATTTAAGTTGAAATAATTTCTTTTTGATGATTTTGAGGAAAATAGGTTTAAAAAGGAGTCCGTCATCGTGTTTAGAAAATGAACTGAATCTACTGCTACTACTAATCCACTTACTACTACTGCTGCTACTACTATAAAGCAATAGTTACAAAGCTACAAAGAATGAAGCCATACACTTATACAATTATAAACAATTACATGTAGAAATAAAGACTTTATGTGCGCACAGTGACAGGTGCAGTTGGAGCCGGGGAGGTAGACAGAAGTGCGTACAACCCCGGCAGGTTCCTCAAACATTTATGAGTTCTTCGGCTCATGTTGCCCCACTGAGGCCTGTTAGATTTCATTGCATAATTCTATGCTCTGTTCCAGCAGCCTCTGCTGTGCCAATGAAGCCCAGTTTATTTGCCGGGATGTTTCCTATCACGGCTCCCTGTGCTCACAAAGGCAGAATAACAATGACTTCTCATCATGAAAAGGCTGCTTAATCCGCTGCTCATACACCCTATTGTTCTTATTGTGCTTGACAAAACCTCACACTAACCTCCAGACTGAGTATTCCTGCCGTCTGCATTAAACCTTAATAACGCAGGATGCTAGATCCTTCTTTTTAATCTTGCATTTGGATCGTCTGTAATTACACCGGATATGAAATATGGTTATTTACAATATCACTGTTTCTCTAGAGTAATCACAAAATAATAGCAAGCGCGCTCATTTAGAACCAATCTGCTGTCAGGAAAAGCCTAAATAAAACCGTTCTGTCTGAGTTATGTATTCCAATGTGGCACAGATGAATATTAACCTAAGATCCCCCTTTTATTGCCTAATGCATTGTGCAGCATTACTATAAAAATATGATTAAACATCAAAAGGCAGTGGAACTAATGGTAGCAAGGGGAACCATTTTTTTTTTCTCTTTTACATAGATGGAGGATAAGAGGGTAAATGTAAAGCGATGGCGCCCACTAGAGGCCAACACACAGATCAGTCACAGAATAGACCCTGCAAAATTAGCTTTCACAGTTGAATTCACAGGTTCAGGTCGCTAATATTGTGTGAAAACGAAATATCGAGTTGAGATAGAAGTGTTTCTCAACAATAGGCCATTGGTTACTGCTGGCTCGCTACCTGCTGTGCAAAATAAACAGTATGAGCAGAAAAATGTGAGTGTGATATCTCCAAAGCAAAAGCATAATGGGAAAGACATAGTTCTATTGTAGAGGCATTACAATGGTTTTCTTCAAATCTGTATTGCGAGAGGAGAATGGTATACACTTTTTATCAGTTATTTTTAAGGTATTTCCAAGTGCCCAAAGCAACCAGACAGCATAAAAGTAAAAAATGCTCTAAGTAAATAGTGCTCAAGAATGATAAGTCACTTACTTAAAAAAACATTTCTACATTTTACTGAAATGTTGGCACCAAATGTTATAGCCAGAGGTGAGCATGGAAAATCTGCATTAAAATAACTGTACTGGTAGTTTGAATAAACCAAGATAAAAATGTATGTAAATAAACCATTAAACAAGAGCAGAGTGGTATGCCTCAGAAAGAAAGCTGTGAGATGTGAGATCAGGCAGGCCAAGGAAATGTACAGGTCAAAAGGCAGTCAGCTCATAAAAGTGAATGGGAATACCTCTAGCTGTCTCTGTGAAGTGGTAGCCCTGTAACTAACTTGGTACTTGTAAAGGCTAAGCTGTAGAAAAATGAATGAATAAATGATTACTTGAGTAAGAGTGTGACAAGGCAACTTACTTTCGCTTAATTGTGCAAAGAAGCAGAAAGGTAGAGCAGAAAATGGGTACTGAGTGGCAGAGGAAGACCTTGTATTTATGCTTATCCAAATTAGAAGTAAATATCAAATGTGTGACAGTCCAGTTTATGTTTCTGCAATTCATGGGGCCCAAAAAACCACCGTATCTTAATTAGAGGTTCACAAAATATGATTCCTTTAATACACAAACAACACTTTTAAACCTAGCCTACTACTAGTATTGTACAAGTCCTGGATTTACTCCTTTCTGCAAGCTTTTTAAACAGATGTTTAATAAACAGCGCATTTCAACTGAAGATGCACAATTTTTACTTCCAAACATGCCTACTCCATGCACAGCGCGGGGGAGGACAGATTTGTAGTACCTCAAGCTGCTTCATCCTCCCTGTTGTGTGTTTATCATTGATAACCATTTTCACTGAGCCCCTGCTAAAAAGGTCAAATCCGTCCTCTTCATTCCATCCTGGTGCAGCTGAGGCTATGTCATTCACACACACACGACCAGTCTCTGCTCTCTCACCATGCTTACCTATTAAATGGACTGTCTGGCAAACACCTTCACAAGTCATTAGAGCTGGAGAAGCCTAAGCACTCATTACCGTGAATTATTGGCCTCTAATGAAGCCGGCTAACAGGTATTTGGCTGCGAGCGATTCGACCAAAATACACTCAGCATTTTTCCTGAAGTGAATGTGACACTTAAAAAGGAAGATGTAGTGCATTTAAAACACTGCCATTTCTCAACACTTCAAATGAACACCTGCTGGAAGATGGGGGATGTGGATATGCCCCTCCTCTCCAGTCGTTGCATCATGTTTTCTCGCACAGATGCTTTCAAGAGCTCTGGGTTTTTCAAAGGTAAGATGAAAGAGGCTCGTACAGTTAAGCAGATCTTCAAATAAACCAGTGAGTAATTGTGGTGGCTTTCCTGAATGCGTTCATTATGGGTCCTCTTTTATGCAAACAGGATATTTTGTATTTAAAAGTAGCTATTCGTTTCACATTTTAATGCATTTATCACATTGCAAGGATGTTTTTACCAAAGAGCAAGACACTTGCACAGAGGTGGAAGAAGTACTCCAAATTTGCAGTATTCAAGTACTGTTACTTCAAAACAATAATACTCAGATAAAAAGGAAAGCTAAAAGTACTTAACAAAATTATTACTTGAAGGGAAAAAAAGCACTGACTGCAAAGTTTACTTAAAGGGGCTACATTATGCAAAATCAACTTTTTAAATTTTTTAGTTTCTACCATGTTATAATGTTGTTCCCCCATCCATCAAACACATACCAGGAATTGTGTTTTGCATTCAAATCTGTTTAAGTAGTCTGTATTTTCTAGCCTCAGAACTTTTGGTTCCATGATCCCCACTTCAGGAAAGACTGATCAATCAACAAGCCCTCTACATCCACTATATCATTAATTTATACAAGAAACAGCTGACTCCTCACAGATGTTTTTCATTTTGTAGTAAAATGGCATCATTCAAAAAGTTTAAGGAAGTGAAGTTCTCTTTTTATTTGATTACGTTCAGAAGACCACTCACACAGAAGACACTCTGCTGCTCTCTGCTGCTCTCTTCACCTGTTTCTTTATGACAGTAGTAGAGTAATTATTGAAAAACCTGTTCTAGAGGTGGCCACGGTTGGTTCAAACATTTTAATAAAAGCATAATATGGCCCTTTAAAGAAGTCAGTACTTACTGCTAATACAAGAACTAGTAATACACTACTCCTTCTACTACTAGTAATAGTCCTACTATTACTGCTACTCTTGCTAACCCATGTAAGAGTTAAAATTTAAAGATATGTTAAAATAATGAGCAAGATTTCCATTAAGTTCAGAAAAAAGAAACGTGTAAGACCCCATGAACATGGACTTCAGCTGGAGTGACTATGTGTCAGCTGGGATTTGAACCTCCTACCTTCTAGTCCAGGTGCTTTACTGACTAAGCTATACTCATCACTAACTGGTCTAACATTTAAACATACACTATATTTCCAAAAGTATTAGCTCACCCACCTTTACATGCATATGAATTTAAGTGACATCCTATTCTTAATCCATAGGGTTTAATATGAAGTCAGCCCACCCTTTGTATCTATCTATGTCAGACATCTACATGTGACGTTGGTCTGGCTCGCAGTCTTCGCTCTAATTCATCCCAAAGGTGTTCTGTCGGGTTGAGGATCAGGACTCTGTACACCCCGGTCAACTTCTTCCAAACTCACTCATCCATGTCTTTATGGACCGTGCTTTGTGTACTGGTGCACAGAACAGGAAGTGGCCATCCCCAATATGTTCCCACAAAGTTGGGAGCATGGAATTGTCCAAAATCTCTTGGTGCTGAAGCAGAGTTTGTTTCACTGGAACTAAGGGCCCAAGCCCAGCTCCCAAAAAAACAAAACAAAAAACAAACCTCACACCATAATCCCAATTCAGTTATTTGCAGCCTTTTTTTATGGGACTGTTCAAACCATTATCCCTGGGCTAAAGAAATTGTCACATTATTCTCCATTTTGTAATTTAAATTATATTTTTAGAAATGGATTCCAATGTAATCTAAAACTGTTACAACAAAGATTTTTTAATGATTAGAAAAAACTGTGGAAACAAGACATTTGAAAAATCAAAACTGAGAAATTACATTCAGTTCAAAGATGAGTATCAAACAGAATCCTATGTAAAGTTTAATCCAGAAAGCAGCGGTCCCTCTGTGCCCAGATAAGAACTGGTAGCTTACCTCTGGCAGTTGAAGTGGGTCGGTATAAAGGTCTTCCCGAAGAGGAGAGAATTTGTGTTTTTTGTGACCTCAGTGTGGTGGAAGATGAGTATCATTTTGTTCTTTACTGTCCTTTGTACTCAGATGTGTTCTGGTTATCTGATCTGATGATAAAATTATGAGTTGTATATGTAATAAGGAGATTTTTGCTTTTTTGTTTGCAAAGCCTGGGATAGAAGACAGCAAGTGCTGTATCCTGTCTAATTTAAATGTAAAATATAAAGTTTTTTTATTTTTTTATTTTTTTGTGGAGCAGATGATCGGTTTGTAGTCATCTTGTTTCTGTATGTGGAGTGTCTTGCATTTTATTCAACTGTCACGACACTTAAATAAATTCAATAAATAAATAAAAAAGTGAGTGAATACTTTTGGAAATATAGTGTATGTTACTAACAGACAAAAGTGGCTTTATCTCACAATGGAGCAGAATTCACAGTATTTCAGATCTGCAACAAATATCTATAATTTCTTCTTCTTTCTTAAAACTGACCTTTCCTGAAAATTTCATCAAAATCCATCCATGACTATTTAGGTTATCTTGCTAACAGACAAACAAACCAACATGGGCAAAAAAAACAACAACAACAAAACAACAACAACAAAAAACATAACCTCCCTGACAGAGATATTAATATACTTGGATCATTAGCCATTTTATATGCAAGTTCTCTCTCTGTCTATCCCCCGCCATCTTTATTTCAATCCCCACACACAGAGCTTGAATGTAGGTCAGTACTGTAGAGAGAAGTGAAAGTGAATAGTAAATCAAAACTATCTATCTGCCTGTGCCGCGGCGCTGCCTCCCGAGGCTAAACAACAGTATTGGGCAGTGCAAGGGCTTACAGATAACTGCTGTGTGTGGAGCCACGCTGGGTTTAATTTGCCCTAGGTGCTAACATTATTTGGCCTGAGGTAACCTGTAGGATCCAAGAGATACCATTCAAGTAAACCAAAGATATATGTAAACACTTGTATTCTGTGTCCTACTTCTGAATGTCTGTTATCCTGAAAAAGTGAATCTATTAGGTTAGAGGGTGGTCTGTACTTGGCATAGCTAAATGGGGACAGTCTTGCACACATAGGCCTATACATCCTTATTACTCCAGTTTAAACAGACATACAGTATTGTGGGTATCATGAAGTTAGCTTTGCTTTTAGCTTTGGAGCTCAGCTTTCTGCTTAAAAACAGTATAGGTTATGTTACAAATTATCAGTACTACCATTTCAGTTTACTGTAAATGTATGTCTTATAGCCTTGAGTGTATATTGTGATTTTTTGTAATTTTTTATTAAAAAGTGTAAATTAATAAATAATATGAACATGACAATATATAACAATAAATTGCACAAATAGTAATGCTTTTTCAATAATTTTCTTTCAAATTTAGGTTTTTTTTTTTACTTGACAATTATTTCAATTTTTTAGAAATCTCTCATTTTGCATTGGTAGCAATTATTAATTTCAGAAACAAGTATTTAGAATAGGTATATATTTTATGTAATATTTTAACATATAGTTTTATTTATTTATTTGATTCAAACTACAGTAGGTCTATTATTATTTACAGTCAATAAAAACTACACAACCCAGCTACGGATGACGTTTCTCAGTGCATAACGTACCACGTGACCAAAAGTGAGCACGTGACTTTTGTTTGGGGTTCCTTCCTTTCCCGCTTCCTTGCTTGGCTCAGTAGCTATCAAGTCACAATGTTTGACACCTGGGTCGTCTTTGTAAACATCTTGTTTTTATGTCTAACCTCAGCTGCTCCGCCGAATTTTGTTCTCCTTTTTGCTGATGACTTGGGCTTCGGGGATTTGGGTTGTTACGGACACCCGACCTCTCTGACTCCGAACCTGGACCGGCTGGCGGCTGGAGGACTGCGCTTCACCGACTTCTACTGCTCCAGCCCGGTGTGCAGTCCGTCCAGGTGAGGGGCCATTAATGGAGGCTGGTACTATCATTTGGCTGCGGAACACCCTTCACTAGAGTAATGATATCTTCAATAAGCAACACTATCTACCTGCTATTGACAAAGAAACGGCTTTCCAAATAAATTAAAATATTCAAACTTTTGACTTTAGGAGTATTTTGAATATTTCAAAGAAACATAACAAGATATAAACTTTTCCATCCTTGCTCGTGATCGAACAGTGTACAGGCCCATACTTAAGTAGATTTTATCTACTAAAATATGAGTATGGCTTTTCCTGAAAAAAATATTATTGCTGTATTCATAGCTTTAATCCACCATATCAGTCTATAAAAATAATCTAAAATTGTAACATTTGCGTCAGTAGTCTATACAAAATAGCTGCCTACAGTCTTTAGTAATAATCAGATATTTCTAATAATTATAGCACAATTTACTCGTGTGGTTTATAGTGTGTTACATAATAATGTTTTAGATAATTAATCTGTCACTACTGATTAGAGATAAACATTTTATTAAAGCTGGCTTATGTTTCTGTTCATATTTGGACCACAGTGTTTTAATGACCTATATTATGCTTATTTTAGGCTTTTTGAAATAGTTTTGAACACCTTTTCTATTAATATTTTACATTTTATAACGTCAAGTAATGTATATGGAGAACATCTTTTGAAGAGCTCTTCCTTTAACTCTGCAGAGAATGCTTGGATTAGGTGTTTGTCACATCCTGCTGGCAATGGTTGGGAATGCCCATAAAATGGTTAACTAGCACAGCTATTAGCAACATGATGCGAACAGATAGACAAATGACTGCTTCATAGTGACAACAATTTAAGGAATAAAATGATCAGAATGAGTCTGAGCAGTGAGACTCTAGTTTTTTCCAGCTCTTGAGAAGGAGACGGTCTCAGCTTACAGGATTACTCAAACATGCGTGAATTAAACAAAATACTACTCTGGGTATGTTTTTGAGGGGGAAACAACATTATAACATGGTAACATTTAATTCAACAAAGAAAGAAACAATAATGTACATGCAGCACACAATATTTTTTTTGCATATATTTACTTTCTTTTTCTTTACAGGGCATCTTTGCTGACGGGCCGCTATCAGACCCGCTCAGGAATCTACCCTGGTGTGTTGTATCCAGGCTCTATCGGCGGTCTCCCACTAAATGAGACCACCATCGCTGAAGTGTTAAAACCTGCGGGTTATGCCACAGCAGCTGTTGGGAAGTGGCACTTGGGACTTGGGGCCAATGGGACGTACCTTCCAACTAACCAGGGCTTTGATGAGTACCTGGGGATTCCCTATTCCCATGACATGGTAAGTGTGGAACAGAAACAATATTTTAATAGCATTCATCAACGCTGTGTGTAATAACCAAACACTTAACTTCTTCTTCCCAGGGCCCGTGTAAAAACCTGACCTGCTTCCCTCCAGATGTGAAGTGTTTTGGACTGTGTGACATTGGCGCCGTAACTGTACCACTGATGAGAAATTATGTGATTTTACAGCAACCAGTCAACTTTCTTGAGCTGGAAAAGGCTTACAGTGTCTTTGCAACAGATTTCATTCTATCATCAGCCCAGAAACAACAGCCCTTCTTCCTCTACTATCCATCCCATGTAAGCAACACAAATGTATAACAGGTACTTTTTCAAAGTATAAAAACGTATCAATAAAGCACTTTTCCTTCTTGCAGCACACACACTACCCCCAGTTCGCAGGTACAAGGGCTGCTGGGAAGACTTTAAGAGGTCCTTTTGGAGACTCTCTGGTAGAGTTTGACGACACAATAGGAGATATCATGGCAGCACTGGAGAAGGCGGGGGTTATTAACAATACACTGGTCTTCTTTACATCTGACAATGGGTTAGCGTCTGATTTTGTTTAAAACTTTATCATACCTTTACTGACTGATTTATCTTTAGTGTATTGTATCATATTTATACTAGTACTAGTGTTTATCTACTGACCTAGTAACAACATGATTATTTAGCAGAGGAACAATCATGCTCTTAGAGCAAAGGGCAGTTTTATGTGCAAATGAGGCAATTTATAGGTTGTTAATATTAAAACTTTCACTTTTTTTATTTCAGGCCTGAACTAATGCGAATGTCACGAGGAGGTAATGCTGGTCTCCTAAAATGTGGTAAAGGAACAACATATGATGGAGGCATGAGAGAACCGGCCATTGCCTATTGGCCTGGGACCATCAAACCTGGTTAGTATTGTATCGTGCATTGGTGGTATGCATTCATCAAAACCCTTAATAAACTCTGGCACTGAATTTAAATTTTGTTACAGATATCCACTGTTTTTTCTTGAGGTCACTGATTTTCTTCTCTCGTGTTTGAAATACTTAAACATTTGCTTTTTTTAGGTGTTACTCATGAATTGGCCAGCACTCTAGACATTCTGCCAACTATTGCCAACCTGGCAGGAGCCAAACTACCCTCAGTGATGTTGGATGGGGTCGATATGACAGAACTTCTCATCCATCAAGGAAAGGTAGTGGCAATAGAATTAGCTTAAAGGCCCCCTATTATGCTAACTTGACTTTTTTGAGCTTTTAAGCAAGTTTTAAGGTTGTTTGCACTTCAAAAGTAGTGTTGTGTTTCATTCACACGTTTGACTAATCCTGTATCCTGAAGTCGTGCCCTTCTGAAAACGCTCAGTTTCAGGGTTCTACATAGACACATAAAACCAGGAACCAGATTTCTAAACCCCATACACAATCCCCGGACTCAGCTGTCACTACGATGCAGTCAGCTCATTTATGTGTTAGTATCATGTTGCTAATAGGCGTGCTAATTAGCCATTTTCTGTTCTGTTCCTTCCCCACTGTTACCAGCAGGGACAGACAGACACCTAATCCAAGAGTTCCCTGCAAATTGAAAGTAACAGCTCCCCAAAAGAAGACGTTTTCCATACATATACTTTATTTTAAGTCATGTCAAGTCATGTCATGTCAGTCAAGTACTAATGCAAAACTATTTCAAAAAGCCTGAACAAACATCATTTATAATCTTTAGTCACCTAATTAACTAACTAGCTATAAGGTCTTTCAAAAATACTGTCAAATAACTCATCCTCATTAATTTATGTCTTAAAATCAATAAAGTACAATGTTGTGGTTCTTGTTTTGCAGAGTAAAAGAGAGGCAATGATGTTCTACCCGGTAGATCCCAGTGAAATGTATGGCCTTTTTGCTGTAAGGCTAGGAAAGTACAAGGCCCACTTCTATACAAGAGGTAGGCTTCTTAAAAATAACTTTTATACTAGCATGTGTTAACAACTAAAAGCACTATTATTATTTTGAACAGGTGCTACCCACAGTGGTACCACACCGGACAAAGACTGTCCAGTGTTTGCCATTCTCAAGGCCCACGACCCTCCACTTCTCTTTAACCTGGAGATGGACCCCTCAGAGTACTACCCTCTGTCACTGATTGGAAGACCTGACCTCCAGGCTGTTGTAGAAAAGATTAAGCAAGTAAAAGCAGATTTTGAAGCAACAATGGTGTTCGGAAGGAGTGAGATATCAAAGGGAACAGACCGAAATCTGGAGCCCTGCTGCAATCCTGAGTGTAGCCCTAAACCAACCTGCTGCAGATGTTCATAAAAGTATTTTTTTATATGTGTTAATCTCAGGGAAAAACTTGATTATCTTTTTTAAAGTAATGCTACTTACAGCAAATGCACTATACATTTTAACTTTGCAATTTAATCATGTTTGTATGTAATTAATGTTTTAAACTTACAGGTATTTCTCAAATCAAAACAGTTAAAATTAATGTAAGGATTTATATGGATAAAAATTGCACTTTAAAAGTATTTTTTTTTTAACAAACCAACAGCATAATATTCTAATATGGTGAGACCAGTTTTAGGACCACTTTTGATTTGATAACACTGCCTTTTTCATCAAACTGGTTTTCACTACAACATCATTTCCTGGTAATGTCCATACCACTAACTGTAAGGAGCAGTTGTGGATGTATAATAGGTTGATTCTATAATACATCCATGGGAACAGTACTGTTGAGATTCTCAATTATCATATAGATCATGGTACACTGTAATAACAACTGTCAGACTTGTCATAGACTATTTTAAATGTAAAAAATGTAAAAAAAAAAAAAAAAAAAGTATAATTATAAAAATAAACTGATTTTCCTCGGTTTATGGCTATAAACTACTCTGTGTCATATGCCTCCCCTCAAAGCTTTTAGAGACCTTGCACAATTTCAGCAAATGACAATCAAAAAGCCATATCTTTTTTTTATTTTATTATTAAAGCAAAACAGACAGTACAAATTATTACAAAATATGTCATTGTATACAGATCAATGAATAAGTGTACAATAAAGGAGAAAACAAATATACACAAGGGTAAAAGAAGAGAAAAGAGATAAAGAAAAAGAGTAGAAATAAATGTCAGGGATTAGGATTAGACAGGCACCGAATTCTATAGATTGATGAAACTCCAATTTACAAGGGATTGTGTTCCAGTTATTCTTTTGTTTTTAGTGCTTTTGGATGAGATGAATACATAATGGTTTGATTTTGTATTGTTGAATTTAATTTGATACAGATTATGAATGGCCGCGGACAGAGCTCAGCTGGAGAAGGACACATGACACCAGACGGTGCACTGTGCGTGTCACGTGACAAAAGGAGTGGCACACTTTAACAAGGACATGGTTTAAAGTTTTAGGTGGCAAAATGACTGCAGATAAAAACATCCCGATATTCACTGTGGGTCTTTTGCGCTTCATAACTGAATCCAGAAGGCGAACTTATCAAAGATCTTCATAGTTCTCGCCAGTCTTGCGGAAGTTTCTCGCGCTGATAGGTAAACCCGTGACTGACTGAATGCAGCCAAACAAGTTCGTGTCCACTTTCCTCAGATGTTTTTGTCAAAGGTTTTTAGGCTATGTTTCTTGCTTCTCAACACTTTCCTAACTCACATGCCAGGCCACAATGGTAAACTTTAAGGTAGTCTTTGTTAATATCTTGTCTTTGTGCTTGATCTCTGCTGCTCCGCCGAATTTCATCATCCTTTATGCGGATGACTTGGG
This sequence comes from Bostrychus sinensis, assembly GCA_020698575.1. Lineage (NCBI taxonomy): Eukaryota > Metazoa > Chordata > Actinopteri > Gobiiformes > Eleotridae > Bostrychus > Bostrychus sinensis. The sequence continues at coordinate 28,745,352 of CM036251.1, read as the reverse complement.
CTTCGGGGATTTGGGTTGTTACGGACACCCGACCTCTCTGACTCCGAACCTGGACCGGCTGGCGGCTGGAGGACTGCGCTTCACCGACTTCTACGTCACCGTCGCCGGCTGCAGCCCATCCAGGTGAGCTAGATAGATAGAGAGGTAAAGAGAGAGAGAGATTGTGGAATACTTTGAAAACAATGTTGACATCCGGCTAAATATTTCTGGCTTTATGTCAGATTTCACAGTCACTGCAGTATGCCAGAGTGGTTTTAATTGTTTTGAGAAAATCTCTTTGTCTGCTTTAATAAACACTGTCACACAGATGCGGTCATCATACTGCCCCCTTGACGCCGTCCCCCTCGTTTCCTTAAGGATGTAATTCATACACTTGGGCCTTGTATTGTTGAACTAATAAACTGTTCATTGATATCTGGATGTGTCCCATCTGGCCTCAAGCATGCTGTTATACAGCCCATTATAAAGAAAAGCAACCTTGATCCTACAAGATTGTCTAACTTTAGACCAATCTCCAAACTTCCCTTTATATAAACATTTTTAGAAAAGGTTGTACACAATCAACTACAGTCATATAACATACAGTCATATCTTGACCTTAATTCTATCTCTGAGAAATTCCAATCAGGTTTTAAATCATGTCACAGCACAGAGACAGCACTTCTAAAAGTTTTTAATGACCTGTTTTTAATTGTTGATTCTGGTAAAACTGCTGTCGTGCTGCTCTTGGATGCATCTGCTGCGTTTGACACGGTAGACCATAATATCCTTTTGTCTTGCCCCGAGTCCTGTGTAGGCATTAGGGGTACTGCTCTTAAATGGTTCCACTCCTATTTGTCAAACAGGAGCTTCTCAGTCCAACCTGGCCAGCTCTCCTCTAAGGCCTCTCCTCTGAACTGTGGACTACCACAAGGCCCCTACCCTTTTTTCACTTTATTTACTTCCCCTCAGATCAGTTTTTGGAAAATACATTTCCGTCCATTGCTTTGCCGATGATGTTCAAGTATATTTCCCTCTTACATCCAGTGACAGTTCTTCCATCCAGCCCCTTCTGAAATGTATTGAGGATGTTCAGTCATGGTTGAACTCAAACGTTTTATGTCTCAACAAAAGCAAAACTGAGATAGTTATTTTGGGGGACCAAAACATTTTAAATGGTATTAACAGTGCAATCGGCCCCTTGACCTTGCTCAACCACCCCTTTTCAAAAAATCTTGGATTTTATATTGATAGTCATTTTAAATTTGAAAAGCAGATCACAACAGTTGTGAAATCTAGCTTTTTCCAGATCCATCTCTTAAGTAAAGTGAGGAGGTACATTCCTCCAACAGAATTTGAGAAAACAATACATGCTTTTATCACATCAAGACTTGACTATTGCAATTCTCTTTATATTGGACTTGATCAGTCTTCCCTCTGTCGCCTCCAGAGGGTGCAGAATGCCGCAACCCGACTGCTGACAAAAACAAAAAAGTGGGAGCACATAACCCCAGTACTCGCTGCTCTCCACTGGCTCCCTGTGAACTTCAGAATTAAGTTTAAGATTTTACTTTTGGTTTTTAAAAGTTTACATGGGACAGCCCCATCTTATCTGTCAGAGCTCCTCCAGCCCCACACCCCAGCCAGGGCCCTGAGGTCCGCTGACCAACTGCTCCTCTCTGTCCCCCGCTCCAGACTGTCCACTAGAGGAGACAGAGCCTTCTCAGTGGCTGCACCCAAATTATGGAACGGCCTCCAACTGCACATTAGATCTGCACAGACACTCGAGCACTTTAAAGGTTTGTTAAAAACCTACTTCTTTTCATTGGCATTCAACACTGATTAAGCAAGCACCTTACATTTTAACTTGTATTTAGTTTGGTTTTAGGCACCTATGGTCTTTTATTCTATTGTATTATTAATTAATGTCTTCTTATGCTTTTATATTATTTTATTATACTATTTAATTATTGTATTATTTTATATTAGAGTATTATGGCTTGTGCAGCTCTTTGGTCAACTTGGGTTGTTTTAAATATGCTATATAAATAAAGTTTGACTTGACTTGACTTGACAATGTTCCTCAATGTCAAATTGCAAAGGCTCTGCAAATCTCTTCATCTATAGTGCATAACATTGTCAAAAGATTCAGACAAACTGAATCATCTCTGTGCGTGTGGGACAAGACCGAAGATCTTTATTTGGATCTAAATGTGACATTCCTTTTGGAAATCACTGCCGTGTTCTCCGAGTTAAAGAGGAGGGAGACCTTCCAGTGAGTTGTGAGCGTTCAGTTCAAAAGCCAGCATCTGTATGGGGGGTGCATACGTTATGGACCGTTTGCATGTTTCGGAAGGAACTATGAATGTTGAAAAGTTATGAAGATCTTAGAGCAACATCTGCTCTAAAATCCTGCTGCTTTTCAGCAGCTAGAAACCTATATCAGGCAAGAATGGGACCAAATTCCAACACCAAAATTCCAGAAACTCATAACCTCAATGCCCAGACTGTCTTCAAACTGTTTTGAAAAGAAGAGATGTTACCCCATGGTAAACATATCCCGTACCAACTATTTTGAGACCTGTAGCTGGCATCAAATTTGGAATTAGCTCAGTTTATGTATACAACTGTAGAATTTACCAGTGTAAACATTTGTTATGTTATCTATGTTCCATTGTGAATAAAAAATTGGCTCATGTGCTTTGAAAATCATTTATTTTTTTATTTTTTATTTTTTTAAAGTGTCCCAACATTTTTGGAATTTGAGTTGTAATAGACAATATTAAATATCATTATCCTAACCTTTGTTTTTTAAAAGAAACACATTTGTGTCATTTATAAATATAATTGGTTCCATTGCTGTTTATAAATGGTCTTGTCCTCTTTTTCTCCACAGAGCTGCTTTGCTGACAGGCCGTTATGAGACGCGCTCAGGAATCTATCCAGGAGTGCTTTACCCAGGCTCTATAGGTGGTCTGCCACTAAATGAAACAACCATTGCAGCAATGTTGAAACCTATGGGTTATGTCACAGCTGCTATTGGGAAGTGGCATCTGGGATTAGGAGCCAATGGAAGATACCTTCCAACAAATCATGGATTTGATAAGTTCCTTGGGATCCCATACTCTCATGATCAGGTCTGTGTACAGTTTGATTGTTTAAAATGTTCAAATATATCACAGTATGTAAGTGATTTATACACCAATCAGGCATAACAGTATGATTATGTCATAATGTAAAGTGTTATACTGCCTAATATGCAGCCCCATACATAACAAACTGCAATGCACTGTGTATTCTGACACCTTTCAGAACCAACATTAACTTCTTTAGCATGTTGAGCTACAGTGGTTCTTCTGTAGTATCTGACCACGCATCGCAGGTTCAGCACTGTTCCTTCCTGGGACCTATTTTTGACACTAAACACTGCGGACTGGGAACCCCACATGTGAGCCACAGCTTTGTCAGATTTGCTCAAATCCTGAGACTTGACTATTTTTTCTGCTTCTAACTCATGACTTGCTGCCTAATACTGTACATTAGGTATCATTATGAAGAGATATAATAGTAACGTTATTCATTTCACCCATTAGTGGTCGTTATGCTGATCGGTTCATGCATCTTATTACAATCACTGTGTTAAAATGACAATTCTTAACTGCGTTTTCAGGGCCCATGTGCAAACCTGACCTGCTTCCCTCCAGATGTGAAGTGTTTTGGGCATTGTGATCTTGGCACTGTAACTGTACCACTGATGAAAAACAAGAAGATTATACAGCAACCTGTCAACTTTCTGGAGCTGGAAAAGTCTTACAGTAACTTTGCAACAAACTTCATTCTAACATCTGCAAAGAAACAGCAGCCCTTCTTCCTCTACTATCCTTCCCATGTAAGCAACATAAGTCTAGCGTTTACTTTCGGTGATATGAAAGAGCATTTTGTCATTTAATGGCTCTTCTTTTTTTTTTTTTTTTTGATGCAGCACACACACTACCCCCAGTTTGCAGGTGCAAGGGCTGCTGGCAAAACCTCCAGAGGGCCTTTTGGAGACTCTCTTCTGGAGTTTGACAACACAATAGGAGATATCATAGCAACACTGGAGAAGACGGGAGTTCTTAACAACACCATGGTCTTTTTCTCTGCTGACAATGGGTTTGTGGTTCTTCTGATCTTTTAACCAAGTGTTTTCCTTCTAGTTACATTCATTATAATGCAGCTCATGAGCTAGTAGTGACATTTCTGATTAATCATCATCTTGTGTTTATATGTAAATGCAACATGCTTTTGTAAAGTCATTCCCTCAGTACATTGTTAAACTTCTTTCATTTAGACCTGAACTATTGCGGATGTCACGTGGCGGTACTGCTGGCCTTCTGAAATGTGGTAAAGCGACCACATATGAGGGAGGAGTTAGAGAACCAGCCATTGCCTACTGGCCAGGACTCATCCAGCCTGGTTAGTACAGTTCTGTATCTATCTTTTCAGATCATACTTTACAGGTTTTGTTGTGTTTGTTAATGCACAATAGCTACTTCATAGCTATCTAATAATAAGGAGAAAGGAAGACCGGAGGACAGTGTTTCTGTCTTTTTATACTATCAAAAAATTAATTAAATGGTATGCATAAGGTGAAATATATTGGTCACATTATAAGGGACCTTTGTGATGATGATGTTATTTAGAGACAGTCCTGTAAAGCTAACATGGTGGCACGTAAATTTAGCATGTGTTCTTATAATGACAAATTTGCACTGTTTAGAGTTTCTGCACACCACTGTACATGGCCCACTTGTGGTGTAGTATAGTAAAGCCAAGTTTAACAAGCTTTAAGTTGAATATAATGATGCAATTTGACTTCTAATGAGGGCTCCACAGTGCTGTACCCACGTTACATGCTGTCATTAGAAAGTTTGTATATGAATTTATGAGGCTAGTGGAGGAACTATTAAGGTTTTAATGGCACCTAAGGAGAGCAGTGTCTGGTGCAGTTCTGCACTCTGGGGGCACAGGAGAAAGTGCTTATATGGACTAAAGAAGTCATTTAGTCCTGTGTGTGTTATTTATATTTTTTATATGGATCAATTTGAGTCTGAAATAAAGATTAATTGATTGATTGAATAAGTAAAGCCATGACCATTCATCTTAAAATATTTAATGTTTAAGACTGGTTATCCAATCATGAGACTGGAGTGTTGAGGTTCACAATTTGACACTCAGACAGCAATGTTGGAACTCAAAGAGTATGGTACAGTACCTATATTGCAAAAACATAATGGATTTCCAAGTGATATTTGTATGACAAAACTAATGAGTGTGGTATTGAGATTTTTATACAATATAATAATTTTACTATGGCAAAGTAGATTTAGATATTTCAACTTGTATGTATAGAGTGTAAGTATAGGGCCCTGGGTATGACTAAAAGCTGCATTTGGATTGATGTGACTTTTGGGGTTCTGGGGCTTTTATTCTAATAAAAAAATAGAAGTGTTGTGTTGTGGAGTGTTAGCACCTGTAAGGAGTCCATATATAGATAAATAGCCTCTGCTGGACAACTTCAAACCACCTGTTGCCTTTTAGGTCATGTCCCTTGGTTAAAGGCTAGGCCCACCGCTGATAAATGTGGTTGGCGCCAAAAAAAACAAAACAAATAAAAATACTAATGTATGGCTCTTTTCTTTAGGTATTACCCATGAACTGGCCAGCACTCTTGATATCCTGCCAACTATAGCCAAACTGTCAGGAGCCAAACTACCTCCAGTTGCTCTGGATGGAGTAGAAATGACAGAAATTCTCTTTAATCGTGGCATGGTGCTGATCTCAATGTGTCTTTTCCTACCTAATAGTATTTGATTTACTATTTTTGAATGCATGATGGTTTATTTTTATTGGCTTGTTTTGCAGAGTAAAAGAGAGGCAATGATGTTCTATTCACTAAATCCCAGTGAGAAGAATGGGCTTTTTGCTCTAAGGCTTGGGAAATACAAAGCCCACTTCTATACACAAGGTAGGCTCCTTATTAAATTTGATTGATTTAAATTAAAGAGACACAATCTGAAATAAAATGTTTGTTCACACCAGGTTCTTCCAAAAGTAGCACTGTCCCAGATGCAGACTGCCCCGCCCCTCTCAAGTTCCACGACCCTCCGCTTCTCTTCGACCTGGAGAGTGACCCCTCAGAGCACTACCCTCTCTCGCTGACAGAACGGCCTGACCTTCAAACTGTTCTGGAGAAGATCAAGAAAGTCAAAGCCAATTTTGAAGCATCCATGGTGTTCGGAGAGAGCGAGATATGGAAAGGTCAGGACCCAAACCTAGCGCCTTGTTGCAACCCTGAGTGTAGCCCTAAACCAAGCTGCTGTCAGTGTGATAAATGAATCACTTTCTGGTGAGGGCACAATTTTAAACACGTTGCTTCATTATGTTAAAGAAAAATAGGTTGGCCGATACACAATCTCTCCAAGTCTGGCCACTTTCTGGGGTGTACCCCATGCGAGACCCATAGTTGCTGGGATAGACTCCAGTTACCCTCTTAAATGAACACAACAGACAATAACACAGATTTCAGACATCAAGCATATAATTTATTCAGAAGACCAAACCCATGACAAGGCAGAGTGATGTAATGCTTTTTTTGTACGTTTTGTTTTCCTTTTAAATTTACAAGTCCTTGTTTTTTTTCTTTTCTTTTAAAGATACAAGATAGGATATGTTGGTTCTGTCACATACTCTTTTGCTCTAGGGTACAGTGAAGGATTCTGTCAGAGGTTTTGGTTGGTATTGTTAATGTAAGTCTTTAGCGGCTATGGGATCTATCTTCAAAAGCCTGTTTCTCTGCACTGTAGCTTTGTGCGAACTAAACTCTGAAAGCGAGTAGAGAATACAGATCAAGGTTGACTGTCTGAGCGCAGAAGGTGAATGCTATACATGGCAAGACACTAATAGTATTCCAATGGCAGCTGCCTCAGTCACTAATTCTAACTGCAGGTTGGTCAGCAGTCTGGTGAATGCATTGCACGAGAATAAAGTCACATGAAGTCATGAATATGGCCTAAGTGTGCTGCCGTAGCCTGTCTGAAGGTTTTGAGATTACACAGTTTGTAAAAAAAAAACAAAAACAAAAAAAAAAAAACATAAGACATTTGTGAACTTAGGTTATTGCAGATCACAGACATTGGTGTTTTTTTCTTCATTCATGGGTGTGTCAAGGTGTGATCCTTGTTAAAAAGCCTTTTAATTCATGTACATATTCATTTGAGTACAACATAAAAGACACAGCACAATCTTGAGTCTAGATTCTAGTTATATACATGAGCTAATCGACAGCAACACAGATGTTGATAACACTAAAGCCTTCCTGCTGCATCACTTTGAGTAAATCTCTACACCTCTTCCTGTAGTCGTGACTGAATGCAGCCAAACTGAAAGTATGGGGTTGGTATGCAACAATGGTTTTTTTTGTGTGTGATTGTTAATTTAAAAGAAGGGAATGAATAAATAAAGTGTCGTTATTTTAATCCAGTTTCTTTTTCTTCAATGAGATCAACATGTTACAAAATATGGAGGCTAGATTATTACTAAAACCAGAGTAGAACAGTCAAAGATGTGTGGGTGTCTAAGCTACAGTGGTGTACTGAAAGGTTAAGTTGAATATTTTGTCATATCGGCTCTGCACTGTGAAGGTCAGCAAGCAGTGCATTTCCAAAGTGGACAAAAGTACAATGATTCTAATATACAGACAAACTGACAATGACAATGACAATGGTCATTACAATCTATAGAAAATGTCTGTAATTTAGCTGTGGTAGCCACTTTTTTCTACACTCACGCCAAGTCACTTCAAATGTCCTACAGCAAAACTGGCAAAGATCCTTCCTACCTGCCTTACCTGTGTTCATTAATTAGTCTGATGAGCGCCTGTATGTATACTCTCTATACATGTATTTACAACACACACACTACATATTGTACGCGACACAGGGGTAAGCTTGGACCAAGGACAGTTCACTGTTTTCTCTCTAATTTTGTTCCAATGCCACTATCAGTAAAAATCAAAACATCAGTTTGTCATTAATGAACAAATACATATTTACAGATCCTTCCAGACCAACCCTGACTTCCTTAGCTAACATTCAAGCTGTTTGCCATTCACTTAGATATGTGTTGTTGTGTTAGTGTGTGTGTAAGTGTGCAGTAACCCTACTAGCCATGCATTGAAAAGTGAAACAGCAGTAGGTATATTGTAATTATTTCAAAATAAACCCTTTAAAGAGCTGCTCAGCATCTTAGTTTTATATAATAGAAAAAGATAAAAGAAACAGGCAATCGATCCATCCATCGAGGCGATGGGCATAAACAAAGAGAGGGATGAGTATTGTCAGTCAAATGCCTAGCATATTGTATAGATGAACATCCCAGTCTCAGTGGGCTTATTTGAGATAAGCCCCCACTGACAGCTCCCTCTGGTGGCATACTTCATGATTGACAATCTGCAGAGGGAAGGTGGTTGTCACGGCAACACATCTTACTCCAGGTATATATCCTCTGTAGGGCAGGCATACTCCAGATGCTCCTGGTAGTACTCCTGGAAAGCCCGTCTGCAGAGAGACACGGATACAAGCAAACAATTACCATCACTTCACCACAATATTCAATTAGGACTGGCTGTAACTACAGTAGATAAACACACATCTGTTCAGGTCAGAACAGAACTTTACATTTCCAAGCACATTCTGTATTCACAACAGAAACTGTTCTACTGATACTCACCCAACACTCTCTGCTACAGGTCGCATAGACTCCTGGGATACAAACACGTGGCAGGCAAATCTGTTCAGCATCGGGTGCTTAGTGATGAAGCCAAAATAGCTGACAAACAAAATGATGCAACAGTGAAAGGATGTTCTGCACCATTAGGACTAATGCTGTTACACTCAGTGTTTACCAATTATTCCTGGGATGACACCCGCAAAATGAGATGTTCTTCATCTGGAAGAAGTGACTACATCTGTCGAACTGCAGAAAGACAGAAGAGCCAAGTGTAGAGAGGAAAGTCAAACATCGTCATAAAGGTTGCTTCACAATAGTCAAGTAATTATGTTTAATTAATTAGTATAAGCATTATGGAATCTATATATAGCTGGGTCTTTGTTCCAATGTACAGTAGGTATTTGGCACTGGTACCCGAGTAATAGTACTGCTACTTCAAAATATTGTTACTCAGAAAGAGGTAAAAGTACTTAAAATTGTTACTTCAAGCAGATAGTACTTTCTACTTTAGAAAGTACTATCTGCTACTATTAATACTTATGGTGTTTAATATTACTCTAAGTGCAAATATTTCTACTACTGCTACCACTCTTACTGCTGTTTCTATTACTACTGCTACACACTTTACCACTGGAATTAAAAAAATACTAATTTAGTTGAAAATAATCCTTGAAAAAATACTCATTAAGTGCGTTTAAGTAAATTATTGGTGTAAAAGTATCTAGTAACACAATACTTATTAGAATGTTGCTACATGAAACATATAAATAATTGATCATACCTCATTATAAGTGTCATATTCATCCTCCAGGCTCATGATCAGCTTCACTCCCTGCAGGCTTATCTCCAGCTCACACAGAGAGGGGGGGCGCACATGGACTGTTCGTTTCCTGGACATTGCAATCTGACAGACAATGCAGAAGAAGTTAACGGCGTATACATGCATGAGTTGTTGCTTCGTGCAAGAATTTTTAAGAAGAATTCACCTTTTGCATTGCGGCACACAGAATGCCATTTCCTTGGTGATAAGGTACCTCGACTGAACCCAAAAACTGAACGCTGTAGGTCTCAATCCACGCTGGGTTCCTTTTCATTCCTAAATGGACATGCATGTATGAGGTAACTGTTTTTTTTTTTCAGTAAGTATTTTTGTAACATGAGTATACACACCAAGAAGCTCTTTGGACTGTCCTATGACCTCAGTGGCGTAAAAGGCAGGGAAAATGCCCCTCTCTCCTGTCCGCATGTTATACCCTCTGTACCAATAGTCATCCTCCTCTTCCTCCACAAACAAGGGATCGTCCACATCCAACTCCAGCTCATCTGCATGTCTGGGGATGAACCTGCAGAGGGCGCCAAAGTAGACACCTTACTCAGAATGGGGCGGTTTCTAGACAAGCCTTTTATTTGTCCGGAAAGCATCTGTCTGAGTATCAGGTGACTCCCAGTGGGCTTGGTGTGGAAAGATGAGAGAATAGAAAGCCCAGCAAGTAGGCGGGCGTGTTCACAAGGAAACAAAGAGATGCTCATGTCGAGGCACAGCAGCAGAGAAATTGTGTGTCGTATATATGTACACAAGAAAGGCGGATCATACAGTGCACCATCACATACAGAGACAGACACAGCTGGTGGCTAATGCAGTAATTAGCAGCCACCAGGCAGCCTTTCAAGTCTGCTACAGCAAAGATGTCAGCTCTTTTTAATGTAATTAATTCCCTGGAGCTGTGTGCCACAAACACAACTCTATACAAATATATATAAAATTATGCAGTCTTGTCCAGATGATTGATATAAAGATAAATACATCAGGAAGCACAACATATTAAATATTAGCAGTATGCCAGCACTCCACACACATATCATGAGCCTATTCAAATTTCCTAAATGTATAGCTATTGATGCATTTAATTGACAAAGACAGATAGATAAAAAGGAAATTAGTGAGAAAGACATGGCGCAAGCTGGAAGTCATACCCAGGCTGCTGTGATACCTGTGCTCTACCATGTTACCCACTGAGGCACCCCAAGTCTGCTCAAATTTCTTGGCAATGTAAACCACACATCGCACAATTTTGCATATCACGTCGCAATAAGTAATATTACATAGAATTATGTGATTATTCTATCACAATAAAATACACTCCAAATCATTTAAATGTCTATTCTACAAGTCTAATTTTTGGGGGGTTCCTATCATGAATGACCTTATAGTGCACCAAACTTATGGACGCTCAACTATCTTGTTTTAAATGGACACAATATAAATGTCAACCATAAAATATATAGGTATTTGAAGATTACCTGACATTTCCTGTCACAGCGCCCCCCACTGACATAATACTCAGGTAATAGGTAATAAACATGTCATAACTTCCCACAAATCTTATATAAGTTTGATATAGACACCTAGGATTCCCATTTAAGATCTCAACAGTAGTTGTCATAAAAACAAAACCAAGATGAGAAGTTGAAGTTTTCCCATTCTCAGCACTCACTATTGATTAGATGAAGTGTACAGTTTTGAGTGCTGATGTACCTGTAGACTGCTCTGTGCGTCTGGTCCCTCTCTTCTCCATTGATGGTGCAGGAGAACAAGCCAAAAGATTCTGTGCCTATAGATAAAATACATAATTTCAAGCCTTCTATAATAACCCACGATAGCCTCCCTAGGAAAAAGTGCAGAGATTACTTCCCAATACACTCAGCATATGTTAGTAGCAATACTAAACTTTTGATTACTCAAGAGAAGCTTTTAAGTTATGTATAAATAAATAAATAAAATTAAATTAAAAATGGCAGTGGCACAGACCTCCCTAATGAGGCTGTTATTATGCAAATCACCCTTTATTAGAGATATGAATCTTGAAGCTGGGACGCTGATTGATGATGGATGTCTTGGAAGCACGGCTCTGATATCGGTCTTGGGTGGGTTCACAACCATTTTTAGATTACATGTTCACTCATCAAGCTGATAATGATAATATACTTTTAATCAAACACTTTTAGAATGCTTTAGCCCAAAATCATTTAAAATTTTAAACCCCAACCATAATGGTAGAAAGTAGAAATAAAACATGTAATTGATTGTGAATTATCTGAATATTCAACAGTGCTATATTAATTTAAGCTCAACATTTTAGTAACTAACATTGTTAGACCCATAAGCCAAGAAGTTACTAGTATTATTACAACACTTACTTAGGCTGCACCTATTTCTTTAGACAATGGAAAATGACCTGTACTAACACAACCCAGAGAAACAGGACAGGGGGCTATGGCTAAGCAGCCAAAAGCTCCTATAAGGTTGTGCTTTAGTGTGCAACTTACTGGAGGAACGGGAGGTGCTATTGACAAAAACATTAAGGAACTTCTTGGAAAATGGAAGGTCAGCTTCAGGAGAGGAGTCCTCTGAGGAGCTTAGTTCTGGGCGGACCTCATCATTGTCTCTACCATAAACCACATCTCTCGGCCTTAACGGTTCTTCATCACAGATTGTAGAGAGCTCACTGTCATCACTGAGAACCGAGGTGCACCTGAAAGGAGATATAGGTTTTTATTTAAAAATGTATCTACAAGTAACTTTACTCTCATTATTTATCAAGGTAATACCTTTTAAGGCTGACTAGCTCCAGGGTAGTATTTTCATCCACCACCAGCGTGTACTTCATGGAGTCATAGGCCAGTCCATCGTCCTCATTTTGCTGCTGCTCTTTTTCACACAGTGGGAGGTCATGCTCAGATGGGAGAGGTTCTTGCACACTTGTGTCGATGGGTGGTGAACTGTCAAGCTCCAGGCCACTCCCCCTGTAAGATGACTGACTCTTTGTATTGGTTAGGTAAGGGTAAGACTCTCCGTCCTCAAGGTCCTCTTCATCATTGTCTGTTGAGTATGTAAGGCTGAAGCAGCGGTTGGTCTGGGCGGTTGGGATGTCAAGCGTCAGGCTGTTTTTGACCTCTGTGATGCGTTCGAGAGAAGCTGAAGATCGCGTAGTGGTTTGGGGTTCAGTTTCACGGCCTTCGTCCTTGTCACTGATTATGCTCTCAGTAAGGCTTGGAGAGTCTAACTCCCTTCTTTCCTGAAACATCATCAAGTCATTATTAGGCTCTTCAACCTCTTCCTGCCTTGCATTTTTACAAAGCCTGTCTGTCATGTTTTTCTCTGCCCCCCTCACATTGGCAGCATGCTGCTCCATAAGGTTGGTCATGTACAAATTTGGAACCATTGCATTTTTAGAACCAGCTTCCTTGTCATCTTGTGGTCCATCAATCTCTTCATCTGCAAGCTCTCCATCTCCAATATCCGAGGATGGTGAGATTGTGTCGGACATAGATGGCTTCCTCTTCAAGCACTCCTCGGGGCAGCTGATTGGGTAAGATCCTTCAGAGATCAACCTGTTCACAAGGTTACTAAGCAGCCATGGTGAATCTGAATTCTCGCTTAAGTCATCTTCGCTATCTGAGTCGGATTCTCCCTCACTTGTCCCGTCGTATTCATCCGCACTTGGCATAAGCCTTGGTCCTACTGGAAGATAGAATGAGCGTTTGAAGCTCTCCAGGCTATGATCTGGTTCAATCTGAAGCACCATTTGTCTTGAAAGGCTATCCTCGCATAGTTCAGCCGGAGGTAGCGTTTCATCTGGATCTGCTTGGTGCTCACAGCTCCTCTCATCATCCATATTCCGTCCAACCAAACCTTGAGCAACATTGTAGGACTCAGGAGGTAGGAGCGGGGAGTCAACTGGGGATGGTGTAGCGATGGTAGGTGAAGGCAAAGGGGATGGAGATGGAACCATAGAACCTTCTTTGATTGGATCTGGTTGGCCAAGGAGAAGAGTTGCTTTCAATCCAACGATGCCACTATCCTGCTCGAGTTCGGTATCTGGATCTAGTTCTTGGTCTGATGTTGGTGAACTGGCTTCTTCGATGGAGTTGGTGAGATGAGATGAGCGTCCACTGCTACTGTCATCGCTGGTCAGGTCAATTTCTGTCTCAGAGATTGAGGAGATCATGTTGGAGACCACTGGACCACCACAGGCAAAAGCTGCTTCAATTTCCCCTTCAATATCTGAGTCGGAACCTGGTGAGTCAAGAGCCCTGTCGCAGTCTGAGGTCACATAGCCACGCTGGTTCATGTCTGCTATGCCTGGGTCCGAAGATGGAGAGGTGTAGTCATTTGCTGGGGCTTCCACAGCGGGAACAGCAGAAGCATCCGAGCTGGTGGACCTATCAAGAGCTTCCGAGCGACTGGAGGACAGGTAGCTTGAGAAAGAGGCAGGTTCCAGCGGTTCAATGGACGGGAACTCCACGTATGAAGACCGATTTTCCTTGCACATGATACTGTACTCCGCTTCAAAGTCCTTCTCCAGTTCCTCATCAGACAGGGGAGTGTCTGCGCCTTCGGTGGTTCCCATGGGTGCAGTGGAGGACAGGCAGTGGCTGGTCCCGTCGGGGTCCAGGTCTGTCTCTGGTTCCATGGCCGACTCGCTGGTGATGGTGTAGGTGTCAGTGGGCCGTCTGTTTGAGTGCTTGTGGTTGTGGTCGCTGTTCAGGTCATGGTCCACCTCTGTGTCTGAACACTGTGAGTGCTCATCTACTGAAGGTACCCTGCTTTTCTGGATGGAAGGATCTGCCTTGATTTCATGTTCTCCAGTACAGGAATGGGATTTATGGTGACCAAATGAGCCTGCAGGAAGGCAAGAACATAAAAATGAAACTCAACAAAGAAATATTAGTTACTTAAAGGTGCAATGTTTAAAATATGGTGGTATGCAGTTCAACAAAAACAAACACAAACTCTTTTTAGTTGTGTATAATGACGTCAAAATATCATCCATTGTTAATCTTGGCAAGCAATCAATTAATAGACAGAAAGTATGGAACTTCAACTGGGTTCTATCAGTATTTAACTTTCTAATCATGGACAAATGTATGTCCCTACAGGGCTTACATAGCTGTCCACATGTGTTTAAAAAGAAGAAGTGTGGGTTTTCTAATTGTAATCTGCACCTTTGCCACTAAATGCCACCTTTTTCTTTCCTTTTGGCTTTTCCTTTCTGGGGTCGCCACTTTTACGCCAGATGCTCTTTTTCTGAAGCAACACCCTCCATTTATCCATATTTGGGACTGGCACAAAAGTTACACTGGCTTGTGACCCTGTGTGACCGGGTTACCACCAATTGCCATTAAAGGCCAAAAACTACACATCCCACCTTTAATAACTATAAAGGTGATATACATAGATCAATAGTGCAAAAAATAAACATCAACAGTGATAAATTATGAATATATTGCAAACAAAAAAACTACTAATCAAATGTAAAAAAAAAATAAAAAAATCTAAATTCAAAGAGTTGCATGCCGTAATTAATGATTCACAACACATCACAACACATCACGACACCAAGACGATCTCTAAGATTTCGTGGACGGCCTTGTTGTTACCGTATTCGGGCCTCTCCCGCCTGTTGCCCTCCATGTCGCACAAGAGGGGTCTGTGGGGGGACTGGGAGTTCCCGCCCTCCCCTGCCTGTTTGGGTGGAGTACCTTTGTTCTGGGACCCTGGTGCCTGGGTGACTGGAGAGGCTGGGCACTGGCCTGTCACATGGCTCCCATCCTCCAGACATGAGTGGGTAGGAGACAGATGGCCTACAGGGAATTGAATATTATTATGTTAGTCTGGTTATTTCACTGTAATTCTATTTGTGTAATGCAAACCAAGCTGAATGAATCCAATGACAACATTATATGACTATGGAGATGAGTTATTCACATTTTTTTGCACTGAATACCTACTGACAAAATTGCACTTTAAACATCTATTAAAAGCTGCATGCCCTGACCAGTTATTTGGTCTATCTGTACACTGGTCTCTTTGGATTCAAGTTTCAAACAAATGCTTTAGGACACCATAGAAATGCAACCAATCAGAGAATACAGGGCAGTACAAGAGCATGCAGAATTAACAATGCATTGCCTGATTGTTAGCTATATGAGACCAGTACTATACAGCTAACTTACTTGTTTTTTTGTCTTATAGGTTAACATGTGTACTGCAATATGTACAGCAGTTGTTTTTGTTGTTTTCATTTGCCTGAAAAAAAACTGCTTGAAATTCAGATTTAAATTACTTTTATGTAAACAAACAAAATTAATTGATATAACATACCAGGTTAATGTTGTTAAATAGAAATGTTGCTTTGCTGGCAGTATTATATTGATACATTGAGGTTAAAATGCCTATATATTATTTTTTAAACTATCATTACATGAAAAAATGTATCAACGCAATCATAAAATATATAATTATGTGATACCAAATAACAAATGTGACAAGTTACATTTCAACTGTACATTATTACACACTTACCCTGTGATGTTGGGTTACGCAAAGAGTCCTGCCAGCTTCCTTTCTTTGGGGAGAGACTGCTGTTATTGTTGAGTGAGTCCTGTTTAGAGAAAGTCAGTGTTATAGGCTGGTCCAATGAATAGCAGACATAAAATACTACAACCCCTTTTTGAATTTGATGACAGCAACAAATTGCTGACATTTTTGTAAGGTGATTGGGTATAGAAGGAGCATTTTATCATTACTACTTTTGGATGTATTGATTGCTTATGATTTTGATTGTTATCAAGTGGCACTCCATTAAAAACAGACATGATTCTGTTCTAGAAATCCCTGCATGGATTAGGAACACTTCCAGAAGTCACACTTTGCACAAATGGAGTTTAAAGCTAAAAACAAACCAACCCAGAAACCCTGCTATCTTCTCCAGAACAGCTGGGTTTTTCAAACTTTTGATTCATTTGACCAGTTTAGAACAGTTCAGTATTTTGCGTCAATTCATTTTAAATGAACTTTCTCCCAGAGAAGACGATAGTGTTTCAGGATCATGTTCACATATGGCTTTGTCTTTGTATGAAACAGATATAACTTGCAATTGTGCAAACTGCCTTGCCATCAAATTAATCTCTATCTTTCCTTTTGGCTTTGCCCTCCCCTTCCAGCAGGTTATCTGGCTTCTGTTGTTCCATATAAATTACAAATCTATAGACACAAATAGATCACTGGGATTTGGAATTTTTTCCTGAAATGGTAAAGTATCTCACGTTGACATGCTGTTTATCTTCTATTATGTATAAAATATGGTTTATGAAACTTGGAAACCTTTAGATTTTGTTTTTATACATTCAATATGGTGTCACAACCATTTTAGAACAGAGGTTGTATTTTCAAGTTGCCGGCTTAGAACTGCTCACCTGTGACACAGCAGTGGTGAGGTTAAGGGTAGTGGGTCTGCTCTTCAGGGTGCCAAAGGTGGGTGATGGCAGCGGGGAAGCCGAGGGCGACGGGGGTGCATCTGGGTCGACTTCCTCATCGTCATCTTCTTCCTCATCTTCATCCTCATCTTCATCGTCTATCATCTCAAACTCCTGGAAGTCGTCTTGGAAGGAGCAGACCGGGTGGTGCATGTCACTCTTCTCCAGAATAAGGGAGTCCTGGCCGGAACATAGAAGAACAGAAAGGCAGCGAGGGTAAGATCAGTGACGCCAGGCTTAATTAAATCCTCCCCGTGTTTTGACAGCAGAGGGTAAACGCTTGTGGAGTGAAGTGAATTGAAAAAGGCAGGGCTTTTATCTATTGTATAGCCGCTTTAATAGCTTCTCAGTAGCAGTCTGGAGTGAGAAAAGAGCGCAGATGGGCGGCACACTGCATCATGTTCTTTGGCGATGGAGAGGGCATTTGTAAAACACTGAAAGACACCCACACCAAAAACAGGATATAGCAACAGCATCAAAATATACTACAGCTGAACATTCTGAAGTTAGAATAAACAACAAATCAATTACCATTTTTGTCACTGATTAGAGAAATTACGATTGGGAGTCCACACCTAAAAAGAGGGTCAAGTAAGTCAAGCTGCTACATCTCATGTTTGAACAGGTTCTCTGAGGTAGTGCAATCAGACAACACCAGAAGCAATGGTTAACACGTCTTTCCTCTCACCCTCTTATGGCCGTCTACACTCATCCACTATCCAGACAAGGTGCGGTTCATCTTGAATGGCGGAGGGTAACAAAAACAAACTAACTAACTCAGCACTAGGGCTATAACAGATATGATTACTATGTGGTACAGCTTTTACTCAGCAATGAGGCACAAAACAGAGAAAAGGGAAAAAATCATAAAAAACAGTTGAAGTTTTAAGCTCACTGCAGTGGTGAGTTATTTTCTATCAAATCTCTTTGATCTAATATTGACAATGCACTTGAATGATGCAAAGTAACTAATTGATTTTTCTGCTGTGTGCTTTGAACTGCATTGCCTCTTGTTTTCATCTGTCTTACTCTGTTCTGCTGACACTGGAAATACTCTGCGCTACATCAACAGAAACCAGCTTATTACCCAAGGACACACATATATTGATCATTCATTTGCATATACAGTATTTTGTAAATTGTTTTCTTGCAACATGTGTATTTCCAATATCAGGGTATTTTATTCTAAAAATAATTCCTGTATTCTTTATTTTGTTTGCATTTACCCATACTATTCCACCACCTAAACAAATATACAGTATGTGACTTATAAATAATCCAAAAATGTGCAGTCAGCAGACATGTGAAGGTAAGGCTATGTCCCATACAAGTGTACAGAAGATTGGAGCATTGATGCATTGGCCAGGATCACTACTCATGTTCTCCTATTTCCAAGGACGTCCCATTTGGCCTTATGAATGTCGCTTACATAAATGCTCCTACCAGCATGCTCACAGTAAACCGGCACGATTCCCTTTAGCCGCTAAAGGCATCTTCCATTTTAATCCTGCATGGCTAATTGTATACTTAGCAAACTGGCACAGCTGCTGATATCAAGACATACTCCAACGACAGCAGGACAGTAGGAAGCAGGCCAACTCAGAGGAGATTATTGAGTTGTGCAACTGACAGCAAAACCCATATGGCTTCTCAAGTGACCAGAGGTTGCAGGGAGGTCACTTGCAGACAGGAAAACAGGAAAGTGCAATGCAATTCTGTAGGTACTGTTCATAATATTGCGCTGCTTTTGCCATGCATGTTCTATATAAATATGGCATAATCTGGTTGACTTGTGATTTATGACACATTATTTCAGATTACTATAAGCCCCTCAAGAGAAGACCTCCTGGTATCTAGCTACGAGAGTGTTCCCAAAAGTAAGCTGCAAAAGATCACACATTTAGAGTCATCAACTGTTTACACATGGCATCCATGTTGTCTTCCATGTAGCAGACATTCAAATGTATCAAAAAGATTGAGAACAGAGAGCCAAATCAAACTAATGCAGTCCAATTATGAAGCAGTATTTATTTTGAAGAAGCTCTCTGAATTTATTTTCTCTCTTATAATTCACTAGAGGATCTCACTTTTATTATTTGATATATTTAGATTTTAAATGTATATGCAGCATGAGTCATATTGATTTATGTTCATTTGATTTTTAGGAACAGATTAGATTTTATGCAATAAAATTAAATGTAAATAAGAAATGTTACATCGTGTGTTTTTTACTTAAATGTACATCATTATTAATAAAAATTATAGCCTGTGTGAGAACAAACTCAAAAGTGACTAAACTAACTAACTTGGGCGGCAGTGGTTCAGCAGGTAGAGCTGTTTGCCCACTAACATGAAGGTTGGTGGTTCGATCCCCACAACCAGCATTGTATACTGCCATTGTGTCCTTGGGCAAGGGACTTCAGCCACCTTGCCAATGTGTGATTGGTGGTGGTTGGAGGGGCTGTAGGTGCAGTTTGGCAGCCATGTCTCTGTCAGTCTGCCCCAGGGCAGCTGTGGTGTGGTGGTGAGCCACAAATGAATAACACACCTGACTGTTAAGCAACTCTGCGTGTCTCTAGAGGAGCTACGACAGATACATTATTATTATTAAACTTTAAGTATATTTAACCTGCTGCAGTGACATAGAGCCTGCAACTGGTTTTCTAGTAACAGTACAGTGCAGTCCTGCGCTATATATCCACATTTAATCTTAATTCTAAATCCTGTCACACACACACACCAGAGCTGTGTGGCATTCTGAATTATGCATGAGCTCATGTAGTTCAGTCAGGGCACCAGGGAAACACAGAGGCATATTAGAAAGACAGGAAGTGGGGGATCAGGGTCTGGATGTGACAGGGAGCAGCAGGAGGTGGTTTAGTGAATAAGAAGGAAATGTTTTTGTTTTGTTTATGCAACTGTGTTTTTAAAAAGGTCACAGGAAAACACTGTGTTTCTGTAATATATAAAATATGATGTGCTGAATGCCATCCTGTGGCAGTTCAGAGTTAGGGTGCTGCCACAACATCCATACAGCACCTTCACTAAAGCAGTACAGGGTTGTGTAAAGTGAAAGTCTTGTGCAGGATATTAATACAGGATATAACATACTGTCTCCAGTCTCCTACAGATTTGTCTTATTACAAACAGCTCCACACTTTGACATGTCTCCAATCCAACTACTATTTTTGATAAAAACATTTGTCAATATCACATTGTTCTCCAGAGGACCATGAGAACACTGTAAAGTTAGCTTAAGTGGCACTGGGAGCATCCTGTCCAGATGTGTAGAATAGTATCGGGAAAATCAAATCCAAAAAGTGCACATAGGCCCAATGGCTCTGAAACAACAAACTTACTCAAACGTTATTATATATATGTTAATATGTAATATGTTGTGCTGCATTATGACTCAGTGGTGCTGTGGCACATATGCAGGGCAACTGCAGCCTGCCTTGCTGCTGTGGGTTTGAGTTTGGACTCTGATGGTTTATCAAGTGTCTTCCCCCAATTTCCTACAATACTCTTGTCAATAAAGCCTGAAAAACTGCCAAAAATATTATAAACAAACTAATCATAAAAAAAATAAATATAATGATAATTGTTAATTTAGTCATTATTTCATTATGAAAATGAATAATGATCATAACTTTGGTGGCTTGCACTGTTCAAAGACCTGCGTGTGTTCAGTGGATTAGAGAATCTAAACTGCTGCAGTGAGTGAATGTGAGAGTGCATATGAGAGTGAATGGTTGTCTGTTTGCGTATGTCTCTACATTTAAGTCACTATGTCACTGTCAGCCCTGTGACTAACTGGCCATTGTACAGGGTGTACCTTTCCTAAGCCCCAGAGTTGCTGGGATCTTCTAATGGGTAAAGTAGAAGAACACGAATGGATAAATGAATGAATTAAAAATTATTTTGGTCTTAACTGAGGAGCCTGGTGTCTTTCTATGTTAAGCTGTTGTAAGCAGTGACATTTGATGACATTCTCAATGACATTTTGATCTAAGGTTGT
Organism: Bostrychus sinensis; assembly: GCA_020698575.1. Lineage (NCBI taxonomy): Eukaryota > Metazoa > Chordata > Actinopteri > Gobiiformes > Eleotridae > Bostrychus > Bostrychus sinensis. The sequence continues at coordinate 28,724,267 of CM036251.1, read as the reverse complement.
CAGATTATGCTGCATTGTTGTGGCAAATCTCACATCAAACTGCCTGCCACCACATCTATTCTTTATCATCTCTGTGTGTGCCCTGTCACAAAGACTATACACTGAGCTACAGCTTTATGCAGATTAGGAACTGAACCCCATCACATATTAATCTGAACTGGGGATTGGGGTTGGAGGATAATCCCAGTGTTTAGATTGGCTGTTCATCATAAACATCAAAGACCCCTATTTAACCAAGTGAAATCTCCACGGGACCGCTGTCTTTGTCAACAAGCACTCTGAAATCAACAGGATCTGCACAAAATTCTCAGCATTTGGCATTTTTCTCTGTTTAACGTGCTCTAAAGGGCAGCTGGGTGTCAGTAACGTCAGTGAGAATCCAGCTCTGAGTAATGGGACATAAGCAGGCCTGACGCTGTCTCTGCTGGAGCGATGCTGTTTGTCAAGTGAGCAGTGTGTGTGTGGGACAGAAAGAGAGGAGGCACTGGTGCAGAGCCGGCTATGACCTCTACAGTGCATTAAGATATGCTACATAAAGTGAAACTGCTTTGATACACAGCACGTTTACTTGCACATGGATAGCCTCAAATGGTTGCCAAAATCATCGTTAATAATCATAATGCATTGGATTTTATATAGCACCTTTCTGGACATTATTCATTCATTCTCCACACTGTATGGGGAGCTGTGGCCTGCCCTGGTGCAGACTAACAGAGATGTGGCAGCTATATTCTGCCTACAGCCTATCCGACCACCAAACACACAACCATTCATACACTACAGACACTGGAGGCAAGGCGGGTCTTGCCCAAGGACACCAGGCAGTATGCAATGCTGGTAGCAGGATTCAATCCACCAACCTTACAGTTCATGGCTGGACAGCTCTAACTACTGAGCTACTACTGCCCCTGATATAACAAATTTTTGGTATATTTAAAAAGCTTACTCTAGTTAAAGATCAGAGGAAAAATATTAGCATTAGCAAATATCAGAATAGACATAAGAGGGGTTGGAAGTAAAAAGACAGTGACATTTTGGGTGAAAATGAGAGCTGAAAACTCCAGATGAGAACCCTCAAACAAACTACTGATAGGAAACCAAAAGCCAATCTTTGAACTTCGGATTTAGTTTGTGCCATAAAGATGTGAGTGCATGTAGTTGCTCTACTGTTTATATGGAATATGGCATAATATGGAACCCAATAAGTGTGGGACTTAAAAATAATAAACATTTTAACAATCAATACCTTAACTTAACATTAACTTTCCTCTAGGTCATGGTAGGTGTGTGAGAGAGTGTATTATGATGCTGATATTGTACCAAAAAAGCCTGTTGTTAAAAATATTAAGATGTGTAATATTCATTGTCTTTGTGATGTGCTAGTATTTATATTAATTACTTTGTTAATTATGAAGAATATCTGTTCTAAATGTTCTTTTGGTGTTGTTTAAAATCATTTATGATCTAAACATTACATTACATGTTTTAGATCTGTGAGTCTTGGGCTCTCATGATAGAGGGAAGTCTAAAAAGTAAAAGCCTTCATGTGTTTTAAAAGGTGCAGTTCCCAAGTCAGGATCATATTTTGTGACTGTTATGGTCATGACTTTTTATTTCATAAAACTAAAGTGTTTACCATTAAGTAACCAGTAAACTGCATAAAATAGCTTAGATTATTAGCATTTAACACAGCAAATGGAATTTAAACACAGCCCTTTTTCTCTTTTTAAATGCTGTTAAATACTGGACCACATGTACCACTGCAGCATTAGCCTGAATGTGGTCCCAGAAACTGCCTTCCAAACAGGACAAAGTGAGGTATCTACCTGAGATTGCCCGATAGAGCTATGAGCAGTCTGTCTAAGCCCTATTCTGACTGTGTGGCTTAGCTGACTGCCCATGATGCATTGTAGTGATGGATTCAAGTTGAAAAGGCAGAATACCGTTCTCACTTTTATGCTGAGAGCTTAACCTCAGCCCAAAGCCTCTCTGAGCTGAATCTGTGTTCCCAGTTAGCTCAGCAGCAGTGAAAGTCAGGGGAGGAGATGTGTGTGGAGGAAAGGGTGTGGAGCGCAGGGAATTTGAGCTCTGTCTCTAAGCAACCCCCTCGGTAAGCGTGGAGGCAAGGGAGTGCACATGAGCACGATGGAAGGAGGGAGGGGGCGTCTCTGCATAGCAGCAAACTGCACTGGGTCAGCCACCCTGTGCTGCAGACAAGCATCAAACCTACACAGCGTACAGGGCAGAGTGGCACATGGAGGAGAGAGCAGGGAGTCAGTAACTGCATCATTAAGAGCTGCAGACAAGTGGGTGAGGGAAATAATGTGTCCAGCCGGGTGATTATATAAGACACTAATATGCAAAGAAAATGAAGCACATCCAACTTCTGAAGTTCGCAAACAAGGCCAATCTCTCTCTTTCATTCTTTCAGCGTCTTCACAGCTCAGCTTTTAGCTCATGAATGCAGGTGTCATCTATCTGCCTCTACTGTCTTTGTAGATTTTTGTTATTATTTTTATTATTATTGTTATTAATAATGCATCAATCTTATATTGCACTTAATTAGACACTCAAAGTTGTTTTACATTTAGGTGTATTATTTACTGGGGCAAGCTGACAGAGACGTGGCTGCAATTATGCACCTACGGCCTCTCCGACCACCACAACCACACAATCACACATCCCATTTATAAAGGGAATGTGCTCGAAGTGTCTTGCCCTAGGACACAATGACAGCATGAACTATGACAGCTCTACCTCCTGTCACCCTAGTATTCAAATTGACAAGACAGCTAAAGCATTTATACAGCACTCACGAAGACAGTCAATGTTTTAGCACAAGAACAAGCAAATAAAGTAAAGACACAGTGAATATTATCAGATGACTACTTAAAAAGAAAAAAAAAGTAGTGTAAATACAGGAAAGCTCACCTTCTCGTATGGGTCCGAGTCATAGTTGAGTCCAATCCCACAGTCGTCTGTGATTTCAGACAGGTCTTCATCATCAAATTCCTCCAGGCTGATGTCATGGGATGGTCTGCAAATGCAAACGGGACAGACAGAAAATATATTTATTGCATTTTATTTATTTATTTTTTAACTTTCAGCTGACCAGGACTGACAGAATGTGTTTTGATCAAAGTTTGAGCTGCCAACCTTATCCCATTTTGAAAAAAGGTCAGATTGTGAGTGTTTGTGAGTGTCCTATTTGATATAAATGCAGAAAGAAAAAGTCTATTTTGAAAGCCACCAGCTGCTATTGGAGTGTGCATGACCTAACAACGCCTGACACCTCCACAGCCCTGCCACACATGCATGCAGAAAGATCTCTGAGATTTTTGGCCCAGACTTTGTGAAACTCCATCAGAAGTGCATGTCTGTGTAATGAGGCGTGGCATTGAGAGTTTCCTGATGAGTCCCCATCTCATCTTTATGCCATTAATTCAGCCTCTCGTTTTTACAGCAGTCAGCTTGCAATGTGTCGAAGAAATGCTGCATTGCAGGTTCCCCAGTAAGAAAAGGACGCCCCACGTACTATGTAAAGATACAAACTTACTGCGTGTCTCCTATAGGACTGTCTCTATTGTATAGCAATGTCACACCGGGACATGCTGAACACAGTAAAGAGCAGGGTCAAAAAGCCCTCATAATCGGATTCCCCCAGTGAATGAGTCAGCATGGATACACAGCACAGTTATAACTCAAGCTTAGATAATATATAATTATCTGAAACACCAAAGATGAAAATGGTGGAAATATGATGAGAAAGGGCAGTGTTAATAGTGTCTGTGTTTGGCTGCTTGAGGGATATATTAAACTCTTGCAAAATGAAACTCCAACTTTTTGATAACTATGGTTTCTTCAGAACCAGTTTTTCCAAGAGTCTGACTGAACATAATTTTCTTAAAGGCCATTTATTTCATGCCCAGCTGCAGAGGAAGCTTCTGAAAGAGAACACACATTTCCTTGAGGCTTATTTCATGCAATAGTGATTCAAATACAGTACATAACATTGTAACTTTCCATTAACTGCATTCATTTGTAGTATCGTGGTAGAAGCTTGAACTAATCTTTTCACTCAAACTGCGCTGTAGAAGAGGACATAATCATTGACATCTCACCCGATATACTTATTATCTCTGCCACTGACAACTCCCAACACAAGGGCACTATCCAGAAAGCCATCATTTTAGACACTGACAATTTTACAGAATTTATTTGAATAGAATAAAAATGTTTGAAGACACCATAATATTTTATTGACCCTAGGGCCGGAAGTCCAGTGAGGACAGTGGAACTTCCATGTCGACTTCAAACGCTTCAAACATGCGTCTGAGTAGCAGAATGCAGCCATGGAGCCAGACCAATCCAGTCACACAAACTGAACCGAAATAAGGAGGTCAGCATTCATATCCAGTCTAAAGACAGACTGTCACAATGAATTATTTAAGAGCAGCGGATGCCACTGAATTTAATACACAGTATACACTAAAATGAGGTTTTAAATTTGGTGCCATTAGAGAGAGGACTAGGAGTCTTTCATTTTGGCAGCTTTGCTATAACTGAATACAACAGACTATTGTAATGTAAAGTTGAGTACACATTCAGTGAAAATAGGGGTCTTATGCCATTTATAAATATCTGTATGTGCAGATATATTGTATGTATACATGGATAGTTGCACCATTATCATGGGGTGTCCAGAAATATATTCCTTCAATGCACAGAATGATAATAGTGCTACAATTGTCAAAATAGAGAAAAATATGCTAAATTAAGAAAAATTAGGTCACCGGTGAGTCCTAAGGCATTGTCTCCAGGGAAACAGTGTTTACTGCAGTAGTATAGAAGGAAAAACACCAGTATAGCAGTATTTAAGACACCTGCTATAAAGTTAAAATCAGATATTTCTTTATGATGAAATCTGGATTGGGATTAAGGGATTGGGATTAAGATTTATTATTAATAATGTATTATTCACCTTCTGTTGCTTTGGCCCTCAAAGAGACTTTCACAGTCTGAGAAAGCTACATTCAAAATAATTTCAACATGATTACTTTTTTTTTTTTTTTTTACAGTCTATCAAATGACTGTAAATCTTTCAACAAATTCAACAAATACCAAAACCCTACTTCTTGAGCACATTAACACACTGTGACTTCAATGCTGTTTATGTAACTGCACAGACAGACACAAGCAGCACTTGGCAGCTTCTATCAAATACTGACTTTATTGTGGCAGGGGTAAAAATGTCAAGTATATAAAGTGCTGGAATGTAGGGCGGTGTAGGGTAAAAGCAATGGGGAAATCAAGACTCCTTGCAACCTGATCACACAGAGCAGTCTTGCAAAGACGGGAAGTTGTTGTATAATGCATAAACATCAAGAAGGCTGTTTTAATGTACAACATTTCAATTATTCATTTCAACTGCTGCTACAACACTTGTTTTCAGTGACTAAGCATGTCTTTTGTAGTACTACAATTTGCATTAAAATGTTGATTATGAGTCAGTCGCTTAATTTTCCTCTACTTTTTTTTTTTTTACCTTTTTTTTACCACATTCATTTGTCATGGGTTTTTCGCCGGCTGCCCTTCTTGTCACAACCCTTTCATTTTATCTGGGCTTGGGACTGGCACAAAAATGTACACAGGCTCATGACTCGATTTTCTGAGATAAATTTTCTCATCTATAAGCAGTTTCAATCAAATTACTTTGCAGCTATACACTGCACTGATCCTAAGAATACATTTTATGATTAAAAAGTGACATAATGGAAGAGCATTATATTATAATTTCACCATATTAGCATATCAAAATAATACTTGTGTATAGTAACCAGTGCAGTGTGAGCATTGCACTTGGCTTGAAGCATTCTAGTCACTTCATACTTTCCTCCTGACATTGTTAAACAAAAAGCCTCGAAGCCAGTCCCTATCTAATCAGAATAGTGACACGCTAAGCAAAACGTGCTATGGGACAAGTCAGCACAAAATGACCATGAAATGATGCTGCTCATGTTGCTACAAAGGCACAATCACTGTCACTGTCTCCTCCCCTTCTTCTCTTCTCTGGCCAAACAGTTTTAACGTTCTGGGTTTGCTCTGCCAGTAACTCTGTACATATCTCATACACTCAGGCACATCCAGTGGTAACATGGTGGCTGCTCTCAAGGTACCCATTGCATTGGTGATTATCTATTGTAGAGTTTAGTTTAATTAGCCTACTATAAAGGCTAGAAGTTCAGATGCCCTTTCAATTTAATGACAACTCAGTGCATGTTGGAAAGAGATGTCGTTTTGATGCATTTTAAAACAATGTTGCCTCTACCTTTATGCAGTACCAAAGAGAAACATGAGTGTGCTTCTCCCTCAGTTGTGTTCATTTTGTCTTCCCTTGGCAGAAACTGGAAATAATTGACTAGGTTCTGTGTCGCTTAATATGAATACTTTCAAAGGCAAAAAAAAGTGTTATTTTGAAGCATGATTTTGACCTAAGTATTTTATTTTCTTTAAAACAACTACAATTAAACATCAGGAATCCTTCCTTTGGTGAAGTGGTTTGCCTGTCATGAGGAAGACCAGGGTTTGATTTCCTGATGGGGAAACAGCCACAAGCTCTAACTAGAGATAAATGGAGAGGGGTGCATCAGGAAGTATATCTGGTGTAAAAAACTATGCCAAATTACTCATATGAATGTTATATAAAATGCTGTGTAAATATCTGAACGGAGCAGCTACAGGGAGTCTTACCTGCACATTTACAGAGTGCAGCTAATGATACAAATACCCAACAATACAAAATAATGATTGGATACCATGACATGTATATAAACTATGAGGACAAGAATAATTTAAATGGCTGCAATGGATAGGTTAAAGGAGCTATGTTGTGCAAAATTGACATTTCTGAGCTTTCTATCCTGTTATAATGTTCCATACCTGGAGTTGTGTTTTGCTTCATTCGTGCATGTTTAAGTAATCCTTTAGTCTCTGGCGCTGAGTTTCTGAGGCCTAAAAAGCTCACGTCCACAAACTTTTTTCACTTCAAACTCTGAGGAAAGTTTCAGTGAATAAAGTTTCATAAGCCAAACACAGTGTTTTAAATTCAGTGTGAAAGAAATACATTCTAAAAAATCAGTGTAATAAAATTACATGTTTGTCCCAAACATGGCGAGAGAGTTGTCATGACAAATTGAAAGAGCCATGTCACGTGACTGTAAACTTAAAACCTGACTGGTTAGCTTAGTTTGATCTGAGACAGGATTGATTGCTTTGTCTTCCTTCTGAATGTAGGTTCTGTTTGGGACACTGACTTTTTAAAAACTGTATTTTCTTTACACTGTAGTTTTAGACAGAATTTGAAGTACAAAAAATCAATTGCAAAAAATTCTGTAACATAAATTCATTTTCTTAAAAAAAGGATTTTGTAGTAAAGACACAAAAAAACCTTCATAATTAGTTCACAGGACTTTAGGGATGTATCAATGCACTTAAATCACCACAGTCTTCTTACCAATTTTATTAACAGAATGAGCTGCAGACCAATTATGACAATTGTTTTATGCAAAAACATAATTTGTGTCCCCTTATCACACTAAAATTGTCTTAAATATCTTCAGAAATTAAAAGTTGTGAAACTCAGGGAAAAATCAACATATGCTTTGCACCAAACCTGTGAGTCATATTCTGTACCTTTATACATGATCTTTGTTAATTCATTTACTAACTTTTTTGAATTGTTTCTTTCACTGATTCACTATGAATTGTTATTTTCTGTATTTTCAAAAACTATGTCTGTTTGGTATCAGATGTTCTCTTTTATGTCAACAATCAGCATTATGTGAAAATGACAACATGACACAAAGCATTTGAGAAGAACAACCCCCAAATACATTTTTCTTTATTACCTAAGCATTTACGTAATAGCTGTATCAAAGATGAATGGCCGCCCATCCATTATGTCACAAATCCAATCTAGAAAATAAGCAGGCGATGCCGGGCCCGAGCAGAGGTTACCCTAACACGGCTGTGCGCTGTAATTAAGGTGCCTTTTAGCCCACAGCACCTGCTCCATGCACGCTAACGTTCTCATCTATAAGGACAAGGACGCTGGATGGGCCCTGCTTCTCTGACTCATTCACACAATCAATTTCCCAGGCTTTCCGCCCTACACCCAAGACACACACAACGGCACAACAAGCAGTGAGTCATGCCTTTAACCTAATGAAGCCCCCTCGTCTGCAGCTTGAGAGAGGATCACACCGTCGCCCAGACAAAGAGCCGTACGTACATCAGTCACTGTGAGCAGATGATTTCAGGGCCTGGTAAAAAGCATATCTAAAAGAAATAGTAAATGAGTGTAAAAGCCAAAACCACTGTCTGTCACTGTAGTAAATATACTGAGATGCCTCATATCAAAAACAGCTATATGACAAATTCATATAATATTATAAGAGAAACATTTAATTCCTTTAAAATTTCACTAATGTTCTATTGTATCAGATGACATAAAAAACTGAGATAAATACAGATGTCCATAATTTTGCATTTGCACCATATTTCATCATATAAGACAAATTAATTTCCTTGTTGTATACCTTAGTAACTACACAATAATGCAGCTGTGCATGTATGTGTATAAAGGTTGGCATAAAACATAATAAAACATTTAATAAGCATTTCACCAAATGTGATTATTTAACAAAATGTTATTGCAATTTTTATAAAATAGAAAACCTGTACAAATATGATTTTTTTTAAAGCAAACTTGTTTCATCAGATTTGAATTTCTACCACAGATTTGTTTAACACTGAAAAAAGAGTCAGAATTTTTTTCTATGAATTTCAGTCACTGAAATTTCAGCATCTATTTTTCACTGTATTTATTCAGTGATCAAATTTTCTTTATTTTCTAAATTGTCTTTATTAAATTTGATGCATATATTTTCAAGTCCTTGAATTCGAGTCAGATGTTTCCATCATTTTGATTCAAATGTGGGGTGTTGATTTGCATTGATAGCATTTAGCAAATAAAAAAAAATGCATTAGATTTATATAGAGCATTTCTGGATACTCAAAGCACTTTACTCATTCACTCCTCAGTCACACTCATTGGTGATGAGTTAGTAGCCACAGCTGCCCTGGGGCAGACTGACAGAGACATGGCAGCCATTATGCCCTCTCCCAAAACCACCACCAATTACATAATAACACTTACACATTCACATAGGCAAGGTGGGGAAAATGTCTTGCCCAAGGACACAACGGAAGCATGAACTGGGGAGAGCTGTATTCAAACTGCCAACCTTCTGGTTATAGAACAACCACACAACCTCCTGAGCCTCTGTCACCCCATTTTGGCCACATATGTTGGCACAGATTAAAATTCGACACCTCACACTCCTGTTGAAGCATCTGAACAACTATAGAAGCCCTGCAGGGACATGCTGTAGTCAAATCAAAAGTCAACAGAACAAGGTCTAAAGATGATTGAAAATAGAGTTTGACTGATATAGGTTTTTCTATGGCTGATGCTGATTTTTAAATTCAGAGCAGCTGATGGCTGATAAACACAGCCAATTTTTTGGACCAATATGTAGAGTCAATTTTCATAATTTTATGAAAGAAATTCATTTAATGTAGCCATTTGTTTTAGTAATACTATTTAATAAACAAATGTGTTATAATTGGATAGTGAGAGCAGTTTAAGATGAGTTTTAAGAAAAAAAACATTAAGGCCATCTTACTTAAACTCTCTGTGCATGTAGAGCTTGGGGAGAGCTACAAAATGCTTTTTGATTTTTTGTTTTACGAGGTTCTATGCCAGAGAAATGAGCAAAACCCTTTTATTGCTGTTTTGAGCATTTAAGGCTGAGATAAAGTAATTTTGGGTGTTTCCTATTAACTGCAGTGTAACATGTCTAAACTGCTAGATGGAAGCTTGGGGAAGCTGAGGTCCTTTAGTTGCATGGTTGCCCAGACATGTGCCTGACCAAAAATCGACATTAAAGGGCAAAAATTGTCCGATTACCAAATGACTAAAAGATGCAAAAATTGGCCTGATATATTGGCCGAGTGACATATCAGTCAACCTCTAATTGAAAATACAGTATACTACATTCGGTTCATGAATAAATAAATAAAATGAATGTCTGTATATTACACAAATGTGCTCTTCCAAAGGAGTGCTCTGTTTGTCCACTCTGTTGTACTTGAAGACAATAATACAACTAAAATGACTTCAAACACTGCATTCTATAGGGGTTTATTTGTTTAAGATAAACAATTTCATGCATTTTTAAAAGGATAATTTCTTTTAGACAACTAAACATGGCTTGGACTGATGTGTTCCATTTTATTTATTTAATTTTCAACATTGACACACATGACAAGTGCTACATGAGTGACAGAAGTATCCAAACACAAAGGGAAAAGGGCGAGCAGCAGTGGGAAGAGACAGAATCCTAAACTGAATGTGATTTAAGCCTCTTATCCCACAGTAACCATAACCACCACAACCCACTTCACTGCCTCCACTGCTCCAGCCGCCTTCAAAGAGTCTCAACAGTGCAAAAGTGGAGCACCGCCTGCTTAACATATGGGCATTTGAAGACTGAAATCTAACACACAGGAGAATGAGAGGAACTCAGTATGAATAATATATTTGTAAATTATTTTGCATAGAAACCTTACTGATATGTGTCATTTGACTAACAAGGCCATGAACAAAATATTATCATTCTCTACTGTTTTGTGAGTAGTGGTTACAGAGGGCCAGATATGTCACACTGAACAACGGTTATTTACAGGGCTAACAATTACAGACAGCTACGCACAATCATAACAATATTTAAAACCAAAAAGAACCCATGGAAGAATTGCAAAAAGGTGAGAGGAACAGGTTGTTTTCATGTTCTAGAATCTCATAATGTCTTGACCTCAGATGGAGGGCAGGAGTCAGTCACTCTGTGGATTAGACACTACATTAAAATAAATATCTAAACAGAAAATGCACAAATGAATGAGCCTGATCATTTTTTTTAGCAGCTGGGTTGCTACCTTGCTATATTTAACTTATGATGAAACACCCTGTCTACTGACGATCATGCCTGTGTGATTGAGTAATATCACGACTTTCCACGTCAATGCTGGAGAAAACCCTTTTACTTTAGTTAATTTGCGCTGACAGAGGGGATGATGTGCCAATTTTATTTTATGTCAACAGGCCCAGTAATTGCAGAGATATTAACCATAAAACATGCCAAAACATCAGCATATTGTCACAACTGTGCTGACTTCCCATCCCACCTTTTATTTTCATATGCTCCTTCCTGTGAAACCTTTTACAGTGGGGCAAAAAAGTATTTAGTCAGCCACCACTTGTGCAAGTTCTCCCACTTAAAAAGATGAGAGAGGCCTGTAATTTTCATCATAGGTATACCTCAACTATGAGAGACAAATGAGAAAAAAAAATCCAGAAAATCACATTGTCTGATTTTTAAAGAATTTATTTGCAAATTATGGTGTAAAATAAGTATTTGGTCAATAACAAAAGTTCATCTCAATATTTTGTTATATACCCTTTGTTGGCAATGACAGAGGTCAAACGTTTTCTGTAAGACTTCACAAGGTTTTCACAAAATGTTAACGTCACGTCCGCCATTTTCTGATTGGCTAACTCCGCTGTCCGTTAACTCGGGTTTGCTCCGCCCCACAAAATCGAATTGATTCTAAGGCGACCAGACTCAACCACTGGTACAGCGGTGAGTCTGGAATTTCCAGGCAACCCCCATGTGGTTCTGGGATTTTTGCTCACCGTTCTTGTGATCATTTCGACCCCACGGGGTGAGATCTTGCGGGGAGCACCAGATCGAGGGAGATTATCAGTGGTCTTGTATGTCTTCCATTTCCTAATAATTGCTCCCAGAGTTGATTTCTTCACACCAAGCTGCTAACCTATTGCAGATTCAGTCTTCCCAGCCTGGTGCAGGTCTACAATTTTGTTTCTGGTGTCCTTTGACAGCTCTTTGGTCTTGGCCATAGTGGAGTTTGGAGTGGGACTGTTTGAGGTTGTGGACAGGTGTCTTTTATATAGATAACCAGTTCAAACAGGTGCCATTATTACAGGTAACGAGAGGAGGACAGAGGAGCCTCTTACAGAAGAAGTTACAGCTCTGTGAGAGACACAAATCTTGCTTGTTTGTAGGTGACCAAGTTCTCTCCAGCCCTATTCTACAGAATCTGAATCTGAATTTGAATCTGATCCTGATCCTCGACCTTTGTCTGCTCTCTTGGAATAGCAAGTCTAGTTTTTCTACACCGGATCTTCAAACATTTTTGGATTTTGGATTTTGGACCCCTGGTTTCTATCAGTATACTACTGGATTATTGGCTTTGACCTGGACTGGACAAGGATTCAGAGTATTGGATATTGCCACCTGGATTCTGTTTTTTTCCTGAACCTTTTGTCTATGTTTGTTTGCCTGCCTCTAGCCCCTCTCCCTAACCTTAGAAGTCCACCTCCATACCTACTGAGCCCCGACCGGATACCTACCACCTCCATATAGACTCCCACTGCTCACCTGTGAGTATTGACAATTTATTACTCACATTGGCTTGCAATGATCATGTACTTGCCTCTGCTCTCCTTGTAGGAGCGCCCTCTTCCTGCCAATCAGTGTCAAACCGGTCTTCATCTTGGTCCCCTATTCCTGTGCTTTCCTCTATTAACGTTTTGAAACTTTTAGTCATGCTATTGGGTCCATTTTATTGTGACACATATTGATACTTTAAGCAGATTCTTTCATGGAATGTTTGCCGTGCCTCCATCTCAATCTCTCACTATCAGTTTTCACAATGTCATAATGTCACACTCACAGATGGGGGACAAGGATGGGAGTATTTTTATAAGAAATATTCAAAACACAAATGTTGAACCTGATCATTCATATTATTGAGTAGATCTGAGTAGACTGATTCTGTTATACTTATTCTACCACACCAAAAAATCAGCAAATTAACCTGATTAATTAATCTGACAAAATGCTAGTCTTATCTGTCAGTACAAATGAGCTAAAGTGAAGTTCTCTACTATAGCATCAAAAATTGGTGATATTATTCAAACACACAGGCATGGTTGCTGTCAGTCAATCTGCATTAAGCCACAAGAATATTATGGTGTAGACCCAATTGCTAACAAAAATGATCAGGTTCGACATTTGTTTTTATATTTCTTTTAAAAATAGTACCTCAACTATATATTTATACTGGCCCCTGCAGTCATCTGAGGCTTTGACATCATCAAATTCTAGACCAAAAATGTTGTTTTCACTTTCTAGAATGTGACAATGCCATAACCTCAGATGGGGGGTAGGAGCCAGTGTTCCTATAGAAGTTATAAGCGATTTTCATAAGAAATACTCCAAGAAAATGCATAAATGTTTAAACTGGTCATTTATATTAATGACAAGGTCCATGATCTTGCAGTATGTATCCTACCACACCCAAAAATCTGCATGTTAATAATCGACATTTTGCCTGCCCCCCATCTTAATGATATACTACAGACCTATAGAATGTTGTGATGTCATGTGAAACCTAGAAATAGCTTGTGTCCACATTCTAGAATTTGCTGAAAATAAAACCTCAGATGGAGGGCAGGAGCCTGTATAAATGACAACTGAGTCAGAAGTGAGTGTGAACATGTAAGTGAGGCACAATTTTAAAAAGAAATATCCAAACAGAAAATCCATTAAAAAAAATGTAACCTGATCATTTTTGTTAGCTACAGGGTTCACAACTATACCATAAAAATGACAGCAATCACACCTGTGTTTTACCAATATCAACACTTCTTGATGCTAGTGAAGAAATAACTTCACTTTAGGTAATTTTAATACAATGACAATCTTGAACTTTATGCCAGTTTTTTGTTTCATGTGGATAGACCCAGTAATTGCAGAGATATTAGCTACACTACACCAAGACATCTGCATTTTGATTCTTTAGCTGCAGATTCTACCATAGAATTCTGTGACATGTGAATGCAACCCTTTTGGTTGTTTTCACAATCTAGAATATGCTGGTTTAGCACAGGCACAAACAGTACACCCTATAGCAGGGGTAGGCAACCCCTAGCCCACGGGCCAAACCTGGCCCTTGGCCAGATAAAGTCAGCCCTCTTCAACTTTTTAGCTGATATCCACTTTTATTAATTGTTATTACTGATAGCATTTAACCGCACCAAGCTGTCAGTGTATGAGGCTGCTGTAAGACCCTATTTGCCAGCATACAGCTCTCTGTCATGGTTACATGGTTTTAGTTGCCTCCAATAGGGTTGTCAAAAAAAAAATCGATACCAAGATATTAATCGATACTAAAACAAGTATCTTAATGAGATATTCATTTGGAAAAGTATCGATAATGTGACGTCTTTACCTGCGCTGCAGAAATACAAGGGGCAGCCCCTCCCCTCCAGTGAATGAGTACAGGAAGAGGACAGGCTCAGTCAGCGCAGCACAAAACTTTCCTCCATCAAAACAAATCTTTAAATACAATTTACTAAAAGGTGTTCACTTGCTCGGCACTATCACTGCTGCGCAAAGACCTCAAGTGCAGCGGGCTTTCTGTGGGATTTTCTGTGGGACATCCCGAGCGGACCGAGCGCGCTCCGATCTGGGAGTCACTGCGCAGCGGCTTCATTCCAAACAGACATAAAACAGCTTAAATGTAACTACAGATGCCTCGTTACCAGTGGAGCAAGGAGAGAGCTGTTAGTGTTAGCAAAGCGGCCATATTTAAAGGACCACTGTAGTCCTCACTCTGTCTGACCCATCACTGTCAATGACTGCTGCCACAATATAAATATGAACCATGGCTACTGCAGCCTAATAACCTACTACCATTTATAGAAAATGGAAACAGGTAAACTGTAATTAAACTTTACCTTTGAAGAATCATTTATCATAATCTGAAGTCATTTTGGATCACATATACAAACTAGTTACTGTATTATTTAGCATTGTGGTGAATAAAAGATCATCATGTAGCTACATAGCTGTGGACTACAGAGGTATCAGAGTGGTGGAGAATAAACCACTGTTTGCATAAAAAATATGTTTGAAAAAATTAACAAGGATGTACATATATACAAGTACATATATAGTAATAGGCTAATGATATTATTCTATACAAAATATAGTTTGAATAATATTATGACGGTAAAAGGGGGCAGTTAGAGCCCATGTATTACCTCAAACATTCAATGAAAAGTGGTAATTTTTGTCACCGTGGTATCGAAATTGGTATCGAGTATCGAGGGATTTTTTTAGTATCGAAATCAAGTGGAAATTTTAGTATTGTGACAACACTAGCCTCCAACCAATAAATAGCAAGCATTCTATTATGTGACCTCCTTCTGTCATGGTTACTTTTGCTTCTAGCCAATAAGTATTCAATGTTTATTTAATTTGCCGCGTAAAAAGCATTAAAAAAATTATTTGGCCCGACTGCAATCAAACTTGCCTACCCCTGCCCTAGAGCTTGTGACCCCCTGTTGCCCATAGTGAACAAATCTAAGAGTGAATGTCAGTATATGTCTTTTAGTGCCTCCAACTAACTGGCCTTTGCCCATGGTGCTCCGCATCTCAGGCCCAAAGAAATTGGGATAGGCTCCAGCCACCCATGAATGAACTGTTATAAAAATAAAAGCTGTTATCATTCAATTATACAGAGAAAAGAATTATTATAAATTGCATTTCTGGCCACTGGGGCATACCACACGTGTCCCCGCTGCATGACTGACTGCACTGGTCGAGAACATTGTCTGGATTAACTGCCTGCTATTCTTTGGAATGGTTTGTCATTGGAACGGTTCTCTGTCAGTTCTGGTGGAATTATGTTGTGTCATAAATTTCTGCTTCTCGGTGGGAAAAGCCCCGCTGCTCCCTTATGGATTACGACCGGTTAAAAACGGTGTTATGAGTTATGTAAAAGAGATTAATGTTGGAGCTTATCACAATAACTGACAAATCTGTGACAGACAAAGGGAAGCAAAAAACCCACTCACAATAGCTGTTATTGTATATCAGTTTTTTGTGATATTGCGTGGATGTATTAAACAAAATGAAAAGGCCTTATATGGGTTTGGAATGAGTGAACTGCATAAAGAAGAAGCCATGGCCCATTGTTCCTGTGGTACATTAAAGATTGGCTCCAATTACTGTCCAGTGCTTTTAATTCAATATTGATGTAATGGGACGAAGCCGGACTGTGCCCCCAGCTGAGGTCACTGGTGGTAGTCATGCAAAACTCTATTGATTGGATATGGCCTGTTCATGAGATAAGGCTACTGTACACAGCATTGGTCAATTCAAATGATATGATCTTTACCAACAAATCATCTGCCTCCATCTAACCCTATCCTCTGCTTCCTCTTCTCTCACACCAACTAACTTCATGCCCTTATTCACTACATCCTCCTGTTTAGGCTTCCTCTGCCTGGCAACTCTGACCTCAGCATCCTATTACCAATATACTCACTATCCATCCTCTGTACATGTCCAAACCATCTCAATGTGACCTCCCTGTTTGATGTTATCTCCAAAATATCTACCATGAGATGTCCTTTGTATGTACTCATTCATGACTCCTCCTGAATCCTGTCCATCGATGACAACATATATGTTTTCTAATGTTACGGTAGCATGCCTCATCAATGACTGTATCTTTTGAACTAGAAGCACTATATTTTTACAGGTGGGCTAGTGTTCCTTTTGTCATGTCAAAATAATTTCCATTTATTGTTTTAAATTTCTGACTTATTATGGTATTACTTGAATGTCACATGTCTTGCCTTTTTTTCTCCTATTATTTGGACTATTTTCAGTATTGTTACATTATCGTCCATGTGCACTCACTCTTAAGGACTGCCTGAACATACTTCTCCACTGTTATGCTAAATCAATTTTTCTAAGCTTGTAACCATGTTGTTTGTAGCTCAAAAACACACCTGGAGTAGTATTTTGTTTAATTCACGCATGTTTGAGTAATCCTGTATGCTGAGGCACTGCCCTTCTCAAGAGCTGGAAAAGCTCTGTCTCATAGGTCTATGTGAAACCAGGAAGTACTCCTGCACATTTTCAGAGCTTATACACCAGCCTTGTTCTGATAAATTACCGTCACTACGAAGCAGTAAGCACTTTAGCTATCTGTTAGCATCATGTTGCTAACAGCTGTGCTAAATAGCCAGATTATGCTATCTCCATTCACCACTGTTGCCAGCAGGAGGCAAAAAACACCTAATCCAAGCGTTCTCTGCAAAGTCAAAGTTATAGCTCCCCAAAAGAAGATGTTTTCCATACATAAAATGTGAAATACTAATGCAAAGATGACCGAAATTATTTAAAAAAATAAAAAAAATAAAATGGCCCCTTCAAAGGTCATAGATTTGACACAAATATTCCAGACTCTAAATGTGGAAAAGAAGAGACAACCTTATTCCTTTGTATGTGAGTATTTACAAATGTTAGAAAGAGGCGTCATAGTCTGTCCACAGTATGCTGGTAATAACTCGTTCCATCCCAAATGATTTATGTTGGGTATATACCCTTCCAATCAAATATTTCAGAGCAAAGAAAAGGCTTTGAGTAACATCTGCCTTGCTTTATTTTGGAAAAATGCATATAAACCTTACATGGGCCAGTGGATCAGGGAGATGTTCTCTTGTTTTGCAACGGAGAAAATTACATACTGTATCTGATGAAAGAGTCCTTTCCTGGCATCTGGGACCCTTTTATGGCATTTAAAAGAAGAACTGACTTGTCAAGTGTACTAAAAGCTCAAGACAAAGAAAAGTAATTTCAAATGAACTAATGTTTTGAGTGAATTCTATTTTATGTGTGTATTTGTATGTATAGGTGTGTACATGGGGACACATGGAGACAGGGTGTTGTTTTATGTGTATATATAAAATATATATAAAATGTTAAAGTATATAAGGACTGGCTGATTTGTGCATATTGACTTTTGGTTATGACCAGAAATAAAATTAAAAAAAAATAAAAAAATAAAAATTATATATATATATATATATATATATATATATATATATATATATATATATATATATATATATATATAGCTCAACTTTCTTTGAATACGTATGTAAAGCTTTTTGCTTAAAATGCATCTTGCGTCTGTTTGAAATCTAAAATATTATGCTTTTTAGTGGCATGGAATACAACTTTAATTTATCAGTAGAAATTTGTTTTTCATTTAATGTTTTTAATTTAGCTTTCACCATGACATCATGTAAACTATAGTATGAGAACCCCCCCAAACCAAAACACAGGGGCTAAGTCATACCTGTTGTATGCATTTCATTTGAAATCGTTTATCAGAATATTCAAATCCCTGCTGACCAATACTGATTACACTTAAAAGCCAGTGTTCCTCCTTTAACATTAACACAACTTAGTGATTTTTGTTGAGCAGAACCCGAGTCACTTTGTCCTTCGCCCCACAATGCCACTATACTAGACTAGACTTATGACATATTGTTTGTGACAGGAGGCAGATTACACGCGTTTGAAAGCATCACTATAGAGCAGAAAGGAGGAGTATTTGTAATTCACTGCCCTTGCTTGGGCTGGACTCAACAGGGCGTGGGCCTCACACGGAGACTGCGCAGGGCGTGAGGCTGGTCGCGACAGCTCACTCGTGTGTCATCTTTAAAACATGAATCCTAAGTAGAGGTTTAGTTTAGACAATTAAATGTGTAGTCTTTGTGGACGGCCATGTTGAAAGAGAACACCGAGTCCCCTTAAACAAGCAAGCAAGCAAGCCGGCAGTTCTGTTTAGCTACTCAGCACCTAGGCCCTGGCAGGTTCCAATCAACATCTAGCATCACATTTTTCTGGGAAATGTGCCATCATGTACACTGCATCATCATGGAACCACGAGGCACGCTTCTCCTCTTCACTGTTACTGCGTAAAAACGCGCGTTAGCTCCCAAGAATTGTCGCGTTGTCCCTAATCCTTACCTGCATCCAGGAGGAGACAGCGAATGGAAAGTGGAAAGGGAAAACATCTCAGCCCTGTCCGCCATCTTCTTCCACAAATGACTCAGAGCGACTGCAGAAAATCACCGAGGGCGCGCAGTCCATTCACAGTCACAGTGCAGAGGGCGAAGGCGGGCGATGGACACTGGGAATGGGGGCGATTTTTTTTTTTTTTTTGGTATTTTTTTCGGGTGTGAACGCGCGGCCCCAGCTGATGCCCCCTGGCCGAGAGCCTTCAATCACACGAGCTTGCTCAGCAGCACCATCAAATCTGCAGTCAAACATCCACACAGGCGCGCAGCGTTGGAGGAAAACAAGGAGGAGGAGGAGGAGGAAGGAAGGAAGGAGGGGGGGGTCACGGTGTATATGCTAGGGATGCGATGAGAGAATAGTGAAATAAAATCCACAAAATGTCCACTCTGGCAGCACCGCAGTCCCGCGTGGTGTAACCCCCAAATAAAGCCAAACGCGTGCCACCAAAACGGTCCGGGCCAACAGTGCGGAGGCAGGGGCAGCAGGGGGAGATAGCGGAGGGGAGGGGTGCTATAACGTCAGTGGCGTTACCGTATCAGCAGCCTGTCAGAGGAGAGGGATGCAGCCAGCCACAAACAGCCTTCAGACTCCAGTGGCGTTAGAGGATACTGTGTCCAAAAACTGCTGAGATTTGAGCATTTGCTGCAGATGTCAACCTTTATTACGCATTAACTTGTAGGCTATCATGGGATTCCCCTTAAAATACAATGAATCCAGGTTTACAGACTGTTCCTTTAAGCCATTGAGTCATCCGGATCATAGCTCTAACAACACTGATACCATCATCCACTCGTGATTCAAAGTGTGCTGACTAAACAGAGCAACAGGAAATGAAGAGTGGGATCAATATAGCCTAGTGTAGCGAGCAAGACAGGACAAGCACAAAGCCAAGTCTCTTTATGTCTTCATACAGAAACAATAACTCCACGATAACAATAGACTTATGGAATGGAATCATCATTGAAATCATCGTGTTTCCATGGTCATTTTTAACAGCAGTTATTTTGGGATTTGATAAAGGCTGTCTATTTAACCCATATCAGTGCTGATTAATTGTCTTCTAATCTATAATTTCTATAATTTGTATTTTCATATTATCAGATTAGTCGCTGTCTGTGGTGCTGAAAGTGATAAGGACGCTGGGCTGCAGTTTGTTAAAGAAACCACTAGGGCTACGCCTATTGTATTGAGCCGATTCTTGAATTTTATGGAATATGTGTAGCCTGAAAAAGTACTACAACTACATACTATGAATGCTACTGCGAGGCAACATGCTGCTACTACTGCTGCTTGTGAGGCGCACAGTGCTGTTGCATACGCCTAAAAGTAATTTTCGTACATTAATAAGCTAAAGTACATTGAAATGGGGTGATTTATTGGCAAGTATCTGATATACCACAGCAATGTGACTTTGGAAAACCTCACCTGTATATTTGTACACCACTACATGCACAACATTTTGTGCATGTGCATGAATAAATACTGTGATATATCTCTATCTTGATATTTTCTTACACCCATATGTGTAACATTATTTAGTGTATTTTTTATGTAAAAGAAAAGTGCCAAGGAAGTAGGTGAATTTACTAAATTCCTAGTCACACAGGCCTGAATATCTATTCAATGATTGTATATGTTACTGTAAGAGCTGCCAACGAATAGCACACCTCAAACAAAAGAATCCTTGCAATGTTCGAAGGTTCAGATGTATGACAACTATGAAGATGACTGTACAGTAGAAGCATGCTAATCTTGTGCTACCAGTCAGGTGTACTGAATACATACATAGCGGAAATGTCAATTTAATTTATGCAGCCAGTAGATTAATTTTGGGACATAAAACTGACATTTATAAATGGACCATAACGGACAACAAAGAAACCCAATGATTAGGCTGGTTCAAACTTCTTTTATTTCAGTATGTTTTACAAAGAGACAGTCAAATGAACAGATGTTAAACAGTAATACGGGGAAAAAAATTCTGATATATTAAGACTATTGTGAAATTATTAATATGAATATCTTTTTTATTTATGCACTTGAGGTTGGTATTATTGGTTTACATGTGTAGACAGTGATGGACCAATTTGTACAGTTTTTTCTTGGTCAAATCAGTTTTAGGCATTGATCACCTTCTCGTGAATGGCAAAAGGACCCACAGTGACTTCACCTTCCCAGTCAAACACTGCAAAAAAAAATAAATAAATAAATAAATAAATAAATAAATAAATATATATATATATATATATATATATATATATATATATATATATATATATATATATATATATATATATATATATATATATATATATAGAGAGAGAGAGAGAGAGAGAGAGAGATTTTTAGTAACTGGACAGGCATGTATGCAAAATGACCAATACCAGCAATGACCAGTGGAATACTTTTTGTACTTACCTTCATCTGTAGACACATCCCGGGCCTTTCTTGCAGCGGGTGACTGAGGAACTTTTCCAGTGCCCCAGTTAACCCCCCCAGAACCAGTCCCATAGACAGATGGAGACCCACCAGGCAAGTATCGTGGGTCAGAACCTGTTGTGCCCCCACTTCCAGTCCCAGACAGAGGAATGTTCAACCCAGTGTCACAAGAACCACAAGATGAATCAGATCCACTGGCTTCCTTCCACCTGAGAGGTAAGACACACAAGTAAAAGTAAAAGTACTGTTTCTTCAAAATATTACTCAAGTAGAAGTAAAAGTACATAAACAAAATTGCTACTTGAGTAAAAAAAGATAAAGTCTTGATTGCAGACTACTACTACTACTACTACTACTACTACTACTACTACTACTACTACTACTACTACTACTGCTGCTACTACTACTACTACTACTACTACTACTACTGCTGCTACCCTCAATTCACCAAATCTGGAATCAAATCCATTACCTTATGACTGTAAGGTAAGCATTCTGCCAATTTTGACAATACTTCTACTCTGCATTTTCTTCAAAAATTACCTGGGTCAAAGTATCTAGTTACTTTCCAGCTCAGACTTCTGGCATACTTACATGTTACCCACATAGGAACAAGCTCTGTGTTGTTCATGAATAGCATGGCTTGTAGAAGTTGCTTTCAAGTGGCAGGTAATGTACATCTGTTGGAACAGTCATGAGAGTAAGTGTCTCTTCAGTTTGTGATTGTTGGTAATATTTAATAAGGTGTAGGTGCGCACCATTCCTGACTCAGCGCCCTGGAATCTAAAGGCTTCCAGCTGGAATTGTAGTTTGTTCTCTGCAGAGCGAGGCAGAAACTTGGAGGCAGAACGTGTGACTCTAGCATCAATCAAACACCTGTATGCATGCACACATACACAATCTCTCATTAGAAAAAAATTGTCTTTGTATTGCATCTTGTGCTAGTATTATAACTAACTCACCCATGATTATCAATGAAGGCATATCTGGGGTTGGAGTTAGGATCAGGTGCCAGAGTAGCAACGCAGTAATCAACATAGACGCGAAGAGGGACATGGAAGTATTGCAAGACACATGCCTCAATGTTAATCATGTCTCCCAGGAAGTACACGTAGCTTGGTCTTTCATACATCCAGTCATCTGTGCAGTAAAAACATGTATATGTCATGACAGCATACTATATTGTATCTAATGAAAGGAAACTTGATGGATTTACCTGTCATAAGTTTTAGTGAGAAGTACAGGAACTCCTCTGCCACCTTCACTGCAGAGAATGGTATCCAGAGTGGATCGAGAGCTAGACTGCTCACATTCTGTCTTCTAAAAGATGAAATAGGAAATAAAAATGTATAAGTTGTACTTAAAATTGTAATGTAATTTTTCCTGGATTGTTAGTGTGATTGTATTCTAATATGTGATGAACCTTGGGTAGTGGCATTCCACAATTACAGCAGCTTTGCTGGTCCTCACTACAGGACTATCACCATATACTGGAGGGTTGTAGTTTAGACTATACGAGTAGATGAAAGAATGGTCTGTCATCTGAAAAAAAAAAGTCATTAACATTGATTCAGATTGTTTATTAAGTTCACAAATTGCTTACCCTTAGTACACTGCCACAGCTCTGCAGTTCATATTCAAATATGAGCACTTGACCACTTGTGTCCTCTGCTGTAACCACACAGTCTCCCAGAGTGAGGCCTCCGGGAAAAATGAACTGTCCAGTTCCAAACATATCTTTTTTCACCTCCACGTGGACATAGCTCTCCCTGCAGTCAACAGCCACAGTGGCTACGGGAACAGGATGTCTAACCTCGAAGGGCACCTCGGGCTTGGGCTGAGGCTTAGGGTCTTCAGGGTATGTCCAGGTGAGGGGTTTTTCAAATGTCTGCCTGGTCTGTTGGGGATCTGAAGGCAGCTGTTTGCTGGGCTCTTGTCTGGGAGGTGGTACAGGCTTCTGGCTTCTTCCTGGTTTTTGTCCTGGCCATTGTGCATCACAAAAGCTGCCAAACAGGGCTAGTGCCAAAAGGCACGTAGCTGTGCACTTCAACACCATGCCTCCAACAGCAAATGAGCTTCACTCGATGCTGTAAAGAAGCGTAAAGCCCATGCTTCTCCTTTTATATTGTGAGTGACCCACTCCCTAGGATGCCTATCACCCATCTGGCCTGATGACAGCAGCAGCCAATGAAATGTATAATTCCAGGCAATATTAAGAAATGCTTACAGCTCAGGTGAAGCAACAGCACACGTGCTTCACTGTTGCTAATGGTAAAAATATGTTTTTTTGTTGTTGTTGTTGTTGTATTTGTACATTTATGTAAAACGGTTGGCACAATTATTAGAAAATGTCATGCTGACCTCAGGTTAAGGCTTCCTGCCCTCAACATGAAATGCCAAACAAAATATTTTGCCAAAGTAAATTTGTTATTTGGTACAAATCAATAAAGCAGGAATCACCTGTACATGAAATAGGTCAAAGGAACTTGTTTACTTGTGCTTATAACGATATATAGTGGTGATAAATATGTCCATGAATAAGAATATATATATTTTGTATTTGTCACTATGGTCTAATTAAAAGGTTAAATACGTTAGCACTGTATGTTTTTTTCCTCCATAAAACATTCTTAATCCCTTTAGGTTTAGTTTTACTGTATACAATAAGTGGTATGATTAAAATGCATTTAATCCATTCTTTACAAGTCATCCTGCTGTGGTTTTGTAGTTGCATAAAAGATGTTTTTGCAGAAGACTATGCACTATGTACCTGTACAATGAACTTGGTTACCAGCCTTGTTGTCTGTAGTCTTTTTCGCTCTCTCTGTGCAGAGTATCTGGGCTCGGCCCAACTCAAAACTAGTTAAAGCATTGGTGTCAGAAGTGGGATCTCTCCTTCACCTTGGTGCTTCCTGAGGTTTCTCTTAATTTTCTCCCATTTTGGAGTTTTTGGAGTTTTTCCTCACCGAGAAGGGGGGTCTAAGGATGGGGGATGTCTGGGACTCATCCATTTGCTTTGACTGTTTAAACTATTAGCCTTATTTCTATGATTCTGAAGAATCAAAAGGGTGGAACCTGTGGTTCACTGGGTTTGTAATTGCATAAAAGATGTTTTTGCAGAAGATTATGTACTCTGTACTTGTACAATGAACTTGGTTACCAGCCTTGTATAAACATGTTTTTAGTGAAACTTACTGTATTATGAACTTTGATATTTGTCATGTGTTGGGATTTCTGTTTTGTGCCTTTGATTCTTCCTTCTGTTACCTGCGATGTATTTGATCTATAGATAATTATTACCTATGTCACTGAACACATCATGTATATATATATATATATCTGTGTCAATGTAATAAACTTTGTTAGAGAAGCTGACGGAACCCAAAGCAGCGTGTTGTCTGTAATCCTTTTCTCTCCCTCTGTACAGAGTATTTGGGCTTGGCCCAACTCAAAACTAGTTAAAGCAATAAGTAATCAATCTTAAGTATTTTTCAATATCATAGTAAACCTTTAGAAGTGTGGGAGGATTAAATTCTGTGTATAAAACATGTTTGTTTTACATAGGTGTATCTTAACATGCAGCAGTATGTTTTGTTCATAATTATGATGGTGTATTGTTTTATGTTAAAAAAGGTAAATTGATTTGTTTTTCTTTGAGGACACAAGTACAAGTTGTCTCCTGTGTGACCTGCAGGACTGGTCATACAGACCCTGTTTGAGTCTGCCATTATTTAAACAACAGTCAAAAAAGCTTTCTGTGTCTTGCACAGTACTTTTGATTGCCCTGGCACTTACAATGCATTATGCCAATATAATAATGATATTATATTTATGTCAATGTGATCTTTTCCAATGAAACATTTGAAGGGTTCTGACGCTCACTGGTGTTGCAGTACAGACCAACCCCTATCAAGGGCATCTGATTGGCAGCTGAAGTCAGCAAATAGGATGAGAGCTGTTGACAAATAGACCTCACACATACTTATAAAAGTCAGGATTTCTCCCCCCAGATCTTTCACAGCATCTCGTGGTGAGCCACTCTGTGCTGTGAGCCATGGCAGTCCAACTTATCTCTGTCTGTCTTCTAGCAGTTGCATTGCTGGGAAGTCTTAGCAGTGCACAATATTTCAGGATTCCGCCAACTCAGGCGCCTCAAAAACCTCAACAACCTCAGAAGCAACAGCCGCCTGTGTACCAAAAACCTGGTGGGCATCCACTGTATCCGAACACGTACCCTTATCCTCAGCAGCCACAGGACCCACAAAGGCCTTCGGTCATTCCACTTCTTCCTCAGAAGCCTAGCCCCCCTATTTCTCCTTGGGACCCCCAGAAGCCCGGAGTCCCTTTTCCTCAACAGGGCCGCCCAAAGCCTGGCGTCCCCCTTCTTCCCCAGGGACCCCAGAAGCCTGGTGTCCCTCTTCCACAGTACCCACAGAATCCTCAGCATCCAAAGGACCCACAGCAACCACAATTACCCAAAACTCCACCGCAGGAATTTCAAACTTGTGATGTAGAAGCGCATTATAAGATCCAGTGTGGGCTTCCTGGCATCACTGCTTCAGAATGCCAGGCTATCAACTGCTGCTACGATGGACAGATGTGCTATTATGGCAAAGCTGGTAAGTGCTTCTCCACTGACTACCTGACTCTTACATCATTGTAAAGTATTTCTAATTGTAATTTTTCTAAACAGTGACCCTACAGTGCACAAAGGATGCCCAGTTTATTTTGGTAGTTGCTAGAGATGCCACATTGCCCCACATTGACTTAGAATCTATTCATTTTATGGGCAGTGATCCAAATTGCCAAACTGTTGGTACCACCTCAGCGTTTGCTATCTATCAGTTCCCTGTTACCAGCTGTGGCACTACAATGGCGGTAAGAATTCAAAATATTTTACTTATTTATGATGTAATTGATTACTTTAAACATTAAAATCTTGGTGCAGGAAGATGAAAATGGTGTTATAACCTACGAGAACCGAATGTCGTCTTCATATGAAGTTGCAGTTGGACCCTATGGAGCTATTACCAGAGACAGCCAATTTGAGTATGCATTTTTTAAACCAAGAGATAACACAATGTCATGCAATGTATGGGGCTTGCAAATGTAAGTCTGCTCGTTATGTCTTCTAACTTTCACATTGTTTGCTTTAGCTTGATGATCCAGTGCAGATATTTTGGGAGCACTGTGGAAGCTGTGGTGGTTGAAGTTACCCTTCTTCCTCCTCCACCCCCTGTTGCAGCTCCCGGTCCTCTGCGTGTGGAGCTCAGGTTGGGCAATGGGCAGTGTACAATGAAGGGCTGTGTGGAAGGTGAGTGTGATGGCTGCTTGTTTATAAATAGTGTCCTGATCTATGTTGTCATGGAAGGAAGTAACTCAGTGTGTGTTTGAGCAGAGGATGTGGCCTACAGCTCCTATTACCTGGACAGTGATTATCCCATCACTAAGGTGCTCAGAGACCCTGTGTATGTAGAGGTGAGAATGCTGGAAAGAACAGATCCAAACCTTGTGTTGACCCTTGGCCGCTGCTGGGCAACTGCTAGCCCCTACCCTCAGAGTCTTCCTCAGTGGGACTTGCTGATTGATGGGTAATAATAAGTCTGCCCTTTACAATGAATAAACATTTTGTTTTGAAAATGTAATATTGAGATCATTCTCGCTCTCATAACTGCAGCTGCCCCTACCGTGATGACCGGTATCAAACTACCCTGGTCAGCGTGGGTGCCTCATCAGGGCTGATGTACCCCTCCCACTATAGGCGTTTCGTTTTCAAGATGTTTACATTTGTCAGTTCTGGACCATCTAATCCTACCAAGAAGCTTCAAGGAGATGCGATTCTGATGCCCCTAAAAGAAAAGGTATAACCCTTTAAAGCTTTTTCTTGGCCTAAAGTCTGATGAAAATGTAAATGATGTATGTGGTGTTTTATCAGGTGTACATCCACTGTAACACAGCAGTGTGTCAGCCAACTCTTCAAAACAACTGTGAACCTAGGTGCTTCAGAAAGCGTAAGTATTTTACTTATAACCACTACTATATTGTCATAGTGTAAACGTTTTGTTAAATAGAATGCTAATGATATGATATGATATATGGAGTTATTATAATATATTGTACTATACCATACCATACTACTCTTTATCTTTATCTTGAAAACCACACTTTATTACAACTGCAACTAACTGTTCTTTTAAATACAGGGAGAGATATCGCTGCTTCAGTGAAGAGTGGCTCCAGACCTGAAGCTACTACAGTGACCAGTCATGGTATCATCATTGTGGACTCGAACCATGGCCTTTCGTAAGCGTAAGTATTTTACTTATAACCACTACTTTACTGTCATAGTGTCTTGAAGACAATTTATACAAAATTTTATATATATATATATATATATATATATATATATATATATATATATATATATATTTATATATTTATATATATATATATATATATATATATATATATATATATATATATATTTATATATTTATATATATATATATATATATATATATATATATATATATATATATATATATATATATATATATATATATATATATATATATACTGCAACTAACTGTTTTTTTTAATACAGGGAGAAATATCTACAGTACTACTACTACATTGACCAGTCAAGATCAAATCATTGTGAACCCGAACCATCGCTTTCTGTAATTTTGTAACAGGATCAACACTGTTGTGTTATAAAAAAGATAATAATACATATATATTCAAGCTGATACAGTAAATATTACCCAAGCATATTAGTGAAACCATAAAGTAACCTCAAAACCCAGAACATGTCTCAAAACTGAAAAACAAAAGTGATTGTATCAGAACAGTATATTTCTAAAGTTGTGATAAATATTTTTGAATGTCATTAATAAAATATGTAAGGTAAAAAAATGTTGTTTTAAAAATAATTCTACACAGAAATAACAATAAAGATGATAATAAACATGTTACTGCCTGTGTAAAATGTGTGAAATTACACAAAGCAAAATGAAAGAGCAAACACATAATTGTAAAACCTCTCTAGTGTTCATTTGTCTCATAATCTTTTTATCCATGTAATTGTCTACTTTATTACCTACTAGGTAGTGCTGTACACACAAACACTTCATTTCCCATAATCCTTTCTGTTCTGACGTAACCACTGTCCTTAGTGAGTGCGGGCAAAGACGCGCTGTGATTGGACGTCAGGTGCGTCAGTTTGTTTATTTCCTGGTTCCTTCGCTGTCCTTACCCACTGGCGTTAGTCTGTGAGCGTTTGGGGGTAGAGGTGAAATGTTAATCTGACTCCGATACGTTGATGGTCGCTACCAACCTCCTCCCATGCGGTGCGTACTGTCCTATGTTTGGCTCTTCCGCATAAGTAGCTTTACCGGCGCTTGTGCGCTTGTCAGCAAGACACAGCTGCCGCTCCTCACGTACAGTGCACGCTAGGCTCCCTTTACTGTCCGCCAGAAAACTCATGATGCAGTCAGGCCAGAGCGTAAAGGGACCAGACAAACCCGGCGCGGCGGCTTTCAGCACCGTTACACCAGACGACTCTGGTCCACCCGTGGAGAAGAAACGAGTGGGAGACACGCTGGATGCCATCCCACAAAGGCTGACAACCCCCAGCCCCCAGTTTGGCAACGGTGATGACGACTCAGAGGCAGAGTCTTTCCGGGATGGGAGAACTGAGGAGGTGGACAGGGACACCAAGAGCAGGGCGTACGCGTGGTGCAGGGACTTTTTGTCTGGATCCTGGAAAAGCATCCGAGAAGAGGATTTTCAAATCAGCATCGTCAGGTAGCTATACGGATTAACTGCGCAGAGCTTTGTCTATGGTAACAGGGTCCGTAGTTAGATTAAGTTAAAAACATATGATAAGCCTAATTCAGTACATATACCCTAATATTATTAATTATGTCACTTTTTATGGGCAGATACTCCGTGTGTGTTTTATAGTTAGTGTATGACTTATTCAGTTCTGCTTTAAAAGGCTGTTCTGCGTGAGTTTCAAACATGAAAACCAGTTCTACGCAGTTTGCTAAACAAATCCTCCAGCTTTACTTTGACATTGTTTGTGCTCGGATGTGTTGGGAGCTGTTGATGTCTTTCCAGTGGTGGACTGAGTAACCTGCTGTACCTATGCACTTTGCCTGACCATGTGCAACCTGTGGCAGAGGAACCTTATCAGGTGCTCCTCCGGGTCTACGGCGCCATCCTACAGGTTTGTCTATGAACTTATTTATTTATTGTATAAAGTACATGTGCTGGTTGGTTTGTCACTGTACCTTATTAAAATTGATAGTGAATAAAAACATACTGTAACTTTGTATTTTGTTAATCCAGGGTGTAGACTCACTGGTGTTGGAAAGTGTCATGTTTGCTATCCTGGCAGAAAGAACTCTTGGACCAAAACTTTATGGCATATTTCCAGATGGACGATTAGAGCAGTACTTTCCAGTATGATACACATCTTTTTGTATGTTTTTAGTGTAAAATTTAGCAGTAGTCAATGAAAAGGCACAATGTACACAACTAGCAATTTATGTTTTACTTTTCTTTTAGAATACTCGAATGCGCACTGATCAGCTGTCTGAGCCAGCTATCTCAACTGAGATTGCGACAAAGTTGGCTCGTTTCCATAATATGGTGATGCCTTTCAACAAAGAGCCCAAGTGGCTTTTTGGGACCATTGACAAGTAAGAAATCACATAGTTTTTGGCTTTGGAGATCTTTTTAGTTTTGCCGTGTTCATAGATGTGTCTGCTTTTGTTTTCAGATACATGGATCAAGTAATGAAGCTGAGTTTTAATCGAGAGGCACATGTAAAAAAGTTCAAAAAGCTGATGAAGTTGGACCTGCCTGCTGAACTGGAGAGCCTGCGGTGAGTTGAGATTCCAATGCAGCTTTTGTGTTCCAAGAATTTCTGAAACATTTCCACATGATCGACTCTTAGATCGTACGATGACCGGAGCATAAACGCATGCCAACTTTAAATTTCATCAAAGCCAAGTAATGTGAAAACAAACTTTTGAACTGTGTGTTAGAATATTTTTTCTTTTAAAAAGTTAAATTCTGAAGTCACTTACAATACTGCAGTCTTTCAGTCTGATTGACCTTTGTCCCATTACGTCCATGACTACAGTGCTGAGTCCTTTTGTCAGCCTTATATTGGCAACCAATACCAAATCAGCTTTGTGTTTATTGTCCTTGTTTATCTGCGCACTGGCTGGGTATCTAGTGCAATAACATTTCAGTGATAGTTCCCACTGTCAGTGTATTTATCTTTATCGATCAGACTTTGGTTTGATAACCAGCCTCTCAATTGCACATAATTATATCTTTTAACAGTATACCACTTGGATTTTCCCACATAAATGACTTATGTCCTATTTGTCACTAACAGTGCATTGCTGGCAGCGACTCCCTCACCAGTGGTGTTCTGTCACAATGATGTCCAGGAAGGTAATAAGCCCTTTGTAGGGTTGTCTAATTAAAAAAAAAAATAGTTCATAACAGAGGTATTATATGTAACTGATCTTTAAAGGGAATATGTAATGCAAAATCAACTTTTGACTCTTTTTTTTTTTTTTTTTTTTTTTTTTTTTTTTTTTTTTTTACATATTACAATGTTATAATATTGTTCCCTCATCAGTTGTGTTTTCATTCATGCGTGTTTAAGTAATCCTGTATTCTCTGGTGCTGTGTTTCTGAGGCCTCATTCATTTATCCAAAAAACAGTGTACAGCTCTGTTTCCACTGATTCCTCAGACATTTTTTATTCTGTAGTAAAATAGCATCAGCTTCTTCTACCTGTTTCTGTATGACATGCAGTGTTGTTCTGTAGGTGACCAAGATTGGTTTAAAAACATAAATAAAAGCATTACATAGCCCCTTTTAAAAGTGACAGCTTTCAAATTTCAAATTATTATTATTGCAAATAATGATTAATAGGAAGATACTAAAATAGCATTTTATAAAGTAGCAATACAGTTTAATTAATGGTTAAAAACACTGAATCTAATGGCATTTATTTATTTTATTTTTTTTTGCTTCAGGTAACATTCTAATACTTGACCACAAGAATAAATCCCCAAATGATCGTCTCATGTTGATAGACTTTGAGTACAGCAGTTATAACTACAGGTAAAAGGCTGGCATAAATAGTAACAGAGTATAACTTAACTGTTCTGTATAATATTGTGTTTGTGTGCATTGTATTCAGAGGATTTGATTTTGGAAACCATTTTTGTGAATGGATGTATAATTATACATATAACCAATGGCCATTCTACAAAGCTACACCAGAGGATTTCCCCACCAGAGAGCAGCAGGTTAGTCCAGTAACAGTCTGTGTTTGAATTGAGCCCATGTCTGGAGTTTGTACTGGCTTGTATCCAAGTTACATGTAGAAACTCTCACCTTGGCTTTACACTGCCATCTGGTGGTTACAATTGAAAACCTGTACAGCGACAGAACTAATTCTAATGTTGCAGCCTAGTACCTTGTACTATGCTACAGAATTTAGATTTTTTTTTTTTTTTTTTTTTTTTTTTTTTTTTAAGCATGGCTGTAGAAGAAAAGCAAACACACGTTTTAGACATAGATCAATTAAATAAAATCAAAAGAGCTTTGTAGGTAGACTTCTGCTGTTGTTCTCCACAGCTTCTTTTTATCAGAAGTTATTTGGCAGAGCAAGGAAGGCAGTCCAATGTGAAGATAGACCAGGCGAAAGTGGAAGAGGACATGATTATTGAGGCTAACAGGTAAAACATGTTAGAAATATAGTGGTTTTGTGGAGTCGTACAGTTGAAAGTTTTACAATTATTGTGTTTTCATTTGCAGATATGCACTGGCATCACACTTCCTCTGGGGGCTCTGGTCAATCATTCAGGCCAAAATATCAAAGATTGAATTTGGATACATGGTAAGAGCATATTAATATACAATGTAGTTTTACACTTCAGTTCACTGGAAACATTAATTTGTTGCTGTTTAACAGGACTATGCCCAGTGTCGTTTTGATGCCTACTTCAAGCAAAAGAAGCTCTTCTCCTAAAGGCCACTGTTACTCAGTTTGAGCTTCATATCATTCTTTAAGCACCTTTCTTAAAGATGCCTTTGTGCTATGCATCACTGCATACTTCAAGCAACAGTGACTGTAAGGTAGAAGATAATCCTGTGACCACAGTGCATAAGCACAATCTGACTGGACATCAGTCAGTTTTACCATTGCACTCGGCAGTAGCCACTCTGTGAAATCATATTTGGATTGTTAAAGCTGAATGAATGTGCATGGAACAGTCTGTATTTGTGATATAAGTATATATTTTTTACTCATTTTAGTCTTTTGACTAGTTTTCATTCAGTGGTCCAATTATTTGCTTTACCTCCAAACTATCATTGCTGTAGAATTATTTAAAATACTGTTTGCCGCTTACTAAAATGTCTCTGTAAGAAACTAAACATTTAGTTCTTTCTTTTCAGTATTGTTAGTTTTTCTACCTCACCTCTGCTAATGTCTATTAAAGTAGGTGTGAAGTCATAAAAGGGCTAATTACATCTGTCTTTTTAAAGCATTCTGCTATTTTTGTATTATTTTATTGTCCTCTATGTACCATTTACAAAGAGCAAAGTAATTGCAAGAAAAAGAGCCACTCAAAAAAGAGCCAGTCAAAATTATGAATTTTTTTTTATGTTTTTTGTGGACTGAAATTAATCATTCTGTATGTGTTTTTTTTTTTTTTAATGCAAAGCAAATTTATACTTTTTCTATTATGTGTTTACTAAAGTATATATTTGGCATCTTTGTAACCAGATCATGTTGAATTTGCATTCTGAAATGATACTCTGAAATATTATTTGTAAAATTAATGTTTAGTGCATATTTTATTTTTGAGCGTCTCTAGATTAGATTTTCACAACTTGCATCTATTTCACTCCCACTTAAAACATGCATCAGTGTTGTATCACTTTGTATATGCCTAAATTAGCAGTTAGAAGTGTAATATCTCATTTCAATATGAATTGTACTACTGTATGTTCTACTAATGTTATTTTGTCCTTTTGGCACTTCCAAATTTCATTAAAAAGCTGTGTTTTATTTATGTTATGTTTTTGTTCACTTTTACTTTGTATGTTTTGTAGCTGCAGTTAACATGGATTTCCCATAGGTGACGTAGTGAAGAGGACAGTGCAAAAGGCCTGGCTCTGGTCCCACCTCCCAGTGCCCAGAATAGACCAGCTCGAAGGCCCACAACACTGCTGAGAAATCAAGAGACACTTCTGATTCGGCTGTTTCTTCTAACAAGGCAAAACAGGAATTATTTAGCTGAAGACATTAGCCTGCAGGGTGCTGTGTTATTTATGTGTCTGTATCAGCATGTGGTTATAGTCATCTGCAACAGCTGCTGTACTGTTAGGGCTAGGGCTAAGGGCATGAAGTCCAAGGCAGAGCAGGCTAGCAGTGCAAAACATATGTAGCTTACTAGTGCTTTTCTAACAATGTTGAATTTCTAGGGAGATTTTTTTGCATTATGTAAAGATTATTTTTTTCAGTTCACCAGCAGATTGGACTTTCATCCTTTTACAAATAGGCAACAGTAGTGCTATTAGGAGTATGACGGATCCTTCAAATCCAGCAGTAAAATGAAGACTCTTGGCCAATGTTTTATGATGTTCTTGGAGTGGATAAACTTATTGAAATATGTTTTCATAAGACTATGGGGAGCATTTGTAGCACTGGGTAACTGGAAAGTATCCAATGAGACAGGAAGTGCATTATGTCGGAGTGACTCAGAGGAGTGGGGGACCAGTGAGGCTCTACGCACTTATCGCTTTGGAGGTGAAGCCACTGTTACTGTCCAAACCAGCACACATGCATTCACTGTGAGTACACCCTGACTTATTACAATCCAAATGAATTAAAACACAAAATAGTAAAAACATTAAACTTATATCATTATTTTTAAGGTGGACCTCCAGAGACTTGCAGCGTGCAGTGAGTACTTCCGCGCCTTGTCCCAGTCCAGAATGAGAGAAACCAAAGAGAGTCTCATTTGTCTCGAACACGTGCCATCTTCCATATTTCACAATCTCCTGGAGTTTTCCTTTCACAACAAGTTTGAGGTCCCACCAGAAGAGCTAGCCTCACACATCCAGGTATGCACTCATCTTGTTAGTGGATGTTAGTGATATCCTTTAGGTCAATCCACCCACATGACAGTTCAGCCCATATTTGGAGAAGCAGACAGGAGCAAGGACACTTAAATGTGGCTGTCTTAACCAAAGTTTGGGCTATCAGCAACTTGTTCAAAATCAGAATTTCCCCCATTTACAACAGCGTATGGTTTAAAAGTGAAGTGGTAAATTCCCTGCCTTTGGTGCTGGAGGTTAGGAGTTTGTTTCCACCACCCAAAACTTCAGTCACAGTGGCTGATTGCATTATAGGAAAAACATAAAAAACACCGGTGCAAATGATTTGCTGTGGGCTTTCTTATGGTTTAGAGTTTGTTGCTTTGGCTCTGTATGCTTCTACAAATTGACAGCCTACTAATAACGAGGGAATAAAATTTGCTATCCAAAACTATCACCAGACATACACAGTTCTAAACTATCCTTAAGACATTTTTGGGTTTATTTTGAAGGTGAGCAGCTACCTTCTAGCTGAGGCCTTCCTCTCAAAGTGCCTGTCAGTCTTGGCAGCAGAACTCAACCCACACAACTGTGCGTCCTACCTGAGCCTGGTTCGAGAGATCTGCTGTCCTGAACTGAAGTATACTGTCTTTACCTACCTGAGCAGAAACATGCTGGAGTTACCTCATCTCATCAGGTGTCAGCACAAGACTCTTATGATTTAGAATGAAAAAGGTGTAAGTGACATTCCACTAACTTTACAGGAGAAGCAAAAAGCAAGGCAGATATCTAATCCGCCAGTCGCATGGCAGTGAATTTAGTTATGATACCTGATGCTGAAGATCAAACCAAGCATCTGAATGGAGAAGTAAGGGGATTTAAGAGACTTTGGAAGCAGATGTGTGATCTAAGTATTTCTGTAACTGCTGATCTACTGGGATTTTCACACACAACCATCTCCAGGGTTTACAAAGAATGGTTAGAGAATGTTCCCAAAAACAGTAAATATCCAGAAAGTGGCAGTTCTCTGGTGAAAAATACCTTGTTGATCCCATGTCTCAAGAGAATGGGTAGAGAATGGTTTGAGATGATAGAACAGCAACTTAAATACTTTCAACCAAGGTCTTCAGAAGACCATCTCTAAATGCATAATACCATGAAGCAGATGGGCTCCAGCAGCAGAAGATCAGAATGAGGCCACTTTATTAAGTACACCCTGTACCTAATAAAGTGGCAAGTGATTGTCACTTTCTCCAGTTTCTCTATATTATCTTCATTCTCAATCAAATGTTTTATACACAATGTGTGTGTTGCTGTAATCTAATCTAAAATGTATGACTATTAGGTGCCTAAATGAAGAAGAAAAGGAGGAAGTAGTCCCTTTGCGAACAGATGGTAACTTACATCTGTGCTGCCTCAGAAAAGAAAACCTCACAACTTGGAATGACCCTGAAACTGAAAAGGCCCGACACATCTTTCTGTTGGATGGCTCAGAGGACAGTGGAGAATGGCGTCCACTCACAGAGTTCCCATTCAAAGCCGATAAGTGGTGTTTTACTACAGTGGTCCTCCACAACTACTTATACATTATAGGAGGCTATCGGCACCGTGTGAAGAGAGGCTGGGAATTCAAAATGTCTTCCTTTAGGTATAATCCTTTGACTAATACATGGGTCACCACAGCACGGCTGCTAAAGGTGGGAGGCTTTGACATATATATATATATATCCGGAATTATGCTCATCAACACTTCCAAAGGCTTTAATAATACTGCTGTTTACATGTGTTGTGTCCACAGCACAGAAGGCACTTCAGTGCAGTGGCCTGTGGAGGCTGTATTTACGCTGTGGGGGGCTGGTATTTGGACTCTTTGGTGACTCCAGACTCCAGCACAGCTTTGTATACAGCTGTGGAACGCTATGATCCATGGGAGGATAAGTGGAGGTTAGTTTCTGTGGTTTCCTAAAGTTGGCTTTTGGAGTTCAGATGAAGTTAAAGAGATGCCAAATAAATTAAACTAAATTGGCATGAGTCTTATCTTGAGTTCATTTTATACTACAGCATATATTAGGAACTGAAAACACTGAAACCTTTCCACTGGCTTAGAATCATGATTGAGACGCTAGACTCGCTCTCTAGAATGAAACAAACGCTTGACAAGAGCAGAGTGACAAGAGGCAATATAAACAACAACTGTCAAATGACACAATGTAGAAGGTGAGTTAGTTGTATTAAGATTTAGGTATCTGGCACCATTTACCATTTACAATATTTACCATATTCACTTTTTCATAGACTTTGTCTATGCAGCATATACTTAGCATTTTGTATTAGAATTATGTAAACTAGACAGGATTCCTATAAAAATAAAAAAATATTTAAATACCAGCACCAAATAATAATTTGCACAAACATGTAATCAAAATATTGTTTATATTTTGGTAAATTTTTATTTTTAAGAATTGTAAAAAAAATTTGACCAGTGCAACGCACAATACTGGTCTTTGTTCAGCAACTTCATTTGTCAGATGCATAGCTCATTTAATGTACTTAGTACTCACTAATATATATTTTTAATGCTGTGACCCAATGTTATAAGATTGTTTATCATGTATTAGGTATAATAATAATAATAGGGGTGTAACAATACATATCAATTAGAATTGTTTTGATACGATTATAGAATAGTATTGGCACATTAAGAACGATATGAATACAATTCAAGTTCAACACCTTCATAATGATAAAATTGATACAGCAATTTTTTTATAGTATATTCTAATTCTAGCACTGCGGCCGGCTTGATTATGTCTAGCAGACAGAGACAGAATTAAAAAATCAATATATCGATATAGTAACTGTATTGTTACACCCCTAATTGCTAAAGTATCATTTGAAGACATTTTATTAGGCTTTGGTCATTAAAAAGTGTCTTGTCACCCATGCAGGTTTGTCTCCTCGCTGCCGCTCACTGACTTCCAGTTCACTATGTCTCTGTCCCATGATGTGCCTCTTGCTGCCAGTTTGGGGCAGTGGTTTTATGTGTTGGGGAACATTCAAAGAACGGGCGAAAAACTGCTGCTTCAGTATGACACCAAACAAGGTAACGTTTGTAGAATGAAGTTGTTCTGTGCACAATGGCACAGTGTTTGATTGGTTAGTGCTCCTGCCTTCTAACGAGGAGATTCTGGGTTCTGTCCTGGGACTGGTTGACTCACCTTATCTCTAAGTGGATCTGCTTGTCCTTCTGTGGGTTCTCTCTCCGTGCTCTGGCTTCCCCCCTCTAAACTGTCCCTAGTTAATGATTGTCTGTCAGTGTCAATGTGTGACTCAATGTGAGCTCTGCAAATAACTGGCCATAATCCAGGCTGTAACGCACATAGTTACTGGGATAAGCTCCAGCCTACTATGACCCCGAACGAAAAAAGCAAAGTTGATGAATGAAATTGCTCCATTGTCTACTTATGCACTCATCTGTGTTTGTGTTTCTTGTTTACATTATGTTGTAGACTCCTGGTCTGAACTGCTCCCCACACTGACCAGAGCTGACGCAGACCTCCCCACTCTTTACTTCCTGGGTACTACTGAGAAACTCTTTGTGATTGGTGGCAACAATTCTGATAATGTAGTGACATCATTTTGCCTGAGGTCACAGAAATGGGGACAGGTATGACCACATTCAAAGAACAAATCAATATTGTTGTTTTGTAAAATTGCCAAAATAATCCTCTTTTCTCTTCAGGTGCACAGGGCTGAGAAAGTGGCATTGGCCGGACAGGGGACAGTGTGTGGTGACTGCATTCTTATCCCGAGTATAGAACACAATACAGTTGTAAAGATGGACCTCCAAAGTTTCTCCCTACAAGTTCTCCCTCCTTTACCAATTTCTCTGCACTATGAATCTGTCTTCAACCTCGTCTTTTAATACCCACACTATTTGAAATTGAGACCAGGCATTTTTTTCCCTGACGTATAAACATTTTTCTCTGACGTAAAGGGTACAGTTGCACTTTCACCTGGTTTGCACTGAAAGGGGACCTTGCTGTCACCTCCATGTGAGCACAGCACTGCGGGGTGTTGTGTTACATAGCAGGGGATGAATGGCACATGGGGGTTATGCTTTCTCTGCGTTAGGTGTCAGGTTACAAAAAAAAAAAAAAAAAGAAGCATGTCAGGGGTGAAAGAGAGCATGTTATGGGGAAGGGGAGAGAGAGGCAGGGCCAGAGCTCTGATCTCACTACCTGAGCACAGCCACTTCAAGGGCAGCAGAGTCAAAGAGAACACTACAGCACTTGGCAATAGGAGACTCCTGCCTGACGCGATTGTACATCAGGTAAATTTCTCTGTTTTGTATAATGTATAGGCTATTTGCATGTAAAGTTTGTACTGCTTGGAATGCATAAAGAAAAGTAACTATTGTGTTATCTAATGGCAGCCCATAACAGAAAATATAAAAGAAAAATATTGAATGGTAAACTATGCTACATTAAAAAGGGATTATCTCTCGTGACGTCCTAAAAGTCTTTTTAAAATGCCAAAGGTTTAGCTTGGAAATACAGAGTTGTATTCTGTGTTTATATTTTCCCAGCCTGAACTCGTCTGTGCACATGCTCAGCCGGCGCACTGCTATATCTGGCCAATGAACTTTGTCCCACTTTGTGAACGTACAGTCATATGACAGGCAATGGAAAAAGTGATTCTAAACCTGCCACCCTGACCGTTACATCGCTCTGTGTGCACAATGCCATGTTTGGAATTTCACAGCTGAACATGACAAAACATGTTTTTATTTAACTGCAGAATTTGTGAAAGACATGAAAAAAAAAGTTAATAATATTGGTTTCCCTATTTCTGCATATTATAACGTTAGTGAGAAAGAACCATGGCTGAGGCCCATCAAGCAGTCGGCTTTGAGTTCACCGTGCGCCCGGATGGTGTAGACATCAAACTTAGTCGAGAGGTCATCAAGAACATCTACTTGTCAGGGGTCACTGCATGGAAGAAGCGTGCCATACAATTTAAGGTACCACACATTCAACATAAGTTATTTGCAATAGTGCAGAAATGTAATCTCTAATGTTGTGTTTTTGTTTATAGAATGGTGTTTTGGCTGGAGTCTACCCTGCTAGTCCCTCCAGCTGGCTCATAGTGGTTATTGTCATGATGAGTTCCTTGTATACACACATAGACCCCTCTCTAGGAATGATAGACTCCATCAAGGAAAATCTGCCACTAATGTAAGACTGCAGTTTCTGTAGGCAGTAACGTTAAGTCTCATTTTAGAATCCGCTCTAAAATGTTTGCGTGTTCTCCAAACAGGGACTACATGTCTGTGCAGACCAGAGCAGTGCTAGGTGCCATCCTTTTTGCCACTGGTCTGTGGCTGTTCCTCATCTTTCTCTTGAGGTACACTCTCAAAATCCTGCTCTCCTACCACGGCTGGATCTTTGAGTCTCATGGAAGGATGAGCACCTCCACCAAAGTGTGGTTGGTAAGTTGTGCATTTATTGAAAAACGTCTTCCCCCTGTCCAAAAACATGTAAAGTAGAATGATTGTATTATCTATACTATAGTAATGATTAAGTTGTCCATAGTGAATTAATGTGTCAGTAAAGGGTTGTCTGTCAGTGTGAATCAGTGCTAGCAAGGGCTCTGAATGGCAATCATCCAGGGTTGACCCCTAGTTCAGCCAAAAGCAACTGTGATAGTCTAGCCTTGCATAACACGCACAAGATACGTAGTAGTAAAAGAATGATTGAATGAATAAATGAATGGATGGTTTTCTGTATTTAAATATTTGACTTTACTTTCTGTGGTACATACAGTATTTGGTATAAGTGTATTTTTGGTGTTTTCTGTTTTGTATTCACAGAGCCTGGTGAAAATGTTCTCTGGTCGCCGACCACTTCTGTACAGCTTCCAGGCCTCTTTGCCCAGACTGCCTGTGCCTAATGTGGATGATACTATTCAAAGGGTGTGTAATATAGTAATAATAATAATATAGTAGAAGCACAGTAAATTACTATAAAGGGGCGACGGTGTCACAGTGGTTTAAGCATTCTCCCATCAGGGTCGGCGGTGTCTCTGGGCAAAACACTTCACCCACATTGCCTATTCCAGTTTCTATATGTGGCTAGTTGTGACAGGAAGGGCATCTGGTGTATAAAAAAAACAAACAAACTGCCAAATCACTAAGGCAATTCCTAACAGAAAAGGGAGCCGCTGAAAGATAACTATAAAAACAAACAGTAAATGATTATATGGATATATATATATTTTATACAATAAATAAGATAATCATTATATATATATATATATATATATATATATATATATATATATAAATCGTTTCATGCCCACCACAGACATTGTTCAGTTAAATGCATACATGCAGACAGAGGTTTAGCAATGATGTGTTTGTCCTACAGTTCCTTGAATCAGTCCGCCCCCTGCTGGACATTGAAAAGTACAACCACATGGAGATTTTAGCCAATGAGTTCAAAGAATCCCAGGCAGCACAGCTCCAAAGATATCTAATCCTGAAATCCTGGTGGGCAACAAATTATGTGAGTACCCCTGGTGATGTGAACCAACATCATGTTTACTCGAGTTAATTTCAGAGTTTTTAATGCGCATGTTAAATATGTGTAGGTCAGTGACTGGTGGGAGGAGTACATCTACCTCAGAGGCAGGAGTCCTATAATGGTCAACAGTAACTTCTATGTGATGGTAAAATATAGACAAATTGTCATATTCAATTTCACTTTGAGTTTGTATCAACTGAAACTTTATGTTAAGGACCTCCTGTATATGACTCCAACACATCGTCAGGCTGCCAGAGCTGGTAATGTTGTCCATGCAATGCTGCAGTACAGACGGAAACTGGAGCGAGGAGAACATGCTCCAGTAAGTTTTGTCATTGTGTTGTCATTACTTCTAATTCTAGTTGCAAATTAAATGAAAAATTGTCTTGCTTTTTATTCTAAAATGAATTATTTTTGTCTTGTCTTTTTGTCTCAGCTCAGGGCTTTGGGGACTGTACCCATGTGTTCCACTCAAATGGAGAGGATGTTTAACACCACACGTTTACCAGGCATTGAAACAGGTGAGCACCTGTTGAGCAGATCTTTAAACTTAAGACGTGATATAATAACACAAACCTTTTCCTAGATATTGTCCAGCACCTGAATGACCGCAAGCACCTTGTTGTCTACCACAAGGGCCGATTCTTTCAGCTCTGTCTGTACACCTGGGGGGCGCCACCTTTTACCAAGTGAACTGGAGATGCAGTTCCAGAGAATCCTTAATGACACATCCAAACCCCAGCCAGGAGAACTCAAACTCGCTGCTCTGACTGCAGGAAACAGGTACAGTATGTTCTCCATCTTTTCACATACACACAAACCAGTCAGTCACATTTTTACAGATTTACTGTCTTATTTTTACTGCAGAGTTCCATGGGCCCAGGCCAGGAATCAGTATTTCAGTAATGGAGTAAATAAACCTTCCCTGGATGCAATAGAGTCTGCTGCCTTCTTCCTGGCTCTGGATGATGAGCCTCAGGGATATGACCCTGCAACAATCAGATCACTGGACAGTTATGCAAAGTCTCTGCTTCACGGAAAATGTTATGATCGGTGAGAAGATCAGATAATAATATCAAATTCACTTCTAATATCTTTATGTATTTTTTCCTATTTCTTTTCTTTTGTTTATCACAGGTGGTTTGACAAATCCTTCACATTAATCTCATATCCAAATGGAAAAATGGGCATAAATATTGAACACTCATGGGCTGATGCTCCTATCGTTGGACATATGTGGGAGGTAAGGTCTAGAATAAATCTGTTCTGTGCTCTAGACATTCATTCAGTTCATCAGATATTGTGTTTTTCTAGTATGTTCTTGCTACAGACTGCTTCCATCTTGGCTACACAGAGGAGGGCCACTGTAAAGGGGACGTAAACAAGGGCCTCCCTTGTCCCACCAGATTAAAGTGGGAACTTCCAAAAGAGGTACCATGGAATTATATATATAGTATGCTGTTTGTGAATATAATATTTAGCCAACTCTTTTTTTGCCTCTTAGTGCCAGAATGTCATCGAGTCATCTTACCTGTTAGCCAAGCAGATCGCTGATGATGTGGACTTTCATGGCTATCTTTTCAATGACTTTGGAAAAGGCCTGATAAAGAAGTGCAGAACCAGCCCTGATGCCTTTATTCAGATGGCCCTGCAGCTGGCCCAGTTCAGAGTAAAACCACTATTATGCACTATACTGACACTAACAGCACATTTAAGTACAGAAAATGAACGCAATATCACTTGATGTCACTCTGTCTCCTTTTTAGGACCAGAAAGTTTTCTGCCTTACGTATGAGTCCTCAATGACCCGAATGTTCAGAGACGGTCGGACGGAGACTGTTCGTTCCTGCACGTCTGAGGCTGTTGCCTTTGTCCGGGCCATGGAGGACCCAAGTGCAACAGTAAGCAAACAGGTGTACCAGGCACTCCAAAATCAAAATCAGAACAAAAAAATAAGATGACACATTCAGGGATTTCCACAAGCAAACAGATCAACATTTACCGATCACGCTGTCAAAGTGTTCCTCTTGGGACTCGGTCACCAAAACCTACTGGCAGTCATACGCAGGAACAGATGATAAAGTAGCTCATAGTCCAACTGGCATTCTGTATTTGCCAAAGCAGCATCTTGATAACTTGACTTCCTGATGCTACAGCGAATAAAATGTTACTGACACTGATATGCGCTTTTTATTGTTCATTATTCTCACCAGAATGCCCAGAGACTTTCTCTATTTAAGAAGGCAGCAGAAAAGCATCAGAATATGTACCGTTTGGCCATGACTGGTGCAGGCATTGACCGACACCTCTTCTGTCTCTACATTGTGTCCAAGTACTTCGGAATTAACTCACCATTTCTCAAGCAGGTTAGACGCAACCCAAAGTAACCTTTCAGTCATCATTGTTATTTTCTGTCTGTGCTGACATTTTCAGCTTTTCCTCTGTTTGATTGTGTCATCTTTCAGGTCCTCTCTGAGCCCTGGAAGCTGTCCACCAGTCAGACGCCTCAGCAGCAGCTCAACTTAGTGGACATCAACAAGTTCCCTAAATATGTGGGCGCCGGTGGTGGATTTGGCCCAGTAAGATCAGAACATAACCACTCTACTGCTCCTATTCCTGTAAATGTTTTTATTATAAACTATGTCTGTCCTCTCCAGGTGGCTGATGATGGGTATGGTGTGTCTTACATCATTGTTGGGGAAAACCTTATCACATTCCACATCTCTTGCAAGTTCTCCTGTCCTGATACAGTAAGTCACATCACATACAAATATTCATCTTAGCCTCTCTATAACACTCTCATTACTGCCCTTCTCTATTTGTAGGACTCGTACAGGTTTGGCCAGTGTATTCAGAAGGCAATGCTCGATATCCGAGCACTTTTCATGACTGAAAATGGTCCTAAGGCTGTACAGAATGGCAAAAAGCACATGTAATAAATAGAAATAGGATGGTAAACTAAAGTAAACCTTTTCCTAAACTTGATGCCTGATAACAATGTGCTGTATATTAACTGTATATAAGCTTTCTTTACTGGGGCAGGTTACACTCCAGCATGCTTTTTTTTTCTCTCAAGAATCACTATTGCAGCTGCCCATTCCACAGTTCATGCTAAGGAAATAATTGTTACAGCTTTAAGTATTTATACTGAAACTCTCAGTTGTGGTGTAAAAATTATGTGGATATTTATTATTTAGCTTACCCTGCCTTGATTATAATTTATGTTTTAAACTTGTAAATGTGTGTACAGTTTGTATATTTGTTAAATGTAACATGCAGTGCATAAATAAAGAATATTTTTTAAACATGAAGACCTCA
The DNA here is from genome assembly GCA_020698575.1 of Bostrychus sinensis. Taxonomy (NCBI): domain Eukaryota; kingdom Metazoa; phylum Chordata; class Actinopteri; order Gobiiformes; family Eleotridae; genus Bostrychus; species Bostrychus sinensis. Next base: position 28,679,695 of record CM036251.1, on the reverse strand, counting down.
GTTTATCAAGAAATTATGTGAAATTAGTTAGGAATACATTCTTGTATATCTTGTGGTGCACAACTTTCCAGTCCATTTCTACTCAGATTTTTCATTGATAAACTATATCGCACACCAATCACCCAGAAAAATATTTTCTATCTAAATAGAGCATTTTTTGCCTTGTGGAAAAAATAGAAATATGTGAATATCAATTTTAAACATTTATAAAGTCCAGGAAGAAACTTGAAACTGACCAAGTTATGTTTAACAAGGTTGAATTGCTTTATTACTGGCTATAATCTCCAATCACCTAAAAAAAACTTTTTAAAGCCACATAAAACGACTTCCAAGGTCCAAGTCACACCAAAAAAGCCACATCCATTTATAACCAGTTTAATGCATTGGTCTTATAATATGCTTTTCTAGGCACTCAAAGTCACTTTACAATTAGGTGCACTATTCCTTCACTCCTGAGTCACACTTGGTGGTGGTAAGCCAGCAAGATGGAGACATGGCTGCCATTCTGCAACTACAGTCCATCAAATACACAATAACACTAACATAATTTTTTACAGGGGAAGGTAAGGAAAGTGTGCGCCTATAGAGATATAGGTTGTGCCAGGGACACAATGGTAGTATGCAATGCTGATAGCGGGGATCAATCTGCTAACCTTAATTTTGTTAGGTGGATATATATATTATTAGTTTCCCTTCCACAATTTAGTTGATAAATGTTGTAAACATTTTAATACAAGTCTGTGCTTCTCTTCCAGCAGTGCTCAGTTTGTCCACGCTGTTGGATAGTTGCAGTACATAAACAGAAATAATTGTAATTGTAAATGCTGGTTGTGGGGATTGATCTGCTAACTTTCCGGTTAGTGTGCAAAATCTGAATCAAGGTAAACATAATGTAAATCTACAGTAATATCACAACTAGACCTATCTTTTATTATGGAGTTATGTGGTTGTTTTCAATCTCCCACAGTCTACTATAGAGCCAGCGTACCTCGAGTACCTCTAACTGAAGGACACAATTAAGTCTTTTTTAGAATATTTATTTGTTTAGGTGGGGACAATACAAAAAGTCAAAGTAATAAAAAACAACTGATCTGTTCAAATGATTTCCTTTCAAGGCATCAGATACAGCAATCAACTAAAACTAGGCTTTCGAACTGTACAAAGAGAATGGACAAACAGAAACGCACCATCATACACTGCCAAACACACTGCCCGCTTGTTTCATCAAAGCCGTTTAAAAAAGCCAAAAGGCAACAGACACCAGGCCTCCTCAGATTCAAAATGAATCAACAGTATTACATTGTTGTTTTCATCTCTGTTTCTTGCCATTCAACAACATTTAACATAAAAGAATGCAGTGGACATGAAAGGCAAATTATTTTAGCTCTAGCTCCTATCAACTGTTATTCTAAGGGTAGGTTGAGTCCACTGGGTGCAACATTCCCCTTTAGCCACTGTGTGGAGCCATTTCTCATGATCCAGACCAACCCAGTCGTTTCTGTCTATGCTTTTGTGAATTATCGTGAACACTCAATGATAGTTTGGTAGTTTAAGTGTCTAAAATCACTGAGCAGAGCTTTTCGGGTCTATGAAGAAGGAGGAGGAGGATTAAGAAGTTGCACCAGGAGTTGGGTTGACATTCTGAGTGGCGGCTTGTGGTGCCACTTCTATGATCCGTGGTTTATCAATGATGCGAGCCGTGCGGTTTCCTTTCTCCACTATCCCAATGATCCAAGCCTGGTGACCTTCTCCATATTTGGGGGATTTGATTTCAGCACAAAAACGTGCAGCTTGCTCCCGAGGCAGACAGATGAGAAGGCCCCCTAAAAAGACAAAAATCTGTCATTCTATTGTCAGGTACAGGAGTAGTTTTACAACTGCATTGTACGTCCTTCTCCCTAATTGTATTATTATATTGTATTCATTAAAACACATTAGGATTTATTTTTTGCACAAAGGCAGAAGGTGCATATACAGCACTGAAGTACATTTCTGTAATAAATTTTGACACACCTGATGTTTCAGGGCAGGTGCCATGCATTAGTCCAAACATGTTCCCACAGGCTTTAGACACGGCGGCCATCTTGGCAAGTACCGGAAGGTTGTGGATAACAAATGAGACCTCACTTCGCTGTTGTTTTGCCAGAGTTTGTGCATGGCCTAAAATTCCAAACCCTGTGATGTCAGTGGCTGCATGTGCGTTAAAGGTGTGCATGAGACCAGCCGCTACAAGGAAAGAGAGAAGAATATTTAGAAGAGCAATCTTACAGTTAGGTCCGTAAGTATTTGGACACTGATACAAGTTTTGTTATTTTAGATGTAAACCAAAATATATTCAAAATACAGTTATATAATTCATATGTCCTGAAAGTACAGACTCTCAGCTGTAATTTAAGAGTATTCACGTCCAAATCGGATGAAGCATTTAGGAGTTACAGCTCTTTAAAGTGTAGGAGCCTCTTTTTCAGGGGCTCAAAAGTAATTGGACAGTTGGCTCAAAAGCTAGTTTCTTAAGCTGCCTAGGGAATTTCCCTCATTAATCCATCATAAACTGAGCAGGTAAAACATCTGGACTTGATTCCAGGTGTTACATTTGCATTTGAAAGCTGTTTCTGTGAAATCACAACATACCATATCTCGATGGAAGTGAACCAGATCATCCTTAGGCTGCATCAAAAAATAGTTAAAAAAAATCCCTTCACAACATCCACCTTAGAGTAGAACACTCTCCAGGAAGTAGGTTTAACATTGTCTAGGTCCAATATAACGAGAAGTGTTCATGAAAGAAAATACAGAGGGTTCATCACAAGGTGCAGACCTCAACAATAGAAAGACCACATTAGAATTGGCCAAAAACATCTAAAGAAACCAGCCCAGGTGTGGAACAGCATTCTGTGGACAGATGAGACTCAGACCAACCTGTACCAGAATGATGGGCAGAGAAAAGTCTGGAGAAGGCCAAGTCTAATGTGGCCTTTCTGTTGTTGAGGCTCATGAATGGTCTCACCTTGTGGTGAACTGTCTATATTACTTCTCGTTATAGTGAACCTTGACACTGATAGACCTACTTCCTGGAGAGTGTTCTACTCTAAGGTGGATGTCGTGAAGGGATTTTTATTTTTTTTTATAACCATTTTTTGATCCAGGCTAAGATTGGTCTGATTCACTTCCATTAAGATACTGTATGTTGTGATTTCACAGAAACAGCTTTCAAATGCAAATGTTACACCTGGAATCAAGTCCAGACCTTTTACCTGCTCAGTTTATGATGAATAAATGAGGGAAATAGCCAGAGCAGCTTAAGAAATAGCTTTTGAACCATCTGTCCAATTACTTATGAGCCCCTAAAAAAGAGGCTCCTACACTTTAAAGAGCTGTAATTCCTAAATCCTTCGTCCGATTTGGAAGCAAATACTCTCAAATTACAGCTGAGAGTCTGCACTTTCAGTGTCCAAATACTTATGGACCTAACTGTATGTTTACAAGCTCAATAGTTATTAGGCACATTTTACCTGTCCTGTTGAGTCTGGCCATATTCATCATAGCCTCATGGTAGGCCAGTTCTACATCTTCCTGAGTTACAACTAACTTGATCTTGTTCCATTTCTCAGGCTGAGTATTCAAAAACATGAAAACCCAAGGATTAGGTTGGCATAATTTAAACACCGTTTACGTCTGCACCGTTTTTGATTAAAAAGAGAAGACATACAATATCTAACCACTGGTGTACTGCAACAGCTACTTGTGTCCCTAGAGGTTTGGTCAACACCAACACGTCTCCTGGAACTGCATTGTCTGGCCTACATCAAACATAACATCACAATATTTTAGCAAAACATGTAGATCATGAATCCATGAAAAAGACATCAAAGGAACAATTCTTACATGATAAATTCATTGGGCTGACACACTGTTGTAGCCACTCCCCCCATCACCACCCAGGGGTTGAGTACTGTTTGTCCTCCTGTTACAGATGTACCTGCTTCTTCTGAAGCATCTTTGAAGCCTTGGATGATTAGTGGCATGACCTTGTCACGTTCCTACATATAAAAAAACAAATCAACAACTTTAATGTTTAGAAATATTTCCAAAAGATTAAACTATAATAATAATAATAATAATGCATGACAGGTGTCATACCTTCTCAGACATTTTGTTGCTGACACCCAGAAGCATAAGCATGTTGTCGCATTCTGTTACTCCCATGGCATATAAATCACTTAAAACATTGGCACAAGCAATTCTTCCCTGTAAGATAAAACACAGCTTTTTAGCATTTCATTTAGATAATGCCCAATATGGTAATAATTTACAAACAATATAATTTTTGCATAAACCACACCAGTGTAAACAATAACAGGGTAAATACCATCATGTAGGGGTCGTCCACAATAGGGTAGATATAGTCTGTTGTTTGGACCAGCGAAAGGCCTCCATGTCTGAGAGGGATCACACAGGTGTCCATGCCTATGCCTGTCACAAAAAGAATGGTCATTTCCCTTGCAGCAGTGGCAATGCTGGTAATTGGTTATTTTTCTCAGAATTAGACAATTTAAAAAAATGCAAAACCATGGAAGACAGAGTGGACAACAACAGAACACAACTGTGATGTGAACTGAATATTTTATGTGCTGCTTTAGGCAGACTATGTAAATGTCAATTCAAGTAATTTTTGATTCATGCTGTAATTTCTGCTATCACCTTTTGCAGTAAATGGTAAAATTAAAAATGCCTTTTCTTTGCAATGCTCTCATAAATACTGCTGCATTACTTGACACAAAACTGTTTTTCTATTCCTAATGACTTTCAAGTGGTAACCCAAATGCAAAATGGATGTTAGGCAAAGGAGGACTTTCAAGAATGGGATAAAGCCTTCCAGTTCTAATGCAAAAGAAAGTGGCAATATAACAACCCTTGTCAGTTGGCATGGCTGTAAGCCCTTATGTCTTGATGAAAACATTAGAATCATTACATAAAGCAAAAGATGCATTTAAAACAAAAAAGAAAAATGGACTACTAGCATGCCCTCTCTCCCACCAGTCCAACAGACAGTCACACCATATATGGTCAAGCATTAGCTGATTTTACTTTAAAATGTTGTAAATGTATCAATTACCTAATCGAGGCATAACTGCCCCCAAGAACTGTTCATCTTCTTGATAGTGGTTTTCCTGTAAAGTTTCTAGCAGCTTCTGTAACACTTCTTGGGGCACCTGCCGTGAAATTGTTCATAATACATAATACATATGCTACAAACACACAGTATCATTGCATCAAAAAGCATGTAGCTTAAGAACACAAACCTTGCAGCCCGTGCCCTTGAGCTCTGCGAAGCGCGTGAGCCTGAAGTTCTTGTCCAGCTCATAGCTTTCGGGGTTAAAAGACTCCCTCACAGACATGTCTGGAAAAACTCTAGGCCTTCACCACTGCAATAACACATCACAACAGAATAAACAAAAACATTACATAACTGTATAATTTATCTTCTATCTTATTTTCTAACATTAACAAGTGTCAAATGCTTAACTGTATATCTGGACAAGGTTTCAAGGAACTACAAACAGATATTCAATTATTTTTATTATAATTATTATTATAAATTGTTATAGACAGGTCCCATTAAAGCTATGCTGTGTTAATAATATGTTTTGATACTAAAATGTATGCCATGTACAACAGAAATTAGTAGTACATTTTTATTTTTAGAGCAGTGTAGGAATAGTCACATTACTATCATTCACACATCCCATTGGCAGCATTCAACTTTACAATAATGGTGAAGTTGCTGGTACTTTAATAGCTATTGTAAAGATAAAGAAGTTGGGGCAATATCGTTGAAGGCACTGGACTGGTTTGCAAACTTGACTGGTGCAAGAGGCCTCTCGTATTAGCTCTGCAGTGAGGGGGGAGTGTTCATAGGCACACTGCTAAGTTCATTCAACTCTTATGATGCACTGCATTTGTATGGTACTTCTAGGTAAATGCACATTTTGCACATAGCATAATGTTTGGACCGACTTCAACGTGGGACTACTTTACACACTTGAAGGCAGCCGCTCTGTTTTGATTCTGGCTTTTGTTTTGCTGAAAATGCAGTTTGGATTTCCGTGCTAACACTTGCTAACAGGCGCTGCTGGGGCATGATGCATGTGATGTGTACAGCCAGCAGCAGCTCTGTGCACTTACGAGCTAAAGTGTGCACATCTATGAACTGCTGCACAACCACAGCACATGCTTCACACTGATCAACTTTAGTTTCTCCGGCTCAAGACAAAGATAGCGGTGACTCATAATAACGCATGTAGGTTGGAAAAGTTGCGGTAGAAAAGCGAACAAAAATGTCGGCGGCGGAAAAAATTAACCCCTTCCTCTCCTCCGCCATGCGACGAGTGCAACATCACAGCCAGTATCAACACAGGAGCAATGGACATGCAACTTGTGGAAACTTTATGCTGGTATGGTGAAATACGGGTGTTTACAGCGGCTCTACGGGAGATTCTAGGGCCAAAGCGGCGTTATATTCTTGCAACATTTCCCCTTTAATTGCCCTGACCAGTTTATCCTTACCAGCTTCACGTTAGCGGTGGATCCCGACAGAAGAGCGGGGACTGCGACCAGAATGCATTGAGGCGAGATTTAGCTGCCCTCCGCGAATGCCTGGCGAAAAGTAGACAACTTTGCTTTAAAACGTAACAAAAATACGCACAGGATCCATATAGTCCTAAATTGCTACTGTATTTGAAGTGGAGTAGTGAGTCTTAGGTAATCCAAGTCCGGAAAAAATATATAAAACTTTGAGAAATGTGTATAGGAAATCCGCGAGATGCCCAAAGGTCCTCTGCCTTCTAGGAGGCTCCTTCAACATCCCCTTTAACTGGCTGAAAAGTCTGGCAACAAAATTCATACAATGGAGTGTACCTTTAATTGCCTGTTTTCCCTCCAATTGTACCCCCATAAACAAATGCACTTTAAAGTCATTTATTTCGGTCTAAATGCAACTTTTGCCCTAACACCGGAAACATCCTGCTGATACTGCTCTGCTTTGGCATTCAATAAATACTTTGGCTACTAAAGGCTACTATTTTAAATCATTTACAATAAGAAGATATGCTATTTCCCCAAATCCAATCCCGATTTATACACAAATATAGGCCACCAATAAAAACAAAATGTTCCATAAAAGATTGTTTATTAAGCCCACTAATACTTCAGAAATTGGACAAAACTTGTGCTGCAGCTGTAACAGCTCATAAATCTAACAATGACATGATTTTATTTTAAATACGTTTTTGTTGATGGGTAATAATAAAAAAGTATTCAACACAATGGACAATGGACAGTTACTTAAATAGAAATGAACTACTGATGATAAAATAACTTATTAGATCAAAGTAAATCATTCAAGTGTCTCATTTTTAAGCAAAGTTGTTTTTCATTGAGCCACCTTGTTTTTTATTAAGTTTAATGTTGTTACCTTGCTTTTTGTCTACTCCATTAGACATTTATGAAAATGCCATAAAATCCCATAATATCAGTATGAATAGTACTAATCTTAGCAGGAAGTAATATTCATATACTGTTACATCTAAGTCTGACAAAGTCAAGCAAGTTATACCGTTTTACAGTATTTTTAATGACACTGTTAATTTTCCTTAAGTCACAACCATATTTGTCTTACTTACTTACTTAATACTTTTTTTTTAAGGAAATACTATTTTATTTTACTCTCTTAAAATAACTTCTGTTGTCATCGAGTATATAGTTCAAAACAAAGTGGCTGTTAGAGGTCCTCCCTGTGCTTTTATAACAAAATACCTTCCTATGTCAACCCTTTCAGACCCTAACCTTTTTTGGTCTGACAAAGTTGATAGATGAAAAAAGTTGTTTAGTTTTTTGTTGTTGAGTGCAACCAACTTTATTTTGTTCATTTGTTTTGTAATGCTCCATACCTGTAGGTCAGTGTAACTTCCATAAGCATTCACAACTCATTTAGTTCAAAAAGAGAGAAATTCGAAGGGTGTATCAGTTCAGAACTTTGTAAAAGTCAAACACATTTAAGTAGTTAAATATTTCAGAACTTAAATTTTATTTTTCTTCAATATTGGGTCCCGTTTTGTCCCATTTCTGAAGAATTAGTGAGCCAACAAATTGAGGAAATGACAAATCACCAGGCTACAGCAACAACAACAGCACTATAAGGCAATATTAACACTGATGCAAAGAAACACAGTGACACACAGCTGGAAGTCAGGCAATTCAAAATAAAAGCACTTGGAATGTTGCACTGCACATCACACTCAGCAGTGCATCCAAAAGGCACAACTCACAATAGACACATTTTAACATTTAGCATTTTGAGCAACTTGAAAAAAGCTTTTAAAAACATTTGTATTGTAATTCATATGACTCAAGAACTACTGGTGAGTGTGCTTTTGATACTTCAGACAATAGCCCTATCTCATCCTACACTGGCAGAGTGCAATATATCTGCAGAAACAGTGAAACGTAAGAAATGGCATTACAGCTTTTATTCTGTGATGTATCAGTAGCGATAGACATTTTGTGGATTAGAAACATTACAGCTGATTTGACCTTTGTCCATTTCAGGTGCTCTCTTTTTATCAGGGTCACCACAGTGAATCATTTGAATGGATTTTTCATGGGGGGTTAGGGTTAGAAATGCTGCTGCTGCTAATCCTAAGGCTGTATGCAGTACCCATGTTAACTGGCAAAAAGAGAACATTCTGAACCGCACCTACTGCTCATTTCCATTTCCAAAAATATTGTTACTGTGAAACAGAAAACAGTGAGACCAGGAACATAATAGTTTTAGGCCAAACTCAGTTTTGAATGAATCTGCAGATTCTGCGCTTGCCTCTGAGGGGCAGTGTTGACTAATACGTCTGGAATGTTGTTTGTATGTAAAGCATCATCTAAGGTTTTATGTAGTGGTGGGAAAATCTGCAACAATTTATAAGAGAGGAATAGAGCCAGAACTGACTTTTTACATTGGTTTTACATAATACATAATAGCACATAATATTTTGTGGAGAGAGTAAAAGACATTGAAATAGGCAGCATGTTTTAGTTTTAATCTAAAGCTGTAATTAAATGTCTAAAGGAAGACACTAATAAATATGTAATAAATATGATCATAAAGTATGCAGTAATCCTGCAAAAATGTGTAATCCTACAAAAACAAATCAATATACTGTGTCATAGCAAATACAAAACAATATGTGTAAAATTTGAAAAGGAAAATGAAATGGTAGGTGCAAAATAAATTACATTTTGGTTGTGTGTGTCAAATGCTGACAACAAAAATATCTAAGGCCACAGACGCCAGTTGATTGTGACAACAACATGGAAGAGCAGCAGCACTTTATATGTTGTTCATACTTGAGGTCGGCTCATTTAAGACCCCTTCAGCTGCATCTGAGGGTTGCACAGAAGAAAAGACTTTCAGAGATAATAAAATGTACACACAATCAAACCACACGCTTCAAGTGAAGTAAGGCAGGGGTATCCAAACTTTTTTTTATGGGGGCCACATATCCAAAAATAGAGGCGGAGGAGGGCCACTTATTAGAGCTAAAAAATCTTAATTCACCATAAAAAACAGGTCCCAGTAAGGCACTACAGACACTATTTTTCTTTTCTTTTTTTTTCCTTCTTTAATGCCAGGTCCATTGCACACAAACATAATATCTAGAAATAACACCATACATAACTGCTGTGTGTATATATACAAGTGAGAATGCCCGCTGCTGTGGTGTCACTAGGAGGAAGCAGCTGCACAAATCTGACAAGAGAAGAGGTGAAAGACATCTATGCACATGATAGCATCTTTTAATATTGGATTACTGTCCACTGGCAGCATTTTGCCCCCAGGCCATAGTTTGGACACCCCTGAAGTAATGCAACTGACCTCTCTTCAGCCTTCTCCGGGCAAGTTTGATCTGATCCTGGAGGATTTGAACCCAGTCTCGTGGGCCAGGCAACTTGTCTATCTTGTGTTCAGTACAATATTTTTCTGTAAATGCTAAGCAGAATTCACACTATTATTATTATTACCAAGATCTATATAATGGTTAAGTATTGGATCTTCTTCAATCCTACCTTTAATGGCACCTACAATGTTCTGGTCCAAGCCCTTTCGGTTATCATTGAGCCCTCTTTTCCTTTTGCCATTTGGTAAAGAGTTGGCCAGGGTAGCATCATCAAAAAAGGCACACACCTACACACAAAGACTGAGATGATTTGCAAGCCACTAAAAATGTGAGTATAGTATAAAGTAAAAAGAGACTTTCAGGAATGTACGCACCAGCTTTCTGAACAGCAGGCTGCCAGAGCGAGTGTAGTTGATCAAAATAGAATCTAGCTGAGCCTTTGAAATGAACACATCATAGTCCTCCACAAGACGTACCTCCGACTGAAACAGAGTTGAATGAGACTTTATTGGTGGCAATGTAGGACAATAGAGATTCTTGAAAAAAGGATTTACCTACAGCTCAGGGTTGAGGTGAGGTGCAAGTCCACGTGCGAGTTAATTCAATTTGCATAGTCTGATCTGAGCCATTGAAATTGGTATAAAATTAAAACTGAAATGGCATGTTGATTGGGATTTGAATTTTGTATTGATAACAGAACATGAATGACAAAAGTGTTGCTCAGACTTAAATATGGTGCATCACTGTCTCTAAAAAACAAACTAGATACAAGTGTGCCTTACAAGTGCCTGAATTAAAATTTGAGTTACTGTCCACAAGTCTAAGTCATCGGTCAACAAATCTGAGTCACAGGTTCACAGGTCCTAGTCGAGTCATGTGCCCTGGTATGGGGCAGCAGTAGCTCAGTAGGTAGAACCATTCACCCACTAACTGGAAGTTTGACGGTTCGAAAGCATATTCTGCTTTTATTGAACAGTGTTTGATCTAGTCTAATGTTATTTTATGTTACTGTGGCAACTTTACTACAAAAGATGTAAAATTATACATTAATTATACAGTCTGTAGCTTAGAAAGATCTTATATCTGTTGATAAAATATGAATGTAGCAGGGTAGTAGTGTAAAAATAATTTGTATATTGTCAAAAGAATGATCTGAAGATGTAAGACCAGGCCTTATGCATGATGGTTGCTTTGGAGGGAAAATGATGGTCGTGAGTTTTACTTTTTCTTACAAAAAGGTGATTTGGTTTCTGTGGGAGGCTGATGGACTGTCTATTGTAGGGTTAGGCTTAAATAAAGCAGACAAAGAAATGTTGATGACCTTTAAGGTATTATTCTGCACAGGTAATGCAGAGCATGGACTCACACTGACTCAGGTCAGTTTAATGTAAGGGAAGCATTGTTTCTTGTTGGTGGTTATGGTTATGAATCTTATAATAACTAGTGTATTAAACCAGTATAAAGTACCCCTTAATGTAATGTAATAATATGTTAAAGGAAATAATTTCTGGGTAGACAGTAGATAACTATAAAATAAAATATATTTTATAATGAACTCATGGGTTCATGAATATAACCCAGTAACATGAGCACTTAATACTATCTTCAGAATGTAAAGACAGTTTAGCAGTACCTCTGGGGCCAGATGTTTTCTCTGTTGATTCAAAAGAGAAGTGTGTTCACTGTTGGGACTCTCATTGTCCTGTCTTGCCTCCACTGCAATCTCAGAGGAAATGGACAGAATGTCAGCTCTGAATGGCTCTGGCTCTTTCTCACATTCACTTGTGTTTCCAGTCTCCGCAGGAGCAGCTGCAGTCGGTGAGGCCTGAGCTGAGGACAAAGCAGCCCGTCGAACAGTGGACACAGTCAGGGGTGGCACTTTATAGATTGGCCTCCTCTTGAAGGGTCTGAGTCGAGGAGCAGGGCCAGGCAGGTGAGGTTGGCATGGTGACGCTGCAGCCGGCTCCTGCTTTTCTAAAGATGCTACACAAGATAACAGATCATAAATTTTCTCCTTTTACGCACTTGTGATATCAGTAATGGTGTTTGTGAACTTACATTTTTGAGACTGCATTATTTTTCTCATGACACGTAGCTCCTGCAAAATGGCCTCTAATGTGTCTTTACAGTTACACATGCAGCAGGGCATCTCTGCTGCTGAGGGAGACACTATGACTGCTAAAAAAGTCAACATGCATTAGTGACAGTGTCAGAATACAAGTGAATGTACAGTATGTAGAATTTAGCAGAACCCTATATTGTTATTACACATCTGTTAAAAGCTTAGAAAACACATTTCTGTGTCCCCACCATTGACTTGATGTGCTTTGGTCAAATCCTTTGTGCTGTTGAGACCTCTCAGAGCTCTGGAGCGGGTGGTGTACTGGCCACAGCCGAGGCCATTGGTAAGTGTGGAGGTAATGGCTGAAGGTGAGCCCCCCTCTGGAGAGGTCCAGTTGTTGTGGTTATTCTCTGCAGGAAGCTGCAGAGGAGCAGGCTGTTGCCCCCAGGTCACCTGTCTGTCCTGGGACTGTTCTGGTCCTGGACGCTGATATCCCCTCCCAGTCTTGTCACTAAGAATCCTCATCATCCCTGTTATTTGCCTCTTTATTTCCATGCCCTCGTCGCCCAACCAGTCTACACAGGAGGAGAGTCAGTACATTTATTTAAAATATTATAAATATATAGAAATATATTATTACTAAGTTTTAAATAGATCTAAATATCTAAACAGAGATTCCATACCATCGGGCACAGTAGCATCTTTGGGCCCTCTAATGGCATCTTTATGACTCAGCGAGGGCTCTACAACTGCAAGTTAAACAGCACATTTTAACTTCAATAAAATATAACACCTGTTTAACTACAAATATAAGAGTATGTGTCGGACAATCCCACACCTAAACTGATTTTTAGTGTATGTTTGCAGTAATATAATGCTTTGTAGATCATGTGCGCTGCGATGCCGCTGAAGCAGAGCCCCCCACCCCTCCCATACAGGATCTACCACCTGTAGGTGGGATGAAGTAGTGAAGCGAGCAGCTTTGTGAGCTTCAACTAAGGTGAGCACTTAGTGCTGATGTCATGTGTAGACATTTGTCAGACAGTGCTTATTCTGTCTGTAGTAAGACTGTAATGAAAAAGACAGAATAAAACGACACATTTGTGCATACTTGAATAATGAGAGTTAGCTGTGGGTGAGACCGAGCCACTGACTGTGGGCATTGTCGTGGCCATGGCTTTGTTTACACTGCTCTGTGCTAGCACACAGCACACAGCGCCAGACAAACAGCCAGACACAGACGCGTCCCAAGGTCTCTCATCCCCCCGGAGCCTACCTTCATCCGTGACCAGTTTAAAGCTCTGAGACTTCCTGCTCCTCTTCCTTTCTCCAAACTCCATCTTCAGAGAAAAGCCTAATAGTCCCCAATCTGCAGCCGAGCCGCTCTTCAGACAAATCCACCAGTGACAGGGATACACTCGGCGGAATCACTGACCGTCTGCTTTATTAATCAGTTAATTTATCCTCAGGCTGCGCTGCACGCCCCCGGTCTGCATATGTTAATAAAACACAGAGCGCAGCGTTAGTGTGGGCTCATGTGGCATGTGAGACTTTTTTCCCTCTCTTTTCCATGTAGGCTAAATACACTAATTACTTTAATATTTAAATTCGTCACATAAGCTCTCCCTTTGCGCCACCTGATGGTATGTTCTCATCTTAAAGGTCGAGCCAGTCATTTGGCTGTGTGGTCCAGAGACAAACCTGGACTAGAATAAGAAAGTCACCACGGAAAGGTAGACTATTTGGTCAAAGATTATTAAGAATAAAGCATACATTTAGCCTAATCATTCGTCTTTTTCATATAAATGGGACATTCAATTTGATTTAAATGTTTAGGCCTAACAGGATCGACAAAGTTACAACTCTCTTTTACACGCTTCTGGAGTTGATGTAGGGAAGGCCAATAACCAGGCTTAACAAAAACATGCAGGTTTCTTTGCCTATAGAGATAGCGTTTACTTTTTTTTTTATCTAGAAATAGGCCAGTTCTACATTTAAACGTTTTACTTTAAATAAATTAATAATAATAAAAACTTAAAGGCTTTTAAGCCAAATAATAGAACTAGCTCTCTATGAAGTTCAAGTGAAATGTAATTGAATGACAGCTACTAATTTGTAGCCTATCTTATTAATCAGGTCTACAGCATTTATTTATTTATTTATTTATTTATTTATTAGGGTGTGTCTTTATCATATTATCATTTGGACCAGATAGCTTAATATTTACTACTTGCTCAAAGCAGCCAAAGTTAAACATTTTGGGGCTAAATCTACTGCACCCTAGAGATGACTATGAAAAACTGCTGGAGCTGACAGTCACATTATTGGGAGGAGTTCCACCTAAGGGTACTAAGTCCAGATACCCCGGTGCCTTCCATTGCGCACGCTGGATGTTGCGAGCCATCTATGCAATCAAGATGTGGCTTTTCAGAAATCAGTTTTGCATCCAAACAAGCCAGAGTACCAAGACAGTATCCATACAGTCATACTCTCAAAAGACATGGAAACATTTACTTCGTGTTTCACTTTTTGTGACTACTGTCTATGTCAAATACTGGTTCACTTTTACAGCACCTACTAAAGCCCCAAGAAATGATCTGCAGTTTCTGAAGGCACTGCAGAGTTACCCAGACAAAGAAGTCTCAAAGGCTGCTCTAGTGGTATTCTCCAGACATCTATGGTATTTATCAGAGATCCTCATTGACCTCAGCCTTTTTGATGATTCCACAACAATAGAGGAAAAGCAGTCCATGGTCCATGGCATGCACAACTGTCAGAGCTCAGGCGAAAAAGACTTCCCCCTATACAAGATCCATCTTCTAAGTCACTGCCTGATTTTTTCACAATATCTACCTTGAAGCTTTTTCAGATTTTGGAACTGGATCAATCCTTTCTTGCAAAGGATCCTCAACAATGGGAAGCTGAACATTCGTACAGAGTGGCAAAAGAGGTTGTAGTTGCATTGCAAGTAACAAACGATTCAGCAGAAAGAGGTGTTGCTCTCATGCAGTCTTTCAATGAATCATTGACCAGGAATGAGGAACAGAAGCAATTTGTCTTGCAAATGGTTGAGTACCACTGAAGTAAATTTCCAAGACCAGTCAAAGGAAATGACCAGTGAACATTGTTTATATTGTAATATTATTTCTAATGTCCGACACTTTCAATTTTATATAAAATTTGGTATTTGATGTTTTTTTACTATATGTCACACAACAAAAGTCACACACCCTTATAGAAATATGACAGAAAAACAGAAGTATTTACCCCCTTTTTAAAGAGGCCCCTAAATAAGTGGTACTCACCCTCAGAAGTCACAGAAATAGTTGAAATAAGGCTGGCCTGACTGCAATTCAACTGTCATTATACCACAAAACACAACTTAATTCATCATTACAAAAGGTAAAAGATAAGGAACCACACCAAACCTGCCTAAAGAGGACCATCTAAAGCTCACAAACCGGGAGACTGTTGTATCTGTCCACAAGACCACTCTGAACCATACACTCCACAGAGCTGGGCTGTGTGGAGGAGTGGCCATTACTTGAAGAAAATAATTACAAAACATGTTTTGTGTTTTGGCACGTGGAACACTCCCCAAACACAAGAAGGTCCTCTGTCCAGATACAATTAAAATGAGCCATCAATGAAAGATGCTCTGTGTAGCACAAACCTAGCACCTGACTGTGGCCTCTCTCTAAAGTGAAGCCTGGTGATGGCAGTGTCCTGCTGTGGGGATATTTGTCATTGGTAGGGACTGGGAAACTGCTCAGAACTGAAGGAATGAAGGATGGAGCTAAACACAGGACAATTTTTGAAGAAAACAACTCAAACTGTGCTGTAAAATGCCTAAACCTGAAGGAGCTTGAGCTGTTTTTAGATGAAGAATGAGCATAAATCAAGGTGATTTTATGAACCAAGTTCATAAACACTTATCCTAGAAAAGTTAGAGCTGAAAGTCCTTCAGAAGGTGGCTCTACAGAGTACTAACTTGAGGGGGTAAATACTTTTGTACGCTAAGTAAGTTTTCTCTTTTTCTGTCATATTTCTAATTTACTTCACAATATTTTTTTTTATTTTTTTATGCATTGACATAGTTGCTATGTGATGTAAAGTGACTGACATGAACCTCTCAATGATCCATTAATGGGGGTACATACTTTTTCTTGCCACTGTATTCTCAAAGCCTTTGAAATTATCAATTTCTTTTAATTTTTTCATTTTTATAGGCTACGCAGAGCAATAAAAAGTAATACATTCGTTAAAGTAGTTAATGGTAAATTGCGGCAAAATTTTTAGACAATACTAGTTCATTTGTTGGCTTTGTCGGCAGGTGGCGCTAATTCTAACATAAGCGCCACAAGTCTCCGCTTTCTTCCGCCAGAAGAAAAAGTACATGTCAACTTCCGGTAACTTAGCTTGTGTTCTTACCTTACAGCTCCCTTGAGTTACTGAGGAAAATTTAAACAACTAATTCTTTTCACAGCACAAAAATGGATATCCTTAAGGCCGAGATAGCAAGAAAGAGAAAACTTGTCGAAGAAAAGAAACTGGTTGATGTAAGTCGCTGAAAAGCTATTGTTTATATCAGGACTTTTGCGTAAAGGTAACACGGCTGCTAAAAGGATAGCTAACGTTAGATAATGTGTTTTCTTCTAATTTATCATTAACTTATTGTACTAACTCACGACTTATTCTTGGGTTTTGTAAGCGTTTGTGTATACAATTTAAAAACTGTATTAATATTTTATGAAATATGTAAAATAATCAATTGACGTGGTTTATCCCAGTTTATTCTAACAAACGCATAGCGTTATGTGGGACTGGGTACTATCTGTACTCTTTGTATTTACATGCTTAATTAATTACTTTATATGTAGTATTTTTAACTTCTGTGAAGACTTATTTTGATGAAGGAGGTCTACTTCATGTCTCATAATCAAAACAATTATATTTTAATTTTCAGGACTCCAAAAAGTTCTTTAAAAGGTCTGAACTGGCAAAGAAAGAGCAGGAAGATTACTTCAGAAGAAGTGGTTATAAGGTCAGCATTTTTTACTCACAGTAAGAACTGATGTTTCCTTTCAGCTTTGACTAAATCATGTTTTGATTGATAATGTGTGCTGATGATGGAAAGCCAATTGACTATACATATGAAAAGTCAAAGTGTGTTATATGCGTTTTACTGTGCTGTTTGTCCTCAACTTGCCACCGCTGCCTACATCTGTAGGTTCAGGGAGAGACTCCTGAGAGACAGGTAGGGCGTCAACTGTGCAGATGCATGACCAAAGGCTGAGACACACAAAAGCATCCTCTGCACCCTTTAAGAGGCAGGTAACATGGAGGAGCATTTTAGACCACTTAGTGTTTTATTATACAGTCAAATGTAAAGTATGTAAAGTAGTATTGAACTACACCAATCTATTCAAAGTGTAAATCAGTGTTAGACCCACAGGAAAAAATACATTTAGCCTATTTGCCTAATAGACTAAACGATTAAACTGAACCTTTTAGTAAGAATGCAATCACCACAAGCCAAGTACTACTGCTGTTGGCTGAGTTTGAACTGAGTATTCAGGAATGTGCTAGAGAGATTATACTTTTAAGCCCAAATTTATTCATACCCTGACCAATGGTTAAAACAATACAGTGACTAAAACACACAGGCAAAGTGGTTAAGAAATGGGTGACAGGGAATGGGATGAGCATCCTGAAGTGGCCAAGACCAGAGTCAGTATGTGGAGAAAATTGAAGACCAGAGAACTGAAAAGGATGACTTCTAACATCAAGAAACTGGAGATCTATGCAAAAAAGAATGGTTCAAAAAACTTGTCAACAGTTATAAAAAAAAAAATTGACAGCTTAGATAATAAATGCTTTTACCACTGCTTGTTGAGAAAAGGTATGAATAATTTTGGACACAGACCTTTTTGTTAAAAATGTACAATGAAATAAAAAATAGTTAAATATCTCAATAGTAATTTACCACAATGCCTTTGCCACTTGTTGTGTCATCTCCAGACAGATGCATGCAACAGATTAAAAATTCACTTTACTTAAAAATTCAGTGGGGATATGAATAATTCTGGGCTTAACTGTATTGACTGTTTGCAAAACGCACAGGAATGGAGAAAGGAAGCCAAACTGGTTATGACACAGTGTGAATAACAGCATAAAAATACTGATTTAAAATCTACCACTGCAATAAGCTATGCTTTCTATTTTGCAGAAATATCCTTTATTTCTGTGTTAATACAATACAATTAAACACATTAAGTGGCGCTTTTGAACTGTTTGCTGTACATGTGTCCACTTCAACGAGGCAAGCCTTTGGTCAGTTTGTTTTCTCCATATTTATTGTGCTCTAAAATAATCTGATTTTTGATTGCTTGGATGCATGTGCCTATGAAGCATGAGCTAGTGCTGTATTTTGAGTTTTAGCACTTTTTAGATATGTTTCTTGAGTTTTACCAGTAGAAAGCACTCTCACATAAGTTGCATTCATGCAGTAATCATAGTACATCACCAAAGTCAAGAGTCTGTTGGAGGCACACAAATCAGTCTGCTGCATGCTTTAGTTTTCAAATTACAGCCCTACTCAACAACACAGTGGATGCCTTTTTCTGTTTGTAGTGATTATGAGTTTGCAGTTTTCCAGAGAAAAACATGTCCTCAGTAACAATAATTTAGTTTAATGCTCCATTCTTGTTTTTTAGGTTGATAGTGGCGAGGAAGACGAACCATCCACTTCAAACAACAATCCAGTGTTGGAGTTAGAATTAACTGAAGAGAAACTGCCCATGACACTGTCCCGACAGGAGGTGTGTGAGAACATAAAGACCATCCAATACTATACCAGTGACTCAACTTGCCACTGTACATTTTTTTTTTTAATTATATGCTTTGTTTCTAATAGGTCATCAGACGGCTGAGAGAGCGAGGGGAGCCGATCCGGCTTTTTGGGGAGTCTGACTATGATGCTTTCCAAAGACTCAGGAAGATTGAGATTCTTACTCCTGAAGTAAACAAGGTATGTCCCAAGTTATAATATTATTTATATTTATATATATTATTATTTATTATAATATAATAAATTATATTATGATGATGAACTGTAATGTTTTGCGCTATGTTTTAAAATTAGCACTAGCTTTGTCTTCAATAAGAAATTTATTCCACTTTATTGATGTGATATAATGTCATTGTTATGCATCTAGGGTTTGAGGAATGATCTGAAGGCTGCCATGGACAAGATTGACCAGCAGTATCTGAATGAGATTGTTGGAGCAACAGAAGGTGGAGAGTTGGACACCCAACATGATCTGAAAGTGCATGAAGAAAACACCACTATAGAAGAACTTGTGGTAGGTATATTAATACAATTTCATGGTAGTGGTCCCTGCCACGCAAATAAATAAGCTGTCTGAGAATTCATAGGATACACACTAGATGGTGCTGTTAGTAAAAAGTGTGTAAAGTGCGTCTCAATCTGGTCGATCTAATTTTTTTTTTTTATTCTAACCAAGGAATTGTTGTGTGTGCACTGAGATTTATGCTAAAAGCATTTATATTTGTTCAAGTGAATCACACTAACAGACCAATGATACCAAGCGTAGTATCAACCAACCATGGCAGGTGTGAACACGCTCTAAATGCATTGTATAACAAATGTATTTACAATTAAGACCAGTTGTGTATTTTTCTGCTTTCCAAATACTCACCTTTTATTCTAGGCTCTAGGCAAGACTCTGGGGAAAGGAGATGATCATGGAGACCAGGATGTTATCGACAAATATTTAAGGGTAAGAAATTATGACCTTTTATGATGGTTTAATCTCTTTAGAAAACTTATATTATAGTTTTTTGGCTATGATGTATGTTTTTTTTTTGTCCCCATCCCTTTTTCACAGTAATATAAACTGAAAGTTGTGATGCTACCAATAAATTATTAGGTTATTGTTTTCCTAACGGACCTTTTTATTGTATTGTAGTTCCTTCTTGGTGTTTGGGCCAAAGATCTGAACAGCAGAGAGGAACATGTGAAGCGCAGTGTACAGGGCAAGGTGGCCAGTGCTACACACTCACAGACTGAGTCCTATCTCAAACCTCTCTTCAGGAAGCTCAGGAAGAAAGTAGGATTCTGAAAGAAAGTGATGGCATCCCAAAATTATTTTCCTCCTTCATTCTCCAGCTCTGAATGTTTCTAAATATCTTTCAGAGTTTACCTGCTGACATCAAAGAGTCTATCACAGATATCATCAAATTTATGTTGGAAAGAGAGTATGTGAAGGTAAGTTGCATTATGTTAATATCATATTTACTTTATATCATTTACTTTTTACATATTTACAAATATGTTCCGGGGTTATTTTTTATAGGCAAATGATGCATATCTTCAGATGGCCATTGGAAATGCTCCCTGGCCTATTGGTGTGACCATGGTGGGAATCCACGCCCGTACTGGAAGAGAAAAGATCTTCTCTAAACACGTGGCTCATGTTCTGAACGATGAAACTCAAAGAAAATACATTCAGGTGAGGTGTACTGTAAAGCTGCTCAAACTCTGGATAGTTCAGTAATTTGTAAATGGTATCTATCAAAGATTCTTAAGGGGTGGTAACTTTTTTCCTTAGGTAATTGTGCTGTGACCAGGGGTGAAAGTAAGCCGGTACGGCCCGGTACTACGTACCGGCATAAGATTTAGAGGGGGTATGCAGTACCAGGTGGAAGGAGATCTGCTGTCCGGCCGGTCTTTGCAGCTTTAACACACATTAGAAAGCAGCCACAGACCGCGGTCGCTTATATGAGAGAAAAAAAATCTGACGCTAAAGCATGTGAACCAGGCAGTGCTTTATCTCATCATATATGTGTCTGTGTGGTTTTAGTGGCTTATGATCGCTCCATGATGTGATTTAATGCACAGAATGAGCATGCGCGTCTTAAGCCCAACGCACAAGGGACGCCGCAGCGCATCAAATTACACCGAACACGGCGCGTCTCGGCAGTTGAGAGGGCTTTAACATAAATAACGTGGAGTTTAAAATATGTGTTTTTCCGGTTAATAGCTCGACATAGTGACAGAAGTCGCTCAGGCTGTGTGTGGACAGACTGGGCTGTTCTATTAGTGAGTTATTAGCGAGTTAGCAGCAGAAAGGAGTTTCCCATGCTCTGACTGCAGCAGGAGTCGGGAGCTGCCCTCTGAGCAGCAGCTACTGTCCCTCGGTGTTTACAGCTGTGTGTCTGTGTCACACGGCGCAGAGAACCATCTTTGTTACTGCAGAAGTACGGGGGGCCATGTGTTTTCAGCCACCGCCACACGCCCGGTGTGAGGGCTCTCACAGAAAACAATAGGGGCCTTTTTTTTTTGTTTTTTTTTGGGGGGGGGCATGTCTGCATGTCCGGTGTGTTTTGGCCTTTATAGGGTATGTTTGATTTGTTGTCAAACCCCATATAAGCCCTGTCTATATTTTTCATTTATAGTCTAGATTCATTCTCAACCACGTATCTGCTTTTTCTGCTATTAAAAATATATATGTAGACGTAATTTGTCATAGTACTGACATAAGCAAAAATCTACTTTCACCCCTGGCTATGACTGAATGGTGCCAATAAAACACATCCAATATAATAATAACAATCCTTCTTAAACATATATTTACATGCATTAAAAACATTTGTATTTTGTTCCTTAGTTATGCAGTCCTAGAACCTCAATTTGTCTCTCAGCCAAAACTTGAGCAGTTCCTCTGTGGCATATAGTTGTTGTTTACATTTATAATAGCGACTTTTCATAGCATTACATTACATACATTTCATTGCAAATTTTAATTCATTCCATACAATGAAATACTATGTTTTCTCAAATCTATTTTACTCCTTTCCTACTAGGAGTGTCCTATTAATTATCTACATTTGTATATAACCAAAACAGACCTTACAAAATGTTTATTGTCTGTTCTTGATGTTTATATATATTCACTGATCACTAACGACCTGTTTTTTTTCTTCTCTTTTTATAGGGGCTAAAAAGGCTAATGACTATCTGCCAGAAACACTTCCCAACAGATCCATCCAAATGTGTGGAGTACAATGCTTTATAACTTGTTTTTAACTTATGTAACTAATACAGAACCAGCTGCAGAAATCTTGTATAAGGGAAATTCTACCATCACTTTAGTGTACCTTAGTGGTAAATACTTAAAGTACACATGGATTGGAACAACTGAAAAATGTCATAATGTAAACAAATTTTCTTGTCAGCTAATATTTGGGTTGTACAATGTCGAAGCTAGCCTATATTTGTTATATTTTTTGCTTATGGTACACTGAAAAAAGAATACTATGTACTATGAATATTTTAAACCGCATGTGTAAGTTTTATTACACCCAAAAATGCTTTTTCTTTTCTAGACATCTCTCAAAACAGCTACCTGTCTTTTGTCGCAAAATAAAATGTTACTTGTTGAACAAATTGCTTCAATTGTGGGTTTCTGCATTATTTCAGGACATGTTTATTTGGAAATGCTCTCTGTCTTCTACAGCTGGATTGTTGAATGAAACTATATTTAGCAATCAGCCTTTTCTGTCAGTCCGGAAATGCCTTCTCATAAAAAAATTATCATCTGGAGATGGAGATGCAGTTCCAATCGCAATTTCTCTGCATAATTGAATCATTCCAAACATGCTTCTTTCCATAGCAGTGATTGAACCATGAACCCTGTCTAAAACCAGCATGTGTAACTCGCAGGTGATGGAAACCTTCCAGTGGACTGCTAAGACGGTGAGGTCTGCCGTCACTCTCTGACCTTATTACACTGGGTAACCATGGTGATTGGATCTGTTCCGTGTGTTCACAGTGCATTCCAGGCTGCGTTCAACGGCATCACTGGTTTCAGTCCGTCAGCTCTGAACACGTCACGGCCTGAACTCTGGACAGGTTGACAGTGAATCAACTATCCTTTGTTGCCCTTTTATCCTTTCCTCTGCAGCTCTAGTAAGTAAAGGACACACGCATTTTAACTCTGCAGCGTAAGAGATGACCTTATTGCTTCTGTCTATTCATAAGACCTTGAGCTGAAGCCACACAAATGTTTTAGTTCTAGGCCAGCGTGGTGTAATGTTTCATGACGTATAAACCTTGAAATTAGTGTTAAATATTTGCAGTTTCTTTTTTTTTTCTCTTAATCCTGAGAGTTTTCTTATCTCCCAGGCTCGAGGTATGCCTAACAGACTCAGATGACGAAAACGCTGACCTTATAAGCCCCTTTTCTCATTTTTTAAAAGATATTGTCTCTGCCCATCTGTTACTGCCTAAACCAGACATGTCCAATGTCCAGCTTAGGGGCCAGTCATGGCAAGATTTCATATGGCCATTGGGTACTATGATAAAATGTATTGCGTATGGCCCAACAGCACAGTCGGACAGCATTTTCAATAGCTTTGTCTGACTAATGACTATCTGCCAGAAACACTTCCTGACAGATCCAGCCAAATGTGAGAAGTAATAACACTTCTCAGTCGGAACTTTGTCTGTACATCTGCACATGTTATTTACTACTCTCAAGCCAGCAGAAGTGGGTAGAGTAGCCAAGGATTTAACTCAAGAACTAGTACTAGAGTACTGTTACTGCAAAATAATATTACTCAAGTAGAAGTAAAAAGTATGTTGCGATAAAACTACTTTTAGTATATTTTATTCAAAATGTAAATGTAACAGATAATGTAACAAATTACTATCTGCAAGCCAGTTACTTCGATTACTTGTTTTCCAGTTATCTAAAAGAAATTCCTGTTTGAATGTATGACATGCGCACGAGCAAATACTTGTATTATGTTGCTTATTAAAAATATTATGCTTATTTGGTCATTAGTTAGTGAAAATATTGGGCTGGATTAGATCTGTCCCTCTTCGTGAAACGTTTGAACACTCCTGGCCTAAACTGCTCTATAATCTATTGTCCAAACTCCATATCTTTAATGAGATCTGCCACTAGGGTCCTCTCCCCTAATGACCTCCATGTTTATGTCTGACCCCATTCGTGAGGTGAATAGAGCGGATAAAGCCGTCTCTTTTGTTTGCGGCTTGGATTCTCTGTGTGCGGGACGTGTGAGACATCCTCTTAGTGTCATTAACACATTCAGATCTCCAGCCCTGGTGCGAGGATTCTCTTCATCTTCCTTGTATAGATGCATACATTAGCATGTCTAATCAAAGCAATGGTGTTTTTGTGTGGTATATTTCCAGGAAATAATTTAGTAGGCACTTGACAAGATTCATATAAGGTGATAATGTTGTGGGGTACAGGTTTGTTTTGATTGGTCTGGTGCTGTTTCCTCACTAGACAATTTATTCAAAATGTTACTCATGTAAATATAACATAGACCGTGTTACTCATTACTACAAGTGATAGGCGCTACCACACTTTAAAGATTCGATACGATACTGATTACTTTTTGGGGAAGTTTATTTGATACCAATACTGATAATTTCTTATGAGTGAATTTTTTTCAGCCTTACTATTATTACCCTAAGACCAATCACATAAAAATTACTTTGTGCTGTTGCTAGTAGGACCAAATACATTCATGAGTACTACAAACAAATTATCTAACTTCTTGCCAGATGATGTAGATATACCACCAGTGTCACACATTAGCATGTCAAATTAAAGTAAAGGTGTTAAGTGTGGCATTTTTCCAATAATTAATTTAGTAGGCATTTGACAAGATTCATAGAAGGTGATCATACTGTGGGGTATAGTTTTGTTTTGATTGGGTTGGTGCTTTTTCTTCACTAGGGCTGTGCAAATATTGCAAATTGATTATTAGGATTAACAGGTGTGATCTGAAAGAATTAACTGATTGACATATTCACGTTAACTTTTATTTAGACAAATCTAGAATTCTGTTAAGCCAGACCTGTTTACTTTCTTAGCAAAGTGCATTGCTTGTTCTTAGCCTAACCTGTCATTCTTTTGATAGCAAAAAGAATGATCTTTTTATCCAGGAGTGGAACAAATGGGTCATATTTAAATGCAATTTAAAAAACATTTAACCAGATAAGAAAGAAAAATATACACAATGAATATACAGCGAATCAAATACACCCAGCTAAAATCTCCCACAGTATTGTTGCTATCTTTACTGGCTTGAAGAGGTTGTAAAACCACTTCATTTGAAAAGTGAATGGGTCAGGCTTACAGTATTACTTTTTTAATATATGATGAGCAACTGGGGCTTAGGTGGTAGAGCGGTCATCCTGTAACCGGAGGGTTGGCGGCTCGATACCGGCTTTCCCCAGTTCTTACTGCCACTTTGTCTGTGGGCAAGACACTTCACCCAACTTGCCTCTATGAATGTGTTAGTGTGATTGGTGGTGGTCAGAGAGACCATAGGTGCAGAATGGCAGCCACGTCTCCATCAGTCTGCCTCAGTGCAGCTGTGGCTACAGAAGTACCTCACCACCACAGAGTGTGACTGAGGAGTGAATGAACAGTGCACCTAATTGTAAAGAGACTTTGAGTGTCCAAAAAAACTCTGTATAAGACCGAAGCATTATTATTATGCCCACACTTCTCTTTTAATGCTGACTTTACAAATTATACAACATTACAAACATTCTGAAATTTGGATTGCAGTGATTACTTAAAAACACACCCCCATTCTGCACCAAAATAAATACGAGTTTTAATTTTGTTTCTTAAATCCAGCCTTTGTTCTGTGTTATTGCTGTGACTATGCACACCTCATTCCCTGTCGTAATCATGGCTCATCCCCTTTTACATCTGGCGTAGCTGGACAATGCTTGGATGTTGCCAAGCACCTGAGCAGCCAAGGTGTACCCTATTACTGGTTGGATGCATGGAGCTTTTTTTGCCCATTTTTCTTACATTGTTAAGGCTGATTCACTCTTTGAAGCCCCTGTTCTTGGCTTATGTCACAATCCACTCTGCTAAATTGATCATCACCACCTTCAGAGTGCTCAATTTATTGCTTGGGCATAAATGGAGCGTAAAGGTCAAAGCATTAGTTAAAATGCTAAAGCGCTCACTGAATGCTGTGGGTCTTTTAGAGGCAGAGAGAAGACATATGACAGGCAATATGTTCATGCAAATACTGCAACACCTGCTATTCATTATCCAAAATACTTGTACTTGTCTGGTACATCACTTCCCTAGGCAAAAAAAAAGAAAAGAAAAAAAAAAAGAAAATGGCTGTGCTCTCAACTCCGTCTTGCTTTGTTGCACACCTCATTAAAGTTCATTTGCCACAGCAGCAGCATCCAAACCCATCTTTTCATTTAAATCGGGTTTGTGTTACAATGATGAAGCTATCTCCATGGTGAACAGCATGGCAACGGCTTTCTTTAGAGCAGAAAAGATGAGGGAACAAACATTAGACAAGAGCATTTCATATATGCTTTTAGTACAATGATAAAATTCTGCACAGTTCAGTGTGATGAATGAAGAGGCAGTCAAAGGAAAGACAACAATGGCCTGGAAGCCCATGTGTAGGGAATGGACTCTCCACTTGGACTCTCAAGCTTTTTGGATAAAACAAATGATATGAAGCATGAGGACAAGAAAATATGCAGTCATACCAACATAGTAAACTCTTTGTACTTAATAATCAGGCTATAGGAATTATTCTCAAAATTTAGCTGCAAGTACAGGGACTGGGGTATGATGTAACTGTGATGTAACACTATTTTTGAACTAAAAAAAGAGTGAAAGATGTCATTGGTATACTGCCCTACAAAGGAAAAAGACAGTAACTACGATAACAGTGAAACTGAGAAAACAGGATTTCTCTAAAATGGGACACAACTGAGTCCTAAAACTTTGTCCTTAATTAAAAGCAGATGATATGAAGCCTGTGTTCAGACTTAACTCAATTTTGACAAAATATGCAGATACTGTGTTTTACCTTTGTTCAGCAGTATTGTTGTCTGTTATTATAGAGCATAGAAAAGTGGAATGTGGACAATGTTGTCTTCTTTTTTTTTTTTTTTTGGATTCACAATAATTAGCTTTATATTGTCTCAAACCAGCTAATTTACTAGTTTAATTCAATTATTTGCTTGTTTGGTAACATCTTATAATTAAAACAAAAGTTTTTGCTTGAGTCCATGTGAAAGGGACTGTGGTCATAGCTACATTTATATGACCAAACCAGTTGGATTAAAAAAAAATTGTAATTTCTATTTTTGCCTGAAAGACACGCAACCATATCACAGTGTATTTACTTATAATATACTGTATGTCATACTTACTTAAATGTTATTGTTAGTAGTGGATAGTTACTTCAAAGTAACCTTCTTTTGCATTTGTCTGTCTTAGAAAAACGGACACAAACTCAAAGCTCCATATATTGCTGATTCTACTGACAGCCTCTAGTTGTTTAATTGGCTAACTAGTCAGTGAGGTCTTGGTTGACTAAAAATGTATTAGTTGATTAGTTACATGCATGCTTTGCATCAATAAATTTGGTCAAATTTCTTACTTGATAACTTTTATTTTTTTATTTTCAAGTTAACAACTGTGATATTTTTGTAGATAAAAATATATTTTAATGCCAGCTTTTCTTGTTTTATGTTTTATTACCTAATTAATGTGATGTCACTTGTATGTAACCCCCCACGTGCCCTTGGGTGAAGAATCACTGTGTTGGGCATGACTTTGGTCAACTAGAGCCCTAGTTTGTACAGGACCAGAACAAGCTCAGACAGGACAAACTGAGCACTGCTCAAGAAGGACACAGGCAAAGCATTGTATGTTTGCTGTTAACGTGCACTGAAAGTAATAAGTGTATGTTGTGGAAATGCAATCTGCACTTTCACCACCAAATATCACCAAAAAAAGTCAAAGACAACACACCCCGCCCTTCAATGTGAGCTGAAGGTCTTCATCTATGATGGATTAACCCTCAGTGTGATAACAGCTGTTGGTGTTAATATAAATAATGCAGCAGTGTATCCATATGTAAACCCACAGATGTTTGTTGGAAAACATGTTGTAGATGCCTGGTCCTTAGTTAGACATTCTATTGATGATTGGACCTTAGCTGGCCCCATGTGTGCTCCTGTCTCAACTTAAGGACAATCCTGACCCCAGCTTCTCTCATCTGTTGGGATGAACTGTTCCCTTTCTGTTAGATCTGCTATGGACTTGTACTGTTTTTATTTTATAAATATTTTATTGTGAACAATTAGCAAATGACCTATATATGCAACTGTCCTGGACACATTTACTGTCTGTCCTGGGAGTGGATTTCTCCTTCTGTGGTTCTCCTTGAGGTCACTTTTCCCATGTGTTTTTGTCATTGAGTTTTTTATTACCCTGACAGAAGGTCTCAGGACAGGGGATGTTGTCTTTTACAGTCTGTTTACTAGTTTGTTGTTTTTCTGTGAAGCCCTTTGAGGCTACTGCTTTTGTTATAGCCTATGGTGTTAATCCCAATCTCTTTGTAGGTCTATAAAAGGCTATGTGCCATGAGACATAAAGGTAACCCTTGATTTAGGCTACTGATGCATAAACAGGACTGTACAGAGAGAGAGAGGAAGAGAGACAGACTCAAAGTTGCTGCATAGGAACTATCGACCTTGTTTTAAAATAAAAAAAATCAATAGTTTCTCAAGATAAAGCGCTGTCTGTCTCTGCAGTTTTCTGTTAAGCATCCATTTGACTGCTGAGCCTCGTAGTTGTTGGATTTTTCCTTTTGATGCTGTAGACTGGCCCGTAAACACGCCTACTTAAGTGCCTGCGCTCTGTGGACACACACGCCTCAGACAGTGAGTGGGGATTTGCTCGAAGTTGCTGCGGAGGAGCGGAGAGGACGCCAGCCCGTCTGATGCGTAAAAAACACGGCCACACACGCACGGGGGGAAGACGCGCGAATTCTTGCTGAGGGACACATGTTGGAGGCGGGCTGCGGTCATTTCTAGTGGCGCCATGGAGGGGTTACAAGCCGAAAACGCCGGACTTGACATCGGGGAGGAGGAAAAGTACCGCGCTGTCGCCTTTGACACGGCTCTGAGCACGCTGGTGGCGGTGCTCGTGTACGTGCTTGTCAAAGTCAGCCTAGACGGGATCAGACAGTGGAGAGCCCGGATTTCGGTGCTCATCGTGGGCTCCGGACCCGTGGGGCTCACCGCTGCCCTGGTCGCTGTCCGCTCGGGAAAAGTGCTGAAGCTGACCGTGCTGGATGAGAGGTACCGGAGCGCCCTGCTGTGCCGACCCCAGCAGATCGCACTGGACCCCCGGAGCGTTAAGTTCTTGCTCGGACTTGGTGTAGACTTTGATAACATGGAAGGCTGCTGGCACAACGAACACTTCTTCACAAGGATAGGCGTGTTTCAGGAGTACCTGCTGAGCATTCTGGAGCAGAAGAAACACAAAGTGGACGTGAAAGTGCAGCTGGGGACCAAGGTACAGTATCAGTATATCCAAAGTATGTGTGTTGACCTTAGGGTAGGGTAGCTTCGTCTGTCCAAACCTGATCCTTTCTTGGTGACAGGGGTCAGAGAAAAGTCAGCTTGGGGCCCCTTTCTGTAAAGCTCTGATAGTACTAGTGGCAAGACATTGTTATCAGGGAAATAACAGCTGGGAGGCAAATTTCACCTGTAGACTGTGCATATCAGCTTATTGTTCCAATATAAACATACTTCTACCTAAGTTACAGCAAAAAAATTGAATTGAAACTGACAGTGTTCTCTTGTGATTTTGGAGAAGCAGACAGAAGCATCGCAAGTTTATTTGAAGCCACTATAAAAACACTTAACCAACAACTATTAAGACGTTTAACGCTTTATAAACAACAGCTAGTTCAAATGTTGTTTAAACACAGTGTATTTAGATTCAGAATACTTTTTATATTTTTTATTTGTTCATCTTCTATACCAGGATTTGGCCAGTTTGGGTGCTCCCAAGCTCTTTATCTCTAGATTATTCTGTTCACAGAATCTTTTGTTATAATGAGGAGAGTTACATCATTTTTTAATAAAATGATTTTTTATTGTCAGTTATCTTTCTAGATTATTACAACCTGCTGCTACCCTTACATATAAGCTGCTCTATCTGGTGCCAAAATATGAGTCTACCTGTCAGTGAGAGTTAACATTAACTGTGTAAATACTTGGACATAAAATGATATAAGACGTTTTGGAGTCAGTTCATTCGTTGATGCACTACCTATCTAGAACATGACCTGTAGAAGAAAGTCAGTTATGTAGCCATGCTTTTGTTGCTGTCCCAGTTTATTCAAAGCCCTATACTCATATCATTGTAAGAGATCACTTTGCACATTTACACCTGATCTACAGACAAAGCCCAGAGCTACACTATTCTGTGTCCCAGCAGTCTGAAAGCAGAGCCACCTGATAAAGCACTGGATTATGTAAGCTGACCTCTAACCTCAACAGGGGAGGGAATTTATTTAATGTTCTGCACTGTTAAGAACAAAAAATAAAGTGTCACACCTCATTTTACAACTTGAGCTACATTTGTGTTATTGTAGGCAAACATTTTAATTAATTTCAAAGCCTACAGTGTGGGTTTTATAACTTTGGCTGGATGAAAGACAAATGATGAGAACAAATCCCTAACCTCCTGCCAGACCAACAAAAAAAGACATAACCTTCTAACATTAAACCACACTGCTCTTAAGAGATAGGGCAGTATTCAGTGAGTCAAAACAAGCCTTTATTAACATGACATTTAGATTTTACAGAGGTGGAAGAAGTAGTCCACATCTGTACTTAAGTAAAAGTAATGCTACTCAAAATATTAGTAAGTCACACTCTTCAGTTACACTTGGTGATTGTAAACTACTTCTGTTGCCACAGCTGCCCTGGAGTAGACTGACAGATAATGTGGCTGCCCTTTTGCCCTATCCGACCATCACCAATCACACTGTCACACTAATAGATTCTTACAGGCAAGGTGGGTGAAGTGTCTTGCCCAAGGACACAACAGCAGTATGCAAATCTGTAGTGGGGCACCACCAACTCTCCGGTTAGTGGGTAAACAAAGCTACTGCCATCCCACTATTAGTTTGGAAGTGAAAGTAAAACTGTTATGTAAGTACACATATTGACTGTAAAGTTTCCTTACATAGAAAGTACTTATACTTTTACCACTACTACTGCTGCTAATACTACTACAACTACTACTACGGTGACTAGTACTCCAAAAACTACCACCACCACTATCACTTTTCCATCAAGGTAAAAAAAAAAACCTAAACTCATTTAGAGATTTAAGAGCGCTACAGAAGTAGCTCTCCACTACCAGTCTGTGACTGAGGAGTGAATGAGTAATGCAAATGCAAGTGCTTTAACTGTCTAGCAAGGCACTATTTAAATTAAGTGCATTATTAATATAATTATTAATGGACTAATATTTGTTTTTTGCACCAGCGATTAGTCAAAACAGTTTAAAAAATGGTTGTGCTTACTTTTTGAGCTGTGAGCACAAAAATGCCCCTCCAATGTAAAAAGGACTTTACACATAAGCCTCACCACAATCCGTGCTCTTATCAATAAGAGCTCATGAGAGATAGTTTGTAGGTGATTCTACCAAAGATTTTCTGGTTCACACAGAAGCTGTCCATGGATCCTCAGCTGCTTTTTAATGAAGGGGCATGGCTCTACTGGCAGCTTTTCCCAGCTTCTCCACTTCTCCCTACAGCTCTCCCACTCCCCTGGGCTGGAAACACAACATAATGGTGTTCTCTGTCGTCTCCCTCTTATTTGTACAGCAAAAAACTAGCTATTAGCAGATTGTGACCAGCTTCTTCTGGAATTAACCCCTCAAGCTTTGCAAGGGAGCAAAAGATGTTTTAATTAGAACAGTCTAGAAATCCTGTGCTTTGGAAAATTGTGCACCTGAAGACCTCAGGAGACTTACCTGTTCTGGGAATATTTGTGTCAAAGCTAGAACTCTATGACGGCAAGCTGCATGTAGTTAACATTGGTGGCCATTTCTCTGTGATTTTTCCCATCACGGTGAGACTGGCCTGGATCAGAGTCTGGATGTCACATCTGATATCTGCTGATGTCCTCCCCACACTGACTCAGCCTTCTCTATCCATGCAGGCAGGGCTCTGATTGCAACAAACTTCACTTTTGTTTACCATCACTGCCTGCTTTACTATTATCTTGCGAT
The DNA here is from genome assembly GCA_020698575.1 of Bostrychus sinensis. Lineage (NCBI taxonomy): Eukaryota > Metazoa > Chordata > Actinopteri > Gobiiformes > Eleotridae > Bostrychus > Bostrychus sinensis. The sequence goes on along the minus strand of CM036251.1, from coordinate 28,647,521 downwards.
TAGATGGGACTGCGATGATATTGGCTGTCTGGTGCTCCAAAGACCTGTTGACCATTGTTGAGCTTGAACATAACAGAACATAGCATTACCAAAGCAATTACAACCACTAAAACTCTTTATTTTCCCTGCCAGCCTGTCTGTCACCTCCATTTTGTCCTTCTCTGTCAAGTAGCTGGTGTTTTACTGAGGCCCTTTGATGCATACAGAACACTGGAGTAAATCTGTGCGAGGTGTACAGCTGCCAAAAGTTGCGTCTTGGGCAAAATAATAGTATGTTACAACCTTGCACTTGTCTAATTATTAATAAGAACACTTGTCACAGAGTTTAGTTTTAAGGATGTAATAATGCTAAAATCATAATCATAATGTTAAAATTATTACTACTACACTAGAGTGATGAAAAGTGCTGAAATAGACTGTGATCTGCAGCAGGATATTTTCTTTTGAATTCTAGCACTTAAAACTAGAGTCATTTAATTCTATGTATTTTTCTGAATACATAGAATTACTCTAGCGTACTCTGACTGAAACTTGTATAAATGTTAAGGATTGTCTTAGCCTTAGTTGGGCTTTAACTGCACACTTGACACACATGGAGAAAGTTAGTCAAAGCAATAGTTTAGTAGCACATAATTAGTTTAAAAATGCCATTGCATAATTCCAGTAAAAATATACCCCTCCATGAGTGATGTATTCAGATAAGTTGCGCACGTAGTCTGGATACAGTTCTTTCCCATTCATTTTTATGAGGGAGTAGACTGAAAACACTGAATTAGACATTTTTAGATGGCATAAAGAGATAGTTTATTATTTATTTATGCTTGTCAAAATTTACTACAAATTGATAGCACCTAGAACTGTCAGTTCCATTTACTGTAGTTCACTTAATATTGTAGTATTTGTGGTGATTGATAGGCCTAGATAAAATCTGAGCATACATTCACAAACAGTTGGTCTGACACATTTCTATAAATTCTTGAGAAACGTGTCTTGCGTTTATATTGCCTTTAGCTAATATGCTAATTATTAAAGCTAATTGCTATGTTAAAAGTCTGATTGATAATACACTTGTTAATGTTATCTAACCAGGCTGTATTATTACTCAAATGTGGTCTATTGTTTTTAAGTTGTCAAAACCATCTTGATTATTCATAATTTGCTATATTTTGTGGATAATGTTACCTTCTCCATAGAAAATGTACTGTGTTATGTCTAGTTTATGGAACACAGCTGTTTTCAAATTTTAGGAACCTATTATATTCATATTTTGTACTTTTTAATTTGTTGTTTATTTTCATATTTTAGACAGTTTTTTTCTATTAAGTCCTTAAATCTGACAGAAAATGGCTTTACTTCTTAAGATGTCACATTCTGTCCCCACAAATGACCAACCTCAATCAAAATGGCTATGACTTGTTTAGTTCTCAAAACACATTCATACTCAGGACCTATTAGCTGTGGGAGATAGGTTCTGTTTTTTTAACTCTTCTGGCATTTTATCAGTCCTGAATGAAAGATTGTGACATAGCTGGACAAATGTGTTTTGTATCACCTGACCTTTATCTATGGGAATTTATTTGTACACATTACCGTGTCCCTTCAAGGCTACCATAAGTGCTCATGGTTTAGAAGGGAGGTACTGTACAGTGTATTTTGTATAAGATTGCCATTTGCCATTAGATGCCACAATATTTAGATAAAATGATTAGGCCTACATTTGAATACTTTTCTTATGAAAATATTGTATTCTTCTAGTTCTCAGAGGATTACCTGCGGCGTATCCCGCACGACTGACTGGCCTCGAGTGATCGTGGTGGCTGATGGTTCGTGTGGAGACTCCTGCTCTGTTCTGGGCATCAGCTCTGATTACACTGTGGAGTCCTGTCATGCCTATGGAGCCAACGCCACCATCGAGCGGCTGGACCAGAGGCAGGTGAGAATATGCATGGGTCCTGTATCAACAATAATAGAATCAACAAGCTCACATCACTCCCAAGAGCTCAATGTTTACTCACAGATGGAGGCAGCGCACACAGGATATTGCAGGATATTACACCGAAGCTGACTCCACTCAGCTTCATAAAACAGATTAGAGCAAACAGTGATGTGGAGCTGCCAATAACATCTGAGCACAATGTCTGATGGTAATATAAACAGATTTTTGCAGACCTTGGGAGATTGGGTTGCATTAGACGAGCAGATATTAAATTAGCATGAGGCAGGTCAAGATGACCACTGTGACAGAGCTATTGTTTCATTAAACCTCACCAGACACGTTCTCTGGAATATTTAACATATTACCTGTTCAACCAAGAGTTTACCTATTCGGCTGGTGGCTAGAGTGAATTCACTTGGGAATAGCTAGCAGCATAGTTATATACAGTAGCTCTGGAAAAATTAAGAAACCTCTGACATATTACCAGTTTCTGAGGTTTTATCTTTTATAGCTGCAATATGGTGAACTGTAAACAATTTTTAGTGACCCTGCAGAAATGTTTCCCCTAATTTCCAAACAAAACTATTGTCTTTTAGACCATAACTAGGAAATTACAATACATCAAAATAAAAGAAATGATGCAGAGTTTGCCAGACTTGAATAAATTAAATATTCATCTTATTTTTAAGCAATTGTAACGTTATGATTTTGGTGAATAAACCTGATTTGTAATCAGCTTTCCTGCATCTTGCTCTCCACCAGTTTTTTCACATTGCTATGGGGTAACTATATAGCTCCGCTGGATGGCCTGTGAGCCTAGAAAGCAGAGTGAGGTATTAGAAAAAATGCACTGGTCTCTCATTTGTGTTAATGCAGTATCTATTAAGTGGGATCTGTTCAGTTAATGGTTGTAAACTGCATGTATACATTTTTTTATTACTGTTTAATAGTGTGTCATTATATGTTACCCAAGTTTGTTTTCATGTAAAAACAAGTTAGTAATTTTTATTAACATTTTATTAATGATAAAGAAGGAAATGGGGGATAAGGAAAGAGAGACCACAAATGTCATGTTATTTTTAACCCCTAGCTTGCTCTTGCATTGCCCATTTTAGTTCAGTTCTTTTTTCACTTAGGTCACTCTGCAGGACTGAACAGATATGACTTAATAACACAAGGTCTCAGTTAAAGCAATCTGGCGCATGAATTGTTTAGGTCAGACCAATGCCATGAAATTTTGACATGGACTGGTTAATTGCTTGCCAAGTACTTCAAAATCATTATGCACTGCACATGCAGTGTCCAAATGGGCTCAAATCTGAATCACTTGTTCACCAACCAGTGGGATATCTATCCAGTGTAACCCTAAGGTGCCATAGCTTTGGTAGACTGTCCATCCTCAGTGGTTTTTCCTGATGTTTTTCTTATGGAGTTCCTTGAATAAAAATAAAATGGACTGAAAACAAACATACTAAATCCACAGTTTAATTGCTATATGCACTATGTTCTACATATATGATTCATCCGACTTGGCCGACAAGACTATATTTCACCAACACATTTCTATAGCAGCGGATGATTAATTGTTGATCAAATGAACAGGTCAAGGTAAAATCTCCAGCTAACCTGTGATCAAAAGCATATTCTCTGTGTTACACCACAATAACCAACATATCCATTCATATCACGTCCTCTCCAGAGGCGGCAAGGCTGCCTTTTATTGGACCCCTCTCGCTGGCCGTTTCCTGTACTGATTGAATTTAGCTCCCAGGATATGACCTGTTTGGACCTACTGTCCTTCCCACCCCCTCCTCCCCCCTCCCCTCTCCTCCTCTTGGCCACATTAAAGGCTGTGTGCGATCTCGCTCGGTTGCTTTATGTTGTTGGAGAGAAAATTGATCAACTGTGTCTCTGTGGAGAGAAATGGGGACGCACAATTTAAGTAAATCTTTGATACAAATACTAAAGGTTACATATTTTACCTGGCTTTTGTAATCAAATACATTTATATACTGTATCAGATTAGGCATTTCCATGCTTTCATCTTGACATTTGACTCGTATTTGCATGCATACCGCCCAACAAATGTTTTGTTTTGTTTTATATTTTTTGTTGGCCCATTAACAGTAGTATATTTCTTAGTGTCAGTGTCATTGCACTTGTCTGCTACTCCAAACAAAATACTGTAAAAAGTATTGTTACCATCCACAGACTAATCAAATTATGTTATAGCTTTCCTAAATCAGAGACAATGTCAGCAGCATCTTTTGAAAATAGAAGTTCATAGTCCTCAGAGCAACATGTGCTTGCATAGCACCTTAGCAGTGACACAGGCTGCTCCCTTTCAGGACACAGCGCGCTGAGGCAGAAATTCATGCAAAAAGGAGTCCCAAGCAAGTACGGAGTACTTTATATACTGCACAAACTTTTCATTCTATTTATTGGTCTTGTGTAATGTTTTTGAAATACTGAATTTGGGGGTTTTATTATGAAATGTTTCACTCTGTATGTACTGAAACTATAAATATATGCATTTCACTTGTTGAATTGAACAACTGGAAAATATATATTTAAATTTTAATTTATTGACTTGCATCTGTACTAAATATGGTACATAAGTATGCATTGATGCTTATGCTTGTCTCTGCTTTGTTTTAAACTGTACTCTATTATACTTTGTACATGCAGGTGCCCACTCCAGAGATCCGCGCCCACAGTCTGTACTTTGACCTGTCTGCAGTATGGAGTGGAGGCTCTTCGAGAACACAGAAACCCCACTGCCAAACCAGGTTTTCACCTCAAGATCTACGGCACCTTCAGAAACCGTTACATGGCTCTGGTCTGCTCGGCCTCTGACACCAAGATGGTCCGCTTCCTCCGACACACTGCCAACTCCTCAGTAAGTGGCTTCATGCTGTCAATGAAGATTGTCCAGTATAGTCCAATATTTTGTAATACTTCGTTAGGTAACATATTCCCAACTGTACACTCATAATTTTGAGTATTAGACAGGTGCAACCATACAGGTTTTATGTTATATTATGAGGTTATGGGCAAGTGAAAACAATGTTTGTACTTCCTGCTGTTTTCTGATTGGTCGAAGTAAATCTTTAAATCCTTATTCTAGCTTTTATTTCCACACATACAGATGCATTGAGAACACTGCTCATTTGATTGCAAATCCAAATATGAACAAAATTTTTAAAGTTTCAAAGTTTTTATAGACTGTTATTGGATATTCTATGTACTTTATCTGTAGTTTTTCCATTGTATAGTTTGTTTTTATGTACTGTTAGTGTTTCTTGAATAATGCTGCCATCTTGTGGCTCTTTATATACTATATCCACATAGGTGTGTTAACCCTGCACCACGCCCTCTTACAGGTGGAGAAACCCTATTGGTGGAATGTATCTTTAAAACTCACATGACACACTTTACTTCTGTTTGTCCCCTGATGCGTTGGGACTTTTTTAGTCTATTGTGACATGCCCTAAATAATAAAGGCTTCTTAACTCTATGAGAGAGTGCCTTGGGTATTTTGTTGTTTTTTGCATTGCCTGTCCCTTCCCAAAGAGCACCTCGTTTTTACTACTCTTATACTACCTTCTGGAGTTCCAGGAAGTGCTCCTCCTTGCCGCTTTTTTTTTTTTTTATGAACAAAATTTGTTCAAATTTGTTATTCCTTTACAGAAAGTGAAAAAAAATATGTTCAAAAATACTTTTCCTAACAAACTCAAACATTTACTATATAAATTGAAAATGCTTTAAGATTTTGCTTTCTTGTGGATCTCTGAATTAATATTTAGTTGTATAACCACATTTTTTGAGAACTGCTCTTTATCTGTGATGGAGCCCACTAACTTCTGGCAGGTATTGCAGCCCAGGACGATTGGACTACATTCCACAATTCCTTTGCATTTCCTAGTTTGGCCTCAGAAACAGGATGTTTAATGTCACCCACAAGTTTTCTATAGGCTTAAGGTCTGGGGATTGTGCTGGCCACTCCATAACATTAATTTTGGGTCATTGTCTTGTTGAAACACCCATTTCAATGGCATTTCCTCTTCAGCAAAGGGCAACATGACCTCTTGAAGTATTTGGATATATTTACACTGATCTATGATCCCTGTGATACAATAAATAACCCTGACACCTTAGTATGAGAAACATCCCCATATCATGATGCTTGCTCCACCAGGCTTTTCTGTCTTCACAGTGTCCTGGGGCAGGAACTCAGTGTGTGGGCGTCGTCTGACCCTCTGTGGACCCTAGACTCAAAAAGGACAATCTTACTTTCATCAGTCCACAAAATGTTGTGCCATTTCTCTTTAGGCCAGTCAGTGTGTTCTTTGGCAAATTCACCATGTCTTTTTTTTTTAACAATGGGACTTTGCAGGGGCTTCTTGCTGAAAGCTTGGCTTCACATAGGCGCCTTCTAATTGTTACAATACTCACAGGTATTTTTAGATTTTTAATGTCCCTGGAGCTGATCATTGGCTGAGCCTCTACCATTTTGGCTTTTCTTCGACCCATTCAAATGATGATTTTTTTAGTTTTTGTTTTTCACGCCTTTTAGATTTTGGTTAGCCATTTTAGAGTGTTTGAGATCATGAGCAGAGAGCAGCCTATCATTTTCTGCACTTCTGTTTGTGTTTTCTCCTCTCCAGTCAAGTTTTTAATCAAAGTACGCTGTTCTTCTGAATAATGTCTCAAACGATTCATTTTACTCCAATTTTTTGAGTGAAATGCCATATAACCAGCCTGCACAACATGTGCTGCCTTTGTCCTTTCATAAGGGACAGCTGTTTAACATCTGATTTCTCACAGCTGACTGAGGGACCTGAGAGCTCACCACACTGCTATTATTTTGAACATTTCCCTTTCAATTAATTATTCAAATAAAAAGAATTATCAGCATGCATTTCACAACTGTTGGGTCTATTGGCTTTTTATTACTCTGATACACCTACTAGTAAGTTATTCCCCATGTAGAAATATATATATATATATATATATATATATATATATATATATATATATATATATATATATATATATATATATATATATATATATATATATATTTTTTTTTTTTTTTTTTTTTTTTTTTACCAAAAACAGTGATTGTTTATCTTTGTGATGTTGGACTGCTATTATTTTAAACACAACTGTAAGTTTGTCAGAACCCAGCAATAGTATTTTTTTCTCACAAAATGCTGAATTGTCCCCTCATTAGGCTTCAGTGTTAATCATACTCAAAAGTATGCATTCTCATCCTCAAGAAAAGCACTATTTGTACAGCACATGAGTTTACAGTTTTGAACTCTGGAATAGCTACCACATGGGTTTAATATAAGCAGGGGACAGATGACAATAGGGTAATTTTTCTTACATACTGTACCCGATATTATTTACCCCACTCACTGTTGTGAGGAGTTGTACTCCGCTGGACTGCATTAGTAAGAGGGTGCTCTACAGGATGCTCATGTGCTTACGTGTGTTAATATGGATTTAAGACTTTATATAGGCTCTACATGTACATAGGGCCAAGCCAGAGAGAGCATGTCATGTGGAGATGATAGTGTATGTGTGCAGTGTGCTGTTCCACATCACTGAATAAATGGAGGCTTTTCACTGATGTCTGCCCCAACAACATCCTGTAAGTGCAGCTCAAACCTTTGGGCGTTAGTGGTTTATTAAGTCCCGTTTCTTTATGGCTCTGCTGTAGCTGTGAATGAGCTGTGAATGGCCTGTAGATATGGACGGGAGTTCACACAGGTATTTAGTAAGACCATCTTTGGAGTGCTGTTGCTACGTGGGTGGCCATTCAAATGCACTGTTACTTGGTAACAGATGACTGTGCAAGTATGGGTTAAAGACGGGCAGGGTTGAGCAAAGAGAAAAACTAGACTGACAAGAGAGTGACAGCAACTGACAGATTTGTTCAGTCTATGCATAAAGATTAGAAATATTTTTTACATTTTGTTGACTACTGATAGATTTATCAAAACAGTGTTAATAGTTTTGAGGATATACAGTAATAGGGGTAGTTCAGCATTTTCTAAATGTGGGTTTATCAGATACTTTTGGATAGCTAATTTAGTCCTTAAAGTAGATCGTACTGAACCAACTCCCAGGTTTGGAGAAGCAGAAAAGAGCAACTCCAGAGACTAACTAAACCATGTGTCGCTGTTTATTGATATTAGTTCATACATTGGTAAGTTAGAACATTTGTAATATGGAGTGTTCTGTTGATTTCAATGTGCTCATAAAGAATCTTTACAATATGTTGCCAACAAATGGCCTTTATTTTGGTTCGAACTACATTGTTTTGCTTGTTAGAAAGAGTGCTAAGTTTTGTGGCCATTGTCAAATTCTGATGTTCTCATGTCCTCATGTCTCCTCAGATAATGAAGAACATTTTCCACCAGTCCTTTAACGTGTACAAGACAGACATCGAGCCTCGGTTGAACGACGTGACGCTCCACCACATGCAGTGCAGCCGGCGTCTGTTTGAGATCCAGCTGTCTCACAGAAGAGTCAATGCAGCCTACATCGAGGGAGACAACGTGGCAGTCATCGTGGAGGGAGAGGCAGCTCGGGTGCTCAACTTTGACACTGGTAAATCTAATGGACAATGTCTGAGTATTTATGTGAAAGGGAAAATAATAATATACTACAAGTTTTTTTCATAAAAAGATCTAGAGGAGACACTTGAGTACAATGAACAGATTAACCAACAGGGGGCAGAATCTAGTATGTAACCTGGTCAGCTTACAATTTGAGAACAGGAGCAGTATTGATATATTCAGATTAAACAGCCTCTGAACCGAAGAAATTGCAATCAGTCCTGAAATCAAATCTTCCCACACTTTATATTAATGGTTATAATTAGGATTTCTATGCAGGAAAATTGTTCAGTCATGGGGATATCAGCCCTGTTTCACTGTGAAAAGAATTGATTTGGCTGGATGAATCAAAACCCATGGATCACAAGGTTTTAAAAATTGACATGATGTGCTGGAGTCATGATTAAAACAAAATTATGATTTTCCCATTTGGTGGTGCTACAGCTTCCCTTGTCAGTGCCAATATCCAAATTTGTCCACGGATGACAAATCATAGCATGTCATTATGTAAAATTTAAAAAAAGTATTTTAATTTCATAAAGCAAAATACATGTTTTGAATAATTAAGTGATTTACACAGATTTAATCAACTATTTTTGGTAGGCTTCAACAAAACCCTAACTGACCTCCACAATTTATTAATATACCGATGGAGATAGAGTTTACTATAGAATATTTTGGAAACTTGGGACACAGAACAAAGGTAGATGTTTTAAGTTTGTTTCCTTTGAGTGTAAAATATACATTCTATGCTTTTCATGAATGATATGGCACAAGTACGTTGAATGGATGCTTCTGTTGTTCTTCAGGTTGTGGAGTAAACTTGGGGATGCGTGGTCTGGAGTCTTTGGGGACATTCATTTATCGCACTGCCACTGCTGTGGACCAGAACGACATCTTAGAGGCTCTGTCTGCCAAAATGCAGCACTCCAGACAAGTGGCAGGGAACTTCAAGCAGACTGGCCTGGCTGAGTCCATGTATGAATGAAACTGTTAAAGACTACTGCCATCTAGTGGATCTCCTCAGTGTTCATCCTGTATGTAACAACCAATGTTTGGAGTTTACACTGGATATTTCTCTAAATGTACTACTGCTGCAGGACTGAGAGAAAAGAACATAAGTGACCGTAAATCTAAGTGAAGGGATAAAAATCTTAATTCGTCTAATTTAAGTGGGAAGGTAATGGCACTATGAAACTCAAAGTAATACTACAGGGGGTGATGCGGTGATTATTACTGTTAGTTACATGTTCCCAGATCAATCTACTGTTGTTCAGATACAGACAGTATTGTAATGACTCATTCAAGTGCCAATTCAGATTGTGACATTCTAAAATTAAAACAGATTTTTAACTTTTCTTGGTTGGCATAAGTTAAAACATATTTTTTTTTACAGATCAATAGATTATATTTAAAATTATATCTATAAAATGTGCTTTTTATATATATATATATATATATATATATATATATATATATATATATATATATATATATATATATATATATATATATATATATATATATATATAAGTCTGGGTGCAGTAATATATATATATATATATATATATATATATATAATATTATTGGTGTATATATATTATTGGTGTATATAAATATATATATATATATATATATATATATATATATATATACACCAATAATATATATACACCAATAATATATGTGGTTGACTAATAAATTCACTAATATTGAGATTGTTCTGCTCTCAGTAGATGCCGCAACACTTACCCCTTGTGGTGTAGTAAGTGTACTGCATTTACGACGAAGATTTGATATTCCAAAAATCTAAGTCTAGGTGCAGTAAAGTAAGGTGATTCTATGGATATGAAAAGCAGCGCAAATGACACATTAACAAATTAACTACTAATCAAAGCTCAAAGAGTGATATGAGTCTCTAACACAGGCTTGAGCGACTAAATCTGAAGCCCCCCATATCTCATATCAGCGCCAGTAAGAGATACAAAACCATCTGAAACCAAAGCTTTGGCATGGACTTACTGTACTTAACAATAACTGACATTAAAGACACCTGGCCAGAATAATAAATAGATTGCCACAACCAGAAAATTTGAAAGGTGGTGTTGCATCAGTGTTGTGGTTGATTTATCAGTTTGTGAGTACAAGTCATGCCTCAGTGTTTGAGTCTGAGTCTAAGTCACTAATCATTTACACTTAAAGTAGGAGTGTAAACAAATTTCGAGTCCAAGTTGAGTCTTCTTGAGTTGACGTGAAAGTCAAAGCTGAGTCCAGGTCCTTTCCAAAACAATCCAACTGGAGTCTAAATGAATTGGAGGCGAGTCCAAGTCAAGTCACCAATAATTAGTAGGCTGTACTTATGAGGGTGCAACAATGACAAGTCCTAGTTACTATACAAGCGAGAGTCTAAGTCCTGGATATTGTCCTTCAGTCCAAGTCTGAGTCCTTGATATTATCCATAAGTCAGAGCTATTGTGCACAAGTCTGAGTTCAAGGCCTATTTATTGTCCACAAGTCAGAGTTATTATCCAAAAGTCCAACTCTAAGTTTATCCAAGTTTAATTTAAATCCAAGTACAAGTTTGTGTCCACAAGTCTGTGTTATTGCCCACAAGTCCAAGTCTGTGAGTTATTGTTCAAAAGTACAATTCTGAGATATTGTCCACAAGTCTGAGTCCAAGTCTTAGTCACTGCCCACAAGTCTGAGTTCAAGGCCTAGTTATTGTGCACAAGTCTGACTCCAAGTATGAGTCATTGGTTTACATGACAATGCCTCGATTCAAGTCCAAGTCATGTAAAAAAATGTCTTAAGGAGGGCATTTTTGAAACTGACATGACTTAATATGACAAGTGACGATATGTAACATTGTTGGCCAGTCATACCTGTAGAATTGTAATCCATGAAACTAAGTGGCCTGCAAAGATCCATTGGACTGTACCAGCCTGTCCTCTGTGCTGGCCCGTACACATGGAAGGCTAGAGTTGGTTTTGTCTAATTAAAACCATCCCTGGTCCTGCTGCTGTGCCCCGCAGGTCAATAGTGTGGACCTCTGAACCGGTCTCTGCTGTAGTACTGGGCCTTTCATTAGATTAAGGACAATAATGAGAAAATCTTTTATCTTTGCATATAATTAAAGCCAGGATGAAGGACAACTTAATCAATGATGTAGAATGACAAGTTCGTAAATGAATTAAAAGCGCTGATGGGGGCTCGGCGGCGATCAATGGCTAATGTTAAGCAGAGGCTCGGAGGTATATGGTCACAGCAACAGACCTACAAGAGTACAAAAAAGTGTCCAAGCGTAGTCTGTCTGAAAAACACATGCCATTGTTGTAATAGTATCCAGTAAACATAAAGACTCCTTTAAATTATAAAATATAGCCTAATTGTTTTATTGCTAATAAATTACTAAAAGTGAGCAAGCAGAAGTGTAATTTTAATCAAGTGATGTGTTCACACTTTGGTTTGCACACATTTAAAAGTTCCCTATTCTGCTAAATCAACATTTTTGAGCTTTTAAACATCTTATAATGCTGTTTGCACCTCAAAACATACCAGGAGTTGTATTTTGTTTCATTCTCGCATGTTTGAGTAATCCTGTATGTTGATGCCTTATTTTTTGCAGGAACTCAAATGCTCGGTCTCATGGCTCTGTGTAGACATGGGAAACCAGGAAGTGCTCCTGTGCTTTTCTAAAGCCCATACACCATCACCGGACTCATTCTGATAATTTCTTAAATGATAAAATACTTAACTTGCCACCACTACAGAGCAGTCAGCTTATTTATCTAGTTATAGGACCATTAAAGAAAATCAAATGGTAAACAAACATTTGGAAAACTATAACACCAGAATTCTAGTGGATGTAGGCTCCACTCTCTTCATGTAGACAGACACACTCCATAATGTTGAGATCAGTCTCGATTGGGGCCATTTCAGTACTTGTGTATTTACATTGTAGAGTATTCCTATGGTGGTCCTAAGGAACAGTTAAAACTGTGAATCACAAACACACACAAGTAGTGGGTGATATATATTAGGTTGCAAATTAAAATGTCCTCAAAATTGATTTGTTAAAAACACAAAAAGTGGGAAAGTGTAAGGATTTGAGCAAGTTTGACAGGGGCCAAATTGTGATGGATAGATGAATGGGTCAGAACGTCTCCAAAACTGCAGCTCTAGTGGGGCATCCCGGTCTGTGTCTATCAAAAGTGGTCCAGGGAAGGAGCAATGATGAACCAGCGACAGGTGATGCTCGTGGGGAGTGAAGACTGGCCAGTGTGGTCCATTCAACAGACCAGCCACTGGAGCTCAAACTGCTGAAGAAGTTGAAAGCTGAAGTCAAAATGCACAGTGCATTGCAGTTTGCATGTTATACAGGTGGTCATAACAAATAACATTATGACCAGTTATGTCTGATCACAGTATAGCTGCAGTTATTTTGGCCATAATCTTATATATCTTATGTATCACATTACTGTATTTACTGTATTTCCATAACCATTGGTTCAATTCCTTACTTGAGATGAAATGGCTTCATGACTTGTTCTTCTTTAAATTGCTCTTTTCTGTCCAATCACAATCAAACACATTGGTTGCCCTTCTTTGGATTTGCATTTGTCATTGTATTTTTGCTTTGTGTTATGTAGCAGTTAGAGTTAGTAGTGGTGGTAATAGTAGCTGTAGCTGTTCACAGCAGAAGCACTAGTAATAGTTGTGGTATAGCAGTACTTTCTACTTGAGTAAACATTAGGCATTTTACTTTTATTCAAGTAAAAAATTGTACAGTTTTACTTTCTACTTGAGAGCTATTATTTTCAGTAGAAGTACTTTCACTCGTCCACACTGTTGAGTTTTTGGGTTTCACGTTTGGTGATTTGCTGTGACCAGCCTTTCAGTGACAACATTGTTTCTATTGTAGGAAGGTTGATATTTTACCTTTACTCGTTTTGTCCTATTGTTTAAATGTTATGAAATGTTTTTTTTTTTAACTTAACATAAATGTGAAGCTTATGTTGAAAAATGATTTCAGCAGTCACCACATGAGGGCAGTGTTGTCCTTTAAAACCACTCGACGTTCATCTTGCGAAACTGTAGATGCAACTCTTCATCTTTAGTAAAAGCTCTGTGAAAGATTCTCATTTAAGTAAAAACAAAAGTTCTAATTTAAGATATAGCATTGCAAAAAAATAGAAAAGAAATTATTTCAGACACTAATCTCCCAGCCACAAATTGTCTCAGTTTTATCTTAAGTAGAAGATTAGTTCAAAGAAAGCATGTTTTTCTCTTATATTTCTGGATTTTGTTCTCCAGGTGATGGTAGACGATGTGCATGGGCCCGGGCCTTTATTGATGAGCCTTCAGTGGCCCTGTGACATGCGGACAGGAAGTCAGTGTCACATGACTGAGATATTGGCACCTTGTCTGGACTCAGAGAGGCCTGGTGTGTTTGCTGCCAGCACAAATACAGGGGAAGTCATTCACACACACACACATGCACAGAGAGAGGAAGAAAAGGAGGACAAAAAGAAGTCATGGGACGTCTGCTTGAAATGAGCTTTGTTGTAATTAGAGAGTAGAAAAAATAGCCATGATATGAAAATCTGCTAAATAAAAACATGTATAGGCTTAAAAAATACTTTTCTTTATGGGGAGGTCCACTGTGTTTCCCTTTTTGACCTGGAAGTGGTTAGTCAGTGCTGGTTTCATTTTCCAAAAGAAGCCTATCAAGCACAAAAAAGCATTCTGCAAAATTGAAACAACATCACTACATTTGTTTAATGCAGAGGTCTCAAACTCAAATCAGGGGACATATCTTGTATTGTTATGTCACCGGAGGGCCACATAAAGGTTAAGGTAATAATTTCAACAAAGTAAAATACTTTTGGAAAAAATAAACTCATAACTTGAGATGATACATTTAGTATGTTTAGGGTGTCAAATGTCAAATGGCACAGAACATGCAGCAAGTACAGCAGCAAGAAGCAATCAAATGTGGTTTCATCACTTATTAGCCAAACAAACAATAGCAAGGTACCTATGACTTTTTTAGATAATAAAAAATAATTAAAAAATACCTAAAGTAATGATTGATCATGGTGATCGTAAATGATCATGAGTATTTTTATGTCAGAAACACTGTTTTACTTGAAGAAAAAATTATTTCTCTGTCCAGATTATATAATTTTTTTCATATTATGCCAAGGGCTGGACAACAGCCATCAGATAAATATTATATTACTCCAAGAGAAAATAGTTATTTATTTTTAAAAATAATAAAACATCATTCCTATATAGCAATTTCCACTTTGGTGAATTATTCACACTGGTGGCAGTGAGCTACTTCTTTTGCCACAGCTGTCCTGGGGCAGACTGACAGAAGCATGGCATCATCTGCACCAACCACCACTCACACAGTCATACAGGCAAGGTGGGTGAAGTGTGTTTGTAATGCTGGTATTGGGAAGTGAACCACCAACCTTTGGGTAAATGGACAAATGTCTCTACAGACTGAGCCACTGCCAAGCTTTTCATTAGATAGCATACTTAATTAGTTATGGTTCTATAGCAGGCCTCTCTCCACCACACTGAGCAGTAAACATTCAGCCTGATACCTGATCGGTATTTTGCCGCTCAGTGGCATTTAGCATGTCCTGAAACTGTGTTGGGAAAGAATATTTAAAAAGCTACTTTACTTTTTTAAATGTAGTAAGAATATATTCAAGTAAAGGAAAATGTGAGCACAAATGTACTAATGCATTTTTCCAAAAAGTTACTCTTGTAAGTACTTGAGTAATTTCTCATCACTTGTACTTGTGGACTTTTCTTGTGATGTTTTGAATGGCACAGGTGCAAATCTGCCTTACTCGGCCATCCATGTGACAATTATCACTTACCCTATCCGTGTTCAGGCCCTCTCTGTCCCATCACACTCACGCCCAATTTCCCTAAAGTGTCACAAGTAATAATTGGCCCTCTCTGTCAGTGTAGAAATCCAGCCTGGTGTTCTATCTGAAACACAAACGTCTCCCCCTCCCTCTATCCTCTCTGTCCTCCTCTCTCGCCCCTCTCCTCTCCACTCTTTGCTCTGAGCCCTCTCCACTCCAGTCTCTGCAGCCCCCCTCTGTCCCCCTGCCTCCTCCTCCTCCTCCCCCCGCCGCTCCTGTGTGTTGTGCGCTGGGTGACAGTGGTAGCCTCGGGGCCAGGTTGCTGTTGACAGGCTGGAGGGCCTCAGATTTGAGGGGAGCCGTCAGAGCGGAGAGTGGAGCTGCCGGGCCGACTGACACCCCCCTGTTAGTGCGGCCTGATGGACCGACTGCCTACAGTGCTCAGGACACAGCGAAAGTTTCCATGACGAGCTGACAGGGACGCATGTTCAACACCTAACTGGGCCCAGATTGGAGGGTGGTGGACTGGAGGGTGCACGAGAGGTGATGGCAGCAGAGAGGAAATACAGACTCCAGACACACGGGTCAGGGGAAGAAAGAGTAGGGATAAGACAGCATCATGAAGCCTTAATGCACTGGTGTGTGCTTCCTTCAGCTCAGAAAAGCATAGCCAACTGTCTGCTTTTTCTTTATTTCAAAATATCTACACTGCAAAAAGCTAATGTATTGTAACTCCAGTCATCTCCATCTCTTTTGCAAAAATGTATTGCCAATATTTATCTGTCTTTCACTTGGGTTTCTATTTCTTTGTTTATGTTTTTGTGCTGTTTCTTTATGTTGCCAGTGCTGAAAAAGCCACACTAGGATTTTTTTTTTATTTATTTTTTATTTTTTTGCCAATCATAGCTTCAGTGATGAAAATAGCACCTGTTAATTTGCTTGCAGAAGAATCGGAGCAGGCTCAAATGTATGAAAGCAAGTGATTGGCCAAAGCTTGTTGGTACATGTCCATCAATTAAAATCCTTTAGAATAAAGCGTTAAGAAGGTTAAATTTTATTCCATAGATAATCCCTAATATTGCTTTTAGACGAACATTCTATTTTTAGGACATGCCATTGGTTTCAAATAGTTACATTTTCCATAGTCACTTCTATGAAATTACAGATAAAGGTTCCCTATTCTGCTAAATCAACTTTTTTGAGTTTTTTCCTATGTTATAATATTGTTTGCACTTCACAAACATTCCTGGAATTGTATTTTGTTTTATTGTTTACTGTATGCTGTGGCCATATATTTCTCAAGCCTGAAAATGCTTGGTCTCACAGCTCTACATAGACACGTGAAACTAGGAAGTGTTCCTGCGCATTTCCAAAGCCCCTACATATTCACTGGACTTATTGTGATAATGTCAGCACTTAAATTGCCTTCACCCTGAAGCAGTCAGCTCATTTATCTATCTGTTAGCATCATAGTTGCTAATAGCCATGCTAATTAGCCATTTTATGCTCTGCCCATTCCCCACATTGCCAGCAGAGGGCGACAGACACCTAATTAAGCGTTCTCTGCAAAGTCAATGTAACCGCTTCTCAAAAGAATGTGTTTTCCACATATTTTAAGTTATAAAACATAAAATTCTAATGCAAAGGTGTCCAAAACTATTTGAAAAAAGCCTTAAAAAAGCATAATATGGGTTGCCTGGAAAATCCAGGACTGATATGTCTCTGTATTATTCTACAGAGTAATATCAGTCTGGTCACCACGCCGTCTGCAGTGGTTTCCTCAAATCCCAACCGTACCGTGTATTTTGATTCGCTTATTTAAGTCACGTGTTCTTCGCGAGCAGCGTCCGCAACAACAACAATCAAGGTGGCGCACTGAGGAGCCGAGATTGTTTCATTCAGCGGTAAATTCCGTTTTAAACCACAGGCACTAGAAGCCTTTATTTAAAAAAAAATTTTTTTCGCGTTGCTTACTTTCTTGTTGCTTTGTTAACGTCACGTCCGCCATTTTCTGATTGGCTAACTCCGCTGCCCGTTTGCTCCACGCTAGAAATCGAATTGATTCTATGGCGACCAGACTCATCCGCTGGTACAGCGGTGAGTCTGGAATTTCCAGGCAATAATATGGGACCTATAAACATGTTTTTTATATATATTTTCATAACAAGTCAAGAAAAAACTTTTATTCCCAAAAAAATATTAGTAGTATAGCTTAGTTGGTAGAGCATGTGGCACAACAGCAGCGATTCACTCCAACGTTGTGAAGTGAACTGCTTTTTTGTTACTTGCACATAGCCTTTACATAAAATAAATAATTAAATAAATAAATAAATGAGGAATAAAGAGTGAAAAGGTCTGATTTAGTGCTTAAAGACAGACACCCTACTTTAAGACGATGTAGGAATACCATGGTGGTCTACTACATTTCTTGAGCTACTCCATCAACTCCAGTAAAATGAAAATATTTATACTTAAGCTTATATAGTAATTCTATATGCTAACCACAACATTAAATAAATAAAATGGCTAAACATCAATACACTTGCTTCTTTTTTTCTACCCAGACATTACACACATGAAGTCGATTGATTTTTCCTAATTTGTGATATTTTGTGGCTAATGCTAACTCCTCTGTAGAAAATGTATCGTGGTCTGCTTCACTCTTATCACCATTTTTTACTTAAACTCTTTTAATTTTCATTTATAAAGTTCAGATTTTGTAGCTTAAATACTACAGATATAAAACAAAAAAAAGCACTCATGGCAAAAGTAATCGAGGTGTTCAGCGTCATCGGGCAGACTTCTAGAATGCACCTTTAGCTCAGCCTTGTTGGTGTGCTTTTCCAGTCGTTGAAATTGTGTTTTCACAGTCTTTTATAGCTGCTTTGGTTGTTGTGTTGTTACACATACATCTGGTAGTGAGTGTCATGGATGCTCTCAAAGAAACCAGAGGCCTCTACAAACCGATTAGGGTAAGTTACTTGAAGTTAAGTGATGTAAAATAAAGTGAATTCAAAGTAACAAAAAGTACTACACTTCTCTATTAAATGAATAAATACTACTATACAGTATTTAATAACTTATAGCAGTTATGTATACTGTACTTTGTTTCATTTATTTGTATTAGGTGTTGTTCTCCACCCTGGTTTATGACTGCACCCTGGAGACCTATTGGCACCGGCCTTCTTATAAGACCAATGAAAGGATCACTTGTTTTATACTGTTGCACTAATATTAATTATAAAAATATAAATTGCATACAGTACTTTTGTTTTGTTTTTCTTATGTCCTTCAGATTGCAGTGGTCCTAGAGTTCCTGAGGCTGCAGCAGGAACACCTCCTGTCTCCTGAGTTCACTGCTGATCAAATGACCAGTCTGCTGTTGGAGCAGGACAAGAAGTCCCACCGAGTGCAGTGAGTTACACACTGTTTACCACTGTTTTATGTTGAAAAAATAGAAGACAAACCACTGTATTTGTGTCTGCTTTTAGATTGTGGAATTTGAGATTGAGGACAGGGATGAGGACGTGGCCAAACTGCTCCTGAATTTGGTAAGAAGCCTGAGCACCTGAGCACTTTAAACTAGGCCTATCATGTCTTTCTTCTCTGTCTCAGACCTGGGACATGATCAACTCTCTCAAAATGAGAGGCATTGTGTTTGAGGCCAGAAGGCTCCTTCTGGTTCTGCTGTGAACCGAATGGTTTGGATTGTCCTGGAAAAGATTCACCTAATGTATTCTGGAGACAGACTGCAGACACATGTGAGCTGCTTCTCCATAGAGCTGCTGAGATTTATCACCAGTGCCTCAGCAGAGGAAATCTGTGAACTGTTTCAGCCACAAGAGGAACCTGAAGGGCAACCAGAGATGAGTGTAGACCTGCAGTCAGCTTCTCTTCTGCCTCTCACTGAGAAAGTGACTGATCATGTCACTAAAGACCTGCCTACAGACACTGTCCTCATGGAGGTTCTGACCTCTGACATGCCTGAGACTCCTGAACCTCAGCCCCAAGTCCTGAGCCAGCTGCAGAAACTCAAACCTCTGTAGGGCTCCCTGCCCCAGCTCCTCGGTCTATGGTACATGTTGATGTGCAGACCACAGTGGTGTAAATTGGCAACCACACTTCTGTCAGTCTGCCCCAGGGCAGCTGTGGCCACAGAAATAGCTCACCACCACTGAGTGTGAATTAATAATAAACCAAATTGTAAAAGTGCAATATAAATCCATTCCAGTTATTAGTTGTCACTAGATTAGATTTTGATTTGGAATTACAAAACAAACTTTTGAACATAATTTGTATGTTACATTGAATACTTTTTCTTTTTTACTCAAACATTATTTTGTTGAGTGCTTTTACTTATGTCTGTGTAATATTATTTAAACAGATTATCAGGACATGCAGAATGTTTCTATGACAAGCTGACAGCCGTACATGTTTACCATCTACTGTAACTGGACCCATATTTGAGTGTGGACTAAAGTGCATCAGAGGTAATGGCTGGAGAGATAAAAAATATAAACTGGAGCGCCGCAGGTCAGAGGAATAAAACAGTGGTATATAAGAGAGCATAGTGAAGCCTTAATGCTCTGCTGTGTGGCACACATTCATGGTGTATGTGGCCGCTCAGTCCGTAGATCACCATTCCCCCTATCTAATTTCATTAATGTGATCCCCTGTCCATCCCCTGACGGCTTAATAGCCATTATTTGTGGCTTCCTTCAAATAAAGCTCGGGCAGTAAATTGCAGTCTGTGGAAATCGAGATATAAACGCCACCCTGCATTACTGTATAATATCTTTCCCTTTAATTAACTGAAAGCCGCGCAGACATTTATTGGATTGCGAGTTACTTGTTAATGGCCATAAATTACGAAACAAAAAAAGAATCATTGCTTATTTTACATCAATAATTTGTGGACCTTTTGCTAATGATTATTCATTAGCCGCCTATGGGGACTGTCGTGTTTGGTGAGTTAAAGTGAATGAAGAACGTAGAGATTTAACTGGGCAGCTTCTACTTACTTATGGCTTTAAATGTTTTGCTGTGTTGCATGGGCTTTGTGGTGAAGAATGTGTTTTTGCAGATTTATGACACTGTTTGGTGTGGACATAGATATATCTTAAAGATCAGAATAACAGAGACATCTGTTTGCTGAGTGTTTTCACAGCAGAGATTTAAGAGATTTAATCCTCTTGAATCCACTCACCTTTTGACTCAAATGACATTACGCGCTACATTAGCCACATTAGTCATTCATACATGCTGTGCTTTTTTTCTTTTTCATTCATTATTATCTTCCTTTGGTAATCCAGTTTCATTGTTGATTTGACTGCACCATTTACAGTCATACCTTTTGAAAGATTTTACTCAAATCCTGCTGTGTCATATCTTAACCCTTGTAGCCCAATGAGGACAGAAGTGTCCCTTTCAAATTTAATTTTGTTGATAACTTTGCAGTGGCTCTTACCTTTTCTATGAAATTTGGCTTGGATGTGTATTTTATCACTAATGTTGATAGTCTAAACACAAATTTAATATTACTTCCTTTTAACAAATTTGTTACATTGCCCCTGTTCAGAGACAAGGGTCCTCATCACAAAACATCATAGAAATAGTATACATTCATATTTTTTTCTACTTTTTTGCATAAATCTTATTATAACTTCTGCCCTGACCATAAATACCAAATATGTAATTGTTTCCAGAATTGTAACCCTTTTTTATGCCAGTATATGTAAAAAAATAAAACAAACACACACACACACACAAAATAATTTTCAATCATCCCAGTGCAAAGTGGATTTTTCTGTGGGGGTAGCTCTGTAATAAGGCTGTAATAACACAGTTAACAGCCACAGTTACCTCTGCGCATCAAAAGAAAAAGTACCAGAAATACACGTCATACAGTAAAGCTGTAAAAATGTTATGTCATGTAGACTTTAATGGCTTTTGAGAGTGATTAAAATTGTAACTGCAAACATTTATATGGCCACTTACATTTTAACTAGTCTTTTAAACGCTGTTACTATATGAATAATAAAACGTATGAAAGTGTATGGATGATGATTGATGTCCCTTAAGTGGTTTAACATTACTGTTTATGAAATATGTAAAAACCCATTTAATTTATGTAACAATAAATTAACAAGTGCATCTGCATCAAATTAGCAATTGCACTTTTTAATTTGTTGGTTGTTTTATTTTGCCTTTAAATCCCACTATGTATGTCCACAACCAGGGATAGAAAAAAATCTAATTGTTGCCTTTGTTTGATTATAAAGAGAATTTTTAACTACATGTAACAGCTTTACTCAGACTGGGAAGGGTGGGCAGTCATTTGAATTTTTCTAGGATGCCCCTAAAATCTGGTTTGTTTGGCTAATGTGAGTCTTATCTGTGCCTGGGAACGGAATACTTTCAGGACTTTACTGTTCACGATCCAGTCTTCTTTTTACTGAATTGGTTGGCTGGTTGTTTACATATATACACACACAGCACTCCAGTAAAAAGTGAACAAATGTACTTTTTGCAGCGCTGGTCTTTGCTCTCTGGTAAACACATAGTGCATGATGATGAAGTAGAAGCCTGTTGTTTTCTGACCTGATGATGCAACCAGGCCATGGCATGGGACGCTTGTGCTGGAGATCAGGCCAGGTCAGCATGAGACCACTCCCCAATTGTGCCTGGGCCAAGGATAGTTTAAGTAGGTGGTCCATTGTGCACACCCAGTGTCGGTCCTATGTATTTGGGGTTCCCTAAGCAAGATAGGTTTGGAGGCCAAGGCTTTCAGTCATTTTGTACACAAAGAAAATATTAACACAGTATACCTTTAGTTTTATTTATTTATTTATTTATACTCACAAACATTACTAACTCATCAAGAAGGGCCCCTAGTTAAAAAGTAAAATGCTTTATTGGCATTGGTCGCCAGTTTCAGATTTATTAAAAATAACAGGAAGTAGCAGGCCAAAAAAAAAAAAAAAATGAATCAGAATCAGTCAAAACAATGCTGAAGGATGTGGGTACTCTAATGCCTGTGGGGCCCTAAGCAGTTGCTTACTTTGCCTATAGTAAGGACCAGCCCTGTGTGTGCCACTATTATAATTTACAAGTCCAGTTGACCCCTGTGTGACCCCTCGCTCATCCTGACTCTACTTTTCTCTTCCTTGTCTCTGATCATGATGAACACCTAAGAAATAAAGCCATTGTCGTGTTGTTGTTATGGCTAATTGGGACATGTCGCTGTCTTGCAAGACCCAAGCTTCAGGCACACTGGGTCAGAGTTCCTGTTCTTGCAAGGCTGTTTTTTGGCCAAGCTTTACTCACCCAGCAACAACTCATTTAGTCACCCCAAAACTGTCTATTCAATATAAAAAAAAATGCACAGTTCCTCTTTAACCCTGGGCTTTCTGTGTGGAGTCAGACCCCAGTCTCAGTTGCCCTGTTGTAGTGCTCGTGCATCACCAGGCCTCCACCAGCTTGCACTTTGGAGGAACATATTCACCGCAGTGGCCCGCGCTGGTGGCTCCTCATCAGGCGCTGCCACTTGCATGTTGCTGGCACTGATCTGACAGAGAGGCAACAGAGATCTGACAGCGCTGCCACAAAAATCACAGCGCTCCGGCTCCAGGAAGACACACTCACAAACTCAAAGTCAAAAAGAGCAGTCAGTGCGAGGGTACGCATGCAGCTCGGCCCTGTCACCAGCGATCAGGCCGGACGTGGATCTACAGAGCCACAGAGGAGAAGGGGGCAAGGGGAAAGGGGGGTCTCCAACAGACAAAAGCACATTGTAAGTGATGGGACAGGAGTGGAAAAGCCAGCCATGACCCCACGCTCCTAACCTCTCCGTGCTGCCTCTGGGGGCTTCTCCTCCTCCTCTTGTGCATCATGCGTTTGTCTGCCATATTCCGGAGGAGATGACCAGAGACGGCAGCCGCTCCACCAATATCACGCTTGTCTCAAATGGCTCTTACTCATCCCTTCTGATGCCTCCCGTCAACCTGCGAATGAGCGGCCGTGACATGCCAGAGCACGGCACGGACACAGGCGAGTGGCGGCGCGGGGAGGGAGGGGGGTGTGGAGTAAAGGGGACGTTATAGAACGAGCTGTTTATTTTGCAAGGCGGACAGAAAAACTCCCCGAAATGCTGAGTTGGGCTCACGTTGAGTAACATAGACTGTGACTTTTTTAGGGGAGAAACAACCTGCTTTGGTAAACTTGGAATGACTTTGGAATAATTCACCATCTCCTTGTGTTGTGGAGGAATGTCAGAGCAGAAATGCACTTCAGCAGTTCAGAAGTGGACCATAGAGGAAGGGGACACACCACTGTCCAAAATGACAGGTCAATCACAAAAAAATCACTGGTTCACAATGGCATCTCTCCTTTTTTCTCTCCATCTCTGTCTCACCTCATTACATGTCCACAACAACTGTTTTATTCCACTGGGCGCTGTGGGTGGACACTTGTGTAACACTGACTGCAAACAGCTTTGTGGTTAGATTTGAATCACACGCTTAAAGTCCTATATTGTGCTTTTTTTCAGGATTTTTGAAATAGTTTTGGACACATTTGCATAAGTATTTGATGTTTTATAACTATAAAGGGCCTATATTATGCTTTTATTCACATTTTAAAACCTTTTAAATCTTGGTAACCTCTAGAACAGCAGTGCATGTTTTACAACCTTTAAAAACATTATCTAAAAGAAAATCTTTTTAATAAGTACCCTATGACAAAAACAGTCCCATCTCCACTCGAGCATACAGTTCAGGGTTGGTTAGTATGACACAGTTTGGCACCAGTAGTTGGCGACATGAGATATAAAAACATTTGGTCATTTGGTGCCACACAAACATGTTTTTATGAGTCACACAATTGAAGCACAATTCTTTTTCATAGAGGTAAGAGATGCTCGAGGTATTGCAGGACCTGTGTGATAAACAGTAGAAAAATGTTGTTTCCACTTCATACACATAATTTGAACTTTTAATTCAGAGAGCTGGAATAGTGTCCTGCTGAGAATTCTTGGTCTCTCAATCAAAGGGTTCCAGTGTTACAGTGAGTGTTATTTTCGCTCTCCCCAGCTTATACTGCCGATGTGTCCTTGAGCAAGACACTTCACCCACCTTGCCTTCAGTATCTGTATGGGTGAATGCTTGTGAGTGGGAATGAGTGACTGGATACTAAACAGTTACACTTTTGCTTTACTAAATAAAACTTAATAAAGTTAGAAAAATGCTTTCCTCACATGGCAATAAACAGATCAAAGCCACAGCTACAGCAGTCTAGCTTTCACTTTTAAACATGATGGACCAAAACAAAAAGCAATGGAGGGACTCATCAGAGTTTAAAAGTCCTGTTATAATCAAAGTATGGCAATAATTCGGTTTTCTCACCCTGCATGTAAACAAAGTGAGTGATTCTTACATCAGAGATGATAGTGTTGTTGTAATCACTGAAACAGCAGCTTACATTAGGTGTGATAGGTTTGCATGGATCAGCGGCTTTGTCCAGATAACCAGCTTTCTTCATATGGATCTGTGCTTAATCCAGAGTTATCCGCACTCCCTTTACATAATATTAGCTCAACTTCTCCAACACAACCAGGAATAAATTTGATCCGCCATCTGGACGGGGCATTTACAAAAGGATCAATTTCAATCAGAGCAAATTAGTGGAGAGCCTGATGTATTTGACTAATAGGCCATTTGCCGGCTGTACCTCTGACCCTGGAGTGATGCTCTGTCAGACTATAATCTCTTTAGAATTATGCAGCTTTTCAATTAGCCAGATTAAACGACACAGCTAAGAAACATGTGGCTGGAGATGTATGTGGAGCTGTCTGCTTCAAATTCTGCCTATTGAGTTTAGCTGATCTCACCCAGGATCTACTGTAAACTGGCTTTATCTGTAAGATTAGTGGAGACATTTTGTGGCACTGAACAAAAGCACACAGTTGTTGCATGTACTAATATCGACGTATTTGGAATAGTTTTGTTTTCAAATTACTTTTATATACCTTTCACATGGACAATAGACAGGTAGACAGTCAATGCAATCAGTCAGACACATAATCCATCCATATCTTCATACGCAGGATAGACTCCCCCCATAATAAAGTGGTTTGTACCCTGCCTCTGGCACAGAAGTCAGAGGTTCAATTACCCAACGTATCTCCAGCCTCAATATGCGCCACTCTCAAGCATGAATAAGTGGAGAGGGTTATGTCAAGAAGGGCATCAGGCATAAAGACCTGAGAAAGTACCCTTTTGCTGCGGCAAACCCTACAGGAAGGGACTCTCAACTACATATTTAAATTAAACTTAACCCAAGAGCTACCTGGGTCCAACATCATTCAATATGGTGCTACTGGGGGCCCCACCCTGGAGCCAGCATTTGGTGGCCAGGCTTTTGCCCATGAAGGAGCTGTAGAGGCCTCAGTGAGAGGGGCTGCTGTTACCTGTGCTGAGATACGGTGAGCTGTGGTAGCAAAGTCTCTGGTGCCTGTTGTGGTAACCCCATAACCCCGGTGGTGGACACTGGAAGTAAGGGATGCCTTCAAGCTGGGGAAGGAGTCCTATCAAGTCTGATTGACTTCTAGGATTCCTGAGGCAGCTGACTGGTATCAGCAGGCCAGGCATGACAAGGCCAGCGTGGCTTTGGCGGCAAAAGCTCAGCTCTTGGAGGAGGACTATTGTTCGGTCTGAGGGTGAAGCAGTGCTTCACCACCACTGTTTACAGTGGAGGTGGGGAGCTGCTGACCTTGTCTGTGGATGTTGTCACATGGTGGAAGAAACATTTGAAGCATCTCTTCAATCTGACTGACATGTCCTCTGTTGAGGAAGCAGGGGCTAAGGACACAGAGGTGGACTTGTTCTTCAAACTGAAAGGGAACAGTTTGACTGGACTGGCACACCAGGGTAAATGGTCCCTCTTTTTAAGAAGGGTGGAGGGTGTGCTGAAACTATAGGGGATCATACTTATCTTCCCCAGGAAAGTCTATGTTGGGGTACTGGAGAGTTACCTTGCACGGCTGGATTGTTGTGAAATTTGTGAGTTCACAAATTCAGGAAATCCATTTTGTCCTGCTCCCACTGATCCCACTTTTGGTCTGGAGCTGTGGGGTACCGGGCCAATGGCGTGGCAGTATTGCCGTGAGTGGTCAAGTTTTAGTTTGCCGTCAACAACAAGCACTTTTAACGATACTTGTTAACAACATGGCGACGCAGAAAAATGTAAGGTATGCTGCTCTACATTTACAAAACAGCAGAAATCTTCTAATGTCTTATTGTGTTGTTTAACTATTATAGTAGTTTGTTGTTTAGCTACTAAGCTGGTGCTTTATCCAATCACCTACAAGTATTCTACTGAATGTCCCGCTCCTTCACAAACATTTTCAACGGGAGCCATTCCAGATTGATATAACATTAGCAACCAGGTTAACTGGAGAGGATTAACAATTTTGTTTAACAATATTGTTTTTGTCCTTGTCATGGAACTTCAGACCAGCTCTACATCTACCCTCTATTCAGGGTGCTTGATTATTGTTAACATTAGAAAATGTTTACAGTTGTTATAAAAGTAAAAATCCTTTCAAATCAGTCAGTGCAGATTCTGAAGGCCGGATTTTACCATAACTTTTGCAGATGTTTCATTTTTAGTTATTCACATTTATATTTGAGATAAAACACTCTTTAAATCCGCATTACAGCAGTGCTCACCACCAGTCTTCTCCAAAAAAATGTACTTATTGTTTGTGAGGGCCAGAATTAGTCTTCGTCATTATTTATCGATTCAGATAATGTTAGGATCCTCCAGGCCATGTGACTGTGCTACTGCCCCTCTGCCTCTCTGCTGCCTCCTTAAACTAAAGATTTGTAGAGCAGTGTCCACCAGGTCTTAATTGGTCCTTGGAAACCTTTCATCCACAGGCAAACAAAACAGATCACTAGGGGTGGTGCTTTAACATGTGGTGGGTGCCATTGTTGATTAAAGTGAGTTCAACATACAGCTTTAGGATTTAGTGTGCTTGTTATTCTAACTTAATTTATAAGTAAATAACTATGCCACTTTTACAAAAAAAAAAAAAAAAAAAAAAAAAAAAGAATAAATTTAAATGGACCAATAAGTCCTTTTACACTGTGCACTTGTGGATACCAAACACCCACATAAATGCACAACACTAATAAGTGGAGATACTAAAGACTGATTAATGTTGCATTTGTAATAATAAAAATAATGATCATAATAATAGTAATGTGCCACCATATGGCTCAGTGGTAGAGCTGCGGCACATATACATGCCAACTTCAGCCTGCCTTGGAGTTGTGGGTATACTCTGTCCTAGTAGTAGTGTGATCTATATGAAACTATTTATCATAGAGGATGTAAGTAAGTAGGTGCAATCTGTAAATCTGCTCCCAGATTTCATAAAAACCACACATCGCACCTTTAAATGTTTTCCTATTTGCCAGCTGCCGTAATATGAATAAAGAATAAAACATATTCAGTTAACCCCGTAGCACCCTCTGTTGTAAATATGCAGCATATAATTCAAAGGTCATGGCAAAAAAGTAGGAGTCTGTTTTTTTTAATGTATTAACTAATTCATGAATGCTGCTTACCAAAAATATTGACAAATTTTTGTTCTTACCCATCCCCGTTGACTAAAATTTAGCACGGATGATTTTTTCCAACAAATATTTCTATGTCTGGGTTCTACGGGGTTAAGCAGTTTTTTAAAATCTTTTGGCTGCTCTCTTTATTTATTCATGATTGCCACAGCACACTATTCACACAGTGATTTGGCAGGATGCCCTTCCTGCAACCAGCCACATACTGAGTAGCCAACAGTATGCATTTCAAACAAGCCCCACTGTCACCCAATTTAAGCCATTTTTATATATATATATATATAGAATATGCACATTGCACTGCATGTAACAAATGACATACATTTTATGTGTCATTTACACTGACTTTATTTATGACAAATTAACTAAAATATTGTGCTTTGTGGTCACTGCCCTGGTCCATAAAAGAGACATGTTTAGAAGGTTTAAAAAGTAGCCCTTGTCAATTATTCCAACACTTACATAACATTTTTTTGAAACACACTTGAATTCCAGCAGTAACCTTAAAACAATCTAAATGAATATGATTTACATGATGGAGGTTCCAGTCTGCACGAGTGACTGTGAAAATAGATTTATGTCCCCATAATATAATAAATGCCGGGCCGCACACACACGCAGTGCACAGTTTGAGCCATAAACCTCTTTCTGCCATGAGCTGATGCATGGCACCCCGCTGACACCACTAACAGTGATATATACCAGAGGATGAATGTGTAATTACGCTTTGGCAGGGACTCCACACTTACTTAGTGCCACACTTCATTATCTGCCTATACTCCTGCTCCAGCCCTGGTCCCAGCGCTGATTTAAGGTAAAGCACCAAATATACACACAGCACTGCATCTGCCCCCACTCCTGATACATTCTGGTCCTTTAGCACAGAATTTCTTAACTGGTGTGTCCTGACCTAAAAGAGGGGGTTGTGACTATGCTGTTAGTGTAGTAGGTTTTTTGAATTCTTTTAGGGGGGGAAATAAATATAATTGAAAAGTGAAATTTGGTGTTAAAATTCTATTCAGCCAAAGTCCCTCACAGACCCAGCGGTATTGTTCTTCTAAAATGGGGCAGGCTTTACCCAGTGCATTGTTTCTCTGATTCTCTGAAAAGTTTGAGTGTGGTGCAAAGAGTAAACTGTCTTGTGACCCCCTGTGTCTGGTTTGTAATGATTATGCAATATGATTTTATATTCTAATTCATTAACTGTAAGCCATAACCACTATAATTAAAAGAACTGCTGGAAATAGCTTGTGTGTAGAGCAGTGTTTCCCAACCAGAGGCACACTGACCCCCAGGGGTACACGAGCACTTTGCATCAGATACGTGGATTTATTTGATAATTTATTTCAATGATGAAAGTACTTGGAATTTTTTCATACTGAACTATGTGATAAGTGATCCTGCTAAAGAACATAATTTATTTATTTATTTATTTATTTATTTTTTATTTATTTTAGGTTTAATAGCTTATTTTCTAAGGGCTGTTCAAATAATTATTTAATTGTTCTTTTTGTTTGTTTGTCTGGTTGGTTGGTTGTTTTGTTTGGGTTTTTTTTTTTACACTTTTTTTAAACTTTTTTTTTTTACTTACTTTTTGCTTTGCTTTTTACTTTTTGAGAAATAAGCAACATATATGTGTGAGGGGGAACTCATAATATGACAAAAAGCCCAGGGGCTACATAAGACTTAAAAACTAAAAATGTTGGGGACCATTGAGTTTCACATTGAATTAAACCCCTGAAATTTGATCATGATATTCTAATTTATTGATGTGCTCCTGCGTGTATTCTCTGTCTATTCTGGGCCCTAAAAATCCAACTCCAAATCCAGCTGCAAAACTTTTGACTCTGAAGCCATTCTGCATCTTTCAGCATTACATCTTGTCACATGCTTTTATTTTTTCTTTTGCTTTTTGACTTCTGACATACACTTGAAGATACATCAAAACACATTTAGGGATGTCAAACCATGAATCATTCTAATGTTGTTTATCTTGTTTATAATCTGGATTTTGTCTGAATTTCTGGATGTTGTTGTTGTGTTTAATTTTTAGTGTAGAAGCTTCATGTGATAATTAACGTATGGATGAATCAATGAAAAAGAAGTATCTCAGTCATGGGTAGCCTAGAGTGTGAATGTTTTTCAAGTTTGGTGGTCAACACTGGAGTAAACCTGGTATAAACATGAAAACTCCACACAGTGAGGATCTATCCTAACTGGGCATTGAAGTCAGAACCTTCTTGCTGTGAGGTGACCACTTTGCCACCTTGGATGAAAAGTAATGAATAAGTAATAATAAATAATCATGATGAAGATAGATAATAGATTCAATGGGGACTTTGGTAAGATGCGATACTTCTAAAAACATTTGTTGTATTTCACCAGTAACTTGTTTAATGGCAAATATCTTCATTCATTCATTCTTTCATCTTCTTGCGCTTTTTCCCTTTAGGTGCCATGGGTGACTGGAGCCTCTCCCAGCATGGGGAGTACACCCTGGACAATGGCCAGTTAGTCACAGGGCTGACAGAGACATGCACAGACATCCATTCACTCTCACATTCATTCACTAGGGGCAATTTAGAGTAACAAATTTTCTTAAAACATGCATGTTTTTAGACAGTGGGAGGAAGCTGGACAGAACCCACAAAAACACAAGGAGGACATGCAGACTCCACCCAGAAAGGCTGTGTGATGGCTGGACCTGAGAATCAATCTCACAACCTCCTTCTGCTGTGTCACTGTGCCCTCGTAAATGTCTATCACCATGAAAGAATGTATCTGTAGTGAGCCTTATTTGAGCATTTACAGTATTAACAAAAGCATTTACAACTGTCCCAGCAAAGTGCACTACCACAGCAATTTAACTGAGCCAAATTTGACCTGGTGGCACTTGCAGAGGGCCGGCCAGGTACTCAGCCACGTCTGTAACAGGTCAGAGAAACACTCACCAGCCGATTCAAGCTGAAAGATCTGTCTGCTATAACAGACAGCCTTACACAAGTACATTTGCTGCCGGCCTCTGTATCCAATCATCACGCAGCGCTCCGTCTGATCGCTACATGCGCCGCGACAGAGAAAGGTCAAGAGGCCTGCCCCCGCGCTGATGGCTGCCATGACAGATGTCACGTCAGCTTTGCCATCGCTCTGTTCTGGTGACGCGCTTAGTCAGTGTTCGTGTAGCCCCCTGTACCATCCCGGGCCACTGTCACTGTCCCTTCCCCTCTGACGCAACTCCCTGTAACTACTTCTGATCTGTCCGTCACTCAGCGTAGTAGCAATGCGCCGGTGAAATTACCAAAATAAAAAATAAAAAACACAAAAGTGAGGGAAAGTGCTGCACATTCAGGTCGTTATTGGAAGCTGGAATGGCCAATCTGTAAATGGTGATCTGCTGTCAAACCCGGTCAAAAATCCTGATGCAACGCTACATGCCTTAATTAGACGTGTCAAAATAGTGCAAGCCATGTCACCGCCTTCACTTTTAATCGCAGTTCATTTCTAATTATCTGTCCTGCCAATGCCAGCGTAAATTCACCCTCTTTTTGCTTGTTGCCCCCGGGTCTTGTTCTCTCTCAACTGCGGCCTTTTTTTTCATCATTGTTTGACCAGCGCCTAGGCCTATACTACATGTGTCTACAGCGCACGACAAATGCAAAGACAAATGGATCGCAGGGCGGGCAGAATTCTTTAAGAAGTGTTAAATGCTGAGTCGTGTTAAATTACAACCAAAAGAAAGCGTCTCTCTGAAGAATTAGCAGTTAATTAGGTCTTAATTAGCATAATTATGCATGCTAACAGAGTCTCGACAGAATAGCAGTTGTCAGGAGGGTTGAACCATCTGTAACGGCAGAGGATTAATACATCATCTTTTATATCCAGCCACGCTTTACCTCTTCTCTCTCAAAGTGCTTTTCATTAATCAATTTCGCTTTTATTGGAGAGGAAATTTGGCATTTTTCATTATGTGTCATTATACCACTCCCTTTGCAGTTATAAGACTCCTAATTAGGCCTCAAGTGTGTCTTCAAACTGCAAACACTCCAGCAGACAAGAGCGCCTGTTAAATTGGAGCAAAGTGCTGCTGTTATGCTGACCGCTTAACACACGGGTGACACGGGTGTGTGGTGCCACCGGGGGGTTAGGGTGAGACGAGGCGAAGTGGGGGTGGGTGTAGAAGAAGAGACACACACATTGGAAGAACATGAGGCAGGAATCAATGAGGAGTCCTGAACTTAGGAAACCCTGTTCATGTTTATTAATCAGCTGGGACATGCACACCAGGGGGCAGAAGAACTGTTGGTATGTCTTGTCTTACACTGTCTTCACACAAATTTTTATATTTTATTTTCCATTTTGTTCTGTGTAAACATTTTGCTTTTACACATACATTTATATTGCATGCATGTTCATGAATTTCTATCCGGATTGAATTTGTAACAACTGTCTGACAGATGTGCAACTGGGTTTATATATCTCTCTGATATTATGTTTATCCACTTTCACAGACAATAAATCATTATTTTGCTTCTAACTTGTAAAGCCTGTTTTAACAATGCTGCTTACAGGCTGAGAAAATTGGTTGGTTGCGTAATCCTGTATTCTCTGGCCCTGAGTTTCTGAGGCCTCAGAATGCTCAGTTTCATGAACCTCCACCTCTTCCCTGAACCCCCTCCCACTTCAGAAGCACTGACCAATCAACAAGCCCTCTACATCCACTGTGCTCTTATTCATTTATCAAAAAATGGTGCACAGCTATGTTTACACTGATTCTTCACAGCTTTTTTGCATTTTGTATTAAAATGGCATCATACAAAAAGTTTGAGGAAGTGAAGTGCTTTTTTCCACAGATTATGTTGACCAACTGAGCTGCACATTTCATTTAGTCAGACATTGTTTTTAAATGTTGTAAACCATGCAATGCTGTTCTAGAGGTGACCAAGATTGGTTAAAAAAACAGTATGAATAGCATTAGATAGCCCCTTTAACAAAACATAAACAGATAGCTTACATGTTGTTAAAGCATATGATTCTAAGCTGAAATTTGGGCACAAATGTTTAACTATGACATATGTTTCTATGGATAACATACATAAATGCTACATATCTGGCTAGCTGTCTTATATCCACCATAGCAATGTTGGCTTTTCCAACTTTAAATCTTGATTTTGGGCATTATATTGCATTAATCAAAACAAGCCTTTTTGTGTTTTTCTCATGCTTCACTTGGGATCAATGCTATGATGGATACCAAGCACGGCACATTTCACCTTCCTCTGCTAAAGGTGACATCATTCTCAAGCCCTGCCTTCGGTTTCTCAGTGTTCAAACACTTGGAGTTGTGTTCAGGACACATGCAGACACTCTGTAGCGGCGATCTATAAGAGCCCTGAGCTTCGGACGACCTTGAGACGCTCCTTCTCTTTGGCCTTGCCTGAAGCATAAGCACGTTTACATGTGTACTGTACATGTCCAGTATAAGTCTAGTTCAAGAGCCTAAAATGACATTAATGTTAGTCTCATTGATGTACACAGTAGTTCTGTTGTAGAGGTTGTTAAATGCAAGAATCTCCTTTCCCCATTTCTTCCTCTTTTTAGCCTGCCTTCCTCTCCCAGGCCTTCAGGGGCATTAGCATTATCGATGAGCTCACCCCGTCACCTCAGACACACACTCTTAAAAGAGAATAATTTCATGCAAATGAGATATTGATGAGCTAATGATTAATTGGCTGCCTGACTGTGTTAATATGCAATAGCTGTCGTGTAATATGCATTTCTAATGACTCTGTCTCAGTGTGTTCAAACAAATGGGCCACTTTGATCATCGGGGTACTCGGAGGATTTGCAGCATGTTAACTCTGCCGCGGGGGGTTGTGCAAACTGCCATGGGAACGCCAGCGCAGGAGAATGCCAACTTTTACTTCAACTTATCTGGGCTTCTGTTGTTCACATTATCAGTGTAAAATGCCAGTGGGCTTGTCTTTAAAGATACAAACATAAATACATTGAAATAAATACTTTGAAAACACACGTTGACACTTCTGTTATTAGTGCTGGGGAAAAAAACAAACAAACAAAAAAACAAAAACAAAAAACAAAAAAACAAATGAGTCCCTTATGTACCTTTATTTTCAAAACCAGTAAATTATCAATATTGTAATACTATGTAATACTGATTTTGTTGGACAGTTATGTAGACATGTTATGTAGGCATGCTTCACATAAGTTTTGTTTCCACTGGCGAAACAATCACAGGTAACCAACCAACCTGGTAACCAACCATTTTTTCCATAAAACACCAGAATGTGCAGTATTATGAGTATATGTACTTATGCAGACAGCAGCAGAAGCCATGCAGTTGTACAAAGAGTTGCAGGGAAACTCTGTGTACCACTGTTTCATTGTGGTCATTACATGGGACATCAATGGGACTTAACTTCATTGTTAAAGCGGAACTCAGTAACTCTGCTTGTTTCTTCACTCTTTTTGCCTTATTGTCCTCTATAAAGCTCCCCCTACAGTTTGGAGTAAAGCACTATCATAAATACTCACAAGCCCAGTTGACTCCTGTGTGACCTCTTGCTCGTCTTTACTTTCATTTTCCCCTCCACCTATTTGTACAAAGTTTTTTCTTCGATTTGGCTACTCTGGCATGCCAAAAATCGAGAAATAAAGCCACCGCTAGCTTGCTGTTTTGCTAACCAGGATGTGCCGCTTTCTCGCGAGACCTGAGACTTCCATGACTCTGGGTGGCAATACTCACTGTTGCAAGTGTCAATTTCAGCCCAGAGACACAAGGGGGAGATGCCGCACACTTTACCCCACAATAACTCATTTAACCATCACATGGACTCCGAAACTGTTTATTTAAAATGGCAACAAGATGAAGAAATAAATCCCACAGAGGACTGAACAACAACGAGGACTTCAGCAGAATTAATAAGTGACAAAGGAAAGCTCTAAATGTTGTTAATCAGGTGAGAAGTTAGGGTTAGAATTTGTTCGATAGCCAGATAAACAGATGTGATAGGCCAGTTCCAAATTGACCGGCAAAGTTGTGCCATGCTGCATATTTTGTGTCAGACATTCTATCAGCTGACCCTGCCATAGGAATTGCCTCAAATACCTGCTATTGACACAAAATGAGCTATCTCTTGCTGTATTTTATTCAAAACTTTAGCCTGCTTTTAGATTTGTTCATTTGCCACAGTTTGCCTCAATCCCTTTCAAATGAGTTTAGGCTCCAACAATAGAGATTTTTGTGCATTCATTTTCCTTAACTTTGTGTCTCTGAATGCACACACTGTCGTCACATCTTCAGGCTTTTGTGGAGACTTATTGGATCAGGAAGTGACCTTAACCTGTGTTAAGTGTCAATCAATAAGCATTCAACAGACATAAGGACTGCTCCTTTTCACACTCTCATATAACTCCACACCATTCACCATACATCACCTGCTCACTGGAACCTTTATTGACAAAAAAGCACAGTTTGATGGCTGTAACTGCTCCCATTGAGCTAATATCTGGTGATGTGACACAGATGATGTGATAGCCGGTCCTTGGTGACTTCCAGCCTGGGCCATATTGGTTTTATAGTCTTTTTCCCCCAATAGTTAAAGAAAATTGTGAATTCTCCACGTCGGACATTTTGCACTTTCCTGTTGTAACTGACATGGTTGTTGGGTGAAATAATGCCAGGTCAATTTGGGGTAACCCTGTGTGTTGCATGAGGCTACGAGGGTGCCTAATCACCCTGACTGCAGCTGCCCCTGGGGACCTCTGTGCATCCGTCCAAGTGTCATTCTGTCCATCCGTCTGTCTGTATCAGCAATGAGGCGGCCGCCAGTGGATAAGCAGCGTTCGGGATTAGCTGTGTGACGTGGCGGAGACATGGGCTGGAGATGGACGGATTGAGAGACACGAGCGGACAGGCAAACAAACGGGCAGCGCTGTGGTTGTACCTGTCAGACTGTGAGTCGCTGACACCTGAAGCACAATCTGAGGGAAAAGGAAGGTGATGGGTGCCACTCACTCCATAAATGTGCCATCAGCTGAGTGACAGGATGGTGTTGTCCCGGGCTGCTCATTTAATCACCCGCTGTCCAATGAGGAGGCTTACATTGTTAACAGAATGCACTGCTTAGACAGGGTCAGCTTTGAGAATAAATACTGCATAGTAGTCTGGTCTACACACATTCTTTTTTCATTATTTCAATCCATAGAGTTTATAGGTGATTGTCATAATTTTAACATTGTTTAATGCACCTATATCAACAAGGGTCACCGTTTGTGATGGGGTAGGTCCTCTAACTTTGAAACCTGACATTTCTTTTCAACATACAGTACATGCTATCAAGTGTTTTCTAGTATGTGCTCTGGCATATACATTGGTGATTGCGTATTAATGTGAAAGGAGTTCAATCACTGCTACCTTCATTGCATACTGTAGTTGACACTTTACCCTCCATGCCTATGTATGATTGTGTCGCTATGACTGTGTTTGGTGGTGGTCAGAGGGGCCATAGACATCGATCGGCAGCCACACTTCCATCAGTCTGCCCCTGGGCAGCTATGGCTAAAGAATTAGCTCACCACCACCAAGTGTGACTAAGGAATGAATGAATAATAGAATTATAGACTAATGTAAAAAGCACTTTGAGAAACTTGTTAAGTGCAATATAAATCAAATTAATTATTATTATTATTATTATTATTATTATTATTATTATTATTATTATTATTATTATTATTATTATTATTATATTTCTTATCATTCATTACATTGTTTTGAGTGCCATGGAGGTAGAAAAGTAGTACACCTTCATACATCCACCTTCTACCACTTTTTTCTGAAATGGAGGTAGAAGTCCAAGCAGAGATGCCCAGACTTCTGTGTCCCTAACTGAGAGACATTGCCCCTTTAGTGTATTCTTGGTCTTCCCGGAGCCTAATCCCGGTGGGCTATGCCCAGAACACCTCCCCAGGGAGGCGTCCAGGACGCATCCGAAACAGATGCCTGAGCCACCTCAGCTGGCTCCTCTTGATGTGGAGGAGCAGTGGCTCTACTGCAGACCTGTATACAGTAAATGGAGCCATTTTTACCAGTTACTGACAGCTTCATTTACTCTAATGTCCTGTAGCTTGATCAGAATTCTGCAAAACTACTGTATTTGGTGGAGGACAACAATTTTTTTTTTGAATATCCATCATAGCTCAAAAATGGTGCTTATATCTTACAGTGAGACATGGACAAACAGCAGAGATAGAGCCATCTTATGTCTAAAGATGAGCTGCGACAGATATCAGACAGTGTTAAATATTTTGGAAGTTTTATCGCAGAGTGTGTCTTCCTCTCGCTGCACATACAATCTCTGTCTGATGTTTGGCCAATAGAAAAACACCAGTGAATCCTCATAGTAGCACCAACAGTGCCCAGCCACAAATGTGAACACATTTCCTCTTTTTCTTTTTTGATGCATTTACTTTTACATGCACATCCATGACATAAACACTAGACGAGCAAGTGAAGCTAGCTTCTGGATCACCATGATGATGTAAACACACTGAAATTTGCTCCGGCTCACTTTGGTCCTTGCTAGAATTCAATGTTTGTACCCTCGCAAAGTGTGAACAAGTAGTAGTTTACAAATTTATGCATACCATGGTGTCCAGAATGACTTCCATAAATCTAAATTAAGACAGTGTATACCTGGCTTAAAACAGTGATAGGGCACTGCATCCCCAACTTGGAAAAAAATTCAATAACAAAACCATTAAACATTCTCATTGAATTCCATATTTTTTCTTCTATTTTGATTCATGGACCTTTCCATTAGGATTGTGACCCAATAGCGTAGCAGAGGAGTGAAAGACTGACACAGATAGGTGTTTCCCATCAGTGATAAATCCTGGGTCAGACAGCGATCCTATTTCCTCTTGTTCATACATGAGCAGTTTTATTGAATTTGACCTCTGATAAATAAATGGACTGCCACATAGATGGTTAAGCCTGTCCTGGGAAGACACTTAGCAGCAGCATCCATATATGCTCTTCTGGCCCTTTGACCACTATCTCCCTTATTATTTTAAGCTTATTAATTGAAATAATCTTTTAATCGATAATCTTTTAATGCAAGACTACATTTGTGTGTGAGACAGTGGCGTAAAAGCATATTGTCTTTTATTTACAGTGAGTTTGTGTTTAAATTATGCCTCTCATGTGCTGCGTGTCCACTCCAAGCAGCCCGGTCTGGTCTGAGCACACATCCATTAGGTTAGTATGCAGATGTATGCATATGAGGGTCATTGATTGGGGCGAGCGCGCTGTTTTTAAGGCCCGCTGACTCTGATGAGGACCGAAGGCTTGGCGCGACCTGTCTGGGGCTAACTCAATACAGTGTCACTTTACAGCACGGCTCAATCACTTAGAATCCTGAGTGGAGCAGGTAATAATGTCTGGGAGCGTCATGTGATGAATGTGACCTCTGAGCGCCTCATGTAAACCGCAGCCTCTATTCCACTGGAGGAGTACGGTCAGTGCAAGTCAGGTCAGTACAGGTAAGTTTACTCTAAATGTGTACTGTGCCACTGTGGGGTGCTTTGGCCTGGGATTGCAAATCCTGTGGTATCCACACACAAAAAAAAGAGCAAGAATTTATTAGCAACAGCTGTCATAAAAATTACCCACATGTCCCCAGATATGAGGTAAACATGTTCAAATCAAATATTAGTTTTACTGATGACAACAGTACAGATGATTTTATTCACAATTAAAACCCATGCTGCTTCCAGTATATTTAAATCAATTTTGTAATGCTCTTGTTATCTGGATTTAAAAAATGCATTAGACTACTGCATGTTCATTTTTCAAACATCCAGGTTCAAAACATTAAAAGCAAAAACTTTTTTATCAAATAGAACAAAATAGAAAGTTACTGGTAATAATTACACAGAAGAAAGTCACTTGTGTACAACTTCCCAAACCAAAATGGCAGTGTTAGTGAGCATTTCCAGATAAAATGGTGTCCATCAACTTACAGAGGTCTCCTTCTCTACTCTGAAGCATGTTGGTTTCACCAATAAACAAATCTCTAAACTCCTTACTACCTTTTACTGCATACTGTGTTTGTATGCAGTATTTATTTATTTTCTTCTGCTTATTCCCATTTGGGGTCACGGGTGCTGGATCCTATCAGCTATGGGCCTTATTTGGGCCAGGTACACCCTGGACAGACCAGTGAGACACAGGACTGACAAAGAAACATACACAGCCAGACAAACATTCCCTCTCACATTCATTCACCAGGGGCAATGCACCTAACACATGCATGTCTCTGGACAGTGGGAGAAAGCTGGAGTACCCAGAGAGAACCCATGGTAATACGTGGGGCATGTGGACTCCAACCAGAGTTTGGGTGTCACCCGGCCTGAGGCTCGAACTGACGATCTCCTCTCTGAGAGGCAAGAGCATTAAGTGTTCATGCAATATTTACTGTAGAGATAAATACAACTTTTAGTCTCTAAAATGTAATTTGGGAAAGTCCCGAATTTAAAATACAAACCACTATATTTCTATGGTATGTTGAATTCTTTCTTTAAATGCCTTTTTTGCCTATTGTTAAATTTTTATTGTCTATTTTATAAATTATATTTTATCTGGTATTCAGTGTAGACAGGAAAGAACAAATTTTATTATACAGGGAAACATGTTTCCTTACTGTGCAGTAAATGTTTTGAATCTTGAATCTCTTGGACTGAACAGTATTGAAATAGTGCAGCAGTACACAGCTTTACCTCGAGTCACTTGCACCTCTTCACACCATCCATGTCATAAAAGTCTCCTCATATATTTTTTCATCTTCTTCCGCTTATTAGTGCTTGGGGGTGGTGGCTGGAACTCAGCAACTATGGGCCTTAGTCGGCGTATACTCTGGATAATGGTGAGTTAGTTGCAGGAAAGACTCCACTCACAGAGACTCTGATGCCTTTTGGTATACCTGTGTGATGTCACTGTTTAATGTTGTGCTGCTCTCCTGGACCCAGTTTTGGAAATGCCTCTTTACGAGTCCCTGAACCAAACCACCTGTACTGCCCCAGCTCATAATCCCAGTCAAGTGGAAATAAGACTCTGATCTGCTCTCAAAACTCCTTGACCCAAACCGAAATAGTTTGGTTTGATTTTTACCAAAAACAGTATTTTGAACAAAATCTCAAACCAGAGCAGACCAGAGGCGTACAGCTGTCCTGTTATGCAGCCAAAAGTCTGACACGTCTCAGGGAACACACAGACCATGTCATATTTCATGTATTGTGCAGAATCTATTCAACAGTGGACACAGTTGAAGCAGAGATTGTCACTTCAGCACTTTTACTGACAGTGGTTCTTTTAGAGAGTGTGTCGTCAAGGTGCCCTTCAGAAACACAGCAGTCGCCAGTGATTTGAGTTTTTGTCTGCATTCAAACCGGACATGTCTCTGTGATAGTTGATATGTACTGCATGTATTTGACAAAACTAAGCTTTGTAACAAAGTATAACCCTAGTTTTACAAGAAGCACAGTTATTAAAGTTAAGGCAATTCTCTGGTCTATATGTTACAGATGCCACATCCAACTGTCCTGACTCACTTGGTGAATTCCTGATGAATTCCTGTGTGATGGTTGAGGGAGCCCTGTGAGTAACAGCCTATGACAAGGTAATTCTATCTAGTGAGCGAATTGGAAAAATGTTTACAAATTAACAGCAGCCAAAATGCAGCCACCACTGCATAAATGCAGTAAAACTTAAAATGAAATAATAAATAAAACTATAAAAAGCAATTATCTAGCTGAAAAACATTTTTCTTATTTTTAGTGATGAAAATGGACATTTTTACCAATCTGATACAGGTGTCAGTATCGTAATATCGATACAGATACTATACCTATGCTTTCATTTAGGAACAAGCAGTATGTAATCTTTTAATACAATTTCTGATAACTAAATAGGTTTGTGACGGTTGTGTTCCACTGTTAAGTGCATGTTATAACTGATTTCAAGCAGTTAGGCAAATAAAACATTTTCTTTATTATCATATAATCTGCACAAAAGAAAAAAATCTAATTGCTCCTTCATAGTTTGCAGAGGTTTTGCAGGGAGTAGCAACAGAATCTCATCACACTTGTTCCATCTGATAACGATACTAACGTTGGTATCGGTACTATCAATACATGGATTGATACTTATTTACTTATTTACTCTTTTTCTACACAACAAGAAGCAGTTGTTTTTAAGGCGTTTGCATTGACTTATTAAATCAGGGGGTCTAAACTATGGCCCGGGGACCAACTGTAGCCCGGCAAGCATTTTTTATTGGTCTGCAGGATTCATTCTTAATTGGCTCAAATTGCCACAGGCAGTACTTTTTACCCAAAGTAAGTGAAAGTGCAGATAAAAAGCTATATATTTCTGTGAGATGGACTTGAGGCATTAAGAACAAAACAGGAACATTTGTGAATGGTAGAGCCACAAAAAGTTCCAAGCCCGGATAAATCTGGGTTTGTGGAAGGACATCTGGAGTAAAACCTTTGCCAAAGGGAAACGGAAAGGCAGCAGCTGAATGAGACTCACTATTATGGTGAGGCAAAATCCTTCACCTCTAGTAAGTGGTCCTCCTCTGCATATATTTTACTGTATGTGGCCTTCAATGAAAAAAGTTTGGACATCCCTGCATTTAATCAAAGTGTCTCTATATTTGTGTCATCTCTGCAGATCATTTTTCCGACATGGATAGCATTAAACCCAAATATACACTGTACATGTCTTGAGAAATATAAAAGTTAGACAAAAGTAGGTTGTGGAAGTGAACAGACACTAAATAGTCCACAGAAAGTCTGAATGTGTACCAAGCCTGAAATGTTGTTTTTTTTTTTTTTTTCCATCAGAACTTGTGTAACCCATATGGGCCACAGTCACACTTGTGTTCTTATGTAACTCTGTTAACAAGACAAATAACCAGCCGGCCCAATCTGGGTCAGAGCGCACAGTTACTGATGAGCTAAAAATTCTCCCAGGACAGGAAACCGTATAGAAGCCATAGATACCGTATATGTAAACTGTGCCCCAGTGCATTGTGGGACATTGCTGGGTTGTGTACGTGAAAGTGCGGCCCGTGCGCTAACAGAAGCTGACAGCTCCCACACCCTGGCCTCATTCACAGTGACAGCGTAGATTAGGCCTCTAATCCTCGCCCAGCTACAGGGATCCATCAGGGCACGGCAACTCAGCGCACCGCACAAAATTAATTGAAATGTTAATGGGGGGGAAGAGGCCTTTTCTTAATTGCTCGGCGCTGGATTAAGACAAGATCGTTTATGAAGAGAAATTAAATCAAGATGTGTGTTTGAATGTGTGGAGGTTGTAAACGAACAGTGATTAACTCACTGAGCCAACCTGGTCTGACACTGTGTGAGCGTGGGTTATGTTAGCAATGAGATAATTAGTTAACAATATGTACTCAACCAAAGTTCACTGTATTTGTCTTTTTTCCCCAAAATGAAATATCTGAGGTGGCAGAAAAATAAAAGCAGTGTTTTGAGTTCTCCCGGATGTGTCGAGGAAAAACACTTAAAGGGACGCTTTGATCTCGATTTTAATTAGCTCCTATTCCCCTCTAGTATTCCTCTTTTCTGTATTTGCAAGAAAGCGTATGAACAATGCTCACAACCAAGCCTCTTTTGCTCATATCAGCATTTTACTTAACTTTTCCTCTTAACTTGTTATTTTTTTCTTCTTTACTTCTTAAAGTGTCCCCTTTCCTCCCTCAGTGGAACGGCAGTGACTTTTTAGCGCTTCCCTCAATCTTCGTGGCGTTCATTCTCTGTGCCTTTAAGACACACGGACACACGATGAATTTATCATGCGGATGTTTTTGAATCAATATTAATTTCAGGCCTTTCATGATGGCAAATCAATGGCAGCCGCGCTAAGAGACTCTTTGCATGTTGAGCGGCTTGTCGGAGCCGGTGAATGGAGACGTGATGAGGTGAGGTGGTGCCAGCGGGGAGGCCCACACTCACTCATTATCTCCCCTCAATTAGACCCTCTCGCTGGGCCACCCTGGGCCTGTGAGTGTGTGTGTGTGCTGGAGACGTGCGTTCGCCCCGCTGGGTTCATCATACAGGCACGGGGGAGGATCTCACTGTAAATGTGGCTCACTGATCACCCAGATCTAATTGGACAGGCCACCCATCTCTCACTGTCACAGCACTCAGTCTGTGGACGGCCATATGCTGCTCTGCAAACGGCCTTTTGACCAGGTAAAGAAATACAAGACAGTTAAGGACAAGGCTGCAAATTCAAAAATATATATTTATCAAAGACTTTGTGGAAGTGAAAGCAAAGTCTATCCATCCTTTATAGATTTCAAATTAATTTTTAAAGTGATAAACACACAGAGGTTACTGCATGACATTTATTTGGAATATTTTTGAGTTTCTTATTTATCCATTAATCCTCTGCACCCTGACACATTGCATCACCATAAGCAGTAGTTTGTTTTTTCTCTGGTTAAAGCTAATGCTAGTGCTGTTTGAATATTGCTTTTGACATCTTTGTAGCTTTTCTAGAGGTCATTTTATGGTGTCTGAGAGTT
Organism: Bostrychus sinensis; assembly: GCA_020698575.1. Classification (NCBI taxonomy): domain Eukaryota; kingdom Metazoa; phylum Chordata; class Actinopteri; order Gobiiformes; family Eleotridae; genus Bostrychus; species Bostrychus sinensis. The sequence goes on along the minus strand of CM036251.1, from coordinate 28,603,799 downwards.
TAGTGTCTTTTGGAGACATTTTATAGTTGAGCGCCACCTAGATTATGGACCCAAATTTGGCACATATCTGATAAAAATTATGTCAAAACCATCATTGGCTCTTTATAAATGCATGAGCTGTCAATAGTAAAAGGACAGCAAAAGCATAGTTGAGTGCTGAGATGTTTTTTCAGTGCATATGATATTAAAACTTGCACCTACAGTGTTCTACTTTTCAAGAGTTTATATTTTTATCAATAGTTATATATTTTAGTGAAAATCTGATTCATATTTGTTTTTCTCTTGTATTTTACAATCAAAAACAATTGTTTACCCCCAGGACGCCTGGCACTTATTTGAAATAAATGTATGTGGAATGCAAATAGTTATACCTACACTGTTCTTATTTGATACTGCACCTAACAAGGGTCTATAGAATGTATTCTATTCATCAAAAGGTTTGGAAACATTTACTTTTGTGATTTTCAATAAGAGAGCTCTTCTTCACAAGTTTTTTTTTTTTTGTTTGTTTTGTTTTTTTATGCTCAACTGACATGGAATCAGCACACACAGACTTTAATTTCTTGTTGTTCTAAAAAAAATGTCCACAGAGATGGATCACTCTATTTATATATATAAAAAAACTCTAGGTGAAGATAATTTGCAGACTATGGCTCAGGGTGCACAGGGTTAAGCCCTAAGTATGCCCCTTCCAGGAGACTCCAAATATGTCTCCCCAAAAATTGAAAAGAAGTCAGTGGGGAGCAGCAGCTTATTTCCCCCTTTTATGCCATGCTGCCATTTTCCCTTTCTTTGTAGATTCAGCCTGTGACATTTTTAATTCTTTGTTACTTCTATATGCAGTATGTGTATCCATATATGCCTACTGACTCACCAGGCCAGACTCTCTTCTAGAGTGAAAGCAGCAAATGCACAAGTTTAAATGACAAAAGTTGGCCTCAAAAAGGATTACAAATAGAATTTCTATGCATTCCAAAGAAACACAGTATTTGGTGAATAGTCTTTTTTTTAGGCATAAAGCCAGGTGTTACAGGTTGAAAGTATGATGTCTCATGTCCATCACAAACTATGGTACATGCTTAATACTTACAATAAATAAAAGTGAATGTGAAGCCTCATACAAGTAGACAGGTAGTAGACAAGATAAGAAATAACCTGACTGCTTTACTTTTTACCATCCACACCACTGCATCCTTACAGCTGGTGTACTCTGCCATTCTTATTAAATCTAACACTGCCCTGTCAAACAATTTTACAGATGCTACTGATTACCATCCTTATTTTGTATTATATATTTTGATATTATTTGTATTGCATCTTACTAATACTGCATGCTGAGTGCCTTTGTAATTTTGTTATTTAGTGATGCTGCGCTGGAACCTGAATTTTCTTTCGGGATCAGTAAAATATCTATTTTATCTAATCTATAGAGAATTATTAAGTAGCTGCTTTAATTTTTTTATTTATTTTATTATTATTATATTATTATCATTATTACTATTATTTATTATTATATATAATAAAGGTATTTAGTATAGTAATAAAGACTTTTTATTTAGATTTATAGATATTATTAGATCTTTTTTTTTATATATATAAATAAATTCTTCTGTTTAGTCTTAATGCAATGTCCATATGTGAGTTTGGTTGTGCATTGATCTACTGTATGGTCCAGTACAGAGAAATTTGAGAAATAGTGTTGTTCCCTCTTATATTTTTTATGTTTTGTTTTCCCACTTTTAATCAAAGTTGAAAATGTCTGTCTGAAGAGTGAGTAGTGTATGTGAATTTTTTTTTTTTCCCACCATCCCTCGTCCAAGCATTAGGACAGAGGGCAAAACTTAACACCAACGAAGGACGACACATAGTATAAATTAACCCAAATTAATTGTAATTTGTGTAATTATAAAGATGACTAGGTGAACTGGTATTAGAGTATGGAAAAAAGTCACCCAGGATGGAACTGCCAGGACAGAGAAGGCGGTAAAAAAAAAACTCTCAACACCAAGTGAAGACTGGCAGCAGAAGTTTTGTCTTTCAGTCGGTCCCTCTGTGGGCCCTCTTACCCCCCAGAGGGTCTGTTGTTTAGGGTTGCACAGCCACCTAGGCCTTGATGAATTTCTCCCCGTCAACAAATTAAGAGTTGCTATTGTTGCTGTGACAACAAGGCATGGCGGTCGCCGTGGGGAGCACCATGGAGACCACTGACAGAACTCCACAATTCTCCTAATCATCCGGAGCTGTCAGGAAGCACCTGGTCTGACACCTCTGCTTAAAACCTGTCTCCCAGGCATAAGATAATTACAAGTGCCAGCAGAGGAAAAAGAGGCGAGCTAGCCAGGAGAGAGCTAGAGAGAATTCTTTCTTATAAGTGACTGGAGCGGAGTGCTGGAGTTTTTTTGGGGGACAAGTTGCCATTGAAGTGGTGGAAGTGTTCAAAGTGTGGAGTGCAGTGGAGTGCGGGGAGGCGTCTGGGGTGTCTCCCTCTTCCCTACAGAGGAAGACTAGGGAGGGGGGTCCCTAGGTAGCGCTGTGGGGGACAGCTGAGGGACTCGAGCTGTCACCGGGCCACACTCACACATTTACAAGACTCAAAGTGTTTGACTGGTCCAGTACAAATGCTCCACGGATTGCACCACATTTTGGGTTTTGGGCAGATTTTTCCTCCTATTATTATTTGAGAAAAGTTACACTACAGTTACAGAAGCTGCTATGGATGTAAGGGTAAATAGAAAAATCTGTACAAAACAATTCCCCCAGAAAAATTCGAGGGTGCTGACATGTCAAAGCGCTTCTGTTTCTGACAAAAAGCCAAACACGGCGGGCTCATGTCACCGCAGCCCTCTCTCCCGGCAGACTGATTGCTATGTGAGAAAATATTTGGGCAAATCAAAAAGTGCGGTGCCACGGTGGAGGGAAAGACACACTTTTATCCACACACACACACTCACATAGACGATCAGCTTTCATTACAAGTGCTCATTTCTGTAGCAGCGGGGCATTCCTTCAGAATAACACCCCTGTCATCACAGCACACAGGGGGCTAAATTATTCAAATACTCTAATTCTTCCTCTTCTCTCCCCGGCCCGGCCCGCCTGCCCTCTCTCTTTTACTCCGGCGCTCTGCCACTCATAATTTGTCTTTTCATTGTTGCCAATTTAGAGGCAATCCCTCCCATTAATGATGCCAACTGTTCTAAATGGTGCGGGGGGAGCCGAGCGAACAGGAGAGGAGAGGGGGGCACGTCAGGAGGACCCAAGACAAAGCTCCGATTTTACAAGCTGCCGCGTGGAAATAAACGGATGATATACCGACTCCTAGCCACCTCTTCCTCCTGCTCCATTGTTAAACAGCTCCTTGTTTTATTAACTGTTTAAACGTACATATGTGGCTTTATTTGCCTGTCACTAGTAAGCATATTTTGGGAGATTATGAAATATACGTACATCTGTTTCCCGTGCGCGGGGCCTTCTCGGATGCATAAACCACCGGAATTTATTTTGCACTACGCGAATCAATTACATCATATACTTTTACGGCCGTGCCTTTGTATTGGCAAGTGGCGAGCGATCTAAAAACCACTTTCTTTTTGTATCGACGGAATGAAAAGTACAATAAAAGTGAATACATCAGCAGGGGACAGTGATGAGGCAGCAGAATGGCACTTAGGATATTGTTGTTGGCCTTTTATGTGCTCTCCCGAGAGCGGCTACACCTACGGAAATGTACGGAAAATCATATTTGAATCATGAATATTTCAAAGTTGAGAAATTATTTATTCACGTGCATCAATCGGCATTATCAACCGGAGGAATAATGTCAATATTTCATCTTGGGGAAATTATGCAGAGTTATATACAGGCTTTTCTGTTGTGGCTGAATCTGCATCTTTATAATTTGGTGATTTGAGCACAATGGCAGTGATCCTGTGTTATGAGTTGCACTTGGTTTTGTCCAGCTGGACAGATAAAAATGAAATGGGCTGCTTATTTAGAGTTTATTCAAAAATGCCGGACACTGACCTTGTGTAAATAAATTAACATGATAAATGAATAAATTAGCTCCTGGTTGAAGGATATTGGATCAATGCAGATACTTCATTAAGATCTTTACTCATTGGCATATCTTTGCTTAGAAATCTGCCAATCTAATATCAGACTGTATAATTTTTGAAAATTGTCAGATGCTTATCCTAGAAAATTCTAGTGTGAGTTGTATATCTGGGGCAGTGGACATTGAATAAAATGTAATTGAATAGGCTCCATCAGAAAAAGCAAAGTATCACGAGCCATTTCAAGTTGGGTGGCCTGGCGAGCCTTTCTCAGATACAGTGACAATTGTAAAATTCAGGAAGAAAACTAACAATATATTTATAGTTGCTAGAAAATGCCTAAAATTAAAAGAATGAGAGAGAAAAAGAATTTGTCACACTACACAACTGTCTGACTTGTGAACAGACATCTTGTGGTGGTTTTACAAAACTGAGCTGTGACAGGTGATCACACTTCTCTTGACTGGTCTGTCATGACACATTTTGCCTGAGATTAGATTGTTCAGGAAAGTAACTTAGTGCTAATCTTTTAGTATGTTGTACATCATTTTGCTGGAAGGTGGAAACCAGCACCTAACAAATAAACTCACAGGGAGACCATGTTCTAGCAGAAGATCAAACAAGAGCATGCTTTGCGTGAGTCAGGAGAGCTGAACAGTTTGACACTGGGTCTTTCCAAAATGACTCCCTTTCTACCTTCAGCCTGTTGTGTTCCGTGACAGTCAGAGCTCAGGTGAGTTCTCTTGATCACAGCAGAGTCTAAATACAGAATTCAGCTTTCTGACCATGTTCTGATTGGAACATTCCCACACCGGGCAGACCTTTCTATCTGGACTTTGTCCGCATAGGTTTCCTCCAGGCGCTCTGGTTTACCCTACCTCCAAAAACACAGGCTTATAGTAACAATAGGTCCTCTATGGGGAGAGGACTCCCCTGCAAAAGAGATTGTTCATCTCAGTGGGACTTTATTCACTAAATAAAGGTCAAATAAAATAAATCAAAATAAATAAACACAGGTCATTGGAAAATTAGAATACAATGTCTGCTAGTGCATTGAAACCTTTGAGATACTTTATGAGTTGTTGCGAGTGGATCATTTCACATTTTACAATTATATGCATATTTTGCAATAAATGTCTAAAAAGTCTATTGTATCCCACTAACAAATATCTCTTTGAATTATGTCTTCGACTTTGAATAACAGATGCCACCTCCTGCACCAAATGTGTGATGCAGTGGTCCACACAGATTACAGCAGGTCCACTGCACACAGAGATATTTTTAAAGTTGTGCAAATCGTTATAAAGTTTGATAATTAGTCACCGTGTCTGGATTTCACTTTAAGTTTATTACAACATACAGTATAAGTCACAGATTTACTCACATACTAAATGTAGAATCAAGGCGCATTGTCTTAAAGGGAAATCCCCTAAATCTTAGCTGGATATTATTGTCTATTGTCTATCAAAAGTGATAACAATCTGTGATAAATAAAGGGTAGACCGACGTGTAGAGCCACATGGGGGAGCAGGCCGAGAGCAGCATAAATAAATAGAGCGGTCCGAAGAAGACAGCTCCCCGAGACAGACACGGGGCCCCGTTAAGCTGTGTGGATGGAACTCCGCTGCTATCTTAAATGAGGAATCCCATATGAAGGTCTGGATTAACCAAATTTAATCCCTCATCAAACAGACAATAACAGCGCTGCCCTAATCCCTCCCCAATTCTCAGATTAGCAGCGGCTCGCACTCTCGTCTTGGCAGTAGAGTGTACGCCTTCGGTCAGTGTGCAGCGTCCCGTCCAGCTCTTCTCCAGCAATGACCTCTAGCCTTAGCCACCTACTAACTGCTATTGGTCAGCACTGACAAGACAACCCGCATTGGCACACATTTCAGAATGGATAGCCTTGATCATACTCAGAATCTTTTTTACAATGACATTGTATTGAAATCCATAATTAGAGGTGAAGATAGGCACGTGTAATTACCTCTAAGAGTGAAGACCCCAGAGTAAACAAATATGTTCATCAAGCAAATAAAGGATTACCGTGCAACACCACTCCGTCTGATTCATGTGGGAAATGCAAAGCACAACATAAGGCAAGATGCGGAGAAAAAAAAATAGAACACAGAAGAGAGCAGAGTCAGACAAAACTGCTGACAGGGGCTGTTCTGCGCCGACTTCTTTCCTTAGATAAAACATAAATAGCCGAACGCTCACTGGGAATATATATTTAACTTGGAAATGTTTATTTAACTTCTGTTTACTTGTACTCTGGAATTTGACTAAAAAAATCCAGTATAGTAAGTTGTATTTGAAGCATCAAAGCCACAAGACTTCCAAATGTTCACTTTCTTTTTGCTGATGGTTCCAGGTTGTTACATTTTGATCCAAATCATAGCCGACTGACTCCGCTCATGTGTGCGGCCATGTTGTTTTAGCTGAGTGCTAGTTTCGCTCTTAATGAGGCTAATTGTGATGGAAGAGTGGCCTGTTTTAGTGCGGCCTGCGGGGCACAGGAGGTGGTGTTTTCGCAGCGCTGGACAGACAGCAGAGGTGGAGGTGGCCCCGACCTGAGAGCCTAGGGCCACAGGGAGACAGTCTGTGTATGTGATGGGTGCTGACCTGTGGGAGCTGCCAAGTTCAGAGTGAGGAAATGCGTAAACAAACATCTGACAAACAGTAGACAGATCAAAAAGGTTTTTTTTTACGTACAACAAAAAAAGCTTTGGGTGTCATGAAGGAGATCAGGACTAATATTTGGCGTTGTTGATGTTTATATGGTCTTAGCAGCAGTTCTGTCATACAATGTAAAGATTTTGCCATGAATTTAAAAGCAACTTTTTTGGTTGCCCGTTTGTGTTGAATGGTTTAGCAGTGTACATTTTATTTAGTGTTTTAACTGCCATAGGACAAATAAAATCACCTTAATAAGTACTTAATAATTGATTTACTAAATGGCTGTATTGATTTACTATACGGCTGTGTATTCTAAGTGGTGTAATCCTTGTTTCTTGTTTACTGCACCATCCAGACTGTGGGTTATTGCAGGTTACAGTTAAGGTTATTTCAACAGCTTCATAGATATGCACCAAATAATAAGAACCATATACAGCAAGCTTTTAACCATATTATAATGTTGTTTCCACCTCAAAAACATAACTGGAGTAGTATTTTGTTTCATTCAAGTATGTTTGAGAAATAAGCCAAAAACGCTTCATCTCTCTATGTTGACACATAGTTAAACTCTGCCTTCTCCAGGAAGTGATTCTGTTGTTTCTGAAACACATCACCATTGCTGGACTCATTCTGATAATTTCAGTGCTCACCAATGCCACTACGAAGCAGTCAGCCTATGTATCTATTAGCTTCATGTTGCTAATGTCCATGCTAAATAGCCTTTTTATCATGCTCTGTCTGTCTCTTCTTTACAAGCACTCAGAGATTCTCCTATCATGTGTGAACTCAAATCCTCCCAACTTTATGTACATGTGAACTCAAAAGAGGCAGAAGAGACAGTAGTGTCTGTAGAGGGCTTTTGTAAGAGAAAGGCCTCAGCTCTGTGGTCCTTACCTGCAGCAGAGCTGATATTAACTACAGTGCAAAGAGCACATAGCTGACCGAATGAGGGAGCCGGGGCCATCAGGGCCTTAAAGTGAAAGGCATCTAACCCAAACCTTTTCTGCAAATTAAAAGTAACAATTCCATAAAAGAAGATGTTATACACGTAAACATTATTTTAAATTCCAAAATCTAAAATGAAATATCTCCAAATTTATTTCAAAAACCCAGAGTAAAGCAGAATATGTTCCCTTTAATTACCAATGACATAATGATTAGGATCCTCATTCTAGGCGTTACTTAGAAGTGTACATTTAAAATGTTGTATGTCAGATGTTGTATGTAAGTATGACCCAGAAGCAGGTAAGTACTAAATTCACTCTAAATTATACATTAATTAATATAAGCTTAATGTTACTTAAAAATGTCCTTAAAATATCTAAAATAATCTAATGTGCCACATCAATGATAAACTTAAAACTCTGCATAAAAACATTTAAAACTCAACTATAAAAAAAAAAAAAAAAAAAAAAGAAGTAGTAAAAAAAAATGTTGGACTATTCCTCGCTAATTCAAAGGGCCCAATACTCTTACTGTAAGTTTTAACAAACACACCTGCATTAGCTGTATTGTTAGAATTGTGTAATTGTAATATAATGGCATACAGGATCTTCATTGTACAGTATATTTTGAATAAAAATTGCTCTTATGGCCTATCCTATTCTTATCTTTATTCTCTCTTCTTTGTGCTTGCTAACTAGGAAAAGCCAAGTGTTTCTCTGTCCTTTAAATGAACTTTAGCAGCTTTAGATTTATTGTCTTCCATTGTCCCCTTCCACTTCCCAAAAGAGGAAATCATTGAAAAAGTAGCAAGGGCAGTGAGGTTACAGATACATTCACCTCCACCTTCACCTAACAATATGTTTTATTAATTACATTTGCTAAAAACGTCATATTTTTATTTTAGTGCATATTTTGTATTGTACGGATGTTTTTGTTTTATCAATAGTTTTTAAATTTCCTAAAATTATTCTTCTTTTGTATGTACATGCACATATGCCCAGAGTATAGGAGCAGTGCGGCAGTTGTGGAGCCCAGGCTGGAGCCTTGTACCGCTGCCAACAACAGTAAAGCAGCCCGCATTGATATCGGTTATTAATATTTAACTGTCCACTATTAAACTTTAAGGCGGTTGAGATGGAGCTTGGGGGGGAGAAAGAGAGGCTACTGCGTGATCACCGGCCGTGCAATCCTGTAAACACACTCGCTCGAGCCCCCAATAGAGCGTACTTGTAGACATATATGCCAAAATAGCCATATGAACAAGTATTTTTTAATAGAAGTGATGGGATGTGCCATGGAGAGGCTGCATATCTCCACGCTGATTGTCACATTTACTGTCCGCAGTCATCAGGGTGCAGTGAAACTCCTGTTTAATTTCCGTTGTCATAAAACTCCTATACATTTGCTTTTATTTGTCGCTGTAAACCGGCACAGGAAAACAAATAAAAGTGCCATATGCTTTATTGTATGTAACGTTCGATACACAGATTAAAATGCACAGCTAAATATAAAACATATAAAAGAATATAGAAAGATCACATGTATGTTGCATCAAAGCAGAGATTTTTATATTGGAGATTTTATGGAGGTATATGTGGTTTTAACGTTCAATATACTGTATGATTGGAAACCATGAGAATTGTGTAGATAGCATAGAAAAGCAACAGAAGGAAAAATTACTATCCCTTAATTCATAACAGAGGACAAGATTATCTCATTAGGGATTTTTAAAAAGTCCATATTCTGCTTTTGTCAAACTTTTTGAAATAGTTTTTAAAACTTTTGCATTAGTATTTCGCGTTTAATAACTTAAAATAATGGAAATGGAATGGAATGGAAAACATCTTCTTTTGGGGAGCTGTTCCTTTGACTATGCAGAGAATGCTTGGATTAGGTGTCTGTTGCCCCCTGCTGGTGACAGTTGGGGAAAGGACAGAGCATAAAATGGCCAATGAGCACAGCAATTAGCAGCATGATGCTAACAGATGGATCCGGGAATGGTGTATGGGCAAAAAAAAAAAAAAGCGTCCTTTAATTTGCAAACACACCCAAATAACGGATGCTCCCAACGATTATTGAATAATGACTGTTGGTGAGTTAGAGAAAAAGGGAAAATAAGTAAGATGCAAATAAAAAGTAACAATGCAAGACGTGATGTTTAATGAGGTGGAGATGATTGTTTGTTTGCATCGGACTAACACTAAACTCAACGCTCCAACATTCAGTTTAATTTCAATTTAATGTCTTTTGTTGTTTTGTTTTGTTGAAATGAGCATGATATCTAGGGACATCTATGTCACCTTATACACGTGCACTATGTTCAGGACTTTATCGTGACCTCATCTAGAGGAATGGAATGTTTGGGGTATCCTGTAGCAGTGTGTTAGTGGCATGCTGAAAGTGGAAACATGAAAGCAGCTCTAACAAACTCTCCTACTCTGTGTAGTACCAGTATTAGCACATGGACTGCCATCTCTATAACAGAGTCAGCTCCTCCCTCTGATAACTTTGTGTAAACATATATTTCAGCCAGGGTTGTTTATCATCATAGCCCACTTTCCCATCCTCAGTAAACCCACCTGGACTATCTCCATATATGACATGTATTACTGATGCTACATGAACACAAGAGTCTAGAAGTCTGGATATGACTCCTGAAATACTCCAGACGATATGTGAAGACTTTTTTTTATAGGACAATAAGATGGCAAAACTATTTGTGATGGATATGACCAAGATTTTTTATTTTCAGATACAGTGTGTATAGCTGTCCTAGGTAGCATCATATTAGTTTAGTTACTCGCTAAACTTCTGAAAAACCATGGCTCCTTGCTCCAGAGGCTGCTTTGAGGCCTTCCTCTGGAGTCGGCCCCTCCAAAGCAAAGCCAACTGTCCTGCTAACACTTGCTTTTGGAACACATTTGGGAGCGGGCTATCACATGATCTAATATTATGTGTTATAAACATGGATCTATATTAAAAAACAAGTCCTTCATGAGTGGAAAGTGGTCAAACAGCAGAATGTGAACGTGTCATGTTTCTACATTTTGGTCTGATTAAAAAAACATCTTACAAGACTGCTTTGAATAGATGTCATATGGGGTGTAACAATACATGTTTGTTTTGATATGATTCAAGAACAATATTGGCTAATTTGGAACAATACCATGATTTGATACGATTCAACACCTTCATGCAACTTTTTGCCAAAAGTCATAAAAATTGACTCTCAAATCTAGCATCGCTGCCAGGGTTGATTATGTCCAATAAACAGAGAGCGAAGAAAAGTTGAATATAACATTTTACTTAATTAAGAACACAAAAATTATATCCAAAAAGATGTATCTGGTTTTATTTTAACATGCAATTTTCTAATATTGATATTTGTTAGTAGTTGTTATAGTTGAATTTTTTACTATGTATATTGATATACACTTCCTAGAAATGATATGAATTGATACAAGGTAATATGTATTGATATAGTAGTATCGTTGGAAAAATGTAGTCAGTGTGTCATTACACCCCAGTGTCATATTAACAAAATCACATATAACCCATTTTAGTACATCCAATTTATCCCTAAAATAAATGTTCATCAACATAATATGATTATAGCAAAACAAGTTTAAATGAAGTAATCAGACTCTACACCCCACACAGTAGTCATATATTACATTGTTTTCTCTTGTACGAATTTTAATATCATATTTAAGTATAAGTTCACTGTTAAAGAAAGTTTGCAAAAAAATTTAAATGGTGCATTGTAGGCAATTTGTAGTGAGGTGAGGTCGTAGAGGATCAGTTGCATCCTTTATAAATTAGCCAAACAAAGGAGACGAGCTTTGGCAGAGGTGAGGGATTCAAATGGTTTGGAAAGGTATGTGGATTACTCCAAAGTGGTCCAGTTTCAAAGGATCCAGGCAACTGAGAAAACCCATGGAGAAAATCTGCATGAGCCCAGAATCAAACCCAGGTTGCTCTGTTTATGTGGTATGTGCTCTACTGCTCTACTGCCAATATTGTAAATTCTGCCATTTGTTGAGAATAACAGCATATATAGCTTATATACTGCACTATCCCAAACAGTATGTATGTATGTATGTACAGTGGGGCAAAAAAGTATTTAGTCAGCAACCAATTGTGCAAGTTCTCCCACTTAAAAAGATGAGAGAGGCCTGTAATTTTCATCATAAGTATACCTCAACTATGAGAGACAAAATGAGAAAAAAAAATCCAGAAAATCACATTGTCTGATTTTTAAAGAATTTATTTGCAAATTATGGTGGAAAATAAGTATTTGGCCAATAACAAAAGTTCATCTCAATACTTTGTTATATACCCTTTGCTGGCAATGACAGAGGTCAAACGTTTTCTGTAAGTCTTCACAAGGTTTTCACAAACTGTTGCTGGTATTTTGGCCCATTCCTCCATGCAGATCTCCTCTAGAGCAGTGATGTTTTGGGGCTGTCGCTGGGCAACACGGACTTTCAACTCCCTCCAAAGATTTTCTATGGGGTTGAGATCTGGAGACTGGCTAGGCCACTCCAGGACCTTGAAATGCTTTTTACGAAGCCACTCCTTCGTTACCCGGGCAGTGTGTTTGGGATCATTGTCATGCTGAAAGACCCAGCCACGTTTCATCTTCAATGTCCTTGCTGATGGAAGGAGGTTTTCGCTCAAAATCTGACGATACATGGCCCCATTCATTCTTTCCTTTACACGGATCAGTCGTCCTGGTCCCTTTGCTGAAAAACAGCCCCAAAACATGATGTTCCCACCCCCATGCTTTACAGTAGGTATGGTGTTCTTTGGATGCAACTCAGCATTCTTTCTCCTCCAAACATGACAAGTAGAGTTTTTACCAAAAAGTTCTATTTTGGTTTCATCTGACCATATGACATTCTCCCAATCCTCTTCTGGATCATCCAAATGCTCTCTAGCAAACTTCAGACGGGCCTGCACATGTACTGGCTTTAGCAGGGGGACACGTCTGGCACTGCAGGATTTGAGTCCCTGGCGGCATAGTGTGTTACTGATGGTAGCCTTTGTTACTTTGGTCCCAGCTCTCTGCAGGTCATTCACTAGGTCGCCCCGTGTGGTTCTGGGATTTTTGCTCACCGTTCTTGTGATCATTTTGACCCCACAGGGTGAGATCTTGCGGGGAGCCCCAGATCAAGGGAGATTATCAGTGGTCTTGTATGTCTTCCATTTCCTAATAATTGCTCCCACAGTTGATTTCTTCACACCAAGCTGCTTACCTATTGCAGATCCATTCTTCCCAGCCTGGTGCAGGTCTACAATTTTGTTTCTGGTGTCCTTTGACAGCTCTTTGGTCTTGGCCATAGTGGAGTTTGGAGTGGGACTGTTTTGTCTCATCTACCCCTGTTCTGTTTGTCATGCCATGAGTACCCCCTCACTTATGTTGATTATTTTTCAAAAAAGTGGTCATATAAATTTTTGGTGTTTAATAATGCTTAGTAAGTTACTGTAGATACAAATTCATACTGCATTTTTTTTTCTTTTAAACTCAATTTCAAGATAAAAAATAAATAATAATTTGCCTGCCTTTAAAATAAAAAAATAAAATATAACAATATAAACTCCTACTACATTGACTTATTTCATTATATATTTTATGTTCATAATAAATAAATAAAACAAAATTTTTCTATTAAACTTATAATAACATATAATAATACTACATAATCAGTTGCCTGGAAATTCCAGACTCACCGCTGTTCCAGCGGATGAGTCTGGTCGCCATAGAATCAATTCGATTTCTAGCGCGGAGGAAACCCCAGTAAACCGACAGCAGAGTTAGCCAATCAGAAAATGGCAGACGTGACGTTAACAAAGCGACAAGAAAGTAGGCAACGCGAAAACTTTTTTTTTTAAATAAAGGCTTCTAGTGCTGCAAGCTGCTGTGGTTTTAATGATTCGATATGTTTTTGGTCATTTAAAAGGGAATTTACCGCTGAATGAAACAAACTCGGCTCCTCAGTGCGCCACCTTGATTGTTGTTGTTGCGGAAGCTGCTCGCGAAGAACACGTGACTTAAATAAGCTAATCAAAATGCACGGTACGGTTGGGATTTGAATCCAACCACGGCGGACGGCATGGTGACCAGACTGATATTTCTCAGTATAATAATACAGAGACATATCAGTCTGGATTTTCCAGGCAACATAATCAGGGCTTGACAATGACTTTTTTGGTCACTGGCCCCTGTGGCAAGCCCTTTTCAAAAGTTACTAGATAATTAGGGTTTTTATTATTTTATTGTATTTTATAGCATATAATAAGCTTAATGAAATATAGAGCTTGATTTTATGTGTAGACAAGGATTAATCAAATGTGTGGAAAAGGTTTACCTAGGTGGAATAAATTTAAACTTTTTGCACGTGGTCTGTATTTTGTTGTTGTTTTTTTCTCAGCTCATAATGAATTACTCTGTATTAAATCAGGTGGGCACTAAAATATATGCATAAAAGCCAAACGGCCAAAGAGGTTACTAAAAGTGCTTGAAATATTTTTAGCTATAAAATAATTCAAAGTTTCCCCTGTAAAGTGCTTGTGTGCCCCTGTGTTACTTAGGGCAAAGAGGTCTGTGGAAATGTCTCAGGAATACAAACTAACATATGTAGATTGTGCAACCTGAGGACATAGTACCCACAAGGAAAAAAGTGTGTGTCTTTAAATGTATTATTTTTATTTTTCCAAGTGCACTCTGGGGCAGTCGGAAGAGTCTATTGTACAAGTGTAAGCCCCAGCCACTTGCCTGTGTTTTCCTTGTTTTGTTTGTTCCACGGAGCGCGGAGCGTGACCTCCCGCTGACGTTTTGAGGTAAACAAGTCAAGCCAAGGTTAAAACAGGAACGAAATGCAGCGTGAGATTCAGCGATGTTCCCAGCCAGCGCACTCATGAAGAGCTGCTATAAAAGAATAGGCTGGCTGGCTAAAAGTGAGCATGAAAAATACCCCACCTCCACGCTGACCCATATCATCCATTATGTGTGGTGATTATGAGAATAGAAGTGCCTTATGGGTAGCCACAGTTCCGGGAAAACAATAGCTCACTGTCAGCCCGTGTTTTAACTGTGCGATGACCACTTTTATTACCTTCTGATTACTGAAGCCGTCGTTAGGCTGGGCTGCTCCACTGGGCCGCCGGATCAGTCCAGCGACCCGCTTCAATTTATATTCAGATAAATGAACCAACAATTGTACCACACAGAGCATTTTCCAAAAGGTCGTGACCACAGAAAGAGCGCAGATGACGAGGTCCGTAATAGATGTGCTTGCTGGCATATGATCCCGAAATCCTACACCCACTCCCTTCATCTAAATAAAAGGCCCGGAAATAAAAGGTGTGTCTTTTAGTAAACCGCTTCATGCCACAGTACTGCTCATACATAATGCATTGGTGCAAATCTCCTTCTTTGGAATAACAGGAGAGAACCCAAATCTGTCCAAAAATGAGTCTTTTAATGAAATTTCCATGAATGCAAATACAGCCCAGGTCGTGGAGTAATTCGGTCCCAGGATTTAAACTAAGTGTGCCCGGTTTATCTTAATAGCTGATCTGGGTGGCTCCGAGGGGCTGCATGGTATTAAGCCCTCACTCAGAGCTTTGCCTCCTCTTGCGTGGCTTCCTCTGGTGACCAGCGCTGAATTAACACACGCTCTGCCTCACCCCCCGCCCTGACACGTACAATCCCCGCACATGCCTCAGTGCATTCCAATATGACGCCCCTGCCCATTGATAATGCAGATGTAATTATACTCACTTCAGTACTAGTGCCAGTGTTTTGTCAGTGGAGTCATCAGCTAAATATGTACTATTTACCTCTTAAGGTGTTGTATGAGTCTTTCTTCTTCCTGGGACAGTTGGCTGTGAGGGCCAGAACTAAATGCTCTGCAGTTTTGTCGTACTTTTTGGCAGTTTCACTTCACATTGCACAATTACAAGCATGCCCTCAGTTCAGAACATAAGTTATGAGTGAACAGTAGTGATCAGCTGTGTGTGTTTCAATAGACTAAGGGCCCCACACAGAGACATATAAGGGGCCCAGTACTGTACAAACTTGGCATATTTTTCTTTGTTTATTGTAAATTCCATTAGTAGACCTACCTGTCCTATTGCCAACTCAAGAGCATTCTTCTATTAGTATTAGTTAGTCACCCTAAATGAAGTCACTTGTTTGTGTAAGACTCTGGTAAGTCCCCCACACATCCTTTGGTGAATTTCAGTCAATTAATCGCTGTACAGGGCATAACTTTGATTGACTAACAATTTATTTGGTTGACTACAGCCCAAGTGTCCACAGATTCCTCACAGCTATTTTTCATTTTGGAGTAAAATGGCATCATACAAAATGTTTAAGGAAGTGAAAAGATGTTTTCTCTCTGATTCTGTTCAAATGAGCGTAACAGCTCTGCACTGTGCTGCCCACTGGTGGTCTCTTCACCTGTTTCTTTATGGCAGTGGTAAATTAATTTTTAGAAATGCTTTCTTTTAGCCACATAATGTTTTTTAAGATTGTAAAACATGCAATGCTGTTCTAGAGGTGACCAAGACTGGTTTAAAAATATGAATAAAAGCACATTTCCCATTTAAATATATGACATCCTCTAAAGAATATCTTTCATTGGATTCATGGATCACTGTGACTTTTGGTTATTCCATTTGATTTCACCATAAACTGTTTTGACATAGAAATGTGAATGTATAAAATACCAAATTATTTATTTATTTATTTTTGCAAAATAGACCAGAAAACGGTGGTCTATAGAGATCAAGAACCTATGTCATAAAACAACCGCTGAGTGATGAATCTGCCTTGTTACTGGTCACAAACAGCAAAATACCATAGAGTAGCATTAGAAACCGTAGCATAAAAAGTAAACAAACGAGCCTTGAAACAACTCTTTTAACTGCTTTGTCACTCTTGGTGAATATTTATCACAAACTAAAGTATCAAAATACTTTTGTGTTAATGCTATCTCGAGTAATATACATCCTAAATAGCTCCAGGATATAAAATATCCTGTGTAACCACAGATGTGACATCATGACCCCATTCTCTATTGGTGGATATTTGATATTTATAGTAGACTTAACCCTGTTTGTATACATATAGTATGTCATATTGTATGTTTTGTGATACTGTATGTGACTCATCACCAGACAGAGGCCTTTTCATACACACAGCTCTTCATTGTGCAGTCATGTGGAGTGTAAGGTATTAACATATTATACAGAGACAATATGAGGAAGCTGCTAATGATTCACTAATTAATGCATAATTACTCTGAGATCACAGCAGGACGTCCATGATGGCTGTGCGTTTGTTCACAGCTGAGCAGCAGCAGGTTTCAGTTGGTATCATCTTTAAGTAAACTATTTATTCCTTTTCGTTATCACTCCCAGTGGATCAGAGGAGGCTCGGAGCAGACCCCCAGGTACAGTCCATGTGTTCTAAAGGATATCAATCAGAGCTGGGGAGAAACCACTGGTCCTTAGACTCCATTCCAGCACAAAGTGACTCGGAGTAACTGCCAGTGATAACTAGTAATTACATCCATTTAAAATGTGCATTATTTTATCCCTGCATTGAATAAACTAGTGAGGCAGAAAATTGTCCAGTTTTATCCTCTGCCTTATAAACACGCATTTTCAAAGAGGCATTTATTTTTGACAGGCTTTATCCTTGAGTGGGCTAAACATTCTGGAGGGGTCCTCATGCTAATTGTCCAGTAGCAGACAGACAGAAGAAAGAGGACAGACACAGGGACACCCTTAGAGTTAAATTAATCTTTGTACTTCACTCTTTTGAACTACTGTTTTCACCACTACACAAAGAGGACATGATTTCCAGGTTGGAAAATAGATTTGAATAGACATGTCTTTTCACAGAGGGGCTTTCTCTTAATACTAGCCCAGTACGTGCGACTCATTGTATGCACACAGCACAAAGAGTGATAGAAGTCTTTAGAATAGAGCGCACCTCTCCACAGATTAGACTCTATTAGCATTTAAGGCACTGTCATAAATTTCTCCCAAAGTCAGACGGAGAGCTAGGACCAGTGAAGTAGGATTAATAGGGCCGGAGCATGACCGATAGTGGGATTGGGGGCCGGGGTCACCTTGGGATACTGGGACAGTAAGAGAACTAGCAGAGAGGGGTAAAGGGTGAGATTGACTTAGACATATGAAATGTTCCTCACTGCTGAATGTGGATAATAGGAGACAGAATGTGAAAGGTAAAGGTGTGAGCGAAAGATACCTGCTCAAATCAGGCCTCCACCGAGCAGAGCACATAGGTAATGGGACCAATATACTTCTGTTCTTACAACTGTAGAGAGTGGAGGTGAGTCTGGGTGAATGTACGCCTGGTCACGACCTTTTTATCCTCAAAATGGCTCAAAAGACTGAAAATAACACTTGTAATGTCACAAGAGGAACACCTCCCTAGGGAGGGGTCCACGGAGCATCCCAAACAGATGCTTGTGCCATCTCACCTCTTAATCTTGGGGGAGCAGCAGCTATATTCTGACCTCCTCCTGGGTGACAAAGGTACTCACCTTATGTTTGGTCACAGCCCACAGTTCATGACCAAATTCACAAGAGTGATAGTTGTTCTCAATCAGTAATTCAGCTTTGCGATGAACTGACCATTGTTCAGGGTTTACCCCACCTCAGGTCCCAAGTACTTCAATAGATTACTGCCAGCCATAGTTTGTATGGTGGTATCTTGCACAAGAAAATTCAAAATACTGACTTATTAGTGGAATTTCCTATTAGGTATTAATATACAACTTAGATTGCAGGCATTGTAATATAGGCTACTTTAATAAAATGAGCATCTGAATCTATCAGCAATTGTATTTTATTGAAAAAGTGAGTTGTGCTAATCTTTATCATTTGATCAAGGGGCCATTCAATGTCACAGTGTAAAAGTTATCAAGTTTCTCAGTCTGTATTGCTCTTAGCTCAGATAAATAAAAGGAATATTTCTCTGTAGCTCTTTTGCCCTGTGCCAGTGTATCCAGAGAACACATGCTGTCATTGATTGGACAAGCTATAGTTAAACTGTGTACAGTAGGTTAAAGTGTAGCAGGCCTCTGACAAAGTTTCCTCTTTCTTTGATCTGCAGTTTGAATTGACTTTGAGCCAAGGAGCGGAGGTGAGTGTCTGCTGTATGCAGCTTAACTCTCAGTCCTTACAGTAGCAGGACAAGGTGACTTACAGGTAATCTATAAGAATAAGGAGCCAGGCAGGCGCCCTGGGCTTTTATTAGATCTCCGATACTCCCGGCCCCAACCTCAGTCCCAACCTGGGCCTCAGGTTTGGCACTCGGCAGTTCCGCCTGGAGAAGGGCTGCGGCGCAAATGACTCCAGACAGCTGCTATGACAGCCACCTGAAAAGCACCTTTGGTTTAAACAGCAGCGGGGCACCTCTGGATGCAGGGTGTCATCTCTCCTTCACTCACCAATGAAGAAAGAGAGTGTGAGAGGCACAGGCGGAGTGCAGCCATCTATCCGTCAGAGCTTAAGGAGTTTTCTAACAGTACATTGACCTTGAGTGCTCGCCATTGATTTCCAGTAACGCCTCCCAAACAACACTGCAAACCCCGCCGAGCACTGCGGGACTCTGATTGGGAACAGATTTCCCAAATTCCGATAGCGTGCCACCTGCCCGGGATGATGGATAGTCCTCCTGTATCCCATCAATCCTCACCTGCTGCCGAGGAGGTGACACCTGGGCCAGATTTATCATCATATACAACACCCAGTGTGGCGGCCAATCAGAGAGCAGAATACTAAACGGAGCCCCGCCCTCCTGGGGGGGGTTGATTATGTTTAGTAACAGATCTATCCCCATATTCAGACAAGACAAAGGGTGAGGAGAGGGTTAAAATAAAAAGACAGTAGACAGTAAACAGACTATAAGTTTTCAAAATGGTGGAAGAGATGCAGAACTTTTGATAAGTTTTTGTGGGTGCCACTGTAGGGCGTTGTGTCCACATCATTCACAGTTTATCACATGATGAATTGGTCTAATTCCATCTCTCCAAAATGATCATGGAAGCAGAAAAGGTGATCACAGGACCATGAATGCACTAATGTAATTAATGCCCTCCTGTTCCCGCCACTGGTTTTACGACTAGTTAAAAACCTTCTGCTACTTTTATGGCTATTAGCCACTGAGTGTAAGCTATCTTCACTTCACTCTATTTTCTCTCTGCTGCATTGCTTTGCCGCCTTAAAAATTAACACACTCTAGGGAGCTGGGTTTCAGTGGACAGAGGTCAAATTCTTCTGCAACAAAACCAGTTCCGAATGAGAGCAGCCATTGGAGTTAATGGTCTTGTGTCACCAGGAGTTTTCTTTTCTACAACTAACCTAGCATCTCCCTTCCCCAGAAGCCTGAAGTTGCCCTCTTCTGCTCCACAAATCCCCTCCTCCTTCACCATTCTTGTGTCTCGTTCACTTGGCGGAGCTACAGTGGTTTCTCCAAGGCTCACCAGGCACAGCGCTTTAGCCTTGTGTAATCCTGCCAACCCTATTTCATTAGCCACGCGGACTAAAGCGCTTAACGACACAACCCCATCGCAGTGGAGGGAAGAGAGGAAGAGGGAAAAAAAGACACAACACAAATTCCTCAGAAATCATGGTCGCTCTGCCTGTATTTATGCCTTCTCTCTCTCCACACGCCTTGCCATACCCTGCCTCTCCATTTCCCTGCTCTAAAGCTGCCCAGAATGGATTAGAGATGGCATCAATGGGATGAGATGTATTACCAATCGATTTGGAGCAAGTGTGGCATTGTTCTTCTGAGTGGAAAACTTTGGATGTGGCCAATGTGCCGCTGCCAAAAGCTCTTGATTTGGAGATGAAGTGGTACAAAGAAGTGTCTCTCCTGTCTCGCCTCTATCCCAAACTCCTGCTTAGGTTTAATCACTAAAGTCATTGAGCAGTGTTTGTGTTGCGTCTCCATTGTCTCTGAGAAACATGGCAGCTTTAAGAGGCTCTAAAGTAGCTTTGTACTGATCTTTGGAGAGAGGAGGATAAACAAGCAGATTGGGAGAAACCTGATCAGTATTAATGGTGATGGTTTAGGCTTTGGGCTTTTAGTGATGCCTCTGTATCTGACAGCCAAAAACACCATTGTACTGATTAAAGTCTACTGCTGGATGGATGAGTGGGAGCTAGACTAACCAAGTCAGTGCTCTATCCCTCAGCCTGATAGAACTTCTGCACCGTGCTGACAGACGGAGCAGATCTTCTAAAGTGTTCTAACGCTGTTCATCACCTCACCACCAGATATTTATTGTTGGTACATTTGCACTGATATAATATGTCTT
Source organism: Bostrychus sinensis (assembly GCA_020698575.1). NCBI lineage: Eukaryota > Metazoa > Chordata > Actinopteri > Gobiiformes > Eleotridae > Bostrychus > Bostrychus sinensis. The sequence goes on along the minus strand of CM036251.1, from coordinate 28,582,756 downwards.
CCAATACAAGGTCCACACAAGCTGAAGAAAACTAGTTAACATGCAGATGTATTCTAATTAAGCAAGAAAAAAAGTGATGTAATGAGCACTATACTCTTTTTTTTTTTTTTTTCTGGGTGGTGTCTGCATATCCTCATCTGTGTTACCATGGGTTTTTCTGGGTACTCTGGCCACCATCCAAAGACATGCATGTATAGGTGAATTGGTGACTCTAAATTGCAGCATTTACCATTAATTAGACTATGGCGGCCCACCATAGTTATTTGAATCCGCCCTTGTCTAAAACTGAACTTTAACACTATCTAACGTTTACCAATATAGCAAAATATATAAATAACTTGTAAATAATAATAATCAAATTTATGCAGTCTCAATATATTTTTATGGTTCCCAATGTATGACTTTCTTTTTCTTTTTCAGCATTGTGCAATGTGGCTATAAGTGGAATAGATTTTACCCCAATATAATAACCCTAAGAAACACAATAAAAATAAAAAATAAAAAGAAGCAAAATATTTCAGAAGAACTATATTATTTTTATGATTATAATTATGATTATTATTATTATTATTATTATTATTATTATTATTATTATTATTATTTGAATATGTAAGAAACACAGAAATTTGCCTAGTAAATTAATGAGACACTAAATAGTTATCTTTCAGTGTATTTTTCTATGGGTCACCCCTGCGACTAGCTGGCCCAGGCAGCGACAACCTAAATTCCAAGAAATCCAAAAATGCTTAACAGAAAAAACAATTTGGCCATAAGACACATCTAAAACTAGCTGTTAATTTATTGGTTTATGTTTATTTGTAAGGGACAAGTAAGTTTCATGAACATCTGTCACACACTACAATATTTTAGGCAAGGCTAATTCTCAATGCCCATCCCCCGTCCCTAGTAATAAAAGACTCTCTGTATTTAAAAGAGGTCTAACATTTTGCTTCCAGTCTTCTTAAAATGTCAAGAATAAATGAACCCTTTCCCCCTGTACCTCATTGTCAGAATCACAGCTGGAAACATTTGGGTGGCTTTATAATCCTCTGACAATGGACCATGCCAGCCTGACCCGTACTGTAGCACACCTGTAGACGTGTGGCCTGTGAAGCGGCACTGAGGTCACAGTGTGTAAGGCTAAGGCCGTGAGCTGTGGAGATCCAGGCACAGGCTGCTGCTATATTTCTTCATGAGGCCCGCAATGACAGAGCAGCGACAAAACGAATGGCCTGTCACCAGACATGAGAATGAATAGTTCCTATGTTCCACAGAAAGAAGACTCCTCAGACAAAGAGACTGTTTGTTTGGAGGAACGTTGTATCAGTGGATAGTGTGGCTAGCATGCTAACAGCTAACAAGTGGAGCTGCTGGTGTACAGGAGAACCTAATCATGACCAGAAAATACCAGACAAACAGGAGGTAGTTAAAGTTTAAATGACACGATAAATCTTAATGTTTGTACAGTTGTAGGCTGACACAAAATGTTATTTTATTAGTCAAGATTGCTTTTAAAAAGGCTTTTTACATTTTATAAATAGAGCAAAACAACAATTTGAGTGAACATACAGGTTGTATTCACATGATGTCATAACATTGTAAAGGACCTATGGTGAGACATTAAAATGGAGGACTTGGTAGAATTCTAGGGTAGAATTTTCTCAGATGCAGATGTTTTGGACACATTTATGTTTAATATCTCTGCAATACTGGGCCTACTGACTTGGAACAAAAACAGGCACACAGAGCTGAAAATCTCTCTCAGCACAAATTAACTAAAGTGGAAGGACTTTTGTCACTAGTGACATTTTTTCAGTGACACTGGTGCGACCGTTATCAATAGACTGGTTGTTTAGCCATATGATAAACATTGTCCCAAATGCTAACAAAATTCGAACAGGAGCATAATTTGTAAATTTTCTGTTTGGATATTTCTTTTAAAAAAATGTTTCTACCCAATAGAGTAATACTGCCCTTTCTCCTCCATCTGAGGTTTTGACATCATCAAATTCTAGAAGGTGAATGTTGGGTTTGATGATGTCAAAACCTCAGATGGAGGGAAGGGGCCTGTAGAAATGTAGCCTATAGGTGAGGCATTATTTAAAAATGAAATATCCAAACATAAAATCCTCAAATATTGAACCTGATAATTTTTTGTTAGCTACTGGGTCTACAACCACACCATAATAATCTTGTGGCTTAATGTTGAGTGTACTGACAGCAATCACACCTGTGTGTTTGAATAATATCACACGCTCTAGTGAAGAAATAACTTCACTTTAGCTCATTTGTGCTGACAGATAAGACTTTGAACTGTGTGCCAGTTTTTGTTTCATGTTGATAGACCCAGTACTTGCAGAGATGTTAGCCATAAACCACACCAAGACATCTGCATTTTAGATTTGCACTTTAGCAGCAGATTCTATCATAGAATTCTGACCTGCCTCCAGCTGTTTTATAGGCCTTTAGAATTCTATGACATCAGGTTAATGAAACTTATTCAATAATTTCCTAAATTTTTCCACACATTAATATTAAAATCATATCTCAAGTGTTCCAATGAAGCAATGAGTTATTTTTTCTGTAAACAAATGTGGCAAAGTGTTTCAAAAGCGGGTACTCAATATGTGGCATGTCTTGCTGGTGTCACAAAGTTTTAACCAAACTCAACAGTTAACCTGCTTGACCCACTCTGACATTTTTGTATTCCCTTTAAATTCTATTGATTAGCCTGAATGCCCTTATAAACTATATACTACTAAGGACGGGAGAGAAACCTTACCTTCTAAAATGATTTATTTTACTGTGACATTTATAATAGCAATTACTAGTAAAATCAGTAAACCCTCACAACAGGTTTGAATACTAGAGGCATTTTGAGATTTTAGAGCACATGAACAGCGATGGTACATGAATGTATGGTGAATGAACTCAAACAAACCCAGCAGAACTAGGTCTGGTGATGATTTAATAAAAAAAGAAAAGAAACAAAACCAGTTCATAAATTCCCTAATCCTGAAAATGTGTGCTTAAATAGAAATCTTACTGTGCTTCTCCTCCAGCAGTGCACAGTTTGTCTGCTCTGGGCAGCTTTAAATGTTTTTGTCTGATTTCACACTATTGATACATGGTATGACTGATTCCATCTTGACATCATATTTGTGACTTCCCCTTTAAAATGTAAATGAAACACATTCATAGTGAGCCTCTTTTTGTGCAGTTTCATTGCTTGTATAGTTAAAAATGTAGTTCCTAACTGCATTTTACTGTACACCCTTTCATCCCTCCCCTTCAGTCCGCCGCTCTCCACTTCTTTTTCTGTTTCATCATTAGTAGCTGTCCCATGTTGAGGGGAGAGTAATCTGAACTACGTGTCCCAGGGGTCCATTCTTTTACTTCCTGCTGTAGGAATAAGCGGTCTATTGATTAGTTATCAGAGTGTAATTGGGCTGCGATCTCCCCGGCCCTCAGATATCCCCCAGATATATGACACTCCTGACAGGCTGAGAGGTGGGCAGGGAGGCGGGGGGAGTGGAGCGCTGCTGGTGGGGCAAGAGGAGGGGGAACATCCCAGTCTGCCAACATTTTACTCAACAAAATGTCTTCCACTCAATAGTGTGACTGAACTCAGCTCATCACTGAACAACCAATCGTGGCATTTTGTCTAGTTTAATTTTACCTAACCTTAAAGGGATTTTCCGGATTTGAAGTGAGGCTGGATTAAGTATCTTTGGATTATAAAGAATATTACTTGTGTTAGATTATGGTCACCGTGCTCCAACTGGCAATCCTGCTGGCTACCTACTTTGGTAATGCCAGTGTTCAGGATCTTCTCCTAAGATGCTTTCTAGTTAGACCATACTCATGAATTAATTTTTAGAGTTAAACCTTTCCCTTTGTGGCTACCATTCTGTGCCTATGGCCTCTCTAGAGTATTGGTCCTATTTATAGTGCTTTTATATATATATATATATATATATATATATATATATATATATATATATATATATATATATATATATATATATATATATTCCTAGGCCACATTTATTTGTTTATTCATCTACAAATGCCTAATACCAACTGACTACCACTGATTCATCTCCTTATGGATTCAACACTTATGGATATTATAAATTAATAGTCTGGTGTCTTTGCACTGAGAAAAGCTTGTGGATCTTTTTTTTTTTTTTTTTTTCCTTTGTGACATGAGAGTGAACACCATTATCAGGTGCAATTTAGAATTGATGTAATGTATATTGAGCTATTGAGCTAAATTGACTGTTTTTTTTTTGTTGTTTTTTTTTTTAGCTTTTAACCATGTTATAATGTTGATTTCACACTTAAAAGCATACCTGAAGTAGTTTTTTTTTTCAGCATTCTGTATGTTGAGGCAATTTCTATCTCAAGAGCTGAAAGTGCTCGGTCTCATGGCTCTATGACACATGGGCATTTCTAAAGCCCATACACCACCACTGAACTCAATCTGATCATTCAGTGCTTAAATTGCCGTCACTAAGAAGCAGTCAGCTCCTTATGTTGTGTCATGTTGATAATATCTGTGCTAAATGGCCAATTTATGTTCTGTCCATTCCCCACCATTGCCAGCAGGGGGCAACAGACACCTAATGCAAGCATATTTGGCAAAATTAAAGTAACAGCTTCCCAAAAGAGGACGTTTTCCATACATATACATTATTTTAAGTTACAAAACATGAAATACTAATGCAAAGATGTCCAAAACTATTTCAAAAAGCCTCAGAAAGCATAGTATGTTCTCCTTTAAGAACACAAACAAATGAATAAACTGTCTAGAACAAGACTGCCTTGCTCAGTGGTGGAACCAAGTCTTTAACTGCCCACACTTTTGTCCATCTTCAAAGGGATTTCCACCATCACGCCAGAGAGAGATTATTCAATGCTTCAAATTATACTGGCTCGAAAAAGGTCCAGTGGGATTTTATGCTCTGTGCTAACTATGAGCACCCATGTTTTTTCACCCAGGAATAAAGTCTGAAATTGTAATAAGAGTTTTCAAATGAAATGGTGAGGCTTACCGAGACAGAAACTTATATAAGCTCAGAGTGAGTACACCATTGGCATATGGATAATTGCCTGTGAGGGATTTCAATACAAATTGAGGCTCAGGAAGCGGATAAGCAACAGGAAGAGTGTCTCTGCTCCTAAGCATCCAAATCTACTGTGAGTGCGCAAAGAGGCATGACTAACTCTTACTAAGTGTGTTTGTGCGTTTTTACTCAAAGCTTAAACATACTGGTGCATCTCACTCCTGTGCTCTGTATTTTCCCCAAATGTTGGTTCATCTTTCTCTTGGAGTTTAGACGGTGTCTGTGTCTGTAGCCATCAGTTCGGAATAGGTAACTTCCCTTGACAAAATGGATAAAAAGTGTCCCAAAAAGTGTGTGTTGTACTATGATACATCAGTGTGGTTTGCATTTTGAAAGAGTGGAGAGGGGTGTTTGTGGTTGATGGATTAATCGGCATTATGGCCATAATTGATTGAAAGAAATATTAACACTTAATCATTATGCTGTACAGTAGAGTAAAGTTACAGTACCATTTGAGAGTTAGGGCAAATTCAACTTAAAATTAAGCAACTGTTTCCTATTGTTGTTTAACAAAAACACGTTCATGACTTTGAATTCAATAAAGAGCTTTTTTTATATATATATATAAAACTTAATAATAAGTGATGTCAAGCTAAGCTGGTGGTTAACAGTGATAGTGATAATCGTTTGTTAAGACTACCATTTAATAGATTGAAGAAAATTAACTGAATGTGCATCCCTGAGAGAAACATGGCAGACTGTGAACTGAACAATAAATAATCCTTAGTAAAAAAAAAAAAAAAAAAAAAGGAAAATAAATAAATAAATAAAACAACATTCGGGCACTAATAAAACATTAACAATTATGTCATTAACTATAATAATGTGAATATAGTATTATTAAATAGTTTTTAAATACTGTTTATCATATTTGCATTGATTTAAATGAGCTTATTAGTCAAGAATTAAAAAAAAAAGGTTAAACAGAAGGTCATCTGGGCAAGTTTTTTTCCAGTTGACATCAACCTTTTTTATTGATTTCTCCTGGATGACTGAGAACCTACTTAGTAATTACAATGCTTATAACTCAATGGTATTTATTAACACTGATGTAATGCAGGGGTGCACAGTGGCTCGGGGTGCATGGTGGCAGAGCGGTTAGCTTTCTTGCCTCCCAGCAAGGAGGTCGTGGGTTCGAGCCCCAGGCGGACCAGTACACTCTGGGTGGAGTTTGCATGTTCTCCCCATGTTACCGTGGGTTCTCTCCGGGTTCTCTGGCTTCCTCCCACTGTCCATGCATTGGTCCATGAATTGGTTACTCTAAATTATCCCTAGTGAATGAATGTGAGAGTGAATGGTTGTCTGTCTGTGTTCGTCTCTGTGTCAGCCCTGCGACAAGCTGGCCCCTGTCCAGGGTGTACCCCGCCTGCGGCCCAAAGTTACTGGGATAGGCTCCAGTCACCCACGACCCCTAACAGGAATAAGCGGTAGAAAATGAATGAATGAATGTAATGCTTTGTAAATAGTCAGTTAACTGATTACTAACCCTCAACAAATACCTAATGTTTTGCAGTGTGAGCTATTCTAAAGTGTTCTAAACATTTGTTCTTTATATAAACCATGTCTGGATAAATAATCATGTTCTAACAGGAAAACTTGAAAAATTGCAGCAGCTGTTACTCTGTTGTGTCACTATTATGACACTTTTATGTCAAGTAAAAAGCCAGCTTGTGATGGCACTGTTTACGTAACAGATACTGCTCTACTGTATGCAGTGTATTGGAATTGGAAGACTGTTTTAGTAAGTAGTTTGGAACGCTACACAAATGTTTAATTATGTAGTACTGGCCTATATGTAAACAAAACAAAAAATATGTTCGCAACACTCTGAAACAGTTGGCTCCTTTCCATAATGCATTTTGGGAAACATTTAAGTGTGGATCCATTCTGCTTCAAACTAGAGTACAGCAATACAGTGCAGTATTTAGTGAGTATGAAGGACTTTAGCCGTAGACGTAACATGTTCATCTTCCACACTGCTTCCACTCTGGAGCGAGAGTCTGTTTATGTGATCAAAGCAGACATGTCCCCCGGGTTCCCTCAGACAGACACAACATGTCAAACCCTCCATTTAGCAGCCAGATTAACACTTATCCTGGCCCTCCCTCTGCTCCCGCGCCTCCCACTCCTCCGGTCCATCCCTTAAAACCAAATCTGATAAACATCTCATTTCCACACTCAATATTGCCATAATCAAAAGTCCTGCCATTACATGAAGCCTGTTTATCACCAGACGCACTCTTCCCTCCGTCCCATAACGATCCAACCCCCGCCCCTCTGGAGAAGCTCCCGTCCTGGTGAAGCGCATCAGTCTCCAGTATTAATCTAGTGGAAATATAAAGGACAGTTGGATGAGGCGGTGCTGTCCTGTGGCCTGTATTGTCTCTGCATCTTGCTCTTTGACAGAGTGCAGAATAACTCAGAGAGATGTGACTTTAGTTTGACCATTTTCTTACAGTGTTCTCCGCTGGTTCAGAGCTATAGGTAAATGATTCCTCACTTCCACAGGAACAAATGGGAACATTATGGCGCAAGGTTCAAATGAATATTTACATTCATCTACAATAATCTTAAATCATAGCACACGCTGGTGTTTACACTGTCATCTTTCTTAAAGGGAAAGCCCGGCTGACTCCACACAGACTAACAATGGGAGCATGGTCCTTAAAGCCTGGGCAGTTTAAGATGGACTGTTGGGTCTACAAAATCATTCTCCACTGATCTCACACAAAACAAAACAAAAATAATAATAGATATGAATGAATAAAGCAAAGCACCTTTATCGTGCATTTTACTTTAAAATTCTGAATACCATTGTGCCATATTCATTTTCTTAAAAGGGCCAGGTCAGAAAGGCATGCTGTTAAATTCTAGCCTATAGTCAATACATATTCAAAAGGTATTCTTAGGGTCCTAAAAAGTGTTAAATAATTATAAAAATTGTAGCTGAGTCCCCAGTTTTCAAGTCCAAATCACTCTTGAGTCCTCAGTGTTCGAGTCTAAGTTTGAGTCACTGAAATCTGGTCCAAGTCAAGTCTTTAGCACTTAGCACAAGTCTATGCCTGAGTCCAAATCTGACTCACATAAAAGATTTCCAGTCAAAGTTGAGTCTAGAGATGCAAGTACAATATTATTTCAACAGTACAGAATTCTTTCAATGTAAAAAGTAAACTAGGCACAAGTGGGACACACAAGTACACAAGTCTGTGTCCAAGTCCAAGTTGTCATCCACATGTCTGAGTTGAAATCAGATTGCAAGACTGGGTCCAAGTCTGGTTATTACTCAAAAGTCTGAGTCCAACTTTGAGTCTTCAGTTCACAAGTCCAAGTCTGAGCTTCAAAACAAAGACTCGACTTAGACTTGAGTTATCCATCCAAATGTAAAACTATAAAAAACAGTCTGTTGATTGGATGAGACCCTTAAATATGTAAAAATAAAAGACATGATGCAAGCTTTTTCATCAATGTTTTAAGCATAATCATAGCTCACAGGATGTTATGTCCATATAATATAGTCATAAATAAATACGTGCACTGAGTTTAGTTCTGTTACTTGTAAACATCAGGGGCTGTGCTGCTGTACCAATGGACTAATACAAGAATAATAGACTTTTGAAAATGATTTGTTTTGCCAGAGTTAAAATCATTTGAATTAAATTAAGGCTTTGTACATTTATATGGCAATTTATAATAAAAGTAATTTTGAGTCAAGTTAGGAAAATATATTTGTTATCATATTCCTGTCATTCTTATCATTTTCATTACACAAGATACATCACTGTTCCGAAATGAAAAATGTATTAGTGTGGGGCAACCTGGGAGAGACATAGCTTTTGATGCTCACTCATTTCACAGTCATTTGGATCAAAGTGTTCTTTGGCTAAAATTCATATATATGAGCATTAGGGACATAAAGACCGAATGTAAAGCAGGGAAGAGCAGAGTACTTTATGAAGCTGTGGTTTGACTCATGACTAATAGAGAAGCTCTTTATGTATATGACTCACATAAATAACTGCACTGGACATTAATATTGGCCTTTTGCAGGGAGCATATAGAAGAGAAAATATACGGGCCGCATCAATACAAGCCTCAACCTCCCTGGCATTAATCAACTGTGTGCATGGCATTACAGCAATTACTAAAGTTTGGATGAGTGATGGAGGGGATGGTGATGTGGTGTGGTAGGTTTGTTTAGGGCCTGTTCTGTCTCTAACCCACATGCTGCTTGATTCACTGTGGGGATGAGCACTAATGAAGCCAATAATGGAGCTGTGTGTGTCTAATGAGAGGCTATAGACTCAGGAGCCTACTGTCCAGGTTTAATATCTGCCTTTGTCTCAAACAGCAGTACATTTTTAGAAAAACTTACCATAATCTTAATATTGTGATGCAGTGATATTTGTTTGAGAGTCTGCAAACACCATTACAATGCATTCACTTCCTGAGGGGAGTGTGATTCATTCCCATCACCACCTCAACAGCAGAGCCATCTCACTCTCCTCCTCTCCATCACCACCTCAGCAGCAGAACACTTTCACTGTCTTCCACCCCATCACCAAATCAGCAGCAGAACCATCTCATGCTCCTTTGTCCCATCACCACCTTAGCATAAGAACTGCCTATCATCTCATCTGCACCATCACCACATCAGTGTACGAGTTCCCTATTTCTCCTCCGCCCCATCAATACATCAGCACCAGGATCATCCCACGCTCTTCTGATCCATAACCACCTTAGCAGCAAAGCCATCTCATCCTCCTCCACCTTATCAACACCTCAACACCAGAATCGTCTCACCTTCCATTACCTCATCACCACCTCAGCAGCAGAACTGTTTCATTCTCCTCCGCTCCATCACCACATAAGCATCAGACCATCTCTCCTGTGTCCCATCGCCACCTAATTAGCAGAATCATCTTATCCTTCTCTAGCCCATCACCACCTCAGGAGCAGTTGTTTTGTTGTTAGAGTAAGTCGTTTGAGATGAAATTAGGAAAAGAGACAGGGGGATGACACTGATCAATCCAGACCAAAGCGGAACTCAAACCTAAGTCATTCTGGGAGTTTTCCATGTTACAGAAAGGAAGCACAGGCAGAACAGATGAGATGGTAGGAGACAGTGGTGGAGCCCACCTGCAGTGAGAGACTATAACCAGATGTGGGGAGGGGAACTTGGCACGTGCACGACTGATCATTTTTAGCAATTAAACACCCTCATAGCATTCAAGGGTGAGACAGAAGAGGCATGATAATTATTATGATGTACAATATAATGTTCAGAGCTGGAAAAAGTATTCTAAATCTGTATTCAAGTAAAAATACAGTTATTTTTAAAAGGTATTACTTAAGTAGTACTTTACAGAACTGTTACATGAGTAAATGAGTGAAATGTTTATTTAAATTGAAAGTACTTACTGCTATACCACTACTAATAGTACTGCCACTACTGCTGCTTATACTACTACAATTATTACTACCAATGCTACCACTATTACTACTGCTGGCTGCTACAACTTCAGTACAAACACTACTACTGTTACTATTACTATTACTATTACTACTGCTGCTACAACTGCTACCATCACAGCCACTACTACTTTATTTCTACTTCCACCACTGTTATTAATACAATTCCTTCTATTACTACTCAAGTAAAACTGAAAGTATGCTTAATTTAGGAAAATCAGAAAGTACATTTACTTTCCACCACTGTTACTAATACACTTAATCTCTATCTAGAATCTAGTTACTTTCCACCACAGATAATGCTTAAGTGAACATTTTCTGTGCAAACCAATTAAGATCCAGTGTATTTACTCCAAACAATACTTCAAATATAATTCAAAATGCTGTAACCTTTTCTTCTTTCTGTTATTCAAACTCATATAATCATAATATACATTCTTACTATAAAACACTAACCGAGCAAAGACCTTAGAGACTCACTGCTCCTCATTCTATTACAAAAGAGACAGTTAGTTAAGAGCCAGGGAAACCTTTCATTTTTGGTGCTGCTAATTAAATGTGTCTGCGATGAGCCCGCTGAGCCCACTCGTGTGGATGTCCACCATCTCAAGTGCCACCGACTGTAATATATGGCATTAAACAGCACAAGTGAGGATGAATATGAAGCCCGCTCCCATTGGGAATGTAATGAATGATTAGAAGGCATAATCTTAGTAAAGCAGAAATCATTTAGTTTCCTCTCTGTCTTTTATTCAAGTTACTGTCTGTTAAATATGTACGTTCATAATGCTATGTCTGGCATGGAAAGATGTGTGGCTTGCATAAATAATAGTGGTAATTATTTCGCAGCTATCTAAATCTTCAATTATTGTCAAAACATTGCAGAAATATGTAGCACTGGGATTAAATGTAGCTGAAGATGAAAGAAGTACTCAAACGTTATGTAAAATTACTGTTTTTTGGAAATAATATGAATCAAGTAGAAGTAAAAGTAGTGAACAAAGTTATTACTGAGTAAATGTATTTATTATTGAATAATATTATATATTATAATGTATTTATTATTATTAGTGAAAAATACTTTTTTGCAGTGCAGTACAAAATCTATGACTGCTGCTACTACCTTTACCAATAATACTACTTTTAGTAATAATACTGTTACTACTGCTGCTGCTATTACTACCACTACTACTATGGTCCAATTTTAAAAAAAGTTGGGACACTGTGTAAAATGTAAATAAAAATAGAAGGGAATTGTTTACAAACCTTACAAAAAATGTTTTATTCACAAAAGAACATAAACAACATTTCATGACTAATATTAGCTCATTTTGAATTTGATGGCAGCCACACATCGCAAAAAAAGTTTGGACAATGGCAACAAAAGGCTGGGAAAAAAAAGATTTACTATAAAAAAAATAGCAGCACAGTGGCAAAAAGCTTAGCACTGTCACCTAACAGGAAGAAGGTCCAGATCTGGAGACGGGCCCCCGGACGCTCAGTGGGCCACCACTGACCAGTGGCACTGAAGGATGGGTCAAATTCAGGAGACAAATTTCCCAACAGTGACAGTAAGGGTGGACTCAGACCAAAAGCAAAATGAGCGACTGAAACGACCAGCAACCATTCATTTCTTAGGTGTCCTGGTGTGTGGAGGAGATAAGCAATGTCAGTGTGCTGAGTGGCGCAAATCAAGCAAGTTGATTGTAGTTTTGAGTTAAACTGAAGTCAATTTTATGCAAACACGAGGGACAACACTGTCACTCGTATTTGATAGTTACTCGCACAAAAATCGTATCTTAGACCTTTGGCCCCTCATCAGCAACCCAAAGAGGGGCTACCAACACAAATAGAGACTCTGTCACTTTTGATGTGAGTCCACTCTAAAGTCTACCTTAACCTTCCCTTACCAGAAGGCGCATTTTGCAGTTTTAAAAAGTGAAACCTTTTTTTCAAGTCTTTTTTTCTCTTTCCCAATTTTTTGAGATGTGTTGCTGCTGCCATCAAATTGAACATGTGTTATTAGTTTTCATAAAATGATACAATATCTCATTTTCAACATGAAAATGTTGTTTAGGTTTTATTGTGAATAAAATACGGTTTTAGATTATTACCTTTCATATCAACATTTTATTGGGGTTGTATTACTAACTATTGATACTAAACTTGTGCAGAACTGTGAGATAAGTGTATACCAACTTTGTCACTGAGATACATGCTTTTACTGGTTTAGAGATACAAATTAGTTTAAAATGTACTTATGTAAAAGTAATATTATTTCTGCATTGAAGTAAATTGCCTGAGTATCCTGTTACTTTCCACCTCTGAGTGCAACCTTGCAGGTAATAAATTATTGTTATTTTTATTTTGCAGACCTCACAAGAAGCCACTACACATAGGTAAAGAAAAGTGTAAAACAAAGGCACATTTGCACATGACAAATCTAATGTTTCCATATGCATACTGTAGGTGCAACTTCACAGAGCCCCAGAGGCAAACAAAAGGTGAGCACACTCAAAGTACTGCAACATGGCACATAAGTCATTCTGTAATGAGCGTGTTTTTAATAGATGTAACAATTAGTAAAGTCAGGGTGCCGCTAAATCACACCCAAGTCTGGAGCAGCGGTGATTCTTTACCCAGGATGCATCAGTGTTCTCCTGGGGTGAACCAGGAAAGGTCAGACGGCCTCATTAACACGCACCAGAGAGGAGCCCCCACTTTAACATGGGACGGGGCTCAGCACATCAGGGCAATCCAATACATTGTAAAGGTACAGTAGATATTTGTGGCCAGGAGTGGAATGTTTCTGTATTTCTGATTAGGATTTGTTCAATTATAGATTTTCCAAGTTTAAATGTAAAATGTAAGTGCTTTATTGAGAAAAAATAATTTTAGATTTGTCAAGGTCAAAGGCCATCTTGATCTTATGAGATTACTATTACTGGTCAAAACAAAACTTAACACACATTTAACAACTGATTAGCTTTTTAAAACACAGTATGTTAAATACAGTATATTGAAATGAGCCTTCATGTACTTCACGGCAGCCAAAGTGCAGACTCAAACTACACACTTTAAACACATGAACAGCTATGGTAGCCACACAGGGACATTCTTTTGTCCAAGAACACAGTATTCTGATGATGATTCCAACAGTTATTTCTCACACAAAAAAATCACTTTCTACTTTATCTCATAAGAATATGTGCTCAGATAGAAATGTGGCTCTGCTTCTCCTCCCTCATACAGATGAATGGTGTGGACTTGCACATCATTTTATACAGTGCACCTTTAAATAACTGTACTTATGTTGTACTATTATAGTGGTAAGAATGCTGGCTATATGTGACTTGCAGGTGAATAGAATTGAGTGAAAGTGCCTCCTCATGCACACAGCAGTCTATTTTCTGATCCTCTGTTCCTTATGTTGTGGCTTGTCATGTATGATAAAGTAAATCCACAAAAGGGGGCAGAATAGTATGGAAGAGGCTGAGTAAACCAGCTGCTGAACGGTATGTACTGTGGTTAACCCTTACAGCTCCATACAGTAAAATACAATACATACTGTATATAAGGCACTTGTGTTATTGTCATTTGCAGCTTTTATTTACTGTCACTGTTTTGAGAAAATATATGAAATCACCCTCCCTTTACCACACTTAAAGGTCCCTTACTCTGCTAAATCAACTTTAACTATGTTATAATTTAGTTTGCTCCTCAAAAATACACCTGGAGTAGTATTTTGTTTCATTCATGCATATTTGCGTAATACTGCTCTGCTGCCCTTTTTAAGAGCTGAAAACGCTTGATCTCACCGCTCAACATAGACACATCCACAACCAGGAAGTACTCCTGCACATTTCTAAAGCCCATACACCATCACCAGACTCATTCTGATAATTTCAGGGCTTAAATTACTGTCACTACAAAGCAATTGGCTTATTTATTAATCTGTTGGAGTCATGGTACTAACAGCTGTGCTAAATAGCCATTTTATGCTCTGGCCATTCCCACACTATTGCCACCAGGGGGCGACAGACACCTAACCCAAGCGTTTGTGGAATTTGATGTCAAAAACTCAGATGGAGGACTTTGAACTTTGTGCCAGTTTTTATTCCATGTCAACAAGCCCAGTAACTGCAGAGTTAACCATAAACCATGCCAAAGACATCTGCATTTTAAACAAATTATAACATAGAATTTTAGCCTGTCCTCCATCTCAGTGTCTCACTCTTCAAAATGTTTAAACACAACCTATTGAAAGTAACAGCTTTGCAAAAGAAGACGTTTTCCATTCATAAACATTTTCTAAGTTATAAAACATGAAATACTAATGCAACAGTGTTTAAAATACTTTCAAAACACCTGGAAGAAGCATAACATAGGACTGTTAAGCATTAGCCCTATATGTGATTGTAGTCTATCCATGATGCCTTTTCTCTCGCTAATAAAAAAGGCTCTTCAACTCAACTCTGCTTGTTTGATTATCTCTTCTTTACACTTACAGATGTTGTTCTCTTAGTCAAAGTTGCCCTATCTAACCAGTGTTTTCTTCTTCCTTTGATACCAGTTTGTCTCCACACTCCACCACAGCGCCGGCAGACAGCAGCATCAGACGGGACACTTTCTTCATTATTCATATTTATATAGTGTGGGTCCTCAGTAGTGCGCTCTAATGAATAAAACACCATGTTTATCTGTGAATTTAGCGCCGTGTCCCCCTGAACAGTGGCGGGGACCAGGAGAATATTTACTCGTGTGAAGGAGACGCGGGGGACTGCCATTATGTGCTGGCGGCTTTGTAGTTTTCCCAAGCTTCCCCCCGCGTGACATGTTCCACTGAGACGGGACTCTTATTTACTCTCCTCTCCTCTGAGATATAGCCCGCCTCATTGTTTGTTCTTCCTGCAAGTGCCACCACTCAGAGGGAAGAGGAGCACCAAGAGACAGATGGCGAGGAACATGAGCCAAAGGACTTGTTCAGATTTAGAAATTATGTATCAAAATTAGAAAGGTGTGTCTCTGTCTAGTCATCAAAAAATGTGCAAAAGGCCAATAGAGGAGCTTTATATTTTTTTCAACCAGGAGACCTGTATTAAAGTATAAAGGATGATTTATTGAAGGAATAAACTTTGGGCTTAGACTCTGGCAGGTAGAGATGTCAGTGATGCGATGAAGAGGGAGGTTGAGGAAGCTGATGGTTCTGCTGCTGCGGTGGAGTCAGATGAGGCAGGTGGCAGGCTGTGATTGGCTGACAGTGACACACAGGTGATAGGTTGTAGACATGGAAATTCCTCGTGAAATTACACTACAGTTTCATGATAAGGACACAAAACCTGGCACCAAAATACAGAGGTTGGTAGCAACAAATTACATTAACATTTTGTATTTGAGTGTGCAGAGATTTGGATGCCATTCCTGACGCAGCACTCTCCATTTTCACAATGACAAGAGTAAATTTTAGTGTGTATACAGTGTGTATGGTCCTTATCTACACTGTGTTAAATTTACTCTCTTTAGTGTCAACATTTTAGTTCATATTTTATCAGAGACCATGAGTATCATCAGCATAACAGAAAGTAATACAGAAAGATGATTTGTGTAAAACACAGGAAAATTAGAGTTTTAAAGACATTATGTGTCCAGTTGATGCTGGAGTCATATGTGTCACGGTTGGACCATGCTGTTGTAGTACAGCTGAATCTTTCCTAATTAAAAATTGAATTTCACAATGTTTTGATCTTTTTGAATATACTTTATATTGATATCTATCTAATCTAACTTACTGAATAATATGCTTTCAGTATTGCACTGGCAAAGCAAGGTGCATTAAAGTGACATTCAAACAAGAAGCTTTCTTTTGAACCACCGCCCATTTAATGTTGGGGTGAGTTTTTAACTACTTCTCCTTTGTAGCTTTGTGTGTCATGTGTGGCATTGTTCACCAGTGTCAGGGCGCTGTGTTAATTTTACACTGATATTTTAACACTAGAGAGATTAAATTTAACACTATATAGACCATATACCATATACACTCTAAATAAAGTAAAATGTACTCTTTAAAATTGATTGTGCAACAAAGAGTACACTGACTGCTTATTATGTAATATATAGTATGTGACTGGGCAGATTGCAGTCTTGTAAAAAATAGATATTTCTTCAAAATTATGACCCAATAAAATTAGCAAATATTAAGGATATTCTGCCTAAAACAGGTTATGCGCATGAAAGCGACAGAGCAAGAAGCTTAATATGGGAGTTTTACCTGTGTGTATAAAATTATAGTGCTATGGTTTGCAAAATTTTCCTTAAAACTTGACCAGATCCTTTGAAACAAAAGAGCCTAAGATGTGCAGCACTAATAACTGTGTGATTATATTCATTATATAGGCTACTCATTCAATTACAAATAGCCAAGTTAGCGAACTCATCTGGCATCTGATAAAATGGAGGTACCTAATGTTATGTCTGAACTACACAAGATATATTTTAGTTTGACACCAAGGCTTTGTTTACTTGTTGCACATAGGAAAAATGGTTGCTGGTTGGTGTATATATTAAGTTTCAAATGTTCAAATGATACCACACAAGACCACAAAGTTTCTGACTTTCAGTTTCATATTAAAGAAAACAAATACATTTAAATAGAGTCTAGATTTCTTCTTTGCTTTATTTTGGTTATGATACAGCAACCATAGACTAGAAACACATAGACATAGAAAAAAAAAAAAAAACTCAGTAAAATTCATAATCATCTGCATCTTTCTTAGTCTGGTGTTCAAACTGTATATAGAGTCTACATTACTGCAAACTCGCATGTGAATATAACATGGTGTCTTGGCTTAAATCTGGTAAATACACAAATATATATACGCATATCTGGTGACTCAGGTGCACTGTATCTGTGGATAAGAGTTACTCCTCTCTTTTGTTTTGGAGACCATAAAATTTGAGAAAAGCAATTTTGAAACTATACATTTTATGATTACAAAGTTACCAAACCCAGACTGGAAAGACACAGTTCAGTGTTGAAATTAGTATGAAAACAGTATCTTATGTGTGACCATTTATATTCAAGAACAAAATCAGCACATTCAAATGACCTATGCTTATGTGGAGTACCATCAGTTATATCTGACTTTAGCCTACAACATCTCTTTATTTTAACCCAAGAAGCACTTTTGTTTAGGTAATTGTAAACCCACGCAGCTCTTTACACCATTTGACCATTCCTCAAATGTGTGTGTGCATTTGTATTGGATATGTTAAAATAATGAGTTTGACCTTCTGTCCCTGATAGTTTTTTAGTATGAATTTACTGTATGTTTACCTTTTTTTTTCTCTGCTTGGAAAACTGAGTATAAGGGACGATATATATGTCCCTGCAAACCTGCGTATAAAACACTGAGTATTATTTGTCCTATAGAATACAAACGGGCATAGCTTACAATAGAATAAGTCATCAGAATGGTTTAAAGAAAAATACATTTAAACAACCTCGGATCTCACGCGAAGTTACGCTTTCAACCGAAAGGTGGCGACATTACGTTTCCAAACACTGCATGGAGCAGAGCTCGAGGCACGCTCCTCTCAAACAATGTCCCATTCTTTCAGAGCGCTCTTCGGACCACGCTGTTGTTCATTTTATATTTTCTGTATGGACGTAACAGTTTCTCACCTCTCCTCACAGACATTTATCAAACACAGTGCGTCAGTGTAACGACTCGAAGTTATATCTTAAACAGGTTTGGCGTTGTTTGAAAATAAATTGTGAAATTGGTTTAAACGTTAGTTAATTAACAAATTGGCAGTAATTAGGGAAATTGGCTGAACCAGAGTAATTCATTTGGGCATGTTTACGCAGTGACGCACGGACGAGAGGAGATAAGTACGATAGTCCAAACAAAAGCTGCGCTGAAATTAAAATTACGTCGGTACAATCAAACTGCATTAATGAATTGGATTGATGTTAATATAAAACTAGTTACATGATTTCATGTCTGTGAGGACATGCTGGTGTCGAGACATGCACATTTACCCCGAGACATCTCCGTGAGGCTTCATTCTCTGAATCACTGTGAAGTGACTCTTTCTTCTTTGTGTGCTGTAAAAAGTGTGCATTCTAAATGAGATGGCCAGCAGTTGATTTCTTTGGACACTTGACAAACTTTGCTTTCTATACCGCTATGTTAATGAGGTCCCCAGGCTGCCGCGCTCATTGGCTGCGCTTCACTCAATTTCATATTTCAGTCCTGACGTCAGGCTGCCTATAAAACTAAGCAATGCTTTTTAACTCGTCGGCTGACTGATCTCTTAGAAAAAAAAATCTATCAATCCTTGGGTGGAGTTTTTTTTTCCATTCTCCACAAGGCAACTGTTTGCCCGGGACACGTACGTGAACCTCCTCAATTTGGCGCACTAATCCTAAAAGGAGCCATGAAGTGTTAAATGGTAGAAACAGAGAGCGCGGCGCTCAGACACCCGCACGCTGGGAGAGAGGGAGGAAACAGCGGTGCTCCAATGCGTCTGTGCAACACAGACTGAAGAAAAAAAAAACTTATCGACTCGCAAAAGCAAACCTGCGCTGCGCAATTAGTGTGAGAAAACACACTTTTCCTTCGGTTTTGAAGAAAATAAATAAAGAAATCAAGCTGGCTCAGTGCGTGTCTCAGCAGCCTACTTTGACAGGTGCTCCTCACCCCCTTTGGAGGACTGTCAACAGCAAGAGGATGGCATCAGAGCTGGCAATGAGCAACTCCGACCTGCCCACCAGTCCCCTGGCCATGGAATATGTTAATGACTTCGATCTGATGAAGTTTGAAGTGAAAAAGGAGCCGGTGGAGCCCGATCGCAGCATCAGCCAGTGCAGCCGCCTGGTCGCCGGGGGATCCCTGTCTTCCACCCCGATGAGCACGCCTTGCAGCTCGGTTCCTCCCTCTCCAAGTTTCTCGGCGCCCAGTCCGGGATCAGGGAGCGAGCAGAAGGCGCACCTGGAGGACTTCTACTGGATGAGCGGCTACCAACAGCAGCTGAACCCCGAGGCTCTGGGCTTTAGCCCGGAGGACGCCGTAGAGGCGCTGATCAGCAGTAGTCACCAGCTCCAGTCGTTCGATGGCTACGCCAGGGGGCAGCAGTTCGGAGCAGCGGCCGGCCCGGGGGGCGCCATGGCCGGGGAAGAGATGGGCTCAGCGGCCGCTGTGGTGTCCGCTGTTATAGCCGCCGCAGCGGCTCAGAATGGGAATCCTCACCATCACCACCACCATCACCACCACCACCATCCGGGAGCGCACCACCCCGCGTCCGGCACGCAGCCCGGTGGCGGCGCGGCGGGGAACCATGCGCACATGCGCCTCGATGATCGCTTCTCAGACGAGCAGCTCGTCACGATGTCTGTCCGGGAACTGAACCGGCAGCTGCGCGGGGTCAGCAAAGAGGAGGTGATCCGTCTGAAACAGAAGAGGAGGACGCTAAAGAACAGGGGCTACGCGCAATCCTGCCGCTTCAAGCGCGTGCAGCAGCGGCACGTCCTGGAGGGCGAGAAGACGCAGCTCCAGCAGCAGGTGGACCACCTCAAGCAGGAGATCTCCCGGCTGGCCAGGGAGAGGGACGCCTACAAGGAGAAGTACGAGAAGCTCATCAGCACCGGCTTCAGAGAAAACGGCGGCTCGAGCAGCGACAACAACCCTTCGTCCCCGGAGTTTTTCATGTGAGTTCCGGCGCCGAAAAGTTTTAGAGCGCGAGCCCTTCACAGGCACACCGCGCGCAGCTACACACGGTATACTGTACATTGAGTTAAAAAGGGAAACGCGTCTCTTTTTGTCCTTATTCCAGTTTTTTATGTCCGGCTCAGGGCTGTTTTTAGGACGCGTAAAGACGCAGAGTTAGGGGCTCGTGGAGACTCACAAATTTACAAAAAGTTACCAAAAGTATTTCAAACCTTTTTTTCTGTTTACATCTTACATTTACATTAGAGACACTGCATTCCTTGGGTTATGTGATACATGCCACTGCTTTGTCCCAGTCCCTGCGCCTTGTGCGTCCTAACGCTTCACCAAAAAGAGTTTATTGTAAAATACACTCTCCTCAGGGAGAATCTTTAATTTAATGTGTCTTCGTTTTGTGTTTCTGTTTTGTGTTTTTGAACTGAAGATGAATCTCATTCCATGTCATTCATCGTGTCTGTCCAAATGAGCGCCACTGGGAGTTTGGACTCTGTGTGAGACAGACAGTGGACGCTGATGTGGACGCTGATGTGCAGCCATGCATGCTGGTCATGTGCGGGTAGTTGGTTTCATCCTCTGTGACCTGTGTATAATGACTGTATTATACCACGAGAGCATTCTTCAGCGCCATCACACTTAGGGATTTTATTTGTAAAAGTTGTAAAGCTCTTTCTTCATCTGTCATGCTCTCATGGACCCTTTGACATTTTATAGTCCTCCTCTGGAGCCCAGTGCTCTTAAATGAACTGAAACACACAGCCAGAAGCAGAGCATCGCCAGAAACAATTCCCACAATTTACGCGCAGAGCAAATGGAACAACAATCAACACGTGGTCCCGCTCAAATTTATTCAAATTCCAATTAGACCTTATTATCAGCATGTCTTTATGAAGAGACTGTTTGTCATAAAAAGACTGTTGCATCAAATGTATATAAGGAGCTGCCAATGCACTAATCACTGGAAATGTGTGAATTGCTCTCTGCTGTGTGAGAATAATTAAAGCAAGCACCTACAGCCATCCTCTGTCATGCTTTGGTTTCATACAGAGCCAAACGCATCACCTGGACAATTGAATGATTATACCATTCATGAATAAAAGTGTCTGAATAGAAGCATCTATTCAACTCAACATGTTTGATTTGGTTCCCTTTTTCTTTTGCATGTCTTTGTCTCTGCCTTTAAGAATGAATACAGCACTGTTGATCACAGATTATGAGCCTAAAAATTAATAAGAAAAACGGAAATCCACATGACGCAGACGGTCAATGTTCATTTAAAAATTTAAAATGTGTTAAAAACCACGCATCCTTTTGGACCAAATTAACGTCTGGTTGTACTTTCTTTTTCTTTTTTTTTTATTTCTTTTTTTATTATATTTAATAAATCCTCATACTAATTACTTTATCACATTAAACTAAAAAACTCCTTTTACATGACTTGCATGACTCGTTACGCGTAATTACGCATAGCTTAATATTTCACATGTAGGATAATAATATTTTTTGTTACTGATACATGACAGACAAGTGCAGCAGCAGGTGTCCTGGCGCACAGAGTAAATGATTGATTTTAGAGCAAACACGCAGTTTTTCCTCGCTGGCAGGCCACTTGTTGAATACAGTCTGAGGAAAGTTTAATTTGAAATCGAACAGACAAAGGTCCATTATAAAAATAAAAAATAAAAAAAATGACATTGACAATTAGCCAATTAAACAAGAGCGTTAACACCCTACCATAATAAATAATTTTACAAATATGTTTTTTAAATTATTTTCTGATTGGATTCACTTCCGTTTTATTTTGTTGTTAATAAAATTTGCGAGGAATTATGGGAGCACATGGGTCGCTTTAAAGTCGTTTACGTGCTTCGACAAATCTTTCTAAATGCCAGTAACACGTAATTGATCCACATTTCTATCGACTGTCAGTGAGTATCAGATGCGTAAAAAATGAGTTCGGCCTTTTTCGTTTTTAGATAAAATCTTCCCTGACTTTGAACTGGTCAGCTCTGAGGTCACTGCCACAACATTACACAAAGCTAGAAATCCGGTGTGTGACGTTCGTGTGGAGGAGGAATATTTCATTAACCCCTTTGAGTGCTTTTTTGCTGCATGTTTCGGCAAAGATATTTTAAAATAACTGCATAAGGCAAGTTGCAGAGTTCAGAATATAGTCGCTCTTACAGATTCACTTTCCCGTCTTTAACCTGCACCGAACGCACAGCAGTCACCTGTCCCTGAGATCCCCGATTAGGACACGAGACGTTAGATTCTCTGGTGCCTGCAGGGACGATTTTTGCCTCTGATTAAAAGCGCGCACAAGACAAAGATAGAGAAGAAGACGATGGAGAGAGAGAGAGAGAGAGGTGGAGTGAATGGGAGAACGCACGGAGAGCGAGAGATACTAGCTGGCATGCCTTCCCTTCCCTTGCTCCTTTCAGATGATAAACGATCAGAGATGCGTCCAAGCTGAGAGGAGAGGGCCTTTTAGTGAGCATGTGTCCACTAATTTATGGCTCCCGTTATCTGATTAGGTCAATATAGCGCGCGATTTAATTACATTTGTGTTCTAACCTAGGACTGGAGAAGCTATGGTGTTTTTTTTTTTCTTCTAGAAGTGGCACACAGGTGGTTTGTGCAAAGGGTCATACGTTTCCACTTTGAGATACTTTTGGAGGTGGAGGAGGAGAGAGTGACACTGATTGATTTCCTGTTTTGAAGAGGGCCTAAAAGCACAGAACATACAGCTCTTCCTGTTTTGTTTCTGTCTGTCTTTCACTCTTAGTACATTACAAGCCTTCATACTCACACACACTCGGCATTATTAATTATATCAGTGTAATTCTATTCTATATACATATCGACTGGTGCTCAGTGATCATTGGTCCCGTCCCGTCCCATGATTAGGTTATTAAAGATAATGCAGTTGTCCGCTGTCACAATATTGGACTCTTCCCTTTCAGGTCAACTATGGGATATCACTTTGAAATTTATCAGCATTGGCATATGAATCAACACGGCTGCGCTCCGATTCAATGCTCGTGGAATTAGCAGGACGCAAAAGCATGTGTGCACGTGTGTATGTGTGTGTGTGTGTGAGTGCTCCATAAGTATCCCGGCCATTGTCTTCTGTTCTGACCTTGTGTGGAGTCTATACTGCAAGTTAATGCGTTGAGTCCATAGCCATAGATCAGCTTTGTTTGAGGATGTGGCTTATCAGTACTTTTACTTTTACTTCACTACATTTTAGAGCAAGTATCTGTACTTTTTACTCTACTGCGTTTATGAATTGAAGTACAAAGTATTTTGGTTTAAAATAATTTGTTTTTGCTGTGCACTCATTGTAGACACACAATACCCGAATCACTAACAGATTCAGTTGTCTTCTGTTGCACTGGTTTGTGTTAATGTCATCAGTAATCAGCACAGTACTTCATCAAGATCCATCACATTTAACATATTCAGTTGCCAAATCTGTGTGAAATTTAATGGGATAGTTTTTACTTTGCTTCTTTATCTTTACTTTTATATAAGTACTTCCTCCACCACTGGAATTAAACCAGCATCAAGATTCACCGACCTGATGTTGTCTTAAGTTCTGATTTAGCCCTAGTTTTGACTAGTAAGTCCTGAGCCTTGTATCACTCCATAAATTTAAATTATTTACTAAAGATAACCCCACATTGCCAGTTATATATATTTATAAGCATCTGTAATCAAAAGCCCAGTATCCTCATTCTAATCTATTAATTTCACCATGCACAAACCTTGCCACGTCCGACCATCTCCCATCCCACCTCCTTTTCCTTTCCTCCTCCCTGAGTGCTCCTCCTGTCCTGAATGACAAATCCCCCATAAGGGTTAAAACCATATTCAAAAGGGAACACGCAATTTCCATCTCTCCCACTCAATTCGCATTTGCATCACTGGGGCCACGATAAACATTTACATTTAAAGTGATTTAAATCAAGTGCGTTTATGTTC
This sequence comes from Bostrychus sinensis, assembly GCA_020698575.1. Lineage (NCBI taxonomy): Eukaryota > Metazoa > Chordata > Actinopteri > Gobiiformes > Eleotridae > Bostrychus > Bostrychus sinensis. The sequence goes on along the minus strand of CM036251.1, from coordinate 28,558,449 downwards.
CTCGCCGCTCCGTCCATCATCCCTCCCCGAGCCCCCTACAATGCAATAGGGGGGTATATGTTCCCTTGCTATGTTCCCGGACCCCTCCTCCACCCACCCCTCGCCCCTCACTGTCTTGCACTGTCCTGAGTTATGTGTCATTTATTCGAAACCCTAATAATTTAACTTGTCCCGGTGGCTCGTATATGGGATGTGTGCATGCGTAACAATGCGGCTGTAAGAGGGAGCTTCCTCAGACTGACTGCCTGTGTCTCATTGGCTTTACATGGTGATTTTGAACAGCACACAGAAGCATGGAGTGGAGATAATGTGATTGTTTGAATACAGCTGTGTAGTCTGGTGCGGAAGTGAGATGACTGCGACTGTTTGCGTGAGCAGGGACACGCAGGGCTGCTTGTGTTGCAAAGAGAATTGCATTTGCATGGGGATTACTAGGATAAAGGTTAAGTGGTGGTTTAGTTACACACAGAGACTGCAGACAACTCAGACTTTGTTTAAGTAAATTAAATGATTTTGTCTTAAGTTAGTCCTAAATTTGGACCGGATTTTAGCTTTCTGTAAGTTTTGTCCAGTGAGTCCAGACAGAGCCTTGTATCTTGTTATAAATTCAAATTGAATTGTAGTGTACTAGGGCTGCACAGTATATCACAAAATTATCAGCAAACACATAATCTGTATTGCAAGAATCTAAAGATATTGCAATAACGCTATGGTCTTCCATCTGACAGAGATTTACACTGAAAAATAATTTTACCTCAGAAGAGCACACACAAATAAAAAATCTGTTGTGACTTAATACACATGTTTAAAAGTCCAGTCCAGTCAGGTCCTTTTGCTTAATTTAGTCACAATTTAGCTGTGTTAAGTTTTGACTTGTGAATACAGGGACTTACATTTTTGTTTTAACTTATTGTGTCAGAATAGTAGGCCCTATTTTAAAATACCGCAAAAATATTATCGCAGTATTCAGTTTGTTTCCCATATTGTGCAGTGATGTGTCTATGTGTTAGGGGTAAAATGTTTTAATGTTTGGATGTCTTGGACAGTGGGTAGCCGTTGCAGGGTATGTTGTATTATAAGTATGTTTACGCCGGTGAGAGTTGGGTGTTCTGCAGTCAGTCTCCGGAGCCCAGGCCGACCCCTGCATCTCAATGAGCGCAGAGGTGCTGCGGCCTCCCCTCTCTGTCGCTCAGCCAGTCAAACACACATTGATCCCCGAGCCAGCCGGGCAAGGTGACCCGCCGTGCCGCGCCGCGCCGCTCAGCTCTTCCAAACTCTTCCCTTTCATTTGCACCTGGGAGAGGCCTTGACCCCGCGCTGATGCCGTGTAGGGGCGGCCACGCGCACGTGGACCTCCTGTCCCTGGCCTCCCGCCGGCCCAGCACTCGTGTTTGTCAAAGTAAACATGTTTTCCTCACATTCACTGGTGGAGCTGCAGAGTGTGTGTGGCTGTGCACGGGTCAGGGTCCGTTTGGCCCCACTGTGAAGCGGATTACTGCACACTCAAAGCCTCTTTGTTACTTCAGTGTGGATTGAGGCCGTTAGTACACTCCCTCACCTGATTTCTATTGTGAAGTTTCTAGGAAGATACACCGCTAAGGATTTAGAACAGATTAAAGAACATGTCTTGATCACACGTATGTAACATGGAAAATATGTAGGTGAATATGAGTGTATGTTACGCACAATAGATGCAGTGTTAAGAAGTGTTTTACTGCAAATTGACTGTGCAAAGGATAACAACATAATTCTTTTTTCAGGATTCACAGTCCAGTTGTAAATATGCATCAGTTATTGCATACTGATTATTAGTTATTACCTTTGTAAGTGTACTTTCAAATTTTCACTGCTTAAAGAGTACTTTAGTGTATGAATGTGGGTGTGGCTGTGTGTTGTGATGTCTTGGTGTTAATATTAAGGAAAGAGAAGGCCATTTTTTTTCTGCTGCGGGTGCCCTAAAGTACCCGTTTGGAAATGAACTGTATTTATGTGTGATCAGTAATACTCTGGTGTTGTCTTTCTTTGCAGGACGTCAAGAAAATTTCTGCATCTGTGATAGAGAGCCGTGACCTCTGCACCATCCCTCGAGACTGAGGTAAATGGCCTTTTATCATTTATGAACAGCACCATTTAAACTTTCATTAATTAGAAACAACTCATTTTGATCTGAGACTGAGAATTATCAGATTTATCCAATTTGTCCAAATGTATTAACCAGACAGAGCTAGGTATTGTACAGTATATGCATACACTTACATTATTTACTGTAAAATTTCCAGTTACATTGATTTTAAATTGTTTTGTGAACACAAAGGTGAATGACTGTGTGTGAACAAGAAAGCACTTCCATGGGAAACCACCCCCAGTATTTTAATGAGTCACTTTACATTCATTTTGGTTTTGTCACTGTGTGATGGGAGGACTTTTGTGTTTGGGGATTTTGACAGCACTGTATGACAGACAGCAGAGTGACATATACTCAGCTCTGACCTTTGACCTCAGCCTGACCCCATGACCCCCTCCAGCCACTCTGCTGTCTCTGCACACTGTACTTTCAGATTATCTCGGGTTGATGTGAGGATGGATGGCACTTGATGGAGTAGGGCTGGGGTTCTTATGCTCACATGTTGCAAAAAAGTCAAACTTCATTCAAAAGGCATTTTAAAATAACCTTGTTAGTTCAAAAAGCTATATTTGAAAATATGAAGAATTTTAAATAAAAAATAGAACCAACCTATATTTACAATAAATATAAGATAGATTAAAATGTATAATTAAAAAAAGGTAAAATAAACTGGATTCAAGTTAATATAAACGCAAAACTCTCCTGTAGCCAGCGTCAATTAAAACATTAAAAAAAGGTTTTGTATAAATCTGAGATCTCTAGGACTGTTGCCGTATAAATCTAATCTCCTCCACAGCTGAGGTGTGGTCTAGACTTGCTCTAATTGGAAAGCGCCTTGAGACAACTTTGTTGCGATTTGGCATTATATCAACTGATTTGAGTTGACTTGGGAACAGACAGCAGTAACAGGCCTGAAAAAGTGCTCTGGTTAAAGCATTAGCAGACAGAGATTAGTCAGTTTCCTCTGAAACCATTTGAAATTAGGCTAGTGACACAAACAACTACTGTCTAGTATCAGTTATCAGTTCACATCAGTAATTTGAATGTACACTGGTTACTGGTGTAATAAAGTAATAAAATATACATTTGATCAGAAAACACACAGCCTTGCTATGATTAAAATATTTTTGATTATTTATTCACATACTAAAGGAAGAATGACCTGTTTCAGAGACACAGTGCGACCAGTTCACCAGCTCACCTCACTACGTTAGTCTGTTTTTATCTTATGAGAACACATCTCACCATCACAATTTTGTAAAACTCTGATAGTTATATAAAATATGTATTGAGGCATGTCCCGTGTGTTTTGCAGCAGTGCAGTTTCAGTTTTACCTTAACTAGCAGCAAACTCTGAAAAGTCAGTGTTCTTTAGATAAGATAAAATAAAATAAAAATGTAAAGTTGGATATGGGGGTTGTGAAAGGTAAAGGCAGCTGAGGAAGTGAAGGAGGGCAGGAAGTGTGCGTGGTCCGTGCAGAGGGCTCCAGGCCGTGGCTGCAGACAGACAGGCAGGGTAACCAGAGGCAGCCAGTGACCTTCTCTGAGGATCGAAGCCTTTATTTAAAGGCCTGGTCAATGCTGGTGCTGCTGAGGTATCAGCCTCTCAGCCAGGCGACTCATCACCACTGTAATACAACTCTCCCCTCCCGCTATCTCCACCCCCCTTCAGCCCCGTACAGTACAGGACACTCTCTGGACACCTCAGGCTCTACACTGTACATCCGTCAGGAGGCTGGACACACCAAAGTCCTGCATCAGCATCAGCTAATTTTACTGTGCAGCCGGCAGAATACTCCACTTTCCTCATGCGCTCAGCATTGTGAGCACATGCTTGTTTTGCCTTTTAATATATGCACTCCATCACTGTCCATTTTCCCTAACGTTGACTAATTATACACAGCGGAACAATATATCAAAAATTATCTTTGTATCACAATATCAACAATAGCAATCTTCCACAAAAGTGCTTGAATCGCAGTGATCTTCCATTAGGCACTTTTTGCGTGTAAAAAATAAATCTTTCCTCAGAGCCTGTACAGTTGTGATATGATTTGTATTTGAATGGAATACATCAGTAATCACAAGAGTTAAAGTGCTTGCATAGTTATTACAACTTTTCCTATAATACAGTGGGAAATAGGAAGAGCAGTGCAGAGTTCTGAATGTATTAGTGGAGAGGACGCTGGTGGTGAAAGAGTTAAATCTGAGAGGATGCAGCGGCTGAGGCAGGACACCTGTGTTCTCTGTGCAGCGCTAGGACACCTGCAGCCTTCAGCACTTTCTTCCATCAGGATCTCGGAGGTCATAGGCAGGACGGGGGGAGGTTAGGGCGGGACGGGAACAGGGGGAGGGCAGGTTACAGGGGGCTCCAGAGCCCCCACCCACCAAGCCAAGCCCCCACGAACCAGTCTTCTTCTTCCTCTTCTTCTGCTGTTATTGGCCGTCACACGCCTGTCCTGTCCTCCAGAGCGGTGCCCCCATCCCTGTGATGGGGTGAGCCGTGGTCCACGGGGGAGGGGCACCTCTGCAGCTCACAGCAGGCTGCTTGGCTGTATGTGGTCATGGGAAAAGAGGAAGGACACAGGCACACATGCATGAACTCATCACAGGCTGAGTTCACAGTGGATGCAAACATAGATTAGTTCTGGAATGATTTGGTTTTGGATTTTTGTGATTTTTTTTCACAGCACATCTAGCTAATTTAGAGACAAAAATCTGATATGTTGCACAAGACTTCTTTTGCAACAACTGTTACTTTTATTTTACAAGTTTTGCTTACGTAAAAGTGTGCAATAATGAAAAAAAAGATGTAATTGGAATAGGTGTAGACACTTTTTCTACTAAACTACACAACACCAGACTCACGCTGTCAGCTCTTTCTAGTCTCAGAGACTGATATCTGTCTGTGATATCATATTTATATAAAATGATATGAAAACAAAAGTATTATGCTGAACATGAGACATGCGTATAATATGAGTAATGATGGGAAACAGCAGTGGAATGTCATACCAACTACACAAAACCTTACTGTATGTCACATGTCTGTGGTGGCTATGCAGAAAACATCCCATCTTAGTCAACCTTGTGCCCCATTTATGCACAAGCTGAACCTCTGTCCCCCTTTTATACTACGTTGAGCCATACACACAATCACACTGTCATTACATATTCCCTTTTTAAAGTAAGGGAACCAGTTTTGTAAAAAAAAAGATATATATATAATAAATGTTGAAGTAAAATTAAAGGGGCTATATTATGCTTTTATTCATATTTTTAAACCAATCTTGGCCACCTCTAGAACAGCAGTACGTTTTACAAACATTATGTGACTAAAAGATAGAAAAAGGAAAAGAAAGAAAGTTCTCTACTGGTGCCATAAAGAAGGAGGTGAAGATACCAGCAGAGGGCAAGAGAGAGTTGCGGTCTTTAGAACATATAATCAAAGAAAAGGAGCACTTCACTTCCTTAAACTTTTTGTATGATGCCATTTTACTACAAAAATAAATATCTGTGAGGAATCAGTGGAAACAGAGCTGTACACTGTTTTTTTGTTTTGTTTTGTTTTTTGGGGGATAAATGAATGAGAGCAGATTGGATGTAGAGGGCTTGTTGATTGGTCAGTGCTTCCTGGAGTGGGCGGGGGTTCGTGGGTGAGGCGGATCTTTGTGCAACCGAGCGTTTTGAGGTCCTTTAGTATCAGATTTTGAATTATTCAGATGTAAACCACTTTTAACTTCAGTGCAAGAAAAAAAGAATTCATCATTAAAGCAGCCCTAATTTTCTAATAACCTTTTCCAACTACATATAAGTGTTAGTTTTTTTTTATATGAACGATTTGTGCAACTTTAGACTAATTAAATTTGGCAAGTTATGTTTCAAACTATATCTTGCGTGCCCATAGACTTACATAGCGGAATACTTGGTCCTCCGGTTGCAGTGTCTGTCTACAAATGATAACTATTCTTACTTTTTGTCAGGGAACCATCACAATGACCTAAATCCTAAATATTCTAATGATCACAAAGTTATACATTTTATTTCAAAATAGTGTAGCTTAAAAATACAACACAATATACTCCATACATTATGACACGTCAATGTAAGTGAATGTGATGGAAACCTATTGAGACAAAGCGCAGCTGATTTCACCGTGTCAGACCTGGCACGGTGACACTTATAAAAGACGTGGAAGGGGGACTTTGGTACGGTCTACGTCCTGGATACACTCCATCTCCCAGCCTGACATCCTTCACCGGCTTGACTATATATAACCACATATAACCGCTGTCGTCGTCGTCGTCTTCTTCTTCTGCTGCTGCTGCTGCCCAGTACGAGACTCGTTACTCCGACACAGACGTCATCCCTCCATCCTGAAAAACCTAAATGACAGACAAGGACACTGCTCATTATATTAAGCCAGCGAGAAGAAGTTTGTTTTAAAAATCCGTGCAGACTTGCTCACACTTGCAACCCTGAAGCCGTACCCCTAAACATAAAGCTGCTCTTCTTTTTAACTTATGCTAATACTCAATTTAGCTGCTCATTTCGGTTGTTTAAGCATAATTTTGTTGTTTTATTCCACGTGAGAGGAACTTGAAATGAGCCGGAGGTGACTTTGATATAATGTATTCAGTATGAGGGTGCAGCTTGGGGGTCTTCCTCTCTGAGCCCGCAGCTTGATCCTCTTTCTTGCACACACAGACACGTTTTTTTCCTCCTCCCCCAAGTCACTGGCTACTTGTAGTCTGTGTTGCGACTTGTCTAATTGTTAGCTATAGAGATGTTAACATGATGCTTTGTTAACACTCCCCGGGACAAGAGAAAACGAAACTGGCGTCACATGATGTCTTGCATGTGCCCTAAAGCAGGAGTGTTTTTTTTTCCCAAAGAATTAGAACGATAATTTGGTTTTGAGCAATTTTATTTTCTTTAAATGGCATTGCAACCTTTACATTTTTGGAGAGGCATGGCGTTTCTCAAAAATGCCAACTATGGTCTGTAGTTGAGACATAAACACATGGCACACAATCACTTCTCACAATAAATGCTGTTGGATTTTTTTTTTTTTTAAACAAAAAACAAAACAAAACATATGGGTGTTTATGTATTGAGCATGCATGGTGCATGCATTTTCACACACTTGCACTTTTTAAAGACCTAATATACCATTTAAGTCCCACAAAGCTAAGAGCAGAAAATACATACATATACAGTACAGTACAAAAGTTTTAGTCGGGTTTGTCAAGAGTCATTTAATAAATACAGAACTTTTTGTTTGTTTTCAGGAAAGGTCAATATTGGGGGCAGCAGTAGCTCAGTTGGTAGTTCACCCATTAACCCTAAGGTTGGCGGTTTGGTCCCCGCTACCAGCATTGCATACTGTGTCCTTGGGAAAGACACTTCACCTACCTTGCCTGTATGAATGTGTTAGTGTGACTGTGCAAGTGATGGTGGTCGGAGAGGCAGAGGATGGCAGCCACATCTCTGTCAGTTTGCCCCAGGGCAGCTGTGGCTACAGAAGTAACTTGCCACCAGCAGATGTAGAGCGGTTAGAGGAGCTTGTAAAGCACAATGTAAATGTAATGATTTAAGCGATTCTGTACCATTTTTGAGAAATAAAGGAAGACACTAACTTCACTTACTGAAAGAACAAATGATTAGTTTTAGTAAAGTCTTTGATTTCAGGTCTGGGCACTATACACCCTCTGCGTGCTTTTTTTCTTCTAATTTTGCCCTACTTTTGTACATTGATTTCCTTGTTCATTGCATTTCTATGAACAAGAAGACTTTTTCACAGCACTGTAAATCTACATAATAAAATAATTTAGTTCAGGTTTATTTGAATACTTAGTTAAAGGTACTATAAGCCGCAGCACTAATACTGGTTTGAAAACAGTACAGCAGTCTAAATCAAAACAATGGTCTCTTTTCTTATTGGGCGATCAGCAATGCAGTTTTAGAACCAAAACAAAAAATGTAAACAAAAACTTGGGTATTATTTAAAATATATTTTTTTAATGTTAATAAATCAGAGGTATCATTGTTATAAGTAAAACTAATATTTGATTTAAACATGTTTACCTCATATCTTGGATGGGTCATTTTTATGAAATATAAACAATATTTTCTGCTCATAGTATCTTTTATAGTGTCATGATATTTAATATGGTGTCCAAAACATAATACAAACATAATTATAATATTTTGAATAAATAAGTCCAAGTGCAAATATTATATTTAGTGTTTTATCTTTTCAGTAGTGACTTCTTTCCTTTCAGGTTTAAACCTCCCATAGCAAATCTGCCTCCTAGTGTGCAGTGAATTTGATGCTGTTTCTGACACAAGCCTGTCCGTTTATCTAGGCTTGGGAAAGGCACAAAAAGTACACTGGCTCATGACCCCCTGTGCCTGGATTACTCTACATAATATACATTATATCTAGTACATAATATAATTTAGCTTGGTTTTCAGATCAGATTCGGATAATGTTATGTCACAAAAACATAACACCAGCCATGAGAGTTATATATTACATAAATGCTTGTCTTTTGGTCATTGGTACAGACTAGGAATGCAGCCACAAGCGGTTGGAAGCCAGTGCACTTTTTGTACCGTTCCCAAGCCGGTATAAATGGAGAAGGTTGCCTCAGGAAGGGCATCTGGTGTAAAAGCAATGCCAACTCAATATGCAAATCACTGCACACTTGGAAGCCAGTGATTAGCTGTGGCAACCCAAAATGCCTTTTTCTAAGAGCATATACTATTTTTTTTTTCCAATAGTGACAAAAGCTAATTCTTTTTTTGGCTTTTCTCTTTCAGGGGTTGCCACAGCCAATCATTTGCCTCTTAGTGTGCAGTGATTTGTGGTTTATAAATTTAAACTAAATCACATAACTTAAGAGTAGGAGAGATGATGCCCAAATGTACAAACAATATAAAACATTATATTTTTTGGCACAATCATATGGGTCGTACTAAATCTCACCCCGTGCCACGACTAGCCCCTGAGCCTTACTTTGAACCCGTCTGCTCTACAGTATCCTCTTTTACCGCCATCAGCACATCATACCGACACACAGAATAGGCATTGTGTGCACTCTTGCCTCTTGTTCCTCATTCTTCTCCTGGACTGTCCCATGTACAAATGTGCCCGCCGCTGCCTCTACATCCATATTAGCGCTGATGCCGTCCATTCCCCTCCTTCCTGACACGCTCACTTTCGCCGACCGGCTATTCCAACACCAGCGCCGGGGCTTTTAATGGCACATATTTCCTGGGCCCGGATGCATCTCTTCCTTGTTAGCTTGATAAATAACCGTGCAGCTGGGAAAGTGCTGAATTTTAGCTTTCAGGCTCTATTTTCTGCGGGATGACATTAATTTTAAGTGCTGAAAAGGAGCTAACTAATACAGACAAATAAATAAGGGGGGTAGGTGGAAGGAGGGACGGCTCAGAGGTGGAGGAGTCACTGGGCCGCCCCCCCTTCTTCTGTTATACCTGTTTATATGCAATATGCAAAGTTGCAAAAATAAACAATACATGAGATGCGGGGAGTGCAGGCCCTTACTGATTCAATTACACTCTGGAGAGATGGCTCAGAGTCCAGACTGTCCTTCAGGTCGCATTATTAGAAGTCTGGCTGTCCCCTAGTTGTCCATTTTGGCAACTATTTGAAATACTATAACAAAAATGTACAGGGCTCATTAGTGGGCTAAGTTTAAGTATTTGTAGAACACTGGAGATATGTATTTATATGACTAAGTATGCTCGGAAAAGAAACGAAAACTTAATTAATTACCACATTTAAAATAGCTTTTTAATTCACTTCACTTCATTTGAAATTTGGAATTAGGACAGTGGTTCTCAACTGGTGGCAGGGGTATCACTGGTGGTACGTGGGCTGTATGTAGCTTGGTCGGCCAAACCCTTTTACTTAGTGAAGTGAAGTGGGTCTGGAACCTCTCAAGCCGCCTTGTGTCTGAAACAATCTTAACCAATCAAAACTGTTTATCAAAATGGGGCGGGCTTTATGCAGTGCTTTGTTTTTCCTATTGGTTGTATATTTTTCAAATTGCATAGTTTTTTATCTGCATACGCTGTTTTCTGATATGTTAAATGTATACCCAAATCTAATAATTGCATATAATCTCTACCTATTTGTGCTTTGGAAAACAAACAAATTGACAAGAGTATGTATTTGTCAGGGATCAGACCAAAAACATAGAATAAAAAATAGATATTTTCCTTTAAAAACATAAGCACCTTTTTAGTAACTTCAGGATGCAGATGCGCTTACAATGAATTGATTTAGTTAAGTCAGATTTTAAATTTGTCAAATGCAAAGCACTTCTGGTGATATTTAACATGTTACCAAAATCTGTAAATGAGAAAGGGGAGTATGAAAAAACACTTATTGAATGAACGGTATACATCTTTCAAAACTGTATGCTATGTAGACTGCAACTGCTGCAAATGCAGATGGGACAGTTACTTCCCAAAATGCAATTTCCAAATACAGTATAATGTGTGGAGAGTTATGTTGAAATAGAAAACTATATGTTTGGGTGTTAAGTCTATATGATAGTGCGTCACATTACTAGCCAGACCTCTGTATTGTATCCTAAGCAAGGTTGTATTGCCACACATTCCTATCAGGGAATCATTGAAGTGACTGATAAATATTCTTATGATGTTAAATTATTAAAATTTAAGTTAACTTTTTCTGTTAATCTGATATATACAGTATATGTCTATTAACAAAGTTATTGTATGTAAAATAATTGTCTATTGTGTAAACGTTATCATAGGGATTAAAAGGCCCAGAAGTGTGTATTGGGTAACACTTTATTTTACAGCTGCACTTGATGTGACAGTGTAACACACTGTATAACAAACATTGTTACACAAGTACATTGTACTTGGAATTTTGGGTACTTTCTGTGTTTCTAGCTACAACAAAACAATGCCAAAGTGCACCTCACCACTTAGCAAAGTAGTCATTGTTTTTTGCAGGGTAGTGTAACATATATTTTTATTACATTTGTACCTAGTAAGTACACAAAGTACAACATAGTTACATGATATTACAGATTGTTACAGCATTTGTGACATTGTGGATACACTCTTTTAGATGTTGTGTAAAATTAAGTGTTACCATGTATTCGATCACTTTAAAAATCAAACTTAGAAAAGCAAATCCTGTATTCTTTGAGTTGGCAGTTGAGGTGAAAAGTTTGACAGACTTGAAGACAGATGCTTAAAGCTTATACTAAAAAAGAAAAACAAAAAAAACATATTTTTTGTCAATGTGTTTTTATCTCTCATTTGTTCCGTAGCTTTCTGCAATGTAAAGGGCATAATTTAAACTTATATTACATCTAGTGACGGCGGCAAATGCACAATCATAAACGTGATCTACTGCGCGGCTATAAATAAACACACACGTGAGAACATGCACATCACTTCGGAGGGCGCCATGTTCTTTAGGAAGGAATATTTTAGCACGCATTACTCTATAGGAGTCTGATAGCTTTAGCTGGGTATTTTAACATTGTAAATAAAAAGGTTAGCAGTTGATAGCTGGTTCTGTGCAACAATACGATGCATGAAGTGGCTTTTCCCAAGTATGTAAGTCTAGTGTTTATGCGCAGACACCTTATAACACTAGATTTACTCCCTCTGTCATTATTGATTGCACATTTTGCCCTTTGCCTCCGCTTGATAAATGTCTTTTATTACGACGACATTTTGCTTTTAGTCATGAGCCGGCCCTTATTTTTGGTATAAGCTTTCCCCTTTTATTAGATACATTTTTACTTTTGTCCCGCGGATGCAATGGAAGCGGCGCAGCCTTTTTAATTTTCAGTGCGTATTTATCACGGCCTGTCATGTTGTGGTCACATGGCGGCATGAACCACTGCCAACAATTAAGGCTGATAAATCACTCATTTACAGAGAAAGAAGGAGGGACAGAGTGGAGCGCAGAAGGGAAACCGGGGGCCTGATAAGAGTCGAGCGGAGGGATAATGAATCGCCCCTAGCCTTGCAAAGATACTTTATCCATTATTTCTGGAACAGCGATGGTGGATGTTATTGTGCTTGGGCAGTGTAGTATGAACTGTTGCCAGAGAAGCTCATTGACTCCGAGAGGCAGAGACAAAGAGACAGATGGCAGGGGTTTGTACGTGGAACTGTGATTGAGACCTGACTGTATTTACGGCTGGAGGAGCGTGGAGAGGAACACAGAGGCACAATGAGGAGTGTAAGGATCATACGAACTGAAGGCACAGTGGATGGATTCCCCCCGCAGTTAGACACAGAGAGGTGCATGTGAAGAACACTACTACTAACTATGTAAAGCTAGTGCGCATTCTGCTTTGACATAAAAACAAAGTCAACAGAGAAAAGCCCCCGTTTACTCCTGTCAAGATGTTTAATAATCATATAGTGGCAAGCGTAAGAAAGGGAGGAAACTGGTTGGTTGTAATGATGTAGAAGAATATATTTAAAAAGTAACACACTGCTGGTTTTCAATAAAACAAGATAAAATACAAATTTTCTCAACAAAGTAGAGGGTCTGAAGATGCTTTCAAGTGACGGCTGGGCTAGACCATACTCTTAAGTTTGAATTTTGTTTTTTGACATTAAAGTTTTTATTGATTTTTCATTTTTGTTCATATAAGTGAACAAGGAACAAAGACAAATTACGAGAATACTTAAATTTTGTTTTCAATATGAGCAGGGCTTGATGTTTACTTTTTTGCTCACTGGTCAAAGTGGCTAGTGTTTGTCAAAAGTTACAGGCCAATTAGTGTTTTTACTAGTGCTTTTACTAATTTGTTTTTCATAGGGTTAGGATTTTTATATGGACCTATATTTTTTATCAAATATTTAAAAACAGCTTCACCTATTTGCAGAATAAATAGTATCTCTGTGCATCTGATGTCAAATCTTTTCAAACATGTTATTCTGTTAAAATGTATATTTTTCTTTCTTTAATCATGATGAGCTACTACAAACTGGTGTACAATAATGCAGAGTAACAGAAATTCAAACCTAACTTCTAAAGTTAAAATATCAGTATGTATAAGATTCAACTGGCCTAGCGTTAATGTCAATCCCTGAATATGAGAGCTAAAAAGAACATTCCCCTACAAGCATGCTCTTAGTGGCAGTGGCAAGGAAAAAATGGCTCTCATCAGCCAGAAATCAGGGGCAGAACACCTGGGGTATCTATAGCAACTGTATGTCATAACGGAACGGCAGTAGCTGAGTCGGTAGAATCCCTCACCCACCGACCCCGAAGGTGGGTGGGTTATTTATAAAGGATTGTTTTGACTGTACAAGGATTTTTATTTTTGATGAATTAGTTGCAACGTATTTTTGTTGTTGTTGTTAAATTTGATAGAGTTCTTTCTTATTTGTAAGAAAACAATTTGCAGGTTTGTTTTGTCAGTAGTAGTCTGTAGTAAGGTGGTGTAATCATTCCCGACTAACTTGCATCCAGACAAAGTGAGTGGCTCTGTCCTTCCTGCAGAAGGTAAACACATGTGGGACACCAGTGGGGGAGGGGCATATATGTGGGGTAAACAAGGAGGCGGAGCTAACTGTAGAGGAGAACAAACATACCAGTACATCATTTTCAATACACTGTATATGTGTTATTTATACAAGAAAAGAACTATTTTGCAATGAGATGCTACTGTACAAAAAACAAGCAATGTTTTGGTGAACAGTACCTCTTTTTCTTTGTGTTTATTTATTTTTGTATTTTTACCTTTCTTTTATAGTGACAAAGTACATTAGACGAAAAAAAAAAAGCTGCTGGCTTCTGTTACGTTCACTTGTCATTGTGGGAAATTCATGTCTTTTGCTTTTCTTGCCTTATCCAAAAAGGTGCAGTGTGTTGTGGGCCCATCATTATCTGGAGAAGTGACAGAACTGAAGAACCTCAAACCCTTCCTTTCCTTACAATAAATAGGAAAGCTTAGTATTATGGGAAGTCAGTGAGGTGTACGCAATGCAGTGTATGTGTAAAAAATATTATAGTGTGTGCTGGATATGCGACAGTACATTAGTGTTCATTGGTCTAAATGAACTGTTTTTTACATATAGTTTTGCACAGATTTTTCCACTTTTAATTGCGTGTGGCATAGTTATGGTATGTTAAAACACAGAATTAGGATTGTTGCTTGACTTTTTGTTATGTCACTCTTGGAGCATAAATGGAAGTATATCCATATTCTTACATTATCACTGCAAGAAGCATAAAAGTGGTTAACAATTCACCTGGCTCACTTACATTGGCCTTGTCACAGCACTGATTGGCGACGCTTTACTGAATACTTTATACCAGAGTGAATTAAAGAGCCTGTAAAGTGGTGGTTGTTATTAGACCACCTGGAGTGCCCATCTGCAGCCTCACAGTGTTCTCTCCCAGTCTCCCAGCATGCATCACTGTCCCCCCGGCTCACTGTTTACCCACACAACACGCACCCACCCGCCCCCTTCCCCGGCCCTCACATCTATCTCTGTGTGTCTTTTGTCTTATTGACTTCTGTTTGTGCGCGCGCTGCTTATTAAAGATGCCCCACGGTCGCAGGTCAAGTCCAGGTTCTGCCGCTCCGATCACTAGGAGGTCAAAGGTCGGGCAGGTTAGCGCAAAAGGCCGGGGCCATCACATCCGATCGGCTTATCCCACGGCAGTTTTAAACCAATAGTTCCTCATGAGCAACACTTTTATTTGTTTATCTTGTCATTCCTCCTTTGAATAATTACATTTCCTTTTCATGTTCTATTAGGACTGTTTTTTTTCTCTCTTGCTGCCTTTTTCATTTTCAAAGTGAAGGCGAAAATAGGGCGATCATTGCGATTTAATTACTACAAATCCCTTTGTGAATATGCTGTAGTGTTTGTTTACATGCATAGATTTGCCCGCTTCGGCACTTTTTGTACGCTCCTGTGAATGTCTCTTTTTATTTTTAGTGTATGCATGTGTGTCTATGCATGTATATGTGTTGCACTGAGGTTTATTTAAATAGATACCAAGCTGTTTTATTTCCAATCAGAGTGGTCTCTTGTCGCATTTCAGTCTCTTCATAATAACCCCCAGCATTGCTCTGCATCCTCCCCACACGCTGGCTCACACACACACACACACACACACACACACACAAAGATACACACACAGAGCCGGAGATGCCGACGCAGCACTTTCCCCTCTCTCGGGGGTAAAAGCCTTTGATAAATGGAAATAAATACTTTTCTTCATATAGCAGGAACAGGAGAGCAGTGGAAAAATGGCAAGTGACAGGAGGCCTCTGACAGTTTGATGCCTCGACACGAGCAGATCTTGCGACAAAGGCGGCAGTGCTTGTGTGAGTCTGGCAGCCCGCTGCTGAAACACACTGTGCTCCTGGCTGGCTCGCAGAAAGAATGGAAGCAAAGTGAAATATGGGGCTATTAGTGCAGGAAAACTATTTGTGAAGCAGTGCTGAGAGCGGGTGTCTGCGGCTTTGTAAATCTGTACACAAAATCATGTGTGTGGGTTAGACATAGTGTGTACAGAATCAGACGTGTAAAGTGCAATATGTTCAGTGATGAAATAAAAGGAGCCAAGATGCACCAAAGCACATTAACCATTACATGCAAAGCTTTTTATACATTCATATCTTTCATATCTCATACGCATTACACTGTGGGCTTTTTTTTTTTTTTGCATTTGGCATTTGTTATAGTTGTGCCATTTCAGAGTTATGCAACAGTGTTTTCATTTGAGTACAACTAGGGGTAAATTTGTCTTGCATTTAGGTTGCAGCCTGTGTACCTTACAATAAATGTTCAGTGCACACCAGGAGGCAGACGATTTGCTAAGGTGACCCTGTAAAGGAAAAGCCGAAAAAAAAGAAGTACTGCATTACTGTGAGGTTACTAATAAACAGGTTCAAATATTTATCATCTCATTTGTAGGTTTGAACTTTCTGATGGTGCTCACTACACTACTACACTACCTGCTTAGCACTAGCATGTACTTCTAGCACACTGTTTTTAACTTTTCTTTCTTTTCTTTTTTTTTTGTAGCAATGGCTTTTCTGACAATTTGAACAAATTGAAAGAACACATATTTTTCCACCACTGCTATTGTCCACCAGTCAGTAGACTTATGGGATCTGCAGACATTCATGCTAATATATGACTTATTGTTAGGCCTTGCCATCTGCTTTATATTAATTTTCAAAAAGTAGCCTGAAGTAGCACTAAACAACTAAATATGCATGCATTATGAGATGAAAGATTTTTAAATTTTTTTTTTTTTTTGTCTTTTTGTGAGATGGATGCATTCTCATACAATGCCACATTATTTATTATTATTTTATAGTTGTTTTTGTGAGTGATACAGATATGTTTTGTTGATGGTGCTTATACACTACTACTACTACTACTACTACATTTTTTTCTTTTTTTTTTCAGCCTAATGGCTTTTCTGCATTAATTTACAGATGTCTTTTTTTAATTTATTTTTTGACAATTTAGACAAATTGAAAAAACACTTTTTCCCACCACTACTGCATACAGTTGATACAAGGACTCACCAGGCTAAGGACTCATGAGGTCTGTAAATCTTCAAACAAAAATATGACTTATTGTTAGGCCTTGCCATCGGTTTTATTTTCATTTTCAAGAACTAGCCTGAATGCATGAAGTAGCACTGACCAAGTAAATGTAGGTGCAGTATGGGATAAATCGTTTTATTTTACGATCTTTATGTGCTAAGACTCACCTTTTTGTGTATTTTCTTAGCTTACAAATTTACAAATGCACGTGTACGCATTGTCAAATACACATTGCATCAACTTTTGCACAAAGAGCTCAGACTCACAATCATTTTTTTCCACCACAATACGTCTGCAGTGAAAAAGAAGCCAGTGGCCTGTTGTCTGACATTAACTGACTTACAGTGAGAGGGAAAAACAGCTCAGCGATGATTTAAAGTTAACATGTCCCTTCTCTTCATCTGTCTGTTTGTGCGGCTGCAGGGTCACATCCACTCACTTACCCCCCACCCCACCACCACCACCAGCCCTAACACACACACACACACACACACACACACACGCCCCTAACCCCCACCTCTCTGCCCCGTCTACCTCTCCACCTTTGTTTCCCTGCATCTTTTCCCCCTCTCCATTTCATTCAGCGCTGCCGGAGCCACCGACAGCTCCATAACTATAACTCTCCCTTCCTCTCCTCTCCTCATCCGCAGCTAAATGAGTCTGTCAGAAATAAAGAGCACTTATCTTATCTAGTGCCTCCACTCCGCTGTCTCCAAGCCACGCTCAAGCATCGCACACAAACACCCTGGATGCCAAAAAAAAACAAAAAAAAACAAACATACACTTTTGTCATTTATTAAGAGGCTTTTCAGGATGGCTTCAGTGCACCAGACACTAGACTGGAGGCAGGTGTCCGTTACCTCCTGTCTTCTTCTTCTTCTTCTACTGTTATCTTGTAGATGTTTTATGGTATGTTCATGTGTTGGGGCCACCTACCAGGCTCTCAGCGGGGTCCACTGAGTGATGAGAGGAGAGACAGAAAGTGCAATAGGGATACTCTACAATCTGCTACGTGTCCTTTAGGCAGAGCATGGTGTTAGATTCTGACAGTGTGATAAAGTTAGGAGAAATATCATGTCAGAAATACTGTATCTGAATTCAAATAAATGAATGTTAGACAGAGATTTAACTTCCACTTTTTGCACTCTGCCAGATTTTACGAATGCCATCCTGGATGCTTTTGCTTCTGTTTTTGTGTCTAACCTCACGACTCACCAAGGACGACAGTATAGCTTCTTATGGTTTTATTTTATTAATAAATGTAAAACTCAACAAATTTCCCACCTTAAAATACTAATACATGACATCCAGCTGAAACTGGGAGCTTACCTTGAACTTCGAGCACGGTGTTTAACCCCAATCCAACAAAGGAAATATTTCTGTATTTCTGCATAGTTAACCCTCATGTTTTTCAATTTGTATCTGCATTTTGATTTGCTTCCCTTTATTTCCATTATATGTTTTTGTTTTTTGCACTGTTTTGTTTATAACAAGACACATCTAGTGCTGACCTCCCCTTAGAGTTTTCTTACAGATTAAAATCCTTAACATTATAGTCTATGTGATATTATGAAATCTCAGTTTTTCACAATTTCCTATAATTCAAGGGGTGAAAAAAAATCTAATAGTTCCTGTTTAATCTCTTTTCACACATGTATTTAAAGGTGTCGGTAAAACCAAAAGTAGCGCTTACAGGAACAGCGTATGGCATTACCTCAGCCTAATTCTCAGTTTACAACTCAAAGACTACAGTAATGATTAATGTATTTACACTGTATCTGTTGTACTTTTGTGAACATTTGCAACATATTGTTAAAGTGAAAAGTAACACAGGCTTGTACGCGGTTATTGAACAGTTATTAGAGATTTTTCTATTCCTATTTTTAAATGACCTGGGTGTACAGGTGATATATATACACACATATATATATATATATATATATATATATATATATATATATATATATATATATATATATACATGCTGCTTATCAATACTTAAGATATACACCTGGATATTATGTTCAAGCATTGAAACTAGATATTTTTTCTGATCTCTCTGGCCTTAAGCGATACACCTTCTGTCCCTGGTTATCTGTCTATTTAAGGTAAGCTGGCATGACAGATTTTACATCTGTACTCATTTAATTAATACCATTTTACAAGTTAGAAAACCGACATTCATCGTACTTGCATTGTGGCAAACATCAAGTGCTCTCAATTAGAATCCTCACTTAAACAACACTACAAAGTACAGGAGTTTTAGCCCAGAAATACTACTACTACATGATGACAGCCAGTATAAAAGCAGTTGACTTGTTTCTTTGGCTCATATTACAATCAGCATGACTAGTATGTCACGGTATTAGCAAAGGTAGGTAGGGTTAGAAAACTGTATTCAGGTAAGAGTATTGTTACTTTAAAATAATAGACAGTGGCTCAGGAGGTAGACCTATAACTGGAAGACTGGTGGTTCGAATCCCGGTCTCCTACCTTTACCATACTTGTCTGTATGAATGTGTTAGTCTGGCACAAATTGGCAGCCATGGTTCCATCAGTCTGCCCCAGGGCAACTGTGGTTATTATTAGTATTATTATATTACTGAAGTAGAAGTAAAATCACAACATAAACCTTTTGAAACTAATACATAGGTATTGTATAAACTAAGGTAAAGAAGGATGAAAAATTGTGCTCAAGTGAGTGTATGGTTATTTCAAAATATTATTACTCCAGTAGAAGTAAAAGGTATGGTGCAATAAAACTACTCTATTCAAAAAGTTACCCAAGTAAATGTGACCTATTACTACCCACCTCCAGGTATTATCCACATTTTAAAACCAGTAACTGTCCCATGCCTAGCGTTCTGTCATGCTCCATCACTAATATTCCTATTACAAAGTGAATCACTGTCCCACATTGTGATGACTTGGCCTTTCTGTTCCTGGGGGGAGCAAAGGTTATGTGTAAACCATATTGACTGATTTATCTATCAGGGGGAGCTTATGCATATGTTTATCGAACCCATTTGGCCGCCTCACCTTATATCTCACACTTTCATGTTTCTTTGTTTGCCGTTCTGCACCGCCACAAAACGGAAGCACTGCCGCGGAATGAAAGGCAAAGCGCTACAGTAGCTCCGAGCGGATCTGCGTCTGTGTGTGTGTCTCTGTGTGTGTCTGTGTGTGTCTCTGTGTGTGTCTGTGTGTGTGTGTGTGTCTGAGTGTGTGTGTGTATTCGAGGATGCGTGAGAGACGGAGAGATGAAAAGAGTGATAATTCTCCTGCTTCCCCCTCCAGGCCCTTCGCTGCCTCGCGGGCTGCCTATAGGTCCCCTGACA
This sequence comes from Bostrychus sinensis, assembly GCA_020698575.1. NCBI lineage: Eukaryota > Metazoa > Chordata > Actinopteri > Gobiiformes > Eleotridae > Bostrychus > Bostrychus sinensis. The sequence goes on along the minus strand of CM036251.1, from coordinate 28,538,368 downwards.
CATGCCTGCGCAGAAAGCCAGGGCCCCGCTAATTGGCCCCTGTGATAACACCACAGAGGGAAGGCACTGCGAGCTGGAAATGCTTATGTTTTCCACCAGTAATCATTTGTTGGTTTGGAATTCCTCTTTGAAGAGTGTTTGATTTGTAAGCGGTGAGGACGTTTATTATGATCCGCTTGCGTACAGAAGCCACTAAAAGACAATTAGAGCGTATCTCCTAGTTCAAAGCCACGCAACAGTCTTTAAGGAGCTTGTTTCTCGCTAATTGTTCCATTATCTCCGTGTGCTTATTAAATGTACGATAATTGTTAATTACCACATGAGGATTTGTAAAGGATTTGTTTGAGTATCAAAACAAATTAATTAAAAGTGTGAGCGTTTGGAAGCGGCAGAGACGGGAACAGCAGGTGCAGTATGTGAGACAGTGTTTTATTCGGCTGTGGTTTTAATTGGGATTCTGAGCCAGAGCAAGTGAAATGAGATTCAAATGAGATTCATAGCTAATTGTAGCAGCACAGGTAATATGCAGATACATGTAATGATGATTCAGTGGATCTGCTGCTCTAACGAGAGTTTGATTAGACTATTGGAACACTTATGTTGCACCGCGAGAAACCAAGGAGGAATCTTTAATACTAGATACATCAGCATTCCATTAAAACTAAGAGTTTTATACACAGCCACAACAGTGTGAGATTTTAATGCAGTTAGTTTATTAGTGAACAATATGGTATTAATCCCAAACTGCAGTACATGAAGTCTAGAGGTAACATCAAGTTTTTGGAATATTTTTTGAAAAAAACAAAAACATATTTATAATCATGCTAATAGACAATGAAATGATATGATGTATGTTCACATTTTCATTCATCATTTCCTTGGTCTGACTTAGTCTTAGCTATGAGTTAATATGTAATAGGATTGGCAAATTAATATGTAATACTAAGTGATACCAATACTCACTGGTGGGGAGTTAAATATTTAGTATTAGTCAGTTTGAAGAATTTGAGAATCATTGTTGTATTTTATATAATGTTTTATTAGTGTTGTAATTATGATGAAAGGAGGTCATTGTGATGAAATTACAGACTATGAGACTATGTAAGATTAATGGCCATGAACCCTCTAAAAAGAGAGTCATGAATACTGCTCACCTTAAAAAAACAAACTCAAAAAGCAAGTGAATTGACTCATTACAGTAATATTTAGTATTTTTGTCTCTGCAACGTCCAGCTTTTATGTTTGTTGTATTGGGAACTTTTCAATTTCTTACCATAAAAAGCTTTCTATAGCTTACATTACAGTGGAAAGGGTATTATTTTATTAATGCTAAGGTTAGATTTTAGTCAAATAGACCTTGTGTCTTCAGGTAGCTTGACTTGACTTACATAGTGCAGTTTCTCAGCAGCTGACCTAACACTGACCCTGTTTTATGTTAAGAAAATTACAACTTTGAAGATACTTTAAGATAAAAGATAAAATGTCTTTCTCACTGGCTAGCAGTTTACACAGCTTCACCTGCATCTTCCCTAACCAATAGTACATTTGTGCATCTTTCTGTCTATTTCAGAAAGCTCAGATCCAGAGATCAATGACCAGTAAAGAAATGTATCATGAAAAAGAAGTATGCTAACTTAGACTTCACTCAGATGTGGGAAAATCTAATACATTGAATTTAAATACTAAGAGTTCAAACTATACAAACCTCTTAATGTAAACCATTTTTCAAAAGAAATATGTAAGTGCTGTGACTGCCTGAAGAGTGTGTAGAAAAAAGGTGGTTCCTGTGAATTGTGTGCAGTGTAAATTGTCCATATTACAGCAGCTACATGTGTGTATGATCCAGCTGCTCACAACAGCTGGAGCATTATAAGTGAATTAAATATGTAAACATGCTGAACACATTATTCTTCTGCTGTTTCCTTGTGTCTGCTGCTGTACATGTGCCTGGACAGATGTGCTCCCCTGGATACCATATATTCTTCTATAGGTTTAATAAATTAGGTATTATTCATTTATGAAGCATCATGCACTTAGTGAATTGTGGGTAAATTACTTACTGTATAGTTTGCAATACAAGTTTATGTCATCATAAAAATATGATTTATATTAATGCATTATTACAAACTCTGGATCAGGGATAACCTAAGTGTGGTCCACCAGCCCAGTATGTCCACTTCAATGGCCCAATGAGGAACATTTAACTTACTGTTACTTTCGCAAGTTATGTTTTTGCCAGCCTTGATTTGTTTTCCAGTCAGCAAATGTGGACTTTTTAATAAATGTTTAGGAGAGGTCATCAATAAGTAAAGGGACAAATGCTTATTTTTTGGGGAATTTAGAAAGCTTCAGAAATCGGAGAAGCTTTGGTTGAGGTCTGCGCTCTGTGAGTGCTTAGTTTCCTATATTTAACCTTTTTGAATAAATAAGTCTTAAGTTGTTATAATGGTTCCTTGTGAACTTTTAAATTTCCCTTATTATACTAAATTGACTTATTTGAGCTTTTAACCATGTTATAATGTTGTTTCCAGCACTTAAATTACCAACACTATGAAGCAGTCAGCTCATTTATCTTTCTGTTAGCATCAGGTTGCTAATAGCTGTGCTAAATAGCCATATTATGCTCTGTCCAGCCCTCATTGTTGCTAGCAAGAGGCGACAGACACCTAATCCAAGCATTCTCTGCAAAGTCAAAACAACAGCTCTCCAACAGAAGGTGTTTTCCATACATATATATTATTTTAAGTTATACAATGTGAAATACTAATGCAAAAAGATCCAAAAACTATTTCAAAAAGTCTGAAAATTTGCTTTTAAACAAACTATACCATGCTAATCAGATAGTACAGTATGAATAAGCATGATACAATAAAGTGGAAAACATATCTCTTTAACTCTATAGTGTTTACTATATATAAAGTTTGGATGCAAAGGTAAAGTACATACAATATGTCTGGAAAATAGGGCTGTGCGATTAATTGAATTTTAATTGTGATTACAATTTTGGCTCCCAACGAATACAAAATCAATATAATTGAGAAAAAACTATTAATTAAATTGCACTCTGAATGACTCTGAGTGCTCTTTCCGTCCTTATGTAGGGACTTTACAGAGCTGTCAATGCTAGATGCACTCTTGTCTTTGTCCAGAACATTGTCCAGTCTTGTACTTGGCTCTATGAATCAATAAACACAAATAAATAAAACTATTCTTTCTCTACAGTTTATTTTTTATTTTTTTGGCAGCACATGAATAATCATTTTAAATAATGATTCCAATTATGTTTGAAAACTAGTGTTGGAGGCAAGCTGAGGTATATAGCACTATAAAAAAAAGCATGCAAAATTTGTTTTTCACCTTTAAAAACATTAATAAATTTGTATTTTGACTCAGGAACAGAAATTCTTACAAGACTCTTTTGCCATAATGCAGTGTAAAGTAATGTAAAAGAGAAGTGCATACTGTAGATCTAGAGGTGCTGATGGTGGAGAAACTCTTAACATCTTAGACTCTGTGGCTTCATACGTCAGACACTTTCATACTTGTTTACTTCAATTTAATTTAGCCCTAACCCAGAAGCACTCCAGTAATGACAGAACTAACACATGCATGCACATTATCTACACCTGCTATAACCCACACTGGTTCACCTCCTATAGTCTAGCCCATACATTTTGCTTATCCGCTGTTGTCATTGAAGTGTTTGCCTATCTAAAGCAGCCCGCCGTGTGACAAATATTCCTCCAGCCTGGTTAGGGGGAAGCAGTAGGCACGGGACTGAGCTGCAGTATTGATAGATGCTGCGGCGCTTGAGTGTACCGTCCCACTTTATTTCAATTAGCTCACAGGAAGCAGGAAATAACCGGCAAATCAATTGTCATTTCTAACGGGCCGCGCTAGAGGCCGGGATTCACTTTGTCGGCCAATAAAAGATGATGTAGCCATGAAAAAGATTAAAGAGGTATTTCCTGGTGGTGTCGTGCTCCGTTGTACAGTATATCATTAATGTGTGATGATGGCTGGTGCCTTTAGCTATTACTGTTACTCTGCGCTTAAGTGCGATCATATGTTGTGAGGTTTATACACATCCTCAGAGCTGTCTTATCATTATAGTCCCCAATAGTGTCATTTTCCATCACTTCATTTTGAGATAATTAGAAATGACCAGCTTTCATTTTGCATATAGATTTAGTTAATTAACTAGTATTAATTATTGCTGTAAGAAGAACAATATTTTTTATTAAAATTACACAAGAGATACTGCTCTGGTGTGACACGTAAGGCTTTCTAGAGTAATGTTCCATGTCTGCCCTTTGCCAGCATTTCAACATTTGTAGCCAGTATAAACACATTTTAGTTTAGTTAAGCATGTTGTCATTGCAATGGAAATAAAAGGGAACATACTGTATCTAAAATCATGAAAAATGCTTTTCAGTGACAAAAGCACACCTGGTCCTAACTGCCAACTGTATTTATTTTCATCTGCTTATCTTCAGTCACTAATAAGTTTCCACAGCCATTTAGTGTTTCTGAAATTTAGTCTGGCACAGATTTTTACACCAGATTTTATGTTCCATTTTTGTCTGGGCCTGGGACTGGCACAGAGACAGCAGAAGTGCCCGATTACCAGACCAGACGAGGTGGAACAGTTTCTGTTTTGTGTGAGCAGTTTGGGTTTGAGGAGAAAACCTGGAGCACTGCGTTGAGGTGAAAGCAAAAGTAAAAAGTGAATGTGCATCCTTGCATTGTCCAAAACCTTAGACAGGTCACAGGCTGCAGGTGTGAGTCTGTATATTCAACCAATACATATCCAGACACATATCACTGTGTGGGTTGGAGCTTTTAGTTAAACTAGACATTGATAGGAATCAGATAAAGTACGCTTAAAATGATAAAACTTTTATTATTTTGGCAGTCCATCCTTTCATTTTAAATAATTGTGTTTTCAATTATGAATCATGATTATGATTATTTCCATAATGGAGCAGCCCTATTTTACATCATGGTATCACATCAGACAGACATTCCTCCCTTTAACATTTTAAAACAACAGCACAATCTGGAGCATTATTTGGAACAGTAAAAGTTAGACAATTTGATAATTCAGTGACTGCAATGTGAGGTGAGCATCGTTTAGAAAAAAGCAATCAAAATAGCAAAGAAACAGGCAAAGTTACATGTTTCTCCTTTATATAAAACAGGTTTGATAGGTGTTCACTTAATCCTAAAAAGCGTGTTTATTTATGTAAATTACCTTTATGTTTAGCCCTATGATGTCTTGTATTATGCCTCTTATTTCAGTGTTACGTAAAAAGAGCTTGTGTGGAGTGCACATCATGTCTCACAAGAAGCATGTCAGTAAACAGTGGCTTGCCCTTTTTGCTGTTACTCAAGATGCATAAATGTGACTTAAAGCTGCCCGAAATGCCCTATTGGTGGGGAAAATCTTCAGTAATAAATCATAAAAGCTACATAAGACGCAACATTACACACAGAAATGTTTACTTAGCATTCACTTTCAGGCCGGTTGCCATGTGGCTTTTAGTGCAGGGTGTTGGGAAACAGAGGTCAGTGCAGATAAGTACAGAGGCCGATATGAATGGATGTACAGTGTATTATCATATCAGTAAACACAGGCTTTACTATATACATGGGCCGTTCCTAACAGAGCCTCACCTGAAAGCAGCGGCACGGCGGGGCAGGGTGATTTGTTTGTGTTGTTGGTGCAGCCGACCGCAGCCGTGAAGGTAGTAACTGTTTGATGGTAGGCTTTATGGAGACACTATATAACGGGCCTGACAGTTTATTCAGTGCATGTCAGGAGCAGCGGATTTGTGACACTACAATGGGCCAGGACTCTCGTGCAGCCTCCTTCCAGTGCTCAGGGGCCTGCAGGAGGAAAAGGAGACAGGAATATGTGTGCATGCAATAGAGGTGTTCGTGGGACAAAAGAAAACAGATGCAAAGACATAAGCATCATAAACTGTATAATATTAGAACATGCAAGAACAGTTTGGGCACCTCTGCTGGAGACAGTGTTTTATTTTAAGCCCTGTACAGTACAGGTCAAGTCAGGACAGTTTCCACTGTCAAAAAGGATACAAAGCATCCTGAAAAGTGTACTGGACCTTACTATTATGGTAACCCCTCTGGGGTGCAGCGAAAGGCTGTTGTTAGTTGATGGGAAGTTACAGCATTTTTACAGCAGTAAAAATGAGAAGAAGAAGAAACAACAATATTGTCTTATATTAAAGAGGACACACCTTTGCATTATTATTTCACATTTTATAGCTTAAAATACTGTACGTATATGGAAAATGTCTTCTTTAGGGGAGTTGTTACTTTGATTTTGCAGAGAACGCTTGTATTAGGTGTCTACCACCCCTGCTAACAACTGATCAGAGCATAAAATGGCTAATAAGCATGGCTATTAGCAACATGATGCTAACAGATAGATAAGTGAGCTAACTGCTTGGTAGTGAAGACAATTTAAGCGCTAAAATTATCAGAACAAATTCAGTGATGAGAACTGGAGCACTTCCACTTCCAGCACAAAATAGTCTTCCAGGTATGTTTTTGAAGTGCAAACAACATTATAACATGGTTAATTGCTCAAAAAAGACAGCTAATGTTTGTTAGCAACACTTATTTAGGGTTAAGTTTGCATATGTATGGCTCTTGTTTTGTTCATTTTCTGTTGTTTTGAACATGAATACAACTTGTGACAAAAAACAGTGCTACTTTCTGAAGACTTTTTTTTTATATTGTTCGTATGAGATGGGATAACTTTTTAACTGAGCTTCCTTCTGTAATGACAAAGATAAAACATGCCATAGTCTAGACCAGTGGTTCTCAACTGGTGGGTCGGGACCCAAAAGCGGGTCACAGAACTGTTTTCAGTGGGTTGCAGGCCTTTGCCAGGGCAAAAAAAGAAAGTTTAATTTTAAAACTAAATCAACAATTTACACTCCTTAACAGAAGTTGGCAGTGAGGGACATATAGACTAGAATAATATTTAAAAAATCCAGTTCTATCACGTTACTGTTATACCTAAGGTTGACCTGAGTACTGCTTAATTTTCCTCAGTATCTTCTAATTTTCCTGAAATATCTTTTAATTTTTAAAATATTTCTTTTATTGTGTTCTCGGCTTGTCATTATAGAGTGATGGTGGGTCCCGAAGCCAGACAAGTTGAGAACCACTGGTCTAGACACTCCACTCACATCATTCTGTCGAAACCAAACAAGGCTGTAATAAAAAAATGTTGTCAATGTTAAAAAGCAGGTACTATTCTTGGGGTAATCTGACAAAAAAAGCTCTTGTTTCAAATTATACAGAACTGAATATAACAGCGTGTACTTTCATGGCATACAAGAAGAGATCAATTATAATGAATCTCTATAGCGCTTGCATGTATCTGTTGTTGTCATGTTGTTAATGAGAGATTTCCACTGTTCCCTCAGACAAAACCAAACAGTGATCATTACACACTCACGTTTTTCACACTAAAAGATTTTTTTGAACTTTCTGTCCAGCCAGTGATTCCCCAGGGTCCTTTAAAGGAAGTTCCTGTTGGTTCTCCTCCTCGCCTCCATGCTATTAGTCCAGTGATTGGGTATTGAATTAGCCTGGTGATTGTGTATTGAAGGCGTGAAGACTGATGAGAAGATTTGGCCGAGCTTTCTTTTGCAAACCTCATTACTCACGCTCAAACACAACCGCGCTTGAAGCAAATGTGGACACACAAATTGAACGACTGAAAGGGATAGTACGGGATTTTGTACAAGGGGGTCTAAGAGATACGTATGGATAGGTAACTTACACCTATACTGGAGGTAATTGTCAGCACAGAATCAGTTTGGAGAAGCAGACAGGAGTAATGACACAGACCTTGTTTATGTGTGGTGGTTAGGGTTATAAAAACATGTTTAAAGCAACTAGCTTATTTGAAAAGAAACACTGTGTGTGCTTCTCCTCCATCAGTGCTCAGTTTGTCCTTTCTGGACACCTGAAGAAATAGTGCTGCTTTAATTGCATAATTTTTCTGGATAAAGTTGTTGATAGCGTTGTTTATGTATCTGACAGTATTACTAACCACATTTACAGCAATTCAGCTCTAGTTAAACCACATTGCTTCTCCAAACTTTGTGCCAATTATTATCAAGTGTAGGGAATTTACCACCTTTCCATTTGTCTGAACCACATTTACAAAATCCCTTCAAACATCTGCCCCTCTCCACCAATTGGCTTCAGGTAAAAGCTGAATAACTGCTTTTCAGGACACCTGCAACACCCCAGCTGCTGCAAAAAGGACTTATGTAAGAAGCAAAAAAAAAAAAAACAAGCAAAAACAATCTCTATGATGCACACAGAGAGAGAGACTAGCGATGAGCTCAAAAGAAAGTGTCTTACCCCTGAGAGCGGTGTGTGTGGAATGGGCCGCTGCTAAAGAGAGAGCTCTGTGAGAAGGGCTGATTTATGCTGTGTTTCATCCCACAATAAAGATTATGGATGATGATATTGATTTGGCCCGAGCTGTGGCCATGACTGGACTTGCGCTCTCAGGTTGGGAGTAAAAGAGAATTTCGGCTCATTATCATTCGGAGAGAGCGGGAGGGGGGTCCTTTTCTCTCAGCATGTGTGGCTCCTTAACAGAGTGCCAGTGCCTTAGATCAGCGTCTGTATTAGCAGCACGACTCTAGCCTGCCCTAACACTGAGGAGAAGGAGGAGGTGGTGTGTACTAGGGACGTCCCATTTCTGGAGGTACAGCGAGCGAGCGAGCAAGCAGCGGGCGTTCCCAGCAGCACACAGCGGAGCGGCCCGGGACGGTGGGAGCAACTTATTGACTCCACTTTGATTTAACCTCTCCTACCTGATCTGCACAAGAACACACACAGACAGGCGGAGGGAGGGGGGTGTTCCTAAAATAACTTCTGTTTCCTCTTATGGATACACCTATTACATATGAAGGCATTGTAATTTTATATACATTTGTTCTCAGTAGGTCAAAAGCATGTGCAGATTCAAAAGGCAACCATGGTGTGCAGTATTCATACAAACCTATACAAAATCAGTAAGTATAGGTTACGTCCCTACAATAATTTGGTATGGAAATTCCTATAGAGACTTGTGTTTTCACAGTTATGACTTATTTCTCCTATGGAAGGAATAAATCAAACATCCATTAAAAGAAGCAAATAAATCCTTATGTGGCGCTTTCTAAACCTCAAACAGTAAGAGCTGACTTTATCTGCAACCAGAAACAGCTGCTGATAAGAAATGCCTCTGTTGTTTGTTTAAAAAAATGAACAATATAGTATATTTTCTTTTCTGGAAATGTCTGTTTATCACAAGAATAAGACAAACTTCATTTGTTGTTGGGGTTTTTTCCATTTCAATTTACATTTCTCACACACTTTGCTAAAAACATCTGCAGAGTTTAGCTCCACACAGTAACCATACTACAGCTGAGAGCAGCACAGAGAGTACACTGAAATGTGTCTGTAACACATTTATATTTGTTAACAACCAAATGCAGTTCTTTCTTTAAATTCTTTTTACCATTTCATTGCACTCTGAATCCACTATTGTGCAATTTATACAACAGTGTAGACAAGGCTGGCATGCTGCATTTTAAGGTTTTTTTATAAAGGTCTTTATTACGAAAGCTTTTTTAGCAACAGTATTTTTTTTTTTCATTTGAATTCTTTTACACTGATTTTTGATTAAAAATGAATTAAATAAAACATCTAAATTCAGTGCAATAAAATTCAGTGTATACAAAATAAAATACAGTTGTTTTTTTTGTTTTTTTGTACAGTTATGCATTGTATTTTGTTGTTTATTGAATTGAATAAACACTGAATTGCAAAAAAAAACTAATATCTACTTCCGGTGTTGCACTTAGACCTGTGACCTGTTGATGTCTGACTACACCGAGTGTTAACCTACAGTTCAGCAACAATATAAATAATTGCCATAGTATGTTCCTTTAGACACAAAAAACCTTCATAGAGTTTAGCATATTTATTTGCGGAATAAAATTGCAGTTATATGACACAGGTCTGCAGGAAAGCAAAATGGTGTACTGCCCCTCATTCCAAATGTTTGCATGAATAGTAATGGTGAAACCATTGTCTGTTCCTGTCTAATATGATGATGACACTATCTGTATAACTTTGTCCACAATAGTTACACAGCTGAGCTGAACTTTTTGCATTCATGTAACTGCTGGAAATGCTGCCTTTAAAATATAGATAATAATAATAATAACAACTTACCAAGGATAATTATCTTTTAATCGCTGGTGTGTAGGCTATAAGTTTGTAAAATTAGTGTAATAATATACTTCTGGGGAAAGAGCTCCAACACAAAACAAAATCTGAGTACTATTTATTAATGTATAAGTCATTTTTTGGGGATTGGAAATTTAGTCAAATGTTTTGGAAAATTCATGGAAAATTCTTGGTAAAAAAGTGTGTGAACCCTGAAATAATCAGCATTCTCATAGTTATCAAGCTCAATATGTGTCACTAGAGTAAGACATGTTACTTTGACTCTAGCTGGTGAGAGCAGGTTGGAATTTAATTACTTCCACACAGAAAGTAAACATTATTAACAATGAATTCTGCTGGTAAAGAAGTGAAGTCCACTATCTGCTCTCGGAACAATGGTGACCGAGACGTGGAAACTTTTACTAATTATAGCACTGTTGTGAACCATTGTCTCCGCACTTAACCAATCTCTTGTTTAAATTTCCAATAACAAACATTTCTACGCGCATGACCCCCCCCCCCCTTATTAAACTAATACCATTCCAATTTTAGCCTATTGAGATTGCCACAGCAGCTATTATTGTGAGTAATATCACTAAATGCTGTTTTTGCTGAACACTATTAGAGTTGTTGAACGGGACAATGGCGCCCAAAGTACACTTCTCTTTAATTAATGACCCGCTTTTGTTTCTGGCGGCACATGCTCACTTAGCGGCACACAAGAGTCGGGCTTTTTTTTTTTTTTTTTAACAAGAAAAGGGAAGTGGGGAGAGGGGTGGAAGAAGCTAATATCAGCAGGCTATCTATCCTTTCCTCCGCTGGTGCATCCCAATCCTCTTTGGAAATAACAAATGCATAAAGGAAGCACAACACAAATATATCTGCCTGCCTCAGATAGATAGGCTATGCTGCAGTTTAATACCCTTATGTAAACCAGTAACAATCAACGCCTAACACACACCCCCACATCACCACTAAGGGACAATAAGGAACACGCTCCATTCTCTCTCCAGATATGGGCGGACGCAGTGCTTTTTCTTGGGCTAGATACGGGACAATGGCATACCCCAGATTGCCCGAGCTCCCGTATGCTTCTAGTTGCAGGCGAGTCCCCCCCCCCCCTCCCGACCTCGGAGACCAACGATATGTCTGATTCTCCATTTCACTCACATGCACTCGTTTGATATCTCACTCTCAACCCCACGGCACCAATTTGTTATTATACTTTGCCTCCTCTCTCATCCTCCCTCTGCTGTTTTTTTTTTTTTTTTGGAAGGAAAACTGACAATCCCGTAGACAAAGAGAGGAGAAAGTGCGAGGAAGCCCATTTGTCTTAAAAAATGTTGCCACTGACAAGCAATCTAAAGCCTGGAAAATACTCTGACGCATTTATCAAATTAATTAGGGTAAAATATACTGCGCATATGGCAGGTTTACTTACACCGAGAAAGTTATGATGTACTTAAAGTATTTTTTTGGAGGACAATTTTCCATCAGTGCTAAGAAAAAGTGTTTGCAACCTTCTGGATTCAAAAAGAAGACCACTGACCCAAAAGAGCTTGTCTCAGATTTTCCAGTGATCCTCAAGATTTATGGGAAAATATTCTGTCGACTCTTTTGAAGAAGTGTGTCCCATTACATCTAGTGTAAAAGTAACTCAGCATTTCATAAAAAACAAAAAAACAAAACATGCTCCATTACCACATTTAAACATGGTGGTGTTAGTGTGCTGGCTTTCAGGTGCTTTGCTGCATCAGGCAGGACCTGGGCAATTTCGAGTCGTCATGCGCCTCTGAAGTAATTTTTGGGAGGCCAGCCACTCCTGGGAAGATTCATCATTGTTCCAAGTCTTGTCCATTTGTGGATAATGGCTCTCACCATGGCCTTAGAAATGGCTCCCCAAAAATTGTGGTTACTCACAGTTAATCCATGATTTTACAAGGGGTGTACTTATTTTTATTTATTTTATTTTTACACATAGTCCCAGGGACGTTTGGATAGCTTTTATCCTTAAAGGTCCCTTATTCTGCTAAATCATCTTTTTTGGGCTTTTACCATCTCAAAAACAGACCTGAAGTGGTTGTTTCATTCACAGATGTTTTAATAATCCTGTAAATTGCCATTTTAATAACTTAAAAAAACTAATGCAAAGGTGTCCAAATGTATTTCAAAAAGCCTGAAAAAGTGTGACAAATGTAAAAAAATGTAAGAAATTGAGAGGGAAGCAAATACTTTTTCACAGCACTGTAAAGAAATCTTTTATGACTTGTGGTTATGCTTGTGTTTTGGAGTAGTAGACAGGAGAAGGTGTAGCAAAGGTTAATGCCATAATTCATCTGCCATGGGAAATGAGAAACACAGGCTCTTAGTATGAGCGCTCAGTAGATGGCTGTAAGACTATACAGCGACTGACATTTCAGACTGGCCTCATAGAAAAATAAGTTGACACTCTCTTTAAGGCCATGTAGGAGCCAGATGTGAGCTCAGCACTTTCACAGAGGTGGGGGTGGACTGTGCTACAGAAATCACATAGGTTAACAATGATTCATTTAAGAAAATTAGAGTTTTGACTTGAAGCTTTAAAGTGGGTAATCATATCTCATCTTTTGGCTGTATCTACAGAAAATTCTCTAACCCTTTGCTTTCTTTTTTCTCACACACACTAATTTCAAATAGGGCGGTTATGATAAATGTACATTTCTGTACAAGTCCTGTTGCACACTTATCACTCCAAACATCCATAATTATAGTACTTCTAAATGGAATTTTAACTTTCATGAAGCAAAGAATGGGTAAAACCAGCATTGTAGTGGAGTCACCATTTTTCAAGTCACCAGTTATTAGTTGTTATTCTCATGTTGGTTGTATGTTGGTTTGTATTTTAGTTGTTTATTGACCTATTTAATAACATTACAAGATGAGAGTTTAATACTGTATAGTGCTGTCGCTGCTTTCAGTGCACAAGGAAACTAGACTCAAGTGTGACTCACAAGTGCCTAAGTCCTTATCAAGTCACAAGTTCTGGTCTGTCAGAAGAAATGAGTCCAAGTCTGAGTCTTAAATCCTCAAAACAAAGACAAAAGTCCAATTCAAGTGATTGAGACTGAGTCAAATCACAAGTCTCAAAAATTAGCCCAATAACTCGAGTCAAGCTGAGACGATGTTGTTTTTTAACTATTTATGCATTATCAGAAATTAAATTCCTTCATGCATTTTTACATGTGCTGGGATGCATGCAGTAAGTATGCAGTCTTTTTTCTTCTGCAGGTAGAACAATCAGTTCCCTGTTGCCTGCTCTTGACTGGAGAATCATTGGGTAAATCAAAATAAAATTTGCTTTGGTGAGAGTGATGTCAGCCCCTGGGAGGTGGTTGATTGCAGTTGGATATGATTTTGTCTGCTGACACCTTAGACACTTTATTTTCTCATGATGTTGATGATGAGGGCTACATAACCTGCTGTTGCATAAAATCTAATATTGGAAACCTAGTGGTATCATCAGATGCCCATAATTTTAGCAGAGACATACTGTAAGTATTTATAGGCCTGCTACCATCACTTGGACTACTTGCGGCTGGGCATAATGACAAGCTGAAATTGGAGTTTTCCTAATCCCAAAACAGCAAAGCCTCCTATCCTTTGTCAGTAAAGTATTATTTGAAGAACTGCAGAGGTTGGCTTTTCTGCCTCACAGTCAGAAGGTCAGGAGTCTGCATGTCCTTTTAGTGTTAGAATGATATCTCTCAGGACACTAATACTGCTTTCTCCCAATGCACCGTGTAAGAAATTAAGAAAAAGAGAAATAGTCAGTATGTCTTAAGTGTTAGCCCTGCGACTAACTGTTGATCATCCATGGTGCATCCCATCTCACGCCCAACACAGCTGGATAAGCAGTAGAACATGACTAACTGAAAACCAAAATTAATAATCCAAATATGAGATGCATGGTTGCAAAGAGGTCCTCAGGCCAGCTCACACAGGATCTCATTCAGTGGAGTCTGCATGTCCTAACTGTGTTACAAGGGGCTCTGTCCAGGTCCTCCAGCTTCCTCCCATTGTCCAAAGACATGCGTGAGTTAGATGAATTGGTGACTCTAAATTGCCCCTAGTGAATGAATGTGAGAGTGAATGGTTGTCTGCCAGTGTTTCTCTAAGTGTCAGCCCTGCAACTAACTGTACCGCACCTAAGGCCCAAAATTGCTGGGATAGGTTCCACTCACCCGCAACCTGTGTGTATCACCTTAGTCGTCAATATAACAAGCCTATAAAGTGTCACAAACATTTGGACACCCTCTTAGCTCATTGTTTTTCCCTCTTTCTGCAAGTCATCCCAACATTTTCCGCAGTTTAGCTCAAAAAACTCATAACAAGTTGCTGTGCGAGGAGTTGGAGGCAGTCTCAAAGACGTTACCTATCCCCCTTTTCCCCCTGCAAGCTCAGCGAGACATGATCAACATCTGTAAGCTAAGCACACGGCCCAAGTGAAACTCAATGCACTGCGGAGCGGGCGCCCAGCTGCAGCCTCCACACATCCATATTCTACCACCTCGACGCTTGACCATGCACTTTTAATATCCACGCCGGTCATATGATAAAACGCCTTTCTTTGTCCCCTTTACTTGTGGGCAAAAGCACGCCTTGGAGTTCCACTTGGTGCTTAATGCTGCTCCCTGCTATATAAGACCCCTGCGAGGAAACCATCAAATATTTATACAACATTATCCCTGATCCTATAGCCTGTACAATGAAAACACCGCTGACTTTCTATAGTGCCGAGCTTTGGAGTTGTTACGCATTCATTGCCTTTTCACCCACTACCATGTCCCAACAGAGGTCGGTAATAATGAGTTACATTTACTCTGTTACATTCACTTGAGTAACTTTTTGAATAAATTAGACTTCTAACAGTAGTTTAATAAATAATAATAATAATCCACTTGTCTTGTATATAGCACTTTTCGGAATACTCAAAGTCACTTTTTCAATCATGAATTATTCATTCACTCCTCAGTCACACTTGGTAGTGGTGAGCTATTTCTGTATTCACAGCTGCCCTGGGGCACATTGACGGAGATGTGGCAGACAGGTGCCACTAACACATTTATACAGGCAAGGTGGATGAAGTGTCTTTTGCCCAAAATGTCTGTGTAGGTTCTCAGTCATCCAGGAGAATTCACTGTCTTGCCCAAGGAAACAAAAGCAGTATGCAATGCTGGTAGCAGGGATAAATCTGCCAACCTTGCGGTTAATGGGCAAGCAGCTCTACCTACTGAGCTACTGCCGCCCTAGTTTTAGTACAACATCCTACAATTGTATGTACTTCAAAATTGTATTGTTATTTCAAAATAATATTACTCAAGTAGAAGAGGGGAAAAAAGTATATGTAAAAAAAATACTCAAGTACTTTGGACATAACATTTGATTTATGCTTTAGTGTTGATGTAATCAGAAGTAACATATAAAATAACCTGTAAATTCTGGTATTTCCAAACAAACAAAAAAGTAACACAAACAAACAATACAAACAAACAAACAAACAAAACTTTCCAAATTTTTCACAACCCTTAGCTTTTGAAAACAATACATAGGTAATGAGTAGATGTGGGTAGAGTAGCCAAAAGTTCCACTGTTACTTTAAAATAATATTACTCAAGCAGAAGTAAAAAGTATGTTGTTATAAAATCATATGTTATCTTTTTATTGGTTTCGAAAGTCTTATGTTATTAAAAAGTATAAGATTTAGAAATTTGTGCTTCTTATGCCTTACTTTGTTATTGTGTTTAATATTTATCATTTTTAATGTTGTCTTTTTTTTTCTTTTGGCTGCTTCCTTTTTTTGCTAGCAGTTGCATGGTGATTTGGCAGGTTTTTACGCCGGATGCCCTTCCTGTCACAACAAGCCTGGCAATGTAGGTGAAGTGTCTTGACTACTTTTTACCTCTACATGAGTGATATTATTTTGAAGTAACAACCCTCTTACTTGAGTATATTTATTGGCCACAGTGTCCACCTCTGTTGTCCAAAAACTGTTTACAAGTCTTAATACAGCACCTCTATGACAGATTTGTGATTAAGAGGGAAGATGGCAGAAAAACAAAGAGTATAAATTGTAGATGGGCGGTGAGACGGTGAGAGGCTGCCGTGCCTGCGCCGTACTTCTGAAGGCTGTTTTACGGAGCACACAAACAGACCGTCGCGCTGTTGTTTTCTCCCTGATTGATTGCCCTGGCCCGAGGCTCCAGCGAGTGTGCCGCGTTTTGTCGGAGTATTTACTGGAATGTTGGGAGGATAAAAATCACAGCCACAGCCGGGGAGACGACAGAGGGAAGGCGGTAGCAAAACAAACAAACAAGGCCACACAAACAGAGAAATGTGGAGAGTGCAGAATGAACAGCAAGACTAATTATTAGGTTATAGTGAGGTGATATTTTTAATAACTAAAGATCAAACTCTATAAAAGCCACAGTGATGAATATGCTTTGCTTTGTCATTGTTATATACAGGGGGTGATTTTAGGATTACAGATTTAGGGGTTGCTGAGGTCCTTGTAAGCTGAGAAAAGTCATCAAAAGAATTTAACACTGCATATTGTGCAAACAGGATTTTGGCTACTATTAATGAGGTTGTGTTTCTGGCCCCTAATCACATACAAACGAAGAGAGTGAGAAGGAACATCATCTTATTGCAAAGTTTATTAAGCCTTATGTATCCTTGTACATTAAGTAAGTATTGTCTAAATTTGTCAATACTGTATTATACACTGGTAAATCACATAGATACTGGGTTCCATTCAGGGGTGCTAGAACCTAACTTAGGGGTGCTATAGATCCTCTAAAAATGGTCTAGCTATGCCTGTGGTTATATACAAGCTCTTATTATTATTTACTCTATATTTACCCAGTCCTGTAGAACAAGGTGAAGTGCAGGTTGGATGAGACAAAGGCAGATAAAAAGGCCTAAATATATTTACGGTGAAATTTGCATTCCTGGGACAGACAATAGAACACAGGAGTCTAGCCCAGCAACTATGGGCTTTAGGTAGGGTAGAGCTTATACAGTGGTACAGTCACAGGGCTGACAGAGGCATACACTGACATGCAACCATTCACTCACATTCATGCATTAGGGGTAATTTACCTACTGACCAGTCCGACCAACACATGCACGTCTTTGCATGATGGCAGGAAGTCAGAGGAGCCACAGAGAACACATAACACATTCTAAGGATCGATCTCATAACCTCCTTGTGTACCTTTGATTTAAGCTATAATTAAAGTTATATTATTACAACAGTGGGCCTATGATATTATTATCATAGTTATTTAAACTACATAGCCCATGCACGTCATCTTGCACCTGTGTTCAACCAGTCCACATTTTTCTGCTTCTGTAAAATAGAGCTGACGATAGCTTCTAGTGTGACGTATTGTGTATGCACCACACAAGGTTACTGTGGGATAAAGACAAGACCACCTTTTGTTTACATTAGCTCTATAAGTCAGTTTAAAATCATTGTAGTTTACTAAATTTTTTTTTTTTACATGATCCTGTAATGGTTTTGTCCAAGTCCCCGTCCTGGCAGCCTCAGACACACTTCTGCATATGTCTGTGTGTGTTCTGAGTGTTGTGTATCAGCGGTGGACAGAACAGCCCTGGGCTCCTGTCTGTCAATGGATCAGCTCCTGTGTGTGTGTGTGTGTGTGGTGCAGTGTTGTGTTCAGGGTCCTCCACAGTGTAGGAGCTGTCAGTGTGACGGACAGACTGACAGAGTATAACACCGAGAGGTCGCACCCCCCAATCCGTCCGCTTTTCCCCTGTCCTTTCATCCTCTTGTCAGGGAATCAGTCACCTTCCTCGCACACTTCTGTTCTGTGTCATGGAACAAGACAAACTGCAGGAGCGTGTGCAGTTAGGGAAGTCCAGTTACTGAGACTGTACCAGGGCTATGCAGTATAAATATATGTCATTTTTGTACTTGTTTGGACTACTCTCCTACTGCTATAGAATACTGCTCTAAACTGCATGTTATAGAAATGTTTTCCCCCAACACAGAGCAGGAAGAAAAGCTCAGGGAACGTCTATTGCTATGAAGCCTTCAGTTTGACTATAAACTCTTATTTATGTATTTTTGGTGTTTAATGTATGGCCTATATTTTTTAATTACTCTGGTAAAAAGAAGTATTCAATCAAAGAATGGCACGCAGGAGTGCAGTAGTGGAATGTGACGAAGTAAAAGTGCACTTTACATGTATCTGTAGGGGGTACTTTTTACTCCACTACATTTTTGAGTTGGTTTGAAGTACAAAGTATTTTGAGTTTTGGTTTAAAATTGTGTTTTTGTCGTACCCTCATTGTAGACACACAGTACTTAAATATAAAAGATGCAGAAAAGTAGTACTCCTTTAGAAACATCAGAATAATAAAGACAGAAGAGCTCAGATTCAGTCGCGATTTTAATTTTTTTTTATTTTTCAGCATAATTTTTCACCAAAATCCTTCACATTGAACACATTAATGAGTCGTTGAGTCTGTGTGAAATACTTTTACTTTTTTACTTGTAAGTACATTTAAAAGTGAGCACTTTTATACTTTTACTTAAGTAGAAATTTTAAGGTTTACTTGAGTAAAGTTTTTTGCTCTTTTATCTGTACTTTTACAAAGAAAAAGAAATTGAATACTTCTTTCTCCACTGCTTGGATGTGATAAGTTTAAAGTTAAAAAATTATGTCAAAAATTTTATAAAGCATGGCAGCCATTTCTGAAATACACAGAAATGTTTAGAATGTGCACCCTACCATAACCTGGAAACCAAATCACTGCCTAAGTATAGTTACTGTGGGTACTTTTTCAGTTTCATTTTATTTGTTCTCTGTAGGCTCCAGTACCCATGACCCCTAACAGAAACAAGTGGAAGAAGATGAATGAATGAATTGTTAGTGTCACTATTATCGTTTTGTTTCTCTTTTTATATGTTGTGGTATATGTGTGCAAAAATTGTGTATTCCATACACACATACCAAAGATGAGATGTTAAAAAATCACAAATAAAATTATATTTTAAAATATTATATTTTTTTTATTTGTCCTTTTGGTACACTTCAGTGTAGGGATCAGTCTCAAATTGATAAAAAAAAAAAACACCAAACTGAGGCACTCAAAAAGATAGGAAAGTCTGTTATAGCCTGTATAGAAAGTAGTATTAATGCATTTTGGCTCTTAGGCCTTTATCAGGGCAAACAAAAAATAAGCTATATCAATAAATAAGACACAAAAAGGAGGGGGATTCTGTCAAATTTACATTTAAAATGGCTCAACATGACTATCTCAGTTACTTAAAGTAAAAAAAAAAGTATACTGTACCAGCCTAATTGTTGAAAAGCTAAAGGTATCACCAGCTGATTATGTATTTATGTATTTATGTTGTATTTCTGAAGCAGAGCTAGCTTAAAACGTGACCAAACAAAAACTTCATCAGCCAAACATTTTCTGAGATGTAGAGACACAAATCACAGCCTTTGCTGTTCAGAGGAAAAAATACAAATTATTATCAACTGACACACTAACATATTATATTGAAACTTGTGGTTTTATTCATTATAATGATATACAGACATCCCCTGTAACTGTACAAAACAACTGTGCACTTTTTCTGAACTCTTTGAACACAATGACCTCTTATATGAAACTGGGATGGAAATAATAGCAGACCTGTGATATTGATGAGAAAACCATAAAGTCAAATAAATATGTCAGGCACCTCAGGTTTGTTAGTGTCAGCATGAAGTGTTTCCACCGTACGTACTGTCTGTAGGAGGAGCTGATTGTGTAATCGTTCAAAACCTCAAAATGGAGCTTGTCTGATGATAATCTGCCCACTCTGCAGATTAGGGCTCAGATTAACACAATGAACACTGCAGAGGTGTCAAAGATAACATTCTCCAATTTGTGCTGCTGCTCTTATTGTGTGTACTACCAGTGTGCTCACAGTGTGACTGGAGGCTTTATCAGGTATTTTTTATATTCGGCCATAAGTGTGTGTTCCAAGGGGGACAGATGGATCTTAAATACTGTTTTACTAATGTAAAATAGTAAAATAAAATATATGTGACAGGAAGTTAGATGGGTCACCCACTAACTGGAGGGTTGGTGGTTCAATTCCACAGTTCCAATAGGTTTAATAAATAAAGAAATTTGGTTCTGTAAAAAAAAAAAGAAAAAATGTAAATGTGCAAAATAACTGTGCTCTTTGGTCACAGTATTTTCTTTAGTGTTTATATTAGAAAACAACAACCTCTTAAATGAGACTGGGGTGGAAATAAAAAACAAAGCTGTGATATTGATGAGAAAACAATAAGTCACACTTTAGATTAGCTCACCACTATTGAGCAGTAATAAAGCATGTATACATATCAGTTTATAAGCCTAGTCTAGTATTAAGCATTAATAACAATGGTGTTAATTAATGTTGACTAAATGGTTTACTAATACGTAACTAATGCTTTATAGTTTGTTACCAAAATTGCATTGCAAGTGGAATATTATTTTAGATTTGGAGTGATTTAGATTACAATGAGTATTTAATTTAGCACATCTTGTACTTACTGAGTACAATTTACTACTACTCTCAGAATATGTAAAAACTTTTGTTACATTGGTAAGGTGTGGAGCGCTCTTGCCTCACAACCAGGAGACCCCGAGTTCAATTCCAGGTTTGACTGTAGTAGCAGTAGCACTAAGTAGTCAGTAGTAAACTTTTACTGTCTCTTTTACATTCACTAATTTTTATTTGAATTAAGTGCTTTTATTCACTCATATAGATTTTGGGTATATCTTCTGGCCTGTTCAAACATATAACATTTTTGTTCATATGCCAGTCAAACCTGAAAGTTTTGTTATACATCAAACTTTTTTGTTTGTTTTTATTCCTTTTAAAATCAAGATGAGCACTCCACCCTTGCATGTATGCATTATGTTTTTGCTCTGATCACTCCCTTGTATTTTCTCTGGACACACTCACACTAGCACACACTTTTTTTCCCCCTCCACAGCCTCAGGGCTCTTGCGGCTTATTATGAGTCTTTAGTGTGAGTGGGAGGAGAGAACAAGGGCCCGACTACATTTAAATGGCAACAGACAGCACACACAGCCAGATTTACTTCTCTTATTCCAACACGCAGAGATTTACCGAGGGCTCAGCGTGTGATTAAAAGAAAGTACTTCAATAATACTATAATGTCTTCCAGCAAATGTAACGATTAAGCGAGCAGCGTGTGGTAACAATTCCATTCCAGAGAATCTGTACTGCCTGTTGTGGGGGATTTTACGGTAAATGTGCTTTCCTGGGTTTGTAGATATATGCATGCAGACGCTGTGGTTACTTAGGTTCCTTTCACCTCACTCTGAGGGCTGAGAAAGTGCACGCTCCATCCATCCTGTCAGCTTTATTTTGGTTTCTTAATTAGCTAATAAAGGTCGTGACTCGTCTGCATCAGGGAGAGAGGCGCTGCATGTGAATAAGGAAAGAGGTCAGCTGGTTTACCGACCAAATATGTGCATGATGACACCGACATACAAGTACCTGTGATTAAAATACTAAACGTTTAAGTCTTTAGAGATGGATGGTTTTAAAGGGATACTGCAGGATTTTGAGAAACATAATCTGTAGTTGATATTTGCCAGCTCACTTCAAGTTTGAAAAAGTAGACAGGAGCAATGTAAAAGATAGGACACAGCTTTATTTGTATAAGGACTTCGTTGTGCTAGACTTGGACTCTGTGGTCCAAGTCTAAACCAGGTCCTGATCCAGAGACTTGTGTTGCAGTTTCTATAGCTACAGCATTTATCATAAACTCAAACAAAAGCAAAAGTGTGTTTATATTTATAGACTTGTCTATATGTACAGCTGTAAAATGTTTAGTATTCTAGATTCAGTCTGTGCAGAGTTCAGTTTGTGATGGACAGATTGACCAGTGTGGTGATTGTGTGTCAAGTCTGGACAATAAACTGTTATTTTTACAATATTGTTTAAAGTTTTTCACATAATTTCCTGCTATTTCCCAGATTTGTACACATTCATGATTCAAATATGTAGGTTCTGGAGTTTGTGCATAAAGTTTTGCCACACTAGCAAGAAGAAAATAGACAGAATTTTTAATATTTCATCCCTGATTGCATATGGTTTGCAAAGGTGACTTTATACATGTGGGCAGTACTGCACTCTCCATCTGTGGACAGACTATAAATTTATGATGAGGAAATGTCAGATAGTTTATTAATACAGACAAACTAAAGGCATACAACATGAAACAGTCATTGTAAACAAAACAAGCCTCTGGTGTGAAAGTGTCTGGTGGGTCTGAGGGTGAAGTGCTCCCATAATGCACTTGTCTTGATAACATGTGCTGCAGATAAGGATCCAGGGCCGTGTGCACTGCCTGTGTGTAACCAGACTGCAGCTCTGTCCTTTAGCCCTAAATCTCCCTCTGTGTGTCTGTGTGCAAGCTCTGTGTGGCTCGTGTCTATAACTCATCCTGTGTCTCTCACTCAGCTCAGCTCAGAACGCAGCAGCTCTCTCTGCTGCTCCATAACACAGCTCTCATCAGACAGACACATGTCATCTCTCTGAAGTAAAATATTATTATGGTAACTTAATAATTTGTGAGGACAGATGATGATATTAAGCTAAGTATACTGTTAAAAGAAGTTTACTTTGTCATATGGCTCTGGGTACTTTTATACTGATTACAAAAGTCAGTCAGTGGGTGATGTTTTTAATTATTATTATTATTATTATAGACAAATTCACATGAGAAAAAGGTTTCTTCCAGATATGTTCAAAAACACATGCATATCTTTTTTTACAATGTTTTTACAATGTTTTTACTATTTTTTCTGTCCTTTCCCTGTCACTAGTACTTGTAGTTGATGTTTCAGTTTTTACATACAGAAATAGTATAAGCCTACATATGTATTTGTGTGTATAATAATCAAGGGGTTAATAATCTTGCAAGTGCAAGACAAATAAATACTCTGACCTCAAATTTATTGCTACTACACTAATTCTTCCAAGCAAACAAGGTTAAAAAGAAGTCATCTGGATGTGGTTTTTAGAGCTGAAGACGTTTTATCTCTCATCAAAGAGACTGTCAATTCTGAAATAAGTTTTATGTTTGATGGAGGTTGGGGTTTTTTGACCCGAAACCTAATTCTAATGGCCTATAGCTGATGAAAGCCTTAGAGTAGTTCCGGCTTGTTAGCAGTCATGTGTCCTCTGGAGGACGGTCATTAGCCCACCTGAGGACAGTTAGCAGGGGGTCAGTCCTGTGTTCCCACAAGGGGTGTGAATCTTTCAGTATCAGGTGATTTGATTCCAATTCTTGGTGTCATGATTTGATCCAAAATCAGATTTTGATTCAAAACGTTATTTGATTCAGAATCATTATTTGATTTGATTCAGGTGGACGGTGGTGTTGCATTTTTTGCCAAGAAAGTAGGTTTAAGATTATGTAATAAACACATTAAGACATTGTAAATGTATTCCAAACATTTCTTTCTCTGGTTCTTGTATCAAACCTGTTGTTATTTATGTTAGCAAAAATAACGAATTGTAAATAATGATGAATTGAATTATGATAATGATAATGATAATGATAATGATAATGAAAATGATAATGAATTAAATTGGCACACAAAGAGCAGAGAGGGAAGGGACAATTAATTAATAAAAAAAACAGAATCTCCAAGAATAAGAATGCCATTTCAATTCAAATCTGTTTTTGTTTTTTTTGTGTTTTTTTTTTGGACACCCCTAGTTCCCACAGCCCTATGTTCCCACTTTTCTAAGATGATAAAAAAAAGGCCCTGTGTTCCCCCAGGTGTTTCTTCCTAATTTTAAAATGTAGGTTCCTTTCTCCCACAGCCCCGTGTGCCCACATTTCTGATTTTTTTTAAAAATTAGGCCTGAAGTTCCCACATTTCTCAGATTGAGTGTCAGGGCAAGGTTCCACCATTTGCCAGAATAATTTGGTGCAGAAAAAAAAAGCTCTCAAAACTGATTATGTTTTGAAGGTTACAGAACATTCTAAAAATGTTGATGGACTCATTTATTACACGCCTATTGTAGTTCCTGTTGCTACCATGGATAAAGTCACAGTCATTACACAAAGCAACAGTGATGGTGAACAAACTGAGCTGAGACATCACCATTATTGAAGTTTGTCAGTATGCAGTAGGCCACACACCTTTTACACCTACCTCTTTTTTGGAAACCATTTTTTGCAATGTTAGAAAACCATCTGAGTCACTGCCCCTCCTTTCTTGTTTTTTTGTTTGTTTGTTTTTTTTTTTTTTTCTTGTGCATCTTGTCCAAATCCCCTCCATTCATTCCGCCTCTCTGCTGGGAGCCTGTCTGGCAGCCAGCCTGACTTCCAGCACCGAGTGATGGACACGGGGCGAGACGGAAACACAACACAAGAGACCAAACTGCTCTTTTTCTATACTGCGAGACCAAATAAAACTAAAGTGGAGTGCGTCTTTGATAAACACGGATCACTCTGGGGGGGTGGGGGGGGGGGGGCACATCCCGTCTTTGAGCTCATTATGTTCAGATAAACGCAGTCGGCATATCAGTGCTGTGGAAACTAGGAGACGCGTATTAATGCTCAACTTTCTTATGCATGATGAAAACAGATACGAGTACCTATCTGGAGTTTCAGGCGCGTTGGCCCAGAGCTTTAAAAGTGGAGCTGAGAGTGAGTGTAAAATCTTGACAGTAGCGTATCTCGAGCCGCGCAGACCTCCGCGGGGGGATGATAGAGGGAATGGGACTTTCTTTGTTTAGCTTTTCACAGTCTAGTATTTACACTGTTGTTTCGCGCACATGCTTGGAGTGCCTACAGTAGAACTAAAGAAAAAAAAAAAACTTGAACATGCTCTCAGGAGTGCATGGGTATGTTGTGCAATATTAAAAATACAAATGGTGCTCTAGGAGTGTTTGGCAGACTGTGGTCGGAGGTGTGTCAGAGGCATCAAGCTGTTTTTAACGTCTACAGGTTTTACCCGCGTTCCTTGACTTCTGAATCTGAATATTTCAAATTCCCCGAGTAATCTGTCTAGTTTTATATTCAAATATTGCAGTTATTTCACTCTTCCTACAGTATATGGTAGTTCAAACTTTCCACAAAGCCCTCTATAACTTCACTTTTTAGCTTTTAAAAGTGGAGGATATAATTTTAGTGTTTTCATTTGGTGTGCTTCTTTTCCCAGGGTGCTCAGTTTGCCCACTTGATTGATGTAGATTCAGGACATTACATTACATGAAGCATTAAATTGTATTTTTAATTTTTTAAATATAGACAAAGGCAGAGAGTCTGTTAACATATGCACCATGCACCCTAATGTTAGAACAGTCTGAATGAAAACAGGACTCCAAACGTTCATCCAGGCTTCATTCCCACCACCTCAAGCTTGTGTACCAGGTGTTTAGCTCTGATGTGTGATGCATTTGGCTTGTTGCTCTACAACAGGGCCATTCAACTTTATTTGCATATGGGGCCATATGAGAAAATGACTTGACTTGTGAGGATCAACACATACTACCTACACATTGCTATTAATAATACTAATGTCAATCAATCAATCATGTTATTCCTATAACGTTTTAACACAACCAGCGTTGACCAACGTGCTTTACATTGTTACATTGCATATCTGAAATAAACTAGTCACACAAATTTTCTTTAACTGCATATTATCAATCTTTGAACACAAATGCACCATAAAGCTGCCAGAAGTTTAAAAATGCAAATGCAAAACATCTGACACGCTTATGTCAATAAAATAAAACATTTCAATTATATGCCTCATTTTCTGAGGTGAGAACAAATATTATATCCAGAAAAATTACCAGTTTTTATTCTCAAAAACTAAAATCAATGACCATATTCTTAAAACTAAATGAAATTTCAGCTCACCAGCTTAAATAGCTGACTAATAACAAGAATAAGGTGCGTTTTTGAGCAACTGTTTTAGAACACTCATAAGTGAGAGTATAGGACTGTACTGAGAGAATTCCTTGTTATATACATATGCACATACTTTGCAAATTGGTCGAGAGCTGGTTAAAATTTTGGTTGGGCCAGTTTTGCACCCGGACCACAAGTTGACTAGGCCTGTCTACACGGCTTGTCAACATTGAAACAATGGTGTAAAAAAATCATGAAGGGTTAAAGCCAAAACCTGTTGGGGTTCATGTGACATTCCCTTGATACAGAACAGGGAGGGCTTTAATACAAATGTTCTCTTCCTAAAGAGCACACCTTAAAGTATACCTTGTAAGGATCCTTTCCTGCTTTTTTCTTAAACTGTCTGACTATGTTGATGAGAAGAGTGAGAATTGCATTGGTCTAACATTGATGTCAGAAACGAGAGGTTTTAAGGTGAGGTCTGACCAGTTTGATAATTATGGTGTGGAATTGGTTTTACTTTTTTAATACGATAATAAGATAAAACACAGGCATGTAGCTTTGTTGCTTACGTTGTTGTTCTAGGGTATGGTGTTCATTAGATTATGGGCTTTTCAGCTTTTGTAAACTTGCACCCTGCAAAAAATACAATTTAGTCCCACTTCTAAAGGTTTAAAAACAAAAATCCAATCACAATCACTGCTCCTAAGTCATTTCCAGAAATACTCAAAGAATCATTTAAATGACTGGCCCTAAAATGTCTTTCTGCCATATATCACTGTAGTCATGAGTCATACTGCAGACTGAGCTGAGTTTGAGTTCATCCTGCAGGAGAGACTACTGTGACACTGCATTGCTTTTTTAATACAATGGAGCATAATTAACCAGGCACATAACTCCAATAGCTGCTAATAAATGCTAACAACAAACAGAGAGGCTGTATGTCATCTGCTGCATTAGCCGCTGTAGTGTGGTGTCAGCCGGTCCATGTGAGGGTACATTACATACATTAGCTGTGTTTCCATTCTCTATAGGCCTCTGATTACAATAAATGCTCTCTCGCATTGTAATGATGGGCTATACAATAATGGCCCATAAATTAATACAGCTTTCAGCTCTAAATGCTATTATGCTGTTAGCGTTTACAGTAGAGCGGCGTGTGTTTGTCTGAAACAGTGGATAATTGTCATTCATAAAGGCGGCCACACCAGGACAACAGCCACTTATGGTCTATTTGTCACAGCGGGAGACAGGAGGGAAGGACTGCATTCAGAGGGAGGATACCAAAACTTCATTGATCTGAACCAGGGGTCGATAAGTGGACCACAAGCTGGGACTTAGCACTATTAAAACACACCAGCGGCAGTGCGGTTTCTTTTTTTAATCTCACAGAGAAAGGGGCAGGTGTGGAGAGCTTATTAAGGTATAATTCACTGCCCTGTCTGTGTCATTTGTGCTTGTGTTATCGCTCAGATCATTCCCACAGCAGTGAATGGCAAGCAGCCACGTGGGGGGGTGGGCCCGGTCCATATGAAATGTACACGAGGGTGAATCTCGGTGTGTTAATGGCTTTTTAAATGTCAGGGAAAGTCAGGGAATGATAAAAGAGAGATGTGTTATCCACTGTCCTCATGATGAGCGCAGAGCACTGCTCTCACCTCGCTCCTGTCCTGTGTGTGGGAGTGGGCCAACACCAGCCTTGCTGATGTCAGCGTGATTTATGCACCAATCAGATTAGCTCAAGAGAATGAGAGAAAGAGAGTGGAGAGCAGTATTAGGCAGGAGTGTTTCAGTGAGAGTGTTGTTCCTCCTCTGCACAGATTTGAACTAGAATTTAAAGGTTGTTGTTGGAGGGCATGCACCTCTGTGTGGAGAGTTACCAGCATAAACACATCTTAGCACCATGCTAGCAACATTCTATAAAAGTCTTCAGTGTACAGCTGCAATCAGAAATATTCACCCACCAAAGATTTTAAGGATTTAGCAATTAAAGACTTTTTAATAGGACAAAAAGATCCTGGGGAGTCCTGGAGTAGCTTTTTCAGTTACCATATCCCATTGAAAATTTTTGGTGGGACTTTAAAGAAGCATGGAGGTCATCAAACATTACTAAGCTTGAGGATTATGCACGTGAAGAGTGGGCAAAGATTCCAGTTGAGAGGTGTAAGAAGCAAATTGTTTGTTAGAAGTTATAACAGTTAAAAGATGCTCCACAAAGTACTGAAGCTGAATAATACTGACCATGGACATGTGTCACATTTTTGAGTAGCATCAAAATAACAAAGATATGGAACGAAACAATAAATAGATTTTGTTGTCATATATTCTCAATATCTTTCATTCACATCAGTGTAATGTCTTTTGGGGTGAGGGGGGTGAACATTTCTGATTGCAACTATATTTGATGTACTTTATAAAGTAATCTAGCCACAGAGAGTCACAAGCCAGTGTACTTTGTGCCAGACCCAAGCCTGGATAAACTGAAGAGGGTTGCAGCAGGAAGAGGAGTCAGGTGTAAATTCATACCAAAGTATTTTGCAAATCTCTTCACACTACAAGGCAGATGATAGGGTGTCGCGATTCTGAAAGCCAAAAGGAAAGACTGCTGTATTCTTTTAGTAATGCATTTGTTAATATTATTTATAAGCTGACGTCCGGTTACTTTTAACATGAGAGGACTTTGTAGTTGAAGTACAAATACCTGCTCTAAAACGTAGTGAAATAAAATTAAAAGTACTCCTAAGTAAAGTACAGAGACATAAAAATTGTACTGTGAAGTATAGTAGGACACTTCACCTACCTTGCCTATGTACGTCTTTGCCACGTCAATCTGTCCCAGGCTTTGAGATTTTATTTAATTTTTTTATAAGTCCTCTCCACTTTTGCTGAGTGCATAAAGGATCTGCTGGGCACTGGTGCTGTATGAAGCCTAATGGACAAGGACAGATTATCAGTATGTATTAGACATAAAATACTTAAAGAGTTAAAAACACTCTGCCAAAACTGCCCCGTCTGAGTGCTTCGAGTCCTTCCTTACACAAACTAACTTGTGTGTTGGTGCCCTGGCCTGGGTTGAGTGATGTCACAGCACACTGCATTTTAATAGAGCGGGAAGCAATTACGGAGGGGACAGGGCGAAGGGTGCTGATGGAGGGGCCGTCTGCGTGACACCGGGCGCGCTCCTCACACGCACTCGTTACTAAGGAGGAGTTAATTAATTGCGCAGTGATTCACGGCGCCCGTAATTAATCTGGTAGGTATGTGAGTGTGTTTGGGAGAGGTGACTCTTCTCTTCCCATCCATTTACAATACACACACACGCACAAAGTCAGTGTAAAGACGCACACGCCAACGTCCATTCACAGACAATCACTTCTCAATTAGGCCCCAATGTTAAAAAAAAAAAAAAAAAAAACTGCTCTAAATTAAAACCTAATGTCTGTTAATGACCTTAGATGTGTTTGACCTATGACCTGTGGTTTTGTGTTTTCATAGAGCAGTGGTTCTCAAATGGTGGGTCCAGAGCCAAAAGTGGGTCACAGGGAGGTTTATTTTAGTTTTAAGGTTCAGCTGATTTGAAACCTAAATATTGTTGTCATTTACATTACACTGTAAAACTGATTTTTCACTAAATGTGCCATGTTGGTTTTTAAAACACCTAGTAAATACTATAGGTGGCAAATAAATGATCAGAGATAAAATTGGAAAACCACTGTTAGAAAATCAACCATTTTGATTTTGGAATAGAGAAGTGAAAGACAGAAAAAGAAAAAGACTGCTAACGTTATAGTAATAATAATGTGTCAAACAAACAAAGGCGAGACGGGTAAAGTGTCCTGCCCAAGTCTTGCACAATGGCATACAATACAAATGAGGTAGTGGTACCGTATATAGATTTAGCATTTATTTTTATTTGATTTTATTGATTTTTTTTTTTTTTTTTTTTTTTGCATTTACATGAACCTAGTCCCTGCTAGTCCCTGGCACTTTTTAGTGTTTTTTTTGTTTGTTTTTTTTATTTGCACATTTTAGTTACTGTGATTGTATGCAGAATAAATGCAATTGGATAAACGTTTGACCAATCAGAAAATGAAGTGTTACCAACATATTCTCAACATATTACTGATGCAGTTAGAGCTACTGTATATCAAAATGATCAACCACTGCAGAAAACCCACCCCATAGTCATTCATCATTGGTGAGTAGAAACATTTTAGAGGAAAGAAGCTTTGAAGAGGTTCCAGACCCCCTTTATGTGAATGGGTCTAGCTGGCTTGTCTAGTTATATTCATATTATTGTGATTTTTGCATTGTATATATGTTTTGGATCCATTTTATTTTGGTTAACAGTCCCCTATTGTGCTAAATGAACTTTTTTTTTTATCTTTTAACCATTTTATAATGTTGTTTCCACCTTAATAACATACCTGCAGTAGTATTTAGTTTCTTTCTCGTATGCTGACCCTGTCCTCTTCTAACAATCTGGAATCGCTCGATGCAAAACGCAAAGGTGTCCAAAACTATTTCAAAAAGCCTGAAAAAAAGCATAATATAGGACCTTTAAAGCCTCAGTTACTGAAAAAGACGAAGAGGAACTGCTTCCTGGTAGTTCTCAGCTAATTCATATCTGAGCTTTTTTCCCCCCTTTTCCATCTTTTTGGATCTAAATGAATTGAAAAATTAGATTTATTAATCATGACCTCCCTGACTTCAAAGCCATAATTCTAACATTTTTCAAACTTGGTGCATTTGGAGCAATTTGGAAATGAAAGAAATATGAAAAATTAAAGATATGCCAGAGTGACTGATGAGGATACCATAAATCTCTCATCTGTCAACAGCACCTATCCAGATATTGTTATGATTTTACAGTGTTTGCATATATGAGTCTAATTTATTAGAATCAAACACGTGAGGCGTATATTTACAACAAGCCCTGGTCCGCTGCCAGTGAGCCCATTAAGAGCATTGTTGAGAGTGCTATGTGATCGCACACACAACAGTACAATAGTAATGGTGAGTGTACAGAGTCGGAGCGGTTCTCAATGAGGTGATTATCTGTGCGGGTTATTGTTCTGTTTCAGCAGCACATGTAACTCAGAGTCACAGCGTCAATCACTGTCTCTAATGACAGGCAAGTGAAAAAAGCATGTGTAGCAATAATAAAAAAGCAGTTAAGTCTAGAGGAGCTGTATCAAACCCTAATTAAATGGCATATATTGTGCTTTTATTCATATTTTTAACCAATCTTGAACACTATTGCACATTTTACAAACTTTAAAAACATTATTTGAGTAAAAGAGAAAATTTTCAACATTTTACTTGCATAGCTGTGATGGCCTTTTGTACACAATCAAAGAAAAAGAGCACTTTGCTTCCTTAAACTTTTTTTTATGCCTTTTTACAGAAAGAAAGATTGCTGAGGAATCAGTGGAAACAGCTGCACACACTTTTTTAAATAAATGAACGAGAGCAGGCAGGATGTAGGGGACTGGTTGATTGGTCAGTGCTTCCTGGAGTGGGCGGGGGTTCGTGGGAGAGGTGGAGACTCATGCAACTGAGCGTTTTGAGACTTCTGAACGGCCCTGCCAGAGAATAGAGGGTTATTTGAACGTGTGAATGAAACAAATCACACCTCCAGGTATGTTTTTGATGAGGCAACAACATTATAACATGGTAGAAAGCTCAGAAAAGTTGATTTTGCATAATATAGGCCTCAGTGTTATAGCGCTGCAGGTAGAGCATGCAGCACATATACAGAGAGACTACAACTTGCCTCAGTGTTGTGGGTTTGAGTTGGTACTTTAATGATTTACCATATGCTCTCTTCTCCATAAATTGTATATATTTATGTTTACATTTTTGAGAAAGTGATTTAAGAAAAGCAATACAGTTTAGGATTGCATATAAAATAGAATGAATACTAAGTGGGTAGAACACTCCCAGACCTAGTGTTTAGTAGAACTCTTGTGCCTCACCTCAGACATTTCCCAGTTCCTACCTATTGCCTAAAGCTACAAGGGCATCCAACCCAACTGATCTTATTAGTATTAAGTTACATGGCATGACTCCTGAGCCTGAGATTGACAAGTTGGGTTCAGAGATAGACAGGACAATGACAACATCCACAGTTAGATGTAGCCAGAGGTTAGAGGAGGACACTTTCTGGACAACTTCTGTCTTTGTCCTCTCTTTATCTCTTACTTTATCACACTGTCTGTCCATCCTTGTTGTCTCTTATCTGCTCTTAGCTTTCCGCAGCATGTCTCTCAGAGAAAAGTCAGAATGTGTGTGTCTCATTGTCTATCCACTAAAACAAAAAGAGGCTAACCTGACCTTTGAGACTTAAAAGAAGCAGTCAGTAAAATGATGTAGACTGTTGTGCTAGGGTAGAACTGTCAAAATAATACTTTTTACATTGACAATGGTAATGATATAGAACAAAATAAAATGAGCCGTTCCTTACCATTCTTGTTCCTACAACTGCCCAGATTGGACAACGCTCAAACTCCATCTAAATGCAATTAGATACCCATGCAACCAATCAGATTTTAGTGGGCTGTACCAGTAACTGCTTCAGGAATAATAAAAACCTATCAGATAGATGAAGCCGTACATAAATGCCCTCCCCATTTTGGACAAACAGTTTTGATTGTAGATATCTAGAACCACTTCACTTGAATTTTCATTAACTGATCTTTTGTTATGCTATTTTTTATTGACAACAGATTGTCCCTCCAGAGCTACTGTAGATGCTTGAAAGTTTCATCAAATTTGCTACATATCTTGACTTGTTTTTCTTTCTGCGTCATAATATGTTGGGTTTTTATGGGTCTGAGCATACGTTTTTTTAAGCTGTGGAAATCTTTTTTACCTTTTTTGACGAGCCAACAACACATGTACAGGATCCTCTATATGTTCTTAATATGTTGCATTTAGACTCTTTTTAGCTAAACTGGCAATGTTTTGTTTTATATTTCTTGTGCAGTATTCTATTGTTATAACAGCACTGTGCAATAATTGTGTACACATTGTTATTGTGATGACAGCAAGGCATTGGGGAGGGTTATGTGGGTTGTTTTCTTATATGTGTGTGTTATTGTTTGTAGTCTGAAAATCTAATAAACATTTCTAAACACACACAAGAAAAAATATTTATTATTATTTATTAATTATGGCCTCCCAGACTCTGACACTTTAACTCTATCATTGTTCAAACTTGGTGCAGTTGGGTCAATTTTGGAATGCAAAAAATATGAAAAATATAAAACAAGTAAAAAGGACTGATGAGAAAGGCCAATATTTTCATCTGTCAGCAGTGTGTCCCTCCAGGGCTACCATAGATTCTTAAAATTTGCTAGAAATTTGCAATGTCTAAATGCCACCAATAGCTACATAGTGCACCTTTAATGCCTTTTTCCAAGCACACATTCATAAACCACAGTGACAAAGGAGTGACAAAAAACGCCGGGGTCCGGGGCTAAGTAAGCTCTGCACCAGGATATGCGTCATTTAGCCCGGCTCAATAACAGGCGTTCTCTCGCCCGACACACCTGGTCACACAATATGACTCCGGCTGTCCTCCGAGATGGCATACAGAGGATCCTCTTTCACCCTATGTTGGCCTTAACCAGACAGACTACTGCGCTATCTGCTCCTGACAGATGTATTTATGTAACACTTTTGATAGCTATCGATTCACGCGGCCGAGCCAGTTAAAGAACCAGGAGAAAAATGAGATTTCAACGTGAACGTGGCTGACGGCGGAGATGACGCCTGTGAGAAAAAGACAGGTGTGAAATGTGTGTAAAACAAAGAGGTCAGCGGTGACAGCAGAACCTTGAATAGAAGAGAAGGGGAACGCTATGTTAGCCAGTGACTGTATGTGTGTGTGTGTGTGTGTGTGTGTATGTGTGTGTGTGTGTGTGTGTGTGTTGTGCGCGCGCATGTGTGTGCGGGTGACCTTGGTGTGGCCCAGTGGTGAAGTGGGGCGTCGGGAGAGTCAGTCTGTGAGCAGCCAAGCGTTCTCCTGCAGATTAGCAGCCTTTATTACTGCCACCAACCACTGGCCTGACAAATCCTCTTATTTCATTTTACCTCTGCACTTCCCATTCTCCCACTCCATTCTCCTTGGCCTTTTTTATTTCCTTAAAGGCGATATACGCACCTTGTCACATTCATCAGTGGACAGCAGGGGGAGTTGTCAACAGAGAAGACATCAGCTTGGTTAGTTTAATCACTGACCCCGACCATTTGCCTTGCTTCAGCTGCTTCTACAGTGTCAATACAAATTATAAATAAACTTCATATAACTCCCTTTGAGATAATATGTACTTTTTTAAGTTTTCTACCATGTTGTGATGTTGTGTCCTCAACAAAAACACACCTGGAGTTGTGTTGTTTCATTCACACATGTTTGAGTAATCCTGTAATCTCTGGCACTGTCTTAGACCAAGTCCAAACAAGTCCTGCTCGGGACAGACTTTTCAATCCCGCTCCAGAAGTCTCTCTGACTGTTCCCGTCTTGATTCCTAAGACTACCCTGACTTGACCACCTGAGAGATTCCGAAGGATCCTGACTAATACCTTTACTGTTACTCTCCATTGGTCTGGGCTTGGGACCAGCAGAAAGACAACACTAGCTTGCAACTAGAAACCTGCTTGGGGTTAAATTTTTCAATCCCATTTTTGTCCTGATCCTGAAGTCTACCCTGTCTTGATCACCCGAGGGATTCTAGAGGCTCCTGTCCACTCCCTTTACTGTTACCGTAAAGACCTGTATAATAGTGCACTCAAAATTCTGTTGCTTCGACTTAGGATGCTTGGGGCCACAGTATGTTTTTGCTTGAATAAAGTTATGCAAGTTTTCCTCCAAATATAGTCAGCTCATGGTCTTGGATGTCCATAATTTAAAATCTATAAATCTTTGTGCCAAGACTAAGAAATAATAATGTTGGTACCTCTTCTACATTTTACATTTAAAACCTTGCTGGTGCCCCTCCCCTTTCCCCTGTTCTGCAGCAGTTCAGCCCTACTTTCCTTTCTCCTCATACCTCCACCGCTCCCGTCCCTCCTTCCTTTTTGCCCTCCCTCCCTCTGTACAGCGTGATGAATCTGCAGACAGGGGCTAATAATTGTACTTCAGCCCAAGTGCTCATTTTTCTTTGTGTTTGAAAGCTGTGACAGGCAGGCGCTCCCCTCCCCGTCTCTCCTCTTCGCCCCCCCCTTCCGTCTGTCCCGTGCACTCCTTTTCTCTCTATCCTTACACAATGGGAGAGTAAAATAACTCAGGGTTTACAAGGTCATGCTGTCTAGCGGTGAGGACGCGCTGGGGGATTCGGGGCTGCGAGGATTTCCTCAAAGGTGTCGTGTGGAGGCTTCAATAAAAAACAGAAAGTTATGGATTGCACAGGCAAATCTGTGGGGGGAAATAAGTGCATTTGATAGTGAACACGCTCACTGAATCACAGCTATCGGGTGCTAAATCTCATCAATGCTGCTTCTAATAACGCTTTACTCACAGAAGAAGCATCTTTTTACAGCGAACTCCAACAGGACATTTTTAAAATCTAAGGAAGTAAAATTTGAATACTGAACTTTTAATGAATTATTATTATGTTTCCCAATTCTCAAAATTTGCCTCCTTAAAGCCTCAACTCCTCGATTCCTCCACTGTAAGTCCCGCCCACAGAGGAGAGAGAGTTGATGTTTCCTATGTACCTCTTTCCTCTGTGGGCGGTGCTTATAGCAGTGGAGTGGAGGAGTTATTGTGGCTTTAAGGAGGCAAATTTTGAGAATTAGGATGCACCCCCAGTGCCCTGTTCAGTCCAGGACCGGATTGGGCTGACAGAGTAAAGTGGGCGTGGCCAGCAGGGAGAGTGGGGACCTTAAAGAGGCATGCACCCAAATTGGACTTTTTCTGTCCCTAATAAGGAGTAATTTCCAATAAATGTAGCTTTTTAAAATGCTCATCTGGAAAGGTCCAAAATTACTTCAAAAAGCTTGAAAAAGGGCAAGTGTTTTTTCTTTATTTACATTTTTTTTTTTTGCTTGTTTAATTAAAAAAATAAAGTATTTTATAATTTTAATGAACTCAGTCTTGGTTAAAACTATTTTTTGACCATCCACCGCTGCAAAGTTAAAAAAGGAAAGTCAGAAAGTCCAGACAGAACAGAACAGGTGTGAAAACCACCTTTGAATATGAAAACAAATACTGTTTCCAAATGACCTAAGCAAGATTGTGTTCAAATAAGAAACATGCATGTGCTTCTTCACCAGCAGTCCTTAATTTGTCCACTCCAGGCTCAGGTTGGAAACAGAGACTCCCACTTTGTTTTATCACATTTTAAATGCTTATTTTCCCACTTGGACAATTGCAAAGTTATTTTCCATTCTATTTCACCAAATCCCACAATGCACTTTTAAGTTTTCTCCTTTTAAACACTGAGCGTTGGAATGCAAGAAATCAATTTCAGTTCCTCTAAGGTAATCAAACACATGCATGCAAATAGCAGCAATGAAAACGATATTTTTTAGTCCCACCAGGAAAAGCAAATGACATTTAAAAATCATTGGAATACATCTAGAACAGAAGACTTAATTGAGACAGACTAACTATTTTATATTAAAACTGACTAATTAAGTCCAATGGAGTCTTGGGGATATCTCTGCTAATTTCAAATTGTTCTTCCTCCAATTTTAAATGCAATATTAACTTAATGCCCCATGTACAACAGTGCGCCAAGAGGGTGCAAGCCAAGCACAAGCGCAGATATTGAAAGAAAATAATATTTCCATCGACTCCGCTTTGGTACTTTATGAAAATTGATCAGCAGTTTTAATCACGATGTCATCTTCAAAAGAGAGAAATGGGGATGAGGAGCGTGGAGGGGAGAGGGGGGTCAGATCATGGGATGGGACTGTTATTGCCTGCTGTAGTTAGATGGTAAATTTCCTCCTGGCAGATATTTATTGAGTCAGTGGAGTCTAGAGAGAGCTTTAACATTGATTGTGATCATTAAATATATCCGCTTTGGAAATGGCAACATGGCATTCCTTCCGTCAATGGAGCCAGATCGCAAAGGAGAGAACAAAGCCACAATCAAATCAATCCACACATAATTATTCTTTGAGAGGCAGAATTAATCAGGGGAAGGAATAAAAAAAAAGAAAAAAAAAACAATACTGGAAAATGAAATGGTCAGTCATAAACAATTACTGCACAAATTGAAATAAAGTCAGTGGAGGGAGAAATAAAGTGTAAATCGGGCTAATTAAAATATCGGCTGTTTG
The DNA here is from genome assembly GCA_020698575.1 of Bostrychus sinensis. Taxonomy (NCBI): domain Eukaryota; kingdom Metazoa; phylum Chordata; class Actinopteri; order Gobiiformes; family Eleotridae; genus Bostrychus; species Bostrychus sinensis. The sequence continues at coordinate 28,500,839 of CM036251.1, read as the reverse complement.
CTTTGTGCTTGCTCGGTGCATTTATGAGTTTGTCTGCCAGTGTTTTTACAGCGGAGACAGAGTGCTGTACAAATGCACCGTCCTGAGCCCAGGGGTCAAAGGATCAAGGTCCTCCCCATGCTTAGAGGAAGTGTAGCTCATTGATTAGCTATCAGATGATTCCGATAAAAGCTGATCGATGGGACTTTGTTTGAGAGCCAGACAGGACCCTCCCTGTTCACTCAGGAGCACACCCACTGCACTGGGCTGGACTGGCCCGGACTGGAGGACACACCACAGGAGTGGCTCTGTTTGTTGTTCTTCTGAAGATTTCTCTTTGTGTTCCCGGATCGAAGACGTTCTCAGATGCTCTGGAGTCAGGTGGAGGAGCTGAACAGGGTTTTAGTGGTGTTAGTACTACAGACTGTTGAAGTAGTTATGGTAATTGGGCCCACTGCCCAAGTTTTTGTGAATGTGAAAAAACAAAGTTATAGTTTAAAACCTCTCCTCCTCTCCTCTTTTCTATATTCATGTTTTATTTCCTTTAAAGGCCCCCCTATTATTTTAAATCAATTGTTTTTACCTCAGAAACAGACCTGGACTAGTATTTTGATTTGTGCATGTTTGAGCAATCCTCTATGCTGAGGCCATCCCCTTCTCAAGAGCTGAAAAAACCTCTCTGCATAGACACGTGAAACCTCCTGAATTGCTGTCACTATGAAGCAGTCATCTCATTTATCTGTCTTTTAGTATCATGTTGCTAATAGTGGTGCTAAATAACCATTTTATGCTCTGTTCAAGAAGATGTTTTCCATACATACACATTATTGGAAGCTATAAAAAGTAAAATACTAATGCAAAGTTGTCCAAAATTATTTGAAGAAGCCAGAAAAAAAAGCTAATCTGGTACATTGGCAAAACTCATCTTTCCTAATAATGTAAATATTTATCTATTTACAGTAAGATGGGTGGTAGTTTCTCATAATGAAAGTAATGATTTTAAACATGACTGCATTTGCATATCAAACAACAATACAGTTAATTACGTTATTATTTATTTTAAAGTTATGTTAGGCTAAAAATTATTGGTTTAAAAAACATTTGGCAAAAAATGTTGTTACTTTGAGAGCTTATTTGTTGGTTGGATATAGTTCAGTAATGAGGCATATTTCTATGTATAACTTTGATCTATAAGAACAGACACCCATCAGTGTTTTTTTCTTCAGAAGTTCAGAAGTAACGCTGGTATAAACACACTTTTGGCTTATATTATGTACAGCACAGATTTAAAATGTTGTCAGTGTACCAAAAGGATCCAAGAAATAGGTAAAAGATAATCACAGTGCAGTTTAGGATTTGGCTGAGACATTTTCAGCTTTCACTCAGGAGAAGTGATGAAGCTATAATTTATGACCAAATGAAGCAAGAAATTCTCTATCAACAAACCTGAGAGGTGGGACAGCAAACAGGAAGCCAGTACAATAAAACAACACACAGCTGTCCAGACTGACTATAAATAACTCAGTGGTGTATGGCAGGAGGAAGCAGCTGCTCACTGTCCTACCAGACTACACTGTGATGTTGTTGTGTGTAGTACTAATAAATCATCAAGTACATTTTCACCAGCGTAATACAGGTTGGTATAGGATGCATTTAGGACTGTTTCTATTGATGAGAAGTATGATACGTCACAAATAAGCCTACCATACTGTGACCCTTTGGCCATCTGTACACTATGGTTCCAGTAGTGTTGTATAGTGTGGGTTACAAAAAGGTGAAAAGCAGTGTTTTGATTGGACAATAGGGAATCTAAAGGTCACCCCATGGTAGTCAAATCAAGTTAAATTTTAGTTCTAAGTGCATGTAGTTGTGCAGATATAAAATGAAGAGCAAGAGAGCAAAAGTTTGACATGCATTGCAATCAAATACATAATGGTACACAATATAGTAAGATTGACAAATAAATAGGCTGAGCTGATACAAACTGGGAGAGAAGCCAAAGTATTTTAAGTACATGAGTATATGTCAAGGATAAATAAAACAATAAATGCTAAATGTTGCTCTTATTCAAAATGAGACTTGGCATTTATGAACAGCAACAGTTTCTGCTACTGTATCTGAGTGGGTCTACACCTAATGCATCTTACTTTGTATATTATGAACAGAAGCCATGCTGTCTATATTGCATTTATTACATTTTATGCAAACTGAACTTTTGGCATAAAAGAGTGAATCTCTAAAATGTGGAAATCTATTTTATTTATTTTGACTTTTATTTGTTTATTTTTTTACATGTAATTCAATTATTAGTGAGTCAACAGTATTCAAACCAATTATTATTATGATTAATTGTACTACACAGTAAACTCAACCAACTCGATCTGTATGGTAAGTAAACACAGACCATATCTTAAATCATCAACAAGAAAAAAAACAAAAATATTAAAAATCATATAAGACAGTTGATTCAGCACCATGGACAGAGGTCTGGTGGTATTTTTGCATTGATAATTTACTCGTAGTTAATTAGTTTAGTAGTCTTGTCATCTTACTATATCAGCTGCACTTGTTTTTTGCCCCACATGATCTGGCCCGCTGGCACGTGAGCTCCCTCCCTGTGCAGTATATATCTGTGTTCCAGGTATGTGACGGGGTGTGAAAGGACAGTGATAAGGCACCTGGGTAGTACAGATTATAAGGCTGGTATCAGTTACACAGAGGGATGTAGAACAAGTGAACAAGGCATGGCACGTTTCCCACTGGCTTCTCTGGATGTTCTAACCACACGGGCGGGACAGAGGGGCATGTGAGAGCAGTGATGAGCCAGTTAGAGCAATAAAGAGAGGTGAATGAGTTACTGGGTTAAGGCTGAACACATGATAACGACATCTGATGCTTTTGGAACAAACAAATAAAGAAAAGCTGCACAATATCAGGTTATGTACAATGATTTTTTAATATATATATATACTAGAATGTCTACTTGGCAGGTTTAATTGTATTGGAATTATACAGAAATCTGTAATTTAGTTGTAGCATTTGTAGTGGTAGCAGTAATAGCAGCAATAGTTGTACTTTGTGTTACATTTACAGTAATGTTTTGTGATTCATTTTCTGATTGGACACAGTGCTTCATCAGTATTTTGTAATACGTAAGGCTTTACAACATCGGTCTTGTGTGTGTGAGGTCTATTTGTATTCTATAGATTTATTCTAATAGTACATTTTAATTATTTTACACTACACTTGATAAAGTGTAACTACAATGGTATTACAATGTAACACACAGCGTAACAAACTGTAATAACAAGTACTTATGTAGTACTTAAATAATAGAATTTTGTGTACTGACAGTTTCAAGGTACAAATGTAAATAAAAATACTTGTTACATGACTCTACCAAAGTTCATATTACTGCCAAATAAAGTTGTCATTGTACTGTTTTTACAGAAGTGTAACATGTATTTTTTGTAAGTACAACATAGTTACATATTACAGTTTGTTACAGCATGTTACATAGTAGTTACATTGTAGATAAACCATATTAATGTAGTATAAAATAAAGTGTTACCTTTTTTTTTTCCCAAGGCCACACTTTACTATTAATTCCTTATATATATTGCTTAGACTCAAACCAGTTACATCCAGTTGTCAGTGAAATGAACTGACACCTGAGTTCTCATTACACCACTAATTTGTTCATTTGTGGCAATGTCTAGTGCATAGTGATAAGAATTGTAATTCCATGTGAGAGCAGTTTTCATTGCAAAATAAAAAATGAATGTGCAACATACATAATATGCATCCCTGTATGAAAGAAATGTAGGCTTATTGTTTGTGCAAATGTGTGCTGCTCTAACTGATACAAAACAAGTCTCTAACTGCAGTGAACAGTGTTGACAGTAAATATCTGATAGATCTCTTTTAAGTTCCCTCATGATCTCTCCTTCACAGCTACAGTATCTCCCCCTAATGGCCTTTAAATGTATGCACTTTTTCTTTGCAAATCAAAAACACACTTGACACACATTTTTTTTAATTATAAAAACCTGTTTATTAAATACCTTTTTCTCCTCATATTGTGTCTTTACAGATATCACATCATTGAAAAGTTGACAACCTCCACCTCCGGCACCCAGACTGCCACAAAGCACAAGATCTCCTCTACTGCAGCTTCAGGGCCAGAGTACAACTTCAAACCACTGTACTACTAACAACGGACTGACAACACAAGCTCCGGATTTTTCATCATCTGTCAAAATAGACACTCTTACCTCTTACCCAAATTGTAAATGAAATCATGGATACATAGCAAACAAAACACGATGTCCACACCCCTTTAGCACACGGCCACAAATCAGGATTTTGTAAATACTGTACAGAGAAGGAGTAGGGACACTGCTAAGAGTTGAAAGATATTGCAGAATTATGTACATAGACATAAGAGTCGTACCTTTAGTGTTTATATATCCACCGGTGACCATTAATCCTTTATTTATTCTGTGCTGAGAATCATTTTGCACATTACGCCCTAAACCCACGCATCTGTATCTCGATATTAGGAAAGTAGAGCTAGAGAGTACAGCAGTTAAGGGAAGACACCATATAGTGCACTAAATCAGATGAATAAAAGCTAGACAAATCATTTCCTTATTTAAAGCAACACTATGTAACTCAAAGCTATTTTTGCTCTCAATATAAAAAGGATAGTGGCCTCTTGCGCAATTAGATACTGCTCTGTGCTATGTTCATGATATGTTAGTTTGTCAGAGCATTCTAACATAATGCTGTTTGAAGATGCATTAATCCTATGTATGTTAGCAGCAAATTATGGGCCTCATTCATAAAGCTTCTTGCAATATAATTTTGTTGTAAGCCCCATTCAATAAGATTTCCCATTCAGTACCTTTTTGTAAAATCTCGCAAGAAAGTTTTAGACAGCTTTGTACAAATAATAATAATGATAATAATAACAATGAATAGATTTATATTGCGCTTTCCAAGTTTGTTAAAGAGCTTTACATTAGACTGATGGAGATGTGGCTGCCATTCTACGCCTCTCCGACCACCACAATGCCCAAAGACACAATGGCAGTATGCAATGCTGGTAGCAGGGATTAAACTGACAACCTTCCGGTTAGTCGGCTCTACCTACTTTACTATCCCCTCCCAAATATTTGTGAATGAGGCCCCATGTTATTCACTGCAATTTCTTAGAAAGTTGGGTAGTGTTGCTTTAAATACAAAGAAACAAACAGGAATGAAAAGACTGAAAGGTACAAAAGTAGAAAAACCTTCCCTGAATCTGTCCCAAAATCTTAACCATCCATCACCTCCATTGTAAACTACCACACCAGTACTATAGTTTGGATTTCTTTAATAGAATGTACATGAGAATTATAGTGTGTTGTCCATATGCAGATGTTTTGGCAGCCCCCACCCCCCTCTCCCCCTCCCCCCTCAGAGGGCCTGTACCCCCCCTGAGCGCTCCGACACCAGCCGCTCACTCAGCTCCCACAGACTGGCCGCACTGGCCCCGTCCTGGGCCTGCAGGGAGGGCAGGCAGCGGAAGCAGTTGTTGAAGTACATGCCCCCCAGCCCCTCGAGCTCCGGAGCCACGGCGCAGTACACTGTGGTGGCCGCTCCCTGCTGCTGTGGACGCAGAAACACAGACAAAAGAGAAGAGAAGTTAGTGAGCGACCAAAGGAGGAGAAGAACTACTGACACATGGACAAGTGGACTCCTGTTCTGTCCAGAGAGGCCCTGTCCTCCACCCTTCACAGAGAGGACAGGACAGACTGTCCACGGCAACAAACTGTGTCCATCGGAACAGCAAGTCAATACTGTACATATATTTATATACAAACAGTATATTTATTTATTTGTCTACTGAACTATATGGGACCATGTTAAAGCAGAGAGAACAGAACACCAGCGTCGGGCTGGATGGGAATCGCCAGGAAAACCACAGCTTTTCAATGTGAATATGTATATTTTTGTGTTTATGGGGTTGTCCAAGTGTACAGTGGAAAAGACAAATGTAAACAGTGAGAAACACATTCACAATGTAGCAAATGTTTGTTTTTTTTATTTAAAAACTAACATAAGCAAAACACCACTGTCTAAACAGACTTACATTTTTACAAGGACATAAACATTTACCTGAAATACTGAAACAAATATACAGCTATGCAGAGTAACAGATATAGTAATGGTTGCCTCAACAACGACTTGACATAATTGGTGAAATACTGCAATACTGCAAACTGTTTCTGTTCCAGTTTCCCCGCTCCTTTCTGTGGTATCCAGAAGGTGATTAGTGACCAGCTCATTGGCTGCTGAAGTCATTTGGCATGTTCCTTTTTCAGTTTAATCCAGCACTCACAGATGTGTCAGACCTCTTGTAGATGTACGTATTTAAAAATGTACATTTGTTTACATAGTAGTGCTTTGCTTATGCAGATTTGCTTAATAAAGTGTAAAAACGTTTTTAAAATGTAAAGAGGTTTAGACCCTGTTAATGTGTTTCTTACTTGTAATTCTCATCCACTGTAATTAACCGAATAATGCAACTACACTTGTGTGTCCATGTCTAAAGAGAACTGTTCAAACACACACTTTTCAAATCCACTTCCCTCCTGCTCCTTCTCAACACGTCATTTCACATTTTACACTTTACAACTTTAAACTCTACACTCATTCAGCTCTGGGAAAATGGCCGCGTTTCATGTCATCTCATTTGGACACAACCTGCTACATTCTCCACGCCCGTCCCGTCACTCAGTAATTAGGCGAGATGTTCTTAGAAGGGGGGAGGTGACATTCGGAAGAGAAAGTTTAAAGAACAGCAGAATAAACATGTCAGGGAGAATTACACACATAACCCGCTCACTCAAACACAGAGCTTTCATGTCGCGGATGTGGCTAAAAGCTGCTGCGACAGCTTCCCTTCCGAATACTGGAGAGAACTTCTGTACGGACACATCCAAAAGGCCCGCGTCTTCATCTCCCAATGAGGAGGAGGAAAGACTGAGAAGGGGTCAGAGGGTGCGAGAGGGAAGCACTGATCTCACTGGCACAAATATAGTCGACTCCATATAGAGAAGCAAACATATATACGCATGCATAATGAGCCCTAACACATGTAAAAATGATTGAACGGCTTCCGAAAGCAGCTGTGAAACAAATGGACATGAAGTGTGGAGGTCTTAATAATTTCATAAGTGGAAAAAAAAATATGCACAAGAAATGCAAATATGGAGATGTGGAGAAATGTTTGTATACGAGGCGGTGTAAAGCTGCGAGTTAAGTTGTGCCAGTAGGAGTCCTGGTGTGGAACGTGGCAGCAGCAGATTGAGCGCGTTTGAAGTGTGCCGTGATGAGAGGAGCAGTAAACAGCGACATGAAAAGGCAGCGTGGCTATGTGCCGCCGCTGTCTGTCTCACCTGCCACCGCGCCGATAACTCCAGCCACATCACATGTCGCCAATATCAAAGACAAACAAATGCCAAGCAGTGTCTCCGGCTCACAGCTTCACACGCTGCAGCGCTTTAACTCATCTCTCGCTCACTCAGGCCATCTGATTTAGCTCGGGCTCAAACGGCCTTTTAACACGCCACTGAGGATTTCAGAGGCGCGGGGCCTGACTCCACGTCACCCCCTCCTTGAACTTGGCTGACTTTCAGAGCAGTTTGTTAGCGTCCGGTTCAGTTCAAATAAGTCGTAAAACACTTTCAAGCTGTAATCCAGAGTCGTGCAGCCGAGATCACTTTCTGTCTTCCATATTAATATGAAGTTTAGACTCTGACAGTATACTGTGTCTTGTGGTGTTTAGCACATCCCTTGTTCACTACTTGACCTTTTGACCTCTGTATAAGAAAAGGCTAAATATTGTCTTATAATGCTGCATTCATGTGGTCCTCGGGTGCTCGTTATTCCGAAATGAGAAGACATTTTTCCGACTTGTTTATGTTTATGTGCTTTGATCTCGGAAAGTCAGAATACCGACCTCATCATATGCAGACCAATACATTTATTGGTCTGTAATGTTAATTAATTAGCATTTAACACAGCTAATTAGTCACATTTAATGTTAGCCTTCTTACTTCTAAAAAGCTGAATGTTAATGCAATTCTCTTACTCAAGCGACAGCTTATAGTAAACTCATATTATTAGCAACGTTTAGTCAAAGAGCTCATGTATAAAACATAAATAAGTATAAGTAAGTATAGTAAAGTAAATCAGCTACTTTTCTGCCCATAACGTCAAGTGGGTAAGTCAGGCAGCAGGTCTTGACCTGAGTTCTCATGTTCATTTTTCAATTTTTTCAGGCGTTCATGTGCATCTTTTAACTTAGAAAAATGTTTTCCCGAGTTTCCGAGGACCACATGCATGCACAATAAGACCTGGATATGACACTGTTCCATATGTATCAAAAATCTCCCCAGTGGCCTTATATGGTATTGCAATATACATATTTTATTTACCGTGTTACCTATCATCCAAAATGGTTGGATATTGTACTGTTGGCTTAAACATATTACTGGCTAAGACAAAATACTTCATGACATAACAAGTCTTTATGATACCATTGGTCAAAAAGAATCACATTGGAACACAATGGTAGGAGCAAAATATACAATACAATTGGGCACCTGCAGCAAAAAAAAAAAAAAAAAAAATCCCAAGAGGTCTGAAAAAAATATAAATTCTGCGAGGAAATCAACAAATTCCAAAATGGAACTTCCATGTTGTTCTGATTTTGATAATAATTACAGAAAGCAAAACATTTTTCACCTAGGTCCTCTCTGATTAGTGATGGCCTTAACTTCTTCTGCATTCTGGTTTAATATTACATTCATGCATCACATAGTGTTGTAGAGCTTTCCATCCCTGTATACAGCAGGACTTCTCATTAAAGATGGCAGTGGCTCAACTATTTACTTTGTTGCATATGAAGCATAAATAGCACACAAGTCTGAGTGAGATATCAGTGAGAAATTCTAAGCAATATCATGTGAAGGAGCATAAAAGAGGCATATTAGTGTAAGTGTGTAATGTGTGCGTGTGAATGAGTACATAAAGCAAAACTCAAGATCCACATATTCATACTGTACGTGCATGAGCATGTGTCTGCACAAGCAACACTGAGGACAATCTACTGGTGAAAGTGTAGTTGAAGACTTTCTAATGTGCACACCTACATTAAGTCTGTATTATAATAAACTGCTGAATTTTGCTGTGCGTCTTCTGCGACTTGTGAATCATAAATACATTGTTGTACATTATGGTAGATTTCAAGAACCATCTGTGCTGTTTCAGTGTTCCCAACTCTCCACAGCCATGGATATCAAAGCAATGATGATATTGCTGCAAAGATATACAATATATTTCAACTTGGACTCTTATCAGAATTCTAAAGTGTCACAGCAATATGGCAAACCAAAGGAGACATAAACACAAAAGGATTGAGCAAACTCTGTCCATTTTGGCACCACATCTCTGCGTTGCTTCCCGGACATCCTGCAATAAGCCTCTGCAATGACCCCAGTGCTGGAGCCGACCCAAGTCTTCCTATCCAGACTCCCAAGGACCTCATGGACTCTCAATAGAATCGTCCTTGTATAGTATTACGCAATAATCCGTTGTTGAAAAGCGTATCAAAAGCAAAAAGGGTTGAAGATGTGATGTATTGTTCTTTTGCTGTGTTCTGTTCTGTGTCTTCCTCATCTATAGGTTCTTGACCCCTGTGCATGTGACCCCCAACATCTGTAGTTATGACATTGACCTCTGACCTCTCTCTGACCCGGATGTAAATAAACCCACCACTGTAGAGGTGCTGTTTTTGGCCCATCCCTGTATATAACCAGTGTAAATAAAACGGCTATGCATGCTAAAAAAACAAAAACAAAATAGCAATTCTTTCAGGTACTTTTATAACCCCCAAATTCTCATATGGCATGCACTTAAAAAATAATAAGAATATAAAAAGTAGAAAAAAGAAAAGCGTTAACTAAAAATGACTTGATCATATTGTCAGGCAATATCCTCTCGGACAGTGTTGTAGAGTCTTCCTGTTCTTCCTCCTGTGGGTGGTTCTCTTTTTGCCTGTCCCGTGTTTCTGCGCACCATCCGTGTCAGTGTGGTCAGTTTGTACAGAGCGAGGGTTGAGGCAGAGCGCAGGAGGGCACCTTTGTCAAAAAGACAAATTTCTACATTGCAAAACTTATCAAAATCCTTTGGCCACAACATTGTGCACGCCACTCACTGAGTGTACACTGTAAAGAATACACACCTGTGCAAAAGTGCAGGTTTTAATGTTTGGTGAGAGTGCAGAATTTATTTTATTTACTTACAAATTATGCAAACACGTAATGTCATTAAGAACCATATATACTGTATATAATGGGGTCTGGCCTTTCCAGAGCCTACATTCACAGAAAATTCATGGTCAGTTGTCTAAATGCTTAGGGCAGCTACCTGTGTGCAAGTGTAGCTATTAAGGCAAATGACACACCAGTCACTAGTCCAGTCATTTTTATCCCATCGTAATTAAAATGTTATTCATTGTATTTACATGTCTTCTAAACCACAGTAATATGTTTGCACAATTGTGTAAATGGCCAGAAAAAATTGGAGTTGGATTTTTTTTTTTGTAGCTCTCAATCACAACATTCATATTCTGCTTAGAATGTTTCTTGTTGTGTATGAAAACAATATGAACACATATTTTGATTCTGTCAATGACTTGTAATTCAAACTACACAAAGATCCATATGTTCAAATCTTTTTTACATCCTGAAAGGCGGCACTAAAACAAAGGGATCAGGTGGAGCGCAGTTTTTGCCTCAGCCCTCTGTCCAGCATTGTGGATCCTCACAGTGGGACTCCAAAGGGTTTGTAATTCTGTTTCAGGAATGTTTTTTTCAACCTGTGATGTTTCAAATAGATGGAGGTGTCTGATTTTTAATCTGTGATGAAGATATTTTACATTTAATAAATAAGCAGTGAAACACAACCTGCTCTGTCTCAGTCTATATGAGTGTGCTCAGTGACAGCGTGTTGCCCTCAGCCATGTGGCAGCCTCTGTGAGCTGACAGCTCAGCTGAGTGTGCCCTGCCCAGCTGTACAGGGAATCCTGGGTAACGCGGCCCTCTCACAGATAAACAAGCTGTCCCTCCATTCAGCCTGACCAGTGGACCAGGAGCAGAGGAGATTAGCTCCTCAAACAGTCAGCACACAGCACACAAAGCAGACTGACACCCACGTCACGGCTCCGAGTAACCTCTGTCACCCTGAGGCAGGCACGCCACAGGTCACACCACTACACACACTAAACACTGAGGTAACACCACACTACACACACACTAAACACTGAGGTAACACCACACTACACACACACTAAATACTGAGGTAACACCACACTACACACACACTAAATACTGAGGTAACACCACACTACACACGCACTAAATACTGAGGTAACACCACACTACACACACACTAAATACTGAGGTAACACCACACTACACACACACTAAATACTGAGGTAACACCACAATACACACACACTAAATACTGAGGTAACACCACACACACACACTAAATACTGAGGTAACACCACACTACACACACACTAAATACTGAGGTAACACCACACTACACACACACTAAATACTGAAGTAACACAACACTACGCACACACTAAATACTGAGGTAACACAACACTATACACACTAAACACTGAGGTAACACAACACTATACACACACTAAATACTGAAGTAACACAACACTATACACACTAAATACTGAGGAAACACCACACTACGCACACACTAAATACTGAGGTAACACAACACTATACACACTAAATACTGAGGTAACACCACACTACACACACACTAAATACTGAGGTAACACCACACTACACACACACTAAATACTGAAGTAACACCACACTACGCACACACTAAATACTGAGGTAACACAACACTATACACACTAAATACTGAGGTAACACAACACTATACACACTAAATACTGAGGTAACACAACACTATACACACTAAATACTGAGGTAACACCAGAGTACACACAATAAATAAATCAAGTCTTGTGTCATTTTAGACACACACTATGCTTACTGGTGATAAGCCTGTAGTACTAAACTCTTTCTTATGCTCCATTAGCCGGGGAGCTGATGGCTAACACTGACCTAGAGGCAGGCTGTTCCCTGGAGGAGCATTAAGAACAGGATGGACACGCTCATCCTCTCCTCAGTCTTTCCATTACATCATGTCATTTTGGATCTCTGTCTGTCTGCCTTGTCTTCTGAAATGTCTTCCACCATCTTTGTCCTATAGCTTATCTGGCAGGCCCATAAATTAACATACAGGAGCATGTTCAGACACACTGAGGCCTCATGGGGAACGCTCATAATAAAGCGTATTGAAGATAAATGCATTAAGGTTCATAGACAAAGCTAATTCACTGTTAGGGCTGCACAATATATTGAACATAGTATTGCAATATCAGCAACTGCTGAAGCATAACTGCTTGAGATTCTGAATAATATGGTCTTTGATTTGATAATCCAGCCACAATGGGTCACAAGTAATGTGCACTTTGTGCTGGCCTCAAGCCCGGACAAATGGAGAGGGTTGTGTCAGAATGGGCATCCAGTATAAAATCTAAACCAAACTTAGTTGTAACCAGATAAATATTTTAAAAACATTGTGGTGTAGATGTGATTTACTCCTAATTTTTGTATTATTATTTTAGTTCTTGGTTTCAGCTTTGGTTTAGTCATTTTAAGACATTTTACACAACAATGTATTTTGCTCAAAAATTGTAAAATGGTATATGGTCACATTTATATAGTGCTTTTCTACCTCCGTGGGTAGCTAAAGCGCTTTACATCAAGGAACCATTCACATTTACAAATATACACACATTCATACACCAGTGTACGCAGACACAGGAGAGTAAACTGTCTTGCCCAAGGACACAACAAAAGTATGCAATTGTGGGAGCAGGGATCGAATTGCCAACCTTAGTTAGTGGATGAGCACCTCTATCGACTGAGCTACAGCCATCCAAAACACAATACATACATACAATTTATTTATTTTCTTTGCTATAAATAAATGTTGAAGCCAGCATTCTTAGTGAAAACTGTGCAATATTAAAACTATTGGTTGCTCACAATCCTTTATTAAAATATGTTAAATCCATATTATTTCAGCACTGCTCCAGATTACCATACAAATTAAAAAGTTGTGTTTAGGTGCAGTGAAAAGCTATAACTTCATCTTGTGTCTATTGACTTTGACGGTGGGGTGCATAATGCCCCTACTGGCCTGGCAGACTACAGTTTCATCAACCACTGAGCATTTCTGAAGATCTTTTTGCTTGTGCTACAGGCCAACAACAGCATATTAGATTCAAGTAAACAGCCCCTTAGCCCTGGTTTAGTCCTTATTCTATTTATTTAGTTAGTTAGTTAGTTAGTTTTTGAAAAAAAAATGCATTGTTTAAATATCGCATTAACATAGCTATCCTACTGGATGGTTTCCTGATGTCTTCCGAACTTAATTTCTTTTTGCATGTTCCACAAAGCATTGTATGGAGGGTACTGTATGTAGGAGTGACAAGACGACAGCACAAAGGCATGCACAAATCCCCACTCTAGAAGCATTTTTCTCCCCATTTTTTCCCCCCTTTTGTGCTGATAAGATCACCCACATGTCAGTCACCAACACCCTATAGCCACGCAGCCATTGTTCCAGGTGTAAATGCGCGTTCCAGCATACCTCACCACATACATTCAGTGCCTACATGTTCTTGGAAACAATAGGAAGTAAGAAACGATAGCAAAGGACAGTGGGATGAGGATGGAGGAAAGAGAGGGGGCTAGGAAAGGAAGCAGGGGAGGAGATGAAGAGGCAGGACACAAGGCATCCAAGGGGAAAACGACGAGGAGTCAGAAGGACTTGCGCAGCGACTGTGAAACTATCTCATTTTTATCTTGTGAGAGGACTTCCGAAGTGATCCGCACAACCTAATTATTTTCAGCTAATAAAAGCAACATATGCTAAGACAATAAAAGGCCTTATTGGACACCTATTCATTAAAGGGGAGCCGTAAAAGGAGCAGGACACTGGCACCAGGATTAGCTTTTAAAAGGGCTTTTCTCTGCCTGGAAATGGTCTTCCTTTAGCATAGCCCACCGTAAAAGATCTGAATTATACATGAAGAGGTCGGCCTGCTTTATTGGGAGTCATCTGCATTTTTCCCATTTTACCTGAGCAGTGGACGGTGGCTCAAACTTTGGAGGGTTAGAACTCAAGAGTGGGATGCAGCGGTGTGTGGTTTCAAATGAAAGAAAAGTAACAGGAATAATGTGGTAAAATATGATTCAAATAGTCAGCTATATTCTGTGATAGACAACAATGGAAAGTAACAACTCCCCAAGAGAAGACTTTCCTTATACATAATTTTAAACCTATAAGAACTGCTTGTCTAATGTAGAATTAATGTATTCATCTTCTATCACTTCAACTTATCAGAGGGCCTACTTTGTACCTGAGGCGGGGGACACCCTGGAATATTGCCTTTTAAATGCAGCGCTTACAGGTAACATTCACTTTCACATTCTTTCTCAACAAGCAATTTAGACTCACCAATTTGATGTAAGCATGGAATAACATTGGCACTGGAAGAACCCAGGGAGGACCTGTAGACTTGAATGATGTCACACAATTTCAAGCATGGTGGCATAGTGGTTAGCACTCCTGCCTCACAGCAAGAAGGTCCCGGGTTCAATTCCCGGACCGGGTAGGGCCTTTCTGTGTGTTTATATGTTTATGTTTATATGTTTCTGTGAGTTTATATGTTCTCCCTGTGTCTGCTCCGGTTTCCTCCGGGTGCTCCGGTTTCCCCTACCACTAAAAACCTGTACAACAGGTCCCCCATGGGGCCAGGACTCCCCTGCAAAAGAGATTCTGAATCTCAGTGGGACTTTCCTGGTTAAATAAAGGTCAAATAAAAAAATAAATAAAAAGAGTAAACAGTGGTGTGAGTCTGTAGGTACAGTACGGCCAAATGCTGCTGTAAATATTGGGGGACAAATTTTTGGTTCATTAACAGCTTTTCTCTATTAAATTCAGATTGCCACACCAGGCAATAACATGTCTACAAGAGTAAATGTATGTTCTATGGGTTAAATATTTAAGCTTTATTATAACGTAAGACTTGCTACATACACTATATTTCCAAAAGTTTTTGCACACCCACCCAAATAAATGAATTCAGAATGGTGTGGGGTTATTTTTAGGAGCCAGGCTTGGCCCCTTAGTTTCAGTGAAAAGAACTCTGAATGCTTCAGCAGAAGAGATACTGGACAATTCCATGCTCCCAACTTTGTGGGAACAGTTTGGGGATTGCCACTTCCTGTTCCAACATGACTGTGCACCAGTGCACAAAGCAAGGTCCATAAAGACATGAATGAGTGAGTTTGGTGTTGGAAGAACTTGACTGGCCTGCACAGAGTCCTGACCTCAACCTGACAGAACACCTTCGGTATGAATTAGAGCAAAGACTGTGAGCCAGGCCTTCGTCCGACATCAGTGTCTGATGTTGGACAAGAACATCAGACATGTAGATGTCTGACGTAGACAGATGCAAAGGGTGGGCCGACATCATATTAAACCCTATGGATTAAAAATAGGATGTCACTTAAATTTATATGCACATATAGGCAGGTGAGCTAATACTTTTGGAAATATAGTGTATTTTTTGTGGGTGGCACGACAGCACAGTGGTTAGCACTCTTGCCTCACAGCAAGAGGGTTCTGGATTCGAATCCAGGACCAGACGGGGCCTTTCTTTGTGGAGTTTGCATGTTCTCCCCGTATCTGTGTAGATTTCCTCCAGGTATTCTGGTTTCCCCTACTACCATAAACATGTGGGTCAGGTTGGATCATTGTGGCGGTGTGCACAGTCACAGTGGCTCAGGACTAATCCTCCATCTGATCTACCCAATTTTGTTGTGCACCTTGTATATATAATAACAAATAAAGCACTTTACTTTACATAGGCATGCATATGCTATTGTCAGACTTAGTGCAGGCCAGTGGGGACAGTGGATAACAGTACTTGGGCACAGCATGGCTCAAATATTCTTGGTATGAGAGCACCCTAAAAAGTACTTCTGCCTCACACCATTGACTGCTCATAATTACTTTACTTTTCATAACCTGGCCAGTTTTTCATATTTTGTTTACAAAGCCACCAATGTAGTACATCTAATACACTAACGCTAAACATGTTCATACTATATACAATAAAATCCCACTTAAAAAATCCCTGAATATGTGTTTAAGGAAAGAAATGCTCAAATGCAAAGTTACATATCGCTAACGACAACCATTCAGCCACGGTAAGATAAGGCCCTAATTCACAAAAGTTGGTTAAGTTGGTAACACCTGGTCGAGATAACGCACAATGGTGACTCACGGCTGACAGTTTGACACACTCAAGTCATTATTCCATATGGTCAATGTACTATAAGTGTCAGTGTGTTTCTATTATGAGCCGAGCGATGCTGTCCGTGTGATGAGCTGGTGTAATAGGGCCACCTCCTCAGTGATGCTCCAGCTAATTGGTCTCCCGCGGCAACCTGACATATTCACACACACGCGCATGCACATTCAGGTGTGGATCATATCAGGAAACGCACACACACGGCAGAGAGTGAAGGTGTTCTACCCGCTGTACACTGCGCAAACACTGCCACGCACTAGAGCCATGCACAGGCAGCCCGCCGAGCACATCTCCAAATTAACTCATTATCACACTGCTGACTCCCGGTGACGAATGACACCAGACCTGCTCGCACTGCACCTACTGTAAAATACTGCAAAGAGTCAAAAAATAGAGGCAGGAAAGGCCTACTGTAAAACACACAAGCAATAGCAGTGTTACAGAACATCACAAAAGTGCAACACTCCTGTTCAAGCAGTGACAAAATGTTCAAAGAAAGGATATCTTTAAAAGGTAACAGAAAATAAAAGATTAAGTTTTAAGTTTTAAAGTATTTGGAGTTTATCTTCCTCCATGCACACAGTCCACAGTACAAGTGTTAAAGGTGTTTACATTATAGTTTGGTGGTTTGGGTTATCACAAAATTTTACTGTTTTACTTCAGGGTTTCTGCAGGGTACGACAAGTTGACCTGGATAAATGGAGAGGGTTGTGTCAAGTAGGGCATCTGGTATAAAACCTACAGCACATCAGTATGCAAACTGCTGCACTGTAGAAGGAAGATAATTTGCTCTGACGACCCCCAGAGGGCTAAGCCGAAAGGAAAGAACAAATCAAACCATTTTGAAATAAACTGGGACATTCGTGATGTATTGCTGAAGTATGAGAGGTTAAACTTCATCTTTGACTGCTCACACAGGACAACAGCGGCACACTTACCTGAGCCACTTCGTGTCTGCTGTAACAACGAGAAAACGCCTAACCTCGCACTGACCCGGCCAACACTGTACCACTCCAAGGTAAAAGGTAAAAAAGTGCCTTAAAAGAGGACATTCACAGAGTCTGGGCTCCTCATTTATCCACTCCTCCAAAACCATTCTCCTCGCCCTCCTCCCCCCCTCTGCGTGCTGGAGGTCGACACAGGGATGTTCTGTTTTAAATAAGAAGGCAGCACTGGCCCATTAAACTCTGATCGTAATGATATTAATTTGGCAGGAACGTGTCATTTTCACAGGAGAGCAACTAGCTGAAGTGTCATTACGCTCACACACACACACACCAGCCGATACACACCAGGAACATGTCACAGGAGAGCAGCTAGCAGTAACATTATGAGAGAGTCGCTGGGATCTGCTAATGGCATAGATTAGTGTGCCCTTGGTCACAATGGCTACAATGGAGTGAGTGAAGCTTATATCAATGTCTTCCCCTCTTCCTCACCTCCTTCTTTTGCTTCTGACCCCAACTTCTGCACTGACTAACTGCTCCAGACTGCTGCCGGATGACTACAGCAGACCGAAAGCCCAGAAGGGTGGTACATATTAATCACAGTGGACTATATGTGGAAAGGAATAGCAATGATTTTAGTATGCAAGAGAAGCAACACAATAAGGTTTTTCTGTGTATGGATTATTGTTAATGGGTGTCTAATTAGCACTGAGGGACTTACTAATCTATACTGGAATAAAAGTGAGATGGCGTGAAAAGTTTAGGTTGTCGCCACAGGCCATTCTGGACTGAAGCCTCTTTATCCAGGCTTGGGACCAGCACATTGGAGTCCTTGTGATTGGAGTTATGGCCATCCGGGAACCAAACAGAAAAAGCTGTGAAAGCCAATAAAAAAGTTAGAATTTGGACAGAAGGTTGACAGTGGAACAGGAGGTATACAGTAGTGGGTCATATGTGTAAGGGAATTTAGTGCTATGCTTGAGTTGTAAAGAACAGGCTGGAGACTGGAGACTCTGAGGCAGGAGAGGTTTATTTACCATCAGTAAGAGACCAGGAGACAGTGAACACTCAACACATTGTGGTAGTATTGACTATTTAAGTCTAGATATGCTTCCACTGTAGGAGTTTTTAATAACCTAAGATGATGGAGGCCTTAGACTGGATTATCCACAAAGAGATGTCAACAAGGACTGAACAAGAGATGTCCTTGGCTTGGCTGTGCAGGGGACATTTCTTTCCCTAACAATATGGTAACTGAGAGGTTGGGGGTTCAATCTTTGGGCAAGAGACTAATTATGAAAGTACATGTCATTCAGAATCACCAATCCTAAATGAATGATAGTTAAGGGACAGTCTGTAAGTGTGGGCCCTGCAAATAATCATCCTGAGGATGACCAGGGTGTACAATGTAGGATTCTAAAGGCTTTTGGGGTGGAACAAACTGACTCACACTGACAGTTGCTTACGTTCAGATTCAGTCAAATAAAGTGAAACATATTTAAGCAGTACTACTGGGTGACGTATGCTAAAGTTTTATACACAGAAGTTGACACTGGATGCATGATTGTTGCATAGGACTGTGCCAGCCTTTTGTGCTGGTTCACCTGATGTATTTACCTCTCTGTATTGGTATGCTGATCCATGTGTTGTGAGTGTGTATCACTGTGTCCCTGTTAACACATCTACATGTGTGTTTGTGTGTGTCCACGCTGACCCCATCTCACACTCCTGACCGCTTGAATGCAGGCTGCATAAATTAGCACTGATGCTCTGCGATGTAATTATGCT
The DNA here is from genome assembly GCA_020698575.1 of Bostrychus sinensis. Classification (NCBI taxonomy): domain Eukaryota; kingdom Metazoa; phylum Chordata; class Actinopteri; order Gobiiformes; family Eleotridae; genus Bostrychus; species Bostrychus sinensis. The sequence continues at coordinate 28,481,582 of CM036251.1, read as the reverse complement.
GCTGTCAGGACAGCCCCTCCACTCAAATTCATTTTAATACAGTTGGTCTCCAAGGTTACCGACCGGGGGTCACCTTCGGTGTCAGCCCCTATGGATCTCACCCATGGAACAATCTGAGGGTCTGCTCTGAAGAACAGCATCATAACATGACGCTCAACCTCACCTCATCAGAAGAGAAAAACACTACTTACTGAGGTCGAGGTGGAAAAAACACTGCAGGACATTTGGGTTACAGGCAAGTGGCAGAAAAAAATTGAGTGGAGAACTTAAATAGTAGAAAGAAGAATCATTAAAGTGGGGCAGGAGAACACAACTGGCCAGGGTTATGGTGTAGAAGGGCAAAGAAGGGGTAGTAGTGGAAGCAGTAGTAGAGATTAAAAATGAGAGTAAATGAGTAAAGGATAGGGCCAGAGGGTTGGGGGACAAGGAGAGGCTGAGGGAGTGTCTCTGTGGGCAGATGGCGCCCTGTATTCTCATTTGTCCTGCTACAGTGTGTGTGTGCTAACACTAACCTCCAGGGCAGAATCCTGCACACAACACGCTCTCAATTAGCCGCTAACACAGAGCATAAGAGGGAGGGGCACTGTCTGTACCCCTAGAGTTTAACACTACAAACTGCAAAATAACCCCTTGGATTAACCACTGATGTAAGGTTAGCCTGGAGAGTCAGTTGTCTAAAGTCAGCCCCATTTAACACCCATCCATAAGTGGACGGTGTTACCATTTATTGCCAATATTATACACAACGTCCACTAAGATTCCCCCAGACCTCTCCTGCTGGTCCACCATCTTTAAGTGTTGAGTGTGTAGCCTGGCTGTGTGGCCGGGGTGACTTTGACTGCCTGTGTAATAGTTACGGCAGCACGCTTTGTTAGCTGCAGGTAATTTATGGTTGAACTGGCCTGATAGTGTGATACGATCGACTGCCCCGACTGTCTTTACCAGCCAGGCCCCAAAGACACACAGGAAGACTCTACCGGAGAAAGATGGGGAAAGATACTGCTGTACATAAGGTTGCTTGAACTGTTGCTACAGGGCTTTAGATTTTCGACCACGAGATGGAGAAAAATAATCAAGCCTAAATGACAAAACATGGTGGGGAATGAGTAATACAGGAAAATGAAAGAGTTGCGGAGCAGTTAAGTTCACAGCATCTCTCTCGAGGTGCGCCCAGAATTAGATTGCATTAAAGAGTGACAGTCCATTCATCTGAACCACACCAAGACGGAACATTTAGTTAATTGAATGATTAATAAATTCAGCTCAGTCACACTATTTCACTCTGTGGGCTTTGGATAAAAATGTCTGCCAAACGGAATACATCATATATCATTGGTTTGAAATTCTCCGCCTCACATTGAGCACAAGTCGAAACTTGGCGGACTGTATACGCATATATGTACAAATACTATTGGCCCAATAGAGACAACAGCAAGACATAAGTCAGTAACCTGTTTCAAGGAATACAAAAGGTTACAACATTTAAAGCACAAAACTGTCTGTCATAGAAAAGACAGAAAAGGCTGAATGACTTCATTGTTTAACATTTTCAATTGTTTCCATGATCAAATGATTGTTTGAATGAATGTACACCAATCAAGCATAACATTACAACCACCTGCATTATTGGTGGTCATAATGTTATGTATGACCACCTGCCTAATATGCAGAAGCCCATACACCGCAAACTGTGATGCACAGTGTATTCTAGGGCTGCAACAACTAATCGGATTCATTAATTATAATCAATTATCAAAATAATCATCAACTAATGTAATAATCGTTTAATCGTTAACTGAGGTATTCATAGACTCAGAAACATGCCATGTGCTGAGAAAGGAGGTTTATTACCAAGACAAAGCTGTAAAGTAAGAAAAACTGTTAAAAACAATGTACATTTTGTGTTTTTTGATTTAAAATATCTTTGTGTGTGCTCTATCCAGACGTTCTCCAGTGACATAGTTGTAGACTTGTCTGGGTCAAATTTTCACATTTTTTAACAGGAACTATAACATACCACAAGTTTTTAATCAATGTAACCACACACGCTTCACGATCCAATTAATCATAATTTAAAAAAAAAATTTAAAAAAAGATTATCAAAATAATCGTTAGTTGCAGCCATAGTGTATTCTGACACCTTTCTATCAGAACTTTTTTTTGTTTTGTAATTTGAGCAACATTGGCTCATCTGTTGGATGGGTGTAGATGGAAGCATAAAAACCAGACCCATGTGATATTATTATAACTGTCAGCTCTTATGATGTACAGTGGGATTGCATCCTGTGACTAAACACACTGATCCTCGTAGTAATAAGTACTTTGCACACAATTTAATTATATTTCAGAAGTAGCAATAACCGTAGCAGCAGCAGTCGTAGTTGCAATAGTCTCAGTAGTTGTATTACCAGTACAAGCCAAAAACAATTGCTTTATTCTTTCATCATAGCTTTAAGGAGCCCCAGTTGGCTGAAACCCATTCCAGCAACTAAGAGCCTTCGGCAGGGTATAGCCTGGGCAATGCCCAATTAGACACAGAGACACGGACAGACAACAATTCACTCCCTTATTCATTCACTAGGGGCAGTTTAAATTCACCAGTTCCCCTAACACATGTATATGTTTGATAGCACGAGTACCCAGAGACAATAGAGAAGGCTGCAGATTCAAGTTCAAGAGATTGTGTGTCAGCCTGTCCGAGGATCAAACTCACAACCTCCTTTCTTCTCATCTCTACGGTGGCCCTGAAGAGCAAGTCACACAAATGAGAACTGAAACATGCACACAAATTCAGAAATACACAAAATAGAAAATAAGCACACAAATTTATAAAGACACACGCAAATTAGAAAACAAGCATGCAAATTTGAAAACTCGCATACAAATTCTGAAACACACACAAATTTGAAAACACACACACACTGGTCTTTTTCTTGTGTGTTTCTGAATGTATATACATGTTTTTTGTATTTGTGTGCATGTTTCCAAATTTGTATGTGTGTGTTACTGATTTTGTTGATCTGACATTCCCTTCAGGGCCACCATACAGCTCACTACATGCTGGCTTGTTTCATAGCTAGCAACAGATGTACGTTGAGTTGTTTGAATTCTACCCATGTTATTTTGTGTTTCGTCATCCGACAGATGAAGTGTAGTTGCTAGCTCATCATTACGACAACTTAAGTCCTTCAAACTAAAGTATTATAGCCACTGGAGATCCTGAACAGCAGTTGTCTTTCCTAACACAGACAGGCACCAGCAGTCTGCCGTCCCACTAAGCTCCATCTTTCATCCCAGAAGGCGCTTCTCCGCTACCTCGTCCTGCAAGAATGGCTACCACAATTTAGCCTGACAGGTCCCGACTTCCGCTAACCTTTTATCTTGCACCTTCAAACAGAATGAGCTCGCTTTCATAAAAGAGGTTGAGTGGCAGGTACGGAGACAGTGCTGTGATATGGACATGCATTTTGTCCTGTTTAAATACACTAATGGAGCATAAGAGGCCCATCAGTGGGACAGGTGTGAATGGAACAAGACTAAAAAAAAAAAAAAAAAAAAACAGACACTCAAATCCTGAGACACAAGAGAGCTGGGGATTACATCAGATAAGAAAGAGATGAACCAGAGGGCAATAGTGACGTATACTTTGACCTTAAAAGTACAACCCCAAGTTGGAAAAGTTATAATGGTGTGTTAAATATAAATCTCACAAAACCAGACTTTAATCACAATAGAACATAAACAACATTTCAGATGAAACAGATACTTTTCAATTTCATGACATCAACATATCTGGGAGAGGGGTGACAAAAGGCTGGAAAAGAAAATTTTGCTATTAAGAAACAGCTGGAGGAGCATTTTCCAATTTTCGATCATGTGACATGACGCAACAACCCAACACCCACGCTAGCAGGTTCCAAAAGTGTTCACATGCGGGATTAGAAGAATGACTCAGGACGAGATGCCTCCAAGGAGTCTCTGAAGGAAAGATCCTGGCGGTTGGGAAACACCCATTGTCTGTCAACACACTTATTCATGCCACAAGTTATAGCTGTATCATGCAAAGAAGCTCAACATCTGAACATGCAGTCTTCTCTGGGCCAACTAGCTGTGCATTTTTTTAATTTTGGTTCATCTGACCATGGAACTGTTTTCTATTTTGCTATTTTTTTTCAAATGAGATGCCAGCATTTCTGGATCATGTTCAAGTATGGCTTCTTTTTTTCCATAATACAAGTCTGAGTTGGATTTGTGCGAACTGTGCAATAACATCTGGAAGTGTTCCTGATCCATGCAGTGATTTCCAGAATAATTCCTATTTTTAATGCAGTGCCGCTTGAAGACCTGAATATTTTGAACAATGAATAAATCCAGTACTAAAAATACAGTCTGCCTTACTAAAATGCTCCTTTTAGACCCCTAAGTTTGTGGTTATTATTTTTCAGGAAATGGTAATATATCTCACCTGATATGTTGTTTATGTTACAATCTATTTAATTATTACAGTCTGTTTTTATTTACCTTTTACACTGTGTCACGTCTATTTCAGAATTGGGGTTGTAGAACTGATTTGACACCGTTTCCCTTTAGTGCAAATGCTAGGTGCAGAACAACTGATTGATATTAGCAAAGATGAACTGATTTTCCCTGAGCCAGAACACTCCAATTTCCACGTTACATTAGCACACAAAACACAAGCACACACACTTACAGCTTATAGACCCAGTAGGCAGTCTTTTGAATAGATGGCACCTGCATACAGGAGAAGGGGGCACACAAATAGGATTGGAGAGAGTGGGTGGGGGGAGAAGGGGGAGGAGAAAGAGGTGGGTGTATGCAGTTGCAGGACGGGGGCGACTCCATAAATAGGATTGTGTAGGAAGCAGGGCGAACTAAATAGGATTGTAATGTACAGCAAAGGATGTATAAATAGGATATGGGAGTCATAGCAGTGTTCTCACTAGTTCCAGGTCCCAATGGTGTAGGAGGTCTCTGGGCCGGTGCTTTATGCAAGTGCATGTGTGTGTGTACATGTGGAAGTAAAGGCCATTAATGTAGAGGCTAATCTTGAGGCACCTGTCTCCTCAGGCAGAGAGTGACCTCCACAAAGCAGGTTCACCCGTGTTTGTCCTCGCGTCCAATTCCTCTTTTACCCCCCAACACTTTCCACCATCCTTCTAAAACCATTCCCCCGCACTCACTTCTATACCTCATCAGAGTTATTTATCTTTTGTGTTGCCGACCTCTTTAAACATTCAAAACAAAGCTATGGCCCTACTGTACTGTGTTCACCAAGGTGTGGACCAGAGGAATAGATCAGTAACAGTGGAAAAGTTTAAAGCCTTGTTGTAAAGGTGAAGACATACTGTTGGCAAAAAGATTAGAAATAGGTCTAATGGAGAATCAGCTTTATAACTAGCACTTGGAGATTGGAGACCACCACTAAGGCAGCGTTCACAAAGATATAGTGCCCAGACCTGGACTCAAACTGGAGGATTTTCTAGCTCTATCCACAGAGCTTTAATCTCCCTCTATTTCACACTGGAAAAATCCAAACCAAATCCACACCTAATAATTGCTTCCACAACACATTCCTGAAATGTCCTGAAAATTCAAACCAAATCCCACCATTGGAGGCGTCTTGGTGGCTCACCTGGTAGTGCGAGTACCGTGAAGTGACCCAGGTTCGATTCTTCGCTCAGGCTCCATGTCAGTTCCCATCTCTCTGTTCTCTTTTCTGTCTGTACTTTCTATTATTCATGGTCGCCATAGTGAACCAGTTGCATGGTGATTTGGCAGGTTTTTACATCAGATGCTCTTCCTGACAAGCTACATACTGTGAGTATGTGGGGTGAATGCTTAGGCCGCTGTGCTGCTCTTGCTCCTCTTTTCTGTCTGTAATAAAAACTTTTTTTTTAAAGAAATCTGACAATTAACAGTCAATCACAACAACCATCTAACCCTAACAGCAGAAACATAACCTCCACGGTGGAAGTAATAACACAATCTAGCCTCAGAAGCCTCATTTAAAAAGTTTAATCCCTAATAGACTTTGTGCATCATGTTCCGTCCACTCTTTGCTGTCCTCCTTCTGAAACCTTTACCCTTTCACTTCCACACCTCGTCAGTGTGATTTGTCTTTCCTTTTCCCGGCCCCTTCAAACAGGTAAGCTGCCACTCGTGCTGGGCTTACACGGATTCCCCTCTGAGAAAAGGTCGATGGTCAACACTTCGTGGCTTTTTGTGCGCTCCTCTCCGGTTCGACTTTAGGGTCAGTGGGCTTTGGGAGCTGTCAGCGCAGTGGAGGTGTCTGCTGGCTGACGGACTGGGGTCAAAGGTCAGGGGTCAGGAGTTAAAAGGGCAGGACGTGACCCTAAAGACAAACAGCATGGGGAGAGGGTCATAGTCCTGGAACAGTCTGTCATTCTCTACACAGGGGGTAATGTAATGTTGGCATACAGTGTGTCTATGGAAGGCAGTGGCTCTTTAGCAGTTTCCATTGAGTGTATGGATTTGACAGTGAAAGCAGAGTGCATGCTATTTTTCCTTTTCCCATGCTATAGCCATGGAACAATATGAGCGTCTAACTGGATAATAACCTTGAAATAAATGTCAGTATCGCTGTATCATGCTGAAAAAATCTAAATATAAAAAGAGCAAAAAGCAAATAAAGTTTCCTGTTGGGCACACCACCTTCCTCCCAACATCATTTTACATGCAGATACTGGTGCCACACAGGTGTGTCAGTGTGAAAGGGTCTATACAGTGCGACTGTCAGTTGTTCTCAAACTGTGGTACAGGTACAACCGGTGGTACACAGACTTCTTTTGGTGGTACTCAAAAGTCTTTAAATGTTTAAGCCTTGTTTCATCTAAAAGCAGTTTTATTTCTGCTTTAGTTCTGCAAATGTTGTGGCTTAAATTAAGTGTAGATCAGTGCTTGTTCCTGGTTTAGTCCTGGTTTAGTCCTGGGTTAGTCCTGGTTTGGACCTGCTTTTGTCCGGGATTGGTTTAGTTCTAGTTTAGTCACTGTTTTGTCTTAGTTTAGGCCTGGTTAAGTCCTGGTTTGTCCTTATGTCCACCAAATGGTCTTTGTAGTCCTGGTACTTTGAAAACCAAATATATATATATATATATATATTTGAGGTGGTACTTGGTGTGAAATTTTTGAAAATCACTGGTTTAGGGTATATTATTTTCTCTTGTTCTTTGGTTCCCCACAGATGAGCACCTACAGTACAGTTGTAGGACACACAAAACAAATGCCAATTAGAATCCAAGTACAAAAAGACATGTTTTTGAATTGTGAAACTATAATTACAATTTCATCCAAGGCTCTTTTCATAGAATTTCTCTCATAAAAAAAGACACCACAAACATTCCACCATATGTCATGTTTGTTTGCTCTGAAGTTACTTCAAGAGCATGAAAATGGTCAGCACTTCTGTCTCACAGCAGAAAGGTTAGAAGAATGATCCCTGCACAGGTTGACAATGGCCTTATGTGGAGTCTGCACGTACTCCCCATGTTATTTTGGGTTATCTCTGGGTACTACAGCTTTGAGTACTACATGCTTGTCAGTTTTGTCTCTTCTGTGGACAAGATTGTCCCTGGTTCACCCCCCATAACACCCAAACCAGCCTGGATAGGTTCCAGCCCACCCAAAATGAATGTATCCTTCTGTATAAAACTGAATGCCTTTTTATTTACAACATTTATAGTTCTTAGTCAATGTAATGCCTCCGTCCTTATGATTACATGACAAAGCCAAGGTAACTCCATGCACTATGAAAACATCTTTTCTATCAGGCAGGGCAACAACGCATGCAAAGCCTGATAAAAGCACAGGCAGTTAGTCACACACAGTAAACAATACATCCATGGGCTCGTATTCATATCATCATATTTTAAGCGTCAAGGTAACTGCGTATGTTTGTGCATGGAACCCTGGAGAGCCCCGCTGCCTCCAACAGACAGGTAATGGATGGCAGCACTGGAAGAGACTGAGGGGAATTAAGATAAAGATGAAAACCAAGTCGCCCGGGCCGCACCGCTGTCTGTTTATCATGAATTAAAACATATCACATCGCGTACACTTAGGATTTCTGATGGATTTATATACAAAGACGCACTTCAGCGGCGGAATAAATGTTTGGACAGTGGTGGCTCTTTAAATAATTGATCTATGAATCACACACAAGAGATCCACTAAATTATGAAGACAAATAAACTGGCCATATATCAGTGCCCTATTAGAGAGTGTTAAGCATATTTAAGCAGATAGAATTGTATCCGCCCGGACAAGAACATTAATATTTTGCTCTGAGGTGTTCTGCATACAGATTGCGCAGGGCCGAGGCAGCCACAATTATATTTTGCCAAGCTTTAGTCAGAGGTAATAAAATGGCTCTCGAATTATTCTGGAGTAATTGCAGGTGAAAGTGGCTTCATGGAAAGTATGAGCTCTATGGTTAAGTTATTGCCAACACAAGGCTATAACAAAGCAATTAGGGCAGAGGTGTAACTACAGAAGAAATACGCAAACCCAAGTAATTTAGGCCTCTTACGGACAGTTTTTGAAGAATTTTCTAAACCCTGGTTTGCTCTGCCAAAGGTTTGGTTATTGCCATCATTGGTTTGTTGGTTTTTTTAGTGTTTCCAGCAATGGTAATATTCATGAGGTGGATACAAAACAATGTAAAACTGAATCCAGGAATTTTTTAAAGGATTCTGTACCATTCCAAATAATGGAACAAATGAATACTTTTAGTGGATTCTTTACCATTTTAAAATATAAGGGCTTTGTGGCGGATTTGCACGAAGTGTTTACAACCAAAAAGAAGATCCCCAGTTTGAGTACAGATTTGAGCACTATATCTATACCATTGCAAGTAAGGTAAGTTAGGGCCAATGCCTTGGTGGAGTAACCTGGCAAAGGCCAGATTGATATAATGTTAGCAAAGAGTTGCTAACGTTATATATCAATCTGGAATGACTCCCTTTGAAAATGTTTGTGAAGGGGCAGGACATTCAGTAGAATACTTGTAGGTGATTGGATAAAGCTTCAGGTTTGTAGCTAAACAACAAACTGCTATGACAGTAAAACAACACAGTAAAGACACTGCTAGAAGATTTTTGCTGTTTTGTAAATGTAGAGCAGCATACCTTATGTTTTTATGCATCACTATGGTGTTAACAAGTATCGCTAAAAGCGCTTGTTGTTGTTGGCAAACCTAAAACTCGTCCACTCACGGCAGTACTGCCACACCATTGGCCCAGTCGCCACAGGTCTGAACACAAATGGATAAGCGGGAGCAGGACATGAATTTGTGAACTTAAAATTTCATGACAATCCGTCTTGCTGTGCAAGGTACTTGGTGGAGGTCTGTGCTCCCCAAAACCTTTAGTTCATAACTTTTGTTTTGTAAAAACCAAGACACTTTTTATTTGCTTGAATTATTTTAAAAAGGCTTTATTTTATGTGACTATATCATAAAAAAGCTTTAAAAACATACGGTAACGGGCTGAATTGAAATTTAAAGGCTGAAATAGCCACATTAAATAAAGACTTTTTCCATGAAATTACATGGTTTTTCTTTAACTTTTTGCAAGACTTTGCACCATATTTGTCATGACACAGTGGTCAAATGGCAGAAAAAACTTGTACAGATAAACTGTACGGTTAAAGGAAAAGAGAAAATAAAGCCAAGCAAGGGATCACATTGGACACACCTGGACTTGTGAGTTTTTATGATAGCGCTTTACTCTAAAATGTAGGAGCTCTATAGAGAAAAATTAGGCAAAAACAGCAAAGAAACAAGAAAAGTTACATGAGTTTTGCTTTTTTCTAACAAAAACTTTCTGATCACTTTGGACTTTCTCTTTGTGGAGTACCTTTATTTTGTACTTAGGGATTTTTTTTATAGGTATGTTACTCTTATGTTGTGTCTTTTGACATGGCAATGTGGGCAGCATGATTGCCTCCTTCATGATAAGGCTGGGTGTAGTAAAAGTAGTGGTGTAGTATTAGAAATTTTGGAGTTAAAATATATATATATACTTTAAAGGTAATTTGTGTTAAATTTACTGAGAATCTTTAATTTTATTGTTTTACTTTTGGTGAGTACACTTTTACTTTTATTGGGTTTATCTAGTACGTTTACTTACAGATTTTTGGTACCTCCTTCTCTGCCACTGGATTTCAGCACTCTATTCATGCAAAAATAACTGCTTTGCCAGATTTAAATATTAAGTTACGTGCAAGTATAAAAAAAAAGGTGTGGGTAACAGGCAACCAATTCCCAAAAGTTGGTCTAGCCACTCTCACCAGTGCAAACATACGTCATACATCCACGCTCTTTTGAAAGTTCACGCACCGCTGAACTAAGTACATAATGAAGTGTGACATATCAAGCAAAGGGGCTAATGGGGTGTGAAGTCATTAGTGAACTCTGTCTGTCGCACACAAACGCTGCAGTCTGGAGCAACACACCTATTCCCCCAGAGTGTGAACGGGACAAGTCCTCTAGGCGATCCTCTCTCCCAGATTATATCACTGAACTGTGTTTCACACCAGCTCCAAAATAGACTCCTGAATGTATCATACAATGCAAGTATGCTCATGCCGTCATTATCACAAGCACAAATTGACGCTGTAACAAATGCCTATATTTGTTAACTTGACGCAGCTCGTATAATGTTGTCTGCATTGAAGCCCGGTGAGAGAGTCTACAGCAGGGGGAAAGGCTGTAAAAGCTTGTCAGTCACTCTTAATTATTCTAATTGCTGAGCTCAAGCTTCATGCCAAGGCTTAGGCATTCCCCTGGCATGTGCACACAAGCCGCCCTGTCACACACACACACACACTTCAGTCAGCGCCTTGAAACCTCTCTCCTCGTCTCGTTCTGTCCTCCCCACATCTCCATACACGAGTCGCTCCTTTCATACTCCGGCTCTATCAGCATGCCTCCACCCTCTGAGCACCACCCATCACAACACAAGCCTTCTGCCTGCACACTCTCTCTCCCCCACAGCCACTCCTCTCCTCTCCACCCCTCCGTTCCTCCCCAACCGGATTAAAAGTACTTTTCATTACCCGCGCCGGAGATATGGCACTTAAAAATCACCCCATTATCATTTTTCACCCAGCAAACAGCACCCACTCTCACAGAGACATAATTACCACACCCTGTCATAGGCGAGAGATGGAGGCTGCTGATTTCCAGCCAGGCCGCGCGTGGGGGCGAGTGCGCGTGTAAGAAACTGTTGCCTGTCCGCCTGCCTGCCTGCTTCTCTTATTGATATTAAAAGCGCTGCATAAACGAGCATTTAAAATGGCTGTCAGAGGAGGAGGAGGAGGAGAGAGGATCCACTCCAATCACGAACTGCAGCACACATCACTGGATCTCCTTCCCGCCTTGGCACATGGTAATGGCCTGGAATAACAGAATGCAAGCCGGATGAGTCGCATTCCCACGTTTGGAAGTTGTGTGAGGCTGCAGTGGAGATGGGAGAGAGTGAGTGATAGAGCTGCCTTTAACCAGTCAACACTTAACACCTAATGAATTGGGAGTTATATGATGAATTGAATTTATGGCAATGCTTGTTCTTAATGGCTTCAAATTGTACGGCTGGAGAAAGACGACTCAACTCATTCACACCAATATTCATTTGGAAAAGCAATCCTTATTTAACAGCTGTTTACACAACACCTGCTCTGAGCGCTCTCTTCAAAACAATCTGAATTCATTTAGATATTCTCAGCTGTAGTACTGTACAGTAAATTAAAGAATAATGATACACAAGAGGAAGCGATAGCAGAGGTCTGCACTGCTCCAAAACATAAGACTTTTTTTTAACAACTCAAGACGGGGTTTAAGGAAGCAAGTGACGCCAATCAAGCAATTTCTACACGTACATTTGAAGTTTAACTTGAAGAAAATGAGGACAACATTGCTCACAACAAACAACAGATCAAGATTAAACATCCAAATGAAGTAGGTTCAAGACAAAATTTTGCATTTAGTAGGTATTGTGGTAACCCCCCTGCAAGTGACCAGCCATGACACAGAAATCTCCAATTTATCCAATCAGGTAACCTAAACATGTTAACTGTCAGTACTACTAAACCATTTAGGGCTGTAAGAAAATTCAGAAAAATTGATATATCATGATATTTTATTTGGGGATACTGTATCAATATTAAAAATGTCTGTATCAATAATTTGGTATCTTCTTTTACTGAAAAAATATCTAGTAAAAACAGAAACATACAGTTGACAACATTTTATTATTTTAAATTCTCACACCACTGTCATGTTATTGCTTATTTGGAAAAAGGAAACATGTTTGTGCAGTACGGTGGCTGTTTTTACTGTTTTGTTTATGAAAAAAATATATATATTTCATCACATTTTGTGCATGTAGTGGTGTACAAGTATACAGGTGAGGTTTTCCAAAAAAAAGAAAATTTGCAGTATATTGCCTTTGTTATAGCATACTGATATTCAGTGTTGGACAAAGTACTTTACATCATTATTTCAATCAAAGTATAGATCCTCTTGAAGTGGGGGCTTTAAAAAATACTCAAGTATTTAAAGTACTTTAATGCATTTAAATGACTGCAGTCAAGAATAATTGGATTAAATTTCTGCTACATCCAAAAATACATTTCCATACTTTCTTAATCACACCCTCTAAAAAGAGATGTCAAACTTATTTTAATCTAATCCTATAGAGTCAGGTCTAACCCAAGTCTAAACTGAGATGAATCCATGTTAAAATCAGGAGTATGCAGACAATAACTGAAGGTAGCAACTGTAAACCAGTACTGAACCAGGTTTTAAAGTATAAGTCTTAAAGTATAAATGAAAATTAGTACACTAGAAAGGCCCTAGAAATGTAGTGGAGTAGAAGATCTAAAATTTATATTTCAAATGTAGTAAAAATAATATGTTTCCTACTAAAATACTACTCAATTAAAGTCCAAATTCTCAAAAACTTTACTTAAAGGTACAGGAAACTGCATGCGCTTGTACGTAGTCATGCTTGCATGCATGTTTACCTCATATCTCGGGACATATGTGGGTCATTTTTATGACCTATAAAAATATACATACTGCTCATAGCACCTTTAAGTACAGTAATCAAGTAGAGTTTTACGTCACTGGCCATATATCAATAGGCTATCGTGATGCTTATTGTGATGCATATCAAATCACCAGATTGTTGCCAATGCATAACCCTACTTACCCCAACCAAAAGTTTTTCAATAGAAATGTCAGAGCTTTATGAACATTTTCTAAGTCACAAATCTCACAAAATCCAGCTGCTGAACACAACATTACAGATATTAGCATTCTCAAACAAAAACACCTTCACAACTGCATCCAAAGGTTAGCAGTTTTTGTGGCATTATAAAACAGTCCTAATGTCAATGACCAGAACAGAGTCATATCATATTCTGTCAAAAGTGTTGCAATGTAAATGGCCTGGTTAGACCACTGCTCTGGGGGCCATGCCTTCATTCATAACACTCACAAGCGGGTGTTAAGTATATACATGTTTAAAACACTCCCCACACCCCTAAACCATTCATCACTGTGACAACACCCCCCCTCACCAATATCACTCCACAGGGGCCTGCAGTTGGCCTGTCATACAAATGGCTGTCTATAATTATGCCTGCAGATAAAGCTGGGACAAACGCGGGTCCTGCATGATTAACTGGGTTGCTGTTTGATCACATTTGACTAATTTGTGGCATAAATCTTCAGGCGGGCGCCCCTGCTCGAGACCATTAGCCCTGACACTGACACCCCTGATACTTGCATATAGCTTTTAACGGCGGTACACTTTTGGCCTCTGAGTGCTCCTGCAATAATACAGGGATAGAAAGAGAAAACTGTACAGTATATGCCCAGTGCTTAAAAAGTTGTGAGGCAGTGTAAGAAGTTGAGAAAAGAGAATGCAGTGATTTGATATAGTACAATGTTAATCCACATACTGCGTCTGTTGCAATGGGTGCCATTAGAGTAGAGGAGTCAAGGTACTGAACTGGTCAGACTACTGGTCACCAATAGAAAACATTTAGCGCAACAAAACATCAAAAAAGAAACATGTGCCTACATCACGCAACAATGGGACAACATTCCCCTTCCCAGATCTTTACTGACTGCGGTTAAAAAAAGAGGACATTTTTAAGCTTTCTACCATGTTATAATGTTGTTCTTTCTTCAAAAACATACGTGGAGTTGTGTTTTGCTTCATTCATGCCTGTTTGAGTAATCCTATCTCTGGCTAGGCTGTTCTGAGGCCTTAAGACCCTCTGTTCCACAAACCTTCACCTCTCTCACGAACAGCCGCCCAATCCAGGAAGCACTTTAACCAACACATGGGGTCATGTTAGCACATGACCCCAGTCCTTTATTCACTCCACCGGCTTCCAGTTGCTTTTCAAATTTATTTTTAAAATTTTACTCTTTGTTTTTAAAGCTCTTAATGGCCTTGCCCCACCCCATCTGACTGAACTGTTGGCTGCCCAAAACCCAAACAGGGCTTTGGGGTCATCAAATCAACTTCTTTAGTAGGTTCCGAGAACCAGATATAAACTGTGCTGATGGGGCCTTCTCCATTGTCAGGGCCAGACTCTGGAACAAGCTGCCCCCCAATATGCGAACTATCACAGACTTTAGACTTTTTAAATCCAGGCTTAAAACCTATTTAGACTGGCTTTCAAACTTAGTGATGCTGTGACACTTTATTTATATTTTGTTGAGTCAACATATCTATATTTTTTTCTGATTCTATTCTTTTTAATTTGATTTTAATTAGATTTTATTGAAAAACCACTTTGGTCACCTCAGGTGTTGTAAAGGGCTATATAAATACATGTTGATTGATTTATCCAAAAAACAGTGTACAGCTCTGTTGCCACAGCTATTATTAATTTTGTAGTAAAATGGCATCATACAAAAAGTTTAAGGAAGTGTTTTTTTCTTTGATTATGTTCAAACAACTGCGACACCCTCTCCTGCACTCCGCTGCCCTCTGCTGGTCTCTTTACCTGTATTGTTATGGCAGTAGCATACTTATTAAAAACTTTTTTGTTTTAGTCAAATAATGTTTTTAAAAGTGTGTAAAATGTGCAGTGATTGGTTTAAAAATATGAATAAAAGCATAATATAGCCCCTTTAAGTGTTGCTCCCATCAAATTCAAAACCTTTATTTCATGTAATGATAAATGTCTCCGTTTCAAAAACTGATATGTTGTAATGTATGGTTAGGTGGTTATAAGGTAAAAAAAAAACTGTATATGTTTGGTCAGTTTGGTCCTTTAGCAAAGTTATTCGCAATCCTGTAGTGGCAGGACTCAGTGCCATTGGGAAATAGCAAAATCTCAGCTGCCACAAAGACACTGCAGACACAAAGGCTGAGTAAAGGAAGAAATGACTACTGGATCTTGTCTGGGTGAGATATACCGTACCTGTAAGGACTCTCTGGCACAATGGATAGAGCATTTACCTCTGAACTAGAAGATCTCGGTTTAAGTGTAGGTCTTGGTATCTATATTAAAACAGTCTGCATGAGGTCAGTGGTGTGAGGCTGGTGTAGCTGAAGGGAAGCACACTATGCCTAAGCACTATATGGTGAGAAATGCAGGTGTAGTGGATTATAATATTAAGCAAACATGAGCTCAGAGGTCTAATTATGACACAAGGGAGGTTAGAGAGCGGGCCGGAGAGATTCACTACTTTGTGGCAGAGCGGATGCTGAAGCCAGCAGAAGCGGCCCTGGTCATTTGTAAACAGGTAACGATGCAGGCCAGGTGTACGAGCATATGTACCGATGAGCTGGGGGAGAGGCGCGAGTCAGAGGAGAGCAGCAAGACGGGGCAAAGAGACGGGGAGGAGAAGAGGGAGGATCTAATTAGGGTGAATTTACAGTGCCCCGTGCCAAACAGCTAAAATGGCCAACTGGGCACAGAGATTTATTAGCAGGTTAAATTAGGTTGTGTGGTGAGGGTGGGTAGGACCACCTGCAGATGGTGATTGTCACGATGATTATTATAGCCGCGGAGAAAGACAACACTGACGCAACATCTGCCACGCAAACAAACCGACACAACGGCCTCACAGAGCACTGTCACAAATGTAGGCTCATGAGAAGAAACCAATATTCTTTTCTGTTTGGGATGATATCAATTTAGTCAAGTGAGTGATTAGGAACGATGCTCGAGCCCATTTAGCATGAATCAATGAACCTCTGGACAGAAGGTTTCCAGAGTGAGCAGCCTTTGCCTCCATTTGCATCAGTATCCTTGATCAAATCTGCAAGGTAAACAGCTTTAAAACCTGATGGGGGATATTAAACTTGCAGATTGAGGCTGACTTCCCTTTCCCCCAGACCGGACTGAAGAGCAGCGCTGTGGCTTTGGGCCTGCGCATCTGACTCCGGCTGCTGTTAGCAAGGACGTGGCACAGTGAGGCAGCCCTGAGCAGCCGTACTTTCATGGTCGGTTTCCATTTAAATATCTGACTGACAGGGAACATGGCGCCATTAAGGCGTCCCGAGGGCCCGGCACAGGAGAAGGAAATGGGCAGATAAAACCCCCCAGGGGAGAGGAGGGGGGTGAGTGAAGGGCCACGCTGCCTACAAAAGTCTTTAAGAGTGGGACCTGCTCTTAAAAGTGTCCCGGCACTCGACCACTCGCGGCTCCACACCCAAAACAACCTTGTCTCTCCGCAACAAAAGCAGGATTTATCTAGCATGACTTACGGCCCCTACCTGACTTTCTTCCTGATGGCAGTATGAGGTCATATAGCATGTGTGAGTGCGCATGACCGCGTGGATGTGAGCACATAAAAGAGGAGACAATTCCTTCAAGCCGCTCAGTATCACTCAAACAGCACTTTATATAATGGGTACTGAACCAATATGCAACAAAAGGCATTTTTAGTACAGCCTGAGCAGTGTTTGGTCTTTTTGTCTTCATCCTGTGATAATGAGTAAGTCATACTGCGAAGACCATTCTCAATGATTATGTGTAGAGCACTGTTCCAATTGAAAGACGAACTGATATTGTTGTAATTACAGCAGGGGACATGCAATCTTCATTCTCAAGCCATTTTAAAACAATTGACCATGTTTAATAATCCCACGAGTTCCATATAAATCAATGGTTTTCTACTCTGTGACCTCTCTTTATACCACAGGTGCTCCATGTGCCACTTCTGCCATAGGCCTGGTTTCCCTCTTTGTCTCAGCTCACTAAACAGATTCATAACAGTGAAAAATTGTTTTTAATAATTTTAGACTTTAGAGACTTTATATGTTTTTAAATCATTCAAAGGATTGCAGAAATGGGACTGTGGTGGAAAAAAACCTTGTGGATTTGATCCGATGAGGGCATTTCTGTGGTGAGTCTGCATGCCACTCTGGCATCCTCGCACTGCCCAAAGATGCATGTATATAGCTGAATTGGTAAATCTAAATCAGGGGTGTTTTTTCAGTGAGTGCCATAAGGCTGTTCCCTTTTTCAGGGGTCTCCAGTCAGTAATCCACATTGGTATTTTGGTGTAGGTCTTACTCCAGATGCCCTTCTGCTGCCCCATATTTATCCAGGCTTAGGACCAGTACATAGAATGGCTTTTTTGTTTGTTTTTTGTGCTCAAAAAAAAAGAAGAAAAAAAAAAAAAAGAGCCAGATCCATTTCATACAGATACAAGACTGTGTACCTGTGTTTTTTTTTTTATATACTTTGCATTACTGTGGCAATTTGGGTCAATTAAGAAGGAAGCCTCAAGGCCAATAAACAAGTCTGTGGGCTGCATTTGGCTCCTCAGCCATAGTTTGGACACCCCTGCTTTAAATTGACTTGTGATGAACCATGGTGTGTACCACCTCACACCCAAAGCTGGAGGAGTGCCCCCCCCCCCACACACACACACACACACTTAGGCAAATATAGGTGGTAGAAGTTAGAACACAAGTAATTGAGTAAATAGAAGGACTGCATCCTGTAAAAAAACAAAGTTTCAAAGAACTCTGTATAGCTGCCACTAAATAGTGACATTTTCATTTGTAAAATGTCCCGTATAAATAAAGATAATTGGATTGGATTCTGTTCATTCAATGTCCAAGTGAAATGAACACTGCCTAGTCTTCAGGTATATAATAGGAGACCGATGACCTATAATGTGATGAGATGTGCAAAATAATAAACCTAAAACTATTTAGCTGATTGGCCATTGCTGCTGTGTCTGGATTCTGTTACAGTACACTTTTTCATTGGATCCCTCTTGCTGGCACTGTAACTTTGCTGATTCAGTGGTCCCGTGGAATAAATGGGCTGTTTTCTTCATTGCCTCTCTTACTGTATTGGCATCCACAGTGTTGCCTTTGTCTCTGCTACACCAGCGGTAACTGAGCTGCAGCCTGTTGAATGGAAGAACCTTAAGTGCGGATGGTGCCAGACTGGGGTTAAATGACTGTCAGAATGGGACAAACACTGCAGTGAATGGCTCTGACACACAGATACAAATTAGCACAAGCCGCCAGAAAGGTTAGCAGGGAGTCTGGACACTGGCACCAACGAAACACTTAGAGCAAGAGATGTACTTTTACCTCCTCACTTCCCACAACTCAGCTTTTCTGAGGCAATATTCCCCCCTCTTGGCTGCCTCCGTGCCATCGTCCATTCTGTCGAGCCCAATTAGGGTCAAGCCCCCGCATTTCTCTTAAGAACCTCATTTGCATCCCGCCGGCAAACAGCCAGTCAGGGCTTGTTCAAAGGGTCCGCTAATCCAATCAGATCACAGATCAGTAAGGCCTTATCACCACAGACATGGGCATCTGCAGGAAGCACATCGCAGGGCATCAGGGAGCGGCGAGTGCTGATTGGTGGAGACAGAGAGTCAGAGGGAAGTGGGCATCACAAGGCTTCAGCGCAGCTCGGAGCTAGGCAGAAGTGACAGGTGGATAGAGAGGAAGGTTTAAACTGCACTTCCCATGTTATGACTGGTGCCCCAGAAACAGCACGGATACATATTGGGCATGAAATACAAATTAGAACGGTTGGATTTCATCTTTATCGACTGCTGGGCACAGAGAAGAGAGTCTCTCAATGTGGGATTGTACAATATTATTCTATTGATTGGTAAAGGATGCAAAAGTGAAGTGACTGACTGACAAATGGCAGCAAAAGTCAAATGTAAAAAGTCAATTCAATTCAGTCAATTGTGAATGTTGTAAAAGTTGTTAAAAGGCCAAGGAGGTTATGTTTTAGCAACAATGTAACTGAAAAAGCTATGGTTGGCTTGGATGGAACTTTCAGAAAAGGTACGTTATAGGCCATTGAAGACATTTTTAGTCCTTGGTGTGGATCTGCAACACTCAGAATCCAAAAGCCTTGGCAGAGGTCTGTGCCCTCCGACTGCTTCTAGTAAAAGCTTTGTGAGAAATAACTGAAGGTGTATGTATATAATGTTACTTTTAACTATGGACCACAACAGTGACTGCCCATTCTGCAGTTTCAGAAGTAAAATACCCATTTATTTTTCCCAGTGACTTTTCATTTAAATTGTATATTAAAAGTTCAACTGCTCGAGGGAAGCTAATGAGCAATGGGGTAACTCATGACCATAAACTGATTCCTTTCATTATGAAGGCATATTTGAAACTTGTCAAAAGGCAAAAGTTACAAATGCATTTTGCTGAATTGTCAGGTTTTAATCTTTTTGATAGAACTTAATCATGTTACCGTTGTGAGTTACCACAGAGTTGATTAGCCCTTGTCAATGGGGTTAAAGGAAAAGGAAATTTACTTCCGGAACCGGGGCTGGGCAGTCACTCTTGAGCTCTATTAAGCAAAAATTAAGCATTTATAAATATGTTAATAACAATAATTTAATGAATAACCTACTGATGTTTATAATTTTGCGCTAATTTACACAAGCTTGTTACTAAAGAGCCAAACATTAATAACAAAGTTTATAACTCAATGGTGTTTATAAATGTTGAAGTAATGCTTTGTAAATATTCAGTTAACTGGTTATTAACCAATCCTTAACCAAGCCTTAACTAGTGCTTAATAATGTGTGTTATTCTAAAGTGTTATCATTGACAGTAAGAAAAATGCATGAAAAGAATTTTGGGACCTTGTTTGTGTTGTAAAAACTGCCTAAATTAAACTGGTCAATAAACTAGTGGAAGTTCCATTACTTTCTGATTGCTACAATAGTCCAAATAAACACAATGAGCACTACTGAGGGACACACTCATGGTTCTATTGAAGTACACAATCTCGGTGGCAAAGTGCTGTTGGTTCACACCAGAGCAAGATACACCAGCCCTCACACAGAGACCTAGGGTTTGCATGCGTTCCCCATGCCTGTGTAGGTTTCCTCTATGATGATCTGGTTACCCCTACCCACCTTTTTAATTTTAGCTATTTTTTTGGCCATTTTTAGGCTTTATTGATAGGACAGAGTAGTAGCAAATTTGGGACAGAGTGGGAAGAGACAATTGGCAAACTGTGGGAATCTGGACTCAAACCTGCAATGCCGAGGCAGGCTATAGTTGCCCTGCATATGCAATGCAGCTCGACCACTGCGCCATATGGTGGTGATGTTTTAATGAACTCAACTGATATTGTTTACATTTTTAAGAGAAATCGCCATGAGACCTATTATTACTAGATTTTAACAGCCTGTTCAGGGCAGCCATAGCTGTTTACATGCACTAACATAATCAGAAAGCCAAAAAATTCACTCATCACTTTCAAGATCTTAACCATTAAGTGTACAGTACTTACACTCCTGATAATACAGAAACAATTATAAACAAACTAGACGTCCAGACATCACAGTTTGCAACACTAATAGCCTCATAAACAATGTAAAGACACCTTGGCCATACAGCTACAAAAAGGGCCCAGTGCAGCAGAAAGGTATAAGAACTGATGTATATGCCCTTCGGCCCCAAAGGGAGGCAGACAAACCTTGCCTGTGTAGGTTAATGTCTAACTTTGAGCATATGGACCATATTACTTGTATGCTCTGCCACTAGAGTAAAAACACAGCTTGCTCGTTCAAGTATATAAGCCGTAGAGGTGATCTGGCTGGGCGAGTGACTTTGTGTCCCGGGACGTGGCTGGACATAAAGGGACGACGGGGACACAGAAACTAACTTGGCTGTCCTTGCACTCGGTCCCTCGGAGACTACAATCCCATCCGTCTCTCCTTCTTCCCATTCCCGCTCTGTCCCGGTTACAGTCTGGCCGCAACCCCCCCCCCCCCCTCGCACATGTCCTGGATCGTCTGTGCCTCCCACTTGCTCTCGACCCCGGCGGTGTCACTATTAGCGGTGTCATGGCGGTATCACATGGCCCGCCGAGCTGTAGAGGCAATGGAGCGTAGCACAAAGAGACATCCATATACCACCGTTGTCACCGCTCCCTCCTACTCCTACCATCCCTTGATCATTAGCTTGGACTGCAGCCAGATTGGATTTAACTAGCCAGACTAACCGTTTTTTTTTTTTTTTGTTTTTTTTTTAATGTAGCATCCACCGACCTCTGAGGCACTTCATCTTGATATTAAACAGAATATATTAACAGTAATGAAAAGATCTTTTTACTTGTATTTCAGTGTTTAACCGCCTCGTCATCATGTTTACCTTAGGATGTCATCTAGGCTTTATTATCAAGGATTTTTAAAGACAAGAATATTCAGAAAAAAACAAAATATATACAAAGGGTTTTTTGGAGCATGCACAATGGTTGTTGGTCTACACCACTAGTCAACATAAATGAATAGCTACAGATAATGCAAAAAAAAATGTCCATTTCCATGGAGGCTACATCTGCCTATTTTTTTTTTAAAAAGGGGCTATATTATAAAAACATACCAGGAGTTGTATTTTGTTTCATTCACATGTTTGAAAAATCCTCTATTCTCAGTTCCATGAGACTCCGCCTCTCCCTACAAACCCCCGCCCACTGCAGGAATCACTGACCAATCAACAAGCCCTCTACATCCAGTCTGCTCTCATTCATTTATCCAAAAAAAAACAGTGTACAGCTCTGTTTCCACTGATTCCTTAAAGCTATTTTTCATTTTGTGGTAAAATGGCACCATACAGATAGTTTAAGGAAGTAAAGGGGTTTTCTTTGATTGTGTTCAAAAGACCATCACAACACTGCACTCTGCTGGTCTCTCCACCTGTTTCTTCAAAGCACCAGTAGAGTAATTATTAAAAATGTTTTCTTTTAGTCAGAGAATGTTAATAAAGGTTGAAATACATGCAATGTTGTTCTAGAGGCGAAATATTAATAAAAGCATAAAATATAGCCTTTAAAGAGACTGATATATTGGTAGGATTTTAGGGATATCATGCTATTTTTCAAGCTATACCTTCAAACCTTTGAACAGCTGTAGGACCCTAGTATTCTGAAATCCTGAGGGCTGGTAACCAGGGAAGAAGTTTCCGACTACACTAGCTTGAAAGAATTTTCTAAATTAAAAAAAAAAATCTACAAATTCAGTCATGAGAGTGCAGTGACTGCATGGAAGTCTCACGCCCCACAGTTTGTTGGATGAGTGACCTGCTCTCTGTCCGAGTCCTGGCAGACTATTAGACCCAGAGCAGGGAGTCAGGGAGGTGAGACCGGCGTGAAGAGGTGGAGGAGGTGGATCTATAACACCTCTCAGAGCAGAGAGCATCTCCACAAGAGGCAGCTCTGGATTCTCCTCCCGCTGCTCTCTTTGTGTCCGAGTGCGTCTGCTGCGTGTACAGTTGTGTCTGTGTGCTCGTGCATGTGATAAGCCTGTGGTAGGAGCTCCTGTGAGGGACCTGAGGCCCTGTTCTCCTGATTAGTCATTTATCAGAGCTGGCAGCCCAGGCCCACCATAATCACTCTTCTCGTAGCCCTCCTCCTTTTGCAGCGCTGATCCCCCTCTATCCTCCTCTATTCCCCCAGATCTCCCCTGGATCCACTACAACAATGCTCTCCATCCCCCAACAGCCGGAGTACACAGGCCTGCCCTGCCTCTACCTGTATCCACTTACACAGCCATCCACTGGCTGTAATTGCACAGGTTCCAGTTAAAGGGATACTTCTCTTTGTAAATTGGGTTTTCTTGAAGTAGAGTCAAACTTTAAAAAAGCAATAATTAGTTGTTTTAATAAGGTGTTCAAGCCAGCAAACAGTTTTTGAAATCACCCATTACCCTGCCATTGTTTTAACATATTATAATGGAAAAATTACAAAGAAAGACATCATTATCAAAAGTGAGCAAAATATGTGCATTATGTGTAATCACACTCACTATATTGCACTTACAGAGAGTCTTGTTTCAGTATATAAATATCTGTTATAAAACATCATTATTACCATAAAGCTGTTGTCATGAAAAAATGTGGGTGTGTCTTGTTATCACATATAGTCCCAAATTAATGAATACCCAAATACTGAAATACCTTTCATAGGTAAAAAAGAAAAAAAATGTTTACCATGCCTTTATGGTTTTAACATATTTTTCAATTGGAAAAACAACATTCATGACCCTAAGACTTTTTTTCTGACCCTGTGGTTTCCCATGAGGCTTACACTCCCTACAGCTTTACACAGGACCAGGAGATTATTGTTATTGTTTAATAATGTTGTAGTGCCCACGCCCGGTCATCTCCTTTGTCTTGTCTCAGTCTCAGATGTGGCAGACTCTAAGATTTTTTTTCTACAAATCATTATAAGACAATAACTTAAGTCACTTGAAGTCTTTTTTTTTTTTTTTTTTTTTTTTTTTTTTTTAAGGTAGACTTTGTTGTTGCCATAGGGAAATTTGGTTCTTTGCATTTGAGCTATCCTACAATCAGTGCCACTGGGGCAGGAGCAGTGGGTGACTGCACAGGGATCCTTCTCTAGGTCTGAGCCAGGATCCTGGTCATGAATACATAACTGGGGAGTCAGCCTATGAAGACCCACAAAAATATCTGTCTCGGTTTTTAATGTGGAGTCTGTCCCATTAGATCATTATAATTACCAATAATGTATTGTAACAACTAATCTTTTCCTCTGTTTTTAACCTGGTCTTGGTTTGCCTCTGTCTCTTTCTTGACTCAGTCTCCGTCCTTAAAAGTCACAACTTGGTCTGGAACACTAAAAACTCTCGGCCTCAGTTCACTCTAGTCTTTGGTCTTGGTCTGGATTAGTCTTGACTACAACACTATTGTTTACAAAATGGTTAAGTCAATGGATGAATAGAAGCAACTGAAGCAAATAAGTTTTGATTTGCAATTAAAATGCTGTTTGGTTAAAACATAACACAAGATATATGTGATAATATCACATTCCTCCAGCACCACTGGAGATGAAAAATGATAATATTTTGCTGACAAAAACCAAATGACAGTATGACAATAAAAAAGAATCCAAAATAGCTCTCAATAAACAGTTTGCTTGATTTTTGTCTGTATAGTTAATTTGCATGTTAGATCAAATAAACATAGTGATAATACCAATGCTTAACTTCGTGTAGCTCTGTGTTTCTAGCAGCCACACTAACTGAGCTCTTTATTGTGTCGATTTGGTACGTATACATTTTATCCTAGCTTGTATTTGTAGTATTTTTTTTTCTGTAAATTGAGGATAAGTTTACAACTAATGCTACCCCAAAGAACTCCATAACTGCGGACATTAAGTCCCACAACTGTCCCTTTAAAGACAACTTTTCCAATTTGTCCGTTTCAGTTTTACCAGATGATAAACACAGTGCACAACGATGAGCAGAATGTGGGAGGGCAAGTGTCTCAGGGAGCGGCAGGAGGACTTCCCTATCAACAAGCACCACACTCCCTCGTCCTGCCATGTCAACAGAAGGGGATTAGGCTAGCAGACATATTGAGGAGGCCAAAATGAGTTAATGCAGTTAACCAGCGGCCGCTTATTCTCAAACCTGTCTTTCCCCAGCTTGGGAGAAATTGGAAAAGCTGTCTAGCCAAGGAGCGGGAATGTAATCTGGACTATGCAGACTGGAGCATGTGGACACTTGAAAGACCATTCCGGGTGCTTCCCCACGCCTCTTTTCTCTTTCCTACAGCCTTCCCTACCGTCATCTTTCCTTCCATGTCTCAGAGAGGAAGGAATTCTGTGCAAAAAACAGAGGAATGTGGAAAGAAATGTAAAAATTAGAGTTGGATCCAAGATGAGGTTGGGAAATCTGGGGATAAAGGGATGCATACATGTGGGAAATATTCAAACAAGGCATGTATGTATGTGTATTACTGTGTTGTATGACAGCCATTGGATCCCTTGAAGATAACACTTGGGACTCAACACAAACTCTTCCACATGCAGCTCAATTCATTTTTTTCCCTAACCATCTCCACAGCGCTCATCCCAGGACTCATTTATTCCTCCAGCCTCGATCTCCATTCTCATAATCTGCAGTAGATTCCGTCTCTTTAGACTCCTCCCATGATATTTGGCTCCCAATATATCATCTAACTTTTCTATCTTGTGTCAATTTGCTGCCCTGTTTTACACAAATGCGTTCTCATGACAGCCTGCATGTCTCTGATTTTTTCAAAAGACACTATAATGCCATGATACAGCGCAGTAAAGTGCAGCTGTTACACATAGCCATGTGCAGGGATGGAAATCAAAAACAGTGGGCTGGGGTGAGTGAGATTCTAGGTATGATAACCTCACCAAAAAATCACACTGTATCACTTTATGTCAGGGTGCACTGTGGGATAGAGGTCAGCACCACTTTGAAGCAAAATATGAAAATGAGTGATAAACAATATGTCCACTTAAGTAGCTGGTGAAAATCAGGAGACTCTTTTTACATTATGGTCAAATGGGGAAATTTTTGGTTTGGGGGAGTTTGCTGCAATATTGCAAATACCCATGATGAAATTGGTAACAGGACATAAAAAGCCACTTTACTACTAAGGGACTTTATACAGAACAATAGAATAAACACTAGAGCATTAACTAGAGACTGTAATGTACAGTGACGCATGATGAAGTTAGCCAAATGGTGGTGTCTATCAGAGGAACACAGTCATGGAGTAGACGGCCAGCTCATGTTAGGAATTGTGACAATTACTTAACCTTTAAAATTTTTTTATTAAAATTAAATATTGGTTGAAAACAAATCAGTCATGTGCCATTATGTTAAGTTAATTTCTCATCTGAGACCTGTTCATAGTGGCCTTTTAACCTCTATGTGACTACTGTTTACTGTAACTGGTCTCTGTTGTTCTTTTTTTTTTTTTTGGTACATGCCGTAGGACAAATTATGAAATTTAGCTACTGTGCTTAATTACAACATAATTTAATAGATGCTCACAGCTGATTTTTTAAATTAATGTGCACTGTCCTGATTCAAATAAATTCAGTTCAATTCAAGTTGTCCATCCAGTTCTTCCATGACCCAACCTCCACACAAATTCACACACAAAGCTAAGAAAATGGAATGGGTCGGTCTAGTCAGGCTAGCTCATACAGATCTCCTTACTGTAAATTACTGCCATACAATTTAAACTTATAATATTTTAGATTTTCTGCAAATTCTTATTACAAAGAAAGTTGATTCTCGTGTGATTGGAAAGTTAAAAAATTCTTAAAAATCCACATCATGTCAGACTCAATCTCTTTGAGTCCCAAACAAGTGGTTAGCTAATGATATTGCAGGAGTATCACTTGTGGGCAAGTTTTAAGGTTTGCAAACAACATAGTAATGCAAAAAAACATTAGTGCAGATGCTGCAATATATTTACAAGAATCCCTTGACAAGATGTTGGTTACATTGTTTTACTATATCTGTGGTTTGCTGAGGGGGCCGCATTTGGCCCCCAGGCCATAGTATGTACATCCCTGAATTAGAGCCAACATGTGGAAACTTTTAATAAGCAATAGTTATAGTATAGTTTCAATAGTTTTCATGCAACATGCATGCATGCAGATTAAATTGAAAAAAGGAAAGTTTTGGTTTTTTAAATAAATCTCTATGCAAACTAAGCCAGTGCTGGGAGTACAGCGTCTAAAAGAGTGTGTTAGAACAATTAAAGGCGGTTCTCTCTGTGTGCCTTTCCCTGCTGGGTTTATAGAGCCGTCTGTGTAATAGAGGCCCTCTTATAAAACACAGCGCTGTGTCACACACATTATTCAGCCCACCGCCCCTTTAAATGATCCAAAGATGTATGAGGCCATCTGTGGGCCACAATTAAATACCAACCCCTTTAATTTAGCTGCATGCTACATTAGCACCCTCTCTGCCCAGAGCCCTGCAGAACAGTTAAGGGAGCGTGAGGAGTCCCTTAGCAGTTCGTCACAGCGCAAAATACAGATATCCCAACTCAAATAATTCAATGCACTCATAGAGACAAAAGATAAACTTATATTAGCAGGCAAAGTAGAAAGGGCTTATTCAATTAATTAGCTTTTAGGCTTTCTAATGTACTTGACAAAAGCATACATTATAACAAATTGGATTAGAGCGTTCAGATTCCAGACATGCATGTTCAAATATTCCCATATAAACTCGGAGCCATCGTGTGCGCGAATCACGTCTCAGCTCTTCAAATCACTTATTCTCTCTTGACCCTTTCACTGGCAATCAGTAAAAGTGCTCAATGAAACGAGCCCACTGTCGAACACATGCTGCGGCGTTCCCTTATTTGATATCACTTCCGTCTGATTGCCTTTCATAGTCACACTCATAAAAGTCTCCCCGGCCGCTCTTCTTGTATCTCCCTCCTGCTTCTCGCCGGATCTAAAGAGACCATTTCCGACTATCTGTCAGTCTCCTATTCATTTCCTCTTTCACAATGTATTCCCGCGCTAAATTGTCTCCTCCCGCGTCGCCATTCCCCCGTCCATTGAGCGGACCCGGCCTTGTGTCTCTGAGCGCTAATTGTCTCATTCAGAGGACTTAAGGATGCTAGATGGGTGCTAGATGTGTTAAAGAGAAGGATTGTGAAACCAGTGTGTGACTGGCAAATTACATCCTTGGCCTTTCTATGGTTGGCAAAGACACTTAATAAGCTCTTGATGTGTTCAACAGCTAGGTGAATAGTTCACAGGCTGTATGCTGGGATGTGGAGAGCTCTGAACGCTGGTGACAGCATGAGTTCAGGGAAATCAAAGTCATGATAGTGGAGTGTATTCTAATAATATGATAACTTAAAAAAGACCGGCACTTTACCTCAGGGTGCATGGTGGCAGAGTGGTTAGTATTCCTACCTTACAGCAAGGTATGTAAAATACAGGACGGTTTCATACAGGTAACCACCAGTGCTTCCATTCCTGTAGGTCCAGGTCTATGTAAACAATAACGTAATAACATCACATACATGACAACAATACATGACTTTAAGCTTAGAGCAGTGATTCTCTGGTGGGCCGGCACCCAAAAGTAACTTGCAGAACTGTTTTCAATGGGTCACGGGCATTTGCTAGGTAAAGAAAATTATATAATAATTTTAAAAGTGCCAGCAATTTGCACTCCTGAACAGTAAGTGGCAGTGTGGGACATTAGGTGTATAGCAGAACCCCAACAAGAGCAAAACAATAGTTTTAAAAGATTATCAGAAGAAAAGGAAAATGTGTATACTTAAATACTTTTGAAGTGCAACTTTTATTTGCATTGCAGTGTTTATGTCTCAGTTGCACTTTTTTATTTCATGTATTTTGCATAAAAAAAGTCTGTTCAAAATGTCCGTTAGTGAAATGTTCTGATTGTGGCTTATGATCAGTGCTTGATAAAGGACACTGAAAAAGCAATATAACATTGAGACATGAGAGATACTTTTTATGTTTGTTTGTGCATGAAAGCGCAGATGACGATGATGTTAAAAAAGCTGATGCTATTGACGTAAAGTGTTGTGCTTTTAAATTAAAATGCAACAAACTGAATGTGTAGAAGGGAACAATTCCCTCTGTAACATCACAGTTTGCTTGATTTATCTCTAATATTTGTGTCGGCAGATTGTCATATTCTGATATTATATTATCTCGAGTTCAAACTGCATATTGTGTTTATTTAATACATTTGATAAGCTGAAAATTGTTATTATTTGGGTTGCAGCTTTTTTCATTACAAGATGAAGGTGGGTCCCGATGCCCGACCAGAACCATTGGAATTTAGTGGATCAGTCCATCCTACTATGTCCACGTCATCACATCACGTGAACGTATGCCAATATTTATCTATGTTCCACCTTGTTTCACTTTCCTTTTTATTTATGTCTCTCTGTATCATTGGCTATCATTCATTCAATGTTAACAAGTGCTGTAGACCAAACAATTTGAGACTGACAAGCCTAGTATTAAGGTCCTTTTTTTCACAGATGATACCTCATAATATACTAACAGCAATCACAACCAAAGCAGCTAGGTTAGGCCTTTAAGTCATTTTACATACAATAAAAAATCTATAATTTCTGAAAGCTGTAAATGCCCTGTCAGTGGTCATTAATGAAAATCCTTAACAACAACAGCTATCCCAACTTCACATTGTTCCACATTCATAAAACAGGTGAGGTAACCAAATGCTGTGTTGGAGAGTGGGTGCTGATGTGAGTGTGTGTGTTTTTGTATTCTCAGCGCAGTCACCCCTCGGTATCTTCACAGTGACAGGATCGGGGCAGATCAGCTCTCACTTACAGAACTACTCACCTGAGGAAAAACTCTCCTCTCTGCCTCTCTGCCTCTGCTGCTCCTCGGCTGACTCCCCTGTCTCTGACCCAGACACACATCCCCCTGAGCTACTGTACTCCTGCTCTCTCTTTCTTTTCCAGTTTTCCTTCTCTCACCGATCTGTCTCCTTTTATACCACGCTCCGTGTAAAGATACCCTGTGGGAGGGCAGTATCTAAAAACAACAGCGGCGCTCACTGCAGCAGGACATGCCTGTACACATGTGCTGCTCTACCAGATATGGGACACAACATTGAGGAGTGTTGCACTGCACAACAACATGCCTAAAAGGACTTTTAGGTTATAAACATGTGCTTGTATATTGTCAAGAGTTGTTATGGATTGTGTAGAATATTTTACATAACTGCATTTTTTTTGTTTTTGTTTTGTGCACTGGGATCATTTCTGGAATGGCACTGCTATGATATAAAGCTGTGTGGAGTCTGTGCTACTGGCTCTAAATTGTCCATAGTCAATGAATGCGAGTCTGAATGAATGTTTATTGGTGTATGCTTTTATTGAATACATCCCTGCAATTAAGTGCAGGGTGGCAGAGTGGTTAGCACTCCTGCTTCCTCCCACCATCCAAATACATGTATGTGTTGGGTGAATTGGTGAATCTAAATTGTCCATAGTGAATGAATGTGAGAGTGAAGGGTTGTTTGTGTCAGCCTTGCAACTAACTGGTAATTGTCAAGGGTGTACTCCAGCTGCCCCTGACCCCTAATGGGAATAAGTGGAATAAAATGAAGGAATGAATGTCCAGGGTGTAACTTGCTTCAAAAGCAACTTCTGCTCTGACCATTTGCAACCCATAAAGCATAATGGGGTAGAAAAAACAAAACAAAACAAACAAAAACAAACAAAAAGTGTAAATGAATAAATATAAGTTAAAAAAATATGCAGTTGGATGACTTAATATCGTGCTCAGGAGGTTGAAGGGTCCCCATAGAATATTCTCTTAGTTAGAAAACTGTGTATTGTGTTGATGCCAGTCATTCTGAAAAAAAAAATTGAATAAAGTCTGAAATATAAGAGACAAGTAAAAGCAAGGAACCTAGAACAGGTACGCTAAATATAAGCAATATTAACCTTCCTCCAAGATTTTCTTGAGGAACATCAACATCAATACAAGTGCTGTAAATATGTTCAGTAACTTTAAGTAAATCAAATATGGCTTCTTTAAAATATATATATTATGGAAAATCAACTTTTTTGAGCTTTCTATAATGATGTTCCATCATCACACCTGTTTGATGATGGAACATCATCATGATTGGCGCTGAGTTTCTGAGGCTTCTAAAGCTTAATTCCAGAAACTTCTGCCTCTCTCACAAACCCCCACCCACTCTGCTCTCATTCATTTATCCAAAAAACAGTGTACAGCTCTGTACAGCACTGATTCCCCACAGACATTTTTCATTTTGCACTTAAATGGCATCATACAAAAAGTTTAACTCTATGATTCTGATCAAAATCGTAACAGAGCTGCACTCTGCTGGTCTCTTCACCAGTAGAGTACTTCTTAAAAAGGTTCTCTTTTAGTCACATTTTAAAAGGTTGTAAAATGTGCAATACTGTTCTAGAGACTACCAAGATTGGTTTAAAAATATGAATAATAGCCCTTTTAAAGTTAAAGGGAATAAATGAGTAAACAATGTTTACAATGTTTTGCCTGCATGTTACGTGACAAACAAGATTTTCTTTTCTATATACCCATATTTAGGTTGCAGAACCTGCCTCGCAATAGCCCTCTACAAGACCCTGAGGTTTCCTAGTACTAGCAAGTGCTACCACACTTCACTAAAAGTCATTACAAGACCTTCACATAGATTTACAAGTGTAGTGGTTTCTGTCAGATGCACTTTGTTTTACCCTGTTGCTCTTGACTCTGGGAGGCTGATCCATGACTACTGTACATTTCTGCAGTTTAGTTTGATTCAAATTGAATTAAACAGTTATTTAACAAAATGTGGTTGAAGAGTGTAGTTAAAATGCTGATTTGTGATGTGATTTATCATTTGGCTGCGTCTCATCTTGTCTCATTAGCTTATACTACAAAAATTACACAGTATGACAGAAATGTTTACTTGTTTTCATGCAGTGACAATGTGAAACCATATATTTTGAAACCCTGCCTGTATGCTTGTTCCTCCCACATCCTGCCTCCCCACAACACAAACAGTCACAGTGCACAGTCAAGAGCGCGACCAAATGCTCTATTTTCCGCGCAGTGATTTATAAAGGTGTTTCTCACAGCAGGCAGATAGTGCGGAGTGGAATGCTTCATTTCATAAATCTATTCTCCTCCATTTTCCCATATCCTGCGCTTGTGTTTGCTCTCTCTTCTCCCCAGTGCAGGACTCCCTCAGCCGGCGGTGACAGTACAATCTGCTGGAGTGTGAAGGGGAGGGGAGGGGGCACATAAGTAGGCTTTGTCTCCACTCCAGGTAATGATGCAGGAACAAGCAGAGCCCCTGTAAAGAGCCCATTCTCCAGGGGTCCGGCCGGGTGCATACCCCCACTTGCACACAACAAATACAGTACACAGGGCAGTCCCGATACCAAGGCAAGCAGCAGTGAGTTATGTAAACAAAAGTGAGATATCAACAAAGTTCCAAATGAAGAGCACATCCAGCTAATAAACACACACATTAATAATGCGACTTCAGAGAGGGTCCTCAACAAAAGGGGCTGCACTGGTGTTACTTCATCTGATTGGAATTAAACAAAACAAATCTTTTACATGAAGATTAAAGCTGCACTACCCAATTTTACTGGTGCTATCCCTTGCTCCCCTTTACATTTTTCTTTGTAGCTCTGTAGCACATTCATGGTACACAACAGCTTGTGTTTTCCAAGGGGACATAAGCATCATCTATGTAATCAGTGAGACTATACAAGAGTTTTCTTGTTGCTTTTGTTGTTGTTTTTTAGAATTAGTAAAACTTTGAGTGTCGCAGTGCATGAGACACACATTTAGCCAAATACTCATGTAATTATTCCTGGATTTTTGAATTTTTGAAGAGGAACATCTACAGAGCTGCACCAGTTGTCCCACTCTTCAGTCAGATCTTTAATGTATAATGTCAAGCATAAAATAGCTTTACAACACAGCTATTAGCAACATGACACTAACAGATAGATAACTGAACTGAGTGCTTCATAGTAATGATAATTTAACCACTGAAATTATGGTTTCACGTGTCTATGTAGAGCCATGAGAAAGAACGTTCAGATCTTGAGAAGGGGATGGCCTCACCATGCAGGATTACTCAAACATGAAACAAAATACTACTCTACTTTTTGAGGTGCAAACAACATTTAAACATCAATTTGGCATAATAGGGGACTTTCAAAAGTGTCTTTTTTTAGTTAGAACAATTAGTAAAACTTTGAGTATCACAGTGCATGAGACACACACTTTGACACACACAGCCAAATACTGTACTTACTCCTGTCAGTCTTAAGTTTAATGTTTAATGTCTTGTAGACAGTGATTGCAGTGTTCTCTACACCTTACATTGTTTGGGAATGTAACTAATTGTCACAGGAATGACACAAGCAATATTAGGAAAATGTTGCCATTTGTGGTTTCATTGTCACTTTTCATATTTGCCCCAAGTAAGGGGTAATTGTTGACTGTAAGGTTTAACCACAACTTCGAGTAATACACTGCTAAAGGGGAGAAAGCAAGTCTTGCTCTTCTTTTGATCAATATAACTTTATTTATTTTTAATCTAGATTAAAAAATGTTTTATTGTATGCACTCAGGCCCGTCGACAGGGGGGAGCCAAGGGGTCTGTTGCCCTGGGCCTCAGGATCAGAGGGGCTGAGAAATGGTTCCTCTTCTTATATTTTCCATTATAATGGGCCCCTGTGAAGCCTTCTTGCTCTGGGCCCCAGCAAGCCTATCAGCAGCCCCGTGTGCAGTAAATGGTACTTTATCCTTCTGGGGTTGCCATATTGTCTGCCTCATAGCATGCAGAGATTTGCATATTGATTTGGAATAGGTTACATCGGATGCCCTTCCTGATGCCACTTTCTCCATTCACTTGGGGTCAGAACTGCCACAAAGCATACACTGGCTAGAGACCCTTTGTGTATTTTTTTTAATGTCACTCATATTTT
The DNA here is from genome assembly GCA_020698575.1 of Bostrychus sinensis. NCBI lineage: Eukaryota > Metazoa > Chordata > Actinopteri > Gobiiformes > Eleotridae > Bostrychus > Bostrychus sinensis. Next base: position 28,447,749 of record CM036251.1, on the reverse strand, counting down.
CTATATTTTTCTTAAATGTCTGAAATTTTTTCAACACCATCAGTGGGTACCTACAAACAAATATAAAATTATTAAAAAAATGTTTTTTTCTGTGCAATGTTACTGACTGTAATGTACCTCCACTGATGACATACAACGGCAAAAAAAAGTTGGTTCTGCTCAAACTGATGTGAACATAGACCAGTTCAACAGAAAGGTAGACAGGTAGAAAGTACCTGTGTCTCTGGACAACCACCAGCCTATTGCGTAGTCTTTGTTAACAACACAGGTTGTTAACATGTGTCTGTGGTCAACTTCTGTGGCTAAGTCTGTCCCGTTCAGTTGCAGCTCATCTGATGGTCCGGTGCATTATGAGCGTGGGTCATCAGATAGAGCACTGGTGAACACGGCGGGAAACAAAACACTTAAAAGCAGCCTCCGACTGCAGCAGAGGAGTGGAGGAGAGAGCGTGGAGGAGAGCCAGGAGGAGATGGGGGCCACAGTGAAGATAAGCCAGTCTTGTTCCTTATTTATGTCTTATTATAGCTACAGCAGGGCCAGGCCACAGACACAGTCACCGGGGACACAATGATGAACTGCTCGACAAGACGGGCTGCTCACTCCTGGGAAGGCACACTCCACTGCGCTCTGCCGTTAACACTTCCCTCTCCTGCGCTCTCCTGCTTGTTTTTAACCCTTTCCTTTACCGCATCCCACCCTCTTCTTTCCCCCTGTATCCTAATTATCCCTTCTTTCTTAGCTGTGTAAACGGTGAGTAACCCAGAGGTGCAGCAGTCAGCCGGAGTGGCAGGCAGGTGACATAATTAAGACGTCCCATCTCTGTGCAGTTCTCGGCACTTGCATTCGTTCAGTTGGTCGGCTGGCTGGCGTCTCTCTGGTGGGCTGACCCGCCGAGGTGCGAGTGACTGAGCTCATTACCTGCCTTAATGAGAAGACAGCACCGCGGAGACGGCAGCTGCGGCTTTACCTGAACGTTGCACAGCGCCTCACAGGAGAGCGCATGTAAATACCGGCCACTAAGTAACTGACACAAGCAGGATGAGCTCAACAGCCCCTCTGAGAGCCGGGCACACAGCAGCCCCAAGCAAAGTGAGGGCTTTTTCAAAACGTCCCGAGTCGCCGCACAGATTGTCTCCTGTATCTTAGGTGTTGTTTTATGGAATTACCCTTGTACCAACACAAGCTCTTCCTGTGAGTAAAGCTTTTTTTTGCCTGGTTCAGGAAAATTAATGTCTATGAGTGCAATACAATCCATCATAGCCTGAAAGCAGAGGTCATTCAGCAAATGATAGAGGTAAGATAGGGCTCTGGTCCCGCGCACACACACACACACACACACACAGACACACACACACACAAGTGGGAGAGGACTGTATGGAACACGGGGGGCATGGGATCCTTGATCACCAAAACCTTTCGCATGGTTACTTTTTGACTTTGCTAAGTTTAAGAAGGGAAGAAGAAAGTTGTGTGGTTAAGAAGGTGATAGTTTTTTACATGCTGATGACATTATGTGTAATCCCACCTCACCTAACATGGGGCACTCAACAGTCAGAACTATTTCTTAGGTTTGACCTTGGCTTTGCAACATGTGCCTTTCATCATGATTTAAAAAGGACAATGTGCGCCGCCACATGGGTCAGTGGTAGAGCTGCGGCGCATATACAGGGCAACTACAGCCTCCCATGACGTCATGGGTTCGAGTCCATTCTCTGACAGTTTGCCAAATGTCTCTCCTCATTCTCTCCATGATTTCTGACTATACTCTGTCCTATTAATAAAGTCTAAAAATGGCCAGAAACTCTTTAAAAAGGACAATGTACCAAAACATAAATACTAACTAGGTGCATTTTAAAAATCAACTTGTAATGAATGGCATTTACAGATGGCAGTTACGCCACAAACTCAACTGACTGAATTCTCTCCTGTAAAAAAGTGGAATGAGAGACTGATAACAAGAAATTTTGTCACATTTTGATCTCGCAAGATATTGTATCTTGTCACAGCCCTAATAAATACATAAATAAATTGAAACTAGAGGGGTTTAAGAAAATGATAGATGATAGAGAAGGCATAAAAAGACAAGTACAAATGCATTGCTTTCTATGCATTACTCCTGACAAGATGCTGTACCTTTTAATGCACAAAATAAATGTATCAAAAACAGCAGGTTATTTTGAAGGAGGAAAAAGTTTATACTATTGTCACACCACCTGGACCAGTTCCAAGCTGAAGCAACCACTTTTGTTGGAGTAAAAAAAAATGTTTTTACTGTCCTTCTGAATGGGATCAGACATTCACCAAGAAGACCTGATGTCTTACATCTCCCTTCAGTAATATCCTGGAAACTGTAGAGACTTTACTTTGGGACTGCAAATGCACTTTTCTTCTTATCATTATTCAGGTTTAGCTGCTGTGACTTTAAGGCAGGGTACAGCCTGGACAATGGCTGGTGGTTATATGAAGGACTGAAAACAAACGCTAATAACAAACAATCATTAACTATCACATTCATTCACTGAGGGCAATTTGGATTGACTACATCACCCAACACATGCATGTCATTGGACAGTGGGAGGCTGTCCTAAGGCTCAAACTCGCAACCTCCTTGTTGGGAGGCCAGAGCGCTAACCACTCTACCAATCCAAAGATATCTGAGAAAAAAAAATCTGCTTTCTCCACACCTCATTTCTCTTCATAACTCTCTACTACAAAGCCCCTATGCCTGCTTCTGTACAATGACAGTTTATTACTGACAATAAGTGATAATACATTCCTGATGTTCAAAGTCAGAGCTCCAGTGGAAGTGACATCCTCATTATTTATTGACTGTTACATGGTGTGAGTATCTTCTCCATTATTGACATACGACTTAAACGTGAATCCTCGAATCATCACAGTGTTCAGCCACGACTGTCACATGGCCCCAGAGATGTGCTCCCTTCTGAAGCCTCAGACACCTTCAGACACCCACACACCTTCTCACCACCTGTCTTATCCTTCTGCACGTGTGAAGATGTTGACAGATTAATCACATGCATTAATTATTGACAGTAACTTCAATGTGCAAAGCAAACATCCGTCACCCCGGTTCCCTGTTTTAAATCATTTATACCTCTTCTACGCGGATAATCATATGGCTATCGATTAAGATACTTACAGCACAAGGGCGTATTGATAAAAACATACCAGCTTTACATTCCAGATGAGCTGGGGCCGAAAGTGAGGTGTGAATTCTGATGGACTTTTGTGTGCATGGAAAGCATAAGGCGTGCGCTCAGAATGGACATAGTAAAGTGTGAAATGGAAGGAGGAGGAGGTTTTCCTCTGACAAGATGAAGTATGTGTGGTCCGGTTCTACTCTGATGCTCTTGTCCTTTTAGTAAATCAGCCTTCAGAGGTGTCACCTGGTCGACCCACAGTCACACATCACCGGTGTCACCCATTCAGGATATCAAGCACTTGCCGACGGACACACACAAAGGCATTACATTTACTTAAGAGGTAAATAAAAACACAACAGGCTGAGGCACGAGGGATATGAAACATCTGTAGATGCTTTTATTAGAGGGACATGCATGTTCTGGTAATGGATGTTAAGCAGACAGCAAAATGGCTAGGGCCAAAAAGGTGATTTTGCTAAATGATAAGAAAATGTGTGTGCTGTCAGTGAATGGGTGGAAAACGTTAGCAAGTCCTTCTATTTATTTATTTTTTACTAAATACATATTGTTTATGAGCAACATGTTACAAGATACTAAGATATAAGTCACTTAGGTTGAGCTACCTTTAATGTCACAAAACCCAGAGTATTACATGAATGGTTTTGGGACCTGTGCTTCCCCTTCAAAGACTAACCAATTAAACTGAGATCTGCCAGAATAGATTCACATACTAATTCCTTTTTTTTAACATATATATGAATATCAATATCAATGAATATGTAAAACAAGTGTACATGAAAATTCAAGCCGGAGAAAATGCAAATGAAATCGCTTTGCGGTTGCTGTTTGATTTATCATGTGTATGTGAGCTAAATCTGCGTGAAAATTTAGCACATTGGAGAAGCAGGTGCAAAAGTTTTGTGGAGGCAAGAGTGCAGCTTTTAGTGCAGAGCTGGGGCATTGAAAATAAGTTATAATGCTTTAACAGGGCTCATTTACAACGATAAAACAGTAAAGTATTGATTTCAAGTTGGAGAAAACAAAGAGACAGACTTTACCTGCAACATTTTTTCCTTGATTCGTGCTTGTATTTCCCTGAACTTCAGCCTTTTCTGCTCCTATCTCTGAGCTTTCAGTCTGTTCCACATAATCCTTATGGTGACAGAACAGTCTTTAAACGCTGTGTAAAGGCTACATGAAGTCTCATTTGTGTGTATCCCACTGCCTCACAATTCTCGCTGTGTCGCTTGATTGACAGCTGCCCTTACAGAGACTCAAGGCTGTGCTGCGTGGATTTGGCTTTTAGATTTTAATTGTTATATTTATTTGATCAACATCAGCACTGCATAAAGGCTACTTGATATATTTTGTATAATTGTTTGAAGGGTTACTGACTGTGACAGACAGTGAATAGGATTTTCCTCTCTGTCTCTCCACTTGTCTCACACAGAGGGGAATAAGTCACGTGACGTGTGCCTGAATTGCATGCAACATTCAAGGATGGACTGCGCAAAGTTAATAGAAAAAAGTAAAATGCAATGAACCCTCAAATTAACCCTCAAAGACAATGAACATAGGTCTACAACAGTCAGCCCTATTACTTGAGGCTGGACTCTCATATTGACTTTTGCGTTGTATTACTTTGGAATTGGAAAGATGCAGTCAGAGCAGAGCAGCGTTGCTCTCACTGTCAGTGCATCTTATGCTCACGCAAAATTCTCATTTACATATCAGATTTGCGGCAGTAATTACTAGCACAGTTTCTCTTTGTATATCACACGCAACACACTCACAAATAGCAAACGCTATTTAGCACTTGTCTTAGTAAATTTGGCCCTTAAAGCACTAAAAATTGATCCTAGCATACTCTGAGATGTAAGAAAAGAAAGTTAGCTCACACAAAAAGTTCATGTACAGTTGAAACAATATTTGTGGTTAGGACATGTGCTTTTGCCACAAGTCCAATGGTACACAATGTATTAAGTGAAATCAGTGCTTCCAATGGCACTGCCAACTAAGAATACCCACCAGAATGTGGAAGTGGGGAACTTATGTGATAGATAACATCACATGAGAAGGGTCTATAGGTGCTTTGAATGCAGAGAGAAGTTTGTGTAGGTTCTCCATCATCAGTAATCTATGCGTGTATGTGCAGATTATCACAATGATGGGAGAAGGAGAGAGGATCAATAGGAACCTCACACAAGATCTATGAGTTTCTGATCGACTTTTCCCACTGATCAGCCTCGGTCCAGACACACTTCCTGTGCCATAGAACTCCTGTTCACATCCAGATACAAAAGACCAGAGTCAGCATACTTTTACTATTATTGTAGTCACTTGGAAGTATATAAGGGATTTCAGTTTTACTTCATTTTAGTTTCATTTCACATTGTCATAATCCATGTCTTTGTCTTGTTCTGTGTGTTTTGTTTCCTCTGTGTTTTATTTTATAGTCTAGTTAGTCCTTGTCATGATCTTGTCTGCGTCCTTGCCTTGTTCCCTCTGTGTTTTATTTTGTAGTCTTAGTCTGTCCTTGTGCTTTTCTGTTTTACTTCCTGCCTCCTGTGATTGCCTGCCCTGCCTTAATGTGTTTCACATGTGCCTCATCCCTGTGTGTATTTAAACCCTGTGTTCTCCCCTGTTTTCTGGTTGTCGTGACTTGCCTGTTTCCATGTCCGTGTCTCCAGTGTCTCCTGTGTTTATGTGAGTTTATATTTTTCATCTGCTGTGCCTTTTTACTTTTGGAATTTTACATTTTCTCATTCCTCTGTTTTTGGCTTTTTGTGTTTGGAGGTATTTTTGGACTTTATGTTTCCTTTTTATTAAAGTTTTCATTTTTGCAGTTCTGCAATTTGGGTCCTTTTTTCCCCCTTGTTCCCCCATTCCATGACACACATGCCCTTACAAATATTGTTTTAACTTTACGTAATTGTGAACTGAGCAGTGTTAACAACTGCCAAAATCAAACTCTTTTTGTGTGCTTACTTGGCCAATAAAGCTAATTCTGATTATGAAAAAAAACAAAATGCACAAAGCTGTCATATGCACAAAAATCAACTTATTTTTAGGTGTGTGAGTTTAAACGTTTTAAAGTCCATTGTACTTCATTTTCCTAAAACGCAAAGGTTTAAAACATTTAAAGGGAACATAATGTTTTTTTACTGACTTTTTGAAGTTTTGGACAATTTTGCATTAGTATTTCACATTTTATACTTAAAATAATGAAAAATGTCTTGGGGAGCTGTTACTTTAATTTTGCAGAGAATGCTTGGATTAGGTGCCTGGTGCCCCCTGCTGGCAATGGTGGGGAACAGAGCATAAAATAGCTATTTAGCACGGCTATTAACAACATGACACTAACAGATACTGTAGATAAATGAGCTGACTGCTTCTTAGTGATGGCAATTTAAGCACTGAAATTATCAGAACGAGTCCGGCGACGGTGTATGGGCTTTAGAAATGTGCAGGAAAGGGTTGAGACAATTTTTAAATAAAATCACTTTTAGGCCTGTTTATTTATAGACGACAGCACATCCCTGCAGGGGCACCATTGATTTTCACATGCTTTAAAGGGAATGTGAGGTATAAATATGCCATGTGCAAAATATGATCCAAAATGCAAATGGCACTGCTGTAGGCTGTTTCTATCTGTGCAATAAAGTTTTTGGCTAATGAGAAAATTAAGGAATTGTGCAAAAAATCTCTATTTCCTGAGTGTGTTACAGGCACAGAACAATAGTGTGGAGCATTGTCACAAAGCCCTGGTATCTTAAGTGCATCTTATTGCAATTAATAGCCAGGCACGTCAGAGCTAATTCACGCTGTGCGCTTTCTTCTACGGAGACATTAAAATGCTTCACGATTCATTGTAAACATTTACGCCATTTAAAAGCTATTGCCTCCTAAATGGCAACAAATAAAGGATCCAGCATAACGTCCCAATAATGTGGCTATAAAAACGCTCTAACACGTACACTGCCCACTACATCACAGTGGTACCAGCCATTCTGCACCCCCCTCCACCCAACACACTTGTATCATATGCATTCCACAGGACGGACTGGTATAGTGGCCCCTCCCCACCGCTCCCCTGGGCTCTCCTCTGTGATTGGAATGAAAGGTAATGGTCCTGAAAGAGGAAGAAAGGAGACTTTGCGGCACTCTTACGTCTTAACACCAACACACACACACGCAGGCATCTTTATGTATAGAGTAGACACACACTTTGTGCAATCGGCATATAGTCGCTGCCGGATGATTGCAGAAATAACATTGGTTTAATTGTGGAGCACATCAAAGGGAAGAAAGGCATCTCGCGCGGGGCATCTGGGAGGATGAAAGAACATGGTAACAGTTTTGTCTCTTGTACAGAAAGATGTAATGCTAAACAGATACAAAGTAATTTAATCGGAAGTTTAAAATATTCATAAATATTGGATGAATCATTTATAATAGATCTTAAATTAAGGGCTGTCCTTGAAGTATCGGGTATGTGGAGTAGAGTGCGATAGAGGGGAAAGAGGACGATAAAGGATTAGCCCTCTAGACATGTTTCCAGCTGCTGCGAACATCTCCTCCGTTTGATAAATGAATATTCATGTTTGATCCAGACAGTGAGGCTCCACAAAGAGACAGAGGCCCTAAAACAGATATGGCTGGTAGGTTACAATGGCTCAATCTGAATACTTCAAAGTGCCTTCATAGCCCCTATTGCTTAACCGTGAAGTGTCATTAGGTCAAAAGAAAGGAGACTGGAGGTGGGTAAAAAAGTAGTTGGAGAATCTAACCGGGCAAAAGCTCTGCACAGAATGCTACACAGAATCCATCAGTTGAAAATGTAAAGAGAGGGCACTTTTAAGAGAATAGTTCGAGGTGACTGGATGGCACTTTATGATAAATTAAGGCAGTATGCAAGTACCTTGGTCAGTGCCCTCCTTGAATTGACTACATGTGAATCTGTGAGGTATGCTTGAGCTTCCAATGTCAGTCTGTTCTGTGTTATTGTACTGGTTACTATTTGTAATGGATTGTCCTGTACCTGTCTAGGGACAACATATGGAAATTAGCTCTTAGCTTACATATCTTGTATATATATTCAGTAATATGTACTGTCCCTACTTTAACTAAATACACAAAGAAATCAAATAAAAGCGCCAGGTAGTGACCATCCACTATGATTTCATTTAGCCCATTGTAGCAACAACTCAATCACACAAGGTAAGACTCTGACAGCACTAACTTCAGCAATGGAAGTAACAAGAGAAGTTGCATTAACACACCTCGGCTACAACAAACAGCCTTTATCCTTAACCAAGGGCATTCTGGAGAATCTGAGTGCCCATTTAGAAGTGTATTGTACATGGTTTGTTCTTTTTACCCAGAACAGCAACACACCTACCACAGTACTGAAACCACAGGCCCAAGTACGGTTCTGAACAAATGTACACAAAACAATTTTGTTTTTGCATTTTTTTGATATTAGATTATATAGATTAGATATTAGAGGAATAACGGTCAATGGAGAGCACTAATGTAACACATTACAAACTGATCACACGGAGATTGGCTCCTTTCCTTAAGGAACATTCAGTGGTTTCTATGCCAAAGGATGGAGGAAGCGTCCCATCTTTGTGCTGTTTACAAGCCTGGATAAAAGGAGAATGTTGTGGAAAGGAAAAGCAGAAAGGAAAGAAGTGTTTAGTCTGCATGGCTTTATGGTGATGATAACCAAAGATCAGCTATGCAGAAGCAGTTTGATCAAATTAGGAGAGTTGCAGAGGAAAGACGAAACACAACTGTCAACATTTAAGTCACTTGCAAGAAAGACACTCTCCTCATCCTAATCCCATTTACAAAGGAAAACCTTAAAATGTAAAAGAATCAATAGGTGAAGAGAGAGGTCTCTTGTTCATAGTGCATTCCGAACTGAAACTGGTCTTCATTATTATTACTTACAAGAATAATGATAAATAACTGACGCTTGAACTACACTGTGACCCTGATGGTCATAAATGAACTGTACCATTGAGCTGTTGAATAGTGCCAACCCTATCTCCATGCATGTGGCAGTGTGTTTTTATTGAGTGCTTGGTGTGAATGGGACAGATGGTGGAGTTAAGGACACTAAAGCCTGCTCTGATAGTATCCTCTGTGTGCTTCCTGCTGACACAGCATCCTGCTACTGGAATCTAGCTGGTGACCTGAAACTATTCACCGACTTGGCCTGAAATCCCCCTGCGTTAGTGGGACGTGTGTGTGTGTGCCAATAATGGCTGAGTCGGCGTTCTGGGCCACGCCGGGAGATAGTGGTGTCTTACAGTAGATTACAGTGGATCCAATCGGCACAGCCAGCGGGGCTCAAGCAGACTGCCACAGTAATCATCACAAATGGAGAGTGCTGGATGTGTGTGCGTGTGTGTGGAGCGCAGACAGACAAACAGTGGCCGCACTAACAAATGAGCATTGTGCAGATGAATGTATATAGTGTGGGATGAGTGGTGTGGCTGTCAGTGTGTCAGTGTGAATGTGGACTGAATTCATCATGTGTTTGACTCGGAGAACCAGAGGAGGGATACACGCATGTACAGGACACACCCCCCTCAGTGTCCTTATATAGCTCCACCACAGACATATCAGACAATTACTGTCATATGTCCTTCCATTATAGTGTAACAATGTGCTTTTTTTTAAATTAAAATCAGCAAAAATTCAACAAGACTCAACCAACTTTTAAACCTTTTTTGTAACAGTTAGCTGTGGTAGAATTCTAAGTTAACAAGTGATTAACACGAAGTATACCAAAGTAAGCAAAAATGACACACTTTCATTCAGATTGCTTTTACAGCTCAAGGACAACACAATTTTCCTCAACATTATCTATTAAAGAATCTTTGGATATAGATATTACTTTTGTAAACTGCTGTATCAATAAGGCTATGTTATGTTATACTTATTTTATACTTATAGTATTACTATTGTGAGCTTTCTACCATCTTAAAAATGTTCCCTCATCAAAAACATACCTGGACATGTGTTTTGCTTCATTCATGCCTGTTTGAGTAATCCTGTATTCTCTGGCACAGCAGTTTTGAGCCCTCAAAACGCTTGGTTCCAGAAGTCTCTCCCACAAGCCCCCGCCCACTCCACGAAGTACTGATCAATCAAGAAGCTCTCTACATGCGCTCTCTTTCTTTGAATATGTTCAAAAGACCACTGCACTCTGCTGCTGCCCTCTGCTGGTCTCTTCACCTGTTTCTTTATGGCAGTAGTAAAGTATTTATTGGAAATGCTTTCTTTAATCACATAATGTTTTTAAAGGTTGTAAAATGTGCTGCTGTTCTAGAGTTGGTCAAGATTGATTTAAAAAAATAAATAAAAGCATATTATAGACCTTTATGTATTATTGTTTTAATCTTTATATTTTTATTACTTTTTTTTATAATGGAAACAATATATTAGAAAAAAACAGTTTTCAGTAGACCTAGCAGAGCGCTTACATACTGCATAAACCGGACTGTCTGGATTCAATTCCCAGCTCAGGTGAATGAAAAAATTCTTAAAAATTACAGGCACAGTTTACCTATGTAATCCTGAAATAAGTAGTTTTACATGATAAAACAATTGTTAAACAAATAGAAATATTAAAATATTAATTTTACAGCCACCACCACCACTTCAATCTTTTCTCTCTTTTTTTCTCTCTCTTCCTGGTTTCTGGTTCTAAGCTGTCAGCTCACACAGGTCAAAGGTCAGGACTTATTGAATAGACAGCAGTTTGTGCTCACAGTAGTTTAAAAGAATGCTACTATTACTATGCTCTCTGGAATATATTATTCTGTTCTCGGTTTTGAAAGGAAAATTGGGATCATTATAAACTGTATTTGTAGTAAACTATACAATGATCTGAAGAAGACAAAACAGCTGAAACATTAATATTATCATTAATATCAAAACACATTTTATTCATATTGCAATCTTGCACTTATATTGTAATATGATTTTTTACAATATTGCCCTCTATATGTTTGGCTAGGAGTGGGAGGAGAGAGGGCACGAGGGCATGGGGGTTAATAAGGCACTTGGAATAAAAGGAGTCCTGGCAGCTCCGAGTGGGCCTGCCTTGTCTAGCCTCTGAGAACACAGCGGGAGGGAAGGACACAGGACTGCTCAGTATGCAGCCATGACATTGTCCACATCTGATATGGGACATTAGCCTCTAACTCCCTCCATACACCGCTGCCCTTCACTTTATATTACTTTATGTTAATAGAAAAATATTACATACAACATCATTTGTCTTTGTTAGCACGGAGCACCGCAGCTGATTTAAATGCATGTGTTTACCTCTGCAGACAGGTGAAGACAAGGGGGAAGGGTCGCGACTGGCTCCGCTGGCGTGTGTGGCGGACTTTTGTAATAGGGGACGCTCCAAATGCAAGTGTCTCATTCAGATTTATTGATCTGACCCACCTCTCACCACGACCTGCTGCTAACATGTATATATAAAAGTATAGGTTAGTGTGTGTTACTGTACAGAGAGGTCGTAAGAGCAACAGCACCGTGACATGACACCAATCTGCCGTCCCCAAACGCAGCCTCTGTATGACCTTATCTCATACATGTAAATATAGTCAGTCTGACCTACTCTACTCTCTGGAAAAAAACATGCAGACTGAAATTTTGGGGTTAAATTTGTATTTTTTCTGACACAACTTGGTCTGACCTGAACAGATAAATAACAAAAAATAAAATTAAATGGAATAAGTAATTGTTTTTTCACCTCTTTTCATGAAATGCCAAAAATATTAGAATTGGTTTCACCTTGATCACTAGGACTAAATATGCAGTCATTGCACTTGGTCAAAGGTGTTTACGAATGTGAATAAATAGGATTAAAAAGAAGAATGTGTGTGAAAATCCAAAATAAACTGTACTGCATAAGGTACCCTAAGTAGCCATTTGGCTGGTACAGCATGGTCTGGTATGGGTAAGCCTAGTGTTTCCACTGTGCCACCTAAACAATGTCATACATTGTCGTGTTAGTATATCCCTATAATTCTGTACTAAGGAGGTTTGTAACTAGCTTTCATTGGTAAAGGGTTGAGAGAAATGAACCAGTCTTTACATTTTGGATCAAAATGAAGATTCTCTCTTGCCCAGTCATGACATGTTAGGCTGTCAGTACCACAGCTGAAGGGTTACGACCCAGTTGTTTACATACTGTTTACCAATTTTAATCATATAAATGCCCTAAAAACTCTTCAACCCAACCTTTAACATATAAGTCATGTGCCAACGAGGCTTAAGTGAAAAACTTTGTAGTTGTCAAATTAAATGGGGCGGCAGTAGCTCAGTCGGTAGAAATGTCCTCTAACCCCAAGATTAGTGATTTTGATTCCCACTGCTGGAATCACATACTGTCATTGTGTCCTTGGGCAAGTCACTTCACCCACCTTGCCTGTACAAATGTGTTATTGTCATAGTGTTCTTGGTGGTGGTCAGAGTAGGCAGAGATTGCCCATGGTATCTGGCAATTAATATGCTCACAAGAACTACTTTCACTAAAATGGCAAAAGACGAGTCTAAATCACTGTTTGAAAAACTAGCCTCTACTGCTGCTTGCTAACACTACTTCCAGGTCTTTTTGGTTTCCACACCCAGTTTTCACTTCCATTCCACCCACTGCACTCACCGCAGATTCTGGTTAAAGAAATTATAAGTTCACATTGAGTAAAACATATACACAATAATACTATTAAATGAAGAATACAAACCTTTTTTTAATCAGAGACTTAGAGCACAAGTTGCGTAGTGACCCTACAGATATAATTAATGAAGCTGTATGTGTAAATCCAACCAGAAAAACTCTAATTTCCCCTATTGCCTATTTGTTACTGTCAGCCAATCACTGCATGCCTCAACCCTCCTCTGCCCTGAACTCCACCGCAGCAGCAGAACCACCAGCCACCTCAACCTCTCCATCTGTTCCTCTTTACCACTGTCTAGGCCACAGGTAAAACAATTCCCTAACGCACCAATCATACTCAGCCTTCATTGCATCACTGACATCTCTTCCTTCTGGGGTCTAAGTGGCAGTTTATTCAATCAATAAATCTCTTGTCTGTATTTGTTTAAGTCTCTCCTGGTTGAAATAAAATAAAATAAAACAACAACAATAAATACCTTGATAATATCTTTTTACCATTCTTAAAAAATAAACTTTGTAAGCCATACTTAAGGCCATACAAATGTCCCGATGCTCATTGACTTTCCCAGTGCTGCCCAAAGCCCCGGTGTGTGAACTGTGATGAGTGGGCTAAGACGCTGACAGACAGGTCGATGTCAGACTGTCCCTGCGCCGTCTCCGTCCGGATGGGCTCACCTCAGACTCCTGCAGAGGTCACTCAAACCTGTCTCAGTGTTTGTCGTTACCACCTTCTCTAAGGGCTATCATCAGTGTTCCCATTAATCCATAAGTCAATGGATCAATGCTTGGGCCCCAAGACCAAGGTCTGAAAGCTCTCAGCCGTGCCATTATCGACCTGTCATTTAAAACCTGGATGATCAGAGGAATTTCATGCAAATGAAACTTACACATCCATCAAACTTTTATGGTTTCAGTTCAGATACCTCAGGAGCGGGGGGAGCTAACGTCTTAAATTTGCCAGATTATCATGCTGACCTCGGCGGTTGCAGGGTTCAGAGGTAGAAGTTGCAATTTATATGGGAGCTAAATGCATGCCACTCTGCGAAGCCATTGATCTTATATATGTGCAAACGTGCCTACCCGTCATGCATGTAAATACCCGGCTACAGTATTAAGTCCAGCATGTCAGAGCTCATTCGTTACAGTGTTACAACAGCCTCATAACTCGTCGTGCACACACAAACTACATGTGTGTGTATATGTGTATGTTTAATTATGCCACATATCGCCTGATCCCTTTAGCGCTGATTATGAAGGCGCAGATTGATAGTTGGCCTTGACGCGGTGTTTAATCATATTGGCGTTCGATAGCCAAGAAAAATGGCATTTGTTATGAATTAGCATGGTGACATCATGTAGAGGTCATTCATTAGCAGTGGTTCAGCAGGCACGTGAACGGGGGCAATGAATGGAAAGTAAATAATACACAAGAAAATATGTCAAATGTCTATGAAGCTTGACTATGCCAAAACTGTAGAACTTGTTAAACTCTTAAACCAAGATATTTATTAGCATTTTAGCCATTATTAGATAGTCTGGACTTGAACTTGGATTTTTTTTAAATATATCTTTTGGCTGCTCCTGCGGTGCACAGTGATTTGACAGGTTTTTATACCCGATGCCCTTCTTATCAGAATAGGCAATGTGGGTGAAGAGTCTTGCATTTTAGGTGAGGTTTGTACTGCCCACCCTCCCGTTGGTGGACTTTTTTAGGCCATTTTTAGGCTTTATTAATAAGACAAAGCATAGTAGGAAATCAGGGGAGAGCAGGGAGAAACATTTGGCAAACTGTTGGAGTCTGGACTCTAACCCACGATACCTAGGTAGGCTGTAGTTGCCCTGTATATCCAGCACAGCTCTACCACTGAGCCATACACTGCCAGTTGGTGGACCTGAACTTGGACCAGTCCATTTCTTGAGTATGCGCTCCAGCAGGTGAGCCACCAAGGCCCCCCAGGGTTGGATTTTTCATTATTTCCATTAGTATATACTTTTTGGCCTTTTGACTTTTTTGGACAGGAGAGTGAAGTATTGACAGAAAGTGATGGAATCACAAATGAGAACAGGACAAGACTTTGGGTAAATTGTCAGAGTTTGGACTCAAACCCACAATGCCAAGGTTGTATTGTATTATATTATATTGTGTTGTATCGTATTGTCTTTGTCTACTGATGGGCCTTAGGAGTCAAGATTTTGGTTTGGGATGTCCAAAATTTCATGAGCTGATGCCACCCAAAACTACACCTTTCAAATTATTTTTGACACCTTTGCATTAGTATTTCACGATTTCACTCCTTTTGCCCGAACTTCCTTACACCTCACAGCAATCAGAAGAGAAGTGGTACTACTGTAGATGAATTAATAAATTTAGTCAATTTGTTATTACAATTTTAAAAGTCTGTGCATTTTCAAAGCATAAGCTAGTAATTTCCTGTTGTAGATTTCTTGTCCTTCTCCTTGTTTGTAGCATGCTTTGTTTAAGCCCCATCTATCCCCTTCACACCGCCTCCATCACTCTTCTCCCTGGCACTCCAGCTCTAATAGGTTAGCTAATTACAAATCCTGCTCCCTGACTGAAGGTGCTCATACTACTCTCAGGGATTATCTTTTAAGTCTGAATTGAGCTAATTTCTTGTCATTTCTCCCTCAGACTTTTGATTACCGCCCTAATTGTAAAACTCCAGTATTACCCAGTGAATGTGCAGCACAGGGGCCGCAGAGTCCAAAGCATTTTCCCCTATGAATCTTAAAGCCCCTTTCATGTACTTCCTCATCCTTTGGTTATTAGTTTCCATGTCCACACTAACAAAAAACAGCCCAATGCTTCTCCCTCAGGATTACGCTAAGCTTGACATTACAGCCGCTGTTTGTGTTGCGTAGCCTGCTGGATGTCCCCATGTGTGTTTAACCGCTAAATCATTCATACTTCCCTTTGCTCTCACTTTAATTGGCCCTCTTTCCGTATTTGCCGTCATGCCACCCCCTGCCTTCATCTCGGCCTTCGCTAACGCCCGCTCTCACCGTGCCTCTGCTCTCAACTTGACCCTAATTGATTGTAATGAGTACAAGCTCTTAAAGCCTGCTCGAGTCTCCAGTACTGTTAGTGGTCTTTCTCTTTTATTTGTTGTGTTTTGCTGGGGAGAGGATCCTTCTGTCTCGATTCCAGTTTTAGGTGTCTGGGAAAATGTGGATTAGTTGAGGCTTGAAGAGGGGTCCAGCAAATAATGTCCTGCCACTTTCAAGGAGTGCTGTCAAAGTGAAGCACTCATGTCCAATTTTCATCTTTGAGTAGGTTATCTTTTGTCAACTTTTTCTATTAAAAAAAACAAAGCATCTACCTTCTCACTGGTTGTAACAGACATCAACACATTAACCCTGTTTTAGCTTTGCTCTACTGGTTCCCTCTACGTTTTAGAAATAATTTTAAAATTGATGATCACTTTTAAAGCTTGTTCAGGCCTTGTGCCAAGCTACATTACAGAGTTACTAATACTCATACGAGCCTGCCCATAGCCTTAGATCCTAAGGCAGGCCGCTGTTACACTGCACTTGTTATCAGGAAAATAGAGTCTAAATAAACCAGTAATAAAAATAAACCAATCTTGGTTGCCTCTGGAGCAGCATAGCACGCTTTACAACCTTTAAAAGCATTATCTGATTAAAAGAAAACATTTTTAAAAAAGCACTCTTTTAGTGCCATAAAAAAATCGGTTAAGAGACCAGCAGAGGGCAGCAGAGTGTCGCAGTCTTTTACATAATCAAAGAAAAAGAGCACTTCCCTTCCCTAAACTTTTTGTATGATGCCATTTAACTACAAAATTTAAAATAGCTGTGAGGAATCAGCGGAAACAAAGCTGTGCAATGTTTTTTTGGATAAATGAATGAGAGCAGTCTGGATGTAGAGGGCTTGTTGATTGATTGATCAGTGCTTCAGATGTGGAGGTTCGTGGAACTGAGCGTTCTGAGTCCTCAGAACGGCTAAGCCAGAAAAGAAAAGATGGCTCAAACAGACACGGATGAAACAAAACATAACTCCAGGTATCTTTTTGAGGAAGGAACAACATTATAACATGGTAGAAAGCTCCGAAAAAATTATTTTGCATAAAATAGCCAATTTAATAATAATAATAAAAAAAACACTTTTTGCTTGAATTCATTCATTTATCTAGTACCACTTTCACCCTGGATTGACAAGAGTTTTGGGCGTGAGGAGTGTGCATCCTGGAACATAATCATAGGGATGAGATGTATAGACACCCTGACAAACAACCATACACTTGCATTCATTTACTATGGGACATTTAGATTAGATTTAGATACATGCATGCCATTGGGTAGGGGTAGGAAGCCCAGCATACCTGGAGAAAACCTACAGTGGCACAGGCATGACATGCAGATTTCATACACAAAGAAAACATTCATCCTAGTTAGTTCATTTGTTTCTATTGGTATGAGTGAGATTACAACTGCTCCAGATATTAAAGGTGCCAGGTGTAGTTTCAGGTGGCATCAGCTGATGACATTTTTAACATTTCAAAATAAACTAAATCTAGACCCTTCTGCACCATGGCCCAGCAGGAGAAAAAGTGGCCAGCAAATTTGTCATAAAAATACAGCTCTGAGCGGTGGTATAGCTCAGTTGATAGTGCATGTGGCAAATTAAACTTAAATTAAAAGTAGAACACCTTTTTTCCTGTGTCCCACAGTTTGGTAAAGCCTCAAATGCACTGCTAAAGCAAAAATACAAGTTTACTGTTAGTGTGAACACAGCCTGATATGTGTTTTTCATCCTTCTCTAAACTGTTCTCTACTTGAGACACACAGCCGTGGTTTGAAGTTGAGACATGATTGACTCCACTGTTTCTGAATGAGTGTGTAATTGCTGCATGACTGGTAAAAGCCAATCTACAGACGCATCTACAGTCTCATTAGCAGTTAAAAAGTCAACTGCGGAAAAACGGAGAGAACCCACATTAAGTGGGAATAAAACCCTGTGTAACCATGCAGTGTGCAGCCAGTATGTGTGTCGGACTCATCTAAGTGAGATAATCCAGTTTTCCGGATGAATTCTCCTTTGTGTCCCGGGGGCAGAGATTAGGATAAAGATATTAAACAAACAAGAAGGCCTCTCCTCTTCCCCCGCTGCCCATTTCTCCTCTAGCATTAGGCTGTGCCCTGTTTAGCACTGCTGTGGCCCGATCAGGCTTGTTGCTTCTCTTTGACTAATACTTGAATGAAAGTCTAGTTCTACAAGTGAACAGTGTCCATCAAATGCTTGTGAAAATTATCCATCCTCATTCTGCTCATATGATAGGCTTAAAGGTGGCTATTTTTAAGAATCTGCCACTAATGAACTATAAATAGAAAAAGACATGTATTGCATCTCAGTGGCAGAGTGGTTAGTACTCTTGCCTCACAGCATGGGCTAAATTCCCAAACAGTGGCCTTTCTGTGTGAAGTTTGCAAGTTTTTCCCATGTTCAGGAGGGTTTTCCTATGTGCTCCAGTTTCCTCATGAACCTAAACATGGTTTGGAACTCCTGACTCCTGACCCAGTCACACACTGCTCCAGACAGGATGCCCCAGTGGCAAGGGAAGTGAACAATAGACTGCTGTTGAACCACACAACCTCTACAACACAACCTCAACTCACTAGCCATGACAAGCATATAGCACCTCCCATACATACTGTGTTAATTTTGGGCACTCATCCCCACAGAAAAGACAAACAGAAAGGTGCTACCAGGCCATCCCTATCCGATTTTAATCATGTTATTCTTCATCTGCATAAAACCTGAAAATAGTGTGTGTGTGTGTGTGTGTGTGTCTGTGGGGGGGGGGGGGGGGGGGGGTTGTTTGTTTTTTTACGTATTTTTGTGTGTTAAGTTCACTCAAATCCCCCATCACACAACACAAAAACGTACTAGTTGTCCCAATGTTAAATGATATCACCTATTCAAAACACAAAAATATGCTTTAAATGTACTTGTCACTGCTTACAAATAATTTCAGATGCTTTAAGGGCAAATTTGAATTGTTCTTGAAAAAGTGTGAGTAACCAAAACAGCACTTCCCTGTTCTTTCAGGGGAGGAGAAAAAAAGGATGGACTCTGAGCTAAGAAAGTGTTGGCTAAAGATCTCTCAGCCTTGCTCCAAACACATCACACCAGTGCACCTGCTCCCCGGGCCAACCCCCTCAGCACTGCCTCCAATATGGACGCTCGTACTCCCATTCCTCATTACACCGAGCCGCAGAGAGATGGACCAGAGCAGGCCCGAGCGCTGCATCGGTGTAATGGGAGGAAATGTTGGTGTTTCATGTGGAATTGATGAAGTCTTGCTGCAGCGGCGGCTCTCCCCGGAGCAGGGGCCTGCCGTGCTCTGCCTGTGTAAATGTGGACCATCCGGAGGAGCACAGAGCAGTCGATAAGAGCCAACAAGGAGCACTGCTAAGAGGAGAGGCCTGTTTCACAAAATATAATGTCTATATTGATGAATGACTGGCAGCAGTAATAAAAATGAAAAAAGGAAAAGGGTGGCGTGTGGGATATAGCTTCTTTTAAAAAAATATTAGGGAATATGAATACAAAAGGATCAAAATGTAAAAGCTGAATATTATATATACAAAATATTAAAGGAGCATTGGACAGTCCATACTGTCTTCCTCAGAAGGGTCACTTGGTGTTACAGTGACATGTCTTGTCAGCTGGTTACAGTTTTTGGTGCTGTCTTCCTACCAGGAGCGGTAGGCCGACAGCTCCATCCAGGACAATGCCAGAATCATCAGAACAGAAAACAAGAGAACAACAAGCACCGTTGCTGGATCAAAAACCAGCTGACAAGATGTGTCACTGAAACACATCTGACCCTTCCAAGGGTTTTGGTCTGAACCAAAGTGTCAAGTTCCAGAGCGCTGTGGTTCACAGTATTTATCCGCTACTATTGAGTCAGTGGTGACTACCAGCCAATGGGGCCAGACCTTTTCCACATAAAACTAAACAACATAGTATGCAAGCATGTGACTGTAAAAAGTAAAAAAGTCTGTAAAAGTAAAAAAAAAAAAAAAGAAGAAGAAGAACAATCTCATTAAAATAGTATTGGCTCACTACTACCTAGTTTTGCTGTTTTATATGTTTTGTATACAAGTCTAATTATAATTCTTATTCTAATTCTAAGATTCAAAGCGTTTATTTTCATATGCAGGGTATAGAAACATGTTTTTCTGTAGTGTAGGCTAATGACATTCTTCCTTTGCTGTCCACAATGAATGCTGAACAAACTTTTAACACACATAAAAAGGTATACGGTCAAAAAATTTGTAAAATGTGAATAAAAACAATGCAATGGTTTGCAACAAAAGACTGATGCATTACTACTATTATTATTAATAAATCTCTTTTAACTATATTTTCTTCATAATAGACCATACAGCATATTGCAGAACTGGGAAATGAAACTAGGATATTATTGTGAAAAATACTGAAAAAATATAATTTTATATCTGATGGCAGTGACATAAAACATTGGGACAAGGGAAAAGAGTTTTACTAAAAAAAGTTTTACAAAAAAAAAAAAAAAAACAGCTGGAGTGAGCATTTTGCAGCTAATTAGTTTAATTAGGAACAATAACAACAGTCCCCAAACAATAATAAACTTCTTTCTAGTTCCACTTTTATCTGGGTTCTTGAAGTCAAAGCCTGAAAAAGTCGGTGAGTGTTGGGGCACGTATGCTGATGATGTAAGACTCTTGGATCTAATAAGAGCGGTGCAGAGGCTGATGTAAATGCTTGTTCTAATAACAGTCTGGTGTGAAGCAGATTTAGGTGCTTGTTATAATCAGGCTCAGCTGGCTTCATCTGTACTCTCCAGTCACACAGTGCTGTCTTAGGTTAAGCAGACTGACATAAAAGGCGGAGGAGGAGGTCACCTTTACACACTCACTCTAATGGAGAATATTAAGAGCACAAGAGATGAAGGATGTACAGTCTCAAACTATTCTTCTGTTTATTTAAACACTACTTGCAGCAACAAATGCTTAAGTGTGTGAATGGTAAAATAGCAGCAGTAATTTTAATAATAACATACTATAAAAATAAATTTACTTGATATTCCAATGGCCACTGCTGTTCAGTCAGTAACAACAACACCTTGTTGAGAATCAAACAGAAGCTGATCAAATATATTTCACATTATATTAGCTATATCAATGTTCACCATATTAAGTGCTCCTTGGCCTGTACAATAGGTATTGCAAAACCAACCATTCCAATATCTGTATAACAGAATATTACACTTGATATGTCCAAATAATTGTCCAATTAGAACTTATAATAAGTGGGGGAAGCAACTAGCACTAAAGTCTCAGATGTAATACAGAGTATAGGTGTGGAGCCGTCCTTTTGTAGTTACCCCAGCCCTGAATGAGCTGCTTTCTGGTCCTGGATCATCTGGGATTATGCTAAATAATAGTTTAGTGGAGGAGAAATAATGGCGTATGATCATAGCAATATTCAATATAGAATTATATGTAAAATGTTAGTTCTCTGAAGCAAAATGTGATTTTGAGAGGAAAACTGACAGAAAGTTAGAAGGACTACAACCTGCATGATTTCCATCAATCCCAAAATGTCCTCTACAACAGTCTTTGCAAAGTCCTGATTAATTGAAGAACCTTACTGCTAAAGAGGGTAGACTGAGCACTACTGGAGAAGAAGCACTCTCCTGTTTCTTTTGTAACACACAAATCTTGCCTAAAGATTTAGAACATTTATTACCAAAATTGACTTTGACATCACTATTATACACATTTCCACTTTGTTCATAGACAACACCGTATCCCTTTAGGGCTACCACAGTGGTTTACAAGCTTTAATGAGCTATATAAGATGTAATTTTGTTCTTTTGCAACTATACATTTGGCAAAAGCACACCAAAAACTATCCATGCATTAAAAATCTATGTTTCAAACATTAGTCAACAATCCACATACCCATAACCATCTGTGCCTGAAGTGGGACATCCTAATAATAACTTCACACCCAGAAAGAGGCTCAAGATCCTGCTTAAACTCTTCCCCAGATTTCTTGTGTACAACAGTCATTAGAATGGCTTCACTGACAAACCCAAGAGTGAAGTGGGGTTGAAAGTTACAGCTTCCCTTTCAAACGTGACCAAACTACTGTTCTCCACTCTGTCGGATCTCACTCTGACTGGGGCTGAAGGGAGAGAGAGAAGATTAATTAACACTTTTATGTAAATGAAGCATTTGTGTCTAATTATTTCTGTTATTCCAGCGGCGACGGGAGCTTTGATGTGCCAGCGGTGGATCCAAAATGGAGGGAGATTTCCATCGCATCCTCCCTTTGGGCCAGAGCCATGGTTTGTAATGTGGGGAGGGGTACCAATTTATATGTACATTGAAAAAGTTCTGTGTGTTTCCAATGCCAATGTTTTCATGTTTACAGACCCACAGCTCAGCCCTAGTAGGCAGTCAAGAGTTGGAAATGCGTTAATTGGCGGTGAGTGTTATCTATGTGAGGGAGAGACAGAAGCCTCCGTGGCCTGTTTGCTGCTAGTTTATGAGCTGATATTAAAGGCAGTTAAGGAACATAAAGGGGATAAACTTTTACAGCCCCAAACTCAGAGTGAGAAATGCAGCTCGGCGTCATAAAGGGCCGAGGTACTCTGTGAGCACGCCCCATGTCCGGAGATTACAGTAACGGCCTGATATCTGCAGAGGGTTTTAGTGAGGAAAATAAAGAGTGTGAAGTGGAAGAGCAGGTATGTGTGCACTAAAAGTATAAATTTTTATATACTGCTTAAAAATGTGCAATTAATGGTGCAAATGTGATAATGCACTCATAACTTGAATTACATGACCTCATAAAAAATGTCGATAGGCTTTGTGGGTCTGCAAAAATCTGGAAATGTATAATCTTTAAGGGGGCCAAGGTGGCAGAGTGGTTAGTGCTTTTGCCTTCCAGCAAAAAGGTACTGTCTGTATGTCCCCCCAGTGTTGCTGTGGGTTCTGTCTGTCTTCCTATCACTCTCCAAAGACATGTTAGGTAAATTGTTGACTCTAAAGTGCCCCTGGTGCATGAATGTGAGAGTGAATGGTTGTCAGTCTGTGGAATGTCTCTGTCAGCCCTGTGACTAGCTGGCCACTGTCTAGGGTGTACCCTACTTAAGGCACATAGTTATTGGGACAGGCTTCAGTAGTATTTATGAGATGAAAGAACAATCCAGCCACAGGAGATCACAAGGCAGTGTCATTACAAGCCATTTAAACAATGATAATTAATACAGATACAGAAACCTATAGCACACCAGATCGCACCAACTACACAGGCTTTGTATAATTCTCTGCTGAGTATGTCCCACTTATCAAACCAACACGTTACCACCATTCCTCTCAATTCCAGTGATTATCCTGCATTTCCATGCTACAAACCTAATCTGATGTGAAAATGTAATTAAATGTTTTTAATTTAGTATTATGCTATAGTAATTTACTTAGTATATTTGTAGCATGAACAGTAATATCTTTATTCCAGCCTGGGGGCCACAAATCAGTGTGTCTTTGTGCTGGTCAGAGGCCTGGATAAATGGAGAGGGTTGCGTTAGGAAGGGCATCTGGGGTAAAACCTATTCCAAATCAGGGTGTGAATCATCACACGCAGAGGCAGTTGCTTTCCTGTGGCAACCATAGAAGGGAAAAGCCAAAATCAAAATCAAAGAACATGAACTGTAAATCATTAATACCTTCCCAGCATATGCACAGTGCAAATCCACAGCTGCACAGTGTTAGGGTAACACCTTGGAATAACTCCACAATTAAGCATTACTTAAGAAAAGTTAATTGATTATTTATAAAGCAATACTTCAATAATAATAAAAAACATCTTTGAGTTATAACCATTGTTATTAACTGAGTAGTAAGCTCTGGTAAATTAATTTAAGATTATAAACATCAGTGGTAATTTAGTAAATGGTTTATTTACATATTTACTAATGCTTTATTACTGCTTAATAGTGGAGATCTATTCTAAAGTTTGTTAACTATTTAAGGTAAGTTCATCTTTGTCCATTTGTTCCGCCACTTGGAAATCCAACTCATATTGACAAGGCCACAATAATACTTTGCAGAGAATTTAAAACAAACAATGAAGATGGCTGGGCATGCTATTGAAATTCAGTATAATATAAAAGCACAAAATATATGATTTTTCTCTGTCACCCTAACCTTTGACACCTAGTACTTATTCTTGGCCTTCATTTATACACTGTGTAGCAATAACTGAATCACTGTATCCTGTGCATTAGCCATATATTCTTCATGTTCTTTCCCTATAGACACCTGCACATGAGATTTATCCTCATTTTTACAATATGCCCCTATTCATAACACTGTTGGGGAAGTTATATTCTCTACTGACTCCTCTGATAAGCGCCTCACTTCAATTACATGTAGTGTGAACCCAGCAGGGCTCTAATCTGCATGTTAGCATAAGGATAACTAGTTTTTCCCCCCTCTCTCTCTATGTCCAATCTCCCCGCATTCTGACACTTTATGAACCCCTGATAGGGATCGCCGAGTGTATTATCACTTATGGTTCACTGGTCCGCCCAAGTGTGTAGGCATATGTATTTTTTTGTGCATTAATCTAAAGTTAATAAGCTCCAAGATGCTTTGAACTCTGTAGTGCCCTAGCACCGCATACATTTTCCCAGCGAGTTTACTTGGCCTGCTTTATAACCCGCTTGTTGTCATATGTTATTTTGGTGGGAATCCGTCTTGTTAGGGTCTTTGCGTTGAAATATCTACCGAGATTATGTGGGCTTTCTTCATATCAGGCGAAGAGATTACACATAAACCAAGGCGATGTCCCAGAAGACAAACAATGCAAATGGAAATCCAGATATGTCAAAATTTCCTCATCGCCTTCTCTGTGCAGTGATGCTTATTAAGTTATATGGGTTTCTGAATGGTCCACTTTGCCGTTTTCAAGTCAGGTTGGTTCAAAGAAGACATTGATTGGAAGGCAAAGCTGTTTTGACTGATGGCTGGGAGGAAACGCTGGCATTCTGGGCATCTCTGGGTGTGTGTGTGTGTGTGTGTGTGTGTGTGTGTGTGTGTGTGTGTGTGTGTGTGTGTGTGTGTGTGTGTGTGTGTGTGTGTGTGTGAGGAGGCAAAGCGGGTATTAGTCTGATGAAGTCATACAGGAAATCAATGTGCTATTGAAAGGAGAAAAATGCCCTGCCCAAGGGTGGGTGCACACAAACACAGACGCACTCGACAATGACTCAAACAGTGATGGGAGAGACCAAAGGGGCGGGATACGGAGAATTGACTCATGTCGAGTTCAAGTACGAGCTAAGCAGATGAACAATGTAAACTGAAAGACTGACACAAGTATATCATTATTTCACACAGATGTAAAACGCAGATGTTTGGTTGGAGTGCACTGGTACTTGAGACTGTCCAGGAGTAGGTCCTGGGAGATTGGTGTACATTTATTTCAAAAGGAGCACAGTGCAGAGCAGTAGAGCTCTTTAATAATGCATGTGGAGCAGAGACAGGCCTATAGATGGAGATGGACTGAGTGACTGAGTTGTCGGCACACACACAGTCGTGCTCCATCTTGTTCACACTGGTGTCACACATAAACACACATGGTCTGGCTGCTCCTCTTGATCTCCACTCCAACCACATCAATTCTTAATAAAGCTAGGGCCCAAGCTGATTACTGAGGACTGTTCCGCTGTTTATTCTGATCAATAGAGCAGTGCTCTCCCTGCAGGCCCTGCAGATGTTTGAAGGAGTGAACAAGGCAGCGAGGCAGAGCAGAGACAATGAGAAGAGCAGCTTATATCTTAATGACTTTAGTCGCAGCCGAGCTGCTGCTGTAGCGCAGGGCTCTGAGGAGAACTTAGGTAGATCTTGGCCTTAGGCTACTTCTTACAATTCCTCCCTGTGACTTTGGAGCCAGCTTAGACTGGAGTGGATATTAATTCCACTGACCAAGTGGCACACCAAGGTGCTTTATACGACCATCAGTCACAAGGCCTAAGCTACTCAGCGCCTATTACTATGGTAATCTATACCCCAGGCCAGTGTCTGAGAGTGTGTGTACTGGAAATAGACATTTGGTCTTTACCTGTGTAAGAACAACAGAGCTCCAGTCAGCATGTGCTGTTCCATGTATCAACACTCATTAACAGAGACTCACAATCATGTCGGCCCACACTTATGTTTCTGTTCAGCCGGCATATGATGTTCAGAGAGTAATTAATCATAAAAGGCGGAGGGGGAGGGGGATGCAGGGGAGAGGGAGGGTGGAACAACATTATGAGTCCGGGTAATTGTCTAATTTTCCTTCAGATAGCCCAACAAGGAATTGAAAAACAAACTGCTAAAACAGTGGGCCTGATGCAGCTAAGAAATGAATGAGGCTATCAACAAATCCCCTGCTCAAAGGGCAACACCAGGACAACAGCACAGTAGATGGACCAAATGAGGATTTTCATCTTTAACAAGGGGCTGTTGGCCTGTAATTTATAAGAAACCAGCCAAAATTAAATTGTGTGTATGATTTTTTTTAAACAAAAGAGAAAGCTCAAAGAAGTAACTATAATCTGGACAATACCAAGACAAGGCCCGGGCAGTGAAAACCATTTACATAAAGTGTGTGCTGTAGTCATCATGAAGGTATTACTCCTAAATCCACTCATATCGTAACAAGACAAACAATGCAGAATAGAATGGGCCACAATGCCTGTATCCAGACAGCCACACAGACAGACAGACAGACGCACTTGTTAGCCTTCCGGTCACCCATACTTACTTCTGCTAACGGTAGCACTTTACTTTAAAGCCTCTCTTTCAGCAGGACAGAATAACAAGGTAGAAGTGTGAAAACAACTCAAAGTTACCTGCACTTCAGTAAGAGCTGTTTCTCCCCCTAAAATTAATTGCTTCTTACTGGGGACATTGAGTGCACATGACAGTGAAAGTCAAAGAGGTAGGAAGGCATTGCCGTGGTCCACCCTTTGTTCCGTAAATGACTAAATATTTAATGTTCCAGGGCTCTTAAGATTAAAGGTAACATGTTGTCAGTAATAGTGGAGCTACTTCAAAGGATGTAAATTATGCATTTCTTCCTTTAGCAGAGAAATCAAAGCAGGTAATGAAGATTAAAGTTGGTGAGGAGTCTTGGGTGTCTGCTGCAGAAGGAGCGGGGACGAAGACAGAAGGAACAGGCCTGTTGTTTGGAAGGTTAATCTATTCGGAGCGGAGGTTATCTGATTAAAAAATCATTGTGTTCATTTAATCTGTTCCAGT
Organism: Bostrychus sinensis; assembly: GCA_020698575.1. Taxonomy (NCBI): domain Eukaryota; kingdom Metazoa; phylum Chordata; class Actinopteri; order Gobiiformes; family Eleotridae; genus Bostrychus; species Bostrychus sinensis. The sequence goes on along the minus strand of CM036251.1, from coordinate 28,420,536 downwards.
GAAGTTGCTTGTGGAGATAGTGGTGTTTCAGGGCCATGCAGCGCAGTCAAAGAAGTGCTCAGGACGACCTGAGTGGCAGTCAGAGAAGTGGATGACTGTGGGGATATTAAAAGACTTAGAGGTTAAGGCTTTTCATTTGTTTTTAAGACTTTTTTTTTTCTTTTTTTTTTTTACATACAACTTGTTTGTAGCAGAGCGGGATGGTGCAGTTTGCTTTTGGTAATCCCTGAAGAGGTGAAGAGTGTAGACCCATGAGCTATGTAAGTTATGATTTTGGCATGTGTTTGGCAAGGTGAAATCAATCAAATTTTTTTGCTTTTACAGTTTTCCCTTTTGAAGTTGTCTGTGCTCGCTTCTTTGCAGTTTTTCGTTGCAATTTTCTCCACGGAGATCCGCCCACATTTTCAGAGCAAAACACAATCATAAAGACTCTGAAATCAACCTGACTTGAAGTACATCTAAGAAATCCATTGTTAGCATGTTGTTATAGTAAATTGGGACGTGTCTCTGTGTGTATTGCAGTGCCCACAACGTGTTTCTTGCGAGACCCAAGATTTTTAGGGACACCGGGTCAGTGAGCCCAATCTTGCAAGGGTGGTAAGATAAGCTAGAGGGAGGTGAGGGAGACTTCATTCACCCTGCAAAAACTTCTCCAGCCATCACACTGTTTATTAAAGAAAAAAAATGCATATGGATTCATTCAATTGGAAATGGACATTCAATTTCCAACCTATTAGTAAACATACCATATTTTTGTACTCGCAGCAAAGCAGTGTCTAAGGCTACGTTTACATTGTAGGTCTTACTGCTCAATTTGGATTTTTGCTTAATAAATCAGATTTTTATTTATTTATTTTTTTTGCGTGGTTGTTCAAATTACATTTTAAATATGACCTCCATCAGTTGTGTGTGAAGTGACCCACATACACAAAAAAAGAAATGAGAGAGAAGTGGTGGGATTATGATGTTTTCGGGATATTAAAGGAAGGAAGGTGTTTGAATACATCTGTCAGTGACACTCCTCAATTTCTTAATATTTCACTTCTTATCTTTCTTCTCATTTCTCTTCAATACTGTTACGATTCAACCCCTCAAGTTTAGCTTGAACAAAATTGTCACTTTAAATACTAATTAAAGGGCTCCTGTTATGCTAAATAGACTTTCTTGAGCTTTTAAACATAATGTCTGTACTTCAAAAACATACCTGGAGAAGTATTTTGTTTCATTCACATGTTTGAGTAATCCTGCATGCCAATGCCTCTCTTTCTCATAATGTAAAAATGGTTTCACGGCTCTACGTAGACACGTGAAACCAGGAAGTGCTCCTGCGTGTTTCTACAGCCCAAACACCGTCACCGAACTCATTTTGATCATTTCAGAGCTTAAATTGCGGTCACTACAAAAAAGTCAGCTCATTTATACAGCTGTTAAGAGTCATGTTGGTAATAGCTGTGCTAAATATCCATTTTATGCTCTGTCCATTCTCCACCATTGCTAACAGAAGGCAACAGGCACCTAATCCAAGCATTCTCTGCAAAGTCAAAGTAACAGCTCCCCAAAAGAAGATGTTTTCCATACATATATTTTAAGTTTTAAAATGTGAAATACTAATGCAAAGGTTTCCAAAATTATTTCGAAAAAATTAAAAGAAAGCATATTGAGGCTCCTTCGGGTTCAAAACCTAATTTTTTTCACTGAGTAGCTACATCAGTGCGGTCTGCCATGCTTGCACAGAATTGGACTGTCTGTAGTATTTCAGTGACATAAAAGTGACACCAGATTCACACTGAATGTGTTTTGTGTGCAGTATATCTCTGGTATGGTTTTCTGATGTACTCTAATTCACACCGAGTGTGTTGCGTGTGCGGCACTTCTCCGACCACAGCCAGCTGGGGAGACCAGGAATTCACGGGAGAGGAACAAGTTCACACTATAACAATCATGTATACAGAGAGCTCCATGTAAAAAAACACATTTGCCTCTGACCATGATCTGTTCATTTGGAGATTATTCGGAGATTTAACAACAGATAAAGCACAAAAGTCACAGAAATATATACTTCAGCCATGGGTAAGGACACTGCATATATAAATAGGGTCTATTTACTCACATTTAATGATGCTCGGTCTCATTTGTGACCTGTATCCCCAGTTAGGACGTAATGTTTACATGTTGATGTGAGCAAGAGGCTGAACATGGTGTTTTATTTTGAAATTTACCTGGTCCTCTTCACTGGTCCTGTGACTTCCTGTCTGGCTCGATCTGCTCTGTTCAAATTTATGCATGACGGCTCCGACATCCGACAAAAATAGATGCGATTCCTTTTTCTGTCGGAGAGCCGAACACGGAGCTGTACTACAACGCAGCCAGTGTGAACTCATGCATTGATTTGCATTGCCTCTATTTTTTCAGAGGTCGTACGGGACATGTGACCGACACGTGATGGATTCAGTGTGAATTGGTTGTCAGACGAAATGCAACTAGGCCTTTCAGACTGAAATCCCATTGTAAAAGATCAGATGTGCAACTGATTTAGGACCACATAAGACAGAGGTATGGGCCTGATTGTATTAAAAAATCTGATTTGTGCTGTTCTCACTTTCATGAAAAAAACACATATGGGCCACATAGGGGGAAAAAGTCAGATTTGAGCCACTTTTGCCTACAGTCTGAACAGTATGCTTATTTGAGACATGTTTGACAATGAAAACAAATCCAAAGGCCTGCTGTCCTGACTCAACCCCTGCCATACCACTGCTATATAATACAACCATGTATTCAGAGAGGCCCAAGTGACCGATCACTCAGTACATTTTTACCAAAACTATATCTGACACACTTCCCTCTCCATTCTCTTCTCCATAACCTTTCCCCGCTCTGTGATCCGATCCACTCACTGCCAGATATTTTTGTGCTTATACTGTTCCCCAAAGGCTATATTTTACTCTTATGTGCCTTCCTCACCCAGAGCAGCCAGCAGAAGAGGTTGACATTTAGAAACACAGCACTCGGGTCTGTGCCTCTCTGAGAAATGAGAGGAAAGACTGAAGATGGTGTAAAGAGAAGGGAGGTGCTTAGTCTCATTTTGGGCCCATAGTTCAGCCCATCTCCCACTGTTCCTCAGCCAGGCCTCAGCAGAGGAACCAGGTCCATTAGGCTCGCCACTATGCCACTAATCGGCTCATTCCATTACACTCAATGGTAGCGCGCTGCTGCTAATGCCCATTTAGAGGAAGTCACAGAAGGGCCGCCAGTGCGTCACGAGGGGGACACAAACCAAGCCGTGACTTTGAGCTGACACGTTCATGACAGAGAGCAAATTATAGATAAGACCTGGGGTTCATAACTGGTGGGGAAGGGCTCAAAAAAAGTACACAAGCATGTTCTTAAACAGAAGGTGTTTGGGGAGAAATTGGGGTAAGTCACTTTGTCATCTGATAAGGCACTGTAATAGGAAGCATCTGGGGAAATACATTAGACCTAGGATTTAAACATCCAGCTGGCTAGGTCTGCTTACTGCTTAAACTTTAAGGCACATGCATAGCCTTGAAATCATTGAAATAGTAGTTTTAAAGTCATTTAGAAGGTCCAAACTGAACAATAAAGTAACTGCATCGGTTACAGGACAACTATCCAGCCAAGTTAACATACTTTACTGTTTTTAAAGATCCTATTGCTGGGTTTCATATCATATCACAACATTCTATAGGCCTATAGAGGGTATGCACTGACGTCACTTTTCCTAGGGACACGTCCCCTTCGTTCGAGTGGCAAAACAAGCGGCTGCGTTCAGAACAAAGAGTGTGAGAGCAAGAGTAAAACTGATGAGTATTTAATTAAATAGGGCAGTTGGACTCGACAGTGATTCACACAACCTCACCAAGTACCACTTTTTCACAGACACTGATATGAGGCCAGGATTTCACTTTCTTTACATTTTTATGTAACTAAGACAGCTGAGGAGATTATGGTTTATATTATGTTTATATTACTAACGTTATTTCACCTTGATGGAAACGCCAAGCAGTGATAGTAATGACACTAGATTAGGTTGTAGCACAAAGTACTTACTTTAGTTAATACTTTTAATCAAGTAACAATTTTCTTAAATACTTATAGAAGAAGTAAACAAACTAAGCAAAAATGCACAGGCATTAGACATTAATGTGACTTTATCGTGCAGCTAAAGTGGACCAGGGACACAAAGATCACTGACATACTGCGGTTGCGTAGCCGTCAATATATTTAACAGAAAATGTTTAAAAGTGGAACTCAGTTACCTGTCTCATTTCCTCGTTTTTGCTTCCTTTTTCTCTACAGCGCTCCTCCTACATTTTGGAATAAAGCATTGTTGTAACATTAGTGTATGGGCTTCAGAAATGGGTGGGAGCACTTCCTGGTTTCAGGAGTCTATGTAGAACCATGAGATCAACCATTTTTAGTCCTCGAGAAAGGGACGGCATCAGCATACAGGATTACTCAAGCAAGCGTGAAGGAAACAAAACACAACTCCAAGTATGTTTTTTTTTCAGGTGCAAACAACATTAAAACATGGTGAAAAGTAAATCAAATTAAAAATAAAAAGGTACCCAATTTCAATTGACATCAGCCAAGCTCTTAACACAAGAACATCTTTTAGAGCATTGGCTCTCAACTGGTCCAAACAACAGTTAAACTTCAACTGAGCTAAAAGCGTAAGCTATATCAAAATTAATATTGTTTCCGGATCTAGCAGTGTTTCCAGTGACTATGGCGGTCCACCATAGTCTTAGTATGGTTGAAATATTTTGCTTCTTTTAGTATAAAAAATAAATAAAAAGTAACTACAACGCTACAAGCAAGAATTCATTAAAGATTAGACAGAGAAATGAACTGACATTTTTACATCAAAAATTCACATGCGTGTGAATTTCATAAAAAGATTTTATGAAGGATCACCAGTACCAGAATAAAGTGTGAAATCCTGTCCCGTATTTGGGAAGCAGTCCTGTAGTGGGTGCTATTTTAAGTTCCTCAGAACATCTTCCCTTATGCTTTGAACCTTATCCTCCACATCATTTTTTTTTTTTTGATAAAAAACAAAGTGAACAAACTTCACACTGTAAAATACTAAATGCAAAAAACACCTGTGGCTAAAGCTGTTTTATGGAATCACACAAATTTTAAGTGCACATTTACAGACAGAAAAATAGGTTCATTTGAAATCTACATTTAAAGTGAAAGCATGAAATCTATACAAAAATGATTTTATTTTATTTATTTTTTTACTGTGGACAGCGACGACACATAATCTGGGGATCTTAGGGATTTGGAGCCCCAAGCTGAGCCCAGCTGAGCCCAGCAGAGCAGCACTGGTTTAGACTAAGTGTATTCACAAATATTTGATTAGAGGACAGTGTGAAATCAATAGGCACATTTCCTTTTCTGCCTCCTTGATCTAAAGCTACAAGGCGCTCAGTGTGTTACTGTACTCTCACGTGAAGCTGAGACGCTGTTCAGAGAGGCACAAATGCAAAGTGAACAAAGCCCAGTGTTATTCTATTGGAATCAGATTCCTCTTTAACTGAACATAGACTTATCGATCAGAGTGAAAGAGCAGCTTTCAAATGAAGGAGGGTGTGTGTGAGCGAACGGGAGGGAGAGGAGCAAAGAAAGGGGTAAATAACATCTTCCTCAACAGCAGCAGCCAGTCAGGCATCATTAATCCAGTCAGCACTCGCATCCATTGTGTATTGGTTCATTTTACAACACTAAAGTACTGTCTAAATATTGACAGAGCTCTGCTGTCTGGACTATTGACTGTCATCAGAATGCCCCATTTCAGAGCAGAGGAAAAGACAACTGGAAGTGAGTGGGGATTTTACAGTGTAAAGTGCTGGCTTCTGATGGGCATCACCAATCATTTTCATGGCCTAAAATACAGACTGTGGGTCTATGGACCATCACATACTCAAATGACACACAGCAGTATAAGATTCTGATGTGTAAAAAACAACATAACACAGGACAATTCACCCCTCTTGGATACAGTGTCAGTAACACTGGAATATGAATGTGTTAGTGTGATTGTTTGGTGGTGGTTGGAGAGGCCGTGTGCGCGGTATGGCTGCCATGTCTCCGTCAGTCTACCCCAGGGCTTACTATGGGCAGCAAGCTGGATTGTCGATTTGATTGGGTCCACACCACCAGTACTGCCACAACTGAGCAAGTTTTAGGTTTGCAGATAGCAACAAGCTGCTTAGTAATATTTGTTAACAACATGGCAATGCTGAAAAAAGTAGCATATGCTGCTGAACATTCCCAATTATATGATTTTTTTTTAAATCATATAAAGCTGGTGGTTAATTCTATCACTTCCAAATACTGTACTGAAAGTCCCTCTCCTTTACAATCGTTATATAACATTAGCACTCTGGATAGAGCAGAGTCAAGCTTTTGTCAGGTTAGATAGCTGTGGCTACAGGGGTAGTTTACCACCACCAGTGTGTGAGTGTGGAGTAAATGGATAATGGACTAATGTAAAGCACTTCAGTGTCAAGAAAAGTACTCTAAATTTAATCCATTATCATTAATAATTCCAGTTTGCTGTTGTTTTCCCCAAAGTTTCTATATTTGATTCCTACCAATACTACTGAAACACCACAGAGTAATATTTCAGTAAAACACTACTAATACATTATATCTTGATATTAACATATCAAAATGGAATTTGAGTGCTAAAACTCTTTCAAATCCAGATGGACTGGTGAGTAACAGTGATATTGTTTTAAAACTTTAGTCATGCACAAAAAGAACTGTTTTTTTGTGACTTGCTTGTCCTTTAAAATTCGCTCCCCTCCAATGATTTCTATGCAAATCGTGCAGTGAAGAAAAATGCAGCCGCTGAATTAAATCCAAAACACATTTGGTCCAAAATCAATTCCCCTGGTTCCTCCCCTCACGCTCTGAGACGGCCCACTCTGCCTATCCCACTGCAGCACGGCCCCGGACCACTGATAAATATTCATTTTTATATGTTACACGAAAAAGCTGTGATGGGCAAAATAGGAAATCCCTCCCAACAAAGGTCTGGGCAAACACACATGAGCTGAGAACACGGCGTGAGTCACAAACAGCCCATCTGATAAGCAGCGCAATTCCACACTTGGATCATTTAATAGAGAATAAATAAGTACAGATTTACATTATGATTTAACACGGGTGCACTTTAAACAGTTTTCTAGCCCATGTGCCAGAACAAGCACAGCTCTCCTAACAGCACTTCAATGTTCAAAAAAAGCCTGGTAATTACATGACAAATGACTGTCTCTTTAAAGTGCCAGATGAAAGAGTGTAAATGGGGGAAATGTGCGGAAATAAAATCAAATCTTTTTTCTTCTGGGCGGTTAAGTGGCCGGAGAGGGAGAAGAGCTGATATTTAATGTTGCTTAAATATGCAGTGTGATTCCACCCGCTGATTAAATTATAGTAGATGAGATCTTCTGTTGGCTGCTAACTTGAAAAAAAAAGTCCAGAGCTGTTTAAAAATGCATCAAACATGCTGTTGGATTAGCACTCCGTCTCTGTCTGAGCGAGGAAGAGGGGGCCACAGGGAGAGGAAGAAGACAAGAGCACAGCCAATCAGGGTGAGGCTGGGACATGTGACACAAAGCTAATATGAAGATGAAGAAGTCAAACACACTTAATAATAGACCATATGAAAAAAAAATATTTTAAACAAGAGGATCTACACACTGTTGGCTGGTCTATGGCTTGTCTTAATACAGAGCTTATTAAAAGCACATTTAAAGTTAGGAAGTAAGGATGCCATGTGACTTTAATCTTCACAGGTGTTATACAAGTAGATATAAGTATTTCATGCAATTACTTGAGATGGCTGAGAGCAAAATATATTCCTGAATTCAATGGCCCAATATAGGGGATTTTTCAAAGCCTCATTCAGACAAAATTTAGCAACAGTTGCAAACCATTGGTAAAACTGGCTTGCTGACAGTTCCAAACAGATATCTAACATGCTAAATATCTTTCCCTTTCACCAACAAGATAAAATCAATGAGGCTGATAGCAGAGTAATGAGAACAGGCTAAAAAAATATTTGTGTGGTATGGAGCAACCATCTTTTCTTTTCATGGAACATCTTAAACTGAACAGTAAATGGCTCTTTTTAACATCTTTTCATCTCTTGTGCTTCTTCTCCTTCCACGCCTAAGACATAAGATGTTTTGGAGAGCCAGGAGGTGGATTCTTGCAATACCACCAGAGGACATCGGATCACAAGTAAGACAGCTGCATAGTGTAAATTGTAAAGTCATGTAAAAACTATACAAACAAGCATTTAGCTGTTGCCTTCAGGGATACGTAGACTAATGCAAAGATAAGCTAAACCTGAAGTAGTTGGGAATTCAGCAGTTGCTTTCAAGAGTAAGTATGTTGAACTCTACATCTGCTGGGAAGTATGCAGTGTAGCAGCCCTATTGTCATAGCACTTTGGTAATGTTCAAGTACAAGATATTCATTTATTCATTTTCTTTTGTTTATTTCCATTATGGTTGCAGGTGGCTAGAGCCTATGTCAGCAGCAATGGGTCTAAAGCCTGGGACACACCAACTCGATGTCTGACTGCAGTGAGGAGAGGCAGGGTGACTACTCTGACTCCTCATGTCTCCCCTGGTCATCTCAAACAGTGGCTACAGACACACTGAAACAACTCAGACCCACTACTGAGCAGCGAGTAGCATCTGTGAATGTGTAAGACATGTTTACAACAGGTAGGCAGGTGGCGCTAGTGGCTAAACTCCAGAGATAATGAGCTTCTGTAAATAAACCTCTGCAACACTTGAGTGTTTCAATCCAGTATTTATCATTGAATAATAATCAGACGCGCTACATTAAATGCAACTTATTACAGTAATGCCTGACAGGAAGGCTATTATATTTTCATCTGTGCAAGGCTACAAGCTAAGGTAAGCTTAATGCAGCACATTAGAGTTAGTTCCTTCTATTTTAAAGTTAATTGTGCATGAAAGATTGTAAATGGAGCACATGGCCAATCAGAGCACTCTGACATCTGACAGATTCAACATGTTCAGTCAGCCAAAATAAGGTCCAACTGTCTCCTACTACGTGCAATGGTGAATAACCCACCAAACTGACTCACGTGGCTGACCAAGTCAAACTGCTTGACTGTGCCAGATGGACAATTATTGGCTCTGTGTGTCCAGGCCTTAAGGCAGGGTAGGCAGGGTACACCATGGACAGTGTCACAGGGCTGCCACTTAAAGACATTCACTCTCAGACTTGTTCACTGTGGGTTACTATGAAGTCACACAGGGATTGAACCCACAACCTAATTGTTGGTGCTCACACAGGAGCGCCAACAACTTTACCACTGTGCAACACGTTTGTATGATTTATGCTTGTTAAGTTACCTTTATGTTGCCATATGCAGTTAAAAAAAAAAAAATTTTAAATTATGACAAAGGATGAGGATGGGTGCATTCATTTATTTAGGTTTGCCAAATGGCCAAAGTGAGAGGTTAAGCTTTCCTGGGGTCTGCATTTTTTTCTGCACTTCTCCATAATCAAATACAGTACATGTATGTCTTGGATTGCTTTAATTTTGGCACTCATAATTACACTGAACTGTGGGGAGCCCTCATCCTCCAGGACGGCACTGTAAACACCGACACAATGCATCAACGGAACAATCAACTGCTCACCAAGCAGACAAGAAAGAGGGCTTTACTCTGTCTCGCTATTTCCAACCAGGAACAAAGAACACAAACCGCAGCAAGTCAGGCTCCAGCTCAGTCAATGACAGAACAGATAAATAAATAATCCAGAGCAAGAGAAAGTGTTTGAAGAGTCGGGAGACTTCTAGTTCATCCGCGTTGCATCAGAGGGCCGCGAGACACAGAGTACTCCCCCTGCAGCGACGACGGGTAATGAAGGCGGTTCGGAAGTTATTCATAAGAATCTGACCATGTAAGCACTTGTGTAGAGACATGATGTTTAATTTGTACTTGGAGCAAAAAAGAAGTTTTCAAGTCCGGCTGCAAATACGGCACAATAATGTCACACTTGAGTGGGCAAACAGGTCAAACCAGCTCTATTGTGAGCAGCCAAAACGCAGCGCGACACTCCGGCAACACCAGGGTTAACAGATTGAATGAGCTGCGAGGCGGTAATAGGTTGTCCAAAATGTACTGCTTATCTTATACTGCATACTTCCATAATTTAGATGGTGTTTGCATGTGTGTAATGTTTGTTTGCGAGGTGCACCAGCAGGATTTGGGCATGCCCCTTGCCGGTATGGCACTCAGTACCTTTAGATGCAGGTAGAGAAATTTAAATTACTGCCTTACTCTGATTTTAACTTAAGTTTAACTATATAACTGATTTAGGAGTGGTATTTTTTGAAGCAACATTTCCTTATTTTCCTCATGCAGTCCAACTAGATGTACAAATATCTGTAATCTAGCACCCCAACTTCCACAACAGCATAGCTACCCTTCCTTCCTGCATTGTCAAACTGTTGCCGTAAGTTTCCAACATACTCTGAATCAAAGGTTAAATATTATGCTTTTTCCAGGCTTTTAAAAATAGTTTTGAACACCTTAGTATTTCACATTTTATAACTTAAAATAATGTATGTATAAACTGTATATGTATAATAGAGGTGGACCAAAATGGGTTTTTCTATTGCCGATGATTGATTGAAATTTAAAGCAGCTGAGGGCCGATAAACACTTTATGAAATAAATGAATATAATATACCCATTAGTTTTAGTAACGCTTATTAAATGCAAACAAATGTGTTAGAATGGGACAGTGAGAACAATTAAAGATGTTTTTTTTTTTTGAGAAAAAAAGGCAATCTCAATCAAACTCTCTGGGCAAGTAGAGTTTGGGGAGAGCTAGAAAATGCAGTTGTTGTTTTTTGTTCTACAAGGTTCTATGCCAGAAAAATGAAAAAAATAAATAAATAAAATTATTGCCGTGTGTGTCATCATACAGTATTTTAAACTGAATAGAGTTTGAGTTCTGACTTTTTGACTTTCCACTGTTAAATACATGAACAGAACAGATTTTAAGCAAAGGCACACACACAAAAAAAAAAAAATGTTTTTGCAGAGAAAGGAGGGTGAGCAGCAGAAACAATCTCATCCCACTAGTATTGACCTGATACCGATACTAATGTTGGTGTTGATACTATCAATATTTGAATCAATCTGCCCACCCCTAACTACCATAGCTATCTTTAATTTATATATATATATATTTTTTACCTGCTCAAAATATATACTGTATGTCCTAAAGCTTACCCTGAACCTGTAGCACTGAATTCAGACAATGGATTTAATCCCGCAAAAACGTTCATTAGATCTTAAGGTCTTGATTGTTTTATTTGTTAAAATAAAAAATAAAAAAATCTAGACCACCTGAATGCTACATTAGTTTAAGAGAAGCACTGGGTACACAGTAGTTCCATTCTCTGTCCAGCATGTAAACTTGGACAAAGAGAGAAATCCATCTGAAAGGAGTGAATCCATCTGTGAGCAGTGGTCAGGCTAAGCTCTACATGTAAGCTACTGCCTATTTACCCACACTGTCCTGTATGTGTGCAGCATTGCCCCGAGTTCACAGGCCCTGACAGCTTTGACAGCTATACCTGCCACCGGCCAGATCCCGCCGATAACCCCCACCGTCGCCACAAAGCCCACAGTCAGGCTCCAATTTCCCCCCCAGACACTAGTCCGGTCAGGGGAGGGGGGCCACAAGACAACCTCCAGCCATTCTCCACAATACACTCTCCTCATTCCACCCCACTAAGACATGAATGGGAATCCAATTGATTCCTTTCCACAACCAGTCCATTTTCCCAGCCGGGCCAACACAGAGAGGGGATTTTGTGCTCATCTGCCCTTCCTTGTGTACTTCATATCGGGGGAGAAGACTTATAGAAAGGGAAAGGTAAAAAGGGGGGGATCTTTATCAGAAAGCGAATTAACGCTCAAAGTGCTCCATTTGGAAGGTATATCAGGCCAATCCATTAAAAGGGCCTTCAGAAAAGAGGCGGCAGAGGACACCTTGAGAATGAACACAAGACCTTGCTGAATTAGCACTCCTCACACACCGGGAGAGAGAGAGAGCGAGAGGGGCAGAGAGGACCACGTGGAGCGGCATAATCACCTGCTAAATAAGCCCCGCCGCGTGTTACCTGAAGAAAACACCAGGACGAGTTATTAAATTAGCTGGGAAATGTAATTACTGAGTTGAACTGTTGGCAAATGTTAACATTAGAAATTATTTTAATTCAGTTGGTCACAATCATGTCTATAAAAAGTGTCACTGTGTATACGATAAGCCTTTTTGTAGTTGTAGGACAGTTGTTAGGTATTTTGTACAGATGAATAAATGTATTCAGAGACAGCCAACATATAGAGATGCAAGACAAATATAACATTTTTCTTGTTGGAAATGCATAAAAGGTTACCAAAACAATCAACTCTTTTAGTGTTAGAACGTTCATTCATTTTCTACCGCTTATTCCCGTTAGGGGTCGCGGGTGACTGGAGCCTATCCCAGTAACTTTGTACACCCTGGACAGGGGCCAGCTTGTCGCAGGGCTGACACAGAGACGAACACAGACAGACAACCATTCACTCTCACATTCATTCACTAGGGTCAATTTAGAGTCACCAATTCACCTAACACATACATGTCTTTGGATGGTGGGAGGAAGCCGGAGAACCCGGAGAGAACCCACGGTAACACGGGGAGGACATGCAGACTCCACCCAGAGAGTTCGTGTGATGTTGTGTTGGTCGGCCCGGGGCTTGAACCCACGACCTCCTTGCTGGGAGGCGAGAACACTAACCGCTCTGCAGCTTTCATTTCAACAAGATGACAACCAACTGACCACATCAGCGCCTGGTTGGAAAGCATTAGCAAGTGTATCAACATTCAGTTTGTTTTTTTGTTTTTTTTTATCTAATAGAGCAACTGGTGTCTATAATAAATAAATATAAAGGCTGGGCAGTTTACATTTCTTAATTTTAATGTTACGCTACACAGTAGTGGCAGATCATCAAACACCACTAACCACTTAATTAGTTCACTGTAGCAGCTATAGTTGACAATCACATGCGGGTCATATTAAGTCATAATACATTTTAAAATTATTATATAAACAACAAAAATCCACTAATGGTGTCTAAAAAATGTCTAAAAATATAAATTAATAATTTTAATTTGCTCCCTTGTAAAAATGAATGGGGCAGAACGTTAATCTTGGTACCAAGCTATGTGCGCAACTTATTTGAGTACGTCACACATGGAAAGGTCTATCAAAATCATAATAAAAATTATATTAAAATACTACTGATTTAGGCTAAGTACGCAATCAACTTTTGGTGCTCTTTACACTGGTCTTCCTGCTTTTGATTACCAGTATGCTGTACGCCTGTCCTGCTCTGGCACTCAGAGAGCTTAGTATGACCATAGCTCTGTTCAGCAGTATACATGCAGACATATTTTACAAATAAATATCCTTATCCAGGTATGTTAGTCTGACAAAGAAATCCAATTTTATGCAAATTAACTTGGCCGTTTACACACTTTTTAAAATTCTAATAGTTCTAATGAGTCATTTGACTCAGGTCTAGCAAGTTTTTCTTTTGCATTTGTATTGAAAATAATTTAGTTAAGTAGTGACTGACCATGAAAAAACAACATTTGGATATTTAAAAAATACAAAAAGATCATTACATCATCAAACATGAACTAAATCATAAAACTGTAATAGTTTAGTAGCACTCCCAGTGTATGGCTGCTCTGTGAGACACACACACAGCAGCTCCAGCAGTGACTTCCATTAATCTTGTCCCGGGCCCTGTCCTCTGCGGGCTGACCCAGGTAAGGCAGGGGGAGGCTGGGGTCAGAGGCTACTGTAGTGCCCCTGTCTGGATGGGTGCCTGGTGAACATTAGCCCCTGGCCAGTGGGGTGGGGGTGGCGGAGGGACCACCCTATACCGGCTACAAGAGGTCAGCCATTAGGAGGGGAAAAGTGATTTCTGAGAGAGGCACAGAGAAAGGGAGGGGGCCGGAGGCTGGCTTTTGGTACAGTATTTTAGCTCACTCTCTAAGACTATGCAATCAGTATATCAGTAACCCTAATGCAAAAAACAAAACAATCATATTCTGCACCTATTTTACCAGAGTGTTTTTTGTTATAGGCTACATTTTACAGTGTCCTAACTTTGTCTCACAGTCACTAGCCATTCATTCCAGACTGTCCTTGCTTCAAAACCCATACATCCCGCCTTTACCATAAAAATATAGGATAAAATCTATATGTCGTCCTAATGCTGAGCATAGCTGCTTGTTTACCTGAAGTTAATATGATGCCTCAGCAGTCTGACTTGGGCTAACTGGATGCATAAATGATGCTGTTTTTGTAAGAAATTCTATTTTCTGTAACCCTAGACCATGCCTGCAGAGGTATACAGAGAAATATATCTCATTTTGTTTTAAGGCCATCAGCAATAAATGTACATACGACCCCTTCATATTATCCTAAACTCAATTTGAGAATGCACATAATCCAAACCTATCCTGTCACCGCTCAAAAGAAAAACGAGGAACCAGACAACTTCTAAGTATCTCTTGTACAATATTGTGAATCAAATTTCCATTATACAAAATATATTAAAACCATAAATTATTAAAGTCACTATATAACTTGAAATTAATAAATATACTGCTATATTTGGGAATTTGTCCTTCTTAACACTACACATTTGGGTATCTAGGATCTACAAAGCTTGATTAAGACATTATCTAGTATAATCAAATTGAGTTGTTGGTAAAGAACTTTCCATGGATGTATATGCAAAGTAATGCTACTGAATGGCTAATCTCAGATTTAGTTCCATAAAAACAGAAAACAGCTCACTGGTCAATCAGCACATATGATGCCGTTGTGGATAAGAAAGATTTATGTTGCACAGAGAATAAAAATATGTTCTCAGAGGTGGCAAGGCAAAAAGTACAGCAAGCACAAACTTTGACCTGCAATAACATCAAATTAGGTTATAGCCTCTTTGTTTACACTCAATTGTACTTTTCATCATAATGGGTTTTATGTCTGCATTATATTTACATCTATTGAATAATAATAATAATAATAATAATAATAATGGTTTTCATAAAAAATATGTAACTCACTACTTTCCACATATTTTTCATACAGTACTGATGCATCCCATGAGACCAGGTGAGCTAGAAACTTTATGAATCCCAAATGATGTATTAATACAATAAAGAATTGTCTACTTTTGTATGCTGTTCTGTTAATGTTTAGTTAAAGAGGAACTATGCAACTTTGCATGTTTCTTCACTGTTTTGGTCCCTTTTTCCTCTACGAAGCTTCCTCTATACTTCAAAGTAAAGCACTACAGTAAAAACTTACAAGCCCAGTTGACCCCTGTGTGACCCCTGAATTGGCTTGAGTCTTGTTCTCTCCTCCTTGTATCTGTACAAAGGATTTCTCTGCCTTTTGGCCGCTCTGCATGACCAACATCTAAGAAATATAGCCATCAATGACTTGTTGATATGGTGAACCAGGAGGAGACTCAAGACTTAAGGGACACCAGGCTGGTTCTCCCATTCTTACAAAACTGTTCTTCATCAAGATATGCCAGGGGCAGGTGCAGGGCACTTTATTCACCCTGCAACTGATTTATCATCACACTGACTACTGAACTGTTTAATTAATGTAAAAAGTTGCTAAGTTCACCATTAAAATTACAATATAGTTACAACCTTACAATAAAAAGGAAAACTCTAACAGGTTGCAGGTGGTTGAAGCCAGTTGCTTTGGATCTACAAAGGGGTGCAACCTGGACTGGCTCGTTAAATAATCACAGGAGATGTACACAAACAACCATTCTCTCACCCTTCATTCACAAGAGACAACACCACTTCACCTCAACATTCATTTCTTTAGACGGTGCAAGAAAGCCAAATGCTCAAAGAGAACCCACCGTAGCACAAGCACTGCAGAATGTCTGTAAATAAATGGGTAAGTAAATAAATGATTGAGTGAATAAAGCCCATCATGAAAGCAGGTACAGGGGAGGTCGGTGCCACTGTGCCCCTTCACAGAAGCGGCCTCTTCTCTCCTGCTGATATCACAGAGCAGGGCCTCTGGGGTAAGTCTGCTGTTTTGTGTCTCAAACACAATGAACAACAGCTTCAGTGTGTGCAGCTACCAGCAGGACAGGGGCACCACTCGCACTCTGAGATTATCACTACAGCTCAATGAACATCAAGTTGTGAGGAAATCTGGACCTGCTGAGAGAACAAAGACAATAAAACAGCTCTTCTGGGTCAGGTCAGTGTCACACCAAAATACTACAGCATAACATCTAACTGAAGTTTAGAGCAGTGTCAATCTGGGACCTAAAGCTTTTCTACATAAATGAATTTGGACCCACTTTTCACATAATTTTGTCTACAACCATGATTAAAATGTAACCTTAAAGGGGACATTTTATGCTTTTTACAGGCTTTTTAAAATATTTTTGGACCCCTTTGCATTAGTATTTCATGTATTATACACGGAAAACATTTTTTTGGGAGCTGGTGCTGTTGCTTTCAATTTTCAGAGAAAGCTTGGATTAGGTGCCTGATGCCCCCTGCTGGCAACAATGTGGACTGGACAGGGAATAAAATGGCTCTTTAGCAGGCTATTAGCAACAAGACGCAAACAGATAACTGACTGCTTCATAGTGATGGCAATTTAAGTGCTAAAATTATCAGAATGAGTCTGGTAACGCTTATGGGCTTTAGAAACTCGCAGGAGCACTTCCTGGTTTTTACGTGTCATAGAGCCATGAGACCGAGCATTTGAGCCATTGAAAAAGACAGCGGCTCAGCTCAAACATGGATGAATCAAACTAATTCTCCAGGTGTATAGGCCATTTTAAGTTTTTTCTTTAAACTATATTTGGTTTTAATTTGAATAAAACGGCTCAATTATTTGTTATAAAATACTTAATTGCATCTTATTGTTTATATTATTGCATAAAACTAATGTTGGGTGGAGTCTTGAGGTGGAACCTTGTGCTTTTTAATCTGCAGGTGAGGTAGCCCTTTGTTCAATGGAAGCTGTGCCTAACAGTTTTTGACTGTGTTCTGTTTTTCTAACTGTGGATTACCAATGTGTGGATTATATACTTGTGGAATCTCTATACCGACAACATATCAAAATTAAACAACAACAACAATATTTGTAAGTCTGGCCATTCTCTTCATTATTCATATTTCAGCACAAGTCAAGCTCAAGCTAAAGCCCTGGCAGCTACAGTGGCATTTCAAGTTAAAACTGCCATAATATTAGGTATGTCTCCAGGTATGTTTTTGAGGTGCAAACAACATTATAACATGATTAAAAGCTAAAAAAAAAAAAAATAATAATTTGTAGAACAGGTGACCTTTAAACTCATCATGACCTTTTCTCACACAATACTGCAAATGAAAATATTGAAACTATATTTTTTCACTGCAGGAACATCCCCATGAACCACTCATGGTTCCTGACCCACCAGTTGGGGTAAAGGTTCTCACCCTAAACTAGATCTGAGTGAAGTGTGAAACCAATATGATGCTACAACTAACTACATCTCATTTATAAGTGGCTGAAAACATTACAAAAATTAGGCATGTTTTACTTTGTTACTTTCCTTTAAGGGTTTTTCCAGCATCATTGATACAACATTGACAAGTGCAGTAGAACATAATGCCAATGGTGCCTTTTTGTTTGAATGGGCGCAACTCTGGTGATATGTGATTGGCCCAAGTTTGTTGTCATGGGCTGAACATTTTTAACTAAATCTGACAACCTTGGGAACATGCTTTTCACTGATTATACTGACAATACTATTGCATTTAAATAAGTTTCTTCAATTAAAGCAACATTTAATTAGCAAACTTTTGACTGCAGTGACGACAGTATGAAAGAAATTGAGAAAATTAGTTCTTTTGATGCAAAAACAAAAATTTAAAGAGGAAAATAAAAACTTTGAAAACACACAGTCATCTATTCTGCATCCCCCACCAACAGCTCCCAAACAGACTTGAAAGTCCTGTTTAAACGGTGCTTCCTGGTGCAAGCCGCTGGTCTCCCCTGACACTGGTCTCCCTCTCCAGCCCCTCATGTCTAATGCATGAGGCAGAGAGAGACTGCCGAGGCCCAAGTGCAAGCGGGGAGAGTGGAGCGGACCGAGAGGCTAACCCCAGCACCGCGGCGCAACACTTTCATATTCTAATAAACCCAACATGAATACACGCATACACAGAAAAGGAGAAAATTGCATTTCTAAAAGTCTCTGTGTATCAAAGGGCGTTCGGCGGGAACATCTCTGGAGCACACACACACAAACACACATCAACATGCAGTCCGGCATTTTCCAACCAGGAAAACTCACAACACAACAGGCTCGCAGGGATTAGAGTCTGCTGACGACAGCAGAGAGAGCACACAGAAAAACAGAACAACTTCTGAGGAACTTCTGTTTCAGGAAGTTCACACTGGAGCTGGAAACTGGAGAAGTGATTGCTCTGGTCATGTTCACACACAACTTAGAGCAAAGACACAGAACAAGAAAGAATAATGAGGAGACATACAATATACTGCACATTTATGGCTATCAAAATAATTATCAAAATTATTACAACTTTTAGTCAAAAAACCTCCAAGTATATTGCCGGCTGTTTCAACAAATTTTACAAAAATCTTAGGCTATTTAAAAAATACAAATTGAAGGAAACAAACATCAAATAAAGCATGGCCTATTCCAGCTAAAGGCAGAAGTTCCAGTCCCACATCTGCTAAGTAAATGAGTGTTGGATGGCCAGGTTAATGGACAAGCCTGCTACTGCATTTCCATAGTTTCAAAACCTGTCCCAAAGAGTGTCCCAAATAGGCATAGTAAGTACTGGCCCACTTAACATCTCCACTCTGGTTTATTTTGTAACATTACAGATTTTTTTTTACATACAGTATTAAGGGACGAAACCAAAATGCTATAAGTGGCATTTCATGTCAAACTCAGAACAAATGAAAGCTCTTGATGGGCTCTTTTTAGTGCGATAGAAAATAACAAAAATATTGCTTTTCATTTTAAGGTTTGAGTAATCAAAAACCACATAGGTGCTGAACAAAGGTGTCTTAAGCGCATGCATATAATTGCTAAACTATTATGGAATGGCATAAAATGTTAAACAAAAAAATACACGAGTAATGACTTATGACAAAGGTAAAACATGCAAAAAAAGTTATACAAATTAATAAATATAATTTAATAATTACAATAAACATGTTAGTAGAACTTGGCATGAAATAATGACTAAAAATTATAACAAAAAAACTGAGATGGATTCATGGAAGAATTGAAACCTTTTTGCACTAAAGCTCATTTTTTTATGTTGGTCAGCTAGTTAAATAACACTTTAGTGGGAATTATTCTGGATTCTTCCAATAATAATTCATTTATGTTCTGCTCTTTTTGCTGCAACCTTACATAGAGCATCTACATGTCTTTTATTAAAATTACTGGCACATTTACGTCAATATTAACACAGTGAAAACTTAACAAAGAACAGTTCAGAACAAAGACTCAAATCTTGTGTAAAAATACATAGGCCAAACTCTTTACAGGGGCTTCATTTCTGTCTCATCTCCTCGGGGGTGAGTGGTTTAATTTCAGAGTGCTGATAGCCATCCTTCTTTCACGAGAGTTAATATCCATTCTCCCTCTTTCTCTGGGTTAGCGCGTGATGGAGACTCATTGACAGTGCGTAATGCAGGCTGTATGCATTGATTATATGACACCTTCTATTCAGGTGTGCTATTAAAGTTCCCCGCTCTCTTCCTTTCTGGAATAATGTCCCATAATAAGAGGCCTAGGTGAGTAGAGGAGGCCAGGCCCAGACAGAAACACTAGACCAAACATTAAAAAAAGGTAGTCAGATTAAAAAGCCTTGATTAGATTTAGCCCAATCTTGTTTAAAGACATGCTAATGAGTTCCTGTCTTTATTGGGGTGAGGTCAGAATGCTTGCTGATTGATCAATGTGGACCACATCTAAACCTACCTTAAAATCTCATTCTTTGTATTTGCTTATCCTGATAAACAGATGTCAGTCATGCAAAGATGGAAGACTTGAGTCCTGAACTCAACCTTAAGAAGTATTCAGGCTAATTTCTGAGACTCGTGAATAGGTTTGGAATTGAGTCATTGTTCTGATGGCCACAACTCAGAAATGGACTCATCTCTTCTCACAGACCAGGACTCACAACTATTGAAATGATGCTTGGATACTGACTGGGATTTGTGGACAATAATCCAGACTTGGATTTTAGCACATCACACTTGTATTTAGTTTGCTAAAAGCAGAGACAACACTGTATTAAATTTAGCAAAAAGAAGTTTCTAATATCCCACTCAATACATCAGTGTCAGTGTCATAGGTTTGCTATTTTGGTGACCCAACTTGGACTTGGGCTTAACTTCAGTTTATTAGGACTCAGGTCATTGGGACACAACATAGACTTGGCTTCAGTTTACTGTAACTCCACTTGGACTCGATTTTTGTTTATGTGGACTCAACTTGAACATGACTTCAGTTCAGTTGGGCTCAAATTCGACTCTACTTCAGTAAGTGGACTCAAACTGGAGTCAAGTAGACTCGACTCAACTTGGACTTGGTTTCAGTTAACTGGGACTAAACTTAGACTCGACCTTAGTTCATTTCAATTCAACTGGACTCGACTTCAGTTTGAATGGACTCAAATTAACTTGACTTCAGTTAATTGAGAATCAACTTGGACTAAACCTCAGGTCATTTGAATTCAAAATGGACTTGATTTCAGTTCAGTTGGACTCAAACTGGACTCAAATAGACTTCATTTAATTGGGACTCAGTTTGGACACTACTTCGGTTCATTTAGACTTATCATTGGACTTAATTTGAGATGACTCTTGATGATAACACGACATTTGTCTGCCTGACAAAGTTATTTTCACAATTAAATTCTATAATCTGACCAACAAGCTTGAGAAGGTGGGAGCGTGAAAGGACATCGTAATAGATTTTCTTTTAGATTTATTGGTTTTACCTCTGGCCACATGGCTCTATTTTTCCAGGTAATGGCCACCTTTGCCATTAGACCGACCTATTCAAAACAGTGTGTGACAACCATTCTGACTTTGAACTAAAGAAAACCTATAGCCTAATATATTTTTTTAAGAAATGGACATTTGATTATCAAAGAACCATAAGGTCAACAGCACTAAAGTGGGCTGCTCTGTAATATTTTCCTATCTAAGGAGCACTCCACCTCCACGCCATAATTATTTGAGTGAAAAACCCCAGATCCCAGGGCAGGACCAGATGAAGATACGCCCCTGCATTTACATCATCACCGCAGCCTATCGAAGAGTGGGGTGGGGGAATGCATAATTTCATTTAAATTACATGAAGGATGCCTTGACTAGTCTCTTGTCTGTCTGCCACTCCCCCTGCAGATCTGCCCCCATGTAAAACCACCTTCAACTGCTCTCCCCCCACACTCAGAGACTTCATATCTGCCCCACAAATGAGCAAACAGCCATTAAGGACAGACAAGATATGCCTTCCTTTAATTAGTGCGCAGTAATGAGTGTCTGTGTCCATGTGCTAATAAGTGGAACAACGACTTAATATAGCAATATGTTTTGTTAAGAGGGAGACAGAATAAGGTAAATGAAACTAGTTAGCAAATAAGGACAATTATTTCAGTGGAGGGTGGTGTTTTTATTGTTACAGTAAGTCTATTATAAATTAATTTATTTTATACTGATTTCAGGGGTTGGGGGGCGGGGGAGTTCTAGCCATTGTTTTAAGTGTGAGATGTATATTGCACAATTGAAGGTGATTGCAGGGCTAATGCTCCTTAGAAAACAATAATTCTGAATGGAAAATGCACAAAAACGTCCAGGGTGAGATGAGGGTGTTCAGTTTGGAAAAACAACAGTAAAACGTGAGGTAAAAATTGTTGTGTAATGATCTATCATATGTGCCATCTAGCAACCGTATGTTGTCTTTTTTTTTTACAGGGTATATATTATGCCTTTATTTATATTTTAAAACTGATCTTTGTCATCTCTAGGACAGAACTGCTCATTTTACAACCTTTAAAAAAACATTATCTAAACTAGACTAAAAGAAAGCGTATTCAATAATTACTTTACTGTTGCCATAAAAAAACAAGTGAACAGACCAGCAGAGGGCAGCAGAGGGTACCTCAAGTGTGCTCTTTTGAACAGAAACAGAAAAAAATCTTTTTCTTCCTTAAATGTTTTGTATGATAAATGAATGAGAGCAAACTGGATGTAGAGGGCTTGTTGCTTGGTCAGTGTTTCCTGGAGTGGGCGGGGGTTCATGGGAGAGGCGCAGATTCCTGGAACCGAGCATTTTGAGGCTGAAACTCAGCACCAGAAAATACTGGATTACGCAAACAGACGTGAATGAGACAAAACACAATTCCAGGTATGTTTTTGATGAGGGAACATTTTAACATGGTAGAAAGCCCTTCCTGTCGCAATCAGCCACATGCTGTAACTGAAGTAGGTAATGTGGTCTCTTACCCACACACAACAACAGTATGCACAGGGTCAGAGCAGGAATTGAACCGCCAACCCTGCAGTTAGTGGGTGCATTCATAACTACATTGTTTGGTTTACTTTAACTCTTGTTAGTTCCCTCCAAAAAGTCAGGCAAAGGAATTAATCCAGTGACTTGCTGTGAAGAATAGGTATGACGATAGTGAAACTAACATCCAACATTTATAACAGCTGTCTATTTGGCTTTAGTTAAAAGTAACAAATACTACAATCACTATACACAGGTTTACATCTCACTTTGTGGTTTTCATTGTAGTCCAGCACAGGCTCCCTTACTGTGTTTCATAATAAAACAACTCATACAGAGAATTTCATATAGAGATGTCTGCAGGTTCAGAGGTAGGCAGCTACACTAAGCCATTAGAGTGAAGTAAAATGAGGACATATAGAGCAAATGTACAGAAGAGCCTAAAACAGGCGGCCTGTTTAAGCCCTATGCTCTCACCCACACAGTATTAGCGTTGCAAAACACAGCAGTCTACCTTCTCTGAGTGATTCTGGGAAGCTCCAGCACCAGAATAGAACACAAACCACAATGGCTTCTGAGCGCAGAGGGGGAAGACACCAGCATCTGTTTTTGTTTGCATTTTATTCCAAAACATCAAATTGAATCAATCTTTTAATACTCTGGATTGTATAAACACGCAGAGAAGTGCTTGAATAAATATCAAGAATGAAAATGGATTTCCAGTTGACGCCTATTATCTATCTGCTTTATTTATGAAGAGCAGGGCTGGCACCAAATATGGGAGACATAAAAATACAGAGATAATGTCTTTAGCTTTTTCGTTTTCTCTTTTTTTTAAGTGCAAGAATAAATATTGGGATTTACATCACATTTACATTTTTATCAGAATCAACTTTGCTTCCGCTAAACCTGCGCAGTGCTTTTTCATCTGCGGTCGCACTGACAACAGAGAAAATAACAAGAGCAACATGACACTGACATGTTTAAGAGGAAAATCATTAAAAGCAACACGAGGGGCCAGATGATGCTGTCGGGGCCACATCAGCTGTGACTGATAAACACCGCACTGGAACCAGAAATACAAGAACTACTCCTTTTACTGTCTATATACAATACACTCCATCACAGGGTTCCCCAGAGACTAAAACGATTGTCCAATCTTCACAGTCTTTGAGGTTCATAGCTGTAGTTTTTACATGGGCTATATTAATCAAGATCAACTTTGTATCATGTTATAATGTTGTTCCTTCTTCAAAAACATACCTGGTGATGTGTTTTGTTCCATTCATGCCTGTTTAGGTAATCCTGTATTCTCTGGCACTGAGTTTCTGACGCCTAAGAACATTCAGTTCCACAAAACTCCGCCTCTTTCACAAACCCCTGCCCACTCCAGGAAACACTGATCAATCAACAAGCCCTGTACATCCAGTCTGCTTTCATTCACTTATCAAAAATAAAATAAATAAATAAACAGTGTACAGATCTGTTTCCAGTGACTGACTTCACAACTTTTTTTTGTAGTAAAATGGCATCATACATAAAGTTTAAAGAAAAACAGTGCAGCACTCTGCTGCCCTCTGCTGGTCTCTTCACTTGTTTTTTTTATGGCAGTAGTAAAGTATTTATTTAAAACACTTACTTTAAATCACATAAGGTTTTGAAAGTTTGTAAAACGTGCAGTGCTATTCTAGAGGAGACCAAGATTGGTTTAAAAAAAAAAAAATCAATAAAAGCGGAATATATCCCCTTTAATACTAAAGTCACACTTATGAACACTCTAGCCTGTCGAGTCAGACTGTCCTACTTGCTTTTCGCAAGCAGGAGAGTCTGGTTCCCCTCTCAGAGCGGCGCATTTCTTCGGTTCAATTTGTAAAGGGCCAATCACAACCATTTATCTGCAGCACGTCTTACAAAAGAGAAAGAGCTAACCAAGGTAGCACTAGCTACTGAGCTAATTTATTAACTTCTCTGACCTGATTAATGGCGTTTGTAGCTTTTCTTCGTCACCTGTTGGTTCTGCTGAAGTCCTCGTTGTAGCCCAGTCCTCCGTAATTTTTTTCTTCCTCCTAGTTGCCATTTTAACAACAGTTGAGTCCTGTTTACATTCAATGAATGCATAAATAAAAAAATTAAAAAAATCCACGAGTCTTTGTACAGCTGGCTTCTGCTGCTGTTCCTGTTCAAAAATAAGTACAGAGCTGCTTCTAATACAGCGTTTTCTGGTGTTTTATGAAGAAAAAGGCAAGAATCCATGTTTGTTTGGGTCAGAGGTAAACAGCTTATGTCCCGCCCTGCGTTTCTCTGATTGGTTACTTCGCCTGTCATTGTTCCATCTCAGAAACTAAACTTATGGGAAGAGGTTGCAGACTGGCTATGAACACACACGACTTTACAAAAGTTTCAGGCAGGTTTGAAGAAATGTAAAATAGAATTCATATTGTCGCAGAAAGCTGCAGTATAAATGTTTACAATATGAAAAATATGAAATAGTCTCCAGTCAAACTCTTTTTAGTGAAGTGGGTCTGGAACCTCTCTGTCTTATATTAAGGCTGATTATGCCAACTAATTATAACCATTTATCTAAAATAGGTTAGGCTTTATGCAGGCTTTAATAAGAGTGGCTGAAGAATATTAACAAGCTGCCTAGCAAACAGGCCTGGCAACAGGGGTGGCAAAGGGGTCTGTTGTCCTGGGCCTCAGGGTCAGAGGGGCCCAGAAATGGTACATACTCGTTTTGCATCTAGTAAGCAGATATATATACACAGTATGTTTTGTTTTTTGTTTTGTTTTTTTCATTCCAGAGCTATCAATTCACACTGAAACCACCACAAAGACGGTTATGTTTGCTCAGTTGGTTTGTTTGTTGCCTTGTTAGTCTTTAAGCAAGATAACTCAATAATCAGATTTTGATGACATTTTAAGGAAAGATCAAGATTGGGCCAAGAATGTTATGCATAGTTCTTGGCGTTGATCTGAAAGACTGTATGGATCCTGTACGTTTGTCAGCCTAAATCAAAGATGCTTAGTTAAGCCACAAGGGATCACGTAGACAACTAGAAGATTCCTTTTTACCATTTCAAGATAAGGCAAATTCCTCAGATTTGCACTTTCCAAACATTTCTACTTTTAATATTCAATACAGCATTCATTTTCATTATGTCCTCACATCACATGCTGCACTCATCATTCTTGTCTGAGGGAGGTGCAGGACATTAGGGAAGTTGTCTTCGGCCCTTTGATTAAATACTGGACAGGACGGTAAAGAAGGATCACATCAGATGGGACTGTCACCCAAATGCATAACAGCGCATCACATGAGTGCAAAGCATGCATTAATATCCTCTGAGTGTTCACAGATAACAAGAAGCCTATCCATCCATATTTCTCAGTCTAGACTTTACGAGTGGTGCTTTGCTTATTACCATACAACAGTGAAACAAACTTCTCTACACCACAGAGTCGAGCACAGAAGATCCTCCACAGCCGAAGATGACTTTCTCTAGTCTGTGCACGCTCCACTGTGTGTGTATGTGTGTGTGTGACAGCTTTATAGGAGTCATTTATCCTGCTCAGCGGCCTAGTGTAGTGCGGAATGGTGGCCTGAGTGCCAGGCGTAGCTTATTGTTGTGTAGCCTTTATGGGCTACATTAAGTACAGCTGAGTGAGAGGCAAACATATAGTACAATACCCTAAGCTCACACATGTCATACAGCCCAGGATTAACTACCTCCCAGGGCCCAGGGCAGGCCACTGCTCCTGCACTCCAGACCGGGGCTCAGGCAGACCATGCAGCCAGAGTGAGTGCTTGGCCATTTCAAGATAAAGACTAAAGTTCTAAAAGAAAAACAGTGCCATAGCAAGAGCCATCATTTTTAACAGAATTGTAAAACTTAGTACACATCAAAGTAATATCCACAAATTAAGCCAAAATGCTTGCTTATTTAACTATGTAAACCATAACTCATGACTACTCCTCTTGGTGGTTCTAAGAGCTTTTAATACGACTTCCCTTAATATCAGCTGTGATTTGATGCTTGATGCTTGTGACGGAATTTCTGATAGTTACTGTTGTTGGGTGTTGCTTGCTCATCCATGCCTTAAACATTTTTAGAAATTTTAAGGGTTAGGGACCTATGTCAGAAAACAGCCAATCAACTAGAAAAACAACATAGGGCCAGATTTACTAAGACGGGTGCTACACTACAGGTGTTGAGCTTAAAAAAATAGTGCATGCTATTTGTGGGTGTGCTGTGTGTGACTTACTATGAGAAAATGCGCAAAATGTCTTGTAGCTTGTAACTATTAGATGGTGTATAAACCACCTAAATATAGAGCTACTTTACTAATGCTCTCTACCAACTCACTTACATGTAACATTGAAGTTTGATGTGTTTTAGCAGTGCTTAATCTATTAACAGTCTTTCATGGGGAAGCACAGGTTGTAAACAATTCATGTTTAACTGTAGGTGCTGCAAGTTAAAAATATCCTATAGTTCCTAAGCATCCATTGTCTTGTCACTGACTATAGCCACTATTGGTGAGGTCTAAACACACGGCCAGTTGCTAATGTATGCTACCTGCTCACTAACAGCACACACATCATTTGCCAAAATTTGCTTATGTGAAATTTTTTGTTGACAATTACAGTTTGCCTCCTAAAACTACCACATAAAGCCCTGGCCAATGATAGATGAATGGATTTCTACTAAATGTTCATTGGTGAGAATCTGACCAGCTATCCTTTGCAAATGTGAATGGGTGAGAGCTGGCCATGTTAGAGCTGCTATACCATTTTTGCATTCTTTTATATATAATTCACAGTTCACAATTTTACTTGAGAAGTTGCTGAAGAAGATAAACTATTTTTTTATTGAATCAAATAGTTTGAAATAAAAGTTTATTGTGAGCACTAAACACCTATCCTCATATCAGGCACTGGAACAGACAATCAGGTCCAACAGTCATATCATCTGAAAGGCTGTTTGATTCTCTCACTTACCCACTTCTAACTCCCCCTCCACCTGCGCGTCTGCTCCTCTGAAAGCCTCATAAGCGTCGCCCTCTTCAGCCGCATTTCCACCATGTAAAAATAGGGACCATTATATTGCCTAATGCCTACCTGCCAGCCCCCGATGCTCCCTCCTGTACGTGGAAGGCTTTTACATGATGAGGTGGCTGACATGTTACACGCACCATCCATTACCATATGTACAGTGGATGAGACTCGGCCCGCGCAACTTATACTAATGCATGTTCGTCGTCCCCTGTGGGCCCCAGAGACATGCACATTCACAACACGCATTATACAACACTTGAACCGAGAGGGTCCCATACAGATGAAAGAGCGCCGCTGCGATATGCCACTTGTATTAACGGCGCGGTGCTTTAGAAGTAAATAAAAACATTATCGCAGGGTTTCTTCTCTCTTCCCGCATGTGTTTTGTGGTTCTGTGTGTGTGTGTGTCCAGAGGAGGGGAGGGGGCCGTTCCAGCATGGGCTCGGGGGCAGCGGCTCCTCTCTAATTGCCCCTCTAGGTGCCTGTGTGCTGGAGAGCTGAACTGAGGGTAAACACACAGCCACAGATGATTAATAGCCAGGGGTCAAGGCAGAGTACCATCAGGCCGAGGCTGGGACCTCACTCTGGCCCCAGATCTGGACACTCAAACAGATCGTTGGACAGGAGGTGCTGGGGTGCTCAAGATGGGTTTTGGTCAAGAGACTGGTGTTGAGACTGCTTTTATAAGGGTCCTGGGCTTGTCTTGTACTCAACATGATTTATACTTGGTCTTGTCTCAGTAGAAAAGCTTTTAGGTTGTTTTCCCAAATAATTGTATAGGTTTTAATTGGTTTGGTGGTTCTCTTCCACACTGGACTCTCAAATAAACAAAACCTATTGAATTAAATGCTAACACCTTGCTTGTGAAGTTGCTGCATTGATAACTACTGACCTTGTTTGTCTATTGGCCTAAAATATGTCTTGATGGTCAAATATCACTTTGTTATCATTAGTTAACTTTTGAGACCATAGCTAGAGAGAACAGGAATAGTTGAGTCATGAGCAAACAAAGGCATGTTATGATCAGTTCAAGTTCTGTACGAGACATAATGCTTAGAAATGTTTCATAGTGAAAGAAGCATGTGAGGGTCAAGGTTTCAATTTGTTGTTCAAAGTGCCATGCCTGATCAAGGTTTTTTACATATGAGTGAATATTGGAATTAAGAGACCAATTACTTCTAGACACTTTAAAAACAACGTCTTCATAGTTATCAAGGGTTAATATGAAGACCTCTGTTTGGAAATTGTTTTCTAGCCAGGTAGTCATACATGACAAACATTCAAGCAGCACAGAAAGATTGTCAGTTCTGTCAGGGTCAAAAGAATAACAGCTAAATGTTGTCTGCCTGCATATGTATGACACACCCTTAAATTTGTGAATGATCTCGCCGAGAGGTAACAAGTACAGGGCAAACAGGATTGGGCCCAGGACCGACTCCTGAGGGACCCCGCAGGACAATGAGTGAATGAATACATGAATACATGTTAACAATTGTGGTACTAGCCCACTCGAGTTCTCCACTGATGTGTTCAAAATTGTTTCCCATGTTAGTTGCTGTTGCATAATAATAATAATAATAATAATAATAATAATATATAATAATAATATATAATAATAATATAAAGTTGACTATGCCAAAGTTCTATTGAGCATCCACACCTCCCCACACAAAACAAACTGTGATTGAAAGGGAACATATTATGTTTTTTCAGGCTAAAATAGTTTTACAAACCTTTGTATAAATATTACATGTTTTATAACCTAAAATAATGTATATGTATGAAAAAGGCTGTTACTTTCGACTTTACAGGTAACGCCTGGATTAAGTGCCTGGTGCCCTCAGCTGACAACAATGGACAGTGCATAAAATGGCTATTTCGTGTCACCCTATGGCTTAGTGGTAAAGCTGTGGAGCATGTGCAGGGCAACTACAGCTTGCCTCTGTGTTGTGGGTTCAAGCCCGGACTTCAACAGTTTTCCGAATGTCTCTCCCTAATTTCCTACAATACTCTGTCCCTTTTAATAAAGCCTAAAAATGGCCACAAAAAAAAAAAAAAAAAAACTCTTAAAAAAAGGCTAGTCAGCACAGCTATTAGCAACATGAGGCTAACAGGTAGATAAATGAGACGACTGCTTCGTCAGAACGAATACAGTGACAAAGTATGAGTTTTGGAAATGCACGGGAGTACTTCCTAGTTTCACGTGTCGTGAAAAGTGCGTCAGAGCGCAGTGGATGGTGTTAGCATAGAAGATTACTCAATCATGTGTGAATGAAACAAAACACTACTCCAGATATGTTTTTAAGGTAAAAACAACATTATAACATGGTTAAAAGCTCCAGAAAGGCAATTTCCCATCACCAGATTGGACTAGACCTTGTAGGGTTTATGAGGTCTATATACTATTTGGATGATCAAAGTTCTTGGTCTTGTCATGTTCTTAATGACTTCTAGTCTTGCCTATGAACTAGACTTCACTACACCACTAATGGACACACTGACTGACAAAAGCTCTTGCACATTTCACCCCTGGAATTCCAATAGAAAATGCAAAATAAAACAGGGTAATTTGTACAGTTGTTTGCATTTAAGATGTAATGGGAGCAGACAGTCAGTCATAGGTGAGGGTGAAAGGCAAAGTAGAAGGACAAAGGTCAAAGGTGAGGGTCATGGTGTCATATCAGGGTCGTATACAGTCCACAGCTAAAAAAATAAATAAATAAATAAAAAAATCCTTAACAAGCTCTGATCAATACATGACCAGAACACACACTCCTCTTCCTTACAGCTGTAGGTGGTCTCTCCCATGCACATTCCCCATTGCAGCAGCGACATCCCTCCTCTATTACCTGCCCACTTTGTCTTCCCTGTCCCATGACAACCCCCCCCCCCACCCCCCCCACCCCCCCACCTCCAGAGTCTATACGCGTCGCCGGTATCTCTCGGCCTCATCTACGGCGCACACAAAACCCCAGAACATCCCGGGCTGAACTCAGGCGGGTCGCGGCGGCCGTTCATTTTTCATGCAAACGGTAATTTAGTGAGACTGCCTATTGATTGAGCGCCGCTTGTCTCCCAAACAATGCCACTTCAATCAGCGGCCCGTGGGGGGTGGTAGAGGAGGAGGGCTGGGTGTGGGGGGGTGTAGAAGCCGTGGTGGGATAGAGGGTAGGAAGGGCCTGCCGATAGCTGCAGTGACTGATTTAAGAGATGGATAAAAAGCAGATACGTCCCCCCCGCCCCTGTACTGATTAATGACAGTGGCCAGAGCACAGCCCGGACTATGCATCATGATTTAACCACCGGTCCCTCATCTAAAGATTAGCGTGCACG
The DNA here is from genome assembly GCA_020698575.1 of Bostrychus sinensis. Taxonomy (NCBI): domain Eukaryota; kingdom Metazoa; phylum Chordata; class Actinopteri; order Gobiiformes; family Eleotridae; genus Bostrychus; species Bostrychus sinensis. The sequence goes on along the minus strand of CM036251.1, from coordinate 28,389,450 downwards.
TGCATATACACCCGCCAGCACGGAGCTCTCTACTGTACCACACAAAGAGGCAAGGTGCAAGCGGAAGGAGAGGCAAGTGAAGGAGTGGGAAAGACAAGTGTAAGACTAATGAGCCTGTGGGAAGATGCTCCGTACGGCCTGGTCGGGTCTGTCTCCCTGAACACAGACAGCAGCAGGTCTAAAAGGGTTTTTAGACAACGACACCAAGAAGATGGGTGACAAATAGGAGGAAAAAGCTGGAGGGAGTGGACTGGTGAGGGATGACAGTGACCTCATCTGTGGGGCATGAGCAGTCACGCAGAGGGCTGAAGACAATGAGAATGATGCAAATCTTATGCTATGGTCATCAAAGTCAACATGCAAAGAATGAGATGAACTTGTGACATACAAGGATGAGCACAATAATGGATAACTAAAATAAAGAGAATTCAGTTTAGGTACAAAACTATGAATAAACTGGGAAACACTCCTACAGTACTGCAGAAATCCAGATTTACAAACAGCCTTTTGCAGAACTGGAATTGTGGTTATATAATAGGTTGTATGTTATGGCTGCATCTTGGTGAATTCAAATATTGTTATTGGTTTGAAGGTGACAATAAACAACATCAGCGCTAGTTTAAAAAATGTAAACAACTGAGAAAGCGCAGGCTGCACCTGCAGTCGCCCACACTGCTGCTGATGAGCATGTTCTTTACCTTTTTAATCTAATCAACAATTTCAAAATCTGCTACAAATGTAAAACCTTCCTCATGTTGAAGCACGTCTATAATCGGATTTATTTTACATCACTGCAAGTGATTTAAAAGTTTACCCAGGATACAGAGTCAGGTTACCCATCCTGACATGACTTGTACCCTAAACAGACACTTCCCCTGGACTATGTCAAGAGGTTTGTCTCCCAAAAAATAATCTCCTACAGTATGAATTCACACAAGCAAATAAAAAAGGACATACCAGGATTTGAGTTCAAACATGACATGAGTCAGTCAGGAGGAGAATGTCCGAGTAGCTTTACTATGTCCAGGGGGTGGTCATTTAATTGATGCCATACACAACACAAAGCTAGTCAATAGTAGACTCCTCTGCAGGGACTGTGGTTGATGAAATATTTACTATGTGTATTCGAACATATGTGGGACATAACTAAACAGAAAAAAAGTGAAACACAAATACAAAAAGTACATGGTTTTAGCTCTGCTCACACTCTACCAGCATCGACAGATGTCCAGGTCCAGAGGCTGGACATCATGGCTGTAGTCTTTTGAGGAAATATTGTTTTAAGCATGGGATACAATACACACCTTTTACAGTCAATATACTGTAGATTTTGAAAAGACCTGGAGTACACACAACAGACTGGTTGCAGCAGATTTTTCTTATGACAACTGAAAGACTGGAGATCACACACCTAACAAAAAACAACTCAAAGTCTCCCGTAAACTCAGAAGGTTGGTTGGTCAGTACCCAGTATATGACTGCACCCCCTGGTCAGGTTTGTTTTCCTCACACTTGCAGATTCAAGTCTTTACTCCTCAAACACTTAGAGATTTCTGAACCAGGTAGCCATGCCAACTGTCCCCATCAAGAGGTGACTGACGCAAACTCTGCCCAACTGTGAATCCTAGGTAAAATCTGAAGTGTGTCCCCAGCTTTACACAGTGATCATAATGATTCAACTCAAGTCCAACTGTACTTGTAACTTGTAAAGAATGAACTAAGGAAAGGGAGAATAAATGAACTAACCTAGACTACCCCAGATAGTGTAGTAAAAAAGGCTAGTCCAACTACAGCTGAGTCCTGTTCTTGTCTAACCCGACCTGCACTGAGTCGACAAAGTGAGGCCTAATGCCAGTGTCTCCAGTGCAGTAACCCAGAGCAGTGTGTAAAGTTGTGCGAGCGAAAACACTGACTCCGGTCCATTAGTCGTGTTGTGAGAAGCTGAGGAGGCGGACTCCAGCCCCTCCCTGCGGCTGCTAAAATATTCATCACACTCCCCGAGAGCATGTCGGCTAATAGTTATACATGGTGCAGGAGAAGGAAGGAGTGAGGAGGAGGAGGAGAAATTGGGAAGATGAGCAATGCTCCCTGTGTGCATGTCAGCTAATAGTCAAAACATGAAGCGCTACGAGAGGGGAGGGGGTGCAGTGCCTGTTTAAATAGTTCCAGAGAAAAAAAAATAAGCAAAGATACATCTAGGACGGGAGCTAAAGATTGAGAGGCCGTAATCAGTCGTCTTCCTCCTCCCCTGCCATCACTCCGAGCTGCATTCCACATTGATTAAAAGCCCCTCTTGTAATTGTCAGATCTGGTAGGAAGCATCTCGGAGCGTGTGAAGTGGGTAGAGGGAGGGGGGGTCATCTGTGTAGAAAAAGAGAAACCCAATTTCAATCACAGCGTAACAGTAGTCACTTCAATAGCCACAAGTCGCAACAGCATCAATCAGAACTCCTACTCAAGCAAAGAAATATTGTTGATGGCGCTTTGTCTTTTACAAACGGCCACTCTATCTTTGTAACCTGGGGGGGGGGGGGGTAGGCAGGCAGGCGCGTGCACAGGGACGGGCACATGTGCAGACACCCAGAGCACGCACGCACTCATTTCTCCAGTCATTAAAATGAGAAATGGCTGATGCTGTAGGAGCTGTTGAAATACCATTAAGAAATAGAGACAAATGCGGTGGATCCAGGCCTGCTACAGAAAGCTCCACACAGTAAATCAGACAGTGATGAATACTGCCCAAAGTGAGATGCTTGCAAACAAAACACACATGTATACGTAAAACACACGCATTTCTCCAAACAATGTGAACAGCGGCAAAGAAAAATGGCTGCCGCAGATTAACGAGCAGTTATACTAATTAAATGCTTCCTGATCATGTGCTATGATATATGGCTGATTATTATATTCAGAGGTGATTAAGTGATAGAGACAAGGGTGATATGATTTGAAAGAATTAATGAACATCTGTACACAGGAATCATCGGCAGATTAAAGAATGAATTAGTGTTGATTTAATCAATTCAGGACTAATTATGAGCTCCCATAATAGAAAACTTCCCTGTCATTTAATCACATGTGAGAGATAAAGATAGAAAGTGGCTCCTTTGGACACACTGGTGCCTGGTGAATATGGGCAAAATGATCACAGTAATTATTTACTGAATTTTACAAATGATTAGCCTTTTTGACAATGATATTTCAAGCATTTATCTACTGCCTAATAAATAAGGTTAACAATGTTTAACAGTGGGCACAATGGGCCTATTACAAGTATTTTTTTCTCTCCACATGGCTTTTCATAAAACTACTCGGGAAAGTGACATGATGTGTTTGCTTCTACTTATTTAAAACATCTTCTTAAGGCCTTCTGTCCACTTTTCTCCACAACAGACAGTTAGTGACCAGAAGCATCTACAGCCAAGTGTCCACCTTTCTTGAATGAACATTAATATTGATCTGTGACAGCAAAAGAAAAGCAGCAAAGAAAACATTTTGGTTTATAAGCATTCGCATGGAATTCCATACTCCTCCTTTTTAGAGAATGCAGACAGCTATTGAAGCCCAGCAGGGACATGCTCTTATTTATAAAACAGTTCAGTATAAAGTTAAAAACAGTGTGCCAAAAATGTAAATGAGAAAGTTCAGTGTGCTTCTCCTCCAGCAGTGCTCAGTTTGTCTTCTCTGTATAGTCTTAAAGTGATGATAATAAAAATACAACAATAATAATAATGCATCGGCCTTTTCTAGACACTTAAAGTCACTTAAAGTCAGGTGCATTATTTGTTCACTCCTGAGTCTCACTCTTTGGTGGTAAGTTACTTCTGTAGCACAGCTGCCCTGTGGCAGACTGATGAAGACGTGGCTGCTATTCTGCACCTACAGCCTCTCCAAAAAAACACATGTCAATCAAACAGTTACATTCATACACCAGTGCCACAGACACTGGAGACAATGTGGGTGAAGTGTCTTGCCCAAGGACACAACGGCAGTATGCAATGCTGCTGACAGGGACTGATCCACCAACCTTCTGGTTAGTTAGCTATACCCAGTGAGCCACTGCCGCTCTTACTGTGACTACAGCTACAACCGTAACATAGAGTAATATTCTATAGCCTCTTACATTTTTACCAAATATACTTATTTTATCTATACCATTGTGCACTATTAATGAAGTGTTCAATTTTGTACAGCATAGTTCACAATGCACCTTTAAAATGACAACTACATGAGTCATTTGATGTGGCACAATGGTGAAAAGTAATAATCAAAAATCAGCAGTACTCATGACTGAAAGATTAGGCCTAATGTAAACTGGGCAGAGATCTATCATTCTGAAATGTCTCCTGAAGGTTTAGAAATTACATTTTAAAAAGCAATGTTATACAATGCATTGTGAAGCAACTGTTGCAAAGAGAGTGAATAAAAAAGAACAGATTGTCATTTGTCACTGAGTCGAGTTACTTTATCAAGTCATAAAATGTACTGAAAGTTGGGAGAGGTGGACAAAACTTCCTGTAAGCTTTTTTGAAGATGCATCTTTCTAAATAAGCGCTTTATTGAGTTACTTAGTCTAATGTAAACCAATAAACAGCTAACCTTGTAAGATTGGTCGATGTTTATTTAAAAGTCCATTGATTAACAGTTGTCATTATTGAGCATGCCATGCATCCCAGACACAATTGACAGAAGTGATGGGTCGTGCGCCGCATCCCCTCTCGCACACTAGAAAGATGGGCTTTCCACATTCACAATTACATGCTAACTTGGGAGATGATTTGGAGTTATTATCTGAACAGCACTTGAACCACTCCGGTATTTGGCTCTAACCTCCATTTCCCTGGCTGATTCCCTCTTGCGTACACTTCCGCGTGCAGAGCAGAGCAGAGCGGAGCATGGGAAGGAGATAGTAAGCAGTAATATTCAATTATTGTATGCACGCCGTCCCGCCCTAAATTGATTTCTTTCAGAACGGGAGGCATCGCTCAGCACTGACACACAGCCATGTTTCCCCCATCTACCACATCCCACGCAAATTACTGCTCCATCTGCTCCCCTTCTCTGCCGCGTCGAGAGTTTATCCCTGGGCTGCCCTCTCTCCAGCTCTGCTCATCTCTGAACAAGCAGCTATCGGCGCTTGGCACGGGCCCCGGCTCCCGCGCACTATCTGTCTTTAATCTCGGCGCATTGTAATGGGAAATGGTTTTGTGTTTTAGCACTTGATTGAAGCAGCAGGCCCGCCCCTCTCCACCACAGCCACTGTTATTTAGGAGAAGGAGGTGTGCTCAAATTTGCCCTCTCGTCCAAATTGCCCTTTATCAAAGAATTCATATCAGAAGGGCGTCTCGACATATTTGCCAGGCTGTTTTTAACTGGCCTGAAAGGGAAAAGAGAGGAAACGAGAGAATAAAGCAAATTAAACAGCAGGGTAAAATGTTAACATATCTGAGGGCTATAATAACAGTATGAGTATGAACTTTGGATCTTTTTAAATGATTATTACAACAACAACCAGTGGGTCATTTTTATCCCTATTGATAAAATTTAATAATATCCCTTCATGACTTGGCAAAAAAATGGCCTACAGTCACTATTATTTATACCGAAAAGCTCATGTGGTAAATACAGTTCTCTTAAGTATATTAAAACCACATATTAGTTAATAATATATATATATATATATATATATATATATATATATATATATATATATATATATATATATATATATATATATATATATATATATATATTGTACACGCCATTTGTGCCATGGGGTACAAATGACCCCAGGTGGTTCTAGATGCATTGGACTGTATTTGAATTTTGAAAGTTTAGATAAAATGGCTCCCTATGTCCAAAAGGCTGTTTGTAACCAGATTAATTGACATTGAAATCACCGTTTCAGTTTCAAATAGCTAAAACCCTGTAACTTTCATTCCTTTTCCTAAAATGTCACAATAATCATCAATCAGTTCTGAGATTTGAGATGGGAAGTATGAAAAATAATTATGCGGTCATTTTTGCACATTGTAATATGTTGCTGTGGCATTGAAAATTCAGGCATGAGATATTAATCAGAACTGAGACCTCTATGATGGGTCATTTTTGCACATTCACAAAACAGCTGGTCCAAAACAAAAAGAATAAAAAAATAAGCACATTTCTCGTAAGCAAAGGAGCAGAAAACTATAACATATCTCAAACTGCTACTGGGTCATTTTTACCCACTCACCACAATTAGTTGCCTATCTGTTAGCACATTATACTCTACATTAGCCCATTTTATACAATAAGAAATAACTATACTGTTTTCATTATTAAAAAATAATAAAATGTTGCCTTCGTACACTGTTGTTACAGGGGGTAAAAATGTATCTACGTATTCTTTTGGCTTTTTGAAAGTGGCCTAAATGACAAAAAAGAAAAATAATTTAAACACAATATATTCAAAGGCAGCCTAAACAGTCAACAAATCTGAGCGCAGTGTTTCACTGACAAACACCTAAAACACCATTATGTTTTAAGTGTGGAAGTTTTCCCCTGTCAACTCAAGGCTCCATCATAAAACCTTTACAATTGTACCTTTAATAAAATCCCATAGAGAGGGAGCCACTCTAATCAATATTTCATATAGAGGGGATTATTGTTTGCTGAGACTAGATTCAAAACATCAAGGCTCGGCAGTCATGTAAAGCTACAATTGATTTGCTCATAAAAAACATTTTTGATGTCGCATTTATGATTTTCCAATTCATACATTTCACACGGAACGGGGGGCCTGCTGTGAATTGTGAATGGCACCAGCAGTCTCAGATGGTTAGAGTCAACACATGCGACGCAGGAGTATAACCGTGCACGCCGCTCCCTATTCTAATTAAAGGGACCTCTCTGCCCTGGCTGCGTGTGTGATATTGACACTTAGCTCCGTACAATAAACTTTATTGGCAAGGCCAGCTTGATTACAGCACTAAACTAGAATAACAAGGAATATGGGAGGAGGGGACGTGCATTATATACTAAACATACATTAGCAATCTCTATTTAAATACCTTGCAATTTTTAACAGAAAGCACCCGAAAGGCCTTTAGAGCTGAAGTTGAGCAAGAGGAAGATGAAGCTGCAATATAGCCATTTAAAAAATGACACAGTTGGATTAATTCTGAGATTTCAGAAAGGAATAATGGAAAATGTAAGATAAAGATGTCATTTTTACAAATTCACCAATACAGTACAATGTAATGTACTGCAAGTGCCTAGCTGCAGCACTTAGTATTATAAGCATATGTTGCATGTTATTATAAACATTAATAAGTCCTGGGATTTTTTGTGATGGGTCATTTTGACCCATCTTCAAAACACATCACACACACACATATACATTGCTTTCTTTAGATAGCTCAAAAGAAAAGAAAAAATACAATTATAAGCATGTTTGGGTATGGAAAAGTGTGAAAAATCAAAAAGCCTGATCAGTGAGCCTTTTGACTTGGAGCTCAGCAAGAGAAAGATGAAGTTGCAATATAGCAACATGAAAAATTACACAATTAAATCAATTCAGAGATTGAATGATGGAAAAAGTTAGAAAAAGGGGTCATTTGTACCCATTCATCAATACAGTACACTGTCATGTTGCAATTGCCTAGCTGCTGCACTGAAATCATTGGTATTTTAAGTATATTTTGCATGTTAATATAAACATTAATAAGTACTGGGATTTGTGTGATGGGTAATTTTTAACCACTTTCAAAACACATCACACACAATATGTACCTGGCTGTCTTTAGCTAGCCTAAAAGAAAAGACAAAATACAGTTATACGAACATTTCTGGTATGGATAGGAGTAAAACAACAACAACAACAACAACAAAAAACTCTTTAATGGAAAGGCCAGCTTGAGGGGAGGAGGGGACATGCATTATATACTAAACAGACATTAGCAATCTGTATTTAAATATCTCACATTTTTAAACGGTGAGCACCTGAAAGGCCAAAGGAAGATGAAGCTGCTATATAGTGGTATAAAAAATGACACGGCTGAAATACAGTAAAGGAAGAAAGCAGGGAGAAAAGAGATATTTATCGTAGGGTGGAGGAAGGGAAAAGGCAGATAGATTTCCCGTCATTAATGATCTATGGAAAATCCTCTGTCTATTTTCAGATATACTGTTAATGGCTGCTCGCTGCCATTAAAATCGTTGCTGTCCTGAACTCAGCTATTCACATATTGGCTGCTGCTTCATCTAATATTCATCTACTGGGGGTCAATGGCAGCGGTGGCATGCTCTGAGGCAGGAGAGAGGAGAGAGGACTCAGACTTAGGATCTTACACACATTTTTCCAACAAGTAAAAAATTTATGCTACGTTTTGTTTTTCGTCTCGCACTTTATTTAACAGTTAGTTATTAATGATCATATTAGCGTCTCTCCCCTCATTGATACGGCTTGGTAGAAGAAACGCATATGAGGTATGAATATGCAAAAGAGGGAAAAGAGCAGCAGACAGTTTGCATCAGCACTTTAGCAGCCCGAGCAGAGGAACTGTGCAATCCTTATACGCCACAATTATTTCATCAACAAAGGTGCCTCAAACAATAGCTGCAGCAGGACGTTCATTTAGCAGCCAAAGTGCGAAATCAATTAGGGGCAGGTAAAGCTGGGTGCAAAACAAACGCACTTTGTGGAGTGTTACGACATTGAGTTAACTAAAGCTGGGATGATATTAATAATTCTGCAGTTTAAGTGATGCATGTTGGCCATATGCAAAGAATGAACACCGCCTTGGAATGTTACTGGCATTGACACTGTTTGTATGTGGATGAAACAATCTTGACTTTTTTTTTTTTACACAGGTAAAGTCAGAGCTGGGGCAGAGGGAGTAACTGCTTCTGCATGTTTACTTTTTACTTACGTATGCAAAAATTTGATATTGGCAGCCTAGTGAGAGTTTATTAAGAGCCGCATTAGCCATTATAACAATAACAATAACTTCCTGGGGTCCCCTCAACATTGATTACATGTTTTGCATACAATTTAGCACCATTCACACACAAACAATAACAATATACAAGACATAAAATAGCTCATAGAAGAGAACACCCAAAGAACAGCTCATGTCATCGTCATGTGAATAATACTCTACAAGACTTTATATTTATTAACTACAACAAAACTCATTATTCAAAATCTTTAGAAGTTTTCCTAATAATCAACATGCATAATTATTAGTTCTAAAAAAAGACTGTCAATTATTTTCACTTCTATTTCGCCAAACAAGTGACGCAAAATAGTAAGCAAAGTACTGATGACTGAACAAGTTTAGTCAGCCAACGAGGAATTATTTTCTGCAGTGTCTAATAGTGGCCATACTCCTGCTCTGTTATTTAAGTGTTCCAAGACCATCAACAATTATACCTATTTACACCAGTTTTGACTTTGGAAAGAAAATGACCAACTTCCGTGCCCGTATAAATATTATTAACATACACCATTAGAGCATTAAAAACTGTATCTGTTGAATAAATGAAAATAGGCTGTATTATATGTTGTCTGAAATAAGGTGCACCTCTGCAAAATCAAGGTGTCAATTTTACTTATTTACTCAAATGTTCTTAAAGTAAAACATCCTTTTCTTCAAAATTATGCTCAGGTAAAAGTGTATTTTATATGTCATACTTGAATGTATCAAAAAGTATAGTGGAACTGAAGCCAAATTTGTGTATGCCTTTATTAATAATTTTGCCCCTGCTTCTTCAAGAGCCTGAAACTGGGTAAAACAGCTTTTGTCCACTATCCACCTTATGCATGGAACATGTTGCAGAAAGACACTTTGAGAACTTTGAAATCCAAATTCTAGAGGCCGACTCCACAACATGCATTTGTTTTTGACAATCTGCTCGTCTCTTCATGTTATTTTGTCTTTGCCTGTGTAATTATGCAACTGTTTTTTTTATTTGTTGCTTGAATCACATCTTGGCAGGGACTGCCTTGAAAAAGAGGTTTTTAATCTCAATGGGATTTTCCTGGCTAAATAAAGGTTAAATAACTATGATACTATAATAGATATACAGTAAACTATTGATACTCAAATAAAATTGTGCTTTCTTCCAAGTAATGCTCAGATTTTGTACCTCTATAGCCACTCACAAGTTATTTTCTTTACAGACATTCACTGGGGCCAAATTGCTACAGTAATTTGGGTGTCTTTCAGCTTTTTGGGTCACATGCTCATCAATTCAAAATCAAAAATGTTTTTTTAAGAACAAGCCAACTGCCTTTGTTTTACCTTTTCATTTCTAATTTTAATAATCTGATTACATAAATTTTAAGTCCAGAAAGTGTGTGACAATTCATGATACACTTTGTAGTAATTCTCAATGTCAAAATGCAATTTTCATAACATTGCCCCTGCCCCTTAACCAGCCCTAAGACCTCCACTGTTTTTTTGTTTTTTTTTTAATCTACCCACAATGCTTGATTCCAGACTCCCTGTAATAACTCAGTTGTGAGAGAAAACGAAGCAGAGAGATGTGTGTGTCCTGCTGCTCCTGTCCCGGTGCAGACTCGCTGTGCTCTGTCAGTTGAACTACAATGCCCCCAACTGGTGCAAAATGATAGTGAAAGTGAACACTGCTTAGACAAAGGGCTTGAACTTCCAACTTGGAATGACACAACTACATTTTGTTCAATTTAAATTAAATTATTCTCAGTGCATTTTCTTGTATCATTTTAATGCATTCGTTTAATCCCTTACACTTCCAAATTCTCCTCCACCTGTCTTATTTTAAGTCTTGTTTTCCACTCTCTCGAGGCCTTGGCACCCTTGGCAGGCCTCTCCCGCTGTGCGTCTTGGCAAAGCCGAGTTTTCGGATCCACCCACGGCGTACCCTTTGGCTCTGGCACAAGGACACAACGCACAAGAGAGAGAGTACAGGAGAAGTGGAGCAGTTCAGGTTAATTTGTGGCACTTGTATAGGGCTGTATAGAGATTTTTTTTTTTTTTTTTTTTACTGTGAGCAAGGCAGAAATTGTGCGATTGGAAAGAATAGACGCTACATAGGGCCCCCTCACCTTGAAGAGGCACTGACCCTACACTCCTTTATTGCATCTCCAATTAGAGGATGTGGAAGGGAGGAAGGAAGGCAGTGCTAACAGACAGGAAGGAGTGGAGTATTTCATAAATGTACTTCCATAAAGAGCACTGACCCAAATGGCATTCCGTAATTCTTTCCGGCATGCCCGGGGAAGAAAGGCGGGATAATCGGAAAACTTCATCAAGACTCGCACCTTTTGCCGCCTACAATCCCAACCTCCGCTCGAAAAAAAAAAAAAAAAACTTAAACAAAATCTAATAACTGCACAATGTATACATCTTGCATAGGCATCAAAGAACAGAACATCTATCCGTCTTCATCGTCGGCTTTTAATTAAACAACTTTTCCTCCACTCCAGTCCGCCGTGCCATCTCTCCGCGCTTTGATCTGCTCTCATCCAGTCCTCTCCATTTCCAGCAAAGTTGATTTTTTTTGAAGACTTCGAAAGAGTTGTGTCGGCGTACACAAAAAAATGCATCAGAGAGTAGGGAAAAAATTATGGGAAACATGAAAAAAAAAGAAAAGCGAGTCTCTTTGACAAACAGCACTCTGCTCTATATGGCTGTGCTAATAAAAACATCTCTTTCAGGAAAGTGTTCAATAAATTCAAATCATGACAATGTCGGCAATACATATCACATCTGTCAGTGTGCGGCGGAGACGGATACGGGAGGGCAGAAATCTGAAAGAAAATAATACAATTAAAGTGTGTCTCAAACAACATGTTCACATCGATCTCCTTTTCCAATACACTATGGACTTAACATGGACTTATTCTTTCTTAAGCACAACCGGGAGCCCTTCCCCTCCCCCCGCAGCGCACAATGCTTCAAAAGAACATTTTGTGTTTATGTGTTCAATACCAGAAACATCGATGGAATTATCCGATCATTAATTTACTATCCAATACAAATTTAATGCAGAGCCACGAGTGAGCCGCTCATGTCCAATAAGGATATCTACAGGCCATCATTCAGGTTTGTTGCAGGTATGTCAGGAGAGGCAGTCGCTAAAAGAGCGATTCCTCAGATATGCAGAAGGATGGGAAGAAAAGGGGCAAAGGCCAGCTGTCAACATGGGGGATTTGACATTTCGACGTGTGATGGTCAAGTTTATGCTTGTTTACAAAGAAGGGGGTGGGACTCAATGCAGACATTTGTAAATCTGACGTGATACAAGATTTATAGAAAGCACCTTTTCATGATATGTTTCAGTAACTTTCAAAGCATATTTTGTTCTAGTTGACAAGGATTTAAAAGCACTTAAAAAGGTATGTTAACACTTTAGAAATACTCACACCATAAAGCATTAGTTAGGGGGTTAGTTAGCCATTACATTGGGTTAAAACATTGAGTATCTATGAACTATTGTTTTAGCAAATGTACTGTAAAAGGTCTCAAGGTTGTCCAGATACCAGTGTGCTGTACTTGTAAGACCCCTTCCAGTGCTGCTATACAAATACTTGACTAGTGACCACATTTGTTCTCTCTTTAGCTCTGTGTTGCATGTGATGAGAAAATGCGCAGCGGTGATATCAGTAACGGATATCATACAGGTAGTGAACCCAAACGCACATGAGTGTTTGTCTGATTGATATCAAATGGAGGTGTGGGGGCTGCGTGTGTGTTTAACATGTTTGTGGTGGCCACATGACATGCCAGCTCTGGGGTCAGGGGTCAAGTAGAGTCGGAGCAGGCAGGCGATTGGCTGATCAGGTCCTAGTGTAATGACTAATCAATGGTGGAATGCATTAGCCTAATCTAATGGGCCAGGTGGGAGAGGACAACGTTAGACGCATGGAACACATGATTGAGCACAACATGCAACAGCAACGCAATCAATAACACATGGAGTGGTCTAACCCCAGGAGGGTCCCAGTCCGGCTGCCACCCGCTCGGTGTACACTGCTGCTGCTGCTGCTGTGTGTAAATATGTATGCTTGGGCAGTTAGGGGAGGACACATGGTCTGTTTTAGGCTGATTGATTGGATTATGAAATGAAATGAGGGAAATCAAAGGCTTTTGTTTCAGGCCAGTTCACTTACATGGCTTCAGGAGAGGGGCTATCCACAATGCAAGTGATCTTTAAAAAGTGCATTAAAATGTGGGGGGATATACCTGATATCACAACATGGGATTTCTAATAAGAGATACTTAGTGGAAGTAACTTATTCAAAAATTGTCAGCACACTTCCAGTTTGGATAAATAGAGACCAACAGGGTGGGCTTTGTGTTATGTGTGGCTGCCTAAAGGTCCCATATTATGCTTTTTTCAGGCTTTCTGAAATAGTTTTGAACCTCTTTGCATTAGTATTTCCTGTTTTATAACTTAAAATATTGTATATGTGTGGAAAACGGCTTATATTTACCTCCTGCAGGCCACGGTGGGGGATAGACATAGCATAAATTGGCTATTTATATTTAGCACAGCTGTTAGCAACATGACCCTAAAAGATAAATAATTGGTGTATGGGCTTTAGAAACATGCAGAAGCACTTCCTGGTTTCACGTGTCTACATAGGGTGGTGAGATCAAGTCTTTTCAGCTCTTGAGAAGGAGACGACCTTAGCATACAGAATTACTCAAACATAAATGAAACAAAATACTACTGCAGGCATATTTATGAGGTGGAAACAACATTATAACAGGGTTAAAAGCTCAAAAAAGTTAATTTAGCACAATAGGGGACCTTTAAGGGGCCTGAAAGGGTACTTCAAAAACTTTCAAGAATTTAAAAAAAAATCTACATAAAGCACAGTTGTTCTGCGTGTTAAGTGTTAAATAGAACATAATTGCATGCATATATACAACCTCATGCAATTTCTTATGTAAAGGAAATACCACTCATTACAATGCCATGATATAATCCTCCAAAGGGGGTAACAAGCTGGTGTACTCTTTATACCTATCCCAAGCCTGGATAAATGTAGGAGGTTGTGTCAGGAAGGGCTTCTGGTGTAAAACTTGCCAATTATTATGTAAATTACTGCACACAAGAAACACACAAGGCACAATCGCAAAAGGGAAAAAACTGGTCACTTAAAAGCTGTTTTCTTAAGACATTAAGAACATGTGCCACATAACACATGCTTCACCCCTCTCACTACTGCCAACTATTGTCACTATTACAAAAGGCTTTCATGGAAAAAAACTGAGCAGAACTACTGCACTGAAGAGAACAATTATAGTATTTGTCAAATCTTTCTGATGTCTTGAAAAGGTCAAACATAAGGAAACCCTGTGTGAAGGAATGAGTAGGCGGAGTGAGAGAGACAGACAGAGATGGAGAGATGACAAGTTGGGGACAAGAGCCAGTCAGAGCAGAGGACAGCCCTGGGTCAATACTCCCTGTGCATTCTGCTGACACTGCACCATTCAACAGAGACACAGTAGTCACAATGCACTTGAGCTCAAACACTCCCATGGAGGAAGACAGACATTAGACAAACTAGCAGCTGGGGACAATATTCAAGAATAAGACAACATGTAAATAGGGGTATTGTAAAATTATTTGATGACAAAATTATTTGATGACAAAAGTAGAAATATTATCTGGGTCAGTTGTGTTTGCATCTTTCAAGTGATTCATCTGATCTGACCCTATTCATTTTGTCTACATTTTAAATGGGCTTAGAACAGTGAACTTTCCACTCTGAGTGCCACCATAGAAAATGTTTGGCTCTCCAAGTCCCATCTTTAATGGCCTAAAAAAAGTCTAAATCTTAACTAACCCCGGTAAAAACCAGGTCTAAACAGAACAACAAAATAGGGATTAAGCCAGAAAAATGCATGATTTAGTAGGGACAAAACCTGTACTAAGACCAGAGGCTAAGACTACAACTGGGTCTGAACCAGAAAAAGTAAAATTACAGGACTGAACTCAGGGCCAAACTGTGCTTAAAATAGGAAAAGACGCAGGACTAAATTCAGGACAAAACTGTGTCTAAAGCAGAACTAAGAAGTCATCTTCACATAAAATTTATGCCCCAACAATGAAACAATGACTAAATCAGGAATAGAATTCTCAAAATTAAACTAAATCAGAACATTAACTCTAAAAGACTCGTGAGTACCACCAGGAGAAGCCTGCATACCACAGTTTGAGAATCACTGGCTTAAAAGACAGCAATGTTCTGGACATTCCCCAATAATCAAAATTATTGGGCATCTATATTTAAGACAATTTCAAAAATGTACAATGTTCAATTTGCCCCTTCTGCTCTAACAGCAATCTTTGGAGTGATACCTCAAGATATCCCTCTTCCCAAACACTATTCAAATGCTATTGCATGTGCTTCACTTGCTGCGAGGCGCCTCATACTTTTGAAATGGAAACAAGAGATCCCTCCCACACATGCGCATTGGCTTGCAGAGCTAATTAAGTTTTTGCATATGGAGAAGATGAGATACACCTTGGCAGGTTCATCTGCTAGATTTTTTAAGGCATGGCAGCCATTTCTGACATACATGGATTTAGAATGAGCACCTTACCATAACCTGACCAACCTAACCAAATTGCTGTGGGTAACGCTTCACTGTGAAATACACTGATTGTTCTATGATTTATTTTTGCTCTTGTTTTTATAACTTATTTTTATTTGTTTTATTTAATGTTTTGATGTGACATATTTTAATTACTTAATTAGTTAATTAAATAACTTTTATTCTACTGTCTTCAATT
Organism: Bostrychus sinensis; assembly: GCA_020698575.1. NCBI lineage: Eukaryota > Metazoa > Chordata > Actinopteri > Gobiiformes > Eleotridae > Bostrychus > Bostrychus sinensis. Next base: position 28,373,676 of record CM036251.1, on the reverse strand, counting down.
CTGTCGATTCATGTTTTTCTTGTTTGATGTTGGGGTTTTGATTTAAAAAAAAAAAAAGAACAGCAAAATATTATTATTATTCTAAAATGCTGTATCAATGTCCTGTTGAAAAATGAAACATTGAATAAAAAAACAAAAAAGAAGACAGAAGTGTTTTAAGCTCATGTTCAAAACTTTGTGACTTCTTTGCATTATACAGCTTTAACTTGCATTTGTGTTCACAGACACTAACTTCTCCATGTGCTTTCCAGTACAGAATCATGCCCCTGTCACTCAAGGGCCTGAAGATCCAATACTGGACAGATATTTCTGAATATTTTTATAATGCTACTGTAGTGTGATTTGTGGAAATCAAAGTCTTTGCAATATTTGTTTGACAATTTAGAGATTTAGATGTCTTTGCTCAGTTGGAGAACCTTGTCACATCTGAAAGACTAAAATTCTAAAATACTCTTTTGCAATTGGGTTTGCACATAAAATGGAAATGTGTCTTCAAAGTAAGCCTTCAGTTTCCTTTTTTACATTTAAAGTATGAGCTCACGTATTAGTTAGAGTAGTGCGCAGTAAAGCATGTTGTCTGCAGTAAAGTGCCGGAGTGGTAAAAGGGCTGATAGGGCCTCTCCATCTTTGAAATGAATTAGCGTGCGCTGCCTTATTGAGTGAGGTGTGGTGTTTAAGTGAAACTGATGAGAGATGGGTGAGCACCAAGAAGCAGCCTATAAGTATGTGGCCGGGGTCAAAGGTTAATCTCTATTGATTCACTCCAGCGTCTGCATATAACCACACAGGAAGAGCAGGGAGAGAGGGAGAGGCTTACTGCTGCTCAGACGGCCGTGGGTATCGGTGAACGTTTCATACACGTGTTCAACGGTTATTTAACTGGGTGAGAATGAGAAAATTAATTGTCTTGAATGGTAGTTATGATTGCAGAGCACAGAGACTGTCTGATGGGATAATAATCTTAAGGAAAAGTACCACAGTAAGACGCATCATGGTACTGCAGTTACAACTTTTGTAGGAAAATCAAAAATAAGCAGATGATTACGGTTAGAATATCAAAACACTCCTCTAAAGGACAGACTAATATTGTATAAAGAGTATTTATATTGGCCTCATTAACAGAAGTACATGGTTTAGCCTGGTCTCAACTAGTGAATCAGAGGATAGCTTATATTTCTTCAGCTCATATTTTAGCTTAATATTGTTTTAACAATATAAAACTGTGAAACAAGTTTGCAAATAAGTCCAATAACAGTCACAGTAAAATAATTTAGAAAAATAACTAACCAGTAACCAGTGGAGAACCCCTGATATAGTTTGTGGCATTACTCTTGTCACTGACTTTCAGACTTTTCTTCTTGTTGCAATGGTGATGCAGACCTAATCATTTCATCAAAACAATGACTTTGACTCTTTAAAGTGGCATTACCCAAACCGTAGGCATCCCACCATGATGCAAACTCAGAATTAACCAATAAACATCACATATTGCAGCAGCATTATTTGTTGGCATTTCACTTTACTTTCCCTTTTTTAATTTTAGTTTCTCTTTTCCTGCACTCTCTACATCCAGTCTGCTCTCATTCATTTACGCTATCATAATGACCTCAGAAAAGTCAGTTTAGCAGAATAGGGGACCTTTAAGGATGTACAGAGCTTTTCTTTCTTTTCAAATGGGGCGTAACACAGTTGCACTCTGTTGGTCTGGTTTCTTTAACCTCATAACTCCCAGCATGACAGACGTGACTGACGAACATGGGAAAATATCCCGGCGGCGGGTTACTGGGCTGTATGTTAAGGCAGTAGTAAAGTAATTATTGGAAATGCTTTCTTTTAGTCACATAATATATTTTAAAGGTGGTAAAATGTGCAATGCTCCTCTAGATGTGGCCAAGATTGGTTTAAAAAGATAAATAAAAGTATAATATATCCCTTTAAAATTAAGCCTATACGACATCTAAATCACAAGTCTTCTTTCCTATTTCTAATATTCCAGATGGACATGAGAACAGTTTTCCTTGGATCAAATCCAAAAATGTTAGCTCAGTTTATCTTTGTAAGTGTGCTTTGTCATTATAGACACTACAACCCTACATACATGGCTGTTTCTCCACAGTCACACCTGTTCCATTGCTCTTAACTTTGCATCTTTTCAGTGTAAAATTACTATTTTGCTATTTAAGTCAATACTTTACAGTGGAGTTATTGGTAAGGCTAAATGGGGGACACTGTTTTATAAATATGTTATTGTTAATCCTGGTCTCATCTCTTCAGCTTTTATTACAACAATAGCTGGTAGTGAAAAATATTAATAAACACTCCAGTAATCGTCCCATGTCTAAGCGGGACACTAAAAAAAAAATCAAATAAAAGATATATTCCAAGGAGTCAACTCTTCCTTAAAAAATATTTTCATTTGGGAAATACCCACAACCGCCAAGTGGGCCGGAGAGGGTTTGATGAGAAATCTGGACAAAGCTGTAAATATAAACAAGCTCCTCACAATCTCACCCCAGAGGAGGAGAGGTGAATTATTACATTAATATGAACAACTATTAATAATCTGACCCCCCCCCCTCACCTCGAACCCCACTCCTCCATCTATATCTCCTGCCTTCCTTCCTCCTTCTCCTCCTGCCTCTAATCCTATCATGCGGGCAATAAGTGTATGCACCATGAGCACATTTAATTTCTGCGGTTGGTTTTCAGCGAGCCCAGAGGTGAGCCTTAATAAGGATCAATGGCACTTTATCTGGGACAGCACCCACTTCACAGCATGCAAATTACACAGCAACCCCTTAAAAAAAGAAATGGATTTAATTAAAAAATGTAGAACCACGGGCTCTGGAAATTCAATTAAAGGATTTATGCAAAGGTTGGCTAGCTTTTTGTGTTGCCGTTCCTGCTTATATAATGAGCTTTTCATATTAAAAATCAATAGGTAATCTGGGCGAGGGGATCGGCTGCTTATGTACATTTTTGAAATCAATTTGAAAAATAGTCCATCAGCTGCATGTCACAACAAAGAAGGGCCGGGGGTGTTGTGTCCGAAAGGGGTGTCGGGGCCAGGGGGAAGTAGAGGTCTGTTTCTACTGAGTGGTATGGTACTGATTAGATCACTATAACACAGTTTGGTCCAGATGATTCTTAAAGGGGCTATGCTACTAAATATTTGTTTTTAAGCTTTCTAATATGTTAAAATACTTGGCGTTGTTTTTGTTTCCTTCACACACGTTTGAGTAATCCTGTAGTCTCTGGCGCTGAGTTTCTGAAGCCTCAGAACTAGGCCAGGGTTCTGTTAAAAATGTTTCAATACCAGTACTTAAACAATACCTAGTTGTTAATGTCGGTACCTGAATTACAATTATGTTTTTATACTTATGCTATTTTATTATATCTTCTATAACCATAAATGTTACAAAACAAAAAACAAAAAACAAACAAAAATATATATAGTAGTAGTAGATTAATTACTGTATTTAATTAAGATTAGTCGCTCAGATAAGTTAATAAATTAGTTTAGAGTTAATAAAATAGATCAAATTTATGGCAAAAGCTGTTAAAAAGTATTGTTTTAAAAACTAGTCAGAGTCAATTGCACAGTTGATCTTTGACATCTTTTTCTCGTACAGAACAAGCTGCTGGTGTTCACGTCAAAGTGAGGACTGAAGGAGAGTTTTTCAGTTAGTACCACAAAAGTAACGTTGTTTGGTACCCAGCCCTACTCAGAACACTGAGTTCCACAAACCTCTGCCCACTCCAGGAAGCACTCAGGAAGCACTTACCAATCAACAAGCCTTCTACATCCAGTCTGCACTCATTATTTTATCTAAAAATGATGCAGAGATCTGTCCCCACTGATTCCTTACAGCTATTTTCCATTTTATAGTAAAATGGCATCATGCAAAAAGTTTAGGAAAGTAAACAGCTCTTTTTCTGTTTCTGTTCAAAAGACCATAGCAGAGCTGCCCTTTGTTGTGATCAGCAGGTCTCTTCACCTATTTCTTTAAGGCACTAGTAAAGTAATCATTGGAAACATAAATAAAAACATAATATATCCCCTTTAGAGAGGCTGCGATGTAAACACTGATGCTATACAAGTACTACAGTTTTGGTTCTATTTGAGAAAATTAATTTAAGGTAACTTTAAAAACTAGATGCACTGGCATCAAACAAAACAGAATCAAAATACTTATGTACAGGTGAACCAACACATCTAAATAGCCCATTGTGAATACAAGGAAAAGGTGGTCTTGCAGTGTGTCAGCCCTGCCGGTAACTGATGTACCCTGCATTATAGCTCCTAAGTAGTTGAAACATACCCCCCTAATTCTGGGTAATAATCTAAAGATGAATAAAAGACAGTAAACATTACAAGTAGCAATGTGAGCCTGGAAATACAATTTTTTAAGGAACTCACTGTTCCTTTCCACGATGTGCAGTGTGACTAAATCTTTTAAGACTAAAAAATCCTGCAGTGTATTCCTGGCTACAGGCAAGCAAGAACCAATGCCAGTAAGGCAAGCAGCGGCAAAGCAGTGATCTAAGAATATTATGGAGTTGACCAAAAGAAGAAGTTGAGTTGTGCAAATAATGGAAACACTGCCACTGGACAAGATAGACACCTGAGAGGAATATGACCAAGCAAGAACTTCTTCTAATAAACAGACAGATGAGATATACCAGGCTCTCCGGAAATTGGACTACAATGATAAGCCAAGAGGTTATCAGCTTTTTGGGAATTCTCTTTAGGCAATGGAAACTTCCCTGTACTGGTCAAACATTACGATAACTCTCCACTGAAAAAGGCTTAAATGTCAGAAAAATAAAACTTTTTAAGTATTACATATAAGGCTGTAAGAAAACAAACTAGGAAAAAAGACAAGAGAGAGTACAATAGGGGGTAAGTGAGCCGGATGTCCATGTCCAGGTCGGTCTCCAGCTCTTTGGCCTGTTCTGATCCCTTCTATTACAGCGAGCATCCCCTGACAGTGGGGGTCTAGGGGTCTAGCTGGCTCTGACCTGTGGCTCTGGGGTAATTTAGCCCGACCCTACCTCGGGCTCAGGCCAGACTCAGACAAGCTCGGCTGGGGAGACGGCCTACTAATGGCCTCCCGGAGGTGTCTTGAGCCAGGAAGTGCACAGGCTAACAGCAAGATTTCACAACAGGAACTTGAAAATGTCTGAAAAATATGACAAATTTAAGCCAACTAACACCATTCAAAAGCTCACATTCTTCTTAAAGTACCTCTATTTGGAACAAGGATATAGTTTATGTCTCTTTCACGCTCATGTTGTAGAAGTGCACGCCGCGCGAGGGGTGAATGACTGACTGCATACAGTAGCAGACTGTCAGCATTTGATTGGTTCTTTATTGATCCAGACACGCTCTCCATCACATCAACTCATCCACAATAAACCATTTACACACTTTTCCTGTGCAATGGAGCGCATAACCAGGCCTGAAGCCATGGCTGTTGGCTTACTCACAGTGTGTGTGTATATATATATATGTGTGTGTGTGTGTGTGCGTGCGTGGGCATGTGTGCCTTCTCTTTAATGAAATGGTATCTTCTCGGACAATAATCCTCGTAACAGGATTGGGCAGGAACACACATGTCAATACAGCCAAATAGGATTGTATGTTTTTATCCAACCCGCACCAACACGTCTTTCTTTCCTTATGTCTCTTTCTCCAATGCATTATACTGCAAAGTTGCAATCAAGAGTTATTATTATAAGCAATTGCAATCGAGAGTTAATATTATGAGTAATAGAGTCTTCCGTGAGTGACATATACAGGTTCAGAAGTTGTGCCGGCAGTTTGTGGACAAAAGTAGCACCATTTTCTATTAATGTTTACAAGGGCAAATTAAAAATCTCAAGTAAGACGTTTTGGATGAAAGGTTGTTGTTGATATACAGTATTTGACAAAAATAGTTAATAGCACCCAAATTTGATAGTCAGTTCCATGTGCTGAGTAAACTTATTAGAGTAGGGTTTGTGGTGACTGAAAGAGCATACACTAGCTAACAATTGTGGTCCATTTTGTAAAGACTATATTATACAATAATGACTTCTTTCTACCGTGATATAATGTTCTTCCCTTATCAAAAGCATACCTGGAGTTGTGTTTTCCTTCAATGACACGTTTAAGTAATACTCTATTCTGTGGCACAGCCATTCTGAGCCCTGAAAACACACCCGCCCCTTCCACAAACCTCCAACCACTCCAGGAAGCACTGACCAGTCAACAAGCCCTCTACATCCAGTCAGCTCTCATTCATTTATCGAAATAAATGGTGTACAGCAGTGCTGTTTCGACTGATTCCTCACTGCTTACTTTTAGTAAAATGGCATCATATAGAAAAAATAAGGAAGTGAAGTGCCCCTTTTCTTTAATTACATGTTCAAAAGACTGCAACACTCTGCTGGTCTCTTCACTAGTTTCTTTATGGCACCAGTAGAATACTTATTAGGAATGTTCTCTTTTTGTCAGATAATGTTTTTAAAGGTTGTAAAACATGCAATGTTGTTCTCGAGGCAACCAAGATTTGTTTAAAAATATGAAATATAGCTAATATATCTAATTATAATAATATAATAAAATAATGTTCACTAATTGTCTACCATAAGGTGGCCTACAAATTCAGAAACCTATATTTAAATTAGCCTTTAGCTTATATGCTAGTTTTATATGCTAATTGCTAGATTACATAAAATAGCTAAACGTCCACACACTTGCTAATGTTTCCTAACCAGGCTTTCACATAATTCAGATGTAGGATGTTGCCTTGCTTATTAATAATGCATGATAATTTGTGGCTAATGCTAATTCCTCCATAGAAAATGTATTGTGAACACAGCCAAATTGTATACAAACACTAAATGATTCTATTCTTCAGCTGGTTTTAAAACATGACTACATCTCGAACTTCAATAGTGTAAATATTCTCTACACCACAGAGCAGAAAACAGTGTGTGAAGTCAGAGTGGAGTGTCCTCCTGCGGTGTAGCTCCTAATCATCCAGGAGGACTCCATTACAAGTGCCTGGCAGCTCATCAGGTCCACAGAGAGGGGCAGACTGGGACCTCTGCTCCTCTCTTCTTCCACATGGTTGACCAGCACACAAAACACGCACAGCTAAGGTAGTCTCTTTTACAGCCGACAGAGAGCCCCTGACCTGACATTACTCAGCAGCAGACACAGTGTTAAAGAATGCTGAGAAAACAGTAGGCTGCAAGCTAATGGTGTTAGGCCCCGTTTGGACCCTGGCTTTTAATCTGTTTGGCTTTAAATTCATCACAATATAGGTTCTCAATATCTTGCATTCACGTCAGGTATTAACATGTGACTTCTTGAGTCTGCACTGGATCAGTTGTCAAATTCATGTTCCATGTACAAAATATACTAGCATCTGGCTGATAAGAACATTGGTTTTATATATTTTACCTTTATCAGTGTAAAAAGTAGGTATTTATTTAACAAAAACTGAAAACACCTTACACAATTTAATGTAATAGTAATCAAGCTACAGGGAATCAATAATAATAATGCATTGTCTTATATAGCACTTTTCTAGACACTCAAAATCGCTTTACAGTTTGGTGTATTATTCATTCATTCCTCAGTGGTGGAAGCATGGCTGCCATTGTGTGCCTATGGCCCCTCCAACCAGGACAAACAGAAGGGCTCGAACCGTCAACCTTTGGGTTAGTGGGCAAACGTCTCTACCAACTGAGCTACTGTCGCCCACCAGCCTTTGTGCCTGTCCCAAGAGTGGATAAATGCAAAGAGTCGCATCAGGAAGGACATCCAGTGTAAAAACATATGCCAAATAAATATGCAAATCACTGCAAACAAGGAAATAGCTGTTTTACTGTGGCACTCCAATGTTGCTAACTGACAAAGAGGCTAATTCAGCACTGTCTACATCTAGCACTTTGCCATGTTAAGGAACCATAAAAAATGTGGCATGTTTAAATGATTTCTAGTTATGCCTTAGCTAATAAAAGTTACCTTGTATAACTTTAAGGCTGACCATTTTTGATGTGACACTTCTCTGACACAATTTTAATGGCAGGTCTGAAGAGGGCCTCAGATGCTAATGATGTCTTCATTGCTAAAAGTGTCTCTGGGTGTGATCCCCAGAGTCTCTGCTCGATGTAGGCAACACTCAGTCCCGGTCCCACTGCTCCAGACTGAACAGCACTGCTCTAATCCCGCCCGGCGCTGGTCAAAAGTTCAGCCTGTGCATATGTAAAAAGGTGGCCTGGTGCCCGAGGCGTGATCCTGGGTAAAATAATCATGCTAAAACACTAAGGAAGTATGGGGACCAGGCTCAAACTGGCCCCTAGGGTACGTGAGGTGTCTGATTGGACCAGCTCATAGACTCCCATTACCCCCTCTCCCTCCCCCTCTCTACATCCATTATAGTGGATGATGGGGCCGCGGCTCCCGAGCAGTGTGGCACTGTCTGGCCATATAGTTAAGCTATAGATTTGATGAGTATAGGCTGCGGCCAGCTGCTCCAGGCCTGAGGGTACACCGATCTTGAGGGAGCAATCAGTCAGTCAACAAAATGTCAGCGGGTCAGCGTTAGAGCGCAACAGGACGACAACTTTACAAAGGTTACGGCAACTAATAAGCACAACACAGCATATAATGAAATGTATGTGGCTTTTATGTATATGGTGGAAGTAGTGCTGCAGTCAAGATTAGAGTAGAAGTCATGACTGAGAGTAGTATTTGATACACTGGAAGTGAATCAGAGAACACTCCCCATCTATTCTTAGGGCATAACACAATGTAAATCTGAACTAGGGTCTGTGCCAAAAGAATATTGACTATTAACTGTTTTATTGTATTATTTGGTTTGCTTCAGATTTACATGCTTATTACAAATGAACCACACTGGGGTGTTAATACCGTTTATAATACACCAGAGTTTAATCTACAGATTTTACACCAAAAAATACTGCACAAATCAGTGCACTTAATTCAGCCCAAGACCAGGTATGAAAGCAGCCTTACTCCTCTGCCACTCTCTGGGATGTTGTGGACTTGTATGCGATTATTACATGTCAGACTGTATGACTCAAACCAACCACAGTCTGTGTCTTGATGCTTGTCACACTGTGCAATTAGAGAGGCTGAGTGTGTTGTAGGCCACAGTTCACCTCTGATCAACATGGCAGTATGTAGGCATCAACCTGAGAGCTACAAAATTTGTAAAACTGAGTTGCAGTGTTACCCCCATTCCAACATTTTTGATTTGAATATTCATATTTAATTTTTTTTTTCTCTTATTATCTTTTAGATAGTCATAGTTACTATACTATTTAGTTTATATAAACAATTACAGACACAAATAAACATTTATTGCACTCGTATGTCTCTTCCTGCCCAACTACTCCTCTTTTGTAGAGGGAAAAAAACATGTAACATGTAAAACATGTAACATGATGAAAGTGAAGTGAACTCCAAGCAATCTCATATTAAACTTTTTTTTTCTGTTCTTCTGCCTCTAAATAAACAGTTGTCTTGGTTTTTATTAATGTTTTTTTATGGCACAAACATGTACTTCTCGTACTTTACCGAACTGCTCAGGGCTCCACAGCCCGGCGTGGAGGAGTGGAGACGTAACCAGGAGGCAAAGATCTGCGTCATTGTTCAGCAGTGACCCGCAGTGCAGCGGATATGCATGCAGTGAAAATCCCTTGTTAACCTGGTAAAAGCCACATTAACTGCTCAACACATATGTAGGATGTCCCTTGTTGAAAATGTTTGTAAAATAAAGTCTTTTGACGTTGCCATGTAAAGCGTGTGTTGTTCCTGTCGGTAAACCTAAAACCTACTCACATAGTACAACACCACTGGTTAAATCAACAGAGGTTCGGGCTCCCAAATGGATAAGCTTGAGCCTGACAAGATGGATTTTTGTGAATTTGTGGAGAATAAGCTTGCTGCATAAGGTAATATTTTCCCATTTTACACCAAAGCAGCATCAAATCAGCATCACATCAGCTGCGTGTGAACTGCTCTCTGTATTATTCAATTTGAGAAAGTACAAATCACACAAACGATTCACCACAACACTATGCTCAAGATAGGATGGAGTTCTGTTTTTCAAGTGTCTATGCACAGTGTGGGGATACACAGGAAACATGCACCAAGTGTCAAAAAACTTCTGTTACACTTTCAAAATAAAGGCTCACTGAAAAATAGTGCTAATGTAAACATTGCACATCAAGAAGTTACTTCTTTAGGGGCAAGAAATATCATCTAAATATGACATCAAACAGCCATTTTACAAGATGAAGACAACAATAGCACCAACAAATTTGTGTTTAGGTGGTGAGTAGTTTGTAAACAGAAGAAAGAGGTCGACACGAGCAGTGTAGCAGCAGCTCCACCCTCAATGTACATTGGTGCTTTTAAACAGATGCATGTATAACAACCGGCTGCCCCGACATTCTCGTGACGCTCTCAGTGTAAATTCGGCTCTGTCCAATTGCATTCAGAAGTAGTTTAATCTGTGTCCATTTGTGCTGCCCCCTGGAAATTAAACTCAAGTACTCAACTAAAGTATCAAGAACTAGGATAACTGGCTAGGCTATGTTTGGGACTTTAGAGAAACTCAGTGAGGGCTTAGTGTTTGCAGAGGGAGGCAAAGTTATTTTTTAAATAGAGATAAATTTAAAAAAGTTTTCATCCACAAGAAGTTTAAATCCAGAGACAGGCCTCATAAAGTACTCTAACTAACTTGAGCAGTATTTATGATATGTCGAAACTAAGGCCTGAAAATCTGATCAGATAATTCCTCTTAGATCAGTGTCAATCATTTAACTGTAGGATCTAAATTGCAGCAGTTTGATAAGGGCTTATTCTTACACATATAAAGTCAAGATACTGTACGCACCACAGCGGGCCAGATCATTTCACACAGATAATCACAGTAAAGGACACAGGGCACACTCCCACTCCAAACACGCCAGAAAAGCAGGAGTTCCGGGCTGGTCGCACCATCTCTGATAAGCACATCAAGGCGTGGGGAGGGATGATGTTAGCGAGAGATAGTTTGGCTGATTAAAATGTCATGGCTCTTTATAGATGCCTTTCTCAACTCAGCAAAATGGAATCAGCTCGGTACATCAATAGCAGAGTGGGCCGTGCTCCACGCTAATGGAGAAGTTTTTGAGCTTCCAGTCAAAAGCCACAACACAAAGGATGCACAAATGAGAGAGTCAAAATATTTGGGGAGGTGTGGGCAAGTGAGATTAAAGTAGACAAGAGAGGGACGGGTTATTTAAGGGAGGGGTTAGTGATAAAAAATGCATGTGTTTAAACAGTACTTGGTGCTTGTATATAGTTCATTCAGGCCTACTGTAATATTTGCTGTAGACAGTGCCCAAAAACTATCTGGTGAAGTGGTCAGGGCCACAGCAGCAGCTATGTATATTGTGTAGACAAGAGAAATGCATAAACTTAATGTTCTTTTTAAGTATATTATTTTACAATGGTCATTTCAGTACTATAGATGAGTTTCCATAAGAAATAAAAAAATTCACAGTTGCAGAGAATATGCATCACAGTGCTGTATAAAACAGCAGCACATATCACTGCTTGTTAACAAATTTTATGCTTTGTTAACACTTTTTTTGGAATACCTGTGTCATAACAAGTATTGCTAATGAAATGAAAAGGTCATAAGGCACCTGGACATTATATAGAAGTTGTTCACTCCTTGTTCAAAGGACTTTGTCAGTTCCTCCTTTTAAACATATTTTTTTCACATTTGATGGTCTGTGTGTCCGAGATCCTGTATTTAGCAATGGACAAGCTTATTTTTATGTGCTCCCAGAAAGTCATTTGAAAACATCTGATGAGTATTACATATATGTATTTTGAATGTTATAATTCATTTTTTCTCAAACTTTCCTCTTTGAGAACCACCACACAAAATATTTGGTTAAGTATCTTAAACGGACTAAAATGATCCTAAATCAGGACAAAGCCACAAATCAAATAGTGTTTAGTCTTATTGTGACCATACCAAGACTTATCTGGGCCTAAACTGGGCCAAGCAGGACCAAAACAGGACTAAAACAGGACTAAACTTGAACAAAACACAAACACTACCGAGTACCACAAGTCCCAGTGCACCACCAGTACACATAGTACAGTTTGAGTACCACCGTTATAGTTACATATAAATGAGTGTTTATGCAAATGTGACCCTGACTGTGTTCTACGACAGTATTCGTCTCCTATAGTCTTTTAAATGTAAGTGTTTTTAAAAAGTTGAAAATGTCTTAGCCTTGTCTTGCACTTAGTCTTGACACCAAAACCTGGTCATATAAAGCTGACAGACACATTCACCTCCATAATGCACTGGAGCCCTGAGTATTATAACAGGTAATAACATCTATTTCTAGTTCCTTTTCATAAAAATCTTGCATGTTATACCTTTAATCCGCTCATACCCTGACGTGACGCTTCTTAAACTAATCAGATAAGAGCTTGGTTTTTTCACACTCTCTTCATATTGTGAGTCCAGCTGTACATCACTCACCTGCGCGCTGATAAATCAAAGTGGTGCTTTAAATGAGAGGAGGGTTATTTGTGCGAGAACACACTCCAGGGGGGCTCCTGATTGTTTTTTGGACTCCACATTCTGCTTATGTTTGCATCCCACAACAATCTCTGTGGATCCCGTAAGCGTACGCAAGCAATTAAAGCGATACCATCTTCATATCCCAGCAACCAATAACTGAAATAATATCACTGTTTTATTAAGCCCTTAATGTGGGGGCAGCCTGAGTGTGGAGTGGGGTTTTTAAGGAGGATACTGGTTCAGGGAGGCTTATCAACCCCACATTTCAACTCTCACTTTGAGCGTGCTCCGGTGTGGTTTTGTGCCGTTAGCTTTGTGTCTACGTGTGGCCGTTATCAGACAGAGTTTTTGCTAATCGCTGTGTCAGCACGCGGGAATTTAATTACAAAAATCTACCTTTGTCCTTTAATATTTACCAACATCTATGATATGATTTATCAGTCAAGTGTGGAAAAGCCACTGCCCCGTTCTGGAGATGAAGCCGCTCTGCTAATTGCATCCAAAATATAACACGCCCATTTGCTTAGATGAACACCAAACAGAAAATTGGCAAACTGATAATAGGTACAGATGCAAATAAACAGATGATGTAAATACTTTGCTAATTATTCTTCATTGGTGGTGGGCCTGCTGAGGCTAATGCGTGCACTTGTAAGACATACAGTGCTCTACCTTATTATCAAGCTGTCTAGACCAGCAGCCAATGTGTGCATGCTTTTAAATTGGGAGAAGACCCCCTCAAGTTAGTATATGAAAACCAAAGCTTATCATGATGCACTATGCGTCCCTATGTCTACAAATCCTTCATAAAAAAACCTAAATGACATCTTTGGCACTCACTGCTCACTCTTATTACAAAAGACTATCGAGTGTAAAAACAGCTTACCTCAGTTAAGAGGTAAGTTGCACACAGGACATTTAAGAGCAATCTGAAACCAAACAGTGTCAAGGGAAAGTGACTCATAAACACCTTCATAGCGAATCTACACCAGTGCTAAATTACCTGCTACATGCAAAACTGGCTTCTGCATGTCATGGAAGTAATTCTATACAACTACATGGTTTCTCGTAGAACATAAAATTGAGAAAATTATGTTACATTTATTCAATTATATGTTCTATCTGCCATAAATGTTGTGGTAAAACAATTTGGAAAAATAAAGTAAAAAAGTTCACATGAAAGGTCTTTGATGTGGACTCACCTCTTTTCACAGACCAGGACTCGCGACTTAACTCTGACCTGTGAACTAATGACTTGGATTTTGACTTGTTAAATATCATTTGGACTTTGACATGCACTTGTTTGTATAATTCGGACTTTGACTTGTTAATAATAACTCGGACTTTGACTTGTTAATAATGACTCGAACTTTGACCTGGACTTTGACTTCTTAATAATAACTCAGATTTTGACCTGGACTTGTTCATAATGTCTCAGACTTTGACTTTAACTTGTTAAAAATAACTTCAACTTTGACTTGGACTTTTTAATAATAACTCGGACTTTGAGTTGTTAATTATAACTCAGACTTTGAGTTGTTAATAATAACTCAGACTCTGACTTGTTAAACATAACTTACATTTTGACTTGGACTTTTTAATAATAACTTGGACTTTGGCTTGTTAAAATAACTTCAACTTTGACTTGCTAATAATAACTCTGACTTGGACTTGTTAATAATAACTCAGATGTTGAGATGGACTTTATAATAATAAACCCCGACTTTGACTCTGACTTAGACTTTTGATAATCCGGACTTTGACATGGACTTGTTTGGACTCGCCTACAGCTCATCTAGACTTGACTTGGACCCGACTTGGACACATTTTTTAAAGTTACTTGGATTCAGCTTTCACTCACACCTCAATTCAAGGTGACTCAATTTGGACTTGACTTGAAATTTTTGGTGATTCGTACTTGGACTCCCACATACAGTGCTAATTACTCAACTGAGACTGGTCTTTAATGAGTCAAACTTAGACCGAGACTCAAACAATAAAAACTTGAAAACAGGTGACTTAACTACAACACTGTCTTACTATCAAATCAATTGAGAAGCTCAGACCTAGGGAACTCCACTTGGCTCCAGGTGACAGTACACATCGAGTGCTCTACAGGCTGGAGTGAAGAGAATACATTCAGTTTGGGAAAGCAAACCACAGCAGCAAGGAGAGGCCCACAACCATGAAGTTCTGAAGCAGGAGTGCCAACTGTTCCATGCTGCAACCCCCAAACAAACATGTTCAACCAATTTGTATCTGATTCAGAACACCCTGATTTGAAAATTGAAAGGAGACAGTAAGTGATGAGAAGGATCTCGGTAAAAAATGAACTCTTTGTGACAGGAATATAGTCAAATTGCAGAAATGTTCGGCGTGGCATTTTGTGAAAGGTGCTGAGGAGCGCTTCTTCTCATCTTTCGCTCGGCGTCACAGACAGGAGAGACAAATGACAGCCCGCGGCCTTGTGTCTGTCAAACATGATGGATCAGAATAACGCTCCACTAAAACCCCAGCACGCGTCACATTCCCCCTTCAGTCAAAACACTAAATTGATAAAGTATGAAGAGTTGCTAATGGAAAGATGTAATAGTCAAAGTAAAGCATATATTAGGCAGCGATATGGAGCCTAAAGGGTAGAGTGGAGCCATCCACACAAGACACTATACTGAGTGAGATAAATGTATGAGGCATTTTAGTGGCACACACCAACAAACGTATGAGTGCAATCAACATTTTACATTTAATCCAACATTCTGGTCTACTTTAGTATTAAATTTAAACTAAGATAACTATATTTAAAACTAAATACATTTCTTCAGTTGGTTGTGGAAATCATACAAAGTGAACGACATTTAGTTTTTTCATTCTGACTAACTGCAACAACTGAACAACTCCAGTGCCAACTTTACAGTACCCAGGCCATATTGAAGTGTATATATATATATATATATATATATGAAGTATATACACAAAGGACAAAACACCAGCTAGTGAGCGTCAACCATGATTTCTTTAGGCCAGTCATACTGTAGCAACAATTCATAACAACCAAGGAACAAATTGCTACAGTAAAATACTGTTGGAGGATTTTTGCTGTTTTTTAAATTTAAAGCAGCATGAGTCACATTTTCACAGTTGCCATGTTGTTTACAAGTATTGATAAGAGTGCCTGTTGCTGTCGGCAAACCTAAAACACATCACGCCATTGAGCAAACCACCACTGATCAGGTCTGACCAAACAAGAGTTGTGAACTCACAAATCTTGTGAGAATCTAACTTGCTGAGCAAAGTAAACTTAACAATAGATTTGTACATGAATGTCACTGATGTACTGTATTTTTATTACATTTCGCTGCTCTAACTGCCCCTGGTGGGATAAATAAAGTCAGTCTGAATCTGAATGTCCTTTGCACATTGGTCTTTTGACATAAAAATAATATCATTGACTGCACAACTTTCCATGTTACTGTGGTCTATTCTTCATAGTAAATAATTTTTCTGCTTGCTTTTGTTCTGCCAAAAAGTAACAACATTATTGTACATCATGTTCATATACATATATACATGTACTGTATATGGAATGAAATGTTTAACACATGCCTACCTTCTCCTTGCAACAGATTCAACATACTATTACCACTTTCCACTCCTAGACTTTCCTCTTTGTACTTGTCAAATGTGTGGATATGTCTTTACTTTGCTCTGTGCTCTTGACAGGTTTTTGCAAAAACAAGGTTGAGACAGCACTAACATCCCATTTATGTAATGGCTTCTCCTGATGGGAAAGGGATATATGGTTAAAAACACATTTGACAGAGCGCTTATTATCTTAGTACGCCAGGCTGCACGACAGTATACAGACGTGAGTTTTTGTGGTGCATTTACTGTAACCTAATAGTCTCACTACACAGTTATGGAATAAGGCCGACTTGGTGAGAGGCTAGAAGAACAGTTCTCTCAAAGTTAAATAAACAGTGACAGGAGGAAGAGGAAAACAAACCACAGAATATCTCTGTATCAGTGAAACACAGACTCTTTCCCAGAGTGCCCAGCGGATCAGCCATATCCATCCTCTTCCCCTGTGCTCTCCGAGGAACGGGCCAAAAACAACAGATTGTCTGAGTAAGGTACATAGTCAGATTAAAAAGTGTGTTGGAATAAATAACCCAAGTCCTTCTGGTGATTAACAACATAATCTACAACAATGAAAAACTCGTCTAGACACCACACAGAAAGCCCTATATCAGGATATGCACCTCCTTCCCACAACCCTTTGCTGTGAGGCAGGAGTGCTCTCAACACTTCATAAAGACTTACCAGGGACTTTGTGAACGGTCTGGCCAGCGTAAATAGGAAGGTCATGAGCCACCAGCTTCTGTGTATGGCCGTGTACATCATGTTCCCAGGGTGCACTGCGTTGCAGGTGACGCCGTGGGGTGAAAGGCGGCGGTTGAGCTCGTTGCTGAAGAGGATGTTGCACAGTTTGGCACGATTGTAGGCCAGCATGGACCAGTAGCTCTTTTTCGGTGGTGAGAGCATGGCCAGATCCACTTTGCCGCATGAGTCTAACAGATCCGTGAACCTGAAAAACAGTGTGGGTTAGCAGTAGTTACAGTTACAGGGAGAGCGCTTGTGTGGAGGCCCGTGCTGGCAGATGTGAAGTGCTGGTAGCATACAAATCAAAGATGTGACATGATGTTCTTTAATTGCCTGCGACAGAGCTGTTAAACTCCAGATGTTTGACAAGGCCCTTAAACATTACACTACTTGTTGTGTTATTATGCCTCCGCGCCGCAATATCACAAAGCACATGCTCAAACTCCTCCACTCCCTGTGAGCCGAGTGCATGCGTGTGTGCGGCTCTGAACCAGCGGAACACATCCTACATATTAATCCAGTCATTAGAAAACAACCAATCAAAATGTCACCTGGTTTCCTTGTTGTGATTTTACAAGCTGGCTGCCGCTTGTTTACTGTCGCCTCCCGCAACATCCTTGCTTGGCTAAATTACAACATCTGCAGGCTTTTCATTTCATGTGCCGCAACTTCATAACTACTTCATCAAGTAGAGGTTGATAAATCAGCTGCCTCACTCCCAAATTGAGCTGCTTTTGGGGCTGCTATTGTAAAATTGTTAACACCTTGTATATAGAGAGACATTGTGTAAAATTTTTGTACGGTGTACGGTTGAGAAAAACAAAACACTTCAGCATGTTCAAGTATGTTTTATGTGCTATATAACTGCCTCACATTATCAAATTTTTGTCTGGATGGAAAAAATTGAGCCTATCCCAGTAACTTTGGGCCGTAGGCGGGGTACACCCTGGACAGGGGCCAGCTTGTCGCAGGGCTGACACAGAGACAAACACAGACAGACAACTATTCACTCTCACACACACCAGTGGGAATATCTTTTTTTTATAAATGTGGACAGACTCCCTCTTATGCACAAATGTGATTGACTAAAGTTTGCCATCAAAGGCTAAAAATTCTGTTAAATTCCTTGATAATAAAGCCTAGAAGAGGTCTTATTTTTATAGATTATTTTTATTACAAGACACGGATGATTTGGGTGATTAGTTCTCATTTAAAAGTATACACACTACATTTAACATTTAACTGCTCTCATTGTACTAAGCTTGCTTCCTCAACATGCCCATACAGGGCTAGGTGCTCACAGACTGTAGAAAGGGGGTGTGTGGCATGGAATTGCAGTTTGCCACTGGATGCTGCTACATACTACACTAACAAAAAAATACGTGTTACATATTGGGCCAGATGAGTTTGTTTTTTTTTTTTTTCTTCCTTCATACTGTAGAAACATCTCAAATTATTTATGGCATTTAAGAAGGATACTGTATCCTGTTGTGTGACCAGTTGGAATGTAAGAGAAGAAGAGGTAACAGTGTATTGGCTCAATCCCACTGTAAGCCCCTGTGCTGGGAACTGATAAAGTGTCCAGCCATTACCCTGTCCCCTATAGGTCAGAGCTTTAGCAGCCAACAAGGGGCTTAGGGAATACAATATGTTGCAAGGTCAAAGGTCGCATACTGTTTTTTATAAGGGAGGTTAAGTGAATAAACGTAACACAAACAAAAAAGGGAATGACTTCAGTCAGTGTAATATAGGCCTGAAATGAGGTGGACAGAATGGAAGATGTCACAAGAGATATTGTCTATTTTTTGTCTAACCCCTGTCAGTGTGAAACTCCCACTCACTGTCCTGCCTATGCCCCCTTTTGAAGAGTTCAAGTCACTGTTGATTGGACTGAGTGAATTATTTAGGATTGAGATTTTGACTGTATGATAACCTTGAAAAAAATTATCCTAACTGACGGTATCATGGTATCACCAAGACTATTCTGCAGAGCTCAAAAGCAGATGTGCTTTTTCCACATGATGTACTGTCAGTGTGTGGGTAGGGATCATGAGCAATTTTCATATTTAGGGTTGTGTTACATACAGTATATAATCAACTAGGCAAATTAACTATCTATATATGTATCCAATCAAGCCACAATAGTCACAGGCCAGTGTACTCCTTGTGGTGGTCCCAAGCCTTGATCACCTGAGAGGAAAAATCCCAAAAGAAAGGAAAGCCTAGCTGGACTGATACATTATAAATGCTACTTACTAGCACACAAGTTGGTTCAAATGGTTGAAAAGTTATGTTATAGTGTCCATATGCTTTTTTCAAGCTTTTTGAAATGATTTTGGACAAATTTGTATTAGTATTTTATTAGGAATTGACAGGACATAAAATGGCTAGTTAGCATGGCTATTAGCACCATGGCGCTAACAGATAAATAAATAAGCAGTAACAACTAGTAATTCAAGTGGTCCAGTGATGGTGTATCTGCTTCAGAAATGCGCAGGAACTCTTCCTGGTTTCACTTGCAGGACTTTTCAACTCTTGAGGAAGGGATGGCTTCAGCATACAGGAATTACTCAAATGTGTGAATGAATGAAACAAAATACCTCCAGATATGTTTTTAGAGGCAAACAGCGTTATACCATGGTTAAAAGCTCAGAAATGTCAAATTAGCAAATTAGCATAATAATACTCAGCTTATATTAAAATGAATGTTTTGTGACTGTATTGCCATGTCAATCTATATTGCTATATTGCAGTTGAGTGTCCCACACCTAATATGGACCTAGAAGTACAAGCTTTTAGAGTGGAAAAAACTAATAACTTCAGCCTTGGCCTCAAAAATCCGAGCCTGATTGCCTGTATTTTCCAAAACTTCCACAAGTCACAGTTGTTGCAGTGTTGCATCGATCAAACCCTGTCGATACTTTCCCATGCTTTTTCCTTCTCCCCCTCATACTCCTGCTGCAGTGTGTAATAGTACTGTGACCCCAAGTGAATCTGAGTGTCAAAGCCTGCGCTCTCACGCATGTCAGTCTGGGTAACATAACTCATACAGTACATAGACCCGGCTTGTATAAATGATGCGGGGTTGATGTGTTGGAATAACTCGTCTGTTCTCCTTGTCTCAGGTCAGTCTGCTGAGCTCCAATCAATCACTCTGCATGGCCGTCTGACTGACTCAAGCCAGGATCAATGACTCCAGCACACACTGTCTAGCTCTTGTAGCTTATGGCTCGGGCACACGACAAGACATCAGGTCTGTCTGCTGTATGACAGGCTAAACACAGGCATACACTGTTAAAAAAATCCGTAATATTAAGACCAAAGTAGTGTATATGACCAGAGTGAATGTCCAAATTAAGGAAAAAAATCATGTTTGGGAGCCACAAATTTCCTCTCCAATGTGCTAACATGACAGTATGCAATGCCAGTGGTGAGGATTGAACCGGCAACCTTCGGGTTAGTGGAGGAACGCCTGAGCTACTGCCACCCTATTTACTAGCACCTATAGCTACTAACTGACTACATGTGTGTTCTGTCAGTGAGTAAGTAGGCAACATCACCGAGCATATTTAGCTACTCTATTTACTGTTTATGACCAATTATGAGCAGTTATTATTATGTGTGCTGTCAGTGAGTGGCTAGAGAACATTGGCGAGTATATTTAGTTACTGTATTTACTGAAGATGAGCAACTATGACCAGTTATTATTATGTGTGTTGACAGTGAGTGGGTAGAGAACATTAACAAATTGCTTGAAATATAGTTACTCAAAAGATTCAATTAGGCTACTGACTGACTATGTATGTGTTGGTAGAAAGTTAGAGGGGCATATCCTGACTAAAAGCAACACGAGCAATTAAAGCCACCAGTGACCATTCATTTCCTCTGTGCCCTGACAAGAGGAAGCAACAGTCAAGTTGAATGGCACAAATCCAGCGGTTTGAGCTCAGATTTGAGTCGAGCTCAACTTTATCCCAAAGTGACTGCCAATTATAGCCTTTCATAGACACTCCAATAAAGGCTGGCATCGCTTTTAGTGGTAACTCACCATTGAAAGTTACATACAAATAGTTTTAGGACCTGTGCTTCCTCACCAAAGACTGTTAAACCAAAATCTGCCTCATAAAACTAGCTTACAACACTAAGGGTGTGTTCACACTTGTCATGTTTGGTTCGCTTCAGTCGAACCCTGGTGCGCTTCCTGGGAAAGTCTGGTTCGTTTGAGCAGCTGTGAATGCACAATCAGACTCAGGTGCGCACCACACAAGTGAACTCTGGTCCTCCTGAAATCAGAGGTCTTGGTGTGGTGTGCTTTGAGCTCTAGAGCGCTCCTGGTGTGGTCCTGGTGAAGTATGAACATAGATGAGCAGGGTTTCTTCTTCACCAGTTTCTTTCAGGACTTTCGCCCCAAAGCGCACTGAGTCCTGCGGACCCTAAAGCATTAAATCCTACATTAGGGTAAAATGCATGCACACATTATGGACAGTAAAGATATTCTTTAAAACCATATTAGCAGGCCTTTCAGGGCTAAACAAAAACACGTAAAAGCAATATTTTTTTACCATTCTTACACCATTAGGAAACACAGCACCCTGCATCAAACTTAGTGACTTTGCACACACTCATATAAAATAATAATAACTAACTTTGCATTTCTTCCCAACGTGACCATGGACGCTTGCTGTGGAAGGATGAATCACACTGCCTTCCTAGGCCTCACCAGTTCTCCAGACTGCATGTGCATACACAGAAATCTACTAAAAGCAATAGACCAACTATAAAGTAGCACACACAAGCCTATGTCTATATTCACAGCAGTAGTAGACATTGCTGCTCATTTGTACCATAAATATGATGTATTTTTTTACAGTGCACCAAGCAGAGTAGTTTAAGGAAAGAGAGAGTTGGGAAAGAATAGATGGAGGAGGAGAGAGGCTGAGTCAGGGGGTCAGGCAGAAGGAGCAGATACTTGATCAAAGTAAATTTTAGCTGATAAGTCCATCCATCATGTTGATGATACGTTTAATTTATAGTGACAGCGTGTGGAGGGAAATGAGTTTTCAGTGAGTGAGGCTGTCATGTTTGACAATACACATTAAGTCTGATCAATCCGTTTGGAGGCAGAACCAGTGGACGTCGCAGCACGCACTTACTGCATGAATGGATCTGAAGAGTTATTGCACGCCGCTACTTTGGGATATTACAGATTAAAGTTAGAGCAGGACAGAAAAGAAAAGTACTGTCAAAATGTATGAAACAAGCAATGCAAACTATTAAAACCAGGATTTGGGTTAATTTATCCCCATGTATGTAGAGTAATAATATTTGGAATAGCATTTTACATTTGATCACTACTGAATCAGGTGATTGCCAGGTTCAACATTAAAATAATGTTGTACAAGATAAAATACCAATTTTATAAGTGAAGTTGTGTGTGTTGTGAACTGGCCAAACCACATGGAACCTTTTTTTAATCGATTCGGACTACATCCACATAGTATGTATCAATAAATCAGACTTATTTCCGATAGATAGTGTATTATGTTCATATCTGTATACAGCCACCTATGCTTGTGAGAAACATCTACGTAATTACTTACTTTACTTTGTTTATTTTATAAATAATATGCATAGTTATAGTCTCATTGTTTTCTATATCACGTTCATAAGAGATTATTTTGCACGATATAAATGTGTGGCAGTACAGTACAATTTGAGTCAGTGTGACACTCATTTATAGGGTTTTCCATTGTCAAACGATTGCAAGGTAAAGTGTACCGCAACATAACCCTTTTATACGGTTGAAAAGTTAATATTTTAAAAAATACAATGGAAAAGGAAAGACAAATGTGTAAATTTGTTTTCCACTGTTTATTCCAGTGGTATTTAGCTTTACATCTGACTTATGTTTGTGTTTTATGTGTTGTATTAGTATGATATCACTCTTTATGTAACTGACATTCCTATTTTGCACTCACTGTTGTGGAAAGGCAAGCCTCAGGTCAACTGTCCCAAAGTGTGCCATACTGTCCCAACCTGTACCATACCATATATGTAGTATTGTAATCCTAAACAACCAATCCATACTTGTTGATTGCTCCATTTACCTGTGGGACTCTGAGGATACGACCACAACACGAGCCGGAGCTGAGTGACGGAGCACATCCTCTAAACACTGCACCAGCAGGAAGTGGCCCAGGTGACAGGTCTGAAAGGTGGACTCCAGACCGTCCTCTGTCAGACTCCAGGGCTGCGTGCACACGGCAGCGTTACACACCAGGATGTGCAAGGGCCTAGAGGAGACAAAAAACAGGTTTGTAAGATTATTGATTAAAAGTGACACTCTAGGAGACTAAAAATATACAAAAAAATCGAGGAAAGGAAATCAAATAGAACAATAGGACATAAATGTTAAGAGCGGAAAGCAGGTGTCTTGTTGCAGAGTGTGGTTGTCTGTTGAGGTCTGGGGAGGAAAAGTGTTGGTAATGTTGATATGACAGAGGTTTAGAGTGCATCTCCCCAAAGCTCTGCAGACACCGTAGATACTGAATACAGTTGGCTCCCATCCAACAGCAACAACACATTGAAAAGTAATCCATTTTGGTGAGAAAAAGGCTGGGCTATACACTAGAGTCTGTTGATTGGACAAGAGAGAATCAAATTGGGCACACTTCTCTCAAGTGAGAACTGTCTGGTTCTTGGTATAAACAGTCAATTATGAAATGTTAAAATGTTAAACTGACTAAAAACGAACAAGGCAGCATTTTGAAGTTTGTATTTCTTTCATTGTGTAGCTCCAGCTTTGAGAAATACAATGAATTGTATGACTTAAATGCCATATTTGGGAGATTAAAATGTTTATTAATTTAGATAATATCGTAAATACATAGTTCTGGACTAACTACCAGCACTACCCAGACTAAAATGGGTAAATGTCTTGCCCAAGGACACAACAGCGGGATGCAATTCTAGAGGGGATTAAACTGCTGCAGTTTTCTAAATTTGTTTTTTATTTTTAGAAATCTAAGATTAAACTGAAATGTTTATTTTTCTACCGTTTATTGAAACCATATGCAGCTAGACTTCTAGCTTCCTACACACGACTTGAATCTGTTGACAGGCTCAGGAGGTAGAGCGGCCATTCTATAACCAGAAGGTTGGCGGTTTAAATACCATTCTCCCCAGTTCATACTGTCTTTTTGTCCTTTGGTAAGACACTTCACCCACCTTGCCTGTATGAATGTGTGTTTGTGTGATTGCTGGTGGTCGGAGAGGTGGTGGGCGCAGAATAGTCACATCTCAGTCAGTCTGCCCCAGGGCAGCTCTGGCTACAGAATTAGCTCATCACCACTGAGTGTGACTGAGGAGTGACTAAATTATGCATTGTAAAGGGCTTTGAATGTTAGCTAGCATTTATCAACAGCTGTTTCCAGTTGTAGTTATTGTCTCCATAAAACATGAACAGACCTTAATCTCTAAAATGTAGGAATCTAAAAAGTAGAAAACTGGTGAAACTCTGGATTTCAAGTTCAGAAATCTGTATTATTTTTATAGTGTGTACAGCTTCACTTCCAACCTCAGACAAGGATTTCTGAGCTTTGGTAATGTTGATATAACACAGGTTTTGACTGCATCTCCCCACGGCTCTGCAGGTACTGTAGATACAGAATACAGTTGGCTGCAGTCCAACAGCAACAACATAGTGAGAAGCAATCTCCAACCATTTCAACACCCAGGAGTGGAGGGGTAATGGCTGTTGATACAGTCTTTGTGTGAGTACTCAGAGTAACCAAAGCCATCGACACATCGACTGAGCGGAAAAGACATGTCATGATATAAAAAGACTTCATTCAGGGGCCAGAATGAGATGTTTGCTTGAGCAGACACACTACTGAAGGCGAGGCAGTAACTGTGCTGGCGTGCGTGCTACTCAAAGGAGATTACGGGATTGGTCAAGGCAGCGAAAGATCCTTGTCGGTGACAGCGTCGCTCCAGCGAGCTCGAAAGAGCAGTAACACAGCCGAACAATCCAAACACACCCCACCAATTTTTAATTTCTTCCATTAGAATTAATTATGAGGCCGAAGGCAATTTGTGTACCCTGTGTTTAAGGCTGCCTACTGGATTAATTAAAAACTGGATGCTGGAAAATTAATGTGTGAATTGTTATGCCTTGCTATAATGAGCCATCCCATGCTATTACATAGGAGTGTACTGTACGATCACCTTCAGGCCTCCGAACACACAAGGTTCATTAAAGAGCACAAACCAAGTCACAAGTCAACTTAAAGAACGGCCAGCTCAGCACATTTTAAACAGCGCACACTAACAATGAGCTGTTTCCAACTGCACCAAAACACAACAAGGTGGGGCCGCACTGCATCACATTTGAATAATATAAGAATAATATTACCCAGGATGTGTAAATAAATAATTTTTGCCCTAAAAGTGTTATTCAGAGTTATACATTTAAAACTTTTTAACATGTTTTCAATGGGTCAGGTCAGTGTTTCTTTGTCTAAAATCACACTTTTTAAGATAAAAATTTTGAAGCATTCAATTATCCAATTACAATTTGTCTAATGTCTCCACCTAATCTGAAACCATTCAAAACAAAATTAAAAACATTTAGTTACACTAACAATGTGTTAAAGGCTTAGAGCATGTACAGAGGAGGGATAGTGAATATACTGTGTGTGTAGGATGGTGCTAAGGGGGGTAAGGAGGCAAGGAGGCAAGGAGGCAAGGAGGCAAGGAGGCAAGGAGGCAAGGAGGCAAGGAGGCAAGGAGGCAAGGCCTGAATGCTGATTACATCCCATTTTGGCATGTTTGGGATGTTACTAACTGCTAGGTATTAGCATGGGCCCTAGCAAATTAAAGGAAGTCCAGTGTATGGAGCAATAGGTTGTGTTCATGTTCTAGAATTTGATGATGTCAAAACCTGAGATGGAGGTCAGGGGCCAGTATAAATGTATAGGTGAGGTACTATTTTTAAAGAACCTGATCATTTTTTGTTAGCTACTGGGTCTACAACCACACCATAATAATCTTGTGGCTTAATGCAGAATCTTCTGATAAAAATCATGCCAGTGTGTTTGAATAGGATCATCACTTTTTTACTCTATAGTGAAGAAATAAATTCACTTCAGGTCAGTTGTGCTGACAGATAAGACTTTGAACTTTGTGCCTGTTTTTGTTTCATGTGGATAGGCCCAGTAATTGCAGAGACATTAGCCATAAACCACACCAAGACATCTGCATTTTGAATCTTTAGCAGCAGATTCTACCACAGAATTCTGACCTGCCTTCATCTCAATTTTAAACTACAGGCCCTTTAGAATTCTATGACATCACATGAATGCTACCTATAGAGATCAGGAACTTAGGTCATAAAACAACTGTTGAGTGATAAATCTGCCATGTTGGTGGCCACAGACAGAGAAATGCCATAGAGTTGACATAAAAAAGTAAATGAACGAGCCTTGAAACAACTCTTTTAACTGCTTTGTCACTCTTGGTGAATATTTATCACAAACTAAAATATCAAAATACTATGCTGCATTAGTGGCTGGTATCAACATTGGAAAAGCTCTGACAGAACTCACTCATAGTATTCTAAGTAAAAAAAAAAGTATTGTACCAACTGAAAAAGCAAAGCCCCTGGAAGAAAAGTTATAATGGCTGATTAAAGCTTTATCCTTCATTGGCACTTCTGTATTTATATTATTTCTCAAATCTACAATTGCAATCAATGTGCCACTGTCACCATGACATTTTGGTTATTTTTCTTATTTCGTATGGGATCTAATTATTTCATCCCATTACGTTAACATGGTACAACTCTGCCCTGATCTCTAGATAAATATCAAACAGTCAACAATATCAAAATCAATAATTTCATATCAAAATATCCTTTAGTTTGGAATAAATACTTCATTTTAAATGTGTACAAAGTATAAACAATTCCATTCAGGTTATATCACCAATTTGTGATCAAAGTCCAATAAGCAACTTTTGTGTGGCGATTGGAGCGCTCTCCCCCACACAGCTGAGATGGGCCTCGGGTGAGTCTGCTCGTAATGTAAAAGGCCTGTTAATTCAACTGCCCACCAGTTAGTCCCTCTCTCATAAGCGTGGCTCTAATGAATGTCTTTAATAGGCCTATAGCCGCGCTGCACGGTCCCTCTGTCCACATTAAACTCTCGCACCACACCGTCTGCACTGTGCAATCTCAGCGCCGCTCAAACCAGCCTGTTAACTACCAAACAGGGACGCATCAGTTTATATATTTACTTTGAATAACCCCCCTGGGTGTGACCTCTGACCTCTGTGATAATATGGGCCAGCAGGAGGAGATTGCCTATGAGAACAGGGCTTACAGGACTGGTCATTATCGCTGCACATTATTGGCCAAAGGAAACCTGGGACTGGAAACTCACATGGTCAACTGTACACAGCTTTGTATAGCCACACAATGTACTGTACTGTACTGTAAGTGCATTAGATCATTCGGCATGCTTAAAAGAAAAATTCAAGAGTAACTGAAAAAACAGTAAAAAGGTGAATATACAAAATTAGTCTAAAACAAAAAGGTTCATTAAAAAGGTTTATTAACAGTTGATAATCAACCAATTCATAAAAAAAAAAACTAAAATGTGTAATAGTTAATCAATGCAAAGCAATCAAGAGAGATCTCGAGTCACCAGTTTGGGTCAAAGTCTCTTTCTTGTCCTCAGAGTTTGAGTCCAAGTCTAAAGGCACTAAGGACTAGTCCAAGTACAAGACACCACACAAATTTTTAGTCAAGTCTTCTTGATTAGAAGTGCGAGCCCAAGTCTCATGGAAAAGAGTTCTAGTTGAGTCCAAGTCCCCTAGAAAAGGGTCCAAGTTCAGTCCAAGTCCCTCAGAGAAGGGTCCAAGCCATGTCCAAATCCTTTGGAAAAGTGTCCAAGTTCAGTCCAAGCCCCTTAGAAAAAGGTCCAAGTTTAGTCCAAGTCTGTTGGAAAAGATTCCTAGTCATGCCCAAATCTCTTAGATAAGTGTCCAAGTTGAGCCCAAGTTGAGTCCAAGTCACTTAGAAAAGTATCCATGTTCAGTCCAAGTTGAGTCCAAGTCAGGTCCAAGTCCCTAAGAAAAGAGTCCAGGTTGAGTCCAAGTCAGGTCCAAGTCCCTAAGAAAAGGGTCCAAGTTGAGTCCCAGTCAAGTCCAAGTTGAGATCAATGCAAGTTGAGCCCAAATGAAGTGAAGGCGAGTGGGATTCCTCACGTATGAAGATGAAACACAAATTATTCTCCATAAGTACTTGATCTATGGGACAACTACATGTTTTTTTTTTTTATCCATCCTGGTCCCAACTAATCTCCAGCATAACTCCTATTCATGTGTTCTAAAACTGTTAATAATAAACCTTTGTGACAACATAAGGTCTAATTTTTGGCCCTATTCCTATCACAATTTGATATTAAATATTGTTGTTGTTGTTGTTTGTTTTTGGTTTTGTTTTTTGGTTTTTTTGTTTTTATGTTTTGGTTTTTTGGGGTTTTTTTTCAGTAAATGTGGGGGGAAAAGAATTGCATACTCTCTGTCTCAAGTCAAAGAGACAGAAATAAAAAACCTAATAAGGAAACCAAGGTTAAAACTGAAGCACTATTGAGTGAACTTGTCTGCATTTATTTAGTTGGTCCATCACTTGTAATAGCTTTAGAATTTAGAATTATAATAGAATAATAGCAGTAAAAATCTAAGTGGAAACAAACTGCACAGGTTAATTACAGCACATTCGGTAGAAATTATATTAATTCCGTTAGCGCTGTCCTCCATCCCATCGGTTACATCCCAATGAAACGGTGCCACATTCCACAATATCAATATTCAGGTAATTTCATTTCAAAGGACAGGCAATTAAAGCACCAATCGGGGTCAATGGAACACAAAGCGGCGTGAAAGCCACTGACTAAAGCACTTAAAAGCAAGGGACTGCGAAACGAGAGGCGGAATAAGAAAAAAAAAAAGGACTTTGATTGCATTTCACCTGTCAATGACACGCTGCTGGAGCATTATTGTGCGGGTATGTGCCGTGTTTACAAACTGTGAATTGTCTGTATGTGCTCCCATGAACATATATGCATTTCGCGTGTTGCGTTATGCCCGGAGACATGCGTGCCGTAATAGAGTGGAGGCTAGACTTAGACAGCTGCCCAGTGCCATTCACAGCTCAGAGCTCCCAGCCTCCACTCGCCTCTGATGAGAATTAATGTACTCTGACGTCCCCCGAGACGCCCACACTCCCCCCCAACAGCACGCCTAATGAAGAAATACAACCTTGCCAAAATAGTGAGGTAAAAAAAAGAGGGAGGGACACAGACGGGAGGAGGAGGACTGAGAGACAACACCAGAGATGGACAAAAACGGAGGAGAAATGTAAACAAATTGCATCGAGGGACTTGCGAAAATGAGGATGGTGAGGACAGTCAGGTTAAGAGGAGGTCAATGGTTGTGTCAAAAACCACTCTCTTTAGTTCAGAATGCATCAGAGAGAACAGCAATGGTCATTAGACAGTCATTACAATGTTAATTTGCTTATCTTAAGTTATAGCGACAAATATATGATCGCAAAAAAAAAAAAAAAAAGTCATCTTTGACTTCTTGGTGCTGTGAGTATTTCCTGACTTGAAGAGTCACATATGAGGCCATTGTGATAGCCCTGCCATATATCTGTGGGATTTGGATAGTCCTGGAAAGCCAGCTCAGTTTTTTTTTTACACAGTTTGGGCATCTTATTGTGCAGTTCAGAGGAAACACCCTGTTTACTCTCCTAAAACACACCTAAAACATGACTGACTTAGGCTTTAATATCCAGAACTTTTAAATAATGTAGGTCTGCTGGTCTGTTTCTACGATCAAATTAAAACACACACTCACAAAAAAGTGAAGAAAAAACAAAGCATTCTTCATTTACATGAAGTATAAAAAGTGTTTATTTAATGTGGCTATATGATTATAAAATCTTTAAAAACATAACGTTCTGGGTTGTACTTAAATCCATGTCTAGCAGCCAACAAACAGCCTTCTTCAGTGTGTTATTTCCAGCACTCTCTTTCCCTGGTTTATGTGAGTTAATGCACAGCCCCTGAGTGTAAAGGAAGTGACATCACAAACATCACGTTTTTCACAAGTGAAAAATGTTTGTGTACAGATTAAAAAAGATTTAATTTAGATTTAAAAGCAAAAAAGTATATGTACAGAAAGCAGACAATTAAAAAAATAGCAAATCTACTGGGGTCTGTAAAAGACCCACTCATTGGCTGATACAACAATCAGTGAATTTGAGAAAAACTCAATTCAATAGCATATTGGCAGTTGGAGTGCAGACTCGAAGACACAATGCAGAAGTAGGCTGTAGTTGCCGCAGCTCTGCCAACTGAGCATTAGAATGGTATTTTTGTGGGAATTTGTCCAGTTTTACCATTTTTAATCTATGTTGTGGAGGTGAAAATGGTGGATCACAGGTTTTGGTGCAACACAGGTAAGTAAAATCATGTAATGCTGCTTTAAATGTGCATAAATGTGCACATAATTTATCACAGACGCCCAGAGCTCAGAAGATTTTTTTTTACAGTAATATATTTTAACTTGTTAGCCCTATACACCATTCTAGTCCACTGAAGTGCCCTTTGTAGTGTAGCGAAAGCCAATGTGTTTCTGAGCAGCTACTGTATGTGGGAGGAGGATACAGAGGAGATGGGACATATTGTAGGACACAATGTGAGGGAAGCCACCGTGAGCTTTGGCTTTGACCCAAGACACGTGTCCTGGATGGCCATACCCCGCCCCAGGGCTGCTAGGGGCAATGACTGCCTTCGCTCTTCCCACGGGACCCCCCCCTACACCATCAACCACACCGGGACCATCCAGCCCAATGACACAAAACATGACCCCGAAATAGCAACGGCGTGACCAGGCAGGACACACATGCTGACCACCACAAAATAAGAGCCATAAAGTCACAGAGTCTATTCAGTGTGGACAGTGTCGAGCAAATTGATGCAAATCCACGCAGGACTCCTGGGCCCGGTCCATATGTTGTCCATCGGTTACAGTTTGGACGTCCTCTCACACTCTGTAAATATGATGAATAAGGGACTTGGCCTCTGTAAATCCTTGGTAGGGACATATTTGTTTTGGTTGTATAGTTATTTCTGTATTTGTACACAAGAGCACAGAAATAGGCTGGGTGTTTGACAGATATTGATAAATACATTCTAATTTTACAAATGAAAACTGTCAGCTATGTTTGCCATTTTTTTCTTACATTACAATATCGCTATAAAAAGCAATTCACCACATGCTAATTGCTATATGCAATACAAATTCAGGGGATAGCAGTAGCTCAGTCAGTAGAGACGTTTGCCTACTAACCTGAGGGTTGGTGGTTTAATCCCCAATACAACCATTGCATACTGTTGTTGTCCACCCTGCCTAAACAATTTTGAGAAGCTTGTAAAGCTCAATATAAATTTAATCAATTATTATATTATAATTTTTACAACACTGTACATTTCAACCAGCTTCATCTGAAATAATCATTATATACATTTTATTGCTGTTCATAGTATATTAAAAAAAATCTAAAATCCAAATAATAATTTTGCATTAGGTCTTCATCAGCAATAAATTACTTTGTTTTTTATTCATATTTGCTGCAACTGTATTTTATTAGAAAACGTCTGTATTCAAAGATAATACATAAATTTAGCAATCAGTCTTATCGATGAAAACCCACATTGTTCCTCTTGACATCAAGTGATCTACTGTGCTTGTTTAATGTT
Organism: Bostrychus sinensis; assembly: GCA_020698575.1. Lineage (NCBI taxonomy): Eukaryota > Metazoa > Chordata > Actinopteri > Gobiiformes > Eleotridae > Bostrychus > Bostrychus sinensis. The sequence goes on along the minus strand of CM036251.1, from coordinate 28,341,851 downwards.
TCTTCCTAGCAGACAACATAAAGTTTATACTTACAGTTTCTTGGCCTTGAAAGACTCGGCGAACTCTCGGACACTGCGGAGGGAGGCCAGGTCACACATCAGGGCTTCTACTCGAGCTTTGTGCTGTGGAGACAAAAGAACAGATGGTTCATGTGAGCTTCCATATTGTCTATTGTTATTATAATGCGGCAAAACAATACAACATAATTCAGGTTTACAAGCCTTGAGTAGCTAAAACTAAATCTGAAATTTCTAAATCCAACTAATGACAAAGTAAGATCTGGTGCCCCTATGGATGTGTGAAGACTCTTGCAACTTTGTGTGCACCATGTTTGTGTGTGTCTCATCTTACACCATATGTTAGGAGACAGGGTGAAGATAGGAGAGGAGTGGGAAAAGATAAATGACTTAAGAAGTGAATGCATAACTGCATTTACACAGAGAGGAAGACAGGCTTAATATTCATCATAGTCTGTGTTACACTAGCTTTGTGCTGCAGGGCAGAGGCCTCGGATACACTCACTCAGAAGAAGACTGTAGCTCTCTCGTAGCTGCTGACACAAAAGAAACATTTCTACAGTGCTACAATAAGGGTTGGGTCAGTAAAACAACTTCCATTGTCAAAAAAATATTTCCTACACCTAGGTAACCTTTGTGGTTCCAACAGTGCAGTATTATTGGAACAATAGTGGAACTAGAAAGAATTGTGGTATCATAAAGTAAATAAAAAAGGCTAAGACTTTCATTCGCTATAGACCAAGTATAAAACTCAACTCTCTTGGATGAGAGACAAAACATCTTTAACTCTAGACAAAAAAAAAAAAAAAAACATTCAGATGATGTCTTTTTAACTTTATTTTGATTGTGACAGCCTAGATGACTCTCACAGACAAGATTTAAAAAAGAAACTTAAATAAACAACAACAACAAACATATTAATAATCATAATAATCATAATAATAATAATAATGAACAGCAACATTTAATAAAAAATCATGTCTCATTCTGCTACGACTGCTTTTAATTTATAAAGGCTGAGAAAAAGGTTAAGAAAAAGGCATCCTCACAGTGAATGCCTTAAAACTAGTCCCTAAAGATCTCTCCTGGTTAATTGTAATGATCTGGATGAAGAGTGAGCATGGCCTGTCCCTTGTGAGTGATGGCATCTTACAGCCCTTACAATATAGAAAAGAAAATATTGCATTTGCATGCCATAAAAGTATCTGTCCTTAAAGTGATTATTATAGCACTCTGGCTTTTGTAGCTTCAAAGGGAGAAAGAAACCAGAAGCAATATTCTTCTGTAGTGTTTCTTGCCACAATAGAAGGTCCAGCTTCTTCATTACTGCAATTGTGAAATTACTCCTTCTAACATTTCTTACACACTATTTGGTAAACACTCTGCCTGGTTCCAGTACTCTATTTTGTTTTGTGGAAACTTAATGTGTGCACTATTTGTATTATGTTACTGCCTTCCTTGTTGAGCCATCTCTAAAGCACACGCCCCAGTGAAAACCAACACACAAACCATTCCATATACTTTCCATAGGTGGAATTTTTGTGTCTCTGCTTCATTATACTTTCCTTGACTTCACGTCCGGGCCACAGAGAACATTCACAAACCCAGGTGAACGCTCCACTGGACCTATTCCTCACACTGCTCTTCTCCCACTACCCCCAGCTGGGCTCAGGGTACAGCAGCACTAGGTATTCCCGACGTTCCCTGTGTCCTCCTCCTGCCTGCCCCATTCCCAAAGGAATGCTGTCAGCTCACATTACACCTCCGGAACCACATTCAGCATTTTACTGTCTGCCCACCAAACCCTGCTATCCCAACAGATTTTCCTCCCAGATCGGAGTTTGTCACATGTGAACGTCTCTAAGCATACACTCTACAACGCTCCATGGAGCAGTGGAGGGACACAAAGAGTTAAGAGCATGTTCTGAAGGAGTCATTCTTCAGGCATTTTACTGACACTTTAATTGCTTCAGGGTGTATTTATACATGCATACACAGGCACGTGCACACACAACAAATTCAGTGCTCAAGGGTAAAACCGCGCCACCATTATCTATGCCTGAATTATTCTCTTGATGCTACTCTATACCATTATATGGATGCTATTACAAAACATTAAAGGGCTGGTTATGGCTGTTATAGATATGATTATAGGAGATCAGCTTATATGATCTGCACACAGCAGTAATCACAGGTGAGAGGAGACAACTGTCCGATTTTACGACTAAGATGTGCAGCGTGCATTCACAAAGTGCTGTCACGGTGTGTAAGCAGCACGCAAACTGTAATGTATTGGCTATGAGGGAGAGAACAAAAGAAAATGTACAACAATTACAAGGCTTAATTTTTACTAACATTGTTAAAAGTGAAATCCAATTTATAATCATACCAGTAATAATTCTAGATTGAGACCAGAACAGGCCATGTTATGATGAAATGACAATGATGTGTGAAGTGAAATAACAATTTCAGTAAGTTGGATCTTGTTTTCTTTTAGCTTTTTAAATATGACTCGGCGGTATAGCTCAGTTGGTAAAGCCTCTGAACGTACACAGCAATTACAGCCTGCCTCGGTGTCTTGGGTTGAAGTCCGTACTTCAACATTTGCCAAATGTCTCTCTCTCTCTGCTCCCTCCCCCATGATTTCCTGTCACTTATACACTGTCTCCCCAATAAAGCCAAAAAGGCCAAAAATATATCTTTTAAAAAAACTTTTGAAAAATTATGCCCAGCATGAATTGTCAGAATATTTGCCACAATACATTTTTAGTTATACAACTATTATGTTATTATGTTATGTCTATGTCAAGTGCTATAACAGTGTGAGTAACTGGTTCATAACAATGCAATTCAAACAGCTAATATTACATTTTTAAAAGACAAAATTGTGTGATAATCGTAAACAGTTTCCAAGTTTAGTTGTGCTGACAACATCAGTAGTGGCAACTCTCACTACCTCTTTCACTGATTGCTTGACTACTTGCACTTAAATTAAAAACAAGATACAGCTAGGTGCTTTCAGTACTCTTCTCAGATTTATATTTTACTTTAACTTTATTAAATCTTGTATATTGGTCTTTGCAAATGTGGAGCTCATTTTTGTGCATGTGCTGGAAATAATATATTTTTTTCTAACCTATAAACATACATTTAGTATGATAATATTTTTATTGTAGTTAAAATGTTTACATTTGACATCTGTAGAGATTCCAAAGAAACAACTTGCAAAGGGCAGGGACTTATATGTCTGGTCAGTGATTGGATGAACCAACTATTCCAATCAGAGAAACTCACCATTAATAACGATAAAATAGTTGCTTCGTTGTCAAGCCTATTTACAGCTGACTGTTGCACAACAGCTAATTTACACACTACACCGCACATTTATTTACATAGTATATACGTATGCAGAGTTCTATTGTATTTTGCTTGTTTTAAATGCCTTTCTTGCCTGTTTGTTAAATTAATAATGTATTATTTTATATTTTATATGCATTTAGTGCAGACAGCAAAGAAAGAATTTCATTGTACAGGGAAATATGTTTCCTTACTTTGCGTAGTAAACACTTTGAATCTTGAGTGTAAAACACATAAATGTCAGTGCTGCCAAATTATTGGTCAGACCAGCAGGAGTTTGGATGCAAACCCATTACCCTGAGCAGGATGTGTAATCACAGAGGGATTACTAATATCAAGTGGTACTATTACAACTTTATAAAATGTATTTATAATTTTATAACTCAAAATTACATTGGGCTGTTTTACTTTATGCTTTTTTTCCATAAGCCAGCAATGAAACTACAGTGCATTCTACCAAACTTCAGAAAATGCCCAAATGAAGTGACTGTGCCCTGGTTGAGACTTCTGCTAAACTGTAGGAGCTGATTCTTAAGACCAAGGTCAGAGCTGTAGAGTTTTCATCATTAGCAGGCCAGTGGAGGGCCGGCCCAACGGGGCAGCGCTCCATGACTGTATGACCAGCAGAGAAGATGAGTGCAGGTGTCAGCTTGAGGAACACATATCCTCTTCTCCAGAGACAGGCCAGAGAGGGGAAGTGGAGATGGAGTAATGGGAGAACAGAGGGAGGATCGAGGGCTGAGGGAGGCGGATGGAGGTAATCCAGCAGCCTGTCCGCTCGCCCTCCCCCTGCAGATTCAAGTCTTGCGAAGAAAATAAAGTTTATTGCCTGGAAAGTGGAGGGGGGGTTGAAAGCATGTAAAAAGCATTAAAGCGATGGAGGTGAACAATTAGACAGATGGCCAGGTTTTGGAAGGAAAGGAAGAGAAAAGAGGGTTGGAAACAGAGAGGGGAGAAGGCATATCCGCAATCGTTCAAGGTTTTTATGAGGACCTGACAACTCCTGGTCTCTTCAAGGGCGAAGGAAAAGTGAGAGGCGCTGAAGCTTCTCTGGTTAACTCCACAGTAATCGCTGAGTGTGCAACAACCACGGCTGGGCTCAGGGTGACAGGGCTCTGCGACCCACCGTAGCAAGGCACAACCTATCACTCTTACGTCTTATTGTAAATGGATAATTATGAACCAAAATAAAAAGATGTGTACAAAGCAACTGCAATTTTATACATAGAGGTGGTAAATTGCTCTATACATTTTGGCCTCATGTTTTAGATCATGAACAACACAGCTTTATTAAAACCCTGCCCAGGAGAAAGTTTTCAGTAACTCTGTTAACCAAGGTGTCTATGTTGAAGGCTGCTCCTCAGCTGCCTTTCTGTAATTTTGTAAAAAAAAAAAAAAAAAAAAAACAATAGAGCTCAAATGTTGCAAAAAAGCTTGGGGAAAGGTGTGAGCATTAATTGTTACAGAGCCTTCAGCAAACCACTAAACTTTACAGCAAGATTAGTTACATTTGTGATATTGTCTGGGATTTTGAGACTAGCACAGGAGGTTAAAGCAGGGTGCCCACTAACCTGAGGGTTGGTGGTTTAACTGCGACTCTGAAGCCCAGCATACTGCTGCTGTGCCCTTAAGCAGGACCTGTCATCCACATTGCCTACTCCAGTCACAATTAGTGTCTGATTGCGACAAGAAGGGCATCCGGGATAAAAACTTGTCAAATCACTGTGCAATTGAGTAGTTGTGTTTTCCCATCAGCAACAGTTAAAGGAGAAATATTATGCTTTTGTCAGGGTTTTTGAAATATTTGTATTTCCTTTACATTAGTATTGCACATTTAATAACTTAAAATAATATATATGTCTGGAAAACATCTTCTTTTGGGGAGCTGTTACCTTGATTTTGCAGAGAACCATTGGCTAGGTGTCTGACACCCAATGCTGGTAATGGTGGGGAATTGACAGAGCATAAAATAGCTATTTAGCATGACTATTAGCAACATGATGCTAACAGATACATAAATGAGTTGACTGCTTTGTAGTGACAACAATTTAAGGGCTGATTATTATAATTAATTATCAGGTGATGGTGTCTGACCTTTAGAAACACAAAGGAGCACTTCCTGGTGTCACGTGTTGATATAAAGCAGTAAGACTGAGCATTTTCAGCTCTTGAAAAGGGCAGCGGCTACACATACAGTGTGACTCAAACATGAGTGAATGAAACAAAATGCTACTCCAGGTATGTTTTTGAGGTTCTGTTAACATAACATGGTTAAAAGCTTAAAAAGTTGATTTATCATAACATGAGACCTTTAAATACCATCAAATATTTTGCTACCTCACTTGGTGAAGTAAAAATGAATGTAAATGAATGTGGAATTGTGTTGTGTTCTTCTTTTGAGAAATTTTAAGGTTTTGTAACCATAGATCCCACCTACAAAGAAGTAAAAATCTCATATGGAACTGTTGCTTCTCTTTAAATGTCTTATAGAGTCCAGTTGGAGAAAACTTTTTTATGAGATAGTTGCATGCAACTGTACTTGTAAAGTACTTGTATGGCCAAGAGATGGCTAAGGACTTTTGACCTAGCAAGGTTAGGCATCAGATCCCTTGACAATCTGCCTCTACCCCCACATCTCGCCTTCTGCCTTCAACCCAACCCAAGTCAACAGCTGTCTGTAACATGACAATGACCTTCATGACTTTGAGCAGTGCAAAAAAGAAAAGAGGGAACCTTCTGGATGTTGGGGAGGTTCTCCTGGTGCAGAGGGGAGTGACGTGGTCAGTGCATGGGAGAAAGATGGAGACGTGGTGTGGGGGAAGGACAGGGGTAGCACTCTAATACAATTATAACTGGGGCAATCCAATCCAATAAAATGAAGAGGTATTAGAGCCTGGGAGCCCGTCCTGTTCAATAAGACACAGGAGTACTCGGCTAAGTCTTCAAACACACACATGTAACTGCGGAGGCGCACGCACTCGCAGGTACACACACTTCGCTGACCCCTTTAATAGCACAGCAGCCACCCCTAATGGACGCAAGCAAGTGGAACCGCCAAATAATACACTGTCTTAATGCACTAGGCTCAATCTCATCCAGCTCTGCCGTTATCCCGAGCACACTTTAACCTCCGCTTCCATCTTCCCTCACCTCCGCTGCCCCTGCGCCGCCTTATACATCACCAGAGCGGGGCCAACACTTAAGAAATCAAAAAGTGGACCCATTTAGAGGTAGTCACACCCCTTCTGGGATACAGCATGAGAGGATAGTAGACATTTTGAATGGAAGTGAATAGGGAGCAGTGACTTTTTCGTTCCCTTTGTGTCAAGTTGTCATTTTGACAATAGTAATTTGAGTAATTAAAGAAGCCATGTTATGCTTTTTTTAGGCTTTTTGAAATAATTTTGCATAAGTATTTCAATTTTTCCAAATTCAAAATGATGTATGTGTAAGGACAACATTTTCTTTTGGGGACCTGTTACTTTCACTTTGCAGAACAAGCCTTGATTAGGCGTGTGTCGGCCCCTGGCGGCTGGATGACAGAGCATAAAATGGCTATTTAGCACAGCTACTGAAAAGTGATGGCATTTTAAGCACTGAAAGACTCAGAACAAGTCCAGTGACAGTTTATGGGCTGCACAAGAGCACTTCCTGGTTTCATGCGTCTAGGTAGAGATGTGAGTGTTTTCAGCTCTTGAGACAAGGACAGAGTCAGCAAACTAGATTACTCAAATGTGTGACTGAAACTATGATTTTGAGGTACAAACATTATCACATGGTTAAAGGCTCAAAAAAGTTGATTTAGCATAAAAGGGGACCTTTAAGGACATTTTGATGACAAAAACATCAATTCAAAAGAAAACAATATTCCCACTCTTTCCACACCTCTAAAATCCCCACCTGCAACATTTAATAAAATATCATGAATATATTAAATGTCAAAATCTTCATGAATTATATCAAAAAGGTAACAGCTTTGCTTTAACTTCTGGCTCTGAGGTCAGCATTAACACAAATATATACTGCATTACTGAATAGAGGATTTTCCACTGGGATTGATTCTATGTTGACAAGCCATGTAGACCAACCAGCGAATGGGAACATGCCAGGTGATTGCGACAAAGCTTGGTGTCCTGTGGTACTAGAGGCAGCACCAATACAATGAACTGTAGAAATAAATGTCATGTTTATGGAGTAGTGACAATGGGATGGGATTCAAAACGTCTTGCATACAAATAGAAATAAGGCTGTATCTCTTTGATAAATATCCATTAATTGATGCCTTTAATAGAGACACTTTTTAATCAAATAGTTCTGATTACTTTCATGCACTGTGATAAGTGTAACTAGGCTAGAAAAATGTTTAAAATGTGTCCTTTATGTCCACTAACAACACAACATCATGCTGCTCACAACTGACTTCCATACATTTTTTTCCATCTTGGGGATCCATGGAGGTCTCCTAGAAGTGATGTGGCTTGGGTTTTAAGCTCAAGATCCCAGGTAACATAAGCAGAACAAAGAAAGCCAAAAAAGCTCCAGGGAAATGAGAGAAAACTATTTTCCCTGAATATCCTAATGTTTCTCCAGCAAACTGATATCCGTATAATATCAGTATTTTGTCCGAGCAGGTGTGGGGTATAGGTGTTGTAATGGTGGTGAAAGTGAATGAGCAGGGAAGACACCATGTGAAAAGGGCACCTTATAAAAGCAATTAGAGAAATGACTTTGAGCCCCTCTTCTTGCTCTGTAGATTAGAACAGGCCTCGGAGGGAGGAACGCACCAAGTCAGAGCTCCGTGACCTTGTCCGCAACACACCACACTAAATTGGTCATCAGCTTTTAAGACTGTATTTTATCATCGATATATATTTTTAGCCAAAAGAGAAAGAGAAAAGGAAGGTGGGGGGAAACAGCGAAACGTGTTGGCCATACATCATCCTGTCACAATTATGACGTTTGTTCATAAATACCAACCAATCTCCGCTGTCTCCACCTGGCTAAGTCACATGTGCATATACGGCCACACACACACACAGACACACACACACACACACACACACACATACACACAGACAGTCTGAAGCTTGTGCGCCAGGATGCACATGCCCATCGCAAATAAAGAAATCCACACATCTGGCTGTGTGCCCCGGCGCTGCTTTAAGGAGTGACCTCCAAAATACACGCCGCCGATATACTCTCCTAAAACCGCATCCACTGGCGACCGTGCACACTCCCCGAGCCCAAACACGCAAACAAACAACACGCACAGCCACTTACCCACTGACATGCACACACACTGCAATTAATAGGGAGGCAGGTCTCTGGTGAGGAAGAGAAAGTGCCTGTTCAGCACATAGCGGCAGAATATGCAATTTCCTCCAGTTAAGTCTGTATTAAATTGATTTCTTCTTTCTCTGACACGGACTGGGTTTTTCCCTCCTAATGAAAGCTGGATAATCTACAGGTTTTTTTCCTCCTCTTTTCCTGAAATCAAGTTACAAATCAAGCCGGGGCCAAGATATGAGAAAGGTGAAGGAAGGACGTGGGATGATTTTCCAGATGAGGGGCACAGAGAATGAGCCATAGACATGCTGGTATTCTTAACACGGACATCAGGGACAGGCACCTGAACGAAGCGGCAGGAGAGGCCGTGGACTCCGCTGACTTGTACAATTAGGGATGGACTGAGGTCACCACAGGGCCATGGAAGTAAACACAAGAGTTAGTGGGTGAACTTAATGAAACACATTAATTAGTATGAGCGACAATCAGTTAATCAGTCAGTCAGTGGAGACAGGGGGCAGTGGAGTAGCAGGCTGGAATAATATTTCCTAGGCTATAGAACCAACAGGACAAGCAAGTAAGGGGAAAATGAGCTTAAAAAAGAACAACAAATTTGCAAAACATATATACTGGATGGAAGAACATACACTATATTATACTGCAGTTCTTTCCACTTTTGTGTGTCTTGCATTACTCAGTAAGTAATACTATGTTGTCTGTGGTTTATAATTACTCACAATTGACACTTTTTGCATTTTTCTATACTGGAACAATAGCCATGTACATTTCCTTAGAACCCAGTAGAAAGAGCCCAGGATGCCCAGGAAGAACAAACTGAACACAGCTGGTAGAGAAGCACACCTGTGTTTCTTTTTGAGACACATTCTATAAGGATTTAGCATTGGCATGTCCTACCGGGCTACCATAGTTGTTTTGAATAGAGCTGTTGAAAGAGAGAGATGCGACAACTCCTTTGACTCCAATTGGACACTTTTTAATGCAAATAGTTCCTAATAACAGTTCCTGGAAGTTAGCCACTCGCTAGCAGCGCTATACAATTGTAGGGAAAGGCATTGTCCTTGTCGCACTTTTGAAAGGTTAAAGTTTATATTTATGGATTTAAAGGAAATTCACATACCCATCAATGCATGCTAGTGGCTGAATGATGGCATGAATCATGTGAACATTTATGTACCTCTGTTGGCAAAACTCTCATTTAGGAAACAGTAAGAAATTGGAATCTGCAATTTTTCTACCACATGTGCCTGAAAGTCTAAAAGTAACAAAACCTTTCAAAACAATTGTAGCTTTATCAGCAATTAGAATGAAATCTGCCTAACAATTTAACCATGTAATTGTACCTTACTATAATGATTAAGGTACTTAATGCATTTAGCAACCACAAAAAACCTTCTTTCTGATTTCTTTTGTAATTTAGAAGTACAAATTATTTCAAAATAATAGCAGTCACAGTTTAGTGAGTTTAAAAACACAAGTTATATTGCTTAATCATGCAGGGTTATGCATAATTGGAAATTTATGCAGTGCTTGCCACCGCATAGGCTCACCTACCACCACAACTACCATTTTTGCATTCACAAGTATAAATAAAAATAATTTAAATGGTAAAAATGAATCCAGAGTAGGTGCATTTAGGGGATATATTGTATATAAATGAACATGAATTTACAGATAGATGGGCAGTGCATAGTGGCAGAGTGATTAGTGCCCCTGCCTCCTTGGGTCACCCGACTCACAATGGAGTCTGCAGGTCCTACCCCTGTAACTGTGGGTTCTCTCCAGCTTCCACCCATGTTTTGGGAAAATTGATATGCTGTTATGAATAAATGTGAGAGTGAATAGTTGTCAGTCAGTGTATGTCTCTGTGTCAGCCCTGCGACTAACTGGCCATTGTTCTGAAGTTTACTCCACCTAAGGCCCATATTTGGTCTCCAGCTTCCCTCAACCGTAATGGAAACAAGCAGAAGGAAATGAATAATGTAATATGGTTTAGTCTAATAATAAAACACAACAAACACACATGTCAAAAAAGAAGATTTTTTCAGGCCTTTTGTGTCTGTTACTGGTATGCTACACACCATAATAAAAATACAACAAGAATGCAACTTTCCATTAAGTTTATCACTATATTCTTTTGAGGAAAAAGTGGGGTAGGTCAGAGGAGAAGAGCGATGAAGAGGAGCAGACAGAGCACGGGCAGAGCTGCAGAGATGGGAAATGAAAAGGACAGGGCGGTCATCATAATTGCAGAGTTTGCTTTTCGGATGCAGACAGACCAGGGCCATGGGGCCTGGGGCACATATCAGATTGCACACAAACACACATACAAACCTACACATGCGCCCATATAGGGTCCCAGCAGAGAGAACCACAGTCTGAGTGGTTTTCATTAGGGACGGCTGCATCATTTAGAGTAGACAGTGGTCATTTCATTTATAAGAATATAAGATAAAGATGTTGACACTGTAGGCCAATTAGGTCAATACAAACAATTATGGATGTATGGATACCTATTTCATAAACAACTATTCACAAAGCCGGCACAATATTCATGTGTAATGTCTAGGTTGAATATTGCACCTTGCGATTTGCCATACCTAAGTCAAACCTTGTCACAGTGAAAAAAAGTGTTTCTCTTAGCTAACTTCTGGTTACAATGATGCAAACAGTTTCCATTAACACATGCTCCAATTGGACATACTGTATGTATCTTGACTTTGTATTTTTGATTTTGTAATTAATACATGGGTTAATGTAATAATAGTTCAAGTCATTATGATCTTTGTAATGGTAATAAGGCAATCTGCAGGAGATGGACAATAATATTTTTGCCATTTTGTGCAGCTTTAGAACTGACCAAAACCAGTATAAATAAAAATACTAACTTTAATTTATCAAATGGGGTAGATCGCTCATTGTAATGTGTGTCTGTGGAATGTGCAATAAAGAGAAGATATCCAAAAGAGCAAATTTAAGACAATAAGACAAAATTATGCCAAAAAAAAAAAAATGGATTTGAATGTATACTGTGTGGATCCTTATTGGTATAAATAAGAAACTGTTAAATCTTATATGGAAATCTACATTTTATATGGAAAATTTGCTGTGCTAAACCATGACTGTTAAAATTTTCTGGTATGCACCATAGTTCGAACTCCTCCTGACCACTCACAGAATAACGCCTATGCTCTTCTTGAATTTTATCAGCATAATTTGCAATTCGAGCTGCTTTTAAAACTTTATATACAAATATTTCAACTGAGTCCTGTATAGAGAAATGGTCTCAAGTCAAATAGCATTATCACTGAAGGTCAAAGAACTACTAACAATGTCAATGCAACAATATGATAAGTACATCACACTTTGTCTATGAGTGTCCCCATCTCATCATGTCTCCTCCAACCAGCTCCCAGTCTGATCAGATTTACATTAAAAACTGATGGAGATTTAAATAATGTGTCTATGTTCTCAGAAAGACATCAAGAGATTTTCATCTGCTTCTCCTCTTCCTTTGCCCCATCTCTCCCTCCTCAGCCCCCCCTTCCCCATTTTCCCCTCTCCATCTCCGCCGGATTCGCAGACAGTGCACATTTTCCTGCATGTCTTCAGTGTAACCGATACCTCTAACAACCAGGATTTTAATGCGATCCATATTGCTCCCTAATATTTCAGATCTCAGAATAAGCACTGGCAATTACATATTTACACCCAGCTTATTTTGCAATTCTGCACAGGGGACTTTTTCGCATCTGGGTTGAGCGGCATGGACGCGGACTTAGATGCTGATTATGTTGCGGTAAGATAACAATAAAGTCGCTGGGAAAAAGGAAAAAAAAAAAAACTCAGAGAGCCCTATACTCCTATACAACTTTCTATTTGTAAGCGTCAGCACTAAAGAGCCACTCTCTCAAGTACAAAATAATGTGTTCTTTTCAAGTGTGCCCGTAATGTGATTGCTTTATCTAAACCTGCTAGTTTTACACTGTTTAATTTTTCCAAAAAGACTTCCTTGCATTGTATCATCTGGCTGTCCGCAGGGCTTGTAGAGCAGCAAACACGCCGGCGGAAAGCATTTACACATATGTACACTGTTGTGAGCCGAGATGATAAATTAAGCTCTTTGATTTGGTTACCCGAGCTCCCTTTTTGTATCAGCCTTATAAAAACATAAGCATAACATAATTGAATAAGAAAAGAATCTGGCAATTAAGAAACATGGAGGCCTTTGAAGTGAGAAAGTGTATAATGGGGCTTTTGATGAGGGAGTGGTTTACACTCCGCAGGCTCTGCTGTGCACTTTGATTAAAAGCTCTTTTGTTTGGCAATATTTCAAACTGCTTACCATTTGCCTGTGTCACAATAGTTTAGCCTGAAATTACAAGAGACTGTGCCTTTTTTCCACTGTTCTCTCACTGAAAGAGGTATCTTGTTTGAAATCACATTCTAGCGATCAGGCTGCAGTAGCTATGAATAGGCCCGCTCGGCATAAACTGCAGATTAAAAGACAATTTCTGCATACACTGTACATTAGAATGAAAGTGTAATGACTTGTTACTTATATGCATTGAAGTGGGCTGTTGTGGTGATACAGTGCAAGAGTGTTACAAGTTGTCATTATGGACCACAGACAATTGAAAAACAGTGGACTGTGGGAGGTGCTGACATATGGGATTGACTGTTAAAGCACAGGTCACAGCGTTTTGGGGGCGTTTCCACCCCAGAAAGCATACCAAATCCTGCTACTTTTGGCGCCTCTCGGCAAGTCTGTTCAACTCTAGGTCCACTTTGGAAAAAATTGAGCTACACATTGCTGTGTACTGATTGGACGAGAGAGAATCCAAAGAAGCCAAAGAACAAAAATAAAAGGAAAATCTAATCAGTATCAAAGAAAAGGTCATTTTGACAAAAGAATCATTCACTTGTAGCAGCAGGACTCAAAGCTCAGTTTAAAGCTTCTCACATTTTAATGAACAGTATCATTTGTGCCATTATCCACAGCCTCTAGAACAGGGGTCATCAACTATATTTGTCAGACGTGAGAGCCAGACGCTTTCATAAAATAAAACACAATAATATTGTATGTGAAGTAGTATAATATTATTTTAGATTTTAATTTTCTGCTTGCACATAAGCCCAATTTCTAACTGAGGCCCACATTTGTACATTATTGTCTGGGGGGTAAAAAAGCCCAAAGAAGGATATTTGAGCATGAGCATATAAAACCATTTATAAATGTAAAAGGAGAGCAAGTTTATCATTTATGGCTGAAGGCAGGCTACAAGACAGTACTTTTCAGGAAAAACAAAAAGCAAAAATAAAGCTTGGCATCTAATGTTTGTGATTAAGTAATACTTTGCAGGCTAGATGAAAAGCTGTGACAGGCCCAATGTGGCCCACAGGGTGCCTGTTGACTTTCACTGCTCTAGACTGTCCACGTCCAGGCAACATACTTTGTCCAAATCACTTTATTTAGTTTACAAATCTCACCAACCTTGATGCCAACTTTAGCATAAACAAGTTTTTAAAAAATGTTCAGATCACATATCAAATGAATATGGGCTAAATCTAAAATACATTCTTACTTGTACCTTCTTAGATCCATGGAAATTTCACTTTTCCTAGTAGCAGATTTCAGTCTTCATATGATATAGATTGTTGCTCCACGTTTTTAATATCCTACAATAAGTCGACGGGGAACTCGCCTGCCACTAGCTTTAAAAACTTGACCCTTTTGATATTACTTTTTTCATAATAATGGTCTATTTGTCCCACAAAATGGCCATTTTAAGGTCCCAATGCTTGATGTAAATACAGCAAAACAGAGACCCCCTGACCACTTTTTTGTCCCATCCTGATGAGAGACAGAAATGCCCCACAATGAAAAGTGAGCATAAATGGAGCAAACCTGATTTTCATGATTTATCTTCTACTACTTATCCCAAGAACATATCAGCTACTTTGGGCCTGAGATGCGGCTAGACATTCACTCTTACGTGCATTCACAATGGGCAATTTAGATTCACCAACTCCCCTAAAGAATCAGAAGCCTGTAATATTTTCATATATAGTTACTAATTTCATAATGTCTTCCACCACTTCAGAAGCCATTACAAGTATGAGTGACAACACAGTAAACATTATCTGACATTTTTCTGCTGTTTATGCCTATAGGACAATCTATTTTATGTAAACCAAAGGACATGGAATGATAATAAGCATATGTAGATTGATAAATCTATGGCACTTTATTCATAAAACATACCAGGTGCCCGATAGAGGCTGCCAGTGGACACGGTCATGTGATTTTGTATTACCCCCACAAGGTTATGCAGATAGAAATAATAGGATTCTCATCATGCATCTTTAGCCCCTTGTCGCCTGATAATAGCCTTAAAGATTGTCGTGAACGGCGTAATAAATGCACGGCGTGACCTCGGTGTGGGTCGGAGGTCAGCGAGCCACGGATCGTCAACGGAGCGCCAGCCTGACAGGGAATAAATGATGCCTTGTAAACAAATTGAGTTATTGGTTTAATTCATGCAGACTGATTGAATTTGCCCAGAGAAGAGTCCTTCACCGGGGGGAACAGAGGAGGCGAGGTATGACAGCGGAGAGGAGTGGATGGTCGCATCGCTCCATCCCGTTTTTGGCTCCACTGAAAAGAGCAGTAACGACATTAACAAGGCCGATCATCTCACAAGACTGCACTGCTCTCTCAAGATTAGTGAGGCTTCCTTTGTGTCCCCGCTCAATGTAATAAGACTGTGTAAAATTGAATTGGGCCGGAGCTCTACGTCCACTCTCCGGCCTGGCACGAACTGAGAACAAACACAGACAGATGCTGCCAGATCTCAATGATACACTTTGTCTATTGTTGTTACATTTCAATTGACTGGAGCCATTTACGCAGTCAACTACATATAATATGGAGGCCATCATTATTAAGCTTGGCCTTTGCCCCAACACTCTGTCTGCTCTTCCCCCCACTCACAGTGCTCCCACATTATTGCCCTCTAACAGTACCCTAAACAGGGAATAAAAAGTTTGCCCTCTTCCAGCAGTGTATTAGCAGGAAACAACAGGCCCTCTCCTCATTAAGTTATAGATATAAATGCTCCAAAGCATGAAATTACCCTCGAGCCTCCCTCTCCAAATAACCTGGTTTGCAAACAAATGATCCGAGCACAAGCAGTAAAAGGCAGATTATTAAAATAATAGGAGGGATTTAAATTTGCATCCACAGAACAATTCAGCAAAGGACTGTGCAATTACTCCTCCCCCTCCTCACATGTTCACTGCACCTTTCCACTGGAGCCCCTACTTTACTGTGTCCATCTGTTCATGTCTAAGACACACTTAGGTCCGCAGGTATACTGCATTAATGTGGTTCTCCACAATGCAAGCGTCTATTCTGACTGTGCCAGTGCAACAGTCCCTTTGTATGCCTACACTCTGCTACTCTCCTCAGCCTCAACGCCAGTCCGGTGCTGCTCTCCTAACTTCTGGATGATAAATATGTAACTTTATGCAGCGACAATAACAGGCCCTCCTCTATGCTCCAGTAAATGGGGAGCGATGAGAGAGTGAGGTGAGCAGGAACGGATGAGGCAAAGGGTGCTCAGGTCGGCATTACCTCTGAGTTATGGCCCCCATTTGCATCTCAATCAGCCTCTTTGGAGAGCCCACCACCTTGGTAACACCCCCATCACGCTGTAGCCACCCCAGGTAATCAGGGAGATTTAGTGGGAGCTGCAACCGAGCGCGGGCACCCCCTGGCCGGGCCGAGCAGTTCATTCCAGGCCCCCGGTCCCACTAAGGGCCCTCTGGGCCACATCCAAACACAGGAGAATGGCTGCACTTAACAAGAGCACAGCAAACCCAAATAGAGGAGCAGCAGGAACAAGCCATAAAGCAGAGGGAAAACAAAGCACCTGAGTGATTGTAATAGATGCTCAAACATCCACGTCTGCATAGGTTTCATACAGCTCCTCATTATGGCCAGCAAAAAAGAAAACAAACTTCAACTTGTGACCCGGGGTGAGGGTATTTTTATCTGCAGTTGATGATGGCACTGACAGCATGGCAGTGTTTTGTGCACAAACTGGCTGTGCCTAACATGTAATGGGAATATGAGCACCCACACACACTGGTGCATGTACAGGCCATGGTGTGATTTGCAGATAGTGAATGCTCCACTTGAGAGTTCCTCTCTAGTTAGTGTTGTCTCAAGGCTGAACCCTGCTAAGGTATTATTACCTCCAGTCGGCCCTATTGATATTGTGACTGCAGCTTGTGTTCTGCTCTTGTTACTGGACAGTATCTGCCTGTGTGCATGCCTGTCTGTGTGCATATGTGTAGTGAGTATCTCTGGGGTGCACAGCAGAGGACCAGAGGCTGAGGAAGCTAATAGACAAACACTCCACACACCAGAGGCCTAATCAACTGCAAAGGACACATACCCAGAGCTCCCAATCTCTCTCCAGCACAAATACACTCCCACCTGTCTCTAATCTCAAAGACTCCAAACTCCAGGCCGCCTGCACTGGGCCATGACACACAAAGACTTTGTAAGCAGTCCAGGTAGAAGACAACAATGAAAGAGCAGACTTGTAAAGAGGGACGGCTCAGGTGAGCACAGAAAAACCCTAAACGAGAAGTAAAAAGTACGAAGTGAGAATGGATAGACTTCTAATGAGCAGCTCAGTTTTAGTTATCAGAATCAAATATTAGGGAAAAAAGTGGGGAGTGGGCAACATTAATCAAAGTGTTCACCTAGTGGGCAGCCATATGGCAGATCAGCACGCCAACGGAGCAAACTTGCTGATCTTCAGTAACGGGCTGCAATTAATTCCACTGGCTGCATTCATCTCTCGCTCACACATGAACGCAAGCAGACCAGGGTTTGTTAGGGCTCCTCTTCTTCTACTCTTTTTCTCTTCTCCTCTCAAAGCAGAGGAATCAAGGCGCGATGATGAATGGGCTGGACACCGGGGCCTCAGGTAGCTCCTGTGGTGATGGCGGGGGGCGACGTGGAGTGGGACAAGAAAAAGTGGAGGAATTAGGAAGCCGAGAGAGGAGGACACAGCAGTGGGTGAGGAATTTGTTTACGGTATGAGTGAATAAGGCATAAGACAATACATTTTCACTATATATATATATATCAGATTTTTTTTCAGCACAAATCAAAATCCTTTATAAATTGGAATTGGGAACAATGACATAACTAATAAGATGGATGTACAACTACATTTTTGGTGAATTAAACAGAACACAACTGAATGCCCAAACAATAAGTGACAAATGTTAAAAGAAAGCCCAAGTAAATCCCATTTAAACCCCATTATCACATCCCATAATAGCCCTTTCTATTGACACTGAACAAAGATCCTATTAACACAAATTCAGATGCAATTCAGTGATTTACATATGGAAAATGTCTGGCACGGTCGGACAGCATGAAGTGGTCAGCGTCGTAAGATGATTTAGTGTCTTTTGCACCATCGGAAGTAATAGGAGACAGTTGGACCTAGTTTGGAACGATCAGCGCCAGGCGTCGTCATCAACTCTGACTGGCCATGTGCCACTTCCACAATTTGTCATACAGTTCGCAATTAACATTAAATACAACTACACATTGTTTCCCACATCTGTGGCACCAATGTGCTGCATTTAGCTTTATAGCCTTGTAGCTTGAAGCCTTGTACAGATATACAAATATCTCTGTCTATCTATCTATCTATCTATCTATCTATACATAGAGAAATATATAACATTGTCTTGTTATGGAATCAAACAGTATTCTCCCTGAGTGAAAATGCATAGTTTTGTTGCAGCAGCGTGGTAAAAACCAGAGAGAACTACATAGATCATGATCCTTTGCTCCATTTGAGCATGTGCGCAGCCAACGTAGTGAGCCAACATGGAGGAGGAGGCCAGTGTTTTCAGTAGCATTAGAAAGATGAATAAGAGTCACAGGTGTTTTATGTAGCGGAAGATTCAAAATGTTAGTAAATAATACACTAAAAGTTACTAAATAAACTTTTCACGTGCACTCGGGACACCACAATGCTTTGCTCGTTCATTTCCTCTCTTTCCTTGTGTCTGTACGCTACATTAGCCTCAGAGGAGCGCACTATGGGCTGGACTTGTGCTGAAAACCATATAAACTAACTCTAGTGTCCAGCAGAGGAAGAGTGTGAGCAGGAGTTTGTAGAGAAAATCAAACAGTGAACACTTGCTTCTGTACTGACTCCTGAGCAGTGCTGAGAGAGAGTGCTGAGAGGCTGCTGTTTGTTTACAAGAGCCTCATGGTCAGTGACGTAAAGGGGAGATTCCTTATATACAGTCATTGCTCATGGCTGTGTAAAGCCTTTTGTTGTTAGCCAAAATAATGTGATCCGTATGAAAACTTAGTTATCTGTCACATTTTAGAGCAGATAAAACAGATGAAATATGATGATAACCAAACCAGCAAAGGCAAGGCATTTTTATATAATAAATGTTGATATCATAAGCATTTCCACAATACTGTGAGGATCCCCACAATATTGCAAAAAATATCATATTGTGAGGTTAATATTGTAATATCGTACATCCCTAGTTGCGGGTGTACTTAATTTCAGTGGTACTTAAATCTTGAGACTAGACTTTATAAAGTAAAAGAAAACTGTGGTTTACAAAGGTCAGTTTAAAAGTGTATTGTGTAGTCTTATACAGCATTTATTGGAGTCATTGCTGTGACAAATCCACACCTCACACCCCACATCTCTTAAGCCTAAAGTAACAATCACCATTTTAACATAAAACATTTGTGCTTCTCTCTCCCAAGTGCTCAGTTTGTCCACCTACTAAGGTGCAGTCCCATAACTTATAATGGCACACTTTGTCCCTTCAAGTGTGCATTTATGCTATGGGGTGCAAATTATATAGTGAGTTTCAAAACTTAAATTTAAGTTTTGGATTCTTCACTTGGATTGGATTCTGCACTTCAGCACTTCAGTGGACTTTTAGAGACAGTTCTTGGGGAATAGAAGCATAGTAATGGGAGTTGTGGGACAACACCTATGGTCAAAAGCAAAAGCAGTATTTTGATTTGTTTTTAAATTAAAGTAAATATGAATCCCCTTTATTCATTTGTATACTACTAAATTTGACATAATGCACTTTTGAACCAAATTGAATGCATTATTTGGTATTCTCCATTGATTTGATATCCACTCATTAAAATGTAAATTAAAAAAACAAATATGATGTGCAGTGATGTCATACCCATAATATGCAGATGGAAAGTTTTAATGAACAAAGATGGTCAAAGATTGATCATTTACTTTCAAAGCCAACAGAACAGAGCACGCCCTAATGGCCCTCAGACCTCTTTTGGTTCGACAGTATGTAAAATTAGCGTCTCCCCTGGCTCTTAGTGCAAGCTCATCTCCATTAGCCCCTACCTAGTAAAACTGAATTTTGCAAATGAGTTGTGGACATGAATTCTCCGAGCCCCCTCATGTCTCCCCGTCCATACAAATAGCCCGCACGTCCGTATCTACTTAAGCCAGATCATCCCATAGGCCTAGTCACCATACCACCCATACCAATATCATAATTGACTGTGGGGGGAAACCTTGATTAGGGCCGCGATGCCCCGACAACCCCCACGCCTAATCAGGGCATTTTCCTTGAGCGCATTGGGATGCTGCTTTATGGCCCAGATGAGGTTCAGTTAATAAGGAAGTGTCCATGTCTCCATTTCCTGTCTAGCCTGGTCTGCAGTTCCTGTATTAGGGCCATATTATAATCATGAGCCTTTTTAATGAACTGTATCCATCCTTGTCATGCGTCAACACCTCGGACAATAACAAAACAGACGCAAAGACACAGAATTAATTACACAGGAATGCCACAGTTAGGTATAGAGCTATTAAGCTTATTGCAACCCCCTTGGTAATCTGGGGAAAATAAATGTAACAATCTGTGTCGGGGAAATCTGTTTGCATGCTGTATAAATGGGTGAGTCACTATACTACAGGTTTGGGTTTTAACCTGAATGATGACAAGGCATGGGACCTGTTATAAAGGCTTCAAATGGTGTGAAATCACAAGTAGGGCTAGAAGCAGACCAGGCAAGACCAGAAAGTGCCATATGACACATGTACCAAACAGCTTAATATCCTAAACCATTAACAAACTGCTATCAAAATACTGAATGAATGACAATGTATTGCAGAGAGTAACAGGATTTATGTCAGCCAATCATAGCAGCTTTTTAACCCTCATCCTTTTTCTTGAATTTCTTGTTCCACTAATAACACAAATTTAATTTTTTATAAGATTTCTAATAATAGGTGCACTCTATTAAATGTTTAAATACAGCAGAGGAGGTCCTTTTGTTTAATCCAGCCACAAAAGCCTAACAAGCCAGTGTACTCTTCATACCGGCCCCAAGCCTGGCTAAACAGAGATGGTTGCCAGGCAAATCACTGCACAGTGCACATGGAAAAGCCAAAAGGAAAAGGAAAGGAAATGCTTGTGTTTCAGCACAGCTCTCACTACATTGTGTTGCAAAAACTCAGATCATATCTTATTAACATATGTGGCCTCAGAACGCTCAGTTGCACGAACCTCCACCTCTCCCTGGAACCCTCTGCCCACTCTAGGAAGCACTGACCAATCAACAAGCCCTCTACATCCAGTCTACTCTCATTCATTTATCTATAAAATGGTGTTTGTTTCCACTGATTCCTCAGAGCTATTTTTCATTTTGTAGTAAAATGGCATCATACAAAAAGTTTAAGGAAATAAAAAGCTATTTTTCTATGTTTCTGTTCAAAATAGCGTTCTGCACTCTGCTGCCCTCTGCTGCCCTCTGCTGGTCTATTCACCTGTTTCTTTATGTCACCAGTAAAGTAATTATTAAAAATGCTTTTTTTTTGTCACATAATGTTTTTAAAGCTTGTAAAACATGCAATACTGTTCTAGATGTGACCAAGATTACCTTAAACATATAAATAAAAGCATAAAATAGGCCCTTTAAAGAAAATGTTGATATGTTGTTAAACAGGCCCAAGAGTTCGCCCTGTTTTTAATTGGCGATTATTAATTTGGTGATTATCCCGTGAATATTCAGGTTGTACATTGCCTCACACCCAAAACAGCTGAGAATGACTCCAGCCCCAACTACCTGTACAGGATAAGTTGAAGAAAATATATATTTCCCTCATTCTATTTTACTACTGTCACAACTGCATTAGTCACAGTTCTTTTTCACTGTGTCCTCTCACTCCACTCCACCCCCCCTTTACCCACTATTCCTCTCTGTCCCATCTTGGTCTCAGAATCCCCCCTTGGCTTGTGGGCCTCGTTGACATTAACCTGCAGCACTCACATTTTCCAGCAGTTCTCCATGTTGCTCTCCACATGTCAGAGTGGGAAGCTCTATGGCCCACATCCATCAGCAGTCTCCTGCCAGGATTTATGGGTGATGGAGTCCAAACCTGATCGCTCTAAATCAGTCTTGCTGGAGCCGACCCCTGGGCCGCTGTGGGATATAATGGATGAGCATCGATGCACTCTCGCCCCGCCCCGACTCACTCCTTTCACCTCTCCCCTCACCCGTACGCTGCCCACTCCCCCACCCCCCTCCCCTCTAGCCCTCAGCACCACTTCTTTCCTGTTCCTCAGCATCCCTGGCTCGTCCGGCTCATTCATTTCAACCTAATGGAGATTTGGTTTCCAAAAATTGATGAGGCAGAATCAGTTGCGGAAACATGCGCGAGCACATGTACTCGCCTGCACTGACAGAGGTGGAAGCTCATCACTCATCACTGTGTGGAAGGGAGCTTTATTTGGCCTAATTAATCCTGACAGTGTAGTAATAGGAGGCAGTGCCCTTCAGAGAGAGATGAGAGGTGCCAATTAACACTGATCAGTCATCAGTGCCACACAAAACCTGTTTGAATGACAAAGATCAGTACAGTTCCCCATCAGTAGGTAAATAATTAACACTTTAATATCATCCAAATAAAAACTTTCTATTAATATTTAATAATCTTACCTTAAAAAAAACGTTTTGATTAAACTTCTTGGTATTTATTTTCCACATACTTCACATTACATTAAGGCAACTATTCCAAGCGTTCTCTACAAAGTAAAAGTAACCCCTTTGAGGGCAGACTGCTGTGACTATAGAAGTAGCTCACAAGCACAGAGTATGACTGACAAGTTATGTCTTTTTCTATGTATTTTGAGTATGTTCACTCAAGTCTACCAATGGCAGGGTCCTTCAAATTCTCATAACCCAACCATGGTCTTCACATAAACAAAATGCAGTCCACAGTGAAGTAATGACAGGTATGATCACAGTCTAACAGAAACAGTCTTTGAGCCAAATTACACCAAACCCTTGTGGCCTACATATAGTCTTGTGACTGAGGGACTTTTGAGGTGAAAGTTCAAACTGTGTTCACTGGTTTACTGTACGTTGTATATGGGAGTTATTTGATATATTTACTTGGCCTGTTCACCTTCTAACCTGCCTCTATATAGAGACAGTTACCTAAAGCTCCCACACTAACCACACACACACACGTTTACTTCCCAACTGGAACATGTGAAGTAATATTGCCCTGCGGCTCACCAAACAGGTCCAGAGCCTAATAAAGACTTTAGAGTGTGAAGGAAACAGCTCGGACACCTCTGCGGCTCCCAGCGCAGGGGTCAGAGGTCACAGAAGCCTGTAGCTCTCAGTGGTCCAGGGGAGCTCGGCCGCTTGAACCTGTAATATGCCGCTCTCTCCCATGGTGCCACTTGTTGGGTTTGAGAGCAGGGGAAATTACACCTGCTCTACGGCTCGAAACCAGAAGTGACACGCCGAGACAAGCGGGCCTGGGGATTACAGATGGACAGACGGAGAGATGTATGAACAAACTGGTATTGGTATTGCAGTGGTGAGTTTGTACACAGTATTATACCTGTGTCAGTTTACTACAGGGTTTTAGTTGAGGGCACTGTCAGTTGCTAAGAAGTTTTACATGGCAAGAAAATCAAATATAAGATACAGATATACACGTATTAGGAAAATATATGTAAATATGTTGTGCCACAGTTTAGCTCAGTTGATAGACCATGTGGCGCATACACAAAGCAACTACAGCGTCCCCCAGTGCTTTCCATTTTTGTGATTTCAAAAATCTCTGTACATGGTAACTGGCATAACTTCTTCTGCTGTGTATAAGCTAAACTTGTGTTCTTCTTCTTTCCTCTTGGCTTCTCCCTTCCACAGTCGCCACAGTGAATCATCTGCCCCCTAATGTGCAGTGATTTACATATTGATTTCATATACATTTGTACACTTCTTCTGCCTTTCCTGACGTCACCCTCTCCATTTCTCCATGCTTGGGACTGGCACAAAAAGAACACTGGTTTGTGACTGTTTGTGGCTGGATTATAAGCTAAACTTCTTATTGTGGCATCATACAAAATGTTTATGGAGTGAGAAGCTCTTTTTCTTTGATTATGTTCAAAAGACACTCCTCTGCCCTCTGCTGGTCTCTTCACCTTTTTATTTATGGTACCAGTAGAGTTCTTATTAATTTTTTTTTTCTTTTAGTCAGATAATGGGCTAATTAAGAGTTGTAAAATGTGCCATGCTGTTCTAGAGAAGACCAAGATTGGTTTAAAAATATGAATAAAAACTAAATATAATCTAAATATAATCTAATATAAATATATGAATAAAAAATAATATAATCCCTTTCAAAATAATATTTCTAAATGTGTTGCTACTTTGTAGCCCTAAAAAAAATGCAGATTTGTCAAAAAAAAGTTTGACGTGTGACAGTAAAACATGTTTATTAGCAAAGAAATATCTATTGTACTATTTCTTTATTGCTGCATGTTTGCATTGTGTGGGAGTGGGGTATGCATAAGTGTGTGTGCTGATGCATCACCTCCCCACCACAACATTTTACAGGCCATTAAAATCCTGCTAGTGTTGTTAGTGTATGAGCAGCCCAAATAGCGGTAACAAATTAACCATCTTGCACGTTGCTTACATTTTCCACACCAAAGTGAGTTGCTTGAAACAAATAATGAAGAATGTGAGCATTCTAAACACATGCATAGCATAAGTAATATAGTGATTCATTCAGATGCTGGACACAAAATCAATGCCATGTAACACAGCCATGTAAGAGACATTATGGATGCATTATGCTGCTCTTAGAGTAGGACTAATCATGAGAGTTTGTAGACCCACATACAGTAAGTTGGATAAGTAAATATTTCATCTACATATTTTACCAACAAGATTTACAGATGAGAGCTGAGAGATATACACTCACCCTCCACTTTGTTAAGTACATCTGTTCAGCTGTATTAATGCAAATAGCTAATCAGCCAATCAGATGGCAGTAATGCATTGACATATCAAGACTGCTGAATTTCAAAATAAGTATCAGAATGAGTAAGAACGCCGATATTTGCTGCCACATTTAAACAAAGACATTGTATCCACAGTCAGTATTTACGCTTCTCTGGGCGCTATCAGTAGCATTAGCCACAACAAAGGAAACAGTGTGACGCTTGGAGAAAGCTAATTTCTGCAAAATTCGATTTTACAATTTGGCTATTTTTGACATCGTCCAAATTTAAAAAATGTAAATTTATCAAATGAATATGATTTATCGGACAGCGTTACAAGGAATTGGCATGAGTGTCTTTGTTGGAATTTAGAAATATGGGTCCCAAGGAAATAGTTTGGGATTGTATTTAAGGACAGAAAGATTGCAGCTCAGAAATCTGCAGCAGCTGAAAGTCTGCATAAGAGTCAGTTTGGACCAAATTCTGAGTGTTTCCAGCACCAAGAATCAAGACAAGGCTCAATATAGCACTAGCAATGTGTACCTAATAAACAGGCCAAGGTGTGCATACAGGACTGAATGAGACAGGTAAAAATGCAATGTATCAAAGTATCCCAGTTAAGCATTAGTCACGTGAGGCCTAACTACGCCACCAGCACTCAGCCGCTCTCCAAATGAATCCCCCTCTCGGTGTGCTTGATTTATGGACCTGTAAAAAGACACGTTGTTTTTAATCTACTGCTGCCTGAATCTGCCGCTCTAATCAAATGTGGATATGTGTGTCTGTTTGTTTGTGTGTGCGGTTTGTCCTGATAATGATGTATGGGCTTGGGTCCGATTCTTTGAGCATGAATTTTCTCTCTGATAAATATGCGTTCAGTTATGCAGACTGATTAAGCTGTAAACCAGTGTTAACTCTGTGTCATAGCACATTTTATACACATGTATATCCATACTTTCATCTGCAGAAAGTTGCAGGTATTGCGGCTCCTATAGGAAATAAATGAGTTTGGCCAGGGCAGAGTAGACTAGAGTGGAGTGAACACAAGACAAGGCCTAATTAGCAAAGGCAACATGAAGTGTAGTTTAGTGATGCTACATGTTTATATAACGTTCAATATTAAACTGAATAGGACTATTTAAGTTTTAGGTTGTTTTTTTTTTGTTTTGTTTTGTTTTGTTTTTTTTGTGGAGAGCATGTATATTGAACTATGGCTATTTATTTAGTTTTTGCCTTGCCATTAAAAATCTTGAATATTCGGCTTGGTAAAAAAATATACATATATATTCATTCATTCATTCACTCGTACTGGTCACAGGAGACTGGAGACTATTCTAGTGTAATCAAATGAAAAGCAGTTTACATCAAGGACAACTGACACTGCCCTGCCACAGTTATTCACAAGGCCAATATTGGCTTTTTGTCCAATGGTTTTAAAGACGACAGAGAAATGTTTACAATCTAAAATGTCACTAATAACAGGAAGAGTACGACATGTAAACTTAAACTGCATGGCCATTATACAGTACAACTTGCTTGCTGAGAGGCAGGAGCATTAAAGGGGCTATATTTTGCTTTTAATCATATTTTTAAACCAACCAGTCACCTCTAGAACAGCAGTGCACGTTTTACAACCTTTAAAAACAATATCTGACTAAAGAGAATGTTTTTAGCAAGTACTCTACTATGCTATAAAGAAACAGGTGAAAATACAAGCAGAGGGCAGCTCTGTTGCGGTCTTTCGAACATAATTCGCAAAAAAAGCACTTCACTTCCTGAAACATTTTGTATGATGCCATTTTGCCACTATAAAATGAAAAATAGTTGTCAGGAATCAGTGGAAACAGAGCTGTACACTGTTATTTGGATTGGAGTGGGCAGGGATTCATGGGAGAGATGGGGGACCATAACACAATTAATTTGTCCAAAAAAGCTGTTAAACTTGAAAAATTGGCGAAATATGTTTGTGGCTTTGCCTTTTTAGATAAATGATTTTGATTGAAATTAATTGTGCTCCGGTCACGAGTTACCCCATAGATGATTTGCCTCCATGGAGCTTTTAAACTCTTAATATACATATTTTTCTCAAAGTCTATTGGGGAAATGGATGGGAAATTTACTTCTGGCACCAGAGAGAGACAGGCACTGTTGAGCTCCATTGCCAATAGTGGATGAATTTGAGAGAGCATGGTGTCTGCGTATATCTTTGTGTTAGCCCTGCGACTAACTGGCCACTGTACAAGCCATACCCCACCTAAGGCCCATAATTACAAGGATAGGCTCCAGTACCCACAAACCCAAACGGGAATAAATGGAAGAATTAATGAATTCCACCTCTCACTAATTCCCTCTTACATGGTTTAACCTACTCTAACCAGATTCACCAGCTTCACATGCTCAAGACTTCTGGTAATGTTAAGGGGAAGACCTTTATGAGTGGTTCACTGTTCATCGAAGGCCTGTAAAATTCCAATCAAAACATGTGTTATTAGAGTCAATAGTTAATATAATACAATTAGAATTTACAGAACAATGCACTAACACTAAGAATGTACTTATGAATTAAAACAGGCTCCTCCAAACAGCCTTAGACGTTCAAACCTCCAGACACAGAATTACATCTAATTAGCCTAGTGTGTCTGCCGTGAACTTTATCATGAGATCACAGAGACGCTGCTCATTTCAAATTACACTAAAGACGCTTAAAGAGCTCTGGGTAATAGCAGATAAATGTTATAGCCCGCTGCCAGATGGTTCCTGCATTCAACATTAGCGCTTGTTTGGCAGACATCAACGTAAGCCCTGGGTTTATTTGGCCGGAGCTCATCACGAGTGGCCAATCTCCTGATTTAAAACATTAAGCGCGCTCGTTGGACTTGTCTCTCTGTGGTCAGCACTTCTCAAGACTTCAATAAAAAACATTCTCAGCTGGCACGGGCAGAAAAGAGACGGGAGAGTGAAAGAGATCCGTGGCACCTCTCACCTCACTCATCATAAAAAGGGGCTCGTCCCAGGGCTACGGCGGCGCTTCAGAGGCACCGGTGAGCGATGGGGACCTGTCAGCTTCAAACAACAAAGAGGTGCCGCCTTACACATCCTTCCTCCACCTGTCCCCTTCAGTGGCACCAACATCATTTAAATCATTTAAATCCTCCCCAACATGACCTATGGCAAGTGACCCGTCATCCCGACGCCGGCACCTCCATGTGAAGCCGGGCCCGCCGAAGTGCTTATTTAGCAGAAAATAGCAGCCGGGCTAACTATGTGATTTATTCAAAATTATTCCTCCAACGGCGCTCCTTCACACAGAGCGTTTGCCCATAGTTCAATGTGGTCCAGGCAATTAGGGGGCCGGCCACACCTCATCAGAAGACAGAGCACCTGGCTGGAGCAGACAGACAGAAGGCGGAGGAGAGGAGGAGGAGAAAAGGAGAGAAAGTGGAGTGGCTACACGGATTTCTTTCCACTACGGCCGCGAATAACTAAGCAGAGAGGTGAGGAAGAGTGAGGCGGTGAGGAATGCAAGCCAGGCACTTTAGGATTCATTTAGGTTCCCCATCTCCCTGGTCACTTTATTAGCAGTCTGGGAAGAGTGATGCATGTCCCAAAGCTATGCAAAATGCATAATCAAGCATTTAAATACACACCACGTGAATGGGTGGGTGCGGCGCGCATTAAACTGCACATACATAGCCCTGCATATATGCTATACATAGAGTGGATTACATATATGCACAATCATACAAGCATGTGCACACAAAATGCTTACTAGTGGAAAACTGTGTGGTATTCAACTTTACACTAACAGTCACTCCAAAGTATTCCCAGAAGCCACATTGCCACTACAGCGATGTACAGAAATTCTCAGAGGTGTATTTGAGTAAATCTGGAGCTTTGTGTGGTCGCTTGTTGGAGAAGTGGGATAAATGTACTGAAAAGGGTGTTTTCTCATCAAATTTACATACTGCAATTGTCCCTCGATTTCATTCATCCTTCTTTACTCAGCGCAGTGTAGATGGTAGTTAGGGATGTGGGATCTTCTTATTCCCAGTTTACAGACAGACTGCAGGCAAGTAACAAACAAAGAACCAAGTAAATGAGTAAAAAATATGAGGTCGTTCCCCTGAGAGGCAGACATACTACAAATACATTTGCACAATGGCTTGTTCTGGAAGCAATTGGGGAAATCCACAGTGCTTACAATGATAAGCTTCTAAGACTTTGGAGTGTGGCGTATTAATAGTCTGAGAAAACAAAAATGTAATTATAATTTTATTAGACATAAAGCTGTACTACCTGATTTCTTTTTCCTTGTATTTTGGTAAAGATAATTATTTAATTATTAGTACAACATAACAGAAGTCATCTGAGAAAAAAATGAGACTTTGAAGTCACCTGTGGGCTGTATTATAAGAGTTTAACCAATCACATGCTTTCATTGAACAGGAGCACTCTGATTGGTCAATACATCCTTTATCTATCCAGAACTAAAATCTATCAGGAATAATGTGAAGGAGCTATTGTTTTATTTCAAAATGTATAGCTTGTTCACAGTATTTTTTATTTATTTATTTATTTTATTTTAAAGAATTAAAAGCAAACTCCAGATCTCTGCTATGTTATTGTGATAGCTCCTGGCTTGTGTACATACTTCCAGGTTTGTGTGAGACTGTGATAGCGCATCGCAAACGAGAGCAATTAGGAAAAGGGAGTGCATCATTCAAACTCAACATTTTTTTAGACACATCACTTTTACAGTCACAAAATCAGGTTGTGCAGCTTTAAAATATTCAGTCAACTTTTAGGCTGAAAGGTTATAAAACATAAATGATCCTAAAATACAGTTCTTAACTTCATGTGTACTCTTTTTAACATATTGCTGCATATGGCACTACCTCCATTACAAGAACCTAGGTTGTGGCATGCTGCACACCAAAAGCCACAGACAAGGTGCTACAAGTTGCAAAAAGTAGTGGGCTAGGGCAGTGTGGCCATGTTTAGGTTAGAAAACGTAACACTGACTGCATGGAAAAATACAAATATGAATTTACTCAGAGGACAAAAATGGGGTAAATTAGTGGGCTCTTGATATGCATAAAAATGTATTTTAGCCAAGTTGTGACATGCTATGTGGCAGATGCCACACTGCACATAAAGTAACAAGAAATAATTTTAATTGTATTTGTATTATTTATCTTCTATCTGTAACAAAAATGGTCATTAAAATTTGTAAATGGGGGTAAAATATAAATTGTAGGATATGAAACAGTATACTATAATTTTGGCAGCAAATAAATCTTTTTCACACCCACACAGTGACTTGGGAAATGTAGCCAATTTATTAAATCATTTTGAGGAGAAGAGAAGTGTCGTGTTAATGGTAAAATTAAGAGAACAAGTCTTCTGAGGCCGGTTTGAAAGTAAAGAATGCACAAGAGTGAGAAGGGAAGAGTGACTAAAAGAGCAGCATCCTGAGGCCCCCGAGGCAGCTGCAGCCGACCAGCTCAGCGTTTTACACGTGTCTCTTCCTGTCGTCCTCAGAGAGAGGAGAGAGAGAGGAGTGGGCCGGGGCAGTGTGGCTAGAGGGGCACGGCTCTGTCAGTCAGGGTTATACACCGGCCAACAGACAAATGGAAGCTCCCAACACATCTGGGCCACATCTGCCGTGCCCAGGTTAAAACAAAAGAGGTAACACTGTATGAAAAAATATGCCTGAAATCATCAAGCAAAGTAAAGCCATAAATGTTAAATCAAAGACAGAAAGAACAAGTTGCCAAGTAACATCAATATTATGCCCCACAATGTGCAATATTTGTCTTTTAAGCTTATCTGTTAGGTTTAAGTATGTGAAATAGAAGGAACCAAAAATACAACTTTTTTCATATCAGCAGGAGGACTAACACAATAATGTACCTGTGGAAATACATCAGAGCACTGTGTGTGAGTATTTAGCAGAGGATATGTCTATCTCACAGCAGACTGTCTGTCTGGATAAGTGACCGCTGCTTATCGGCCGGTCGGCCTGTCTCGCTCTGGCCTGTGTTAATGTTGTTGTTTGACATTGCGAGCAGCAGGCTTGTTCTCCCAGCAGCCTCGGTGGACACTGAGCTTTAGCCTAATTGGTTCCAGAGCAGACCCTGACAGAATTCTCCTCAGCGGTACATAGCCATATTAATACCCCCACCACACGCCCCACACAACTAAAACAAGCACAGCAATCAGTGGCTGGCTCGCTAATTAACGCCTTTACAAAGCATCTCATTAGCATGTGCTGTACAAAGGGGCAGTGGGTGAAATAAGCATTTTGGATAAAAAGACTGAAATTACTAAATAAGACCATGGCACACGTGTGTGAGTGTTTTATTCTAGTCAAGGGCCAAGGGCCTTGGTTGGCCCACTAAACAGTGGGCTGCCTCTCAGGGGAGTTCATTACAGCTCTCTGAGGGAGGCATCGGAGTCAAAGATAAGCAGAATTTTAAAGGCAATCAGGAAAAATAAATCTCCGGCACACGGGCAACACTTTGGTTGTTAACCAGCAACTTAACCTGCCTGCACTGTGAGTGGAATAGAGATAGATAGATCGGCCACTGTGGGAAACAAGGATACTTCTGGACTTATTGTGACTCAACAATAAGGACTGTATAGAGAAACTACTACAGAGAGCTCTATTATAAGTGCAAGTCACTTTAGTACACTGAAGTAGCAAAAGTACAATGTATGCATCTCATTTAGTCTCAGCACATTTCCAAGCTCACTTCTGCAGGCCAACTCCACTCCTGGTTTTACAGTGGCTCCATCACAGCCTGTAAAAACACCCCCCTTTGAACCCAATAAAGGCAACCAGCATCAAGCTTATTGTAAAAGCCAATCATAGTGTAAATGTTTATCCCTGCTCTCCACTCTAAACTCCCCTAATGAGCCTGCTGGAGGGCTCTCATCTCACAGCACAAATACAGGCTGGCAAAACAGCCCATTCTGCTCCGATTAGGCCGGCCGAGCAGACGCGGCTCCAGTCCCATCACCAACACAGTGTGCGGCAAAAGCCCAGCAAGGATCTCCTCACACATGATTAAAAACACAAAGTAGTCCAACTTTCGGAAAGGTA
The DNA here is from genome assembly GCA_020698575.1 of Bostrychus sinensis. Lineage (NCBI taxonomy): Eukaryota > Metazoa > Chordata > Actinopteri > Gobiiformes > Eleotridae > Bostrychus > Bostrychus sinensis. The sequence goes on along the minus strand of CM036251.1, from coordinate 28,309,708 downwards.
AACAGGCTCCGTGAAGTCCGCTGTGGAAAATTAACATGGGCTAAATATAGAGACAAGTACTTCTGTGGTAGTTACATTGTTTAAAACTACATCAAGTCTAGAGTATTGTTCAGTTCATGGTGCGTGATTGGCTGGGAAGGATAAGCCCTCTGACTGTTCTGACCTCTCCATTATCCATCTATGACCTTTTATTATACCCACTGTCAGAACATAGCACTACTCTGAACTGCAGATAAACCATCTCTCTCCCCCCTCTCCGCACTTGCTCACACAGACAGCTAAAGTGAAAAGAGAAAGGCAGTCCACAGTTATCGTAAAGAAGGTAGTCAGAGGTCAGAGGTCGCATGCAATCGGGACAGGTCTTCCACTCCTGGCAGCGAGAGCGGAACTCTGGGAGCGAACTGGAAGTAGATAGAACGACCCCATTGTACAGCGACCCCCCAAAATATACCCTCTTATCAAAATGACCTTAGCGTGAGAGCATGGGAAGGCAAGCGGAGTTCATCCATCATCTTCCAGATTAATCCTCCTCGCTATTCTTCTCCTGAATCTATTAATAATGTCGCCCCAGGGAAGATTTATTCTGATATTGTGACTTTTATTCATTAGCCTATAACACTGGGAGATTTCCTTAAAAATACAGGTCAACCTTTGGGAACTGTAATTCGCAGATCAATCCTTTTTGAGCAAAATATTGAAGAGACACTATGTTAACTTTTTGCATAATATATATTTTTATAAATAATAAAATATAGCTTTGTATACTTAGGCACAAACTCATTCACTGACAGGAGAAAAGGAAGACACTGACTTGCTTCAAAACTACCTTCTACTTGCACTGGTAAAACTGCTTACATCAACTGCTTCTTTAGTCATGCCATAATGTGATTTAAAGAGGAACTCCACAGCTTTTTACCTTAAATAAACTATTTCAGAGTCTGTGTGATGGTTAAATGAGTTGTTGTGGGGTGAATACAGTGGCCTGGATTGCCCCCTGAAGTCTGTATGCTGAAAATAACACAATTAATATTTCAACACGATGCAAGAATGAGCGTCACTGACTTGGTCACACGAGAAAGCAGTGCTTGATTGTTATTGACTAAACAAGCTAGTGATGGCTTAATTTCTCAATTTTTGGTAGAAATGGCAGAAAAAAATGTTTGTGTGGAAGGAATAACGAAAGTAAAGTTGAGTGAGGGATTATATAGGAGTCAATTGGACTTGTGAGTATTTACAATAGTTCTTTACTCCGACATGTAGGGCAAGCTCCATAGAGGAAAACAAGCCAAAAACAGCGAAGAAACAAGCAAAAAATGTGTTATGTTCCACTTTAAAGATATACATGTTTTGACAATGTTTGACAAAAGTACTGCCATTACTTATTGTGACATAAAAAGTTCTTTGTGAGATGGACATGCGGATGTTGATATTGGAAAAACAATAAATTGCGCATCCCTCTGAACAGTCTTTTTCATTACCCAGAGAATATTCTGCTAGCAACCTAAAACAATTCCTGTAAATGAACACTACAAAGCAAGAAAACCTGACTAAACTAAATAGAAAATAGAACTAAATTATACAAACACTGAAAGTAAATTAGGCTAATGTATGGAGACAGCCAGCTAGAGTCACTAAGAGGCACAAAATAATGCTTAACTACTCCAGCCATGTATTCACACATGTATTCAAAGATGTACAGCATAGTCCTAATACAGTATGTTTGACAATGTAATAGCAAGCTGAGGATAGTACAAGACTTCTGTCTCACTAGTGTGACCAACACACAAGTCACCAAAACACTGACACTCTCTGTTTCTGTGGGGAATGTGTGGATCGTGATCATACGTACAGTACATACACCCACCTGGAGGTTATAACCTGCAGGTTGCCCTCATCGGGACATCATACATACAACCCTTCCAGTAAGATAAGTCATGGAGGATATTATGCATGTATTAAAGGGGCTTCTTCTGTGATAGGGGACATAGCCAGTTAAGTTATCTCCCTTGATTGGTTCAAATCCTTAAAGTTTTGCAGTAGCTTTAACTGAACAACTTTTCCTGTACCCTCTGTAAAATAGTCCAAAAAGTCAATAATCATTTAGTCTTTAGAATGTGTTCCTCTTTGTGGGCTGACTATATCTTGGACGGCTCTCTGACAGGTAAAGCTGCAAGAATCAATTTGTTTCCAAAATCCTGTATCTGGACCAGAGCTCTTCCTCGCTCGTTTAGACAAAGCGGCCACATTAATAGATGGGTACACTGGGTTTCACAGAGCTGCGCCGCACTGACAGCCCCAGGGGCACACTTCAATTAGAGACTTGGGTGAGTTTTAACACTGCGGATCTCCTCTGGCTCCCTTCAACCCCCCCCCCCCCCACAAACCCCTCTCCTCCTCCCCTCATCTCACTGGCTCCATATCAGCAGCAAGCACTCACTCTCCTCCTTCAAGTCCTGCTCTCTGTAATCAAGCCACTGCTAATGGCTTATTCTTTCTGCTCCAGCAGCCACATTTCACTTGTTTATTTTCCCACACTCGTAAATCTGGAGACGCGTCACAAGCGCAGCGATATTAGAGCAATAATCTCAGGTAATTATCAGATGCCCTCACTTGCTCTCCCCTCACTCTACCTCCCTCTTGCACTTTAAAGTCGTCACTGTTTCAAGCACACTTCTATACACAACGGGGGTGGGTCATCTCAGTGACTCACCTGGTGAAGCACTACTTAAGACTCCATTACAAATTTCCTATTTGTATCTTCTTTATTGTTCCATAAAAGATACAGTTTAAAATTTCATTAATTCATTCATCTTCTTCCACTGTCTGTTAGGGGTCGCAGGTTCTGGAGCTTATGCCAGTAACTATGGGCCTTGGGCAGGATACACCCTGGACAATGGCCAGTTAGTCAAAGCGCTGACACTTAGAGACACACTGACAGAAACCATTCACTTTCACATTCATTCACTGGGGGGCAATTTATAGGCAATTCTCCTCACACAGGGAGGACATGCAGACTCCACACAGAAAATTTGTGTGACAGCCGGCCCGGGGATTGATCTTACAACCTGCTTGCTCCGAACCAAGAGCACTAACCGCTCTGTAACCACACTCACCTAGTTTAAATTTATTTTATAATAATATCTGACAATTACCAATATATTTATAATAATATACCAATATAAAAATTTAAAAGATGCAAAATAGATTTGTTACATTTGTTGCATCTACTGTTTGTGTTTACACCTCAAAATTGCTGCGGTGTGATACTATCCTTTTATCTTGTATCTCAAATGGCAATATTTCATACAAAGTGCATTTGTCACATCATGTTAAATATCAATAGGAAGCACAGAATGCTTCAGCTTGTCTTTTGACAGCAACACAGAAAACATTTTTTTAAATCTGAGAAGAGATAGATAATCTTCTCTTTGGTGGCCACCAAACTGTAGAATAACCAACCCCTTCACACCTCAGCATTTTGGTGTAAATACGAAACAGAGGCAGCATGACTCTTGCATTTTCCAGGCCAGTTTTGACTGTTTGTTAGACAGAAGAATGATGTGGTTACCATGTTAACCTGTCTTGTTGTGAATATTCTATTTATCTGATTTTATTTCATTGAAGTTAAGTTCCAGACCAATAGCTTGAATAAAATATTTGTCACAAATATGTCACTCAGCTGAATAAAATAACATTAGCCCTGAATACTGCATGGGTGAAATGCCACTGCCACCTATGATGCCAAATTTAAACAAGCAGATATCCTTGTATAAATTGCCAAAATAGCAAACAAATCTAAAGAAAGTTTGGTATACTGGTATATTTTCCTTTTTTAACCCAACTACAGATACAGACCAAAAGCTCAGCAAAGATTAAAAAGACACAATACAATAAAAAGGACTACAACGACTTTCACTTAAATGTAAGTCATAAATCATATAGGGGGCTGTGTAGAGATTTTTTAATGAAAATTCTCTATATTGTGGATGTAATTACAATATTCACATTATCACTTACCCATTCGTCCTGAATGAGGCTCACGGCCTTCTTGGCCCGCATCAGGTTTCGACACGCCAGGATCACATGGGCCCCATGGAGCGCGAAGGACCTGGCCGTCTCAAAGCCTACAAGACAGACAGATGATTAAAAAAAAGAAGAACAGTTCAAAGATTAGTTTTCTCTAACGATAACTTTGATTCTCAGGCGTCTGGTCTAAAGGGGTGGAGGAATGGGGGGCTGGGTTGTGCAAGTTCCTATCAATTTTCCATATAATTTCTTTCATTGAGTAACTCAGTGGTCTCAGAATTAATCATTTCTCTCTGATGTGATGAAACCGATTGAATTATTAGTTCGAGACTTCATGAGATAAAGTTTGAGATCCAAGCTTTGTGCACTTAGGAAAGGTTAGTTGAAAAAGAGGTCACTGCTTGTTAATTACAGCTAATTGTGGAATGACGAGAGTAATTATGAAAACATGGCTCGTAATAAGGAGTCAGTGAACATTAGACAGACATGACATTCAAATCAAACCTTTATATTTTACAACATCAAAAGGCCTCCGATAAGAAACGAGGTCTCCAACAATTTATCAGTCTCAGGCCTCTACATCCGAATGGGAACATGTCTCGATAAAACTGACAAAAAGTACAGATAGACTGGGAGAAGTTCATTATTAAATCACAAGTCTAAATGGGTCATTTCCAGCCGTAGGTTGAATTAATTCACAAGATTAACTTTCTTTTTTTTTCCTTCGATGTATTTTTATTTCCTTTGACATTTACTGTCCTTTAGATCCTGCCCATTTTAGTCACAGCTAAATACAGACCCCGTCATAACATAGACATTTATACCTATGACAGACACTAAAAATCCTGGGACTATATCACTGGGCGGATTAATATAAAGCGTAATTAGATTATATGTCTTAATCTGATTTTCATTAAAAGGCAGAACTGGGAGGGGCTAATTGTGAGGAGAATGTTAGCGACTAATATCTATTAAAAGTCAAAATGGCTGTAGGATTGGAAGGCCTTTTCAGACAAGTCAAGCATGGAATTAAATTATATGACACCTTATTAGGTCTAATGGAGGGGATGGCGGTGGTGAGCGAGGCTCATTTGGCTCTCGGCAAAAAAAAAGGGCAATGAAAATAAAAACAATGTGACATGAACAAATGGGGCCTATGACTCTGAGCTTGGCAGCTTCAAACAGGAGCAAAGAAAAAAGTGAAAAAACACAGTATAGTCCTTTATCTAAATAAGAACTACCTAAGCTAATATGATATGATGGCTTAAATTAGGTTTTCTGTCATTCATTAAGGAGTCAAAGGGGCGTGTGCTGTGGCAAGCTTGTAAGGGAAAAGCCAATAGGTATAGTACTCGTATTCGTATTCATAAAAGTGGGCCAATACTAGCAACTGATACCACTTTACAGTGCTGTCACATGACATTCACCTCTCAGCTGAGCAGTGAAAAACCTGTGGAAGGATTTCAAAGTGAACTGTATGGAGATAAAAGCAAAGCTGACTCTACATTCTGCTCAACCAGACTTATCCCAAATCATACACAAGTCCTAAAACTTAAGCAGTTGAACCTTTTTTCTCCTAATTGTCCAAAAAATGATACCAGCGTGGAGTCTGAAACAGTTGTCTGATAAAACATAAGGAGTACGGTTGCTAATTATGTTAGCTGCTGTATGTCTTGACAAATCTCTGCTGGTTATGCTCAGATGCTCAATCTGTCTTGAAAATTATTTTAGCAACTGAATAATGGAGAATCTAAGCTTTCAAATAATAACAGTCCATGTTGAGCAAAGTTTAGCTGTGATTAGTTGTGTTCAAACCACTCTGTTGTAAAAATAACTTAGAAACGGTGAGCAGGGACAGACGGCAAAAAGATGACACGATATGGGATGAATGAGATTAGTGTAACTGTATAAACTATATACAATATAAAATATAGAGTAACCCCTATATAAGTACTTGTATTGGTACTCAATATCGGCGAGTACTCAAATGGAAGTACTTGTACTCGTATTGGTTTGAAAAAAAGTGGTGTTGGTGCATCCCTAGATAGGATGATACGCTTTTGTCACAATGTGATACTATCACAATACTTGCTGGTGCTGATATGATTGCGATACAACACGTATAGTGATTCAGTATTATCAATTGCTGTGATTATTTCTCTTTTAGAAAGAAAAACACAGGTAATATTTCAAAAAGTGAGTTTATTTAGAAATACTAATTATTTCTGTGATAGTGTTTAGTAAACCAAGTGCTTAGGAGTGCAGTGCTGCCCTCTATAGTCATGGCAAAATTCTTGACTTTTGAACAAAAGTATCTAAAGTATTGATATCAGGCAAAAGTATCAATACATATTGTGTTATAGTTTCTTTCATGTCATTTAAGTCTTCTGAACCAACAGAATTTAGTTTCAGGTCTAAAACTACTCCTTCCTAGAAGCATATAAACCAGCTCTCTTACCAGTTCAATTTCAGAATTGAGAAAGCCTCTTTCATAAGAGGTAAAACGTCTTCTACTTTTAAAAACCAAGTCCAGATGACTTCTTATTAACCTTTTGTTGTGATTCAATTAGCCTGGATGAGTGAGAGTTGTCACAGACTCTGAAATTTATGACAAAAAAATCACAGCACTAGTATTTAGAATAGCACACACTATCAAGCATTAGTATTAGTAAGTATTAGTAAAAGAGTAGTAAGCACTTAAATTATTATTTACAAAGTATTAATTTAACATAAATAAACACCACTGAGTTACAAACGTTGTTGTAAATGTTAAGTTCTTGAGTAATAGGCTCATATAAATCAATGCAAATTATAAACATCAGTGTCAATGCAGTATCTAAAATCTATTTAATCAGTAAAATATTATTAATTACATATTTACTAATGTTTTTCTGCAGCTTTACAGTGGTGAGTTATTCTAACCTCTGCATATTGCACTATTGCACATGAGAGCCCAGACATAAGAATTTACCACCAACCACCATACAAATGAAAATACATACATGTAACAATAAAATATGCACAAAATATTTTTCTCAATCCTAAAAATAGACCAAAGCATGCTGAGATTTTTTTTCCTTCTCATTGAACAAGGGGTTCTGCCTGCCCTGTAAACAACAACAGCTCCCCCTCACTTGTTGTGTGTACAAACCATGAAAGTGAAATTAATCGACGCCAGTGTTTTCCATAATGGAGAACAAATTAGAATATGGCAGCGACAATGGCAGCCGCCGAGAAGCCGTGTATTTGCAATGACAAATAACAAGGGCTTGACATTAATTGTGAAATAACGAGAGTCGCGTTGGCGTACACAAGATCCCCGCCCTCTTGCCCGTGTTGCCGGTGGAGAGGGCCGTACTCAAATGAGTTTCTGGTCAGGTGTACAACACAGGCAGCCTGTAACGCCGTTGTACCGCGATGGTGAAACATGACGAGGGGTCAGACGGGGGTTTCCTCGGCTTCAGTGGATCAACACGCGCCATGAGCTGTTTTACAACACACGAGAGGCAGGAGAAGCAGGGGTAACTGTGTGGGGAGAAATACAAGTGTGCATTTTGACTAGAGTATGTGCAACAGATGAGGAGTACAGAAATTATGCAGTTGCACTGTGCCCCCAGATGCATACTGTATATAAAATTATATCTAAAATTGGACTTCGTCCTACAGTCATGGTTGGGTCTGATGGCGATTTCACCTTCAAAAGAAAATAAATAAATTCAGTTCAGAAATATTTTCCTACTGAATGCCAGAATGTCTGCTCATAAAATAGGCTTCTCCAGTGTGCTCCTCCAGCAGTACTCAGTTTGTTTCAGCATGTTCTATGAAGCCTAAAATATCACTATGGTTATGTCATCACCCAAAAGATTATGACTTTGGTAAACAATATTTACTATCAAAACAATCTATTTTACGTTAATGTTATGATATTAGATATGGGTATTGGCTTTGAAAATAAAATTTACATTTGTTTTTTTATAACAATGTACATTTTTTACACAGTTCTTTTAAGTAATATTGTCATAAAAAGTGTATGCATTATTATTGTTTTTCAATATCTGCAAAAAGCATCAACACACAGTGAATTAAACATGTTGTTCAGCTAACATATTAGAAGAAATTATGCAAACCAGAAGCTGTCTTTGATAAAAAGAGATGAATGCAAAGAGTGTAATTTTGATATGATTAGACACAAAATGTAAACAGCTGTGACTGATACATTTCATTGTCTTCACTTAAGTACAGCACTATGAAATTTTACAAAATGCAAATTTGAAGTTGTGATTGTCAAAGGATTTTGACGAGCAAAGTGTAAACGCCTGGCACTTTGAATACCATGACATAATTGCAGCTCAAGCAGTAGGAGTAGAACATATTGCACATACTGTACATGTTAATACTGCAATAACAATAAACTTGCATTACATTCCGCAGCCCTACAAAACAACCTAAATGGCTTAGCAATTGTTGAAAATGTGCTTTAGTGTAATGTATAAAAATGCATAAAAAATGTGTAAAAATATCTATTAAGCAGTGAATGCTCTTCATGGTACATTAGGATCCTGGCCCCTCTGATATCCCACAATAATGAGTGTGATTTAGTGATTTCACGCTTTGTTTGTCCTGGCTGGCCCGCCGCCCCTCTCCGGATCCCCCCGTACACAGGTGTATTGGCTCAGTGTAATGAGATCATTACCACCCTCGTCACTAAACGTGTTTATTTGCCAAACGCGGCTGCCTTCTCCTTATACCTCTCTTGATCTGCATCCAAACAGGCATTTAACTAAAATAAGCTCTGTTGTACAATTGGGCAAACAGGAGTCAATTCAGATCATTTTAAGACTTGTGGGTTCACATTTTCCCGCAATCCTCTCTGGCCACAAATGAAATTATGCACAAAAAGCATGGGAGCAGGGCAGAACGTGATTGCCTACCCAGTGCATTATGTATACTATAACTTGGCTTTAGAAAAGAAATACTTTCAATAAGATGTATGCAGATGTCTTCGCCCTGATCCATTGCTCATCCGCATAGCCACACTCTTCCTTTCACTGGCCTTTTACTATCCAATTAACACAATTTACTGCTGCCCATTAAGTATCTAAATAGTGACGGTGCATTTTAAGTGTGAAACGATGTTGTAGCTTTAAAGTTTCCGCTCGAGAATAATAAAGTAGAGTGTGGACTGGTATGGGCAAGTACTCCAACAATATATCACACAGAACAGTGGTATTAACTTGTAAAGGAACATGAAATTTAAAACAGACAACATACACACTTAAACCTTTTGTGTTGGTTGCTCTTGTCATTAACAAAATCTTTAATGGGGCTACATTATACATTATACAGAATTTTTCTAAGCTTTCTGCCATGTTATAATGTTAACCCCTCATCAAAAACATACTTGAAGTTGAAGTGTTTTGTTTAATTCATGCCTGTTTAAGTAATCCTCTATTCTCTGGCACGGCCGTTCTGAGGCCTCAAAACACTTTGTTGTACAAACCTCCGCCTCTCCCACAAAGTCCCACCCACACAGGTCAGGAAGCACTGACCAATCAACCTCTACATCCAGTCTGCTCTCATTCATCCTGGATCCTCATTCAACTCGACCATAGAAGAAGTTATTTTGTTGTCCATCTGAAATTAGCAGCAGAGTGGCATAATTTTCCCATTCATCCAAAATAAAAAGCTGGGTCATTAATTGTAGTAGTAGTAGTAGTAGTAGTAGTAGTAGTAGTAGTAGTAGTAGTAGTAGTAGTAGTAGGGAGGGCACCACCCCTAAACTCTTTCTGCCTTTTCCAGATCCCCTCTCATTCTCCTGCATTAATCCAATAGGACGGTTGTCAGAGTTGTCAGCCTAAAAGTGGGATCTATGATTAGTAATTACAGTGCATGGTTGAGCTGCTATACCAGTACACAATAGACTGCCTCTATAACCCCTCCATGCCCCCCCTGATACTGCCTCTGATCCCCTGTGACAATCTCCAACTCCTAACCTCCACTCATCGCTGTTTTTGGTGCATCCGGCTTAACCCAGTAGTGCAGAGTGGCGATACTTTCACACAAAAAATACAAATTTTAATATTTTAGACCTCAAGATCAGAGGTTGGATGTCGTAGTAGTGATAGTAGGAAGAGGATGAATAGAAAGAGCACTAGGAGTGGCAGTAGTTGCAGTAGTAAAGGAGTTACAATAGTAGCAGTAGAAGGAATAGTAGGAGTGGCAGTAGTTGAAATAGTAATAGTATAGATGAGAGACAAAACAAACCAGCCGCAAACAGAAGTGAAGCTGGTTGTATGAGGCCAAGCACTGCTACGATCGGCTTTGTACTTTCAATAATAAAAGAAAAACCCAATTTGAGATTTTAATTGCTTGCTCACAGACAAAAAAAGGAAGAAATTTGTAGCCTCAGGAAGGAAGGATTAAATGACCGGTTAGACCCCAGTTTACTGTATAATTACAGTAGTATCCATGTGTCAGATGTGTACACATTTAAAAGTGGCAAGTCACTCTGTTCGTGTTTATATCTGAATCAATAATCCTACCATATAAAACATTAATTTACTTCACTTTAGTTAGTTTCAAGATTAAAAATGGCTATTTGACACAATGGTTTTATAAGTTTTTTTAAAGGGCACAGATCTGTTTAATATAATGTTGATGTCGTTTCAGTCCGGACCTAAATTAACACTAAACTCATTTAAGTAAGCCAACATTTTACTGATACTGTATTTGTCATGAATTATGTTAAATGACATATACTGTTGTTGTACTAAATTACGTCCACTACATGGGGTCGTTCACACGTGACAGAGGCAGCTAAGTTAGCAATCGGCCCTATTTCACTAAGTTTCTTCAAATAATGACACTGATCTTTCATTGTCAGTGAGGAAATAGAACCCTTAGCTTAACTGGCCTTTTTTTTTTTTCTGCTTCTGGGAGTTTGTGTTTAGTTTTTTGAGTCCCGAAGGACAAAAGATTTGACTATTTGTATTTGCCGCCATTGAGTGAATAGGTATGTTTTCACCCATAAGGGGGCAGGGACTTGGCGCAACAGTAAAGTACGCGGATGGTTGCTCTTATCTATAGTAGTAACAACAGTAGCAATAGTAGTAGGTGATAGTTGTAGTAGTAGAAGGAGGAGAGAAGAAAAGTAAAGTAATAGCACTAGCAGTAGCAACTAGTAGTAGTAGTAGCGGTAGGAGTAGTAGTTGTTGTATTGGTAGTATTACAGTATTGGTAGTAGTAATAGAACAGCAGCAGCAGCAGGAAAAGAAGTAGTTGTAGATTTTACTGTATGATTAACTAAATTTTAGCTTTAATTTCTACTAATACTTACTAGTACTACTATTTTGAAATACTTTTACTTGAGTATAGATTTGAAGTACTTCTTTCACCACTCCTTATATCTTTAAACATACTCGGGCACAAACAGACTGCTTGTGTCCGCTTGTCTCTGGAGTATTAGGACTACTTTCATTGCTGTCATCAAAATCCCCATCATGTAACTTTCATCCCCTCATCATGTGCAGACCGTAAATGGGATAGGCCTATAAACTACATGAGTACACACAATAACCCCATGCCCTTTTGTTTTATTTTACCTACAGCCTAAGCACATATGTATCCCAGCCTCTCTCTGAGTATGCAGCTTCTATTATATTAGCTTTGTAATCATTATTGAACCCTTCTGGCCCGCCCAAGCACGCACGTCGCACCGGTTTGGGCGTGCATAGCAAATTTCATTCAAGGTTAATAAAGTTGAATAATTTGGCTAACCAACCAGAACTGGTTCTCATTACGTAGCCGATAAACACATTTATCAGAGATGCCAGTTTAAAATAAAACTCTCCTTCGATTTGCTTACGGGCCGGGCTGACAGACAGACACGTGGTGGAGACAGTGGGACACAGGGAGGTGGTCGCTGAGTGGACAATGCAATTAAATTGTAGCAGGTTTGTGGGTATAAGCAAAAACATAGTATGTATGCAGTTTTTTTACTTACATTGGAGGAAAACTGTTTAAACACACAACAGCATATTATAATAAGATCAAAAAAGTCGCTTTCAGCTGCTCACTTACAGGGCTCACCACAGTAAATCAGGGGCAATTTGAACATTTGTCTAGGGCCACAAGGGGCCCAAAAATTAAACCTCCCTAAGGTTCAATTGTATAGGGGAATCTTCACTCAGGAGGTTTTGTCCAGGGCCCCATGAAGTCAGTCAGCAAGCCTGCTGTATTATTATTTTAAAAGGGAACCAAGGTAACTTTGCTCTTATCTTCGTTATTTTGGTCGCATTTTTCTCTATGGAGCTCCCACTTAGTAAAGCACTACCTTAAAAGTAGTGCCTCCTGCTTGACTCACGCTTTTCTCCTCCTCATATATGTACTAAGAAATAAAGCCATCGCTAGCTTGTTGTTATGGCTAACCGTGAAGTGTCGCCTTCTCATGAGACACAAAACTACACCTGGGGCAGTGTAACTATTCTTGCAAGTCTGTTTTTTGGGGGGGGGGTTTGGGTTGTTGTTTTTTTTTTTTTTGTTTGTTTGTTTGTTTGTTTTTTGTTTTGTTTTGTTTTGTTTTTTTATCAAGATAGGCCAGGGTGAAATGCAGGATGCTTTATTCACCCTGCAAAAAGTCATTTAGCCATCACACCAATCTTCAAAACTGTTAAATTAAGGTTAAAAAGTAACATTGTTCCAGCTTGTTAACAACTTCTACATTTGCAAACTTTGCAAAAAGCAAAAAAAATAAAATAAAATTTTAAAAAATAATTTTTGAACGACGTGGTGGTGTAATTGTGGGACAAGAATTAGAAACTAGTGTAAAGTAGTTCTCTTGCATTATGGTTTACGTTTCATATTTTTTCCAACTTTCTTGGGCCAGAGGCAAAATACACCCTGGACAAAGTTTTAGACACACACTGTAGGACAACCATTTACTCTCACATTTATCCACAACGGAACATTTAGATTTAACCACTTCACATATAATTTTGTAAATTAAAAAGTGGGGCTTGTTACTATGTTGCAAAGGTGCAGGTTTGAGAGGATAATGAGTTAATATTAAAAAACAAATAAAACTTTTTCATTACGTCCTCCCACCCCATTCATGTCTACAGTAGAAGATGTTATTGCCCATGTGACGTTTGTGGTGCAAAGACACACCACTAATCATGTAAAACACAACTCCCATCAATTGTAATAGGTGGTTAATATTAAAAACTTTAGTGCAATTTTTTTTTTTTTTTAAATTGAAACTTTCCTTATATGCTTACACTGACAAACTTTGACAACGAGGATAGTCGGACAAATGGTCTTGCACCCAACACAACACAATTAAACATCATCCCACTCCTATAAGCAAAGACTTAGTGAAGATGTCACCCCAAAACACACACACACCACTCTGAGACATGGACACTGCATGCACACATTACCAGAAACATCTTTTTATCCATCTAATTCCTCCCGCTATGAATAATGCATCCTGCTCTCACTCGGCTTGGGTTTACCGCATCGCCGCGTGGCTCTTTAAAAGGGGGGGTTCCTTATTCATAAACAGCAGTGCAGTAAATACCAGAGCTTTGCAGTCAATTTAATGGCAGTTATGCTTAACAAATCTGCTTCAATCTAATGATCAGCCACAAAGCTCGGCTCCAACTTTAATCTGCGCACGGGGGGCTCTCACGGCGCTGCGACTTGCTGAATACGCTTAGGGATCTCTCCAAGCAAAGACAGGGAGAGCAGCGGCCTGGCTCCTAATCCTCCCCTGCACAACACCGGGATCAAGACAAACACAGGACAATGTTAGTCTTTCATGAATAAGAATAACAACAGCAGAGGAGGATGCGCAGAGATCCTAAAACCTCATGAAGTTTCCCTCATACAAAGCCTCTCTATTCCCTATATAGGCCTCCGGACTTCTTTAGGCTCCTTATTCTAGCATTGACCCCAGCGCCTAAATAACAATACTATGTGGAATTTACAGCATGCATTTAGATTGAGTAGAGCTGTGGGATTTGTGCAGACATCTGCAGCTGCTCCAAACATCATATATAACAACACATCAACATAAACAGGAACGCATTTTGCATAAACAGGTGTAAGAAGGGCATAAGTGACACTTTGGGCAAAGTTAAGATCCAAGTACATTTCTAAATTAGTGCTGCACAATATGTTGCAAATGTATTGTTTATCACTAATCGCAAGGGTCCGCCATGTAGGTCTGACAGCGTCTGGTCGCTTAGTCGATAAATTGGTCAGTGAGGTTTTGATTGACTAAAATTGTATTGGCTGATTAGCTGCATGAACTCTTTGCAACAATGAATCTGCTCTAATTTTTTACTTGATAATTCAATTTTTCTTTTTCTTTAAGATAGCATACATGATGATGATTTTTTGGTAACATATTTTACAGATGTCTTTTCTAAATGGCTTATCACGTAATTAATGTAAAGGCACTTGTTTGTGTAAGACTCTGGTAAGTAAGTCCCCCACATATCATTGACCAACTTTGGTCGATTAATTGCTAGGCATAACTTCCGTTAACTAACAATTTGTTTGGTCAACTACAGCCCTTCTTCCGTGTGGTGGAATGTAGTGTAGGGATCCCCCGTTCCTTTGATGTTTTCCTAATATTTCTTTATGCATTTTTGTTACCACAGATTGTTAACACACTATTTAAAAGAGTTATTGCACATTGCATATTTTTCTTAACTGGTCTTTGTTTTATTCAGAAGCTAAGTGTTGTGTAGAAGTGTTCTGTTATTTGTCTGTGTGAATATACATTTAGAACAGTTTTTAAAAAAACGTAAAAACAAAAAAATTATTTTCCTGTAAAGTTAGTGGGATGCTCTTCCTTTTGATTCTAAGACCTCTATACTAAGAAAAATTGTGCATATGACTTTGATTGACTTGAGTGAGACTGCTTGTGAACTAATTAATGGACATTCAAAAAGAGTGACATAGAAATGAGCAATTACTCAGCCACCTGGTCTGAGAACCTCAACTTAGAGTTTGACAAATGAATAAAGGTTTGTTCATTCATCATCAAATTGTACTCGACATGGTGAAAAGGAGTCCACAGTGTCCACTGGTGCAAAAGTAAACAAAATGCAACTCACCCATAACTAATTGCACTCATATTTTGGACCTGTGCTGTGATAGCTCAGATTTGGAAATCTGTTTTTTACTCACTGTCTGCAATCACCCCTGCCCGTGTCCAGCTCTCACTACTGACTGCTTTGTTTGTGATACTGACCATTCTCTGTCGTCCCAACCTGATCCACTGGAGGAGTCATCACTTGCTCATTATCACTGGATACAGGGTGCTCTAGTTGTTTTCATTAAAGTAGACAAAATTAAGCACTCTTTCAGAGGCCCTGACACTAAATATTTCAGACATTTTCACCTTTTTTAGTCCACATCATGTTTCTGACAATTGATCTGACCAAAAGAGCTTTGCCCCCCTCCTGCTGTTAAGTTGACTTTATTTATTGTTCTAGTTTTTCTGTTACTTTATTTATTTACTCTCCTTTTTCTCTTTTCTGTAAGTTTAGAAATTTAAAAAAGGCAAACACTGTGTTTTTTATGGATGTCTGTTTCAAATAAATAAAATGGCACAGTTTCTGGTTCAAAAACAAAAAGCATTTAAAATCAATAAAAAAGGACATCAATCTCAGAATATAGTGACTTAATACACAAATACTGGTCTACCTTCTAACAGTTTAAATTAGAGGGGGATTAGTATTTATCACATAACCAGAACCATTACGTCAATATTGCAATTGGTGATGAACTAAAAATGTGTGTTATAATGTGTAGCCGTAACGTGCATTTTAAAGATATTTTTTTTTGCACAATAGAAACACAAAAAAAGAATGAAAAAGCCAGTGATACAGCAACAATGGCCTTTTAAGAACAAGTGTTCCGCGGACTCCTGGACAGTAAATAACCCGCGAGTTAGTTGATAGAAGGGGAATTAGAGCCTGAGCAAGGCTGTGTAATGGGGATGGATAGGAGGCTCAGCACTGGGTCAAAGTCGCTTAGGAATCAATGGTAGGGTACAGGTGTACAAGCCCGGGTCTATAAGGGGAAGAAAAGTTAAAAAAAAAAAGGGAGAAAGTGGGAGAGAGGACAAAACAGGCCACAATCATTCATTTCCATTATCACAATTAAAAACACCATTCAGGCCCGCACTGGTTTTTAATTTACAATAGAACACACGGAGAGGAAGACTAATGTCGTGAGGCCAGCCAACGCATTGGCAAGACAAACCGCATTACCTCCCTGCCTCCCAGTGGGTTACAAATTTATACTATTACATTTCACGCATAAATAAACTCATGTATGCGCGGCCATTCACGTTCATGTGCATTAAGAACCGAATTAGGAGGCTGAAATGTAAATTTGCTAATTAAATAATATCGCACCATTACTAATAAAAGTGTCACATTTCCTGTGCGTGGAATGAGTATTGAAGAAAATGGTAATAGCCTTGACACTTGGATTAAAACACTATTGATGCCATTAAAATGCTAAGTGGGTCCCACCAATTGGCATAACCACATTTCACTGGAGGAATGTCAAAGGAGCACACGAGTAGTAGCAATTACTATTACAATGCACTTAATTATGTGGGCCGCATATTTAATATGTGGTGGAGTAAAACAAAGGTTATGTTAATATGGGCTTATTAACTCCTCAAATTTATTTCTAACGTCCTCAGTCAAAAAGCTTGTCTTTCCATTTTAAGAAAAGCTGATTTTCATATACAAATATACGAAACAATTACAGTGTGTTAAATGTAGATAACATTTTTCATTATATACATTTTTGAAGGAGGATAAACAGCACTTGTAAAGCTATCTAAACGATTAGCAGTTTGAGAGGCACACAAACGTGGACTTGCTGTGCCCTCTTGTGGCCACATTAACGCCGTCTCTCTGCCAGACTTCCAAGTTTTAAATCAAAGGCATTCGTTTATTTCTAGTTATTTAATCATTTTGGAGAGTATTATGTGGAAGAAGTAAAATACTTGTTTGTTTCCTAACTAGCGGTCATTTATACTGAGTTTTACCTCTTGCCAGAAGGAACGCCTCCAGCTGTTGTACAGTGCAAAAGTAAAAAAAATAAATAAATAAAAAAGTTTGGGTGAGCCATCCCTACAGTTTTATTGTGACTGCAGGTTATATGTGCACTAAACCCCTGGGAACAAACTTTACCCTAAACTATAATGGTATTTTACTTTTCCTCTCATTGAGTTATTTTTATAATTCACAGGTGACAGTTGTGAGTGGATTTCTGTAATGGCAGCTCATTCTCTTCAGGGATATAATTGAATTGGTTAATGTTCAGTAATATGATAGGAAATATAGCAACTCACCCTTTGTGAAACCAAAATATATGAATAAATGTATCTATATTTTTACCAGTGATTGTATTTAAAATCATATACAATTATATTCTCTGTATTGTATGCTATATGATACTATACTATCAGGGCTTGACATTAACACTAGACAACTGGCCAAATGCGGGTACCTTTTCATGTTGGCTGGTAACACAATATACTCTCGCTAACCACTTGGGCTGGTTGGATTTTATGTACCTATATCTTAACTTTAGAGGTTAGGCTCAAATTTACCGTATGTTGCTCTGCTTGAGTGTACACCATTTATATAGTAATTCATCAGAATTTTAAAGAAAGGAAAATATTAATTTAAACAAATGTTAACAATGTGTTTTAAAAGATGTGACACCACATGCACAGAAAGACAATACATTCTGCCTTAGTAAACCTGTTTTTTTAATATTTGATCCTTTTCCATACAAAAAAACTAATTTCACATTTCTTTAAGCTTATCGTACACTATAAAATACACAAAAACATCACTGATTTAATTATGACTAGTAAAGCACTAACTAGCAAGCAACTTTTGACAAAGACCACTGAATAAAAAAAGTAAATGTCAACCCTGTAATACCACTGTATACTATACTAGGCCATTTTCTGCAGCTCTCTTTCTTTCAGGGGTCGCTCCAGCAAATTTCCATGGGTACTTTGGGTTTTTCCCCTGAATGTCCTTCCTGATGCAACCCTCTCCTTTCGAACCCACCAAATACGTGGGAACTACACCAACAATGAGCCCACAGAATACAACATTGTACAGTACTAAATGCAGGCTATTATGCTGCATAAGAACAGACAATTTTTCTGTAAAATATTGATTTAGTACAGTTAAATATGAAGGATAACCTAAATAGGGAAGACAACACTTGTTGGAACTATTTGTACCTACTTATTTAGTTTTTAAATATAATGTTAAGTTCAAGCTGTTTTTGCTAATGTTAATTTGGGATCATTTGCATATATTTGGCATTTGTATTTATTTTTACTGTTTATAGTTCTTTGTTATATTAGTGCTTATTTTTTAGTTTAGTTTGTCATTTGAATTGGGCGAGCAAGGTAGACGTATTTGGGTCAAATGGGATTTTTTGATATGGACATTCCTTTCTTTATTTGACCTGCGTAAAGACTAGTCCTGGATGGTGCCTCGGTGACCATTTGATTTGTTCGTTTGATTTGTTTTGGTCAAGTTATGGACAAATAGCCACTAAACCACTCATTGTTGCTATAACTTTGATTACAAATTGCTCATTTAATACTTTGTACTGTGTATTTTGTATGTGAATGATAACACAAACAGATATGAGAAATCCATTGATATTTGTGTGTAACTTTTATTTGTAGATTGTCAGTCACTCAAACATTATATGAGACTTAATTAGATAAAAGTAACAATTAAAGAACATTGGTTTTGAGCAGAAATGTAATTCTTGATTTAGAATTATCCATGAGTAATTTTTTGATTTTGTTTTTGTATTCTCTATATGTAAAACTGTGTATAAAAAAGGCCACTGAGGGTTCTGCAGCACTGCATAGAGTTACAGTGTTATGACTTTTCATGGAACAATGTAATTAATTAACAATTTTATGTTTATTTGATTTCCTCCGTGCTGTCATTATCTGTCGCAGACAAAGAAGCCAGTCTGAACAAATGGCCGCTCTTGTCCTAATTTAAACTAAAGGAAAGAAGAAATACATTTGTTTCCAGGCCATTATATAGTAAGCCATGCATTAGGCTGGTGCAAATGGACCACTATTCATTATGGTTAACAATGACATCCAATTCAGCCCTGCTAATGAACTTCAATACAATCATGTTCGGTATTAAGCAGTGATTTGTTGAGTCTAAGTGTATCATTTTGGATGCTAATGTTGATGAATATCTGGATGGGGAAGGAAGGGGAACAGGAGGAGAGATGTGCACGTTGGATCAACATTTTACTAGAGAACAGTACCATATCACCATCTAGTGGTATTATTATGAAAACACAAGGTAAACGTGGGATGCCCGACACAATTCTGGTACCACAATGAAAGAGATTATGTTGGTTTTTGTTTGTCTATTAGTAAAGTAAATCAAAATGTTATGGCCGGATTTTTATATTATTTTCCCATCAGTAATGGAGCATGGAACAAATTATCAGTTTTTTGTGTGGACCCGGATGTCTGGAAGCAGATATTTTAAAAAATAACATTGCAAGATCGGGACAAATTAATATGCTTGTAATTTTGTATTTTGTATGATTCTTTATGAAATTTCTAGGAAAAGCCATAAATAGGGGGTGGAACTGAGATTGCCTCTACCTACAAGTAAAAGCTTCCACTCACCAATGCCAGCGTTGCCTCCAGTAACGAGAACCACTTTGTCTGAGAGGTCACGGCCTTGTAGGATCTCCAGAGCAGCAGTGTTGCCGTCATATCGTTTCGGCTTCACCACCACGTCCTCGACTGTAAACGCCTGGCGTGGATCAAAATATGTGGTTCTCTTGTTGATGTGACTAGAAATTACAGAAATTACAAAAATAGAAATATCATACAGTGGACAAAGTCACCAAAATGTGTTTATGTTGCTTCCTGCTTATCGGTACTTACTCAACATAAATAATCTGCCCCTTTACATCTGTTTCTTGCTCCCAACCGTAGGGTAAATCTGCAAAGAAGCAACATCTTTATTAAAGCTTGAACATTGTAAAACAAAAAATACCAAAACCATACATAAATATCTAAACTCAAACAATTAAATTTCTTAACTATGTCTTTGTCTTTGTCTATACAACAAATGTTTTTAAGAAAAATGATGGTAGGATTTTAAAAAAAAAAAGCCATATTATGTACAATGTTTCCTCTAGGTACTGATGGCATTTTATACAATGTGTATCTTGTCAGTTTGTTTTCAGTAACTTGAAATGGAATTTACCTTGGCAAAGGTGAATAACGGCTATAGTACACTATAAGTATACTGCTGACAAAGTCTGAGAATACTCTGAGTGGGACTATTCAGCACACAGACAGCACTGTAGATTAGGTAACAGTAGATTAGATGTGTTATGGTGAAGGAGTATATACACTGTATCATCTGTATAACATCTGAATAGATGCTATGCAGTTTGCTTTAAGAGCGGTCTGCCCCTGCTAAAAGCATTTGTAATTGAACTCATGAAACGTCTCTTGATTGCAGACTCCGTTGATTAGGTCAAAGAGCATTCTTGACCTGGCTGGACGTGACAGCATTTTTCTTCATCAAGTCTTCTGTGATCTTTCTTTGTTTCATTTTAAAAATGTACCATATTGTTGATGATTCCATGTTTTATTTCAATTTGGTTAAGCAGCAGGTTGGTCTCCTTTGCAATTCATTAATACAACTTGAGTCACTTTGATAGTGTATAAGAGCAAAATGACTTAATGTATGAGGAAGGGCAGGGCAATATACCAAAATGCATCAAATACCGTTTTTTTCCTTGTATGATGTGAATGTTCCATATCCCTGGATAGCATTGAATAAAGGAAAAATGCTTTCCCCAAGGACCTTTTTCGTTTGTTTTATATATTTCTTGTTTTTTACTTTAATTTTTTATTTTGCATTTAAAATATTTGATTGTAAAGACAATATAAACCCATAAACATTTAAATCTCAATAAATATGTTACTGAACACACAGAAAACGATTTACGGGTTACGGTTAAGCTATACTTTATTGCCCCCGTATGAAAATTCATTCTCTGCATTTGACCCATGCTTCAATGCTGCTGGGACAACCTGTCAGGAGCAGTGGGCTGCAGAAGTACATAGCTGGAGGATTAAACTATTATTATTATTAACTATGTTTTAGGTTGATGTGGGAAACTGGAGCACCCGGAGGAAACCCACCCAGACACAGGGAGAACATGCAAACTCCACCCACACAGGCCCCACAGTATGGGAATCGAACCCGGAATCCTCTTGCTGTGAGGCAAGAGTGCTAACCACTAAGCATCGTACAGTCATAATTTTGAAAAATACTGAGATATAAATGTTTTGTCATATTGCCCACCCCTAGTATGAGGATATAAAGGTAACACAGTCTACATAAAGGTCCCAATACAGTGTAAATGGAGCAGATACACAATAAACCACAAACAAAAATGGACAAACCTCCAGCACAACGTTTTTTCTTTCCTGTCTTGGGATGCTCCCACTGGGTCTTCATGTCATCGTGGCTTGTTTTAATCAAATTAAAAGAATAATTAGTAAATGTAATAGTAGCACAAAAGATCTGTGTTAAGTCTATAGCTATCATTTCCCGATGGATGGAGCTAGCAAACATTGGCCTGGACAGCCTAGAAGAAAAGATAAATTCTCATATTCACTAGATTACAGATGGGACATATAGATTGACCAGTTCACAGATGCTGCACATGCATGTTATTGGACGGTGGAAAAAAGTAAAACAGCAAGAACATTTGGAAGATTAAATTAGCTGTTTCAGATATTTCTACTCTCCCCAACAGCTATCTAATGCAGAGAATAAATGTATTCATATTCATATTTAGGCTACACAGTACAAAACTGTCCCTTTCTTTTGAGTTAGATTTATAAAATAGAAGCGCAAAAGGAAACATATTTATTATACTGAGAAAATACACATCCTGTAAAAACAGTTTCTCCAAGATACAGTTAAGTGCATAAGTATTTGGACACAGACACAAGTTTTGTTTTTTTAGCCTTTTTACCAAAACATATTCAAAATACTGTTATATAATTCATGTGTGATTAAAGTGCAAACTCTCAGCTGTACTTTGAGACTATTCATGTCCAAAGCGGAGGAAGGGTTTAGGAATTACAACACTTTAATGTGTAGCCACCTCTTTTTCAAGGGTCCAAAAGTAATTGGACAATTGCTTCAAAAGTTATTTCTTGAGCTGTAAGGGCTAGTTCCCTCATTAATCTATCATAAACTGAGCAGGTAAAAGGTCTGGACTTGATTCCAGGTGTTACATTTGCATTTGAAAGCTGTTGCTGTGAACCCAGTCTCTCAATGGAAGTGAATCAGACCATCCTTAGGCTGGATAAAAGTTTGGAGAAGTCTTGGAACGGCTCATAATCCAAAACACAGCATATCTTCTGTAAAACATGGTGGAGCAGTGGGGTGCATGACTTCTAATGGCACTGTGTCACTAGTGTTCATTGATGATGTGACACAAGACAGAAGCAGACAGATTAATTCTGAAGTGTATAGGGATATAATTTCTGCTCAAATTCAGCAAAATGCCCAAATGATTCAGGGGATTGGACGCCGCTTCACACTACAGATGGACCCAAAACACACTGCAAAAGCAACCCAATTTTTATTTTATTTTTTTAAGCAAAGAAGTAGAATATTCTGCAATGGCCGAGTCAGTCACCAAATCTCAGCCTGATCGAGCTGCATTTCACTTGCTTAAGACCAAACTTAAGGAAGAAAGCCGCACAAACAAGCAACAATTAAAGAGAAAGGCCTGGCAGAGCATCACAAAGGAGGACACCCAGTGTTTGGTGATTTCCATAGGCTCCAGACTTAAGGGCAGTCATCGCCTGCAAAGGATTCTCAACAATGTAATAAAAATTAAAATTTTATTTATGGTAATGTTAATTTGTCCAATTAATTTTGAGCCCTTGAAAAAGAGGTTGCTACACATTAAAGAGCTGAAATTCCTAAAGCCTTCCTCTCAAATTACAGCTGAGAGTCTGCACTTAAAGCACATATTTATTATATAACTGTATTTTGTATACGTTTTGATTAACAGCTAAAATAACAAAACTTGTGTCAGCGTCCAAATAATTATGGACCTAAATATAATTGTGTCAGGCTTGCATACTAGCTAAACCAACCAACGTCAACATATGCTAACTAAACTTTAATATTCTTGTTGATAAATACTAAAAATAGATTAACAATAGCTATGTTGCACCCCCTGGTCGTTATACATCTTATTATAAGCAAATAACTCCCAGTTTAGAAAAAGTTGCACTGACAGCAAGTGCAGTGGAAGGTGTAACACTTACTTGGCATAGTAAACCCATCCATCCTTAGTGGATCTCTCTTCCCATCCAGGAGGTAACTCGTCCTCGCTGTCTGTATCGTCTATACCCACATATTTCAAAGCTGCCATGCTCTTATTTTTTATTTATTTATTTATTTTTTTTTTTTGTAAGATTAGTAAATATACAGTGAGCTCAAGCTTGAGCAGCAAGTACTCACAGCTCAGAGGATCGGCGTGAACGAGAGTGCGGCTTTCCTGGGCACTTCCGCAACAACACTGTGACAGCAGCCGAAAGGCCGCATGGGAAATTGAGTCTGAAGATCTAAAGCTGTATTAATGTTCACTGACGGCTATTAGAAAAAACACGCAACCTAAAATTCCTTACAATATAGCTTCAAAATGAATTGCAGGAAAAATTAACTGCTAAAGGACCCTGCGGGAGTACCCCTGTCTTGCTGCCTTTCCAATGGCCATTTAAAGCAAGATAGGGCATTTTGTGTCCTTGCATTAATAATCAAATACAATAATATAAAATAATAACATTAATATTCAAATATTCAAGGTCTTTGACTACACGTTAAAGATTACTTCAAAGACCTGTGCGGTTTTAAACACACACATAGACACATTATGGGTCATGAAAAAAAGTGAGGATTGATGCAAGTCATCAACCATTTTGCTTCTTGTTTATGCCCAACAATGGTTAGAGCCCGATTTGAGGTCCCACTGGTATGGATCTCGGTAATGTTTAAAAAACAAACAAACACAATGGTCAATAATTATGGATATCAATGTATAAAATTAAAATGACACTAAAATGACATTCTTTAAAAAATCTATTATGAGAGGTATCAAACACATGAAGGGGAATTAAATGGTCTGATATTAGCATACAAAAAATATGTATTCTTACACATTCAGTTCCACTATGTTTAGCATTATAATTTTTATGCTTACTAGAGTTAATTACAGTTTGTTCAGGATGCATAATAATAATAATAATAATAATAATAATAATAATAATAATAATAATAATAATAATAATAATAATAATAAACTTTATTTATGTAGGACATTTCTAAGAGTTAGGGTAAAAAATACAGCAAGCCAATGCATACAATGCATATCAATAGAGTCTAATTAGTAAAACAAGTGGAAAATTAAAAGCACAAAATAAAAACAACCATTAAAATCAGAGTGCTTGAGTGAACAAAATGTTTTTTAAAGGGAGTAGTAGGTGTAAGGTGAGTATAGATTTCACAGCCTCTAAAATGATTTATAAGATATTATATAAGATACTTCAAGACTAAACATTCAAAAAAATCTATTTGTAATTCCTGGCAGAGGCACTAAATGGAATCACGGATCTTTGTCATATACCTTCACGGTATTTGGCACCCACCAGTGCGCATGTGCAGGGCAGCTGAGTGGGTGGGGCATGAAGGTGGGCTGACCCACTGAGACAAGTGTGTGTTTGTGTGTGTCTCACGCAGGACGAAATGTGTCTGCTCTCGGCACCTCAGCGTGATCCCTGGTAGTGAATGGCTTTTAGGATCGAAACTTTTAGATTCGTTGCCTTGTGATTGTTTCAATGTTGGCGTATCTATATTTAGTTAACATTCCGCTTATAAATTGCCAAAAATATTGGACAGGGGGCGAGTTCGTGGTTTCTCCTAAAGAGTGTCCGCTTCCCCTCCCCTCGATGAAGCGCTGCGATGCCCTCTGATTTTATATCTCTCCTTAGCACGGATATCGACCTTAATTCTCCCAAATCTCTATACTCGAAAGGTAAGAATTTGCACCCAGTTATGGTATTCTTACCCTTTGTTCTTGTGAGTTGAATATCAGTGTATTAGTAACCTATTTAACAGCCTTGCTAGCACTAGTTAGCTCTGCTAGCCAGCTTAGCTAGCTTAGTAGGCTGGCCACATTTTGGTCTGGCGACCACCTGGTTGGTTAGGTGTCAATGTCACAGTCCTTGTAATGCACATGATGTTTTATTTTTGCAGTAATGCAGTAATGACGGCTAATAGCAGCACTGCTGTATGAATGGGTTTTGTTGTGACAGTACAATAATTGGTATGTATCATTTGTTAGCCACTGTTATAGGAGGTCGCGCTTTACACCACATTGTTCATTAGTGAAATGTGTTTAAATCGTGGCTTCATCTTCAGCGGTTATTGTATGAATGATTCAATCAGACTGGTGCGTGTTTTGTTTGTTTTAATTTTTCAGCGATGCTGTCATTTTAGTATTCATAGTTGACTTTATTTAACAAATCTACGTGTCTTCATAACAGCTCCTGTTGTCACAAAAGTTACAGTGTGTAAAGCATAGTGACCACTTTGTCAGAATAAGACACAGAGGAGCCCAACTCCTGCCCAAATATAACGCACCCTAATAATATATGTCTGCCATCTGTTATTAGATCAGATTAGATTAGATCATCATTTAGGGGCACATGCAAAAATCATTATACCAATTCGATCATTTTTATTAGTGGTGACGGATTTATATTTGATTCAAACTGCAATTTGTCTGTATGTATATGTTATCTTTACTTGCTTTCATCTTTAAAGTGATGTCTAAAAGTCAGATGCTTCACATTAACTGAATCCTGCCAGAGGCAGTTGCACTTATGTTGTTTTGTAGACTACTGCTCTTCAAGTGGAGAGTAACCTGAGACCCACTTATGCTTTTGGATGGCTGCTACTGTAAAGCGTTTCCTCTTGGATGGCTTTAGCTGTCTTTACTCTGGTAGATGTTGGCAATGTGCTGAGTGGTTCACAAACAGTCTTTACCTTCCTGTTGTTTGACCTAAAGGACTCACAGCTGTCTGCCATGTTTAGGGTGCTCATGAGCCAGCATAAACCATTGCTCCGTGACCCTGGTATGTTGAGTTTAGCTTGCCATATGGTCACACTATATCACATGATGGCAGTTTATTATTATCTCAGTAATTGGGTGTGCCTTGTGTAGGGTCATGGCAGCAGACCTCCTTATTAAAGAGCCAATTTGAGACCTCATGTACATCATAATGAAAGTGATGAAAGGGACAGAGTTACATTTTGACTTGCTAGTACATTGCTTCATTTGGCAGGTTGAAGATTTACTGACAACAGCCTGAGCTGTAACTGCAGTGTGCAGTGATTTACAACATTAGAAAAAAAATACAATAGGAAATAACTCATTTGATTAGTTTGATATG
This sequence comes from Bostrychus sinensis, assembly GCA_020698575.1. Taxonomy (NCBI): domain Eukaryota; kingdom Metazoa; phylum Chordata; class Actinopteri; order Gobiiformes; family Eleotridae; genus Bostrychus; species Bostrychus sinensis. Next base: position 28,283,067 of record CM036251.1, on the reverse strand, counting down.
AAAAACACCTCACCTTTGGCATGGTTAATTTATAAAATTTTAAATATAGAAATTAATATCTGGGACTAACTTCTACTGATTGCACTGGTTAAATTAATTCATTATGTTTGCCATGCAAAGTTCCTGTCAAATAGAATAATTATTGTGATGCAAGCAGAAGGATATCGTTATTGTTGGTTATGCAACAAATAGCAATACATTTGCAGTATACTGCTTTCTTCCCTTGTTCTATATTAATGGGCTGGTAGAGGACAGGCTTTTTTCCTTCTGAATCTGAGAAGAAGACAAGAGGTAGTGTGCATCTAATGATGCATCAGACCTTATTCCAAATCATATGTGCAAAGATGTTGTTATTCTCTCACTCACTCTTTCTGCTGGTTTCAGGCACAAACAGATTTAAATCCTGCCAATTTATTTTTGCTTCAAGGATCCAAATCCGGCTAAAAGCTCTTTCTGATTTGGGTGCAGTGAGTAGCTCTTTTGTCTGTCCTCTGGCTCGAACATACAGTTGTGTGTTCAAGATTGTAATTAAAGCAGCCATTGTTGTGCCCTGAAATATATTCACGGATTGCACATTTTTTATTTGCAACCAAAACATAGCGCTCTCGAATTATCTATTTATGTGTCATGCCCCAGCTAAGGCCGGAGCCAGCTGCAAAGAATAAAAATGGACTGGTGGCCTTGCCATTTGGAAAAACTTTGAGCCTGTGCAATGCGAGCAGTGCATAGCTGTTAGATGAGGTAATTTAATTGTTCAAAGCGTAGGTTCGAGTCAGTTGGCCCTCAATTGGCTAATGCGGCCACTGATCAGCCTACTTTTTAAGACTTACTTAAAGTAAGTTCGCTTAAAGCTGTGCCCACATTGTGCGGATGTGATGTCACTATGTAATGGTAAAACATTAGTCAGAGTCCAAATCATTTTAATATTGTCTTTGTACATGGAAACAATTGGTACAGTGTGGTGCAGTTAACAATTCAAGTCAAGCATCTATGGACTAGAAATAGACCATTTTTAGAACGTTTGTGCAACATTCCCATGAGTCTACCACTTATATCTTTTTCTTGACCAGTGACGTTGTAGCACAAAACAGTCTGTTTTCATATTATTTGCTTCCTCCGTAGGTTGTTGGGAGTAGTAGTAAATTCAAACCAGTATCTACAATCAAATCAGACATTTACCTAACCAAATTAACTACTTACACATAAAACATCATTCTAGTGTGAAGATGTGTCATCACTGTTGCTGAAGGTTTATTCATTCAAACTTTTAAGAATTATTCTATTCTAGTTTTTCTTACCTTTAATGTGTGCATGTCATAATGAGACAGGACGTGGTATATTAAATCAGGCTCTTAAGATATTCATAAAACATAAACAGGATATTGATGAATATATTTATTTCCAAGATAACAGCGACATACATTTAAAAAGGAAACATGATTACACTTGTTTGCCGTTTATAAAATTTGTATTCCATTTAGGACATGAGTGCAGTGACATGAATTTAGCTCTTCTGCACATCTCTGCTGTGAAACGAGGCTAAAGCTGAGGTCATGTTGATTTGCAGCCAGTCAGACCGGAGTACATTCTTACACAGAGATACACTGTTTTCTTACTATTAACAAAGCAATAATCACAGAGAGCAATCACTGTGAGCTTTGTAGGTTTCCTACACATCACTGAAGCTTGTAATTATCAGAAATAAATATTTGTTTACCATACTTTTTTACACAGTACTGATTTGATTGGTTCAAAGAAAAGTGTTGGCTTTAGAGAGATGAACGGTTCTACAAAAATTAAAACCAAAAAAGTCTTTAAAATCTATGGGGCGCATTTGTGGGTTACCTATTGTGAATTTCTTTCGATGTAAAACAGCCTATGGTTGAATCCTGGCTTGGGGCAGGTTGCTCTTTCAGGGGTGTCCGAAGGGCCTCTCATTAGTGACATATTTCTACTCCCTAAGTCCCATTTAACTGCTCTTTTAGCTTCACAGCTTGAACGACATATAATTTTTTTTCTACCTTTATGCCAGGTCCATCTCACACAAATATGAAGCATTTTTGCCTTGTGATAAGACGTATTACCTCTTGCAATTTGGGCCTATTAACTTTTTCTGCCATTATTTTCTCAAAAAGTTGCCTGCCAGTGTTTTTGGTCATTTTCAACAAGCTTTGCTGTCCCACAGAAAATGTTGTGCTGTAGTTTTATTTAAAGTTTAAACAACAAAAGAAAGAAGAGAGTCTATTCTCTTCTTTCTTTTGGTGGGTGGTCGTTTTCACCAAAATCAAACATTTTCAGACAGAAATCTGAGAAAAATGTTTTTTTGTGTTTTATAGCCATTTAAGACTTATATTTAGGTAAAGGCACTTTAATATTTTTAATTTTACAATAAATAACATTTAAAATACAAAACATCTTACAACACAAACTTTTTTGTAAATTTTTGCCACTGGGGCACTCTGACAACCATGACAAAACAGTATAAAATTAGCCTGTTCGTGCTGCACTCTGCTTTTGCTTGTCCTGCTGTAGGCGCTGCCTGTGGTCTTTCTCCTCATCCTCCCCAGGTTTACAGAATCTAGATTTACAGGTCGATGCACCGTAAGCCCAGTGTTCCTCAGTCCGCCACATCTCCGGCGAGGTTCTACTCCTCGCAGAGTGTAAACATCGGGCCACAGATACAGCGAGGACGCCATAGCTTTACAGTAAATAAAATCCTTGACTTATAGGCTGCTGCACCCCTCAGCCCGGCTACGGCTCCGCCGATCCTGAAGGATTTAGCGGAGGGTGAACAGTGGGACAAGGACACACGCAGGCGTCCTTTTGGGGAAGGGCATATTTTCTGCTCACCAACACGAGCTGGGACCATGTCCTGTCTGCTCCATGCCTGGGTCTGTTGTCTTGCTAAGTTCATACGTGCAAAATGTTGCATTCTTTTCTGTTGACAGAAGCTTCTTCTTAGCTTGATTTTCAAGTAGCTAGTACTGTATCACGTGCACAACATGCACAACAGCCCTCCCATCCAGTAGCAATAAATACACAGATTGCTGGACATGTCTGTCATTGGTGGTGAATGAGTTAAGACTGAAACCTGTGGGCCAACAAAAATGGTCAATGGGATGCATTTGGCCCCCGGGCCATAGTTTGGACACCCCAGCTCTATGTTATGCCTCCTTCTTTATTAATTAAATTCAAAGGTTGGTCTACAGTGGTTCTCAATTGGTAGTCAACCAATCTTTATCCCTGGCTGATTATTTACTGTAAATGGTTGCACTTAAACATTCACACACAAGTGTACACAGTTACTGGAGGCAAGGCGGGTGAGCTGAACTTGGCGAAGCGTCGATCAACTCCCCCAACTTCTTGTTATTGGCCAAACTGCTCTACCTCCCAAGCCACTGCCGCATTTATTTTACTGTAATGGTAGAAATCTTGGTTCAAAACAGTACCAGATGATCAATATACACGGGTACTGGACATCTCTGTGATAATGTCATAGTGTAGAGTTTTTACCTAACTCTGTTGAAGTCAAATCGTTTGGACTGTCAACACTACAGTTGTGACGGGAATGTGTCCTGGCAGTATTAGCAGTAATATTGCGCTGGTGAGAAGTCAGAGCTCAGTGTCAGATGACTACTACACATGCTTGTCGCTATACACAGCTGAAATATCCATGACAGGGTCTCTGTTTCTTAGCAACCATGCTACCTAAGCATGTTTATCTCGCTTCAGATTTAGTTTATAGCTGTGTATTGCCTTTTGGGAATAAAGTGGTAACCCTTAAATATCAAGGAATGTCTCAGTGGGCTTTATAAAGCTAACTGGGTTTGGTTTAATTCAGGTTGCTACTCTGTTAATGTTCAGTTCAGAATATTCTCTTGGGACATTTTATTTGTAAGTTGCACTTTTTGACAATTTTGTAGATTTCTTTTTGTCTTGTATCATTGTAATTATCCAATTTGAATTTCTTATCACCCAATCTTTGGTTTGTTTGTTTTTTGTCCACATGGCAGAATCAGTATATGACCTCCTCCCCAAAGAGCTGCAGCTCCAGCCGTCGTCCGCCCAGACACACTCAGCCTCCATGAGCCAGAAGAGCGGGGGAGAGGCGGGACCTCCCCCCTCAGCAGCCTTAGCCTCTGGTGAGCTGCTTACTTACATCCTGAAGACCATGATCTGGGATCAGTTCCCATCCCACAATTATTCCCCAACAACACAGGGGAAGTGTGGCTTAGTAAGTGTGTCTGGGGGCAACTTCACCCTTTGCCGGGTTCATGATAAATGAGTGCATGTTAGTGTAGCTTTCCCTAATAGTTTAGGCCGTTAGTCCAGTAACATGGCACATTCATAACATTGGTTGGTTCTTGCAGCTTTACCAAGCCTTTGCATGGCAGGTGTCATTGCATATTTTATATTAACAATTGTAAAATGTTCAGTAGTGTAATCTGCAACAAATACTTGCAGTGTTATATGTTTGAATGAGTTGAAGCATAAACAATGTATTTATTTTAGGCCTTGAGCATTAGATACTTTTCGTGTTTTCTCAAAATAACTGTGTCAAGCCACACTCCAGTGACAGACATTCAAAGAAATGAAGTGTGCTCTAACAGCATGATAACACAGCTTGTTTTGTCATTCTCTCTTTTTTAGAAATGTCATGCCTCTGCACAATGTCTTTGCTTTTCTAAATTTGAATACCTTTTAAAGGTATTCACATCTAAAAAAAAAAAAAAAAACTACAGCTGAAATAAAGATGCAACATAATTTTCCAGAAACTTCTGAAGAAGCAGGGAGTATGCCTGTATTTTGAGTCAGAATATCCAGTTACCTCCAAACATGGCATGAAGCATCAAAGTAAAGTATTTTGTCTGTCCCTTGTTATTGAAAATGTATTGCAGGTACAATTTAAATGTTACTCAGGCTATTAGAAAACAATATACTGTATATAAACACAGCTGAGGGACTGGCTCAGTTTTTTATTTTACTGTAGGTCTTGAAAGTTATTGTATAATGAATTTGCCCCAAGAGACTCAAACACTTTTAGAGTAAAAATAATAGTGTCTGATCTTGGATCATGGTCCAGGATGTGAAGACCATTTGTAAATTATTCTATTTTTGGTTCAAATAAGAAAAAAGAACTAAGTGGTCCACAGTCCTGTCAGAGAGAGCGCTTGTGTTAATGCTACCTTTTCACTACTGTCTGACCCAGCTGCCCCTAAGCAGCGCTGATCAAAAGCATGACAACTTAATTACCTTAAAATCCTCATTAACCAAGTACACATGCTTCAAACTATAAATGATCAACTTCAAAAGTTCTGCTTTCACTTTATGAACTCATCCAATTTACTGACAGAAGTTGAGTCTTGAATGATCAGCTCTCTTGTTGCTCATTGGCTGTCTCGTTTTTATTGCAGGAAGTTCCCTCTGAGGCAGGGAGTGTCTGCATATAAAATGGTCTGCAGTTCACTGCTCCATAGGTCAGAGGCTTGTTTATTCTGTCTCCATGGCTACGCTCAGTCCCAACCAAATCCTCCAATTGGCATGCGTCAACTACTGTTAACTACTGAATGCACATTGCACAAACTACTCTAACCTTGGCAGCTCTGGCAAAATTTATTTGGTGCCACATTATCAGCTTGCAAATTTGGCTTTACAAGAAAGTTTGACCAGATTTTGTCATGTTTCTTTCTGGCAATGTGTATGTAACAATTTATAGCTTGCTTTTGTTTTTGTAAACAAAGCATGTCAGTTTTGTCACGTTGATTTTTAAAAAGGTTTTGCAGAAATCAAAACATTGTGGGACCAACAGTACCCTTCTCAACTTTAACTTCAAAATATCAAATCAATGCTTGACAGCCCTTGCATGCACAGTGAGGGCATAATGTATTTCACAACAGTTGAAATTAGAGTTGGGAAGAGGAAAAATTAATACAAATCATGCACAAATTCAGCTGCTTGAATGGGACTGCTAGCCTGCTCTGAGTTATCTGCTGGACTCACCTGTTTGTTTGTGTATACTACTACAGATGCCACATCTTCAACCTGCAGCCCCTCAGCTTCCTCCTCCTTGGTTATAGGAGCACCATGTTCTGGCCCGTCATCTGGCCCTTCCTCAGAGCTCCTCACTGTCCCCCACCACATGCTCTCAGGAGGAGACGGGGCTATGGAGGGTGCTGCATCTGTCTCCAGCCGGGCCAACAGCAGTGCCACTACTGCTGTTGGAGACATGGGCTCAGTCATATCAGGGCTGGGAGTCCAGCAGGCTCAGAACACACCTTCAAAACGAAGACCTGCGTTGAGCATATCCCCACCTCCCGAGGACCTCTTTGATGACAGCCAAATGTCTTGCCAAGAAGAACCCCCCATATCTGGGCCCCCACCTCCAGACTCGGAGCATAGCAGCAGCATGTGGGCTGATGATTCACTTTCCAACTTCAGTTTGATTAGCACAGTCTCCTACAATGACAACAATGAGGTTCCACGAAAGTCCAGAAAACGAACACCTCGCCAGCGGCCTGGCCCCAAACCCACTCCCCCAGAAGACAGCATGGATGTGTTTGATGCTGACAGTGCCAAAGCTCCTCATTTCGTCCTATCTCAGCTGGGCTCAGACAAGAATAGGTGCTTATTCATTCAAGGTGCTTGTTTTATTCATATCATTATCAAGGTTTTAAGTTTTATGCATTTTTGCCTTACAGTGGTCTTGAGTCAGGAAGTGCAGTAAAGTGTGGGCCGTTGTGTGGTCAGTTTCCTCAGAGAAGTGATGGCAAAGAGCTGAAGATCCTGGTGCAGCCTGAAACTCAGCACAGAGCTCGCTATTTGACCGAGGGCAGCCGAGGTTCTGTCAAAGACCGCACACAGCAGGGTTTTCCCACCATCAAGGTTTGACAACTGATTCATTTTTTATTTTGTCAACTCTCAAGATCATTAGTGTATAATGCCACAGTGTACATTTAAGTGCTTCTTGAGTTTAATAGAATGTGCAATTCATTTGTATTCATAAAAATATTCTGTTGTTTGTACTGTATGTTCAATTTGCTTCTACATTATTTTCAGTTGGAAGGTGTGAATGAGCCTGTTACACTGCAGGTGTTTGTGGCAAGTGATGCCGGTCGAGTGAAACCTCATGGTTTCTACCAGGCCTGTAAAGTGACTGGACGAAACACCACTGCCTGCACCGAAGTTGATATTGAAGGCACCACTGTTATTGAGATCCCCCTGGAACCTAGTAATGACATGACACTTGCGTGAGTGGTTTATGATGATTAGATCTTTGTTTTTGTGTTGTGTTTCCAACACTGCACTTGATTGTTTTTTTTTCCTCAGGGTTAGGGGATGGGTACCATAATCTGGTTAAGCTCCAACCTTAACAGTGCTGTTATCAGTATTGGAGTAGTCGTGTTAAATATGTGATATATGTGTGATATATTTTCGTTCTTCTCACAAAAGATGACCACAGCTCTCTCAATTACCTGCTGTTTGTGTCTGTGAGCGGAGCAGAGCGCAGAGGGGCAGGGTTGTTTATACACACGCTGCAGCAGAAATGTAAAGTGTGGCTCTACTCTGCAAACTGTTACAACTGTGACAAACTAAGTACATCATAGAACACCAAAAGATGTACAGTGTTTGACCATCAGAGTCCTAGATCACATCTTTATGTACAGTTATAGCTTTTTCTTAAATGATGCTTATTTCATCATTTTATTTAAGTTTGTAAAAATAATATGTTGAGGTAACATTATTCCAAATTTGAAACTGTCCAAATTTTAAAAATTGTATGCAATTTATGTTCTTAATTATATGCCCCTCAAAAAGTATTGATAAGAGCACCGTTGAAATACTGGTCCAGTAAGCAGTAACGATAAGAGTAGTAGTACGGTTAAAATTTTAATGATACCCATCTCTACACAGCGTGGACTGTGTAGGAATTTTGAAGCTGCGTAATGCTGATGTGGAAGCCCGTATTGGTGTGGCTGGATCTAAGAAGAAGAGCACTCGAGCCAGACTGGCCTTCAGAGTCAACATCCCCCAACCTGATGGATCAATCCTCACATTACAAGTCCCCTCATCACCCATCCTCTGCAGTAAGTGGCTTTTGCTATTTTTATGTTATATATGCAGCAGTTACATATGTTTTGGATATTTTTAGATGTACAGTATTATTTATTCTCCAGCCCAGCCAGCAGGAGTTCCTGAGATCCTTAAAAAGAGCCTTCACAGTTGCTCAGTAAGAGGTGGAGAGGAGGTTTTCATAATTGGAAAGAATTTCCTCAAAGGAACAAAAGTTATTTTCCAAGAAAATATAGCAGGTACCATTGGCAATTATGTTCTGGCAATCATTGACAGCTATTTTTTGTATTTTTAACGTTACATGTTCATAAATATATGTTTGTTTTATTGCAGATGATAATTCTTGGCAAGCTGAAGCAAAGATTGACATGGACTTATTCCATCAGGTATATGCAACTCTGTGAGATGCACTACAGCCAAATAAGAGATAATTCCATGTGTTAATGGTATGATGTTTGTCCTTTTATGATGTATTTTTGTTGTAATTTAATGTTTTTTTATTAAATTTTTTTCAGAACCACCTGATAGTCACAGTTCCTCCATTTCACAATCAGTCAATAACTTCACCGGTTTCAGTGGGAATCTTTGTGATGACCAATGCTGGTAGATCACATGAGGCTCAGCCATTCACCTACACTCAAGATTTAGGTACAACCTTCAGTTCAACTTCTAAATGTCCAACTAGTGATACCAAAATGCAGTGAATTTAATCAAGGTTGTATCATTACAGTGGTATAACTATGTTGAGCATTTAATTTGATTTATTTCTAACTTTCAGCTGATAATTCAATAATCCAGGCAGTAAAAACAGAGGGTGCTACTTTGGTAAAGACATGTGTATTTGATGAGCAGATCAAATCCATATCCTCTGAGCAGACAGATGGGTCTAGTCAAATATCCAAACAAGAGGTGACACCAATGGAAGTGTCTAGTCATCCACCAACGGATGTGTTTAAGGTAAGAATTCATTAGTACAAAAACCTACCTGGAACATTTGCTGTTTGGCAGTTACTGATATTGTCTATGCTTCATCTAGCCATCCTCTGACACTCTGACCTCGGTACAGCAGAGTCTTGAGGTCAGCTCCAGTCCTCATGCAGCTGCAGAGTCCTTCCAAAGTCCAATGCCTCTTCAGCCTGAAGATGTAGAGCTGCCCCAGGCCCCCCCAGTCTTTCCAAGCCTTGAATCTCTCAGCTCTATACAAAAACAGGACATTGCCGCCTCCACTCCCTTCCCAGTATCTGGAGACACATCCATTCCCCCAGTGACTCCAGAAGTCCCACAGCAGTTTCTCCGCGACCCTCAGGAGAGCACGCCCCCTGAAACATCCAATAGTAGTGGAGGGGTAGTGGTTGTGACTTTGCCCCAAATGGCAGCCCCTTCTCAGCCTCAGTCACAAGTCTCCATGTTTGTTCAAGAAGGAGTGGCCCAGCTGGAGCAGGCTGTCCGGGAGCTGCAGGCTGGAAACAACAGCACACTGCAGCAGGTTCTGGAGGCAGCTGTAGCTCAACAGCAGCAGCTCAACTCAGTGCTGTACAGCCCCACTCCTTCCGCAGAGTCACTCCAGCAGCACGTCCAGGAAAACATGAACAGCCTTCGGCTAGGAACCAGTGACAGCCCGCTAACTACACAGCAACATCTGCACCTACAACAGCAGCAGCAGCAACAGATTCAGCAGCAACAGATTCAACAGCACTTTCAACAGCAACAACAACTTCAGCAACAGCAACTTCAGCAACAGCAAGTGCTAGGCAACATCCAGATGCAACAACAACTCCTGCTCCAGCCACAAGACCAGCTGCAGCAGCAACAGCAAATCAGTATTCAGCAACAAAGCCAGACACAAGTCCTTAATAACATGCAACTTCAGGATCAGCAACAACAAAATCAGATTCTCAACAATCTACAACTACAACAGCAACAGCAGATGATGGAGAACATTCAACAACAAAACCAGACACAAGTCCTAAGTAACATGCAGGTTCAGGATCAACAACAGCAGAACCAAATACTACAACTGCAACAGCAACAGCAAATCATAGACAACATTCAGCAACAAAACCAATCACAAGTGCTTGGTAACATGCAAATTCAAGATCAGCAACAACAAAACATCCTCAACAATCTGCAGCTGCAGCAGCAACAGCAGCAGCAAAGTCAAGTGTTGAGCAACTTACAACAGCAACAGGTGCTGGAGAATTTCCAGCAGCAGCTCCAGGCTGAGTTACTTCAGCCTCAGCTTCACTCCCCCCAGGTTCAGCAACCCGTGTCCCTGCTGCAACAGGCTGGAGAGCTGCTCACCATTCAGACCAGCTTCCCCTCTCAGCCTCCATCACACAGCTCTCCACCACAACAGCTCTTCCAGTCCCCCAGACCGCTGGCTGAAACACAGGGCACCCAGCAGCAGGTCCAGGCTGCTCTGCTACAGAATACCATCAATGCGCTAACTAGTGGCACACTTAACTCTGAGCAGCCACCCACAGGGTCTACCTTATACCTCTCTCCAAATGCCCCGCAACAACAACCACAGCAACAGCAGCAGCAGCAGCTTGCATTCATTTCCTCTATGGAGACCACTTCCAACCAGCCTCAGCCTGTTCCAATGTTTCAGTCCCAGCCTCAAACTCCACTTACACAAATGCAGCAACAGACTACCCCTATGGAGCAGCAGTCTTCTCAGCAGACTCCGCAGCAGCCTTCACAGCTTACAATTAGCCAGCAAAGTTCCCTGTTCCAAACTATTGCAAACCACGCACAGTCTAACACAGTCCCCCACAGCCAGCTAGCCCAACCTCAGCAAACCGGTCTACTACTCTGCACCACTGATATTAGTTCACAAGCCATTACCCCAACTATTCTCTTCAGCACCCAAACCCAGGGCCCTCCACCTATAGGTGGCATTGGTGTTGGACTGCCCCAGTCAGATTCTACAGAGCCCATGTCTTTTCAAGACGGTTGTACAGGCAGCAACTCAGCAGCAGCTGGTAACCAACAGCCAAGTCTATTCCAGGAACAACAACCAATGCAAGTCGTCCCAAGCTCCAGCAGTGTCCAAAGAAGTCAACCGGTTGAGTTGTTTCTGCCACAGTCATCACTGTCCAACCTACAGAATACCATTGGTTCACAGGAGTTAAGTAATCAGGCTGCATCCAGTGGGCCGACAATCTTTGTGGTTCAGGGAGGTGTCGGTGTAGTAGGCAACCCGGGCCAGCAGCCCCCAGAGCAGCTTTTTCAGACAACAGTGACTGGGAATGTGGCTTCACAGGGCCAGCCAAACCTGTTTGTGTTTGGCATTCAGAATGGTAAGATCATTTCTCCACTATAAGTATATTAGCTTGCTCACTTTTTAGCACAAGTTATATTTTTATTGACCTTTTTCTTGTCCTTCTAGACTCACAGCTGCTCAATTCCTCTGGATCCACATTGCCAGCTCAAAGCCAGTCCCAGACTCCCACTCACATGCAGACACTCCTGGACCAGCCCATGGCACAGGCTTCACCTTCCAACAACACCAACATTCACAGCAGTTTGCAGAACTCACTCCAGGCACAAATGCAGTCTAACCTACAAACGGCTATGCAGACAAACCCACCAACAGCCCTGCAGCCCACCTTACAGGCACCCATAGATACTAGTCTGACAGCTCCAATGCAGACCAACTTACAGATCCAGACTAACTTGCAGAATACACTGCAAGCTTCGATATCTGCAACATCCAATATGGATAAAATTGAAGACCTATTAGAAAGCCTACAGAAGCAGTGATGCATATTGTATCACATGGGCGCTGAGAGGAGTAAGAGAGATGTAGCAAACGTTGTACATTCTAACACCGACTAATAAAAGTGTGGTGTTTGTGCCAATGCTACAAAGATTTTATATGTTTAGGATTTAAAAAAATCCCCTTTTCACTTACAGCCCAAATTAAAAGCTCTTTAACTGTTGAGTTAGTGAACTATTTATACATGTATTGAGTTGGTGACTTTGCCTTGGTTATTACCCCTCTTGCAGGATGAGAGAGGCCTGTAATAACGGCTTTATTCATTAATATAAAATGCAGTGTTTATTGTCTGATTTTTTTTTGTAGAATTGGCAAGAGGCAAATGAGCAAGAGTAGTTAAGCGCAAAGTCCGTGGGAGCACACAGAGATAAAACAAAAACAAAGGTCTCTCAGCTCTGGACTGAATACTGAATTGCACAAGGATGATATGTATATGCTGAATCTCATTATATGAGTGTTAAAATTGAAGTGTTCTCATCTTTGTCCCTGGAATTCTGAGCAGTGGATGTTAATAGACTCTTAACTTGTGTAAAAGAAAAAATGTTTGATCTATACAAACCTGCAAGTTTTTGCAATCCAGTAATTTGATTTAAAATGTTCAATGTACTCTGAGAGTAAAGACTGTAGAATGTTCTCCACATTTTCCTGTGTGGTTTAGATGTGTAAAATTAAAAAGAAAGTTAATTAGCTTTTAACAAATTAAATGTATGAGTCCACTAAAATGAGACATCCAAGCATTTAAAAAAGATTCACAGAGTATAGCTAAGAAGGGACACTTGTTAGTGAGATTCAGCCTGGTGAATAATGTGACCTGGCCTGTTTGGGCACCCAGTGTTTAAGGCTTTACCATTGGGTTTACAGAAACATTAAAGCCTTTATTAGCAACTTTTATTTTGAAGAACTGATCATCTTTCCAGTTGTAATGTGGCTAGAAAGAAACTTTTCTCCTGTGAAGTTTTTTTGTGTGGTTTTATAAACATTTTATCTCAAGCACTTTATAACCTCTAGAACCAGCTAATCCTTATATCCGTCCACAGATCTCTTCTGACCCGACTGTATTTGTACCCAGAAATGTGCATTTTAGCAGAAAAAAAATCAACAGGCAGTTGTCTTTGTAAAAGGTAAATACATTTTAATCGAGCAATTTTCTCATTTCAGAAAAGGTTAAGGTCCAGGGCAATGTTGTATAGAATGTCTGCTTACTGGTAAATACCTTTGGTATTCAGTCAGTGTGGTCCAGTTAAAAACAGCCATTCCCACAAAAGCTGTGTCATTGTCATGAATGGAGTAATAACATTTGTGTTTTTCTCATGGTCAAAAATGGCCCAAAATCTTCATTTAGTCTGTGCATTGAAATGAAGGCTTATTTTATTCTGTATGATATACTGATTAGTTTGTTGCCTTTTGTGTTAGAAGTTCATGTTTGTGTCTCAGTGTTGGTACTGTATGCACTTCAAGGCATCCAATACTGTCCCTCAAGTGTTAAAACATTGGCAAATAAAATCTCTGTTACATAGAGGCCGCCATTTTGATTTAATCTCTGGTGCTATGTGCAGGAGCGATTGGCACTTCTGATGTTTGGTTTATACCTAAATGAATAGCACTGACATTGTTTTAGATTTGAATGCGGTTGGCTGTTGTTGTGGGGTCAGACTGGCGTGCACCCAGGCATACCAAAGCTCGTGTTGTCAATCATCCTGTGTCCTGCTTGTATTTGCAAAGGCCCTCATCTTGTTTACTCATTTGTAGTTTTTCAAATGAAATAATGCAGCTTTTACATTCAGCATATGTGTTTTTTTCTCTAGATAGAAAACATTTTATAAAGGTACTTTGTTTTATGAATCATAATCTATCATAAACATTTCCAAAAAATTATATGGTTTTCCTTACTTTTAACAATACTTTTAAGCAACATTAACACTGCTGTATTTTCCATATCTACATTAGTAGCCAACATTGCTATCAAGAGTCGGAACTTTTGGATAAAGTTAGAATAACTCTGGTGTAATAAACATTTGTTTACATTTTCATAATCATACTATTTTGTCCTGCAGCCGATCGTAATCCATTTTAAAGTAACTTATCTTTTATAGAATTTTGTATCCATGTATCAAAATGTAGACTATTTTTATAAAATGTGGTTGGTTTTCTCATAGCACAGAATATCATTGCTGTTGTAGTTTGAGTAAAATCCAAGTTTACTATGAAATGTAAGTAGAAATTTATGCAGACATCAAGCAATTAATGTTTGAATAACGATTCTATCCATCCTGCAAAATATGTGATGTTTGGATTTGTGTGTGCTCATGCGTGATTGGTTTCTGTTTTGTGTTTTTCATTTTTTTGATGTCTTGCATCTCAAATAGCACTTTGACCCATCCATAAACTGTAGATCAGGTTCGAGCGCAGTAGTGATGTTTCCAAGCATTCCATTCCTCTTGGTTAGGGGAGTTTAAGAGCACATAAATGTTGTGACTGAACAGAAATGCCTCTTAAAGCCATACCAACACAGAAAGCCAACCTGTGACCTTTTGATGAATGTATATTTTACCTCATGGCGTGGAATTAGCGCTTGTTCTACATCTAACATCGGACCAATTACAGTTTTGGAGAAAGTATATTTGGAGGCAGAGGGAAGGGGATGTGGTGGCACCAACCATCATTATTTTCATCTGTGCATTTTTCTGTTTAGATTGTGGTGTAAATTCATGTGCTGTCATCCCGTCATTTTGTTTTGAGCAGTCTAGGATGCTCAGTCTGACTCTTCGAATAGCCACTTCCCACTGTGTGAGCCTGTTTAAATTGAAGGTGGTAAAGATAGCACACAAATCTTTGAACAACATTGTCTCTTTGTTCTTTGGTTATGTAAATGAATATCCTTGTATATATAAATGTGAAATGCACTGCAGGGGTATTTTGAACTTCACTTGTGATGCTTTCAACAGAACTTTGTGTGCCTTGATAACTGAACCGTTACTGTTGTGTTTACTGGTGTCCTTTTTGTGTCATGGCTACTTTGGCTCAATGTCCATTTTGTTTTTCCTCCAGGACCGATTTAAGATCAGGACAATTTCCTAAACAAATCATAACCATACCTGTATGTTTTAGTGATTTTTCTATTTAATAATTACTCTGAAAAATGTGCAGCTTCAACAGTGAGTCCTCGATCTGATTTGTTTGTCAAAGATTTTCTATGCCTCATGAGATTTGTAAATGTGAGGTAAAAGGGACAAAGACAGAAGAGACTTTATTAAGAGCTTTCTCGTGTTGATGTGCTTGTCAACATTACTATTGTTGCTGTGAAATGCTTGATCAAAAAGGAGCAACCATGATAAAATTAACTGTTTGCCAATAGTGTGAGCTGTATTTTTGTGTGTAATCCATTCGCTCACGTTTCCTAGTTTGCTTTCTGTTTCACATTCTCCAATAGTTCTGTTGTATATCTGTTCTGTGTAGCTTGAGCTTTAGTATCTAGCCTTAAGACCCCACAGTAAAGGGGATAAAAGGTCAACCCAGTGTGTTATCATAAACTATCTGAACTATTATTAACATGTACTTTGCCTTGGTCTGGACATTTGTATACTCTTCTGTTTATATCTGTAATCCTGCTGCTACATTAAATGAATTAATAAAAAAAATAGGATTCATGTTATTTTTTTGAACATAAGATGATTATATAGTCTCTGTAAATGTAAATTAGCCATTTTCATCAAAAGTCATGTTTGAGTATGGCCATCCACACTTTAAATGGTCATTGATATGTCTTCCAATAACAGTTTTATGGTCCCATCATGGAGCCCTAAGACTTTTCAGTGATTTCTTGGCCTTCCAGTCTGGTTTTGGCATTGACCTTCTATGATTCCTCAAACATCTTAATTACATGTTGGAAAACACACCCCTATAAACACATCAAGTCTTTTTCTGTATATATATTTTAATAAACTGTATACACTTTCAATACACTATTGATGCAAGCACCCTGCATCATAAAAAGTTACGCCATGTCACACAATTTTAATAAATTAAAAATATCCACCCTGAGGTATGAAGATTTTGTTGGGTTGCACAATGGCATCAAGTGTTCTTGATTATTTTTGTCTAAGTTGAGACAGTCAAAAGGATGGTCATCTTGGAAAAGATTCATATATCACAGGACTAACCTGAAGAAAGCCCAATTTATAAAACTAACCTTAAAGGCCCATAAAAGGATTTCTGTAGTTCATCATGTGATGTGTTAATCACAAATTGCAAACCTTCATCCAGATTTTTTCTTTTAAAGTTTAAAAACTTAAAAAGCTGTCAAGTCAAGTTGTTTGAGCTGTTCCCTTAGTTTTTTGCTTGATGCAAGCCAATAATTAGAACTTCCATTAAAAAAAAATCTCTTTCAATGTGAAAACCAAAATAAGGTGATAGCTGCGTCAGTTTAATTTAAATAACCTGCTACCAGCTTAAAAATTTAGTCGGTACATTAACTGTCCAAGTTTTAAAAAGATAAACCCACACCGTTACTTTTTGGGTGTACAGAATTATAGTTTACTGACTCTCCTCAGTAGGTTTAGCTCAAAAAATTGCAGTGGATTCTCCACATCAAAACCAACTTCAAATTCTGTTTTTTTCTGAAGTGCACAGACAGCAACTAATACAGCCAACATGGCTGTCAGGCCCCATATCTCATACTGACTGTCTGACGAAGAGTCCACATATTTAAAAAAGTGCAATGGTCCCGCCAACCCCGTTATCCCATGGAACGTGAAGTGGTTCTTCTCATTAGTGAAGACGTCCAGGGGTACTGTGAACACTGCACTGACCTCAGCTGGGTTTGGATTTGGACAGAATTTCTCATCTATGAAGCCAATCACTGGGGTCACCATCAGGCCACTCTGCAAAAGTGAGTAAAGGAAATCACAGTGCTACACTGAACTATGAAGTTATTTAAAAAAATACTGAATAAAAATATAATAAATTAAACATAAGTTACCTTATTAGTAACAGGAACCAGTGTGCAGACCACCTCCACTTGGTCTGGGGGCAAACCTATCTCCTCCTGTGCCTCTCTCAGTGCTGTTTCCACATCATCTTTATCACTGGGGTCTCTCTTTCCACCAGGGAAACACACTTCACCAGCACTGGTCCTCAGCTATAGAGACATGTGTTAGTGTTACAAGTTAAACAAAGACAGCTACAGTGTGTACTTTTACCTTCACTGAACGTAGAGTCATCAGTGTGTGTAGCTCATCTCCCTTCACAAACAGTGGGATGAGCACAGCAGCTTTAGGCAGTGGTAGATGTGAAAACTTGCCTCCAATGTCAAACTGCTTAAGAATGGCAATTGTCTGCTCTTTGATATTCATGGTACCTGTAGTATTGGTTTAAGAAAAAGTTAAATTAATGCCTAGTAGTTTTATCTGGCATAATTTGAATTCAGCAATATTTATTATATTATTGTTTTTAAAAGCCCACAGCCCACAAGTCCAATTACCCATGCCAAAATGAACACCTTTTTATTCTGAAATGACTTCTGTATCTCAAACTTATTATTATTATTATTATTATTATTATTATTATTATAAATAATGCATTAGTCTTATATAGTGCTTTTCTAGACACTCAAAGTCACTTTACAGTTTGGTGCTTTATTCATTCACTCCTCACTCACACTCGGTGGTGGAACTAATGTGTTATGTATTGTTATATTTAAAGTATAAATATAAAAACAATGGTTTTTGTTTGCTAAATTTGAATGTGGACATGAAATGTTATATATTTGAGAAATATTCTTTAACGAAAACAAAACAATACCTAATGTAGCCTATGGACAAAAATAAGATCTATATTTCAACGATGAAGCAGCTGCAAATAAATCAATGTTGACTATGTAACATTAAAGTGCCAGGAAAAAAGGGGGCAGTTCGCAGGTCCTTGTTAAATTTAGTCAAAACTAATCTGTTGAAAAATGCTTTCGAATAGTCTAAAAGTCATTCCAAAACCCTTTCTAAGGCCTGTTTAGAAACATAATAAATAATTTGTGTGTAAAATAAATGCCCTTACCCGGACCTGTCAACATCCGCGTTGATACGTAAGGCAGCGTCGCCAGGAAGCGGGCTGCGTATTTCCTGCTTGTATTACGCGTTTTGTTTCGGCCGAATTAACGCAATTGTTTTTCAGATGTTTTTTTAAGTTGGATTTGTTTTGGTTTTGTTTTTGTTCTTTTTCTGATGAAATTGATATTTATAAAAATATTTTTGAAATGAAGTGCATGTATTTACAATTTATGAAAACGTTCACCGGGGCATTTGCGCCCTCTTCTGGCAACACAAGAAAGTACAACAGATTTGGTTTCAACATAAATTGTATTGCTTTAGGTCCTCATTGAAAACATCACGTATAAATAAAATATACAATACATTCAGAGTCATTTTATGGCATAAAGTGAAAACCAACTATACGTTACATAATCCTGACTGACACTTCACTGTAATAATAAAGCCACTATGACACTTAAATTATCATATTAAGAATAAACTGATAAAATAGCAGAATGACAAAAACGCTAAACAATTTACCAAAATACATTCAGAACAATTTCATAGATTTAATAGAGGTAAAGAAATGCCCTTATTATTTACATGCCACAATTCACACGTTGTGGACTTTGAGTAGAAAAATAAATAAGATTCAAAATACGGCAAACATAAGGAGGGTCATCACAGTGATTCAAGGTTCCATCAATTCCAGCCTCCACCTCTGCAGACATGGTCACACTCTATACTTCTCCTTTGCCTGCTCATTTAGTATGCAGATGTGCTGTAAAAAAAAAAAAAAAAACATGTATTATTTATTCATCATTTTTTCCACCATATCCATATTCCAAAGTGCATGCTTTTTGAGGGACAAACAAAAGGTCTATATTTGTTCATAGCGGTGAGACAGCAATAATAATTTGCTGCTGTATAAAAGATTATTTGTGTTGTCAGACAAACTTACACTGAGATCTCTGAAGTACTCATTGTAGTCCAATGCATAACCAACCAGAAAGGCATCAGGCACCTCAAAGCCAATGTCTAAAAAAAACAACACAAAAGTCATATTGAGCAATATTATAAATACATTTGCACTTAATACAATTCTTTTTCTAATAAATGAGGAACTTAAGCTGCCAGTGCTGTGTAGGAGGAATCAAAATGCTTACTATAACAGCTGTCCTTGAGGGACAATCTTAACCAGATTATCTAACTCAAACCTAAAAGCATTACATAACAGTGACAGTATGAGCAAGCGGATATGAGGCAAGTGATGATGTCTAAGTGCCAGGCTTAACCACTCTGGAGTACTGGAATTGTGTTTAATCCGAGATGTTAAACTGAGCAGCAGTTAGCCACCCCAGTAAAGAGGAGTAGAGTAGTTTTTGGTGACATCTGGTGACATAATTGCAGATTACGTTTCCACACTGTTATGGATGACCAAGAGAATTTGGGCATGAACAAACTATGCATAGTATACTAAAATGTCATTGTAAACCATAAAAACTATCAAAAATATCCAAGTCACTGAACCAAATAACTGCTCGAATTGCAACCCTATTATGGTTCTTTGTGTGCTCTATATAACATTAGCATTTTTTCATAATTGTGTAATTAGACCAAAACAATTTTATTCCAGAGCCTTATTGCAATATTATTTACTATATTTAGGTACTCACAGTCTGGTCTGTACCCTGAACTCCTCGGGGTCCTCTTCACCAAAAGACTGAAAAAACAAGAACACACAGTATTATCTTACCAAATGAAGGCATGCCAATCAAAGCAGGCCGGTCCATACCCCTAACTGAACTAGAAAATCAAGTTGGCATGATTGGGGAGAACATGAAGCAAGCAACATTTCACAACACATAGGCTATTGGCTTTCACATGAACAGCACTTTAGACTCCCTAACCAAGCAACAGTTTTATTAATGTATTGCACACATTAAGCGTCACAGGAAACCCACGCTGTTGTAGCACATTTCCAGTTTGAAGGAGCTATCAGGGAGACAGACAAATGCCCTGTCCCTTGCAGTTCAAAGTGGAGCAGATTAACTCTTAAGCTGCTCCCTCTGTCACATTACTACTCTGATACAACCAGAGAGGAGAGTGCCCATTAGCTAAGAGCCATAATGCACCACCACGCAGCAACCATTCATACTGGAAAAGTCATTGAGTTACAGACAACATTAGGCAATGACCAGCTTACCTTGCAACTTTAACCATTTTTGGATTGCATTTGCTCAGCAGGGAAAGTAGTGTCTGCATGGTCCGGCCAGTCTCCACTATGTCCTTTTTTTTTTAAGAAAATGAAACATAGTTTGTAAATTAAGCATGAACTTAGTTCTCAAAGCAAAAATTGGTGTGATGTAGGTTTCTTTTTATGGTTTGCGGTGTAAGAAATTACTTACCTCAACAATCAATACATTCTGTAAAGAAAAGAGAAAGAAGAAGTATTTCAGATTAAAATACTTGATTTGCCATAACACTTTACAATGTATTATGCTTTCTAACACAAGTCATGGTCTAACCTTGCCAGCAAGATTGGACAGCTCATCCCCTCCAATAACTTTGACGCTGTTTGTCGATTTGTCATTCTAGGGAGCAGAAAAAAGGAGGCTATAACTGCCATAAAGTACTGTTTTATATTTGAACTAGAAGCACTCAGAGAATACAAATGCTTGTGCAGCACGGCCATAATACAGTATCTGCACTATGGATGACGGCCAAGTTGTGACCCAGTAAGATGTTTTTGTTCCTCTTTGCCAAGTGGCCATTAGTACGAGGCCAATGAAATGAGAAAGACGGCTTACACAGTAGCTCTTCACTCTAATGAAATCCACTGTCAGCGGCACTGATTTATCGCTGTTCTGGTTTAGAGCTTTGATGTAGTCCAAGAGATCTGCAAAGAACTTGTAGCCTCCTTTTAGCACGCACAGGGCTACTATGTGGTGTCCTCCCATGTCCTGGATTATGTCCCGGGCCAAACGCTCTGTCCTGGATGAAAAATCAAAGAAAACAATAAGCTGCACACTGAAACCTATACACTGAGCACTGCAGCTGAACCTATTCTAAGCATTGTGGATTTATTGATTTGTCAAACAAATTTAGTCAGATGGACTGAGGTGAAAGATCCTGGCGTGATGCTCTTACCTGTCCATAATGAGTCCATGGGGGATGATAACCTTATCCAAGTCATTCTCATAGTGTCTTGGTAAGCAGAAGAGGTCCAGCTCGTGGCCCTTCTCATCATCAGCAATCTAGAAGCAACGAAAGGGGCATCTCGTCAACTCTGCGCAAAACGGTTGGCACTGGCAGATAACGCGCGTTTAACCCTAAAGAAAGACGTCTCGACGTAACCTCTCAACCACCTGTTTATCCACGCACCAGCACGAGCTAGGGGGAGCGTCAGACATGCAACTGATTGGAAATACCCGTGCCATCCGCTGTTCAGCCTCTCAATTTAGCGCTAGAACCACGCCCCAATTACTACACAAGTTGGCAGGATAAGAAGAAGAAAAAAAATACAGATGCGTAAACGAGCTTTACCTGGAGATATGAAGTCATGCTGGTGGCAGCGGCGGTTCCCTGGCGTTCACTCGCAGCGGGATATGTGAGGAGTCATGTCTGGAGAGAGTAAAGGGGCGGGGGTTGTTGTTGGCTGGAGGTTGCTCTCTTCGCGCTAACTGCTGGTGGGTGACACGAGAGAGCTCTCCCAGCGCTGACCCACAGTCCTCCTCCACCTCCTCCTCCTTCTCCTCCTCCTCCTCCTCCTCCAGCGAGGTTCGCCTTAAGCCCGTTACGTCAGAAGCCACTTTACTTTACCCTTAAGCTGATTTGCCGGACAGATCCTGAAACCTTAAAACACACCATGCTAGTAGTGCTAGAAGGAGCCGTAAAGTGCGCATTTTGGCAATTTGAGCAGCCGTCTGAGGCAAGGATTTTGGAGTCTGCACATGACGCAGTTTTAAAAATACAGTAGCGCATCGTGACACACTTCTGCTCTACCTGTCAGGGCTGGAATAATATCAACAAAGCTGCAGGCATTTACATTCTACATAAAATCACATAAACTCAATCGTTGAACTATTTCGTATCCACTCTAGCCTCGTCTCCAGTTGCAGCGCACAGCAGAATGTCCAGCACAGGTGAACTCAGAAAGGGGGCACGGGGGGGGGCATCCACGCCTGCCCTTTAGAAGTGTCACATGGAGAGGCAAAATCACATAGCCTACTGTTGCTGCCTCTACAAAGTAAAAATAAGCATGACAGTTCGTCTTACATATAGTGCCCTGTGATGACCCTTGTGGTTGCGCAAAAGGGCTGTAGGCAGTGCGGGATAGAGTGCCCCCATAGGTGAAAGAATGTGATAGGTTTGAGGTTAGTATGGATATCTAGCTTATGTCAGATTATGTCTATTGCTCTGCTGTTAAATGTGACAACTATATAACCTAACCTGAATGCATGTGCAAATTCAACTTATCCATTTCCACTGGATCAGAAATTATAAAAGGTGGTCACTGATGTGGAAGGCTAGCCTATAACTTTTAAAAACCCTGCAGGTTTTTATAATTCCAAGCATTTATTGTATATGATTCCAAGCGTAAAAATATAAATGTCACAACTGGTTTGGATCAGGGTTCAACAACGTTGAATTTAAGTTGGATTTTGATGACACAGAGTGCAGTATATTGAATTACAAGCCATCAACAAATTTGCTTTCACTTGAAAAATTCATTAGAGGAAATATTCTGTCCTGAAAGTGCATAAAGACCACCATTGCTGGTATATGTTTCCTTACCTTTTCTAACATTTGTGTCTTATCACTGTTAGTACTTGTGTCCCACAATCTATGCAGCTATCTATTATTTAAAATTGACTTGCCTGAAATGCCTTACTATTTTGATACATTGTTATTTTTATTTCTTGAAATGTAAATATGTTTGTTATTATTCTGGTACAAGCAGGAAGTTAAAAATAAGTTGTTTTGATTTGTTCTATGTAATATAGGGGTGGGATTAAATAAGTTTTCTTCCTCCCACTCATTTTGGAGCCTTAAAAGAAATAGAATTCAATGTAATTATGATTCTGTTTGCACTGTATATTTGTCTTCAGTTGCTTGAAACAAATAAAGACTAACTAACTAACTCCAAAACAATGTAGTGATACTATTTATACTACAGTGTAAAATAATGTAACATAGGTTTATTATAGGTTTATTATTTTCATAGTATATGTAGAAAAAAACTTAACTACCAGTATAATTACATACCTGTATATCCTATGTGAGCTAACATGAAACATAAATTAAGCGTCCCCAAAAAAATCAGTGAAAAGGACAGACTTTAATATGATCCCAATTCCTGAATAATACAGAAAAAAAAAATTCCATCTTACAAAAGGTATATGAGGTGCATGGCAACTATGAAAACAGAAGAAACACTCTCTTATTCAGGAACATCAGAGGAGCCAACATCATCATCGTTAAGGATATTAAGAGTCTTTATGAGTGCCGTTAATGACCTGCAGGCCAAATCTCAAGTGACATCACTCCCCATATAGAGTCCTACTTTTAGCCTCAGACCCACATGCAGATATGAGACAGTGGGCCAAAGTAGAGCAGCATCCAGATGGAAACAGTTTCCTTTGAGAGCTTTATAAAAAGAACACTTATTTCTTCTTCTTCTCATCTTTCTTAGCAGCCTCTGTTTTCTCTTTCTCTTTTTCCTTGTCATCTTTTTTCTCTTTGTCATCTTTCTTTTCCTTCTTGCCCTCTTCCTTTTCCTGTCCCTCCTTCTTCTCTGCGTCTCTGTTGGCAATCTTGTTGTTGATGAGGTTATGCAAAGCCACCACAGAGCGAATCAGTGATGCCAAGTAGACCACCAGCATCTGATCGTTGGTCTTTAGGTAGAAGGCTTTTGTGAACTCCTGGAAATTTAAAAACATGATATTTATACAGCCAATCATTATAATTATACGTTATTTTTAGCATTGCAAAACAACTTTGTTTTTGTAGATTGAGTTGGCCTGTATTCTGTTTTTAATTTGGAATTTTAGAGGTCAAAATTAGAATGACAAAATGAAGATAAAGGATATGAGCTACAAGCAAAATATGAAGTTTACCATTTAAAAAAAATAAATGCAACATACAGTACCACATTTAAGATACACATGGTCCTTCAGTTGTAGTGTATTAATAAGTGCAAGGAGTTTTCTTTTAAGTTCTGAAGCTACAACTGCTGATTTCACAATTCACATGCTGTGTAGCGATATATTGCAGCATAGCTATTATTAATAGGTTTACGGGCAAATTAAATGAGAAAATACAGATATACTCCATACAAGATTTGCCTAATGATCCTCAGACCTGGGCGTCTGTCAATCTTATATATTAAAGCTTGCATTGATTAATTATTTGTCTATAAGCTGCTATTGTTCAGATTTAGTTTTCTTAGCTTTATTGACTGTCTCTTAGTAGTTTTTGCTTTCAAATTCTAATACACAGACAAACCTATATCCTTAATGATGCAACATTTATGAGAGCAAGTGCCCATTCCATGTTTCTTGTTTGCAACTTCAACCTTTTCTGTTTTATACAAAAATATCTTACCAATAGATTGACATCTGGTAGCAGGTTGAAGACATCCTGCAGATGGTAGATGATCTGATGGTTAATGGGGAGCTTTCCTGTTGCTACCCTCTCCAGGTAAGAACGAATGTCCACCAGCTTTGAGTTGAGTCCTTTCAGGCCGTGGACCTGGTTTGTGATGCGCTGGGACAGGGTGCCCACTGTGGTGTCTTTTATATCTCTATAGAAAAATAATGCAGGATATGTAGGTTTTATTCACCACATCACTATGGTCTTATCAGCAGCTGACATAAGTACCATATCCTGGGAGTGGATCCCTTCTTCTGTGAACCTCCCAGAGGTTTCTCATTTTTTCTAAAGCTTTTTTTTTTTGTTTTCCTTACCCCACTGGAAGGTCTAAGGACAGGGGGGTGATGTCTTCTACAGTCTGTTTGCATATTTGTCTAATTCTGTTTATGAAACCCTTTAAGTCAAATTATTTTTTTATTATTTATTTTTTATTTTATTATTATTCCAAACATTTCTAAAATTCCCCAAATCAAAGGGCAGTTTATACAACAGCCCGTTTTGCCAAATACAACTTTCAACTTTCTAGCATACACAATGTTATGGTCGTGGATTGGCCTTTTGTCTACGCAACTTTGTCTTCCGAATCCATAATCTTTTGAGAACGCTGAAAGAGGTGTTTTCACCTTGCAGCAGGGAGGCACTTGGAAGATGGCATCTCCAGTAAAAACGATCATATTACAGCCCCAGAGCGACAGTCAAAATCACACAAAATCCAGTGAATTTATGCTTCATATATTCATTTTTTGATACTTTCCTGTTTGTAATACATGTATACATCATTACTGCGGCTTCAGATTTTATCAGTACTGCCCAGGAGAACTACAGCATTTAAAAGTTGTAATGAAAGTTTATGCTGTGGTTTCTTCTGTAGTGACTTTGTCAGCTTGCTTATTTCACACGGTTACTACGGCTTTTCACACCTCAAGCGTATCTGCATAGATGCAAATCTGAGATGGCATGACTGTTGCTTTTCCTTGGCCAGTGGTGTCATGTAAACATTTTATTTTATTTTTGGATTTCTGGAGGCTAATGTATACAAATGTTTTAGCATACCGTATTTTCCGGACTATACGTCACTCCGGAGGATACGGATACGTTACTAGCCAAAAAATGCGTCATGAAGAAGAAAAAAACGTATATAAGTCGCACTGGACTATAACTCGCATTTTTGGGGGGAAATTTATTTTACAAAATCCGACACCAAGAACAGACATTTCATCTTGAAAGGCAAGTTGTGTAATAATAAAATAGAGAACAACAGGCTGAATAGGTGTGTGGTATGCTAATGTAACACACTGATGGTTATTCAACTACATGAAGCATAAACAACAAACTGAATAGGTGTCTCATGTGTTAACATAATATATTAACAGTTATTCACTAGTGCTGTCAATTGATCAAAACAATTAATCAGATTAATCACACTCTTGGGCTGTGATTAATCACAATTAATCACAATGTATAACTTGGTGGATTTTTCATGACAATATGCAGTGTTTAAAAAAAGGGGTGCACGGTGGCAGAGCGAGGAGATCTTGGGTTCGAGACCCGGGCAGACCAACACACCATCACACGAACTCTCTGGGTGGAGTCTGCATGTCCTCCCTATGTTACCGTGGGTTCTCTCCGGGTATTCCGGCTTCCTCCCACCGTCCATAGACATGTATGTGTTAGGTGAATTGGTGACTCAAGTGAATGGTTGTCTGTCTGTGTTTGTCTCTGTGTTAGCCCTGCGACAAGCTGGCCCCTATCCAGGATGTACCCTGCCTATGGCCCAAAGTTACTGGGATGGGCTCCAGTCACCCGCGACCCCTAACGGGAACAAGCGGTAAAAAATGAATGAATACATTTTTTTTTAAAGTCCAGAGAGGTTGAGGAGTGTGTTTTTACTTGGATTTAAAAAAACACATCTTAGAAATAATTTCTGAATATTGTGAGAGAGCCTTTAATAAGTCTGTATATTAACTGGCCAATCGTTTTCAGATAACAGTGCCTGCTAAACTGTGCTCTGCCTCGCCTCTGCTCCTATCAGCACTGCGGATAGGGGCAGGCACGGTCACCTGTCCGCAGTGAAGCTGCCGGTCTGCTCTGAGAACTGATGCTTTATGGAAAAAAAAAAAAAAAAAAAACGCCAATGAATGGTTTGTAGGAGTTCGCAGCTCCATAAGTTCAGGGATGGCCATGGATCGCCCCCCGCGCTCACCATGGGTCCGCGACGCACAGAAAGCACAGCTCCCAGGAACACGCACGGACAGAGACAGTGAAAGGAAGTGATATAAAAAGCACACGTAACATTTATTAGTAAAAAGTTGTACACAAGACTGAATGAGCGGGTCATTCACCGTGAAAGCAAGCCAATGTTGTGATATACGCACATTTCCAAGACTGTCACGCGCCCACCGACACGGCTTCACCCCTCCAAAGTGCTGGTGTACAGCAAAACAGATCGTGTAATTAATTTGCATTAATAAATTTTAACGCGTTAATTTTTTTTTATTAATCGCATGTGTTAACGTGTTAATGCGTTAACGTCGACAGCCCTATTATTCACATAACTATAGCATAAAGAACATAATATAACAAGTTCAATAAACTCATGATCTCACTCCTAATCGCTAAATCCTTTAAATTCTTCATCCTCGGTGTTGCTTCTGAACAACTCCGCCAACTCTGGAGGTAGAGGAAGCGCCACTTCCTCCTCTGCGTGGCTGTCGTCAGACTCAGCATCAGTTCCATTTCCAATTATTCCGGTCTTTCTTAGTTGCCTTTATAGCCTAAGTTGTTAGCGGTAATGTTTACATTTTTAATTGTCAGTGGCACACAAGCCTAGAGTGCCCTGTTGCGGCTGTCAGTGTGAAAGTAATGAACACGTGAAATATTTTAATATACAAGTCGCATCTATATGAGTATATGTCGCACCCCTAGCCAGACTATGAAAAAAAAGTGCGCCTTATAGTCTGGAAAATACCGTATAATTAAATCTTGTGTTGCTGTTTGTAATGATGAATGTGACTATTACCTTAGCAAATGCTCCACTCCAACTTCTTCTGCTTCCTCAGCTCCGATCTCACTTGTAACATGTTCAAATGTCTTGGATGTGGGAGTACCATCCTACAAACAACATACAGATACAGTGAGAATAACTTCACTTCAAAAATCTAAAACAATGTGTGCAATGATTTAAGCAGATGTTATTCTGTTGACTTATTTTTCTTATGATTGTTATTATTATTGGTGCCAACATACATCATGTATTTCCTCCACAGAGATGTATGCTTCTGTGGGCAGACCAAGATCTTTGGGTTTGACGTCTATAATGACTAATACCTGGTGGAAACAAATCAGCATCAGCGTTTAAATTAATGAAGAAACCAATATATGGTAATGGGTTTATAAAGACATCTGAACAAAGTGCCCAAAACCTACCGAATTTGTACAGTACTGTTTGATGAGTTCATTGATGGCGATGTCATTTTTATGCAACTTTGGCCCCGTGTGGTACCAACCAACTATCCTTTCTCTGGCTGTTAAAAAGACAGAAAATACACACAATTAACATATGCATTAGGTTTAATAATACAGCTAGATGTTAAGATGGCAGTCTCAAAAAGGTCCTATGGAGGATTTCTTATCAAAAATACAGAACAGGTGATTTTTTTTTAAGTTTTAGGCATAGATCCATGGCTGTAATCTGTCCATTGAGGACAGATGCTAGTGTATGTCCTTGTTTGTGGATAAACATTTGATGGCACTGTAATAATCTGATCTTTCAAAATTCAAATATCGAAGTAAGAATGATCGCAGTGTTAGAGGGTACAAGACAGTGATTACTTACCATTTACTTTCTTAAACATGCCATACATATTTTCTAAGTAGTCATGGTCCAAGAACCACACAGAGTCATCCCTGTCATCCTCATCAAATGGCACTGCAAATAAATAAATTAATCAGTGACCAATGTATCATCGCGAAATTCGTGGTAATCTTTACATTTACCAGTTACTGGGTTTTGCTGGACAGATTTGATCTCACGATACAGAATACATCAGTTCATATTGCACAGCACCAGTGCATCTGTAACACTTAACTTACCTGCGAAGCTATTTGAGACATCAAGAACTTTTTTGTGCCATGATCCCAGAAGGACACCAACCACTCGCTTCTGATTTCCAACCTTCCCTATTCTGTGTGGAGAAAAACATTTCACAAATGAGCTAACGTTAGCCGTGCAGCACTATTAGTCAACTGTATGCTAAGCTAGCTAATGTCAGAACCACTGTAAAAACGAAATCACACATTTTTAGCGCATTCACACTCTTAAATTACTAAAAGTGTAGATCATTTGTGTGATAAGTAATGTTGTTGCTTTAATACTAAACTCAAATATAACAAATTAAAGAGCGCTAACTAGCCTATGCTAAACGTGTCCCCATTCACTGTCAATGGGACTCTGACTCAGCAGTGCTAACAGTGGCTTGCCGTAGTGAGAACTTCACGCAAGAGCACATTTTAATTTCGATTAACTTCTAAAATCACTCATATATTACCTGTTAAAATGGTCCACCACGCTGAGCAATACCAGGGGATGAACAACAACATTTTCTACTGCTAAATCTGGCATTTTTTTTCAATGAAGATAAACAGCACTCAACCACCGCTACACAACGACGGGTAAACTACACTTCCGCTTTAAAGCTGACGTCACTTCCGTTTCCAAGGGCAACAGCAGGACGCGGCTGGCTGAACTGGACAAGAGAAAGTTGAGCAAAGGAAGACCATGGTATGGAAAATCATAAATTGAAACTATGAAATATAAATAAATATGTTTATTGTATTGTATTATTATTATTATTTAGAAACTAGCAAGGCTTGTTGTTGTGATAGATAGCTAAGGTTGGTTGGCTGGCTCTGATTCACCATTTCATGCTAATGTTAGCCTTAACTGTAACTGGCTTTAAGCATAAGTTGAGTTTAAGCTACTGTATCTAATTTTATATGCATTTGATTGTATATCACTCTAGGCTGAAACTGAGGAAACACTGAAGAGGATTGAAGCTCATGAAGGAGTAGTTGGAACAATAGTGGTAAATTCTGAAGGTATGGTAGCTTTTAAACTTTAGCAAAAACCTCCAAATATCAGTAATATAAAGCCCCTCCAGCATACCAAATGTGTTTTTTGTAGGTATCACAACCAGAACAACTCTAGACAACTCCAATACAGTTCAGTATGCCGGACTTCTTCGCAACCTCACCATGAAGGCCAGGAGCACAGTCAGAGATATTGACCCCCAAAATGACCTCACCTTTCTCCGAATTCGCACTAAAAAAAATGAGATTATGGTTGCACCTGGTGAATATATTTACAACTATGCATAATGATGATGAACACATTATTTGTAAGGCAATCCATACATTTTGCTTTTTGTTTTTGCAGAGAATGACTATCTCCTGGTGGTGATCCAGAAGAATCCACGCGAATAGCTTTTAGACATATTATATGATTATAACATTTATAATTCAGTTTATTCATTGTCACATTTCTATTATTTTGAAAATAATCTCCTTTGGCAAATCTATGCTCTACTCTGCTGCTGAGTCAGTGAATCTTCCTTAACATACTGTTACTTTGTTTTACATTTACTGTATTTTCAATTGTCTATTTATAACAGAAGTTATAAGTTATTGTTCATATTTACTTTGTATAGATGGATGTCTGTTCATAAATAAAAAAATCAACAGAATCTAACACACAGTTTACACAATTAGTGTAGAAATAGACATTAGCCTTTTTAGCTATTCCCTGCTGTTTACATTGTTCAAATCAGGTTTGAGTGCAAATGAATCAGTCATTTTTTAAAGAAATGTTTTAATGTAAATCAGAATGTACAACATTGTGTTAATAAATAATCAATTACATGTATATAGCCCAAATAATTCATAACACAACTGATTGAAAGAGATAAGCTAGTTTTCCACAGCGTGTTTGTAGGTGCAACTGAACGGGCCACGCGGGAAAGTCAGAGATTGGGAATAAATGTGTTACAATTTGTCTATTTGTGCTTGTCACATAGAGCACCTGGGACTTTAATTTTCAGAGACAAAGGCAGAATTTAGGAGTCTTATCTGTCATAAACAAAAATAAACATCATCAAAGGACCAGCAAGGAAGTATTCTGCTGTAATTCGTATAGAAAGCACTGCAACTGTTGTCATCTATTAGCAGTTAGGTGATTCTCTCAAGTATTGTGCCATACGGGAAGATGAGGCCTAAGTAGCTGATGAGTAGAATATAAAAATAACCTACAGACATGGGAGAAGATTGAAAGTTGTTCCCAATTGCTTGACAACATAATGTATGTAAACATTATAAAAGGCCTGAAAGAATTATCATTCCCAAAAGGTTGTCCATAGCAGCTTAGACTTGAAAAATGATAATTGTATTCATGTATATTTTCTTGCTTTTGTATCTTTCTTACAATCTACTCCTAAACAACAGTGCTACTGTATGATCCATGTAATAGTTTTTATTCTGACCAGCAGCGATCCAAATAATATATATGGCTTCCCACATTAAATGCTTGAACAATAAAACATAAAAAAATCCTTCATCTATCACAACTGACATTACCAATGGAAAACTTCATAAAAGATAAAAGAAATCACTGTTACAATTTTCCATTGTTGATAATATTGTTTAGCCATAATTCTCTACCAAACCTTTATCAGCACTCAAACAGCTTTTTTGTACACATTACTTTACACACAACGTTGTACCACACAGACAACAATCAAGTATTTCTTCAAACATAAAAAACATTTCAAGTGCATCCTGTCAAGTTTAAGGCCTGAGGTGTGTTTTGATTTTGTCACACAAATGAGCACGCATCACTCTCAAGGGAGGCTACAGATTTGTGCAGAGCTATTAGTGGATATTTATAGAATTAGGATGAAAATTGATAGATAAGACTCGTATTTGAGCCTTTAATGCGTGCAGTACTTAAAGCCATCTTGGGGACATACCTCTATTAGGAATGCTGGTTCACCTACAGTATTGGTACAACCTAGGCAGAAAGTTGCATTGCCCATATAATATAGTTACAGCATTTCCATTGACAGATATAATCATTTGCAACAGCATGATAAGCACTTCCTTCTGGAAAAGCTTCAAGTAGAGAGCGTGGCCTGGATCGTCTGCCTTGTTCTCTCAGCTGCTCCTTTGCTGTCTATGGTGTTTCCGTTAAAAAGTCTGCGTCAGGTGTCACCTTGGTGTGTGCCCATTGACTTGGCCCCTGCCCCACTGGATGTTAGGCAGCGTCAAACACCTCCTGAAGTGCTCCAACTGGGCCTGCAGTCTCTCTTTCTCCTCTCGTGCTTTCTGCCTCTGACTCACCAGCTCCTGACAATTGAAGGGTGAATAAGAGAAGAGAAAATAGGATTGCTGTCGTCGAAAGCTAAAAATATATAAATGCACCAATAAAGTATTTGATAGTTCCATTCAATGACAGT
Source organism: Bostrychus sinensis (assembly GCA_020698575.1). Classification (NCBI taxonomy): domain Eukaryota; kingdom Metazoa; phylum Chordata; class Actinopteri; order Gobiiformes; family Eleotridae; genus Bostrychus; species Bostrychus sinensis. The sequence goes on along the minus strand of CM036251.1, from coordinate 28,251,034 downwards.
GTTACTTACCCCCATAGTGAGAGAGAGCTGCTCTGCCGTCCGGGTTAGATTGTGGTTTTGTGCTTCAAGTTTCTTACACTGGCTCTGAAGAACTTGCCTCTCTATACTGTATTCTATACAAATACATAAACAGATATATGCACACTATTATTATACAGGCTGAAGTTTCACTGGAGTGCTGTATGCATGCCCTGCAAAGTACTGATGTGTCTGTGGTGTAGATAGGTCTACTAAAACTAAAATATGCACATTGCACATCTGTGTAGTAGGAGTCATGGGACCAAAGAAAACACATTATAGCACTTCAGGAAATCAAAGTTTCAAAAGAAGACTGATTGAGAAGGTCCACACTCATCCACTTCTTTACAATGTCATGTGGTCCACAAAGTGATGCCCCCAAAATAAATTACCTTACTATTTGCAATGATAATAATAATTATTTTTTGTATTATTTGCAAGCAAGATCTGTGTAAAGAACCAAGTATTGTCTTTGTGTTGAACATAGAAGTCTGGAAATTTTGAACAAATTAGCCCATAACTACACTATAACAATAGACTATTGTCAATAACCATATCTTAATCTTACACTTCTTCCTCTTTCCAATATTATAAAGGGCTAGACTTGGACTGTTACTCTTATACTTTGGTCTTGATGTGATACATTCAGGACTACCATAATGCTACATATAATTGTTCAAGTGACCTAGGCCTATATTTATACATGTATTTGACCTTTATGGCCGGTTAAGCTATTTATGAAACAGTTCCAATTTGTTTCTCCAACTTGAGTAATTCAAAATATGCATGATATAAACATGTATGGCATACCTTCAGCGTGCTGTTGGTAGGCTTCAAAAACTGACTCGATGCCCTGCCACTTTCTTGGAGCTGGTTCCACCTCCTCGTCTTCATCATCTTCATCGTGCCCAGACTCGCCCTCATCATCAGACAGCAGTTCGTGTGCTGATGGCGTGTCTCGACTGGACGAGTGGTGAGGGAAGTGGTGACCGTTGATGGCTGTGTGCTGAGAGCCACGGTTTGGATGTGAAACTTTCAGTGGAGAGGCCCTGTGTGGCAGCAGCTGTTCTGTGTTTAAGAGTCCATCTGGAACATAATTAGAGGCTTTTTAATATAACACAGGCACTACTATTATTATTACTATTACTATTACTATTAGGGATGTCCCTGATACATGTTTAGAATACCAACTGAATATTAGCCAAAAACAGATACAAGTACTTAATAAATAAGACATATATAGATATATAAAACTTGCACAGGCTATATTAAAACTGCATGCATGTAAAATGTTATGATGTTATGCTATAAAGGAAAAGCAACTGCAAGAAATAAATCTGAATCATATTATCTCCTTTATATCCCATTTTAATTAGATTCTTCCCTGTAATTCTCTTTGCATAGCCTTTACCCAAAATTATACACTTAGGCTATTATAGTGTACTGTATCATACTGTAAGGCCAAATGTCTGTACTAAAATAATATAAATAATCAATGATTGGACTTAAAATAGGACTGATTAGAAAGCAAGGAGTCATAGTTAATGGTTAATGTAAAAGTACAGTGCTTGCAAATCTTAAATAATTTTGCCTGTAAAAACTTTGCAACTAAATTCTGAAGAATGAGTGCTCATGTGTTACAAATATACGTACATTTCTGATACATAATGATCAGAAATAGATTTGCAGAGACTTTATCACAAGCCTGATTCTGTACTTGTCTTTTTTTTTTTTTTTCTTTGGTTCTGTAATTGTCTTTTGTTACTAAGATGCAAAATGCATTGTAGGACCACCTGCAGTAGTACAGAATGCGGAAAATGCTGTACATGCAATAGTTCGACTGATTACTGACGCTGGTTTAAAACATTTACCTTCCCCTATAACACAAGTCTAACACAAGTTTTTCAAAACTCTTTTTTACCTAAAATCATATTATCAAAAAAAGGTCAGATGTAGGATTTTAACAGGGCAAAAGAGCTAATATTCATGACTCATACATAAATGTTTTAGAGGAGCCTTTGACCATTATAACAATAAATATTTCTAATTTTCTAAGTAGAGAAAAGGGCAAGAGCACTAGTATTGGTATTAGGACAACTACACCCCACTAGATGGCAGCACTACTTTAGAATGTACATTCAACTGCCTTGTCCATTTCTCTATAACACTGAATACTTACCTTTAGTTTGTGTGGACTGTAGGACAGCCTGATGAAAGTGCTGAGCGAAAACGTCTGGCGTGAACTTTTCCCAGGGTCGACTGCGCCCGTTCAGCCCACAGTTGGGGGGTCCCTTTTTCACAGGAGAAGCAGCAATGCCGTTCTGGAGGCTATGGAACTTCCTGTTTGGCTGAGTCTCCATAAATTCAGTCTTTTCGTGGTGGGGGGCCAGGGGTGTGGGAATGCGAGCCACCTGGGAGTCTGCTGAGGACTTAAGTGCATCATTATAGAGTAAATTCTTAGGTTTGTGAAGAAAGGGAGGGGATGGGCTGGGAGAGTCTGGATAAGGGTGTCCATTTGGTAGAGAAATTGATTTTGAATCGCCTACAAAGAAATGAAAGCCTTGTTAGTTTGCAGCAATTAGATACATATCCATGGTGTATTTGTTTATTGCGTCTTACCATTTAAGGGAGCAGGCGGAGTGCTACATGGAGGTAAAGGATTGTATCTGAGAGTGTCTAATGTGACTGTCTTTTTCTTAATGGCCTTCAACAACTCCTCAGTCTTCTGCTTTTCTGTTGAAGAATGATACAAGCAAGTCTTAACATTCCTGATTTAAAGAACTGAAAGGAGCTAAGGCAAATTATTAGTATAAGAAAATGCTCAGTAGGAAATGCTCACTTGTCTTTCAGTTATCTATTTTTGCCATGCTCTTTTCACAGCAAATAAACATTTCCCACTGACAATCACCATAGCATCAGTAGCTCAATAGACTCGTATATGTAACATACACATAGGATGTTTGCAGACACGTAACATACTTTACCTCTCCTCTCTGCTGGGCTCATATGAGTGAGGTTAAACATGCTGAGGAAGTCTTTTTTCTCTCCCAGTTCAGGAGTGGTGTCCATCTGCTCGGCTGTGTAAGGTGTAGTCAGAGCTGTACATGCTTTTTTCTTGACATGTATGGCTGGTGGAGATGAGCTGCGCTCCCTCAGCATCCTTCTCCTCTTCTTTTTCTTCTGTGCCAGAATTTTGTCACGATTTGCAAGTGTTGTCAGACCACACATGCTCAAATATTCCACTTTCTAAAGACAATAAAATGAACAAAGTTTTTTTTAATTAAGCTGCTACAGTTTGGTCAAGTGCACCAGTGCAGGAATTTGTTTGTACCTCAGAGGAGGTGTTAAGTTTGAGCGGAGGTTGTTCGGTCACTCTTTTCAAATGGGCTTTCACCTCCTCCTCATCACTTTCATCATATGACTCGTCCATGTCATAGTAATAACCTGGCCAGAGTAAGACAATATTACTGATTACTGATTATTATATTACTGATTGACTTATTAGTGAGATTACATTATTTAGTATGCTAAATATAATATATACATATACAATTATATATGACACATTTTTAAGAAAAAACAGGCTCACCTCCTTCCCTAGCTTCCCTCCTCTTCTTCTCCTCTAGGTCGAGTTTGCTGAGCAGCCGCCTGTGCTGCTTGAGGACCTCATCGTACACCAGTAAACTGTCAGGCACATGGTTCTGTCTCTCTCTGACTGGAGATGGAGAGCTTATGTAGCCCCGTACCCCCAGATCAGAGCTGCTAGTGGCCACAGACAGAGGTGCACATGACCTCTGCTGGAGGTTATTGATGTGTTGCCGTTGATACAGATTCTGAATGGTTCTGTCCTGCTCAGTTTTGCTCCAGGACCCTGGTTCATGTAAGCTGGCCCCCCTGATAGAGGGGTACCTCTCTAGGCCCTCTGCTCTCCTCCTGCTGCTGTCCTCAGTCCTCTCCCCCCAGCTCAGAGGAGGTCTCTCTGTGCGGGTCAGTCCAGGAGGAGGCCGACTTGGGGGTGTAGAGGGGGTCAGCTTTCGGGTTGGAGGGCTCTCGACAAAGGAGGCTGGGTTCCACAGTGTGGTCGGTGGAACAGATGGGTTAAGGGGGCCTTTAGGAGAGATAAGCGGAGGTGGTGCACCGAGAGAGGGTGGAATGTCTTTGCAGTGAGAATTGAGATGAACTGAGTTGGGTCTGAAATGGAATAGATATGGAAAGAAAATTTAAGTTATTTTTGTCATGGTGTCAAAAGAGTGCCTAGGACAAAAAAAAGAAAAAAAAAAAAGATTCTTCCTACCTCTGATTTTCTCTCCAAGTCTCTGTTCCTTTCCCAGGTGACCTGAGGTCCAGCTCCAGAGGACGCTCTCTGTCCTGCCCTCTTTGCCTTGTTAACCACACCTCCTCATTTACTCTCTGAGTCATCATGGCAGCTGCCAGAGCGCTGTGATGCTTGCCCATGTGAGAGGGCACCAGACTGGGCACTGGGTGTGGGACAGAGCTCCTGGAGGAGTGCAGGCTAGACTGTAGCGACAGAGGTTTGGGAGCAGTGAAGCCTAAATGTTCAGATTCCTTGGCTTTATCTATAAAACAGAGTTATTGGGAACACACAATTTTTATTTATCTGTAAAGTTTAGAATGCTAAGTCTAAATATAACAAAGTAAACATCTGCAAAAAAAGCAAAAGTTATACATATCCTTTAGGATATTCCTTCATTATATATTTATGAGCTTCTAGATGCTGTAAAAAGGGTGGAGGGCCACTGATGGTTCAGTTACATGTGGTGAGGCCAATTAGGCAAATGGTCACTTTCTCATAAATTAAATAGTAATGCTCTAATTTTTTTTTCTAGTTTTGACAGCAGGTGGTCAGTGACCTTATCAGAGACAAGTAAAAAGGCATGGCTGATATAATACTTAATGGTTAATGTCACTATCATTAGCCTGGGATATGAGATGCTGACAAAAGGTAGATTTACACCAAGTCTAAAGGCAGTAATTATGTCCATGCTTTCACCCTCTTCTGATCAACAGAGAGCCTTGCACTCACTTAATAAGTAATAAGCTCACACTGTTCAGTTGGTGAGTAAATCTGAACATATGGCCTATTCTTTGTCTACACATACGTGAGAACACAAGGGCGTGTGTGTGTGCTTGTGTGTAGGTACCCGGCCTGTTTGGGGTCAGTCTCTCCCCCGGCCTGGCCCTGTCCTCTGGCGGTGCCCTGCGAGCCTGCAGCTCAGCCAGGTAGTGGCTCTCGGCTGCTCGGACCATCTGCTGCTGTCTGTCCCTCTGTCGGTCCTTCTGTCTGTCCAGCTCTTCCTCCCGCTCGCGCTCCAGTCCCTTGGCTTCGCGCTCTCTTTCTTTTTCTCGTTCACGCTGGCGGAGCTCGCTCTCCATCTGTAGCCTGTGGGGGAGGTTGACACACGGGGGAGAGGTGAGAGATGCAACACCCAACATGAGCCAGATATTAGCCACACACTGGTGAACTTCACACAAACACTGTTGCCCAAATATACACACAAATATGCACTTACGATGAGCAAAATAATCCATACCCAGCATGACTGAGCACGAGCAGATGAACACTTAATAGATATCCACAGGAGAACCGCACACACATGTGAGTGCATACCACTCACGTACACACAATCAAAAACACACAAGAATCATGCAAGATATGCAGGAGCCATTATGGGCCCAGGCAATAAGTACCATCCATTTCAAACATCCCCCCTCTTTACTCTGCCACAGGGAAACAATGTGCATTGTGACACAAGTGGAAGACATGGCAACAATGAGGCTTCCTGACGTACTGTATAAAAGGCTTATATATGCGTATGTGTATGTGTGTGAAGGGCAGTGTGTGACGAGTCTATAGGAAGCTCTGTGGGGTGTGCGCTAAAAATACCACACTCAGCAACCTGTGCCTACCCTGCAGAGAAAAGACTACACAGGCCTGCAGTCAGGAGGGAAGAGGTGAGAACGATGACGAATGGAAAAATGTAAAACATAATGGCAGAACAGCAGACCTAAAAACGTATACATTTATATGCTTATGTGAACGTTACCTCTCTGCTAGGGCTGTGTGGTTAAGTTCTGCAGGGTAACGGCTCCCAGGCAGGTGCAGGTGCAGGGCCGAAGGATGGAGAGAGGGGAAGGCGCCCCCTCCAGGCACAGAATAAAATGGCGACCGCAGTGCAGAGAGACACAGAGACTCCTCCATCCTGTGTAAGCAAAAAAAAAAAAGAAAAAAGAACAGAAGGACTTTATCTCTGGAGAATATTGAATGATTAATTTGTATAGTTTGATAAATTTGGTGAAATTCTAGAATTTGACAGCTACAGAGGCCCCTGTCCCCAGCATCAGGTGGACTTGACGTCTCAACAGGTAGATGTTACACTTACTATTGTCTTTATGCTGTCTACAACATTGTTTTTCACCAGGAAAAGCTTGTGCATTCATGTATGAGATGAAATACAAACATTCGAGGACAGTAGCATTTCTTAGCCATATTAGCTACATTGGTTTTTGCTTTTCTGCTTAATCCTTTGCACTTAGTGTCACTGTGTCTTGCCTTCTGAAGCTCTCTCAAATTATGAGTGCAACTGAAGGCTAACTGCTAATTCCTTGTGCCTATAGTGAGTTCATGGTCCAGACTTTTAGCTGTTCAGCTTTAAATGTGGTGCTAGACTATGACAAAGGGCTTTACTAATCTTTAGTCTTAATGCTACCTTGTTATCATCAAAGTTATGTGTGAGCATCAAGGTGGTTGTGGTGGTACAGTTACCTTTGTAATGACAGAGGGTGGTGCAGGTAGGCGGGGTGATAGTAAGCAGCGGCGGCGGCAGCATGGGCAGCAGCCGGGTCAAGGCTGAGAGGCAGAGAGGTCAACCGGAGGTCATCAGAGGTGGCAAAGGGACGCAGTGCTCTCAAGTACTCCTCTGGGACAGCACCAGGAGGGACGACAGGATGCATCTGCCCGGGCAAACTGAAGGTGACAGGACACAAACTATTAGATCATGCTTTGTAAAGAAATGGCTGTACAAACAGTGTTGCCGATAGTTACCTGAGACTTTGTATTCTGGGATCTTGCATGACAGAGCTTGGGGGGAGTCCAAAATGGTGAGTGAGAGGACGGGGTGAAGAAATGGGAGGAGTCCTCTTGTCTTGTGGATGCTGGTGGTTGTCCAAACGTTCACGGACACTTACTTCAGCCTGCAAGAGAAAGACAGTGTAAGGAAAGATTTCTGCACCCTTGCTTCATGGCACTAAAATATGAGTTAGCAAATCTAAAATCAGATCTAAGGGCGTCCTGAATTGCTAATTTCTAAATTTATATGCATTCAGAGTTGCATTGAAGGACCTCAACATCAGCAATGCACTGTTTGTGAGAGCAGCAGGTTGTTGGCTTTAAACTTAGTGGTGCTGTATACACATTGAAATTAGCTCTTTAGCTTTTCAATATGACAAAGCTAGTAGAAGTTAACAGTCAGAAAAAGGCAGTGTAGTTTTGCATATGTGGGATGAATATGAAAAGCAATTGGATGCAAACTCAAGTCGACCAATGTAAATTCCATGTGTGAATACAACAAGTTGAGCTGGCCACATGTGTCCAGATAGCTAGTAGACAGATTGTTGTGCAAGGTCTTTGTCTTGCATAACGCTTCAATTCAACTACATAAATGACCATCACATCGGAATTGGATATGTGCTAGATAGAAAGGTTAAGAAAAAGAGAGAAGTAGAAGGAAAAAAGAAGAGAGTGGATAGAGCCTCAGGGCTGTACCCGGGGGCTCAGCCGAGTGGAAAAGTGGGCCTGATATGTCATAACAGGTCAACATCAAAGCGAAAGATGATCCTAATATCGGGCCAAATGCCTTCTCCCTTACAACCCTCTCTCTGAGGTCTTCCCACTCAGAAGTTCAGCCACCATGAAGACACATTTGATTTTTGATTGCTTATCTAAAACTCCAGCCCCTAAAGGCACAGTAGGCCGGCTTTTTGGCAAATGTCTGCAAACAACAAACTTAGCCCTTGCTTGCATGTTCTCTTTTTAGTCCTTATCAGTGTTAGTGAGTCAAATACAGGATTACTTTGGCTTCTAAAAAAAATTCCAGCAACTTGTCCCTATACTAAATGGATTTTAGATACTACTATGTAAATAAGGTAGTGAAATGAGAGGAAACTGGTAAGTTACAGTAACACGTCCTCATTCACCACATACATAAATCTCCTCTTTGGTCTTCCTCTAGGCCTCCTGCCTGACAACTCTGACCGCAGCATCCTCCTGCCAGTATATTTACAATACGTCCTCTGTCCAACCCATCTCAATCTGGCCTCTCTGACTTTATCTCCAAAACATAAAGTGCCCCGCTAATATAACCTACTCATTCCTAACCCTCTATGTCTTTGAATATCCAAAAGAGAACCTCAACATCTTCAGCTCTGATACCACCACCTCTGCCTCCTGCCTGTTCCTCAGTGCCACTGTCTCTAAACCATACAACATCACCAATAGGTAGAGACCTTAATATGTCACAGAGGCTTTATTATCAAGCTTCTGTTGGTTGGTCAGCCCCACTTGTCAACACTGAATTAGTGGATATACAATTACTGTGTCTATTAAAGTAGCTACTTCATAGCTCACTTCATCTGCTTACACAGAGAAACAACAAAAAAAAAGAAGCTTGTTATGTAGATAAACAGTCCAGTCTTACCTTTCTTTTAGAAATAAAAGCAGGAATGATATCTCTGTTGCTGTTGTGGAGTGGGTGTAGGATTGGCACTGGGATGGATAGAAATTCAACGAGTACCTTTTAAGAGGGCTATAGGTGTATGATAATTTTGAAATAATTTCCTATTTCCATTATGTTGAGATTCATATTTTTATTATTCTTTCGGCTGCTCCCTTATGGGGCTGCGACAGCAAAACGGTAATTTGGCATGTTTTTAACCCAGATGCCCTGGCTGGTGCAACTGTGAATAGAGTAGGCAACGGGGGTGAAGTGTCTTGCCTAAGGACAGTAGGACATGTCAGCATCCACTGGGTCAAGAGGAAGGTGAACCGGTCAGAAGGCAAACCGCTTAACATCCTGTGCCACTGTCGCCCTCTGTTGATATTACTATAATTTGAATAACATCCTGAATATTTAAATGATTCCCATGGCAGTGTTGATAACCCCCTGCTATCATAATAATATTTTCATAACTTTTGTCAACCTTTTAACACAGCTTGGTTAATTGCTTTATAATTGTGTCCTGGTTGTTGGGGCTGTTTGCATTTAACATAACTGTCTACTGTATCCGCTTAACACACATTTACGCGCACTAATTACAAGAACAACATGCATTCACTCTAATGTGTCAAATTATGTCTCTAAAGCAACATAGTGTAAATACAGGCGAAAGCTACCACAGAAAAACCACAAACAAATCTGCTCCCCTGGCAACATTTGAGATGCCACCTTCAATTTGAACAACACTTGACTTGCAGTGAAATCCGTGTGATTTGAATATGCTGCCGTACATTTGAATGTCTCACTCATGGAAAGCAGATTCAAACCAGCGATGAACCGTCTCTGTACTATGTCAATCGCCGATCTCTCCTCTGATACAAAGTGAGCCGGGGACACACCAAGGAAGGGGACAATAGAAAGACCGCCTGGAGAGCAGCCGTCACATTCCTTGACCTTTGACCCCGCAGACTCCCAATTGTCTTCACAGATGCAGCCGTAAACACAAAGCTTCTCCCCTTCTTTGCTTAAATGTACCAGTGTTCTGTTGTCGGACAAGTTGTATTCATTACAAGGACAAATACTGAATCTATGCAAAGCGTTCGAGCTTCTAAACACTTACCCATCCCTACCTCCTTTTTCAACATCCTATTCTCTATTTTCCTGCCACCCCCTTCCTATTTTCTCCCCTGAATGTCTGAATGGGAGCCCCAGGCAGGCAGAGCCACAGTGTAGTCTTTGTAAAGGGGGGAGAATAGCCGCTGTGATCCAAGTGGAAGTGGCTACAGTGGGGGCCAACCCTTGCATTGTGCAGGGGGGCCTGGTCCCTCAGCCCGGCTTAAACTCACCCGCCTGACCCCAACCTAGCACATGCATGCACGGCAACACACACACATGCAAGGGGAGCTCTCAAATCCGAAGCCTTTTGTGGTGAAGGGTCAAGTACACACGCGCATATGCACAAACACTGCAGGAAGCCTCACACAATAGGTGCCAGTCTGTGCAGCCTCCACCGCTTCTTTACAAACCCCTTGTGTGTTTACGGAGAAAGACAAGGACTGATTAGCAAGAGCAAGACAGAGAGCATAGCAGAGGGGGGCATGAAAAGCAAAGAATATGACAAGAAACGCAAGGAACGGCTGGTCATGACAGCTTAATGTTGACAAGCATTTCTTTTTACCTTTTTTTGGCAGAGAATGCCAGCTTACAATACAGACAAATATTGCTCAAGATTTTAAAATTTTAAAGCAAACAGATATCTTAATACGTCAAAATACTCTTTAAAAGTCTTTAAATGCAATCTTTTGTGACACAGTTTAGCATGTTGCTAAAATGACCAGTCCACTTTGAAATACTTTGACAAGCATTTCATAATGTTAATACAAGGAAGCAATGGAACAAATTAGTGGTTAGGAAAAAGTCTAGTGAAGTTAGCCCAGCCACCAGAACCAATCACCTTCTGAAAAGTCCCACTCCCAGGTATTTCCACTAAATTTAAATCCTACCTGTACCTATGTAATTACTTCTTATCTAAAATGGGGATTTATGTGATGCTTATATTCTATATTTGGTTGTATGTTTTTAAATTGCATCCCTGGTTTCTAATAGGTTGTATATCTATCGATTTGCATTCAGAGGAAGTTAAATCTGTGTCCATTTGTTTGGCCAACTGGAAATCTAACTCCAATCGGAACCAGACCAATTCTATTTGCTACAGTGAAGAATGAATGAGAAGAGCCAAAAATTCAATAGTAGAGGAGACTTTTGTTTACTAAATGACGCCTTACCTGTCTTGCTTCAGCCCTCCAAAGGCTGTTGCTGGTCTTTGTAGGGGCTATGGTGACGACCGGAGTGGTACTGGGGACACTGTGGCCCCTGCTCTGACCCAGGAGGGGTCCTAAAGATGCCCGCTTAGGAGTGGTGACTGGCGAGTTATGGCTGGTGGCGGGGGATGAGACAGGAGAAGACTCGCCACTGAGGGCAGAACCTGTGGAGGGAGGGAGTGTAAATGGCAGAGTAAAAAATACATATTTGTGACACATTAACATTAAAAGCTCAACAAGATCTGATACTACTAAACTTTTAATCTACATTGTAAATGACTCACTAAACTTTATTCATTCATATGAGAGATAAACAGTTCATGACAACTTGAAAGGTGCAAGTAACTAAATGCAAATGCGATACTTCTAAAAATGTATGATCATTTGAGTTATTACCTCCAGCAGATGATTGATAACAGCACAACCCAGGTTGGAGAAACAGACAGAAGCATTGCCACAGATACTATTTACTGCTGTAAATGTGGGCTATTGTAAATGCTTAACATTTAAAATATAAAACAACATTAATACATAATGCACTAGAACTGGAACTGGTCATTATAAGACAAAATCTGTGCCATTGCTCCTGTCTGCTTCTCCAAACCTTATGAACTACTGTTGCTTGCAAATCCATTACCTTGTATACACAAGTACAGTATCTAAATTGTGACCAAATGTAAAAGTCAGTGGCATCAGGGTGACCAGTAGAAGTTAGCCCAAATACCAGCATCTGAAAGTTTAACATGTTGTATTGTTATTACAATATCCAATAGATTGTCTAAGTGTAGTGCGGTTCTAATGATTTGTGTTATATCTATGGTGTGCCATCCTGTCTGTGTATTTAATGTCTTTTTATGCTCTTAGTTCGAGACAAATTCCCTTTTGGGCCATTGAAAGTTTCAATCAATCATTTTGTGTGCTCAACTGAGAATAACAGTGATTCAATCAATTGATGAAAAAGAAATATGAGAACGGAAAAATACAGGAAGTGCACTAAATGAAGATGGAGGATGTTATTGTGAGAAAAGATGTAGAGTAAATAAAACACAGATATAATAAATGAAATTCTTAAAGGGTCCCGAGATGAAACACTGCACTAAAAATGACAAAGTATGGTAGCATTCTCTGCGGAATTACTCTGTTGCAGTGACATTTACTATTAAGTACACACACAAAGGGAAGATATAATAGGATGAAGAAAGGGTGGAAACGCGGTAGAGAACGGGCTGCAGGGAATGAGCGAAGAAGGAGAGAGCCTCTTATAATTGGCTGTAATTAGATTCTTATTATTAGGAGATGAATGGAAACAGATGAAGGGAAAGACAGAGAGAGAGAGGTCACAATAGGTCACCTCTTATCCAACACCTTCATTAAAACACCAATGAGCTGAGTGACACACAAAGCTGCCTACATTAGCCCATAAACAGCCTTAGTATGTGCAGTGATCCATTTTAGCACTTGCATTACAAAACTGCAAGCCTATTTTAATTTTGTTTTGAAGACCCACAATACTGTTGAGGGTGTGACCAACCACAACAATCTGCTGCGTGTGTGAGTCCGGGTTAATTCTCAAAGGGCAGGAAGGTGCTGAGAGCAGACTAACTGCTCACCTCTGGGATCCTCGGCCTGTTTGGCCAGTTTACGCAGGGCAGCAGCGAATCCGGAGTTTGCAGACTGGGACACTGCGCTCCCATTGGTTAGTGGGTTGAGGGGACTGACAGTGGCCGTGGTGCGGGTTGCCGTGGAGATCATTCCTAATGATGGGGATTTATTGGAGTCATGGTTCATACCTGAGGAAAAGAGAGAAAAGATAATGCTTCTATGAGTGTCTTGGTTCATGTCTTGAAGGTGTAATATGCATTGAACAATTAAAGCACATGGTAGCATTACACACCTACACACCTAGAACTGCATAGAGATGTATCGGTAAATCAAATCTGGCTATTTCACCATTTTACTTCTCAAGAACTCAAGAACACACAGCCACCAACACAGAACGCTGTCTCAAAAACAAGAGACTCGAAGGAGGACAATGGCCATCATCAGTTTCTTTTAAGTCTGAGTTTTCTGTCGCTACATTTTAGGATTCTATAACTTAGGCTAGGAGTAGTAGTCGACTGAAGAAATTGTTAGTTGACCGAAGTTATGCAAAGTACAGCAATTAATCGCTCAAAAACCACCAAAGGATATGTTGTGGGACTTACCAGAGTCTAACTCAAACAAGTGACTTCACATTAATTAGGTGACACAATATTTACAGAAGAGGGCAGTAAAATATATTATCTATAAGTCATCTATGTTATCTTAAATAAAATGAAAAACAAAAGTTATCACGTAACAAATTAGACCATCTTTATTGATGCAAAGAGTGAATGCAACTCAACCAATAAAATTTTAGTCTACCAAGACCTAACCTTATTGTATGTGATTACTGCCTTTCCCCATGTCATCTGTTTGTTTTGTTTGTTAGATGTAATTTAGCCTAAGGCTAACTCTGGTACAATGCATGGAATATTGGGTTATTAATCTATGGGTTTTCTTTCAAAATGTCTGTAAGCTGCAACATTAAGGACCTGCTGATGGAGTTCTGTAACATTTTTATATCCAGGAAATCCTTGCCTGGGTACCAAAGGGCTTGACTTCATTTAAAAACTCAGTTTAGTAAAAAACTGGATTTGATTTTCACTCTCTTAAGAGCATTAAGATAATGGGTCAAAGAAAGTTTGTTTACAAAATCCTACTTAATACCCAGTGACACCGGCTCAGTCACTCTCGGCTCACTCATGTTGAACGAATGAAACGTGTCACCCCGAATGTCCGAGCCTTTGTGTCTGGACATCCCAGTGAGTACGTACGCGTGGGTCAGCCCAGACGAGCCAGTGGAGCTGTGTCAAAAAAAAAAGAAAAAAAAAAAGAAGCGGTGACCTTAATAGCAAATCACACGCCTGAGTGGCCGCATGTCCATTACCTCCAGGGGACTCTCCAACACATCTTGAGACCTCTGGATTGTCTACACGCGCACATTATTAGCTACCATTTGTAATTTAACACCGACAAAGTTGCTTGTGTCCACACACAACACATCATGTATACATTAACATATCAATCATTGCTTGTAACCTCGGATTTTTTCCCACTCCCCTTTTATTGACCCACTAATGTTAATTAAAGCTGTAATTAGCCACAAGCCCCCTGCCTGCAATGACCCCATTACCACCATTTTTACCTACCACAAACAGCCCGGGCAGTAAACACTCATAAAAAATGCAAAGTCAACACCATTATATTGAACGTAGGGCTCAATCACTCCACACACTTCAGCAATAGAAGAAAAGGAAGTCGTTTTAATTGAATCTGGAACAAGTTTCCAATTCGCACGTGTCATGGTTGTTGTCTGGAGTCTCCCTGCCAAGCGTCACGTGTGAACACAAACTGGTGGCAGACAGGGTGAGATTTGAAAACGAGTGAAAAAAGACTGAGAAAATACAATAACTCTGTGTTTTGTGTGCATTTGAGTAACTGTGACAAGAAACAAAACAATGCACAAAACCCCACAGTTATCGTTATTGCATTATCAGTAATCACAATACTAATATCACTAGAAACTGTTCTGTTGCAAGGATAATATGGGAGTAATACTGGTTTGTTTGTTTGTTTGTTTGTTTGTTTGTTTATTAGCAGGATACATAAATGGTTAGACATTAATTACATTTTCAGCATAGGTCAGTAATGGACCAAGGAACAATTTAAATGTTTGGGGTAGATCTGGATTACTGTTTAGATGAAGGAATTTTTAGAACAATTCTTTACCATTGTGGCTCGATAAGAAAAAGCATTTACCCCTGAACTAGGAGATCCCCAGTCTGAGTCCATGTCAGAACACCATATCCTTACCATTTTGAAACAATAGTCATTAGCCCTGTCGGAGGTTCCCATTCTCAAAGTTACTGTTTATGTTCGATTGTGTGTTATGTCTGATTGTGTGTTTATGTTTGGTTGTGTGATTATTTGTTTGTAAAGTCCTTTGAGGTGACTGCTGTTGTGCTGTTGTGATATTGGGCTATATAAATAAAACTGAATTGAAATCAGATTATGGTGCAAACAACAAAAAAAATTAAAAAAGTCCTGGTTTAGACCTTGGTTTGGTGCTGTTTTGTATGTAGCACTAGTATTGTAGTTTCTCTAGATCCTATTCTTAAACTCAGCAGAGTAATACCTTGCCAATCAGAGCATTCACGTAATGCAGGTCAGTCTACAATATTCAACATAGTTTTTGTATATTTAATTTTCCCCTCAATATAACGTAACTCCAGAAATAAAGTTTATCTCAATATAAATTCTAAGAGATCATAGAAAAAGTGCAGGGCAGTAACTGGAATGTCAAAGTGTGACTGCTAAGATGAAGTATAAAAAAGCTGAAGCCTCGTCACATCCTGTTATTAAATAAATACCCATAAAACTAAAATACTACAGTAGTAACACATTAATATAAGTCCATATAGTGCAGTTCAGTTTGTTGACTGTCACAAAGCACCATAGACAGGTGCGAAGTAACGTGACAGCTCTCCACTTACAAAAAAAACAACATCTGACCACACTGAATAGTATGTAAACATTAGCTAGAGCTGCAAAATAAACTGTGCAATGTATTCTTGCAATACCAGCATCAAAATGAACTGCTTATATCACAATAAAATTAAAGTATTCCATGTGATAAACATTTGCCACTTTGGCTCTAAAAACAGTTGACCATTCAGGGTTTTAAGTCACTCTGTAGATTATAGTGAGTAGATTTGTAAAAAGCAGTTGGTGAAAACCGTTTGACAATTTTAAGTATTTTTATATATAGTTAAACAAGTTTGCAGTGTGAGTGAAAGAGCAAGAAAGAACTAGATCTAAAATACTATTCTTTCTGAAGATTAAAGGATTAAAATAGCAAACAGTGCCGCTCAGTTTGTTCGTGGCTGTCATAAACCACCTCATAGACAAGTGTGAAGTAACGCGTCAACTCTCCTCTTACAAAATAAACATCATTGGACCACAGTCAATACAAGTCGTGCATGCACAGTACACATTACCTCATACCTAATAACAATACAGCTTTTCTACTGACCACGTACGCATCAGAGCATAGCTTGCTCTGAATCAATGTAAGTTATTAATTTTGTTTTGCAGATGTATATTGTAAGTACAGAGAATCAAAGTTGGAGGCGGGATAAATGAATAAAAGGCGCTCTGTGTGTGTGTGCGTGTGTGTGCATGTGCCTGTGCATGTGCCTGTGCGTGTGTGTTTGTGTGTGTGCGTGTGTGTGTGCGGTGAGCCCGGCAGTCAAGGCACTGATGATAAGACTCTATCCACTCCTCTCTCTATTTCCTTCCACTTTCCTCCCTCCTTTCTCTGCCTTTATCTTTCCCTCATTTACTCATTGTACTAAATCTTGCATTAACAAAATATGCACACATCTTTTTTTTCTTCTTACATCACAGTAATAAGCTAATATACAGAGATAATTCACTCACCATCGCGCTTCTTCCTCCTGACCGTCGCCTTTCTGCTCCTCTCTGAGACTCTTTCTCTCTCTCGCTCTGAGCCTTGCAGCTGCTGCGTGGTCACGTGACCTTTTTTCTATCCAGTCCCCCTCCTCCCCCTCCCTCCTCCATATTTCACCCTCTCCATCCTTCCTTCCCTCTTTCTTTTGTCGCTCTTTTCATCTTTCCCTCTCTCCTCCGTACCTGCCTCACTCGCCACTCGCTGTCAAGACACTCTTAGCTGGCTTTCTTTCTTTCTTTTTTATGCTTACAGCTTTTGGCCCAAAGGGGGAAGCACTGGGGGGTGAGTGAGGGGAGGGGGTAGGTTTGGGCCGATGACAAGGCAGTGGGAGGGTTATGTATATGGAGCAGTGTGAAGCGTCATCCATCACTCCGGTGTCTCTTCCACGGAGAGCCCTGTCTGCTCTGAGACGGGGGTCCAAGCAGGAAAGAGCAGGGGTTCCTGACAGTGACCTTTCACCCTTCACCCCTCCGACCTCTCTGGCCCCCTACCAGCAGGAAGCTGGAGGATAAAACACGAGAGTCCTAAATACAAATTGAGACATTTAACTCCATTTAGGATTTTTTAAAAACAGACTGGGTGACCATGCAAGGTTGATTTTGACATAAAAAAAATGTTAACTGCGTACTTAGAGGACACAATTTGCTAATTCCTTTTTCCCCCAAAACATAACAGCTAAATTAGCTTGGGCATAGGTCAAATGAGTCAAATGAGCAAAACGGAGAGAACATCCATAGGGAGCTCGCATTTGTGCAATGGAAATTTGATCATTATTTATCCCCTTTATCTGAACTTCTGCTGGGACTGGACTGAGGATTAAGCAACTGTGCATTAGTTTCAAGGTTGGTGAGAGGTACATTTGCCATCACAGGCATATAGAGGACTTGCATCCTCCACACAGAAGAGCCTAACCTGACCATAGATCAAACAAGCAAACCTTACAACAATAAAACCAACCAACCACATTGCCATTAGACCAGCAACAATAGCATGTACAACCTAAACACTCAGGAATGATGCACATTGGAATCTCACAGAACAGGATCAGAATACCATCTGAGATTACACAGTATGGTAGTTATTGCTATATTGTAGCCACGTAATTAATGTAGAAACTTAGATAGATGCCCCAACAAGTCCACAGTAAAAACTTCCAGAATTTGCTGGGGCAGAAAATCCTGACTTGGCTGAGGCTGACAGCAGTGGTAGATTGCTGTGTATGCTGCCACTCAATCACCTGGAAGAGTGACAGGGCTCTATGCAGTACACTACCATTGAAGCAAAACATGTTTTTGCCTGGAAGACCTCACATGGATGGGGCTTGGTTGCTCACCTGGTAGAGCTCACAACACATAGTCCAACCACAAAAACCCAAGTTTGATTCCTCCTTCTATGTCATCCAGCCCTCAATGTCTATCCTTTGCCAATGTCCTTGTAAAAGGCCCCAAAACACATCAGCAGAACTACCATTTGATACTGTCACAAGTTAACACTTTTGCTTTTATTACTTACAGTTAGATCAGTATAATGTATAGCTATGAAACTTGCTGAAATGAAAACAACATCCCGTCCCATGTGGCTGCATTCATTCATCCACAAAGAAGGACACACGGCAACACATGTCGACTGATGTAGTGAGATGTCGGACATGTTGAGGCTCGTCTTTGACACCTTTTGGTTTGTTGCTCTCTTTACTTTCACTCTCTCTCCCTTCACACATGCAGTGCACCCAGAGACCGCCGAGGACAGCGGGAGGGGACTGGCAGCTCATTACTACAGCACAAGAGCACAAGGATGGGTCATTAGGATAGAAGGAGAGGTTGAACCATACCACCTTACTCATTAACCCTCATCATGGTGGCGTGTTTGTCTATGAGTCCACAGTGCAATTCCCCCTACTTACCAAGCATTAAACCATGGATAGAATTATTTGGCATGACTGGTAATAACAGTGCTAATACTCCTTTTACAAGAGCTGGCAGACAAATTCTTCTGATAGAGACGTACACACTTGAAGGGAGCTCAAGAAAGGAAAAGTAGCCAAATGTTTAACAGCCTCTTAAACTTGTCTGTAATCGCAGTCAGAGTGGCGTCAACACAGCGGTCTCTGGGGTTACTCCGGGGGCTGCTAAATAGCTTTACTAGCCCCCAGTCTTTCGGCAGCTCACTTAACACTTCCCTTACTATCCATAAACAACAGCCCGGGCTCAACCACTATAGTATCTGACATAACACAGACATGCATCCAAACAGTATACCCCACTGAAATGGCAGGGTATACGAGCTATGGATATGTATAGGGTAAATGTACAATTAGCTGAGTCAGGAGTGAGAGTGCGTCACAAAATGTATGCATGTGACCCCTGGGGAGTAAACAGCCACTGAGCATTTATAGTCCCGGGATAAATGGAGCAGAAAAACCACATACTGTAATAAGTTACACCTCCAGCCAAGGCAAAAGACAGACACTGTGCAAAAGAGTGGGGGGTTATTAGCACATATCAGCATGGGAAAGAATGGAGAATATAAGAGATTTACCAGGAATAGCCTTATTTAAAGGAATAGTATGTACACTTTGGCATTTTAAGTGACATCTGGTGGTGAAAGTAAACACTGCACTTCCACATGTTACACACCCTGCAGGGACGGCCATAGTCTATCAACAATACGAGCATAACAAAATCATACCATTCATTCTTTAAATCAATTCTTCCCACAAATATAAGTAGCTCCATACAGTAATCATTATTATTTTTCAATATTTTTTATTATTTACTAAAATCCACAGGAAAGAACAAAACTGGCCCAAGACACCAACCAACTGTACTGCATAACTCAAGTTTAAACCAAGTCTAGACTGGAATAAACCAGGGCTCTATTGCACTATTAGTTTGAATGATATATTATTACTTCCATTTTTCATACTACTGTGTATCACTGGCTACAACTCTTGCTACCTGTACCAGCTTCAGAACAACTGCTACACAAGTTTTTAATGCAAGAATGTGTGCTCAAAAGGAAACATGAATGTGCTGCTCTTCCACCAGCAGTGCTCAGTTTGTCAGCTCTGAGCAGCTTTAGAATTGCAAGCAGAAAGTAATGAAATCTGGGTTCAATGGGTTCAACTAGGGATTGGTTGCGTGATGTCATCTTGTTTGCATAAAAAGATCATTTTACACAATGCATATTTAAGAACAAGCCATTTAAGGTAACTGTCAGTTTGTATAGTTAGGATTAAATATCATTCACTATAGTGGTAACGCACAGTACACATCATTTAGGTGTAACAAGTATGCACAATGACATTAAACAGTGACTAAGAAAACAACCACTCATAAGGCTACTCCACAGTGCCTGACTCACTCATATCATTCACCTCTTTTCAAACCTTATCAACATGTTAACAGTGTATTCTGTTACCATTTGTGATTGGGTCAAAAAGGACGGGATGTAAAATCTTGGGATGTAAAAGTGGTGTCAGTATGTCCTCCCTGTGATACTATGGGTTCTCTCCAGGTACTGACATTTTCTCCCATCGTCCAAAGACATGAATGTGTTAGGAGAGTTGTGTATGTCTCTGTCAGCCCTGCGCCTAACTGCCTATTGTCAAGAGTTTACCCCTCCTAAGGCCCATAGTTACTGGGATAGGCTCCAGTACCCACAATTGCTTGGTCAGCTTACTGTTTAAAGTCTTATTTTAACAAACACAATCCTAATTTGTCTTTTATAACTGTGTCCAATGATGCCAAGGAATGTTTTTACATATGTCTATCATGTTAAACAAAGCAAAGAAATGCAGAATCCTAGCCAACCTACTGTTGCTCTAACTGCCATATTTTCACCATTTGCAATACCTTGTCATTTCCTGAGTGCCATTGATCTCTGCTGTCTATCCTAGTCTCCTATGTTATACGAAGATGATGCAAAAAGATAAAATACTGACTCCATGCCCACATATATATCTTTTTTCTTCTTCTTCTCTGGTGGAGGTATTCACAGACTGACTGTCAGACAGTTTGACAGCCACAGCAGCACGTCCTCTGGCTGGCCCTGAGGCATAGAAGCACAGGCAACCTGCTCAAAGGCGTGTGAGGAAAACACTGGTTTGTATGAAGCTGATGCACGAAGAAGAAAGTAGAGAGTGCAGGGTGTGTGGTTAACCGAGGACCTGCAAGACAACTCTTTGGCTATAGTAAACAATCTCGGTGGGGAACTTCTAAGGAGTGGTTGGGTCGTTGAATGAGGTATGTTAATGGAACACATACCTGTGTTCTGAGTGGCTATTATTACCACGACAGTGTTTACCGGTGACAAGATCAAAGCCAGCTTGATTTATGACTGCCATTACTTTAGCTTCTCTTCTTCGCGTAGCTATTTAAAATTTAATGAGCAATAAAATGTCTTTGTTCACAATGAATTATGTAAAGCAGTTTGAAACTGTTGCTTCCATAACATTTTGTCTGTTCATCTTTGTATTGTTTACAGCTTGTTGACACTGAAAAATATGTTGATACTGATAAAAGGCATTCTTTGAATATCACTTTTATAAATCTTTTTGTGGTTATCCACGTTCGGGGTGGGTGGTACTGGAGCCTATCCCTGTAACTATGGGCCTTAGGCAAAATAAACCCTAGAAAGTGGCCCTGCTCTACAACTTTCGTTAACTTATAAAATTTAAAATTATTTAAATTTTCTATTGCACAACATTTTCCTGCTTGTCATTATTGCCTACGCTTACCTACGCTTCCAGTAAAGTCAGCAACAAAGATTACTTGTTTGAAGCAGCTTAGTTATGCCACCAAACCACAGTGTAATTATTAGTTAGTACTTGGCTTTACTAGTTTAAAACACATACTAACACAGCCAAGACAAGGAATATCTTAAATTGGACACTAAACCAAACTGCATTTTCCAATGAGCAAATGAAAAGTAGGTTACAGAGAATGGAGTTTTACTCCTACTTTTTTGTGACAGACAAAACAGATATCAGTGCCATGTCAGTCCAAAATGTGTGACTAATAAAAGGTATTTCCAGTGCATCAATATTAATTCTATATTCAAATGCAGTCCAAATATGGGTAAGGAAAGGTACTACAGGCTACTTTATTGGGCTGTTTGGGAAATATGTTCTCTGCATTTGACCCATCCTTCAATGTTACTGGGACAAGCTGTCAGGAGCAGTTGCCTGGGGACACTTCCCCAGATCATGAGTCATGAACCAGCTTGGTCAGGAGTACCTAGCTGGTAGAGATGTGGTGTATTGATAATTTCTTTAATAAGATTCTGAATCGATTCAGAAAAGCTAATAATCAGAATTTTGGAAAGCCTTTTAACGTAGGCTATGTCCAATGTAAATCTTATGTTACAGGGCTGCAAAGAGGCAGCTCTGGCAAATGCTAACAAAATTTGCTACTGCAACATATCAATTATCATTTCTCTGGTTTTGTTTTTTGGAGTAGAAAGCGTATAAAATTGCATTTCAGATATAAAATATACAATTAAAATAAATTATTGTTGAAGAATTAGTGCTGTCATGGACCAGAAAGGTGTCTGATGCATCAGTAAATCAATGCATCACTTTTGAACCAAATCGTGGGCCTCTGAATCGAAATTGAATCAAATTGTGAGATGCCCTAAGATTCCCACCCCTGCTAGCTGGAGGATTACCCTTGGAATCTGGGACCTTCTTGCTGTGAAGCAACATGTCTAATTACTTTGCCACTGGTGATATAAAGGTAATAAGTCTGTTATTATCCACAATATAGGAAGCGTATGCTTTTTGAAAGTCCATGTTGCCAGATCTTGGGCTGTATTGTACTAAAAAGTCAACCAAACCTTAAACTAAAATTCCAAATAGCTATATCAAAGTGTTATTATAGCTAAGAAGGAAAAAACTTAGAAAACAATGTTATTATATTGCAACTGCATGCCTTGTTTCCACAGATCTGGTTGAATGAGCTAACTGTAAAAACACAGACATCAGTGTTCTTATGAGCATCATTATTTTTAGGTCTATGTCTATGAACCTGAACGCATTTAACTGATAAATAGACCTTTTTGCATTCGCTGACTTTAGCCCTGTCTGAGATAAGTGTGTGAAACAGGGCAGTGAATGACGGTGGCTTTACAGTAGGCCTATCATCCTGAGAGGGGGCAATTAAAGAGATTGGAGGTTTACTCAGTAACCTCTGATGAGCAGCTGGTCTACGGCAGGTCAGGAGCAGCACATGGTGCGTGGAGCCGTGTGTGTTGAACTCCACCTGCGGGCTGTGTACACACAAAAGCGACGTGATCCGCTTGACTGCTGCTAATGCGCCCAGCGGCATCTCTCTGAGCCGAACAATACAGGCGCTGTTAAAGGTCCCGGATTAAAGAGCCACTCCGCTGACTCCCGTGGGTGCTGCCGGTGTGTGACGAGCATCACAAGGAAACTGGGTGACACTGGTGCGTTTCCGGACTTCCCCGCGTGTCCAGTAAGTTTACCAAAAGCAAACAGGAGCCGTGTTTGATCACAGACGAGTTAGACGGGAAAGATAACATAACGATGATGAACCACACAGTCACTTTAAACAAGCCTGCAGCTGCTCTGTCAAGTTGCCCATTGTCTACCATCAAACAGGAAGTGGACAAGTCGACTTTTAACAACAACTTGCTATTTGCCTTGTAAAAACATCCACTAAACTATTTTTCCTTAAGCCACTTTGTTGTAGGCTAATTAAACACAATATCGTTGTTCGTGAATGGGTCAACGAGTTAACGCCACGCTTTTATTCTGAAAAAACAACCAGAAGTAGGTGTCCACAGCTAATTTTGCATTGTCCGTAAGCCTCTAACCACAGATGAGACTATTTAATTTAATTTTCTGATTCAGTCATGTTGCACGTTGCGCATAAAGTCTGTAGCCGTGTGCTAACCAAATGTTACCCACGCACTCCGTATTTAGAAAAAAAGGTAAGATAAAGCCAACGATAAGAACATGACACACATGACCACAGACAGTGCGGTCTGTACAAGCAATGGACGCGTAAAACTCAAATTGAAAGCAAAAAGAAGTCGCGTAGTTCAAGACAGAGTTGACGACAGGCTAAATTGAGCACATCACACAATACGGACCACAGCGGCCAAACGCAGCGCGCTCAAACTTCAAGAGCACTTCTAAACAACAGGAAATTACTTACCGCGTCCCCAACGAAAAGCAGATCCGGGATTTTTTTAACGCATCCTGGTACGAATAAACCACCCAAAAAAAAAACCAAAAAAAAAAAACGAGTGCGGCTCGGTGCGGTGATGTGATGTGGAGTAGAAGAAGGACAACACATGAACTGTCCTCAGGGAGAAAGAGCGAGGGAAAAGGGCGGGGGATGAGCGCGGAGTAGGAGAAGGAGGGGGAGAGGAGGGGCACACACACACAGCACCTGCTCTCCACGGCGCTCCCCGGAGACACGGACACAGAGGACGGGAGGAGGAGGAGGAGGAAGAGGAGGAAGATGCGGCGGCCCCCCACTGCTGCTGATAACCCCACCGCCGCCTGGGCATGTTTACTGTCCGCTGGAGACAATCAGAGGTGTTAGCCGCCGAGGCTCCATGACCGCGCACTGAGCAGCAAGTTAAGCACAACATTACCTCATTCAGGGGCAAAATGCAACCATTAGGCGTTAAACACAGGGGTAAAAAGGGCGGGCGTGGTTCACTTAACAAACATTACATTACAGAATAACACACGTTTGCTGTTTAATAGGCTATTTAGACCAATAGTTCTCAGTTTATCTAGGCTTGGGACCAGCACAAAGAGGACACTGGCTTGGGGCCCCCTTGTGGCGGTGTTGTGGTAATTATATATGAATAAAATTAGGTTACATGCAGCTTCTTGGACATCTGACATCTAAAGTCAGTAAGGGAATAAGTATACAATTATAAAACAACCTGCATCTGCATCTTGTCAATTTAAAATAAAATGTTCTCCCTTTTGTTGGTGTACCTTATGTAGTTATAATAAACTGTTTTAGCCTCAATTGTCCATGCAGTTGCACACATAGACTGATTAGAAGTCCCACACAAGCACTAATGTAACTCTAGTAACTCTAGGATGTAACTCTTGTTCTCTTAGTGAGATAATCAGTGCAGTGCAGGCTTAGTGACTTTTGTTCATTAATGTTGGTTGCTGCTTTTTGCAGATTTTTGGGGGACAACTGGCTCTTTGGATCCAGAAGGTAAACCCTCTGGTCTAAACCAACATAATTTATTCATTTTTTTTCCCATTGTGCACAAACAATGCCTTTTTAGCTTGTGTTGAATTTATGCTTTGTCTGTAACCCATAATATACAGTATCTTATATCGAGATTTCTTATTTACCACAACTAGTCAACCAGAACTTCTGTGTCTCAGCTCACTTTCTGTCTCCTCTTTATGGAAATCTTGTTATGTTATGTCTTGTCTTTCGCTTCAACTTTTTGTCGCTAGTTTCGACCATCATTGTTAGAATTCTTATTTATTATTATACCACCACAGCCCCTCTGTCTGGAACATGATCACTGACATTATCTCCTCGTACATCCTCCAGGCTCTGCGTCAGCCAAGCATCAGTGCAGCCAACTTCATTTAGTCCTTCTACATGTCCCCTGGGTCTTTCTGCCCCCCCACCCCCCCCCACCCCCCACCCCCCCACCTTCTCTCTGGTCATCCATCCCTCCATTCCTGTCTCCAACCAGCTGCTCCACTTTGCAGCTATTTAACAGCTGCTTTGCATCCACACTTCTACCTTCTCTGCATCCTCCTCTGTTGTCTTTTCTCTCCTAAAACATCACAGCAAAGATTTGGTTTAATGAATAGAATACAGCCTCCTTGCATAAACTAGCGGCATGCATAAAGACACATGCTAGCAGATTAGCGGCCCCCCCTACTTTTCTCTCTATGGAAACAACAAGTACCAAAGAGGAGGAGAAAAAAAAAGTGAGGCTCCCCTATAATCCCCAAATCCTTCTCTATACTCAAACCTATACAGTGGATAAAGGAGGGGGTGCGATGAAGCAGTGTAGTGGGTAGGCTGAATGTATGTCTGTGGAGACCAGTGTAGCCTGACATGATTTATGGCTTGCTTTTGCACTCCAGGCAGACACTCGCACTTTTCTCTGAGGTGGCTGTCTCACCTCCACCCTCTGTGACCTATACAGGTTGTGTGCACTGCTCTGTTTCACTGGGTAGAAGAGATAAAGTGTGTGTGTATGCAGTAGCGGGGGTGCACCGAAAAATTTACAGTAGAATGGTATCAAAGAGCAACAATAAAAACATGAGAAAGCTAAAGAGTGCATCACTAAATACATTCATTCATTCATCTTCTACTTATTCCCAGTTAGGTGTTATAGGTGGAGATTGTTCCAGCAACTATGGGTCTCAAGCGGGGTACACAGTGGACAGTGGACATGGTTAGTCGCAGGAGTGACACCCCGGCAGACAACCCTTCACTCTCATGCTCACTGACATGGGCCAGAGTCACAACATGACAAAGAAATCCACAATAACACAGGAAGGACATGCAGACAATATAATTATTTAACTTTACTCTGGGTAACATTGAAAACTCATAATTTAACCATGAAAATGCAATATTAGTGAAATTAACATACATACATACATTAAGTCAGAACAGTTGTAAAGAATGTTGTTTTTACATTCAAATATACAGTGAGAAAACTGGATCATTTGTAAACAACATGAGATGTGTGCACATTTGGCAGCAGACGTTAGACAGACTTTATTGATCCACAAGGGAAATTACTTGGTCACAGTGGCTCAGTTGCACACTTTAAAAAAACACTAGTAAAAAGTAAAATAGGTATAGAATAGTTATAAGCAATTAAATACAACATAGATAAAAAAAAAAAAAAATCCAAGATTTGCATATTTACAAATCTACAAGAAATAAGATTAGGTTTAACATCATAGATTTTAATTCACAAAAGAGCATTTACCACCTATAAAAATGCAATAAAATGCATAAAAATCTGTCTTTCCCTAATAGACAAATACTGACTAAATATATGTGTGCAGTCTGTGAATAGATAGAAAACATTAGCAACTGCCAAATTTGCTGTACTTGAACATCAAAAAGCACTATGGTTTTTAGGACCAGTGTCTTTTCATTAAACGGTGATCTAACTGGAGAGAAAAGTATTTTAATAATAGTGATAATAATATTGCATTAGTCTTACAGTGCTTTTCTAGACACTTTAATCACTTTAAAATTAGGTGCATTATTCATTCACTCCTCAGTCACACTATGGAGGTGAGCTAGCCACAGTTGCCCTGGGGCAGACTGACAGAAGCGTAGCTACCATTTTGCATCTACGGCCTCTCACTACAACCAATCACACAATCACACTAACACATTCATCCAGACAAGGTGGGTGAAGTGTCTTGCCCAAGGACACAACAATAATATGAAATGGGGAACCACCAGCCTTCCAATTACAGGACAGCCGCTCTACCTCCTGAGCAGCAAAGGATGCAACTTAGTATTTCTGTAGAAGTTCACAACAAAATTATTACTTAAGTAAAAAATATTGAAAGTTAAGTCTTAGTACTACTACCACTACTACTGTCCCAAAACCTGTCTCTAACCCAAACCCTTATGATTGCAAGGTGGGCATTCTTTTCACCACTGAAGGTGTAAAATACTGTTATCATTTAAGGCTTTAAAAATTCATTTTCCCTAAAAAAAATCTCAAGTAAAAATATATTTTTTTAGTTTTTAAGTATCTTTCCACTTCTGGCCTGTCTTTCATAATGCCTCTGTGTTTCCTGCGGTGAAAACACTCATCCCCCACTGCCAATGCTGTACAGTAAATTGGTGACCTTTTTACCATGTGCATAAAAGAGAAGATAAACTTTACAATCCAGTAGCTCTGTGGGTATACGTGGGTAATGTTGGGGTCAAAGCGCGCAGCGGTGTGTACTCTCCTTGTGGGTTCCACTTGGCAGCAGACTGTAGGATCCCCCCCCCATTAAGCGTCGTGTAAAAGAAGCCAAGCACACAGTCCATTATAAAGTCGGGCAGTAATAGCTCCAGGAATCTTACTGCCTCTGGAGACCTGGTCATTAGCCTATTCCTCTCTCATAAAGCCCCCCATCCATCACTGACGCAAACACGCACATTTGTATGCAGACGCGGCCAAACACACGTCCTATAAGTGCACTATATCTTATGTCCTCTCTGTCTCTGTTTGTCTGGTATAGTGCAGCTGAGGACAATCCACCAAAGATGTCCACAGATGTCTTTGAGAACACATAAACACTCCACTCCAGATGCTCATTTACAAAAGCAGCAAGGCATAATATCAGCCACGATCCCGAACCCTTTATTATTTAAATGTATTCCTCCTTCTGTATCCCAGTGAAAGTGAGACGCAGGCCTGTTAGCCCCGGTCAGGTAAAGCTCACAAAGGGAACACTGTCACATACAATGGTGGCATGTGGCCGGACAAGCGCTCTAAAGGCTATAACTAAACCTTCACTGCGTGAGCATTAAGCGCACACATAAAGGGGGTGAGATTTATTGGCAAGTCAGACAAAGTGCAGGGGCGACAAAGAGGTGAGTGGAGTCTTTATCCTGGGGCAGCTGCATACACTGGGCTACTGTACACAGCAGTTTGCACAATAACCATGCAAAACACTCCCTACATGACTAAAATTCACCTCTGGACTTATATATAGATTCAAACCATTAACTATTGGCTTTTCACATGGGCCCACATGACACTGCAGGGTAATACAGTAAAATGCTGTCAAATATGAACAGTAAATATGCATAAAAATAGCATATCACCACTAGACATCAAACTCAACATTAGGATATTTTTTAATGGAATACACTGTAATATCACAAACAGTATTTGTTGTTACTGTTAAAAGTTACTGAAAACGTTACTGTTATGTCTCTCTTATCGCTGCATCAGGTGTGACAAAATGCCAGCAATGTTTTTATGCTTTTTATACTGTATATGGATAAAACAAAATATGTACTAGTCACAAAAGGTCTTGTTAGAAGCAGCATGAGACAAAGCATGTTATGAAGGATTGCACTTGCTAATCCCATTTGTGTATTATTGCATTACATTTTTAGCAAGAAACCTGAAATATCCACAGCTTTGAAGTGGTGGTACAGGATGAGCCATGGAAATACTACAAGCAACAGCAACATGTTTAGTCTAAAGCAGGGGTGTCCAACCTTTTTTCAGTGAGGGCCAGCCACATACTGAAAAATATATGCAGAGGAAGGCCTCCTTTTGCCTCATCATAAAAGAAAGTCTTATTCAGTTGCGTCCCTTTCCTTAAAGGAAACATTCACGTTGTTACTTTGGCATTGGTTTTAGTCCAGATGCTCTTCCGCAGCACTCCGTTTGACAGGCCTTGGGAAAGGCAGATAGTATGGCTCAATTTGTTTATTTATCTTGCACCACTAACAGCTGATTTCCATTTCTTTGTCCTTTATGCAAGGTCCATATGACACTTTTTACATATACCTGCAGTAACAAGTCCTCCCTGTGGTGATTTATACTAACTGAGAATCAAGCCTGCGGGATAATAAAAAATGGTGCACATAGTATGTGCAACCAGTGCATCTACTCCGGTGCCCAGAAGGTCTAGGGGCCCATGAAAGTGGCCCTTGTCCATGTCAAATCATGTCTGGATTTAAAATATTCTAATGGAATTTGTCAACTCACATTGCAAAATTTGACATGATTAATCATTTGTAAGAATTATTTGAAAACATAATAAAAATAAATAAATAGAAACATAAAAATACATAAAATAAAAAAAATAAAAAGCACAAATTGTAAAAAAATATAAAAAATATAAAATCATCTTAAATAAACTAACAAACCTACTCTTTCACTTTATAGATTTTCTACATAATAATGATAACTTTGAAGCTTAATGCAGGAGCCTTAGAATAGTGCTAAATGTGTTTCATATCTTTAGGGCCCATTCTGAAAACCTGCACTGGGGCCCCTCAATACCAAGTTACCCACTGCCCACCGGACCATTGTTCGGACATCCAATAGTCAATTGGGAAAGTGCACTGTGGGGTGGGCTTATTCTGGTGAGGCGTGCAGACTAAAGACGCTGACCATCAGGAAGACAATAGACAAAAAGTCATTAAACTGGAACAGGACAGATACAGAGATTGTGGCAGAGAAGAGCGTATAGTGGACAACATTGGTGCCATCTTATGCTGCATTTAACAGAAAAGCCAGTGATAAACAAGAGCATACTGTATATTGTAATAGTGGTAATCAGCAACCCACCTTTTTCCAGCTTTGATGTAATGGCACTTAACACCAGCTTCCAAGAGGAGGGTCTCATTTACCCAAAATACACATGACAGTAATAATATATAATCAAATGTATTAAATAATCTTAAAATGGTTACCCCAGGATCTACCAGAATATGCCAGAATACTTCCTAGTGTATTTACAGAGGCAAACATAACCACATCTGCCACTTTATTACTGTAAATTAACACCTTTTTTACAGTGAAGAACACATTGTACCGAAAGACACACACACACATACACACACACAGACACACACATACACACACACAGACACTAAGCCGGGGGAGTCCACAGAGAGCAGATACCTGGGGAGGGAGACACTTTGGCAAAGGTAGAGCTGGAGTCAGTCACTCGGTCCTCAGGCTAAACACACACACACACACACACACACACACACACACATACATACATACATACATACACACACCGCTGCACAGATAAGCACTAATCCTGTTTATTACCTCCTCCCCCTCCTCTTATTCTCACTCTATCTCTCCCTTCTTCACTTGTCTTTTTTTTTCTCTCAGCCCGGCTCGTGTGATGTTTGCTGGCCGCAGGCTGAGACCAGGGAGTGCTGCTGCTGCTGCTGCTGCTGCCACTGCTGCTGATGATGTGTTGCTCTTTTCCAGCTTTTGCTCTGTTCGCGATGTGCATAGAGAGAATTACCTTGCTTTTGTCTGTCTGTGTGTGTCTGTGTGTGAGTGTGTGGGGTGTGTGGGGGGACCATCTGTGCAGCGGATACTGTGGCAGCTGCGGGCGTGTGTGGCTTTGAAAACCCTATAACATTATAATAAAGACATTTCATAAGGTGCACAGGGGCTAATGGGCCAGAGAGGAGATCAAACCTGAGGTGAACAGGATGCTCCTTAGTGTCAAAGTTGGAACAAAATTGTGATAGTAGTATTAGCTCAATTAATAAATATGCAATTTGTGTTGGCACTCCCACGTCTAAATTTACAGTGTGTATGGTTGTGCATGGAGAGATCACAAATGTATAACTTTTATGATTGATTTGTTAAGAAGTTGGGCTGATTTTTGTCTGTTTCCACTTCCCAAAGCAGTCTAAAGTGACCCAGAAAGTGTACCAACTGTACATCTGCTGCGAGTCGATTGGACAAGAGAGAATCCACACTCAAAAACAACAAGCCAAAGAACAGGAATAAAAGACAAACTGTTATTTCTAATCAAACACTTACTTGTCCTTGAGATAAACAGCCTTTTCTACGAGAGGACTATACTAACAAAAATATGTGCAGTATTGTGCAAAAGTTTTTTGTTTTTGTTTTTTAAAGAATGAACAAAGAAAGGTGTATTGTTACACAAATACACACAATTTAAAAAATTACTAAAATCTAGAGGCTCTCAGACAGCACAGACCTCTGCCAAGGCACATGTCTAATCTCGCAATGGTAAAGATATAGTGCCCAGACCTGGACACAAACTCAAAAGATTTTCAAGTTCAGGGATGAAAGCTCCTTCAAATGAGACAAAAAGTATTGTATTGTTGTATTGTTATTGTATGTCACAATGGTAAAGAATCAACAAATCATCTATAGTTATTATCTTCAGTCTGTATCAATGGTACCAAATCCTTTAAAACACCCTTGGATCTAACTAGCAATCTGAATCCACACTGAAATTAATCATTATTTCCTAAAATATCTTTCATGAAATATAAATAAAAAATATATAAAATAATAAATATTGAAATATTTTAAAGCAATTTTTGACATCCGTCTAAAATGTACAGTTCCTGTATATTCACTGACAATTATGCAAAAATTATGCATAAATGGGGGAAAAAAAACGTATGCGTTATAGCAGCAGTGGTGCTATAACGAGAGTGGTGGCCAAAAGTACACATCCACACCTCGTACTTCTCCTTTTTAGAGCATGGATAGCCCTGCAGGGTTGTGCTGCTGACTATGAACAAACAAGTTGAAATAGGTTTGATGATGATTTTACTGTAAAAGTGTGAAAGAAAAAAAAATCTATAGCGAGGGGTGAGAACCAAAAGGGCGTAAGTGACATTTTGGGTGAAACTGAGATATACCCCACTGTACACAAGAGATGAATGCTACCGATCAGCTCTTTTAACTGACACAAAGATCTCAACAATATTTGTCATTGTTTTAAGGTTTTAAGTGTTTTGTCATCTGTGTCCATGAATATTTTAAATAGGTCTGCTCAAATATCTTTTTTGATTCTGAGCCCTCATGCCATAAACCGTCATGCAAGAATGTAGGTTTAAAAAAAACATAAACGTGCTTCATGTCCAGCAGTGGTCAGTTTGCACACTGCTGGGCTGCTGTTTGTAATAGGAACAGAGTAATGCAACCAATATGTCTCTCAGTGTGAGGCACCAGTGCACTCTCCCACTACTAGAGTTAAAGTCGATTAACATAAATGCAGATACCAAACAGGTGTTCATGCACATCTGCCATTTGCTGTTTTAATTGACAAGCAATATATGGTCTTGTTTGTGCAAAAGTTGAGAAGCACTGATAGGTCCTTTGCTATACTTTCATTTCATTTCTGTGATGTTACTTTCATTTCTCTGTCTTTCATTTTTCAGAGGCATATGAATATGTTTACATTTTGTTTGCATGCTGTTTTTACAGACACAGATGTTAGGGCAACCACAAAGTTACTTAGTTAAACAGACAAAGAACGCACAGGTTGCATTGGATTATATTTCACTGTGTACATTTCTCTTTAGAGTGTGTTCTCTTCACAGTAATTGGGCTGTGAGGGAGGCTCTCATTTACACACTAATAGGAACCTAATCAAATAAGTCTGTTTAAGGTGAATTCCTTTGGTTTGCATAAGAACAGGGGGCTGCTGCTTTAACAATTATACTGTTATTTAAAGGCCAGCTAAGAAGATCTGATAAGGTCACATAAATGAATAGTGTAAATGACCCCAGCAGTGCTGCTGGCAGTAAGGCTGATCCTCTTCTTTCAGGGAAATGTAATTAATGTCTTAGATGTTCTTCAAGTTTCTCTGTAAGGTTTCCTTTTTCTAAAGAACCAGCTTTGAACAGCCCCCAAGTGCTGCACCTGCCATTGATACTATTTTTGACACATGATGAAAGGACAAAGTGCACATTGGCAGAGTGGTTAGCACTCCTGCCTCACAATAAGTAGCGTTTGGTCTCCTATCTGGGCCGGCTAAATATCTCTAAGGTTAAGGTAGACTTTATTGCTCCTGTAGAGATTTTTTTTTTCTGCAGTTGACCCATCCTTCAGCGCCACTGGGGCAACCTGCCAGGAGCAGGTTTTAAGTTGATGGGGAAAAACAGAGTACCTGCAGGAAATCCACCTAGACATGAGGAAAACATGCAAACTCCACCCTGAGAGGCCCCACACGAGGCGAGAGTGCTAACCAGTTTGCCAACGTGCTACCCATAATCAGTGAAAGTAAAATCGAATAGTTGTTTGGCAGTGTCAGCCCTGTCCTTTGCCCAAAGATGTACCCTGACTCAAGCTAATGTGGCTACATGTCCAAATTGAACCCATGTACCAAAGGTGGTCCTCTCTCTTCCATTCTCTAGTCAATGCAATTAAAACACTATTACTCTGTGTCTCCATACTACACAACATCTGCTGCTGGCCTTTTCTGCTTCTGTACCCTCCCTCAGGCCCACAGTTTCTGAGATAGACTCCAGTCCCCTGTGACCCCAGGAACATACTCTCACTGTAGCAAGTAAAGACTCATGAGTCAGTAACAGAGGAAGTCAAACAAGTGCAAAAGCCTCTGAAATACAGTACTAGTATGGTGTCTGGACCGTCTCAGTAAAAATCATATAAATAAAGCCCCTAAGCATCCATCTTCTAAACATAGTCACTTCCTAATTCCTGCCTTCATTCCTCAAGCCTTGTCCTCTTTTATCTCAGCTGTTTTCACCTCTGTTTCTCCCTCTCTGGCAGCGCTCCCACCCTGTCTCTCCAGATGGGTGGCAGAGAGGAGCAGCTTGCTGTGGTCAGGCCAATTATTTACATAATTATGATCTCCCACTTAACCACATGATCCTTTACCTGGGTGTGGGCAATTAAAGGCAGCATCATTATGCAGATTATGCAAATGCAGGCAGATGCGGAACACGGTGGCGAGAGATCACACACGAGCAGCACGCGCCCTGGAAACATGTGTAGAGCTGGTGCTAAGCGTTTGTGAGTCTGGCACAAATATCAAATGCACACAATCACCATCATGTGCGTAGTATCATAGCATCCTGGGTGTTTTTATTTAGATGCCAGTTGTTCTATACAAAAAAAGACAACAAAGACAGTTTTTATAACTTCTAACTGCTTTGTGGTGAGTCATGTATTAAAGGATAACTCCAAATGCTTTGCTTTTAGTAAAAGAATGGCTTCTGGGCATAATATCAAGTAAATACCAGTTGATTGGAATCGGATCATATTCTTTTTCCCGAGAGTATTGGGACCTGTGCTCAGTTGCTTTGTGAAGGAGCACTTCATTGTGCAACAGCAACAGTTTATTTTTGATCCCACCTGTCACAAAGCAATGATAAAAAGCACTTTCTCCTTTACTGACTCCTGGTGGCTGGGGTTAGTATCTTCGTATCTTGCAATGATAAAGAATGCTTTTTTTCAAACCAGCCATTAAAAAGGTAATCCAAATCCGACCATTACTTTTTGTCTCACTAAGAATTAAACCAGCAACTGCAAAAACATAACTTTCTTAGCAGAGATAATAAACTCCTGTGCTTCTATAGAAAGAGCACAATATTGCAGGATGTGTATATTCAAAGGCTTTTATCTGCCATCCTTCAATAAACAAAATTACAGTTTGCATACATCCCCACAGTGATGTGCTTGCATAGCTTCTACAACAAAAATAACATAGGATGCAAATATTACAACCAATTATTTTGCATTGGAAAACAAAGGAGACATTTTTCTGAAACCTGTAAAAATATTTTATCTGATTGAATGTAACTGAAAACATTACAAATATTAAATAAACAAATACTATGTTTTCAGATGGCAAAAATTACTGTTTTTGATACATTTGTTGAAAGAAATCTTAAAAAATCGCCCTGGCATCTGATTGTCAGTTCCATTTCCTAAAGTTAATACACTTACAAACTATTGTGATCCACCACATTTGTGTAAATGTAAACACAAGCCTATATATCCTTTTACTGTTTATAAAGAGAACGACTAATTTCCCAAGAATGGCACTGGAAGTTAAACAGACTAAAATACATTTTAAACAGAGGAGTTAGCATTAGATACCAAGCTTCACAAATTGTGAATAATCAAGATAGTTTTGGCAACTTACAGCCACAAGTAAGTAAAATCAGACGCTACCTAATTTACATTTCCTAATTTTAATATTATGCTGGACAAGTAGTTAGGAAAACATGGTATGCTCAGATTTAATTCATCAATAAAAATCTTACTTTAATCATTTCACTTTAACAACTTGAACTGACAGATCTCGATGCTCTTAATTCACACATTTTAACAATTATATTTAACCATTTGTTCCTTCTGTCTAAAAAATGTCTAAATTTATATTGTTATTTTGCTCCCTCGTAAAAATGAATGGGACTGTCCACTACAACTTATTTGAATACATCTCTCATGAAAGGGTCTATTTTTTAACGTTTAGCTTCAGTTCTAATTGTGTATGGTACATTAAATAAAATGACTAATCGTTGATATACTTGCTAATGTAGACTTTAACATTGCATACATGCAGTCAGTTGGTTGTCAGTTGCCATTGAACCATTCCTTTGAACACAATCCTAGTATCTACTAAAAGAATCTATTAGCAAGATAAATGTTTGCTTATGGCTTTTGTTGTAACTGTGATCCACAAACAGTAGCCTCACAATGTCACTTCCCTATCCCAGCGCCCTAATCGTCCACGCAGTAGGACACTACAGAGGTTAGCAACAGGAGCTTGGAACACTGTGCATTATTGTCTGCATTATAAAGCACTTATGTTCTGTTTGTTGGTAACATCCATCCAACTGCCATTACCACCGCTCTATAGAGCCCCCTCCAGCACATACTCATGCACACGCACGCACACACTGGCATATTCAATCAATTATGTTTTACTATGCTTCATGAGCCTGCAGATGGTGCGGGACCAGCAGGGGCAAGTGGGCTGACTCTCTGAGCTGGAGACTCACACTTTCTTCTCCCCTCTGCCCTTGTTTACACGTGATTCACAGAAGTCTTTGTGTATGTGCTAAGAATTGCCGCTCCCTGTAAAAAGATATTAGGACTGGCAAATTGTAGCTGCTGTATTTTGATTTGGCTAATCCCCCTGCCATCTGCTCGTGATCATACACAAGCTATTACAGTTTTAGTCTGCCTGTTGGTGTGGTTTGTGTGCATATGTGTCACTGAGCGAGTCACCAGCAGTTGTCGTTACCACCTGAGGTCAAAATGTGTTGGCATGTATCCAGGGGTAATTTTAATCGGCTATTGTTGAACAAGTTTGAATAAGTATTAGCAGCATGTGACCTACAGTATATATAAGGATATACTTTCTGTGTATATAAGGTCACACTGCATGGGTCATCAGCTTCTGTATGGTTTGGTGCAGGTAATCCACAAAGCGGCTCGGATTTCCAGCACAGCATGTGTTGTTGGTTGATGTAAATATGGCTGTACAAATTTAATAACAGGATCTGGTTCAGTTCCATTTGCCAAAGTGCCAATGGTTTTTGATGAATTAACAAAGCAAAAAGCCATTAAAGGTCCTATATTATGCTTTTTTTAGACTTTTTGAAATAATTTTGGACATCTTTGCATTGGTATATCACATTTTATAATTTAATAATGTACATGCATGGAAAAAGTCTGTTAAAGCTGTTACTTTGACTTTGCAGAGAATGCTTGGTTTGGTATCAACCTGTGCGAGTAATGGTGGGGAATGGACAGAGCATAAAATGGCTATTTAGCACAGCTACTAGCAACATGTCGCTAACTGATAGATAAAGGAGCTGACAGTTTCATAGTGGCTGCACTTGAAGCACTGATGAGTGAGATTGTCAGAGCACCTTCTGGTTTTAAGTCAAACAAGAATGAATGAAGCAAAATACTACTCCAGGTATGTTTTTGAGGTGCAAATGACATTATAACATAATTAAAAGCCTTAAAAAGTCGATTTATCATTATAGGGCACCTTTAAAATAATCCTTGAATCTAAGCAAAAGACTGAAGTTATAGCCATGACTTGATGCAAAAAACAATCAAGCAAAGAAGAATGTTTTAGATTTATTTACTGCTTCCTAAACTTCAAAAGTTCAGAGGCCTGCAGCAATTTTCTACATTTTAAAAACTCACTCTTTATGTACTTGTTGTCCCTATGTTAAATGTAATATACACTGCAAAAGCAGACATCTGGTGGCGACTATGCAAACTGCAATTCCATGCTGCACATTCCTCTTACTATGGCAGCCCTGCAGGGACATGCTGTTTTGCCTATAAACATTTTAGTTTGAAACCCATCATGCAACAATGTAGCCTCAGTAAGGTACTGTACATGACTGTGCTTCTCGAACAGTAGTGCTCAGTTTGTCCTCTCTGGGCTGCTGTGGGAATAGGCATTAGTGTAAAAAATGTTGAGTATTCACCATGACATGAACCAAACCTGTATACTAAGTTTCAGCCAACAGACATTTAATTTAACAATCCCCAACCTCCAATTTACAGACTGCAATGTTAAGCTCCACCTTTAAAGTGTTGGGTTCAGAGGCTATGGCATTACCAAAGTGCTTACAGCACAATGCATCATGCTCCTGAGACCCAATCCATACCACTCCAGTTGAAACAAGGCCTTAAGACAGGTGTCCAAGTGGCTCTAGAGAAGTAACAGGCTATAGCACTACTTAAATTTGTGTACTAAGGGTTGTACTTCAAAGTTGTATTCTTGCTCTCACTAAACATAAACATCACAGAAGAGGCTTTCTGCATGTATCTGTTGCCAGGTCTACGAGTGCTTTAAGTGCACCCGGTGTTAATGAAGACCTCATTAGCCCACTCGCTCTCCAGCCAATTAGGACAGCTCACTTCTTTGCTTACATGTTTGTTTTCTGGTTGAGACATTATCAAACATGTATTCATTGCTTTTTCATATTTTCTCCTGGGAACATTGAAAAATAGATTAGGCTTGTTTTTGCATATTCTTCTTTTTTCTTGGCAGGAGAGAGAGAAAAAGTGGTTTGTCTCCCACATGATGTTTGTTGTGTGGGTTTTATCTCTTGTGTGTTATCAAGCTGTTGTCATGGTCTTTTATTCATCTCATTAATAACAGTGCCCTTGAGGTGGAGCACCGCGACCCCGTTTCCAATGGCACATGCTGGTGAGCACAAGCACGCACAAAGACTCAATTAACAGCATGAGGGAGTCTGATTGCTGCCTCCTTTGAGCCGGCCCCCAGCGTGCAACAACACCGAGGAAATATGGATGAACTCGCACATGATCCAGCGCCAAAAGATTCACTTCCTACTAAAACAGTATACAGTACGTATAAGGACAAACATCATGCAGCTTAGTTAAAATCAGGATTGGCTCCACAACAGCAAGTATTCTCATAAAAGATGGCTACTGGCTTCGTTACAGAAGGAGAGCTGAAGATGAAACAGACAATGTATAAATTAATATAGCAATATGTAACTCAAACCTGCCATTAAGATGACTAAAAGGGGGTTTGGCTGCACTGGAAAAATATGCATTGTATAAAATGTGGTATTTATACAAATAAGAACACATGAATCAAAACCATATTTTAATATGTTGAGTACAATCTTGTCATAGGGGTCAGTGTACTCTTTGCGCTCGTCCTAAGCCTGGATAAATAGATATTGTTGCCTCTGGAAGGGCATCCTGTGTAAAACCATGAGGCTGTTGATTTGATGTGGCGAATGAGGTAAAAGACAAAAGGAAAAAGAAGAATTTTCTCTGAAAACAGACTTTACTTTTGTCTGAGACAAAAGACATTTAAATAATAATAACTAATACAACTTAGTGAAAGTTATGTTACTTATGTTCTGTTCATGTTGCTGCCCAGAGTGCACAAACTCACCACAGCTGCAAGAAAAGTACAGTGATGTTCCCTTTTAAGCATATTGCATATGTTGTGTGACATCATGTCTGTGACTGAGCGCAATGCCACTGGGCCAAACTGACCCACATGTTTATAGTGGTACAGGAAAACCAAAGCACTTACGCAGACCAAGGGAGAACATGCAAACTCCACACAGAGTCTGGGAATGGAACCTGAGACCTTCTTGCTGTGCAGCAAGAGTGCTAACCACTGTGTCTCTGTCCCTGCTGGGTCACCATAGCTGTTCTACATTTAGAGACTAAGATGTCAAATTGCAATACACATTGGAGCCACAATTAACTGTCCATTGTTTGTACCTCAGGTCAATGTGTTACATTCATATTCTTGTCAATATATCAGCTGAGCATGATTACTTATTGAGTGGTTAGCTGTTATCTTGTCAGCAAATACAAGCCTTGGCTCTATTAAGACCATTTCAATCAAAGAATCTGGACACATAAGGCCATCTCAACTCATATTCACACCTACTGTTTACATGCGTCTTCCTTAGTGCACATCAGAACGCTTTGCACTATCCGATATGCAGCACCAGCTTCTGATTTGTTAAAATACTGCACAGCTTTTATGCAAATGGATTCTGAATAGCACTTTAATTATCATGTTTTATTTTAATCATTTACTTCTACTTACTTTTATTTACCAGTGCCACCAGTACCTCTTTATCAAATCACTCACTGCACACTTTGGATACTTACTGTCAAATCCACAACTTTTTGGCAAACCATGTTAAATGTGATCTTTCTGTCTGGATTTGCATACAAGGTCCAAAGAGAGTCATAAACCAGATACAATACTCAAGAATGAAGCAAGATTAGACATAAAACCCCAAACTAAATTGAAATATATTAAGCCTATCCTAGTTTTAATGCATACAGAAGACGTGCAAGAGTTGTCCATAAGCCTATACAACTACAGATGCTGTAGGCATGACATACACCACAAGCTAAAACTACATTGCATTTCTGTTGCTTCTGGCACTGAAAGTTTGAAACGCAGGATAGATATCACAAGCAGACGTCTGAACAGTGGCGTTCCGAGCCTCAGGCAGAACCATACCATGTGCGTGCTGCTGCTCTGTGTATGTACGTGTGACATCAGCCATAAATCATAAGCCACAGTGTCCTTGTAGTTCCAACACATATCATGGAAATCAATGCAGAGGTCAAGTCGAACAGAGACACCAGGGCCCTGAAAATACCACGGCAGCCAATAAATACGGCCGCGGCTAATACACCCGTCAAGCAGACACTTTCTCACCATATCGACGTGCATGAGAGCGTTCACACGTGAGTAAATGCAAACACGGACACAAGCGCAAATGTCAGGGAGGCGGCTTCGATTGGCTGTGGAGACATTTGTGTTGGGTTTGACCTGCTGACTTTGTGGGTACGGGTCATGTCATCCATCTATCGCCTTTAGCTCAATATGCTAGTTTAGGGCTAGTTATAAACAGATACAGATATGGTAATAAAAATAGAGAGAGAGAGAGAAAAATCCACGCCATTATATACAGTATAAGTGTAGCCAATTGGAAACACATGTACATTTTGGCTACAGAAGTTAGGCAGATCACAATGCAATAAATGCAATAGATAAATGTGAACTAGCCACAAAAACACAACTTGCAACAAGTGCAACAAGATGTATTGAAACCAACTGAAATGTGTGCTGTCAGGGAGTGGGTAGAGAACATTAGTCAGTGGCTTGATATTCAGCTACTTTTTAAACGGACTATATTCTGCAAAATCGACTTTTCTGAGCTTTTTACCATGTTATAATTTTGCTGTTGTTACCTCATCAAAAACATACCAGAAGTGTTTTGTGTTTTGTTTCATTGATGCATGTTTAGGTAATTCTCCATTCTCTGGCACAGCTTTTCTGAGGCCTCAGAATGGTTGGATCCATTAACCTCTGCATTTTCCACAAACCCCCGCCCACTCCAGGAAGCACTGACCAATCAATAAGCCCTGTACATCCAGTCTGCTCTCATGCCTTTATCCAAACAACAGTCTACAGCTCTATTTCCACTGATTCCTCATAGCTCCGTATTTTTTATTTTGTAGTAAATTGGCATAATACAAAAAGTTTAAGGAAGTGAAGTTCTTTTCATTCTTTAAATTATGTTCAAAAGACCATAACATCCTGCATTGTCCTGCCCCCTGCTGGTTTTCTTCATCAGTAGAGTATTTATAAAGAATGTTTTCTTTTAGTCAGATAATGTTTTTAAAGATTATAATGCATTGTTGTTCTAGAGGTAACCGAGAATGGTTTGAAGAACAATAATATACAATTTAGCCCCTTCAAGAGAATTTAGGCTACAAGTCACTACATGCATATCCTTTTGACTGCCCCTTACCTTCATTCTGTCCATTTATCCAGGCTTGGGATGAACACAATAAATGCACTAGCTAGAGGCTTCCTGAAGCTGGGTTTAAGTTACCTTGTGCCAACTGGCATTTGAACTCAGTACCTCCTGCAAGTCACTGGATGAATACACACCAAAGGGAGGACTCAGAGTTATACTTTGTACATGGGTTGTTTTAGGATCTGTGCTTCCTCATCAAAGACTGTTAAAGCAGCATGCTCATCATCATTATAGATACAGTTAATATACACATGCTCTTAGTAAGTCTTAAGGAATGTAAAAAGGCTATAGCTTCAGTACTCATAGTAAAAACACAACAGCCTGGTAATATTTTCCATAGAAAAATTTGATATCTACTTTTCAGGAAATTATTTATTTATCATTATTAAAAATAAATGGGGTATACTGTGACTGTGGTAAATGACCTGGTGTTTTTTACTAAACACAACAAATTAAAGAATACTGCAACTCAACTGGCCACTGTCCAGGTTGTTCCGCCCCTAAGGCCCATAATTACTGGGGTAGGCTCCAGTACACGTGACCCCTAACGGGAATAAGTGGAAGAAGATGAATGAATAAATGAATATTGCAACTTCCGAGCCCTGTAAATTCCCTGTACTTTCTTTGTGCTTTGTCCTTGCAAAAAGGGGATGTGTGAATTTTGGAGAGAGAGTTGGATAGCACAAGGCACTATGGGAGAACTTGAGTAATTTGTGCAGCGCTGCAATGGGAGACAGCGAAATGCCACTTTGTTCACTGTGTGATGCCATGTTCAGGTCACTGTGTGCTGTGGGTAATAACTGCTGAATAGAGTCAGCCTCTGTGTGCGTGTGTGTGTGTGAGCGTCCAACACTTTCTCTGCCTTCATGCAAGATCCTCATGTAGATAATATGTGTCATTAACCTGATTTTCCAGCCAGGCTTCACCACAGTCACCCCCTCACCCCCTACACTCTCAGATCATCAGTGAGGAGAGAGCTTGTGGCTGATACGGTCGCCACAGCAACGGCTGTTAGGACCAAGAGGGAGGGAGGGGGGCATCTTCCAGTGCGTGATGATGAGGAGACACACCAGGTGCATACAAGCACATCCAGAGGTGTCAGCCATTTACACACATGTACAAGTCAAGTTCAAGACAATGAAGAGAGGCGCTGAACCAGAAAGAGTGAGAGGTAAGAGAGTGTGCCACTGAAAAACATATTACAATACAACATACAGATAGCCTAGTCTATATTATTACAGCAATTCTTTTAAGTAAATAATGATACAATATTACAAAATACTGATACTAGTATGTTAAATATTCATTCACATTGTCAACTTACATCATTGATATCACAGTGATATGATTTTCAACCACCTCCGTTTTATTATACTAAAATGTTGTACTTTAACAGAACTGTTGGTGGTAAAATATTACAAAATTAACCTTTCCACATGTAAAAAAGATATGCAGCCACAATTGTGTGCTGGCAGTCCTTTTTCCCATTTATGAGCTTGCAAAATTTAGACATGAATCTTTGAAGTCAGTAAAAAACTCATCTTATATGTGTTAGGAATTTTTTATTAACATAATTGTAGTTGTAAATTGTAAGTTGTTTTCCAATAATATGTAACTAACAAGCTATAACCTTCATGTATTTCTATTACTGCTTTCACTACAGCATACTGCTCTGCGTAAGTAATGTATAATAAAGAAATGAACAGCCGTAGCAATGTTTTTGAAGTGTTCGTTATATAAGATAAGATGAAATTATAACCACAGCCAGATGAATTTCAAATGACAGTAAAGCCACTTCCTACTCATTCACTGAAGCTAATGCTGCAGGCTTCAAACAAAGCCTCACATATCCGGTCCTTCAGTCAGATGGTCACTCGAATATGTGCCTGACCAAAAATCATTGTCATTAAAGCTCCAGCACCAGCTTATGGGTGATTTCTGCTCACTTTCATTTAGAGATAGCTATAGCAAAGCATATAACTCATTCAATATTCATATCTCTATCTATAAAGAGGACATATAAATCACCTTAATGTAGTGGCTGTGCATTATCTTATGTGTATGCTAATAAGATCTCAGTTTAACAGTCTTTGATGAGTAAGCAAGGTTTTAAAATTATCTATTTGCAATGTGGTGTCATTTGGACCCAGCTTTTTATCTTATTATATTTAGCATGTATCGCTTTTATGTACACAGAGCAGCTATTTTTCCATATCAGCATTGTTTTTTGTTAGTCACAGTATTTTCAGACTATTGGCGTTTGTTAAAATCATCTTGTTTATGCAGATTTTTATATAATTCTGGGTAATGATGGCCTTTTGTCCACTGAAAATGTATTGTCTGCTAAACCTTTGTTCCTAAAATTATGTTTACAAGAATCCATTTGTTTTTGCATTTAAAGTAATTTAGGCTTTTTAATGTGATAATGAACTACTTGGGCTTTTGCAGGTGTTTACTGTTGCTATATTTAGTATTTCAATGTGGATAGGATACTTTATGTTATTTCCTTTTGAAAGATACCAACAAGGACAGAGCAGGCTATAATTGCCACAATTCAATCATTTATTATAGATGCATAATTCAGAAAGCAGCATGAAAGATTAACTGGGTAAAAACATTGTTGAATCTGCAGCCGCCCCTCCCTCCCACTTGCGGGCTCTGTTTTCCTCACCTCCTGTCACCGAGGGCGTTTAATCATTGACCACAGTCTGATCCCGGGCCATGAAAAGGTCAGAGGTCAGGGTCAGAGGTCAGGGGTGAAAACACGCATCAGTGCAAGGTCTGCCCCTGCGCTCACTGGTTTTGACATTATCATTCACATCATTGCCGTCACAAATTCTTGCTTCTTGAGAGCACCTCTGAGGTCTACCTGCTAGAGTGCAACCCAGGCTCAATTCTGGTTCCGGGCCATTACTCCATGTCATTTTATTCTCTCTGCCTGCTTCCTGTCTCCTCTGTCGCTATATCATAAAGGCTACGGATTAAATATTAAAGAGAAATAGGCCCACAGCTAATTTCCTTCTCGGTCAATCCAACTCTAGCCCACTCATGCCTTTCTTCTCACTTTGTCAGTCATGGTGCCATCTTGATTTTTCACCTGTCCACCCACAGTGCATTCACACTATTTGGGCCTAGCACAGACAATTAGATGTATCTTTACAATAGCAGCTTGATATTAAGTATATAAAATAAATAAAATTAGCATTGTGTATAATCTTGTACATACACAGAACAAAATGTCACAAATTTAGAATATAAAATAGGCATGTATAGCTCCATAGAGTACTTTACTCTCCTACAATGGTCACAGAAGACAAATTGAGCACTAATGGAGGTGAAGCACATATGTGTTTATGTGTTTTTAGTTTTGAAGT
Source organism: Bostrychus sinensis (assembly GCA_020698575.1). Taxonomy (NCBI): domain Eukaryota; kingdom Metazoa; phylum Chordata; class Actinopteri; order Gobiiformes; family Eleotridae; genus Bostrychus; species Bostrychus sinensis. The sequence continues at coordinate 28,206,223 of CM036251.1, read as the reverse complement.
TTAAATCACCATCTTAGCTTTCCCTATAGAAGAAAAAAAAAAACAGTCCCTGCTGGTCTACTGTTCCTAAAATGGTAATACAGGACAAACTGAGCACTATTGGAGGTTTAGCACAACCATGTTTCTTTTCAAGCACACTTTTCTGAATAAATGTTCAACACTTCAATCACCATCAGACCTATTTCATCCTACATCATATCACCACAGGGCTTACATAGCTGTTCACATGCTCTAAAAGGAAGACTGAGATATTAAAATCTTGCATCTAGATGTCAACAAAAAACTTTCATGCCCCCTGAGAAGTATTTTGAAAGGAACAGCTTTTTTGCCATGTGGTCATCATCTACTCTGGTTCACTAACTAAACAAGAAGAAAAAAATTCAAATACCTGGAAGGTAGAAGTGCGGCGTCTTTAATCCAAACATGGCTGATGACCGGAAAGTGGTTAAGAACCTCTTTGTTGGCAGTTAAAGTCTGAGAAGAGAGGCAGAAAGTGTGTCCTCATGCCATCTCCTCAGAGAGTTGGGAGGCTGACAGGAAGAAGGACAGAGCGGCTTGAATAGTCTTGAGCCAGCGTCCTTTTCTCCAAAACCTTTTTTTTAGTGCGGCGCTTTGTAAATCCCTCGCTTGTTATTCATTCAGCAGCGCCGTTTGGTGTATAATGATCTGGTTTGTGTCTCTATCCGTTCACAGTCCCACTACTGACTGCTCAGCTCATGAGGAGAAGAGGAGGATGGAGGGAGGGAGGAAAAAGGGAGGGAAGGAGGGAGGGAGGGAAGGGAGAAGAGGGGTGGAGAATCTCTCATAAGACAGATGAGTGAGAGAGGGTTGAATGGCTTGGTGTGGTGTGCACGTGTCTCTGGATCTTTGAAGAGTGGAGAAAGCATGATTTAAGACCGTGGGCATGTCATGACGCACATTTGATTTGGAAATTGGTGGGACAGGACCTCCTGGATGCGAATTTGTAATGGCCAGTCATAATGAGTCAGATTAGTTAATTTAGGGAGAGATATATTTGCACACACAGCAGAAGGCTGACACTATTTATGTATTTATTGTCTAACATGACTGGCAAATGTGTCATCTTTGGTCTGAATTGTATAAATTGACGTACAGAAATAATGGAACACTACATGACTACATGACTAATACATGACTACAAATATACTTTTTATATGGAGTAAATTAATATTGTAGCAACAAACTGTGTACGTTTGTCTGTGTTGAAAAATACATATAAAGACATTTCTTAAATGACGTTTCTTATAATCAAGTTGAAGGAGCTATTTTACCTAATTTCCTATTTATACATCTGCCTATTGTGTACAAACTGAGCAATGTTAGAGGAGAAGCACACTCATGTTTCACAACAAAATGGATTGTTTTACATTTCTGTAAGAAAACTGTAATCTGAGATTATAATTTGTTTATATGCAACTGCACAATACAACCACAAAGGGTCATTAGCTAGTGTATTCATTGTGCTGGTCCCAAGTTTGGATAAACAGAGAGGGATATCTAACAACAACAAAAAAACATGCCAAGTCAGTGCAGAAATTACTGCACCCAAGAGACAGATGATTTGCTGTGGCGATGCTGCAGGGAAAAGACAAAGTTCATATGCAACACCATTGTACAAGACTTCCTAGGACACAAGGGGGGGGGTGCAGTGTGGATATGCAATCTGCACTTTCAACTCCAGGTGTCAACAAAAACTACCACATACACAATGTTTACATCCAGTATTTCCAAAATGAAAGTAGACCTCTCTCTCTCTGGGTATTAACAAGAAGTAATGAAATTTCCACTAGATTCTACTGAACTTGGTTACAAGGATGCAAAGTGGTTACCATTCCTGCCTCACAGCGAGAAGGTTCTGGATTTGATTCTTGGACCTGGTGGGGACCTTGGTGTGTGGAACTTGCACCCACGTCTGGGTGAGTTTCCACTGTGTACTCCAGGTACCTAAAACATGTACAATAGGTTAATCCTAGGCTAGGTTCTCCTGACCAGGATCCTGGCTCAAGATCTGGAGATGGGTCACCAACTGCTCCTGACAGGTTGCCCCAGCAGCACTGAAGGATTGGTCAAATGCAGAGGACAACCCCCCACATGGACAGTACAGTCGACCTTAACCTTGACTTGAACAAAAACTTGAAATGCTTTAGCTGTATACAGTATTATACAACATTTTACACAATGCCTCTTTAATGGCCTGTATTTGCCAACTTAGAAATACATTGTCAAAGCCTATAAGATTCCTTTAGTATTTTACATCCTTGTATGAGTAAAAGCACTGAAAGATGAAGTGAGAGAAGGAGGGAGGAGGGGAGCGGGTGTTGATGCACTTCTCATTATCAGTAGATTGGACCGCCGCCTGAGTGACAGCTGATTCATCATGGCACAGAGGAGGAGTGTGCACACAGGAAGAGAGAACAGGGGGTTCAAAGCTGCCCTACAGCATCTGCTTCATTCACATCTACTCCTCTTTTCCTCCCTCCCTTCCTCCAGCCTTATGGAAATGCGTCTTTACTATCACACCACTGACTGATGTTGGTAGCCCCGGAGTATCTTCGGCACTCTCAGACCCAGAAGTGCTCACGTGTTCCCATTGATTGGACGGGCCTCATATGTCTGACACGTCACGTTAGCCGCGCTCTCCATCAATTACTGTCCACTCGCTGCTCATCTGCTGTCACCGAGACCCAGTTCTATCACAGCCATGTTAAGAGCTACAAAGCAGTGACTGTGTACATGCTGCAGCAACTAGCAATATGTTAAGCTCAGTTTACAAAGCAACTGCAGAAAGCTCAACATTCACTAAAGCATGCAAGGTGCTTAAGATATTTAAAACACACACACTGGTCAGGCATAACATTATGACCACCTGTCCATTATTGGTGGTTGGTTAAAATGTTGTGTGCCTATAATATGTAGCCCAATTATGCAACAAACTGTGATGCACTGTGCATTCTGACACCTTTCTATCAGAACCAGCATTAACTTCTTCCTCTCACCAGTTGACCAAAATTTTAGTGTATGAGAAAGAAAAACAGAGAACTATAAATTAAAGGCCACATAGTGTGCTTTTATCAGCTTTTTGAAATTGTTTTGGACATATTTACATTTACATAGTATTTTATGCTTTATAACTTGAAATTATGCATATGTCTGAAAAACTTGTTTTCTTTCACTTTGCAGAGAACACTTGGAATATGTGTCTGTCGCCCCCTAATGGCAATCCTGGGGAATGGACATAGCATAAAATGGCTAATAAGCACAGCTATTAGCGACATCACCATAACAGATAGATATATGAGCTGACTGTTTTGTAGTGAGGGCAACTTAAGCTCTGAAATTATCAGAACAAGTCCGATGACGGTGTGTGAGCTTAAGAAACACGCAGTAGTACTTCCTGGTTTCACTTAAACATATAGTATAGTGGTGAGACTGAGCATTTTCAGCTCTTGAGAAGTGAATGGCCTATTACTGGCATAAAAGCTTTTACTCAAACTTGTGTAAATAAAACAAAATACTACTTCAGATATGTTTTTGAGGTGCACTGCAAACAACATTATAACATGGTTTTAAAAACTCCACATTTAAGTACATGTTATAAGTAGTTTAAACTGTGTTGTTGAGTCTTGAGGCTCATTTATAATATGAATGCCCTGAAGCAGATGTCTGGAACTGTTCTCCTGATATCATTGCCACGAGCTTGCCATTCTGCATGTTACATCTACAACTATATCCATTTAGGGCAGCTGAGGATGGTCGTAATTTTGCACTAAAAACCACTAATAATTTGATATTAGTGGTTAAATTATGTCCTAATTAGCACTGAAACTGATGAGAATCCACACAACTGTTGTGTTTAATAAATGGTTTACTGTGTTTCTTGTATATTTAGACGAGTTTATGGGGGTTAAAGTACAAATGACTATTTTTTATACTGTTTCATTTCATTCTCTTAAAGCAAACTAGCCCATGCGTTTGTAATTAGTGGTAAAAGTATAATTAGAATAAGCTTATTTGCAATAAATAACCTTAGCATTTATTAGCTATGGCAACACTGTACTGTATCTACATGTTAAATGAACTAGATAAGAAATTATGTTCTTGTTGCAGTACTTCATGTGACTAGACTCTTCAGAAGGCAAATGCATGATATATTTAATGTACATATGTATTTTTTCTTCCGACCTTGTGTATTCAAGCTTTTCCAATACAGATACCAATCATGATAGTGGAGTTGCATTTGAATGGCTTTGAGGTGAATGAAAGCTAGACATGCTACACCAAGCACACTTTCTTTTCAGCTTTGTGCTGCTTTCAGTTGTGAGGAGGAAGTGTGCTGGTGATAAGATGGATTGTTGAGGTCTGAGGGAGCTATCTATAACTGCGTCTGTCAGCGCCCAATCGATGACGAGAGACTGCAGGATAGGAGACACTGTATACAGAGGCTTCACTCTCACACAAACACACATAAATAAGTGCAACAGCTGTGAGAGCAGTTGGGAAACATCAGCCGACCACAAACTGTCACTGAGGCAAGACTGGAGGAAGAGATAAAGAGAGGAGGAGGCCTGACGGTGCGCACTTCACAGCTCTGAATCAGGTCAAAGAGGCGTCTGAGCTGCAAACCACTATCACAATGTGGAACTAAATGTGGATGAGTCAAACAGAATCTTTTACAATGGGGTGTTGTCAAAACATACCCAGTTTGGCAAAAGATGTAGTAATATATAACCTTTGACGGCTGTGTTTAGTCAAGGCAAATTTATAAGAAAGTCTATGTAAAAAGAAACGTAAATCAATGTAAGGTACACAAAATTGAAGAAAAAACAAAACTAGAAGCACTTGGAGAGCATAGACCTCTGCCAAGGCAATGGTCATATCTTGCAATGGTAAAAATAAGTATAGTTCCCAAACCTGGACTCAAAGTCGATGATCTTCTAGTTCAGGAGTAAATGATCTTTCCATAGAATCTGCTACAACTAATCATTTGCTCTCTTAATGAGTGAAGTTAATATCTTCCATCTGTATCTCAAAATGGTACAGAATCCCTTAAAATGCTTCTGGATCCAAACCATGACACGAATCCACACCAAAATTATCCATTTTGTCCATGGCCCATTACTACTATGACAAATGTTTATAACAAAAGTACAAGTATAACAAAAATAAAATTCAGCATTTCTTTAAGCACTGTTAGTTAACAGCATTTTTCACACCATCTTAAAACCTTTGAATAGTACTTGTACGGCACACAATGGTAAAGTACCTAGACCTGGAATCAAAACTTTACTGACCTCCTTGTGACTGGTTATCTTTGTTGCAGCTGGGATATCCCTATCTCACAATGGTACAGAATCCTTTAAGAAAAAATTCTTGCATTCAGACAGTGTTCCATAATCACACCAAAATCTTAGCTCTTTCCCCAAATCCAGTACTTACTGGATGAGTTACCTTGCTAACAGACTAACACCTGCAAAAGTGTAACTTCTTTGGCAGAGGTTTGTTACTATGGAAGACTTGAAATTCTGCATTATTCTAACAACATCCTAAAGCACTCATTTGATGTGAAAACTCACAGGCACTGATGTGTTAAAGACTAAAACAAATCGTTTCCTGATCCTGTGTGTTTTACAACAATTTTGTTCCTTTATTATTATTTTGTGTTTTACAATCCACAAATCTCATCAGAAATCAGTTTAAAAGTATGCATTCTGTAGTTTAGCATAACACAGTCCAAAGCAACAGTGACTTGTAGCTTGTAGCCTACATTCTTGCATAACTAACCACTCACTAATAATCCCCATCACTTACACACAGCACACACATTGTAATTTGGATGCCATAATAGCCAAAGTTATATGACCTCAACAGTCAGTTAGAGACTTAGTTATTGTTAGACAGTCCAGTGTTTGCAGGTGTAATTGTGATGCTATGATTCTTTTCCTCAACGTTACATTTTATGTGTGTCTCATATCCACCCATACCTATAGTCCTGACAACTGCTTTGTAATATACAGAATGATAAAAGAAACATGCTGAACTTCCAAACAATTTATAAATAAAACTGCTTTTCATTGCACACAATGACATATCTAAATGGTCCAGCAGCTTTTTCCACAGCCCTGGCCCCTGGGTGTGGACAGCGGGGACCCCTGTGGCACACCAGGGTCACACTCTGCTCCACAGACCGGGGGTCATCCAGGTCGAGACACGCGGCAGGAGTCCACAATGATTACAGTCAACAGCCAATAACGAGAGTAGACCTCTGACCTCATCACCGTGGAAACGTGACGGCGTGCCTTGCAGTCTAACTCAATCTATCAGGCTAAAAGGAGGGTAAGAGGACATTTAAAGATGCCAGTCAATGAAACAATAGCTGTATAATTTCTGTTCTTATTCTCAACTGTAAAAACTATTTTGATTTAAAAAAAACAACAGATCTGGATATTTTTAATTGTTAAAAAGACAGCACATGCACTTATAGCTTTAAATGCATGATGCTATAGAAATAAAATACCATAGTATTTTCTAACAAAGGGTTGTGCTCAAAACCTCAGATGGAGGGTATGGGTCACACATTATTATTAAAAGAAATAACTGAACAGAAAATCCACAAATGTTGAACCTGATCAGTTTTTGTTAGGGATTGAGTCCAGACCTCACTATATTAATCTTGTGGTTTAACTCCCTGTCCACTGACAACAGTCAGTGCCTGTGTCATTGAATAATATAACCACTTTTTGACTCTGTAGTGAAAAAAAATCTTACCTTACTTAATTTGTGGTGACAGAGGAGATGTTGAACTTTGTGCTAGGTTTTGTTTCATGTGGATATATCCAGTAATTATGGTAATATTAACTAAAAACTAGGCCAAGAAACCTGCATTTTCAATCTTTAACAGGAGATTTTACCAGAGAATTTTATTCTGTCCTTCATCTCATTCTAGAATTTGATGATGTCAAAACTTCAGATGGAGGGCAGAGGCTTATAAGTTGAGTTACTATTTTTAACAGAAATAACATTCATAATAATAATAATTCACAAATATTTAATGAGATCATTTTTTGTTAGCAATTGGGCCCACAAATACACCATAATAATCTTGTAGCTTAATTCAGACTCTACTGACAGCAATCCCGCCTGTGTGTTTGAATAATATCACCACTTTTTGACCATACAGTAAACTTAGGTCATTTATATTGACAGATAAGACTTTGAATGTTGTGCCAGTTTTTGTTTCATGTTGCTTAGCCCAGTACTTGCAGAGATATTAGCCGCAAACCACACCAAGACATCTGCATATTGAATCTTTAGCAGCAGATTCTACCACAGAATTCTGACCTGCCTTCATCTCAATTTTATACTACAGGCCCTTTAGAATTCTATGACATCACATGAATGCAACCTATTTCTATAGACCATTCTCAGTCACGTGACTTGGTTTGTTGACGCCGCCATTTTGGATGGCAAAAAGCCAGTGTAGCTGGCTAGCGATTAGTGATCATGCATAGAAATTGAGTTCATATTTACCACTTTCTACACCATTTCAATACTTAACGTTAAGTGTTCAGGTCAGACAGCGATATTTAGAGAAATGTTCACTTGTCGATGCTTAAGACCCATATGATATGTCAAAATTACGGGTTACCAGCCTTCAACACACAATCCGCTTTGGAATACCACAATGTTTACAATTATTTAGTCAATCAATTGACAATCTCACTTTAGAGGGGCACAATTAAAAGCTTACAAGAAGCAGAGAGCTCCTTAGAGGCATAACAATATTTTGTTGCAGGATGGGTGACAGACCTTTAGTATGGAAAGTGCCCTAAACAACTGTTGTCCATGTGAGTAGGCAGATGAGAGACTGCAGATTAGTGAAAAGGCAATATAAATACTTCAATAAAGTAAACTTTCCACAGAGGTTTACAAGTCTAAAATTATAAATCAAAATGTAAGGCCTTAAAAAGTGGCAAATTTGCTGAGATATGGAGAATTAGGATTTATATTTGTTTAACCTCATTCAAGCTAGCGGCGACCAGATTCAGAAAGAAACTCCGCGAAAACATAATTTGCACGGTTATTATTTTGTCAATACAGGCATGATATACATTGTTAGAAAGCTTATGTTCTGTACAAAATGGGAATTAAGTTAACTTTATGCTTAAAATAGGACATGTGTGTAATTAATGACGATTCCTCAGTATGCCCAAACCGAAAAAATAGACTTTTATCTTTGAACACTGGTTCTGTCCAAAACCAGTCCAAACCAGGATTAGTAACCCTCAATCAGTAAATATCGAGATGTATTTCCATCAAAGTATTCCATGTTGTGAAAATAATCCTGTAATCGCCATATTCTCACGCAGAAATGAACAAATACCAAGCTGTCCTGAACATTGTATTTTCTTTTTCTCTCCAGTTTGCTAAATGTCCATGAAAACGTGTTTACCCTGCTAATAAACCTGAGCAGACAGTAAGAACTGACCTCAGATCGGTTTTTACTTTATTTGACGATTACAGCAGGAGCGATCTTTTATGTGACTTTTTTAAAGAATAAACTTTGTCAAACAGTGCAACATTAACTTTTTTACTTCAAAAGACAGCTAGTAGCTGCTATCACAGATATAGGACACATTAAACTATTTTTGATGAGTAAAACAAATTTAATTTGTTACGCTAACAGACAGCAGGACTGATCCAAATCGGGCCGTGACAACCGGCTTTTGCCATCCAACATGGCGGCTCCGTGGAAATCACGTGATCAGATGACCCTGTGTGAGGAGGGTCTATTGGTTGTTTTCAGATTCTAGAATGTGATGTGGTGTGTCACACTCTCAGATGGGGGGCAGTAGCTGGTGTTACTGTATATCTTATAAGCTGTTTTCATAAGAAATATCCCAAAAGAAAATTCATAAATGTTGAACCTGATCATTTATATTAGCACAAGGTTCATACACTGTATGTATACACACCTGCATGTTAATAATAGACATTTTGCCTGCCCATCATCTCTATTAAAGCCTTACAGAATGTTCTGACATCACCTGAACCCCTGTACCAAGTTTAACTGTTCTAGCCCATTCATTTCTATAAGGAAGCACATTAAAAATATTAATTTAGACATTTTTGAACAGCAGGAACAAATGATTGTTATTTATACATTTATTAAAAATTACTCTAAATGAATTTGACCCAGTCACAGTTGTTAACGTGAACTTATTAAAGTAGGATTAGTGGTGAATAATGAATTAAATCTGAGCAGTACAATGTCAAACTATTGTGGTCCGACACGTTTCTGTAACTACTTGTCCTGTGTATCCAATGTAATTTATGTAGCCTATGGTTTAGTTTATGCTAAATAAACACTAAAAGCTATGTTCAATAAAACGGCTAAATGTTGACACACTCTCCAATGTTATGAAACCAGGTTCTGATATTACTCACATGTGGTTGAGTGCTTGTCAAAAATATCTTGCTTATCTACAATCAGCGGTTTTAGTGGCTAATGCTAATTCATCCAAAGAAAATGTATTACGGTTTGCTTGATGTTCTGGTGCTGTTTGTTTACAAACACTAGAAGGGTCTATAGGTGATGTCTCATTTACTACTACTATGATAGTAGTATGAAAATTATGGTATGTTAATGGTATACATATGAAATATGGTTATATCCGTATCAAAAAAGTCCTACTAAATAAAATAAAAAGTAATAGTAACATGCTGGACTTAAAATTCACAAAAAGATTAGGAATATGGCTCATCTACTATATGACGAGTTCACTTGCCAAGTTAAGTATTTTCTGACTTAAGCTTCTTCATAAGCTCGTACATCTAAGAAGTCTTGTCAAAAACAAATTCACAATTAGCCTACACAGTAATAATCTATCCTACTTTATTTGTATTTAACACTACAAACAATATTACCTTAAGTGAATGCAAAATTAGGGATTTTCTCCAATGCATGAAAAGTTGGACACATAACATCCTAATCAAAGTATGAGAGTGGTCCAACTGTGCATGTAACAGAACATGTACAAGCCTAAAAGAGGTTGACTGTATTTCTCTGTAAAAATGTGTGTCCTCAAACGGTCAGGTGCACACAACGCCTTCTTCTTTTTCCTTCTCCAGTCCTTTCTCTTTATTATTTGCTTGTCAGTTGCACTCTGTGGCACAATAAGCGCTGACACCCTGGTCCCAGCAGCAACCAGGGGGCTGCCATAAGCACTTAAAACACTCCCAATCTGTCTGCTATACTCCCCCAACAGTAACAGAAGAGCCCTCTACTGCTGACAAGAAGCACACCCCAGCCCGATGACAAAACCAAGCCACGAGGAATGACAAGGAAAGGGGAAGCCCTGGGTTGGCTCGTACCATTATCTTCCTCACCACTCATGTTTTTTTGTTTTTTTTTATCCCCTCCCTCTCCATCCCCATCCCCAGCGAGGTCGGCGACCCCTAGTCAGCGAGCCTCATTACCCAGTCACTTTGTATCCACTCGAATGAAGGGAGTGGGATGGTAGCAGTAGTGGTGGTGGTGTGACGGGGGGTGACTGTCTGGGTGAGTGTACACGAGCCGGCGTTGATGAGAAGAATGGTAAATATGTTTGTCATTCCTCAAGTCACCCAGGCAGTTTAGGAAAAGACATTTAAAAGGGGCTGGGGGAGAGGGGGGAAGGGAGGGATAAAAGATGAAATAGACAGAGGAAAGTGAAGGGTGGTGGTGGTGGTAGGGGGTGGGGGGTGGGCGGTAGATGGAGGGTGCAGAGAGAAGGGAGGGGCGGCTCCCGGATCAAAGATAATTGTCAGCGGCGGCACTCGTTATGCACACATTGTATAGAGGAACTTGAAGTCTCCTCACTTCCCCACTCCTATCCTCTTTTCTCAGTGTATTTGGGATTTAATTGGACACTGATGGGTTGACTTTGACCTCAAAAAAATGGGGGAGAAATTCCTTTACGCCTCTTCCTCACCAGGACAGCCATTGTTGGGGATATTGCACTCGACAAAAGCCAGCGTCAGCAGCTAAAGTCTGTTAAAGGAACACTTCCAAATGGCCAGAAGGCAGCATATCACAGGACAGTCTCCCAAACTTATGACAGCCTCGAGCGGGCAGCAATAACGCGCCACACTGCAGCCGTGCAAAGCTCAAGAGGATTTGGTTCTGTGTATGTTGTGAGATGATTCTGGAGGTAGGAAACTGTCAGCAGGATCAGTATTAGACCTCAGGGAGAGAAAGACGTCTGGCCGCATTATGCATCTATAGTAGGCTAATTAATCAAAGGGGTGCACACTCGGAAGGCATTATGGTTAGCCATCATCAGTTCTCTTTTGGAAACTAAAATGTTTTTAATACTACTCTACTGGTGCCATAAAGAAACAGGTGAGGAGACCAGCAGAGTGCAGCAGAGTGCAGCAGAGTGTTGCAGGCCTTTTGAACATAATCAAAGAAAACAGCTCTTCACTTACTTTAACTTTTTGTATGATGTCATTTTAGTATATAAAATGAAAAAAAGCTGTGAGGAATCAGTGGAAACAGAGCCGTACATTGTTTTTTGGATAAATGAATCAGAGCAGACTGGATGTAGAGGGCTTGTTGATTGGTCAGTGCTTCCTGGGGTGGGAGAGGTGGAGGTTCTTGGAACCAAGCCTTTGAGGCCTCATAACAGCCATGCCAGATTACAAGATTTCTCAAACAGGCATGAATGAAGCAAAACAATTCCAGGTATGTTTTTTATGAGGGAACAACATTATAAATTTACACTGAGCCAATGCAGTACATGAATGAGACAAACAGTGCCAGGGGATACCTGAAAAAAAAAAGATGGTGGTGATGCCAAGGACATTGACATTAACTGTGCAAACTTATGAAGTTTGCAAAATCTTTTTGAGGCTGTCAAAACAGTGTATGTATGGTGCAAACCCACTGCCAGCTAGTACCAATTCCCTGCTCAGGCCTATTTGCTCCTTGTCAATTCCATGTCTCTCTCCCCCATTTCCTGTCTATATGCTGCTTCTATCACATGGAGGCAAATTAACATAAAAAAAAAAACAACTCTGTATATGTCTTGTAAGTATTCCAAGAAATGTAGTCAGACATAAGAGATAAACATTAACAGGCATCCAAATTCCTATTTAATTTTTTTTTATTAGTCTGGATTTGAAGGAAGGGATTTCAGACCCATTTCCCATCATGTTGTGAATGGGTGTGGCAGACAAGCAAAGATGCAATGCAAAAGTGATTTGACTTGTGCACACAGTCACACTCATATAGCATAGTGTGCTGGCTTGTATCACATCATCACAAAGGCGCATAATATTTGGCCTTGAGGCTAAAATGTCTGGTGCCTGTCTGCCACCGGAACTAAATGTAATTCTCCATTCATGCATATAGACGTTTATTACCATCCTCACTCCACCGCAGCACACAGGGAAACATAAATCACCTTGGTCAAAACCCTGATCCCTCTGTCTGTCTATGTCCATTTTTCTATTACAAAGTACAAGATAAGAAATAGTCTATTGATACTGTTTGCATTGTAGATTAAAAAGTGTACAGCCTATGTTCTGTATCTTCCTTGCAGTGCCACCATCTGTAGTGCCACATCGATTAGGCTCCCCCCAGTAACTCCACACCCCCAGGGCCAAGACCACATAGTTCCATAGTTCCTCAGTGTAATGTTGAACTTCTCTCATCACATTTCCCTGACCCTGGCCTAACCTTTGTTGACCTTTGACCTGACCCCGTGCTTTCTCACCCTGCGTCTGTCCCTGTGATGGCTTCTGACCTTTAGGAATCATAAATCACCAGGCACAGACACAGACCCAGTCACCTTTTGCCTCACATTTTTAAGCAGCTAAACCAGTAAATATTGCTTTAATGTGCTCCAAGATCAATACTCTGTGGTTGAGCAAAATATAAATGCTCTTCCCTCCTTTTCCTTTACAATGCCAGCAGAGGTGAGGTAATTTATGTAAAAGTAGGCTACACTATCCATAAGTACTGTTAAAATTAATAATACTCACATCAGTAAAAACACTCAACTAATAATTACTATAAATAAGTTTAAAAAATGAATGCAAAGTTTACTTAGTAGTACTACTACTACTACTTTTACTGCTGCCAATACTACTATACTACTACTACTTTTATTATAACTGCTGCTACTATAGGTTATTTTCACATTCTACAATCTGATGATGTAACAATCGCACAATAGGCGGGCAAGGGCCACTATTGCGCTACTCAAAAAAAATATATCTAAAAAGAAAATCCACAAGGGTTGAAATTGAACATTAACTGTTAACTGGCAACACATCTGTGTAATTGAATAATATCATGACTTTTCACATCAATTGTAAAATGTTCATTTTAGTTAATGTTAGCTGATATAACCCACAAACCATGCAATAAAAAGTTGGCATATTTTAGCAGCAGATTCTTCCATAAAATGTTTGCCTACCCTTTGTAGAATGTTGTAACATCACATGAAAACAGACTATTACTATTTACTTTGCCACCACATGCCCTTACTTGAGTATAAGTAACATTTTTACTGCAAAAATGGACTCAAGTAGAAGTAAAAGTATGTTGTACACAAAAAGTACGGCCCTTCCGACCACCACCATACACACAATCACACAAGGCAAGGTGGGTTAAGTGTCTTGCCCAAGAACACAGCAACAGTATGCAATGCCGGTAGCAGGGATCAAACCACCAACCTTTATCTACAGGATCTACAGTTGTGGTTACTTTCCACTTCTGTACATTTAGTGCATCCAACAATCCATGTATAGGCTATGAAAAATGTATGGCTAATGCAGAGTGACTGTATCATTGCTGCACCATCTTGTGCTTTACATGCTTGAATACATAATGCCATTTCGATCTGAACTTTTCCTAACTGTCCGCTTACTAATTATTTATGAGGCTTATATGAGCCTTGTATGTCTTTTATAAAATACACTGCCATAGAACAGAAAATCAACATTAGCATGTTCAATAATGTATATTGCCCCATATTTAATGTGTATTAAAATAAACACAAGCTATAGAAAACCTGCTAGCGAGGCTTTATCCCATTTTTTCCCTTCTGGGGGAACCAGAGCAAATTATCTCCTCTCTACTCTAAGTGCACGCTTATTTGCATATTGATTTGGCATAGATTTTATGCCAGATGCCCTTATGCGACGTAACCCTCTCCACTTATCTGAGCTTCAGGGACACTGGGTTGGTTCTCCCATTCCTGCAAGGCTGTCTTTTACTTTTACTTTTATATTAGATTACAAGACCAATGTTATTTTATTTGCCCAGTGTTGTTCCAGCACAAATGCCTCACTTCACTTACTTGCATTTTAAAGGTCACCATATGTAGCAGAAATTGTAGTTCATTTAAGTAAACGCTCCACAGATGTGCCAAATTAGCTGTTACTGTGTGGTGTATTCTTTCAGATCACTGTTCTACCTTCAGAATTATTAGTCCTGCCATGTGTGCACTTTGCAATTAGGGCTGCCAGTCATCAGTCAGGTGGCACTGGTGCTCACAGGTGGGGAGTGACTGGTGACATTTATGTGACATTATCTTACAGTACAGTCAAAGATCTAGCTCTGAGAAGATATACACATACTCCTTTATATTTATACTTATGTGCTGCAATGTAAGCCTTTGACACCCAGTCTGCTGTCTGTTTCCATGCCAAAACCTTTAAGTGGGATTGTCAGGGGGCGGAAACAATGGATGCCAATGTAACTACCTTGTCGTGACGGTCAGGTGGTATTGTTTGTGGAAATAGGTTTGGATGGTAGGGATTCCAGCCCCATCTCACTTTGCTAAGAAAGTGAATGGGTCTGGCTGGCTGGGACACGGCAAAAAAATCCAAGTATACTCAGTGTGTGGGCACATCCATTTGAACTCATATGAAAGAGCAGCACACAAAGCAGTGTCATGTTTGTGTCACATCAAGGTCAAAAAGCTCAACTAAGTGAAATGCTCAAATTCTTGTCACAGTAACATAATTCGCTGGCCAGCAGCTGTTTATATCACTGTACCTGAGGACAAGACAGTTCTGGCTTTTCTGCTTTTTCAGAGAGGATATTAGAGTTGTGACAGGAAATCAAGGAGGAGAGCAGAGAAAGACACATTCGGTGACCTTAAAGGCAATATATCATGCTTTTATTTATCTTTTTAAACCAATCTTACTCAACTCTAGAACAGCATGAAGAGGGCAGCTCTGTTATGCTTGTTTGAACAGAAACATAGAAAAAGAGCATTTTACTTCCTTGAACTTTTTGTATGATGTCATTTTACTACAAAATACAAAAAAGCTGTGAGGATTCAGTGGAAACGGAGCTGTACACCATTTTTTTGGATAAATGAATGAGAGCAGACTGGATGTAGAGGGCTTGTTGATTGGTCAGTGTTTCCTGGAGTGGGCGGGGATTTGTGAGAGAGGCAGAGGTTTGTGGAACTCAGCATTCTGAGGCACCAGAGCCTACAGGATTACTCAAACAGGCATAAATAAAGCAAAAAAACTATTCCAGGTTGTTTTTGATGGGGGAACAACATTATAACATGGTAGAAACCTCAATAAAAGAAGATTTTGCATAATGTAACCCTTTTAAACAAGCATAAAAACATTTATGGAATTTTTATTATTGAAATTTCGAATTTTCTTTACTTGTTTTTGATGTAACACTTTGAAATGTGCATAAAAGTAAGGTGATGGAAACCTAGTTTTTATACTCATGTAACATTCCAATTAATAGGAGGAGCAGCAACAACAGCAGAATCGTTAAAATTCATCATTAATTTTTTTTTTTTTTGCCTAACTGATCTTACATCACTCATTGACTAATACACTGACGATATCAGTTGTTTTCAAACACTGAGCTGTCTACTCAAGTAATAGTAATGACACTCACTCCCTTTATTGTCCTGTGGTGTATTGTCATTCCACAGCAGCAAACAAAAGTCCTGAACCACGTTATAGGAGCACTTTTGTACCTGAGATTTGCATGCATGTACATATCTACATAAGTATTTCAACTAACTACCCACTTCTGTTAGTGTGGAATTAAACCATTTCACCAAAAGACACCTGACATTTTAAACGTTTCATATCTGGCCCTCCGCTGGGATACCCTGGTGGTGCGCTCTAATTAACCACATCAAGGATTACTCCAGCTCCAACACACACCACGTATAATGTCTGTTACACCTAGGCACTTGCACGTTTACCTGAGGGGGTCCTGCGCCCCCCTTCTCCAGGCCTTCACCCTGCATGCTCATCTCAATTAATCAACCCACAAAACAGATGTCACCAACAAAGGAACAATCTCTCGGCCTGTGGGCTAAAAACAGCAGTGGGCGGGGTCCGGCAACATAAGGCCAGTTAAGTGGGGTGTGTAAGCCACTTATATAGCACTATAATCCCAAGTGCTATTACTAGTACTATTGCTAATACTGTACAATACATGCTGAAAAGTGTAAGAATAAAAAAAAAAACTAAATATGAAGAGGCAGAGACAGCAGCGATGAGAAAAACAACAAAGCCCCGGAGATGAAAGAGCGTCTGCAAGACAATAGCTACAAAATAATGCTGGCTTGTGTGCCGAAATAGAGCAAAGATTGAAAACCTGCCAAGATAAGACGAACCCCACGCCTTTGAATTGTCACATCACGGTGATACTGTCACAAAACAAACGGCGGGCCTGACAGGTTTGGGATGCTTTGAAAAAGAGATAGAATTGTATTATTCACACATGCATATTTTACGCCCTTGACCTGTTGTTAAGCAGCGGGTTCTTAAAAAAAAATAAAAAAATCTTCTGCTAAATTATTGACATCTACATTATGTGCCGAATGCTGGGAGGCTTTGAAATCACAGAGCAGAGGAAGGAGAGTAGAAGGGACAGCCCGAGGAGGGGAGGGGGTGTTAGTGGTGTGTTTTGCATATTGTTATTGTGGCTATGTACATGCAGAGATATCATAGGGAAAAAGGAATCAATCCTTAAGGCATTTTATGCGGTGGCCACTGTTTCCTTTCTTCCACTCACCCATCTGTCTGTGGACCGGGAGACTTACAGCACGCATCAATAACGGGCAGATAACAACCCCAGTCTGCAGTCCTCAAGCACAGCCTTAAATCACATCAGGGAAGCAAATGAGAGGAGGAGGAGGAGGAGGAGGAGGAGGAAGAGGAGGAGAGAAGATGGAGAAGGCACAACAATACACTGCTACTGAAATATACAGACACTGCTTGCATCTGTTTAAATGTTTTTGTACATACTAAATTGCGATTATGTCTGAAAATATATAACTTTTCCAATGACTCAGTGGATAAAGGTTGGGACTTTGAAACCTAAGCTTGAATTAACACTTCTTGATTTCTCTGGCTCCAAAGATACTGTTGGCCCACTGTATATGGATGCACTGGTGAATCTAAAAGGCCCTTCCTTAATGATGTTTAAGGGTGAATGGTGTTCTGTTGGCATTGGATGCTGTGATTAGCCTGCCATTTTAGAGGCTGTACCCCACCTCAGCCCCACAGAGTTGCTGGGACAGGCTCCAGTCACCGGTGAGCACTAACAGAAAAAAGAGAAAGAGAAGAGAACATTTCCTAAATATAAATGTCTCTATGTATCTAATTGTTAGCAATACAATAACCTCATCTCATATAGATAGATAGACAGAAGTAAATCTTGCAAGATCACTATAAGCACAGACCACATGCTCTGTCTCACAATGGTAAAGATATAATGCACAGATCTGGACTGGACTGAACCAGGGAGCCTCCGGTTCAGGAAAACTGCTCTGTCCTAAATCCACACAAAGAAATAATAATTTCTTGTCTGTCCAAAAGTTTTTCCAGTTTATTTATCATTAATAAACAATGCGCAAAATAAAATATGTTGTTTCTTGTTGTTATTATAATTACATCATACTCAGGCTGACTATGATTAAAGTCATTATAAATTTGTTTTTGTATAACAGAACAAAAACATTCCAATTAATTCAGCATAAAAAGCAGTGGATTTAAAATGGATGTACACTCCAAGACCAAGAAAGACAGAAAAGAGGCCAGCTTACCATTTGAAGAGATTGTTACATACAGTAGCCTATATGTGTCTTTTTATGGCTCGGTGCATGTATAAATGCATTGTATTTTGGTAAGACAGCATGCATGTTGAGCAGATACATGATAAGGCATTTAAAGGAGCGCAGGCAAACATGGAGTTTACAATTGTGGGAGATTAAAAACATGAATCCAACAGTTCCTAAAATATGTATATATGATATCCATGTTATGTCTCTACCTTGCACCCTAAGTAGCTGGTTTTCTACTTTTTTTCATAGCTTACATCACCTTGATTGGGATCATGGCACCAGAGCAAACAGTCCTCTTTCTAAGTTTGTCATAGGTCATGGTGCTGTGAATATCAATGTAAGTTCATCAGACCAGTAGATCCCTAAAGTTTTGTGACAACTGTTTCTTCTTCTTTCTATTCTACCTACCTCTATTAATAGACATGTTCTGCAGGGTTAAGGGGGTCCAACAATTTGTCATGTCTCTTGAGCATCTCTACTCATCACTCCTAATCTTCCCTTCTTCATTTTTCCCTTGCAGCATCTCCTTTCTCTTTATATTGATTTGCTGACACTTGTCATTTCACCTCAGCATCACTGGGGACCACTAAACACAGACTTGTACACACTTAAAAAAAGAGGTGGACTTTAATCCCTTTCTCTACAGTAGGTGTACCATCCACTGTGCTGCAGGTCAAAGGTCAGCCAGTGTTACAGCTCCCTTTGTGTGTTGTGCATTACCAGGGTCAGACATCTTCCACAGACAGCCGCTGACCGTACATCCTCCATACTCTGACCTATGGATCAGAGCAGCTAAAGTGATTTAAGGGATTACTGCATATACACTTTTCAGAGTGCTGCCATGTCATAGTATTACCACAGCATGATTGCTTTCGGTGTCCTGTTTGATATCGTCATGGCATTGAAGGTGACCTCTTGACTTCTCATACGGCTCACCTGCTGAACCTTTTGGCAGCAGAGGTCAAAGGTCACAGTCAATTGTCCCAGTGCCAGTTCCAGATGGGGTATGAGTGAACACCTGTTATAAATACATAGCAGTCATAAAAATAGCTTTTTCAGTGTGTTTGATCTTAAAACGTGTCATATGTCAATGTCACGTGTAAGGTAAAATCAATGAGAAAAATGCCATAAACTTGTATTCTATGTGTATCATACATATCATAACTATGTGTGTGTGTGTCTGTGTGTGTGTCTGTGTGTGTGTGTGTGTGTGTCAGAATGGAGCTCTTGCTCTTAAAACACAAATAAAATAGTTGTCATTTCAACTTTATTTGTGGTGACAAAAATCTACAAAATCGTGGTAAAACTAGTTTTCTGTCTTAGTTTTATGTCTTGATACTGTATATGTATATGTAGGTGTTCATATAGTGCGTCCTACTGTGAATTCCAATGACTTTAAACTGACTGTATTTGGGCACTAACAAACAACATCAAACCTCTTTGAAATTATAATTTTGTATGCAAATAAACTGAGGTGCACTCTGCATGTGACTGCACTTTGAAAGTGGCATCTATGATCAATTCCGAGTTCAGGGCAAGTCCATGGTGCTCAAGTCCAAGTCCATGTCCAAGTCACTGATGTGCAAGACCAAGTCCAAATCATTAGCTCACTGCTCCTCAGAAACTCCCAAGTCCCAAGTCGCATGTTTGAGTCTGAAGTCCCAAAAATGAGGCCAACAACAAACTCGAGCCATCCATTTCTCCCTCCATTACTGCAACTTGGAATAAACAAGTGTGTCATAATTATGCACAACACAAACAAATGTAGGCAAAAAAAACAACAAAACAACAACAACAACAACAACAAAAAAACGTCATTAACAAAGTGTAAACAAAGTGCAAATAAAGCTGCATTCCCACTTCCCATTTCTGTGTTTCTTCAGTCACAGCTGACATACACTGTTGCTTTTCTACATTTTGTGGTCCAATATATTGCCACTAAAACTTGTTGTTGCCCATGACCCTTTATGTGCTATATTTTCGCCCGTTCCAACTGCAACATGCTCAACAGTAATTGTTAACACTATAACAAAATAGTCTACCTTAGCTTAGACATAAAAGTGAAGAGTTGTATGTACTATAAAGGTTCACCCATGCTAATTTGTAGGCTATTTCTGATATATGTGGAATTTTAAGCAAAAGTGTATATGCGTGTGTTGAGCTGTCAGAGGAGATCTGGTGAGAGTGGGCTAATTGAAGTTAATTTACCATCTGTCTGTGTGAGCCAGTAGACAGGGTCATTAGCAGAGACAAGTCCAGCCACAGGGGAGGCCAAAAGGGGAAGCACTCGCATGCTACCACGGTCTCCCCTCTTGCTGCTTTATACATATGCTTTTATTCAATTACACATGAGTATTAAAAAATCATTTCCACAAAACACAACACAATGTAATCAATAATGTCATTAGAATACAAAATCTATTTATAGTTTAGTCTGTATCTCCTCTATTTCTATTTCTTTCCTATCTTCTAAACTATGCTCAATTTCAGTTTCAAACCAGCTGTGAAGGCGTGGTGCATTTTCTAGCATTCGCGATGATACTGAGTTGTTTCTGAGGATTTCCCTCAGGAAACGATAAGCTAGTGATCACTAATCTAATCGAGGCAGTACTGACCTCTAGTGGCAATATCTCGGACATGCAATTACAACCTGCCTGCTGTGACAATGAATAATAATACAAACCTAGTTTTTAATCAATACTATGTTACACATCAGATTATTTTGACTTACCTTTTTTAATATCGCCACCATTTGAATCATTATTTCATTATTTTTTCTGGGTAAACTGTTTCCCTCTTTATTTGTATTGCATCGTATTTGTATTGCAAATGTATTCAGTCTATTTGCTACTAGTTCAACTGTCAACAAGACACATTTATATCTGCTTCTGTGGTTCTTCCTGAGAGTTCTTTATTTCCCATGGTTGTATTTTTTTCGCTTTCCCTGATGGAGGGTTTAAGGGGAGGGGGTGTTGTCTTGTACAGTCCGTTTGTCTCTTTGCTTGTTTGTCTACCTCTGTGAATAATACTGTATTCTGCACTGCAATGACTTGCCTATCAACCATTTTGTGAAGGGCCTTGTAACTCAAAATAGGAACATTTGCCTATAATGTAATCTGAAGCTTCAAAAACTGAATAATCAGTAAAAGCAAGTGGCAGAAATAATAATACAAGCCTTTCCTTGCACCAAAAAAAAAAAAAAAAAAAAAAAAGAATAAAAAACGTGTGAGTGAATTTTCGAGAGAGGGCGAAATCGAAAAGTGGCCGATCGGCATGCCACTGACTTGCCGGTCCGGGAGCGCCCCCTCCTGCATGTCACTCAGCAGAGCGGCAGACGCCTCGCTATTAGTGACATCGCAGTGGTTTAACTAGCGTTAGCATTAGCATTAGCTCAGCAGCTGTATGACCTCTGGCTTATGGACTGACTTCTACCTGGAGTTAGTGTAAATATAGGAGATGGGGCTTAGCTGCTCCATAGACGAGTCTGATCAGAGCTCAAAAAGCTGCCGAGCTAACGCTAATGCTAGCGCCATTGAATGAGCTGCGCTAACGCCATGCGTCAGTCTGCAAACTGTAATGATGAGCCATGAGTCAACTAAACCTTAACACATTTACAGAAGCACATTTTAGTTTACATTAAATATGATGAATTAAACTCGTGTCTTTATATTAGAGAGAGTTCTGTTATGATGCAACTTGACGTTGATTAGATTAGCATGTTGTAGGCAGCTAACGTCAGACAGTGATGGTATTTTATGGACAAATGTGGACTGCTGGACCACTGTGTCCTCTTCTATGTCTCCATGTCTTTTTAATGTAAAATATAAAATGTATATCCAGCTCTTGTTTGTATATTTGTAGAAAAGAAGGCGACAGAGTAACTCTTGTGCATTGTTGTGAGTGGTGACATCTTGTGGGCTTTTCCACCATTGCCTACTGTATTTGATATAAAGATTGGATATAAGACTCGCTGCTCGCTACAATCGTAGTTTGCCCTGTGCCACCTCGAGCAAGCGCAGAGCCAGAGTCGCGCGCAGAAATGAGTTGTAGTGCAAGCAAAGCTGTTGCGCAAGCTGGCATCCACAGACTCGCGCACCTAGGTAGACTTTGAGTGAGCATGTAGGCAGAGTTGAGCGCGCACGGTACAAAGGTTTGTGTGCTCAAATTATTATTCTCTTTTCAAATGGTAAAGTATGTGCTTGGCACAAATATCACACCATAGATTTCGGCCCTGCTGGAGGCTAAGTGCATCTAAGGTTCTCTTCACACTGGCTCACCATTAACCCTTTAAGTCCTTTATGGAGCCAGAGGTGATCAGGTCAGTGGGCACCTCACTGCAGTAACTCTGGGCTTCCTGCCAGTTCAAAGACATTTTTTCAAAGTGACAGTCCACAGAGTCAGCGGATACGACAGTAAATCACTTCCTGGGTGGGTTGGTGCAGAGTGTGGCTGGCTACTTTTACACACAGTAAGCCTAGTAGCTGGTGGTCTCTTAGTCTTCCAAAATGTTTACGCACAAATTTAAATCAGTGGCAGCTTGTCTTTTACTCAGAAAACATTTAGCCTACATGCCTACAGACTGTATGTGATATACAATTATTTCAGTAGTTCAAAATGTATTTTGGATTTCATTAATTGTAAACTACTGTAAAATAAATAAAGGAATATGCAAATGCCAGCAGCATTAAAGAATGGGTCAAATGCGGAGAACAAATTTCACTACAGGGACAATAAAGTAGGCTATACCTTACCTCCCTTTAGGTGTAGGCGACGTTATATAATCTAGGATGTATAAAATGCGTTTCACTTCGACTTGAACTACGGAAATATTGTTGTATCAACAATATTGTAATTTGCTGTTGTAGAGCTAGTACATGAGTAGGTGTGTAGTGCACTCATCCCAAAAAGCTCTATTGTTTTCAACAGCGTTTATTGTAGCAGTACCGCTTACCTCCACTAAGAGCCACTAGTGAGCTGCTAAGTTAGCCGAAGCTAACAGAGTGGGCTTATTCATTTGATAAGCTCGCGCTGGTGCGACACAATCGGGAAATGCCTTTAAGGAGCCCAATCTAGCTTGTAGTTGCGTTTATAGGAAAAATAGCTCTGCAAATGAAAGCTTTTGCTACATTTGGAGTTGTTCCATAAAACGCTGGAGGAGGGATTAAGTTTTTTTGCTGTGTTGGGACGCTGGTTTGGAAACACACAAGTTTGGAAAGCTATCTCCGCCAACGCTTGCTAATACCTAATGGTTAGCCTAGCTTGCTAGGTAAATACCAGCTTCCCAGACTCAGCCTTCAGGTTTTTAACTTAAATGTACTGACTACTCGCGGCTCATGCTGTAATCCGTTATGCTTTTTGCGGAGTCTCATCGCTTCGTGATGGATGCACTTCGCTACATAAATAGCTAATTGGCTCCAGTTAGCCTATTTGTAAGCGAGCTAACGCTACCGACACAGCGAGCAACTTCTGCCGGAGAGTGTCGGCAGCTAACCATCACCAGACTGGCGTTAAGGACAACATCTGTTGCTGAGCTCACCTCATTTGCAGCCATGTTTGAAATGGAGACGCATATATCGTGCCTTTTCCCTGAAATCCTCGCCATTATTTTCAGTTATCTGGACGTGAAAGACAAAGGGAGAGTGGCCCAAGTGTGCGCGGCCTGGAGGGACGCCTCTTACCACAAGTCTGTGTGGAGGGGGGTGGAAGCCAAACTCCATCTTCGGCGAGCTAACCCGTCCCTGTTCCCCAGTCTGCAGACAAGAGGAATCAAAAAGGTCCAGATTCTCAGTCTCAGAAGAAGTTTGAGTTACGTGATCCAGGGAATGCCGCACATAGAAAGTTTGAACTTGTGTGGGTGTTTTAACCTCACAGACAACGGACTAGGGCATGCTTTTGTACAGGACATCCCGTCCTTGCGGGTGTTGAACCTCAGCCTCTGCAAACAGATAACAGACTCCAGCCTGGGCCGCATCGCGCAGTACCTGAAAAATCTGGAGGTGCTCGAACTAGGAGGCTGCAGTAACATCACTAACACGGGCCTGTTACTCATTGCCTGGGGCTTGCACAGACTCAAGAGCCTAAACCTGAGAAGCTGCAGACATGTGTCTGATGTGGGGATAGGTCACCTGGCGGGCATGACCCGCAGTGCTGCGGAGGGCTGCTTGTCTTTGGAGAAGCTCACCCTACAGGATTGCCAGAAGCTTACAGACCTCTCCCTCAAACATGTCTCAAAGGGCCTGAACAAGCTTAAAGTTCTCAACCTCAGCTTTTGTGGGGGCATATCAGATGCTGGCATGATCCACCTGTCACACATGACCCACCTGTTCTGCCTGAACCTGAGGTCATGCGATAACATCAGTGACACAGGCATAATGCATCTAGCCATGGGTTCTCTCTGCCTGTGTGGACTGGACGTCTCTTTCTGTGACAAGATTGGAGATCAAAGCCTTGCTTACATTGCCCAGGGCTTGTATCAGCTGAAGTCACTCTCCCTTTGCTCGTGCCATATCAGTGATGACGGCATCAACCGGATGGTCCGCCAGATGCATGAACTCAAGACTCTTAACATTGGACAGTGTGTTCGAATCACTGACAAAGGGTTGGAGCTCATAGCTGACCATCTGACTCAGCTCACAGGAATAGACCTGTACGGTTGTACAAAAATTACCAAAAGAGGTTTGGAGAGAATCACGCAGCTCCCATGCCTTAAAGTGTTGAACCTGGGACTGTGGCAGATGACTGAGAGTGAGAGAATGAGGTGAAAACTCTCCATGTAGTGCTCAGTTCACTGAGGGAACTTATAATTTATATTCAATACTGTGACTAAAAACCTTTGAGGTTCACCTCATGTGCTACTCCACTCTTTTAATGTTGTTGGCTCTTATCTCTTAGCCTGTGTATGGTTTTCTTGAGCTACCTCACCTTTTAAACACAGGAGTGCCTACTATTGCTGAATATGACATTGGCTATTTTTGTGGAGATTTTCATACTAAGGACTTTACATTGCTGATAAGTAGTTAGGCATTTTATTAATTCTTTAACAGTAAATCCAGAGTACCAATTGAAGTTTTAATAGTATATTCTTTTTTGTTTGATGTATTTTTTACTTATGTAACCAATATTTTTTGTATTGAATGACTTGACAAAATTGTACTTCAAATTGAAGTGGGTTGATCACTCCTGTCTCTTTGTTTACTTATGTATAGTCTGATAATGTTTCATATTCCTGAGGAAAATAATGTACCAGGTGTTTCAGTATGCCATTGTGTCAAAAAATATTTGCAACATAGCTACAGCAATGTCGAAATGAACAGCTCTGAGGGCAATATGCAATATCTTAACTTCACCAATGGTGTTTTCTCCCACAGAGCTTCCAGAAATAGTGTCAGAGTATTTGTACAAAAAAAATCAGTAATTTAAGATTGTTTTATATTCATAAAGTAGTAATATTTATGAATAAACATCGAAAATGTTTACATTTTGACTTGACTGTAGGTGGTACTCTTAACACAAACACTGGCATTTTGTAGTGGCTGATAGATATGCATTTTTTATTTTATTACTTTCCTATTTTAATCAGCAAACACTTAGTCCACAGCATCAGGAAGCGAGTGCATGGAGAGTGGGAAGGGCATAGGAATCCGTATCTGGGCCTCAGATATAATTAGTTATATTTTTAACTAAAGAGAAAGGATAGTTCATACTGATGTGAGTAGCATAAATCAATCAGTGCTGATGTATGTCTAAATGTAGCTTCTTTGAGACCAGGAATGAGACCTGTGGACATGCAGTATCTCAATAAGGACCAAGAATTTTACTTTTTAAATGAAATTCTACAAGGTTTATAATATAATAATGACTAACAAAAGCTACAAGACAAGGCTTATAATTTATTTATTTACATACATACAAAACCAATGTAACTCACAAACATGTCTGTTAGGCTTTCTTTTTACAGTTTGATTCTTAACACAGACAGAAGGCAGTACATTTCTTTTCATTTGAACTTGACACAAGCCCCTTAAGATAAGCTGTGTTCCACAATAAAGTCAAAAAAATGATTAATTTGACATTAAGGCAAGGCAGGTACAAACAGGCCAAAGTAATGGAAAATCAGTCGCATTAAAATGCTTTCACCTAATTCACTAGTGGATGAGAGGCAAGCATTTCAAATGAGTGAGTTATATCTCCACTGTGAAATGATGAAAAGACAAGAGACTAAAAAGCAAAAATAAGCATCCAACTGATATTCTTCCCTAAGTACTTAGTCTGCTTTGAAAAATCAAATGGTGCTTTGACTTATTTCACACACAAAGCACTTGTCTGTTAATACTGTGGTGCGTACACCTGAGGCATGAATGGATGAGGCTTATTTTTGCAGTTAAGGAACTTGCCTGACATTTAATGAAATTATGACAAACATAATGGTACAGACAACACTGGAAGTAATAATACATTTACATCACTAAATGGTGAAAAGATATAAAAAATGACTATTAAAAATAAATGCAAGAAAGTACTCTTCCATCACACAGTCACGGTTTAAAAACATCTGAGTTCACACATTATTTTGACACAAGTTTTTTTTTTTTTTTTTTCTTTTGACACTTCTTTCCTCAGTTTTTCTGCTGAGGACACTGACTTCAATGGTCATTTTGTTCAGAGCAATTTGCCCTTTTAAATTCTGTGCAAACATTCAATGCATATCCATACAGTAAACATTTTCATATATGTATTTTTTTTAATATATATATAATTCTCTATAGAACATGACTTCCCATAAGTTATGGCAGTACTGTCAAACACACACACACTTTGTCCTGAAGACAAAATTGGACACAAAAACTGCACTGCGCTTCAGATTTTTCATGAAGAATGCACAACACCATCCACTTGATTACCTTTATTCATTTACTGTATTGTGAGTTAAATGTTATTTACAAACTGATCTCAAAGTATAATTTTGTTGAAAAGTGACTTTAATTCCGTGCAAATGTAGATGCACTTTGTAATTAAAAATCTCAGCCCTGAAGATTTCAAAAAATACATTAAAAGAGGTATCACTTGCATTTGTAAGTGATTTGAAAAATACAAGAGAGGATGTTACTTGCATTTTTCTATGAATCTAGAAACTAATGATGGGCTTGATGTTTTTTTCTAGAAACTTTGGATGAGAAGGAATAAGTCGAATCCGATCAAAAAATCTTACATCATGCCTTAGCACCAATATTACAGAGAAATACATATCCCTGCACTAGGTCCAGTACTGATGTCTGTGCATGCTCCAAGGCCACTAAAACGTTCTCAAAAGAAACATTGCATACCTCATAAACAAGTTAACATGTGCAAAACCATCTGAAAGAAATAGTACACCACCAATAAAAAGCTTTTATTCCCCTCTCTCACCTATATTGGACATCGTCATTAAAAACTGACCTAATTTATGTCAAAGGTCATGCCCTTCTTATGACCTCAATTCCTAATCCCTTACAACTCCAAGCAGTAGGGACATCTACCTTGTTTGTGCATGTTATTGGTTAGGCTGACCATTCCTATGCGTCTGCAGCTTTAGTTTTTTTTTTTACCATAGTGTTCATACTAAACATGCAACTATAATGCCACGTTTTACTCACTGAGCATTTCTCATCTCTTCTCCCCTCTGGATGTAGCAGCTCCCTAGATTTCCATGACAAAAAGACTTTATTGTCAAATGTGTACGAGTTGTTGAGGTAAGTGTGCTTGATCTACATATTGTTGCTGACACTGGTTAGGGATAGATAATAAGGCTGGCAGTTTAATCCGAGACTTTATGCAGACATTTCATCTTTTTCAAATAAAATTATTCCAACGAATCTTACAAAAAATCTCTTTTCAGTTGTGCTCAAGTCACCCTTCCACTGTTGCAATTTAAATGAAATCTGTGAATTGATTTTTTGTTTGAAATGTCATGCCTATTGAGTGTGTGTGTTAACATCCCTGATTTGATTTTTTTGCAAGCCTGACATCAGAAGCACATGTGACAGGAAAGCCTTACAAGTCATGAATGTTTTTTCTAGGGTGGGTGAGGGGAGCAAGGTAGAGAAGCTCAGGCACGTGTAATTACGCCCTAACTTTTTTTGTTGAGAAGATGGAGGTTTAGAAGCAAGTTTTATGAAGACAGGTTAGCAACGCTGTGCTCAGTTGTTAGCACGACTCCTCCAGCGCGTTGACGACCTGCTCTAGAATGTCAGGGCAGTAATCCGCAATCTGTTGGAGAACACAGTTGGCATATTCCTGTAGCTCTGCGCTCTCCTTCTCACACAACTCCAGCTCCCGCTCCAACTGCAAGAAACAGTCAACAACATTTGAAAACAAAACAATACAATGTAATAGTAAGGTGACACACTTCATTCAAATTGTATTTAATTTACAAAGCAATCAGACAACTGATAAAGCACTTGGTTTGTTTGCAGCAAAAAATAAATAAAATTGTGCCTTTTTGCCATATTTCTGGAATACTCCTGCCTGAGAACAGGGTACTGGCAGGAGTATTCAAGTAGAATTTTAGCCCTTTTTAATGCTTCAAGATTAGCAAAACATAAGAGACAAAAGAAAATAAATGTTTTAATAATAATAAAATCAATTTCATAGAGTGCTTTTCCAGAGACTCAAAGTCACTTTACAGTAAGGTGCATTATTCATTCTCTCCACCATCACACTCAGCTGCCATTCTCCAACTACCACCAATCACAGATTTACACCAACACATTCATACACATGGAAGGTGTGTAAAGTGTCTTGCTCAAGGACACAACATCAGTATGCAATGCTGGAAGCGGGGATCGATCCACCAACCTTCCAAGTGGTTGTCAAGTAGCTCTACTTACTATGCTGCTGCTTATCTGCTTCAACAATGAAATATGGTAACTTCTTGCTGGCTCTTGGTCTAATCAGCTAATGAAGACTTAATCAGTGTTGGTGTAAACTCTACAAGACAAGTTTTCTAGTGCTGGATATGTATGTGTACAGAGAAACAAGCCCTAAGCAATGGCATTTCTAGAGGACCTATTCTGTTAGACTTACAAAGAAAAAACAAATGGACAACTCACTTTATTTACATGGAGTATTGGGACTATGACGAAAGGGGTTTTGGGGTCACTTTGTGTGGCGTCACTTGTCTTTTTCTTGACGCTGGTGAAGCATGAATGGGGCATTAGTAGTGTAAAATCCTATTACCTGTTCATGACTCATCTTCTGAAGCTCCTCCTCCCAGTCGTCTGGATCGCTGTGGTGGTAGTGAGAAGGGGGCGTGAGCTGGCTCAGGATGCTGGGGTCCCGGTCGTGGCACAGGTCAGTCAGGTGGGCAATGTAGAGCTTTAGCTTGCTGCGATTCTGGGACAGGGCTAGAAGAGGGGGGATCATCTATGGGACAGACCAAAGAGGATATAAAAGAGCCATATAAGAAAAGTAAGGGACACATAAGTGGGGTTTGATGAATTGTTACAAAAATAGAAATGGATGAATGCTCAATGTCTGTGAACACTACACAAGACACAAACGTAAATGGCAACAACACTGAAAGTAACATTTTCATGCATTATTTATGTGAAACCATCACCTCTGTGTATGCAATTTAACAAAGAGAGATTTAGCTGTCAGCTGAAAACATTGTGGCTAAGACCATTATCCAACACCTGTTTGTGTGGGTCAAAATGTTAGCTGGTCATTAGCATCAGAGCAGTAACATGCAAAGCTATGACGCCATAGTAAGAAGGATGAGGCTGATTTGAAAGGAGAGCCCCTCATCCCCTTAGCCTCCATGCAAACACAAACAACACAGACCCTTTCCTCATAAACAACAAAATAACAAGAGTGTAAAAGCACAGGCTGGTTGGTAAAAGGCATCAATGAGAGTCAACAGTAGACAAGAAGAATGAAATGTAACAATTCAACATGCAACAGAGCAGAGATATAAATAGGTCTGGCTGTTTTCCACACAAGCTCACCCTTCTGAACAAAATAGCTGAGAGAGAGGGAAGAAGGGCAAAAAGTTGGCTATGCCCAAATACCCTCTTCGTCATCCTATTAGCCATATGTATAGCCAATCGCAGCGTTAGGGAGGAATATTTTGTTAGTGCATGTACAATTTGCAAAAGTTCAGAAGAAATGAAAAATATTAGTGTTGTAGAAAATCTCAACCTTATTCACACATACATATGGACATACAGCTTTAGATTCATACCTGGTCTGGAGAGGGTTTGTGATTGGTTTGGTCATGGGCAGTTTTTAGATGATCATCTTCATAGTTGTCTGCCATCAACTTCATTCTGTTCTGGGTCTGTCCAATGGAGAAAGTACAGAAAAATATGCACACTGATAATTAATGTAATTTAAATAAATGTCACATTCATCCATTCATTCATCTTTTTCAGCTTCTTCCAATGGGGTCGCAGGTGACTGGAGCCTATGCTAGCAACTATGGGTTTTAGGCAGGGTAGACCCTGGACAATGGGGACTCTAAATTGCCCCTTGTGAATCAATCTGTCAGTGTCACCTATAACTATCATAAACAGTGTGTACCTACCTCCTCAAACACACAAACTATACTGGCAAAACCATTTTGGAAAATACATACAGAAACAATCAGGAAATACAATCAGTTATTATTCTCAGAAGTGTCCCATAAAAGCCAGAAGTCCCCTGTCCCACCTGCTGCTTTAGCTGTTGCACCAGCCTGTCCTTCTCCCGCTTCAACAGTGCCACCTCATCCTGTGTCTTCTTCTTCTTGGAGGAGGATAATTCTAGCAGGGCGATGTTTGCATCCTTCTCACTGATAGCAGCCAACAGTGCCTCCTGCCTTTTAGACGGCACAACAACAATGTGGCATTTTACCATACAAGTAAATAGCTCAATTGTCATTTATTATTCATTGCACAAAACTATCCCGCCGGCTGGCAGAGGTAAGAATAGTTTGACATTTTACAGCCTAAAGGTAGGAATCAATAATGAATCTTACTTCATCTCCAGCACCTCCTCCAAGTGTTTTCTGCGCTCTGCTCTGAGAGTTGTAAGATGTGCTTCTTTTTCACACAGGGATTGTTGCGTAGAGGCAAGCTTGGCTCTCATGGACTCTAGTTCTTGCTTGACCTTCTCCATGGCACCCAGCAACTCCTCCATCTGCAAAAACACACAAAACATAATTCAATCTGTGAGAGAAAGATGTCAAAATAAATCTATAACACTGCCGGGCTTTGTCTTGGACATGGTGCAATAGTGCTTGGAGGCAGGGAAAGTAATTCTTACAAGTTATTGGAAAGGAAGTATGGGTGAACTAAGACAATTCCTGTCAAAAAGTACTACAGCACTACATTTACCTGGCATTTGAATACAATTTAAAAAACACATCCTTGAAATAATTATCTATGATTTAATATTTATTCTGATCAAATTGTTTAGTTAAAACAAATTACCTTTTTGGTTGTAAGCAAAAACCAGGTAAAATTCATAACATAAAAATCACAATGGGTGAAGATAACAGCATCACCAGACTGCCATGCACTCTGTGTGGTGCTGCTGTTACGGTTTCCACCACTGTGAGTGTGTGACTGATGGAGGTCACATATACTCGTACCTTAGACCACTTAAGGTGGGCGAGGTTGGACTCATGCATTGGTTTGAGTAAATGCTTCTGCGGTGTGTAGCACAGAGAAAACAAGAGAAAGAAAAGCAAAGATAAAGAACTGAGGGAAGGAAGGTTATAGGGAAGAAGGGATGTAAAGAAAAGGATAGAAATACAATAACCGTAGTGGGAGAAATAATCTTAGTATAACTGGTTTCTCTAGTACAAGCTTCCTGTATATGTGATTTAGTTCCTGAGATTTGATTATTCATGTTAGTATGTGGACAGCCTTTATCCTTGCAAGCAGGAAATAAGGTGTACCTGTTTCTCCTGGTGAGCCCTGGCAGCCTCCTCTTGTGCTAGAACCATCTCGCGCTCAGCTGTGATCTGAACACTCTCTCTTAAGGCCTCCTCTAGCTCTTCAATTCGCTCGGCTTTCTGACGCAGAGTATCCTAGGCATCAGAAAAAGGAGACAAAAGATATTTGCACATAATTTAGATCAAATAACAGTTCAGCTGAGTTAAGAAAGCTATGAGCAGACCTTGACATGTTGAGAGGTCTCTGACAGGTTGTCCTCCCTCTTTCTGGCCTCCTCCATGAGACGAGCGTTTTTGCTCTTTTCCACCTGCTCCTTGTGCTTTAGCGAGGCCACCTTCTTCGTCTGGTCCTTCATCTGTCTACAGGGACACCATACAATACCAAAGACCATTATGTTGTGTTTGTGAGAGAAAAACACATATTTTTTGTAATAAATTTTCCAATTCAAATTCCATAGGGAAACCATGAAGGGAGTTTAAGATCAAATGTTCCAAACATAAGTATATATGAACAAACATGACAGAGAAGTTTGTGTTAGCAGTGCTTTGTGTTAGCAGTGCACAAAGCTTGTTAAAAACAAAAGCATTTAGAATAAATTCTTTACAGAGCGAGTACTCGATAACAGCTTTGTGTTTGTATGTTTGTTGTTATATCACAGTGACATTCAATATGCTTAAATAATATGATGTTGCCTAATGCGCTGATGACAGCTTACATTTAATATGTAACACCTGCTAATATAAAAAGTCACACTATTTTTTGTGATAGAAGTGACTGTATGAAGCACAAAAAAACAAAAATTAAGTAATCATAGTGATTTTACAGTTATGATAACCAACTACGGTACACAAGTTTTAAGCAATTAAGCCATCAATAAAGAAATATAGTATACATATGCAGTTTATTGGTTCACAGTATAGAAGGAATTCTAAACTGAACAATATGTACCCAATATATATTTATTTTATACTGCAATATTTACCATGTTAAAACGGGGTAAAGCAAGTCAAATAAGCGTGGTTTTAATTACATTTCACGTTGGTTAGTTCATTACCCCTGCTGTTGTGCAATTAAAACAATGTACCACCCAACTCCATGTTGATTAACAAATACATACAGTAAAAGGTATAAAAAAAATAAATGTTATGTTAAGAAGAAATGTTCATAAGAAAACATAAAAAACAAAAATCCAGAGCTAAAGAGTTCAATTTTATATATCCATATAAGAAGGTAGGAAAACAAGGGGTAGACAGGAAAAGTAAATTGAGAACATACTAACCTTGAAGTCATACTGGGAGAAGGAATTTTCCAAAGAAAGCAATAGAGAGAGAAACTCAGACAATGAGACATAGCTTAAGTAATGTCTATCATCAGCCCATGAAGTGAAAGTAGGTAATTCAACACAGAATTAAACATGTAAAATGTTCTGACAATGACATGATGATTTGAAATTCACAACTATATAACGGCAACCATATGCAATAAATGGTAATGTTCAGACCGTTGTAAAACAGGACTCCACACTTTTACACCCCAGCATCCACTTACCTCTCCAACTCACTGATCTTTTTGTCCTTGTCATTCTTCTCGTTCTCCATTTCCCTGAGGATCTCCAGCAGGCGGTCTACCTCAGCTTGGGCCTTTCCTGAATCCTCCTTGTGGCGAGACACTTCCTGTTCAAGGCCTTTAATGCGCTCGGCCAGCTCCGTGTTTGCTTGAGCCTCCAGGGCAGCAGTTTGAGCCTATAAAAGTCAAATTAGGAAGCTGAGTATTGATCTACAAACACCCCAACCCCCCAAAAAATAAAGAAACTGAACTAAAACCCTACTCTCTTTAGTTGGTTTTCAAGCTTCAGGCACTCTTCTCTTTTTTGCTCTAAGGAGATTTCCATTGTTTTTAATTTAGAGTCCTTCTTCAGGCCCGAGGATGCCAGTGATGATGCATGTTCCTTGAGGTCCAACAGAGAAGTCTACAGATATGGACAGCACACACAGACAACAAACAACCATAAGAGTAGTGTAGCAAACTTTGTGAGCACATTTTATGACATTACATGGAAATGACTTAGCTGTAATGCAAGTGTTTTAATATAAATGTCTTTTGGGTTATCAAAGTGGAGGCCCATTATAAAATGGGAGCGACACTGACCTAAAAAACACTCGCTTATGTTGTACATACCAAGAAAGCCACTGTGGCAACCTAACCACCAAATTCAGGCCATGGATATTTTTATAAACAGACATTTTCTCCATCTCTTTAAAAACATCTTTGGCCACTCAAGGTTTAGCCACTCCTTTTCTTGCTGTCTCTTACCTCTCTTTCGGACAGATCGCCTTGTAACAGACTAAACCGCTCCTTCAACTCCTTCAGTTCCTTTCTAGCAATGTCAAGCTCCTCTCCTTTCTCACGGTCATCTCGGTCTCGCTGCTCTTTGAGGCGCTCAATAATGCGCTCCTACAAACATACAATATTTAAACATCTGGTTCCTATGATAAAGCCAGCCAGGACATTTTGGCTGCTAGTGACTTGTAGTGCAACTCACCTTTTCTGCAAGAGACTCCTCCAGTGTGGTCAATGCCGTGTCAGTGTTAGAGGTGTCTGCTTGTAAAGACTTAACTCTTTCCTTCAAGCTGCTCATCTGCTTCTCCTTGTCCCTCAACTGCTCCTGCAAGTTCTCAATCTGAAAAACCACAAGATCATTATTAAAAGAGAAAATTATAACTGATAGGAGGATATTTAATGTTTTGTAAATACCAGAAAAGCTGGCCAAATTTAATCACCTTTTTCTGTAGCACATTAATTTTGCGTTCCTTAACTTCCAGCATGTCTTTGAGGTCGTGAATCTCTCCATTGAGAGTGCCCTTCTCCTCTGACATTTCTTGTATCTGTTTGCTTTTCTTATTCAGCATTGCCTCTTTTTCTTCCAAACGCAGGCGAAGCGCATCAACCTAGGAAGAAAAAGAATCAGTGACATTTTGGCAAAGAATTGTAAAGAATTTGTTAAGTCTATGCATATGCCTTACTTCGGTCTGTAATATGGCAGCTCGTTGTTCCTTTGCAGTTAGTGACTCCTTCAGGACTTCAATGTGCTGCTTGCTGTCTGAAAACTGGTTAGTGAGAGTTTCCAGTTTGGTTTGCAAGCCGAGCAGCTCAGTGTCTTTCCTGGACAGGTCCTGTTTCACTTGCTCCATCTAATAACAAGAGTAAGAGTTAGAAATGTACTAACCAATAACTCAAAAAGCAAACATGAGCAGATAAACTAATATTGCTGTAGACCTTGTTTTTCATGAACTTTGTGTGGCTACGGTAGACTTCCATCTGCTTCATTTCCTCTTGGCGCTCCTCACAGCTCAAAAGACCGTTGGATTTTAACATTAGCAGCTCCTCTTCCATGTCCCGTAAGTTTCTCTCCATTGAACTGATTTTAGCATCCTGAGTTTATAAAGAGTTTTTTTTACCCTACCGTTAAAGAGAAGTATAATTAACTGTTTAAGAAAGAAACTCTTCTCACCTTCATGTCAATAACAGTTTGTAGAGCTTTGGTTTTTGTGGACTCTGGGGTTCCCTCATACCTACGGTGCAACTCCTGTTTCAAATATAACAATAAATGTAAAAAAGCAATAAATGTAGACCATTACTAACATATCTGACTAATACTAATGTTAACCAACTTCTCTCAGGGATGAGATCTCTCTGTCCCTTTGGTCCAGTAAACTCTCAAGGTGATGCCTGTGCATCTCTGCATCTGCCAGTCTTCTGGTGCGCTCCTGGTCCTCCTCTGATGCCTTGGCAGATGGACCTGTAACAAAAGGAGTATATGTTTGTCTACCTAAATATTATTTAGCTTCATTGCCTGGAGCACAAACAACATCCTGAGACCAAGGAGGTACATGATTAAAGATATTAGGAACACCTGTGATGTTAAAAACAGCACTAACAATATTCCTTTCAATATTTAACTGCACTCTGTGAACTATATTCAGTACAAATGCATGTATCACAAAAGATGCTTGTGTGAATGTCTGCAATATAGATTGAATATCAAACATTGTAAATATAAGCAGGTTGTAGTGATAAGGAAATTGCAATAATTTCTTTTAACGCAATGTATTATTTGTAGTATAGTGTGTAGCCCTGTAAGACAGTTGTAAAATTAGTAAATTAAAACATTACTGTCTGCAACTAAAAAGTACATCTTAATAAAACCACAATCTAATATTGTCTGTATATGACAGTAATATGCCGTCTTTTCACTATAATCTCTAAAATCAGATCTACCTTTGCTCTGTAGCATCTCCAGAAGTTTCTTAATTGACTCGTCTCTGGCTCCCAGAGTTTGTTTCTGTGTGTCGATCCTCAGTTCCATTTCCTCCAGTGTCTTCCTGAGAAGAAAAAGCTCTTTGGCTTGCCTCTCATGCTCGGCATGTAGTCTCCGATAGTTCTCCTCTGTGGGTTCAGATGTCAGGGCTAGGTCCCGGCCTTGGCTGGCAGGGTCTTGTTGGAGTAACTGGTTCAAGTCCCTCTGGATCCTCAGCTCATCCTGAAGGGCCTGGACAGTCATCTGGAGGTGCTATAGATCAGAGATACACAAGGCTTATGGACCTTTCTTGTAAGTGAAGAAGATAAAATAGGTATAGAAGCTGTGATTGGTTAGCCTGGACAACCAGTTTCTTTGAAAAAAGGATGTAGGTCTTAAACCTCTCCCATTAAAGCAATCTCCCCCCAGGTTTGTTTCCACCAACAAATAATCTAAAATAATACAGGTTTTATACAATGCTTTGTCTCTCTGACTGGTAGTATATTCTCCAAATAGCCAGACTAGTAAATCTTTCAATATCACCCCATGGAAATCAAGCTTGAACTGTAGCTGACAAATTCTTTGTTTAGAACAGAACCAGAATTAGGATGGCTGGCCAGGCTACTGCTTGATATGCTTCTGTAACTTTATTATGATGTATGGCATTTTATTTAAAGGTGTAATATTACTTTTTTGCATGTCCAAAATAACACATCCCGTTTTATCATAATTTTTATCTTTTTTTCTGTATATCAATTTTGTATTGATATACACTTCTTGTTGTTTTTTTTTTTTTTTATCTTTTTTGGACCAATTGAGAGTCTGAAATAAAGATTGATTGGATATAACTGAATTCTAGGGGAGAAAAAACAATACACTGATGTAGAAAATGAATCATTACAACCCTAGTTTTATTGAAAATGTAAAAACAAATCTACTGCAATTATAAGTGAAGGCTATGATTGAAAGTTAATTTATAGTCTGAAAGAAACCACACAGACAGACAGACTTTATGGTTACTGTTACATTTCGTGCCCAGAGATACAAGTTGTGAAACACAATCAGCCCAGTGTAGTATTGCATTGTTTGTGGCATCTGACGCCATGAACACTTGGCAGAGGGGCTGGCAGACAGTAACCTAGTGCTGTGTTACACTCTCGTCTACATCTGCAAGGGTTTTCAGGCAGAACAAAGAGACAAGTCAGTGTCTGTCCTCCTACGACCCCCTCCCTTTTTTCCTTTTGTCATTATTCTCTCCTCTTCCTTCCACAGAGGAACCAGTCCTCTGCTCAAACACTATTCATCAACCTTGCTTATGCTTATCCTATCTCTTCTCACCAATACTCTCACCTCGACTTGCACTCTCCATCACCCTCTCCTCCCCGTGACTAAGGCTGACTCACTGCTGTGACTGCGCTGCTCCACACCCCGGCATCCACACAGGCAGATGCACATTTGTATTTAGATGCACAAACACGTTCTAAGTTCCTCATATTCTCACTCCTTCTGTTTGAGGAGGCCAGATGACAGTCATGTATTTCAGCAAGTAGTGAAGCGATGTGCTTACTTGGTATAGCAACGTAGTGCGCAAGGGCAACATAAATAGTAACAATCGCACAATCGAGTTATTTTTAGAAAAGACAGAAACTGTAAAATGTAATGCACAGATTCAAAATACAATGTACAGCACGACTTAAAAACACAAATCTGAAAGCAAAAGGATCTGTCTGCCTTAAATTATTTTACCAATAACCAATCTAACCCACAACTATTAATAGTAAATATCTCTTCATCATAATATGATTAGATGAATGATTGATAAAAAGGTTTGTAATAACAATAAGGGCCACATTGAGGCTGCCGCTTTTTGCTCTACCAACAAATAGCTTTTCTTAGAGCTGACATGGTAAACATCTGCTATTTAAAACTGTTGTCTGAGTGACCATGGTGACTGCCAGCCTTACATTACAAGAACGTACTTGCTGTATGCTGACATGATATAGTGGTTTGCTACAGGCGTAGTTACACAATTGGTCATTTACATTAAAAAAGACTAGTACATACAATATAATGTATTTACATGTCAAAGTATACTGTCCTAATAAAACCACAAACTTGAATGCAGCTGAGGCTCCATTCACTCAGGGCATGCTGTTAAACTAAAGCCATAATTAGCCCAATGTCTTGTGTTTTTGTTAGCGAGTGCTTTCCTCTACATGTGTGTTGCATGGGAGGAGGAGGATGCTAGGCATATAACAGCAGACATCTTTAAATTACAGTTTCCACTGATTAGCCTTGCTCTTACTGGGCCTAACTGGGAATTACTCCATGGTGTGATTCTGTGACTCAACACAAGTGAAAACACAAATTATACAGATCTGCCCCTTCATTAAGAAACATAGTGAAACAACTGCTAAACAGCACATTCATTCATTAGCACATTTTAACAACTAACTATAGGGTATTATGACTAGATAATGGTAGACTGGGTAAATTAGTTTTCTTTAATAAATAATTTAATAATCCACATCTTATCCATTTGTTGTTTTGCTTCATTTTATCACTGAAAATTCTGATGTGCAGCTAAGATATGACTGTGCTGCAATTCTGTACTTATAAAAAATAATTTGACTTTGAAAAGACAATCCAACCCATGCCATTACAAACAAATAAAATATTTAGTGGCATCGCCAAATGAATGTCTTTAATAGCCACGTCATCTAGTAGCACTCACCTGTGCTTCTTCTTGAATAACACGATATTGTTCCTTCCAAACGGCAATCTTAGAAGCCTCGTCCTTTCTTAGAGCTCGCTCCTTTTTTAATTCAGGACTCCAGAAGGTTTTTATTGAATTCATGGATGA
The DNA here is from genome assembly GCA_020698575.1 of Bostrychus sinensis. NCBI lineage: Eukaryota > Metazoa > Chordata > Actinopteri > Gobiiformes > Eleotridae > Bostrychus > Bostrychus sinensis. The sequence goes on along the minus strand of CM036251.1, from coordinate 28,167,022 downwards.
GCTAAGCTTGCTCTCTTTGACTTCCACATCTCTTCGTAACAGGTCATTCTCACGAAGAACCTGAGAGAAGAATTGAAGAGGAAGTCAAACTTGTGCAAAGACATGAATTGATTAATAGTTTGTGATTCAAAAATGTAAAAGCAGAAATAGCAAGATACCTCTTTAAGCTGGGCCTGTAGGTCAAGTATGGTGTTGTCTCTGGCTTGCCTTAGAGAGTGGGGCACAGTAGAGGCCATGTGGTGGTCCCCAAAAGCCAGAGCGTCACCTCCCATCATCCCTGCTGGCAGCACAGCATTAGCAGGCACTGTGGTGGAAATGTTAGGAGTGCTAGCAGCCACAACACCACTGCCACTACTCCTCGCCCCATACGTCACCCTCGGTCTTCCTATAGTGGTTACTGTGCCTCCGCTCTTCGGAAGATGGTCTCCTGCCATGGCAACTTCATTGTCACTCAGATACATAGGGCCCTGAGGTAGCATATGCAGCATTGAGGGACTGGATGTTCTCCATGGAGAGTGTCTTGCCTCCGGCTCCACCAGGACCCCCTCCACTTCCTCCAGTACTGTTTGTGCGACGATGTCCCATGCGAGGAGATCGAGGAAGGCGTGGGGATCTGCCTGATGCCTGACCTGTACTACCTCCATCTCTTCCTCCACTATGATTGGCATCCCCCCTACCAACAGAGCGAGCACTACCATACATGTTTTAGAAAAGGTAGAGAATGGACCAGAGAGCAAAACTAGTATAGGTTCTGGCTGATTTCACTAAATTATATAGCTATGCGACGGGATGTTCAACACTACTTTCATGACAAAAAGTACTGTACTGCTTTCCACATGAACAACGGTAAACAGTTTTTCCTTATTTAATATGCTCGATTATTTCCAGAGATCCGGTATAACACCAACCTGCACAAAAAACAAAAAAGACATAATATAACATTTCAATCAACTCAGCTAAGAGTACTATTATTATATTATTTCTTATTGTAAATATGCATAGAAATATAATGTTATCATTTGGACAGTTTTATCAAAATACAATTGTTTAATATGTATTAGGTGCAGTGATAAAATGCACTAACAAAATTAAATTATGAAAAATGTAAAAAATTACTTTAAGGGCTGCATTTAGGGTATTTTTTTTTAGTACCAACTGTAATGACTTTTAATATTTTTGAGATGGTCTGGTGTTATAGCCGTTAAGCTATACTTTGTCATTTTCCCTAGTATAGCTCCATAGCCATTTAAAAAAATGTTGTCTGCGTGGCTATGCTAGCAGCTAACTTGACATCACGGGAACGTACCGGTGTTCTTGCAACTGTAAATGTAGACAGCATAGGATTATTTACTACTTCTTCGCGATTATGCTTTTTTTCTTTTAAAGAGGTCAACATTTACAAAAAGTGTATGACCGGGCCTGTGTCGGAATTATGAATTTCTGAATGATTTTTCCATGTGCTGACGCTAAAAATACTAGCAAGGGAGGATTGTTCATGGCAAACGGTAAAAAAAAAAATCCCGACTTCTAAAATTAAATAAAGCCTGTGATGACCGCTTTAACGTAGTTTGTGATAATCCTACACGATAAACTCGTTTTTACTGAGGAAAAATGAAAAGTTTGACAAGCACAGGACCCATATTTACAGCCTTGGCGTTACCGTAGTGGCTTTGGAGACACCCATATCAAACCAAACCGTATCAATTTTCCTCCTGTGCGTAACGGAGACTCCTTTTCTGCTAAGCTTGTCTGCAACTAGCGTTAGGCCCAAAGGCTTATAAAGCTGTCGTAAAACTCAGCAGATGTCCAGTAAAGCATCAAATCATTCTTTAGCATAAGCTCACCGCGACATATAGAGGGGAGTCCATCCAATTTACGTGGTCAAGCCGAGCCTCTATTTTTCCTCGCGAACACAATAGCGAATGGAGAAAATCCGTTCACGTAAACTAGCTGAACACTGACTTCTTCGAGTTCACAAATGTGCCGAAACTAGGGCCCCTGTCAGGTTCAAATAGTCCCCAATTAGTCTCATTGTATGTTAGATATTCGATGATGAACATCTGATTTTCTCATCGTTTTGCAGCAGCGATAGTAGCTCAGGAGCAGAGCCAGGCGCCTCAGTGACGTCAAGCCTCATCTGCTCGTTCACGTCGCTCGCCAGTCGCCACGCTCAACACGCGCGGTCACGAGAGTGTTCCTGTATACAGGCATCTATCTATCTATCTATCTATCTATCTATCTATCTATCTATCTATCTATCTATCTATCTATCTATCTATCTATCTATCTATCTATCAGCTCAAATAGTGGTTGCCTCTATTTTTTTTTATAAAAGCAAGAGTACTCTCAGATGTTGGATTCATAAACATTATAACCTATGGCCTATAACCTATGAAAATAAATACATTGTGATACACATAAGGAGTTCACATCTCACATATAACAAGCCTACCTCAAACTAACTGGACTAGATAGATTATTAAACTGTCAAGATCATTACAAGAATTAAAAACAGAAAAGGTCTAAAAATCGCCAGCAGTCGGCAGTGTTACCTGTACAAAAAAAAAAAAAAAAAAAAAAAAAAACCTCACCCTCCCCCAAAATGGAACGTGACCCTATGCAGAATAATTTTAGAATTCCAAAGACAGTGTGCTCAAATTTAATAATGCTTAATAAAAACTGACTTCTTATTAACACAAAACTGTCCACCAATTTATTGACTAGATGTAGGCACACATAAAGCTACAAAAATCGGCTATCCCCAAACTGCATTCTAACAAATGATAAAATACATATATAAGCTTAAAACAGATAAGATAATAATTTGTTCTATGACCTTCCTATTTGTATGATTTTAAATTGAACTATTAATTGCCAGGTATCAGCTGATATATTTATTGAATTACATTGTTAAAAGCCTAAATTCAGCTAATCATTAGACTGTAAGAGATAATTGGTAAGGAAAAATACACAGTGTATTTAAATCACTGGATGTTAGTGGGCTAATTCTTTTAGAATGAATGTGGGCTGTGAGTGGCTGGTTATGAGGTCACTTTTCATTGGCGCAGGCGCTTTTGGACATAGTTGTTTCTTCGTCAATATGTAGCAACTGCGCCGCTTCTCTGAATGCGGTCCACAAATCATAACTGTAAAATTTAGTCATCGGGACACCGAGTTTCTGACCCTTAAGGACTGTAACTGCAATTTGGCTAATATTTCTAAAGACAAAATAACGCTAAGGGAAAGGAAACATATCTTTGTCAATGACAGCTGTGTTGTGGACGCTGCTTAAGGTAGGTCGGTAGCTGTTATCTCCCACCGGCAAAGATCTACGTTATTGCAGTTAGCACAATGCTAACTAACTGACGCGAGGAACAGCTAATGTAAGTTAATGCTATTGACTAGACACACATGTTATCATATAACCTTAGCTGTGAAACTAAGTACTGGACAGGTGTTTCCATTGTTCATACCATAACATTGCAAATAAGAAGGTGGTATTATTAATACTAATAGCTTAAAAATGGTCGTGGGCAGAAGGTGGGTCTCGATTTTAGGCCAAGATGAGACCCGCCTATTGCTAACTGCTAACGCTACCAGCTAATATTAGAGGAGCTAAGTTAGTTGTCACGGCTGGGTGGCCTTCCTGCCGTCGTTATATCGGATCACTTGAAGTTTTAGCATGGCTTGTAGTTAGACTAATTCAAGACATACGGAAAAGAATCAAGGCTTATCATTGTTAATGATGTCTAGCGAACGCTAGCGCCCGTTTTAAACATATTTACAGCCAATTCAGTGAACAGAAAATGTGAGCTTGTGTCGCCGATAACGCCTATCGGTTTAGGGTTTAGGGTAGAGCTTGCGGAGCGATCCGTAGAGCTAACCTAGCTTTGTGTTAGCTGTATTTTAGCTGTTCATGTTAACATGCTAACAAAGAGCCGTCGCTCCTCCTCGCTTTGTATTTGCTCGATGTTGCCATTCAGTTGGCTGTAGTGTCAAATTAGTGCGGCGAAGAAATGGGTAAGATGAGAATAATTTAGTAAATAATAAACACACTGCCATTGTCCGCCAAGTTATATCATAAACGTTTATTTTTACCGGCACGTATTTACCTCTAAGTTGGTCATTTTTGTAACAGGCCATCGTTAACCTATGTACTGTGTAAGTTAAGAATTACTTTTTCTTGATAATAACTCCATTGGGTAACAGACGTGCGCATTTATGACAAGGATTGTTGACAAGTGTATTTATGATTAAGATAGGAATATACAGGTCTTAATTGACTCGCGACATGTACGTACCTTAGTTATTAAAGTAGCAATTTAAAATATTTTAACGTACCATTGTATTGCCGATATTCTATAGCTTTTTGTGTACCTGTTTATAGTTTGTGCTTAATAGAAACTCCATAATATGTACTATGAATATGTGCAAAAATAATTGGCACTGTTAAATCTTAATATTTCATAAAAAACAGAGAACCTAGATTGAATTTACAGGATATGTTGTAAGTAAGCAATACCTCACTGTTGTTTCACTGTCACAGTGTTTTGATACAAACTGGATACAGTAAATTATACTTGACCTCTCTTCCACAAATATTGTTGATACTTGACATAATAAGTGTTACTTTTTCAAATTCTCTTAACATTTTTACATCCTCTGTCTTTTTCAGTAAAATTGGACCAGAGGATATTTGGATTTCCTGCCTTTCCATACTATAGGAAGTTTGGTGCCTGTGAAAGGGTTTCAAGCTTTGTTTTTTGTCAGTGATTCCTTATGCTCAAAAAAAGCTGCACCCTTTGCCTTACAAGATGGAAGATGATTTAAAAATACTTTTTTTTCAACATCAGCAGCCCTGTGCATTGTACAGCAGTGATCAGTCTTTTTCTAATTATAAAAGAACACCACCTATTCTGCACATCATCAACCTGCCATCTATATCTAAAAAACATCTATAAGCAATAAAAACTGTAAAAGGTGGAAGAAGTTGGCAAGCTTTCTTTTCCCTTTTTATTGCCAAGATATCTACTGCATATACAGTAAACATGGAAGTATCTTTATTTTAAATTTCATTTATTGTACCTCCTTAATTTTGGTGTGGGTGGTGGGATGTCGGAAAAGCCTGGAGACAAAATGGTGAAGTTTTTGGCTCCCCCGCAAAAGAGTGGAAACGGCCCCAGTTCAGGTTCTGACTCTATGGTGACTGAACCCCGACCGACAGAAGTGAGACGCCGGCACCACACCATGGAGCGAGATCGATGTAACCCTGAACACCGCTTTTTGCGTCGCAGTGTCATCAGCGACTCGAATGCTACTGCACTGGCACTTCCTTTACCTAGCAAGATCCCAATCCCAGCTCCTCAAAGAGTCCAGGCACGGGAAGACACCCCTCAGAGGAAGAAGGCCCCAGTTGGCCTGTTCCCCAAATGTGAACCAGCTTTATCACAAAATGAAAAGTCTACTGATGATGGAAAAGGTGAAGAGAATGGGAGTGTTATAGAAATAGCTAAGGTAGAAGTTGTGCCTTTACAACAGGGACCTGCAAATGTCCAAAACATCTGTGATGGAGAGGAAACAGCTGCAGCCCAGTCTCCACCATGCATTGGAACAGAACTGTCCAGTCAACCAGAACCTGAAGGCACTGCAGAGGTCAAGGTGCAAAATGAAGAGGAGGCAGATGAAGAGTATAAGGATTCAGCCAAGGCACGAGCTGAGGCTGAGCAGAGGGAAGCAGAGAAGAAAGTTCAAGAAGACATCGAGGAGGCTGAGACCAAAGCAGTGGGAACATCACCTGACGGGCGATTCCTCAAGTTTGACATAGAGATTGGACGGGGCTCCTTCAAGACAGTCTACAAGGGCTTGGACACAGAGACCACAGTGGAGGTGGCCTGGTGTGAGTTGCAGGTATGAAATGACTGAGTATTTCTTAGTTCAGAAACACTACACACACTTATCCCAATTAAATATAAATTATTAACATTGCCCACATATTCTTTTGGATCCCACTGTTGACACATATCCATTTTAGGCCAGGTGGAAAGTTGCCAGAGTCATTTCCTTTTTCACTGTTAAATGGGCTACACTCTTGGTCATTTCCTCTCTGAAAGACATGACCTGCATTTCCTTTTTAATTGTTGTATAAAAATCTTTTGTGATTGCAACACTGAAGCACAGCTTCCCTTTCCCCATTTAGTCTTTTGTACAGTAAAACCAGTTGGCCTAAAGGCTTTTAAAAGACCTTGCCATATTCATTATTTGTTGTTTACAATAAATCCTCATAGTGACCAATGAATATTGGAGTATTTATCACTTAAATTACCTTGCGCTTTAATCAGGTTCTATTTCCAAACCTAACATTACATTTCAGATCTTATGTCACTTGTGTCACTGTATGTAGCGCAGACTAGGGATGGACGATAATGCATTTTTAGAACCGATACTGATAAGTAATAATTTGAAGCTTCTTGCAACCAATACTGATAATGAACTGATAATTTATATATAAGATTTTGTATCTAATTTTTATCAAACTCAACCTGATTTTGAGAGAAGTATAATTTAATTTTACAGTATAGCTCTGACCAAACTTCATTAATCCTGATCTTACTTATAAAATCTGAAATACATTTGACAAATGTATAAATATAGAGTACAATTATCTGATTTGACTCAGTATGGGTTACCTTCTTGTAAGCACAGTAACCTACACTACACTGCAGACTATATCTCACTTTGACCTGGTAATGTGGCAGAAGTCACATATTACGTATCTCTGTGCCCAATGCCTTTTTTGCTAATATTATTGTTGTAATAATTTATTTTTTATATTAATATACAGATAAAGATTTTTTTTTTTTAACAACTTAGTTGCATATCAGTTGTTTTTTACCCCCTGTGATCTTGAATCTCACAGGGGGGAAAGAGGCGGGGCTTACAGTAGAACATCCAAGTAGACGAGTTTGCTCAGAGCATGCTCTGCTCTGTATACACATGAAACCCAGGCTGTGAACGAGGTAATCAAATCTGTGGAATAATAAAAAGTTTACGCGGAAAAGAGACTGTCCTTATTAAAGCCTCTCACTTCTGCATTGAGCTGATATGAGGTTGTTCTCTGCTCTGTGTGAGAGAGGAAGAACGAGCTGAACAGCAGTGGGGCGCCTAGCCAGCTCCTCTCTCACTTAATGAGAAAAATGCTGGAAAACTCCTCTCGCTCTACACACAGTCCGGGGCTATCATTTATTCATTTTGTTGAATATTAACAACACACCCTTTTAAGACCTGACTCTGTTTACGTGTTAAACTTTTGAAGTGGCGACATACGCCGTGCAGCGCTGTCCGTGTGTTCAACTGAAGACTGGGGCAGGCTGCTCTGTATTTTTCACCCATTTGCATCATGTTAAAGTTTTAGGAGACTTATAATATTTGGTGTGAAAAGCTAGTAGCCCCCTTCCCTTTTCATGGAACTGTTACAAAACATGCAGAAACTATCTTTCTTAGACGGCCACTGTACGAAAAGCCTGCTCTGGGGGATAGCAGTCTGCAGTAGGGGCAGGGCTGAGGGACACTCACAGAATGAGAGCCATCAAAGGGAAAACCACAGGGCAAACATGGCAAAATCAAAGCAGTTGGGGCTTATAATTATTGGTCTGATTATCGGTCGAATTTTTAATTATCGGAATTATCTGTATGATGTCATAATTGTCAATTATTAGCCCGGTAATACTGTGCATCCCTAGTGCAGACTGCATTGGTTCTGATATGATTACTTTGGGGCTTTGCATGGTGCGCCTACTTCAAACTTGAAGTTAATAATTCTTCTGAGAGTGAATGTAGGTCTTTTAGTTTGTCCTTATTCACTAAATGAATGTTTGCATGCGTTTGAGTGTTTACTTATGCCTTTATCCTGTCATCAAGTGCCATAGGGTCTCACACGACCGCATATAAGCCAGAGCTATATGCACACACTGAACAATGTGAAGATTATAGACACGTGCCCCTCCCCCCCAAGAGTCAACCACACGCATGCTCAGTGCATTCCTGCTCTAAATGCTTGTGTGAATGTAAAATGGGTCACATTCCTCATGAAGAATCTCCTGTGTGTGGAGCAGCAGGCTGCCTGCCAAGGCCTGCTCCTAAAGCCCTTCCACCTCTAAGCCTGGCATTTCCCTCACATTTTCCCAGACTTGTGTTTTCTTAAAGCAATTTAGTATGTGCCAGGAACCTAACTTACTACTTGTTAAATTTAATTATAGTAGGGTTAGTTGCCAATTTATAATAACTCTTTTTGGTCTAAACATATTCAGCCAATACAAAATTACTTCTTTTTTCTGTAAAAATGTTATTTTCACAGTGTTTATGACCGAAGATAAGACTAAGATTTTGGTTACCACAGCACTGTGATCAAGCACTGTGTGGTGTACAGTGATTCTTTAACTTGTCTCCAGGGCCACAGACTATATTGGTCTAATCTGTCAGACTTTTTGATGTATAATAGCATATAGAAAAATCTGTAGAAGATGACATACAATAATATAGTCATAATAACAATAGTAATATCGAAGCCCCATTGCAAATTATATAACTATTAACTTTATATAAAAGATGTTGATAATATACTGTAAATTGGCATTTCCTATGAAAAAAAGTTCATATTGTAAACTAGTATCTTGCCAGTCTTATTCAGTTACAGTAAAAGTTTTTAGTGCGAGAAACTGTTCATGTTTATGGGAATCTCAAATCCCCTCACATGGTTGGTAATACTGTCCCATGATCAAATTCCCATAAGCCTCGAAAATACTGAGATATCTTTTTCTAGGCTTTTGAACTTGATTCTAATTGTGCTCACAAGTTTATTGTATAGCACACTTTTATATTAATTGAGAACTCTGCTATTTATACAGCAGTTTGCATTACATTAGACACATAATTGTAAAGCGGAGAAATGTTTCCTGTTGATGTAATAATTAGTTAGGCAGAAATTAATCAAGCTTGCTCTGTGTGTGGTCAGGAAATGACTGTCACCTGAGCTTATCTGAGGCTGTGCTTATGCTATTGAAACAAGTCTGACTGGTTTGTACTTCATAAAACAGGTGCATTGAATCTTGCTGCACGCTGTAGAAATCCTTGAGCCATATTATTACCCCTGTAATCACTTAGTGTAAATATGCCAGGTTTTAGATAATAATAAATTATGGTCTTTGATTTCTGAGTTATTGGCAGGAAATATGATACAGATACTTATGAGGGCCAAATGTTGGGACAATCCCTACAGTTGCTGTGTGTTGGGGTGTTTCATTGAGGGCCTATGTGCTGAAGTCATGACAGTCAGATGCACGATCCTTAGAGGCCACTAGTAAGTTTTATAACCCCACAGTGTAAAGTGTGGATAAAATGGAGCACACATCTGAAAAGCCATCTGTCCACTATTGTATTTTAAGGAGTCCACCCATTTCACCCACCAATGAACCTCCACATTTCTTGCAGCGCTCATGTTTCAGGGATGTTTGAACAATAAGTAGGTCAGCACACAGGAAGTTCAGAAAGGAATAGATTTAGGAACCTCCCCATTTTGTGCTTGCTTATTTATCTTCTGACCAGTCATCTTTTACCCACTGCTTACTAGTTCTCCCTTTAAATGGAGCCAGTTATTGAAAGCTTACACAAAATCAACCTATTGGGAAAATGATGTAGATGATGCTTTACCATTATGTGCATCTTGTAACTTTAACTTAACCGAGCATGAGAACTAAGCATTTGGTTAAATAACCTTGAGCATTATATTTGACTGACAGCATTCAGTAGACCAGAAGAAATTTACTCGCTCAGCTTTATATCAATGATGCTCTCTGACTGCAACTATGGGGGAGGTTATGACCTTTTAGACTTTGATGCTTGAAGTTGCTGACCCACATCTTCAACTTAACACTACTAGTTTAATTTCTAACCTACATTTTGGTTTGTTGCCATTTGCCATACCTTTTTTTTTATTACACAGTAGATACAATACCGCAACAACACAGGGCTATAATAAAATAAAAATTCTCATTTTCTGACAGTAACATTTCATGGTGTAGTTGTACACCACAGTTTTGCAGAATAAGAACTTTCTTGTCAGCAATTTCAGAATACCCATCATGGAATTGGTGTCAATCTTAGATCAGGAACCTGAAAGAAGCAGCCTCTAGCCACTGACTTTTCTTTTAGCTATTTTTAGACATGGTAATTTATATATGAGCATGCATTTTCTGCTTTTCTTTGCTGATAGTAGATCAGTAGGCCAGACTGGTAAGACATTTTAAAGTTATATATTAGATGTGTGAATATCAAATTTAGAAGAACTTGTTTAAAATACCATAATAGGCTGTATCATTTAAACTAGCCCTGTGGATCAGAATAAAATGTAAGACAAAATAATCTTATAATATTATTTATATGTATTCAGGAGCAGTGATTCCCCAAAAAGACAGCATGAGTCATGGCCATGCTGTCACACAGACCTGCTGTGATTCATCCGCAGCTGCCGTTGGCTCTTATTGGCTGAGTGCTGAGCTTTCAGAATCAAACAGAAGATTTTTTTTTTTTTTTTTTGCAGTCAGTAGATATCAGCAGATGCTTCTTATTTGGGATCACTCAAACATATGCTTTGCTTTTTCTAATATAAGCAAGGATTCTAAACCAAATGTTGTGTTTTTTTTTTTTTTTTTTTTTTTTTTTTTTTTTTTTTTTTTTTGTAATGTGTAGCTAAGTCGTTTTCTACAAGTTAGTCTTTGTCCAGTGACCTTATTAATAGTGTTGGATTTACATGTACCACAGATAGACAGGCACGGTTTTACCTTTGACAGCACGAATGAATTGGTCTGGGCCAAAGAGCACTTGTAAGTGGCAGAGTGTTTGTGTCCTGTGATTGCAGAACTGTAAATCTCCAGAGACCTTTACAGACCAATTTTTGTTAGCTTCTTAAAAGCGGTACTGTTTTTTTTAATCAAAGTCATTTTATATTTAGAACATGAGTTGAAACCAAAGAAGTGTTAATGGCAACCTCCCCATACCATACAATACAATGCTTATTGCATCACCTCAAACAATTTTTGGATGAACATTAATGAATTAATAATTAATATTTTGTCTGCAAGCTTTTTTGACTGTGTCAAGGCTTTTCTAAATAGGGGTGCAGGGTTCATTGCGCATGCAGCACAAGAAAGTCCTAGACTGAGAGGCCTTCTGCAGATGTCATGGATGTTTTGCATGACTCCTGCACATGTGCAGAGTGCAAGGGGAATAACTGCCCTACTAGAATAAAACTCTGCAAAAGTAGGTCAGTTGCTGCTAGTACTTGCTGGATTCTCTGCAAACATCTTCCCCAACTTGCCCTACACGTTTCTTCTCAATATTTAGAATATATCAATTCAAGCTTCTGTCTGTTTCTTTGTGATACCACATGATGCAGCAATGCAACAAAAAGTTAAAAAGCAGTCATCTGGATTTGATGTTTAAAGTTGAATGATATTTTCAGGAATCTAGATTTCTGAAAATGTTTAAAGTTGAATGACATTTTTCAGAAATCTCGATTTCTGAAAATATCATTCAACTTTAAAAATCAAATCTAGATGACTGCTTTTTAACTTGTTGTGATGCAATTACCCCGGACAAGTGAGAGTCTTCACAGACATGATGCAGCAATGTTCTTTTTAAAACAAATTTTGCTCACACTTAACTCACAAATTTAGAGAGTTTTCTTTATAGCTTCTTTATAGCTTTTTTTTTTTAGCTTTTTGGACTTGCAGTGGTTTAGTTTCTATGTCTTCACTACGCAGGCCTTGACTGTTGTATAAGATCCTTTGTGGACTTGCATACTGTAAATGTAGGTCATAAGATTTGCTGAGAAAACTTGAGAAGGGTGGTTGTGCATTCCACATGAACATACAATATATCCTGCTGTCCCATATACTGAAATACCTCTTCAGGAAATATCAAATCTATATATTCTACATGAAAAGTCTAGATAAAGTTGTCAAATATTGCTTTATATTTTAACAATTTCACACTGTTTTAAATTATCTTCTTTACTTGCTTCCTAGGACCGTAAACTCTCAAAAACAGAGCGGCAGCGTTTTAAAGAAGAAGCAGGGATGTTAAAGGGACTGCAGCATCCCAACATTGTTCGTTTTTACGACTCCTGGGAAGGGCCTTCCAAAGGCAAGAAGTGCATTGTACTGGTGACTGAACTCATGACATCTGGCACACTTAAAACGTGAGTTCCAAACCAAACACATGGAGAATAACATGGGTAAAAACGCACAACTCACTCTTTTTATTTCTTTTAAATTTACATGTAGATATCTGAAGCGGTTCAAGGTGATGAAGATTAAAGTGCTGCGCAGCTGGTGTCGACAAATCCTCAAAGGACTTCACTTTCTTCACACTCGGGGCCCTCCCATCATCCACAGGGATCTCAAATGTGACAACATTTTCATCACAGGCCCAACTGGATCTGTTAAGATAGGCGACTTGGGATTGGCCACACTCAAGCGAGCATCCTTTGCCAAAAGTGTTATAGGTATGACCTAAACCCATTTACTTTAGGCATTTTTACTTTTAGGCAATAATAATGTTTTGGTGTTCTAACCAGTTATATTGAAAAAAAATAAGGAGTTAGAAATGTATTGTTTTATATGGTTAAAAACAGACCACGGTGTTTCAGCTCTGTTAAACCACAGCTGAAGTGGAGACCAAATAATATGGTAATCTTAGGCAGATGGCCACAATGCTTTCTCATTTTACACACAGACACTCTATCAAGTCTGTTTATTGTACTGAAGAATTTTGTTACTAAAATGTTTTTCTCCAACATCTACTAAATGTAAGTAGTGCCCCATGTTTGTCTTAGTAGTTAATTTTACTATTTTTGCAGGCTAACCTGGCCATGGTTTAAGGTATTGCCTTCTGCATTTGTCTTAAAACGGTCTTTGTCCTGTGGTTTTGAAATATGTGGTCTGTTTGCCAGTTATATCAATAATGTTTAACGTGTTTCTATGGGTTTGCCTCAACAGGTTTCCTCTAGTGTTTGTCTTTTACTATTGTTTAAAATATTACAGGACTGGAGTTTTTATGCTCCATATTTGTTTCCTGGGAGCATTTCCACAATCTCTCGTGGTCTTTTTTTATTTTTTCATGTTTTTGGGTATGTTTCTAAAATGTAGGCTGTAGCCTCAGCTGTGCCCCATTCTGCTGTTTGGAATGAATAGGGTACTGCTGGTCAGTGAGTAAGTATGAGCTTTTGAGAGCCTGGTAAGTCTGACAGTGTGCTGTACCACAAATCAATGTAAAACACATTTAAATAACCTAGTTTTTCTGTGTAAGACCTATATTTGAACATAAACATCAATAGCTCATTGATACCTCAAGGGGGATGTGCAGAGACACACTGCTGACCACTGTTACTAGCTATGGGATCGGCTTCATTTTGTCTTCACCATAACTCTTCATCTTTTAGGTCAAGAGGAAGTGGTAAGTCAGTCACCCGCAGGTAAGTGATTTAAAGTTTGAAGAAAGTTATTTCCATAGCTAGTCTGTTTTTTTTTTTTACAAGTGGTGTTTTCAAGTGTTGGCAGAACACACATAGTTCAGTCTGCCTCAGATTTTGCTGATGGCAAAAAATGGTAAATTTAACAGAAGTGTGTCCTGCACATTGCTTACCTCAGACAGTCTTATTAATAACCTGATAGGGTCTTACACAGAGAAACAAGTGCCTTCTCACTAAGCAGACTAACTGAGCCCAGGCTCTTCCTCCTTTTTTGTTTTCTCCTTTTGCTTTCTTTCCCCCTTTCTATTTCTTCTCTCTTTTCCACCTTTCATCTCACAGGTTCAGCTCCCGAAGATGACATCAGGCTGGTCAATCTTCACGTCCTCCTCTTCCTCAACCCCCAGAGGGGTTAGAGGTGCAGAGAGGCAATGGGTTGTGAGAAGCCCACTCAATCAGTAAGGGAGATCTGAATAGTTGTTTTGATTTAAGGTACCCCTGAGTTCATGGCCCCTGAGATGTATGAAGAGAAGTACGACGAGTCAGTGGATGTGTATGCCTTTGGAATGTGCATGCTGGAGATGGCCACCTCCGAGTACCCGTACTCAGAGTGCCAGAATGCTGCACAGATCTACCGCAGAGTTACCAGTGTAAGTCATCTTTTCAAGTACATGTGCCACGCTTCTGCTGCCTCCATCTCTTCTTTGTGACAGAAGGCTAGTGTCCTTTTATGGAGACTGCAGTTTTGGTTGTACATCAGACGCATTTCCACTAGGCTGTACGGCAAGGGTCATTTCGTGTCAATTTGGGACGGTTTGGTATGGGTGGACCCAAAACAGGCTTGTGTTTCCATTACTACAGGTCCAGGAGACTGTCCTCGAGGTGTCCCAAAAGTGGGACCTCTTTGGGAAGTGGAAACACCTCCGACCTGACCTGACCTGACCCTTGTCGTACCACCCCATTGGAAATGTGCCTTTAGTTAGGTTGAAACTGCAACAGGAACTTTTCTAAATAAAAAGTCAGATATACAATATACTGATTTAACAGATACCTTCAAGACATGGAAGAGAAATAAGAGGTTCAATCTTTGTCTTGCTATTTTTATAAAAATAACAGTTAAGACTTGTTCTATAGCTTGATAGTGAAAAGGCACATATTGTTATTAACACAAAAATATGACTCATTTGACTGAGTATGGCATTTTTCTGTGCATAATTTGGGCTAATCTGTTTATTATCTCAAAAGACCTTTGTATCTATACCAACAACCTCTGTTGATCATTAACATTTAAAAGTATTCAGCAGTCTTAACCTACACATCCAGCATATAATGTGTAGAATATTTTGATTCTCTAAATCCACTGAATCAAACACCATGCCTGTTCTTAACAATGCCGTACAGTAAATGTTCATATTTTATTACACCCCCAGGATTGTCTTGAGGCTATACTCTTCTTGTCTGCTATACTTTGCAAATAATCAAAATCATTAATAATATTTTCTTGCAAAAGTTTGATAAAAAATCTTCACTAATTCATCACACATCCTACAATACCCTAGCAATTCAAAACAGACGATCCAAACAGAAAAGGAAGTGTTTTCATTTAGGTTTTATGTGTCTTTATTAGGGAGTGAAGCCTGGCAGCTTCGACAAGGTGGCTATTCCTGAAGTGAAGGAGATCATCGAAGGATGTATTCGCCAGAACAAAGATGAGAGGTTGATAAGTTTAATAGTTCATGATACAGATACGAAGCAAAGCTTTTTGAGGGTCATTGTTGCTTACTGGTTGCCTTTGTGTCCTTAAGGTACTCAATCAAGGATCTGCTGAACCACGCCTTTTTCCAGGAGGATACAGGTGTGCGTGTAGAGTTGGCAGAGGAGGATGATGGAGAGATGGAAGCTATTAAACTATGGCTCCGAATTGAAGATGTGAAGAAACTTAAAGGGAAGTATAAAGACAATGAAGCGATTGAGTTCTCTTTTGATCTCAACAAAGATGTACCAGAAGATGTGGCTCAGGAGATGGTGAGTCTGGCACATAGCTTATTGGTAATTAGATGTGTGAATTAATATAATTATGTGTTCAAGGAACTAACAAAGTTATAATTGTTTCTCTGTTGTTGGTCTATTCTTTGTAGGTTGAGTCTGGTTATGTGTGTGAAGGTGACCTCAAAACGATAGCCAAAGCCATTAAGGACAGAGCATCTCTAATCTGTCGCAAAAGAGCACAGAGACAGAAGGTGTATATCTATTCCTGTAATGTGTTATTAAATTATATTTGAGGCGCTGTACTGATATTTGATGTCTGTTTTTAATCAAAGGTTCGAGAAGATCAGGAAAAGCGACGTCTTGAAGATGAGCAGCAGAGTCAGATGCCACCACCTCAGCAGCCAACCCCACAGTCTAGTGTAGAGCCCCCCCAGTCCCAGCCAGTGCTACAGTCTGCTCCTTATGTGGCACCACAACCAAACCAGCACAACTCACAAATGGCTTCTCAGCCTACTTCCCAACAGAACCTCCCACCCTCCAGCTACAGTACACAGTCAGCCACACTCAGTGGTGTTCCACATTCATTCTCCTATGGCCCTCAGTCGACTGGCCAAATGCCAGTTACTGCGCAAGGCCAGAGTGTAGCTGCCAATCAGCCAGAGTCTGAGGATCCTGAAACAGACCAACAACATCACACTGGAGGAGGTGCATATTTGAAATAGCTGGAGTTTCATTTTGAGTTTACATTTGAAGGTAAATGGCTAATCCCATGAAATGATTTATTATCTTATTTGTAGGCATCCTAATGGGAGACAGGCCACCTGGTTCGTCTATGCCCCCTGATGTCCAAACTGCTCAACCAGCAGTGTCATACAGCACTCCCTCTACTCAGCCCCTGTTCCCACCCCCAGTGTTATGTCCACAGACACAAAATGACCAAATACAACAGCAGCCACTGTCAGCGGTCAGTTTCTTTGACGTGTGCCATAATTATATCCATGTCTTTGTTCTTAATGTTTAGTATAGATTTAGTTATTGTCAAATTTTGTTTTCTGGTATAGGCTCAGCCTCATAATCAAGTCGTCCATGCAGAAGTTGTTCCTGTTGCTCCCAGTAGCCAGACTGCTCCGGCTGTGTCTCAGCAGGTACCTGTTTGTGCATTTTTGCTTGTGTCAAGTTACAAATTTCAAATGACAAAAACAGATACATGACTTTTCCATTTTAGAGAAAACTAATGATTGACCATTATGTTCGCATGGTGTTTTAAATCAATAATGAATGACTGCCTGAGACCTTTAAGTAAAATTTAGGTTGTACTGGCCACAACTTGTTCTAGGGTACAACCTCTTATAAGGAACAAGAATTTCGGGTGGGGTTGAGTGCCTTCATGCTTTGCTTCAGACTGGTGCAGTGATTGCAGCAGCTTTTGTTCCCCAAATCCCTCAGACCCTTGTTTTCACCTTTTATTTTATTTTTTTAAACTTTCCTTCTCTTACCCTGTGTTGTTTTGTTTCTTATAGTACGGCGTTTACTACCAATCAGCACTCCCCCCTCAGGTAGATAAATTGTCCCATTTTTATGTTACTACTTTTTCTAAAAAAAAAACCTTCAGTTTATGCACTTCTGTGGTTAATTTACAGGTGGTGGTAAGTATTGCTTTAGTTTTCTAAAAAGCAAAACTTGACTCGAATAGTATATACAGTATATTTTTATTGCATCATTTGCATACATTATCATGTATCAAATGCTTTTCATAAAAGAAAATAAGTAATAAAATATTGAAAAGATCACTAAAGAGTTGAGTGCTGAGAGAAACATAGGAGAAGCCTACTACACAAGCAAAACAAAGTTTAGGCACAACTAATAAAAGCACTGGTATTCTGATTTTGTCTCTTTTGTACCTTGTGGTATTCTAGATTCCTGTCCAACAAGGGGTTCTTCAGCCCTCGTCCCAGTTGTCTCCTCCACAGCCTCCTCAACCAGACAATGCTGCGGTTGTCCAGAGCTCTGTTTTACCACAAGGACATACCGGCAGCCAGCAGCTACAGGTGACACAGACAGATGGCCTACTGTGTCTTTTCTTTTTGTTTTGTTTTTTTCTTTATTTTTCTGGGCATTTAATGTTCTGGTGTAACAGCTGTTTTTACTTCTTTCCTTTTCAATGGTTGCCCTCTCCTTTTCACCTTTTGCTTTTGCATGCTGCCTGTTCCTGCATGAATCAATGTTAGCCTTGGGCTAGCGACCCAGTGGTGTCTCCTTCTTTTGACGCAGAGCACCTTTACTTCCTCTATCAGACTACTTGTCCCTCTGCTCTGCAGGTACTAACCAGAGCACAGTACAAATGTGGGTGGCTTTATGTGGGGCATGTTTGAAGGATTTGGTTCACACTGTTCCTGCTTGTTTCATTACATTTAGAGTACTGTAAAAACATATTCCACTTTAAAGAATAACTTTATATACTGCAAAAAATCTATATTTTTTTTATAAATAAAGGAGTATAAAAATATACAACCAGAGTTGTTAATACCTAAACATATTTCTATGAACTCTACATAGAAAAGTATGCAAACTTTAGGGGAAAAAAAGTGTAGAACATTTTGTACTACACCTGTACAAAGGTTAGCCCCACCTAGTGGATAGATGAGCTTTGTTAGCATTAACTGTATGCATTTGCTGACATAAAGGTTTGTCCCATTTTACACAAGTGCATGTTGTGAACAAGCATTTAATGGCCGCATTGTGTGTAGTCACATGTATTTATGCATGTTGATTGTTTCAGGCTCCTGTAAGTGTCCCTCAGTCTACACCAACTGAGCAGCCTGTACCATCATCTGCCCCAGTGCCCCAGTCTGTGGAGAGGTGAGTAGTCTTCACAAATTCACATATGCCATTATTGGGACTGAGCTAATAATTCTCTTTTTTTACTCTTTTGCAGCTGCTTGTCAGACACCGCTTCAGGTCTTAGTGACGGAAATGAAGGAAACTCCACATCCGGTGGTCGCCATGAGGGACGATCCCTGAAACGTCATCAGCGCCGATCTGTGCGCAGCCGCTCCCGCCATGAGAAGACTGCAAGAGCCAAGCTGAATGTTCTTAATGTACGGAAATATACTGTTCATTTTGTTTTGTTTTTTGTCCTTAATATTTTACCACCTCACTATTAATATGCTTTTGTAGATCTCTAATGTTGGGGATCGAGTGGCAGAGTGCCAGCTAGAGACACACAACAGGAAGATGGTGACATTCAGGTTTGATCTTGATGGTGATAATCCGGAGGAGATTGCACAGAT
The DNA here is from genome assembly GCA_020698575.1 of Bostrychus sinensis. Lineage (NCBI taxonomy): Eukaryota > Metazoa > Chordata > Actinopteri > Gobiiformes > Eleotridae > Bostrychus > Bostrychus sinensis. The sequence continues at coordinate 28,148,221 of CM036251.1, read as the reverse complement.
CATGGTAGTTCTGATTAATTTCATTATTTTTATTTGTTATTCTGTTGTTCTGATTTTGTTCTGTTTTGGATTAGGTTGAGAGTGAGTTCATTCTGGAGAGTGAGCGTGAGTCTTTCATTGACCAAATTCGTGAAGTCATAGAAATGGCAGATGAAAAAGGCGAAGGGATGAAGGAAGCATTTTCTCAAGTATGACTCTTCTGGTGATTAGGCCAATACTAAGATAAACATTTATGGGTTAGTAATTAAATGTATTCTGTCCACAGATCAGTGATCGTCAGCAACAACAGGAGTTGTCTGTTCCCATGTTGCCAGGTTAATAATCTTCAACTGAATATAAAACTCATACTACTATTTTTATGTTTGACTTTATTTGTGATTTTGTGCATTCTCAGGTATTTCTCCCAGCACTACAGCTCAGGTAGTGCATTCAGCAGGAAGAAAATTCATTGTGAGTCCTGTGCCTGAATCACGTCTTAGAGAACAGTTCTTTGGCAATCCATCCTCTAACACCTCTTTTGGAGATGATCCTGCACCAGGTCTGACACACCTCTTCAATTATAATAAACACACACAGTATTTTAAACAAAAAACTATTTGCCATAATATTTGTGATAGATGAATCATTTGGTTAAACATAACCAATCACACTGGAAATGCTAACTTTTTTGTCTTTTTTTTCTTTTTTTTTTTTTTTTTTTTGTAATAGCTACATCTGGATCACTGGGCCTTTCTTCATCTGCACCATCTACAATACTGCAGGAAGGACTTAAAAAAATAAAACAAGGCAATAAAGAGAGAAGTGATAAAAGTGTTCCTCCTGCCACTGATCAAAAAACAGGTCCAGTCCCCCTTTCAGAGACTGGTCATGAGTCTAGCAACATCCATTTTTCTCCAGAAACTGTGCCATCTACCACAAGCTCTACTTTTCCTGCTGTTTCTCTGACATCTACAAGCACCACGTCCTCAACCTCCACTGGGAGGGTCTCCCCTCCACCTACATCAAGTCAAACACAAACTCCTGCCACTGTAGCACCAGCTCTGCCGCTCCAGTTTTCCCATGAAACGGCTCCATCACAGCCTTCACAAACCACTGTCCCTCCTTCAAGCTTAGTCAGTCCTCCAACCCCTCAGATACCCACTTCTCAAGCAGTAGGGCCACAGGTTAACACAAGCTCTGTGTCCTCTAATACTGCTGTGCCATCTAGTAACAATGGCATCATCCCAGTTTCAGAACAACAGCCTTTTAATAGTAGTGCAGCATCGCTGCAACCTGCAAATTCATCCATCCAACCAGTGCAGCAGCCAAGCTCTCAGAATCAGTCAGTAGCCAGTTCTAGCCAGCAGCCACCTCCATCTTCAATATCTAATCAGAGCCACATCCAGTCCCAGCCATCAGAGGCTGAAGCGCTTGAGGTCCAGACCAAGACAGGTGGTAGAGATGACATCGAAGCCCTGGATAAAAAGCTGCGATCACTTTTTAAAGACCCACATGCCACCTCCTCGACCTCTGTGGATCCCTCCCAGAGCACTGGCACCTCATCGCCTCCAGCAGGCACCTCGTCCCCTCCTCCTGGGCAGGCCCTGGTGCCACCATCTAACCTCCCCCTCTCATCAGGCACACAGGGCGTCCCAGTCCCAATAACCACTCCTGGACAGGGAGTTACCCCAGCAGGACATGCCCAAACACCTCCAACTAAACCCAGGGCTCAGGTGGGTGTTCTGAAATATTATCAGACCAAAGCACAAACTGTACAGAAAAATCAAGTTTTATATTCTCTGTTTTGTTTTTTTATTTAGACTTTACCAGCTGGTTTTGATCCATCTGCAACACCTCCCACTGACCTAGTACCACCATTTCCTGGACCAAATCAGCAGCCACTCAATAATTTAGATGCCCAGCTGAGAAGAGCTCTCAGCCCCGAGACAGTTCCAGGAAGTAACCCGGCACAGCATCCAGGGGCTGGCGTTACTCTTGGACGTTTCCAAGTAAGTTGTTATTCACAATTTAAGATTAAAGTTTGTGTATTGAAGTTGGTTTTGACATGTTCCTCTGGTTCAGGTCTCTGTTGCTACAGATGCACCTAGCAGTGTTCCTGACGGTTCCACTATGGTCTCCTCATCGTCTCTGACACCATCATGCACCTCGTCCTCTTCTTCCTCTTCGTCTTCTTCATCCTCTACCCCATCAAGTCCAGAAAATACTCTCCATCGATCGTCTTGTCTGGCCAAAGATATTTGTGCCACTGATGTAAGAAATGGAGGCCCAGTGTCCTCTGCTGATCCTACGAGTGAGCACACAAAGACTATAGGGCGTTTCCAGGTGTCCGCCAGCTCCAGTACGCCCCCTGGGACCAGTGCTAGCTCTAAAGTGGGCCGCTTCTCTGTCACAGGTTTGTATTAGAGTGATGCTAATGTCTGGTTCATCTTAATATCAAGACCAGATTACAAGTACAAAGTAAAACTGCATTCAGTTATACTGATTAGGTGTCTTTTTTTAATTTCCCAAAGTGAGCACATCTCTAGCAGCAGACCACAGTCTATCACATGGGACCAGTCTGCAGAATGGGCCATCTTCATCAACCTCTGACCCCCATAACGCACATACGCCATACAGTAGTGACAATGACGAGGATTCAGAGACTGAAGATGAGGCCTTGCAGAGGGAAATAAGCCGTCTCAGAGAAAAGTACATTACATATTTAGCAGATTGGCTCTATTTAGCCTATATATTTGAAAATATACTATATTACCAGGTACTTTAACCTGTCCTCATGCTTACAGACACATGTTGGAGATTCAGGCTTTACAGAATCGTCAGCAAGAAGAAATTGAGGCCCTGTTTACACGTATGGGAAAAGCTCCTCCACCTTCTGTTTTCTCCCCTGCTGTGGCTATGGCTGGAGGCCGGCGTAGACTCAAGAGCAAGACTCACAAATCTGGCCGCAGTAGTGCACAGCCCAGCCCCTCACATCTTGGTATGGACACTCAATTATCAAAACTCTTTTCAGAGCCATTGATATATGACCTTGCAATTAACACAACCACTTATTCTTGTTAATACTTTGTAGGAACTCCATCCTCAGACCAAAACCTTAACAGCTCAGATTCAGTTCCAAAGCAAGATTCTCCATCTGGAACAGAGGTTTCAGAATCTACAGCAGAGACTTCACAAACAACATGTAGAGCATCATTACAGCAGTTGACATCCTCTCCATCCATGCCAATTCTTAGCTCCACTGGTAGGTACACATTCTACTGGCATATGCAAACACATCAGTAAATCTTTTTACAATATTACTTGGCAGACTCATTTTGCTCATTTATACCCCTTTTGATTTTTCCAGGAACAATTGGGACAAGTTCAACCAATGGTTCAGGCCATTCTCACAACCACCAGTCGGCTGGGGGCACACAGAAGGGCAAGGGCACCTTTACTGATGACCTACATCAGCTGGTGGACAACTTTGCCAGGGATGCCATCAGCTTGTCCCAGTGTAAGAGAGGTCCAAAAACAGGATCGCAAGCAGTACTTGACGTAAGTAGTGAGAAACATGTCTCATTAAAGAGAAATTAGTGAGTATTAAAGAATTCTCAACCTTCTGTTGAGATTTATTGAGAATGTAAATTCTGCTCAAAAATACTAAGTACTGTTATTTCTATCCTTCAGCAGAGTGTCCCTCCAGCCAACATGGGCCGAAAATTCTCTGCTCCAGGCTACCTCTGCCCAACACTTCCCCCTCCATCTAACCCCACGTGCTCCACTTCCACTCACATCCCAAACCAGGCCAATCCATCTGTCCCTCTGGGGCCCCGAAAAGGCTCTCTGGGTCCAGTGGCTCAGGGGTTTGGTTATGCCTCAGCCCCTTACAGTGCTCCTCAGTGGGCCGGACCCACAGGCACATGTCAGGTCAGCATGCTTAACCCCGCACAGCCCCTACCCCAGTACCAGCCACCTACGACAGCTTCAGTGTCGCTGCACCAAGGCTACCACATGGGAACTAGCACAGCTCCACAGAAGTCAAACCCTGGAGGGGCTAACCTGAGGCCCACATAGCCCAGGGTGAGCTGAGATAGAGGACCACACAGGGCAAAGAGAGCACAGTCCCCAAATGGAAACCACTAGCTCTTTTTGCAGCTTGTTCTTTAACTGGCAACATATAATGCTTTTTTTATTTTAACTTTTGTGTTTTGTTGTGATAGGGTTGACCTGTGTGCTTCTCAGGCAGAAAAGAGTCTGCCTGATGAATGGAGGGAGAGTGCAATATTCATCCACAGCCGTCCCTTATCCTTCCATTAGCTGTGGATTCAACTGTGACAAGTTGGTCAGTTGTGTCTGGTAATGTAACAACCCAAAGGCATAAATGGCACTAGCCAAAGATGTCGTCAGAGCAGAAAGTAAAATGCCATCATTCCTTATCAGGCAAAGGGTGAGGGATTCTTGCTCACAGTCCTAACTGGTCCAAAATGTAAGGTATTGCCAGTAAAAAGAGCAGTTTAGAACTTGTTATTTTCCATACTACTTAACTAGAGACCCAAATGATTGGCATAGAAGTAGAGGTTGTCCTAGGAGGCAAAGCTAGTGCACAAGGAAACAGAATGTCAAAGTTATAGGAAGTTTTGTCTCAAATGGAGTAATTGATGGTGTCTGGTGTTGAATGTCAGGAAAAGAAAGACTTGGTAAGTTAGGCAGGAGATTTGAATGAGCCGGGTTGGTGTACAGACAAAAACAGAGAGGTCCTGGTGGCTATCTGTATTAGAAAAATGCAATAACGGTAAAGGAAAATACATACTATCCCTTATAACTGTGGCCTTAATCTCCCAAACGCATCTTAACTTTGTACATATATATTTCTTTACTGGGTTATGATTCCATATTAAGTCTATTTATGTCACTGTGAGAGGCTGCTGTCATGTTAGTTATGTATCATACAGATTTATTCTTTCGAGTTCTATCCTTCACACCTGACATGTAAGCCAGTAGATCTGCCATTTTAAAAGCACTGTCTTGGTGTTGACCACCATTCGGAGTTTAGACCTAAAGAGACGATGCTGCTGTAGATCGCAATCTGGATAAAATGTGATTGCAGGGTGTTTTCATATTTTTGTGGCAAGAGTGAGTTATTCTTTGGAATCCCAAAAAACACTTTCCTGAGTAGTTCTCCGTCAAACACAGTGCAAAGTATGCTTACAGTTTACTATGGTTTATTTGGATTGTATTGGTGGTGTTTGGGCTTCAGACTCCAGTGGTTTACACACAGAAACTGGTGTTGGTTAAGTCATATCTGAAAATAATCTCTTCTAGTACAATATTAGATGTACTTGTCAAATCACACTTGTCTGGGGTTCTCTTTCTGTGGTCTGTTTTGTATGCATATATTTAAGAAAATGTTCTTTATGGACCTGTATTCAGCCATCAGATTTTGATGTTGTTTCACTGTAATTATTATTAAAGGTTGTTAAACAACATGTAGTTTAAGGAATATAAAAAGTGCAATTGCAGGGTTGTTGCTCTTGGTCTCCTACCCACAGCGCAGGATTGGTCCTGTGGTTTATTAAGCTCTTCTGTGTATGACGCCCTGCCCCCTTTTCTATTTTAATGTATATAATACAGTATGTTCATGTGAGGTGAAGGTTTTCACGTAATGCTCAGTCACTAGAGTATGCTTGTGGTGATCTACTCTACACACACATTGTGTCACAAATATGAGGAACACTTTAGTGCCTTGCATCTTCACTAATGAAAAGTTCCAGTCTCATCTAGCGCTGTAGCTTTGACAGTTAGGCAGAAATCCCATAACATGCACACAAGGTGTCTCCATGACAGTTCATGGCCAAATGCGAGCATTAACACACAACACAGGACAAGGAGCACAGAGGGCAGATTCTTTTTCCACACTTACACACTTTGTGTAACCAGCTATGTATTTATATTAGGCTAATGCATTCATGATTTGGCTGACATTTGTTTTGTGGATTTATCATTAAACCATTTCTTGGAAGCACCTGTTCAGACAGTGAGTGAGCTGTAGAAAGGTTTGAAGGTTGCACCTCATGCCGGCCCAACTTTTCTAGCGCCTCACATGAGTGCCATGCTGTCATTGTGACTCTCGCCTGCTCGTAGATATTCTTCTCTAGAGAAAAAAAATAAGTTACTGCAATGCAGAATATGCAATGTTTAAAGTTTTATAGGGATTGAGGGGTAATGGAAACATTTGCATGCTGAAGTGGGTTGTTACTGACTTCAATGTTTTTGATATTGAAATTCCTTTTTTTTTTTTTTTTTTTATTCTTTGCCTTCTTGAAAGTCATCAAGTGTTATCGGTTAAAAAAAAAAACTATTCAACAACTTCACTGGCACAACTTCAGTATCAGTCAGCTTAAGATATCTGCATGCCAGCTACACTGATCTCTGATCTTACACTTGGCAACCTACTCATACCCAGTCACTGTACAGCACAAGCTCACAATGCTTAAGGTCCTTGATGTGCTCCTATACAGCTTTCAGTAATTAAGACCTCTACACAGTACTTTGAGTCCTCTGACACGCAGTAATATCTGTTCAACTTATGATTTCTTATCCCTCCTTATGACTTCTGTGATTCAGTGTCTGTTTTGTGTATGTTTTACACATTGTACAAAATGTAAAAAACAAATAAAAATATCATTTAAACTTATACTTTTTCTTTATCATATATATATGGCTGGCTGAGGTCTACGTGTCCTTCATGTTCTCTCCAGATTCCTTCCATCATAGAGCCACAGCCATGTACAGTATGGGTAAATAGTGAATGTATGAATGAAAATAGTATTTTGTGTTAGCCTTGCACAATTAACAGGCCTTTCTCCAGAATGTACCCCCGCCATTAGTTGGGTCTACCACCCCTTTTTGTTCTAACACCAAGGAAGAAGTAATTATTTGGTTTCCTACTCGCAGCACAGGAATGTTTCCTTGGTTTATTAGGTTGTTTGTTTGTCTGCCCTTGCTTTGTACTATACAGTAATGGTCACTCCATTCAATATATGATTCCATGCATTCTAACATAATATTGTCCATTATTTTCCTCAAATGAGTCAATGAAAATACATTGGACCTTTGAATAAATGTTGAGTAGATTTTTATTTTATACAAAAATGACAATTCAGAATTCAAAGAACAAACAATTGACAAAATAAATTAGCTTATATCTGAGAAGGTCACGTGTCTAGTCTGCGCTTTTTCATATACTGTCCCTGTCTATATGGACTGAAGGTTTCACCTGCAAAAGATTGATAAATGTTAATAGGGACAACACCAAACACAGCAAAAATCATTTAGTTTTAGTCCCACCTCGACTCTGACAGTGGTTCTGATACTGTGCTCTGTACTGTCCACTGTTGTAAGCCACAGTCTGCTCTGGGGATCTCCCGTTGGGTCTTTGGGGGGTCTTACTGCGCGTCTGCATGTGGTGGCTGCTGGGAGTACTGGGCTGGAGCCCTCTGCTGGGCCCGCCTGCTGGGACTCCCAGCTCCTCAATCCCCTCCAGGGTGAAGTCCCACAGCTCAGGGTCATCTACAGAGGAAGGACAGGTAAGGAGTATGAGGCTCTTCCAACAGTGGTACTCAGCTAAATTGATTGTGAGACACATTTTTATCCTTTTATACCTGTAATTCACTTTTTACACAATTAATGTTGTTTTTCAAAAAATCAATAATTTCATTATTAAATCAAAACTAAAGCTTAAAATAAAACCAACATATATTCAACCATGACTTTTTGGTCTAAAGCCACCATTTTTGAATCACTTGTTTAAAAGATGCACACAGTGTATTTACACAAGGCCCTCTAGTGGTAGATTACTACACCTGCTAAATACTCATCCTTGGGTGCTACTGGGGTGCTGTTGTTCGACACAGGCACACAACCATCTGGAGAAGAGGAGATATTTGGGTTTGATATAAAAAGATTAAATGACATTTAGAAAAAAAATAACAATGACTGCATTTATAACATTGAGCCTTTGGCCTCTAAAAGTTCAAGCAGTCAGCTGAGACTGTGTTTGCAGTTAAATGTTACCAGAAGATATTTCTAGAAGCTGAATGCCCTGTATTGCCTTTTGTACTAATTTCACTGTTTGCACAAGGCAATTGTTATTAGAAGAACTAATGTATAATGTATAAACTAATTAACAATAAAAAAAAATGTCATCAAAAGCCAGTGCGTTAGCACACTGCATTCATACCTCCACTTGATCTGGTTTTATTAGTAACCTCAGCCTCTTGGGGCTGGTTCTTCAGTTGTTTCTGTTGCAACTTCTTGGCCTCCATCTCTTGTCTGAACTTCTGTTGTAGCTGCTGTTGCCGAAGCTTTCGCAGTTGTTTGGGGTCAGTAACTATCTCAGAGCCCAAAACATTTATTGGGTTTGAGGCTGGCCTAGAAACAGAATACACTCAATATAGTGAACGGACCTCTTGATTAAATATTTTCAGACTAAAAACTACAACATACTGCAAATGTACTATTATCACACAGCAATATATATCCTGCAAAGAACTGCTAAAATCACAATGGCATCAAGATATACTGTTGTGAAAATATTAGTATCAATGAGCAAGAGGAACGGGGAAAGATGTACAAGAGTGTGATGTGATCAGTTTTGTTGTATGGTTTAGATAAAGTGGCACTAAGGAAAGGAGGCAGAGCTGAAGATAGCAGAGCTTAAGATGTTGAGGTTCTATTTGGAAGTGACAAGGATGGGTAGGATCAGGAATGAGTACATTGGGGGGACAGATCAAGAGAGACAGCTAAAGGATAGATTGATGATTAGAGAAGATTTACAATGCAGAAAAAGGTACTTAGTTGGTGTTAAGAGAGGATACTATTAAATGTATATAGTTACGTATGTTATTTTATTACTAATTAATTCACACAATGCAACATTACTTTGCAAACTAGAAACTACTTTACCATCTTGATATTTACCTTGAAATAAATGGCTCACTCTTCCTGTTGATATCAGAAGCAGAATTGGTTTGATTTTCAGAGGACTGCTGGTTGTGGTTTAGTACTCTGGGCTCTAGGGGGGTCCGGGAAGGATCTACCGCTGGCACGTTTTTTCCCTCTTGGACCATACTAGAAAACCGAGCCTTCTCCACTGCAGGGTCACCATCTGAGCGTTTTGTCTGTGCTGGGTCCAGAGGTGGTGGAGGCTTTGAGGAAAAAAAAAAACATCCAGTTGTCAACCAGCTGCTTCACTAAACAGAAAGACAATAGTAATTTAAGTATCAAACCTGCTTGGGGACTTTATTAATGGCTACAAGGTACTGTTTATCAAGAATGCAGTTTCCAAGAGCATTGCCGAAGCATCTAAAAACATAGGACTTAGGGTTTGATTTAGAATCATTTTAACTGCATGAGAGTTTGCTGAAATTAAATATTTTACAAAGCTGGATAAAGAATGCTAATGTACTTTAGCGCTCTCTTCATTCCATCAGTAACGGCTTCTTTTCTGGCCTTTTCCAGAGACAATGCTTTTGACTTGAGGCCCTCACTGACTCCATATCCCACATCCTCGTGAAATGACCCATCCTGCAAAAAACAAAATGTAGGTGGGTATTTTTTTTAAATGCAAAGTGATATGTTGCAATGAATGAAAATATACAGATTGCTCTTCCTCCAAACCTTTAGCTGTACTTTGACAAAGGCACTGACACCAACATAGAACTTGCCGTTAATGATGTCGACAAAGTCTGCCAGAGATAAAAAGAGGACGATGAGTGTGACTGCGAGAGAGGCAGGTGTCAGTGGGCTCACAGTGATGCCAGTATAGTACGAACATACCAACATTCTGCTGGGAGATGGAGTGAGACCATCCGTTGTATCCAAACATCTCATTTGCCAGGCTGATGACACGATGACCCTCAATGTAGCACACCTGAATGTACAAATGATATGAGACAAATGTTTTATTAATTACATGCCAGTCATAGAATGCCATACTTTACTGAATACTAATAAAATCTTTACAAATGGTAATGGCATAATGCTGTGGTTCTCAAACTGTGGTACAGGTACCAGTGGTGGTAGAAGGGCTCCTTCTGGTGGCAATCAGGAGAACCAGTTTTAATTATCGTTTTAGTCGTTTGGTTACGGCTTAAATTTTAGGTTTAGGCACATTTTAGTCCTGGTTTAGGCCTAGTAAAATACGCATTATGTGCTGGTTTAGTCCTGGTTTAGTCCTTGTTTACTTCATATTTAACCCTGGTTTGGTCCCTGTTTTGACCTTATTTTAGGCACAATTTAGTCCTGGTTTAGTCATAGTATACTTCTCGTTATGTGCTGGATCAATCTTGAATTAGTCCTGGCTTACACCTGGCTTTTAGTTTTAGTCCTTGATTAGTCCATATTTACCAGTCCTGGTTTGTTCCCTGTTTTGGCCTTTGTTTATTTATTTATTTATGTTTTTTTACAACTGCTTATTTACCCCGTTGGTACTTTGAAAACCAAAAATATTTTCTGAGTCGGTGTGTAAGTTTGAGAACCACTGGCATAGGGAAAGACTCTTGCCCTCTGTCCTCCTCCAGCCACTCTGGTGCTGATGTACTCTGGGCCCAGTTTCCGTCGTAATGCATCGTGCACGGCTTGGTACTCCTCTGCAGTGTAGGTGCACTGGCAACACAGACTTGACTTTAATAATATAGGCAGACTATAAATAGACCTCGTAACACTGTCCAGATATACCTACCTGTCCAAAGCACTTAGGTCCAGAGCTGCTCGTCTCCTCAGGGTTAATAGACATCACAGCAGGGGACTGTTAAATGTATTCACTTCACGCAAAGATATGAGACGATAGCTTTGTCTCCTATTGATAACTGTACATATTTATAACATAAAGCTGAGGGTTAGTCAATCCTCATTTGGCTATTAGGCTTAATTTTGCCTAGGTTAGCTAGCTAGTTCGCACTGTAATTGCGACTAAGCTAGTTTTGGCCAAACTTAAAGCATATTACCTTACGAAAATACAAAGTGCGTCTAGATTAATGGTCACCAACTAAGAAAAGGTTAAAAAGATAACCATATGTGCTATTACAAGACCTCCAAACTTAGTTACATTTTAACAAGCGGCGAAAATGTAAACACAAAATTCAACTTCCCGCTCGGCTAAACCGGAGGAGGTGGGGTTTCTGCTGCATTTGAGTTGAGTTGTAAATAAGATACCCAACTGAAACGCAATGAGGAGATTTATATTTGTGTGTGATTTCTATTGATCGAGAAATGTGTCTTTTTGTTTGTATTTCTGATTTTTACCAGTCCTTAGCTTTGTAATGTTTGTTCAATATCTGTTATTATACTTTGTGGTAAATAATTTATAAGGTGGCTTTGTGTTGCGATACGCAAAAATCTACCATATCTGTGATGGCTCCCAATGCATCACAGAACCAATGGCTTGACTTCTGATTGGCTAATGGCTTTTGATCAGAATTGCTGCTGTTTTGTGTTTATTTTTTTGTTTAGCCCGAAATCTTTTTTTTTTTTTTTTTTAGAGAGATATAAAAGGAAATAAATTGAATAGTAGCAGTTGTTTTCCTTTTTATAAATTACCCATCATATACATTTGGATACTAAATAGTAATATTAGGCTAGTAGGGAATACACAATCTTATTCATAATAAGATTTGCTCAGCAACAGGATTATGTGCCGCAATTTAAGGTGTCTGGCGAAACTCTGAAGTTTGTCTGATCAGGAGCCCGTTATTTACATCATGGAGGATTATATGTGCCACGTCCGAGTGTGACAGATGGCAAGACTCCCACTGTGTTAACCGCATAGATTGGGGTCAGCGCTGTGCTGGACACTTTACGCTCTTTATGGTTCCTCCTATATAATGCAAAAAATAAATAAATAAATAAAACCAAAACAGTTTTTATATGCAGGCATATTGTAACTCAGCTCCAGGGACTTTACATCTGATCTGCATGCATGCAGACTTCAGTTGCACGCAGTTAACGTTTTATCTATTTCCATTCCATTAAATACAGTTTACATTATTTTTGACGTTTTGTTTTACGTTTTACAACCATTTTATGTTCTTTATGTTGACTATAGCAGCTCTACTAAAACAGGCTCCGTTTAGAATATAGGAAGATAAATGTATATTTTTTATTTGTAAATTGAACAACCCCCACTTCTTTTTGTCTTCAGTAATTCCAGTTACCTCTTGTATTGTTGTAGGCCTGGGTCGTTTTTATTCTGCTATTGTCCATTCGTGAAGCCTATTCGTATTTGAGAAATGTTTATTCCCCAACCAGTCCTGCATTTTTATTTTTTTTATTTTTTATTTTTTTTCCTATGAAGCCCTTATAATACCATCAACCCAGGATATTCTCCAAATACGCAGCTATAAGACCAGGCGCGTGCACGTCGCGCTCGCAGCCGCGTCCACGCGCCCAGGTCCTTTGCATCTCGTCAAAACAAAGCGGGGGCGAGCGACGAGGCAGCGGCGCGAGGCAGCAAGGCAGAGGTGCGAGCGGAGCGGCGCGTGCTTCATGAATGAGTCCCACTGCACCGGACCCTCGTGCTCCTGAAACCCGCGGGAGGCTGCGCACTTCGGCGGCGGGGAGAACGGCAGACGATCGTCCCCCGTCTGATGAACCCGGATACCAGACACTTTCCCCTCCGTGATACATGAGCGTTTCTACAACCCCACGGGAAGACGATAGGACACGGCACGGTGGGTACGGGATTCAGTGGGCGGGCAAAAGAGCGTGCCACACGGCAACTTTGGGGCCATTATGGTGCAGTTTTTTTACCCACAGGATGACTCTGAGTGGGCAGCCCGTTTGTGCCACGTTGTTTACAGATGTAGGCTACTTCTGGCTATTCTGTCGTTCCCACAGGTAGAAAAAAAAAAAAAAAAACAGGGAAGCTCCACGTACGCACGATTGGTTGTTATATATTCTTCTCCAGGATACGCGCTGTTGTGTCGAATAAAAAAAACCAACAGGACCAGGCGTCAGTGGCGTATATCAATAGGCCACAACAGAGAATTAAGTGAAATCGATGTGACTGTAGGCGAAGACAGGAGGAGGAGGAGGTGGGGTGAAGAAAGGCAGAAAATGCCCAGACTGGCGTGGCATGGCATGTCTAGAGCTAGCAGCGTGTTGTCTGCTCATGTCTGTGGGCAACATGGGAGCTTATTCTAGTGATACTGTACACCTCCCCCTGGACATGCACATACCCAAGCCGTTTTATTACGGGAGGGTGGCATAGAGAGAGAGCCTGGCGTGTCTTTGTCTGCTGAAGAGTGACATCCCAGACTGCTGTTCTCCCCCCTGACCAGGCGATGGTGCTTCATTGTGTACAGTGTGTTTCTATGGGGAGACACCCAAATACATGATTCTAATGTTATGCCGTATTACAACATCATGACTACGTGGCTTTTACAGGAATTAGACACACACAACACAGTGGTTTCTCTCGTATGTGTGTGTGAGAATGGGGTTAGGGTTAGAGTGTAGGTTTAACAGTGATTGCAAAAGACTTCCTAATGTTGAAATAACGGACAACAAAAATGAAAGTTCCCATCTGTGGCCGAGAAACATTTTCCATGCCCTCAAAATGTGCAAAAACTGTTCATCAGTGGTCCTCAGATGACAAATTTCAAAATATTATTATAAGCATGTTATTGGCTTTTAACTATTGCTGTCATGCTAATAAAAGAACCTTGTACCTTCATACAGATTTTACATTTAGACCAAGGACAGATTTTTTCATTTTTAGCGCTATGAGTAGCTTGAGTAGTAAAAATCTGTTAAATTAGCATATATAGTGGTATTACATTGCTGTGTGAGGATATCCAAATTTCATGGTACGGTATTATCATGAGATTAGGCTCAAGGTACGATATTTATTGTGATATTGTGGGGGAGGGCTGTCAATAACAAAACGTATCATTATAATTTTTGTTATATTTCAAAAGATTAAGACTAGTGTTTAATAACAGCAATTTTGTCATGATGGCTGCACTGAAATGGAGCAAAGGATTATGGTCTATGTAGTTCCCTTCTATCTTGCTTTATTACTATTGTGCTGCAGCAAAACAATGCATATTAGCCCCAGGTGCTTACCATTCAATATTGTAAAAGTCCATGACAATATTGTGAGACTTTTGATATTGGGATATCATGATTTTGCTAATGTTGTTACATTTCTTATAAAGACCATAATAAAGTTATAGTAAAACATAGGCCTACATTTTATAATCATATGTTATCACATGTTTTAATATGTTATATTAAAAAAAAATTTCTGCAACTCCCATGTAGTTGAGGATCATTGGTGTGTTTGCTCATTCATTCCCATTGTCTTTTAGGCAAAAGGAAGTATTGGCATTATATGAAGGTCACTGAAAATATACAAGACACAATGTTTATTTATTTATTTATTTATCTATTGATTTAGATACGTTTACATTGAATCAAACCAATTTTTCCCCTATGTGTGTAGATGCTTGATGGACTTCGGCGGAGACATGCCTCCCGGACCTCCCCGAGGCCCCTGTCCCTCAACTTCAGCACCTTCTCAGCTCCTCCTCCAAGCCCGGACCTGGACAGCGGCAGTGAGCATCCAATCAGGAGGTAAGGACAATCAGTTCCCGGGGATTGACATTTCACAAGATCCAGCATCCGGGAAAATGCATGAAATATTCATCAGTATTCATAAAAAACCCACCACCGTCCCTGGTCCCAGAAGATTTAATTAACCACCGAGCATTGCTTTCACCACATGTTGACCTAATGGTAATGATCTCCTGGTGGGATACTTGATTGACTCATTTCCTTATATGTAGAGTGTCTTCAGCTTGTACTCATGTATGTATGTGTGTACAAGTGGGGATGTGTGTGTTTTCTTTACAGGCATGTTGTCAGTTCATGGACAGTGTAGGTTGAATTCATTGTCTTTTCTGTATATGCTCATTTGATCATAAGACATCAATTACATATACATTATTTATGGATGTATGGACTTAAATTAGTCATATTTGCCAGAGGGAAAAAGTTCTCATGCAGTGAACTGTGAATGATAGCCTATGTAATTGTTTACATGCATCTATTATAACATACAGCTATAACCACATACACACAAATAAATCTCTATTCTGTAAGTACATAACAATAATAATGCATTGGTCTTACATAGAGCTTTTCTAAACACTTAAAGTCACTTAACAATTCGGTGCATGATTCATTCACTCCTCAGTCAAATTGGTGGTGGCAAGCTACTTTAGAAACCACAGCTGCCCCAGAGCAGATTGATGGAAACATGGCTGCCATTCTGCGCCTATGGCCTCTGTGACCACCACCAATCACACAGTCACACTAACATATTCATAACAGGCAAGGTGCGTGAAGTGTCTTGTCCAGGAACACAAGAATGGCCAACCTTCCCATTATAGACTTGGACTTAAAATTGCTAGTCATGGTAGCTCAGTTGCACATCGAAACACTCTTAAACACTATTGAAAGGTAAAATAGAGTAGTTGTAAATGATGAAATAATATAAGTAAAATAAAACAGAATAGAAACAAAAATATACACAATTTGCATATTTAGAAATCTACAAGAATCTACAAAAATAAAAATAGAAGTAACACTATATACAAAAGGTGGGGTGAGGATAATGCAGTGCAATAATATGGATGAATATTAACATGGCTAATACAAGGTTATCTTTCAGAAAGGTGAGTTGTTGTACAGCTGTATTAAGTGTTGTATGTAAGTCCTGTAGTGATCACTGTGGAAGATGAGCTCTGCTGCTCCTCTGTGGTCCAGGGAAGTGGGTGAGCAGGATTGTCTATGAAGGAGAACATTTTTGTCCAGTGTTCTCCTGTCTCTCACTGACACAAACGTCTCCAACTCACAGTTGATGACCTGTCCAGCTTTCTGGATCAGTTTATCAATTCAACTCATGTCCCTTTTTTTTTTTAGACGACTGTTCTACTTCTTCAGCCACTGTTGCCCCAATAACATGCATCAAAGTATTCTAATTTAAAGTTATCAGACAGATTAGAATAAACACATCCCTTTTTATGTTAACTAAGAAAGGAAAGGAAAGGGTTGTCTAGTAGATTTTTTTTCCCATCAGATGCTCTCCCTTGGACCAGTACATGTGGCGTTATTGGATGACATAATGTGTGGAATTCTATTAGATATTGAATTAATCTTTACATGATGAAAAACCTTTTATTCTAGACAAATGCCCCCTGAATAAGTTAGCTCAGTATTTTGTAAATGTGCTTCTATTTGATATTATTACCTGACACATTTCTTCACCACATTACTTCTCAGTGTGTTTACAAGTTTTTGAGATGCACGTAGGAACAGAGACTAAACCATGTAGAGTTGGATTTAAACTCTTAACTACCACAATGGCCTTTTGTGATTAATGGAGAAGATTTCCTCAACTTCACCTCTTCACATAAGAGAAATGTCCCAAAGTGGAAAATGTGACTCACACTTGCATTGAGTATAGTGTCTTAAGTCTGACTGTACTTCCCTGTTTTCCATTAACGGGGCATTTTTATGTGTATTTCTCTCAGCCAATCAGAACCTCTGAAATAAAAGAAAATATAGCAAATCTAAGCAAGAGGATGAAAAGTAGACACACAGTAACGCTAGGTTTAGCATTAGTAGATGGTCAGCAGTAAATTGAGAAAACTTATTTACAGCGATTAGTAATTAAACTAATAGTGGTTGCCTATTGGTGATGAGACAGGAAAACTACAGGAAATGTGCAGAGTGTCTTAGTAAAACTGTAACTCCGATGTAAACAATAAAATGTTGACAGTAGTATGGAGGGATATAAATGTGTCCAAGGTGAGCTAAGGCGCCTCTCCTTTTTAGGTTCCATATAGCAATTATCACCCTTTAAATTAGCTGTTTGTAAATACAGAAAAGCAATACATTTGAAACAGATATCTTTTACAAACCATCAGCCTTGACATTGCAAACAGAAGCAGGAAACTCTTCTTCGTTGTCACATATTGTGTCATAGCTTCCTATCCTTGTTGTTGTTGTTAATAAGCTGGCCGACTTCCTCCTCCTCCAACTTCTAATGGCGCAGTGACAGGCAGAGCAAAGTCCCAACTGCTTGTGCTTACCCTGCACTTCCTCTGGCATCTGTACGGCGCATAAATATTCCTCTGCATCAATGCTCATATTGTACTAAGAGAAAGGGAGAGCAGGAGGAAGAGTCTGCCCCCATCAGAGCATGTGCTATTGTTTTCTCCATATCTGAGAGGGCCGGTGGTTCTGTGGTGACACTGTGGGCCACCTCTCTGGATGGCTCCACCCACTCCGCTCTTAATGTGCTTCCCTCTATAACCATGCATCATTCTGTCCTACTTCTCTCCTCTCCTGTCTCAAACCACTTTTTTTACTGTCATTGTGCACTTTCTCTTCTGCAGTCAATAGCTTTCTCAGACGCTCTCTGCTCCTTCCTTCCCCTGCAGTCATCTCTCCTCGTGTTTCCTCCCTGTCCCATTCATACATCAGCACTCTGCCTGACCCGCTTTTTTCCACCCGTTGAACCAGTGCTGAGTGTATTCTGTGTTTTCTTTCTGTCTGCCTCATGAGGACCCTGCACCGGCTGAAGTTGATGAGCTCTCCCAGTCTGAGCGAACTGGGGAAGAGTGAGAAAAGTTCACCAGAGGACAGAGGGGAGAAGCAGAAAAGGGCCGGGGCCAATGCCACATGGAATAGGTATACAAGACAAGACAAAATACTTACTGCTTACTTACTGCTGGTGCTGTTGTGGTGTTTCTATGCTGTTTCTGTGTACTTGTTGTGAGGGCTGGGGTGGAATGTCAGTGGCACTTGGGTTGGTGGCCTTGTTTGGTTGAGCTCAGGTCATGTGGGGGTGTGGGGTGGGAACCTAACAAAATAATAAATGAGTAAATCATAATTTCTTACTAATTTCTTAATCCAGCTCCATTCATTTTCAGTACCTTCTGTCATTACTACCAGTATTGTTTTTGCCACGTCTTGTCTGTATATCTGTATTACCTTTATGTACATGTCTTTACCTATTAATACTTTTACTATGTTTGCCTCTAATAAAAATAAGGAAATATATAATTTGGTCAAATATAAATAAAATGTTTAAACAAAATGTATTTCATGTTGCAGCATTCACAACGCTGTCATCGCAGTCTTCCAGAAGAAGGGTTTGGCAGATAATGAACTTTATGCTCTCAATGAAGGTGTCCGGTAAGTCTCACAGAAAGTCTCTATTGAGAATGACATCCAAAATACAGCCTCTGATTGATGTCATTTGTTGCTATACTTAGTATAATTACAATATGTTTATCCTGCCTGAGGGTTTTCTCATGAAAGGGTTTGTTTGTGTGTATAGTTTGCTGTATGTGGACCCTGGGAGTCATGTGCTTGGTTATACCAGATATCTCATTATCTCTCCAAACCAGCTCCATTGCTTTGACCACATTTGCACAAAAAGAGTGTTTTTTTCATGAACGGAAAAACACAAGGAAGTTGACAGTTATTTTTTACTTCTCGGGAAACACAAAGCAGGTGTTGTCAAAGAGACTGGTTTCCAGTGTATTGTATTGTTGCGCCCAAATACCACATGTAGTAAAAGACTCAACAATGTATTTTTTTTTCCCACGATTGTGTTGAGTCATGGTTGTCAGTTATGATGTGAACAAAGCTATTTACAGTAACAGAATCTTTGTTATATTGTTATGAATATATTTGTTATATATTATTGCAGGCATCTCCTGAAAACTGAGCTGGGATCATTCTTCACAGAATACTTACAGGTAACAGACTGTAGTTTTTGGCAACAAGAAAATAAATTATTACCACTACCTGAACACATTTTATGACTGTTGTTGATTAGGGCCACAGAAACTTAGTTGATGTATTTTTATAAATCTCTTACAGAATCAGCTGCTAACAAAAGGCATGGTCATCCTTCGAGACAAGATACGATTCTACGAAGGTACAAATCCTCATTGACAGAACGGAAATAAAATATGCTGTTATAAAAAGAAAACATCTCTTAATTAGCTGTTACTTGTTTATTTAGGTCAAAAGCTCTTAGACTCCCTGGCAGAGACATGGGACTTTTTCTTCTGTGATGTTCTGTCGATGCTTCAGGCCATTTTTCACCCAGTTCAGGTACACAGTCTTCTTCAACAGAGTGCTGCCTTTGAAGGAAAACCACCTTTGTTTATTGCTACATCTTGTGTCTGTTCTATGCGCAGGGTAAAGAGCCGTCTGTACGACAGCTGGCCCTGCTGCACTTCAGGAACACCATCGTTTTGAGCGTGAAGTTGGAGGATGCTCTGTCCAGACCCCGTGCCCGTGTGCCCCCCTCGGTCACACAGATGCTGCTCATTTTACAGGTGGGCTACCCTGCTTTTATAGTGAGGTATTGTAAATATTAACGGAGTGACTGTTGCTGGATAATGGATAATTAGAACTCATAGAACACTGTTTCTAATTTTAGTTTAATAAAACCAGCATGTTTAAAGGGGATATATTATACTTTTATTCATATTTTTAAACCAATGACATTCAACATATCAGGTGATAATAATAATTGGCAAGATTTCATTAAGATAAAAAAGGGGTATTTTGGAAAGACAGAGTTTCTCTTAGTAGTTAGCTTGTGGGCCTGAAGCTTGATCACAAGCATCCAATGCTAATATTAGAAATGCTATCATTCTAATATGCTCCTTTTATACTCAGTCACCTTACTAAAATGTTGTCAAATAACCAAATTCTTTACAAAATGCTGTATTACTATTACCTTTTTTATTTATTTATGTAAGCTTAAACAAACATATTACCCCTCTAAATAACAGTTGGGTAAGCTCGGTGTTGAATTTGCACGTGTCGTTTTTTCTTAGGGGGTCCATGAATCTCGCGGTATCAGTGAGGAATACCTGAGGCTGGAGTCCCTGGTTCAGATGGTGGTCTCACCGTTTCTTGGCACACATGGACTGTACTCTGGAGATGGTGTAGAAGCCAACTGCTGCGTTTTAGGTAAGAGTGCATTTTTGCAAACAAAAGAACACAGATGCACTTACAAGATGCTCTCATTTTATGCCCAGTCCTCACTGTTCCGTGCCAACATTGCTTCAGTTCAACCCTGTGACTGAGAATGGCAACTTGCAGCCAACCTGGCTTTATGTGATCAAAAAGCCCTTTATAGTTTATGACAAGGGCCATCCAAAAGAAAGTACAACGCAGAGAATAAGCCACTTCTTTTGTGTGTGTATACAAAGAATTACTCTGATCTGCTATTCTAGTATAATTTCTAAAAGGTGGAACAACTGATGCAAAATAAAATCCTTTTGAGAGCAAATGGAAAATCTTACAACCAATCAGAGCAAAATAAAATGATTTTTGCTCAAGTGAGTATTATCAGTCGTCTGACTGGCCTAGCTAAACATTTGCTCTGTTTACCATCAACCAACCACACAACCACTTTACTGCACCTGTACTCTAACTTGTCCTCTGCCCTTTTGTTCAACAGAGAAGCGTTTACCATGGGGCTTGGCCAAGTCTGCAGATCAGCTCTCCAAAAACCCAGTGGTACGTTCGAAGAGCTACAACATTCCCCTGCTGCTGACCCCCGTGGCCGAGTATGACCCAGATGCCAGCTCTGTTGGCAGTGGAGGAATTCGGCGCCACTCGGCCTGCGAGATCATATCATGCCTGGAGGAACAAGGACTGGCCTATACTGATCGGGCCCCTGGAACCGACCTGTCCAGCTCCTCCTCAAACAGGCTGTGTGTGGGCCCCCAGTTCAACGGTATGGCAGAAACTGAGATGTTGGTATGTATTATTGTGCTCGCTAATCCGTATTAATCTGGTCCTTTTATTTGCAGGACTTGCACAGGCAGGAACCAGTGCTCTAGCCCTGCCTCTTTCATCTTCCTCAATCCTTCCTCTTCACTCCTCAGGGCCACTTCACGGCACTGAGGCCACCACAACAATGACTGACCTAAGTAAGGGCGCATCCTCCACACCGCCCAGCGAATCATCCAGCCCTGAAACTATAATTGGACAAGTGCTGGAGTCTGCAGACTCGGACTCAGATGGGATATTTATTGATTTCCCACCTCACCCCTCAGAGGCTATTGGATACAGCCGTGAAAGCAGGCAGAGCACTGTGTAGCTGTGATTGCCTTAAGGAAACCAATCCCAGTGTGTACTCCATAATAATAAGACAAAGTTTAGAGGCATTTTACCACTGCACTTCACTCAGTTGGTACTATTTTCTGTTATTACAGTAGTACAAGAAGTCTCAGTTTTCTGGGAGTTTCAAGTGCATTCACTGATGTGTGAAAACTTTGTAGATCAAAATTGTTAAAAAAAAAAAAAAGATACCAGCTAAAACAAAGAAATAATTTCAGTAAAACCATTTCGATCATACAGAAGTTGTAACTAGATCTTGTACAGTTGTCAGTGGTTTGCTTTGACGTGAGTTGTATACACCTATTACTTATTAGCGGTCAGTTTATTCTTTAATATTATTCCAACGTCAACTCAAAAATATTCAATATAAAGTTTTCACACAACAGCATGTTTACATTAAAATAATGGCTTATAGAAACAGCATAGGATAAAAATACATGTATTCTGAACCACACAATATTTTCTACTTATTTATTTCTTTTTTTGCTTTTACTTTTGTAAAACATCAGATTAAATGTTCTTTTATTGCCAGCGCTCTTAGAGGTCTTAATGCAAAAGCTTCTATTTAAAGATGACATCTAAGTGACCACATTTGCTTTATCTACTAGTAATGTGCAAGCTTTGTACAAGATATTGTTTATATTTGTACGACAAGAATGATTTGACTGAATGTCGTGTCACACACTGTATTTTGCACCACTACATTATAAATAAAGCTCGTTGTTGTTTTTTTAGAGCAGTTAGATGGTGTAATGTGAGCTTTTACCTTAAAAACTTTTAATAAGGGCTTTTTAAATGAATCTTTTTAAATGATGTTTTACCTCAAGTGTTTTGTACTTTACTTTTTTGACAATCTATATGTCTACTGAGTTGTAATTTGTATTAAATTTGTTATAAAAGCCCAGTAAAAATAAATAATTTGTATAATATAAAACATGGAGTGTAGCCAAACTGTTTCATCTCAAGTGTGTAAGAAAGTATAGCCAGTAGTTGTTTATTTTTTTTATATTCTCATCATTTGTTAGCTAACGACTTAATTTAGAGCGTAAGTTAATATTGCATATTTAAAACACCCAACAACTAGTACCTACAGAAATATCACTCTTCCGCTTCTCAAACTATAAAAAGCAACATTTTGAAAACCTTTGTTTAAAGATCCCCTATTATGGTAAATCAACTAATTTGAGCATTTAATCATGTTATAATTTATTGTTTGCACCTCAAAAAATACCTGGAATAGTATTTTGCTTTCTTTACGTCTGAGTAATCCTGTATGCTGAAGTCATCTCCATCTCGAGAGCTGAAAACGCTCAGGTCCCACCAATCTAGATAGACACGTGAAACCAGGAAGTGCTCCTGCGCATTTCTAAAGCCCATACACTGTCACCTTGTTCTGTCATATTAAGTAGTGCATAAACTGCAACCACAAGGAAGCAGTTAGCTTATTTATCTATCTGTTAGCTTCATGTTGCTAATAGCCATGCTAAATAGCTATTTTATGTTCTGTCCAGTCCCCACCATTGCCAGCAGGGAGCAGCAGGCACCTAATCCAAGCGTTGAGCTGCAAAGTCAAAGGAACAGCTCCCCAAAAGAAAACAGGGTATATGCATACATATACATTATTTATAGTTTTAAGTTATCAAACGTAAAATACGAATGCAAAGGTTAAAACCTGGGAAAAAAAGCATTTAACTGCTTTGTTAACTGCAAAAATTTGCTGTAATGTCGCAAAGTAGAACCCATAGTTTAATAATTCCTAAGAGATAATCCATTAAATACAGTAGGGGCGAAACGGAGAAAGAGAGAGAGAGAGATTTTGCTTATTATGCTTTTGCTTTGAAAGGACGCGGCAACATTGAGCGGAAACTGAGAAGTTGCTAATGCAAATGCTAATTGCACAACATAAACTCAAGAACGGGCAGATTCCCTGTAGAAAACGCTTCTTTTCTTTGATTGTAATGATGTTATATTTGTGTTTTGGATTTTGGTGGTGAACCGAGCTCCTCTGAGAACGGCCGCACTTGGTAAGACACTTTTTACCTGGTTTATTAGCCTGAAATATAACTTCGTTTTCTGGGGGTTCGCTGTAGCTAAGAGGAAGAAATGGAAGGAAGTCGTTCAATAGAATTTCCTCTGGTGGTGGATGTTTGACGTGACACCTTTTTAACTCTTGTATACGTATCCAGTAAATTCCCCATATACACTCTGTGCATTATCCATTTATGTTTAAAGGTTAAATTTGCCAATTCGATACAAGCAGAGCTGGGTAGAGCAGCTAAAATTGTACTTAATTAGTAAACAACAGAGGTGGCGGTAAGTCACTCATGTGCAAGTCACAAATAAGCAACGAGCCCTTCAACCTTCAAGTTACAAGCAAGTCCAAGTCAATTTTGATGAGACTCAAGCAAGACAAGTCGAGTTTTTACACTTTTAAATTGTAAAGACAATAGTTATCACATACAGTCTCGGGCAACAAACAGTCTTTGGGGCACACAGAGCTGAGGGATTTTAAAATGACAAAATGAGTCCTGTCGTCTTCGCTTGACCATTTCACACATTCAGAGTTCTGACACAGGCCTTAAGACTGAACACATGCATACTGTATGTGGAATTACAAACAGAAAATTGACATAATCTCTCCATATAAAGTGATAATATTACAGTGCACAGACACCTGGCTTCAGTAAACTGCTAAATATTACATTCTTTATCTCATCTCTGTACATACTGTAATAGTTTTTAATTTATCGGTAAGAATTGTATGTTTTCTTGGTCTCCTGCTGTATTATGTTGAAGCCCGCAGCATTTGTCAAAGCAAAAACCTCCCACATGGCTCTAAACACAAATGTGCCGCATTAACACTCATTTTCCTACATTTATGTTACACCTAAATAAAAACATCAGTAATTTAGCTCAAGTCCGAGTTGAGTCTAAAGTTATGAGTGTGAAGTCAAAGTCAAGTTGAGTTTTTTTAGAATATTTGTCAAGCAAGTCTCAAGTCCTAAAAATTGTAACTTAAGTCTGACTCAAGTCAACTCATGTGACTCAAGTCATATATTACTCAAATAGAAGTTAAAAGTATTCATCGAAATGATTACTCTAATTAGAAAGTAGTACATGCAGCTAAAAGTTCTACAGGTCAGATACAATTAACCTCAGAAGGTCTAAAGGGACATAGAAGTTATAGCATCACTATAATATTATGCCTTTAATATTAACATGTTCTCACTGTATCCTATTTTGTTTTTTATAGGTTATTTGGGATTCACCTGTGTCCCACTTCGGCTGTAGCCCTCAGCCTCCTTAGTTGTCCAGTGTAGGTGAACCTGGCACAGCGCCCTGTTTGTAGATGAAGATGTCACTGGCCCAGCGTGTCCTCCTCTCCTGGCTCTTTGCTCTCATGTTTCTCATCCTGCTGGTCCTAAAGCTGGACTCCACAATCAATTGGGACTGGTTTCTGATTTTCCTCCCTGTATGGACCTTTGACACCTTCCTCATCCTCATGCTGGTAGTGAAGATGGCAGGACGCTGTAAGTCGGACTTTGAACCGAGGGACGGTGAGCAGAGCCTGTTGCGGAGGCTGTGGTACCTCATGGCCCTACTGCTGAAGCTGGCCTTTTGTCTGATTCTTTGCTCCCGACTCGAGAACCTCACAGACATGTGGATCAGCGTGGTGTGTGTCCCGCTCTGGGTGTTGTTGGGCGGGGCACTTGTGGAGCTAGGACACAGTGTTTTCCACTTCAGGAGAGACTAATGGTTCAGCAAACTCTGCCACTTTAAGGCCCACAAGGGTTTATCTGCTCAATTAGATTAATTCTGATTATTAATAAATCTTATACTGACAAGACATTTACACTAACAGGGTTGAGCTTTTATCAATTACGCCCTGAATCTAGAAAAAAAGTTGATGTTTTGCAAATCACAATTTTTATACTTATTTTGGTCATGCTGATTTCAAATATGCCACTGAAAATTCCCCATCACATACTGTTTTCCCACAAAATAAGAATGAAGTTTTTAATAATTGTGGTAAATTACAGCATTATTCATACAGTAATAGCAGTCGTCACTATGATTTCTTGGCTCCCTATGCCACTGGAATGCCAAAACGTAAGCTTTTTCTATTTCCTTTGGTCCACTGCCTAAGGTTCTCCACACAAGCCCGGCACACTGTATGAGGAGCCCATGGTTTGTCCTGGTCACCAAGCTTCATTCCAAAATATGCAGAATATGCCTTTTTTTTTTTTTTTTTTTTTTACAAAGTCTGTAATTTTCTGCCGCTTGGATGTTGTTGTCACAGACATAGCAGAAATCATCAGGGCTATGCTTGCATTTCCGTCTTTCACTGTCATTATATATCCCTGAAATCAGGAGTTTTGTGTGCATGTAAGTGTGCCTAGCATTCATATAAGGGCTAATCAGAGGAGAAGTGATATATGTTGCCCACCTATTCTACATAAAGATAGTGTTTCCTGTGTTGGTGTCAGTGTATCTGGCAATAGCTCTAATGTTTATGGTCCATCTTAGGCCAAACAGCTCTACACGACATCAGACTTTGGAAATGTTGTGATGTTTTAGAGCAAAACTAACAGCATATCTGGACTCAGCATCTAAAAATTAGTAAGAAACAACTATCGGATCCTATCTAATCCGACGCAGGGCGGTGTTATTACTGCTTATCAAAAGCTACATAAGTTGGTCATGAATGTAGACATCTTTGAGGAAAAATATCACAGTATGGTGGTATCATACTACTAAGGTTCCAATTTTAAGGGCCTCAAATATAATCACAAATATTCCAAATTACTTCATGGGCTCCTTTAAGGGAGGAATTTAAAGTTGTTTTTTACACATGGCAGTGGTATTAGTGGTATTGGCCTATTAATTTGGCCAGGTGAAATATTTTGACAGTGCACATTATGAAAGTTTGTTTAAAAGAGACACGGTTAAAGCTGCATTACCCAAACTCAGCCGTATGTATCCTTTGTAATCAGCCTTTTTGTTGTTTTTAGATCGTTTTTGAAGTATTTTTTCTTTTCTGGGCATCATTGAATGTAAACACATCACATTTTATTTAACCAAACTTGTAAGTTTTGTCACATATTCTAAAAAAGCTGACCATTTAAAAGAAATGTTAAGTCCTGAATGTACTCTGTATTCTTTTGAAAGATTTTAGAGTTGATGGCACACATTGTCTGACGCTGCTGTAGTGTATGTGAAGCAAAGTTTAAATCAAAGCAGAGCAGAATACTAATGTCAGCCTATAGTTCCATTTGTTAAGGGATAAAATGGGGTCTGTGGTATTGTGTATTACCTTATGCTCGCATACATTATTAAATATTAAGGTCACTAGGTTGTCTGCTTCTTGCAATAGTCGGCACACAAGAAAATATTTCGGAACCATTTATTGAAAGGTTCTGATCAGAGTATAAATCACACTACCAAGTCTTATCTTAGGAAATAAAATGTATTTACAACAAAAATTCACATACATTGGTTTCAAATAAAAACAGACAGTAAATGATATAAATAAGTTCTATGGAAAATAAAACTTGTCTTACAAAAAATATATGCAATTTCTGTATACATTTCTCACATTGGTGCTAATAACATCTATACTGTACAGTTTTGGTAGATACAGTATCATTTACAGCCCTGTGAGTAAACAGTCCAATCTGAAAACAACTACTAATTTAGTGTTTAAAAAGTATAAACCCATGGCCTAACACAACATGGCATAGATTATAGTAGAGCAACTTAGACTTAGTGACAGGTGGGAACAGAAGCCTTTTTTGGACAAACGAGAAAGATGGTTGTTTTCAGATTGGTGTGTCCAGTACCTAAAATAGGTGCTTTAAGAGCGAAGCTAAGTAGTGGCAGGCACTGACACACAGGTCACATAA
Organism: Bostrychus sinensis; assembly: GCA_020698575.1. Lineage (NCBI taxonomy): Eukaryota > Metazoa > Chordata > Actinopteri > Gobiiformes > Eleotridae > Bostrychus > Bostrychus sinensis. Next base: position 28,121,114 of record CM036251.1, on the reverse strand, counting down.
CATTTTATATAGAGCCTACAAACATTCGCTAACAAATGTGAAGTGAGCTACTTAGCTTACATTCTTAGGCAACGCTAAAGTACTTGAAATATGCATCCTCTTTAAATGTCAATTATGAAATGGAATAGTAAAGACTGTTTATCGATTAACAGATCATGATGCATTCCCAAACAGTTTAACAGAGCCTCGTCGTAAGTTGTACAGTAAGAAAGAAGAGCAGACATCCCAACATTCATAATAAGAAATCTTTGTGTGTTTGGGATGGCGTGTGTGTTTTAATGGGGGATTTTAAAGAGTGCTGTTGTGTCCGAGTGTCCTGTATTGGCACGGCAGGTTTGCCCTGCACCAAGTCCTTTACTTTTGGTCCTTTAGACGGCACCAGAGTCCGGCTGTCAGAGCCAGGCTTTGACAGAATGCTTCGTGAGTCACTGTGGTGGTGGCTTTTAGGCCTAGAGTCTGTGTAAGAGGGGACTGACGTGTGATGTGTCATAGGCTTAAAGAGGTCAAAGGTGACCAGCGTCCGTGGTGCTTTATGTTCTGACGGTGCAAAACTAGAGCTGGGATTTTTCCTTTCATCTTTACTTGTTTCTTTTTCCTTCTTAAACTGAATGGTGGCTGGTTTGGGAGTGATGGATTTGCTGTCCTCTCTGCCTGACTTTGTTTGGATGCTCTGTGAAGTGCTGCCCTCCTTGCTCTCCCGGTGAGCACTTTTCTCTTTTTTCCCGTGTGAAGACTTATGTTTGTGTGCGTCTCGAGCATCCTCTCTGTCGGGCCGTGAGTGAGACGCACTCTGCAAGCTGGTTCTGTCTTTGTCTTGCTCCTTCTCTCTCTTGATGTGACTCTTTGTATCCCACTCTTTAGAGCACTTCTCAGAGGAGTGAGATGTTTTGCCACTTTCTCTTGGTTTTTCTCGGTCCTCATACTCTTTCTTCTTATTGTTTGACAGTGACATGCCTCCTTCCGTCTTACTCTCTCTCATCCTATCTTTTTCCTTCTCTTTCTCTCTATCCCGTTTGTCCCTATCCTTTTCTTTATTCCTGTCTTTCTTCTCTTTATCTCGGGGCCTGTCCTTGTCATCCCTCCCCTTTGATTTTTCCTTGTCTTTTTTGATGTGCAGCATATTGTAAGTGCTGTTTGTACTGTCTTTACTTTTCTCTTTTAGCGCTGGCACACTAGTCTTTTGCTGCCTCTCTCCTTCTAAATCATTCTCCTTTTTAACTGGTTGTACCAACTTTAATGTTGCACTCTCATTAACCTCTCCAGTCTTGTCACAGCCTTTCTGCGGTGTTGGGCACACAGTACCCTCTTCCTCAGTCTTGGGCTCCATTACTGTTGGTCTGACTATAGCTTCATCATGTTCCTCCTGTATAGTTAAAAAAGGTGTTATTGTGGAAGAGTCCATTATGTCTGCTTCCTTCTCTTCTTTAATAATAGGTTCTGGAGCTTGTGAGAGTTGTAACCCCTCTTTTGGCTTTTCCTCCATTTGTACAGCAGGCTGACACTTCTTCCCCTCTGAAGTCTCCAGCTCCTCCTCATCCTCCTCTTTGATTTGTGCCAGTTCTCTTGATTCACACTTCTCCTCCTTCTCTACTTTGGCCTCTTCCTTTTCTTCCTGGGGATGGTACAGTTTAAGTCGGATATGCCAGGCCAGACTGCACACTGCAGACACAGTTTTGAACTGGTGGACCACTCCTCTGGGAATGAAGTAGATGTCATCATGGTACAGCTGGATTCGGGCGTATCGGATCCCTTCTCTTCTGAGCTGGTTCAGCTTGGCATCGTCAATCCACTGTACACACTGTGGAGGCAACAACAATAGTAAAGTTGTGGTGTCACAAACTGAAATATCTGGCATAAAGTTATATAAGGAGATAGAACAACTCACCTGGGACAGTGGAGGTTCATGGAGGTCCAGCTGCAGTCTCATGACCACATCTGGAAAATCACCAGCGTGGAAACACACAACATCTTTGGTGATCCGGGCAGGACTGTCACTGCTACAAAACCAAAGACACTTCAGTTTACTCATTCTATTTTTAACCCTAACACAGCATATGCCACAGATATTTTAGAAACAATGTGGGTATCCTTACATCTCTGCAGTGAGTAAAAAATTCTTTGGCTACTGCAAGTTCAGTCTGATTATTACTACAATTAGAAAATGCATGCTCAACACTAAGATGTTGACTTATTTCTTAAGGGCAGAGCTCCAAACTGTTTTGTTTATTTAACAAGCTCAGGTGTGTACTCACTCTTCTCCACAGCGTACAGCCTTTAGCACTCCCACAGCAGCAGTCGTTTGCCTGTCAAAGCCCTGCCCGATGTGGTCAGCATGGGCCCTGGTTCGATCTTCAAACAGCATTTCTCTGGGTTCACTGGCTCTGGGCAAATACTGCAAGTTCTTTATCTCATTGGTGGACCTGAAACACATTTGTCACAGTCAGGGCATATCTGAGGAAGAACCAGCATAAATGCACTGTAGAGAGAAAAATAACTGGGGCTCAACATCTGAACTACATTTATCTACTGTATGTGAACTCACCTTTTCCTTTTGAAGGGCGATTTTGGCATGTCAGCCATTGGGATCATCTGTTCCCCGGGCCGGACCCACATTATGGGGCCATCGTCGCTCTCAGTAGGGCTCTGTAACCGCAGACTGGAGAATGTCCCCCAAGGAAGAGTCCGCTGCACAAGTAGGGTGATAAATATAAATTAGAGACGTTTTACATGTGTAGTGGTATTATAGGTCATTCTGAAACATGCACCTACCACTAGAAAAGGAGACTGCTCCAACATGTTGATGAACTCTGGAAAATAGTCTCCCACCTCTTCATCAACAGCACCCACCAGACTGACCTGCCTCATGGCCCCCGCGCGGTACGTGCCCTGGGAGTATGTCCGCTTGACCTGCAGCAGCACAGTTAAAATCATAAGCCACAGAGAAATTGTTTTGTTCCAAAGCACATGGAGTGATGAAGTACAGTAATATTGTGTAGAGATCTCTGGCTGCAAGCATCCAGCCTTCATAGTCAAACGCAAATGACTTTTAGAATAGACTAAAGCCTTGCTATAACATGAACAGTAGCAGCACATCTTGTTACCCTTCCATCATGTTGTTGTTGCTGCAGGTGACATTTAGAGTTTAAAAACAGTACACTGACTGCAAAATGTCAGACAAAATTACTGCTGTGCTGAAACAAAAACTTATAAGGCACAAGAAAGAAGATCAAAATAACAGTATCCTCTCAAAGATACCAGACAGTGCAATAGTTAGCTGGTTCTCTTTTGTATTTAGAATTTAGACAGCGTTTACAGGTAACAGCAAATGCAGTTTGTAAGTTGTGTAGAAGTGTATTTGGAAGATGGACTGTCCTCAAAAGAGTGTTTATTCTCTTATATTAATGTAAAAAACAAAAACCTCATTAAAACCCCATAATTTTATTTACACCTGAAAGCTGTTTAATTCACAGCCACAGCCAAGTGGATTTTTTTAAACCTACTAACAAAGGAAAACAGATCATCATTATTAGTATAGTATTTGCGACTATGTTTGATAAAAAGTACCAGCAAGATGCAGACTAAAATAGAAAATGTCATAATTTAGAAGCAAATCGCAGACTTCCACAAAGGCCCAATAATTACTAAGTAATCATTAGTTACTTATATAGCTCTTTGGCCTGCAGTGGTCTACAGAAGTTATAATGGTCACTAGGGCCCTTTCCGAAACGGCTTCCTACTCCCTCGCTCTATGCTCTTCCACTCGGTTTGCACATTCATGTGAAGGGTCCACCACATTAAGGCCTGTCCGAAACAGATCGAGCATTGAGGGCAAGTGGCTTATTAGCTCCTCCACAGGGAGTGTGGTCCCAGTGCAGACTTTGGAGCTGTGTGTAACACTGCACTTCAGCTTTTTTACTTCTTTGAGAGGAAACCTGTCAACCTAGACATTTAATATTGTTATGTAACATTTATGAATCAAAGAGAAAATGTTACTGTGGCCAAATTTATATGTATTGGCTCTGGCAAAAACCTTATGTTTTTGCAAGTTTGATACGTTTGACTCACATTATTTGTAAAATGTGACTGTGAAGCCCAGGTGGATCAACACTTATAAAACATCTAGTAAACAACTTTGTCTTCTATGATATGTTAACTACTGATTATATATAAACCTTGTTAGAACTGACGACTGTTCCAGGCTGTTCTTTTGAGCATACCCACAATAAAGCGGTTCTGTCAGAGCAAGGCTAGTGTAGAGTTATATCGCAGGCAAAATCTCAAAATAGTATTGCCAGACAGTAATTGGGATCAACACCTAAATTATTTGTTCCTTGACCCTTGAAAGTTTTATCAAAATCCAACCATTAATTTTTACTACCTGACAAACCAACAAATAAGACAAAGTTGGCAAAAACATAAGCTGCTTGACTGAGGTAAAGCACCTGTCCAAGCTGCCAGGTGTAGAATTTACCTTTAGCGAGAAAATTTCCATCTTGACTCAAAGTGCAGAGGACATTAACAGAATATTCTGAGCCTGTAAAAATCTCCACTTCAGAGACTATTAACCTGATTAAGACCAATAGTAGCCAAATAAAAATAACGCTGGCAGTGACTCTGCATTTGACTCGGGTGGAAACAGCAACAAAATGCCATCTGCCTTATGAGAGGAGCAGATGAACGCATGATGCCAGACAAGACAAAATGATTCAAGAATCACAGTGATCAACAGACTGGTTTCACTCGAGCCACTCCAAAACGTTTGCAGTCTAAATTAAATTCAGGTTGATGAAATTACTGGAATCTAAATGTAATTTTTCTGAATTTGAAGCAGTATGACGCTTTCTGCAACTGTCCTGCTTAAATCTCAAATAAAACTGTTATGTCTTAAATGTATTACAGCAATAACAAGTGTGTAGAGAATTTAGATTTTCTGCTAACATGCCTGGTCCCAAAGTTATAGGTTGAGAGCTCTGGTCAGCTTGGCCGCCTCTGTCTATGGAAGATGTGCTCATCTCCAGAATATATATCTAAAGCTAGATATATTAATGATTCTAAGGCTGTTTATTTAGTTTCTGGGCCCTGTTTTGTGTTTGATGTCATGAAGCTGGTTTAATTTTTCTATCAAAACAGAACTTGATGTAAAACTAGGCTGACCAGCTCTGGAGCAGCGTAAGTTCTAGTTAAAGATGAAAAGACATCTCTGTGACCAATCGGTGGGAAGAAACAAGCTGCTGATGTGAAAGAAAAGGAATCTGCAGAGGAATAAGAGACAGAGCTGACAAGAGCATGAACGTTACCGTGACCATTAACTAACTTGTCACTGTAGAGTAACATCTAATTAAGGTGTAACTTTTATATACATGGATAGTGAACTTTGCCAATGATTGTTAGTCTTTACACGACTTGGTGTAAACAAACAAAGCAGTTTGGTGTTTAGTGTAGTTTCTCATTTGTATTCATATTTTCATTCTCCATCATGTCAACGTGATCATTTAGCACTGACTCTGTCAGGTCAACATGAACACGCTCCCAGCTCCACAGAGAAACACACCCCTACCTTTGTCGCACGGGGCCCAAGTTCCTGGTAAAGGGTATTACTTTAAATATTGCAATTTAACCTGGTCTATAAAAACCTTCTTTAGTGCGCTCACTTCTCATTTACCATATGACATATACAAGCAAACTTGCATGTTACATTTCTAAGCAAAGATCAGAATGGTGAGCAAGTCAGTATAGTTTTTCTGTCAGCATTACTGACATTATCCCATCATTATATTGGAGTTATGTGTGAAAATTATCTAATTAATGTTGTTTCCTCACCTGTGTGTGGAAGTTGACCATGGTTGTTGTTTCTATGTCCTTCTTCCCAAGTACCTCCATCTTCACTGGTGCATTGGGAAACTTGTAGGAGAAGTATTCCAGGAAGTCCGGGAGGTACGCTGCTGCTCCGTGGATAATTCCCATTACGAAACAGGCAGCATGGGCCTTGTCCTCACTAAAAGAAAGGGAAACAAACTCCTCTGCAAAGCGCTCCATCTCAGCTGGAGACAGAGATGCGAGTTGATCGCTGTAAGCATGTAATACAGAGGCCCCACCATTGGCCTGCTGCTCTACGTGGATGAGCTGGCCAAACTCTAGCCCTGGTAAGCCTTGCGATGGGGTGCAATGAAGTGGGGAGCTGTAGCCCAGTCGGTCCAACACAGCAGTGGAGGCCGAAGAGCAATTAATTTCTTGGTGGTGCTGTTGTGGTGCATTAGAATTCAGTAAACTGCTGCTGCTGTTGCCATTCATTTTGTTGAGGAACTCAGGTAGTGCCAGAGATACTCCTGAACACACTGTCTGACATGAGCGATGGTACATTTTGGGACGGCTGTGTCTGTCCTTGGCCCGCTCCCCAGCTTTGTGTTTCTTTTTCTTCTTCTTTTTGAGTTTCTTCAGTAGAAGGTCTTCCTCTGATCCAGATTTAGACTTCTCCTTGGACTCTGCAAGACAAAGACATTTACACAGATTAAAGTCCCAATGTTATCGTACATTTTCACATGTAACATATAGTTGTTCATTTTTATCAATTTATAAAGGGAGTAAATGGCCAAATAACCTTAATTAAATCAGATGTCTTTGAAAATTGTTGCATTAGAATTAACAATGGTTCTACTATGTACATCTGCACAGTATTTAATATTTCACAGTTTTAAAGACAATAAGCAGGCATCTTTCTCCAAACATTTAGACAATTGACCACCACAAAACCTATGTAGCTAGAGTCACCTGATATCGCTCTGTTCCTTTATGTAATCATAGACGGACTCTACAACACTGATGTTGTTAGATCTGTGGGGCCACACCATCACTCCCAGGACTAATTGTTTGCCTTTAAGCAGAGGATTGTTCCTGAATGATGTGCATGATGTTTGGGATTACTCACAATGGATTTTGAAAATTAATATTTTCTTCACACCTGCCTACAACTTTTTCACAGTAGTATATTTCTACCCATTAATGGCGTATGGGCCTGTAGTGTTCAATCTGCCTAAGTTGGCTATAAAAGCTATTCTTAATTCTGTTATTAAAGCTATACCCCCCCCCCCAAAAAAAAAACAACAAACAAACAAAAAAATAACAAAAAACAAAACAAAAAAAACTAAAATTCATAACAGTACCTTTCAGACTACTGATAATGGGTGAATGTTGCATTTTATTCCTACCTTTCAGAGGGGACATTACTTCTCCGTTTTCTCGTCCCATGTCAAGAACAGATGGCAATTTGTGATTTTTCCACTCCTTGTTTTTGTCCTTTTTCCTCTCTTTGTCTTTATCTATAAGAGTTTCATCTGAAATTATAAAATACAAAACAGTGTTAAGTGAAATGCCCATGTTCAAAAGTAACGAGAAACATTTCCACGTGCAACATTACTATCTGGGCCTAATAAACATTGCGGCCTAAAAGACAGCTCAAATGAGTTACAATTTATTAAATACCAAAATCGCGTTGTTTTAGTTACTAGTTTGAAGAATAAGTGCATGGTAAATCAAAGCAGCTCGGTTGCATAGGTGTCTGTACCTCTCTGGAACGGTTTCACGTCGCCGTTCTCCGTCTTTGTATGGCAGCTAGCGGGGCTCACTTTCTCTACAGCAGCGCCCGGACTCCGCCGCGCTTCACTGCTTTTCTCCTTTTCCTTGTGTCGTTTCTCCTTCGACTTCTTTACTTTGTGCGGCGATGCGAGGAAGTTGCTTATTTTGAAGATTTTCCGAGCGGGAGTCCCCAGCAGCGAGGCGGCGGAGTGGCTCGCCTTGGCCGGGCCGAAACTCCATTTCGCTGGGCTCCCACAACTCTGCTTCCCGTTGTGTTTTTCCCCTGCGCACACCTCTCCGTTCAGTTTGCTGTGCTTCGGGGCCCTCTCCTCCAGCCGGACTTTCTTTGGTGGTGGCGGGTAAATTTCGTTGGAAGACTGCGGTCGGCTCTCTGGTGACCGTTTAGCCATAAGGGGTTTAGGGGAATTTGTTTTGCTGTTTGCTGCGAAATGCATGGAGTCCACGGACTCGGCCATCTTGGAAGTTTCTATTTTTTACGGTCAGACGTAACTGGTGCGTGAGAGACAGGCCGGGGCGGGGCTTAAACCATACGTGCGACGCGTGCGACGCAAGAAGGAGGGGCGCGCGTGGGCAGCACCACAGCTTGCAGCAGTTTGGCTCCAGAGGTAACAGACCACTGAGGCTGGTACTACTGACTCCACAAATAACTGAAAATATATAAAATAAGAACTATCTTTCCTATCGCTAAAAAGAAGCAGGCTATTTGTCCTCCAGCTCTGGTTTGGCTGGCACACCCATAACCACACCTATTGCTGAAAAATCATGACAAAACACGACCAGCTGTCAAATTAGTGATCAAAAAAATTCATTACTATAGGCCTTATTCGTTAAATAGTTTCATTTAAACGGTTCCTATTAGATTTAAATGTGCATTACCACTGACCTCTGTTTGTGCAACAGATAGACCAAAATAGGTTTCATTAGCCAATTATTTTACACCAATGGTCATCACAGGAGTTTGTATCAAAGAGAACAGAAGCTTTGCATCACACTTCATCCAAGTCTGATTATGCAGGCTTGCTATTTCTCCGCTTCAGGGACAAAAATACTTAAACGTGGAGCATAAGGCTGATAATTATTAAAAGGTCTCCCTCTACTGGACAATAATAGTATTTAGAGTTGTAACGATTCCTCGACTTTGAAGAAGCAGCCTTACATCAACGCGGTGCCTTATTTTATTAGTACATAATAACATAAGAACTAGCAAAACAAGCCATTGGTTCAGATGTGTGTTACAAGAAATCTAAATGCAACCCTAGTACATACAGTTTTATTTCAATCAAGTTCCCATTTGTCCTCTGATCCAAAATATAGACAATTTAACATAGTTCTTTCTGGTAGCCTCAAAAATAGAAGTAATTAATTTGAACCATGTGTGGCATAACGTGCTCCTGTCTGCTTCTCCAGATTAGGGATTTGATGGCTATGTAATAGTAAAGTAACTATAATACCCTGCAAAATATGCCAATTAGTAAAATGTTTATAAGTATTAAACATACCTCTCTAAATAATACATTTTACTAAATAAAAAAAAAGCATAATTAAACAAACTAAAATGTGTGGTCAAAGTGACTCTTCAGCAATTCTTACCTTTGCCACTAGATAGCAATATAGTACAGTGGTGTGAACTGATCAGCCATAGTTATTACTGTATATTCATCACTGTATGCAAAATTTATAAAAAAAATAAAATAAAGTCAGTCTTTGGGTTTGAGCCACACAACCCTCATTTTAAATTATGAGCTAAAATAAGCCACCCAGACACACACATTCTTTTAGTTTCTGTATGAACTTTGACTTGCACAAGACTTAGTTCCTCTGCCAAATTGAACTGAAGGTTTTATTTAAATGTCAAAATAATGTGTTCTGAATTTCATTACAATACCCAAATGTTATTTTCACAACATAACTTGAATATTGAATAAATTATCATTTTGTTATGAAAAAAAGTAAAAAGTGAATATTTCATATATTATTCCATCACAAGGCTTTTTGGCCTTTACTTGACCAGCGTTTACATGACGCTCTCCTCCACATTCACTTCTCTAAAGTGGAAGTCTTGATGGCTGAAAGGGCAGTGTATATAGTGTTTATTCTAACTTAAGGATTTGTTTATTTCTTTTGACCCAGTTTGTTCATCTGTAAATGTTACATGCAACAGTGACGCTTAAAGGGGTTGACAGTGCAGAAGATACACCTCACAATAAAATGAAGTCATGCTTTAACTCATTAAAAAAGGAGAGTCAAAATTCTTCAACATTTTTATCATGTAAATCAGCTTGACAAACAACAAAACAAAAAACAATATAACAGCATCATACTGCAAAATAAGGCCTCTGATGATTAACACACCTTTTATGGAAATCAGTGGTTTGTACACAAAACTCTGCATTGCCTTTTAGAAGAAGTGGTTCCTAAATCACTGCATTACTGCAATAATTTCCAACTATTTCGCTTACAGGACCCATAATTATCCTTCATAAATTTATTGAGACCCACATTATGCAAAGCCTAAGTTTTTCAAAATTTTTGTTCTGCAATTTTTATGGCACATGCAGTTTAAAAAGGTTTCTTATAAATGAAAGACTATACAACCTCCCTGCTGTGGCACTGGACACACTGCCAACTTTTAGGTGAAAATAACGGTTTAAGACTAATGCTTAATATGAGTGGTTTTATTTTAAGTGCTATAAATGAGATTGTGATCAAAGTAATGCAAAACAATTTTTGGTGCAAATGGACAATAAAGTTGATGGTATTATACCCGTCAGCCAGACGGGGCGGCAGTATCTCAGGAGGTAGAGCTGTTAGCCCACAAACCAGAGGGTTGGCAGATCAATCCCCACTACCAGCATTGCGTACTGCCACTGTATCACACAGCACTTCACCCACCTTGACTCCAATGTACTGCGGTTAGTGCGATTGTTGGTGGTTGGAGAGCAGTAGCTTACCACCACCGAGTGTGGCATCTGAGTGTAATGGAGACATCCTCCATTACTACATTTACTATCATTGAATGTGTTTGTTGGTAGTTTTAACTTTTATTGTAGTTGTAGCTTTTAATGTAAATAAAACACACATACAGTCACACTTTCACACACATTATAATGGTTTATTGATTTGTAAAGAGTAGCCTTAAATACTTACATGTGGTGTTGTGCTCCTGAGCCAAATGGATCCTGAAGCCCTTTGTCTCCCTTTTGAATGGGTGGAAGAAACCATTTACTGATTAGAGAGGGGGGGGTTGGTTATTCATTTCATTGTCTTTAGTTTGATTATTGATTTGCTTAGTGATTGTGTTTAGTTATGTGTTGTGTAAATACTTTAATTTTGTATTTTAGTTGAGGTTTAAAGGGCTTACTTTGTAAATGTTTATAGGTTTGTTTGTGACGTTTCTCCTATTGTTGGTTTAGTCCTTCTGTTGTTTCCTGTACAGGTAGAGTATTTAAAGGGATGAGGTGTCACTTGTGGGTTGTTGTTGTTGTGTGCGTGTTGGAAAAACATGAGATGAAGCTAAAGCCATGGTTTTGTAAATTTGGGGCTGGCTCCAATTATAACTTTATTGCCTCCGCTGGCCATGCTGACACTGAGGAGTAAATGAATAATGCGCCTAATTGTGAAACGACTTTTATTGTCTAGAAAAGCTCTAGATAAGACCGATGCATTATCATTATTACTAATTGAACAAGGTGCCAGTCGACTAATTGTCATTGGTCAAATAGACCGACACACACAACTTATAGCTGAGAGCATGAAGCTCATCATAGCTGGGTCATCACATCACAGCTCCAGCTCTGTATGGACTCATTACTTCCTTATTGCCTTCCTGACGGTTTACTACATCTGAAGTGTGATAAATGTGAAACAGCTTTAATTAATAACAACCTTATTTTCCAGTGTTGTACAGTCTATTTTAAACAAAGGACCTAACTCTGAATGCTCACTTCTATTTTTCTACTTTTAAAGCCCAGCAGCAGTGTTTATTTACTGCTGCACTACACTTGCACTGCACAACAAAATGCATGGTCATTGTAAAGGAATACTGTATAAAAGCCAGTGAACAGTTACACAATCTCACATGACATCATTGTCTAGTCTGTGTACAATTTGATCTATGGAAGAGATTTCAGTGGACTAAGTTTTTTATTTTCTAGATGACTACAGACCAACTTACAAAAAAAGTTTATCTTATCATATCTTCCCTTATTCTTATTACTCCCACTGCGTAGAAGGTGACTGCAGCCAATAATCTGTTCACACATTACACACAGTTTCCATAACCCTCATCATGACAGAATTTTAACTTTTTATTAATTTTTTATTTCTATCAGGGTCTAAACAAAGTCCACATTTTTTGGAATAGAAACAAACTGACCTTGCGTTATCTGGTGATGCTTTACTATTGAAAATCCAGCACAGATGTGAAGGACAGTTAATTTTTAAGAAACATTATCAGTCAATTCATAGCATAGGAATGTATCAGTTACGAGTGAATTAAGAAGCTGGCAGTGAGAAGGTGAATGTGTAATCAGTAATGAAGGGGGAAAAAGTGTCCAAAATCACCAGGGTTAAAACAGGTGCTGTATAATGTAACTGTTTTTATATTTGTATTTATATGTCCTAGGCATGGGGTGCATTGATATTGTCCGAGTGCGTGATACCTTGAGGCGGTACACTTGAGCTGGGTATGAAAACAGGCTGGCATCGCCATGCTGACAGTCTCTGGGTTAACTCTGGTGCAGCTGGAAATGGGACACTACTTATGGACATAACAGACCGGAGTGACGACAGTGACTTCTCCGCAGCTTGGAGTGGATAAAGTGCATTGCCAGGAAGCCAGACAAAAAGCTGGACGGACAGTCTGATGTTTGTCTCTGGCCTGTAGGAAAAAAAAAAAAACACAATGTTTACACAATCCATGACTGTGAATGGACCATCATGCCAGCTCACTAAGTGGATTCAAAACAGTGCTGTCCATAAATGGCTAGAGCCCTGGCCAAAGATTTTATTAGAATTAGCCCTACATAGCTTCCCCTTTGCCTACAGCAGTGAAGAATACACATAAAGAAACAAATGGATCTTATTAACCCCACTAATCCTCAAGCTGTAGCTCTTTTACTTCCATAGCTTATTGTCAGGTTAATCTGTTGTGGCTAACGGGAGGCTATCTTAGATCTGGGGTTGGCTGTACGTTTGGCTCTGATAATAAATCAATATGGCCTGGTGTTCAGACAGAAGTCTTTCAAGAGTGTAAACATTTCTCTCACACCATTTCCCCGTCTGAGTGCCGAAGCAGTGGGGTGAATTTGAAAGGTGAAAGTACTGCTGCTGGCTCTTATCCTGCCCAAGCTTGTCATGTCCAGGGAGCTCACTGATGCATTAGCACAGTAGGAGAAAAAGAACTTCAGCAAAGCATACTTGCATACTTACTTATTTACATTGACTGAACCAGGACTAAACCAGGTCAAAACTCAACCAGGTCTAAACTACGAAAAAACAGGACTAATCCAGGTCTAAACCAAATTTAAGCCCCAACTAGAACAGGACTACAACAGGAATAAAACTGGCTCAAAATAAAGCTAAATTACGACTGTCTGAATGTACCACCTGCAACACTTGTACCACAGTTTGAGAACCACTGGTATAAACATTAGAGTTCATATGACGAACAAATCAAACCATCTAGTAGCAACCTTTGGCCAACTTTTTAAGATAGTTGTTTTTGCCATAACTTGGTGCAACATTTGAAGCTAACACTCCTGATACTGTTCCCGTTTGAACCCTTTAATCTAATTTGTCATTTCCAACTTAATGTTTCCCACAGAGCTCTTGTTAAACAACTGGCTTCCTTTGTCATTACTAATGGACAGCTGAGAAATCTCTTCAGTTTGGTAGAGACAGTGCACGGCAGCCAGCAGACAGATGTGAGGAGAAGACGCACCAGGATCCTGTTTCGGCACACTCTAAAAATAAAACTATTTTCACTGTATAACGTGTTAGATGTGACACTTTTAGTAAACCAAACAGTCAGTGGACACTATCCTTCAGCTCTCATAACCTGTGGTTGGAATGACATTTATATTTTAGTCTGAGAAATTAGACTCATTATTTTCAGTTCCTGCTAAGAAGATGGCTCATTTAGGTAATATGACTTGAATTTACTCAACTACGTGACTGACCAATTAGAGAGCTCCTGTTGTAATATGTGGCACGATTCTTAGCAGTAATTCTCCCACCAATATGGCATAACATGCACACTATAAAACAGGCACACTAAAGAATAATCCTCTGGTCGGATCTGGAGATGGTCTGAATGCTGTTAATTTGCCCAAGGCAGGAGAGGCAGCAGCTCTAGATGTAAAATTAAAATAAAACAATGGATTTCCATACACTATCAGTTAAGTATAACCTAATAATGTCAGAATCTCTTGGTTGAAATACAAAACAAAAAACATTACATCGATTAATTGCACATCATTACAAAATGCCAGAGTTATCATTGAAAACATATTGATTGATTGATTTCCAGTGGCTTTATATTGGCTCACTCAGGAGCGCACATACCATATTGTTGAAGTAACCTGGGTCTTCTTCCAGAGCTGTTTACTCCATCACTCCCACTCTCTGCTTCTTGTCTATCCACACACTGTCCCTATCAAAGGATAGCTTAAGTCCCCAAACCAAATCTTATAATAGTGGTTAAATGGTGTATGGGAACTCTGCAGAAGCCTTCAAAGCATAATGTTGGAGCACATGCTTGAAGATGAGGAAAGCCAGCTTTTACCATCACCTTCTATTATAATCTACTGAGAGTTACCCAGTGCAGTTAAAAACATTTACTAGCGTTCTGACATATTTACAAAATATTCATAAAAATAGGGAAAACATAAAAAGGCTATAGGAAGGTCATAAACTGTCTGACTCCATTCTGAGTATCTTCAGATTCTAGTGCGACAAGTACACAATGATGAGTATTACCAATAACTACCATTACTTTTTAAAATAATATATGGAATGTAATGCAAGTAATTATTTCTTGTAGTTCTGCTAACAACTTCTATTCATTTATCTTCTTTTGCTTATTTGCATTAGGGGTCGCAGGTTAATGACACCGATCCCAGTGTGCCTTATGTGGGATACACCCTGGACAATGCCCAGTTAGTTGCAGGGCTTAGAGACACATGCTGACATGGGAAATTGGGAAATTTAGATCACCCAACAGATGCTCGCCTTTGGACAGTGGGAGAATTCTGGAGTACCCTGAGAGAACCAACAGTAACATGGGGAGGACATGGACATGCAGACTCACCTTAGGAAGAAAGAAATATAAAAAATATATATAAGTAAGACAAAAAATCTAGTAACATAATGTGATCTTCCAGTAATCTCATAGTTTGGTCCTTTTAAGGAAGATCACAGTCCTATCTGAAAAAAATGAAATGATGAATGCGAGCAAGTTAGATAACCACTATTTTCAGCTGTTTTCATCGTGAATTATGTCAAGTTTGTCTAATATAGCAACAATTACTAAGGAGGGCCGGACCATGGGTGGGGGCTGACAAGAGCACTGAATTATTGCAAAGTTCATGTGTAACAGTCTCTGCTCATCGCTGGCTATTGTCCAAAATTGGCTAACAATTCCTTTCTTGTTGAGGATTAAACTGTCTGTTTAAAGTCAATAAAACATAAATAATATTCCTGCGCTGGCATTGCGCTTGTCTGTTTTGGAAAAGTCTGCTCATTCCTGACTTTGATTACGCAGAAGCTTAACTAAACCACTCTGCAACATGAAGTACAGTACTAACAAATTAAACTAACAGCTTACATTTTGCTGCATGGGCATATTTTTGACTTGTTGCATCTGTCACTCACATGTTTTATCCAGTGAATGACAGAAAGGATGAGATGCGTCTGCCAAAACAACTGCTACACACATGCATATTGATTACAGCATGGAGTGAGAATGCATCATGAATGGTATTGATTTTGTAGATGGGATTAAAAGGGAGACAAATTGCAGCCAAGAGATTGGGTGACAACAAAATATGTGCTGCCTGAAACATACCACTGCAAGCCTATCTGTGCTTATGAAATATATATGTGATTATATAGGAATTATGATGCAGCTCTAAAGGTTAAGAATTTAGAGGAAGAATAGACAGCTCAATACTCCACAACTTTAAAGTGTAAGAGCACTGTTGGAAAAATATAAGGGGTTTTATCTATTGAAAAATACAAGCAAATATTCTGTTGAAAGCACAGACATTTTAAGAATAATGTGGAAATATGACTGTAGATAATCCACATGTATCTTTCGGGTCTATGTCTATACGTATTTAAATTTGAAGTACATGTTTTTTTCCTGTTGATTGTCAAACAAGTTCTAGAGATATTTTTACATTTACAAAATTATGCAGTTGATATGTAGAGCATTTAGTTGTGGGGTAAGAGCAATAGGAACAATAGTAGTAGTAGTAGTGGCAGCAATGGCAGTAGCAGAATCCCCAATCGTAGTTAATGTAGTAGCAGCAAGTAGTAGTGGCAGAAGTACTAAATTTACTCTAGGAAATTTACATCCTAGATATTGCAATAGTAATACTAGCAGTACTACTTGGAGTATCAACAGCAACAGCAGTAGTTTGAGAATTAGCAGTGGTAGTACTAGCATTACTAGTAATAGTAGCAGCAGCAGTAGTAGTAATAAAATAAGTAAGGTAGACTTTGTTGCCCCCTTAGGAAAATTTGTTCTCTCCATTAGCTCTATCTATTCAATGCCAATGGGGCAATCTGTCAGGAGCAGTGGGCAAGCAGCAGTAGCCGTGCTAGCAGTAGTAGTAGCAGCAACAGTTGTAGCTGTTGTTGTCTTAGCAGTCACACCTGTAACACTAGCAGTACAACTTGCAGTACCAGTAGCAGCAATGATAGAACTAGCAGTGGTAGTAGTAACAATGTTTTTTAAGGGACGAAAAATATTTTGAAACAGTGTTTTTCTTATGTTATTGTTTTTTTATACCATAAAATTCCAACACATCACACAGAGAGACACACATCTATGCATTCTACTACAACTGCATGTCATCAGCACCACTGCCCCCTCCCTACTACCCTCCCACCCTGCCTCCTCCTCTTCACTGCCTGCTCCTAAACTGAGGTGGGTCTATTTTATGCAGTCTCCCTTTTCTCCATTTGCCTTTTTTACTGTGAGCCAGACGCAATGGGAATACCAGCAGCTCTGTACATTGTTGGGATCCTGCTGGCCAGCTTTTGGACCACAGCTGCCTCACAGGATGGGGACCTCCCAGGACTGTTTGCACCCTGCTCCGCCACTTTGGCTCCCGAGGGCCCCTGCGAACGAGAGAAAGATGAGTGTCCATTTGTTTTCAACCTGCCGCCGATGACTGTCAACTTACCCAAGCAGCTAATGGATCTGGAGAAGATTGTGGAGGAATTACAGCTGCTAAAAGACAATGTGGATGAACTGAGGAAGATGTGCAAGGACTGTGCAGTAAGTCAAACTGAAAAAGAGTGTGCGCAGGAGACAGAGCAAGATGCAGATAAGCATGGGGAGGAGAGGATTTTGGTGAACAGGAATCCAGAAACTAAAAAAGCAGATAAACAGATATGGGAGAGCAAAAGAGAAAACAATAAAAGAGTCACAAATGAGGAGAGAGGGAACGGTGGAAAAACTCGGGCGAAGGACAAAGTGGAACAGGTGGTGGCTGCGGGGGAAAACGTGAGGATTACGGAAAGAAAAAAATTTGATAGGAAACAGATAGAGAGAGATGACGCAGCAAAGGGGGCTTTAGATAAGTCACAGAGTAGAATCAGCAATGCTAGTCATTTTCAAAATAGGACAATTGGAAAAACTGATCAGAGGTTATGGCAAGGTAAAATGATGGACAGTGAAAAGCAAACAGAGGCTGCAGATGAAATGGAGGATGGACGAGAACAAGTAAATCCACGAAATGATGAGGATATAAATGAGCAATTACAGAGACATGAGCCACGAGATAAAATAATATTGGATGAGAAAGATACCTTGGACAAAAATTATGATACAAAAAGTTACCATCAGATAACAATGGCCAGTTCAAAAGAAGATCAGGAGGATATGTTTAAAAAGAAAGAGGAGAAAACTAAACCCAGCAGTGCATGGGATAAGGGAAACAGAGATATAAGTGACCGACACATATGGCAAGATAAACATCCCAAGGTGGATCACGAGGAGAGGCTCGAAAAAATGTTTAGTAATATCAATAAAAGCACAGAGGAGCCAATAGACAGTGACCGTCCCGTCTGGCATGATAAAACCCAGGTTGATCAGAATCAGATGGAGACAGGCAGATATGGAGAAAGAATAGAGGAGAGAGGAAAAACGATTTCCATTGATGTTAGCGATAAAGAAATAAATGCAGCAAAAACACCGCAAAGCGGCCATCACGTGTGGCGAGATGAAACAATGGAAACTGGGAGCGTTGAGAGAATAAAGATGTCAGTGAATGGTGGTGATGATAAAGGGCAAGATCACAGTGAGGAAATGGGACGGAATAATGGGAATGCAAAGCAGGCAGAACGGGAGAAGCCTGTAAAAGAGACTGGGAAGAAGTCTCTACAGAAGCTTAGGGAAGGAGAGTTTGAAAACAGAAAAGTGATGGAGGGGACAGACTTGAATTCAGCCAGCCAGGACAGTGTCATTAACTCTGCTTCGGGACATGAGTTTATTGACTTGGACCAGGCTGTCACCTTGACATCACCGCCTCCTTTTACAACTTCACATTTGACCACAGATGTTAAGCAAGGACTGAGAAAAACAGGTCAGAATAATGGAAGGGGCAGCAGCAGCAATGTGCACTCAATTCTTGATGTAGAATTGGATATGAATGCAAGAGACTATGAGGAGTCCAAAATAGACAGTGGAGGAGAAAAATTTGAGGATGAAAATGACCAAACAGAACAACCTACTATGCAAAGTAAATTCAGCAATAAATGGAAAAAGGAGAAAGTGGACAAAATTGATCAACAGAAGCCCACAAAAACAGCATCAAATTCAGGTAGATTAGATTCCACCAGTTCTACCTCAAACTCAGAATTTAAAATCACTAAAAGACCACCACCTCAAAGTAATCACAATGAAAAGGATACCAACTTTGAGCACTCAAATATTGATGAAGAACTGGCAAAGGTTTTAAAGCAGGTAGCAAAAACAGCACCTACTATAAATGATTTAGATACAGCCAGTTCTACTCCTACTGCCTCCAACTCACATTTTAACACAGATGCTATCCAAGGAGAGCGGAAAACAACTTATGGAGTACCATCGCAAAGTAGTCACAATGAAAATAACACTAATACTGAGCATTCCAGTCTGGATAGCCAATCTTCTAAGAGCACAAGTGAGCTGACAAAAGTGTCTAGTGTAGTAGATGAAGACAGTTCACATTTTACTACAGATGTTAAACAAGGAGGGAGGAAAACAACCTTTAAACTACCAACTCAAAGGACTCAAAAGGAAAAAGACAGAGACACAATGCACACAAATCTTGATCGACTGCCAAAAATGTCAGGTGAGCGCTCAAAAACAGCAACTATAATAGGTGCCTCAGAGACAACTAGTTCTACACCTACTGACTCCAAGTCACATTTTACCACAGATATTAAACAAGGGCATAGAAAAATAGGTGAAGGCCCACAGTCTCAAAGTAATTACAATGAAATGGACACCAAGACACAAGCTAAAATTGCAAGTCAGCCATTAAAACCATTAAATGAAGATGCAACCAGTTCTACCCCCACAGTCTCCAGGTTGCATTTTAATACAGATGTCAAACAAGAACAGGGAAAATCAACTTCATCTCAAAATAATCAAGATGGAAAAAACAGCAACACTATGCACTCAAGTCTTGATGAACAACTGATAAGAATTTCAAGTAATCAGTCTAAAACAGCATCTATAAGTTCTTTAGATACAACAGGTTCTACTCCTACTGCCCCCAAGTCACATTTTACCACAGATATTAAACAAGGGCATAGAAAAATCAGTAAAGAACTACCACCTCAGAGTAATTACAATAAAATGGACACCAAGACCCGTGTTAAGATTGCAGGTCAGCCAACAAGACCATTAGTTGAAGATGCAACCAGTTCTACTCCTACAGTATCCTCCTCCAAGTCACATTTTACTACAAATATTCAACCAGGACAGGGAAAATCAACTCCAAAAAAACCCAACTTACCTAAAAGTGGAATTCAGCAGACAACAGGCACCTCAGCTAAAGATGCAACCAGTTTTTCTCCTACACCCACTAACACGCAGTTCAGCACAGATGTTAAGCAAGTAACAGAATATGAAGTGCCATCTCAAAGTAATCCAGATGAAAAACAAAGTGGCATTGAGCATTCGAGCCTTGACGCTCAATTGGCCAAAGCTACAAGTCAGCCAACAACAATTGCATTAGCTGAAGATCCAACCAGTTCTGAGCCTACTGCCTCCAAGTCACATATTACTACACATCTTAAACAAGGACACCAAAACACAGCTAAAGACCCATCATCTCAAAGTAACTACAGCGAAGAGGAGAGTGATAATGAACATTCAACGTTCGATGCACAATCGACAACAAGTGCATTAGCTGAAGGTGCAACCAGTTCTGATCCTACCGCCTCCAAGTCACAGATTACTACACATCTTAAACAAGGACACCAAAACACAGCTAAAGAACCACCATCTCAAAGTAACCCCAGTGAAGAGGAGAGCGAAAGAAGGCATTCAAGCTTTAATGCAGAATCGCCCAAAGCTACAAGTCGGCCAACAACAACTACATTACCTGAAGATGCTACGATTTCTACTCCTACAGCTTCCAAACGAGGATACCAAAAAACAGCTAAAGAACCTCCAAGTAAATACAATGAAAAGGACAGTGGAATTGAGTCCTTAAGTCCTCATGCACAACCACCTAGGCTAACAACAAGAAGTCCATTAGCAGAAGATACAACTAGCTCTAATTCTGCAGACTCAAAATTTACAACAGATCTTAAACAAGAACTCAGAAAAACTCCTCACAGACTACCGTTAAGAAATTCCAATGAAAATAACTCTGAGCGCTCAAGTCTTGATCCACAATTGACTAAAGTCACAAGTCAGCCAACAACAAGTATATTTGTTGAAGATATAACCACTTCTATTTCTGCCAGCACAACTACTTTAAGACACCATGCAAGCATTAAAGATGAAACTACATCAACTACATTCACTTCTCTTCAAATTTCACCCACCACTACATTACCGCCAACTGCAGACAACAGACTGACAGCTAAAAAGAATATGAGCTCAAAAACTATACAAACTCAAAGGCCAAAACTCAGTCTAAAGCAAGACATTGGAATGAAGCCTGAAGCAAACCAAAAACTGAAAAATCCCAAGAATGGCCGTAAACCTGACCGAGCACCTTCACCTGACACCAGAGCTAAGATCGACCAAATTCGAAAGCCAGTGACCCACCCAAAGGTGACACCTGGCAAAGCCCTGCAGCGAGCTCAAATTCCCAAATCTGATCAAAGCAGTCCATCACATCGCTTACAAGTCAAAGTAAATGAGACGAATAATCGGTTACCTTCAGCTGTCCCACAGCAAACGCCCAGGCCTCCAATCCAGGCGCCGACATTGGCCACAAGTATAAAAAGTTTGCTAATAGATGAGCATCCTACAGCTAATGCAACCTCAATGCCTGATGAAAGACAACCAATACATTCTGAAATAGATAGGTCTGATAAAGCAGGTGGAATATTGACAAATGAAGGCAGTCAGAGGTCAAAGCAATTTATCAAAAAGACTGGACACAAACAAAACAATACACGTAGCTTCATGCTAAACCAAAATAATCAAGTTTCATCAGAGTTTAACAGTACAGAAGAAAGAATATCTGAGCAAAGCATTAGAAAGAAAGTAAATCCTAACGTTCCTAAAGTCAACCAAAAGCCCAAACCAGCTAAAGTGCTCAAAGTAAAACCAGAGCATCCCAAAATAGAGGCAGGCCTAAAAACTAAAGTAAAGCCTAAATTAGAGCAAGCACCAAAGGCCAAAATACCAAAACAAAATCAATTTGCAGATTCAAAAAACAGCTCCGTGTCACCAGGGCATAAACCACAGACCAAGCCTGTCAAGCCAAAAGCTATACCTCCTACAAAGATTAAACCACCACTAAAGCCAAAAGAAAGCATGCTAAACACTGATATGGTACCTACATCTGGACCTATAAAACTGACAACCGAAAGGGACACAGAGTTCAAAACCACAACCTTGAATCCTCAGACCACCCATGACCTTGGGGCAGACTTACTTCATAATAATACTATCCTAGAAGGATTCACAATGAGTTCAGACAGCAGGGTTACATCTGATGAGGGGCCACAAACAACCAGCCCAGCACCATCGATCCCACTGACAACAGAACCAAACAAAGCCACCCAAGGATCTGCAAGTCTACCTTCAAATAGTGACTTCATTGAAGAGGAAAAGCCTACAAAACTAGACAAAACATTTCCTAGCTCTCCCCCCAGGGTTCAACTTATACCCACACGCCGTTCTGTCTTCAGCTCAAATACTGCTGAAGCCCCTGGCCCTAAAGACCCAGCTGCGGAGGCCACAACTCCCAGTGCACGGGAGCTAAGAGTAAAAATTAACCAGGTGGCTGCGTTCCTTAATAAAAGTAACCAGCATCCACATGGAAGACCTCTGGACTTAGGCCCTGAGGAGCATCATGAAGACAAGCAAGGAGGGGGGAAGACTGAGCTGACGGGCAACAAAAACCCAGCAATAAAACCAGGTAAAGGTAAGATAAGCTTACATTATACGGCATAATTTACACAGCGCTGGGCATTTAAAACCACTAGACATAGGCCACATTTAACTTTTTCGGCCTAATAAATAACCGCAAACAAAAGTACAGTATACATATGTCACAGTGGACCTTAGAAGATGTGTGGACAATGGTCTCATAGTATTGTAATAAGTACTGTCAATTAGGCCGAAGGTATACTTATGTGGGCCATGCATGTGAAGTACTGCCTTACTAGAAGCACTCAGTGAGCACTGACCTCTGCCTATCTGTTACAGTTCCACCATGGATCAAAGCAGTGATCCAAATCCAAACCAAAAACTAAATATTACTTTCTTTGCCCATTTGTGATCTTTCCTGAGAGTTTCATGAAATCGGTCTGTAACATAATAGAAACAGCCTTATGTTGCAATGGTAAAAACATCCTTTAAAATACTCTTGGACAGTGATATGCATCCACAAACCTAATAACTTCAAAAGATAATCTGAAATATAAAGCAAATGACTGGATAAAAAGTTTAAAAATACAATTGGTAAATGATGAATGAATGTAAGAATGAATGTCAATGGTTGTCAGTATTAGGCTTGTGAATAACTGCCCATTGTCCAGAGTGCGCCCCATCTTGAGCCAAAAGTAGAGGAAATCATATAGAAGGTAAAGGTGGAAGATGGATGAATTTATTTTTTGTATAGATTATTCATATTGATAATAAATTTATATTTTTACTTAATTCTTTATTTTATCCTTTATTCTATCCTATTTTGTCCTTACAATACTAATGTTAAGTCACTGCATCACAAAGTTTATTAAGTTATTATTTCACATTTAGTAAAAAAAATTCAATGTAGTGTTGCTTTAACATGACTTGCTTTCATTTTAGACTTTAAATAATATTCAGCACATAAAAATGTAAAAGATCAGCTTGATAAATTTGTGTAAAAACAGCGGAAGACAAATGTTGCGTCTCAAGTGCTGATCAATGTTTGACTCAAAGCAAAGTGGTTTTCCAGAAACAAGTATTATAACCAAGAAAACCACACCAGAGCCACAACTCAACATCTTACGTTTTTAAAGTAAATGGTGTGGTCTGAGATCATCTTCATACCAGAGATTATGTCCTATTGTCTAAAAATCAAAAGAGGAATCTACATGTGTGCAAAATGTGTCTCTTAATTGTCATTTGGCTTTAAACCACAACTATGCAGTGAGTTATTTATCTTCTTCCGGGAGAGCATTGTGGTAAACAATTAATATGGTATTCATTGTTGAGAAATTCACTGGCTACATATGCTGTATACAACTGATTGAATATCCACCTCCTTAAGGCCTTAAAAAACAATAATAAATATTTTATTAGTGGAATGACACTGACCTTTGGTTGCACTTGACCACACCCGATGAGTTGCAAACACAACACTGTGGGCTAAAACAGAAAAACATTTCTTCAAAATGAAAGGCTTAAAGTTTAAGTTCATCAGAAATAGTCTATTTTATAAAATGGGATTAGTGACATTTAAAGATGAGTGATGTTTTCCACACAACACGTAATTTGTCACCACTCTCCCAATTTGTGGACAGAAGCAATGACACAACATTGGTGCTATGTATCTGTATAGATTCTAATGATTACAGCATACTTTTATAACAACAAATGAGGCTTGGCTTAACTATATGACTAGTATTACTGTGTGTTAAGCCATAAAGTAGCCTATTTATGTGCTTTAATTAGTTTATTCATAGACCAATACTAACCTACTCTTCATTCAATTTCATTTCATTTCAATTACCACAACACATTTAAATCTACAATCCATAATTAGAATGTTAGTGCTAGTAATGTTAGTGCTAAGTAACGCTAGTAGTAGTAGTAATAGTAATAGTAGTAGGCTAGTAGAAGACGTAGTAGCCTGATAGAACCATATTTACTAAATAATTGACTAAACTATCCCATTAAAACATGTCTTCATCACAGATATCAAGGTGACAAGAGACTGTTCAGACCACGTGCTCAGGGGACACACCAAAAGTGGACTGTACCTGGTGACCCCTGAGCCCACCGGCGGCAGCTTCCACGTGTTTTGTGACATGGAGGTGGACGGTGGAGGATGGACATTGCTGCAGAGACGACAGGACGGCAGCGTCAGCTTCAACCGCTCCTGGGCCGAGTACCAGGAAGGTTTTGGAGAGCTGAACGGAGGGGAGTTCTGGCTGGGCAACAACATGATGCACCTGTTGACTCGGGATAGGGCCATGGAGCTGCGGGTGGAGCTGGAGGACTTCGAGGGGGTCCAGGAGTACGCTCAGTATAAACTGTTTAAGGTCGCAAGTGAGCGCATGCGCTACAGACTGACAGTGGGCGGGTACTCGGGCACTGCAGGTGATGCTCTTCGATTCAACACAAAATATGATCACAGCAACCGGGCGTTCACCACTCCAGACCGGGACAATGACCGGTACCCCTCGGGGAACTGCGGGGCTTACTACAGCTCCGGCTGGTGGTTTGACGCCTGTATGGCAGCCAACCTTAATGGAAGGTACTACAAGGGCAGGTACAAAGGAGTGCGCGATGGGATCTACTGGGGGACATGGCACAACATAACCTCAGAGTACTATCCCACAAATGAGAGACAGTCATTTAAAACAGTCAGAATGATGATCAGACCAAAGGGCTTTAAGCCATGAGTTAAGCTCAGGAAGAGACTGTTTCTTTTTTATGAATGTTTATTACCACAGATTACAACCATAAGCTCTGAAGATATCTTTAACTCGTATTTCTTTACGTGCAGATAATGTATTTTTTAAGCCACAGACAATGCTGCCACCTTGTGGCCAGGCTGGTGTGTTTACAGGATGATGCTTTATGTTTGAGGATGTACAAATTGTTGCTTAAATACTTTATTCATATAATTTGAATTATTGAGCATTTTATGAGGATAGTACTTGTGAAAGCACTTTTATAGTGCAGTGATGCCATATGGAGGTAGTCTATGTTAAAATTTCTTGCACTTAAGCACAAAATGTGGGACCCATTAAAGGTTATTATAAACCACTCTGAGGGGAAAAAAAATAACTTGGTGGATTTACATTACGAATAATGGAGAATCTAAGTAGCACAACTTATTGTCAGTCACTGAAACTTCAAAAAGCATAATAATTTAACCCGTGAGTACCGTGTTAAATTAATATTGATAATGTTTTGATTAAATATTAGCTCGGTAAAGACAAAGCCTTCCATGATCCTCTGATGCCAAATACTTCTTTAAAAGGCAATAGTTTGTAGAAAGAAGACAGCAAATACCATATATACAACTGCTGGGACACTGGTGACCTAGTGGTGTGCAACAGGTTTGTGTTTGGATGCCTTTTTAACAAAGATTATTTTATAAATTAAAATAAAATATTGAATGTTTTGAAGTGTATCCGTTTTTATTTGAAGAAAAGACACAACCTTTAACAAAAGTATTTGAAACTGATGCCCCACAACTCAATTTCCCACAATGCCGTGCGGAACAAACCCCACATGATTGGACAAAACAAAAGGGGCGGTGCCACATTTACACAAGAGTACTTTTTCCGGTCTGTTAAGCTAACATTAACGTTAGCTAGACCAGAAACCGGAATGTTTTTGCTTCCAAATAAAACTTGGTAAATTAAAAAGGGTACTATGGTAGAATGGCCCACAATTGTACATTTCACATACAAATGCACATTTCGGGTTAGGTAGCAGTAGCACATATGTGTATATTATACTTTAATTTATTATTTTTAGCTATTGGCTCCGAATGATTGTCAAATTCGAAAGAGCGACCGGATGTGTTCAAAACAGAAACACAAAATTCACTGAGACTAACTTCAGGGTTGTATCGTGACTCTCACTGGAAATCACAGCTCAATACTGTCTTTCGTTCACTGAAGCTAAATAGTGCGTTGCGTGAATGAAGCTGTTTACCAGAAGTTATCAGCCATGCTCTGGGCTGTAGCAGGTCGGCGCTCCTTGTGTGTGGGACTTCTCCGCAGTTTGCCTTCAGTCAGCCACAGGACATCAAGCTGTCCTCTGCACACTTCACGGTGCGAAAGGTCGTCCCAGGAGAAGCAGCCGCTGCAGCAATGGGCTCTGACTGTGAGTCCTTTCACCTCTGTAAGGGCTCAGCTGGCCTGCAGCATCTCCATCACTCCCGCGGATCCACACGCCTTCCCCGAGGCTGACCGGGCGTTCATCACAGTCCAGGGAGCCGGTGAGGGACAGCAGGAGGCCAGCCCGGACCACTGCCATGTCTGCTATGATGAGGAGAAGGGAGAGCTGATAATCACAAGTGGCAAAAGCAACAGAGAGTTATCAGTTGATCTGGTAGCACCTATCAAAAGCAGTGAGTGACACAAGTACCTATATGTCTGTGAAGACTCTCACTCGTCCAAGGTAATTGCATCGCAACAAAAAGTTAAAAATGCAGTCATCTGGATTGGATTTTTCAAGTTGAAGACGTTTCACCTCTTATCCAAGAGGCTTTCTCAATTCTGAGAAACAAGTACCTATACTCAGAAGTTTAAAATCTCTAAATGAGTAAACGTAGCCTAGTTAGTTTTTCACCCTGTTGCCAAAGTGAGTATAATCGTAGGAGTTAGTAGTGATAGTAGAAAAGGTAATTAGAAGTAATCATATGTTTTACTTTTATTCAAATAGTTTTGTTTTTGAAGTAACAGTGGTTCGATTGAGTGCAGTATTTAACCTCAGTATATTTCATGGTATTATCACAGACGTTTATAGAGAAGTTCCAGATCAAGAGGCTCTGATACACATCACAACTTGGAGCACATAAGACATATTTATTATGAATATAAAATTGATTCTCATTTTTATTATTTTCATTGCTCCTGGGCATAATTTCTTTACTAATAATAATTGTGATTTATTTAGGACCAGTTGTCTTTAAACTGCATTTGTAGATTGTGTAATACAGTGCTCTTTTTGTGATTGAATTCGAATGGCTTTTTAATCAATATGGGCTGCGTACATGTAATTGGGAGTGGTGCCCGGAGACTCTTGGAAACACTGCCTACTGAAACTCATGCAGTTTATTACATAAAATAACATTTGTGAACATTTGACTGTAGTATTTTTTTGCCAGATCTTTTCATCGCTACTGAAGGAAAAGGTCATGTCCACATCAGTAAAATGGAGTGTGATATCTGCAATGTGACCACACAGGAGGGAAACTGCACACTACACTCTGTCAAGGTGAGAAATGTCTTCTCATTTTTAGTTCAATGGTTATTTAAGTAATAACCAGTTTAGCGCTAGTTTCCTTAATACACCCTTCTTTCTATTTGTTTTTTTCTCAGGGCCACCAGATTCAACTGAGGTCCTCTGGGGGACATGTCACAGGTCTGGGCACTATCCATGGTAACGTGGATATCATCACAAATGGACAAAGTGTAAATACAATATCTCTCACCTTGAGACTGGTTATATTATTATATTCTGTAATTAGGGGATAGCAGAAGTTCGCAATTACAAATGCATGTGTACTATGCTGAATGCAATACAAATTTTCTATATTTATCAGAAGGTTTGTGCATTTTTTCACTACCTGATTGTAGACAGTGCAAGAAAGAGAGCGAGAGATAAAAGGAAATTCAAAGGACTTTTATGTTTATAGTCACTTTAACCACTTGACAAATTGCTTCCATACATGTTTTCGTTTTCAAACTGAATGAAACTCTATAATATCTTACCACAATCACAACCTTCTTATTGTTGCATTTGGGTTTGCAGGCAGTTGATGTCAAAAAACTCCAAGGCACTACAATGAATGTTTCCACTGAACATGGCTTTTTGAAGGTCAAAGCCATCTATGCAGAGTCCAGCAGCATCTCGTCCTGCACAGGGAAAGTAGAACTGGGACATGTACATGGTGAGCTGACACACATCTGTCAAATACAGCAAAGCAGCTAGTTGTTAAAATCTAACCCACACTATGTTTTACATAATGAACAAGCAGTCAAACCACATAGATGGCATTTGTTGCATGTAGAAGGCAAAGCCTGGTTATACTGACTCTGTAAACACTGAACTTTTTATTATTTAGTTTGTCCATCCATCTTCCTTTGCTTATTTTGGGTGGGGTCAAAGTGGCTGCATCAGTGGCACACAGAGATGTTCAGACATCCCAGACACCACTGGCACAAAATATTTCTTCTGGATTAGTATCAAAGATAGTTCCACTCTTTGTATTATCCATGTTTGCCAGGAGCGTCATTCATGTGCACAAACCTCTCCACCACAATAATGTTGGTTTTGAAGGAGCGGGTTTAACAAATACCGTACTAACAAACACACTTTTCCAACTGATTTGCATACATTTAATAGCATATCTCACACTCTTAAATTATTCCAGCATGAATGTGTAAACCAAACAACAGACCCTCATATAGTTCCTATTAACAAATGCCATGCCTATTGTTGATTTTTAGATCTATATAAAATAATAATAGCTGTTGAAAGGCTCAATCCTGGAAGCACATACTGGAACAAAAAGGAAGACAACACTCAGTGTTTAGTTAGAAGAAATTAGTCATTAGTCAGAGAATTGTAATTTGTTTGGAAATAATGAATATAGCTCTTATGATGCAAGCTAAAAGACAAAGAGAAATTATGCATACACCATAATATTCAAAATCACAAATTCCATTTTTTTTACTGTGAAGTAGGAAATGCCACTGTGAAAAATGTGTCTGGTGATACCGTGATAGGTAAGTATGGTCCATATTTCAACACTATGAATGAGAATAGGTATGAGAAAACAGCTGTGTGTTTGTTGTACAGATGGTTCTAATAGCTTCATGAAGGTCTCCTCTCACAGTGGAGACATGGACATCTATGTAGGAGATGGTGGCTCTACAGATATCTTTAGCGAAGAAGGTAGGCATTGTCATAATATATATATATGTATTACTTCTGCCTCACTGACCATATTCACTGTTTTTACCACTTTATTGTGTGCTGTAGGAGCTGTGTGTCTGCGTGTCCCCTCCACATTAAGAGCAGTGGTGGAACTCTGTGGAGCGTCTGTGGACATCAGCCCAGAGGTTGTTTTTCATGAAGCAGAAAACCATCAGGATCAAGGCCAAACCACAGTCAGGGGTAAGCAATAAAACACAAAGATGTCTAACAGCTGGATCAATTACAACTAACAAATCAATACAGATTTATAATGTTTCTTTTATGCATTTTTTTTTCTATTTTTGCTAGGATTTGTAAATGGAGAGCCTCATGTGGACCAGCATCTTAAAGCCAAGACAAACAAAGGTTCTGTCAGACTGAAGACACAAAGTTGGTTTGAGTCCCTCAAACTGAAGAGCTGACAGAAGTGACTATGTATGTGAATTATTAGAAAGCCAGTTTTCCAAAGTTTTCAAAACTGCTAATTCCTAAATCCATATCATTTCAGTTTGCTTAACGAATGGCATCAATCTGTCATCCAAAAGTGATCAGAAGTGACCTATGACATTTGAATTCAATACTCTGTTCAAAACAATACCTAATAAATCTTTTGACTTGAATATTTATTGCTCCTATGTAAATGTGTTATATATTTATCTTCTATCTTTCAACGTTCAATGTACAATGTTAATTTCTGCTCTCCTTAGTAGGTTGCAGCTTTTCTACTGTGCTCTCAGTGAAGTAAAGATGCTCTAATAGTCTTGCCTGTCAACTATACAAGAAATATGCCAACAACTATCAGATATGTTACAGTACTGCAGCGATTCTGGTATTTCAAGTAAATAAAATGAAAGAATTTTTTTGGGGGCTGCAACAGTTTTTTCACAAAATGCACATACATTTTCTCTGTGTGTCAGTCTACTATGCAGGATTTTATTATTTTTATTACATTTTTTTCAGACATACCAGACAACAAAGTATCAACAATAAAGCAAGCTAAAAGTGAGGTATGTTTTATTAATGTATAAGCTGAGTTCAAAAGATATGGA
This sequence comes from Bostrychus sinensis, assembly GCA_020698575.1. NCBI lineage: Eukaryota > Metazoa > Chordata > Actinopteri > Gobiiformes > Eleotridae > Bostrychus > Bostrychus sinensis. The sequence continues at coordinate 28,090,697 of CM036251.1, read as the reverse complement.
AAGTTGTGTGGATAGGGCAACAAGGTTCTTATGATGTAATGTGTTTCATCAATTAAACCAGACATAAACACCTATCAAGCACAACATTATAACTGCCTGCCATCTACCTAATATGCAGCCGCCCTATCAGAACAAGCATTAACTTAATGTGAGTAAGAGTAGGTCATCTGTTGGATCAAACTACACAGGCCACTCTTCACTCTCCATTTCCCAATCACCCATTTGTCTAGCCATCACAATTTGGCCTTAGTCAAACTCGCTCAAATCATTATGCATGTCCATTTTTCCTGCTTCTTACACATTACACACTTTTTGTTGGTAAAGTTGATGTTACAAACAGGAAAAATGGACAAGCGTAATGTTGAAGTCAAATTGTGATAGCTAGACAACTGGGTCAGAGCATCTCCCAAATGGCAGCTTCTTGTTCGGTGTTCCTGGTTCACAGTGGTCAGTATCAATCAAGTGGTCCAAGGAAGGAACAGTGATAAACAGTTGTTAAGCATCACACGGGTGACCACGCTCAGACCAGGCCCTACAGCGAAGGAAAACAGAGTTAAAAACACAACAAAAGAGGACTAAACTAGAAGGCAGAGCGCAACTGAAGTTAATCCAAAGAAACTATAATAAACAAAAAAGACATCTCAAATGAGTCAAAAGCTACTTAAATAACATAATTGGGCACTGAGGGTAAGACTAATAATTAACACAATAAACCCAAACAAAGCAACAAACAGATAGACCTGTCTAATGTGTGTAAATGTGTGTGTCTGTGTAAATGTGGCAATGACCTTGACCCCCCCTAGAAACTGCAGGGCTGAGTACATCTCCAGCTGGTGAGCGGCAAGCTCGCATGGCCTCTAACCTCAACGGGAAATACTACTAGGACAGAAAACCTAAAGGACAGTGTAATGACATACAGGGCTTCATGGAACTTTGAAGCCCCAGAAAATATACCGACCTTTAAAACAGAATGATGATCAGAGCAAGTAACCCTAACGGGAGAGAGCTTAAATGACATTTAAAGCTCAGTGACTTTTAAAAGGAATGTACAATAGACTTCCAGATCCATAACATTATATATCCATAACATTTGATGATGTCACTCCCACAAAAATGTATTACACATAATTATTAAATGTTTGATTATCTATTTATAAATGTTTTACAGTCAACTACTCCATACTCTATTTTATTATTTGCTTCAGTTACATAAGAAAGGTCACAACAATTTTTTTTATACCTTGTTTGGTTTGTGTATGCTAGTATGCAGGTACTTGTATGTTTTGATTTGGTTGGCCTACAGTATAGGGCATTATTCAGCATCAGTAACATACATTGCTTTCCTTAAACCACACAATTACATGAACATTGAATAAATTTTTACTGGCACAGTGATAACTAAATCAGATTACTAAATTAGTTGTGTGTGACATATAGGAATACAAGAAGCCTACAGTGTTACTGAAGGACATGTGCACGGTCAGTAAAATGGACTGTAATATGAGCAACATACAGCAGGGAAAGTGGGTCACTTTTGGAACAATATTTATCACAGTGACAATGTGTTCGTCCCCTACTTGCCACCAGGCTGAGTTGTAGTCCTCCGGAGAACATTAAGGCATTAACAAGAGTAACGTGGATGTCTTCTCAAGTGGATTAAGTTTAAATGTTCTGTATTTTTATCTTCAGTCATTAGGGGGCAGCAACAGCTTGGACCAGGACTGTGCACCTAGCTGAATGCAATATAATTTCTCAATCATTATTTATGAGCAATTTTAAGTGATGCAGAAGCACTAGTATACACTGGATAATAGACAGTGCCACAAGGGCAGAGAGAGAGTTAAAAAATGTCTAAATGTCTCTCAATATTTTTAGTTTACAAACAGAATTGTATTTTATTATATTACATGGCCACTGTCTTCTTATGGACACGTGGGTTTGTAGCCATTATATGTCAAAAACTTCAGTGCACTACAATAAATATTTCCCCCGAATAATAGTATTACAACTACTACTAATAATGTTAGCCTAACCCTAAGTAGTATTAGTACTACCACTATGACTACTACTATTACTAGGGCCAAATATTCTTTTAATCATGTATATTTTTAAAATTTAACCTGAGTAAGAATAATATTTTTTTCCCTCAGAGTCTCACTCGAGTAAAAGTTTATTTTAGAAAATGTACTTAGAAAGTACAATTTATTAAAAAAAAAAAAAAAAAAAAAAAAAATACTATACAAAAAATAAGTAAAAGTTCCACCTCTGGGAAATGGATGAGCAATGATCATCCGTCACATGCCATATTTGTTATAGTAAACATTTTTTACAATTCTTTTGGCAAAAACCAGCATACATTCATGATGTATAATTCACACCGCTACATCACTGCAGTATACATAAAACAATAAGGCCCTCATTTGGTTCCAATCACCAGTGATGTTGGCTTTATATCCATATAAATCACTAGCTATAAAAAGGCTCAATCCTGGAAGCACATGCTGGAACAAAGAGAACAACACCATGGTTTCAAAGAAGAAATGAGTCATTCACAGAGAATTACAGTTGGTTTCAAATATATAGAAACCCCTCCTGAACGGATACCTGGAAATAATTGTTAGTATAAATCAGAGGTGTGGACTTGAAAGTCATGACTTGAACTCGAGTCGGACTGGAGTCACTAATTTGATGACTTTTGACTGGACTTGATGAAATGGCCTAAGACTTGAGACTCGACTTGGACTTGGGACTTGACTCGGACTTGAGCCCTGTGACTTGAGAAGACTTGATGCTTCTTGAAGAAATAAAAGTATGATTTTTTAAGTGTGCGAGAAACAATTAGCCTAATTAAACTCCTCGCGCAGTAATGGGGCTTTCTCTCCCTGCGCATGTTACTAGTGGGTGTTTTCTGATGCACATTTCAAAGTGTATTGAGCTGTAGTAGCACATGGCATTTTGACATAACGACAGAGGAGATTTTAAGCTTTATGTCAGTCTTTGTTTCGTGTTGATAGACTCAGAAATCACAGAGATACGGAGCGTTAAAGTTTTACAACCATTAATGATCTCAAATACACGCGCGTCTAATTATAACGCTCTATCGTCGAGGACTCGCGGACTTTTCACACAGTTCCTCCGATGTTTTACTCCAAACACAATCATAAACGAGTTATTTAATCACCAGAACTTAGTTTTAATGTCAGAAGGACGCGACGGAGCTGCTGCCTCTGTGACCCTCCCTTTCCTCACAGCTGAGAGCAGCTCATCCCAGACACAGACATGAGGCGTTCAGGTGCAGATTACGCTTAATAAAAACTAAAACAAAATCAACAAATAAAAAAAAATCTAAAAGTAATAAATAATCATTTTCAATAGAGGTCTAAATGCGAATATGTGGACTCTGAGAGAGACTTAGCCTCCGTGAATCACGTGACGCACACTCAGCTTTATGCAGGGGTGAAAGTAGATTTTTGCTTATGCCAGTACTATAACAAATTATGCCTACATATATATTTTTAATAGCAGAAAAAGCAGATATACGAGGTTGAGTATGAATCTTGACTATAAATGAAAAATATAGACATGGCTTATACAGGGTTTAACAGGGTTTGAAAACAAATCAAACACCCTATAAAGGCCAACACACACCGGATGCACGTCAAAAAATACGCCCCTATTGTTTTCTATGAGGCGCACTGCGTGGCTGAAAACACATGGTCCCCTGTACTTCTGCAGTAACAAAGATGGTTCTCTGCTGTGTGTGATACAGACACACAGCTGTAAACACTGAGGGACAGCAGCTGCTGCTCGGGGGGACACAGGCAGCAGCTCCCGACTCCTGCTGCAGTCAGAGCATGGGGAAACTCCTTTCTGTTGCTAACTCGCTAATAACCTGCTATAGACAGGGGCAGCTCCAGACAAATATCATTGAGGGGGCAATGGGGAGTCCATATTAAATAAAGAGGGGGCAATGAAATTCTGATGCAACAATATACACCAAAAACAATAGGCCAATATCAATAAGCAAAATATAAATTACCATTAGTATTGAGCAACAGTTCTGTCTAGACCAGTGGTGCCCAACCTTTTTTGGCTTGCAATCTACTTTTAAAGTCATCAAGGCCAGGAGATCTACCTTTATTTATTTTTTTACCCCTTATTTCTATTAAACATGGTGGGCATTTATCAGGGTTATTATTTTTGCAGTGGTTAAACATGAAAATAAAAATAGAAATAACCACTTTAATAAAGTCACATTTTATTAAACTAAAATGATAAACATTAATTATCAACTCAGGACAGGAATAACTGAATCTAATAAATGTAGCATTTTTGTCAGTGATATTTACAACATTCCATCATTTCCTAAAACAGCTGATTATTATGGATTATAATAGGCTTACTATATTTAAAATTATGCCTGAATTAAACTTCAGTATCAATGCAGCTTATCATCAAAACTCAGCATTATTTTAGTAACATTGATGAGTGACAGGAGCTCCATGGTAACGCTCAGGGGAGGAGCTTGTGAGACTTCTACAAAGTCAGCTTTCCTCACGCACGGCAACAACAAACTACTGCAGGACAAAAACAAAGCAAAAAGGTGACATACATCAGGCTCTGACTCCGTCCTCACCTGTCTCCTCCCTGATACCGCTGCCTCTCCTCCTGTGTGTGTGTGTGTGTGTGTGTGTGTGTGTGTGTGTGTGTGTGTGTGTGTCTGTGTGCGTCAGCTCCATGGCAGTGTTCAGAGCGGCCGCGGAGCGCGAGCCGCCCGCAGCCTCCACAACAGAACTGAAGTGAAAAAACTCTGATTGTTATTAAGTTGCTTGTATTCGGTTTAGTTCGTAGCTCGTGTGGTTTCCTTGCGCTTCCGCGGTGTCTCGTGTTTTAGAAAGAATCTCAGACTGATCCATCATTCAAAAGCCATAGGCAAATGACTTTATTTGGAAAGACATGGCTCCGCGATCTACCCGCACTGCTTTTACGATCGACAGGTTGAGGACCACTGATTAAAGCCTTCTCAAGCGTTTGGTGTAATTTTAGGCGGCACTCCAGGTGTGGTTTGGGCTTAAGATGCGCATGCTCAATGCGTTTGTTTAAAGGCCTCGATACACCAAGGCGACTCCCAGACTGCCACCGATAAGACGGAGCGACAGCTCGTCTCTTCTCGTCTCCTCTCGTTCCCTCCCGTTTCCTCACGTCGCATGACCTTTTTCCCTCTTCATACACCAAAGCGACAACCGACCTAAAGACCGTATCTTGCACATGCGCGTGATGTAATTACCCCCCCAAAGCAGCAGATGGTGCTAGCCAGTGAACAAAGATAAACGGAAGTGACACAATGTTTGTGGAAGACATATGCATGTAGCGCGCCTTGGTCTGCCACTGTTCTCAGCTTGTTTGAACATTTGAGAAGCGTGATAATGGCCGGTTTGGACATTGTTTTGTGTTTAGGTGCCACTGATCTGTTACTTGAAGAAGATAACTTTCCGCACGGAATTGCGAAGAATGCAAAAATGGTGACAGTATGCTGCCACAGCGGTTTTCGCCTCTTGTCACTCCGTCACTTCCGTTAAAATTCCCGTGAGCTGATTGGCGCAGCAGCTGTAGTGCTAGGCCTATCAGAGCGCTTTGTGCCAAAGACCAAAGACGCAGATTCAACAAGGCTAATCGGCAGAAAACTAGTCAGACAGCCTCCGTCCTGGAGCGATGGGGGCAGACGGCGCATACATATCAAAAGGACAGAAATGAGCGACGTGGAAGAACCGTAAAGACGGCTTCAGATGGGCGATCATCGCCTTGGTGTATGGAGGTCTTAATGTGTGCAAAAGCTGCAAAGACCGGCCGGACAGCTGATCTCTTTCTACCTGGTACTGCGTACCCCCTCTAAATCTTATGCCGGTATGTAGTACCGGGCCGTACCGGCTTACTTTCACCCCTGGATGCACGTTAACAGACACAATGAGTTGTGATAGTCCATTATCTATCTACTATTTCTACTATTTAAAAGGGGGTATATTTTGCAAAATTCATTTTTCTGAGCTGAGCCTTCTACCATGTTATAATGTTGTTCCCTAATCAAAAACATACCTGGAGTTGTGTTTTTCTTGAGTAATCCTGTAGTCTCTGGCGTAGAGTTTTGGAGGCTGCAGAATGCTCGGTTCCACAAACCACCACCTCACAAACTCCCACCCATTCCAGGAAGCACTGACCAATCAACAAGCCCTCTAATCCAGTCTGATCTCATTCATTTATCAAAAAAAAAAAAAAAAAGTGTACTGTTCTGTTTCCACTGATTCATCATATGTAGCTATTTTTAATTTTGTAAAAATGGCAACATACAAAAAGGAGAGAGACATCTACGTAGGAGATAATAATAATAATGCATTGGTCTCATAATAGCACTTTACCATGTGTCTACGAGTCCCCTGCCACTTTAATTAAGAGCAGGGGTGGAACTCTGTGGAGCGTCTGTGGACATCAGCCCAGAGATTGTTTTTCATGAAGCAGAAAACCATCAGGATCAAGGCCAAACCACAGTCAGGGGTAAGCAATAAAACACAAAGATGTCTAAAATCTTGGATTAATTAGAACTAACAAATCAACACTGATTTATTGGTTAGTTTTAATCTTCCTTCTACTTGATTTTATTTTATTTTTTTAAGAGGAGAGCCTTATCTCGATCTGCAGTATCTTAACGCTGGAATCAACAATGGCTCTGTCAGACACTAGGGATGGTTCTAGACCACTTTTAACCTGGGGGCCACACTGGGGCCAGCCTTTTTACCAGGTGGTATGTGACATTTTGATGTAAACCAACTGGGACCAAATGGGACTAAAAATAACTCTGGTATAATCTTTGCAAACATGATAAACATATCTTCCTTCCCTTTATAGTGCTCAAATAACCCTTGAAACAAGTCTACAATATAATGTGTGAGTTTCATGAGGCATTTAGGACACTTGAGGGCACAGGCTCACAGTTACAGGGGCACTGGCCACCCCTGGCCACCCCCTAGAACCGCCCCTGGTCAGACAGAAGACACAAAGCTGGTTTGAGTCCCTTAAACTAAGGAGCTGACAGAAATGAGTGTAATAGTGTTTTATAAAATTGTGTTTAATTATTTACAGCTGCTTCTGCGAGCATAGACATCTGCCAATGCATTTGCCCTGTTTCACAGTACTAACAATATTGCGCAACAGACCTGGACTCAAAATAGACATCTTCTAGTTCAGGAGTAAATATACTTTGCAGTGAGCCACAAAGCTCTTATATCGCTTAATAATAAAGAATTAATAATTTATTCCTTTACCCCTTGTGGTTAGAGTTAGTATCTTCTGGCATTTCTCTATTCACACCAAAAACTAACAAATTTTCCTTGGCCTATTTCTGAGTTTTCCTGAAAAATTAGAAACAAACTAACCAATAAAGAAACCAACAAAGCAATTCTGGCATTAATACCACACTCTTCAGTTGTGTACTAATTAAAACAAGTGGGTTTTACAAAACCAAGTCAGTAAAATATCTTTATAAAACTGGCTTAATTTCCAGTTTCAGAAAAAGCTTCCTCAAAATATTATCTTTTCTAATAATATCCATTTGTAAAAGAAATACTAAATCTTTTATTGCTCTGAATGTAAAAAAACATTTATTTGTGCAAGCAAGATGTTGGTAAAATATTCTGTCAATAAAATATTTTAAATTAAATTATGCAATATCATGAAAATATATGAGAGATTTTAAGTCCTTTGTCTCATGTACTTGCTGCTCTTTGTCTTGGAGAATTCTCCTGCTCTTCCACAGTGCCCTCAGTCTTGACCAGGCTAGACTCTGATACCTGGTCTTTAAATCTCAACCAGACACAAGGATCATCATTGCTGTGCTCCCAGTAGTCCACAAACGACTGTAGCTTTAAGGCTGCCAACCTGAAACAGAGATCATTTGTCATTACATTTTCCACTTCAGTGTGGCATCTCCCCTTGACTCTTCTATTCATCTTACTTGGAGATACCCTTGCAGCAGGCCATTGAAATGGAAGACAGTGGGGGACATATTCTTTCCAAGTGGCGCGGGGTGCGATCAGTCAGGAGAACACAGCCACTCACATCCAGCTCCTTCAGGTATGGAGCTCCTGTTGTCAGGTAATGGATTGCCATATCTGTCATCTAAAGCAAAAATAAAAATGAAGATAAATTAAAGAATAAAAATATTGGTCTTCATGGACAGCCAATGTGCGTACCTTGCTACAAGCTGCCATTTTCAGTGCACTAAGGCCTCTGCAGTAAAAGGAAAGTGCCCTAATGGCCCGGTCAGTCAGTTCGACACAATGAGATATGTCAACGTCTTCCAAAGATTTTACATTCCTGCAGAGAATCTGGTATTGGAGAGAAATAAATTAAAAATGTTTATCTAGGGCTGCAACATTTTATTCATTTATTGTTATCTTATCTGTTCATAATCTCCCTTAGTGATAAATGAACTTTGAACTTTGAAACTGTATTTCTCCAAAACAATTCAAGTTAAACACAGGATTAACCTAAATAGTTTCATAAGGCATTGTAATTATGTTTTTGATTATTGGATATGAGCTGTACCTCAATGCCAGCGTCAGTGACAAAGATGCACTCAGCCAGAACTATCTTTCTCAAGTGAACTCTTTCCAGAGCAGCCAGGCCCTAAAAGCAAATGTTCCAGGATGCTGACAACAACATATTCAATTTATTTTCAGTGTATCACACATGAAACAGACCTGATCTTGGATGTTGCAGCCGCTGATGTCCAGTGAACAGATGGAGCTCTCACTCAGAAACTCAAGGGCTTTGTCGCTCAGTCCTCCACAGTAACTGAGGTTCAGATGGTACAGTTTGCACAACCTGTGCACATTGACATAACCAAGCATAAAGAATAACAATGTCTCTTCCTGCACTCTGTCCCCTTGATTTCCTGTTACAGCTTTACTGTCCTGTCATTACTGTGACGCACTGTACACACATTTGGTTAACACACATCATGCAGCCATTGACTCATTCACACTCGCAAGCATTCACAAATTCATGCAGAAGTGTACATAGATACTTGAGGCAAGGTCGGTAAAATGGCATATCCAAGGACACAACTGAGGTATGAACTGGGGGCACCAAGGACCAAACCTTCTAACAATGAAACAATTATGACACAGCAATTTAACATAATTCTACAAGCTTTTAAAGTATTGTTTTTGTCAGTTGTCTTAAAATTTGAATCGACCAGTCATATTAGCTATGTAACTATAAATCTTAATAAAGGTGTTTTAATTATTTAATGACTAAACAAGGTTAGACAGGGCTTATTAGACTGCTTGCCTTAGTGCAATCCTTTTCACAGCTGTATCAGTGATGCGGCTGCAGTGACTTATATTTAACTCTCGCAGTTTAGCTGACAACAAGCCTTCAGTCAGGTGTTTGATGCCTACATTGCCCACGCTGACAAAAAGAGCAGATAAAAGACACATTATGCAACATACATAAACATAAATGGTATTGTCTAAAAAGTCTAGTAATCAAATTTCTGGATGTAACCAACCCCCAGTAATGACAGTAACACACTTGTTGCACATGGAGATGTCAAGGTACTGCAGATGTTTGAGGGCCCCAATAGATCTAAGGCTGGCGTTATTCAGTCTGGTGCATTCTGCAGCGTGGAGTCTGCGTAGGCCTTGAGAGCTGCTGCATAGGGCCTTCCAGCTGATATCTGTTAGCTGGTTATTGCCTAAAACAAATTATTCTGAAGTACTACTACATGTTTAAAAAAATACATTAAAAAGTACTTGGAAAAATAGTCTTACCCTCTATGCTAAATGATCTGAGTTTGGCTACTTCTGCGATGGCTTTGAACGCAATGTCGGAAAGATTCGGTGCATCCAACAGAGAAATAGCAGAGAGATTATGACATCTGGACAAAAGAGTCTAAGAAGAAATAGCCCAATATCATTTTAAACCTTCTGTGGATTTGTGTATGATTCTCTAAGTTTTTGAACCAAACTTACCAAGATACAGCTGTCCGACAGAGTGGGCATGTCATTGATCACGATTTCTTTAAGAGAAGGACAGCCAGCAGAAATGTACCTGAACCCATTTACTGTCATCTGAAATGATAAGAGGTTGAAAATATGCGCACAATGGAATCTGAATCATTCTACTGGCTTAATCCCCATAACGTCAAGGGCTCATAAAGTGAAATCATATTGTACATCTGGAACTGAACTAATGCACATTCCCAAGGGTATAGGTCTTTTATGTTGCCGTGCATGTGTCTTGTGTTATAAACACATGGTTGAGTGGGTGGACCTCAGCTTGATAAACCCAGCCCAACCCATTCACTTGGCTGTATAGCCTGAGCACTCGCCAGAATCCACAAGCAACTCAGAGTGAGGCAGACACATATGAGAAACCACTAAGGAGTGACTACATCTATCCAAAGAGTGCTCCAGAAGTTGTGTTTGTTGTGGAGTAACTCTTGAACAGACCTGAGTGCAGCCGGACAAGTTGAGGTGGATCAAATTGCGGCATCCGTTTCCAGTTGTCAGGTACAGAAATCCTTGGTCCGTAAAGCTATTGCAGTAAGCCAGACTTAGATATTGAAGATTAAAGCAGTTCCTGTCAAAAACATGAGTTTTTTGTTTTTAATTTAGTCAATAAACATGTTTATGCATTGATAATATCCTTTTACTTCTGGATGCTTCAGACTTTACAATACTGTCCAAAGGTTTAAGTGCAAAAAATGCTCTGAACTGAAAGCTTGAATAAGTACAGAATTTTATTTAATTTTCTTATTGACATTTTCATGAAAGGCCAGCACTGGATACAGATAACTGCTTAGTGATCACTCACTAAAAGAAAAATGTATTAGTTTTAGATTTTATTGGTGACGCAATGGAAATAGCATTTACTCCTGAAATACAGGAGCTTAGAGTATCTATATCTGTACTATTGCTAGGATAGGACTAGTGCTTTGGCAAAGATCTACTCTCTGAGTGTTTTTTCCCAGCAGATTTTTGTGTATTCTTCTTAAAAAACCTTTTAAAAAGTTTTTGCACAGCACTGTATGAAATATGGCATCCAATATATAGTACTGATAAGATAAGCCAGTACGTTAATTATCACAGCTCAAATCTACCAACATGATAATTGTACAGTCTGGCAATGTTATGAGTGCCACATCTGCTTTGTTTAATCATAGCTGATGCTGGCCAAAATGCTTAAAAAGCTTTTAGGCATGACAGGGAGGCTGTAGAAATATTGAGACTTCTAGGATTGAAGGGAAAAAGTAGCCAATAAAATGAGAGGAAACTTGTGATCATGTGAATAAGATGTGCACAGAATTATTCTGTATACGTCTACCTAAGTTCTCTCAGAGCTTGGTTTGTGATATTTGTGCAAGACAGATTCAAGTAGAGCAGACTGTGGCAGCCTTCAGTGAGTTTTTGGACCATCACATCCTGTTAATAAAGAGACATAAAGATTGTGACCTTGCTTCAACAGACTTCTGTAAGCGTAGTTAATCTACATATAAGTACTGTATATACTTACTGTAATGTTCAAGCACTCTGACAAATTGAGCTCTTGAAGATTGCTGCATTCACCTGAAATACCACGATGCAAACACAATGAAAAGGTTGCAATTCTCAGTAAAACGATTCCATCACAGCAGAATATACATTCCTGATGTGTTCCAATCTCTTACATAGCATGTCACCTTGCACTTCTTATACTAAACTAAAACCATCTGTGTTTTATCATGTTTTAACACTGTTCACCTTTGACATATGGCTTCTGTTTTTAAGACTTTCATCTCAAAGTTCCAGACTTCACTGACTCCATCACCGTTGGGTTCAAGATGCGGTTGACCTGCCCATTGCTCTTAGTCTCCTTGTTTTTTGTGCTACTCCCATGCACAGAGGCCAAAAAAACAAACAAGGGCAGAGGCCTGAAGGGGGCCCGGCACAAGCTTGCACGGGACAGGTATGACTGCATGTCCTTTGTTTACCTTAATTCACCTATATTTTATTGAAAAAGCATGATTTATGTTTATGTTGCTTATGTGTTTTCTGTGTCAGGGTACGAGGTGCTGGACGTCACAGCAGGTCAGGTTCATCCAGACTGGTGACACCAAACTGCTCAGAGTCCACAGAATCTGGAGAGGTCTTCATAGACTGCCAGGAGAGACACCTCAACACCATTCCTTCCTCCCAGGCCTGGTCCAAAGAGCCCAAACACCTGCTTCTTGCCCGAAACAGAATCAAAGTCCTCCGCAATGGGATATTCACCGGTTACGAGGGTCTAATCAGTCTGGACCTCCAGCAGAATGAGATCTCTCTTGTGGAGGAGGGGGCATTCGAGGGACTGACCCGTCTCACCACACTACTGCTGCAGCACAACCGTCTGAGTACCCTGAGTGAGGAGACCATCATCCCCATGCCAAACCTCAGATACATGCGCCTCTACGATAACCCCTGGAACTGCCAGTGTCACATGGACAGTCTCATACGGACTCTTCAGGTCCCTAGCAACAGGAACCTAGGAACCCACGCTAGGTAAGTAAAAGTGATTGCTTTGAGTGAATGATTTGCTTGTTACTGGATCAATTCAGTTTTAGCGAACAGACAACAGACAATTGGTACACAGTGGCAGAGTGGTTAGCATGGATTCTGGCCAGATCTTTCTTAGAAATAAAAAAGTGGTTCTGGATGTCCTCATATTCAAACTTTCACCAAAATAAATATTTCCTGACCAATCAAATCTTTTCACTAAATGTATGCACTGGTGCTTGTCTATCCAACTGCATTTAAATGTGTCCATTTGTTCCACCCTCTGAAAATCCAACTTAAATTAGCAGGGACCAGACTAATTCTTTGTACACAACAGAAGAATAATTTGGTTCTCCCTAAATACAAAGGTATATTTGTATAGGCAAAGTGTCCAAAGTAATTGAATGTGAGAGTGTATGGATGTCCAAGTACTACAATATATCCCTTGCAATTAAGTGCGGTTCAATGACTTATAAGAAAATACATCATGGAATATTAATAAAGTTGTTTATGATGCCATTGTTTGAATGTCATTGTCACTATTTTTGACAGATGCGAAGAACCCGTTTGGCTCAAAGGCAAAAAGTTGAAGCAACTCGATGCTGAGTTGTTGTGTAAAGAGTTACCACCTGGCGACCAACCAGAATTACGTCCCTCCATCTCTCCATTAGAGCCCAGTGGAATCCGCACCAAACCAGACGCCACTACAGTCTGCCACACATACCTTTACCCTCAAGTTCGGATGGACTGCAGGAACAAAGGTAAGTTTTGCAGCTTTGCAAGAGAACTGGGTTTAAATCAAGGTCTTGTTGCACAATATCATTTCCTACTCTTCAGTTTTCTGTCTGTCTTCAGAGTTTCTATCATCTTCTTATGTAACAAGCCAGTAGGGAAAAATATGTCTACACCCCTATTTCATGACAGTTATATTGAAGTGAATAACCTGCTTTTTTAAAATAATGTCTAGACACTGAAGTAAAAAATACATCTGGCTTTAGCAGGTGTTTTTAATCACACACTGGTCACTAACAAATTATATATCTTTTCAGCGTACTTGTTGTTAAATAAGTAATCTACACTAGAATTTTCCCAGAAATGTACATGACTAAGTGTCCTTCATCTTGTGTTTAGGTCTAACTCAGGTGCCCTTGGGTATCCCAGATGACGTTGTTCACTTGGATCTATCCCACAATTCGATCCGTCATCTCAAAGCCAAAGAATTTCAAGGTGCAAGGAGCCTCAAAACCCTTAATCTCAGCAGTAACAACATGGAGCATCTTGACACGGGTAAACACTGAATTTTTACTGTTTCTGTAAGTGTATTAGTCATGTTTTACTGTAACACTTCCTAAGGAGGGAAACTCAACACTGATAGTTGTTTGGCTCTGGCCGATGGATACCATGTGAACAGCCAAAAGGTTTAAAACTTGTTACGCAACAAGAGACTTCTGTTTCCAATTTTTCCCTGACAGCGGGCATTTTGCCATTTCATGTATACACTATTAACTTTATTTATACTAGGGTGCAGGCTGATAAATGACAGCACTAAAATAATGAAGGCACATTGGGCTGCTTATATCAGACTGTCTGGATTCAATCTGGTAAAATACAGTATATAGTTGCAATGAGAAAAAATTGTATAATCTTTTTTGTCTACCTCATAGCCTCCTTGTCTGGTTTGCTGCACCTACGTGAGCTGGACCTTTCCAACAACCTCCTCCATTTTGTCCAGTATGGGGTTCTCGAAGACTTGTACTTTCTGTCGCAGCTAAAGCTTGGAGGAAATCCCTGGGTGTGTGACTATAGGTAAGTCTATGATTTATAAATTTGAACAGGTAGCTTAAATTGTCCAGTATTTAGTAAAAGGGTCTATGCGATAATTAAAGGTCATTAGTCTCCAGTCTGGAGAAGCCGACAGGAGCAGCTACACGCTATTGACATTATGATTGCTAAGGTGGCCAATAAAAACACAATAAAGCTTCTAAAACTTAAATAACTACTTAATAATATCTCAATAATAATACAAATATAAATTATTCCACAAATTTTCCAACCAACAAAGAAAGTAACAGGTGAAAACATAATTTCTTTGGCTGAGGTAACAATAAATATTTTCATCATCATATCAATACTCTGCCTTCTGTTCTTTATATCTACACCCCCTATTTGTGTAATACAGTCCATCAAAATTTCCCGGACTGGGAGTGTACAACACTATAGGCCAGTGGTTCTCAAACTGTGGTAGTGGTACACTAGTGCTACGCAGGCTTCTCCTGGTGATACTCAGGTCTCTTTTGCAGTTTATGTATTGATTTAGTTAAATGTACCGCAGACAGCTTTATTCCTGTTTTAGTCATGCTTTGGTTGGGGCTGAAATTTAATGTTCATACAAATGCTTAATCCTGGTTTAGTGCTGGATTAGACCTGGTTTAGTTCTTGTTTAGTCCTGGTTTGGAACTAGTTTAGACCTGGTTTAGTCCTTGATTCAACCTGGGGTAGACCTGGTTTAGTTCATTCTAGATCATTCTAGGTACATAAGAATCCATATTTTCTGAGGTGGTGCTTGGCGTGAAATATCTGAGAATCTCTGCTATATGCTATTCCTTTTATCCTAAGACAATAGTAAAAGCATTTTCCCCCCTCAGCATCCACTACATGGTGTATTGGCTCCGTTTGCACCCGGGAGTGAAGTACTCGGGCCTGCTGTGTCGCTCCCCTCCTGAGTACACCGGGGAAAGAGTGGAAGAGTACGTCAATTCCTACAACAGAGGGTGTCCAAAAGACAAACAGTACAACCGACCAGATCCTGGCCAGACAGACCCAGAACTGTGGAACACCCCTCTGGAAGCACAGGGAGAGTTGGAGGAGGAGCTTGAGCCCAGTCACTTGAGAGCACCACAGAAATATGAGATCTTCAGACTGTCCTGATCACTGCGTGACCTAAAATCTGAAATGTTCTGCCCTTTTTAGTTTCTTACACCAATGTATATAAATGTCTGTATCAGATGGTGAATGATTGTTTGTATTTTTCATTAATTAAAAATATAATATCCAACCTAGTTTTTTTACTTGTCTCTTCATGATCTTAAAGGAATATACTCACTGACACATTTGAGACTGGGCCAGTTAAGAAAGGTGCAGCCACGCAGGTTGAGATGAACAACAAATGGACGGTACCTCTTCAAAATCTGCTTCACTTCACCATTTGTTATCCACCCCTTCTCTGTAGAGAAATTGATCTAATAGAACAAAATATAAGATTAAATATAACATTAGAAAGCTTAGAATAACTTATGTACACAGATTCACTTATTACACAGGAGCATTTGTAGAGATTGTCATCACTGTAGACTGTAGTATGGCAGTCCCAGTCTTTTTGCTTAGGAATAAAGATCAATAAATATTGTGTACCTTCTTGTTTTAGGGAAAAAAGGCATGGTAAAAAAGCTATGCTAACAACTAGAAGGTATAGAAAGTCAGCTAAAATAATCTACAAATACACTATATTGCTAAATGTATTAGCTCATCTGAGCCAAAAGTATTAGCTCATCTGAGCTAACAGTGTATATACTGTATGTCACTTGCTACCCTCAGTAATGATGGCACAGCACTCACCTGACTCCACAGTGCACTTGACTGAATTAGATCCCTCCATGTGCAGCACACTTCAGCACAATTCAGCCAGTCTCGAATACGCAGGAATCTAAAAATCTGACAAATTAAGATACAAGTCACTATAAATAAGGTGTATGATGGTTGTTCCCATATGAGTACCATACACCATACAGATATGAGTACTTAAAGACACACTGTTGGATTTCGATTAAAATTTTCATAAATCAGGCATAACATTATGACCAGCTGGCCAATATGCAGCTCCATATACAACAAATTCAGACACATTTTTATCTGCGCCACAGTTAACATTAGCAATTTGAGCTACAGTTGCTTTTCTGTTGGATCGGACTACATGAGCCAGCCTTTGCTAACTATGTGGATCACCTGTCACTGGTTCATCACTGTCCCTTCCTACTGACCACTGCAGTCCGAGAACACCCCACAAGAGCTGTAATTTGGGGACAATCTGGCCCATTTGGCACTTGCCAATCTCCCTCAAATCCTTACGCTTACCTATTTTTCTTGCTTTGAGGACAAAATGTTAACTTGCTGCCTAAGTGCCAAGAAGAAAAGGGAACATGTTAATGATTTCAACCATCAGTGATCATAATATTATGTCCGATCATGCCCTTTAATCCTTACACAGTGGCAATGCACTGGATTCAACACTGTGCCTGTATCTATGAGCCCTCGGTTGTTTTCCTTTATGTAAGGGACATTTTTTATTGATGGGCCATTTAAAAAGCTGCAAATTTAAACTGGGAATGTAAACTGTTATTAGAAACAGAACTGATTGTTACTTGCAAGAGCCCCTAGAGGACACAGTTGTATTGTTGTTTAAGAACATTTTTATATCACGTGACCTTGATATTTACGAACCATACACAGATTTCAGAGCAATGTCCATATTTCAAATGGTTTATAAAGTGTAAAGACAGCGTGTACTAAACAACATTTGCTCAATACCTTTACAGCTTGTTCTACTTTCATCAACAGTGATGTCCAATCAATAACTAGCAGGGGGAGAAACTTTTTCCAAATAAATGCGTTTTATGGGATTATTCTCCTTCAAACTGTAGTTTCTTTGTTTGGGTAAAAACAAATGCAGTGCTTATGCTATTTTTACAAGGTTGCTAGGAACACACATGGATTTGCTTGGTGATATTGTTGTACTTATATAAAAAAATTATTATACAGCCCTTATTAAGGCAGGGTTTAGAAGTGCCAGTGCCATTGTACAAGTCTGATCCAAGTGCACAGGCATCCTTTGTCTTTATCCAAACATAGTCAGTGTAGTGGCTCTATTTGTCAGGTAAAGTACTTGACATAACACCAAATCTAAATATGCTGTTTGTTTTAGTAGCAGATGTAAAACCAAAACTGACAAGTCAACTAAAATAAGCTTCTCTGAGCTGAAGCAACAAGATAAATGTCCTTGCTGTTTTGATAACCGAGCCAAGAAAAGCTATACAGTAATTACCTAATGTTTGTATTAAAATAAACTACACTGCAAAAACACAATGAGTAGGCTGCTCGGTATACAGACCTGATAATGAAAGATTAGAACGTAATGAGGTACAAATGACTAAAGCAAGGTCAAAGAGAGTGGGAGGATGTTTACAGCAAAGTTCATTTTTTCGAGTGTTATGCAATAACGATGATCTCATCCCGGACAGAGGACTGGAAAGTGGGGTTGCTATTCTAAACTTGGTCCCCATCATTTCTCAGTGTGGAAAATACAAAGAAATCAAGCCAACAACAAACTATTATATATAATGAAGAAGATGTACCTTCAGGGAGAGGCAGCTCGGAAGCTTAGAGAGACCATCTTTTCCATGCTGGGGTTTACAGCTCATTTCACCAAGTGACGTCAGATTATTGATCTGAAAAATACAGTTATTACAAGCACCGCTATTACAATATGGTTTGGTCTATTGTGCATCATTGCAGAGACCATGTTTTTTACTGGCATCTACCTAGCAAAATAAAAAAAATGTATAAACATTATTGTGATGACACTTAAAGGAGTGAAATTTTTGTTTGTCCTCTTTGGCAGTTGTAGACACACAAAGTCATTGAACTTCCACTGGGCACTATGGAGAGCTGAATCAACTGCAGACAAAATATAGCATTTTTCTGATTTAAATTTGTTCCTATATATACTATGAACAATAAACTATATACTTCATTTTACACATTGCACTTTTAAATGTCCCGTGTCTAGTTTTAGTCAGCATCTTACATCAAACACCTTTTTCATGTGACTTTTAAGGAAGCATGGATGGTCTTATGTACAAAACTAGCTATGTGATTCACTAGTTATATTTAGATACATACCTAGCCTTGAATAAAATCAGCTGCTTCTCTGGTAAATTGTTAAACAGTATGGTTTATTCTATTCAACTGTATACTTTTTACAATCCACATATAAGACATTTGACATTTAGGAAGATGGCCACAGTGGGACAAAATGAGTCATAGTAGTGGGGATAAACAGAAAAACTATTGAGAGTAATGACTTACAGCTCGGAAACACTTAATGTACTACTTAAAGTGTTTTCTTTGGCCATTTAGTGTATAAAAGCAAACAAATGTCTAAGTGCAAAATATACAGTAAAGTGTCTACTTACCAAGCTGCTTCTTCTTCAGCAATATCACCCAGCCATTTGGAAATTCCTGCAGGGACATTCTTCTCAATGGGCTTGTTGGTCATTGTAATCTATCCTGTGCCGTGAGCCCTACAACAAACATACCTCATACTTTATTCAGTAAAAATAAACTCAGGGCTTTATCTGTATTCTATAACAGTGGAAAATATGAAATGTGAAATGCTGTCTTATTGCTTCTATGGTCTTGTATGAAGCAGAGTTTGGATGAGATAGTGTCAGTGACACAGGAGTCTGCATTGACAAAAGAGAGGTGAAAGAGGATCTGGGAGGTAGAATTACCTCTAAGCACACGCACTTAGGAAGACTGATGTGGAGAAACATGCAGGACTTTCATTGACATGGGTCCCATTTCATTTACAGTCAAGCGAGAACACAAGTTTAAGGTCAGGGATGTAGTTATTCAAAAACACAAGAACACCAAAGCCATGGCAGATGTTTCTGGACATTCATTATTAAAAGACTTGGAACTAAGAGGTATTTAAGCCATAATCATGTACAGAGCTCACTAAACCCACCACCTGTGTGTCTAATTTCCAAATAGCAGCAGCTGTCCACAATTAACTCTGTTCAGAGTGAAACTTTCATTGTGTTTTTACCCAGTCTTTTTTTTACAATTTTGAATGGTCATTTAAAGTTTTGATAGACTAACACTTCATAATAACAACACACTAGAAAGCATTATTACATTTCTATTAACAAAGCATTACATTACACCTTTTAGTAACAGAGGTTGTTATTAATGCTTAACTCTTTAGTAATACGCTCAGATTAATCAATTATAAAGATCAGTATTCATTTTGTATAACTAAACAGTTTATTCTTTAAATTATTGCTACATTAATGCTTTGATACTTGTTACTTACTTGTTACTTGTTACAAAGGGTGTAATGATACGTTTTTGCAACAACACTATATGTATCATTTGGGGTTGTTTCAATATGATTCAAGAAAGATATTGGCTGATTTAGAATGACACAATTTGACAGGATTCAACACTGTCATATGGGAACAATTAATACATAATAACTTTTTGACAAAAATGATAAAATATACATTCAAAGCTAGCACAGTAGCTGTTTACGTCATGCAGGTAGAATGCAAAACATTTTTTCATCAAAAGTGCAAAAACTACATCCAAAAAATGTTAATTTAAGATTGATTTAACACATTTTAACACATAATATCTAATATTGATATAATACATTGTTTTCTGAGTATATAGATTTTATATCAATATAAATGTCCTGTAAGCTGATACAAATCACAAGGTGATGCATATCAATATACAATAGTTGGATCGCAGGAAAAAAAAAAAAAGCGACACATCAATGTAATAATGATAATAATGCACTGGTCTTATATAGCGCTTTTCTAGACACTCATGCATTATTCACTCACTCCTTAGTCACACTCAGTGACTTAAGCATGGCTGCCATTCTGCGCCTACAGCCCCTCCGACCACCACACAATCATACTAACACATTCACACAGGCAATGCCATAAATGAATTGTTATACCCCTACAAACCAAAGTTTCAAGTCGACACTGCCATGTCACTTCTGGGTAGGTATGGAATAATAATGCTTTCAAACACAAAAATAAAGGGCTGCATAATATTTTAACGTGTTTTTGTTATCGCAATATCCCTCACCACAAAATTCGTAAAACAACTTGTAGTCAAGTTGTTGTTTCAAGTTCTAAAATAGCTCTTGTTTATGTCTAAATTCAGTCCTAGTTTAAACCCTGTTCAGTATTTCTTTATATTTTGTAAATTCAATTTTTTACCCTCTCTCTGTATTTAATTATTGCAAGTAATACTGTTAGTACAATAATTGAATAGGTTATAGCTTTTGCACATTTTTACATATTAACATAGTGCAGTCCTAAAAATACGGCAGAACAAATGAAAGGGCCAAAAAACAATGTTTACATTGATATTTGTTTTGTATTGATATATTGTTGTGTGTGTTCTTGAAATTGACATTACAAGAGTTTTTATAGTGTGGTTATCTGTGTCGTTTATCGCTTTATTTTTGTTATTGTGTATTATTCAATACTTTTAGAGTACTTTAGCTTTCCTCAGTCCTAGGCATGATTAGATTTCATAAAGGCATACACATTGCATATTTATATTCCACAATAGCTTGGGTTTGACAGTGTGACATCATGTTTCCTAATCAGGTCAGGCTACATATGGCTTGGACTGGTTTGAATCTGGAGCATCTTTAAATACCAACCTTGGCCTTGACACAAAAACTATGAGGCACAAAGGCAACAATGACGACCACCTGACAACATAAGTTAAACTTACACATGTGGCAGATGGCATTTCCACTGCCCCCTCCTCTTCATCAGCGCAACCTCTGTAAAAAAAAAAAAAAGCACCCTTTCTTAGTAAAGGAACACATGCAAAAGATAGTGTAGTAGGCGACAATCAGCTTTACAACAATTCAACATTCACTAATTGCTATAGGAAGAAATGAAATGTTGAAATGTTTAAAAATCGTATTTGGGAGTGGATTCAAAGTGAAAACAGCTTCTATAAACTTGCCCAGTGTTGACAACAATCAAGTCTATCCAAGGTCTTTTGTAGCAGCCAAGTATCATGGCTTGAGTTATTACAAAGGCATTACTGTTGCTCCTGTTCTGTCCCAATAAGTCAAGTAAGTTAGACAGTTATGCCAAGCCAATGGTTGATGAACACTCCAAACACAAACCATGTCCCTTGGTTGATTCTCCTTGAGGCCATGACACTTCCTCTCTCTTCTTCTCTCGTCATTTTGTCTAAAGATCTCTATTTAGGTAATGCATTCAGTATTCATGCTATTGACCACAACATCAAACTAATCTTGTGGTGGAGCCAATCAGAGGCACTCTGGGAGCGGCCAAAAGGTTAAAGGTCATGCCAATTATGTACAGCTGGCGCATTGGAAGCACACAATTCAGACTGTACTTGTGAGAAACACTTGGACAATTTCAATATGTAAGCTTTGTTTACTGTGTTTTTACTTTATTTTTGCATTTATGACAAAAAATAAATTGTCATAACTGGCCAAACATTTTCAAGGCTTTTTCACTTTTTCACAATTTTATTTAATTCACCACAACAACAATAGCTACTATTCCTTCACCTTAGAGCAGGCGTACTTTCCAACACTAGTACGCCTCTCCATGTTGTATCATCACCCTCTTTGCGGGAATCCAAAAAGAACATTTCCAAGTAAAGAAGCCAGAAAAAGTGACTAGTTCTAAAGATCCCCCAAAAAAATTCCTCTGGAAAACTGCATGTTGATGTTGAACTGTATGTTGCGTAGTAAGCTCTTGGTATTAAAACATAGTTAGAAACTAGCTTTAGCAATTCAAACTTCACAACCTCATGTAAATATAAAATGTATAATCAAAAATACAGGACTCTAGAGTTGTAGTGCTAATATTGTTTTAATATATGTTTAACATTAGTACATCCAACTAGTTCCTACCTGTTTCCTTTTACAAAGCCTCTCTCCCTTCACTGCCAGGACAAGGGGATATACTGTAATGACAAATCAGTGCTATCAAATCAGAATTAAAATTGTATGATCAAGGAAGCCTTACACATCAATGTTAGTAAATAGACAAAAACAATGGCAAACAGCAACCCCACAAAAAACCCTCATATAGAAGCATCCTAGTATTCACCACAGACCTGGAGTTTTGGATTCCTCTCGACTGTTGACAAGTGGTCACATAAGAAGTTGCTCTCCTCAAAGACAAATAGGTCATAACTACCTGTAAAATCACAAACAACTTCATAAAACCGAAGCTTTTTCCAAAGACTAGGCAACTGACTGGTGGAAACCTGCTCCAAGACCACACAAGAACAAGGGCTGAGAAGCTGCAGATGTTATTGACTTGAAAGTGAGAGTGCTGGAAGATTAAAAAAAATAAATAAATAAATGAAAAGCCTCTATGGTCCCAGCACTATACATTTAAAAAATATATCATGAGAAGTAACAATTACTGTGTTTTTTTATTTACCCCACTTTAAGTTTGCAATTACTTTGCTTGAAATTCAAATGGGAGTGTTAGGTCATTATATGTACCTAAATACAGTATAAGATGGGTGAGCTGTGGAAAGGTTCCATTTAAGGCAATTTATTAGACGTTTTTAATGTAGCTTAAAAAAAAAACAACAACTGTAAAACCTCTTGAGCTAATGGTGTAAGGTTATTGTGGGGTCATCATGGCTTTAGTTGTTATTGCCTCTTTTTATGACAAGGGTCTAAAAGAACTGTACCTCTCTCCTTGTTCCATAAATAGTTAGCTACAGGTCAAGGAAAACCTGTGAAAGTGAGCCCCCAAGCGTCCGTCTTTGAGGGAAACCAGACATGGTTCTCCTAATACTCTGCTGATGACGGGCTTCTTGTACTCTGCCCTGAGGGCGATCATGGTTGCAGTTAAGCTTTTGTCCAACTTACAAATATCACATTTAAAAATTAAGGCAAACAAGAGCTTGTCACGTCCCAATTACTCTTCTAAATCTATTTCAGTTATAGTTTTGTGCGTCATATCCTCTGCTGTACTATAATTAACGGATTAACGTGAGCTAGTGTCCGTATTCTGGATTCTCCGTATTAGCATTGTATTCGTATTTAATATTTGATTAAACGTTGCTAGGTTACATCCTCGGCCTTTTTACTGCTGGACAACAATGCGTGCCAGGTGAAAGTTATGCAGTATCAGAACAAATGCAATCCCGTTGTAAAATATTTTGGTGCTGTATGTTATGTCATATATTATGTAAATATATATGTGTGTAATATTTATCAAGACGTATAAGAAAACAGCGTACTCGTTGCTAGTGTATTATTTATTAATTATAACAGAAACTCTGGGAAAGTTTTGCCCGGCCCCAGTGATCAGCTGACCGGAACAACGCACGAGCGCTGTATTGACAGCTAACTGACCTGATGAGACCAGTTTGCAGAGTGCTCAAGCACCCAAAATGAGTTGAGCTTGTAGTGGTTTAATAGCTCCATGGTAGCGCCTAACAAACCTGAGAAATTCGCTCGCAAGGAAGTCTTCACGGGGCGCTCCTAACCTTACCACTTTAGCTAGATAGCTAGCTAACATAGCAGCATGGGTGATAGCAGCATCACTCCCCGATTTGGCAACATGAAGGCGTTGCTTGGAATAGTAGCTGGTGCAGGCGCCTCTTATGGCCTTTACAAACTTATAAGCGGAGGAGGCTTTAGGAAAATCAGGAAAGGCACGCTCAGCGAAAGCTCTGCTGTAAGTAAAAGTGAGTCTGCTGAAGTAAGCCTACAGCCTGGCAGCCTGTTGGCCAAAGTGTCCGGACTAGATGTTATCTGTACCCGACCTGTTACCTCAAAGAGTGTGGATGTTGCATCAGGTAAGCATCACTGATGGCACAAGGCTATATCAGCCTGAGTCTCCTTAACTTACAATATACACACACACATATATATATGAATATATAATATATTGTATTATTATCTTGCTTGATGTTACGCACTTAAAAATGCAATTGTATTTTGTCTTTGTATCGTCATTATTTATTAGGCAACTTGGAACCCCAGCACTTGAAAATGCTGCTGTCTTGCTTACAGACCAGCAACAATCTGGATGACAGATGCCACATTCTTCTTACTTTAGGAAATGCTTCTGCCTTTACTGTAAATCAGGTACCCTGATGCATGTTTATCAGTTGTTTATTCATTCATTCATTCATCTTCTTCCGCTTATTCCCGTTAGGGGTCGCGGGTGACTGGAGCCTATCCCAGTAACTTTGGGCCTTTAGGCATAGTACACCCTGGACAGGGGCCAGTGAGCTGCCAGCGAGCTCTGTATCTCTCTGACACAGAGACATACAGAGACAGACAGCCATTCACTCTCACATTCATTCACTGGGGGTAATTTAGAGTCACCAATTTACCTAACACATTTATCAGTTGTATTTTTCTTTATTTATAACTACTTTTTATCTCCATCCATCCATCCATCTATCTTCTTCCGCTTATCTGGGACCGGGTCGCGGAGGCAGCAATCTAAGCAAAGATGCCTTTGCTTAGACTACTTTTTATCTAGGAATCTAATATTGCATGTTGAATTGCATTATAATATAAAATAAATTTATTCATGTTGTATTATATTGTATAAACTTTGTGGCATTTTTTTTTCTTTTTTCTTACTTTGATGATCCTCCAGAATTTAATCCATGAATATGAAGGGATTCCCATTATAGCTGGTTTCCTCTCTGATGCTGCTCCAGAAGTCAGAGTTCAGACTCTAAATGCTTTAAATAATCTCAGTATGAACATCCAAAACCAGGAACAACTAAAGGTATTTTACCTTCTAAGATATCATGCATGCTTAAGATATCACATCAAATGTACTATTCAGTCTATGTAATTGTATTCTTGTTCCCAGGTGTATGTTCCTAAAGTTTTAGAGCTTATTGAGACGTCACCAGTGAATTCTGAACTTCAGCTTAGTGCACTCAGGCTCCTGACAAACCTGTCAGTCACAGACAAGCACCAACACTTGTTAAAGGATTCTATCAAGCTTTTACTTTCTCTGCTTGTTGTGAGCACCGAGGCATTACAGGTAACAGCAGAATAACACACTTAACACGTTTTAAAAAGTTGAACTTGAAGGCTCCAAAAAACATTTATGCACATTTTTCCAGGTTCAGGCTTTGAAAGTCCTTGTGAATTTGTCTTCTAATCCAGATATGATGGATGACATTGTTCAGGTCCAGGTAAAACTATTTGCAGGATTCAGTAGAATGATACAGAATAATACATTTTAAAATCACAGATCTGACCTTGATTTTTAGCTATTGACTATATAATGATTTGCCAATTTAAGAAATACGTTTTATTTTTGTGTGTTTTTTGTTCCAGGCACCAGCCTCTCTTTTACTGCTGTTTGACCCCAGAACAGTCCCAACTGTGCTTCTGCGTCTGTTGACTTTTGCAGGGAACCTAAAGGCATGGCGGCCCTCTGCTCAGGTGGCAGATGAATTAAGGCAGAAACAGGACTGCCTCTTTCGGCTCATGTTAGATGAGTCTTCCCAGCTCCACAGCAGAATGCTTCCTCTCCTGTCCCACCCCAATGAGGAGATTAGGATCCAAGCTACACGTGTGTTCACATAAACTGCTGCCTCTGAACTCTTTTTGATCCAGGAACAACTTGTGCTTCCAAGTAATTGCCAAAGCCACCGCAGTCAAACTCCCACAGTAAATCATGTCAATCCTTTCAAAATAGCATTACTTTTCATACCATACAAATAGATACAAATCATGCTACATTTAATATCATCATTATTGTCATATATAGTCATGTATTACTAATTCTCTCTCATTCTCATGACAAGAACTTGCCCTGTCCTCTTGAAACACTTCCTGTTTACCTAAAAGCCAAACACACTGCCATTTTTCTACAGTATGTATACCAGTATAATTTGTAAGGCATGGAGCAACTTACCGCTCCTGTAGATTTGTGTTGCTGGACACTTTAGCATGCTTTGATGATGAATGTACTACACTGGTCCTCGATAATGTTGAATTTTTTAAATAATTTCTAAAAACAATATTATTTTCAACATTAAAATTATTTCCCTCTGAAAATTCAAATCATGTGTTGCATCATTATCTAATGCAGACCCCAAAAACGTACTTAGGCTTGATCCAGGGTGTGGCTGTTGTATTTCAGACTACAAATAATTCTTTACTCCCCTGTGGAAAGTGCTTGAGGAAGTGGATGGGAAAAGGATGTTTGCTAGTTTATTGAGCAACAAAGTTTTCTTTTATTGTTACTTTTTAGGCAAAACAGTACCAGGAAAGATTTGAAAGAATGTCGATGGATAGATAATGGCAATGTTTGTTATACCGTATTTATTGATTATTTTTCTAGAAAGTAATTTACTTATAGAAAGAAATATATTATATATTATATAACATATTATATAATATATATTATTATATATTATATAATATATTGTAATTGTTTAATAAATATTTATTATGAGAATACTTTTTTGTGAAATTTTGGAACCCTATTTTTGTAAGCTCTATTAGTAAAAACCTATGTGTACAGTAGATATTACTTTTAATTTGTGCACTTTCAAGCTATTTATATGATTAAAGCTAGGACAATTAATTTGAACTATTCAGTTATCCATAATGTTTTATTATAACTCAAACATGATATCACAAAGTGCCTTTAACTTATTTAACATAACTACTGTACTATACACAACTCTCTGAATTATAAAACAAAAGACATCATTTGAGTGGATGTGTGAACAACACTAGATTCTTTATACAACTAAACATTTTTAATTACAGATTTTTTTGGTAACACTTGATAATAACCAAACCATAAAAAGACGTTAAGCATTAGTTAAGAAACCAGAGATTTGTAACTAGTTACTTGTTCATTTAAATAGCATTCTTCCAACATTAAACACAAATGATAAACATTGTTACTGACAATTCCTGAGTAATAAGCTCATATAAAATAAAAAGATTGTCAGTATTAATACTGTGGCTTTAAACGGTTTATTTAATAATTGTCAATTACACATTTATTCAGCCTTTATTTACTGCTTAATAGGGTGAGTTGTTTGTTAAGATTCTCAGTCTTCCAGGCTGTCACAACATTTTGACTGGTGAGCTGTTGTAAAGTATATAGTCCATTTTCACTTTAAATTATTTATTTATAACCTAACATTTCTTATTGCTTTACTAAGTCAAAGGAAGGACATATTGTAAAAAAAAAAAAAAAAAAAAAGTAATGTAATTGTAATGTAATTGTAATCTTTGATAACTAGGTTAGTTTAATGCTTCAAAACAAAACTAGAAAAAAAATTAATAAAAAATTAAACCATATATAAGCATATTTCCGGTGTGGGGAGGTAGAGTGAATGGATATTGCTCATGCTGACTTCCCACTGATAGTGCATGTAACGCTTTGTCTCCCTCCCTCTTCCTCGCCCACGGTGCCTCCTCCCCCTTTGGACTGAACGAGATGGCCAGCGCCGCTTCATCCTGAGCTCAGTCACAGACCGGAGGGACCCGCCGCCGAACACAGCCCCAACCGAACTCACCCAGCCTTGACAGCGATGAACAAGCGGTACTTATAGTCCCACACGGAGCTTACAACCACATCATTACGCCTCCAGGATGAACGGAACCGCCGCGACCACCGCATCTGGGTCTTGCCGTTTCGCCCACTATTTTGTTGTGTGTGGACTGGACACGGCTACGGGCCTGGAGCCAGACGATGGAGCGGGTATGTCACAAAAACACGACCGGAAAACAACAGCAAAAATGCGTAAAATAAATCTAGCCTACTTAAGACAATAAACCACGTAAAGACCACTTAAACAACGTTTGTATGTGGAGTGGGATGACGAGTGATTTAATGGTGGTACGACTCATAATCTTTAGCGCGATAATCACAGTTCAATAATGCGATTTAAATGAGCTAAGTCAATTATATCATGCGATTATACTCGTTTTTGACACATTGAAGTAGTTAAGTCAAATTAAAATGACAGTTGAGGTCGATTTTTATTCGGTTTTTTTTTTTTTTTATTTTTTTTTTTTTGTACATTGAGGTAAAGAAAATACACAATAGCTGTGATTTTCCACTTTGCCAGATTTTACGCACCATTTGTTTTGTCTTTATCAGCCACTTAATTTCTGCAAGTCATCCAGCCAAGCGTCTAAATATGAAGGAACATATTGTCACATACCAGAACGTGCCCAAGGTCCAGGGACTGTACAGTATAGAGGACAGATGGAAGGACCAGGCAGGGGTTCATGACTAGCCTGGATGTTTGTCAGATTACATTGCTCTGTCCAAAAAAAAAAAAAAAAAAAACCCATGGTAATCTGAGTAATAGCTGACTCTCTTCTTTTAATCTAATAGGCATCTCGTTTTGTGGTTTCAAATTCTGGATTCTTTGTCTCCGAATAGGACACATCTGTTCGATTTCATTGGTGAAATGATGCTGTGATTTTTAATGCTTGTGGGGGGTTGCTACGGTGAACACAGCTGCAGTGATGCTCCTTTGTGTCAAGTGTTTTTAAGGTGGATGTGGAGGAGTCTCTTGTCTTTGGTTTTTGTGGTTTATTAGTCAGGTTGGATGGATGGTGTTGTTTCTCTCTTTGTTGTTGACAGTCAGCTGAGGACATCTGAAATGCGCCCCCTCTGTGACGTCCGCACGTGTTCTGCTTTGTGCTGCCTTTTCTAAGAAAATAACCAAGCAGGTGCGCTGGATACCTTGATGTCATGTCCAAAATATAATTATGAAAAAACACGGCCTAACAATAGTCACACCCAGTTCTCCTTTGTAGACCCATATGTAGCAGTACCTCTGGGGATGACACTTTGTTCTTTGAAGTAATTAGACTGTTAAATAAGACTGGAAGTGGTTACATATAGTTTTTGTAAAGGGCACAGAGCACATTTTTCTTGATATAAAGCCTACTGTGGTCTAAATAGCCAGTTGGTTTGGTGATACCCCCTGCAGCGAGTGACAGCAACGCTGGTTTATCTGAGCTCCACCAATCTGCTTATGTAACATCAGGTCATCCTATACACTGCAGCAAGGGGGCTCTGCTTCTTCCAGTGGATTCAGAATGTGTGAGAATCTGCAGCTTTTCCCCTTCACTTAAGCTAGCGTTTATCTTCATGCACATTACAGCTGAAAGTGTGCATTGATAAGTAAGTATGAGGTCATACAGTAGCCACGTTCGTGTGTAATGGCTAAATGCCTGCAGAGACAATCTGCTCTTGTTGGCCTCTAAATAGATTCCACTGTGTTTTTCCGCAGCCTAATCAAATTTCACATGACATTGCCTGTCGGAATGTTAAATGGCCAACGCTTTGGCTCACGTTGGGCCCAATGATGATCCCAAAGTGATGAGATGATTAGAAATATAAAATATGTCTAAAGGCTAAGTCATGCTATTTCTAAGAACCAACCATTTCTTAGAAGCTACACTTTGTGTTTTGTTTACAGTTTACACAGTTGAAAACCAACCTATTGTACTATATTTCATTCATGCAGAATCCAAATCATTAGTCTGCGTCCTCTAAATGTTGGCAGACCTATGGTGTATACAATAATCTAAGTATGTTAAAATCTGTAAATTAAGTAGATAATAAGCAGATCTATCATAACACCTATCAAAGTTATAGAGAGCCATTTTTGTGGACAGAGCCAACAGTTACACTTATTTTTGGATCTTACTAGTATACTTATACTACAATATCAGTGTTTGCTCATAAAATAAGGTTTGCTTAAGCAAAGTGAATTCTTCACAATAGGAGCTACAGTATGTAAACAGCTATGCAAAAAACCCATATTTTGTTTGTTGTTGATTTTGATCAACTACTGTATATTAGAGCCCAACCGATAGGATTTTTTGAGGCTGATACCAATGCTGATATAATGGAATAAAAATACTGATAACCAGTATATGTGCTAATACAGTTTTACACTGAAAAAGCTATTTAAAGCATTTTTCTTGCTACTTAACATTAGCATTAACAATATGGTGTGTATAGCCCAGGCCACTTTATTAACCTATAAATTCAAAGCACCAACAAGTTAAGAATATAAATGTAAAGGTTTTTGAGAAAACCAATGGGTTCACTCAATCTAACTTGCTGTGCAAGAAGAGCTTGGGAGAGCTACAATATGCATTTGGAATTTTTATTTTACCATGTTCTATGCCAGAGAAATGAGCAGTTTTGAGCGTTTCAGGCCGAGATAATGCAATTTTGAATGTTTCTTATGAACTACAGTATAGGATATCCAAAGCCCAAGCTTGAAACAGTTGGACTCTGAGCTCACAGGACTACCCAAAGCATTTCCCTGGTGAAAATAGATCAGTTCATATTGGTGCATATCAGCCATAATTTTCTAACAGGCTATATCGGCCGATAATATGCTTTATTGTGTATATCTGTATATTTACACATTACACCTTCAATACAGGAGAACTGTTACTATAGAACCGTGGTACATATGATCAATATCAAAATCCATTTGCTGTTCCAACATTCCAGGTTTTTATATAATGTGTGCATATTAATAAAGTTGCGGAAATATATGCATCTTGAACATATTTCATACAGACAATAATTTGACATGGGGCGGGGGCAAGGTGGCAAACTAAGTTAGTGTTCTTACCTCCCAGCAAAAAGGTTGTGAGATCTCTCATCGGGCCGGCTGTCACATGAACTCTCTGGTGGACTCTGCATGTCCCTGTTACCATGGGTTCTCCCCTGGCGTTCTCTGGCTTCCTCCCACAGTCCAAAGACATGCATGTGTTAGGTGAATTGGCAACTCTACATTGCCCCTAGTGAATGAATGTGAGAGAGAATTGTTGTCTGTGTCTGTATGTCTCTGTGTCAGTCCTGTGACTGAGTGTCCAGGATATATCCCACCTAAGGCCCATAGTTGGTACAGGTCCCAGTGCCTGTGACCCCTAATGGGAAAAAGCAGAAGAAGATAAATGAATGAATGAATGAATAATTTGAGTTATTCAATAAACCTACTCCAAATGTCTCCTGTATTAATTGTGTATTTGTGGGAAGAGCCTTGTGCATCATATTCCAGAGCAGTTTAGGTTCGACTCCTGGCCTAGTTGATTTTGCTCCATGGCATTCCCCTGTCTTTCTCTCTCTGATATCCTATTAAACAACTCTCTGTCAAAGTAAGGCAAAAAAAAAAAAATCTTTACAATGTGTCTTTGTACAGAGCTTTCAGTGGGAAACCCTGTGGAGATGAGAGCAGGTTTTAATTGGGTCAGCCAATGAAAGTCAGAGTGACGTACACGCTGACGAGCTCCGTCCTGATGGTTATCTCGAAGGCCACAGCGGAAACAGCTTCCATGGCAACTGAGCACTGCTGTCCCTAGATGCTAACTTCGATTTTATCCTTGTAAAAGAACACAGTCTTGCCACGGTAACCCATTAGTCTCCCACTTTTCAATCTGAGTCAAGCTGGAGTAGTGCTGTCTGCCTGCAGCGTGGTTTCCTCTGTACGTCATGTTTCTTTGGGCAGACTCGGGACGTCACAACCAACACAAGGCCACTATTACACCTATCGCAGGTTTTTGGTGATCCATACATGCTAGCTATTACTTGTAGACGTTATTCACGATCTATTTTGCCATGCAGCGTTCAGCCAATAAGTGAATGTGGTTGAATCTTAAAAGTAGCTCATTTATTTTATTTTGCTCTATCAAAGGAGACAGAGAAAGAAGATATGCTATGGCAAATAGGCTAGTGCATCAAATACTGTACGTGCATTGCAAGTGCGCGCAATACAGTATACTCCATAAGCAGCAATGGACTTCAATTTGTCATGTATACTATGTAAATGGAAGAAACGTGGCTGTTATCTGGGTATAAGACAGACAATCATATCACACTATATTCATGCACTCCCTAAAAATATTTACTATGGCATTTTACAAATCTATATTTTGCTAATGATGTAGCAACTTGCACACAGTGAGATTTGGAAAGGTTCCCTTCTTGTCTGCAGAATGGATTTTGCAGCTGACAAAGTGATGCACATTTTTAGTCGGTGTCAGACAAGGTTGCTCTGTCCTTCCTTCATTTGCATTTGTCCTTTCATCAGATCCTTCTGTCTTTTCCATCCAAAAATGAAATTTGAGTCAGTGGTCTGTCCTAAACAGCATTTTTTCTGTTTGCCTGACAGGTGAAGGCCTTGAGCAGAGTCCTCTTCGACGGTCCTTCAAGTCTAAGGTCCTGGTGCACTACCCCGAAAGCACAGAGAAGAACCCCTTTAATAAGAATGCAGTTAACATGGTGAGATAAGCATCTTTTTCACAGCATCTAACAGAACAAGAATGAATGTCAGTGTGCAACGGAAGGTGTAGATGTTGACTGATGTTCGCAGAATGTATTGGTCATTGATTACTGAGCAGGTCGGAAGGTCAAACATCAGTCAGTGAAAAGTCAATTTTGTCTGCATTAGACAGCTTCCTTATACTGCAATGAAAAGAAGGGCTGTGCCATGTAACTCAAATTTACAATATTGCAAAGTACTGCTTATATCCTTAAGGTTTTCTGGGAGACATACCTTTACTCTTTACCTGTGGAAATAACAGCTTAGTTTATTGTTTATATTAATTGAATATTGATAGCTTTGACTAGTGGAAATCAAATCAGTTTGGGAGCAATTCAATCAACAGGAGCATCATTTGCATATTGTTTGTCATATTATTATTGCAGTATTCAATCAGTTGTTAGTTTTTCTCCTGGTATCAGCCTGGTACCAGGATTTCTCTTTCCTGATTGGATAAAGTTGAAATGCAGTCCAAGAAATTTATTTTTTAATTGTTGCAACTTGCAATAGCACATAAGCCCTCTGCATTTATGTTACTGAACATACAACTGAAATAAGTGAAAAGGGTTTACAAGCAATTGCTTTGTCATATATTTTTTTGCAATATTAAAAACTGTAATTGCATAATCCTGTTTTTTGCAATACTGTGCAGCTTTACTAAAATTATATTTCTAACAGAATATAAGGCTAACCATAGTGGCCTCAGTGGTTATACTTAACAGCTTATTTGTTCTTATGTTTTCCATAGCTCTGTATGCCCCGGGGTCTGTCTTTCCATACTCAAGCAGACAGACTGGACCCTCAGTTCCACTCCTTCACTATTGTTTTTGACGATGGCACACGTTCCTATGGGTTTGTCCACACATTCTTTGAGGAGGTGACCAGCCCTGCCATCATCACTGCCATGCAGACTCTGTACCAAATGCACCTAGTGGAGCGCCAGTCATCCTCTTCCTCACCTTCCTCATCCTCCGCCTCCTCTCCGTCCACCTCCAGTATGGACTCACTTGTGAGCAGCTTGGATGAGTCAGACGTTGAGTCTCTGGCGAGTGTTTCTCCATGTACTGGTTGTGTGGGTTCATATGATCCAGCCCGGGACACTCTGTATGTGTCCAAAGCGCTCTGTCTGCTCACCCCACTCCCCTTTCTTCAAGCTTCAAGACAGTTCCTCTCCCAGCTGCACCAGGCAGTGGCGTCCAACACTGCCCCGCCCCTTCCTCTGGAGAGCTACATCCACAACATCCTGTATGAAGTGCCCCTGCCTCCTCCAGGACGCTCGCTTAGGTTCCATGGAGTGCAGGGCCCTATTCTGTGTCAGCGGCCTGGACCGGGGGAGCTTCCTCTGGGGGAGTTCCCTCTTGGGGAGGCCTTCTCTCTGCTGGGGGTGGACAACATGGTGCAGCTTCTCACTTGTGCCCTTCTAGAGACACAAGTGCTCCTCTACTCACAAGGTACTCACACATTAAACTGACTTACCATACCAAATATTATTAGCAGACTCTTTATAAAACATTTATTGGACCAAAGTGCTGTAGACCAGCAATAAAAAGAACATAATTAAAATTAGAGCTGTACAATTGAATTTGCTGTTAAATTTTAATATTAATGGAAGAAAATTTAATTTTCAAATCACAAAGACCATTATTTATTTATTTTACAGTTTATTATTTAATTTTTAATTTACTGACTGGAGATTATCAAGCTATTTTAAGAGCAGCTTGTAAACTTCAGTGTATTTTTTTCAGTGCAGTGCATGTTTACAAGGCGTGATGCTCAACAAGTCAGTCACTACTGTGATTTAAATGGTTAAATTAAAA
Source organism: Bostrychus sinensis (assembly GCA_020698575.1). NCBI lineage: Eukaryota > Metazoa > Chordata > Actinopteri > Gobiiformes > Eleotridae > Bostrychus > Bostrychus sinensis. The sequence goes on along the minus strand of CM036251.1, from coordinate 28,056,124 downwards.
AAAATGTAATTCATATGAATTTTTGCAAAATCTACCTGACCTGGTTTATTTATGCTAAAATTGTCTTGAAATAATGCAGAAGGAAAACATTGCATAACAAATGCATTGCTTTTCCAAAATTGTTCAACCCCAGTTAACAATATACTTTTAAATATTAACTCATTATAAGCACTATGGTACAAACCTTAAGTGGTAAAACCACCAGGATAATGAGTCAACATATCACACTGTGTTAAAAGCCTCTTTATATGCCATTTATACACTGCATCCAAGCTAATGTCTTAAAACCTACCGCTGTTTGTAACAAGACAAAGACCCTACTTTACTTAGCAATTATAACAAAAAGCCCATAGTTAAGATGCACTTTACCAGTGGCTTACTATAATTAGAACACAATTAAAGATTAAGTAATAACTCATTCACTTTGTACTTTTGTTGTTAGCCAATTCAGAAATAAAGAGGAGTAGCTCAAACAAGTAAGCTTATTAAAATTAACCAGAAATAGTAAACAAGTAGCCAATATGCTCTTGTTTGATTCTGAACCCCTGGTAACAGGGGTTCTCTCCCCTGATTGGTTGAAGTTGGAATGGGATCACAAAAATGCACTCTCCATTTGTTGCAATATATAAACTCTGAACATCAGAACCACAAAGTAATGAAATCAATTTGATATTTATTTATTTTTTGTTTATTCTGTGTGGCTTTTTTCTTAAAGAAAAGTGTGTAAAAAAGTATGAAATAGGTATTGCATTTATTGCAGTATACTGGTCATGGAAGCATAGAATAGGTAGTAGAATGTAACTGCAACTTTTTAATTGGCTTACGTTGTAGGTACATACGTACTGCAGGGCACTGAGTCCAGAAAATGTTATTAAATTCTGCTGCAATGCATAAGGACGGGAGTTACTATGTTACTGAACACCCCAAAGAATAATTTGAACTATATCACTTTTTTCTTTTAATTATGCATGAAAAACAAATATTGTATCTGTTACCATATGCTAAATATTGGGACAGAAACTTAGTAGGCTATAGTAATAATATTTCAAATGGGTAAATACTCCAGTGCATTACTCAGTGATGAATGCTTGTGTTTTGGCACTCATTTGACACTCAGCAAACAAGAAATATTTTCTCAAGAAATGCAACCCATATTGTTTACATTTTGTCCCATTTTGCCCTGCTCTCAGATTACCAGAGATTGATGACTGTGGCGGAGGGTATCACCACTCTGCTGTTCCCGTTCCATTGGCAGCATATCTATCTGCCTATTGTTTCTGCTCCCATCTACCACCTCCTGGACGCCCCTGTGCCCTTCCTCATGGGCATACAGCGCAGAGAGGGAGCCCAGAGATCCTCCCTCCACCTGCCACATGAGGTACACTTATAAATAATACAGAATAATAGGAGAAAGTGTAGTGCAGTGCTTTTTCTGGAGGAATGGAATAATATTTTGGTATTGGTGTTAGCGACAAAAGGCTTTGACCAGATCTGTTTGCCTTTGGGCTGGTTCTTGACTCCTTGGCCCCTAAAATTTTTGGTCTTGTCTTGGTCTTGAGTCACAGTGTTCTCAGACTAGTCTTAGTCTAAATTAGTATGGTTTTAGTCTAAATTAGTATGGTCTTAGTCTAAATTAGTATGGTCTTAGTCTAAATTAGTATGGTATTAGTCTAAATTAGTATGGTCTTGACTACAACATTCACCATCTTTGTTGTTAATATGATGCAAAGAGTCCTCTGTTTTCTCTTTTCTCCATAGCCAATAGCAGGAGAATGCTATACCTCAAAACTGCCACTGACAGAAATTAAATTGCAACAATTTTCTCTCTGTGCATCGACTTGCTCTTTGCTTTAAGCTTGGTCAATAGACACATTTCCTCAAAGCTGGGTCAATCCTCTTCTTCCTCATTTTACAAAGCTGGATCTCCACTTTATGCTGCATTATTATAAATGCTCTTTGAAGTCTTGCTGCCCCAGAAAGACGGCACATAAAGAGAGCTTAAGGGGGGATGAAAGCCAAAACAGAGAGGGATAGAATAATGGGTGTTGCTTAATAATTAATGAGAATTAGTAATCACCACTTATTTCTTGTGTTTTAGAGTATATTTTATCATTGGGAAGTTTTGCCTAAATGGTTAAATAAAAGTGGCCTTTCTCATAACTGATCATTGTAAAGGAACACTGTTTATTGTTAAGCCAGCTTCATCCCACAGTCCAAGGAAATGCGTATATATGGCACTGAAGGAATTCATAATGTCTACAGGAAAGGAAGCTGGAAAAACTCAAAATATATATGTGATCTGGATCCACACAAAAAAACGAATAATTTCTTTTCTCCTCATCCGTGACCCTTCCTGAAAGTTATATAAAAGACAGTATCATTTGAGTTAGGTTGCTATCAGACCTGGCCTTATCACACAATGGTATTGACTTGGTCCAGACAGTGATAAGGATTCACACGAAAAAACAAAAAATAAACTAATTATTTTATTATCCTTTAATTATTACTACCCTTTCCTGAAAATGTCATTTAAATCAGACCATTACTTTTTGAGTTATATTGTTAACAGACAAACAAACACCAACTATAAAATTTGTAAAAATGATAATAGATTCATTTTTGCAGTGCCTCTCTATAATGGTATTAAAGAAAGGATTGCCACAGCACCATGGGGATATTACCCAGAGCGATAAGGCTGCAGAGGCAGAGCAGGGGTGATGTAACTGTCGGCTGTGCTCTGCACATCAAGCTTCATCTGAGGCTCCAAACTGACACAGAGGTCACTTCTGAAGGTGGAGCTGCTACTGACTGGGCTCTACAGCACTATAACACCAGGACAGCTATCTAATCATTAGTTACTCTTTTATTAAGTGTCTATTTTGTTCTTTTGTTCTTTACCAATAGTTGCAGATTTTTCCAATATTGACGTTTATTTCATATTGAATGTAGCTGATTTCTTAAATTGAAATGAGGTCTTCATAGTGAATTTATCGATTAACTCATTGGGGAGATAATCAGTAAACATGCTTTGTAGGGGTTGCTTACTATAAATAAAATGCTTATGGGACGGTGCACAGGATGATGATTATTTTCATTGGTCCAGCATGTGGTAGATTTAACCGCACACGCTAACTTACATATGCAGTCCTGTGGGAGGGATAGGAAAAAAAAGCCTCATAATTAAAAAAAAAAAAAAAATTAAAATACTCATAAAAAAGACTATGATCTGGAATACACATGGCATTATTATGACAGAAGTTAATTTTAGCACAGGTTATCAAATATAAAAACATGCATATCAATTGCAGATCTGACAAGAGAGCTCAGACACAAACATGGATAGTTGGTTTCTCATTACAGACAAAGACAAAATAAATATCCACATTTAGAGACTAATTAAAGCATAGTTTAATTTAAAAATGAGCAGTATATATTTTTTATATTTCATAAAAATTACCCTCACGTGTGCCAAGATATGATGTACACATGTTAACATGTAATCAAATATTAGATTTACTGATAACATTGATACAGTTGAGTTATTAACAATTAAAAATATGTTTTACATAATGGCTAAATTGTTTTTGTTTACATTTTTTGGTTTTGGTTTTAAGACTGTATTGCTGATCATCCAATCAGAGAAGAGACCATTGTTTTGATTTAGACTGTAGTCCCATTTCAAACCAGTATGAGTGCATACTGCTTACAGTACCTTTAAAACATCTTCAGGTTATGACTGCATTGTGATTGTCCAGTAACCACTGTTTGATGCATTTACTAAAATCTTCTGTCACTGTTACTTCAGGGGGGCCCACAACTGTTCATCTGTCTCTTAGTGTGCATTGATTTGCATATTCATTTGGCTTTTTTTTTTTTTTTTTTTTTTTTTTTTGCCAGAAGCCCTTCTGGTGCACCCCTTTATAGAGTACACTTGCTTGTGACCCCTTTGTAGCTGGATTGATGCATTTACTGAAATAATTCCTAGCTTGTTTAGTTTTCTGAACAGATGCTGATTTTTTCCATTTCTAAATCCATTCAGGCAATTGATCTAACTAATTTAGTTTAAACTGGCTACATAACAAAGACTACATCTATTAGCACTTTTAATCATTATCTTGTTTGGATAATAGTTGTTAAAAAATCTAATTAACTTTCTTCTTTCGTCTCTTTTCTTGTGTATCCCATTGTTCCAGGCCAATCTCTGTTTTGTGGACATTGACAACCACTGTGTTGAAGCCCCAGAGGGCCTCCCTGTGTTCCCAGATCAAACTGAACTCATCCAAGAACTAACTGAAATCTTGCTCCGTTTTGGCCTCCCTCCACAAGGGAGTGTGGTGACGAAGCCCACCCTGACCTCCCCGTCACCTCGTCTGAGCAGCCTGGTGCTGGAGGACCTGATGGAGGACAGAAGGAATGGAAACCTAGGGGGCGAGGAGCTGGCTGTGCTGGAGAAGCTGCAGGCTCTGGCCAAGCAGTGTGAAGGAGGGAAGATGGCCGACGCAGGAAAGACATTTGTGTTAGAGGGGGATGATGATGAGCTGAAAGCTTCCAAGCTGAACATTCAGATCAGAGAAGTGTTTGCTGGGCGATTTGCCGCCATGTTTGGCAGGTACGACCAGTTTGTCATCAACAGCTCTTTTGATTTGGACTCCTGGTTGAGCAACAGAGAAGGATCGTGTAATTTTGACAAGGTACATGAATAAGACAGGACTCACAGACACATCAGATAAACTCTGAGCTATCAGTGATTTGCAAACATCAAACATGTCTCATGTTGATGTCAGTTGTTGATTGATGTTTCAGGGTTCCTTCCTCTCAGTTCAGCCTGCCTCCCACTTGACTTTCATGTCCCGCTTCCTGGAGACGTCCATGTTTTCATCTTTTGTGGATGGGAAGGTGATCTCGCGGTGGGCAGACAGGGAGCCCATGCAGCAGTTGTTTGACAGTCGTCTGGAGAGAGAGCGACTGTACGACACGGACGAGGAAGACACATGGAACGGCCGCTACAGGAAGTGCACATCACTGCTTGAGTCAGGTACAGAACTGTTTTATATAATGAAATAACATGAAATTGTTCTGTTACCTGAGAAACATTCTTGGTTCTTGTAGATGTTATAATATATTTATAACTGCTGCTAAATCACTTTGTCTATCGGAGAGGCAATGCATCTGATATGGAAATGCAGTCTTACTCATCTAAGTTCTATTAGTGTAAGAAAATATCAAAATATTGATATTGTGATATTCTATTTGGCAATATTGTATCGATATCAGAAAAAGTTGTAAATATATTTTGATATTTTCTTTTACTGAAAAAAAAAACAGGATCAAACACAATATGTTGGCAGTATTTTTTATATTATTCTTTTTAAAATTACTTCTAGCAGCACTTTAATTTTGTTGCTTATTTGGAGAAAGACTACTTTATTTTTAAGAACATAATTTGTAATAAGAACAAAATTAAAACCTAGTATAAAATCCTCATGTGTCTGACCATCTGACAAATATAAAAAAAAAAACGTTCTACATGTATAGCACGCCAACTGGTCCATCAACTTTAGGCTTTGTGTAAACATTTGCTTGCAATTGTGTGTATATTAATACTAAGTATATCTTGTTTACATTGTAATTAAATCTTATTGCACTTGTATTCACAGCTCAGACCATTGAGCGTCGGCTAAAGAAGGCCGACCACACAGCCATACATCCTCACCTGCTGAACATGAAGATCGGTCAGGGTCGTCACCAGCCGGGCTACTTCCCCAGACTGCAGGCAGATGTTCTCACACAGGGACAGAGCACCAACAAGTGAGACTTTTCTATTGCCACTTATTTAAGTCACACACATTTCAATGTGTAAATTAAATATTGCATTGTCATTAAATGAACAGGTGGTCCAGTCGAGTGACAGCATCACGCAGGTCCGATCCCAAAAAGTCAGCAGAGTATTCAGGAGCAGACAGTGATCACACACAGGTAATTTTTAGGCACAGACTCAATGTTGTCTGGGAGATTATGTTTTTTTTTAATGGTATGAACCTTGAGGTATTAGAATATGACTATTATATTGTAGCTGTTCTGAATTGTCAAATTCCTAGATTAATAGGAACATAACAAAGGTTGTAATAATAGTGAAATAAAAACAAATACATTGCTTTCAGATTCATAAAGTCCTGACTTTAAAGCAACATTGTGTAAGTTTTATATTCTTTAAAATATATTCTTATATAATAGTATACATATGTAATACAAAGTGTTGGTGTTGGTGTAATTCAGTTCATTTTATCATATGAACATCATTACATCTTTATAGAAACCTCTTCTTGTTGTCATTGTGTTGTTGTTTTTATTTTGTCCTAAAAAGCAGCTATAATTGGCTGGCACAGATCTAAACTTTTTTGCTCAAAGACGCTTTGAATGTACGGATTGTAGTTACATTTTCGGTTTGGCAGCAAAACTATTTTGTGTGTGTTTTTTGGTACTTTCTTGTCTTGTCAGATCATACTGTATTATCATAAATCTTTATTTATCTTTATAAATGTTAACCTTGATCATCCCATTCACTTTTTAATTATGTTTCTCTACAGAAGCACATATTCATGAAGAAAAACCTCTCTCACTCAAAGCTCCTTGACCCGTCTCCTCAAACCATCACACAAACTCATCGAGAGTTCGTAGATGGACTGCTGAATGAGTGTCGCATGAAGGTTGGTATATTTCACTCTCTGCTCTTAATGCTTTTCCTAATCACTGTCCAGTCTATTAATGGAAGATTTTTTTGGCTATATAGACCAAGAGGATGCTGATGGAAAGAATGGGCAAGGAGAGTGTGGAGCTGTGTCAGGGAGAAGCTAACATCACCGGCCTGCAGGAAAACACTCTCATCCACGGTCTGTGTGACTTACTGGAGAGGACCTGGGGGCACGGTCTGCAGCTAAAACAGGTCAGTCACAGGCATTAGTGCAGATCACCTGACCTCAAAAACATCTACATCCTCGCTGTAAACACATCTACATCATACACATGAGCACACCAACATATATTTATGAACAAGTTACATAACAGTATTTTTTAACAGGGGAAGTCTGCTCTATGGTCCCATCTGCTCCACTACCAGGCGGCCCAAAGGAAGACAGAGGCACCAGCTGAGTCCCCAGGTCAGAGCTCTAATTAGGCCTGTCTGTGTCAGTTACAAATCAGTGAATTAGAGCCAAAAATCATGTTAGTAACATTTAACTGTTTACAGATTCTGAACAGAAAAGCTTTAATGATGTTACTCTGCACCTTAGAGGATCTTTATCACAAGATATGAGGTATGTAATGCTTTATGTACCACTGGTGCATATAGACATAATTGATCATAATATTAAACTGTTTGCTGCTGTTAGTCAGGTTGTAATTAATAAGGAATATTAATTGGTATGGAATAGTGTTTAAATTGCTATGTTTAAAACAGAGTTCCTATGTGATTATGTTTTTCTTTATCTGTCTGGAAATTTCATTTCATTTTCATAACCTTTTTTTAAATTGATGTGTTGTAATAATTGCTTCTTTGTTTATGTAATTTCCTGTTGGCCAAAAAGAAAAAAAAAATAATCAAATGCTCTGGACCTGAAAAATAATAAATCTTTGCTTTAAAGAGGTCCACACGCTTTCATTCTAGTTTGAAAAGTATAGTCTAATCCAGTGGCCAATGGGATCAGATTTTGAACTGCCTCTGGACATGATTCGATAACAACCAATTAGAAAAAGGATCATATTATGCCCACCCCAATGTTATAATTGGTTTGAAATCATTTTTACCAAAATGGATATGGCTTTAAAGGGAATGATTAACATAGACTATTTATGTCATTTTTTATAAGGCCAATGCACACTAAACCTGATTAGTAGCATCTGATTGCAGTTGGCTTTCCTAATTTCTTTAAAAACAGGAAATCTTGGTTTTATTTCAGTTAAAAAACGGTACAGTGAAAAGTTGCATCTTGTTCTGAGGTTGCATTTACAATATACCAAGACCTGATCATTGTAATAACACAAATAACAAAAACATTTTAAGAGGAGCAATATTTTTTTCAGTACTGTATACTTAAGAGCTTGCATTTAAAAGATTAATATGTTTCCTATATTTCCTCAGCTTTATTCAGACAATGAGTGAGGGCATGTCTGAGGTGGGTCAGGCCCGAGCTTGGATTCATCTGGCCTTGGAGAAGAAAATGCTTTCTCAGCACCTTAAAGAACTGCTTACGAATCAAGAACTAATCCGGTAATAGTAATAATAATAACTACTTGATCATGCTCCTGACATAGTTTAAGTTAAATAAGTTGACAATATTTTATGTTTGTGGTCTTACAGACAACTGTATAAACCACATGCGTTCCTACTCTGTGAAGAAGAACGGGAGCAGTTTCTCTTCCATCTTCTGTCCCTGAACACAGTGGACTACCTCTGCTTTACTCGAGTCTTTACCTCTATCAGTAAGTCATGAGAAAAAAACATATTTGCATCCAATGTTGCCTCTAAATATGATTTACTTATTCTCTGCCTCTTTGTGTTCTCAGGTATTCCATATCGTGTTGCTATAATACCCATGAAGAAACTAAGCATTGCCATGGCAACCGTTAACCCTTGGGTGTGCGTGTCGGGAGAACTGGGTGATTCAGGAGTCAGACAATTCCCTAAGAACACGCAGGAGATTTTTTTCCAGGTTTGTGTGATGAGTACGTTGTTTATTAAAGCGCAATAGGAATGATGTATAGCTATTCTAAGTTTATGCTTTCTCTTCCAGTGCAAAAACCTGGGCAGGCTGAGCACTCTGCAGCTGGGTCAGGAGAACTCAGGACTGCTGGCCAAGTGTCTCATCGACTGTGTCATGGTGTACAACGAGATCACTGGACACACCTACAAGTAACATTTATTCTTATTATAAATCATAATTCAGTAATTAGTATTTAGTTTGCAAGCAACATAAATGGTGTGCAGTCAAAGTTAGGCCAAAGCCAATATTCTTTGTAGCCTATATTTAATGGACAATGGTTGTTTGGCACTGACAGGATGGTTTTAGCAAATCACATGACATGCATGTTCTGTCAGTGAGTGGATAGAAAACATTAGTGACTGGCTCAATATTTGGCTGCTCTGTTTAAAGATGGGTACATACATATAACAGTAGGCTACATCACTAGCTTATTTGGACAGTGGTTTGTTGGTATAGAATGGCTAATTATACAACATGACTGATCTAGAAATATACACAAATAGTTCTAGGAATTGTACTTCCTCATTATTGGGTTTTAACTGATATCTACTGTACATGATGAGAGGACATCATTATATCACTATATCTATGCATCCTGTTAAATTTCATAATTACTTTTTCTGTGTTAGGTTCCCCTGTGGTCGCTGGCTGGGCAAAGGCGTCGGCGATGGCAGCCTAGAACGAGTACTCATCGGTCAGCTGGTGTCACCTGGTGGAGAGGAGGATTCTGGGAGATGGACGGGAACACCCCCAGAGCTGGCCTCCCCTTCTCAGACTGTGATGACAGTGCTGGGATCGCTTGGCAGTCGCAGCAGTACGTACTGACAATGAGTGCATTCTTTAGCACAATAGCTGACCTACTTGTTGCTAAATGACTACAATAGCACATTCAGCTCTTGTATATCACCTTTCCTGTTCTCAGTCATCAAACTATTTTTTTTTTTATAGTTGATCCTCACGTGTCATTCGCTTTAACTTTTTGCAGGAGTGCATGCTGTTGAAGTACAAGAGGACATGAGGGAAGCGGCCAATAACCTTGTCAAATACTTCCATAAACCTGAGCAAGAGGTTTGTGTCTGAAATACTGATTGTGTGTGTTCTCATTCTTTTAAAATCGATTAACCTTGATGTCTGTCTGGAGATAACATTTTAATTTAGGGCCCATAATCATGACATTTTTTAAAAATGAAGAACGGTACACTGTGTTATTTTTCCCATTACCTTCTAGAGCACAGGCCTCAATGTCAGACAAGCTCTTCATTTGAAAAACACTACTCATTATCTCACTATCTGTGATGGACCTCTAATACTCACAAAATGTACACAGGTTATTTACTTACTTTACTAGGAACATATTTTAAGTAGTCTCAATGATCAAGGAGAATCTCTAAAGCTGAAATCTGAGTCTTGAGTGCAAAAATAGTCCATTAACTTCCTGTCCCACTTCTGTTGTCCCAGAGGGGAAACTTGACAGTATTGTTATGTGGTGAAGGAGGCCTGGTGTGTGCTTTGGAAAAGTTTCTTCTCCATGGGTTGAAATCCAGCCGCCTTTTCCAGAGGAATGTGTTTGTTTGGGACTTTATAGGTAAGTAACACATAGAACACTATGCCAGTCCTGTCTCCATCTAGTGGCTGTGAAAGTGAACTCTTCTCAAAAATTACACTTTTTCTTTTTCTTTCTTTTTTTTACACAGAGAAGGCAGTGCTTTCTTTGGAGACAGCTGATCAAATGGGCGATTTAAATGGATCCACACAGACTAAAGGCCAACCTTGGGATTCGATGTGCCACTATGTCAATGCCATCAACTCCTCGCCTCGGAACATTGGAAAAGAGGGCAAATTTCAGCTGTTTGTCTGCCTGGGAATCAGGTGAGGCACTGCAAAAACAAAAAAAAGGGAACCCAAAGTTATACTTGGATACATATCATGTCCACACAGAAACTCTCCCAGTGCAAACCATTACTTTTTTGAACCATAGTGTTCATAGTATTTTTAATAAATGTGAATGCAACTAAACAGCAATGCAAAGCTTTGAAGTAAACAAAAAAGACATGCAAAAATGTGATGGCAGGGATAATAATGTTTCTTCAAAATACTGTCAAAATGAACACTTGGACTTATTTAAAATAAAAGTACTATGGTCGATAGTACTACAAATACATACATACATCAACGTAAGATAGATTTTTATATATAAGATTCACTATATTATATTATAGATCATAAATGCCTTTCAGCTTTTTATTTCACATTGACGTCACATTATTTAATATTTGTGTAACTGCATCACTGTGTAAGCCAGTTTATTTAGTAATTATTAAGATTACCGTGTAGTGTGTATTAACTGGGCAATGAACCCAAATATGTACTTTAGCCTTTTTTAAACCAATTTAATAGAGTTTGAATGACACTTGTCTTTTTTTGCAGGGACCAGCTCCTTGCTCTGTGGCTCCCTCTCTTGGCAGACTGTCCCCTCACAGCCCGGACCTATGAGGACAGCTCTTTGCTTCGGGACCGTGCTGCAGTCCATGCCCTGTCTCGCATCTTGCACACACTTTATGGGTTCAGCATCACCCTGGAAGCATCTTTGATCAAGGGGATTGACCTCTGACACTGAGAGAAATCCTGTGCAGCTGTGGAACATGTTGAATCTGAACAAACTGACTACACAAGTGAAGAAATGTACAGTTGGTGTATGGAAAAAGGAGTTTTGGGAGGACCTTTACAACAAAACCTGTATATCGCCTTGTTAATTACTGTACAGTAAATGTCCTAAACTGTACCAGTATTGCTCCTTTATGCTTTAGGAAATGGTTGCATTTTCTTATGCTTGTTTACACTGTGAATTCTGTTTCGTTCAGCAGAAATAGAGACTCATTCTTGTCACGTTCACTTTAGACATTTTTCATAACTTACCAATGCACTTTTCTTGTACCCGACTCACTGTAGCTCCAACTGTGACCATCCCTCTACTGCTGTAATGCTTGCTCTTGAATTTGAAGCTAACCCGATGCATGGCCAAAATATATTTTTGTTGATGTATTCATGTGAGCTTTGATGGAAATGTCCTGACTCAAGCCTTATTATATAACATTGTAAACTTTAGACTTTAGTACCTGGATAAAAGTATTGCTTTACTCTAACATGCTAATATCACAATTATGTTTGTATAAATCTGTCTGTTTATATTTTTGGATTTGAGTATTTGGGTCAGGAGTTTTGTGCTTGTCATATCCTCAGTTGGTCAAACACTGGAACCAAGCTGGTGGCCTGTTTGTGTCAGTCTTCATCACTGTCATCATTGTAAATAATTTTATTGATTTAATCATTACAATTGTGCTTGTCTGTTAAAATGGTGGAGAATACTGGTATATTTTCTGTACAAAGACATTATTTATGTCCAAATAAAAGCTAGGGTTTGTTTGGTCACCTGTTACATTTTTGTGAATAATTAGACACAAAACCATTTGAGAGAGCAGAGAGAAAAAATCTCAAAAAGATAAGTATTATGTTATGCTGCATTTTATTTAGTAGTTCACATTTGTAAAAATGCTGTTCCCTGCACTGTTAAGCAAGCACTCTGTTATCCAAAATGACAAGGCCCATATTATCTTTCAAATACTACAGATGGAAAAAAGCAATAATTGTTATTTATGAAATGTGTTGTTTAAGAATAAAGGTTATTAAAATTACCAATTGAGTGATGTGATATGCTGTGTGACTCAGCCTATTTATATGTGGATATATGTAAAGAACTCTTGCATAATATTTTTGTTATAGAATTGCCATTGCTCAGGTTGTATCATTGAGAATGTAATAGAGTTGTTATTAAAAGCAGGGTCTATAGGATGTGTCTTTTGCAGCCATAGTTTTAACAACTAGTTCACTACGGCTTTACCTGACTCGAACTTGAATCAACACAACAGAGTCTGGTTGTAGCTTTATGATAAGAAGCCAGATTCCTCTGTAAAACTAGGGGAAAACTTGGAAGACGCGCAACCACAACTGAGGAAGACTGACTCCGCTTCGCTCTTCTTTTATTTGACCTCTAATCTCGGTTGTTGTCACGCGATTCATGTCAACAAAGCGCATCTCGTCGCTAGACGCCGAGCCTCCTAAAAACCGTAGGCCTCCAGACGGGCCATCTGGCGTTTAGTAGTAAAAACTACAGGCCCCGCCTCTTTGCTTACATTCTCCAATGTGCCATAGCAACCGAGGCCGAGCCCCTGTTCCCGCGCAATGTTCCATCCTTATATGGCCAGTAGAATGCAGACGCACGGACACGTCACACGTCGTTTATGTAAATGGTTTGATTGAAGAAAAAGAAAAAAACCTTCTGCTCTACTCTGAAATGGAGGTGTGGATACAACGCATGCGCACTTTGTCCACAACTATCCAGTCCCTCCACAAGCGCCGACATCAACAAGAGAACGACTTACTGATGCGGGTTGATTTTCATATTAGTCACATTGTACCAACGCGCCATAAGGATTCGTACTTTATTAACTTAACTCAACTCGAGCAAGGTAAGAAACGATGGTGCATGTTTTTCACGCGTCTGCTCTGGATTTGGGCACTTGATGTTTTAGATGTCGGCTACAGTTGTGTTTTAAGATGCAATTCAAAACAAGCTTCGAGTTGTTTTAGAACAATTGGTGTCGTTTGGCCTGCAGCAAGCACAGCGCAGAGCCGAATGTGAGCAACCTTTTAAAACAATCAGTGAGCCGGTAAAGTCATCAGCACATGTAATAGACCAAATACATGTTTAAAGTGCATCAGACTGAGCTTAGCATGCAAACATGACGAGCAGCGGTGTTGTTGCTGGTCTGCACATAGACTCTGCCTTTGCAGTAAATGACTCCTTCTCTGGTGCCAAATTGGCACAAAGTGGATTCGTGTAAACTGTTGAAAGTCTTCTACATGTACCTGACGTGTTTCTGTGTCCACATTGAGGTTGTAACGCCCATAGTCTAGCCTATAACACATTTACGCGTGCTAAATAAGCCAAGTTGAGTCTCACGCCCACCCGCACGAGAGATGCGTCTCAGCACGCGGCGCCTCTGTCAACAAAACAGCAGCTCTTCGTCAAACCAGTGTAAAACTCGAACAAAGTTAAATACTTCGCTTTAAACGTTGAGACTGTGTAGTTATGGACGTTTAAAACCGCCCGCTTTGAACTTAGGACACATGTGTTTGAAGGAGGACTGTTGCAGTGACGCGGCTGTGGAATAACAAAGACTAAAGATCAAATTACACCGCCATTCTACAAAAGCTGCACCTTGGCTTCAAAAACAACACATATTGCTTCTAAAATGTGTTTGCTTTACTTTATTTTACGGAATGAAGTTGTATAGTGGCGCTAGAGAAGTGTTCGGTCGTCGAGTATAGGACGGTCATTATAAAATGGTTGCGCATGAAGCAGGTCGTGTGGCATGCCATGCTTCCTCGCTGGAGTGGGCGGTGAAATCGGCGACTCACACTTTTCTTTCGACAAAAATAAGTGATTTTCACATTTTCCTCATTAATATTTCACTAGTCTCTGTTTTCACGCAAGTCTTGACGCCTTTTTCGAATTTTGGTCAGTTTGTTTAATTTTTTACAGCTTTAGCGGAAAATCGCATCACACCCCCTTCTCCACGCAGCCTCCGCCTTTGAAGTGTGCTCCGTGTTGCCATGTTGAGTTGCGTCACGTACTGTATTCTGCTGCAGAGATCGTCTAGGTTTTACAGATGAGCTTCTCCGAAGTGAAAAGTGGGCGGCGGTGGAACACGTGTAGAGTAGCAAACTTCGTTGTAACGGTCACATTTGACCGAATTTATTGCAGTAAAATGCTTGCACTATTTGTTGCATTAAAAAAATAGGCTATAACACAGGCCTTACTACACGACTATGATTAGGTAGTCATAGTTGTGCAACTGTCTACTACTGGCTGGGTCATAAAATTATTAAAATTGAATGGAGATAGGGCACAATTATGTCATTTCACTTGTCTTTGTGCAGTATACAGTGATGCACTCATTGCAGTGTCATTCAGATATTGGCCTAGTTGGGCAATGTGATGTGATTTATAAATGTAGCAGATTTAGCACGTTTTCAAATTAGTGTCCTAGAGTGAAAAGTGTTTCCTTTGACTTCGTTGACCTTCTCAAATCAGTAATGATTGGAAAAATGGTCCAACTTCAACCAGACGGTATTTCCCCATGCAACACGCCCCGAAAGTATTTGATCGAGACTCCAAAGTGGGAGATCCTTCGTGTTTCGCGTGCTTTGGCTGCTCGCCGTGGCACCGCACTGTCAGAAGACCCCGAGGACTGATGGCAAGAAAAAAAAGCAGTCTGGGGGGCGCGGCTCACAGTTTTGCCGCAGTTCAGGTCTCCATGTGGTGCGCCGAGAGTTAAATTTGCCTAGCAACATAAATCATAATTCCTCTGCACATCCTTCAGCTTCGTAGATGGAGTCTGGATCCTCCCCATGACGTTTATTCTCGTACTTCGAGGCTCTATAGTGCAAAAATTAAACAGTGTTGATGCTGGAAACAAAGCATGCACATGCTATATTTTGAATTGTCAAAATGAAGCGTGCATCCTGTGCGCTCAGCGTTTTGACCTGATCTGTCTGACACGTTGTCTGACTGTTGACCTACTTCTCCATGTGGGTCAAAGCGAAGATACGCATCACTTAAACGCACTAAACTAAATATTTTGGCAAAGCGCTCCTGGCGTTATACATTTAGAATAGCCTAAATGTCAAAAACTACAGAAGCGCAGATCTAAAGGAACTTCTGTCCAAGGATGCTGCTGCTATAGTTGCGCGGTGCACGTTGAACTATGGCGGAGACGTAGACTAATGAATATTAATTATGTTTTTGCCCAGATGTTTGGCTTCCACAAGCCGAAAATGTACAGGAGTCTGGACGGCTGCTGCATCTGCCGCGCAAAGTCCTCCAGCTCCCGTTTTACGGATAGCAAACGGTATGAGAAGGACTTCAAGAGCTGCTTCGGGTAAGAGACAGTGGCACGTGGTTGGCGTCGAGGAGGGCCGCCCACCTGTAACGTTCGTCTATGTGATCGTTTTTGTGTTTTTTTTTTACATTACATTCATTTTGTACTATTCATATGCAGGTTGAGTGAAACCCGATCTGGTGAAATTTGTAATGCCTGTGTCCTTTTGGTCAAACGGTGGAAAAAGCTCCCAGTGGGTACTAAGAAAAACTGGAACCACGTGAGTAATATTTATAGCAATATTATGACATGGTCACAAATAGAAAGGTGACATTACAAGGTCACTAAGAGAGACCACAGGGTTTCAATTACATTTTTTTATTCTTTAAAGGTGGTGGATGCTAGAGGAGGTCCCAGCCTAAAGCTAACATCCCGGCCCAAGAAGATAAAGTCCATTTCAAAGAAAGCCCGGCCGAGCCAGATCAGCAGGCTGCAGAAGGAGCTCAAGAGAAACAGTCAGTTTGCTCTCTCTCTTCTTTTTTGTTTAGTCTTGTAATCACCCCTGCTGGAGTTAATTGTATGCCATGTGCCCACAGATTCTGACGCGCACAGCACTACCTCTAGTGCTTCTCCAGCTCAGTCTCCCAGCTACAGCAACCTGTCTGACGATGGCTCTGACACTGAACTGAGTCCTGGGTCCAGCCGCTCACCAGTTTTTTCCTTCCTTGATCTAACCTACTGGAAGAGGTATAGATCAGGCAAATACTGATGCTTTACTATACAATAATGTTTGTTTTGTTATAATAATAGTACTTTAACTTCGAGGTCAGCAAAGTTTCAAAATTACTTCTTAGCCTCAGTAAAAGTATTTTGAAGGTTCCTTGAGACCAGAAAGACTTAGCACAGCTCCCCAGATACATTACTAAATCTCAAAACTCTCAGTAATGGTCCATAAATCCATCCAATGACAGTACATCTGCTGCCAGAATAACACAACAAACATCATTTTCTAACTTTACCAAAACTTCACCATACGTCGGTATATTATATTTATGTGGATATAATTATTCTCACTGCATAAAAGTTCAATAAAATGTTAAAAATCCTCCCTGCAGTGTAATGTTTAAAACATTAGTCATTCATTGTTAGAATATAAAGTGCATACAAATGAGTGCCTAACACAGTTTTAGGAACAGAAAAACTTTATATATTTGTGAGCACTTTAGTAAAGGCTTTAAACATTGCTCAGTGCATGTACATTTGTATTTGTCTTGTGTCTCCAGGCAAAAGGTGTGCTGTGGCATCATCTACAAAGGCCGCTTTGGTGAGGTGCTCATTGACCCTCATCTGTTCAAACCATGCTGCCGCAAAAAGCGACAACAGCAGCGGCCAGAGGAGGAGGAGGAGGACGAGGAGGAGGAGGATGAAGAGGAGGACGTGGAGGTGGAGATGGGCCAGGGGGGAGCAGATGTTGGCAGGCAGAAATCCCCGACAGTTGAGGAAGAGAAAGAGATGCCAACGTGCGAAGACAACGCAGAGTCTCCTCCACTGTGTGTTACCGTGACAACCCCTTCGACCAGGAGTGTGTCCGTCACTGATGAAGGCTGGTAAAATCCAAACCTCATTTTGCACACATCTCTGAAGAAATCTTGAGGTGTTGCTTTTTCTCAAGCACTTACTGAAAGAAGTTGCCTCAGATTGCCTTCAATCATCAAGCAGCTCAAATACACGGTTGTACTCAAAATATTTTGAAGCTTTGTTTTATTCTGTCAAAACAGTAACTTATGGACTTTTTTGTTTTGTTTTGTCATATTTTTGTATATTATATTGTTAGCATCCCAATGATGGACCATTCTTTTTGGTGTTTTTGATCTACTTTAGATACAATGCTGGAGTTTTACTAGTTTGCTGGTTCATTTACAGGAGTTTATTCCAAAACGCAATAAATCCACTCCTCATACTACGGTGCAGAGAAGCGGTGCTACCTGATAATCATCACATGTAATTTCAACAATTTCCAGACATTTAAGCATATACTGTACAACTGTATGTTAAAATGGCTATTATAATGAAGTCACTGTAGATTTGCTTTCTTTGGTTCAGAAAACGATATCTCTTGAAATGGTGGTTATCTCGTTTTGGAATGAATGGCTCTTTACATAGACACACAGACCTGTACAGTTACCCTTGTGTACGTGTCTATTTATATCCACATCTATTCCTATCAAAGACTTTGTGTTTGTAGACCAGATTAACGTCTTTGTACAAATATGTGGGTTTCCATTTAAATAAGGCCTATTCACAGCTTCAACAGCAAATACACCAGCCTTAATGATAATGCGTTACAGACAGTGCTAGTGTTAATTCTGGATTGGTATTAAGGAACAAAAAGGGACAGTAGCTCTATTTATTGTGGCCTCAGCAACACATAGTGCATTTTGCATGAATGGCAAGCCCACTCATCCAAAAGACCTAATGATCTGATGCATGAGTACAAAATTGCATGGCCTTATATAAGCTGTAAATTTTACTTTTATTTTTGTTTTGTTTTTTAAATCAACTTTTCTGAAGTTTTAACTTATTTTTGTATATAAAAAATAAAATTGAGAAAAAATAAGTCTTGCATATTACAATACCACAAAATACCACAGCAAAGCCCACAATCGTTCTATAGTCATTCAGCAATATTAGTATCAGTGCTCTTTGTCATTCCCGGTCAGTATATGGTAAAAGACTTTATAGCATACATGCTAAATTTACCATAGCCTCTTATATACCACAAATGTGTTGTGATATATAGTCAAATATTACTTTATTTATCAAATAAAAGCCAAAGCACATTAAAATTCACCCTTGTCAACTCAGTGCAGGTTTCCATGGACACTTGTGCTTGTCCGAGGTCATTTGTATGTACGTTTATGGTATTCTAAATGAACACTAATGAAAGTTCCATACATGTGATATTGTTAGGAGCAGTGGGTGTGTTCTGTACATAAGGGGCTGGGTGAGCCACACGGCTCTTAAATGTCTTTCATTATTTATTTATTTTATATTTATTTGTATCACAGTATCCTGCTTAGATTTTTTAGATCTGTGTAGAATGGCTTTTAAACACATCAGAAATCGAATGTAATTCTTGCACAGACTTTGTTAACTTTGTGTAGAATTACTGGGTGTCAATATTTGTGAATTGTTGTTGTATTTATTTACTGCTTAATCCTAATCCTAACTTATTCAATACCAACACTCTGGATCTGTATCATTTAGAATTACTGCAACCAAACTGTACTTTCCCTCTTAGCTTGTAGCGTAAAATGTTACAAAATTGTAGATTACCTAACTTTAGACTTGCATGTTCTGTACTGCTATGCATTTACTTAGCTTACAAGTTAGACAAAGCTGTTTTGTATTTTTTATACTTCATGTAATTTTTTACTTGTCCCTTAATAAAAGTAATTTTGTGAGTTTTCTCGATCTAGTAAGTCACTGAATGTTTTTAAGAAGCATAATAATATAAATCAATTAAAAATAATACTCAGTAAGTCATTCTTATCATAAAACCTTGCTGCATTAATTAAATACCCTACAAAATGGTTAATACTATTACTATTACTAATAATAATAATAATAATCAAAATGAATATGGTTAAATGTTTTGTAGCCTATACTAGTGTATTATCTAATACAAACCCCTTCCCTTTATATGCGGCAATTCTGTACATGGATATAAATAAATAAAATCAACGTCTTATATAATACATAATACAACTGCACACTGTGGTAGCTAGAGGGCAGCAAGCTGTGGCGCACCATTCAACCTGCTGGGTTTAAAGCAAAAGAAAAAGCAAATTGGCGGTCGCGTGACCGGAAGTCACTGTGGATTGCTGAACGCTAACAAATGTTGTTGTTTTCCAGCCAGCTGATACATTTCTTTTAAATGTAGAAGTGTTTAACTGTAACAGTAATTTTCTGTTAAACATATATTTAGGAAAACCATCGTGGCAGAAATATAAGGTGAGAAAATTATGATTTATTGCTTGATTTTTTTATTTAGCCTAACACAAAGGTTGGAATATAATCTAAAAATAACCAGTGTAGTTGTTAAAGCTCCTTTTTTAAAAACCACACGTTTGGAAACATACTGCGCTGATAACTGAAGATTTACTTGTGATGTAACGTTAATTATTAAAGACATTTCAGATCCGTCAAGGCTGAGGCTACACATAACATGTATTTCATATTCTAATGTTCTAAGTGAGCATCTAAAGTTCATTTCTTTCCCATTAACTTGCAGGTTTAATTTGTAATCATGGCGGAGCCCACAGCCTCTGGCGTGTTCTGCAACAGGATGCTGAGTATGGTCAACTCTGAGGATGTCAATGCTATCATCCAGGCTCAGAGACATATGTGAGCAGCTCTGGTCTAAAGCTCAGTTATAACAGCTCATATTAAATACTGTAATAATGATAATTTGCTATGGGTCTAAATACTTTTTTATCTTTTCAGGCTTGACCGCTTTGAGAAAACCAATGAAATGCTGATTAACTTTAATGGGTTGTCAAACGTAAGACTGCAGCAGATGAATGAGCGTTTTCTGCTCCACACCAGGACCCTTGTAGAAATGAAGAAAGACTTAGACAGTATCTTTAGAAGAATCAGGTGAGGTTTACATACCTGTTAGTTTACTAACCAAATGTGAAAATAGTAAATCTTTTACATCTGTCTTCTCTACAGGACTCTGAAGGGAAAGATTGCAAAGCAGTACCCTGAAGCTTTTAGCAGTGAGTCAGCTCTTTTGTTATCATAATTCATATCAGCCTCTGTCAGTTTCCTTAAAGCTTTACAATACATTCAACAGATATCCATGAGTCACCCATTCTGGAGGATGATGACGATGAGTTTGACCCCGTGCCCCCCAGTGTTGCCATAACAACCACCACAGCCACATCAGAACAGAGCACAGAGTCATGTGACACCAGTCCAGACGTGATCTCGCCCACAGTGAGCAGGTGCTCTGAAGATCTGTCTCAAGAACCACCAGACACGCCTACCTCTGATGTCCAAGAGATCGCTGTCCTGCGGGATGAGGGTCCTGACTCTGTACCTGCAGAATAGAGCGGACTTTTAGTTGTTAAAAAATGCATTTTAGTCATTAAACCTGAGCTTTAAATGGATCTCAGTGTTGAAGGCCATGTTGTTTGTGTCAGTGAACTGCTTTTAAGGAGTTTTGCTTGCATTCTTTTTTGTTGTTGTCCACAAATACCTAAACTACAACTGCAAATGCTATGTGGAATTTTAAGTGTCTAAAGATGCCTAAAGGTTGTTCTAATAGTGATTCTAAACATATTCTGAGTTCTAAATGCATTATTTTATTTATTCTGTAAAAGCACTGTTATCCTGGTGATGAACAGTCAGAAAATACTATTTACATGGATCGATAGCTACATACATTTGTTAAATACACAATTCAAATCATTTTACAGATGTGTTTTGCATGCTTCAGTTTCTATTAGAGGTAATATGGTACTATACTCTGTAAAAATATAAAGGGAGTGTACAAATTATTTAAAAATCAAAGCCTATTATATAAATATGTTTTGAGTTGCTACCACTTATGTGCAATTGAGGTCTCAGACTCGTGCCAATTGTTGACATAGTTCTTGAGTTCTTATGAGCTGACAGTATTTACATGCTGTTTGAAAATATATGTTTTTTTTTATGAAATGCAAGAAAAGATAAATGAAGAGATATTGTAGAGCCTTTAATTTTACTTTTTTAACCTTTCCTTTGTCTTTAAAATGTTTAACACTCAAATATGGTACAGTTCTTTTTTTTTTTTTTTTTACTTTTGGAATTTTGGAAAATCTTTCATAAGGTAATTCACACAGTCATAGTAATTAGTATAAAATCCTAAGTCCTAAATTTAGAAAATTGAAGTAACAAAGCACTTCCAGGTTTACTACTCCCAGGTCACCTCAGTGACAGGGAGTGTAGCATGTTATATACCTTAAATCAAAAAGTCATAGGTTCAGTACCAGGTGTGGGTGTAGTAGTAGTAGTAGATTGCTGCAGTGCATACAAAGGTACTGAACTCATGTAAATTTTACATTAAATGTAACCAAATAACTAACCAACTAACTAAAAAATTATTTTACTGACTACTTTTATGCCTACTTGAGTGATATTATTCAAAAGAAACAGTACTTTTTCTTGATTTATTTACCATTCCACTGAATAATACACAATAATATCCAAAACGATAATTTCAGTAGTCGCTCATGTATTGGTTGTAAATTGTTGTTTCGCCTTCCCACCAGTCGAGGGCGCTAAGTTAAATGTGGCGGCCTTTGTTACCCAACCGTGGGGTCAAACGGTGCTGTTGCCGGACACGTCGCTTCGTTTGGCTGATTCCTGAAGACATGCTCTTACCGTGACAACATTTTGAAAGAAATGGTAACCATTTAGCATAGCTAGTCTCCTTTAGCTTATTGTCATACACGGCAACCGGCATCAGAACACATGACTTAACCATATGTGACACATTGTTTACTCAACATCAAAAGTATAAATTGTAGGAAAAAACGCTGAGCTCATGATAGACATAAAATGAGGAGACTAACTAAAAAGAAGGCACTGACTTTGGTGAAAGAGTTGGATGCTTTCCCAAAAGTTCCCGAGAGCTATGTGGAATCTACAGTTAGCGGTGGGACAGGTACAGCAGCACACCCAGGAAGTCTGTGTCTGAATTTGAATATGCAGTGGCTAATAATGATAATGCTTTTCCCCCTCAAGTATCTTTGATAGCGTTCACTTTCATAGCAATCCTCGCCTTTCTGGAGTTCTTCGTGTACAGACACACCTGGATGAAATATGAATATGAAGTGGACAAAGATTTTACCAGGTAAACGTCGGCCTTTAGTGCTACTTTTGTCCTAGTCTCTAAACAAAATTACCACTAATGACTCATTTCTACAGTAAATTGAGGATCAACGTCGATATTACAGTTGCCATGAAGTGTGAGTGTAAGTGGTACACTATATATTATCTATATCTAGTTCAAGAGGGGGTTAGGTTTTGAGCTTTACTTTATTTATACAGATATCGGTGCAGATGTCCTGGATTTGGCAGAAACCATGGTTGCCTCTGATGGTTTACAATATGAGCCAGTAAGGATGTCATTTGTGCAGATTTCATTTAATATGACACCCCACTTTCTTTACAAAATAGTTTTTTTTTTTCATTCAGGTAAATTTTGAGCTCTCTCCTGAACAAAGACTATGGCAAATGTAAGTACGTGTGTAAAAAAATACTCTGACATTTACCTTTAGCAGGATGCCAGACCTGTTAGACACTACTGTTCACCCATCTGCTGTTTAATAATAACTTGATTCCTCTGTACAATTTAAATAACTAACAAACAATTCCTAGAATCAGGATAGTCTAAAGACATTGTTATCAAATTATCAGTTATTAGTTTGTTCTACTGGTTTTATTCGCAGGACTCTTCTGCACATCCAGGACCGCCTCAGAGTGGAGCACTCTCTCCAGGACGTGCTCTTCAAGTCTGCTATTAAAATAGCCCCACCCTCTCTATTTAAAAAGTACAGGGCATTTGCTAATGTTCTCAAAAATGTTAAAAATAAATGCCTAATTTTGTTTGCTTTTCTCTACAGCGAAGACAGTTCTTCTCCTCTTAATGCCTGCAGGGTTCATGGGCATCTTTATGTCAACAAGGTGGCAGGGAACTTCCACATTACTGTTGGCAAGTAGGTTTATAAGCATTTTACGTATTTATGAAACACTGTAGTGGTATTTTCTATAAATTTTCCATCTTTCCATTGTGTAGCTTTCTGAAACCTATTCTTTTCTCCTTGTACAGGTCCATCCCACATCCCAGAGGCCATGCCCATCTAGCTGCTTTAGTTAGTCATGATTGTAAGTTGTATTTATGCTCTCTTTAATTTTTTGGGCTGTGTCCAAAATCACTGCTTCATCAATATAGGGCACTATTTTGCAATTATGCCATTTTGTGGAGTTATCAGAATGGACAGTGGATTCAAGTGTAAAATTTGCCAAAATGCATCATGAAAAATAGTCATAGTAAAATAGTAATGATTTGTGAAACAGCAACTTTTGAATTGAAACTCTATGGCTACATAACATTTGTAAATTGATTTATTCAGTCACTATGGTGGAGCCTTCATTTTGAATAGACAGATATCTCAGATTCCAATTTAAAGTAAAAAAAAATAAGAGTTGCAATAATCCAGTCAGGATTTTTGGCATAGAGACTTATATTATAAATATTTCTTTATGTGTATCCTAGCCAGAGTTTAATATGGAATTTGAACAGAGGACATTTATATTTTTTCCACTGTCATGTAATTAAAAAAGACATAAAAACTATTTGAATATATTTGAATCCTTTGAATAATGGAGTCCACTTTTTATCCACTGTATATGGGTTTGGGAGGAACTTTGAAGTGTTTTCGGATACAGCCCTGTTTTAAGAGTTACTACTGCTAAATTTCATATAACTGAGCCTGTACATTTTATGATACAGCTTTTAATTTTTCTCACCGGATCAACCACCTGTCTTTTGGTGAGATGATCCCTGGGATTATTAGTACACTGGATGGCACAGAAAAAGTCTCCCCTGAATGTATGTATTATGTTAAAAATGTCTTCATATTTGCTATCATTACATTGTTATTGACATTTTGATCCCTCTCTAGCCAATCACATGTTCCAATATTTCATCACCATTGTGCCTACAAAACTCAACACTTATAAGATTGCTGCCGACACACATCAGTACTCAGTCACAGAGCGGGTGAGTTTTTCCCTCTAGGCTAAGGCTGTATATTTGTGTTGTATGTATCACCACTCTAGTACTTAGTGTGTGTTCTGTTTGTCCTGCAGGAAAGAGTCATAAACCATGCTGCAGGCAGTCACGGAGTCTCGGGGATATTTATGAAATATGATATCAGCTCACTAATGATCAAAGTCACCGAGCAGCACATGCCCTTTTGGCAGTTTCTGGTTCGACTTTGTGGCATCATTGGAGGCATTTTCTCAACGACAGGTGCATAGAGTTTTCAGCTCATTATCACCCGAAGAAAAAAATATTTTTAATGGGATGTTCAAATATTTGCCCAAGGAGGTTTTTTAGATGCTTAGGGATAGGTAACTTTTGCCCTGCACTAAGTAAATGTCAGCCCAGTTTGGAGAAGCGGGCAGGAGCAAGGATAGAGGCTTTGTGTTATGTATGGCTGCCAGTGAAAATACATTTTTTTTTATGAGTCACAAAATGTTTACTAGTCTGTATTGCACATAAGTTATTTGCATGCATCTTGTGGGCGCTATAGTTGTTTTCCTTATTGAATATAAGCAACTCAGCATGGCCTTTGGAACCAAATATTTGGGCTATTTTCTTAACAATACACTGAAAATATACTCTGGACCATTTTGAAGTAGGACAAAGTTGTACAAGTTTTAGGTGTTTTGCTTAAATTTTTGTAGGCCCTATTAACAGCAATACATGGTTTAGTTTCTGTACCATTCCTCTCTGAATTCCTTCTCTAAACTGTCTACTTAATGAATTAAATTGGATTGGATTAACTTGAACAGAATTGTAACCATACCATATAACCTTTAAGTGTGTCATTCACAAATCTAAGTGTGAATGTTGAGTTTGGCAGAGCTTTCTAACTAGATCTTTGTCTTGCTTCAGGCATGCTCCATGGTATGGTTGGCTTTTTGGTTGATATTATTTGCTGCCGTTTCCAGATGGGAATTTACAGACCTCTCAAAGTAAGTTAATTACATTTCCTATGAAGCCAGTTGAATCTTACCTGGATATGTCTTTTCTACAAGACCATTGTACTGTAAACCTTTATTCATGTCATTTTACAAAGCCATGTCAAAGTTTTATTTTCAGTATTTATAACACTTGCATTTAAAAGATAAAAACTCTTTTCTTTGGTTAGTCAATGAGCCGTGTTCCTACCTTTTATCTGGAACTTAACCTACTCCAGGGCAGGTTAACTGGAGATCTATATATAGATCTGCCTTGATAGAAAGTGAAGCAGCATTGTGATTCTGAAAACCCAGGATTAACCCCACAGGCAACCTCTTAATCAGGCTTCATAATAGAGGGCCTAGTCAGCAGTGGAGCCTTCAGGAAAGTGACAGGGACGTTATATTCGGCTGTTGGTGCATTCAATATCTACCCATTTTGATCTTCTTTTCTCAGGAGTCTTCTCTGAATGTCCAGGAAAACAGTGAAACCTCACTTCTAACGGAAAATCACAGTGAACATTAAAGCATTTTTCTCTGACTCACTAGTCTCCCCTCTACAGCATATTCCCATATTGGGCAAAACCTCCTGACACTACTAAAATCTGAAAAAGTACAAAATAATTTTTTTTATTTATTTGAAATATTTAACAATATTTAACAAACTGAAATTTGTGATGGCAGAACTTTGTCATTGCTACTTTTAAAATGTGCCAATATCATCAGTCTATGGACAGTAATAGCTAAATTTTAAACAGAACCTTTTTTTGGCATTTTGAAGATTGACAGTAAAACGGTTTCATCAATATGCGAATGTGATTTCATAAGTAATAAATAAAGAAGGATTGTTAATTAAAATCTGTTTACATTGATATGTATTGTTAAACTGCTTGTAAGTGAATCAGTCTGTAGGAAGTACTTTTACACCATGTCAAGAGTTTATTGACAGTATTTCAGAATATCTTTCAGTAAACAAGTTTTTTGTTTTTTAGCAAAATGTAATATATCAGTACTGTCGCATTTCATAAAAATAGTTGTTCACGTCTTTGAAACTACAGTATCAATGATACAGTAAACCATATTTGTAGGAATACAGCTGTACAAGGTGAATAGTACACAATTAGCACTACACAGTTATACTTGATCTCAATGGGGGAGTTATGAACGTTCCATCCTTCACAGGTTCAAATAAAGCAGTTTTTTTCTTTTATGTATACAAAATCACTCACAGCAGGCAAGGGGATGGCCTGGACAGAGACAGAGGGCTAGATGACAGAAGATTTCACCTTTTCTCAACATCGTACGTACAATAAACACATTTCTACAGCCTAGAGCGTGTTCTCATGCGCCTCACTGAACTATTTCTGGGTTATGTTCGAATGAGCTCAGAAAGATCCAGCTCATGTTGCACCTAAACATCACTGGAGTAGAGTGAAGTCTTGATCCACAAGGTCTATAATCCCAGTGTATTGACTTTAGATGCATTTCCTCATCACTCAGATTACATGTACAGTACTGTTTGGCTGCACTGCGGTCATCAGAATTGTCACAATGCACTGATTATTTTTTTTCTTTCTGTGTCTCGTCCTTTGTTACCCAAAAGCTCCTTAAGCAACATCTATTTTAATGAAAGCAAATGTGAGATTGTGAGATAATTGAATATGGACAACAGCGGTGGACGATAGTGCCTTCAGCTCAGATAGGTCAGTTTAGAAACATGCCTCAACTGTTTGACAGATAAAAAGATATTTTCATGTTTTACACATAATCTAAAATCATATTAGCAAGAGATGGAATTGTCTGCAGCAGTGCGAGCAGAATGAGTTTGCTGCAGGTAAGACAAAACCAGAATGAGACTTTTGTTTGATAAATGCACACAGCTTCACTAACTCAGATGACTTTCAAAGAGAATGGAATTGTACAGGCTACATTTGATCCCCTTTTTACACGCGGGAAAAGGGCAGTCTTTGACACTGATAAGCTATACAGCAAAGAGTGCATCAAGGTAACTGTATGTAGTAGGTATCACTTTGTGTTAAGTCAGAGGAGATTCAGGCTCCACCACTCAACAGTTTGCTGATATGCGTGCATCGCCACTAAAATTTGCATTCAGTTCTGAAAACAAACCACGACTGCAACAGGTCTGCATTAGTTTGAGTAAGGCACGCCGGCCCACCTCAGAACCATCTGCCTCCTCGTCCCCACACCGACGCCCCTCTCCCACAGTGATGTGGTACACTTAGCACAGTAAAAGGCATAGAAATGGGAAATAGAGAGCAGACAAAAGATCTGTTGAGCATAAATGATTACAACACATCTCCGAGTTCGGCACAATGACTGCATGGTGGTACGTAACTCAAAGCAATTACATGGATCTTACTAAGCCGTCTTTTAGTCTCTTAAAATGTCCCACTGCATGAAATAAAGTAGTGTCTCACATGGTAGCTCCCCAGAGGACACCCTGTCTAAAGTCTACCTCTAAAGACATGAGTCCCTGTATAATGACATAGTGCTTTATACTCATGCACTGACCACTGCCTCTCAGCGGCCTGGGTTTGGTGACTTGCACAGTTTTGATATGTAGTTATAGACGAGGCCAAGACAGTAATAAACCTAAAATACTGTCCTGGTGTGTTTTCTCCTCTTTTTATCTACAACAATGCCTCCATATTATCAAATGTACATATTTTCACAACTTTACATTTACAGTATATGTTATATTGGTAGGCATTTAACTGCTAGCATACGCCTTTGACTTGGGTCACTGTCACATTTCAGGATGTATCGCTGGTTCTTTCTGACAAATTTGCTGATAACTGTCTTTGCTGCACAGAGAAAATGAACCAAAATGAAATGAAATCCTTCAGATGAATAGGTCTTTCTTCTGTAAAGTTTCATGAGTGTGTGATCCACATAAGGTCGCCCAGTTAAAGGTACAAGACAAACGCTCCATTCATAATGCTCTTATGAACATAGTCTGTTTATGTAGTCTCCATTTGGTTGTATACTCTAGGTTACAATAGCTGTGAAGGTTCTCTGCTTTTAAGGTTGTGGGTGTAATAATCCTCTTGTAGAAAGACTGGAAATGAGAGGAAGATGGAGACAAAAACGGGACAAAAGGAGAGAGGCTTTTCTGAAACATCCCATAGTGAAGTGAAAAGGGGTGCCAGACAGTGTGGTACAGTCCAAGCCAGTTGGATCCTTTCTACCTGCTGACTGTGGAGGTCCAGGACCTCAGTGTCCCGGGCAGTTTGTCTGAGGCTGGGACATTCCAAGGCCTTGGTGAAGCAGCAGTGCTCCGAGCAGGAGGATCTTCTAGAGCTTTGGAGGGACAGCACAGCCCACTGTATGCCCCAGGGCGCTCCTCGTCTCTAGGACAGGCTCTGGACAGCAGCCTCTCCTGGAGGCTTCCATCGGCACTGCCCACAGAGACACCATTCACACTCACGTAGGAGTCCCAGGGCCAGACGGTGCTTCCGGTCTGAGCGTGCAAAGCCTTCCTCTCACAGCAGGGGGAGCAAGTGTCCCTTGGCCGTCTTTCACTGGATGAGCCCAGGACAGCTTTGGCAGGCAGCAGCCGAGGCCCACTGTCTGCCTCTCCACACTGGCCCCTGAACACACACTTCTGCTGGGTGGACCTGCCACCTGAAGGCCCCCTGCTGGAGCTGTGCTCTGTTAGCTGTGGAGCTTTGTCTGCCATGCACACTGTGGCCTCTAGAGGGAGCTGATGAGGGGACTCAGGGGCTGAGGCTGTATGGGATGAGAGCAGTGGTGTGGGGTGCAGTTCGAGGGTCACTTCCTGCAGGGCAGAGTTGGCTGAAGAAAGGGGATGCCAGGGGCTGCCACAGTCTGTTGAACATAAAAAAGAGAAAGTCAGGATAACTCAGCGAAGCTACTACAGCCATGCACATGCTTCTACTACTGATAGAACAAACTACTCAAAAATAACATCCAAATAAAATGCAATGCATAGAGTAACAGGTACGTCTTTTAAATTTGTATTATCGCTAAAGTGCATATAATCTTCAGAACAGCTATTTAACATTGTACAGTGCTGGTGCAGGCATGCAGTGTACACAATCTTATCAACAATAAAACCATCTCAAAAGAGTCATTAGAATTCACAAACCCTTAAAACCACACGGGTGCTCTTGTATGCATGCATAAACATGCTCATACATACATAAATGCATACCATTACCACAATGTACAGAGATTAATCTGTAAGTAAATATAGACATGCAGTTTTCCACGAACCGTGTCTTTAGAGTGGCCCATTAGGAAGAAATATGGGGAGCTTAGTGTGTCACCTTTCATGCACATGGAGAGGTTGGAAGGTACCAATCCTGAGGGAAGTAATACAAGTAAAGGCCTATACCAATCATTAGAAATAACACAGCGGGACTATAACACATGGACAATAAAGATGAGGAAGATTATGATTATTTTCACAATTTTAGCACATAAAAAAGTATTATGTTTGTTAGTAAGTTGAAAGATACTATGCAGAAATCTATACTGGTTAAAGTAAAGAAAAGTTTGAATACTTTATGATAAAAGGGTTAATATATTATAAAATAGGATTGAGAAAGAGAAGACTGAAGACTTTCGTGAGACCAAACCCACCATATTCTGGCACTTGGCCTGTTCCTCTCTTCAGCAGAAGTCTGACCCTCCTGCCTCCAGCCTTTATGAGCTCAATGGCCCGGGCATGGGTCATGTCGCGTGTGCTGTCTCCATTTATCTCAATGATCTGATCCCCAACCTGCAAAACATACACAGGGGGGACAAGCTCAATCTCACACAAGCTTTCTGCTCCATGACAAGACTCCTGTTTTATATGTTACCTGGGGAATTAACAGGCCATTAAGTGCCATGTTCAAAAACACTTTAGCAGTAGGTGTTGAGGTTCAACAGTGGGTTACTCAGGGAATGACACTAAACCAACTTTCCCCAAAGCAGTTTCAGATTCTGGGAAGAGACTTGAGAGTAAGTCTAGGTTCATTAGGATGCACAAAGTGTTTTAATTAGGTCATTTATTGTGTGTTATAAGGGGAAAACAGGTAATAAATCATTTTGACACAAGGTATACTACCATATTTGCAAGTGAATGGTGAAGAGGAAATATGAACTCGCAGTTACAATGTGGGCTTCTTATTGAACATGAAAGGCTCATTTTTCAAACATTAAAAGCTTTGAAATGTAACCTGTTTACCATCCAATAATAAGACGAATGAAGTAATTTGAAACTCCTTGTTCCATGTATTGTAGTTTAGTACTTAAACAGTAAAGTGGTTATAACTTGAGATTTTTGTTTTGTTTGTTTTTTGCTTTTATTTGATAGGATAAGACAGGATAAGTAGAGAGGTGGAGAATGAGAAATCTGTGTGAGCCTGGAATCAAACTCAGGTCGCTCCAGTTATGTGGAATGTGCACGACCTGGTGAACCGTAGAAGCGCTACCAACGTTGTATCTTTCAGCAAAATTTTACAGTGTTTTATAACTGTGAAAGAAATTTTTTATTTTTAAATTTCAAATTGCCCATTAAGCCAGGGGTTAGTAGATGAAAACATAACACTGACATTACTAAACAATAATGTCAAAAATCTGATCCAAATGAGGGGTAAACCAAGAATTAATGTAGAATATAACATGGATTAAACCAGACGTAATCCAGGATTCAATTTAAGAACAAAACCAGGTTCAAAAAGAGGTCACACCCTGTGCATTAAACAAACAAAGCCTCCAGTGGACAGATAATATATGTATGATATGTATTTTGCTAGACCCCTAGATATTACTGGAATATCAAATGTGACTGATGTTGCTCTTTTCCTGAGTGTCCCAAAAGTTATTGTGATTGGCTGACACAGGTTCCATCAAAAATGTAAATTACTATAGTGCAGTTTGTTCCAACAGATATTGAACTGAAGAGTGGTATGCCATTTTAGTGACTTTTAGTGTTTTTCTGTGATATTTTTAACTATGGTGCATCGTGAGTCCTTAACCCTCTCAAGTCCTCTCTCTTACCCTCATCCTGCCATTGCGTATAGCAGGACCATCTTCGGCAAGGCGTAACACAAAGAGGTCCATCTTGTACTCTCTCCCACCTCGAATACTGAAACCAAAACCTTTGGAGCTTTTCTCCAGCTCCACTGTGAAGTAATCATAATCCTGCAAATAGACAACAAACCACAACATTTATCCAGGATACTTTCGTAACACCACAGAAAAATGGATTGTCCACAGCTGAGCTGTACCTGTGGTCTGAAGTCTGCGGGGATCCCCAGGGGGAACTGAGCAGCTGCAGGGTGCTGTCTAAAGTCCAGCAGGCCAGGAGGGTGCCTGTAGTCCAGGGTAGGGGGCTGTCGATAATCGGTGACCGGTGGATGGCGGTAGTCCACTGGCGGCTGCCTGTAATCAGTGAAGGGCGCATGGCGGAAGTCAGGTTTCACATCCTGCCTGGCCTTAACCTCTGACCTGTGAGTAAAGAATACAATACCATATAAAGCAAAGTTATACTTTTTTTTTTTTTCCAGAGGACCAAAAAAGAACTGAGACCCAACTAGGCAGTTTGAGGATCTGACACCATGATAACCTTGAGGAAAAATAAAGTATGATTCTACCCTTGTATTGCTGTTACAATCCCAAAGGTCTGGAATTTCTAAGTATATGGACAATAAGTAAATGTTCAAGTTGTTATAATACTAAAATGAAAATTTATTGAAATTGGATAATGTGGCTTTCTTTTCACTAGTTGTATTGTATTGCTGGCGTGTTCATTTGGCCAAAAATCTAATTTCAAATTGAAAGGACGTATGTGGATTTCCCGGACCTATCTCGCCCCACTCACCTGTCTGGATGAATCCTTACAGAGCTGATCTATGATCCTATAGATGAACTAAGGGACTAGCAGTCCTAGATGCATTGCCTGTCCGTCCTGGGAGAGGATCTCTCCTTCAGTTTGGTCTCCATAAGGTTTCTTCTTTTTTTCCCACAGCTGGGTTTTTTGTAGGAGTTTTTCCTTACCGAGAAGGAGGGTCTAAGGACAGGAGTGTCCTGGGTCTGTTTATTTTAGTGTAGTTATTGTTTGTGTTGATTGTGTGTTATGTCTGATTGTGTGTTTATGTTTGATCAACTGTTTGTGAAGCCCTTTGAGGCGACTTTTGTTGTGATACTGGGCTATACAAATAAACCTGAATTGAATTGAATATACAGCCACCATGTGCTTTCTAACTACAAATGGTAACAGTCACAAATAGTACCTAATTTTCAGATCTGTTCTAAAATTGTTCATTAACAATACTAAAGCTTAATTTGTCACATAACTGCTACTGTCTCCTAGAGTTGCTAAAAGAAGGATGGGACATTGAAAATACCACTCTCATTTACAATTTTTATCAGATTCCCATTTGGAAAACTGTAAATAAATCCACAGATCTGGGAATACTCTTTTCCTAGCTCCTTTATGGCAGAGTCACATCCTCACACGCAACCTCTCCAGTCATTTTTTGTACATTATAGAAGAGAAACCTGAGGCTAAATTATTCACTGAGACTATAAGAGCTAAGTGGTGTTATGCAACAAAGTAGAAGCCTGAGTGTCTGAGACTGGGACTAAGTTTTCTTCTGAGTCACAGCCAAGGTGATGATAAAGGTACCATACTGTGATAAAAGTGAACATACTGTGCACAGTATTACACAAATATAATTAAATATCAACAATTTTAGTTACAGGTCCATCACTGTCCCTCTAGACACAAGATTATTTTCTGATAGACTGTCCCCATTTTAACCAAAAAGGGGTGAGAACTCAGCAGGCTATCATGCAAACATGACATAGATTGACAAATTAGCAGTTTCTTCAAACAACGTGAATGATGAATGATTTCTGTAGGTTTAATGTTACTAATTTTATTGTTTTTATTGTTTACCCTTATATAATATTTTGCAGTCGACAGTTAAAAATGAGTAAAGCTATGTTTAATTTGTGTATAACCAATTCAAATAATCAATCGTGGGTCTTGATTGAAAATTAAAATATAAACATTTTGAACATGGTGGACAAAAGCATTATTTCATTTTCCAACAAACTGAGCACTGCTAGGTAAGTACAGTACATGCATGTATCATGTTAATTTTGCTCAAGGCTTAGGATAGATAAACACCTGACATGCCTATTTTATTACTTATTTCAGACTAGTTTCTACTGATTTTCTACAGTTTTTTCAAAGACAACAGGATACGTGTAAATTTACAGGCAGACAGAAGGAAAGCTGAAGTTTTTCTTTGGCAGTCCATCCTTTACAGTTCACGTTTATGTTTATATTTTTTATCTATGTACGCAGCAGAGCACATACTAGGTACATATAAAGTCATCTGTCTAATCTAGTCATCATATTTCTATAGATTTTTTTTATATATCTCTTACCTGCCATCATGGAGGTAAAGCTGAGGAGTGGGCTGTGTGACTGGACTCTGTTGGCTTCCTGCTGGTACAGACAGGGATCCTGCTGGTGCAGTGGGGATGGATACCGGGACGGACTGAACTGGCGTCTGGCCTGGCTGGACAGGGAGTTGTCCCGACTGAATGGGTATTTGGCCTGCCTGGGACACGGGTTGACCTGGCTGGAGTGCTGCTTGGGCTACAGTACTGGGCTGGGTCTGTGGGCTGTGTTTCTGGGTCATAGGGCTTTGCTTCTCCGAGCTGGGTCCAGATTGGGAACCTTGGGGTAAAAAGGCAAGATAGGACTAATTTAAGCATAATATGTAATTATGAGGGAGTGGTAAATAGCAGGACAGCATAATGTATCATAAGTTAATTGTTATTGTATACAATTTATTACAAAATGAAGTTGAAACTGACCAGCTGTCTTACCCTCCTCTGGTATGATGTGGAGTGTGACAGTGAGGCCAGCGTCTTTTATGAGTTTGACAATGTCTGCGTGGGGCATACTGATGATGGACTGTCCGTTCACAGCAAGGATACGGTCGCCCACCTTCAGCTTCCCACAGCGGTCCGCTGGGCTGCCCTCGATTATACGGCCGATTTTGTGAGGCACAGCTGCAAACAAGACAGAATAAAGTCACTGTTAACACCATTCCTTAAGACAGACTGTCGAGCTGTACAGACAGTGAGACATACAAACAGGTAATATAACACTGAGAAGGGTGTTGTAGTACAACAGCCATTCTTAAACATTTCAAGGCTACAAACAAACTAGGTGTGTGCTGAGCAAAGACACAAAATATGTTGGATTTTACAATAACACTAACATTACTTTTTGAAATAGTTTTGGACACCTTTACATTAGTATTTAGTTTTATAACTTAAAATAATGCATATGTTTGAAAAACATCTTCTGTTGGGAAGCTGTTACTTCGATTTTGCAGAGAATGCATGGTTTAGGTGTATGGTACAGTTTTCAATCACCATACTGTGTCATCAATTACTATCTGCATACCAGCTTTATACTTATACTTTATACTTCATTATCTTTATCTAAACTTAATGTGAACCTTTTACAAAACATAACAATATATCAAATTACATATGTACATTTCATTTTAATATTTTTTTATAGTTTATCTTCAGACTTAATGTGGCCTGTCCATGTTGCTTCAGGCTTATGTGTCATTATTCATCTTTGTGATCTGGAGAAACCTTTAGGACAGGGCCACTCACTGATGACAGTCGCGTTCTCTGGTCTGTTGAGTGAGCTGATGATGACGAAACCAAAGCCCTCGTTCTCCTTGCGGTGAATGACCACATCGCTGGTTTGCAGGGTTGTTCCCTCTGGGGCAGGGGTGGCTGTTGGGATGGCAACTGTCTGAGCGCCTGAAGGGGCATCGCTGCGAGGAGAGCTGTGCTGTGTGGACACAGAGCCAGGACTGCGGCCATTCACCGGACAGGGTTCACCTGTGAACAAACCGGCACAAACCACATACAGGTCACATGACAAGGTTCACCTGGAATCAAAACACCACAAACAACTCCCTCTTTGGACACTGTGCCCTGAGAGACAGATTATTTAATACAGTGTCTTTTCAGGCAAAGACAGCTTCAAATCTTGTCTTTGGAGATTTTCCAGTTTTGCAGCATTTATTACATGCAACGCTGCACTCCTCTGCTTCCCATAGGGATTCCCTGTCAAAGGCAAACTTTGCTTTTCTGTTTGCATTCGACAGATAGAAGTCCTATGCACTTGTCTGCCTTTGCACATTTGCTGTATTTATGCTCACACTGAGTGAACAAAGGATATACAGTATATGTTTAAACTCAAAGATACAGTTAGATATACTGAGCTAATATGTACAGAAGATGTCTTTTTTGTTTGCCAGTGATGCTACTTACAATTTTAGAAATGTGTGAAAAATAAAAACAAATACAAATGTCCTTACCAGGCATGTGCACCCGTCTTCTTACTGTCAAGCTGACTTGACCATTGCGAGCAGCTGCGTGCATCAAGTCTATTACATATTTGTGTGGTTTCCCAGCAACCACATTTTTATCCACCGAAATGAGCTCGTCCCCGGGTCGAAGTCGTCCATCACGCTCAGCGGGAGTGTTCTCTATTATAGCACCAATAACAATCTGTTCGAGACAATCGATATTAGTAGCATAGATGAAGGAGAAGAGGAAGAAATAACGACACAGTGAAGTCAACGTAATTGCAGTAGCGTGGAGATGAAAATAAATACATTTTTCACTCGCTTATATTGTCTGTTATTACGGTTTGCATGCTGTTTGTCACTGAGATAGGTTAGCAAGGCCTCAGTATGGGAGGTTCTGAGCACTAGACAGTCAGTGCAGTAAATATATTGGTATGTGTGTGATATTAGAGAGATGTTTGTAAGGTAAATTTAAGTTAGGTGAAAATTAATTATGATAAATGTATGAGGTTAAGTGTGTGAGGACCAGCCCGTCCCATACGAGCCTTGTCACGGGCGTCCGGACTCACAGCCTGCACGGCCTCGTCTCCCCCCAGGATCCTGAATCCAAATCCAGTCTTTTCCCTCAGGAGGTGGACTTCTACTTCTTCATATTCAGGACCTGATGCAAATATGCGTATGACTTAATATTACAGTATACTATAAGAGCATGTAATGAGTAAGGCTTAAGTTCTCACGTCTACTCTCATATATTGCCCTGGACTTCTCATACAGGTCGTAGGGGTCTGGTTTGTTCAGGTCAAAACCCTCGGTGGAGTCAGGCACAGAAGTACGATGCTGCGGCTGGTTTGGGAATGGTGTACCAGGGGGTAAAACAGGACCGGACAGGTTGGTCTGAGGGCTTCCATGCTGATCCCACTGGTCAGGCAACTACAGGGAGACCACCACAGAAAGAACGAATGAATGACATATTACTTTATGTGAAACAGAATATAATTTCTCTTGTCTTGTCTAACACACAATTACACATATACTTTGACCAAAGTTTTTTAGATTTTGAAGTCTTGTTATTTGTTAATAAAGTATAACTGTATTGGATTGCAGTGCATACTTCATGGTTCACTCATTTGAACCCACAAGTGAAAACCACACCAGCCCTTTGGAGATCTTTGTTCTAAAGAATAATCCCATGTCTAAGCTCTGAGGTTTGACAGATTCATAGAGGAACAGGTGCAGTTAAGTCCAGACTAAAAGAGAAAAAAGGCCTTCCGAGCAGAGCTGGCAGAGTGAGTGATGTGATCAAACCAATAACAGGTCAGGACAGACTGCCTCATTTAGCAATAAAGCACAAGTCAAACTGCTCTGAGGCAGTGCAGCCACGCGGACAAACACAACAATATCTTATCTGTGCTTTCTCAAATACCTCAGTGAGACAGAACAGGTTCAGCGAGATCTCACATTCACACAGGCACAAACAAATGGGCTTTGATCATTTACCTGTTTGGATGCCTTCCACGGAGAGATGTGACCTGTGGGGGAGAGGAGAGCACAGTTAGCAAAAACAGGCCAGCCACATTAGGGAAAGTAGATATTTTATATTTGCAAACAAGACAGCACAATAAAAATTATTCATAACAATATTGATATTAATGATATCCTGTATTTGAAGGCTTTTTCAGGCATAGTACATAGGTTTGAATAAACTTTAATTAACTGTATTGCTGCCACTAACTTTCAAAATTTTCATTGTACATTGAATTACATTGCAATGCCTTGGCTGTAATGCTATGAAATGTAATGTAATACTAATACTGTATTACTACTTATTTTTTTCCAAATCAATGATCAAATTGACTCTATAATACTAGTCACATGACTTGTAGTCTCCGCCATCACGGCTGCACAAACAGGCAAGCAACATCGAGGAGAATAGATAAATAGAATCTGTATATATATATATATATATATATATTGCAAGACAGCAAAACAACATGATTTATAGTGATACAGCAACATTTGAAAGTAAAAAATCAACAATGAATATGTTTTTGTATATTTATAATCTACACGTGTGAATCCAGCCAATAGATATCAAGCCAGGGTACTTTTTGTGCAGGTCTCTGCCATAAATAGAGAAGGTTGCGTTGCCAGACTCAATATGCAATTTACTGCACGCTAAGAGGCAGATGATCACAGTCGCTGCATTGGAACAGTAAAAAAAAAAAAAAAAGATGATAATACGTACATTAAATATTTACACCAATTTATATCTGGTGATTTAAAATTTAATTGGAAGTAGAAGTAGTTAATTTATTTTTATTATAAATAAGGCACTTGTTAAAAAGAAGGGATGTTTGAGCATCTTTAAAATAATGTTGTGCGTTTCACAGAGATAAGAGCGTAAACGTAATACACTATGTGGTTTTATGCATTATTCATTTATTTATTTTTTATTCATATTCATTCTTATTGACCATTAAACCATAGCTCTTAACCTACTATAGTATCCACATT
The DNA here is from genome assembly GCA_020698575.1 of Bostrychus sinensis. Classification (NCBI taxonomy): domain Eukaryota; kingdom Metazoa; phylum Chordata; class Actinopteri; order Gobiiformes; family Eleotridae; genus Bostrychus; species Bostrychus sinensis. Next base: position 28,017,721 of record CM036251.1, on the reverse strand, counting down.
ATTACAGTATTACTATGTAATTTTTTATTCAACATCAGCAAAAACTCTTCCTCGTCATACATCACATGACATAGGTACTCTCCTCTAACATGGCTGCCACCATTTGGTTATCGTCGTCATGGTGAATCCTGCTTTCTTGGCTGTTTCTTCTCTCAGTTAACCTGAGCTAACACTCTCAAATGTGACTGCACTCACTGAACTTGCAAATCTGTTTCTGAAAGTTGGCCTGCTCTGAGTGAGATAACCGTACTTTAGGTATGAACACTGTGTTTGTTTACCCTGCATGAGAAACGGTAAATGGGGCCAGTGTCTGCCACAGCCACCATTACCACAATATTGCAATCCTAGCCGATTTTGGAATTTGTATAGTTCTAACACAATATTCACTCCAAATACCTCAACGATTGCGTGTATTTGCGAAGCATTTGAAAATAAAATATTATCTCAAGTGATAACATCTTCATTCCTGATTGTGTAAAAACTCCCAGTGTGATGATTTAAAAGCCCTCTGTTTTGACTTTGTTTGTGTAACTCCTCTTAAACGCGTTTGGTTGTTGCATTTGTTTTCAACATAATTACATCATTAGCTGCAGGCAAATTCACATTCCCCTTCCCCCAAAAGCACACACACACACACAGCAGGCTTTTCTCTCCAAGTCATTTTTTATCTGCATGTAGGAAGCAGGGAGCACTCCACATCGCAGCAACAATCTCATCAACACATCTCCCCGGTGTATCCGCTGAATCAAAGACACAGAGTGCCTTTATGCTTCCGAGACCCAAATACATACATTTAGACATGGAGGATAACATGCTGAGGCGGCTAAGTGTAAATATTCAGTCAGTTTCTTTACACACGTGGATAGAATGCATAAAAACAAATGTGGAGTGCACTCCCGCAGGCACTGTTGATATGGGTAAAGAAGAAATCTTAAGAGAAACCCTGATTTATTATTCAGTTGATGAGATTTCCTGAGAAAAGACATGAGCGCCGCTGACTGGATAATATTCATGTCATGATGCTTTAGTGAGAATTTTGTTTGCAATTTGCTTCCAGAGAGTTCCCATAACTTGTCTGTGGTGTAATGTCATACTCGGTTTAAAGGATTTGGTTTCAGATGTTGGGTGTGAGGAGCACTTTCAATGTCTTCCATACATTTTTCATCTTGAAACTAATAAAGTATTCATTAGTGCTGCAGCATGGTCACACTTTCAGGAAAGTTCTTATAAATTTGTGACTCTTCAATAAAATAGCACATATAAGCAGAGAGGAAAATGTTTATGACAAAAATAAAACCAGAAAGATTAATGATGATATATGAAAATTATGATATATTGTAGCTTAGGGCTGGATGATATTTAAAAAAAATCCCATATGCATGCATAACTGTACTGTATGTTGAATACTGTGATAACAGTATGATGGCGGCAATATCTGGGTAACCTTAATAAGGTTTATTTACTATAGACATAGGAGTTTAAATCAGAACTTACTATACACTAAACCAGAACTACATTTTGGACTGGATGACTTGGATGAGGACTAAATCATGAGCAAGTTTTCATGGTCATTACATTTTTATTTGGACACAGAAAAATGCAATTTAAGGCTCCAGATAATTATTTTGGTAGAATAAAATGTTCAATAACATTATTGCAATATATTTTGTTTCCTCTCTTAGTATCGCAATAACAATATATTTGCATTATATTGTGTAACCCTACTGTATCTAAGTGTGTCTTGTTTAATTCCTGTATAATTTAATATGTAAAACAGTAGTCACATGATTCCTGTATCATTCACCAAGTAAGTCAGCCATTTTGTCCTAGCTGAGACCAAAATGTATAGGCATGTTTTAATGAAATGGCCATGTTACAATAAAGGCAATTAAAGGCAATTGCTGATGCTTATTACATTTCATAATTCTACGACTTACTCAAGGTAAATGATGTTTTTAGTGAAGCTCCGCATGCCTGAAACTGTGATAGGTGTGTGGGATAGAAAGTACAAAACAACACACTGACTCATTCACCTATTAGACAATGTCAATCTGTCCTTCAGTAGGTTTGAGCACACCTTGTGTTCAAAATGCACTATCCTGTCAGCTTCCTAATAGCAAGAGTCCACACAATAAAATTACACATACTTTATGACAAATCATGTACTTGTTTGTCTTTCATTTACATTTGCATATGCCTACATTCCATGCTTCATAGAAAACATTACTCAATGTCTCAAAGGTAAAGACTTGCAATCTACACTACAATCTACTAATGTGATCAGCTTTCATGTCTTTGCCCAAACTAAACTGATTAATGTTCTAATGGTATCAAAATGCATAGGGAAAAGGTATCAGTCATATCAACTAGAGGTTACAGGTATATGCTGTTAGGCTGCTAAGGGGAAATATTGTTACCTATGAAACAAGGAGAAAATGTGTGAAGGTGATTTTGCTTAAAATTGAAACAAAATGAATTCAGATCATAAATCTTACACTTTCATGCAAGAATGCTTACTCCAAAACAAACAAACAAATATTAGCAGTGTTCAGTTTGTCCTCTTTGGGCAGTTGAGGGAACAGGGACAGGGAGAAATCAAACTGCCACTGTCTTCCAAAGCTATTAGGCTTAAATGCCTTTTGCCCCAGTGGACAGAAAAACTAATGAAACATGTTAGTGACGTATGTGTTCCATCTTGTTTAACCGGACGCTACAACATTTTACACACAGCACCTTTAAATAGACATATTATTGCAATAATATTGTATACCATGGGATGGAGGGTGAAGGAAAAATCCAGTAAAAAAAACCAACAACAACAACAACAACAAAAACTGTTCCCCTGAGCTGTCCGTGGTGCTGAAGTGATTCAGCATTGTGGCAGCAGAGGGAGCCGCTGTGGGAGGCTGCCACTAATAACTGAGTTCAGTGGGGAATAGGAAAGTCCTTAAGGAATCCTAATAACCAATTCTCAGGAAACTTTCCATAATGACCTAGTGAAAGGAAAGAGTATTAGCTACAGGCCAATTGTCCACTCAGATTAAAGAGGAGCGTCATCCTTACAGACACTTTTAAGATTAATTTAAATGCTAATACTATTCCTCTTCATACATGCCCGGATGCTCCTGTGCATGCTGATGAATTACAGCCTGCCGGTGGGGGTTGGTTCACGTGTCCTCTCTCACAAATGGCAGTGGTCAGCCAGTTTGGCAGGCCGGCCCGGCAGACTAGCCTGCTGTGTCTTGGATGGCCTTCACATCCACCCGATTGGCTAGCGCAGCAACAGTCCCTTTTCCTCACAGCCATCATCCCGCATCCTCATTGGTGCCGCAAAATGTTGCGGTCTGCAGTTGGCTCTGCTTCAAACTTAGATGTCGGGGGACGAAGCTGTGAACGGTGGAGCTCTGGCTCCGTGCCCATGATACAACCATGCACACAAATCTTAGCATCTGTGTGCAAATTTCAGTCATGTTCCTGACGCCCGTAAAGGCAAACACACTGGAACACTTGACATTTGGCTCATGTAACTCACAGTAAAGACCTTGTCCTTTTTTTCACCCCACAGTGAAGAGAGATGCTCATGGAGTCAGAGGGCTTTCTAGTGTGTCAGCCTCATAGTCCCGGTGGGGCCGTTGTCTTGACTTGTTTGAAAGAAACTGGTGAGTTTGAAGTGGGAGATGGCATCTTTGGGAAGAGGGAATAATTTGTCATGCTGGCCTCTGGACTTAGAAGGATATCCACTCATTTCTCTGAATGGATGACTATGACCTGTGTCTTTATGCATGTTACACTGTGCGGAAAAGCCAAGTATTTCGCAGGCTACAGTATAATGTGTTCAGTGTTTCAAAATGAGCTTGGGCCTTGTTTATTTACATGCAAAATTGTACTACAGTAATAGCAGGATTTGCAATTGTTCTAAATTTCTAACACTGTAAAATAAATGTTGCAGGCAGCTGTGAGATTGCTTTTCTTTGATCTTGTCATAACCATCAGTTAAAAGGCATATCATATTTTGCCATAAGTAATTAGTCACTTCTTAGCAACTGCTAAAGTAAACCAGTGTGAGAGGGGTTTATAGACATTGGCCTCGTTATCATTGTTTTGGTGACATTGTTTTGAGGCTCAATTAATCCTTATCTCACATAAATTTTGAGTTAAATTTGCAGTGACTAGTTTATAAAAAGTGGCAATAATAGTAACTGCAGTTTAAAATGTTCTAAAGTACATAATACTTGCATGATTTGAATTGTGAGTTCAGGTTACATGCATAGAGAATTCATCTTTACATTGTATCTAGTCTTCTGTCTGTAATATGAATATAAATAAAATATATAAATATAAATATAATAGCTTTGTCTTTTCAAATTTTAACCACCAGGGGGCACAGGCTGGTTCTGCTTGGTCAAAAGACGCCCATCGCCACAACACCTGACCATGAGTGCCACATAGGCATCTGTGCAGAGACATAAAAACAATTAGCAGCAGTAAAACATGTGGCTTTGTGCAGAGAGTGGGCAGAATTTACTAGCCTTAGTGTAATCAAGTGCAATTCACTGAACAGACTTACAGTGCACAATCAATCCTCGCAGACTAAGAAACGGTTTATCAATACAACTCCATTAAGGGTCAGTAATGTGGACAACATGACTGGCATAAAATTGGCACACCTCTTGCACTGATTTGATTGAACAGACCTGTATTGCAGATTCTAAAGTGTTAATGCCTTTCAATAATTATTAATGTCACACTTTCATTAATTAAAACAGAGATGCTTTGAAAATAATTGCCTTCCTTTCTAATTAAATATAAGCCATAAATGTGTGAAGACAATATCTATAATTCCTCATTATTATGGTCTTATTGTCTTCCAAACAGCACAAATTAACTTCGCTTCTGACTAATTAACTAAATAACTATAAAAGCAAACAAACTAAATGCTAAAGAACAGTTCGTTTAAGTTGAGTTTGTCAGTGCTGAAGCAAAGGCTCAGAGGTGCAGACAGCTAATGATCAAGTCAGATTTTGACCCTGTGGCAAGATCTATTTTTAAAAAGACTAGGCCGAGCTCGCATGTCAAACAAATAACACTTTACAAATAACACTTTAGCTGTGCAATTTAATTTCCTTGCAGGTGGCCAATGTTGCAGGAGAACAGTAGAAGAGGGAAATGGCCACACTCCATGAGGTTGTGGCAATATTTCAAGAACTTTGCACTTCAAACGTCTGCTCTATTAAATTCTCCCTCACCTGCCCTTTCTGCTATTTTATAATTCTATTTTGATTTATTTTTCTCATACAGGGGAACACAGTCTTCTTTACTTAAATAGGAAGGTTACATGCTGATTTGCTGAAATGAAATCTAGTGAAAAGAGCATTGTTTCTAGGACGGGCTTGTTGCTTCAATTTAGGGGAAAAACACTAGAGCTTAATTTGTGTCACAGACAAAACCTAGTTTAAAGGTCCATTTGGTAATCTGGTTTATAAATGGTGGGTCTGGACCCAAAAGTGGGTTGTGAGACAGATTTTCAAACACATATGCCATAAAGGCTGCAGTAAAATAACTTTCTACAATAAGTATGTCCACAAATAAAATGGTCAGAAATAAAATTTGGTCCCACATTTGGATCAGTTGAGAGCCACTGTTGGAATATATTGTTGTATGTAGTTGAGCAAATGGCACACATCCATTAAAAGTATATAATGACAACCCTTTTGTGTGTCTTGGAAATAGATCTTTAAGAACCCAGCAGAAGTTCCTTTACTTCATGTTTCCACCACTGGCCAGAGAGAACAAACTGACCACTGCTAGAGAAGAACCATGCATTTTCCTTAAAGGTTTAGGACATCACCAACAGATCTGTATCCACTTGGTTTAGTCATAGATTAAACAGCGTGTCCCTGCAAGGCTACCATAGCTGTTCTCATACTCTTAAAAGGAGGAGTGTGAAGCTGTGGATATTGATATTTGGCAGTAAAATTACTTTACTTCCCAAATGTTGCAACTGCAATATGAAAAAAAAGTACACAACCCATCTTTAAATGTGACATACCAAAAGATTTACAGATTTAATAGCTTAAAAAAGCATCAGAATTTTGTGTCTATTTATTTACTATTGTTGCAATTTTTTATGAGAAAGAAAGTATTGGCATGTTAAAATTGATGCTCTATGAGAAACATGAGAAACTTACTATAACATGTTGAATATAAAAGGCAAAAATACTCCAAAAAGGCTTTAATAAAACCCAAAAAAGAGCTGGTGCAGTTTGAATATGTCCAAAAATAGAGTGAATTTGCAGTGATCATAATTAGCATGTCTTTGGCTCCGTGCTCTCACTGTCAAGTCCACTTGACTTCTCTCATGCGGAGCTGCAGCTGGGTGGAGGACGCACCGCTCTTCATATTTATACAGTTTAATCTTTTAGACTTGGCTGCCAACTTGCTATCTCTTTAATATGGGAAAAAAACTCTGATGGACAAGACATGTAGCATGAATAGTGATTTTGATTACAATTAATTATACTGCTATAATCTTTACGTAAATACAGTACTCAAAGTAGGGTTGCTTGATGTCTAAAAACAGAAACCTCTGCTTTTCATAGTCATTAATTTTAGCTACTTTGCTAATTGTGACCCAGGTGTTGGTCTCACTGTCTCTAGTCTTTGCTGTAAAACAGTTAGGTTTTTGTGTATGAGAGTACATTTTTGCTGTATTTGCTTCTTTTGATTCAGGATGAGCTTAAAAGTAGTATGTTGAAAGACAACAACAAGAGAGGGTGAATCTGGAGACAGAATAATTCTACTGATGCTAAACAGTAAAATTACTTGCTGGTGGCGTTACAGATGGTCAACATACTTAAACGCTGCATGTTAAACACGGCCTGTCTGGCACTGCGCTGCTATGAAAAACAGAGCCACATGGTTATTGATTTGGGTAGATTAGCTTCCTTTTTCTAATGTTGAGTAAAATTTGAAAAACCAACCAGCACTATCTAAAAATCCTACTTCATTGGACATTACTTTGCAAAATCCCAAACTATAACCAAAAACAGACATAGACACAGACAGGGGAAGTGTCAGACCTGTTCCTCCTCTCTGGATGAGCAGAGTGGCCTCAGCGCCCACGGGACACTCTTTAAGCAGTTCCACCACGCGGTTGTGTCCTGCTGCTGCCACCGGCTGCTGGTTCACCTCCAGGATCAGATCTCCCTCGATCAGGCTTGATGCTCCCTGTGGTGCCCCTGGCTCCAACACCTGCGCCACAGTGACCTACAGATCAGGCAAGCTTATAAACACTCAGCCACGTTTCCCTAAAAAAACTCATAAGACTTTTGTAGTCAAGAAGAATGAACACATTTCTAGACTAGAATAAAAGACAAATGTGCTTTTAAGATTTAATTTGACAAACAACAGATGCTGGTATGAAATTAAATGGATGCTCTTCCACATGGTTACTCAAATGACTTCATGTCAAAAACAAAAACAAAACTATAAAAACAAAATATTTTCTTGTTTCTTGTTCAGCTAAAACTATACCACTATAAGCTTTGGACAATCACAAGCTTGCATAGAGAGACGTTGTTGGTTTACACCACATGTGTCTATTCCAGCACTGGCTATGTCTGCCTGCATAGCAAAACACCACAAAGTAAAAAAAGAAAAGGAAAGCAAAGTGAAGGAGACATTATAAATGAACTGCCTTATTTCTTAAAAAATATAGTAACAATTAAAAGAATAATGCGGGATGGCATCAGTCTAACTGCTGAACATTTCAGTTTGTGGTAATGTCTTGTTCTAGTAACTTCAGGAATAAAGTTTTTTATTTTCTCAATCTCTTTTTACTCATATGCACAACACCCTAATAACTCTGACCAATGGTTTCAACGCTGCCATTTAGTTCAACTGCTAAGTTGACAGACACCCAGTTTATCTCCTGGTATGTATACTAAGGTGTATGTAAATAAAAGTAGATATTTACTGCTCTACAAATAATATAGAGATGACAAATCACCTGTTTAACTCGTTGACCAGTGGGACTGTCTGCAATAGTGAACCCAAATCCTTCTGACCCTTTGACCATAGTCACTGTCAACAGCTCTGCGGGTTGCGCTGTTACCCCGGCAACCGCTGCTGTCCCTCCAGAACCCATGGAGGCAGTGTCTTCGTGGGGCGTGACGGCTGATCCAGGGGTAGTGGGGGGCAGAGATGACCCATCCAGGTGAGTGTCTCCCGGATGAGGCGTCCCAGCCAGGGTCTGAGTGGGCAGCTGGGAACTCAGAGACAGATACTCCAGGTAGGGGTCATAACTGCTGCGACCGTTCACCACCAAGGGCCGGTGCTCCAGGCCGATTGGGGTAAGAGAGGTGCTGGCTGCCGCGTTGGGGTCCTCGGGGTCAAAGGGCAGAGGGTAGCCTCGACAGAGAACCAGGGTGACGCTCTGGCCGATAGGTACAGATTGGAAAAGCTTGACCACATCTGCATGAGTGGTGCCCAGGACGCAAATGTCATTTATGTAGACGATAACATCACCTGTAAAGATAGGACAATAGCTTTAGTCAAATGATAATAACGACAAATCATTTATTCATCTTTTTTTTTCCTGCTTATTTCTGTTAGGGGTCACAGGTCCTGAAGCCTATGCCAGAAGCTATGGGCCTTAGGCAGAGTCACCAAAATTCAAAAATAAAATATATGCAATAACTGTTTTGAATTTTGGAATAATGTCATGACTATGACCAAGCCTTTTTTTAATTTGAAAACACTATAGGTTAATCATGACTGATTATCTCAAGTAGGAAGGACTTTCTCTTATTCATTTTCAGTTTTTCTGTTCATGCATGTCAAGAGAGCGTTTATTCTGTGTATGCTGGTTCTGCCTGCTTTCCTCTGATTGGCCGTCTATCAGTCAGCTTGTACTCAGAATAAGATAAATCTAGATCTGCTTGTACTGCCTGCTAAAAATCCAACTCAAATCAACCAGAAGACTAATCGTTTGTAAAGAATACAAAGGCAAGAGGGCTGGCCTGGCTATTGGCTTCTGAAAATGTTCCCTTTCTAATGAGACGTCAACAATCAGCAGTAGTCACCAGTCCATCATTTCCATACAGTGAAAAGGGAAATAGAACTCCTTCCATTAAAACTCTTCTGCCACCTATCTTATGCCTATCCAATTGCATTCAGTTGTAGTTTTATCTGTGTCCATTTGCTCTGTTTCCTGAAAAATCCAACACAAATGGAAATGAATCAAACTGGTTCTATGGATAAAATAGAAAAAGCAGTAATATGGCAGGCTTGATCAGATTTGTCTTTCTTTGTGTTAAATGTTCTAATTTCTTTCCCAAATAAAACAACTTGTGCCAAACTATTTAAAGAAAAAAAACCCTGATATTTCTAGAGAAATGCCTCATTCATTTAAAAATTCCATCGTGGCTTTTAACAACGTGGCTACAGCTGGTCAGTCTTGGTGGTAGAAACTATAATATCAGTTTAGTGGCACTAGAGGCTATGGACAGCGAATGTGTGAGACAACGAGGTGAGAAGGAGAGAGTATGTCTGTGAGTTTGACAGCCATCTGGTGCACACTGGTGTCCACAGAGACCAACTTATGTTTAGAACTGATAGAACAGACTGACACGGCGGCCATGTCAAAAATAGACTTTTCCTTGAAACTCGGACTACCGCAGACAGGCCATTATACAACACCACATACTCCACAGTCAGAAAACCACATTACTTGTATTTCTTTCTGTTAAATTTTTTAAAACTTTTTATCTACTTGGTTTATGTTTGAGAAACGTTCTTTCCCATTAATTTTTATGAGGGAGCATGAATGCTTGTTGTTTAAATATTCATGTTAAAATTTACTATGAATCAAAGGTAGGTACTCAAGTGGACTTATTTAAAGTAGGATTACTGACAAACTATGGTGATTCATCATATTTCTGTAACTACCTGTCCAGTGTCTACCTTTAAAATTAAGAAATGTAAACTGTGCAATTTTTAGCTTATATGGTAATTATTGACGCTAATTGCTACATTTGAATAAAAAAAGCTCTAGCTTTACTTACATGTGGTTGATTGGTTGTCAGTTTCATTCATACTTGGCAATCCTCGGTGGCTAATGCTAATTCCTCCATTAAAAATGCATTGTATGTCTTTTTTAAGCATTTTTATAGAACACAGACATTAAGATTCTATACACAAAATTACAATGTTCTCTATGGGTTCATACTGGATTTCCAGAGGCAGAAGCAATGGACACAATGGAATAAACTGCCTCTGAATGCAGACAGGAATGAGAACATAAAATTGCTATAAACTGTTGGGATTCTAGACCTTTGCCAAATAGTTGCTCAAACTTAAAAAAAAAAAAAAATCTAAACTAAATTTTCATATAAATAATTGTCTAACACAAATCTAGTTTTAGTTATCTTTATCTGTCTTTATGTATAGCCTTTTGTCTAAATTATGTTTTTTTTTTTTTGTTGAAAAATACCCATAAACACATGTCCATTAAAAAAAGTATTGGAAATGATGGGGTTAAAATTTGCTGCCTAACTTGACATATGCACAAATTGAAACATATTTGGAAGTGGTTTTGTTTAACTGAGTACTACTGCATATACTTGCCAAAAGTTTTTGTTATAGGATTACTGGATTAAGTTGTTACTGATATAAAAGTGACATGGACTCCTGGACTTTGATATAAACTCCACTCTGCATGCTTTAGCAGCCTCAGGAGGACAAAACTTCTACTTTTAAATAACCAATGGGTGTACAGAAAAGGTGATTTTGATTTTTTTTTAACTGATTACCCTTTAGGTTTCAAACTATGTCCAGAACAATTTAATAATTTTACAATAATTTTATGATGGGAAACTACTCTGAATTTCCAGGTTTTTCAGGACACTCTAATAAGTATAGCTAAAACAACTTGACATACCCTAAAAATTCTTAAAAGTCATGGTCAATGTAATTTGAACATACAGAAAGTTATGGATTTGGGCTTTACAGTCACATCACCATGACAAATGCAGTTGCCTCAAATCCTCTATTTCACACTTGTGGAGGCAGTCTCTGTCACTCACGCATGCTCCTGGCAGCATATGCACACACATCGACACTCAGTCATCCTCAATCCCTAAGAGCATGCTGTGCAGCTCAAATAGGCCAGCTAATCTGAGCCAGCCTATGTGCAACTATGGCAATGTCACACAGCAGCACAGAGCAAAGTGGAGAGAAAGACAGAGACCAGGATAGAGGATTGAGCAGAGAAAAGAGGAAATATAGTGAGGCTGGAAGCAGAGGAGAAGTGTCAGATGACTTGGTTAGATAGGGAAACATACAATAATAGGCTAAGGCAGAGACACAAAGACAAAGATGCGGGTTATAAGAAAGAGATGGATTCCAGATAAAAGAGGAGGTGCTTGTGTAGGCACCTGGCAGGAGCTGGTGGAAGGAAAGAAGACCCACACTAGCGCTGAATAATATGGAAAATGTTATAGGTTGCATTATATTTTTACTTATGATGAGATAAATAAATTAGGTGTTATTATCATTATTCTTAACTAGATTCTGGAATATTTTTTTGTAGCCGTTGATATCAGAAATCAAACTGAGTTGGTTCTCTTTTATGCGCTCTTACCAGGTAAGCCACCAAGAGGCTTCTTTCAGGTACAATCTTGTAATTTTTCACCTGCTGTGCTAGGCAATGGCGCAGCAGACAGGTTCACAGCAGAGCACATAAAATCACCGCAATTTCAACACAGCAATTTCAACCAGGCTACCAGAGGTAAGGCCAAAGGTCAGGTGTGTTTAAGCCCAAGCTTATAAAAAAACATTTAAGAAACACACTTTCTGCCATTTCCATTCTGTAATTTCACTGTCCTTGAGAAAGTAAATACATTTGGTGTGTAGTAGTAATAAGATAGCAAATTCGTTAAAGTTTTGCAGTCTCTTTTAGTGTGTTGGCTAGAGATTTGTGCTTACAAGGTCATCTTGCTGTTGCTATGGTAACAATATTATTGTATTGTGTTCTATTTATTTTTATTTAATAATACTCCAAAAAAATCAGTGCATTTATTTAATAAAAAAGTAAGATGGGGCATAAAGCATTGTCTGAGAGGTAAAAGTTTGTCCTTGTCTGGGACAAAGTATAGCACATATAAATATAGCACAGCCCAAATATGCCACTGAAGGCCAGTGATGTCCTCTGAAGATGAATTTATGTCTCTGAAGATGCTACAACTCTACGTTTTGTCTATTTAAAATTCTACATTATAAATAAAAAATAAGCAATTGAAGATGTCAAAATGTTTTTAATTATTGGCTTTTGTTTTCTGTTTATAAAAAAAGTTTTTCATCTTAATTAAGTACATCAGCTGATCTTTTTTACATTTTTCCAGTTGGTGGAAACACCACAAGGAAACCTATGTGAAAAGTGTGAGGTGACAGTGCAAACCACTGTAACAATACACCACCATAACTAATGCTTTAGAAATTGAAACATCCTTGCTTACCACTAAACATTACTGTATATACTTGTAGTTGCACTGTTACATTTACTGGGCATTCCCATTTTTCTTCTTGGCGCTCTTTAACTGACTCATAAATTATCCTAAATGTGGCTAAAGCACTGCACGAATGACACTGAAACACTGCCAAAAAGGATTCTTTGCATTTGATCTGCTTTGGCAGGAAATAAAGCCTCATAATGTGGCACAATAATGAAGCTCACTTTTTCAAACATGTCCAAATTCTCTCCAGATACTGATAATTACCTGTGTCCATCTTCCCGTCCTGAGCTGCTGGCCCCTCTGGTATTACACTCTTCACTTGGAGAAACTCGTCGGGTTCATCTCCTCCAATGATAGTGAAGCCGAAACCCATGTTGCTCTTCTGTAGTGCTGTCGACAGGAAGTTCCCCTTTAGCTGGGTCGGATCCCTCGTAAACAGTGGCTTTTCTGGAAAGAAAAGAAGCTTGTTAGAGGAACCTTTACAATAAAAATATAATTTCAATAAAAAGAGCAAAATGCATAAATTTGATAGCATACAGCAAATGTGATTTTTTTTATACTGACTCAAGAATTATATAGTTGTATAATGTCATACATTATATGCTATAAGCCAGTGGTTCTCAAACTGTGGTACGCTGGCTTCTTCTGAAGGTACTTAGGAGTCTTTTGCAGGTAAGGTCCTGGTTTAGGTTCATTCAAAGCCAGTTTTATTTTTATTTGAGCCTTGCTCTGCTTTTGAAGTGTAGACCACTGCTTAGATCGGGTTTAGACTAGTCTAGTTCTGGTTAGTCCCGGTTTAGACCTGTTCTAGAACTAGATTAGGCCTTGGATTAGTCCTGGTCTATTCCTGCTTCTGGTTTAGTCACAGTTTTTGCTAATTTTAATCCAGTGAAGAGAGTACTCTGAAAGCCAAATATTTTCTGTGGTGTTACTTGGATTGAAAAGTTTGAGAATCACTGCTATTAGCTATGACATACTCAAATGGATGCATTCATTAGGTGACTGCTAGTGCTTCAGGCTTAACCATTTCCTTCCTTCACTGTCAGTGATTCAACATCAACATTTTTATACCACTACTATACACTCACCGGCCACTTTATTAGGTACACCTTGCTAGTACCGGGTTGGACCCCTTTTTGCCTTCAGAACTGCCTTAATCCTTCGTGGCATAGATTCAACAAGGTACTGGAAACATTCCTCAGAGAGTTTTGTCCATATTGACATGACAGCATCATGCAGTTGCTGCAGATTTGTCGGCTGCACATCCATGATGCGAATCTCCCGTTCCACCACATCCCAAAGGTGCTCTATTGGATTGAGATCTGGTGACTGTGGAGGCCATTTGCGTGCAGTGAACTCATTGTCATGTTCAAGAAACCAGTCTGAGATGATTCGAGCTTTGTGACATGGCGCGTTATCCTGCTGGAAGTAGCCATCAGAAGATGGGTACACTGTGGTCATAAAGGGATGGACATGGTCAGCAACAATACTCAGTTGGCTGTGGCATTGCAACGATGCTCAATTGGTACTAAGGGGCCCAAAGTATGCCAAGAAAATATCCCCCACACCATTACACCACCACCAGCCTGAACCATTGATACAAGGCAGGATGGTTCCATGCTTGTTGACGCCAAATTCTGACCCTACCATCCGAATTTCGCAGCAGAAATCAAGACTCATCAGACGAGGCAACTTTTTTCCAATCTTCTATCGTCCAATTTTGGTGAGCCTGTGCGTGAAAATTCCGGTAGATCAGCAGTTTCTGAAATACTCAAACCAGCCCGTCTGGCACCAACAACCATGCCACGTTCAAAGTCACTTAAATCACCTTTCTTCCCCATTCTGATGCTCGGGTTGAACTGCAGCAGATCGTCTTGACCATGTCTATAGCCCAAATGCATTGAGTTGCTGCCATGTGATTGGCTGATTAGAAATTTGCATTAACAAGCAGTTGGACAGGTGTGCCTCATAAAGTGGCTGGTGAGTGTACATCAAATACCTCCACTTACCTGACTAGACTGAAATAGTGATTAACATTATATGATAAACAAGGCTGATTTTTGCATTCCCAGCATTTTTTTTTTTTTTTTTTTTTTTTTGCATTCCAAGTTCAAATTGCATGTTTGTACCTCTGTAGATGGTAGGAAGTGGCAGAGCAGACAGACCCTGGCTCTGTATCTGCCGTTGCTGCTCCAGGCGTCTCTTAGCTTCAAGGACGGGGTTCTCAAACTGCGTCCTCCGATTTATATGACTGGGGGGTAAAAACACATCATGAGATTACAATTACAAACAATGTCTGAATTATGTAACTCTTACACAAGCATACGGAGCTGTCGCTAGGCAAGGTCATCCAGACTGGACTGTTAACAGTTCAAATTTGAAAAAGCCTTTTTGTGGTCATGAAATGTAGAAAAATAGAGAAGCAACAAAGACTTCACTTGTTTTTGAGTTTTGATTGGATTTTATGAAACGATTGATTTTTAAATGTAATGAATGTTTTAATTAATTGCTTTCCAGTTTCTTCTCTATTCATTTGGACACATCAACAAATGATTTGAGAGAAAGCACTATAACTGAAAACACCTGCTCCACTCCTTGCTCTTCCTCTGGTTTTACCAAAATCCTGTAATTATTGAAAATTACTATATCACACAATGTAATCTCATGCATTTTTAAACAGCGTTTTTTTTGCTGTTTGCATACCATTGTTTGCAATAAGTAGTTTTAAATAAGCTTCAAAGACAAATACAAATACAGAATGAAATCCCACACTGCAGTAAGAAAAGTATGACTGCATTAGAAGAGGTCAACAGTACAAACCGAAGAGCCTCTTCTTGTTTTTCTATCGGCGCTTCCATTTCGGGGGTCACCACATCAAATCAGCTGCCTCCATACAGCCCTGTTCTCTGCATCATATTCTCTCACACTAACTAACTTCATGTCCTTTCACTGTGCTCTTCCTCTAGGCCTCCTGCCCGTCAGCTCTCACCTCAGCATCCTTCTGCCAAAGAGGCTCTGATATGCTATTGAGTAATAGAGTAATAGTGAGTATTAGGTACTGGTATTACTAGGATACATTTTTTTAGCCACCCATTCTCTGCTGTTTTTGTTGCATGTATAAATCACCAACAGCCATATGGTAAAATTGTTTATTTTTCAAATGCAATATGGTTATTTATGCACTGGCTATTTTAATCGCAAATATCAGTATGTTTAATTGAGAAGCTGTTTCATTAATTTGTGATTTCACAGTCATTTGCAGCCTTTGTCATCTCAAATGACAAAAATGGTATAATAGAAAACTGCAGTTGTTTTCAGGTGCAAAATGCAGTGTACCTTTAAATAAATAGCGAATTATAGTAGCAAATCCCTTACTTTGCATTTTGTAAGGTCCACTAAGCCTACACATAATCTTTTTCTATAGCAAAAATAACATTCTTCCACTGTGTGAGAGACCAGGGAGTGGTTAAAAACGCTAGCAGGCTTCAGAACTGCTTTCCAATATTTTAAAATAATATTTTTGCAACAGTTTGAGTATGTGTTTGACTAGTTAATTGTGTTTGCCGTACAAAGCTGAGATAACACAGACATATTTGTTGATGAAGCCAAATCTAGTATGGCAGATTAGAGCATGGTGTAATATTAAAAATATTAAGGAATTCCATAACAGCAAAGTCATGTAATGCAACAGATTTAAAAGATGATCAGGTTTAGGCATTAGCATGCTCAGGGTAATTTATGTCTACAAGCATTTTACAGTTTATCAAATGAGCAATGAGACATAAAAAGAGATGAGAATTTAGTCATTCATAATTCATGCCAAGGCAGAGTAAACCATAAAAACGCTTTCTGTTTTACAACCGAGCAGCTGATAGAACCAAGTCAACAGGGAGACTTACTCTACATAGTAGCTGCCGTAGATGGGGTCGTCTATCTTCTCCCAGCCATAGGGCAGCTCTGAGGAGGAGAGAGAAAAGATGGTCACTTTATGTTCAGAGTGAGAATGAGAGTGTTTGGGCTCTAAATTAAAGCGGCGAGGGTAGACGACATGAATCTCAGCCAGACGCTCCCACAGTGCTCCTTTAATGGACAGACAACACTTCGATCTGAGAGAGCAGGGTTCACAACACACCAATCACAACACAGATGTCAATACAAACACAATGTGACAATAAGAAGGGAGCTTCCAATGCCACTTTTCTTCAGTTGGCTACAACTAATTTAAAATATTTCCCTGGCCAATATTGAACAAAAAATACCACTTAGACAGAAATTATTATTTTAGAAAAAAAACCTGTTTATTCATCTAATAGCATACCGCAATAGGAACCATTTGGGGAAAAAACTAAACCTTAAGATGCTATATAGGCTTTATTAATAATAACTTTAATTTGCTGGCACGGTCCAATAAGGGCCGCTCCCACTGCTGCTCCCAAATCTGCTCCCACTGCTAAGATGATAACTGTCAGTAAAGTAACACAGAGAAACAGTACAAAAAATAAAACCATAAATAGAAAAGGGGACGCAAAGTGAAACCAAATATACTGTACAGTATACTGCCAATGCAAGAGAAAATATTTAACACCATAATTGGTAGATATAATTGCTGGCTTACATCAGGCTAAAGCTAGAGGTAAGTAAGTTAGATGTCACATATTTGTATTTTCAGGTGGCTAATTGGTCCAATCTTATATTTTTATTAAAATATGCTGTTGTTGTGTGTTGTGAACACTAGGTAACAGATTTTGGTGTAAAACTCCGCAGAATGGCAGAAGTAAAGTACATATATGACATAACAACTGATATGCTGACTATTTATGAACAATATAGGTGCACTGAGTAGTTTTTGAAAACATTGCAACATTGGTTACATTGCAGTTCCACATTTACATTTTTTTTTTCTTGAGTCTGACATCTCCTATGGTTCCACGTCAGGGAATCAACCCCCTAACTTCCTGCACCACAGGGCGCTGACCGCCTCATTAAGGCACAAAAAGTGGAGAGATACCGAACAACATGGACTGGATAGATCTTATGCTTCAGAAATGCTCCTTATGCTCATGTATGTAAATAATAATAGTAGTATGTAAAACATACTATTTTGTTATAGAGCTTGGAGAAAGCCAAGCTGGTATATCCTGAAAGAAACCAGGCATGTTTAGCATTCGGTGTTGGGAATAATGTGTTACAAAGTAATGAGTTACAACATCGAGATTACAATTTTCAGTAACAGAGTAGGGAACGCCTTACTTTGGAGATGCCAGTAATAATATTATTATTTATTTAGTAACTTACATCACAGTCAGTACAGTCAGATCAATTTACTGCAGTTTACTGCCAGGACATGGAGTGAGAATTAAGTAAAGAAA
This sequence comes from Bostrychus sinensis, assembly GCA_020698575.1. Classification (NCBI taxonomy): domain Eukaryota; kingdom Metazoa; phylum Chordata; class Actinopteri; order Gobiiformes; family Eleotridae; genus Bostrychus; species Bostrychus sinensis. The sequence goes on along the minus strand of CM036251.1, from coordinate 27,999,840 downwards.
TAGTGCAAATATGTTTCCTACTTTTATTTCATCTGTTCCCTCCTCTGCTCCTAATCACCTTCATGTGCCAACCCCTTGTCTCCACGTATGTATCAGGGTGTTTGTGTGTGTCAGCTGGTGCTGTTTTCAGTGGGGACAGCAGAATAAAAAGAGATGTGTACGCTCTGGCTCCCCATTTTTTGCCTGGAAATTCCAGACTCACCACTGTACCAGCGGATGAGTCTGGTCGCCATAGAATCAATTCGATTTCTTGAGCGGAGCAAACAGAAATCAGAAAATCAGAAAATGGCGGGCGTGACGTTAACAAAGCGACAAGAAAGTAAGCAATGCAAAGACATTTTTTTAAAATAAAGGCTTCTAGTGCTGCAAGCTGCTGTGGTTTTAATGACTCGATATGTTTTTGGTCATTTAAAACGGAATTTACCACTGAATGAAACAAACTCGGCTCCTCAGTGCGCCACCTTGATTGTTGTTGTTGCGGAAGCTGCTCGCGAAGAGCACGTGACTTAAATAAGCTAATCAAAATGCACGGTACGGTTGGGATTTGAATCCAACCACGGCGGACGGCATGGTGACCAGACTGATATTTCTCAGTATAATAATACAGAGACATATCACTCTGGATTTTCCAGGCAACCCCATTTTAGCCTAAATGTAGTGAAATCAAATGACTCTATCACAGTAGATCTTCTCCTGTGTTTTTGCGTGCGTTAAAGCATGAACACTGGACGGGGCAGAGGCAGGTGAACTTAAAGGGAAGTTTATCTTGTGTCAGGCTGCCCTGCTGAAGTGAATGCAGCTGAAATTCTGCTTGAACGTCTGTAATATGAGAGAAATAATAGTGCTGCTAAGTGAGGGTATAAGCTGCTTCTATTTAGAATTGGGTTCATTTATATCTCTCTTGCTGGGAAGTAATCCAAAAGTAAAGTAACTAAGTTACTTTCATAAGGGAGTAACTAAGTAAGGATATATATTACTTATTAAAAGAGTAACTAGTAATCTGTAACTAGTTACTCTTTTGAGTAACTAACCCATCACTCAATACCATACAATAAATGCACTGGATATACAGTATAATGTATTAACAATTTTAGAGGTTTAAACATTTCTGTCACTTTTGTGACCAGTGGGAATAACTGGGTGAATGCATTGGACATATCTGTAAGTAAGTAAACTATATAATGACTACTTAAGTGATTTTGGACACACTATTCAACATTATTTGGGTTTTGTTCTACTTCTCATTTGTGGTAAAATATTTCCAAACATATATGGGGAGAACAGAACCTCCAGTGTAGTGAGTAATGTATGGCGGAGATTATACAAAAACAAAAAGCTGCTACAGATATGACGACCACCCTCTGAGAAAGGCATATTCATACAGACTGACACAACTCATCCGCTGGCTTTCTTGCATGTACAAATCATTTACAGCCATATAGCTTTTGTTTCTCTTATTGTCCCACCCATCTCATTCTGGTTTGAAAGGCAGCCATGATGTTGTGTTAATTGTCTCCTCCTCTTGCTCCTCTTTTCCTTGACTTTATTCCTCCCTCCTCTGATTTATCTCTTCTTTCTGCCGAAGAACTGGGTCAAGACAGAGCTACGATTCTGGTGCTCCTCATTGGGCTCATTTTTCTTCCCCTGCACAATAACACAGCACGCTAGTATGAGCTGCACTCACAAGGATATTCAAAATGTGCCGTTTTATTTTCCCCTTTAACTAAGGCATAAGGAACACAACAAGGGAATTGACCTCACAATGAAAGGCTGGGCTAACATGCAACAATGCACACCCACACGTTTCGCAGCCAGAGTCCATCTGTTCCCCTGCCACTCAGCTGCATACAGTACAACTGCAACTACAGATTGTGCTTAGAATTTAGAACTTGGCAGTTCTTGAGAGGTTCATGTTTCTCACTCAAATTAATTCATCTTCATGTCGTAAATTAACAAGTCTAATTTAGCAAATACATGAAGGTGGGTGGGTGGCTTCAAAAATAGCAAATCAATCAAACCTGGGGACGTGCTGCAAAAATAGCTGCAATTAATCACTTAAAAATCACTTTAGGGGATATCATGGATTATTCTAAAGTAGGGAGTAAAAACTATAGGTTTATAGGATATATAGGGCTACATCTTATTGCCACTTGGAGTGTCTCTATAGTCCACCATGTAAAATAGATGCCTGAGGTACAGCTGACAGGACATCTTCCAGAATGGTCTAATATATTTTCTTACCTATTTTTATTTTTCATTTTCTGAACAGGTAAAGATAAATAACAAATACATCCATAACTACTCATTTCATCCTTCTAGCATTCAAGACCTAAACAAATGATAATGGACCCATTTATAGGCTACAATGAGAAATCTGACGTCATTGTATTATTGTCTTTCAGTAAAACACTGTACATTTGGGACTATTTCTGTACCACAATACAATAGTACCGGAAACACTGAGCAATGAAATTTAAAAATCCTCTGCAAATACTTTGGGATTTCCATAACTTGTGTTGGAAAGCATTCAAAGAGTATCCAAAGATCATCAGTTATCAGAATGATCCCTATAAACTAAAGGTACAAATTAGTGCATAATATTACTATAATATATAATACACTTGTTAATACTACCAACAAGGAGATTTTTGTAAATTTGTTCATTTAAAATTCTATTATTTCTTTTTTAATAGCAGTCTGATATTACGTTCTTATAATATATTACTTTTAATGGTCCATGATCATTATTTTTGATTACCTATTTGTTGTGATTAAATGCATATAGTTAAGGCTACAACTAATCATATTTTTTTCAATTTGGTTGTTTCCTTCAGAGGTGGTCACGGCAACCTCCATCTCACACTATCCTCTGCATCCTCTTCTCTCACATCAACTAACTTCATGTTCTCTTTCACTACATCTATAAATCTCCTCTAGGCCTAGTGCCTGCCAATATAAGGCTACAACCAGCCTTTGTGTTTTATAAATTAAATTAAATGAATGTCAAAAGAATATGAGCTTGTTGTTGATTGGTTGCTTGGTCTCAATATGCACTAAACTAGGACTTTTGTTGCAGGCCAACAACCAAATGTGCCTTGCTCTAACATCACATCTTAAAATATTCAAGGTTCTTACAATACTGTTTTGAACTTATTCCAATAAGAAGACAAACCATGTGTGTATTAAGTGAGCCTGTGTATGTACATTGTCTCAGAGTTTTGGGATTTAGACTTACACACACAGACCAATCCCCAGCTGTATCAGTCTCCACAGTTCAGTGGTGGGTGTGCCTCTGATCCTCTCATGCTCTAATGTAATTACGAACAGATTTGTGATCCTGATATTAGTAATCTGAATGCCGACTGTACAGCCCAAGGTGAAAGGGACCCACAGTACAATTATCTGAGCAGTTCTCCGCACGCAGCATAGTACTTTACCTTAAATGACCTGCTAATCCTCAAGGCAAAAAAAAAAGTCACATGGATTCGAACTTCTAACCACCTTAAATTCTACAAGCCACCTTGAGTCTCAGCTGAACCCATCCAGCAGTCGTGTGCCCTCGCCCAGCAGTGAAAGGGAGACAGTTTCCATGGCAACCACCAGTGAAAGTCTTTTTTTTTTTCTTGCCTGAGCTGAAGGCTTGGTCTTGTCTCTATTTCCTGCTGCTGGAATACTCAGTGTGTGGATGTTTGTGAGTCTGTATTTGCAGTGTATTTTAAATGGCCAATCTCTGGATCCATGTCTGAGTGAATGAAATGTCATCTTGTATGAGACTATATAAGAACTTATGATGCGATTAAGTGCACACATGTATCTATGCAGCCTGGCCTGTGAGCTCGCAGGGCTGTTTGTGCATCTGTATCAGTGTCTCCTCCTGACATAAAGCCTAATTGTGATTCCTCTGCATTAGATGACTCATGTTCTCACACAAACATTGTCTGTGTGACCAACAGGAAGACACCAACACATGCAATGAACTCATTTGACTCACAGGGGAAAAAAATCCTTCAACCTTAATATTGCTGCTCATGCACAATTGAACATTAATATTCCGGAGCCAAAATGAACGCAACATAACAAGAAAAGATTGAGGGTATATGAACCATGAAAATAAGCATGTCCTGTCTAGACAGAACAACGTGTAATGATAGTGATGTAAGTCGGCGGTAATGTTTTTCACACAAATCCATCAGTCTCTGTCAGTGCATGCATGGGCGTTTTCTCTTTTTGATGTCTGCATCATCGCTTCCTCTGCCTCCAACATTTGTCATGCACCTTATGTTTTGAATCCGCTCTTTCTGTTACATGCGACGTCTGACTCAGTACGGACTTTGAGACTGGCCACAAGATGCACTTTGAATGTATTTTGAATGTAACGCATACGTAGCTTGAATTTCTGAAAACCAGCAATTGCCAGCACAGAACCCACAGTAACGCAAGGAGGACATGCAGACGCCACCCTGAGAGTTTGCGTGTTGGCCGGCCCAAAAATCAAACCCACGGATTTCTTTCTGGGAGACAAGACCACTGAACACCACTTCCACCGTACCCCATATAAAAAAAACTACTAAACAAACGTAAAAAGATTTAGAAGAAAATTTAGATGATTCAGAAGATTTTAGAAGACATATTAGATAGATAGAAGAAAATATTTTTACATTTGTTAAAAGTACTCAAGTGTAAAAAGATTTTTTGCACACACAGTAAAGTCTTCTACTACTGATACTGCTAAGGTATGTTTTTAAAATGTAGAGGTCATTTTTAAATAGTATCTAGTTACTTTACACTACTTGTATTGACACTTGTCCTGCTCTGTTCTTGCCTCCTCTTAGCCACTGCCACAAGATAAGAGCTTAAGTTATGTAACGAAAAACTTGCCTGACAAAACGAGTGCAAGTAAGCCATGTCTGCAGTGACAAGTCTTTGAACTCTGAAAGTCACATTCAGCGTACATAAACCACAACCAGAGCTTTACATACATGCAACACAAGCACATTAAAGTCATGCAGTCCTACATAGCAGTGGAGAATTCTGCAAAAGAGAATATTCAATGATTTTGTGAAAGGTAAAGGCTGTGTTGCTACCATTTGCATCCTTTGTACATTTGTTATGCTCTCCCCACAGACCTGAACATCCTTACTGTCATGTTTATTTGATGTGTTAAAAATTACATGTCCATTACCATGGATGTAAAATAAACTTGCGGTTTATTGCACAGTAAGCTCGCAAGTGGAAACAGTATAATGTAGTAAAAGGCGAGAGTGGATGTTACAAACAAAAATAGAAGCAGGATGACTGTGGAAACATGAAAGATTTCTATTTATATCCATGTCATTTAGCTGGCTACTGAACTCTGGAAATGCTGTTTTACAATTCATTTGTTTCTGCTTTTTGAACATAGTTAGTGGCTCACCCAATTTCTGCTGTTTATCGTTTATTGGTGCCTGAGACATATACTGTACGTACCTGTGGCTTTGGACATGAGACCACTCTGGACAAGTCAATTGCAGGACTAACATTTACACATTAACAGACATCCATCTATTCAAATTAGAGGTTGATCGATATGGGTTTTTCTATGGCCAATGTCAATATTTAAAATGCAGATCAACCGATGGCCAATAAGCACTGATGATTTGTTTTTTGTTGTTTTGTGCCGATATACAAGGCAGATTTTTCCAAATTTTATGAATGACATCATATAGGTTGATATATCAGTCAAGCTATTTTCTGATTCAAATTCTATCAATATGCATAGTTTAGATTTACCAATTCACCACATATCTTTGGACAAGGAATCTAGAGCTCCCAGAGAGTAATGCAGCACCAAACTAACATTTCAGATTCTGATTTTCGCAGACAATTTTTTCTGGTATTTTTCACAGATGAAGAACTATTTAAATGTTACAGATGCCATCTAGCCTTTATTACTATAATTTCATTATGCTTGTACACTCGAATAAGGAACACTCCCACTGAATGCTAGTCAACACACAGTTACTGATGATAATAAAGAGAATTATTTCTTTTCAATCAACTGTCTGCTTCCTTCCTCTGTGAAAAAGCCTAAAAAAGAAAAATGTACTATTAGTATTTTGTATTTTAATTCAAAGAAAATGAGAAGAGGGTGCTCATGTAGGGGGTGGGTGAATTAGGGACTGGGACAGATGGAAAATAAAGTGATTTAATTCATTTACAAACTACTGCTCATTTCCTGATGTATTGTGCCACTTCAATGAGGCTAGTTTCTTTTATAGCCATCCATCCAACAGAATATGCCATTTCAGGAAATAATTGTGTGATTGCTGGGTTTCACCGTCATTTAAATTGAATTGGACAAAACATCTGAGAAAAATTGGTAGCACTTTTAAAAATATATCAAAAACTGTATACAAGCAATCATGTCTGGCACAAACCCTACCAGCTACTGTATATACAGAATAATAATGAACTGAGATTGTTGCAGCAGCTTTAATAATTATCCTCATAATACATCCATGGTAACAGCCATTACCTTCTATGGTAAATAATCTGTGCTGAGCAAAGTACCTTACATTTTGTTGTTAATGCTTTTAATTTCTTAGCTATACATGCATATTTCATAGACTGTTACATTGAGGCATAAACAAATACCCGAAGAAGAATAGAGAGGACAGTTACGTGGGCTTATCCGTGATGTGTAACCCAATCTTTGCACTGCTGGGATGAAACACGAGTACGGCGGCCATGTTTGTGGACCGACAACAGTAGATGGTGTGTGTGAGCAAGAGATAGAGGAAGATCCAGAGCAAAGAAGGGTGATTAGGATTCCTGTCACATTTGGGCCCTTTTACTGGGCCGAGACGCAGGATGAAGGAGAGAGACGAAGAGGAAGAGAAGCAGAGGAGGTATTGATTTAAACTGGTCCCGGAGAATCACATCACTAATTCTGTGAGTGAAGGCTGGGACAACAGCAGGGGACTGTACACATCTGATCTGAACACCTTTGAGCCCCAACCTGTACCTGTTCTACTGCAGCTAGTAGAAAAACAACACCGCTGTACAAAATATAAGTTTGGACTTATACATTAAAAAAAACATACAGTATTTCTGGCAAACCAAAAGGTGGCATTTTGGAAATTGAGATTTATTCTACAAAGCTCACAATCATGTCCTTAATTCTGTTAATTTATTTTTTTAAAAAAAGGCTATCTCTGGCTATAAAAGAATGAAAAAAAGCAGATAAGTATGTAAGCTGGTTTCGTAGTACTTAGTTTCAAGGAATGAAATACTGAAATCTGAAAGTTGCATATGATGTTTTTTTTTTTTTTTAAGGGTTTTGAACATCCTGTACAGTGGTTAAAATATCACTTAACCCTTTTGGATAAGCAAAATAAAAATGACTGGAATGCATGTGTGAAAACTTATTGGCTGTTGCCAGAATCCTTCGTGGCAAGTCATCAGCGCCTCACCAAATGGTTAAATTTTAGTTTAGTTAGTTTTCACGCACATGATTTAACCACGTAACATAATGCAATGATGCAAAAGCATGCTCCCAAGCATGTTCCGAAAGGTTCATATGTGGCATTAGCAGGACACATGCCTTTAGTTTGAACGGGCTAATTCAGGAGGAAAAGCCTCCGAGCTGCCTTCATGGGAAGGATCCTTGCAATTAGGAAACAACCAAAAAGCTCTATAGAACCTTGCAGAACATCCAATTCTTTCCTTACAACTGTCCAGAATGAACAAAGTGAGCACTGCTAAGGGAGAAGCAGAATCATGTGTCTATATGAACACACGCACAAAGAAATACATCACACCATACAACCACACTGCTGTCTAAAAAGACTATTAATGCTATAGTTTACATTCAGTCAATCCCATACACATCCACATTAACTACAGGCACAAAGGCTAAAACAATACAGTTATATATATGCAATAACCTAAACCAAACGTTGATGGAAAAATGTACTGAATATGAACTACCCTGCATTAAAATTAAGAGGCAGGTCATAATAATGTCATATAATACAGAAACAAAAGTGACAAATGTATTGTTTATATAAATGGGAGTAGGTAATATGAAACAATTAGCTTTGGCATTTAATTTACCATCAGAACAATTTTTATGTTAAAAATGATCAAGTTGAGAAAACAGTGGAACAATGACTCATGGGCAGACAGCACACAAATGTAGGAAGGCGGAAATTCAGCACTCCCACTGGCGCTCAAAACAAAAACTGGAATCAACACAAACAAAATGATTACAAAACAACAGCCAGCAAACAGGTGACTGGCACTCACCATCTTCCTGACACTCTTCTGGGGGCTTTGCTTTCTTTGCCAGCCGAGGATCCAGCCATGATGTCGTTTTGGTGTTGTGACTGGATAAGGAGAAAAAAAAAGTGTTTGGGTCAACAAGAGGTCAGAGCGAGAAAAAGATAAAGTGTAAAGTAACGCTAATGACCTGAGGTGAAGGGAAACAAGGGAATTTCTAAGGTAAACTAAATGGCCATTAATCCGCTAATTAGCCAACAGTGCTAATTGCCCTCGTGATAGGAAAGGGCAACAGTCTGTGTGCACATCACTATGGGATGTAGTATATATGTGGGCTGATTAGATGCATTAAGTTGTATAAATTATTCAGCAGCAAGTGCTGTAAAGTTTATAGAGCTGGTGAGACATAAAGCTTTTAAAGGAGAAGTAATACTAAATCCACTTGTTTATTATTTTAAAGGGAAAATAAGGATGCATCTTTAGTAGTTGCAGAGTTAAGGGAGATGATAAAAAGGTATTCTCATTCATTTACGGCTGTATGTCAATGTGTTGTACTATACTACTTAGCATCCTAAACCTACAGGACCTACTCAAAAGTAAAATAAATGTTAAATAATTGTATTGCTATCAGCATTGATTTTGTCAGTTCATTATGTAGCATGTCTTTGGCAGTGATGTGATTGGTAAGAAAAATTACACTACATCTGGCTGAAAGTGTTAGACCTGCTAAAGTTATTTCCCCATGTGTCAGTGTTCACAAAAGAAAACACATTTACAAATGAGCCAGGTTTTCTTTCATTTCCTCACCTGTAATCAGAAAATTAGAAGCTAAAAACTCAAAAACAAAAAGGTTGCTGGTCTCTTGTTGTCTCGTCTTTAATGCCAAGTTTTTTGTCTTACCTTAACCTCAGTCGTCACAAGGAACCCCTCTAAAGAATTTTGGGGAGAACTATAATTGTTTATATCTTCAAGGTAGAACCACTCCACTCCAGTTATGGGTCATCAAACATCAGAAGCATATTAAAAAGTTTATATATGCTTTCTCCCATGTTATAATGTTGTTGCCTCATCAAAAATACACCTAGAGTTGTGTTTTGTTTTAATCTTGCCTGTTTGAGTAATTCTGTATTATCTGGTGAGTTTCTGGGGCCTCCAAACGCTGAGTTCCACGCCTCTCCAACAAACCCCCACCCACTCCAGGAGGCACTGACCAATCAACAAGCCCTCTACATCCAGTCTGCTCTCATTCATTTATCTGTGCAGCTCTGTTTCCACTGATTCCTCACAGCTATTTTTCATTTTGTAGAAAAATGGCATGATGCAAAACATTTAGATTTTTACTGATTATGTTCAAAAGTCAGCAACAGAACTGCACTCTGCTGCCCCCTTCTGGTCTTACCACTTGTTTCTTCATAGCACCAGTAGCGTACTTAATAAAAACATTCTCTTTTAGTCACATAATGTTTTTAAAGGTTGTAAACCATGCAATGTAGTTCTAGAGGTGACAAAGTTTTGTTTAAAAATACGAATAAAAGCATATAGCCCCTTTAACCATAGACATAGTAATACAGAGATACCAGGTTCTGGACTCACAGGTCAAAGGTGGGAGTAAAGTTTATTGTTAATGATTTAATTACTAATTTGATTTAAAACTCCAGACATTTATTTTTGAGTGTGTATTTCTTTCATGTGGAAGACAATAGCATTATTGTCATAAGCTTAGTTCCTCGTGTTTGCTGATATTGTGATAATGATAAATTTACAATGTATTTTGCCACCCTAGTACAAGGACTTTCTAACTTCTTTACTTTAGTTAATTGCAACACATCCACATTTATACATTTTAACCATCATTTCTATAGAAAACACAACTACTGCACTGCCATGCCACAGCTTTGTTCCACCACAGTGGAAACAAGTAATTTCAGGGGTTATACTTGGATCAACCTGTGTTGTAGTGCCTTGACCTGTAATGTACCACTCGGTGAAAACATGGAGTAAGTGTGTAAAATACAACCATGTCCATTAATTCCAGTAGACAGGCCTCTTACTCTATAAAGTAGACCTCCCCCTTCTCGGTGTAGGCCATCTCCCAGTTGTCCGGTAGCGGCCCCAGTTCCTCCTCATTTGTGTCGGGGACTTTAGCGGGGGATTTGGAGGGAGATTTGGGCTCCTCCTCTCCTTCGGCGGCCGGCTCAGTGGAGACTGGGGCCTGGCTGGACACTTCCACAGCAACCTCCCCAGAGGCGTCTGTGCTCTTGTCCTCATGCTCACTGGACTCTGTGGAGTGAACACATTGGCAGCGTTATCCCCACGCACAAAATCTCACAAAATACCACTCATATGCTGACCTGGATGTGCACCACACATGCCATGCATGATGAGTCAGAGCGCAGCCACAGCGATCAACCCCCAGGAGAGAGCATGCGATAGGCGAGATGGAGTTTGAGGACAATGAGCATCGAGAGAAAACAACACGGCAATGTCAGAAATAGAAAAATGTAGAGGGACAGAGGTCAGAGGTCATGGGATGAGTCGAAAACCTAAGGAAAGATTGGATGAGGAGGCAAGCTGGTGGCTGAAAAGCATGTGACAGAGGACACCCAAAATGCATCGCCATAAAACAGAACATGACTTTGCTTGTGTCATCTTATAGGGCTAACTTTGTTGTCTAAACAGCAAATCTAAAAATAATCCAGTACTTTTTTGATATATGGAAAAATGTGCAGTCAAAAATAGCTTAACAGATGCCAGTAGAGAAATAAAGCCTAAATAGACAACAACCCAGACAGACGAGGGAAAGGGCACAAGGACTAGGACCATAGAGACGGAGAGGGAGAGAGAGAGAGAGAGAGGCAGAGGTCAGAGGAGAGGGGGAGAAAAAGAGGGGTATTAATAGAAACAAAGACAAAGGCCAGTGGCGAGAGAACGAAGACAGCAGGAGAGAGGACGGAGATACGGGGACAGAAACCAAAATGAGACTCGGGACGGCCATAACAGGAGACGCCAAGGTGCCCTTGTGTGTTGGGTTGTATGGGGTTATTGAGACCGTGAGCAGCTCGTATTCACACAACCAGAGAGCCTTAATGTGGCTGATGATGACAAACCAGGGTGTAGTTTGCTAAGAGATTGGTGCAAATTGACAGGACATTAAAACAGGCCTGCTGGTTTATCCTTCAAAAAAAGGTGAGTGAGAACATAAGGAAAATATATGATGTGCAAAGCTACTCCTTTAATGATTGCAATGTTTAAATGCAGACTTATAATTTAACTACAAACACCTGACTGAGCACTAAATGTCCACTTTATTAGGTATACCTTGTGCCTAATAAAGTGACCCCCAGTAGATCAGGTTCAAAAGTCACTTAAATACTTTAATACTTCAGCAGGTTTGTCTTCATCTATTTGGACTAAATGCACCGACTTGCTGCAGTGTGACTGGCTGATTAAATATTTGTATTTAGTAGCATTAGAACATGTGTACCTGAAGTTGCAATCAGAAATATTCCATGCCCAAAAAGATTTTAAGGTATAAAAGATTTTTCAAGAAAACAAAAAGATCCTACAACATCCTGGCATGGCCTTCTAAGTCTCCAGATTTAAATCCCATTAAAAATCTTTGGTGGGACTCCTATTTGCAGCTCACTCACTTGTGACTGATATTCTCTCAGATACACCTATGTTACTAACCCTCTATCACAGTGATGGCTATTTGAATGTAGGGCCACTACACCTTTATTTGTCAGATTTATCATCCCTTCCAAGAACAATGAAACAATCAATTACTATGACATCCAACTTGTTTCTCAGGTTTACTCAATCATTCTGATGAGATTGCTTTAAATAATCAAACATATATATATCTTTCCTGCAAGTTCAATTCCTCATTGTTTAAATAATATTGGAAAATAAATCCTCAAAGACAAGCCTCCTGTGGTATCTCATTTAGTAAATGGAAAATGTGGTGTAAAAACATCAAAACAGGCAGATATTGATGTGTTCCTCTTCCATCGTACCTGCAGAGAGAGTCACTCTGTTTCCATAGAAACAGCTCAGTCATTAGTTACATGTAACATCTGCTAAAATGAACAGGTACATTTTTGGTTGGTGGTTTTCTCTGTACTTCAGTTATATTTAATCAAAAAACTCAACAACCTCATACAAATAATATGACAAAAACTCGCCTTAGACTGAATTATTCCGGCCTGCCAGACCTGTTCACCTTCTTTGCAAAAAGAAAGTGGGTCTTGAACCTCTCTCATTCAAAGTATTTCCACTACATCAATCCTAGCTAACCAATCAGAACAATCTATATACTGTATGATGGGGTGTGATTTACGTAATTTATGATTGGTTACATTTCTGTGCATCAGTTCAACAGGAGTTATTCTGCATTTGTTGGTCCCTCCCCCTGTTTTCTGATACGTTGTACATCTATCCCATTGCATTCAAAGGTAGGTTGGTCATCATTTGTACTGCAACTCCAAAAAAAAAAAGGACCGGACTAATTCTTTCTACACAACAGAAAAAGGATTTGGGTGGCTGGAAGGCTAGCCCTATATATGCACTGAAAAATGATATTGCTTGATGTCAAGCTTTGCCCAAAAAATCATTTAGTTCAGCCTACTGAGTATGATTTCATGTTAATTGCATTTTCTTTTTTCAGTTTTTTTCAGTTGCAATCCAAAATATTCAACCCCTCCAAAGATTTTAAGGATTTATCAATTACAGATTTTTCAAGAAGACAAAAAGACCATGGAACATCCTGGATTGGCCTTCAACTACCAGATTTAAACCCCCCTGATAGTCTTTGGTAGGATTTAAAGAAGGCAATTGCAGCATAGAGGCCATCAAACATCACTGAGCAAAAGGCAAAAGCTTTATGAGGATTACCAAAAACTTTTGTTAGAAGTTGTAAAAGTTGAAGGATGCTCCACAAATTACTGATGTTAAGGGCTGAAATATACTGCCCATGGGCATGAGTCACATTTTTCATTTCATTTCATTTCATTTTTCATTTCTTAACTTCAAGATTAAGTCAACTTCTGTTGTGTGTATATATACACACACATTTTGTTCTTTAATGAGTTTTTTGTTTTGTATTCTCATTATCTTTCATTCACATCATTACAATGTCTTTTGAGGTGACTGGGTTAAACATTTCTGTATTTGGTGCATATTAATATTGCAATGATGGTACATTTTCAATCTGTTATACAACTCTAGTTCTAATAACAGGGACTGATCTTAAAAATCTTTGAGATTTATCTGTGTTGACTCTGCTTGTCTGCTCAGATTTTCTTTGGAATCTATTTTGGTGAATTAGAGGCTATTTTTAGAGCATTGATGTGTTCCTCTGTGGTACCTGGAGTGATAGCCACCCCGTTGCCGTTCACCACTGGGCTCTCCTCCTCTTCCTCCTCAGGTGGCTCCAGACTGGCACGCTGCTCCATGTTGCTGACGGACTGGTTCCGCTTCCTCTTGCCCTGGGCGCTGGGCCGGGCTCCGGGCAGCAGGGCCTCACTCACATTCAGAGGAGGGGCTGCGGGGGATGGCTCCGCTGGAGGTTTGGGCGTACCGTAGAAGTTATCTGAGGAGAGCACACACACGGGTTAGGGGCTATTTACTTAAGTATGAGGGCGCTCAGGGGAAGTGATGAGTGTCTGGCAGGTGAGCTTTGAAAGAGAACTGCTTCAGGCTAACTGTGGGTTTGCTGTTATCAAAAAGGCTGGAAATACCAGGAAAATATGTAAAAAGCAATAATATGATAAATGTTGTTGTGATACAGTATGTTTTGCAATACCTGAATTAGGGCTACACAATATAAGGAAAGCTGCCATATTCCTTTAATGTAGACATTACAGTGAGGCTATTTAAATTTACTTCATCAAAAATATTTTAAAATGTTAACTAATACTGACAGGCTTTACACTAGATTTCACTTGCACTGGTCAAACTGCTTTCACTTGTATTGGTCAATTATTTGGACATATAAAGTGTGAGACATCTGATACATATACATAGATGATACATAGATGACAAATTATTGCCTTGTTATTAAATACATGGAATATTGGCAATGGAGATGTTATTAATGTAATACACTTGTGACATCATGCGGCCCTAATATGAATATAAATGTTGAACAGTATTCAAACAGGAAAAAACAAATGTGGCCATACCCAGTCTTGTGACATTGGCAGTTGATTAAAAGCTTTGACTGGGCAAATGTTTCATCACTTTTGGTCAAATAAAAATGTGAATACGTATAAAAACTAGGGCTGTGTATTGGCAAGAATCTGGTGATAAGGGAGGCAAGTAGAGATTTTGCATTTGCGGATGAAGTTGTGGTTTAGATCTATATGGTAATAGTTACTCAATTGAAATTTACCATTATAAAAGAACTGAAAGACTGTTTCATATGTTTGTGTCAAGATAATCAGTGACTGTATAAAAAATGTGGCATAAAATTACATCAAAAAAATTATTCTTTTATATATTTTTAAAATTACTACAAAAAGCATATCTGTATCATAATAACAGTGAAAGCTTTATACTCATAATGGACTGATAATCAAATTCTTTGGCCCACTCACTTGTTTCTGTTTCTTATAGCCCAAACAAGCTATTATTTTAATAGAGTTGACACCTCCGACAGCTATTATTGCTCTGAAATGAAGAAAGCTGTGGGCTTTCAGACAGAGCAGATTAAATTCACTCATATTTCCCCACATCTCATCAACTCTCACTAATATTATGATGGGTTAAGGATGGAAGGAACACAGTGTCTGAAGTAAATCTTGCTCAGCCTAAAGTACAAAAACACTCCAAAGAGAAAAGTGGCAGACTAAATATGTCACTTTTAAGACAAATTAATGATTTGAAAGTCAAGGAAAGTCTGTTTTTGCTGTCTAATAATGCACACAGGCTTATTTTAGGATTCAGTAGTAGCATCAATGGCTTTGTCATCCTTCTTGTTACAGCAAAAGGACACGCCACAGGGACAAATTGTCAAGTAATTTCAATACTACTTCCATTAAAGAAAAATGATAAGAATATCAAGCTTACTTTAAGCTTGAGATTAAGCTTAACATTAAGCTTAACATTATATGAAATTATTTGTTAATCATAATATGAGAATTACTATGTCACCATCATTAGAGTCAGCATCTTCAAGTAAAAAAAAAAAAAATCAAGAAAGTTAGATTAAAAAAAAAACTAAAAAAAACAAAAACTTTTTTTTCCCCCCAAAACTGAGTTAGGGACGGTTTTCCTTTTTTTAGCCATGCTGTTGTTGGGATCTGGTTGGCATCAGGACAGATAAAAAAAAAGTGTATTTTTGACATTGAGCTCATTCCAACTATGGTGTGATCATGTGACGGGGTTTTAATTGGAGGTCTAAAGTAGGCCTCTGACCAACAACATTATAATCAGATTCTTTTCAAGGTAAAACACACTCCATTGCATATAGTAGCATTTATAAATAAAATGAAAATGTATTTGTATAGACATATCTTTACGATGTGCATCCAGTGAGTACAAGGTGAAACAGGTAATATGATGAAGTGGATACATTATGCACTAAGCCACCTAATGCATACATTAAATAAGCAGCCAAAAATGTGTGGGTCATCTGTCATTTCCATTTCAAAAAGGCTTTATGAATTTGCCATATATATTTATTTGACTGTGTGCACTATTTCCTCTGAAACCACAATAACACTTCTCTTTTATTTGCAATTTAAATAGGGACTGCAATGGCTGGGAAAATGTATTTTCCTATTAAATATTGCGAGAGGAAGAAGCAAAGATGTCTTATTTTCTAATCCTTCAAAGAGTAAGGGGTGGGTTGAGGGGGGTTGTAATAAAAGATGGAACAGCACAAAAGTCCAGACTTTTACTTTGATGCCAGTATGGGGTCCAATGGGGAATGGCTTACTTATAGTCACCACTCGAAAAATAGAAGTGTCATGATGCTGTATTGACCCGGTGTCATCAAAATTATACATGCCTATATATAGGCATATATATGCTATACATAGCACACACCTTAATGCAATGCAAAAAACTCACTTAGGAGACAATTCAAATTTAAATGTTGCTAACAGACAAAATTGGCTCTATAATTAATAAAGCTTCTTATAAAAAAAACAGTGTGTGAGTATTGTAGGCTACCTTGAGATGTTTCGACTACTACCGCAGTCTTCCTTGACACGTCAGGTGGTGTTAGTGTCAGCTGATTTATACAGTTTTTGGCACTGTTGTCCTACAGCCATCTGTCAATCCACCGCTGGATCAAAGAGGCCATCGAGATTCAGAAACAAGCCCACATTGCAGTAAACCGGGAAGAAGGGGCCTACGAGTTATCTTACACCTGTGATACTGGCCTAAAAAAGTTGTAGTGCAGTTGGCAGTGACGTCCTACCGCTGCAGGTCACTGTAGCACCATGTGATGCTTCTGAGGAAGACTACAGTAGCAGTCAAAACATGTCAAGGTATAACACTCACACACTAGTCTGTTTATAAAAAGCTTTAAGGGTTTCTGTGGCGGCCCGCCACGCCCGAATCTTGGCCGCCACAGTAAAAGCTCCCCTTTAAGTTCATCTGACCCTGCCTCTCTGCAGTGCACATACTTTTTAACAGCAGTAAGAAGACTGAGAATAAGCCAAGGTTGAGTAATAGACAGGTTTCATGATGTGATTTTTATTTCACATAATTTTAATTGCCATTACCAAGGAGTTCAAAGCATTTCGATGGCACTGTATCTCCGCTGTGACAGCTGTCAGCAGCAGCAGCAGGTGCAAGTACCGCGCAATGGGGAGAAAGGCACCGCACTGACGCACACAAATGAGGACTGAGGAGGAGCAGCCTTGCACTTACCTGAGAGCAGGTGAAGGGGAGCACAGGTGGGAACAAACACTACTGGTATTCATTCACCCCTGTTCATCCCACGGCCCGCTTTAAAGTCTTGTTTTTGTTACCTTTAAGCTAAAGAAAAGCGAATGAGCTAACAGTTTGTCGGCGTTTGTCCCCTTGATCTGAGGAACAGACTAATATTAAGTTCAGCAGAGGGAGCTTTAATTTTTTCTCTCATATTCATTACATTTTTATGTTAATGTGTGGTCACTGCAATACAACAAGTAATATTATTATAATTTGCAAACTATAATCAAAATAGCCCAATAACGGCATAATAAACACTATCTCACCATGGTAAACAATCAATACTTTAAAAAATTCAGGCAGTGGTTCAGATCCACGCTAAAAACTAACCATGAGTTTCTGAAAATTTACTAAATGCCTACTTAACTTGTTGCTGTGCCCTCACACGACCTACCAATCCTGGCAAAAACATAAATGTAATTATAAACCAAACTGATTTAGTTTTGAAACATTCACAATGTTTATGCAACATTATGCATAGACAAAAAAATATTTTCTGTCTGTCCACTGTGGGTTCAGTTTGTCCCCTATGGGCATTTGTAGAAACAAAGTAAGGGATACCAATGGCTCAAATTGCTGGGTTCAATGGAGCTTTAAAGGCTATTCTATTCAACATGGGAAAATTCAATATGTGTTATCATGATGCAGTATGAACAGTAATGTCACCAATGTCACCATTTTATTCAACTGTATATTATAACATTCCACCTAATGCACCTTTAAATAATTAGCATTCTGCCACCAGCTGAGCGCTTCAGCTTCCTCTGGTGCTGGCTAAAAAGCTGCTTTGCTCCTTCAATGAGCTTGTATCTACAGTATATCTGAACGAATGCCACTTCCAAGTCATGTCAAGCCTCATCTGTGCATCTGCTCGGCTGCACTGTCAGGCATGTACAGATGGGGGATTTGCTGGTTCATTTGCCCAGTAGCCATTTTTTTTCAAACGTGTGTGCTCAAAGACACTGTGTTTGCATGTTCCTCTCGTATCTTTCCGCTTGTTTACAGTGGATGTTTCCCTCACCAGAGCGCTCTTATGCCCACTGGGGGGAAGCTGTCTCGTTCTGGGTGGCTGAGCCGGAGGTGCAGCAACTCAATTTGTACTGCACATTAAAATAAAAAAGGGCTAGAATAAGGAACAAGCAGAAGAGGAAAAAGGTGAAGTGGCTATTTAGAAGACAATAAAATCATCACACTATATGGTGCTTACATATGTGTGATAAGTTAAATGGGAAGGTAGATACTGAATGCTGCAGAAAGCCAAGATGCCTTCAGGCAAAACCACAAGCGTTTGAGATCACCGGAAAATTCCATTTCAAAAGCAGTATGGAGCATGGGGAAGTGACCAGGCTGTAGGTATCCCAGCATGCTTCATGTTCTCGAAAACATCTCCTCAGGTCATCCTTAACTTTCACAGGAAGATGCACACTGCGGTTTAAGTGCTGTAGTCAAGATCACGCCAACTGAGACCAAGGGAAGACCAAGACTTACCACTTAACAGTTCATTTCAGTCCGTCTAAATACAGTTGCCCTAATAAGAGCTGTATAACTTAAACATTTTATTTAGATGCACAGATATTGGTCCTGTTAGGAAAAATTAGTACAATTTGGACAAAAGTTTAAGTTGAATGCTAAGTAATAGGCCCATTTACTATCTTGGACAGCCAGGACATCCTTGGAAAAGATCTATCTCAATAGAGTTTTGGTAACTAAAGATTAAATAAAATAAATTTGTGCACCATGAGATGTGTGCATTTTGGCAACAGAGGTCTAGAAAAATAGCAAATTCTGCCTAAACAAGGTGATTCTCAACTCTCACTCACTAAGAGTATGCTGTCATTGAGAGGACAGATAACATTTGTGAATGGGGTATTCTTGCATTTACAAACTTATACAATATTACTAGTACGCATATATATATATATATATATATATATAGTCACTCCTACATGCCTCCCAAAACTACACACTGCACCTTTGATCTGAAAAAGTGCGTCACCTGATCCATCAAACCAAGGCTGCTGCTAAATATGGCAGATTTGTTTAAAAATAGCAAAATAGTGTCTCTGAAATATATGCTTGCTCTTTTTTGCTCCCCAAGCACCTGTCTCATAGATGCAAACTGTTTCCAGCACAGCGGCCACCGTTTTCCCACAGCTCACCTTCATAGGTTCCACTCTCTAGCAGGGCACCACTTTGCTCCAATTCCATAAAACGCTCAACGCTCACGAAATTGTAGTCCACCCCCGGCACTTCCCCTTCTTTAGGCTGTCTCGTTGTACCTGGAAAGAAAAGGGAGAGAAGAAAGAGTAGAGAAAGGTCATCAGAGAGCTAAATAGGGCACTTCAGAAGAAAAGGGAGGAAGTTGGATAAAGGGCAGCGGATTTGAGGCTACAAAGTGTTTTTCAGGGGAAGTGGGAGGGAAGGCGGAAATGCTGGAGAAGAGGCTGGGAGACGAGTCATCACTTGTGATAGCCAAATCCATTCACACGACAACAATTGAGTGACAGTGAGAGATATATATTCACCATACACCTGTTCTAAAGCTTATAAATGCAAATATCTTATTGACAAATCACATGGCAGCTGCTGAAGGCATTTGGGCTTCCAGACCTGCCGAAGTTCAAAATGAGCATCAGAATGGGGAAAAAAAGGGATTTCAGTTAATTGGTGATTGTGGCATGCTTCTTGGTGTCACACAAGCTGATATGGGTGTTTTCAATCATTTCAGGGCAACATTAACGGAACAAAAACACTTGTTACGACAATGGTATTTAGAAGACCATCTCTGAATGCACACAATACTTGATATTCAAAGTCATTTAAGTCACTTTTCTTGCCTGAGTTAACAGGTTTATCTTGAACAGTTGCTGGTATGTGATTTGCTGATTAGACATGCATTTAGAAGCATTTAGAACAGGTGTACTTAATAATGTGGCCGGTGAGAAGGTATAGAAGAAGTCCCCAAACCGCTGTCATTGAGCCTGTACAATCCAATGCGGTGCTTATTTAGTAATGAGAGAATCGATAGGCCACTTTTTCCCAACCATAACTCAAAGCTCCTTACACAGCAAACAATGGCGTGCCGATTGGATTATTGTTGAACCAGCAGGAATGCACCGGCTCCGCATTACCATGCAGCAATTACAGCCTTTTCTCTGTCACCGGTTTAGAAATCTCCATCAGAGCAACAGCGGCAACAGCAGGGCAGTGCCAGGCCTGGGGGAAAGGCAGGGGGGCTGTGGTGAGGCTGGGGAGTTTAATGAGGTGGTGTGTTTGTGTCTGTGCCAAGTGGACCTTCAGCTCCAGCTTAGTCAAGTCCTCCGCTGTTCAGTCCTGGGCTACAATGATGCGCTTAGTGGCCGTGTGTGCAAAAGTAGTGTAAGATTTAAATTTAACAAGTGCAATATTCAAGAACTGTTTGAACTCCACAAGTCTGACATTGTAAGTGACAGATACATTTTGCATTGTTGTAAAATAGTTTTAAAAGTTGGTATAATACTTTTTATTTCTACATACTGTATCTGTTGTTGTATTACTCTTCTAGGAGCAACCAAATAATGTATACTGCAAGTTAAACTGCTATAGCAAAATTTAACATAGTCATCATGTCCCTGTTTTTGTATAAAGTAACACTGTGCAGCTTTACTAAATAATAGCACCTGAAAATCCGATTAACTAAAATAAAATCTTTATGTTCTGAAAATATTACTTCAGATTGAAAGGTGTCCACAACAGGAAGGGTATTTATGTTTCCACTGAGTTGTACATTAGGAATTAAGTCAGTATGGCATGATTCATAACACTTAACCCCTCCAATGGCTGTTTTTTCCACAAGCCCCATATTCTGTGGAAAACAAAGAGGCCTTTGGATGAAAATACTATTTCCATCCTTTATTTTTGTTATTCAATCTCATGCTCACCTAAATAAAAATTATTTTGTTCCTTATCAGACTGAACAGTTTTACTCCAACCTTTTGGGTGTACATGCTTGACATTATGAACGTCACTAAAAGCATGCACCCTAACTGCACTTTACTGTTCAAATTGAAATGCGCTTTTGAAGAGGCAAGTGTAAAAATTGTACAATGACACATGTTTGGGACCTTGCACTGCTGTGTTTACAGTGGTATTTCAAAACCATCCTGAAATAAAAACATGTAGTTATGAAAACCATGTTTCTATTTCTCTTTTATAAAATGCGCTGTTTGAAATAAAGTTCCTGTATTTCAAAACTGATTCAGCAAGATATTTTTTGTACTAAAATGGTAAATGCTTGTCATAAATTAGTAATACAAAAGAAAGAAAAACATTACTGGGAAAATATACTTTACCACTCCAGCAGCAGTCTCAGAGGCGATGAGAATTAAAAAACAGCCTTTGTGCCATCAGTGAAGGGCTACAGAGCACTAGCCATAATTGTGGAGTGAGCGGTGGGAAATTACAGCAGCGGGAGGTAGATGTGCGTTTGACACACCTCATGAACACACTGGCGCTCTCACACAGCCTGCTTTGTCATCTCGGCCTCTAATTCTCCCCCGACTGTGAGATCCTAATCACTGCATCTCTATTGATCGCGTGTCACCACTAGGCTAGCGTAGTGAATCTGGTGAGCTTTTTGCACTGCAGGGGGCAGAGGTGGCTGGTAACAACTAATAAGCACAACGTCATCTCACACAAGCATGCGGTCTTTAGGGCTTACTGTACTATTTACAGTGATATAATGTCAAAAAGCAACAGTGAATACCTGTAAATAGCAAA
This sequence comes from Bostrychus sinensis, assembly GCA_020698575.1. NCBI lineage: Eukaryota > Metazoa > Chordata > Actinopteri > Gobiiformes > Eleotridae > Bostrychus > Bostrychus sinensis. Next base: position 27,977,880 of record CM036251.1, on the reverse strand, counting down.
ACTGTTTTATAGTAAGCCACTTTACACAATATCTAGAAAACACATAATGTAATGTTAAAATGCTTTTATCCACTTTTTAATAAAATACAATATATGACTATTAGGTAAGCCTCTGCTGTTTAACATGGTACTGGTTATTTCTGACTCAAGAGTGAGGCCTTTTACGTTAAATTAGAACCAACTGGTTTTATAGTACTGGTGCTGCCTCTATAGCTTACTGCTTACACATCTGTGAAGCGCTCTTTGCTTCTGTGCTTGCATATTTGGCAATGGATGAACCGACTAAAACACCAATAAAGCCATTAAAAACCCTACATTACAATTTTTTTTCCACAGGATTTCTTAATATCTATATGTATATTAAATAATGATTACCTTGAAGACTCCTGTAAAATATCCTGAATCATTTTGTAATTACTGCAGATATAAAGGGACACTATTAGCTGAACTATTCAGTCTAATAGCATTCTGTAAAAAGACTGATCTGTGAAAAAAACAAGACACTGAAGATGTCATTTAATAAGGTACACTACCATATAATTTATAGAGATTTTCAGACTTTACCAGAAAGTGCATGTTCTTCTTTTGCGCTCCCATACCCAAACAAGGAAATACTACTGGCTTTGTTTTACTTGTGGCTATTTCAGCACTAGCTATGTCTGCTTTGAAAGAGAGAAGTGTTGGCAAGGTATTGGTTACACAGTGAACTTAAGGTAAGTTGTTGACTTAAGTTTTACACAACATGTAATATTTTGTGGTGGGTCTGTTTTACATTTTTAAAATAAAAGTAGATTGTTTCCTATGTTCTTGTGGCAGTAAGGGGTGGAGGTTGGGGACATAAGGAAGTTTTTGGTGTCTTGGTTTTTATGCTAAATGTATCATAATCTTAGCAGTATTTTATGGTTATAATATACGTATTAAATCTAATTTGCTATTACGGTGGAAAGTGATTCCACCACACTGTAGGCATATCTTCAGGACATTTTGTGCACTTTGTGTGTACTAGTGCGTTTATGTTGGAAATGAGCCCACTGTGACAACAATAATCCCATCTGCAGCTGATCAGAGCCCAGTAGGACAAATCCACAGCTCCACAGTTATCTGAGAGCCACGGTGCACCCACAGTCAATCAGCATTTGGAGATTGTCTATAGAGCTAATATTCTGATAACCCTCTGCACCAGAGCCGTACTCAATGAATTGACACTGCACTGCAAAATGCACAACAAGCACCTGTCTTTATTGGTTTTTAAACATTACACTTTCACTTGAGTACAGATTTTCCCTCCTCAACACATTTGTTCAGTTAACTGTCAAATTTACAGCAGGAAACACCACATATGACAATCTAATAGAAATACAAACCTTTGGAGACCATTTCAAATGAATTACATGTGCAGGGCAGTTTTTCCTACCACTGCTTATGTTCATGACAAACTGCATTATTTCACAGGACGTAATAGATTTCCTACCCCCACCCCCGTGGGCTGAATCACCACTTCTCTGACTCAGTCTCAAGAACTTACTTACTAAGATTATGTACCCGATCTATTTCCTGATATTGTTCCACCCCCACGACAATCCCTTCCAAACAAATTGACACTCTTTGATACTTCCCACTTACTTCTGATAATGGAAGAGGATATGCCCTCCACACCTGCACAATGAAAACCACTCATTTGGCTACACAGCATGTTTCAGTAAATTAATGGTCAAGGGCCATGCGTGGAGTATGAGGTGCTCCAATGACAACTGCCGCAGCTCAGGGTACAGCTATTGATTGCTGAGACAAGAATGAAATTATGCTCCTGCCCACACTAGACTCTCATTTACTCCACTAAAGATTACAGTAAGTAGCATAGTAATGCCACTACCCTGTCAGCTAGGAACAGGAAATGAAGGCTACAATTTGCTTGTGCTATGCGAATTTGGACAACAGAGGATTAGAAAGACATTGCTTGAACTAATGAAGATATGCAAAGGTAAAAATGGATTAATCCTGCCTGGGGTTCAATGTATTGCGTGTTTAAGGTTGGTCTTCTGCATACCTTGGTTGAAACAGTGGTTTTGTTTGTTGTTGTTTTTATGGCATTCGTGGCCTTTTCATTGCTTTATTGACAGGACAGAAGAGACATGAGTGGAAGTAATGGGGGAGACAGAAGGGAGAGACATTCAGTAAATTTTTGGAGACTGGAGTCAAACCCATAACTTCCAGGGGAGCTGTAGTTGCTCTATATAAAGTATGAGCCAAATGCTCTACGAACTGAGCTATGTTGTGGCCCAACAAGTATCTTTTGGAAATACTTAAACCAGCCAATCTGACAACACAACAATTCCATGCTCATCTTTTTCTCCCCATGCTCATGCTTGGTTTGAACTTAGGCAGGTTTGCCTTGAATATGTCTGCATGCCTAAATTTTGCTGCCAAGATAGATATTTGCATTTATAAGCATTAGACAATGTGCTAGAAAGTCTATCTTATAGTAATATAGCCACTGAGTGTACTGTTTATGCTTATGCAGACAAATACATATGAAGTGGTGGATGGTCAAAAGTTACATTTACTCCCAGGGGAAAAATGGAACAGCTTATGCAGCCGCCAGTCCCTCTGCACAGGGCAGGGCTATTGATTGTTGAGATCAGAATGAAATTATTCCACTGCCCACACTAGAGTAGGCCGTGAATACTGATGATCTGCTGCTCCTACTGCTTCCATGTCTGGATGTCCACAGGAAACAAAACGAGAGAAAAAAAGAGCTAAACTGAGTTGGGGATAATAATTGCCTAACTGGCTTTGAGATGGGCTGATAGGCAGAGCTTTCTTCCTGTTCACACATTTTCACTCAAAGTGGTTTTAGAGCATTATCCATTTAACTCCCTCGCAGTGTGCTTTCTCCTCATTTCCTATTAGCATGCCTTAAACACAAGTGCACCTTTTTATTATTTCATGCCTGATGTCATCTACCACCAGCTCTATCTTTTTTCTCAGATAGGGACGGGGATACAATCAATTATTTAAGAATGACTGGTTTAAATTTGGGAAACTAGCTCTTAAACCTTATTTGTACTCACATTTTAGTTGCATGAAGCTTTTTAGGGAATTGTTTTGTCTTTTTCAAGCCAGACTTTGAACACAAGCCTCTCCATATTGCATACTATGTGATAAGCCCTGTACAAGGTGAACCTGACGTCACATGATGCTAACCCAAATTCTGGTCCAGAGTATAAACAAAACAAGACAAGAACTACGGTATAAATCCCACCACTGGTAACACGAGAGCCATTATACACAAAAGAAGTGCAGCCAGAGGTCCAGTCAAAACACTTTTTAAATCTAGCATCTGATGAAACAACACTGGGACATCTGAAAGCAGGTCGTTTGCCGCAAAACCTAAAATTCAGCAACAAAAACATTTAGCATTTTCTTATTCTACTCACTGTGCAGTAAATAGCTTTAGACAATTGCCAGAAACGTATCAGAATCTTTGCCTTAATTCCTGTTGCACGAAAACACTAAACCATCATTTATGACTCCATTAAAAGTTACAACTTTTTGAGATGAATTGAATTTTTGTATTTTTATAATCCTAGTTTGTGTCACCTTAGATAATGAATCAGAATCATACCTTAAACTAAATAACATTTGTCATTTGCTACAGTGATACTCAAATGACTCATGCTATAAGTCAGCATGTTTTGTAAATAAATAAATAAATACACTATTAACTTATTATGAGCTAGGATGCTCTGTTGTAAATAATGCAGAATATATCCCAAAACACTTCCACAAAGAGCAAAGCATGGAATAGAAGTAGATGTTAGATGATTGATGCCTAGAAAATGTGTGCCAAATTTCCAAAATCATAATTCTGACCGGGTGCACGGTGGCAGAGCGGTTAGCATTCTCGCCTCCCAGCAAGGAGGTCGTGGGTTCGAGCCCCTGGGTGGAGTCTGCAGGTCCTCCCCGTGTTACCGTGGGGTCTCTCCAGGTTCTCCGGCTTCCTCCAACCGTCCAAAGACATGCATGTGTTAGGTGAATTGGTGACTCTAAATTGACACTAGTGAATGAATGTGAGAGTGAATGGCTGTCTGTCTGTGTTCGTCTCTGTGTCAGCCCTGTCCAGGGTGTACCCCGCCTACGGCCCAAAGTTACTGGGATAGGCTCCAGTCACCCGCAACCCCTAACAGGAATAAGCAGTAGAAAATGAATGAATAATTCTGACCTAAACTTAGTTTAAACTTGGATTAGAACAACCCTCAGTTAAAGGGGAGCAAGGCAACCCTTTTACCTTCATTAAACAGTTTTGGAGTGTGATGGCTAAATGAGTTGTTGCAGGCTAAATAAAAACCCCTGTTCCTCCCTCTGGTGTAGCTTAGTGAAAAACCAGCCTTGCAAGAATGGGATCACCAACCCAGTGTCCCTGAAGTCTCAGGTCCCGTGAGAAAGCGACAAGTATCGGTTAGCCATAACAACAAGCCACTAATTATTTTAATTCTTAGATTTTTGTCATGGCAGAGCGGCCAAAAGGCAGAGGAAACCTTTGTATGCATATGAGGAGAGAAAAACTAGAGTCAAGCCAAGTCACACGAGAGTCAACCGAACAAGTTTACAATAGTGCTTATCTCTATAGAGAAAAATATGACAAAACAGCAAAGTAACGTGCATTGTTGCATGGTTCCTCTTTAAACCCAGCTGATGCAACAAGGCCAGTGCAGAAAAAATGTAGCATCTCTTCATGTTCAAAAATAGAAGCTTTTAATAAATAAGCAGAACAAAGCAGGACACAGTGAATATATGATCAAATTAAAACAAGGCATCAGTAAGTAGTCACTTCCCTTGAGCAAAAGCCATGGCTTTTGACTGCTGATTATATGTCGTGCTCTCACTTAATAGAGGATGAAGTGGGCATTGCGCCAAAATGGTCCTAGCATTGCAATCAGCCAGCATAACCAACCCTTCTCTGAGGTAACAAAATGTGCGCCATGGAGATTTATAGTTTAAATGAGTCAAATCTATCATAGCACAGAAAAGCTTTGGAGCTGCCACTTTAGAGAGGTGAAGACATCCTCAGCCTTAAACCGCAAAGACGGAGCACTCTCTGACTGGTGGAAGACAGAAGGAGAAAGATTAGCTGGAAACATAACAAGGAAAGTCCATTTGGAGCAGAGGCTAAAAAAGCTGATATACTGAAATAACTCTGCTGAGTGTAAGACGATAAGAGGACAAAGGCTAAATAATAGAGAGGCAAGCTCCCAAATAGAGCGAAATACAGAGAAGAAGAAGAAACGATTGGATAAGTTTGTCGTGAATGGGCATGCTTGTTTGTATAATTAGGCAGGAAGTCACTACAAGAGGAGGAGGGCTGGGGGGGGAGTCAGGGCTAAAAATAGACTATCGATGGAGTGATTATAATAATAAAAAGTGGGGGAAGGTGTTCAAATAATAAAGTCTCAGTGCGTGTGGGAACAAGGAGGTGAAACTTGGAGCAAGTACTGTGCTGTTGGTACCAATAAGCACACAAGTGTCCATATTAATACATCCATAGCTTTACAAATACCCCCGCTTTGAGCAACATACAGCAGGAGATTTATGGTAATTCCAAGACCGCATGATGAAGACGGTCAGGATAAATGTTCACACAACACACAGGCAGATGCATGCGGTCCCAGCTGAGATGCAAACAGCAGTGTTTTTGTCTCCAGAAGTCCCCCTTGGTTTGTAGAGTATCATCCATCAGAGCTCTCAGGTTGCTCTGGGAGTGGGTTGAACGTGTTACAAAGATCAAAAAAACAAATATCCAACTGACTTACACGACTCACAAAAGATTCACAGCGGAATACAAGCTCGGAGTATTCTCTAAAAAGCAACATTTTATATTATAATAATCTGATAGCTTTCTGATCAGCAGTTTAAAACTAGGGGCCAATGAGATGACCAACGCATAGTGGTCATGCAAACTGAGGTTTGGTATGGTACACAAAAAAGTGAAAATACCATTTGTTGTAGTAGAAATAAAGACTATCTGATTTTTTTTCCATTCTTCTATTTCCAATTCAGTGTTGTCTTCAATTAGTTTTAGAGTTAATTTAAGAGATATTCTTCTATACACATCTAGTTGTAAAAATTGTTATTCAGTTACTGTTGCCCTTCGATCATCTCAAACCAAGATGGCCATTCTCTCTGACCTGTGACACTGAAAACATCTTTCTACCCTCAGAACTGCCGCTCACTAGTTTTCTGGTCTTTTTCAGACCATTCTCTCTAAACCCTGGAAATGGAATGCATATGAAAATATTCTGACAAATTATCCACTGTTTCTAAAATACTCAAAAAACCATGCCCTCTGGCATTAACAACATGTATCACCTTTTTTTTTTCTTCCAAATTCTGATGCTTGGTTTGACATTTTACAGGTTTGTATTGCCTGCATGGCAAAATACATTAGGTTGAGTTGTGGATTAGATATTTAGATTTAGAAGCGTTAGAACAGGTGTATCTAATAATGTGGATGGTATATGTTTACTATAGATCTATATTTTGAATCTTAGATGTTTACCAAAATAACACATAACATAAGAAAAAGGACACTTTTACCACAGTTTCAAAATTAGACCGTTTGAAAAACACTTTGGGCTCCTGACTTTGGAGTGAAGTCTGAATTGGTGAGGGCTCAATTGAAATAATTAGGAAGAGATGATATATTCAAAACATAGGAGATGTGCATGCATCAATGGATCAGGATGTGTAAAGTCTTTGGTTAGGTGCTCTTCAAAGATCCAGGTATTAAGACATCTGAACAGAATCATGTATGCCTTGTGAAGACCATCCTAAGGTCGAAACACATTGGCAAGTCCCTTGCTTGAATAAAGGACTTTTAAATCAGGTCAGAGTGCTTCAGATCTTCTTCCTTATTTTGTTCGAATATTCAAAACATAGTTGGGTGGTGTGGTTGGTGTGCTGCGGATTTAAAGTAGTGATGAGGTCAGTATCACCAACCTTTCTGTTGCCTGAGTAAGTCATCAACATTGATCTTGATCTAATATATTATCATAAACTGACAAGACAGAAGAGACTTCTGAATGCTGAATATATTTGAGCAGTGCACAGCTGGAGAGCAGCAGGATGAATGGATCCTTGCTAGTTTTTCACTGCTACTCAAATGCCTCTACTGTTTTAAATCTACCATTCATCTAAGACATGTTTCCAATGAAGTGGCATGGTGTAGAATAAACCAGTATGCCATTTGGAAATGTTTCCACTGTCAAAAGGCATACATTGGTTACTAAATAGTAACATGTGGAAGTGGAAAACACTGCAGTCTGCTGACTGGATGGTGGAGAGTCCTTACATAACTGTCAAACAAAAGGTAAAAGGGAAAGTTTTCTCAATTAAAGCTAGTTTTGTCTTTTGAAAAGTCATATCCCATCAAGAATGAAAAAAAAAGCCAAAGTTTATTAGCAAAAGCTGTAACTGGTTTTAGATATAGCCAGCATCTGGCTCTTCTTCATAAATTAAAAATGCAGTGTTGCAGTTCTTTAAAAAAAAACAACAACACACAATTACTCATTGCTCATAATCTATGACATTCTATACCATCCAGGTCAAATCAGTTAAGTAAATTCCTAGAATTGAGAAAGTCACTTTATTGAGGGACGAAACATCTTCAACACTGCATACATAGATGTACATAGCTTCTTCTTGACCCTTTACTTGATTACCAATTACTACCACTACTCAATTTAAATAATAATTAATTTCTTACAATTGCCTCATAATGATAAGTGTAGTAGCTTGTGTAGAAGACCCGATCCTGCCACACTCTAGCTCTAACAAAGCCTCTTTCAGCTGTTACCCAAATCAAACCAATAGTAATGACCCAACCTGCTCCATACAGAACAGTGAAATGTGCCTCTAGTCTTTTCAAACTCATCCTTTGTCTTGGTCTAGCTCATCTGTGTTTCAAATGTGGCTCTCCTCTTCATTGGCTCCCCTGTTGGTGCTCTCTGTCCTTATTACTGCCTGTCTGTGCCTTTTAATGCGCTCCCTCTTCCCCTTGTTATCTCGCACTCGTCTTTTGTCTCACATCTTGGCCGCTCTCACCGGTCGCCTCCTCTGACGTTTGTGTCTTTGCGCTCCACGGCAGATGTGAAGCGTGACAGAGGGTCGATAGAAGAAGTATGATCGAGCATCCTTATTTACACTACAAAGAACCAGGGCTACGTAACATGGCAACACTCCTGACAGGATCGTCTGCTGCCACGACAACATATCAGCTCCTGGCAACACTTGCCATGGTAACAAGCATTCACGTCGATATTAGCAGTACAAAATATATGACAGATATGACACAGTGGCGCTTCATGTTGCACTTTTCCTCCTGTAGATACAGCCTTCTTTAGGTCTGCAGTACTGTGAAGCTAACACCTCATCCATCAATTACTGTCATGTCATAGCGTGGCCACAGAGAGCTCACACCTGCAACCTGTGAGTAATTTGACCAGCATTTAGACAGAGCTAGCCAGTTTGCTGCAGGCTGGTAAGATATAGATGGCACCTCTCTGGAGTAAAATTCACTGCTGGGCTATTGTGTCTGAGCAAAGTCTGCACAAGCAGTGAGGAGGCTGCTCTGATGCACTAAGCTAATGCTTTGTGTGCTGCAGTACACACCAGGACTCAACAAATGCTGTTTGATCTGTAGTTGTAGCTGACTATGCATTGTATACATTGGTCTGTAAAGAAATCAGATGTCATTAGAGCTCCTACACTGGGGAAAGGACTGTAATTAATAAAATATTTACTACATTAGAACACTCAGTACTGTATAAAATAGAGAATGTTCACAAACAAGAAAAGAATGGCAGTAGTGTTTGTAATCACATGCAGATTTATATCATCATCAGTATCATATAACTTACAGTTAGTTCACAATCATAGCACAACATGATTACTCATCATATTCTCATCATGGAGAACTGGTCCCACTGAGCAGACACTTGTAGAAATTTGAATAATCTGCATATTCACAGCTGAAGATGAGAGTAGTTTGAGAGTTGTCATTCCTATCACATGTCCAGGTTATAGATTTACACTAAAATGGATGTGTAAAATGGATAGAATAAGGGTTGTGGCCGTGCTTATGAAACAATTATGCATCCGTTAGTGTAAACGATTTCAAAGTGGCATGTAACTTATGTGAAAAAGTTGAAAAAATGATTTTTCATGGATATGTGATTGACAGATGGCAGGAGTGCAAAAGTCACCTGATGTTTTTATATTTCCAATTGGACAGGTGCGGACAATGCTGATGTGCCTCAGTGCCTGCGTTTCACTAAATGGAGGGTGCAGTATTTATGCCCTACACACCAATAGTGCATCTTACTAAAAGAAGTAAGTTTTCGTACCTAGTAATGATAATATTTAAATGTCTAATGAACTAAAAACTAAATATGTCAAATAATGTTTTGCTTTTCAAGTTCTTATTTTTGTTATAAACACAGTAGAAGCAATAATATAAACAATGTCCCAAATGTAGAATTATCCCAATTGCAAAATTACAAATGTCAACTACAGAAATTTGCACATTATTTATTTTTTATAAATAAATATGATTCACTCATAGCAAATAAAGGTACACCGACAGCTTTCTGATTCCAAGAAAATAATTATATGAACTAATATAGTTTGAGTTTATAAACTTAAATAATTTGGGACAATCACTCTACCCAGTTTGAGTTAAATTAACTTGCTGTGTTTTACAGTGTAGTCTTTGTCTTGTCTTGTCTTGGTCTTACTACAGAAATGACAAAACAGAAGGTCACTTCCAGCTGAGCATGAAAAGATTGCCAGTTTCAATATAAAAATTACACAGTATTAAGATGGAGGTTGTACATTCAAAGGTGACCACCGCTACTGAGGATTTGAAGTATCTGTCTTATTAATACAGTCAGAAGAAAAGGCAAGTAAAGGCGGGGACACACCTGGCCGATTATTGTCCATCTGGCACGGTCAGACAGTTTGACGTGATTGGTGATGTGAACACTCTTTAGTATGTTCTGCACCATCGGATGCAGTAGGAGTCAGTTGGACCTAGTTTTGGACGAATGCAAATGCTGAATCGGCACCAGGTGTCAGCATTGAAGGGGCGCTCTAATTGGCAATGTGCTCCTTTCATAATTTGTCATACAGCTGTATATTAACATCAAATATTTGTCCTAAAACTATTCATTATGTTTATAGATTGGTGTGTCCCAGCCTTAAGGGGTCACAAGCCATTGCACTCTTTGAGCTGGTCCCAAGCCTGGAAAAATGAAGATGGTTGTGTCAGGAAGAGCATCCAGCATAATTTGCTGTGGTGACCCCAAATGGGAAAAGCTGAGTTGTCTTAGTTTCCACCATTTATTGAGAAGTTGAAATGGTACATTCTTTATTGGATTTAATATATCAGAATCTCCTGGTACCCCATGCCAAACATATACTCTACAAATATAGAAACTTGCAGAGTCAGATGAGGTGAAGGCAGCTGCAAGTTATTGCTGGTTTTATCTGCGAACCATCCGTCTGCCAGCAGCATAGACAACTGCACTACTCACAGCATCAGAGTCTGCTGGAGAAGAGTCGGGCTGACATTGAGAAATTAGCCCTGTTCTGAGGCGTTTCCTGTGGTGATGGGATCTGCTCTGATTGGCTGAAAAGCACCTTTATTAGTCTGAGGCGCTGACTGACGCAGGGCGACAGCGGGGGTCATGGTGCTGTGGAGTTTGTATGTGGTACATGCAGCTGTGTGTCTGAGCAAGTAAAGACTGGACAGAGCAAACAGTGAAGCTTAATGACATGTCAGTGCTCACTAAGCATGGGGCACTTGAAGATTATAATGTCCTTCTAAATACATACACTAATTTCAGACTCTCTCATGACATTTTGTGGAAGGGTAGTGATATGAATGCAATCACTCCCATATTCTCCTGGTAACTTAGAACAACCAAAGCCACCAGGTTATTGTCTTGTGAGAACAACATTGGCAGATGTCGGTCAAAATGTGTACCCTGGAAATCCAATTTAAATCTGCAGATAATAGGCTAATTTTATTAAAGCTTATTCCCATTGGGGGTCATGTATAACTGAAGCCTATCCCACCAACTATGAACTGTACTCAGGGTACACCCTAGACAATTGCGATGTAGTCATGGGGCTGACATAGTGACATACAACTGAGTAACTTTTTTACCTTAAACTGTTTTGTAGTCCCTGTGATGGTTAAATGAGTTGTTGTGGGGTGAATGAAGTGTCCGGCATCTCCCCGTAGTGCCTCTGAGCAAAAAAATGACACTTGAGCAAGAATGAGAGTCTTACGAGAAAACTGCACATCGCAGTTAGGCTAGTGATGCCTTTATTTTGCTATTTTTATGGCAGAGTGGTCGAAAGGCATAGACATGCATAGACACCTGTCTTTGGACAGTGTGAGGAAACCCAGAGGAGTACCCAGAGAAAACCCACAGTGGACACGCAGACTCCGCTGTACAGATTTTGTCAGCCCTTTGACCAATCTCACAACCTTAGCAAAAGCATAAACCTGTCATAGTCCAGTCCTGGTTTTTGGTCTTTCCTCTGTCTTCCCCTCCTTGTTCTGTGTTTGTCTGTTTCCTTGTTTGGAGATCTGTGGGCAGTGGCTCCTGCTCCTGGGCTGATTGGCACACCTGCTTCTAATCCAGTAATCATCTGCTGCAGTATTTAAGCCTGGTCCTTTCTACACTGCTCTGCCAGATTGTCAGTCATCCACTGTGGTGAACACACGCTAAGTGGTTTTCCTCGTACTTACCTAGATTTTGTGCTCTCTCCTCCAGTCACCGTGCCAGCCAGCCTTTGGGTTCCTGTGAATTACTTACCTTTGTTCCGTCTGTTTGAGATCTACTCTATCACCAGCCTTCTGCTCCCGATCATTGCTCCTCCTGCTTCAGAAAGAATTCCTTTTTTATTGTAATAAACTACATTAACTGTTGCTCCGTCTCAGTCTGCTTTGGGTCCTGGTCCACCTTTGATACGACAAAACCACTCTTCCACTGTGCCCCCAATAGGCTAATTCTTTAAAATGAAAAAATAGAGAAGCTCCGCTCTCTGCTCTGCTCTTGCTTAGCTCTTCCTTAGCTTTTCCAGCTGCTATGATGGGCAATGACCACTCACCTGCAAACCCGCTCCGAACTCCAGAAATAAATTTCCCATTCATTTTTTTTCATTGACTTTTTGAAAAAACTCATAACACCATTTTATTTTGATCTAAAACTTAAAAATGGCAAAATCTCATAAGTTTCAGTCACTGTTAAGATCTATAGGCCTTTCTTAGTGCAAGCAGCTCACAGCACAAAAACACAGACTGATAGTAAATGAGTAAATGCATAAGCCCAAAAATACCTGCAAAGTGACTGGTTTCCTGATCAAATGCAGTGATCTCAAGCAGATGTAAGGCAATCCACTGACACCTGTCTGGGACTTAATATCGAGAGCACTTTGCAAACATAACCAGTTCATTAATCATGTTCAATATTTGCTATTTTCATTTCACTAAATTCATATCATTCCCGCACACTTTCTTTCATCTGCGACGCTGCATTAATCCCGCGTGCCAATCAAACTGCAGGGAGCGCCCCACACATCAAAGCGTGTCAGCAGGGCCTTTAACAAGAGCGAGCCAGCAGGCAAATCACCCCTTTAAGGAGCCAGTCCCCAGGGAAGATGTGTTTCTCTGCCTCTATTACACATACGCCTCACACTCCCATTATTCATTTATTAAGTCAGCCCATTAAATCTCCACACACAAACAGAATTATCAATTGGACACAGCAAGTCAACACATAAAAGTCTAAAAAAAAAGTGTTAGGCATATACTATAAACATAAAAATTGATTTTATCTTTAAAAAGTTTAGAGGACATACATGGATAAAATATTGGACAAAACAGTACAGCTAGGGGCTATAGCATATTAATATAAATTGAATAGGTTTCTTTGGTTATGATTAATAAAGAATTTTTGTTGCCTTCAACCACAATTTCTAAACAAATGCATTATGTGTTTTACCAATAAAAACACAAGCATATTAACTTGTTACAAAAAATGTTTCAGGAGATTCTTTTCTGTGAGATATAAGGGCTTTGTGGCTCAGTGGATAAAGCATTTACCCCTAAACTATAAAATCCATTCAATATCTTTCCTATGATAGAGGTCTGCACTCTCCATGTGCTTTCTTTTAAGAGCAAATGAACAGCTATGGTAGCCCTGCTGGGACATGCTGGCGTCCACAGACAAAGTAAACAAAATTAAATTAATCCCTAAATGTCCTAGACCAGCACTATTCAACAGGGGGCCCGGAATCAAGAACTGTCCCGTACATATGGAAATTTGCAAAACTAAAGCCAGCAGTACAGGGGAAAGTCCAGCCCACAGGCCAATAAAGCCTTTCGACAATTTGGCCCAAAGGAAAATATAGCTGAATAGACCTGTCCTAGACTTTCAGCAAGAATGTGAGTTCAAACAGAAACATGACTAGTTTGTGCTTCTTCTCTACTGTGCTCAGTTTGTCCATGATAAAATTAGAAAAAGAACTAACAATGACATTCAATCTAAGTTCTGGCAAGTTAAATTAGTATTTTTCTAATCTAGACAAATACATATCCTAATGTGGGTTTACTTGTACACTAACTTTAGTTTGTGTGTTCCATTTAACTAAAACGTTTTTCACAATCCTCCTTTAAATACTGTGAACTTTATGTGAATGGTATCTTCAAAACACTGAACTAATTTGTGATTCCTTGCCCAGATTTAAAAGAAGATACAGTCTCTGCTGACAATTTAAACAATTATAGAATGTACATTTTCTGTTTTCAAATAAAACACAGATGGATGTGGGAGAGACTGGGAGCTGGTCGCTGCACAGTTCCCCGAACAAGCTGAATGTTCATTTGGAGGTGCAGATTTTGTTCCAGGGTATTTTTAGTCAGGGGTGCATCTGAGTGCATATTAGCAATAAAATGAACGGTGTTACAACGCCGCATTAGTGGCCATGTTGTCTGAGACAAAAAGTCGAAGAAGTGTGAAGCTGCTAATGACTGCGCAGGGAGTAGAGGCTAGAACTGCCACACACTGTTGTCTGACTGAGGCTGCATTATTTGGAAATGTTAATTGTTTGTCTGACTCCTTAAATGAAAATAATGGTCAGAAGCCAATTTTCAGTACAAGGACATGTCAGACTAATTCCACAAACTAACTAGAAAAAATAATAACTATAATATTTCTGTCAAAACTACCTAATAGATCTGATTATACTTTCAGCTAAAAAAGAGAAGCTGCTGTGTTATTATTAAAGTCTGAGCAAAAAATACACACATCCAGGCATTCAGTATTTATTATCCAGATTTTAGATTATTCTGCTTATCTCAAACTGGTTTTCCATTAACTAGTATCGAGAAGCAGAAACAGCAAAATTACAGCCATTCCACAGAAACACTGCACTTTTCATTTTTAGTATCTCAAGACACTGGGCTCAATCAGCTCATATAAATAATGTTATTATATTTAGACATGCTCTCCCAGAATGGATCTATTATGATTCATAAAGGCCAATTTTTCTGGTGGTCAGTCATGGTGATGCAATGGACCAATGGCTCTCCTTATAACAAAATGCAAATAAGCCGACTGACAGGGCACCTACAACTTCGAAAGTAGTCAGATATTGTACTATTTACTTACTGCTTATTTTTCTATGATGAACCTTTGGGTGCCACATCTAGTTAGGTATAGAATATTTTTTAATGCCACCACACTGTCCCACCTTTAAGTAATTTGTCAGAAATGATGATGGAAAATGTATTCTCTTTTATTTATAGGGGAAGTTGGTCCATTCAAACCTATTTTCACCCAAATCAATCCTGCTGGGCCACTTGTAACTTTTTATTACAATTAGGGCAGGCTTTATTTCTCTGATTGGTTGTATGTTTCTCAAACTGCACAGGTTCTGATTCAGTCTTGGATATGTTTACACTGCCCCTTCCTGATTGGTTGCATGTCTTTGCAATGCGTTAATAAGCATATTTGTTTAGCTCCCAGCAAATCCAATTCCGATGACCAGAAAGCAGAAAATCCTTTGTACTTAATGGTAAATTAATTAGGATGGCTTACCAGGCTTGCACCAAGAAGAAACACCAGCCAAGACCTATTCAGGATTCAGGTCTAATACTAATACAATGGCCATGAGACCAAGTGCTTGTTGATGATGTAATTTGGATTAGGAAATGTGAGGTGTATTGAAGAGCTTGTTGCTGAAAATGCTTTTAGTGTTAAATGAACTACAATTTCTACAATGACCATAAAACGCGCATCATCATTGTGCTAGCCATCTTCATTAGTGCAAATATTATCCATGGCATCTGTAAGCTCTAGCACCTCCGGCATGGTGAGCACTGCATTGGCCCGTGCTTGCTCATCAACATCTTTATTCCCCCTGTCATCTCCGGGGGAGGATTCCCTGTTGGGGGCCGAGGAGCTGTAGGCAGCGTACGTCCAGGAAAGCGGATGTGAAGTGACTGAAGCTGCATGTATTTATAGGCGATGTGAGTGGAGAAACGTGCAGCTTACTGTTGGAGCTATTTATAGTGCCTTTTTACCAATGCCTGCGAGTGGGGTGTGGGAGACGAGGCGCTTCTCAGGGGAATGACTTACGAGGCTCCCGCGCCCTCATTCAGAGCACGTTCGCCCTCAGCTCCAAACACTACGGCCCTTCATCATCCATCCACTCTCATTCTCCATTTCCAGTCACTGTCTTTTCCCTGCTATGTCCACATCATTTCCTCTTAACCACCATTTTCATCCAGAACACAACGGCTATGTCCAAACCCCCTCCCTATAGACTATAACCCCTCAATCACTATATAGGGTTGCTGTATATAGTAAGTCTATATAATGAGCACATAAATGAAGGGCTTTGATGCTACTGAACTATTTTCTTCTGTCACGGTTATCATGTGATGTGACCATGGCACACACATCCACTGAATTAAGTCATGTGACAATTACAAGCACGAGAACTTCTGCCTAGTCAAGTGAAGATAAAATGTACAAATGGCTAAGTAGCAAAAGAATTCATGGCTTCTGGTTCACATCGGTCAAAAGCTAAACACTACAAGCTCAAGTTTAGTTCAAACTAGGGCTGACCAATTTAGAAAAAATATCTAATTGCAATTTTTTTGACAGATATTGTGGTTGCGATTAGATTTGCGAATAGTTTCTAAAATCAATGGATAGTTAACAGTTTAAATTTTAGGCATGTGATGGAGCACTGACACTTCAGAGAAAATTAAAATATTCACTGCTCAACTAATACAAGGAATCACATGAGTTTCAGATCAGGTCTGTAGCGGTCTACACTACAGCTGTAGCTTGATTTCTACAGATTAAGAACCTGCAAAGACTAAATATTTTGTTCCATGCAGTGCACATTATGTCACATAAATAATTGCAGCCTTTGCGATTTGCTAATTCCAACATTTAAAATTGCAATTTTGATTCGATTTCGATTAATTGTGCCCTAGTTCAAACTTCAGTGTGAAGTCATAAACTAGTACTATATTTGAAGAAGGCACATTACATCACATTTTTAACAAAATAAAAATAAAAGGATTGCTATTCTGTTACTATAGGAGAGTGGAATTGAGAACTCTATGTAACAGATTTTGGTGTAACACCAGTTGGGATGGGAGAAGTAAAATCAAGTAATGTCAGTGTTTTGGTAACCTAAAGTTGCAGCCACAGGCTTTTGATTAGGTCACAGAAAATACTAATTTAGACAAAATGAGAATCGAAGGGAAACACTAAACAGATATTCATATTCGAAGACGAAAAACCTCTATGCAGGTCTTCAGGGCAAAAAATAGGTCTCCTATGAGAAAGAGACTTTTTTTCTGCAACAGAGGACATTATGTTTCAAAGTGTTTCAAATATCATAGTTTAATAATAGTTTTTTTTATTGTAAATATCATACTGTGGAGTGATCATTGTGGTTAATGTGACCAGTAAGATTATGATAATGTTACATCCATAATTCTCAATTTTATGAATAGATAAAGTGAACACACCTTTACACTATTAATTAAAACATTGCATTTGTTAACTCAACTGAATACACCACTATACCTTGGGATTAACTTATTTTATTTATTTGCAATGCAACCCCTGAACATTCTAAAAAATAGCTCCAAATAAAATATATATCTCATAGAAACAGCTTGGGTGGTGCTGCACAGCTGACTCCATCCTGCACTACAATCCTCCTTACCCATACCAAAATATGCCTTGGTGGCCCAAACTGTAAGGTACCATTCTGGTAATAAAGTTATTTTTGCTAAGTGATATAAGCGGATGCTGTGAGCCTTCCCTGTCCTTCAGCGGGACACAGAGTGGTGATGCAGAGTGGCGTCTGCTCGTCAAACTGACAGACTCACACTGACAGCACGGCCAGAGCGCTGCACACCCAGGGAGAAAAACACTGATTTTATAAGGCTCCAAACCGCAACAACAAACAGGCCGGCAGGCAAGAGCAGCAGCACACACCACCATCAGGGCTGCTTTTGAGCTTCTAATGCTGTGTCACTCTGAGGGCTGAGTAACGCCTGTCTCAGGAAGGAAGTAAAAAAAGACCTATACGTGCACCAAATATAACAAGACACACATGTAAATTTAACAGTTTAGCAACTACACTGTTTACTCATCAGCATTGTAGAATGTTTGTGCCCTGGATAAATTATGATATTAACAATTTTCAATCAGCTAAAATTTAACTGGCTGCATAATATACAATATAAAATGCAATATACCTATTACAAAGACTAATATTTTCTATGGGACATTCACATTTGGATGGGTTCTTTAATCCTGTAATTGAACAAGATGTAACAATGGACATTTGCCATCACATTAATCAGCATACTGTCAAACATAATCTGAAGGTATTCTAGATTTCTCAGTTAAGTAAAACAGTGTAGCCCTATATTATAGGAAACATACACAATGACATAGCTGACTCCCAAAAATCTTTACTGTAGCCTCTGACTGACACTAAATTATAATAGAACATGATTTTCCATTAAGAAGAAAATCCAATAAGCCATAATTAAACCTGGTGACAAAACTGCAGTCTCTCTAGCCAAAATCAGCCTGAGCGGTCCAGCGGCCATGACAGGTCCTGCAAGAGCCCGCAGTGTTGAATCTGATCCAGAGCCCTTCACCTCAGCTGTCACCCTGTCACTCCGTCCTCACTCGCTATAACACAACCAACACAAAAGGGCAGGAAACAAGGAAAAGTGGAAAGAATTCTGGATGTAAATGCAAGACAAGAAACAGTAAAAAGGATGGGAACTTTAAGGGCATTCACTTCTGTATCAGCAGTTTACCAACAATGGACATTTAGTATAGAAGTGCTCAATCAATGTAAAAACAACTGTCACTGTGGTGATGGATATGAGCAGCGTGTTTTCCGGCGTTCACAGCAGTTGATCACACTCAGTGCAGTGTAAGCCTGCACAATGCATAGCAGATTTCTTAACAACCCTTAACCCTTCACTGCTTGAAATACAATAATGTAACAGACAGTTATACAGTTTCAAAATAAGAAGATGATCAAAATAATCACAGCCTTGAATGAAACAGGGTTGCAACAAAATGTAAAATCAACAACACAAGAGGAATGGACGTTATTATTGAATATACTGTAGTTATCTCTACATGGGGTGATTAAGATGCATCAGTATATCAACTAAATGTCACTGTAATCAACTAAATGACCAAAAAGCACACCATGAAAAGGGTAAAGCAACATGCAGCTAAAGCTTAGAGAAGAGAAAGATGGCGAGAGGTGAAGTTTGTTTAAAGCCTTGCTTTATGAGATTGCATTCATTTACTGTTTTTGAATTTTACTATTAACATTATTGTAATGTTCAAATTACCCACACATTAAGCATATAATATACAGGGGCACCTTTCTTACTGCACACTTATGGTTGTCTATAGTAACCTGATGGTGAGTTACCATTTGCACACTAGCCTAGCATTAGCTTTTTTGAACATTTTGATATGCTATCCCTAGGTGTCCATTTACTTGCCTAAAAGAGATGTTATTCTTTATACTGTATATTAACCCTTTTTTCCATGCGACAATTAGCAAAGTTGCAACTGTACTTTGGCACACTTTATGAGGTAGTGCTATGTGCTAGTGTTGGGTATGCTGATGTATATATGTTGGATAAAAAAATAATAACGTATGGAAAGCTGTTACTTTGACTTTGCAGAGAACGCTTGGATTAGGTGCCCTCTGCTGGTAACAGTGAGGATGGCTAATTATCGCAGCTATTAGCAACATGATGCTAACAGATACAGTAGATAACTGAGCTGACTGCTTCGTAGTGCCAGCAATTTAAGCAGTGAAATTATCTGAAGTGAGAATGAGAGTTTTCAGCTTTTGAGAAAGAGACAGACTCCGCAAACAGGATTCCTCAAACATGCATGAATGAAACTAAATAATAGACCAGGTATGTTTTTTGAGGTGCAAACAACATTATAACATAACTAAAAGCTCAAAAAGGTTGATGCAGCATAATAAGTGACCTTTAAAAACATTAACACTGAAACCATAATCCTGTGATGTTGGCATAGTGGGTGTAGTTCCTCAAGGTTATGATGCCATCAGAATATACCCATGTCTAGTTTTTGCATGTTTCTTAATATTGTGCAGCTCCGATGCTTGCACATGAAAAAGACATTTCCATTTTAACTCTACCCTCTCTCTCTAAAACAGCAGACAGCACATGTGGGGTTATTAAGAGAGTATGCTGGAGCATGCCAGGTTGAAATAAAGCTTTGAACAAACATCAAATCAAAGTCCACACGCTATGAATGAATGAGAAAAAACACATTTAAAGCGAGCCAGCCTCCGAGCTTCACGACTCTCCAGAGAAGCTGATTCATGATGTGCTTTCAGTATTGGCAACAGGCGGGGCATCCTCTCAATGTCAATCACCTCAATGACACCCCCTTCTCCCCACTCCCCACTAAGCAACAGGCAAAAAAAAAAAAAAAAGCTGGAGCCCTTGGGCATTGCAGTGATGTATGTGTCCAGTGTGTACCCAGGTTCTTCAAAACGTCCAAACATCACACGGTTATCATGTGTGGACGTCCGCGGTGCATGACAAGAATGAGCGGAAGGGGAAAGGGGGGTTGTGGAAGGAGGCAGGGCGTCACGGCAAGCCTCGAGACAAGTGGGTGGTTGCCGTGGAAACCTCAGGCTGAGAGCTTGGTAACCGGACGATTGAAGGGGAAGAAAGAGCAATAGATGGAGAGAGACAGAGAGAGATGAGGCTGGAATAGATGACAAGGTGAAGGTAAATAGAAGAGATGAGGCGGAAAGAGTTTAAATATTGTCTCGCAAAGCAAATAAATGAACATGCAGAGAGACGCCGCCCCCCTTTCAGATAAAATTGCACAAGGTAACCAAATTCACCATCACATAATACTTTATGCCTTTCATTTTCTGTGGGTTTTCTACCTATGTAGCCTCAAACCAGAACCCCAAAACAGGTCTAATGGTTTACAGTCACAAATTCACACAATTAGCTTAAGGAATAGCAATCACCAAAAAAGGGATTTTAAGCTGACTCAGCTCTTCAGTGCAAGCATGGTTGAACGAGGCACACACCACACAACCTAAAATCAAATTTATCTGGTAACCCTAAAAAATGTGTAAGTAAGAATACAATGTTGCAAAGGGACAACTCATAGGAAAATTAAAAATAACAATATTTTTTGGAATGAAAATGGATGCAACCAGAATCAGAGGAACTTTACAACACAGCTTCTTGAACCCAAAGTGGCATTATGTAACTTTTCAGATTTTGCACCTAGTAATAAGCTCTTTGTGCAACTAGACTGCTGTTAACTCAGTTGGTGCATCCCCACAGCATTTTATGAGATCAATCATTCATTCACCTTCTTCTGCTTATTCATGTTACTAGGGGTCTGGAGCCAATCCCAGCAACTATGGCCCTTCAGTGGGTTACACACTGGACAATGGCCAGTTAGTCAGAGGGCTGATGTTTAGAGACATTCACTGCTAGACATCCATTCACTCCTCCATTCTTACTAGGAGCAATTTAAAGTCATCAATTCATCTTCACATACAGGTACATGCCTTTGGACGCAGGTTCTCTCCAGGTACTCTGTGAAGCCAGAGTACCTGGAGATAACCTGCGGTAAAATGGGGAGGACATGCAGACTCTACTCAGAGACAACACAGTAGGTCGGCTTAAGGTTCAAATCCACAATCTCTTTGCCACTGTGCACCCCCAGGCCAGTACGCATTTATATTTAGCAAATTCAACATCCAAATCTATTTCCCTATATTATTGTTGTGTAATACTTGTGTGTCGCTGTCCAAAAATATTAGTCCTATGCCACTATTATTGTCTATTAAAATAATTGTAAACCAGAATAAACAGTCAGAGCATACTCACAGGGAACAGTGCGGAGGTACAGGTTGTCCCGGATGATCTGCTGGTGGTCGTGGTCCACGGAGCCCTTGGAGAAGCGCAGGTTGAGGTAGTGCCGCAAATCCTTGTCAACCACCCCCCCTGAACGCAAACACAGGAAGAGAGAGATTAGCCTGCACTCCATTAGCAAGGTAAATGTGGAATAAGTCTTTTTCCTTGGAGATCCTGGCGTTTCTAAATCCTCTATAGAACCGTCTGAAAAATGCAAACAGTGGACTTAAGGTGTCTCAGCTGAAGTACACAAGATTAGGGACTTGTATTTTTCTTTTTTCATAATTAATTAAATGGTTATTTAAATTGTAGATGAATACACCAGACAGTTAAAAACCAAGTCAATAAAGTGCTGTACAGATTGAACAGTGTAAAAGTCAACCGCAGCTTAAAGTACTTAAGTAAAAGAAAGTGAGTTATTGCAGAGAATTCAGCTTCATAATGGCCTCTGGGATAAAAGAAGCTTTGGCACACCTTGTTTTTGGAAGGAGATCAAACTCTTTAAAAAGTGGGCGGTCAGGGCAGGACATTTGTTGAACCTTGCTGCTAACACAGATTTCCTGCTAATTTCTCAGAGTTTGCTGCATCCAAATAACCTTACTTGACTGGACTTTTTAAGTGGACAGTTAGGATTGATTCCAGTGGAAATTAGTTGGAATGACAGGGGTTCCAAACCAACTTCACCTGCTGAAAAGTGAATGATTCTTATTAAGATTTACTAATATGACTGATAAAGCAAGGTAAATAAAATATTACCCCGTTGTGATAGGGGGTTTGACTCCTTTGCATGGAGCCAAAAACTCCAGCCAAGGAGTGGGTAAGGAGGCTCCTGTGCCAGTATAAGGCACAGATGCATGGACAGGATTGTGTCAGGTAGGGCATCTGGTGTAATAACCAATGCCAAATAAAGAGTATGTTAATATTCTTATGATCTTAAAACACTAACATAAAGAAAAGAAACACAAATGACATTGGATTTCCAGGTTTTTCATATGGAAAAAACATCCAAATGACTGATGCAATATATTGTAAGTAAAAATGTATAGCCTAGAAAGACATTCTAATTCTATTATAAAGTGTTAGTTTTGTCCCTGTGAATTCCAGTTAGATTTACAGGGGGCAGAAAAACAATGCTAATTAAACTACCTGTGAATGCAATTGGATCATACCATGTGATGTTTGTCTGGCCAGGCAAAAATGTTATGATAGTGTTACTTTAAATTAAGCAATCTTTCCTAAAAAGAAATGTTTTAGTTGAGTAACAAGAACAGCCTCTTCTCACTGGTGTTTGTCACTGGTGGGACTAGAGACACTGATGCGGACTTGGTCTTAAAAAGGCAATATAACTTTTAACTTGGCCCAGTCACAATACTTATTTGGCCATCATGAATGTAACTACAACACTTGCATGTGGCCCAGCTCAGCAGTGTTCAGAGGCACAGTGCTTTATTTTTAATGGTAGTAGGGAGCCTATCCAAATACAACAATGTCAAACTGAATTTTGCAGAGGTGCATGTAAAACAAAGTGAAAGAGAAAAGGGCAGTCATACAAAACAGTATTGGCTTTAAATATTCCAGTTAGTGTAAACATTATACATTCAATGAACCAACAGCACAAGCTTCTACAGAGAAAAGTCTATGAATAAGTCATGAATAACATTACATGATGTTATTCACAACAAGAGGGAGAAAACTGCTTGATACTGTTTAAGAGTGAATAGGTTATTTTGTCTAAATAAGAAAAATGGAGTACTTAATGGCTTACTACATAACTAAAAAGAATAGTTCAGTATTTGGTGGTACTTGCTACTTTTAGATAGGTAATTTATCCCCCCACATGGGACAGTTGTCAGTGCTCTTCCAGTTTGGAGAAGCAGACAGGAGCAAAGCATGTAAGTAAATCACATGTTTGCAGACAATGCAAGCTTGATTACAATACATCTCCACTGGCTCTTGGTCAGCATTGCTTGTCAACAAGAAACAAGAGGTTAAACAAGAGGTTACCCCAAAAGTTTAAGTGTCTACTTGCTATGTACTTACAAACAGCTCAAGTTTCACTTTGATATGTAAGTCCTTATATTAGTCTTTTCTCTGTCCCCTTTTGCGGCTACTGACAAAGCTAGTGTTATTGCTCCTGTCTGGTACTCCAATTAGGAGTTCTGCCATATAGGAAATATTTGACTCATCCCTAGAAACTTAAAAGACTTCCTTTTACAAAGTACTCAAACGGCCTTTTAAAAAAGGAAGATGTAGACTTAAAGCTGGGGACCACATTTGCCCTCTGGTGCTCCCAGAAGAAGCCTAAGAGGAATCCAACATATCTATGCTCCACAAGTGCTGTAAGAAAATGTCCATGACTTGTCTCTCCCTCACAGATTACACCAAAGAATCCCTGGGGCACTGGAGGAGGAGGAGGAGAACTTGTCCTCTACATTCTTCATGCACCACTAATACCACCAGATGCCATGCAGTTACAAATGACAACATGTCTTTCACTCTATACTCGCCGAAGTGAGCCGCCAGCATGGGGCCTAGTGCTGGAGATGAACGCAGAGCCTAGCGTCATAGACAGCATGCAGCATACCACCACAAAGACGTCTCTATACATGTTCCCCCAATGCACACTGAGCACCAAACCACCATGAATGAGAAGATTATGAAAATTTTAGCCATAAATTTGGTCTTTTGTAAACTGACACCATTTTGGCGTGTGAATAGGTCCCCAGACAGCAAGCCAAAGAGGAAATGAGCCAAACAAAGGGAGACAGTAAATGTAGATTAACATTCGCCGGACTGTTGTTGAGACCGACATGTAGAATCCTCACATCATTAGAAACATATTGTACATCGCAAAGCACTGCATAGACCATAAAGAAAAAAACAGACATTCAAGACAAAGGCAGTAAATCTAGGAGGCACCTTATAAGCCCATTCGAATGCTGAAAAATGCTGCTTCCTTCTCAAGTATAAATCCACAGACAGTCTGTCCTCCCAGGCGTCCTCTAGCTCCACAATCCACCGCACATCCTCATCTCCATCTCTGTATCCTCACTGTCCTTGCATCCACAAGCTGCTGATAAATGGAAAAAAAACGCAGCTCCTCCAACAAGCACCGGTCCACAGCTGAGGGTAATCCAGAGCCAAGGCGCAAGACGGGGGAAGGGCGATGTGAGACGCCGGAGAGAGGAGAGAGCGTCGGGAGGAAAGAGAGATGTGCCAGTGGGAAACCAGGCTGGAGTCTTCCACACAGTCTCTCACAGTCCTGCAGCAGCCTCTATCTGTGGCCGAAGTCACTGCACTGGGGCTGTTGAAGTGAGACTGTATACCCAGATGCTCCTTGGCATTCCTCTAACACTCAGGTGCTCTCCCGGGTTGACCTTGTGTAAACGTCACAGACTGGGAATAGAGGTACTGTGAACACACGGCAGCCGCATATGCCATATACTCAAATAATCGCAGCTCTACACGTCTGGAGATGCCCTCAGCACCGTCTCAGAAAAAGATTGGTTTAAAACAGAGAAACACACAGTGATGATGAGTACTGAGCTCAGGACACAGTTGACTGTGGACGCTGGCTGTATTTAAACAGGCTTTACTGCTGCCACTGTTGAAACTGAGCAAATTTACTGTGATTCTATAAACATCCCGGTTAACTTGTTTGGTGAATAAATGCTGCACTGAAAAGACAGAAAAAAAGACAGTGTTATAGATTTCCTAAAACTGTAGCATGTCGAGGGAGAAAGAAGAAAGCAGCGATCAATCCCAAACTCATTAAGAATGACAGTGCTCAGAGGAGCGATGGTGTTGTCCATGCAGGTCACATACACTGCTGCCCATTAACTGACCCCAAACTGGCTCCAAAAATCAACAGCCCTCCTTTATTTCTACAGCTTACACCGCTGCAGTAAAAAGACTGTGGCCTCACCTTATTAATCAGCACTGCAGTGGTACAGTGGCCTCAATGGGCCTGTCTGCTGAATTTATATGTTCAATATCTACTATTATGTGTCTGTTCTGCTTATGCTCCCACAGTTAACTGTGCTCCACTGACTGCTGAAGAGAGTGAAAATAAGAGAGCAAAGAAGGGAATATAAAATATGACAATGTTGTGTAAAGTAGGTTCATAATGGAAAGGTTACTATTAGTAAGTTTTCTCAAGAAAAACAACAATGTGATATGAAGCATCTATCTATCTCCTAATGACCCTGTTGCTTAGCAACACTATACAAGCACACTTGTTTCACTGTTTGACCATATTGTGCAGCACAGGGTCAATGACACTCATTTTGTGAGGGTCAGATAAACAGATTTTGATTTTAACTAACGACAGATAGTAGACAGAAAAGCTTAACATAAAAAAACTTGGGATGGGACAAGGGCAATAAATGTTTCTTACTAAACATATTTTCATTTAACATGTTACAGTATACATATACTACATAAAGATATTTTTTGGCAAAAATATCACACCTGTTACAGCAGATATTCAAGGATTTGTGCTGTATGATATCATGTCATAAATGTGTGCAGCATGTTAAAACCAAGTAAAGCTGGCCCTTTACAGATATGACTATATCTGTTCTTAAAGCTCTCAGCAGGCCAGCTATCACTTTGCCCCTACCTCCATGACCTCTACAGCATGTAGCCTGCAGGCACGCTGACACCAGCAAAGGTCAACACACAAGAAGCATACCAAAACCAAAGTCTCATATAAAAACACAGTAAAATGATAATCAAGACGAAGATCTTATCTTCACAGCGATACAGTGTTTGAAACATTAGATAAACAGGGCTTACACATCAGGACATGTGCAGACCACATATGCAGATCACTTTGAAAATCCAAAATCAAATCAATATCCTAAGTCATCATACAAGACTGTGTGTTAGACAGACACTTTAAATGTATGGAGATTTATATGGTAAGAAAATTGAGTTCAGAGTTGTAAAGTTGCAAATATACATCTTCGGAAAAAAACTACGTATTCCTAGAAATTATAAATGCTGCCATGTACTTATTGCCTAAAATCATAATGCTTGACTTAACAAAATGGCACTGAATGTGTTGTAGCCTATTGTTACAGCAACTGAAACACTGAGATCCTGGGAGGGACACATCTCATACAGGAGGAGAGCAATAGCAGCCATTTTGTTTGATTTGGGAAAGCATAATTAGGTCTGACATGCCCGATTTCCCATGAGTCCAGCAGAGGGGAGTAAAGTGTTGCCACATTGATTCTTTAAGTTTCTCTGCTCACAAAGTTGAAATGCTGATTTCTTGAGAGCAAACTATCCTGAAGTTACACTGCAAGAAGACGCTTAGGTCAACATACAGTATATGCAAGTGCAAAACATATAGCCTACAAATAGTATATTGTAATAAAAACATATTGTACAAGACAATGAGTAAGGTTGTAGTCAAGACCACACTGAAAGCAACCAAGATAGGACCAAGACTATTAGGAATCGATATGAACTCTAGATGTGACTGACTCAAAACCAAGACCTACTGAATGACATAGTCGAAGACATAACTACTATAAGGCCCATCTTATAAAGCTTATCTCATCTTTCTACAGCCTGTGGGTTAGAAACCAAAGATACTAAATATAGAAACAGGTGCCATATAATTTCTAGTGGCTTTAGTGTGTATTTTATTGTGAATTAAAGAACTTAAATCTTCATGGAAACAGGGAGAATAACTGTCATTGGCAGCCTCCCTAGTGAAACCCTTCAGGATTGAATAGATAGACTGTAAGAATGTGATCAAGTTAAAGCAGAACTATGCAACTTTGCTTGTTTCTTTGCTGTTTTGGTTGACTTTTTCTCTACAGAGCTCCCCCTACATTTTGGAGTAAAGCACTATAAAAGATTTCTCTGCTTTTTGGACATACCACCATGAAGAAATAAAGTTATCGCTGGCTTATTATGGCTAATTGAAATGTGGCACCTTCTCATGAGACCCGAGACATCAGGGACATCAGGTTGGAGTTCCTCATCTTGTAAGTTTGTTTTATTACCAAGATACGCCTTTCCCCGTTCTCTCTCCCACATGATTTCCTGTCACTACTCCACTGTATATGGTCTAGAAAAAGCGTTATATATGGCCAAAAAAAAAAGTTGAATAGTTCATCTTTACATGAGATAAGCCTTAGAGCTTGTTATTTGTGATTAGACTTTGACAGGGTGCCAAAAATTACCATAGTTTTCATTGAATCACTTGCCTGGTCAGCCTACTTAGAACCTAAGCTAGTCCATAAACTATGACAGTTCCTACTACATAAATACTTTAGCATAAATGAGTTCTGATGTAGGTAACTATCCTAAAACATTCTCTACCATATATAGCTTACCACTTTGAGCTCCAACACTGAATAAACTTGCTACAACTACAAATCTCTTGCTGAACTTTGTGTCTGTCTGTCTGTAGTAGTCTGTCTGCTCCATTAAAGACCCCAATCCGAGCTGATGTTCAGAGTGTCGGGGGAGAGCTGAGGTGAAGCTTGTCTGTACCCAAGTGGTTGCCATGAAAACAAAGCTCTGAGACACAGAGTTGGTGATCGATAGCTTTTGCCCACACTGCCACAGGAGGTCAGGCCAGCGTCAAAAACAAGTCAGTACAAAAAGTCCAGGACAAGAGTCAGCATATACACAGCAAAAATCAAAACAAAAGACTGAAACACAACATTCAAGGCCAAAAAAAAAAAAAAAAACAGATGGCAAGCAGAAAGTGGCAAACGGTCTGACTCACCTAAAAGCTGACCTTCAATAATGATGGTACAGCTCACAGGAACAATGGCAACTTGGTAGTGCTGATAAAACTAGTCATCATAGTAGTTAAGTTTAACTGTGGGGTTACGGAGTCTAAATGTTTTTAATGTTAAATATAAGGTAATCCTAATGGTTGTTTTAATAGAAGTTCATTCAGCGTTTGCAAATTCCTGTTAGAAGCCACGGATGGCTGGAGCCTATCCCAACAACTACTGGTGTTACTGGACTATGCATTCAGTCATATCACTAAATTGTTTTAGATGAAAAGAATAAAGAAGAACTTTTGTACTACACCGTTCAGGCTGCACAATGTATGTTGATTTTTTTCATAATCAAAAATCACAACTTTATACAAATCACAATAATCCTGACATCATAGTAATGTTATTGTCTTCCATGTTCTGTACATAGCTTAGTGCAACAGAATAAGTCATGCCATTGTTTTGGCCTGTGAAATGACTCCACACACACATTCCTTGTCATATTTCTCTCTTAATTTTAATAAAATTAAACATTGACATATTGTAAGTCACTATCATTATTTTAGCTTTCAGCACAAGTTTCAAAATCAAGCAACACCAGTTGCTTTGGACCTTAAAGCTGTGCTGAATAGTTTTTGGACATATCTAGGGTCAATATATTGATGTATATTGTATATTACATTAGGTGTCCAATCCTATCTATGATTGTTCTATTCGGTAATTTTCAGTTTTTCGTGGCTTGACATGTCTCTAAACTGATACAGTGTGCTTGCAGGACAGAGGGGTAGCATGGGTTACACTACTCTTCTCTATCTGTTTTATATCTGTCCTATATGAGCATTTAGCTGTGAATGAAATATCTGTTTCCATTGCTTGTAATGGCATTATTACAGCAGGCGGCAGTGCCCATTATTAATAGTAAATGAGCAAACCCCTCTTCTAAAGGTCTTCATATTGATCCCCTCTATCCTCCAACTTGTCTTAATGATGATGTTCGCCCATGTCTTTCTCCGCCACAGCGGTGTAATCAGGGCCAGACACGTATTTACAACCTCTGAGTCAGTGGAAAGAGCAACAGGCCCACACTGCAAATGAGAGTGTGAGATTAAAGACGGAAGCTTATAGGAATTGCCGGCTCTAATGTGCATCGTACGGCCCCTCTCCCACGGAAACGCCTCACCTCACCTTGTCTAAGATGATGAGATAAACACTGATGGACATGAAGGGTCGGTGAGAATGTGCTAGCTGGTTTCTTATAAGTGGCTATATGGAGGTATTTGTCACTCCCGATTGCGCTCTCTCCTCTTCAGACAGCACTCTCTGATCTATTTGGAAAAACAAGCAGGATGCATTTTGATGAGAATTAAAGCGACAGACAGGGGACTTACAAGGAACACACAGCCACCAGTATAAGGGCAAAAGTTGTAGAGTAGCACCGAAAACTTAAATAACAACATGATGGACTTATGGGGGCAACAGAGTAATAAGAAAGTCATTGGTTCGAGGCACCAATGTGGGTCAATAACCAGAGGGGTTACCACCAGCAGGAGTATTTCTGGTCAATACAGAGAATTAATAAGTGTGTGTGTGTGTGTGTGTGTGTGTGTGTGTGTGTGCGTGCGTGTGTGTGTGTGTGTGTGCGTGCGTGCATGTGTGTGTGTGTAAGAGAGGGGCACCCACCCTCAGAGCAATGTAATGATTTTCCTCTTCAATGCTTCATTTGGCTGCTATGGTCTAATAGTCTGATATAGCTTGTCTATAATAATCCAAAGTAAAATGAATTCAACCTGACCGATCCAACTGCTGCATTCTCTGTTCACCAACATTTTAAAATAAAGAAACATAAAAAAAATAAATAAATACAGTACAAAAATTAAGACTTAGAGAAGTCTTAATGACCGTTATTCATTATTTTTACAATACCTCCTTGCACTAGAACTTCAATGTGACCAACTGAACCAAAATGTTGGGCATTTTGTGGCCAAATTTATTGTGAAAATGTGCATCACTATGGACATTTTATTTACTATTACATTTCATGACAGTAGTTTGGTTTTTTACCGAATATGCTAATGCTTCTCCAACCAGGAGTGTTCAAACAACTATCCACTTAAGCTAACAAATTTGTTATCCAAAAGTACCTTACAGAATCAAATTGACAAAACACAAGTACAGCTGTCTAAAATTAGTAATTATAGCGTACCAATGAACCTGCAAATACTTGAAACAGAAAAAAAGCAGTGCTGCACTGGTAGGAAGTATTAATTACATTCACTTACATTACACAAGGCTGAGGCACTTTTTGTTTTTACTCAAAGGGATTAGACTTTTCCTGCTTCTCCTGCAAAAAGGATTTTTTATGTAGTACAGGTTAAAGTTAAGCAGTTAAGTAACTGAATGCTAACAAAGCATGGCTTTAACCATGACTTTGCACATAAAATTAGTAAACAATTAAGACATTTGCTTTTGCCTTTAAATTCTACATTTAATTAAAAAGGAAACGTGTAACTCCAGATTTGGACCAGTGCTGAAATTATAGATTTCTTTCATTACGTATGTGTAAAAACATATTAGCATTAACAGCTGCTTGGAATAGCGCTGAGCCTCTTTAGGAAAGCCACACATTTTTAAATGCTACAGTAGCCACGCACAGGCCCGAGTGCAGCTGCTGGAGCAGTCCCTGCCACCAGCTTTTATAATCCCTCTCATTCATATCT
Source organism: Bostrychus sinensis (assembly GCA_020698575.1). Taxonomy (NCBI): domain Eukaryota; kingdom Metazoa; phylum Chordata; class Actinopteri; order Gobiiformes; family Eleotridae; genus Bostrychus; species Bostrychus sinensis. Next base: position 27,946,840 of record CM036251.1, on the reverse strand, counting down.
GAGCTCACAGTGAAGCTATCAGATTAGTGGTTCTGGCTAATCTACACTGTCAATGAATGAAAACCATCCGCTGCCTTCTGTGCTGCAATGCCTGACTGAAACAGATATGATTCAGCGGAGCCGGAAGGGCCACTGTTTTAGCACAAAGCCACTGTAGCAGAAAGTTAACTGTCTACAAATGTGTGTGTGCATGTGAGGGATGACGGATCAGATACAAACATTATGTAACCACCCACGCAGAGAGAATAGACCTCAGATTGTGTTGATGTAGCAGTCGTGATGATCCAGATGTTCCTGCTGCCTCCATCTTGAGAGGTGAGACATCTCTATGTTTAAGCAACAGGGGCTTTGGTGAACTTTGATCCCTGCAGCCTAGGAAAAGATCAGGGAGTGTACAGGAAAGTATTCACTTCATTTCAGAGGAATTCTTGTCTGTTTATTTCCACACTAAATGAATTGGCCCTTATTTCGGTTCTGAAGGCAATACTGACATGCCCGTACTGAGGAGTTATAACAAAAAGCTCTCATGTGACAAAAAATACAAAGTCTTGTTAGATGTTATAAAAGTACAAGGTATGTGTCACTGGCTCCATTATCAATCATACCACACAAAGCCTGTCATTGCTCCTGTCTGTTCTTTAAACTGGGTTTGTGATTACTATTACACTTTAGATGGTAAGCTACTGTTTATCTCTGAGTCTATTTGACATCCCCTTTTACAAAATACTGGACCATCCCGTCTAGTCTGGAAAGACTGTGCCACCAAGTGGTCATAGGAGATATATGTCTTAGATGTGAAAAAAGTCACTAATAAGGTAAAACTGTGGGTAAAAGTGAAATATAATAATACTGCTCACTCCTGTTATATCTTTTGCTATAGGAATATGTGTGCTTCATTACCACACACATGAATAGTCATAAGAATATGGTGCTATGACACCGAAAACATCCACCTACTCTGTAACAAAATTCCACCTCACCATGTAAAGTCACATGATCATGGTGATGCATCTCCAACAGCCTTGTTTTTCTGCCTTTTTTCCAGACACCTGATTCTACAAAACATTATTTTTTTATTTGTGCATGGTTGTGCAACTAAGACTCAAAAGCTGCCATGTTTGCCTCTATTGCAAAATAAATTGTTACATAAAGAGCTGAAGCTTCTTTAAGCACTTATAGCCCCTGTGCTCATCTTGGACACTCAGCAGCAGATTGCAGTGTCCACATTGTGGAGAATCACACTGACCTAATTCATTTAACTAGACCAGTTAGATATTTGGACTTGGCAGGCTCAGCTTGAGTTTGATCCTCTGAGCGGAGCTACAGCAGCCTCTAGCCTCAATAAAATCATCGTCCACTCTGACAGAAGCCATCACTGCAGAGTTATTAATACCAGCAGTGGAGACAGGATGTTATGCACTGATTCTTCAAGCTTCTCAACAAAGCGACAAGAGAGAAGGTTATGCTCTCTGCCTCAGCTCCACACTGTACCCACACTAGAGCAATGATGGTCTAGTCAGAAAAAGCATTCATACAGCTTGGTACAATGCAAATACGTATCAACTACTTCACTGCTTTGTATGGTTTAATTTTTGTTTTGGTGGTAAATAGCAAGCCTTCTGGCCCACTGTGCCCTATAAAAGGCCTGGCCGAGCACTGCAGCACAGTGTGAGGAAGCCCGACTGTGCTCCACATGTTAAAGGCCATGTTAACATTTTGAATTCATGTTGTTTTTTTCCCTCGCAAAGCGCAGTGAACTATTTGAACAATCCCAGGTGAATAAAATGTCCCGGGGTCGTCCTCCTCCACACTCATCTCTGAGCTGCAAAAATACAATTTGGAAAGGAGAAAATTACATTTGGAGCCAGCAATAGCAGTGAGGGTTGATGTGTCGGTACAGTGAATTTGTCATCCAAAGCATGATGTATTTAGATTCTTTTTGTTCCATCAGTATAAATAAGAACAGCGGTTGTTACAAGTCTAAAGTGATGTCCTAACATGACTTTGAAAAAATGTTTTAACACTGAATATGCTACTGGTTGTTTAAGGACAGTGATATAAGTATATTTATTATTATAATACATATTAATCCAACAACAAGGGGTGACGGGCGACTCTTTGTGAGGACCCCAAGCCCAGATAAATTTTGCAAAGGCAGACTATGAATGTAAATTGTGCCAATGAAACTTAATGTCCATTTAAATGTTTGGTCTATAGAGGGAATACTGACAATGTATGCTGCTGACAAATGGCACAAGAGGCTACAAGAGGTCTCAGTTTAGTAAGATAATTCATAAAGTAATGGTCAGATTTATAAGAAATTTTCAACTCAGGAACTAATAGATTCTTTACCATTGTGACAATACAAGGGTTTTGTAGCCCAATAAATAGCATTTACCCTTAGTTACACTAGAAAATGTACAATTCAAGGCCAGGTCTGGGCACTATTTCATTATTATTGCGAGACAGGGCCAATGTCATGGTAAACCCCTGTGCTCTCCAAGAGCTTCTAGTTGCACATTGGGTTTATTCTGATTCTTTCTCTAAATCTGAAGTACCCACCTGAAAACTCCTATGGGCTGTAGCTATAAAATTATGTTAGTGTTTTATTATCCTATCTGCTTTTGTCATTATAATAATAGACCAAAAATCAAACAAAGCGTCCTTAATATGCATTTTCTTCCATCTTGAAAGTGAGAGTGCTCACAAAGCGTGATTAAAAAAACATCAGCGGGTGGTATTTTCAGAGAGCGTATTCTTCTCTCACCTCCACATAAAGACAGAACGGCACATATTCATTCACACTTCCTTCTCTCCACACTGCTAACACCTCTCAGCGGATCAAATCTCCATGGCACTTTATCAAGGCTGCCTGACTGAGCCGAACAGCCGTTTGCACTTCACTCCTGCCTGGTGCTGATGAGGAGCAGATCAACAAGGATGGGAAACATTTACCAGTTAATTACATATCAATTGCAAAAGATAACTCACTTGGTCTGTCATGCAATCTATATAAATTTATCATGTTATCACATCAGCTTTGTGACTAAATTGCAACAACTGTTATGCTTTTCAGATATCACACTGTGACTTTTTACATAAATTGCAAACACAAGTACTTAATATTCTATTTGTGTGGTAGGTTTTGATGAAATTAAAACATTCCATGAAGTGATATCATTGACATATATTTCTTCAAATATTATCTACCTAACAAAGTGCATTTTTGTCTCTTTTTTTTGTGTGTAAACATTAAAAGTTCATCAGAAAAAAATTGTCACAATAAAATCCATTAATGGTGAGCTATCCCAGTAGAAAGTAAGGCTGGGGAAAAAGCATTTTGTGAAGTATTCATATTTTTGCCTAATATCAATGCTTGGTAGGATTTGAATTTTGCAGGGGCTTTGCAATAACCACTGCACAATAAACCACAGAGGAAATATCTGTTTGTTAGAACACTGGAGAGCACAGCTGCTGGGTAATCAAGCCACCCCTTGTTACATCTACAGAGTTAGTGTGATCTGGGTTCAAGCCCTGCACTTTTTCCACTACACTACAGTGAGAAACACACTCAAGCAGACATGAGATGAGAATTTAAACCCATCTGTAGAGGCCTTCCGCGATTGTTTAAAAACCAGTAAAACCACCTCATTTTACATGTATGGGGTTGACAGGATTCGAACTCAGATCTGTTGTGTGGAGATGCTCTGCTGATTCTACAGCACTATACATGGGCAGAAATGGAGGACATTTTAAAATCATTAAAGTCATTTTAAAATAAATGGTTATATATATGACATCTTTAGAAAAGTAAAAACAATATAAAAAATCAGTATACACAACAGAATTCTTTGACATCTTCATATCCTAAAGTTACACTGTGTAACTTTTCTCCTAAATATGTGGGGCATACTGACTTGGTTTTGTGATTTTTTGAGCAATTATAAGGCCTGAGGCGCGATCTGTTGCTCCGAGCGGGGCTTCTGTACTGAGAAATCGCCCTCGTAGTTTGGCCGGGAGCGCTCCGCTGTTCAGGAAAAGTCACGTGACAGGAAACTACTTGCTTTACGGCATTCCCCCTTCTGCTCTTATACCTGAGGCGCAGGTATAACCATGAAGCTACTTTTAGCATTGTTATTTTCGCCAGTTCGCCAGGGCCAAAGGACACAAGAAGAAGACAATGTCGGATGAGGCAAGAAAAAGAAAATGTGAAAGGGACCGCACCAGATCGCAGACAAGAGTCAACATTGGACAGACTTTTGCTCGCTGGCGTCAGATGAGAGACAGAGAAGGCTGCAAATCGGATCACGTTTTTGCTTCTTTACTGTTGGACAGGTAAATTAGCCTCTTTATTTTTTCTTTAGAACGTGCTTTTCATACAGTTATTAGTTGTTTTTACTGCGACCATTGCGCGATATTTGTTGATAAGCTAACGCTAGCGCTAACTCTATAGAAGATCCAGTCCAAACTTCCAAAGGTAGCAGCAGGTCAACTAAAGTTGAAACAATGATGGAAATAGACGCACGCTCGCACAGTTTCAGAAGGAGGAGGGGCCCTAGTGTTTACGTTTTGCGACGGTGCAGTGGCACCTGTGGCCTCTAGAGGCGCAAGACCGGGAATCTTACACAGTGTAACTTTAACATTTGCTGGAAATATAGATGTTTGAAATGTATGATTTTTTGAAACATAGTCCTATGTTTGGGTCAAGTGATCTAATGCAAGTCTATGGAGAAAAAAATTTGTCTGAATTAGATTTTTTTTTATGTGAGTGTGTCATTACCAAAAGCAATAGCAATGTAATGCAATTTTTGATGAACTGTTTAATTTAAAGTAATTAAGCAATTGTGGTCTTGTATTATGACAAAAGCGTATTTTCCCATCCCCAGTAGAAAGTAATATGACTTCTATTTAACCTAAACTGTATTATTCTTGGCTTAGGCAAAGGCAATTCATATTTTTCAAAAGTTGCACTGCATGTGTGCCTACCCACACACCTCTATAAAGAATGGTTTCAGCTAATGGTCCACATACAGTTTTGTGCAACTAGGAGTTGTCTTTGATGGTTGTGGAAGAAAAGAAAGGAGAGTCAAGGTAAGGTCTAGATGTGACGTATCTCTCAAAGTGCAGTAGCTGCAGTTGTACAGCTGTTTCTGCTGGCATAGAACTAGAGGTCGACAAATATGTTTTTTTCTATGGCCGATGCCGATTTTTAAAATTCAGAGCAGCGGATGGCTGATAAACACTGCTGATTTTTTGAGACCAATATGTATACATTTTCTAAATTTTATGAAAACATTTATATTATATAGCCATTTGTCTTGGTAATACTTATTAAAATGCAAACAAATGTGTTAGAATTGGACAGTGAAATTTGACGTGGCTTTTTTGACTTAACTAATGAGGCCATCTCAATCAAACTTGCAGTGCATGTAGAGCTTGAGGAGAGCTACAAAATGTGTTTTAAAATTTTGTTCTACATGGTTCTATGCCAGAGAAATGAGCAAAATCTTTTTATTGCTGTTTTGAGCTTTTCAGGCTGAAATAAAGTGATTTTGGATGTTTCCAATGAACTGCAGTGTAAGAGGTCTAAACTGCTATAAGATGGTTGGTGCCACACTGAGCTGGCTTCTCAGGATTTCACAAAGCATCTGAAGGCCAAATCTCACAGATCTGTAGCAGGGCTGCCACAATGGTCTCTAATATAATGGGCAGTGAGAACAGATAGAGATGGGTCTTTTGAGAAAACCAACTTGGCTATCTCAATCAAACTTGCTGTGCATGTAGAGCTTGAGGAGAGCCACAAAATGCATTTTAATTTTTTGTTCTACGAGCTTCTATGCCAGAGAATTTAGCAAAATATTTTTATTGAGATAAAGCGTTTTTGGATGTTTAACATGAACAGCAGTGTAAGAGTCCAAACTGCTACCAAATAGGTGGGGAAGCTGGGGTTTTTCAGTCACATGGTTGCCCAGACAAAAGTCATTAAAGGGCAAGAATCGGCCAATTGACTAAAAAAGATACATCAGCCCAACATATCTGGGGTTAGTTGATATTGTCTTTCGATGACCTGTGCTCACATTGTTACAAGCACACCTGGGTCAGAGCATGTCTGACTCTTGTAGCAAACCCCAAGCATTAGCCATGCTTGGGCCCTCTCGTTATTTTGAAAGTACATTATGGTTTCACAATTTCTCAATATGAAGCTCACATGTCACCTATCATTCTTAATGGTCTTGTAATATGACCAGATTGGACAAGATCCCACCAAACATTTATTCATTAATGTTCTAACACTTAGTTCTGTTAGGAGTCATAAAGGCTGAACCCTATCCCAACTGCTTTAGGTCTCAAGTGTGGTACACTCTGGACAATAACTAGTCAGTAGGAGGGCTAACAGAGAAGAGCTTCTCTATTATTCTTCAACTGTTTGTGTTTAAAAAATAGCTACAAAAAAATCAAGTGAAGAGCTGTCACTATGAAGCCATAAACCTGTGTAAAGGTGTTGTTTTGTCTTTGGGTGATAATAATACGCAAGTGGTACTATCAGAGAGGTTGTGTTCAAAATAAAGTTAGTGATGCTGCTGTACTGTCCATATATAATTATTTTTTTCATTAAAAGGCCCTACTAACACTTGAACTTTTTAAGGTGGCAACATCCTTAAAACCTTTATCGCTATGTATTGGATAGCATATACCATCTTTCTATCCCTGTGTGGTATGGTAACTGTTGTTCTGTTGACATACAATAGATACAGTATTTACTCAACTAGGCAACAGCAGCTTTACCTCCCTACATCAGGTGTTGCAGGAGCAGAGCAACATCCATTGAGAAGAGCCCGCCTTACCCAGCACACAAACTGTTCACACCTCACTCCTCAGGCAGAGGTTTACACAGCCTCAGCACCAAAAGAACCAAGCTAAAATGCAGCTTCTTCCCAGAGAACTATTCTGCTGGACCTGAGTAAGAACTTTTGATGGGGGCAGATGATTTGCTGTGGCGACCCCTGAAAGGGAACAGCCACAAAGAAAAGAAGTTGTGACTTAGCATCTTTAATGACAACACTGTTATTAGATATGCTTTGGCCTTTTTACTGCTTTAATAGATAGGACCGTACAAAGTTGACATAAAATCACGAAGAAGAGAGCAGGTAGAGACATTCGGTACTTGTTTGAGATGTAGTCGCCATGCATATGTGAATAACAACAATTTAATCTTAAAGGGGCTATATTATGCTTTTATTCATATTTCTTGGTCACCTCTAGAACAGCTTTTTACAACCTTTAAAAATATTATCGGATTGAAAGAGAATGTTTGAATAAGCACTGCACTGGTGCCATTAGGAAAAAAGAGATCAGCTCTTTGTAACATAATCAGTGACTCTTCACTTCCTTAAAGGTTTTGTGTGATGCCATTTTACTACAAAATAAAAAATAGCTGTGAGGAATCAGTGGAAACAGAGCTGCCGTATGCTATGTTTTTTGGGGAAATGAATGGCAGACTAAATATAGAGGGCTGCTTCATTGGCCAGTGCTTACTAATAGGGACAGGGGTTCATGGAATCGAGTGTTTTGAATCCTCAGCGCCAGAGAATACAGGATTACTTAAACAGACGTGAATGAAACAACTCCAAGTATGTTTTTGATGAGGAAACATTATAACATGGTACAAAGCTCGATTTTGCATAATATATCCCCTTTAAAATATGATTTTAATTAACTGCAAAATTATGATACTGCTATATTGCAAAAAAATTTCTGGTGGTCATATCAATCTAACCATAAGTGGTCACAAGCCAGTATCTTCTTTGGAGACAGTTGTGCCATGATGTGAATCACTGCTTGGTGAGAGGCAGATGATTTCCTGTGGCAACCCCAGAAGGGAAAACCCGAAAAGAAAGAGAATTTCAAGTTATCATACCATCTGAATCTCAAACTGCCCCATGCCAACTCTCTCTATACCTGCCTGAAAATAGCCTGTTAAGATGTTTGCCTGTTTGCATGCATGGCCAGTCACACACTGTAGACAGGACATCCATCTCCAATAGGACTGTGTGAGTGGGGCTGCTGAGCAGAGAGTGACTGGTACTGTTTCTAGATGATTCCTCAGCGGGCCGTGAGTGTGTCAGCATCTGTCTGTGCCATAAATATACTCAACTCTCAACTCTCCGCTCATCTCAAGTCAAATATGAAAGCCGGCGAGGAAAGAACAAAGACAGTGGAGACAGCAAAATAGCCAGTTTAAAAAAGACAACAAGCTGTGCACTCAAGGACGTGCTGACGTTCTAAGACCAACATCCAGCTGGAGAACAGTGTGCAGCGGTAGTTCAATAGGCAGGCACACTCATGTTTATATGGATAAGGAAGAGGCTGAGGTGTGCATTTGCATTTAACCCCTCACACCTCGCCCTGCAATCACTGTCAGCGGCTCTAACTCAATAATCGATCCTGTTTGAAGCAACACTGGCTCAAAGAGTGGACAGTAAAAGAGTGTGAGCATAAATTCTATTTTCTGCATATTCAAAATGGTCTAGGGGTGTTAAACTTGGCTTTTAGTTGTATCGCAAGCCACTATAATGCTCATTTCACGGTTGAAAACTCACCCCTGTAGTCGGTTATTAGAACTCAAACTGGTGCCTCAGAGAGAGTAATGATGACTATCTGTGCCGCTGTTCTCACAATTGAGTCTTCTAGTTGTGTGCAGGCTATAGACACGTTCTGCTTATATACTGTCTGACAGAAGCAGGTCACTCAGTCAACACACTTTCCACAAATGCACTGTTATGATAGTTTGGGACATTAGCATACAACAGTCTAGCTCTGGGTAGGATACACAACAAAACTCTCGCGCTACTCAACTAGGGCTGCACAATATTAGTAAAATATGCAATATGTGATAACTATATTAAATATTATGACAGTGATATGACTGGCAATATTTGAAACCCTTTAATAATGTTAAGGCTTTATTAGGCATACAGAGAAAGTTCAATTCAATTTACTACTCTGCAGTGGTCAAAATTAAGGCAAGATTAAGACTAAGCCAGGACTAAATTAGATCTAGGCCAGGACTCCACAAGGACAAAATTATATCTAAAACAGGACTCAACCAGGCATAAACTAAGTCTAAACCAGGGATAAACTCAAGCTGTTTCCCACAGTGTACATTTCTGTCAGATGGAAGACCTTAAAATTATTGTAATAGATTTATTTTCTCACAGTACGGATATTGTATATGCCCATATCGCGATAAGGATAAATTTGCAATGCATTGTGCAGGCTGCACCTCTATACTCAACCCAGAAAGACAAAAAGATATGGGTTCACAAATTATATAATACAGCCTAGTTTTCCCAAATGTTTTTAGGGGATGCAAAAATCAAGTGCTAAAACAAAGAACAGGAGTGCTAAAGTGAGTTAGATTTGTAAGACACAAAACAATTTGATTTTGCAGTCCGGGGTCAGTCGTATGTTCCCAAGTCCCTATCTTTACCGGTCCCTACAATCCCTGGTGCCTATGTTTCCCAGCTAAAGTTGGGAAACATCAGGACCTACCAGAATGCTTAAGTACCTACATTCTCTGGTAATTATCTTCTCTGGTTCCTATGGACCAGTGAACATAGGTACTTCCACAAATGCATAGGTACCTATGTTCCCAAGTACATATGTTCTCCAGTCCACAGAAACTGAGGAGCATAGGTACTGGGGACATAGGTAGGCCACCAGGAACATAGGTATGCACCCTTGCCGTCCCACTTGTTGACAGTCTAAAACAAATTACTGTTAATGCAGATTGTAACTTCCAATATTTATGGTCTTGCTGTGATGGACTTAAGTCTATTAAAAAGGGCATGCAGTCTTTTTCATGTCTGGAAAAATAAAAATGGATTAATGTTATACATCAGGGGTCTTCAACTACATTTGTCCAAGGGCCAGAATTTTTCTTGGTAGACACTGTGAGGGCCAGACGCTCTCATAAAGGAAAGGCATCAAAGCAATCTCAATCAAACTTGCTGTGCAAGTAGAGCTTGAGGAGAGCTACAAAATGCTTTTTTAAATGTTTGTTCTACAAGGTTCTATGCCAAAGAAATGAGCAACATCTTTTTATTGCTGTTTTGAGCTTTTCAGGCCAAGATAAAGCATTTTTGGACGTTTTCTATGAACTGCAGAGTAAGAGTCCAAACTGCTGATAGATGGCTGGGGACACACTGAGCTGTCAAATCTCCCAGATCTGAAGCAGGGCTGCCGCAAAGGCCTCTAATGAATTGACACAGTTATAGATTAGTTTTTCTTTGTTTGTTTGTTTGTTTTTTTAGAAATAAATAAGGTAATCTCAATCAAACTTGCTGTACAAATAGAGCTTATGGGGAACTACAAAATGCTTTTTAAATTTTTTGTTATAGGAGGTTCTATGCCCAAGAAATTAGCATTTTTCTTATTGCCATTTTGAGCTTTTCATGCTGAGACAAAGTGATTTTGGCTGTTTTCTATTAACTGCAGAGTAAGATGCAAAAACTGCCTGGAACCACTCTGAGTTGGACTCTGAGTTCTAAGGACGAGCCAAAGCACTTTCCTGGTGAAAATAGAAGTGTTCTTATCGGTGCTGTTGATTACATTGGGCTCTAGTCGGCTGGATGAAAAGCTCTGGAAAAGCTCTGTTGACTGTCCTTGTTATACATGAGTCCAAAGTTGAGTGTGTGGGGACCCAGGACCTGGTACCTCCTGCCCCTGAAATGCCCTAAAACTGCCTCTGACGGACACTAAAAAGTACAACAATAAAGTTTCATTCTCCTTTAAACCCCCAAACTTGACATTAAAAACCTGCATACCTGTAAACTCCGCCACGTGAGTTTCAGGGACGCAAAGTTAGCTCCAGTTAACCTATAGCCTAAACGCACAAAACATTCAAATGCCTCTTAGCCCTAAGAGACATTTATTTTGCCCACATGTCTTCAAAAACTGTATCGTCCGTGTGTTAAATGCGAGAAAACCATTAACATGTTAGCTAGCTTGACTTACAGTAATTAGCTAGGCATCATACGCTGGTTGCTTTTCCACCAAAGCCTCATTAGCCTACTAGACTTGTAATAAAATGTTAAGAAAGGGACAGTAAACAGACAGAAGCCTATTACTATTAAATAATACTGTTACTATGATTTACTGTAATGGTCTGGAGTGACAGTGTCAGGCACGTTAAAATGTGTTTTTGCTGTCAAGCTCGTCTGTCTGTCTCAGTAGAACAGCAGCGGCAATAGCGAGTCAAAAACATGGCCTGGTCAAAAACAACAGAGCCGTCCTCCTCCACCAAAATATGGAGTAAACAGCGGGCCGTGGCGTGATGTCTAAGCGGACACACCCCCTCAAGGCTGCGGCCAGTGGAGCAGCAACGCCGCGGTAAACAAACGGCGGCTCGTCCCCGGCGTCTGCGACAACATCACTCTCATCTTCATTACACTGAGAGCCCATCATTAGTGCTAATAGGCCAGAACACAGACACACGTTGTCCACATAACCTTTTACTGACAGATCACTGCACACATGACATCTTAAAGCACACGCATATTCACACACAACACACAACACACGCGTCCCCGCCTCTGAGCAGCGCTCTCACGGCTGTGGTATCTCACCTTGCTTGACACATTTGAAGCGGACCGGGTCTTTGCAGTGCTTAATCACGGCCAGCACGTCCCGGGTGGTCAGACCGGCCACTGGCATGTCGTTGACCTCCAGCAGCAGCTCATCTTGGGCCAGTTTGCCGCTCTGGATGAACCCCTTCCCCTGCTTTACCTCGCCAAAGTAAGGGAACTGGCCGTTTTCCGCGCCTCCTTTTAGCTCGAAGCCCAGTTCCCCTTCCTTCCCCCGGGTTATCACAGCTTCGTGGACTTTGTTGGTCCAGTGGTTTTTCTTCTTGAGGCTCTTAGACATCGTTAGGGCGAGTTTATCACCGCGGGCTGGCCCATACAACAGTCCTCCTACCGTGTCATTTTCCTGGCTTTGTCCGTGCAGCCTCACATCGCCCGTGGCTCCGTCAGCGGTGCACGCCAGGCGCAGTGTCCGCTCGGCGAGCCGCGCAGTCGGCCGGTGGGCTGCGGTACAGCTCGGCGGCGGAGCGAGGAATTTTCACACTGTCAGGCTCCCACAAACGCAAGAGACAGATACTGGCGGATGACCCGGATGTGAAGCCTGAAGGAGGGGAGAGATGAATGGTTCTGGTTCGGCGTTAAAGGATGGAGAGGAGGCGCTTCACTCACTCCACTGCCAGGGGCGCTTCCTCGGGCTCACTATGATCACACAGCGATTAGCAGCAGGCTCTTCAGTTAGATTGCATTGTACTGCAACTGTACCTCAAATCTTTGTCTTTTTAACACATGTAGCTAGTGCTAAGTAGCTTATGTAAGTTTTGCGAAATGTTTTAAGTAAAGGTTTTTGGTAAGAAAAACTCTTTCTGTGTAGTTAGGACAGATACTTTTTTACTTGTATGCATTTTAGGCTTAACATGTAGAGCACATTTAACTCCACGCAAAATGCAAAGCTTAGGTAGGATCAAACATAAACACATTTCCTATAGTATTTGCCTTCTTTCTTAAAAAAAAATAAATAAACAGAATGTCTTTCAACATATAGCCTAACACAGACTAGCAAATAATATAAAATTGTTTTTCAGATTTAGGCTATAAGGTTACAGACAGTAAAAACAGCCATTTGTAGAAATTTGGGGCCCCCCACATAGAAGGTCCATAAGATTTCTGGCACCTCTACATTTTGTGCATGCTGCAGGGGAATTATGACTATAAAACAAATGTGGAAAATGTATTTATGTAAGGGTTTACTTGTGCCAGATGAATTTATATATAAATATGTGATCAGTCTTCTCTGGGGCAATGGAGCCCCCAGTGTATTTTATAATTTCCAGCTTACTGTGACAGCCGTGAATGGCACAGCTACACGGAGAATTATACAGTAGATAAAACAAGATGCACTATTATTATTATTATTATTATTATTATTATTATTATTATTATTATTATTATTATTATTATTAGTGAATGAATATGAGAGTGAATGGTTGTCTGTCTGTCTAAGGACAGTGTGCCCGGTATGCACTCTGTGACTAACTGGCCGTTGTCAAGCATGTACCCCTCTTGAGGCCCATAGCAGCTGGGATAGGCTCCAGCCACCCGCAATCCCTGACAGAAATAAGCAGGAGAAGATGAATGAAAAGTTATAATATTTTTGTCAGTTCACATGGTCTACAATACTTTCACAAATCTGTGCTAACCCATTTGCCCACATGTGCACACTTGGAGTAGTCCAGAGCGCACAGACACTATGGCTGCTGTCAAAAAACATCAGAGTTTACAAGCACCGTGTTCCCTGGACTGTAAAGTGAACTCATCTTTATTCCTCTAAGGTCCCAGATCACTGCACTCTTACAACCATTCTTCAATCTACCATCATCACTCACTCTATAACTCAAATGTGTGGTTTGTTCAGTAAAGGAATCACAGTCAACTGCTCAATATTAACATACATTTTAACATGCCTTTTAAACATTATGTCACCATTGCATAATTGCTAGGCTATTATGGCACCAATCTAGGTCCAGCAGTGAATGACAAATCCTTTTGTTGCCATTACTTTTTCATAGCCATGTTGCTATTTGAAGCCGGTAAAGTAGCGGCTCATTTAAAATTTATCACTTAAGTCAAAAGCCACTCGTCCGGAGGCACTGTGGATGACAGTCACTCTCCCTGCCACTCTCAGCAGTGTGTTTTTAGCACACAACTATATTCCCTACAAAAACATGACCATACACAAGCCCTGGGTGCATTTGCTACCAGTAAATAATCCATGAGCTGTGTGGATTCACTTGAAATGTCACTTCTGTATGTTACTTCAGTGTCTTGGCATGTAGGTCATCATGGCAGTTCCTGATGACACTAATTCTCAGCCAATGATTGTAGAAGACCATATTGAGTGTATGCCAGTGCGTGTAATTCAGAAAACTAGTTGGATTAGGAGATAGTTGGGATAAAGAAAAAAAAAACATTAAAATAACTTGGTGTGTGCCTGTGAAAGAAAATGTACTACATTTTAGAGATTGCATTTGCATAAGCCAAAGTGCACCCACTCTATGGCTTCATAACTCAGGAAAAAATCTGAATGTTTTTATGGCAAACTGAGCACTGCTGAAGGAGAAGTACGCTAACTCTTTTGCACAAATTCTTGCTGAAGGTATTTATTTACAATACAGTTTTAAGTGAAATCACCATCAAATCTTTTTCCAAAAAGCATGTTCCTGCAAGGCCACCATAGTTGTTTACATACTTCATGAATCAGCAGTGTCAAGCATGGTTTAAACTCTCTATAATAAACCGGTATCCTAAACCTTTCAATCAAAATACAAAATGTCCACTGTTTTTTGATTACATAAGACATATCTTTGTGAGCAGATGGTTTGAATATCTATATCTGGATCAAAACATTAATTGCTTTGTCCTTTTTCCTTTGTGACAAAAAAGGGAACCTGAAACAGAGCTTTTTTCAGTTTGAGGGGCAGCTAAATTTAGCACCACTTCAAGCTGCTCGTCACCACTTTAAGACTTATTTATTTATTATTGGCCTCTCAAGCAGCCATGACTGAAGGACTACTTTTGAGCGCCTGATGTTTTGCTGTAAAAATATCATAATACATTGCTCTCATTATATTTCTTTCCCCAAAGCTGCTGTGTGCCTCTTCTGCAGCTGACCCTATCAAATCTACTGTATGTAACAGAATACTATGCCTAAAAGTGTCCTCAGACACTATAATTACCTTTATGCGTCTTTGTTTGTTTGTGCACATTGAATATAGCTGGATATTATGGTGAAGGCTTTATGTTATCGTTACGGAAAGAGAAGTACTGTGCAATCTAAAGCAGCCTGCCAATGACAGAAGGCAAAGACACAATAACACGAGGCAGGCTGTGCACTCCGAGGCGGCATTTCAATAGAGCTTATATGGATTTAGCTGCACTCCTTCCTTCCATGAGTGTTCTCCTCTTTGTGCACAATCAGAAATGCACGTACAAGTTGTTTTTTATGGCTCATAACAAACAAGCAGGGCAAGGTCACCTGTATCCTGTCCCCCAGCCCATTGGGAGAAAACAGCCTCTTCATGTCAACATTGTGTTTACGTTCGCCCAAACAAGTGCCAAAACCAGTAGTGTAATTATAGCTTACCTGAACAAATGATGTGTTAAAATGTTTGGGATGTATTTGAAAAACTTACAAATGAAATTGAAAACTTGGGAAAATGGGTAAGCAGCCCGGCAAAGAAGCAATCCGTAATGCCACAGAATAAGTTAATTAGAGAAAATGGCTTTGGGGAATTGGCAACTAAATCAGGCTTTCTTCTCACAGTAAGTTTTAATTATGTAGTGGATGGAGTGGGACGTTATAACTTCTGAAGTACACCAATAAGTACAGCTTAGTTGTCTATGTGGAAATTAAACTCATGTTGGAAGGAATTTTGCATTATTATTATTATTATTATTATTATTATTATTATTATTATTATTATTATTTATCTGCGACAAGCTGGCCCCTGTCCAGGGTGTAGCCCGTCTACAGCCCAAAGTTACTGGGATAGGCTTCAGTCACCCGCGACCCCTAACAGGAATAAGCAGTAGAAAATGAATGAATGAATGAATGAATTAATTTTATTTTATTTTATTTTATTTTATTTTATTTTATTTTATTTTATTTTATTTTATTTTTTTTATTTATTTATTTATTTATTTATTTATTTATTTATTTATGTATTTATTTATTTATTTATTTATTTATTTATTTATTTATTTATTTATTTATTTATTTTAGGGGTGTAGAGTTCACAGCCTCATTTAGAATTAGTTAATGGGAAGATAGAAATGCATAGGGAAATACTAGGGAGCACCAGCCCCAAGAACAACTGGAGGAGGTGTCTGAGGAGAGGAAAGTTTGTGCATCTTTGCTTCAGCTGTTGCAGGAAGTACAAAATAAAATAAAAATAAAATAAAGAGACATGGGTTAATAGAAATGGGTCTATAGAACTTGCATCTCATTTAGAAACTGGGATGGAATGGAAATAGCAGTGCCTGAACTGGTAAAATGCAAAAGGTTTTCTGAAAGTAGCTTAAATGTTCTTAGTCATTTTCTTAGTTCTTAGTCAGTTTTTATTTGGTGAGATGAGTCACATGAACATCTCTTCTGTGACAAAAGATTTTTACAAAGTAAGACAAAGTTAACTGAATTTTAATCCAAGGTCCAAATCCAAATTGATACAGTAGGTAGCCTACGGAAAAGATCTTATGCTAAGCATTTAACCATTATAATGTTGTTTCCACCTCAAAAATATACCTGGAATCATATTTTGCTTAATTCATACTTGTTTGAGTAATCATGTATGCTGAGCCCATCTCTTTCTAAAATACTTGGCCTCGTGGCTCTATGCAGACACGAAACCAAGAAGTGCTCCTGCGCCCATACACCAGACTTGTTCTGATCATTTCAGCACTTAAATTGGCTTGGCTAATAACCAAGCTAAATAGCCATTGTATGCTCTGTCCATTCTCCACGGTTGCTAGTAGGAAGCGTCAGACACCTAATCAAAGCAACAGCTCCCCAAGCTGTTTTGCATACAAACATTATTTTAGGTTATAAAACATATAATACTAATTCAAAGGTGTCCAAAGCCATTTCAAAAAGCCTGAAAAAACATCACATTGGACCTTTAATGCCATGACTTGAAAGGCTGCCCTAGTTTACTAATAAGCACTGTCCCAATACAGCTAACTACTGGTAAACTGGGGCACCAAAATAGGATGAAAACTAAAGTAAATATGATGTTTGTTTACTTATATATCCCATAAATGGTATCTAAAAATGAAACATAACACTAACACTCTATAATGCTCTGGACTTATAAAACATGATGCAGTACACTCACAGGGCACTTTACTAGGTACACACTGCTAATACCAGGCTTTTTCCCTCAACAATGTGCTGAAATATCCTTCAATTTTCTGAGCTATTGATAAGACTGACTCATGCAGTGAAAAATTATTGGCTGCACATCCACAGTCACAGACTGTCTGGCCCCAAAAAACAAGTCATATTCAAAGTTGCTCTTTAAATGATCCTTTTCAGTGTTTAGTTTGAACTTCAACAGGTTGGTGTTGATGAAGCAGTTTGACATGTGTGCCTAATAAAGTGGCCAGTAAACGATACATGCTATGTACTTTACCTATAGTCACCCCATTACCTCAGACTGACAGATACTAAATCACTCTGATGTTTGAGCTGTATATTTTGCACACACTTTACATATTTTCCCTCTCCCCCACATTACTCAGATTTTTTCCTCCATCGTAATGGTTTATTAATTCTCAGATAAAACACGAAGCTGCCATTACAGAGCATTTCAAAGTGTTTCTGTGGATGATGAGACGAGTACTTTGGCTCCGTTTCACTTGGACTCGGACTCCCTGGTCTGCAGCAGTCTGTGAAGATGTACTGTTTGATCATTAGCATCAACTCTGCATCCATCCTTCTACATGGCTTAATTTTAAGAAGTCTTCATATTTTCACAATTTGATTGTTTTTCTAGAGCTAGAAGATGAGTCAAATGACTCCAAAGTGCTTCCCAAACAGTGTCCTGTTTTTTGCTAATGCAAAAATCATTGTACTTACTTGGGCAGTTGAGATAGTCTTCAGCCTTGGCATTGCATTGACCCATTTGGAAGAGGCTGCTCACCACATACTGAAATATATAAAAATTTGTCTTGGAGATGACAGTTGTTGTGATAATCCCACAGTATTTCTCTGATTCTCTCCTTTTAATGGCCGATTGATGCATGAATACTGGACAGGCCTGCAAGAAATCTCATTCTACTTCAGGATTAATTAGTTCTAATCTTGGGATAAGTCCAATTGAGATATAGTATGCCGGAACAATACAACTTTGTCATGGGGAATCTATGGTAATTATATTAAAACGGGTGATTAGATATTCTTCATGTGTCTCTTCCGTGATCATAAAGCATTAATCAAACTGGATCACTGCAATACCCACCTTTGTCCACTAGAGGGAAATATGCACCGTTTTTAACACAAACCACAAAGGGAAAAAAAAATCTAGTATTACGTGAAAGGTGCTCTGTTAGATACTAGGAATAAATAAATGATCATACAGTATGGTGTACGGCCTCTAGGGTAAGAGAAAGCACTCACTAACAACAGATACAGTATCTCAAAAATGAGTTTACACGTTTACAATGGATGTATTTACTATTTACTCTTACTTGCACTTCATTAGACAATATACAGGTATATTTAAAGTTAATGGCCTCTGAGGACCACAAGTATGTGAAGTTTTCAAAAAATATTTACCTAGAGAACCTATTCACAGCATGATTTAGTAGGTGTGAATGCTCGTATCCAAACTGAGAGTGCTGACAATTACTGCAGAAAAAAATAAAAAACTAATAATTTATATATATATATATATATATATATATATATATATATATATATATATATATATATATAAAATACAGCTCTATATAAATCAGCCACTTCAGTGGCTGATTTCAAATCACTGCTGTTCAAGCTCAGATGTATTAGAAGAAATTACATTTACAAAGGGCCTAACTGGTACTAAACACTAAAAAGACACTCAACTGAAGAGGCTCCATCTGGAGGAAATTCTTCTAACATGTAGTCTGTTTTATGTATTTAAGCACCTGGTTCAAAAGCCCAATCTAAGACAATTCGTGGATGTCATCTAAATTAGCCACACATTTTTCATTGAGTGGAGTGCATGGTAGCAAAATGGTTAAGCACTACTACATCTTCCCACTACAACAGGTGAAGATTTCAATTTCTAGGGACCAACTCAGTCTCATGCGCACAGAAGCTGGGACAGACTCCAGTCCCCCATAACTGGCAACAGAGTAAGCTATAAAAAATAAATTAACATGATCTTATAGATTCATCAGCAAATAAAAGACAAAAGACACACTTCTTATACAGGATGCCATGGTTTTACCATAGCAACTCTTTTATTAGCAAAATTATGGATATTAGTCCACTAACGTCCCCATCCAATGGAAACTGAGGGGTGGGGGTCTAGGGGGGATATGTAGCTGGAAAACATTACAGATCATAATCAATACAACAATGCATCTGTCTGTGCACTGCACACAGATCTACATGTGAGCCTACTGTTTGCTACAAGGCCGCATTTGGCATCCTCTTTTCAAAGCTTTTCATTTCTGCATTATTCAGATCAGGAATGTTAGTATATGGCAGCGCACCAACACTGGGCACTTGCTAATCAGTGATAGAGATCAGGTTCTTTTTGGTCAAATAGAAAAATAAAACTTTGAAAGAGGATGACCAGCTGGTTAAAACAGTCCCTTTTGTTTTGTGTACACATTCATTCACCATGCACGCCAATGCATTGCAGAGTTCACACATGCAACTTACAACCATCCACACAGCTCTCACAGTATGCCAGAGTGAAACAGGTCTACAAAGTCTTGTCCAAAAAAAAAAAAAAAGAAATTTTATGGTGACAATGAGAGAACAAAGACATCGTGGACAGTGGGGCTTCAATAAAAACATAAACCTATAGAAGCCAAAAAAACAAACAAACAAAAAAAAAAAACACAGCAACTAAGGCATGCAAGGCACAAGCACCTACAAAAAAGTGTTTTCTCTTAGACAAAAAAGAAAAAAAGCCAAGGCCCCCTTTTTATATAAAAATTTAAAATAATGACAGGTAAAATGAGCACATTTTAAAAAGTGTGGAAAAAAATCATGACCTCAGACAGTTGTACAAATATTTTACACAAAATGTTTCTTCTACACACCGTCTTTAAAACTTTTAGAGATGTACATAAGTTAATTAGAAGTTAAAAGTGACATTCTCAGCAATGTCCATGAAGATCCCTCCAGTCAGACTCGTGTCGAATGAAGTCACTCAGTAAGCTAAACAAAAGCTTCAGAGAAACAAATATAAGAGGCAACAATTAGCAAACACAGACATTTGATAACTTGTATTGATACCAGTGTCTAAAAGGTACTTACCATTTAGAAAAGTCCGCAGTCCTTTAGGTTGTTCTTGATGATGACGTCGGTGACAGCGTCAAACACAAACTGGACGTTCTTGGTGTCAGTGGCACAGGTGAAGTGGGTGTATATCTCCTTGGTGTCCTTTCTCTTGTTCAGGTCTTCAAACTGGCACTGAATATAAGCTGCTGCCTCCTCGTAAGTGTTTGCACCTGCAAGCAAAAGACACAAATACTTAATTTATAATTACCTACAAGGCACACAATAAACTTAATCTGGTTGACACAATAGTGGAGTATGAATAAACCTCCCCACTGGTTGTTTTGCAGAGAAGTGACTTTTGATTGGCTCCATAAATCTTGCCTTTAAAATGCTCCCTTTCTTTCAGGTCACCACAGCAACTTATCTGTTTCGCATGGGTAATTTTGGGATATGCTTTTACACTGGATGCCCTTCCTGATGCAACTGTCAACCCCATTTATCTGACTGAAAGTTTGTGAGTCTTGCCAATTACTGCTAAGAAGTTGTTTTTATTGCAAATTTGATAAGGCAAACAGCCAAAAATGCCACCAGAGAAATTAATGCAGTTTACTTAAAGTGCATTGCAGTATTTGAGTCTCATTATATAACAGATGAAGTCAACTACAGTTTGCCATTTATCATTTCAAACATTTATTTACACTAGTTTACATACACTAGGACTAAATACAGACCTTCCATATTTGCATGCCAGGTTCACCTGCGCTGCATACACCCATCTCTGTGCCTCACCTGCATATTCTGGGTAGCAAATGGTGAGCGGACTCTTCTTGATCTTTTCCTCAAACAGATCTTTCTTGTTCAGGAAAAGGATGATGGAGGTGTCCGTGAACCACTTGTTGTTGCAAATAGAGTCGAACAGCTTCATGCTCTCGTGCATTCGGTTCTGAATCAAAGTACAGCCAGAACAGAGTTACAGGACAGATAGGTGGCAGATGTCAAAGTTGAATTAATATGCAAGTATGGAAGGTAGGCATTACCATCTCCTCATCTTCAGCCAATACAAGGTCATAGTCACTTAGAGCCACACAGAAAATAATGGCCGTGACCCCCTCAAAACAATGAATCCACTTCTTCCTCTCTGATCTCTGTCCACCCACATCAAACATTCTGTGAAGGGATATGCATAATATGAATATGTAACACGTCACATCCTGGTTATTCACAACACTTGATTTCTAACATGGGGTTCAAAATCACTTGTGGTCAATTATGAATACACCAGAGAAAAGTTGAAGTGACTGTGCTCACTTGAAGTGCAGGTCCTTGAATGTGAAGTGCGTCTCCACAATGCCAGTGGTTTTGACCCTGGTCCTCAACACGTCCTGCTGGGTGGGCACATAGGCTCCATGGGATATCCTGTCCAAGTCATTTAGGTAGCTTTGAAAAAAACAAAAGTCAGTGAGACAAAAGGGCACAGATTTGTTGCCAACACAAATATGAGTAATTGTTTCCTCTAATACCAACATTCTTATAGATCCTTTTATGGTTTGTAAACAACCTGAGATATGATCAGGACATTTGGCAACTACTACATTTGGCACTAAAATACCCAAAGGCATACAAGCTACAAGTCAATGGATGCTTAGACAATGCTTTCTGTTGAAGTCCACTTTAAAGACTGAAATTGGACTGGTGCCAAAAATATCATATAAACAGTTCAAATGGGGTAATCTAAATCTACAATAACTAAGCTTATACAATAAAAACATATTAGGTTAATGGATAGAGGGCTCTTTAGCATTGTTGCCCCGTCTGAGTAGAGCAGATTAGATCAAGCATACTTTTTCTACATTCCTATGAGAAACATGATATGTATTGATAATCCAGAAATAGTAATCTCTTCATGTTTTGCCTTTCAACGTGCCAAATATATAGTAGGTAACACAATTTGTATATCTTGTATACTATTAGACTATACTTGAAACAAATACAGAGCAATGTGGCCACATTGCTATTGATGTCAAGAGATTAAATGCAGTCAAGCTGTCTTGTCTATCTGCAAAATATAAGCCTTATATATACCTTAGTTTTTCTGTTGCCTGTAAAATGTCAGTTTTTTTAAAGCATATGTTAAATAGAAATGAACAAAAAATACAGTTCCATCTTTTTTCAAAGTGGGCGGGAATCTTTTGCATCTCTTGTAAAAGAGTCTACAGACTAGCGTTTCTACGTCCTACTCACTATGCTGCAGAGTCGTTGAGTTGGTACTCCCGGGAGCGGCTGAAGCAGGCCTGAACGCCTCCATCTTTCCACAGTCTCTGGATGACCCCAGCCAGTTCTCCAGTCATGAAGCCCTCCTCAGCAGATCCAGCTAGCACAAACAGCTGACGCGCATCATCCTGTAAAAAAACAACAAAAAACAAAAAACAAAAAAACACAATATGGTGGGTTGTTACTCATTCCCTTTTAAAATTAGAGATGTTTGTGAAAGGCACACTGTGGACTAAAACAATCAATCACAAATACTAAATTTGAATTTTATGTACCTGGCCTAGAGAAGGTATGATTATCGCACAGTCATTGGCAAAAAGTTCTAGGAGTAAAATAGGTCAGAAAGCAATCACTAAGCCTTGTTATACAATTTGAATTTAAAAAGAGAAAATGCAGTACTACACTTTCAGTACTGTTAGAATTTATAACACTAGGGTACACTACACTAACCTCCCATAAGCTCAGTTAAAGATGAATCACTTGTGTTTTAAACCCCTCATTCTAGCATTGCCAGTTCATGTGTTTTGATTAGCAACATAAGAGTTGTGGCCGGTGGAAATGCACACAGCTCTGGAGTCAAGATTTGAGTACTGCAGGCAAGTAGCTTATAACATAAATAGCTATAGGGCTAGGGCCATTCATGGTTGTAACGGAGAATAGAAATCAACAGTATACAGTCAGCTTTTTTTTCCTCTTACCGCCCTGGCAGGATCAGCAAAGTCAATCTTGAGACGCCCCATAGCTCGAATGATGGCAATAATGGACTGGATGGTGTTGCTGTAGACCACTGCCTTGTACTGCTTACACTCCTCCTCTGAGTATCCCGCCTCATGGATAATCCTTACACACAAATACAAATAGTTTATAATTTACACTATTATTACACAATTAAGTTCGGAATTAAATACAGTGTGTGAATTCAAATTAAATAAAATGTGATTCTTGAAGGTTAAAATGTGATCTAGTATTAAAGATTCAGTAAACAATTTAATTTACAGGAAGCATTTGGAAGAATCTACTCGCAGCTTAAAGAGATAAATATGATGGTATGAATATACTCAAGTGCATAGTTGAAGAAAGGTCAAAGTGACCAAAACAAATAGTGAACATGTTCTCTGCGCAAACAATATGGCACTAAATGTTGCAAACATTTTGATGCATTTGAAAATGGCCACACTTACTTCATCTGTTTAACAATTGTACTTTTTCCAGACTCACCAGCACCTAAAAGAAAGACAACAGATGTTAAAAAAAAAAAAAAAATGCATACTCATTACAACAATAAGCAACTTTACTGTTTTAAGTGGGCCTACAAGTTTTATTTGTCAAGAGTCACGACCACCACATCTTGTGTGTAACTTTATATTTATGATTTTTAGTATTTTTGAAACATCATATGGATAACTTTATGTTGTTATGCGCGTGTAATTTTGTGACCCCATTAGGTCACCCACTCAATAGAATCTGCCAGTGCCACCATGTCGAAGTTAGAAGAGTTTTATCCAAGTACCAAACATAACGGCCTGCTCTGCTGGGTCACAGTGCAATTGGATTAATCAAGTAAAGCCTCACGTCAATGAGATTATACACAGCTTATACATCCCTGGGTTACAAACTCGTGGCACATCAGGCTGGCTGGCATATCTCCAAGCTGCCTGCCGCACATCTTGCATAGCATTTATACATGGAAAATCTCAAATTATGATTTTATCTCTACTTTTTAGGTTGTGGTAACTCTGAACTAAATAGTTGTAGTGCAGCCTCTTCCTAACAGTTAGCATGTTTCCTCAAAGATGCAGAGCTGTATGAGCTGAGCACACAACATTTTAATTACTCTACCTCTGCAGGGACTTTGTTCTCCCTGGTGTTTTCACCAGTCCCATATGATAAACAGACACACCACACACACAAGCTCAGAGTACAACAAACATTAGAACACAGTTATTTAACTTCCACACCATAGTGAACTGGAAGTATAAAGAGCATCATTTATCTGAGAGAAATAGAGATATTCACACAGTTTGCATCTCCCTGCAATACTTCTGCTCCAATTCTACCCCTGCTGTCCTCAAAATTGTAGTGAAACACAAATCAATCTATAGGATTTGCATTATTGGGATAGACACAAACAGCCTTCATCTGAGGCAATCCTCCCACTCTAAAATCTTCTATCATGAGCATGTCATTTGCAGACAGCTGCATTAATGCAAAACCCATGGGATGCCCAATGAAGAGCGACCTTAAAGAAAAAGGCTACATATACTGTACATCTCCAGCTCATACACAAAAAGCATTCAACACATATAAGGTTAAAAATGAATACCCCAACATCAGACCAGACAAACACCACAACTCCTGCAGGTGCTAGTGGGAAATCGTGACAGCAAAGAAAACACAACCATAAAAATTCAAATTACTGCCATCTCAAATGACACATGTATAACTAGAAGCTGCTGATTAATAATTTTCATGTGTAGAATTAAGACAGTGACTAACTTAGAGTAAATTCTGTGCTGTGGAAGTGTGAAAATGACACGTCTGGGGCAGTCATCTATTTAGCATGCACTACCTGTTTGAGTTCTGTGTATAGTTGCCACAGATGTTTATTCCTGTCAGCAAAGGTGCACAGGTTGCTATGCAACCTGCTGCCAGTCTTCCTCTGGCTGTGACAGCAGTGGTCATCCACAAGCTGATAGGCTGAGGGGTGTAGCACTGTTTGGTTAAAGAGCTGATATGGGTCCATAGATTAAGATCCTAAACACAAGCTGTACTTCTATCCAGCGGAGTCACTTGTTGACAGTTTACAGTCTTTAGGTTTCCTGATGCGTTTTTAAATAATTGTTGAAATAAAATAGCAGCTGACATAAACATGATAAAATGTTACTATATTCAACCACCTCAATCAAAACACTGACTTCCCTCATATTTCAGATACAAGTGTCTAGCTTTCAGTTGAAATTCAATAAATAAATTATGGAAAAATAAAGTATACAGTATTACTAAAAATAAAACACATTCAGAAAGTCTATGCAAATTAATCTGTCTGAAAAGCTTGTTGACAAATGAATCCCAGACAGTATTTAACTTTGTGGTAGCTTAGGCGACTAATCCAGGCTAGCTTTAGGGAGCTAGCTCAACTGCTAATTGCTTAACGTTAGCAGAATTAGCTTACAGGTTGGGTACAGACTGGGTTTACTCTGGCCAACGCAACCGACCTCGAAAATTAAAAGAATTGTCAGACTAACGTGTATGCGCAACAATTTAACCGAACTGAGAAATAAAATGCTTTAATGTTAAAGGCCTTTAGAAGAACTTTAGAGAACCACTATGCAATTCTTATCACGCCCTAAAAGTGTCTTGCGCAGCACAACAGTTGTTTCTCTTCAAGTAAAGTCATTAAAGTTAGAAGGATTTGATGACAAATTACAAAACGTTTAAGTTATACTGCAGTAGAGCTATATGATTTGGCTCAAAGTTTGCGGCAGACCGCAGTAGGTCGTTCTCTAGCGCTAGCCCCAGACCCGTCCCTCTTCGTCCATCCATGTTTCTCACCGAGCAGCAGAAGCTTGACCTCCCGGGCTGCCTTCTCCCCATCGTCCCGTAGATTCCTGTCGATCATCTTACTCCGCTCCTGTGCCGCCTTGTCGTCCGTACTCAGAGTACACCCCATCTTCTTCTAGCTTAGACTCCGAATAATATAGAAGCGTAACCCAACTTTAACTATGAGTGCAGCAACATGCAAAGGCTACCGAGCTAGCATTCAGCAGCGGGGAGGAGGCGTCTGACTTAAAACACTTCAGATTCAAACCCGCCCTTGCCTCGCTATCAAGCCTCCAAATTTACGGCCAATATGTCAAAAAACCCAAGTGAAAATCACAGCATCCACGGTTAGCGGGTCTTATGCGCTCGCCTGTCCTCTCCAGCGAAGTTAAGCACAGCTAATTATCATTCAAATAAAAAGGGAGTAGTTCGCAGCATCAGAGTCTGGTCAGAAACTGTTCGCTTCCTGTTCTTCGCACATACCTACGCTCTACGCATGCGCCGCAAAGCAACAAGCTTCTTTCAAAAAAATTAAGATTTTTATTTATTCACTGGAGTTTTACCCATTATCAAGAGGAAGGCTCCCCAATAAATTATACGAATATTTTACAAAAGGTTAATGAGAATATTTAGCAGTTAGAGAGGTCACTATTTAAACTGACCGGAGTGCCTAAAAGCCTCCCTGCTTTGGAACAAAGATGACATTGATTTTGTGGTTTCCTGTCGTTTTTATCCATAGAGGAAAGCAAGGGAATTGGTTCAGGCCCATCACTCACTAACACAGTCACTATCTGAGAATCCAGTCAACCGTTGTTCTCTTTAAACATAATCTGACCTTTATATATATATATATATATATATATATATATATATATATATATATATATATATATATATATATATATATATATATATATATATATATATAATGGAACACTCTTGTTCCAGGTGAATCCTAAAACAATATTGTGCAGTCCGTGGAAAGCAGTTTAGGTAAATGAGCAGGAGTCAGACTAATTACATGAGGGTGCCTTTGTTTTTCTAGTAGGTGTGCAAAAGACTATGCCTCATACACGCTGTCAGCACGGATTTGCATCTCAAGGCTCAGGTTTTCACTTTGCTCAGTAACGTAAATAGACTACAGTATTTGTACTGTATTTGAGCTTAGTCTTTTAACAATCTGGACTCTTCAAATAAATGGCTCTGTTGACTGTGGTAAACACTGACAATGAGACGATAGTATTTGTTTAGTAGTGTAAAATCTGATGTCAGGTGAAATCTGAGCCCCTCCTTCAGTGTGCTCCCCAGCTGTCTCCAGGTCCTGAGACGATGCAGCCAGGCTCACAAATGAGCATCACGCCCTGTGGTAAATCCTCTCGAAAACCACTTCCACACATTCAAATGACTGTGATTCAGAGAGAAGAAAGCGCTGTGGCCCATGCAAAGGCAATCCATTTGAACAACAGAAAATTTGAAAAAATATAGACACACTCTACTACAAGACATTTGTCCTGTATAAATCCTAGCAGCAAGATTTGTCTGTAGCCTATTTGTGTGGGAAAATAATGCCATGTTGACCTTACACCAACTATGTTCTCATTGTTCATAAAGTACAAATGGCCTAGGGATAGGTTGTGGCCAGAAGTCATCTCCGTAGTTTACATGTATTTTCATTGCAGATATGCCCAGCGTCATGCAAACTAGCCTCATATTTTCCCCATGCATACGCGAACATGGAAAAATGTTCATGAGTATAATGTGACCTAATGGCATCTTTACAAAACCATGCACCAAAACCAAATCTGCTGAACACCTCTTTTAGCAGACAAACTTCAAACTAAGTTGGATGTTTGTTGTCATTGCTATGGCGACCTACTCCTATCATTGCCTCCATGCAACAGGAAATGTTTGAAGCGATGGAGCCTCAGAAGGCCACCAGGTGAAGTGCCGAAGCAGCATGTCAGCACTCTGATGCTCATTAAACCGTTGACAAGACCACAGGATCTCGAGGGATCTCTGAGTGATGGCTGCGCTGGCTTTGCAGTTCTAAAATCAAACAATCCATCATAAGTTTAATCAAACTTTCATTTTGACAAACAGAGGTTGTACTGACCTGATTGACAAAATATTTAAAGGCTCAGGAAACCTTTGCCAATGGTTCCAGTTCATTTAGAGTATGAATGTGACACCAGTAGTTTACAATATCAAACTTTCTCACAATATTCTGTTTTGATTGAGTGTATTTGAAGTTTTCTTTAACTGTAGGTCAAATTTATCAAAATGATAAGAAAATAATGTTTGAAATGTTTCACTGTGTTTGTACTGAAACTATAAGTATAACTGTTTCACTTGTTAAACTTTTTTAATTTTTTTGAACCTTTAATTTTTTTTTGAAAAAAACACAAATTTACATAATATTCTTATATATTGAATGGGCCTTAGCACATGTAGTTATAGTATGTACAAAGTAAAAACACTGAATCAGTTCACTTTAGCATTTTTGTACAGACACAATGCATAAAGCATCATATTTTCTTTTTTTTTTCTTTTTTTTTTTGAGATAATAGTAAATTAATGTAATCAATTTTCTGTAATACATTTATATTTGAATCACAACTGGCACCCCCAGCTGCCAATATTTAATTACCAATATTTTCGTTGACATGTTTAACACACATTATATGAACATAACATTTACACTCAAATATAAATTGTCAAAAGGAGTTGCCTAGTAGTTAATGTGTGGCTTTGGCCTTTTTGGGACCTCTTGAAGGGAAAGGGCAGACTACTGCCTCCATCTCATTTGCATGTCAACATCTATGGTAGCCCTGCAGGGACATGCTGTTGGCTACATAAAAAACTCAGTGGTAGGTCTCAGTATGTGCTTCTCCCCCAACACTGCTCACTTTTCACGTTGAACAGAAGAAAAGGTCAGTAGGCCTAAAGGATGTGACTTCTGTGTGTTCTGTGGAGTTTCTTTCTAAGATTGACAATTGCAAAGAGATTTCGTGTGAGTGGAGTAGACACTGATTGTGTATAGCAGGGGTAGGCAAATAAAGTTGGCCCTTGCAAACTTTTTAGCTACTAGCCCTTATTATTAAGTGCTATTACTTGATAGCATTTAACCCCATGAAACTGTCAGTGAATGAGGCCGCTGTAAGACCCTATTTGCAAGCATACAGGTCTTTGTCATGGTTTTATGGTTTTATGTTGCCTCCAACCAATAAATAGCAAGCATTCTATCATAACTTTTGCCTCTATCCAATAAGTATCCAATGTTTATCCAATTTGCCGCGTAAAAATGTAGCAAAATAGGGGGTGGTGCAGTTGGTGTGAGGATTTTCATTTATTTATTTATTTATTTTTATTTATTTATTTTTAAGGTATTTATTTATTTATGTATATATTTTGTATACTTAATTGAACGTGCTAATATATGTGCATTTAAAGCTGCCAAGGAACTATGATAGAGAACTGTATGTCCATTCTTGTGGCCCACCACCTGATGGTTCAAAAATGATTTGGCCCGACTGTAATCAAACTTGCCTACCCGTGGTGTACAGTATATACAACACATCTGAACTCCCCCTTCTTATTCTTTTAGGAAAAAGCATGCTTCGAAACCCCATTTGTCCTCCAGATGGCAGCAGAGACAAACTCCATTATGACGTGGTGCTGTAAAGCAGCTACACTGACAAACAATATTCAGACACAAAATAATATTTTGTTGTCAGTTTTAGATATTAAACAAAACAAACAAATACAAAGCACTGAGCAGACAAACTGAAGTAAGGTCACCAGCAGTGACAAAAGAACAGCAAAACAAAGCATACTACAGTCAAGACAATACAAATACTTCCTTTGACAACGGCATCAAAACAGATAGATAAATGTTAATCCATTGTACCTGCACCTCATGATGTCGCTCAACTCTCTAGGCAAGTAATTTATTAGGAGCCACCACATATCAGTAAAAACATCATCATTTCCCTTCAATCTGGCACATATCCTTTCCATTGGCAAAACTGTGGGTAGGTCTTTTTAGCTGGAAGGCCCAGCTAAAACTGGCCTGGATCTTTCCAATGTAGGGACTTCTATGCTGTCTATGAAAAATCCTGGATTGCATCTCTCTTAGTCTGTTACTTAGAAATACAGAATGGATATCAAAAATAGATCTTTGCCAGTTAGTTTAATTATAAGAAGGTTCAGGACACTGAAGGTCCTTTTCCTATTTCTTAATAGGTTTCTCAACACTGTCATCAGTACACTTTTGTAAGATGCCATGAAATGAAATGAAATCTTTTGACAGTGTACGTTTAATCATAAAACTCTCAACTGGATTGAGTAAGAGCATATACGGGGATAAGGAATTTACAAAAGAGTTAATGAAATGAGAAACTTGAAGGAATGCAAAAAAGATATTGTCAGGAAGACCAAAGGTCTTCTGTGACTATATAAAAGACATAAGACTGCCATCTTCATTAAAAAGGTCCTTCACAACACGTACTCCTCGTTTATGTCAGTTACTAAATAGTGTACTTTTTACACTAATAAGATTAAGTAATGTCCTGTTAGTAAATGGCATCCTGTCTAAAGCCTGTCTGATCCAAATTTATGAGTGTTGGGAGATAAACTTCAAGCCTCTTTGCTAGTATCTTAGAAAAAAAACTTTGTTATCAACATTTATTAAACTGATAGGGTGCTATGAACTGCATTTATCAGCAGGTTTATCTTTTTTCAAAATTAGCAAAATGTTTGCTGAATATGAAGAAGAGAGAAAATAACCTTTCTCTACTGAGTGCAGATACATTTTTAAAAGGATCAGGTTTATTGAATCCTGGAGGTTTTATAAAGGGGCCTTTGGCATTGATTTTATGGCATTAGTAAACTACTCTTTAGATATGGGTTGTCCTAAATATAACCTATCAGCTTCAGAAAGTATAGGGAGTTCGGATCATTCAAAAATTATTAATTTGGTTTGTTGATGTTGTAAGTTCTGATTTATAAAGTTTTACATAAAATGCTTTTATATCCACAAGGCCATGCCGCCTTGTGGATACCCGATCCCATCAGACCTCAGATGCTAAGCAGGGTAGGGCCTGGTCAGTACCTGGATGGGAGACCGCTGGGGAACACCAGGAAGCCGGCGTGAATGTGAGTGAGTGAGTGGGGACTACGGATGGAAATTAGCTCTGAGCTATAATCCAGTGTATTTACAGCACTTCATTAATACACACTGTCCCATTCAAATAAATAAATAGCTCTACTAGTTTGTCTCATAGTGACTTTTTCCATTATTATCTTTAGTTTTTAGATTACTCTCATTTCTTGTCTGCCAACCTTATTTACTTTTTAATAACACAAGTCATTAAAAACAAAACATTACATTATAAGGAAAACAAATTTGTAATTTCTATAGTAGCTTAATAGATTTAGCGACACCAAGTGGATAGTGTGAGGACTGAAACTTTCAAAGAAAGTTCCAATTCATTTCCCCTGCAAAATGTATATATTTATTTACAACCAGAGAAAAGTTATAATTACATATACGTTTTATAAAGTGATAGAAAGGAATGTAAATAACTTTATTCTTTAAATATACATTGAACACATTTTGGAGGAAAAACAACACTGTGACAAGGTAGGAATAGTAATGTTACAGAAGCATTAGTAATAGTAATGGTGGTACAAACAGTATTCTTATTTTAGTAGTAGATGTAGTAACAGAAGCAGTAGTAGTACAACTTGTAAAAGGTAGTAATAGGTAGTAATATGCCAGTAGAAGGGCTAGATTTAGTGCAGTACGAGTAGTGGTCAGAGTAATAATATTATTTTGATATCAGTAATATAAACAGTAGATGTAGTAGAGGCAGTGGTAACAGTATTTTAAGGAATAAATAGCAGGGATAGAAGAAATTAAGTTATTGATTGTAGTAGTGGTAGCAGTAGTATTAAACGTAGTGGTCTAAATAACAGAAATATTTAAAAGTACTCGTAGTAGCATTCATAGTAGGACTGTAGTAAGAGGCAGTAGAAACACAATATTTGTAAAAAGGAATAGTAGTAGGGGAAGATGTAGTGCTAATAGTGGTAGCAGTACTATTTCAAGTAGTGGTGATAGTAACAGTATTATTTCAATATCAGTAGTAGCAGCAGTAGATGTAGTAGTAGAAGCTGTAGCAAGAGTTATAGAGGCAGTAGTAACAGTATTAGTAAGTCTTAAAAATAGTAAGAAGATGTAATATTAGTGTCAGTAGTGGTAGCAGTGCTAGTTGTGGTGGTGGTAGTAAAATTATTATTTTAATATTAGTAGTAGCAGCAGCAGTAGATGTAGTAAGAGTTATAAAAGCATTAGTATTAGTAAGTAGTAGGGACTGAAGAAGTAACATGAATATGGCAGAAGTATTAAAAGTAGTGTTAGTAGTAGTTTTTTTGTTAGTAGTAGTAGCAACAATAGTGGCACCACTGTTTTTTTCCTCTTCTGCATGCCTTGAGTGTAAATGTCCTTCTTGTTTTGACATTGCATGCCCTTTGCATAGATAACCATAAAAAACTCTCCATGTTAATTTATCCTCAGGTTAAAGTGGGGTCAGAACAGGTCCACGCGCCCCTTGTCCCATGGCCGAACACACAGATGAATTATGGATGGTGTCTGATTGTATCACAGAAGAGGCTCTGGTGTCACGACTAGCTGTGGGTCATGGGAGGACTTACTGTAGGACAGAGCACAGAATGAGTCATTAGCATTGCCCTAACAGTACATGATGTAATAAAACATACTCCTGTAAAGATAGCTGTGCAGATTGAGAAGAAAAAGTGGCAGAGATTGGCAAGTGATGCTTTCTGTTTTGGCTTTGAGAATTGTAAAAAGCCTAAATGCATTTCTTTCAGTATTAGATTGAGATATTGTCTTCTAGTAAGGCTGTTTACTTTGCTTTGCTCCTGATTGGTGAGTAAGTGGTTAATATAATAGATGTTAAAATGTCAATGTCTGGATTCAGGTTTTTTTTTTTTTTTTTTTTTTTTTACATGATTCTTCACCAATTTACAGGAAGAGACCAGAACTTCACAAGAACGTTTTTATACTAGTCCTGGTTTAGATCTAAGCCAGAGTTTTGGGCACATCTGCACTAGTATTTCATGTTTACTATGTTTATGTTAACTTAACAAAAATACAAAACAAACTATATGTATAAAAAAGAAGTCTTCTTTTGAGGAGCTGTTATTTTCAATTTGCCGAGAATGCTTGGATTAAGTGTCTGTTGCTGGCAACAGTGGGGAATGGACGGAGCATAAAATGGCTACTTAGCATGGCTATTAGCAACATAACACTAACAGATAGATAAATAAACTGACTGCTTTGTAGTGACAGCACTGAAATGACCAGAATGAGTCCGGTAACAGTGTATGGGCTTTAGAAACATGCAGGAGCACTTTCTGGTTTCAGAAGTCTACGCAGAGCCATGAAATGTTTGACCTCTCTCTTGCTCTTTTTATTATGTCTTTGTAGCTCTAAATGTCAGGCCACGAGTTCATATTTTTACTGCAGTTCTGTATTTCTGTGGAATTCTCCCTCATATGGATTTATTACTGCTGTCCACTCCGAGGGCATCAAGCTGGCCTGTCTCAACATTAAACTTATGAAGCAAACACATCCGTAATTTGAAGAACACGTCCTGTCTGAAGTGTTACATATAAGGCCAGCGTGTGGCTCTTCCCCATTCAAACAGCTGTCTTGGCTCTAACTAAATGACCTCATTTGCCACAATGCCTCGGGGTTTTGTGGCAATATAGTCAAGAGGAAAGAGCCTCATTGTTGCCCCCTCAATCACATGAAGTGCTAGACAGTGGCCTTTACATAACATCCTTGACACTGGGACAAGATGTATTACTTGAACTATTTATTATTTCAACTTAAAAGCTTGTATGCAAATGTGTGGCAATAAAACCAGTGAGAAATTATTAATGCTGATTTGATTGCAAAAGATTTCTAAGTGTTGAGAGGAATTCTTTTATCATTTATAGCGTTGTGCAATACCATATGCCCCTAAGCACTGCATCTTTTATGTCCTCCTTTTACCCCTATCAAGCCATTATGGAGGAAACAACAATCTATGTGCAACTCCCCCATCACAAACATATAGCTACTGTGGAGTATATGGAAGCCTTTAATGAAACGGAGACCTTTAGCCTTGTTCATTTATGCACACGCTATATTAGGGCTTATGCAAGAAGGCCTGAGCATGATGTTCCTATGTAAAGTCATTGCCACTGGCCACCAAGACATAAGCATAAACATACAGTATGAAACTATATGAATTATACATTTGAATAAAGACTTCTAATGCCTAAAGGTAATATTCCGGGAATATTCTGATAACTGTATAAGCTACATGGTTTTATTATCATGCATCTAAAATGAAGCATGTCTTCAAACATGAAATTTATGCTACTGCTACAACTTACCACAAGACACCATTTTATGGTGTGTGGCACAAGAAATTACTGAAACACAGTTTGATAAATATTATTATCATTCAGTTTGGATCAATCTGTCTCAAACATCTGCCTCTGTCAAACCCTATCCTCTCTGACATCAACAAACTTCATGTCGCTTTCACTACATCCATAGATCTCCTCTTCGGTCTTCCTCTAGGCCTCCTGTCATAGATATAGCCGACTGTACAAATCCAAACCATCTCAATCTGGCAGTTCTGACTTATTCTCCAAAACATCTCACAAGAACTGTCCCTCTGATGTATTAATTCCTATTCCTATCCATCCCCATCACTCTCAAAAAGAACCTCAACATCTTCAGTTCTGCTACCTCCAGCTCTGTCTCCCGTCACTGCCACTGTCTCAGTAATTCAATACAATTTGTATTTCTCTAGCATCAGATTGCACACATTCTCTTGTTCTTTGGTAAGCTTAGAGTGTCTATTGCTTTGTTAAAGGTGCAGTGTGTAACAGTGAGGAAAAAACACTTACTTCTTCATGTAAGTACTTCATGTAATTGGATTATGTAATTATGTAATTATGCTAATATGCCATCTTGCATTGGCATTCTCCCTTGGCTCTACCATGGAGAATAAAACATTATTATTTATTATAAATTTAGCTCCTTCAAAGTTGAGAGCTGCCAAAACCCCTTCCAGCCCTCACCTCCATAACAGTGTTATAACATTCTTATTTTAATAACAAAGTAAATCCAAACATATTGCCTCCAGAATACTGTAAAAGATTACATTACACACTGGATTAGCCCCTTTTTGTTAGAAGTAGCCATTTTGAGAAGCTGTGTAGACAAATGAGCCAAAGAGGATGTCCATTAATTAAGTTTACGATATGACCGTACATGTAGCAACTTTTATTATGCTAATTGTGCTGCATTGGCTGTAAACTACACTAAAGAACAAGCAAGAAATAAACTCAGGAAATGCATGTTTTGTCTCTTAAACCTCTGATACATCTGCAATAGAAACACTGTAAATCTGTCAGAAGGAATGATTGGAACACAAATAAAAATTCTAATTCAAGGGCTCTGATGTCTCACTTAAGCTTAACACTATGTGCACAAATGACTGTACATATGCAGTGTTGATCCTCTACTATATACTGTATGTTATGATTTTTTAAAAAGATGATCCCAACTAACAAACAATTAAATATATATTAATTTGGCTGAACATCTGTAGTTGGCATGGCTTTTACCTTGAAATGATAAAGGACATACAGTATGTTTTGCTTTCGCCAAGCAACATGTCCAAGAAAAGTCCTCTGACTGTATTGAAGATAAAATGCATTGTACTATAACAATGATAGATTTGTTTTGTTATTATGTCAAAATGAAATATGGCTGACAACATGCAGATCTGGATTGACCATCTATGTATGTAAGAACAATTATCTTTTTTATATGTCCTATCCTATAACCCCTGATAGTCAGTTCCAATTGCTAAATTTATTTGAGTAGAACTTGATAGAATAATCTGAGCTTACACTGACAAGTTATTGTGGTCCACAGCATTTCTGTAACTAGTACTTGTCCAGCTTAATATAAAAATTGTGGGTTCGAGCCCCGGGCCGACCAACACAACATCACGTGAACTCTCTGGGTGGAGTCTGCATGTCCTCCCCGTGTTACCGTGGGTTCTCTCCGGGTTCTCTCCGGGTTCTCCGGCTTCCTCCCACCGTCCAAAGACATGCATGTGTTAGGTGAATTGGTGACTCTAAATTGACCCTAGTGGATGAATGTGAGAGTGAATGGTTGTCTGTCTGTGTTCGTCTCTGTGTTAGCCCTGCGACAAGCTGGCCCCGGTCCAGGGTGTACCCAGCCTACGGCCCAAAGTTACTGGGATAGGCTCCAGTCACCCACGACCCCTAACGGGAATAAGCGGTAGAAAATGAATGAATGAATGTTTTTTAACCAGGCTATGAAATTACATTGGTCTATACCTAGTCAAGTGGTTGTTAGTTTCCAAAACCATATTGATAATTCATAATTTGCTAAATTCTTCCACAGAGAATGTATTGTGCTTTGCCTACCTAATGGTACCATTCTTTTGAACATAGCCATCTTGAACACTAAAAGTCTTAGTTGAGTAGATTTCAGAATAAAAGAAGCTACTGGCCAGCCTTGTTCCATCAGAAAAAAAATGGATCCTCTCACAGATGGACAGTAGACACACATTTACGCTCTTGCAACAGCAGATTGTATTATTTGACCCTCACTTTTTGGGGCCATTAAGAATGAATATGCGAGTGGCCTTGTTAATGTGTAGTTGCCAGACAACTCGCAAAAATCAAACCACAATGTTTATTGCACTGTTTCCAACTTTGGTTCAGAACCCCATTATTCATCATTATCCATTAATATCTCATGAAAACACATTTCCTTTGTCAATCTTCTCTTGTCAGTGTATGCCAAAGATTGTATTTCACTACAAGAAATACCAATATGTGCTTGCAGGAAACAGTCCCAGGAAGCAGGAGAACACGCATATGAATCTATGATGAACACAGCGTCAAGTTCTCCTATTGATTTGGACTGGTGACAAATGAAGATCATGGACAATTCTCTCAGCCATGACCTACTCTTTTAACTTGTGAATTGTGCAACAGAAATAATGTAGCAGAAAATATGGAGTTGAAATCTGGAAAGTCAATGCAAAAAAGAAAGCACAGTTAGAGTATTAGCTTGCTCTGCACATCCAGGATGAGAATCTTATGTTTCACTTTCCAAAGATGCTGTAATGATATCTGGTGCACTGTGGATGGCATTAGAGTATAAAGCACTCATTGTCATCTTAAAAACAACACAGTTTGGGATGGATATGGGCAAGTGTCCAAGGAAATATCCCTGTTTATACAAGGATAGATCCATGGCTTCATGTTGTTTATGCCAAATTGTGACCCTACCATTTGAATTTCAAGCAGAAATTTAATATATATTATGCTTTTATGTATCGGCCTATTGTTTAACCAATCTTGGTCACTTCTAGAACTGCATTGCATGTATCACAACCTTTAAAAACATTATCTGACTGAAAGAAAGCAAATCCATTAGTTACTTTACTACTTCAATAAAGAAACAGATGGCACCGAGTGCATAGCTGTTACAGTGTTTTGACAATAAACATAAAAAAAAAGCTGTTTACTGTATGATGCCGTTTTACTACAAAACAAAAAATTGCTGTGAGGAATTAATGGAAACAGAGCTGTTTTTTTTTTTTTTTTTTAGATAAATGAATGAGTGACTGGATGTAGAGGGGTTGATTGGTCAGTGCTTCCTGGAGTGGGAGGGGATTTGTGGGAGAGGCGGAGGGTTGTGGAACCAAGTGTTTTGAGGCCTCAGAAACACAGTGCCAGAGACTACAGGATTACTCAAACAGATGTGAATGAAACAAAGCACAACTCCACGCATGTTTTTGAGGAGGGAACATTATAACATGGTAAAAAGCTCAAAATATAGCTTTTTAAAATCTTATCCTGTCTAAATTTGTTTTTAGTTTTTGAACCCTTTAGCTGCTTCCTTTCATCTCCATATTTTTTTCCCCTTAATTTCTATGCTCAGTTGGAACTCCAGCAGATTTGCCTTGACCATCTCTGCATGCCTGAATAGACTGTGTTGCTGCCACATGATTGGTTGATTAGCTATTTGCATTAATGAGGATTAGGACCTAATTAAGGTTGAATTGGGTGTATGTAAATACAAAACAGCCCCTAATAGGTTTGCATAGTGAACATAAACCCACCAGAAATACTCTTTCTATAGGAAAATAAATCTTTCTGATTAATGTTTATGTATGTCTCGACCAACCACTTTTTCTCCATCGCGTTTACATGTCTGACTGTTTGATGGCATGCTTGTTATTTCATTTGCAATATTGTTCTCCCAGAGAGTGGCCATCATTCTCTGTGGTAATTCCATCAAAGTAAGGTCATCCACCAGCCGGGGCGGACTGCGTCACCCGTTTGGTTTAAAGGTCAAAACAACAGAGTCTTAAAGGTTAAAGTCCTGCAGCTACCACCAACAAGACCGTAACCCTTCTCTTTTGTCCTCATTTTCATCACACCATTTTTAATTCCGTGCCACAGCTTGCAACTAATGGCCCACAGCAATGAGTCTCAAACTGTGGTACAGGGATCACTGGTGGTACGCAGACCTCCTCTGGTGGTATGCAGGAGTCTTTTGCAGTTCAAGGCTTTGTTGTTTGATTTATAGTCAGTTGTATTCCTGTTTTAGTCCTGCTTTAGTTCGGATTTAAATTTGAAGCTTAGTCTTGGTTTAGTCCTGAATTTGTTCTGGTTTAGACCTAGTTTAGATCTGGCGCAGACATGGCTTAGACCTGGGTTTAGACCTGTAGACCTGATTTAGACCTAGCATAGTCTTGATTTAGACCTAGTGTAGACCTGGCTCAGACCTAGTTAAACCAGGTTTAGTGCTGGTTTAGATCTAGCATAGTCTTGGCTTAGACCTAGTTAAGACATGATTTCATCTTGACCTAGGTTTAACCAGGTCTAAATTTGGTTAAACCTAGATTTAACCAGATTTAGACCTGGTTAAATCTAGGTTTAGACCCGGTTTAGTCCTGTATTAGAGTTGGCTTTGCCCTGGTTTATAGTCATGGTTTAGACCTGGTTAAGTCCTGGTTTAGTCCTGGTTTCACCCTGTATTCTCCCTATATATTATTAATGCATTTCATACCCTGTTTTCGACTTTTAGACTCAAGATTAAGTCTTATCTGAGTCGATTACAGATGATACTTAGAAAGCCCAATATCTTCTGAACTGGTCTTTAGCTTTTAACACACATGCAGGGTCTGATTTTCACAGTCCCTCTATCTGTGGGCTGTTTATTCACATTCGTGACCCTAGCTTTAAGGGATGCAACACAACAGCCACTAATAGCCCCCTAGACCCCTCCCTTTGGTGTCTGTCAGTCCCTCGGTCTGCTCACAGCACTACACACACATACACACTGCATCTTGTCAGAGGAGGGGCCACATCAGTGTTACGGGCTCTCTGATGTTCCAACAATATGGGCAAAAGTAACACAGCTTCAGTGCACTTCACCCATGCATTCCCAGCAGCCAAGGTAAGGCCAGAATTCATATCATTTTAAGATAGGACCACATTAAACTTTCATAATTAGGGAGATAATTTTTGTGCAATAGAGAAATTATTTTATTCCAAAAAGTTGGCTAAAGGAAATCTCATATTCCAGTAATGGAAATTGCAATATTGATTACTAGTTGATGCATTAATTGTAACTTTATCCAAATTGTGGATTTCATATCCTGGCTTCATAGCTTCCACAGAGACAACAGTATTTGCGTAATGTTTGATTCCAACTTGAATGGAATTATTTGTTTATCCTCCTCTGGATTCCTCAGTCTCCCTGCTCCCAAGGAATCCCCCCGCTTGCAATCTGCTTGCACTTAGTAGCCAAAAGTGCAAATACGTAGATTTACAAAATCAAATCTCCAGCCTGACGCACATGTTTTTGTTTTAGTTGTGTGCAATTCTCGGACCTCATTGTTGCCACCCATTGCACTTGTCTCTCTTCCAACCCCAGCCGCAGAGTCGCACATTGACCCTTCTCACTCTATTGCACCCATTTGCGAGGCTAGTGCTCAGGTTGATGTGAAATTTCCCACTCTCTCCAAATTGGGACACCCTTTTTTTTTTTGTCTTCCTGAAATTAAACTTGAGGTGGCAAAGTGACTCGGAGAAACTAGCAGAATGACGGTAATTTGTCATACAATGAACTTTTTGTGACCTTGTGAAGTACATCCAACTTTAACATTCTACTTGTATTTTATATATTTCAATTTTATTGCTTCAAGCTTACAAGCCTCTGTATTAAGAAATGTGCAAATGCTTTAGAGAGGTGTAAAAAAAATGTTGTTAACTAAGAGTGCTTTAAATACAGAATTTAATTAAAATTTCAGTAAAGGCCAGTTATGGGCCAAGGACAAAATGATTAATTTTGGTAGATCCAGATCACTGAGTGTTTTAAGGGATTCTATAGCGTTTGGAGACACAGACCTAGATACTAACTTCACTTACTAAAAGAGCAAATGCTTAATTTTAGTAGCTTCTTTATCATTGTGAGATATAGGAGGTTTGTTGCGCAATGGAAAGAACATTTACCCCTGAACTATAGAGTCCGGGTCTGAGCACCATTTCGTTACCATTACTAGATAAAACCAATGTCTTGGCAGAAGTCTATGCTCTCAGGTTGCTTCTTCTTTAGATTTTTCTTGTCTTTTTGTGCTTTTTTGTACTGTTATACAAATTTTTTGGTTTATGCCCTTTTTTAAAAACTGTTTAAGCCTTTTGCAGAGTACTGCACATTTAACTTACAAACAGTATTGCCAAACCATGTTAAACAAAATAAAATTAATATTGCAGAAAATAAAAAAACACTTTGATCATTAAGGCTGTTAAACTCTCCTTTTGATAACTCTGTGTACACTGTGTACTGTCCCGATCTTGTCTATGCAAACAAGCCCGTCTCTCCTGCCTCTGCTTCATCTGCTTTACTGTCCATAATATCAAGCACACTACAGAGTTTTAAAAGACCAGCAGATGAGTTCTATATCCAAGGAGCATATTACCGGTACAGCTGTTGCAGGCAGCATCTGCTCCATCTAATTACTCTGTTTCTGTGCCTGTCAAAGAAATGCAGCGTGCCTCAGTGACTCTCTCCAGTAGCCCTGAATAACAATTAGGAAGATCCAGTAATATTCAGTAGGTCCTGATAGCGTATGAATGGAGGGAGGTCAAGAGGATGGGCTCAGGAGAAAATAATGATATATGAACTTAAATTCATATGTGAACTTATGCAAAATGCAAATATGCACAGGCTAAGGCTAAGCTATGTAGAACCTCATTAGTGTATAAAGTGTGAGGCTATCAGTTTGATTTTAAATATACAATTACAAAAACTTGCTCATGGAAATTTGCCTTCTGTTAAACGTAGTAAAACGTAGTAAATGCTAAATGCCTTCCACCAACATAAAATCCATCTCATCTTGTAAAAACAGTAATCATCTGGCAGCAACAATTACCTAATTGTAAAAAGTACATTTTATTGCTGTCACTACATTTTACAATTCTATACTGTTGTTAAAAGACACATATTTTACAGTTAAATTGTGTAAATACTTTGTTTTTATATTCTTTATTGTTTTTTACAGTACTTTTTTGTGTCATTGAACTATAATTCACTGCAAACCATTTACATTTACAGTTACATCATTTTACTGTTACTAACAAGACAATCTATGAAATTGTATCTGTTGGTGTGAGAAATTGAATGTACAAACAGTATAAACTTCTTGTTAAATGACACTCATAATACTGCAAATAATACGTTCATTTGTTAATTACGCCGTTGAGTGTCATTTAACAACAATTGAATGTGATTCTAAAATATTGTATTCTTCTATTAGAAAGCATCACATTGCATTTACTGTAAAAGTACACATTAGGATAAAGCTCTTCTTCTGTAAAGTAGAAATGACATACAGTGAGCCAAGATAAAATGATAGCAACACATTTATTGTTAACAGAATTTTATTGTAAAAGTGCACAAAACTGGCCATTGAGGCACATGTGAAGTTCTATTTCTTCTGTCAGTATTAACAATATAATGCCAAACAACAGAAAGCAACAATAAGATAATGTGACCATGATGCCAGTTGATGATTGCTTTTAAAATAAAAATTGGCCATGTATAGACACAGTATGTCTCCTCCTCATGTGCAACAGAAAAGCCCAGAATGGGTCTTGGATAAGTAATTCATAGTTAGTGCTGCAGTAATGAAGTTTGATCAGGCAGTAAGAGCAGGAAGGAACCATCTCTCAGGTACAGTATGATGTTATCATGTGGCCTAATGGAGTCACTTACAGGGATTTTCCAGTATTCAAAGACAATCACGCGCCCCCCTAAGTGTCTTTACATTGATTTTTTGATCAGAATACATCAGTTAATCACATTGATAAGTCGCTGCATGGACTTGTAGCATGTTGTTCAGAGCATAAGTAAGTGCCCCGATAATGCATTATAATTGTTGCTGTCATTTGAAAGGCCTGGGGTAATTTTAGGCTCCAAACACAGGTATACACATGGATACCATAGCATCAGATGCTTTTATCTAAAACACTCAATGGTATGTTGGGTGCCCTAGCGTGGGTGGCCCCATTGGAAATGACTCTGTACCTCACTGTATTCATCTAGCTCAAAAACAAGCATTCACTAAGCTAATCATTTTTGGCACTTTCGTCAGTCTGTTAGGGCAACATAATTGTGCAGATAACCCCCATCTGAGTAAACATCTTGCATTAAAACCACTTACACTTGTGCTACAGCTCACATCTGCAGAACATTTGGTATAAAATCCAATTTTAAACCAAGCAGTGCCCATTTGACTGGAGCAGAGTTGGAGTTATGAAATGATTCCTGTATGTCTGTGTGATCAAGATAACAACTTGGCTCATTAGTTATTGAAGGCTAAATATGTTTTGGGTGTCCTTGTTCTGAGTACTAATAAAGTGCATTAAAACTGTAGTCTCAAATCAAGAATATTTGTTATATATTTTGTATATATTTAGGCCCGAGCCCCCAGAGATGGCGTAGGGCCTATTGTGATTGAACAGCAGTGCGCGAAGCGCACTGCCCCAAAAGTGCGCGAAGCGCACGTAAAACAGAGCGCGAAGCGCTCATCCCTCACCAAACACTCACGTACACACTCATGGCATCGTGCACTTTCAGTGCATATAGGTATGTGGTGGGGAAAATGCATATTTATAATTGTTCAGAGCTAAAGTAGCTCAATGGGCGAAGCCCATGCATAAGTCACTGACGAGCACGATAGTGCTCGTCAGTGACCCAGGACCCCCATGAACAGGTAGCAATGCGCGCGAGCTTTCCGAAAATATATATATTGCGGTAGCCGCGAAAGCGGCTATATTGTTATTGAAAGGAATATTATTATTATTATTATTCTTTTTCTCGTTTGTATGCGGTATCGCAAATTTCACCCAGTGAACATTTACGAACTTGCCCAAAAATTTGCCCAAAATTCTGGTTGGTGGCAAGCTAATTTTTAATATAGACCATATTAACAAATAATAAAATTTGGCGCGACAGCGCCACCACAAAATATTTTTAACATTGCGCCTATGGGAGTACGGTCAAAAAAAATGTCATCGTATTATCACCAAATTTGGTACAGAGATGCATTATGACAGGACAAGTAAAAAATATTATTATGGCAATGCCGCACGACAAACAGGAAGTCATCCATATTGGAATAAAAATCCCAAAGCATGACTCAGCAGTTTTTGTACACGTCGTACTTTTTCTATCTCCTCCTGGGGCGTTTATCCGAATGTGCTCAAATTTGGTGAAATTTATCTTGAGAAGTGTGGCATCAAAAGTTATCCAAATTTTTGTAGAATCTTTTACGGTTTTCATGCGGCGAAGCCGCAAACTTTACGAAATTTTTATTGATTTTTACGTAAACATAAAATGCTACAGTTCGCGCAAGCGAACTCCAATTTTCCTCAAATTTGAAACACTTATTAACCTCCCAGTCTTTGATCCATTTAGAAAGAAGAAATAAAATTTGGTGAGTTAGCGCCCCCTACAGAATGAAGCAAATTTTATATGGCACGCAAAAAAAATTACTTTTTAGAAATGTACCAAAGTTGGCAGAAAATTCTGTTATGTCACCCTGATCAAAAAA
This sequence comes from Bostrychus sinensis, assembly GCA_020698575.1. Lineage (NCBI taxonomy): Eukaryota > Metazoa > Chordata > Actinopteri > Gobiiformes > Eleotridae > Bostrychus > Bostrychus sinensis. Next base: position 27,902,696 of record CM036251.1, on the reverse strand, counting down.
GCCAATGAGACCTATGTCATTTTTTTGATGTGTTTGCCAGGGTATATTAGGCCCGAGCCCCCAGAGATGCGTAGGGCCTATTGTGATTGAACAGCAGTGCGCGAAGCGCACTGCCCCAAAAGTGCGCGAAGCGCACGTAAAACAGAGCGCGAAGCGCTCATCCCTCACCAAAACACTCACGTACACACTCATGGCATCGTGCACTTTCAGTGCATATAGGTATGTGGTGGGGAAAATGCATATTTATAATTGTTCAGAGCTAAAGTAGCTCAATGGGCGAAGCCCATGCATAAGTCACTGACGAGCAACGATAGTGCTCGTCAGTGACCCAGGACCCCATGAACAGGTAGCAATGCGCGCGAGCTTTCCGAAAATATATATATTGCGGTAGCCGCGAAGCGGCTATATTGTTATTGAAAGGAATATTATTATTATTATTATTCTTTTCTCGTTTGTATGCGGTATCGCAAATTTCACCCAGTGAACATTTACGAACTTGCCCAAAAATTTGCCCAAAATTCTGGTTGGTGGCAAGCTAATTTTTAATATAGACCATATTAACAAATATAAAATTTGGCGCGACAGCGCCACCACAAAATATTTTTAACATTGCGCCTATGGGAGTACGGTCAAAAAAAATGTCATCGTATTATCACCAAATTTGGTACAGAGATGCATTATGACAGGACAAGTAAAAAATATTATTATGGCAATGCCGCACGACAAACAGGAAGTCATCCATATTGGAATAAAATCCCAAAGCATGACTCAGCAGTTTTTGTACACGTCGTACTTTTTCTATCTCCTCCTGGGGCGTTTATCCGAATGTGCTCAAATTTGGTGAAATTTATCTTGAGAAGTGTGGCATCAAAAGTTATCCAAATTTTTGTAGAATCTTTTACGGTTTTCATGCGGCGAAGCCGCAAACTTTACGAAATTTTTATTGATTTTTACGTAAACATAAAATGCTACAGTTCGCGCAAGCGAACTCCAATTTTCCTCAAATTTGAAACACTTATTAACCTCCCAGTCTTTGATCCATTTAGAAAGAAGAAATAAAATTTGGTGAGTTAGCGCCCCCTACAGAATGAAGCAAATATTTATATGGCACGCAAAAAAATTACTTTTTTAGAAATGTACCAAATTTGGCAGAAAATTCTGTTATGTCACCCTGATCAAAAAAGCCAATGAGACCTATGTCATTTTTTTGATGGTGTTGCCGTGGCAATGATTGAAACCCCCCATTTTATTCTAATGGGAAAACACTATAAATCTTTAATGCAACAGAAAAAATTTAGTTCATCATAAATGTGCAAAATTTGGCACACATGTACGTCTCATCCCAGCAACAAAAAAAGTCAATGGGACCTATGTTCTAACTCTAACTGTGTTTCCGTGGCAACAACAGAAAACCTATCTTTAAATTTGAATGGGAATCCTACACAATGTAATCCTATGGACCACAAAATTATGTCACATTTGGTAAATTTCTACAGAGCCAAATGCAGCAAGTTTAGTAAATCTGGCACAGCTCCGGGTCGCGGCGGGCGAGGGCCTATGATTGCCGCTTGCGGCTATATTTTTAATAATAATTTTATTTAGGTGGCATAAATTACCTACTGTATATAGCAACCCGGTTTTAATGCCTAAATTTGGCCTGGATATCATATACTTGTATGTCAAATTGTTCATATACAAGATGTCTATGGCAACCAATAAAGCAATGTTTGGATGCTCCCAGTATCCCAGGGATTGCCACAACAAATTTGCATATGGAATTTAATAATGGCTTTAGATGTTCTTCCTGACACAATTCTCTCCTTTTATCTTTGGTTGGGACCGGCACAACATATTGCTACAATTTTGCTGGACAATCACTTCCAGAAACATGGCAGCAGCCAACATTTTGTAAAAAATATCTTTATATGGGTTTAGTTTAGTTCTTAAAGGTCCCTTATTATGCTATGTCTACTTTTTTGAGCTTTTAACCATGTTATAATGTTGTATGTGCCTCAAAAGTAGTAATTATAGTCGTATTTAGTTTGATTCATGTTTGAGTAATCCTGTATGCTGAGGTTGTCTCAAGAGTGCTCGGTCTCACTGCTCTCCATAGACTCCTGTGAGTTTCTAAAACCCATACATCATCACTGGACTCATTCTGATCATTTTAGCTCTCAAATTGCCATCACTACAAAGCAGTATGCTTATTCATCTATCTGTTAATGCCATGTTGCTAATAGCTGAAATGATTAATCCCTTCAGAATAAGGGTGAAACGTCTTCTAAAAACAAACATTGTGCATGTGTGACCTTCTTGTTTAACCTTTTTTACTGCTAATAGCCATGCTAATTAGCTATTTTATGCTCTGTCCATTCCCGTTCTCTGAAAACTGAAAATAACACTTCCCCAAAAGAAGACATTTTCTATACATATACATTATTTTAAGTTATAAAACATGAAATTCTAATATAACATGATAATACAAAAATTATTTCAGAAAACTTGAAAAAAGCATAATATACGTCCTTGATGAATGAATGGGAAAATGCTACTTTTTAAATCAAAAGTCTGTTCTGTATAGTATTATTATGGATTAAACAGTCAGATAATGTTCTTAAAAATGAAAAGACACACACCTTTCGTATATTTTTAATAGTTGTTTCAGAGACATCCATGGACCCCAAAAGTACTATCACCAAATTCCACACCCCAAGTTGAGAACCACTGGCTTAAAAGATTGAGTTTTTGGCAAATGTGCCATCCAAATCAGCTCACTGTGTTTTTTTGTGATACCAGTGTTTGGGGCACTGCTGTAGCTTTGCAAACCCATCTGTCCAAGTCTATATTTACTCACCTGTCTTTTATCCACACCTGAGCCAAGCTGTACTCTAAAAGATAAAAACACCTGCCTCCCGTTCACTCATTACCACAGACAAACCCCATTTTAAAAAGTGTCTTCTATTGTCTGTTTTACCAGGAGTTGTAGAAGATGTCCTAAGTGTGCCGTGAGAGGAATCCGGGCTGAATGGCGAGTCTAAACTTATCTGGTGCAGCCAACATGAGCATTATGGACCCCAGTGGCCTGTTTTCCAGAAGCTCCTACACAGCTTTGGAGATCGGGCTCATCATCCTGGTGGCAGGCTCGCTGAGTCTCATTACCGTCATCGGGAACATCCTGGTCATGCTCTCCATAAAGGTATGTCCCCTTTTTTCTGTATCTCCATTTTGACAGGAATGTGTCTTTAGTATTTTGCATGCCAGATTTCAATGGTAACAACCTTTTTTATATTATCAAATGTTACTGTTAATACAAAAATAAATGGTGAAATCACACTCCAGTGACTGTCCTTCAACAGTACAGTACAGTGTTTTCGACTCTACACTACAATACAGTACACCACAATTTAACAGTATCATTTTCATCAAATATGTATATATGTTTACAAAAATTAAAATGGTAAATATTAATTTAACCCTTTTTTTTTAATAAAACTAACTAAGAAAGTGGAACCAACCACTTTTGTTTATTCAGATTCAAATTTCACAGTCATTACTAAATCTGTGAAATCACACTCTGTTGACTGTAGCTTTTTCCTAAAAACAGCTCTATTCTGTTTGATAACTTTAAACAGTATGATTAAGTGTTTTTGCACAAGTTTACCTTTTGTTTAAATAGTTATTTTGAATCACTGAATAATTTTTATGTTTTACATAAATAGTAATTGGGTGAAACAGTAACTGTAATTATGCAAACTTTTCTTATAAGGGAATATATTATGCAAATTTCTGAGCTTTCTACTATGTTATAATGTTGTTCTCTCCTCAAAAACACACCTGTTGCGTTTTGTTTTATTCACACCTCTTTCAGTGTGGCCTTTCTGAGGTCTCAGAACAAACCTCCATGAACTCCAGCCTTTTCCACAAGCCCCTGCCCACTCCAGGAATCACTGACCAATCAACAAGCCCTCTACATCCAGTCTGCTTTCGTTCATTTATCCAAAAACAGTGTTTCCACTGATTCCTCACAATTGTTTTTCATTTTGTTGCATTATACAAATAGCTCAAGGAAATAAAAAGCTTTTTTCTCTAATTCTGTTCAAAAGAGCACAACACAGCTGCACTCTGATGCCCTCTGCTGGTTTCTTCACCTGTTTTTTTATGGCACCAGTAGAGTGCTTACTGGAAACATTCTCTTGTAGTCAGATAATAAATTTTAAAGGCTGTAAATCATCCAAAGCTGTTTTAGAGGTGACCAAGATTGGTTTAAAAAGATAAACAAAAGCATAATATATTCTCTTTAAATGCTGTATTTTCCTGTTAATACAAACGTCAGTCTGGGACATAACACTCAATGGACTGTTTTAAAAGGACTGTTTTTTTCCAAAATACTGTACTTTATTATTTAAATAAATTCACTCAACCATTTTAATAAGAGCACAAGAGAACCAGTTTTGCCTTTGGTCATCAGTATAAACAATCTAAAACTACACTTTTACACAAACTTTAAGATAATAGCAACAACTTCCTTCATTTTCTCCCACATTAGATTGTAAAGACAGCAGCATGCCGTTCCCCTCTGCAGAGTGCTAATCTAATAGAAAAGAGAAAACACAAATCATGTTGTGCACAAAAAGATTAGCATCTGACAGCCTGTTCATGTTGTTTCTCTAAAGGTGAACAGGAACCTGCAGACTGTCAACAACTACTTCCTGTTCAGCCTGGCCTGTGCAGACCTGATTATTGGCGTCTGCTCCATGATCCTCTACACCGTCTACATCGTGATTGGCTACTGGCCCCTGGGTGCAGTGGTGTGTGACCTATGGCTGGCTGTCGATTATGTTGTTAGCAATGCCTCGGTCATGAACTTGCTAATTATTAGCTTTGACCGTTACTTCTGCGTCACTAAACCTCTCAGTTACCCAGCACACCGTAGCACCAAAATGGCTGGCCTGATGATCGCGGCGGCCTGGGTGCTGTCCTTCATCTTGTGGGCCCCCGCCATTTTGTTCTGGCAGTTTATTGCGGGCACGAGAACAGTGCCCTCAGATGAGTGCTACATCGAGTTCTTCTCCAACCCCGTGGTGACCTTTGGTACGGCCATAGCAGCATTTTACCTCCCTGTGGCTATAATGATCTACCTGTACTGGCGCATCTCCATGGCCAGCCGCAGCCGTGTGAGGAAGGACAGCAGGAAGACGTCCGGCACAAGTCTGGGAGAGGGCCCCTCGCACAGCCAGGAGGAGGCCTGTGATGCTCAGAACAACTGTCAGCGCTCCAAAGACCATCAGAATGAAGCCAGGGAGAAGGAAGTGCTGCAGAAGCAGAATGGGCATACACTGTGCACAGAGGAAAACCCCGAGGACAACATGACGGACAATATGGCCGACAACATTCAGGCTTCAACATCTGGAAATATGGCCTCAACCAATGGCACAACACATAATGAAGCAAATGGTGCTAGAAAACAGCAACCGCCCTCTCCAGGGAGCTCTGCTGCTGACAGGCAAAGTCTTACCACCAGGACACTGTTTAAGGTAATTCATTTATCTCTCAAGTGCACAGTAAAATACTGGCAGCAGTGCTAAAATACTCCAGTGAAATGATCAAAGACACAGCAGTAAAAACTGCAGTAAAAACATGATGCTGCTGTGAATTAGAAATACATTTACTTACGTTGTTGAGCTTAGAAACAACATAAAGGGTTTTTATACTAAACTGACACTATACTACTTAAATAACATTCACTAGACACAAGAGTGATACAGAATTTAGTATTTACATGCATATATTTAGCATTGCCTTTAAACCACAATATTACCCCTAGTGTTATGATAGTTGTTCGACATGAAAAACAAAACAATGTCAATTTCTGTATTACAACACAAGGATACAGTCAAATAACGTGTATTATTCTACTCTTAGGTAAACAAGAATGTGATAGAATCATTAATAATCATTTATCAATGTTTACAGCAGGAGTGCCCAAACTTTTTCCCTCCTAGGGCCAAAACAGAAATGTATTAGCAGGCCAAGCGCAAAACGCAATAATCTTTTGAACAATGAGATCATATGGAAACAGATTATGTTATTATTACATTATTAAGGTAGATAGACCTGTCAGACCCCCTACCAACCATTGACAGTCTATTCAGTGCAAAACAGAATCAAAGTACACACCCCATATGTCACAGCACCCCCTCGCAGGCCAAATCAAACTCTTTGAAGGGCCAAGTTTGGCCTGCAGGTCCCACTTTGGGCACCCCTTGTTTACAGTATATTAGTGTGGCGGAGTGAGGGTGATTATATGTAATGAAAATTAACTAGAAAAACCAACAACGCCACCCGGGGAGTAAGGCCCCGGGACAATGTGCAATATATTTAAGGCACGCACAGGTTCGTTCATTGAAACAAAGGGCAAGGTTCCATCACTTTACCACATAATTTATTTATACAAGATTAATTTAATTTAGCAGTCCTTAAAAGCATTTCAGCAGTCTATATCTTGGTTTTAATATTAAAAAGCTGAAGCTCATTTTACACAGCTTTTACAGAGAGAACAAGTGAAAACAAGGCAGCAGTGTGCGCCAGTGCTTCGGCTAATGGTCCGTAAAGTAACCTACATTACATGTCACACTCAGATGACCTACCACTTCACAGTCCAGGATTTCACACGGCTGTAACCAACAGCGGGAGAAATTCAGTGACGCTACAAACAGCCCATCACATAACTCTATCGGAGCGCACACCTGCACAGTAGTGCTGATCCAGGGTACGACACAAGACGCGCTCCACAGCCACACAACTGCACTGAAGACGAAAGCACTATTTAGGGATACGTCTATCAAGTTAGTGTTTTGAGCAAAGACGTCATGCTTTCTACCTGGTGACACAGAGGGACAGCTAGCCCAACAAAGTGACCCGGAAGTGCATGAGGTCAGAGAATGGGCAAGAGGAAAGGATGCACTTTTATAGTTCCCCCTCTCATGCCACCTGCTGGCAGATTAGGTTAAAAAACCAAAGCCCCTAAACTCCATATTGTTACATTATTTTTATTAGTCTTTTATGCTCAATTATAGCAGCTGCAGTGTGCAAAACCAGCTAATATTAGGATGGGTACTGACATATTTATATTGCAACTATTATAATCCCCACCATTCCATTAATGGTTTAGTCACTTAAAATGCTGGAATGTACAGTCATATACGGTAAAACTGTAGAGTAGCCTAATAGACGAGCAGTAGATGAATAGTGCTCTTCTCTCTCCTCCAGGTAACAAAGCAGACCGCATTAACAAAGTGGAAAAAGAAAAGTGTTTCCTCCAGAGAGAAGAAGGTGACTCGCACCATCATGGCCATCTTGGTGGCATTTGTGGTCACGTGGACTCCATACAATGTGATGGTCCTGATCAATACGTTCTGCTCCTCATGCATTCCCAGCTCTCTGTGGATGATTGGCTACTGGTTGTGCTACATCAACAGCACCATCAACCCGGCCTGCTATGCTCTGTGCAACGCCACCTTCAAGAACACCTTCAAGCACCTGTTGCTGTGCCAGTACAAGAACATACGGACAACACGGTGAACGCATACAAGCAGACTTTTCATTTTTTAGTAAGGTAGAGGTTAGACTGTCTTGCAATTACTTTAGTAGCATGTAGTCACACCCTATTAAAATGTATAAATAAAATACAGCTTATACATACAATTCCTGTGTGAACAGGAACATTTTTGAGGGCAAAATGGCATAGCAAACTCAATACAATGTGCATTATGTAACTTTTTACCTTAAAATATACAGCCATTTTAATGACAGAAAACAACCATGACCCTCTTAGGGTGTACTCACACTAGGCCAATCGGAGGTGGACCACGGTGCACCATGGTTGCTCATGCATGTGCGCACGCATGACTATGAGCCCCGTCATGTACACAACTATTCTTCTCTCAGTAAAAAGTGAATAAACTCCATATCCAACACTTGTAATGTCACTGACTTGCTCTCACCTTTCTGAAGAGAACAAACAGCGACAGTACTTTTAAAGCCTATCTCCTCCGTCTGTGGCTGCCATCACTTGGGACTCAAAGTAGACTCAAGATAGGACAGGAACTTCATGTTCATGCTCACATTTTCCACTACACTAGTTTTAAAAGTCCTCAGAGCTGATGATGTAACCGGGCCATGGCATGGATCCTTTCTTCAGGTGAGAGTGCGGGCCAGCGGGGGACACAGATCCCTCCCCAATCAAGCCTGGGCACAGCACGGTTCAAATGGCCCTAGTTTGAGTACGCCCTTAGACTCAGGTTGGCTGCTGAGAAACTGCACTATGTAAGTTAAGGGGAGAAGCCTGGAACTACAACATTTTACGACAACAGCCATACAAACTGAAAACACAGCATAACACATACTGGTACATAATTATTTGTCCAGTTTTCTGGAAGACATATCTGCAAAAATAAGTGATTTTTTTGTACTGTCAATTGTCTTTGTTTTCACTGTTTACTGTTCTTACAAATACTGGCACACTGTGAGTGGCAGTGTGTCTAAGACAGTGCAGTTACTCTGGAGGCCTTTAGAGGGCATTAGTCCAGGAAAGTTATGCAATGTTGTATATTTGTATGTATTGTAAAAAAAAAAAAAAAAAAAAGTGAAGAATTTCTTGTGTGTTGAAAGATTCTGTGGAAAATTGTCTGTTTTTCTTGGTCTATCTCTGTGACTTGTGCACTGTGCTTCAATGTGACAATCTATGATCAATGCGCTGCAATATATGCTGTATTACCTACTGTATGTGTTGGAAAAAAACAGATCATTATCATTAAATAAAATTAACCACTTTAGTCAAACTGGTATATGATAGCAGTGTATTGCTTTACATTTGTCTATCTATAAATAAATGCTTTAGTGGAAGAAGACAAAATGAGTAGTAAAATGAGTGGTACAATCATGTACCATGTAATCATGTAATCATCTGAGTTTTTTACTGAGCACTGTGTCCCATATCTGTTTATTTTTCTTTAAAAAGAGTTGTGGAATGACAAAAAGGTATGAATACAAATGTTGTATGTATGCATGCTTCCTGCTTAGATGAAGAGATTTTTTTTATTATGAAGATGGCTATAAACAACGTTGACTGTTACGTCCATATCTTATCCACAACTGTATATTAAACATGATTTCTTTCCAATAAAACACATTCAGAGTAATCTTTGGATTGGTCTCTTTATTTTCTAATTGAAGCACATTAAGCACAAGCAGTGAGACTGATAAATGGACTGTGCCCTCTCCCTATTAGTACACACACAGTTTGCTGTTTTTGTCATAACCAAAATACGTCGTATTATGAGCAGCTCTGTACTTATTTATGAACGTGGACAGCAGCAGAATCAACAGGTGATGAAGAAAAGCACTAAATGCTGTTGGTCAGGTCAGAGAAGTTATAAAATAAGCTCAGTAGCCAGCACTACCTTGGTTAGCTTCTGTATTTGTAAGATGTGCTACAGATAAACAGCTGTGATAGGTCAGTTCCAAATTAGCCAGAGAGAAAAGCTTTGCTGCGAGTGATGAACCAAACTGTCCTGCTTTTAAAAAGAAAGTAGGAGAGGCTGGCTTGCCAGGTTAATAGGATCATAGGGTAACAGTGACTTAGGAGGTAGAGCAGGATGTCAAAAAACTGGAAGGTTGGCAGTGCGAATCCTGCCCTCACTTCATACTGCTGGTGGGCAAGGCACTTCACTCACCTTGCCTGTGGTGTGATTGGTGGTGGTCGAAGAGGCTGTACACAGAATGACAGTCTGCCCTGGGACAGTTGAAGCTAAACAAGTAGCTCACCACCACCGGTGTGAATGAAGAGTGAATGAAAAATGCACCAAATCATAAAGCAACTTTGAGTTTTTAGAAAAGCTCTATGTAAGACCATTTCATTATTATTTTTATTATAGGCACTAATAGTAAACATTATTTTATTATAACATTACCTCTGTTGTATGCCTGAATCCTACTAATAAATGGACCTTACCTCTGCTTCTGGTATTTAATTAGTTGCAAAAACAATTTAAAATGGTCTTTTTATCAAATTGATTAAGGAATAATTAAGGCAAACAAGTGACCATTCTGCCTCCTGTTTAGAAAAGGATTCAAGTTCTTTCACTTTTCTTCTTAGTTAATGTGATGCTTCTGTTTGTGTTTGCATGCAAATGATACGGGACAGTGTAACCCTGATTAGGTCTGGAGCCAGAAGAGACTGGTCTGACACCAGGAGTCCTGTAGTGATGCTGTTAATGCAAACATATCCTCATGACTGTGTGTTTATAATGTCACACTCTGTTTGCATTGCACTCATGTCTCAGAACTCACTGTGTGATCGGCCAGTGTTATTGAAGACAACACTGGGATTGGTTGAAATGCTTTTGGTGCCAAAAGTAGCAGATGTTTATACTGTAATGCCTTCTGCATTTAGCCTCACAATATACTGTATGCTGTTAGACTTTAATATGGTCAAATAATGTTGAATGCTAAGAAAAGATGACAAAGATGGATTTTTGAATGTGATAATTTATCATTATAATCAATACTACAGAAATATATGTTGTTTCTATTTGAATAAATACTGATTATTAGTTAGTTAATTAGTTAGTTAGTTAGTTTTTCCTCTCAATCTATATGTAATGGGTTACTTCACTTAATATGCATTTTAAATGGTGTGTAATGCAATGTGTATTTTACCATAATTTTGCAATTAATATAGGCCACTAAAGCTGTCAAGCCAATTTTGTTGCGATGAGGAAGTAGCCATCTGTCCATTCTTAGTTCAGTCATTTTATTTTGGCTTTGTGTATACACGCAGCTTAACATACAGTATAGCTAAGCATGCTGTGACCTGTAGCATGTGATATGTAACCTTAATGCCTGTACATACTGTACATACCAACCAACCATCAAGCAACTGACTAATGCCTCTCACCAATAACACACACACAACCTGTTGGCCATTTGTTTGTTTGCCATTTGCCAAAGTCATCTTTTAGGTGGCTATGCCTTTTCTTGTAAAGAGAAATGTAATATGTCATTTTGTCTATTCCCAAAATGTGCACACAATTTATACTGTTAACAAAACTGTAAAATGGTTAAATACAATGTAACAACGTCTTTGAGGTATACAATGTTTCAGTTTAGTACCGTGAAAAAACATGAACATGTCTTTTATAATGTACCTATAGATTTGTACTTTACATGCCTACAATGAACCTTTGGTAAAAGTAACCCACATCTTCTGGTGTTTAGTCAACACACACAGATCTCAGGAAGAGCCATCAGACAAATGCAGACTGTCCTTCTGGGCAACTGCCACATTATTCTTGTCACCTGTGCATAATGGAAGTGGAACAGGACGAGTCATCACTGCCTGTTGAGTATCCCGAGCCTCTCTCTGGGGACATACCTGAACTAAATAATGAGGAGGACCAGACCTCACCCAAAGGCAGCCCCAACCTGCTGCAGATGCTCAAGGCTTTAGAGAACAGACGACTGGCTCATCTGAACGGAGACAGAGCAGAGTCATCTGAAGCTTCAGCTACAGGGGTGGTTACTGAAGCACTGAAAACTGATATGGTAAGACTTTGACTTTAAAGATGTTCCAAAAGTCATTTCTGTGTGTAAGACTCCTCTAGACCTGGTGTGATTGTGCATATATTTAACCTGTTAATATTTCAGCATTACGTAGGCCTCTGTGAATGTTTGACAATACACCGCCACACGAATGATACATTTAACCCATTTAAGCTCACTGGTCACAAAAGAGAAAAGAAAATGATGTGTGTGTGAAGCTCCAGGTATGATTTTTCAGTATGTAGACTTAAGATCTGTAGTGTTTAGATACTGTATAGTTGCTAATACACTTGGTAATACTAACTAGCTCATTTTGTTTTTGTGGCTAGACCTTTAAGACAACTGTCACTCAATGTGCACCTGCCTTAAATTTGTGGCACCTCCTACAAGATATGCCACACCTGCCTGTGGCACCTGCCTCACTATTTGTAGCACCAGCTGCCTAACTTGCCACAACTTTGTCGCACTTGCCACAGTACGTGCCACAACTTTGTGGCACCTGTCACAAAATATACCGCCAACTTTTACACGTGCACAACTTTGAGGCTCCTGTCACAAGACATGCCACAACTTTGCAGCACCTGCTGTTTAACATGTTATCTAAACTAAAATGTATATTGTTGTAGTACGCAAGACCAGTCTAGGTCACAGGACCAGCCTTAAAGTATATGTAATAGGAATTTATAGGCTTTATAGGATACATGCCACATACCACAAGATACACCACTAAAGTCATTGGCTAAAATCCCACACTGAAAGGTTCTGTACTAGAGCGAGTACAATATATATTTACAGTCCATATTTAATATACTGTACAGCCTGTCCACGTGAGGATGTGTGTGATGTATTTAAAATACATGTAATAGATTACATAGATTTGTATGAAGGTAATTTTTCTTTTTCTTTTTTGTGATTGTTGGATCCAGTGGTTGTTAATGTTGTTATAGTGAGGAAAAGTACTAATGAAATGTATTCTGTGTCTCAGAATGAATCAGATAAGATATTCTAGTACTTGGATTACTTGACATGCTGTTGTTGTCCTATCATTATATAACTACCAGACAGATAACTTCTATATCCACTCCAGCAACAGTTCGCAGTAGACGTTTGTACTCTTTCATGTGATGTACTCGTCATCTGTTCACAGTGTCTTTGAATGCAACTCCTTTTCTCACATCATTGCCTTTTCTATGGCTATAGTGTCCATTTTCTTTTCTCTCTTGGTCATGGATGTACGTCCATGTTTGTGTGCTGCTGTATAGGCTGCATCCCCTCAGAGCAGAGTGCTTTACATCACCACACCACTTCACTGAGCTTTCACTTCATTACACTTTAACTTGTCAGAGGACACTGTCCCAGCTGTTTCCTCACAAAGACTTCACTTATTCCCACTTTTCTCACTCTCAGTCATTGTTACACCTGTCACCTGGTGCTATTATGTTCGTGGAGGGTGTGGCGTAACTTTGGGAACAGTCAGCTCCACTCTGCATTTGACAGTGTGTTAATAAGACTAAGGCAGCATGAGGAAGGTGTACAGTCTAGTGGGGATGGGTAAAACCAAGGGCCAGGAGGCAGTGCAGTCCATCTGTATCAAGGTATGGCTGCTTTTGACTTCTTCCTTTTTCTCTAGGCAATAGGCTTTTTACACTAAGTCTCTGGTACAGTGTGTGGTAAGCTGAACATAATAACTTCCATGCCAATAACTATCCAGGGTTGTTTTCATTTCTGTAATGTAACGCAAATGACAAAAAGAGTTACAAATTTTGCCTAGCTGAAACTTAAAATAGCATAAGCAAGTGCTGGACCCAGACATGTCCAAAGTCTGGCCCAGAGACCTAACAAAACAATTAGTAAGATTTTGGATTCTTTCCTCTAACTGCACCTTGTAATACTCATTATATTTATCATAACTTACTCCATGCATCATGGAGGTATAATTGTAGGCACACTCCCAGCTCGGAGAAGCAGACAGGAACATTGTCACAGGCTCTGTGTTTTGCACATTACTATTAATGTATCAGGCCATGTGTTGGATTAGGGATTTACCTGTAGAATGCATTAGAGTCAGGTTATAACAGCTCACATTGATCTTTTTTTACTTCCTCGTGTTTTTATTCCCTTTTTTAATACCGCTGTCTCACAACATTTAACAGATGATTATAATGATTGACTTTATTAAATATTTCTTATTTGATTGTTAAACAAAGCTATGGTCTTAAGTCCCGAGAGAAGTATTTATGATCATTATGTTAACTTTGATCGTGCTCCAAGTCAAAGCTTAACATCCTCAGCAGTTAAAGATTAATCATAGCGTGTGTTTGAAATGCAGCGAGTATGAATAAATACTCAAGTGTGTACATTTATTGCATTTGCTCAGATTGCGGCCCAGGAAAGACTGTAAGAAAAGTGCAATAGGGAGACAAGGCCAAATTAAAGACTTTGTGCCACATTTAAATGAACTATAAAAAAAATAAAATAAAAAAAAACATTGCCAAAATATGTAGGAAGGCAGGCATTATTTAGACCATCTAAGATACATACGATTAGACCACAAAAACATATAGTGCACATTTGGAATCACATTGTTATCAAATTTGCAATGCTAAAGAATCATGTAAAAATTCCTGGATTCTGACAATGATACGGATCCACACCAAAAATGTAGCATTTGTTCCTTTACCCCTAATTAGCCTGTTCTGTATAGTACAAGTGAATATGAAGTGAACATGATGACCCTTATGACTGTAGATGGATTGTGAAGAATCTAAGCTTTCATACCCTAAGCTTAGCATACCCATGTTGACTGAAGTTTAGCCATGATTATTTTTAACCTATACTTGGGTACAAACTATAGTGGAAAGAGCTTAGGTCCACTAACTCTCCTGTGTGGCACATGCCATGATCAACAAGTGTTGTTAGTTTGACTGTGTCTGGCAACCCACAGGGCCATTGAGTTCATTAGTGATTAGTTATTTCAGTCACATTAAATATAATCATGCATACAAATGTGCTTTGTATTACATATACAAATACAGCACATACAGTACATACAAAGGCAATAACATTTCAACTGAAGGTGTGGGCTAAAGCCACACTTTAGTACACCTACCATACCCACCTAATACATGTAACCTGTGATGTATTGAAAGAAATGTATCCCTTCATTTTTTGTCAGGAGATCACGCACACACACACACACACACCTAAGGCAGCACAATGGCAAAGTGGTTAGCACTCTCGCCTATATAACACGTTTTTGAGCAATAACTTTTTTTCTAAATTTATACATAAATAATGCTGTACTTGGAGTAGTAATTTTGTTTTGTTCACACATGTTCCTGTTGGCTGAGGCCGTACCCTTCTCAAGAGCTGAAAACACTTGCCTTTTGACTGAGGGGCCACACTGGGGCCAGCCTTTTTGCTGGGTGGTTTATGTGACATTGTGATGTAAACCGACTGGGACTTATTTTAAAAATAACTCTGATATCATCTTTGTAAACATGATAAACATATCTTACCCCTGTTATAATGCTAGAATAACTCCTGAAACAAATGTACAATATAATGTGTGAGTTTCATGAGGCATTTTGGACACTTCAGAGGGATGCCCACTAGAGGGCACAGATTCACAGTTACAGGGGCACTGGCCACCCCTGGCCAACCCCTAGAACCACCCTAGAAACTAGGAAGTACTCCTGTCTGTTTCTAAAGCCCATACACTGTCAGCACACTCATTCTGATAATTTCAGCTCTTAAATTGCTGTCACCAATAAGCAGTCAGCTCATTGATCTATCTGTTAGCACCATGTTGCTAATAGACATGCTAAATAGACATTTTATGCTCTGCCCATTCCCCTTCAGGAGAACAGGCACCTAATGCAAGCATTCTCTGCAAAGTGAAAGTAACAGCTCTGCAAGACATTTTCCATACATATACATTATTTTAAATTGTAAAAAGTGAAATACTAATGCAAAGGTGTCCAAAATTATTCAAAAAGCCTGAAAAAGGCCACTTTAATTCTATCTAAAACTAAACTAAACTAAAACTATCAAATGCCATGCACAGACTATTTGGTGCAGAATTCTTAGAATTCTTATGAATGCACTTTTTGAACAGGGCAGACCCATAACAAAGAACATAAGTCTACACTTCTGTATCACACATCATTTGGGAGATGCATGTTTTGGAACAATGTTGACCTTTGGTATCTTTGACAGTGCCAGGGGCCTCAGAGACTCAAGCAAAACCCAGATGACTATAAATTGAAAAAGTGTGGCCAAAATAGTGAACTCCCTACTTACTATGCAGAGATGAAACTAGATCTGATAGAGTCTGTTGTCTCCACAGCAAATACAAATAACCAACCAGAACCAAGAATTTGACAAACATCACACCACAACAGTCCACCGCTCTCTGTCCCACTCCTCCACAGAAAGCATCAGTTCAGGTACAAAACACAGACTTATACATAAATCAGCCTGGTGACATGCTAAAGTTGAGCTGTGCGAGTGTGTTGAGATTGCTGTGTTGAGATGTGCTTCTCTCTCATTTAACAGTGAACAGTGACAACACCGAGGATCACATCAGTCCCAGGAATGTTCTTCAGAAAACATCCAGAGGCTTGACAGACTTCTGCATCAAAAACATCAAACATGCCGAATCTGGGCGCAGAGAGATCAGACTGGCGGAGCAAGGTAAATGACATAAACGTTAGACAAAGGGTAGGGAAAAATAAAAATTGTGTGCGTTAATGGTGTGTGTTGTGGTTTGTCTGTCTGTGATATTTAGAAATGCCAGCGCTGATGGAGCTGAGGAAAAGAGCAGGTGGAGAGAGGCCCTTAGCTGGAGCCAAAATAGTGGGCTGTACACATATCACTGCACAGACAGCGGTAAAGATACACAGTCACATTAAAAGTTACCTTTTCTTGGTTCTTATCTGCAAAACTAGCATGACATACTTTAAGTCTTGAAGGCCTTCACTGAAAATCTGCATGCGATGTAAAGTACAGCACCTTTGTGGATAAGAATCTCAGTGTTTTTCTTGAAAAAAAAAAAAACAACATTATTCTTTTGGCAGTAAATTTCCATTATCAGGCCATTCCCAAAGACTATTTACTACACAGATTTTTTATAGACTGCAGCATTTTCAAAATATGAAATATGTTGCTTGAAAATGTGAAGGTGAGAAGCTTAGTTTAGTGTATTAGCAACATCTGGTGGTCAAAGTGTATATTGCAGTTACTGCTCCTCTCCTATAGGGGCACAATCAAACCCAGATGAAATAGGTCCAATGATAATTTCACTTTTTAAATCAAATTAATTTAGTTCATAAATGTCTCAAAGACTGCATGCTTCTAAAGTTTGTTCTCTTGGGGCAGATGTTAAGATGGACCAAACACCTAATTATTATGATATATTATTATTTTTTTGTATTCAACAGTGTACCACATTCTAAACACTGCCTGTGTTTATACTGTATGTCCATAGGTGCTGATTGAGACTCTGTGTGTGCTGGGCGCCCAGTGCCGCTGGGCAGCCTGTAACATCTTCTCCACTCAGAACAATGTGGCCGCAGCGCTCGCCGAAGGAAGTCAGATCACTTTACTTTATCTTGCTCTGCAAATGCATTTCAGTTTTCAGATTTGTAACTGCTTTTACTTTGTTACTTGAACAGGTATCGCAGTGTTTGCCTGGAGAGGAGAGTCTGAAGATGACTTCTGGTGGTGTATTGACAAATGTATCAGTGGAGCAAGTTGGCAACCCAACCTGGTATGAACAATAATGCATTATTCTGTCTAGTTTCAGCCAGTTATTATACACCTAAAACTAGGGGATGTTTTGTCATAAACAGGCATTGTTTATTGTTTCAATAAAACATTAATAGCATAAACTTTCGAAGGTAATGTTTTGTAAACAAACTTGACCATGCAGCTCACCCTTTAGAACCAACTGACAAGTAAAGGGTAAAACATAGTTTTTTTTGTGGCTGAAGGCTGCACCCCCAAAACATTAGGATCAGCTGCCTCTCTTCTGCTCTTCAGCCACTGTAGATAATCAAAGATGCTAGCATCCTAGCTGTGTTGGTTGTTAGTTGTTAATGCCAGTCTACTCCACCAGCTCACTCAACCACTAACTTAACTGGTGTCAATGAGAGCCTAAAATGCCAGCTATTGGGCTCTGATTGAACAACCAACAAAAATATATTTATAGAGATTGTACAATATTTGTATAGATTTTGGATGATGGAGGAGACCTGACCCACTGGATCCAGAAGAAATATCCAAGCATCTTCAAGCAGCTTAAAGGCATTGTGGAGGAGAGTGTTACAGGAGTTTATAGGTTAATACCTCAGTTCAAAATGAGTTCAAAATCATTCAATATCAAAAACTAATCATTAATCCTCCTAAACTGCCATTGTTCCTGTCTGCATTCCCAGGCTTCACCAACTGTCAAAAGCTGGCAGGCTGGCTGTCCCTGCAATGAATGTAAACGACTCAGTGATCAAGCAGAAGTTTGATAACCTCTACTGCTGCAAGGAGTCCATACTGGATGGGTAATGAAGCATGCTGTAAAGGTAAACACTAGAACACACTGGAGCACAATTCAGTCACGTCCTCAACAAGGCCCTCAATGTGTTTCAGGCTGAAACGAGCCACTGATGTGATGTTTGGAGGAAAGCAGGTGGTAGTTTGTGGATATGGTGAGGTCAGTTGTCTGTACAATGACTTATCAAAGGCACATTCAAATGCATGAGCACTTCAGCTGACTCTGGTGCTTCTTGCAGGTTGGTAAAGGCTGCTGTGCTGCTCTAAAGGCACTGAGTGCTGTTGTATATGTGACAGAAGTAGATCCCATTTGTGCACTTCAAGCTGCGTAAGAATGACAAGCTTTTTAATTACTTGGTCACTGAACAGGATAGAAGTGGTAACCACTGAATTTATTTAATAAATATATACAACTGTACTTATATTTCTTGAAATGCCACAAAATTACAACATACACTCTCATGCAGTGAACATTCTGTGATATTGGAGGTCAGATTTTTGCTAAACTCCATCTATCAGTATGAAATAATAGCTTCTCTGTTCATTTCAGCATGGACGGCTTTCAGAGTGATCAAACTGGGTGAAGTGGTCAGACAGGTGGACATGGTCATCACATGTACAGGTAGACTTTTAAAAATACTTATGTTTAATTCACTTTTTGCTTGGAGTCATTCCTTTACAGCACATGGCTTCTTCTTTGACCACAGGCAACAAAAACGTGGTGTTGAAGAAACATCTGGACAGAATGAAGAACCGCTGTATAGTGTGCAACATGGGACACTCCAACACTGAGATAGACCTGGTATAGGCAAATGTTTAAGTGTGGTCAGTGTGTGCTGTTACTTTCTGACCTGACCATGTTTACAGTGCTAATGTTCATGTCTTTTATTGTCAGGCAAGTTTACGCATGCCTGAGATGAGGTGGGTGAGAGTGCGCCCTCATGTGGACCATGTCATCTGGCCTGACGGGAAGAGGATCATCCTGCTGGCTGAGGTGATCACATTCTTATTACTGACGTTTTACTCACTAATACGTGGATATATACTATAGATAATATACCTAAGTTCTATATCTTGTTTATTGTCATTTTGATTACCTTGATTTGGAATTAGCACTGTTAAATTACCATGGGCTGCAAAAGGCGTTAGCATTAAATTATGTGTCTATTTGTATTTCCACAACTTTTTACAGATGAATTTTTACTCTGCAGGTACATTGGTAGCCTGTTAGAAAGGGTATGAAGGTACAGTCAGGTCCATAAGTATTTACACACTGACACAAGTTTTGTTATTTGAGCTTTTTACCAAAACATATTCAAAATACATTTCTATGATTAATATGTGCTTAACAAACAGACTCTCAGCTGTAGTTTGAGAGTATTTATAGCCAAATTAGAAGCACGGTTTAGGAATTACAGCTCTTTAAAGTAACCACCTCTTTTTCAAAAGTAATTGGACAGCTTCAAAAGTTGTTTCTTGAGCTGCATGGGCTATTTCCCTCAATAATCTGTGCAGGCTAAAGGTCTGGACTTGATTCCAGATGTTACATTTGCATTTGAAAGCTGTTGCTTTCAAATGCAACTCCCCATGGCAGTTAAAGTTCTTACTGAGCAGAAGCTAAACTGTGTTCTCAGGGTGAACTGTTAAACCTGAGCTGCTCCACAGTGCCCTCTTTGGTTCACTCCATCACTGTTACAACACAGGTCAGTTTTATCTGTCTGTCAGTGCCATCTCACTGCTGATACTTTATGGGTGTAATATCATAGTATCCCCTGTTTTAGGCACTTGCTCTTTTAGAGCTGTACAACTCCAGAGATGGGCGCTACAAACAGGATGTCTACCTGCTGCCCAAGAAGATGGGTGAGCCTCCATCATGTGCACATACATGTATACAGAGGTGGAACAAGTACTGCAATGCTGTACTTCAAAATAATATCACTCAAGAAGAAGAAAAGTCATCTGGACATGTTTTATCTATTATCACTTCTATATAAAAACTACTGAGAGTGCTAAGTTTTATACTCACTGGAGGGAGGAGTTACTCAAGTAGAAATAAAAGTATTCAATAAACGTAATAATTGAGTAATCATAAAAAAAATTAAGAGTATAGTTGCTTATGTTTAAAGTACTACAGCTACTATTAATGCTACTTCATGCTAGTAATTTGAATACTACCACTGCTGACTATTACTATTACTATTATTATTATTATTATTATTATTATTATTATTACTAGTAGTACTACAGCTGCTACACTATTACTATTATTATTACTACTACCAGTGCAACAACTAAGTACTATCACTGCTACTACCACTATTACTACTATCAATACCCACTTTGCCACCGAGGTTATAAAATACTTGAACTAATTCTACACATTTCCCCCAAGCATGTACTCAAAGATGTCCTCAGAAAGTCAGTGTTCTTAAAAATATATTTAGTGACTTACTTGAGCGCAGCAGTTCTGATGTTTCCCCGCTCTGTGTCTGTGCACTGACAGATGAGTTTGTGGCTAACCTGCACTTGCACTGCTTCGACGCTCACCTGACTGAGCTGACGGATGAACAGGCCAAGTACCTGGGCGTCTGTAAACAGGGGCCCTTCAAACCACACTACTACAGGTGACCCGAAGTACTGCACACAAAACATGTAAGAATGTTCAAGTTTAACTCACAGCAGTCATTTCCTAACAGGTATTAACTCACAAAAGGCGGGGGCTCTTCACTCGTGTTGGAGCTGCCTCAGATTTGCAGACAGAACAATGACGCCCTCTAAAGGCTGAAACTCTCCAAATCTGGACGTTGGGGAAAGTTAGAAGGGATACTCCAGTTTTTTGTTTGTTTGTTTTTGTAAATTTGTGTCTATGAGAATTTTAGACTAAAGCAATTTAGAAGACACTCCCAGTCTGGAGAAGCAGGCAGGAGCACTGACATGGGCTGGGCTACTAGGGGCCTAACTTCAGTAACAATGATCTTTTTTAGCGTCAAATATATTTAGATGCATTTTATATCTATGCTAATGCTAATAATGCTAGTAATAATTATGCAGTAATTTTTTTTCAAAACATGGTTATATTTCTACTCAGTTATAGTCACTCAAATTGATGTCCAGAGCAGTGTATAGTCTCATAATGAATGTGCCCACTAGAGGGCGTGATATTGGAACTATTGTTGTGAGCATTAGCTTCACAAGTGTCATTTAATTTGTGCCATTTGTTTATTTTGACCAAGCCTCTTCTATTTTCTCAATAATAAACACATATTTTAATGCAGACATTCTTTTTTACTTTGTAACTGAATTTAAGCTGCATTATTAATTCAATTCCAATTAATTTCGAATTTTATTTATATAGCCCAATATCACAACAGCAGTCACCTCAAAGGGCTTTACAAACAATTAGTCACAAAATCAAACATAAACACACAATCAGACACACAATCAGTGTCTAAAAATGCAAACTAGGCTACTGGAATCCTCCTCAAACATAATAGTAAGTCATACTTTCTATTGATGATACATTAATTGCAATAGAAAAAGATTACTTTATTCTGAATGCCATATGATTTGATTACAATGTGGTTGACTGAAATGCAGCCGTGTTTATTAGTCTGTAAGTGCTCCTCAGACTAGACTCCGTAAGTGGCATGTGCTCGACTCCATGTAATTAACTTCTAGGAAAATCCATTTGCTCATATAACGATCATTATCCAGGTTCCTCGATTGTGGCGTCCTGTCTCATGTACTCCTAAAAATACTGGGGATTACAGTAATCCAGACTGTGTCCCTTTAGATCCTTATTGGAGTGTACAGTGTGTCGTGAGAGCAGCAGGTGAGTCTGATCATGTGAACACAACACTGGGTGAACCTCTTGGCCTCTACTGTCTGATGTATATAGTAGGCTATACAAACACAATGCAAAAGAATGAACTGACTCTAAAGTTGTAATATACACTTTTAATGAGAAGATGCAAATGACCTTAACATACATGGAGAACAGACAGATAATCACACATTATACTGTAACATACAAGGCAAACTTATGAAGACTTCTTACTTCGTCTTCACACAGATGCTGTCATATGATGTGTGAGTGTTAAATCTTAAAGCTGTTTCTGGTGATAATGGTGCACACATTACAGACTGCAGTTTGGCACGTTATACTCGTTCTTTCTAGACATGGGAAAAGAGCTAAAGGGGTAAATTCAACAGAATGTAGTCTACAAAACCCTATAGAAATATAGGTAACACTTTACAATAGCTCACACTATAAAGCATTAGTTAGATATTAGTTAAGAGTTAGGAAGCAGTTAATTCATTATTTACAAAGCATTACTTCAACATATATAAACACATTGTAATTAATGTTTCCTTCTTAATAAGCTCATGTAAAACAGTGCAAACGTACTGTATAAACATTAGTGGTAATTCTGGATCTATAAACTGTATATTTATTCAATTATTGTGCGTTATTGCATTATTACTGCTTAATAGTTTTGAGATATTCTAAAGAGTTATAAAATATGATACATATGAACCTGCGCCAACAGTCTTGATGTTTTATGCCGAAACTGTCTTTTATTCCACATTGAACAATCCATAGGTATATATTGGTAAAATGCATTACTTTCTCGATGTTTTTCACTTGTGCCCACTTTTGTTTACAGGGGTGTTGAGTGTGCATTAGTACCTACCTGTCCAGCAACAGAATAAACCTGTATATGGCTTTTTAACTCCTGGGGAGAATGAGCCCCATATACAAATATAGCCCTGCCTAAGTTTTACTGACTGATATAATGATACCAGGGTATTTCAAACAGCATCGCTGTAACAAATTCAACAATTTTAATTTTAACAATTTTCAACTATAGGCCTTAAGTGGGGTACACTCTGAGCAGTGGCCAGTTAGTTGCAGGACTGACACAGAGACTCAGATTCATTCACTAGAGACAATTCAGAGTCACTAATTCACCTAACACATGCATGTCTTTGGACAGCGGGAGGAGAGGACCCACAGTAACACAGGGAGGACATACAGACTCAATCCAGAAAGATTGCATCTAGAACACACAACCTCTTTGCTGGGAAGTAGGAATGCTGACCACTCTGCCGCCAAGCACCCCTTAATTTTAAATCTTCATGCAAAATGTGTGCGTTCAAGCAGAGAACAGTTCTTGTGTATTAGCAGTAGCACAGTCTATAGGGGGGGAGGGTGCATGTGTCCGGGGGCAACCTGCTCGTAATCCATTGGTCAGCGGTGCACAGGACAATGACAGATGGTGCATGTGGCCCTTCGAGCGTCCGATTAAGGCAGTTTTAGTGAGTATTGAGACGTATGAGTGAGTATATCTCCTCCCACAGTGAGGGATTCTTCCTAAAGAGCTTTGGTGCCTTCCCTGACTCACTCCAGCCTCTAATCACTTGTACCAGCTGTCAGAGGCTACTCTGGCACCACTTAACCTCACATTGTCTGCACTGGGCCATAATGCACTCTCACAACGTTATGGAGGAAATATGATGAACGCATTAGTAAGGTATCCGATCAAGAGCTGTAGTACACGTTATAAATAGAGATAGGAATCTGATCTATTTTATAAATGCTTCGAAATTCAAAAGACAATAGGAGCCACTTTTTCTCAGTATTAGGACTAACTAGCATACAAAATATCTCTCTAGTTGTGTTTATCAGTACTTTTAACTGTAGTTCAAAATGATCCAAACTTACTAACTAAAACTTTGCTGAATGAACATCATTTTTTTATTTTTTATTTTTACATTGTATTGTATTTTCACATTGCATTTTGTGGCCCTGGACATTTATCCTTTATTCAAACAGCAATTTGCAATAAATGCATACTTTTAGATTTGTTGAAAAGATATAGGGCAGAAATGCTGACCCAGAGACCAAGTTAAATTCACTCTAACACACTTTTGGTTATCTCATACTGTTATGCAAACCACTGCCTAAAAACAGTGTTTCTTTGAATATAGCTGTAAAGCAAATGCCCTCTGTTTATATTTGTTTTACTATGTTATTTAAATAGGGATGTTAGTGTTTAGCCAATCACAGGGCACCAAGCAAATTTAATAAAAAAAGTTCAGGCAAACTTGAATTTGTTTTTAAATAATTGCAAATCACCAAAAAAGAAGAGGGTATGAAAGCTAAGGAATAGTCCCAGGGAAGCACTTTTATTCTTATTTTTATGTTTATCCTACACAAAAGATATATAAGGCTTTTTGGAACAATCTGAACTGTTACATTTGTTCTTACACCTGCCAAAAAAGGGCAAGCTGAGCACAGCTAGAGGGAAATCACACTTTTCTTTGGCCACTATCCATTCTTAAACAAAAGCATCATTGAGGACTTTTGTTTAGAAAAACCTGAAACTGAATTGTTCATTACACTTAATCCATTTTTTATCCCAGCCAGTCCCTTTTTACCTTTAGGACTACCATAGCTGTTCACATTGCTATTGCGCTTTTGTCATCACCTAAAAGGATATAAAACTACATTTTAATTTTTTTTCTTTGCTGATTTAAAAAAAACAAAAACAAAAAAACAATTATACAAATACCACATTACATAAAACTAAATGTTAAGTAAATAGAATCATAGAATACAAATTAGCACTATGACCTTGATTAGAACAACTGTCCATTGACCTCGTCTTATTTTTGATCTTGTCAGCACCTTTTCTCAATCTTGACCAACCATGAACACAACTAAACTGCTGCTTTCATGACCAAACGTGATTGATTTATTGACCAGGAAGAGTAATGGTCAACCTAATGCTTAATGGACTGCATATAGATTTATGGGTCAGTCTGGAGTTCCCTTTGGGCCATACCTTCAATGTCTAAAGATGCCTCTGTAATGTCACAGCGACCCAGCAAGACATCCGACCTCCGAAACACATCTATTATTTCTAACAAGATAGGATGAATGCTGTTCCGGGGTTGGGTTCTCGGGTTACTCTGAGCTGAATCTGACGACGCATCTGTGTTCTGAAACTGCAGGAAGTCTAAGGAGGGATTGTTATTTTAGGACCCCTCTCTCTACTTCATGCAGTCACTCACTAAGTCGGAGTTGAGGATGTAAAAAAAGTTGGGATTGGATGCAAAAAAAAAAAAAAAAAAAGAAAAAAGGTGGATGGTTCTCTCGGTCAGTTGTTGGCAAGTCTAGAACCACCGGATCCTCTCAGCCCACCAGAGTGAGTTCTACCATTGCCAAACACTGTGGGAGAGCTACACCGGGGTCACTCACTACCGATACATGGTTCAAGTTACACGGTATCTCGCTTCCATGGCAACCGGTGACACCCGAGGAGGACTGGTACCATCGATCACATTTCAAATACCGAGATAACAGATACAGTGTTATAGATCTATTGATGTCATCGCACAGCTGAGAGTCCCATCCTGTCCCATATTGGCACTACACATGATTGCTCAAAGGAGGAGAACAAAGCAAAAATGTGCTAGTGCCAAACTGGGCAAAGAAGATTACATCAGCAGATTAGATGGACAGTAGTGGTGGGGAGGCTCTGATCTAAAGTATGTGAAGATATAGGCAGTGTGGATCTGTCTCTACTCTGTTTATGGCCCTTTGGTAATTCACTGAGAATGTGCCGTGACAGTGAATTCTACCAGTGCCATACACAGAACAGGAGGAGTAAAGGAGACCGTATAGAGTCTTATGAACTGCCATTCTACAACATTTAACCGTTTAGCTTCTGTGTTACACAAAATCATTTTTAAAAACGACCCTTGGGGAGACAGAGGCACAGGAGGTTAAGCAGGTTGCCCATTAGCTCTTCTAACTGGAGGGTGGTGGTTCCATTCCTGCTCTGATCAGGTGCATACTGTCATTGCGTCTTTGGGCAAGACACATCAGCCACATGGCCTACTCTAGTCACAGTATGTGGCGGGTTGCAGCAGGAATGGGCATATTGCATAATTAGGCCAAAAAAAAAAAAAAAAAAAAAAAAAAAAAAATGCCAATCCAACCATTCCATCTCCTGCAATATACAAAACCTGTAGCATGAAGTCCCAAGCCTATAGCTCAAGGTTTTTATCAGTATGTTTTGAGGAGTTTGGTGGTAGTCTCCATCAGAGCCGCCCATCCTGTAAACCTCCAGTGGAGGAGCAGCCCTTGTGCATAGATTGATTCTGGCTGCGTGGAATGATGTGCTAAGTGATTTTTGAGATGCTCCAAATGGGTCCCAAAGCAGGGCTCATCTTCCCTGTTTCCGGGAGAGATCAATAGAGTAAAAAGCTTGGGAGAGAGGTGGAGAGACGGGCAATATAAGCACAAAGCTACTTCATACACACATTTGTTTTTTTGTTTTTACCACCAATTTGAAGTTAATTAAGTTAATTATAATGTAGTCCTGTGTTAATGTCTAAGACCCATAATGGTAAAAAGCAAACAATGCTTTTATAAATGATGTTACTGAACCCATTAAATTTTCACAGTGTATAGAACCATGGCTAGAGCTTACTATTAAAAAAAGATCCCATAAATGTACCTTGTAAGCATCTAAAAGTTAAAGATGTTATTCAAGTTCTTACCTTTTAAAAATACCAAGAAGCAAAAACACAATGATTGTAGGAGGAAAAAACATCCAGTAACCTAAGGTAAAACATCCAACTGGTCTAACTGTTGTGGCTACATTCACTTGTCTATTCTAAATAAAGCAAAGCATCTACTTTTGACTCCCTTCTATAGAGTCCTTTACTGTCCACGTCTGTTGCCTTGCCTATTCTTCCCTTGTCTGGTCTGAATGTACAACCGAGGATTTTCTAGTGCACAGGTAATTAGTTGGTAAGCATCTTAACCCACTGGCAGAATAGTAATCCAAAGCACTCTCTTCCTCCTCCCTCCCTCCATAGTCCTCACACTTACCAGGCCTGGGCAGTGTGCGCAAGGTACAGTGTCTGCTGCGCTTTTACGCACAGGACGCACAGTGCAGCTACGTAAGGCCGAACAACTTTGAAGGTTATAATGGGTAGATCAAACCTTTCCTTCACTCCGTACTATTAATTACAACTTGTAGGAATACGATTTTATACACATGACTATTTTGTATTGTTTTCGTTGGCGCATTATTTTTTGGTAGTTAGCTTTCTAGTTTTGACATTGCAGAACTATTAATGAACATCTACTGAATTTTCGTTTAAAAGTGCCTGAACATTAGCAAAAAGACAATACATATTTTCTTGAACACATTTGTCAGTCCTTGTTTTAAAGTACTTAAATACTATTAATTATAATAATAAATCAAGTTTTTCGTGTTTAAAAGAAGGCACTGTCATCTTTAACGTTCTAAATATACAGTAAAACAATTAAAACATAGTAGGATATTAATCTAAGACTTAATGTAGTTCATAAAAACAAAATTCAAGTTGTTGGGCACAGGACTTACCAGCTTCCCGGGTGTGGCACGGCATCCAGTTGCAGTTCTCCTCCTCCTCTCCTTCTCCGCCCGGGACAAACTTCCCCAATGCTTCAAGCCTCCTCAAACCCTGGTTTTATAGCCACCACAGCTCCTTCCGGGGGTTCATTTACCTGCTGCCAGGCCTCTATTAGACAGATTGCAGGTGGAAAAAGAAGCATCATCCTTTCAGGTGATGGGAGTTCGCCGGAGTGGGAAAGAAAGGTTTGGGGTTACAAAAGTTGCCAGTGAAATCCAGCCGCGCAACCCTTTGTCCCGGGCATACATTATGAAGGAGGCGCAGCCGGTCAGTGGCGTCTCATCTCCTCCACTTACCGTCAAATAACTTCACTCCTCACCTGCTGTACCGCTTCATATGGCTAATTACTGGAAGAGCCCACTATGACGCATCCATATTAGTAGCTCCCATGTTGTTCCCCATTTCAGATTATCCAAAAAAGTCATCAATCGACTTTTTCGCGTTTATATGCTACAAATACTCACTGTAAACCCAATTCACTAAATAAGTAACTACAATATGAGATTTTCCTATCTACAATCTTCATTATTTTGAAGTCTTTGGTGCGTTTCTGGTCGTGGCCTTCTGTCCAACCACGGGCCAAAATTAATCTGATGAAACTGGAAACCTGAAGGCACCCAGAGAGACGCGGCACACGCACGTGAATAATTCATTAGACGATCATACTGTCTGTTAAAGGGCGTCATCGTTTCAGCGCGCAGCAGATCATGTGACTCTGAAAGCCTCCATTTACTCCGTTCATTCATAGCTAAAAGTGCATAAAGGCCTGTAATAACAACTTGCAACTTTACTTTTAATCTGTGAAGGTCGTTCCAGGCGCACTGACGGCGTGTAAATTTACAAACCTTTAATTGGTATTTTTTTTGCGCATTGAATCGCTTCGAATCAACACAAAAAAGTCCACTTCTAGTTCTCTATATTTTTTGGAAAGGCCATCTACTCTAGATGAGAATAAGCAACACTATCATCTAGCGGACGAATAGAGGAACTACAGCCCTTTGATGTAGAAGAGAAAAATAAGATCTGATGTATTGATGTATTGACGAGTCTAATGGGGCAGTACCAACTTACAGTTGTTCTGCACCACTCTGCATTAGAAATGTTTAGTATGTGTAGTATGTCGGCTATTACGTGATATTATTTTCTCAATATATAGTAGGCTATTTAAATATCATTAGACACTGAAGCATTTTTAAGTACTTAAAAATACTGCCCTACATTACAATACTTGATTTAATCTCTGCAGCGGAACTCCTGTCTGCTTTTCCAAACCAGAAATGCAACATAAATTGTCTGTGCAATAGTATTCATATAAATATGTAAGAAAAATACTAACCTCCACCTATTAAGACATGAGCTCTTCAGTAACATTTTATAGTTTGAGATCTTGACACCAGTTACAATATTTTTATTCACTTCTTCAAGTTACAAGGGAAGCACATTTATTTATTTTTTGCCATTTAAAAATCATGGATGTTGTGATTTGTATCCTGGGAGTATAGGGCTTAAAAGATAAAAATAAAAACATTCAAACTAATTATAGTCATCAAATAAATGTCTTGTCAATAAAAATACTTAATACAATGATAAACCCAGATAGTTACAGACAACAAAACTGGACACAGACAGTTGTTTTTTTTCTTGCAAAATACATTTTCCTTAAAGTAAGGTTAAGTGGGACGTCCTGTTGTCCAAAGGATATCCCTTTTGGTTAATGGGGTTAAATTAAAGACTTTTGTACTAGTTTAACAAATGCGTCATGTCAAACACCTGTGACATACTTATTTTACCAAAACTTATCTCCAGCCTTTCACCATCATCATGGAAGATACTGTTAATAATTGTAAAGGGATTAGTTCCGTTTTCAATTTGTTTTCTTTCTCCAAACATGAAGAAATACTCTCAGGATTAAGAACTAAGATTCTTTCCTTTGTCACAAAAATAACATAACACTAATGTATTCATAATGCAAGGAGTTTATGCTCTTTGCTTTTACTGGGATTTCAACCTATTAATCTGACCAAACTTACCAGTAAACATTAATCTGTTAACTACTTTCTTTTTTTTCCAGTGTGAAACACATCCACTAAAAGCAACACAAATGTTGGAGAACTAGACAAATGCATATACGCTGTCTTCTCATACTGAAAAGAACTAAATTAAATCCAAATGCCAATGTAGTGAGAGGAACCATAATATTCTTTCCTCAATCAAATCTATTATTTTTAAGATTATGGGATTAATAAAACAGTCTGGAGTTCAATTAGAGTTTGGTCCCACCATTTGGAAAGCAACAGATGTTAACAGTTTGTAAAAGTAAAAAAAAAAAAAAAAAAAGCTACAACATTGAAACAAAGAGCACTTCTATCTGACTGATGACAAAGATGGCTGCATATTTGCATATCAGGGGGCAGGGGTGCAATGTTCTTTGGAGAATTTGAGTTAACAAAGTCATCCCATAAACAAAGAGGGATAAGTCATCTTTACAAGACATTTTATTTTCCAAACTAGAGTGTCATAGAAGTATTAAACCATATATTTTGACTTACCACCTGCAAAAAGAACTAACTATCCCTACGCAAGTCAAACACCTATTATAGTTCAACACAGGCAATAGGCAAAGATAATAAGTTTAACAATTCAACAATGGCCTGGAGAAAAAAGCCTGGGACCAACAGCAAACCCACACAAGCCCGGCTCACAGGTGTCTTCCCCATGTCCACAAAGCCTACACAATTTCACTTCTGTGTCATGCCACAATATACAAAGATACTCAAAATGACAAAGACTTTCCTAAAACGGAGAGGAAGGGGAGGAGATAGGTGTTGAAAGCATTAAATCTGACCCTTCCCATCTAGTTCAACACTTAATGATGTGATTCTCCCTGAATTTTATTCATGTAACACACTGCAGAGTCTGTGACACCTGGTGGGGATGCCTCATAGTGTGTGGAGTCAGCAGGTTTGCACAGAGGGCAAATCTTGGCAGAAAAAAACATCTGAAAAAACATTGCATGGATATGACTGCACTGTGGCCGTCAGCTCTTTTTTCTCCTCAGAGGTGATGATTGTAATGGCCATTCAGTAAAAATTTGTGGGGAAAATGTTGCAAAAAATAATAGTGGGACATTGAAAATGGAAATCCGTAGTTATTTTAGCACTGAAGAAACATGGATTGTCACCCTGCAGTCCAGAAAAAAAAGTCTGCTAATGTAGTAAGAAAAATCTACATATGTTGGAAACAGAAGAGGCAGTGAGATGTGGCTGGCCTGTGAAACCAAATGAGTGTAAACAGTCAAGTTGTGTGTCAGTGGCACACAGGAACTGGTCCCACAGTTCCTCGCTCACCACTGGTCCCACTGCTGGTGCAGCATGAAAGCCTGAACAAGGCCCGAAGCCACAGAGCATCATGGAAATGAATGGCTCCATTCTAATCTAAGCAGGCTCTCAAAGAGAAGAGAGTTGGGAGGCAAGTGGTCATGAGTTGATAAACAGTATTTCGCAATAGCATACTGCAAATCCTTGTGAAGGCATAAAAATCCTTGTGTTGTTGTAAAAAATAGTCTTAAATATGAATATAGTACTGAGTTTCTGCTTGAGTCTGTTGTGTGTTGAAGAAGACCGGCTCTCCCCATTCACTACAACTCCATATCCTGAGCCTCGTCCTCAGAAAAGTCTGACATAGAGCTCTCAGATGACGAGTCGCCCCCTTCCTCCTCCTGCTCCTTTAGAGCCTCCTCTGTGGCGTATTTCTGGATGTACTCTGAAACACACACAAAACTCTTAAACACCAACAGTGACTAGTGCTTTTTTAAAAGTTACCACTCTTTAAGTCTGCCAGTAGTTCTACTACCTTTGATTTTGTGCTTATAATCCTCTGGTCGGTGCAGGTACATGGCTGCTGCGTCTCCGTTTAAAGGATCAATGGGATTGGGATAAGCAAGAAGCTGAGGCAGGAACATGTCAAAGATGTTTGTGAGATCTGAAGAAATTTAGCAGAGAACAGATTAATACGCCATGAAATATGCACAGTATTCGCTCTGCCAGTCTTTTAATGGTTGAAGCAGCTGGCAAATTGCCCACAAGAGGTCTTCACTGTCTGGCCTGTGGCTAAAACAACATGAATAACAAAACTTGTGTTTCACAAATCTAATGACATTATCAGAATAATCTCATGCTGTAATATATTTCAAAAGACAAAAAACAGCAATATTAAAACAAAGTAGATCTCTGTCTCTGCCAAGTCTCTGATTAAATCACCCTCTATTTATTGCTACTATAATGACATGTTAATGCGGAGAATGATTTGAGCCACATGCACAGTATGACCTCAATATAAGCCATAAAGACTAAGCAGAATAAACCTGAGGTGCACATTTTGTCCAACACTGCATGTTAGAGTCATGATATCCTTCCTGTGTGTTGCACTATAAACCATACAAAGTGACCCAAGACTTCGACCTACCGTAAAGGGCTGTCCATGTCTGGTTTATAACATCGAGACATACTGTTCCTGATCTGAAAAAAAAAAAAAAAACTCAATAAATACAGCTTTTACAGACACAAAAACATAACCACAATAAAAATCTGAATAAAGATTACTCACGCTTCATCAATGTTGGGGTGAAAAATTTTATTCATAAACCCTAAAATTGCAAAGATACAATTTATTATTTAAAAGGAGATTAAATATTATTTTAAAGTTGGAGCTCACTCAGTCTTTACGCAAACTGAGAAAAAATAATTTCATACCTATGGATGGTGATTTGAAAGGATATTTATCTGGTAAGTCTACCCGAACCTTCCATACACCACCTTCATATGGAGCTGAAACCAACATAAGTCAGAGTGGGTTCATATATTTTAGAACACTGATGGGTGTTTAATTGCAGATGTTACTCACTTCCTTTTGGCCCATGGAACTTGACCACAAACTCGTTAAGTCCACTGAGGATGGTGACCTCATGTTGGCTCTCGATGCTGCATAGTGGTCAAGGAGAAATAGACGGGAAGTGGGAAGGTAGGCAGCAATAGCTAAATTGTATAAAGTGAATGGAAATATACATCGGCTGAAGACAGACAATTTATCACAACAATAAATGATAATTTAACTCATTAAATAAAAGGGTCGAGACTCGGGGAATACCAGGTTCTTCTGGCAATCTGGTTATTGTGAGAAGGGTTAGGAAACTTTACTAAGCAATTCTAAAGTATTTTGTAATTTTAGATCCATGCATTATGGACCATTTCACCAACTGGTGTGCAGCGTCTTATGAAAAAACAACATTGATCAAAACAACCAAATTTCCTCCGATAGGATTCACCTTATTAAAATAAGGAGGGTAAGCATATTACATTTTTAATATTGAAAAGGCAATTCATGCAGCCCTACTTTAAATACTTTACAATTTTAGGCTTTGTATGTAAAAAAAAATTGTCTTTCTGAACGTGTCAAGACTTGGAAAAAGAGGATCAATTTCAAAGATTTCAGACAAGATTGTTAAATTGTCAACAAATAAATAATTACCCAACTGTTCTCAACAATGAACAATTCAGTACTAGACTGAAAACACATGCCACTAGGTAACTTTTGAATTAACATAACACAGAACTCATCATCATTGCTCATTTAAAAATGCTGCAGGTGTAACTGAGCTGCAGGACCTGGTGACTTGGGTGGAGAGGATGTGTCATAACCACAGCGTGTGTTGACAGAAAAAAGCACAAGACTGAGTCAACTCTGACGGTGACAGAGAGCTTCAGCATATTCTGGCACTTTGTGAATGTGACACTATGACAGATGGTAAAAACACACTCGCAAAAAAAAAAAAAAAAAATCTGTGACAGCCTGTTTCATCATCTTGTCTTAAATCCTACTGTCATCCATTTTAACAAAAGTTTTCAACCCAGCAAGCTAAAATATGAACTCTGGTAGATGATATAAATAAAAGCTTTTACAGTTGTCATCTTGCACACTAAAATGCATCTTTCTGTTAAGCCATTCCCCAAGGGTTATCCATAGAAACTCAAGCACCAACAGCATATGCTCACTCAAGAGTAATGTAACTACTCAAGGGGAAATCTTTCTTTGGACAACCATTTATTGCCATAAAAATGTGACCTTGGATGTGTACTTAGAATTTATGTAAAAATCTATCACAGCTATGACTTAAAAACATGTCAAGAAGATCTAAATACCGCCAAAATAAAAACAAAAATCTACACAACTAAGTTTTAAGTTGATCATCAAATCACTCAGTTTAAAAAGTAGTATTAACGCACACTAAAAAATCTCAGAAAAGGTTTGCTTGTATTATTGATGTGATGTGCTACAGGCTTTTAGTTTGTGTGGTGCTATTAGCGTGGGACAAACATGTTCAGCCTGCCTCTCAGAGGCCTGAGTACACTGCTCTGTCCCTGCTTGCACTGGATGTTCCCAGCCCCCATCGCTGCATGTGGCTCTACAGCACGCTTGTTGTTCAGATCAGCTGTGTGTGAAGCTCCGCCCTGCGCCTTGTTCCGGATGGTAACAGCCCGACCAATCAGGACACAGCATCTTAGCTGCAGGACAAAAACAAAACAATTCACCTCACGCTGTCAGAAAACCTTTTTTCTTAAATTCTATTGACAGACCCGAAAATCAAGTAAAATATCAATGGAAGTTACTGTTAAAACTCAACAAGGGTGACTTTATAATGGTGACGAGCTTGTAATGTTTTATTAAGTCTTCAGGAGAATAAGAAAATCATGGCTATACATTTAAAATTCGACTCAATATTCTAAAAATTCAATTGAAATGGACCCTGTAGGCCTAATCAGTTTTAAGAAGATAATAACAGGTGACGTTGGATGATGATTAAAAGGTGTTATTGTTGTAACGAGCTAAAATATTTTAGAAAAACAACGGTGTTGTTTATTAGTGTGCTAATTAGTTGCTTTGAGAGCTTTTGTATTTTAACTGAAATAAAAATACACATCAAGTAAAATAAAGCATACTACATTTAGACAATGTTGCAGTTTAATGTAACAGTAGAAGTATTACAGTTTCAGTCCATATAACTAACTGTGCTAAGGCTACATCAGCTCTGTTTGTTCTCTGTTAGCGTTAGCGTGCTAAAACAACTAGCCTATTAATGTTAAACCGCAGATACATTCTGTGACACATTTACTATATACTATACTGTTAAATATCCTTCGGTCAGCGCTGCTTTTGTGTTGTCAGTCAGGTATATCCACAAATATAGGATAATAAGCTAACAAACCATCTCCCCTACGCTAAAGCTAACAGTGTTCAAAGCTAACAGAGTTATTAGCCTCTGTTGAATTGCGACATTTTGAGTTGGCTAATTCCACAATGATTCAAACAACAAACAAGTGTTACCGTGGAAATGTACAAGTGAGCTAGCTCTAGCTCATGCTAATGCAAGTTAGTTCAGACACAGCGTTAATGTAGCTTCCTCCTGTAACTCGACAACGAGCTAATGTCTGGCAAACCAAAGGTTAAACACAACCCCAATTAGTTAATAAAACAGAGATATTTAGTGTTAGCCTCACTTTTCATAAAAACTATCAGTCAATCTTACAGGGTTAATGCTTATAAACGATCCACCCGAACAGTAACGTTAGTCATTAAAAACTAACCCAGGACAGCTGACAAACCTCATTACAAAAGACTTGTGTCGATTTGGCTTGGTATTTCAGCTTGTTTATGTTCTGTGAAGGATACAGTTTCACCACGTCGGTATCCATTCGCCTCTTGCCCGGACTTGGAGACGACATTTTTGTATTCCTTTCAGAAGTGATCTAAAAATACTGCGGCGGATCGGCTACCTCAACCCTTCAGCTGCCAAAAATCTACAGTTCCTACTGACTGTATCAACAGTCTCCCCACACTGTCCGAGGACAAAACCCTGGCTTTAACATCGCCCACTTTTTGCTCCCCTGACCACCTCCACCTCTGTCCTGAAGATTGTGCCAGTGACATCAACCTCAGCGACCAGACCAGACTGAGCAGAGGAGGGGCTGCGCTCTAGAAATACTACGCACAGACACTACAGCTGCTTATGAAACTGATTTCTCAAGGTGCTTTCAACTGCCACGACCATCCCTGAGCAAATAAATAGTACATAAAAACACACATTTACTATATCAGTTTAATTCACAAATGAAACGATCAAACAATGTCATACGCAGAAAGTCCAGCTCATCTAGATCTTCTGGATCTACGGTGAAATAACTTTGCCAAGCATGTGCATTTGGCCGAACTTGTTTCTTCTCAACAGCTCCACAAGCGTCCATCCTTTTGAATGATACAAAACCTCAAATAGAGTCAGAGAGTAAGTATGTTTGATTATCATAGTTTGTAGAATACTAATCATGAATTTCTAACTTTTGGAGACCGGTCCCGTTTCCATAGTTTTTTTTTTTTTTTTTTTATTAAATTTGAACTAAGATATTTACATTTGATTATTACGTGAAACTTTTAATATTATTTTGGATATTATGCAAGATTAATGAATGTGGTTAGTTGTTATTTTCCTTCATGTCCATAGCATAGGCCCATAGCCTATGTCTGCAACAGCTGTGTATAAAACTTTAATGGGTAATTTAAATTCAGTGGCCTTTTGTGTTATGATTAGCTTTTATTTTAAAGCTTTAAATCTTTTGCATTTTATTTAGAAACCAGAGCTCATCAGTCAAACTATTCAACAAACCATTAATTAATACAGAAAGTTTTAGTTCTAGAACCCTATTTGATTATTGAGTAGATTATTGGAAAAAGTAGTGACCTATTGCCTGTTCTGTGTAATCCCATTAACTCAGATATATCTCATATCTTGTGTACTCTTGGTTCCAGTTGTTCCATATCCTGTGTATAATTTTTACAGAGGATTTTTCTTGATTCATATAAAGATTTCAATGAACTGCAAAAATAGAAGGCCATATACCCCAGCCCACCACTCTCATCAGACCTGCTGCACCCAACACAATCCCTTTGCTGCTGTTACTCCCCACTGCCCCCCCGGTGAGCCAGCTGTTTCACAGAGAGAAAATCTGATGAAACTAGTCCAGTCCAAAGACCTGAGTCCACTGATAAACTGTCCCATTCCAAATAAATCCTATCATCACAAGAATAAATCATCACTGGCCTATAGCTTTAACACAATGTAGACCTGAAGGACTTCACAGCACACCTACTGAAGGTTTATGTGAACAGTTAAGAAAAAGTCAGTCAGACAAAATAAGACTTATGGCACTGTTTGTGGTGAATGTGTCTCCTGCCAATTGTCAGCAGTTAGGCACCCTGGTTGACAGAAGCCAGCAGGTGAGATTGGAACAGGTCACAGACAGTCAGATGTTCTCCACTTCTTTTCTCCTTCTACACAAATAACTGCACTTTCACCATTTCATGGACCTGAAATCCTGAAGTCTGTAGATGGCACCAGTGTTATATTGGTCTGCTTATGGCTTTGAGGTGGCTTGTGTCAAAGTGTACAACCTGGAACTCAAGGCCCCTAAAACAGTAGACATGTTCCACCATTTTGAGCAGCCCTGTGTCAACTGTGCATGAAACACCATGTTTATTGTTCTTAAATAGAGAATTTCGGCAAAAATATAATTTATTTATTTAATAGTCTAATCATTTTCAATTGACATGCTATTTTTACAATTTATTTTTAGAACTATAACCCTAATTTATTTATTTTTTTTTGCCTCAAATGACTATAAACTTTTATAGTTTTTTATATTTGTTTTATTATTACTCTATCGTTATAAACTGACGAGATTAAGGTACTTGTATGTTAAAAAATATATTATAATATTTGGCTAATCAAGATGTTTCTGAATTAGCGTTTTAGTGAAACCGTAAACACCGGAAGTCGACATGGCTCTTGAACGCAGCATGGTCATCCTGACTCCTGATTGGTCACAGAGCACATTTGGCTGTGACGCTCAGTGCAGGTGTGGGCACTTTGGAGTTGGGTCTTTTTTTTTTTTTCTTTTTCTTTTTTTTTTTTTACTTTTAGTCTAACTTTACGTGCCTGCCCCGATATTTAGTCAGACCAACCTAGGTTAGAGCCGTCTCTTCTCCGAGTCATTTATCGAAATGTCTTCGGCTGAACATAATTCAACATCTAGTTTGCTAAATAAGTTTGAAAAACTGTCATGGAGGCCCTCCATCCGAGATTCAGGTTTGTAAACAAAAGCGTTATTCTACAAAGGCAAGCACACGGTCAGTATTATGACCACTGGTGTATTCACAGCAAACCGCGTTGTCTAGCGTCGTCATATTGTTCCACTCAGGACTGTGCATTTGTTTTAATTTGGTTGGAGAAGTGCATGATGCTAGCTTTGTTTGTCGCAAGAGGACGCAGGACAGAGGCTAGCTAACATAGCTACGGAAGCTCAAACATTTTAAAGAAGCGAGTGGTAACAATGCGAACCATACTAATTGTAATTTTATCAGTTTAATTAGTATTTTATGAAAACTGTAAAGACAAGAGAAAATAAAACAGATGGCTAAATGTGGACTGAAATGCCCCTTGTTAGCAGTGTCCTCAATGCACCGACTACGCTGTCCTCATGAGCCAGTGTTAATGAAATGAATGTTTTAATATTTTTGTCAGGCTCCAAAAAGCGTGCACGATGGCTCCAGGCTCGACGCCTTTTCTCCCCTTCATGTCCCAACCTGAGGATCCCCAACAGATTTTTAAGAGAAGGTGCTAAATTGTCACGCCTGTGTTTAAGATTGTAGTAAACTCAATAAATCTCTTAACGTACACTTTTATTCCTTACAGGACAGTTCGTACCTCCTGCGAGAAGTGGGCATCGCTGTGTTGCAGACAGCACTAACCTGTATGTGTTTGGAGGTTACAACCCAGACTTTGAGGAGGCTGGTGGTTCAGAAAATGAAGACTACCCTCTTTTCAGAGAGCTTTGGCGGTTTCACTTTGCAACTGGTTCCTGGCAGCAAGTCCGCACAGAGGGTTACATGCCCACAGAGTTAGCCTCTATGTCAGGTATAAAGTTCTACCACTGATTGATTAAAATCATATATTAAAATCTTGTCTAACCCCAGGTAAATGCATAATCTTAAATAAATAAATTTAAGTGACTAAAGTTGGAAATTAATAAATTTTAAGCTAAAAAGGAAGCAAAGTGACATGTACTTGTGTGGTTATACATAACTGTGGTTTTATTATGCTTCTCTCAGCTGTTATGCACGGTAACAACCTGCTTGTGTTTGGTGGAACTGGGATTCCCTTTGGTGAAAACAATGGTAATGATGTCCATGTTTGCAACGTTCACTACAAAAGATGGAACCTTCTCAACTGCAGAGGGAAAAAACCCAACAAGATCTATGGACAGGTGATTTTATCAGTAATCCAAGTGTGACTCTTAAGTGTGTTAATGAATTCATCCACACTAAACCATTGCTGTGCTTCTTATTTAGGCAATGATTATTGTCAATGGCTACCTCTATGTGTTTGGAGGGACTACGGGCTATCTTTACAGCACAGACCTGCATAGGCTGGACTTGTCCTCTAGAGAGTGGACCCACCTTAAACCAAACAACACACCCTTGGATCTACCTGAAGAGAGGTTGATCAGCTGATTAACTTTTTAGCATCAAACAGCATGTATTATTTAATGGAGAGTGTAATTAAATTGTGCCAAAAATGCATTTTTACAGGTACAGACATGAACTAGCTCATGATGGAGAGAGGATATATGTCTTAGGTGGAGGGACTTCATGGACATCATACCCTCTAGACAAGGTAATAGAAATCATGATCATGCATGCAATAACTTATACACAATACAGTTAGATAAACTTTTATTTATTCAGATTTATGCATACAACTTGGAAACAAATTACTGGGAGGAGATTACAACCAAGCCTCATGAAAAAATAGGTATGTATCTTGGCTTGTTGCTAAATTTCAAGGACTATACCCAAAGATTAATCACAATATTTTTATCAATAAAATAGGATATCCTGCTGCCCGCCGCTGTCACAGCTGTGTGCAGGTCAAAAACGGTGAGAACTCTTTCTCTTATCATTATGTGATATATGCGACAAAAAGTTTTTGCTGACCATCTCTCTTTCACTTATTACCTCCAGAGGTTTTTATATGTGGAGGTTATAACGGAGAGATGATCCTGTCTGACCTCTGGAAAATCAACTTGCAAACATTCCAGTGGACCAAGCTGCCTGCTGTAATGCCAGAGCCAGCGTACTTTCACTGTGCTGCAGTAACTCCAGTAAGTGGGGAGAGAACGCACATAATGCATACATGGGCATTTTTTTCCACACCTGGAAAACACTGAGTATACTGAGAGTTTTTTTTTTTTGAGTGTGCAAAGAAAAAAAAATTGACCCTATGCAGACGCAAAGAACTATTTACGTCAACCTGCGCACCCACCACAACACTGCGACCTGCCTGCTTTTATTTTATTAAAAACTAGAAAAATGCAGTTGGCTCTGATAAACTTGGCTTTGCATTGTTCTGTGAAAGTAGACATTTGCCAGGGCTTCAGGAGTCTTTCCTCATGTTCAAACCTTTATTTAAGAGAAATTATGGAAGCTATTTTTTTTTTTTTTTTTTTTTAATGCAAGCATTTGATTGACCAAGTATATAATATGGTCCATCCAGCAAATTGCAGCTTGTACTGCAAATGTTCATTACAATAAAGAAATCTTGTGCTGGGGTTCTGTGTCCAAAAACATGTAGTCTTTTGAATTGATGCCAAATATTCATGCAAAATGTGTCATGTTTAGTTGCTCTTGTAATTTTGTCCAAATCTATTGTGGGCCTCTTTGCCACAATGTACACGCTAAAGGGCCTATTTTCTCTTCTCTAGGCTGGCTGTATGTATGTCCATGGGGGTGTCATCAACATGTCTGGGAACCGAAGGACTAGCTCTTTGTACAAACTGTGGTTGGTGGTGCCAAGCTTGTTAGAACTGACCTGGGAGAAACTGCTCAAAACTTTCCCTCATTTGGCCCAACTGTCCACTCTACAGCTGCTGAGTCTGGGACTGACGCACACACTAATTCAGCGGCTCAAATAGAAGAAGCACAAAGACTGATGAGTTAGTATGTGATGAAAGAGGATTTTAGAAGGACCAATATTTTTTTACGTAAACACATGTATGTGAAAAGAAACATCAAATGATGTCATTATTTAAAAAAAAAAAAATCCATTGATTGCCTTTTAAATGTATGTAGTTTCCAAGTTGATGTGCTTTTGATACATTTCACCCATAGAAGCCATTTGTCATTATGGACACACAGTGCATGGATTGTCAATAGTTGACTTTTAATTTTGCCAGGTCAAGAACAAAATGAGGCATATGAAGCATGTGTCAAAAGAGGTTGCAAAATAATTAGACTTGACTCAGTCCAGAAGGAGTAATGTGCTCACACTGCTGTCTTGAGGACGTAGAAATCCTGAGCCTTGATTTAATGCCAGTGATCAAATTAAGCAAATTAATGCTCTCACTTTGCTTGTGGCGTTTATAAGACATCACTGTGAATTTTTGTGTGCCTCTTTGAGAATGAAGCTTGGAGCAAATTTGATCCTTTTTTTTTTTTGCACACACTGGCTGGCACTGGCATTTAAGCTTTTTTTATTTTGTCATTGGGTGCCTTCTAAAGTTCTGAATTGTACGAAGGCAAAAAGTACATCTGTTAAATTGCTGTTCCTCATGATATTTTACCTGGTGTTCCATGAGCCTTTTTTGTGAATATTTTTACCAGGTCTGTTCATGAGAATTTATGTTCTAAATTAAATACACGTTTTATAGTTATTTATTCTAATCACTGTGCTGCTGTTTTAAAAAATCTATTTTATTCAAATTTGTAGCCTTTTTTTTTTTTTTTTTTTTAAATTGGATTATTTTCGGTTTATCCTTTTGTCAAATTTAAATTTTTTGGAAAATGCTGTGTTGTAGTTTTTACAGGTGCAAGGCACACATTTCGATGCTTCAAGTTGTCGAGCTGAGTCTTTGGGTGAACACTGTAAAACTTGTACTGTAGTTCAACTAGCTGCACAGCATCACCTTTGCTGCCTTGGTATTTATTTTTCACACTATGTATTCATATACCAATGAGCTTTATTCTACCACCATTATTTTTTCTGGTGTATAATGGTTCTTTTATTTGAAATAACAGTCTATACCGTGCTCAGATGTGGTTAATGTATCCACTTTCCTGCATTTGACAAAATTATTTGCATCACTTTTGATGTCAAAGAAAGAAATTTGCATGTCTGTGTGGTGTGCATGTCACTGTACTTGGGCTACGTGTTAATGTCTCCCCAAAGGCCCATGGCTGTAATGTACACTTTTCCAAAAAATAAAATCAAAGCAGCTTTTAAAAAAAAAAAAAAAAAATTATTGACTTCTTGAGTAGTGCTTGGTTTACAGAAAAAGTTTGCACATTAGGATAAAAAAAGTAACATTGACTAGTAAACAATTTAGAAAATATATTTAATTAAAATGTATTAGAGACACTTTAATGGTGTATAACCAATAGTGGGAGGAGTTATTATGCAGTGAACACATTTAGGATTTTCCTTCTTAATTTGTTTAGTGCAATAAAATCACATTTATCAGTGGTTTTACAAAGGAACAATACATTTTCAGCAGCCTTTTGGTGATGGAGCAAAGTAGTACAAAGCAAGCAAGATGAGGTAGACGACAACCAAAGCTGTGCCTGAAAAGAAATTTACTTTAAAAGTCATTTTTATAAATATATATTCTTGAGTATTGTACAAAATCTTGGGTCATTCAGATTGCTGTGAACCAACAATACATTTTTTTGGTGAATTTAATCCTTTTTTTTTGTGTGTGTCTAAAGGGCATCTTGAATATGACATGTACTCTAGTGTTCAAAATAATAGCAGTCCAACATCACAAAGCAAAACAATCACGTTTTATGGTAAAAAATATATTTCCACATGGCATATAACTTATTAGTAGTTGTCGTAGAGTAACAGAAAACCAGTAGACCCAACAGTTGTGAAATGCATGCTGCTAATTCTTTGTATTTGAATAATTAGTTGAAAGGGGAATGTTCAAAATAATAGCAGTGTGGTGAGCTCTCAGGTCCCTCAGTCAGCTGTGAGAAATCAGATGTTAAACAGCTGTCCCTTATGAAAGGACAAAGGCAGCACATGTTGTGCAGGCTGTTTATATCGCATTTCTCTCAAAAAATGTGAGTAAAATGGGTCGTTCAAGACATTGTTCAGAAGAACAGCGTACTTTTATTAAAAAATTGACTGAAGTGGGGAAAACATATAAAGTAGTGCAGATAATGATCTCAAATACTCAAAAATGGTGATCAAAACTTGAAAGACGTGGAAGAAAATTAAAAATCATCATTTATATGGGCCAAAGAAAAGCCAAAATGGCAAAGGTGCAGCCAAAGATCAGCTCCAGGAAGATTAAAGAAGATCTAAAAATACCTGTGAGTACTGTAACAATGAGAAAATGATTTTGTGAAGCCGTGCTTTCGGCAAGAAGCCCCCGCAAAGTCCCATTGTAAAAAAAAAAAAAAAAAAAGACATGCCTTCTTTTTGAGTCTAAGGGCCACAGACGGTTTGTCAGATGACACCCACACACTGAGTTCCAGCCCCAGGACACTGTGAAGACAGAAAAGCCTGGTGGAGCAAGCATCTGATGCTTCGGATATGGGGATGTTTCTCAAAATAAGACGTAGGGGCTATTTATCAAATCTTAGGGATTATAGATCAGTTTGTATATCCAAATATTTCAAGAACAACAAGCCAATGACCCAAAACATACCAGTTCAGGATCAACAAGATTAATATTATGGAATAGCCAGCACAATCCCCACTCCTTAACCCCATAGAAAACCTGTGAGTGACATTAAACATCCTGTTTCTGAGGCCAAACCAAGAAATACATAGGAATTGTGGAATGTAGTCCAATTGTCCTGGGCTGCAATACCTGCCAGAAGTTAGTGGGCTCCATGCATCACAGATAAAGAGCAGTTCTCAAAAAATGTGGTTATACAACTAAATATTAATTCAGAGATCCACAGGAAAGTAAAATCTTAAAGCATTTTTAATTTATATAGTAAATGTTTGAGTTTGTTAGGAAAGGTGCAGACACTGCTATATTTTTGAACAGCCTAATATTAATTTTTTCTTCACTTTCTGTAAAGAAATAACAAATGTGATCATTTTTTGTTGCTTTTTTTAAAATTGGAATAGAATTGAATAAGCACTGTTCTCACTGCATTTTTATGTGTGGAAATAAAAGCTAGAATAGGGATTTAGAGATTTTCTCACTTTGATACACATACTGTTATTATTTTGAACACTACTGTAAACTATTTACAGTGGATGGTTTTATGA
Source organism: Bostrychus sinensis (assembly GCA_020698575.1). Lineage (NCBI taxonomy): Eukaryota > Metazoa > Chordata > Actinopteri > Gobiiformes > Eleotridae > Bostrychus > Bostrychus sinensis. The sequence goes on along the minus strand of CM036251.1, from coordinate 27,858,688 downwards.
TTTACAAATAACAGTAATATACATATTGTTAACTTTAGCCTCTCGGCTAAATACACATTTCCTGTATTTTATAGATGTTTTCAAATGTACAGTATAGAGCTAAATGCACAAATCTAGCTGTGAGTAAGACAGCATAGTATTGCCATGAACACAGCATGGCTTTTGTATTGAGACTTACCCTGAAAATAATCGGACTTCCCATCCATGAAAATGTAGTTGACAACAATGACACTAAAGATGCTGGCCCATAGATGAAGATCACTGAATAACAGCACAAAACCCACATCCTGCACAGAGGAGCCATAATGTATTTTAAACTTAAATCAAGAAAATACCTATTTAGTAGTATATGTAATGATAAAAAGTCTTACACAAAAAGCATTAAAGAAGACCAATATTGGAATCTGTAACATGCAGACCTGCACAGCAATGCAGCTCCCAACCTCTAAGCTAAACAGGACATTTTACACAATTTAGATAAAGATTTTGTTAAATGAATGTAATCAAATGCTGTTAAAACAAAAGATTTACCTCAAGCTAATGTTGTTTTGAAGAGCAAATTGAATCCCATTAACAATCTCTGGGATCTCTGGAACCATAGCTAGAACAGTTACCCCAATGAAGTACTGGAAGAGGACAGAGAAACATCATCAGAGATAGTTTGACACTGAAAACATAGTCTATATCAGCTATTCTTAACTGATGGGTCGGGACCCAAAAGGGAGTTACATGGAGGTACAACACAGATTCAATGTTCAATTCAGTTCAAATAAAGGACTAGATGACACAATCCCTAAAAAAAAAACACTATCACCTGAGGTAATGGGATATTAAGCTGAGTGTAGAGGATCACTGGCTTTATTGGGGTCATCAGGTGGGCACCCTCCTTCAACAGTGTTTCGATGATTGCCCCCAACACCTCCAGAGGGCTCATCAGTAACAGCTGGCGTCCCAGGTGTGCCCCCCTCTGCTCTGGATCCCCTACTTACTCTGCTGCTACTACTGCTGCTTATAGGCCCAGACACTGTCCCTCCTTTTTATCCAGAGCCAGCAACTAGATTCTTCAGCAGCGCTGGAGACGGATTTAGTGACCTGCTGCAGAGCTTGGCCTTGAATCCCCATGTCTCTCAACAGCCTGATTGTTGACCTGCCCACAAACCCTCTACAGCCCACCTCGACCAGGTAGACCCTGACCTTCCAACCCCACTGTTTTGCATCAGCCGCCAGTTCAGAGTACTTAAAGCTCTTCCGTTCATAGGCCTCTCCAACGAAGTCCTCCTAGGGCACAGTCAACTCCACAATAAAGGCATGCGAAGGGAGGGGGATCAAAGTACGAGGTCAGGTCTGAGGTTGGTTACCACAATCTCACTGGGGAAGCATAATCTCTGGTTTAAATCCACCAGTAACTTCCAGTCCCGTGCTTCTCCAAGCTGACCGGGATGTGATTTGGGTATATGAGCTCTCTTTGACGTTGCACCTGCACTAATCAATGTGACTGCAGAAGTAGACTTCTGTGGCAGAGGTGGTAAGGCATTTATCGCTGCCCTCTTGCCCTCTAGGCTGGCTGCAAGGCACCTTAACATCTGGTAATACCGCCAGGTGCAATGGCCTTGTGACAAGCTTGTCTTACACCCAACAAGGATATGCTTCAGGTTAGCTGGAGAGGAACAGAGTGGGCATGTGGTGTCTTCTCCATACCACTGGTGGAGGTTGGTTGGAGATGGGAGACTGCTCGAATGAGGAAGCTGGTACGACATGCCTCGATTCCCCACAGCTCCTTCCATGAAAGTTTCCTCTTCTCAACCTCCTCCCACTGCATCCCTTGACCCTGTTTTCCCTGTGATACTGCCTTTGTGCATCTCAGTGCCTGCTCCTGCCGGCGTACCTCTTCCACCACCAATCCTCAGCGCTGTGAGGGGGTTGCATTATGCCAGAACGGTTTCTTCTCTCCGGTTCCTAGGCCTCCTCTCCCCAGCTGTATACGTCTGACAATGTCTTTGTGTTTAATGGCAGATTTTGCCTGCTCAGTTGCAACAGCTGAGGACCACCTACCAGCTGAGGACCACCTACCAGCTCCTATCTTGTCCGGTGGACAAGATAGGAGCTGCTTGGGCAATGGTTGAGTCACAAGACTCTGCCAGAGTCATAGTCAGCCTTACTTTAGAGCACTTAAACTCCTCAGCAAGACTGGACACAGGTAGCTTCACGACTCCTTCTCCATACAGCGCGGAGTTTGTAATACACCTCGGAAGGCCAAGCCACTTTTTGGCAAAGGAACTGATCAACCGTTCCAACTTTAAGCTTATTTGAAGCCTAAAACGCTGAAACTGCCTTAGAGGTAGAAGAAAAATGCCACCTGTAAACTTTCTTTCCTTTTGGCTTTTCTATTTTGGGGTCATCAATGCAAATTATCTGCAGCCTAGCGTTCAGTTATTTACATATTTATGACATGTTTTACACCGAATGCCCTTTCTGACACAATCCCCCAGTTGTCTAGGCTTGGGGCTGTCACAATGCTTACATTGACTAGTGACCCCTTGTGGCTGGATTATAAAATTGCTTTTTTACATAGTAGGTCACAATAAAATTATCAACTGGATTCCACAATCCAACCAGGTGGGACCCACTGGTCTACTGCGTACCTGAGAGATGTTGGGCTGGTTCAGTATGGGCTGAATGTGCTCAGTTGCTAGGTCAGCACAAGCAGACATAAGCACAGTACCCATAATGAGAATAACCAGAGACCTCCAGCGTGACCAATGGACCACTGCTCCACTGTGGCCAGATGCTACAATAAAAAATACACATATAACTTGTATGTCCATTTTACATACTATATACATTGTTGACAAAAGAATTACATACCTTGTCCTTCTTCCACATGTATGTTGTAAATGTGGGAGTGTGTCTTTAGAGTGAACAACAACCCAATAATATAGGCAGCAGGCAAAAGAGCAGACATTGTGTACACCAGAGGCCTAACCACCACAACAAAAAAGTTAGGAAGGTGCACTTTGGCTCACAATGATCATACTGTACATAAACCACTGTCATTTACCTAAATTATATGCAAATTTAGAACCTTTTGCTATCCATTTGGTATTTAACTAATTACAACTAATATGTGACTCTCTGTTATGCCTACATTAAGAAATATACTTACTGGACATGGCTGTGAAATAGTGTGCCATTGTTCTGTTAAATCAAAACATTACTTACAGTTAAATATTATGATACATAAAAAAAATAAAGAGGATGAATGAATGCCTACCAGATCATAGTGGCAGTTATGACAGACAAATGGCCCACTGTTATTCACACTTGAGCATGCATCACATACAAGGTTCCCATAAGCCTTGGAGAACAGCGTGGGGGTGAAAACACCTGTTATTAACAACAATGTCGAAGGATTTAAGAAAAAGAGATACCTATCTGAATGTCCTAATAGGTCTGAGCACTCAAGACAAGTACAAATACAAAATATGTAATAAAACATTACAAATATAGTACTTGTAAAATAATTCAAATAAAATCAAAGTTTAATACATAGATAGGCATGATTTAATAGATACTTGCCGCCAACTGAGATGAAAAGCAATGCAGAGCTGACTCCTGTGGAGCGACTGTTGAATCTTTGCTCACTGTGTCTCAGCCCACCGATTATCATGCAGATACCCTAAAAGATAAGCATTCTCAGATCTCAGACACACACCAGAATAATTTATTTAGGATATTTATAAAATGCTATAGCTCCAATATATGCATTCTTACAGGGATAAAAAGTATGCATCCTAGCAGTGTGCCTGTCAGTGCAGCTTTTACAACTTCTTGTAGACAAGGGTTGGCATCCCTGTGACCTCTGAGAAGGGCTGTGATGTAAAAGGTCAACTCTGTGATAGAGCCAAAAGTGGCATTGACCACTGCACCCACTGCAAAGTTACTCTGAGCTGAAACACTGATGCAAAGTGAACATGAGAACAACAGTTTGTTATTGAAAATGGCAATCAAGCAGTGGTACTTAAAGATTACTTGTGTCTTAATGAAATAAAAAAAATAAAAAAACACACCTGGCGATGCCCATACCAATGTAATATGACAAAGGTATAATTGAGCAGACTGCTGTAGCAAATTTTACATCAGAGTTAGCAAACTTGTTTTCTTTGTCAATGTATCCAATCACTATAGCAACCACTACCAGAGGAAGTAGATCTGTAGATCAGTCAAGGTGAATAACTACAGAAGCATGAAGTGATAAACTCTCAAAAATCAGACACTTATTCCTAGTGACAAAGGATACTGACAGCAAACACATTGATCCCATCCACAGTGTATTTGTAGTAATACCAGTTTACTGCATGGTAGCAGCAAAGCAGTGCTTTTGCTTCAACAGGCTGATGCTGAAAAATATTATGGATATTAGTGCATCAAGCTGAAACCATTGTTGACCTGCATCTTAATGATAAACCAGTGCCTTTTGCCTCGAACAAGTAGAAACATAAACATCTTCAGGTGGTAGGAGCAAGATGACGCTCAAAGTCCTTGCATTCATCTTGGAAACAGGGATAGTAAAGACAAGTATCCATGAGATGAAGCAGGCTAAGGAGTGGATGGCCACCAGTGGAGGGTACCCCAACAGCAGCCACACATATGTTGAAAAACGGCACTATACAACAAAGGAACATATAAACTGAGTGTATAAAACAACACCATCTATATGATTTAATCCTGCCTGAATAACACTGAAAAGTTACCCAATAAGGAGTTTGCACTTGCTCTGGAAGCTGCTGGAGTGGCACCTCAGTGGGTGAAGGGAGCAGTAAAGGTGAGTCATTATCTGTCTCCTCTCTGATGCAGTTACAGTGTGGCACATCTGTACAGCATCTTCTCAAAGTATTACCTATCTGGTAAAAGGAAATGGAATGAATTTTGTTGTTAGAGATCATACACTGTGATAAAAAGCATTGCTATACATGTATGTAAGATTTAGTGATGTGTTGATAATTTGTAATAACTTGCATATAGTTTGTAACCTTATTTAGCTATTGGCTTATTTAAAAAGGCACTTCTGCCTAAGTGACCTCTGGAAAAGGAAATGTAAGAGGATTACATTTGAATACATTACAAATGAACCCTGACCGACACAGTACCTCGTGGATTGACTTGCCAAATGGCCACAAAAAGTAGCAGGACAACTTCAAGCAAAGCTTACCTGAAAATCAGAGCAGGAAAAAGGACTAAAGCCAGTACTTCATGAAAGCTGAAAAACCTTTCTTATTACCTATTGGCTACCTACCATAAGAAAACCCAATAACAGTGACAAACATGAGTATGCTGACCAGCAGGTACATCAGAGAGACCCACCAACCAAAGAGAAACACATAGGCTATATTTCCACAGGTGATAAAATAACCTACCACAACAGAAAATACATAGACAGGTTAGCATTGTGTTAAAATAAGTTATTTTAAATAAAAGAGGTGTTACCTGCACCTATATAGGGCTTAATGACATTTAACTCAGAGTAGAGCTCTTTAACAACATCAGAGCGGTCTTCAAAGGGGCGCTCTGTCACGTGGCTTTTCCATTTTCTAAAGCCAAACTGTCAAAAATGGACAAGCTCTTTTTAATTTTCCAAAGCATTTGTAATGCAGATTTCGTCAAGTGGATTTGGTGCTCTTACCCTGTAGTTGTTAACCAGTTTGTTGGCCTCCACTTCATTCTCTGCTCGGATAGTTCTTTTATTTTGTGGGTCATCTCTGCATGTGAGATCATCACACATATAATGGCTCTGATCTTGAATGATGAGCACACAGGCAGTGTAAATGGTAAATACAAGCTTTTTTGATATTTAGGTGGCACATATAACTTACAGGGTTTTATTGAATGCAGTGCAGGGCAGATGGAGTGAAGTGAAGATGAAGTGTTGACCTCTATTGTATTTGAACCACAGAACTGGTCCAGGATTGGAGAGTCACATGATGGAGGAACACTGTCCCATGAAGCATCTGCAACAACAAAATTATTTTTTAGTATGAAAATCCTATTCCTAAAAGTGTGTATGATTCCACTGTCTAGTTGTCTTTTCTTATACTGTATCTTTAGAGCCTTGTCATGCAAAACAAATTACAAAACATCAAGTTATTTAAAAAGCATATATACTATATGTATACATTTTTTTGCAATATAATAAAAATAATAGATAAGTAATGACAGTTATAGCATATGTATATTCCCTTTGACAGAAATAACTGTTTATTTGCTGGTGACATCCACTGACCATGAGACAAAAGCTGTTTGTTCTAGTATTACCCACAGGCATGACTGCAATAAAGAAGAGTTTCCTCTTTTTTGCTTTTGACCGTTTAAGTCCTAAAGGCGAACAGCAGCATATTTTGGAGTATTTAGTTGATGAATTATAAAATATGTTGATTGATGGCCTACATAGTTCTATGACTTAGATGGCAAGTGTGCCATACACAAGTTATCTGTTGTTTTTATATTGGACGGTTGTAATAAACTCAAATCACGAGCATAAAAGTTAATATTGGACAATATTGGAAGAGTTAATATTTCGTTTACAGTAAAAATAAACAGTGTTGCCATCTTTTGACGTAGTTTAAGATGGAGCATGTGTTGACATAATAATTACATTGCTAATACCACTACTTATTTGTTTACACTTTTGCGGCCATCTATTAGTGTTTAGTAAGCTCACCTTCAGTGCGTTCAGCCGGCCGTCTTCTCCGGCTGCCCGGCTCAGTGCTCGGGGCGGGCGACAGAGACATTTCTGCCTGGAGAAGCTGCTAGCTCTACGAGGCTGTTTACACCGTCACTCACGCGAACAAATGTGCGCGCACTGATTCCCCGTGAATAAGGCCGCTGAGGACTATGGGAAATGAAGTTCTCAACCGCAGCTACGTTGGCTACACAGTAATTATGTCAACAGAGAAAATGTATTTCAGAGACAATATAAACATATAAATAGATTCTCAACCCCTTGGAAGAAATTAGGCTAATATGAGCTAGGATGATAACTTTTTGGCCATTAATGTAATAAAGAGAAGCTAAATGTAAAGGAGGAAATTGTAGGTCTTTAAAGAGCTTAGCTGAATTTACATTTAACACACATGAGCAAAATATTACTGCATATATATTACAATATTAAAATATTACTACTACTATAATAATAATAATAATAATAATAATAATAATAATAATAATAATAATAATAATAATAATAATCCATTTGTCTTATATAGCGCTTTTCTAGACACTCGCTTTACAATTTGGTGCATTATTTATTCTCTCCTCAGTCACACATGGTGGTGGTGAGTTACCTCTGTACCTGCCCTGGGACAGACTGACAGAAGCGTGACTGCCATTTTGCGCCTAGAGCCCCTCCGACCACCACCATCACATTGACACATTCATACATGCAATGTGTATCTTGCCCAAGGACATGACAGTATGCATTGCCAGTTGCAGGGCTTGAACAGCCAAACTTTGGGTTAGAGGGCAAGTGTCACTACCGACTGAGCTACTGCAACATTATTTGTTTTATTTTGAAGTAAACATGCAGAGAATAATAGAATTGCAGAAAGTAACACATAAAGCTTATTTTTTACATATAACCTTGAAATAATTTAACCGTAGCCGCAGGGTTGCTGTGGAATTGACAAAAAAAATAAATGTATTAATTAATTAAATAACAGTATTCACACAGTGATCAGTGTTACCCTCTCATCATGAGGACAAAAGCTAAATCAATATAATTTTTCATCTGATGACTGGAAACTATTTAAAGAGATAACAATTCTGAAGGTGTTTGCAGCAATGCAGAGTTGTTTAATAAGTGTAACTCTTTGATGATGTGTGTGACCAGAATGTCACAATTTTTTTACATTATTGTATGCAAAGACACATGAGAGCACATGGCCTTAAAATTTGGGTCATCTTTTCCTTATGCTGCACATATTAGAGTCCAAGCATTAAGGTCTCTCACACACACTAACTTTCAGGACTTATTAACTATAAATAAAATTACTAGATAACACTGTACAAAAAAATGACTGAAGATTTTGGAAAATAATCATTGTTGAGTATTTGATTTCGTCAATAAACTGTTAAATGTCACACTGTCATGTGGCAGTGACATGCCCTGACTGAACAAACATGTTTTGTCTGACCCTTGATCCTCCTTAGTTGCCAGTGAACATACAAACAGCTAAATGTTTGGCAAGCAGCAGCTGAAAATGGTAATCACCATGATCGGGACATTGAGCCTGGAGGTTGGGCTTTTTAAACGTAGCTTCCAATAAGGTATAAATATGAGAGCCTGCACTCTCATATGGATCACCTGGTCAGACCTGCTGCAACACCATGGCAAAGTGCTGGACAACTACTGTTATGTTAATAGCCCTGCTGTCATGCATAGTTGGGTCAGAAGCACAAGGAATGGTAAAGGGATCTACACCACCTTCACAACCAGATCCACCTCGCTGGAATCCACCAAAACTTCCCCAGAATCCTTCGTCTTCAAATGTCTTTCCTCGGTGGACTCCTCAGATGTACCCTAAACCTTCCCAGGGCTTTCCCCAAGCCAATCCACAGACCTATCCAGGGGATGCTCAGTGGTCTCCCGCAGATCCACTAACTTCACCTGCACCTCCAAAGGTCTTCAATCGATGGACTCAAGACCCTGTTGCTCATCCTTCACAGGCCAATCGGCACTCCGTTTCACAATTCTATCCCGCAAGTGCTCAATGGACTCAACCAAACTCTCCGCAGGGCCATCCAAAGCCATATTCTCAGTGGAATCCACTTGTTGTGTCTACCTTCCCTGAACTTCCACAAGCCGGTCATCAGCGGAATAATCCAGAAAACCAACCAGAACATGCTTCACATTCACAAGCTCATCATCAGTGGAACCCACCCGTAATCCGACCAGCCAGCCCTCTGCCTTCACAAACAGGTAACCAGTGGACTAAACCAGTGACTCGACCAGCCAATCCCCTACCTTCACAGACAGGTCACCAGTGGACTAAACCAGAGACCCAACCAGCCAATCCCTTACCTTCACAGACAGGTAACCAGGGGTTCTATTCAGTAATCAAACCAACAGATCCTCTAACTTCAAGGCCAGGTATACAGTGGAACCCATTGGAAAATACAGCAAGTTCTGGACCTCTGCTGTCTCATTCTCCATTTAATCCAAAGTATCCAAAGACTCCTCAGTGGTCTACAGGAAGTAACCCAGCTATGGATCTTTCTCGGAAGCCAGCCTCCAAATCTCCTTCTGATCAACAAGGCACAAAGAAGCCACAGACACCAATGCATCCACCTGCCTTGAGTTGTGATGTTGCTGCCAATGTGCGTGTCCCCTGTGGACCTGCCGATATATCCGCTGCTGGATGTCAAGCTATTAATTGTTGTTTTGATGGACAAAGTTGCTACTTTGGAAAGGCAGGTGAGTGACTTTATATGGTTTCTAAAACACACACAATTTCCACCTCTGTTTATATCTTTAGCTAATGAAATGCAATTAATCTTTATCCAGTGACTGTTCAGTGCACCAAAGATGGCCAGTTCATTGTTGTAGTGGCGAAAGATGCGATCCTTCCAACACTTGATTTGGCCTCAACCTCACTATTGGAGACAGGCCAAGGCTGTACTTACACTGATTCTAATTCTCAATTCGCTATCTATCAGTTTCCTGTGACTAATTGTGGATCTCATATCATGGTGGGATCTCTCTTCTTTTACAAATTAAACCAGCTGTACAGGCACATTTTAATCCTTATGTATATGTTTTAGGAGGATACTGATGCTATAATATATGAGAACAGGTTGTCCTGTTCATACGAAGTTGGTGTTGGACCTTATGGTGCCATCACCAGGGACAGCCAATTTGAGTAAGTAATGATATTTCTACATAACTCTGAAGATTTCTTTACCCATACTCTTTCTTTCAGATTACTCTTCCAGTGTAAGTACAGTGGCTCTGTAGTTGAAACTGTGGTTATGGAAGTCATCAAGTTAGACAGTCCTATTAAGCCGGTTGCTGCTCTGGGACCAATAAATGTACAACTGAGGCTGGCTAATGGACAATGCCAGACAAAGGGTTGCTATGAAGGTAAGAGGTCATCTGGAGAGAAATACAGTATATTGTTTGTAGATGTACTATCATTCATCACTATGTTTATCTTTCAGTAGATGCAGCCTATACTTCTTATTACATGGACACTGATTATCCAGTAACCAAAGCACTGAGAGATCCTGTGTATGTAGAAGTTCAGCTAATGGACAAGACAGATCCTTTCCTTGTGCTACAGCTTGGTCGATGTTGGGTAACAACCAGTCCCAACCCTCACACTCTGCCACAGTGGGATATCTTGATACATGGGTAAAAGATCCATGTAATTTCTGATAAACATACTATTATAGAAATTACCAAAAAATGTAATATGGTGCTTAAACTTTGACTTGAACTTCATTTCTTGATCCAGGTGTCCATACAATGATGATCGCTACCTATCCACTATTGTTCCCATTGGCCTCTCTGCTGGACTGGACTACCCAACCCACTACAGGCGTTTCTTTTTCAAAATGTTTACCTTTGTGGACACCAGCACTTTATCTCCTCTCTCACAACAGGCAAGGAACAAAATAAACCTTAAAAAGATGCCAACTGTCTGGATGTTCCATTACTTGACTAACACCGTTTTCTTTCAGATATACATTCACTGCAGTACGGATGTGTGCGATGCCAAATCAGGACACAACTGTGAGCCGTCATGCTACAGACAAAGTAAAGAAATGCTAGAAGATATATTGAACTGAGCTGTATTACTGAACTTAGATCTTGCGTAGATCTTGCTTTGAATCAATTTATATTTGCTTGTCTGTTTACAGGGAGAAGCGTTCCTGATGTGGTCGAACAAAATTCTGAGCCAAGGGTCGTGGGTTCTGTTGGGCCAATATTGATTAGAGAGCCTGATCATCAAAGTGATAAAGAGTTAAAGAGTTCTTGAAAAATTTGTAATGTATGAAGCCTATTACTATGCCCGCTAAGTTAATATTTGTTTTGACACACTTAAAAAATTCAGATTTCCTAACTCACTTACTCATTCACATATTCATAACGTATAGTCACCCCCTGCAATGAACATAGCTAATCATCATGTTGGAAATGTTGGAAGTGGTCACATTAAAAGGTTTACTATGCAAGAAATGTATGTGTAAAGTTTTTTTCCAACAATATTTAAGACTATAATACCTCAGAAAAGAAACATTTAAGGAAACAAATTAAACAGTAGGTAACGTTTTATTAGAATGTAAAAAATAATATGCTACATTCTAACAAACTAGTTTTCACTGCAGTACTTGTAACATCTATCTATGCTATCAGCCGGATCATGACTGAGCCTATGGAAGCGCTATATGGTGAGTTTGTGAAAATAAATATCTCAGATGATAGATAAATTCATATGTAGAGAAGCATTAAATTATACATAAAATATCAACTAACTTGCTCCAGAAATACAATAAAAACTTAAAATTACTGAACATAAAACAGCATTATCTATCATTTATAAACTTTCATGACCGAGCAATAGTTTACAATGTAATATAAAAGTGTTTGGTAAATGTTTGTGAATTAAAAATCAATATGTCTGAAATTGTGCCAAGATAAGGTACACATCAACCTGTAAAATGTTCATGTCACAAAACATTGAGTACACTTGCACTCTTGGACAACATGTCAAAATGTTTTTTTCAGTGACCTGACCTCATTGCTGGCTACTGACGCTATTGGGCGTCATATCATACAGATTAGCATCCTGAATGCTGAATGTATATTGTTTATAAACAAAAACAACAACAAAAAAACAAGTAACCCTTTTACATAGTATGCTTATCTATAGCGTGTTGCTTCTGTGTGTTATTGGTTGTTTTCAAATTCTAGAATGTGATAATGTCACACTCTCAGATGGGGGCAGGAGCAATATTCCTTTATAAGTTATAAGCTATTTTCATAATATCCAAAAAGAAAATTCACAAATGTTGAACCTGATAATTTATAATAGTCACAAGGTTTATAAACTTGCTGTATGTATCCTAAAACACCAAAAAATCTTCATATTAATGCCTGCCTCCATCTCTATTAAATACTATAGGCCTATAGAATGTTGTGATGTCATCTGAAACCCACCAATAAGCTGATGGAAAAAAAACATGGTGCACATGATTACTTTTGCAATAAACATATTAATGCATTCAAGTTTTTTTTTTAACATATCTTTATTTAAACACCTGAATATAGTCATTATTACTTTGCAACATTCTACAACACTGATGTGGACAGTTTTGAAACCTACTTTAAGCACAGTACAAGGCTTTGAAAGTTGAAAAGTAGATGTATAAAAATCTTTATTAAATGCACATCATCAAATCTATTCACTTGTAGGGTTTTGAAACTTGAAATTCATATGCAATGTCATGAAATAAAGGGTACCCCAAATCCCTAGCAGAGATACATTTGTAAAGTGTCCTGCACAAATAAGAATACTTTTTCTACCTTTTGAGATTGTTTTTTATTAATTTACATGTCAAAGTAAACAACAAAATCTCAAGTTATTAGAGTTGATGCAACAGTCTACAAAGCTGTGAGTGAATTTATTAAACTGTAAAAATAGTTCACCTCATCAAAATATTTTGTCATATATTCATTCATTCTTGTATGCATGTGTGTAAAGGGGGTATTTGTAGTGGAAAATCACCAGCCTAAAGTTAACAAAGAAATCAAGAAACAAAGAAATCCAAAAAAAGCAGTTCAAAAAATTAACGTAATACTGTGCTCTCCCAAAAGAATGCTCGGCAGTGGACAGATCACTGATTGTCTTGCAAAAAACAAAACAGTACAAGTTTTAAATCTAATGAAATTAACCAAAAAAAAAAAAAAAAAACATGCTGAATTTATTTAAACATTTGTACACTGGTGATAAAGGTTTTCTGGGTTTATTTTAACAAACAAAAGGATTGTTTCTTGCATTGTTTGGCCTTGCATTATAACGGAATAAATGTAAGAAGTTTACAGCAAACATACTTACACACCATGTAATGACCAAAGAACAAAAAAAAAAAAGTATAGGCCCCTCACCAAACCTTCACTGAAATTGTGAGTCCTCTGTTGGTCTTTTTTCCCCACAAATTGAGCCATTCATTCTCTTCTCCATTGCTCATCAGTCAGACTTGTCCTTCTTTTTGCCTCCTCCAATGGGAACTTTGCTGACGACAGCCGAGCCAACAGCCGTCACTCCTCCAGCTACAGCGCACACTCCACCTTTGACCAGGCCCACTCCCATCGCAGGCACCGCCGCAACTGAGGTGACCGCAGTCTTCGTCAGGTCCAGGCTTTTTCCTCCAACCCAGGCCACACCACCCACTGTGGCTCCTACAGCACCTTTGGTGACACCATACAAGCCCCCTGCCAACCTGCCAAACAAGCCTGGCTGTGGCTCCGGGTGGTCCTTGTTGGGATCTATAATGTAAAACAATAAAACAGTGTCTAAGACATCCAATCATGACTTTCATTTCCTTATTTACATCAAATGGGACATCATAAAGCCTGACCACATTAACTGCAATTGTAAAGTGTGCAAGACCCAAAATAAACATAGCATCTGCTTAAACGTGTTCCTTTTTGTCAAATTCAACAATAACAATAGCAATATCTACTGTAAATAAAATATAAACATGTTCAGCAAGCAAGGCCTTAATGTTTATGTTGATTATGTTTGAAATGTTATGAAAGAACTGGTTATAAATCACATTTTAGGGAACTTAACTTATTTATCAGTTTTGATTTAGTTATGTAGCTAGAGCTATAGATGTGTGGCATGTAGTTGCATATAAACAACTGTAGTGTATGTTTAGCAGAACAATGAGATTAGGGTAGAGACCATATAACCATAAAATATTAATGCTCTATCCTATAGGTTCCTATGAATACGACACCCAGCCTTTTAACTGTCACAGGAGTCGTGGAACTTTTTACCTGTTGGTGCTGGTTCATCTTTGAGGTATGCAGGCACGTCCTCAGGCACCTCCTCGGCCTCACTCATGTCTCTGAAAAATAAAAGACAATTACCTACATGGGCTGCAGCAGTTAGTGTACACAACATGATGTGCTTACAGTAGATAGGCTTGGGAAATGTGTACATTATATTTTTGCTGACGACTGTCCTCTTTGGCCTCTATAAATGTTAGTTCTTTCAGAGAGCCAAGAAACTGACCGTTGAAGTGCTTACATTAGATCATATACTGAATCCATTTATCTGTCTCCATACATGCATGAACAATCTTGAACTAGAGCACACTATTTACAGCCATGATGACAGAAGACTTAAAGCAACTGTCAGCTGCATTAGGTGGATGGATGTGCAAGTTAGGCTACAGCTTGCTTTGGGTGTGCTTCTGATCCTAAAACAAGGCAGACCTGTTCAAACCAGGTTTTAGTTGTGTAGCAGTTAAAGAGCTGGTTGTCAGTCTTACATTATAGGCCTACTATAAACAGTGTACCCTTCTACAAGCAAATACATTTATGTATATATAATAAAAGTTTGAATTCCTTTCAATAATATTTATTCTCAACAATTCCGTCCCTTAGCATTTTTGGACCACTCGCAGCTCTATGTGAAAAAGCAGCTCTTTACTTCCTTAATATCACGCTTCGTTAAATATAACCTACATATTTATTTAGTCATGCAGCAGTTGCCAACAGGTCCCAAGCATTTCTATCATATTCATTTGTTCACATAATTGCAGGTCTTTGATGCATATGTTAACTAAATGTGTAACCATTATGATGCTAGGTAAATGCTAGCTAAAGGCTCTGTGTTAAGCTAAAACGATGCTGTCTAACGCTAGCCCTTAACCTATCATCTTTATCGCTAAATTACAGGCTGAAGCTAAATAGTTGAGTGCAAACTGAAATGTGTAATGGTGTCTACGTGGCATTTACACAGCTTAAGATATTACTGAGAAACACTTTAAATGTAGTACGTTTGACTTTGTCTCACCGCCATAAGCAGCAGCCTACTTGTAGTCTTCTAGCTGGGACATCAAAACAGACACGTCACTCCCCAAATACCAAACCTCATTTCAGCCTACTCTTTTACCTAGAAAATAACCCGTATTCTGTGAATAATAATATAAACCATCCTTCGTCGACGACAACTGAGACGTTTTTGTGCTTTTATGAAGCAAGTTTCAGATATTATACAATGTAACTTTTTGAAGTAGTTCGTGTTGGTTCTGCTGAAGTTCTCGTGGCTTTTGGCGCTTACCTTGTTAAACACGAACGAACCGAGTTAATTTACCACTCTTCTCTTCAAAGGGGCTTTTAATCGTACAATCCTGAAGAAAATTAGGTTTTAAAGACCCTCGAGTCGAAAATGCAGCTGCTGATGAAGATGACTTTGTTGTCTGCGTTTTTTTTGTGTGTGGACAACCTTAGTCTCCACCCATAAAGGACACAGAGGTACACACAGTCCATAGCCTACCTATCTGCCCAAATAAACATACTGTATTGAGCTAGATAAAATAAGCTGCCCACTGTATGCTGGTAAGTAGTTGTTAGCAGAGAAAAATTGATTAACCGATTATTTGAAATGTATGCAGTAGCCTGATAAAAGGGGCACTAATAACATATTAAATTATATTTTATACAACACCAGTGTATCCATTTATATATTGTATTTTTCTGTATATTGTACTTATTTTCGGCTATATGATGTAACTTTGGCGGGAGATACATCTCAGTAACATCACCCTCCTCATCCTCATGTTTGATGGACCTATCATCTCGATTCTTCAGACAGGAAGTTACGTTAGTGCTGTTTAGCATGTTTGTCTTACCTGACTTGACCACCAGAGGGCGCAATTGTCTGTTTATTATTAATTCAAAGATTTGTAAATATAAAAAATAAAGGATACCATAAAAGCACACACCCACTGCATGTGCAAAATCAACTGTGTATCCCACTGAAGAAAATAGTAGGGCATAGAGTCTCGAGTCAACTTTATTTAACTCTTCCAGCGGAAATGATGTACCACGTGACAGTCGAGCACAGTTTCCCGCCTTGCAATTATTTTTTAAGTTCCGGAAACAATCGCCAAGTGACAGGACACCTCTCTCATATCCCAACTCTTCTTTACCCGGTGAATTTGATGTAACGAGTAGTGCTTTGATCACTGCTGAAGAGGGACGCTCTAGGTTTGTTTGGGCTGATACATTTTGGACAAGTGTTTCTGAGCCGCTGTGTTCACCATTCAGAACTACTGCTCTGCAGAGACTCAGGTAACCACTTATACACATGTCCCTTACAAAACAGTTTATTGATTTTAACGCAACACGTGTTTTATTGCATTCTTGAACACTTGATGCTTTTTCATTCAGCTTGAACCTATTCACGAGAGGGGAAAAAAACAAACATTTGCAACTAGTACTATTTTCCAGCTGGTGGCGCTATGACATCACATCTTTCTAGTCAATACAAAGCAGCTATGTTGAGACTAATGGTCATTACCCAGTTGTGACAATAACAGGTCAATGAAGTGCTTTATACCAAGGATCAAAGATGTTGACTTGCTTTTATCAAACTGAATAATGTGTTTGATTAGTAGACCTTTGTCACATTTTATTTATTTGTCATCAAGACAATAGGCCCATGCTTCTGACTTTAAAAAGTAAAATGTATGCTACTGAATAACTGTAAAAGCAAGATATGATCAACCTTTGCAGCCAGCAAGCCATTCAATTATCCTGCAACTGTACAATAATTATTTTACCTATCTTTTATGAAAATAAGTAAGTAAAGTAAGTAAAGAAAAAGAAAAGAATTCGAACTGGCCCAAAATTGAACACTGCGTTTTTTGTAAATGTATAATATCAAGAAGGAACCCATTTAGAACAGGTGTACAGTTCCACTCATTAGTAGGAAGATGTTTCATTTACAAAGCACAAGTCATTATTGGTCCATCAACCCACCAGTCAGTCCCCTTCACCACTGTTTAGTGAAACAATACACAAAGACAAATTAGCACTTGCTGCTTTGTGTAAATAGAGTCAAACAAAGTTACTACACACACTGATATGTCATTAGTGAGCAGGTGGGGAAAGACAACACGGAGCTGTTGCCTCTCCAAGTAAGTAATGAAGAGGTTTCCATGGCAACCGAGGGCGTGTGTTTGGGGGGGCAGGGATCAAAGCCGGCTCCTTTTAGTTTTGCTGTAAGTGTGGAGTTAAATGCTCTGGGTTGCAGGGGAAAAGCCCCTCATTAAACTTAACCAAAGGCCCTTGAGCACAAGGCAGCCATGTTGAAATGTTAGGTGGAGTTACTTCAATTTATCATATACAATTTTATTGTTGTCATATATACAACACAACTCTTGTACAAGCAAAATCAGATATAGGATCAAATTCAGGGTCACAAGCTAGTGTACTTGGGCTGGTCCCAAACCCAGATAAATGCAGAGGGTTGTGTTGAGAAGGGCATCTGGCGTTAAAATAAAACTCTGTCAAACCAATATGTTAATCACTGCACAATACATGGTAGATGTCTAACCCTAGAAGGGAAAAGAGAGAACACTACAACACAAGCAGCACCTTAGTGTGGTCATCTAAACTAGAATTTAAGCATTTTTAGCAACATATTGCAAATTGATTCTTTTTTTTTAATTAATATTTTATAACATTTTATGGTTTTTTTTTTATATACAAATTCAAAAATACATGGAGCACGAGTGAAGCACCATCTCCCTTCCACCTCCCTTCCCACCGTCCCATTTACCCTCACAAAAAAAAAAGCAGGTGCTGCTAAAATAAATAAACCAGATATAAACAAAACTAATAAATAAATTATTACAGTTACAGGATGCTCTGCGTTATACATTTATATCTGCAAAAAGAAATGTATAGGGTTCCATATTTTCCAAAAGATGTCTAATTTGTCATTAAACTCATAAGTCAATTTCTCCAGAGGAAAAATAGAAGATTCAGCCATAAGTCCAGAGTGGGCGTCTGGGGAGTTGACCACTTTAACAGGATACATTTTCTTGCTAAGAACATAGTCATTAACCTAGATTGAGTAACAGTGTCAAAAACATTGTCAAGGAAAAGGTTCAGAAAATACAATGATGGTGACATAATGAAACTTTTCCCAATAATCTGCTGAATTACCAAATGTATCTCTTTCCAAAATCTTTGAATATTTTCAGGGAACATTTTCTCGAGATGGACAGGGGTGTAATAATTTGTAATTCTGTTCATGAACTGATAATAAAATACACTTTGGAAATACATTTTTGCCAATCTCAGACCAATCTTTTAGACTAAAAGTTATCCCCAGAGCATTTTCCCACAGCGGTTTCAACACAACATATGCATTGGAGTCAAAGTATGACAGTAAGGCGCAAAACTCAGATATTATTTTTCCTTTTAATGAAATCACTAAAATCATGGTATTCTCCAACTCGGATAAATTGTATGTAAATTCATGCTCTTTTTTTTTTTTTTAATGAGCTGATGAAATTTTGAATTTGAAGATATTTATAAAGTTCTTTTGAGGGAATATTAAATTTATTCCTAATTTGTTCAAATTATTTTATAGAGTTTAATCACAACAAATTTGAAATGTTGGTAATACCATTAAACACCCAACTTAGAAGACCAATACTTCTGATTTGTTCAGGAATATCAGGGTTTAGAATTAGAGGAGATCGTACAGATATAGCTGATGGGATATTAAGATATTTTTTTCAAATGGATTCTTAATAAACCACACATTAGATGGTTTAAACACTGTGTCAGTGCTCCTGTCTACAAAACTTGGAGTTTATTATTATTTTTATTATTATTATATATTATATTATTATTATTAGGACTGAGTACCGGTAAACGATACCTTTTGTGGTATCAAAAAAAAAAAAGTTACAATACTACTAGTATAGAAAAATGTTTTTTTTTTATTTTTATTTTTTTTTATTCCAAGTTTCAATACCTAGTGGGACCTTTTAATGTCCCTTTTACATGAATGAATCAAACAAAGAACACAGAATAAATCATACAAACTACTGGTTTTAACTTACAGAGAAGAAATTTAGGTACCGGTATCAAAAATCAAGTATTGTTTAGGTATGGGTATCACAAAAATCTGAATGGTACCTCGCCCTAACAATTATACAGTAGTCAATAAATTAACTGGGTTTGACAACCACATTTACAAAATACTAAACTATACCATTAGTTTTCAAATAAAGCACTCTGTGGAATTTGTAAAGGCCTGAGTGTACGACTGCAGGGCCACCCTAATGACAATTGTAAACCCTCATATGAGCAACAGCACTCTTGGTGGTCCACTGGTGGTCCGGTACTAACCAAGGCTGGCCGGCTGCAGCTTTTTGACTGGAGACCGCTGGGGGAATGAGCTGAGTGAAAGGCCATGAAGGGGAGAAGGGGGGGCTGTCAAATCCTTGTTAAGCCTTTTGTCATTTATACAGGGATTTATTTGTCATTGAAGAATAATCACAGCATTTGCGGCACACTTAGTCCTTTTATATCAAAGTATAGCATGTTTGTGTAAAAATAAATGAATTTTGGCTATACAGATTGGTTTGACCAGGATGAAGACCAATCAGGTAATTGTATAATGAATACTAAACTGACTTTTTTTTCCATATATTCTATCTTCTGCAAAATAATCTTGGTGTGCTAATTTGACCTTCGACCTGTAGGTGTGAATAGCTCCTCTGTACTCCATCCATGTCGAACTTTTAATAATGCACTCTTGATTTATTGGCTGTACTCAGCAGTGTCTTTTTAAGAAGAGCCCAGACAAAACCAAGGCCTCCCCCTCCTGCTGTTTTTAATAGTTTACCAGGATGTGCAAGAGAAAAAATGTGGGGGCTTCAGGTTCTGAAAAGGTAAAGAAGATTGAGCGACTTAAAGGGGCTATCTTATGCAAAATCAACTTTATGAATTTTCTACCATGTGATGATGTTATTCTCTCATCAAAAACATACCTGGAGTTGTGTTTTGTTTTGTTTACGCCTGTTTGAATAATCCCATAGTCTCTGAGGCACTGAGGTTTGTGAGGCCTCCTGACGCCAAGTTTCATGAACCTCCTCATCTCCCATGAACCCCCACCGACTACAGGAAGCACTGAACAATCAACAAGCCCTCTACATCCAGTCAGTCTATAATTTTGTTCAAACAACTGTAACTGCTCTGCACTCTGCTGCCCTTTGCTGGGTTCTTCACCTGTTTCAGTATGCCCGTAGTAAATTAATAATTGGAAATGCTTTAGTCATAATGTTTTTAAAGGTTGTGAAACATGCAATGTTGTTGGTTGATCGGTTTAAATTATAAATAAAAGCATAATCTATCCCCTTTAAACTCAAATTAGATTTTTGGATGGTATTGGTATAATATAAACTAGGACTGCCCATAATATAATCGCATTATCCTTATCACAAAGAACTGCTTGTTGTTGTGTGTAATAGACTTTTAAATCAAACTCTGTTGCATGTAAATGTAAAAGTCCTGAGACATGGATTTGCCTTGGACTGAAACGGTTTAGTTTTTGTTGTGACCTGGTTGTAGTTTCAGATGAGTTGTTGTGCAATAGATTAGTAGTCAGGCCAAAGTCAGATATAGGTTGTTTTCACGTGATGTCAGACTGGGGGGCATGCAAACATTCTAAGTATTAATATGCAAATGTTTTTGGCTCTATTTATGGTTAATAGCTCATCAACTACTTGGCCTGGCGACATAAAACTAAATCTGGCACAAAATTTCCTCTGTCAGCACTAAATCTAGGGACACACTACACAACTTTCACAATTGTTAAAAATTTGAAAAGACTTTGAGTACACATTAACCGACTGGTCTCAGCAGATTTTTAGCAGATGACGCCTAAAAGACTTAATGGTACGCACCGGCTGCGCCTGATGTGGGATTACACACTACAGGATTTCTCAAACCAACTCAAAGTCTCACGCAAACCTTCGTGGGGTTGATTGGTAAGCAGTGCACACCATGACTGTGATTCTTTATGGCCTTAAAATTTAAACATGTTTGACTGACAGGTCTAGTTGGCTCTGTTCCCCTCACACACTTGCAGATTCCAGCCTTCACCCCTCACACACTAACCGATTTCTGTGCCAAATAGCCGTGCCAACTGCCCCCAGCAAGAGCTGACTGGTAAAGACTATGCCCAACTGTGAATCCTGGGTAAAATCTGGCAAAAAAAGGTACTTTTTTTTTTTTTTCACTTTTGACATGCAAAGTGGTGATATTATTCAATCACACAGGTGTGATCGTTGTTGGTAGACAGGATGTTAATATTGCAATATTCAAAACATTATTGCGTGATTGTCTCTAGGGTAAGCAGAGATTTCAGTGTTTCATGACCCCTCCAGTCTGGGGATTGACAAGGTGCTCCTGAAAATAAGTTGGCTGTACCTCTCTGCTCCCCCTTGAATCGTTCTTGTTTATGGGTTGTAGTTCTTTTGTGTTCTTTGTCCGCTGCCTCCCTGATCACCCCACACTCATTCCTCAAGGAAGTTGTTTGAAGGCTGTGAAGCCCCCTCCTCGGTTCATCTTCTCCTCTTATTGAATCTTGCTTCAGTATCATTTATCTGCGCGGGCCTTTCCTCTCTCTTCGGGGGCCGTCAGGGGGCATCCTCTTTTCTCTCCCAGCTGGGTTTGTTGACACACAGTGGATCTACGGTTCCCTTTCACCTCTGCCACAGCTCTTTGTGAATCTCACCCCCTCTTTTCTGCTCTCGTCCTTGCCCTGAACAGTAAAGCTGCCACAGCTGTGGACTGTATTAGCATAGCTGCGGCGCACTAAAGGAGGGGGTTAAATATATTGCAGCCATTACCTTTTGTTCAACTGTTGACACTTTTAACACATTTGAGGCGCTCTCTGTACAAAGGGAGTGACCTAAAGAGGGTGATTTCAGTGTAACAACTTTTTAAATGCACTATGTGGCCCATTACTAAAAAGTTAAAAAACAATTGAATATATGATGATTCACATATTTAGTTCACAAAGTACTGTACATCCCATAATAAAATCAGGGCAAATGATAAGATACAATATAGGAAAGACAAGTTTATAAAGATAAATCATTAGACATAGAACCAATTTCTGGCATAAACATATTTTAGTTTCATGGTAATAAAAAATAATGATAATAAAATTATATTTTTAAATGTATGCCTAAGCAAATGTTTACACTTGTTTAAATGGTAAAACAAAAAAATGCTTTTTTCAAAGACCACAGTGCAGTTCCAGTGCAGTTCCAGTGCAGGCGAACAGCTTCTTTGAGATTACTGGCCTATTTACTGTAGTTTGGCCACAGTTAAACGTGTGAGTGAGACGCTTCAAATTTGCAGTGCAGCTGAAGCAGTGGTTTGTTTTGAAAATACCCAAATAAAACCTTTTCTGCAAAATGTTACCCAAAGATTTTAATGTTTGGAACGGTGCTCTTTTCCCCTCAAAGCTGATTGATTTCTCTATTATTGACCTATTTTTCAATTCAACACAACTTATGTCGTATTGTAAATAAAGTTACACTTAATGTCATTTAACACTGTAATTTACAGATCAATTTGTGAGATGAAAACTTGCTTTCATTTATTAATATACTACCACTTGATACTAATGACCTAATTTCTTTTGCTTTTGCTTTACAGGTGTTGGGATGAATAAGTCCAGGTCTAGCAGTGATAAAACAAGGATAACACGCAGCTCTCAGAACAGACACAGCAATTCCCAGTCTCCAGACACAGACCCATACGGAAAACAACGCAAAAAGCAAAGTGATTCAGGACTAGCCCAGGACCTGAGCCAGATGAGCGTCAATGGACCAGAAAGGTAAAGTAGTGGCCTATTCAATAATAACTCTTGCTAATTATTTATTAGAGTAAAACCTTTTGTCTTTTTTTTTTTAAGAATTGGCAAGCCAGAAAATGGTGATCAGTCTCATGGCAGTCCATCCACTCTAAAGCCATCTTTGGAAAGTGGTATGGCAGCTGTTGTCAGACTGATAAAGCTTGGTCGCTGTAAAAACGTAGTGGTGGTGGCTGGAGCAGGAATCAGCACTGCCAGTGGTATCCCGGACTTCAGGTTAGTAAATGTCCATAAATTACACCATCATTAGGCTGACCACATTTTGTTTACCTACATAATTTGGTCTTCATATTTTTTCCAGAACTCCTGGAACCGGTCTTTACGCCAACCTGGAGAAGTACAACATTCCTTATCCAGAATCCATATTCAACATCGACTACTTCTCCAATGACCCGCTGCCTTTCTTCTCATTGGCCAAGTCGCTGTATCCCGGTAGCCACCGGCCCAACTACATACACTACTTCATCCGCATGCTTTATCACAAAGGCCTGCTACTCCGAATGTACACCCAGAACATAGATGGGCTTGAAAAACGTGAGTTAAAAAAAATAAAAAAAAATAAAGATGTCTGTCTGGGTTATATGAACTCTTAGCATTACATCTTTCTTCAGTGTGTGGCATCCCAGAGGACAAACTTGTGGAGGCTCATGGTTCATTTGCCACTGCATCCTGCCACCTCTGCTATACTCCATATCCGGCTGATGAAGCTAAGGTATGTACAAGCACAGTTCAAGCAACAAGTCAAAAATATCTTATTTTCAACCCCTAAAATACTGTATTGTTTAAGATCTATATATAAAAATACCCTTGCATTCTGTTTTTATTAACATTTTACACACTGTCCCAGCTTTTTCAGAATTGGGTTTGCAGTTGATTGATGTAGTGTAAAATATCTTTTTTTCCCTTAGGATGCGATCATGAACGACAAAATCCCAACTTGCTCATTTTGTGCAGCCACAGTTAAACCTGATGTAGTATTTTTTGGAGAGGATCTTCCACAGAAATATTTCCTTAACACAAAAGACTTTCCTAAAGCAGATCTGCTTATTATCATGGGAACATCCTTACAGGTAAAAACATGCAATAATAATTTATTCCCCCTACTACCAAGAAGTATGAATGCTGAATTTTCAAATATTAAATGTTTTAGATTGAGCCGTTTGCAAGTTTGGTGAACACAGTCCGCTCCACTGTGCCTCGTCTGCTCCTGAATCGAAATGCTGTCGGCCCATTTACAAAGGTCCCATTACGGAAAAAGGACTACGTTGAACTAGGAAACCTGGAAGATTTGGTCAGGAAGTTTGCTCAGATGCTTGGCTGGAACGAAGACATTGAAGAACTGATGAGGGCACAAGAAACTGCAGTAAGTGTTTGCTTCTGTTTTCATAGTAAACATGTAAATGTTAAGTTATACTGTACTCTTCTATAGGGAGTCATGGCTTTTACACTGTGGGAAATCTTTTTGAATATACTGCATTTCTTTTTTGCAGATCAGCAATATGTCATACTCCCAACAGTTTGAGGTCCAGACCAGGAGTTGAGAGCCATCAAGTGATTGAGAGACAGACAAGAACACTGCTAGCCTGGCCTGCCATTCCCCATCCGTGACTGTGGCTGACCAAAACATAATGCTTCTCAGATGCATGTTTTATGTTCCCGTGTGCACTCAACTGCTGCTCATTTTGTACATGAAGTCATTATCAGATATAGCTTCAAATCTGTTCAAATTTCCAAAAGCACTTATTGTGGAGCGTGGACTCCTAGCAACACTAGTGTCAGTGCAATAATTCCTGCTGGATTCATACTTTTCATGTTTTTTTTTTTTTTTACCACTTATTCATGTTTTTATGAATATACAGTTCTGCTGTTTTAAACTGTATTTAATTAAAGTATTTGTACTTTTTTTATCTTTGTCTTGGTAAATAAAAGACACATTTTCTCAACTTTAATTTATTCAGTGGTAGCCTTACTACATAAAATGTAATGCTCTTTACAGTATACAAATATTGTGCAAAAAAAGAACAGTTTTGAGTATATTGTTCCTGATGTAGGAGTGACATGCAAGTTTAAATTATCGCAAAATTGTCTAGTTACAAAAATTGCTGTTTACTTCTTATAGCCTTTACTCTTTAATTTGGTCAACCAGTACATTTTTAACAAATTTTATTTCAAGTAAGGAAAATACTCAAGTGACTCAAATGGCAGCATTTACTTCAAATGTACCAACAAATATAAATGACTATTAAATTTGACTTCAATAAAGTCTTTCACATCTGTAATTTTCACATTAAGAAAAAAAACATGCATTTGGCAAAGTACATACATTAGAGAACATTTTTGTTTACATTACTTTATCAGAAAATTTGATTTTTTTTCTCTGATTGTACAAATAAATACATGTGCACTATCATTTAAATAATACAAAATCAAAGCAGAGCAACAAAAAAGGAATGATTTAAAAATAAAGTGTGATGCCTTTTCACTGACAAGCATGATCAGATAAAGGTGTGTCTGGTGATTTTTTTTCTATTTTATTTTTTAAAAGTGCATGGCTCCACAGCAACTTAGTCTTCTTCCCACAATAATTCCTTAATAAATGATTAATGAACATGTCAGATCAGGGCCCAGAGAATGCATTAAATAGAAACCTGGCTGTCTGATTAAAGCAGCTGATTTGAATGTGTCTAGCAAATAAAATATGGCGACCATTAGTTGACCTAGTGCACAAAACTCTTAACAATAAAGGTTACATTTCTTTATGCTTTTTCTGACCTAGAACTCTGTTCACGGAGCGCAGAAGCTACTCTTGACTTTTCAATGGGACATAGCGTCTGATACATGAGTGTCCAGTGCAGTTTCCAGCAAAGCTTGTGGTCTAAAAATGGTGTGCACTAGTCGGAATCTGAGCCTGAGTCTTCCTCGAGGGGCTCACACAGTTTCTCTTCAAGAGGCCCCAATGTCCCGTCGGGTCTGACCACCATTGGGCGGATCACATCTTGCCTGTGGATCCAAAGAGAAGAATTAGTTTAAAAAAAAAAAAAATACCAACATATAAAGCAACCTTAATACACAAAACCCTATTCTGTGACATTCTGATACCAGTGTTCTTACCTAAAGGGGCTTTCATTTGTACTCCTCCTTGCTCACCAACCACTAAAACTCAAGAGCCCTCAATAGGCAACCCCCTTCCTGGTCATCCTCTCCCAAATGGCCCTTCCCCGCTCCTCTTCTTCTTTGGCAGTTTAATTACAGGATCAGCTCTCGGACTAATCTCCTCAAAGCCACGGCTGCCCCCTCGTGCTAATCCAATTATACCTGCACTGTGTGTTACCCCTCCCTCTAAGATGATGTACCAAGGAATTACCCATCAAGCATTTAAAAACACTTATGCTCCCATTAAAAAGATTTAAACTTTATTGGTCTTGTTATAAACACTAATGGGAGTTTAGGAGTGATCCAGGTCTAAAAATGGGACCAAGGCAATACGTAAATCTCACATGAAAGACCATAACATTACTGAGATACAAGCAGATTCTTATGACACGGGTATAGCAGTGATTTACTGTACAAGCCTAATTTTCAATTTATAAAATATTTTTACTTGACGGCATTTCTTTAAAACATTTGCACAGCATTTGCTGTAACTAAATGTTAACATTTGAAAATCCTACTTCACGGATCAAAACATTGTGAACAGGTGTTTTTCAAATCCAAGTCTTGGTCCATTTGCTCTACATAAGTTGCAAGACTTACAATACACATGTAGCCACTAAACAAGCAACCCCTTGTGCGATTACCTCCCAACAGTGCCTTCTAGCAGTGGCAGATGTAAGAGGGGATATAGAATATGTGCTAATTGAAGGACCAGTTAAGCAGTTAGCAGATCACATTCTTGTAAGGCTCTGACCAGTCTCCTTAGAGCATGCTCTCAGGAAGCACCTGAGCGACATAAGCACATCTTCTTTACAGGGCAAAAAGAAGAAAAGAGGATGTGGCTTTTAGAAGGAATCCTACTCTTACTACTGGCGCATGTGCCTCATTATGGCCTCAGCCCTCTCCTCAGCCCAACAATGATGAGGTCAGCCTTCTTATGTCTGCACGTTTGTTCACTCCTGTCTCTTCAAACCATGTTGCACCAAAATTTCTTTGTCTAGCTGCACACGTGTCTATGTCCACTCCCAGTTTGGGGCTATGACTGGCTCTTTACAATGAGAAGAATAAAATCAGAAGCATTATTAAAAGCTTGTGTGTGCTCCCAATTAGGTGATAATTAACGGAGCAGAGGTAATGATGCCGGCACCTTTCATTTACTTGGGCAGAATGCAACAGCGAGCGTGGAGTCGGGGCCTAATTGAAGCAAAGGCTAACAGCAAGAGATTCTTCTTTTGATGAATTGGTTGGCAAGGAGCGAGCTCAGTGTTACCTTTGTACGGGCATCATGTTTGACTCCACTCGCTAGGGAAAAGGTCAACACAAATACAGAGGGGCCTTTACAGAGGAGACAATGCAGAATATGAATAATTTCAACTGGGAAAGTGTGGGCTTTTCAAAAGAAAAAGTTCAGTCAAGGCTTTGTTGGGAAAACAAAATCAAAAAAGTATTTCTCTTCCACTATTCTTTTTAAGGAAGCCTCCTTAAAAAGAATAGTGGAAGAGAAATACTAACACCAGCCAAACAACCTCTGTGTGCCATTTTCAATAAGGAGTTGAATATGAGTCGTAGTAGTATCTCAAACATTAGACATGTACTTAAAATTTCCTCTACGTACATGATTACTTTTTGTACAGACAGTTACCTTCTCAACTTGTTCACCATGTTAACAAGTTTCTGGGCCTCATACTCTTTCTGTTCCTCCGTCATCTCCTCTATGGGATTTGGCCTCGGGTCCTCTTCGTGACCAGTCATTAAGTTAAAGCTGAGAAAAACAGAAAGGACCAGAAATTAGACTAACTCATTATGCAGAGTACAGTATATAATAAAACATGCCTTTCATAATTGGTTTATGTTGTTTTTATGATGAATATTTTTAATACTTTACTCCTTTGAAGAACAGTTGACAATAACAACAAAGTATTTTTTGGTTCTAGTTTTGTTTCTAGATCTTGTGCATTCACTGTCCACAGTGATTTAAATATGACCACAAGTTGTAATTGTGTACATCTCTAAATTTTATTGTAAAGTTGAAAATAAACTGGGCATCTTTTTTTGCATTTTGTGCATGTACACATAAGCATCATACTTCCTTATTTTGCTTCAGTTTAAAGGTATAAAAGCACAACTTGTGTGGTGATTAGACAGGTACTGTAGCTATCACACTACAATGAAAAGTGTACTGTGGAACAGCACCTATTTGCACAATGCAACTTTTTGTATTGCTTTTTTAAAATTGTAAATTAGCTGTGTGTTTTTAGGTATGTATTTGTGAACACATTAGAGCAAGGGAATAGTTTTTGCTAAGACTTACTTGGTGGCAGATTTGTATTCCTCTGTGTCTGAATCTTCCCCTTCAGAGTACTGAGTCTCTCCTCTTCCTCCTGCCAGAAGTCCCCGTGCCATAAGGAGCCCAGCTGCATTTCCATACCCTGTGTACTTCAACAGGGAATCCACTACAAAAACATCACAGCATCATCACATAAATGTCTGAGTCATAGAGTAATCGTGTTTGGAGCTACTGTGCATCCGACATGACACTAGATCAACTCTTTACTTCATGGCTCAACTGGTTTTAGACTCACCACTTTCTTTGCAAAGAACAAAGAGAAACTCCGCAGCTGACTGTTTCACTCCCATGTCAACATGAGTCATCAGGCGAACCAGTTTATTTCTGATGGTGTTGCCTACTTCTGGCTTGACCTTCACATTTTTCAGAGGTGGGAGTACCTAATAATGCAGATTTTAAAATGTTCAGAAACTTGTTAATGAGTCGAAAAAAAGAATAAGGTAAATTCCAAATGACGCATAATATTTTAACACTTTCTTACTATGCAAAATGTAATCAGACTGAAGCTAGAGTACCTGAGCTTTTAGATATCTGCGCATCTCCCTGTGATATCTAGACGCTTCAGTCAAAAGACAAATTACTGGAGTGAGCCCTTCCTTGTAGTTGGAACCCTGAAAGCAAAAATATGGGATGTTTAGAAATCTAAATGTTACAAGAGTCAGTTTTAATTGCTAATTATCATAATTATTAGAGCCAAGAATAAACTTTACCCTGTCAATCCGTTTTTCCATGAAGTCTAGTAAAACCTGTATGGCATACAAGTTCTTTCCATTGTAATTTTCTGATCCTCCCTGAACAGGCAAGTCGATCAACACATCCAGGCAGCGCACTGGAAGGTTATTTAGTAGATTGACAGCATGGCTAGGGACAAACAGATATAAGACAGATATAAACATAGCTGATAGTGTTCAGCTCATCCTTATATATTCATGCTAAGTATTGTCAACACTGTATTGTATAAATTTTACTCATGTATAATGACAAAGTTGCGGCCTGACTTTTCCAGCTCAGGTGTCAATAAAGTATTCTACATAATTACATATATTACTAACTACATTAACAAAAAATAAGGGTTAGCTATTCTAATCTATTGGTTAATACATTAGAACAGGGGTGTCAAACTCAAGGCCTGCGGGCCGGATAATTTCTTTTGGCCTGCGAGATAATTTCTAATGTATATTAAAAATGGCCCGCCGATATATTGCACTCAACCTGCTTGAACTACATCTCCCAAAATGCACTGCAGAAGCGCTGCCGCTGCTCACCGGCACTGCTCCTCCCCTGCTGTTTTAGCGAGCGGGATTCTCCGTCAGGGACATTTAACTTTCACCAAACGAAATGGACAAAGAAGATGAGACAGTCAGAGCAGGAGCTTCTTAAACAGTAATAAAAATAAAAATAGGCTCTAACCGCACAGCATTGTGACGTCACCTGTACAAACCCTGTCTCCAAAAACAGCTACAGCTACAGACAGTAGCGGTTTAATAAGAGCCTGTGTTGCACTGTGTCTGTAAAGCCAAGTTATCAGAGCTGTTTTAAGTTCATTCACAGCACTGCCCTGCATCGCTCTTTCCTCTCTCTCTGTCACTACAGAGTGTACGTTAATGCACAAAATAGCTAAACTCACACAGACAGAAGTATAAACCTGCTCCACACTGTCCTCCAGAGGACAGAGAGGTGGACAGTGGTTTGCTCAATAAAAGTAAAGTACAATACGTGTTTGTGTGTATGTGCTGACTCCTCTGCAGGTTTAAAGCAGCGCTAATATTTATTGACATAAACGGGCATGGGATACACCTAAATGTTTATCTGCTTTTGTACTGTCACAGTAAAACAGAGTGGACCTGGTGCAAACACCTGTCTTATATGAGTTAGGTAACAGTGGCAATAAAAAATAATGCATAAATAATAATGGCTAGTTAGTCAGTAGCCTCTGTGTCTATTTGTTGTTATTTCTTAAGTTCTAAATTCAGATTCAAAGCAAACAGTAAATTATGAACCCCCTTAAATCCAAAATATCTACACCTGTAGTTTTGTGGGGAACTAATATTCTATGTTAAAAAGCCAATTGCAGCCTGACTGAGAACAAAGATACAGTAAGCTGGCTTTATTATTTATACAATACTTTTATTTGGCCCGCGACCAACACTATTTTTCTAATTTTGGCCCCCGCACCAATTGAGTTTGACACCCCTGTACCCATGTGAGGTTTGTTTTTAAAGATTTTCAAGCAACTGTTATGTAAACTATCTCCTCAGTTCCTCCCACTAAAGCTTTCTAACAACAACAGGCCAAACTACTGTGATATTCAGAAACCAGTATGGCAGATCAAGAGGATCATCAGTCACTTTTATATGTCACTGTTTACATTTCAAGCAATGGGTACAAATTCCAAACACTCTTGCATTAAATCACCACAAGGTAATAATGAGTTATTAAAACAACTAGTAATTAGTGGATGAGCACCCAGCAGAATTAAAAAAAATTTTTTTACTTGAATTTTAATTGTAAAATGTAAAACCAAGCAATCATTTTGATAGTTATGTTTGTATTGTCAAGAATGAATAGTAAATTGGACTTTTTATAACTTTTTATAGTGCAAGCATAATTTCAGAGAGACCTACCTGTGCACTTCTTCTGTTTTTTCCATTGTTTCAGTTTTCAACATCAACAGATGACGGAGAAGGCCAGCAATGATGCGGAACTGATGCTCATCCTCCTTCAAAGTAAGTGCAATTAAAACATAAACGTAAGCAGAGGGTATGTTAAAAACTAGAAGGGTTGCATACTGAAGACCTAACAGCAAACACAAACGGATATAGCAATACATCTAAAAACTAAGGGCAGTCTTTGTGGTATGTGGAAATATACTACAGGAATACTGACATTAGTTATAAAAACTTACAGTGCCCATGAGGCAGACTTTCAATCCTGTATCCACTTCAGTACACAAGAGTAATGAAAAAAATATTGAGAAGTTAATAAACTAAATCTGTTGCTAATGTAACTTTATTTCAAAACTATTATGAATTTTATACCCATATCAACATAAAAGAGGTATACTTATTGGGTAAAACCATATAGTAGTTTTATCATTTCTTTCCAATTATTATTTTTGTTTGTGTGTGCTGTAAAACAACTAGACTGTTTGGGCATTTAGGGTCAGTAAAGTGAAGTATGACAGAGAAGTAGTAACAGAAAATCACTGAGAAGAGCAGGGAGGGACATTCGGCAAATAGTCCAATGACGCCGAGCCAAGCTGTAGACGCTGTATAGGTGCCATATGCTCTACAAACAGATCTATACTGTGAAACAAAACTGAAGTTTTTATTATTTCCATTTATTTCAACAAGACACTCACCTCACCATCTGGATCACTGAGTGTGAGATTGAACAAGGCTTTGAGTGCTTCCATCACACGCTCATTGCTCTCTGCAGGTATAGGCAGGGCCTGTGGATCTGGGCGGCCAGCTTCATACGGACCCACCCAGTTTATGTCCAGTGTGTGCTCCAACATCTTTGTCAGAAGAGTCACAGCCCGGCAGTCTCTTCTTAGGCACATTCTCAAGTCGGGTCGCAGTGCAGAAAGCAAGAAAAGGAGGCGCAACGTGAACAGGCCCACTTCATGATGCCACGTGTCAGCGCCATGCAATTTGGCACACAGGCCATTTGCAAGCTGCACATCTACACTAACCTGCTGAGCTGTCGGGCTGTTGTAAACCACATTGCATAGACATTTTAAGGCCTCAACCACAACCCTCTCCTCCTCTACAGACAGACTGTCTTCGGGAAGGCTATTCTGGTTGTGCTCTCCTTCTCCAGCATTCAGCCTGGCCATAGCACTCAGGATCAGCATGCCCTCTCTGGTGGCCACAGGTGCAAGGACACGCTTGTCTCTTGACAGGATGCGTAGTGTCTCCAGACATGTTTTCTTACAGCTAGGCGGCACCTCCCTCCCGAGGACTGTCAAAATATTCTGGCACAGTTTCTGAAATGAGATAGCAATAAACATGAGCAAATTGCCAACCATTTTCATACCATGTGCGGGAGGGTGGCATTTACAATCCGCAGGGCTTCTTCCTTCTGGTCAAATGTGAAGGTGTGGCTGTTCTGAAAGACAGAAGATCATTTTCATGAGGAAAAGAAAATACTACTCTCATATGTCACATATACATAAACCTATTCAACAAGTTTATGAATGGTTATCAATTTAAAGCATAATCCTTTTCAATACAATAAACATAGTAGATTACATAGCTAACCAAGAACCAAACCATGGAATTATATTTTACACAAAAAACAGGTCAGTGTCGGGACGGGCTACTCAAAATTGGCTATGAGTTGGAATTTGGCGTGATGTTCTATTACGTTACAATAGATAGTTGTGTTTTTATCCGTGTTCATATATGTATTTTACCCGAGACAAAGCTACTATGCTAGCGGCGACAAGCTAATGTTACCTTCACTGTTTGTTTTGGTGACGTAAAAGTGGAGAGTCGGGACTCACCTCTCGATTATACTGCTGCAGAAGATGCTCGATTTCCTCCTCGTTCCCCCCTTCAATCTCTGACAAGATTTGGTTTAAATCCATAGCAAAATTGTACATAAAACAGGCTGATGATTAGCGGTGAGTGTTAGTTGGCTAAGCTAGCTACAGGCTGACTGTGTGCTAGTGCCAGTACCGCAGCTGAGATACTCCCCTTTCCTCCCCTCCCCTGCCCTGACTGCTCCATTTGGCCTGTCCTCCTCCATACAGGCCGAAATCACTTTAGTGATGTACTGTAGCTCTATAAAGAGGGTGACCACCTCACTTATTAGTATTGTGTTGTGCGATTTGGTGGGACTAAGATGGGGTGAACTTGAGAAATAAAAGCTTTGATATTATACAGTAGGATACTAGTCAAAATTTTTGACATATCTTCCCATTAAATTTTTTAAAGGACAATGATTCTTCACACCAAGTACCACCTCAGAAAATACAGTGTCTGGATTTCAAAGTACCATTTTTAAAGGACAAATATGTAACCAATAAAAATGAACTAAATCAGGACAAAACAAGGGGTGTTTCTCAAAGCCCAGGTACCGTGCCTTGCCTTGCCTTGATTACATCACAGGAAGGCATCCACCTCATCATCTGTCGCCCAAGGTGTGTTCCAATGTTCATGTCCTTCCTAGGCAGGTGTCCTCCGTTTGGCTAACATGTGGCTAATTCACCAAGGATACATCAATGGATCCTTCGCTGCCTTGCATCGGCCAAAATCACCCACAATGCACTGCAGCTTTTTTGAAAAAATGGCAGGCCATGGGCATGTATTACTTTTAAAAGTTTATTTAGCAAATTTGAGATTATTTATAAGCTAAAATGTAGCACACACACATACAAACACACACAAAAAGGTGCCCCCCCCACACACAAAAAAAACCCCAAATAAATAAATAAAAAATAAAGTTTACTTCCTCCCAAGGTGACCCCCTCCTTCAAAAAAGATTTCTCCCCCTTAGTTCTCCCCCACTAAAAATAAGTGACCCCCCACCCCAGGTGAACTCCCCCCTCTCTGTTTATAAAAGACTAAATAAGTGATAAATATTTAAGTATTGTATTAATATGATCCGCATGTAACGATTTCACAAGTAAATCTGAAAAAATGACACTAAAACCAGTCAGGAGCTGTGACTGTGGTGACGCTCCTCATTCACTCTGAAGTCTGTTCCATTAGCCGTTTATTTGAACCGAGGGAAGACACTTGCCTTGGATTAGATGGAAGTGGCTTTGGAGGAAATCACTTTCAATGTAAGGCAAGGTAACTGGGCTTTGAGAAACACCCAAGGACAGACCCCAGGGCTTAATTTGAGCCGGATCTTGCCAGAACAGGATCCGGAAACTCCCTTATTTTGACGTGGTCCGATCCGGCAACTGTTTGCTTGTAACCGCTAACTCAGGCACAACTCAGAACAAAGTGTTGACTACATTTGACTCTTTTGACCTCCTAAACCTCTGTTGAAGGACAGAGGTGTAATTACACAGAAATGCATATGTTTTAAACATAAAAGCCACGCTTCATTTCCGCTTGAACCCTTCACAATAATGCGCTTCAACATAGACTGTCCCCGCGCTGTAATTTGTGTCTATAGAGTGCACAGGGAATCCGGTGGAAAAGAACTTCACGTCAAACTGAAACCACTGTTAATACCAGTGGTGCCTGCAGGTGTAGAGCAGTATGCACTGTGCGTACCTTGAGATGTCCCCCGACCCCGCCCAATCCCTGCTGCATCCACAGAGCTGCACAGAGCCATAGTAGGCTGTGTGTTTTTATGAACACGAGTGGAGCTACAGGTGACTGCTGCTCTTTAAGTCAAAAGTGATGTGTTTGCTTACAGACAGTAAATCTGTTGAGGTTTGTCCTGACTTTGGTTACGTGGAGGGGACCTACGTGATGCCCTTTGGATGTGCAGCGTTATTTCCCCACTGCGCCCAAGAGCGCACGGGACATGGCAGTGCCACGTCAGTTTGTTCTTTTACTCAAATGCATATGGAAGCTAGAGTTAACGCGTTGATCGTGGGTCACAGGATGAGACCCGGGGCCAGTTAAATGCCAGTGTCACTGTTACAGCCATAGTTACGCAGAGAAACCTTACACCAGGCGCCCTCGATGTGCGCTTTTATTCCTCCATTATATCCTCTGTGCGCATGGGACATAGATCCACAGCAGTTTGTTATTTTTTGTTTGTTCAAATGCATCTGTAACGCGGTGAGGGTCACAGAGCCTGGGGCCGTGAAATGCTATTACGCAGAGAAGACTGCGCGCTCCACTGCAGTCACTAAAAAGAAGCGAAAGCAAAAGGAGAGACATAGACTGAAAGCTTACTGCTGCTGTGTGCTCCCTTTCCTAGTCTAGACATTGTTTATACTGACCACAGCACCATGAGTCTCTGTGTTCTTGCTTAAGACTGGTGGCCGCACACAGTAGGTCTGTGACAGAGCGAGTCTACAAAGCGCAGTAGGCGTAAGCAGCTGATTTCTCGATCAGCTGAGCAATCAAACAAATGTACACTGACACATTACACTGAAGTGAAACGCTATAATGTATAATAATGTTAACAAATATGTTAAAATATAAATTAAAATTGAGTCGGTTGAATGAATGAGCAGTCGGTTGGTATTTTGGCACATGTGTGCACCTAAGGACTGTGTTGTGTGCACGTTGGCCTTGTGGACTCCGGTGTCAAAGCGCAATTTTTGTTCAGGCATTGTTTGATTTACAAATTATGCCCTGATTAAACCAGGACTAATCTAGGACTAAATCCAGTGGTGGAAAAATAACTCAATTTCTTTACTTAAGTAAAAGTATAGATACAGGAGCAAAAAAAAATTACTCAAATAAAAGTATCACCTTAAAAATTTTACTTAAGTAAACGTGTAAAAGTACTCACTTTTAAATGTAAAGTATTTCACAGACTCAATGACTAATTAATGTGTTGAATGTGAGGGATTTTGATGAAAAATTGTGCTGATTACCAATGAAATTAAGAAACTGGTGCAGTAGAAGGGACTGAATCTGTCGGTGAGGTCTTCTGTCTTTATTATATTGATGTTTCTAAAGGAGTACTACTTTATTGCATCTTTTATATTTAAGTACTGTGTGGAGGACAGTGAGGACATGACAAAAACACATGATTTTAAATCAAAACTCAAAATACTTTGTACTTTAAACCAACTCAGAAATGCTGTGGAGTAGAAACAGATAATTGCTCTTAAATGTAGTAAAGTAAAAAAGTAAAAGTACCTTTTGTAAAATTTACTCAAGTAAAGTACAGATACATGAAAAATGCTACTTAAGAAAAGTAACTAAGTACATTTACTTTGTTAGATTCCACCATTGACCAAATTCAGGACTAATGCAGGACTAAAACAGGACTAAACAGTGGTCTCAAGCAGGAATAAAACTGCATCTAAATTAAAATTAAATCAGCATCTTGAACTGCAAAAGTCAGTGGTAGCCGAACCACAGTGTGAGAGCCACTGACATAGAAAAATGGGTCTGGTACTGTACATATTTAACTTATCAACTCACTGACTCTAAACCTCATTTAGAAAATGATACAAGGTGCTACAGCTTATCACCTATAAAACATTTGATGAGCTATTTTTGTCTTCAAAACACTCACATTTTGCAAAGTAATGTCTTTGCTGATACTTTATACATTGAAATAAAATGTTGGAACAGAAAAAAAATCAAATTATAAAAATCTTTTTTTTTTTAAACACAGGGGCAGCAACACACCAACCATATTCAACCCAGCCAGAAATTGGACACCCACAAATATTTATTCTATTTTTTACACAAGGAATAATGACCTTACCTTGTTGTTCTGAACTTCAGTCTCACTTTTTACAAGATCCACTGAGCACAAATGAAATAGTGGGACATTATCTTAAAAGTGGGACAAATGTCTAAATGGGTGTGCAGTACAACCAAAAGTGGAACAGGTGGCCACTCTATCTATAAAACATTTATGACATAAACTTACAGTTTATATACTTTAGGACTGAAACTAACGATTATATTGATAATTGATTAATCAGTTATTCAGATAGTGAATCGTGTGTGGTTCAAGTGGTTAAAAACCTGCGGTGTTTTATAGTTCCTGTTAAAAATTCTGAAAATTCTACCAAAAATCACTTAATTTTTCTAAATTTGAACCAGACAAAGCTAAACAAGCAAACAAGCAACAAGCAAAAACACAAAATGCACATTGTTTGTTGCTCTACTGCTGTCTTGGTAATAAACCTTCTCTCTCAGCACATGACGTGTTTCAGAGTCTGTGAATA
The DNA here is from genome assembly GCA_020698575.1 of Bostrychus sinensis. Lineage (NCBI taxonomy): Eukaryota > Metazoa > Chordata > Actinopteri > Gobiiformes > Eleotridae > Bostrychus > Bostrychus sinensis. The sequence continues at coordinate 27,821,379 of CM036251.1, read as the reverse complement.
CTGCAGTTAACGATTAAACGATTATTAAATTAATGATTATTTCACTAATTGATTATAATTAATTAAGCAAATTAGTTGTTGCAGCCCTAATATACTTCACAAAATGTATATACTTTATTAATTTATATACTTCCCATAAATTTCAGTAAGTAAGTATCGGCTATGACATTATAACATATTAATCAGATATATTTTATACATTCTGTAGCTCTGTATATAATTTATAATATAATTTTGATTGTAATATTGGGATAACACTAGAATGATTTGGGAAATTCGTCTTTTTAATAAGACAGTAGTAGCATTTTCCCATCTATCAGCCTCACAATCACCTTCTAGATCTTTGAGTGGATATTGACATTGACATGCAGGTCAGATTATGAAAAAGGAGTGAAGTAGTTTTCTAAAATTAAAATCTATAATATTAACCCATCAGTATTTCTATTTGTTTGATTTATGTTGAGTTAAATACTTACCTCCTCTGGGGTCAGGGTCATAGGTTCATGACCCCAAATCAGCAGGACCTTTTTTCTATAGAAATGCATTTCTTTTTCAGTGTGGGCCTTTTTCAACTGACCAACCCCCACTGTTTCTTGACACTTCACCAGTAAAAATCAGCTCTAGTGATTCAAATGTTTTTCCAATATTAAAATGGGATGCATTTATTATGGGTTCTCAAACATTTATTGTAATAAATAAAATTAGGACACTGCTACATGTCTTCACCTTTAAAGAATAAAGTATACAGGACAAAAGAATAACAAAAACCTGACCAGCCACTGTTTTGAGTTTGATTTTTTCATTTCTCACATACACATCAGTTTAAACACTCCTTACAGACAGTCTCCAGTGCTTTTATTTACAGAAAGTTACTAGACTTCATGATACTGTACATATGTATATTTTTTCCTTTTTATAAATACCCATAGGGTAATAGGTCCTCAGATTTGAGTGCATTATAAAACACACAACCCTAGGTTAATGCGTCCTTTACTAGCCATAAAAAACACCATGTTACAAAGTTACAGAAAATACATACTATATATTTATATATATTTATATATTGTCACAGAAAAACAACTGAAAGAATGACATCATACACTCACACAGCTGTTTTATACAGCACATAATTATTAAAAAAAAATCAATACAAAGACACCCTTTAGCTCGCAGATGGCTCACTGCTGTTGAGTATGTTTATCATTCAAAATGGGGCATTTAACTGGTGTCTTAACACTTTAAGGCAGTAGTGGACATCCTCAACACTAACACAGACCCATGGTATAATACTGCACAGTGCTGTTCAACATAAAGAGACAGCCAGTAAAATGACTGTGCTTATACACTGGTCACTGCTAACACAAGGGTCTGTGGTGCACTGACTGAAGAGCCAGAGCAGAGGTGTACATTCCTAAACTCAAAGGCACATCTTGGCAGCAGCATTGCACTCGCTAAATGATTTTGCTGCAAGTTTCGACAATCTTTGTCATTTACAAAAAAAAACAACTAAACAAACAAACAAAAAAAAACAAAAAAAACAAAACAACAACAACAGGACATACTACTGAACTGCCACGAGTACAACCAATCTAAATGATCGTTGTAATCGTCAGTAAATCCAGGTCTCCCAATATCATGCATGATTATGAATGACTATCACTAATCGCCACTGCTTGTCCTTAAAGTGTGCTCTTGACTGAAGTGTTTGTTGAGGAGAATCATTAGATACTCAGGACATCCGGTGGCTATTTGGCCCAGCCTGTTGTAGCCTCTCCATTAATGTAGGCAAAGCCAGGGAAATGTTGTGAGTGTTCATACTCAGAGTTTCTGCGTGATCCGAGAGGTGAGTACATATCCCCAGAGCCAGTGTACCGTGATGAATGCATAGGTGGACTGGTGTAACAGCTGTTAGCGGGAGACACATCTGGCCACCGGGGGGCGACAGGTGCAGGGTGCAAACGAGGAGTACTGCCCATCAGACAGGGCTCCATCCGTGACATCTGGCCATTAAGCTGGTACTGTAAGGATATACAAGTAAAATAATTATTATCATCAGTGGATTCATACAATGTGTGTGTGTGTGTTGAACTTCCACTAGTCCATATTTACTTATTTAATTACAAACAGTAGTGGACAGTAACTAGATACTTTTACTAAAGTAACATTTTTTACTTTTTTACTCAAGTACATTCTGAGAAGATTTTAGAAAAAAAAACATTCAAATGAACATTCTACGTAAGTAAATTTTGCACTTAATACTTATTTTTACTTAAGTTAAAATTTAAGTTAAAAGTTCTTTTATTTCTACTTGAGTATTATTATTTTTGAAGTAACAGTACTTTTACTTGAGAACAGATTTTGAGTACTTTGTGCACCACTGATTACAAATAGCCTCCAAATTGCTAGAAAATGACATAAGGCATAATATCTGTATCTTCAATAAAAGCGATAACTTTATGATGAAATTTAATGCTGTGTCAAATCTGTGGCACAAAGTATGCTGACCCTGCACATGGTAATTTCCTGTCCATGAAAATGACTGTACCCATTACACATTCACACAAGTGAATCAAGAAAATGTGCCAAGTATTAAACGTCTAGTTAAGGGGCTAATAATAGGGGTTTTCAGAACTTGCCCATTGTAAGAGCTCTGAACACATCTGTGTTGGCTAATATCCTATGGACAGTTACAGCTATATTTGTGACTTCCTACACAGACAAAGCACAAGCATTGTGCCCCATTTAAGCTCAGACAAGTCCAAAAGAGAGAAAATAGGACCCTTTTCCTTTTTCTCACTAAATATAAACACAGGCGAATTCATTATTATGAATCATGGCATGGAAAAAGACAGTCACTGCAGGTCAGAGACCAGAACAGACAGCTCAGCTGCCTCTTGTTCACAAGCAGAAAAGAGACCATTGGATAACAATATTTTAATAAACGCCTCCTTGCCCTACTCTCTGACCAGTGAGTCCAGGGATGAAGAGACTATTGAGAGGCAGAAGGAGGAGTAACAGAGCAGGGGCCTCTTGGCCTTAGTTGAGCCACCTTTTAGTGCCTGCTTCCACAGTGTGGAGAGGGTATTTCAGGGACTGTAAACGGTGAGGCCCAGCTGCATGAAAAGCACAACAACTGAAGGGCCCTCAATAGAAAAAATATTCTTGAAGGACTAAAATCACCAACTGTAATGTAATTTTTGAAGACAAATGTAAAAATATACCACACTATTTTGTTGGCACAATATATACATATTGCTCTCTTAGTTTAAAAAGTAACCTTAGTTTTGTAAAATATATAATTTGTGCTATATTTATGACTGTAAATCTCACTTTCATAAATTTGAGTTTTCCAGAGACTAACCTGTGCCGATGAGCGATGGTAGGCAGAGTAGTGGAGTGGTCCTGGAATTGGGGGCTCATGTCCAAGACTCGGGTATTGGCTCTGGATAGTGTGAGGGTGCTGGTTGGCATAACTTCCATAATTGTAGCTACCAGTATACCTACAAAAAATACAGTTTAATTACTGGTGTCATTTTTAACCAAAGTGCATGTGTTTGTCACTTGATATTCTTACCCATGCTCCTCTCTGTAGACTGGCATCCGGTGGGCCGAGGATGGGGGAGGAACTGGGGCGCTGTTTCTCATACAGGACAGCTGATGACCAGCCTCTGGAGTGGAGCCACCTGCAGTAGTCACTGTGTATGTAAGGGACCAGGTATATGACTGAACAGCGCCTGGCAGACACATATATAAACACAGAGGAAACTGTGTTGTAGCAGGAGTGCTACATTTTGTGTTCTATGTTATGCTGGGATAAGCCATGCCTCACCTGTGGTGGCGGGTACTCCGGTGTACTCTGGAGACACAGCCGCTGTGGGAGAGCTGGCTGAAGAAACACCCACGGAATGGACTGAGCGAGCGGGGGAGTACGATCCAGGAGATGGAGATGTGGGAGTAGTTTCTGTGAGCGTGAATTCCTCCTCTCGCTCTGCTGAAAGTGTCAGGAGAAGACAGGCATTTAGGCAGCCCAATGCAACAATACACTTAAAAGTTGTACAACATTTTTCTGTAGTGCATCAAGAAATGCTACAGTGCCAACTAAAAGCTCCAAAAATTCTACTGATAAGTAAGTTCTAACAGCAGTGTACTTAATATCACAATGTCCTCAATCAAAACAATTTAAAGCTAACACTATAAAACTTTTAGGATTTACACCCACTACAGGGCAGCAAATTTCACAGCAATCTCAGTGAAATTGTAAGTATTGTAAGTGATTACAGTGATAATGTTCTTGAACAGTTAAGCTGTTAAGCTAAAATTTGTTGATGTGATATATTCTGGCAAAGTGTTGAAGTAAAGGATCTGTCAAACTAGGCACATTTTGTTTAAGAATTAATATTTGCCAAATTTTCAGTCTAGTATAAATTATTCCCATATTTAACAGATCACATAAAGACTCACCAGTGCATCCCTCGCCCTTCATGGCCCTCATGAGGTCATTGGCTCTCTCCTGGCAGTGCAGGGACTCCATCAGGTAAAGCACATAGTCATCAAACATGAGATGGATCAAATGGAAGGACCCTGTAAAAAAATAAACATTTTTCGAATGAAATTACATTACATACTTCATAATGGCAGGACAGATATTAATCGAAATTTCTTTGATGAAGTTATTGGCGGAAATATGTGGGCTGACCCCTAGGTCGTACAGCTGAGGGGCCGTGGCATGGAGGGGAGTGTCACAATTGTGTCATTGTGCCGGTCACTGCCGCTGCCGTGTGCATAATAAACACTTGGGACTATTCAGGGAGTTGGGCGCAATACAGACCGGTCATAAAATGGAAAAGACGGGCAAACACATCGAGAAAGGGGAGGGGCATCTTTTGTTAATTAGCTGTTTGTGCACAGGACCTGCTTTATCAAAACACTGCAACCAGCTGTGTCTTTGATATTCACAGACAAGGGCAAAGGACAGGAGAGAAGGCCATTATCTTTTTTTTTTTTTTTTACAGCTTCTCACTTATTTTAAACTGCACTTGTAAACAGAAAACTAATAAAAGTAGAGACATTTTATTTGCCCATACCACAGCAGGTGTTTTATGCAGATAAAGTTAAATGTTGACTTGCTAACGTTTATTTGGTTAGTTCACTTTTTTAGTATTGGCGTTATTAACCTAATGACAATTGTATGAGCAGCTCACCAAAGCTTGGGGCACTGTGGAGGGTCATATCCCGAATGACTCTGGTACCAAAACATGACCACATCAGCAGGAACTGTTGCGCCACCTTCTTCAAGGACCCGGGCCTCTTCGATGCCACCTAGAGAGAACATTTCCATGAGAAAAGAGGGGGATGGGTTGGGGTGTCGGGGTAGTTTTAACCCCTAGGTCCGTACTGGGGCTTAACCCTCAGAAACGAAAAACATGTCAACAAGTCAACTATTTAATTTGCCCCTGGAGGTACGCCTTCCTATTGAACTATTGTCTAGGCAGTCCAAGACGTTACCAGGACAACCAAATTTTACAAGGCCATATCTGGCACATAATGGACGCAAATGGGAAGCTTGAAGACATCATTAACTAGGAGGATTGCACCCTAAGTGCCTTAGTAAGAGATAGGAGAGTTGCTGTCAGTTACAGGTGTCTCCTTAGAGAAAAACGACTAACTGTGCTGTTGTGTACAACACAGTAGCTGTCTATTGAATCATTTGCAGTACATATAAAAATCACCAAGAATGAATAAACCAAATACATATTGTATATACTATGCTGAGTGTGCGCAGACTGACCTTGACAACGCAACGGTCCACCATAGAGTCCAGCCACTCTATATAAGCCTCAATTGGAGACTGCTCTTCTAGCAAACGGTCAAACTCCTGATACACTATGCAAAGACAAAGAAAGCATGCAATGTGATATAAATGCAGTTTGACCATCTATGACCTTTGACCTCTCAGGACCAGTGCAGAAGAATGAATAGGAGGTGCTCCACAGGGTGTTGCCGAGAGGAATGAACTTGTTTAACCTTTTGGTCTCCATCATTACAGCTTGACTTTGCTGGTCGTGGGAATAATTGTTCTTTACATATTTAGTTAAATGTCTCTAGCTCTGATACTGACATGTTTCGGTGGGACCAGTTTGTATGTATTGACTTACAGTGAATAATAAGCTGCCGGTGCTCGTCTTGTGAGTCCTCCATAGTGTAAAGTGTCTGCTTGGTGATGCTGTTCAGGTCCACATTCCTCCAGTCTTCCAGCATTTGAAATGTGATGTCAGCACTGTTTATCACAGTCCGCGATGCCTGAGCACAGATAAATCAACAATATTACCAACACAAGCATACCCATATCCCCTTATCAGTGTTTGCTCATATGGATTTTTATTAAAAATTGGGGCTGTGATAGCACCTGGCATAGGTGATTCAATGATGTTTGTCGCTTTAAAATCTGAGAAAACCTTCTGGACACTAAAAAAGAATGTAAAAGCTGTTAACAAGATAAAAAAGTACCTGCATATTTAGCAGAGAACATTATGTTTAAAAAAGTAAAAAAAAAGTAAAAAAACAACAACAAACAAACAAACAAACAAACTTACATTCAAATTTGATATTCCTCAGGTTTTCAGGAAGGTCATGAAGTGCAATTTTAAGCCACTCGTCAAGTTGTTTGGCAAATTTTCTTATAACCTGAGTCAAACTAAAACAGAAAAAAAAGACTCATAAAAATATGGATAATTTTATGCTAAAATGTAGCTAGCTTCAAAAGTCTTCAAAGTAAAATAAAAATAGTTTTACTATTATTTTTTGTCTAAAAACAGCATGAATATCAATGATGCTAAATACCGACAACTAGTTACAAGTACACAAGAATAGTATATATCAACAAACAGTGACACATTCATTTAAAGTCAGCTCATAAAAAGCAGTATTTTTACCTTTGTCAGCAAGCCAATTTTAATATTTACTCCTTTGCTTTATTAATAATAATAATAATGATTTTATTGAAATTGGACATTTTTTTGAAGCAGCATTCATAATTATGCAGCATATTTAAATGATTATGGCCTAGACTGGACTAGAATTTTCATAGACACTAATGTAACTATAGTATAAATAAAGATAATAGTATGATATGCCATTGTTTTTACAGAATGCAGCAGTTGCCTACCTGTCAGGCAGCGCTTGAAGGACAGTGGGCATGAGTACCCCAGAGATGGCCTTATACAGGATGGAGTCACAGACACCCACAATATTGACCACGGTTGGAGAGCCTAAGACAGGGAGCATGTGTGGTGGCATGCCCTGCCAAAAGTGCAGCAGAAAACTTTGGACCTGCAAAAAACATACAAGACATTTAGTGCAAAGCAAAAAAACAAAAAAACAATGTTACGTTCAAGAAAATTGCCTTACCTCGTCAAAATTGGCTCGAATGACCGTGTCCAGTATCCTTTGACAGTGTGTTCTGTACATCATGATGAACGTTGACACCTGTAGGCAACAATGCAGTTTTAATGTGATTAAAAAAATGCACTGTCCTCTCCTCTCATGGTGGGAAACTAAAACGTGTTACCAAAACAAGAAAATAAATCTTGGACAAAGCATGTGAACCAATAAATAGGCGTTAAAGGTCTAAGCTGGAGCGAAGGGATATACAACCAGCTTTAGAGATCAGAAAAAAACAAACCATTTAAAATCATGGCCCCTCTTTAAAAGTCGGACAGCTAGTGCATGTCCTTTGTCCAATGCTAGATCTTATTATCTCCCCCAAAAGATTAAGAGTTAGTGAGGAGCCAGCATATAAATCCTTAAGGTCCTTCTCCAAACGCTGTCCCACTGAACGTCCCGGGGCAGATAAAAGGGCCTAACCAGAGGGGGCACAGTGATGGTGAGATGGCACTGAGAGATGTGGGGATGGAAGGTGAAAGGAAAGGGGGATTAGTTGTAAGGATGGACTTTTAAAACTACTGTTTACCCTCTCTTCTGGCAGACTGGCAGGCAAATTTAGGTCTTTGACATTTGGGAACTCTGGCAGAAGCGTTCCCAGTTTGGAGCGTGGTGAATACGCCACTGTCTGCTTGGTGACCTCTTTCTTGCCTGTCTCGTTCACCCACGCTGCGCCCTTTTTGGAGTACATCACATCATAATACTGAGAGGTCTCCTTGACAGCGATTCCGTAATAATGATACCTGTATAAAATCAAAAAACATAAATTATGAATGGGTGGATAAAGCCTTTGGGTGATTTTAAAACATTGTTACAAGACTTGTCACAGGGACTTACTTTGACTGTCCTCTTGTCCCCAGTCGTCTGGTAGTTAACGCAGGAAACTGTTGCCGTATGATCTGTTTATTGTGAGGAACAATATACATGTTACTTCTACTATATAAATCTATGACATATAGTACACAAAAACCTCTGCATCAAGAACAATAAGCAAAATTAATGAATTGGTTAATTTTTTTTACATTTGTCAGCCTTCATACTGTGTAAACTTAATTTTTACTGTAGTTTTTAGCAGTTAGTTGGCAATTTTGTCAAATAAAGTAGTCTGACATATACTGTTAATATCAATAACATAAAAAGAACATAAGGTAACATAGCTAACTATCACAAAATAACAACAACTAACGAAATAACTTTATACAAACTGACTGTGCTCTAAGACTATTACTAATAGCTCTGCATAATACTAGGAATACATGTGATATCTAATATTGATATTCACACAGATAATTTTATAACATTTTCTATGACTTTTATATTATTATTTGACTTAGTAAGTAAGAAACAAAAAAAATAAAATAAATAAAATAAATAAAATTACATGAACCCTATTATTTGGCTGCATTACAATTATTTTCAAAACTATGAAAAATTATTTTGATAAAGTCTGAATGTTTGCAGCACAAAATACAAATGTTTTTTAATCCATAAGCAAGCTTTGTGGATAACGTGATATATACATTGCTGCACAATGTTGATACAAAGCACAGCTCAGTAATATCCTCTGAATGTGTCCTCTGTCCTTTTTGTGAAAGTACCTAATATAGTCTTTGAGGGAATTGTGAAAATCTCATAGCTGCAGCCATGGGGTGTTCTTAGCGGAGAAAAAAAAAGTTTAGAGACATCCATTTATGACATTTAGGATTTTATCGCTTTTCTCCACAATGTCCCCCTAAACCGTCCAGCCATCTTCACTGCTTCTCTCTCCCTCCTTCTTCCTTTCCTCTCTTTTTGTCCAAAGAAGATTGGCTCCTGGGTCCGGCTCCCGGTGCAGAAACTTTAGCAAACAGTGTAGCGCTCCATTGTGTGGGATGAAAAAAGAGGCCAAGCTGTGAAGTTTCTGTCAGGCCCCGCTTGATAAATGAGCAGACAGGGAGGCAGTCCAGGCCCTCTCGCGTTTTTTTGTCCCGAATCAATGAAGCCTTCCCAAAGGACACCCCACACTGCTCTAGCCACTGATCTAACATTCCGCAACATCTCACCCTTCCAAATTTCCTTTAATTACACATTAATCCAGGCCCCTTCTCTTTTTCAATATCTTCCGACAGGAGTTGTGGAGGATGGAGGTGGCTCGGGCTGGGGGTGGGGTACGGGCTACAGAGGAAGGCTGGGGGTAGCGAGGCTCAGCAGCTCCTTGGGGTTGTGGGAACAGACCAAAGCCCATCTCAGTTGGCTCTAGATTATGTGTTCAGAGGTTTTCAGGCAGCCACTGCAGTGCTCTGCTTCACACCGATGTGCAGATGATGTTACTTTGTACAATCCAACTGCAAAATGCTCATATAGCTGGATTTGTGGTGCCTCCAGGAGTTTTGAAGTGAAATTTAAGATGCAACTTAAGATAAAGAAAAGATAAAGAACTGCCAACCTGCCAACTGTACTCCATACTGGTAAAGCAATTGATGATAACATAAAAATCTGTACCTCGTCATAGAAAAAGATTATTTATGGACAACTATAAATACTAGTATTATACTACTGTATTACATACGCTTTAAAAGCCTTAATTTGACAACGATTGTAAAAGTCAACAAAATAATATTTTCTTAATAAAAAGATACTAGACAGATAGATAATGGCTGTGTATTACACTGTATATGTAGGTACTAAATGCTTATAAAGACACATGGACATAGTTCTTAAAGTAAACACAACTATGTTCAGATGCCTCACACTCTTTATTAAATTACAAAGTAGAATTAGAAAAAATAAGTGTTTGTTAAATAACATTTTAAAAGATTGAATCCTTCTGAGGCTTTCATATTAACAAAAACAATGAATAACTTTGATTTCTTGAACACAACAGGCACCTTGTAAATTGTTCAACTGGCAACAATAAATATATACAGTACAAAAAAAAAAAAGTCTAACACTGAGAGCAAAGTACAAAGTGCAAAGTCCCTGTATAAGATGGTTAAAACTCTTGTAGCAAAGGGCATGATAAAGGTCCACACCTTTCCGAAGCTGGCGGCATTGACAGGCTGCATGTCGTGCTTCTCGCTGAAGTCCAGGTAATGCATGTAGAGGGCACTCCGGGGAATACACACACCTTCAGCGATCTCATAGTTCTCCTCTAACCTGGAAACAGAACAGTGTTTAGTGAATTTTGGTATCAGTATGTCAAAAATAATGATACAGGTACAAATTGTGAATAACCAACCCACAATAACAATAACTCATTTTTCCCAATTAATATATTTGAATCTAAACTGCTATGCATTTGTGTTTCAAATTCATGGTACAGGCCGCAAACCTTGAAGCCCTATAGTGGGTGAAACTGGCCACTTGGGGGCAGCACAAAAGACTAAGGGCAAAAAAGACTGTGATGTACAATGTAAACTAATTTATGTAGCGTATTAACATTATAAATCCAAAGAATAAAGCAATTCAATAGCCAGTCAGTTTGCAACCGCCTGGTGCAGAGCGCAGAAACTACCAGTCGCACTAACACCCTTTGCCAATACCGCACACCTTAATAAAAATACACAAAAGGCTTAAAAAACTAAAACAAACCATAGAATTTTTCAAATTTCATAAGTAATCACCATCACAAATGACATGCAGATTTTAATTTACCGAACAGTAAATAAAATTATAATAAAAATTTTTCAGATTTTTTTTACAACACATCAGTTTCCTCTGAGTTCAAGTCTATATAGCCTCTTTATTTGTGTATTTTTAGTAAGCATTTGAGGGCTAAAACAATCCAGTCCTGAGGAAGTTGTAGCACAGGAAGATGAATGGATAATCTTGATCAATACACAAACTGCAAACTATTACCAGTGCCAAATGAACTATTGTTTTTGCAACCGGTCAGTAGGTTTTTGGTATTTCTGAACAATTTAGAACTTACAGTATTTAAGAACTTTATATTCAGATTAATTTAATCATATGCAAATCTTATCCAAATAAAATGTATAAAACACTGTTTTACACATTAAGAATGACATTTAACACAAATACTTAAAATCTGTCAACAAAAATAGACAATAGAATAATATGAGACTTAAAATTTAACATGTTATTACTAAAACTAAAGGTAAAGCACCATTTTAAATACAGCGTGATATTGGTTAATAAAAAATGACGTGTTTGATGATGACCAGCTGGTTATCGGCTGTCATTAAACACAAACTCTGCTCGCTTACATAGTAGTCTATACACTTTCTGAGACAACTTACATCAATCTGCTTTAATCAAACATAATCTATACTACTATAGATCAACATCAACTTGCACATGGTGCCGTTTAGATATGTGTTATTCGGTTTACTCAAGTAACCATATTCTAACTTAATCATAAAAGTGTGCTACTTGTGTATGAACTATACGCATTTTATTACATTAAGTATTATATTAAGTATCAAAATATGAACATACCATTCTAGAGTAGCTGGTGTTGAGTGTGGTTTAGATGCTCTGTTATTCTCTTTTTCTTCATCTGAAAAACAATGAAAATGACATACAGTATAACATCACAGCACTACACAGACATAAACAATGTACTTCAAGACTAAAAGATTTCTGGTTTTGAGGTATGGTTCTAAGTATAATATAATGTTGTGAAGAGTGTCTTACGTTCATCATTGGACATGTTTCCCAGAGACGTGTGACTAGAGTATCGCTTGCTCTCGCTCTCATTGAGGCATCTTTCAATCCAGCTCTCTAAACACAAATACAGCATTATTCAACTTTTAGCATCACTTTTTAACATCAGCGGTGTGAATATGTTATTAATTGTACAATGTAATTAATTCTTCCATGAAAAGTAAATAGAATGAGGAAAGAAATTCTATGAAACATTTTAACTGAGACATTTTCTAAATTAACTGACAAACACTAAGCTCAGCAATGTTGCAAGGGAATAAATAAAAGCTTTAATGACATAAACAGTGAAATAGCCTGCCTACAGAAGACACATTAAATGTCACTAATGTGACAGGCCAAGCTGACAACAATCGATTGTATGGGCACCAGAGCAGCCATGGCTCTATTTGAGATGTTTTCACCAAGACGGCAGGAATCCAGCATTGTTCCCAAGAGACTGTGAGCGAATACGCTCACTTCAAAAGGGCTGTGGACATCACTAGGCCAGTCTGGTCGAATACAAGCCATTGTCCACTTTTAATTTTTACTTAAAAAAGCTCCACTGGTGTGCTTTCTATCACCGAGCAGCAGCGGGGCAACACAGGTGGTTAAATTCTGCAGAATTAAACTTTAAAAGTCTACAACAGTTTTTGAGTGATGTTTGTCAAGTCCTGCAAGTCGCCTGCACTGCTTTTTTATTTAACCCACTTTAGGAAGAAAGCAGGAAAGCACCTACTTGTATTTGATATTTCTACGGGCAGTGGCCAACCACAACCATAGTAGCAGTTTATTGGACAGACTAAGCTGATATCACTGCAAAATGTTGCTGCAGCCGTAGGTTAATATGTTTAACAATTTTTAAATGTAGTTGAGACAACATACTGGCAAAATCCACTGATAGAAATGATCTTCAACACGTAAAATACAATTGTCCTTTTGTTGCCCCCTCTGGACAAATCTGACTTGAAAGACAAAATTGTTTGGTTTGTTCAGATAAATAATGGAAAGTTTAAACTGAATTTTTTTTGATTAATATTAAGCCTTGTCAATATAGAAACTTTGAAACAGATTGTACTTATACTGAATCTGTCAACGTAAAACACCAAGTCTTGCAGCTGAGAAAGTGACTCCAGTGAAGTGTAGCTAATTCTCTTCAGAGGCTCAGCCCTCAAGCTTCATTTGCCACAAGGACAGATAAGTTAGGGATCCAAATAAGTGGATTAAATTTGATCAGCAAGTGACAACAAGGGGAAATTTTAAAATCTCGAATGAAATAATCTTATTCATATTGTGTTTGAAATGCAACTATTTTTAAAAGTAACACGACAAGGTATATTTTTGTTAAGACTGAATATTAATCCTACTTCTTTTAAAATCGCTATATTTTAAAGTGACTTCAAGAAAGTAGTTTTGTGTTTCTAACATTTGGACATTTAGATTAAGTTCAGCCTTAAAAATTGACTTACTTTAACATAAACAGAAATTGGGTTGCTTAAGGCAGATACATAGCTTAGAAGAGCAGGTGCACATGATCTAGTAATATATAAGTAGTGTGCACTTGTTGCTCATCCTGTCTTCAAATGAATATGTAGTGAATTACCTTAGGAAAAAGAAATGATCACTACATGTCAAACACTTAAACTAACCACTTTCTATGACTTTTCTTAATTTAGTTAACAAGCCTCAAAACACAAAAGCCTCTTCTAGAGCAAACTTACAAACTAATTCCCATCAGAAAAACATGAAAAATACTTTCTAAAGTTGGAACCTGAAAATGACTTGTATGTTTGAAGCTCCAGAGTGGCAGTAGTAGAGGCTAGTTAGTGGCCCTTACATCCAGCCAGGACAAACCCAAGCAAAGTTAGCAGCACTGACCTGTGGAATCCATGTCAGGCTCCTCCAGCAGCCCGCAGTGCATCCTCTTCCCATCAACAGCACTCGCTCCTCCAAGAAAACAGCCTAGAGCGCACTTCCCCCTCCTCGGTGGCTCGTCCCTGGTCTCGCTCCGTGTTTCCGTGACCACTGGCCGTCACTGGAGATGTTGAGGATCTGAGGAGGTTCACCCAGAGAGAGGTGGTGTTGGCGGGGGGAGGCCGGGGAGGTGGGAATGAGGGAGGAAAAAAAAAAAAAGGGGGTAGAGTCTCCAGAAATCCAGCGGGGGGAAAGCCAGAGCCGTCAAAATGTTTGCTGATGTTTCATGGGAAAGGGGCTGATTTTATTGGAGCCCTGATGGGGACATGTCATTGATAGGCTTGGACGGCTGATGAATGGCCCCAAGTCAGATGGGGATGTGGCAAGGCTCACTGGAAGTCTTTTGTGAGGCTGTTTTGAATAATAAAAGCTCCCTCCCAACAAAAAAAGAGGCTTGGATCTACACAGCCTTAACACTGTGGCCTCCCCGTCTTCCATTATGGCATTTAATACGTTTTTATACACCCCCGAGCTCCAAATAAACATACACACAGACAGGAGTCGCTTCTGTCACTTATGATTTTAATTTGGACACCTGTTGCCACATTAAGTTGATTTTTCACCTTACTTCACAATGAAACATATTCCTTTATAACTTTGGGTTGCCACATTTTGAGCAAACATCCCAACATCAATACGCCACAAGCAGAAATTTTTCTGTGCAGTTCTCACCTCCTTTTTGGCCACTCTTTTGCGCAGTGGTAACCTTATTTTGGTGTGCCTCTAAGAAGAGGGAACGGTCACAAAGGGGGGGAAGTAAAAGTGCAAAGCTTGAGGCTGGGAGGGCTCTGATGGAGTGCCTGAGAGCTGGAGAAGGGAAAGTTGTGATTAGAATATGAATGGATCCACGGGAGAGGGGGAGAGAGCAGAGGAGAAAGGAGGATTATGGCTGAATTACTCACCACACTATGGACAGCTATGGAGGACTTTCTCCACCAGTGCGCAGGCGTGGACACCACTACATGCTGCTCGCCCTGTGGCCACCTGCAGCACATGTAGGACAGCAGCATCGCAGGGAATACTTTAACAACTATTATAAAGGGAAAAAAAAAGGCTCTTAGCGATTTGGCAAAGAATGAAAGAGAAATAATTGAAATTGCATAACTTTAGGGAATTATTTTACCCGTCTTCTAATCTGAAGTGATGACCTTCTAGAGAATCAACAAGAACAATACCTTTGCAAAACACTGATGACAAAATACTGACTGGGACGTGTAAGGAGCTTTGACCCCAAAGGAGGATGTCATTCATTTTAGTCAAGTAACATGAGGTGGGGCTTGTCTGGCCCTCAGTGTACATGCCATTT
This sequence comes from Bostrychus sinensis, assembly GCA_020698575.1. Lineage (NCBI taxonomy): Eukaryota > Metazoa > Chordata > Actinopteri > Gobiiformes > Eleotridae > Bostrychus > Bostrychus sinensis. The sequence continues at coordinate 27,806,018 of CM036251.1, read as the reverse complement.
CTACAGTTATCTCCTTATTAGTGCCAAATAAAATAGGACAGGTGCAGCCTCTTCCACTTGGACTATTCTTAAACTCTCAGGCCGCACAAACGGATGTGTACTGCCATTGTTCAGTCAAATGGCACCAATTGAGTTGTGTGTGTATGTGCGAGCGGGGGGTATGGTTACGCTATATATGGCATGTTGGGGCTAAAAAGGCTTTGGTATAAAGAGGAAAGAAGATGAATTGAGGCAACTTTCCCATTCACGCTGACATGACAGAGGGAGTGTAGCGACAGTGAGGATGTATGAATATGTTCATACTGGACAGTTGTCAGTAATTATTAAAGTACTAATAAATTTGACTAAACTCATTGTATTTCAGCATAAGTTGTTGCTGCTGATGATAATCCCCATTTGCTTTATAAGTGTTTTTTTTTTTTTTTTTTACAATTTATTATTCTGAATCTGTCGCCATTTATATACAAAATACATTATATATTGGTTACATAAGGGTGATAAGGCATTAATTTTTGGGCTTAGAGCGCAGAAAAAAAAATACACTTAAAAGCAAGAATATGTAGAAGTTGGACAGTGATCTATGACATCCTTTTTAATCTAAACTTAATATAATAACAATGTAGTAGGACTATCCTAACAAGCCTCCTTTCACAAAATCTATGTGCAGAGAAAAAAAAATTGTTCAACACATTGCAGCTGAAACAATACTGTTGTATTTATTATGTACACATACAAAGTTGTGAAAAGAAGCATATTAACAAAAATATACTTAACATTGCAGATGAAATGAAAATTGTTAATTTTAACTCCAATTATATCAAACTTCTTCTAATTTTTAAATCAAAACTTTTATCCTAAGCAAGCTTTTTTCAAACCAGGTCACTCATTGTAGCGTGACAGTTTGAGTCGGGGGATGATGTTCATAGACTGCAGCTCCTGGAAAAGCAGTTTACAGGCGTACGGGATGCGAAGTGAAGAAACATGACACGAAGACTTACAGTAGTGACACCTGATTGACAAAGGACAGATGGAAGACCAATAACAATACTGATTACTTCTTTTCTTCAAAAATAAAGTAAGCAGATAGAAGCTTTTACTGACCACCCAGAGTATCCCAGCAGGCCGCACTGTCCACAGACATCCACCTCAAACGCGTCACTGGAGATCATGAGACGCTCCAATAGTAACATACTGGCTCCGTAACCGATCAGACAGTCACGTTCCATCTCACCCAGACGGAGACCTCCATCTCTGGAACGGCCCTCAGTTGGCTGCCTGAAAGACAAGTGCGTTTAGAGAATTAGTGGAGTCAATAATTTATATTAAAGTTATCATTAAACATACAGTTACCTGGTAAGAACGGCCCTGGGTCCCCTGGCTCTGGCATGCATTTTATCTAAAACCATGTGCTTCAGTTTCTGATAATAAATTGGCCCAAAGTAGATGTAAGCCTCCAGAGGTTCTCTGCAAAAAACAGTAAAAAGTTACGATAAAACTTTTTCAAAGTTATCATAAAGGTCATTGTAAGATGTAGGCACATTACCCGGTGATGCCTGAGGTAACATAGTCCTTGCCCTGGTAGTTGTAGCCATAACGGATAAGATCCTCACACACATCCTTCACCTTACTGCCTCCAAATGCTGTACCGTAATGAAAGCGTCCATCCAGTACCCCCGCCTTTCCAGCGAGTAGTTCGATCAGTTTTCCCACCTAAAGATTATATGTACAAAGAGTTAAGACTTTGTTTTTTGAGTCAGAATAATAAAAAATATAAATCCTACACATGATGCTGTGTCTAAGGAGTCTTCAGTGGACTAATCCCATCGTTGACTTGTAAAAAAAACCCAGTGCAGATAATTCAGATTTTGGGATTATGAATGAGCCTAAATACACATGTAATGCTATGGCTGAGACAAGCTATTGTAAGGATGACTGATTTCAACAATTCCACTGAGGTCACATCCAGGGGACCCCTGACCCTTACAAATAAAAGGAAACACCTACTCTCATTTCACTCTAGAGCACAGAGACATCCACCAGAGCCAAACATTTCACAGCCTTTGCCATGACAACCACAGCTAGCAAACACACAGGCGCTGACAACTTCAGCAATAAAGATTATTCAGGTTTTTACAGTGTAAAGGATAAGACCAGACGTTTGTCTCCGCCAAGTTTCATGTCATCTGCATTCAGCACCATCCCACAGTTTGATGTGTTTGATCAAACTTGCACACACCAAGGCAGAATGGAGCTTTGCTGCCAGTCGTTTCCGCAGCAACAAATATCTGTTAGCGAACAGTAAGACTGCTGCTTATCCATGTCAATAGACGTGTGCTCTGTTAACCATTGATAACACACAGAGGAGAGGAGCTCAGATAATGAGCGTTTTGTCTCACAAGAGCTGACACAAACTTATGAAGAGCCAGGGTCAACACAGGGACTGAGGTGATCTGAGAGGTCAGACTGAAGTCCAGAGAAGAAAGAACAGATTAGATGTACCCTGTTTCACAAACTCTGTATTATATGATATTACAATACAGTCAATTAATATGTGTATTTAAAAAGTGGTTCACAAGTATTATCTTGTGAGAATGTTACCGTCATTCTGGAGGGATATCCATGAGGGTTCATGATCACGTCAGGGCAGATTCCTGTGTCACAGAAGGGCATGTCCTCCTGCGGGACGATGAGGCCACAAACACCTGACACACAATAAACAAACTGAATAATTTAAATGCACTTTGTTTTTTTGCTATTCTGTTTTTCTTAGTGATATGTATTGCACATGTTTATAGCATAATTGTATATATAGTAAAATGTATCTATATAAAAGTCTCTGTATAAATACAGATTTTTACGTATATTTACAATTACAAAAGTAATTGATGAGTATTAATATAGCTATATAAATATATTTAAAAAATTTTTTATTGCTGCTCATCTACTGTTCTAATGTTTACTTTTAGAATTACCCAAACAATTACTTGCAGATCATCTCTCCTTAATTATAGAAGGTAGGAAATAAGTGAAGCGTAAAACTGCATATTTGAGATAATAAATTTAGAGTTTATGACATTTCCATATTGATGTGGTCAGACAGACCTCTGTTGACTCACATGACTTGGCAGTGAGCGCTCTAGTAGCCAGGATTTTAAGTGTGAGTGCAAATGTTTGCAGAGGGGTCGAAGCACTCTTCCCTGGCCATGGTAAACAGATTGTAGAGCCATTTGCAAATGAAAAAAAGAAAAAGGGGGGGGGGGCACTGCAGGAAGTGGAGAAAGGTGCTTAGGCTGACGGGGAGACTGGGATTACATATCCATGCTTTCAGTTCAACTTGGAGGAAGTGCAGCGGATCAAATGGAGAGGAGAAATTGAATCGGTGCACGTGGGAAAAATTCACGATGAGCTGACCAGACCATGCCCAACACACACTGTTGGTGGCTTGCAGGATGTTGTAACAGGATGTTGACTGAGAACAAGTGCAGCGACTGACTGAAAAGTCATCCAACAGCAGGAAGTAGAGTAGGTGGACAGCAACAACAATAAAAGGCTCAAAGAAGTTACAACAGTGAAACAATACCACTGGAGAAACTGGAATATTAAAAAAAGTCAAGAAACTGTGGATGAACATGAAGGGAAACTAGTAGTAAAACAGTAGTGAAGGTGGACAGAATGATTCAAAGAGTCTGGTCTCCATAGCAGACATGCTCAGTGTTGTTTGTTTTGTGTGAAAGTTAATGATAAAAGAGGCATGAAATCAGCAGAGAAAAGCAAGACAACAGCAAGAGTCCACAGCCCTCCATCACAGCTCACATAGCTCCACGCTGGCGGCACACACAATGGGCCCCTACTCCTGACACCCCCTAGCGCTGCAGCTACCACCACCCTGCACAGCTCTATAGCGAGAGTTAGGGCTGGTTAATAAGCTGACTTATTCTGCTCTACTGGCCAGGACTTATGAGACTAGAGAAGCTGGCACATCTATTACTTAAGTCATGGGCAACTATTTAAAAATATTCATGACATTCAATAATAGATCAATATTCTATTTAACTATTCAGGTTTTTTCTTAAATATTCATCCAAGCAAAGGTCTTAAATCAAAGAATATCGCATGAACATCTGGATCTTACTGCATAACTCCACATCAGCTAACCCCATGGTGACCCCTCTCTTCACTATCTGAGACACTAGACATTGCCCCATCCTTAGCTGACCGCTCAGTGGCCACAGCGTTAATGAAGAGAGTAAATTATGCATGGCGCCAGTTAGCTTTTTGATTAAAACATCATACAAGCCCTCTATAGGGGAGGTGCAGCTACAAAACAATGGAGGTTGTAAACACTTTTTTATCCAGTAGCAGCAGAATACTGCTGGGTTGTAATAAATTTGCATAGTCTGGCACAGGACAAAGAGCCAATTAATTGAAAAGAGCTCTTGAAAGATGAGGACAGGGGGCAGTAACAGAGCAACAGCCACTGGGACTTGACTCAACAAATGCCTAGGCACTGAGACAACCGGATTTTTTTGTCATATACAGTTGTCACAATCAAGTTTAAATTTGTCTGAAAAACAACATGCTATAGATGATGGTACCTTTCTGCCCATGTCGACTGCTAAATTTATCTCCTATCTCTGGTCTTCTTGTCTGCCGCAGAAGGATCTTAATGAGAAAGGCATCTTCAGCGTTGGACGAGATCATGACCTTCTCAATGTATGAGTCTGTTGATCCCTTGTAACTGCAATGATACACATTCATATATAAAAATCTCACTTTAAAATGCATTTAAGTTTTATACAATAAAGTGTTGATGTGCTGATACCTGATGGGCACATCTCTGTACTGGGGCTGGCCTGGCTGGGTACTGCCCTCCAGTGGTGTTTGGGTGACGGTTGGCATGGACTTGTTGACCAACACCTGCTTGTTTTCTACCTTCTCACCTTAAAACATTTGTTACACAGTTAAGACTATTGTATTGATGCTAAAAGCAGGACAGACATGTGATTGTAGATGCAGCAAAGTGTATTTAATTATTACTGCACTAAATTTAGTTTAATGTTACATTTGAAAGAAACCTGAATTTCATCAACATAGATGTAGTGCTACAAATATAGTTTATAAAGTTTGTATCTGTCATTTTGGACTTGCATTGTTTATCTCAAAATAAATACTATATAATAATAATAATAATCTGTGTTTATGATTTTCTTCCTTTACTATATACTGTAAATAAGCTTATGCTTGTAGATGTGAAATAACTTTTTCCAGAAGAAAAAATTGAAAAAGTTGGGGAAGTCAGTAAAGAGGTGCACACAGTCTCTGTAAGTGCAAAAGAGCAGCCAGGTTTCTTACCAGGGGAGCAGATCCCATCAGCATCCAGGATGTTGTGCCTCCAGATGGGCTTTCGAGTAGTAGCATCCAGCATTGGCCCCATTACTTTGTCAAAAGTCTGGTTTGTGTAACGCCTTAGTGTACATTTAGCATTTTTATAGACAAGGCACCGGCCAAACCCTGAAGTAACAAAAGTTACAATGTTGACATGCTTTAAAAAAATGTGACACAATACAATGTTATCGAAAATGTGGACTGACAAACAGGTCTCACCTCTGTCAAGTGAGGCTTTGTTAAGGACCAGAGCATCCTCAATATCATATCCACTGTAGCTCATCACAGCCACAGTGGCATTCTGACCCGCAGGCAGCTTCTCAAAGTCTATCAGCTCAATAGTTTTGGTTTTAACCATGGGTCTCATTGGATAGGCCAGCAGGTACATCAGAGTATCAATGCGGTTCCTCTGGTTATACCCAATTGTACCTACACACATAAGAAAAAAAGGACTTTGTCATTAAATTTTTTAATCACTCAAATTAGTAATATATGCAAATAGCATTTAAACAAATATTAACAGTTAGATAAATGTGACTTCAGTACAGTACTGGTGTGTTTGTGCCCTTTAGAAGAGTGGAAAGAGGCTGAAGGGGTTAGGGTAGTGATTTTCAAAATTTTCACACTAAGTACCACCTCAGAAAATATTTGGCTTTACAAGTACCACCTTTAAAGATCTCCTATTAAGCCAAATGTACTTTTTTTGAGCTTTTAACCATGTTACAATATAGTTTCCACCTGAAAAATACACCTACATAAAGTTGCATTTTGTTTCATTCACGCATGTTTGAGTAATCCTGTTTGCTGGGCCCTTCCACTTCTCAAGAGCTGAAAATGCTCACTCTCACAACTCAACGTAGACACGTGAAACCAGGAAGTGTGCCTGTACATTTCTAAAGCCCATAAACTGACCCCAGATTCATTATGTTAATTTTAGCACTTAAATTGCTGTCACTACGAAGCAGTCAGCTCATTTATCTATCCGTTACCTCTATCATGTTGCCAATAGCTGTGCTAAATATCCGTTTTATGCTCTGTTCAGTCCCCACTGTTGCCAGCAGGGGGTGTCAGACACCTAATCCAAGTGTTCAAGCAAATACATTATTTTAAGTTATAAAATGTGAAATACAAAGGTATCTAAAATAATTTCAAAAGGCCTACTTTACTGGACTAAAATGAGTCTAAATCTTGACTAAACCAGGACTAAATCAGGTCTAAACTGGGACTAAAATAGGAATAAACGGGATTAAACTAGGTCTCAATGAGGACTAAACTAGCCCTAAACCACTAGACCAAATATAACTCAGGACTAATCTAGGACTAAACCAGCACAAAACCAGGTCTAAACCAGAACTAATTCAGGACTACACCAAGACTATGTCAGGACTAAACCAGGTCTAAATTCGGACTAAGCAGGACTAAATCAGGACTAACTCCTGAGTACCAGTAGAAAAAACCTGCATACCACCAGTATTTCCCGTACCGCAGTTAGATTTATCGCATAAGGCCTGCCTTCCTGGACACCATGACATTTGTCAGATGCTAATAATAGACAATCAAGTTACAAATGGAGACCCCATCATAATTGAAATTTACACATGTATAGGGCTTTCTAAAAAAGACAAGACAGAAGTTACTGGGCCAGATATGGTTCCAGTCTGTGTTTTTGTAAAGATGAAGATGAGGGAGGGGTGTGAGGAGGTAAAGCTGTGGGGTGGGGGGTGACTCTGGCTCTTCCGAATGTTAGTAGGGCCGTTTGGGGAAGTTTTGTTACCAAGGAGCTGCGGGTGCGCACTCTGTGGTGTTCCGCAGCTGAGCACACTGACCCCCTGAGCACAGCCAGAGCAGACACAATGAATTGCTAATGACACTCTGGGTGACTGGCAGGGAAAGGGCCTCCGCACACACGGGCCACAAAAGACGACCTACGTAAGCGCCCCATGTTTGATGTCCATGCGCATATACACACTGACAAACGCACACCAAGACACTCCATCACACATACAAATGTTAGCTGACAAGACACAGAGCAGTAGTTCTGAGATAAAACACCAGGGTTTTAGTCCCATATGCATTTAAATATTCCATTCAATTTTAAAATTTTTGCAAACCAGAAGCTTTAGATGGCTTAAAATTCTGTTGATGCAAGACTAAACTACTGTGAACATCTGTGTTTCAGAAGATGTGCATAAAAGTAAATAAGGAAACCGTTTTTTGAATTTTCTTACCCATGGCCTGCTTGCCCATAGCACACTGGTATGTATTCCTGGGTGACTGGTTATGGTGAGGGTAGGGAATGAGACCAGCACAAACCCCCAGTAGTGTGAAGGGCTCTATCTCCAAGTGCGTTGAATCTCTGAAAAAACAAAATATTCAAAACAAGCCAAAAATTTATGAGAAAATATTGGCTAAGAATGGTTACACTTACTTGTTAATCATGTGTTCATATACAGCAACCTGACAGTCATTTTCCTCATTGACATCCAAGTACTCTACCAAACCCTCATGTAGAAAGTCTTCAAATGTTCTAGATAGAAAACAAGATGCCATTCTTTAACTTATAACAAATTACTTTTTATAATTGCTTAAGTATTAAAATGACATGTACAGTATGTACCTGTATCCCTGTGACAGATCTTCAATGTGCTTGCTTTTCACCATTGGCTGTCCCTTTTTAACTATGATGTATGGTCTGTTAAGAAAATAAAATTAAATTGTGAACAATTATTATGAATTAATATGAAACAACAAATATTTGATAAATACAGCAAACCAACAGTCAGCTAATACTTAAACTATACTAATCAAGTATACTTGATTTAGGGTTAAGGGAACATTGAAATCATTGAACTAAGTATGAGTGCATAATAAATTACTTTGTTTACAGTCAACTCAAGTCAAAAATACATAATATAACCTACCTGCAGAGTCGTCCTCCATCGGACGAAATGTAGACACAGCGATCAGTCAGGTTAGTAGAGATAGACACAAACTCATTTATAAAACCAGCCCTGCGCATCAACCTGAAGGTGTTGACCAGCTTATGGTGATCTCGGATCACACCCAGAATGTTACCTGTGTGGACACAAAAGTAGGTGAATAAAAAGAAGGTACCACAATCTATCAAAGTCCAGAATATTTTGCAGCATATCAGATTTATAAGCAGTACCTCAGGAACGCTGTTGTATTACCTAGATTCTTATACAAATGTAAACCTTTTCAAACACTAATAAAATATCAACATTAATATAAAAATTGACACAACATATACTAAATAAAGACCAGCTAAGCAGATTATTATCCTGTGTTTGATACACATCATATATACATGCAGTAGTGTACTCTACACTAGTAAAGCAGAGCTGGAACTGCCTGCAGTGCTCATATCAAGTCTGACAGACAAATGACTGGAGAACAGAGGAGACACTGTGCACTGCCTCAGTGTGAGGGCACATTCACACTGAACACACTCTGAAGGGCTTTGACACCTGCTGCTACCAACTAATTAAATGGTATGACAGCTAATATAATTTGACAGTTATCAGAGGCGAGACAAACATATTCAGTAATTAAGGAGCCAAGTTCTGACTCAAGAATAATATGGTCATGAAATGAATGACTTATCAGCTTTGCAGCAAAATACTAAACAGAATATTTTCCCTTAATGTTCACAAGCAATGCATTCAAAACAGAAAGGATTAGACTTCCTTTTGAAGTGATCTAAGGTGCAAGACAGCATTGCTATTTCTCTCATGTATTTGTTTGTTAAGCTTAGATGGAACACATGAGTTTCAGTTTTACCATTGAGAAAGACGAGGAAGACGCTTGGGTAGGAGAGCTCCTCTCCACACAGCAGGTTGACATCTTCTACACCCAGATTAAAGGCCAGTTTAATGATTGGGCCATCTTCCATGTCAGTGGTGATGTGGGTCATCAAAGCCAGGTTCTTTACTAGACCACAAGCCTACCAAGCAAAAATGGCACAGACATTCTATTATTTGTAAAATTAAAGGGGAGTGGTCAAAAGAAATGTCTGTACAAAATGCAGACCACTTACCTCTCCCTCAGGTGTGTCTGATGGACACAACATGCCCCACTGTGAAGGCTGCAGAGAGCGTGGCCCGCTGACCTTCCTGGTCTTCTCAAACTGAGAGGAGATCCTAGTCATCATGCCTAAGGCTGAAATGTACGAGAGTCGAGACAGGACCTGGGTGACACCTTGGCGGTCCATTTTAAACCTCTTTAGAGACCAGTTGCCCTGCAAACAACAGCAAGAGTCTATATATGCGCTGCATCAAAAAGAGTATTGTCATAATGTGCTGTATGAATTTTCAGATTATTGACTGTGTGACACTCACTGTGGATATGGCATTGACCATGCCGTTAGTGATTTGATCCTGCCGCATGTGTTTGACCACATCGAACTGGGCTGCTCTCTGTTTGGGGATGATCTGATCTGCGATTTTTTTCAGTTCTGAGTTGAACTTTTTAAACAGATCCTCAAACAGCAGAGAGAGAAGCTGTAAAGGCAAAATGAAGATATGTTAATATTAACACTGTGTACTGTAGACTGGAAGATGCAACATGTTTGTTTCTTTTGTAAAAAAGTTAAGTATTTGATTTATAACCATTATGTCTATGAGCAGATTTAATAACTCAATGTGGTGGCTCACTGATAAACCTGACCTGCCATGTCACCCACAGCTGGGCCTATACAGGAGGCAACCTCTGAGAGCCCCCACCAGACGTGCACATTAGCATACATCCAAACAAACAGGCAGTGCTGCTTGAAATTAATAAAGAAATGAAGCTTCTGTTGTGCAGCCAGGCCAATTAGTTGAATGTCAGGGAACCATAATTGAAGAGTGAGGAGATTGCAGGCGTTGTTAGTGTGTAAGCCCCCTATTGAAAGACGGCTCTGTGCACCCCTTCCTCCCATCTCATGCTCCTAATACAGAGCAGGTTGGGGGGGAAATTAAAGGCCTTAACACAGCAGTAATTACATTATCAGAGCTGGGCCTGCGGATTAGCTCAATCGCTCCAGTCAAGGCAGCAATTCTATTGTCACGCTGCTGAAAAATCCCCATGCTTCCTCAGCTCTGGGATTTTAGCGCCACCGCATATCTCGTTCCTGACAAAGACAGGCTAAAATACAAGGGGAGGAAAGAGGAGGGAAAAGAAAACAAAACAGGGAAAAACAAAGCTGAGGGAAAATAATGAGAGTCTTATTAAGAGAACGAGGCAGAACAAAGATGCAGGTGAGAGATCAAGGCCGGGCCAACACTCTGATCCAATTGCACCAAACAACACATGCAACGGTATAGTTCTGTGGCTTATTATTAAGAATCAAGTATGTTTTGTTTTCTAGTGGTAAAGTAAATGAAGTAAACACTTTTATGTTAGAGGAAGTATGATTGAGAATGTGGTTCAGAGGGGGCCTTTTTTAAGTGATTAACTCATTTAGAGTTTCCTGTGAAAGGCCATTACCCCTTACAATTAAAACAATAAAAGGTTTTTTGAATAAAATGTAGAACAATGTTGTCTAATTAGTATTTAGTTCTAGACTAATTTTCCCTGTTAAGGTTTGGTTTTATGCTTTTTTAAATTTTAGTGAACTGCATGAGCGTAAACAGTGCTGGTTCATGCAAATTTCTTTTAAATGATAAAAACCCTGCAAACAGCAACGATGAATCATAAGAAAATGCATGTTTACCTGTCCAGCCAACTCAAGACGTTTGTTACCGTAGTAATCTCTGTCATCCACCTTGTTGTCTCCCTGGGCCAGGATAACTCTGCGCACCATCACAGCTAAGTAAATACACTTGGCCCGGAAGTTAAACTCTTTTACCTAGGGGTAAAAAAAATTCACAACCATTAAACATTAAAAGTGTAAAATCAAAATGTAATCACAGCTTGTGTACAGCTTGTTTACATACAGGCACATGTGTGAGAATAAGTGAGGCAAGCAGCTCTCTCGCTTCTTCCATCTTGGTTTTCTTGGGGCCTCCCCACATACGCTGCCGCCGGACTTTGTTACCCAGAAAGCGCAGAGCCTAGGACAGTGCAGCAGAACAGAACAAAATACAGTACTTTGTACTTGGTAATTTTGTAAAAAGGTTTAAAGTTCTTGTATTAGTTCAAGTACAGAATCATACATTTAAAACCACATTTGACACAAGAGTCACTGCTTCTCTGGACACATTGGCTGAACTATAGAAAAAGGTTAATGAGGGTGAAAAGACCACTCACACTCATATTATTACACACATTTATGTATACATGTATATTATACCATATTTTACATGTATATGAAGGTATGAATAATTCATATATTTTTCTAATACTAATTAAAACTCTTAATACTAATAAAACTTTTGAAGATTTTACAACAGAGTAATTGCTGCAGATTTGATCAAATCATATCTACTGGATTTCAATGTTTTCATGGCACTAAAAAAAGATCAGATTGAGTTTTAAACAATTCAATCATAATCTGATAACAGTGTTTTATAAGCCTTATCTTCATTTAATTATATAGATTTAGGCCTCATTGTGCTAAATACAATGACCAATGAATACCATGAAAAGAGATCAATGAGACTGCCAGACAGAGGAACATGAGAGGGGCAGCCACGGTTGCTAGGAGGCAAAAATGGCCTCATCAATGCATCAGTGGCTCCTCTAACAACATAATCTTTATAAAAAACAAATTGGCACATTTCATTCAACTGTAGATGTCACAGGCAAACAAGCAGGCCTCCTGAATGAGCCATGAAAATCATTACTTAACTGGCTGGTAAAACAAAATGCGCTGACAAGAGCCTGCACAGTACGACACTTCAAATGAATAGACAACGGGACACTTCTGTAACTGAAGACTTGAGTAATTAGGCACACACCTGCCATCCCGACAAATATAGTTCTCATTAATTGGAACTCATAATTAAATATATCTCCACGGCATACTGAAGAGCAACAACGTGTCAGTGATTTTTCTCAGTCATCCAGGTTGACACAATAAAAAAAAAAAAAAAAAAGAATTAAATTAGTGCATCTTACAAAATTTGAATATTGTGGAAATGATTTTTTTTCAATAGGTCAATTATAAATGTGAAAGTCATATAGATTCAGTACACACAGAGCTAAGTATTTCAAGCATTCTTATTATGTTGATTATATAATATCACAAAATATTCTAATTGTGAGATAGTGAATTTGTGTTTTTTATTAACTGCAAACCATATTATCATAATTAAAATAAATATGTCACTGGGTGTTCTGAATCTAATAAATTACATATGCGTTTTCACTTAGAATTACTGAACTACTGAAATACATTCACATTTCCACATTCAGATTTTTTGGTATGCTGAAGTGGGAAATCGAAAACTTCAGCATTACAGAGGTTCAGTGTTTATGACAAAGATACAAATCATTTATATCATTTTTATGATTAACTGACCTCTCCTAAACAATACTAGTTTTGACATCCTTGTTAGTACTTTTGGAGCTGACCTGTTCACTTACTTACATATTGAAACCAAATACTATTTATTTTCTTGTCATAACTGGTGTAGACATCTGTGATACCTGCGTTTGTGTGAAGATCTGCGCTTTCTGACATTCTTCCAAACTCGGGGCAAAGCTGGCCATTACGTGCTCCTCTGTGCCGATCATCTGGACAATCTCCTGGTCACTCTCTACACCCATGCCCTGTGTGGATGACATGTCAAAAGACACATATTGTGGTGAAAAAGAATGGTTAATATCTAAAAGTCAACAATGATAAAGTAAATACAGACAGTTACCAAACAGGATATTTAGGTGAGCTAGGTGAGGAGGGGAAGGAGGGGAGTCACACAGTTGTCTAACATTTGCTTATGGAAATGTGAAGCTGTGGGAACTGATCCACTTGTCCCAAAAATTGATATGGGGTTTCTACAGCTGTGCAAATCGGAGAAGAAGTCACTTAGGTTATACAAGTGCACGGCAAACAGAGCAATGGGGCAAATATGGTGCACAGATTATAACCTCTGTGCAAAACCCTTACAAGCTGACATATTCGGGAAGATTCACTGTCAGTGGAGAATACAGTTAATCATCCCAGCTGGCTAAATGACATTTCAGTAACAGAAAAAGGGCAGCTAGAAAAGTGGAGATGAGAATGGAGTTTGAAGATGACTAAAAGGTTGAGTCTCTTACCACAAGTGCATAAAGTAGTTTTGTACTGCCCTCTACTGGACAGTCAATGACTTCTTTACCTTAAAAATGATGGCAATGGGGGCATCCTCAGATAGTGTGTTGTGTCTCAGATAGAAACGGCCTTGTTTCACAATCATATTAGTTCTGCTTTTCTTCTCATGAGTGGAGCTGGAAATAAAAAAATATAATTAAGTCTATTTGGAAAACATTGGTTTTATTACACTCTCCAATATAAGGGGGCTAATGTTGTCATTTATTTTTGTATAATTAAAATCTCATTATGCACTTTTACAATAGAGTTTTTATTTTGCAGGAGAAAAAAAACATACACACTAAAAGGCAGCACTAGTGGCTAAATGGCTATTTCTGTACCTTGTAACTGATGCTCCCACTGCACCCTTTCTGTCCTGGTCCACAATGATTCGGTTCTTGGACAACTGCTCTTGGATCAGAATGACTTTTTCCTGTCCTTTTACAATGAAGTAACCACCTGAGCACAATGACACAAATAAATAAATGTCCCTACCTTAATTTCTTTTTTTAGATCTTTTATAGTTAATTCACCGTGTTACATACCTGGATCCAGCGGACATTCATTTAGCTTTGAAAACTCCATGGGAGTTTTTCCTGTAAGAACACAGTTTGAACTTCGCAACATGATTGGCATCCTAAAAAAGACAGCCACTATAATTTACGTGTTTAAAATGTAAACTACTATGCATGGAGTATGTTGCAAGTAAATACACAAAATGTGAGCAAGTGAACAAAAAACTTGAGTACCTTCCAATGGGCAGTGCATTGCGTATGATCCTCTGACTGCCTCGAGTGTACTCTATATCAACTGTTATAGGTGCTGAATATGTCATGTCTCGAAGACGGCACTGGGAAAAACACAACACAAGTCAAAACTATATAGTTTTAACAGTTCAGTAAAGATTTTATGATCTTTAATTATCAACATTTGGCAAAATAAGAGTGATGACAAATGTTTTTTTTTTGTGACACTCACCTCATGAGGAGACACAGGTCTAGTTACATTAAAGCTTTCTTCAACGTCAGGCATACCAACATAAATATTTAGGTATCTACAGAGAAAAAGTAATTTTACAATATTACTTTCATAACTCATTTCAAACTTGTATTGAATAGTAAATTCAAAAAGCTTACTTTAGATACCACATTGGATCAGCATCACTTGTAATTTTTTCATTGGCTTTCATTATTTTCTTTATCTGCAAGAGATATTTGTATTATAATTAAGATGATTTGTGGAAAATCTCTGAAATACGTGCAATTGCATTTTTACCTCTACATTGATGAAATAATTGAAGGAATCGATGTGCTGCTTCACCAGACCTTTCACCTGAAACACAAACTCACTTAAGATTTTTCTTCATTATCATGGTATCACTTTTGGGATATTTAAAACATGTGGACTTTAATGACAAGCCACTGAAACAAAGTGTATTACCTTAAGAAAGGCTGGTAAAAGTTTCCATTTATCCTGACAAAATAAGACATTTTACATAAACATACGAAGAAGCTAACATTCATCCATTTCTACAAACTGCTGCTAACAAAAGCAGCACCAGCAGTTTGTTTTTCTGTGCAGCTCGGCTTCATGTTAGCCTTTTTACTTGAGCTTTTAACGCGTTGCACTCACCTCCACAGTGTTGACAGGAGCCGCCAGCTCCTGTGGGCTCATGTCACAAAACTCCTCCATTTTTTTAAACTTCTGAACAAAATAATCACTAAAGTGTCACATTATTTATCATTTAACAGCCTACCGGAAGTTACAGCAGCATGCGCATGACTGGTGTAACACTTAAATAACACCGTGCTTCCCAAACATAGAACAAATAGTTCCGTCTTTGTTACTTTAATTAAGTAGCCGGTCCTTAATTAAATGTTGTTAAATTATTGTACTAAATGTTGATTGGTTGTTGTAAAATAAGAAGCAGATAAACGTTTGCATATATGACACTAATAAAAACACATCTACAAACTGAGAATAAGGATAATTTTTATTTTATTTGATATTTTGCAATAATTAAAAAAAAAATGTTTACATTCATCAGAAATGTGAAGTAGATTTATTGGGTAAACACACTGGCATTGAATATAAAAATTCTTTAGTACTGCTCATTAAAACCCATAACAGCAAAACAAAGATTTGTGCCTATTCCATTGTATAGTACACTATGGGTTTTATGGTTACTTTGCATTCAAAGAGAATGGTGTGTTAAGCTTTGAGTGATTCCACATCAGTGTGAGTGCTGTCTCACATGTCTACTGTTGCTGCTCAGCAGTTTGGGATATGCAGTTTCAATAGAGCGCCCATGTCTGATCACCACTAGGTCCATCTGACACTGGTCAATGTTGACCAGCACAGTGGTGCTTCTCTCTGTGTTCAGAAGGAACACAACAGTGAATATGGCCATCTCAAACTCGGGACTGGTCCCAATGAAGGCGCTGCCCACAGGCTTGACCACTCCATGCCAGGTGAACTGAAGGTTCAGGACGTGGTCGTCCTGATCTGGCTGCAATCAGAACATTTTGTCATATCATTATTTCTTAAGACACAGTTTGATTTTACTGTTAATCTGCTGATACTTACTAGGTCATGATAACCGGCCTTATATCCTTTGTAGTCCAAGTTTCTACTTTTTTCTTGGAGATAAAACTGGACCCAGTTGTGAAAACCAATAAGTTCATTCCCAGACCTTGTTTCTCCCACAAAAACATGCTCAAACCCACAGGAGTCCAGTCTGGTTAGAAAAACAATACCATTGCACAATCATCTTCTGACCTTTCCATACATTTAAGATTATGGAGCTGAAAAAGAGGGACTCACTGAGTGTTCCTCTGACGGTGATAAAGGTGGAACCAGATCAGGTTGAGCTGATTCTTGAACTGCCTCAGATCAGAGCTGGACAACCTTTTGCTAACCAAATACTGGTGAGCGCGCTGGACACAAAAAATATTCAAAACATTCATCATGGGATGCCTACATTTGAAGACACATTTGAATTTTTTTATTGCCCCATTTTTAACTATTGAAAAACATTGCATATGCTCAGAAATGCTTGATGCTTTGTTACACTCAATGGGGAGCTTTCCACTGTTTTTTTTTCCTAAATTCCAAACACATGTGCTACACTCATTTAGAAAAAACACCAATTCCCTTTGGAGTGCAGCTGTAGCCCCAAACCCAAGATGTTCCCAAAACAACATCTCTCAGTAAGACAGTAGGATTGAACCAAGAGGAATATAGTAGATAGTATAACTTCCCACTTACATTCTAGGAATTCATTGCTCTTAAACTCCAGTACAGATAACTGATGAGTAATTAGCATTGGCAGAAAAGACAGGTTGTAACACATTTAATCTACCTTCATGACTGGTGTCTGTAATATGGCATCTAGAAATTGATTGATCTCTAACAGCTCCTCTGTTGTGACTTGTTCGGCCACGCCTGTCGACCGCTCGTAGTTATCCAGGAGTCTCATCAACCCTTAAGGCACAGAATGGGACTCAACAGTAATTCAAATTAAAGACAGAAGTTGTAGAAGTTTTTTTGTTTGTTTGTTTCCACAGAAAACCCACTGGCATATGTTGTTATGTTTTTCAGCTTGTTCTCATTAACACTGGAGAAAAGAGGCAGAGAGGCATGGTCCTGCACCACATGGCTGCCCTGACTCACAAATCCAGCCCTGCCCTGCAAAGTCAAACAAAAAGACGACACCTGTAAATACATACATTTATTTTGCCAGGGCATTATTGTGTAAGTACTTACTGTACCTGGACTGAGAGGGTATAGTCTACACCTGGTTGCATACGGTTTGCATCCAACCTCCAAAACTCATTGAAGAGATTAGACAGTTCCTGGTTTAGTACCGGTCTGTTATAGAAAAATTAAAAGCTGCATACAGAGAAAACTCAAAAGAAATCAAAAGAGTTATAAGAAATGGGCACTGTACCTGGCTGCATCTAGTCCACTGCAGTACACAAGGACGACCACGACCCAACAGAATCTGTAAAACATTAAAACTTAAAACATGAAACTTTGCAAACAAATAAAAGTAGCTAAAGTGTATCTAAAAGTTTGGGATTTTTGTTAAATTCTTGAAAAAAACTGTTAAGCACTGCTTAAGCACCTGGTAGTCATGATGCCTCTTGCTTGTTGCGTTGCGTACGACTGTGGCTTCAGACAGGCGTTGGTTTGTGAGTCTACTTCACGTTTTCAGGAAAGTAAAGGACAAAAAAACAAAAACATAATGACTGCAATGCATCCAAAGAGATGCTAGAGGGCGCTCTGTCTTTGGTGTGAAATTCAGCTGCTGAAGATCGGAGCGGCGCTCTCAAATACACTAGTTCTTTTCTTTTCAAACATGTTTCAGTGTGATTATTATAAATGCAAAATGAATGAGTCACGTTTGTATTTTGTAAACAAGGGTCACTGACATACCAATGACAAGGTGAGCTAATACATTTTATACAGTTAGGATGAACAGACATATCTAGTACAGGGAGCAGGCAGGGTTTGTGCTGTGTATGGCTGGTAATAAAGATTCTGTATTTGCATGCCATCTTTTTAAAAGGAATGCATATTTTAAATCTACCCCTAATTAATACAAAAAATGACTTCCAAGTAGTTAAGTATTTATGGTGTTATTAAATATTAAATGTATTTCAGAAACCCATGTAGAAAACTATAGTTGCTCCTACTAATTCTTCCTGTGTAAATTGACAACACAAAGCTTACTAAAATGATTAAATTACTTTATTGGATTTAGAAATGGATAAACATAAAAAAATTAATTTTCTTTGATATGCACATCGCGGACTGCATTACAATATTATTTATGGCATTGTGTCACAAACCTAAAAGTCACTGCAACACTTTACCAGAAGAAACTGTGTCAAAAAACAAAAGTTCATTAAAATCCATCAGTAGGTAAAACAGTAGAAGTGATAAGCCCTTACAGGTACTTAGTGTTTAATACCATGCAATCATATAAATAAATCTTTGTACTGAGTGATACATATTGGTGCAAAATGTTACTGTTTTGTAAATGTCATTTATATGAAATGTAAGACCTTATTCTTTGTAGTAGAAATGTTTGGCAGCAAACTTTGATGATAATAAAGTCCCATCTTTTTATATTTTTACAGTCACAGATATAAGACATATATTAAATCTATGGGAGAATATTATTGATGTATTGCTGGCTGGATTTAATTTCATATTTAACATTAACAGAAAAATCAGTGACAGTGACAAAACATCTCCAGAAACCAGCTGGCAGGCAATCAGTGGTGTTGCCCTACATGTTCCCTCAGTCATCAAACTGGACACACAAGTCCACAAGTAATATGACAAGAAGAAGTTTTTGTTAAAACAATAATAAAAACAGACAAAGCAATGAAAACGTAATACTTTTGGCTCATTGAACTATAATACTAAGACAAGATGTGGAATATTTTTGGGGTGGTTGAGTTGGCACTGATTTTTCGTTCACAGTGGGAGTAGGTCTTGTGATGCTGACAGCTTCATGCATTAGACTCTTCGTCTGTTACACTTGGGTTGGGAGAATTTGAAATCTCTTTGAAGAATTCATCGTCTTTTAACATGCTCTGGAAAAAAACCACAAAACAGCGGACATCAACTTACTATTACCTTACATAATACTGATACTGACAGTCAATCATTTTCATTTCCTTACAGTCAGATTTTGGATTCCTTCAGAAAAAGCTCCTATCTGCCTCACTGTACCCTCTGAGTCATCCATCTGTGAAAAGAGAAAATGCATCAACAGCAGTTGTTAGACATTGCTTACCTTTTACTTACTTGGTCAATTTTCAGAAATTTTATACATTTATTAAATAAGCTGTATGGTATGGTCACCTGTTCTAGTCGGTCAAGGTCATCCTCATAGATCTGAAGTTCAAAACCTTTCTGAAAGCTCCGCCCCTTTGGCATCTCCACATCCATCGGACACACATACTCTTCATTCTCCTCTTGCTTTTTCTTTCTCAGGCTGCCGAAGTTACCGAACGACAGCTTCCTTGGCTGGCACACACAACAAATACAAGAACTTTTAACATTATATTGTCTAAAATTCATTCATTCATCTTCTTCCACTGCCTATTTCAGTAACTGTGGCCTTGACAGTGGCCAGTTAGTTGCAGGGGTGACGCACACAATCATTCACACGCAGACAATCATTCACTCTCACATTCATTCACTAGGGCCAATTTAGAGTCACCAATTTACCTAACACTTTATAAGGTATACATTTCAGACATCATGCATTACCTTGACTTTAGTGGTAGCAGTTAGCAAAGTGTAATCTGGATTTTCTAGACACTCTTGTTTGAGTTGCTGGGCTTCCGAACCGATCAGCAGGGTGAAGTGCGTGGCGAGGTGGCGTCGCAGCAGAGTCTTATTAGGAGGTATATTCAAAAGCAACGCCATGGTTTCTACATTAAATCTAGGCTCCAGAACCTAAAGAAAAAGAGAAGCGATATTGTCAATGATCAATGCTTTCAGGTAAAATGAGTTTGAAATATTTCAAGAAGATGTCCACTTGCCATCAGGCCTCCATGCACGCCACTTCCTCTCAGATTAGGAGCGTATTCTGCCAGATCCACAGACCTCAGCCACTCCATCACTCTGTGGTTTGTCCACTGGGAAACCTCTGCTGGTGAAATGTTGTTCTAGAGGCAAAGGGTAGAGGTTGTAAAAAAAAAAAAAAAAAACACTACTTAAAAATTCATATTAGCTGATTTATTTCCAGTCAGTTATTAATAGACAAACCTCATCAGATGGTCTCCGACGTAAGCAGTTTGGCTCATAGTTATTGAGCCGTAGCACTTGAATAGCTCTTTTGATACTGAGGTGATGGAGAACGCTCCCAACTTTGAGTGAAAGCAGGTCATCCTGAGGGTTAGAAATATCACATTAATCACTAAGTAGAAGGCTGTGGTGCAAATTTACATATCACTGGGTCACTGGGCTGCACTAATCCTAATGTGACATGGCACGCTAAGTCATCAAATCCACTTATCCTCAGGGATTTTAAAAAGAGTGTGTGTCAGTGGTCAACACTCACCACTGTCATGTAGTGCAGCATACGACCGTCCACTCTGGCCTCATCAAACTGGGTCTTATATTGAGGTAGACCGATGTCATCCAGCCATCCTGAGGGGAGACAAGTGTTAGGAGTAGGACATAACAGACTATTGCAGACTGACAGATGGTACTTACTTGTCACCCAGTTGTAGTCCAGTTTACCCTTACTGTCCTCCTCCTCAGAACCTAGAGACTGCAGAGCGAGCTGCAGCTTCTTCCTGTGCAGCGGGTGTTTGATACCTAGCTCCTGACAAACAAAAAAATTACAAAACCTAAATACAGGCTAATTTCTCATTTCAGGATCTTGTTTTCTAGGGATTTAGGCTTTTAGTTTACGGCAGCTGAAGCTTCTTAATACAGTTAGGTCCATAAGTATTTGGACAGTGACACAAGTTTTGTTATTTTAGCTGTTAACCAAAACATATTCAAGATACATTTATATAAAATAGGAAACACAGTTATATAAAAAAGGAAACCAGGTGTTTGGTGATGTTCATTGGCTCCAGACATCAGGCAGTCATTGCCTGCAAAGGATTTTCCCCAAAAAATTAACATTTTATTTATGGTAATGTTCATCTGTCCAATTACTTTTGAGCCCCTGAAAAAGAGGCAGCTATATATTAAAGAGCTGTAATTCCTAAACCCTTCCTCCAATTTGGACGTGAATACTCTCAAATTACAGCTAACAGTCTGTACTTTAAGCACATATATTATATAAATGTATCTTGAATATGTTTTGGTTAACAGCTAAATTAAAACTTGTGTCAAAAATACTTATGGTCCTAATGTTATGTGTTTTATGTATAGTATGTTTAATTTCTCTGTGTCAGCCCTGCGACAAGCTGGCCCCTGTCCAGGGTGTACCCCGCCTACGGCCCAAAGTTACTGGGATAGGCTCCAGTCACCCGCGACCCCTAGCGGGAATAAGCGGTAGAAAATGAATGAATGAATGAGTACGTTTAATTGAACTACTACACCAAAATCAAAAGTAAAATTGATTTTGCAGATTTAGTATATCATAGTATAGTATAGCATATAGTACTGCTCATCCTAGTACAACCACTGATAGCTTCTTCTCACCCTCTCCAAGTCCTGCTGTGAGGCCTGTAGCAGCGTCTGTCCAGAGGAGATCCACACACGAGCCATGTTGACATACAGGCCCAGGCCCTGCCCCTGCAGCCAGTCACACACTTGATCTTTGGACCAGCGTGCAAATGGGGCGTCCACATCACTAAAAATGGAAACAGCAGGATGAGTAAACATCATTCAACTCATTCAAAAGCTATGTACACACATAAGTATAAAAAGATTAAACAAAATATTATTGTTTGTAGCATTCAGCTTCCACCAAATTTCACATATTGTGTACTTGAAGGCTTTGTTACTCTCACAGAGACAGCTTTGTTAAGAGGCTGTACTGTCTCTGCGTTTCATTGTACAGAAGAGGTCAAAACAAGGAAGCCACATTCTGTGCCTCATTATTCAGGCTGAATGCACAGACTTACTTGTTGACTCGTTGCAGATCACGAGACCAGCCCAGCCTGGGTCCGGCTGTGGCCCGCACACCTCCCCTTTTGAACTCGCCCTCGGGTAGGTTATCATCCAGGTTGAATGTAGTAGACCGACTCCTTTTTAGCCTTCAGAAAAATATGATAAGGTCATACATAATAAAAACACAAAGGCTGGAGGCCAGAACTGGACAATACAGTTAATCAATGATTATCCTATTGAATGGGCTAAGGGTTATGACTATAAAGTATACAGATCAGTTGTTTATAGTTTCTGAACAATAAAGTTACTTACTGAAGAAAGAATAAGTAAATAAAGGTATTCCTAAATTTATACAAAATAGTAACATAAGACTGGAAATAATGTTAGCAGTTTTGTGTTGTTAACAAACGTGTCTCCCAACAAAAGAGACCTCAATTTTTTCTCTCTGCAAAGTAAGCAAAGGGAGGCTACATAACCAATATAAATCAACTGTTTAATCTTGCACAGCTCACAGATTACCATTTACATTTTACTGTCATGAGAAACACGCATGACTGAAGACCATGTGCTGTTAGAAAACCCAGCGTAACAAAGCACTTAAGCTATGCCTCAAAGCTGTTCAAATGGTGCTTTAAAAGTACAAGCATTTTGTATTTTTTTTAATTAGTGGTTTGATTGGCCTCTATAGGCTCCCTGTTAGTGACGTGGTAGTTGCCCCGCTTTTATTTATTTATTTATTAGGTTTATTTGATATAGACAGATACAAAAATGTAGACTGGTTTTGGGAGGTCAGGAGTTCGATTCCTCATCAAAATAAAATCAGCCACTATACAATATATGATGGTACCAAGCCCACATAAATGGAGAGGATTGGGTCAGGAAGACCATCCAGCAAAAAGCATGCCAAAGTATCCATGTGAATAATTTGCTGCAAGGTTTGATAGGTGTCTATGCAGATCTTTTTTGTTTTTTAAGCACCATGTTGACCTTTAGATGACTGTCTGTTAATAAACCTGCAGCATGTTACCATATCTTAGCAAAATATACTGAAATTGTTTTTATGGTCCATACAGCTCATCCCTATAGTAAGGATAAATGACCAAAGGGCTAAAACTCACTTTCCAAACAGTTTTGTGATTCCTTTTGATTTCTTCCTGCTCTCTGGGGTTGTAGGCAGAGTGTGGGTGCTGTCGCTGTTTGTGGACCTCTGAGGCATCCCAGCCAGATCCAGGTGGTCTGTGGTTGGCCTCTCTGTTTCCGCTGAACAGAAAACCATACAACAGTCAGATATGTGACTAGATCAATTAAGACAGAGCAGTCAGACAGAAAATGAACACACAAGTGACAGCTTAAGAAATAAGAAGCTGAAAGCAAACGATGCTACACATGCAATAATGTAAACTGGTATCTGAAACAATACCATCTGGAGTCAAACTGGAAAACTGAAGCTTTGAACAGACAAGAAAGATAAATAACTGAAATAAATAGAAAAGAGGGATTGTATTCATATATACATTCTGTGCAAAAGTGAAGATTTGTGTAGTGAAAAAGTACATAATAAAACAAATACATGCAGCACACAGGCAAATCAACATGTGATTTGCTCTATGTTGGGGACACACTCTGGAGAATGACTCCAATGGCAAAAGTTTGGTAATTTTAGTAGGCCTTTTACAGGCATGAACAGTATAGAGGGTGCATTTAGCAGCTGTTTCTTGGCTTCAAGGGACTACTGCAGCCCTACAAGACCCTCCCGACTTTACTGTACCTAGCATAGGTGCACTCGCACTCCGGCAGCGATCTTCATGTGCAACAAAGCACACACAACACACCACAGGGATCCAACAGAAAAAGCACAAGACAAAGGACAAACATTATGAATGAAACAACGTCTGGGCACCGAGGGGAGAGGTGGAACCAACACAGACACATCTGCACCCAAAAAAAGCACAGAAAGAGGGCAACCAGCACACAGCGCAACAGAGACAGACTTCCATAATTAAACATGGGACCACAGTTTGTGTGGGCTGCAAATTACGGTCTTGGTCCTTATAGTTTACCCTATGGGTGTGGCTTGAGAAAATAAAATGTTATACAAAGTGGCAGAAATGTCCAAAAAATATCACTCCCTTACCAGTATAAACCAGAGACAGACAGAGAGAATACACAAAAAGTCAAACTGCAATCCACCCAACACTTCTCTATTGTTCATGAAAAATACACAAAATGTGTTAATCTCTTACCGAGGTTGGGGGTGCTAGAGGTCTTTTTGCCCCCACGAATCTTAAAAAAGCCTTTCCCAAAAGAGGACCGGGCTTTCCTGGAGCCAAAGCTGTCATCCTCTATGGAGGCAGGCAAAGTGGCCGACGGACCCAAGGGTGGCTTTTCATTAACCTTACTAATCTCCTCACTTGCATTCTGGAGAAACACACACACAACATAAATAGTATAAAATAGTCAATAAAACTAAATGAAAATGAATCACTTGTGAGCCTTTTGGGCATGTCAACAGCAGGCCAATATGCCTTACTTTTTCATTATTGACCTTATCCAGCTGCTCCTGGCTGCTAGACTTGGCCTGTTCTTGAGTGCTGAAATAAGTACATAAAAGTAAGTAAGTGTTTTGCAACCCTGCAGTCTGTATGGGAACTTAAAATAATCTCAAAATGGCAAAGTCACCTCTCTCCATCGTTTGGTGTAGACTCTGATACTCGTTCATTATCTGAGGGGCTGGGAGAGGGCGAAGACTCCACATGCAGTCTACCAAGACTTTCCTGTAAAATTAAAATCTGCCATTAAACACACCATGCATGCCTCTTCACTCTCACTCTGCATTTTGTCTTGAGGCCATGAGAGAACAGCTGTCAAAATGTATGCGCTCAAAGAAGTGATAATTAAATTAATTGGACAAGCTCTATAACACTCACAAAATAAGTGTTACATTATTTTAATGATAGTTGGCCATAACTGCACTGGGTGCATAGTAGGATGCACAAACCTCATCTGGGCTATTCTTTTTCAGTTGTTCAGCGTCTGTAGCTTCATGTTGTTCTAGTTCCATACTCCCAGGCTGGGTTGAGAATGGACCATCAACATAACCCTCAATGTGCTCATTATCTTTGGCTTTGTCTAGAGTGGACAGTGAATAAACACTTATGACAAACAAAGCAGAATAAACACAACAGTAGAATATATGGAATACAGAAAATTAAAGGTAGTGGCCACAAGTAATCAACAAATATGCTTAATAGATGGTTGACTGATGATGTGGCAGATGTTTTCTGATTTTTTTTTACCTGTGCTACTTATAGTATAACCTAGATCCCCATTGTCCTACCAACACCAATAGACATACAGTACATACCACTAGAAATACAGACACGTTTATAAATTCAAATGTTCTATAAAAGTGCATTTTTCATATTTCAGTAGTTCAATTCGAAGTGAAATGCCTATACTGTATAATACAGATATAGTATGCATAGATTGTAGTCTTAACCATACAACTAATTGAATGAACAATGAACAAAAATAACAAATGAATCAAATTACCATGAAAAGTAAGATAAGAAATCTTATTCTAAACAACATTAAGATTTATTTAAACAAAATGTAAGTACTAATAACAAACTTACAGAACTAGACAAAAAAGTCTTACCTTTCTTCCCTTGTACCGACATAACCATATCTTGTACTTTCTTATACCGCTGCAGTGACTGCTTTAGTTCATCAATCTTACGATCCTAAATTAAGAACACACAAAATTTGGTAAATGTTTCCTGTGTATGAAAGATGTAGCAGGAAAGATATGGAAGCTCTTAATTAACACATTCACTTAGTCAACTGTACCTTTTCTTCATTAGCTGCCATCAAAGATTCAACTGCCTTTTTCATTCTCTGCACTTCCACATCTACAAAGGAGAGACAAGCATTTAATTCCAAGAGCAAGAAAGTGGTAATCAGTACTTGAGCAAACAGATAAGACTCTCACAACAGGTTAAAAAAATTAGATTTGCATATTCAAATGTTTTTTTTTTTTAATCCTTTCAGTTAATGTTTTTATGTGTATGCAGACAACAAGATCAGACAGTGGGGACAGATTAGTGAACACTGGCTCACATGTACTGGGAACGTTTAGAGCAGAGGTTTACAGGAGACATGGTGGGAACACAGGGACATTAGGAAGGATGAGTGAGCAGCCTCAATGGTTATAACAAACAACGCAATCCATTCCTTATTCCTTCTGAAAACACTGAGCACGCATTCCTTTTTGCTAATCATGATTGAAACAAAACATACACATACAGTAGACTTGTGGTTCGGTTCAGATTAAGAGACACAACGTCAAAATGAGATGGAGCTCTGTGGAATTCAAACTCCAACAGGTTAAAATGGACAAGCAGAGTTCAGGTGGCTCATGCTCGTTCATGCAAACAGGAACTGAGGACGGGTGAAGTAATGAGGTGCAAAGGTAAACACAAGCATAAACACCCTTACGTTTTTCCTTCAGCCTCTTTTTAAGAGTTTCATCTGGGTGAGAAACTGAACAAGACAAAATATCAAACTGGTTGATGGTACAGCCTAAGAAATGGTTGACAATTTCTTCTCAGACACAAGAATCATAATCATTTAAAGGCAAAATTAACAAGTTCAACCATGATGAATTAGACTTTGAAGAAAGATTTGTAGTTAAGCATGGAATGTCAAGAAAGTGTCACAAGTGTATTTCACTCAGCAGTGACAGCATCACTATGTAACAAAGATATAACAAAGAAACCAACTTGGTTTGAAGAGGGTCATGTTCTCGTTCTTTCTAAAAACTGGAATTTTCTAATACTATCTATGTGTAGTGTTTCATCTCTTATACTGGGTTCTACCTTAAAGTAATATTTTAATATCTGCTCAGGTCTGGGGCATCTTGGCGACTCACCTGGTTACTCACATACCACATAAACATGAGTGACCAGAGTTTGATTCCCTGCTCAGGCAAGAGTTGCATCATTCCCCTGTCTCTCTCCCTAATTTTCTGTCAGCCTAACTATCTCTATTTAATAAAAAAAAAAAAGACTCAAAATATCATGAGAAATTGTTTAGATTTAAAACCAGTAGTGTGCTGCTGCCATCTTAGATATGAATAATTTTTCTATTCTGTACAAAGAGTTAGTCTAGTCCCTGTCCATTAAAATTTGACTGCCAAGGTGTAGAACAATTCGACAAAGATTTAACTGGATAGGCACAGAACTAATATGAATTCAGTGGGTAGTGCCAAGAGGTTTAAATCGATTAAAGACCTATGTGCAATGTCATTACCCTTTTTAGACTAGCTATTAACATCTGAGAAGAGTTAGATACTGTCTGTTGAATTGAATCTAAGGAACACATTTGGAAGAGCTCTGAGTTGCATACATATGTGGCTGTATTTACATGTCTGTGGCCGTGTGAACATACAGTATATGCATCCTGCTCGCATTGAAAGACCTATTACATCACTGACATTGTCTTTTAGCACCCCTTAAAGGACTGGGCTGGTCGTGTGTGTAGATAGCATAAATACAGGTCGAAATTAGGGTCTGTAAAGGGCCTCTCTGATTTCTCTTTCTTTTGTTGCTTATAGGCCAAAAATAAAATATAACTGCTGTTGTTATTCTGATTATCTCTAATTGTGATCTACTTTTTGAGAAGCAAGTTTAAAACAAAGCCTGTCTCTCTCTAACCCATTTTAAGGCAGACCCCTGTGATCCTCAGCGTGTGATTTGACAGATTTTCCCAACCTTTTTCCGTGGGATCTCTACAGCTCGAGGCGATAGTTTTGAAGCCTGTCTCGTCCTGTAACCTCCTCATCTCCACATCTCTGCCCTCCAGCTGCCTCTTCAGAAGGGCCAGCTCGTCCTGTCACAGAGAAGACGCTGCTGAGAACATTCCCTTCACATACCTCCAATCTACCCCTCCCCCCGACCCCCCACTCTGTATTACAAACAAGCCACAAAAAAAAAAAAAAAAAGGTTCCCAGATGCTGACGTGGCACAAAGACATGCAACTCACACCTGCTCTAGGGACAGGCAGGTGCAGGAACAATAACAAAATGCTAAAAAAAAAAAAAGTCTGCTATTGAAAAAGTATTTGCATAATCTTGGGGAAAGACACATCAATCTGCAAGTTAAAAAGTAGGAAATCAGAAAAAGTTACAAGACAAAAAAATGCCCTTAAAATTGGGTGCAAAATAAAGTATTTTTGGCAACAATGGCATTTTACTATCTTAAAGGATGACATCATCTTGCATACCAGACAAAAAGAAAACTTGAAAGTCGGAAAGACAGATTTAGAGAAAATAAAAACCAGGAGGGAAGTTATGGGAAGAAGGCCAAAACCATAATCATACATAAGGCACAACAGAGATCCTGAGGAACGCCAACCTTCAACGTTTGGAGTTTGTGTTCTTTCCTCTGTTTTTCATACTGAATCTGCCCCATTTTGATTTTCAGGCTAGAAATCTTGGCCATAAGAGACTAGGACCCCAGAGGCAAAGCAAGGGACAGAGAGAATATAGAGAAGATGCAACAGATCAAAAAGACGAAGAGAAGCCAGAAGAGCAAGGTAATGGTTTTGTAATGATTAGTAAAGTTAGAGACTATTTTTTAAGATAAAATCAACAATAAAAATGCTTACCTTTGTGGATTTGAGTTTCTTTTCATACTGTGACTTTTCACTTTCCAAGTCAGTAATTCTGTACCGAAGTTCATTGATTTCAAGTATCAAATCCTGATAAAAAGACAAGGAAAAAAGTGTAAGGTTATGTTATGTTAATGTACTATAATGTGTTGTCAAAACTCATAACAAGATGAATACTCTGACATCTGTCCAGAGACTGCAGATGAAAAATAGCCATTTGGCCGACTCTGAATGTTCACTGTCCCTGTAAAATAAACTAATAAATAAAAAATAAAACTACAGCAGCTGAAGCACTAAGCACTTTTAACTAAGACTATATTCTGCTACAATGACAATGAGATTCATAAAAAAAAGTTCCCCATGAGTGCATATTACAAAGACCTATAAAATGATAAAACTGCACCCATAATAGGAATGAAAAAGTAACAATATGGAATGATGCAGAATATTCTCTTACTACTGACAACTCTAATTGTGGAGAGAGTATGTGCTTAAATAAGCCGTACTGACAAAGTGAGAGAAAACCATTTACAGAGATTTATGTGCAGTGAAGCAAACACGCACAGAAGCTTTTTGTTCCAGACGGGTGGAAGAGACAACAGCACTCCTACAACAATAACATCAAATGCCTGACAACTTTCCAAGTTTTTTTCACTGTCCTTTGGGGACTGGCATTGTCTGTGATTTAACCACGTGTATAGGATGATGTTTGTAAAGCAAAAGGCTGGAGATTCAAAAACAGTAATTAAGCACAAATAGAGTTTTTTACTTCCTGGCAGGCAGACAAGCTATTAGTGCTGAGCAATATAGATACTTTCATTAGGCAGGATTTACTGTATTGTGATACTCTTACTATATGTTATAATTTAAAAGAAAAAAACAAACAAACAGATATACTAAATGCCATGTTTCAGCAAAATATATTTCAGCCATACCAGCTTCATATAATGCAGAGACCATTACTGCCATGAAACAGGTACCAGCCACCCAGGAGATGGGACAGAGGCAGAAACAAAGAGGACCCTTGTCCCGAGCATTGGTGCACTTGCATACCTCACTGTCCTGGAATCTTTCATCGAAGTCCAGCCTGTTCTTTTCCAAGGAATTCAACTTGAGTTTTAGGTTGGACACTTCAGACATCAGCTCCAGCTTCTGCGTTTCTAGTGTTGTTCTGCATAGAAGCTCCTACAGGCAAAACAATATGGATGAAGTCAGTGTGTAGTCAACGGAACAACTTAAACATGATACTAACAAAAGTAATCAACCTATTTTTTATGTTTAGCAGTTGTGCATTAACCTTCAGATATAAAGTCCTTTGACATTAAGCATACAGTTTGAGTATAGTATTACATGTATGGTGTAAATCCCTTTACATTAGTGCATATAGTGCAAAGGCACACACCTGTTGCAGCATCTCCTCTGTGGCATTGAGTTTCTCTCTGTGCTCATCTAAACAGATATCCAAGTCTCTTATCTTTTCACCTTGAGCTTCAACCTGGTCTGTCAACACGCTGACCTACATAAATCCAAAAATGACATGTTACTGTTGCCTAAAAAAATCAGTGAGCACTTCATGTTATGAGTTATTAGTTACCTGAAGCACAAGAGACTCCTTGTCGCTCTCCAGTCGGGTAAGCCTCTCTTGATAGTGGTCACCTCCACTTAGAGATATGTGCCCATTGGACTGTGGACAGAGGAGAAAGGGTAATGTTACTTAAGACATCATTGGGTTTACATGTTGCAATTTTTATATACACTCATTTATAATAACATTTTGACCACCTGTCTATTATTGGTGGTCTTGGAGATATGTTTTTGGAGATGCGGTCTGGCCATCACAATTTGGCCCCTGTCAAACTCGCTGAAATTTTTATGCATTTATCCATTTTTTTCTGCTTCTACCACATCAACTTTAAGGACAAACTGTTCAGTTGCACCCTAACACTATATATCCCACCTACTAACAGGTGCCGTCATGAAGAGATCTGTGTTGTTGACTTGTCAGTGGCCATAATATTATGCCTGATCTTATTCTACTTATATGTTGTAACGTTCTCTTTTCACATCTAAATGAGAACAGTGCTTACCATGGACCAACAAGACCCTACATGGTTCTACATGTAGCGTTAGAGCATTACACAAAATGTTTGGCATTTATCTGGCGCCTGGCCCATCACTCTCCCAAACACTACTTTCATTCTCAAAAACAACATTTGGCTATGGCATTTGACAACACATAGTAGCTCATGTTGCATTCCAAGTGAACTCAGTTAAGGAAAACAGATATGTCTCAGATAATCCAAGAAAGCTATTGCTGGATTGGATGTCAGCTCCCAGAAACAGAGAGACAGTGAAAAAAAACAAAAGGCAAACCAGATGTGCTAAAGTCTGGAGTGCATTCCAGAAAAATATGTTACAGAATGCTGATGAAATGAAACTCAAAAACAGATTTATTACTTATTCCCATTACACTAAACTGTGCTACTATTTGCTGTGTGATAACTTCAGTATATTTTTGCCTTGTGGCTCAGTACCAGATTTCAATCAACTGTAAAGGATTTGTTTACTAAAAACCTTATGCCAGAAGAAGATGTCATGTCAGCATAGCAGCTACTCTGTAAAATGCTGCTATTGTCCTTTGGATCTCAGTCTGAGACAAGCTTTTTACTCAAATCACTGCATAAGGGAAGCAGAGGATTTGCACTGGCAACACCGGAAGGGAAAAGCCAAAAATAAAGGAAAAAAGAACTATGTATCTATGATGATTTGATGTTATGTATAGATCCCTTCTGTGTCATATAGATCCCGTCAGTGTCATGGCTTGGGTCACATGATCTAATACTTAGAACTTGACACACACCGGTCCGGACCTATTTTGTCATAATGTGAATTCATTTTGAGCCCATATCCTCAGAGCACACTATTCTTTTCTACAGGTGAGTGACCCTTACCATGTGCCCCTGCAGCCACTCCACCAGACTATCGGCCGTGGAATCGGGGATCTGGCATCTCAAACTCTCCCTCTCATCTGCTTCCATCAGTTCCAGGACGTTCCGCAGGTCTTCCAAAAGGTGGAGAGCTCTGAGGCTGCCCATGAAGGGGGAGGTGGGCGACTGGCAGTCAAAGATCCCATTAGAGTAGTCCAGAGCCTTGGAGCCTGAGGACAAGCAAAACAAGATTAACATACAGTATATAACCTGACCACAAGACCATACATACGTGGCCTTTCAACTGAATAAAGGTTATTAAAAGTGGTGAGTAGTACTACAACTTATTTCTAGTACTAGCTTTTTAACAGGCTACACATGACTAAAAGGCAAAACAGATTGCAAATACCCTTCATGCTAAACGCAGACATCATGTGATCTGAATATCAGTTCTGCAGCAAACTATAACATGACACAAACTCTTGGTCTTATCAACTATAGGGGAAGCTAAAAAAATCCCTAGCGAGGAGATATTTACCTGCTATAATGCCATCCATCTGCTCAAGGGCAGCGGCCAACATGTCGCTGGCATCGGCCATCATCTTTACTCACTGGCAGATCTGAAAAGAGAAACAGGAGAAACTGTTAAGTACATGTTCTACTGCATTTAAAGAAACAGGTAAATCGGCCAATAAAATACTGTGATCTGATTCATCTGTAGAAAAAAAACAACAATATTTTATAATGTATCATTATTTTCTGTTTGTTCTAAATCACTTGTCAACACTAAGTGAATGTCTAATTCAGTGCTGGCTACATATGCCTACACAGTGGACTAGGGCTGTGCAATTAATCAAATTTCGATTACAATTTCGATTATTACACCCTACGATTACAAAAATTATGTAATGGAGAAAAAACGATTAATAACACTAACTTTGAAGTGTGTTTTGAATTATTATTATTATTATTAACAACAACAATATAATAATAATAATAATAATAATGCATGTAACTGGAATTTAAATAATATAGGCTACTTACTAGACTTAAAACGAGAAATAATTTTATTTGTTAAATAATTGCTTTAGTTCTATGTTCATAACAGGCTATAACAGTTCTATAGCAGTTCACTCCATTTGGTTACAAAAGAGAACAAACTTGGTTTATTTAATATTTTGCACTTTTTTATTTATGTGCAAAAAATATATTTTACATTGTTTTGCTAAGCTAATGATAATTAATTAATTAATAATCATTTGAATAATCGTGATTTCAATTATTTCTAAATTAATCAGGATTATTATTTTTTCCATAATCGAGCAGCCCTACAGTGGACCAGCCAAAAAATGTAAAAATTATGTAAAAATAAAAATAGTGTAATGCTGAAAAAGACGGAGATAATTGTGGGAAGGCACACTCGGAACTAGAAGTTCAAAATAAGCAGTAAACTCAAGTTAAATGTAGTTTTGTAGTTACAAATGAGTCCATAAATAAAATGAAAATGGAAATACTGTTGTTGTGGGGTGGAAGTAGAATAAGCATAGGGTCAGGTAAAAAATAAAAATAAAAAAAATTAGGTAGCAAACCCTAAAAGCGTAACTCAGTAACTTTTTACTTCAAAATGCAATATAGAGCTTGAAATAATAAACTTCAGATTGGAGGCAATTATTTCTAGCTCTATACTGCATTTAGATTACATTTTGATATAGAAAAGGTTAGACCAATAGTTTCTCTTCATGTTTAACTATCAAACTTTAAAAGTCAAGGTATGCTTCCACATATCTTGCCAACTTGTCATAACTTGAAGAAAAGCTTCCCTGGTGTCTACACAGTTAAGAGACAAAGATTTATATTCAGCCAGATTTATATTCTTATCTGAAATAATGCTTTATTTCTGAATATCAATCACCTCAAATATTGGCAAAAAAAAAAAAAAATCCTGGCATTTGGACAGTGGCCACTCTGTATAGTGTCCCAGTCTTCTTCTCCAAAAAGAACAGCAAGTTCTTTCTCTAAAATGGTCTAATCCAGTCCTCAACACACAGGCTGTTTATGCTGTCATCATTCACAACCTGAAACATACACTGTGTCCTTTAATGGGCTGCCTGCCTCACATCCGGAGAATGCCTGACGCTGCCTGGGACGTAGCGCGTTTTCAAATTTTATGGAGCCACCCACAGACCCGCTACTGTTATTTCAGCATTCCTGTGGTCCCATTTTCCATTATAAGGAAAAATAGGAATGCACTAAAACACAAGGACCTCCCCAACACACAGCCAGCCAGAAAGAGACAAGGAAAAGACACATGCCAGTCACTCTCAATGTAATCCACTGACTAAAGAGCCAGTCTGTCTTTTAAAACAAAATTCACAAAACACATGTGGCCTATTTCAATCACAACACAGGTAGCTAGAAAGTCACTCAATATCATATATATGAATGCAATTATTCATTTGTTTATTGGCCACTGTGGCCACTAGTGTTTTTGGAAAGTTACCAGGCTCTTTCCATTGTTTCTGTCCATAGTGTGCTAAAAATAAACTTTTTTTCCATTAAAAAATATTAGTGGTCACTCATGTCAAACAAATTTCTTATTGCTAAAAATGAATAATGTTAATGAATTTTTAATAAATGTACTGAATTGTGTATTGAACATTTCTTAGTTAAAATGTGTCTATTTAATCCTGAATCAATTTATTGTCGGTCACCAACTTTGTACTGGCTTTAAATATGCATAACATGAAACAGAAACTGGCCTGTGACTATTTGTTCATTTTCCAGTGTGTACCTTGCCTAAGGCCCATAGTTGCTGAGATAGGCTTTGCCACCCGCAACTCCTGATGGGAATAAAAAGAAAATAAATGAATGAATGAACAACTATATTTAGCCCTCCAACAATCCACTTTAGGTACCAACCCGCAATTTGACAATTAGCTGAAAGCAATCGTGTCTTAATGCAAATGTTTCTATGCAAGTATAAAGTTTAACCCACCAAAGTTGCTAAGACTGACAATTTGACTTGCCATACTTTAAGCCTGGTATCTAGTATTTGGAAAAAAAGTGAGCAATAGTTGTTAGTTTTCTATAAAAGGACATCCCAGCGCACAAAGCAGTCATTTTCACTGCTAAGATGTGTCACAGTGTTTCCACCTTAAAAAGCTAAAAAAGGAAATCAATTGACCAAACACTGCTCCACCTTAGTGTTGAATGAGACTGGATGAATCAACCTCAAAAGGTCTGTGGGGGAATCCCTTTAAAATCCTGAGTCAGACTTTAGCTTGCACCACAAAGACAAATATAGCTAAGGTTGACACATGGCTTTTTGCAAACAAAGGCTTACTTCAAGACTAGACATGCTGCTTGGAATCCTCAGGTCCACGTGTCGGTAAATACTCAACAAGATCAAAACAAAGGAAGCCTAATTACATAGTGCTAGAGTCTGTCTTCAGGTCCGGATGTTTAATTTAGAGCATGTAATTTTCATGTCAAAAGGTGAGAAACAATGTCCATTTGCGTGCTCAACTAAGGCATAAACATCTACATTATTAGGAATTACAAGAGTTTACATTACATCAGCTTTCAGTCGAATAAAATGTCTCAGAAATCCTAACCAGCCTCATTCACAACAGCGTGTCAGTGTCTAGCACCACTCACAACTATACGACTCACAGAGAAATCTATTGTTCACTTTAGCCGGGTATTTTGACTGCGAGGCATGAGTAGACAAAGCCAGCCATAAGTGCACTGCAACACTACAGTACACACACATGGGCATGGACATCACCACATGCAGACTCCATTCAGATACCAATAGCCTCAATACCTAGAGAGAGAAACACATCATTTAGAAAACAACCTTGCCCTTTGGTGAAAATATCCATATATTTCACTTAGAATAATGAATACTACAGGGAACTGCATTTGCAAGTCCATCAGATTTGGTAGCTTTAGGCAAGGTCAGGTGCACTGGGCAGAGCAGCTAAGGTTTTAGAAGACAAACAATCAGGATTCTGTGAACATATCATGCAGAATGCATTAGCTCATATGTAATATAGAAGACATAGTGTACAGACATGTGATGGGACACTTGTTTACAGTCATGGCATTTGTTATGTCAAACCCACATGTTGGAAAGCAGAAACCCAAAACACACAAAACTCACTCACCAAACACTACATAGACAATATTCAAGAGCTTCTGTTTTTCAGCTTTCCAATAATGTCTGACAATCAAATTAGAAATGTATTTTAATGCCTTCCAGTAAGTACAGGCCATCATCACTGGGCGCTATCCATCTTCAGTTAAGGGAAGAGAGAAAGTCCTTATTCTATGCATAAAGTGCATTGTGCAGTGTGCGTACAACAGAGGGAAAAAATAAATGTGTGGAAGGGACAGAAAGCTGTTTACAGCAGACATGATTTTTTTTTTGTTTAAGCCAAACGTTGGTGGGAATAAATCACATAAGTCACTACCCAAGCAAGACAGGAAACAAATTCCCAAACTTTCTATGGACAAAAATATCATTTTTTGGCTTTGAGTAATACCTAGTAAAGTCTAGAATACTAAACTTCTCCATGAGTCAAAAGAGAAAGTAGACAGTTTTCCATATTTTCATGTCCAGAAACCTTTGGGCAAGGACAGGCATCTTAATTTAACACAATGCATTGCTGGTTTTAGAAGACAAGTGTTTCAAGACATGTTTCATTTGATTTCATGAAAATAAATTAACTGGCACATGAAAGAAATGTCAAAACAAAACATAAGTGCAACAGAGAGACTTGTCTTCAGGAAGTGAAAACTGTTGACAGATATTCTACACCATTTGTGCCAGTGTTTCTAAGCCAAGTGTTAGAAGCCATAAATCACTGCCCAAATCACTATCCATAGCTAACGTGATTTGACACTATTCATCACTGTTTTTAACAGAAATGTGCTGCAAAATTTACTGTGACATTAAACACATGCGAAATATAGCAGCAGAGAGATGATACTTGTCTTTAGGGAGAGAAATCTGTTTACAGCAGCCAGTCATGGACATAAATATATGTGTAAATGGTACATGGTTTGGTGTATTTTTATATCCATGTGCTGTGGTATCTTCTCAGTATCCCATCATGGAAACTATGCATTTTGGGGTTTTGGAAGGGTGGTGCTCTTGAGTACTAAAACATGTAGAGCAACATGCACAGGAAATGGCAAACAACAGTGAGGCATAGAGACCAAGTGTCCTTAAAGGGTGTTAGATTATATTTGAGAAACTACTTCCCATTAGCTTCAGGCCTGAACAGCCATCCTCTCCGGACACTCTCTGCTGCTTGAAAAAAAAGTATGGCTAGTTGTAGTGCATTAGTGTATACAGGAAATGGAAAACAAAACAGAAACCCAGAGAGGACACTCGTCTTCAGGGGGAGAAAGTTGCAGCTGACTTTGGCTTCTTCTTTTACAACCTGTGTTGAGACAAGATGGGGTGGCCTGGGGAGACAGGAATTTACAATCTAGGCACAAATCCCACAGCAGCCTGCAGTTGGACTACTTTATTTAAAAGTAACTACCATTTTTCTTCACTGCATACACTATTTCCGTCTGAAACTCCTAAACCTTAAAATCATGCATTTTCCTACAATTTTGAGGAGATCTTAAACTTGCTGGGGCTTAAATTGTAGCTTAATATCATGATGAAATTGTTGGCTGTGAGTGTAGGTTGTACTACTAATTACCAAGGCATTCATTTACAGCTCTGGAATAACCTGCAGCTATTTCCAACATGGGTGGGAGGCAGCATACCTTATAACTAAATTTATACTAAACAACAAGGCCTATATGAGGTTCATGTTGTGGGTGCAAATGAGGCGAGCCGGAATTAAAAATAAAAATCATGAAGGGTTAGACTGTGTGTTGCATGACATATTGCAAACACAGTCAGGAGAATATTAATCAAAAGACAAATAAAAAGTAGGCTATACAAAGTATTAAGACAGTGACTTGGTCTAAATTTCAGTGGTTAGTTTAAAGTTCCACAAGCTAGGATTGTAATTAACATTTTTTAAGAGGGAAGCCCTTAAATCACACACTTTAGTGCAATACTGTTCCTACAGCCTCATTTGGACAATGCAAACTCTAGAAATAAAAACATAAGGTCACTGCAGGGTTGCTCTTATGAAAAAAAAAAAAAAAAAACATTTTAAAAGAAAACCAAACAAGTTTAGGAGGTCAGCCCAAGCACAATACAGCAGCTGATCAAATGACATGGCTGCATGCAATAAACTGGAGTTATCTTGCTAAGCATTTGTTTACAATCGGGTCATTACGCACAGTCATATTGAAGTGATTCAGTCAAACTCCAACCTCAAAGCAGCATCAGACCAAACTGTGGGCAAGTTCTGTAAAAAGTGGCCTGAGGAACTGAGAGGAACTCACCACAAAGTCTGGAAGATAAAAGGCCACTGGGGTCATAGACAGTAAGTTTAACCCAGTGTAATAAATGAATAGTAACTTTATTCATGGTTCAATTAACAGCGCATTCGAGTAAGGATGATATTAATGCTAAAAGCTTCCCTGGTTCCAGTTTTTAAGCCATTTATTAAAAGGGCATCACTAGAGTCACTTGTTGGACTGCAACTTGTGCCAGCTGTTTGGAAACAATGGGGTAGCGCTTGAGATTAACCCTTTCAACAGACTCTCCATGTTGCACTATTCATGTGAGGATAGAGCAGAAAAAAGTCACTAAAAAGTTCTTCTTTAAAAATAACCACATTCATTCAACATGTGTTAAATAATCGTTTATGGTGTCACGGCAGCAGCTTTAAACGTGTGCGTCTACTCCAGCCCCAAAGCAACGGACATTTGTTTCGCGTAATCTCTGCAGCGAAATGTTGGGAAGCATAAATCACTGCCAAGACCACTAACAAACTCACTTACCAAACTTCTCTCAAACGAAAACCGGGATATCCGTTTTGGGGTTTAAGTTAACGTCTTCAAAACTCCACACTGCTTATTTCCCGAACTTCTCCGCGTCGCCAGATCCCGTCCGTTCATCCACATCGCTACGCCATGATGTCGGAGTGACAGAGTGGCTGTTGGAAAAACTTGGGTCGTCGTGGCTGGAAAATCCCGCCCTGTTGCTGCCTGGACTGGCCCTGGGATTGGCCCAGGAGCAGGAACTTTTACCATGACGCGTTCATCACACTACTGGAAAAATGGGAGCTGAGACTAGGGAAGAAAAATACTCAGGGTTTGATTTTTAAAAAATATTATTATTACTTTTATTCCAAGCTGGCTTATGCCGAGTCATTGTTCCCCTATCCTTAACACGTACACACATTTAAAAATAAAGATCTAAGTCTGTCTCAGTCTAAGTCTTTTATTTCATTGAGGCTATTTGCCATTGGAGCAACGTCGCCTTATTCAGACATGTTGCGTAAAGTAAAGTCCGCTTGCATTAGTCACATCCGAACTAAAGCAATTAGAGGAAGCAGACTCAGACTACTTCGTTCAAACACACGCCAAAACCATCACTATAGAAACAGCGGTTTATAGATGGCACTATGATGAGTTCCCTACGTCCCAAATAAACGACCAAAAGCGACCCCTAGTGGCGCATAATGGACGTTGGTCTAAATATCTAAAGGAACAGACTGAGCATATTTGGCAGCAAGCTTATTTGATTATGGAAAAGAATTCTTTTCTTTATTTATGGACAACAAACTGAACAAATAGGCAGGATAGGTACGGCAGAAATATTTACAAAAAAGTCTCTTTTTGGATACTCCTTCACTTTTAGGGCATTAGGCAAGGGCACTAAGGTTTTTATTTACAAGGAGCCACTGCAGCAATCCGTGTAAATTATACAACAGCAATTATCTTCTCAAGATTCTAATGCAATATTTGCCACTGTCTGGTAAAATATAGCCTACTTTATAACAGAGCAAGTTAATCAATGTACATAAGTATTCCATATAACTCATAGTTTACACAGCCTACTACCTGCGCAAATAGGAAAAAAACAAGTGCTTTTACTTTTATAATATCATGACTTATTTAGGTGACAACTTCATAAATAAGGGAATTACAGCTGAAAGAAAGTGAACAACAAAAACAACAAAGTGAACTCTTTGGAATTACTTGGATTTTTGCAAGATTTGGTCATAAAATGTGATCTGAGCTTCATCTAAGTCACAACAATAGACAAACACAGTCTGCTTAAACATATGCTGCAAATATATATAAATATATATATATATATATATATATATATATATATATATATATTATGTGTGTATATTTATGTGTGTGTGTGTGTGTGTGTGTGTGTTTCATGCCTTTCTTTTTCTTTTGTGCAAGGCATGGTTCACATCAAGTGCTTCTTCAGAATAGCAAACTCAAAAATGGGTGTGTTTTTAATTGGGCAGGGCCACTTCCACACCTCCAGTCTTCTCACACTGATTGGACTACATGTTGGCTGAGACCTAACTCCAATTAGCTCTTGAAGAAGTCATTAGCCTAGGGGTTCACATACTTTTCCCATCCTGCACTGTGAATGTTTAAATGAATATTCAATAAAAACATAAAAACATATTTATCTATATTTTTATGACCAAATCATGCAAAAATTCAAGTAATTTCAAAGTGTTCACTTACTTTTTATTTCAACTGTATACCCAATAACTGTAGCTGCCATCATTCATATAAATATATAATTTTGGATTAATTTACAAAATCCCAGCTATTGTGCAATTACTGGGTAACAACTGTATCAGTGTGGACAATAGATGCCAAGGTCAGAAGAACTATACAGAGAGTGCACTGCTAAGCCACATTTGTAACAGCATTTAAACACTATATTTTTGGTTTGTTGTAGCTTTATTTCAAATATTGCAAGGATGATCTAATTGGTGTTATTTGGAAAAGTTCAATAAAATGTAACCCAGGACACAAATCCCTGTAGTCAAAACTGGGTAAAACAAAGAGTAAGCCAGGACTAAAACATGGCTTCAAGGTCCCATTTTATGTTTTTTTTTTTTTTCTCAGACACCAACAGATAGATAGATGAGCTTATTGGCTTTGTAGTGACAACAATTTAAGTGCTGAAATGATCAGATTATCAGCACTTTCTGGTATCACAGGTCTCAACCCAGTGTTTTAGTCACACTATAACATGGCTAAAAGCTCAAAAAAGTTGATTTCACATAATAGGGCACCTTTGAACCAGGGCTAAACTGAGGCAATTTTTTGTATTAGTATTTTGTGTTTTATGGAAGGCAATGATAGGACAATGATTTTGTGTAAATAGATTCAGTGACTGTAAATCTCTGTCTGATGGAGGACCATCAAATTCTTGAGATACATTTAGTTTCTTGTGATATGGATGTTGCTGTAATGATATTTGCAATATATTTTGTAGCTCTAGCTTTAATTTCACAAAAGTACATAAATACACATAAAAACAAAAGTCAAAGCAAAAAAAAAAGAAAAAAAAAAAAGAAAAAAAAAAAAAAAAAAGGAAGAAACAATCAATGCCATGTTGTGTATAACTTGAAACTTCCATCCATTCTACAGGCTCATCTCACTTCCTCGTGGGTCCCCGAAAGTGGGTCCCTCCTGGGGGGCCTCTGCACCTTCACAGTGCTGGGGTCACATTCCAACATCTCTCGGATCCAATCATCTTGGAGCGCTCCCTCTATAAACTCCTCCAGGCTGATGATGGCTGCAGACATAACAAGGTCAGCAGACAAAGAGGATTTTATCTCACAGCAGGAACCTGGGTTAAGGGCCAACAGTGACACTTTTTTGTGACACTAGAAACTGATGTAAAAAAATAAATAAATAATTCCTCACCATTATTGTCTTTATCTAATCTTAGAAATATCCTGTTGGTGCATTCTTCAGCTGTGAGTGGGTT
The DNA here is from genome assembly GCA_020698575.1 of Bostrychus sinensis. Classification (NCBI taxonomy): domain Eukaryota; kingdom Metazoa; phylum Chordata; class Actinopteri; order Gobiiformes; family Eleotridae; genus Bostrychus; species Bostrychus sinensis. Next base: position 27,764,308 of record CM036251.1, on the reverse strand, counting down.
AGGCTCAGTCAAAGAAGCTGCCACACTCATTTTGTAAACAGCCTGTGGACCAGAGCAAACATGCACCAAAAGTGATATGGCCTGTTATAGTACAAAGTTATCAGTTGCACTATTTACCTGCATGATCTCCAGCATCTCCTCCCTCGTGATGGTCCCATCCTTGTCTTTGTCGTAGAGCTTGAACGACCAGCGCAATTTTTCCACAGCAGACCCCTCAATGAGCATGCTGATGGCCATCACATACTCTCTGAAATCCACCAACCCATCCTAAAACCCACATATAAATGCATTTCAGTTGTATTTATAGGAGAGGTGGAAAGTAACTAGATACTTTTACTAATTTACTTAAAATTACTGGAAGCAGCATGCGTTCGTACTGGTCAGACGTGATGCAAGGGTTTAGAACCAAAACAAAAAATGTAAACATAAACTTATCCTTGATGTCAAATATTTTTTTTAAATTGTGGATCAATCAGCTGCACCATTGTTATCAGTAAAACTAATATTTGATTTAAATGTTTACCTCATATCTGGGGACACATAATAATTTAATTTTTATAGTATAAAAAAAATATATGTACTGCTCATAGTACCTTCAAGTACATTTTCTAAAACACTTTAAAATTTTTACTTTGAGGAAAAATGTTACTTTATGTAACTGAGCTATTTTTAATGGTAATAAATAAGTAAAGTATTTTTTGACCTCGGTAATTTTAGTAGTAAAATTAGAATTAATACTCTTAATAGTAGTAATTGGAGTAGTAACAGCAGTTCTGTAGTTGGTGTAGCAGCAGCAGTAATATTTAGTAATAGTAGTATTTGTTTGCTGTGCTATTGCAAAAAAAATACTTTCTACTTGAGTTAACTTTATACTCAATCCTTATGCTCAAGTAATAAAACTTTAACTTCTACTTGAGAGTGCTCTGAAGTAACAGTACTTTTATTTGAGTACAGGGTTTTAGTACTTTTTCCACCTCTGATATAATGTATAGACTATTGATACAGTACTTTCTTGTCACCTACCCCATTAGTGTCCAGAGTGCGGAATATCTCCTCTGCGTACTCAGCTGACCCACTGCCCCCCGTCCCATCACAGAAGTGCTTCTGAAACTCATGAAGAGTTATCAGCCCGCTCGGACACTCATTAATGAATTTCCTGTTACAAAAATATGGAAAAAAAAACTATTATTATATATCATCAGATATATTGTATGATAAGATACGTGGATGAAGTTATGTTGGATGACATGGCTGTAATGTGTAATTTATTTTTATTGTGACATTAAGGGTGACAGTGGTATATGAGGTTAAGCGGGTCGCCCTCTAATCGAATGGTTGGAAGTTCAATTCCCTCTTTGATCCAGTGCATACTGTGATTGTGTCCTTGGGCAAGACAGGTCACCCACATTGCCTGTACTCTAGTCACAGTATGTGGCTGGTTGTGACACGAAGGGAATCTGGCGTAAGAAACATGCAAAATCACCATGAGACTAAATAGCTGGGGTGACTCTATAAGGGAGCAGCCAAAAGAGAAAAAAAAAACTGTGATGATTATAATGATCAAGTGATATTAATATTGTGTATTGTGAGATACTGTCAGCGCCAGCCAAATTAAATTTATTGAAATGTGCATGCATGTAACAAATACAAAAATACACATAAAAATGACAGAAATAAGTAGATTTACCTAATTACTAATTGCACAATTTTCCATTACACAGGTGCTTATACAAGTTATAGTGTCTGATAACTTGCATTAGCTGTATGATAAAATATGTTTTACCAATTCAATGTGTTGCAAAATGTATTAATATATATTGAAAAACAACAAATAAATTAGACAAAGATAACTGGTAACTCACCTGAACCATTGGTAGAGCTCGGTAACATAAGACTCTCCTCTCTTACAAGGGAATATGGCAGCTTGGCCCATTCTGTACTGATCTGCCTTTCACGGACTACTTCAAGCTTTATGCACACCCCAAATCAGCTTATGGCACACTTTCTTAGTTGTATAAACCACAGTCTTATCACATTTGACTAATTACAACAGCTAATCTACTCCAAAGGGGCGGGCTGGTGTTGATGAAGGCACATTTAATTACTCAAACAGCAAGCTAATGTAGGTCACTCAACAACAGCGAATACAGCGGTTTCAGTTTTAAATGGGTGAAAGGAATTACAGAATATTTTAAGTCAGAGCACTTAATATTGTTTTATATCTGTTTCATCTCCTTTCTTTTATTCCTGTTAGAGGTCGCCTATCCCAACTATGGGCTTTGGAACGGGTACACCCTGGATGATGGCCATTTAGTCACAGGGTCACCAATTCACCTAACACATGCACATCTCTGGATGGTTGGAGGAAGCAGCCAGAGTACTTGGAGAGAACAACACAGAATGGGCATGCAGACTCCACAGAGAGAGCTCAACAACCACCTCCTTGCTGACAGACAGGAGCGCTAACCACTCTACCACTGTGAAAACCAACATACATATTCTTTTTGGCAATACATAAAACTGGCATTTATTAACAGAAAATACAGCTTGGGAAGTCAACTTAGACCATTTGCACTAGCAGCAGAAATGCCATTGACAAAGACAGGTACAGACAGCTTCATCATGAGCACGGAAATTAAAAACCCAAATCCTAAAATTACCTTATAATGGGGTGGAAGGTGGTACAGAAATATTACATCTATAACAGTATGTCCTGAACTAATAGGGCTATTTTGGTTAGTTAACAACTGTAATGAAGCACAAAAACTCCCCCAAAAAAACAAATACAAACAAAACATGCTATATGAAATCAAAACAGGCTTACAAAAACTAACATTTTATTTCAGAAGCAAAATATGTGACTCTACAGATGTTTTATTCAGTCACCACCAAACAAGCTTAAGTAAAAGAGTAAGTTTTAGAAGTCTGACTGCACCAGGGAACTACAAGAGGAATCAAGGGCAGAACACAGAACTGACTTGTAGCTTTTTAAAGGTTTGTTTACCTAATGATCAGTGATGCCAAGTGTACAGCTCCTGTTTCGTCTTGCTCTGGTATGATGCAGTCTACACTGTGTCCTATTTTGCATCAAGTTAGTCCAATACATTTTGAAAAGCCCTCCTTTTTAGTCTGCAGTGTCAGTTTCACTGCGTGTCCGAGGCGAAATGTCCAAAGGCAGTTCGGACACAGGTAGGAAGGTCCATCCACTGCCCTGACTCCTCTCCATTCAAGTAATTAAGATGGAGACATGATTCAATTAAAATATTAGTATCCTTTAAACACACATTTTTGGGCATAAACATTTTTAACAGTCCATAGACAATGACTTAAAACTATGGCCAACTAAAAGGTGACATGGTTTCAGAAGCAACAGCATTCCTATGTGACAGAACTACATACACAAATGCACTGGATATTGACTGATGGCAAACACAGGTAGACATTCAAAACACAAAGACATAATGATGTGTATGAAGGAACAGTCATCAGTATCTCACAAACCCAATGCAATGCACACATCTGTTAGAGCCAGTGATTTCAGTAGTACAGGCTGTTTTACATGGCTTTGCAAGCACAACATTGAAAGTGACTATTGAAATTTCTGCATAAACATACATTTTATTTTTGGCATAAACAAGGCTTTTTGTAAATATCCAAATCCCAATATTTATAATGACAATATATGCTGTATATTCTTAAATTTGTTACTTCACTGGATTGCCAGCAGTCTGCGAACGCTGAAACTCCTATTTTTCACATGCAAATGAACTCACAGGTAACTAAAGGTTTGTTAGTAAAATGTGCAACGGTAGCATTAGAAGAAACTATTCTGTAGATGAGGTAAATGGTAGTCCATTGTCAGCGAAACTATATTAATGTGTGACAGGTCAGCAGTCGATGGAGTAACAAAACAGAAGAGAGAAGTTGAGGATTTGTGGAATGGTAGCTTTGTTTTTGGATCATAAATATCTCTGTATGCTTCAGCTATGGCTTAAAGGTGTACACAATACATCTAAGAAAATATATCATACTGAACTATTACATGTGGAACTGCCTTACTCTGTCTCTATGCAGTGGCTCTGTTTCCATAATTCCCACATGTTACTACATTTATAATTAGACTCATATCACTAACAGTAAATATGTATTCTTAAAAAATAGACCTTTTAAGTTCGCTTTTTTTGTCAACTCTGAACTCAGCACCGACTTTACAACTCAAAGCAGTGCTGTAGTGCTATCAGAAAAAGCATAATTTGCATTCAATTTTCAAAAGCAGACACAAAATACTGAACGATGTATCCCTTTGAGACAAGCATAGCCTCAAGAAAGTTTTTCAATCATCAAATTTGGAAATACTGCACGTTCAAGAATACAGGAGAATGGTGAGACAGTTTTGATGACAAATTTTCAGAGACTGACTAAATCCTTGAGTGGCGCAGCTGTAGGTGACAGGTTAGAGGTTATGGTCTGCTGAGGTACTGCCTAGGGTGTGGATCCTGAGGGGTCACCGGCTGGAAATGTCTTGTTTCTTCTGTGTATCTTAATCAAAAAGTACCTAATTTTATATCCTTTTAAAAAAATATTAAATTAAAGACCAGTGCATCTCTTCAAAGTCTGCCCCCAGATTTGTGTCTGTTGCCAGGAAGCGCATGATCGCTGAAATGGTTGCTTCATCATTGTCCAAATCCAGCTGAGAGGACTCCCCTAAAAGAAAAAGAAACATTTAAAAGATATTAAAAGGACTCAGGAAATGCACTGTGTGTTCAAATTTGGCAAGATTAGGGAGATTACCCATAAGAGCATCTCCTCCAGAAAATGCTGCCCCCTGTGGCTCGTCTTCAGAGCTGGACTTCCCTGGCTTCTCCGTGTCTGTTGCCTCTCCATTTGGCACCTTGAATAGAAAAAGCATACTTTAGCAACACAAATCTTGCATGTTCAGAATGAATGTTGACAGATGAGACCATAAACGTACATTGTTGCTGACTTGATTGGGAGTTTGTGGAGATTTGTCCAGTGGTAGACTGAAAGGACTAGCATTGCCGCTTGAAGGTGAAGAGTTCATCCTAAAGTGTACAAACAGACAAGATAACGTTGGTTTGGTTGGGAAAATTTGAATCATCATTCTTAGATTTGATTAACTGGTGTATGTGTTACTTGTGTATAGTGAATTTATTAAAAAAAAAAAAAAAAAAAAAGTATAAAAAAAATAAACACCGCAGGGCATACCTGTTGTAATCCAGCAGCTCATTGGCAATTTGAGTCCCTATGCACCCAGCATATATCATAGTCCCAGGAGTGGAGGAAATCCCTGGTATGAGGGATTTCTTTCCATCTTGAGAACAAAAAAGATAAGGTAAGTGTATAGTGTGCCATAGTTACAAACTTTTTTGCACAGAAGTGTCTCATACCTTCTGATGTCTTGGAATTGGTTGATTGTCCAGATTTGTTTCCTGACTGGCTTGGCCGACTGTGATCATGACTTAGAAAAAAAATGAGAATGGTAACATTTGGAAAACCTTTTAGTTGAATAAAATTTGGGCAATAGTTCATAAAACATATACTCACGATATGACTGTGTTAGTTGACACAATGTACTCTACTTCTTTGGTCCAGGGATTGACAAAACTAAACCACTGACTTTGCAGATTGACAAAAGAACCATATTTTGTTTTAAATTTATAGCAGTTAGTCTCTATTTTCTCTTTACTCCGCAGAACTGTAGATAAAAAAAGTTATGTTAGAAATTGTGTTTTTTTTAGTGGCACAAGTGCACAACAGCCATAAGGCTATTAACCTTTTCGATGTCTATCGGCTAAATGTGGCAAGTCATCTTGATGGAAGTATTCATAGCATGATGTGCCCAGCAATTCTTGTGGGAGGTAGCCAAGAATGGTTGTGGCCCTGGAGAAGATATATCAAAATGTTCAACTAGACCAAGTACGTCCAAATTTAACAGATAATAATAGAGCAGATGCTAGTATGAATGAACATACCTTTGATCGACAAAGGTGAATTTTCCATCCATTGCGTAGCGCGTGACGAATTCTGTGGGTTTAACTCTGACTTCTCCGTTGACCTGGGGAGATGTGTGGGAGTGAATGCGTCCCACAGCTACCAGGCAGCTGAAGTGAGAGCCGTCCTGCTTGTCTGCTTCACCCTCTCCGTCTGCTCCCAGCTGACTGGTCGGCCAGCTGCGCATGTAGCCTGTGAAGTGCACTGTGCAGTACTTCTGGGACTCTGCAACACATGTACACCAACATACTGAGTAAACAATTCCTAAAACGGGTAAAATAATTATCTGCAAAACAGGGCTGCAAGATCTAAAAAAAACATGCTATAATGCTATAAATATTTAACCTGCAATATTTGAATGCCACTTTGCCTTTGACATAGTAAAGATTTAAATGATTCTCAAACTTTTCACACCAAGTACCTCTGAGAATATTTGGCTTTCAGAGTATCATCTCCAAAGGACTAAAATTACCTTTACTATTTAAGGACAAAGCAGGGACTAAACCTAAACTAAACCAGGACTAAAAGTGGACTGAACATAAACTAAACCAGGTATATGTTAAAACTAAACCAGGTCTAAATAAAGACTAAAACAGGGCAAAACCCATTTCAAGTTAGCATTCAATCTCCAACCCGAGCAGGAATAAAACTGGCTCAAAAAGTAACTATATCAGAATTGCAAACCACAAGAAAATGCCTGCATATCCCCAATGGTACCTGTACCACAGTTTGAGAACCATTGTTTTAGAGCACAAAAAAAAAAAAAATACAAGGCTTTGGAACTTACACTTTGTTAAAGCTAGGACTAAATCTATACAAAGAGCCGACTAGGACTAAAACAGATTCAAATTAAGATTCAAATTGAGATTAAAATAGGACTAGACGTATCATTAAACCACAGCTAACAATCTCTATACCAGGTTGAAATCAGGTCAAGACTTGACAGGCTTTAACCAGGACTAAATGTTGTAATGTCTTTAAAACAAACCACCAACTGAAGGTTCTGATGGGACAATTGTTTGACAGTCAGAGTAAACATCCAAAGGTCTGTCATATGAAAGATCATACAGTTATTCAATTAGTTATTACATAGTGAATATTGGATGTTAGAGACATTGCGCTCAATAAACACTTCCTCTGCTTATTCAACCATTCACTCTCACATTCTCCTAACACATGCATGTCCTTGGGTGGTGGGAGGAATCTGGAGCACATGGAGAGAAATTATCTATGGAAGAAGATGTATACCTTTCTTTTTGGAGGTTCCAGCCTGGAATTCCTTCTCTTCCATTTTCACTGATATTTTATTGTACTTCATTCGACAGAAGAAAGAGCGGCGTGCACCTGAACACAAGCGCGACGCACCAACGGGGAGGTCAGCCTGGACTTGCAGACCAGCTGGAGACATGACACAGTGTTAAATGCACTGTAAAACCCACAATAACAAACATAAGTGCACATAAATAAAATTAACTTTACTTTTAGCGTCTATTAGACGCTCTCGAGGGTATAATTCAGAGGCCGACAGTTGCTCCTTCACTTTTCCCATGTCCTTAGGGTGTATGTAATCAAATAAGCTCTGACCAATCAGCTCCGCCTGGCAAGATAAATATAGAAAAAAACTTTACAGAAGATACAGAAGATTTTCTATCAATACAAAGGCATTTATTAGAGCCATCAAGTTTTTCCTCCAACTACAATAATGTAAAAATAAATGCTAAGGACACTGGTCAGGCATAACAATATGACCACTGACAGGTGAAGTGAATAACACAGGTCGGGTAAGATATACTGTATTAGGCAGCATATGAACATTTTGTTCTCAAAGTTGATGTGTTAAAAGCAGGAAGTGTAAGTTCTTGAGCGAGCTTGACAAGGGCCAAATTGTGATGGCTAGATGACTGGGTCAGAGCATTTTCAAAACTGTAGCTCTTGTGAGGTGTTCCTGGTCTGTAGTGGTCAGTATCTATCAAAAGAAAGAAATAGTGATAAACAGACGACGGGTGATGCACGTGGGGGGTGAAGGCCTGGCTCGTGTGGTCCAATCCAACAGACAAGGTACCGTGGCTATCAATATTACGCAGGTGGTCATAATGTTATGCCTGAGCTGTGTAAATTGCCACTAAGGTATCACAGCACATCTCAGGTGTTTCCAGTGTTTTGTGTGAAAAGTCAAAAACAAAATTAAAAGCATTACCCTACTATAATTTAATATCTTTGTGACGGACTCTGAGACAAAAACTATTTTCCCACGGTCACAGCCCACTACAAACAGGAATCCATCTGCTGCCTGTGTAAAAACATGAGAGAGGGTAAATATTACTGCCATCACCCAACTTGATACTATAAACAAATGCATTATTGCAACATTCACCAATATACAGTTAGGTCAAATACTTACAGTTAGTAAGTAGTGCTACAAGTTTTGTTATTTCAGCTCTTAACGAAAACATATTCAAGATACAGTTATATAATTTAAACGAGTCAAAGTGCAGAATCTCAGCTGTAATTTGAGAGTATTCACGTCCAAATCGGACGAGGGATTTAGGAATTAGAAACCCTAAAGCTGAGTCTGCACTTTAAGCATATACGAAATATATTTTGAACAGTTTTGGTAAAAAAGCTAAAATAACAAAACTTGAGTCAGTGTCCAAATACTTATAGACCTGACTGTACATGCATAAAGAGACCAGACATTTTTTGTAGAAGCCAATGTTTTATTTACCTTAAGGACGAGGTGTTTGAGCTCCTCATCAGGAAGGAATGAAGGCTTGAAGCTGGCTTCAGAGAAAGAGCTTCCTGAACCTGAAAATGATTATCAAAGATTTCTATTGAGAAATCTATGTTACTTATATCACATTACATTTTTCTGTTAAAAACTGGGTCAGTTATTATTCATATACAGAAAGTCTGACATGGAGATGCCAAGCTTATAAAATAATACTGCCAACGTATTTGTTTTTTGTACTCTTAAAGCTCTTGTCCTTGTGTTTTTGTGTACCTTTAAGAGATTTGAGGTGCTGAAGAGCCATTCTAAGGACAGTGAGCTTGTCCAGTTTGCGGGACATGGCGTTCGGGATCGGGATCATTGTTGACAGCTTGTCAATCAGATTGTTCATTCTGATACGTCTTCGCTTTTCTATTTCACTGTGTGGTTCCCTGTGGACATTAAACAGGAAATTAAACATTGAGATAAAAACACAGATGTATCTTGAAATGGGATTTGAAAATACAACCAACCTGAAGCATTTTATTTTGACATGTTGGTCCTCTTCATCTGACCTGTTTAACAGAGTTTTAGAAAGAAATAGGAGCAAAAAAGGTTTGAGAAATAAAAATGAAATCTCTTACCGGTCATCATCCATATCTCCGCCAAGCATGGAAGCAGATTTTGATTCCCTAGGTACAGAATAAATAATTTTTTAAAGGAAAGTCTCTATTTAAGTCTGTGTTTTACATTACTTTAGAGATGCATCAAACAATCATTTTGATAACTGATTAATCTGTTGATTATTGTATCAATTAAGCAATTAATAATCAGATGATAAAGCGTGAGTAATGTGGTTAGAAACGTGAGGTGTTTTATAGTTCCTGTTAAAAAAATTTAGATAATTCTACCAAAAACTGCTTAAGTTGTGAGGACCATGAGTGAGGACTGGAGGACGTTTGGATACACACACAAATATATTTTTAATTAAAAACACAACATGTACATTGTTTTTAACCATTTTTGTTGCTTTACTGTTCTGTCTTGGTAATAAACCTCCTCCTCTCTCAGCACGACATGTGAATACCTCGGTTAACGATTAATCATGAAAAAGAGAGTCCAGGACTCCTGCTGTGTTTTACGAGCTGTATAAATAAAGATAAATAAAAAATAAATAATCAATTACTAAATTAGTTGATGATTATTTCACTAATTGATTATAATCAATCAATTTGATTAGTTGTTGCAGCCCTAAATTACTTATCATTATTTGAAAACAGCACGTATACTTACTGGTTGTCAGTGCTACCCTTTCGTTTCCGAGGCATCTCCATGCTTAAGGACATGCTAGCAGCTGAGGAAGGGGTCATCAGGCTGGGCAGAGACATAGAACTGCTTTGGCTTTCTTCAACCAGCACATCTTTTAAAAAATAAAAAAGAATATTTTTTACAATGGGGAAATAAAGACACACAACATGCATACACGACCTAGAACTACCAACCCAGTGTTGTATATCTGAGCAAGTGCAAAGGTATCCACTGTATATCTGTCCTTTTTGTGTGACACAGAACCCATCGAAATGGCACAAAATAGTCCAACCACCACATAACCACTTTTTTTAATAGTGTGCCACAAGCCCCATGACCCAAATAGCCATTAACAGATCAGCACCAACCTGATTTTTAATCCTTCTCCCTCTGTCAAGATCTGCTGGATTACAGGGTTATAGAGAAGACAACTACTTTATTGGACATCGGGCCACAGACATTTCACTGCATTAGCTTGGTATTTACCTATTTGCCTAGTATGTAACTCTTCCTCTATAGTTGCTACCCTTGGCATGAATTAGCTACTCCACTATAAAAAAACAAAACAAAACACTAAGCAACATGACAAACAGCCATTCTTTCAGGAGATAAGTGTCCTTCAAATATTTATCAATTCAAAACAACTTCACATTCATTTCATTCCATGTCTTGTTCAGTCACCGTCTATTGTTAAAATAGGCTTTTAGCAACCAACAGTAACACCAATAGTCTAATGTACACACAGGTCTATAGTGTGCAACACCAAGTAGCCCATACAGAGATCCCACAAAACCCAGCCCAGCATTCATGCACACCTGAGATAAACAAACAAGACTATGACTAAGGCTATGGGATAAAATGTGTACGGATGAGATATCAGTAAAAAAGGCTAAAATGTCAAGATATTTTGTAAATGTAGAATAAGCATAGATTCAACTGGTTATTATCGCTTTATAACTATCATGAGTCTGACCTTTGGGACAGACAGTGTATTGACAATGCTAAATAGTTAATAATAAATATTAATATCCCTTAATAGGCTTTTTGGCATTTATGTATAACAGCAAATCCTCTAAAAGAATAACCCTTGTCAAACACAAATCCACAGTGGTGACCGACTTAGTGCACTTCAATTATCAGAACATTTGTCCTTTAATTGTTTCTACTGGTACGCCCAGATTTTTTATTAAGTTTAACTTGGAATGGACTTGTAAACTACTGATTCTAGGTTATGGTTTTGGCTTTGGTGTTGGTCATGAAACCAGATAGTTTTTTATTTTGTACTGTCGAGTTTGAATGGATATAGTTAACCAGAAGAAAGCTGATCCCGCACCTCATACCTTATTAAGATAAGATATCAGTGTAAAAAACACACAAAATTTATTCAGAAAATACATTTCCATAATGTGACCCAGAGAAGTAGGCTCACTAGGCTGTCACGGCTCGTGATGGAGCCTTTAACACCGCTTATTGAGTGCTGTTCAGATAAACAGGCCCCGCTATCGCTGCGCTAAGCTAAGGTTCGTTACAATCGGTCACAGATACATTTTACATGCACATATCGGGACTGACACCCTGTAAATTGCACATATTATAAAGAGTATACGTACGGTTTGACAAACCACACGGTATAATGTTGCATAAATAGCGCAGAGGACGACTTTGCTCCACTGATCTACTGACCTAGTTTTCGAAACCCGCAAAGTTACCATTACCCGACGAAAAACCGCGAAGCGTAATTACCCATTTGCAGTAAATGTTCGAAAGTTATTTGTAATGAATGGTTCATCAAACATATTTACGACTCTGGATGTGTTTAAAAGTGCGGTTGAATACCTGCAGCCTCGCCTGCCGCTCTGTCACCGCCGCCAGCCGTCGCACTCCTGGCGGACATGGCTGGGGCCAGAGGCGGTGTGCCGCGGCCCAGGACACAAATGCATGGATAAGGTGCTCCTCTATTCCGGAAAACAGTAGGGTTTTTAAAGTGAGATATATCCACAAGCCAACCGACGAGGTACACTGGTCCCAGTGGTCTGGTTTTCAAGCCACAATACAAAAACAGTTGGTAAACATTGACCGTGCGTAAAGATGTCCGTGTGCGGTATAATAAGGACAGCTGAAGAGGAAACGCGGAAGAAGAATAGATAGTCTCCTCCTACCGGCTCCGCGCAGTAAAACGCTGCCGCTTCAGCGCTCCGCTGTTCTCTTCATGACAGTTCGGATATTTTTCTTTAGAGCACATGGGAAAACGGACGAGCTGTGTTTTACTGCAGGTTAGTAGCAATTCAAATCTAACTTACACCACGGCAAATGTGTGCCAAATATCTGCAAACGTTTGAAACCTCATGATTCAATACAGGCCTAATATCAGCAATGGTTAATATATTTAATTTATTCTTAAAATACTCAAAAATACCACAAAACAACTTAGGCTCCTAAGGCAGTGCCTGTTGTTTGCCAATAGGGGGTGCCCTAGACTCAAACTCAAACAAATTCAACCCAATTTCGAACTTGATTTGTTTTTATATAATTTATTTTGTTTAAATGTAGAAAACAGGTACGGAAACTCTTATAAAACTCTGCAAAACAGAACTTGCTCAGAGTCTTCTGCTGTGGTTTGAACTGATTAAATATTATTCAATTGATTTGGGATAGTTACATAAAGCTACAATATTTTCTTATATTGCTAACAACAGATGTATTTTAGCATAGCTTTGTTCAAATCAATAAGGTTTACTGAACTTTGAAAAACGTTCGCACAGTTTTACATTTTCTTTTTGTAAACTGTGGTTGGCTTGGACCTATACATTTGGACATCTCTCACATTTTAACAAATGGATAAAATGGTGGGATACAACAGTTTACGTGAAACACATTGTGGATATATTATTTTCTATTACATTCTTGCGTATTAGAACTACATATTATTTCTATTTTATTATCTGATTGAAGAGTTTTCTTACCCCCAACTAAGTGCAGTCACATTAAATGGTTTGTATATCTTCATTACAGTAGTCAAACCTACTTTTTTATTATTAATTCTAATGTTTAATGGACTATAAGAATGACAAACCCTAAACAGATTCTCAAAATGTAAAATAATACTTCAGGGTAAAATAGAATTTTAGTAAGGCACAGTAATTGCTTCCTCGGTCCAGGCACTAGGTGGCAGTCGTGACTCTTTATCTAAAACAAAGCAACAGGCATTATGAACATGCGGAAATTACTGTCAAAATATTCTTATTTTATCACATTGCAAATTTCTTTTATAATCTGCAGTCTTTCAAAGCTTGACATTTAAACATATTTGCTGGTTATGTGGACATCATAAACAATAATATTTCTGAAATTAAAAAAAATGTAAACCCCTAAACCTTTTATGTTATACATATTTGGCAGGTGTATACTAAATATATTCATGACGGAAGCAGCTAAAAATATGTTGTTTCCACAAAAGCCACTACATTTTAGGTTATTTTTATATTTGAAATCTAATTAAGTAAATATTTAAAACACTCCATGGGAATTGAGCAAAAATCCAAGAATATAAAGACTTGGAACTTCACAGCGCAGTCTAACATTTCACCTGCTTCTAGTCCAGGTCTCCTCTCCACAATGCAACTTGTCAAGCTCATGCATATTTAAGCGTGGCGTGCACCTAGGAGCTATCAGATGAACTAAACTGGCTAATGGGGAGGCACTGGGCAGATGATGATGAGGATGACGAAGATGATGCTGCGTAAAGTTAGGGGTTGGGTTAAAACCATAGCTACTCCTGCCCCCTCCTCAACAGCAATGAATGAGTTGGATGGAGATCACATCTTTCATTTATCCAGTTCACCTGCAGACAAACCAAAGCTCACCATGCCCAAAAGCCCATAGCTGGATTACAATATAAATTTCAGGTTTTTTTGGACATGATATGCTATAGGTTTTAGAAGGTTTGGGGTTCATTGGTCGTGCATGAAGCGGGAAGTGGAAAAGTCTATCCTGCACCTCTGTGGAACTCTTGGCACGGCTGAAAGGTGGAGTCAGTCCATGGAGAAGGATGAAGACTAGCTTGTCTTAGTACATCGTATTTTCCATTCTTATTGTCAGGAGACTTTTTTGGGGGTTACAGTAAGCAGACAGAGGAATATGCCTTTTGGAGGGTTAGCGAGTTTTAAGGAACAGGTGTTTAAACCTGGGAAAGAGGAGGTGAAGAACTCGGTGGGAGACTCTCTGGGTAAAATACAGAGGTGAGAAAAATTAAAATGGTCCGTGTTGTAGATATTTGTAGATATTTGGTGTAATTGCACTCCTTGGTGTTACTTGGTCCTGGCGTTGTTAATTAAAAGTCTGCTGGCAGAATGATACACAGCTCCTGCAGTGTTCTCAGAGATCCTGGTGATAAATAAATATTTGATTCTAGTACTTGCAAGGCAATACAAGTGATGTGATGGTAGATTTTATTTTGAGATAGAAATACATTTTTTATATCTGATACATATTTTACATTTCAACAGTGGAAGTCTGTGGAATTATTGAGAGTATCTGCTAAACATGAAAATTAGCCAAAAGTAAAATGTAATTTTTGTATTGTGCTTGGGTATCATAAAAAAAACAATGCAATTTTTTTTAATACATTGTAAAAAAAAACATATGGACACCTGTGCATGAGACGTCTGGTGGATTTGACATTTTTACTTGCACTAGAGCATTTGTATTGTACGCTAAATAATTTAAATCCAAAGGCACACCTTATTGGTTAAGCTACTGTTGGTGTTCCTGGAAGAGATGGTTTGAGGGGAGTTGAAAAGCTGAGTGGGACTACAGTACCATTACAGTGCAGTGCACCTGTATGTTACCTGATAGCACCAGTTCTGCGACCTTTTAGTCAAGTGTCACCTGTGCCCTCTGCAAAAGATCCTGTCCATATGTTGCATAATACTATTCTTAATGTAAACATGAAGGACAGGTCATGAAGAATTCAGAAGAAAGAGGAGTAATTAACAGTGTCATTTCATTCCTCTTAGAAAAATCGATGGAAGCAATGTAGAAGAGGAGGACACTATAGAGCTGACAGAGGATGGGCGTCCCGTGGCTTCAACCCCCCACTCGCCCCCGCTGCTGGACTGTAGCTGTGGGGGTCTGCCCAAGCGCTACATCATCGGCATCCTCAGCGGCCTGGGCTTCTGCATCTCCTTCGGGATCCGGTGCAACCTTGGCGTTGCCATTGTGGAGATGGTGAACAACAACACAGTCTATATCAATGGAACACCAGTAATGCAGGTATTCTTTCCTTTTTACTACGGATGCCCTTTCTGACACAGGTTTATTCAGGCTTGGGACAGGCACAAAGTGTATGCTGGCTTGTAACCCCCTGTACCTGAATTACTGTTTTAATAAGGTTTTTTTGCTTGCCTTTTTCAGAAAGCTCAGTTCAATTGGGATCCAGAGACTGTCGGGCTGATCCATGGCTCCTTTTTCTGGGGTTACATTGTCACTCAAATCCCCGGTGGATTCATCTCTAACAAGCTGTCTGCCAACAGGTATACATAATGACTTACTAGAGGCTTGATGCTGTTTGGGAGCTTGGCAAATGCAATGCTATGTTTAAAAAAAAAAAAAGGTCATGTAAGAGTGTAAAACATGACATAGATGCCGGAGATCTCCTCTATAGCCCCCCGATTGCGAAAGGGTTAAGGCGGTATGTACGGTGTTCTACGCGGTACTGATGAAGAAGATAGCTGTCCTGTAATAAAAGCTTCACAGGAAAAGAGGACACGCCACTGACAGAGTTAATAATGAAAGATCCTGCCTCTGATTTCTCCCTGAAACACCAGCCACTGGAATATTACAAGTGTCACTTACACGCTGTTTTGGAAAAAGACAAGGAAGGAGGGGATGAACTGAAGGTGAAAAGAGTTGGGGAGTCCGACAGTTTTGTGGCGATTAAGCTCAAACTTGTGACTTCAATGGGATGAGAATGGGCTGAGACCTGTCATAACGTCAGACTGGCAGAGATGCTTTGAGCCTGAGATATTTGAAGATACCGCCTGTCGCCTGACAGTATTGTGCTTTCTTTATAATGCTGTTTTACAGTCATTAGGTGAAGAATTTACACATTGTAGAGGAACACACCTTAAAAATAAAAAATCCAAAAATGACCTTGTGCCGATATTTATGTGGCCCAGTAATGTGTATTGAAGTATAAATTTTAGTGTAACATAAAAAAGATGTTTTTTTATTATCAAGTAGCTATTCTTTTTTTGAATCTGTTAAATTCCAGTATATTCAGTAATGCAGTAAAGTGGTAAATGTAGAATCACTTGTGTTTCAAATTAAAAAGCTTTAAAAAAAAGTTATCATTCTGGCCCTGTATTTGATTTGACTCAGTTCTGCCTTAAACTTTAAAACTTTAATTCACTCTGCTAGTATTTATTAATGAATTGCATTGATCGATTTGCTGTTCTGTTCCACAGGGTGTTTGGTGCTGCCATTTTTCTGACATCGATGCTGAACATGTTCATCCCATCTGCAGCAAGGGTTCACTATGGTTGTGTCATGTTTGTCCGCATCCTGCAGGGCTTAGTGGAGGTAAGCTATGGGGAAAAAAAGTTTGTGTATAATAAAAATAATTTTGTATACAAAAATGTTTCTGTTTCGTTAGTTAATCTTTGATGTTTGACTCTGATAGGGTGTCACCTACCCAGCATGCCATGGGATGTGGTCCAAATGGGCTCCGCCTCTTGAACGGAGTCGACTTGCCACCACCTCGTTCTGTGGTGAGGGACACTTGTATTAAAATGGATTCAGTTTGGTGTTGTTCAGCAAAGAGGCCTAAGATACTGAAATTAAACCACCATTTTAGACTATTACCATGACAACCCATGCATCATAATGCACTTTGACAATGTCTATACATGAACAAGCCCTACTTACTGTACACAGCACCCACTGGGTCCTATTCAGAGGAACAAATGTATTTCTGTAGAACCTAACTCATATTTTAAGTTACAGTTGACTTGAGATTTTGGAAAAATACTGTTTGTAACAATTAATATTTTTCCAAAATTGCAAGTTGATAAAATGCAAAAGAAAGCATCTTTTATGACTGGATCGATGGATTCTAGTTTGTAGAACCGAACCCATATTGTGTTATTATTATATTTTTTAAAAATAAAAAAGGAAGGAGTTATTACAAATTTCAAAATTAATAAAAAATTTGATTAATGTAGTTGCTGTCATGTTAGACTTCATAATGTTCTGTCCATTCTTTGCAGGATCTTATGCTGGAGCGGTGATTGCTATGCCTTTAGCTGGTGTGCTTGTTCAGTATGTTGGTTGGCCCTCTGTCTTCTATGTCTATGGTAAGTCTCACTATGTGTGAATATTCTCAAGCTTGATTCAGAAATAATTCTGAAGCATCCAAATTGCTCCAAACATACAATTCAAACATTTTATTATTTCCTAAGTAAAAGGGATTACACATAACCTCAAAGATGCCAGGGATCTTCTATTTCAGGAGTAAATGCTCTATATATTGAGCCACAAAGCCCTTATAGTATCTAATAGGCGTTCACTCCACACCAAAAAGTAATAATTTGTTTGGCCCCTTGTGACTGGAGATAGTATCTTGTAATGGTAGAGAATCCTGGGTCCTGAAGGTGATTTGGAGTCACACCAAAAACAGTTTCTTCCTTGAACCATCGCCTTTTCTGAAAATCCCAGCAAAATAGAAATAATGTCTTGCCATACAGGTTTAAATGCGTGGAATCATGAGAAACACTTTAATTCATCTGACACTCCCACACATTTCAACTGGCCTATAAATATCAAATGTCTCCTAACCAAATGTAAAGAAGAACTCACTAAGCAGACTTTTGAGGTGTTGAGTTGCTGTATATACACTAGGTGTCAGTTTTGCAACGTCCTGTGACCCCTGACACAGTCTGGCACTATGCTCTAAGCCAGTGTGTCTTATCTGAACAGGTTCTGCGTTTGATTAATAAAACAAAAAAATCTCACTTTGCCAAATGTGTTTTAATAAAAATCCACTCTTCTGTTCTTGTGCGATATAATCTCATGATTTATTGATGTAAATTACCATTTTCCTGTCTGGGCCCTGTGACTCATGTCTCATTTGCTTCTGTTTAATAATGAAAAATCTGCTTGATTCGCTTTTGAATTTTTTTATTTTATCTCCAAACGTACTTAACAATATTCTAAAAGACCTTTGATGTTACATATTGTGTTTGAACAGGTGTATTTGGATTCATATGGTATATCATGTGGCTCTTGCTGGCATATGGAAGTCCGGCTGCACACCCCACCATCACAGATGATGAACGGGAATACATTGAGACCGCCATTGGGGAAAACAGTAAGAAGCTGAGTGCAACAGAGGTGTGCCACATCATATTTCTTTTATGGTCAATGTGGTCAGTTAAGTTTATAGTCAATAATAATTACACTACATACACATTAAAATACCCTATACTTTGATTATGTCTTAATCCAGAAATTTAAAACTCCTTGGCGGCGTTTCTTCACCTCCATGCCTGTCTATGCCATCATTGTGGCCAACTTCTGTCGTAGCTGGACTTTCTACCTGCTTCTCATCAGTCAGCCAGCGTATTTTGAAGAAGTCTTTGGCTTTCCAATTAGTAAGGTCAGATATTCACATCAGTCAAAAAACGATCAAATTGAGCAGATTGTTTTGCAGTGGACTTATGTGAGTGTATGGTCATGTTTCAGGTGGGAATCCTCTCTGCTGTGCCACACATGGTGATGACTATTATAGTTCCTATTGGAGGACAGCTGGCTGACTACTTACGCAGCAACAAAATCATGTCCACTACAAATGTGAGGAAACTCATGAACTGTGGAGGTATGTCACATTGGAATCTGTCTTCTTACTGATATACTAATAGTATAGTGATGTATGGGATCCTGGACGTCCTGTCTTTTGTTCAGGATTTGGAATGGAGGCCACACTGCTGCTGGTCGTGGGCTTCTCTCACACTCGTGCTGTTGCCATTTCCTTTCTGGTGCTTGCAGTAGGATTTAGTGGATTTGCCATATCAGGTATGAAGGATTATGTTTGTGTGATATACCTTTTAACCTTTTTTAAAGGTTAATTATTGGCTAATTTTCATTAGCAACTTAAGTAATTAAGGACATTTAACTATTATTTAAAACAAAATGTGCCACCATAATATATTTTATTGGTTCATTTGGTCATCAGGTTTCAACGTCAATCACTTGGATATTGCTCCTCGCTATGCCAGCATCCTGATGGGCATTTCAAACGGAGTAGGAACACTGTCTGGGATGGTGTGTCCACTTATTGTGGGAGCCCTGACTAAACACAAGGTAATTCCCTTATCTATGAGTTGCACCTGAAAACACTGCATTTTTTGCGTACTCACTTGCATGCTGCATGCTATTATGCATTATGTACATATATAACATCTTTTTGGAGAACTGTGTATATTTGATCATGTATTGTATGGCATGTCTTCTCAAATCATCCAGTTGAGTTTTTTCTAAACTGAGTGAATTTTCATCCACAGAAAGCCTTGCTGTTTTGTGCATTAGTACCATCAACACTTAATCTAATTGTCAAACAAACAATTGTGAAATAACTACTACTGTAACACTGTCACACCATTGAAACCACAGTGCATCACCAGAGACATTTGTGAACTCACAAATCTCACAAGGATACATCTACTGCTTAAGTAGATCATACTAATTAATGGTGACAATTTTTCAAATAGATATCAGACTTCAAGGGTACAGGACATTCACTGACAATTGCTATCCCCACAGACTCGGCTGGAGTGGCAGAACGTTTTTGTCATTGCCTCCATGGTGCATTACTCTGGAGTGATCTTCTACGCCATCTTTGCATCAGGAGAGCAGCAGGAATGGGCTGACCCTGAGCAGATGAGTGAGGACAAGTGTGGCATTATTGATGAAGACGAGCTGGCCGAAGAGGCTGAGCTCAACAGTGAAAACGTAATTGCTGCCAAAAAGAGTTATGGAACTACGGACAACTCATCTGGACACAGACAGGGCTGGAAAAAGAAAAGAGGAACGACAATGCAAGAAGAGGAGGAGCACTATGGGAATGGGGACTACCAAGACAGATATCAGTGAACTGTCTCATAGGACCTCGACAAACTGTCAACAAATGTCCTGAAGCTGATTGATTGGCCATTATGGATTTATTAAAACATCTGGAGCATTCTCAAGTGCTGTACATCATGATGGCTTTTATTGTTTTGGGGAGATTTTTAGCACAATGTTTGCTTAGTCGGCTACTAAATAATAGAGATCTGATTAAGACAACCTCCAGTGAATTGAAACAGTTGTGTAACTCCTAGAATAGTTGTTTATTAAAATGGATTCTAAAACACATATCAACCACTGAGCCTGACTTCACATCTCATGAAAATTGTATAAGTCTGTGTGACATTTATTGGCTTATTTAGAACAGTTTTGCAGATGTTCGTGTCGGCTATGCAACATGAAAAAGGGAATGTAGCAGTCTGTTTGGCAGCAGACCTCAGTGTTAACATAATGAGCCTTATTGGTATTTTTCTGCCTGGACTGTACTGTATATATTTGCTGTTGCTGAACGATTGCACTTTGTGGCTGTTTTTTTGCCTCTTTCTTTGAGAGCAGTATAACAGTTATTATCAGCTTGATTATTTATAGTGCTTGAGGCCTTTGGTGAGACAAAATGAATGGATGACATGACGCAGTGAAACATTGTGTGTGTCTTAATTTACTTATCTGCTGTTTGTCTTTGCGGTTTGTCAGTGTTTGCTACATAGGAACATGGTTTATATCCAAAAACAGTACTGTGATGTTTTACTGTAATCATAAAAGAGTGAGTGTAGCACATTTAGGCTACACTCATTGTTTATCATTTCTAATTATTATTAATCAAACACTGTAATTTTGTACAGCACATTAATCTATTAGATGTATTTAATTTGCACTTACCCAAACATTCAACAATCATCTTTGGTTCTCAGCCTACTGTACAGGGGCCACTGGTGGTGTTGCTGGTTTTATCCAATGTTGGAAGATTGTAAGATTTTAAGGAAAAAAAAATTAAACATATAGGCTAACATACAAAGATTGTGTCTTTATTTTAGCTTTACTAAAAGTTCTACTATACTATCCTAGGCTTCATTATATGCTAAACTACTTTGTGTACTACTATACTATGCCATGCTATGCTACACTACTCTATGATATTCTGTACATGGCCTTGTCACTGAGGCCTGAACTCTACTTGCCATTCATGCAATGTATGCTAAGCTACTAGAGCCTAGCATGTAGCCTACTATGAAGTCAGCCCTATGTTCCCCAGTTCCTATATTCCCTGGGGAACATTAAGGTTAAGAAGATTAGGGTTATGGTTGTGGTCAGGGCTAAGGGTAGGAAACTTCAGGACAGAATGTGCAAGTACTCTCTTCACTACTTATCCTCCTTTGTTTCTATGGACTGGTGAACATATGCACCAGTGAATATGATCAACTGAATATGATACAGTTTATTGATGAAAAAAATGTCATTGTAAATAATTGTAGTGACCAAAGTCTTTAGATAAATTATTAAGTGTCCTGTGCTTTTCTACTTCTTAAAATGGGGACAACTGGGGCATGGTTTGTTGAATCTGGGACATATGAGTGTTTTTACAGATATGTGTTGAGACATAGGACAAGGAGCCTAAAACTGGGACTGTCCCCATTAAATAGAATTATACTATGGCCCAGCATGTAGCATTTCTGCCATTTTAAGCTAGTGTGGAAAATCCAAATTTATGACTATTCTTTACTGCTGGACAGACCGAAATCAACGTCATTTTAGAGTAGCCATATATATTTGTATATTATCCTATTCATATAAAAATTAAATAATGACTAATATTGTGTAAAGCATTAGACTATGTAGTTAAATAAGACACTTTAATTACTGCTATAAAGATGGAGATGGTAAAGTAGTTGGAGAGGCATAGGCCTAGTTTTTGGCTGAGGGCTACTCACCAAAAATGCCTTTATGCATGTTGACCTAAAGAAGAAAACTTTGTAACAGAGGCTACTCAAAAATATATCCACCACTATGATGCTCATGAGAGCCATGAGAGTAAAAAATGCATGAAACAGCAACCAAACTGTTAGAGAAATTCAAGCCTATTTAGCGTCTCACCCCGCTTAAGTGTAATTTGTTCTCAGCTAACTTTTTAAATCATTCATGCAAAGCCTTTACATGCAATCTGCCTTCAGCTCGGACTGGTCATGTCAGGGCTCACAGATGAGTTCTTTTTTTAATCCTTGGCTCTGTTTCCAATCACACTGTGGTAAACATCCTTTCTCTTATCTTGTCTTGCTAACGCTCACTTTATTCAGGCTGTGAAAACTCATTAGTGTGGGGTACTCCTCTCAGTAGCAGTACTATTCTTTAAAACATAATCTGTATCTTTTCTTTAGAGTAATATTATTGACCAAAACATGTCTTGACATAGTTGACATGTATGTTTGAAATACTGAGTAGGTGGCTCGCCGCTCACAGCACATCTGTCACATGCCACAAACCACATAGTCCACAAACAGTCGTCAGCCAATGGCAAAGGTTCTGTTTATTCCAGAGAGACTGTCTGTTGACTCAGAAGGGCCTCTTTAGATGGAGCAACAACCCATCAATGATTAAACTATTGTTTTTTTGCCCAGATTTTTATAATGACAATATGTTTAATTGTCCATGTTCCTAAAAGGTCATAGTGCCATTTAACGTTTTGTGTAAATACAAGTAGGCCTATAGTGAGCTCTTTGGCTTGGCATCACTGTTGCAAGACAATACGGCCTTGAGAAGTTCAAGGACGAATGTTGTCATTGCCAGATAAACTGTTTGTGGCAATATCTTCTTTAGAATGAGTTTTAAATCCTATTTGAAGTGCACCTATATGGCAAATTGCTACATATTTTATAAGTATAATACACTACTGTTGCATGTGGTGGTCTAGTCTGTGGGTGGGATTTCTGGTCTGCTCATGGATCCATGTGTCAGAGTCTGTCTTATACACAGATAACGAGGGATTTTTTTTTTTTTTTTTTTGGGGGGGGGGGG
This sequence comes from Bostrychus sinensis, assembly GCA_020698575.1. NCBI lineage: Eukaryota > Metazoa > Chordata > Actinopteri > Gobiiformes > Eleotridae > Bostrychus > Bostrychus sinensis. The sequence goes on along the minus strand of CM036251.1, from coordinate 27,741,153 downwards.
GGGGGGGGGGGTTGTATGGGTGGGGGTTGAATGTAATGGACAGGAATGGACAGTTTAATTAATAACCACCAACCATTTCTCCCTGACCTCGACTGGTCACACATGCTCTCACTGGAGTCCAAACACAAGCAGGGATACTGATGGCGCTGTAGAAGTGGATATAGCAAAGTGAATCAAAATTTGACAGAGCTGGGATTTAAACAAAGGATTTTTATTGAGCCACATAAGGTAAGAGCAGTTGTATTTCACGTTCACAAGTTGACACATCATTTCTTTATAGGCCAATAGTGGGCCAGTGTTATTTGGATTTTATGTGGGCTGACAGAGCAGGCTGTGGGTTGTGGGTTGCCATTGGCTCTCGAGGGAAATTACACTATTAGAGTTAATTAAAAAGTGTGGCAGTTGTGATCTGTACAAGTCATGTTTCACATGTAACAGTGCTTTGGCTATACAGACCAAATATATGCCTCAGGTATCATTCATTTTGGACTAAATTGGCCTATATCTTATTATTATACATAAGACATCAAGAACAATTCTCAGTGTAAATAATGTTAATAATAACCATGCAAATAATAATAACTGATGATTATAATATGACCATATTCATTCTAGATAAAGGCACTAATAAATTTTATTTAGTTTTTTTGGTGTAATGGTGTCTTTCTCTTCACTCTGTACTGGCAGTGCTGCTGGTAGTGGAAGATAAATGATTAAAATATTGCTTTGAGAAAAAAAAAAAAAAAAAATGTGGATAAAGTTACCCTAACCATGCCTTTGCATTCACATTTACTCTTATACTACTGTGTACTTGTCAATTACTTCATGCTTAGTGACTTTTGTATAACCTTTTAGACTGTGCTAGTGGGCACATAACACATTTGGCAGCTTTTTGACTTCAGCCTTGAGGTTTAGTAATGGATGCATTTTAAGTAAACTGTGATGATAATGGCGCACTGAGGTTTTAAAATTGTTATTCAGACCAAAGCTATTGTAAACAGTATGTATATTCCTGTTGAGAATATCATACCACATTGTTTCATCTAATGCTTTTAACAGAAGAAAGTCCCACCTGTCTTTTTGTATTGAATCCTGAACACCATCCTGAATGAATGAGTGGGTGGGCCCCGACATCAATGTGGTGGGACCACTGCAGATCCCACCCAGCGATGAATTCTCCATCTCCGAGAACTCCCACTTGTTTGGTAAGTCTTAAGGCACAACAGCTTCACACACACAAGTATACAGTAGTGCTAACAAATATACAGTAGATGATATGAGGATATAAAAATTATCTAATGTACCTCTATGTATGGCATGCAGAGTCATATCTGCACATATATGAGTTCAAACAGGTGTCAGCAGTCTGTACTTTGTCTTATTTATTGTACCATTACTTAGAAGCAGTTAGTGATTAGCACACTACACTACATTGACAAGTTTATTACCTGCAAAATGTATTACAGCAAAATAGCAACATGAGAGCATTAAATTAGGTTTAACAATAAATTTGACCAAACATGTGATTTAAAAATGATCATCTATAATAAGCTGTTTGAGATACACCTGTTCCTGCTCTGACAAGCTAATGGAAAATTATGAGTATAGGTGCATCGGTGGCCACAACTTTATTTATTTTGAGTTTAAAAAAAAAATAGAACCAAAGAAAACAGTAGCAGTGATCTCACCTATACCTTTAAATGACTTCAGACATGGGCCAGCTACTTGTAATGAGAAATACAAATGTGATTGTTTGGTTAATGAGTAGCTGTGGCAACCTTTGCTCCTTTTGGGATTTCTTAAGCAAGCAGTCGCCAAGCACTACATTTCTTCAACCATAGAGCTTCCATCTTTACAGGGATGGCACTAAATGGATAAATGACAAATGGAGTTGGCACTTAGTTGTAGAGGAAGACTATAGGGCACATTGGACAGTGGCTGGGCCCAAAGTGTCTGGATCCACAGAGATGGCCATGGTTCAGACCAAGACTTCAAGAGGTCAGTAAGTACAACATGGTGGAGGTCTGAGCTGGCTGTGTAGGTGGATGAAAAAATCCTTACCTGAAATTCAGTCTTACATATTTTAATGCTGACAGACCACAGGAGTTTTTTTAAAGACAAGGTTGGGAGTTGTTATTGCAGCATGCTTAAAATTTCAAAGCAGTATTTGGAGAATGCCACTGTATGTTTCCCTGTACAGTATGTTTTCTAATAAAACTGCAGCACTGTTTGTGACCGTAAAATACAGTATTCTCGGCAAAGGGAAACAGTTAATGATTTATGATTTTATAGTCTGTGGTAACTACTGCAGAGAAAAACTTCTTAGCTTCTGCCTGAAGCACAAATAACATCATTTGGATTTATTCTGAAAAGGAACTGTAATAGATTGAACTTCCAGTGGCTGCAGAACATCTTATAGCCAACATTCATCTTTTTCTATGGGAGATGCATTGAATATTGAACTTGCCTAAGGGAACTGGTCGGTTGTTTGAGGAGAATTTAACTTAAAAAGATCAGGGAGCACTTGCAGACTCAGTCTCACTCTGTATTTAAGCTCCATCTTTTATACATATAGGTACTGCTTCCAGGAATACATCCAATCAAGACTGAAAACAGTAGCCTGATGCCATGACTTCACAACACAAGACAATTACATACATCACCAACATTATACTTAATAATAAGGCAGTCATCATGCATAAATGGCAGCTCTATACCCACTCCTCCTGTTTATAATTGTGCTTCTGTAAAATGCCTCTGACATTGGTGTGATCCTTATTTGGAAAAAAACAGAAAAACTATTAAACTGTACTAGAACCACTTTTATTCTTTTTTTTTTCTTCAGATATTCTTGTGGATCAAGCCAGTCCTCTTCTGCAAGATTCGGACATCTTGCCATTCAGCAGCTGTCCCAGCATGCAGTACCCCTCCATGGAGCCGCACATATCATCTGCACCATCACCATACTACTCCAGTCATAACTACTACCCTCAGTACAATGGAGATGAGTGGTTCACGCACACTGGGATATATGAACTGAGAAAAGGCCCACTGGATGTCAGTTACGATGCAGAGATGGAGGAGGTAACCGCAGTGGTGCCTGTGGTGTGCAAGAGGACCAGGCACATGTCACAGGCGGGCCGGGTCAAAGGGGAGGAGCTGTGTGTGGTGTGTGGAGACAAGGCGTCGGGATACCACTATAACGCTCTCACCTGTGAGGGCTGCAAAGGTGAGGACTAGAGGGAATAGGACTCATTTACTGTATGTGCTGCACAACATAAAAAAAAAAGAAAAAAAAAAAAAGAAATGCTTTTCTTAAGGATTTTTATCAGTGTTCTTGTGTAGTGTTCCATCTTAAAGTTCAACCTGCGTTGCAATATAAAACAACTTTTCATAAATAAAGAACTGTCGTGACTCTAAATTGCCCATTGTGAAAAAATATGAGAATCATAGATTTGTCAGTGTATGCCACTGAATGTCAGCCCTGTGACTAATTGGCCATTGTCCAGGATGTACCTTCAGTCAGGCCTAAAGTAACAGGAATAGGCTCCAATCAGGTGTGACCCCCAGAAGGGATAAGTGAGGTCAGTTTTTTTCATATACAGATGTAAACCATATTAACTGAAGCTCTGGTTGAAATTTTCCAAAAATGCCAATTGAACCATTTACCATAAATACAGTGACCTAACATTTGAATTTAGTGGATGCAAAGCCTCCAAAAATATGCAGTTAGCCTAAGTCTATATTTGATTGTATGCCAGTGCCATGTTGTAAATAGTACTTGTGCAGTTACATCAGGTTTAAACAGCCTTTTAACCTTGAGAATACTCAGAAGGTATTTTAAATGGCCAGTAGAATGATGAATTGTTTAAATCAACTGTCATGTCATGGCCTTTAGTGACTGCACAATTTTATGACACTGGCAATATGTTGTATGTATGTATGTAGAGCGAATAGTTGTGCATGTAATTCCACTCTGACTTTCGACAATGCATGCAGTGCCCTGTCCTGCCATTTGACTGAGAAAGGGTTCATGTCCACCTGAACTCTACCTGCTGCCGCTGCCAGATTAGGTGTCCTCTCAGCTTTCTGCCGTACAATGCAGAGGCAACATGATCCCAGTTACGCCGATGCATGTCTTTGTGCCTAATTTTCTCTGTCAGAATGTCTAATAACTGTTCCACAGGTATTCTCTCTGTTAGGCATGGGCTGCTGCGTGTCTGTGGTACTGGGAACTCCTATCATCTCTAGTTGGGAGTATAAACACATTCAGCTATTCTGTCAATGATCCCGTCCTTGAACACAGTTTGCAATTTGGCTGCCAAAAACAGAGCTGCAGAACTATTAATAGATAACAAGAGAAAATCCTATCAGTATTGAAATAAAAAAATATGCTGCTGTTTATCATTGTGTTTGATATGCATTTACTTAAACAAATACTAGTTCTCATTCACTTATGCTTATACAAATATCATATGCCTCTTATTGGCTGTTTTCACTGTAGTGCACTTTACTGACAACACTCTATGTAGTCAGCAACACGATTCCCCAAAAATGACAAATTTTGTGCCAGACTTGATAATGATGCTCTTGTATCTCTCCTGTTGCATCCAGGTTTCTTCAGACGGAGCATAACAAAGAATGCCGTGTACAAATGCAAGAGTGGAGGAAACTGTGAGATGGACATGTACATGCGACGGAAATGCCAAGAGTGTCGACTCCGAAAGTGCAAAGCGATGGGCATGCTGGCAGAATGTGAGCTTTTCAATTCAAATTTAATCTTGGCTGTTGTGGAAGTCAAAAACCCTGTACTGTACTGAGGTGTCATCTTTCGTCTTAACACGCTCTGCTGATTGTTACAGAGGTCTGAATGACCCTTGTTAAAGTTTACAAAAGCTTTTGTTACGAGACAAAAATAGAAACAGTTTATGCAACACCACATGCTGGATTTAGTACCCAATTAAATCTTAATTTATATCATTGCAGTATAGAGTAACAACATCTAAATACTTTATTATAAATGAATGGGAGAATGTATTTATCAGTGTCAAATCCTCATTGTAAAACAGGAAAATGTTATTACCTTTTATATCTATCAAGAGTATAGCAGGAGGATTGACTGGACTCTTGCTGCTCATGAATAGTTCAGAGTAGTTGTAATTAATATTGCAAGCAGGTCTTCATGACTCTAATTGCCAGTGTCTGCGGTATCAACATGTACACTTTTTTCTGGTTATGACATCATGTCATTATGTGTTTGCTGATAAATGTGCTTTTATACAGTTTGGTGATTAACAATAACCTGTGTTACAAATAGTTAAATGTGTCAATTTCTTATGGCAGGCCTCCTCACAGAAATCCAGTGTAAGTCTAAAAGGCTGCGGAAAAACACAAAATCGTCCCCGGGACCAGGATCGATTGGAGATGAGACGGAGGGGGCAGAGCAAACAGACAGCAAACAGGTCACATCCACCACCAAACTGCTCAAGGTCTGTGTCTGACGAGAAAAAAAAAAAAAAAAAAAAAGATATTGCTGTGCTAAAGAGACTTACCTTTTATCTAGGACAAAGTTGAGATCACCAAAGAGGAGCAGGGACTTATGCAGGTCATTTTAAAGGCGTATGAAAAACATCAAATTCCTCAAGACGTGGCCAAGAAACTGGTACTGTGTAACAATATTTATCAGTTTTAATTTTCTATATCAGTCTCAGAATATTTCACACATGATAACTAAAAACACAATAACTTTTTTTAATGCTACTTATGGTTTCCACTCCAGCTCCATGACCAGTACAGTGCAGAGGAAAACTTCCTTCTCCTCACAGAGATGGCAACAAGTCAGGTTAAGGTTCTTGTAGAGTTTACAAAGAATATTCCAGGTAGTGGCTCTTAATTCATCATATACCCCTGAATGATGTTCCTGCCCATAAAATATATATTGGTGGTCTGATGTGTGTGGCAGGTTTTCTATCGCTGGATCATGAAGATCAGATTGCTCTGCTGAAGGGCTCAGCTGTGGAAGCCATGTTTCTGCGCTCAGCTCAGGTTTTTAGCCGGAAGATGCCTGCTGGACAGACTGAAGTGTTGGAGGAGCGGATTCGTAAGAGTGGTACGTTGTGGAACAATGTCAAATTTTTTGCAGTCTTTCTTTCAAAAACCCCAAAGACATTCAACATTGACTTACTTAGACTTAGATCAGCTTATTAACCCACAAGTGAAATTGCTAGATCACTGTAGCTCACTTGCACAGAAAAAACAAAACAAAAACAAAAAACACTCTTGCTAGCACAGAGCACATTATAACATTAAAAAAAGAGAAGTGTCAATGGGCCACTAAAAAAGCCATTCTGAATAAGCAGGTCTTAAGTTTGGCTTTAAACAGAGGCAGGTCAGTAATGGAACATAACTCAATGGGCAGAGAGTTCCAGAGTTTTGGACCGGCCACTGCAAAAGAACGATCGCCCCACTGTTTGCACTGGGACCACAGGACCACATGACCTCCAGCAGGTGTTGCCCAGCAGACTGTAGTGCTCTGCTGGGTTGGTGAGGGGTCAAAATCTCACACATATAGGAAGTTGCAAGACCACTGACTGCATTAAAAACAAACGTCAAAATTTTAAAACGAATTCTGAACCGGACAGGAAGCCAGTGCAGGGAGTACAAGACAGGTGTGATGTGCTCCAGGTGTGTGTTTCCAACAGTTAGTTAGCAGGCGGGCTGCAGATTTTCCGCAAGCTGCAAACAGTGAAGACCAGCTTGGTTAACTCCCACATAGCGTGCATTACAGTTGTCTATGTGGGAACTAACAGAAGCATGGATAGCTTTCTCCAGGTCACAACGGTTCAAGAAGGGTTTAACCTTTGCTGGGAGGCGGAGCTGAAAGAAGCTTGCTCTGACCACAGAATCTATTTGTTTATCATATTAATAATGCATAATTAAAATGAAAATGCCCTTTGTTGGTATTATTTTGCTCATGACTATTACATAGTCAGTAAAATCAGTAAATGTGTTCTCTCTGTTAGTTATGTGGCACGACACTTCATCTCTATCAATACTTGGATATACTCTTGTGGTTATCCCTGCAGCTTTTCAGATCCACCATAAATTATTCATGTGGGTGATTTCTGTGACGCGGTGAGATTTCTGTTGCGTGGTGACTTGGTGATCTCTGGCAAGGTTTATGTTACACTTGTTCTTCAGTGTCACTCGGTTTGTCCATTCCTGAAGAAACGCCTTTAGCTTAAAATGTACCTATTAATTTACTAATACAAAGTTGTGCTTTGACACCTACCTCTGTTTGTTTCCTCAGTGTGTAACTCATGCAGTGCTGAAGAGTTTTTTGTGCTGTTGCTTTAACGTCATGTATATGTATGAGTTGTCATGATGTCACTCAGGCTGGACAGTTGGCTGGACAGTGATGGCAGAGGTGTGGGTGTATGTGTGCGTGTGTGTGTGTGTGAGTTAGTCCCTGGGCGCTACTCTGCTGTGAATAGTGTAGGGATAAAAGATATTCACACCAAAGGCCAGTCTGGGAGAATAAGAGCGTGAGGCTGTCTGAGGAGACCATTGTTTCTTATCACAACATCATGAGTGCTTTTATCCACCCCTCTCCCTCTGAGCTGCACTGGCATTTTTGAAAGCTTGATGATGCGTTCGCGCAGACAGTGACTCTACTGCACTCAAAACTGTTGCTAAAATATGAGAGTAAACAAAATGTAAACATGTCAAAGGATTTATACATTTTATATGATTATACTTGTTGAAATGTATTTGCTTTTTTATTTTATGTAAGTAGTTTCTCCTGTTGAATTTCACTGCAGTGCTGCATTAGAAAGAATGAATAAATAATGAATAGTCTCATGTGTATAATATTCAAACAAGTAACAATTTTTGAGCATAGTAAGAGTATTCTGTAGTGTAGAGTTTTTGATCGCTGTATATGTTTCTGCCAGCAATTCATCAGCATTTGTTAGACTGACTGGATGTGACTGGCTGACTCGAAGTGCAGTGTGTTATGTAAGACAGGGATCACATTAGAAGAAATGTTTCTCAGACACTCTTCTCTGTCTTCTGCAGGTATATCTGAAGAGTTTATCAATCCGATGTTCAACTTTTACAAAAGCATAGGTAAACTCCACATGGCTCCAGAGGAACAGGCACTCCTCACTGCCATAACAATCCTAACACCAGGTTAGTGTGCTTGTCTGTGCCTTTTACCTGCCTCTTGTGGACCCATTTTCTTATTTGAGTCGAACTAAATACAAAAAATAATGGAAATGGACTTGAATTTAAAGGAATTTGATTCATAAATTGAAGGTAACTCAAATGAATCAAATTTGGATTACCTTGGTGGCTCACCTGTAGCACACGATGCGTACCACATACAAGTGACCCCAGTTCTCTTTCCCTAATTTACTGAAAAGCAAAAATGCCTGAAAAATAAATAAATACCTACATTTCATTGTGTTACACTGAAGTGATAAAAAAAACTTAATTTAATAAAATCTGACTCAGTTGAATTAGCCTAATTTGAGAGCATGGATTTAACGCTCCCCTATTATTTTTAAATCAGCTTGAGCTTTTAATCATGTTATAATGTTGTTTGTGCCTCAAAACATGACTGGAGTAGTTTTTTGTTTCATTCACGCATGTTTGAGTAATACTGTATGCTGATGCCAGTTGTAATACTTGAATGCAGAGTTGTTTAGATTATTTCAAAAAGCCCGAAAACAGAATAATATGGGACCTTTCACTGACCAAACTGGTACTAAACTGAAGTAAATTAAAATTAATTTAATTCGATTTTATTTCAATAAACTGAAATGAACTAAACAATATTAAATTTAACTTGACTGCATTGCACTGGACAGTTGAACTACATTCAACTGAACTGAAATTAATCATAAGTGATATACATTTTGATATCGAATGTGCACTGGCTCTTTCCAGACCGTCCCTATGTGAAGGACCAGCCAGCAGTGGAGAGACTGCAGGAGCCCATGCTGGATGTGCTGAGGAAGCTGTGTACCCTGCATCATCCTCAGGAGCCCCAATACTTTGCTCGCTTGCTGGGCCGTCTGACCGAGCTCCGGACACTCAACCACTACCACGCCGAAATCATCACTTCCTGGAGAATGAACGACCACAAGTTTACACCCCTGCTCTGTGAGATCTGGGATGTACAGTGACTTTTCAAACCAATTTCAAACATATTTATACTGGATGATGTAAGAGCTGGTTCTTTCTGTTTTGACTATAATGTAAGTCAAATATTAGAATTTATACAATTGATAGAATGACATTCCACTGAACTAGCTCTGGTCTAATCCACTTTGTCAGACACTGGTGTTTACTTTGAACCTGTCTTAGCACAAAGTCAACACTATCTCCTCACTGCATGTTCTCCCAGCGTGACGAGTACAAAACACTGGACCTTCTTTTAGGCACAAAAAATAATTTTATAATATGTTTTTTATATGTCCAACCATGCCGTGCACTTGCAAATTATGTTTATGAAATTGTTTTACATATATCTTCCTGTATAACCTAAGTAACATCTGAAAATGAGCAATTCCTGTTTCCAAATCTAATAAATGTGAAAGCTATATTTGAAGACACAAGTAAGTTCAAAACAATAATAAATATTAGCTAACCAATCTATAAGTGAGAGTTTTTAAATCCAGTTGTATGCATTGCATAGTGGTAGACCATTTAAATGTGTTTCATTGTTAAGTGGTTTGGCATGTCTTGGTACAGAACATAGTGGTTTAAGTTAAGTATACAGAACGTTTACATAGGACACTCATTGAAGAGTAGATGTGCTACAATTAACTATGAATGTTTTATTTATTAGAGTAAGGCATGCAAAACAAAAAAAAGCTTTATCAACAGTATAAAAATGGATAATCCCACCATCATGACTTGTCTAAAATCAAATTCGCAATAAACCATTATTTTCAAGTATGCACCATTTACAAAAATATCAAAGCAATTTAACAATCTCTTGAATATGCAGAGCATGAATGTATACTTGTGTAAGGAAAATGAACTAAAATGCCAACTGCTCTCTATTGCTATCCAGAGATGAAATACCTAACCACATTTGGCTGTGTCATAGCACCATCTTCTGGACAAAAATGGCAACAAGTCTCTCGGAATGAGATTAAATTACATTAAAAATACTATAAACCACTAGGAGAGCTACAAACAATTGCACAAAGACATGTTCAGAGGTGAGTTCTGTCCTCTTTGGCTGGGGCACTGATGCCCTCTGTTTCAGGGTATACCAGGAAGCCTGAGAAGGTGGTGTACCTCCCCTGGTTGCTATACACGGCATAGCGCTCATCCTGCTGACTGTACAACCACACAATGTCGCCCTGATGAAGTGACAACAACAAACTCTGACTTTGCATCTCCCTTCTCTTTGACGTGTCCTCGTCAAACACCATGGCCTGTACGTCTCCCTTCCCAGTCATCAGCTTTACTGAAACTGCTTTACGAGGGTGTTTCCCCACAGTGAAGGCAAAGTAGTATGCCCCTGCAAACTGGCAGGTGAATATGCCTGAGGATTTGTTAAAGTGACCCCCTATGTTTACATATTCCACATCAAAGGTTAGAGGTGGCTTGTGCTGCTGCAGGCGGCTCTGGCCCAACAAAGTGGACGTACGTGCCACGGAGAAGGCAGAACGTGGCTGCTGCAATTCATTACTGTTAATCCAGTGATCAGTCTGAGGCGGGCAATTTGGGTAGGACAGCCCAGAGGAGGAAGGGGAGAGGTGGTTGCTCATGTAGGTGGTCTCAGGATAGACAAGGTAGCCAGAGAAGGTGATGTATGGACCTGCATTGCTGTACAAGGCATACTGGGGATTCTGTTGTATAAGCAACCACACAGTGTCCATCTCTTTCAGCGTGACCATTATACTCTGGCTTTGTACCTTCCTTCCTTTCTTGCGGTAGTCATCATATGCTATAGCCTGCACCTCCTCTCCATTCTTCACCAGGATGACAGAGAGCATTTTCTTTGGGAATTTCCCCACAGAAAAGGAGAAGTAGTAAGCCCCCGGGATACGGCAGCGGAAGAAGCCCGTGTCTGGATTAAAATCCCCTCCGATGTTGACTATAAGTCTGTTGAAGGTCACTGCCCTCTGCTTGCCCCCCATCACACTGTTGGTTCGTGTTGCAGAGAAAGCAGACTGGAGTCCTGTTGTCACAGGAGGGGTATTTAAAAGTAAAACCGGTTTGAGGCAGGCAGTCACAATGAGAAACTTAGTCAAAAAGCATCCTGTGCCCCACGGATCTATAAGAAAAAAGAAAAAAAAACAAGAACAGTTGAATAAATTGTTAGTCATACAGCAGGATACACATGGAGAGGGGTCATATATGGAATGACAAGCCAGGCTGTAGTAGTGCTGTCAAAAATAATCTTTCCACTCAAATCAAGCTAAGTGTGAGCAACAGGCCCTGATGTTGATATTGTCTGTTCACTCTGTGCACTGAGAGAAGGGGCTACATTAGCTGCTGGTTCATCTGTTCCACTGTGTGCTAGACAATGGAAAATTTGGGAGTGCTGATGAGATAGAGCAGGACAGAAAAGTTAAACACCATTAGAAATATTTTAGACAAACAAAACTCATGTAATGTAAATGTGCAATGACCAAACCTTTGAGTTTTTAGGTTTGAGTGTGTAAGTAAATGACCAATACTATTAAATGCCATCATTATAAAAAAGTAAATGAAAATGCATGAATAGTTCATATCTGGAGATTAGTTAATATTTGAGGTCAAATGCTCCAAAATGTTTTCAGCATTAAGAGTTACATATATTAGAAACCATGTGTGATTTTTTTAATTGCGTAGTTTAAGTTGTATGCATTTAATAGTAACAAGGTTAAGTAAGTAATTGTTACATTTTTAAAAGAAGTCATGTACATCTGGTGTAGAGTTGATCCAAGATGAGTCATCCAAGAGCTTTTGGTAATTCTTCTGATTGAGAATCTTCACAGATGTTTGTCTCACCCTAGGCTGCTGAAAACTGTACAGTCACAGTTGCAATGACTTAACCTACCTTTTGGTCTAAGTAGGGTAAATTGCATCATGGACATCTTCTTCAATTTTTCCTTTCAGTTTTCACTTTGCTGTCCTTCTATCCACATTACAGTAGCTCTAACATGCAAAGAAATAAAGCTTGTGTCCATACTGACCAGATACTGACAAATCTGGAGGAGGAGCTTCAAATCCATCCAATCTGCAGCTCCCACTCTACAGTGCGTTGACATAGCAAAGTTAGATCATATTTTTAATCTTGAGTTATGAAAAAACTAACATCACGTTTTACAAACATTCCTAAATCTGTGAATTGGAAATAAAAAGCTGGCTGATATATATGAATTTATCTGCTGCAGTAAGAGCTGGGCTTTGTGTTTCAGCTGGTCTGATACCTTGAGTAACTTACTGTATTCAATCTCTTAGCATGAGTTTGGTGATAGTTTTGTTAATACAGGATATATCTAGACAGAGGTCTTTTCAGTGATACGACATGACGTGAAGGAACCCGGAAGTCGTGCGTTTGCTACTGCTGTCAGACGAGCCACTGAGCCACTGGGAGCTGAAGACCACATTTAAAACAAGATGGCAGGTCTGCCTCGCAGGATCATAAAGGTACTTTGATTATATATCATTTCTCAACCTGTGCGCGTTTTCTTTGGTGATTAAAAAGTAAATCACTGTATGTGTGAGTGGTTACGCTGATCCCACCCGCCCGGTTTACAGTTTGGTAGGCTAACATTAGCCACCAGCTCGCTAACGTTAGTTTGCTAAACTAACTTCCGTTTCATCCTTGTGCTTGAAGACAAGAGACTCGGTGGGTTAAAATACATATTTTGGGAATTTAGCGAATAAATATTGTACCAACTGACTTTAACCACTGTGTTTATGAAGATCAGCATATACCCTGCGTCGCCACTAACAAGACTGTGTAGCTCTAAAAATGCCTAGCTAACTAGGCTAAATATGCTAAACCGGCTAGTTAGCGTTCTTTCTCTTTGAAATACAGCACGAGCGCTCAACAAGCTAAAGCAAGGTAGACATATTTTCCCAACTACTCTGAATCAGCGTGCATCATTGGTCGTGCTTTTCTTCAGTACAATCACTACTACAGGCTCTGTAGTTCTCAAGATATGTTAAATGCTGTTTTCTACTTGAATACTCAAAACAACAGTCCTGCAGTAACGTTAGTACTGCATCAAACCAAGTCTGCTTTATTCATATCATATCACAATAATTGTCACTCAGTATTTGCTTGTAGTTAGTTTCAATCAATCTAAGCAACATTATTTAAAACTTGCATTTAAATTTGAATTCCGCATTTTTAGATTTAAAGTCACATTATTTCTTATTTGACCAGGCCTACCACAGTTAACAGTGTTGTAAATTATTAATTGTCAATGTGAAAGATGCACAGGTGGTGGGTTCTCTCACTTGCACTGATGGGAAAAGATGGGAAGACTGACAACAGTATTTGGTGGGCCAAGCCCCTGAGCCCTCAGAGCGTGTGACTGGAACTGGAAGCCCCCCTTCTGTCTGTGTTTTTACTGCAAGGTTTTGACTGTGGGTTATCTGAAATATTTCAGGAATTTCTCCCAGTTACAATCAGGGGTTTCAAAATTACTTTGCTGTATTCTAATATGATTTTGGTGTCTGCTATTTCATAGAAGTATTCTGATATTTCAAGATGTTTCTATTTTTTTTTACATGTTTTAAAAGGAAGGGAAGCTTGCACATCAATGTGTGACCTGAGATATAACCTTACATGTGTCCTTTGCTGCCCCATAACCTCTTATAGCTTGGCTAATGTAAATATAATTAATAGTTTCCTGTGGTGTCACCTCTAAAAGATCGTTACATGCTCCACAGCCTTCTGTTGCTCAGGACTCAGACTTTAATGAAGTCAGAAAACCTATTCCCCCAACAAAAGAATGTATGTAAGAATATGTCGACCTTGCTGATTGATGCTTTTTCCTTACACTTTTAAATTTTTTGTTTACTTAACAAAATCCACCAACAACTTAAAAATGCACTCTGAGGTCTTGCACTTTTTAAATTTTAAGAAATGATAAAATTTGTGTTTGTTTGCTTTGTGTTTTGATTGAATTTTTACCAAAGGCTTGTTAAAGCCTGGCATATAAATAACTCTAAATGTAGTAGCACACATAGTACTAGAAATGACTGTGCTGTTTCTTTGCTTTCTTTTTTAGTTATATTTTTGTCCCTTTTCTAGGAAACTCAACGTTTGATGGCAGAGCCTGTTCCGGGCATTAAAGCACTACCTGATGAGAGCAATGCACGCTACTTTCATGTGGTCATCGCTGGACCTCAGGACTCACCTTTTGAGGGTGGAACTTTTAAGCTTGAACTCTTTTTACCGGAAGAATATCCCATGGCAGCTCCTAAAGTACGCTTTATGACCAAAATATATCATCCCAATGTAGACAAGCTTGGAAGAATATGCCTTGACATTTTAAAAGGTGAGTGATGGGTCTCTGAAGTGTCCGACCAATCTTTCTGATGCTCTTAACAAATGTTGTGCTGCTTCTATTGCACTTCACTAGAGTCTCACTGCTTAGGCTGGTCAAAATGATTTAACCTGAATATTATTCAACTGCGGTCTTTGGACACTAATTTTACTCTTGTTTTAATTTTTGTTCAGATAAATGGTCACCTGCCCTTCAGATTCGCACAGTCCTTCTGTCAATCCAAGCATTACTAAGTGCACCAAACCCTGATGACCCCTTAGCAAATGATGTGGCAGAGCAATGGAAAGCCAATGAAGCTATTGCCATTGAGACAGGTGAGATTGGTTCAACAAAAGATATCTACCCATTTGCTACTTTGGCAAATCTTTTCACAATGCATTATGCTTTTTTCATGTATAGATTTTCTCTGTATTTCTGCAACAGCTGTCATTTGTCTTGTCCTTTTGTGTTGCTTACTTTTAATGCAGTGCAAGCTTTTTCATGTGTAAAAAGGCTTTTATTTTGATATTGACCACTGAGCATGTCAGTATTAAAATAATCAACCTCTTATGTGGTTCAACTATCTTTATTAATAAAAACTACTGTTGTATTTTTGTTTTCACTTTCAGCCAAGTCTTGGACCAGCCTTTATGCTGGAAACAAAAATGATGTTTAAAACAGATAACTGGAGGTACAAGTGGAAGTCAAGTGTGAACACAACTCCTCATGTTCTGCCAAGACCTCTTCCTACTCCATTTGCATATAATGGACTCGGTCTTAATTATACGATATACATCTATATTATATTATACACATGATTATATTGTAAATGAAAAAGATCTGCTGACAGTTGATTTATATGCACACTAGCAATGAAATAATCGTCTTTGTCCTTCACTGCTGTTCAAATGCATGGGCAGAGGTTTTAAATCTACTCCCTTGGCTTTCTTTGCTCATCAAAGCATTGCCAACTGTTGCTTCAAACAAAAATGCTCATTATAGGGGGGCATAAATGGGTGCTGTTTCTGATCTTATCGGGTCAAATGGGGCAGCCTGATATAAGAGGTGCGGAGGGAAGACGGACTAGAAATGGTCAACTGTTTTATGTTTCTTTTAACACTGTTCTTTGTTGTGTTGCTCTTTGTCTATAAATGCTTCTAACTACTACTAGCTCCTTTTAAATAGACACTCATCTAGAGATGGATACAAGTTTGGTCTGCACCAACAGCCTCCCAGCAGAACAGACAGCAATCCAACTACAGTCACTGTGGTGTGGAAGAGGGATGTAGAGGATAGAGTGGACCTTTCTTTAGTTTTAGCACATGTTTTTATTACTTGTCTTATCTATGTGACAAATTTTTGCTTCGCTCATACTAACTATGCCTTGTTCCCGTTTGACCTCAAGTATTGCTTGGTTTGGTTACTTCTGATGGCATTTATTTCACTAAATGATTGTTACTTTGAGTTGTCACTATGGTGAGGATTGTAAAGGGTTGGGTTTGGGATCCATGTGGTCTTTGGCAGGGTCAATCTGAGGAGAGTTTGAGTCAAATGGTCTGAAAGCCTGTATTTTATTCACTGTAAATTCATTCTTTCTGTGAATCTTGAGGGAAATTTGAATTATTTTCCTGGTCTCTGAATGCTATGAAATGGTCCACCTGCATATGTTTATGTTCTGTAAATAAAGTCTGTTGGTTGATAAGGAAATGTCTGTAATTTTTTGGGATGTTTAGCAGGCCGGCGTCCACTAGAGGGAATCTCTGTGCTTTATTGGAGCTGACAAAAAATTGGAATCACTCTTTGCAAAGAACCTACTACGTTTTTAAGGTCTGGAATTGGAATTTGCGCATTCAATTTTATATGATTAAATTGTAATAATTCTGCAGTTGTATTTTAACTGGACTACTCTTCTCTCTTTTGGCAAAATTAGTCAAAATCAGCAAAAAGTGTCTGACACAGAGCCCGGTCATTAACGTTAAATAGTTTAAAACTATGTTGTTTCTCAACCATCTTAAAGCGGAATAAGTCACACTTTACGTTTGAGGCGGAAAGTTAGTTTTGCGCCTGCTCATTGGTCAGCTGGTAGCGCACTGACCACAAAGTGAGTTTGTTCAATCAAGCGTGTTGACAGCGGCACTAAAGCACCGCGGGAAGAAGGTGTAGACTGCAGGACTGTAGGAGTTTGTCATGGCTCCGGCATGTTTGACCCAGGTACACCACTGAAGTCACGCTCGAAGACGTTTGGATTAGACCCGCTCCTCCTGCTTTAGGACAACCTAAAGCACTTTCTGAATTGAAGAATTGTATTCGTTTGAATTGGTCCACCATTTACTGGCCACATATGATGAAGTTTAAACCCAACCAGACCAGGACGTACGACGGCGAAGGTTTCAAGAGACGAGCGGCGTGTCTCTGTTTTAAAAGCGAAAAGGAGGACGAGGTAAGATTTGCCCATTTTGTTAGAATCTAACAAGCGCACAGCTTGGAAAAATTAGAATGTTACGAAGCAAGCTTGATTTGTAGGTGAGTGGAAGTGAACACAACTTGGCTGTATGTCCAATGCCAAACAACAAGGGGTCCTACAAGCTGGCACCCACCCAACAGCACCCAGCAGGAGGGAGACTATTTTCATTTCCTGTCCAGAGGGACAGCCGGAGGAATGCCACTGTTCAGTCACTGTTCAACATCATTAAGACAATGCATCCTTGCAAGTCAAACACAGCTGGGTAACTGGTAATTCAGTGTCACTGAATCTAATCATTTTTAGTTAATTTTTCAGTTCTAAATTAAAGTGTCTTCATTGTCATACCTATCATCACATTATTAATGCCACTATACCACACAGTATAATAACAATTCCTTATGTGCCATTTAAAGTAACACGTTTTAAAATCTTGTCATAGCGCTTGAGCAACTTCAAATTTGTATCATGTGTGTTTAACTAACACTGTCAATTTGATAAATTAATCATACAAATTCCAAATTATATCATAAGAGCTGTGGCTTTTCAGTAACCTAAAAAAGTTGCTGGCCTCAGATAGTCTGAAGTCAAGGGTGAAGGAGTGTCCAAGATCATGCTGTGTGTGCCATTGTGGCCACATGTGAGAGGGAGGGGTGGGTTAGGGTGAAGGCTGAGCATTACACTCGGTGCTACACTCCAAGTGACCCAACAGCTGCAATTTATAGAAACAAGGTGCAGGCACTTGCTGTCCCCAGACAGATTTGCTTTCCCGCTCCTCTGCCCGTGCATATCAGTGTCCTTCTCCTGCTTCAGCAGGCTCCAGCCTGGTCCTCCTCTGTCCCCTTCATGACATAGTGCTGAGATAAGTTAAATGACTGTTTAATTTTTACACTGCTCAGTGGGGAGAGGGATTCTCATCAGATGCCATGCTGATCATGATCTAACATTCTTACACCATTCCTCTCATTAAGTGAGCCATTTAATGCTGTAAACTATCTTCATATTTGCATGCTTGGTTTACTGTCACTTCCACCTCACATCAGCAAGAGCTGACGACATTATCTTCATACAGTATTTCAGTGTTTATTTAAAAAAAAAATATGATGATGAACAGTATTGCATAACAAGATTTGATGTTTTTGGAAATTTGTTTCCAAATGAACATTTTGGTACAAATGATGAATTGGTAAAATGTGGCTGCTCATACACACTTAGCTGTATTGGATTTTGTTATTGATGGGATTATATAATTTTGTGTATTATGATTGTATTAGACCACATTATTTCAGATAAAAACTAAACTTATGTGCACTTGTTTGGCGCTCACTTGTTGCTTGAACAGAGGTGTGCAGTTGGGTCATTGACCTCCTTCACTAAGCTCTGTTATTTTCATGTAGAAAGACAACTGCTGATGTAGTAGTTTGTGGTCAGTAGTGAATACGTGTGTACGAGTAGTGGTCTACGTGCAAAGGTCTGCGTATTTGACATAGTGTTTGTGGGAAATTGCGCATGCATGTGTGTAGTGTGTATTTGTCCGTGGGCAGCTGCCAGTGGGTTAGGTCTCTGCAATGGTAGTTTATGAGGCACATTTAAATAAACCTCTGGAATAATATGTCAAAATCATTTTACTCCAAAAAAGCATTAATGTTGCAAATATTGATAAAACATGCATGTATAATAAAGATACATTCTTGTGAATTGGATAGTGATGTCCAGTCTATATTTATGTATGCTTATGGATGTTTGTGATTTGTGCAGAGGTTAATTATATTGAATGTTTTCTTTATAGTGCATTACTACTAGCTTCAGTGAATTACTGTAAATCACTGACTATAATATCAAATATCAAATCAAATGTCATATGTCATTTCTCACCTTTACTTGACTTTGCAGCAGGGGGTACAGTTGAGTGGGCTTACCAGAAAATTTCCTAGTTGAAATAGGGGCCAATATTATGTTTACAGTTATTTAAGATGATTTACTGGTGTGTAATTAGCAATCTGTACAGACTGATTTTAGACTAGTGTCCAGTATATGTTGGGTCCCCCAGTATTAGTCTATGTCAAAGTAACATACATATTAACAGACTGACAAGAATATGTTCCTGATTTTGTGAAAGAAGGCACAAAGTGACATTTGTCCCACCCACGTACATTAAGCATTTATATCAGTCATCCAAATCAAGTTGACCAGAGCTAAATCTGGCCATAGTCCATTAGTTGCAGTTGAATGTGTTTATTATTAAGGTTGCTGCTACTTTTAAATTTGTGGTTAAATGTAGTTAATCTTTATGAGTTCTTTTTAGCTGTGGGTTTTACCTTACTGACCTTCGACCTTAATTACAGCTGACACACACTCATCAGTTTGAAATTTCTGTCATCACTCTAACTTATGTGTGACCGGGATCATCTTTGACAACAGTGAAAGAGGTCATCACTATATAAATGCACTAGGCCTTACCATTAGTTGTCATGTGTAAGACATGTATAGACATTTTTTAGTTGGACTGTCCATCGGCTACATATGTCCACTTTGAGTAGATATTTACATGTGACCTTTATGTAGGTCAGTGTGATGCCAGATAGGGTTTAAGTTCAAGTGACTGCAACTCCAGAGGGGCATGCTTCTCAAAAAAGACCAAACTGAATTTGTTTGAGGGCAGTTAAACATAGTAGAAGACTTTTAGGTTTGGTTTTACATTTGGTTTTACATTTACTGCCCCTTGTTGCCATAATAAAGTTATCTACATCTCGTTTGTCTGAAAAACATTTACTGTATTTGGACCACATAGGTATTGCATTAAATAAAAGCTTCATACCGCCTTACATAGTGTATATACTATAAAATCACCTTGTTGTATTATTTTGGAATGGTCCACACCATATTACTCTCATGTTACAACAAATAAATGTCCTGAATGAGAACCATGACTTAAGACAGGGTTCAGTATATGTGCTGCTAAATGAATACCTCCACATTAGGGTGCTACCAGACACTTGTAGTGGTAAGATTCTCTAAAGAGTTGTGTTGTTGGCATGATTTTGGCCACTCATTTGGACTTATGGTTTGGCAGTGGCACCATAAACCTGATGGAGGTTTCCTTCCTTGGCAGGTGTTGTTGGTAAGCAGCAGTCGTCACCCGGACCAGTGGATCGTGCCTGGAGGAGGAATGGAACCTGAGGAGGAGCCGTGTGGGGCAGCTGTTCGGGAGGTGTTCGAAGAGGTGAGCTTCTTAAGAACACAACAGAAACCAGATCATTATGTGTCTTCACCACTGTATTCATAATATATTGAGTTTAATTATATAAGTGTTACCGTTTTATAAAGAATATGAATAAGCAAGTCTACAGGCATGTTAATGCACAATACAAATTTTGGATGGCATGATAACATTAGAATACAAATGTTGAAGATTGTTATGATAAATACAGGTTTTACAGAAATAAGTTAAGCTAAAAAGGGTGAACCTTTCTAACCCTAAACTTTCTACTAGTTAGATTGGTGGTGTATAATTTACCCATGTGAACAGGTTAGAGAGTAGAGAGTTTCCCCAAACTTGCTCCCAATTATTACAAACTCATCATAGAGCTTTATATTTTCATACACAATGCTTTTTTGCATTTTGGTTTGTGCATGTTCTGTTTTTCCCAAATCCTGCTCTTCTTGGCTGACACAGATTCTGTGATTATGGCAAATTATCTACTAACATGCAATTTGATTGCTATAAATAGCCAAAAATTGCCCATAGCAGATGGTTGTCTGTCTGTGTGTCAGGCCTGTGACTTACTGGCCACTGATGTGCCTGCCTAAGGCCCTTAGTTACTGGGCTCCAGTACCACTACGAGTAAGCAGAAGAAGATGAATGAGTGAATGATACTTTCTGCTCATGTCTCCTACAAGAATTGTATGATGCAATATTTTAGTTGCCTTGCTAGAATAATGTGGTACACATTGAACCCACTCATATTTGCAAACATGTTCCACTTGCCTCATTTAATCCCAGCTAAACCTGAAGCTACAAATAGAGGCAACAAAAGTGGCAAAGTCAAAAGTTTACTGTTTTTATTTTTTTTTATTGCCACTAATCTGATGGAGCAAACACCATCAATGGGTTTTGGTGTAAAATCTGACAACTTGACTTTTGTTTATTTATAAAACATAAAACCTGAAAAAGCTAATAATATTGCGAAGATACATACTGTATGCTTATTTTACTGCACTGCTATGCAGTGGTTGTTTTCGGAATGTTCTTTTGGTGTTTGCATTTGAGTGAGCTGTGGGGTGCTACCTTGGACAGTGGCTCGCTGACAGCTCTAAAGTATGGCAGTGACATTTGGAATGAGTTTCACGTTACTTCCATCCTGTGCATCCTCAACCAAACGTCTACCTCAATATAGATAAGCTGCAGAATAAACTAGTGTAGCAAGCCAAGCTAACAATGGAAATTATTAAATACTAATTTAGTTTAGTTTATTGATATTGGTCACATACATAAGCACTGCACAATGCATAGTGAAATTCTTTTGTACCATCCACCTGAAACACAATAACAACACAACATACAATTTAACATGCCATATATCATAATGGTGCTCTAGTGCATCTGTACAAGGTGAGGTGAAGGTTTAGGAGTGTGACTGATTTAGAAGTCTAATTGGTTCAGGATAGACGCTCCGCCTCAGCCCCTCAGTTTTGGCCCTAAGCATGACATACATACATTACTTATGTTACTTTACTGTCATCATCCTTAAGCGGCCTTTTACAAAAAAGGTCAAAACATACATAAGTCTTTGTAAGTTGTAGATTTTTGGGGACATTTGGGTCGACATTTACAGCACTGTTTCAACTTTACTGTTATTACCAGAAACAGTAGGGAATTGCCAACACTATATTGCACCCTTATTTGCATCTAAAATGATAGAAACCACCCTGACTTATCAAGAGATGTCAACCAGACAGTAGCAATTTAACTTGTTTTTGAAAATCATGTTTACTTCTGATAGCTTTTTTTGCTGATCCCAATGCCCACTGTAAAAACAAAGATTGGTGAATTGTGTTTTCAAGAAAACTGGTCATATGTAGAAGTATATCTTGATTTATTATTCTGTCTCATTATCCTGTCATCCACAGTATGTCTAGGCCTAACTTGTCAGCTGTGCACTACTGTCAGGCATGTGGCAGTGGTGCTCCTGCTGCGAGCTTCACTGTTGTGGGATATGAGTCTGTTGTGCAATCATTGGAGAGCTGAGATATGCTATTCATAATGCCACAGCTTTATGGGAGTGGTGTAGTTGGGTTTCAATACAGAATTCAAAAGCTTTTGGAAAGTTTTCATGCAGTAAAATGACGGACTGACTGATTTTCGCCCCTTGTATGTACAGGCTGGTGTTAAAGGAAAACTCGGTCGACTTCTGGGGATTTTTGAGGTAAGCCTACACAACACTTATAACACAATGCGATCAATCTGTCTTAAATACAACTTCCAAAAGATATTTTATGACGCCAAACTACTTACTACTGCAGGTTATTATAAATTTTTGCCAATGGCGATTAAACAAACGCTATCTTTATTCTGATGTACAGTAGCAAGAAAAAGTATGTACCCCCTTAGCATTTTTTCTTTATTGTTGCCTTACAACCAGTAATATAAATGGGTCATTGAGAGGTTCATGTCAGTCACTTTACATCACATGACAACAACTATGAAAATATGACTGAAAAACAGAAAACTTGAGTGGGCAAAAGTATGTACCCCCTTTTAAAGAGGGCCCTAAATGAGAACCGGTGTTACTCACCCTCAGAAGTCACAGAAATAGTTAGATAAGGTTGGCCTGACTGCAATTCAACTGTCATTATGCAAAAACACAATTCATCATTACAACATGAAAAAGATAAGGAGCCACACCAAACCTGCCTAAAGAGGACCATCTAAAACTCACAAACCGGGCAAGGAGTACATTTATCAGCGAGGCAACAATAAGACCAAAGCTGACCCTGAAAGAGCTGCAGAGCTCCACAGCAGAGACCGTTGTATCTGTCCAGGACCACTCTGAACCATACACTCCACAGAGCTGGGCTGTGTGGAGGAGTGGACATTTCTTGAAGAAAATAATAACAAAACATGTTTTGTGTTTGCCAAAAGGCACATGGAAGACTCCCCAAACACGAGAAGGTCCTCTGTCCAGATACAATTAAAATGAGCCATCAATGAAAGAAGCTACGTGTAGCACAAACCTAGCACCTGACTGAGCCCCTCTCTAAAGTGAAGCCTGTTGATGGCAGTGTCCTGCTGTGGGGATATTTGTCATTGGTAGGGACTGGGAAACTGCTCAGAACTGAAGGAATGAAGGATGGAGCTAAACACAGGACAATTTTTGAAGAAAACGACTCAAGCTGTGCTGTACAATGCATCCAACCTGAAGGAGCTTGAGCTGTTTTTAGATGGAGAATGAGCATAAATCCCAGTGATTTTATGAACCAAGCTTATAAACACTTATCCTAGAAACGTTGGAGCTGAATATATATTTTTTTGCATTTTCATAGTTGTTATG
The DNA here is from genome assembly GCA_020698575.1 of Bostrychus sinensis. NCBI lineage: Eukaryota > Metazoa > Chordata > Actinopteri > Gobiiformes > Eleotridae > Bostrychus > Bostrychus sinensis. The sequence goes on along the minus strand of CM036251.1, from coordinate 27,717,631 downwards.
TGATGTAAAGTGACTGACATGAAGCTCTCACTGATCTATTTAAATTCCAGGTTATAAGGCAACAATAAAGAAAAAATGCTGTAAGGGGGGTACATACTTTTTCTTGCCACTGTATAATTTAATTTACTCTTGAGAGTGATGTAACAAAAGTCACGTTTAACTTGCAGCACAACCAAGATAGAAAGCATCGAACATATGTTTATGTCCTCATTGTGACGGAGACACTGGAAGACTGGGAGGACTCTGTCAAAATTGGTAAGTCTATAGTTGTGTGTGTTTAGTTAAACCCATGACATTCAGTTCAAGCTATTTCCTTTACCTTACAAGAAGACAACATTTAAAAATTTCACAATCAATGACATACTGAACTACCTTATACAAATTCATTAACAAAAGATAATGTGACTTCTTCTGCCCATGTGTTAAAATGTTTTGCTTTTTTTTTTTTTTTTCTGAGCTATTATCAGTCCAGAATGATTTGTAATTTGGTTAAATAATATTGTGCGGTTTCATATGTACTCCTCTAGCGTCTGAGCTCCTGAGAGTCATTTGTAAATGTATGGGAATAAGCTGAGTGTAATCATTTACAGCTTTCTGTGTCCAAAATAAGTCTAGACTGTAGAGGGGAGTGTTTGCAGTGGCCAGTTGTTTTCCAGTTATCATCACTCACCACGCCCCCTTCTTGCTTGTCCTCTATTGCCCTGTGTCGGGGCTGTGACTGTGGGGAAAGGACTCTACTCACTACTACACAAACTCACTGTGACTATCCACTAAAAGTTGTATACAGATACAGCACTGAAAGCAGATGTTTTTGATTTCAATCAAATGTTTTGTTTAGTCAGATGGAACAACAATTTGACACTCAAAAATATACTTCCAATATTGCATAATCTTAAACTGGTTAAATTGCTCTGCATATTGTTGCCAGACATTATATATGGCACCTTTTTAAGTGCATCATTGTAGGAGGAGATGAGGGCTTTACTAAAGTAACAAAAATAATGTCTAATTTGTTGGGTTTTATGAAAGCTTCTTTATTTAGAAAGTTTGTTTTGGTAAAGACAATCTGAAATAGCTCAAACCTGACATTTTCAGTCCATGTTTAGAGCCACGTGTTTAAACTTCAGTGTGTTTTTCAATATTGCGGTTTAGCAACTCTATCTTATTTTGAATGAATGACCCTTTACTATTCAACAGTATGTTGGGGTCATAGGTTCATAGGAGCACTGTCAGAGTTCACAACAATAGTTAATCAGAGTAATGTAGATTTATCCAGTTGTTTTCAAAGCATTTTTGTTTTTACAGGAAGAAAACGGAAGTGGTTTAAAGTTGATGAAGCTATTAGAGTGCTGCAGAGCCACAGGCCTGACCATGCAGAATACCTCCGAACTCTCTTAAGCCACTGCAATCCCACATGCAGCCCTGTCTGTGGCCCAGCAAATGGAAACACCCCAAACTCCCAAGTGACTGACAACAGCACACCACATTATGTGGTTTGTTCCACACATGGGTCAGAGCTAGTCAACAGATAATACTATGAAGAACCTGTTCTAAGAAAAGTCCAGGATGACAGAATCATCTCAGATGGACTACATTACCAATGCAGCCTCTAAATGCACATTGGGCTTAGAATTGGAAACACATTTAGGTATAAAGTGCATTATATGTTATTTTTGCAATGGTCACAAGCAGCCCAAATGTGTTGTTTTTCAGGCGTTTACCTTTGGTGTTTACGTTTTTAAGGCCAGTACTCGAGAAGAATGGTCTTTGGAAAATGTATAGTGACAATGACAGTGCCTAGTTATGTATATCTATTACAATGTCATGTTTTATGTAGTTGTTTTTAAGAGACATTGTGGGAGTATCTTAAGGTTCATTAAACATAAACGAGTATAAACAACAACTTGTTACTATACAAGTAATCAAATAATTTCAGCAATTTAAAATCTGTCTCTTCAACTACTTGGATGAAGATGGCTACAACTACCCACCACTGTGATATTGTTTGTTAGTTTAACTGTATCAGTTACATTGGTATAGATTTTTTTTACATTGCTCTTGCAATGTGCCTTGCTATAATTTATAAGTGCCTTAGTGTCCATGTAATGATTTGAATACAAAACGTGCAGTCTGCTGTTAAAATACATGCTTTTCTCTTTATATTCTTTTTCAAAAAAAAAAAAAAAAAAAAAAATCTATATTTATTCAGAATTACTTTTCAGTGCGCTAATTACAATTGCTTTAATAAACCTACTTTGTTGTGCATGGCTGGAAAATTATTGTATGCCATGTTGTGTGAAAACTCTCATTGAATAAAGTACGTCAATTTGGGTCTGTCTGTTTATTGTTTAAGTTACTGAGATAATATTTTTCGATATGTGACTACAGAGGTTGTGTATCGCTCAGCCATCCTCTCTCTGACCTGCCCATCTGCTGCTGCTGGAGTCCCGTCAGGTGCTCGTTCACAGCGTGTCTTTGCATTGGTTAAACGACTGGATTTAGTATTTGAACAAGCACATATAGGACAATGCTAAGACGGATACTTCAAATGGTAAGCATCTGTGTCATTAATAGCAGTTGTAACACAACTGTTACTAAAAACTACATTGTTTTCATGAAGAACACAGGCCTGTTTATATGGCGGCGTTCCTTGTTTTATAATACAGTATGTCACGGAGGGGCGGTTAACTTGTTTATGTTCGTGGCATTACGCATATAGAGTAACCTCACCATGTAGTAAAACAAATCGAGCGCACCCTAAGCGGGGTTGCCCCAGCTAGTTAGCCATCTACCGCTAACATAAAAGGTTTTAGAACTTTAGCTCACGACCAGAGTGTTTCCAGTAGTTGTGCTTTTGTAATTATGAACCGATATGTACACGTACATGAGTGCCGAAGACTAACATTCAACCAAGACATATTTCCGCTAGCTATGTTAGCGGTAGCTTGAATCAAGTCCACCCCTCACATGCTAACCTAATATTGACGTTAGCTTTAGCCATAGTCATTGCTATATCGTTAATAGGTCCAAGCAGAATGATTACGGTGTGTAAATTTAACCATAATGTATACAATGATATACTGAAGAGTTTAGCTGATTGCTTGTCACATGGTTTCCCAAGTGGGTGTGTAAATTGACCATACAAGCTAATCTAGCCTAACATAAAACTACATTTACCATGAAGCACTGCTTTTCAGACGTCAAACCAGGGGAAATTCTTAGCCAACGTGAAGTAATCTTTATTAGTCATACAACAAAGTATGTCATTCTCCGCTAATGACATTTCAGTGCAATTTAAATGGGAAATACATTTAAATAATAAAATATTATATTTTCTTAAATGTAACCTTGTCCATCTATTCAATGCATGTGTTTCTATATAAAACATTTTGACCTTTGACAGGGTGTGCTGTGCAAACTGGCCATTTGATCAATAATATCTATAGTTTATGGCCATATCACAGTAAAGGTAGATATGAACTCAGAAATATAGTTCTAATCATCAAATAAATGTGTGACTAGACCGTCTGTTCAGTTTGTTACATATCACACTTTTAAGTCTGTTTCTAATTTTCATTGAATTATTTTGTCTAATGTTCTTTCAGACTCCTGGGAAAGGAGGCTCCCAGAATGCAGAGTCAGAGCAGCCCAGCACAGACCAGAACCATGACCAGACCTCTGAGGTATCAATGGAAACACATTTCTTCCTTTGAATAGAGATGCACATAGTGAAATGACACATTTATCGTCTTATATGTTTGGTTTAGGGGTTCATCTGTCCTCAGTGCATGAAATCTCATAACACTGCTGAAGAGCTGTTCAAGCACTATGAGCTTTTTCATGACACTGGAGACCTCCCTGCCCACATGGCTCCTACTCGGTAAGTTGATGATGACAGTTTGAATCAAAGACAATTTTACTCAATATTATGTATTTTTAAAACTGATTTTAGAGAGGACCTAACAATGTTGCGACAAGAAGTTCAAGACTTGCATGCATCACTCAAGGTATGATTAGTACTTTCGGGTTAAAATTTGAAAAGTAATTACTTTTTTCCAACACAAAAATAAAAACGTCTGTCATTAGGAAGAAAGATGGTTCTCTGGGGAGCTCAAGAAGGAATTAGACAAAGTCCAAGGACATCTGAAGCAAGTAATTCCTTCAAGATACTTATTTTATGACAAAATTGTAATGATTTTTCTAAATATGTGACTAGAAGTGGGCTGATTATAATGCTGACTCATGATCATTTTTGTTCCACAGACCGATGGACCGGAGGATTCTGGTAGGGGAGATGACATTTATGACGATTTATATATTTTCGAAGTTATCCAACATCATTGACTAATAAGCAATGCTCTTTTTATAGCCCTTGAAAGGAAACTAAATGAAGCAGAGACAGAAAAGTTCAACATCAAACAGATGAAAGACCTGTTTGAGCAGAAGGCTGCCCAGCTGGCCACAGAGATAGTAGGTAAGTTTGAAAATGGATGCTCTCTCAGTAGGTTTATCTGAGTATGTTGCTTATCCTTGCTTGCAGCATGATTTCATTAATGTTTACATAAAAAAATCACTTAAAACAACATGTTTTTGTTTTCGGATTAGAAAATGGATACATGAACTGTATCATGGCCTTTTGTTCATAGTTATGCAAAACATTTTGCATAAATTACACTAAATTAATTTTGCAGTTGTTTCTACATTAGTCAAGAGTCTTCTCACTTGTTTAATATTACAGATCTAAAATCCCGTTATGATGAGGAAAAGAGTCTGAGAGAGGCTGCTGACCAGAGGCTTGCCAAACTCTCTGAACAGCTACAGAAGGACAAACAGGAGAATGAGAGACTCCAAACAGAACTGGTACAGACCTTATTTTCATAGTGTGATATTTTTCACTACATAAACCTGTCATACTTTAAAATTAAATAATTTATTGACAAATGTTGTACTTTGGACTGAAAAATAATGCTGAGGCTGCACTGTGAAACTGTACTGACTCTAAATCTCCATTGCTAGAGAAACGGACCGTAAAGTTGCTTTATATCAAAATACCTGAATCATAATTTTAAGTTGCCTACATTGTGTTATACTACATTATATAATGGGGTAAGGATTAAATCAAATGATAAAAATCATTGTCTGTAATACATTTTCAGTCTCAGAAAAAGTTGGTTTGCAGATTGCAATGGTTTGCAAACCTCATTTTATTTAAGCTAGACTATAAACAATATATTAGGTGTTGAAACTGAGAACAGAATCGTTGCTAGTTTTTAATGCAGTACCTAATCCATAACATCCAATTCTAATAATGCTCCTTCTGTACCAAGTCTTAAAATATTGCCAATTAACCTAATGAGTTGCAAAATGTTCACACCAACTGTTTTTGTTTATGCTTTTGGTTTTTCTCAACTTTTTTGAGACGTCTTGTTGCCCTCAATATATAATTTTGCTTTGTGAATACAATATAGTTTTATGAGATTTGCAAACCCTTCCTTTTGTTTTTTCTTTTCATTTTACACAATGTCCCAACATTTTTGGACTTGGGTTTATAAGCATATGTACTAAAGGCTAGTGCTTAATCTCTGTTAACATCATACCCTCTCCCCGTAGCTGCAACGTCCAGGAGTGGAGGATGTGGAAGTGCTGCAAAAGGAGCTCGTACAGGTGCAGACGTTCATGGACCGTATGACAAGAGAGAGAGAGGAGGAGTCTGAACGCCTCAAAAGTCACTATGAGCAGCTGCAGGCTAATTACACTACCTCAGAGGTGAGTTACATTATTTACTACAGATGGACAATAAACAGACACATTTGGCTTGGTTTTGTAAATTTTAACCTATGCTGTCAACTGTTTGTGTACCCCAAGACACACATATTTATCAGTTATAACTAGATGGTGCGTTCCTTGTGAATACAGGGTGTTAATTATGCAGCCAACTTTATTCCTTTTTACTGCAGATCATAATGCATATTTATTGGATTCATTAAGGAGCTCAAGGCCATAAGATCGTGGTGCATATTTAAGCAAAATATGTGATTAAATTATGATTATGATTATGAAAGGTCATGTCCAGTGTCCATTAGAATCCATGATTCTTCTGTACTTTGATGCATAAGGTTTCAGGGCTTGTCTTCCATGTGCCATTAGATTTGACATATGGAGTAGAAAAACCTATTGTGACTTACCTTTGTCTGTATCTCTCTTTCCTTCCCCTTCTTCCTCATGTTCTCACACACTGTAAATCTTTCCAAGATACATAAATTGGAGGTAAAACATGTTTTAACAAGCCTCAGTTGTGGTTGTATCAATGTTGGATTCTTTTCAATAATAATTTATGTACATTTATGTATTGCTTTTTTTATGTTTTTGTGCATTTTATATGGCTGGATGTCTATGTTATTTTTTTGTACTTGTTATCTACAATTAGGTCTTCAGTAATGGTCCTTATTGCTTCTTGGCTTTGCAGATGACCATATCACAACTAAAGGCGGAGCTAGAAAAAGGGCCACAAGAAGCTGCTGTGTACACTCAACAGATCCATGAACTCCAGAGCAGTTTAAATAATTTACAGCAACAAAACCAGGTAATATGATTTTCACTATAAACATCTTTTTTTTTTTTATGATGCACAACCTGATTTCTTCTCCCTTGTATATGAGGGAAATTAATTATTCTGTCAAAAGCGCAGGAAAGTAGAAGTCATCTCGGGGAAAAATGTGACCCTGAGATCTCATTTGGGTTGCATTATAAAGTGTTTTTGACAGAGGGGGTACTTGAGCAGGGACTGAATTTATTGACCAATCCCATGCGTAGAACCCGAGTTCTGTTTGGATTAGTGACACTTTCATTGGTTGAGTCCAAGCTTGAGCATGTCTTTATACAGTGGAGTAATGATGGTGGGAAAGTACACCTGAAGAGATACCAATTCCAGCACTGCCTCCAACTGCTTACACAACTACACAGCCAAAAAAAAGAAAACAGGGACAGAAAAAAGGGCAACAAAGTGCAAATTTGACATTAGATGGAATAAAAAACACAAATATAAAGTAAGAGTGAGGAGGAAAACTTTTTAAAAACATTTTTCTCAAAAACCCGGGTAATGGGCTTTTTTAGGGTACGCTGCTTCAATTTTTCTTTTATCTGTATCTTTCATCAACAGCAAGGGTACGTTTTTGTCTGTGTAACTGGTCATAGGCAGCTCTGAATCAGCCACTTTCTCTGTTATTGACAGTTATTAATAAATTATTGATAAGTGGTGTAGACCGAACCATAGGAGCTTGCCAATAAAGCCTTGTAATGTATTAAGAGCTTGTTTTGTTAAGATGATTACTAATACAGTTTGCGATCAGATTATTCAATAGTTTTCTTCAAATAAGAAAAAAGTGCATACCTACACTTAAACAGAACAGTTATTGAGGGTAGACAACTGAACACACAAACATGTCTGCCATCATGACAACCATCTCCCACAAAAGAACAAAAGATTTACTTCTTCTGCAGTAATGTTAACAAGCCTGACCACCTGGCCCTCTGTAGCATGCCATCACTGTTTCTGTAAACCTTTCTTTCTTGCTTGGTATTATGTCTTTTGACAATGCTATTCTGTCATCAGCCTTCTTTAGTGACTGAGACATGCTCACAAAATCCCACGCAGCTTTATAATTAAACCAGCAGAGGGGGGTGTCATGCTGCACCAGCACTGATACTTGGGCTGAGATTCAGTCACAGATAACTGCACCACAATGAGAACAGGATAGTAACAGTCGCCTAGAGTTCCTGCCAGGGTTTAACTTCTTCAAGAGACTTAAGATGAGCTTTTGCATTTGGCTGTGCCCTGGCCTCACCTCAGGCAGCTCTTCCACACAAAACTGACCTGATACAAATACTTATCCTATGAGAACATAGACAAAGACAATGAAGCAGAGGATATAGACTAAGAACGGACAGGTGAACAACCAATAGGGGGTTTATAGGTCTGTAACCCGAGGATTAAAGAAGGGTAATGTGTCCCGACACTTATTTAAAAGTAGGATAAATAAAAGAATTGGGACAGACAGACTCCAGACACTTGTTGTCCAGCTGCTGTTTTGGAGCATGAGCCAGCAAAGATTTACTGAAAGAGCCCAGATGACCTGTCATAGTCCCTAGTTAGCAGCCTGCTCTGCTATTAACTGCAATTGTACTTTATAGCTCTTGCCACTTTTATTACATGGTTTATGCCGAGACATGCACTTCACATAGCACAAAGCAGCCCAGTATTGTAAGCCCTCTTTTAGAAATGCCATACCACACTTGAGTCTTGAGTGCTCTTGTGAAGTTAGGTGACTGTTCTTTCCATACCTTTATCACATGGGACAAGGACGTTTGTACAGCAATTACGATAATGGTTCACTTGAAATATACTATACATACTTACCCATACAGTATACATATTATTTCTACCTCTGCAAAGGGGATTGTTGTCACCAGTGTTGGTTTGTCTGCAAGATAACTGATAATGCATTGGTGAGATTTGGTTGAAAATATAAGGTACATAGTATCCCAGAATGAACACTGTCTGTGTCACCACTACGAGCTCTCCTGATAGACTGTGCTCATTTTTATAATGTTAAATGAAATTTGTTCACTAATTTAAATTAAAATGTTGCACAACTTTTTTGGAACTGTAACTGTTTAGGCAAATTTATGAAGTGCATTTTCTATAATTAACAGTATGCATATAACATTCTATTCTATTTTTCAAAGACATTTTCTGTGTATTCACATATAATTAATTTAATAATTTAATTGCTTAAATAATGAATACATTTTATCTATTATGCTTTTTATTTGTTACAGCTTATGTCCGAAAAGTTGTCACGTAAGGAAAATGAGCACCAGGAAATGGAGAAGCAACTAGCAGCTGAAAAGACAGTTAAGAAGGGACTTCAGGACAGCCTGAGAGAGCATGAGATGGATCTACAGGAACTCCAGTCTCGGGCCACAGGAGCTGAGGCCTCGCTTCAGAAAGTCCAGGCCGAGCTCAGAGAGAGGGCTGAGGAGGTCAGCAAGTTAAAGAGTGAGATCACTGAGCTGGAGGTAAAGCATGCTGAGGTGAAGGCTGAGAGGAAACAGCTGGAGCAGCAGAGGGAAGAAAAGGAGAGCCAGGGCGCCCAGCAACAGACAGAAATCAGTCAGGTAAGATAAGCATTGTTAGAATACCACACTGACTGATAGTAAATTTACAATAGAACATACTGTATATACAGTGTATTGCTTCTGTTAAATACTAGAGAAATATATAGTGTCAATAACAGCGTGGTTGGTTTTAAACACATCTCTAATATGATAATTGCTTCTGTCTTCAGCTGCATGCCAAACTGCTAGAAACAGAGAGACAATTGGGTGAGGTGCAAGGCCGTCTCAAAGAACAGAGGCAACTGTCAGGGGAAAAACTTAAAGACCGTGAACAGCAAGCAGCAGACCTGCAACTCAAACTGTCCCGTGCAGAAGAACAGGTGGGATTGGGATGAAATGAGGTTGCTACAAGAAATATGGATTAATTTGATAGAACAAATAAATCAAATCAAATATGTTTTAATTATGTTGTTTTTTTATGATTTAGTTAAAGGAAAGTGTGAGCAAGAACACAGACCTGCAACACCAGCTGGAGAAGGCCAAACAGCAGCATCAGGAGCTTCAAGCACTTCAGCAGAACACCAATGGCAAACTCCGTGAGGCACAGGTACTGCCTAGACCCAAACGTTTTTAAGAATAAAACCTATGATTATTATACCTAATCTCTTGTAAAATATATTCTTTCTATTAATTTGATGCTTAGAATGACCTGGAGCAAGTTTTGCGTCAAATTGGAGATAAAGACCAGAAGATCCAAAATCTGGAGGCTCTGCTGCAGAAGAGTAAAGACATTGTGAGCCAACTGGAAACCGAACGGGAAGACTTGTGTGCAAAGATCCAGGCTGGAGAGGGGGAGACAGCTGTGCTCAACCAGCTGAAGGAGAAAAACCACACACTGCAAGAACAGGTACATGCACTTTTATGTTAACAGTTTTAGCCATGTCACAAATGACTGACATGACATTGTTACTTAGATTTAAAATTATAGGAAATTTCTGAAATCATATTGGTCTTGTATGTTTCTCAAAGGTAACACAGTTGACAGACAAGATCAAGAATCAGTCAGAGAGCAACAAGCAAGCCCAGGATAACCTACACAAACAGATCCAGGAGCAGAAGACTCAGCTGCGGTCAGCACAGGATCGGGCCCACACATTAGAAACATCAGTGTCTGAACTAACTGCTCAGCTCGCAGACAGCAGAGAGAAAGTATCTCAGCTAGATTCTCAGGTACAGTTACATTTGATATACTTGTCAACTCTTTGCACATTTTTGTCATTTCTGTCCTGTTGAAAAAATCTTTGCTTCTGTTCCATCAGCTCAAGGCAAAAACTGAGTTGCTGCTCTCCACTGAGGCTGCTAAAGCTTCACAAAAAGCCAATCTGGAAAACAGCCTGGAGACAACTCAACATGCACTGCAGGATAAGCAACAGGTTAGCTTGCGTTTCACAAAATGTCCATGTAAACATAAATGTGTTAAGGTGCAGCATTTTCTTTACCTAATATCCCATCTCTCAATAACACATTAAACCAATTTTGCCCTGTGTAGGAACTAAACAAACTCCAGAAAAAGGCTGAGGAGCAAAGTCAAAAACTTAAAGAAAGGAAGGAGCAGTACATTCAGCTAGAAACCACTGTAAAGGAATACAAAGACAAATTACTGGTCTCAGAGCAAAGTATAGAGCAGCTGGAGGGGCACAAAAAGGTTGGTGAAACTGTTATGTTGATCATCTTTTATTCCTTAAATATGTGATTTTTTTAAACTAATCGTTTGTTATATGGCAGAAATTGGAGTCCCAGGTCAGTGAGGTGGTGGCAGCACGAGACAAGGCACAACAGGAAGTACAGAAGCTCCAGAAGGAAGGTTCAGAGGTTAATAAGAAAGCCAAGGAGCTTCAACATATGCTGGAAAAAGAAAAAGCAGGGTAGGACTTTATATCCTATCAGGAAATGCTACAAGAACTATGTTGATTATTGCCACCTGCAATATTTGAATACCCTTTTTGTACAGCCATCAGATATACCTATCCATACCTAAAAATTAAATGTGGCACTCTAGTAGAGAGCTCTACAAGGCAGCCATTTCATTTCAAAATAGGCACTACCCTGCAGAACTGCCCTCATAAGCTTCATAGAAAGAGCCACTATATCCACTAGAATAATATGCATTGCCTTGCCTGCTGCCTAGTGGACAGGGACTGCCCCTCAGTAAACAGCCCAAGACAAAACAGCACATAGTCCAGTGGGATTGTCCAATGAAAGATTAGGACCAGAGGTCTTAAGTAAATCAGTTACTACAATGTGGATTTGCAATTGTTGAAATTGTGATAACAAACATGTTGTGCAGCCCAGTAAATTGGTTTTAATAAAAGAGAATGTTACCTACTAGGAAACCATCTTTTAGCACTACCCCTATAATAACTTGATAGTTAATGAATATAAAAAGATTTATAAATTGTTGCAGGAAGTCACATTTCTCATCTCTCATGTTTGTGTTAATGAAAAGGGCTGCAACACTACAAGAGGAGTTAAAGAAAAAGACAACTGGACTGACTGAAATGCAGCAACAGTTTGAATGCTCTGAGAAGGAGAAAAATGCTCTGAAGCAGAACCTGGACAAGGTGACACAGGAGGGAAAGACCCAGCATGCAGAGCAGGAGAAGAAGGCACAGAGTCTGGCAGCAGATCTACTCAAGGCCCAACAGGAGAAGGACACTCAGAAGAAGGAGCTTCTCGCACTACAGGAGAACATTGGGAAAGCTAATAAGACATTAAAAGAATTCCAGGGTCAGTTGGAGACTGAGAGAAAGAACCATAAAGCAGCGATGGAGGAGAAGGTAAGTTGTTTTTTTAGTAGTATTTACTCTGCTGGAAATATTTAATTTTACAGCAACAGACATAGCTTCATTTTTGTTTACAGGAGAAGACCAGTGAAAAGGCCAAACAGGAACTTATTAAGGCGAATGAGGCTCTCACCAAGGCACTGAAGGAAACAAAGGAACAACTGGAGAGAAAGAGAGCGGTAATAGTTAAAAATATTGTTGTGGTGTTATTTAAGTTTACCATTTTAAAATTATACTTGTTGTCCCAAAATTCAGGAAGAGAAAACTTTGAAAGAGCAGCTGACCTCATTACAGCAGCAATGCTCAAAGACTGTGGAGGGATTAAAGGACAAAGAGAAAGAAATGCAGAAACTGCAAGCACAATTTAAAGCTGCCCAAGGGACTTTTGACGAAGAGCTGAAGAAGATGAAAGGACAAGTGTCTAAGTTACAGGAAGTCAATGTGGCGAAGGTAAGCAAAAAGAGGAGCAACACCCCAGAATTACTACAGTGTACAGGCCACACAGCATTTATCTATTTTAATTGTGACGATTATGGGTTGCCATTACAATACAATTCAGTTCAGTTTTATTTATATAGTCCGGTATCCCAACATAAGATGCCTCAAAGCTTCACAAACAGTTAATCAAACATGAACGCACAATCAGACATAACACACAATCAACGCAAACCATGACTACACTAAACTAAACAGACCCCGGACATCCCTGTCCTTAGACCCTCACCCTCAGTAAGGAAAAACCCCTAAAAAAAAAAAAAAACCTTAAGGAGACCATATTGAAGTAGAGATCCTCTCCCAGGATGGACAGGCAAATGTGTCTAGGACTGTCCATTAGCTCATCTATAGCAGTGGTCCCCAACCTTTTTGGGCTCACGATCTACTTTTAAGGTCATCAAGGCCAGGAGATCTACCTTTGTATAGCTACTTATTTATTTATTTTATTATTGCAGTGGTTAATTATGAAAATAAAAATTTAAATAACTTATTTAATAAAGTCACATTTTATTAAACTAAAAATTATAAATGTTCATTATCAACTCAGGACAGGAATAACTGAATCTTATAAAGGTAGCATACAAAATTTTGTCATTGATATTTACAACATTCCATCATTTCCTAAAACTGCTGGTTATTATAGATTTTAGGCCTACTACATTTATATGGGGACAACACTAGCTCAGTTGGTAGTGACTCTTGCCCACTACCCCGCAGGTTGGCGGTTAAAGCTGCGCTGTCAGCATTGCATACTGTTGTTGTGTCCCTGGGCAAGACACTTCACCCACCTTGCCTGTATAAATGTGTCAGTGTGACTGTGGTTAGTGGTGGTCGGAGAGGCCGTAGGCGCACAATGGCAGCCACGCTTCCACCACAGTGTGACTGAGGAGTGAATGAATAATGCACCAAATTGTAAAGTGACTTTGAGTGCTATATAAGACTAATGCATTATTATTAGGCCAGAATTAAATAGTAAATTGCAGTATCAATGCAGTTCATCACCAAAGCTCAGCATTATTTTAGTAACATTGGTGAGTGACAGGAGCTCCACGGTAACGCTCAGGAGAGGAGCTTGTGAGACTTCGACAAAGTCAGCTTTCCTCATGGCTCAGAACAACAAACTACTTTGTGAGAGACAAAAACAGAGCAAACAGGTAGAATACATCAGGCACTGACTCCTTCCTCACCTGTCTCCTCCCTTTCTCCTTCCCTGACACCGCTGCTTCTCCTCCTCTGTGTGCGGCGTGCGTGTGCGTCAACTCCGCGGCACTGTTCAGAGCGGCCGGCAAGTGCGAGCCGCCCGCAACCTCCACAACAGAACTGAAGTGAAAGCGGCCAAAACTCTGATTGTTATTAAGTTGCCTGTATTCTGTTTAGCTCGTATCTTGTGCGGTTTACTCGCACTTCCGCAGTGTCCCGTGGGTTAAAAGAATCTCAGACTGGTCGTTCTGGCTGTCATTAAAATGCCATTGGCATATCTACCCGCACTGCCTTTATGATCGACTGGTAGATCGCGATCAACGGTTTGGTGACCACGGATCTATAGTATCATAGTTTAGGTCTGTAAGGATGCAGCAGGTGGGCCTCATCCAGACGGGAGTGGGGGTGAGATGGGGGTGAGGTAGGGGTCCAGGAAGTTCATAGGAGGTGTGGTTAAGGGCCCACAAGTCGGGACAGGAGCACAGATGGGGTCAGCTAAGGTCCAGTCATCAGTGGAACATCTACCTGCAGCCAGGCATCTGAAACAGTCCCCACTCCCCCAGAGGGGAGCGGGAGAAATGGACAACTTGTGAATGGCAATGAACTGATTACAGATATAGAATATTAGATTATTATAGATTAATGGTGGTGGTGATAGAAAATGGTGGCGATGGAAGAGGAGGAGCAGATGGAACCAGAAGACAGAAGCTCAGTGTGCCATACTTTCCCCAGCTTCTAGCTCCTAGAGCAGCTTAGCTTCAACTATGGAGTTAATCCTCTATGGAGTTAATATGTGTTTCATTTTGAATTGAACTACTGAACTAAATTGACTGTTTCCACCTAAATTGTTATATGGGCCTGTATGCACAATAACTTAGACCCTGCACCTCTGACCATTAAGGGAGAAGAAGAGAAAAAACTGAGGGGCCAGATGTCAGCGCTTGAGCAGAATTTGGCCTCAGAGAAGAGTCGAGCCACAGAGCTGCAAAAGTTTTTGGAGCAAAACAATGAGTCATTAAAGAAGCTTCAGTCAGACTTCTATGGGAAGGAGTCTGAGGTGTCTGCTCTGCGACAAGACATAAAGGTAATGGTAAACGATAAAATAATAATGGGATTACAATATTAGGGCAGGTTATATTAACTGTTAAGAGGACAACTTGTATTGATTGCAGTTGTCAGAAGACAAGCTAAAGTTGACACAAGAGGAGCTGGATGCTAACCAGACTCATCAAACAAGTTTAGAGGCTCAAATTCAGGAATTAAAATCTGGCAGCAAGTCTTTGGAACAGGAGCTGGCCAAACGAGACCAGAAGATCCATCAACAGGAAGAAGCACTGAAGGAGCAGCACAAGCAAACGGTCTGTTAAAAGGATTTTCTCTTCCTTGTAGTGCCTCAAGCAAGTCTCACATAATCAATGTTACTTCTGTTAACAGGGTTTGGTTAAAGGAGAGTTGGAGAAGGAGAAGAGCCAAGTAGATGAACTAAACAAAGCAAAGGGTGTCTTGGAAAAGAACAACAACAAACTGACCGCAGATTTGAAAACACTAAAGGAGAAGACCGATAAAGTAAGATTTTGGTTGGGTAGATGAAATAAAAGATTAGGAGGAGCTCAAGATTAAAGACACACACAAATAAAATGGTAAAAGTAACACACCTGGACATAGTTGTAGTTTTGAACTCTAGAGGCTTTCTTATCCATTTTATTAGAAAGTCACCTGAAGAAATCACACAATCTTCACAAAGTTGGTATGTGTCACAGGTCTCTCATTAAGTGGCATTGTGTAAGATGTATCGTGTTGCCTAGGGTTGTGTCTAATGTAAACAGCCCCACTGATGTCACAGATCATCAAGGCAAACAGAGTGCTGATGTAAGGAGCCCCAATGTTTGTTTTATTTTTATTTAGGCTACCAACATTGACCAACCCATTTAATTGTTTAAACCATAAAAAACATCATCATCAAGTAATGTTGATGGTTTCTTGACACTGTGCCACTATGTTATGAAGAAGTTAGATATTGTGTTGAACGCATGGATCTACAATATTACATACTTTTTTGTCAATTACTTATTTTTATTGAACAAATTACAATGACTTAAAATTGCACAAAATCTTGTAACTATGACAACAAAGCACTTACAAATAAAATGATCTCAGTGTATCAGTGATACAAGTGATATGTAGTAACACATGGTGTACATACTTAAGTTATATATTTAATTACAAGTTTATTCTTTAATTAAACTATAACAGTAATTGCAGCCATGCTATTACTATAATTAATTGTTCAGCTCTACATGTTATAATCTTGTGTAAAAATTATGCTGCCAAATATAGTCTATCTTCTATATAAATAATTATGAGATATAACCCACATGATTGCAGCAGTAGTGCATTTGCAGAGACCCTAAATTGATTAAAGCTCCTATGAAGTTACATAGTGTTGCTTTAAATGCACCTGTACATCAGTGTGACTTCTTTTACACATTACTTTTGACTTTCAGGAGCTGGTGGAGTTGCAGGAAGCCAAACAACTTTTGATCCAGCAGAAACTGGAGCTCCAGGGCAAAGTCGAGGCAGCTCAGGGTGCACTAGAGCAGGAGCAGAAAGAGCACCAGCTTACTAAGGACAGCAAGAGCCAGAGAGAAGAGACACTGCAGGCCCAAAGCAAGGCTCTCCAGGATCAACTGGTAGGTTAACAAATTATATAAATAAATAGACAAATGGTGTGTGATATTTTTATGCCTTGATACTGATGTGATGAAACTCACAGGCAGCAGAGAAACGAGCCAGAGAAGAGCAGGTGAAGCGTGGGGAGGAGGCAGAAGCCAAGTTTAGCATCCAGGTGACAGCTCTGAATGAAAATGTGGCCACTTTGAAGAGAGAGTGGCAGGGCAGCCAGAGGCGGGTCAGCGAGCTGGAGAAGCAGACAGATGAGCTGAGAGGGGAGATCGCTGTGTTGGAGGCCACTGTTCAGAACAACCAGGACGAGCGACGGGCACTTTTGGAAAGGTGTGTCACAATTGCTTAACGCTAGATAAAAACACACTAAACCAGACATTTTAAGTGCAAATGAATGGCTTAGTCTGGCTATCATCACTGGAAATTTTTTCTTATCCTCTACCTTAATAAATTTGTTGTCAAGCTCCTGCTGCATGTGTACATCTGTTAGGCTGGGGCTGGATGCACATGACTTGTAAACCTTAAGTTGTCAGCTGTTATGTCTGGTTATGTTTTTCTTTTGGTTCACCAAACAAAAAAGTCAAAGGGAAAAGCTCCAGCACTGTCTAGAGAGCGTTACATTGGCAGGACATGTTAGTTTGATATGTATACTTGCATAATGACATTTGTCTAGTTAAACTGGTCTGGTCAGCTCTACTGATCTGTGTGTGAAAACATTCTCAGTTACAAGATTGAGAAATTAACCTGTTCATTTTGTATAGGGATTTATACAGGTATACTACAGTTGAATTACAAGCAAACCAACAGTAAATGTCATTACTGTTTAATATACTAATTAACTATACAGTTAGGCAGCCAGCCAAGTTGTGACAATAGGGAATCCCTGGAGTCTCTAATTAAAAATAATTGTTGTGTGGTTCTTTCACAGGTGTGTTAAGGGAGAGGGTGAGATTGAGAAGCTGCAGTCTAAAGTAGTGGAGTTGAGGCGCAAGTTGGACGACACGACAGCAGCCATGCAGGAGCTGGGCCGCGAGAACCAGTCACTCCAGGTTAGTCCAGTGTAGAGAAAAAACATATTTAAGACAAGTCAGTAATATTAATTTTTTATTTTATTTTAGATAAAGCAGTCACAGTCTCTAACCAGGAAGTGGGCCGATGACAATGAGGTGCAGAATTGTATGGCCTGTGGGAAAGGATTTTCTGTCACTATTAGGAAGGTAAGACCAGCAACTGTGAAATCCGTATTGCAAGAAACTAACGGGTCCTATTGCTCTTACTCTAAACTAATAAATATTTGTTTTCTTTTTTCTAAATCTCCAGCACCACTGCAGGCACTGTGGTAACATATTTTGTGCTGAGTGTTCATCGAGAAATGCTCTGATTCCATCATCTAAAAAACCAGTACGGGTTTGTGAGACGTGCTTCGAGGAGCTACAAGCCTAAATATGTCCCTTATGTCCGCTTTCTTGTCCCTTATTCCCTAACACTACTTGTCCCCTTTTTGTACTCTGGTGGGCAGAGGATAATGTGTCTTTGTAAAATTAAATGTGCACTATAAAGTACAGACCCAGTACTGAACTCCCACGTGTAAATATAGTACATCAACCTAAGGAAGTGCAGTGGGGTTGTCTGTATCTGTTTTTGTGCCTTTGCTACTCCTGCGGACTGCCAGAGGGTGGCGACAGTGAGATCTTAATGCCATCTGTCTTTTGAGTTTTGATCATATAGTGACTGCTGTACAAGGTGGAAAACGTTTATCATCAATTGTCTGCAAAAGTAAATGAAGGAATTACTATTGATAAAATTGCTCAGTCTACAAAGGCAAATACTGTAACAAACAATTCTGGTTCAATTTGATTGAAGGATATTTTGGAATGAATTTTTTTTTAACAGCAAAATATACAACCCCAATTTCAAAAAATGTTGGGATGCTAAATAAAAATTAAATGCAATGATTGGCAAATGTCATTACTGTTTCATCTAAAAAATAAGTCTGTATGATTGTGATCTCCAAAAAGTTAGGACATGGGCAACAAAAAGGCCTCAAAAGTAATGTGATTCTTATGGTTAATTGATTGCAAATGATCCAGTTTTTTGGAGTTGGGTTTGTACTTGTAGACCAAAAAGTATTTTGTTTGTTATGAGACATTACCTTTGTCTGGAGAGCGTTTGTGTATTAGTCTAGCCTATTTTCATGACCAAAGAATGTGTACAGCAGCAAAATAGGTATTATCATTTCTTTTTCACATCTCTGTATTTTTCTATTGGTCTCTTTTTAAAATCTTTTTAATTCTGATGTCCCAGATTTTATTTTGAACACAGCCAAGTGTGAGGCTTTTGTGTCTTTTTTTGGTCACATTTCCTGTGGTTCATTTCTACATATTGTGGTGCTTTGTGGACATGCAGACATTGGCGGTGGCTGCATGATCTTTTGTTAATTTACTATTTTTCTGCTGCTTGTTTTCACTTGACGCACTAATGATTGATGTTTGTGTGCATGTGTGTAAGTGCTGCTTTGAAGCAATAATTGTGGCTGTGTGTGATGTTAGTGTTTTTATTGTGTGCAGTAGGCCTGCTGTGTGTGCGCGACCGTTGGCTACTTAGAACCTCAGTATCCATCTAGCACAATTTTGGGTTGTCTGCGCTGATAATGGGTGCTGTTAGTTTGCTGTCTAACCTACTTGTAGCTGAGAACACTGTAGAAATTCATTCCTTCTAATTTATAAATGTTGTCAAATATTTGGTGTAATTGTCTAAAGAGTGGGGCAGGCCAGAAAGCTGCAGTGCGGGCTGCTCTGGCATTTGGCAGTGAACAGCTTGTTTTAGGCTTCACAATTAGCTCTTTGTGCTTGTATGCTCATTATTGAAGAATGTCCATCTCAGTTGCAGGCAGAGAACATACGTATGTCTGTTTTTGCATTGGTTTTGTTTTCTACCTCAGATTGGCACAGGAAAGCACTATTTCTAAATCCTATAAATTACTATTAATGTAAATGTCAGCATATAAATAAGGAAATTATTATCCATTATAAACTTGTACAGTCCCTAAAAATCTTAGGCCATAAATTGCACCTTATTACTCCTGGGTAGTTGTGAGAAAGCCCAGCCACAAATGTCAGACTATCATCCTTCTACAGGCTTCAGCATTTTTCAAGACAGATTACTAAACTCATTACTAAGGCTGTTATAATAATGTTTGTAAATGTTTGTAATGAAAAAGAAAAGTAAAATGTAATGCGCGTGTGTTAACATGACAACAGTGAAACCATGACTGAACTGGGTGTCTTATTTTGTGTAATGGTGCCACAGGAGTTGTGACTTGTTTTATGTTGCGGTCAGTTGTCATGCATGATGGCATAGCCACGTGTTTGGTCTGAAGGTGTGCCTTAGGCCAATGTTTTCAACATCTTTATCAGACATATGGTGACCTCAGATCACCTGAATGAATGCAGAAAGTAATAATGTAAGTTGTGTTCACAATTTCAGTTTATGTTGCACCATTTGATTTTCTAACCCATCTCCATAACTAACTTAAATAAAGTCTACAGTATGTTTCTACTCTGTTGTGTCTTTATGAAGAACACAAACTTCTCCAAAGTACTAGATAATCCAACATTTATTTTACACTACTGCAGTAGCTGCCCTGCAAGGCATACAATAAATTTACAAAAAAATCCTAGTGCTAGTACAGTCATTTTAAGATGTCAGGAGCCACTGAAGTGCACATCGACAGGAAATGGCTTGTAGTGCTTTGAAAAGTTCAGATCTGTGAGGACTCCAGCCACAGGGAGGCGTTCTTGTGCCGCAGCTGCTGAGAGTCGTGCTTCAACAAAGCTGTCACAGCCTCCTCTATCTCTGACATCCAAGCTCTCTGGAAAAACAAATAAGATGTTGAGAGAAACAAATCACCAACCATTTGCAGCAATTTGGATGAACAGAATAAATAACCCATAATGACACTTTTGCAATAAGGTTACATTGTAAACACAATATGACACATTATAAATAATCAAGTGACTTACTTTGGCGCTCTCGGATGCAGCCTGCAGAATAAAAGCGCCTATACATTGCTGGTAGCGATTCTGGTGCATAATAATAAAAGAATGAGGCAGACCCGATGCTGCAAAAGAAACATTACATGAAAAATTACATTTTATAAACAACGATATAGACAGTATACTAAAAAAGCCATTATTGTAAGAAAGTGCTACTGTTATCATTACTCGATGCATTTAGTTGGTCAATGTTCTTGAGATGCAGTCGGTCCAAAGAGATCGGCTGATCCAGAACTGTGAAGGTGCATCCCTCCTTTAGCAGCTGATCCAACTCCTGGTTCTGAGGCAGCCTCAGGGGATTCTGTTCAGGACCAATGGCACGCTGAGCAAAAGAATGAGACAAAAGGTGAGAACAACCTGAACTGGTTTTTGAATCAGTTTGCCTCTAAAAGAGCCCCCCCCCCCCCCCCCCCCCCAAAAAAAAAAAAAAAAATACCTTTTTGTTTCTTTTCATTTTTGTGATTAGAAGAAATTCATCAAACAGGAAAAGATAAACATCAATGAGCTTTGTGTTCTCTGGTTTTGAAACAAACAAAGTATTAGGTCGGACATAAGTTACATAAGTAAAATATGTTGAACGGGTGCAAAAGTTACTCACCTGTAAGCACCAGTTTCCCTTCATGCAGAAGACTGCGATGAGAAATGAGATTCTCCAGCGTGACTGCCTTGAGCAGATGTTTCAGATTCTGTAAGAGAGGCACTCACTCAGCTATGGTCATGTTTTCCAACAAGGTGTTCATGGTTATAAAAATGCATGGGTTTGATTTGCTCTGATGTTTGTCATTATTATATTTAATACTGAAAAAATCTATGTATTTCTGTGTTATGTGTACGAACCTCTGGGATGAAGGCTCGTTTGTCTCTCTCCCAAACAGGCAGCCACACTAAGGCATCCCTCAGCTGTTTTACCTTCTGGTAGTTATCCAGCCATTTCACTTTCCCCTCTAAATCACCTAAAGACAGACATTTCAAATGAAGCAGACAATAAATTATGTAAGAATTTCATTATGAAAAGTAATAAAACAACCAGCATTCTAGAATAAAATCTTCCTTGATCATACTATGCACATTAATAATCAATAACAACAATTACATGGTAAATACATTTTGAAAGTCTTTTGAAAATGTTTTTAAGTGTCCTGTGGTTTTTCTGTTGGTTAATATGGGGACAACTGGGACATACGTATGTGTGCTTTCACAGATATTTGTGGGGACATGGGACAAGGAGCCTAAAACTGGCAAAACTACTCAAAAATACTATTTTCTGGCATCAAATATGATTGATTGTTTTGGTTAATTGTGTATCTGATTTTGTTGTTTGCCAACTTATTTATGGCCTAAATACACTCTACTGGATGTGAACATGCAAAACTAAACAGAGCAAATTTGATAGTCTCTCTCCTTAAAAGTCTAGTTAAAACACTAATTTGTGTGTTTTTTGCTTATGTTTTAGGCAAACCATCTTCAGAGTCTGATAAAATGACTTTGTTCTATACAGTAGTTCCAATGTCATTTCAGACAAGAGGCTGACAAATATGGTATGATAGCTCCTCACTAATTCTTATTTGACAGACACACAGTACTTACACAGTACTACATGATATATGGCATGACTCTGCAAATGTAGCAGTGACTAATAAAACTACTTGATTTTCTCATGCTGTCAGTGTTGTGATGGGTGCTTCCCAAACATAGGCGTGACAGTATCATCAAAGATCACAGCAGAATCACACTGTACTTTAAATGCGTCATGCCCCAGGGATAAAGGTTACAATCTAGTGCCCTGTGAGGCCCTAACACACCTGTTTATGGTAAACCGCGTGCTTAGATAACCATCTATGCATTTTGTTAACCTGTGCTGCTTGCTTTGGTTACATTTATTTGACAATGAAGTGTATTTCACCTGCACATTTTGCACAGCTTGTACATCTAGTTAGAATCTGAACCGCAACAACAGGTCTACAGGCATAAAGATGTTGAGAAGAGTAAATCCTGGCTGCCACCCAAGCATGTGGCATGTTGGCTTTTAAAGACTAGTCACTTTCTATTTGTCTTGAGATAACTTTACTTACATTTGGTTTAGACACTTAGTTTATCCTAATCTGTTTGTAAAGCACCGCTGACAAACAGTCAAAGAGAGCCCTTTGGCCACAATCAGCTGGTGCACTTCAGAAGAATCTGCCTTTATATTGCAGAAAGGTTCATCCTGTCAGCAGCTGACAAGATCTGTGTGCTTCAAGTCAAAGAACAAGCCTGGCAACAGTCTGCTTACTCAGTTAGTAAAAGTGGTGTGCAGATAAGGCAGCGTTGCACACAGGTGATGTTCTTTGTTTTTGATGCGATGAAAGATGTGTACATTGGTGTGAAGATGTGTATCAAGCTTACAAATAGCTGTATCCACTTGCTCTGCCACAGAACGTAGGCCTCTAATCTCATTTTCAGTCTCAAGCCTTTTTGCAATATTTCTCAACAAAAGCGGGTATCGAGTTAGCCTCTGTAACGGCGCCACCAATAGGTCACGGAGCTGCAGCCTCCGGCACTGTTCATTCCTCTCACACCACTGAAAGAGAGTGGGAGAAAGTGAAGACAGGGTGAGCCTTCTGTCAGCAGGAAAAATAGGGGGGTCAGAGAGGTGAAAGAGCTCGTCATGGTGATAGTTTTAAAAGAACAAAAGGGGGATGGGTGCTGCTATCCATGAAAGAAATTATATCTTCCAACCAAACACAATAAAAGGCGCCACAGTCTTAAAAGAACAGATGACAGTTACACAAGGAACTAATGGTCACATTCCTCTGGTTGGCATGCTGTAGTGACACTGAACGCTTGTTTGCTGTTTAGCTACAAATGCTGCGGCGTGTCCTCTCCGACTTGGCACTGCCTGGGCTGCCATGTTGTCAAGGTACACAGAGTCCTGCCACTACTTTCACACAAATGAGCTGTGCCCAGTCCCCCTCTGTACCTTCACGTAAGATCCAAAGTCCTCTCTGGGTTTCAAGCTGTCCAGATAAAGCAGAGCTGTGGAGTAGTTCAGGCAGTACTTCTGCAGGCAGTGACAAATACTCTCCTGAAAAACCTACCAAAAGATAGAGATGTGCTGTTTAGTTTATCAGACTTTAATCAGAGGATTAATCTGCTGAACACTTAACAGCTAATAAATACATTATAAACACTTGCCATGTCACTGCCTTATAACTGCAGGTGATCTATGATTAGTTCGTGCAATAAATATTTTTTAGGTGGTTGTTGTTGCTGACCCATTTAGGAGGACCATAATTATACATTATATTTAGATCACGTGTCTATGCCTTTGGAATTCTTTATGATAAAAAAGGGTGTTAATATGGATGTTTTACAGCAGTGATTCCAATCCTGGGGGTCGCCAAAGCTTCACAGTGGGTCCAAGCTAGGGCTGAATGATAATGCAAGGAAGACTGGCTAATGCATTGCAATGGAAATGTGTTTAGAAATTATTGAAAACAGATTAATAATACTTTAATTATTAGGGTCAGGGAGGTGAACAGTGGGGGCCGTCAACATAGCAACTGATAAAATAGGGGTCACTTGGAAAAAAGACCACTGCTTTACAGCAATAATCCCACCACTTTTCTGATGTATCGAACATAATCACTACACAAATGTATTACATATAATTTGCATTCATGTCATGGGAATACAGCCATGCCCTACTCCTTTGACATAACTTTTGTCAACTCCTTAACATCAAATGTATATCTGATAGTACAATATACCAGAGTTGGTGTCTTTTCCCACCACAACAGCAGTTCTGTTAAAAACACTTCAACAATGACAAATATTTTTCTGAGTGGGCAGTCTTTAGGACATACACGTGCATTCAGAATTTTAAAAAAGTTGTCTTTTAGAGTGAATTGCCTGTGCATGTTGTAAAAGCATCGAGTCTTACTTACCTTGCTTAGCAGTTCCAGCAGGGTGGGCCCACCATCCTCACTTATCGCCAGAGTGTCCTTGATGACACGAAAGAGGTTGTTCAGGAAACCAAAGCTCACCTGCAGCAGAACATACCCAGTGTCAAGTGTCACCACGAGCTGTGTGGCCTACTCTTTCCCCTTTCATTATGTCTGACATTAATGTACTGATAAAATCATATACTACAGTGATTGATCCAAATGATATTTATTGTTTGTTGATTGTAGTAGTGTGGATTTTCCGCATCTAACTCATGTCTATCTCCTTTATTATCATGCATGTTTTTGCATAAGGTTTAAGTTAGTTTACACAGTACCACGGTTATAGTGCTACAGCATTTCTTTTATGCACATGACACACAGCATCATATCATCATCAAACTAGAATACTAGCCACACATGTACACATAATGTCTCACCAGACAAAGCTCACTGAGGTTAGCGAACAGCCTCCAGGAGTCCACATCAGTGAGGCAGCTCCTCGTCTGCAGGTTCGTCAATGTCGCCAAAAACACCTGAATGCAACAAAGAGGCCAGATAAAGGATAGAGTCAGACTATCTGTTGCGGCAGCATTAAATTTCTAATCCACCAGGGCAAAGAATGGAAAGTCAGGAGCCTTTCAGATGAACCCAACACACAGGAATTCAGTGACAGCAGCAGGTTTTGGGTTTCAACACACTTTGGTCCATTTATTTGTGCTTTGTGTGCCAGTGTCAATTTTCATTGCATTATGAAGTTTTTTTTTTTTTTTTGCTTTAGGTGGATATAGTCACCTCTTTTAGGACCATGAGCTGATCCAGGAAGTAAACACACTCGCTAGTGAAGAGCTCCCAGATGGCCTCTTGTCTTTTGTAGCCCTGGGGGTTGGAGGCGGCGCTCACTTGGGAGGACTGGTCCCGCAAGAACTCCGCCACGCAGTAATCCTGTACACACACAGGGACCAGATTGAGACCAATGGATTTTTAGGAAGGGACAAAAAAAACAAACAAACAAACAAACAAACAGCAAATTCAACACCTATTGTAATTACCACACACCCTTGTATTTATGTCTAAAATCTGGGGGCTCCCACCACCATGTTGACATGCTCAGTTTGTTTTTATATGTGTGGGCAAAACCTTGAATTTCTGGTTCTGGCTAAACACGTTTCTGTTACTTGTGAGTCGCTTTTTAAACAGTTTTATTTGGATAAGGAATCTGGCCGTTAGCTCTTCAAACTTTGCCTTTGTTTGAATATAAAATGCTGTAAGGCCTGAACTAACATATGCTTGGTGCTTAAAGGCTTTAGTGATTCTCACCTTATACTTTTGGAAATCAGGGTTCCTCCAGTCCTGAATCTGCGCTGTTGATAGATGCTTCTCCACATCTGACGCTGTGCCGATTTGTAGCTTCCCTTTAGTCTGTGCACATAAAAGGTCATTGTTATTATTTGTTGACAAAAAGCACATATAGAAGAAATTATAAAAGTGCTGTGATTTTAGTTCTGCTTTTTGAGTGGGGCAAATTATAAAATCTAAATGGACTAGAACGGATAAGAGGAAGCACATTAATCTGCTTTGGGAAGTGGGTCAGGGAACAATGTCTAAACTAACTGCCCACTTCTAAAATAAAGCACACATCAATAAACAAGCAGCCATAAAACAAGCACTGCCACATTATTGCCATTGCCAAATTATACAAAAGGCACACCCACCGTACTACGTCTAGAAAAAGGCCACTTAGACTTCTTAGCATCTGTGAGAAACAAGCATTTGTAATTAGTAAGCTGGTTATGCAATAGAATAATGCAGTCAAAATAATGCAGTCAACCTATGAGTATGTTTGAATGAATGTGCTAGAATGATAAGTGTGATTTTTTATTATTTTACACAACATGATTTTACCTGAAAGTGTTGAACCATTAAGTAAATCTGCTGCACCATTGGATACAAAAAGGTCTCCAGGTGAAACATCCAATCCCGGTAAACTGACCACTACAGAGCTCCGCCTCCTTTCCTGAAGCCTAAATGCACAAGAGACTGATGTCAAGATTAGTACTCAGCACATTTTTGTTCATTTTAATTTGATTGAATTTTGAGTGGCAAGGTCATGTCACGCTATGTAAACATCTCTGGCCATTTGTGTTTCACTTCTACGTATTTGAAGAGCCACCATTATGCTAAAGTATCAGTAGACATACTGCAAGCCAGAGGAAATGATAGAATTCCTTTTGTCATTTGACATGGCTGAAATACCAGTCAAATACCATGTGCATTGTGTTCCAAATCGACAATTAACGTGAGTGGGGGAAACCATTCTGGATAAGTGTAATCTGTCTATCCTGATTATTGGTCCACCACATTTGTCAGTCTGTCCACGCTGCACGTAATCCTCCTGCTTTCAGTTTATAGTTTGAAACCAAAGTATGACTGTAGCTGGAAAAACACAGGTCTGACTTTTAGCCTTAGGCAGAGCCCAGGCAACCACTGTTCCCGAAGTTGTTCTGACTTAGCCTACTTTCTTACTCAGTATCTTTTCATATTAGATCCATATTAATTTGAAGTAATAATACTCTATATGAGTGGATATCTTAAGACATGGTTAGCAGATCTTTCCAGGAATACAGCTTAACAAAACATGATTAATAATGAAGGCAGAAGCTTCATAATTAATCTAAATTGTACTGCCTCTTAAATTCTTTCGGCTATTCCCTCGCAGGTTGCCACTGCTATTCATCTGCCTCCCAGTAATACCCATTCTGATTTGACATATACCAAATAGGCATAACATTATGACAACCTGCCTATTATTGGTGGTAATAATGGTATGTGTTTCTAGAAGAACCAGCAGTAACTTATTCAGCAGTTTGAGTTAGCAAGCAGACCACATGGGCCAGCCTTCACTCCCCACATGCATCATCTGTCACCGGTTCACCACGGTTCCTTTCTTAAACCACTTTTGATAGTTGCTGACAACTGTAGACTGAGAAAAACCCACAAAAGCAGCAGTTTTAGAGATGTTCTGACCCAGTCGTCTAACCATCACAACTTGGCCCTGTCCAAACCTCATTTATCCAGGCTTGGGACCACCACAAAGAGTACACTGGCTTGTAACCAAATGTTGCTACATTATGAATTTAAAAATTGTGCTAAACACAAAAATGTTCGAAAATCAGTCAGCACTCTTAGGCAACATGACATCGCTGTAGTTGTTTACAAACCAAAGTTGAGGTCCACTTTTAGCTGACACATACTTGTGGTTAGATTATTGTTTTATCAACATTCCTAGCTATGGTTTATTTCTAATTACTTAGTCAGGACAGATAAAAAAGATTAACTACATGTAATAAGGAAGCCTACTGTAGCTTGCAGATCAGTGCTTTAGATAAAGATTACAATACAATAAACTAGAGAAGTACATGTTAAGGGAGGAAACATGATAATGTTGGTATACTACTGACAGTAAACAACTGCTTCCTTCTAAAAAACTAATCTCTATGTGAAAACAGTAGCCGCATTTCTGGCTTGAAAACTTTCTCAAGCAGTAAATACAACTGAGCATGTGGAATCTACATACACTCTGAGCTTCAAACCGCACAATTGTTAGATAAGTTACTGTACTTGTGACAGGTGTAACCTGGTATGTTTTCCTTGAAGACACTTGTGCACCAATGCATTAACTATGCTATGCTTGCTGCTGCTGTAAGAATTGTGTTCTCCTTAGTAAACTGATACAGCCCCCCCTCTGGATCAATGTTCAGTATGGGCAGGCACAATCAACAGTCAAATGGATAATAGTGCACACCAGCACCTGAGACTAATGGGACGGTGAAAGACATGATTACGCCTCTAACCAGGTCAGTGCATCCTTGCAATTCATTCCGCAGCATCTTCACAATGACATCCTGTTGCTTTGTGACCACTCAGAATGCTGGCTCTGTGTCAGCCTCAACCCTGAGAGCACTTGCAAAAAAAGGGGTGCTTTGTTCCCTGCGACAACGAAAGCATAATGATGCTCAAAAACAAAACTGTCCCTAACCAGTGGCTTCCCGAGGCCTGGTCACTGTAAGCGGCACATTGCCAGGGCGTAATTACCGAGACAATAGCTGCCTAATTATCCAGTGAGGGGAAGAGCCTGGCAGCCCATTAGCAGAGGTGTGGGTGGCAGGAGGAGAAAACAGCCTTAATGAGGGTTTGTCTAGCCCATACATAACCATGGGACTCTCCAAACTTAAGCTTACGCTCCACTAACAAAGACATAGCACAATGAATGGACAATGGGGGCTTCTGAACTCACGAGTGTCCGACAAGCACACATGGCATAGATACCACTCAAATATGGATGTTGATAAAATATTTTGTAACTGATCGCAGTAGGTGTCATCTATGTAAATCAGTCAGGTGGCTGGCACTCTGACACTGAAACCCTTCTTTTATACGCACGTGTTATATGCAAAAGTGGACTTTTGATGTGCCACTGACACACTGCTCACAGCCAACATGCAAAGCAGTCCAAAGTACACTTACCTGTTATGACACAGCTCCTTTTCCTGTAAAAATGAAAAGGGAAATGTGAGTGAGCCTATGGAAAAATGCAAATATTTTCTAGAATATACAGAACTCTAACACAAAATACACAAAAAACAACATTCAAACCTAGACTAGACTGGTCCTATCTTTTAATGATAAAGATATAGTGCCCAGACCTGGACTCAAACTCGAAGATCTTCTAGATCAGGGGTATATGCTCTTTACATTGAGCCACAAAACCCTCATAACTCACTATGGTAAAAAAAACAAAGATTTTTTTCTTTTAGTGAGTGAAGTTAGTATCTTCAGTCCATATCTCAAAATGTTACAGAATCCCTTGCAACGGTGATTCTCAAACTTTTCACACCAAGAACACCTCAGAAAATATTTGGCTTTCCAAGTACCAGCTTTAAAGGACTAAAATGACCCTTCCAAAAATGGACTATATCAGGAAAAAGGACTAAAACTGGACTAAAACTGGACAAAACCAGGTTTGATCCAGGACTAAACCCATAGCCAGGACTAATACTGGGCTACAGCAGGACTAAACAGTGGTCAACACAAGTTTAATCTTCAGAGCTCATCTCAAACAGGAAAAATTCTAGGTCTAAATTATAATTAAATCAGGAACATGAACTGCAAAAGATGCCTACCACCACCAGAAGAAGTCCATGTACTGCAGTTTGAGAACCACTGCTTTAAAACACTCCTGGTTGTAAACAGCAATCTGAATCCACACCAAAATTAATAATCTTGCCATTGGCCCGTTACTGGCCTTTTCTAAAATTTATCAAAGCGAAAGTATTTATTCTTAATTGACATCATATTAGATAACAATATTAATGAATAAAACTAAGATGATTTTAGCTACAACTTTAAATAGATCCAACTTTTAAAGTATCAATAAGTGCAAATAGTACAAAAGTCACATTGATTCAATCTTCACGTTCTAATTACACCTTTTACATGCCACATTAGCAGGATCTCACTCCACTCCATATAAATACAGACACCAAAAAGGCCTCCTATGGCTAATAACACCACTATATCACTTTCAAAGACACAGAATTTTGAATCAGTGTTTTAAGTGGCCGCTTGGACTCCAAAGCCTCTGATATCTGAGGAGAATGTCGGGACTCTATTGAGAATGTGCCTGCTTGAATGCCATGAGCTGTTGAATAGATCTCCCCATTATCTTTCTCCATCGCTCACTGACCCCTCTATTATTGGGTGACTGCTGACTGTGGTGAATAGGGGCCCAAGGAGTGCACTTCCCAGGGCTCTTGAGGCAGTGGGTTTGGTCAGAGCTGTCAGTGCATGTAACTGCTGATTCATTTGCTGTCAAAAGCACGCATTGTGAATGGCCACGGCAGGAGGCAACTACACTGATGGAGAGAAGGTTTCCGCAAGGATGGAATGTGTAGCTATTTAATTTATAGGCTTTGGATTAAAAAAAAAAATCTATAGCAGCACAGTACAGTATGTGTTGGTGGGAAAGGATTGTGTGACCATTAAGGAACCAGTATCACTATTTTGATGTCTAGGTAGTCAACATGTGCTACCCATCATTAGCCATGTAAAGACTCACCTTTGATTCACTGCTATCAGGAAACACAAAATCTTTAGAAAGTCTGAGATGATTGCTGTGACATTCTTGTCTTGGGGAAGTGATACCATTGTCAAAAGTCTTTGATCTGTGGGACTTGGTTCTCTGTCGACCTGAAGATGAAATGTGCTGCTGGAACTGACAGATCTCCCCATCAGGGAGGGGGCTTACTGCAAGAGGAGATATGACTCTGGGAACAGGGGACAGGGGGCTCATAGAGGGTGGGGGGGTTATTGAGGAGGGTTCTTCCTGAGTAGTGCCCATCATGACAGGGTCCCGAGACTCGCTTTGAGGTCGCCGGGTGCTCCGCATCCTCCTCAGTGTGGGAGATGTGGAGATGCGCCCCGGGGCCTGCCGATCAAACTGAAAATAAGGTGCAGCCAAGCCATCATTGTCCGCCAGGGACAAATGTCTGAGCTTGGAATGTGTCCGTGTTAGGTCTATGTGCATTATGACAGGACTGCTCGTCTGAGTCTCCTTGTCAGTTCGATTGTGAGGCCCCCAGTCAGTTTGAGTATGTGCA
Source organism: Bostrychus sinensis (assembly GCA_020698575.1). Lineage (NCBI taxonomy): Eukaryota > Metazoa > Chordata > Actinopteri > Gobiiformes > Eleotridae > Bostrychus > Bostrychus sinensis. Next base: position 27,686,657 of record CM036251.1, on the reverse strand, counting down.
TTTGAAACACCTGTGGTCTCAACTTCATTTTCAGCCCATTCAATGTAACTCCAGCCCAGCTTCTTTTCAACATCCTCATCTTTCTCTTGTAGAATATCATGCGTCATTGTAGACATTGCAAATGCAAACGCATTGTAATGCAGCACAATTTAGAAAATGTGGGATCTAATGATCTGGTTCCCTTAGCTTCTCCTGGGTTAAGGTCAGATGGTAATCCTGTTGCATTCCAACACTGTTCACACCAGTCACCTCTCAGGCTTCTGTAGAAAAAAAAAACGAAAATGTGTCAATACTGACTGGGGAAAATGAAGCAGACTGTGCACACAGCAGCCTCCTAATCCTCTGAAAGGGGATTTGACCAGAGCTCAAAACTGTAGTCTGAAATACAACGTGAACCAATGCGGTTGCGCACTGGCATATCTGTGCGTAAAGGGGAGCCAAAAAAAAAAAAAAAAAAAAAGAGGGAACAATGATGGTATATTACGCATGGTGACTTGGGATGTAAGACAATAACAGGTGTCCATTAGTATCAAGTAAAACAGCAACACACAAAGAACTAACGGGTGTTATGTGTTTTAAATAAGTTCTCTTCTGAGTTATTCTATTAGCAGCGACTATGTCCAAGCCTTCGCCAAATTAGATAAATGTCATTGTTTGCTCTGTGCCACGCGAGCTGTTAGGTCGTCACATGCTACACAATTGCTACAAAAGCAGCTCATAACATTTTAGGTTTTATCAAAGAACTACAATAAAACCACGGAACACGGGCGGTGGGAAAGCCGAAACCACTCGTGTTTGGAAAGAAACTCGTTAACATTTAACAAGTCTGGTTTACTTACATCGATCACCGGGGCGAGGGAACAGGAGAGGGGACCGAGAGTCCAACTGTCGAGGCTCGACACGGCCCGTTCAGTGACAAAACAAAAAGTGAGTCAAGTCAAGTCACAGTAGCGGTAGCTAGCTGGGAAACAGGTCTGTGTGGTGCACAGCCAATGAGGGAGTGGAGTCGTGCATTGTCCAGAGACCGAGGAAAGGTGCGACTGCGTGCGTGCGTCTGTGCGTGGGAACCAACTCTCTCTCTCTAGAGTCACACAGGAGGAGCAACCTGTGGGTACTCAATTAGCTCTGTACTTTATCATGGACTTTACCCAGAGGACATAAAACGAACGAGAATACGAAAGCGTGCCATGTTATTTATCTTTTACTGTTGTTAAATTTTAGTGCGATCAAAGTTGATAAAACAATTAATAATAGGCTACGTTTTCCACCACAACCTAATGATGAGAAACAACAAATTTTATAACTTAGGAACTTGTGCAAGATCTCAAACTGACCCAATAAACCAGTCAGTGACAACATTTGTAATGACCCTTTCCGATCCTTTTGTTTATAGTTAACACATGGCCAAGAGCAGGTGAACTTTTGTGTTAACACACTAAACACTGGAGGGCGCTGTGGGGCAGTCAACTACAGCCAAGGCTGAAGGAAAAGGTTGGGGACTAGCACCCTCTGGTGTGACAAACTAGGAAGTGCATACAAGATATAATTTCATTATTTGTTCCCTGAGTTTGTAAGTGTTGAACTTTTATTTTTATTTTTTCCGCTGACTTTATCCTGAACTCGAACATATTTTATTTTGAGATATTTGGTTGGTGTTGGTATTTCTGGAGGGCCTACATCTGGTTGGCAGCCAGCATACATTGCATTAAAATGTTCTTTTATTTTTCTGCCGCATTTTTTTTTTACAGAAAATTCGACCAAATTACACGAAAAACGTCACATAACACAAGAAATAAAATCCAACACATTTGAGAGTGGAACTGGCCCAGAGCCCTGACAGCAGTCTCCTCCCCCTGAAGTGGATGAGAAGAAGAGTACTGTCTGCTCTCTCACATACAGGAAGGAGTTGAATAAGTGCAAAAAACACAAGGCTTTTTTTTTTGAAAATCGACAGGACTTTTTGCACTTTCGTTTTTCTTCAACTTGTTGAAATGCAGACCAGGAAAGGGGACTTTACAATGAGGACTGTCGTTAAACTGGAGGCGCTCTAACGCGTGGATTATTTTGTACGAACGAAGAGAGGTGACTGAAGTTTAAATGGGAAACTAGGCTAGAACTTACGCTAGACGAGTAAAAATGTCAGAGCACCGCTCCAGTTTTCTTCACATTGGAGACATCGTGTCTCTTTACGCGGAAGGCGCTGTGAATGGCTTCATCAGTACTTTGGGGTAAGTGCCACATTCTGCATCTCATTCCCTTCTCACTGGGGAGTTCCTTTGAAATCGTCTCAGGAGCAGACTATGTAGTTTCACATTTCACACTCAGCTTGTCTTTACAACAAACTCTCAAACTTTGCAAGCCTCCACTGAAAACATGGCAGGGTCAATAGTTGCTTTTCAGAGAGATGTTTGCCAGGAATTGGAGGCTGCATGCCGTCCAGGTGCATCGTGCTTTCTGACGCTTCTCGAGGGCTGAGGTCATCAGACGTGTCCAACCGGGTCCCCAGAGGCCTGATTGGGGGGTGAGGTGTTAGAGTACCCCTAGCAGAGAAGGGAGAGATGGGTGTGTTAATGATGGGGTTAACTCTAGAGAAATAATGTCCCCATGGGGATCTATAAAATTTAACTTAGTAGTCATTATTTCAGTAAGGTTTATAGTAGAGTTTGATCTGTTTAGCAGTTTACATTGAGGCTAGATGAAACATTTACTTTTCAGTCAGTGATTATCAGTCTTTATTATATGTTCTAATGTCTATTTTGAAGTCTAAGAAAAGTGCAACACTTTTCACGATTCACAGCCACTAAAAAACTGTTACTGCACTGCTACAAAGTGACATGGGGCTGCTACTCCCCAGTGTGTATCTTGAGCATATAAGGTGTATGCATACTTGTATTGTGTCATTTGGCAAGATTTTTGTTCTCATGAGATAGTAGTGCCCCAGTCAAAAACTGATTTTAAAGATATAAAAGGCTCTTAAGAATGTCAAGACTCCTCATAAGTGTTGCTTTAACACTAAAGTGAGTATGGCCTGAGGAGAATGCATGACTACTATACTACAATTATTACTATCTGTTTATAACCAAATTAGCTAAAAGGCATTTTCACAGCCTATACAATAAATAATGTAGTATTTAGCTTCTCTTTGCTTTATCATGCTTTCCACTGCAGCATGAGTTTGTTTGGCTCCATTTCCTCTTCAGCAGAGCGCGTCAGTGCAAGGTGAACTGCTCGGCTGGTTCCGGGTGCACTCTGGCCTGTGAACAAGCGTGCAGAACGACTGGCCCTGAGGAATGAGCCTGCCCCACCCACCTCTCTGCCTTTGCCCTTTCTCTGTTTCCTGCACTGTTCTTTATTTCACTTTATCTAGTTTAAAAGGATCTTAAGGACCTTTTAAACTACTTTGTGAAGTAATCTGCATGATTTACGATCAAAATAACAAGCAGCAGTGAAAGAGAACCTTTTGTTTTATCTGGCTCTATTGAGCGTGGCTTACTGACTCATTATTTGCAGTATTGTATACAGCCAATTCTGCCCTGAATCTGTAACCTCTGTCAGTGCAAATACAAGCATTGGTGGAGTAGCAGTACATTTTACAGCACTAAAACACATAGCAGCACATTTGTTAATAACAGGGGTGGATGATTTTCTCCAAATCTGTAATTACATAAAAGTACTGTTACTTGAAGATATTATTACTCAAACAAAACTGTTACTTGAGTAAAAGTGTAAAGTATTAAGTATAAAGTTTACTTAAGTAGAAAGTAGCTACTCACACTACTACTGGTGCTACTACTACTACTGCTACAATCACTGTCAGTACTTCTGCTACCACTACAAGTACTATGGCTACTACTATGACTGCTGCTGCTACTACTGCTAGCACTATTTTTCAGAATATTTTACAAAATGTACTGAGAAAGTACAAAAATGTATTTAATCAAATCGTTTAAATAAAAGTATTTATTTTCTAGTTTCCACCTCTGGTTGTGAGGTAAAGAAAAGGCCTTCTTATCTCACTTTCATTACTCATTTCGTTGGATAGGCTGGTTCAGTATTTTATCAGAGGCTGTACTGTGCCAGTACTTGTCAAGGCCCATAGAGACGAAGCTGCAGTATCTAAAGCAAAGAGCCTAACTCCTCTGAGCTCAGCATAACAAGGCCCAAGCCCATGTTTACATAGGACAGCACCAAATCTGTGTTCTCAACACGCCTTTTAGTCTTAACAGCTTTTAACTTATTCATGAGGTCTTGAACCCAAATCTATGCTTAAACCAAAACTTGTCCTCTGTACAATTTTAATTTTGAATGAGATGAGAAAACATTATAGCCAGATTTCTGTCAGGTTATTAGCTGTATGTTAATCATTTGTGTCATGTTCCTTATGCTTTTGATTCTTTGACATCTTTGCTAACTGGCTGCTGTGGCATTTTATTGTTCCATTGGATAGGAATGTAAAAATAAATAAAAATAAATCACCATTTAAAAAAAAAAAAAAAAAAGAATCATTCACTTATTTTCTTCCGCTCATTCCTGTTAGTGGTCACAGATGTATTTTTCTTTTTTGTTGTCATTTAATTCACACTTTATGTCTGTAAAAAGTTAAAAACAAGTCATCTGGACTTGGCTTTAGAGTTGAAGACATTTCATCTCTCATCCAAGAGACAATTCTGAAATAAGCTGGTGAGAGAGCTGAGTTTTATACTCTGCTGTCATTCAGTTAGCCTGGATGACTGAGATGTCTTCACAGACATGTTTTCTCTCTAAACTCCTCCATCCAAGTAGTATAAAACTCAGCTCTCCCACCAGCTTATTTGAGATTTGACAAAGTCTCTGAAGAGAGACAAAATGTCTCCAACTCTAAAACCAAGTCTGACTTTTTAAACCTTTTGTTGTTACACTTTTTATATGTTTCAATTAAGGTTCCATTAACAGCACAATTCTTTCCTCCAGTGATGAGTTACTCTGTTCTACATTTTTAACCATAGCAGCAGAAAGCAGTGCCTGAAGAGACTGAACATGTTACCAGCCAAAGTAACCAAAATCTGTTTACATTTGGTTGGCCAGTGTTAATGTCATTCGCTGAAAATATACTGTATCCCATTAACCTTAAATGAGGAAGTTTGGGCCAGTCGGCTGCAGTCAGCAGGTTGTAACACGCTGTAACCGACACTAAATCTTTTACAAATTCACATTCATGTCACCATAATGCATTGCAACAAAATCTGTCATCCTGCCTTGCGTACAGTGATGCATGTGTTGTTGTCCCTTTCTGTTCTTTAGTAATAGTGCTAAAATTAGCTTCACTGCGACCTGCCTAGTAATATTTATCATTAGTTCATGTTTAACTCAGTTACAACACAAACTCCCCCACTCTTTGTGTCCATCTCTGCCTCCCTGTTTGAACTGTGGAAGTCAGGTCACTTATGAGCTTTTCCAGACGGCCTTTCTGTTTAGCTGTTTAGCACTCAATAATGCTTCCTATGCTCTATTGTGTTTGGCTACTATATGACTCTAATAGAGACAGAGGAAATAATAGACAGTCTTTGGGCTGATAAGAGCATTGGAATAAAAAGGAAGTGGCTCATTTCACTTGAGCACAGGCTGCCAGCTTTGTATGAATTGGGTGGATTGTGCAACACATTATCTTCCTTCTTTCTTCAGTGGATATGAATGGACAGGACTGTGCACTTCAGTGAGAATGACGTAATGAAAGTGCACATTAGTGCAAGTGTAGCTTATGATCACATATAGGTGCATTTTGAAAAATTTGAAAATAGTGGAAAAGTTAAAGTGTTTTAGTATATTATAATATATGATGTATAAAAGTATGCAGTACTGTTCAAAAGTTTCTTAATTTTTGTTCAAAATTTGTCTTTTGAAAATTTCAGTACAGGTCAGTTATGGGCTAAGGACAAATTATTTTTGGTATGGATCCAGATCACGCTTTAGATCCAGGACTGTTTTAAGGGACTGAAGATAACCAACTTCGCTCACTGAGAGAATAAATAATTACTTTTGGTAGATTCTTTACCATGTGAGGGTATAAGGGTTTTGTGGCTAAATGCAAAGAGCTTTTACCCCTGAACTGGAACATCTTTGTGTTGGCGGTGGCAGAGTAGTTGGTGTTTTCACCTCCCATCAAGGAGACTGTGGGTTTGATCCTCAGGCCAGCCAACACATGAACTCCGTGGGTGGAGTCTGCATGTCCTCCCTGTGGGTACTCCGGCTTCCTCCCACTGCACAAAGACATGCATGTGTTAGTTGAATTGGTGACTCTAAATTGTCCCTAGTGAATGAATGTGAGAGTGAATGGTTGTCTGTCTGTGTATGTCTCTGTGTAAGTCCTGCAACTAGCTGGCCCTTGTCTAGCGTGTACCCTAAGGCCCAAACTTACTGATATAGGCTAGTACCCCTGACCCTTAATGTTACATGATAATCACAATCAAACATAAATAAATACTTGAGAAATAGATTATTTCACACTGTGTGTACTGAACCTAAATGATACATGCATTTCACTTTTTGAATTGAACTTCTGAAATAATTTAACTTCCACAATTTTCTATTGTTTTTTTTTTTTTTTTTTTTTTTTGGTTGCACCTGTTGTTTTATTTGTTAAATCATTATTTGACTTTGGCTTTACCTAAAGATTGTACTCAGAGGTCAGGAATAGTCCCAAAGAGGTAAACCTTGCCTGTTCCTTTGTCAGCCTCTACTCCTCTGACCCCTGTAAACTGTTCTTTTGTTACTTGTTCCTCAGCTCTTGCAGTAAGTATTATCTAAACCAAGAGCAACTAAATGTACAAAATCATGGCAGTATTTTTTTATAGTTATTTATTAATGTGACACCACTAGTGTTAGTAGACATTTTGAATTGCCATAACACACTTTTGGTCTTTTGCAACCTATAATCAGGCCTGTCAATCTTTGTGTCATGAGGTCAAAAGTTTACATTTGAATGGTTTGTCTTTCATCAAACGAGTAAAAAAGAAAGTCTCATGTGGGTTAGGTATTTAGTAGGTGGCAGAGGAACGATGAGTAAACAAGGAAGAGACCAAGAAAGTTCAACAATTCAATCATTCTCTTTGCTAAATAGAGCTAATCTAAAGGTCCCATATTAGACTTTGTTCAAGCTTTTTGAAATAAATACGTTTCCATTTTATGGTTTGATAACATCTTCTTTGGGGAGCTCTTACTTTCACTTTGGCGAAATGCAATGGTTTTGGTGCCTGTCACTTTAAGGCCCGGCAGTTCCGTGCTTTTTCCAAACACTGTTGTTTATATCAGTTCTGCTGCAGTGAAGGACTGCAGGGCTGAGGCCTTTCTCTTACAAAAGCCCCCTGAAGTTGCTACAGTGTTCAGATAAGAGGAAAACCTCGGAGTGCTTGTACTGAAAGGAGGGGGATAGATAAAATGGATAATTAGCACAGCTATTAGGAACATGAAGCTAATAGATAGATAAATGAGCTGACTGCCTTGTAGTGGCTTTGGTTTAAGCACTGAAATTATCGGAACTAGTTCATTAACGGTGTATGTGCTTTAGATATGTGCAGGAGCACTTCCTGAAGAAGTTGGGGTTTCACATGTCTACACAGGGCCATGAAACAGAGCGTTTTCAGCTCCTGACAAGGGCTGTGCCTTAGCGTTCAAGATTACTTCTGTTTTGTTTTAATTACATTATAAAAACTACAGATCTGAGTAGATCCCTTCGGACAGCAGGCAAAAGCACAGACTTGGAGACCTCAGACACATTGGCCTTTTCTTCAATGGGTAAAGAATCCTGTAAAAAAAATAATAATAAAAAAAGTAGATCTGAAATCATCTTTTCTTCCATGGCACATTACTGACCTTTCCTGAAAATTCCATCAACAGCCAACCAACCATTCAGTAATGTTGCCAACAGACAAACAAACCAGCCAGCTCCAATCAAAATTGCATAATTAATTATTGACATATGGACATTTCTTTGAACACTGTCTTTTTCCCTGCATCATCAGCTGAGGTTTACTCCTGCCCACTCATGTGTGCCATTGAACTGTGTATTCAAAATAGACTTGCGTACTGTGTGCATTTGCCTGGGAAAGAAACCACTGCTACACTACTCATGTAAATGTTTCCTGGCTGACCACAACTGTTTAAATTGCAGAGGTTAAAATAACAATTAATATTTTTGCTTGTTTTTTTTTTTTTTTACAGCCTTGTTGATGACCGCTGTGTGGTCCAGCCTGAGGCCGGAGACCTTGCCAATCCTCCAAAAAAGTTTAGAGGTTTGTAGCATTCTGTTGGTTATACAGATTTCATTTTACATAAACCTTTTCATTTAAAGGGATAGTTCAGTATTTTGTAAATATGTTTATTTTAGATTTTTGAATGGTCATAGATTAAAAAGGGAACTACACGTTTAGTTTGGAGAAACAGACAGGAGCAACATCATAAAACCAAGCCATGCAAATAGGGCTTACAATGTTGATTTTAAACAGATTCTCAACACTAACCTATAAATGTTAATTTAAAGCTGAACTACCCGATTTTACTAATTCTATCCCGGCGTTGTTACAACAAAATCTATTACCTATAGCACAAAAAAACAACAGTATAGCTAGCTCTCTTCTTTTATTTCAACAGTATTAAATATAACACTAATTTAACACTAAACTGAAATTTGGAGTTAACCTTCAACTTCTAGAGCTGAGTTTATCGTTAGCCCGATGTGGACAAGCAAGTACCCCTGCCTCGTTAAACGTCACATCTTGGTGGAAGATTGCACTTGGTAGAGCTTGCAGTGCATATACAGAGCAACTACAGCTCACCTATCAAAGGAGATTATCCTTGAGATTATTTATGCGTTTGTCTGTTTGTGATAAGACTACTGTAACAGCCTGGTCACTTGTCTGAATAAGGAGTTGACTCATTTGCAGCTGGTCCAGGATTGAACTGTTGTGAGGCTTCTGACCCGCTCAAATAGAAGAGCCCATATAAATCCTGTTTTAAAGTCCCTTCATTGGCTTCAGGTCACTTACCAAACAATTAATAAGATGATCCTGACTTTCAGAGCCTTACATGGACAGGCTCTTAGATCTCATTCATTCTTATCCTTCCTGCTGTAGTCTGAGATCTTCAGGTCAGAACCTGCCGATGGTCAAAGCTTGAGGAGACCGATCCTTTCAAGCTGTTGTACCCAGACTCTGGAACAAACTTCCACTTTCCCTGTGCTCACTGGACTCTGCAGATGCTTTTAAAAGGCAACTTAAAACATTCTCTTTTAAATAAACTTTCTAGCTTCAGTGGGCCTGGTGCTGACTGATTGATTGTATTTTGCCATATGATGTAATATAAAGTGTTTTTGTATTTTATTATGTATTTTTTTATTGTGAAGCACTTTGTGACTGTTGTATTTTGCTTCCCTTTTTTCCAATATACAGTATTTTTTTATTTTTTAACTTCATGTAATGACGTATTTAGCTCTAAAATTGAGAGACTTTTCCTAACTCCCCTTCTATCCATTATTCATCAGGCAATCACAGCAGTCCTATTGGCGTGTGCCAGCAGATTAAAATTCTTAAAAATAAAGCCTTTTCAAGTTTTTCATAGATGAGTCCTATCACAATATAGTATTAGATGATTACATGAATTTCCTTCAATCCAAGGGATTATCCAAAGGATATTTCTGTATTGAATGTTGTTGAAAAGAAAATTTTGGTAATAAAAAAAGATAACCACAGAGATGCTGAAGTTGTACTGTGAGGTTAATTATAGAAGATTTCGGGTAGTATATATAAGAAATATTATTAAAAAACTCATGAAAAAAATCTAAAAATACGTACATATACTGTGAATACTGACTGTTCTAGAGGCTTTGTTGTTATAAAAATGTGCTTTCACTTGGCAAAATTAGCCACCATATATAGCAAAGCCCTGTTGCTCTTGTTTTCTTCTCCAAACTGAAAGACTGAACAACTCCTTTTAGGGTAAATAGATGCTTTGCAATTACAGTGTCTTTTTGTATAGCACTTAATTTTTTGACCATATAATTGACCTTAACATGTATTCACTGAATGCCTTATGTTCTCTTCTGTCAGACTGCCTCTTTAAGGTGTGTCCCATGAACAGATACTCTGCACAGAAACAGTTCTGGAAGGCAAAACAAGGAAAACAGGGAAACAACAACACACAGGCGGACTTGTTTAAAAAGTTACAGGTACACTATTGAATAACTATTTGTATCTGTAGATTTATTTGTGGACTGTTGGTAAAAAAAGTTGCATTTTTCTGTTATTTCCCAGCATGCTGCAGAGCTGGAACAGAAGCAGAATGATTCAGAGAATAAAAAGCTGCTGGGAGAAATAGTCAAATACAGTAATGTCATCCAGGTACGCATCAGCTGTTTAGCTAACACAAGTGGTATCATGTTTCATCAGGGCGGTTTGTTTTTCTGTTTACTAAGGCTGGGTCTCTCATTATATTAGACCACAGGCAGTTTAGTGTGGTAACATTTGGTTTAAGTTTCCCTTCTCATTCTTCTATAGTTACATCAACTTTATAAAGTGATAGCGTTGTTTCTTTGGGCTGCATAATATATCACAAATGTATCATTATTACAAAACATTATATAAAAGCAATACCCATCTGACACTCAGCACATAGCAGTTTTTTCTTTTATGTAGTGCATCCTTACGTTTAATAAACGCATATATATAATACACAAAACCTTCATTTAATCATGTAATTTATACTGAATTTTCTTTTTCAGCTTCTCCACATAAAGAGTAATAAGTACCTGACGGTGAATAAGCGTCTCCCTGCCCTCCTGGAGAAAAATGCCATGCGAGTTTCTTTGGACCCGGACGGAAATGAGGGCTCCTGGTTCAACATCCAGCCCTTCTGGAAGCTCCGCAGTGAAGGAGATAATGTATGATCTTATTAATAACCCACCATATTATCAATTAATCAAATTAATCCCCTTTCCTAAAAATGAATAATGCAGTAGACTCTGTGAACTCTGTTTGTCCTGTTCCAGTAACATGTCTGATTTTGTCCTTCCTTTTGGCTTTAGCATCCTATGGTTAAAGGTATTGCTTTTGATTGTGCATGGTCTTTGTACATTATTTAGTCATAATAAAGGTTGTGTTGCATGTAAACAATTAGTCAGATCAGTTTTAGCTGATGTATAAAACGTAGTGTGTTTCCGATAACAACTGTACAATATTGCAGTTCTTAATGGCCACAGTCTGGACTGCTGTATCATTTGAGGCAACTGTGCCTATGTGTGGCTCTTTAACATAGTCTATGGTCTGTTTTAGTGTAAATTAGAAGGGAACATGGAACATTTTCTGCGTGCTCTTCTCACGGCATGAATGACTTTCCAAAGACATTTATAGATCTTAGACAATGCACATGCATGAATGCACTTACTGTTTTCTATATTATTGTGTTCCATTTTATTACCAATTACAGCTTAAGATGACATTTAAACCATGACACATATTTGTAGATTTTGAAACTCCTCCTTAATATAACAGTCTCCTATTGGTTTTAAGGTGGTGGTTGGAGACAAGGTGGTCCTGATGCCAGTGAATGCGGGCCAGCCTCTTCATGCCAGTAACATAGAGCTATTGGATAACCTCGGCTGCAAAGAAGTAAGACAGCAATCTTCCTGTAGTTTTTTGCAAATAGACATGGGACAGCATGAGCTTCTGATGGTGTTACAGTCTTACAGAAAATATACTGTAATTTCTAACCAAATTCTGCATTAGATTTTAGGTATTTGGTCCATAAGAAAATCTGTAATCAAACACAAATACATTGCAAAATTGTTTGCAGTTTTGCAAAATGAATACCCTTTTTGGTTGCTCTGACCTTATCAAGTGATTTGAGAAAAATGAAACAAGACACTTAAGCTGTACTTGTGACCTTAGTTTTAAATATACAGTCCCACTCAGTCTTCATCAAAGCTTCACCTATTGCAACATTCAATATGCATTTTAATTGATGTTGATAGCACAAGATATATCAACTGAGAAACGGTTTTCTGCATTTGCCATTCAGTAATTTCTGCTCCTGTGAATGATATAAAACAGTATTAATAATTTAAAAATTGTAATGTTGTCTCATTTGATTAACACTTTGGATTTTTTTTTTTCAGTAGAAGCCTATGTGTAAACCTTTATTATTAACTTACTACTAATACTGACTAATACTGACTTTCCAGTGTGACTCATATTTTCCCTGGTTTCTCTCTTTTTCACTTTGCAGGTTAATGCAGTCAACTGTAACACTAGCTGGAAAGTGACTTTGTTCATGAAATTCAGCGATTACAGGGAAGACATTCTGAAAGGGGTGGGTTGCTATTAATTGCTCCTGTCTTACTCTTATTTACTAAGTAGATATCTTCATTCTCAAGTCTCGTGTTTGCTATTGTCATATATTAGGGAGATGTGGTGAGGTTGTTCCACGCTGAGCAGGAGAAGTTCCTCACATGCGATGAGTACAAAAAGCAGCAGCATGTTTTCCTCAGGACCACGCTGCGGCAGTCTGCTACCTCTGCCACCAGCTCCAAGGCTCTCTGGGAGGTCGAGGTGAGGAACACACACACATTCACACAATCTTTACAATCTTAGTTCAGAATAAGTTGGGGTGCTGTTTAAAATGTGGATTGAAACAGAACACAACCCATTACAAATCTCATGAAACTATATTTTATTCGCAGTTGACCATAAACAAATATTAGGTGTTGAAATAATTTTTTTTTTTTTTTTTTACCATTTCATAACAAAAACAACAGTTTATTTATTTTAGCAGCTTGACAGCTTTCCCCAGTGCATACTGTCATTATGTCCTTGGGCAAGACACTTCACCCACCTTGCCTTTATAAATGTGTTAGTGTGGTGGTCAGAAAGGTTGTAGATGCAGAATGGCTGCCGCGTCTCATCAGTCTGCCCCAGGGCAGCTATGGCGACAGAAGTAGCTCACCACCACTGAGTGTGACTGAGCAGAGAATGAATAATGCATCTAACTGCAAAGCAACTTTGATTGTCTAGAAAAGCTCTGTGTAAGACCAATGCATTATTATTATTTATGATCGTGGCAACACATAAAACATAAGACAGGGGCCAAAGCCCAGAAAGTGTTTCTAATAAAAATAGTGGTTTGAGGATTTTGCACCAAATTAAATTTCAGTGAAATGGCTGGCTATAAAAGGATAGATTTAGAAAGTCTCTATTATTAGTAGTGTATGCTAGTTTGTGATTTTATATATTTTTATATTATTTTATATATTTAATATATTTGAGAACTATTTCTTCACTATAACGACTTTCTTTTTCACTGTTGTAAATTTTACCTCATTCCTCTTAACCTGTTTGTCTGAAAATTATGTTCCTACATGTCTATTTGTTTTGTTGCCAGAACATTCTCCTGTTTCTTTTGCAGTTGTTGTTCAAACATTAGATCAGTGCAATAGTATAATTCCCATAGCACATAGAAATGTAATTCATTGAAATTGCTGACAGCTTTTATGTATTTATGTATGACTTGATGGAAAAATATTTTTCCTCTAAATCAGGAAGGCTGAACATAAAAAATATCAGGATCAATTCTTAAAAGAAAAAAAAACAAAACAAAAAAAAAACATTATAAACATGGCACAGATAGTTTAATATTGTCGTCTTCACAGGTTGTGCACTATGACCCCTGTAGAGGTGGAGCTGGACAGTGGAACAGTCTTTTCCGTTTCAAACACTTGGCAACTGGGAATTACCTCGCAGCTGAAGTGAGTTTTTTTTCCATCATTGCTCTTTGATGTATTTTTGTCCAGGCTTTATTGTTTAGAATAGAGATGCACTGTGCACACAATAAGTAAACCACTCCCCAGAACCCAGATATTCCTAAATATTTTGCATACAGCTAATTAATGTAACTACATTACATGTTACATTTAAAATGTTATGTTTTCTCTCTTATGTGACTTAACCCTCTAAGCGCCAAAGTCGCAGAATTGTGACAAGCAACGTTGCTAAAAATAACAGCCCTTACTTCCTATTAAAATGTAAAATTTTGTTTCTACTCTCTTCCTCTAGGTGTCAGACACCCAGGACTTAGTTTCTAGCCCAATAGAATCATATGTTGGTGTTCAAAATCTTTGAAAAAGACGTGCTCAAAGATGAGCGAGTCTCACGGGGAGTGGCGTGTCGGAGCGCCTCCGTGGAGTAGATTCCTCTACAGTTTTGAGAGAGGAAAAGGCGAAAGTAGCAAATAAAATGTACAGCAATGATAAAGCAGTAGCCTTGATAACTGCTGACTCTGATTCTGAGGGAGAACATCTACTTTTTGAACCAAGAGAGAGTGAAGAGAGCCGCAAAGGTGAATGTGCGAGCGAGGAGTGGTCTCCTGGTGGCGGCGCGAGTTATGCTCACAGTCACTGCACATGGCGTTTCTCCGTCACTCAGCACACTGTAGGTGACAGAGGCAGGCGTGCACTTAGTTACTCCGACCCTGGGAGTGAACGTGAGGTCGGGAAGATGTGCGCGCGGTGCTGTAGTTCCTCCCGCGACTTTCTCCCGTGGAGGCAGCACAGCACAGAGTCTCCGCAGCCGCAGTACCGAGAGTGAACTCGGGAACAGTGCAGTTTTGAGTGAAATAAATGTACACCAAGCACCCCCTGTTCATTCACGCACTTTTCCCCGCAGAAGAGGCAGAGGTGGGAGAAGAGAAAGGCGTGGGGAGAGGCAGGTGTTGCCGAGGGTGCGGTGGGAGCAGCGTGGCGAGTATAAACAGGACTAGCAACAGCACTGATGAGGCTGGGGTCATCTGAGAGAGGAGGAAGTTTATCAGGCGTGGATACAGCAGTTTGATGAACCTGCTGCCAGACCATGACAAACTTGCAGAATGCATTTCTCTTTCCTCACATTTTACTAGTTATGGGACATTAGAGGTTATAGTTATAGTTTACTAATGTTGGTTTAGAGTATACATGGTTTCTACTCATTTATTAATTGAAATTAATAAAATATATGCAGATTAGATGCCTATAATTACTACATTCATAAACTTTGGTTCATAACTGACATTTTTCTCATTTACAGTAAGACCCTATCTCTAATTATTTTTAAGCCACAGCCTTTTGAATATTTGATGTAAAAAAACTGTATTTTAGAGAGAAAAAAACCTGGCGCCCAAAGGGTTAAGTTTTCAATATAAATTCCCCATAATCCAAGGTTGAAATGTATTTCATGTTCTGTGCTGTAGGTGGCAGTGTTTCCACTAATAATGCTTCTGTGAGCCATGTTCCACAGTTGTGTAGTTTAGACCCTCAGTTTATAGTGATGATAAAGATAAAGCATGATAAAAATAAAACCAGCATTAGTTAATCAGTGTAGTCTCTGCAGTCTATGATGACAGTATTGTTTTGCAGATGAACCCTGAATTCAAAGATGACAAAGATGAGTCCAAAGGAGAGGTGAGTCATAAGCCACAGCAATATGTTTCAAATCATCTGCTGTTAAACTGCACTGATGACACAGTAGACATTGTAGACTAGCATATCAAATAGCCAAAATAAAAAGGTCTTGTGCTATAAACTGTTATATAACAGTTTAGTTTTTATCTTAAAAAGTATCTGTGCAACTTCAGTCTGCCTCACTCTTCGACTTTTTTTGGTTATGAAATATCCCTATAGTTTCTTAAACTCATAAAGTGCTTGTATACAGACAAATACTGAGAGAAAACTCTGCCAAAGTCTGAATCTATATCTAGACATTACTTAAAGCTCTTAGCCACCTTGCACATTTGTATTCTGCCAATGCAGGGAACATAGTCAGCCTCTCAGCCTCACACTTCCTTATGCACATGCTGAATTTCAGACACACAGGGGGCTCCTTACATAACGTCTGGGTGTGGGGGTGCCCTGCGAGAGGGGATGGAGGGAGGCAGACGTGCTGTCTGCTCAGCTCCACTCGCCTGTGCTAAGCTGGTGGGGTGACTCACCAGCGGCAAGAAGAGGGGAGTGGGAGGATGGAGAAGCTGAGGCGTGTAAGCAACTCTGGGGAGCTTCCCATTGACATGCACACAACAGTGGGAGAAATTAAGCCATGCCATTATCTGCTACATCTGCACAGAGCACTATACAAACCACCATACTGCAGTGTCTAACACGCCACAGAGACAAGCCACCACTCTCAGGCTACAATTCCCTGCAACTTGATACCTCATTAGTGTAAGAAGCTTTGACAGTGTACTTTCCTCACATCCTCACTTATGGTTTTAATCATTGGTTAGGCACATCTATCAGTCAGGTCTGCAATATAGACATTTGAGACATGGCTCGTACAGTCATCCTTTTGGCTGGAAACTTACTAATGAGACAAAATGATTGGAAGAAGCAGTATTGAGACTAGATAGTGTAATGAACTTTGTAGCTTTAAATTGTGGCCTTGTGCTATAGGCAGGTGACGCAAGTATGTTAGGAGTAAAGCTAGCATTTCCCTGATGGGCAAACTAAATCATGTGCACTTAAGTGAGCATAATAATGATGACTAAGAGTTACTCCCAATGACCAGTGCAGACATAAGACTGACGTTTAACTGGGAAAATAAAAATGCTAGATTAGATTTTTAAAGGCTGCTACAAAACTGGAATTGGTAAACTCTCTCTTGGATATAAAGTTTCTCAGTGTTTTAAGTAGGATACAACTGAATAGACATCAACTATGACAAATAATATACTTTATATTATGTTAGTTTTCTGTTCTCATTGCAAATGGTAAATAATAATAATAATAATAATAAGTGTTTTTCTTGTATGTGCACAGTCACAGCAGCATGAGACTGGCACTGTATACTCCAAGAGGAAGCACCAAGCGGCAGAAAAGATCGCTTTCACTCTGGTGTCTGTGCCTCATGGGAGTGACATCTCGTCCCTCTTCGAGCTGGACGCCACCACTCTGCAGCGGGCCGACTGTCTGGTGCCCAGGTCAGTCACTCGGATCGCGACAAAAGTGACAGTAAAGTGAAAAATAGATGGAAGCTTGTGTTGTATCTGCAGCAAAGATTATGCCAGCTTAGGTCAAAGCTTGTGTGTAAAAGTGTTTTATTCTGTATTCTTGTATGTTTTAATACTCTTGGTTAAAATTTCAACTTTGATGCTTATATTTTATGGTATTTTCCACAGGAACTCATATGTGAGACTTAGGCATCTGTGTACCAACACTTGGGTAACAAGCACTAATGTCCCAATTGATGCAGAAGAGGAGCGTCCGGTTATGCTTAAGGTAAATATTAATGCAAAGATAATTGCATATAATGTGTACTGTATTTTCCGCAGTATAAGGCGCTCCGGATTATAAGGCGCACTGTCATTGAATGGTCTATTTTCGAACATTTTTCACATATAAAGCGCTCCAGACTAAAAGGCGTTAACGTTATAACAAAATACAACACAATACACTAACTTTTTCAGTTCATTCCTCATCCACAAATCCCTTAAATTCTTCATCTTCAGTGTCTGAGTTAAACAGTTGGGCGATTACGGCAACATTATGGTGAAGCACAGTATGTATTACTCCGCGATGCTCCTGACTACGGTAGCTGTAAATAAATTCATATATAAGGCGCACTGTCGTTTTTTGAGAAGATTGAAGGCTTTTAAGTGTGCCCTATAGTGCGGAAAATACGGTAACGTAAAATAAATAAGTGAACAGTGGCAGTAGTTCTGCTTCACAGGAGATTGTGGGTTCAATTCCCAGGCCACCACTCTCTCTGTGTGGAGTTTGCATATTCTTGTTGCTGTGGGTTCTCTCCAGCTTCCTCACATCTTCCAAAGGCATGCATATGTTTGGTGAACTGATAAATCTGAATTGCCCCTATTGAATGATTGAAAGAGTGAAAGAAAGTGAAAGATTGGTTGTTTGTTGGTCAATGAATGTCTTGGCCCTTTGTCTAACTGGCCAGGTCCAGAGTGTACCCCGCATATTGGTTTATTGTTTTATTGTTTTATTAGGATGCCCATTAGCTGCCTATTTAATGACCTCTAGTCTTCCTGCGGCCCGCACATAAAGTGCTTAGGCCAATAGTTACTGTGATAGGCTCCTGCTAATTTAGTGTATGATTTATTTGTTTTTACTTGTCTTTCTTGTTGCAGATTGGTACATGTCCCACCAAAGAAGACAAAGAGGCCTTCGCCATTGTGTCTGTCGCCCGCTCCGAGGTCAGAGACTTGGATTTTGCCAATGACGCTAACAAAGTCTTGGAATCCACTGTGAAGAAGCTTCAGTATGGCAACATCGCTCAGAATGAAAGGAGGTGTGCAAGAGGAGACGGACATGAGGCCAAAGATGAGTCAAATTGAGTGCATATGTTATTATGTAATAATATGTTATTTTTGCTTTTTAGGTTTGTTACTAAGCTTTTGGAGGACCTGGTTTTCTTTGTATGTGTGGTGCCCAATAACGGTCAGGACGTCCTGTCCGTGGTCACCTCTACACCCAACCGAGAGAGACAGAAACTGATGAGAGAGCAGAACATCCTTGAGCAGGTCAGCAGAGGCACAAATACAATTAAAAAACACAAAAAATGTATTCAGACTAATTGGTCAATCACCACAGATTACCCCATTTCTGTCTATATATTATAGTGCTTAGTAAGTTGGCCTATATAATCCTATTTCTCTATGCCTCCAGATCTTTGGCATTCTCAAGGCTCCATTCACAGACAAGGGTGATGGCCCGATGCTGCGGTTGGAGGATTTGGGGGACCAGCGCTATGCTCACTTCAAGTACATGCTGCGTCTGTGCTACAGGATTCTCCGCCACTCCCAACAGGACTATCGCAAAAACCAGGCATGTTGTTCTCTGATGATAATTAAGTTTAAGGAAAAATATTTTCTTCAAAAGTCAATTTTTATATTGAAATATTCAAGGATTTTAGATTCATAGTTGTAATGAGTAACCAAAGTACTAAAATGCTAATGTATATAATGTAACCAAATATGACACAATAGATATGCAGGATATTACATAGATAACATTGTTGAATTCTGCAGTAACAATATAACTAATGATACAGTATTTGGCATTGCAAGAATCTGTTCAAACTTCACTTAAACTTTATATCTTTATATAATTCATTGCAGTTCAATTTTTGCTTTGCATAAGTGGATATAATATTCTATATCTCCTTAGGGAGAGAAAAAAGTTGTATTAAAATAATGATTTAAGACTCCGCATTCAAATATGCAAAGTTCAAATGTCTGAAACATAGAATACTTTATTATTGCAAATAAACAAGTTCTTTACACCAATGTTTCCAAACCCGGGCTCTGCGACCCCCTGGGGGTGGGGGCACCAGAGGGGGTCCACAGAGCTCGCTCTGTTTTGAGGTTTTCAAAATGATATTTGTGCAAATTCAGTTCTAAAAATTCCACAACCCTATTGGCAAACAAATGGAATAGGAACAAAATATACTACTGCTGATTAATTAAAAAAATATTATGTCTGTAACTAATCAGTTTATGCTTCTGATGCGTTAGTGAGGGCTGGGTTAGGACTGGGGGCGCTCGGCTTGTCTTGGACACAAGCGGGGGCGCTTCAAGGAAAAAAGGTTGGAAACCACTGCTTTACACTATAGAGATTATGACTGATATTAGAATAATTATAAATGGATGTGATATATTGTGTAGGCCTTGTGACTGTGATTTTGTATCATGTTAGAGTCCAATCTTTTCACTTTTATACCAAGTGTTTATCACATTTTTGTTACTTCTAGGAGTATATTGCCAAGAAGTTCTCAATCATGCAGTCTCAGATTGGGTATGAGATCCTTGCTGAGGACACAATCACAGCTCTGCTACACAACAACCGCAAACTGCTGGAAAAACACATCACAGCCAGAGAGATTGAGACCTTTGTGAACCTGCTGCGACGCAACAGAGAGCCTAGGTGAGACAAGCACGCCTCCAATCAGACCACTAACGCTTTATACTTTCACAGGAAGCAAGCTTGTATACTTGAGCGCTGTTACCCTACAGTAAAATGCCATAAATTATAATTTTGGACTACTGCAATTGTTCTGGGTTTAGTTTATTATATACACTTTCAATGTACTCAACAACATATGCCTTCATAAAATTAATACTTATGGAAAGCCATAATCTAGAAATCAGAGTTTTTATATTAATTCATTTTTAGCTCCAATGAATCATTATGAGGTACATTTTATCATTGGCGTATTACTTAGACATATACAGTGGCAGGCAGACAACCACTCATTCATTCAATTTTGGCCAACTTTCTTATTAATTGATGTATTTACATGGTGGGAGGGAGTATGAAGAGAACCCACAGTAGCATAGGGAAGACAATTTAAGAGGCTGAGGCTGCAGTGCTAACCACTCTACCACAGTGCTCTTACACACTTACTTATTGTGTTTACATGTTAAAACTTGGGTACCTGTAGTTGCTGTACATGTTTATGCCATGTGTTTGTTTCAGATTCCTGGATTATCTTTCGGATCTATGTGTGTCCAATAAGACTGCCATACCAGTCACACAAGAGCTTATCTGTAAATTTATGCTGAACCCCACCAACGCAGATATCCTTATCCAGACCAAGTGAGTCACGTCCTACACTATCTATATTTAAAGCTTCCCGGTTGATCCTGTCACATATCATTCGTTCATTTTTAAACCGCCAAATATTATCCACAGTGTGCTGATTCCTCCGGTGTGCATGTTGTGAAATTAATACATGTGTTCCCAGCAGCACTCTGTCTGTGACAGAATGTAATGTGTGCAGCTTGCCTGACTGATTCTGGTTTCTCCTCCTCAGACTAATCTCTAACACAGAGACCACCCTGGAGTCCTCCATGCTGCAGGAGGAGGTGGAGGAGGAGGAGGTCTGGTTGTACTGGATTGACAGCCACAAGGAGCCTCATGGCAAATCCATCCGACACTTGGCCCAAGATGCTAAGGGCAGCCACAAAATGGATGTGGACATCATCACCTACTACAGGTGACTGCTGCAATGTGACCATTACATCATCTGGTGACAAGACAGTGATGGAAAGCTTAAATCTGGCTTTTTTGGTTAAATCTTAAATGTGGTTGGTTTATTTTAATGTTGAATACTTAAAGACCACTGTCAGTAAAGTTTATATGCATTCAAATCATTCCATCATAAATGCAAAGTGTATACTATGGCCAACACATTTTGAGTTAGTGTGAAGGGTTTTCCTACAGTGGTCTTACAAGACAGCCTCATGAGTATTTGTTGAACCACAATTTGTCTTCAAATGAGCTGTTACTTTTTCCATTTCAAGATACTGTCAATGAATTTGAAACTATTTTAGTATTTTTCACTCTATATTATAACATAGTGTACATATATGTATAAAATAATAATTCCTGTATATATTTGAATTTCTTGTTGGGCCTGTAGGTATCAGCTGAACCTATTTGCTCAGATGTGCCTGGACCGTCAGTATCTGGCCATAAACCAGATCTCCAGTCAGCTCCCTGTAGATCTCATCCTCCGCTGCATGTTCGATGACTGTCTACCTTACAACCTGCGGGCGTCTTTCTGCCGCCTCATGCTGCACATGCATGTGGACCGTGACCCACAAGAGTCTGTGGTGCCTGTGCGCTACGCTCGCCTCTGGACTGAGATTCCTTCTGAAATCACCATCCATGAGTATGTTCCTCACTGCCATAGTGTACTCTGTCATTTAGATGGCGATGATTTTATTATGCTTTCTTTTTGCAGTTTTGAATATGAGTCAACTGATACCACACGGGAAGAGATGAAGAGGAAGTTTTCTCCTATTATGGAGTTTGTGGAAGAATATCTCAAAGATGTGGTCAGCCAACCATTTCCATTTGGGGACAAAGACAAGAATGAACTCACACTCGAGGTAAAAAAGTGAATGTTCAAGTATTTTCTTCTGAAAGTTGTACTGACATTTTAGCTTTTCTAACCAGGACGTTCTGTGTGTGACCTGTCTCCTGTAGGTGGTCAATTTGGCTCGTAACTTGGTTTACTTTGGCTTCTATAGTTTTAGCGAACTTCTCCGTCTCACACGCACCCTGCTGGCTATATTGGATATTGTTCAGCACCCACTCACCTTCATGAACAAGCTCAACAAGAGCCCTGAGGCTGGTGAGGTGCTTTTTTTTTTACAGACTAGGAAAAAAGTTTCGAATTTGTAGATGGTATTATTTTTGGTACTGCAATTTAAAATATACTAGTATGTTATATTCTGTCTCATATGCTTGACCAAATAGGCATGACTAATTATGATTCATTGCAGTTGACCTAAATGTGCAAAGTGTGCAAAAACAGGATGTGATCATGTTTTTTAGGCAACAATGTCCTCCGCACTATCCATGGTGTGGGAGAGATGATGACTCAGATGGTGATGAGTCGAGGGGTGCCTCACAGCCTGCCTGACACCCCTACCTCCCTAAGATATGGCAAAGGGCACTTTGTACCTGACTCTGAGGACGTCATGGTCATGGACACTAAGCTAAAGATCATAGAAATCCTACAAGTAGGTCCATAAGATGAAAATAGATCATTCATCTTCTTCTGACTTTATATTCCCTCATAAAAAAAAAAAAATACCTGGAGTTGTGATTGTTTCATTCATGTCTGTTTGAGTAATCCTGTAGTCTCTGGCACTGAGTTTCTGAGGCCTAAGAACACTTGGTTCCTTAAACCCCACCTCTCTTACAAACCCTCGCCCACTCCAGGAAGCGCTAACCAATCAACAAGCCCTCTACATTCAGTCTGCTCTCATTCATTTATTCAAAACAGTTTACAGCTCTATTTCCATTGATTTATCACAGCTCTTTTTCATTTTGCGGTAAAATGGCTTCATACATAAAGTTTAAGGAAGTGAAGTGCTTTTTTTTCACTGATTATGTTCAAAAGACAACAGTACTGCACTCTGCTGCCCTCTACTGGTCTCTTTACCTATTTCTTTATGGCAACAGTAGACTAGAAAGTAGAGAGTAAAACATTCTCTAGTCACATAGTGTTTTAAAAAGTTATAAAATGTGCAATTCTGTTCTAGAGCTGACAAAAAATTGGTTTAAAAATATGAATAAAAGCGTAATAATATCCCCTTTAATAGTGTGTGGTTATTACACAAGTTTTACCCAGCCTTCTCATTTTTTATGTTTATTTTTGACCTTATATTTTTGCTTGCTTCATTTCCAGTTCATCTTAAGTGTGAGGTTGGATTACAGGATAACTTACTTACTGTCCATCTACAAGAAAGAATTTGTAGACAAGAACATGACCGAAAACTTTTTCATACGTAAGTCCCCTCATAACATAAAAGCCTGAAGATGAAGTATTTGCATTGGTAGTATATATATATATATATGACATTTTCATACTTTCTTGCTCATCTACAGCGTCAGAACCGGACATAGATGAGATTGCCACCCGAGCTGAGAGCATGTTTGCTGGAAGGTAAGGGCAGAACATTTTACAACGAGAATTTAGCTGTATTGTGTGTGTCTGCATGGATAAACAGTTTTTTTGTGTATGATTTCAGCTCAGAGTTGTGTGCGGTGGAGCTGGATGATGAAGGGGGTCGGACATTTTTGAGAGTTTTAATTCATCTGATCATGCAAGATTACCCCCCGCTTGTGTCTGGCTCACTTCAGCTCATCTTCAAACACTTCAGCCAGCGAGCCGAGGTGCTGCAAGCCTTCAAACAGGTAGACTCACAGCTACTATTCTGGAGCACTTGATATTCAGTCAGTGTGGCTAAAGCTGTTTTGTGGGTTAAGTGAATTTTGCCATGAGTAAAGTAATTTGGGTGCTTCTTCAAAGGGCCAAACAGGGATTGTTGTAATGGGCCCGACTAAGAGCTTTCTCACTTGGATTGTAGAGAAGCTGAGAGTTGACAACTGGTGCACCAAGGCTTAATGGCAGATATTTGCTTTAACACATTTGTTCTTATAATGTCCTGATGTCTGGTTTATTTCTGGTTCTCTGTGTGTTGGTGTGGATCCCAGGTCCAACTGTTAGTGTCGGAGCAGGACGTAGAGAACTACAAGCAGATCAAGGCTGACCTGGACCAGCTCCGTCTGACTGTGGAGAAGTCAGAGCTGTGGGTGGAGAAGACCGGAGACCTGGGGGTGAGACAGGGCAAAGAGCAGAACATGGAGGTGAGACAGCATCATTAAATGGCTGCAGTATAAAGATGTTTACATAACAAGGGCAAAACAAATATCTTGTCTTTAAGATCACAAACATGCTGTAAGTCAGTCTAAACAGGCCACAACAGAAAATGTAATGCTTTGTAACTGTTAATTGTTTTTGTTATAAACATGTATTTTTCACCTGTTTTATAGCTCATGTATTTAGCTTAAGTCATTTTCTACCATAACAGGAGGTTGTTCTGAGCCCAGTACAGGATGGGGATCATAAACCACAGATTGACAGCAACAAAGCAAACAACTACAACATAGTCAAAGAGGTGAGCTTATATACACAATAATGATGTTATTTTTGGTAGCATGAAGATAATGTGTGTGTGTGTGTCATCTGTAGATCCTCCTGCGTCTGAGTAAGCTGTGTTATCCCAGTAAGAAGAGCCGAGTGCAGCAGCAGAGACTGCTGAAAAACATGGGTGCCCACACTGTGGTGTTGGACCTGCTGCAGATCCCTTATGAGAAGGTGAGTGCCGTTAGGTGACTCATGTCTAAAACCTTGTATAACATGATGTTGGTGTGACTTAATTGCTCTTTGATTTTTTTTTCACAGACTGATGAAAAAATGAATGAAATTATGACACTGGCTCATACATTTCTGCAGAACTTCTGTCGAGGGAACCCCCAGAACCAAGTTCTGTTACATAAGCACTTAAACCTTTTCCTCACTCCCGGGGTATGCATGCCTTATTACAGATTAAGCTTAGTCTAAATTAATGTAATTGTAATGAGAGAGTGCTTTGAAATGGGACCAAACCATTTTCAATAGAAATAACCAGCTTCATAGTAGAAAGTATAAAAGCATAACAAATATTTTTTGTTATTTCCTAGTTGCTGGAAGCTGAGACAATGCGTCATATTTTTATGAACAACTATCAGCTTTGTCATGAGATCAGTGAGCGTGTCGTTCATCATTTTGTCCACTCTATTGAAACACATGGACGACATGTTCAATACCTTAGGTTTCTGCAGACCATTGTCAGAGCTGATGGCAAGTTTGTGAAGAAATGCCAAGATAAAGTCATGACCGAGGTGAGAGTTATTCGCCTTAGATACTGCATATCCAATCCATCAACTTCATTCTGTCACTTTTGTTACAAAGTCATATGTGTTTGAGACTCCCTGATGTATTTTTGTGTCTGTCCTGTATATCCAGCTGGTAAATGGAGGTGAGGATGTGCTGGTCTTCTACAATGATCGTTCGTCATTTCCGGTGCTGCTGCAGATGATGGGCTGTGAGCGTGAGCGAACTGATGAAGATGGAGCTCTGGCTTATCACATTACTCTGGTGGAGCTTTTGGCTGGCTGCACTGAGGGCAAGAATGTCTACACTGAACTCAAATGCCACTCTCTGCTTCCTTTGGATGACATTGTCAAAGTTGTTACTGATGTGCAGTGCATTCCAGAAGTAAATATGTGATACATTTTATTTAGAAACAGCCTCATTTACTAAAATAGAAGTTTTTAAATTTTGTTTTTCTTTGTCAGGTGAAAACTGCATATGTGAACTTTGTCAATCACTGTTATGTGGATACTGAAGTAGAGATGAAGGAGATCTACACGTCCAATCATATTTGGAAACTATTTGACAACTTTCTGGTGGACATGTCCAGTGTAAGGCTCTGTCACACAGAACATCCACATGAATGACTTATCCAATTATGATGAGGCAGAGAGCATGTCAAAATATATGAAGGTCTCTCTGCTGCCAAGCTAAATTTGTTCAGTGTGCATGAATGGTAGAGCAGGTATGTGGGTGATGTTCAGTTTCCTCCCTGTTTTTCCAGGTGTGCAACAGCACAACAGACCGTAACCATGCCGATCAAGCCCTGGAGAAGTATGTGACAGAGACAGTGATGGCCATTGTCAAGGGTTTCTTTAGCTCGCCTTTTTCTGTCAACCACTCCAACCTACAGGTATTGTTTTTCTCCTCTGACTAGCAGGTGAAATGTGCACACAGAGCAACCCTCATTCACAGCACATCCATATCTAACTTTACTGTTGAAATATGACAGCAGAATGCTTCCTTCACTGCACCGTCGCCTGGGATTGTCATGTTTCATGGCAGACATTTGTACATCGATCAGATGTTTCTGTACTAAATGTTTACTATCAGAGATGATGTTGAATAGCTCCCATCTGGATAGTATTTTTGTACTTTACCATTTTGAAACAGTTTTTCTGTCTTCTGTCGTCTTTACACAGACAAACCAGTCTGTCTTTATCAAGCTGCTCCAGTCTGCCTTCAGACTCTACAACTGCACCTGGATCACCTCAGCTCAGAAGACAAATATTGAAAGCTGCATCAAAACGCTAGCAGATGTTGGTAAGAGCTGTGGCTGTAATAGAGCTTCTGTGTTTACATTTATTCTTTACCCCAAAAGATTACAAGCACAATACCAAAAATTCTAACACCAAGTCAGTGCTCATGATCCTTCATGTGTATTCAATTCTTCAGCTAAGGCGCGTGCCATAGCCATTCCAGTGGACTTGGACAGCCAGGTCAACACTTTGTCTCTTAAGGTCCATACCAACATGGTGCACCGAGCGGCCAAGGACTGGAGAATCTCTGCGCGCAATCGACCCCGCAAGGAGCCCCTGGGTGGCCCTGACTATAGGAATATTATTGAAAAACTTCAGGTACACTTCAAAATAATAACATCCACACACCAATCTAACAGCAGTGAAAGTCAAATGTGTGTTTCTTTGTGGCTACAGGGCGTTGTGTCCTGTCTGGAGGAGCAGTTCAGTCCTAAGGTCCAGGCGGAGTTCTCTGTGCTGGTGGACGTCCTGCACAGCCCCGAGCTGTTGTTCCCAGAGCCGGCCCGGGTACGCTGTGAGAGCGGCGCTTTCATGTCCAAGTAAGTCATGGCACAAGCTCAAAACTATTTAAGTTTTAATAATTGTATGTATTTAATCCTTTCATACCTTCATTAATAAGCACACAATATGAAGAGGGAATTTACTTTTATGTGCACTAGGGGAGCCATTGAGGCATACTCAAACTATTTCATGTTTGTGGAAAAATAAACAGCTTTAATATTATCTAAGCCAAGATAACTGATGACTTTTTGTGGTGTAATTCTTCGTATCAACTGTGAAACTATTCTAAAGTAAAGCAACACCAATTAAAGTAATACTGTTTTTTGTTGTTGGTTATTCCACCCTGCTCCCATTTGTAATAATTTTGCCAATGTGAAAACATATAAAAAGATATAAAAATGTGTCTTTATATGTGCTTTTATATCAAAATAAATTATCTCTAAACATATCTAGTTTATGCAAGTACAAGACATTCAAGTTGTACTTAGTAATCCCTTAAAACAGCATATTAGTACTATCGTAATATCTCCTGTTCATAATAAATTGATGGCTAAAGTTTTCAATTTTGTTATCAAGCTAATTAGTAATATTAATGCATTAGCACTACATGGCTGTATGTGACCAGCATTTTCTTCTATATTTTTTCAGGCTGATCAAACACACCAAGAAGCTCATGGAGAAAGAGGAGAAGCTGTGCATAAAGATTCTGCAGACACTGAGGGAAATGCTGGACAAAAAGGAACTCTTTCAGGAGTCTGTGAGTGTTTGAACCCAGAAATCAGTCTCAATCGGATTTCCCAGCCTTTTCATCAAACCAAACTAAGTGGCTAATACTAGTGTCATTAAAAGCTGTGTTTTAAGCCCAGTATTCCAGTTGTCGCATCAGCATTGCTGTAGCCATTGTTTTCTCGCAGGTCTGTCGGCCCAGAGCCCAGACTGCCTCATCACTATGCTGTGGGCCTTTCAGTGTTACATAAGGCAGCGAGGCACTTGAGGACACTCTCACACTGAGTGAGAGAATAGGAGGAAGGGAAGGAAGGAGCATGAGGAGGAGGAGGAATGGGGGGAACGCACTGAACAAACAAATCAATACTGCAGCAAGTGGGGGGGGGGGGGTGCACAGTCTGTCTCTCAGTGCACCCCCTCACAGCCAGAGTCCCGGAGAGTGAATGACAAGAATGGCTAGTGGGGAGTGAGTGAACGAGGTGGCTGCCTGCACATATTTGTGCACACCAGGGCTAGCTCGTGGGGCAAAGAAGTCAGTTTTGTTTGGAAAGTTTTGGTGAGTTGACTCCAGCTGTGTGATGGAGGAGGTGATATAAATATACTTTGTATGCAGTTCACACTTCATAAAATGTACTCTTCGGAAAAAAACTAAACTTTTTTATATGAACACAAATCATATCATAATTAAAAAGAATTCTATTGTTTGACCATTGGACAATTCTCTCTAGACTTTGTCTAGTACACAACAGGCAGTATCATGGACACCTATGGAGTCAGACTTCTTCATAAATAGTTTCCCCCGATTTGTGTTTGCATCATTCATCCAAGCTGCAGATGATTCAACAGATGTGTGAATCAACATCAGAGGAGTTCAAAGTTGAAAAACAATGTCTGTTTTAAAAAGTGGCTTGGCAGACAGTGTGCTAACGATATGTGAAATGTCAGTCTGTGTAGGTGTGCAGGAGCGCATATGAGTGTGCACAAGTGCGTATTTGTGGCCTCTCTGTCATATCTGCGTAGCCCTGAGCGTGGAGCTGCTGCCTCACTGCACAGAGGCGCCAGAGCCAGGGAGCAAACCACTGATGGAAATAATGAGAGAGGAAGCAGCAGACAGACAAAAAAACGAGTGACAGCATCGGCAGCAGAGGTTGGTGGCTCCCCTGGGGTGCAGCAAGTGGGCGGAGGCAGTGAGAGAAAGAGGAGGTGAGGGAGGGGCGGCCATGTGAGGAGCCATGTGAGCGCACAGCAGAAAAAGTGGGCAGCGATGGCAGAGCGAGGGATTGGAGAGGAGCGGAGTCTGCTCAGTCCATGAGGAGAGAGGGCAGGGGGTGCGCTTACGTAACAGGCTGCAGTGGCTGAGCCAGCGTCACGTGGACCATCACGTTCTCTCTCTCCTCTGTCGGCTCACTGCCTCTCGCTCCTCTGCTGCCCCCTCCTCTGCTTTGTCTCGCTCTATCACACTCTGCCTGTCTGCCTGACTTATTCTCTCCCTCTCCTCTGAACTTGTACCCGGCCTTGCTCGGGGTTTGGCTGGGTCATGCCAGGAACTCTGTACTCCTACTGTAAAGAGAAGAATGAGTTTCTAATGCTTACTGATGAATTGTAAAGGCAGGTTTACATACTTGCTGAAGTGGTTAGAGTATATAAATGAAATGGAAACTTAAAAAAGTAACAATTGCATTTTATATATTTTGTAAGTTTGCACACTTACTAAAAGTTGTTGCCATAATGTGTAGTCATTTATATTACTAAAGAATAGGTGTTATATACATTTTATTATTTTTAAGATGATTTTTGACTTTCACTCATGAAAACACAGGTTACTGCTGTTGTTCTTATTACCAATAGCTTAAGGCACTATCATATGACATTTAATTATTCGTACTTGTTTATACAAAATATGGTTATGTAATATTCCACACTTTCTCTGCCTCTATTTCTTTCTTTCCTCGGTGTATTTCACACTCTTCTCATGCTCACCATGTCTGTGTCTATCTCTCGCTCCTGTCCCATCCATCTCCTCTTCTATTTCTTTCTCCCTTGCCAAGTTTCACACCACCTGCCTGAGGCAAAGCAGATTTACAGATTATCACCCTCTCGATACTAAGCACGTCACATGCACACATGTAGACAGGAGCATTGCTCATAAGCAGTATACCCATTGTCACGTATGTCCCACTGTGAGAACATCAAGTGTTTTCCCATTGACAGACTAGTGGCACAAAGCAGGTTTATTCCTATGGAGCAAGCCTCATAGACAAACTATAAACTTCACATCTATCCAATGGTATATTGTATTTAAGTTTCAGTTACTTAGAAAGCTAAAGTTTTGCCTTAAATAGCCTTTTATTAACCAATCTTTATATAAGTCCTTTATTAATTTGCTTTTGAGCTAAAAGGATTTTCTCCTTTCCTGTCTGGCTCACTCTCTCCAGTCAGGTGTCTTAGTGTTATGTATTGGTTTCCATGACGATGAGGTATTGGCACATGTTGTTTGTCTGTCTGGCCAGGCTCTGACTGACCTCATGAGTTCTGTGTATTCTATGTAGACATGTTAAAGGCTAAAATCAACATAGGGTAAGAAGTCATCAGGCCCGGCAAAGTAACTGATAACCGATAACTGATAAAGAAAGTCTGAGTGTTGGGCTGCATCGCGTAACTCATAAACTGCGATGAATGAGATGAATTGTGATGGTCAACAGTAGTTAGCCACAGTTCACAGCATATTATTTGGATCGAAGAGTTTGTGAGTTGGATCATTTGTGCTCAGCGGGGCACATGACATGCAAACAGGAAGGATTGCATTGGTAGTGAGACTGATCGCTTGTAGCTTTTAGATTCTGCTGACGTTATGGGGAGCAGTGATGTGCCAGTGTAGGAGCATAGATACATATGATGAGATATTACCAACACATGTAAAAAATATATCTAATATTTTTGAGTGTGTGTAAATTGTAAATATTTCTGTTCTGTTTTGATGGTCATTGCTTCTACCATATTTCCTGAATTTAAGAGTTTTTGTAGGTTATGCAACAGAAAATATACATAGGTTACTACCGTCTGGCCCTTAAGTCCCCCAGTGAGTTACCTTTTGTTACCAAGGCAACTCAACAGCAAAAATTGCTATAAATCTTCTGTTGAGGCTGCAAATGGTTAAATGTGGATAATTTGTGTAGACAAGCATAATTGCTTCCAAACCCAAGCACACAAATATTATGTAATGAGGCAAAGGAAAAAGTCACAATAGTATATTCAGTTGTAAAGAATAGACACTTTACAGCCCCCCAGGTGAGATTCAAAACAACAATTGCATATTTTTATATATAAAGACTTATTTTGTTTATCTTTTCCATCACAGAGTTATCCTAATCACAAAATCACTGCCTAAGTAACAATGTTAGTGAATCACATGTAACACTTCCACACTGAATGTCCCATAGCTAACAGTTGGCCTTTTGCTCAGTATTTGTTTACCAGTCTTGTATTTCACTGAAGCACTCCCAGCAATTGCTCTCACATGCAGCCTTAATTTGTTTTGCTGATGTGCTTGTTTGTTGAGTAAAAGCATTTTATTTGCTGTAAAATTGCATCTTAAAAACATTGTAAATAGCGGCACGTGATTGAAAGGATCAGGTACAGCTGACTTTTGCCTGTATGTTATGCCGCAGGACAGGTCATGCTTGCTTTAATTATAGATTTTATATTAGGATGTTTGGATAAACACCTTTACCTGGTTGAAAAGTGTGCTCTTCTTCAACTTGGTAAATTATTGTACTACGTTCTCTTTGTCGTAGCTTTTTCCGGGAACTGTGCACTACATTAGTGCAGAAAAACTAAATTATTTGTTATCTTAATCTTATTTCACACAATTATAATTTTTTTTTTTTACAAAAACAAGATCCCTTGTCACTGCCAGTGTGTATTTCCTGGAACATTATATTTCTGTGTTTGCGAGGCCTCTTATTAGGCTCCAAAGCTATTCCTTCCTCTTCCATTCCCTGAAGGACTCCCTAGACATTGTTAGATAACACAGTCTGTTTATAGATCTTACTGATTTACCCATTTGATTTAAGTGCCATGGGAACACGACAATAGAAGAGGATAAAGTTTTACTCTGGGAATGCATTGAACACTGTGGCTGACATAAGCTTTAGCTGATGGTCAACTCTAGTGCTATTTGGTCTGGGGGGAAAAGCGCCTGTCTGCTGTCAGCTGAGTTCTTTCAGGTTTACTGTGGGAGTGACACGACAGCTAATAGACTCGCCTGATGTGAACTCAGTTTGGACAGGACTCCCTCTACTGTGCTGAGTCTCTGTCTTTTCTGTCCTTGTGTGACCCCAGCAGCTGAAGCCCCTCTCCTTCAGGCACTGTCAGTCTGGTTTACGGCCAGTTCTGCCTTCTCTGACCAGTTAAAGGAGCATGGGGCATTTTGCCATTGTCTTTCTCTCAGTGTGCTCCATGGAGCAGACAGCAGTGAGCTGTGAGGTTGATGTGGGGACCGGCAGCTCATCCCAGCTTGGACCTGAGCCGCAGTGTGGCGTGCCGCTGCACATTTTAAACCAGCTCACTCGTCTGCTTTATGCTAGCTTTTGTTTGTTCCTCTGCTCCCTGTCTCACCTCCCCTCCTACCACCTTCACTTCTGTCAGTTCTTCTACCTCTATTTCTTGTGGCTCTTACATCACCTGACTGGAGTTTTTCTCGTCAGTGCAGCAGCTAACAGATGAGTCAGGCTGGGCAGACTCTGCCCCATCACCATGTCATCCCCCTCTTCTCCATCCCACTGCCGTATTAACTCTCTGCACACTTGGCATGCTGCCTACGTCACTCAAAAGAGAGGTGAACGAGTATATGTCACCTGAAGACAACTTTGCCATTGGAGTGCACTTTCCACTAGTCTTCAGTCTGTCATTACTCAATCAGCATCCAATAAAAGTATTATCTGTGCACACTGTAGGGTAGAGTTTGTTTATGCATGTTAGCGCACTCTGTGGTGTAGAAGTGAAAGGCTGGCTGAATGGATTCTCACCTTTGTTTGAAGGCTTTTGCATGTGTGCGTTTGTGTGTCTTTGAGCAGCGGCTCCAGCAGACAGTGGAGTCATACAAGTGTCTCTGTTGACTGCAGATGAGATGGAGTGTTTACTGACACAGGGAGCATCAGCTACACGTGCTCCTCGTATCTCTGCTCCACTGCTTTTGGTCACAGACTGGACCAGAGCACTGTGCTGTATTACCTAAGTATCATCAGTCTTAAATGGAGTTGGTCGTTGTTTAATATAGTGTAACACTTCCCAGTGTGCGCTTTCCCTTTGCTCTATTACTTTTTACACTCCTCGTAATTCTCTAGGTTAATAAAAACAACAATAGAAAATTACTTTTCATATTACATATTACATATACATAGTGTATATATGCATATGTTGAGTAGTCAGTATGACAATCAAGACATACAGGCTACTGTATGATAAGCTAAAACTGTGGTGCATTACTTCTAAAAATGAAATAAACTCACTATCATCTGCAAAGCTTATAAAACATTGACAAAGCTATAAATTACAAACCAGTGACTTATTGTTTATTTGCTTCAAACAGACATTTTTTGTCTAATTATAGTCTGTTTAAGTCTTCAAAAGTGGAACTTCAGATTTTTCTACTACTATCACATTCCCATCTGAGTTTCATCACTGATTAATGTTTAAAGGTTTCTACAGAAATCACAGGTGACTTTTAAAGCCCATTCAGATCTTTACATCATTCTTTTATGCATGCTTGTTTTGATTATCTATTCTTTCTTCCATTTAGTCGATCAATAGTAACGGTGCTGAGAGGACAAAACAAACAAGGCTATTCGTGTTGAGGTTGCTATAGTAACAGATGCTTACCTCATCCATCCATACAGTTGTGCTACTATATAATCCATGCAGTCTCTCTCTCTCTCTCTCGCTGATTCCTCCCATTGCTTCCTTTGATAAAATGACTGTGCGGTGCAGTGTCACCTGTCAGTCATGTTGACAACACTTTAAGGGAATTATCTCCAGAAAAGCTTTTATCTCACTTCTGCGCATCTGCATCAAGTGCCACAAAATGTTTGTGAGAGACACAAAGAAAAAACATTTTATTTTTGTGTCTAAAAGCATTGTAATACATTGCTCCTTGTGTTTACTGTATAAAAAGGATGACACTTTGTATTGCTCTCGCTTGGTACAGTCCTCACAGTTACATGAAAGCCTCATTAATCTCTTCATACGTCTACTGCAAGTGGCATATTGTAATCTCATAAAATACAAAAGATAGTGTTATGTGGCAATACTGACTGAAATAGTATGGATCAAGGTTTTGCCTCAAAGGTTAGCGATTAACACATGATTAACTTAAATCATTCTTTATTATCTTTGACCTTTTTGCAATGTGACGGATGGACTGAGTGACTAAGAGCAGGATGTAGTCAGAGATCAGGTGTTTTTAGATTAATGTGAGTCAGTTCATTGTTACACTGGACAGGACATAAACATGGCATGGGTATCCTAACAGGCATTATAAAAAAGGATTACAGCGTGTATTGTGCAGTTATTGTGTATAAAGTCAAATTAGTAGTGTGAAAGATGTTCAGTATAAACATAAATTAATAAGTTCAACACATTTCCTTTCTGTAATTTAATTTTCCACTAGTTGACAAGACCTTGCAAGGCCAGTTTATTTTAGATTTATATTTTGCCCATAAAATAGTACATTTGTACTTAATTCATTTGTACTAAACTTTTGCTTATAGGGATAGTGTTATTGACTTAATATCTTGCTCATCCATATTCCTCATTCCATATTACTTGTTACCACAACATTAGTTTTACCATCTTTTATTTTTTGCAAAGATGCTAAAACTATAATTTTCCCAGACCCTTGTATCGCTACAGCTCTCTCAGACTGTGATATGGATTTAACATAGTGATTTGTGTCTCCACAGGGAAATGAGTTAAGAAAGATTCTCCTCACACGCTACTTCGGAAATCAAAAGCTTCTCTCCAAGACAGAGCTTGGGAGTGGAAACAGCTCATCTGGTGGCTTTGTCAAGCCGTCATCCGGAGGTACTGAGAACCTTAAATAAACCCAGTAGACTCTGCAATGAGTTCTTAGTGCTAAAAGTATCGGCTACCAACATGACAGTGCTCCACGTCTAAAGAGAAGTTTGTTTGACAACTGCTGGCAGATACCAACTTATGCAATTCAGAAGACCCACATGTACCGACATACAGTATTTTTATCTAGACACTGGGAATGGTCGTTTTTAAATGCTCCTAGTAAAATTTGTATGCTACATTTGGGTAGACTTTTTATTTCCATCATGTAATGTGTGCAGGGGCTTCTCCTTTGATGGACTCAGACAAACCAAGCAGCACTGTGATAGAGATCCAGTGTTTGCTAGATAACGTTGGGGCCTCAGAGCTGGTGATCGACTTAATTGTCAGCACCAAGAACGATCGTGTGTTTGAGGAGAGCATCCTTCTGGGCATCGCACTTCTCCAGGGGGGAAACACTCAGATTCAGGTGCCTGGACCCTTAAACCTTTTTATTCACTCCTTTGTAAACATTGTAAACACATAAATACAGTTGTAACATTGATTGAGACATTATTTCCTATGCAGATTTCATTTTACAACCAACTCCACAAGCAGAAGCAATCTGAGCTCTTCTTCAAAGTTTTCTATGACCGCATGCGGGTGGCACAGCAAGAGATCCGAGCCACTGTGTCTGTCAACATGTTTGAGCTTAGCTGCAGGAAGAGAGACGATGACAGTGACGGAGGCGGAAGCAGTCGGTTCAAGAAAGGTAACAGTGAGTAATGGCGCGTTTTCACCTATCTTTGCTCACACACCGTGGCTCCTTGGCCTCAATCCTAAGTGAGGCTTGAAGGCTCCTGTCTAGAACATTCAGTAAAAGTCTCTGTCAAAGTGAAGCAGAAAGTCTGGTTTATTTTGTCTGACCTGACTGGACAGTAATGTCAGAGATGAGCATTTTGAAGTGACAGTGAGTCATTGGGTCATCCTCAGTCCTTGTAGCACTCCTATAGAAACAGTCTTTTGAGTGAGTGAAAAACTACAGGCTTACATGTAAAATTGTAATCTTTTCTAATTTACAGTATGTGTGGTCCTTAAGTTCCCTTTGGCCTTGGATTTAAACAATAGGGAAGTTAAAATCCAGAGTGATCTGTCTCTCTGCTGACCTCTGTGCAGGCTCTGTTTCCAGTCTGTGCGGTCACATGTCAGACGGTATCAAAGGGCTATTGTGTCAGGATTGGTGTTTTTATACTTGAGAACCCCCACAAAGACGTTTTTGATTGCCTTAATTTTGATGAATTTATGCCCAGTAGGTAACCATTTATCTCTAATCCAGCCAAAAGGGGTCACAAGCCTAAGTACTTTTTTTGCTGGTCCCAAGCCCAGATAAAGGCAGAGTGTGTCAAGAAGGACATCCGGCGAAAAACCTATACCAAAAAAATGTTAATGATACTAATGAAAGATAATGAGAATAAATAACAAAAAAATAATAAACAACAAAATTATTGATGGTTACATATCCGTAACTGTTGTTGACAACACAAATTGACTTAACTTTGAAGTTCCAATGAAAAAGACTCTTTTAACACAGACCCATGGGCAGTATTATTCAACTCTTAGATTCAGTACTTTGTGGAGCATGCTTTTAATTTTATAACTTTATAACAAAATTATGGGGTAGTTGCTCCCAAGCTTCTTGCACCTCTTGACTCAAAACTTTGCCCATTTTTCACCTGCAAAAGCCTCTGGATCAGTGATGTTTGATGGCCTCTGAGCTGCATATGCCTTTTTAAAATCCCACCCCAAGATTTTAAATGGGATTTAAATCTGGAGACTGAGAAGGCCACGCCAGGATGTTCAGGATCCTTTTGTGTTTATGAAAAATCTTTAAATGATAAAAACATTAAAATCTTTTTGGTGTCTAATTTTTCCCATTGCAACTGTATATATGCAATTCATCAGCGTGACCTCCATACTGAATTTGTAGAGATGGATGGAGGCAGTTGATTGTTTTTGGCCCTAGTGAAAAAAATAGCAGCTAAAAGAAAAAAAGTAAAAGTTAACCATGTGTCTCTGTATGTGTGCTGTTTTCCAGGTAAAGAGCCTGGCCTTCATATGAGGGATGACATGCGCGGTCAGCTAAAAGAGGCCTCCTCTGTGACCTCTAAGGCCTTCTGCTCCTATAGGAAGGAGCTGGACCCGGATATGGAAGGCCTGGGTCAGAACAGCGAGGTGGTTGGAGCTGAGGAGCTTTTAGAGGAAACCCAAATGAGTCCCTCTATTGCAATAATGAAACCTATTCTACGTTACCTCCAGCTGCTTTGTGAAAACCACAATTCAGAGCTGCAGGTATTATCGCCATCTGTTTGTCATCATTTGAACACACATAAATCACCCTGCTTAAATTACACTTTATCTTTATTTAAATCCTGGATCTAGAACTTTCTGCGAAACCAGAATAACAAGACCAACTACAACCTGGTGTGTGAGACTCTTCAGTTTTTGGACTGTATCTGTGGAAGCACTACTGGAGGACTGGGCCTTTTGGGGCTTTATATAAATGAGAGTAATGTTGACCTGGTTCGACAAACTCTGGAAACAATCACTGAGTACTGCCAAGGGCCCTGCCATGAAAACCAGGTAAGTCTTTGATTTATGTGCGATAGTCCCAAACCTATACCTACCTATACTACTAGGGTAAAAGCAATGGCAATAGTATGTCCTCCTCTGTTACCATAGGTTCATTCTGGGTACTTCAGAGAATTCAGGACTCCAAAGTGTCCATTGTAAATAAATGTGAGAGTGAATGGTTGTCAGTCAGTGTAAAGCATTTTTACATATGTTGACCCTGTGACTAACTGGCCATTGTCTAGGACAGCCTTTCCCAAAGTCAATCAGACAATTCAAACTGGGTGTGGAAATTATGGATGAAGTTTGGCAGGAATGCTTTAAAACAGTCTTCAGTAGTTCTATAAATGCCAGGCATAATCTGATCCAATTCAAAGTTGCGTATAGGTGACATCTTTCTCCTACCGAATTGAAAGAAATTTATAAGGATGTTTCAGCTCTCTGTGTTAAATGTTCAAGGGACCAAAGAACATTATGTCACCTTTTCTTTGAATGCCCAAATTTACAACTTTTTTGGAATCATTTGTTTGATTTCCTCACCAAAGTTATTGGCAGAGATGTCCCATGTATTCCCCTTACAGCATTGTTTGGGGTGACTGAACCAGGTTGGACAAGGGATAAGGAAGAGAAGCAGATCTGGTCATTGATTACACTCTTGGCCAGGAAAGTGATACTGCTTTGTTGGAAGTCTGATAACCGTCCTACTTTTGAACTGTGGCTGAGAGAATTTGGAATGTGCTCCATATGGAGAAAATCAGATTTATTCTGTCAAACTGTGAAAAGTGATTTATGTACAGTTTATTTCTTTTGCATATAGTGTATACTGTACCACCACTTATTGTTGATGCTCTGTTGTGTTCACTTCCTTGTGTTTTCTCTTTCAAGGAGGGTGGGTGTCATGAGTGTGATTCCCTGTTGTTAAAATTATAAAACCAATAAAAATAAAATAAATAAATAAATAAAAATTCAGACGATCCAATGCGGACACCCAACAATTAAACAATAATATATTAAAAAGTCTGTTATGTTTTTCTCCATACATTTGTATAAAAAAAAATATAAATAATACAGACAGTTGGTTAAAAATTGCTTCATGGTGATATTTTCAAATATGTTTTTTATTGTAATTTATTTCACTAGGGGGCCTCGGACCCCACTTTAGGAAACACCGGTCTAAGGACCATAGTTTCTTGGGTAGACTACAGCAACCTGCAAAATGATTAATATGCGTGATGTGGCCAGTGTACTCCTTGTGCCAGTCCCATCCCTGGATCAGTGGGGAGGGTTGCATCAGGAAGGGCATCTGGCATAAAACCTATGCCAAATAAAAAAGTCCTATGGCCACCCCAGAAGAGAAATGCTGAAAAACTATTTTTTTAATCTCTATTTTTTGTTTATTTTTTATTTTTTTAATTCTGGGTTTTGTTTGAATGTGTTTATTTCAGATATCATTCACTAACAACAGTCTTCTTACCCCACCAGTCATGTATAGCCAAGCATGAGTCCAATGGCATAGACATCATTATAGCACTAATTGTGAACTCCATAAACCCACTGGGAAAGAATCGTCTGGACCTGGTGCTGGAGCTCAAGGTAAGTGCTGCTTAGAGAGCATTACAGACTGCCTACTGTGACCTGCAGCAATTAGTATAGCTCTGCTTACACCATACACATTGAAGCATTAAGGCATAGATGATTGGATGGCAGTTATAGCCCTCTCTGGATCTACCCTATTAAGGTTGATTACAACATTCATTTCAAATTCATTTCATTCATGTAAAAGACGCTCAAAGGAAAAACAAGCCAAATGTATCACCTGTGCTCATCACTATACCGTTATTATTTCATCTCCGTTTAATATATCTTTTTTTTGAAAAGTGTAAAAAGCTGATTGGCTTATCCCTTTGTCATAGAACAATGCCTCCAAACTCTTACTGGCTATCATGGAAAGCCGCCATGACAGTGAAAACGCAGAGAAGATACTCTACAAGATGAGACCCACTGAACTGGTAAGTATGGCTGCACAATATATCACAAATTCAATTCAAAATCAGCTATTGCAGTATTGCTAGGATGTGCTGTATAAATGACATACATGAAATACAGTAAGTGGCCTATCACAGCCTTTAACTCAGTTGTCTAAATAAAAAAGTTGGTGACTCCTGTGAAACTAGCATAGGTTAGTCCAGAGCTTTTTGTATTTTTATATCTTTATCAGTGAAACAGTCACACAGTCACAGGATTTTTATGCCGGAAACCCTTCCTGTTGCAA
Source organism: Bostrychus sinensis (assembly GCA_020698575.1). NCBI lineage: Eukaryota > Metazoa > Chordata > Actinopteri > Gobiiformes > Eleotridae > Bostrychus > Bostrychus sinensis. The sequence continues at coordinate 27,646,947 of CM036251.1, read as the reverse complement.
CCAGCCATATATTCTGACTGGAGTAGGCAATGTAGGCGAAGTGTCTTGCCCAGGGACACAACATGCACCCTCTGGTTGGTGGGCGTACGTTTACCCTACTGTTAAGTTTTTTTTTTTTTCCAATAATGTATTTATTTTTACTACAACAACAATCATATTGAAAATCTATTTATTTTATAATCGTATACTGTGTGTTTTAGTGTTTTTGCCATATTTGTGAGATTGTGTATGAGGCACATGTGGTCTAATGTGTTGTAATGTCTCTGCTATAGGTGGATGTCATGAAGGAAGCCTATACACAAGGGCTGGAGAGTGAAGAGGAGGAGGACAGCGTGGCAGACATGATCAAACCCAGAGATGTGGGACACAATATTTATATCCTTGCCCATCAGGTAAAATAGCTTTGCTCTATGTATTTGACTGATGCTATGTGGAAATTATGCTAATCAGTAGTTAAGTAGGCAGGATCATGGATACATCATGGTGAGTATCACAGAGGTAATGAAGAAGAGACTGTGACTAAATATGCATATTTTACAACTTTTTATTTTCTGTAAGCCAAGTGTAAAATTGCGTATTGTTATCTGACGAATAATTCAAGTGTGGTTGGTTTACCAGAAATTCTGCAATTTTTGCACAGGGCCCCCAGCCATTTCATAAGAACAAGTATTTTCTCAGAATCCATTACATCAACACATATTTTCAAATTTACAAGATGTTGCTACGTACAAAATATTTTTAGGCCTTTTTCAGCTTTATTAAACAGTGCAATTGAGAAGTAACAGGGGCAAGGAGACACATTCAGCAAACGGTCAGAGTTCAGACTCGAACCCATGATGCTGAGGCAGGCTGTAGTTACCATGTATATGCACCGCAGCTCCACCAACTGAGCTATACCATGGCTACTTACAAGATAAATTAATTGACTTATGGTAACTTATGGTATTTATACCATGGTACAACAAAGCGCATAGCAAATATGACACAGTACAAGGATATTATGTTAATCACAATTTTTTTTTATATGCTGAATTGTGGATGCATTATTAGTCAGAATAAGTATGTTTATAGCAGATTGTGAATGAATGTCTCAAATAAAGTATTATCATCATGACTGGATTCACCATTATTTAGCTGAGAGTTATTTTTCAAAAGGGAAAAAAAATAAAATATATACACGTCTTGGCACTGTAGGGTGTCTAATGATAAGTTGCTTTGTTTTCCCTCTGATTTTTGTTTGTTTGTATGAGACTGTTAAAAAGGAGCATTTTGAACTTGCTCCTGTTTTGGCACAGTATGAACTACAAAGACAAGTAATTAGATGTTGTTTTACCCTAGTTGGCCAGGCACAATAAGATCCTGCAGCAGAGCCTGAGACCAGGGTCAGGGTCTGGGTTAACGGCTGACCTGGACAACGAGAAGGACGATGCCCTTCATCACTACGCCAATCACACCGCACAAATAGAGGTACAACCAAAACATGTATTCTTACCTTATTAATTCATAAAACTACTAGCTACAGCGGTGTTAAAAGGTTCCTCTGAATATATTTATTCTGCAGATTGTGCGCCATGATCGGACCATGGAGCAGATTGTGTTCCCGGTGCCTAATATCTGCGAGTATCTCACCGAGGAGTCCAAAGTGCGCGTGTTCACCACCACCGAGAGAGATGACCAGGGCAGCAAGGTTAACGACTTCTTCCAGCAGTTTGACGACCTCTACAATGAGATGAGGTGGCAGAAAAAGATTCGCAGTAAGTCTTCACTTTCTGACTCCCAGTGCTTGGGAAATAATGATGGTGCCAGCAGGCTGCAGGATGGTAAATCATGATTATCATCCCGAGTGTGTGGTTATTGTTATTTCCTGTATAAGTGGATGGACATGTAGTGTTTTTGTGTGTGTGTGTGTGCTGAGTTTGTATGCCAGTGCTTATATTTTGCTGTTGTGTACTCAGAAAATAAGGCGCTGTTCTGGTTCTCGCGCCACATCTCACTCTGGGGGAGCATCTCTTTCTACCTGGCTTTCCTGCTCAATGTGGTTGTGGCCGTTTTCTACCCCTTTGGTGATGATGAAGATGAGGGTGAGAATTTTCAAATCATACACATATAATACACAATAGTGGCAGTAGCTCAGTAGGCTGACACATTCGCCAACTAACAAGAAGGTTGGCGATTCGATCCCCACTACCATCACTGCATACTGCCGTTGTGTCCTTGGGCAAGACACTTCACCCACCTTGCCTGTATCATTGTGTTCATGTGATTGACAGAATGACAGCCAGTTTTCCGTCAGTCTGCTCCAGGGCAGCTGTGGCTACAGAGGTAGTTTACCACCACCGAATGTGACTGAGGAGTGAATGAATAATAAACTAATGTAAAGCTAACCCTAATCTAATCTACAATATATTATGAAGCAACACTTGGTAACTTATAACCTTAAAATACAAAAGGTGCAGGGCCTAAAATATAATAAAATAAAATAAATCATATGCATAATACAGAAACACATTTTTTTCTTCCTAGAATTCATTACGTCAACACAAATTTGCACAAAAGTTTGGTACTTTTCTTAAAATATATGAAAAAATAATAAATCGCATTTTTCCAATTTAATATACTGTATTTATGACATGGTACTACAAGGCATATTTCTGACACACTTGCATCTTTCCTGGTTGTGTTTACACTGGCTCCATTAGGAGACTGCTTTTTCAAATTGGATGTATGCTGTCTTCTACTGTAGGAAATAAGTTACCTATCCCTCAGTATCTCATGGACACAAAACACTAACTACTGCAACTTTCACATTGTGTTTGTATTTATAAGACAGTGTGTTTTTCCAAGTTTAGATACCTCTTATTAGTCGATTATTCATCAGGAAAATGTCACAATTTTTCTGCAGGCACTTTGTCCCCACTTTGGAACATCCTGCTGTGGGTGGCGCTGGGGGTCTTCACCACACTACTTCCAGTGTTACCCAAACCATGGGGCATCCTTTTCTTCCTGATTTCACTCATACTCAGAGCCATCTATACAATGGGCCTTGGACCAGCTCTGTTACTGCTGGGTACTGTCAATGTGAGTGTAGAAAATGTAATGCAATTAAACAAAGAAATTGATGTTTATTTAACATTAGGCTATTTTTTTTCTTTAAGCTCTTCAACAAGTTGGTGTTTCTTGTAAGCTTTGTTGGCAATCAAGGGACATTCACTCGTGGATACAAAGCGGTTGTAATGGATAAGCTGTTCGTCTACCATTTGGCCTATGCGCTCATCTGTGTCCTGGGCCTCTTTGTGCATGAGTTTTTCTACAGCTTTTTGGTAAGAATTTTAAACTTGTAGATATTGTTGAGGTCTGCACATTTTGAGTGAGAAGATACAGTGTGAGGATGTTCCGTGGAGTTTAATTAGGTGACAATTCTCTTCCCAGTTGTTCGACCTGGTGATCCGTGAGGAGACGCTGCTCAACGTGATCAAGAGTGTGACAAGAAATGGCCGTTCCATTATCCTGACTGCTATTCTGGCCATCTTTTTAGTCTACTTCTTCTCAATCATTGGCTTCTTGTTCTTCAAGCACGACTTCCGCATGGAGGTGGACCGCCTTTCTCCATCAGGTACTAGAACCAAGCCACGCTATATGATTTTATAATTTTTATGTTCAAGTGCTTTCAGAGTGAATGGTAAATCATAGAAAATGGAAATTGAGTTGGGAAGGTTTAAGCCTCCAAAATCTTCATCTTGGACTTCTTTTCTATTCCTCCTTAAATAACAGTGCATTACTGTAGTCCCCCAAATTTCACATCTCTTTGTTAAAAATTGACATGTTCATAGTCAAAGAAAATCAGTGTGTGCCTAGTGTCAGTGTCACATTGCTGCTACACAACCAATACAGAATTTCTTTACCATCATGTCTGAGTGAGGATTTAAAAATCTTAGTGTTTGGGCCAAGCTTATGATGATCTCCTAAGTAAAGACTGATTTAAAGTAGTTTTTCACCTCCAATACTTCAACGTTGAAAAGTACTTAGGATTTAAAATTGCACTAAAGGAGGAAAACATGTAGCTATGCTAATATTGTAATAACTTTAAGACTTACAATACTTACATTTTTAATAACTAAAAGACACTAATTGTTTTCAATGATTATATTGATGGTAGTTATTAACTATTATTTTGTTACACTGCAATAGGATTAAAGGTTCTAATTATTAATATTTTATTTTACACAGTTATATTATTGTTTAACTAGCAGTGGTGATTGCTCCACAATGGATTTGACCACTTCACTTTAGCATTATGTTTTTTAATTTATTGTGCTTCAGTGGTTCACTTTAGATTACTCTAAGCAAGTGTATGTAAACTTGAGTCTATTGGCATACATATCTATTATACATAAATATTTTTTTTAAAGTGTGGATGACGTCTCTTAGCATGTAATCAAACATTTAGACAAGTTACTTCAGAGATTACCATTTCAGATCCTCCCATATGGTTGCTGTTTATTTTTATTCTTTCCATTGTTAGAGCCGAGCTGACAGTATATGTACATACAGAGGCAGTCATGCTTTGAAAACACCGTGCAGTGTGGGCGTGTTAATGAGCTCCGGTGGTCAGAGAGACAACCTGCTAGCACATGTGCACCTGTTGCATAACCTGGTGGCCGCTTCATCCTGTGTTTTTTCTGAATCGAGCGCTGCAGACACAGCAGAGCCGTGGTGGCTTATGTAACCAGCCGGGCTCACGCCTGTCTGTTGGCTCTGGGGTGAGCTCACAGTCAACTTCAGGGAGGATGAGAGCTTCTGTAGTGCTGGTACCTTGACCCTGGAGCTCCTCCTTTGTGCACTGGACAAACCTTGTGCCTCTTGTCCCTTAAAGGCCCACTACTTGAGTTTTTGAGACCAAGAAATAGTTCAAGCTTCTTTGCTTCTCTTTTTTTCCTGTTTCATTTTTCCTTTTCTTCTGCTGTTTTGTGGTGTAAGCATTTGGAGCCAGTGCTGGATTTGTTTTCTTTCCAGTTGGACTTGCCATCGCCTTTACTTTAGTGTATAAAGACATGCATGAGCTTGGCCTCAACCAGTGTTTTGATTCAAATGGGACCATCCCCCTTTCTGAGATTGTGATTAGTCAAAAAATTCAGTCACTGCTTTAGTTCCCCCTTTTACAAAAACACATTATAATAAAGTCCAGATGAGGTCTCAGAGTCTCATTTCTTCAGAGATGACTTCTGTGATGCTGTGCTATTGTCTGAAAATGTGTTTTTCCTGAAATACTAGTGAAAAAACCTTTAACCCCAATCCTCTCAGGAAAGACTTTTCAAATACACAGTCCCAGATAGCATAGCGTTACCTTCACATCACAATCAAAATTTCTGCCAATACATGAAGGATATGTATATTCACATTTTCTGTAAGACACGATTCCCCAGCATCTACAGCTACAACACTCTGTTTACATAATGTCTTATTATGTTAACTTTTCACCCATTTTAGCGAGGCTTATTGTAGCTAACAGGATTGTAATTTCTTCTTCTTTTCACATGGCTTTTTCCTTCCGGGGCTGCCACAGAAAATCTTCTGCCTCCTAGTGTGCTGTGTATTAATTTAGCATATGTTTGCCCTTCCTGATTCATCACTGATCTGATCATCCAGGTTTCGCACCAGCACAAAGAGAATACTGGCTTGTGATGGCTGTAATAACAAGATCATAAATTAACTGAGTTTTATTCTGCTGTCATTATTATATATCAAGTTAATGCTTCTCTTTTTTACTTTTAGAGAGAAGAGATCTGTTGAGTAACAATGGACTTACAAACACATGTACGAAAGATAGCTGCCCTAGTTCTGGTAAGAGCTTCATTGAAAATTTCAGAATTAAAGACTTTGCCACCCTCCTTCCATTATAAGGCCACTATTGAGTTGATTCAAGTTTGAATTATTCTTTCTAACACAACGTGGGTGTGACCTTTCCTGCTGTGGTCAGTTCCTCATAGGTTACTCAGACTCTCACATGCTACACATACAGGTAATCATAGTGTTTCTCACACGCACAAAGAAACTTGATGAGGCAGAGGAGTGACTCACTCTGGTGTTTGTTCTCCTGCGTCTGCACGGATCACCTGCACTATAGGGGCACGCACGTGATCGCATAATTCACCTGCCATCTCTCCCAGGACTCATGCTGCTTGACATTTAAAATTCACAATGTACAGTATGTATAGAACCATTCTCAGGTCATGTTTACGATATTTTTAAAGGGGTGAGTCAACAATATAACATGATTTCTTTCTTTTTATTTCCTAGAACATGATAATATTTTTGTATAAAAATGATTCACCCACATGTTTTTCAGCCAGTTAAAGGTGCAGTCTGTGTAGAATGCAGTTCCAAATCTATACTAGATAGTTTAGATTACAACTGTTGCTCATTTGTGCGTATGGCAACATTATGTTTTTGCATATGGGTTTGTTTTCACATTATCTGACCCACAGAGCATCAGGACACCCCTTGTTACCATTAAAGTTTCTTTGTTATATATACAAGAACAATTCTGTGCTATTAAAACAATAAGTATCACAAACTGTGGCCATTTTGGGAGTTTTAAACAGCCTATCTCACATATATGTTGGTGCCTCTGTAGTGAAGTTAATGAAGAGGATCCTTTCTGAGATTTTTAACTAGGATTTTTTACTACACAACAAAGTGACCACCAGTGGAAGTGGTGTTAGGGCCCAGGACTGCATTAAGGCGGAACTTAGTAACTTAATCGCTGTTTCTGCCTCATTTTCCTCTATGGAGTTTATATATGGAGTAAAGCATTTTTCTGCCATTTGGCCGCTCTGCCATTACGAAAACAAAGAAATAAAACCATTGCTACTGTGTTGTTTGACTAATCGTGATGTGCCACTTTCTCGTAAGACTTTCTTGACACCTGATCAGCGACGCTCATACTTGGAAGTGTCGTTTTTGGCCCAAAGGCGGCAGGGGCAGATGCAGGGCTCTTTATTCACTCCACAACAACTCATTTAACCTCCACACTGACTCTGAAACTGTTTATTTAAGGCAAATGGGCATACAGCCCTGTCCACACCAGTTCTTTACACCAGCGGTGGTAATGCCTTTTGAGAAATGGTGTGTCTCTATAAACAAGCCAAATAAAAAAAGTCCTGATGATGATTATAAATTTAGAAACAAAATCAATTTAGTTTATTAAAGCTCTATAAGTGTCCCTTATGAGTGTTCAACTTAGAATCATGGGGATGCTTTTCTTACCGCAGTGCTCACTTTGTCCACTCTGGGCACAGAGGTGGAATAGAAACTATTGCCTCCTTTTACTGTTTATTTTAAATGCAAGTACTGGTAATCTGAGGCTCATTTTTACTATTCAAAATAATGTTATAGCATGTGAAAAACAAAAGTCTGCTAACGATATCTTAAGCATTCTATATGCTGTATGTACTGTATCTCATTGTTTCATTCTCATGTGGTTCTGTATGTTTTTTTTCTTCCAGACGAGGATGACGGGATAGAGCGAGTATGTGATACTCTGCTCATGTGTATCATCACTGTGTTGAACCAGGGCCTTCGTAACGGAGGGGGAGTGGGGGACATGCTCAGGAGACCCTCCAAAGAGGTCAGAGGTCACAGACTAGTTTTTATTAGGCCTACATTTTCTGTGTTTTGTCTGTGTCTGACCTCTTGCTGGCCACTGCAGGAGCCACTGTTTGCAGCCCGAGTGGTGTACGACCTCCTGTTTTTCTTCGTGGTCATCATTATCGTTCTCAACCTCATCTTTGGTGTCATCATCGATACTTTCGCCGACTTAAGGAGTGAGAAGCAGAGGAAGGAGGAGATTCTGAAAACAACCTGCTTTATCTGTGGTGTGTATGACTAAATAATAATAATGTTATGCAGAGGTGGAAGAAGTTTGTCAAATTTGTTTGTCAAACTAGTGCTTTTGCTACTACTACTGCTGCTATTACTTCCACTGTCCCTGTCACTCCAGCTGAAGACAAAGGACTCCTAATGACCTGAAACTACTGAGCCTCTTTTAAGACTTCTGAACCAAAATAATTTAGTTTCCGGTCTAAAACTCCATCTTCCTAGGATTATATAAACCAGCTCTCTTACCAGTTCAATTTCAGAATTGAGAAAGCTTCTTGGATAAGAGGTGAAATGGCTTCTACTTTGAAGTCCAGATTAATTCTTTTTAACTTTTTGTTGTAATTCATTCAATTGGATGAGTGAGAGTCTTTATAGACATACTACCACTAAGATGAAAACTTACAATACGTACAATTTTTTTTTTTTTTAATCTTCTGATGTTTATGAAATGTACATTATTGTTGATGAGTGGTGTGATGTTTCCTAGGCTTGGAAAGGGACAAATTTGACAACAAGACTGTGTCGTTTGAGGAACATATCAAATTTGAACACAACATGTGGCACTACCTCTACTTCCTGGTTTTGGTGAGGGTCAAGGATCCGACCGAGTACACTGGCCCCGAGAGCTATGTCGCTCAAATGATAGCAGTAAGTGAATGTTTTTATCTCTTCTCAAATTATGTTCACGTTTGTTTTGAAATCAAATATAGGAATACTGATTTAACATGGCAGACAAGAAAAACTAAATGCTGAAAATCATGCCTAACATATTCTTATTATTCTGTCAACATGTGGGCCAACAAATACACCCGTTCAAAATCCTAATTTGTGCACTGTTGGCAAGTTCTAGCCGACAGAATACAGATGATGTTACTGCTACTTGCAGTCTCCGTCTTTCTCCTCAGACTTGCACAGTGGCGAGTCTCTCTAGCAGACGAGCGATCGAAAAATGAGCCTGAGCCTCTAGGCCTGTGCCAGGCATCCCAATTTATTCTCTCTCTCCTCACTGCTGAGGAGAGATGACTCTTTGTGCTCAGGTAGTCTTCATTTTGCTGAGTTTCAACCCTGCTGGGACACAGTACGGCTAAATAGTAATTAAACCCGGTCCAGCCCTATTATCATCAATGCACCAACTCGCTCACTGACTCACAAGAACAAGAAGTTGAGGGATGTAAGGGCAACTAAAGGTGTAGCCGTTAGGTTAATGGATTCAAATGAAGCCTCGGAGCACAATAGCACATTTCGTGATTAACATTCAACCATGATGGGCATAAGAATAGACCCATTAAAATGACCAATTTGCATAACGAATGGGTAACAGGCATTGAATTAATATGCGTTGGCAGGTCTTCTAGCAGGTTGCTTCTGTGATGCCAATCCAGGTATGGGCTAATGAAGTAAAGAATTTATATGATAGGCCTCACAGGAGGTTAACACAATCCCACACAAGCTTATTTCTGACAAAAAAGTACTTAGAATGTGAAATGTGTTAATGTCTTCGAAGTCTATCAACTGATTTCCATTCATTAATTTTTAACACTCATCCTATTACTGGACACTGAGGGCTAGAGCCTATCCCAGCTGCTTTGAGGAAGGGTACACCTTCAATAATTGCCCATTAATTGCAGGACACACACTGGCAAATTATTCACTCTCATACTATACAGTTACCAATTTACTTATGCAGGTCTTTGGATGGTGGAGGAAAGCTAGAATGCTTAATGGATCTACTTGTACGACCAAAAATTGTATTTAAAAAAATTATAACTTTTCTATCCGAGCTAGTCAATCCCATCTGCTCTGAGGCAGGTTAACTACTCACAAAATACTGTCATACTATTTATACAATTAATAGCCACCCATTCACTTACACAGTAAATGTATGTCTTGAGACGGTGGAGAGAAGTACCCAGGCTAATCCAATTTGTTTACATTATTTGTAGCATAGTTTTCAGTGAAATGTAACAACAGTTTCTATTCTAAGTTAAATATATTTTTTGAGAACTTGCATAATCTTAGACATGTCAACAGAGAGACCAAAACATGACAACGGAGGAGTTACATCACTGTAGCATAATTGTTGTTTACCTAATCAATATACAGTTCAATAAACAGAGAAGGGCACTAACATGAGGTTGAAAGCACTGCAGCTTGACAAGTCACAATAAACACAACTTAAGTGAATAAAAGTACACAAAAAAAAAAGAAAACAAACTTACTTAAAACACACTAAGGTGATTCATTCAAGAATTTGTTTAAACCTAGTCTCTCACAACAATATTTTTTTTCATAACAGAGAAGTTATTCATTGACATGTAATAGACCATTGCCAGTTTTGGTTTAATGAATTGATGTGTTTTTGTGTAAGAATAAAAGCAATTCCACATTTTAAAACACTGCTTTTTTTCAATAATCATACAAAAATAGTACACATTTTTGGTGTAACAGATCACTACGCCACCATACTGCATGTGTCCGCTCCGAGAGTAATTAAACCACTGCCTCCTGCTTGCTACAGTGATTTTGTTCCTTGCCTCTTTTGTCTCAGGGCTAAAGGCTAGGCATGATTGTCACAAAGGAGTCTATGTCGGGACAAATACCAAAAATAGCTGATAATGGGTTAGGACAGGTAACTCTACTACCATGCTACTTATCTAAGACCTTTCTCAAGATAAGCAGTAAAAATCAACTGCAATGAATTTAGCAAGTGAAGCATTAAAGTTGAGAAGTTGTACAATACAGTCACCAACATTTGCTCCTACATCATCATCCTCTTCATTTATCTGTGCTTGCAACGGGCACAGGTAACTATGTGACTGGAGTGTGGGGCCCTTATAAAATTGGTATTTGTAGACCTAGACTTAAAAGACTCGGTCATGGCCCAAACTATCACGTACCATAATTCCTTTGTCACATTAATACAGTGCTGTGTAAAAGACATAAAAAGGAACATAGAAAGGTGTATCAATTTTACAAAAACACACAAAATTGGAAGAAAAAGTAGAAAAGTCTAAACAAGAAGCACTTGGAGAGTGTAGACTTCTGCCAAAGCATTGGTCCTATCTTGCAACCATTGCTCAGTATTGTACAGTAGTTAACCTTCCCGCACCACTTTTGTCATAGCAAGAGACCCACATAGAGTGTTGGATAGAACTGAGTAGTAGTACTGGTTCTAGTTTTTTTGTTTAGGTTTTACAGCTAAGAGTTCATTTTTCAGAGTTTCAGAATCCTCTCTGGGAACTCCTTGCTGAAACCTGATGACACTGTCCTCACACTCACAATGGGTCCATGTGCTTTACTGATGTAGACTGATACAGGTCCTGACAAAGGGCTGGTGTAGGGTTACCTGTGTTGTACATGTGGATGCTAATGTTTTTGTGCGTAGAATTATGACAGCGAGGCCCAGCAGGTAGTGTGGCAGCCACAAGGCTGTTACATAACCCATCTCAAGTGGCCTGCTAATAGCTCTGCCTTGTATGGCACGTGCTGTCCTGTCCTTTCTCTCTTTCACGCAACACTACACACATGACACGTTGTCTGCTCTCCCCCGAGTCTGAGGGCAGGGAGGGCAAAGGTCACATGCGTGGTATCAAAGGGTCTAGCGCATCTGATAAGGGGCATTCACAGTAGTATTTACCAGGTCTGTGAAATGTGTTTTTAGTTCACCACTGAGACTTATCTTGTAGTTGCTGGTTGTGAGTGAAGTGTAAATGCTTGGTCAAAGTACAGTAAGCATAATATTGTAAGTTTATTTGAGTAGTTCAGTCAATCCATAGCACAGTATATAACAGTACACACAGAGTGAAATATTTCAGTTTATTTTAATTGTGATGCAGCTTACATTTAAAAGTCCCCTGTTATGCTTAATTGTTTTTGAGCTTTTAACCATGTTATAATGTTGTGTGCACTGCAAAAATCATACATAGTAGAATAGTATAGTTTGGAATATTAGTTTGTTTCATTCACACGTGTGAAATGTGAAAACATGTGAATGTGTGGTCCTGGATAAGCGGAAGAAGATGGATGGACGGATGGATGCATGGCTACAGTAAATCATCTGCCTCCTAGTGTGCAGTGATATGCATATTGATTTGGCAGGTGTTACATCAGATGCCCTTCCTTGGGACCTGGATTAAAAACCAAATCTCAGTATTCCATAAATTTACAAAATTACTTAATTTGACATGATCATCATAATAATCACAATTAAAATAAATCAATTCTTGAAATATTTCACTCTGTGGGTTCTAAATTTGTATGGCTTTGACTCATTTTTCCACAGTATTCTCATTTATTGACATCTGCCTGTGTACTAAAAAAATACATTCAATGCACCCAATAAGCTATTTCTTTAAATGCCAAATGAAAACCTGTTTGTGTTTTAGTGAAATTACTTAAAGATAAAAGCCTCTAAATTCTCCAATTCAAAGCAGTCAAAAATACTTATAGTTAATGACCCATTCTTCTACAGTTAGTCTAAATTTATTACTCATTTATGCAAATCAACTTTAGATTCAAAAAGTCATCTCAGGTTCTTTTTCCACTTTCATTCTTTTATTTCTGACCGTAGGTCTAAGTAATGCATTTAGGTACTTAACAGTGGGAGGGTTCACGCTGGTTACAAATCGTTTAAGATTTTAACTGTGTATAAAGTTTTTTTTTTTTTCCTCCTTATGCCTAACAGCATTACATTAATCATCAGCTACAAGCCTCAGTCCAAGCACAGCAGGTGTATTGGAAGAAATTTAACCTAACCTTTGTGAAGAACAGACTTACACAGATCAGGCATAACATTATGACCACAGACAGGTGAAGTAAATTTTTGAGGCCAGGGAGAAAAAAATCCCATGGACCCCATTATAGCACCCTCCGCTCCTGATTAACATGACTTACTTGTTGCATCACAATCATCAGGAGTTTTAAACATCCTAAAACCAAATAGAAGTGAGGGTAATTCGCTCAGAATGTTTATTTTATTGTCGTAGTGGTTCCAAAATTACATACACTAACTTTGATTACAAATTATTATCAATTAATAAAAACAATTTAAACTATAAACCCAAACTATGGCAGTGACCACCAGGGGTCTCTAAACCTTAGTTTGAGAATGGTGGTTTTAGGTGGTGGGGTATATTAGCCAACAAGTGAACATTTTGTCCTCAAAAGTTGATGTGTTAGAAGCAGGAAAAATGGGCAAGCATAAGTATTTGAGTGAGTTTGACAAGGGTCAGAGCATCGCATAATTGCAGCTCTCATGGTCAGTATCTATTAAAATTGGTGAACTGGCGACAGGTGATGCACATGGAGAGGGAAGGCTGTGTGTTGTTTATGCTGTGTGCTGATTAAATGCAGGTTACATGTTTGTCATCAGCAGCCGGGCACATGAGCGTCTGTAAATCCATGCACAGTGAGGTGTTGAAATGGACCAGTGGGGCATCACTAAAGAGAGCGCTCATTCATTTTTTTAATGTACAGTGTGCTGTGGTAAAGTGGTGGAATTCCTCCAACTCTCATGATGCTCCATCCTTCAGCATGTGTGACCAAATGCTCAACCAGGACATTGTATTTCCCCTCATAACCTCAGTTAGCTCTCTTTAGCCTGTCTTTGAGGTTAATGAATCAATCTGTTATGAGTTTCTTGATAGAGCAAGCATCAGAAAGCCCTCAGTTCTCATCATGGCTGACTGTTGTGTTTGTGCATACAGAGCACTTGCTGTGTACTTTAAGCTATGAAAAAGGAAGCTATTGTTTGTGATTTTATCGCTCCTCAATGCTAAAGGCAAAAATTAGCCCAACAAGTAGATGTATGTTTGGAAAAAAAGGCTTGATTCTTCCAGCTTAACATAACACCTAATCAGTTTTCACAGCTCACTTTGCAGCAGCAATGGGAAATAGTAATAGGCCCAAGAGATAAGTTATATAGTATGCAAATGTGTATACACATGTAGTACAATTAATCATATAAAAGGACCATGAGATTTAGTTTATTAAAAAGTTCGGACTGATACTCAAGAGTTGGCATTGATCTTGAGGCCTGGCTCCTCGCCTGGAAGTCCTAGATTGAACCTCTGGCCAAGAGCTTTCTCTCAGTTCAAAACTGACAAGACAGAGTGGTATTCTTGCCATAAGTAACTCGATATGTTATGTCGATGATATATGTTATTTAAGCCCTACATCACTACCATAAATATGAACCGGGGTTTGGTTTAATGGTAAAGACAACAGTACTGTCATATTTTTTGTTCTGTTCAGTTCAACTTTTTCTATCCTAGAAGCAGTAAGTCCTTTCTTACATTGTTGTCACTTACAGAGACATGACAGAGACAGTGTGACCACTTACACTGGTCACACTGCTTCATTACTGTTACTACTAATATGTTATATAGGTTTTGAAAGGTTTTGTGCACAGCAGGCTTATTGTAGAAAGTTAATTTCAATGTTAACCCTATGGTAAACTGGTAACTATCCAGGATACCAGCTCATGCACCTCCAACCTCCATAACTCATAACAGATTAGTAGTAGTAGAAAAAGTGTTGTAGTCGAGTTATAAAAAATAAAAAAAAATCCTAGTCACTTCCAAGTTCTCAGTGTTTAAGTCCGAGTTTTTGTCTGAAGCACAAAACACTAGCCCAAGTCGAGTCCCAATCGAGTCATTAGCACTTGAAGTGGGAGTCCAAGTCACCTCAAAAAGTTGAATCATTTGTTGAGGTACGAATTCGCCTTTTTACACCAAGTACCACCTCAGAAAATATTTGGCTTTGCAAGGAACATCTTTAATGGACTAAAATGTGTCTAATTAATGACTAACCCTGGCCTAAACCAGAATTAAATCAGCTCCAAACCAAGAGGAATAAACAGGGATTAGGACAGAAAAATTCATTATTAAAAAAAGGACTCAACCAAGCCAGAAAAAATGCAGAACTAAACTAGGACTAAGCAGTGGTCCACATTTCAATTTTACCAACCAGTGCACAACTAAAACAGGAATAAAACTAGCGCTTAATTAAACTTAATTAGAACTGCAAAAGACTCCTCAGTACCACTGATGAAGTCCACATGCCAGCTTTAATGCCCGTACCACAGTTTGAGAACCACTGCACTAAATGTTTATATTTGCTCATATTTAAATATAGAGCTGTTATAATGTTTCTTTTTAGTGTAAAAAGCAAACTAGGCACAAAGGTTGACTTGCAAGTGGCCAAGTCCGGGTTACTGTCCACAAGTTTGAGTCTTCAGTTCACAAGTCTGAGTAAGTCTAAGTCCAAGTCCCTGGTTCAAGTCCAAGCCCTCAAAACAATGTGTCAAGTCATTGAGGGTCAAGCTTGAGTTGAGTCACGAGTCTCAAAAGCCCAATGAATGAATTGTGTTGACAGAGATTTTTTTTACAAAATCTGCAAGAGCAATGATATTAGGGTGATTTCAACACTAGTTATTTATACAAACTTGTTGCTTGTTCATGAATTACTGTCCAACTAAAATCCAGATGTCAATTTTAGGAATCTCCTTATTTTCTGCATCAGTGTTTAATTCAGTAAAATGAATCCAACAACACCTAATTCACAGCCATTATTGCTTACCCCTTATTATTGTTGTTGAAACCATGTAACATTTCTCATCCTTCCAGGCTTACATAAGAGCAGGTGAGAGAATACCTCGCTCCTTCTCCTGGATGTTATACGATGCCAGTGAGATCCCACTCTCAGCATCTTTTTCAGTCACTTTTATCAGACAAACCGTTAAAAAGGAGCATTACATAAGATCATCTAATTCCTGCGTCTTTTCCATAATGGACATACGTGTTGTAAATCACACATTCACATACCCACCAGCGGTACGCACACCCACTCATGTGCAAATACACTTAAGTCCCTTACATAATGCTAAAGCTTTAGATTACTTGCTGTTTTCAGTGCAGATAGCTTGTCCTCTCCACTGCTACACCGAACAACAGCCAATAAAGTTAATGTCTCCGTTTTGCATGTAAGCATACACTTGGTTAATTACACGCTACTCCCAGTGGTGCTGCTGATAGACGACAGTGACTCATTCTCACATTAACAACAGTGAGTTTATGGAGGGGGTGCGAATTGAAATGCCAGTTCCTGTTTATTTAGTATATAATTGTGATGTGCAGTATCTAAGAGACAGCACTGTGGTTAAAGGACTTCAAACTGTCAGGAGCCAAAACAGGAAGGAGGCGCCTTTTAGATTTTGTGGTTAATAATAAAACTTGTGCTGTTAGCAGTACAGTACTACAAAAAATGTATGGGCATCTCGGTGGCTCACCTGGTAGGCAAACTTTCCAGAGCGTCTCTTACACTGACTTCCTGTCTGTCTTGCTGTCTCTATTTAATAAAGGCAAAAAGCCAAAAGATATCTTAAAAAATAATAGAATATCATTAAAATGTGAATTTGTTTCAATAGTTCAGTTTAAAGGGGGTATCTTAAGCAAAATCAGCTTGTCTGAGTTTTCTACTATGTTATAATGTGGTTCCCTCATCAAAAAACATACCTGGAGTTGTGTTTTGCTTCATTCACCCCTGCTTGAGCAATCCTGTATTCTCTGGAACGGTTTTTCTGAGGCTTAAAAAATGCTCGGTTTAACAAACCTCCTCCTCTTCTTCAAAACCCCGCCCACTCCTGGAGGCACTGACCAATGAACAAGCCTTCTACCTCCAGTCTGCTCTCATTCATTTATCCAAAAAATCCTCTTGTAAAATGGCATCAAATTCAAATTCAAAAAGTTTAAGGAAGCTGCCTTCTGCTGGTCTCTTCACTGGTTTCTTTATGGCAGTAGTAAAGTAATTGTGGGAAATGCTTTCTTTTAGTCACGTAATGATTTTTAAAGGTTGTGAAACATGCAGTGCTGTTGATTGATTTAAAAAAATATAAAAATATATATAATTATATGCCCCCTGTAAAGTGAAACACATACAGTACTTTGCAAATATTTTTGTGAAGTATAAAGATATGAGAGTTGAAGGAGCATTTACCCCTGAACTAGAAGATATTTGAGTCCAGGTCTGGGACCATTGTACATTTTATTGTTCATACTTTTTAAATCTTTCTAAGACTTTGGGACTGTACTGTATATAATATTATGTAATCATTATAATCACCATAATTAAAATATATAAAAGTGTAAAATATACTAAACATACTATATAAAATAAATATTTTTTTTCTCTTATTAGAGACACTGATGTACACCTCCACAGTCTGCCTTTAGTGCATCAACACACTCTGCATGTTGAAAATCCCCTGTCTGCACCAATATGCTGTTATATGCTCTGACCTGCTCACTCAGCTACTTTTTTTCCCCTCCTATGTGCTCCCAGGAGAAGAATCTAGAGTGGTTCCCCCGCATGAGAGCCATGTCTCTGGTGAGCAGTGAAGGTGACAGTGAGCAGAATGAGATGCGCTGTCTGCAGGAGAAGCTGGACAGCACGGTGACACTGGTGGCTCAGCTCTCCAGCCAGCTGGCTGAGCTCAAGGAGCAGGTACAGTACCCTCGGGTCATCTTCATACTAGTGTAAAAAAAAAGTGGTAAAAAAGTTTCACTCAAAAACAGAGCTTACCAAGCTATACTCAACCAAAATATAAACAGATGTTTTGTCTTCTATTTGTCATTCTACAAGAGAAAAAAATCTATTGATGAGGTGCCTCAGTGGTGACAATTGTCTGTTCCTAGCTCTCACTTGCACGTTCTGTCTACACTGTCTCTATGAAAAAGACTACAATGCCCCAAATTGAAGAATATACAGTTTTTTTTCCAATCCATAAATTTTTATGTATCTTCTTCCCGTTAGTGGTCACGGTTACTGGAGCCTATCCCAGTAACTATGGGCTTTAGGTGGGGTACGTTAGGGAACAAAATGTCCCCTGCGCAGCTGAACCAAGGACACTTCCAGTTTAGTCCTTGTTTACATCTCTTTTTGGCCAGTTAGTCACAGCACTAACACAGAGCCATACACAGATAGACAACCATTCACTCTCAAATTCATTCATTATGGGCATAGTCACCAATTCACCTAACACATACATGTCTTTGGGGGGTGGGAGGAAGCCGGAGTACCTGAAGAGGATCCACGGTATCACAGGGAGGACATGCAGACTCCACCCAGAGAGTTTGGGTGACAGCCAGCCCAAGAATGCTGAAGAAATGTTTAATTGCTTAGCTCTGCCTTAGAATGTTTACAACAATTGTAGTAATTGTAGTGTAGTATGAGCAGTTAAAGGGGAATTGTGAAGTATACAGTTTTACAAAATTAAACAAAACAGTCAAAAATATCTTTTAAATGTATCAAAATGCATTTGTCCATATACAGTATGCTGTTAAACAGCAGCCATTTTAGTTCCATTATTTCCTATTACTACAACTACCAGTCACCTAGTATAGGCAAACTGCTAGGGGAGAAACTACTCATGCATTTTGTTAAATCACATTTACCATAGAAGAAGCTTCTTACAGCTGTTCCTGTATATATAAAGGAAGAGTTTGGCAATGCAGCGAATGTCTATACTTTTACCACCAGATGCCGTCAGAATGTCAAAAACAACACACTTTAAAGAAACATTTATTAGTTCCATATTAATAGTTATTACCTCATATTTTGATTATGTTTAATGTTTAATTTTGTCAAATATATACGTGTTGTTCCTCAAATAACAACATTATCTACAAATTAAAGTAGCCTTTTGTTGGGCCAAAATCTAAGATACACTTGAAATTCTTAATAATATGCTGAGTAATACATATTTTAGCTCTGTTTTGGAAAATAATCAAATAGAGGAAGTTTAACATATTTACTACAACACAAAACCTGGGATAAAAAACTAAAATTATTGCACTCATATACTTACCGCAAAATAGTCCACCCTACATAACCAGTCAGCTGTGCACCTGACCTGACTCTACCTAAAATGCCCGTAAGGAATGGAGTCACATGTGAGTGAGTGACGGCAATAGTTTTACTATAGCCTTTGCTTACAGTAAACTTAGTAACCTAGGGCTTTTATCTGGACCTTCCTAAACACTTCAGGTGACTCTCACATCATGAAGAGGCAACTCCGGGCCGCCTCTGTGCCACTGGCTGTTTGGATGACTGGCTGCTGCACAGTGTGACCGAGCACTCTCATCACCTGCCTCCTCTGCATGTGATCCCAGTCATAGGCCTGTTCCTTGTTCCTCCTTTACCAGATGTGTAAAAAAACAAGTCCCGCTTACAAGTAAACAAAACCCAAAATAATATTTGCTGAAACTAGCAGACAGGCTTCCAATATGTGCACTCTTACCTACCTAATTTCATTTGTTCATGTGTCATGTTTAGGTCATCTGGTCATCATATCTTTTTCTAATTTTGTTCTAAGGAAGTCTCACTAAGGATTCAAAAGAACCTGTTTTGATTCTAAACACAGTATTTTTCATATTTACTGTACTGTCTTTTTAACACTAGAACAGCCCAGAGGTCCTTTTTCTCGCCTATTAAAACTAATTTTAATTAGTTTGTTTAAAAAAAATGACAAACAGTTCATAACTTTTATATCGTTATATCATTATACATCATCTCATGTTGTGGAGATTCTGGATTAAAAGACAGGGGGTCATTAATACAAAATGATCTCCCTGCTCTAAGTAAAACCACTCATATTATCATCATTATCATATTTTTTTCATCTTTTTTTTTTTTTTTTTTTTTTTTTTTTTTTTTTTTTTTGCTGTTTATTTTATATTGCATTTAAATTGTTTGGCCACTACTTTTTTTCTCAATGATGACAGCATAGCTATATTTCCTGCTTCAATGCCTGCTTCAATTAAAAAATAAAACTGGACCAATTTGGACCAATGCAAAATACGAATACATAATCTCAAGTTGGTAGCTTGCCTTGCTCTGTGTCTAGTGGATCATGCCATCTCGCAATTATCTCTGCCTCTTTTTGCCAGTATTTGTACATAAGTCACTTAGGTTTTTTTATCCTCTATTAATTTTTTTTCTATGCAAGCAGACATATCCAGTGCCGAAACAGCCATTCTTTAATATAATCTGTAATATTGGCAGGCATGTATTTTAAGCATTGTAAACCAGCCAATTAGAGCAGTGGTACCCAACCTTTTTTACTTGAAGTTTTCCCTGCTTGTGGCCAGGCCCTAACCCTACCTGCACACACACATCAAAAGGGGGTCCGGGACCTCTTGTCCGGGAACCACTGATTTAGAACACCCTTTATTTTAAGCCTATTTTCATTACAATCCTTGATAATACAGTAAAGGCTAGAGATTACATGTTAAGGTCTGGTTTTATTCTTATCACATTTTCTTATCTTACCACACACGAAACCTGCCTCTTCCTCTCTCACATCTATAAATAACATCTGGTCTGATACTTTGGTTCTTAGAGTTGTTGTGCCCAACCCTCCCACCAGTGGCTTCTTGTTTACTTGCCCAAGAGCACGTCCCAAGAAGCCCTAAACTGCCTCACACTCAACCAAGCACTCTAAATTCTCCCATTTTGTATCATAATGTCATATGTTTCAGGTTGTGGTCTTCTTGTTAAATATTATAAAACAACCAGTTTACGCAGTGTTTTCTTATAATTTTAATATTCATTATGTTTGGCGTGTTGGCCCAGAGCATGAGAAAGAAGCGAATGACATGAACCATAAAGCAGTCATTGCTATGCTCACAGTATGTTGTATATGCTCTACCTTGGTGGTCATAGAGGCACCCATAATGTTACAGTTTTAACACATAAGGAGATGTCTACAAATCAGCAGCTCTGAGCTCAAGCTCTTGTTGACCCAGAAGAAGTTCTCCAGCAGCTGCTCGCTCATTACGACTAATGCTGACCTCAGCTCCACACTCTAGCTGCTGACAGTGTGTCTGTGTGTGAGCATGTACAGTGAGGTGCTTATGGATCTGTGGAGCTTTCTGGACCCAGGTTTCTGCTGTGAATACATGATGGCTTTTTAATGTGCGTGTAATGGTGCAAAGGACCAAAGGCTTCAGTTAATGACACAAACAGTAAAACCAGTGCAAATGCGATGGTTGTGACAAGCCAGCAGCATCATATTAAGACCTGCACACTTATACAACATGCTCCATAACACATGCAAAACTATTTGTGACATGTGTTTTGGCATCCCAGTCTGGATGTTCTGTAACTGCTTACCTAGGTTTAACATACTCTGATTTTGCACGAAACCTGTGTTTTACAATGGTGCCTATATTGTGTCTCATAATGTGTTTTTTTCTTCCTCCATAGATGACAGAACAGAGGAAGAATAAACAACGACTGGGCTTCCTTGGTCCTCAAGGTGGTTCCAACCACCACATTCCATCCCACTGAGGAGCACAAGGCCTAAACTGGACACAACATCTGCCCTGGCTTTAGACACAGATGTCCCACTACCGAGGCACATTGTCTTGACAAACAGTGCCATCCCGTGATTCACAATGAGGTCACTAGAAAGACTCTTTAATGTCCAAATTGTCATCGTTCCCATGTGTCCTGTCAGTGGCCTGTGACTCATCTGTCAGTGTGATGTCAGGCTGCCAAATACATTCATATATTTGTGTAAAAATCTAAGTTATGCAAGTCAGGCCTGAGGATGGGTATGTCTTGGCCTTTTTTTTTTTTTTCCACTATCAGTGCCTATAAAGGGAGCAAGTGGGGTAGGCTTTGGATTCATGCATTGAGTCTCTATTTCTATCAAGTATTTATGTAACAAAGTGTAGTTTATAACTGGAGTATTTTTATAAGAGAAATAATGCTGCCTTTCTCATTAACTTTTAAATCTGGTACACCTCATTATCTCAAAGTGCACTTTTTAAGAAGGGTTGTGCCTTTAACTGGAAGTTTAACATAGCTATGGGTATTATTTTTGCATCCATTGTTCAAATGTTGTCACTGCACCATTTCAGTCGCCTTTTATACCATCTATTAATGTGAATAAACTCCTACTCTTTACTTGAAAGGTTTGTATGTCCCAATCTCAAATGGTATGCTCTCAGTTTCTTGTCGCAGTATGAATGTTGATCGAAATGCTGCCATGCTAACATATCGTTTTCTTTCTGCACTCTTTAATTGCAGTATAAATCCATCGCGCCAGCTTTGATTGTACAATGTTGTCTTCTAAATTTGTATCGAATTATGTGGGTCCTGATACAATTTGTTCAAACATTTGTATAAAGAGAGTATTTTATCTAGAGTGTTGTAATAAATTCGTAACATGGCTATAAGAATGCATTTTGTGAGGTGCACAGTGGCAGAGTGGTTAGTGCTCTTGCCTATGAGCAAAGTGGTTAAGGGTTTGATCTCGACAGTAGCTCAGTGGGGCGGCAGAAGCTCAGTAGGTAGAGATGTTTGACAACTAACTGGAAGGTTGGTGCTTCGATCCCCACTACCAGCATTGCATACAGTTGATGTGTCCTTGGGCAAGACACTTCAACCACCTTGCTTGTGTTAATGGGTTAGTGTGATTGCGTATTTGGTGGTGGTCAGAGAGGCCATAGGCGCAGAGTGGCAGACACATCTCTGTCAGTCTGCCCTAGGGCAACTGTGGCCCCCGAGTGTGACTGAAGAGTGAATGAATAATGGACAAATGTAAAGTGCTTTGAGAAGCTGTAGAAGCTTGGAAAGTGCAATAAAAATCAAATGCATTATTATTATTATTATTATTATTGTTATTATTATAAGTGGAATCTGCCTGTCCTCCCTGTGTTACTGGTCCTCTCCATGTACAAGATGTCTATGTGTGTTTCTCAGTGTCATCCTGCAACTACCTGACCATTGTCCAGTCCCATAGTTAGTAGGATGGAATAGCCACCAGCCACCCCTGACTCTTATTGGGAATAGGCGGAAGAAGATGAATCAGGACAACATGCAAATGAGGGGGAACCAAGTGGAATTGTTTGCCTTCGGAGATTAGAGGAAAAGAAGGTACAGATTTTATGTGCAAAGCTAGGGGTCAGCAGTCCAGAGCCATGGAGAATGGATGAAAAAACGTATCAAGTGAGATGTGTGATAAGATGAGCCAAAGGACAGCTCGTGTTGGACATAAAGACAGAGGCCAAACCGAGATGGTCTGATGGACATGTACAGAGAAGAGATAGTAAATGTATAAGTAGAAAAATGTTCTAGTTTGGGCAAGCAGGCAGGAGGCCAAGAGGAAGACCAGAGAAGAGGAGATTTATGGTTGTAGTGAAGTTGGTTGGTGTGGGGGTGCAGGGTTAGACTTAGAGCAGATGTGGCGACCCCTGAAGGAAACAGATTAATTTTGCAACAAAATTAAAACTAGCTGAGGAATCAATGGAAACAGAACTAAACACTGTTTTTGGATAAATGAATAAGCGCAGACTGGATGTAGAGGGTTTGTTGATTGATCAGTGTTTCCTGAAGTGGGTGGGGGTTTGTGGACCCTCAGAGCCAGAGACTACAGGATTACACAAACAGGCATGAATGATAAAAACACAATTTCAGGTAACGCCATGTTATTGACGAGGGAACAATATTTTAACATGGTAGAAAGCTCAGAAAAAGGACATTTTGCATAATACAGTCCCTTTAAGCATCATTACTTCTTAAAAAATGTAGTTTGTTATATTATAGGTAGTTCCAGTGCCGTCATTTACCCTCCACAGAGAAGCACGTCCTTCTTGGCTTGAGTTTGCTGTTTGTGCTGGCAGGCGTGCATTTGCTCCTTCTGCCTGACAGACATTAAAATTAGCTCACACGGTGCCATAATGGTGAGCAGCTGTCACCGCGTACACAAGAAGGCAAAGCGCAGTACTACTAGAATGTATTAGACCCAAACCAACTAGATAATACCAGTATGATTTCTGTCTGCTGAGTGGGATTCCTAGATTGTGCTCATACATACTGGGTTAATTACCTGGTTCTAATAAGATGCATGAGTAAAAAATGCATTTGAATTCACTACAAGTTGCAGTGGAAGTTGTCAGATTGATCTCCCATCTCATCTAAAGGTCTCAGAGCACCAGTCAAATCTTTACCCTGTGTTGTTGCCCTGAGAAATCCATTGGCCACACAAACACACACACACACACGTTGTTGAAATTCAAATGAACTCAGACAGGTCTCAGTTCACTGTCATTTAAAAATAAACCTCCCCCTGTGATGACTGGCATGTGACTTCCTGTGTCTGGCTCCAAGCCCTAACGGTCACATGACGGGTCAACATCATCATAACTCACAACAAGAAGGGCATTTTCGGAACACAGACCTGCTGTTAATCTGTACAGAATATGTACAATAGTACTACAAAAAAGAATCTATGCCTAATAAAAATCCATTTTGGTTAGACAATGGCGAACCTATGTTAGATGCAAAGGGGTAAATGTATATTTTATAACTACCTACCTTAATAATTTATTATTTATTATTTATTTCAGAACATGTTTGAGTGAAATGTAACTTTTTGTGGGCAGTGCATGTTCACAATCAGAAAGTCCCAGGTTCAATCCCATGGTAGTAGTATTACTGGCTTTTTGCCTTTATTTAATAGTGACAGTTGACTGACAGGAACTAGGGGAGAGGGGGGAGAGAGGGGTGGGGGGTGTTTCACCGGCATTGGGAATAGAACACGCCTCCTGTATACTAGATGAGCTACTGAGGCACCCCTAGTTATTTTTGTGTTGTTTTTTTTTTTTTTGTTTTGTTTTGTTTTTTGTAATTTTTTTGTGTGATTTTTTTTTAGTGCAGCACTACTTTGAGTTCACCTCAGTTTAACTGCAAATGCGTGATGGTTAAACAGAACAGGAAGTGGTATTGAACCCACATAACCAAATATAGTCTATGATAAAGTAGTGTTGTGCCATGGCTAATGACATACTGCAGGTTCATTAGTGTTCACTAATTACCTGCTCAGTCTTGGTGTATGGTATATGGAGCCCACCTCATTACCTCTCACTAATTCCCTGCACAGTGTGGAGCCTACGCCGCAGATGAGCACTGTTAACTCCTAAAACATTAACACAACATTGTAAACAAAAATAAAACTGCCAGGGTTTAACTATTGATTAAAGTTAGACATGTAAACAGATATGACATGGATAGCAGTAGCCACCCGCCTGTCTGAGTTCCCCCTGCGTCACCCCTCTGTCAGTGGTTCCAGTAGGTTGACTCTTACAGGCTTCCTGACTCCCACACTGGCTTGTGGCCTGACACAAAGTCTGCACCAGATCCGCCACACAAACTACTGTAGACTGAAATTAAAGAAGCACACTCAAACAACTAGAAGGCCTTCAGCTGTTCATAGTTTAACAAAAAGCACTTAAGTTTAAAATGCAGCTATT
Source organism: Bostrychus sinensis (assembly GCA_020698575.1). Classification (NCBI taxonomy): domain Eukaryota; kingdom Metazoa; phylum Chordata; class Actinopteri; order Gobiiformes; family Eleotridae; genus Bostrychus; species Bostrychus sinensis. The sequence continues at coordinate 27,621,754 of CM036251.1, read as the reverse complement.
TCTTATCATAAAAATAAACTGAACTTTTTTTTTCAGTAAGTAATATACAGTATCAAAGTAAAGAAAAACTACATGAACACACACACAGGAACAAAGGCTGCTCTAAAATGTTCAGAAGTGTGTTCAGGGCTGCATTTTTGTAAAAAAAAAAAAAAAAAAAAAAAACTTCTACAAGGGCAGATGTAGATTACTTTATAATATGCAGTCATTTAAATAAAAGACTTTTGTTTGTAATAATCCTAAACATTCCAAAGACATTTTTATAAAAAATAACAAAAATTATAATTAAAATAGATACTATATAATTACCTCAAAATGTCACTCTGTGCATTATAGTGCCATAGAACCAGTGTCTTGCTACAAGTGCCCAAAGTGGACAGACTTACACTGATTGACAGCCCTTTCTTAAACACACACATTTGCATAACTTACCAAAATGGATTTAATTTTTTTAATATAAACTTAAACACACAACAGCATGTTCCTGCAGAGCTACTGCAGGTTCATGTTGAAACTGCATGTCACAAGATGTTGCCAAAATCCACACACTGCACCTTTAACTTTTTTTTTTCTTTTAACTTCAAGTACAAACTTACACATGTAATACTTGGAGACCTGGAGACCAGTGTCCAACCGCCTGTCTGCCTCCCCCCTGCATCACCCCTTTGGCTTCCTGACTCCCACAATGGCTTGTGGCCTGACACAAGTCTGCACCAGGTCAACATCACTAAACTACTGTAGACTGAACTGACAGGGGTACACTGTAAAAATGGACAGATTTAACTTCACACATTGGAGATCATCAGAGCTTGTACTTGAAGAAAATGAACGAAATGTAAAACGCAGTCAAAAGCATAAAAAAAAAAAAAAATTCTTCTTATCATGTTTCTGAAGCAAATATACATAATCACAAATTCATATCATATCATAGTGAAAAAATGCATGCACACACAAACTCACACAGTAACAAAGTCTGCTCTACAATGCTGTTCACAAGTGTGTCCACGCCTTTATAAGAGACCATTTTGCATTTTTGTAAAATAATCTAAAATAACAACACACATGTGTAGGTGAGACCAAGACTTGTAGCTCACTTCATAATGTACTGTTACATTTAAACAAAACCTGATAAAAAATGTCCAGTATGAAGCTTTGTCTGACTGTTAACCTAAACCTTCCAATGACATTTTTACATACATAAACGCTAAACAAAAATATAGTGTTTAGTATAGTATAGTGGTACAAGTGTTAAGAAGTATAGTTACTCCAGTTGCAGTTATAGCACCATAGAACCATTGACATGCTACAGGTGCCCAAAGTGGACAAACTTACACTGATTAACAATTGTGTCTTTTTAAACACACACATTTTACTTAAATAGAATAATTTTATGTTAATATAAACTTCTTTCCAACCACGCATGTTCCTGTAGGGCTTCCGTAGGTTATGAAATCCCAACCTCCAGATGATGCCAAAATGTACGCACTGCACCTTTAATAGTTTTTTTTTTTTTTTTTTTCCATTCAAGTTTCAGTACAAATTTACATATACTGCATACATTAGATTGTGCAAAATTAATTATAATACACTGCCACAGTGAAAATAACAGCACAGAGAGAAGCAAGAGAACACACTTTAAGGCACTGTATATTAACCGTCCCCTTCCACACTTAGCTCCATGTTAGACCTTGTGCCAGGAGGATATCTGCAGCCCGGCGAAGAAGACCTGGTAGCGGTTCTTCCACATGATGAAGGCCGCAACGGCGCAGACCAGAGCCTGGGCCAGGTTTAAGATGATCTGTATTAGGAAGTACAGAGGGAGGTCCCCGGTGAGGTACGCACAGTCCTCCACGTCCTCGTAGGTGAAGGTGCGTGCTATCGGGTCATCTGGGTCCAGCTTACACTCACAGTTGGGTCCCATGCGCTCACAGGTGAAGCTAGTGGTCTGGGAATAGTGGTGTCCCGCAAACGCCACGACCAGCACAGAGATGACCAGGCCAGTGGCACACAAGATGAAGTAGAGCAACTGGAAATAGAACAATGTTTATGGTTAAGATGGTAGACCTGCATGATAAACCAGGGCTTAACCAGGTCTAAACTGGGACTAAACTATGGTTGAAGCAGAACTAAACCAGGACTAAACAAGGACTTAACCAGGACTAAACCACATCTAAAGCAGAACTAAACCAGGACTAAACCAGATCTAAACAGGATTAAACTAGGGCAAAATCAGGACTAAATGAGGACTAAACCAAGGCTAAACCAGGACTAAACCAGGGCTGAACCAGGGCTGAATCAAGGCTAAACCGGAACTTACCTAGGGATAAACTAAGGACAGACCAGGACTTAATCAGGACTCAACCAGAACTAAACCAGAACTAAACCAGGTCTAAACCAGGACTAAACAAGGTCTAAACCAGAGCTAAACTAGGGCTAAATGAGGATTAAACCAGGTCTACAAATATGGATTTTTTCCATATTGCGATAACAATAATTTTGCAAAATGTGTGCACCCCTATTGAACATGTGCTTCTGTGAATCAGAGGTATTTTTGTCTCCAAGCACTTTTAATCAGAAAATCCACTGGCTGATTAGACTGATGTCTCATGATTAATCCACAAGGCCAGGTCATTTTGGCTCAGAGTCCAAGGAAAACACAACACGAAGAAATTATTCACAGTACAATGGACTGACTGATATTAGGAGCACATACAAGACTCTCTCAAAACATTAGAGCACCCTCTGGAATTTGTATAACATTTAAGTGCATGTTATCAATGTTTTTAATAAATACTTTACAGCAGAGGGTAGCAGAGCAATCTTTAGAACAGAATCAGAGAAAAAAGCTGTTTACTTCCTTAATCGTTTTGTATGATGCCATTTTACTACAAAATGAAAAATAGCTGTGAGGAATCAGTGGAAATAGAGCTGTATGCAGTTTTTAAAATAAATTAATGGGAGCAGCCTGGATGTAGAGGGCTTGTGGATTGATCAGTGCCTCTTGGAGTAGGCAGGGGGTTCATAAAACTGAGTGTTCTGAGGCCTCTAGAACTCAGCACCAGAGACTATAGGACTATAGGAACAGTCATGAATGAAACATAACACAACTCCAGGTATGTTTTTGATAAGGAAACTACATTATAACATAATAGCAAGATCAAAAAAGTTGATTTTGCATAATATAGCCCCTTTAAAAATGTAAGTAGTGTACCTTTAAGAACAGTTCCTTGCTGGGTCATGTGGATATACAGCATGCACATTTTCATTTGGTATAATTTTACTAGATTGGGTGAAGTTAAGATATAAAGAGAATAGTTGTTTATAGTTGGTTCAATGACCTTAGGTATCTATCTGAAAGCCCGCCCCCTTGCACCAACTCACTAACACTTATAAATAATTTTATAGGCTATCAGAGCCCAAAGCCTTGTCTACTTAAATGAGCTGTGTGCATACTCAAAAACCTTGTACCAAGGGCAAAGACATAACACTAAGTAGCAGACTACATGAATGATTAAGCTGTTAATGGTAAATAGTAAAACCAGGAGAAGACTGAGCTAAGATTTTTGCTGATTTGACAGAAAAACTCACATATTTAACTTATGTTCAAGTGGAATGGGAGAAAAATCTTTAAGATAGAAAGGTTAGAAGAAATGGGATATTTAAACTGCACTTTGTATGTGACATATGGAGTCAATAGCCACAATAGGCCAGAAACAAAGTCGAAGGGAAAGGGAAAAGGGAAAAGCCAAAAGATAAGAAATCAATAGTAACAGTTTGATGTAAATCTTTTGGCTGCTCCCTTTTTCGTTAGGGGTCACCACAGTGAACCAGTCACTTGGTGATTTGGCAGGTCTTTACACCGCATGGCCTTCCTGTCTCAACCAGTCACATACAGTGACTAGAGTTGGCTGTGTCTGTGAAGTGAGATGACAATATGTGCTTTGTGTGAGGTTTGAACCGCTGACCCTCTGGTTGGTGAAGGAACACTTAAACCACTGCGTCACTGACGCCCAGCAGCAACAGTAACTATAGTTATGCTTAAAAGTAAAATTAATATTTAATAATAATATTTTATATAACCTTTATACTTATATTCCAACAATGTCTACTTCTTAATAATATAAAAAACTGTGATTATCAAAGAAAAGATGTTTTCAGAAGAAAACAATGACTGACTGATTTTAATTACCATGGAGTTGGAGCTGCCTATAGTATTATATTGTATGACTAATTAGGCGGTAAGTATAAGGTCAGGTCACATTAATGCATGCAAACTTGCACTCTTCTAGGAATCCCCACAGAGCTATTTTAAACAGCCCTGCTCTTTGTGCCAGTGCCAGCTGCACAACAGCACACTACAAGACTAATACAAAAACAACTTCTCAGAAAATCCACTTCAGTGTCTAAACAAAACAAGAACAAAGCAACCAAAATATGACTGTTTACCTTGACAATATACTGTAGGAAGGACCGTTCATCTGGATGGTAGGTGATGCAGTACAGGACCAAGCCCACAATGGAAACCAGACACAGCTAAAAGAGAAGAACTTTAGTTAAACCTGTAACATATCATGAAAAATGTATATTTGTACTATTAAAGTATTCTGTGGAGAGCATTTGCATATAGCAGTATGTCTTGACAGTTTGCAGTAGTTGCTATAACACATGTATAATCCCTGTTTCGACAAGATTTCAGGGTGTCTGTAGATATTGCAAGATTCAGCAGTAAAGTGTCATCTGATCACATTAGTGTGTCTCCGGCCCTCGCACAGACACACTCTATCTTGTTGGTGCAACTCCAGTCTTGTGACTAACGTGCAGCATCTCATTTAAATGTTTTTCCCAGGTTCTTAAGCTCCTGGGATTGTCTAGAAGGTTCTCAATGACCTCAGTGTTTTTCAGTGGGCTGAATCTCGTGAGGAGAGAACTCGGGATGTGGTGTCCATGGATGTTTTTTTCAGCAAATAGCATTTAAGATCGAAACACAACTAAATCATACTTTGAGGAGCAGGCCTCAGAACATTTACATAATCACCTCGTTCAGATTGTTTGTCTGTAAGCAAAACAAAACCATTAAGCTGTCTGCTCAAGCTACAGCTTCATCGACACTTTACTGTAATTGCTTTTCATGTGTACCATCACAGATCATCTGACAACTGTCAGCACATTTTTAGCTTCCCAGCACTCCACCTGTGGTTTTAAATGTAAAGTTTCAGCTCATTGACAGTTGACCCTCTGTGTGTCTAAACACTGAGAGCAGTCATGTGTATGTTTGGTTTATCTATCTTTATGCAACAGAGAACTAAACAGACATCTCCTAAACGTCTTTTACACATACAGTAGCTCTCTAACCCCAGTAAACCTTTTTGGTTCAGTAGTGATTTGTTTTTAGTAGGAAGTAACACCACCTGACTCTTTTGTAACTGGACTATTCTTCACACATTTTAATATTTTGACACATAAGAAAATCGGCCTGGTGCATGTATAGCAGCTGTTGGTTTTAATGAGTTACATTTGCTCATGTCACTTTTTAAATAAACTGTACCTCTAAGAGCAGTTCTATTGTATCATACTTTTTACTTCTACTTGAGAAATATTATTTTGCAGTAACATTATTTTATACTACACTTGATACAGTGTATCTACAATGTAACTACAATGTAACACATGCTGTAACAAACTGCAATATCAAGTAACTATGTTGTACTTACATAAGGACGTGTGTTACTTACAGTTACTAAGTACAAATGTAATAAAAAAATACCTGTTACACTACTTTACCACAGTGTGTCTTGCTTCTGCAATAATTATTTTACTAGATGATAATATGCACTTTGGTAGAGTAGTGTAACTTGTATTTTTTAAATACACAGAATTCCATTATGTAAATACAATGTATTATTAGAGTTTGGTAGACTGTGTGTTACATTGTAGTTATGTTGTATCAAATGTAGTGTAAAATAAAGTGTTACCCAATACTCTTACCTGAGTACACGCAACAGACACTTAATACATTACCACCAGCATTCTCAAATTGAAAGTAACAGCTGCCCAAAAGAAGACGTTTTCCATACATATACATTATTTGAATTTATAAAACATGAAATACTAATGCAAAGGTGTCCTGAACCATTTCAAAAATCATGAAAAAAAGCATAATATAACCTTTAAAGATGTTATTTATTTTTACAATTTTTTTATTGCTTATTATTTTTGGAATACCAGATTTATTTTATATGTTGTGTCTGTCTGATTATCAACCCTAAAACATAAATCAGATGTTAAATTTAAATAATTTTCTGTTTTTGAGCAGTTTTTTCACCAAATTCTACTTTACTTTAATAATTTCTTGCTACTTTTACTTCTACTTAAGTAATATTATCTTGAAATAACAATATTCTTGAGTACCCTTGTCTGATGTATAGATGATTTTAGTGATGGCGTTAGTAATAAAACACCACTGTAACTTTTCAGGTGGTGCAACCATTAAGACAGGATATACAAATACACCACTGAAAGTTGGTATTGGACTGTAATCTATCAGATTTATCTAATGTGGGTGGATAGTGGTAGTTGGTGAGACATGCATTTCCTCACAGTATATCTATCAAGCTGTATATTTAGCTGTATATTTTTGTTGCCTTTTTTATTTTATGGAACCAAGAAACCTCTTTAGGATTTTATTCATTTGATTTTTGGTAAAAGTTGGCATAGTATTACTTCAGTGTTTACAGCAGGCTAAAGATTACAGTGTGTACTGGAGGGTATTACATTTGCAGTGTTTTCCTTTAATGGCTGTTAGACGCTCAAAGGTCGTGTGAGCATATAAATCTGTTCTTGGTGTGTCTGATAAGTAGGCCTACAGATGTGCAGGATCTGTAGATTTATTACATAACTGGTGAATACAGTGAGTCTCTGAAAAGGAGGGCATTGGTCATTGCTCACGTGCACAGAGGTGTGAATGGTTAACACAGCAGAGTGCCATGCAGAAGTATCAACAAGTGGTACTGAGCCAACTTCATGCAACTTATGCTGTATATTGAGTGCCGAGCTTACAACGATCCCAGCCCAGTGTGGCGTCTCCCTGGCCATCAGAGAGGACGTGGTGGCCAACATAAGAAAGGCCACAACAATAACAGCGACCCCCAACAGCAGCTGGAACAGAGCGACCAGCAGAGGGAAGCGGCACACTCTGCGACAGCGTCCCGGCTCTGGCTCCGGGCTCTCGTCTCTCCTCTTCAGCTCCTGCTTCTCCATGTCCGACGACCCTTTATGACCCCGTCCCATTTCTCCTCTCACAACTTTCACTGTTTTGTGCGTGCTTTCGCTGCTGTCTGCTGTCTGTCTGCCTCCCTTCGCTGCCCCTCCCTGCCCAGGCCCCCTCTCAGCATAAGCCCAGCGCGTCTGCAACGTGGAGACAGAGAAGGCTCTGAACTAATATGGAAAACATTTGGATGGGATTCCGAAAGCAGCCCCAGTGCCACATATAGAGCAAGCAGCATAGTGTGGCGGGAAGGAAGAGGAGGGAAAGGGGGGCAGGAACAAAACAAGGGGTACTGCAACACACGGCTGTAAGGTGATGTCTCGTATTAAATGGAGAATATGAGAATACAGAGGCTAAAAATCAGTTGTTACGGCCTGATTAAAAGTCAACATGGTGCAGATTATTCTTAATTTAAGCGCGACGCTGATTGGATCACTCTTTGTCAGCACTGTTATACAAGAGGGCCATATGCTGCTGCGAGCCAGGACCAGTCACATGACTTACAGGAAGGGGAGTGTGATCATGAGGCATGTGAGGGCATTACACAGGCTACAGATCTTTTTATGTTTTTAAGGCCTGCTCCAAGGAGGGCAACAGGTGTCACAAACAATCCTCGCAACTTCTCCAAGCGCGCCAACTCTGAAAATGGCACAGGCTTCCACGCATTAAAATGAATTGCTGCGACTTTTAAACATATGATTTAAAAAAAAAGTATCATATCATGTAGCATACACTGATTTGTGTTCATAAGCATTACTCACGCTGAGTTCTGCGTAACCTTGCTTTGCTGAGACACCACGCACGTGTTTGCGCACATAGAATTGCTGTTGCCAAGGTTACTGACAACATGGATGAGGTGTGAGCAGGTTACCCCGGCATGCCCCCGAGACCCAGAGTGAGTCGACAAAGGGGCACGACACACGGGGCGGATATTTGATTAGTTTTGTTACAGCAACGACGGAGCCTTGGAAAACATCCTATCAAACTTTTCTTTTCTGATGCATAAAAGCGCATAAGGTTTCTAAATATTCACAACATTTAATGATGATTATGATTATGTGAACCTAAGTTGGCCATATCTTATTTGTGCAACTGAACGATACAATTCATAAGGTCAGCAGTGCGGTTGATTTAAACATGCCATATAAGTTACTGCAGGTTATGCGGGGACACCAATGTGTTGGTTTAACTTTTCTATCTGTCTGCTCCGCGGTATGGTTTGCCTCACGTTTCCCTGCGCAGCTCGGACTCGGAGTGGTTCGGGCACGACGCTATAAGAAAAGCGGAGATGGCTGCTGTAACACACTAGCTCTAATTACCGGACTTTGTGCTGGTGCAGGCTACACGTGAGTCGGAAGCTGTTTCCTACCGAGGAGACGCGCGTGCGCTCTAACCACAGCGCTGAGTGCTTGTGCAAAGTGGCAGCTCAGGGGAAGTGTAGACATCAGTGTGAAGCACAGCTCCAAGTGGAAGACACGAACAGTGCAGCATCTCTACAAGCGTTCCGCTGAACCACGCCGCGGAGTGAGGCACTTTTACGCACGAGAAGCGAACATAAAGAACCGAAGACGAAGAAGCGGAGAAGCGATGGATGAGAGAATATCGCGTTTACAGGAAAGACAGTTCATGGAGCACGCAGATTTTCTGGGGTGAGTGCTGCTATGGGGCTAACTGCCACAATCAGTCACAACTCTTAAAACACGAATGTAGTGGTAAACTGGAGTTTGTCTCTGTAGGGTGGACTACCCCTCTCTATACATGTGCAAGTCCAAGAGAGGAATAAAACGAGAAGACGGCGGCAAGGTGCGCACCGTTTTTGTCATTTACAGAAACCGTGTTCCTTAATAAAGTGTAGGCTAACATGTTTTCTTGGGCTTACAGGACGCATACAAGTTGCCACACCGGCTCATAGAGAAGAAGAGACGGGACCGGATTAACGAATGTATCGGTCAGCTCAAGGATCTGCTGCCCGAACACCTCAAGCTCTCGGTAAATCACAGCAGCACAAAAGTTTCTAACTTCCTCAAACGGCTGTTTTAACTCTTGAGAAATGAAGTAAGTAAACCTAATCGACGCATGTTGCGTTTTTAGACGCTGGGGCACCTGGAGAAAGCCGTGGTCCTGGAGTTGACGCTGAAGCATTTAAACGCACTGACTGCGGTCACTGAACAGCAGCACCAGAAGATTATTGCTCTGGAGAATGGTAAGATATATTGACTACAAATTGTGAAGTTTACGCGGACTTGCTTATTGATGCACCACGAAATTTGCGCTTTGATTTATGCACGCGTGCATTTCTCACCTTGTACAGTAGCCTGAGGTGTGACACTTTGATCTGTTTTTGCAGGAGACCGCTCCATAAAACCGTCCCTTCACGCGGACCTGGACGCGTTCCAGTCGGGTTTCCAGGCGTGCGCCAAGGAGGTGCTGCAGTACCTGAGTCAGTTTGAGAACTGGACCACTCGAGAGCAGCGGTGCTTACAACTCATCAACCACCTTCACAAAGTTCTGGCTCAGTTCCAACCGGGCGCGCCCCCGCTTCAGCACCAGCTGCCCAGCAGCGGGGACGCGCAGCAGGACGGCCAGAAAACGAGTGACGGCCAGGCCAACTGCGTCCCTGTGATCCAGAGGACCCAGGGCGGGGAACTGAATGAAAATGACACTGACACGGACAGTGGGTATGGGGGCGAGGCGGAGAAGAGTGAGAGCAAGGAGAAGGAGTGCGACAACGTGCGCGGGACCAAGGCTGTAAAAATCAAGCAGGAGTTCGGCGATGACCGCGCCGCTAAGAAACCAAAGATGAACTGGCCTGGGAACCTTTTGGGGGGCACTGACCCCACGAGGCCTGACATAGCGTTTATGAACTCTTTGATGGGAATAACCAATATGGGACAGCAGACGCCTATTTGCATGCCTTTCTACTTCATTAACCCCTCTGCCGCAGCGTCTTACATGCCTTTTCTCGACAAGAACAACACAGAGAAATACATGTACCCCGCTGCCGCTCTTGCCTCGCCTTTCCCCTGGCTCTATCCCGCGCACGCGTCTGCAGCAGCAGCTGCTGCTGCCGCCGCTGCGTTTCCCGGTCTTTCTGCGCACTTTGCTGCTGCCTCCCAGACCAAAGACTCGTTTACCGCTGACAGTGAGGGGTCATACGAGGCCGACCCTGCTTCACCCGAAGAGCGCGAGGAGAGTCCCACGAGCGAGGCAGACGGAGACGCAGTGGAGACGTCAGCTGAGAGCAACAGTCCGCTCCACTTCTCTGTTTGTCAAACGAACTAAAGTGTCCCGCGGAAAGCTTCATGTCGGAGTCCTGGTTTAACTAGGGACAATTATGAGTGCGTGCCTTTTGCACTTAGCTCGACTAATCACTCGAATGATTCTCGACAGTGATTGACGCTCACATAAGGGTGTTGTGCTGAGTTTTGTATCCTCTTTGATAAAATATTTTCAAAGTGGCAGCAGTTTGGTGCCAAAACTTTGCAACTGTGCGCAATATCCCAATCAGTGAGTCTCTTTGGATGTAGGGAATTACAACTGACCTCTGCCAAGGTTATTGGCTGATTTTGTACATATTATTATGTGCTAGACATTCATCAACTTGTAAATGTGCACTAAACAGGCCTATAAATGAGGTGTTCCTGCCCCAATGTTACCTCATCTCAAAGCTCACATGGGGTAAGGACAGTTAGGGGCATATTAAGATTGCCCCAGAGGAGAAGTGAATGACAAAACACTCCATTTTAGCTAATCTGCACAAATTATACCAACCACATGGTGGTTTTCACTCTCATAAAGGCATCATGCTGTCAGCTGTTTCTGCTGAGCTCAAAGTGTTTACTTGTTTAGGAAAGAAACAATCAGTCTGTCCTCTTAATCAGAGGCTATAGCTGACCAGCACATGTACGCCCCATGAATGATGCAGTGACCTGTACCTGCAGAAAACTTTGTAGGATAGCACCTTATAAATCTTTGATATTGAATGTAACTGTTCCCAGCTGATAATGTTTGTATATATGATCATCTTTACAGTGCGAGACGTAAAGTGCACTTTTCTTAATTAAACAGTTATCATTTGGAAGTCCATCACTGTACTCTTAGGAACTCTTTACTGTACACAGATAAGAAGTATTCCAGAATGAGTCTTTGTAATGAACCATTTCTGAACAAAGCAGCTAAAAGTGATGGGACATCAGTGATGACTGGTGCTGTTGAATTCTGCCTGTTTTTTCTAAGCATTTCTCTCCTTTAAGTGTAGAATCAGCTTGTTCACTGCAAAAAATCATCTGCACTGTATTTTCCATAAAACACTGCTTTTGTATTTTTTCAGCAGATTTTTGCCTATCAGTGGCATGTGCGTCTGTATATATATATTTTGTGAATAGACCAGAAAGTATACATGTCTCTGTCATTGTTGTAGAAGTCTATGGATTTTTTAAACTGGCCAACTGTTGCACATTTCGTTAATGCTTTACACATATGCTGTTATAAATTATTGCTATTGCTCATGAGTTGTAAAATAAACCTGGAAACTCTCACATCAGGCTCCTTATTGTTTCACTTCAGCTTTTTGAGCACATTTACTGTTTCTAAATGTTTTTGGAGGGAGTGGGCAGTGTTCCAGAGACTTGGGTCAGCTGACAGGTTACAGAGGAATGTACAGTAGGCTTGAAACAAATGTCATGTGCTAAAAGTGAGATTACTGTCAATCTGGGTTGTCTGGAGAAAAACAGGGGGCCCCACTCTGAACACGTCAAAAGCATTAGAAGGTGCAAATTCACTCTTTGTTGTTGCCAATACTGTACTGCCTACTGTAACCTCCAGCTATCACCATGGGACTTAATTGCCTGATGCATTGGTCAAAATCTTTTGTGCCAAGCTTTCACTTAAAACAAGAGCACATTTTTTTTTTTTTTTTTTTTTTTTTGGTCAATGACCAAGAAGTTTTTCTTCCTTTTCTCAAGCCAAGGAATCATTCAAATATGTTTGAGGCTACACATATATTTCTTTAGTGAAAAGTTACATAATTTTGCTTAATGTCACTGGTTCCCAAACACTGAATCAGGTCCAAAAAGGGGGTCTCCAAAGTTTTTATTTGGGTCTCTGAAAACGTGGGGTTAACTTAAAACTAAGGAAAGTATTTGTATGTAAAAGACATAGGTAAAGCAGCAATAAAAAGAGAACTTAAGTGAAAAAAATAGGCTAAGAATAGTTAAAACACTAGCGACAATAATTACCTGCTAGCACTAATTGGGAAGTATGGTCAGTTTTTTTTTTTTTTTTTTTTTTCATTTGGCATTTTGCAAAAATTGGTTCCACAAAAAGGTTTGGGAACAACTGCTTTAAAAGTCCCCTATTATGCTAAATCAGTTATCTGTTTTTTTTTTATTTATTTTTTTTAGCCTAACCATGTAATAATGTAGTTTGTACCTGCATTACCTGGAGTACTATCTTGTTTTATTCACAAGTTTGAGTAATCTTTCCTGAGCCTGTCCTCTTCTCAAGAAGTGAAAACGCTAGGTCTCATTCTAATAAGTTCAGTGCACAAAGGAGTCAGCGTATATATCTATCCGTTAGCATTATGTTGCTAATAGCCGTGGTATTTAGCCATTTTATGCTCTGTGCAGTCCGCACTGTTGCTGGCAGAGGGCGACAGACACCTAATCCAAGTGTTCTCTGCAAAGAAAAAAAACATCTCCCAAAAGAAAGCGTTTTTCATACATATACTGTACATTATTGTATGTTACAAAATGTCATACTAATACAAAGGTGTCAAAACTATTTCAAAAAGTCTGGAAAAAGCATAATGTGGACAGTAAAGCTATAACCATAAGGCTACAAGTGACAACCATTAATAGAGATGAGACCATGGCCAGGACTTTTCAGACGTTCAAGTTCAATACGAGGTGCACTCCACTGTCAGTTTGCACACATTACCAAGGAAATGTTGCCATCTAGTGGTGAGAAGCGCCGGTGAGGGGCTTTAGGTAAAAGAATACAAACACAACATCTCTCCAAGTGAGTTGTTTTTTTGTCAGAAACTTTATTAATTCATGCAATCCATGTCATACCAGCAGCCACGAACAGCCATCCAACACTTGCAGTATATTAAGGCAGGAGAAACATCATCACAAACTGCTTCTGTACAGTCCACAGCTTACATTTCTCTAGAACAGACACTTTGTAAACAATGAACACAGCTACACCTCATCCCAGAGTGAAAAACAAACGCACGGTAGTGGTTTCTTAAAGGGAAATCCACCTATTTATCTAAAACTATGCTACTATAGATTATTTTCATTTGCACCTACACTTAGAAAATAGTGGTGATGTGTTGACTTTTCACTCTCTTGAACTACAAACTAGTCTGTCTGTCTAGTAGTACTGACCTGCACTAGTTACTGCAGTACACTAGGTGCATGTCAGTAAATTAGAATATTGTAAAAAAGTTAAATAATTTTAGTAGTACTGTTCAGAAAGAGAAATGCATATATGTCATACAGTAAACTCAGTACACACAGATTGAAATATTTCATGCATATACATTTTAATTCTGATGATTATTAGAGGTGGGTAGTAATGAGTTAGATCTATTCTGTTACATTTACTTGAGTACTTGAGTACTTTTTTGACCAAATTGTACTGCTGAAAGTAGTTTTATTGTATACTTTTAGCTTCCACTCATTTTGGAGTAGGCATAGTAGGTATTGGTTTCAAAAGCTTTGTGTTGTGAGAAGATTTGGAAGTTTGTGTTTCTTGAGCATTACTTTGTTATTTTGTAAAGCTAAAGTATTCAAGTAAGAGTATTGTCACTTCAAAATAATAGTACTTAAGTAGAAGTAAAAAGTATGCTACGATAAGACTAACCTTCAAAGTACAGTTTATTTGTGATGTAATTTATTTGTAAAAATTGTTTATTATTAATAAATACCAGAATGTGCTCATTATTACAAAAATCAAATGTAACGTCCAAAGTTATAAAGTTAAGTTTTGTTTTGTTTTTTTACTTCTACTTGAGTAATGTTTTGGATGGCTACTTTTTACTTCTGTTTGAGTAATATTATTTTGAAGTAACAATGCACTCTACCCACCCCTGATGAATATGCAATAGTATGTAAAATTTTAACTGATATTTTTAAATTGCAACAATAATCACAATTTAAATGAATGCTTAAAATGTTTCACTGTGTGTGTACAATATTTCTCTTTGAACTGAACTCCTAAATACATTGACTTCTACCATATTCTCTTTTTTAACTACTGCATACTGTATGTATTAAAATATATCAGCCTAAATGTGAGCGCACATTTTAGCCAACTGTAAGACAGTAACAAAACATGTATAGTACTATATGAAAAAGTATAGCAATAGACTTTCCATTGACATCTTCAGAAAACACTTAGAATGACATATTTGCTCGTGCTAATGTTAGACAAATGTGCTATTGTGTCTCTTTTTTAGCACTAAAACACCCATTAAAATATCACTACTAAAGCTTTACTGCATTTTATTTGAACACCTGTTTGTATCTGAACATGTGTTTAAGGCACTTCAAATGTTTAGCAGCTCACCTACAGCCTAAGAGGGGGTTCCTAATGATTTGCATACAGTTCTCATAAAGGGATACTTCAGGATTTTGTAAATGTGGTTCAATGAGAAAAATCACACTTGCAGTTTGGAGGAGCAAACAGGAACAACAACAAGGAGACAAAAATCATGCATTGTTAAAAAAATAGGTTGAAGCAATTGTACCATTTATATTTTACTATACTTACACTATTTTAATGTCTATAAGGGATATTTCCCAGTTTGAGCAGCTCGACCTCTGTACTTCATTAAGTAAAATAGAACTGAATAAGAATTAACATGGATGGCCAGGCTATTAACATACAGTATGCTAACCCAAGTCATGGCTCATTGGCTAGACTGCAGAGCTTGTACTGCAGATTGCTAAGTTCTGGGTTTGTATAAAAGAGAAAATGAATATAAAACAGATGAAAATGCATATAAATACAGTGACTTTAATAATACCCACTTGCAATAAAAGTACACATTTAAACAGCCTTGCCCCATTAGCAGCCATAACTCAAAGCCTCTGTCAGACATTACATTTACACTCACAACTTAGTTGGACCATGCTCAAAGTTAAATTAAGCCATCTAACTGAACTTCTGTCTTTGTCCGAGTTTACCTCACCTGGTAGTGTGCATATCACATACTGAAGCCACCTGGGTTTGATTCATGATGAGTTTGCACCACATCTTTTCCCCTGATTTCCTGTCAATCTACTGTCTCTATCAAAAAAGGCAAAAGTGCCCAAAAATATATCTATATTAGGAGTCAAAGTGAGCTAACATTAAACCTGACTTCTTTTTAGCATTAAAAAATAAAGTAAGCTACTCAAGAAGTTGGTATAAAAAAGTGCATTTTCATTGGCCCCAATAGAAGCTATACAAAACACAAAGCCTGCGACATTGCTCTGGTCTGCTTCTCCAAACTGGTAGCGTGCTGACATACATGCCAACTGTATGGAGCAAGTATCTCAAGGATGGTATTTTACAAAATACTGGACAGTCCCTTTAATTACTGACTCACTTACACATCTCTGTAGCTAACCATGACACATGTACATGCTAATGAAGATTAAATACCACACTTAAAGTGGTTTGCACATCTAGATATGGCTGCATCAACTATACAATCATGCAACAAGACCTTTGGCCACCGATCCTTACAGAAAAAAACAAAACATACAAAAAAAACAACAACAAAAAAACAAAAAACAAGCAGGATATAATTGGCAAAAATATACTATATAGTAATTTCAACCACCAAAGAGGGAATGTGGGCACTGCATTTCTGTAACCGAGAATGCGCCACTTAGTAATAAAATATAATATTCCCAAAATAAAGCTAGAAATAAGAAAAGTTATTTACAGTACGCCACTATTTTGATACATACAGACAGTAACATTCATCAGTAACAAACCCATCTGTGCATAGTTTTAAATGAACACTAAGAGCTACAGAAATACAGTATACAGTATGCTGATATGCAAAAAGACTACTGAGATAGCTTCATTATAGACATTTAGTGGATCCTTCATTTATCATCGGGCCCAGTCACGATGCTGTGGAAATCACTGCAGACAATACATATGCTTCACGGATTATACTTCATAGAGTCACATACCAATACTTGAAACAGTTTAAAAAGGCAATTGCAGAGCTAAGATGCGAGAGATTCAAATCATTCAGCAGGTGCTAAAGTATTCAAATTAAGAGATTACTATTGTGTTTATAAAGTCCAAGCTCATAATCATAAGTGTATGTTGTCAGAACGTGTGCACCATGAATAAAATACTGCAGTATAGGAATTTACACCGATTAGGCATAACATTATGCCCACCCGCCAAATATTGATAGTCTTAATGTTACATGCTATGACAATTTGTCTAATAGGAAGCTACATGAACAAAAAAAAAACAAAAAAAAAAAAACTGCAATGCACTGTGTATTCTGGCACATTTCTATCAGAACCATCATTAACTTCAGAGCTGTTTCTTGCTATATGCAGACTAAGTACATGCATGGGGCCCCACAAGCCATTAAGGGACCCCCAAAGCTAAATGTTCAGCCTCGTCTGAGTAAGAGTTCAAATTACCTGTCTTTGTCCCCTATATACTTATAAACGTAGTATATAAGAATAAAATAAGCTGCAATAACATGCCTGTTTTGCTCATTACATGTGGTAGCATGTTTGTGATTTAAGGGCAAAATAAGGGCCCCCAAACAGCATCTTGCCCCTACAAATGTAGAAAAGGCCCTGATTAACTTGTATAGCAATTTGTGCTATAGTAACTTGACTGTTGGATTGGACAACATGGGCCACCCTTTGCTCTTGAACATCACCTGTCACCAGTTCAACACTGTTCCTTCCACAGACCATTTTTGATAGATACTGATGACTGCAGGCTAGGAACTGCTCTGACCCATTTGTCTAGCCATTACAATTTGGCCCTTTTCAAACTTTCTCAAATTCTTGTGCCTGCCCATTATTACTGCCTCTAGCACATCAACTTTGAGGACAAAATGTTCACCTACTGCATAATATAACCCACTGACTAACACGTGTACTGATGAAAATAAAATCTGTGCTATTCATTTCACCTGTAAGTGGTCATAATGTTATGCCTGATTGGTGTATATACTTTCACTCCCCAAAGTGCTTCAATCTGACAACCATTTTGACCTCAAACTCTTACCCTTCACACATAACTGAGAAACAGTGCATAGTAGTGTAATACTGAGGTATCCTGTACTGCAATACCCATGTACAATTAGGTTTTTGGTTGAGTTAAGACCAGACATGATGTGTTCCCAGCACCTTTTTTTTCACTCACACATAGATCCCCTCTGGGTTAAGGCCAGAACTTAATGGACTGTGGAGCACTCGGAGGTGACCGGACACTGGGTGGGAGGCTGGAGGACGCTTCAGGGAGCCAGTGAGAGGAATTAAATCTGAAAGAGCAAAATACAAAACCATGACTAATGGACTGTTATTCAATATAGGCATTTTAGAAGTAGCCTACTAAGCATGTAAACTCAAATAACAGAACTGCTGTAGGTGTAGTAGGTTCATTTTGTCTTCATGTAATAGTATATGGTTCATTTATCTCCTACAATATTTGTCCAAGATAAATGAACATAATACCAGAACTACTACTTCAAAAAATTTTACTAAGGGAAAGTAGTCAAAGAAATATTTATTGAGTAAAGGTATTATATGTCAAGTTTACTTAAATACAAATTACTTTTTAAAGAAACAGCATAATAAAATATACTGCTTCTGCTGGTACTTGTACTACTAATACTACTCCCCCTGCAACCTTTAATATTACTACTTAGTCTACAATTACTGCTAGTACTATCATTACTATTACTACTGCTTCTACCGCCACTAAACCCTGCTACTCACTTTGCTATGAAGGTTGATAAATACTTTTACTCATATATAGTCACTGTAAGTCTTTAAGTTACCACCAGGGGGCAGCCGCACGCTCTGCAGAAAGGAGCTGATGCAGTGAAATGTGTAGTAGTCTCGGAAGACCTTGCAGATTTATACACATGTGGTGGAAGGTTACTAGGAGGACATTAACACTCAATTCATCACTTTTGTTAAATGACCGTCATTATGGTGAAGTTTAATAGAAAAGTGTTACAGATGGTAATTATGTGATAATGGCGTCCATGTCAGGGAGTCAAAAAGAGCATTTAAAATGTTGCATGAAAAATGCGCTACATAACATTATACACAGAGATTTAAACCCCAGTGCTTAAGATCAAGGGAATATGTAATAATATTTTCAAGCATCCTTTTAGAGAAGTCTTTTAATGTAATATTTATGTGTATTTAGCCTCATATTTAGAAGCTTCTATATAAATATCTAAGCTTGTTTACACATACTTAAAATTTTTCCCCCTCATATATATGTCAATTCATATTCATCTGAGGAAAATACCTTACTCGTGGCAACAGAGCGCAAACAAAATTCTACCTAGAATATAAGTAAATATGAAATAAAAGATTTTAAAAAAGAACACACAAGAACTTTCATGGTTAGAAGGTACTTCTTTTTGACCACAGGCACAGGCTTGGTGAGGGGCAGACTCTATTGTGTGGTCACTCGTCTTGCCATTCACCACTGTTTGTTTCCTGTCAGCTCTCCACAAAGACAACAGAGCTGGTGGTCCAAGGAGCCCTTCAGAGAAAGCCCTGAGCTCGCAAAAGGGAGAATGTGAGGATAAAATGGGGGTGGAACAGGAAAAGTGGGCTGAATGAATGATGCCAGATCAGTTTGTACCCAGCAGCTGTTATTAGTAATATGAATGCAAAATAATACAACACTCTCGAGCCTCCAATCCATTTTCTCCATTCCAATTTTACATGCTCACACACTGGGATGAGTCACTTGCTCTCAGCAGTCTGTCATATTCTGACTTTGAAATATAAAAAGCACCATGCACCAATTAACCAACTTGTAGGAGAACAAAATGGAGTCCATGCACTGAAATGTTTTGCACAACATCATTTCCTGCGGTTGCTAAGAGATCGGAACTCGTCTGACACAGAATAAGCATTACATTTTATCCTACATGTCAGGGAAGCATTAGAATACAGTAAACTTATGACCCTGTATCTTTATAGGGTCATTTCACTACACTGCACATCCATTACTGTTGTGTTCGTTGGTAACAATACTGTATACCATTTTGTTATCGCGGGGGAAAAAACTTGGGGTTCGAGTCTGAACTCTAATGATTTCCTGTATACTTTCCACTGTCCTACTAAATAAATCCATAAAAGGACAAAAGGCTTGACAATGGCCACATAGAACTGGGTTTACATGCAGTAACTATACACAGATCTCACAGCAGTGGTGACTTAAATCTTAGCAATATTTTTGAAGCCTAATATCCATAAACAACACCTTCGTACATACAAATTTACACTATGACTATTCATTCATCTTCTTCCGCTTATTCCTGTTTGGGGTGTGCGGGTGCTGGAGCCTATCCTAATAACTATGGGTCTTCTTAGGCGGGGTACACGCTGGACAATGGTCAGTTAGCTGCAGGGCTGACACAGAGACATGCACAGACAGACAACCATTCACTCTCACATTCATTCACTTTAAATCACCAATTCCCCTAACGCATTCATGTCTTTGGAAGATGACAGGAAGCCAGAGTGTGCTTTGAGTGCCCATAGAGGTGGAAAAGTGCTATATAAATGTGCCTATTTACCATTTACCCAGAAAGAACCCGCAGTGACAGAGAGGACATGCAGACTCCACCCTGAGACATCATATGACAGCCAGCCAGAGGATCGATCCCACTAACCAATTAAATATAATATACATGTGGGCGTATACTTATATCTCACCAATGCCACGACTGCTGTGGGCACTGTCGTCCTCCGTGGGTTCAGCTGGCAGCACGGTGACTTTGGTACCAGTCTGTCTGATGAACTGCTGGAGGTTTACCTGTCTCAGCTCCTTGGTCAACTGTTCTAACTCCTGATGCATATCCTTTGAGGAAACACAACAAAATGGAAGTTACTGAGAGGACAGTTAAATGCCTTCACAAATGAGGTACAACATATAATCTAAAAATAAAGCTTGATTCACTACCAGTTTATGCTATTTCAGTCTATGTCACAAAGTTGTACTTTAAATCATTTTAGCATTAATCATTAGTCTTAATTGGCTAAAGGTAAAATATAGACTGACTGCTCTTCTTCTACAAGGCATAAGGAAAAGCACTGTACTATACTGGTAATCTTTTATAATGATGTTTATTAGGAGTCACATGAATGTGCTACGACATAGACAACTTAAGGTTAGCTTGTTATTCCAAAGGCTAAAAACTATTTTCTTAAATGTACTGTAATGTGGAGAGTTATGCTAAAAGTATATAGTGGCCTTGTTTAACAATTTGGTCTGAACTGTAAGCAGCAGGGTAACGGTGATTCAAAAAAATATCAGTGACTTAATTAAGTCATGATCCTGTGTGTAGTTGACTATCACACCTGTAGTTTCTTACTGCTTTGTCCAATTGACCTGTCCACGGCTCTGCTGCTGCTCTCCAGCTGAACAGCCTGTCTTTCCTGGGATTTGAGCTCAGTTTTAACCCTGAGCACTTGAGCCCGTGCCTCTGCCTCAGTCACCCACTGTGTCTCTTGTCGCTCCCTCTGCAGGCGTTCCTCTTCCAGACCTGCCTCTACACCCTGGTGGCACACAAACACACATCTTTAAAAAAAGGTTGGTGAGCCTTTGGCTGGTGAACCACAACACAACACTAAACCAAAAGAGGAGATAAAAAGGTGAGCTCTCTTCTGGCACAAATGCTTTCTCCTTGTGCATGTATAGATAAATACAAATTGCACCTTGTGAATGAATGTGATGGTGAATCTTTTAGTGTATGTCTCAGAATGTTAGCCCTACAATAAACTGTCCATTGTCCAAAGAGTTCTCTACCCAGACCCTAAGAAGCTAAAATAGGCTCTAGTGCTTTATGACCCCCAAAAGTAGAAGCAGTAGAGGATAAATGAATAAATCCCTTTATAACTATATACTGATCACCAATCTAGATATCTCACCTGCACCATGGTTAGCTTCTCTTCAATATTCTGTTCACATCCTTGCAGACGCATGCGCAGCTCCTGAAGTCTCTCCTCCAGTTGTCTCTCACTTTCCAGCTCGATCTGCAGCTCCGTGGCCCAGAACTCCTCTTCTTCCATCTCAACCTCATTCTTCCTTAAATGTTTTTCCAACCTCGCAATCTCCTCCGTCAGTCCCACTCCGTTACATGGGTTTCCATTGCTCCCAGCACTTCTGCTCCCACGTCCTTCAGCCCAAACATGCAGCTCAGCCTCGTAGGCCTCCAGCTTCTTCTCCAGAACATTCAGAGTCTCCCTCTGCAGTCCGACCAGTCTAACCAGGTCTTCCATGCGGCAGGCCCACAGGCTCGGCGACACAGTGCCCATGGCTGGTGTGGCGTGGTGGTGACCACCTCCACTTCCATTGAGATATCTACGTTTCGGTTCTGCCTCTGTGAGTGGCGCTCCACTCAGGATGTCCCTAAGGCTCCTGGGAGCTCCGGTGAATGTCAAAGATTTACGACGAGGCTCGCGGCGACGCAAAGAGTAGTCGCTATTGGGATGGCGAAGCTTGGCGAGTGGGGGGAGACTCTGTCGATGTAACCCTCGTTCAGGCCCTCGTAGAGGTGGTCCCTCTGATGGGGGTCGCTCTGTCAGGGAGGGGCCAGTACGATGGAGGATAAGCTGGACGTCCCCTGCGTACTGACCCCATGTGTTGAGAGAGGCTACAGGGCTCTCATTAGGAGCTAAGTGACGCTCAGTGTCTCGCCATTTTTCTACCAAGGTGTATCTGCCAGTACGACCTACAAAACAGACAATATACTGATAAAATGCAAAATAAATATTATATTCTTATATTAATATAGTATTTATTCATTAACGGATTCACTTTAAATGGGTTTATGAGTGTGTGTTTAATACAATATTGAGAATAGTGTGAGTATAGTAGATAAGGGACAAGTGAAATGTCGGACTCACTTTGTCACAGGGACCCAAACTGGGCTGTGGGTAGGCTCAAGTAGTGATGGGAGTATCAATACTGCAGTATCGATATATTGGTATTCATACAATACTCATTTGGGTATCAATTACTTGAATAAATTATCAATACTAATTAATACATGTGAAAGAAAAGCACATTCATCACTTGGGGGTAACTTGTGCCAAAACACCCCCAAACAGCAGCATTTTGGTCTGGTCCATCCATGTCATGTGACAAGAAGTTAGCAGTTTTCACTATATGCGCACTTAAGTTATTTATTTTATACTGTGTACATTAAAATTGTTAAATGGCCAGCATTAGTTACGGAATTTGTCATCAAGGGTAACAATTTTTTGAATGAAAAAATTTCAACAACAAGAAATTATGAATATTGAATATCGGTATCAACAAAATTCCCCCCAAAAGTAATCAATATCATATCCAATCTAAAAAGTGTGGTATTGCCCATTACTAAGCTCAGGTTTCCAAGTTCAGTATTTAATAAAATGAGATTTAGAAATGCATGTGCAAAAATACATTAAATATAGAAGAATCATAAAAAATAGTGAAAAAATAATAATAATAATAATGTCAAACTTTTCTAAACACTCAAAGTGGCTTTGCAATTCATTATTCATTCACTCCCCACACACTGGTAGTGGTAAGCTACTTCTGTAGCCACAACTGCCCTGGGACAGACTGACAGGACATGGCTGCCATTCAACTAATAAGGACAAATAACTTCTGTTCTGTAATATTTAAAAAATTGATCAGGGATAAATCTTGGTTCCATAATCAGGTGTGTAAACCACTGCTCTTAATGAATAAAGAAGACAAATGCTTAGCTTTTAATAAATAACCCATAAGTATACATGTTGTGATCTACTATATTCACATTAGTGTAAGGGATACAGTACTACTGGATACATCTCGCAAGATGATTGTGTGCCCTGCAACTTAATTGATTTTCGGCTCTACTTTAGGGGAAAAAGGTAGTGTTGCTCTTGCATCACCTTACATTGTCTGTATCTTCTGTAACCAAATACAGTAGATGAAGAAATATCACCAGAATTTTGTGAACTAAATATTGATCAGTAAAGCCATTAATACAATTGTGTAATCTACAAAACACGCCATGTTGTGCAAACCTTTAAGAGCTACACTGTGACTAATACTTCTTTGGAGAAATTAGGACCCACATGGTGCTAAATGAGTGTTGATATCAGATCACTTTACATAGCGTCTGCTTTAAACAGAAAATGGCAGAGGAGGGTCTCAGAAGGAGCTCCTCGGAGTTGGCAGAACAGTGAGGGATGAGTCACACTTTCCCTCCTCCTACTGCACTATGTGGGAAGTGATGTCAACTCAACTGTCCCTGCTTCTGAAGGAACAGAGCCCCTTACACCACATAAGGGAAATAATTGTGGCTTTTACTGAGACATTAAATATTACAACATGTACTATGGACTATATTTCAGTTGTCATAATAGAGGCACATCAAAGCATTCACATAAAATAATGATGACTTAATGTTACACTTTTTTTTTGCATTTAACTACATTACATTTATTTAGTTTTTTTAACCTATCTTAGTCACCTTTAGAACAGCATTGCACGTCAAAAACATTATGCGACTAAAAGAAAACATTTTTAATAAGTGCTCTACTAGTGCCATAAAGAAAACAGGTGACGAGACTAGTAGTGGGCAGCAGAGTGCAGCTCTGTTGTGGCATTTTGAACATCACTTTACTTCCTTAAACTTTTTGTATGATACCATTTTACTACAAAATGTAAAATAGTTTGAGGAATCAGTGGAAACTGAAAAGCTGTACACCGTTTCTGGATAAATTAATTAAAACAGACTGAACTGTGTAGGTTTGTGGAACCAAGCGTTCTGAGGCCTAAGAAAGGCAGCCTCAGAGATTACAGAATTAGTCAGGTGTGAATGAAGAAAAACACAACTCCGGGTATGTTTTTGATGAGGGAACATTATAACATAATAGAGCTAACAAAAAAAGTAGAGTTAGCATAACATAGCCCCTGTAATGCACATATTTGAATCATATTTTCAATTTTTTAAATTAATGAAAAAAAAATTATATATATATATATATATATATATATATATATATATATATATATATATATATATATATATATATATATATATATATATATATATATAGATATAGATATATAGATATAGATATATAGATATATAGATATATATAAAGTACAACTAACAGAGGAAAGAAAAGGAACAAAAAGTAGGAAATATCAAACATGACATACCTATTGCCTGGGCCAGAGCGATCACCACTTCCTGGCAGGTGGTGGCCTCGGTGACTCCGCACACCACCCTCTGTACACCATCCACCCAGACCTTGAGCTCCATTTTGGGTCAGAAGCCAAGGAGCCCGCTCCAGTGTACTGTCTCTGACATTGTTGATGTCTCAGTGGCGCGGGACAGCCGGAACCCCTCTGGCAACGTGAATGAAGAGGAAACACGAGGGAAAACAGGAAACGGTTAGTCAGGATATGCTTAAGGACAGACTGTAATGTGTAACTGCACTCCACTTAACAAGAGACTAAACAGAGAATGCAGTCAGACTATTAAAGCTGTGTAAGAGCAGTAATGAGAAATACCTGCTCGTAGCTAAAAAGGCAGCTCAGTGGGGACTGTTGTGCCAGAACCAGCTGGCCAGAACCTGGTTGTTTTGATCCTCTCTATGAATAGTTACACAACGGTTGGGGGCACAGGAAGAAAGTGCCAGCAGACATTCCCTAGTGCAGATTAGCTTTTGTTCAGAGAAAAACACAAACAGAGGAGATGGTAAATATGTGAGGCAAAAATAGAGACAGAAATCTGGTAATTAAAGTAACACTATGTACCTTTTTTATGATCAAATACATAGGTAACCTTGAAATCACTGTAATACCTAGCTTCAAAGTCATTTTACTGTTCTTGACAAAACACAGTGGACCCAGTCATCAGATACTGCCAATGTCACTTTGTATTACAGTGCATACTAGCATCTCCTAAGAACACTTATCTTGAGAAATAAACACAACTTTCCACACGCCTACCACTTAAGTTATAGCCTTTGTAATCAGACACAACATTCTCTAAATAGTCACAAATCCTAACAAGATTTATTTTTTGTTTTGCCATTATTTATTATTGGATGGACATAATAAACAGACAAGAAATATAAAGAGAAATGGAGCCAATAGGCCTGAGCAGGGACTCAAACCTGGCTCTCGTTCGTGGTGTGGGCTCTACCAGGTGAGCCACTGAGCCAAAAAGTTAATTGCCCAGTAGCATTATAGAACAGTAGCTTAATGACCTGTGAAAAAATGTGTGAAATAGGCTTTGGCAAATTACCGTATTTTCCGCACTATAGGGCGCACTTAAAAGCCTTCAATCTTCTCAAAAAACGACAGTGCTCCTTATAATCCAGAGCGCCTTATATATGAATTTATTTACGGCTACTGTAGTCAAGAACATTGCGGAGTAATACATACTGTGCTTCACCATAATGTTGCCGTAATCGCCCAACTGTTTAACTCGGACACTGAAGATGAAGAATTTGAGGGATTTGTGGACAAGGACTGAACTGAAAAAGTGAGTGTATTGTGTTGTATTTTGTTATAACGTTAACTGAACAGTTATGAGTTATAGTGAATACGCTATTGTTTGATTTAGCGGTCTCAGATTGTGTTTTTTATTCACGCGTTACAACTGAACAAGTTGGGGAGTTATGGTGAGCGCGTTGAATAAAGTTTGACTGACTGACTTATCTGACTGTTTAGTTTTTCTTTTAGGCCGGAGCGCTTTATATGTGAAAAAAAGTTCAAAAATAGACCATTCAATGCACCCTATAGTGTGGAAAATACGGTATATGAATCTCATGTTGTAAGTAACTCAAAGTGCAGATATATTTGTGGTATTGCAATAACTTATTGCTGAGGTCAGAGCTAGATGTTTCAGGTAAGATCTAACTTTAGTTTGATGCAATGTTAGTTTTTTAGGGTGGACAGTAGAGCTGACAGCCTCTGACTGCTTCATCGATTAATCGGTCTGTGAGGTCTTGGTCAACTAAAATTGTATTGGTCGATTAGTAACTTTTACTATTTATTTAACTTATTTTTCATTGTATTTAAGATAGCACAGATGATTTTAGATTAATATTTTATCAGCTAATTAATGTGAAGTCACTTGTTTGTGCAAGACTCTGGTAAGTCCCCCCACATACCCTTTGGATGATTTTAGTTGATTAATTGCTGCACTGGGCTTAACTTCATTCAAATAACAATTTCTTTGGTCAACTACAGTCCTAGTGGACAGCTGGTTCCTCTAGGGCTCCTTTATAATTTTAAAGGAGCTACATTATGCCTTAACACTATGTATTTTTCAAACCAATCTTGGTCACCTCTAGAACAGCACCGCTTGTTTTACAACCTTTAAAAACTTCATGATCTGACTAAAAGAAAGTGTTTCCAATAATTGTTTTACTACTGCTATAAAGAAACAAGTGAAGAGACCAGCAAAGGGCAGCAGAGTGCAGTGCTGTAACCTCTTTTGAACATAACCATAGAAAAAAGCCTTTACTTCCTTAAAATTGTATTATTCAATTTTAGTACAAAATAAAAAATAGTTGTGAGGAATCAGTGGAAACAGAGCAGTACACTTTTCTTTTGAGAAATGAATGAGAGCAGACTGGATGTAGAGGGCTTGTTGATTGGTCAGTACTTCCTTGAGTGGGTGGGGCTTTGTGGGAGAGGTGGAGGTTTGTGGAACTGAGTGTTCTGAGGTCTCAGAATGACAGAGCCAGAGACTACAGGATTACTTAAACAGTTGCAATTGAAACAAAACACAAGTCCAGGTATGTTTTTGATGAGGAAACAACATTATAACATGGTAGATAGTTGGGAAAAGTCAATCTAGCTTAATATAATCCCTTTATGTTTTGTTCTTATGTTTTTGTATGGAAGGTGAGGGGTGGGGGCCATGAAACAAGTATTGTTTGGTTACTGTCTTAAAAGTAAATGGCTGGTGAAGGCCTCTACTAGCACTGAGACAGTTACACTACTAATAAATGGCTTCACAAGGCTCCAATAGTGCACTTTAAAATGTGAAGGTTAACTATTGCCACAGTAGATTCCTGTCTAATATAATCTCCAGTAGAAGTGATACCTCAAATCCTCCTTCAAGGACACAGCGCAGGGACAGAATGAATGGCACCTTTCCAGATCCGTATCGGTCTTCATGGATCTAACCTTCACTGCACCTATCCACCAGAGTCAAAAGGTCCTTTTGTTCGTAGCCCCCTGTCAATTACACCTCCCCCACCCCTTAGATTTTCACAAAGTCATCCAGCCTGTCCCGCGCTACCATTCTTCCAATACTTCTCCTGGTGCAGACATTAAGTAGAGCTGCAAAGTCAAATTTAAAAATCCAAATAAATGCTATATCAGTTATTTTAAACTTTTTGCAGCAAGTTCTACCTGAGAAAATGTGTTTTTTAAAGTGCAAACTTCCAAATACTAAAACAGGAAATAACCAGGACTAATCTAGGACAAATCTAGGACTATGCCAGGATTAATCTAGGACAAATCTAGGACTATGCCAGGATTAATCTAGGACTAAATCAGTTCTAAACCAGCACAATAGGACTAATCCGAGAAAAAGGAGGACAAAACCAGGACATAACCAGGACAAAAGTGGGAATAAACAAGGACTAAACCACATCTAAACCAGCACAACAAAACTAAACCAGGACCCAACGGTGACTAATGTGAGACTAAACCAGGTCTAAAAAAGCACAATGGGACTAAACAAAGACAAAACCAAGACAAAACCAGCACAATAGAACTAAACCAGGACTACACCAGAACTAAACCAGGACTACACCAAGCTGTACCTAAACCAGGACTAAGCTGACCTACATTTCAAATTTCATATATTAAGACTAAGATTAAAAAAGGAATAAAATTGGCACTAAATTAAACTAATTAAATTACAAAATGTTCCCAAGTACCAATGGAACAAGCCTGCGTACCACCTTTTGAGAACCATTACTATGTGTATATCATATTTGTCTGAGGGCAATGTTTGACGTTAAGAGTCCAAACAGTCAATTATTAACCCTTTGTCAACTTGATTAAATTTATTTCGTTCTCATATCTCTCTATCTTGGATTCTAAATGTGCTGAGGACAATCTGTCTTCACTGTTTCTTCTTTGTGCAGAGCCTCCTCCCGATCACTCTATTCTTGGTTAAATTCACAGCTGGTCGGACAAAGCTTTTGTCCTGGATTCAGGCTGCCCTTAAATGGCGTTAGCTGCTGGAGGAGGGAAAGATGAAGGAAACCCAAAACACTGTCACTTTTTTTGTTAAGCCCCATTTTAACAAGGTAGGACATTAGGGAGACTTTGAGGCAAACCAGGCTCCAGTCACCCTCTAGGAAAGGTTCTGAGGAAAGAGGAGGGATAAGCTCTTCCTTTATATAACTGTTTATAAAAGCAATTACAAAACTGCACTTCTCCTTATTCAGACAAGAGTACCAACTGTCCAAACATATCCAGCATTTGCAATCGCAGAGAAAACAAACATCCACAATGCCTCAAGCCAACTCAGCGGGACGCTCGCAAATGTCACCCGTTCTGGTCCAGATTGCTAACATTTATATTCATTAACATTAACCCAGAAAACCCGAGTGATGCTAGCTACAGCTACCAGCACAGCGGCAACAGGGGCACGGTGCCATTCTGAGCTCTGCAAGCCCTCATTCCTCTGGCCTGTCAAAGCCGCCGCCTGGGGAGATGCCCACTGCCTGATTTGCTCTGCCCATTTAATGCCAAAGAGGCCATTCACACAAAGGCTTATATTTCTGTGTATTCCACTTAAGCCCAGCAGCAGCAGCAGCAGCAGCAGCAGCAGCAGCAGCAGCAGTGCAAGTGCTAAACCAGACGACCCAGGAACCTGCATACATTTGTTTTCCTTCCTCGCTGCTCAAATAGTGTTGACTCAAGAGTGCATTCCTTGCTGAGCACTGAGGTGTGTGCAGGGCTGAGAATTCCTATAGACAAGGTAAACGGCTGCATAGGACCCACACAGGCGTTAGAGGGCCCATAAACCCTAGCATGTTTGCCTATATTTGTCATATGCTTACTATTGCCAGCCCTTTTTAAAGATAGGTTTTTGCTTTTGCTGTATTAGACAAAACAGTGGACTATTATTGACTGGAAATCAAGGAAGAGACCAGACTTTCATCAAATGGTCAAAGTCCAGACTCTGTTGATGCTCTGTAAATGCGTTGGATGCTCTACCAACTCATTTTTGATAACAGACACTAAAATCTGAAACTGGGAACCAATTCCATTAAAGCAGAACCATGCAACTTTGCTCATTTCTTTGCTGTTTTGGATGCATTTTTCTCAACAGACCTCCCCCTACATATTTGAGTAAAGCACCATCATAAAATCTCACGAATCCAGTTGACTCTGGTGTGACCCCTCATTTGACTTGACTCTCATTTTCTCCTCATAGCCGTACAAAGTTTCCTCTGCCTTTTGGCCACTCTGTCATAACAAACATCTAAGAAATAAAGCTATCACTAGTTTTTCCAAGACTTCAGGGACACCAGGTTAATGCCCTCATTCTGGCAAGGCTGTTTTATTGCCAAGATACGTCAGTGGGAGGTGCAGGGGGCTTTATCCACTTCTTTAGTTATCACACCAACTCCACCAAATCTGTCCAAGTTACGTAGTCTTTTGAATCTGTTTTTTTACTGTTCGTTTACAAGGAGCCCCTCTTGCTGAGTCCAGCTTGCAAGTAAAAAATGTCTCAAAGCATTCATAAACCTTGGGCTGGAAAAAAAATGGGCAATGTTTTAAAGAACAAAAAAGTTATACTGTGGCAAATTTTAGTTGCTGCTCAAAATAGCTGAGAGGCAAGGCCCGCAAACCTATTCTGCTTTAGCGCCTCCAAATGTACAGGACCAGGCCTGGGTGAGCACTGAGCAGCCTGTCTGGCCGGCTGCTTATGACAAATCTCCGGGCCGATAGGAGCACACACCGGGTTGGCAGGCAAAAGGCTTCAGCTGGCTGCTGGTGTAAACAGTCCTACCATATGTTACTATGGATGTTCCAACAACCTACTTGTGTAACCTACACCACAAAGAAATGCTATTCAAGGATTGCTTAACACACTTCTTTTATGGATTTACAAGGAAACAGGCCCGTGTGCCGTGCCACTTTCTCAACAAAGAGAGCATTTGAGCCAAACAAACTGGGCATTCAGTACATTTAAAACAAAACCAAGAAGGCTCTACTCAGGAAAAAGCCTGCGGGGCAGCAACAGAACCCAGATGAGAAAAATGAGCTCACAGGAAAACATTTATGCTTTACACTTACAAGTGCCTCCTCCGCCAATAGAAGCCATTTCACACTGGTTCCATGCCAAATTTGCTGACCATTGTTCTCCTAAACCAGAAAACAATACAGCCATTTGACGAAGGGAAAGTCTTTCTTTGTTTTGGACGCATTTATATCCGCACAGCTAATTAACGTGAGGAGTTAATTTATTTTAGACGGATTTTGATTTGCATAACTTCCTCACACTGCTTTTAATTAAGGACAATGGGGGCATTTCTAACAGACTCGACTGCGGCAGACACTTTTTAGTACGCACTGATTACTAACCAACTTTATTTCAAATTGCGCTCCCTGTAGTGCAACATGTAATTACTAGCCATTTATTCTCTGCTCTAATTGGTAACAGATCTGTTGTGAAATTGAGCTCTGCAGGCTGTCAAACACAGATGCTGGTTTATAGTGGAGACAGAGAAGTCCACCAACTATATTCCAACAAATAAGTAAACACTGAAACACAGACAAAACACTTTTACTTTTATGACAAATACAGATTTCGATATTTTATTTTTGTTATGAAAATTTCATGAAAGGTCAGTAATGGGCCAAAGGTGAAATTATTCTGTTTTGGTGCGGCTCCAGACGACTGGTTTGAACCAGAAGTCTTTAAAGGCAGTGATCCTTAAACTTTTCACATCAAGAGCCACATCCAAAAATATCTGGCTTTCCAAGTACCACCTTTAACAAACTAAAATGAGCATAAATCTTCACCAGTCCATGACTAAACCAGAACTAAATCATGTCTAAATTAAGATTAAACCAGGTCTAAACCATGCATAGAATACTGAATTAGGACTTATATAGTACAATATTAGGGTAAAACCAGGTCTAAACCAGGACTAAATCAGGTCCAAACTATAACTAAACCAGCTCTAAAACAGTTCTTAACCAGTACAAAAACAGACAGTTCTATACCAGGGCCAAATCAGCTCTAAAACAGTACTTAACCAAAGTGGGTAGCAAGACGTCTGTGTAGGTTCTCAGTCATCCAGGAAAAATCTGTAAAAAAGGTTGCACAAGAAGGTCGTTTGGACAAGGTTTGTTCCAGGAAGACGTTTCACCCTTACTCTGAAGAGCTGGAAGGAAATGATTAAGCTCTTCAGTGTAAGGGCCAAACGTCCCTTCCTACAATAAACCTTGTCCAAAGGACCTTCTTGTTCAGCCTTTTTAGTGCTTAACCAGTACAAAAACAGAGTAAAACCAGGTCTAAACTGGGACTAAATCATGTATAAACCAGACCAAAAAAAATGTCTAAACCAGGACTAGCCCCAACTTAGGAATAAAACTGGCTCTAAATTAAACTAATTCAGAGCATGAACTGCAAGAGACTCCTGGGCACCACCAGAAGAAGCCTGTGTACCACCAGTGGTACCTGTACCACAGTTTGAGAACCACTGTTTTAATAAATTCTGAACAATTTAGAGATTTGAACAGAATATACTAACTTCACTCACTAAAAGAACAAGCATTTACCCCTGAAGTTGGAGAACTTCGAGTTTAAATCCAGGTCTGGACACTAGATATTTACCATTTTGAGTGCTTTTAGTTTTAATATTATGTATTTTTACATTGATACACCTTTCTTTGTCCATAGCCTTTCTTAAAACCCTGTTTTTGCACAATACTGGAGTAATCGTGATCAGAATAGCAGCCTGGCATGTTCTCAAAAGTTTCTCCGGAGCGTAAACAACAAAGCATGGAGAAGTCTGCTTCCAAAGATGGGGCCTTGATCCTGTAAAGAGTAAACTGATAACATGCCAGGGTTGCATTCCAGTGCTGTGAGAATGCAACGGGCCATGACTAACAGATAAGGGAGCCATGTTCCCCTTGTAGCTGCAATCGAGGCGGAAATGTGACACAAAATAGCTATGCAATGACACCTGGTATGTAGGCCTATTTAATATGAGTCAGGATTAGCTATTTTGGGGAGTTTAATTTCTCTGCACAATTATCTAATACAGTATGGTACTTTTCTCTGACATTTAGCTGAAAATAGATTCAGATTCTCTATAGTGATATATGAAAAAGATCAAATATAACCTTTATGGTAGAGGTACTCAAAAGTTTTACACCGAATACCACCTAAGAAAATGTTTGCCCCTCCAAGTACCATCTTTAATAGACTCAAATGAGCCTAAATCAGGACTAAACCAGGTCTAAACAATGGAACAATGTAAGGATTAACCTTAAAAAAAATAATTACTGAAAACGAACAAAAATTTTGCTAAACCAGGACGAAACCGGGTTTAATCCAGATCTAACCTAGGTCTAATCCAGGACTAAACCAGGACTCAGACGAAACCTGCATACCACCAGTGGTACCCCTACCACAGTTTGAGAACCACTGTTTAATGTTATGGGACTGCAAGAATGTGCTCCTATGCATAACTCAAACAAAGCCTTTCTCTTTTGTAATGGGGTTTTATAAGCAAAGTGTGCTGACCTTCTTCAAACACTGCATAACTTTTCAGGATTTTGACCTAGTAAAAGGTCTTCTGAGATATGTGTTTTACAAGATGGCAGTGTGCCCCATTATTCAATAGTTACATAGAGGGGAGAAAACTGTAAACCATCATTGTGTCTTTGCAAATAAATGGTAAATGGCCATATTTATATAGCACTCCTCTGTCTCTATGGGCACTCAAAGCACTTTTACATCAAGGAACCATTCACCCACTTACACGCATAAACATTCATACACCAATGAATGCAGACACTGAAGGCAAGGTGAGTAAAGTGTCTTGCCCAAGGACACAACACAAAATGCAATAGTGAGAGTGGGATTTGAACCACCGACTTTATGGTTAGTGGACAAACTGCTCTAATATCTAGTTTGGGTGGTCTGCGGAAGTTTTGAGTCATCCAGGTGATTATAAAATTAAACAGTTTAAACAGAAGGCAACTGGACAAAGTTTTTTTGTCCCTCATCTATGGGACTTTCATTGTCAGATGGGTTATTCTTCATTCTCCATGTTGTGGAATTATCAAAATGACTGTTTTTATTTGTACAAAGTTACCTGCAGTGTACGTTTAAAGCCCCAACTTTAGTTTTTGAGAATGTGAGAAAGAAGTTTAAGGCTATATCCACACAGAGACCAAAACATTATTGTTTCAAAAATGTTTTCCATAAACATGTGTCCACTTGGGCCCATACAAAACCACTAAACATGCTGTAATACATATGCCAGGCCTTTTAACAGCACTGTAACACTGCTACCAAAACACACCAAAAACAGACAAAAACACATGGGACATAGGCTGAAAACATTGAATGGTGAATATGAATGTGCAAACTAGAAAGCAGACCTTAGTCTGTTGTAAGAGGAGCAAAATATTTGCTGTAAAAGCCTGTCTGCAGCTCAAATGCAACATCGTAAGGCGCAAAATTATTTTATTTGGATTTCTCAAAACGCTGGATCCATGGGGGTGAAATGCCTCTACAATAAAAAACCTTTGCGGATACGGCTAAGCCTGTCTTCGTGTGGACAAGGCCTCAAGAAGCCTTCATCCTCTCCTCTTATATATTCATGTGTTATTTCGTTTCAGCTTCTTATTTTTTCTGACTCGGTTTTTCTTTTCTTTTTTTCTTCTTACAGTGTAAGCAGTTGGAGCCAGCACTGGAATTACTATCTTTCAAGTTGGTCCTGCTGCTGGTAAAATGGACATACACAAGCTTGGACTCCAATGAAAGTGCTCCTGATCCGAACGGGACCATCTCCCTTTGTTGTAAGCATGTAATTGGTCAAAAAATCCTGTCCTTGCTCTAGTTCCCCCTCTGTTAGAAAGATTTTATAATAAATCCAGATGAGGTCTCTGGGTCTCATTTTGTCAGATATTACTTGTGCTATTGACTGAATAATTAGGGAAAAAATTGGTAGTGCATCTTTAAGAATAAGTAAACGTGTAGTAGCCCTAAACCATGAGTAAGAGTAATGTTTCTTTTCAATTTGCTGGTGGCTTTAAAGTGAAGAACTGGGTGTTTGAGGAGATCAAACCCAACCAACCAAAGCACACAGCCCTGTCTCTGCTCCCTGTGCTCTTATAAACTGTCCAGGCCGTACCCAAAGGCCAGCCTCCAGCCTCCTCTCTCTTTCTATCTACTTAATATTAAACTATTAGGTGCAGCTCTGAGCTCCCCCATCTCAGAGGTCAATGCTGCCGGGATCCTAAACATCTGGATGGCACGTTCAGCCAGTAATAATACTGCCTTTGTTCCAATGCCATATCCACATTTCCACTGCTCTCTAGTCCTGCAATAGACTTATGGCACAGCAGTAAAAGCACAAGAGTGAGGAGAGGCCCATAGTCAGGGTTAGGACACATCAAAGCTCTTTGCAACAAATGCACTTCCATCACACTCCATTAAAGCATGTAGAATTAAAAGTTGTGTGGTACAAAATCATTAAAAAGTGTCACAGTTTAGACACAAGTTTGATACTGAGCCAGCATCCTGACCTTAAAGAAACAACATTGTGTGGGTCTTCTCTGAAAATAACTTTATGTGACCACTAGAGAAGTCAGACTGGACTAGGTGCACCAATGCTACAACAATGGAGCAGTTCAGACAAAATTAAATGTGTTCAAATGCCCCAGCAACAAGTGAATGCTGTGGAATGTAGGCTACTCCAACCGCTAAACCCAATTAAGAATCACTAAAATAGACATTAGTGCATGAGTAAGTCCTGGCTTGCTAGTAGCAGTCACAGTGAAAATGTACCTTTAAATGTCCGATTGCCTTGCATCCCTGCTTCGAGGCTGAGAAATGGCGATAATGGGTCGTACTGGGCTCCCAACTATTCTTCAGAAATGTTCCCGTTATCTCAGCCTCCCCAACTCCATAGCGCTGCGCATTACCGCTATTCTTAGGTTTCTCCTAATGGTCTTACCTTTGTGGTGGAAATAGGATTCGACTCGGTACTCCCTATCCGAACTGAAGTTTGGGATGAAAACACCAAAAAAGGCGTTAATTCTGCAAAAACACAGTCCTGCTTTACCTCTGAGCAGTAAATCACTTCCAGTCACTTGCGACAAAGTGACGTTTAGCCGCTAAACCGAGGAGATGAGGAGCAGACGCTTGCGAAAACAAACGCAGGACCCTGTTGTTCTCTCGCTCGTAAAGTTTATGCGTCCTCTATACGCGTATCCGTAGCGGTCTCAGAAGAAGAAGCTGCAGGAAAAAAGCAGCCCTGACGTTTCTTTACCCTGCTGGTAAATACATCGCATTGGAACTGGGACACCGCAAGGCATTGTGGACTGTTTTAAAGCTGCAACACGCTCTGAACGGGGATGTTACCTGGGGCCAACTTTTTTCTACAAGGGCATTTTCACAAAGAGTGACATATTTTTATCAAATACACAAATAGGGCTTGATAGAAATCATGTGAAGTGGGAAAAACACAACAATGGAAAGTTTCCAGGAGGAATTAAATTAATCAACTCCAAGAATTCTAAAAGGCTACTGTGATCTTAAATCGTCAGAGCCCAGTTTAGAAAAAAGAGCAAACATATATTTTTACATTTTTACTCGTCTACAGAATAACTATTACGGCTTTAGAAATTACGTGTCCATGGTGTTTAGACTACAATTTTGATATAAGTTAAAAATATAAGGCATAATCCAGGAAGCATATTCTACTACCAGGACAAGTTGGGCCACTAGTAAATACAAACACAGCGTTTACCATTAATTCAGAAGACTAGGGCGGCCCACCATAATCTAATTTAATCCCCCATAGTCTAAAACTGAACTTAAACACTATATAACTTTCACCATAATAGCAAAATATTTAAATAACTTATAAATAATAATAATCAAAATTCTCCATTCACCGTGTATTTTTTTATGGTTTTCTTCTTGAAAATGGATGAATTACTTTTCTTTCATTATTATGTTGTAGTTTTTATAATTTTATACCAAGAAACAAGAAACACTGTTTAAAAAATGAAATTGTATTTTTTATTTTATTTTATTTTATTTTTTTGTAAAAAATAAACTTTACTGTTGGTAGAGCATTGACCCTCGTAGACTCATCTGAATATGTGGGAAACGCTGAAACAGCCAAATAGGTGAAAATTATACCTTACAATATTTCAGACTTTCTTTCCAAAAGGAGGTTTCCTGTATTTCTGAACCCTGAAATGCTCAAATCTTAAACTAGAGTTATACTGCCTCCCTGTGGCTGTACAGAGGAACACAACGTACTTTTCACACTCTTAAACAGTATAGACAGAATAAAATAGTGACCTTACAAGAACCTTACATTCTTGAGCAAAAACATCTCTGACAAACCTGTATATATGCTTATATACAAACTTATAGGCCTGTCTGTGTGTTAAATCAAGCTGTCGTTTTTGAAGCAGTTCATCTTCATAAACTAAATTTAAAAAATCTGACTACCACGTTAAATTGATAAATAAATGCAACCAACCTGTCGGTTTATAGAAAACTGCATTTTAATTTGAGAAGTTTGTAAAAAAAATAAAAAATAAAAGTCTTATCAAAACAAAATTATGTGCATAGTGAATGCATGGTGTAACAATAAAGCTATCAGGCTACGGTGATCTTCAAAGTGTTTGTTCAAACTCAGGTTCTTCTTTACTCTTTTGTTAAGCTATTGGTATAATAGGCAATAGATTGTGACCATATTAAATTTGTTTTAGTCCTTTTCTCGGGAGCCCTGTAATAAATCTAAAAATAATTCCTTGCCTGTCCTTGGAGAATAGGAAAAATAATATTGTGCAACTTTAAATAGTCCATTGAATAATCGGAATAACCTCACAAATTCTTGTTTGTCTATTAGGATAGGTTTAAATCAATGCTTTTCCAAAAAGCAACAATATTTTATTTTTTTGTTTAAAATGATAATTGGGACTAAACTATCTTTTATTGAACAGGTTGTGTAATGTCCAGTGTTTATGTTAACAATGAAGAAGATTTCGATACTTGCATAACGTCTCATTAACCTATGCTTGTTTAAATAGAAGTTTTCAGCACATCTAACATATAGCCTAATATCTTTAACAAAAATATGTCCTAGCCTACTGTATCTTATACGCTATCCTACTTTGTAACAATTTAATTTTCCGCGTTTTTATGCGCGTAAAGAGCGCAGCAGGCAGGCGGCTGAACAGGGAGGCAACGTGACAAGGATCACCAAATCAATTCCTTGCCTGGGAATGACGTCCCTCCTGCACATTCCAGTTATATTTAGAGCCTATATAAAGAGGAGTCGCCCCCTAGGCTTTGTTGACTCTGCAGCAGGCAGCAGTATCAAGGAGACGACCTGAAACTGACACCATGTGACCTATACTCTAGTATTTTACACTACAATTTGTTTGTGGTAATTAGCATATAACATGTAAATAATTCCCCAAGGCTTTCAATAAAATACAGACGAGTTCTTGTTTTTATTTGATTAAATATTGAACATTTTTTCCTTATTTGCAGCCTACTTACTTTGCGTAAAAATATCAAATTATGCAGGTTGTAAATAGTTATTAATAGCATAGTCATTGTTTAGAGAGGTACAAACAACAGAAAGTACAAACAATAGAAAGTGACTGACGGCTCGTTGCGACATTTTTGATACGGCTCAAACCGGTTGAAATCCCCAGCTATGCTTTGTGGGTAAAGTGCGCCCCGGTATCCGCCCATATTCGCGTAAAGGAGGCCAACCTGAGCAGCTAGGCCGGACGCTGAGCAAATGGAAAGTTCAATCGATTAAATTGCCCACTTTTGCATGTTCCCTCTTGCTTCTGGACCGTGCTAGACCAGCGTAAATGTTGGGGTTTTGCTTCAATATAGGAAATGCAGAAATCTTGTGAAACGAGAGCGCTATCAGCTTGACTTTTTGGTCGCTACTTCGGACGCGGAACTCCACTCGCTAAAAGGTAAAACAAATGGATAAGATTCGGACATGTGTGACAATGACGTTTATTGCAATCGTGTACTTTATATTTCAGGAACTTGCAAGTGTACGATAGCTTTCTCACCAAAGTAAACCGCAATCCCGTGTAGAGTATTACTTTTCTGTGTTAGTTCAAACTACGCCCAATTGTGAACCTAACGCCTGGCCCTGCAATGCAGACCTTTGGGATGTTAGCTTGTCAATGGCGCCTTCAACATCTGCACACTGTAATTTTGAATGAAATCTACCGTGATCTCTGGAGGTTTGTGACTGTAATCGTGTGGCACTGTTGGACCTTTTGTTTTAAGCACACGCTCTGCGCATTTTACGCTTTCTTCGTCAACTTTAAAAGCTACGGTGCGCTGCGATGCTAAGCTAAGCTAGCATCAGAGCAGTCTGGTTGTAGCAGTTCTTTAAAGCCGCAGAGGACTTCACATAACCCCGCAGGCAGCCACACCACACTGGATTCACATTCCTCTCGACTTTAGAGCCTGCTTTATGTGTTAATGCCTACTTAAACAAAGGGCAGGGTTTTTATTTAAAACCTACTGAGGCCTGTGTTTATCTAAAATCATTTACAGTTACAGCTGACCATTTACAGTACACCACTTTCTTTTTCTTTTTTTTTTTTTTTTACAGAAAACATTTTACTCTATGGCGAATTTTAGTTATTAACCTTACACATTTTACACCGATATAAAAAATTCTTACTATAGTTTGTTTATAGTCAGTGTGTAGTAGAGTCTTATTCAATGACAACAACAGTGCCAGCCAGATGGTGTCAGCATAAGGCAAACGAATGTAGGGAAGTCTGCTGCTTTTCCTTATAAATATATCATGGATGGACAGTAGCCTTTAAATGTCATCTGTTGCACGTTTACCTTTCAGTATTCTACACATTATGCTAAATTCTTCTTGCAAATTTGTGGTGTGCTTGTCAAAAATTGTATATTACTCTGCACTGGATGTAAACAAAGAGTATATAGAAACAAATATTTATTTTCTCCTTCTCTCACTGCAAGTATTTCACAGATATGTTTGGTATGTGAAAGCGGCTCCCGTGTGTGCCTGGAATGATCTTTCACATTATCAACCATCTTTCCAGGTTGAGGCCAAGATTTAACATTTATTGAAATAATATATGCTTGAAGAGTTGACTCCAACTGTGTAAAAAACATTTTCCTGTATAAACCAGTAGACCACATTGAGTTTTTGTTTGTCTAGAGTAACCCATAATATTCAAGAGAGCTCCTCCCTGACTGCAGGCTGTACAGAGTTGCGAGCACTGTGAACTGTAACATCTGAAAAGGGCCACTGCTGCTATTGATGTGCTGCTGTAAAAAGCACCCAGACTGCAGAGAACCCCTCCAGTCACTTGTCAATTTTGGAGCCTTAATCTAATGTTATAGATTTATGCCTGGGGTTGGTTCGTGTTGTGGATCTGTAACTATTGACATTTGATGACAAAACCACATCAGTTCAGCTGTTTGTGTTCTGTGAAATAGTAACTGGTGCTACTCCAGGTTTTCATTAAAAGCGCCCTGACTGTTTTTCATCTTGGTTTTCAGGTGAAAAATGACAGAATATAAGCTGGTAGTGGTGGGAGCTGGTGGTGTTGGGAAGAGCGCACTTACTATTCAACTCATCCAGAATCACTTTGTGGATGAATATGACCCTACAATTGAGGTAAAATAACTTTTATTGATGTGCACTGTAACTTAATAGATGTTGCTTATTCTTCAGACACATCCAAGTGTTTAGATTAAACATAAAAAAAAATTTTTTCATTGCACAATTATTGAATAATAGATTATTTAATACAATACAATGTCTTGCACGCTAAAATGGCTGTACAATAGTACTCCTAATTACTCTTTGATAACTTTTTACTCTTTTTTTATCTTGTCTGTGTTTCAGGACTCGTACAGAAAGCAGGTAGTGATTGATGGAGAGACATGTCTCCTGGACATCCTGGACACTGCAGGTCAGGAGGAGTACAGCGCCATGAGGGATCAGTACATGAGGACAGGGGAGGGCTTCCTATGTGTCTTTGCCATCAACAACATCAAGTCTTTTGAGGACATTCACCACTATAGGTGAGCTAAGATCAAATGGTGAAAAATGGTGTACAGTAAAAGTCTTTCACTGCTGTCTTATATACACCTTTCCATATTTAAAAAAATAACGATAGAGTTTCTAGAACCAAAATGATGCAGTGTATTATATTTAGTGAATGTTTTAAACCAAAATGTTCTTTGTCAAACTGTGCATACTGGTGAAACCAGTTTATGTTGGAACTATGGACCTTTTCAGATAAAATATTTAATCTTATTTGTTCTGCTCTTAACAGAGAACAGATCAAGCGGGTGAAAGACTCAGAAGACGTTCCAATGGTGTTGGTAGGCAACAAGTGTGACCTCCCGTCCCGGACAGTGGACACCAAGCAGGCTCAGGACTTAGCACGCAGCTATGGCATTCCCTTTATTGAGACCTCAGCCAAAACCAGACAGGTGAGAGTCCAGTCCCAGACGGCCACTCCCTTTAACTGTGTAACTTGTCAATCAGATGTCCTGCAGCGCTGAGGTAATCAACTGTTGGTATGTAGAGCATGTTGAAAGGTGAGAAGATGCATGGGGTCTGAGGGCTGTTTTACTTCTCTCTGTTTTACTTTAAAATCAGCTTCAATAGTGGAAAAGAGTAAATCATGGGTGTCATCAAAGGATCAATGATCTTGGATCACAAAAATGTGTAATTGCGGAGTCATGTTCTGTTTGTTCATGTTAAATGTGGTGGCTCGCTGTTTCAAACAATGTTCCTTGGAAATGTCTTGGGCTGCACACTGTTTGATTG
Source organism: Bostrychus sinensis (assembly GCA_020698575.1). Taxonomy (NCBI): domain Eukaryota; kingdom Metazoa; phylum Chordata; class Actinopteri; order Gobiiformes; family Eleotridae; genus Bostrychus; species Bostrychus sinensis. The sequence goes on along the minus strand of CM036251.1, from coordinate 27,580,153 downwards.
GTTAATTATTTTTGTGTTTATGGGTGATTATGTAATCATTGCATGGTAAAATGGCTTGATCACCATTTGCAGAGCACCACTGCACCAAATGAAATCAATTAATATGTGCCAAGAGTGCATGAAAGGACAAACTGTCTGGAATGACTCGGGTGTAAATTGTGCTTACTGGTTACTGTGACTGGGCGTGTGTTGGGAGCATGGCCTAAGTTCAAGGTGCTGCTGCAGTGATCTGTTCCACATCCTGCCTCTGCTGAACCTCAGCTCCTGTTGGTGCAGGGACATTGGTGCCACAATGATTAATTTTTCACAGCTTTTCTCACCTGTTTTCACTGATGGGTTGGTTAATTTACTATACATGTGGTCCATATTGTTAATATTGCAAAAAAAAACAAAACAACACTTTTTAAAAATCAAAATTTACCAACTAGTACTTCATTCAATTAAAAAACTCACAGTTCTGATTTCACAGCACTTACTGCACTCATTTTTGCTAAGTTTAAATCCAAACAGATGTGTGCAGATGGGATGTACGGTGGTTGTCTTCACTGTGCACAGATGGTTTGATGATTTAATTTCATTTTTGGAAAAGATCTAAGAAGTGGTTTTAGTTTGATTTTTCTTGGCAAACCTAAGTATTTCAAACAGATTGTAAGGTTGCCCAGTTCACACTGTTGGCTGCAAACACATTATCGCTTATTTTCAACTGAATCAAAAACAGTAAATATTTAACATGCAGTCTTAGTATTCTGGATGGAGGATCATCCCATGCACTAGGACACACTCCAGACTTTTATGGCCTGTCTTGCCTTCTTTGTAACTCATGTACCCATTCAAGATGTCCACTGTTATTCCTCCACATTGAGGAAAGCTGTGTTTCATACTACAGAGAGTGGAGGATGCCTTTTACACTCTGGTACGGGAGATCAGGCAGTACCGGCTCAATAAGCTCAGCAAGGAAGAAAAGACTCCGCGCTGTGTCAAGCTTAAAAAGTGCGTTGTGATGTGAAAGGGGTAAGTGTATGCAGCTGTGCCCCACAGCTCTGGGTGTATGTGTTGTATGGAGGCATTGTGGAGAAGGAGAATAGGAGAAGATGCGCCGTGTGGGACCTGGCTTCATGGGATCTTAGAGCTGTCCTGCTGGTTTCTTCTGGGCTTGTGGTGGTGCTGTAATTGGACAGTTTGGCTCATTTTTTATTAGAATTTCTCTGCATCATCGCTGATTGTTAATTAAGGCTGTTTTCACACTGGGTTTGTTTACTTTAATCTGAAATGCTTAATTGTGTGATTGTCCCCCTCCTCTAACCCCGTTTGGCCTGCTTTCACACTTGCATGAACACGTAAAAGCACATTCATCCAAAGAAAAATGTGCTAAAAATACAGCCATTTTTTCTTTGCTATTCGTGTAAAATTCCAATGCTGTAGGATTCAAAGTCCATATTGCCATGTTGCTGGGCGTGCAACAAATGTGAAAGCAACCAGTCTTTGTTAATCAATAAGGAAGGGAATGTGTGCTCAGGGAACCTGATTCGAGGGACTTTACTGTAAATCACAGCCCAAATTATCTGCAGTGTTTCCTGGGAGGATGGGAGGATGTGAGCTGTGCAAGTAACAGATATGAACAAAGGGCATCATAAGTCTTTCTTGGAGACATATCTCTTGTGTTGGAGGTTTCTGTCTTCATAGCCTGAAATGACCTCACACTTTTTGCAGTGTCTTGCAGAGCTTTGCACAATTTTTCCAGCTTCATTTCGATATGCAATTTGCAGACACTTGCTGCTTTTACAATAACCTGTGTATTGTACTACCAATTATTGAAATGAGCTCAGAATATAAACATCACAAAGGCTATATCTGTATAACTTTAATAGTGTCACAGTATTGACTGTTTGACAATAATTGAATCAGGGCCACTGTGCCTGTTATCATAGGATTTCTTATAATATTTTAAGCATGTGAACACATTTTTGAACAGCTACCTGTAACTACCTAGTGCTAAACTCAAGGGATGGTGTGAAATGTTTGTTTCATACAATTAAAAATAAATTGGGCCTTGTATCTGCAGCTAATGTCCGTGAATGTCTAAAGATGAATTTTAGTAACTGCTTAGCTGTTCACTTTGAATGCCCCCACTCCTCTCTGGGTATCTTAAACACTTCTTTCATGTTTTAATTTGGCAACATCCCATTAAATAAAATTGGAGTGGGATAAACAACAATTTGATACCTCAGACTGGAGTGGTTGTATGATCTTTTTATTTTTTTTTATTTCTTCCGCACAATGACCCCTTTTCAGCCATTTTTAAAATCAAGCAGAGAGTCAAAACATAATTTAAATGCAAATGCGTTCCACTGTGTTTCTCTTTTTGTTTTCCAGAGTAGTTCTCCTACTGCTGTATAAAATAATAACTCTGCTGTAATTTATTCTCTTCCAGGGAGTGGACGATGCCTTCTACACTTTAGTGCGAGAAATCCGGAAGCATAAGGAGAAGATGAGTAAGGAGGGCAAAAAGAAGAAAAAGAAGTCCAAGACAAAGTGTACACTTATGTGAATATGATCCCTAAAGAACCCATGTTGAACAGTTCAAGTAATACATTTTGTACATTACACTAAATTATTAGCCTCTTTCACAGTACCCACCATTTTGAATACTAAAACATTGTTATTTGCTATTTGGACACAATAAGCTTATTTTAGTGCCAGTGCCCCACATCCAACAACTTGATTTTTCAGAACCATGTATATTTTGATCATTTTATACAATTTCAAAGCTGTAGTTATAGCTCGGCCTGTCATATGTTGAGAGCTTATTCAGTAACAAGTTGGATCTAATTTCCCCATTTCTGTGAAAGGCCATGACCAGAGTGTCGGCCTTACAGCTTTGGGGTGCCAAAGAGTTCTAATTTCTAATCCCGTTCGTGTCGTCCAAACTGAATTGGATTGAGCCAGACGAGATCCACTGTGTAATGTCCCCAACTTGAATGACCTCTTAGTGTGACTTCACTCTGTCTCATAGTATGCATGCAAACTTTCTACTCCTCTCCAAATACTTTAACCATCTTTAGCTATTAACTTGTTTGTTGTATCGTGTGGGGAGTGTTTTCAGGCCTACATCAAACTGTGTTTTTGTCTTTTTATTTGAATGGTTTGCATGCATTTTCCCAGTCGACAGGGGTTTTGCAAACTGTATCTGGTTATTGTAATTAACAGAGCCAACTAAGAGGAACTATATGGATGTTTACATGACGCTAGAGAAATTCGAATGATTGCCTTAGTCTGACTAAAATCAGACTTTTAAAATGCATGTAAGCATTGAGTATTGCTAAATCATAACAAATTTTAAGATGTTTTATAAGAAGTTCCAGCTGCTTTCTTTGTGATGGGCTACACAATAAGTCAAATGCATTGTTAAACAGCATTTGGTAATTTTTGCTCTAAGAGTGCTGTCCCAGAGCTTCCTCAAAATGTCCAAATGGATTTTCAATTTCCCTTTCACTGAGCATTTGAAAGAGATTACTGTAGTCTTTTTCTGTGTTCAACCGGTTTAGTGGGCTGCCTTTCAGTTCCAATGACTGTGTCCAGCAAAATAATCTGTCACAAAGCCTGTGTACCATGGTGGAGAAACCGGAACTAATGTTTGTAAATGAGGCAATAATTGCCATTAAATTGTTTTTTAGATGAAATTGTCTAAATGTTTTTAAAATAAGGCCTATCTTGAGTTTCGGGTTGAACCATTGATCACTTTCTTGCTTGTTTCCCCGGGGACTTTTTTTTTTGCCTTTTGTTTGCATTAGGTGCTACTTTTAGACGGTAGTGAAATGACAACATTTACTTTGTTGTGTGTACTCAGAAAATGCACAAAATGCTGTTTCAGGAACAAAGCGTGTTGTCAGAGAAAATCCAGTCATGATCCACATTGTTTTGAGATCTAACGACTTCTGACCCAGTTTATTTTGACTTCCATTTTCATGAAATAGGTAACTGTTAATGCAATTGATTTATGGAACCCTCTTGTTAATGATACTGTTTGACATGTAGTTTTACCCATGTTCCTCTTTTATTGCGTGCCAACAGCTGATTATTTCTGAAATGTATCATTTATACCTGGATCGTATTTTAACAACCTTTGTATAGTTGTGATACTGAAAGGTGCATATTTTGTAAATTGTGCTTAATTTGGTTGGTGTGTCTAAATGAATGTTGCTTTAATGGAGTTCTGCTCCACTCTGTGTATGTGACTAAAGAGTGACTGGGTCCAGGTCAAGGGAAGTGAATGAATGACCACTTTACAACACACCTGCTGTGGGCAATGTACAGTGGTGATCTGATCTCAAATGAGTCTATTTTTTGCCATGAATCTCACCACTCCTATTTAATGTGTAATAAAGAACAAACTAAAGAGGAAGCCGCCTTGTGCTGTGTTCTTTGAGCTTACTGCAAATTCACCTCAACAAGAGTACAGTGCCAGTCAGTGTGCACACACCTTCCCATTCAAATATTATAGGGCAGTGAAAACTTTTCACACAGAGTACCACCTCAATAAAAAAATATTTGGCTTTCAATGTACCACCTTTATTGGACAATAAGTGACTATTTTAAAAAAAAAAAGTAAATTTGAAGTATTTTGCACAGACTCAAGAACTGGAGATTTTAAATGTAAGAAATTATGAGAATTCCAGATGAAATGAACAAACTGGTGCAGACTGAATCTGTCGGTAAGGTCTTTTGTCTTTATTATTCTGATGTTTCTGATGAGTACCATGAATCTCATGAATGAGTAAAAAGTACAGATACTTACTCTAAAATGTAATGAAGTAAAAGTAAAAGTACCCCTTGTAAAATTTACTCAAGAAATAGACAGACATATAAAAAATTTATTTAAGTAATGTAACGAAGTACTTTTACTTTGTTACATTCCACCACTGACCAGGACTAAATCAAAGTGTGCTTTATTGTCATTTCTACCACATGTAGCCTACAGTACAATACAGAGAATTAAAATTATGTTTATCTCAAATCATTGGTGCAAACTAATAAGGAAACACTATAGTGCAATATATAAAATATGCAATAAAGGCATGCAGAAGATTAGAAGAACAGATTAGCATCATTGAGACAGAATCAGTGCAACAATGCAACAGTAAAGGTACAGTGAATGGCAGTGCAAAAATGTAAACAGTAAGACAGCAGTTACTGAATATCAGGGCTAAAACTGGACTAAACAATGACTACACAAATTGAATCTCCAGAGCAGAACTCAACCAGGAATAAAACTGGATCAAAATTCAACTAAATCAGGAACTTGAACTGCAGAAGGCTTGTGTACCACCAGATGAAGTCCATAGAACACCAAAGGTACCTGAACCACTGTTTGAGAACTGCTGTTATAGAAAGACTTGTCCAAACCTTTGACTGGTACTGAGCTGGTACTGTGCTGAAGTTTTACTAATGTTAATGCTAGACCAGTGATTCTTAAACTTATGAAAGGATTTGGTGCTCTCAAGTACTACCTTACATTATAGACAAGTGTAGTCCAAGTACATATTGTATGTACAGGCGCACATCAATATGCAGGTAAATTTATTTTAGTAGAATGTGAAAAGCATATATTGCATTAGATTCAGTATAAAGAGTGTAATATTGTGATTATGGCTTACAGTTAATGAAAACCAACATTTAGTATCCCATAAAATTAGAACATAAATACATTATAATCATCACAAAATATTACTCTGTGCACTTAATCTACAGCATATGGAGCAATACATTTCACTTTTTTAAAATTAACTACTAAAGTAATTTCATTTTTGTTCCATATATTAAAATTTACTGACCTGTGCCTAGTAGTAGATGTAGTAGTTTCAACAGGCTTTTAACTGTATTCACAGAGAGAAATACTGACAAATATGGGCAACTTTATTAAATCAGTGGTGCTCAGTTAGTTCAACTGTGGTATCTAATTTCATTGCTGATTATTTTATCATGGACTATTTTTTTATTCAACCAAAATGATTCAAGTAAATTCTATTAGTATGAGCTCTATGGCAATGATAATAATAGAGTGATGATAATAATAACATCTAGACCTCAGTTAAGTGGAATATTGACACTACCTCCTCCAGACCCACCGTTTGCGAAGGACTGTGTTAAACAAGGACACACCAGAAGGACTCAGCTCAGGGTTTGTTCAGGACATAGGCCAGAAACGCGTGAGTTACCCAAAGTCGTCAGCAGATGGCGCTGTGCAATCATTCTGTCAGGTTACTTGGAGGGCACAGCCAGACAGTGGATGCTTTTCTCCAGCTGCCTACACTCCCAGACACTGAGAATACATTTAGCTCATCCACATTTGACAATTTCTCAGAGACACAATTACTTTAAACCATCTTGTATATATCACACATTATGCCACCCCACAATAATTAAAAGGTCCCTTGTGCTAAATCGACTTGTTAGAGCTTTTAAACCATGTTATACTGTTGTTTCCACCTCAAAAACAGACCTGGAGTAATAGTTTGTTTCCATTCACGCATGTTTGAGTAATCCTGTATACTGAGGCCTTCTCTTTCTCAAGAGCTGAAAACACTCGGTCTCACAGCTCTACGTAGACATAAAACCAAGAAGTACGCCTGTGTTTTTTTAAAGCTCATACACCATCAGTGGACTTGTTCTGATCATTTTAGCGCTTAAACTGCGTCATTACGAAGCAGTCAGCTCATTTATCTATCTGTTGGTACCATGTTGCTAATAAACAAAGTAACGTCGCACCAACAGAAGATGTTTTCTACATACATTTATTATTTAAAATTATGAAATACTAAATGCAAAAGTGTCCACAATTATTGCACATAAGCCTAAAAAAGCATAATATAGGATCTCATTTGCATTAGTTACAATACAATATTAAAATTATAGTATAACCCCTTTACAAAAAGGTTGTGACACTATAAAATGTAAATAAAAACAATAATGCAATGGTTCTCATGAATCTCACAGAACCATATTTTAATTTAGAGCATAAACGACATAGCAAGTGTTGAAAGTGGGATATTTTACCTTGAAGTTGATGGCAGCAACACATCTCAAAAAAGTTGGGACTGGGGCAACAAAAGGCTATAAAATCTGATAATATTCTAAAATATTTGAGCAACATTTCTCCAATTATTATTGTATGTTCCTTGGTAAGATGACAGAGTATAAAGAAGCTCTTTAGAAAGGAAGAAACTATGATTAGCATTGGATGTACAGTATTAGATTATTATCCTCCCTGTTTTATCTGATTATATCAAAACTAAAACACAAATCACATGTTATTTCCAAAGTGTTAGTACTTGAGTATTTTTTTTTTCAAATACTTTTTTGCTTTTACTTGAATAATTATTTATATGACTTCTTTTTACTTCTTGAGTAACATTTTGAGTACAATTTTAGCTTCTCTACCCTCCTCTGCTGTCATCTTACTGAAATGTAGCAAATTAACCTTTTGTTGCCCCGTCCCAACTTTTAATGAGATGTGTTGCAATCCACTTCAATCTATACTATACCCAGTCATCTTACTTACATGCATATGTTGTTTATGTTCTAAAATATTATGAAATTTGCAAACCATTCTGTTTTTATCTACATTTTACACAGTGTCCCAACTTTTGTGTCTCTGGGGTTGTATTTGCATGCAGCACTTTAAAGTGAAGTCTTTGACAGGTTTCCCATGACACCCATCTGTTTTTATACTGTAGCCTACTCTTTCTGATGCACAAACAAGTTATGCACCAACACTGTACACAGTTTGTGCACAAGCTGCTTCACATCTTACTGCTGTCAGCACTTGTTTTAAACATTCGGTTAAAGACTCCCTCCAAACAAGACACATGTATACAACTGTTCTACTAAATATTGATAAGTTTCTCTCTGATATGTGAAATTTCCATGGAGAATTAATGATGCAGGATGCTCCGATTCCAACATTCTTCTGCAGTGAGATATCTATGTAGAGATAAAAATGTAAGAACAGCCCTATAGAGTCACAGACTACAGTTGCCTGTGACATGTAACTATACATATAAGCTGTTATGGAGGTCATCATTCCTCTGGCTGGCTTCCATATAGAGTCCTTATTTACTGTGCTGTGACAGAACTTGTCCTCTGGCTTCACCGCTGCGCTCTACGGGTGGGAGGAGGAGGCTCGTGTTTTTTGTCATACTCGGTGAAGGGGGGTGTCATGTAGCATCAAAGATGAGATATTTTCCCTTGCAGATTTTTCAAGAAGTAAATGCCAAGTTGATCACGAGCAGAGGCAGCGTACATGCCTCAAACCGACAGGACTGTGTGCTATGTCATACTTGGGCAACGCCGGGGGTAACTGGCTGCAAAACAACGCATGCTGTTTATGCTAATATTTATATCGTCTTTATTTTATTTTGGATTACAGTTTCATAGCAAGAAGTTTTAACATGGTAGATATGATAAGCTGTGATAAAACTTTATGCTTTTTATCTTGTTACACACTATTCAGGCATAACATTATGACCACTGCAGGTGAAATGAATAACACAGATGATTCATGTTAGCCAGTGGGATATACTAGAAAGCAAGTGAACATGTTAGTCCTCAAAGGTGATGGGTAATAAGCAAGAAAAATGGGCTAGTTAATGTAAAGTTAGTGAACGCTGGTTTTAATAGAAAGGTTTCAGAACAAAGCAGTGATTCCCAAACTTTTTTGTCTTGTGTGTCCCCTGGGCCTTTTGTTATCCCATGAGTTCCCCCTCATATTTGTTAATAATTCTTTATTTTCTTTATTTTCAGGATAAAAAAGGATTAAATCAGGGTGAAAAAAATTATAATTTGCCTGCCTTTAAAATATAAAATAAAAGTATAATAATATACACTACTTATATTCAGTTAGTTTACTATATATTTATGTTAAAATAAACTTAAACAAATATATTAATAATTGTAAACTCGTAATAAATTTACAACAAAGAAAATATTTTGCATAATTTTAAACAAGCTATTAAACCTAAAAATATGTAACAAAATATTATATTCAAATAATATTCTTTAGCAGTTTTAATATAAAAAGATCACAAATATTTTCTTATCAACTTACAATAAATAGCCCTGGTGGGAAACAGTGCGTCACATCACCATTAATGCAGGTGGTCATAATGTTATGCCTGATTGGTGTAAAAGCGTAAGGGCAAATGGCGTTGAATGTTTTCCTAATTCTCCATCTGAGGGATCTGTTTCCTATATCATTAATCCCTTCTTTGGAGACGGAGAATAGCCCCCTTTCAAAAGGAAGTGAAGTTGTTTCCAAACTGTAGCTGTGAACAATAAACTATGTTAATGTATTGTGACAAGCTCCATTACTCTTTTTTTTCTTCAACAATAGCTGCTACTGAAGCTGCCACACAGCAAAGCCCCAGTAAAAAAGAAAGATCTAATGAATTATGCAGCGGGCGCGTTATAGTGTCTCTCCCTCTCGCTGCCTGACAGTCAGAGCCCAGCCTGGAGAATATTGTAAGAGAAGTGCGAGCCAGTTTGGGCCGTCATAACCCCCCCTCCCCCCTCCCCTCTCTCAGACACACACACACACCCCACCTCCACACCTCCACCCAAGGGACAGTCGAGGCCAGAGCACGTCAGTCAAGTGCCCCCCCTTGCTTTTAAACTGCAATCTGGGGACAGTGCTGAGATAAAGTGTTGGGAAAAAAAATGCTCGAGAAACCAATCCATGGCACCCTTGGCTCCTGTCAACGCTGAAGAAGACACTCCGAAATGGGTCTAAATTGCTAACAAGATCCACCCAGAAAGAGCCATTTCTGTACATTTGGGGACCCTAAGCAGAATAGATTTAGGGGCCCAGATTCTCAATCATGTTTTACACTCAAGTCATATTTACCACAGTATAATCTTTACCTCTTTAAAACATTGACACATTTTCTAGCACATGTTTCATGAATGCTTTGAGATATTTTTGACATCCAAACTTTACTAACCCAAGAGGAGTCTCAGGTATGCAGACATAAAAAAGAAAAAAAATTAACATTTGAACAGCAGCAGCTTAGTTGGTATAGCAGTGACTACAGCTAGCAGGCGTCATGGGTTTGAGTATAGTCTCTGATCTTTTCCCAAATGTCTCTCACTATTCTCCTTCTTGATTTTCTGTCAATACTCCACTGTCCTGCACATCTACTGGGCAACTACAGCCTACCCCGGTGTTGTGCGAGTCTGGACTTGCTGAATGTCTCTCCGTGATTTCCTACTATACTGGTTAGCACTGTCACCTCACCACAAGAAGGTCCAAGGTTCGTTTCTGGGTTGGTTTCCTCCAGGAAGCCCAGTTTCCCCCATCAATTTAAAACTTGGGCTAATCCTCCATAATCCTGACTAAGGATCTGGAGAAGGGTCCCCACTGCTACTGACAGGCTGTCCCAGCGGCACTGAAGGATGGGTCAAATGCAGAGAACTAATTTACCTACAGAATTAATAAAGTATACCTTACCTAATATACTTCCAGGCAACAAAAAACACCAATGCAGCTGCTAACTTCGCCTATAGGTCTGACTGTCTGATCTAACCAGACAAACCTTCATAGCAATCAGAAGCTGACCTGCGTGCAAAGAGGTGAATTCACAATTATTTGAGTGTCTGACCTCTGGCTTGTTAGTGCACTGAGTGAGTGAATTTCCTTTTTATTTTAATGAAGCGTGGCTCACCCTCCCCGGTGGAGCGGCTGAAAGCGCGAGTCCAGAGAGCGCGCGGTGTGGTAATGAGAGGCCACGAGGTTCAGGTGGCTTCAAACCGCCGCACATCCGAGAGACTTAATACAGATGTGTTTTCACCAGCCCTGGAGGAGACGCAGGGAGCGCGGATGAATATTCATGAAGTGGTGATGAATTGTGTTGCCTACAGCGTCGTGCCACTTTGAGAGCACTCGGGCTGCTTCTTTCTCATCGCAGGGAGGTCCTTCTCGGTGAACCTCACGGGCCACGGCGCGCCTTGTGCATCCAGCCGGCAATTATCATCCGAGATCATTAACGTGTTATGTTGACACAAACACTGCAATTTCACGTGGCCCTTCTTTATTCAAATGACCCTGTTCGTGGGGGGAGCTGATTGGATTTTTCACTCTCACTCATGGATGGCAATCACTCAACAAGTGCTATTTAGACACACAATTAATGACCAGCATGCAGCAGTGATGATGATGATGATGATGATGATGATGGTGATGATGATGATGCAGTGATTTGGGCTGCACACATAATAAACAAGCCACAGAATATGCTTTATTGTATGCTTAGATCTAGACTGATACTTAAATGGTAAGCTGCTGGCTGTCTTATAATGATGCTTGGACAGTGTTTTTGCAGTCCTTAAGCCCTCCTTCAGACCTGGAATTTAAATCAGGACATACACAGTCTAACAAGAAGTAAAAAAAGCCCTTTCTAAGGCAACCCTCTCTCTTTTATCAGGGCTTGGAACTGGTGCCAAGTGAGGCAAGAGTCTCTGAATTAAACCCTTGATCTCCTGCATAAAAGGAAACTAACCACTGGACTAATAGGGAGCCCACAGAAAGAGCTCTAGATACCTTAACCTTAAACAAAGGGATTAAATTGTCTAAATGCAACAAAAGCAGACTTAAGAATCTGTCCCAGGCATGAGGAGTTTATTTAAATATGGCTTTTCAAAGCCATACTATGATTCCATTGTGAGGATTTGTATTATATGGCAAAAGATGGAGCAAGTCTAAAGAGATCACTAGGGAAAGTATAAAAAGGGGAATAATGTTACCAAGCATTCATTTATCTTTTTCTGCTCACAGCTGTCTTAAGCCTCTAGCCGCAGCTATGGGCCTTAGGCAGGGCACACACTGGGCTGTGGCCAGTTAGTCATTGCAGAGTTTCCCAACCAGGGGTACGGGGACCCCTAGGGGTACACAAGCACTTTACAGGAGGTAAGTGCATTTATTTCATAATTTGACAAGAAAATATTTGTGATCTTTTCATATTAAAGTGTCTCATTGATGATTTCATAAAAATATTTTTTAATTATATATAATTTTTTATATATTTATTTTATTATTATTTTAAAAGCTTTTTTCTTTTTCTTTTTTTTTTTTTTTGCCTTGATATAGATTTTTGCAGCAAAAAATACTGGAGAATAAGCATTTACAATAAAGTAAGTCTTTGTACTGAGAAAACCAGATGTTTTCTATCACCACTTATTGAAAAATTAAGACGTATATGAGTAAGGGGGTACTCACAGTATAATAAAAAGCCTGGGGGTATACTCAAGGAAAACAAAAGGTTGGGAAACACTGAGTCACAGGGCTGACACAGAGACATTCACTCTCTCATTCATTCACTAGGGGCAGTTTAGCTTCACCACATGCATGTTTTTGGACAGTGGGAGGAACCTGGTGTAACTGGCGTGAACCCATGGTAACACAAGGTAGGACACAGACTCTGCTATCAAGCCATTTTGCACAAATAAATGCAGTTTACCAACAGGGATGCTAGAGACCAATCTGGACAAGCTGAATTTACTGTGGTTAGTTATTGTTAAAAATTGTGTATACTAGATTAGATAGATTAGATTAGATGGTATAATAGATTATCAGTTTTTGCAAATGGAAAGTAAAAGCCAAAATGTAGAATCTTTGCAGCAAAGGCAAAAAGTTGTCTAAAATAAAAAAAGTAGCTTTACCTTAGCAAAAAAATATGACTCTGTTTGACCTTTTCTGTTTACATTTATATATATATTCCTACTTTTATTCCCAGTACCAAAGACACATACACAATGGACACAGTTGTGCACACAGGTTATAGTGTAGCATGTAAATGATAAAAAACTACTGTCTTCTGAAGAAGGGTATCAGTAACTTGATCTTATGAACTTCGACATGCATTTTGTCAGTCAAGTGTCATATTTAGTTAGCCCATTCAGTAGAAATTACAGCTTAACATATAAACCAATTAGAATATACTTAGTCTTTAGCCTTGAAAGTCCCAGTCATGAGGCAGTATAAAGGAGGGAGTGCGGTGGCGGTGCAAGTGCAGGCCTGGGGATTGAGCGCCGTCATGTTGAGCAGTCCCAGACGGGTGATTCATACTGGCCTCATCACCGGCAACAGACAGGACATCCACGCCTTTATTACCTCCATCCATCAGCATCACTTCATCAATCTGTGCTGCTCCGAGCATTCCCCAAACAGCCATCCCAACCTGCTACCGGACAGAGATTTACGCCCGCCCGCAAACACCTTCACACACAAAGCGAGAGAGATGGGTTTCTGTGGACCCTAGACTCGCACACCCAGCCCGAACGAGAGGCCACTCCGACAGCAGACGTGGTGAGGAGCTGTTCCCCCTAAGGCCCTGGGATGACAGGCGATTCTGCATTCTGAAAGCCACTTACACTTGAGCCACATCAAACCACCTGCTGCTGCTGACCAATGTGTCAGCCAGAGCTTTAGTGATGGATACACTACGCTGTGATAGGAGTCATTAAACATTCCCTTTGCTCTCTCTATTAAAGAGACTCGAGCAAGTCCATTACACATATATTTTTCATATCCATCTTCTCAATAAGATAATATCAATGTTCTGGATGTTGTTCAGGTTTGCATTTTTATATAGTGGCTGTACACCAAATGTATGACTTGCTGTTTTTTGTTCACTCTATTAAATAAAGCAGAATAATAAGTGCATATACTTTGTCTGGGATCTCAGCAATAATGTGCTATGAGAAAAAGCCATTGTGACATTGTGTACACCCCAGAGATGTGATGTACACAATGTTCTGACTCAAGTCTGAGGCCAATTTTTGAGACTCGTGACAAAAAGTAAGCCTTTGAGGACTCAGACTCATGTTTTCTCACAGACCAGGACCTTTGAAACTAATGAGTTGTACTGTGAACAGATGACTTGGACTCAAACTTGGGCACTTGCGAGTGGCACTTATGTCTGGGTTTGCTTTTAACACTGAAAGAAGAGACAGAGAGCTACTACATTTCTTAAGTCTGAGCAAAAACACACAATTTAATGTTATAAAGTAGGTTTATACAAAAAAAAAAAAAACAAAACAAAACAAAACAAAAACAAAACCATTGTAGCCTCATAAGTATACTAACTTTGGAGACTTGACTTGGACTTGACTTGAATTGTTTTGGACTTGACTTGGACTTGGACACTTTTCTAAATGACTTCGGAACTTGCATGTCAACTCAAAATAATACAAGATGTACTGGACATTTTTTACTCTTTTTTTTTTGGTGACTCAGAATCCCACCTCAAGTGCTAATGACTGGAATCAGACTCAACTTGGACCAGTCTTTAGAGACTTAAAATCATTTCAACACCCTGCAGGGACATTATGCTATTGGAAACCCACTAGGAAAAGGTTTGGTGGTGACTGAACAAAATTATTATTTTTTTTATAAATACTAATGTCATACTCCTGGCAAGAATGTCCATTCAGAAAGAAACGCAAATCTGTATTTTTTTTCACTAGAGCTTCATAGTTGTCAGAAGTCGACCTGACTATCAAGATCAGGAGTGTCCAAACTTCTGTCACTGAGGGCCACATGCTGAGAAATATATGAGGACAAGAGGCACTCACTAGGGGTGACATATTTTGCCTCACTATAAAATAAAATCCCATTTGTGTGTTCCCTTTCCTTCAGGAGTACAGTAAATCAGTGGGAACTTTGGCAGGCTTTTCTCCGGATGCCCTTACTCACCCCAACATTTGGGACTAGCACAGTATGGCTGATTTTTTTTTTTTTTTGTGAAGGAAGCCCAAGCCCATGGGCAAATAAAAACTAGGTGGCATTTAGCCCGCAGACCATGGTTTGGACACCCTCGATGATCAAGATGACCTGTTAAATGAAACTATCTGGGAGAACTTCCACTAAATCAGTTTTGGTCAGTTTTGATGTCAAACCTGAAACATGCCCCAAACTGCCAGTTCTGCCACACCACTGGTCCAAAACAGATTCACTTTGGTGAAAACTACAATGAGACGAGCTGATTTTGTTGAGTTTGTGAAATCTCTTCAGCTGCTACATGGGATAGGGCATGCAATAAATTGGAAGTAAAAGAAACTATCACAGGTTTTTTCTGGAGCTTTAAAAGTCTATTTTACTTTTTTTTTTTTTTCAGTGGTGAATGGTGAAGGCATTGTTTGTGATTATACACTACGGAAAACACTGTCTTTTACCAATATACTACAACATTTCACTCAAAGCGCAGTAAAAATGGAGAGCCCCTAATCTTTCTGTTCAAAGCACAAACCAAAAATATGCTTCTAACTGAAAAAAAAGGCCCATTTTTATTGTCAGATTTTGAACAAGACAATATGCAAAATGGTGCACCCTGTAATCTGATGTAAAATATTCATATTCAGTAATGCATTCCATTCCATTCCATTCACAAACATTAAAACAGATTGGGATATATTATGTATCTTCAATCAATTAAAGCCCATTACACTATGCAGATATGTCTCATCAAATATACATAGGCCCTTGTTACATGATTATAATGGTGTATGATTAATTTCTTTTACTCGTAGTGGGTTTTATATGTTAATATTTCTCTCCCTCATCTGCTGCTCTCCAATACTTTCTCATATTAATAAATCATGGGATACTTCGGGGAGGGAAATACCTGCTGCATGATGCAATGTTTAGGAAGTGAAGGGGATTCGAAGGACACAGAAGAAAACCAATCACTTTTGGAAATGGTGTCATATTGATATATAGCAGCCATTATATTGTTCTCCTGCCTATTGTACGTCCGTGTACACAGGCCTTTGTCACAGAGTATGATGTGGCATTATGGGTGTCATTAGAGAGTTTGAATATGAGCAACTTGGGTGGCATAAATCAGTGTTTGGTTTCAACATCGGGGCCTTGTAAAGTTATTGATTTATGCACTGGATTACATCCCAATACACACTTTATTTTATCAGAAGAAAAATTTGGGACACTGTGTAAAATGTAAATACAAAACATAAAAATTCAGTGGTTCTCAAAGTTTAAACACCAAGTACTATCTCAGAAAATAGTTGGCTTTTCATCTTTAACTGATAGCCTAAATTAGGACTAACCCAGGTCTAAAACAGAGGAAACTTACTTCATAAGACAAAACATCAGAATTGGATAAACCAGGGCTAACTAGGACTAAACCAGGACTAAGCTAGAACTAAACCAAGACCAAATGGAGACTAAAAAAACACTAGCCGTGACTAGAATTAAACCAGGACTAAACTTGGATGGAACCAGGACTACACCAGAAGTAAACAAGGACTACACCAGGACTTATCCAGGATATAGCAGGTGTATAAACTTCAAATTGAAGTCCCAAATCAAGAATAAAACTGGCTCAACATAACATATCAACAACAAAATAACTAAATTAGGACTTGAACCACGTACCACCAGTGTTACCTGTTTGAAGACCACTGCCATAAAACATATTATATTCTCAGGGTTTGAAACAGTGATGTGTTACAATTTCATTAAAACAAATAGCTCATTTTGATTTTGAGCAAAAGGTTGGAAAAGGTTTACTATAAACAAAAAACAACTGGAGAAAGAACTAAATATGTTAAAAGGCAATACTTTAGTGAGATGTACATGGATCAGGAACACCCTTAGCAGAACTTGTGTTTGAACACAGGCTGTAGCTGTATCATGCAAAGAAGATCCATAAACATTACCATCTTCAATTGGATTTGTATTTTTTATATTTTTATTCATCTGGTCATAGAACAGTTTAGTCCATTTTAAATAAGCTTTGGTTCAGAGACAACAGCAGTGTTTGTGGATCATGTTCACAAATGGCATCATCTTTGCATGATACAGCTGGAGTTGGTTGTGAGTGTTCAAAGACAGCGGCACGGTGGCATAGTGGCTAGCACTCCTGCCTCACAGCAAGGGGCCTTTCTATGTGGAGTTTGCATGTTCTCCCCATGTCTGCATAGGTTTCCTCCAGGTGCTCTGGTTTACCCTACCACTAAAAACATGTACAATAGGTTCCCCCATGGGGCCAGAACTCTCCTGCAATTACAGTAAACTAGCTTTTTATTGCTCTATCTGTCTATTTTGAGATGTGTTGCTTTGAAATTGAAAATGTCAATAACTCTAAATTGCCCCTAGTGAATGAATGTGAGAGTGAGAGGTTGGCTGTCTGTGTGTGTCTCTGTGTGAACCCTATGAGTAACTGGACACTGTCCAGGGTGTATCTCGCCTAAAGCCCATAGTTGCCAGGCTAGGCTCCAGTCAGCTGCTACTCCTAACAGAAATAAACAGAGTAAGACACATGCCTTTTTTTTAGAGTAGGAATAAACTAATGTTGAATTCCAAGATACATTTTCCTATCGTGGAGTGGACTTGAGAGTGGAGAGTGCCGTGTTTTGTCGTCAGATGTTTACTTGCCTGAGATGGCAGAAGGATGGGGCTTAAACGCAGGCAGAAAAGGCAAGACTCTTTTAATGTAAGTGTCCGTCTATGTGAGGATGTTTGAGTAATGACAGTTTCCATGGTTACAAAGTGAACAGCAAATAGTCTAAAGAGAAAGACATTTTGTGCCTTCTACAAATATCTCCCGGAGTGCTATAGGCTGGATGTTTTGTTCTGTAGCATGTGTTTTGCGCCTGATGTGGCTCGGTGCATGCATAGGGATATTACATTCACACTCGGATATAAATAGCCTGAATATGGGGAAAGTGAATAATAATTTGTTGCATTGGCAGCCATTCAAATGTACAGTCTGCCAGAGTTAACGCATAGCAAGCAGAATGCACAAACTGATGGCAAATATTTGAGCTGCGCTGTGATAGTGAATCCCCGCCAACTCATTTATGAGTGTACACATAGGATTTATTGTTAGGAACATGTGAGATTATTACAGAAATTATTTACTTTTTTGCTAAGGTGGTGAAAGTATTTTAAAACAACCTTTATAAGCATTATCTGCCACAAAACAAAACTTTTTTAATATAAAGTACTCTATGGGGCCATAACAAAACAGGTGAAGAGACCAGCAGAGGACATTGCTGTGACATCTTTTGAACACAATTAAAGAAAAAGAGCATTTTACTTCCTTAAACTTTTTGTATGATGCAAAAATGAAAACTAGCTGTGCGAAATCAGTGGGAACAGAGCTGTAAATCATTTTTTAGATTAAGGAATGAGAGCAGACTAGCTGTAGAGGGCTTGTTGATTGGTCAGTGGGCAGAGGTTTGTGGAACTGAGCATTTTGAGGTACAGCCGTACCAGAAAATACAGGATTACTCAAAAAGGTGTGAATGATGCGAAACAACACCAACTCAACTCCAGGTATGTTTTTAATGAGGGAACATTATTATAACATGGAAGAAAGCTCAGAAAAGTCGACTTTGCATTGACTTTTCAGTCAATGTGGATAATCAGAGGGAAATTTACTTCTGAAAGTATAGACAATTCCTATTCAAATATACTATAATGATTCCATGGATTCCCTCTAATCCAAAGATTAAAATCAATACGTGGTAACAAAGTACCATGTTACATTCCACCACTGCTTTTGTGAGCTCACTACCTTTTTTCCCGACAAATGAGTGTCTTTTTGCTTACCTACGTCTTTGGCACCTACAGTATATCTCCGTGTGGCAATCCCTATCTCTTCCTCATTCAAGTCATGTCACAGGCCAGACACTCCATTGTCAGGAGAGGCTTTCATCCCTGCCTCAGATGTGCCTGTCATCCCGTCCAATTATACACAGAGAAATAGGTATTGTTACACTCAGGAGATTGATTCAAGACAAAATAGAGAAAGCCTGCATGGTTGTCTATGCCCGTGCACCATTTTACTTTGCCCACATACTGATGCCGAATCACACACAAGAGTGACTCCGATAACAGAATTTTGTACAGGGGGGAACCCAGCACCGGCTGGAGTTAGCAGGTGATGAGTTGCAATCATTTAAGAAGTAGTGAAGGGTTCACTGCTTCTCGGATCCCAGTCACGGCAGCTTTTTATGGAGATGACTGAGGAAGACTAGTTCACCCGTGTCAGTCAGTATATAGCTGACACGAACAGTCTGCTCTCTGCACCTGGCTCTCCCTGTGCTCCCTGGACACCTGCTTGAGGAGAACCACCACTTACCTCCAAGCACTCAAGGGGAACAGCTCCAATTTATTTAATACCAACTTGCCATTCCACTGAGATCCTTTTCGCAGTCCAAGGCCCTGGCTACATGTAGATGGATATTTTTTATAAACGGGATATTTTTACTCCACTGGGCAAGAGTTCTCTGTCCACAAGGCACCAGTACAAGTGCTCAGGTCAGTGGTGAGGGCAGCGCTCTAGTGCTGCGCTTTCACATACAAATCAATGGAATTTGCTCCTGCCATGTCCTATGTGAAAGGCCCTTAATGGTGGACCCCCCCTCCCACGTGACTTTTGTGTCTGAAGCTAATTCCTCTTCAGTGTCGATCACATCTTATTCCGTGATTGGCTGTCGCTTAAGCGATGCCGCTCCATATTTGCATACAGTTGACTTCAGTTCAACGCAAAACTATGCTCAAGTCGCTTGATTGGCGTTGCTTGGCTTGTTGGAGAAACTTATCGCCTCCACGCGCCAGCTTGTAAAGGAAATGAATGGTCGCTGGTTGCTAGTTACTAGTTGCCTAATTTGGTAAAAGCTTTAGTTCTATAAAGCAGTGGGTTAAATATCCTCAAATGAAGTTGGCTTAAATGACCTGAAGTCTACACTGAGGTCATGAAAAAAAAAAAAAACTTAATAAAAACCAGGTCCAGGCAGGGTGACAGTTTGGATAAAAAAAATAATCAATAATTAATTCAAAGGTAGTCATTCAAACAAATAAAAGCTAGCATGGATAGCTCAGTTTGTTTATCACCGACTAAGAAAGACAAACACAGCTGATAGTGGGGCCCCTGAGCTGAATTTTGCTTAGGGCCTCAGAAAGGTTAGATCCATCTCTGGCCGCTGGCAATGATGTGCACTGGACAGAGCATGAAATTACTATATAGCATAGCTATTGACAACATGATTCTAACAGATAAAAAAATTTGCTTACTGCTTTGTAGTGGCAGCAATTTATGCGCTGAAATGATCAGAACGTTTCCGGTGATGGTGATGCTTTAGAAATGCACGGGAGCACTTTCTGGTTTCACGTGCTTACGTAGAGCTGTGAGACGAGCATTTCCAGTTCTTAAGAAGGGGATGAGGTAGCATGCAGGATTGTGTGAATGAAACAAAATACTACTGCAGGTATGTTTTTAGGTGCAAATAAAATTATAACATGGTTAAAAGCTCAAAAAAGTATATTAAGCATAATAGGGGACCTTTAATGAATAAACTGTTTATAAATACTATATTAACATTGATGTGTATACATTTGCATTCATTTACACAATACAAATGTTTATAACTTAATTGTTTCTAAATGAAGTAATGATTTGTAAATATGAAAATTAATTTAAAGTTCTTACCAATCCTTAACAATTACTCAACTAATGTGCCATAGTGTGTACAAAGTGTTACTGAATATTAATGTATATGTAGCCACCAGCCGAGGTCTAAAACAGATGAAGATGAACACGCACACCAGTGTTGACTTGTGTGGTGACTGGCGAGCACTTGGGCTGCGTGGTGCATTGTGGGAATATTTAATGATTAAAAGGGGAAACACAAAAGTTCAGTCTTGCTTACAGGACCATTTACCTCATCCATCATTCCATTAGCTTTGTCAGGTGTATCCTTGTTTATAAATAGGAGTTGTGACAGCTCAAGATGGCCTGCTGTCTCCGTTTGGAAAATCCCCTTATGTGGAGCGGTAGCCCTGAGCCTCAGCCAGTGTCCCGATACCGAGCCAGTGATGTGGAACTGCCTGGGCTAACGCTGCGGGCCGTGAGCACAGAGGGGATTTGGTTCCCGACTAAGCCACGAGCCACATTTGAACACTGTCTTTGTGCTTTTCTCTTCCCATCCACCTCCTTTATCTATTTATCCATTCACACACACACACACACACTCAACACACATATGCCCTAGTGCCATCAATCTCCCACATCCCACCTGCTTGTTTTGAAAGTGATGAATTCAGTCATTTAATATCCATAATTAATAATTTATTACGCACGGCACACCACTGATTTCGATTAGCTGGTGTTTTCATCCAGGTTACAATGTTGGGCTTGAAGGTCGTTGTAAAAGTTTTGCATTATGTATTGTCCCTTTAGACAGTGGCCAGTGTTTTAATTAGTGTCACAGGGGGGTTAGTGCAGCCTCTAAATGAGTTCTTTCTAACACGTTTATTTTATCAACCTATTAACAATTGTCTCTGTCTATTGCTATATTGGATGTCCTTACACCTGTTCATTGTAATCAGCATATTGTATTTAGGTATACAGACATTTTAAGATAAAGGGGCTATATTATGCAAAATTGACTTTTCTGAGCTTTCTATAATGTTATAATGTTGTTCCCCCAACACAAACATAACTGGAGTTATGTTTTGCTTCATTCACATCTGTTTAAGTAATCCTCTATTGTCTGGTACGGGTGCTATGAGGCCTCAAAACACTCGGTTCCATGACTATTCTGCCATGAACCTCCGGCCACTCCAGGAAGCTCTGACCAATCAACAAGCCCTCTACACCCAGTCTGATCTCATTCTTTTATTTAAAAAAAAAGGTGCAGCTCTGTTTCCACTGATTCCTCAAAGGTGTTTTTAATTTTGTGGTGAAATGGCATCAAACTTAAGTAAAGTGTTTTTTTCTTTGATTATGTTCAAATTAACATGCTGTCCTCTGCTGCCCCCTTCACCTGTTTCTTTATGACACCAGTACAGTACTTGTTAAAGAATATTTCTTTAAGTCAAATAGGCGAATGTTTGTAAAGGTTGTAAAGCATGCAATGCCATTCTAGAGGTGACCAAGATTGGTTTAAAAATATGATTAAATCCATATTATATACTCTTAAAAGGCCCACTACCCGGGAAGCAAGCGCTGGAATTGGTATCTTTCCAGTTGGACTTGTTGCCGCCATTACTTCTGTGTTTACACAAGCTTGGAATGAACCAATGAAACTGTCCCTGATCCAAATGGGACCACCCCCATTTAGCGCAGTTTAGTTTAGAGTGTGTAATTGGTTAAAAAAATTCAGTCCATATTATTGTTCCCCCTCTGTCAAAATAGCTTCCTGATAAAGCCCAGATGAGGTCTCAGAGTTTATTTTTTTCAGAGCTTACTTCTATTAAGCTGTGCTTTTGACTGAATGCTTTGTTTTCTTCAATACAATGGAACAAATAGGTAGTTTACTGTTTATGACTTTAGATATCTTCAGCCTCAGAATGTGGAAGACAGGTGAAGAAGAGAAGAAAGGTTAAGTGAATTTGAATGTAGTATGGTTTTTGGAGGCAGCCAGACAGAGTATTTCAGAGACTGACTCAGTGCCAGGGGTCAGAGGAGAATGAATGGCCAGAGTGGTTTGAAATGATAAAAAAGAAATAAAACACTTACTTACTGCAACTGAGCAACGTAAGAGGACCATGTCTGAACGCACAATATGTCAAACCTTGAAGCAGATGAGCTTCAGAACACTTCTGTGTATGTCTTAAAAAACAAAATAAAGTTTTGATCCTAGGAAATATTGATTAGTGCAGTAGCTGATGCGGATCTTGGCTAAGACTTGAAGGCACAGTAACACCAGTCCTCTTCTATCCTCCCTCCACTGGCTCCCAGTATTGTTAAGATTTCATTTTACAGTTTTTGTAGTTGTTTTTAAGGCAATTAGTGGCATTGCAATTTTCTTTTTATGTAAAATGTGTGATTTCAGTCTAAGGTATGGTTAAGGTATACTGTATACTGTATGGAAATTTGTTCTCAGCAAATTGTTTGACCCATCCTTTAGGAGCAGTGGGTGACCGCAGTGCAGTGCCCAGGGACCCTTCTCCTGAACTAGAGCCAGGATCCTGGTCAGGAGTACCTAGCTGAAGGATTAGCCTCTTGTGAATGTTTTAGCCTATTGTGCACCTTCTTGCTGTGAGGCGACACCTTGCCACCATGCACTACCCAGTTGTTACAGAAATCCATAGGCTTTGGAACACTCTTCTCATTGAATTATTACTTGAATCTCTAAATTTAATGCTAAGCTAAAGACTTTTGATACTTTATCGCACTGTTAGACTCTTGTGAATTATGTTTTAATTAACACCAAGACCAGACATAAAAATGTGAAAATGCGTAAAATATTGATATTCAGTAATGCAACTAGACTGTTTTATAGATATAAGTTTGTATTACTATATTACTACTATATATCTTCCATCATATGTCAAACTCCATTACACTATGCAGATGACTCTCATTAACTATTCATAGACTCTTGTTACTTGATTATGTATGCCCAGTTTCCTTTTACCAGGGCATTATACATCATACAAATCACAGAATATTTTTTAAAGATTGTTACCATTGCGAGACAGGGCTAGTTTGTCTGTTCGCATCATAACTCAACATGTTATGGGGCAGGCAAATGTTTAAAGTTTCTATATTATGCTATTTTCAACCTTTTAAAAATAATTGTGGACACCTTTGCATTAGTATTTCATAACTTAAAATAATGTATGGAAAACCTCTTCTTTTGGAGAGATGTTTCTGTGACTTTGTAGAGAACACTTGGATTAGGTGCCTGTTGCCCCCTGCTGGCCATGGTCAGGAATGGACAGAGCATGTTTAGCATGGCTATTAGCAAAATAATGCTAATGAGCTAACAGCTTCTTGGGGACAGCAATTTAAGCACTGAAATCATCAAAATGAGTCCAGGGTGGTATATTAGCTTTAGAAACGTGCAGGAACACTTCCTGGTTTCACGTGTTTAGGTAAAATGGCGAGACCTGAGCATGAAAAAAAACCAAAACAAAAAAAACAACAAAAAACATGTAACATGTTGTAACATGGGTAAAAGCTCACAAAAGTCGATTTAGCATAACAGAGGACCTTTAAGAAATGTCACAGAAAGGAACAAAAAATCTGGTATTCGCAAGATGAAATGGTACTAAGCAATTTGACATAGTTTTTTTTTTATGCTAGGTGCCCTTCCTTAGGTAACCCGCTTCATTTATCCAGGCTTGGGACTGGCACATGTGTGGCAGGAGTTTTTGGCTCCATATCAGAGTTTCGAAACCCTGCTCTCCAATGTGGGGGCACTTATCTCTTCACTAAAGGTCCCTATGTGCTTTTGTATTCAATTCTCCATTTGCCATTAATACACGTTTTCTTCTGTAGCTTTATTGTTGTATCCATTAAAATGTGGTAATGATTTGGAAACCTTGCGTTCATTAGGTTTCATGGTTGATTCTTTTCTTCAAATCCATTCTGAATGTCCTGCTGCAGATATACAATGATATAACCTTTTATAAAGCAAGAGAAAAAATGGATGCTGTTACCTTATAAACCCTTTTCATAAATAGCTGGCTTTTAAATAGCATTTTTTTTTCCATTAGACCCTGATACACTAATTTCCAGTGTGTGAGAGACTTATTTTTAGCCCCATCCCCCGCTTTATTTACTTTAGCTGTTTTAACGAAATTAGAGCTGCACTGAGACACATTTTTGTATAAGTATAAATATGGTGACAGGCGGAGACAGCCCGAGCCTTTTTTATACCACTTCAGGTTTATTTCAGGTAAGCTGTCACTGAGCCATTAGTCAAAAGTTAAAACAACTCGCTGCTGACGGCCACAGAAAAAAAAAAAAAAAAAAAAACAGCCAAGAGGAGGCTTTCCCTGATGTGGCTTTGTAGCTCTTTTTATGTATTCCTTTTGTGTTGAATAAATGTAAGTGAACCAAGTTATCTGGCTGTCATACCACCCCCCCTCCCCTCCCTACACACGCCTGTCTTTCTCCTCCCCGCACAAAGGAGGGAAAGTGTCACTATGGAAACAAGGAGGCGAGATTCTAAAAGCTACCTCTTGAGACAGGGAGTTAAGACAACAAAAAGCAGTCCGCAGTGTATGGCGAGTATGGCGGAGGAAGCTGCATCGTATATTCGTGTATAGTACCACCACCCCTCCCCTCTTATCTTGGAACCCCCCGGTGGGCCCTTTACCTTCACCGCTGGAGTGCCTGTTGTTTCCACTGTTTGAATGCTGCATGTGTGTGGCTTCGGGGGGCTGTAATATAAACCACACATTTCTTTAATAGGGCTAATCCATTTTAATCCCACCTGCCAGTGTTAGCTTACAATGATGAATGTAAGTCTAAATGAGTTGAGACGCAGAGAAATGCCCTATGGGAGACAGACGAGGAGATGTCTGGATATGTGTGTGTGTGCATGTTTGCTAGTGCCTCTCCGCATGCGGCGGCCAAAACAGGTTTTTTCCAAGGCTATTTTGTGCAGGTCTACAGGGTCAGTTCTGCCCTCAGTGATGTCTCCTTTAGCTGCAATCAGCACCACGGACAGCGGCAGCGATCTGCGAACCACCGCAGGCGCCGCAGCAGGCATCCATCTCAATAGACTCTCTTTTTCTCTTCTCCAACCATTCCTGCTGATGTGGAAGAATTGGCCAGATGAAAGCCCCACTGCCATTAGGCTCCAGGTTTGATGCACTCCTCCAATCCTTGATCTTCAGCAATTAATCGGAAGCAGAGAGAGGAAGGGAGAGGATGAGAAGATGTGCCAGCAGTTAATAAAACCCTTTGTGGAACTTTTTAACTCAGTGAGGAGGACACATGCTTCAGTCTGAGAGCTAAAGAACAGGGTAAATCCATAAGGTTCACTTTAGTGCACTTACAATCAAGCTTGACAAAACAGTTGTGCAATAGTACAGCACACAGGGGTCGAACAAACAGAGCTCTTGAAAATGCCTTAAGTATGGCTCACATTTGGAGTACAAGAAATATTTCTTATAATTTCATATTACATGAAAAAATATTTGAGTATATGAAACTGTCTTTATTTTACCTAACAATATTAGCTAATACAGCCACAAGGGGTCACAAGGGAGTGTACACTTTGTGCGGGTCCCAAGCCAGGATAAATGGAGAGGGTCGTGTCAGAAAGGGCATCTGATGTGAAACCTATTTCAAATCAAAATACAAACCACTGCACACTAGTATAATTTGCTGTGGTAACCCAGGGAGAGAAAAGCCACAGAAGAAAGAAGACTGTAACAATATTAGCTTAATGACATTTCACACAGCTTTTAAAATGGCATTACAGCAGAACTCCATACCTTTTCTCATTTCTTTGCTGTTTTTGCCTCATTTTCAGAGTAAATCACTGTTGTAAACACTCACAAGTCTAATTGACTTCTATATGATCCCTTGCTCGGCTTTACTTTCGTTTTCCTCTCCACGTATCTGTACAAAGTTTTTTCTGCCATTTGGCCATGATGCAAATTGAGAAATAAAGCCATTACTAGATTGTTGCTTGGATAACCACACTGTGCCACCGGGTCGGATACTTGCAAGTGTCACAGAGATACCAGGGGAGATGCTGGAGGCTTCATTCACCACACAACAACTAAATCAACCATCACATGTACTCAGGAGTTCCTCTTTAATAGGGCATAGTTTGGTGTGGGTAACTCAGAGAAGTAATTCTAGAGTATGCCAAAGCAAATTTTCTATACATTATAAAGCATATTTAAAGCTATACTGGGTAACTTTCCAGGAACGGCACCCACTAAAGATTCAGCCCACAACTACATCTCTGCAAAATCTCTGCATGTGTATATGTCTTTTATATAAAATTGTTATAGAGTTGCATAATTACATTGTGGAAGATATAATGAAAAAGAATGCTGAGAAAACATTATTACTTTAAATATTCAATTATATTGTAATGGCTTTAAGTATATTTATTTTGAGGTGAAGGACAGTTTGGCTTATGATGGATTAAAATGTAATTTGTTGCCATTATTGGACTGTGACCCTGGATGTAGAGTAAACATTATTTTTCCTATTAACCAAATAGGAAAAAAGATAGCTGTGCCAGTCTTTAAAAGCTTTAAAAGTCCTATCTTTTGCTTCTTTCAGGCCTTTTGAAATATTTTGGATGCCTTTGCATTAGTATTTAATGTTTTAGAACTTTCTTTCTGCCCCTTTCTTTTGAGGAGCTGAGAACGCTCGTATTAGGTACTTTTTGCCCCATGCTGGCAACAGTGGAGAATAGACAGAGCATAAAACAGCTATTTAGCCTGGCTATTAGCAACATGATGCTCATACAGATAAGATAAATGAGCTACTGCTTCATAGTGACGGACATTTAAGCGCTGAAATGATCAGATTGAGTCCAGGTTGGTGGGCTTCAGAAACACACAGGAGTACTTCTTGGTTTAACATGTCCACGTAGAGCAGTGAGGGAATGACCACAGCATACAGGATTACTCAAACATGCGTGAATAACAACAAAATGTAATCCAATCAAAAATGTAATCCAATTTCACAAAGGACAACCCATTTACCTAATAAAAGTTAAATAGAGCGTTTGATGATGATTCATTTAAGTGATAGCTTTCTCCGCCTGGCAAATGTGCATTCCACTTTTCCATTATTTTCCCTTTTGGCACTGAAGTTTGAAAATAATTGTCTCATCACAGAAAGACATAGACATGACCTAGACGCAGCATGGTTAATCAAAAATCTGAATTTTAGCATTTGTGTTCTCTGTTGGGCTTTGATGGCCAGCGTGCCACTGGATACCATCACTGTGTAGCCTGTATCAAAATGTCAACAGTCTACACCAGCAATCTATTTTTGGCAGGTCAGAACAGGGTTATCTTTGAATATATTGCTTGATGTGTCTATGTATCTCTATTGACAGTGACACTGACAGTTCCGAAATGTATGGATAATAACAGAAGACAGTTCCAATCGATACAAAATCCAGAAGGAATTATTGGAGGAGTGCACTACTGTAACAGGCTGATGGAGCGAGCGGTGGAGCGAGGGTTAGAGAGAGAAAGGGAGGGGGAGGGGGGAGGGATGGGGCGATGGAGAACGGGGGAGAGAGAGAGAGAGAGAGAGAGAGCGAGAGAGAGGGAGAGAGGGTGCAGATAGCGGAGGGAAAACCTCGTCTCTGTAAAGGGATGATGTCAGTCTCTGCAGCTGAGCCCCAATGCCCAACTCACAAACACGCTTTTTTTTTTTTTTACGCACACACGCACGGACGCACAAGCACACACGCTCCGATAGGCTGCCGGGCGACGCTCAGCCAACACCAGACCCCGCTCCGAGCCACTGGGAGAGTCCGCGCACCGGCGTCCAGCAGGTAGGTCCCCCAATCCATCTCATTCATGACTGCTTTGTGTTGCTTTATTACCATTTTCTCCAAGTAATTACTCCTGCCGTTGTAAAACTGTGCGTATTACAGTTTGGAAAACGAGAAATCTGTTGCCCACCTATAGAAGTGAAAGTTTTCATCGTAGGGCAAACTGCTCATTCCAGATCTCAGGAGGGCTAAACAGCATGTATTATTCAAATCTTAAATCGGCTCAGAGAGGCACAAGGGCATGACAGGGTTTTAGACTCTTGGACTAGAGGGATTCACTGTGAAGATAACCTCCAGACACTCGGATTTAATTTGCGTCATTGTTCCCCTCGGCTTCTTCTTCTTGCATAAAGTGTTAACGCTTGTGGGATGCCGGTGGTGGTCAGACAGGTGACACAGCCATGGTGAGTCATCGCGCAACATCTGTCACTGACCACCTATCCCGATCATATGCAGGATTTATACCAAACAGTAATGTCATGTCATGGCTGGAGGTGCTAATTGATGTTTTCTCTGCGTAAAAGTTCAAGCATCCACAGGACGCACTCTGTGGCACAAAGGGGAAATTGATTTTGTGTTGTGTAGATTAGTTATGAATGTCAGACACGGCCAGACAAAAGCGCACGCGGGGTCACATTCAATAGGCAACAGCGAGGGGATGACAATGACAAAGAGGGGTGAAAAATGTGTCTTGGAGAATCCAGACTGCACTGTCCGCTTGCAATGTGCAGGCTAATGAACTCAGAGGCCAGCAGAACAAAAAAAAAAAAAAAAAAAAAAAAGGAAAGGGCAGGTCACAGACATCACACCAACAGCCATCCATTTAGACACTCGGGCTGTTGGCAAGCCACTCAATTTATTCCAGCGTGGATTACTCTTGCAGAGGCGCTGGGGGGAGAGATTCACACTGGAAATCCAATTTGGTGCCACATCAAATGTCAGTGAAGATCCTTCAGATTCACACTGATAAAGCCGCAGACCAGACCAGAGGAGGTGAAGGCGGAGGGGGGCAGTGGAGTGAAGAAGAGATAAGGGGTGCACTGGGGTCCAGAGATATAGGTAGACAAGACAGGGTGAGTAGTCAGGGTTAATTTCGTGAGGGAGAGGAAGGTTAAAATGTGCACTGTGTGAAATGAAATCAGAATTCAGACTAATGATTCCATGAGAAATGAAATTTAATATTCAGTATGCATAGTGCAGCAGGGTCAATTTAACTGAAGGCCGCTCTCTAAATGCGTATCATATGCAGCACCAAAGATTTAACTAAATGACTTATTTTGCTCAGAGATAATTCATTTTGAAATATATATTTGAGCACTGGCTGTTAATACACTGCTTTATAAAAATGCAAGACTAAAAAGTGCTAAATGTATATAATGTGTATAATGCATTCTGTTGAACACTATGTAGTCATTTTGACCCCTTTTGCAAGACTAATTTTACATAATATCTCCCACCCTAACCCACTATGGCTTTTAATAAATACGACTACTTAGTCATCTACTCTACATCTACTCTGAAAAAATAAAATAAAACTAAAATCACCAATGTTATTTTGACCTCATTAGGAAAACAGGGTGTACACTGACGAGGTTAGCTAGCAACAGAGACACCATATTGACACACATAAAAGAATACTAAACTACAGACATTTTCTTTTTTAAATTACTGAAAACACTATTATTTTTAATATTTACATGGTTGGGGCAAGTGAAAAAAATGACCCCCAAATGGAATGCTGGAAGTTTTAGTGTCAAATTGCATCTACAAAGGGTGCATGCCTATGTTCCTCAGTTTCTATGGACCGGGGAACATACAGTAGGTGCGGGGAACATAGGGACCTGCACATTTGTGAAAGTAGCTATGTTCCCCAGTACCTATGTTCCCTGTGCCACAGAAATCAGGAAAGCTAAGTAAAGTAGGATGGAGGTATTTGTGCATTCTGGTAAGTCCAGATGTTCCCTAACCTTAGCCCTAACACCTAACCTTTATGTTCTTTGGGCAACTGAGGAACATAGGTACCGGGGAACATAGGTACCTGTGCATTTGTTCCATAGTGCCTAGGCATGCCGGTCCATAGAAACCAAGGAAGATGAGTACTGGAGAACAAAGGTACTTGTGCATTCTGGTAGGTCCTGACGTTCCCTAACCTTAACCCTTACCCTAACCTTAATGTTCTTCGGGGAACCAGGAAACATAGCTACTGGAGAAGATACGGCTGATCCCATATGCAAATAGACTAGCTTGCTTCTGCAGTACCAATAGTTAGTCATAATATTTTTAGCATATTACTAATTAAAGTATTAATAACATTTGGCAGGACACCCAAAAATGTAGTTTCAAACAGATAGAAAATCTTGTGTATGTGCAGGCTTTCACAGATTTTTACTGCGTAGATTTTTTACTTGTTGTACACAGTAAAGAATCTGTGCAGGTTTTCACAGATTCTTTACTGTGTACAACCATTATGTTGAATATCATCATTAGGTCGTTAGTGAGCTTTCAAATCTGTACATTTTAATTGCAGCCTCCTAACTGATGCATCTGAGGATGCAGGAGGAGGAGTCACTGCTTCCCAATGCCAGACCACTAATTAGCAAACCCAAAGTACAATCCTTTCACGTTGAATGTCAGTGTCTATAGATTATCGCTCTGTCTGTCTACCTGTTTTCTCATTCCACCACACTGCCCCAGTTTCGTGACTCCCATTACAGGTGCTGCTCCTCGGGGACTGAGCTGCCCCCCCCACCCCTGAAGATTTTAGCAGGAAGCGTTTTTTTATAGTTGTCAGGCAAATTGGGTTTGATCTCTTGATTTCAAAGATTTCTTTGTCCTCTTTGTTCGCACAGGGGGGCATGTTTATGTTGAATTATTCATCCTCACTGTAGAAAACAAATGGCTTAATCCCACAAGTAGGATTCATCACGACTCTTGGCTCAGTGTGCGACAAACCCCTCCCCATCTATCTATTTATCTGAAAACGCTGGCCAAGAACCTGACATCCTCCATAGGCCTGACCCTGCTGACCCCGCCGCCTCCACGTCATTACCAGTGACCACTAGCAACATCTCTATAGGGGGCCCAGATCACATGACCTCCCCGAGAGGAAAGTGGGAAGACGGGAAGGAGGAGGTGAAGGAGCAACAGCATAAAACAGAGGAAGTCAAACGGATGAAGGAATTGGGAATAGGAACAGGAAATGAGTTGAAATGAGGAACAAGAGGTGAGGACGTGCAGGATGTAGAGGAGGGGGGTGAAAAAAGACGGGGAAAGTGAGATGAAACAGGGAAGGGAGGCTCAGAGAAGCCCAGAGTAGAGATGCTATTTCAAGACCACGCTTACTGATAATGTCACTCTACTTCAAAGTGCAAAGCGCTGCTGCCGTGCTCCTGTGCCGCGCGTGCCTCTGGAGGATTCACTCCCAGATCCGATGATGATAAAAAAGACAGGGCTGACAGGGGGGCGGGTTTTTCCTATTGGCTCTGTACGTGTCGCACCTTGACTGTGACTAAATATACTGAGCTTTGCCATTTTGTCTTAATCAGCGCACCGACCGGGCGACCTGGGGAACCGCAGGATCGAATGGAAGCCCTGGAGCCAAGCACAATTCAGGTAAAAATGAATCTGAAATGGGAGGAGATTTCTCTGTCAAAGGCACTTGTCATATATTTGGTAAATGTGCAGTTTGACATATTAATTACACTTCATTTATTCCTGTGATGGCTCTCTGAAGTCATCCATCATTCGGAGCTGAAATCTGGCCAGGATCCCTGAAGCGTAATGAATCCCCTCACAGCTTGCAGAATGAAGCGTGCATTTATATACTCAGTCAACACTGGGGGAAATAAAGTTGCATGGTATAAACATGTATTAACATTAGAACTGCAGGATGTAGACCCTCAAATTAATTAAGGCATATTTGTTCATTTAAAACACTGACACTGGATATACAATACACATCATTCAGGCATAACATTATGACCACCTGCCTAATATGCAGCTCCATACGCAATAAACTGCAATGCAGTGTGTATTCAGACACCTTTCTATCAGAACCAGCATAAACCTGTCGATGGGTGGGTTTCCTCCGGGTGTTCCAGTTTCCCCATCAACCTAAAACACATGTATGACAGGCTAGTCCTGCAGCTAGGTACTCCTGATCACTATTCTGGCAATCTGAGTTACATTTCTCCAGTGTTCCTTCTTTGGACCAGTTTTAGTAGACACTGACCTCTGCAGACCGGTAACATTCCACAAGAGCTACAGTTGGAGATGCTCAGAACCAGTCATCTAGACCACACAATGAGGCACTTGTCAAACTCTCTCAAATCTTTATGCTTTCCCATTTTTCACCTTCAGCCTAATACATCCCACCAACTAACAGGTGCCATGATGAAGATATAATCCATTATTCACTGTAGTCATAATGTTGCCTGATTGGTGATGATTTTAAGAAAATTACTTCCTGAACAAAACTATAAAACTGTACATTTTTACACACAACTGCAACAGGGTCATTTTAACCCTTTTGAGAAAACATTGTATTTCCCAGGCGTGTACAATATGTTGCGACTTCAAAATGGTGGTTGAAGGTTACACAGAGTGATGAGATCAATCTGAGGTAATCACTTTCACGCTAACATGGCCAAAGACATTGCCTCCCTAGGACAATTAGCGACAACTACTCAGTTTGACATAATAGTAATTTTATAGTGCGTTGCATATCAAAAATCTTTCTTTAAACATTTTAATGGCTTTACATAAAATTGCTTCATTGTTCAATGAATCTGAACTTTCTTGAATAAGCAATTTGGAAAAAAATTACCATATAGACCACTTGTTCTGCTACACATAGATGCTATTTTCACAGCAAGAAATGAAGCACACACACACACACAGGTGCACTGCTACATTATCTCAATATATTGGCTATAAGTAATATTATGTGAATATATTAGAATTAAATAGCCAAGTTGAACATATTGTAATTTAGATACATGGAATAGTGGAGCTTGCTTGGTACATATGGGGATGACATAGAATATTCTGCCAATGTAAACTGCACAAATCCTTATTAACTGGTCTACAAACTGCTGAGCTATCAACACATGAGAGATTTTGCAGTCTTCTGGAAATAAGCAGTTCTTAAAGCAAAACATATATATCCTATCAAAAAATTAGACAGATTGTATTTTAGTATTAAGTATTTTATTGCCTAGTAGCACCAGTGAATTGTGCTTATAAGCTGCCTTAGCACTAAAACATGCTCCCAATGTTGCTAATATGTGTGACCTATGGTATTAACTATGGTATTTTTAAAGAGGTCTGAGTGAGGAAGGTGGCCTCGAATGCCTGCCCCACAGAGACAGTACAAGCGACGCTGTTGTGGCAGGGGGTAAAAATTACCCTTGGTGGTTCCAGTGTTAAGCATATGATCAAATAAAATCCTGCGATCCATCAGTCACGTTATATTAGCTGTGGTAAATGTTATTAAAACGACTTGTGTGTTGTGGGGGTTTACCAAGGCATGCTGGGAGTCCACAGTGAGTCCTCATGTCTTGACTAATCAATGTTGATACTTCTGCCCTCCGATCGATGGCAGCCATTTACATCTGGGACACACACACTAGCGTTAGCAGATGGTCCCCTGTCCTCCCACTCTACGACCTGTATTTGCCTTATACTGTGTGAAGTGAGGGAATTCAATGCACTTCATGAAAAACGAAATAAGAAAACAATCTCATTTGAATTACATTCTAGGAGACGCACTTTGATATTTCTCTCTGTGAACAGCACATGCATATTAAGCAGCATGTAAGTGGAGTCATAGTAGGTGTTGGGAGCGATTAGGTGATGTTAGACTAATTATGATGCAAATGTTCGAATGACTAATTAATAATGCACCTGCAGCAACCGTTGCACTCTTACAGCGTTGTTTGTTTGGGAGGTTAATTGATTGCTTAGCACTGTAAATATGAAAAGTTCAACTGAACGTCTAAGCTTGTACTGAAAAAAAGAAAAGAAAAAAAAAACAGCACGCTGTCATTGGGTCCCATCTCACAATGGTAAAGATATAGTGCTTATATAATACCTGGAATAGAACTGGGATCTTCTAGTTCAGGGGTAAATGCTCTATCCATTACGCCACAAAACCCGCATATGTCATAATGGTAGAAAATCCAACAAAAATACCAATCTAAAGGGTGATCTGTAGCCAGACCAAACATTTGCAATTTCTTCCTTTACTGACCCCTTGTGGTGGGAGGTGGTATCTCTTATGAAGATACATTTTGGGGGTTTTAAATTTATTGGATGGAAGCAGTAGATGATCGGAAACCAGGGTCCTTCCTGTGTGTAGTATGCACTCAACCAGGTGAACCACCAAAGTGCAGGGGCTCCGTTGGTGGAGATGCTTGCCCACTAACCCGAAGGTTGGTGGTTCAAGCCCAGCTGTAGACATTGCACACTGTCATTGTGTCCTTGGGCACGTCACCCACCTGGCCTATGTGACTATGTTTGGCTGTGCAAAATGGCAGCCACGCTTCTGTCAGTCTACCCCAGGGCACCTGTGGCTACAGAAGTAGCTCACCACCACAGAGTATGATTGAATAATGAACCAAATTGTAAAGCGCTTTCAGGAGCTTGAGAAAGTGCAATATAAATCCAGTCCATTATTATTAGTAGTAGTATTGTTGTATTTCTTTAAGACATTTTGGGTGATTTTTTGGTTTTGTTTATTTTTTTTAAGCCTTTTTGTTTTTTTAAGACAGTGCAGTCAAGAAATGGCAGTAAATCATGAGGGAGAGAACGGGGAAAGACATTTGGCAAAGTGTCATGTTTTGGACTTGAACCCATGACGCTGAGGCTGGATGTAGGAGTTGCCGTGTATATGTGCCGTAGCTCAACTGGCACAATTTTGGGAGATTTTTAGTTAATGGACAGATACAGTGAAGACAGACTGGAAAGAGCGTGAGAATGAGGGGTTGCTCAAATATGTGGCATTAACTCAAGTCAGGAAATACTATCTTTGTGAAAGCTGGGGTATACCTTTCTTGCTATGATATAAAAACTTGGGATATCATTCCCAGAGTCACACCAAAAACTAACCATTTCTTACTTGGCTCATTACTGATCTTTCATGAAAATGTTAATCAAACTCCAATTTCTTTATAGTTTTTAGTCTTGTTAACAGATTAACAAACCAACCCTCAACCCCAATAAAAACATAATCTCCTTGGCGCAAACAACAAAAGTCACATTGACTTGTTAATTCTGCACTGCCTTTCTAAGAAATAAATGAAAAGTGTGACTTGAATGTTAATGACCTTTTTAAGTTTTTAGCAGCCTCAGATAATTCAGACGTAATGTGTAAAAATTGAAAGTGAAGGTAGCATTTTGCAACTTCTTTTCTTAAATCTTTTTTCCCCATAAGTGCTGTCCTTGATTACCATACAAAACATTTCAAGGTAGCTGTATCCATTTAATAGAAAGAAGCTGAACTCCAATATAGAGATTTTTATGTTCACACTTCCTTGTTCTGCTGTTGAGGAATTTACTTTATAACCAAGGTCAAGATGTAATGCATTAGCCAGCCTACTGTAATGAATATAAAGTGCTGGAGGAATGCTGTCGCAGTCAGTAGTCACAGAACACATATGTTGGTGTATTTATACTGCTATACTGCCAAACCACGGCTCTCACTAAATCTATTATAGATGCTAATTAACACTGCTTTTGTTTCCTTCACACATTCTTCTCAATGGCTGCCAGGCTCTTTGAAGCTTTGAAACACAAATTTGGTGTCACCCAAGTAAATAAATAGATTCATAATTAATTTGTGTGTTTATGCAAAACATTGAAATGAGCAGCAAGCTGTGTAAACTTTATTTTGTGATAAACACTTTCTTTACTCCTAATGGCTGTGGTAATCAAAGGAACACTATGTACTTTTTTTTACTATAGATTAGTCTCAAGATTGTGAAATATAAAGTATTTTCATAGTTTATAAGAAAGAATTACCCATTTTTATTAGATAAAGATGAGAACATGTACCTCACCATAACCCTGGCAGTTCATTTAACAGTAAAGTCATTGCATGTAAGAATATTATGGCATACTGACATACACATTTATTATGTCTCTACATTAATCCTTTACTCTTAGGCGTGTTTGCAAAACTACAATCCACCAACAGACAATGTTTTTAAGGCAAGACGAGAATTAAGCTACAAGCCTTACACCTCTGCCCAGAACTAATGAACTTAAAAAACAGTGATGTAAGGAGCCACTCACATGCATTCACACTACAAAAATAGCTTTGATAAGAGACCATGGTAGTTTTAACAATAAACTGAAGCAATTAGTTATTCAGGATGAAAAGAAATTAACTGCGTGGGTTCCTTGTAAAATTGTCTGTATTGTAAGATTGAATAAGACTAATATCTTTTTGTGCCACTGCATTCATTTGTACAGTTTTTTGTATGTCATAACAGCATGGCTTTTGTTCTAAAACTGTGTATATCTATGTAGATGAATATTTACCTTTTAGTGTTATTATTTGTTATGTAACAAATTGTACCTGTTTAAATGAAATTCTCCTTCCATGTTTTTTGAAGAAATCTACCATCAGAACCTGACTTAATGCTGCAAAAGTTAGACACATTATGCAGTAATAATTTTAATTATTCTAATGCATTTACACTTACTTATGAATAATGATCTATTGCTGGAGGTACTGTACCACTTAAAAAGGGGGGCATGCCAGTTTATACCTATGAAAACACAATGGCTGGCATTATACTGACAGGAAAATACAAAAATTATGTTTATTAGTATGTGGTATGTAAATGTGAATCCCAGAAAGAATAGTCTTTACTGTAGTGGGTACTAAGGAAAAGAAGTATTAATACCTAAAATATTGTTGTGCTTTAGTGGTGAGTAACTGAGCAGAAAACATGGTAATTTCAGCAATTTTAAAGAGATATATTGTTGCTTTAAAATATCAACTGGTTCATCGTGACCCACAGAACCAAAGTTATTTTCATGTCTTTTCAAGTGTGTTTTACCATTTCATGTAAAACAATATTTAGGCTGCAAAGAAAGCTGACTATTGAAGCTATATACTCCCTGCCTGTAACCTACTTTTGGGTCCTGACCCACCATTTGGAAATCCCTGCCATAAGTCTAAAATGAATAATAATGCATCATCCATTGTTTACATCAGTATGATAATAATAAACTGACTTTTAAAAATGAGTACTTGGTTCCACTGTTTTCTTTTATTTCATTTCACAGTGGTTGATGTTGCAGCCTCGGGCCTCTGCAATAGAAAATAACCTGTTTTGTATCTTTTCGCTCTGTCTCCCCCTCTACTCCCCTCCTCTCTCCGCTCTGTCTCTGCTTCCAGGTCTCATCAGTTAGAAAGCACAAGGCCCGCCCCTCAATCAGCTGTTTTCCCCCCTGAGTGTGTGCCTCTGTGTACTATGGCTTTTTATTCCTATGTGATGATGACATATGTTCGTGTAGGGATAGAAGCCATTTTACACGTGGTGAGACAGCAGCGTGGTGCGTTGGATGGAAGTGCCTGAAGTACAGAGACATTTATCTGTGGAGTGGTTGTGCTGCCGATCTGAAGACACTAAACTGAAGTGAGACTTTGTTGTGTGTGCACCTGTTCTTGCCTCTAGGCACGAGTTGCTCTCGTCGCCTCACCGTTTGAAGTGCGCGGTGACAGCGGCGGTCCGCAGGGATGGGACTCACTACATTTGTAAAAAGAAACATCTCCAAAACAAAGGACTCAAAGTGCAAGGAGATAGCAATACAGATCTTTAATAACAACAATAAAAAAGGCACTTAGTGGACCACTTAACAACTCGCAAGAGGCACCGCACTTCCCTTTCTTCTTACTCTTTTGCACATTATTAAAATAAAACTTTGTCATGAAGCATTACACCAACAATACTCTACCTACAATATAATACAAAAAGGTATAAACAAGTATAAACAAGATAAAGCACCTTTGCTGTCCTAGTAAATACTATTTATAATAAAACACTCGGAGTTACAGACACAGATTTTGAGTTTGTCTTTGATTGGTGTGTGAGTTCAGTGCATGAGTACAGGTCTTTGGGACTGTCATGTCCTTGTATGCACCTGAGATTACATATGGATACATACATGGTGAGAATGTGTTGTACTAGCCTACTACATATGGAGTCTAGTTTGCACAGTATTTTTGAATGGACTACAGAAAACTAGTCTAAGTGTGTGTAGTACTGTAATTGCTACAGAACCTCTTCTTTTCTGAGGACATTGGCATTCACATTACAATAAGACACAACGGGTAGCACCAGGTAATGTTTATACAAAAAGGCTAATATGATGAATGTCAATGCAATACAGTAAAAGTCTGACAGTATACAC
The DNA here is from genome assembly GCA_020698575.1 of Bostrychus sinensis. NCBI lineage: Eukaryota > Metazoa > Chordata > Actinopteri > Gobiiformes > Eleotridae > Bostrychus > Bostrychus sinensis. The sequence continues at coordinate 27,541,441 of CM036251.1, read as the reverse complement.
AGCTGGGATTATGTCGAAGCATGTATGAAAAGGTGCACAGACAATAGTCCAAGTCAGCTATGATGTCCTTTGGTCCGTTTTTTTTTTGACATGTAATAAAACACATATTGGCAATGCAAAATGAACATGCATCTTTTAAAACTTTACTTTTCTTTTCAAGTATTATTTTTTTACTTCCCTTTATGAAATATAATCTCTATAAGCGATGCTATTCGACAATGAAAAAGCAGTAATGGTTTTCCCACTAGCATATTCATTTCATTTGCTATTAGTCCTCACATTTGTTTAATAAAAACACAAAGAAGACATAAAGTGACTACGTTAAGTGTTTAAAGATAGCATTTCACAGAAAAAGCTGTGCAATCTCATTCACCAGTATAAACAGTCAAGGAATATACAGTCTCTTGTTCACACATTCCCCAAAACCATACTAGTTTATGGATTCGGATGTGTCCTTCCTTAACGGGATCTTGAAGCTGGTGAGTTTTTGGCCAAAGAGCTGGCTCAGGAGGTGGTTCTGCGACTCGGCTGTCCGATACGAATGGCTGTCCATCGCTCTCATCCCGATCTTCGTTCTTGACTTGTTAAAAGAATTGTTCATTGGAACTTTGGAGATGGGTGAGTGCAATGGCCGCCCCATAGTTCCTTTTTTGGTTTTGTAATCCCCGTTTAGAGGGCTTACAATGTCGCTCCTCTTTGGTGTGCAGCTTTCAAGTAAACTTTTCTTGGACTGCATGTTCAAAGTCTTGCATTTGGATATCATCTTGTTGCTCACGATATCTCCATGCACTGAGGAGAGCACGGGATAGTCGTTGGGTCCGTCTGACTTCCTCTGCAGGGTCACACACTTGCTGGGTCGGAATTTCTTTTTGGCCTGTGCCTCAATGTCGAAGTTTTCCTGTGTGGCTGGGGAGGACACCCGTTGTGAGCTGTGAGAGGTTTTGACTTCTTTCCTCTTCTTCTGTGGTTTAGGAGGTTCTTTGTCTTCATTCTGCACTGACAGCCCGAGTGAGACTTTGGGCTGTGTGACCGCTGTAGCTACAGAGCTCACTTTAGAGTTATCAGTTGTTTTGACTGGAACAACTTTGTCTTTGATCTGACTGCTGTTGTCCTGCTCCGTGCTGGCACCTGCACTTTGTTGTTTGTTATCATTATTGAGGGCCTTTGATACCGAGTGCCACTGCTCATCATCTCTTTGTTGCTCGGACATGTTGATAGTTAATTGATGTATGGCTGACTCAGATGTCTTTGTTACATTCTCTTTAAGAACAGAGTCATTACAAAGAGGAGGGAGATCTTCCTTTTCTCCTTCTGTAATATCACCTTCAGCTAAATCTTCTTTTGCATTAACAATCTCCTCTACTTCGCCGCCGCCTTCTTTAGACACTGACCATGAGCTCGTCTCTGCTCGAATGCATACTGACTCATTCTCCTCTTTCACGTCACACGCTTCACTAATCAATTTTCCATTACCCTCTTCATCAGGATTAGGTGAGAGAGCTGGCTCAATTTCCTCTTTGGGCACGGTCGTCTCTGTGGCGCTCATGTGAATGCATTTCTCCAGCTCTATAAGTAATTCTGAGTAGTCCTCGGCGACGTCTTCCGTCTTCACATTGGTGTTGGCTGTGTCATCTCTGTACTCATTCGCAGTGGTCTGCGTGGAGTCATCGGCCGTGGACACGCAAGACTTGGAAGACTGTGTTTCTGAGTTTTGGTTCAGGTGCAGCGAGCTGACACTGGCGATTCCGCTGTCGGAGCTGTTTTCAGGCAGACTGTCAGAGAGAAGTCTCCTCTTCTTACTCGCTGGAGAGTCACATTCATTCTCTTTGGAGACGGATGCTTTGACAGGCCTCAGAACACCTCGGAATTTAAAGATTTTGTTTCCACCCAGCAGATGCTTCTCCATGTGTCGGTCAAATTGCTCTTTTTTGGAGAAAGTATAGTTACAAGTGCTGCAGATGAAAGACTTTTTGATGACGTGCATTACATCAGCGCACAGCTCACATGTGTAGAGGGTGGTGTGCTTTGAATCCAGCTCGTCCACTTCTTCATGCGCGCTTTTCAGATGCTCTTTCAGCTCCTGGGCCTCCTGATAGGAAACAGGGCACTTGTGACAGAGGAAGATTTTTTCTAAGTTGTGCACCACTAAATGTCTCTGCAGTTTGAAGGGCTTAGGGAATTGTTTCCCGCAGTGGTGGCAGTCTCTGGAGGGGTCTTTGCAGTTAGGGTGTATCTCCACATTTTTAGGTGTGTCGACTTTATGGAGGACCTCAAGTGGAGTCAGCGTGCTCTGCCTCCCACTGGTTCCACTGCTACTTTTAAATTTGTGAACCTTTGACTCTTCTATTGCACTATCCGAAGCACCATTTTTTTCTAGATCTCTCTGGGCTTTGCTGGAGTCTCTGCTTGCTTTGCTGGGCCGATGCTGCATGATAGAGGTGATAAAGTTCTTTACAGCTGTCTCTTGCATTATACCAGAAATGCCCAACATAGAGCCTTGCGTTTGACCTCTACGCGCAAACTGAGTGGCATGCTCTCGTAAGTGCTCGTTGTACATCCAAACATCAGAGATCTCCTTCAAGCACATCCCACAGGTCCATATGCCAGTCTTGTTCTTGGCATGTTTTTCCCACAGATGGTCTCGGAGCTGCTCCCTGGAACTGAACTTGCGCTGGACACACATGTAGCAGGTTGGGGGAGGGGACGGGTTGTGAGATAGCTTGTGGAAGTTCAACTCACCCAGTGTGAGAAACCAACTGAAGCATACTTTGCATTTGTACTGCTTATCTTTGACCTTCATGCCGCCATCTTGCCGCTTGCGACCTCGCCGTTCTTGAGGTTTGTTGTTCTTGTCCTCCTCCCTTTTCTCTACTTCGGTGGCTTCGATGGGAGGAGCAAGTGTTATGTCCTTACTAGAATCAAAGAATTGAATGTCAGGGAGTTGAAATGTGGTATTAATGTTCTGAATGTCAATGCTGTGGATGTTTTGTATGCTTTCAGTCACTCTTGGTTCTATTGCGCAGGGGGCAGCAGGGAGGGGCAGCGGATATGGCCCACTTGGCTCTTCTGTTTTGCAAGTGCTGGGGTCAGAGGTCATGGTAGAGTCGGCGTTAAATCCACTAAAGTTAAATAAGGACTTATCAAGGGTGTTCTCAAGTCCATTCAAGAGAGTGTTTCCAATCTGTTCAGCATTGTCTGGTTGATTTAGTTTACTCTCAGTCTGTGGCAGTGCATCAGCCTTGAGAGCGCTGTTGTGGCACATATTCAACATAATAGCATCGTCAATAGAGATTGTCTCATATTGACAGTGTGTAGTTGGATTGTCAGTGGAGGCTGGCTGCTCTGGTTGGTTTTCGACAGGCTGCTCCCCATTGCTTGTAGAAGGGTTTTGGTCAGTTTTTTGCTTTTTGTTACGCTTGGTGTAAACCCGTGGACACTTTTTCCTCTTTGCCTCTTCGTCTCTGGGAAAGAGCTGTGAGAATGTGGTGTCGTCGTCGAATAGCGCCTTCAAATCGGGACTCATGCCAGGAGGATCCAGAGGGGGGCAGCAGGGCAGGGCATCGCTTTCATTCAGGTCACTATTGTTCTCACTTTTGATTTCCACTGCCACATTTTGAAGAATCTCTTGTGTCAGCTTCTCTGCTCCATCCAATTTACTCACCACACTTTTTTCAACACATTGTCCGATTAAATCATTGTCTACACCTAAAGGCTCTTCCATATCTTTATTTGTGCACACTTCACTATTTGCCATCACAGTTATTTGATTGTATTCTGTGGATTGGTTTATTATTTCTGTCTCTTTTACAGCTGTTTGAGATGTATTATCAAAATTTACTGAAACACATTGAGGGAATTTTTCCATTTCACTTGCAGCCTGCTCAGTGGTATTCACTCGATTCTCTGGTGATTTAGACTGCGCTTGTAATGCATTGTTTTTAAATTCAGGAGTGATAGCTTGCAATATGTCTGTCTTTAATATATTCAGAAGTTCGTCGGAGAAGGGCTCAGCTGTGATATTTACTTCTGCGGTTTTGCTCCTTTTAGCTTTGCTGGTTTTCTTTACTTTGGGGGTTTGGTGGCCTATTTCATCCACTGTAATTGCACTTGCCTCATTTGGCATTTCCTCCAAGACTAAACCAGTCTCTCCTTCTTTAGACATGACAATAGTCTCTGGGATACCATCCAAGCAGGTTTGGGAATCATCCTTATGTGTTTTCTCTGTTGCTTCGTAAATAAGAACACTCCCTTGCTGGCTTGATACTGTATTTTCTTTTTCAGCTCGAATCGAATGCTTCATGGCCTTATGTCTCTTTAACCCCGGCACAGTTCTGAAACACATGAAGCAGATTTCACACAGCACTTTCCCCTGCTGAGTGTTCTGCGTCTTCTTCACCATTTCTTGTTTGTGTGTTGTTGAACATTGGCCAGCCTCTATTGTTAGTTGCTTGTCGGATGGTTCTGGGAGAATTTGCGGAGTTTCACAGATGATCTTTGGAGTGGGCGGACCATCTGAAATGTTTTTTTGCACAAGTGTGCTGTCTTCAACAGAAACCTCACAGGAGTCGTATTTCTCTGATATTACCATTATAGGTTCAGCTGCATCATGGCACTCGTCCAAATGACTTTTTATTTCACAAGCTGAAGAATTGTTTTCAGTGGGGACAACCAATGAAAAACATGTGAGTTGTCCAGTTTCATTAACAGGCAGAGTATTCTGGGATAAAGCCAGCTCAGAGGTCAAGTCTGGTTTATTATTAAAAATTAGTGCTGAATTACTGTTTAGTTCCTTGTCTTCTCTTTGTTCTGCATTATTTTCAGGCTGGTGCACTGGTGAAATTGCAATGTAGTCATACTGATTCAGTTTTGGAGGGTCATCTGATATGGTGCTGTAGTTTAGTGGGCTGAGCTTCAAACCATACATTGGATTTGTCTTTCCCAGAGTTTCTGATTCATCTGATACCTCTGCTGTGCTGGTTACAGATAGTGGAGAGGGGGCAGTGGCTTTGGAGATTTTGCACTCTATAATTTCACCCAAGTCCGTGTGAGGTGGGCTTATCTTAGAATACTCAATCTCAGCTGCTGCTAACAGTTCATTGTGATTGTCATCTTTTTCCAAAGGCGATTTAATCTCAACAGGCTGTTTACTGCTTGTGCTGGCTTGATGTGTATCCTCTTCATTGTCACATTGCTTTATGTCTGCTTGGTTTGAGGTGGCTAAAAGTGAAATGCTCGGCTGGGTAACATGCATAAAGAGGCAGTGACTGTCTTCTATTTCGTCTCTGCATGGTGAGTTTTGTTGGCTGGCCATGAAATCAACAGGAAGTTGCTCTTTGATGTCTTGGACATTTAAAATCTCCTCTTGTTTCTGAATGCTGTTATAATTTAGTCCTGTGTCAGGTTGTAATGAGTGGTTAAATGGATTCACTTTGCAGCAGTCTCTGTCCATCATACTTTCAGTCGGTGAGAGGATTAACAGATTGTCTGTTGCTTCTGTGGTCTGGGCATCGGGGAAGGGTGAACACTGATCAATGTTTTGTTCATTTGTTTCAGCAAGTATCGGACTGCAGGGTTTATATGTTGTGACTATGTCTAATGACAAGTCACTTTGTATATTTGAAAGGTTGTCTTTACCCATACATTGCATATATTTTTTATTCAGTTCACAGTGCGTTGAAACTGTATCTTCAGCAGTGGATTGTTCAATCAATATTTCTGTGACACTCTCTGCTTTATCAACAATGTCTACAGAGGTGACCAGTAGAGCTGGAGTTAGAGGATTGTCATCACACTGTTCAATAATTCCCTTCACTGCCTCCGCGTCCTCATGTCTCATACTTTCATGTTCTGGACTGACACAATTGTTTTTTAATAACTGTCCATTTTCCTCTGTATTGGTGTTCCCACTGGACTTCTCCACCACATGAGGGTCAAGAGTCACATCTCTGGAGTCATCAGCAGGCTTGATGGAATTACTATTTTCACTGATACAATCCTCTGATAGCACTTTGTCTTCCGCCGCCTTTCTACTATTGTTTTCTGTGGGCTTGTCTGCTTCAGATGAAATTGGCTTGATTCCACAGACTGCAGGGTCATTGCTTTCAGAGAGAGATGACTGTGACTCATTCAAAATGAATTCAATCTCATCCTTCCGCTCATTGATATTTGGAGGTGATAATATATTCTCCTTCCTGGTAATTGCTTCCTTTTCACTGTGATCTTCTGTCTCAAACGCATCAGTTGTCTGACATTCAATTTCTTGATGTTGTTGACTCATGAGAGAATTGACATTGGGCTCTTTCTGTTCTGAGATAATAGCTTCTTTTTTAAATATAGAATCTGAAATCACCTCAAGGCTTTTCATGAGGTTTTCCGCATATCTCCTCTGTTCCAAAGACTCTTCTTTTGTTTCAACAGGCGCTTCTTTCTGCACCTTTTCCTCCTCTGTGGCTGTGGTAATTAAACTCTGTGCATTGTTCTCTTTCTCAGTAAGAGGTTCAAGGGCCGCTGCTTCACTAGGCAGAGGAGTATGGGGGCTTGTGTGTCCACCTATGAGCTCAAATTGGAAAGGACTAGACCAGGGGAGTGCTGACTCGGTGAAGTGCTCAGTAGGCATGGTGGCTACTGGTGCATTTATAGCCTCTACTGGGCAGCTCATGTCCAAACTGGAGCTGTCATTTTCGCTCTCATCACTTAGGCGCAATGGTGAAAATTTGCTCATCTGCAGAGGCTTGGGGGAATCCTGCACTAGCAAAGGCGGGCTTTCCAGCTTAGTTGTCTGCAGCTGGTTTTCAAGCTCATTTACTATTCTTTTTATCTCCAGCTCATCTTCAGAAGTAGAGTTGTTCAGGTTCGCACTATAGTCAATGATCTTTTCCGGCAGAGATAGAGAAACATGATTGTAATCTACTTTCTTTTCGCTGGATCTCTCAGCTTTGTACTGTGATATCTCATCCGGTAGCACAGGGTTAACCATTATGTTCCAATCTCTTTGTTCCAGAAAAGGAGAAAAAGTTGCAACAAACTCCTCCTTTTTATCTGTAGTGTTCTCTATTGCATGGAAGGCCTCTTTCTGTATGGGCATATCCGCATAGATCCCACTGTCAAATCCCGCAAGGTCTCCGAACATTGATGAGGTATCGAAGGAAAGAGGGGATTTCATGAGGCCCTGGTCCAGACTGTAGGGCAAGAGTTGAAGTGTGTCTTTTTGGATCAAAGTGTCCTGGGGTTCAGCTGGGGACAGACAAACATCATCCATCAGCGAGCTACAAAGGGAAGAGGCCTTGTGTGTGTCTAGGTCATTGACTAAAGTAATAGGCTCTTTCAGTGCACTGTCACTCTGTTTTTCAAATGCCCCAGCGACAGATAAGTCAGAATGGGTGACTCCATCCTCCCCTCCCTTTTTGCACTTTCTGCTTTTCTCCACATTGGGATCAGCTTTTCTGTGGATGTTGAGGGAGTGGGTATCACTCTGTAGTGGCTTGTTACATGGTGTATCTTGTACAGGACACACATGCACTGTTTTCTTTTGGTTATTTTTATCCACACTGCCTTTTGATTCTTTGCTGTGCAACAGACGCTTCTCATTTGTTTTCGAAGGAGAGCTTTTTCGCTTTTCCGGACTCTTTCCTGTGTCTGTTGCTCTCGGTGTATCAGCAACTTCTGATTGACATTTCTTTGGACTCTTTGTTGTGTCTTTTTGCTCCGAAACAATAGCTTTCTCAGTGTTGTATTTCTTGACAGATTTTGTGAATGTCAGTGCTAGTTTACTTGACTCTTTACATAACTTGTAAGGGGAAGACCTCTCAAATGTTTTATGGTCTTGTGGCTCTTTCTTTTTGATGTCTGTCTTTTTTTCACAGTCCGAGTCAGTGTGGTCAGTGCTTTTAGGACTGTTGATGCTATCGCCAGAAACGCTCACAGATGTGCTGAGTTCACTACTTGTCGACGACCTGCTACTCCTCCTCTTGAGTTTTTGCTTCTCGGGAAATAAGGAAAGCTCTTCACTTTTTTTCACCTCAAAACATTCTTTAGATTCGTGCCTCCATGCAGCCTGGTCTCTGTCGCTCCTTGCCCGCCACTTACACTCTTTCGTATAAGTATATTTACAACGGCTGCTTTGATTCAACCGACCTTGACTTGCGATCTTTACAGGCTCACATTCATCTTCCGAATCAGATACATAGTCATACTCTCCAAAAGCTGGATTCTGTACAGTAGGCGTGAGTCTCTTCATCACTAAGGAAAACTGCAGGTTTTTTGTGCCTTTGACGTGAAGCTTGTGAAGCTTATTTTTCTGTTGCACTATTTTGTGAATGAGTTCTTTGCTCCAGGATCCTCCTGCAGTGTTTTTCCGTTTGCTCTCTTTCACGGCTGTTTTTGACGTTGGAGATACGGAGGCCTGTGAGGAGGGCACTGACCCTCCAAGTGCAGAGTTTTCTTGGAAGCCTTTTACTTCACACCTCTCAGAGAACTTGCTGGATAGCACAAGTCTCTGAGTGTTTTTGTCCTCACTTTTGCACAGTTTACGCGTCTCTTTCACTTTGCCATCCTGTTCCCGTGTCTTCTCCCTCGAGGAGCTTCTTGAATTTTTATGAGAGACTTCTTTTTTAATGTTAATTTTCTCATCTTGTTCTAAATTCAAAGAGATTTTCTCGACTTTGCATTCTGTGTACTGTTTCTCACTGTCAGGGCTTTCCTCATCCGAGTCATAAAAATACTTTCCTTGTGTAAAAGATCTATCAGATTCTGTTTTTGGTTTATTTTTGTTCTCACATTCTTTTGTTTTCAAAGATTGTTTGGTTGTTGTTGTCTTGACATTGTTTAGTTCATCGTCACCAAATGCATCAATGAAGCTACTGTCTATTTCAGCATTGTCAGATTGATAACCCATTCCATTCAAAGCCTCTGTAATTAAGCTGTCTAATTTGGCATCTTCAATTTCCAGCTCGGGCAAAGGCACAGGGAGATTCCCAGAGCCAGAAAACAGATTGAGTTTCATGGAATCATCCTTGTTGTCTCCTTTTGCTTCACTGTCAGGAATCAGTTCTCCATTTTTATTCAACCCCAGCAGTGAGAGGTGAAGTTCAGACGGACAGCGTGACAAAGGCACACTTGAACATGTTGAGACTGTTTTTGCTGGTTCAGTATTAAACTTTTTATTGTCATCTAGTTTTGGTATGTCCTTTAGCTCATTCTGTGCAAATGTATGCTGGGAGCAGTATTGCTTATGACCTAAAAAAGAGGCCAGGTTGTTAAAATTTTGATCACATTGCTTGCATGTGAGGAGCACATCCAACTGGTCAAGATTAGCTGTGGCTAGTGATGTGGCTAACAGCTGGTGTGCAGAGTATGGTGGCGGAGGTTGGTGATGTTCCACACCAAAACTGTCTATGTAAGCTTTATTTGCATCCATACCGCTCTTTGTGTGGACATTATTTTGTAAGTAGCCCATCATGTCGTCTTTGTTCCTGTCTGCCGTAAATGGAAGGGCTCTTTCAGAATGAAATTGTGTGTGAGTGCTCAGGTGATCAGGGGCAGTTTTGGCTTGAGCCTGGTGGTAAAAGGGGTGAGGAGGCGCTGGCTTTGACAGCTGACTGTCCTCTGAACTGAAGTTAACAGGGCTGGTGGAGGCTGGGGACAGGGAGGAGCAGGTGCTACTTGAGGCAGGGTTATGCACAGGGGAGGGCAGTGGGGACTCATAGGGAGACACCATCATGAGACCCATGGGTGGGACTTGTAATGGTGGGTAGTTGTAGTTTCTTGATGATGCTGTTGTGAGAGGCTGGTTGAGGCCATAGTACACCGTCTTATTTTTAGACTCACAAACTTGTGTATGGCTCATTTCTACTTTAAATGTAGAGACTGCATTAGTGCCATGTTTAACAGGCTCTTGTCTTTGGTTCAGAAAACTATCACTGGTCCGGCTGTTTTGAAATGTGTTGGGGTTTTTCAGTGAACCCTGTTTATGTGACTTATTGTCATCCTGCCAGTCTGAGGGGGAAACCATGTAAGCCAATTTCTGATTGTTTACTTGCCGAGATAACTCAATTCTGTTTTGGTTATGCATTGCAGGAGTATTTGGGCGTATTTGCTGCCAGGGCATCCGGCTGTTCTTGGATGAGGTGGATCTTTGGTCATGAACTGGTTGATTCTGTAACTGAAACTTATCATTCATATCATTATACTGTGTGTTTTGCTCATTTGACTGATATGTTTTGTTGGTGCCCTCCCAGGTGTGTGGTAATCTGTTGAGGGTCTTATTATTCATATTTTTATCAAATGTTGCAGGGCTTCTGTGAATGTTGTTAACTGTTGGGTTGGCGTTAAAGGTTTTGTTAGGAAAGTGCATTTGGGAGGTTGGCCCGTGTGGAATGGTTCTTGCATAGTGCACACTTCCTTGTAGCAGTGCTCTTTGTTTAGCAGCCGTGTCTTTGGGATGACAGTTCCTCTTACTCCCTGACGTGATGGCTGCATCTCTACTGTCTGTCTGTCCAATAGCATCTTTGCTCTCTGGCATCCCGGCCTTTCCCTGCTCCGACTGCAGAGAACTGGATCCAGAGCTGTCACTGCTGGCTGAGTCTTCACTCAGGCTGCTGGGGCACTGTATGGAGGAGCCCACTGCAGGAGCAAACTGTGACTGTGGGGTGTGAGGCTGAGGCTCATTACTGAACTGTGTGCTGTTTTGACCAATACTTTGTCCTTGTCCAGATGCAAAGGGAAAAGAGTTGTGAGTGACATGAACAGTGCTCAAAGAGTCTGTAAAGTCCTGGGAAGGTGGAGTTTGTTCACAGGAAAAGGAGTCTGAGGTGGACTCTTCCAGCATATGATATCCATACTGAAATGGACCAGATACAAATGCATTTGATTTATTAGTCTCTGTAAGAGGAGTTGATTTTTGTGAGGAAACTCCATAATTAGCACCAGTGAAAGTCCTATCTGGAGACTGCCATGTATTAGATCCGCTCATCTGAAAGTCAGTCAATATAAGCTGGTTGCCAGCTTGTACACTATTGCTCTCCATAGAGGCAGGCTGCTGCTGGGGCAGGGATGAATGCTGGTGTACTGGGGGTGCTCCTACAGAACCCAGAGGCTGTGAGGTAAAGCTTTGGGAGGTAAGGCTCGGGGAGCTCTCCGGAAAGCAGCGGCTGTAGCTGAGTTCCTCCTGCTGCAGCTCAGCCTCTCGTTCAGTTATACTGGGAACGTGGAACCTGTAGCTGCCCGAAACTGGGCCACGGCTGGCCTCCAGCTTCTTGGGTGGGGAAACCTTCTGCTGCGGGTAGGCGATACCAATGGTAGGGTTAGAGCGCGGATGTGTAATGCTTAGTCTATACAGCTGTTGTGGGCTTCCACGCTCAGACTTTCCAGACCGCCTGCCCTTCTCTCTGCTGCGTCCCTTTCCGCTAGGAGACTGGGGGCTGGCTTTGCTGCTAGGCCAAGTCCTGTCAGAGGCAAACTTGGATCTGTTCTGCAGAGAGCTGAAGTCAATCTTCCCAGCCTGCTGCGGCCGGATCACAGCCTCACGCTGCTGGGTACAGTCCCGTTCCTTCTCTACCTTTTCAACCGTGAGCCCTCTGCTGCTGGCTCTGGCCTCAGTGCTGCTATTTGAAAAGTGCTCAGAAAACTCCTTTGTGGTTTTGTCTGTCTGCTGTTCCAGCGCCGTCCCCTCATCCTGCAGTTTGGACTCAGCGGCCAGTTCTTTGACAGCATGCTTCTGCTGAGTCTCTCCTGCCATGGTGCACAATGCGTGCTTTGAAGGCCTGGTCCTCAGAGGTGCTATCTGGAAGACAAGGGCATCGTCGTCGTCTGGATGGGAATCAGTATATCTCCAGTGGCAGGAACTGCAGGGACAGGGCTGCTTGCTGCAAGCTCATCTCTTCACTCGCATATTGGACCACTCATCTGGCTGCACAGCACAGGGACCTGTGGAGACACAAAAAACAGTATTAAATAAACTGCTTTTGAATTTAAAATGCAACACAGACAAAAATGTGCAATATAACATGAAGAAACAGAAAAAAAAAAAGCAAATTGTATGCATGTACACTTATGAATATGAAAAATAGAAGCCATGTGAAAAATGACTGATGTTCCTGCTAATTGCCAGCAGAGAGCACTATTGCAATGTCTTACAGAGGAACTCTTGCAGCACAAAGAGCCTGTGTAATCAAGAGAAAATCTTCAAATACTGCCAAAACTCATATTCTACTTGGAGATACTAGTGACATTCAAAGTATTCAAGAACAATTAAAGACATTTCATCAATTAAACAGTTTTATCTGAGAAAAACAATGGCTGTGGCTGTATCATAGACAATATTATACAAACAATCCTATAAAGCCGGGGCTTAAAATATTGAAGCACAGTACAAGAGAAGACAAAAATACAGCAACAGGGTCCAATAAGCAGTGCCAGTAAATGAATCACAGGCTCCTTATGAGCAGGGACACAATGCCACACTGTTCTAAAGCAACTGGGCTGGAGGTTTTAGGGGAATATCAAGAATTAGTCAGTTAGCCATTAGACTCTGTGTAGACTGACATTTGTTGCATCCCAGACATGGATTCCCAGCTCCCAGTTTACTTTGGCCCTTAAATGCTGCTGTGTCTTTTGAGGTCAGACATGGAGACACAGTTAGCACCAAAATGCCATTTCTAGGGATGGTAACCAAAACCAGCTCTTTCACTCTTTGACTGCCTTTGGTTGTGACCAAAGGGTGCAGATTAGTGCCCAAAAAGATCTGATTTTGAGACCATTTAAGCTGCCCGAGGGCTCTGCAGCAAAATGCAAAATTCCTGCTATTTACAAGACCTCTTATGTATTAGGAGGGTTTCAACCTGGAAGTCAGAACAGCACAATTGGCTGCAAATGTGACTGTGAAAAATGCGGCATATGCAAACAGGATAACCCCAGACGTTCTTATTGTTGTTATTAAGTCAATATGCTAAATTGAAAACAGTACAATTACAGAGTGTGTTCTGCCACACACATTTCTTTAATTTTTGAAGATTAACTACATCTGAGGTTGCAATTGTTGCAAAGAGGTTATGTGACATTGGTATTATGTGACGGTAACTAGCAATGGCATACTTTATGAAGCTAAGCCAGAAGCAAGACTTGTTCACATAGTAAAAGCCAGTTCATTACTCTTTCTTCTTGCTACAGTGGTTGTACAATAATACAACTCTCATACTGCATGCTGCGCTGACTGCTTTACTGTGTAAATAATAGCTCATAGAAGCAGACAGTTAGACTGAGGACCCTCTAGAGGCCAGTCATGCAGACAGGTGGTCATACACTGAATTTATTTAGTGCATATAATCAGGGCTATTTAAACCATGGAGAGGTTTGGACAGCTTCGCCTGGCAGACTAGTAGCCATAGTCTCCAGATAAGACAAATAAAAAGACCATGCACTGACTGGCATGTGTTTCCCTGTCTCTTCATCTGGTCAATGTCCCAAATACACGCACAGTGAGGCCTGGTTGTGAAAATTCACATCCCCTCTACAGCTCCGTACGCTCTCAAAGCTGGAGTGTGTGGAGCGCCCTCAGCTGTCAGCAGCAGACCTCTCCACTGGGCAGAGCTTGATCTAATGCTACAGAGTCAACAGTCACACTCATACATCATGGCCTCAACTGTATTTGCTCAGTGCTGGGATGAGGTGTGGGGCTGAGGATTGATTTCTCAACAAAAGCGGCTGTATGAGGATCACAGAGCCCATGCAGAAGTAGCACCACCGTTCTAGATGTCAGCTTACAAAGACTGAGGTGTAATTTATTCACTGACAAATGTATGCAGCACTTCCTCTTCAACCATCAGGAGGACAGTTCTTTTCCTAAACCAGCCTCTCAGTAGTTTGATTAATTTAACCCTCTAAGCGCCAAAGTCGCACAATTGCGACAAGCAACGTTGCTAAAAATAACAGCCCCTACGTCCTATTAAATTTTAAATCTTATTTCTACTCCCTTCCTCTAGGTGTCAGACACCCAGGACTTAGTTTCTAGCCCAAAATTGTCGTTCAAAATTTTTGAAAAAGACGTGCTCGAACGTGAGCGAGTCTCACGGGAGTGGCGTGTCAGAGCTCCTCCGTGGAGTAGATTCTTCTACAGTTTTGAGAAAGGAAAAGGTGACAGTAGCTAATATGTTAAAGCTAAGTGTACAGCACTGATGAAGCAGTAGCTTTGATAACTGCTGACTCTGATTCTGAGGGAGAACATCTACTTTTTGAACTGAGAAAGAGTGAAGAGAGCCGCGGGCGTGGTGGGAGCAGCGTGGCGAGTATAAACAGAACTAGCAACAGCACTGATGAGGCTGGGATCACCTGAGAGAGGAGGAAGTTTATCAGGCGTGGATACAGCAGTTTGATGAACCTGCTGCCAGGCCATGACAAACTTGCAGAAAGTTTACATTCTGCATTTCTCTTTCCTCACATTTTACTAGTTATGGGACATTAGAGGTTATAGTTAGAGTTTACTAATGTTGATTTAGAGTTTACCTGGTTTCTACTCATTTATTAATTGGAGAAAAAGACAAAAATACATAATTCAGCACGTCCACCTGATAATGACGTCACAATATGCACAATATATGCAGATTAGATGCCTATAATTACTACATTCATAAACTTTGGTTCATAACTGACATTTTTCTCATTTACAGTAAGACCCTATCTCTAATTATTTTTAAGCCACAGCCTTTTGAATTTTGGATGTCAAAAAACTGTATTTTAGAGAAAAAAAATCTGGCGCCCAAAGGGTTAAGGTTTTGATTATAATTAAATAATGGAATTGTATGACTGGTTGTACACTGTATGAAGGGCCAACTCTTTGAAGGCTAATGCTAGTAGCAACTGGTGCAAAATGGCTACTCTGCAGATGCTAAACTAGACCCCTAAGAAATGTGTTTATACGGTATTAGGCATGTAATAGCTTGGTGTTGCACACTGTCAGACCTTGTCACACACATGGCATACGAATGGATGATTCCATGCCAAATCACCCACAGGTCACCCAGGTCATCATCTGAAAAAATGTCAGATGTGGTACTGGTGTGCAAAATTTCAGGTCTGTATTAACAATACTTACTGAGATATGTGCATTTGAAATATAGGCAATTTATAGGCAAAATGTGTTTGCGTCTGATTTTGAAGAAGTGTTATAAGCTACTTGGTGCAGTTACAAGCCTGATTTTTTTTTTTTTTTACATTGCAAACTGAACCTATATTTTCAGTTTCTGGTGCCAAATGTGAAATATCACTAACATACAATTTATTATAAATTGGTAAAAATGGCCAAAAGCCAAACATTTTTTGCATAACTAGACTTTGTCATGTGAATTAGCTATAAATAGAACCTGGGAGCTAAAACTAAGATGCACCCAGCCTAATTCTTTTTTACACTGAGGGTACTGCACGTTGCCTCCCTCTGCCCCACACTGTCCATATTGCCCAGCTCTACTCTCAGTAAGAGGCAGAATTAGTTCACACACTCCTTGCATGTGAATGTACCAGTTTAGCGGTGTCCTTGGTGGTACTTTCCAGTTTAATCTTGCAAACTTGGAGAGTACATAAAGGCTGCTTGGTGGTGGCAGAATTGCATGCTGGGCACAGCTTATCAAATCCTGCATAACTGGTCTAAAATTTGTTCCATAAAGTGTGTTTTAAAGGGATTTTACAAGTCAATTAAGGCTGTGTGTGTTCTTTAGGACTTGTGTCAAATCACCACGCTTCTCAGGCAGTGGCGCCCCATATGGCTATACCACAACTCCATGACGCTGGAGACTGCTGAGTACTGAAGAACGGCCAGATTGTGGTAAAGGTACATGTCTGCGCATATATGCATGTGTGTCCCTGTGCGATACGCTATAAGAACAAGAGCAAACAGTGGAAACTTCATGTGATTTATGACTTACAAAGGCTAACCCTGTACACTTCAACAAGGTGGGTAAAAGGTTCTTGACTAAAAACTCAATTTCCTGAAAGCTCTTTCCATGATATTCTGATATGTGATAGATGTGGTGCTGGCCTGAGTTAAAATACATTGGTAGCAAAAAAATAAAAAATCTCTGTCGACTCATCAAATCATTTCTTCAAGCCTATAATTGCTTTTGCAGTCTCAAATTTTCTGAGATGCCAAAGCCCCTCATAAGCCGCATATCTTTCAAAGTCAGTTATTTTAAAACATGCCAGGCTCAACATCTCTTTTTATCAAAACTATTTCACAATCGTGTTGATGTGCGTCTTGTAACTGGAGAGAACCCAGTGTTGGCTACAAGAAATGGTAAAAGCAGACTGTTACTGACCCAACAGGTGATTTTAAAAGCGCAGTATTGTAAAAGTCTCCTCACATATCACATGAATCAGACAATAGCTTAAAGACTATAACCCCCTGGAGACCTAAAACCATACAGGCCCAGTGAACCACTTTAACAAACAATGGCTGCCTTTATAATAATGGATATCAATAACTGGCATTAGCAGGTATTAGCAGTTTCCCAGATGTGCCGGCACTGAAATATCATTACCCAGTGGTTTTTTGGGCCCACACTGATGGCAGGAAGACAGCTGAAGATGAGCTAAGATCAGACAGAGTGTGTAGGAGAGGAGGTTTGACATGAGCAGGGGTGGCCAGTGGGGAAGAGAGGCCCGTGCAATGGGATAATTTATAGTGAGTGATTCAGTGTGCTGCGTAAGCCTTTTTCCGGGACAGCTATGCTCTTTAACTTGGCAAACATAAAAAGGGTTTGGAATCCCTTTCTTTCACAGCAACATCCAAAGAGCATGAAACTTGGAGTTCTGCTTTATGGAAATGCTTGTTTTGCAGGGGGTAAATTTGAAGTGGGAAAAATAGACGCAGATGAAAATAGAAATGCAACTGGATAGACAGTAAACAAATCGGATAACCAATCAAAATGCACTATCTCTGGTCCCACATAATAAAAAATAAAAAAATTTCAAATACCGTATTTTTCGCACTATAAGGCGCATCGGATTATAAGGCGCACCTTCAATGAATGGCCTATTTTAAAACTGTTTTCATATATAGGGCGCACTACATTATAAGGCGCATAGAATAGAAGCTACTGTAGTGGCTGGGGTTGCGTTATGCATCCACTAGATGGAGCTGCGCTAAAGGGAATGTCAATAAAACAGATAAGTCAGTCAGTCAAACTTTATTAATAGAATACAAACCAGCGTTCTTACAACTCCATTCACTCCCAAAACAAGTTAGTGCAATCACAATACGGTACCATACGTACCGGTAGCTCTTATTTGCGCCGCCCTCGTTGAAAACAATGTATTTTCAACTCCATTTGTCACAGTTCGAAGCTACATGAACAGCGTTTGAGCGCTCAGTTTTCTGTCCCCTCAATGTCGCAACTCTTCTACTAGATGGAGCAAAGGCTTGTTCTTTTGCAGCAAGATCCATAAACACGCCTATGGCACACATGAACAGCTGGGACTGGAATTCCCCTTTACCGTTTTTACCACTGTCACTTTGGCGACGCCCCCTGAATACGGTAGCCATAATTAACCAACATTGATCCATATAAGGCGCACTGTCGGTTTTTGAGAAAATTAAAGGCTTTTAGGTGCGCCTTATAGTGCGGAAAATACGGTAAATAAAAATACAGCTGTTTACAGAGGCAAAGCACTGCCTAAAATCTGCCCCCAACCCACCCACACACCCACCCACACACACACACACACACACACACACACACACACACATACACACATTTATTTTTCCCATAGACTTTTTGAAAAATACCTACATTAGGCATAGAGAGGCTTGACTAAGGTGAATCAGCTATTGGGTAACTCATAACCTGGATGCAAAAAAAGTTATCTTCAGCAAAATATATTTGTAGCTTTGCCTTTTACATTCATTCATTCATCTTCTTCTGCAAGTACCACTGTTCCCATTTGGGGGGTTTGAATGGGAGGGGCACCAGACCCACTTCACGTTGCTCTGAAAGAGAATCTTGCTGACCAGGCTAGTTTTATGTGCAGACAAGTAAAACTAAGCTTTTTTTTTTTTCAAATCCCACTTCAGTTTGTGCATGCACTATGCAGCATGGTAATGATAGGACATTTAACCCGCAGTTGTCTGGCCAGAAATTAATAATTTTTGTTTCAGACTTTGTGTGGATGGAGATATTTGGTTCATGGGGAAAATCCATTTATAAAAGTAAAAGTTGGGAGGAGGTAAGGAGAGACATTTCTTTAATCTGTGTCCATTGGTCTTGCTGGCAGGAAAACCATCTCCCATCCCCTGACAGCAGACTAATTCTTTGTATACAATAGAAAAAGCATTAGGATGGCTGTCCAGGCTAGTGCAGGCCAGTAGTCTCTGTAATCAGGAGGCAGTAGTGGCAGAATAATGGACTGTCTGCCTGCTCACCTAACACCTCTGCTGCAGTCAATGTGCAGTGAGGGGAGCTGGCCCACAGCCCACTCTGGGGCGCACCGCCAAAGCCTTGGTCAGCATGCCTACCCTTCTGTATTTTTGGAAACAGCCATTATGCAAGCAATTTGAGCTTAAGATCTGTATGATTACACACTTTCCAGGACTGAGAGATACAGTAGGTCAGGTATAACACAACACAAGCTCTTGATTTTGATGTGTTGACACTATTGTGGTCTATCAGTAGCTTACACAGTTAATTTCTCATCATTTCCAGAGCGTAATCCTCCTGCTGGCAGTGGTTGTCAGTTGTGCCTAAAATATTGGAAAAGCTGCCTGAGAGACCAGCGCTGTAGCAGATGAAGCAGAGTACTGTATGCATCTGGTTATATTGGTGCCTCCATACCTCCAGCGTTCTCCACCCCACCCTGTGCCCAGTGCGGTTAGCTGCCTGCACGGTGGGGAGGACGGAGGGACGTCTGACTGTCTCACTGCATGTGCATGTGTGAGGCTTGGTGTGTAATTCCAGAGGCTCCCCGAACCCCCTCCCAACTTTTTCCTCTTTCTCAGACGACGTTTTTTCTTGTATTTATTTTTTTTCAAACCACATGATCCTGGACCCAGTCTGTTTCCATATTGCTAACCACAGCATTCCACAAACATGATGGAATCTTTGTTTTAGAGCATTTAAAGGTTATTTTTTCCTCTTTTTGACACAATTTCCTTTAATACACACATGCTCATTTTACCTGTGTGGCAGGACAGAAAATCCAGTTTAGTAGCCGACTATAACATTTCTAAGTGAAACAGGATACTGGTGAAAAGCAAAGCTAGACAAAATGTCCTGACTCATAACCATGATAACCTTAATGAACCTACATTAACAAAATCCCACTTTAGGATTTAATTCTCCGACATTCCTTTTTCAGCACATAAATATTTGCTTGTCCCTTCTCCTGCTAGGCCAAAGTATTTGGTTGCTCCACAGAATCACCAAACGCTTTATTAAATGTAAAGAGACTTTGTGATTGAAGGAGATAGGAATTCATTAAAAACGGTCCTCTGTGACCTCTTTTATTACCGCACCAGTAACTCAACACTTTAGTGTTTGTCAGGTGAAAACATAAATAGACATTCTAAAGGTACAGTCAGTGGTCTGGGACTAACCAGGCAGGCTGCCATTTGGAGGTGGTCACTGTGTGAAGACTGAACGTGGTTATGGTGACTGCATCCAAAACACAAATAAACAAATGGCAAAGAAAGAGGCACAGTGGTCCTGACTTAGAGCAGCAAGGAAATAATAAATCTCTTATTTAACAGAGCTTCAAATGGCTCAGGAGAGTTCAAGCAGCAAAAATAACATTGCTCCAAAAAACAAAACAAAAGATCTCAAAGCTTATCGGGGATGAAAAATGCTCATGTACTCAGGTGGAATACAGGATTATTGGTTCATATAAGAACATTAATCAGTGCCATCTGAATGTAGGCTGTTACAGAGGAAGGCTCTTATTTGTATAGGAACTGCAAGTTCTGGCCCATTAACTATTTACAGATCCTGTGGCAGAAATGGCCAGGTTGAGCCACAGCACAAAGATGAAAGTCCAGAGATGGGACTGAGCATGCCTGAACGTCAGTGGCCTCAGGGGGCTCACCCTTTCACTACTGACCCATCACCCTCCCACCCATTTTTCAACGAACCAACTCATTAAAGACAAGCATGCATGGGCAGGCTGCCCCACTGATTACTCTCTGCTTATGTCACTAATCCCACATATTTTTCATCAAAGCTCACTTTAGCTTATACTTACTGTAATGTTATTAGGCAAAAGCATTTATTCAGAAACAGACATGCTTCCTTGTGACAGCAAAAAGCCAGCAGCGTTACAAAAGTTCAGTGATTACTTTTGCAGGCGGCAAAAGGTTTGATGCTCTCAGTAAAAGGCTAATGTTTTGAGCAGTCTGGAAATTCTATATTCCACTGCAAAGAACTAAATGCAAACCTACTTACATCTGTGGCATTGATGTGTTATAAATAAGTGTTTTAAGTACAGTATAAACAGTCCTGGTCACATGTAGCTATGTGACGATCTGGGCTGATTTCTCCTGGACTCTCATGACCTTAGTTCTTAGAGTTAAGAATAATAAGCCTCAGTATGGACACTGGAACGTAAAATGACATTGGGAAAAAGATTGCTTGGGCGTGGCAGACATTTATCAAAAGATGTTTAGAGAAAGTTTGGTAGTGAATTGAGTTTAGCTGCAGGGTCTTAACCTTTGACCTTAAGTTAAGACAATTGGTTGTATGACTTAGAGGTGCTCTTTCCACACATATATCTCTTCAGACTTCAGACAACGCCAAGTTCCAACACGTGAGTGTGAGCGGGGCTTTCCTGAGACCTTGGGAAAGTGTACTCATTAAATGCACCACAGCTGAATGCCAAATGAAACAAGCTAATTTAAAAAAAAATAATACATTTTGCCTGCAAGACTCATTGCCAGCGGATATACAAAAGCACTATTTATGAATGAACTTTGGTCTTAGTTCATATATGCAATTAAGAAAGACAGCTCACTGAGTATAACTGACATATGGAGTGACTGGTATATACAGTAAATGTAAACAAATAAGTGAGGGGGCTTCTTTTCTATAATTATGGAGGAGGTTGGATCAAGATGGATCAATCAGTGCTATAGTATGTTTAGAGTGTAATCACAACAAAATAACACTCTTTGCGCTTGCAACTGATAGATAGACAGGTAAAACACATCATAGTGGAACCTAGTGGAAAAGCCCTTTTAGCACTATTACGTTCTTTTCCTGTTTTTACAACTGCCCGGAGAGGACAAACTGACCTCTGACCCACACTGACCTCTGACCCTCACTGACCTCTGACCCAAACTGACCTCCAATGATGGAAGAAAAGAAGACTTGTGTTTCAATTTTTTTCATTCTTGCATGTAAGCTTTTGAACATACATATATGAACTAAACAAATTATGTTTCAGATGTTTTTAGGTCAAATGTTTGTTCAATAGCATGTCCCCGCAGGGCTACCATAGCTGTCCACAAGCTCTAAGATGGACTTTGAGGTGTGTGATTGCAATTTCCAGAAAGAGTAAAGCCCCTTGCCCCCTTGTTGGTGAAATAGTGTCCAAAACTGCAGCTTCAAGGTCACCTCTGTGTCATTTCCAAGCCTGTAGAAGGGGGGTGGGTCAGGAGGGCCATGCAGAGTGAAATATGCCAGACATTTGATCTAATATTACTTACTTACAATCACTAAATCTAAGCATTTCTCTCATGTCTACAGCTGGTATTACCGACTGCAACTCAGACACATAAATCAAAGTTCAGTACAGTAGCCATAGAACAGGAGGTGACTCATTTTTCTCAGCCTTGCCACCAAGTAATATGTGACTTCAGAACCCAGGTGGCATATACAGAGAAAAGAATAGGCCATCAGATGTAAACGTCCACCTCTGCTCTGAACCACAGTGTCACATGCCCTCATTTACTCTTGTTTTCTCCATATGCTCCTGCCTTCTGTTGATTCTTTCTCAATATCACCAAAATACATGAAAGCCAATACCCTCCATGTGCCATGACATCATCACAGGAAGATCAGGTGGGGGCTGGTGCTCAGAGGAAGAAAAAAAAAAAAACATCAAGGGTCAACATTAGTAGAATGAGCAGATGATTGACAGTGAAAGTCACATAGAGCTCAAATAATAAAATATGAGATGAGGTTATTAAACAAGAAAGGGTTAGGTCTTTCCAGGGCTTTTCTAGTTCCAATAAAATAAACAAAGTCATGTTTTTCTACCATTTTACATTCTATAGCCCACTCTGCATCAGTGCCAAAATCAGTATTCCCCCGGCCAATGACAAAGAGGGAATTCCAGGCACATTGAATGCATTTTCCAACTTCACCCTTGAAACAGTCCAAGGAAACATCCAAATGACCTAATTACGAGTCAGCCTTTCCTAAGTAGGCTGTGTCAATGCATGACACACACACTTCAAAAATATACAGAGGCAGAAAAGAGCAGCGCTGCGGTGGCACAGAAGCACACATTTCGACTGTTTAGCTCTGGGACAATAACACTGGGCAGTCTGTCTGTCTCTTTGTGCTGAAGATAAAGTGTGCTATTGTGCAAAGGTTAGGCAGGTCTGAAGAATTGCTCACAAGTATAAGATCGCTTTCCTCTGTTTGCAAGAAAGAAAGTGACAATTCTTTGCTTTTGAAGTAACTTTCTCTTCGGGCTTCATGATTGGGAGATCTTGCTTTGTTATTTTCAGCTTTTTTTTTTTTAAAGCTGCCTAAATCTTTTGCAAAGTACTGCATCTCTGGACCATACTTGACTAATAGGATTCAGTTTTCAAATTATTTTTTTTATCAGAGTGGCAGTAACTCAGGTGGTAGCACTTTTTATCAACTAATCAGAAGGACGTTGGGCCCCGCTCCCACTGTTGCATTTTGTTATTGTGTCCTTGGGCAAGACACATAAGCCTCCTTGCCTCCAGTGTTTCACTGAGGGTCCAACAGACTAAAGTTTTTCTGGCAATCTACTAAAGGTTAAAATGCTAAATGTTCAAATTCCACAATTACCTTCCTCTCACTAACACATCACATCCGATTTTCATTGACAATAATATTTGTCTTACTTACTTTGGTTCCCATTTCTCAGTTTTTGTTAGTCTTTTTTTCTCTGCAGACTGGAATTGCTGTCAATAATAATATTTTGAAAAGCCAATGAAAGTCAGTCTTATTCAACTAGGAGCTGACCAAGCATGTGATTGGGCAATGATTTGAGTCCCATATTCTCATCTATTAAAATCCTTGATGCCAAAGTCAGTTTTTCTGACTGTAACTGCACTTTTTTGGCTATCTATTCAAACAGATCATTAAAGGGGATATATTATGCTTTTATTTATATTTTTAAACCAATTTTGGTTGCCTCTAGAACAGAACTGCACATTTTTCACCCTTTAAAAACATTATCTGACTAAAATAGAACATACGTACTCTACTCGTGCTATAAAGAAACAGAAAAAAACAGGTGAAGAGACTAGCAGAGGGAAGCAGAGTGCAGGAGAGAGCAGGCTGTTAATAATTTAATGAATAAAAGGAACTTCACTTCTTTAAACGCTTTGTATAATGCTATTCTACAAAATGAAAAATAGCTGTGAGGATTCATTGGAAACGGAGCTGTACACCAAAAAGTCCATTTTGAATAATAGAGCTTCTTTAAATAATAGTTCATGTTAAAAAGGTCAGAAACCTTTGGCTTCCCTCAAACAACAACCTCAACATATTTTCTTTGAACTGCTTGGTCACAACACATAAAACATATGCAAAAGCTGTTTTTAGCTGTGTTTTAGCACTGCTTCAGCCTGACCCATATTCTTGTGTTAAGTTTGTTTAGTGCTGTGGAGACAAGGTGGTATGTGTCCTGTTATAAGTATGCACGACAATTAAAGCAGAATTAGAACAATATCATGGACTAGCTAATGTGCTTGACATTCCTGTTGGGTGTTAAAACTATTTAAACTAAGAGCTTTGTCAATGGACAAACTTTGTGAATATGGCCTATTTTTATTTGCAGCTGCAAGCTATCTATAAATACCATAGCAGGAGGAGGGGCACTTGCTCGGGGCTGTTACAAACTCACACACAGCGCATTTCAGCAATTCACCTACAACAATGATGTCACCAGGGAAATCAAGGCCATGGGGTGAGAGAGAGGAGCAGGAGGAAGAGGGAAGGAAGTAGCAACACATCAGGCCAACAGGGATTTCACTGCCACTCTGTTAATTATGAATGAAATATTGTAAAAACTTGCCTGCAACAGGTCAGCTCTGTTCCTCCTTGTGTCAAATTAATCTGCACAAATATAAATTCTACTTCTATACAGAATGTCAACTGACCTTGTTCATTATCCCAACTTCATCCCGTGACAGGCAACAAAAGATGATTTAATTTCACATAGGATTATTTCATTTCATTGCAGAGAATTTTACTGATGATCTCTGCCCACTATTATCAACAACCAGAGAAAACTAGCTTATAATAGGCAATACCAAAGAGCAACACCTGCTTTTTGTAAAAAAAAAGTTGAACACAAGGTCAGTTTGTTTTGGAAGCCCCTTACTCTGAAAGACGTAATCATTTCTGAGGAAAACTGCTGTTAGAGTGGAGATTTATAGTAGTTCAATTGAATTTGAATTTCCTTCGGGATCAATAAAGTATCTATCTATCCGTCTAGCGGCCTCGGGAACTACTATAGTTTTCCTCGGAAATGATTGCGCTCTTAAGAGTAAGGCTGAAACCTTGTCCAGATGACCTTCTATACAGATGACCTTTATAGCTGAGTTTTCCTGGATGACTAAGAACCTACACAGACAACGTGCTATTTGTTTAGACCTTTAACACCTAATATAATGAAAACTCCATTGTTCCCAACTCCCCAGAGCAGACAAACTGAGCACTGCTAGTAAAACACAGTAATATTATTATTCCAATGGGTTTCCAGTAGATTTGTTTACAAATGGCAGCATGTCCCTACAGAATTGCCACAGACATGTTCGTATAGATCCTTCAACAAGTGACATATTCAGATTAGTTGCGCAAACAGCTTTGTAGCAAGAATAGAAATCTATCTCTTGTATTTTTATGAGGGAGCAAAATACAAATATTCTGTAGACATTTTGAGTGTGGAATTGCATGCTGAACTTTGCCTCCAGATGTTGCCAAGAACACCAAAAAGTACACAACTTCACTTTAAGTTATTACTTTGTTTTATACACAGCAGGCAGAGGAGTGCAACTTTTAGTTTTACTTCAGAACAATGATTCACCAAGTACCACCTCAGAAAATATTTAACTCTTAAAGTAACATCTTTAATGGACTAAACTAGGGCTGAACAGAAACTAAACCAGAACAAATCAAGGACAAAACCTTGGCTAAACCTGGTCTAAACCAGAAATAAACCAAGCCTAAACCAGGACTAAACCAGAGCTGGACTTAAATTGGATTCAAACTGGCTCCAAATCAAACTACATCAGAACTGCCAAAAACTGCTGAGTACCACCAGAAGAGAAAATTTAAGTTGTAAACTTGTAATTTGTTTTCTCGCCCAGGACCTCCACTACCATTATTGTTTTGTTGTTACCATGGATATGTATATGCTTCAGCAAGTATAGACAAGACTTAATAAAGTGTGTTTTCTGTAGAGATGGAAAGATAGGAACAGTTTCCCACATGTAGACAATGCTTGTGGTTTATAGATGAACTTCTCTACAGTGTATCATTGAGCCAGTATATTCTCTGCATTCCCATAAAACATCTATCACACTTCCTATCTATCTTTCACCTTTCTCCTCTCTTCCTCCCATCTGTCGGTGTGCTCTGGTCCCGTGTGGGCGTGGCCTGTGCCCCCCTGTGGCTCACGGCAGGAGGACTACCTGATGTGTCGCTGTGCCGAAAGGGAACCGAGGGGTCTGCTCTTGAAAAGGGGCTCTGTGCTACATCTGCAGATCGCCTTACACGACCACTTCCTGCTTCCGACCCCGCTTCTCACAGTCGGGCCAGTGTGCGAGGGCCGAAAAAAGTGCAAACAGAGGGGTTCAGTCCACCCAGCGGCGCAGCACAGGACCCTATTCATCCTGTCCACGGTGCTCCTCCCTGCCTCGCACTGGCTTATTTTAAAAATTCACAAATATCTCTCTTTTGAAGATGTTAAAAAAAAGTCAAAGAGGCAAGCCCCCATTCCTTCTTTTCGTTGGTGCTTGACAGACGTGTTGTGTGAATGCGGCTGCCCCGAGACTCCAGGGGTGAAACAGCTTGGTGTCAAGTATTTGTACAATGTGTGTCTGTCTGCCACTTTGCTGGTATCTTTCTTGTTACATAAGAAAGTGTAGAAAATAGCAGTCAGGATGGGTTTAAAAGGACACCACTGGGGTTATCGTGAGGCTCCACAAGTAACCAAAGCTTCGGTTAAAAATCTGGGTACAATGAAAGCTATAGGTGGTCAGACTTGGGGGTGCTGCTATTCCTGGAATGCACACTTAGTCCCATCTAGGGGTAGCAAGAGTTTGGGGGCAGGATTTTGTGGATCAGGAGCGGAGTTTTACTATTTATGCAGACATCCAATGGGGGCCAGGTGGGGAGGGGTATTTAAGATTCTTGGGGAAATGGCAAAGTGGGCAAATAACTTTTAAGACAAACAAACGGGGAGTATTAATGATGAGTCTGTCACGGCTACTCCCCGTGGAGGTGGAGGAGAGAGGGGCCGACAGAGCACCTGGGGCCTATCTTCACTACTGTCCTTGTCGTTTCTCCTTCAGCCATTGGCCACGGCCCTGTTTTTCTACTTTAAACGCATTAAAACAGCACCCGATACGCGCCGTCCTACCAGGGGGATAGAAAAACATTTAGTCTGCCGGTTCCCTGGGCTTCCCCCTCGGATGTCAACCTCAGATGAGGGTGAGAAGAATGACGCTCTGTGTGACCGCTGCATGAAGCCATTCATAGGGCCACAGCTCGGCCACAGCTCGGCCACAGCAAGCGTCAGCGCTGACCCATGGTACCCAGAACAGAACCGGTACTGATCGGGTCTATACCATCCCGACGCTGCACAACACCACTATTGATCTGATCCATGCGGCACAGTATGGCACTATAGATATTACAGGGGCATGTTTCCACTGGAGCGGTATGGGGTGGGCCAGGTTTATATGGGACACCTTTAGAAGGGTGTCTTCTGTGTCTAAGTGAACGGTTCCCTGATTTTGCAACTTTTCTTCATTCCTTTTAGGCTTTTCCCTTCTGGGTCACCACAGGAAATCATCTGCCTGCTTGTGTGCAGTGACTTGCAAATTGATTTGAAAATCTAGCTACCTCTCTTTATATTGGCTTGGGACTGGCACAAAGGGTACATTGTCTTGTTCCCAGTGTGGCTTTTCTTGCTTTTCATCATTTAGGTATAAAGAATTAATGTAAGCTGGAATTTAATTTATTTTTTTTTACTTTAGAGTCTGCATCTTGCCCTGTGAATAAAAAAAGGCAAGACTTGGGGGTGTTATGTCTGCCAACCACTGCTGGCAACAGCTGGGAATCGACAAAGCATAAAATGGCTAATTAGCACAGCTATTAGCAACATGTTGCTTACTGAGTGATAACTGAGCTGACTGCTTCGTAGTGACGACACTTCAAGTGCTGAAATTATCAGGATGAGTCAAGTCACGGTGTATGGACTTTGATATATGTAGAGCTGTGAGACTGAGCGTTTGAACTCTTGCAAAACAGATGGCATAAGCATATAGAATACAAATATGCGTGGATGAAAACAACATTATAGCCTGGATAAAAGCTCAAAAAAGTTGACTAAGCAGAATAGTGGACCTTTAAACGTGAGTCCCTAACTGGGTCCAAAAACAATCTTCAGCCTTTACTATGCTTTACTGCAACTGTAAACCAGTTCACTTTTACGTTCAATTTAAGTCAACAGCAGCACATCTACATACTAAAACTCACTTTACATATGAATATAGACTCATGTTTGTTGCACAAATGTGATATTAGTGTCACGTACTGCTGTTTTTCTGAACACTGTGCAGTCAAAGTGCAAGCCACAAGTTACCTGCTCCAAATCATGTTGTACCAAACCAACCCATCCAGTACCACTCGCTGGAAGCAAGGGATTAATGCTACACTGCCACTGGTCCTAAGTTCCGCCATGACACTCTGCACGGCCATCAAAAAGTCGTTGTTGTTACTCATTGAGGTCTTTTACAGCACTACAGTGTGGACCCAAACCACTGTTTACAAGACTAATCTGCGCTTGATCAACAAACCCTGACAACCTGGAATACTGTGCATTTTTTCCACTCTTTGCCATGTGGAACAGGAGGGCTTATTATGGCTCGTGGTGGACGGGGGCACTGAGACACAAACCCAAACCCCTGGCAGAGGCCCGGCTGTTCCCCTCAGAGCAGTGCTGACTCACTAGAGACCAGCTATGGAGGCCAGGGCCAGAGAAAGTGGCTTCTGTGCATCCAATGTGCCCAAACTTTAGCCTGTGTGTGAGGAGGCTGAGTGGGCCAACCCAAAGAGAAAGCTGTGTACTTTGGAAGATTTTTCATAGGGCCGTATCCATTTAGGCGGAATGTAGTATTTAGGTAAAACTTACAAACAAGCTCCTCTGACTTTAGGACAATATCAGAATGTAAATGATTCATAACATCTGTCAGAGGAACACGTGTACAAAGATACAAAAGGTTGTGACACAAGAGCAGCTCGGTGCAGCAGCCCCAGGGTAGAAGCATCAGCACAATGACAGGATTACAGCTTAGACACTCAAAGTTCATTCAAGCCGTTTATCTACTGAGTTGTTCTTAAGTTATTGCTACAATCAATTTTCTATGCAATAAAATGTTTACTTTGATAAAAGGCCTAATTACTCAATGCTAGGCCTGTTGTGAAAGTGCTAAAGGTTAAAGCAACTCCGCAAAAGCACTGACTCATAAATAGCAATATGTTATGATCAGACCAAAACAAATGAGAAAGAAGTTAGCCAGCAGCAGGGTAAAATAAACTGTTATGTTTATGGTAGCCTAAAAATACTGCCCAGGTGTGCAACTCCAACCTTCAGCAATAGAGCATGTAAAAAGTACATAGTTTGACTTTGGTTAAGCTATATATATGAAGCAATAACATCAGTGGTAGTAAAATTCTGATTATAGTTGGGCAAACACAGTAGTTCTCATTCTTAGGAGACTACAGATGTCTTTACATTCAAAACAATTAACACAATTAACAATTAACAGAATGATAAATTTGAAATTTTTTTTTTTTTTTTTACTTAAAGGTCATGCTAAATTGACTTTTTTGAGCTTTTGCCATGTTATAATGCTGTTTCCACCTCAAAACATTCCTGGAGTAGTGTGTATTATTCACAAATGTTTGAATAATCCTATTTAGTGAGCCCATCCCCTTCTGAAGAGCTGAAAATGCTTGGTATCACGGCTCTACATAGACACGTGAAACCAGGAAGTGCTGAACTGTGCATTTCTAAAGCTCATACGCCACCTGGTTTTAATCATTTCAGCACTTAATTTGCGGTAACAATAAAGCACTCAGCTTGTTAATCTAATCTGTTAACATCATTGCTAATAGGTGTGATATATAGCCATTTTATGCTCTATCCATTCCCCACCGTTACCAGCAGGGGGTGACAGACCCCTAATCCAAGTGTTCTCTGAAAACTGATAGCAGCAGCACATCAAAAGAAAACGTCTTCCATACTTATACATTATTTTACAATGTGAAATACTAATGCAAAGGTGTCCAAAATAGTTTTCCTGAAAAAAGCACAATACAGGAGCTTTAAGTACTGTATATGTTAAACAAGGATATTTTCATTTTTTTTCAATTCAGTTTAATTTATATAGCTCAGTATCACAACAACACTCGGCTCAATAGGCTTCACAAGCTGTTCATCAAACATAAACAAACAATCAGGCATAGCACACAATAAAATAAACAATAACTACACTAAACTAAACAGACCCAGGACATCTCCTGCACTTAGACTCTCCTTCTTGGTAAGGAAAAACTCCTAAAAAAGTCCACCTGTGGGAAAAATAATAAGAAACCTTATGGAGCCAATACTGAAGTAGAGATCCTCTCCCAGGATGGACAGGTTATAAATGTGTCTGGGAGTGTTAAGTCCATTAGCTCACCTGTAGTATCATAGTTCAGGTCTGTTAGGATGCAGCAGGTGAACCTCATCCAAACAGGAGTGAGGGTGAGGTAGGGGTCAATAGAAGGTGAGGTTGAGGGCCCACAAGTCAGGACAGGAGCACAGATGGGGTCAGCTAAAGGTCCAGTCATCACTATGATAAAAATACTCCTTGGAGAGACAAATGTATAATAAATTCCAGCCACAGGGTTCACATGTCAGTGTAGTCTTTGTCTCAGTCCCAAGCCCGGATCAATAGAGATGGTTGCGTCAGGGCATCGGGCCTAAAACCTATGCCAAATCAATATGAGAATCACTGCATACAAGGAGGTTGATGACTTGCTGTGGTGACCCCAGAAGGGAAAAATCGAAAGGAAAGAAAAAGTACTTGGTGTAAAAAAACTGAAAACCATATAAGACACATTTACTTGACTGTTAATTTATTGTCTAAGTCTGACTATAATTTGAATTTCTTGCATAAAACCACACTGAATGAGACCATGCAGTAGGAACTCTCACTACCAATGGAAATAACTTAAAAACATTGCAGACTTGCAGTATCTGACACCAGGCTGCTTTTTCCCATGAGCCTCCCTGACTCAGACAGTGGGAGCTGTCTGATAAGGCAGGGCATCATTTTGTGGATCCTCTTCATGTGTGTACCACAGTTTTATATCCAAACTCACACTCGCCCAGTACTCCATCACATGAATCATACTTTCCTTTGCCTTTCCTATTTTTACAGCTGCTGAAAAGTCAGATCTGCTCAATCGCTTTGCTCCCCGCAACCAAGACAGACAAGCAACCCGGAGTTTCTCACACTCATTCTGCCTTCTCACCCTTTCTGCATAATCAACTACCAGTGACTCTCTCCTGACCCTTAAACGCACCCGAGCATTCGAGCATGCGTATAAGTACACATGGAAAATGGCACATACACACCAGCATTTAAGAGCAGTCTTATCTACACTTGAGTAATGACTCTCTGTTTTTACACTTTGACTGCAACAATTGACACAAAACCAAAAAGGTGAAGCTACAAATGGGACGGTCTATTAGAGGGACCCCAAAAACAGTGCTTGTACCATTGCATAAACTTTGAACTTCAGAGCTGACACTGTCCAGAAGTTGCATTCAAAGCCAAATAAAACAGGGGAATTATTAAAGAATACAGCTAACGTTCACATATAATAAGTGGGGTGAACAGTGACAGAGGGGGGACTCTGGCCTCACATGGAGAATGCCGTGGGATACATAGTCTTAAGTACAGTTTGAATGTAGTTCCTGTGCGCCTGATTAATAATAAGGCATTAGTCTTATATAGCGCTTTTCTACATACTCAAAGTTACTTTACAATTTGGTGCATTATTCATTCACTCCTCAGTCACACTTGGTGAGGGAGTCATGGTTGTCTAAACATTTAAACTTTATTCAAACTTCCCACGGCACACTTTTTGGTCCCAAGCCCCCAGTTGGGAATCACTGGTCTATGTTTCACATATGAACAAACTCTAAATTGTTTATGTCTATGGCACTTGACTCACAAGTGGTTTAAAGTTTGATCCCATTTTGGCTTCTTCCCACTGCCCAAATATATGCATCCAGTAGATAGGTGATTTGGTAAATGTAAATTTGGTTAATGCCATTGTAGTAGTAGGCATTGTAATAATAATAATAATAATAATATAATAATAATAATAATAATAATAATAATAATAAAAATAATGGATTGGATTTATATTGCACTTTACCAGCTTGTCAAGCTCCTCAAAGCACTTTACAGTTTGGTCCATTTTTTATTCACTCCTCAGTCTCACTCAGTGGTGGTGAGATACTTCTGTAGCCACAGCTGCCCTGGGACAGACTAACAGAAGCGTGGCTGCCATTTTGTACCTACGGTCCCTCCGACCACCAATAAACATGGACACATTCATACATACCTAGGCAAGGTGGGTGAAGTGTCTTGCCCAAGGACACAACAACAGTATGCACTGCCAAAGGCGGGGCTTAAACCACCAACCTTCAGGTTAGTGGGCAAACATCTCTGCCACTGGACAGGAATAAAATTATATTGTAGTATTATCTGAGAAAATAATTTTTTAGACAAAAATATTTTACTTGTGTAACATTTCTTAATTCAAGCTTTTTATAATTTAATTAAGGCTTCAGCATATTTTTTTCCTCCAGTGAAGAGTTCTTATAGGCTCCAAATTTGGGGAACATTAGCAGCAGAAAGTTCAATTTATGTATACAGTAAAATCCAATCAGACAAAGTGGCCAGTGAGTCTGAATGTGTTACCAGCCAAATGTAAATCTACCCACATTTAGCCAGTTGGCTAGTGCTAATGTCAAGCCCTGTATTTAAGTGTTAGCCATGCAATTAACTAACAATGGTCCAAGATTGTCACCCCCCAAGTTCAAGCAGTAAAGTAATGGCATTTTTTATAATTACCATGGTTGACACAGTCATCTTTACATAGATTTCTGACAATACAAAAGAACATTTTTTGGCTTTGCATAAACCTTGTAATTTATGTGCCATCAATACAATGCATCCAAACAGTAGTCTATTCACACAACAACAAATAGTCTATTGACCTTTGACCTCTGCACCATTGAGCTCTTAATACTAACTTCAAGCAGCTTCTTGACAAAATCTGCTGGTGCTGCAAGTAGCTCAGCTTTTGTCCTTTTGCCCCTACTTTAATTTGTCCTGGCAGTGGCGTGTGCCCAAGCATTTGTGTTGGCACACTTCTTCTCTCCACTCCACAAATAAAGTACCATTAACCGAGTGCTTGAGGGTCTACGGGTGCATGGCTAAGCTAAACATACCTTAGGCCTGTATAGAATAGATGCAGTCAGAAATAAGAGCGTGTTGAATCAATGTCAGATGTTCGGCTGTGAAATGTGCTTTTGTTTTTTGGGTTGTCACAAAAAACACAGTTTAATTCAATACAAAATAAGCCGAGGACTATAAATAGGTTCTATTTCCAGGAAAGGATATTTTGCTTTTGGTGGGTTTGCTACTAAGTATTCCTCTATCTTCCTCACTATTGTGAAGTGAGAGCAGTTAAAATGATATATTCGGTCATAAAAAAAAATTGAAAGAACATTAAATGGTAAAAGCTCTGACCAACCTTGGAGAGTGAAAACCCCAAATGTCTGTTGTGGTGTTTTGAAGGATCAGTAAAAGTTAACCGGGGAGAAGTCAATGGAAAATGCAGTTAATAAAGTTCAAGGACTACTTGTATCTAGCCGAAGCGGCTGGGGAGAGTGAGAGCCAAAAGACTCTCTCTCATAGACAACAGTGTGTCATCATGACCACAGATTTGGGCAATACATACAATCATCACTATGTCTTATACACTTGGCTTCCATCTTGGAGGAATCATGAATGACGTTAACCTGAACTGCCTGTGTTACTCAAGCAGTCATCAATGATGCAATCTCCACATTGCGGCCTGCAGTCTGTTGTTCCGTTGTAAAAAAAAAAAATATATAAGTCTAGGGGCGCTTAGAGGTTAGCAATGCTGCTTTTAATGGGAAAATGACATCATAGTATAAAAAACACCGATAAGGTAAATGTGACTTCATTACATATATTTATGTAATCTCAAAGCGTCTAAATGGTGTTAATGAGCTATTCTGGGTAATTGCACGAAATCTGATTGTGTACTTGGCAGCTTCTTGCCTTATGTTGTCCGTGCCAATTTGTGAACAATATGGAATTTCTGGCAGTCACGATGTGTGAGAAAGATGACTAAGCAGCTTTACTTGCCACTGTTCAAACTGGAACACTGAAACTTGGCTCTTTAGTGAAGACGAGAGGACACGTTGCTACACTGAACATTGTCCATGGATGCACAGTTATGGCATATTACTAATATGGCTCTGTGCTTATGTGCAAATGCTGACTGAAAAACTCCCAGTTGCATATCCTGACTCAATTCTGAATCATTCATTCATCTTCTTCCTTTGGGATCGTGAGGGCCTATCACAGCAACTATGGGCCTTAGGCGGGGTACACCTTGGACTGTGGCCAGTTAGTCACAGAGTACACATATAACTACCTCTATTTAAAAGATATACAGTATGCCCCTGAACTGCAGACCTCATTGGTAAGATAAACAGCACCATTTTGTTCAACTATTGTACACAAACAGATGATGGGCACTGTGTGGATTCTCACTGCATGTACAGGAAGCAAGACCACTGCAGGTAAAACTGACACTGAGTGATAACAGATACAACCATACAACCAATCAGAAAAAGAGTGGACAGTGCCATATTAAGAATAAACCAACTTTGACCAAAAAAAAAAAAAATGTACAATCCAAAAAATACATAAGGATTGCCCCATTAGGGATAATCGGACATCAGATCTTGAATTGAGTGGAAGTGTATGTCAAATAAAGGGAATGCATAAAAAACTGTACATCACATTCATTTTAGGGTTAAATGGAAAGCAATGGAGGGTTAAATGCAAAAGAACCGACTTCAATAACACAAGAATAATTCAATGTCTGTTTCAGATTTAGCTGTGTTAGGATCCTGAGAAAGTAAAAACATTAGACTGACAGTATGCTTGATACATTAGTACAACAAAGACATATGCAAGTCTATTTTAAGTTACTTTTTTGCAATCTTTTTACTTTCTATGGCCACTGTAAATTTCACAGACTTTTTACAGTGACGCATATAAATATAACGTGGTCGCCAATCAGGTTTGTATGAAAATATTAAAATATCAGTATATTGTGATAAGTTATGGTATATAGTTGTCATATTTAAAAAATATGGATGATGATACAAGCGTAGGTCATTGTGATATGCAAAGCTCAATTCATCTTGTCACATAACCCTAATTCACATTTAGAACAACCTCTGGAAATCTTTGCATACATAAAAATATATGTATACAGTATGTAACCATGGTCTCAGTTTGTTTCCCAAGGACATTATCATCCCAGACATACTAAAGTCTTTTAGTAACCATTCCTGCTTTTGTTACTCACACAACTCTGACCTAAATCCCCAGATCCCAGACCTCTCTAAAAACAAACCAACACTGTCCAGTTCCATTCAGTTTCCAGGAAGTCTAAAGGAAAGAACAGCACAGCAATAGCAGGGGATGCCGCTGACGCATCGGGACTGTTGCGGCACACTCACTATCCCTGAGTCAGACACTCAGGAGGCATCTGAGGAATGGGTGTCTACATGGGGCACATGATTCACAGCCCGTGCGGTGACAAGCCATGCTGCTACCACCAGGTCTTGTAAAACCTCTTCTGTTATTCCAATATTTCCAAGCACTGGCTCCTTTTACTGCAGCACCAAGACTCGCAAAAGCCAAATCAATGTGTAATGGTACTACGCTGAGCTTATGGGGAACAGTTGAGTCTCCGTCTAAATGAACTCACTACGGAAGATTCATCCACAACACATTTTTTCCCAGCAGTTTTTTTTTTTTTCTTGTTCTTCTTTTTCACTTTTAGCCTCTCTGCCCTCCCACTCCCTCTCTCTCTCACTGGAGACAGACACTTTAACAAGTCTGTCCCAGTGGGCAGTAGACAGACGGGGGGAGGCTATTTTTAGACCCTTCCAGATTAAATTTTTTCGTCCATCCTTGTAAATAGTCAGCTTTTCTCTTCGGTAATGGATTTTTAGCATCTCACTGGGGGATCTCTCTTGTTGCCTCCCCCGCTTCCTCATCTGACCCCCCTCCCACCATCAACATCTTCTCCAAAACGCTGACATCATCAGACAAGGGGGCCTGCTCTGTTCTTGTCTGTCTGCCCTTTCCTTCTACAACATGCAACAGGAGAGTCATTGGGAGCTCCTTTGTCACAAATAAAATGGTTCGACATAAACAACTCGACAGAAAACATGCATTCGGCAGAGGAAAAACAAGTCTAATGCATCATTATATCCATGGTCGCCTCGCATGACCTTGGTCCGTATGGCATCTGTTAAAAGGGTGCTAAAAGGATAAATCATACAGCAGCATTTGGAGCAATTAGGAGTTTTTAAGCGAGTCTGGGAGGTGACGGGGGAACTTACTTCAGCGCTTTCCTGTCTTGGACCAACACCAGAGTCTGCTGTCTAAACCTACATCCACTCCTCCATCACCTCATCCCTGCCCAAAGCTGCTAAAGTTGGAGGAAGCCCCATGGCCCTGTGAGTTTTACTAGCCCCACACTAACTGACCCATGCTGGTTGGATACACAGTTCCTGTTACGTTCCTTGAATGCAGTCCCCCAGCCTTTTAAAAAAATATTCTGTTTTTAGCAGCGGCAGTTTTTCCCCTCACACTTAATTTGAAGGAGTGATATTGCGTGGTAGACTGCCTGGCTGCGAGAGAGCAGGAAATCTTTCATT
The DNA here is from genome assembly GCA_020698575.1 of Bostrychus sinensis. Taxonomy (NCBI): domain Eukaryota; kingdom Metazoa; phylum Chordata; class Actinopteri; order Gobiiformes; family Eleotridae; genus Bostrychus; species Bostrychus sinensis. Next base: position 27,504,919 of record CM036251.1, on the reverse strand, counting down.
AAAACTCGCTCAGTGTCCGTTATGACTTGAGAAATAGTGTAGTGCTGTAGTACTGATTCTAAGATCACTTTAAAAAGATTTTGATCACACCACAAACAAATTTGGGGGATTATAAATTAAGAAGAGCCATGCCAAAGTTATTTGTCCCCATCATTCTTGCAATTGGATTACAAGTTCAAGTTGTTATGGTGTGGTATGCTATGTATGTGTGTGTTTACTCTTATTCCATATTTATACTGAACTTCTTAGATATATTTGTCACTGTAAGTAAAGAAGCAGTGCGACAGGTTGGTACTACTAGCTATAATGCAACAATGAAAAAGATAAGGATTTCTAGTTTGTGTCTGGCTGTCAGCGCTTTCAATACTGAGAGCTGCACAAATTTCTTTCTTTTTTGAAGATATACATTTTTTTAGCCTTTTTCAGGCTTTATTTGACAGTATACAGTGGAGTAGTGACAGAAAATCATAGGGAGAAACATTCAGTAAATGTCCAGACTTGAAGCCGCAATGCCAAGGTAAGCTGTAGTTGCCCTGTGTATTAGACTTAGACAGACTTTTTTGATCCACAAGGGAAATTACTTGGTCAGAGTAGCTCAGTTGCATTCTTTAATAACCCTAGTAAGAGGTAAAATAGATATAGAATAGTTATAAGCAATTATATAAACTGAATAAAAAACAACAGTATATGTGCAGCAGCTCTGCCAACTGAGCTGCACACATTTCTTACATTTTCAAGCTCACTAGTTTATGTCCCAAATCCAGCCACAAGGGGTCACAAGCCAGTCTATTCCTTGTGCCAGTCCTAAATCTGGATAAATGGAGTCAAGAAGAGTGTTCGGTGTAAAACCTCTGCAAGTATCAATATGCACAACATTGTTTGCAAGGGGGCAAATTATTAGCTGTGGCGACACCAAAGGGGACCAGATGAAAGGAAAGAACACTACATACATGACAACATTTAGCATTCTTTCCTTTAGGAGCTAATCACAAAAGCAATATATACCACACAAGATCAAAGTGGCATGAGTTTTAGGCACAATTCATATCCTGTCTAACAATGGAATCTTGCTCTTGTCTCACTCCTTGGCTTTGCCTTGATACACTTAATGCTGTCTCACGCATCACTTAATCTAATGTAGTCTTGTACACACTTTGCTACAACTCACTTGTAGAAACCAATTAATAAGTGATACAAGTGCATTCTTCTGGCGTCTCTTTAAACTCTTTAAAGCCTCCGTTAAAACCTGACAGATCCATTCTGGGAGCACAGTGGAGGCCTTTAAAAACGAGAGTAAATCTGCAAGCATTCTACTGGCCACCATGTTTGAAGTGCTAGGTGCTTCTTCAAAGATGCCTCTGCCCTTGAACTTTGATATCCTCACAAAAAAACAGAACAAAGACAGAGAGTGGGGAGTTGTAAACTACAAGAGAAAAAACGAGTAAAGAAAGTGATAAAGCCCAACCAAAGGAAAACTGAAATGTAATCACAGAGTTACTGCACATCAAAGCACTCCAGACAGTCTTCTTCATAAGCAGTAATTGTCACATGTTCTCTAATATCTTTGTCACATTTAATACTTCATTCACAACATGTGGCTCCTGAAAACCTTTAGATGTTTAATGACAACATAATCATAGTTATAAATTCGCAGAAGCTGAAGAAAAAAAAATACATACAGCTCTGCAGGAGTTTTCTGTTGAAATCCCACAACATTTGCTATTTCTTATCTTTTTAGCTTATCACCCAAAATCATATTATATGTTTTAAACCAGGCAGCGGGACCCCTGTGGTATAACCCATGCTGTGTGTTTGAAATAACAGTGCATTTCACAGCTGTTTTCTGTTACCTGATACCCATATATAGTACCCTGACTAGCCAGGTGGTCTGTTTTACAGAACCATCTGAAAGTGCTTTGTATACAGCTCTTCTTGTTAGTAAAGCGGTTAGTAGCCATGTCTGTTATGCAGAACTCTAGGCTCAAGGGGTCACAAGCCAGTGGACCTTTGTGCTGATCCCAAGCCCAGATAAATGCAGAGGTCTGCATCAGGGAGGCTTATCTCTGTGTAAAAACATCTGCCAGACTAAATATGCCAACCATTTCATTATTTTACTGTGGTGAATTAAAAACCAAATAATTTGATACAATCATAGCAATGCTGTGTTGTTCACAAAGTACCAGTACTAGATGCGTCATTGTCAAGCATCAAGCTTGCATAACTGCCAGTAGAGTGACACCATTATCTCTAATTAATTATTCCAAAGCTTTGAAATAAGATGTTTTTGACAATATGTGACTTATCTTTAATAAGGTTTTAGCATGCAGTATTGTCATCTGTTTTTCTTGTACACTGAAACCAGAAATGTATCATTCAAGCTTGTATGTCACAGTGCCATAATATCAATGGTACATTTTGCTCTAGCTAAACACAAATACACTATTTTAGAATACTCCTCTGAATGTTCTGACCCTGGCTCAGGCCTAGACATTGCTTTAATCAGAGGGAAAGTGGAGAGTGCTGGACTGCCCACCTTCCCTCAATTAAACCATTCTACATTCATTCTACACGATGGAGCTGGACCACAGTGACAGTCCTCCTACAGAACATCCAGGATTTAAAGAGCCTGAGCTGAGGTGTTCTTCGCTAGCACTCCTCTCAGAGCCATATGTTTATATCTGCAGACAAAAGAGAAGTGGACAGAGGAGCAGCTCAGCTTTGGGAGAGTGCAGCCGATAACATCGCAGCTCTGTCTGATTGTTCGACAGTCCGGGGGAATCCCTAACCCCAATCCCCAGCATGCGCCTGTTTCTACATGACACCTAAGCTCCTTAGACATGCTTAAGCTTCTCAAATAAAGGTAGCTCACATAAAGAGGCAATTGTGGTCCAGGCGATGATCTGCCTATTTAGCTTTCTATTGTTGGAAGCAATCTGCAAGCTTGAGGTTTCCCTTTTCAGAACGGCAGCTGAGCAAGTCTTTCTGCTTCACGGCTGCAGAGCATTTAGAGTATTAACATACATTGAGCCGAGACTCTACACAAAGCACTATTTAGACCTGCTTTTTTTGATAGATTGAAGTGCAGGGGAGAGGGCACACTCCTACACTCATAAGCAACACCATATTATACCACTGACAAGAACATCAGATACAAAACAATTTGGCAAAGCTGGGAAGTAACTGCTTTTACTAGAAGTAGAAGAAAATATTTTGAAGTAACCACACTTTTTTAAAAGATATTTTTAGGCCTGTTTTGCTTTTATTGTATAGTAAGTAGTGAAATTATGGGCAGAGAGAGACACCTGGCAAAATGTCAGAGACTGGACAAGAACCCACAATGCCGAGGCAGGCCACAGCTGCCCTGTATATGCGCCGCACCTCCACCATCTGAGACACACTGTGGTGCAAAATAACCATATTAACTATTGATTTTGCGTGCTTCTCCCACCTCTGGTCCAGTGTCCAGGCATCTTTTGTAGTACCTCTTAAGTAGGGATTTGAGAGTTATTGCTTAATCCCAATTATCACTGGTGAATCTTCCTGCGTACAAAAAGAATCAAAGCAAACCACCTACTACTCTCATCTATTGGTGTATTGGCTGATTCACAGCCTGTAACTAAACTCAAGGTAACACACAGATCAAAACACAGACACAAAATCTGACTGGAGGACTATTGCAAAAAAAATGTGTGTGTATTTAGAGATTTGTCTGTAAGACTTGCACAAATGGTATTAAGCACACAAATTGTATAACGCACACACAGATTGTATTACACATGTGCAAATCTAATTACGCACACACAAATCTATATATGCATGTAGAAAACTTGATACACACACATCTTAATACAGACAAATCTATTTACACATGCACAAAACTTTTTGCTATAATAATAGCCCCATACATATGAATGCAGCATTAGCCTGAGTGTGCTCTGTGTGCTCAGTCGTTCAATTCTCTCCTATGCATGTAAACTTGAACAAAAAGACAGAAGTACAGTTAGATGCCTTAATCAAGCTATGAACAGAACTACGTAGTAAAGGATGGTCAAATCCAGGTTAATCTAGCCTCCAGTCAGATTGTCTTTGAAGAACTATGACTGGCTGATAGGTAGACTCCTATTTAAGTAAAATGGTGAACAGAAAGCTGTGAAGTTGGTTTACAAACGCAGATATCTCCACATGACATTTTTCCACTGTGTGAGCATTAATTCAATACTTCTGCACATTATATCTTATACCATTGATAAACAGTAAGGCTACAGGGGTACATTGTCTGCTATAAAAACAAAAGCACTTTTGGCTTTATATATAGCCTTCCAGAGTCAATATCCTTATGATAATGCTGTCAGTAAGAGACAATTTAATACGGTGTTAACATGTGAGGGCAGCCTTCCTATGGCTACATAAACATCATACATCGCAGCATCAGCACACAGATTCGAAGCTACTGTAAGCCCACTGTGAGTATGTGAGCGCTAAACCTCTGTATTTCACTATCATTGCCTAATATATTTTCCTATAATACCTCAGAGGCATTATTCCATCCCCATGAACTTACTCTGCAGCTCACGCAAAATGGAACTGGTGAAAGTGATCCTCTTTCTTTCAACAACTCAAACAAAAGTCTCTGTATGAAATCACAGTGTTTAATATCATGTAGGTTTTCACTAGTGCAATGTTGGCTTTAAAGCGCCAGTACATAATTTCACATCACGCTCTCAACCTATGCTTTTTGCTACCACCAACTAAATTTTAGAGCTTTAAACCTTTAGCACAGCGTTAAGTGTTAGACTGATGAACCATGCAGTTACTGTATCTATGTCTTTCTAAACATCTTGTGAACGTATTGCCAATATTTATCCATGCTTCACTTTGATTCCTTTTTATTTGTGTTTTTCATTTTTGTGCTGTTTGGCTGTCTAAGCAGACATAGTGAGTTCTAGAAAAGGCACTTTCTCACTTTCTCTGGCAGCCATCAGTTCCTTAATGAAGTGTGCTGGCATATTCAAATTGCTAACAGAAAAGCCACCTAAGTCAATTTTTTTGAAGGAAATATACATTCTGAGTAATATTTTTTTACTTGTACTTTCACTCTTTTGCACTTTTAAGTACCAAAAGTGAATAGGACCCTTGAAGGTCTTGTGGTCTAGTGGATCCAGGTTAGGAGACAACAGCAGTGATAGTGATACGGTCAAATTGCAAAAACTATATACAGATGTCTTTCAAAAGTACTTAGGTAAAGTTTACATTGAATACTTTTATACTACTTTTCCTTTACTTAGGTTAAGCTTTTGAGTTTGCTATTGTAGCCCTCTATCTTGGTTATCAGTAGTCATTTTAGGCCTGGATGATGTCTGGGAGCTAATAAAATATCGGGGACTGCCTGTCAGTCTAGTGTCTGGTGAAGAGTTCAGCTCAGATTGGCAGGGGAAGCCACCGTGCACCCCGCCGCTCTAAAGCTCTCCCATGTGCGTCAGTGGGGCACACATGGTTCACATAACACAAGCCTTTCTTCTCCTGGGCTGTTTAGGGCGACATGCAAACACGGAAATGAGATATACACTGCTGCATTGGGGCTTGAGCTCAAGGGGTGGGCACCGGCTCTCGGCAGCAGAGTTTTACCCAACAGATATCTCTGGGAACCCGCAGAGGCCATCTAAACAGAAACACATGGACAAGTGTATTTGTTTCACTGTTAGAATGCTCATTTAATGGATTCCTACCACCACGGCCCCAAACCGTAACTATTACAACTGAGTGTCTCACCAGAAAACCATGTCTGAAATCTTAAGCAGGCCAAGATTCAAGCTCCAACTAAAATAGACTTACATGTCCTTACGTATTAAATCCTCACTTTGGTGGTTAGAATATAAAAACAGTGGTTCCATAAAAGAGAATAGATACTTGATGAAAACACTACGTTTTAGGATGCTGCTTTCCTACATGTACCTGTTAACCTGTACATGAATGTATAGGTAAACTTTTCATAGTGAAGGAAAGTGAGAGTCAATGGTTGTAAGTGTATGTCTTCTGTGTAACATTGTTATAAACTGACTATTTACACTATCCAGAGTGTACCTCGCCACCTGACGTAAGCAGCCAGGCGCCAGACTCCTGTGACCCATAAAGGATATTCATTCATCCTTTTCCACTTATTACTGTTAAAGGTCGCAGGTACTGAGGCTATCCCAGTAACTATGGGCGTTAGGCTGGGTACACTATGGCCAGTTTCAGTTCGTCACAGGGCTGACACAGAGACATACACAGGGATAGACACCCTCTCTCACATTAATTCACTAGGGGCAATTTAGAGACAAAAATGAACCTAACACATGCATGTCTTTGGACAGATGGAGGAAGTCGGAGTACCCCCCTCTCTACCTAAAAAAATAAAAAAAAAATGAAAATGATGTATGAATGGGACGGCACTTAAATCACAATGCTACCTTTAATTAAGAGGAGATAAGCTGCTACAGGACATACGGCCCTTTTTGCATTGCAATTTTAACAGTATATGCATATGGCTATTGAACTTGGCTGCCCCATCACTGCCACAAATGTAACAGTTTGTTAGTGCATGTGTCTAGATGAGGTTGACCAAATTTTAACACTTTTGGACTAAAATATAAAGTATCCAACTCGTACCAGCAGCAAATTCATTTCAAATTGGCCGACATCTAGTTAGGGACAGTATATGGTCTCCATTGCTCATCATCCATTGCCGGATGTGGGTGCTAAGTTGGATTAGTTTATGACCTTCATACCTTGCATTTGACCCTGCTTGCTAACTCAAGGCTTTGTACTCACACGTTGCAAAATACACAGGGTTTTCATTGCAATACTGCTTTTCTAAACTTTAACTACCAACTGATCATAGAGAACACATTTCTCTCAAATTGTTTCTTTTTACAGGAACACTGCTTGCTCACAGACATGCAGCATATTAAGGACATTAACATATACACATACAATGTTGGGCTACTCCTATGACATGAACTTTGCCTCACAACACAGTGTCACTGATGTAGGAGACTTCCCAAAGCCTGTAGACATGCTCATTTATACCTCCACAGACATCTAAAACCAGCCTCATCTGATCTCTTCGAACACATTCAAAGTGCATTCATCTCATTCAGTCCTAGCATTAAGACTACAGCCACAATAGATCTCTTTACTTGGTCCATATGCAAAAGCTAGCTCTAAAGGGTGAAGGAGAAGCATTACATTTGCTTATGCACAAGAGAAATGAACAAACCTTGGATAAGACATCAAAAAAGGGATTTTAGCAAGCGAATTAAAGTGCATTTCAAACAGTCTGACACACCCTTCAAATGATTATGATTAACTTTAATTCAGAGTCAGGATTATCATTACCCCACCCCGTCCCACCTGTACCTCTTAACAGCCACCACACTCACTAGTACTCACTGTTAGAGTGGGTATATTGGCTTTTTCTAAATAATAACTCCTAAACTACTCCTGAAGAAAATGAATGGTAAAATATATATCAAAACATCTGCCAGACAAAAGAAAATTGAATTACAGTCTCCCCCAAGTCTTCCAGAATAAGGATCTAATATAGGGAAGCCACAGTCCCACATGAGTTGCTCTTCTTTCCCTGTGTAAGTGGTTGACTGAGTGTGTGGGTGGTGCATCAGACATCCACCCCCCACCCCCCCAGCGCTCTGTGAATGTTTGGCTGTGCCAGCTGTGCGAGCTCCAGCCTGGGTGTGGGGTGTATACAAGTGTCTGACAGTCTGCATGCTGTGTATACACATAGTCATAAACAGTATGTGGAGCGGAAGTTCTGATCACATAGATGCGCTCGGCCCCGTGACACTGAGCTTGATGTGTTATGTTTGCACTAATGTTAAAGCTAATGCCGAGGCTATGATTACTGCTTAGTTCAAGTCCCTTTCTATCATCTGTTTGGAATGGCCTAAACAATTTGTATATACTGTATATAGTATAAATTATATGTGGTATAAATCTAAATAAAGGTTTATGTATGTTCTAAATCAATCCTAATACCTACATAATACTACATAATACATACATTTATTTTATTATTATTTACATTGCTATTAATATATTCATCTTCAGTGGGACATCTAGCTTCTGCCGTTCGTACGATGCATTCATTCAACATGCATATTCAGCTAACTGCATCTAGTAAATTAATGTGTGACCAGCTTAGTGACTAGCCATTGCCCATGGTGTGGCCCACCTTAGGCCCATAGTCCATGCTTTATAGATTTACTACTACTACTACTACTACTACTACTACTACTACTACTACTACTAATACTAATAATAATAATAATAATAATAATAATAATAATAATAATAATGAATTGGACTTATGTTGAGCTTTACAAGCTTCTCAAAGCGCTTTACATTAGTCCATTATTCATTCACTTGTCAGTTACACTTGGAAGTAGTGAACTACTTGCCCTGGGTCAGACTGACGGAAGGGTGGACTGCCAATGTGCGCCCACAGTCTCTCCAACCACCACCAAACACACACTGACACATTCATACATAGGCAAGGTGGGTGTCTTGGCCAGTGATATAACAGCAGTATGCAATGCCTGTAGTGGGGATCAAACCATCAACCTTCAGGACAAACGTCTCTACCGATTGAGCTACTGCTACCCCAAGCCCCTCATGGCCAAGTGTTACCTAAATAAATATTGCAGTTTTAGTACTAACTACTTGCTAATAATAAAGTTATTTACATCCTAATTGAACTGAGTTAAATTGATGGCTATACAGATTTTGTAAATTTTATAATGATCTTTATGCAAACATTATGGGGCGGCAGTAGCTGAGACGGTAGAGACGTTCGCCCACTAACCTGAAGGTTGCCGTTTCAATCCTTTCTACTGGCATTGCATATTGTTGTTGAGCAAGACACTTTACCCACCTTGTCTGTGTGAATGGGTCAGTGTAACTGTATTTGGTGGTGTTCGGAGGGGCCATGGGTGCAGATTGGCAGGCACACATCTATCAGTCTGCCCCAGGGCAGCTGTGGGTACAGAAGTGTACCACAGAGTGTAACTGAGGAGTAAATGAATAATGCACCAAATTACAAAGATACTTTCAGTGTCTAGAAAAACTCTATTTAAGACTAATGCATTATTACTATTAGTATTATCATTAAAGGTGCAATGCATATAAATGTGTAGCATACAGTTGGTAAAAATGGATTGCATCAATCAAAATCCTGCATTCCACATTGTGTAAATGCCTTAAAATAACACCATAAATGGATTTATCTGTTTTGAAAATGTACATTTACAGTTCTAAATGATCCAGTGGAAAGAAACAGTTTCTGTTGTTGATCATGTGACCTATTTTTTCTAGGCTTGGTCATACAACATGTCCCTGCACGACTACTGTAGATGCTGAAAAGAGGGATGTGGGGTGTTGAAGAGCAAATTGCATTGCCATTAAAAGCAACACACTGCCCTTTAACAGTATATGAATAAGGATATTGGACAGAGTGAACATAAAGCTACACATGTAAGTATAGTTGGCTAATCTCTGTTCTTACTAAATACATTTGGAATCTGAGTGAACATTTGTCTGCTCTGCAATGGGAAACAGTTCCTTATTTTTGTCTCCTGACTACTGAAATCTCAATACATATAATCCCTCACTTTCCCAGCCTGCCCTTTATGGATATAAGTATAAATGACCCAACAGTCTGTTTGTGTGTCTGTGCATGCAAATGTGTAAACACGCCTGGCTCCAGCTCTTTGATGTTGACCACAGCGGCAGTGAACTGGAGTGAAGTTCCAGCCAAATGGCCACAAAGACCCACATTTTGGAGACTGAACCATCTGCATTTATATATATAACTACTGCCGAAAATACAAAAACTCACTCTTCGCTGCCAGAAAGAAAATCCAGGGCAGCATACAACAGCATTAGCCCTAGTTCAAACACCTTCAGAAAACAAATGGGCTGGATTCTTGGCGCTATCATACCATATAGGTGAGGCAAGTAGTGTCTCAAAAAAAAAAAAAAACTGTCAGAGTGTGTTTTCATAAGATGACAGCGTTACATTGAAAAGCCAGGCATCTGCCGCCGCCCTAAAATACTGCGTGTCTTAAAGCTGCTGTGCCACACCAGGGTCATTAGCAGGCCATGCAGGGAGACTAGGTTGTGTTTACACTAGAGTTCAAGCATGCCTCTTTGAAAAAAAAGAAAAAAAAAAAAAAAAAAAGACCTGCTTTCACTGACTTTGGAGCAGTCATTTCAGGCATAGCACTAATGGAATGTTTCTTTATAAAAGCCAATTTAGGGGACCATAGGTAACCATCCATTGAGATCAATAGAGCAGTGGTATGCAAATGATTACTATAGTGTCAATGTTGAGCTTATTTGAAGAATTTCTTTATATGGAATGGTGAAACAGATGCAAATACATATGCCACAAAAGTCAAAGTAAACAATGCAGAAAAGACCATTAGGTTCAACAATAAGTGGGTCTCAATAAAATGATCAGGGACAAATTTGGGTCCCATAATCAGACCACTGCACCAGAGAATTTCTCATAATTTAGTTAAAGGGGCCTTGGATTAGGTGTCTGCAGCTCCCCTGCTGGCAACGGTGGGGAATGGACAGAGTATAAAATAGACATTAGCACGGCTATTAACAACATGAAAAGATTCATCAACTTCATAGTGACGGCACTTTAAGTCCTGAAATTACCAGAACGAGTCTCAGAGGAGGGTGAAAGGGCTTTAGAAATGAGCAGCACTACTCCAGGTATGTTTTTTAAGGAGCAAATATTATAATAGAGCATAATAAATAAACAGAGTAATAGGTGTCCTTTCAATAACTGAGTGCCATTACTCAGTTTTTTCCTAGACATATGTTAACATAAATCCAGTCACAAAGGGGCACATAGTACTCTTTGCGCCAGTCCCAAGCATGGATAAATGGAGAAGGCTGAGTCAGGGAGGGGATCTGGCATAAAACCTTTGCCAAATCAATATGCAACTTTGGATAAGGGATGAAACACCTTCTCTGTTCCAGAACTGACCCACCAATAACACTTTGCAACTTATTGTTTTTGCCTGAGTTCGATTGGTGCTCATCTGTGAACATCAGATTTAGATTCAAAAGGAACAAAAAGGTTAGTCTTTAGTCAAGGTACATATTTTTAGATTTTGGTATGGATCTGAATGTCTGGATGCAAGACAATGTCTGAGCAGTAATCCCCAAGTACTTCTAGTTGTATTTATGGACTGTTTCTTTGTAAAAGCAGATATCACCCGTGGTGGAATACACACTTTCTCTGGAAGCCATTAATTCAACAGCCAATGGGAGCATACCTTTATGGAGTGCGCCAACATCTTACAATGAGTGATTATAAAGCCTATATGACGTCTTAAGATCTCATTGTTTCACAGATGATTCCCATTACAACATGTTATCAGGTGATTAAACGGTTTTCTTTAAATCCAACAAAACTTCATACTTTCCATCTAAATGTTGCTTCTTCTTTGCCTCTCCTACATGTGTGCATGACTGAATGGAAATAAAACCATCATCTCCCAAGCTCTTCATGTCATTCCAGCTTTCAACTCCTGCGGTGCCGAAAAGCCACTGTGAACTCCCTGAGCAAACACGGAGCAGCGAGGAAAAGGACAGAACAGTGAGAGCTGTGGCAAACATGCCCATTTGAACCGGAAATATTCAGCGGGGCTCGAGCTCAGGGCTGTTTGAACCGGGGACTCGAGAAAGGGCCCTGGCAAACAGACGTGTGTTTGAAGGCCAAACAGTGCTGAAGGCAGAGCTCACATGGGGAATCTGACAGTAGAGCCTGATAGTCCGCTTGCTGCTGATTCTCCACTGTGCTAGAGGTTTGGCACAATAAGCTCAGTCATACAGAAAAAAGGTCCCTTCATCCCCTCAATGAGGAAAAGATGCTTTAGCAGACGGCCCGTAGCTTAACACAATTACTTAGCAACAGAGGTGTAGAGTTCCTGCAAGGGATGATCCAATATTTTATGAGATATCTAGGGAAACATAACATGATCCTTACAGAAGATAACTGTCATCAAGCTCCAGTTTGGTGAAGTAGACAGGAGCAATGTTTGTATGGTTCATGATACATCCTGCCTTATTTGATAATAGGAAATCATGGGGAGAGAGCAGGGAGAGACATTCAGCAAATTGTTAGAGTCCAGAGTCAAACCCACAACACCGAGGCAGGCTGTAGTTGCTCTGTATACACACTGTGCATCTACCAACTGAGCTATACTGCGGCGCAAATAGCCTCATTTTTAATTTAGCCATATTAGCCAAAAATGTGGGTAATCTCATAGCAAAATAACCCAAATGTAAGACATTCACAAAGCAGTAGGTCAATGTTTTAAATAATCCAGCCACAAGGACTCACAAGCCAGAGTCCTATTTAAGTCAGTGCCAAGCCTGGATAAATGGAGAGAGGTGAGTCAAGAAGGGCATCTGGTGGAAATTTGAAAATGATAGGTCAGTTTTTACAAATGTTAATCACATATATGTGTGTTTCTATTGGTTGGTTGGTCTACACAACTTGACAACACTGAATCAACACACTGCCTGACCAAAAAAAAATTGCCACCTGGATTTAACTAAGCAAATAGATAAGAGCATCCCTGCAGCAGGTCAAGTCTAGGCCAAAGAATGAGGTCACCTGAATATACTGAATGTAAGGTTACTCCAGCAATGGATTTTTTCTTCCCTGATGGCACAGGCTTATTCCGAGAAGACAATGCCAGGATTCATCGAGCTCACGTCGTGAAAGAGTGGTTCTGGGACCACGAGACCTAAGGCCACCACAGAGTCCAGATCTTAACCCCACTGAGAATCTTTGGGATGTGCTGGAGAGGGCTTTGCGCAGTGGTCACACTCTCCCATCATCAACACCAGATCTTGGAGAAAAATGAATTGTAACACTGGATAGAAATAAATCTTCTGACATTGCAGAAGCTTACTGATGCCACACTGAATGCATGCTGTAATCAAAGCTAAAGGCAGTCAAACAAAATATTACAGCATGTGCCCTTTTTTTTTTTTTTTTTTTTAATATTTGCCCACTTTTTTTGGGTCAGGCAGTGTAGTATGGGAAAATGTTACTGGGAAAGTGCCTATTCCAGCACTTGCCACATCTATATTCAGAGCAAAATAGCACATATAAAGAAAAGCACATAAATAGAAAGCAAATAAAATACAAAAACAAAAATAAAAATAAAAAGTTGCATAAACAGTATTAATGGATTTATGAAATGGCTTATGAGGTAGAAATAAAAGTGCATTGTTCTAACACTGACCTGCAACTGTAAAAGCTTCAAACTAAGTTGTCACGGCCCCAATATAAAGCAATACATGAATAAGCCTGTGAGGTGTACCCACTGTCAGGTTAACTAAACTTGAAGTATGCTGGCAACTGGGGAATAAATTTGCTATCTCAAAGTATCTAATAGAACAACACTTACAAAAAACTTACTCACACAGACTGAACAGATGTGGATAGTATGACCAACTGTGAGAGAAACTCAAAGGCAGAGATTCATTATCCCATTCTTCTCTGACATGAGGTGCCAGGTTCATAACTGACAGACCCAATTAAAGAGGCATCAAGGTTCAGCAGCATGTGACTGCTCGCAGCTCAACCAAAGCTGTCATGTTAGCAGGTTTAATTCAGGACATTCATCTTTCATTTCAGCATTAGTATCAGTCCTCGCTCAGTTATGCGCAAAACAGTGATAGTACGCTCTATATGAAGCCCCCATTGTTTTTTCAGATACCTGGGAGATTTTTTTTTAAAGAGACAGACATTTTTTGTGTAAAAGGGTCAATGAGATCTCAGTTTGAAAAGTCCTCTTTTCACTGGACCAATTAACAGCATCATAAGGTATAGTCTTAGTGGTGTACTCCTGTCTGCTTCTCCAAACTGGAACTGTGCCAGCAACTGTCTACTGTATGGACCCAATTAGTTATCCAAAAGTATGTAGCAGAAATAATAAAAAAGAGATACAGTTAGGGTTAACTAACTTTACTTAACTCTACCGGAGATTACTGTTATCGCTGTCTCAATTTGGAGAAACAAACAAGAGCAACAGCACAGACTTTGTCTTGGTATAGCTACTAGGACCAGTGAATCTACATACTACATAATAGTGGAAAGTGTTAACATGCATTTACTTTTAGAAATACTGTGTTCATTAAGGCTCATTTAGACTCTTCGTTGAATATGCTAATGTCTATGCTAATGTCCTGTCAGTCTTCTACGTTCATTTTGATCAATTTTTGCCAGAGCCTGCTGATACAGACCAACAGAGCAGTACATGTGTTGACCACTGGGGACACTACTGAACACGGCTCAATAGTCAAAGCAGCTGAACTTTTAGAGCAAGTTGGTCACGGATTATTCAAAGGCCTCCTTTTTTAATAAATGTAGTGTAAAAACCACTAGGGCCGCCATGTTTGTTGCTATTCTTGCTCTTTTTCTCCCAATGGTAAACTCTTTGACTGTCGCAGATCATCCCCTACTGGTTATTTAACATAACACACACGCTGACATAGAAAACAGTTGGAAGTATAAATGCTATGAAGCTAACAGACAGATTAAAAAATGCAAGTATAAATGAGCCTTTAGTAGTTTTTTGTGTACATATACAACCTCGGAACATTCTTCAAAATGCCTAAAGGCTACTTCACTGGACCATTTAAAAGCATTATAAAGTTTAGTGTCAGTGTTACTTCTGTCTGCTTCTCCAAACTGGAAGTGTGCCATCAACTGTCTACTGTTTGGAGTCAATTAGTTATCCAAAAGTATGTAATAGAAATAATGAACTAGAGATAACATTAATAGACTCAGAAAGCGACGCAAAAAGAAAGAAAGCTTGACTTTAGTAAAATGAGCCGCCTCTTCTCTGAACCTTTCAAAATGACATGTCTGTCAGCACTCGAAATGAATGTGGTCATCTGTCCATGACACAGATTACACTGCCACGGACGACAGTCATCAGGAGTTGTAGACAGGAGCTTTGAAGTCAGACCACAGCGCGCTCCTTTCCACCCAGTTCTCATGGCTTTCCCTTTAAATAGAGCATGACATCAGGCCGTGCGCAGGTCTACCGGTCCCAGCCCAAAACAAAATGTGTGCCCAAACAATGCCGCATGTGGAGCGAGACGCTAAAGTGAAAGGTGTATGGGCAGGAATGTACAGGAAAAGAGGATGGAAAAGGGAAAGCAGTGCTAAAGCTATTTAGCTCCAGGACCGAGGCCAAGGCGTCTGGGGATATGCCTGAGCTATAATTTACTGGTGATTCCCTTTGCTGCCCTCCCCCCAGGACCTGATGTCACCACAACAAATGCACACATGAAAGCAGCCAACGTACTGCTGCTTTCTTTGTAAAATCATGTCTTCTCTTCAAGCTGTGATATCAGAACCTTCAGCATGTCCTCCTCAGTTCTTTGGACAACTACCACTCATCATGCAATTTTGGCTGTCATTAGTCCAATTTCAGGAAGCATTTTTTGTTATATCTGGCTCAATCTTCAAACTTTCCATGGTGGACTGCTCAGGGTGTCATTGTCAGAAGCGATTACAGCTGCAGGGCCTGCGTTCGCCCAGCTGAAGGAGCAGAGGAGCAAGGCAAATATCCAAGCCAATTTTCTGCCGCTTGGACAAAGTGTCTAATAAACACTGAGGCAGCTGAACTAACAGTTATTTGTCAGCAGACACGTAGGATACCCGCTCCAATCTGCCCGAGATACTCAAACTCACAGTCAAGAATGCATACAATATTTGGACAAAAGCACGCATGGACATAACAATAAATGCATGCAGTATTGAATGGGAGGTTAGAGCCCTTTGAGACTGAAGGTGTGACCTGAAAAACAGAGACATACTCTAGAGTGGAAAGTATGCTGGAAGTGTCCTGTTTGAAGGGGAGGACACTGATAGGAAAGAATAAGAAGGGGGTGAAAGAGCTGGAGGAATAAATGAAATGATGGAGGCCGGGGGATTATACTGTCCCATAAGTCATGTATTTTAAATCAGCTGCTTGCGGCGCTTGGCTGATGCACCTTCACAAGAGTCAGATGTTAAATCCTACTCACAGGTCCAGTACTATGGGATGACAAAACCAATTTTGTACCACAACAAATAGTAGTTGGAAGTTTAACAGTATACTAGGCTACATAGGAAATTCAGAGGGAAGCAAGCAAGAGTACTCTTTGCGTCGATTCCAAGCCCAGATAAATGGAGAGGGTTGAAAAACATTCATTTTCTACCGCTTATTCCCATTAGGGGTCACAGGTGACTGGAGCCTATCCCAGTAACTTTGGGCCGTAGGCGGGGTACACCCTGGACAGGGGCCAGCTTGTCGCAGGGGGTTGAAAAACATCTAGGATAAAACCAATGCCAGAACAGTATGCAAAACAATGCATGCTAGGAGGCAGATGATGTGCTGTGGCAACCCCAAAAGAAGAAAAAGAAAGCACCATAGAGATTCTTTCCAACAGTATGATACTGATCAAACAAAGTATAATGAAATTACATATTTAACTTAAATGAACGCAGGACCTAAAACAACACTGGAAACAAACACCAGACAGGTCCCATATTATGCTTTTTATTCAGGGTTTTTGAAATAATGAAATAATGAAATAATGAAATAATAATGAAAAACATCTTCTGCTGAGGAGCTGGCATTTTGACTTTGGAGAGAATGCTTGGATTTGGATTGGATTGGTATGGACTGGACAGAGTATAAAATGGCTATTTACCATGGCTAATAGCAACATGACGATGAACAGAGCAATGCTGACGGCAATTTAAGCAGTGAAATTATCAGAATGAGTCTGATGTTGAGTATTTCCAGATCATTAGAAGAGGACGGGCTAAGCATACAGGACTGCTCAAACAAGTGTTAATGAAACAAAATACTACTCAAGGTATGTTACATTATAACATGTTTAAAAGCTCAAAAAATTTTAAACAAAAAATGTTAACACAATAGGGGACCTTTAAATCTACTGTACAACAACAGTGCCTGCCATCTTTGTTTTGAATAAACAGCCACTGCATCAATATTCCCAATTAGTCCTCTCTTAAGTTCACACAATAATAAGATAATAAAACAATAAGAACATTCTCTCAGTCCATGCTCTCACCAGGGCCATTCACATGAATCCAAAATGCTGTTGAAAACAGTGTTGTATGTTGTTTGCATGCTGTGACATTGGGGGTGCTGTTATCACTGCTTCTGCCAGTGCTATTGTTTTGCACACAAGTAATGGTGGTGGTCCACTCAAAACAGGCAACTGATAACTGATAAACAATGAAGCTTTAGTGTAAATGTATACATGTAATAATAGATGAGTTTTTGAAGCTCCAAAACACACCATAGTTTGCTGTGTGTAGCCTGCAGCTGAAAGCTTTCTGGAATTTGGCAAACTTCAGTGGCATTCAAAAAACCATGAAACAGTGAGAACTGCCAAAACAAAACAGAACCTTTTCATTTTTAGGTGAAATGGGTTATTATGTAAACTGTCTCATAAGTCATGCCTCCACTTTTCCTGGATGGCTGCTTCCTTATATGCAGTTTTGCAAACAGAGTTGAGTGAATAGCAAAGTGATATGATTTAGCGTCTCCAGAAAAATGAAAAAGTGAAAATATTCCACTCAGGCATGAGGTCACCCTTGAGCCTTTCTGAAGTTTAATGAGAGCCAGCTAAATTCTGTCAGCGGAGAGGCTGGGAGGTCAAAGGGCATGACCCCCATCACTCGACGTGGGAATTAGGGCATGAATAAGAAGCAGTGTTATGTAACCTTAGTGATGGGCTGGAGGAGAATCTGCTATGCCAATCTTACAACAGCCTTTTAGCCATTATAATGTCCTTTTGCCTGGGAATTGCATATAAAATGAATACAGAATGGTCTCGTGGTGACACTAACTGTTGAGGGGCTAGTGATGGATATTCCCCAAGTCAGTATAATGGGAGAGCGGCTTGGAGATTCCACCGTCGAGCTGAATTACACTTGCTACGCTTGTTGATTTGTGTTATGGGGATGTAGTAATGTCACCCAGCTGAACTTCTAGATATTCAGTTAACTGATAGCTTCTGTACTGTCTTTAGTTCTAGGGGATGATGTGGACTCTAGAGTTACATTACGGCCAGTATGAGCAGCCGCGGGTGGTGGTAGCAAAGGTCAAAGGTGAAGCTGGCCTGACAAACAAATGAGCCACCCAAGTGAGGAAGCCAAGCGAGAGATGCTGAGACCCCTGCTGCTCGCAAAGCCGTAGCAACAACAGCTGCTGGCAAACATGTGTGCCATCTGAGCCAATGACTGTCAATGACTTAGCATTGACAACATACTTGGAAGACACTGGGATGTTAACATGTCAAATAGTGCTCAGTACTACAAAAAAAGGTCCTCAGAGGTTCAAAGATGTCTGATCACAATGCAAGTGTAACAGCTGTGGGGTTGCAAAGGTCAAAGCTTCAGTGTTTTATATACAAAGATCCATCATCTTTAGAAATGTTTCTCAACTGGTGGGTTAGGAGGAAAAAGCTTGTTGCAAGGAAGTTTTAATGTTCAGCTTGTTGTAAGCATTAATCAGTCCAGTTGAGAATACTGATCTACAGTGCCAGCATACACTCAGTTTGGAAAAGCAGACAGGAGCAATATCACAGAAACTAAAGCTGGTTTCCATGTTTTGTTGGTCTGTGTTGTGCTCTGGGTGTAGTGAATGAAAAACCCACAAGACACCAGCATTACTTTTGGAGACACTTTTGGTTTATTGCACCCGACAATGGGGAAGCAAATGACATTTAGCACATAGCATGTGCTAGTGAATCTCCAGCTCTTAACAGTTGAACAACATACCTGACAAATGGGAAACAAATGACATTTATAGCAACGTAGCATGTGCTAGTGAATTTCCAGCCCAATCTATACAAAACATATTACACCATGTTAGTATACCATCGGCCACTGCAACAAAACTAGGCAACTAGCACCATCAAACAACAGCGCCATGACTGCTCAAGCACAAGCACAAGCACAATATCTTTCATTTTTTAAACAGAGAAAATAAAAATATATACACATATGGACAAAATAAACAAAAGAATTACAATGAATCAAAAAACTGACCTCTTCCCAGTGGAGCAAAATTTAAGAGAAGAGGGAACAGGACAACTCTATTTTTGGGACACACGAAGTAGAAGGTAGAGCTGGAGGACCCACCCAACACAGAATACACACTGGTCAGGTATGATTAGACAGAGCGAACAATTTGGTGTAATTATACCAACATAGCTATAGGAACTGGTTACAGATGCTTATAATCAATGGTCCAAGATTAGGTTTAAACAGCCATATTAGTACATAGTACATATTAGTACATAGGTACTTACTTCAGAGCTAGGTTTTGGGGATATATGAACGAGGAATGAATGAATAGTCATATATCAAAATATGCATGTAAACAATGTTACTTTTTTCAAATTAATAGTAGTTTTGCTCACATTAGTGTGGGTTATGTAAAGGTTTAAAGTGTGTTTTTATGGATCCCATTAACACCCTTGCATACCACAAAGCCTGTCAGTGCTCCTGTTTGCTCCTCCAAATTGTGTGTGTGTTGACAATTACCTGTGATAGGAGAATAAGTTGCCTTGTCCTAAGAAGATCCCAGGCACTCTTTTACAAATGACCTGACTCCAACAACTTTAACTGTGCCTGAAATGACTCTGGCACAGTGGGAAGCCTCTTCTGGCACAATTACAAAACAAGCTACTTTTACTATTGTTCCATAGTTGGCCTGAATGACCACAGACTTTTGGATGCCACTAAATGTCCCTTTAAACATAGCCACTGTCAGAGTCAAAGTCACAAAACTGTCTTTTTTTTTACACCGCAGAAAAACAATTATACAACTGCCTTTGTTTGACTTACATGCAAACATAAGTCGTATTGCTCAAAACCCACACTGTTTTCGCTTGCCACTTTCGTTTCATAATAATTCTATTGCCTTTCGTCTGCTTTTGTGTCCAAATATTTTAAACCCCCCTCCCACCCCCACCCCCCCTTTGCAAGCTAGCTCTGGAAAGTCCATTTAGTGACACAAGGACCGTCTCCACCATGGCAGACCATTCTTGTGTTTTTTCAATTAAGCAGGGCTCCTGTACACTATTCATTTGGGAAACCATAATTCTCATGGTCCAGGCAGAAACTAATGGAAAGTCGCTTAGTGTGTGTGTGTTTTTTTTTTTTTTTTTTTTTTCCGGCAAAAGTATCGGAAAGACCCATTCCCTGGAAGCATGTCAGTACGAGCGTGGACGGAGAATAAAATTAGGGTCTAGGAGAACTGGAAGTGCTGATAGGAGGTGTACTGTATCTATAGGGCCGCACCGCAGGGAATCAACAAACAGGAGCTCATAGAAGGCAATGGGACAGGAAGTAGATATGGAAGAAGTATTCCAATTCTGTACTGAGGTAAAAAAAATAATATTACCAAGGTAAAAGTACTAGTATTACTATTACTACTACAACTACTATTATATTACTACTATTAGTACTATGAATAACTGTACTATTACTGTCTCTACTACTACTACTGCTGCTGCTGCTGCTGCTGCTGCTGCTGATGATGATGATGATACTGCTACACATCTTAATGCTATTAATAATACTTTTACAACCAGGACTGTCAACAGGTTAGCTGGGGCCTCGGGCAAGAAGGCTTCAGATGGGTCCTCTTATAATAGAAAATATATGAAGAGGGACCATTTCTGGCCCCCTCTGACCCTGAGGCCTGGTACAACAGAACCCTTTGCTGCTGATGCTACTCCTACAATTCTTACTGCTATTAATAACACTACTACAACTACTACTATTACCACTACTAAAACTACCACCAGTACTGCTACTACTGCTTTTAGTACTATTAATAATTGTACTATTACTGCCTCTACTACTACTACTGCTGCTGGTGCTACTGCTGCTACAACTCCTACTGCTTTTAATACTACTACTACAACCAGTACTATTGCCATTACTTCTAGTACCACCACTGCTGCTACCCATACTACTACTACTACTACTGCTATTAGCACAATGAATGATTGTACTATTACTGCCTCTACTACTACTACGGCTGTTAGTGCTACAACTATTACAGCTATTAAGGATAGTACTATATCTACAAAAATCTTCAGGCACAGTATGTGTCTTGTTGCGTCGGGAAGGGCATCTGGCATAAAAATCTATTTATTATGATTCACCGTGGCAACCCCTGTATGAACAACAACAACAACAACAACTCAGGACATATATTTTCTTCAACAAAATGTACTTAAGCACTTGAGTAAAAGTATTTAGTTGTTACTTTCCACTCCTGCCAAGAAGCCAGTAGGTGCAGGTACACAGACACATGGATTTGTGGTTAAGAGGGACTTCCAGGCTGATCTGTACTGCCCAGTGGGGAGGAAGAGAAATCCAGTCTTATCACATCAAAGCCTCATGCCAATGGGCTGCAGCAGACGCAAGCTCCTGTCCCTTTTATTTACACAGATGAGCCCTAACAGCCCGCTGCATCTTTAAACATCAGTCAGCAATACAAATAAAAAGTCCACTCATGCATGCGCGCACTTATCCATATGCTCTGGAGTATTAAGTATGCACATATTGTATATATTAATGTATATTTGTCAAGCTGTAATGAATGCCAGAGCAGTAATATTGTAATCATAATATCAGTTACCCCACTGTGACCTTCTCTTTGCCTAACAGAAGGAACCATTTTCCTGCATAATCATGAAGCGTTCACTGAACTCTGCCAATATCTGTGGGAATAAATTAAAGCAACACTAGGTAACTTTTGTTACCTAGAATGTTACCATCAGAATCATAAGAATGTCTGGCATAAACATGATAATGATGGTTTCTTGGCATAAAGGACACACTGTACTAGGTTGACAAGATAATGTATGTGACTTGTAATCCCATTCATACAACTGAGAAATGCAAATAATAGCTGGTGGTGCACTGACAGCTGTAGTATGACTGCCAGTCCAGTAGGGGGATTAGAAATCCCCATTACTGCTAGCATATGTGTATAGCTTTACACACATGAAGAAATAATGGCAGATGTCCTCTTCCAAAACAAACAACTTTTTAAACCTTATTCTGGAAAAGCATGGATAAACTCCAAAGCCAGTGTCTATGTATCCACAAACAGAAATTAATCTTTGAATTATAGGCAATTCTTTTTAAAATCCCCATATATTGGAAATCATATTTTGCCAAATTAAAACAAACTTTCCACAGAAAAATCCACTTTGAGAAGCAAAAGTCCCATTTAATTTGGAACAGTGCAGCGTCAGAAAGAGTGCACATCCTGTAAAGTTAAATAGTGTTGCTTTAAAAGTAAGAATTCACATATTAACTAACCCCTGAGCAGCATGTATACACTGAACATGCACACTCACACACTGTGCACGCTTGAAGTGGGAGGGGTCTAAAGTAACCAACCCCCGTGACACATCCAGTGCCCCCCCATCACAACAATCAACAGAGACAGAGCCAGGAGAGCCCAGAGAGAGAGAGAGAAAGAGAGAGAGTGACACGTGAGTTCTTCTTACCTCTGGATTACTGCCGCAGCACCGGGCACAGGGGAGCCTTCATGACTGGAGCGGACTCTCTCAGCGGCGGGACAGAGGCGGAGGGGCAGCTCACGGCAGCAGCGCAGCGCGGCTCGGCACACTTCACACGCGCAAACAACAGAGGAGCTGCGCAGCCCCTGGGCCCGTCCACTCACGCTCTGCCTTCTGAGGATGAAAAGAGAAGACTTCATTACCAGAGCAGGACACGCCTCCAACCCCTAACAGTCTCTCCCCTCCCAAGCCCTCCCTCCCTGCGCTGACTTCCACACTTCCAGCCAGTAGCAGCTCCGGGGCCTGTCCCGGCCCAGGAGAGGGGGAGCGCACTGCCAAAGAAAACCTTCCATCCCACACAGCCTGCCGCTACACTGCACAGACAGTCAGGAGGTAAACACATGTATGGCATGTATGTCACTATCCTATACTTGTAATTCTCTGTGTTTACTTAAAAGTGGTCCCAGTGGTGTAGTTAAAATGTGCACCAACATTTTAAAAATAGCAAAATGTGTTGGTAAAATTAGGTTATCCAGCCACAAGGGGTCATAAGCATGTGTACTCTTTGTGCTGGTCTCAAACCTGGATAAATGGAGAGGGCACACGGTTTAAACCAATGTTAAATGCAAAACACTGACAAAACCAGTAATGAAAATGACCTATACTATGTTCTTTAGGTGACAAAAAATACTGGTTGTTGTGGATATATATTGTCAAAGAGACACAGTACACAGATGTAGTAGTCTGTCCCATTTGTCAAACTTAACTATTTTGCACTCTGTGATAGATAAAGCAAGGGAATATATTGAAACTATTGTAATCTGCCATGGTTAATCCTAATCCTTACCCACTTCGTACTTGTCCAGCACAATATAGAATAGAACATAACCTTTAGCTTATCCAAAACACAGATAAATATAAAGCCAGGTGCTAATGTTCTCTACCCAAGTACAGACATTACACATACAGTATAGTCAGCTGGCTGTCATTTGTCAAAACTATCTTATTCGTGAGAGATGTGTGTTTCTTGGTGTCTAATGCTAATTTGTCAATTTAAAGGTAGCACACATACATTATTTACAAACACTAAAAGATTCTACTCAACAATCTGGAGGTTGTTCTTGTCCAGCATACAGAAGTATCCAAGTATTGACTTTTGTAATGTAATGTTCTCTACCCAGGCACAGACCTTACACACATGTAGATGGTTGGCTGTCATTTGTCAAAACTATCTTGTTCATGGATTCCCTAAGCAGATTAAATGGTAAACACATGCTCACAGAAATCTAGCAAATGTATCATAAAACTAATAGACTGACAATTGTGTTTGTACAATTAAGTCAAACTCTTGACTCAGTACTTTTATATGGTACTTGTACTCATTACTGATACTTGTGCTGAAAATTTGTATACTGCCTTATAAAAGAAAAGATTTCTTTCAGCAGTCTAAGTTATAAATAGGTAAAAAAAAATCGTATGTGTGTATTTAGTAAATCAAGATGCATGAAAAGACGAGTGGAGATTTAAGCTGGTGCAGAGAGAAAGTGTCGCAGTAGATATGCACTTAAAAGAGGAAAAGGAGAGGGACAGACGCAGACAGGCAGGCAGACGGAAAGAAAAACACAGACAGCACTGAGACCAAGAAAAAGAGGAGCACAGAGGCCGATCAGTTTGACAGTTATAGAGAGAAAAAATAAAACGAAACATTTAACACAAGCTAACGTCTAATTAAGGCATGAAGATTTACGTACATCAAAAGCCAGTCTTCTAAATGATCATGTGCGCGATGGGGGTAGGGAAGTCTGCCTCTGCCTGTGAACCTGTGTGCAAGGCAACAAACTCTTACCACTTAGCTTCTGTCATAAACAAAATAAAGAGTTTTTTTTTCTCCAAATTCCCTTACATTTACTTTTCAAGCTTTTTCTTCTCCCTCTGACAAACTGGCCTCTCTCTCCCCATCAGACAAGGAAAATTGGCACTAGCTGTTTACTGTCTGTAATTATGAGGGGCTGGGTACACTCAACCCAGTAACTCCGAGGCTCCCTGCCCCCACATGCCACCACACAGCAACCAGCAACTACCAACAGTGACGCTGGCACAGAAAGAGCAATTGTTATATCCTTCGACACTTGATATTGTGTTTAAAAAAAGTACAATGCTTAAAGGCATAGGATTTCAAGGTAAACATTGGCAACTTGCCCTATATCTGTTTAGAGATCATCACTGAGTAAAAGTCAAATCTGGGTTTTGCTCAGGATTTTGAATGAACTTGAGCCAACTGGCATCATGTATTTAGGCTTTTTCCTCAGTGAGCTGTGATTGGTTGAAATGTCACTCTGCCATGTAAACAAATGAGTCACATATTGTAATAAAGGTAAAGGGTAATTATACAAAAGATTACTATAGCCACATGAGCCATACCCATTTGTTTAAAAAAAAGGAAATGGGCCTGAAATACCTTCCCATCAAAGCAATTTCAACTTCTTCTGAACCAATCATAACAGTTGATCTAAAATGGGGTGGGCCTTTCTGATTTATTCACTGCAAACCTACATTTCACCAGGCTTGGAACTGGCACAAAGATTTTTATGGAATTTTATGTTTCTATTAGATTATCAGATCCTTTTACTTGTAGTGAATAAAGTGGTTAATTCATTTTCTTCCACTTATTGCTGTTGGGGTTACAAGTGGCTGAAACTTTTGTCAGCAACTATGGGTCTGATTCGGGGTACACCCTGGACAAAGGCAACTTAGTTCCAGATTCAACACAGGAAACAATTCACTCTCATATTTATGGGACATTTTAGACACACCTCTAGGGGAAGCAGTTGTTAAGCAGGTAGGACCTGGTGTGGGAATCAGATTGCCGCCCGGACATAGTGAGGAGCGTTACCTTTGGGGCACTGCAGAGGTGCCCTTGGGCAAGGTACCAAACCACAACTAATCCAGGTTGTGCTGAAAACAGTGGCGACCTTCACTCAATGAGGGTAAATGTCATTTAGTTATGTAGTGTACTGTGTAAAAACTGTGCAATGGCCAAAAATTCTGGTTCCTTTCATGTATGACTTTTGGATGGTAGGGGGACCCGAAGAGAATACACGGTAACATGGGGAGCACATGAAAACATAAAGATTGTTGGTGACCAGCCATGGATCAAACCACTGTGCACTCTCATTAATGTGAACAAAAAATAGATTCTAGGGACAGAATAATGGGTAATTTATGTCCAAAACAGATGCAAATACAGTGAGTAGTTGCTGAAGCCCAGTTAATGTGTGTTTTCACTGACCCCATTAGCAGCCATACATAACACAAGGCCTTCACTGTTATTGCTCCTGTTTACTTCACCAAACTGGAAGTCTGCTGACAATTACCTCCTGTAGGGACTAAGTTACTTCCTCCATGGTACTTCATCCTTTTAAAAAATACTACACTATCCCAGATCAATGTGTAAAAATGTGCATTGTGTATCAGAGGGCATACAACCGTGTGCCCTTGATGAGGTGCACGGGGACTATCCAGATCTCTGGCGATCTCCCACACTAGCATTAACACCTCCACAGACCCTCTCTGTGGCATAATGGTGTCAAATTTACACAGGTCCACAAAACACTACTTAAAGTTACGGGCTGCCTTCATTGTAGGTTGTGAAAACCCGTAGTGGGGCTGGTGGCTGGTGGAGAGGGCTGACAGAGGAGGGGAGACTAACTCATTTCGGTGCACTTTTATTGCTTGGAAATACTAATCCTCCAAACCCAGACGCACGGACAGCCCTTCTGTTCTGTTTTATGTTTTAAAGCCAGGGCTTTACCAACAGATAAAAAGCTAATCCGACATCTGAAAGTGTTTTTTTGTTTACTGTTTGCTATAAAGTAAATCTGCTCATTACGATAACAATAGTAAATAGATAAAAATAACACAAAGTGGCTGTGTAATAAGGCGAAATTACCAGTAATTACATGCTGTCAGTCACAGTTTGTAGGGGAAAAGAATTGGAATTTCAGAAGGAGTGCTCTTTCAGGGTTACACTCCAAGGGCATAGTACTCTTTAGAACCACTAGGGACAGAATAGAGCTGGGATTTCCAACTAGGAAAAGTCTACATTCCCACATTTTACATCCTATGTGCTAATGGTGTGGCTTTTTGCAGTCCAAAAGGAACATTACTTGATGTTATTCTGGCTAAGGGTTCAAACTATCTGCACACCAAATGTCTGTCACAGTGGAATGCTTCTTGGAGCAAAGTTTATGGCAAACAAACGATAAGATAGAAGAAGAAATGTCATCCTAAATGCATGTTGTATTCAGTATCACTTCACATGCCTCTCTAACTGTGTATAAAATACTCTCTCCATCATGATAACTTAGAGTATAATATTTAGAACAGTAAACATCCTTAAATAGACCAGATTCAGGGAAGAGCAAAATACCATGTTGCTCTGGACCATTCTGTGACTGTGCGGAGTGTGGAGGCACCAGAAAAGGCTTGACAGGACAACACCATTAATCTCAGACAACATGCTATTGGTGGTAATGGATACCAATTAAATCAGGTTCATGTGAAATTCAAATTTGTCACTGAATGAAAAGCACAGCTGGGCTAAATTGAGAGAAGGTATTTTGTGTGTTCCTGACACAGAAAACCTTTGTGAGAAGAATCAAAGTAAAGCAGTCCCAGTCTCTCCGCAGTGTGGCCACAGTGAATATGGAAATTGTCTAAAGCAGCCTCAGCCTTGTGCCCATTAGAACAGCAGTGACTGAGTTGTGCTGGAGTCTAAACAAGCAGTTTCCGTTAATACTGGCCACTACAACGTTTATCCTTCAGCCTTGAACACACACCCTCAGTCTCCCAGGCACTGACTGTGTCCAAATACACAGTCTAAGGTTTAAAAATTATGAAAAAATAGCAATGTAAAACATGTCAAATTTTAATGAGTCCGGGGGGAATACTCCTACAGGAAGTGGCACCTGGTTCAAAAAACTAATTAAACACGGATCTTATGAGAGCAGTGTACAAATGTTTAGCTGACCTACAGTAACAGTGTCATGATTTCACTGTAGATAAAAATAGCCACACAGAAGCCCTAAAAACCACACAAACTATCTAATCAAGGTTCTTTTAATAATACTTGAACGTTAACCAGCTCAAGCACATTCTCACATTCAGGCATGTGCATGTGAGCATACCCCAGTAGCTTCATATAAAACTCAGTTTAATATATTCATAAACCAGACAGGCTTTGCCCCATTGAAAGAGCGTGCCAGGGTCATATGAGGTCATGTGGAGCCCAGCCCAGACGCAGCCCCCTCTGCTGCTGATGCTACTCTCCATGAAGTGCACTGAGGAGTCTGCTACAGAACTAGATTCCCATGTAGTCGTTCACAAAACAATAATATTATGTACATCTTGTGCATTTTGAAATACGTTTGTGTAAAATGTATAATGGTGTCTGTTTAAACTTTGTTTACACTTTCTGTTTGAAATGGCAGGTCAAATAAAGTTGAGAAAGTGTCTTCCTAGTTCGGACAGGTGTTGGGATAAGCCCTCAGCACTACAACACTTCTGCTGCTATGAGGTTTTGGAGTGTTTTAAACCCATTTGCTGTCTGTGTTTAAGAATTTCACACCTGTGATGGTCACGACCAGCGCTGGGCAGCACCCATCACACCATGGTGTGCCATTTCTGACCCCAGAGCCCCAGACCTGAACACATGCAGCCCCCCAGGGCAAGCACAGGGCACCCCAGACAGTGTGGACATAGCAGCTCAGCGATGTGTACTCAGCCTACTGTGTGGAGCACCAGTGATAATGTTCCCAAGGAAACAAGTGTTATGGTTTATACTGGGAAGTCTGAGAGGTTAGAGGTCAGAAAAAAGGACTGGACTGTGAACTTGCAGAATTTAGGTTTAAAACTATTTCAGAGAAATTATTCTGCAATAAAGAACTTCTCAGCCAGCGTATGGTGACTAAGTTGTTCAAATTCATTTGTAGCACCTTATTTGCAGGTGTTGAATTTGACTACCAGATGCTGCTTTTGCTTGGATTGTTTGGTAAATGGAACATTTCCCATGATGAAGAAGTTTGAGTTTAGACGGAGAATACTGAATCCATTGAAATGGCCCAGAGCCACAGCAGAGCAAACAGTGATCAACTGAGCCCTGATCTGGACAAGCTG
This sequence comes from Bostrychus sinensis, assembly GCA_020698575.1. NCBI lineage: Eukaryota > Metazoa > Chordata > Actinopteri > Gobiiformes > Eleotridae > Bostrychus > Bostrychus sinensis. The sequence goes on along the minus strand of CM036251.1, from coordinate 27,476,074 downwards.
CTCTTTCAATCTTTCAGCTCACTTTGTCCCATCAATACTTCACTCTTTGGGGAGACCAAAGCCACCAAATCCAACATACCCCAGGCTGCCACAGTCTCACAGAGAGGTGAATGCTGTCTACTGTACTCTTAGCACTACTCGCTCTATGGGGTACGACCACTCAGAGAGGCCTGTATTTATGACTGCCAGTCATGTTGGACTGAATCAAGAACCAAAACCATCCTCCTGGATTTTCAGTCATGCTGAAGGCTGTTCAACTGTGCATGTCTATGTGCCAGCTTTATGCACTCTTAGAATGTGAAAGAGTGACTCACCTTAACACATATACGTGTATCTAATGTCTACCTTTGCTCAGTTTTTGGACAGAGTACACCAACAGTTTTTTTTATAAAAATAGTCATAAACAATTTTGTCACCATTTTGAACACTTGATTCTCTTTTTCAAGTCTTGATGCCAGCTTGAACTTAACCAGTGAACTTTGAATGATTTGCTCATCCAATGGCAGCAGTCAGAGTGCTTCTTGTGTGACATCTGTCATAAAAAAAACATCAGACATTTGAGGATGTGTGCTATAAAATATTGCTCTCTACACAGTATAATATAAAATGTATTTTAAGACCATCATTAAACTGTAATGGCTGTACCGATATAGGAGTCATCAAATTTAATGTGAATAAAGAAGACATTATGATTGTTTTTAAAGGGAATGGGGGATCTCATGACTCGTTTGACACATCTAGTCTCTTATCTGCTGGAAATAGTTGGAATGTCAGAATTCACAGGCACACATGCGTCACCATCACCAGATGACTCCTTCCGAGTGTAATATCTCCATGGGTGTGTGGTAACAATGGGAGCCAGGGTGAGCTAAGGCAGACTTCCCTGGTCCTTCTCCACATAAACCTTTAATATGAGGCCTCCTCAGCACTAGTCGGCCATCTAAAGGCACTGTACCCTGTAATTGACCTTAAAAATACTTTAAGTGGAGGTCGGCCGCCATGTCGTTGGCCTTCGGCCCAAGCAGCGGCCGCATCTCTCCAGCCCAGAGGAGCCTGGGAAGGCCTCACAGGGTATATTTAGTGGCGCTGTCCTTTGAGTGGAGCAGGAGATGGAGATAATGCCAGTCTGTGTATAAAACCACTCTGCCGCCCACGAGTGGGTCTCTGCTGCTCAGTTCCTGCTCCCACAGGGATGTGTTCCCTAAGGTCAGACCATGGCTATGTGCAGGCAGATAACAAAGAGTATGATCACCTTCAGAAAGAGACAAGCAAGGATGCAGCTCAGCATATTGTACATCTATAGTTTTGGTATGCCTAAAGACCTGCATTTTGTTGGAAACATTAAGATTAAGTAAAATACTCACTGCATGGAATGCTCTCAAACTGAAGTTGACCAACAAACACCATTCAACTGAAAATATATTGTCCTTTAAAGACAAATGGCAGCCTTCCCTGTTCAAATATTGAAAGGGTCAGAGGTCAAGGTGTTTGACAACAGTGTGCATGAAACGTGCTGTTCACTTTTTGTCACTAATACCTACCATAGCATTCCTGCTGGTTTCTATTAGAGACCACTGTCACGGGCATATGCAAAGCAATTTATGATTCCTTTCATGAACAATCACTTTAAAATAAATCAGACACTCCTGTCTTGGTCCATGCCAGGTCAAAAGTACTACTAGCTTAGTAAGAACATGACAGGAATGGCAGGTTGGATGTGACTCATTTGAGAACTTTCCATAGTTGTAAACTCTTCAGCCATCTTTCTCGATGAGAGTATAGTAACAGGTTCTGTGTGACTTGGTGCCACTGGCCATTGACATTGCATAAGAGCCATATATCTGCAGCAAGTCCTGTCGCTCTGAGGCCCATGTCAATCTAACTATACGAGGGAGATTTAACGGGTATGAGAGCAGCAGATGGGCCAGTGTTTACGGTTAGCGTGCACAATCACACCTTTAAATGCCTCGGAATAGCAGTGAAAAGAAGTAGTAGCAGTCACTTGTGCCTACATCTGCTCCCTACCAGCTCAAACCACAAGTCTTGGCACGCTTAAGCAACACCACAAGTCAGTTGAACTCACTTAACTATAGATTTCATGGCCTAGAGCTGCAAGCACATGGATCTTATATGCAACAACAAGGCTGATTGTGGCATTAAATCATTTTAAAATGGTTCAAAAGTAGTAATAAACTAAATGAATCTATGTTATTTTCATAATATATAATTTTCACATTAAGTGGGTCTTTTGCATGACTTCATCATAGTAATACACGGCACAGTGCAACGTTTTAGGCAGGTGTGAAGAAGTGCTGTGACGTAAAAACATAAAAATATAAAATTGTACTGTGGTTATTGATTTACAGCCATAACCTGTCTGGCCAGATGGACTGTTACATGATAATGCAAAAGGCAGGCAACTTCAGATAAATACCTGATGATTCGCTAAACAACTGGCAGCTACCTATCCAATAAAAACATATTGTTACCATAAAAATGCATAATGGTTGCGTCGTTGTCATTACACGGTACTATATAATATTAAGTAATGCTATGCTAAACAATGCCATGCTACGGCCATTGACCAGCTGCCTTGTGTGAACCAAAAGTGCTATGACAGGGACACAGCACTTTTGTGTGAGCTTTTGAAGTCACAAATCTGGCAAGAATCCATCTGCATGAGGCAAAGAATGCAAATTGATCATCCGCAAACACAGGGCCAATGCCATTTAGCTTGGTCAGCCATCCTGATTGCTTTTCTGTTCTGCAACAGAATACAATAAATTAGTCTAGTCCTTGTCAGTTTGAGTTTGATTTCAAGTGGGATAAAGGCAGAATAAAGTGGGCAATTTTGGAAAATATACAAAAAATAGGAGAGACATTACATTAAAGGGGATATATTATGCTTTTATTCATTTACCTTCCTTGGTCACCTCTAGAACGGCAATGGATGTTTGACAACCTTTAAAAATGTATATGACCAAAAGAAAACATTTTGTATAAGTACTCAGTACAGTACTATGGTACTGTACTGAATTTAACATAACAAAAGGAGCACTTCACTCAACTTTTTGTATGATGCCATTTTGCTAACAAATGAAACATAGCTGTGAGGAATCAGTGGAAACAAAGTTGTACACTTACTGATTAGTCAGTGCTTCCAGGAGTGGGCGGGGGTTTAGAGGAGAGGTGAAGGGTCATGCAACAAAGCATTCTGAGAGCTCAGAAGCACCCTGCCATAGATATGTGAAAGAAGCAAAACAGAACTCCAAGTATGTTTTTGATGAACAAACAACATTATAACATGGTAGAAAGCTCAGAAAATCTAATATTTATAAAATAAATATAAAAATCTAATCTAAATATAAAAATCTAAATTTAAGCTTGCCCAGTTTTATATAAATTATTGTGACTGGATATGATTGCTTGGGAGGATCGTTTTCATCTGAGCATTGCAGGAATGGGAGCGGTTTGAGACCCACTTCACTACAGAAGTAAAAGGGTCTGTGTGTAATTGCGGCAGTGTGTTTGGTGGCGGATGGAGATGCCATTGTCAATGAACAGCTGCCAAGTCTCCGTCAGTCTGCCCCAGGGCAGCTGTGGCTACAGAGTTTGCTTACCACTGCCAATGATGGTGAAGTGAATGAACAATGAACTAATGTAATTTCTTTGTAAAGCTTGGGTTTGGAAAGGGCAAAATATTTTTAAGGCGTTACTTGATTTCTTCACTCACTTTGCATTTTGTAAATTAAAAAAGAAAAGTTTAATTTAATAATGTTGGCTGTGTAGCCAGGAGTCACAAGTCCAGCAGGGAAAAGGACAGCGTAATAAAAGAACACACCAGAGACCTTGATTCTGAATATGGGCCAGCATAAATAAGCACCTTTGATGTGATGCCTAAACAGCTGGCCCTGGATCTTGGTGGACTGGGGGTTCATGTGCTCACCAGGGCCACAGTGACAGATCTGCTGTGCACCGCTCCTAGTCCTTACCCATCTGGACCAAGGGTGGCACCGTGCCTGTTCTCTGAGGACACCGAGTTCAGACCAGTAATTTGGTTCAGATGAGGTAAAGCAATATTTCCAGATTAATATGAGCCATATTCCTTTAGAACTGTCCTCTCTTTCTTTTCTTCTTCCTCCTTCATATTTTTTTTTAAAATACATCTTACATGTCCAAAAATGTCTGGCGGCGGATAAGAGAAAGTCAAGAGATGCATAAAGAAGAGAGAGATCAACAAGTTCTATGCTGTGTGTGGCAGATATCGCATAACAATATAGCATTGTCTATAAACCTTTGACTTGTTGGGTGACTTTGGATGATCTAAGTGCAGTAAACCTTGGATCACACTTGACAAACAAACAACATGCTTTATGCTCTATCTTCTCTTCTCCTGCGGTTACATTGACGATAAAAGTGGAGAGATTTACGCCCCCTTGCACATATATTCCTCACTTTTATGTCACCGAACGATGCTTCACAAGTTAAATGAGCTCTGTGGTAGAACTTTCTTGCTACCAGGCAGACGCGCTGAATCCTTAAATAGTTGGAACCAGTCCAACTTATTCTGCAAGTTAAAAGATGCACCGCTACCTCAAGCACCATCTTCATAACAACCCAGAAAATAAAATGCGTCTGGGTTCTTTTTTGATTTTATGTAAGGCATTATCATATCATAGCATAATAGGCTTGCAGCGATCAGATTCGTCTGGCTTGGCAACAGCATCAGAATTCGGGATTTAGGAAGTCACAGCTGTCTCTGGGACCCAGCTGCTGATGGAGCATGACTTGATAATAAGCCATTAGTCTACATAAAAATTTCTGCAATATGATAAGGAAAATGCATCTGAATAAATGATGTGTGTCTGATACTGGTAAACCAGATCTGGGTTTGTGGGAAGAAGATGCTAAACCCATGTATTTACTGGAAAAAACACAACTAGCTGGCTTAACTGTTGGAGCAAAGCCAGTTGGACCAACAAGAACTTTGCATACCAAACCTTTCATCAACTAGCCATTCCGTTAATGTACTGGGAAAATTGGAGATTAATCAGCTGTCTACCAATAGCTACAGGAACAATATTTCAGATCTACAGTCCCTGCACAGTGCTCCCCATAGTCATCAGTTATATTCAGAGGGACTGCCTATAGGAAACTGTTCTTGTAAGGAGGAGATGAGGACTGATGTAAAGCAGTAGCAGTTTTCATCTACTTAAATAATACAGATTCTTTGCCTTCCTGACCTTGTATGCACAAACATAGGCCTTATCATAAACACTAAAAATTCTGCTTTATCAGGTGGTCACTACTGTGTACTTTCAACTGGGAAAATCAGATTTTTTTTTATTATTCTGAACTAATCAAACTAATTCACTGAATAAATACAACATCAACCTTTATTATAAGGGTTAACTAGTCATCCATTCATCTATCCATCTTCTGCTACATAAAAAAAATCTACAGCAGCTTTCACTGAAAGAACAACTCTCTCTGAGCCATTGTTACAGCTAATAAGCTAAACTACAAAGATTTGGTGGAATATTTGTCCAGGGCATTTCTTTGGACAAAGGGCCTGGATATGTGCTGCTGCTGGTGAGGGAATATTTATTATAGTTTTGTCTTTGTTTTGGTTCATGTGTAAAGCTGACTCTTTATTCAACACAGCAGTAGTTTAACTTATGTGGAGTCCTTCGCATTATTTCTGAACATCATGTCATGTTTAAATTCTTCACAGAAATGAGCGCTCTGGTGGAGAATAAGGTGCATCCAGGGGGCATCCAAATCAGATGTTTGAGATGCAGTTGTCTGGCGTAGAGGAGCAGCAGCTCTACTCCAAGCACCATTTAGCTTATCATGGCCACTTTTAGGTAGGTAACAAATATTCCAATATCAACTAATATCACAATAGTAAAGTTATAGCTCTCGATTTACCGGTCGATCTACGTTCCTACTCTCACCTATGGTCATGAGCTTTGGGTCATGACCGAAAGGACAAGATCCCGGATACAAGCGGCCGAAATTACTTTCCTCCGCAGGGTGGCTGGGCGCTCCCTTAGAGATAGGGTGAGGAGCTCGGTTACCCGGGAGGAGCTCGGAGTAGAGCCGCTGCTCCTCCACATCGAGAGGAGCCAGCTGAGGTGGCTCGGGCATCTGTTCCGGATGCCTCCTGGACGCCTCCCTGGGGAGGTGTTCCGGGCATGTCCCACCGGGAGGAGGCCCCGGGGAAGACCTAGGACACGCTGGAGGGACTATGTCTCTCGGCTGGCCTGGGAACGCCTTGGGGTTCCTCCTGAGGAGCTGGAGGAAGTGTCCGGGGAGAGGGATGTCTGGGTGTCCCTGCTTAGACTGCTGCCTCCGCGACCCGGCCCCAGATAAAGCGGAAGAAGATGGATGGATGGGATAAAGTTATAATGTGCACACATGAAAGTGAAACTAATACAACTGCTACTACAACTGCTTTAACTGCTTTAAAGCCATGGTAATGATGCATCATGTTAGCCTGCAGCCTGTTCACCCAATCACCTCGGAAGTAACAGCAAAACTGTGAAAGCACACCCAAACATCTGCCCAGTTCAAAAAGTTTTACAACAACTTTTTTGAGTTTCTGAGCTCTTTTTTGGGACATGAGCAAGCATTTATGCCCAATATTGAACTCAGAAGTTTCCAAGGACCACATAATTCTTACGGCATGCCTATGATGTCATCACCAGGTTTTGTGATTGGCTGTGTGTAGTTCACCCACAGAGCTTGCACGGCACAACTGAACAGCACATACAGTATGTAAAGAAAACGTAAAATTAGTGGTGACTCATTGCTCGCTACCATGTTATTATATAATTTCTTCACCGACAAAGACTCCAATCTATCTTCTGATCCATTAAATTAAACCATAAAAGCCAAAACTATGCGGCATTCTGAGAGACTTTGTTCCCCATATAGCTGACAGTGTTAGGGGTGAAACAGGGTGAAAAGGTTGAAGAGAACAGAATAAAATGCCTCATTGTATTACAACCAGGTATCCCAAACCTTGTGTCTATCAAAGGCAACATTTCCACTAAGCTATAATATATCATTTGGGTTGTCATAGAAACATGACATGGACATTTTGTACTTAGACAGGAAAACAGACAAAGAGCAAAAACAAGCGGGAAAATTACCGGTTTTACAGGACCATTTGGTGAAGTTTATAGAGAGGGAGGATCTAGAACCTCCTCAAAGCAGCTGGAGTTCATAGGTCACATCTTCAGCAGTATTCTGGAAACCCTTATCTGAATTGTCATGGCTTCAACCTGAACAGCCATAGGCGTTTTGAGCTGCTTTGAAGATATTTACCATAACATGTTTGGAGCATTTCGGAAAATGATAAGCTCTGATGGTGAAAGAGTTTAAGCATTGGACCACTTTCAATAATGCGGCATCATCTGTCACTCATCTCTCACATTTGAGTGCTCCTGCCACAGTATGCGCTGGATGTAAGGCTGTGGTCTGCATAAGCAAATTTATATAGAGTTAGCTAGCCAGTGCACGTTAGGCCTGGCGGAATGCAGCCTCGCTCTGTGGAGTGCACTGAGATTTATGTGACTGCTGAGGGGCTTGCATGTGGTTAACAGATGGTGGCATCTCTTTCCGTCTTAACACATCACGGGTTACTCAATCCCCCCAGCCCCGACGGCTTCTCCTCTCCTCTGTGTGCCACCACTGCTCTTCTGTCACTTCTCATCTTCAACTTCAGTTCAACACGTGGTTTTGCATGGAGTAATCAGTAGTTACTGCAGATAATTAAGTTTTCAACAGCACACACTAGACACAGTAGCCTCACTTTCACTTCACTGTTTGTTCTTGTCTTACCAAGCCCTTAAAAGACCTCAAGACCTCAAGTAATCTTATGGCTTGTGGTCAGACCCGTGGGCATAGGCTTACCAGTTGCTGTCAACTAATCGCACAGGACACTTCTATGTTCTATCATAACAGATTGAGTTGGTATGGAACAATTTCATACAGGTAAATTCTGAAATGCACTTGCACTTAGTAAGAAAGCATGGTCAGTCAGTAAAAAGTGGGGTGCATTTTTAATTGGTGGGTTATGATTACCTATATTAAAATATTAAAAATTAGGTACACTATTGTCACACCTTCAGCAATATCTCTAGAACCATTTTATAAATTCTCATCAGTTCAATTTGAGCAACCATGGTAATTTTGAGCTGCTTTAAAGCTATTTACCATACACTACTAACTGTAGAAGGGACAGGAAGTGCAAGAGGCTCTGTCTTTTGTAAGCCACTTATGTCATATAAGTTGGTACTGTCCCCAGTCCAACAGCAAACCAGAAGTTAATGTAGTAAATTTATACATGGTAATAGTATGGTATGTTATGGGGATGTAATAAATACATACAGTAGACATACTGTTGTTTTTGTATAAGGGCCTCAATCAAGATCAAGAGAATCAAGATCTAAACTCAAGATCTTGAGAAGCTGGAAATGGCCATGTCTGATTGGCAATGGCCTGTATAGAAGGCAGTACTGGGGGTAACATGTATCCAAATTACTATTTTGGAGTAACAAATAATATATTCTAGGTGGGATGGTGGCAGAGCGGTTAGTGATCTTGCCTCACAGCAAGGAGAGTGTGGGTTTGATCCTTGGGCCGGCTGACACACAAACTCTCAGGGTGGAGTCTGCATGTCCTTCCCATGTTACCAAGGGTTATCTCCAGGCACTCTGGCTTCCTCTCACCGTCCAAAGAGATGCATGTGTTAGGTGAATTGATGACTCCAAGTTGCTCCTACTGAATGACTGTGAGAGTGAATGGTTGTCTGTCTGTATATGGCTCTGTGGCAGCCCTGCGACTAGCTGGCCCCTGTCCAGGGTGTACCCTACCTAAGGCCTAAAGTTATTTGGAATAAGCAGGAGATGAATGTATGAAAATTATTGAATATGTTTTGTGAACCATTACTTAGTTTAAGATTAACCACTTCATAAACAATGTGATAAGAATGAGTCAGAAAAGCCATATGGCAGACAATTCTATTAGTATTAGAGTTTACAAGAGGACACACCTAATCAAATGAATGAAATGCAGCCAGTTCACAGTGTTCTTCCTTGAGCTGGCAACAGTGTTGTCGATGTTTATTTGGGCACTGATAAACATGCTTAAATGAGAATGACACATGCATGGCCTAGAGATGCAAGTGTTCCACTGCTAATCGAACCCCTCTCAGAGTCTGGGAATGTACAGCTGTGGTTTAGTGACACACTGGGCACGGTGCCATGTGGAGCCACTTTAGGTGTTCTGTCGCATGCGTTTGTGTTCATCGAGGAAACTAGACCACAGAACTGACCACAATCTTTTACTATTGTGATAAAAACCAGCCCTGCAGCCACAGGACAACATACTTACTTATGTCATGGAAATGTCATTCATATTAGTCACTGATTCTGTGATTGTGTTTCTCTCATTCCCACTGCTAAAGGGAAACATGTTGTATGCTGAAAGTACACTGCATTAATTCTCTTACTTCAAATACTGCTTACACTAAACATTTTTAACAATTCTGGATATAATTAAGTTCAAAAGCTGAACTACAAAGGGCAGTGTCTCCTGACTCTGGCACCACCCTCAGGCCTCAAAGCCCTGAAAGATATAGCAAGGAAAGGTTCAAGGTTACATCTTATAGTTTCAGGCCTTTGGCTTCACTGCTCGTGTAAAGGTGTTACATATGTCACATGGAACACATCATTTGTAATGCTATGAAAAGACTTACAACATATTTGATGACCACGTCTGCACACACAACACAAATAATTATAAAATAAATTCAATATATTTTTTTATGATTTCACAACATGCCCATAAATATGGCACATTTACCTCTGATGAGCTCAGCAACACTAATAAAGTCCTGAGGTTGCTGTTACAGAACAGGTCCCAGCCATACACTAATACTCAGCAGCTGTAACAAAGAGTATAGAACAGGGATTTGGGACAAGCTGTGAAGCTAATGGGATGTATAAAGAAAACAAGGCTAAATTGCGAGAAAGTGTTTGGCATCAGCTCATCCACATCTGTGAAGTGCTCTTACGCAGGCAGAACCTGGTTTGGAGGAGAGGAAGTACTTAGCTGGGAGGCACGCTAATCCGGCTAAGTATTTACTGTGTTTAGTGATCGCACTGCTGTATGCCAGCTACACTTTGTCTGTGAACTCCAATGCCATTTGTTTTGTATTTCCTGCAATTTACAAGACTGCCACTTTATTTGATCCGTAAATGCTTACAATGCTGTGCTGTCTGTCAAAGCGGAACACAGGAACAATTAAACAACCGAATGTCTTCCAGTACTGGACCAGCACCTGTGCCTTACACCTAATGAGTTTGACTGCCTGTAGCTGTTGATCCAACAAGCCCTGCACCACAATATTGGTTTTCCTACTGGCGTTAAAAAACAGAAAACAGTTTTCTTAGGCTGTTTTGAAACAATCAAGGCAATCAAACAGGTGAGTGCCTTGGGGTGCTCTTTGAGGGAAATGTTTTTTTCCCAGTGTCCAAAGAGGTGTGTGTTAGCAGAATTGGTGAATCTAAATTGAGTGTGACAGAGAATGATTGGTCTCTAAGCATCAGCCCTGCACCTAATTGTCCATTATCTAGGGTGGACCCCGCCTAAGGCCCATAATTGCTGGGATAGGCTCCAGGCACTGGAATAAGAGGTGGAAGATGAATAAATGAAAACTGACAACACAATATTGGTTTTGTCTTGTTTACATATGGACATACACATTTTATTGTTAAACTATGTGTGAAAAGAAAATAGAAGACAAAAATTCTGATACATAACATTAAATAAAATAAGTTAATTCACAGAGAAGAGGGTTCTCTTTAATATCTGTCATACATACATGCATGTGTTTGTATTACAGTACAAAGAACATTCTATGTCTTTCCCATTTGAATGGCCACCATATTGATCAAAGAAGGTCTTGTTTCTGAACTACCAGTCTCAAACACTGAATGTAATATTTTGACAATGGTGGTTATGGGGGCTGCAGTTCCTCACAAACATTCATATTTAGCATATGCTGAAATGGGTCACTGGTTCTGTCATGTGTGAAATTCTGGAATAAAGACTGACTGGAGTTATGCAAGGATGCAGCCAACTTATGTTTATAGATGCCTAATCAAAACCATACAGCAATCTATAAGTCCGCTGCCGTAGGGAGTTACGCACAGTGCAGGAGAGGTAAGGTGAGGTGAAGGCTGTGAGAATGAGATGGTTTTCATTTTAACAGCATTTACTGGGCCATTGTGGAGCGCTCCGTCCCCGGGCCAACACTGTGGTCATACTCAGTACTGTCTCCATCATCTGTCACACTCCTCTTGACTTTCTCTGCCGTCACTCAGGATAAATTTTCTGCTTACATTGGGACAAGTAAAACCTTAGGCCTTCTGTTTCTCCCCATTACCATCACCATCACCAGCTAAAACCTGGCTAGCATCTTCTGCTGTTTTAGTTGTCTCTGTGGGCTATCTATCTGACACCTTCAGCTCATAGAGCTATGCCTGGATTCCAAGAATCAAGCCACCTCCAATCTCATAAATCAGTCAATTCTCTCATAAAGTTTTCATAGAACTACCTAATAATGTGCAATTGATTCAGATTGCTGAGTGATGAGCAAATCTGCCTTGTATTGTTCTATTATGTTGTTATTGTCTCATAAAAGTCACCTCTCTGAAACTACGGCCTAAAGTGAAAGGAAGAGAAATACTTTTAGTCTGAGGACATAAACATTTGGATAAAACAGTGAACAATCAACAGTGTCATTTTGGGGGAAATAATAATAATGTGTATGCGCCTTAATGTCCTTTAGGAGTGGAACATGCTAATCTCAGAGATCACTGACATAAGTACAGTATGTAACAGACACCAGAGCTGTGAACATTTGTGTAACACTGCTGTTTCTTCCTCTCAGACACTGGTGGACCACCTGGCACAACCAGGGGAATGCCACACCTGGCAGCGCTGAGGATGATTTTCCACCTTTAAATAAGCATGGTAGTTAGGCTGGCACATGGAGGCAGCCTGGCATGACTGAGCAGGTCCTCGCGGAGGGGATAGAGTGGGTGTGGGATGGGCCCGTGGTGGGAGGTGGATACAGGGTACAGGGGCTGGGTGTGTTCACTGCACAGACTCAGGCAGAGGAATTTCAGACATTTGAAAGTGACCTCTCTCTACCTGCGCCCCACCCTCAGGTCCTGCACCACACCTCAGAGCTCTTCACTCTTCTCTCTCACCAGGGGGGAGGAACTACAGCGCTTTTACCACAACACACATAAATCTCTCTGATAGGAAGCAGCTAAATCATAAAAGAGGAGTAAAAGAGAAGTTCAGACAAAGTCAATGTCATGAATGCAAACAAACACAGGCAAGACACTGCTGCTGCCACATCCGTAATGACACATTTACAGATACACCTAATGTGGCTTTATTTCACTACTTTTCTGCTTCTCATCACTGTCATAACAGCTGATGTCTGGGGCATTACAAAAAAGCCAACTATTATAAATGTGGATGCGTCATGTGCAGACAGCACATATTGTGGCCAGATGAGCTTTTGAATCTGTCCTTCACTAGAGTCCACTGCTGACACAGCACAGCAACTCACTGCAACATCCAAATGCCTTAGAAACCAAACTCTCAGCTACACACAAAGAGAGAAATCCCTACAAGTGCATCTGCATGAACTGACTTTTACAATGTGCCTTTTGCTGCCTTCTCCAGTCAGATCCAGAGGAAGGTTTACACATCACAGATGAATAGCAGTATTCAGTGAAGAGAGGTAACTACTCAAACAGACTTGCAGCCACTCGCTCAATGCTCTAATTCAAGCATAATCCGACATGTTTACCCCTGGGCACATAAATATACATGCATACCAATGCCAAGGTGCACAGATCCATGCAGAGTGAAGGATTTTCTCCTCTCACCTTAGCTTGGGCTGCACACTGACTTCAAACTCCAGTGCTGCTCTCCTTGATGTATGTGCCTCTCTCAACCTGCAGTCATGGCGTGGCTCTAGTTCCAGTCTACTGCTCTGCACTGTGAGGCTGAGGCAGGAGGGAGGGCTGAGGGGACAAGCCAGTCCTGCCCAGGCTGATGAGAGAGGCTTCCAAAACGCCCTCAGGAGAGTAAAGATTAGACACTTTGCTCCACTAAAACGTTCACTTTCTCACCACTGTTCTCTTTCCACTGCTTTCTTTATAGCCGGCTCTTTGCTCTTCCGTTTTTTTCCCAGTAGCTTTTAAAGTTTTCCTAAAACCACTTTTGCCTTCCTGAGGTTCTGCCAAACAGTAAACCACCAGCTTAGTCTTTTTAAATGCCTCCTTTTTCCTCGCTCCTCTCTCTTGCGCTATAGTTTCTGGTGCTTCTGGAGTTTTCCCTCTGCACACTCTGAATTAGCTGGGAGCATACAGACCCATGTGACGTGTGGGGGTAGAGCTCAGCCTCCTGGTTCTCTGGTGTGCAGCTGCGTGATGGCCGAGGCACACCTGCTCGGAGGCTGGATGTGGAAAGGTCGAGCGCTCACTGGACTATACGGGGCATCTGTCTGGAATGTGCTGCCCATTCTCTGTTAAACTGAGTCTATAAATCTCAACCTCTGCTAAAGGAATTTAATACATAATTCCATGAAATGGTTAGGTAGCTTGACTGAAGGCACTGGAGATTGTAATGTTATTATAACCACAAGGAAATTTATCTAAATAAATCATGTTAGCGCTGTCTTAGAGCCAGAAGGTCATGGGTTCAAGCCTTACTGTATGGAGTCTGGCTGTCCCACCTGGGCTACTGTGTTTTTTCCTCTGAGCACCTCTTCTCCCACCATCCAAATACAAGCACATACTGGAGACTTGCTAACTATTCCTATGACTTTGACCTGAACAGAGCTCAAAGTCAGGGTCAGAGGGGCCAAGAATTGGTAACTCTCTTTTCTTATATTTTCTATTATAATGGGCCTATGACAAGCCTTCTTGCCCCAGGCCCCTGCAAGCCTGTCAGTGGGCCTGCCATGCTATATATTGAAGATCAATACTACTGAAAGATAAGCAAAGAGCGGTGATGGAGTTTTCTACTGTAAACAAACAAGAATTTTTTGTATCCTCATTTTTAAGCATCATAGCATGAATTGCTTTGTTTTAATATCAATACTAAAATGCAGCTTTTTCCACAGGCTCCATACAGTCACCAACAATACATCTGAGAGTGGTTAATTGAGGTTACTCAGAATAGTCTTCTGTCCTTCATGGAGGTTCATTTATAGCTAATCAGGCTTGCTCAATTACATGTTTTTCTCCAAAAGTTGCTGTGACTGTCTGATACAACTCCCATTACCTTTGTAAATTAATAAATAAATTTCATTTTATTTTCAAAGCACAAGAAGTCAAGGAGTTATGTTAAATAGATTCAAGTTGTAAATGCATCCTTTGGTACATCATCAACTCATAACAATAGTATGTCACAGACAAATGATATTTGGAATACTAAATCATCTGCCCTGTCCACTGCACGTGACAATGTGTAATACAGACTTTCAGCTGCAGCACACACAGGCATATGCACCTTTCACTGTGAGGGTTTAACAGCCTTGACACTGTCTTCCTAGTATGTGAGGAATGCACTCAGCTCAACCCACGGAGAGTGTGTCCGCTAAAGCCTGACCGGCCCAGGATCTCCACAGGGATCCCAAACTCAAAGGAAATAAATATAGGCTATAATCAGAGCTGATTACTTAAGACAAGCCATCAGAGTTCATTTAGAAAGAGGTGTCTGAAGCAGGTAGAAATACACATCATCTTAAAGAGCACTCTTGCATAGCAAAAGTGACAGAAGGGTTAACTGAAGAGCTTCTCCAGCTATTCTGATCAGGAAATAAGCCAGAGCAAAGCTGACATCCTAATCACATCCTTGACTTTGAACGTCTTTTACAACACACCTCAATCCTATGGGAATACTGGTGTTAAGCCTACTTTACCATCTTATAGGAACACAATGCCACTTAGCCATATGTTTCTGATCCTCACTCCGGCGCACTACTTCATCCCAATTGTTGTAACATACAAATCAGTGAGGCTAGAGAGTGCAGCATGATTCACCACTCGAATTATGAGAAAAATCCTGTTTACAGAAACAAGGCCTCGACCCGTGAGTCATAATGAGCCGTCTGTGAGAATCTGCCAGTGCTTCCTCTCCATGTTTCAATGGTCATTTCCCTGTCCTACATATATTCCCACGTGTCAGCTTCACAATACAGATATCCACTCCCCAGTTCATCTGAAATTTTCACTAAGGCTTTATCTGACCCTGATGTGGCGCAACCAACATATCACATACTTTGCAAATAATCAATTTTGGCAGAAATAAACACCTCCACTTCCAGAATGTGGTTGTAATTTTCTCATGAAATAGCTTGAATGTCAATTGCTCAGACCCCTCAGAGAAATGGAAGAAACACAAGTTGGGTATTGTTTTTGTTAACTAGACCAGTATGAGATTTCAACAACAGGATTACATTTGTGCAAAATATTACTGCACAATAGAATTTTAATTAGTAATAGTAATTTAGTGTTCCTGATTTAGTAAGGTCTCCAATGGTGGGCAAAAGTTTATGTCCAGGTGAGTTGGGCAAGAGCTTGTGTGATTAATAGCAGGCATGCATGGGGCTGGCAACCATATGAAAGCAAGTTTGGCAGCCAGTAAATGGAGAAAGTATGAAGATTGGGCATAGTAACAACACCTTTAAACAACACTGTACACAACTTTAAGAATTTGCACCAGCTCCTGCTTACTAACTAACTGTGTATAGGACTGTTGGGTTAAAATATGGATAATGTTAGAAGATGTATGGATGGAAAATTTATTGTCATGTTTCTACTTGTTGGCTGATGTTATCCTAGGTTCACCTCAGGGACAAAAGGGCAAAGGATAAAGAATTTTCCTTGTGATCTTTGTGATAACACATTGCCTTTTTGGTACCTGGCTTTAAAGTTGACCATCCCCCTGACCTATTGCCTGGAAATTCCAGACTCACTGCTGTACCAGCAGATGAGTCTGGTCGCCATAGAATCAATTCGATTTCTAGCGCGGAGCAAACCCCAGTAAGAGGACAGTGGAGTTAGCCAATCAGAAAATGGCGGACGTGACGTTAACAAAGCGACAAGAAAGTAAGCAACACGAAAAATTTATTTATTTTTTTAAATAAAGGCTTCTAGTGCTGCAAGCTGCTGTGGTTTTAATGACTCGATATGTTTTTGGTAATTTAAAACGGAATTTACCGCTGAATGAAACAAACTCGGCTCCTCAGTGCGCCACTTTGATTGTTGTTGTTGCAGACGCTGCTCGCGAAGAACACGTGACTTAAATAAGCGAATCAAAATGCACGGTACGGTTGGGATTTGAATCCAACCACGGTGGACGGCGTGGTGACCAGACTGATATTTCTCTGTGTAATAATACAGAGACAGATACAGAGACACACCAAATTTGAAAATGTACACACAAATTCTGAAACATGCACACAAATGTGGAAACATGCACAGAAAATTGAAAACAAGCACATACTGTAAATGTGAAAACAAGAACACATATTGAGAAACACGCATACACTTTCAGAAACATGCACACAATTTTGTAAACACGCACACAAATTTGAAAACACACACAAACACTACAGCAAAAACTGAAACACTACAGCAAATAAGATTACTGAAAGGGTAGGACCTTTATGAGGGTGTTTCCAAATTTGTGTGTGTGAATTCAAATTTGGGCCCATGTTTTCAAACTTGGGTGTGTGTTTCAGAATTTCTGTGGATTTCCATATTTTGTAGGTGTTTCCAAATTTGTAATGATAATAATAATGCATCAGATTCAGCTCCCATTCCAGTAGCAGGGCGCAAACCACCAACCTTCTGGGTAGTGGGCGAACATCTCTACCAACTGAGCTACTGCTGCCCATGTTTTTGTATTTGTGTGAGTGTGTATGAATTAGTGTGTCTGAGATTTTGTTTGTGTGTTATTGATTTTATTGGTGTGACTTACTCTTTGGGGCCACTGTACAGATATCCTGAGGTGGGATGTACAGGCATATAGTAAACCAATCAGATGCTTATGAATCAACTGTTGCCTGTTTAGCCATAGTACCCTGTGTTATGAGGAACTCTCTACTCTTAATTTTTGAAATGGGACAGCCTCAAAAGCCAGTTGTTGAAAGACTTAATACAAAAGGTCAGTTTGTTTGAATGTGGGCGTTACGCTGGACATCAACAAGAAGAAGAGGGAAAAAAAATCATAGAAGACTGAACAACAACGTGGACTACAGCAGAATAAACAGGTTACAAAGGAAAGTGCTAATCCCCATCAAACAGAGGCAGGAGAAGTTATGAAATTAGCTCTGTATTAGCTGGTGCTATCTTGGTTATTTTTGATAGGAGATATTTTCTGCTTTTGTAAGACGTGCTGCAGATAAACTGTTATGACCAGCTTCAGGCCAGTTTTAAGTGATACAAAAAGGAATGACTCTTTATGGGTGGGGATCCAGACCTTCCTGCTTTTGAAAAGACAGCAGGTTGATTTGGCTGGCCAGGATATCGAAGTAGCTTACACAGAGAAACATCTCTTAAAAAAACATGAAAGCAGAAAAGACAAAGTGAAAAACTGATACTTGCGCAGAGATAAGCATTGGTCTAATGCTGACCCCAGACATAGAAGTTTAGAGTATGTTGGTCTAGTTATGAGTCTAGCAGGAAAGGTAGTTTTGTTGTTTTTGGAGAATGGTGGGGACATGGAAATGGCACTAAAGTAATTTCTTGACAGTCCCTTCAATGTTGAATGAGACATATTCTATGTCTATGGCTTCATCTTAACCTTTACATTGGACCTAGAATAGATCTCACTGCCAGTAACCAGTATTCATCCTATGTTCTATGGAAACCCAGTCATTTTTATATTCCCAACATTCACATTGTGTATTGACTATACAATCTTTCACACTGAAGATGATGTACAGCATGTTTGGGTTTAGGCAGGGGGTCTGTATGATCTTTTCCCCAAGAGGTCGATGATTACTAAGTAGCTCATCATTTACTGTGTTGAGTTTAGTCTCGGGGGGAATACAAAGTGGGGGGATAGCCAGAATGCGTACCTTGATAAACGATGTGCATACAAGAGGCTTGGTGGAAAATCTGTTTCACAATTCCAGTTAGGAGCTCCACTTACAAGCATCTACAGGAGCTTATGACAATGAATACAAAAGGAGATGGTGCTGACTGGAAAATGGGGGGGAAATAGTGAGGTCTTATTTGAGGTTTGGAAACAATCACAGCTACGAGAACCACTTAGTCATTACCAGTAAAAAAATTCTGCACAATGGCAAAGGGCAGAAATCCACTGTGGAGTGGATTTAGTGAAATTGCAGGAACATTAGATGAGAGAATGGGCCAGGGTTAACATGGCAGTTGATCTGTACCTTATTGTTGACAGGTTGGAAAAAGAGCAAGGAGCTTCTGTGCAGGCAGGTGAAGCACGTCAGGAAGATATGAGGCTAGCCTGTTCAAATATGTTCAAAACAAATCTATTTGGCATATATGTGAAGCAGATCTGGGTCACTTTATGATGAATGATGAAGTAAAGAGTAAATTAAAAAAATCTATAGGTAAAGAAAATAGAAATCTCGACCTGTGCTCAACATGGATGATTTCACCTGATAATGGGAGGAATCCAAGCCCAGCGGTCATAAATCTTACCTGGTTGACTAGAACTGAAAGCCCAGTCATGAGTGAAGGAGTGTTTTGAAAAGTGCAAAAGGGACAGAGTAGGAGAGAATGGTGAAAGGCACAGAGCTAGATAGGACTTCTCCCAGGGATTCTTCCATGCTGCAACACCTGCTCCAGCTCCCACTTGCCGCAGGAGACAGGTGAACAGGTCGATGCAGGCAGTAGTTTTGGAATCCTGCAGATGAGCAGCGTGCATTGTAAGTCAACCAAAACACGCCAATAAATAAACAAAAATGAAGGTTTCTATGTGTGAATATGGTGTGACCCCATTGACATTCATCATCAGTTTTCACCAAACAAAGATGTCTTTGGCACACCATCCCCTAAAGCTATAGAGACATGATACATAATCTCCTGAAGAAAGAGAGAGTGATCCATGGTCCATAACTCATCACACGTGTTTGTTTATGGGAGATGGTGGATGACAGCCTGTCAGAGTTAAACGGGTATAGCTATGTCAGATATAAGTCTTTTCAAATTAGCAGTGATTAACTCGAGAACCAGGGCTTATTTTGTTAGTCATAATCTGGAGATCAAAGAAGCGTGCACATAATGGACTGACATGGTTTCCCTGATAATGTCAAAAGTACAGTGCTCCTGTATTTGTCTAAGATATCAGGGATTTCCATAAAGCAGCTGTAGTGAGTAATAAAAAGTGTACTGTGAGTGACCCTAAGGAGGAGAGGGGCTAGGGTGATTCAAGTATGGCTCAGAACATTCAGTCTGACACACTACAAGACAAAAACAAGAACAGAATGACAAAATACACACTTTTCTGACTACTATGTTCCAGACATAGCCGCACAGAATGTTTGTATTTCACTGGTGCATATCCTTGCATGTTTTTTCCAGAAGCTGTGTAGATAGAATTAAAAAAAAGATTAGTTTTAGTGTGTGTTTTTTTTTTCCACGGTGAGATATACAGGTTTTGTGGCTATTTACTCCTGAACTCACATCTTTGCACTAGATTTTACCATTGTGAGATAGGACAAGTGCCTTGGCAGAAATTTTCTGTATTTTTGAACTTAGAAAATACTTTTGCACAGTATTGTATGTTATAAAATTTAAGGAAATATTTTGGTAGGCTAAACTAAGCAACTAAAGGTTCATAAAATAGCACTTTTAAAGTTGTAGTCTTGTCATAGATACCTATACAGAGTACTCTGTAGCTGTGTGGGGATTTTGGAAGCTGTGGCACTCAGGATGGATGAGACAGGACAGAAGCAGGACGACGTGCAGCCTAAATATGGACTGTGCAGCCCAGGCCACAGGGAGACAGAGAGAGGACCACAGACCTCTGCAGCGTACAATTATCCAAAACAAGAGAGTCAAGCCAACCTCCTCTCTCTGAGACTCACGACAGGAGCACAGCAGAACAGCCAACACAATATTTCACTCTTCTGTACCCCCAGGATCACGTGTGCACAGATAGACACCAAGCAGATGCACAATAGATTTTCTACACAGCACAGCGTGAGGAGCCATCATATGAAAAGCCAGAAACTTTCACTGAACTATACTAACAGGTACTTATGCAAACATCTTTCAGCACAGCTAAATGCATCTCAAATAGGTTATTATTAAAGCCTGCCGGAGGCTAACAGCTAAAACATCAAGTGTGCACGTTATGAAGCCAGACACATGGCACAGATATTAGAACTCCTCTGGGCTAAGGCCAAGTTACTGAGTTAAAGACTTGGGGGGATGGCTACCACTGGCATTTCATGCTGTACTATCATACTGTAAGAGGACAAAACTAAAAAGACATGCTCAGAGTGCAGTGGTAGTAATAGTATTTTCTATTAGTTCAGAGGACTATGACAGCTCACCATAATGTCATTTTATCATCAGTAGTCTAAAACTGATGTGAACTATGTGATGCCATGTTTTTACTATGTCCTGCCACTCTCATTTGTCCATTAAGAAGTTCCAGCTCTATGCAGTGAGGCTGGAGGAGCTGCTGCTGTGAGGAGCCTAGCCCTGTCAGATCAAAGCCTGCTGGTGTGCTCCAGTGTGTGATGGTTCAACCCATCCACATGTTACACATGAGCAAAGGCGCCACACCAGCATCTGGCCTTGTGTAATGGTACAGAGGTCATGACCCCATATCATAAGTATGCTGAAAGAGCACTGACGAAAACTGTTTTCTGTACTGTACTACTGATGAAAAGAATAATAAGTGACACTGACAATGAAGAAGGAGAACCACATTACTTTCCTATTTTGGTCACATTTTTCTTTATGGAGCTCCCTCTATATTTTGGATTAAAGCACTATAAAACTCACGAGTCCAAGTAACTCCTGTGTGACCCCTCGCTCAGCTTGACTCTCATTTTCTCTGTTTTTTTTTTTTTTTGCCAGTGGTAGGAGCATATTCACCCTGCAACAACTCATTTACTCGTTGCCCTTAATGTTTGTAGTGCTAAATGCTAATAATTTACTCAAAAATTGTTGTTTGACTACACAGTAACAATCAATGACAGCTTTGTGACACACAAGACCAAAACAACCAGAAAACAAGCCAGCACTACAGTGGTCAAGAATATGCCTCTTCGCTGGTCTAAAAATGCACGAGTGTTGCACTAAACACTGGACTTCATGTTATTCTGCTTGTTTACTGAGTGCTACTGAACACCTCTCCTAGCTTAATTGCAGTAAGTGGTATACATGAACCAGTAGTCCGACTATAACTGTATTATCCAGTTGTGCAATTAAGAGAAATTCTTATGGCCACCACCAAATCAAAGTTCTGGTTTACATGTAGTTTAAAACTGGTTAAATGGACTAAAGCAAGAATTTAAATTTCTCAACCTGCATGTAATGACTGTGAATTACCTGAATGAGTGGCCTATTTATAGATTATTTATGTGGAGGTTCTTTCACAAGCAGACAACCCACTGAAAGGTTAAGAAGAGGTCAGTTGTCACATGACGTGTTGTTGCTTGGTTTGACATCTGTATTGTATCACAGAGAGTACTGGTGTAGTACAGTACATGTGGACAGACTGCCTGCGTACATCTCTGATTCTCTGCCCACATGTGTTTTCAGGAACACATTCAAGTTGTGGTGATATCATTTACCTTGCAGCAAATGAAGTGAGCGCATGGGTAAAACTGTTTTATACAGAAGGATACCTCAACAAGCCCAAGCTTGGGTTAGATGCTATCAGTTATATCATGTCATCAGAGAAGGTGAGTGACAGGTCGAGAGGCGAGGAAGAGAGCTGCTGAAAACAGACAGGGTCAAGGTCAGGTAAGTAATACTACGAGTCCTAAGAGCAGAGGTGAAAAGTGTGAAAGTGTGAAATGTACTGTTTTTGAAGAAACCATACTTTTTGAGCACATTACATTATATTGAGTACTAAAAACATACTTTTACCTAGCTTGAGTAAAATCTGGAGAAAAAAAATGTTTTTACTAATCTCTAAATAAGTATTTTTGACCCTAGCAGTAGCAGTAGTAATAAGAGTAACAGTAGAGGCATAATAGTAATAACATTTGTAGTAATAATAGTAGTAGTTTTTGCTGTGCAAGTGCATAAAGAAAACCTTTTCTTTGTTTTCTACTTAAGTTAACTTTAGACTCATTGGACCTCATTCTTGAACGTTTTCTTAAGGAAGTTACTTAAGTAGCCCCTCTAAGAACTGCTTAAGAGAACTCTACGTCAGATTCATGACATGTTCTCAAGCAGCCAGATTCTTCTCAGCTGAGCATATATCACCAGTGACAGCAAGAACACTGTGCTCTTCATTAACAAGGCATTTACTATAGCAGACTCACAGCACAACAGCACCTGAAACAGGAAATGAGTATCACTCTGTCAGCTTGAGTGCTTCAACAGCAATTTTACAGCTTCATCTGCAATTAAAAATGCCCAAAACACTAAAACACATCCAGTGAAAGCAGATTATCAACTTACTTTAGTTAACAGAGGCTTTGATCCAGTTATCAAATATTTCATGAGTCGCAGAAAAAAGAAGGGGTGCACAGTGTATAACAGTATAACAGTATACACAGAGGGGACTGGGCAGAGACAGAGACTGAGGCTGACTGGTCACTGCTGAAAGCTGAACTGTCAGAGCAAGTATGAAGTCTGTTTTTAGGCTTATACCTGGTCTATATCACCACAGATCACTATTATATGAAATCATTTTTTTAAATAAATAATTAGCAAGAATATGTAATCTAAAATCAGACTGAAATTAAAATATTTCAGCATCTTACCTGTTTTGGGGATTTGTTCTTCCAGAAGCACATTTTCCAGTTAAGAAAAATTAGTGAATGCCAAAAATTGGCCTAAGTGGGGCATATGTACTCATTTTCATGTAAGAGGGTGTCATAAGGGCCAATTTTATTTACACTCACTTTTCAAAACTTTTTTTTTAGCTTTTACTCAAATACTTTTACTTGAGATGAATTTTGAAGTAACAACACATTTACTTAAGTACAGATTTTGAGTACTTCTACCACTTACAATAAAACAATAAAATATGACAAAACATCATGCACATATGTAATTTCTTAGACTGACCAATATCAATATGATCATGTATGGAGGCAGCCATTGTAGTTCTTTGTAGTCTCTGAATTTAGGGCTCCTTACTCACTGTGGTTACTCTGCAGTTCGTAAAATGAAAGCTCCATAAACACTATAATTTCAGAGACATACAATTTACCTGTTTAAGTTTATGTCTCGGGTTTAACCCTTAGAGTGTAAAAGTATGCATGGGTTACCTTTTTACTATGAATAATTGCTAGCGTAAAAGATGAGGGCAATATATGTTGGGGTCAGCGCTGGGATACATCTTCACCAGGCTGCTACAGGCTGTTTAAATCACTGGCCAGGCTTTCTTCTGCATACACATAGTTAGAGGCTATATTAATAAACGTATAGGGCTAGATTCATGTCAAAATAACTGCTTACCAGACCAAAGGTTTACCCAGGTATGGAATAAATAGTTAACGTCTATATTTACTATGAAAATGATGTACTATGAAGGTTCATAATAATGTATTTACGTATCTTTCTGACCCAGTTAAATAAGGAAAAGTGTAAGCATAAGTCACATCAGCCAGTTCATGAATCCATACCCTTCTTCTTCTTCTTCTATATGAATGAAGTGCACACAGAAGCGTTTGCGTGCATGTCCGCTCTTGAAACGCCGTTCTGCCCCTCAGGTCTGCACGCCTCGTGACCCACAAAGCCCTGCCGCCTGTCAGTCATGTAGCACTACAACTCTGCTTCTGTAAGGTTCACAGAGGTTACTGACACCACTTCTGAAGGCACTTAGAAGATATTGAAAACAGCTCCTATATGCATGTACAGGTGTAACGTAGACGGGAGAAGTGCTCATAATCTGTAGTTCAGTAAAAGCGCAGTTACTTCAAATAAAACTCAACAAAATGTATTGAATGTAGGGTTTATTTAAGTAAAGAACACTTTATCCTACTACCACTACTACTACCTTCACTTCTAAAAGATAAACAAATGAACATTTACTTAAAAAAAATAGCAATAACAATGTCATTCATTAATTCATTATGTAATGTAGTTTCCATGCTCTGTATATAATAGACCAGCCTTATTATGCTGCACAATTTAGTGTTTGGTGTTGACTGGAAATTGTGAGTCATGCAATAGTTTCTTTAGTGACAAATTTGAGATAAGCAGTGTTGTGGAAAGACAGTTCATTTCAGTGAACTTTGTTTAATCCCGCAGCACATAACTGTGCAGTAAACCTAATCCTGGATACATATAAGACTTAAACAAATATGCAGCGTATACAATAATCTACAGCAGGTCAAACATTCTATGCATTGCATTTACATTTTAGCCAAATCCAGAATGAGTATAAGTGGTAGAGGTTGACTGATATGGGCTTTTCTATGGCTAATGAAGATACAGATTTTTTTAAATCCAGAGCCTCTAGTGGCCGATATGCACTGCCGATTATTTGGGGCAATACAAAGTGTCACATATCCTCTCCTTTGGTCACGTGAATGCCTGAATGAGTGTCTGGCCAAAAAATTGCCATCAAAGCGCAAGTGTCAGCCGATGTCTAAAGAATTTTAAAAATCTATATATGTGTGTAAGGGTAAGAGTGTGCCTCTCACATAATATTTGTAGGGGTGACAGCGGCTCAGGAGCTAGAGCAGTTGTCCTGTAAGCAGAAGGTTAGCAGTTTCAATCCCATTCTCCCCTGTCCATACTGTTGTTGTGTCCTTGGGCAAAACATATGCATTAGTGTGATTGTGAGTGTTGTAGCCCTTGAGACCATTTCTTGGTCTTGTCTCAGTCTTGGATGTAGTGGTCCCTGAGATTTTATATCCCAAACATTATCAGAAAATGCTATTTCTTCATAATTTTTGAGTAATTATTTTTCCGCATTAGAAGAACAAGAGTCAGTGAATAATGGACCAAATTGTAAAGTGCAAGATAAATCCAATCCATTATCATTAATGTATTTTAACCACTTCCTTCATTTAGGGTTTAGTGTTCAGGGCTTGGTCTCGATCTGGTCTTGGTTTACCTGGTCTTAGTCTCGACTCAGTCTTGGTCCTTAAAAGTCAGATTCGACTCAATCTTGAACCCTTAAAGTCATAGTCTTGGTTCACTCTGGACTCAGACTGGTCGTGGTCTTGATTAGTAGGTTTTGACTACAACACTAGTGAATGTGTGGTGGTGACTGGAGAGGCCATAGGCGCAGAATGGCATCCATGTCTCTGTCAGTCTGCCCCAGGGCGTGTGACTGAGGCGTGAATGAATAATACAATTTGAAGCACTTCACTTCGCATCTAGAATATAAAGCTGATGCATTATTTTTAGTATTAGCATTATTATTATTTGTAAATGATAGCTAGGATGCTAATTTACTGAAGGAAGCAAAAAGATGTTTACATAAGGTGCCTTGTGAACTTATCTGATAATGGAGTTTGGTGTGAGTGTTTATTGTGTAGAGAAGTGGATTTATTTTTCCTATACTGCTTGTTAGCATTAACTCTTCAAATAAATGGAAATAACAATACACTTCTCATAAATGGCAGGATTCTTGTCTGCACAGTCATAAACTTGATAAACAATAATGACATTGGCATATTTCTGTCCCCTATGAGCACTTTTTGAAAGTTTCATAATTTAGTAAATCAGATTTTTGTTTTGCTGTTCTCCACAGATTTGCCATGAAACTGGAACACCCACTCCAAGGGGAATAAGGCTGGTCACAAAATTACATCACCTCTCTTCCACTAAACAGTGCTGTAAACCTTTGTAAATCCCAATACTGCAGTGGTGCATTGCTGGACATATATTTCATTACATTTTATTACCTCTTCCAAAATTAACATCTGACATAATGAATCAGAAAATCTGATAATCAAGGAAGGACCTCACTTTTTAGGCCATGGCATAGCTCAGGAGCAATTCGCAAAAGTGTCCTCAGTGGCTCTGACGTTCTTCAGTCTCTTTTGTGGCTTTGAAACCTCATGTCGTTGGCCTGCACTCACTCTCTATTTATGCAAGAAAATAAAGAAGAGAACGCTGCCCCTCCTAAATCTGTAAACTGCAATTAAGCTAAATTCCAAGTTTATTTCCAAATGCCGTCCTCGCTCCAGACCATGTGAGAGACTCCAGTCTAAAATTATCACACTTTCGGTCAGAAGGCCAAGATGAACCCTGCGCTGGGACTGTCTTCACACAGGCCACAGGATCACAAAAACTATTGTACTGCACCAAAATGGGCTGTTTTTGTTTTCAATGTATAGCTACTGGCATAGTACTTTAAAGAATGTTCCATTTCTCTGTATTTTCCCAGGGAAAGCAAAACATTATGTCTTAAAATGTAATGGTAATTTTGATAATAAAGCCACAAGGAATCACAAGACAGTAAACTTATTGTGCCAGTCCTAAGCCCTGATTTATGGAGAGGGTTGTGCTGGGAAGGGAATCCAGTCTAAAAACTTTATTATATCTTTTTACACAGCAAACCAAAAGTGCAAAATAAATGTAACCCTTTACCATTTTACATGACTGAAGTATGTAATATGGGTGAAGCGTCTTGCCCAGGGACACAACAACAGTATTGTTTTGGGGAAATATTTGAACCACTGACCCCCCAGTTGGTGAGGGGTCAACTACTGTGCCACTGTCGCCCCAGTGTAAAATCTATAAAAACAGATAAAAATACTTCTGAATGCAATTGGACAATGAACAGACATTTAACCAATCAGAAACCAGATTCTGTTTAAATATCCAACCAATCAGATAAAAAAGGCATGATTCAAAATATTGCCCCATTGTAGATATACTTATGGCTGGTCAGTCTGATGGAGTTTTGTGGAAGAAAATTTAAATGGGGTGGGATTTCAGACCTACTTCACTAAGAAATTGAATGTGTCTAGCTGGATAGTCCTAGACTAGACTAGTCCTATATTTGTCAGTTTGTTCCAGTAGGCAGATTTACAGAGATATTGTAAAATTTAAATATGATAAATTTCAGTGCGTCTTGGTGGCTCACCTGGTAGAGCACATGTCATAAACTTGAGTGACCCTGGGTTTGAATCTGGATCTGGTTAATTTGCCCAATGTCATTCCCTTGTCTCTGACCCTGTCTCCTATTGACATATCTATATGTATACATATCTGATAATTATAAGCTAAAAAGGCTAAAAATGTCACGATTCTTCATCCAGTCATAATGATAATAAATTAAGTAAACCAATTGTGGTATGGATTTAAAGTCTGGGCACCAGGATCCTGAAAAGACCTAGAAAAAGTGGTATAGGAAGACTTAGAGTGAGAATAGTACAAAGTTACAGTTTTTTTTTTTTTTTTCTTAGATACACCAACAATATTAGACACTGCCATATTAGACAACCCATTGCCTCTTGAGCACCCAGGTGTTGTGAAGTTAATCTTCCTAAGCACAAAAATCTCAGCATCTCCACTGTTTTATATCAGCCCTTCGAACCTACAGCCTGATGTGTGGTAGTAAAACAAAGACCGGCCCACGCAGCAGGCAGCGCTCCGAGCCGCTTCTCCATCATGTGTTTACACTCCGCTACGGTAAGTGACAGGCCCATAATCGGAAGTCTACAACTGTGTCATTTGGAAGACTGTTGTCCTTTTCCTGGGAATGTAATGGTCAGCTCGGACAAAAAAAAAGAAAGAAGAAAAAACAAGATTTATATCACACAAGGAAGGGGCCAAGTGTGAACCATGCATTATCCACTACCGTCTGTGGTTAGCTGTGGGTGTTACCAGCACAGGCAGACAGAGAAAAAAACACTATTATATATGTTTACATCAAATACAAGGGAGGACACTATTCACCAGATCCTTGATTCCATTCATTTTGAATTTACAGTATATTACAACTGTTTATGGCCCATCTTAATTTGTTTTTCTTTATAAAAGCTTCAATGACCTGTTTCATTAGTTGTGATAGCTGTTAAAAGTGTATGGGTCACTCACACAGAGCACCATTTACAAACTGTGGTTTTGTTGTTGGCGGCACTGTCACCTAGATGAAGCCAAACCACTGTAACATGCAGTAAGAAAGTCCATTTGGGCAGCTCCCTTTCCTCAGGAGTCACCACAGTGAGTCATTTGTTTGGGTGGTTGTTTTTTGTTTTTTTTTTGTTTTTGTTTTTTTACGGTGGATGCCCTTATTAATGCAACCCTCTCTGTCCAGGCTCGAGGCCAGCACATATTATTACATAATATTAATAATATGGGGTGCGTGATGGCAGAAAGGAGGTTGTGAGGCTCACAAGTCTCTTTGAGTCTGCATGTCCTCTCCGTGTTACTCTGGGTTCTCTTGGGGTACTCCAGCTTCCTCATACCATCTAAAGACATGCATGTCTTTAAGTGGATTGTGTCACATCCAGCCCTGAGACTTAAGTTCTGTTTATGTTTTTTTTTTACTCATTTATTATTCTCTACCTGTTTTATTTTGGTTACTGGTCTCTTTGTCTCGTTTCAGATTGGTTGACTTCCTGTCTTTGTTTGGTTCCCCCCTCGTGTGATCACCTGACCCTCCCTGATGTGTTTCACCTGTGTCTAATTGTCTCCTCCCTGCTCTGTATATAAGCCCCTCCTTCCCTTTGTCCTGTGCCAGTTCGTCAGTTCTACTTTGTGCATCTGTGCTCTTACCCTAACCTTCTATTTTTGGAATCCATTTGGATCTGGCAATTGCCTACTTATTTTGGACAGCTTTGCTTGGCTTCCTACTAATAAATTGGAGCTTCTGTCTGTGAGTCGCGCCTCAAGGTCCATTCTTTGTAGCAGCATAACAGTTTGTTGCCTCAAAATTGCCCCAAGGATAACAAATGTGAGAATGAATGGTTGTCTGTCTGTGTCTCTGTGTCAGCCCTGTGACTAACTGTCCACTCTCTAAGGTGTACTCTGCCTAAGGCCCATACTTGTTGAGAAAGGCTCCTGGCACCTGCGACCATTATCGGAAAAAAGTGGATGATCATGAATGAATGAATACTAATCTGAAAATAACCAAGACCTGCATTATCTAGGCTTTTTAGGATGCCTTTTAATAAGGAGCCCATGAAAATCACAGGCCACAAAGGGTCACAAATCAGTATGCTCACTGTGCCTAAGCCCAGAAAAATTGAAAGAGTTGAGTTAGGAAGGGCATGGGGGTTAAAACTTGCACCAAATGAATATGCAAAACCACTGCACACTAGGAGGAAGATGATTAGCTGTAGGTCATTTTCAGCGCTTAAATTATATTCACTACAGAGCAGTAAGCTCATTATTTATCTGTTAGCATCATATTGCTAAAACCCATGCTAAATAGCCATTTTATGCTCTGTCCAGTCCCCACCGTTTCCAACAAGGGGGCAACAGACATCTAATCCAAGCATTCTCTGCAAAGTCAAAGTAGCAGCTCCTCCATACATTAATTTAAGTTATAAAAAGTGAAATACTAATGCAAAGGTTTCCAAAACTATTTGAAAAAGCCTGAAAAAAGCATATTATGGCTCCTTTAAGTTTTGGTACTAAGCTTTACTACTACTTGCTGTTAGGGATGACATGACTGCCTATTTTGATTTTGATGATCAGGGTTATAACATTTCTGCTGTTTTGGTCTTAAGATAGTAAAAGCCCTAATGAATGCTACAAAGGAGAGAAGAAATGTTTAACTTTGAAAGTCCCGTTTAAAGTGAGCTATATTTAGTCTTTAGAGAACAGTGGAGAATGCAATGACTCGACTTACCATAGATGACATTATATGCCAGCGGGCCAGGAATCAAAGGAATTGGTACCTATAAACAAAAGAGAAGAGGAAATAGATTTGAGTAAATAAGCATCATAAAAGATCAGTCTGTGGTCTGTGGAAAAGCAGCTTTGAGGTTATTTTGTAAAAACGGAATGATTTGTTTTCCTTTTTGTGATTGCCTTTGATATCGGAGCAGTTTTCCACTCTCAATTGGACATGGGAATAACAAGGGTGACATAATTGCAACTTCCTGTGGATTTTTCTTTTATTCCAGTTTATTTGTTTTGTTTTTTTCACAATGTTTACTGTTTATTTTACCCAAAACCACCACTGGGCCAGTTTCACCTTCTGAAAAGAATTAAATTACATATCCACATTGACAGAACTGCTTCCAATCCGCCTCTAATAATCCTGAATTACAGATGACTTTGAAATGTTGTTTAAATGATGTGTGGCATTTAGCTGTGTGATCTATTCATATTAATGCCTGGCTAAAGGACAGAAGGACAGAAGAAGGAAGAGAGTTGATAATGGGACGCTCTTTCATCTGAATTGATTTCTGTTTGTAATGACATAAACACAGCTGCATCTCTAGGAAACCTCTCATCACCATCAGAGCTGAAATTCAATGTGATCTGATTGCCTCGCCTATTGTGACATTTTAAGTGAACCGTAAACACCAATTTGTGCTTTTTTGCCTTTATTTATACGCAAATATTGATATCTCCCTTTTGTCATCCCCTCATTCTGAGCCAATCTGATGCTCAATCCTCAGCCAATTATGATACTAGCATAGTGAAGAGGCACGCCCAGTTTACACTGAATATGGTGAGTCAATGTGTGCCTTCTGCTCGTTTCCAGCTCTGTTTTCAGTCTTATTCTCAGCCAATAGCAGTTTGAGGATCAGACACACTGTCTCAAGCTGGGGACACACTACAAGATGTTTTGCCTGATTTAACCAACAGGAGCAGTGCAGCAGGCAGCACTAGTTTGGGACAGTTGGCATGGCTAGTTGGCCCAAAAATCTGTTGTAAAGACTAAGAACTCAAATCTGCAAGTGTACCGGTTAACAGACCTGTCCAGAACCCAGTTACAGTCAGTGTTTGAATTTTAAAGCCGACATTCAACACAATCCTGTAGTGGGTACTGAGAGACATGAAAGTTTGCATTAAAGTTTGATGCATTTTGTTGGCTTCAGTGGTCTGTGACCCTCATCAGGTGCCCAGTCTTTCAGTCGTCATATAAAAGCTGCTGAAACCATTGTACCCAAAGTCTTTTCAAAATCTGTGACGACTGTGAAAGTTGTGTAGTGCGTCCCCAGATTTTTGTCCAATCTCCCCAATTTAAATACATCCCTTCCTGCAGCCACTTCAGTCCTGTGACATGCTTCAAATCTCCACCACAACACCAGCATTCTTCCTTCTCCACAGTTTCTCATGCATTAATTTATTTCTCTACCTCAGCAGCAACACACTTTGTAAATTTGTCTGGCTTTTTACAGTTGTCAATCCAATTATACTTCTCAGATACCTAGACACCACAACTAAAATATCAATACCTGTAGACGTCTGCAAACCTGAATTTCCTTGGGGTGGAACAGTATGGGTTGAATCTTTCTGCTACACAGAAACAATGCCTAAGAGTCACACAGAGAATGGCACAGCAGCAGCTCAGGTGGTTTGGTCATGTAGAGAGGGCAGAGGAGGACAGTGTGCTGAGAGCTGCTTTGAGCCATGAGGTGAAGGGATGACAAGTGGGGAGGCAGAGGAAAAGGTGCATTGCAGTTGCCCACTGCAGGATGGAGTAAACAAATACCCCTATGGGAAAGTATACCTTACTTAACTGTCACTCTTCACTTTTTGCTTCTCAGAATAATGTTTTGGATAGGGATAAAGATGGAACCAATTGAATAACTTTTGTTTCAAGAAAGGATTGACATTATTTTCATATTACTTCACTTCTGCCATTGCTGATGTGGGCCACAAAACATTGCAGCTGTAGCCCTAAAAACTGTTCAACTAACCAACCAACCACTAACGCCTGGCCTTCCAAAGTAGGGCAGACACGCAAAGACACGCAAAGACACTTCAGGATGATATTAATAAATTATTGTTTGTCTAAACATTTGTTTGAGTGAACAGTTAGGGTCGAAGCTCTGGCATATTTCAGATGAATCCAGCCAGACAGAGGCTTAACCTACCCTACACATTTTCAAAGCACTGCCCTATTCCACATGTGGCTCCAACCTGAAGAGAGTTAAAAGAATAAAAGAAGAGGACCCGAAGAGAAGAACTTCAAAGGCAGAGAAAAATGCAAGACAGCACACATCCTCGGACAGCCACAGACACACACCTACTGTATATTTAAAGTCAGGCCTGAACAAACAAAGAGCACCATTTCAGACCAATGCACATTAAGAATACACAAAGACACTGTAGGAAAGAACAATGCTATTACTCCTATACAGTACTATGCAGTCCATGTCCAGGTACTATATCTTTACCATTGTGCGAAAGGACCAGTGCCTTGGCCGAGGTCTACTAGAGCTTTTTAAAAAATTTCTGTAGTTTTGCGTAATTTTTTTTTGCACATATCTTTCTTTGTTTATTCTCAAAAACCGGTCTAAGATGTTTACACAGTATTGTATGTCTTTTGAGCTGAATTACATGTACTCAGAGTAATGTAAAAGGTAAACAACATGCCAGCACTGGATCCTCCACACACACACACAAACATCGAACAGCACTATAAATCAGACAATTACATGAAGAGTTAAATCACCAAATGGCCAAAGAATGCCGTCTCTATTCTCTGAAATACTAGCCAAACACTAACGCACAGTGAGACATAAGAAATGGTTTTGTATGTTTGAGGAGGGAGAACATCTGTGGCACATATTGTATCACATACCAGAGGCTTGATTTGAATTATAACCTTCACAGTGGAAGGTAAAACAGTACCATGAGCAGGCTGCAATTTTAAATGGAGCTCATATTTAGGGGGTAATCTTAAGAAAAGTTTGAATCTTTTGTGTTGTGAGTGAATATACACACAGCTGAGCAATTACACCCTGAGCCCATTAATTGTATGGCGAGAGACCACCCCAGCATGTCAGAGTGTGAAGGTAAACAGTGAATCCAGGAGCATGGCCACAATGTGAAGGCCAAATATACTCAATCTAAACAGTTGATGTAAGAGCAACAGGAAATCTCAGGGTTCAGAGTTCAGCCACGAGAAGTGAGACTGAGTCTAACAAAATGCAAGGCACAGCTGCATATGACACATGATAAATGAAATCTGCTATATTTACATATAGTCATAGTTGTTTTTTTATTATAAGATAAGGTAAACCCCCATTTTTTCCCAATTCTGAAGAATTTTTTTTTTCTCACAATGTAATTATGCTTCTTGAGAATATACGCACACCACGATAAGGCCAACTAATTACTTTACTTACTGTATCTGAGATTATATGCACTGAACAGAATCCACAACCCTTTGTTATGTTGAGTTGGTAATTAATACAATTAAACCAATCTAATGTTAAACCTGAGTTGTTTGCACAGGTAATGAACCAGGCTACTTTACTATTTTGTTTTGCAATTGCTCTTTTACAAAAGCAATCCAGCCACAGAGGGTCACATGCCCATGTACTATTTGTGCCAGTCCCAAGCCAAGAAAACTGGAGAGGATTTCCTCAGGAAGGGCATCCAACATTAAACCTGTCCCCAGTCAATATGCAAATCCCTGCACCCAAGGCACAGATGATTTTCTGATTTTCTACATGAGAATGTGGTTTCTGTTTCCAGAAACGCAATATTTTGAAAATGCATGAAAAAGTGTTTTCATCTCGCTGCAGGGAGCCACTTGGAGCACTCTGGGAATACGATGTCCATAGTGAAAGCGACAAAACAGCTCCGTCCGAGTCTGCTCAAACAATCTTAAAATACAGTCATTTTTATGCTTTATTATAATATTTAATAGTGCTTTAGAGTTTATCAACTCTGCCTAAATAGACCACTAGATGTAAAATTTGAAGTGAAAAAACAAACACACTGAAAAGAACCCTCAAGATAACACTGATGAAGGAAATGCTTCTGAAAGAACTCAGAGCACTGATGCACATGATACTCCATCAAGATGTTTTAAAACACTAACAACTGCTATATCCAACAACCTCTGGAGTATTTTCAGTTCTTTAGAAAGGCTAAATGTGTTCCAAAATCTAACATTAAAATACAGTCTAAAGTTACACAGAGAAAAGGAAAAGAAATGAGCAAATAAACCAGTGCAGTCAGCAGATGAAAGAAGAGGCTTTTGTCACAGGCAAAGTAAATAAACAACCACAACAGATGTGGACCCTGGCAGAGGCAGTTCCCACTCCCACAGCTGTACCTGTACCCCACACAAACACACTGTCCACCAGGGAACCAGATCAATGATGAATCACACCCAAAAACATCTGCAAAACACACACCCGCGGTACAATCTAACAAGATTTCCTCACTGCTCGGCACTGATTAATTAAGAAAAAGTCCAACTGTGAATCACTGAGGTTTGCAAAGTTTGACTCTTGACCTAGCCTTACACAAATTGCAAAGACCTTGGCAGCTTGTTAAAAAATGTTTATACTGTAAATAATTTTTGGGAAACACAAGATCTTGCAATGGTGGGAAAACTGCTGACTCATCCCTAGACTAATTTATTCCCCTACATCCTTTATTCTGCTTTCAGCATCCTGCATTCAGCCGTTTGCATTTAGCATCCTGCAATCAGCATTATGCACATTAATGTTTTAGTTACCTCTTTTATTGCTATGTATTTATACAGTGTTTTTATTGTTTCTTGGCATTTATGTGTTTTTAGGATCTGTCCATGTGTCCTTTTTTAGACTTGTCTTTTTATATTTTGTCTGTTTAAATGTTGACAGTGTATTTTGGGCTCTTTGCAACTGTTTTCCAATGTGTTTTTTTATACTGCAAATGGCAAATAAACTGAAATGAAACCTGCATTCAGCATCCGGCTTTCTTTCAGCCTCCATCATTCAGCCTCTAGGATCTGGAATTCAGCATCCTGCATTCAGCATCTAGCCTCCTGCATTCGGCATCTAGCATCCTGTATTCACCATCCCGTATCCTGGATCCTCTTATACGGTCCATCCACCAATAATAAATATTTAAAATCTACCCTTTGTTGTGGCGTGGCCCTTGCTAGTGAAATTTATATTATAAATGTCATTGTGTAGGAAAGTGTGCTCAAACAGAAACATGAGTGCTTCTTCTCTAGTCTTCTTTGGGCAACTGTAGAAACAGGAAATAACTGGATCTAAATATATGCTCTTTTACTAGGTTTTAAGGAACTTTAAGTATTGATTTTTACAAATTTCTTTTAGAGGGTGGATGGGAGCAGAGTGGTTAAAGCTCCTGCCTCTCAGCAAGGAGATCATGGATTTGACACTCGGGTTGACCGTCAAGGATCACACTGAGTAGAATAAATGTTGTTTGAGTAAGCTGTACACAGTCTGATTTGTTAAAGCAATCTTGTGGGCAATCCTAACAGCTGTCAAAATAAAAATCGCTCAAACCCAGGACAACTTTAAACCCACTTATTCTCAAAACACTATCCATCTAAATAGTCTAATCTACAAAGCCAACAATGACCCGGCCCGGTGCTTTGGTTAACCTCTGTATCAAACATCAGGACCTGCTGGGATCTAGAACTAAACACACCTAAAACTACCACAGCCAAAACATGGGTCTTCAAAGTTTTGTCAAGCCCTGTACACTCTGGACAGTCCCACTTAACCCTACCTCATTACAACCATTTCCCATGAGTGACCAGGACAGGCATGAGGCAGCCAACAAGAGTGCCTCTGAACAGCTGATGGTGCACTTTCCATGCAACAGACAGAAAAGGCTGAAGGTCTCGTGTCTGTCGGATAAATAACAAAACAGATGAATCTCTGCAGGCACACGAGGATGAATAGTTATTTCCTGAACAACAAGACACACAGTAAAGACATTACAGTCATTCAGAGCCAAGGAACATATCTGTTGTTTTTTTATGAATGACCATGACTACAGCAGTACATGTTTGTAAACAATTTAGCTCTGCACTAAAGAAAGTGGACCACAATACATTTGCTATGGAAGGTTTAGCATTAGTCACCATATATAGCAAATGAGTTCTCTCTATGGTTTTGGCAACTGACGACCAATCGACTACATATGTGTAATGTCAGAGCCTGGTTAGCAAACATTTGTGAGTGCATCAGTGCATCAGGGCAACAGTGGCCAGAGGGTTGGTGGTTTGATTCCCGCTTTGAACCACTGTGAACTGATAAACAGTATTTCATTTAATTGTGTGTGGCAAGCATGCAGAGAGAAAGAATTCATTCATATTATCATTGTGCACTTTGGGCAAAACACTGCATTGCCTACTTCAGTCACAGTATGTGGCTGGTTACAACAGGAAGGGTGTAAGCTTTGCCAAATTACCATGCAACTGATTAGCTGTGGGTATGTGATCATTCATTTTGATATTTTTAGTTTGTTTGGGCGCAACTTATCTGAATATGTCATGTGTGAAAGGGTCTATAAACCAAAGTTCTTCATGAAGTTAGAAGTGACGCATTACGATTATCCTTACAATACCAATATAAAACATTACACATGCAATATTGTAGCTATTAAGTGCACATGTATTGTGCTATCTGATGTGGTTTTGGACTTTACATTTTACACTTATTCGCTCACTCAAACATCAGATCATAGTATTGAAAAGTTTCCAAAACCTGCCTGACAGTTCCCTGGAAAGAAAAAAACAACAAAAAGACCTTTGCGAACCAGATGAAGGGAACTGAAATGATTGGCATGCAGCCTAGTGTATATTCATCAAGTTATCTGCTGAAAGGCCTGAAGCTCTTTAATATGCTGGAAAAATGATTTGCTGCTTGTTTTGCAGTCACGTCCTCTTGAAGAACCATCTAGACCATTTCACCACTTCCATCATTCCCAAACCACACTGATCCTTTTTTTTATTTTTTTCAGACAATAACAATAATAATTCCAGGACAGATTTCTATTGCACATATGTCACCTTGGGATCCTTGAATCATTGAAGTTTGGATTTTGCCTGTCATCTGTGACTTTCCTTTTTGTTTGACCTCTTTCCCCACTACTTCCTTTTTTCCCACTGCTTCATGAGCTGTGTTGATCAAGCGTTCCACAGCAGGGTAGTTAGAGAGTCTAGACTGGAGTAGGCTGGGGAGTGCGTCGACGCCCACTCGGTGCATAATGTGCCCTGAGCAGATCTGCTGGGAGAGTTTTGTGAGATTCTGTGGGATTTCTCTCCATGTGTCATTATGGGAACACTAATGCCAGTCTAAACACCCCCAGTGTCTCACTTACTACAGCTACTGGTATACACGCATACACATACATGTAAATAACTCTCAAGCCACAAGCATGCATCAGTCTCCTGTAGATGTGAAGAAGTGAGGAAAGATGTTGCCTTTCCAAAGGCAGCTGAGATGCAACACAGTATCTTGGCTTTTCCCTTCTGGGGTCCCCACAGCCAATCATCTGCCTTTTACCTTGCAGTGATTTCCATAATGATTTGGCTTGACACAACACTCCATTTATCCTGGCTTGGGACTGGCACAAAGAGAAGACTGGCTTGTGGCTG
Source organism: Bostrychus sinensis (assembly GCA_020698575.1). Classification (NCBI taxonomy): domain Eukaryota; kingdom Metazoa; phylum Chordata; class Actinopteri; order Gobiiformes; family Eleotridae; genus Bostrychus; species Bostrychus sinensis. The sequence continues at coordinate 27,438,340 of CM036251.1, read as the reverse complement.
GATTACAGTATTAGCTCCTGCACCTGCCTGTACTTTTTAAAAAATAATTTTTTAGGTATAACATACACTACTATATTTTGGTGAAAATTGCTTTCTGGAACACATGAAAAGCATGACTGTTAAACATTAGTCATATGCTAAAAGTGGAGCTGTTGCCTTAGATACTGAGACTCCATTGATCAGGGGTTGCTGAATATTAAGAAATATATAATATGCGCATATAACATGCTTCACATGTCAGATGACCTGTTACAAAGCTTTATTATTTCCTTATGGGAAAACTCAATGTCATGTTGTTTACAAAGGGTTTAAACTGTCTCATTGCCTAACCTGAAATATGCCTATAAATTCTTCGAAATTCTTATCTTATGTGAATCCAGCTGAAGCACAAGAAAAATATGCCTTTCCCTTCCAGGGTCACCTCATCTGCTTCTTTTCTTTTTCATTTGGCATACATTTTACCCCAGATGCCCATTTAAACAGGCTTGGGACTGGCACACAGGGCCTGTGACCCCCTATTAGATTTACTGTCAATATGAAATAATAGTTTGAATACAGCAACAACATTACCTGGGAATTTTGGGCTTTGGACTATGTTCCATGTTACACCAGTGACTTTTGTATTTGGTTACACATCATGATTTAAGTCAGATTATTTTGACATTTGGTGTGATTGTGAATAGCTTTTTATACTGTGATTTAAGCTTTATGGAGACTTCTATAGGGAATATATCACTTTTCAATATGTTGTGCAGCCCTACTTCACATCCGTTTCAAATTATTAAATCTAATAGGACCCTGAGGAGTCTAAACCACTACTACCCAGGCACAAACATCTTTATCCGAAATCAATAAAGTGCTCCTTGTTAGCACCTAATCAACTCCTCATTTGCAGAGCCAGGGAAAGGAAAAACGCACCACTGGGCTTTGAGAAGTTAATTTGAACCTTGAGCCCCCTTTATTTCCCACCCTCAGGGCTGAACGGGGGGGCTAGGCAGAGGGCATGGTGTGGCAGTGAGCGAATGCTGTTTAAATATAGGCCTGGCATTAGGAACCAGAGCTGCCCGATGCACGTGAGCACACACACAGATGAGCCGTGTAATCATGTGTACTCACAGATTTCGGGGAACAGTCGGCTCTTCATCCCGGCAGCAGCCACTTCCTGAGGATACGCACAAGTTTTGTTTAACTTCAAACACTGCACCCCTCCCCCCAGGCTTCCTGTCCCCCATCTCCTGTCTGTCCTACTGTGGCTATTACAAAACCCAATTGCAATAAAACAGAATGTAGTGGTTTGAAAATCTCATAAAACTGTTTTTTGTTTTTGTTTTGCTTTTTCCACAGGGATGATGGTATTTCAAATTTGGACTCATCTGACCATAGAACAGCCTCTGTCCATTTTAAATGAATTTTGGTGCTTCTAGATCATCTTCACAAAAAAGGCGTTCTATTAACCTTGTACAAACTGTTCACAGACAATGCCTTCTGTAAGTGTTCCTAGACCTATGAAGTAGGGCTGCACAATATTAGAATACAATTAATATGCAATAACTATGTTGAAGATCGCACTAATTACATATTTTTAAATATTCATATTTTTTTGACATATATTAATTTGAATATAAAGCGATTTCTTGCGAGACTCTAGACACCGGGTCAGCGACGTGCATACTTGCACGTCGTTTTCAACCCAGAGGCAGCAGGGAGAGATGCAGGACATATTAAGTCACCCCATAACAATTGTTTACACTCACATGTAAAAAAAAAAGAAAAAAAAAAAAAGACTGATTTCCGCTTTAATAATGACTAAAACGACTAAAACAAGGCTAAACCAGTACTGCAGAGAGGAATCAAGACTAAATTTGTTTTATTTTGGTACAACATAGTTTCATTAAAGGCTCTGATAGGACAATCATTCTGACAATTGTGATACCGATATTGACTTTCCTATTATTGCACTAACAATAAATTTGTAATATATTGTGCAGTGATTTCCAGAACAGAATCATATCTAATGCACTGCTGCTTAAAGGAGCTATATTGTGCTTTTATTCATATTTTTAAACCAATCTTGGTCACCTCTAGAATGGCACTGTGTGTTTAACAACCTTTAAAAAAATTATCTGACTGAAAGAAAACATTTTTAATAAGTAGTCCATTGGTGCCATAAAGAAACAGATGAAGAGACCAGCAGAGGGCAGCAGAAGAAAGAGTGCAGCGTGTTGTGGTCTGACATATAATCAAAGAAAAGAGTACTTCACTTCCTTATACTTTTTGTAAGATGCCATTTTACTACAAAATGAAAAATAGCTTTAAGGAATCAGTGGAAACAGAGCGGTGCACTGTTTTCTAACAAATGAATAAGAGCTGACTGAATGTAAAGGGCTTGTTGATTGGTCAGTGCGTCATGGAGTGGGCAGAGTTTCGTGCAACCAAGCATTTTGAGGCCTCGGAACAGCCATGCCAGAGAATAGAGAGGACTACTTAAACGTGTGTATGAATTTGATGAAAGAACAACATTATAATATGGGAGAAAGCTCAGAAAATTTGATTTTGCCTGCGATAAGATCATGAAAATTCATTCAGTTCATCCAGTATGAATAAAACAAACTTTGCCAGGTCTAGAATGTTCCCTTTACTCTTCTCACCCTGTTACCAACCTCATTAGTTGCAAAATACTCCTCCAGCTGTTTTTATTTATACCATTTACTGCCAGCCTTTGGTGGCTGTTATCCCAACTCTTTTAAAATGTGTTGCTGCTATCAAATTTTTATTATTTCATCACCTGATGTTGGTAACCTTTTTGAATTAGGTTAGTATTTATTTATTTATTTATTTATTTATTTATTCATTCATTCATTCATTCATTCATTCATTCATTCATTCATTCATTCATTCATATACCAGAAACACCAAACAATGAATCAGATGAAAGAAAAAAAAAAGCTATACAGTCTGGAAAAGATTTTGCAGCTACTGTTCTGTACTGCTCACTTCCTCTGAGTCAAAACCAACAGCCGCCATAACTTATATCCTTACCCCAATACTAACCACAGGCTCAACACCAAATTACCATCTGCCAAGCATGACAATCTCGCGAGCCCACCCACAACTCCAGCACCACGGTGACCTCAAAGCTCGCCCGACAACTACCACCTCTGCCTCATTCACTGCACTATAATAAACAGCCACGGCAACACTCTGTAACAATTACCATGGGATGTGTCTTTGTGCGTGTAAGAAGTCACATGATGGAGCATACAGGTGCACTGAAATAGAACCAGCAGGTGAGCAGGTAGCTTGCTTGTGCATTGCCAAAGCTTTTTAATCGCTGCCAATATTAGATGATAATTGTGTAGCCTCTGGTTAAACGATCAGAAATACTCCAAAACCTGTGGTGGCAAAGGTTTATCTAATCTTACAATAGCTTTCCTTTGAACAGTTTGCCAAAGTTGTAATGAAGCAGATATGGTAAAACCAATCCAAGTTTAAAAAAAGAGACATAAAAAAAAAAAAAAAAAAAAAAAAATCTAGTCAAGATTAAGTACTTACATGTTTGTATTTCGCCACTGTAATGGTTAATAGAGCTGTAGTCACTTCAACAGTGAACATGAATTTGGCAGCTATGGCTATTCAATTTGTTTCTGGCACAAAGATGAAAAAGCATTTTCTGTTGTTCTACTTCCAGGTTCGCATGTCCTTATTCATTAAATCAGGTGAAGCATTCCAACTCACTGGACAATTTAATGAAATGCATTCCCAAAATTGGAAGGAAGAATATTTCTTTCTTTCTATTTCGTCAGGGCAAAAGTTAAGTATGCTTACCAAAACAAAACCTTTTAATCACTCACAGATCAGTTCTGTGATGATAATGGTTTAAAGGTCAATATTTTACTAAATTGACTTTTTTGAGAATTTATCCATGCTATAATGTTTTTTAACCTCAAAAACATACCTAGAGTAGTATTCATTGATTCATTCACGTGTTTGAGAAATCCTGTAGGCTGAAACTATTTGTCAGAGCCTCACCGCTCTCTGAAGGTATACTGTGAAACCAGGAAGTGCTCCTGAGCGTTTCTAAAGCCCATACACCATCACTGGACTGGCTCTGATCATTTCAGTGCTTCAATTGCTGCCACTACAAAGCAGAGCAAAGTCAGCTCATGTATCTAACTGTTAGTGTCATGTTGTGAATAGCTGTGCTAATTAGCCATTTTATGCTCTGTCAAGTCTCCACCATTGCCAGGAGAGAGTGACAGACACAATCCTAGCATTCTCTGCAAAGTCAGCTCCACATAATAAGACATTCTCCATACATTATTTTAAGCTATAAAACAATGCAATACTAATGCAAAGGTGTTTAAAATTATTTCTAAAAAGTCTGAAAAAATTATAATACAGGACCTTTAATGTTGCTTAGAATGTTGCCTTAAGAATATTGGTCAAAAATCTCAGGTCTTTTGTTTTGTAATACTTGTGTCAGTACCTGTCAGGCACTAATGAGAAATCTGATGTTCAGATTTATCTGTCGTCTGAAGAACTCTGAGAACAACCTTGTCCTGATGCTGGTTCAACCAAGTTTTAGTGCAGTCATCTCTGTGAAAACTGGTATTTTTCTTTTCTTTTTTTTTCTCTTTATGTATGTTGTTTGTTGGGTTTGTCTTGTGATGGGGACCTGGAATCTGACAATAGATAATGATGACACATAAATATTGAAGAAAAAGTTAATCATCTATTGCACATCTCTATTTAAGCAGCACTAAGCAACTTTTAACAATAATATACATTTCAAGTCATATAAGCCATACATGTAATTTTAATGCGTAGTCTCAAAGTCATATTTAGGGTTCTGGACGTAAGAAGAAAATTTTCTTGCACAGCAATCTGACCATAAGCCACTATCTAACCCACAGTGACAAAGGTATATTACCATTGCATCGAACAGGAAACATTTTGAGATGTTGCAGTGCTGGAGCAGACAAAGCCCTCTAGTGATCCGTTGCTTTAAAAGAAACTGCATCAGAGTGGTTTTATAGGTAATATAAACATATATTATGGCTATATACACAGTAAAAAATGCCAGATATATTAATACAGTATTTAGAGTCCTATGTGAAGTGGCAACAGTTCAAATACAATGACATATTTTTGTAGGTGCAAAGAATAAACTGGAAGATTTTTGCAGTTCCAAACCTCGTTCCAATAGTAAGTGAGCACCTATGGTAGCCCTGCAGGGACATGCTGCTGCCTGACATCAAACCCAGTGAAATGAGATGATCATGATCAGATAATGGATTTTTAAGCCCCAGGCTGCAATTTATTAGGATTTGCACCCAATAAAGGAGTGCACGCATGCTATTATAAGGCTGCAGAATTGTATAAATAATATCAAAAAGCTTTGGTGAGATTTGGATCCAGAATAAAGTGGAAAGCCCAACTTATAAAGTGCCATTTATGTTAAATGCCCATGCTTTTTAAACCAAAACAACTCACTGGATGAAAGTTCAAAGCCTTTTAGCAAGAATATACATATGTTTAAAATGCGCTTTTATTTTGTCAGTGCTGATAGAATTTTAACCATAGTAATATTAGGGTTAAAATCAACATTGAAAATAGCCTGCGCCACTCTGGGGGGTGGGGTGCGGGGGTGGTGGGGCTTCACAGCCCCATGTCAGAGGTCAGTGGCTCTGGCGGGGTTAAGCTGATGGCAGCAGTCCTGGTGCTTCGGGTTCTTGTAAAACCAGGGAGACCTGTCTGCACTATATAAAAGACATCAGGGGGACCTCAGTAACACTGGGACTGATCCACACAAAAATAACAAGCATGACCTCCTGCCACTAATGTGCAATTTCACCAGGTCTTTATGGCTCTGATAGACCTGAGTGAGCAGGGAGGCCGTGACCTGCATGGGGTTGTATGTTTTTTTTTTACCAATGTCAAACAATACTGAGCAACCAACAGTCATTTTCACAGCTGGAAGACAACTTTATAATAGGAATCTATGGTGAACTTGGGTGGAACTTCAGGCACTTGAAAGCTTTTTCTTTAAATTTGGTAAGTCACATAGCTTTGAAAGTTTCATATTTTTAAGGGGCCAAATTTCCCTATACTTTAATGTATGATTTGTGTATGTAAAGTAAAGAAAGAATGTGCCCAAAACTTGTGATTTGGCAGTGATAGAACTAGAGTGCACCTCCTCACTGGCCATAGCAACTATAGCAACCCATTACAAAAATGGTTAAAAAAAAGAAAAAGGTGAACAGCTGGAATTCTTGTGACTTGTTTGAGTGATGCAAAATGTTAAAATTTGTCAAAGTTAGAAAGGACAGAAGAAGCAAAAGCAGAGGCATAAAAGGCAGGGGTTTTGCTGAGGTCCCATAAGGAATACATTTGGAAAAGAGCACAAAAACAAAATATATATACAAAAAACAGGCATAACATTAGTACCACCTGCCTGATATGCAGCCCACTCACAACTACATGCAATGCTCTATGTTGACATCGTTTTTTAAGAAACTACCACTTTTATTGGCTCACTTTTGATACTGAACACTACTGACTGCTAAAACAATTTGGCCCTTGTCAAACTCACTCAAATTCTCACACCTGCTCATTATTCCTGCTTCCTGCTTCAACCTGTTCAGTTACTGCTCAATATATCCCATCTACTAACAGGTGCTGTAATAATAAATATTATTTGTTGCCAGCTTTCTGGACACCCAATGTCACCTTACAATTAAAAAGCAGTAGTAAAAATACACAAAATTGAAATATAGAGATAAATAAAAACTGGTGTTAAAGGGAGTATGCAACGTTGAAGAAGTGTGTTTTGAGATTGGATGAGTGCAGAATACAGATGTGTAGTGGGAGTGAGTTCCAGAGTCTGGGTGCTGAGCAGCTGAAAGCCCGAGCACCCATTGTACTGAGTTTAAATGAGGGTGTGGAGAGCAGAGCAGCAGATGAGCAACGGAGTGAGTAGGATGGGGTGATGAGAGCCATGATGAGATAACCTCACCACCTCTCAATGGCCATAATGGTATGCCTGATCAGTGTATCTAAAAAGTAAAATCACTATATACTTCCATAATTTACACACATTTCAATGCAAGCCAAAAAGAAAAAAAAAAAGAAAATGCCATGGTTCTTGATTTTGGAATATGCCAAACCTAGTGGTGCTCTCTAGTCTAATAATTCTCCATCAGTCAGCCGGAGCAGCGGATGTGTGTGTGTCTTGGCTCTACCCCCAGTGAAATTTAAGTGAAAAATGAGGAGAGACAGCAAGCTACCTGTTATCACTTCAAATATTTTCTTTCCACATACCCCAAGTAAAACTTCAACAAATGACCGCAAATTAGATTAAACAGAGCTAATGTCATTTAAATCAGTCTCAGTCCAGGACTGATGGCTTTGGGATTACTCACCAGTCACTCAATGGTCAGGCCACTGGGGTCGCTGATTATGACTCATTTGAAATTACGCACAATAATTAAAATATGACATGTGATGGAGCTTGCCTAAGGAATTCCACTTGAAAGAAAAGCTCCAGATATGGTTCCAAGCAGGTGCTCCACAGATGTAAAAATACATATCAGATCTTGGCCTTACGCTTTAAAGCAACAGTCGCTTTGTTAATATGGGGTGTCTCCGGGAATCCTCAGGAAGTTTAAAGAATGTGTTTATAAGCGCTTAACCTGCTCATGACTATATACAGTATGTATTATGACGTTTACATGCAAACTGACATATGGCTATATACATGACATATTATAGTATCCAGATGGAGTTTTATTACTGAATGTGACACAACCTGCAACAAGCCAGTGAGCTTAGCACCGTTGAAAACCTATGTTTCTCGAAAACATGACACCGTAGTCCCACCAAAAATATAGAAATAAACATGTCCTGACCTTTGCCCTTTTTGGAGTTGGGCTGTCGCTGCTGAAGCACAGTATGAGGAGCAATGGGTGGAGAAATAAAATTATATGGCAGTTGCATCTGCCATGATTTTTCCATGTATTAGCTGGCTTTATGTATTTGCAACCAAGCATGCATCCTACTGTTTTTTTTTTTTTTTTTTTCATTTAGAAGCTCTGTAGGTGGCACATTTCTGAAATCAGTATATAATGTTCCCACGAAAAAACAAACACCCATCAAAACTGGGATATTCAAATGTATCATAAATGCATATCTACAGTCAGGCCTAATCTTGGTGAATGTTGGACTATTTGGCAGTAAATGTTATAAATGACATAAAGCATCCACTGCAATGGGATCATGGCACCAATCAACTGTGGTGAAAAAGGAGCTTACACAAAGAACTAGATTTACTGGTATACCTGTTTACAGTCATAACCAAAACAATGAGATCTTGGAAACAAATGGGTGAAATAAGCTGGAAAAGCTGGAGGAAGTGTCTGGGTGTCTCTAGCTAGATTGCTGCTCTGATACCTGGTCAGGATGGCATGTGGAAAATGCGTCTTTAGGACTGAGCAATTTGGCTAAACAAAATCAAAATCTCAGCCGATTTCCACTTTTTTGAAATAAAAAGCTATTTAAATGTAGGTTTATTGTATAGTTATATATTCTTTATACAGTGTTGTCTAAATGTCAGCAATTAAGCAGCAGTGTGCTTTACTCTAACAGTGAAGACATAAATGTATTTTCTGCGTCTAAAGACCGGGTGGAACGGTGACAAAGTGGTTAGCACTCTCGCCTCACAGCAAGAAGACTCCGTGTTTAATTCCCAGACCGTGTGGGGCTTTTCTGTGTGGAGTTTGGGTGGATTTTCTCCAAGTGCTCCAGTTTCCCCCATCAACCTTAAACATACATAACAGGCTAACCCTCCAGCTAGGTACTCCTGACCAGGATCCTGCCCTGCAGCCACCCACTGCTCCTGACAGGTTGCCCCAGTGGCAATGAAGGATGGGTCAAATGCAGAGGATACATTTCTCTATGGAGGACAATAAAGTCTTATCTTTAATTATTATAAACTCCATTCCATATATTTACTCCATATATCAACTCTATATATTTAAACGCCATAAGAAGCAGTGGTGTAACTTGGTAATGTGGAGTTCCAGTGCAGGATTTCAGAATGGGCCCTAAAATGAAGCACATTTAGTACTACAGGTTTGTGCATTTTAATCTTAAGCTTTTTAATTTATAAAAAGTCGCTGTTTGCTGTTTTACTGGAGTTTGATACAAAAACTAGGTGCTTATTCAATATTATAGAGGGGATTTTTTTCTTTTTTATTGTAATGTGTGTATTTATCTTTATTTTTTGTTTACAAATTTAACAAGAATTAAAACTGAATTTATGTTACAAACTCAGTTCTGTAACAGAATTATTTATATCTGAAACACAAACTTGACCATAAAAGAACAAGGGCCCACTCTAATGGGCCCCTGAACCTCTTGGGCCACAGTGTAGTTGCACTGGCTGCACTGCCTGATGTTACGCCCCTGACAAGAAGCCTTGTTTAAAGACGCTAAGCTCCAGAGCATGTGGCTAATCTGCATACTTAAACAAAGTACGTATTTTAGCACTGCTTCTGCTACACATCACACTATTCTGCTCATTTTTGCCAAATTGCTGTCACATCTAAACAAAAGCATTACTAAGGTAAAATGGCTTCCTTTCTCTGTGAATATTAGTGGTTTTAGTCAGTAGTCAGTCAGTATTTAAGCTGCTCTGGGCGCTAGCTGTTGCATTAGCCACAACACAAAAAACAGTGTGATGGTTGGAGGACACTATTTCTGATTTTACAATATGACAATATTTGACATAGTTCAAAATGAAAAATGCAAATTAATTAATTACCCAGCCCTACTTTAGCACAACTGACTGAACCCATCTCATGTCAACAAGTATATTTCTGTCCATATAACAGCTTTGACAGGCAAATACAAATCAGAATGCTTGGATGTCTTTCACACTAGGGCGTCAATATTGTCCATACCTTATGTTATACAGCTGTTTTCTTATTTGGTGAACGCACAATAACAAAATAACCATCAGCATCCACTAATGAATATGAAATAATGTGACAATTAAATCTTGTAAAGCTGGAGCAATCAGGCATGTGTATCCAATTATACTGTTGTTTGGTGATCATTTGAGTCAAATCAGTCACATCTGATTTGCCAGCAAAAACACAGCAGAGACACAGGCTTCTTTGTGAGACACTTGGGTAAGTTCATTTCTCTTTGCACTCATCACTGATTTCCTTGTTACCTGTGCATCATATCCACACAGAGCAGCTGTGGTGGCTTGCTGCCCATAGCTTGTTTAGCTCCTCCTGCCCATCAAGCATTAGAATACAGGGTATATCCAAACAATGTCAAACAAGCAGCATCCTGAGCACTTAATTCAACAGTTCATCATTGCCAAAATAAGCAGGCAGATGTAATAACCTAACTGAAAGACACTGGCAGACCTGAGAGAATCTAGGTCTAAGATCAGCTTCAGTCCAATGTGATCCAGCAATGGTCTTCTTTCTCTGTTTATGTGGGGTATTTTTAGTTGTGTGAGCAGACCATAACCATTGCCAGTCACTTTCCCAAAAGGACATTTTCCCACCTTTAATTCAATGTTGACAGCCAAGCATTGGGAGCATCCCTTCTTCAAAATTGATATGTGTGTGATATATCCCAAAGCTTGCCTTCACAGTCTGAATCGTATTATTAAAGTCCTATAGAAATCTTTATCACAAATTATTCTTATACAGATATGTAAGTGCAAAAGTAGATTTCAACAATTAAAAGAAAACTATATTGCAGAATGTACATTTTTAATACCAACATTACCCTTGAACTCTCTGTCTCCATATATTACAAGCATTATAGGGAAGAGGTCTCATATCACAGCCTGGTAGACTGGTGCTGACAGCACACTGGCCAATCACAGCAGAGGATCCTGCAGCGCTGAGTTACAGTGGTGCAGGTTTTATAAGACAGAGTCCCAGGCACTGTTAGTAATTCCTGCTAATAAACTCACATCAGGAGCCTTCCTGTTTTGTCTTCATGCTTCTGTTGGAGCTGACAGTCATTCAGGCCTGCAGCATTCTTCCTGTGTTTTCTTTACCTGGGCAATAAAGAGTGAAACCTGACCTCTTCACACCACCATGAATATGCATCTCCAAAGGCCCTGATATGGACGTAAATCACAGGACATAAATCCTAATGTTGGCCATATGTTTTTTGCTTTGTTAAACTGGACAAACGTTAGCTCAGAAAGTTTTATATCATATTAGATAAATACTAAGAATACTGTGGAAACAGAGACTTTGAAGAACTATGGCCTTTTCCAAAATGTGTAGACCCTAAATAAGTTTCCTGCACTTTTAAAGGAAGTTGTCACATGACTTTTAAGATCATATGCTTATGATTTTGTCTGCTTGTTAGTTTGATGCTTATAATTACTGTAATTAGCAAACAGCAATTTGCAATCACTGGAAATAACTATTTGCTAGCTCGTTTGTGTATGCTACACAAGATACAGTCATATGTTTGCTACTTAACTAATGTGTTTGACTACAGAATATCACCATTGTGAGTAAAATATAATGAATCTTTTGTTGTATCTGATTCTAAACATGTAATGTAATGTAAATTGTAGACAACACATTAACAGAGCACAGAACAAGACACCCACAACAACAAACACAGATCTCAACCAGGTTTCTAGGTACTGTGTGCTGAAAATAAACAAAACACAGTGTTCTTGCCTTCTTTTTTACTTTACCTTTCCCAGAGTGCATTCTGTGGTCATTGAATATCTTCAGAAATCTGTCCTCAAACAGTCCGCAAAGTGCTGACTGTTACTTTAAAATATTAAGTAACCCACACAAAATATTACTAAGTAAAAGTATAAAGCTGTTGTGTGTGAACCTTACTGAAGTAGCAAGTACATTTTGTTTTTAGCACAAAAACAGCACATTTTATTTTTGTTTTGTTATTTCCAATTTCACAAAATCTACTACTACTACTACTACTCCAAATCTCTGTCCACTCCATGACCATTTGAATGCAAGATGAGCATGCTACCCACTCTGCCACTGAAGTAAAAAAAAAATTCTAGATTTCCTCCAAAATGTAAAGTAAGAGTACTTTTAGAAAATGTAATCAGATTACATTCAAATATATTTATTTGACAATCTGAAAGAAACAATAGACTTACACAACAATACAACTAAAAAAAACACTGGCAGCCTTTTATTCCCAATACACGCTTGCATCAGGAAGTGACCCCAGCATTATGAGACATTATTACAGAGACTGAGGAGCAACATTGTAGCCTGGCCAACCATTCTATTTTTTATATTCTATACAAAGAATTATTCTGTATCCTGTTTGATTAAATGCAATTGGAGAGACATGCCAATTGGGCAAAGACAGCCTTGCATGAAACAAAATGGTTATGATTGGTCAGTAGGAGCTCAAATGAGAAGTCTGGCAGAACCATTTGACTTTGCTAAGAAAGTCAGTGGGTCTGGGTGGCCAGGCTAGTGTCATTGCTAAGCAACACCAAATTACAGAAGATGATTTAATAATCTCCAGAGAGCAATAGATCCGAACAAAAACAGTGTCATAAACTTTCTGCCCCCTGCAAGCGATTTGGAGGAGAGCTGCCTATTATAAACAAACTTAGCAAACACAAGTGAACCAGTTGCTTCTGTTGTGGAAAAAAGGCACACTTTTTTCCTTAGGATTAGCATTTAGTGAGTGCAGAGGAAGAACCAGGAGAACGTGTCTAGAGCTGTCACTCTCCCACCGCTGCCAAAGGTGTGTTCACTTTGATATAATACTTTGACATGGGCTTTTTGAACTGCAAATGAGTCCTAGCTCCACTATGGCTGAAGTCCTGTCAGAGCCAGGCATTGCATATCCATTGCATCACAGTTGGATACATTTTGGGTGACTGCAACAAAAACGAATTGTTAATTACCACCGAGAATTAGCAGTTCCCAAAAAGCCTGCAGATTGAAAGCATGCGTGCAGCCGTTGCCAGACAAACAACAGCACTGCCATTACGGTGTGTATGTGACGACCAAGCCCTGCAAAACCGCCAGAACACAATAAGCCGGACCTCGGTCACTTGGACTGAAAGAGGCCTATAGTTTCACCACAGCTTAAACAAGAGAATGACCAGGCTCTGACCCACAGGTCCCTAAATGCAGCACCGCTATTCCCAAAACACAGTCCCACTTTGGCAGAGGACAGGCACAGAGTCAGGGTCATGCAGCAGGACAAGTGTCAACTGGTATAATCTCTCTGGGACTCTGGGAGAAACACAGACAAGTCAAGTGCTGTATATTGTTGAAAATGTACTTTTTTTCTTTTGGCGTTTTCTTTCTGGTGCTGTTAGAGCAAATTATCTGCCTCCAACCATGCAGTGATATGAATACTGACTAACTGGGATAGGTCTTTCGCAACCCTCTCCATTTATCTAGGTTTGGGACCAGCACAGAGACCCTTGTGGCTGGTACAAAATTCACTATTTGACTATCTGGTAAGGCTGAAACTCATTTACTCATGCTTATTTATGTCAGGGGTAACAGAAGTCTGGAGCCAAGTGAGCTGGACTGATAGACCGTTCGCTGCAGAGATGTCCAAACTTTTTTCCTTTGAGGTCCACAAAATGAAAAAAATATGTGAAGAAGGTCATACAGTAGAGTCGCCATATTTCAGGTCTTTCTCTCATGGGTCTCCACAGTGAATCATTATACTGTATTTGGATAGTTTTTTCTCTGGATGCCCTTCCACAACTACATATTTATCCAGGCTTGAGACCAGCACATATGGCTGAACTTCTTAACAGCACTTTTAAAAAAGGTACTACATTTAGACCAGTTAAGTCAGTGGGCCACAGTTAGGCTATAGTTTAGGCCTGGTTCACTCTCTAACCCCCAATTTACACAAGCAGTGTAGCAGCAACCGATCTCATGTCCTTGGTGTAAATGAATACTGCAAAGTGGGTGTGAAACCCCTCACATTTGAGCTGAGCTGTTTTATGCCCAGACCTCTGTCCTAAACCAACCAATCATAATGGTTTATCTAATATGGAGCAGGCTTTATGCAATGCAATTCATTCCTCTAATTGGATGTATTTTTTTCCTGTTGTGTCATTCCAGTATCTATTGGTTGGCTGAATGATTCTAAAACTTTTTACACCAAGTACCACCACTAAAAATATTGGGCATTCCTAGTACCATCTTTAACCAACTCTAACTAGGGATTAACAAAAAAATGCATTACTAAATGGGGGCAAAACAGGATCTAAACCAGGTCTAAACCATGTTTAAACCAGTTCTAAACCAGGATTAGACCAGGGCTAAGCCAGGAATAAAAATGTCGCAAAATGAAACTTAATCAGTAACACCAGAAGAAGCCCTCAGATCTGCACCACAGAAACACTTGTCTATCCAATTGTATTATTCTATTTGTTCAGTTCATTCAAATTTTGTATAGAATAATAAATAAATAAATCAAATGGCTGGCCAGGCTAGGGTAAGTTTTTTTTTTTTTTAAAGCAGGTCGTCGAAAGGTGGTAGGAAGCTGAAGTAACATTGGGAGGACTTGCAGACTCCACTTAGAAAAATGAGTACTGCATCTTCTCGCTGTGAGGAAGGATCACTAACCACTCTCACACCATGCACCCCGAAGCTGAAAGCCCTTCAAAGTTTTTCCTCGGCTTTTAACTCGGTGTAATCAATAATGATTATGCTATAATTACCATAATTACACTAAACCAGATATCTGACTCCCATGTGAAAAACACTACACTACATCACAGCCTCTGAAACTATTAATAAATGTGGAGTGCAGAAAGATTTGCAAGAGGCAGAGTGGTACTATGGCTCGTGGGCACGTTGCCAAGAGGAAGTCCGGCTGCTAGTGGCAGGGGCGTGAGCTCAGAGCACACCAGAGCCTTGGAGCCGGTCCAACACAGCGTATAGTATGAGTTTCTGGATGAGGTCCAAGCCAGCTGAGAGCACAGAGTCAAGTCTTCCACTAACCTGGATCTGAGCAGCTGACAGATTTATCAAACTGGACCTGGCTTACATCGACCACTCCAAACTGCAGAATACTATCTGCAGCTATATTTCACTCACTTACACCTTCATTATCCTCTGATTTGTGCACTAATTTCTGCCTAAGTCACCATGAGGGCACTGGAGCTCACGATGAATTTCAGATGACTGACAGCTTAACCAGGGGCAAACGTTTTTTTTAATCAACTGATTATATCTTTTTAGAATTTGCTGTCACTAAAGGTTGGTGTGTAAAGGTTGGTGTGCAACTCCACTGCTGGAAAGTCAAGTATGAGTGTTCATGTGTTGTTGCATATGAAGAATCTATTTAAAAGATTTTTTTTTTTTTTTTTTTTTTATATGTAGTTTCAAGAACAAGCAAAAGGGCAAAGGGCTCTACAAATACATATGTACCTGATCCTGTTCTTGGAAAGTCTTGGGAAAGGGTGAGAAAACCACACATGCCAAACATGTAGCCTGCCAGACATACACTTTTTCTTTTCTATACAAACAAGTTAGGCCGGTATCCCTCCTTAAAATTTGTTTCTATGGGCGGAAAAATCACAGGCGGAGTAACCAATCAGAGAAATAAAGGGTGGGACATAAGCAGGGCTCTGCTGACCCAAACAAACATGGCGGATTCTTGCCAGTTTTGACATAAAATACAGCATACTATGAGCAGCTCTGTACTTGTTTCTGAACAGGGACAGCAGGAGAAGCCAGTTGTACAAAGAAAAAGTAAAAAAAAAAAAAAAATCACAGTGGACTGAACAACAAGGCAGACTTCAGAAGAACAGATGACGAAGGAAAGCACTGAAAGCTGTTAATCAGGTCAAAGTAGCTGTTAATTTAGCTCGGTAGTCAGTTCTACCTTGGTTAGCCTCCGTATTTGTAGGATGTGCTGCAGATACACAGCTGTGATAGGTCAGTTCCAAATCGACTGGAGAGAAACGCTTCTCTGCATGTGAGGAACCAGACTGTCCTGATTTTGAAAAGAAGGTAGGAGAGGCTGGTTTGCCAGGCTACCTAACATAGATGCTACTAATACAAAGTTCTGCTAGACCTCAAGTAGTTTTTTTGTACTGCCATTGATTTCATGTTGACAAGTCATGTAGACTAACAGCCAATGAAAGCATCCATTATTAGAACTTCCCTTGTATGTGAGCATCTGATTGGGCAAAGGTTCATAATAAAGCCCTAGCTGGTTCACAGATTATTCTTGTTACTGAATTCAACAGGCAATTAATAAAAATAACAATAACAATGGATTGGATTTATTTACCACCTTTCTAGACACCTATCAAAACACTGCGCTTTAGTCCATTATTCAGTCTCTCCACAGTCTGGAGGTGGTAAGCAACCTCTGTAGCCACAACTGCACTGGGGCAGACTGATAGAGAAGAGGCAGCCATACCCTGACCACCGCCAAACACACCAGTTACTCTCACACATTCATTCCAGTGTCATGGACAAGGACACAATACCAGTATGTAATGCTGGAACCAGGGATGAATTCCGGTTAGTGTGCTCTACCTACTGAGCTACTGCCGCCCAAACAGAGAGGAAGGCAAAAGAAGACTTGAGCTTTATTTTCCATGTCATGTACTCAGCAAAAGTACCAGGATTCTACATGATTTTAGAGTAAAAAATTAGATACAGTTACTTACAACACAAAGCCCCACCAAATCCATGAAACTACAGTGACAGTACAGTAGTCTGGGGGTACATGGCACTGGAGGGGTGAGCCGGGTGCACACCTGCTGTCTGATTAAGCCCTGGACAAAGAGGCCTCTGTGGTTACCTGTCCACCTGTCTGCACACCGGAGCCGTCCTGCTCTATCTCTGCATCCCTGAATTCCTCTGGCCCCTCTGTAGCCTCCAACCACCACTTCACTAGATATTAATAAGTCCACGGTGTTGCACAAGCACACTTAAGTGGAGAAAATTGATTTGCATGCCGGTTTAATATTCCTAGGTCAACATTCTTCTACCTGCAGGGACAAACACCGCTGTCCTGATTCGCTGTAATTGAGTCTGCAGCTTCTTTTAAGTGGCCAGTTTAATTTACTGTTCTGCCTTTGAAGAACTTCCACAGTTGTCAGCTTAGCAGATCATTACTTCAAAAACGCAATCATAAGGTGTGAAAAAGCTTTTCATGGTTTGGAAGAGATGTAGAGGTGAAGAAGAGGGATAGTAATGGTGAAGAGTTATAGCCTACCATTATTGTAAAGTGTTATGAAGTAAAAGTATGAATTTTGTCATTAATATGTCATCTGGGTCAGTGATTCTCAAACACCACCACAGAAAATATATGGTTTTCAAAATAACATCTTTAAAGAAGTAAAATAAACCCAAACCAGGCTAAATCGAGAGATAAAATAAAGATTACCACAGAAAAATACAAAAAAATATTTTGGTTAGCACTCTCACCTCACAGCAAAAATGTCCTGGGTTCCCATGTGGGGCCTTACTGAGTGGAGTTTGCATCTTCTCCTGGTGTCTGAGTGGGTTTCCTCTGGGTACTCCAGTTTGCCCTATCAACCTAAAACATGCACAACAGGCTAATCCTCCAGCTAGGAACCCCTGACCAGGATCCTTGCTTGAGCAGAAAGGTCCCCAGGGGCTACACTGCAATCGCCCACCGTCCCAGTGGCATTAAAGGATGGGTCAAATGCAGAGAACAAATTTCCCTACAGGGACAGTAAAGTCTGCACTACCTTATTCTTTACCTTAAGTACAAAACAGGACTAAAGGTCTAAACCAATTCAAAACCGGGACTAAGCCAGATAAATCAGTTTGAGAACAACTGA
The DNA here is from genome assembly GCA_020698575.1 of Bostrychus sinensis. Lineage (NCBI taxonomy): Eukaryota > Metazoa > Chordata > Actinopteri > Gobiiformes > Eleotridae > Bostrychus > Bostrychus sinensis. Next base: position 27,420,498 of record CM036251.1, on the reverse strand, counting down.
GCTAGGTTTTAACGTCAAGCACACTCTGACTCAACTAGGCGGCTTTAGCCAATCACATGCTCAAATAAGAAAGGTTGGTTGGTTTAGACATGACTCATCAACTGTGAAATTATGACTGACTGCTTACACACACATACAGTCCAAAAATATATATACATATTTAAAGAAAAATCAAACAAATGGAATGCAAATAAATATAAACAATGCAATATTTACAGAACTCTGTAATTCTTAAATTCAAAACAGTTTAAAACTTCTAAAGTTTCAGACTCTGTGTGATGGTTAGATTAGCTGTTGCAGGGTGGCTGAAGTTTCAGGCATCTCCCCCTGTCGTCTTTGGGCCGAAAATGACACTTGCAAGTTTGAGCGCCGCTGACCTGTTGTCATGGAAGTCTCGAGTCTTGTGCCAAGCAGCACATCACGGTTACCCAAACAACAAGTTAGTGATGGCTTTATTTCTCAATTTTTGTCATGGCAGAGCAGCCAAATGGCAGAAAAATATTTTGTACAGATATGCAGAGGGGAAAACAAAAGTAAAGCCGATTAAGAAAGGAGTCAACAGGACTTGGGACTATTTATGATAGTGCTTTACTCCAGAATATAGGGTAAGCTCCATGGAGGAAAATGAGGCAAAAACAGAAAAGTAACTAAATTCCACTTTAACAAGATAGAGAAAACTGCAGAATTGATATTAATATTTTGTAGCAGAAAATGTACTTATTTTCATAAAATAAAAAAGGAAAGACAGCAATGCTGTTGTGAAAAAAAAATGTTTCAGAAGAGGCCATAGGAAATGTGTACTCTTTTTCCAATTCCTCGCAAACCCATGCAACACACGCAAACAGCCAACATATTGCAAATAATGATCCTATAGACATTGGTTGGAAACTTGTGTAAAGGAAAATCTTGCATATCAACCAAAACACATAATTTCACCCATCACCATCCCTCTCCTCCCCCACGGCTTCCCTTCTGTTTTCAATAAAGATGCACACAGTATCTCAGACATCACTGATGGATGATGTGAAGGTGACTTTAAAGCAAGCGGAGATCATTTGGCTAATTCAGAGGATTCTTCACTTTTAGCTCCTTATTTATGGGCTGCCTGTGAATTGTCTTAAGTCATGTTTCCACTGAGCAGAATGGAAGAGTTCATGTTGGTGCGACACAGTTTGGTACAGATAAGCCCTGAAAAGGCTTTTCCATTCTCTTTGTAAACTCCAAACAAAAGGTTCTGAGTTGTGTTTCTCACACACATTTTTATGGACCATAGACCACTGATCACTGCTTACCTGAAATAAACTTCATGCAATAATTTACATTCAGAGGCAGTTTGATTCTGCATTTGTTGGTTTTACAATCTGGACACCCAACTCAAACACACATATACAAGGTAATGTATACAATAGCAGAAGAACTATAATGAGTGGTCAGGCAATTTTTCTATCAAGGGACATTTTGTGATGTCCCAAAATCTGCTTGAATTTCTTGCAACAACCAGTGCTAATAGTAAGATGAAATAGTAAGATGCTGACTCCGATAAACCGGCAACAGCTGTTGACAGGAACAACTTGTTCTGTTCTATTCATTTGAAAATACCACAACAACTTATTTTTCTTATTTTCGGCATATGGCAATCACTTCATACGTTTTATTTAGGAAAATACTGCCATTTGAAAAAATCTCTCATAAAATAAAGTGACAGCAGTCCTTATCTGCATAAACAGATGGTTATCCAATGTGGTGACCTGGCTGGACCCATACATCAATCTTTCCTGACCAGTCACATCCCTTTGTCAAAGGCAGGGTTTATGTATGCTTTGTTTTTCTAAATGGTTTTTCAGTCAAAGAGGCTTTTTGTCAGTGTTTGTTTGTTACTTTGTTAGTCTAGTTAGCAAAATATCTCAAGTAATGGTTGAATATAGATGAACTTGTCATCTTTTCAAGGTCAGTAATGCACAAAAAAATAAATTATTAGCTTTGTGTGTGGCTCTGGAACACCGGGTGGATGAAGAAAAGTTTTAAAAAATTGTGTAGATAGGCCAAAAGATATTAACTCCAGCCACTTTCAGAACTTTTTTTTCATTGTAAGATTTAAGGAATTTGAAATTCAATAGATCGAACATTTATCCCTGAACTGAAGAATCACTCATCTGAGTGGAGCTCTGAGCCTTGGTGGAGGTCTGTACTTCTTGCTATTAGTTCAAAGTGTCATGATATTACTTAAATAGGCTATGCTTTTTAAACCAATCTTGGTCACCTCTAGAACAGCCATGCATGTTTTACAATCTTTAAAAACATTATCTGATGGAAATATTTTTTTTAAATAAATACTTACTAGTCAATAAACACTGGTAGAAGGCAGCAGAGTGAAGTTCTGTTGCGGTTCTTTATAAAGAACAGAAAAAAAGTGGAAACAGAGCTGTACACTGTTGGATGTAGATGGCTTGCTGATTGGTCAGTGCTTCCTGGAGTGGGTGGGGATTCATGGGAGGGGTGGAGGGTTGTGCAACCTGAAGTGTTTTGAGGCCTCAGAAAGGCAGTGTCAACAATACAGGATTACTCAAACATGCTTGAAAGAAACACAACACAATTCCAGGGCTGTTTTTGAATAGGGAACAACATTATAACTAAGGATGTCCCGATCAACTTTTTTTGGCTCCCAATCCAGTACCGATCATTTCATGTTTGGTTTTGGCCAATCCGAGTCCCGAAACTGATCTTTTTCGTTATTATTTTTTGCATTTTGTAATATAATAAATTGTAATATAAAAACATTGTAATGTAATAACATATTGCATAGCTATGTTTTAATGCTAAATGTCTGAACAAAACAGCAGCAGTCTTCACTGAAGATGATTATACAATAGAGCCTTTTTTGATATCGTCCAAAGTATAAAAGAAAATGCAAATTAATGACATTCATTTGTTTTTGCCCAGTCCTACTGCAACACTACTACAGCTTGTAGTGGTGGTTTGTGTTTTGGTTTGCGGCAGGTGTAAAACACAAGATCAGCTCGATCACGTGACCAAATCCAGTCTGATAATTTAAAAATTCCTTGATCAGTGCCTGATACTGATCACTTGATTGAGATCGGGACATCCCTAATTATAACATGGTAGAACGTTTTTTTTAATAAGTCAAGTTTGCATAATATATATTAAAACCAAACTCAACCAACTGCCACAAGATTATTTTCTGTATAGCATTGGAAAAAGAAAGATGGCTGCCTACATACATTACCAAAGTGGCAGCAAACAGTATGCTTTTATTATGACCCCCCTATACCCCATGTTGACAAAGGAAAGGCCTCAAAAATAGTGCTAGACTGACTTCCTCTCCAGTGAAAATCTCAAGAGTCCTAGGAGTTATTTTTAGAACTTTGGCAGAATTTCTTCCTCTCTGCTTCAAAATATTGTTTCAAATTTGATATCACTTTCTCTTCCACCCTTGGCTGCGTTTAGTGAGACGCAGCCCAGACTTGCTGGTATCATAATCCTGCAGAGCCAAGGGGCAAAGTGAGCCCACATCCTCACCTTCATTATCTGTAACATGTATGGCCATTATCAAGGCCCATTAACCCGTATGAATCCACTCCCCCGGTGAGAGTGTAAAAGTTTACCAGTACCACTCTCTCTCCACGGGACTCTATAAATACACTCCAGACAGATGCACAGTTTTAGCACCGGCAATCTTTAGTTTCATTACTTCTGAAAACAATGGCTGAAAATGCACGGTGGGTAATAGGTCTTTGCAAATATTATTTTTCCTTTCAAGCAAAGAGCATCTGTCATAATGAGAAAACAGTATAATATGTGGTAGGACTAATTATGGTTAAGAGAGCGTGTCAGTTTTCAAGTGGACTTAGCAAAAACACTGACATTCTGACCTGGCTAATTTGTCAGCACTTTTTACCACATTTTTTCCAAAGCAGCCTAATGAAAACCTTTTTGGATGGAGTGGCTATATTATTACATGCCCACTTTTTGAAGCCCTCCCAGCTGCAACCAAAGAAAAAAACACCCCTTGGAGGTTTCCAAATTGTATTGCTTTATATGAATGTAATACCCCAACTTTCAGATTATAAGGATCAGGTTTCCACTTCCACCACAAGAATAGCGTAAAAAAAAGTCTGCGGGTTGGAAACTGTATTTTGGTCCAGACCGAGAGAAAGACAGATAAAAGTAGCGGTTTGTTCCGATGATAAACCACTTTCCCACCATTCTCATTGTGCTCTTCGTTTATTGCCCACATCAATGAGGCTCTAGACAGGGAGACACTGGATGGACATGAGCCAGGACAGAGTGAGTGTTGGAACTCAGAGCATGGTAAAAGTGATTGAATACAATACTCTCTTTGAAAAGCAGATACCTTCTGATGTGATATTTTCTGACATTGAGCGATACGCGGAAAAAGAGGAAGTGTTTCTATAAGGCATGCTTCTATAGGTTAAGTTGGTAAAGCACACTTCCATTTCCATGTCCAGGAATCAAGAATGTGAGCAGACTGGATGTAAAAGGGGCCAGTGCTCATGGAACTGATTGTTCTGAGGCCTCAGAAACTAGCTGGAGTGCCAGAGTAAGCTAGCATACCTAAAGTGTATAGGTCAAGAGTAGAGTCAAGCTAAAGGTAGCTTAAGTGCTCCACAACCAAGACAGTGGGACACCATAACAAACGACCAATAAAGGGACACAGGGAAAAGTATAACCTAAAATATAAAAATATAATCTGCCACAAGTAAGACATATGAAAACCGAGACTACTAGAATAGTGTTTAGAGCAATATTCTTCCATTTTTGACCAGAGGAAATACATTTTTATGCCACTCTGATGCTGGATAACTGGAACCTATAATTTTGCATTAAGCTGCCTACTTTATTAGCATTTATTGCCTTAAATACCACATGAATCTGCATTGGTCTGAGCAAAGCACTGTGGACTCATGAACTCGATTCTCTCTTATGCATGTAAGCTATCAAGCTACAAGCAGCTGCAGTTGCAGCTCATACTCTTAACTGTGGATTAAAAACTTTGTATTTGCTACAGTACTATTCAAAAAAGGATTTTTAGTGTTTTCAAAACTGGAAAAAGTTTGGGAGGCAGTTTACTAATACAAAACTTGGATTTAAGCATCATCATTGTTTACATATCCTGCTGACACTACAAAAAAAAAATGCAAGCCATTCCAGTGCCACCCATACTAAACTATGTTTTACTGACACGACCTGACCGTTTTTCTCAGTGGAAATGTGGCTTTTGTATTTGCAAATACAAAACAAACCAACCGCCAAAAAATTTAATTTCGATGGCAACAATGACAACAATGGTGCGACAGTCCATCAAAAACATCCCTTCTTTCTTCTCATATTATATTACTTCTGTCCAGCTCGACAATCTGCAGAAAAGACAAGACGCCCGGCGGGGATTATGAACAGAAGAGAGTCTGAGTGCTCTGTGTGCCACTAAACCTCACTTCAGATAAACTGCACTGTATTTTCCTGGGATAAAAAGTGGAGTTGTGATGCAGATGTTGGAAAGAGACCTAATGTATACTGTATGTCTGGGATAAAGTTTATTGAGGCGGAAAGTTCATTGTGCTGTTTGATATTAGCATCATGTGGGAGAATGGTCCCAAGTCTCACAAGAGCTTTAGGTAAGAGAGTTCCTAAATATCTTGAGAACTGAGCAGAGACAAGGGCCTTGCAGTGATCTGACTTGTTTCAACCTCACAGTGGAGATAAAGGGTCGTGTTGACATTTATGAATGTCTTTGGCTAAATTTAGAAAATAAAAAGGAGTTGAGAGAAGAGAGGTCTAAGGGAGGGACAGCAGAAAATGCCATGAGTTTTCTGCAAATCTTCATGTCAGATGTGGCCAGCAGAGAGCACACTCCAGTGACCTGTGGAATCACTGGACAGACACTGCACTCTCATTTCAGTGTTTGTAATAAAGGAGCTGTCTGTCAATGGGAAGTATAGGCACAAGATCCTATTCTTTTACCTATAGCTTCAGTATGTATAATGGTTTCACAAGGTCACATTAATCATGGTAAGACAACTACTAATGCATACCATTCATATCATTCTTGTAAAATGAGCTGACGAAACATGAATTGAAAGTGCAAAGTGAAATATGCATCTCAGAAAAACTGTTACCCAACATCATACTGTAAAAAGAATAACATGAAAAATATACATCTTAACGTCATCTATACTTTATTATCAGGATTCTATTGGTTGGTCTATAAAACTTAATAAAGGGCACATATTATGCTTCTTTCAAGCTTTTTGAAATAAATTTAGACATATTTCCATTAACATTTTTAACAGTTTTATAATTTAAAATAATGTATATGTATGGAGCTGTTACTTTCACTTCGCAGAAAAAGCCTGAATTAGGTGCCTGCCCCCTTTAATCAGTCAGCTCTGGCAGCCCAAGCCAAACACTGTCGTTTAAATCAGTTCTGCTGCAGTGAAGGCCTTTCTCTTACAAAAGCCCTCAACAGACACTACTGCCTCTTGATTCCCTACTTTTTAGTTCACACCTGAATAAAATTGCAGGGATCTGAGTTCTGACGTGAGAGGAGAATCGTCGGGTGCTTATACTGAAAGAGAAGGGAAAGACAGAGCAAGAAAAAATGGCTAATTAGCACAGCTTTTAGCCATCAACATGAAGCTAACAAATAGGTAAATGAGCTGACTGCTTTGTAGTGGCCTCAGTTTAAGAGTTGAAACTATCTCAATGAGTCCGCTGATGGTATATGTGCTTCAGAAACGTGCACGAGCACTTCCCGGAGAAGGGAGGGTTTCATGTATCTATGTGGGACAGTGAGACTGAGCATTTTCAGCTCTTGAGAAGCAAGCCCCTCAGCATACAGGATTACTCAAACATGTGTGAATGAAACAAAAGACATTTCCAGGTATATTATGAGGTGGAAACAACATTTTAACAAGGTAAAATCTCAGAAAAGTAGATTTAGCATGATAGGGGACCTTTAACAGAAAATCATACTGAGAAAGTGGCTGTTTCAGTGCTGACCATACTGCATACACAAAGAAACAGACCAAACAAGAACAATGTTAATTGTTTACTATCATAATAACCATTCAAGCATTAAGAAAATTGGAAAAACTGAAAGAGTAAAGAGCAAAGTTTAACAAAACAAACATAACACATATCTCACTGTGGATGTTGGAATGACTTTTGGGGAAGTTTAGCCTGACTGGTCAAAGTCATTCTTTTTTGCTGAGAGAGGCAGGTCTGGAACCCCTCACATTTAGGCCAGCTTCCACCAAGATTCATACTGTATGATAACAACTATTTGGAGTGTGGAAGGCTTTATACTATGCTTTGTCTTTGTGATGGTTTGTATCTAGTTTTCTTTTTTCTAATTATGGTCACCCAGAGGCAATTTGAATTGCTTTAGAGAACAGGCATTTTGAGGTATAAATCTAAATACTGTTCCTATTTTTATTTATTGGGTAGAATTGTGTGTATTTTTGGTTATATTCATTCTGCCAAGAAGAAGTTGTTACCATCCGTGATATGTGTCCTCAAGGTCATTATATCATCAGAATCACATTAGGGCCCATACAAGGCAAATATGAACACACTCATCTATTAACTCTAATAGGAACAAGAATAGACTTTGAAGCCAATTTAAAAAACATGAAGCATGAACGTCTCTTTCCCTCCTTCTCTCCCTCTACTCGGCAGACACATTAGAGAATGCGTCTTTCTGTATGCTTTGGCAGCGCTTCAGCGGTTGGCTGGCTGTGTGAAGTGAGCGTGGCTACAGATGGCTATCAGCCTTATCTGGTGCTAATAAATCTTACAAAGGACTGTGAGCAATCACATGCTCCAACTTCAACTCTGCGCCCTTTGACCTGTGTTTGCCACCCAGAACATGCACCCACTCTACCCCTTGCAAAAACAGCTACAACTCTGAGACAGTAATGGTAGCGTTCTGGAGAATCAGAATCTTGGTGCACTAACTGTTGAACCTAACCATGTTAAGAGTTTTGAGCAGAACTGCATGTCATCAATTCAAGGGCACTACTTAATACAGACAGAATGTAAACAACAGCTGGTAAGATGGAGCACCATACAGTCCATTACATACTGATGATGAAAAGAAGACAGCAAAGATATTTAAAGTATGAAACACAACTTTTTAAGATACAATAATATCTAGGTTCAAAGTCACTATAACATGCAGGTACTTTGACAGCGTGAAGGTGGAGAAGGGAGAGTAACTCATCATTATGCACAAAAGGCCAGATCTACTGAGAAGAGTGCTAAATCGTGCATGCAGTAAAAACAATTTACCGCCTGCTATTTGTGGGCATGTTGCATGTGATATATGACGTAATTTCACAAGTAGTTGCTGCCACAAATCTGGTATGTAAATGAGAATTTAGCATGTGTCAGAGTGCAAGCCTCTATCCAGCGCAGCCTGTCAGTCAGCTGCAGCAAAAGGATAGATGAATGTGTTAGAGACCTGTTAGGAGAACTCTGATACACACTTCTAACAGTAACCCGCACTGTGTCATGAAGAGTGTCCTCTGTTTTCTATAGAAGCAATGCTGTTTGATGTAGGACAGCGCAAGTTCAAGCTGGACAGAGAGTGAATTAAGGTGAGTGCATCTCAGAACACATTGGAGTGGCAAAATGATGAATACAAGTGGACATAACTCTGCTACACTGTCATTAAACAGTGTGTTAATTGATTGTTCTGTCTCCACCAGGACTCAGGACTTTAGAACTTTATTAAAGCCCAGTTTGAGAGAGCAGCTGAAAAAGGCTGAAGTTCAGAGGAATACAAATTGAATGAATTTTGCACACTCTGGCAAAACGTCTCATTGTGCATATTTATTAAGTCGCTGGAGAAAAAATTCTGTGTTGCATTTGTTTATCACCTGTGAGAGACCATTGATCGATCCAACATGATAATCATAACTTAGAAAAAACTGAACAAGCTTTATGCATGCTTTGTTTCTCTGACTTTTTTTTTCAGTCAGCCCAGAGTGGAATAAACTCTGGTCATAATTTGCAAGAGGGAACAATGATATTGTTTTGTTCTAACTGGTAACTAAGCTGTTGTAGGTTTAAAGACTGTCCATTTGCAATTAGGTTCTCAAACAAGGCTGGCGCTCTAAAGGTAGTGCAACTGGGGGCTGTGAAGTATTTTTACCTACTCGAAATATCTGGATGGCAAAAGGTGTATTTCATGTGCCACCTTTACCACTGTCCCAAAGCTCTTAACGCTGCTGAGATGCAAGTGAGTAGGACAAAAACATTTTTGTGAAAAGACGTGAGTGTACACAGAACTCAAACTCACGGCATAGATATAAAACCCTCTTCACACATACAAAATGCAACTTGTACATTACATTTATGACCAACTTTAAAAGTTGCTGAACGTGAATGCAAAATAAGGATGAGCTGTTCTGACTGATTTTGTTTTACTGTAACATTTAACATGTGAGTCAATCCATGTGAACCTATAGAGAGCCTCCTGTTTGTCATGACTGTATGATAGTTTATACATCAGATGTTAGCCTCAGGAAGCCCACTGTACAGTCTGTGGTCTGATGGCACAAGTACAGTAGATGTGCTGTGGTATACAATCTCAGCTCTAATCAAGCACTGCTGTTCTGCTGCAATGAAGAACTTGAGAGAGGAGTAAACACAGAAATAATGAATGATGTATTACATATCATCATTTCACCATTAAATCAAAATGAATGTATATGTCCATGATGTTGATATAATGTGTAATCCCTGCATGGCATTTTCCCTCTGCTGTATACATACACTGTGAAGAACAAATATTTATTTTACACAATATGGGCAATACCCAAATTCTGTCTGCACGGATTCACTGTTCACAAAGAAATACTGTTTAACATCTCCTCCCATACATGTACAATACTGTGCAGAAGTCTGGGACACTTTCCATTGAGCCAAAAACCTCATATAGTGTATCATAATGGTAAAAGTAACTAATCATTTCAGAGCTGGTTGCCCACTAACCAAAGGTTTGGCACAATGATCCATGCAACCAGCACTGCATGCTGTTGTTGTGTCCTTGGGCAAGACCACCTTACCTTCAGAATCCAGAATCCCTTAAAACATTTTAAACAGTAATCTGGATCCACACCAACATGTCTTTGGCCCATTACTGACCTTTTCTGAAACTTGAACAGCAAAACATAAATAGATAAAAATAAATAATAAAAATACTAATAGTTCTATATATCTCAAAGGACTCCTACTTAAAAGCATTTTATCCACACTAAAACTTGTGCATAGTACTTGCATATTCTGCATTTGATTTTAGGCTTTAACTGGAAACACATGCCCCTGGTTCGTTGTGCTGGGAACATGTGTCCTGCAGATAGGTTGATGATCAAAGACTTAACTGACCATCACCTTTTGACGCCACAGAACACAGAGGTTGAGCCAGGGGATGTTTAGTCAGGCAGCGTACAGTACACAGCCGCACATGCCATGGTCTCAGGTCCAAATCCAATTCTGTGGACAGGGCTGATGAGGACAAACTATCTGCCTTTCATCCAGATGACAGTGGTAAAACAAGGTCATATGGCTAAAAATATAATCTCAGTGGACTGGATCTAGTATTCAATGAGAAGACTACATTTTTCCTACAAAGGGAAACTGTGTTTAATATCTGGTCGTTTGTATACATTGCTTTGTTGCGCTGATTGATTGTATGATTTTCAAATTGATAGTACTGTCCTCTGCCCTCTTATAGGCTGTATGTCTAATTCAGTCAAGAGGTTGTTCGGTCCACAATCATTTGTTCCACCCATTCAACTCAAATTTATAGAAAACACAAATTATCGTTTAAATATTATCCATTGCAACCGAACACATCTTGTATACTTCATACCAGTGAAAGTTAAAAGTTGGGTGCCAAGCATCTTTTGTAGTGTGTTGTTGCCGGCCTTCAGTCATAATTGATGATGAACTCGCTCTCATTTTACATTTGTTACAAATGTCTTTGTTTGTACTTTTTCCACACAATAATACAATTGCAGTGTCTCTCAGCCGTCAACACAGAAGAGCGTAAATTAAGCCTTGCACCTAGCATAGACACAACTGACAAAAAAAGTGTCAGGCCTCAGTTTTTGTTTATATATTAATTTTCTGCTTGCACATAATCCCCATTTCTAATATTATACAATATTATATTGTTTTATTTTATGAGAGTGTCTAGCCCTCACAGTGTCTGTCGAGAAAAATTCTGGCCCTTGGACAAATGTAGTTGACGGCCCCTGCTTTATACTGTACATTACAATAATTTTTTTCCCCTCAATTTTTATTTTTATATTGTCTAATACTGTCTATATCGGTTATCATCCCATACCATAAAGTTTTGTTAAGTGACTCAAAGGTTGCTTTGTTCAAAGCACATGGCTAATTTGCATGTGTGTATGTCAACAAGCACATGGCTCTCACTAATGCTGACCTGTTGGTATACAGTATCAATGCCCTGCCACATCTCACAGCTCAGATATTAAAATGGTTATATGACTTCCCTTCTCTGGTAAGTATTAGTCATCTTCAGTCATTATTTTCTAGCTGCTATTGGTGTTAGTTAGCCTGGTCAGGCAGCCATTGATTCATTTTCTTTCTCTTTATACCAATGCTGAAAAAAACCCCCAAAAAAACAATGATTATCAGCTGGTGTGGGTGCTATCTACGCCTGGTCAGCCATCCATTCTTTTTCTGTTCTATACAAAGAATTAGTCTGGACCCTGTCAAGTGTAGTTTTAGTTGTTTTGGTTTCTTGACCTGGACCACTCTAGAATTTTCTGTGCAAGAAAAAAAAAAAAAAAAGGTTATGACATTTATCACTTGTCAGTAGTTGGTCATAGGTGGAAGGGCTTCAAGACCCACTTCATGTTGTTAAAAAGAGGCTGTCCAGACTGGGTGCTGGTAGCATTAGGCAGCCAGTATTATAATGTAGCTCCTGAAGAACACTAGAAGCAATTTTTACCATAGTTGAAATTTTAAAATCAATTAATCGCACATCCCTACAAAGATAGGAAGCCAGGAGAAGATGCCTCACTTTGACCACAACCGCTGACAGTATTCAAACATACATCTGCAGCCACACCACAACAATGCCCCTACAATCCAAGGATAACATCTGTTCCAGTCAGAAAGCGTGCCGCTGCCAAAGCCATGTTCAAAATGAAATAGCATAACACCAATGGAGTAAAAGAAGAAAGACAAAAAAAAAAAAAAACGATAGAAAAGAAAAACAAAAAGGCAGTATTTCCATGTGATAGTCGGTGTTTTTCGTGGCACGTTGCGTCTATTTCCAAGTGCTTAGGCTCCCACACAGGCTCCTACTCCTGGATCTTTTCTCAAGGGGAAGAAAATGGCATTGACATGAAAAGGTGCTAATTCCCAGAAACATGGATGAAATTAATTAAAAGAGAAAGGATAAATAAAAGTATGATTTACAGGAAAGTGCATGAATATTTACACAGGAGAACATAGGCGTAAGCATATGAAGGACAGGAATTTTATAAAGCTATACCAGGAGGCAGAGTAATACATTAAAATAGATTGTCCTTCAAAGTGCACAGATGGCATTAATAGCGTTACTATACCAAGGTTTTATATCTATGTCTTGGTGCAGTCTTTCCACGTCCTGCTGTCTGAATCTAAACCACCTCTATCATTTTGACAGAAATTACAGCTGAGTACCTGTAGGTTGATTGATGTTATTAGGCTGGTGGGCAGAGAAGTGAGTCAGATACTACTACAAGACAATAGATGTACAGAACTTTGTATGGAACTTTTTTTTTTCTTTTTCACACAACCATGTTGGTTCTGGTTCCTTTTTTCACACAGCCATATTTTTGTTAGTACAAAGACAATTTATATTTCTTTGTACATAGTTTTTCTTTATAATAAAACTGGCATTAGGACAGCTAAAATAGGGCAGTGTACCTCAAAGACATTTTAATGGTTCTCTAAAATGTGAATAGAGGTTAGGTTGAAGCACTAACACCCTTTTCACACAGCGCTTTTGTTTTTTTTTGTTTTTTTCAAGTTTGGCCACTTCAACCCTTCCTCAACCCAGTCAGTTAAAGAAGGAGCAAGAAGGAGCTTTTATATGTTGCCATACTACTTTTCTAAAATATGTGAATTCTTTCCTACTGACTGTAAAATGTGAAAAATATGCAATTAAAACGTCTCTAACATTCCGTCTTCCGAGTGCTCTTGAGGACACATGGCTGCTGTTAAGACCCGACGATGGGCGTTGGACAAATTTGGACAAAATCTGAGCGAAATTACATACATAGACCTGGGACTACTAACAAGATATCTGGCCAAAGTGCTGGAAGTCATAAAGGATCTGAAAACTCCTTAATAGATGCTAACACTAAAACAGTCAAGGCTTCTCCTTCTCTGGAAGTCAAGGAGAGGTCTGTGTCAAAACAGCAATGTCCCCCCGGGCTGTGCATTAGCTAGTGAGATGAAATCAGTCTCCTCTTTTCTAACTCCAAAGGACGGTTGGCTGTAATGGATGTATTGCTTGAGGTGACTTCAAAATGACTGGGGTTACATGAAGTCCAAGTCTGACACAGTATAAGCTGTAGCACTAGATGAAGATGAAGTGTGGTCAAGGGCTTATTTAGTGAGTAGACTTTTAAAATAGCGCACATGACAAGAAGGGGGGCTGGATTCACCTTTTGGCCCCACGTACACATACAGTAGCTGCTTCTGCTAAGTCTATGAGGCCCTCCTTATTACTCCCATCCCACAGGGGGGCCCTGCTGTCATCTGCCCCGTAACCAACGCTGACCACTATTCATCTGTCTCCTCCCACCAGCAGAGCTTTCAACAGTCTCATAAAGGGTCGAGAGCTACTGCATCAACAGGACTGTAACTGTAGGCAGTGTTTGCATAGAGGGTATATGGCAATACATAAATAAAACATAAAGTAGTAGTAGTAGTAAATGTGGTTCATTTTCGGATGGCTTTTTTTTAACCCAGGAGTTGTCAGCACATTCCCAGTTTGGAGAAGAAGACAAGAGCAATGCAACAATGAACTGCTGTACTTTTAATATTTGGTTATTTAACTGTGTATGTGTGGTCCAGAGGGTTTTTTTCTCCACTAAATATTATTCTATGAAATGATAAAAGATTGCAAAAGAGACTCTGGGCTCTGTGCTTCATGACAAACTGTTCTGTTTGTAGATTTTATAGGATTTTGGCCTCAATGACTAAGAATCTCCACAGACTTGGTAAGAAATGGCTTTGTACTAAGGAGTACTAAGTTCTGAGGTTGTAAAAAATGGGAACAAAATAAAATGCAACCGAGTACCGTGCCTTTTATTTAACACACACTTTGCAAAATACTGCACCACTCAGACAGTTTCTCTACTCAGACTCTCTAGGACAGTAAAAGTTTATATTTTTTACATCTACATAACACAGATTTTATTTGCTAATGTGCATAATGAAATATAATTAAAAAAAACTATTATTCTAAATTGACTCTTCAGGGTTTTTTTTTTTCCATGTTATAATAAAAAAAGTAAAAACTGGACTCATTCTGATCATTTCAGCGCTTAAACCACCTGTCACTACGAAGCGGCCAGCACATTTATATATCTGTTAGCTTTGTTGCTAATAGCCATGCTAATTATTTATCCAGCAGAGGTTCTCCTGTCATGTCTGAACTCAAATCCTCCCAACTTTATTCAGCTGTAAACTTAAATAAGAGGAACAAGAGGCAGTAATGTCTGTAGAGCCCTGCAGTCCGTCACTGCTTACTGCTGCTAAAAGATACGGTGTTTGGCTTCGAGCTGACAGACTTAAGTGGGTGGGTCCAACAGGGCCTTAAAGTGACAAGTACTTAATTCAAGCGTTTTCTGCAAAGTAACAGCTCCTCAAAGCCATTGGTTAAAACCAGCTATAAAAAGATAAACAAATGGAATGGATTCAGTCACAACGAGTCACAAGCCAGCTTTCTCTGTGCTGGTCCCAAGCCCTGATATATTGAGAGGGTTGCATCAGGGAGGGTGTGGCCATTTATTTCTATTTACAATGAGTGATTCTATTCCTGACACAATTCAATACTTAGAAAAAGGCAGGCTTCTTTCTATGCAAAACCCCTTTTACAGACCAATGTGTTTACATACAAAATGAGGGGAGTATAGTAATCCCAGGCCTGATGGCAAAGTGATGGATTTCTGCATTGCACACAAGACGCGGAAAGGAAAAAGTACGATGTGAAAGTTGCTTTGGAAAATGTGTTCGTGAAACCTGAGAGCCTACAGAGAGGATAGTCATCTGGAAGCTTCGTTTACCTTTTCTCTCCATTTTAATTTGTGTAGCCCCGTGTGTATGTGTGTGTGAGAGTGTGTGTGTGTGTGTGTGTGTGGAAATGTGTGTTTTTGCTCCAGAGCCCAGTCGTGTGGCCCAATGCTTTCCATGTGTGCCAGAGGAAGTCCACAGTGTTTTGATGGGATGGATAGATCACCCGTGTGCAAGGCCTAAAGAGCTGCACCACTGACTAGAGCCCTCCTTCGCCACAAACCCAAATATCCAAACAAGAGAAAGTAAGCGAGAGATGCAATGTTTGGGACAATTTTCTATTTTTATCCTCTTCTGTAAAAATCAGATTGTGCTGAGAAGTACTTTTCATAGCAGCTGTACTTCTGCAGACTATTATGTGCTAATGTTTTAAATAGCAGAGCTGGATTGACTCCAAATGTTTCTTTGATCATTGAGACTATCACAGGAAAATTCCATGACAACAGCTGAGAGAGAAAAGAAAAAGGCTTTTTCCACATTGGACTTCATTTAGATATTACATTTCAAACGTCAGACTATCTGAACTCACTGTATGTGGCCATTTTTATTCACATCTGGTAGTTAAATCCATACATACACTTGTTTGATTGATAAAATGTGTGCTTTCCATGCTTTCCAACTCTTTATCATTAAGAGTTATACAGTACAAAGCTCACCACCATTATTACTGAAATGTGTAGCAATCTGTTCAGTTCCTGGTGTATGGTTTATGAATTAGGAATCAACATATATATGTAAACTTTCAGAAACTCCATCTACCAGGGTTGTTTGTAGACCAATAAAAGATGTGGTTAATGTAATCAATAGACAGACACAATTTTAAAGAGTAACTGACCCCCAACCTTTGAAAAATGCTAAAAAAAAGTGGGCTGAGTCCAGGCCAAGAGCAAGGGGAAGGATAGAGGGTGGGGCTGAGTGAGGGGCCGGGCCTGGACCTGTGACTGACAGCTGACTGGTCATTGTAATGGACACAGCAACAAAAGAGGACTGGGACAAGAGCACAAGAGCAAGGGAGGCAAAGGGGGCATGGAAACATAATAAAAACAATACATCAAAATGGTCTATTAGGAACTACTGAAGAAAAATAACCTCTGTTCAACCCTAGAAGGACAGCGCTCTCATGTTTTAAACCACAAAATGTGACACAATATAAATAGTTTGTAGTAAAATGTCAAAGCTAGGATAGCATAGTCAATGAGCTGGCAGTAGTACCACTAAATTTGTATAGCTTATAAGATAAAAAAGTGGCTTTAGGGATGAGATACCCTTAACAAATATATTAAATATACCCCACAGTTTTCATGACTTTGTATTGTAGGAGAAAGTTGGCTGTAAAAATTAACAACCGATCTGAACACATCAGAATTTTTCCCTTGTTCTTTCATACAGCTGTTTTTCTATTGTGATGTAAAATCCTTAATACGGTCAACACTGACATACTGTAGTTACCAGCTTACATACAATGCAGTGCTTCTCTCACAAGTAGTGTTTTGATGGAAAAACGCAACGTCACTGATATAGGAGGTCTCTCAGTGTGAGCCAGAGCAGACGCCTATTCACATCTTCACAGAAATCCAAACATATTCACACACGTCACAAACCGGGCCACCTGCAAATGTTTCTCAGTCTCTCAGGATGCATTTAGCTCATTCATGCTTCAGAAATAAAGCTATAGAATAATCATTCTGCCCCAATTAAGACCCTGGTCTGAAGGGGGGCTTTGTCATTTATAAGAATGGTAATGTTTGTTATATTGGATGACACATAAGCAACATCTGAAAAGTTCCTGTCTACACCAATGACACCAATAACACAATTCATTTGAGTGGTAGAATACTGTATGAAAATACTGCCATTCAAGTCACTAATGACGTATTCATGAGTACAGTGAGTTGCCTGCGACGATGGGGCCTTTTAAAGTGTCTCCTTCATCAGCTGCTTCAGACTAAACAAACAACAGCCATCTTGTCAATTTTGTGGTTTTAACATTAGGTTTTCCATGCTGTTGTAATTATATTCATCATCTTCTGATCCCTGGCTAATCCCCAAAGTCGTCCCTCGTACACACCCCAGTGAAAATGAAACCTGTGCTTCTGTCAAACCTCCATAGGCACTTTTCCTTAAACTGGTCCACATGCGGAAACAGTAGTGAGGTCGGTGCCGTGGCTCTGTGTGATGTGGAAGCTAACCATCTACTGTTTCAGAAAATAAACATGGCAGGATTGTCCCAGAGTAGCACACACTCACCAGCAGACGGACTCATAATATTTCACCCATTTGATGACAGCTGGAAGAGTTTTCCACAGTGATAACAGGAATGTTTTCACACCCTCTGGACACACAGCCTCCTTATTGTGGCTTATTGCACACTGAGAAGCGGCGTAGGGTTCATGGCTCATACGGAAAAGGCTAAGGCTCCTCTTCAGACCGGCGCTACCGTCACGCTGAGGGGTCGGGTATTAAGAAGGCCAGGCATCAGTGCGTTGTATGGAAATCAGAATTATCATTTGTAGTGTGGATCTGGAGATGTGAATCAGTATGCATATATACAAGTACTAAACATTGTTCACTGTGATGTTTATAGGAAATCATCACTCACAAGATACTAATGTATTGCTTTAACGCAGTGAATAGCATCTGTGTTTATGAATGTTTGTGCTCTTGTGAGGCAGAACTGTGCAGATTAGTTTAACACTGAGTTTAAAGAGCCAACAGTATACAGCTACTGCCAGGCTGAGTGATTTTTCTTACATCAATCAGCTATAACCTGCAGTATAAAGCCTTGCATGTCAAAGGATTGACACCAAAAGCAACAACATCTCTTTTATAGACTCAACTGAATCTCTTTGCAATAATAGCAACCTTTCCAAGTCACTGAGGGAGGTTGGAGAAGTGAGGGAGCTTCTTTTTTGCCTCAGTCTATTCCTCTAAAGTGATGTTTGCCAAACTTTTTCCTTGAAGCACCGCTGTTTGTGTCCAAGACAAACAAGACAAGACAAGCCCCCCATCCCTAACCCCTGCCCACACAAACACATCAGAACAATAAAACTTACAAACATTAATTTACAAAAAAAAAACAGAAGTTGTAGTTTTTTGTTCCTACTATTTCCTTGCTGGGTGGCAGGCTCCAGGTTGGGAAGCAGTACTTATTGTAGAGTGTCTCTTAGATCTTGTGCTGTGATTGGCAGTGACTTTGGCAATGTTGGTCCATTTCCATATTTGAGTTGAGAAGTTAAATCTATGCTTGGATCACTTGATTTGTGTCACACACGTGTAATGCTCAATCACACCCCCTTGTTGTCCTTGTCACTCATGATGTTTTTGTGATGAATTTGCCATCACAATTCAACATTCAACATTTTACATCCAACCACAGACATTAGCCTGAAGTAAGTCACTTGAACAGGTTTGTTTAAAAACATAGCCAACCACTGTCAAAGGATACCATACTTGTTTGAAAAACCTAGGTCATAGCAGGATTCTCTGCAATTCCCCTAAACACAGTATCTGTCACATGTTTGCCACTGACATCCTTTGTCCATTTGTCTGTGTCATCTTTCATCAACCTTGAAGTTTACTTAGGGTAGTAGACAAAATGCTCTGACAAGTTTAGACAGACAGAAGCATGTGGACTTTTGCATTTGAACTAGGAAGTGAGTTCCAAGTTCATGGAAGCCTGTGGATTCAGGAGGACGCATGTAAACACCTGGTGTGAATAAAATGGTTCTTTTGGCCACTTGCATGCAGTCTAATTTACCCTTTTTTGAATCCAGCTCACCCAAAGGAAACTGGGACATTAGGCTTGTTCTATCCTCTTGGCTTTAATCCTGTCTCAGTCTCTCGAAAGAATGTCTCATGTATTCTTTTAACTTCTGTTTCAGATCAATTTGTGATCCCCAGACTCAGGGATTGGAGTGCGTCCACAGATCAGAGTGTTTCTCTTTAAGCCACAGTGCCCTTGTTGCCACATCCAGACCCTGCAGATACAGTCCCCCTTGCTGACACTATAGACTCTGATTGATGATCCACAGAGCGCAGTCTGTCAGCTCCCTCTGCTCAGCCAGGCCTTTTATTTGACAAACTCACACATGCACACGTCTTCATACACAAGAGACTATTCAAGCTGCACAAGCATGATACCGGCATGGACATTCAACATTAGGGTGGGAAATCTGTGCATTTCCACTCTATACCTTAACTACTACTTCAAGGAATATCAGACAGGCTTTCATTCACCATTGAATGATACTATATAGAGCACACGCATAAGAATATACTGCAAGATTTCTTAATGTGTTGATTCCAAAATAGGCTGCATATGCATTTTGTTGTTGTAAGGTAAGCAGACCACATACATTCTTAATTGAGGAATTAGCTTTGACCACCAAAAATTGCAATGGACAGTGACATTATGGCAAATGAGAACCAAATGACAATATGATTAATTTTAGTGACTGGATTTACATGAGGAAATGGCTCAATATTTAGCTGTGTTATTTATGGGAGTAATGCTAAAAAAAAAAAAAAAAGTAAGATCAACAAGGTAAAACTCAGGGATTTCTTATGTTAGGCTTGACAAATAGTGACGGAACTATGACAGCTCATAATGATTTGCCAATCCAGCAAAAGTCTACTTTGAAAAGTTAATCAGCCAGTGGAACTAACTACCAGATCTGTGTACTATTGCTTTATATATATGTATATATTTTTAGCTTTACGGCTTTATTAAACAGGACAGTGAAGTCAATCAGGAAATCATGAGGGAGAGAGCATGGAGAGATAATAGGGAAATCGTCTGGATTCAAACCGTAGCTCTGTACGTGTCACATGCTCTACCAACTGAGCTACACCACACCGCATCAAAAACGTCATATTTATAGGTTTGTTTGCTTTTCAAACTGAATAGGAGCGACCAATACTGATAATACTGATAATATTATAAAGGGGCCTATAATATGCTGTTCCCTCATCAAAAAGTTGTGTTTTGTTTAATTCACACTTGTTGGAGTAATCCTCTATACTCTGGCATTGCCGTTCTAAGGTCTCAAAATTTCCACAAGCCCCCACCTCTCCCACAAACCTCTGCCCACTCCAGGAAGCACTGACCAATTGACAAACCCTCTACATCCAGTCTGCTCCAGTCTATTTCCACTGATTCCTCACAGCTATTTTTCATTTTGTAGTAAAATGGCACCATAAAAAAAGTTTAAGGAAGTGAAGTGCTCTTTTTCTATGAGACTGCCATAGCTATGCAGTCTGTTACCCTCTGCTGCTCTCTTCACCTGTTTCTTTATGACATCAGTACAAAAACATTTAAAAACAACAAATAATATTTATCTGTTGTCCAAGCAACTAAAATTGGTTTAACAATATGAATAAAAACTGGGTGCATGGAGCGGTTAGCATTCTCGCCTCCCAGCAAGGAGGTCGTGGGTTCGAGCCCTGGGCCGACCAGCACACCATCACACAAACTCTCTGGGTGGAGTCTGCATGTCCTCCCCGTGTTACCGTGGGTTCTCTCCGGGTACTCCGGCTTCCTCCCACCGGCCATAGACATGCATGTGTTAGGTGAATTGGTGACTCTAAAAAATTGCCCCTAGTGAATGAATGTGAGAGTGAATGGTTGTCTGTCTGTGTTCGTCTCTGTGTCAGCCCTGTGACAAGCTGGCCCCTGTCCAGGGAGTACCCCGCCTAAGGCCCAAAGTTACTGGGATAGGCTCCAGTCTAACCTCCTAACGGGAATAAGCGGTAGAAAATGAATGAATATGAATAAAAACATAGTATAACCCCTCTGAGTGTCAAGTTTGAGAAGAAATGATTTTGCATTAAACTTGGGGCATTTGAGAGGAGGATGACAAGCTAGAGGGATTTTTTTTTACAAAAATTCCCTTCTACATCCTGCATAGCATGCTTTTAATAGAAATTCAAATGTGTTCGCGCTGTTATCTCCTCACAAAGAAACCGTTTGAGGAGAGGCCAACACTTGGGATCAAATGCAGCACTCCTCTCCCCAGAGGGGGTGCAGGAAGGCGGCCATCTTGAAGCCGGACCCCTGGGCCTCAGCCAGATTCCTGTGCAGCTCCTGTCCCTGCAGGTGAGGCAGGTGGGAGCTGACTGACTTCATTACATCTCAGCAGATGGAGAGGGGAACCATTAGCACATTAAGTGACAGCTGAGAGAGCAAGGACAGGGGAGGCCCAAAGGAATGCACAGAGGTAACACACATAAAGGTCATCCACTGTCTAAGCATTTACTCACTGCTAATCTTCCAGTTGTTTACAGTGGACAAGCACTATATCTGCACAATGGGCATCAGTAATCATATAAATGTAGATAGTCTGTAGAAAAATTATTTTGCAAAGGTGAATGAGGCTGAAGTGCAGGCAGGTTTGAGCCGGAGATAACTTGAGATAACTGTCTGTCAGTATCTTGGTACAGTATCTTGGTAGGAGGTAAGATGCTCTATTGACTGCTGTCACTAACTATACTGGTCTAACATTTAGAGCTATCTTGCTAACAATCAACACTGGCCCTATCTCACAATGGTAACACAGTGTTTTAAATGTTATCTGAATCTGCCCATTACCAACCAACAAACAAATGAACCAATGTCGGCAAAACATACCATTCACCTAGCAGAGGAAAAAAATAACTTTTATTTTGTAAACAAGTTAGTCCCAATAAAATATGCAAGGATGAAACTCAATCTCAAATATACTGTAGATGTTTCTGGTGTGTAGTTGTGCAGGAGCCATGAAGAGCTTTTTCATAAACTGTTTTACATAGAGCAGCAGGTGTTTCTGTTAGCGGTGGGGCTCGATAATAAAGTTGAATTAATTAGAAGTTTTGTATTTAATGTATTTAATAAATTAATGCAGGGGAGTTCAGACACCTAATCCAAGCATTCTCTGCAAAGACAAAGTACATATACAGTGGGGCAAAAAAGTATTTAGTCAGCCTCCAAATGTGCAAGTTCTCCCACTTAAAAAGATGAGAGAGGCCTGTAATTTTCATCATAGGTATACCTCAACTATGAGAGACAACATGAGAAAGAAAAATCCAGAAAATCACATTGTCTGATTTTTAAAGAATTTATTTGCAAATTATGGTGGAAAATAAGTATTTGGTCACCTACAAACAAGCAAGATTTGTGTCTCTCACAGAGCTGTAACTTCTTCTGTAAGAGGCTCCTCTGTCCTCCACTCGTTACCTGTATTAACGGCACCTGTTTGAACTGGTTATCTATATAAAAGACACCTGTCCACAACCTCAAACAGTCCCACTCCAAACTCCACTATGGCCAAGACCAAAGAGCTGTCAAAGGACACCACAAACAAAATTGTAGACCTGCACCAGGCTGGGAAGACTGAATCTGCAATAGGTAAGCAGCTTGGTGTGAAGAAATCAACTGTGGGAGCAATTATTAGGAAATGGAAGACATACAAGACCACTGATAATCTCCCTCGATCTGGGGCTCCCCGCAAGATCTCACCCCGTGGGGTCAAAATGATCACAAGAACGGTGAGCAAAAATCCCAGAACCACACGGGGGGACCTAGTGAATGACCTGCAGAGAGCTGGGACCAAAGTAACAAAGGCTACCATCAGTAACACACTACGCCGCCAGGGACTCAAATCCTGCAGTGCCAGATGTGTCCCCCTGCTAAAGCCAGTACATGTGCAGGCCCGTCTGAACTTTGCTAGAGAGCATTTGGATGATCCAGAAGAGGATTGGGAGAATGTCATATGGTCAGATGAAACCAAAATAGAACTTTTTGGTAAAAACTCTACTCGTCGTGTTTGGAGGAGAAAGAATGCTGAGTTGCATCCAAAGAACACCATACCTACTGTAAAGCATGGGGGTGGGAACATCATGCTTTGGGGCTGTTTTTCAGCAAAGGGACCAGGACAACTGATCCGTGTAAAGGAAAGAATGAATGGGGCCATGTATCGTCAGATTTTGAGTGAAAACCTCCTTCCATCAGCAAGGGCATTGAAGATGAAACGTGGCTGGGTCTTTCAGCATGACAATCCCAAACACACTGCCCGGGTAACGAAGGAGTGGCTTCGTAAGAAGCATTTCAAGGTCCTGGAGTGGCCTAGCCAGTCTCCAGATCTCAACCCCATAGAGAATCTTTGGAGGGAGTTGAAAGTCCGTGTTTCCCAGCGACAGCCCCAAAACATCACTGCTCTAGAGGAGATCTGCGTGGAGGAATGGGCCAAAATACCAGCAACAGTTTGTGAAAACCTTGTGAAGACTTACAGAAAACGTTTGACCTCTGTCATTGCCAACAAAGGGTATATAACAAAGTATTGAGATGAACTTTTGTTATTGACCAAATACTTATTTTCCACCATAATTTGCAAATAAATTCTTTAAAAATCAGACAATGTGATTTTCTTTTATGTTGTCTCTCATAGTTGAGGTATACCTATGATGAAAATTACAGGCCTCTCTCATCTTTTTAAGTGGGAGAACTTGCACAATTGGTGGCTGACTAAATACTTTTTTGCCCCACTGTACATTGTTATATAAGTAATACAATGTGAAATACTAATGCAAAGGTGTTTAAAATTATTTCCAAAAGCCTAAAAAAGCATATTTAAGAGAGGACTGTCACCTAATCAACAGATTGTAATCTCAACCTTTCAGTACCCATGTCACACTGTGGGCACTACAACAGAGATTTGACAAAAGCTGGGCAATGTGGAATGCCTGTATGGCTACTTCATATAATTTTTGTAATTTGAATCACCTTTCCAAACTTTATCGGCCCGTAGCACAGTGCTCCAGAATTCACTTGCACCAGACTTTACTCTTGTGGCATTTCTGAAATATTCGGCCCATAAAGATTGAGGTAATTTACGACTGGCGCTCAGTTATTGCAGTTCATTCAGGGCCTCATCACTTCAGATTGTGTCACTTTGGTGCACTGACACAGCCCAGTAAAGACCTTATAGTGCCATTAAATGCATGGTCTGAGCCGGGACAGGTTTGCCACATCCCATTAAACTCACTTTGAGGGGAACTACTTTAATGAGGTCATGCATCTCCAACCCCATTTTGTTTTCATTTAAAAAACTTTCACTGCTGTATACAAGTCATCAATCACGTCCCCGCTCTCGTCCTTGGGCCAAAACTCGGATGGAGCCACGCACACATGCACTTCCGTCAACCCAACCATATGTGTACACTCACATCACTGAGACAGTTTACTTTAATCCATTCTGCGGCATTCTGTCCCACATCTGTGAAGCCAAATGTGTTGAAACTCAAACACTGATAAAGGCTCCTTATTCTCTTCTAAGACATGCAATTCCAATGTTGCCCAAAGTACTCATTGACAGTGGTCTAATCATTGAGTACTTTGGTTGTTTTTTCACACCAGATGCCCTTCCTGATGCAATGCTCTCTGTTTAGCCTTGGGACTGGCAAATGGGTAGAGGAACAAATCAATTCAGTAAAAGACAGGTATAGACTGTAGTAACCAGTTAAAGTACTGCTATTTGAATAGGCCCTATGGAATTTACATGGAGAACTATATAGAGTAAAAAAAATACTATAATATAATATAATAATAATATAGTAGTAGTAGTTGTTGTAGTAGTTACAGCAGTGGAGTTGACAGGAGGGTAACCAGGATATTTGTCCTGAGCCTCAGAGTCATGGGGGGGCTCAAAATTAGGCCCTGCTACAGTTCAATTACATAAAGGGGGGCCTCCACTCAGGGCGTTTTGACCGGGGCCCCATCAAGTCTATCAGTGGCCCTGTGTAAAAGTAATGGTAGAGGATGGAGTAGCTGTAAAATAAGTAAAATGTAAAAGCAGTAATGCAGAAGAAGTAGCAGTATTGATGGTATAGCAGTAGTAGTAATGCCTTAATTGCAATTGGAACAGTGATACAGGCCCTTACAGTAGTAATCAATGGTAGTATTCAAACCATAGTAGTAGTACCAGCAGTAATGGTAGTAGTAGAGGTGTAGTAGGAATAAGTGATACTAGTGGTAATAGAAAGAGGTTTTACGGCCATGTGTTATTCAAAAGATGCTATTACATACACTGGCATAAAAAGGGTGAAAGATTTATGCAAAAAAAGAAAAAAAATATTAATTTCTATGATGTTTTGTGACAGGAGCAACATATCACATTTAGTTAGAGAGTGTAAAAATTAAGTTATATTAGATTTGTGTTCAGAATATCAACAAATAAAGAATAAAAATAAAATTTGAAAAGGACACTTTTGTCCTCATTGGGGAACAAAGTTAAAGCCTTTGTAATCACTTTTGTTGAATCCAATCATTTCACTCAAGGCTCCAACAATAATTCTCAAACACAGCTGAAGATACATACTGACTAATACATCAGTTAAATAGAATTTTAATAACAATATTGATTTTTAATGTACTTGTTTCTTCGGGTTTGGGATTGTCAGCCAAAAATCACATCAGCAGCCGTTCCTACTAATTTACGACCAATGAATAACTAACTGCACGTCTCCAAACATGAGCTGAGACATTCACTCTTTCCAGTCTTTTTTTTTTTTTTTTTTTTACTGAAGACCACAAAAACAAGAAATCTGTAACACTACTGGGAGTTACAAATATTAAAATAGGAAGAAACCTCTGCTTGTTAATGACGGCTGTAAATTGAAGTCTAGTGTGGTTGGATCTGGCAACCCGCTCGGCCCTGTTGAGTACATGGAAAACAATGAGATAAGTGCAGACTTGAGCAGTCTGAGGGAACCGTGAGTGAGGAGTCTGTCAGGCCATTTTAAGCCCCGTGCATCAGTCATACTAAGCATTCTGTCCGCCTTCAGCAACGAGCTCCTCACTGCCATCCATTCTGGGACATCAATGGGACTTAACCACTTAATGCAGCGTCTAAGAAAGGCACTTTTATCATTATTTTCCTTGCTATTTGAAGTAGAAGCGGTATTTACAATTTTAAGTCCGGCTTTAGGGCATGTTTTTGCTGCTTTTGTAGTGTTTAAACTGGATGTTTTTTAAGGTGGTACTCAGTGTGAGAAGAATGAAAACTACTACCCTAAAGGAAAGAGTAGTAGTAGCAGTTGTAGAAGTACTTGTTGGAATAGTTGTAAAATAAGTACAAGTAATAATGCTAGAAGTCTTAATAGTACTGGTTACTGGTTACTGGTTACTACACACACTTGGTTGTAGTGGTAATCAGTAGCAGTATTAGTACCGGTATTTGTAGTAGTAGTCAATAGCGGTAGTAGTATTTGTAGTAGTTTGTGGTAGATAATATTAATACTGGTAGAAGTAATAGCAGTAGTGGCAGTAAATAGATGATGTACTGATGGTAGCAGGCTTTTGACACAATACTTTGCTATACCTAAAGTATTTTTTTGACTCCTTTCTTTACCTGAGTAACAATAATTTTACTGAACAAAAATTGTCAAACAATGTAGTATCAGCAGTAATATGTGGGTTATTCAGAGTAGTAGTAGTTGTAGTAGTAGTAGTAGCAGTAGTAGCAGTAATAGTGTTAGTTGATGTAGTACTAATAGTAGAAGTGCTTTTGATCTGATTGTCAGATTAAGGTCAACAAATGTGACACAGCTTTCCAGTCTCCAAACCCTAGTTGTAAAAGTAGCAGTGGATGGAACAGCAGTAGTAGTAGTATTGGTAGTAGTAGACGTAGTAGTGGTGCTGGTAGTAGATGTAGAATTAATAGTAGAAGTGGTAGTGCCATGATAATCTGCGGAAAGTAAACAAATGTGGTACAGCTTCTCAATCCCACAACCATAGTAGAAACAGTGGTGGTGGATGGAGTATTAACAGTAGTAGTAATAGCAGTAGTAGGAGTAGTAGCAGTAGTAGTAGTAGTAGATGAAGTTGTAATAGTAATAGCAGAAGTGGTAGTGGTCTGATCATCTGCTTAAAGTCAACAAATGCGCCACAGCTTTCCAGTCCCAGAACCCTTCGATTGCAGTGGCCTGTGCAGTGCTTCAGAGTTGGAAGACGTCCCAGTTGCATTAAGTTCAACATTTATAACCGCAGAGAAAATACTCCAAGACAAGCTCCATGCTTTCGCTGTTGTATCAAAGAAAAATTGGCGAGATTTAAGGCATAACTTCCAATTAAATTATAAATTCTGCACTTCGCAAAAGCAGCCTGGGTTACATCAAGCCTCTGGCACCAATGTTTGTATGTATTATAGTCACTGATCTCACCACTGTTCTCCGCTCGCTGCCCATCGCCGCTGTTGTTTGGAAAAGAAGTGAGCTATGGCTAACGTGAGGTGGAAGTCCAGAATGGGGGCGCGGGGGTAATTTTTGGGCCAAAACCTATGATGTGCTACTTCAGCCGCGGATCATAAATATTTGTCCGTGTTTTCATTTCACAAAAGAAAAGCTGTTTTTTAGTTCTTCAGTCACGGCCTCTTTTACAAAAACATTCACTCCATCAAAAGATATATAGACCTTTCCAAAAGGGCTGTCATCAAAAAGCTGAGGTATTCCCCATTCATTTATATGAGACATATGTAAAAACACTAGATTAGATTTTGAAAGGGTTGTTATTAGATGTATGTTAACAGAGTAAATATAAGATAGAGATAGATTGCAGCTGTCCAGTGAGCTGCTAATCATTTTTTTTTTTTTTGTCTATCTCCATTTGGATCTCTGGGGTTGCCAAAGATAATCATCTGCCTCGAAGTGTGCAGTGACTTGCATATTCATTTGGCAAAGATTTTATGCCAGATGCCCTTCCTGACACAAGCCTATACATTTATCTGAGCTTGGGGATAGCATAAAGATTATATCCTGGCTTGTGATGTTTTAAAGGTGTTAAAACAAAAGCGCTCATCATAAGTTTAGAGTAACAAAAAAGCTGTTTAGGTTGCCCTCAAACAGTCAGTTAGTAAAACGGCTGGGAGAAGCAATACATGCACACGTTAGGCAGTAATTATTTAGGCAAGTACAGTTTAATAACCTTTTGGATTTGTTTTGTATTGTATGATGTATTGATTCTACTTGCTCAGATGTTTGATCAGGTTTTGTCGCTTTTAAGTAACAAAAAATTAGTAAAATAGTAAAGATAGCACAATGGATACTTTAGCCGTATGTGTATGTCTTCAATAGTGTCTGGTGTCCCAAAATGTTCTAATGTTTTAATGGCGCTGACATTAGTCTTTAGCTCTCACGGGACAATATACTGTATCGATTCTAAACAAAAATTTAAGCCAGTTGCTAATGGAATCTACCTATGCACTTAGAGCACACACGTGAAGTCAGATTGTTGCCACTGACAATTTTATGCTGATTTTTAATATACTTTTGAACACTGAAAATGTACTTTGTACTCATTTACATCTGTAGCTTACATGTTTGTATGTGTATAGAGCACCTAGCCACTAGCTAATGTTCTCAACCCGCTCACTGAGAGCACGCACAGTTGATTTGCTATTTGTTAAAACCATCTTGTTTATGCAGAATTTTCAGTACCTTTTACACTTTCATTCAGTCTTACAATGCACCCACCACCCATTCTATTTCCACGTGGTAAGATGTTATATATATTCATTTTAAACATTCCTATTTTTTTTTCATTTTGAACGTCTAGAAGGCCGTAATTGGGTCCTTGGGGTTTTCATTATCAGGTTTTAAATGAACAGTACATTTAGTTAGTTTTTATGTACTAGTTCATGCTGCTCTCCAACCCAGTCTTAAAGTGCTAATTGGGTGCTAACAGTGTTCCTTGATTGTTGCCGCAGTAAACCTCCTCATAAACGTCACATAGCTGAATGGTTTATATCTGTTCGCAAGTGGCCTACCTTTGCAGTGTCATGGTTACAGAGTAATAAAGGCCCCTATAGAAAACATTACATTTTTCTTGTTATTGAAGCAGTAAAACAATGTCTTATTATTATTACCACTGATTTAATGCAGTTGAGCTTTTGTGTCCAGAGGCAGATGTCTTGTTCTCGAACCACTTACTCAATGCTATGTTTAGACATCTACAAGACCGTTGTGTGTGTCTGACTGCCAAGAGAAAACTGTTGTTAGAATATTGTTACACTGTTTATCGATGGGAAGAGTGGTTTCCGACCCAAAAAATTCAGAAGTGTGTCATAAAGAAAGAGTTTATATGGAACTGGGGGCAGAAACTTAAGTTCTGTACCTGGATTGTGTTACTATTCACTATGCACAAAGTGATTTTCATAGTTCATAAAGGCAGAGTCATATATGGAGTCACTGCCCTTTACAGCTTCCAGTTTTTAATGAAATTGCAAGAGTTATACTGTTACTCCTCTTATAAAACAGGCAGAGAAAGTAGAGGGTGGAAAATGTCAAGGATATTGTTGAAAATTTGATAGCCAGCAGCTCCTATTAAAAAGACAGCAGAACTACCAAAAGGTCATGCACTGAAAATATGGAAAGAGTTGGAAAAAGGAAAAACAATAGTTCTGGATCTGCCGTGCATGTAACAAAGAGGTCCCAGTTTAAATGAGTTATTCCTGAGGCAGGTTTCCACAATGGCAAGGAACGGGTTAGAGTTAGGAAGTGCAGGAGAAATTAAAATCATTCATGTTCCACAAGTTGTGTCATTATATGAGGTATAAATCAATTTTGAAGTGAACTTTTAAAAAAATGGAATTGAGGGTAACCAAAATAACAATGTAGCTTTGCAAATTGTGAGAATGAAAGTATAACCATCCATAACCGGCTGCAACTGTTGCTTTTGGTTCATCCCCAGTTTTGTAAGCTTCAAAATTAGGAAGCTGTACAGATTTCCTACATTGTAGCAATTTACTCTTTAATGTGATACTCTTTAATGTGTTTATCAGTTTAAGTATAGACAGCAAATGCCATGTGTTTTATTTAGTGGTGGGAGGTGATTAAAACAATAAATCTAAATTATTATTAAAGGCTTTGTAATGATCATAATTGCATTTTTTCATCAAATAGAAATATTTATATGTCCGAAATACAATATAGGAGCTTATTGGTATGTTCTGGTTCGTTTTAACTCTGTGGTCAAACGGGGCAATATTGAGAGCCAATCAGCTGTGAGAATAGTCTGAGATGTGATGAGTGGTACCTTGAAAAAGCCTGTTTAAATGTCATGAAGTGAAAGAAAAGGAGTGAAGATGGGGAAACCGCACATTTACCTGTAGTGTATCATATAGGCACATTCGTATATGCAACTGGCTCAAGCTGAAATACACCCACATTTGGTGTTTTGGCCTGTGTTGATGTCCAGACCTGGTTACCATGTGCTAAAATCTAGGTCACTGAAAAAGTGTGTAATTTTTTAAGCATACATTTTTCTATAAATAAATAATTGTAATTAATGCGTTAAAGTCCCAGCCCTAGTTTTAAAGTGTAAAACTTCAAAAAGACATTTTCAAATGGTGGGGTTAATTTAACACACAAAGTAAGGTTTCAGTTCAAGGCCATCATCAGGCATTGTGAGTCACACTGCACCTGTTGCTAGAAACAGATGAGTTTTTTTTCCTTTTTTTTTTTTAACAAGAGTGTGATATAAAGCCATCTGATGTTAGAAAATATTGTCTTTATTTTGTTGAAAAAAGTACAATTTGTCTTTCCTTCTGACTTTTTCCATTTGGGGTCACCACTTCAAACCATTTGCATACAACAGTGTGGTCATTAGTATATTAATTATGCTGAATGCCCTTTCTGCAACCATCTCTCTCTATCCAGGCTTGGGACTGGCTTGGGACTGGCTTGGGACCCCCCATGGTTGAAATCAGGGAAAAACTACAACT
This sequence comes from Bostrychus sinensis, assembly GCA_020698575.1. Classification (NCBI taxonomy): domain Eukaryota; kingdom Metazoa; phylum Chordata; class Actinopteri; order Gobiiformes; family Eleotridae; genus Bostrychus; species Bostrychus sinensis. The sequence goes on along the minus strand of CM036251.1, from coordinate 27,389,383 downwards.
TTCTGCATTATTTTCTCAATACCTATTACTATAAATTACTATTATTATTATTACTCACAAGAACAAGACAAGCTTCTCACTCTATTGTCATTCCACCCTTTAACCATACCACATAACTGGAACTAAAAGGTAAAGGTTAGCAAAGCAATGTGATGCGGTGTGCTTATTTGGGATTGGTAGCCCTTTAGGAAATGGAAAGGCCTTCAAAAGTTTACCATTCTGATCCAACAACTTCAGCAAAAACAAGTTCTGAAGTCTTGCGGATAGTACTGGGTGGTAGGAGCCGGCCTGACCAGCGCACTGACATTCCCAGTAACCATCACCAGTATGGAAGCAATCAGCTGTGGTGCTGCATGGGAGAAAATGAATGTGAAGGAAAAATCATCCCACAAAGACAAACCCCTCCCCCACACACGGCGCCTTGTGTTTTTTTCCCCCAAGTCTTCATCAAATCAATGGTGCTGATTGTTCATGTATGCAGGCAAACAAACTAACATGGGTTTTTGGTGAATCAACATCGAGGTATAGGGAGTTCAAGAGTTGGCAAGACTAATACTACAAAAAACATCCTTTTTGCTTTCTCTGATGCCATGAGGAGAGCTCTGATTTTTTTGTAGCCTGGCCAAACAACTTAACTCTTTGATTAAACCACCTCTTTATGCAATTAGAAAGACATACTACCAATCAGAAAACAAGGGACAGAACAGAAGGCCCTAAACTGGAGCTCTATCTCGCAGTAGAACAGAATCCTTTGAAAACTTGTGAGTCCAAACAGTGTTCTGCATGCAGATCAAAAATACAATTCTTCATTGGTCGTATACTGACGCTTCCAGAAAATGTCATCCAAATTCCACGTACTGTGACTGGAGTAGATCAAGGGAGTTGTCTTGGAAGCGTCGCACCTAAAGTCACAAGGCAAACCGCTTAACCTCCTGCACCCCTCCTTCCAAACTCAATCAATTTGAATTATCAAACAGACTAACAAATAAACCAACCAACAAAGCACTGCAAAAACACCGCCCGATTTTTGGTTTGGAATGGTCATTCCATGATTTTAATAGAGGGTGACTTGAATGGGAGAAGTTCCATATCCACTTCACTTGGCTGAGAAAGTGAATGGGTCTTGCTGACCTGGATACAATTTTCCAAGGGGTGTCTAAACTTTTTTCTCTGAAGGCCAGTTACTGAAAAATTTTGCTTCACCATAAAAGAAAGTCCCTTTCAGACGTCTCGACACTGAATCATTCACATGGAAACTTTGGTATTGGTTTTACTTTGGATGCCCTTGCACAATAACACATTTTTCCAGGCTTGGGACATGACACATAGTATGGCTGATTGTTTGGGATTGATTTATGATTGTTTCCTAGAAGGTTGGATTATAGGGTCACTTTTCACTGCAGACACTCACTAAGGATTTTCGTGGAGGGTGACTTAAATGGGAGAGGGTCCAGACCCACTTCACTTGGCTAAGAACGTGAATGGGTCTGTCTGGCCTGGCTACAATTTTCCTACTCACAAGGAAGCTGATATTCAACACCTATCATTTGCACTGTTGACAATTTCAAAGTCCAAAAGCCTTTTAGGATAATTTATGTTTTACTGGCTCTGTAAACTAGCCTGGTACTGCTGAAGTCTTTTCAAGTTCATGTGTTGAAAGCTTTCATCTGAGTGAGAAAAGTCTGCTTTAAAGCCATCAAAAACCCAAATCTGCTAACGTTTACATTGAGCACTGGCACTGGTCCTTCAAACACGATTTTGGCCACTTCCATACCCATCCATTAGCTACCGAGGAGCCGTCCACGCCAAGCGGCACATGGTAAACCACGTGCCAACAGCGTGCACAATAATGAGGATCCCATAATCATTATCCCTACAGACAGGGATCAGCGTGCCGTGGCATTTTAAGGCTTTACCAACTGTGTGTACATTCTGCAGGCTGAATGAGTGCTTCTGTGCTGTTTCCACTGTGCATAAAGAAGTGAACATAAACACAAGAGACTCGGCGGATAGTGTGGCTCTGCTATTTGTCTCACTTTAATAACCCACTAGAAAGGCAGCCACAGCTCCAGCGAGATGTTTTTTCGAAAACCAGCAACTTAGACCACACTGATGTAACGGTTTAAGAGCAGGATTTGTGCTGAATTGTGAATTTGAACTGGAATAATAGTATCACTGGTTTGAAGATGTGAACAACGCACCCTTGTTTTTAATGACCGCCCTTTTAAAAACATGCAATCAGAAAGTCATTTACCCTGTTCTATTTGTTGCAATGGGGCGCCAAAAAACATTCAGTAATAAGCAAATAAAGAGAGGAGTTTATTTTTCAATCATTTGTGCTCATAAATGTGAAATACAGCCTAATGTTAAGCACATGCGCTCTCATTTAATGATCACAAGTTCATTGGTTCGCTGCCTGATAGTTTTCAGTCAAAATCCTCAACTTTCTCTCCCAGTCTTTTTCTTACTCACAATTAGCTATAACTCTTTTACAAGTCCAAGGTCTGTGTCAGAAAAGATCAAATGTCCCAATTAACTAAGGTAATGATTCTAAAACTTTGTTACTTTGTTACCAGTGAAAAAATGTACTAAGGGCCAGATTCATCAAAGGTTTGTGTCCATGCTAAATGAATAAGATGTGCTAAAAGTGGAGGAAATTCAGGTACATCTGAGGTACACTGAGGTTCATCTGTCATAGGTGCTAAATGAGCGCAGTGCAGATTTTGCTCTGGTGACTAAATGATATGGGATATTTTTACCAGAATGTGCAAAATTCAAGCCGATGGGCGGTTGAAAATAAGGCAAAACATTTTAAAAGAGCTCATTAGCAAAAAAACATAAAAAATTGGTTGATTTGAAGACAGAGGCAGCAAAGAGACAAACATTACTTGCAACCCTTTTTCCTTTAGTTTCTCTTGTATTCCACTGAATTGCTGTCTTTAAAACGGTGCTTCCATGAGTCTGTTCCATGTCCTTTTAAAATCCTCACAGTGGAGACTGGGGAGTCTTTAAACACATGATGACACTGTTGCACAGTTAGTCCACTTGTTTTTTTTATCATGTTGTCTCCTGAATGCTAGCTGGCACTATTTTTAATCTGCACTTGCAATTTAGCACCCGTCTTAGTAACACCACCACCAAGTGTGAGTGAGGAGTGGATGAATATTGCACCAAATTATAAATAAAAATTTGAGTGTCTAGAAAAGCTCTATATAAGAATAATGCATTATTATTATTATTATTATTATTATTATTATTATTATTATTATTATTATTATTAAATCTGGCCCAAAATGCAGCCCTTATTATCACTAGCCTTCCTATATAAGGCTACTATAATTTAGTATCATGGCTGACTAGACTGATTCTCCTTGTCAGCAGCAGAGCTTGATCCTGGGTCATACCTGGTTTATGCCACACTTCTCATAGAGACATGGGACAGTGCCTAGAGTGGTCTACAACAATTTTTCCCAACCAGGGGTACGGGGACCCCTAGAGATACATGAGCACTTTGCAAGGGGTACTTGGAATTATTTCATAATATATTTCCAAGATAAAAATAATTTGCAATCTTTTTAATACTGAACTATTGAAACTGATGAATGACAAGCTCGAGTGTTAAAATGGAAAGAAAAATGCAAAAGTATATTATATTTTGTTACTTTTTTTTAGGTTTAATAGCTTATTACATATTTCCTTTTGAATTTGAGTTTCACTGAAAATGTAGGAGAATTTGCATTTACAATAAATTGGGTATTTTTTTTTTTTATTACAATTTTCAGGAATTAGTAAGGGGGTACTCATGATATGACAAAAAAAAAAAAAAAAAAAAAAAAAAAAAAACTGGGGGTACATGATAAAAAATGTTGGGAACCACTGGTCACACACCAACATTCAACTATTGGTTCGCCTATAATACAGAGACAGGGTCTTTCAAGCTCAAAAGCGAAAAGGAAAATATGAAATGTGCACAAATAATGGAGGTATTTCCTGAATGCGAGTTGTACTTTTTGAAAACAAAAGAAGGAAAGGTGCAGTTGGAGGTGAGGGGTAAGGATTGGAGTTTTGGGTTATGCAGCTTTAAGTTACAGTCAAACCTCACCCACAGTCATAGGGGATGTCAAACTCTCATATGTACAAAAACAAACTGCTAAAATTGTTTTCATTATACATGCAGTATCAGGTAGCAGTACATAAACAACAGAGTGGCTGTAACAACACTAGGAACATATAGCAGCTCTGTGGGTTAGTTAAATATCTTTAGCAGACATTTGTGGCCTGTTCCCCAGTGCTTCTGCCCCCCCCACACACACACCCACACACACACACATACCCACACCGACCACCTCCACTGCCTGAAACGCTTCAGACCGCAGCCCATCAAACTGGAGCCCATCGCCCCGTGTGACAGTGGGGAGATGAGGGGAGAGTGAGGAGTGTCCTGACTGCAGCCGGCTCCTTTCAAGGCTTCCACCACTGTCTATTATTTCCCTGATGGCCATTTAGCAGAGGCCCATCCATCACACCCTGACAGCCTGTGTCTCACTCGAACCTCTCTGGCCCGATATGAAATAATATTTTGGAGAAGTCGAGTCTGTCACCGTAATGGACAGCTCTCCCCACTGGGCGTCCCACAAGTAAAGACGGAGAGGCTTGTCACTCACGTAAATGATCAGTGTGCACAAATGGGTGGCTTTGTGTAGTTTAGAAAGATATAGATGCTTTAAGTGTTTGTAGGTGGCGAGCACGTTGGGACCTCAATGGATTAAATGAACAAATTAGCATTAGCAACAAGCCACAAGGGGTTACAAGCAAGTGTTCTCTTGTGAGGTAACAACTGTTGGTTAATGCCCCTGACAAACTATATGTATTTATTGTCAGTGCCTGGGTAGGGAAAATAAGTGATTAGCTTAATGTTTAGCTGGTACCACTAAGCTAAAGGCAGTATGTTAAAAGTCAATAACTTTAGTATGTAAGCTGGACATATAGTTACAGAACCCTGGCAGGCCTCAGCAGTCTGCCAATGTACATTCTGAATAACAACAAAGACAAGTGCTATTTTACTACATTAAAGATCATATATTATGCTTTTTTCAGTTATTTTGATATAGTTTTGGACACCTTTGCATTAGTATTCCATGTTTTATAACTACAAATAATGTAAATGTATGGAAAACGTCTTCTTTTGGGGAGCTGTTACTTTGACTTTGCAGAGATTAGGTGTCTGTCGCCCCCTGATGGCAATGCTGGTGGGGAATGGGCAGAGCAACATGATGCTAACAGATAGATACAAGAGTTGACTGCTTCGTAGTAACATCATTTTCAGGGTGCATTCACACCTGCCTCGTTTGGTTCAATTTAAGTGGACAAGAGTTTGTTTCCCGCGTTAGTCCGGACCAAATGTGTGCAAATGCGAATACACTCATGCGAACTCAGGTCCAGACTTAACAAGTGGACCAAGATGCATCTGAAGAGGTGGTCTCTGTCTGCTTCCAAACGGACTCTGATACAGTTCACTTATGGAGTGAATATGAACTGGCCCTGATCCGGCCCAACTACCAACATCACCAACCTTTTTGGAGTTAACAAGGTAAAGCCATGTGCAGTGGACAAACTTGGAACAATGAGGAGATACAGTACCTCTTATATATATTATTATTTATTATAATATTTGCACTTAATAGTCTACCTGTTCTGTTATTTTCTGCTCAGCACCGCTGCTGCTAGCATGTTGTGGGTTAGGGCACACAGAGCACGTCTTCTCACCTGCAGCAGGCTTGCTGCCCGCTTTCCCCATTGAAAATAGCAAGTAGAGTGTGGGGAAACTGACTTCAAATTAGCAGCTCTTGACATTCAAAATCATTTTTACAGATTTGTAGCTGTAAAAACAGAATAAATATCCCGGTAACAAGTGCAGCACGCAAGTCCTCCAGGATTGTTTTCCTCAGGTTCCAAGTTTTTGCGTTGCCCTGCCCACGTCATTTCTGGCCAATGGGTGCAGCAATCGCCACACACATGCTCCTGTTTATACAATTTAGTCCACTTGCAAAAAGTGTAATGAGAATAAAATCCAAATCAAATGAAAAAAATAAAGTCCGAACTCGATCCAGACCAAAGAAGCGGACCAACTGACTTTTACATTATTTTAATTACTTCTGCATTCTGGAAGGTAAACAAATAACATCTTATAAATGCCACAACCGCCAAAAAGGGGAGCATTGGCTAAGACTTTAACCACCAAAAGTATATGTAATACGAGACTGGTACCATTTTTTGTCCATTGTTTATTAGAATGACTAGCAATGACTAAATTGCTTGTCCAATTCTATTGTGTCATATAACAATTAATGCTGTACACTGTCTACTGAAAACACTAGATTTATTATGTAGGCAAAGTAATGCTACTACATTTAACTGTTTAGGGGGCCACATTAGCTCAATATAAGTGTTAGTTAAGATAGGATTGAATGAACAATAGCAATGGGTAGTCAAGTATAGTAAATTGAGTGAATGGTGGTCAGTCTGAGGAGGGAAGCCCCTGTGTGCAGGAACAGCAGCTGTGTGTCTCTCAGTGCCTACTGGTGGATGCACGCAACCTCCACTTTAAGGGTAATTAAAACCCTGGGGGTGAGCTGTAGCGTCTATAGCCCCTAATGGAATAAAGATGGCACTATCCAGCACTTTCCAAACTCTCTAATAGTCCCACTGAGCATAATTCACCCATGCCACAATAGCCCACTATTATATTCAAATGATGCATGCAGAATGTGTGGATAGCTCTGTTTTTCTGTAAGACTCTGCTGTATATGCCCTGTCTGTTTTTTCTCTGTCAGTGCATATTGTACCTTCTGCTGCTGTGTTCGGCAGACTGCACTGTCTCTGCAGCCGTCTGTGTTGTTGCATTGGCTCCAGTTTAAAATACACAAGCAGAGTGTGCCAAGCTGGCACGCTCCATGGGATAATGAGAGACTCTGCCTGGGTTTGGATTGTTGATTAAGGATTATTCAACAACATAAACAGGCTACTGTTCAGCTGTGTGCACACATGGAGCATATAGAGCTCTGTGAGTCAGGGCAATTTTTCATTAAAACATATTGAGGGCAAGAAGTATGTTAAACCAAAGATGTATTTGTGAGATCCATAAACACTGGATTGCTGGGTTGGCATGGTTTTATTTCTGTTCTCAATTTCTTATTTATACTCACCTCAGCAATAGAGAGGAGCAGTGGTTCCCAAACACAGGGCTGGGACCCAAAAGAGAATCAGCAAATATTTACTGGTACTGCAAAAAAACTGGAGATCCAGGCACTCCAAAAAAGTGACAGCAGTACGCTTTAAAAGGCCTTTATTTTAATGGTGTGAGTGTGGACTTATTAAACAAGAATTTAAACAAGAAATGGGTCTCCAGGTTTTCTTTTTTTTTTTTTTTTTTTTGGCATTAACTGTCCCATGTTCCCAAGAGCACCCTCAATTGTCTTTGTTTGTTGGAAAGAGCAATCAATTACTTTTCTTGTTTTTACAAATATTTGTGGTAGTCCAAGTCAAAAGGACACTAAAAGTGAGCATACTCATTACGTACATAGGCAAAATAGCCATAAAAAGCTATTTAAATACAAAAACCAGGCTAACATTCAAGGAAATAAAACAAAACGGGTAACAATCCAGTGCACTCTTTTTGTCAGCCACAAGCCTGCATAAATAAAAAAGATTGTGTCAAGAAGGGCAGGGTTGTAAAACCTTTGGCAACACAAATTTGCAAGTTAGTGCGCAAAAAGGCTAATAGAAAGAGAGAAAGATTTTTAAAAAACAGCCAGGAAGTAGTGTGAATCTTCTTTTGGCAATGAGAAATTTTGGTTCCACAAAAAAAGCTTGGGAATCACTTGTCTAGAGTATGAGGTATTGCTAAGCTGCAGTGCTTAACAAGCTTAAAAATGAAAAAAAAAAGTGCTATTCTGCAACATTTGACAAAACAATCCAAGGACAAGTTAATCCCAATGTTCATCCAAAGTGTTCCAAATGCTGAGTATTTGTCTGTAATGCATACCTGGCTTTAAGAGCTCCAAGAGAATTCTTCTTTTTTTACCAGTGTGAGTCTGCAGGGCCATGTAGGGCGGGGGCTCTGGCCTAAAGACAGCAGCATCATTATAAGCCCCAGGAAAAATAAGCCAGTCTTAACGCAACATGACGGAGCTGGTCAAACAGGCCTCAGATAGTACAGGCCCGCAGCACCAACATCTCCACAAGCATACAGGAAATCCAGATAAATACCTAAATAAATAGGAGTGTTATAGTTGGCAGAGGCGTGTTGTTTGAGAATACCTCTGTATATTTGGATTGCTACTTGAAGCTCCATGCGCCGATGCTTATTCAGAGTCTATACAGGGCTTTCATTGGGTAAAAGGAAGGCTGTTTTACCTTGAAATGAATGTGGGGTTTGATGATCAAGTAAGCAATTAAAATGTACAACACTTCTGGTGTTAAACGCGTCGCCTGCAAATATATACATGTATTTAATAGGGTCCCGGTCTCATTATGGACCATTAATGGTAATGGTGCTGCTGCAGTGATCCTCTACAGAAACATTTATGAGCACACACAGTATAGCTTTATATATACGTCCACCACATCCTATATACTGACCACATCATTTCTATGCATTTATGATCTTTTACCCACATCATGGCAAACGCATGTACCACTTTGGATAAGCAGACAGGACCAATGACAAAAGCTTTATGTTATGTATCCCGGTAGGGCAGGTTACATACTCCATTTGATCTAACAAAATTGAAATTATTTACACATACAGTAGATAGGCTATATTTAGTTTATGTTACCTTTTACAGACCTAGAAATGATGATCCCTAATTTTATTCTCTCTTCAGGTATATAAGTAGTATTTGCACAGGGGAGATCTATAGTTTTCTCCAGGTTCTCTACTTTAATATCTCTCTACATTTTGAGCCTGTTGTCAGCTAACCAGCCCCGCTCACCACCTCTCTCAACCCAGGTAAACTTATCTGCTCTGTGGGTTTGTTCTTAAACAGTGAGCGTCTGCCACAGCTTTTATTCACATGAGGACTCACTCTCTAGTTGCTGGGAAGAGTGCACATCTCAGTGTTGCAGCCTAGGCCCGGCCCAACCAGGCCCAAAGATACAGCAGAAAATACTCGGCCTGGGTTTAGGTTAGACTCAAGCAAATCTAAACTCCACCTGCAATGTTACCAGGCTTGTTTATGAGTAAACAGCTGTTTGGACAGTAATGTCAACAAGCACTTTTACGTTCATTGCAGTCTCTCAGGGATTGAATGAGAGACTCCTGCTTTTCTCATTTTGATTGTTCTCTTCAAGGGTTTCCCACAGCAAATGTATGAGTGTGTGATTTTGTGTTTGGTGGTGTCAAGCCGGGCCCGGTGAACTGCATGCTGCAATAGGTACTCACTGGACTGTTCCGCCAATCATCATCGATCAGCCTGCGTCACGGCATGCCCACTGCTTCTTTGACTCCCAGAGACGCTGAGCATCCAGGAGGGGGACAATTTTGGCTCATTTATCCAATCAGTATCTTGGATTTTTGCCATGAAAAAAAAGCTTGTTTTCCTTTCAAAGAAATCCATTAAAGCTCAATGTCAATAGGGATTTACACAGTGTCTGAGCTGCTCTGAAGTGAGAGGAGGATCACATTGGAGAACTGGACTAAACAGTTGATGAAAGACATACTCACAAAATTAAATGCATTCTAGCGCACTTTTAATGTAACTTAATATAACTAATTTTATGAAATTCAGCAGTGCATATTGGACCATTTATTTTATTAAATTTTAGGGGAAGCTGGTTTGGTGGTGGTTGGAGAGGCCTTTGGTGTGGTATGGCTGCCACATCTCCATCAGTCTGCCCAGGGCAACTGTGGCAATAAGTAGCTTACCACCACCAATGTCTGGGGAGTGAATGAATAATGGAGTGTAAAGTGCTTTGAGTGTCTGGAAAGGCACTAAATAAACCAGTGTATTATTATTGTTGTTGTTGTTGTTTAATTAAAATATCTGCCTCCATCTGACACTACCTACTGCGTCCTATTCTCTCACACCAACAAATTTACAAAACACTAGACTATCCCTTTAACAATGTCTTTTTACACACCAATTGTGAATAGTTGTTTTCGACAGTGAGATCCCCATTACAATCATCTGCAAATTATTTGAAATGTGAAATCTACTGCACATGTAAAACAGAACACAATGTGCCTTGAACTTACACCCAAATGGGACAAACTGTGGTGTGATCACATTGACCCCAGTCACAGTTGTTTGCCAGCAAAACAACAACAACAACAACAAACACAAAAGTCAAAGCACAAAATCTCAAGTCTGCATGGTGGGAATGCAGGGCTGCCAGTTTTCCTCTTCCCTTGTTCTATATTCTGTTTCTTTGCCAAATGCTCTACAGAGGAGAAAGAGGGGGCCAAGAATCCCCCAGAGCACACAACAGCTGAGTCCCGGGGTATGTTTCGAATTTGGACACTAATGTTGGCTGTTTTTTATGGCCCTTCTGTAATATGTTTTATGCGCTTCTCAAATGCTGGAACGAGATCTGCGTCCTTCTCCGCCACTACATCCATCTCGTACATCACATCGAGGAGCTCTGTGTCAACGCGCCCTGGGTCCCCTGCACTTTTTCCTATTCGATCATGAAGACGAGAGGAAATCCTAAATCCAACGGTCGTTGCTTTTTGGTGGAAAGAAGAAGAAGTTGAAAGAGGTCATCATTTGCGAAACAGTTCCAAAGCTTTTGCGAACCTAGGCAACTATTCGGAAACCCTTTAATTTACAGCAGAACATATTTGCGGACATAAAATGGAATATCTAATCTCCAGTCGTGGTCGGAAAGAAAAGGCAATGGCTAAACCACCTCTATTTACCAATAACTTTGTTTCTCTCTGCAACTGAAGAGGGAACTCCAATTTGGTTTGTTTTTGAAAGTACAATACTTTTCTGTTGTGCTGAACTTTGGCATGGCCTTAAGCACACAGTGTCAGTCACAACACAAAGGCAGTAAAAGTTAGAGTGAGTTGGTGTTGACAGGGACCTTGACGGCTTGGCATAAAGTCTGAAAAGTTTATATTTGGGGAAATACGTCATCAAATAACAAAATGTCTGGAAAAATAGAACACTGATTTAGCAAATAAACTGAATGAATTACCTCAAATAGAGAAAAAGCTAATATAAGAGACTTGCATCTAAATGATCTGTTTAAATAATATGTGGACCTTTCAGTTATTTACTGACTAAACAAAAGGAAGGTAGACAAAAGAAACAATTTTTATGAGCAGTATATGGAATAATGTAGCACTGCAACTAAGAAATATTTTGATAATCAATTATTCTGATGATAATCAATTAATAATTGGACAGTGAAGTAAATGCATGATGACCTGGCAGCCTAACAATGACGTGGTTAAACACTGCCCATTAAAACTACAAAGTAGTTACAACTACAGTACTACAAAAACATTTACTTTGTCTTCTACTGCTTTTGTGGTGTTTTTGCTCTCTCTTGGTATTAAAGCCTCATCTCCAAGCACAGAACATGTTTCAGAGTCTGTAAATACCCCAGATTGTGATTAACCAATTATTAAATTAGTTGATTATTTTAATAAGCAGCTATAGTTGATTAATTCTATTAGTTGTTGCAGCCCTAGAATAATGCACTATAATCTCCTGGTGACAAAGTGATTTGCATTTTTGCCTCACAGCAAAAAGGTCCAGTGTTTGATTCTTGGACTACGTAGGACCTTTCTGTGTGGAGTTTGCATGTTCTCCTCATGTTTGGGTGGGTTTTCTAAAGGTGCTCCAGTTCCTCCCCATCAACCTAAAACATGCATAAAACTAGTCCTCCAGCCTTCTAAGATCCTAGCTCTAAATCTGGGAAGTGTCCACAGGCACTGCACTGCGGTGGCCCACTGCCTCTGACAGATTGCCCCAGCAGCACTGAAGGATGGGCCAAAAGTATACCTTAAACCTTACCTTAATAAAAGATTTTACTGTGTAGAAAGACAAAAACTCACATGTTGGTCAGAAACCAGAGAACTGCATTTACATGCCAGTAAATATACAGTTTCTCATGACTGGGATATTGACTAATCCCGGTTACTGAAGATATGATATGATAAGGATATGATGATTATATGCACTAAGACACAACCAGGATACTTCTAAAACCCAACCATAACTGGGATACTCAAGTGCATGTAAACACTCAACGATTATAGTAAATACAAAGCGTAATAGAAGACCAACACTGTCTCCTGTGGCTGGGCCTGTAAACCGACTTTACCACTATTTGCTTTGATGTTACTGAGCTTACTGGCCACATCAATAAGTTACAATGACTATGACCAAGACACTCATACTATCAGTCACTGCAACAATTTAAGGCCTCCTCCCCACCACATATTCTCTGCTTATTATATCATTTTATAACAATATACTCATATAATCAGTCTTCAGATATACTGTGAACCTGGTCACTGGCCGAAGCCTATGAACACTATTATCTCACAGCTGTGTGGCATCTAAGCTCCAGTCTCTGCAGGTCACTTGTTTGAGTTTCTTTATGCTGCAGTGTATGGACTGGTCACTGGGAGAGCAACCGCTCCCTGCAGGTTTTCCCTTTGTTTGTGTGAATGATATGATAGTTGAAGGGCAACTCTTTTACCGTCTCATCTTTCCCTCCTGGTAACAACAGTTCTCACCACGGCTGGATTAATGGTGAACACATGTTAGGAGGAGGTCAGTCTTCTTGCAATTTAGAATTAGTGGAAACAGTCACATAGAAGTGGATGAGTTCCCTGGGTGACTTTCACTTCTTAGCTCCGTCCTTCTCCTTCCTCTATTGTTTTAAGCCCCTCATTCATTCTCCTCAAAACACCAGATGAATTGTGGGCCTTGCACTGCCTCCTACAAGGTCGGCACGGTTTTCTAGCAAGGAGAAACATAAACAAGACAGACATACAAGCGAAGTGAGGAGGAGAGAGATGAGTCTCTAGATGCTGCAAGACCACAATTCGGTTTTGCTGTAATGCACTGGCGGTCAGGCACTTTGCTCCTCCAACATTAACAGCCTATAGACGGTTAACATATAGCTTTACAAGGCTGGGAGGAAGGGCTGCAAGCAGTGGCATAGACGCAAAGGGGCTAGATGGACACACACACACATGTATATGATATCATGATAATCCCTCTGAATCCAAGCTGCTGTCATGGAGGTACGAAGAGTCTGCCAAGGACACGCGAGAACCGACACCAAACCAGAACAAATAAACCACACCGTAAGTTTTTCCCCACGCCGACAGAACAGACACAAAAAGAGAGAAAGGAGAGACAGAGAGAAGTGGAGAGAGCAGCAAAAAGGGTGAAGAGATTTAAAAACTCACAGCACGCGGACCGAAGTGTGCCTCACATGCAACTGCCTCCCACCCACAGAGCTCTGACATATACTGGGGAGACTGGTAGAAAGGCTGAGGTGATGCTTAAGACAGAACTGATGCAAGTGAAATAGAACAAATCATTCATTCATCTTCTGCTATATAACTCCTAGGGGTTGTAAGGCTGCTTCTGGACAATTTCCAGTAATAATTACAGGGCTGACACTTGCACTGTCGAAAAGGGTACAGATTTTTGCTTTTGGATCCTTGGCTTTTGGTTCCAACCATGTGGGATGGTTAACCAGAGGGTGATTGGATGACGGAGAATCCTTACTTGGGATAAAATGAAAGAACGAAAGAAACTGAATATTTTTCTCAAATCAAGTCTGTCTTGTTCAAGAAAAAAAAACAGGATAAGTGCTGTACCCCCCCCCCCCCCAAAAAAAAAAAAGCTATATGTTATTGTAACAACAGTTTTCAGGATTTAGACACTAAAATGAGAGTATGAATGAAAGCATTGTATTTGCTGTATACATTGCGTCAAACAAAAACAACTTGTTGATTCCTTTAAAAAGCAGCTGGAGACACTTTTAAATTAGACAGACTTTTAGTTGACTGGGTTTTATTGTTGTATTTTTAATATTGCTTTATCTTTGTAGTTTTAAATGTTTTCTTTTATTCACTTTGCTGCACTTTGTAAAGCACTTTGTTATCTTTTATGTGAGATATAAATAAAGTTGACTTACTTGTATACACAGTAACTAAAATACAAATAAGTAAATAAAACAACAGTCTGATTTTAAAGCAGAACTCTGTAAATTGTTTACCGTGTAATGAATAAAGTGCCTTGCATCTTCCCCTGCCACCTCTTGGACAAAAATAACATATGCAAATATGAGTGGCGAGGACCTGGTGTCATGGAAGTCTCGAGTCTTGTGAGATGGCTTTATTTGTCAATAGTCCGAAAAGGTGCATTTGTTCTACTAATGTTAATAGATGGATTTCTTTTAGACAGGCCAATATTTTTATATCATGCTATATCATGTTTCAGCAGCTTATTTTTTGTGGTCTTCCTCAGTGTCAAGTGTCACATGATGTCTTGTCAGCTGATTTAAACTTTTTTTTTGCTCTGCCTTCCTACCTGGGACGCTGTAGCACCATCGTCCTGCTGCTCTACAAAAATATTGGTCTGAAATCCATGCATTAATTGGCTTTATGTCTCAGTTTTCATCATGGCAGAGCAACCAAATGGTTAAAAAAAACTTTGTAAGGAAAGGTGGTGAACAAGGTGGGGAAAACAAAAGTAAAGCCGACCAAAGGAGTCAATTGGACTTTCGAGTATACACAGGGCTTATTACGAAATGTAGGGGGAGCTCCACAGGGGGGGCAAAAACAGCAACAAAAAAGTTAAAATTCAGAGTTGGAAAAAACAAAAACCACTACCTTTGTGCAAATAAGTACAATATAAAGCTTCCAGCCTTGTGCATTGCTAACATCAGTCCCACCACTTTGCTGAGAGCTGGGCTAAAAATTTTACCCACATCCACTTCCATACAGACCGGTAACTCATAAATGATAAATTCAGAGATGGAATAACCTAATATAAACTAATTTGCCTCAATTCAACCATGAAAGTTCTTGTTCAAATCTTGTTCTAACCAAATTTTACACTAATTGCAGTAAACTTCATGTTTTGGCTGAAAATGCTTTATAACCCACTGTGCTACTAACACTGAGCTCGCCACAGGCATCTGCAGTCAACCTCGAGGATGCAGAACAAACCAAATTCAAAACAATTTTACAATGGCTAATTGCTTTTTTTGACATTGGTCTAAACAGTCAATTAAATCTTGGTACCAACATTGCATTTTTTAAATGAATGATAACAGAGTGGGACAACTTGACAAATGACCTCAGCTGCCACTGCAGAAATGATCAGACAAATTATTGAGGACATATTCCTGAGTTCACCCAATGCTGAGCAGAAAGCCCTTATAATCAGAAGAAATTTCGTGTGTTGTTTTATGGAGGTGACTTCATCTTAGTTCTGTGCCATGACTATGTTGGGAAGTGGGACTGCGACTTGTCACAGCTTTAAAGGAATGACGTCAGAAGAACTGGCTGTTTGAAGTGCAAAATAACAACCTCTGTGCAGTTATAGTATAGTGAATGTGTTTGTCTGTGGAAGGCAGCTTGACTGAAAAAGCAAAATCAAAGTAGTGAAATTTAACATATGTCAAAACTGCAAGGAAGAGAAGTGTGGAATCGGGTGCTGCTAAAGCATGAGTGGACTGAGGGAAGTTGAGAATCATTTACCATAATGTGTGTTTATTTATTGTCAAAAATGGCACAGCTTTTGACCACCATTCTCTTCTCTGTCATATCCTCTAGATCAGTGGTTGCCAAACAATTTTATTTGGGTTTATAAATAGCCAGGAGCAAAGGAAAACATGTAAAGAAGGAATTCCTTTATCTGAAAATTGACCAAAAGTTTACTAAAAGGTAGGTCTTGTGGGGTGTTCCTGGTCTGCATGGGTCAGTATCAAAAGTGCTCCAGTGGTGGACCAGCGACAGGTGATGCATGTGTGGTCTGATCCAACAGATGAGCTACTGTAGCTCCAACTGGTGAAGAAGTTAAAGCTACAATAGTTCTGACACAAAGGTGCTTATGGGGCTGCATATTAGGCAGGTGGTTGTAACACACTGTAAAAAAAAAAAAAAAAAAAAATGCTGTGAAAACTCAGAAACTCATGGCAACAAGATCCCTCAAGATTTTTGAGTTTGGGGGCCAACTCAAAATCTCAGGTTTTCAACAACTAACATTTTTTGGTCACTTAATTTGACGTTTATATGTCTAAAAACTTTAAATTTTAAGTTTTACTCACTATCATTATTTTTTAAACTTATCTTACCATCAGTTCACTATTCATTGTTCAGAAAAAGTATTATTCTTATGTTAAATTTTGGATATTTAGTTTTTATTATTATTAATAATAATACTTTTTTCTGAACAATGGATAGTAAGTTGGCTGTAGGATGAGTAAAACTTAAAATTTAAAGTTTTCAGATATATGAACATCAAGTTAGGTGAACAAAAAGTATTCATTGTTGAAAACTTGATTTTGAGTTGGCCCCAAAACTCAAAACTCTTTTTGTTTTGTTTTTTTATACAGTGCACATAAAATTTTGACCACCAATAATCAGCAGGTGGTTATAATTTATGATCAGTGTTGGAAATATTTTAAACAACATAATAATGATCATTTTTTGTGACTTGTCAAAGAATAAAACAGTATATTCAGACTCAAGTGGTCTTACATGGCCCTTATCCATAATTATTGGTAATCAGCAGTCTTCCCCACAGTCCCGGGTACAGGACACATCCAAACATCTGGCCCACCAACACTGCCAGTTCAGGCCAGACACCACTTGTGTAACTCATATAACTCAACACTCTTCTAATAGACATCAACAGCCAAGAAAACCAAGCCACTATAACAATATGATTGTATTTTTGGAGTTTTCTTTAAATAGATGGCTCATATTCATACAACAAAACAAGCACAATTAATAAAACGACTTCTCCAGGACAGGATCCAGCAGTAGATTATTCACAGGAGTCTGGCTGTGCCTACAGAGGTAAAGAGTTGAACAGAACCACAGGGTAGCTTTTCTGTCATGTTTGGGAGCACACCAGCGCTACACTGATAGAATATGACAGAATAGGCAACAGGGGGGAGCAAGATTTTAGTTTTGGACTCAGTCACATACAAATGACAAACAGAGACAAAGCCCTGCACACATGGAGAATTTTAGAGCATCCTGAAAAAATGAGTCTACCATTCCAAAGAATAAAAAGAAAAACTCAATTTCCTACTTACAGGCCAAAGTGTTATTTTTTTCTACTTTATACAGAAAGTTTGTGTAGTCTCTGTTGACTGAAAATGGATAAACATACACAACTGAATTTGAAACTAATTGTATCTCAATATAACCAACCAGACAATTAATGATTCCAGACTCGTTTCACTTTGCAAATAAGTATGGCTGGCCAAAGTTCCAAAATACCCAATCTTTCCAATTGAAAGATGAATGTCCTGCTAGCGCCACATGTGATCGCTTTTGGAACATGCTTGGGAATGTGTGTGTTGCATGATTGCGATTAAATCATGTGGGTTAAAAACCAACCCCTTTACGAGTGGTAAGTGGTTGCAGTGCATTTTCGGCAATTTTTACCAAGGCAAGGCCGCAGAGGATGGACAGGTGCATCCTTCGTGAATTAGATTGCCAGAGAGCTTAGAGAGGTGTGGATCACTCCGAAGTGGTCCAACCATGAAGTATCATCTCAAGTGGAAAACACAAAAATATAATTTAAGGGGACACATTATGCCTTTTTTAGGCTTTCTGAAATTATTTTGGACACCTTTGTATTTAATGTTAAATAATGTATAGAAAACATCGTCTTTTGGGGAGCTTTGACTTGCAGAGAATGTTTGGATTAGGTGTCTGTCACCCCCTGCTGGAAATGGGAGAGAATGGACAGATCATAAAATGGCTATTTAGCACGGCTATTAGCAAAATGACACTAACTTATAAATTAACTGACTGCTTTGTAGCAACTGCAATTTAAGCGCTGAAATGTTCAGAACGAGTCTGGAGTATTGGCTTTTGAAACCCACACAAGCACTTCCTGGTTTCATGTGTTTATGTAGAGCCATGAGGCCACAAGTGGAAAGTGGTCGTAGTGCATTTTGGATAACTTATACCAAGGCAAAGCCACGGAATATGGACACGTGCATCCTTCGTGAATTAGCCAGACGGACGAGACAAGGTTCAGAGGAAGCTTGGTGAGGAGTGGCTCACTTTAAAGTGGTCTGACCATGAAGGATCCTAGCAAGACTACTTGAAAAATAACACTGGGGAGCACACACAGACTGGTCATCGAGTGAACCAGGAGCTCCTTTCTAAGGAGATCAAGCCATTGTGATCCCCTTAACAATTTTGTCTAAAAGATTAAGACTGTTTCTGAAGCCCAGTCCTTACTCTCCTTAATCAACCTCCTCATCTATGTTTTTTCCACATTCTTAAGAATATAAAGACAAGCCTGTCAAAGTTATTCTGTATCAGTTCATTTTCCACTTGACTGTTGCCACAGAAGTATTCCAGTCTTGTGAATGTCAGTGTTTTATCCCACACTAGTCTAGCAATAATGAGACATGGCTTATTAATAAGTCTATCTACTGCAGTTCAAGCCTACACACACCAGCAAATACATGCAATGAGTCTGCACAATGCCAATATCTACCCCTTGCTTAGCAAAGCTCTTTGAATGGCCAGTATAGTATCATATCTATTCTAAGTAATTGACTTGTTCCATTCCATTGTAGAGAATAACTAGAATGATATCCAAACATAAATCATTTCATGGGGTAAGGAGAGACTCTAGCTTTTAAAGATGGAAGCGTACATGCTCCCACAGTAATGTACACTATGGGCCTCACTAGAGACACGTCATGCCAGATACAGATATATTGTCGCTTTTACTGCTGTTGGCTTGGCTTCTGCAGAACGCCCTTACGCTTTTACATACGCTGTATATCACTCAAGTTGATCTGAAATGACTGAGTGATCGTCCGCTGTCTGAATGAGCTAGTGTCTCAGCATGGATGCACCTAATGTTAGTGAAGCAAGGTGACTGCTTTTAGCAAATACAGTGCCAAATTACACAGCAACGTCTCACGCCATAAATTTTTATCACACGTACACGGATATGTTTCAGAGGAGAGTAGGGTCAGCACTGGGTATAAATCTGTAAATTAAACGAGCAGAGCTTTTTTTATGCTTTTAACTCAGGAACTATTAAATCACCTAATTGGATACTTCGGGCATTTAGCATAATGTTCTATGATGATATAAAAAACACCTTTCCTCATCTATGGCTTTATTATCAGATATTTTAATATATATGGATGCAAAATTTCAGCCCAATACAGCAAGTTTTAGCCAGACAGACTAAACTCGATCCAATAAGGGATGATCCCATTGGTCAGTTGGTGTAAATGGCTTGCCAGCATTTTCATTAGAGTTGTGTTTCCATAAACTATTTTCATTCTTTTTTGTAAAATCATGTAAAAAAGTTATTCAACCAGGACACATTATGCTCTTTTTAGGCTTTTTGAAATAATTTTAGTGTAGAAATTATCAAAACGAGTCCTGTGACAGTGCATGGGCTTAAGAAACGCATACTTCCAAAGTACTTCCTGGTTTCACATGTCTACGTAGAGCCATGAGACCCGAGCATTTTCACCTCTTGAGAAAAAGACAGACTCAGCATACAGGCATACTCAGATTTATATTTCTAATTGTTACTAATGAAATGTTGGTGTCCATTTGTCCCTGCAGTGGTTTTCAACGTCTGTATATAACTCTCTCTCTGTGACAACCATAGAGAAAGTTCAGTCGTTCTGGTGGCACAGAGGCTGAGCGCTCACCAGAGGAGCCCTAAGTAATCCAGCTGAGCAAACAGACGAAGCTGCAGCCCAGATACTGCCAATAAGATCTCAGCTAACGGCTAACTTCAGCGCTGGGATGGCAGGATTTGGCACTTTGTCACAAAAAATTCCAATACACAAGATGGATAGCCTGAACTACAGCCAAAGCACTGGGTTTTCAAACAGTTCAGAGACACAATTTCCACTACATGCTGCTACTAAAATGACTTGACAAAATATTGAGCTAAGAGCCAAGTTCACAGATGGGATGGCAGGATTTGGCACAATGTTACAAAAAATCCAATACAGAAGAAGGATAACCTGAAACACTACCAAAGCTCTGGGTTTTCAGTCAATTCACAGACATAATTTCCACTACATGCTGCTACTAAAATGACATTTGCATGAGGATTTGGCACGTTGTCTCAAAAAAAAAAAAAAAAAAAAAATCCAATACAGAATGATAGAATGAAATACAGCCAAAGTAATGGTATTTCAATGAATTCACTGACATATTTTCCACTACATGCCACTACTAAAAAAGCTAGAGCAAAATTATATATGCTTTATTAAATGTTCCAGTGACAGAAAACGTGAAATCTGCATGAAAAAACATCTGCTGTGGACGTGGCCAGTTTGCCTTCACCTGCAAAGTGTCCTGTCAGATCAACAACATCGTCCTCTTGTAGCTGCAAGCCACGGCTGCTTAGCTCTAATTAAAACCATCACACCTTGCAGATGTAATTTAACCGCTGGGTGCACATGAGTATGCACACACACACACATCTGTGAAGACTGGGTCAAAGTGAGTCTGCTCACACTATAGGCAATAGTACCGAGACCATGCGGGTCTCATAACACTCAAGTACATTGACATGTGGAAAAATGGAAAATTTAAGAATAATATATAAAAGAGTTTAATAAAAAAAATGCACCAGGGATACGTTTCTTATTCCCACTCAAACCATAACAACATGGTGTTGAACTTACAAGAAGATTTTGAGGTCTTTAGAACATCAATGCTATGTAGATTTCTCATTGACGCTTCTTGTCTGGGTCTTGTTTTTTATGCCTTCTGAGAGTCTTTGTTCCTCTTCAGTGACTTCTCTAGTGACTTCTGAAATCTTTGAATATTATATATTGTTTGTAAACTGCCCTGGACACATCTATAGCATGGCCTATCCGTCCTGGGAGTGGATCTCTACTTCTGTGCTTCTCTCTCTTACTGCCTTGTCTATCGTTGCCCTGATCAAACCTGGCTTTTAACTGTTACAAGCTTTTTCCTGACATACAGACTCTAAAAGTAGAGATGTTCACTCAATGACATCCACTATCTCTGTGTCATGCAGGTCTAGGGGCTTAGGCTTTTTAATATAGGAAGCTCTGAATATAAATTTTGGTGTCCCTTTTTAGAGACAAATAGCACTATCACAAGTATTGTCCCATGATGAGAAATGAATACCAGTTACAAATATAGCAAAAGCTTATTTGTAGCTGGAATTAATTTCCCAATCTAAACAGAAATAACAGCAAAAAGAACATAACCTAAACCTAGGTGTTGGGTCTATAACAAAACAAATTCCTGGTGTCTAAAATAGAACCTGGTTTACTCAGCAGAAACCAAATCTGTACTAAACTTCTACCGCAAACTGTTGACCAAGGATCATAAAAGTTATGTGTTATGCCAATGCATTACTGGATAAAAATATAAATTCATCTTTTAGCACCCATCAGGTAATAGCAGGTTTAAATATTCCAGGAATGACGCAACGTAACCCTGAAAATGCATTGGTCTAATAGGTGAATAATGAAAACTCAAATTAAATTAAATTAAATGTTACTTTATTAATCCCTGAGGGAAAATTCAGTTGTTAAGCCACTTTAGCTTCTCATATTAATTATTTCATTTTGAAGGATGTCTCTTGGATGTATTGCTGGGTCCTGTCCGGGTCACTGATGCCAGATGTCCAATAGATACTCTCCATAAGCTTAAAAGCAGGGGATGTTCCAAGTTGTAAGCCTGTGTGATGAGGGCTCTTGTAATTAATCTGTGAATATACACGGTAACAATGACAATATGCCCCACTGTAAACAGCTGCAGATCCAAGACAACATATCTTCTTTTCAACTGTAACATGCCCTGGATAGAACCAAACCTAGTCTTGTACAAAGCATCGCTGTTTACAGTCCTCATCTGTTACTCCTCACATTTAAGGCACATCTGTGCTCCATTGATTTGCTTAATATGGTCGTCTGGGTATGACCAATTCGACTTTTAAATATGACTCCGTATGAAAAACATTTTAACTTTGAACTCAAATATAAATTGTATATTAAAATCAAGGCTTTACTTCACTGTGTTATTAAGGTAATGTAAATGCAGACCCAGGCTCAAGGAGAACAGCTGTCTGCCTCCACATGTTGGGCTGATGGGACTGGAACAACACTTTGGGAGCATGGCTGGAACAAGGTTGGTACAAGGGTGGAACAAGACTCAGAATGATTAGAAGTTTATGTTCTCACAAACACATGGATTTTCCTTTGAGATTTTTCCCTCTTACATTATTTAACTAGAGTGGATGTTTAACGCTTTGACTAATTAACTCCTGCCCATGGTCAGAATACTTCATTATCCTGTACAGGAGCAGAGTTTAAAATTAGAGTCTGTCTCTGATTGGCTAATTGTCAAATTGCTAGTTGATAATTGGTGGTGTATTATCCAATTGTGTAATCCCGATTTCTAGGATTAAAGTGGATCACCCAGAGAAAACCCTTGAGTTCAGTGAGGGCAAGTGCAAAACTACTTTTAAACCCCTGTGGTCAACCCAGGTCATCCAATGTGCAGTCTCTTCTCAGGTAAGCAGCGGGACAGATAGAGAGAACTCTCCTTATAGCTCCTGGACAGTAGTGGACAGGCCCACTTGTGTAAAAAGAAGCGACTTTGAACAACAAAGTCTGAACTAAACGAGTTTAGATCAGACTTTGGAGTTTGGGTTTAGGTATAGGCCACTCCATTTTGGAGCGGCTCCACCTCACTGTGCACCCTGGCCTTATACATGCATGCATGTATATTCAGGGTTACCCCAGTTGTTGAGGACATCTATTTGGATGTTACTGAAGGCCTCCTCGTTCCTAGGCACAGCAAAGGTTTGGAAGGATGGACCATACTTGTTTTAGATGAAAGTCCTAAGGTAGGTTTCTTCTCCGTCCTTGGTTTCATAATAATGATCTAGTCTATGATTACAAAGCAATAAAAAAAATGTTTAAAAATGTAAACCAATCATACCTGAATGATGGCAGGCTGTTTTGGGCACATCCATGACTTCAGCCCAAGTTCCCAACTGGCAGGCCCATAAGTCCTAGAGGATCAACTCACCACCACATGGGCACCTGCAAAAATACAATAATAAATACCAATCTTTGCATACAAATCCTATAGAATTGTTTAAAATATAAATATTTGTAACAAAACAAACACACCTTCAGATATCAGTGCATAGTTTGGCAGGTGGTCTGCCTCTGAGGACAGCAGCCTTGCATAAATAAAACTTTGTGGACGCAGTATTCCACTCTGGCCTCCATAACCTAAACAAAGAAAAAACACTGGTCAGAGATGTCATATTTTATGAATGTGATAACATTTATTATAACAAACAAGCAAACAGTACTCACAGAATACCAGACACATCAGCAGCAGGATAATGGCAAGACATGGTTGTAAAAGAAGGTCAAGAAGCCACTGGCTGCTGCAGTGACTTTTTTTAGGACAGGCTGCTCCTCCCTGTCCTCGTGGGCCTCGCACCTTGCGCTGGCTGCAGCTCGGCGGCCTTTCCTACTCATGAAAAGCCTCCAACAAAAAACACTTTACTATAGGTAAAGCCACCAGCATGCATTCATTTACAATGTTCCAGAATACATCACTTACTTGTACAAGGTTCCCCTGTAGGAAATGACAGGACGTCCGTCGGCCGTGTAAAAAACTGACTCCTGAAGGCGGGAGCTCCTCTGCAGCTCTGGTGTAGACAAAAAAAAAAGACAAACTGTTAGTGGATGCTTTGATTTTGAAGAAACATTGAGCATAACATTTTAACAAAAGTGAAATGAGGACAGAATGCAACATTTCAGGGCATGCAGTCTGATCTATGATCTTTTTGACCCCCAGTGAATGAAACCAGTTTGATGCATTGTAGCTTCTGTATTGTGTAGTGATTAACTGAAGACTGTATTTAACTGACTGAAGATTTAAGTCATCTCTAGGGAATAATAACAAACTGGTCCCATGGGAGTGGCTTTAAAATGAGTAACCTATATTAAGCAATATGTTTTAAATGGATTTTAGATTTTTGGAAATTTTAATAAAACTAAGGTGGAAAACAGTATTTAGTATTATTTTTTTACCATACAATAAATCTCTCTGCACCATACCCTGCAGATACTGTATCTACTGTATGTTTTATTTAGACATTTGATAGCATAAAGACCCTTCCACAAGTGACTAATTCAGATAAGTGATTGATGAATTAATCTGAGCATAAACTGTCAAACTACTCTGCCATATTTCTCTAACTACTTAGCTAATTATAGACACTGTTTGTAACACTAAATAAAACAGCTAATTATTGACTTCCTAATGTTCCCACAGTCCTATATTATTCACATATAGGCTAATTAATTGGTTGTCAGTTGCCAAACCATTTTTTAATATACTCATTTACAATGTTTAGTGGCTAATGGAAATTCCTGTATTCAAAATGTATTATGGTCTGTTTAATTTAATTAATTCATATACATTTTTAATTAATGTCACTATTCAGTCTATAAGCTATGTCAACAAAGACTTCTGTTTAAAAATAACATTAATTGTTATTAATTTTATGTGTTGGTTGTGCTAAAAGTCCATTAAAGGTTCTTTGGTTATAGAAAAATCAAGGTGTTGTTTAATTTGACATTTTAATTAATTCTTTAATTTGTATTTTATAGTTACATTTTTTTATATTTGCTTGTATCCTTGTATACTATCTCAAATGTGTTATTTTATAATACTTATTCCTTGAAATATTGAGAAATGTATGCAGCAACTACACACAAAAAAACTTTTTCATTAATCTATGTAAGTTCTTTTTTTTTTTTTTTTTTTTTACACATCCAGGTTGACAAATACACACACAAAAAAACTAAATCTACTGGACATTAAGTTTGTTTTTCCTTAAAGATGTTTCAGTGCTCATCCAAACACCTTCATCAGTTTGAATTTACAGGAAACAGGAAGTCACTGGCATTAAATACACAGCTGAAGGTCACCTGATCAATCAGTGTGTGACATGCCATGCCAAATATGGTCATTCAATGTCATTCAATGACACTTGTCTTTAAGGAAAAACAAACTTAATGTCCAGTAGATTTAGAGTTTTTTTTGTGTGTATTTGTCAACCTGGATGTGTAAAAAAAAAAAAAAAAAAGAACTTACATAGATTAATATGCAACAACTAGTTTGTTGCAAAACTAAAGACTATTCTGGATTATTATGAGTCCAACAGATGTCAAAAACCACATGTATAATTTGTACAAATCACATGAACAAATGTTTTCATTTACAATGCACCAAAACGATTAACCTTTTGAATGCTAATTTTTAGGGTGTTCACTTCAGGTAAATGTTAGTCGGTTAGTTTGTTTTGTTATTGTTATTTGTTTAATTTTCTTTGTTTTAAAGAAAGAAGGTGGGGATGTTACATTCATGTACCCACCCAATAAAAACTGTAGTAGCTCACTGTATATTGCTTTAATATACAGTTATGTCTAAAAGTATTTGGACACTGACACATGTTTTGTTATTTAAGCTGTAAACCAACACATACTCAAAATACAGTAATAATAATATAATAATATAATGTGCTTAAAGTGCAGACTCTCATCTTTAATTTGAGAGTATTCAAGTCCAAATCAGAGAAAGGATTTATTAATTACTGCTCCTTAAAATGTAGGAGCCTGTTTTCCAGGGGCTCAATAATTGTAATAATAATAATAATAATAATAATAATAATAATAATAATAATTGGACTCAGAAAGATGAAAATTGCCTTGAATAAAAGGTTCATTTTTAATAGTTTGGGAGAAATCCTTTGTAGGCAATGACGGCCTGATGTCTGGAGCCCATGGGCATCACCAAACACTGGGGTGTTATGATGCTTTGCCAGGCCTTCACTGCAGCTGTCTTCAGTTGTTGCTTGCTTGTGGGCCTTTCTGGCTTAAGTTTTGAGAAATGCAGCTTGATTGGGCTGAGATCTGTTGACTGACTTGGCCATTGCAGAATATTCCACTTCTCAGGCTTAAAAAAACTTCTAGGTTGCTTTTGCAGTGTGTTTTGGGTCACTGTCCATCTGTGCTGTGGAGCACCGTCCAATCAAGTTCATGGCTTTTGGCTGAATCTGAGTAGAAATTATATCCTTATACACTTCAGAATTCATCCGGCTGCTTCTGTCTTCTGTCACATCATCAGTAAACACTAGTGACCCAGTGCCATTGGGAGATATCCAGTTCATGCACCACACTGCTCCACCATGTTTTACAGAAGATGTGCTGTGTTTTGAATTATGAGCTGTTCCAAGACTTCTCCAGACTTTTCTCTGCCCATCATTCTGGTACAGGTTGGTCTGAGTCACATCTGTCCTAAGAATGCTGTTCCAGACCTGGGCTGGCTTCTTTAGATGTTTTTTTGGCCAAGCCTAATGTGGCCTTTCTCTTATTGAGGCTGATGACGGTCTGCACCTGGTGTGAATCCCCTGTATTTTCTCACATTAAGTCTTCTCCTTATGGTGGACCTAGACACTGACCTACTTCCTGGGGAGTGTTCTACTCTAAAGCAAATGTTGCGAAGGGGTTTTTCACCATTTTCTTATCCAGCCAAAGGTCTGGGTCTTTCAAATGCAAATGTAACACCTGAAATCAAGTCTAGACCTTTATCTGCTCAGTTTATGATGGATTAATGAGGGAAAAGCCCATGCAGCTCAAGAAAAAGCAAATGTCCAAATACTTTTGAGCCCCTGAAAAAGAGTCAGCCACACATTAAAGAGCTGTAATTCCTAAACTCTTCTTCTAATTTGAACATGAATAGTCTCAAACTACAGCTGACAGTCTGCAATTTCAGCACATATGAATTATTTTGAATATGTTTTGATTAACAGCTTAAATAACAAAACTTGTGTCAGCGTCCAAATACTTTGGACCTAACTGTATGTGCTGTCTATATGCTGTGTTATATCTGTATATGCTGTCTTTTGACAACAGAAACAATTAAAGCACCACAACATACATTTGTCCACACAGTATTTGTTATTGAATATACTTTTTCTTATTTTCTAGAAACCTTGCAGTATTAGACTAGTTTGCATATTATTAAGTAAATGGATGCCTTTTTGTACAAATAAAAGGTTTTGTTCTTTAAAGGAGGGGAAAGTATGCTTAATTTTATATTTTGCAGACATCATTGTATACTGAAGTCTTATATATCTTTTTTTTTATTTATTCTAAAATGTTATTCTTATAACAGCACAAACAGTTATTACACAACATGATCATGTTCATACTGTATGCCAATTCATTATTGCCTGCATCAGTATCTTAAAATATAGAAATATGCTTGCTTGGATTAAATGCATATTTTGAGAATAAATGTATATAGCAAGTTGTTTAATTTGATAGACAGCTGTATGAACCGTAACCCAGTAACACTGTATGATTTCTGTTTGACATGCAATGGGTTTTAAAACTGTGTATCATATCAACAGAAAGCTATATTTAACAGATTAACATCTGGGAAACCACCAGAGACTAAGAAAACAGCTAAATCAGACTTAAACCATGTTGATTTCATGATTTCAGTCAAATCTGATGAACTGAGCTGAGTTTATATCTAAACTCTGTGCAGTAGTTATTGTTGTACTCACCGTTGTGTGAACGATTCTCCACAGCAGCTATTGTCACCTTAAATATTTTTTTTTTTAGTCTGTGTCTCACTGTTTGAAAAAAATGTGGCTTTCTCAGTCAAGAACTCGAGCCTAAAGGCTCTCTAAAACCAACGTGACTAAATCTGAACTTTCATGTAAAAAACATATTGTGATTTAGGTAACATTAGCATTTTACAATGTAGTGGAAGCCGCATTTTGACATCTGACCTCATAGCGCCAGCCGCTAGATGCTAATGTTACACTTCATTCACTATTTTATGGCTAAGATCATAATACCCCAGGTGTCTTATTTAAATTTTATTTTATTCTGAATATGACCTTAATCTGATATAGGGAATCAGAAAACTGTTTATGTGACAATGCCGTATTCGATGTATGCTCATAATCGGGACGATGTCATAGTATTTGTGTGCATGTTAAACATTTACAACAGTTACAATAATCTAATTAAACCCACATATAATCTAAATATGAACAAACTTCTGTTTAAAAATAACCTGTGATAAAACTGTTACACTCTATACTATACTCTATTCAATTGTCTTATTCTAAAAATAACCTTAACCCTTACCCCGAATTCACACCAAAAACATCTCAATGGTGTGGCAGTAGCAGGTCGTTTTATGCATGTCTGTTTAAAAGCGTCAATTGACACCGAGGGCATCAGAGCTGCTGCTGTTACACTGAACAAGTGGATCTCCCCTCTGTGTTTTACAGACTGCTCACTGTCTAAACAGAGTACTTTCTACTTCTTACGTTACATTTTTCCTCCTCAAGAATCAGCTTCTCAGTGTGCAGTGTTTACATTACCGCTGTTTTCAGTGAGCCTTTATTTTAAAAAGTGCAGCGGAAGTTTATTTTGACACTTGAGCCTGTTGTTCTGTGTTTCCTCCGGCTGTAGCTCTGCAGATTGCCGTGGAGCCACTCAAAAAATTTAACTCCAACCTAATTTGAGCGTAGTGTTGCGGCGAGTCGTTTGTGAAATGCAAGTATGTCGTCCCCGGTGTGAATATTCAGACCTAATAAAATAAAAAGCAGTTCACATGCATCTGATGTGGCGCTGCTGCTGCTTTGGTGTGAATTGGGGTTTAGACGTCCATGATCACGCCGGCATGGTTGAATGACATTGAGCCTTTGCACAGTTGGAGTTAAAAACCCTTTAACTTAGATAAGCTGCTTACAATTACCCCTGACAGAGAAGGCTTTAAGTTTCATGTCAGTTTTTATTTCACGTCGATAGGCCCAGTAATCATGTGGATTTTGACCGTGAAAGTTTTACAACCGTTTAAGACATTAAATATGATAAATAAATAGACGTGTGTCTAATTAACGCTTTATCATAGAAAGTTCCCACTGTGATTTCAGTTTGTATCCCTGATGTTTTATTCAAAAAACAGTCACAAGTACAAGGAGGGAGAGGAGGGAGTGCAGTTCCCCTGTTTCTCCACATGTGTCACTATTCAGTAAGCTGTATGGAGGGCACTGTTCACTTTGTAAATGTTCAAATATGATAGAATGACTCCTATTTGAAACATTTTAACATCTGACAAAAAACATTAGTTCACATTTTACTGATACAGTGAATATATAATGAACTGGGTAATGGTCCAGGTCTGTTTTTACCATTATCGCCTGTGTTCAAATGGTTCCTAAAGGCATTTAGCTTTATTATAAATCACTGATTCTTTTATATGTTGTTTATAGGAACATGTTTTCACTTTTAAAGCATTCAGAAAGCTTTGTTAAGCATGTTCTATTTTGTCATGTCAAAAATCTAAAAAAAAAAATATTTACAATTTTGTGTTTTTTGTGTGTTCTAGGCTGTAGGTTGTTCAAATAGTACAGCAAACAAAAGGGTAGATTCAAAAACACTAAAAACAGCACAAATAGGCTTAGACTTCTAAGGGTTAATCTGATTTACATAATTGGAAAATTGTTGCACATGACAATTTCTTATTCAATGTACGTTCAGAAGTGGGTTAGAAAAGGTTGAAAATGTAGTATTCATGTGCATGTTAAACAGTTACTACAGTTACAACAGTTACAATAACCTAATTAAGCCCACATACAATCTAAATATGAACAGACTTCTGATTAAAAATAACTTATGTGATCAAACTTTATCACTTCTATACCCTAGGTGTCTTATTTCAATTTTGTCTTATTCTGAATATGATCTTTATCTGATTAATCTAATTTAAATAATAAGAAAACTGTTCACATAACAATGTCTTATTCAATGTATGCTCATATTGGCGTACTCTTGTGCATGTAATGTATGTTATGAAAAAGTGAATATTAAATACTGCTGTGGTTTGTTTTATATTGGAAGTCTGTGAGGAAAGAAATTAAAAAAAATGAAAATAACTGAAAAATGGTATAATTATATAGGGCTTGGTTATTTATTATTCTTATTTAATTTATTTTGAGCAGTCACTAAAGCAGTGGTTTGTATCTGAAGCGGGTGATTTCAGCGAAGCACTGCCCGTGCAGACATACTCACAATATAAAGTCAATAAAATAAAAGTTAGAAGTATTTAAAAAATATATGATTTAGGCCTAACTACTATTGTGCACTTGGAGAGAAATGTCACATCAATTCCACTGTCTTTTTTCATTTATATTCTGCGCATGGAGCGGACAATGTGACATGTTTGAAAAATATCCGTATAAAATCTACGCAAATTGAAGATACAACTTGCTGTGCATCGCCTCATAAACATGTTCGTTTTCAATATATAACGGTTGAAAGGAGTTAATATGGCACCTGCCTCTGGGCTACATGAGGATACAATATGAAACTCACCAGCGGCTGATCTTTTCTGTGTGTAAAAGCCTCTCCAGCACACGTTTCTTTTAGCAGCAGCAGCGCGTCAACACAAGGGCTTTCCCCTTTCACGTTTCCTCTCTGGCCAAATTCGCAGATGTTGCGTAAATCAAACTGAAAAATTCTGTTGAGCAAAGTCCCGCTGCACTGTTCTAACCTGCGCGCTCAGAGGCGACAGTTCACTTTCGTTAAGACGCAGTAATTGATCACATGCTCTGTGGATGAGAGACAGACAAACACATCCATTTTGCGTAAAATGGCCCAGTTCGTTTGCTTGGATGTTTTATGCTTAATAATATATTATTTCGTATTACTATTGCTGTTGTCCTTTGATTAGTGCCTTATTTTCTCTTTTTTATAGGCTACTGCTCAGAGATTATTTTCCTCTAGACTAGCCTATATATTTTTTGTTTGATTGGCTTTATTTTTACTTAATTTGAGGGCTTTATAAATAGGCTTCATCAATAATAATTATTATTGTCTACCTCAAGAGCAGATCTCATACTGCGTGAGTGACACAGGCTACGTCACAGAGCCGCGGTTCTCACCTGTGTCCCTCTGTCCTCTCCTCTCGCCTGTGTCCCTCTGTCCTCTCCTCTCGCCTGTGTCCCTCTGTCCTCTCCTCTCGCCTGTGTCCCTCTGTCCTCTCCTCTCGCCTGTGTCCCTCTGTCCTCTCCTCTCGCCTGTGTCCCTCTGTCCTCTCCTCTCACCTGTCTCCCTCTGTCCTCTCCTCTCACCTGTCTCCCTCTGTCCTCTCCTCTCACCTGTCTCCCTCTGTCCTCTCCTCTCACCTGTCTCCCTCTGTCCTCTCCTCTCACCTGTCTTCCTCTGTCCTCTCCTCTCACCTGTCTCCCTCTGTCCTCTCCTCTCACCTGTCTCCCTCTGTCCTCTCCTCTCATGCGTCTCCTCCTCACCACAGATTGCTGTCTGTTTATGCCGCTCTGAGTCTGGACACTGGAGATCAGTAGCTACTGCTTTGTGCAGGCAGTGAGTTCATCTTAAAGCAGCAATTTTAACGTTAGCTTTCTCTTAATTCTCTCACCAATATCGTTGTTCACTTGTTCAGCTCCAGCTTCTTCTTTTGCTTTTCTTTTATAATTCTTTGTGTCATATTTCTTCTTTTAAGTCCCAAAATCATTCTGGCCATTGAATGAGTTTCTTATAATTGTATTCAGATAATTAATTACAATAAGGAAAACAGATAGCTACATTTATGGGGCTCATGTAATGTTTATTAACTATAACGTGACTTATTATTATTATTATTATTATTATTATTATTATTATTATTATTAAATGCCCCACGAAGTCTATAAAATGTTACATAAATGTTTTCATTCTCATATTACTGATCCTCTCTTGAGTGTACTCTGAGAGAGCTCTGATTGGTTCAAAGCAAACATGCCTCTCACACTGAAGCACGGCCTCTTTGAACTTTGTCCCAGCCCAAGTTCAGCCTCTTCAGACCAACGTCTACGCCGTTTAAGTAGGGACAAGATCAATCTGGACACGCCCCCTCCATCTACGCCACCGCCTCCGCCAAGATCGTCTATATATGGCCCAATATGTTCAGATCTATAAATAAAATAAATATGCTATTTCTTATTCCCTAAGTAACTTTGGCAGTATTAGACTAGCTTGCATATTATGTAAAAGTAATAGTTTATTGAACACCAATGTATGAGTTCTGTTTGATATATAAAGTGTTTTTAGAACTATGTGAAATAAATGGCTGCAATATCTGTACATACTGTAAATATATAAACAAATGGGAGTTATGAATTAAGAAAATGTGATGAAACTTGATTCAGTTTGAATTATTAGGTGGTTACATTCTATTAAGAGCCAGAAGTAAGGCAGAGATTTTTAGGAAAATATAGGGATAATTTTAGAATTTTGCAGATATACTTGTACTTACCCAAACACAACTGGACTGTGTCATTTTATAGTGTTTTAAAATAATTTCCAATATGCGTATTTTTCTACACTAGTGAAAACTATTATCACACAACATTAACATGTAACAGTTACATATTTTCTTATTCCCTGTGTTTGTGTCTTAAAATAAAATTGTGGGCATGTTTTTAAACAGTGTAAAATATCAACAGAAGGCTACATTTAACAGATTAACACTCTGACTCTGACTGACAAATCTCCAGGGAATAAGAAAACAGCGAAATCAGACTTTAATAAATACCATATTGTGAATAATAATATGTTCATTCCCTTTAAATTCTGCCAGCATTAATTGGGTTCCCTAATTCCCTAAACTGTTTTCCAGCTATCAAAACAAACCTTGTTTTCAGCATTATGTATCCACATGTGATCCAGTCCAGGAGAGACGAAAGCCCTCATAATAACCAGTTTACACTGGACGCTGAAACACATTAAAACAAAAATAAAAACAATACATCTAATAGGGATATGTAATAATAGTTGATCCACATGCATAGCCACTCATTGTCTCACAAATTTATTAAAATAAGGATCAAAGATTTTTGAATTGTATTTCCCAGACAGCACGCAGCAGAGACAGTAGGGTAAAGTTGTCCCAGGGCAGCAAACTATTGCTAACTACATTGCTAACTATTGCATGCAAACTATTTCAATTTCATTGTAACCTAGGTTTTTAAAGTGTAAATAACATTCATAATTTGAAAACAAAGGTTTCAAAGATTGCTTTTTTAGTTTTATGCTGATTTATAAAAGTATCATTACGATAACTCATCTCTTTACTGTGAGCCTGCTAATAAAATCCTATAAGAGAATAGTATTACCTATAAATGTTGTGATTCCATCTTCTTCTGATTTTTCTGTCTTGATTTCACATATGTTGATAAACTTGTGCACTTCCTGAAGACATCCAAGTCAGCAGAAAGTCCAGTGTGCATTCCTTTGTTGTGCGAAATTGTTTTCTCAACTAAAACAATACAAATGACAGTGAAATCTTCCATCTGATGTCTGTAAAGTGGGGAATGACCGATGATAAACATAAAGCTCCGTAGTCGGAAATAGGCCACTTCAGCATCTGCTCTCCAGGAATCATAAGAGCTTTGGCTTTTTGCTGCTTACATAAACAATGAAGTTTTCAGTCCAAATGCCTGTAACAGTACTGAAATAAAATAGAAACTAGAAGCACTTGGATCGCAGGCACAGAGCTCCCTCTAGGCACTGGCCCTGTCTCGCAATGATATATAGTAATAGTATCCAGACCTGGAATCTGTTTAATTTTGCAACCAAGAATATTCTAGTTCAGGGGTAAATGCTATATCCATTTAACCACAAAACCATAATATTCCAGGATGGGAATAATCACTTGCCCCTTGTGACTGGAGCTAATAAGTTTGGCCGTGTCTCGCAATGGTGCAAAATTTCATCAAAATCTGACCACTACTTTTTGAAATATAACCATTTGGTGGAGGTATTAAGCCAATATGTCCTCTTCTTACCAGTGGTTACCCAGGCTTTAATGAACCAAAACTAAAAAGGAACCATAAATAAAAATACGACATATACTGTAACTAAAACTATAAGCAGAAGTTTATGTGCCAACACAACATATGTTGTTAAATTAAAGGAAGCAGGGATTCCAGCTTAAGAAGACAACCCCAGAATTCTGCCTTTAACCACACTACAGCTGTCAGAAAATCAGAAAGTAGAGTTTATTTTATTTGGAAAAACTAGTAGGTGAGCATTAATTTAAAGTGATCGTTTGTGTGGCTGCCTGCATGCACACTTCCACAGATCCAGAAAGAAGAGTAGGAATGTTTACACAGCTGGAGGAATCTCTTCACCTGGCGGGGCTTCCTACCGCGATCCCATTAAAAGGCAGACAGACTCCGGCGCTCTGTCCAGAAAACAAGAGGATCTCACCCCACCCCCCACCCTCCAGCTTCCCCCACATAAGAGCTACTACAGTGGGCCAAATCCTCCCAAGCCCCTGCTGAATTCACTCAGGGAGAATGGTTCCTCTGCTAAAGCCTGATAGCTGATTGCTCTGGCAGTCTTCAGGTGGATGGGCTAAGTGTAGTCTGGCCCACTTTCCACTGTACTCAAGTTTCCACTCATCTCCTCAGGGCTGGGAGGGTTAGGTTCAGAAAAAGTATTCCAGTACAATTAATAATTACATGTTAGAGTTATGCACGTGATGACTTTAAACATGTTGGCAATGGAAATTAAGGAATCTTCATTTGTCACTAGATGCTTAAAGGTACTATGAGCGGTATATATCATAAAAATTACCCACAAACCATTGTTTTGATTCACACTGCAGTACCATTTTTAAACCAGTATGAGTGCATGCTGCTTACAGTACCTTTAAAGTAAAAATTGTGTTGTAAAGTCCAGATGACACCTGTACAACCCCTTGGTCAGCTATACTTTCCCCCTCCACATATCCAAACAAGGATGCTACATTTTGCTAGATATACAGATGTGCTGCCTTTCAAATACATTCAAATACTGCATATTACCAGAGTATCATAGGATTCTTTCTGTATGCATCAGCGAACATACTTGTCATACTTGTTGTAGAAATATGAGTCAGATCAGTCAGTGAATTAAAACAACTGCAAGAACCTTTTCTGTTAAAATAAATGACCAGTCAGAGGGTTATTCCAATAATGTGTTTCTAACCCATGTAAAGATTAGTGGTAGCAGAACAAACCCTATCTGTATTTCATTTTAAGGCCACCATTTCCAGCCAAAAGGACGATGTAAATATAGCCAACCATATCTTTATTACAACATATAATATACTTATTGTATATGACATGTTTTCTTTATATGGCCTACCCCTTGCACTCAAGTCAAAACAGATTGTCTGAAATGCAGCAAAATGTAATGCCATAATCATTTTATTATGCAACTCAACTATGGTATTTCCATCATATCTACCACAAAATCAATGTTCAATATGTTTATGAAATGAGGTCAAAATGTTTAATGAAAAACAGCACAGGGGACAACAGAACATTGCTCAAGACTTTCCAGTGAGTCTCCTCAGTACCACTATCACACAGGGCCTGTCTACTTGTCGACTTGTTTCCAGGAAAAAGTACCTTAACGGCCCCAATGTAACACCGAGAGCTGGGGATAGACAACCCTCAAGGGCTCGATCACTTTTCTAAACAAGTTCTGTTCACTTACACTAGCATGCAATGTCTCCACTATGCAGTTCACACAGGAGAAAACACAAGGCTCGCACCACAGTCAACAGTAAGAAGGTGAGAGGGGCCTGCAGCAAATGTCCAACAGCTAGAAAATAGAAAATACAATATTTGAAGTCTCAGTTTCAATGAACACAAGAAGAACTAGTAAAAATAGAGAGAATTAAAAAGTGTCTCTAAAACAAAGAAACTGACTCATGTTTTAGTTTGGAATTTAGAAAGCTAGGGATAAACGGGAAGCAGTCTTCTTCTACTGCTGTTTATTGCAGCAGTAAAAAGCCAGACATACATTCTAATGTTGTAGTCAAGGCCGTACTAATCGACACCAAGACCAGCCCAAGTCCAGAGTGAACCGAGACCAAGACGATGACAAGGCCAAGACCAAGGAAAACCAAGACTAGGTCAAGACCAAACCCTGTGAACTAACACAAAATAAAGGGAAAAATAAAAGAAAAAGGGGGTTCAAATACATTAATGATCATTTTAATCATCTAATGAAACAGACTCCACAAACAAACAGCTGACAGATCATTTCCCTGGTTCCTCTAATGAGGAAAACTCATTACTCAAAAATGATGAAGAATAGCATTTTCTTATAATGTTTGGTAAATAAAATCTCTGAGACCACCACATCAGAGAATGAGAGAAGACCGAGTAAAATTGAATTTGAAACCAAAACCAAGTAAAACTGCAGCCGAGACCGAGATGAAACCAAGACAGGAAAAAAATGGTCTTAAGACCAGTCTCAAGATCAAGACCGATCTCGGGCGCTACAATACTAATACATTCTGAAGTTTGCTTTCAATAGGATCTGTGTGTCATAATCTGTTGCATTATACTGTAAAGTCATGATTTATATAGTTGAGCCACACACATGCAAGTCTTATTGGAGGATACCAAAACGTACCATACTAAACCAACCCCTTACTTCACAGTTCACTGGAAATAGGGCTTCATACTGTATATGTGAGAAGAGGAGTCAATAACAACACAACTTGCAAGAATTTTACAGGGGTCAAGATCCTTTGTTGGAGAGACTGTGAATTCTTGCTTCATTAAGTACATAGGAGTAGTGCATGTGTTAGACAGCCAAAGTGACAAAAACACCTCACCCAAACTGCTGACAAAGTATGGGTGGTCTAAAGTCACTATATTTTGGCTCTGACATATCGCTCATTTTGAAATTTTGTTGTAAAACTGGCTCTCACTTCAAAGATGATGCTCCTGATTTGCATAAAGATGAGCTCTGAACGTCTGATCCGCACTTGGGTCACTGGATCTGCGTCACTCACTCTTGTTGTTTGTCACTACCTCGCGTGAGTGTGCATTGGAAATGAGCGATCGCTGGTCCCATTAGTCAATGATTTGGTCTGCATCTATCCCACAGAGCTTTTGTGTTGTGCCAAGGTAAATATCGCAAACACTTACCACTTTGGAGAATTCACTTTTCACATTGATTCCAGATGAAAATCACATCTGCAAAAAGAAACAATATAAAAGATTCAGTAATATATCATTAAAGGTTCATTCACTCATCTGCTAGTGCTTGTCCATCATTGGTCAAGGAGCTGAAACCTATCCCGACTGCTTTGGCCATGACTCATTTGTAAACTATATATTTTGTGCTCATTTGTCAAAATCAACATTCTAATCTAGTAGCTTTAAAGTATTCACCATTCACCAGATCAATTTCAACATTAGTCTTGTCAAATTAAAATGAGCTAAGACCTTCGCAAACCGTAAATCTATTGCTGTGTGGATTGTGTCCTGTCCAACTCAAATGGAGCGGCCAACTTCTACTCCAGTTGAGGGCCTTTCCGCAAATCCACTGTTCCGAGATAAACCTCCAACAGACACAAGCTCATAAACCCCCGTCGTTAGATGAATATGTTGGAAATAACTTAACTAATGTGGAAAAAGTGATTAGGCTAGACCACCGAACA
Source organism: Bostrychus sinensis (assembly GCA_020698575.1). Lineage (NCBI taxonomy): Eukaryota > Metazoa > Chordata > Actinopteri > Gobiiformes > Eleotridae > Bostrychus > Bostrychus sinensis. Next base: position 27,351,564 of record CM036251.1, on the reverse strand, counting down.
TAAAACAGTAGGCTAAATCTTTCTTGTTCCTTTGCGCCAATTGGTTTTACAGCCAGCAATCACAGACGCATTACAACTCAACTTTAGTGAAGAGTTGACTGTTTTATTTATTATTAAACTTTGCTAGCCTAACAAGCCATCCTAATAATTTTTTTTTTTTTGCTCCATACAAAGAAATAGTCTGTATTATGTCAATGGAGGCATATATGGCCTTTCTAGACTCTCTAGACCAACCTAATTCGACCGGCGGAAACAACGGGGTAAGTTATGTGGACCAACAGCCGTTTAATAAAAACTACAACACCCACAAAATGGAGTGCACCTTATCATCCATCAGATTGTTGATTTTAATTCAGTTTTTGATCTGAATCCAAATAAGTACTGGCTTGTTAAATAAAGAGAGATGTACTTTTGGTTTAATGATAAGAAGTTCCTATGCAATTTCCTCATTTCAGACACACATTCATACACCAGTGCCACAGACAATGGCGGAAAGTTGGGTGAAGTGTCTGGTCAAGTATGCAATGCTGGAAATGGGTATTGATCTACCAACCTTCCAGTTGGAGAGTTAAAAATATACAAAAATATACAACCAATCAGAGAAACAAAATATCACATAAGGCCTGACCCATTTAAGATAAATGATTATGATAGGTTGATCCCAGTGGAGGATGGCTTCAATGGGGGAGGTTTTTACTAAGGACTTTACCAAGAAACATAATGGGTCTGGCAAGTAAAATTTTTCACACATCAATTCAATTCAACTGTTCAAAGTATTTTACAACATAAAATACTAGAAATGTCAAGCTCAACACACCCTTTATTGGTTGATAATAATAACATATGTCTAAGTATTGCACAAGACTACTGGGACTACACTGTATAGCCTATAGAGCACAAACATTGTATTTTATGAAAGGCAGTCATGTTGGTGCATTTTTGTTTTGATAGGTACTGACTTGAGTGTTGGAAATAAGGATGTGAGTGTAAGATGGGGCCAGCGCAGAAGTCCCAGTGCACAGAGCCCTGGAACGCACACGGAACACGTAATTGAATGAGAAATGGTCTCTCTCTGTGGATTGAGATGCTTTTTTGGCACAGCCATAAAAGCTTTAGATTCTTTCCTTCCTCAGTTTTGTTTGCACTACTTTTTATTTAGTTAGCTCTCATTCACTAGACTTACTCCTCGTGCCAAAGAATCTATAAAGTCATGAATCCGAGTTGTCCAAAAAATATGAATTGGCCTTAAGTAGAAAAGACCTGTTTCCTAGATGATGTGAGATTGGCCCGTTGCAGTTTTACACAGGCCTTTTGCCAATTTGGGCGAGTGCTTACAATCTTCTTCTCCTTCACCGTTGCTGCCATTGACACATGAGGCCAAATAAATAATAGACAACATAAGGTACAGTGGTTCGACGCAAACCAACCAGAATAAATGGTAATGTGTGCACCAGACACGGGCTGACAGAGTTCAAGTGATTTACAGTATATAGCCACAGAAACAAACCATATGTGTCAACGATCACTCACTTTTACGCGCTCGTTTCAAAGGCGCCTGCCATTATCAACACAGCGTTGCTCATTTTACGGACTCCCTGGGAAAGTTTTAATTAAGTCTTCAGCGAATAATGGAACTAGCAGCTTGTCCCCTCATTGTACAACCGTGGATTCACATGAAGTGGCAAACTCTTCTGATCTTATTTAGTGTTTTGTGATGTTTTACGACAAGAAAATCTAATTAAAAACCGTATGAAAATGTTACAGTATGAGGAAAAATATCACAACAGGATATCAATTTTTTGTAAAAGTAGTTACAATAATCCACCCTGTGTAAAAATGTGAATGTAACTGAATTACAGGGCAGGAAACGGCTGAGCAGATCATCACAACCCATCCCACCCACCCCTCTCCGACCTGCAGGACATTTACACCAAACATTGTAGGTTAAGGTTAAGAAGATCCTGAAACAACCCTGGACACTCTCTCTTCTCCCTGCTCCCCTCAGGCGGGCTTTACTGCTGCCTGAGGACTAAGACTGAAAGGTTAAAGAGTTTTTATCCATCTGTCTACTCAACTCTGAGCCTTAAACTGGACTGTTCATACATACATACTGTCTTCTCTCTGATTCCATAACTATAGAAATACCTATAGCAGTTGAAAAGACATGTCAAGCATAGAAGCTGCTTAAAAATGTGTTACTTAAAGCATTCCGGTCTTGGCTTGTGCTCATATTAAAGGAATGGTACAACAGAAGTGTGTTTTATATTGTGCCAACTGCAGTATACCTTGAAACAGCAATCCTACTATGTCAAGACACATGACTTATATCTAGTTGAATGTGTCTATTACTAATCCCCTGCTGAGATAACAAAGCACTTTGAAGCAACATTAGGAAGAAAAATACAATCTAAATTTTTCATCTGGTAAGGCTGTTGCATTGGCAGCTCTGAGCACTTTCAAACTCTTTTGCTGAGTGATATGACCTAATCAGAACCTTTCCTCTGTCATTTGTCAAGAGCAACTGCCAAATTTTCAGAGCATACAGTATTTGATGATGAGTTCACTGGCAGCTTGAAATATGCTTTCCCATAACTATCGGAGCCATGTGTTGTTTACATGGAAAAAGTATCTGCCTCATGTCACAGGCTAATTCTCAGGCATATACAGTGTAAGCTTTGAAACAGTAACCAAATAGTTTTAGGTTGGAATTTGCACATGTCATTTTTTATCGGGCACCATGCGACACAGCACAGTGAATAGAAGTCTTTATCGCACAAATATACTGTATAATTGGTGTAAATGCAAATGGAAAGAACATTCAATTCAATTCCCACACAAGGCGCCAAAAAATATCTACCACTATTAAGTTCACTGAAATGGAGATGGTTGTGTCAGAAAGGGCATCTAGCGTAAAAGAAGCCAAAATGCCATATCCATGCAAATGATTTGCTGTGGCAACACCTGAAAGAAAGTGACCAGCCCTACATTGCAAAGCTAGAATTACAAAGCAATTTCACTTGGTATCAAAGTAGACAACCACAGTAAACTATGCTGAACCTCTTACCTATGCAAGTTAGGATGGGATTAGAAATATAGCCCATGACTAATCAACAACCAGATGGAAGAGCACGACACAGATATAGGATCTGAAAGAGCATCAAGAGTTACTCTGTAGTTGCATCATCACAAAAATTATTTATTTTTTGGTGCAAATATATCACTTTCACCAATTACAAAAGGATTGCACCACTGCGTCTCACAGGAAAGAAACTGGCATGCCACTTAATTTGTTTATCTGTTTGTCAGAATCTCAATTTCATAGTGCAAAAGCAGATAAACGTATACACCAATCAGGCATAACATTATAACCACCTACAGTATTTTTTGGTGTGTACTGTATTTACCTGTTTGGGGCAGGTGTTATGACCATCTGCCTGATATGCAACTCCATATGCAACAATCTGCAACACTTTCTGTATTCTGACACGATTCTATTAAAAACTGCATTGACTTCAGCAAATTGAGATGGAACCACACAGGCCAGCCTTCACTCCCCACACACATGACCTGTCGCCACTGTTCCTTCCTTGGGACTACTTCTGATATATAAGAACTAGAGATGTGACATTCATGAAGGATCTGAATGATGAATGTATCACGTCACCATAAGTGAATTTAGTCCACATATGCTCATTTTATTATCGTCAGTGAATAAAAAAATAATAATGTCCCACCAATAGAATTTGCTCTATTCTGATTAAAATTATAATCTATCACTCATCCTAGTGACTGGCTTCTTAAATTTACGTAAATACAAAAATGAGCCACTCTTTTGAACGACTCTTATAAATGAACGGATCCCAAAGATTCGGCTCCCGTTAAAGAGCCATAAACCCCATCTCTAATAAGAACCATTGCAGACGCGGAACACTACTGCAGTTTTTGAGATGCTCTGACCCATTCATCAAGCCATTATAATCTGGCCCTTGTCAAAAAAAATGTTTCAGCTTATGACACATCCACTGCGAAGACAAAATGTTTACTTAATGCCTATTATATCCACCCATTAACAGGTTCCAGGGGGTAAATAGCACCAAAATGTCCTCCCAGAAAAATGACATTTTAGTAAACATTCCACCTCAAATTCCATTTGCTATTCCTTGGCAAAAAATACTAGTAAATTTGGTTATTTAGTTTGTTAGTTAGCTTACTGTTTTGCTGATCACTGATCCAGTCTGGATTTGTCAGGTTTTATTTACAGAGGTAGAAGACAGCCTGCACTGCTTGATACTCAGGTAGGTGTGTGCTGCAGCTGTCACTGTACAGGTGCTCCCTCCGGCTGTTGGATGAAGTTTAGTGGAAATGATGGCTCTAAGTGCTCTGAGCTAAAGTTCCTCTGTCCTGTGTCTAGTAAACCCAGACAGGCGTGTGATGGTTGCTTTTAGTCACACATTTAAAAATGGAGGAAAGAGTCAGAACATAAATGAAAAGCAGACTCACTGTATTCAATGAATTTCTTGATTAGTTTTGCATTTTCCTTGGCACTTACACATGCTTTTTTCTTTACTTGTTCTTTGTCTGCCTCTCTAAAGTGCTGACAAATACGCACACAGAGGCCAGAGATACAAACCACAACACCAGGTTTAGGAAAATACTAACAGAAGACTGGTTTCACATGACATGGCAGCGACAGTTCACAAAGCAACATGTCACCAGGTGCTCTCACGTTCAGTATGTCTTACAAATTCAATGAGCAGTGTTTACATTTCGGTGCCATCTAGGGAAAACATTTTAGAGTGCAATTCCACACCTAACACTCTCCTACACTATGTGAGAACCTATGGTGTTTCCTCACAGAAACACAGTAGAGTGCTTCTACTCTAGCAGTGCTCAGTTTGTCCTGAGTGACAACAATACGGGCAAATGAAGTGAATAACACAGATTATCTCTTCATTTTGGCACTTGTTAGTGGGTGGGATAATAAAACTGCAAGTGAACCTTTTGTCCTCAATGTTGATGTGAAGCAGGAAAATGGGCAAAAGATGACCAGACGACTGGGTCAGAGCATCTCCACAACTGCAAAAGATGCAGTGGTCAGTATCAAAAGTGACATAAGAGCTACTGTAGCTCAAACTGATAAAGAAGTTAATGCTGGTTCTGACAGAAAAATGCCAGAATACACAGTTATAGTTTGTTGGGTATAGAGCTGCATATTAGGCAGGTGCTTATCATAACATTATTCATGACCACCATTCATAGACAGCACATATTATACTTGATGGGTGAATTACAGAAGTAAGGTAAATACTGACTTGTGCAAGCAAACCAATATTTTCTTCCCAAAAAGATATATAGTTTTATTAACATGAAAAACAATGCAGAAATCGTAATAGTTTTGTTTGTTGTTTTTTGACATACAATGCAATGTACAGTCAACTTTCTGAAGAATAATACATATAAACGTCAAGTTAAGTCAGTTTTTACAAAATATATACTGTATCTAAGAATTTGTTAAATGAAATAAATTACATATTGAATTCAAGACAAAGTCAAAAGAAAAGGAATCAAAACTAATGTATCCAATAACGCATTATATTGTCTATTCTCCAAATGTATGAAGTGTTATTTCAAAGGTCCTATGCTATGCTATTTTAAGGCTTTTTGAAATAGTTTTGGACACCTTTGAATTGGTATTTCATGTATAACTTAAAATATTGCATACGTATGAAAAACGTCTTCTGTTGGGGAGCTGTTACTTTCAATTTGCAGAGAACCATTGGTTTGTGTCTGTCGACCCCTGCTGGCAACAGGGGGAAATGGACAGAGCATAAAATGATTATTTAGCAAAGCTATTAGCAACATGGTACTAACATGGATAAATGAGTTGACTGATTCAAAGTTAAGACAATTTAAATGCTAAAATAATAAGAACAAGTCCAATGATAATGTATGGGCTTTATAAACACACAGGAGCACTTTCTGGCTTCACTTGCCTATGTTCAGAGACTGATCGTTTTCAGTCTTAAGAAATGGACAGACTCAGCAAGCAGGATAATTCAAACAAGTGTGAATGAAACAAAATACTACTCCAGGTATGTTTTTGCAAAAGATAAAGCACTACAACCTAGTTAAAAACTAAAAAAAAAAGTCAATTTAGCATAATAGGGACCTTTGAACGATTTCAAAGATTCAGCATCTTCGCAAATATAGAAAATCCTAATCCTTTAACACACTGCACCCATGACTAAACCACCATGACCCATTGTTATTCCTGTTCCTCATTACACCGAAACATTCTTTCACACTATCCATGTGTGTATCAGTCCCACACATGCATCCAAAAGCCTGGCTCCACGGCACAGTAGTGAACCATAAGTTATTACCCCTGCCTCGTTGCACAGCGAACATTCCAGTATTCCTTCAGTGCTTGGAATCCTAATTGTAAACACATTGAAAACATTGTTGGAAATATGTAGACAGTTACAGTTATCGGTTATCAATGAGAGAATCATAATCCACTGTAATAATTGCATCAGTCTGGCGTCACTTCAGAAGAAACTGTTTTCAAAGATGTAATCCAATTCTCTTCAGCCGCGGGGTGAAACAAGGCTTTGTTGATACTAAGGGTTATGGTTTCTTGCAGATTTATCACAGATAAAGCATGATCACTTTTCCATGTAAAACAATGATTGCATCTTTTATCAAAGCACTAGGCGAGGTGTAATTACTGGTTTTAAGGTGTAACGTTGTTTTCAAATGTCACAGTATGAAAACCACATATCGTGTTGGTGATATAAGACAAGACCAGGAAGTATAGATTGACACATTTACAAAACAGTGCTCTCTATTTACTATTGAACTGGTGTTGCTATGAAAATATATATATAAATTGCACAGGAATAATATGTAGGCAATTAAAGCAGCTTTGGAAAAATCTGGAAAAGGACAACAAAAATAATTAAAAATTATTACTAGTGCTAGCTCCAGATCAGCTTTAAAACAGTAGAGACTGCAGATGTGCTGCCTACTTTGCTTTTGTATGGCGATTAGTCATGTGCTCAATCTCGTGCTCATACTATCTGTTTATTTGCTTCCATCTGCAGGTAATTCTTGGGCGTGGCTGCATGGAGCATCAGGGCCCACCTACTTAAGGGCCTGCACCAGATCTCTCTCTTGCCTCACCTGAACCCACACCACCTCTTCTTTTGTTTGCTTCAGTTTGGCAACATACACACTACACCAGGGATAGGTAAGTTTGATGGCAAAATTGGGCCAAATTATTGAATCACCAGGTGGCGGGCCACATGAATGGACATATAGTTCTCTGTCTTGGTTCCTTGGCAGCTTTAAATGAACATATAAGCAGTTTAGCCCAGGGTTAGGTCACATGATAAAATGCACGATACTTATTGGATAGAGGCAAAGGTAACCATGATAGAATGCTTGCTATTTTTTGATTGGAGGCATCTAAAACCATAAAACCATGACAGAGAGCTGTCTGCTTGCAAATAGGGTCTTACAGCAGCCTCATTCACTGACAGTTCCTTGGAATTAAATGCTACCAAGTAATAGCAATTATCAATAGTGGTTATTAGCTAAAAAGTTGATGTAGGCCATAGGATGCCAACCCCTGCACTACACCATTCCCCACGCAGCCATGAATGCACCTGCACTGTTGATATTGTTGTCAAACGTGCCTCATTATTTATCTTTTAATGACTGTAACTTTATTTGAAATAAAAAGCACTGATTTTGGTATATTTCTGTTGTTGGCGTCCATTTGTCATCACCCTTGAGCCAGGTCATGACACTTTGTATATAAATTTGTGTATACATTGTAATCGACTGGTCTTACAAGTAGGGAGGGTTAACACTAGGAGACAATGATGTCTTCACTGATGTCTGTGAGAGTAATGCACATTGCTGCAGCTTTCCAATCGCTTTGTATAGGCATTTAGCATAAACATAGTAAAACTAAAATAAACACAAAAATAAACGTATATTTAAAAAACTTTTTTATGTAGCTGCAGTCTAGTCAGATGGTAGAGATGTGGAACATATACACAGCAACTACAGCCTGCCTTGACTTCATGTGTGGCTGTTGCCCAGCCCTAACCTGCTGCACATCAAGACACAACTTTGAGATAGATGAGGCATGTCACGTGGCAGATGCACAAAACTTCTTCTGTTGTGCCTGAAAGAACTGAATAAATGTTCTGTCACAAAATGTGTCTCTCTCAAACAGCGACCCAGTTTATCAGGGAAATGAGGATAATTGAGCATCAGTCTGTAAGTAGGTATAAATGACACTACATACAATGGATAATAAGCATGAGTAATCTAAATATGGTGATAAAAATAGATGTTAAATTTGTAGCCATCTAACCCAGAAGCACATCAAAACAAACAATAAACCTAATTGTTGATTATGACCTAGCAGAGTACTACTCAGTAATATGATATAGCCTGTGTTTGAGTTAAGTCTGCTGGATGCATAAGGACGGTGGTGTAATCCAAACCAACAGCCCACTCCAAACCAGTAGCTATGAAAACCTCGGGCCAAGTCACACTTCTGGAAAATCAAGCAGCAGTGAGCAAAGAAACACAAACATCAACAACACCACAGTGCAATCTCTCCGATCATATATCCCTCCGCCAGCAAAACACAGAGGCCAGAGTCTAAACTGCACTAAACCACATGTCCCCACGGATCTGAGGCAGAGCAATGAAAAACACATGCATGTGACACTAATGTTTCCATACCTGAGAGAAGCAAGCACTCATGGAAAATGTAGATTATTGCTGGGTTTTGGAATATGTATTTTTACTAATCAGCGGAACTGCTACATAAAAGTTGTGGTATAAACTAGTGGATTGATATATAGTGATGTTGGACAAGGTCTTAAAAAGGATAGGCCTATGGATGTTCTGCCACAAAGTTGTCATTCACCCAATGAAAATAATATCAGCATTATTACAGTTCTGTCACAGGGCGGTGTGTGGGTTACAATGGGTTAGCTCGTTGAGTATATTCAAGTAAAGCTATTTTTTGCTTGAGTGGCATGTTGAATTTATTTCGTAAAGCACAGTTTTGTACACTAAGCACTGAAGAAGAGTTTTCACTGTGCTGGAGACTAATTTACTAAGATATAAAACTTACATGAACCAATTTGTATTGCTATTAATTAGGAGTAGAGAAGTACAGTAGCAAACATTATTTAATGTTACAAGTTCATAAATATGAAATATTGTAAGGTTATAAAGACATTTAAGTTTTAAGTTCACACAGCAAAGCCATAAGACATGACTATGCAAAAGTCGAAATACAGTAGCTGTAGCTAATAAACACAACATAACACATTCAGGATTCTTTCTTTTTTGGCTTATGTCTGTTCATCACAAAAAGAAGAAAAGCGTTTTTGTTAAAACATATATAATCTGAATCTCCAAAGTGTTACACAAAACTATCTGAGCTTCCTTCCTAAAGCCATCTCTGGCTTGTTGTTATGGCTAAGCGGGACATGTCGGTTTTCCCATTTGCGAGGCTGGTTTATCACCAAGATACGCAAGAGACAGGTGCAGGGAGCTTATTCACCCTGCAACAACTTTTTAAGACATCACACTGACTGCAAAACTGTTAAATTAAGGTAAAAAAAAGTTGTATAGTTCCCCTTTAAGATGAAAAAGCCTGGCCAGTGCCTGTATTTGTAAAGAGTATGAAAATAGACTGTATATTTGTTCATATAAAGTTTTATTTGAAGCATGATTGAAGCGGGTAGCTGTAAAGCTGCCACACATGCCGCTGGGAAAGGGGCTTTGTGCACGACGCTAGCAAAACAACCTTCTCCAGCTATGCTAATTGACATACTTTCACATGGGCTGGAATGCTATGATAATATCCACTGCCTTTCCCCAGCAGGCCTTGATCCTGAGGCGTTCACTGGGTCAGGGGACCTTGATGTGGATGAAAGCAGGTAGAGGCATCTGTGTGAGCAGAGGGGGATGGGTGCATGTGGTATTTGACTGTGTTAGAGGATGCTGATGCTGGAGAAGGTGGGGTGGGTTTGGGACAAAGTGGGGCCCTGTCTCCGTGGGGATGGTGGCAGAGGCTGGGGATTGATGGGGTGGTGATGACAGATGGAGATGTCAGGAAACAGACAGCCATTCAGAGAGAGAGTGGTCCGTGAGGGGCCCTTCAGCACCTTGGCCCCTGTCTGAGATCATGTCTGAGGTCCGGTCTGAGCTGGGAAAGAGGCATCTAAGGGGTCTCCTGTAGAAGAGAGGGGACTGTCCCACACATCTCACTCTCACCACCCCACTGTCAGTTTATTATTCTGGACTGTGACCGACCACAGCTGGAGTCCACAGAACCCATACAGTAGTGAGCTCACTGAAGATACTGTGACTCTGTTCCTGATCTGGGCTCCCTCTGTGCTGAAAACAAGCCCTTCGTTCAAGTGCAGAGGAGTTGAAATCAAAACAAACCAGGTAGGTTTCCTTATCACGGGCCATGACTTTCAGGTCATAGCTGAGTCACAGGGCCTCCCAGATTACTGTGGCACCGCAGGCTTAGAAATGTGAGACTGATAGGAATCAGTGAGCGGGTCACACCAGGTCCTCAGAAGAGGCTGTAGGAATGAAGAAGACAGATTCAGGTTGGATCCGAAAACCATTAATTATTAAGGAACTTCCTAGCTCCTTATGCTATAACCGGATGTATGTCACCATTTGCCATGATAAGTTTCACAGCTTTATTTCATAGCTTCTTTAGCATAGGAAGTTCCACAGGTTCCTTATCAACCAGCAAGGAACTTATATGGAGTGATTCTGGATTATTTTTGTACATTATGATAAAAAGCTCAATAGCGCTGCAGTGGAGGATAAGGTACGTTTATTTTGGTTCATTTTCTGAGTATTGTAGTTTTTATTAAACAGCTGCAGGTGCATGTAAGTTTCCGCATTGTTTCCACCACTGGGTTGGGATGGTTGGATCTTCCAAACAGCACTGAAGCTCCTTCTCCCTACTGCTGAGGTAGTCTAACTGTTGACCTCATGATATAGCTCTCAAAGGTTAAAGAACAGAAGGTAGGAGCAGGAGTTAGGAGGTAATTCTCCAGAATAGACCAATACAAACATGGTTAATTTCAGGCAGTTATACAGAAGAGTGATATTTGACCTAATGGTGCAATATGTAAATTGTTGATATTTGCATTGAAGTATTATCCTGCACTCACAGTACTCTACTTTAACAGTCTACATCTATTCCTCTAACCAACACCCAGTCATTCAAAGTGTTGTAGACACTGCTGTCAAGGTGAGGTTCAGGGTCTTGCCCAAGGACATTCCAACCAAACATGACCTTGACGATCATAGGATGACCCACTCTCCATCCCTAGTCAATGTTGCACTGTTACGATTTGAGAGGGACACACAAAGTTTGCAGCAGCCAGAGACAAAAAATATTTTTCAGGAGTTTTTTTTTAATGTGTGTGTGTGATTTGTAATGTGTGTTTTATTAGCATGTATTAGCATTAGTGTACCACTAACATGTATATTGATAACTGATAAAAAAAAAATAGCTTAATTTCTTATAGAGCTGGTTGTGAGTCAAAGATTTGACTAAAAGAAAAATTAACTAGAGCTAGAGGATCAACACTGACACTGGGAATTCAATAAAACTAAAAGAAATGTATGTATACTGTAATAAGGCAATTATATTAGTAACAAGAAAAGCAATTCCACTGATGTTTATTCTGTTTTTGTCTTTGGTAGACACTGATTCATCTGTATTTATCTTAATCACAGTGTTACTAATGGCTGCTGAAAGCTCTTTTGATTTCCCAGAGCTCTTTCCTGCGTGTCACCAAACACAAACACATGAAGCGGATGAATCGGCCATTGTTGGTGGAGCGTGCTGCAACCACATCGGGGGACAGTGTAACCAGAGCCAGCGCCTCTCCACATCCCCACCAGGGACCTATGCTGAGAAACTCGAGGCACGTTCAAATAAATGCTTTCCGGTCCAAACTGACAGCCTTCCGTCGCCATGCTGTGGTTCTGGTTCAGTTTACAGTAATTTGGTGTGTGGGTGGCACAGGAATGTGGCCAGGGACCCGGGCTTATGGTGCGCACCAGAAATGGCTAATGTGCTAAAATTATGGGGTTGTGCTTATCAATTTTCACAAAAGCAAAATAGGGTTTACCTGCTGTGAGGATAAAGCAAGTCATTATTTTAATAGGTTAAATATAAACAATAAACAGTGATGGTAGATATAATTATCTCAATGTTTACTCTCAAGTGCTCTCAACCTCCACAGAAGAGGAGTGCCTCCTTGAAGTTTTAAATACTAAAAAGTTGTATCATTTTTAAAGATCCCATATTATGCTTTTTCAGGCTTTCTGAAAAATCTGACCCTTTTTTGCATTAATATTTCACATTTTATAACTTAAAATAATGCGTATGAAACACCTTCTGGGGAGTTGTTACTTTGACTTTTCAGAGAACACTTGGATTTGGTGTATGTCGCCCCTTGCTGCCAACAATGGGGAATATACAGAACATAAAATGGCTAATTAGTAGGCTATTGGCAACATGACGCTAACAGATTGATAAATGAGCTCACTCCTTCATGGTGACAGTAATTTAAGCACTTACATTATCAGAAAAAGAAAAAAAAAATTTCTCTTGTTCTCTAACCAAAAAAGCAATTTAAATGCAGGTTTATTATTTCTATTACGCATAGCTTATAAAATTCCTACAGTTATCCTAGCATGACCTATATAATCACAAATAGTAATAGTAAAATCAGTTGATTCTGACATCTCTAAACCACACAATGATATCCTCCTTATTAAACCAAGTGTATGCATTGCCCATTGTTATCCTTAGTTTTTCCTTTTCATATAGTTTCTACATCTAAGTGGACATAGCTCCCACTAAAATACAAACTTTTTTGTAAAATTTTCTGAGTAGCCCTTGATTCAGTGTTTAAAGTCCAAGCCAATCAACAGCCAATTAAAGCAGTTCTTAATTCAAATGTGGAGGGCTTCATATTTGCATCCCCAAATGTATGGAAACCTGTGATTAGTCAAAACTTGTGCAAACATATAGGCAGAAAGACAACTTCCAAAACAATCTCACTATAGCTTGCTTCTGTTTGCTTGTTTCGTCTGAAAACTGCATATTAACCTCATAATTAAAGTCTGTACTCCATTGAAAATTTTGCATTCATGTTAAAAGTTCCAGTGGAACACAGCAAAAGATCTTGGACAGCACTCCTTTTGAAGCGCACCACCTATTTTTAAGTAATGGAAAAAAGAAATATCATAATAGTCTATTATTGTCAAGTTCAAAACTACAGCCACATGTTTACTTTTAAATCAAATTACTATACTGCAATACACAGTAAGCTATGACAATACACAGATACTACAGTAATTATCATAATCATCTGAATACAGGTTGAACAGATCAGTTCCCCATAAAAAAAAGATGGTCAAAATAAGGTTTACATTTGTGTGTGATAGTGATATTGTTAATAATAATGCATCTGTCTTATATAGCGCTTTTTTGAACACCCATTTTGTGCCAACGGCCTCTCCGACCACCAATCACTATATACCTATACCCATGCTATACCCATTCTCCTGTATTTGTGAAATGGGTCTGAAATCCCTTCCTTTTGCAACAATTGCCATTCTTTTAGGGTCAATCGCAACCATTTATCTAAAGTGGGGTACATTAAGCCAGTGGTTCTCAATCTTTTTACACCAAGTACTACCAGAGGAAACATGCAGCTCACATCTCTGTGCCATTCCATTTTTGTCTTATATTAGGCAGAGGAATAGTTTTGTCTTCTCATCATCTTTAACATATGTGTCTTTTCTCATATTAGACTCTCAAACTGGAAACAGCTGACACTGGAAGACTGATGCTACCACTTCAAAACCTTATTGAATTTGCAGAACTTGCAGTTTTTCCATAAACAATAACCAATACCATATTATTCTATTTATTGTTAGTGGCAATATGTGTATCAGATTCTAAGCCACTGCCGGTTGTTTCAATATCCAGCAGTCGTTTTTGCCCAGTAATTATGACAAGCCTTACACCTAAATATGATTATCAATATTACAGGCATTTTTCCAGTTTAACACTATATGACTGGACAGGCTTGTACAATAATAAACCCTTGGGTATAATGTAGATGGACTCCAGACCATTTCTCTCTATAGAGCGGATACTTAGCCCTCCAGGTAATGGCTTCCATGTGGAGAGCCTCATAGTCCAAACACATCTTGTAATAACAGCACAGATAAAGAATGATGTTATTGCAGAGACTGTCATATTCTTCAAAGTACACCTTTAACCCTGCTGAGGCCCTAACATCGGGTCGGCTCACAAATGTCACCCATCAACACTTTCTCCACAAAAAAACAATCTATCAGAAAGGTTGCAAAACACTGTACACACCAGACAAGTAAATCATAAATACTGTACACAATATGATTTCTTGGTGTATGCATGCAACTGTACCCAAAAAAAAAAAACACTCATAAGAAGTCAAAACAAACAAAGAAATCACTGGGATTCTAAGCCAACTGCTGGAATAGGAAGAATAGGGCCTGCCGCTAAAGCAGGTGGGTAAGTTCTGACAGATAAGATGACATCCCAAAGCCTCCAAACTAAATAAAACACACCCTTTTGATACTGTAAGGACTGATCGGTCTAGGGTCTGTGAAGGCTTTAAGGTAAATGTTATGATAATAGCAATATAAATGAAACATTATTAAATATGTCTTAGTAGTTCTGGATTTGACCCCCTATTGCCTCTCGAGTGGCCTTTTTTGTTGGTGGCACAGATTCAACAAAGTACTGGAAACAATTCTCATAGATCTCTAATTCGTACTGACATAACAGCATCTCGCAGTTGCTGCAGATTTGCTGGCTGCACGATGTGTTCAACCACACCCTAAAGGTGCTGTATTTGAGGGAGATCTGGTGACTGTAGAGGTCATTGGAGTACAGCGAACTCATTGGCATGTCAAGAAACCAGTTTGAGATGATTTGAGATTTGTGACATGTTAAATTGCTGTAAGTAGTCAACAGAAGTACAGGGGTCCTAAACAGATGAATATCAACAAAACTGCTACCACTAGGCTGTGATGGCACAACTGTAAATTTAAGGCCATACCGCCTTGTGGATGCCCGATCCCATCAGACCTCGGAAGCTAAGCAGGGTAGGGCCTGGTCAGTATCTGGATGGGAGACCGCTGGGGAACACCAGGAAGCCGGTGTGAATGTGAATGTGTGAGTGAATGTGTGAGTGAGTGAGTGAGTGAGTGAGTGAGTGAGTGAGTGAGTGGGGACTACAGATGGAAATTAGCTCTGAGCTATAATCTGGTGTATTTACAGCACTAGCTGTTCATTAATACACGCTGTCCCATTCAAAAAAATAAAAAATAAAAAAATGTACCAAGAAAATATTCCACCACCAACAGCCTGATCCAGTGGTACAAGTAATGAATCCATGTTTTTATGTTGTTTACATACAATACATTTCTGATGCTACCATCTGGGCCATATCATACAAAGCTAAGCTATAGATGAAATCTTTTTAAATATGTCTACCCTACTTTGTTAGACAAAACCAAAAACAGTTTAGCATCTCTGGATAAACTGTACAATGAAGCAAACTGGTAACTCCTTGAGTTAACCCTAAATGCTCCTAGGGTTAACTATAAGTGACCAATCACATTGCTAGGCTGAAGACAGTTAATATGGCTACCAACTGGAGTCTACCAGCACCATGGACTGAATGACTGGCATAGTCTATTAGCAAGCACTAAGCAATTTATTAACCTGTAGATTTCATTAAAATGTAAAAAATAAAAGTAATTCTGTGCAAAACATCCATTCATTATGTACAGGGCTCTGAATACCACAACAGAAATCAAGACTGAACAGACCAGGCAACAGTTTCCCAAGAAGAAGTTGCACCTGACATGGCCTTTATGTTGTTACATTTGCTTCAAAATGCCTCTAGATGAAGAATTCATTATGATTTGTGTGGTGTAGTAGTTTGTGCTCTTTACTGAACTCATTGTTTACAGTACAGCACTTGTAAAATGGGAGTCAGTAGTATTTTTCGCCTTCTTTCCGCTTGTATTCTGAGATAATATTTGTCTGTCTGACCATACATGTTTGTCATCACAGCATAAATAAAATTAGGTTTTACTTTACAACAAGACTAAAACTGATCCCAAATATGTATTGCGTGTAGCCATCTCAATCGGGATAGTTGTCAATGTGTAATTTTATGAAACCAGTTCTCTATTCATCACAGCTTTGGTTAACAATGAAATACGGCGCTATGTGCAAAAGCTGACTTAATTCTACGATCAGCTTCCCTTACTAGCCACAAAATAAGGTGACAGACAGTCCAAGCAAAGCGCAATTATACCAAAACAGACAGTATTTCATAGTTTAATAGCATACTTTTATATGCGTCAACATTTAGGCCAGCTGGAGAAGAGAAGCAGCCCGTTCTGCAGAAATATGACACTTTCCATGCTTCTCTGTCCCATATAAGAGCAAATGAACTAGAATAGACCCTGTACACAAGCTTCCACAAAAAAATATGCTTCTAATAATCCCAGCACAACTATACACAGACTGTCCCTCTCTTCTCATTATAGCATTACTGTTTTCACTTTGACAGATATAGATCTCGTGGCAGTTGGCATAATGAGCCAGTATTTTGCAGCCACAGCAGTTAAATATTAGTGTCATAGGAAATAGCTGGACTACTGTTCTGCACTGTTGGATTGTCCAGGTGCACTCAGTCCCCTTTTTCTCTGTCAAGGACAACTGCATTACCATCATTTTTCCAGATAGCCGTGGAATGATCGGATCTTCCTGAGCCACCTACTGCAAATTCCACTGGAGAAAAATGAGGAGCGCTCCCAAAAGTAGATAGCAATCGCCTGTTGTTCATTGTCCTTGAATCACTATTAGTAAAACAATGTGGAGAAAACAACTCTACACAATGGCAGGTGGAAATAGTTAACAAGTTAGGATTTGAATTTTCACTCTGATGAGACTGCTAGATTTGTTGACATCCGTACCTGGAAATTGTGCATAGTGTGCCTTTGACAGACCCAGCCAAAGTCAAACAAGTCTTATTTGCTTAACTAAAACCTACTGTGGAAGCAATATGGGCAACAAAATACAGAAAAAGTTAAGTAAAATAGACATGTCAAGTCATTCAGGCTACTCTTGCATTTGTAAGCATACAGCACACACATGGTAGTGTTGAAAATGTCTCATCTTTAAAGAAAATTATATCCTGTACATTCCAGAGCTTTTCTCTAAACTATCCTCAGTGAAAGTTATTTACATTTTTATTGCACAATACTCATGTAAAGCAATGAGCTAGAATTAGTCACAATATTTTTATCTGTTTCGGTTTCAACTCAAATCTCAAACTACAGTTGTACATTAGGCCAAAACTCAAACTATAGCAACTGTCCCTTAAAAAGCTGGAGAGGGTCAAAAAGCAAACTACAGCAACCCCAGAGTTTCAAAACTCACACTACAGAAGTTTTTATGGAATCCAAAGTGGACAAAAGTCAAATTATAGCTAATTGAAAACAAATTGAAACTGCAGTTTGAATTGTTGCAAATCGTAAAGGCTGCAATTATTTAGGTGATATAAGTCCTCTGAAGAGAACAAAATATCCCATCTCCACAGGGTCCTAATATGCATACACTAAACACTAGACCTCTACATGTTATTCCATTTAGTGTCAATGCTCCATCACATGCTTATAATGTAAACTGTGAAATGAACAATATCTAAAAAAAAATCGCAATTAGATATTTTATAAAAATTGCCCTACCTCTCATGGGCACTTAGGTGACCATCGTGGCCAACCATCTGAAAGCTGGGCAGTCCTGAGCTAGAGCAATGAGGTCAGCCAAGGGTCTCACTGATGCAACCTGAGTCATCCAAGATAGTCTGGGGTGACACCAGCTCCTGGGGGGCAGACGAACATGGGCGAAGAGGACTTGTTTGGCTGGAATCCCATCGTCGCAAACTGTTCTCTCTTGATGACAGTGGAGCTGGGCATAAAGCAGCCCACACTTGCGTGAAACCACCAGAAGCTGAGAATATTATAAAGGAAGGTCTGCTGGAATATACTGTTGTGGTGGAGAGGTCCAGGCCTCAGATCTGTATAGCAGGGGACCAAGCAGGTGGTGAACATGGGCATGATGTCAATGTGCAGATTCCTACCCCACCAAACTCTCTGGGGGTGGCCAAAAGCACTGTTGGCCTGTTGCAGTCTCAGGGTCCAGCAAGCAAAAGCCGGCTATCTTAAATCTGAGGTAGATGAACTCGTTGATGACCTCGACCTGTTGATGGTGATGACCTGTGGTGGTTGTGACGGCAGGAAGTCCAACAGTGATTGAATCTTTGGCAAAGACAAAGATCATAACTCATTATTTACAAACTGCTTCACAAATATACAGTAGTTTTATAAATAATTATAAATTAATAATATTATATATAATAATTTATAAATAATACATAATTCTAAGCCATTACCACTATCTGTCTTTTTAAACAGATAATATAAAGCTGAATTTAAACATTTTTCTTTACCCACTCTTCTACAGTCAATACATGAAGCATCCGCCATGAAATTCAATTCACAAACAAGATAGAGAATATTATTTTAACAATTCATGGGTTATGTGGTGGACAATAATAAGATTCCAAATTTTAACAAGATTTAAACAGCTGAGTCACATTCTGAGCCAGTTCTTACTGGAAAGCTGCTCTCAAAATTTCCAGGTTTGTTTGGTTTTCCAGGGTGTGTGGGAGCCATGCCAGTTAGTTGTACCAAAATGAAATATTTGCGCACCTCAATGAGATTATGTTGTAAAAGCAGACTGCGATCCAACAGTGGAGCCCTGGGGTGGAAAAACTGATGTGAATTAGAATTGGCACGGCTCCAGGCCTTCTGATCATCGGAGCATGAATGTGGAGATGAGTTCAGCAGGTTCAAACTCCAATCAGCACACTTCAGTCTTATTACAAACATACCAGGGTGCCTTCTCAGTCATACACAAACTTGGGCAAGTATGATCAACAGTAAAGGATCATTTGTCAACGAAAGTGGCGTCAGATTTGTGGATAGAAAGGGAGCAGCTGTAAGTGGCCTGAACAGAACTTATCAAATCATTTCAAAACACAGTGATGTTGTTAAGGAGCGGTGAGGCAGGTGTTATGAACTATTGAACATGTTAGAAGAATAAATGACTTGGCTAAACACTGTAATCTTCATTCATAACCTCAGTCAAAGAGGTTATGTTATTACTGTGGATGAATTGTTAGCCTGTAAGCAAGATCTTTTTTTTTTTTTTTTTTTTTAGAAAAGGTCAGTTATGGGCCAAGAAAGAAATTATTAGTTTTTGTTGCAGCTCTGGATCCAGATTTATTTTTTTCCTATTGTGACAGTGTGGCTCAACAAAAATGTTTTTGCCTCTAATCAAACAGTACTTAAAATACAGTAACTACTGAAACACTTTTGTTATGTAATATGTGTAATTAATTACCACTTTTTAATGCTGAACCTGTTGCTATGTGAACAATACTTGGACTTGACTTGGATAAAGTTTCAAATAAAAGCTAACTAGATGTACAAAATAAGTACTTTTTAATACTTTTTAATGAGTATCTCAGTGTAGGTGTAATGGAAGGAGATTGGTTGAGGCAATTAAGGATGGGGCTTACCAGTATATCAGCTGACGAAAGAATATTAAATTTAGCCTTTAAATCTCTTAGTTAGGTCATCTGTTGCGGTGCATTGTGGCAGAGTGGTTAGCACCTCTAAAACAAGGTTGTAACACTCCCAGTGTTACTGTGTCTTCTCCTCATGTAGTCTGGTTTCCTCTGTCCCAGGACATGTGCAGGGGAATTGGTCAGTCCAAATCCCTTAGTGAATGAATATGAGAGTGAAAGGATGTCTGTATGTCTCTAAGGGTCAGTCCTGTGATTAACTGGCCGCCCAAACTAGGTGGGAAGGGCCCCAGTCACCTCTGACTGCAAATTGGGATAAGTGGAAGATGATGAAAAAATTAATCGATTTTGCACATAAAATACTGCATAATGTACTGTACATCAAATAATTCTCTGTCATATCAGAACCTTAAATTAAACTACATAAATATAAAAGTCAGCAACCAGCAGAGCCAGCACTGCATTTGTTCATATCAATCATATCAAAATTCTATTGAACTATGAGAAAGGGAACGTGAAATATCTTATCTTTATTAAATGTATTAAATCATAGTATCATTATTGAAATATTAACCCTGGTTTATGCATAGTGCATGTTTTGTTGATGTCGTGACTCGTGAATCCCTAGTCTAGGGCGTTCCAGTAAATGATAAGCAGTGGGAGATTAAATAATAAATGCTCATCTTTAATTCCCCAAACCACAGTCTAGAGAAGAGTGCATGGTGAGGTGTTGTGGTAGAGCATTTGGTTTTTGAGGAGGAAACTAGTTAGCATTTGCACAGAAAAGTGTCTGTAGATAGCCTACTACTAATAATAATCATGGTCATCTCAAATGCTTTACAGCTGAGTCCATTATTCATTCTCTCCACAGTTACACACTGGTGGTAGTAAGCTACCTCTGTAGCCACAGCTGCTCTGGGGCAGACTGACAGAGACGTGGCAGCCATACCACACCCACTACCTCTCTGACCACCACCAAACACAGCTCCACAATCACACTAACACATTCATACCCCAGTGCAGCAGACAGCGCAGGCAAGGTGGTGAAGTATGACAACAGTACGACTGAGAGTATGTTAGTATGTGACCAGCTCTACCTCAGTGAGCTACCACTGCTACAGTATAAAAAATTATAAATTATTAAAAAAGTATAATTTTGGGCTGGGGTGCATGATAGCACAGCAGTTAGTGCTCTTGCCTCACAGCAAGGACCAGTCATCACAAAATCTAACTAAAATTAAATTAAACTACGCCAAAGGAGACATTAAAATATCTTATCTTTATTAAATACATTAAATCTTTGGTCACAGCATCATTATTGAAATATTAACCCTGGTTTATGCATAGTGCATGTTTTGTTGATGTCGTGACTCATGAATTCCTAGTCCACGGCGTTCCAGTAAATGATAAGCAGTGGGAGATTAAATAATAAATGCTCATCTGTAATTCACCAAACCACAGTCCAGAGAAGAATGCATGAATCATGTTTTATCAATATACAAATAAAGAAATATAAAGTACTGTGCAAAAAGGTTTTCAAAAACGGCTATGAGCAAAGAAAAGACCCTCTGCCACAGCACTGGTCCTATCTCGCAATAGCAAAGATACAGTATCAGTGTCTATACCTGGATTTAAACTCAAAGATCTTCTAATTCAGGGGTAAATGATTTTTCCACAATACTCTTATACCTCACAATGATAAAGAACCTAATAAAACTAAATAATCATTTGTTCTTTTAGTGACTGAAGTTAGTATCTTTGGTCTGTATCTCAAAATGGTACAGAATCCCTTAAAACACTCCTGAATCTCAACAGTGATCTGTGTTCACACCAAAATAATAACTTTTGTCCTTGGTCCATTAGTTACTTTTCTTGACATTTTAAAGCCATTAAACATTTGTACACTACTGCATATCTTGATTACAAATAAGAATAACAGTTTTAGAGTTTATAGCATCTCCACAGCACCTAACCCAGCACACAGCACATAGATTGGGGATCAGGGGCTCTTCCAAAGCAAATGAAAGATAAGTGTGTCTTTGTGAGGTAAGTCCCAGGGCCTTTGTTATCTGCCTTCAGAGCTGTATGATTCATCTGCTGTGATGGGGATGTTATTGTTGGCTCAGGGAAGAGTTCATCTCATAACCTCAGCAGTACAGAGGAGATAAACGGCCTCCTATCACACTTTTCTCCCCATGCACCTGACATTTAGCAGTACTATTTGTGTTGATCAGTGCAGAACGGCTCAAGCAGGTGGAAGATCCCAGGCTCTGGCCTAATGTCACAAGTTGTCAATCATTTTTACTGACTGGGTTATCCCACCACGTCAGCTGTAAGTGAACGATAAAAACAAAGAGCTTTTATTTATATCTGTGGATTTGTAGATAAAAGATACCATCCATACAGAAAATGCACATCATAAATTGGAACGTAACAGGAGATAACTGGCAATAAATGCTCGGAAGAAGGTCACATGATCAATCAATATGTGACATGTGAAAAAAGGAAGTGTGTTGCAGTAAAGACAATGTGAATCAACTTCTAAATGGGGCTATATTATGCTTTTTCAAGCTTTTTAAAAATCATTTTGGACACCTTGGCATTAGAAGTTCACGTTTTACAACTTAAAATTGTTTCTATGTATGGTAACATCTTCTTATGGTGAGCTGTTACTTTGACCTTGCAGAGAATTTGGATTGGTCTGTTTCCCTCTGGTGCTAACTGTGGTAAATGAACAGAGCATTAAATGGCTAATTAGCACAGCAGGTGTATGGGCTTAAGAAATGTGTAGGAGCACTTCCTGGTTTCACATATCTACGTAGGGCCAAGTGACAGCGTTTTCAGGTCTTGAGAAGGGCAGCCGCATCAGCACAGGATTACTCAAACATGCGTGAATGAAACAAAATACTCCTCCTGTATGTTTTTGAGGTGCAAACAACATTATAACATGGTTAAAAGCTACAAAAAAGTAAATTTAGCATAAAAGGACCTTTAAGGAGATTGCTGGCCTCATTCTAATATTTCCTTCAGCCTAGTGACTTTGGAGAAGAAAAAGAAAAAAACACTGCTGAACCAGGATATTTAATAGGCCCTCTTTGGACCATGTATTTCAGTCCATCTGGTGTCTACAAAGGACATGCACCCAAGGACATCCCTAAATTACATCAGTTCTCACTCTTCTGCTTTTCCAATTGTTAACATCTACTACCTTAAATTTTGAGAGACAAATACAGTCCATTGATCAATAAAAATTGTGATTGGCCAACACAGCCATTATTGTTCATAGGTCTATTTAATGTGTACTAACTATTACAACTCTCTTCTATAGATCTATGACTATGATCTATGTCTGTATAGCTATAGAGGGTACTCAAATGTAATGAACAGAAAGATTTTAATTTAGTTAACTGATTTAATTGTTCAGTAAGTATTTTCATGTGTGTATAAGCCATTTGGAGTGCCATTTGCTGTGGCACACATCAGTAAAATGTCCAAAAAGAAATAAGCTTTTTGAATGCCTTTTGGTCATGCAATATGATTTATAATTTTAATGGACTGTCCTTGCAGGAACATAGATGTGACAGTGTGACTGCTTGTACAGTTTTGACTGGCACTGCTTGTATAGTTGTGACTGGCACTCCTGATGCTTGCTTAAACACCAATACATCTATTATATCAGAGCTATCAGAGCTTCTTTACTCTTGGATAAATTATGCATAAAACATGCAGCCTAGCCTGTTTCAAAATAGTCCAAGTCAAAAGAGTCCAATCTCTTGAGACACATTCAGAACACATTTAGCCCATTCACATCCTGTATTAAGAATAGCCACTATCAGTGCAATCACTCTATACAGGCATTAATGCCAGGTCTAAAGGAGGGCGCAGAGTGAACCTCCACAGATAAATTGTGAGTGAATGTCTGTTGGCGCTGCTACAAAGCCTAGTGTTTACCGCGTCTAGACAGACTGGGGGCCTGGCAGCTATTGGCATCCCAGCAGTACAGTAACCACAGATGAGTTCCCCACTATCATTTAGCCCATAAATCAGTACCATTCTCATAAACAGCATGTACAGGTTGAAGAGCTCACAAACCAATTTCGAGCATAATCTAAATGCAGGGTTTTGAAGCACGTGGAGCATGCCATTGGAATTCCCTTTGAATCGAGGACTAATGCAGGCTAGAGAGGCAGGTCTATAAACCAGGAGAAGTTAGCATAGATATTCTACCCATTGCTATTGCTTTTGGTGGTTGGAAAAAAAAAAGGTATTTTTGAAGCTGCAGATGAGATAGCTCCTAAACTAAATTTGTACGTTTATCAGAAATAAGAATAGTACTTTGTGGGCCAAAGTGAAAAACAAATATTATTTACCTCTAAATCAGCCAAGCACAGAGACAGGCTGTTCTCGGCAGCCATTTTCTCTGTTTCTAACCAAAGCCACTCAGACCACAATTTAGCATGGCTCGCTGAATGGTGCGTGGAAAATATTGGTGCCACGGCCACACATATTATCTTATTAATTGGAGCAGTGTGTCTTTGCTCACATAGACCAGATATAATCACCAAATCGAACTTTAAAGTGCTCTTAAACCGCAGGAATTTGTTTATGCAAGATAGTCTCTGACAGCATATTTTTACAGTATTTTTCAGACTTTGAAATACGAGTCATAACAATTTAAGCCTCCCCGTCTGTTAAAGGTACAATACTATTTTTATCTGAGCCTATATAGTGTCAATTATATAGAGCAACAAACATAAATATCTTGTACACATTTCACTTTGCTTCCTCTTTTGTTGACAAGTGGTGTAGACCAACTACATAATATGTGATTATAAAGATGAGTGTTACGTAAAGGTATGTTAATAGGAGAATAAACAGTTTTGTGGTAAATGTACAAGTTGCAATCCCATACTTTCTTATTAGAATATGTAAATAGCTATGGTAGCCTTGCAGGAACATACTGTTGTCTATGCACAAATTAAGTTTAAGTAGGCCACATGGTGACCTTTAAAAAAAAATATGTGCACAAAAGAAACAAGTGTGCTTCTTCTCCATCAGTGCTCAGTTTGTACTTTCTATGTACTCTTCTATTGGATTCTGTGAAGCTTTGTATGTCTTTTTGCCTAAGACAGACAATGCACCTTTAAAGAAACAAAGCTCTCACTACAAAGATGTGTTAGTTTACTGGATACGTAGATAAGATAACCATAAGGGGCAGAGGCAGTTTCCACACAGCTGTGTCCAGCAAACATTGGGGCAGCTGTTGCTATGATGTGATCTGGTTATATCGATCTTAGACCCGGGACTAAACCAGAACTCTATCACTGCAGGAGGGGATGTTATTGTTATGAGCTCAAAAGTTTTGGGTGGTCCACATAAACACTGATATGAAGAGTCACACAAATATAACAGAAAAATACAAATACACCTACAATTTCCTGTCATATGAGAACATACGAGGGAGTGCTGCGGACAACAATCTAGACTGCATCCACCAATACACATTTATCTTTGGAATTACTGTTTTCTCCATTCTAGGTCATTTTATCCCATGGTTAGGTAGTAAAATGTCTTGCCCAAGGACACAACAACAGTACGCACTGGGAGTAGTGGTGTTTGAACCTTCTCATTAGGGGGCAACCAGCTCTACCACCTGAGCTACCACTGCAACAGTATAAAAAATTAAAAAGTATAATCATTAGGCTGGGGTGCACGATGGCAGAGCAGTTAAGGGCTCTTGCCTCACAGCAAGGAGGTTGTGAGATCAATTCTCAGACTTGGACCATCACACAATCTGACTGGGTGGAGTCTGCATATCCTCCCTGTGTTACCATGGGTTCTCTAAAATTATTCTGGCTTTCTCCCACACTCCAAAGATTGTGTAGGTGAACTGGTGACTCTAAATTGCCCCAAGTAAAGGAATATGAGTGTGTGTGGTAGGGCTGCGCAATATATCGCAAAATTATCATTATCGCAATATCCGTTTCGCAAGAATCTAAATATATTGCAATAACGCGGTGGTCTTTCATCTGACAGAGATTTATACTGAAAAATCATTTTCCACCAGAGCCTTAAAAGAACATGTGTTGTGACTAAATAAAAATGTTTAAAAAGTCCAGTTTTAGTGGTATTTTAATTAATTTAGTCATAGCTTAGCCTTGTTTTATTCCTGGTTTAGTCTGTGTTAAGTTTTGATTTTGTCACTGTTTTGACTTGTAAATACAGGAACTTACATTTTGTGAAATGTAGTGAATTTAACTTATTACGTTCAAAAAGTAGGCTCCATTTTCAAATATTGCAATAATATCGTTATCGCAATTTTCAACATAGTTATCTAATATTGCGTGTTTTCTCCATATTGTGCAGTCGTAGTGTGTGGTTGTCTGTCCATGTTATGTCTCTGTGTCAGCCCTGTGACTAACTGACCACTGCACTACTGGAATAAGCAACAGAAGGCCAATGAATGAATTGTCGTTGTGTTGTTATTGTACACATGGCCCATGGCCATGAATAAAAGTAAGTGGTAAGGTTCATTCTATAGTTTGTTGCAAAGCAAGTGTAAGCTCACCGTAAATGTCCACATGATGGATTGTTGAGTCTTTCATCACAAAACCTGGGTTTCCTTCGAAAGCAGTTGTTCGTGTTTGTTGCTATGGGGCCTCCTCTGTTTTCTGACATCTGGCAGAATGATTTAAAAACATTTTCTGATCGGTTATGTCAGGACAGTTTGATGGATTGGTTGATCAATATACTAATTTTCAAATCAGAAATTGGAGTGGGACAAAATTATATGAAAGTGTTACATAAATGACATCCCAGCTACAGTATGTGACAAACTAGATTAATTGTCACGTCTGTAAACATAAAAACACAACTGCAAAGCTTTCCACAGCTGCTTGCCAATAGATGACACACACTGGTGAGTACAATACAGACCTGTCCAAACAAACTCATTTTCAACCTCGCCCCAGACAAGCAGGACAGTGTTAATCCTACACAAAAGATACTAATCCTTACATACTCACGACCAACCTAAGAAAACATCGGGTTAACTTTACTGTATGCATGTGTAACTTAAGACATGGAGACAGGACCACACTATCCACTCAGACAGACAGGCTCATTCTCCGTGAGCGCTCACACATGACACCCAAAGAAAGGCACGTGCACATGGACAAACAGTGGCAATCAGTGAGAGAATGTCAGCTCTCACACAGGAACTGCTCCCAGCATCTGCAACAGTGCTCATAAATCATCCCAACAGTGCGCTAATGACCCATTAAGAAGAGGTGAGGCTCGGCTCTGAATGACCACACTGCAGCAGGGAGAACTCGATGACGTATTGTGGAAATGCTTCTTCAAAACACACCTTTGGACTAACTAGACAGATTTCATAATGTATAAAATGTCAGTATATGAACTTAATATTATATGTATTCTGTGCTATGTGAGCTCTTGAGTCCTGAAATGTAAATACATACATAGGATTTCCCCACATCATTACCATCTATTATGTATTTATGTTGCAATTTGTTCATGAGGCACATCTTATCTGGTAATAATTTAGAGATTGGGGTGATACAAGCAGCCCCACAAGGACTGAATGAAAGGTCACATTACTGCACAATTAACTGGGTCAAGTGGTCACCAGGTGTTTCCAAATAAAGCATATTTTGTAAACTTCCAAAAACAAACATTTAAAAATTAAAATATGCCTAATTATACCTGTGTTATTGGTCCTGCTGTAGGCCAGAGTGCCTAAAGCCTATGACCACAAGAGTACTGCCCTCCAGTGGACAACAATAACATCACACTTCACTACACTTGGAAAAGACTGAAGTTATCAAGTGGCCAGTGGGCTTTCACTGTGAATGAAATATAAATTAATTCACTTATATTATACTTAACAATGCTCCATACATTTATATTTATTATACTGCTAATACTGTGATATACTGTTACTTAAAATTTACTGTGCTGTAAATACCACTGGCAATATACTCACCTGGCCAGTCAGCCCTAATGCCTATTTACTTTCTTATTGGAGTGAAGTGGGTCTGGAACCCCTCCCAACACCAACCTATTTACACTGTAATCAATACTACGTGATCAATGGAGCAGGCTTTATGAAATACTTCTTTCTCTGTTTTGCTAGGTTGTTTTAAAATAGTGTTGGGCCTGCAGTGCTTATATTTGTACTGGCCAGTGAGTTCCATTTGGTTGTATGTTTATTTGCTCAAAACAGGTACAGCCACTTCAAGTACCACTTGAGAAAATATACAGCCAAGCACCATTTCTATTAAGTACTTAAAAATAGTATAGTCTACCATAATGCAATAAAAGAGGTATGATAAAACACATATTTCTAACAATTAGGGGTGTGCAATACTGCAGATTTTTTTTAACAATTAGATACCAGGTATACTGAGCCAGTATCACCAGTTTTGATACCAATACTGATACTGTGCATATGCTTTCATTTAAGAACAAGCATGTGTCATTATATGTAACATCCAATCGTTACATCTGAATACATTTGAGTTTGTGATTTTTGCTTTAAGTGCATGTTAAAACCCAGATCAGATTTTAAGCATGGCAGGCAAAAAAAAAAAAAAATAAAAATAAAAAAAAAATTAAAATAAAATATTAAATCTGCACACAAAAAAATAATTATTTTGATCTCATAATGCTAGTATCAATCCAACACTAATACTAACATTGGTATCGATCCACCCGCTCGTAGGTGGGACAAAATGGCACAAGATTCTCCAGAAGGTGCAAAGCTGTCTTGTGATCAGTTTGCACTTTTTACAGAGAGAAGTGTAAAATACAAATTACAGTAGTGTAAAAACCTTGTCTTGTCACATTCTCGTGAACCCAGTCTTGTGTCGTGTCTCGTAACACCCCTGCCAATAATAATTTCATCTCAGTGAAATCTCACTCACATGACCTTCATAACCACTGCTCTTATAATACCCTAAACCATCATAATTTGCCATTTCTCTATGTATAAATGCATCCAGAGACTACAAGTAATGCGTTAAACCCATTTCTTTCCTTACTCTGATAAGTCAGAAGAGGAAAATACCAAGGACACAGAAGGATAAACACTTTCAAAAAGTTTAGGCCAAAATATGGATGGTCATTAAAAGCCAAACACAATAATGCAGATGAACACCACTGATTACACAGCGTCTGTGTCCACTCAAAATAATCAACAGTAGATGAGCATACAACAATAATCAGTCGGTACTTACTGGTTGCTTTCAGGGGGTCTTTTGCATTTCCAGTGAAGCTTCTGGAAGGAAAAGAGACAAATCATTAAAATCTGCAAATCATTGGTTTACATTGGTCATCTATGTCAATATAAACACTGTAAAACAATTTATCAGACAAATTATAAATAAGCACCAGAGTCATTCACTTAAAACACTAAATGAGCCAATCATAGTGAGCTCACTGGTATGTCACAATAGAGGGTTACTGAGTCCATTAGTTGCATAAATTAAACATAAATCATAAGTTAGTGAATGTAAAAAGAACATTTAGGCATAAAAGTGAAAAATTCATTATCAATCTATCTCTGTGTGAGACAATCCTGAGGAGAAAGTCCCAATGGCAGAAAAACAACACACATCCACATATGGAAAAGATTGCGGGTAATTTCGGTACAGTAGTTCAAACACTTATACAGGCTATGCAATATGTACACAGGAAAAGCCACAGTGTGCATCTGGCTCGAAGAGGGGGAGGCTGGCACTGAAGACTATGGTACAGCAGGATCCTCTGTGCCAAAGCCAGAATCGATTAGTTTTAGAGACATGGAAGACACTTGAGAACTGATTACTAACAGTTGGAAATGGAATGCAATAAAACATTTGGGCACTTGTGAAGACTGACTGCAGTGTTCCGTAATAAACATTATGATACAATAATACACAGGCAGAGGATGAGAAATGAAGAATAGAAAGTTAATGATAATTAGGACTCAGTGTCATTCTTTTCTGCCTGGCTCTAAAAACTTTAATTGAACAACCATAATTTAAATATTCAGAAAAACAAATAGCTTTCATAAAATTATATCTGTGTGAAATGCACCATGCTATTGTAACTTAAATCTAAAGAGCTAATTCAAGCCATATTCAAATGATCATTTTTATTATTTTTGTGCACAGTGTTTTTTTAACTAAAATATTGCACAATGTTTCTCAACCCACCATCACTCTATAATGACAAGCCACGACCCAAATAAAAAAGATATTGAGGAAAATTAAGAGATATTTCAGGAAAATTAAAAGATATTGAGGAAAATTAAGCAGTACTCACGTCAACCTTAGATATAACAGTAACGTTATAGAACTGTATTTTTGCTCTGGTTGAGTTTCTTTTTATTATTCTATTCTATATGTCCCACACTGCCATCTACTGTTAAGGAGTGCAAATTGATCATTTATTTTTAAAAATTAAACTTTCTTTTTATGCCATGGCAAAGGCCTGCGACCCACTGAAAACAGTTCTGCAACCCACTTTTAGGTCCCGACCCACCAGTTGAGAACCACTGCACTAGCATATAAAGTAAAATAATTGATTGGTTAAAAGATTTATGCAAAAAATATATACTATTTAAGATACTATTTTTATTACCATTTTTGACAAGTACACCCAGTACACACAACAGTAACAACGTAACAATTTAGGTTAGAGAGTGCAAAAATAAAGTACTATTGAATTTGTGCTTAGAATGTTAAAATTTGTTAAAAATAATAATTCCTTCATCTTATACAGCGCTTTTCTAGCTCCTCCGTCCATCACCAAACACCCAGTCACACCAACAAGGTGGGTGAAATATCTTGCCAAAGGACACAACTATAGTATGCCAGCAGTGGGGATCAAACTCCAACCTTTGTGTTAGAGGGCACACATCTCTACCAACTGAGCCACTGCCACCCTAAATACACACATGTGGCAAATATCAAGGAAAAAGAATAACCACTGCAAAGTTATAAACATGTCCCTATTGGGCCACAAGGGTTAAGGCCTTTCTTAGTCATTTCATTTCAGTCTTTGTCATTTCATGACAAAATCTCCTTTTCAACACTGAGTTAAGTGTGGACCATCTATTTCTTGTGTATTAAGAGAAGAGGTTGTCTACATTATCATAGTGAAATAATTTTAAAATACTTTAAATATCTTTGGTTTTGTAGGTCACAATAAAAGGATCAGGGATGAAACTTGGTCCCTCAATCAGACCAGTTAAGAAACATTACCTAACAATGATTATATGTGATTATATGATTATATGTGAAGCAATTCTATGAGATATGGATTTTGCAGTTGGTATTGTGAGGGATTGTGTGTGTCCTTGGCTTGGTACAAATATGGGGAAACACACTATATTTATATGTTAGGTCATAAAGTAGAGGTAGGGCCCGACCGGTATATCAGCCGGCCGATATAGCCAATGAGAAAAATATAGCCTATCGGCCAAAATCTGGTCAATATCTGCCGATATACACAGTACTGCTATTTCTCCAGCAGAGGGCGGGCTGGCGCCAACTTAAGAGTGTTTCCCAGCTGTTTGGCTCTTACTCTGCAGTTCATAGAAAACTCCCCAAATCACCTTCTCATGGCCTGAAAAGCTCAAAACGGCAATAAAAATATTTTACAAATTTCTATGCCATAGAAACTTAGAATTAAAATTCAGAATCAATTTTGTAGTTCTCCCCATGCTCTACTTGCACAGCAAGTTTCAAAGAAATCTAAGTTAAACAAACTTAGTTAAAGCTAAATAAAATAAATAAATATAATACATAAAATATATAATAATACTCCCCACACCAATGCACACTACAACTTAAATAACATTCAGGATAAAGAACAATAAGCAGCTTTCTACATTTTAAAAATATGTTTAGTCTAATAAAGTGGCCTGGGGTGTACACGCCATATTCATGGAAACAAGAGCAGAAAGTAAAATGTTTTAACATAGTTTTCTTAATGTATAACTGTATTGGCTGATGTATGTATTTTTTTTTTTTTTTTTTTACTTACTATTGGTATTGGCATTCACCTCAAAAATCTATATCGGTCGGGCTCTAACGAGGGGTTTAATTTATTTAAATAAGAATATGAATAAAGGGAATCAGATATCCCCTAACAATTTATATTTATAGCTTGTGCATCTTTATATACTAACAGACATCACTAACCTCGCTAACCACTCGCCGGGCAAAAGCAAAGTCTAAAACAATCTGCTTACAGAACAACAGCAAAAGAGAGATCAAAATAATCTGCTTTATATACTTTAGTTGAAAGCCCCCTTCACCACTGACGCCTCTGGGTTCCCACCACCAGGAGAGATGGCCAAACTCAGGAATATGCCAAACAGTTTGTCTGTTATTTGATCAGAATGCAGGCCATTTGCAGTGGAAAATTGTGGTGAGACAGTTATTGTAATTTCACAACTGCCTACAGCTGTTTAAGCTATTTCCACACACTGACCATTTATGGACATGCACTACCTGCAGCTAAGAATGACAGGCTAATCTGTTTGTGCTAAATGAACCATATCTGTTTTCATGCTACATTACAGGTTGGCTTTCATCACATACTCTTACTGCTGAACCGCAAGCAATAGAGGAATATCTTGGACAATTATTTTGAATAAAACAGTTTAAAAAAATTTTTACCCCTCAAGTAACATATATAAAATCAGTATTCTTATTTTTTAATTTAGCCTCCCTTCAGAAGCATTATAATTTTCAGGAGCTATATATAATAAATGTATGATTGCAAAAAAAGAGTTCATCTTATTTAACATTCAACTGTATCTTTCAATACTGATCAATGCTATCAAATAGCAAGACCACATGAATTCAGCAAATAGATCATTGTAGAGTAAGTAATTCTTTCTAATTTTGTAAACTGGAATTAACATAAAACTCCAGTTAGATGTCTTAAATATTAGGCTTTTATTTAGATTTAGATTTTGGAGCCAATCTTGGTCACCTCTACAACAGCATTGCATGTTTTACAACCTTTAAAAACATGTGACTTAAAAAGAGCTTTTTCAGTAATTTCTTTACTACTGCCATAAAGAAACAGGTGAAGAGACCAGTAGAGCGCAGCAGAGTGCAAAGCTTTTACGCAAATTTGAACAGAACCATAGTAAAAGAGCTTTTTATTTCCTTATACTTTTTGTATGAAGCCATTTTATTACAAAATGAAAAAAGCTGAGAAATCAGTCGAAACAGAGCTGGATAAATGGATAATTTGATAAATAAATGAGAACAGACTAGGGCTTGCTGATTGGTCAGTGTTTCCTGGAGTGGGTGGTTGTTTGTGGAACCAAGCGTTTTGAGGCCTCAGAATGGCTGTGCCAGAGAATAGAGGATTACTTAAATGTGTGAATGAAGCAAAACAACTCCAGGTATGTTTTTGGTGAGGGAACAACATTATAACACGGTAGGTAGAAAGCTCAGAAAAGTTGATTTAGCATAATGTAGCACCTTTGATCAAGCAATGACAATAGTCCGACAAGGTTCTGTGTGTAACTGTAGCAAGCGATGAAGCGCTCTGAGCACCTTGCAGTGAATACTTATCTTTTTTTTTTTTGCATTTGTGTAATAAAAAACAGTGAATACCTGTCAAACCTTGACTGGAAATTAAATTCAGTTATAAACTCACCACACATAACAAATTCAATGGCCATTTGCTAGGGTTGCATGCAGAATTGAGGCCAAGCATGTTTATATTAGGTTCCTCAACGTGCCTTAAAGCAGTCCTTGAGCAGCTGATGGTTCCACACACAAATGCACACTTACGCCATACATGATATTGTATGTACACATACAAGGGGCCCACAGCCTGACATGTGGCAGCAATCAGCGTCACAGATGAAATTAGATAAAGAGCTAATATGGAGACGGATCAGTAATGACCAGGATCTAATGTCTAATCAAAATAAATTCACTTCAAACAGGCAGTGACTTCAAATGTCTGCAAATGCATGGAACACTGGGCCCCCGGACCTTACTGAGCAAGATCAGATACCTTCAGAATCCTAGCTCACTAGGGCTGCTAGATTATGGAAAAAATAATAATCACGATTAATTTAGACATAATTGAAATCACAATTATTCAAACGATTATTCATTAACTTAACAAAACAATGTAAAATATATTTTTTGCACATAAATAAAAAAGTGCAAAATATTAAATAAACCAAGTTTGTCCTCTTTTGTAACCAAATGGAGTGAACTGCTATAGAACTGTTATAGCCCGTTATGAACATAGAACTAAAGCAATTATTTAACAAATAAAATTATTTCTCGTTTTAAGTCTAGTAAGTAGCCTATATTATTTAAATTCCAGTTACATGCATTATTATTATTATTATTATTATTATTATTGTCACTAACATAAATAAAACATGCTGTTCCACCTTCATAGCATAAAAGCTGAACATAGACTAATGTTTTAAAGGTTTTTTGCCAGCAACACCAGTCTGTTTACATGATCTTGCTTAAGTGATGATGATGATCACCTTTTTATTGTCCTAAACTAATGCGGTTCTAACTGCATTTGATGCATGCGTTTCCCCTCTTTGACTGCACGCATGCAAACACATACACACTGTTATCAACACATACACACTGTTATCAACTCTGTCTCATGGAGCTTACAACACCAGCGCTGTTTGAGCTGGATGAGACAGCGCACTTACTCTATGCCCACGCCCGACTCCAGTGCTCTGAGGCTGGGCAGACTTGCCGCTGAGACACCGCTAGAACCCCCGGTAGTTTAACACGGTTTTAAACTGCTTTTAACTATGTTACAATGCGCGTTTAAGCTCACGGCATCGGGGCACGTTGAACAGGTTGTCGGAGGCAGAGACCAGCGAACGCAGTCCTGTTTTATTGCCCTGCCTGGGGACCACTGGCTGTCCTCTGCAGCCTCACCAGCCCAACGCCATAACAACAAAACCCAACTGTAAACAGTCATGGGGCATGGTTTAGCTATGAACTGGAGAATTAGACACACCCACAGCGCTCAGGTGCAAACTAGTAGCTGATAAAGTCAAGCGCCACAGACTAAACTGCACAACAAATGCACAACTTGTACACTTACAACCAGAGCCAAAACACTAAGTAAACATGAAACCACTGCACTCACCGTGTTATTAGACAACCATCCTCTCCTGTCCAGTAGGGGATAGAAACAGTATCCACAACCCAAAGCACGCCTTGCACACAGTGTGTCTTGGCTCAATGTATTTCTCTTCAAACCCAAAGTGCTTACAAACAACAGAATTTGTCTCGTCTTCTGTGCTAACCAAAGCGTCTACTGTTTTCGTTCTGCCAACATCTTTCCACATTTAGCCTAGCTTGTAGCTATCAGAGCGCAAGCTTTGAGAAGTGAGGGGCGGAGCGTGAGTGCGCATTCAAAACACACTTCAAAGTTAGTGTTATTAATCGTTTTTTCTCGATTACATAATTTTTCTAATCGTAGGGTGTAATAATCGAAATTGTAATCGAAATTCGATTAATTGCACAGCCCTACTGCTCACAAAACATCACAACTACGCTAAACAATAGTTGGCCACTTCGGGCCAGGTTATTTTGTAGTGTCAACTGTGTTAAATTTTCATTCATATTTCTCATCTTATTCCTGCTGCAGGTGGCTGGAGCAAAACCCAGCAACTACAGGTCTTTGACAGGGTACACCTTGGAAAATGGCCACTTTGTCACATGTTTGAGACTTCATTCATTATGGTCAATTTAGATTTACGAATTCAAACCATACATACATGTCTCTGGGAAGAGGGAGGAAACTGAGTACTACTCAGACACAGCACATGGTAACACAGGGAGGGAATGCATAAATTACTTACAAAATAAAATATTACCTGTCATTCTTCAGGATAGATAGACGCAACAGTAATAAGAGCAGCTCAAAACTGTCTTCTTACCTGGGTAAGCTTTGCGCAACAGGGCTCAGGGATCTGCACATGGCTCTATGTAAACAGGCAGCGGGGACACCCATAAATAAACAGAAGAATTTTACTTTCAAAGTAAATATATTCATTAACATCATGATAACCAATAAAGGAAGACTTTTGTTATGTATGTGTTGTTTGGCTTACAACTAAATGATATTTAAAGGGGCTATATTACTGCATGTTTTACAACCTTTAAAACATTATGTGACTAAAAGAGAATATTTTTAAGTACACTACTGGTGCCATAAAGAAACAGGTAAAGAAACCAGCAGAGGGCAGCAGAGTGCAGGTCTGTTGCTCTTTTGAACATAACAGTGAAAAAAGCACTTCACTTCCTCAAATGTTTTCTATGAGGCAGTTTTACTACAAAATGGAAAATAGTTGTGCGGAAATGTTGTTGTTGTTTTTTTTTTTAATGAGAGCAGCGGTGGAGGTTTGTGGAACCGAGCATTCTGAGGCCTCTGAAACTCAGCACAAGAGACTACATGATTACTCAAACAGGCGTAAATGAAACAAAACACAAGCCTATGTATGTTTTTGAGGAGGGAACAACATTATAACATGGGAGAAAGCTCAGAAAAGTAGATTTTGCCCCTTTAAGGCCCCAACCCACAGATTGAACAGCGTTGATGTGTACAAAGATATATTTGCATTCTCCAGAATCCAGAGTCATCTTTCTCTCAGTACTGTATATCTTCGAGTAACGGTCCTTGGATGGTAAGCAGGAATGTCTCTGAGCTAAAACGACAACTCCATAATCCCTACTCATCAGTCACCTGCACATATTTTTCTATTTGCCTAGCAACCATTCATGCTTTCTGCAAGGGCAAAATATTTACATTAAAATGATCATTTTTATCATATCAGTATAGAGAAAGATGTGTTTACTGTTGTGATCATGTGACGAGGGGTAAATGACCTGTAAACGGCAGTTGTAGGGGTCATGGCAAAGCTGTTGCTGATTAGTACATTTAACACTGCGGACTGACCATAATGTACCCCACCTCAAACCCTAAAGTTGCTAGGATAGGCCCCATCTCCCTGCAAGCCATAAAGGATAAATAGGATAGAAGATTAATGTACAATTATCAATATTTTAAAGCCCTGCCTTTAATTGATCAACACAGAAACACATAAAATTGCACAGGGGCACTAGTCTTAGCTATGGCTGCATAGTATATCAAAAATGTATTATTATTGCAATATGAGCAAACGCAGTATCTATATGACACAGTTTTGACTAGTAAACACAAGGACTTATATTTCTGCTTTAATTTAACTGAACTTATTAAGTCAAAGTAGCATAGAAAAATATTGTCACTACTCTCATTATAGCAATATTCAACATAGTGGTTTGTATCTCATATTTATCTCATATCATGCAGCCCTACTGTTAGCAGCTGTGCAAATAGTAGTCCAAACATTGACTGTCAAACCATCCAGATGTTTCATGAA
This sequence comes from Bostrychus sinensis, assembly GCA_020698575.1. Classification (NCBI taxonomy): domain Eukaryota; kingdom Metazoa; phylum Chordata; class Actinopteri; order Gobiiformes; family Eleotridae; genus Bostrychus; species Bostrychus sinensis. The sequence goes on along the minus strand of CM036251.1, from coordinate 27,314,304 downwards.
GGATGAGTAGTAGATCCTAAACACACAATAGAATACGATAAGATGCTGACACGAGAGATACAGTGGAGTATTGTTGTCAGTGATCACTTGTCTTAAGACATTAGTTTATATAATCATAAATATTTTCATAAAATCATAAATGTGCATGGATTTATGATGAATCCATGCCAATTGAATTGTGTATGTCTGGGCTTTGGGGTCCCCAAACTCCAATTTCCAAACAATTGTCCCAGATGCCATAAATGTGATGAAGCTTTTAATATTGTAATAAAAGTAATGTTTTGTTGCAGAAATACTGTCACATGGAAGAGGAAATAATTGCTGATAATTAAAATGCATGTGGGACATATTTATGTGGGCTTTCAATAATTTTGGATACATAAATTTCACCCATATGTTCCCAAATCAGAAGACTTGTAGAAGGAATTGTTGAATATTTCGGAAGGAAATAAAGAAGAAAGTGCTTCAAAGAGAACTATAAAACAAAGCTATAAAGAAGGAAATATATTTGGTTTGCCCATGCGCGTGGTGAGAAATAACACATTGTGTAGACAAAAACAGGAAATCTTAAGTGTTTGACCTTTACAACGTGTGTGAATGAGTTTGTATTGTAACCGAACTCCTGGAGCAGCTGATCATGTGATCGTGTGAGAGCAGAACCAGATGTTGAAGAATTAGTCCAAATGAAGTGCGCCGCTCTGCACACTTACACATGTAGCATTGTGAAAACCTCGGCTGCACCACGGTGCTGTATCCAGTGACAATCAGCAGAACCTCTCGCAGATGCTGCTCTGTCTCTGTGCATTATTGCTCGTGCGTTGACTGTTGGCCTTGTAGAGCCTCACAGTTTACATGTGAGTTCTCCCCGGGCTCTCTGAGGGTCACGGACAGACACACTCACTTCATCATGCAGCGCAGCGGTGACAACACGGCCCATGGGTGTTTCCGTGATCTTGTCTCTCACTCTCTAATTGAGCCGCACTCATTCTGGGCCAACAAACAGCTGGGTACAACAACTTTCGCCTTATATCCCCGCGCTGTGTATGGCTCAAGTTGAGTGAAGCAGGCAGGAACCATTCTTCAAATAAAAAGGTTGTTGTTCACCACTGATTGCAAAGAAAATTGTCAAGAGATGCCTTATACCACCTTCGCTTTTCTCACTTGCATCATAACAAAAGCCCCAAACATTGCCTATGCAGCATGCACCCTGACTGAACCCATATACCAGCTCACATCACATTTTCTTCTTCTCAGTTTTCTTGCTAAATCAGTGTTTCTCTCTGCGATTTAATGAGGATCTGCTTCGAGTTTCCGCCGCTCTGGGTTCTGCCACATACTTTCTGTAGGCCATTAAGGGAAATGCACAGAATGTTGTGACGTGATGAGTGGGTGAAGAGGTATGAAGGTGCTGACAAACAAGCCAGATGTGTTGAGAGTGACCTACAAGTCAATGACAAGCTCACCTCACTGAACACTTTGATCATAAGCAGAGCAGCATATTGAGAATACACACAATTGCACTGCACAACACAAAGTCGAAGTGGACAGTGTAAAATCAGTCAAACACTTTGAGTAGTCTACAATTATATCAATATTTGCATTTGCTTATCATAAAAAAGACATCTCTATCACTTTCCAGTCTAAGTTGAAGCCTAAATGGCATCCAGAGCAAGTTCATAACAAGTATGGCAACACCACTTGGACAAACTATATTTGGTATCCACTCAAACTATTTTGATCTTACAACACTTAAACTTGCTCTGTGATTAACTGGCCATCGTCCATGGTCTACTCAGCCTCAGGCCTGGCAAACATAGCAAGGAAAGGCTCCAACCCCCGCAATCCCTATAATAGGAATAAACAGTAGAAAATTAATGAATAAACACTTAACCTTTATAATATTACTTGTCTTTGTCCAAAACTATTGCATTGGTAAATTATTTTTTTCCTTGTACCAGTGCATCTGCATCTGAAGTGTACAATGCTTTTTTTTTAATAATGAAAGGAGAACTACATGCTTTTAATGCCAACTTAGCTCTATTCTACAGTTCAACTTTAGTAGCAGAAATACATCTCTTCCTAATGTCCTTTTTAGCTTTTTATAAAGTAAATTTACACATATCTCTCAACTCATATTTAACTCAGGAACTAAAAAGAACCTCTGGACACAATCTGGAAGTGTTTTAGCTTTTGCTTTGAACATTAATAATAAACCAAATCTCTGAACTTCAAAACATAAGAATAAAAAAATGATGGATTAGTATGATTCTAATACCCAGCCTTATTTATAATACGTATGGCTTGTTTTTTTAATTGAAGTGATTTTCTTGCAAAATGTGAACTCTCATATCTATTTCACGGTGAATGTTAGTAAAAGCATGACCCAGCAGGGCTACCGTAGATGTTTGAGTCTCTGAAATGCAATAATAATGCATCAGTGTTGCATAGTACTTTTCTTGGTACTCAAGTCCGCTTACAATTAGATGTGTTATTTCTGTAGCCATAGCTGCCCTGCGGCAAAACCAAACACACAATCCCAACTAACATGTTCATACAGGCAAAGTGGGTGAAGTGTCTTGCCCAAGGACACAACGGCAGAATGAACTTGGGAGAGAGGGATTCGATCTGCCAACCTTCCAGTTATTGGATGACTGCTCTACCTCCTGAGCCACTGTCGCCCCAGTTACACACTGCATGTGTGCTGTAGAAGTAATGGCAGGGAAAAGTGACCAAAAGGTAGAGTGTCAGTGTAAATCTCAACCGCTCAAGAATTTCTGCGCTATATTTCACCAAATGAAAATAGAATTACAGTATTAAAAGGCTCTGCTTCCCCCGTCCAGGGATCAAACCCACACAACAGTGCAAACTTCTTTGCCACACCAGCGTTATCAAGTACATTAAGTGTTTTATCTTCAACAGTATCTACTACACTCCAGAGTCACCATGCATGTACCCTTTTTAAAGGAATCTACAAAAATTAGCAACATTAGTTCTAGTCCAGAGACAATACCAAAATCTAGAAGCAAAGATTATTAAATAGTATCATCAGTTCATGAACCCAAAGTTCAAGTTCAAGTTTGAATTTTCACCTTTCAGTAGCGTATTGGCACATGGGAAATATACATCAGGAATAATGACCTGCACACTGTGCTTTATGCAGAGAAACCTAGTTGGCAAAACAAACATTAACAAAGTGGACACTATCTGCTGGTTTTAGACCAAAAGGAGTGAGCAGAGCTATCCTCCTCTGTTTTCTTCCCTGGAAACACAAACTGTTTATTATTTTAATAACTCCAGTTTGGTTCATACACTCTTCACTGACACTTGATTGAAGTGTTAATGTTTGAATATAAGCAGAGCTGGTGGGATGCAGTGTCAGACACTGGTCTCTCACAACTCTTAGTACCACATTGACCTCAGTGCACCAGGGCGGGAGGGAAACACATTCTGAGATATGAATCTTTATGAATGTTTGACAAAAAATTGCTCTGCAGGCAACATGGTATTATTATATTTATAACCATGACAGCAATAAAGGGGAGCAGACACAGTACACTTACAGCATTTCAGCTTTTTCTCAATGAAACGTTTCCTTTCATCACATGAGAGTTGTTGGGCGTTTGCAAACACAGTCGTTCTCCCATGGAAGCAAAGCCGGCCCCTGTTTTTAACTCGATGGCCTCTTTCAGTCCATAATGTCTCCGAAAACAAAAGACCTTTCTGGCATTGAACAATGTACAAAGTGCAAACTAAAATACACTCTGTGTTTTCAGCATACGGCCTGGACTTCAAGAATAGAACATTGCATGGTTATTATCTGAAGAGACAAGCATGTTACTAAATCTGACATATGCACAATCACTTGCTTTTTAATGACCTACATTACATATTATCAACCAAAAACCTTCCCAAGAATTTAATAATAACTAATGCACTGCTCTTAATGTTACAAAGTTTCCTGCCAGTAGTCACTCTGTAACATATAATCCAATTAGCATTAGCTGCTAATTAAATAACAGTTACATGCTCAAACAGGCCACAGAGCATATTTAATAAATCCATGCAGCACATAGATGTAAGATATCCAAGAAGGGTTTGATGTCTGTGGTTGTGAGGCTTGTAAAGTGGCCATGCTCTCCTGACTTCAGATGAGAGATTTATTGCATCCCACCCTTTTTTAATACAAACACAATTGCTTCATCATGGGAGATAGTGTCCTAGTTCAGTGAGTACTAAAATAGACTGGAGAATTAAAGGGGTTTTCCATGACCTCCTTATTATATTATATAGGCCATAAAGTTATTTGGGTGTTTTTGAGCGTGAACATGTTAATTATTGTTTATTTGACCATGCTGCCTCCCACAAGATTTAAAAAGATATTTCAGTATTTGGTCAATGTGGGTGTAGCAGTCAGCACAGTCCTTGTTTGGGGAAGCAGACAGGAGCAACTCCACAGTGGCTAAAGTATATGCTATAAAGTGGGCACAGGCTATGCATAGGTCTATAGTAGGGGTGGGAATTTTTCAGTCTCTGTTTCAGTTTGATTCTTGGGATTACAGATTAAATTCCAAATCTCATCTCTTGATTCTCATTCATTATTTGATTTTATTTGATTCAGGTGGATGGTGGTGTTCCCAATTCTGCCAAGAAAGTGGGTTTAAGGTAATCAAACACATGCAGTGTAAACACAATATATAACATTTATTCCAAACATTTCCATGTCTAGTTTTTGTAGCAAATCTTTAAATATCAATGTTACAAAAATAAGTCTGTATACATGAAATTGGCAGGTTAAAAGTCGTAAGGGAAGGCTGAATTATTGTAATTTAAAATTTATTTACTAAGAAAATCGATTCAGAATTGTTTTTGTTTTTTCAACACCCACGGCCTAGTCCGTAGCCACATTTCATGTTTTTGGGACATTCTCCACATTTTGGTCCCCTTACATGGAGATGCTTGTACTGTGAGGATAGCCAAGTTGTGATGTAGTAGAATAAAAAAAGTTTTATTTCCAATGTCATAACAAATGCATGTGAAGACTTTTTAGGTAACATCCACTATAGTGCTAACAGTTTTTGACATTTGGAAGCCTTGTTATAAAAATGTTTTCCACTATAGCCTCATTAGCAGCCATACCACTAACGGTGCCACTGCTCCTGTCTGCTCTTTCAAATGGAGATGCTGACAATTACCCACTGCAGGAATAAAGCAGTGGTATAGACATAGACCCACAAATTAAAATCACAGTTATTCATTCAAATTCTTTCCAGGGCATAGAAATGTTGGCGTGACTTTCTGCAATGCACCTGCAAGACTCGCTGTGGTGTGCAACAACTTTTTTTTACGACGCTAATCAAGACTGGACTTCAGCTTGCATGCGCTTCTGATCTTCAAACTCTCCAAAACTGCCAACACAAATTAAGCGTGACCCAATCAAAAGTATCCATACAACGTCTGTGCATTAAACGTCATCACGTCATCCTACCCCTGGACGTGGAGGTAAACGTATCGAACTTGTATGAATGATCAATGCTGTGCAACTTACCAGTGGCGCTAAAGTTTGGTGCATTCAGTGGAAGGTCCCTCGCGCGCGCTAACTCTTTTGGTTTGTTTTCGGCAGAAGTCGTTAACCAGGAAGTGTTGTGGTTGTTGTTGTTGAATAATGTTGTACCCTCCTCTGTCTGCCTCACATCTGGTCCTCAAACTGCAGCAGGAGGACCTCCCATCCCCGGCGCAATGACTTGTACTCGGGCTCCGCTCCACTGCTGCTCAGCCCCTTCTAGCAACTTTGGGCCACTTCCCATGCGCAGGCAACAGAGGCTGCAGGCTGGGGAGTAGAGCATTACTTCACAGGGAAATGTTATCCGCGTAAATCACCGGTTAAAATCACATCAGTGAGCAGAGTGGCCATATGGAGACTGTCCCACACCAGGCTCTTTTTGTCCTACCGCGACCTAAGAATGAAAAAACATAACATTTCCTCAATAAAATGGTCACAAATGGTATATATGTGTGTGTGTGTGTGTGTGTGTGTGTGTGTGTGTGTGTGTTGGTTCTTATAGTCACATGTGCTCATACTGAATAAAGCCTAGGTCATTGCAGTCATAACTTAAAATAAAAAGCATGCAGCCTAAATGTAGCACAATGCATATGACAGGCACTTTATATTTTAAAGTCTCCAGAATTGTCAGCCTACCACAAATATACAGAAAGTAGCCTAATACATTGGGTATGTTTAAATTTTAAGTTAACATTCTCCAAGTGTCCCCATTTTCCAACAAAACAAACAACAAACAAACAAATAAATAAATAAATAAATAAATAAATAAATAAATAAAAAAAATACCAACAACAACAACAATAATAATGCATCATATATTGCTTTTCAGTGGCAGGTATAAATGGACATGGGCCACTCTCAGGGGCCTCTAAACTTCCTGGAACCCAGTGCTGTTGCCCTGGCTACAATGCCTGATGCTACGCCCCTGCTTTTCCAGAAACTCAGAGTCGCTTTACAATTAAGTGCATTATTCAGTTACTTCTCAGTGATAAGCCACTTCTAGCCACAGTTTCTCTGGGGCAGGCTGCCATTCTGCGCCTACTGCCTCTCCAACCACCACCAAACATTCAATCACACTAATACATCCGTACAGGCAAGGAGATGGGTTAAATGTCTTGCCTTAGGACACAATGGCAATATGCAATGCTGGTGGAGGGGATCAGTCCACCAACTTTCCGCAAACATCGAGGCCATGTCACTATTTTAAGAATTAAATTACACAAAGCCATATGTAATGCATTTTCATGTTTTAAGTAAGAGCATTCAGACCCAGTGTTTTTTATTAGTATCTGCTCAGCCTGCCTATGATTTATAGCGTAAAATGTTCCTAAACAGTATGTGGGGGTCCCAATAGTAGGTCATAATGAGATCACTGGGAGGTCACAATACTTATACTGTACTAGTGTTAATGTTGAGTTTACGTAAATGCACCATCAGGGTTGTAGTAAAACAATGCTGAAAAATATTAATATTGGTTCAACAAAATGTGTGATGAGCAAAAACTGGGCCCCACAGTCAAACCAAATGAGAATCACTGCTTTAAAGTTCCCCTATTATTTTAAATGTACTTTTTTGAGCCTTTAACCATGTTATGTTTGCACCTCAAGAACCTACATGGAATAGTATTTTGTTTGTTTCATTCACACATGTAATCCTGTATGCTGATGTGTGTGTTTCTAAAGAGCTGAAAATGCTTGCTCTCACAGAGACACGTGAAACCAGGAAGTGCTCCTGCGCGTTCCAAAGCACATATATTATCACCGGAACTCATTCTGATCAGTTCAGCCATCTATCTGTTAGCATCATGTTGCGAATAGCCATGCCAATAGCAACTTTATGCCTTGTCTATTCCCCACTGTTGCCAGTAGACTGACACCTAATCCAAGTGTTCTCAGCAAAGTCAAAATAACAGCTCCCCAAAAGAAGACGTTTTCCATATATATGCATTATTTTAAAATGTAAAACGTGAAATACTAATGCAGAGATGTCCAGAATTATTTCAAAAAGCCTGAATAAGCACATTATATGGTCCCTTGAAAGGACTGTCTGTTGGTGTGCAAAAAAAGGTTTGTGTAAGTTCTGAGGTTTGAAAATAAGGCCTAGAGCATAAAAAGATTTGGTTTAAGATACATAGCAATGCACATAATCAAGGCACCACATGCAACACTTACATCTGGACATGCAAGGTCCAAGCTGGCAGCAAAACAGTGGGCATAATACCCCAACAATAATGACCAAACCTTGGATGGCCAACAAAGAATTTACTTTTTAAGGTTAACCAAAAAGAGTGCTAAATTCAAAGTCTTGGCACGGCTTTTGCATTTTATGAAGTGTGTAATGTAAAACTATGATGCCAGCTTTCTCCCCAAAATAAACTTCTAATTTAAGAATGCACCAACATAAACATCTGCATTCCTCCTAATTAAACGAACAGTTGGCTGTGCGACGCATGCTTTGTTTTCGACAGCAGTGGCACGCTCGCTTCATGGTAGGCCATATAAATCAGTGTTTGACAAAAATGATTTATGACTCTGAAGATATTTGGTATTAGTGGTTCTGCTCCAACAAATAACTCCAACACAGCCATAAAACTTTGAACTCCTGCTCAAGTCAGTGCCAGATTTGCAAGAGTACCTTCTGCTTTCCTTTGGCAGTGCAGAAGCCAAAAAAGTAGGTAGGCTAGGCTACTTAAAAGCAGCAGATGCCAAAGGATCTTCTGTCACTCCACAACAAGACAAAGCTGCTGAGAGAAAAGCAGAGAGCACTCCACTGTCTGTTTTCTGTCCGTCACTCCGCTCCTTCCCCCTCAAACATCCATACGCCGTCCAAACAATCTCATCTCTTCATCCATCATTCATTTGTGTTTTCAGCAGGTTATCTTAGAGGCAGCCTGAGAGAGGGCCCGTTGTTATGGCGACCACTCAACTCCTGGATGGAGCCCAAACTTGTAAAAGTAGAAAGCAAAAAGGCCACGATGAGAATAGTGTTCTTTTCCTTCCAAGTTTGTGCTTTAATGGAAGGGTCGCAGGGGGTAGACAGTTGTGCGAGCCAACATTTGAACTCAGCTGCATCACGGGTTTTAACAAGGGGATTATTATCATTTTTAACCTAAAATTTAGAGCAACATAATGTACAATTAAGCGTGTAAAAATCTAATACAGGGAATAGACAATATGGAGCTTAAGGAGATCAGAGCCTGCATCAGACTGAAAGGAAACAAAAGGAAGCAGCCAAGACTGTGGATGTTGTTTTATCAAGTTCATTTTGTCGTCTGGTTCGTTCTCCTCTCCAAAATACACTATTACATCACACAAAGCATGGGAAATTTCTCCCAACAGACACACAAGCTTACAAAGTTATACTTATCTCTTATTTATGACTTCAGGGTCATTAGCACATTTGCAAACACATCTCATGTATTTTAGAAGAGATTACAATAAGACCTGGTTAGTTCTGAAGAACATAATCTTTACAAGATTTCTGAAGAAAAACCCTGTTTGTCCAGAAAAAAAACAAAAGAGACATCCCATCCCATACAGTATTTAAACACATTTACGTGAAAACAATTAACATAAAACACAATTTCAAAAACAAACAGTAAATTTCTGCTCTTAAAAATGACCCTTTAGAGAATGAAAACATGTTGTCCAGGAAGTAACTGAAGCACACTGTTTACTGTAACGAAAGACCACTAAGTAAAAAAGTGAAAAAGCACAAGTGTATAGCAGCCATACCCATGTTTTATTAACATGAATCTTTTACACCGACAAACTGGGATCAAACCAAAAGCTATCAAAGTATAAGCACCTCATAATTTCTGTATGTTATAAAATAAAACGAGCAAAGCTGGGAAACAAAGCATCTGAATCATTGACAGTGAAGAAAAACAAAATAAATCAGAATTAAGAGTAACTGTGCTCAGCTAAATGTACTTTCCAATGCAGCCACTCCACCAAGACGAGAAAATGAGCACAGCACAGCCTGTTTGAGATGGGATTCAGAGTGTGCAAACCCTCTCGGGGGTTTCAGGGTTAGCCAAGGACCTAAACTCCACTACTTTCCAAAGTTGAAGTAAACAAGTGAGTGTTGTGATGAAGTGGCAGGGTGATGGTCTGCATAAGCAGCATCCTGCCTGGATACATGAGTCCCACTGTGCATCATGTGTGGGCTGGGTCGGTTCTGGTGAAGACAACACCAGAGTTACTCTTACTTTAACAGCATCATGGTTTTTCAGCTTTGTGAACATTTTCTACAACACCTGGTTGACCATGATATAGACATTTTACAGGGAGAGCAATGCATATTTCTTAGTTCAGAAATGTCATCCAGTCATTTTATAGGCTTTTGAAATGTGGTAGCTTTTCATACTAAATTCATTTGTCGACCTTTGTGTGTCCATTGCCACTTGTCTGGCATCACAGTCAAGCAGCTTCTGAGCTGTTGCCGGACTTTCTCAGGTAGCCACAGAGGTAACAATCTCCATTTTGACCTCTCCATTTTCTCCTTGGATAGCACCCTGAATGGCTTCTTTCACCTCCATGTCTGCGTGCAGGGCCAGTTCAGCTGCCTGGAAGAGATCAAAAATACAGTGTAAAAGTGAGCATGTCCTAGTTATCCCAGTTATTGACAAGTAGAGTCTGAAGCTAAGACAGCAGGTGAAGGGAATGACAGGATGACAGATCAGAGGAGAACAAAAGGAAGCAGCTGTTGAAATAAACGTGACAGACAAAAGGTTCTTAACATGAGAAGTGTCTTAATTCTCTCCAAAATTGTCTACCGCGCTGTCAGAAAGGGGCTAAGCACTTGTACGTCTGAAAAGCCTTTAAAAGATGTGGATCACGAGTCAGTCCAGGATGATGACCACAGAGAATGACTCACTCCTTCCTCGGATGCACGCCAAAGGTTCCCTCAAACACACCTGCAACGTTTAATCCTCTGTCCAGGCCCAGCATGCTGTCACTAGACAAGGGCAATGACTGTTCACCAGCTGTGCTACACCAGCTCACAATATGAATACAGCTAAAGAGATAATAATACAATCTATCAGATTAGTCAGCATGTTTCACCATCACAATGCTGGCAGGGTAGTTTGAAACCTGAGCAGGCAAGGATTTATCTCAAGATATGTGGCTATTCTAATCATGTCCCAAACCATTTATGTGTTATGTTAACTATTTGAAAAGAACAGATGAATGCACAGATAAATAAATAATAGAGCTTGAGTGATTTGTCAGAAATATGTAAATGCTACCACCTGTTTGGAAACCGCTGTGACCCCTCTTTGTAATCAAACACTAAAATGAACAGCTCTGGCCTTTAGTTGAACTAAATAAACTAAATAACCCATGTTCTGTCATGTTTTATTTTTTCCACTGATTTATGTTTTAGTATACCACAACACTGCATTTTACACCAATCAAGCATAACATCATTATCATTAGTTGATGTGTTAGAATGGGCAAGCGTAAGGATTTGAACGAGTTTGACAAAGGTCAAACTGTGATGGTTAAACGACTGGGTCAGGGCATGTCCAAAAACTGCTGTAGTATCTATCAAAAGTGGTCCAAGGAAGGAACAGTGTTGAACTGAGACAGGTGATGCACATGGAGAGGAATGGCTGGCCTGTGCTCAAATTCAGCTTAAACTGCTGAAGTTTATGCTGGTTCTGATAGAAAGCTTGTTGCATTTGGGTCTGCGTGTTAAGAAGGTGGTCAGAATGTTATGAATTTTCGAGCAAGCTTTTAAATGTTCCATACATGATAGCAGTGATTCTCAACTAGTGGATCAGGATCCTAAAGTGTGTCCCAGGGAAGCTGAATGACATCAATAAGTTATCTAAAGCCTAAATATACTTTTAGTTAGATCAAATGATTTACACAATACGTGTCCCACAAATGCTGTGGTAAAATAATGTAGAAAGAAAAATGGTTCTTTTAAAGGTGTCCTTCTTGTGCAGGTCCAAAGCCCAGATAAACAGAAAGTGGACAACTCCCACAATCAGCCCACCTGAGAACCACTTAAATCTTATTGTGTAATATATCTAAATATGTAAACGGATGGTAAAGTGTGTATTTTGTGGATAATTTATAGAAGTGCCTTGTTTGTTATTCAAAACCCAACCCTCCAAAACAATTACCAAACACTTCCATGCAGTTTTTCGTGACCTTTTAAATCTTGAATATTACATTTTAATATGTTGTTAACTCATCTACTTCTAGATGGCCTACTGAATCCAGTCTTCACTAAAAATCATGTTCATGACAACATACCTCTGTCAGCTTTGTTGATTTCTGTCATGGTCTGTGTACAATCAAACACTGGAACAAATGAGCCCTTTTAAGACTTTCTTTCAAATAAATCACTTAGGTAAACAAATAGCTGGAGTGCTTTCTGCACTAAGCAACGTGCAGCACACATTGGGAATTATAGTGCGCGAGTTGGAATGTGCTAAAAAATATACCAAAAAATAGTCTTTTCGGCCAAGATCTATCAGTCTTAGAGGTACCTGCACTACCCCCCAAAAAATCTCATCAAGACCCCTTCAAGGTCTCAATATTTTTCACCTAGACAACTACAGACAACAAAATGTCAACAAGGATTACTAAGTGGGCAAATTTAAAAAAAATCATGGCTGGTCAACACATTTCCTCTGTGCAAATATTCAATCACACAACAAGCTCTTCAAGGAGATCCATATCAGAAAAGGACTGTTTCACACAACCATAAATCATTTCAAGGCCTTTCTGTTTTCACTCAGCAGCACCACAAAGGCCATACTCACATGAGGATAGACTTTAACAGCAGGAGCAAAATGTGATATTATTCAACATTTGGGTGAAGGCAAAACCAGACACAACAATGGAAAAGCACTGTTGGTTTATCCTCCCGAGTTTAAGTGACCACTTCAAAAGCCACTCCGCCTCATGCCTGCATACCATTCTCAATCCACATGTGGCGATTGCTCAACCAGCTCAATCATCAAGGGATTTGAGGCATATCTACTAATTACAACTCTATCTCCATCTCCCACAGTGTGTTACGTTAAATTATTGTTTGTTCAAGAGCCATCGTAATGACCAAAAGTATTTCATTCAAAAATACATGTTACACCAGTTAGGTTGAACTAAATTGAGGATATTGCACATATACAGTACAATTAATGAAACTAGCCTGTCACGTTGTGAATTTTTTAAATCTTAGACACATTTTAACATATAAATCACAATCTCAAAAGCAAATAAGCAAAACAGTAACTAAAAAAAGTGGTCTCGCCTTGTGACTGCTGCTGATAAAAAAATTTCATTCTTCATTCATTTCATTTCACATTTTTTTCTTCTTCAAATGTGGCCCGGGCAAATAGTGGATCTTTATGTTATTATAAACAAAAAACTCATCTGCTTTTTTTTTTTCCCAGTGACAATGGAAAGAGAGTGATGTATCACAGATTGATGAAGTACACAGACATTGATTATGTTTAGGTCTGCTTTCCCTCAAACAGGCCACAACAGGACCCAGCGTACTGCAGTGGTGTTTTGATACAAATAGTATGTAACTGTATGGGTTACCTGTACAGCAGCGGCGTGGTCTGCCACCGGGGCGAGCTGGACGTACTGCACCTGAATGTCTGGGGGGAGAGAGGCTCCCTCTACCGCTGTAGCACTTCCATCAGCTGAGGCCACTGCTATGAGCTGAGCTCCACGCAGCACCTGGAGAAGATAATGTGAAAAACATCAGGTAAACCCAAAGTGACCTGAGGATATTACAATACAAACACAATTTCACAGAAATATGTATTTGAAAATCATCCCTGCATTCACTTTACTCAGCTGTGCTTCAAAAGCAACCATCTTGCCAGCAATGTAATGATTTACAGAACACAGCACTGGAAATGAGATCCAAACAAAACCAAACAACAAAAAGCCTCATTTGTGTCCTATCTAATGTGTTTATGCTCATTTATTGATTACAGCCATCAGAGTATATACGCTGTGTCAGAAACACACCAAGAGTGTTGAGTTGAGAGTTATGGGACCGCATCTGAGAGATGTAAATAAAACTTGGATCATGTTGTTCCCACTCATTCTCACCCGGCCCCTATTTATACATCAAGAAAGAAACTTTATGACTCATTCACTTAAATTATACTTTTTAAGTGTAAGTTTTATTTTCTTAGACTCATGGGGGACTGTACTATTCCCAGTGCACAGAAGAAAGAAATGCAAAAACTATTTGGATAAAAGAAGAGTGAGACACTGAAGGGAATCCTAATCTCCCCCAGCTCAGAGTCAGCCAGGCGACATTAGTGTTCCGAGGTTTCGACGCAGTAATTACAGAGGAGCTCAGTGCAGCTGGAGTGCTGTTGTTGTTCTTATAGTTTGTTGAGGCTATTCCTATAGATAGACTGTAAACCACAAACACAGGGGGTATCCACTTGTGCAGGGGCACAGACGTGAACAGGCACTAATGCTCTGGGATTAGCAGATCGCTGTTGCTCATTTGGATAGCATAACTCTTGTGTGACAACAGACATGCACATTAACATACAATTATGTTGTCAACATAGACAGAGAGAAAAACAAATGGTAGGAAACGTTCACTTAGCCTGGTGTCTGTGCATGCTCATTCTGATGAGAGGTCAAAGACCACACCAGAGCACTTCAGTGTGGCCCAGAGCTATCTAACAATACTTTTCTCAGAAGGGATTCTTCATTTAAATTAAATAGTATCTTTTATAAAATGATGGAACACTTTCACATGACCCAAACTGAGAAAGAGTCACATTTAAAAATAGGAATGCTCAATACCACTCCTTTCCAAACCAAATACTGTATAAAAACTTCAAAAGGCACTTTTATGAATACAAGTACAAGTACATGCAAATATCAGAATGACACCCGATGCTCATATCAGTATCAGTGCATCACTATTTAAAAACATTTTCCAAACAGTGAAAATAATTTTGTCCAACTTATGGCCTATGTCTGGAACTGGAGTGCTCTACACACACGGGACTACCACTGTGTATTAACTAGTAGATCTAAGTATACATCAGATGTTTGAATGTTTGTGGAAATTAAACAGGAAATGTATATTCATGCACAGTGTCCCCCCAGAGTTATTAAAATGGTATTTAGTGAGCTAGATGCTCTATCAATAGATGAGGTGTTATTTTTCCATATACATGGTGTTAAACAAGTAGAGAGCCCAGGGACCATTCTTTGTTGCATTTTAAACATCACTGTCTAGAGTATAACTCTAGACCAGAAGATTTTTTTACTGAGAGCGACTACACTAATCATCTAGACACCTAGTCTCCAACAGTGTCTCCTGTCTGCGTTTTCTGTATTCATTGTCATTTTGTACTTTCCTGCTATGTGGAAGTGTGCTTTTCCACTTCAAACCCCTCACAGCTAGAGTTGGTGGTAGGACCAGCTGGGACATGCACTAACGATCAAAATTTAAGAGAGAATATGCAAGGCAGCATAAAAACCCAAACCTCACAAACCTCAATTACAGATCATGTTTGTTGCCCCTAACCCTTCCATTCCTCTAGTCCTTAACTGCCTCCCAGCCACTGGTATGACCCTGGGCTTTGAAGCTTTGAGTCAGTGACAGCCTAAAGCGTTCAGCTACCCTCAGTACATACAAGTTTGCCTTGTCATGTCAGTGATTTTGCCAGATCGACCGCTACATGCATCATCATGGTGTGCCAGGGAGCGCCGAGCACTGATGGAAGCGATTACTGCGAGAAGCCAGTATGACTCATCCCATCAGACAACCATGATGCTTTGAGCACAGATGCGAGATGAAGCCGAGCAAATGAAGTTCAAGGCAGCAGACTGTTAAATCTGGGTCAAATTAATCACTGTCTCTCATGATCCAGAACATTCCTGATCAATTGGAGCATCACCCAGGAGGCTTGGTGTAAACAATGAAGATGCACAGTTTTGAGGAGCTGTCCTACAACAATCCTATGGACACACAGCTGTTAAGAGATCTCAGGCAGACGGGAATCCGCATCCTGTGCACCGCCGTCCTTATAGACCTTCCACCAACTGGTGCATCTAACACTTCAATTACAAAGCTTTGAGAGAGTTGACACTTGAGATTGTAAACACTTGTCTTGCTAAATTTGATTCTCAGCGTCCATTTGAGATCGGCTGCTCGCATTCTCAGCTGCGTGGAAGAGGAGCACACAGAGACCCACAAAAAGCATTTATTGGCTTGGAACACTGTGTGAGATCTCAAGGAGATTACAAGAGGAACTCCTCCGGTCGACATCCTGTCCCACGACTCGGCTAGGACAACCAACCCCATTCTCTGGATGTAATAGCGCCAAACCCGTCTTGTCATATTTTTCTGAAACGTAGATCAAGAAATTCTGATGGTAATTACATCTTAATCAAGTAATATTTGGAAATGGTACAGTATAAAAATGGCACAGTATAAAAAAATGACTGAATCAACCACAGAAAAAGAGTTGGCTGTAGATGGATGAAATCAACAAATCACAAAGCTTTATTTACTAATCAGAAAAGTAATCTGGAAGTCATCTCATAAAAAGGATGTGATTGTTGGGTCTAGATCCAATTACTTTTTTTTGCCAACTACACTCAAATATCAAAAGAGTGTCTTCATTAACTTCTTTACCAGAAAATTCAGAGCCTTCTAATCATTAAAATATGTAGCATTGCAGTTTGAATGTGGAAGCTGTTAACTTTTCTAAAAACATAAAAGTACTATTGTAAATACTCACAAGTCACCTAATTGAGCTCTCACCTGGCTTTACTTCCATTTTCTCCTCCACATACCCATACAAAGTTCTTTCTGCCATTTGGCTCCTCTGCCATGATGAAAATTGAGAAATAAAGCCATCACGAGTTTTTTTGGCTAACCGTAATGTGCAGCTTTCTCACCAGACCCAAGACGCTCATAGTTACAAGTCTTGTTTTCGTTCCAGAGGCGGCAGGAATAGATGCAGGGCACTTTACTCACACCACAACACCTAATTTAACCAACACAGATTCCAAAACAGTTTATTTAATGTAAAAAAAAAGGTTACTGAGTTCAACTTTAATGGTACAGTTGCAGTCTAGGGTGCAAATCTTGAGCATTTTCGTCGCTCTAAGGGATCAAGGCTCTTATGACTTTGATGAAGGCTACACAGATCAGAGAGTGAGAAATGTCTGACACTGCACAATTTCTTTGCATGCACAAAAAAAGGATGTCTTGCGGTTTTGAAAAAATATTTACTGACATCAACACAATGTGAAATGGATTAGGATGGATACAATGCTTCAGTCCGTCTTGAATATTCATGAGTTCCTGAAAGGATTGGTAGTTCAGAGACCAAACTTTGCTTCTCATCTCTTAATCCCTGTTAACAACCTTAATGAAATGCAATCAATCAGAAAATTCACAGCCAAAATGCAAAATGTGGCGTGCTGAGGTCCCCTGGCTCACTGGAGGTCTTTATTAAACTCAGCTGTGCCTTGGACGCTCTCTGAGTCACCACCTCAACTTCATGTACTTGTCTGTTTTAGCTTTTCTTGCAGCACAGTTCCAAAAATGACTTGTCATCTTGGTAGTTTGACAATTTTTGAAGCACCACGAGGCTTATAAAGAGAACTTGCAACATGCATTTGGGATTCTAAAGAACAAAACAGGCTTATTTTTGTAGCTAAGCTCTGAAATGTGTCTATTGATGATGAATCTGACCAGCAATGCCCATTCACTTTGCAAAGTTAAACAGGTCTGGAATCTCTTCTCTTGACAGTAATTTTTCTCAGTATAAATTCTGCCAGACAAACGGTAGTGTTTATATAAAATGGGGCAGAGTTTATGTGTTGTTTATTTTTTTGGTAGTATGTCTCACCAATTGGCTCCAAAGCAGTTTATAGTGAGTCTGTTGGTAATGCCCTCTGGAAATACAACATAGCTTTACAAAGACCGCACTTCTTTGTTTTTTGCATAGTTGAACGATTAGTCATTAGAATTGCCATATATGCTATCTAGTTACATTCAAAAATTGCATGGTTACTATAATTTCATTTAGAAAAATTAATTTCAAAAACCCCTTTCAGATCCTTTGCATCTGACAAAAATGAAGGCAAAACACAGAGATGAAAAAAGTAGACTTTGGAGTGTCTTGAACTTTCTCCCATGCTCGGAGCCGTCAACACCATTAGCTTTTGCCAACACTGGACAGATGTCCAAGACGAAACATTAGCTCCGGGGTTAAGAGGGAGGCTAAGGCTGCAACTAGGCAATAAAAATGCCCGTAGACACAGTGATTAGAACACATTAGTGTAGACTGGGAAAAATAGTAGCAACAAAGTTCTTCTCTGGAGTGATAATGTGTCTTTGTCTTTTATTTTACCCCGGAGTCTCTTCTAATTTCAGCACCAGGCCTGCAATGAAACAACAGCCAATAAGTAGAAACGTAAAAACTAAATAAACTATTAAGGTGATGTGTCAAACTTCATTGCTTAATAAGTGAACATTACTAGATTTCTCTGGTGTCATTTACTCAACTGGAAAGCCCAATTCTCATGTGAATTTCTCATATGTTTTAAGTACATATTTGTTTTCACATTCAAATCTCGCTAGGCCACTGATCTTTTAGTCCGGGCCGAGCACATCCCATCCCCACCCACACCATGACACTGTTTCTACACCAGAGTATCAGCACCTGCATCCAATCAAACCCTCCCTCACAGCCTTTGCTCTTTAACTCCCACCAGCGGACTGGGAGTTGGATTAAGACGGGGCTCAAAGAAGTTTTATGACAAAACCAGCTTGACTCAAATTCTGATCCAGAACCAGCAAATCAAAAGGGGACTGATGGCAAAAATAACAGCCATAATTAAGATCCGGGCCTCTACAACAAAAATTTCCATTCAAGGTTTCTCTGTTCCCAAACTTGGCCTGTCTGAAGTGATAGGCATTTTTACTACGTCTGTAAATTTGAAGATTTAGGATGATGACTTTATCATGCTTCCAATTAATCTGTTTAATTCATTAGAGATATAGGAGATGATATACACAGGTTGTAAATATGAGAATGCTCCACATGATGCTCATTTTATTTGGTATTAAGTCATTTTTAATGATAAGACCAAAGGCCAAAAGATACCTAAACCAAATGTGTTTTGCTGAGTTAGCTGCAACAACTATTGTAATGTGCAAACAATCATTTAAAACCAAATGGGGCTTAACACACTGAGACAAAGAACTGATTGGTTACCGAGAGGCAAACCATATTTATTGTAGTACTATTCATTCAGTCATTTCCTTAGAGTCTGTGCGTGGCTGGAGCCCATCCCAGTGGCTATGGGCCTGAGGCGGGATACACAATGTACAATGGCCAGTTCTGTGCAAGACTGAACTGGCCATTCAACACACAACACAGTCTGAACTACCCTCCGCACCAAGAGATCATTGGTGGCCTGCCCAGAAAGTGAATGTACAATCACCTTGCTGTATGGAACCACATAACCATTGCACACCACTATGTCAGTACTAAGTAGAGCCGAAAGAAGTGAGCAAAATCTGAAGTAAATGTATAGGTAAATGAGAATTTTGCGTGATCATAAGATGCACCAATAAAGGGAGCAACTCCAACTGCATCCTTCTCTAGTGATGCAACGCAAGTCAGCTCCTATGAGAAACGTTAACCTCAGCTACGCCTGGGTTTGCTCCACTTTTAGCACATCTTATTCATTTAGCATGCATCCAAACCTTTGATAAATCTGGCCCTCAGTGTATTCAGAAAGTCATTATTGAAAAAATTTACTTAGCAATGACTACCTATCAGATATGTGGTGCATTTTATATTAAGAATAATGGAAATGGAAAGGGAAAGTGAGGCTGCTACAGAGAAGGTACAGTTTCAGTAGGTGGAAGTAAACACAACCCACTGATTATTGGTGGACTAGTGCTAATGTTCCCAGAGTTTGCTGTGTTTTGCTATAGATAAACCATTTTGAGAGAAAGCTTTTTCAGACTACAATTATTAGATCAGTAGAAGAAATATATCTGGAGTGGGTTCAACTGGTTTCATAGTATAGCAGGCCTAATCCTGCCTGGATCCAGCTGACAGATGATGGAACTGGTGAGGCATGGATGCACTGGACCAATGTGGATTATGAGTCACTCAAATGCACTCATCTGGCTCTTCTTACCAATCCAAAGATTTGCTCACTACGGCAAAAGAAATCAGCTCTGGGGGTACCCTCCTCTGCACTTCTGAATCATAAACACCCACGAAACATTGTCATCTAAGGATTCCCCTTTTCCCTGTCTACTAGCCTGAATCATCAGCCCACAAGGACACATAGCAGACCAGTACTCCTTTGAAACATGACCCACCACTTTAAAACTTTGACTGCTTGCGTTCATCCTACGTACACTAAACATTGGCCATAAAACATCTTGTTTCTATCTTTTTATCTCATTCTTACCCCCTCTGCCCTCTCCCTGCTAGCGGTGAATCACTACAAGCTCTTACATACACGAAAGAGGACAACTTTGCAACACAACAGGCCAAAATCTTAGCAATTTGACTGCAGCAAAACTTGTTAATTGTTAAGTTGGCCCTGGATGCAGTCAAACCTATGTGAAGATTGTTCCAAGGAAGATGGAGGTCAAAACAATAAATGCAAATGTTTTTGGACTGGTTCTGTGTTTACAAAATGGACAGAAGCACTCATGTTACAGGTCCCTCTGCTCAGTGACCCACTTCCCACAATGCCATGTCAGAAAAGCCAACAGATGCACCGCAACAAGTGCTGACAGGAAGAGATGGCAGCAGTTCAATAGGGGAAAATAAGATCTAAAGCCCCTTGTGGACACATGTGAGATTCATAATGCATACATGACTCAGACAAATCTGGGACAATCTTAATATTTAACTTTCTGGATGACTTTTTTCTGGCATGGCCATAGCTTCTAATCAACAGAGTTTACTATTTGTGCATTCTCATTTACTGAGGCTTAAAAAACTCTTCTTGATAAGTTACTAAAGATGCACAATATAGTTCAGAAGGTCAATTCAGCATTATTAGCAGGTGCAATATTGGTATTGCAAAAAATAGCACTTCAGTCAACAATGTTATGGTTAGGTCAAAATAATTGTGCATTAAAACCTTATTCACAGTTTAAGTATCTCAATTTCAATGGCTTAGAAATATTCAGACAGTCTGCCCCCTTTTTTCTCTCATTCTCCTCATCATCATTCATTTCTTTCATCTTCCGATCATCCATTTGGTCTGCATCAGCACAGGCAAAGATCAGAGCAGAGGGGCCCTAGATAAGAAGCCATGACAGACCGGGAGTGCAGTAAAACATGAGTTCTTTCAAAGTCTCATGGCCCTGAATTGTCTTTCTTCACAAGAATGTTTTTAACAAGAGACATAAGTAAATGCAATTTTGACTTGGAAAAGGCAAAATAGGCATGTGATGGCATGAAAGAAAATTTATGTATATTGGTGTGCCATATTTATAAATCTTACAGCAATAATTCTGCAGCCATCTAAGAATTCCTAGACAACGCCTTTCTCTAGTCAAAGGGCTTGGTGCCTTTTCCCATAATAAAGTCCTATTCCAATAACAATAGTTCAAGGAGTTTAACAAAAATATCAAAGGTTTTCACAGTAGTTCAGACATGTATTATAATATATAGTAAATACAGAGGACAGCAGTTACACCTTCCATTAACAGTTCAACCTTGCAAACTTGTGTGGCATTTTGAAGTAAAAACTGGATTGGATGAACTAAATTTGAAAACACACTACTACACAGAAAAAAAGAAAAATGTCAACATATCATTTAGGAAAATATTAATGAGTGCAATATCTGTAATGAAATGAACTACTACTATCGCAAATAACATTATACCATTTCATGTGATAGACATTCAAATGTAAAAATAACTGACCAATCAAATTTCATACAATCCATGTATAGCCTTTTATTCTATTGTAGTAAGAAAGTTTTTCAGTCCACACACTGAAAAATTACAAATTGCTAACCTCCTCTTTTCCTTACTGTAGCAACTCCAAAAAACAATTTCGACTTGAGAGGATGAGTGTGGGTCCTGTCTATTTGTCTGATGCGCTGCCCGACTTGTATAGAAAAGCACACTCCCAATGCCTTTTGTGGCATATAATAAAAGCGGCTTTTGAAGGTATACTATACACAGTAGATAAAGATGTGTATACAATAAACATGTAGCACACAGTGCAGCAAGTACACAAAGTTCAGAAAGCAGTCTACAAAAATAATGCAACCCAGCTCGTCTCTCTCATCCTAAGTGCAAGTGAGCGCGTGCCACTTTGAAACTACCAGCAGCCACCACCTATGCCCACGTGACCCCAGCCCCATGCATTACTATAGCAGACAGCACCAGAGTGACAAAGTCCTTCACCCAAATACAAAATATATATGGCTCCTGACACCATACAATCACTTCAGGACTCTGTTTGTTCTTTACTTCCTAATGAAATGTACTGTATGTTTCAGGTTACACCCTATGCACCTGGTAAATTTATAGAAATGAACAACATTTTGAAAGCATTTTAACTTTTACCTTTCTTCACATCTGCTGAACAGTCTTGCAGAGTACTGTATATAAGTGAATCATGTTGTACATTTTGTCTTGGTCTTGTTACCAGAGTGCTTTTGAAATGAAACATATGTTTTGTCAATCTAGACTGACAGATATAAAGAGAGCTTTAGAATTGTTTAGTTTAAAAACCACTGTATGGTGTCAAATGGGATAGGAGTACATTTTATAGATATACAGTCTATTTGAGGTAAAACAAGGTTAATAACATTATAAAATCCTACTGCAGACAACCTAAGCTAACCTTTTAAACATCACATGACACCACATCAGAACCATATATATGAGATCTGGCTAAGAACATTTTCTGGCATAACACTGTACAAAAAAATAAAATAAAAATAGACGATTGAGAGTAACTTGCATAAATCAGAAAGACAATTATATGTGCATAGGAGCTGTTAATAATGCAACTTCCACTTGTTTATTTACCTAAAGGGTAGAAACTGAGCCAAATCCAACCTATAACATCTTACAGTTAACAAGACCTGAGTGTTTTGATAGAACATGTTGTAGTAACCACATCCAAAACGGAAAAAATGAAAATAATAAAAGTGTACTGCGGTGAAAGGAACTGTCTTGGAGATAGACTGGGTTAGACCAGGTTACACTAACATGGCCTTGGCATATTAGAACAAGCCTGAAATCATCTGCAGGTTTGATGTGGACCTGTTTGTAAATGGATGAATTAGATGTGTAAGCAAGCGCACATTAGGATTACAGATGATCTGCCTTTATCTCACATTCTTAACAAACTGCGGTCCAAGATCCACACCACAAATCACAAAGATGATGAATGTCACTTCCACACAGCCATATCTAGTCAACAGGATTTATCTCCTTCATGCCATTTCTAATATCATGCTGTTTTCCTAGTGTCTCCTGTGCTGTTTTTGGTATTTCCCAGATTTAAGACCACTCTGAACTAGACCTATTGTCACTACTGGACCACAACATGTGTGTGAAAGGCTTGACCTGTAGCATTTGTTTAAAAGAATGAGTCAATGTGTTTGTTTTGGAAGGGTATGAATATCATTTTACATACTATTCAAAGTGAGAGAAAAAAGTTAAATAAAAGAGCTTTTTTATTGGATGAGACTCCCAGACGATGTCAGGGGAAAACAGGCCTTTGTGCTTTTAGTTCTCATAAAACTTCAAATGTGTTAATGCACATTTTTTTGGCAAAGCAAATATGCCCAAAGAACAGCTACACCTAAAACTGAAGGACACCCGTGAATAGTTTATGTCTGATGTTTAAAAATGGCTCTAAATCTTATGGTGGATGTTGTGGCGCAAAGTCCTTGATGCTAAAGAGAGATAAGGAGAAAAGCTGCTGACAAGCTGGCTGGGTCATTCGAGGACACGAGCGCACATGTGTGTTCGGAGTGTGTCAGAAGAGCAGCACGAGGATGTGGTGTGACTCACTCGCTCGATTGGAAACACACACACTTTCTAACAAGCAATAAAACAATGCAAACAACCCAAGCTCTCATATAAAGCAGATGCATTCACACATGACAAATGAGACTATGCACAAACAGCTGACTGCATCCCAGACCTAAACAATGATTCTGTAATCAAACAATTCAAGGATGACCCCAAACTTCAACCCACTATGAATGATGGGTACAAATATACTAGTCTCAGAGCACTGTGCAAAGCTTACATGCTGAATATGATCCAGTTGCTGATTAGATAAATACATAGGTTGCTACTTGCATTGAATTCTTAAGCCTCTTAAGTCGCTTCATTGGCAAAGAATCCATAGACGAAGCCTTCGCTTCCTGCCAGCATTTCTAACTCATGAGCAGAGTGCACAGGCATGAGCCAAGAATATGTCATAAACACCAAATTTAATACGCAGAACTCAATTTTGTATTTTTTTCAGTACAAAGTTTGGAAGTGGAAACAACCGCCTCTTAAAATACAGAGGCCTTGAATTAGAATTTTATAGACATAGCACTGTTGAAGTATTTGCATTTCGTGGAGTTGCTCTATTTAGGAGTTTCCCAAAGTTGACCACACTGCCCTTGACACCACAACAACCAAGGGTCATTTTACACCCTTCACATTTGTAAATGCCTTCTTTATACTCAACACTGTATGCCCACTATGACCCATTACATGCTTCGGCTGTCTTGGCAGGGCACATATGGGTCTTGCAATGTTAAGTTTTTAGTGGCAAACCATTGGCCGCTGAATTCATAAATTCATGTTCTGTGAAGATAAGATAGCAAAAGTATTAGTAAATCAATGCTGTGTTTTCTGCAGACAAATTAAAGGGGTAGCCATCTGATTTCAACTCCACATTGTATCCCTAAAAATGAATATAATTTATACAGCCCTGAAATGTAAAAAAAGTTGACTTCAGCATCAACTCATTATACCATAAAACCACCACAATACTGTTAATTCAGTAAATTACTAAATAATACTTCACATAGCCTATATTAAATGACAATCAAGTTGGTAGCTGCTAATCACCAAGTTGGCCACCTTAACTGCATAGTGTTGCAGGCAACACTGCAATGCACTTACAGTATATTTGCTATTGGTTGTCATGGATAACATGACATCTAGCAGAACAGTTGGGCCAGACGGCCAGTGAGAGAAACAACTTCCTTCCCTAAAGCCTTTCTTCTAGACAAACACGATGAAATCATGAATGTGAAACAATGTGTTGGTTCAGGCGCCCATATGTGGCTAGTGCTGGTCATACAGGGCCGTCTTACTTTGATCCAGACACACTTGGATTTCAGAGGAAAGAACAGAGAAACAGGAAGAGCCTATGGTCCAAAACATCAGACGCCCAAACAGTGGGGGACAGACATGAGATTGGGAATACAAAAACAACCAAAGGGTGTATATGTATTCAATTCTTCAACATATGGGGCATAAATCAGCTACAGACAGATATTAAGGTCGGGTCTTTTATGGGATCAAAAATCTCCTTAATGAACTTATTAGTGACTGGGCCCTGAGTATGTCCACGTTTGCATATTCCTAAAGAGGCTGACAGTACATTTTTTTCACGTCTTAGATGCACTTCTGGGATTATAGCTACACCATGTAACTGTTACGTATTTGTCAAAGCATTTGAAGAACAGCAACTATTTTATACATAAAACATAAGATACCATAGTCTACTATGTAACTATATGATAATGGCCTTACTCCAAATCAACTCAATTTCAATTTCCCTCATAACCTCCATGTGCAAATCCTAAAAAGTGATATACAGTGGCAAGAAAAAGTATGTACCCCCCTTAACATTTTTCCTTTAATGTTGCTCCAACTTTTCTAGGGTAAGTATTTATGAGCATGGTTCATAAAATCACTGGGATTTGTGCTTGTTCTTAATCTAAAAACAGCTCAAGCTCCCTCAGGTTGAATGCACAGTCATTTAAGTCATTTTCTTCAAAAATTGTCCTGTGTTTAGCTCCATCCTTCATTCCTTCAGTTCTGAGCAGTTTCCCAGTCCCTACCAATGACAAATGTCCCCACAGCAGGACACTGCCATCACCAGGCTTCACTTTAGAGAGGGGCTCAGTCAGGTGCTAGGTTTGTGCTACACGTAGCATCTTTCATTGATGGCTCATTTTATTTTATTTGGACAGAGGACCTTCTCGTGTTTTCGGGAGCCTTCCATGTGCCTTTTAGCAAACACAAAACGTGTTTTCTTAATATTTTCTCCAAGCAGTGGCCACTCTTCCACACAGTCTCTGCTGTGGAGCTCTGCAGCTCTTTCAGGGTAACCTTTATTGTTGCCTCTCTGATGAATGCACTCCTTGCCCAGTTTGTGAGTTTTAGATGCTCCTCTTTAGGCAGGTTTGGTGTGGTTCCTTTTCTTTAACATGTTGTAATGATGAATTAAATTGTGTTTTGTGGCATAATGGCCAACCTTATCTAACTATTTCTGTGACTTCTGAGGGTGAGTAACTCTGGGTCTCATTTAGAGGCCTCTTTCAAAAGGGAGTACATAGTTTTGCACACTCAAGTTTTCTGTTTTTCTGTCATATTTCTAATTTGATTGGGGGTACAACGCCACTGTAGCGTTACTGTAAAATGTAAAATAGAAATGCAAGCATTGTATAAAAATCCTTCGACTGTGTTTCCTAAAACCTAGTTTGGATTAATAGTCAACATTTACAAGTAAACGTTACAGGGTGTGAATAAGACGAAGCGAGTGCATGGCAGGTGTTCGGGTGTCCAGCTTTAGCTTAGGCTGTGTTCACTTACTTCACACATTGTTTTGAAGCATTTGGGAAAAACGGGAATGGGGTATCAGGTTTTTTTATTGTTTGTACAACGTCCCACACTGTGAACAGTTGGAGGTTAGAGGATGACTTCCTTCCGACACGCTCTGGGAAAAGACCTGCTGCGTGCATGCTATGTGAAGTATTTAGATTAACTATACCATTTTTTCTACATGTTCTTACCTGTCCATCTTGTCCGACATGTACCTGATGAATCTGAAGATTTCCCTGAAAAAAAAAAACATCATGCCAAGTTAGGTTACACAAAGTCACTGTTACAAAAGCCTTTACCTGTCACATAAAAAGGGGTCAGTAAAGGAACAACTGATTTAACTTTTCCAGTGGATTCTTCACTCTTCTGTGATATCCTGGCTTTGTGGCGCATAAAGGTAGACCATTTACCTGTGCACTAGAAGAACTCTAGCTCAAGTGCAGGTCGTTATGTCTTTAGCGTTGCAAGATAGGACCAATAGTTTTACTTTTGCTGGCTCCCCATTGAAACACATCATCAAGCACTATGTTATCTAGGCTAAAAGTGGCGCAGTATGTCTGGTTGATTAGATTTATCTTGGATCGGATGAGGCGTCTGTAAAAACAATAAGAAATGCTGGTACTAGCACAAGCAATAATTATCAAGTAAACACAGTGATATCAGCCAAGCCATAATGGAGCACACTGTACATTAAGCCTTTGCAAATCTCAGCTGTTTCCGCTCACTAATTTATGTATAGCTCAAGTGCTCATGCTGCCATATGGCCAGAGACCAGTGTAATCTATGCAACAGCTCATTTCCTTTTCAAGCAGGCTAGCACCAGTGTCTTTGATGAGAGGGGCTTTTCTTAATGAAAACATATTCTGTGAGTGGCAGTCGGGAGAAGTGGGATTTTGTTGCTAAGCTTTGAACTTTAAAAAACAAACAATATGATGAAATAGCAAAGGGAGAGGAAGGAGGAAAAAAAATTGGGCTCGGACACAAAGAACAGGAAAGGCTGTGGAGCATTTCTGCCTCCAGTTCACCGTGTCACTCTCACTCAATCGTATGTTTCTTCTTCTGAGCACTCTTTACCCAAAAGGAAATGAGAAAAACACATGCTTAAGGTGTCAATTACTTTTGCACAAATGTCAAGTTATCTTGCATATGTGGAACATATCATATTCAGTATGTGATTACATATATATATATATGTGTGTACACAGACTGGCGCCTTGAAATAAATGACTGTCCTGTGTACCCAAAAAATCATTAGGTATGATGTTGATGCGGAAATTCCTCTTCACCAGACAGTGTGGTTTTTGAACAGGATTCTGATTTCAACTGTGTGCATTCAGAACTGCCCAGTGGGAGATGCCAAACATTTGTGGATGCAAACAAAGGACATAAGCTAAAGGGGAAAGCATCTAGAAACAAAATCATGATAAACCTCTACTTTATTTCAATATACAAATGGTTATTTCACTAATATTAAAAACAGGTAATTTTAACTAACAACCATATTCAATTTATTTAAATACAAAATTAGCAAAATGTTAAGATGACATGATTTCTGATGTCAGCTTATCTAGGTTTAGGTTAACAGATGGCAAAAAACTAGGAAAATATTTTATTGTAAAGACAAGGTTTACTGTTATGGTTATAAATGACAGAAATGTATTTTTAATTTATCAGAGTTAGTCCTATTTTCTGCATTTCTTACAATACAAACCTCACTGTCCTGTGTAATCTGCACCTCTTCTCCTTGTGGTACTTGAGCAATGTGTAGCTGCCCTTGAGGAATCTAAAAAATAAGAGAAAACATTTAAGAGAAAATAAAAAATAGCTGTTAAGCAGAAAGTCATATTTTTAACAGGGGCTATTCAATGTAAATTTGTTACAGTTTTCCATTGTTGTTTTCCATCAGACTAGATGCTTAGAATATTATAATAAAACTTAAATGTATTCCTTAAAGGGGTTATTTTAGTTTTAGAAGTCAGAGCTCCAGCCATCAGCAGGAGCTGTAAATAGTAAAGCTAAGTGTACTGGGTTTTACATGTTGTTTTAGCAGTGACCATAAATTTTGGGTTCAGATTTTAATGATCTGCAATGGGCCAAGCAGGATAATAACTGCAAAGACCACTTTTGACTATTGCTTACATCCACCTTCCAACAGCTTACTTATTTTGAGTAAGTTCAAGCTCATGCTGAGTGCCAGGGTTTATTAGCAGTAGATTACAACACTGTAAATCATGTTGCAGGTTTTAGTGTTTTGAGAGTGAACCAACAATTACAGCTAAGACCTAGTAACATGATAAAAATGACGGCTTTGTGATGTAGAACTTGTATAAACAGCTTAAAGTCTGAAATACATGTTTTAATTTGCAGCTTTTACATATGCACTCATGTGTGTCAGGTTGGATAAAGTATTGCATTTAGATTGTGTGCATCTGTCATTAACTGTGATGTTTTCTAGACCCACTTGATTATACCCTGTAGAGGAAATATCATTTTCAATGTTTCAGCACATCTTTGATATTAATCAAATGACCAGTTGCGTTCCTGTTTCTGTTCCCCTGGCATTAAAAGGTTTACCAGTGGAACCTTTAACAGAGCCAATCAGCTGCAGGCTTTTGTCAAAACTGTTCCCAAGCACAAGCTATTTCAGCAATGAAAATGCTAAAATGCAAGTGGAGTGTACAAAACATTGTCATATGTGATGTGGTTAAGTGTTTAATAAAGGCTTTTCGGATACACAAAATAGATACTGCATTATATGGATAACACAAAAGCAGACAATATTACTGATGATCAAGTGGAACAAAGTAGTTTAAATAATATATATAAATACTCACCACCTGAACTTGTCCGTCCTCACCAATACGATGGAACTGTACCTGCTGATTGGCTAGGGTGTAATGCAACGTCTGCTGAGTGGCTGTTTCAATCTGTGCAGTTTCTCCCTCTGGTTAAAAGGACAAATGCACTTATAGCATACATACATGAAATACATCAAATTGTACATAATCAGAAAGGTCAAATAAAGTCCCGCGGTCATACAAATCCACATGCACACCAACACAATATCATGTGGCAATGTTGCCTGACCTATTCCCAGCCCATCTGCTGTATGCAGCATGTTTATACTTTATCAAACTACTAAATACACAACAACCCCTATCTAACCACTGACTGGTCCGGCAGCCAAATGGCCAAATGTCAGGCCTTAGTCTAAACATTTGTTATCAATCTCTTCATACACAACGCTAAACTTCAGAGACTGACCCCAGAAGTTGCCAAACAAACAAAATCGCACATTTTTGTGTAGTAAAAAATGCCAGATACAAATATACCAGCTGTTGTAGCATAGTGACAGACTTTGACATGAATGAGAAAAATAACTTTACAAAAATGCCTGAACTGCTCTGCTTTGTGTTATTCTCCTTTGAAAAGAACGACTGTCTCCCATCTTTCATCATTGCTGTTTCAGTGTACATAAATAATTTTTTTAATAAGAACATTTGCCAGCATGAAAGCAAAACCCTTGTGGCTGCACTGACTAATAAAAAAAACTTGTATATAAGAGCAGCCTCTATCCCATCTATTAACACCCACTATTATTTTATGGCATATAGTGTATCTTGTACATTTGTGCATTGAATTAGCACTTGTGTTACACTGTGTGCAGTGTGGCTCAAGTGAGGGCTCACAGGATATTTGGCTTTCCTCGGCAGTCTAACTTTCCCTGGTCAGAGGTGAGAGGTGACGGCTCACAGGGACACAAGGACAGCGAGCATTGTGTGCAGATTACAACCATCTGCGCAAACCCACGCTTTATCAGCAATCTCAGTTCAGGTCCTAAAATAGCTGACAATATGGAACAACCTGTAACAAGCACTTCTCATATTCACACTGTTGCCAGATGTCATTTTTATTATGTACAATTCTGGGTTGAAAAAGCAAAAGTAGGCCACTTTTGGTGAACCAATGTAGAACTGTGTGCAAAATTTGGTGTTTTTTAATTTGGTTGTCAAAACAGATGATTTCACTCAATTGCATGCTGTCTGATAAGAAAATAACTCTTGAAACATAACAACATTATCAGCCTAGGAAAAATTATGAGTTTTGAGTCAGGTAGGTACCAGTTCCATTAGTATCTGACCATACTGATAAATGTTTATGTGGTCACTCCCCAAGCCTTTCACCAAAAGCGGTCATAAGACTTTTAAATCAGCCGGTAACAAGGAATACTTTAGGTTGGTCTCACATAACAAATATTTACAGTATACTTATCAATAGTCTGATACTGATCTGAGCTGACCCTTACCTGAGACTGAAGAGCGAGGTGTGCGTTTTGAGAAGCTCTTCACAGCCAGACTTTGCCCACGCTGTTTGCGCCTCCAAGCTGTGCGACACTTTGAGTCGATGCTTTGCTTGATGCGATACCAGTCTGACTCTGAGATGCCAAATTTGTAAAATAAGTGGCCTGTGGACATAGACATTTTAATTAAACAGAGTAATCACAGAAGGAAACCTTAATTAAATATGGCTCAGCTCATTCTGATTATTAAGTAATAAGGGATGATTGGAAAGGTCCGTCCCTCCCAACAACGACGGAGCCTGCCATTATTTTGGACCAAATCATTACTTCAAAATGCTAATGCATGACATTAAAGAGGCATTATGCTTTTAGTCTTTTTAACCAATCTTGGTCACCTCTAGAACAGCACTGCACAGTTTAAAACCTTTAAAGACATTATCTGTCTAAAATAGAATGTACTCTACTGGTGCCATAAAAGAAACAGGTGAAGAGACCAGCAAAGGGCAGCAGAATGCAGCTATGATCTGCTCTTTTGAATAATAGAAAAAATATTTTTACTGCCTTTTATGATACCATTTTACTACAAAATAAAAAAGACTGCAAGAGGTCAGTGGAAGAGCTGCACACAGTTTTTACATAAAGGAATGAGAGCAGTCTGGGTGTAGGGGCCTTGTTGATTGGGTAGTGCTTCCTGGAGTGGGCGGGAGTTTGTAGAAAAGCAAAGGCTTGTGAAACTGAGCGTTCTGTGCCAAATAATGCAGGAGTGCTCAAACAAAACAAAGTCCAGGTACATTTTTGATGAGCGACAAACATTATAACATGGCAGAAAGCTCAAAAGTCAATTTGGCATAATAATGTTACTAGACAAAGGCAGCACTGAAATAACCAGTTTTTCTGTTAGCGACAGACATAAATTTACTGTTGATACATAGGTGGTGTAGCCCAATCAAATTCATAATAAGCCTAAATGAATAATTACATTCTTGTTCTGTTTACGAATGGTTACTCTTCCAAAGTGCTATTACAGTAGGTAGTGCAGTATTACAAGTACTTTTTTAATGATAGAACCCTTATAATTTATTAAACAACTGCAAATTCGTCATCTGCAGACAACTGCGCTTCAATGAGTTAATACATACATCTGGCACAAGTCTCGATTCCTGACAGCGGGTTTTAGAAATCACTGTTGTTGCTGAAGCATAAACATATGTAATTAATGATGTACAGTGTTTGCCTGTAATCTAAAGCTAATAAAGGAGGACATCTCTGCAGAGTTAACCTCATCCCCACAGCCTTTGTCAACACAAGCCTAACATCCCTCCGCCGAGATGCGAGCACAACTGTTTAAAGGGAGTGTGCAACTTGACAGCTCATTTCCACATAAATTAAGAGTGAAGCTAGAGCCTGGGGCCACAGAATGAGACGAGCGGGGTGTGGAGGTGGTGGGGTCTATGTGGATAATCAGTTGGCAGGTACAGCACATCACAGATTCCTGTATAGGCAAGCAGGACAGGTGCTGCTCCATTTTTTTCCAAGTCAAATGAGTCACTCAAAAGTAAATTTCTAGTTTTTTCACAACATGAACCCAAAAGTGCATGCAAAGGCACACACCTACACCACTAAGCGGAAACACACTGTAATAGGGCTGAACAATCTGGAAAAATATTTAATTGTGTTTTGTTTTGACAGATATTGCTGTTGCGATGAGATTTGCGATAAATTTTGTAAAATCAATGTTCAGTTGACAGTTTACATTTTAGGGATGTGATGGAGTACTGACACTGAGAAGACACTGAAACATTCACTTCTAATCTAATACAAGGAATCACAAGACTTTTACATCATGTCTGTAGAGGTCTAAACTACAGCTGTAGCACAATGTATAAACATTAGGACCCTGTGGAGATGGGATGTTTTGTTCTCCGCAGAGGACATTATATCACCTAAGTAATTGCAGCCTTTGCGATTTCCTAATTGCAACATTTTTAATCGCAATTTCGATTAGACTTTGATAAATTGTGCAGGCCTACACTGTAACCTCAAATCCAAATATCAAACCTATTTAATAGAGGTGGAGACTTTTCAATCACTTCTGTTTACTTTTGTAATTCTGACTTTGTTTAATTAAGGAGTTCCTGAATATAAAAGAGCCCATATTGTTCTTTTTTAAAATAAGTTTAGACACTAGATTAGTATTTCATGTGTTATAACTTAAAGGTATTAGGGAGGATCTTTATAAATTCATTTTTTGCAATATTTATTAAAACTACCTTCATTGCCCTGTGTAAGGCTTATAAATTGGTGTATTAGAAAATATAATAATAATAATAATAATAATATTAATAAACTGTGGACTTTATGTAGTCCGGCATTAGCGCCGCGTTAGCGGCGTTAACATCATAGCACGGACAGCCTGACTTCGAAGAGCACAATGGCTGAGGAAAACCGTGAATCGGGCGGTCACAAAAGGAAAACTGTTTTTGAAGTGTACCAGAGGAGGAGGAGAAAAACTGTAGAAGAGCAGAATAAAACCCGTGTCGTTATTGGCGATTCCTTCAAACGATGGCGTGCGCTGTAAAAACAGAAAGGGCTTCAGACCGATGCATTGGTCGCCAAGTTTCTGCTGGACAGGTACGTTTATGTTATCGTTTGAAAAAAAATGCCTTTTTTCTTTATCTGTTGAACCTTTTCAACTGTACAGAAACATCAGTTTGCTAATGCTAACTGCATGCAATAGCAGGAGTATATATTTTTGCTCACATTTAGGGACTGTGCATGTGACTAGGTCTGTGTGGGGAACTAGGTCAAAGGTCGAGCAAACCAACAATGCAGGTCTAGGTTTAGGCGAATCTCTGCTGATGCCGGCTGTAAACAAACACACGTGTTCCAACGCTCGTGTACGTCGCTGTGGAGGAGTTCCTTGGAAAGAAACAGTGAAGGGCGGGGCCTGACGCATGCGCATTATTCAAAAAAGGACAAACAGTTGCTGGTTTCTCAGCAGTCGAAAAAAAATCTCCCTAATATCTTTAAAATAATGTATATGTATGGAGAACATCTTCTTTTTAGGTAGCAGTTACTTTGACTTTACAGAGAACGTTTGTTTTAGGCGTATGCCACCCCCTGACGGCAATGGTGGAAAATAGAAAGAGCATAAAAAGGCTAATTCGAACAGCTATTAGAAACATGACGCTAAGAGAGAGATAAATAAGCTGACTGCTTTATTGTGACAGCAATTTAAGCACTGAAATGATCAGAATAAGTCTGGTGACTATGTATGGGCTTTAGAAACAGGAAGAGTACTTTCTTGTTTCACATGGCTACATACAGTGGTGAGAACCGAGAGTTTTCAGCTCTTGAGAAGAGCATGGGCTCAAACATACATGAATGAAACAAAATGCTATTTAAGGTATGCTCCTGAGGTGCAACAACATTATAACATAATTAAAGGCTTAAAAAACTCCATTAAGCAGAATAGAACATTTAGGTAAGACTCTACAGTATATAGATCATATGTTATCAAATATGGTTTCCTTTATAGCTTGTGCAATGATAGGTACCAATAATGTGGTTCAGACAAGCAAAGTCTCTTCTGAATTAAATCATTTAACTGTCTATTGTGATTGTAATCATGTGTGGGGAAAAAAAACAAACACTGGATATACATTTACTGGAATACATTATCCAGGCTTTAATAGCATGCTCTCACTGACTGGTCTACACCACTTGTTAATCCTGAATTAATGACTGTTACTAATGCAGATAGTGGCTGGTTTACCACTGTATGTTTACATATGTTTACACAGAGAAATAGCTCAACAAAAGCGAAAAGGGGAGCAAAAAAAATGTAGATGAATATGGTCAAAGCCAAATGGGTGTTTAATGATGAAGAGATAACTGCGGAACAGCATGGGCTAACAATAAACTCGGAGATAGAAGTTTAAAGAAAGCAAAACTGTATTGATGTAATGTATTACTATTTTGTGGTTGTGAACTGATCCAACTAGACACTGGATGACATTGCCTTTATGTTAGATGACATTGCCGGTTAGTGAACATTCTGTATACTGAGTTTTATCAGTGCTGATAAGATGGGCTGCCTACAAATATAACGTTCTATAACACCACAAAACCATATATTGTTGTAAGTTAATTGTAAACAATTTTATTTTAAATAGTTAACATTTAACATGCTGAATATCTGCATTAATTTTGAAGTATACCTTGTTGCTTAAAAATGAACCCTTATTTTTGGTCAGACAGCCACACTGAGGTGATTCTACTAGAGAAATCTAGTAGGGTTGTATGAAAAAGGAACAAATAATAAAAAAATTGTTCTTGCATCTTCAAACGTGTGCAAAAAAAACATTTGAAAAGTTGAATTTCACATTTCACTTCTTTGTGACCAGGTTTTGGCTCCTGGACCATCATTTGGGAAACACTGTACTAGACTATGAATTTAACTGTGATGCTCACTTTATAAAAATTATTTAAAAAGCCTGAATTGTTTAGTCCATGTGGGCAGTTGGTTGATATTTTTATTTAAATGTAACATATTTTGAAAAACTCACAGCGAATGCCATAGATCATGAGAGGGTCCAGCTGCTTTTTGCCATGTTTCCCTTGACCAGAGAGGTTGGACATGGCTTGGACCTCGCGGTGAAACAGATAGTCCAATAGTGTCAGTGCCATTTTCTCTGCTGTACGACAGTTTGTGGAGATATGAAGCATGTCAGCAGGTGACACTGGGCATCGAACCCTCATCTCGGGGTTGCTTTCATCACCCAACCAGGTGCCATTAGGATAATCCTCTGAAAGAACAAAAAAAAGTTATATAATACTTATAGGAATACATTATCTAGAGCACTAACTGCAGTTTAGGTAGTGTAGAAATTCAACTTGCTTGACAGTGAGATGTTTTTAACTATACAACAGCACCCCTGTGTGGTTGTAATTGAAAAGTACATTTGCTTTTGATAACATTTCTACATTCATATGCTACATGGTTTGTTTATTGGTTTTCAAAGGTTACTGCTTGTTTTGTTTCGTTCTTCAGCTATACAGTATAACATAATTTTTCTAAATAAAACACATTTGTTGTGTAACTTCATACCTTCTGAATTGAGCGTAATGAGTGTGACATTCTGGCTACTTTGCACACAACCATTGGAAACAGAGTCACTGGCTTCGGAGCCACTCTCCTGCTCTTCTTGGCTTTCCTCGGGGCCTGGTACTTTTACCAGGATTGTGTTTTGTCGCCTTTTAGCCACAGTACTAAAAAGTACAAAATGATATCTCTATTCCAAAAAATTGCACAAACCAGCCTTGATTTGATACTTAGCACTGATTAGAACCAGGTATTATTGTAAGCCACTCACTTGCTGAGTAGATTCTCCAGTGGAGTGTCTTCTTGGTTTGGAGCTTTTGTTGGTTCACTGCTTACTATTACATTAGTCTGAGGAACAACACTAAGGGGAAAAATGTGTCAATTAAACACTTTAAATATTCTTTAGGGAAAGGAGAAAAATTTGCTGGTATTGACCTTACCATCGAACCTTGTTCCAAGTTTGAGTGGCCCCTTGGGGTGATCCTGCAACCATAGGGACTTGTATAGGACTCTTGGCACCTGGCACCAGGAAGTCCAGTTTGCGTCCAAGAGCTTTGCATGTGGCATCTAGTGCCAGTAATTTTGATTCTATTCCCTCGAGTCTCTGGTTGACTGATGAAGTGAATGAGATCAAATAGTTCTGAAAAGACATTGAACCATATACAAATATGAGTGTATTGTTTTAACTTTTTGTATAATTTACATACAGTTTGTTCTGTTAAACCCAGTTAGTACCTTAATAAAACATATGTCTGTGTTTTCCTGGCTACTGCTTAATTTTCTTTTTTTCTTCTGAGGCCTTTCTTCATCATCTTCATTGTCCAGTATATCTGTCATTGAGTCAATATAGAATAAAGACACACTAAAAACACTTTTGTTTACTGCAACAAGACTGAACTAATCCAAGTTAATGATACAGTGAAGGTAACAAAAAACTAAATGTCAAAACCTGCTTAATGACATGTAAATGTTGATCTAAAGAACTTAGAAATTAAAAAAACTGATATAAATAATAAGCTTACCTGTACGGCCATCCTGGTCAAAGTCTTCCACTGTTATTTGAACAATTTGGTCCAGTTCTTGCCCTGACATTGTTTACACTTTCAAACACTGGGAAAAAAGTAAATGAGTGTAGGAAGCTAATTTTAGTACTGATAGCCATTCAACACTTAGAATACAACACACTATAATGTTTATTAATAAAGTCTATAAGGTGCAAACATTTGTACTTGATTAAGTCACACTAGTAAGCTTTATCTTAATAGGTATCTACAGAAAGGTTATGAGTAATTTTTGAGTATTTTTAGTAGTAGCAGAAAATATATCTTGCTGGTAAATTATATAGCAATACATTGTAACAAAGCAGTTCTATTTGGGCACTGCTTAATGTGTGTACTTAATTTATAACCATACTGAAACGTATTTTTACATTAAAACAAACCCCAATAAACTCCTCTATGGCACCACGGATTTTAGTTGATACTTTTAAACGTGTAGTGATACATTCTCTCCTAGTACATTTCGTTGAAATCAGACAGACGAACACTGTACACGTCCCTTTCAAAGAGTCTTATATTAGGGCAGGAGGTAAAATGTGTGTTTGTGGCATACTTTTGTGGCACATTGATCTTTATTGTTGATCATTAACTATTTTATTTGGCATTAACTCTACACAACTAAAATAAACTACAAAACACGCAGACTTTTCTATGGGGTAGCTGCTGGTGGTTTAGCATAACCTTAAAGCTAAGCGCTTAGTTTTTTGGTGGATCCAGGAACCTTTTCTCACAAACATCCAACTGAATGTATTATTTTCCTTGCTTAGCTTGACTGCACTAAGTCACCAATCGTGGCTTTAAATAGCTAATTATACTAAAACTCAGTATAGTGTGGAAATTAGCCTAGCCGCCAAGCTAGCTGTATGGGTCTTGGTAAACACTTGAAAAAGCAGATTCTGATTGCATTTTTTGCCAGGAGCTTCGAATGTGTAATACAGCCATGGCTTATAATCCTTAGTTACTTGTAGCCAGAAAGATATTAGCAAACATTGCCACAAATATTGATTTGTAAACTTGCTTGCTAGCACTAACCCTGATGGCAGCAAAAGACCAAAAGACTTGCTATTCCGGCTAACGCAATGGTTAGCATGCTAGTTGGGCCTAATGGCCGCCAAAATGTGAAGCATAAAATGTAGGCCATTGGAAATGTAAGCATAAAACACGACTTGGACACACGGTCGTTTTCTTTTTGCTGGCACACAACCCATGTGCGGTGAAGATTGGGTTATATTACCGTGTGAATGATGAATTCTCGTGTTGTTTGAACAAATTCCGATAACGGCGTCGATCCTCGCGAGAGATGAGCATGGGGTGCGTTCGGTCCTCTCCCATCGACCGCTCCTGGGCCACTGATCAGCCTGAGCTTCAAGCCTTCTCCTGACGCTGAGGCCGAGTCCTTTTGCTACTTTCACAGCAGGCAAGTCAGTCAATTTTTATGGAAACCGATCCCTAATATTCATCAATATATTTAGAATAATTGAACATCAGTTACATAATAGTCTAATTTGAAAGTTTGTTTTTTTAATGTCATAACCAGAAACACATTTGCTAATACTAAACGAAAATTAAAAAATAAAATAAAAATAATTTCTTATGTAAAGCTATAAACTTAGATTAGCATTTGCATACAATGGGGCAGAGATTTTGGATGTCACTTGTTGTTGGACCCATTCGATTAGAAATGTCTATCCCAAAAGTAAGGTGGTAAGAAAAAATGGTGACACGTGACGCATGCCTGATACATATCACCCATGGACGTATCCACTGATACACTTGGGCAAATGACAAAACAAAAACACAAATCCACATAGATTCGGTAAATATTTTTTTCTCAAACACGTAAGTCTTCTTCACTAAATTAGACCTACTCATCATTTCATATAGAGCATTTATCTTCAAGTAAACAGGCAAAGAGCGGAAAAAAATAGGATACAGTTCATAAACATATTTTTATGTTTTGCCACAGGAATTGATGCTGATTTTCATTTCACTTGATTGTCCTCTTGCACTTAACCTGTAACAAGCCTCAACAAATTAAAACACTGACACAGCCGAACTTGATCCCCTTTTTTTTCCACAACTAATACTTTCACGAGTCCCCAACATCTCTATCCATAGCCTCAACCATCGCTAACAAAAGTAGGCCAAGTGTGAACAAACATGTAGGATAAAGGTCTCGATTAGTCAGTGTAGTGTGATCTGTAGAAACCGAACCCCTCCCACCTGGCAAGTTGTAAAAGAATAGCTTTAAAGGAGGCGGCGTTGGGTCAGAAGGCTTCCTGGTCCGAGCACTCGAGAGGTAGCACCATGGAGTCCCATTCAAACCTCTTCCTAACTTTAACTCTGGGATTGATCTTATGTGTTTATGCAGACCTTCATGACAACGTAGACTTCCACGGCAAGTATAGCAATTTAGTATAGCAATGCAAATGGTTCTGTTTTTTTTTCAACCCTAACACAACTTTTTTTTTATTGGCCAGAGGATGTTGCTCAATTGTAGGTTATGGGTGAAAAGCTGACAGTCTTATCAACACGCCCACCTATAGCCTAGACTATTCAAAATTGCAGCTTATTAAATAATTACATAATATTAATGGGTTGTGATACTCAGCTTTTTAAATAAATTGCTTTCATTGTAAATTTGCAGTTGCCTTTAATAGTTAATAAAAAAAGATAAATTGATTTTGGAAAATATTGAGAATTATTATAGTCAATTAGTACGTACAGACTAATAAAAATATATTGGATATTGACGTACTCGACATTCGATTTTCCATCAACTTGTCTAAAAGCCTTAAAAAGAGACAAGAAAAGTGCACACAATAACAGGCCCTGCACTGAGGTTGCACTTGTTATGGGCTGGAGTGACTGATGCTCCAAAAATCTGTTCCATCCCATATAAATAAATGTTCATATCTTGACAGCACCTGTTGTTCACACCACACTGGGCAGTCTGAAAGGCACGTACGTGAGCGTGAAGGGCAAAGAGATAGGTGCACATGCCTTTTTGGGCGTTCCGTTTGCTAAACCGCCTATAGGCCCTGCCCTGCGACTTGCTCCACCTGAGCCTGCAGAAAAATATGATGGAGTGAAGGATGCCACCCAGCAGCCATTCATGTAAGGTGCCTAGAGTGTTTTGTGTAGTTAAAGTATAGTTCCAGCTGTCAGATATTTTTTAATCATCTTTGTGTCCAGGTGTGTTCAGAGTAAAACATTTCTAGAAGAACTTTATTCTATGCTACCAGGAGTGGAGATAGAAATTCCAGACATTTCAGAAGACTGCCTTTACCTCAATATTTTCACCCCTGCAAAAAGAGCTCCTGATGCCAAGCTCCCAGTAGGAAGCCCAATATACATGAATACACATGTTTTTGTTTTGTGAATACTCATGGTGTACTTTCTTAATCTTTCAGGTTATGGTTTGGATCCATGGAGGGGGGTTTACTTCGGGCGCTGCTTCCTCGTATGACGGCTCTGCAATGGCTGCTTATGAGGATGTGGTTGTGGTTTTGATACAGTATCGATTAGGACTTTTGGGATTTTTAAGGTAAAGCATTGCGATGTGTCATTTTCAGCCTGTTGTCAAAATGCCTTTTTTGGGGAAATGTGAACAGCTTAGATAGCCCTGAAGTTACATTTTTGTTAATGAACTCCAAAAGGGAACAGGTCTGATAGTTACAGTATTTCACTTTTGTGTTGCTTTGTGTTGTATGAGCAGGAATTAATAAATCTAACATGATTTATTTCACTGGGTTATACATGAGTCCATTTGAATAAGATTGTTTATAAAATCTGGCCACAAGGG
Source organism: Bostrychus sinensis (assembly GCA_020698575.1). Lineage (NCBI taxonomy): Eukaryota > Metazoa > Chordata > Actinopteri > Gobiiformes > Eleotridae > Bostrychus > Bostrychus sinensis. The sequence goes on along the minus strand of CM036251.1, from coordinate 27,273,605 downwards.
TTTACAACTCATTAGACTCAGGAAGGTCACCTGGCAAAAAATCTATACCAAATTACTGCATGCTATGAGGCAACAAAAAAGGTGTTTATACTGAATAAAGTGTTACATTTAATTAATGTAATCGAATTATGAAAAAAATCTAAAATAGTTGTGATGTATCAGTGGAAAAAGAGTTGTACACTGTTTTGTTTTTGTTTTTTTTTATATAAATGAATGAAAGCAAATTGGTTGTAGAGGGCTTTTTGATTAGTCAGTACTTCCTGGAGTGGGTGCGGGCTTTTGGGAGAGGCGAAGGTTTGTGGAAACCAAGCGTTCTGAGGCCTCAGAAACTGCCAGAAAATACAGGATTACTCAAACAGGCATGAGTAAAGCAAAACACAACTCCAGCATTATAACAGGGTAGAAAGCCTTAGAAAAGTCAATTTTGCATAATATACCCCCTTTAAACAGTTTTTGTCTTATATATCTTTTATATGTGCTAAGATCAAATTTCTCTTATTATCAATTTCAGCACTGGAGATGAAAATATGTCTGGAAACTTTGGCCTTTTGGACCAAATAGAAGCTCTGAAGTGGGTCCAGCAGCACATCCACAATTTTGGTGGGAACCCAGATCTAGTCACTATATATGGGGAGTCGGCTGGAGGAATGAGCGTATCTTTATTGGTAATATTTACAAATCCTCTGATATTTTTAGTCAATACTACATTGTCTTATTTTTTTATGTGTATTTGAAAAGCTTCTCTCGCCATTGTCAAATGGTCTGTTCCACCAGTGGAATTGCGGAGAGTGGCACATCTGCAATCGGTGAATTTTTGATAACGGACCCCTTTCCAATAGCACAGGTTTGTGTCCTGCATTCTCCAGTGCACACACTCAATAATTAAAAATCAACAGCAAATTACCTCTATTATATGTTATTACCTTTTAATATTAAAAATAAATCAGATGTTACCTTCAAACAGTCACTGAGTATTTATTTATTTTATTTAACAAAATACCTGTACTTGTTTTACACTTATTTATGTAATTATTTGGACTGGACTGTTTACTTCTGCTTGCGTAATAGTATTTTGAAGTAGGGCTGCTCGATTATGGAAAAAGTCATAATTCACAATCACATTCATAATTCACAGTTATTTCGGTCATAATTGGAATCACAATTATTTAAAATGATAATTTATGTACTACCAAAATAATAACCTGTAGAGGAAAAGTAGTTTTTATGATTTATTTGTGTTAATTGATTCATAGAGTTTAGTACAAGACTTTGGACACAGTTCTGGACAAAGACAAGAGTGCATCTAGCTTTGACAGCACTGTGAAGTCCCCACATACGAACGGAAAAAGCATGCGCGTCATTCAGAGTCCAATTTTATTTAATTTAATAATTGTTTTTCCCGATATGTAGATTTTTGTAATTGTTGGGAGCCAACAATTGTACTCACGATTAAAATTTGATAATTGCACAGCCCAATTTTGAAGTAACTATAAAAAAATATGCAAAAACTACTCCACCCACTGATTATACTTATTATCCCTCAACTTCCTTTTTATGGAACTCCCATGTAATAGATATTTACCTTTTATAATACTAACAGTTTTTTTTTTTCTTAGATGATAGCAAATATGTCTGACTGCAGCACTGAAAGCACTGAAATTATTGGAGACTGCATTAGAAACCTTGATTTTCAAAAGATAGTAGAATTTTCAGAGGTACGTTTTCAATAACCTCTATATCATTCTGTATAAACCTTTACTTACTCTTACTTCCTGTCATGTAGATGAAGGAATTAAGATTTTCAATAACTATCGATGGACACTTCTTGACCAAACCTGTAAATGAATTTTTTCGTAATTATGAGCTTCACAAGGTCCCATTTATGACTGGTATAACAAGTGATGAAGGCGGCTGGCTGCTCCCTGAAGTAAGTATTTTGACATACCATTAAGATAAGCCATATCTAAAATTTTGCTGGTATTTCCACACACACACTGTGAAGACTCTCACTCATCCAGGCTAATTGAATCACAACAAAAAGTTAAAAAGAGATAATCTGGACTTGATTTTTCAAAGTAGAACTATTTCCACAGTTTCTAGCTCCCAAAAACTGGAGCGAAGGAATGACTCGGGAGCAAGTTAAGGGCATAGTATCCATCTTTTACCCTGATGTAAGACTTGCATTCTGGTTATAATATTGTGCTCTTTTTAAACTTCATAATGCTCTAATTATACCTGTGTTGTTTGGGGTTTTTTTTAGCCTAAAGATGTAGCATTAAACTTGATTATAGATGAGTACACCGGCAAAAGTGACGATCCTAAAAAAATGAGAAAGGCCATGACTGACATGATAGGAGATTTCTTATTCACCATCCCTGCACTGAAGACCATAAATGCCCATAAAGGTTTGTCAGTTTCACCCATTACAATTTTTCGACCTCTTTTATTCCAGTTTCTCCAATTTTCCATTTAAAATCCTCTTTTGCAAAGCAGTTTACACAAAAAATCCAAACAGCGATTCTTCTTCTCTAAATAGATTTTTTTCCATTAAATACAAACTCTTCAAACATCCCTTCAAAAGCATAGAAGTGGTAAAGTGATCAAGAAAAGCTGTATTACTGTGTCATTATTTCTAAACATACAATTTTTTATTACCTAGACGCTGGGGCTCCTGTGTATGTTTACGAGTATAATTTTGTCCCCCGAATGCTGAAGAAAATAAGGCCAGATTTTGTTGGAGCTGACCACTCAGACGATCTCTTTACCGTATTTGGATTCTGCTTTACAACTACTTATGTAAAAATTCATGGTAGGTGCAACACTGGACACAAATACAATCTGTCATGTTAAAAAGTCAGTTGTTCTCAAACTGTGGTACTGGTGCCACTGGTGATGCATGGGCTCCTTCTGATGGTTCTTAACTCTTTGTAGTTAAAGTCCACATTTAATTTCACTTAGAGAGTTTTATTCCACTTTCTCCAGCTCTAATTAGTGAATCCCGAGGCGTTCCCAAGCCAGCTGAGAGGCATAGTCCCTATATATCTTGGTTAGTCCAGATTTAGGCTCATTTAAAGATTATACATGAAAAGCCAAATTTTTTTGGAGGTGGTACCTGATGTGAAAAGTTTGAGAGTCTGTGGTCTAAGTGATCAAATATTCTTACTGTAGAAGACTGCTCAGAAGAGGAGGAAGACATCACCAAAACTGTAATGAAATACTGGGCAAACTTTGCTCGCACTGGGTAAGTATTATTATGAAACAACTATTAATACAAGTTCTGCTTAGTTAAAAAGACAAGCTAACTGTGTACTGTCTAGGTCTCCTAACGGAAATGGGCTCGTCTACTGGCCACAGTATGGAGAAGAAGAAAACTACCTGTTTATTGACACGGAGCAGGCGGTCCGTCAGCCGCTGAGGAAGGAGCGCTTTGTGTTCTTCACTCAGACTCTCCCAAAGATGATAGAAGAGCTTGAGAGGAAAGAGCATATTGAGTTGTAGAGCAGCTAACATTCATTCACAGCTCTGGAAAACTGTTTAACCTAGATGGAATTACAGTTAGATCAACCAGAAAATACATTTGACATTTTGGGTGAAATTGAGATGAAATTCTTGAGTTGTTTTAAGTGAATCTTCTCCTTTTGGCTGTTCCTGTCAGAGGTGGCCACAGTGATATTTGTTCATTATTGAGATCAAAGTACTAAGCCATCTGTAAACACAGGATTCAGTCAGTGCAAGGCCTTAAGTACATGTACCTCTCCTATACAAGTGTAATTGGCACAAAAAAGGCACAATATTGGAGCCAAAAATGCTGTATGGCCTTTTAATGTAATAGATATCAAATGGTGTGTAAAGCTCTGTTATCTGTGTATACATGCTTATTTTAGCTTTAGTGCAATTGTTTTTTGCTTCTTCTGTTTACTTAGTGGAATGTCATTTACACCATTTTGGTTTCTAAGCCCACAACTTGCATACCTCTACTATTAGATGGGCAACACTTTGGAGCCATAATACAGTAGTCCTGTCAGAATTTGTGACTCTAGAGTTGCTCTAGAGATCTGACTTGGCTGATGTTTACAGTGGGCGATCGCTATGCTCTGCCTCTCCTCCATTTGGAAATAAGAAAGCGGCCTCTTTGTGGCACACAAAAAAAAACTACACATTTGCAAACAAGAGCTATTCAGAAAGAGCAATACATAGCAATCAATTTTTCAGCAATATAAGCCATCTCTATATTCTAACTGTATCTTGCAACATCTAAAACAATCTATTTGTAAACTATGTTAAATATACTGTTAAATTTGCTGTATCTAAAAATGAAAATAATAGACAAATACCTATAAATATATATAACTACTATACACTACTAGACACTTTAAATATGGAGTGTAAAATACAACCTGGAACAAAAATTTAAAAGCACTGATAAAGAGAAAAAATGGATTTGCACTGATGAACGGGGAATTAAATAAAACTACTTTAGCAAGATATTTGTTTTTCCAGTTTTTATTTTATTTACTGAGAATAGCGCTTAAGCTGAAAAGCTCCCTGAAGTCTGATGTGAGCAGTTCAATAGATCAAACTTAAGTGGTTTTCCACAAAACACTTGAAGGCAAATCATTCTAAAAGCTGTGTACATAAAGTTTACAGAAATTCACACAGAAGATACAACAAATACATTAAAAATCAAATTAAAAGTGAATAAATTAAGTTAATGATGCTTTAGCTTACTTTTTTCTGCAAAAGTTAGTAAAGCTGTTGTCTGTTATAAAAGTGCTGGCCAGTGGTTCTGAATGAATATTACAGCCCAGAAAAGTGCACTTAGAGTAGGAAAAAGCTACTGGACTTTACCATCAGGCCATAATGAGACATACAGACATTTACTTGATACGTCAAGATGCACTCTGAAGTGTGTTTGTCAAATAAAGTTGAGCTAGCCCGATCATTGTTTTGCTTTTTTTCTGCAAAAGTGGAAGGAATATCAATGCAGGTATGCAGCCGCACAAACATTATGTCAGCCATTTAAACAAACATCAAATGCAATACATTTTTTAAAGGTAAGACACGCTGTCAAAAGCACATAAACTGTATATTTTGATACAATAAATAAATCCAGCTTATGTCTAGGTTATATTCATCTGCAGTACATTTTCAACTTGTGCAATGTATCGGGTGTGGTAGAGGTTTTGTTACGTGAATGTCAAGTACATCTCTCTGGAGAAGGGTCCAAAGATCAAAATGATATCAGTCTAAGAAAACTGGCTGCACTATTTGATAAGCCCAGAAAAAATTCCAGTCAGAAAATCAGAAAGTCCACTTTACATTATGACTGGGCACTGAAGAATAGAAAAGTATACTCCTACTTTATATTTACATAGATGATTTGTTTTCCAATGACCTGTGGCAAAGACAAAAAAAAAAAAAAAAAAATCATAAAAACTTAAGACATACGGTTTGCAAACTAAACCTTGACATGTTTGTATAATGAATGGTTATGGGTCAGATATAATCCCATATGAATAAAATGCAACATGCTAATTATTAAATACGTTGGGCACTGAAATAAGTGGAATACTATGTTGTAGAATACATTAGACACCTTCTTCAAGCACTATCAAGTACAGACATGATTGTATAATCAGAGGCACATACAGTTCGATCGATAGCAAGTGTCAAGAATGCTCATTCTCTTTCTTCTGCGGGGAATAAATAAATGAATTAGAAATATCAAACTTTATAGTGACCTGTTCATGCTGCTCGGGATCATACTGAGGTGAAGTGATAAATGGTGACAAGGGAGACCATTCAAAAGTGTTATCTGAGGAACAGGGGCACAAGTGTCAGAGGTTGAAGTGAGGTGATTAGCTTAATTAGACTATAAAGCCTTGTCCAGGGTTTATTGATGCACGCAGAGCTAGAGATAGAACCAGTAGAATTAAGGTCAAGAGCTCATGTGGACGTAACATTGTCAGGTGGAGGACAGAGGTGATACGTGCATTGGGCAAATATGCACGTCACCGGAGAAGGATTCTTTAAAGCTTGGTGCATCAGGATGTCCAAGACTGCATATTGCGCAGCATGGCCTCAAACCGCTCCATGTTTGGGGCCTGGGCGTGAGCTAGGTGGTCCGTCAGGCGGCTGTACAGGCTGAAAGACTTCAGCTCCAGCCAGATGAAACCAAAACGATCCTGGTCAAAGAGCACAAAGAGACCTGGGGTGCGCTCTGGGCTCGTGAATCCATGTCCAGCGATCAGACCCGTACCGTAAAAACTACAACAAAGAAGCATACATTTATCGGTATAGAGACCTATGGTGGGAAGCCATGATACTTTGAGAGAACTTACTGTAATAAAGGGAGGACGTGCAGAATCCACACAAGACAGACAGCTTTAAATAAGTTGGAATAATACTACCACTCACCACTTCCTGCAGGTGCGGGGATACACCTCATTGCGGGCCATCACCCCCAGAGGCAGGATGAAGGGCTGGACTTCAGGAGGATTGCTGCTACTGCTTGACCTGGGCTGGCAGCTTTCTGAGCTGGCACTTTGGTCTGCTGTCACCTCTTCTGCCTCACTGTCACCTCCACCGCACGCCCCCTCCTCGGTGCTGTCGCAGGCTCCAGCAGACGTGCCCTTGGCCTGCTGCTCCATCTCCCTCTGTACCTCTGCATGTACACCCAGGACCAGGCGAGACAGCTCCTCTATATTGCGCTGATGCTCCAAGTCCGGGAGAACAACAGGTCGGCTCAGGTCGACATCTAAAGTGAGCTGCCCTGCTGGAACATTTGGGTCTCCCTGCAGTATGCAATAAAGCAACCAGATTATTACTACACATTTAAGGTGTTAATGTAGCATTTCCCATATTTGGGGGGCATTATTTAGCCTGTCAGCAAAAGAACGAGATGACAAGGTGTGAATTGGCCAATGCTAATTTGAACCCAGGCTGTGTTATGTGGTATGTGGCAGTACACTCTGCCAGGTAAGCTACCCAGCTATCAGCTATAACTTTTCTGTATAACTTCTTAAGGTCCTGGAAGAGTCTAATTTTTGTAATCTTTCTAATCTTATTTTCATGGCTTTAAAATGACAAAATTCAAAAGATTTCTCACAGTGGTTCCAAAATGGGAGGTTGTAAAACTACTTTTTAGTGTATGGCTTATTCTGAGCCTGAATATTGTTTTAATTACATGAAAAATGATTTTATACATGTGTCATAAATTTGAGCTGAGACCACTGCTTTAAGGCATTATATTACAGACACACACTCACAAACCATTTTGATTACAAATGCATGCAGGTTTGGGTGTTACCGTAAGCTTAGTGGCTCTTGCCGATGTCCCATGGAAACTCAGCATAACAATCTCCAGGCCGTGGCTGCCATAGGTGCCTTTGAAGAGGCCTGGCTGCAGCAGGGCTGAAGGCAGTGGAGGTGGAAGATATATCCGCCGGTATGTCAGACAGTTACTATTGAACAAACGAGCAATGAATACAAAGACTCCACATAAAACACTTGCGTTGTAAGCATCATAGTGTCAATACTGTCTACAAGATATATCTATTGTAAATTTAAAAAATGAAGATGAAAAATTTTAGATTCATACTCATATTGACTAGTGTAAATAAACTTCATTAATATGAGCTCCTGCATGTGCTCATGAAAAATTTCTTCCAGTGTTCGACCCCATTCTTCCTCCAGCCATGTCCTGAACTCCTACAAACAAGTATTCACAATAGGTTTATTGTAAAAGCAGCTTGTTAATTGAAATATAAAAATACTATAAATCTCCTGGTGTGACCTACCTCTTGTCTGCCTCCAGGCATGCGGTGGTGATCAGTCTGATTACATTTTGTGGAGAACTCGTCCTTCTTGACAGTCTAATAATAGTGACATATATTTGATGAGGGCCTAGTTCTGTGGATCACTCATCTTATATGAGCATCTGTCACGAGTGAAAGCCCTGTTAAACATTTATTTTGTGTTATTACCTGAATGTCTCCTTTATGTGGACCTTTGTGTCCATACATGCACTCCACTGTAGCTTTTTTACTTTCCCACAGGTGAATCCGGAATAGTGGTCGTCTTCTCATTGGGTCCTCTACCCGGGGGTCGTGAGGTGGTAAGTACATCCAGCCAATGATAAACAGCCCATCCACCTGGATAAAATATAATAATTCATTTATATAGCACATTCCATATGGCACACATACACTCAATGTGCTCAAGAACAAAGATAAAATACATCAAAACAACAAAACATAAAAAACAAGTTAAAATCAGATTTAAAAATGCTACAAATGACTAAAAACAATTAAAAACAAATAGAGTTCAAAGTAACCTTAATATCAACAAAAAGCATGTGAAAAATTTGTCATTTTATGTAATAAATGGAACGTTTGTTTTTATTATTGTGGTTCACTTTTGTTTTTCCAATATACTTTGTGTACACTTACCACAACATTGAGCAATCCTCCGTAAGGACCTATGTCAGGTTGCCATATGCCTAGAATATGCCTGTAAGGGTGAAGTACTGGAACAACAGCAAGAACATATGGTTAACTTTCTGCAGTGTTACACCAATAATGTAACATTATCTGCACTGTGAGTGGTTAATTCAAACTAAAAGAAGAGTGTTAATATCCATTCAGTGAACCTGTCAAAACAGATGCAAACAAAGCATGTTTCTGTAGAGCAGATCTATCAACACACCAAAACAATTTACCTGTTTTTAAAAATAAAGCCAAGGTTATAAAGTTTCTGTATTTTCACTCTAAAATGCAAAAAGCCCCCCACACACAGAAGAACCCCTCATGCTGCATCCATCCAGGGCATGGCTAATGTACATACAGTGTGTGTACACATCTTTATAGTCCATGTGCTCGTAGTCCGGGAGGAGCTTCATAAAGCGCCCAGACTTCACCCGCGGATTGACACCTGGACAGGTACAACAGGCACAGCCATGTGTATAACCCACAAAGCAAGCGGGTTTTATTTACTGTGTGGTGTGTGGCATAAGGCACTTAATGTATACTTTGTATCTCAGCTAATAAAATAGACTTCTACATCATATCATAAACAAAAATTACAGGACAATTACAGAAGAAAATGAAAAAGAAGAATTTCATGAGCAACTTACGTTTAACATACAGATCTCTGCTGGATACTCCCCCCACTTCCATTTTTCGCAGATCCTCCTTCATCCCAAACTCTGTAGTTTAAACAAGTGAGAAAACAAAGGATACATTGTATTTGGTGGAATAAATATATTTCACAAACACACACTGAATTTGAATTTATCAGAATGAGTCGGGTGATGGTGTATGGGCTTTAGAAATGTGAAGGAGCATTTCTTGGTTTTACATGTCTACATAGAGCCATGAAACAGAGCATTTTCAGCTCTTGAGAAAGACAATATTAAACAATATTATAACATAGTTAAAAGCTAAAAAAAAAAAAAAAAACTTAAGCATTTGAATATGTTCACAGCTCAAATTTAATTTATATGGGCTTTTAAACAACCATGTACATAGCCTTTTATGCCCTAATAACTACATTATTTATAGTCCACTTATGCCCAAAGGCATTCCAGTTACTAAAAAGGATCCAAATGAAAGTGTTGACCTCCCCATACTCGTAGTGGGAGGGGTTACGGTTTGAGGGAGTTATCAAATATTGCTCAAGGCCTACTAGAAGTGTGCAAGGGTTGGCTCTGCATCAACATTCTCAGCTACATAAATGGCTGACCGGTTTGTGTAGCTCAGCGGGCACCCGTCCATTTCTAAATTGACCAAAGCCCTAATAGTGACTTCAGAATATAATTTACTCCCAAGGTTCCAGTAAAGATCAATAAAAGGCTTTTAAGGAGGAGACACGTTTCCGTTCAAGGAAACAGAGCCCAACACGGGCCGCTGGCGATAAGGGAAACCTCCCTCTGTTGTTACAATGAGTGCTTTTGACAGGCGTCCCACCGTCAGCGCACCACATTCTCGCTGTATTTACCTTCCACGCACCGCCTCCTCCAAATGGTCTCTGTGTTCAGAATTTGTCTGAATTTCTTGCAAACGAGAGCGACATTGGGTAATACTGTTCCGGGAAGCAGAGAGAATATCTCAACCAAAAGTTCCGGCGGTAGTTCGGACAAAGCCTGCGGGTGCGGAGGTCCTGTGCGGTCTCCTCTGTTGACATGACCGCTGCCATATTCACCAGCAGCGTCACTGGGCCCTGCAGTGACGGCGGCGGCGCTCTCTGGGCCTGCCCCGCACACACCGCTCTGCCTCGGCGCCACGATCCGCTCCTCTTCCTCCTCGTCCATGTCAGAGTCGCTGCACTGGTCCTGCTGGTTGTGCCGCTGTCGCCTCCGGCACCTCCGCGACTGACCCACTCCGCAGAGCCTGGCACAAACAGCCATCCGTAGTCACCAAACAGGCAGCATTACATCATTAGAACAAATGTATCAGCTGCAGTCAGGAGATCCACTCCTCTTGCCCCTGTGAGCATGGGCAGAAACCGCCGTCCCGACGTCACGTCAAAAGCACGTCAAGAGCGTGGTCGGTCCTGTTAAGAACAGAGTATTTACTGGAGACTATATTAAGAAGGGTTTAGAGCCTACTGAAGCATTGGTTTGAGACTGGGTGTAGCTGAAGCAACAGACACTGAGTGACTAATTCAATTCCTCTTGTTCATTTATTCGTAATATACATAGAGAGATCGAAATAAGGGCACCAACCCATTCATAAACCGCGTATTTTATGGACATGGATGGTAATTACTTCATGCCACCTGAAATGGGGATAAATATGGCCCCCTAAAGTTTGATCAAAAATGCATAGAGCCATTATGCATAATGGGTAACATAACAGGCCAATCACATGCTTTAAATTGATTTTTTTTATACTTCCTATTTTTTATTATTCAATCAAGGCTTTGTATAAACTTTTAACACAATGATACAAATTGCATTAAATCAGCTTGACGTTATTTGGTGTAATTGCAAGCTATCCTGTCTAAGTTAGGGCTGCACTCTGCAAAGCAATTATAGGCTGGATGCGTCTTAAACTATATTAGTGCCAAAGATACTGGATGTGAATTTTTATTTATTTATTTATTTTGGTTGCTGATAATTGGAAAAACTTGAAACAATAAATATGGAATCGATCTGTGACGATGGTAACATGGCCGACCAGCAGGGGGAGCCAACAGCCTGCTAAAACTATTACCACGTAATTAGCCTGGTGGTAGTTCAACTCAGGTTATCGTAAACTGAAAATGGGTATTTACGTGTTTTCACCACAAAATTAAATTAAAAACACAATGTCTACAAAAAAAATTACACATTCGCAAAATACGGGCAGCCTACCTGAACCAAAACTTTGCAGATTGGCGATCGTAGCGGTTATTTCCTTAACAGCGTTAGTTTTATTTGAATGAAGCCGAAAATAAAATTTATATTTTCATTCCAGATTAATATGTTGGAAGCGTATAATTATACTTTACATCTGAACAGCCACTATTTGAATCCCTTTTTGAACAATACGACGATATTGCTCTAGTAATAAACTAACGTTAGTTGGTAAATGTAGGAAAGGTAGTTGATACCTGCATAAAGGATGCGCGATTTCCACCACGGCATAGTTAACGTTAAGCAGGCGATACATTATAAACTAATAATTTGAACGTTCTGATATAATGTCATTTGATTAGGTAATCTTTTCAAAACGTATTGTTTTTTAAGACATTGTAAAGCGGATTGTGGCACTGGCTGAGGCCATTAAACCATTATCGATTATTTACCCTTTCGAACAAGGAAAAAAGTAACCGAGCCAGCCAGGAGTCGAACCTAGAATCTTCTGATCCGTAGTCAGACGCGTTATCCATTGCGCCACTGGCCCGAATGAATTGCTCTAGGCTGGCCATTCATATTTAAAGTAAAACAGACAACAATATACAATTCCTGTACACAACAAAGAGAACGACACGTATCTTACTGGAACACAGAATGAACCATTTCACAAGAAAATAAAATTAGGTGCCATACGAAAAACACAATTTGGTAAGTTTTCCTCATCAAGCTACCGCTAGCCACCATAGCCATCCACTCAGCGCTATACCGACAAAATCTGGCAACCTTTTTGTGGGTGTGTCTTTAACCAATGTTTGAATAAATGAAAAGTGTTAATTTAATATATGTCGTTACATCTTTTGTGACAGACAAAAATGTGTCGTCTGTAATAACATACTTGGAATTTGAACGCATACGCCTGTATCTCTTCTATAGTGTGAAGCGGGGCACAAGTTTTAAGTTTTAATGTTTGGAGACTGCGACAAACCTGGCAACCCCGCACAGGAAGCGCTCTCTGGCGGGTAATTCACAGCTGCACAGATCGTAGCTGTTTTGTTTATGACTTTTCTTCGCCTTACAGATGGTACTCTGCGACTAACTTATGGTAAAATATTGAGTAATTTATTACCACAGGATAACGCTTGCCTAATATTTGGTGTTATCCGTCGAGACAAGGTACGTACATTTCCCATTTTAGAGTGTTATTGCTGTTGCAGTTTCACGACAGATAAGTTAGTTGTGTCTTTAACTGATTGCAGGATCAACATGAAGGCTGATGTAGATAAAATCGTGTCACTGTCAGATAAAGACAGTATTCCGGAACTTCAGAAGTATCTTTCCTCGCTTATGGATGACCAGGTATCTATAACATGTAACAGCCAGCCCACCACACATTTTCATAACCAAACTTTTGACTTACGCCCAGTTGCATTTGATATTTTTCTCCATTTTAATAGTTAGTTACAGTGATTACCAACAGTGCACTCAAGGGGAAGATGGTTGGTACTATGATTAAAAGCATATTTAAAGGTAAGAAAAAATATATTCTCAGTTAGTACAATACTTTTTTTTCTTTTTTTTTTGTTGTTGTTGCTTTGTTCAGTTCATTTGCAAAACAGTCCATAATAGCATTCATCTTCTAATGAATGCTATTATGTTAAATATCTATATTTTGTGTATTTTCTTAGGCTCCCCTCCCACTTCCACTGAAGGGTCCAAACGTAGACTTCTGCTTTACCAACACTGCATAACTCTGTGTGAGTCAGGGGACCTGCAGACTGAAGTAGCAGCTGAAATAATTGGATTACTCATGTTGGAGGTAATACTACATGCCTTAAAAGCAAAGTTCCTCTAAGTACATAATGCATAATAATATCACCAAACTTATTTTCTTTTTATGTCTCAATATTATGCATAGACTCATACGCTGCCTGGACCCTCTCTTGTCCAACTTGCTAATCTCTTTGTTGAAGCCATTAAAGTGGGAAAGATGGGCAGTGGGAAGTCTCTGGAACTCTTTCCTACTGTGTTGACTGCCCTTGCAGCGTGTGAAGTTGTAGCATACGGCAAAGGTAAGTAGTCATAGTGTTTTCAAATGAGGTCCAAGTCGGATAATAACACACAAGATAATAAGCAGCGTTATTACCAATGTACAATGCTGCTGTCTCTTCAATTTAGGTGAACTAAGTGGAGAGGAATACAAGAAACAGCTGATCAATAGCCTTTGTTCGAGCAGGTTTGTATAACTGTTTACTTCAATAATAATCATTACATTATTACTCCATAGTACTCTGTAGCGGTTTTTATATCATTTTGATTAAATTATATCTGGTGATTGCAATACTGTATTTTCGTACAGATGGGACCCGCAGTGTGTTATTTACTTGACAACCATGTTCAGGTAAGTCTACTCAGGGTATCCCCAAGGTCTTCAAAGCACTAAAAATCTATTAAATTTGATTGTGTCAAAATCAAGGACCTAAAAGTATTAGATATTATGAGTAGGTACAAAATGTTTGCAGAATTTTATTCATCTGGCTTAAAATTGTGCAAACATTTTGTTAATGTTGCAAAAAGTACCAAATAAATCTATTAAAGAAATGTTATAATTTAAATGCATGATTCATTTTTCTTTTTTTCTTTTTTTTAATCCAGCACTGGAGTTCTTTCATCTGTATTAGACTTTTAAAATGAAACCCTTGAGTTACAGAGAGTAGTACAGATAATTCCTTAGTGTAAAATTCATACAGATTATACTATTGTTCTGTTGTTGACAATGCTGGCATTAAATGTCACTCTAATACACTACAGCTTAACTGTTGCTGCAGTGGTTTGTCTCTGTATTGTAAGACACTCTCATTGCATCTGTCTGCCTCATACCAGGGATGTTCCCTTATCACCAGAAGAACTGCAGTTCGTGGTGGAGAAAGTATTGAGGATGTTCATCAAATTAGATTTTCAAGAGCTTCCTCCACTTGTCTACCAACTTCTACTGTTATCTTCAAAGGTTTGTGTGTATTGTTATTGGCATTTTGTGTTTGTATAATTTGGTTATTTTCTTGATGGTACTATTTGTATTGACTAGGGCTGTAAGAAACAGATCATGGATGGAATTGTAAGCTATTTCAAAGAACAAGACCTATGCCTGGAAGAAGAGCAAAAACGTGGACAGTGAGTTACTTTATGCACCAAATGCCAACTAACAATGATATTTTGACTTAGTTTAATTTATTAAATCATTCTTCTTTTCCCAGAAGCCTTGACCTAGAAGTCGAGTCTGTTCCACAGGACCAGTTAAGGCACGTGGAAGGCACTGTTATCCTCCATATTGTCTTTGCTATACGACTTGACCATGAACTAGGAAGAGAATTTCTGAAAACCTTTAAGGTACTGTAAGCCGTATCCAAACTTTAATAAAGCTGTCTTGATTGTTTTCAATTTATAACAAATGCACTTTCTCCTGCAGACATCCTACGCAGACCTGTGTCCTTTCAGTGTTGCACTTTTATTGTCAGTAGCCCGTATTCAATGCTACGAAGAACAGGTACAAGAATTGTTTCTTTTTATTCCACTTGTGTAACTATACTTATGTCCTTTTTAAATTTGGTTTTGTCTTGTTCACCTTGTCTGGCTAGGTGTTTGACCTTTTAAAGGGTGCTGTTATCAAAAGCTTTAAGGATGAGCACTTGCAGCAGGGGTCAAAGGTCCTACAGGAGCTTTTGCCTCAACACCGCAGTGTGTCTCAGATGATACTAGACACAGTCAAGAACAGGTCAGTACTATGTCCTATTTAGTTTAAGAAATTACATGCACACATTTTGCATTTTCATAGATCTCGTTTATCTACTTGCATAGTGTGTTTGGTTGGGATCATGTGACCCAGGGCTTGGTTCAGCTGGGTTTCTTTCTCATGGACAACTTTGGACCTAAACCTGGACCATTTGGCAAGACCTCTGAGAGTTCTGCTACCTTAACCAGGACACCCAACCAGCAAGCATGCAAGCTGGGAGCCCAGGTTCTTCTACTGGGATTCAAGGTAATAATAACAAGGTTCTTTTTTAATAGGGCATGTCTGTTGTTCACCCCATGTTTTGTTCTGAATTATACATTTCTTTTCTGACAGATGCATGAGCCTCTCAGGGGTGAAATATTAGAGCAAGTTCTCAATCGACTGGTCACAAAAACTGCTTCACCTGTAACTCATTACTTGGGTAATGCAATCATTGCATCATTGTTAACTTATAACTTTACGTTATTATGTTTATTTAAAAAGTAGATTGATATTGAATTTCTTTTTGTTTCTGTTTTGGCAGACCTTTTCACTGACATTGTGATGTCAGCTCCCATGATCCTCCTGGAATCATCTTCCAAGGTGATTGAGACATTTGACCAGCTGTCCTATTTACCCTTGGCCACTGTGCAGGGCCTACTAAAAGCTGTCCAGGTAAGCTGTCCAACCAGTAAGATGGACATGTCCAATTGAGCCTTGGATTTCTTAGTGTCACTATTTTTTCATTTGTAGCCTTTGCTCAAAGTCAGCATTTCCCTGAAAGATGCTTTGATATTGGTTCTTCGTAAAGCCATGTTTTCCAGGTGAGTACTGCCTAACCTAAATCTAAGATCTATTATTCCAAGTAATACAAATGTCATTTATTGATTGAAGTGAATATTTTAAAATGAACAAATACTGTTAGATGAGCTTTAAAACAATCCTGTCTTGTTTCCTTTTCTGTTAAACTGACAGCCAACTCGATGGCAGAAAGTCTGCAGTAACAGGTTTCCTGCTGTTGCTAAAGAACTTTAAAGTGTTGGGCAGCTTGGCTTCAAGTCAGTGCAGCCAGAGTATCTCATGCAGTCAGGTTAGGTTTTTTTGTGTGTATAAAGTAAAGTAAAAATCAGTTTTACTTTTATTTTTCATGAATTGTATTTTACTATTTTTCTTCAGTTAAACTTAATTAACTTGCTGTCTAAATATTTGTAGGTCCAAGTGGATGTTCATTCACGCTACAATTCTGCTGCTAATGAAGCCTTCTGCCTGGAGATTCTCAGCAGCCTGCGTCGCTGCCTGGGTCAGCAGGCTGACATACGCCTTATGCTCTATGAGGTCTGACATTTCATTTCATGAGTTACATTTATCAAGAAATGTGTTAAACATATGAACACTATCTTTCAAGTCAAAACCACAGAATAACACATTTTGTATTTCAGGGATTCTTTGATGTTCTTCGGCGTAACTCTCAACTTGCCAGTTCTATAATGCAGACTCTACTGTCACAAGTATGTGCATTTTGTTTTTCATGTCATAACAATGTAATCCACAAACACTGAAAAAGAAAATTTGTGTGATGTCTACTGATTCTTAGCTGAAGCGATACTATGAGCCTGAACAAGACCTCCTGCCTCCAGTGAAAATGGAACCTTGCATTACTGCACATGGAGATCAAGTCTACCTCCAGGAGCCTCTGGTTGTTGACACTTTTTACTGTTGTATTTTTGATTAATAGAAATAGTTTTTTCAATTTCTATTATGTTTGTTCCATCTAAGGCCCATCTGCTGAGCTGCACAGTCCACTGTCTATTGTGGCTTCAGAACATGCACAGAGTAGCCAGTGGTGATGACAGCGATGATGATGATGAGGAGGAGGAAGGATACCAGTCTGAGCTACAAACTATCCTGGAGAGCATTACAAGACGGATGGTCAAGAGTGAGCTGGAGGACTTTGAACTGGTATTCCTCTTTTTACTGTCTACTTAAATGAAGAAGTCCTCATATTATTTTGTCAACATTTCAAACTGTACTGTTGCTTGTAGGACAAATCAGCAGAGTTTTCCATGGGATCCAGTGTTGGGGTTAAGAACAACATCTATGCTGTTTTGGTGATGGGGGTTTATGAGATCCTCATTGAGTACCACTTCATCAAGGCCAATTACAAGTGTGTTCAATTCAGACTTTCTCTGTTTACATTGTGGATACAGATTCTGAGAATGTTTCAGTCTTTCAATTTTGCTCTTTAAAAACTTAGTAAAACTCGCTTTGAAGAAATGATGAAGTTGTTCAGTGGCTATCACAAGATATCTGAGATCCTGAGGGAGAAATCTGGAAAAGGCCGGGTGCCCTCAAACAAAACACCAAGGAGTTTACTGTCTATGGGTTTCATATCAACTCTACTCCCTGCACTGTTTAGGTAAGCATAGTCAAATGTTAAAAGTTACATATATTTACAACCGCACATAATCATTGTATTGTTTATTGTAATAATATTTTACATGCAGAGACAGTACTCAGAGCAGAGAGGAAGCTCTTTCAGTGTTGCGAGCCAATGGCGAATTTGTAAGGTATTTGCTGAGTGTGGCGATACAGAAAATTCAGCAGCTGGAGGAAACCGGACACACAGATGGCCCCGATGGTCTGAACACAGACAAAACCTTTAGATTCCTATGTGACATGACCAGGTCAGATTTCTGCACACAAATGATTTTCTGCATTTTTCCATCAGCATTTTATCAATGATTAATTTGTCCATGTCTTCCCAGTGTGTTGATGTGGCGCTACACTAACATCCCAAGTGTGGTGGAGGATGCAGGGAAGAAGGAGAAGCGGACCACGTTGTCTCAGCTGTGCCTGGAGGGTCTGCTCAGGATCTTCACAACATGTCAGCAGCGACACCCGGAGCGGATGGCCCAGCTCCTCTCTGCCATGGGTTGGTTTGCATTTAAGACTTGTCGTTTGAATTTTAACCTTAGAGTATGCTGCATCACAAGTGTGTGTGTGTTTAGAGACAGAGGATGACCTGGATGAAGGCAACGTAACTCAGATCAACTTCTTTTACATCCGACAGTTTCAGGTGCCTCTTATGCACAGCTTATTTGGTTAAATTGTTCTTACTTAAAATTATTGTCATTGCAAGAGTGGTACTGTTTTTGTCAACAGAGGGTGCTGTTTGCACAACTAAGTGGGGAACAGGAAGAATTCAACAGCAAAGAGGCTCAGTTGATTGTCAACATTTTGAGTGTGCTTTCCCGACGGCTAAAGCCATCCTCCCAAGAGGTTTGCAGAATATCAAGCATATTTGATTAACTTATACACAACACCACCTGACTTAGTTGTATTCATTTTACAGTTTGTTCAGATGATCACATGGACAGTAAAAATCTGCAAGGAGACAAGTTTTGGTGAGTTGTAAATGTTTTTATTTTTTTATTTTTTTTGTTATACTATATAGAAAAAAGTTCCTTTTAAATCAGCAATTCTTGAGTTATTTTGTCTCTCTTTTTAGAAGATTCAGCTTTTGCCAAAGGACTGCTCTCCCTTCTCTTCAACCTTCACGTTCTCTACAAGAGCCCTGTAAGCCTTTTGTTAGAATTTTGTCAAGACATCCACAGCCAGCTTGGAGATATTGATCAGGTAACTGAAATACATTTTATTGTTAAATCAGCCACAACATATACATTTTAATTTTATCCGTTTCCTCCTTTTTACCTGTGATCAGGACGTGGAGGTGGAAAAACAGTCTCATTTTGCCATTGTCAATATGAAGACGGCTACAGCAGTTGCAGTAGGTGTTCTAACTTGTTTTTGTTATTTTGATTGGTTTCATCTATTTGACTTCTTATTTTAATCTCCCAGATGCTGGTGCTGTCTCAAGTAGACAGAGTGCTAGATGAAGTGGACTGGCTTATTGCCAAAAAGAAAAGCCAGATTACCTCTGACAAGACAAGTAATGGCAAGAAATCTTCTGTTCATTTGAGTGTTTAGTTAAAGTTGTGTGCATGTGACTTATCATTTATTTCTAGGTGAAACCACACAGAATACAGGACAACAGGATCCAATTGAGAAAACCGTGACATTGCAACTTGGGACACTTTTGACTGCGCTCAATGAGCTGGTCCAGACCGCCCTGTTGCCTGGTACATGCACCATTGCACTGCTCAGAGCAATGAGTCGGACATACATCAGTCTTACAACGCTGGTCAAATACGTGAGTTGACATCTACTCTGTCTTTCAGTAAGGTCTGCTCAGTATAACTTTAATTTTCTTATTTTTTAGTACATTCAAGTCTGCTCAAGTCATGGTACACTGCCTTCACGGTTTGAAAAGCTGGTAATTATCTGTTATCATGTTATGTTAAAAGGTTTTATGTCTAAAACCATTTAATATTGTACTTTAATCTGCAGGTCAAGTTGTCTGGCTCCCACCTGACCCCACAGTGTTACAATTTCATCACATATGCACAGGTACAGTTCACTTATGTTTTGTAAAATCTGTTTCATATTAAATATATTCATCAAGTGTTGTATCAAATCAACCTGAGACTAATACCAGTGTTGGTGTTACCATCTTCAGAGTGGAGAAATGAGCAGTGGTGGGGCAGACGACAAGAAGAAAAAGAAGAAGAATGAAACAAACATGGCCGCCTCTGTAAGAACAGCTGATGCGTAGAATTGTTAGATATTTTTTAATAAATGTTCTGTTTTTCTAGTGTGTTTGCTAACATTGTATAACTCAAAGAGTTTGAAGAAAAAATAGGTCAATGTTGCTTTTCGTCATTGTAGGCAAAACTACTGCGTGAGACAAAGGCCATTCCTGATTTGATCTTTAACATTGAACAGTATGAGAAGTACCTCATCACACTCTCCAAAAAGTCAAAGGTACTGGACAACCCAAATTTTAAGTAGTAAAATACAACTAAACGGACCCTGTGTAATCTTACAACTCACTCCTATCTGAACACTTTCCAGGTAAATTTAATGTTGTACATGAAATTGAGCACCTCAAGAGATTTCCGCATCAATGCTGCAACTCTGGAAGCAGCTCTTCAGGACCAGGACGGTAATCAGCAGGTAGGAGCCAGGTCCAGAACATGTGTTTTATACAAGCACTAAAACTGCTTATGTAATGACTTTTACCAACACTTTTTCTGAAACTCACTATTCTCTTTACTACTGTTAGACGACAGCATCACAGGAGGAAGAGGAGGAGCCACAAGAGCCCAAACAGAAGAAGAGGAGAAAATGAGTCTGCTCTTCTCCTTCTGGTGGTCATTCCAGTCAGCTGAGGGTTCAATATGTTGAACACTAATTGGTTTATTTAAATGTCATCTGCCTTTAGCCAGTGAGCTTCTTGTAATGTCAATTACTTCATAGATGTCCACAGCCTCACCTGTTGAAGATTCACACAAAAAATAACTAAGAATAACTACAGCAAGTGTTAAATCTTTCTGTTCCGTTTATTTTTACTAATAATTGTATCATTCCTGGCTTAATAAACATTTTATCATCACAGATATATCAAACAGTATGTTTTGTTAACAGATAGAAGTATAGGCTGACTCACCTGGGGGTAGGCTGTATCTTCGTTCCAAACCTGTGGGATTGGAGGGGGTCACACAGTCCATAGTGACCTCTTTTCTCAAACACTTGTCAATATCCACTGCACTGAAGAAAGCCACAGATTGTGGAAGGTCCTGCATGCCCAGTGCATGTGCAAAGATGCTTCTACATGTCCAAATACCACATGGTTAAACACTGGAAACTTTAGAATTCTCTAACTAATATATGAAATCAGACCTTGTGAGCAGGTTGCTGATTTGAAGTGCCAGTGCTGCACGATAACGGTCTTCACTGTGAACCAGGTAGCGCACTTCATCGTGTATGCTGATGCAAAATCGGCCATCGATGTCATGTTCCTCAAAGAGCCACTTCATTGCCACCAGCATGAGATGGAGGTAGTCGACTGCTGAACTCTGCACCACCCAGTTTATTCTGCTGGTAATAAACTAGTAATAAAAACAATTAGAGGATGAATGGATGAGAATCTCCAGTGCTGCACAAATGTTTACTGTTAGCAAGTGTAATCAGGGTTGTCCCACCTCATCTTTAACTGCCCTTGGCTCCAGCGCTCTGCTGATCTTGCAGCCCAGAACTGGAGTGGCTGGGTGAGGGGAATGTGCTATACTCTCCAGTTTATTGAACATATCTGACTCTGTTCCTCCAGACCACACACGTTTGCCTACCACATCCCACTTTTTTCGCCGAGACCTAAAGACGACAAAAGGGAGAGCTAAAAAATAGTGCATACTTAAAAAAAAAAAAGTTTCCTCTTTATTTTCTGCTCACAGCTGTGAAGCCAGTCTTGTGATCTTGCGCAGCTCCTGCAACGACACACTTCCATCTTCCTCTCTCTCTACCTCCATATCCAGTTCCTTTACCAGCCATTCACCCTCATCTGTTAAATGGTATCTGACAAGTATGTTTTATACATTACCACAAAAATCCACACTATAGCCTTTATCTTTAAAATAAATGTTGACTCACACAGAATGTCTGTACCTGCGTATCCCTTTGGTGAGTGCATACATCTGCCTGGCCTTATTGGCAGCTTCTGGTTGACCAAGACGGTGATTGAACTGCATTAGCAATCTCTCTGCAAAGGGCTGTCCTGCTCCATAAATTCTGCCATAGTTAAAAACTTTGGCATGCTCTCGGCTGATGCCCACAGTGTCAGCAGTGCGACTGTGCAGGTCAGTGCCCTGACTTTTTTTGCCTTGTAGAGTCATCCAGCCAAATGCAGTAGAACCTAAAGGTGGAAGGGAAAAGTATAAACATCTTGACATTTTAAAAATATGCTGCTTTTCATATTTTCAGAATAGTTCATACCGTGTATTCCAGCAAAGTGAGCTTCCCCAAGCACAGCAGCAATCCATAACTCCTGAGAATCCACATCTGCTCCCACCAGGTGGTAGTCAGGTGGTACCTGCACCATGGCTTTCAGCTCACTGCCTACCCGATCTCGCTGTGGATAATACAGATAACAATTAATGACAGAACTTTACTTTTCTGTCTTTCCTGGCCATTGCACCTTCTCTTACCCTAGCGTTACTAGCAGTCAGCCATGTTGGCTCCACAGCCCTGCGTGTCACTGTCCCAGCAGTGATAACTTGGGGTAAAATGGCTCCATACAGGCCTTCATCATCAAAGTCTTTGTGTCTTGAAAGAAAAAAAAAAACCACATTGTCAAGTTTTGTCTTTGAACAGTCTGTTAATAATTGTGTACTAAAGGCAAAATACAGAGTGGGTGCTACACACCTGCTAACATTTCGAGGAAGCTCTCCTTTGCGCAGCCACACTACCATCTGAGAGCTAAACAATTCATGTATCATTATTGCCAGTACACCAGCTTCATTAAAACCTAAAATATGCTTTAGTACTGATACCTTATGCGTTTGTGTGCATTCCTCCAAAAGGACATCATTTTATTGATCTCCAGAGCTCGTGTAGCATTGGTTCCACCACTTCCAGCCCTTAGAGTACCATCCTCCATCTTGGACAAGAAGTCTTTTGAAAATGGACTTCCAACATTGTTATGATTACCATCCTGAAAGACAGTTGTAATTTTTACATTAGACAGAACAGACTAAACCTTTAAAACAGGTGTACGCCGAATGTAACTTAACCTTGTGAGGTAATTTAAAAAACCAACAGCCTGGTATGTCTACATCGTTGTAGGGACCATTTCCAGTGTGATAGTGGCAATGACTCTCCTCTAGGACATTATGAGATTCTTTCTGTTGCTGTAGACGTAGAATGTAGAACAATTTACAGTAAGTGCAATAACTATTGACCTAATAGAGGTAAATAATAAAATCGACACAAAACATCTACATCAAGTATTGTCTATATTGCAGAAAAATAACTACATTTCCATTTAGACTGCCTTTCTTCTTTTCGGGCAACATCTTGATTCCATTTTCCTCTGTCAAACGATCAAGAGAACTAATCTCCTCCACCTAAAAAGATGATTACATTAGATATGGCAAGTTGTATTGTTTTTCATGGTGATGAAAAAGAAAGTGAAAACAATTATTAAAAAACAATTGTTTTTACATATTTCATGAAGATTTGAAATACCTTTGCCCACACTGAGGTGTCTGTCAACATAAGGTCTTCTGAGAGGCTGCTGTTCTCAAACTCAGGCTTCTCTTTTTTGCTCTGTTCACAGTACTCACTGTAAACTCTTTCAATAGCTCTGTAAAATACAGATAAAATATAGAAATATCCAAAAATGTATTTATTAACCAAGTGCACTATAAATTCTGAAAATCAAATACTTACCTGTGTGGGCATACAGGGCCTGTATAGTCTTCAGAAGATACCAAATTATCCTTGCGCCCAGGCACCAGGTAGCCCCAGCCATGTTTCTCTGTATAGTGCAGGGGAAAGCCATCCCATGTCAGGCCCATTAACTTTGGGGTGACTCTCATTTGTAGACTAATGAGTCTGGCCCCTGGTGACCAACCATCCACAGACATCTTTTCACACAGTTTACGATACCACCTGACCAGACAAAGGGAGAAAGTATGATTACAAAGCAAACAAAAATGTTACATGATTAGCAACAATGATAATGAAAGTACCCTGGATGGCCGGGTAAATGTTGTCTTCTCTTGGGAAGCCGATCTACTGTACCCTTTAACTTCTCTAGAGCCTGTCGACTGAGGGACAGACCATCCTCGTCCTCTTCAGGTGGTGGACCTTCATCTAACAAAAAATCAAACAGAAAAGAATTACTTCATTAAGTGAAGTAAAACAGAGATGCAATGTTGTTGTTTGCTTTTGACAGTGGCTCATGCCTTCATCCCAGTTAGCAAGGGGAGTAGCAGCAGGAGGATTATTTTTGGTCTGTTTCTTTTTAGAAGTTACTTTCTTCTGTTTGAATTCCTGGACATCCCACTCAAGATCCCAAAGCCATGGGTCTTCTTTGTATCTGTAATAATGGAAAAATAAGCACCCTTTAATAATGACAGCAGTTTAACAACATTGGGATATCTGCTACCATTTTATGGTATTCTGACCTTTCGTCTTGCAGGAGTTGGCACGCATCGTCCGCTAAAGTCATCAAGGACTTCTTCATCTCTCTCTGGAGCTCTTCGTATATGTCCTGAGAATCCTCCAGGTACCGCCCCCAGTTCTGATTGACAGGTAGATAGCTCACACCCATCTCCAACATCCCAGCCAAGGTCACTGGATGCGGACATCTGTAAAGGAACACAAAATTTGGACAACGTTAAGCTTTTTTTTAATTTCATATGTTATGTAAATTAGCATACATATTTTCAAGCAGATGCTAAAGAATGGAATGGCTTGAAAATGACCTCTCTATAAATAGCGGTAATTGTTCAGTGAAGACCTGGTGGGTGGCTTGTACATCAAGGGCGCAGTACTGCATCAATTCCTGCAGAGGGAAGCAAAGGCATAATTATTGCCAAGTCCGGCTCAAGTAAGAATTAATGGAATGTGTTATAACTGACTAACCTGAAAGTTGTTTCGCACATCACTCATGGTTCCCTTCACAAAAATGTCCCTGGCTTCTTTTCCTAGGGGAGGCCCACCCACGTAGAGAGCATGGACATCAGCCAGATTGTTGATGCTGCTAATATTCAGCCAATCCCAAGAGCCAATCTGTGCAAGAAAACATTACACTGACTGTATTACAAAAATAACAGCTTTATATTGAAATCCAGGCCAAGGCTTAGACAAACTACCATCGGGCCATTTCTCTTCTGTCCAGTTTTCTTGATATGTTCTTTCACTTCCTGGAGGCCCCTACGTTTACCCAGTTTGTTGGCCATCCAGAGAGTCCGCTGGAATCCAGTGAGTCCAGAAATTGCCATGTGAAGGCTCATAGTGTCCATGAATCGTACCTTAGAGCCCTTAAAAAATGAAATTGTGTTAAAACAAAATCACTGGAGTTAAAGCTTTAAAACTACATTAATCTAGCTGATACCTTTAGTAAGTACTGCTCCTTAATGTAAGATCGGTCAAAGCTGACATTATGGCCCACTACAAGTTTTTCTTTCCACAGTCCACCAGGAGGTCTGACAGAGTTGATTGAAGTTTCCAGTGGAATAAGGTCAGATAATGTCAGCTGATTCGACCAGGAGTAGCGCTCCTCAACTAGACGTTTGCTGCACCACGAATACCTGTAACAGCAGATACAAATGATTAGTATGTAAAGCTTTGTAGGAAAAGGTCCACTTTTCCGTCTGCTTTTACTGACCATTTAGTAGGAGATACAGCAACAGCCAGTGTAGGACACTGTCCCTCCATTATGCAAACCTCCACATCAAACACCAACGCTGAATCCTCTGGAAAATCCACCTTCTTGCTTTCTCCGCTTGGTTCATAACACGTCCAGCCAACTGCCCAAGTCCATTCCTTAGGCATAGGAGGCAGCTCGGCCTGCTGCAGTTTAGTTGCAGCATCAAGGTAGGGAAGGCTTTGCTTCTGGGCGAGAATACGAAAGTGCTCATCAATATTTTTACCATACATCTGGGGAAGCTTCAGCTGCACATCAGGCATGAGTGAAGTTTCCTTGTCCCACAGCTGGTGCTCCTGCAAGTGCTTAATGCTACGCTGCACATCTTCCTCCTTGTATTCTGGCTCTATGCCTCGAAAGATCTGTCCATGTAGATTTTTAGAGAGCATTTGGATATTAAGGGGGTTCATGCGAGTCTGGGTGGCTTCTTCCCCCTGAAGAGATTGTGACTGTGTGGAATACAGTGAGCGTAGATGTAGCCATGGTTGACAGATAGGACGTGTCAGCAGTGAACAGCGAAGGACATGCAGCATATCCCCTCATCAGGACCTTACAAAATAAACATAAACACGTAAAAAAATCAGATATAATCAACAAACCATTTCCACAGAGAAAATGCGTTTAATGCTTTTCTTTGGCGTTGATTTTGCTTAGTCTGCTATCTATCCAGTTAACGTGCTCGAAGTAAACTGTAAACACAGCATAAGTCGAACAAAGCAAAAGCAAAGTAGACTGAACGTACTGCGAAGACAACACAGCAATATTACCCGCTCTGTTTTGTTAGGAACTACTGGTTTCAGAAAATGGCCTAAAGTTAGACTACATACTACATTCTCGACATAAGCAAAGCATGTTTACCAGGATGCTCAAGGCTCACTTACTACTGTTATGTGACTGTGGACTAGTATGTGAGCGACCCCTGGTGGTGCGGATGACCACAGCCTAATGTAACCATATTACCGCCAAATAACAACCAACAAAATCCTCAATAGTTTGTGTTTGAGCTCTTCAGTAGGTCAGTAGGCTGTGTGGTCGACAAATCATAAATCAATATAAATCTGTCTCGTTGTGGGTTTGCATTAGAAATAAGGAAATAGGTCACTGAATAGCTACCCAGTCGGCCGCGTGGCCTAATGGATAAGGCGTCTGACTTCGGATCAGAAGATTGCAGGTTCGAGTCCTGCCGCGGTCGTTGTTTTCGATCTACAGACAATTATTTTTTTCTTCCTCAGTGTCTCACTGTGTACTTATAAGCTGGATTGTATTCAATCTTTAAAATGAAAAGTAATGTACAAACACTTAGTTGAATACATTTAATAAAAAAAATTCAGTCAAGCAACAGAATTTGTGAATATTTTCTAGATCCAGGTCATTAGACTATTAAGTAAAGTCATGAGATGTTCTGTCCCTCTTCCAAATGCCTTTGCCAATTCTGAATTATATTGTCTCAGAATTTGATTCAGTTCTTATTTTAGATGGGATTAAAATGTCTTCTATGACTTAAGAGTCTGTATTTTTGATTGCACGTAAATACATCTTTTTCGACAAAGTTTAATAAATTTATGTTACGTATAGTTGACAACTTGGCAATAACTGAATCCTTCATGTTCTAGAGTTGGAGCAGTTTAGACAGCATTAGTGATTTTTCACTTGGCTAAAGCAGGGCTGCACAAATTTCAAGCCCTAGCTACAGCCCTGCTCCCAGGGAGTATAGTACAGTAGCCCTGTAGTAGGCTACAATGTACAAATTTATCTTTAAGTAAATTAAACAAAACAACTGGCACGTCTGTGAACATTCTCTGCTGTCCAGGTCATAACAATTAAAAGTAAAGTATTTATGGGGTTGAAGACATTTTCTCCCTTATTCAAATGTGTCAATTCTGAATAAAATTGCCGTATTAAATTCAAAATTCAATTCAATTCCAAATTAACAATTTTTTTTTTTTTGGATGAGGGATTGAAACGCTTTTAACTCTAGTTTTGGATACAATTATATGACAGAAGGGTGGACAACATGAGATCCTCTATATTTAACTCAAAAAAAATTTGGATCATTTTGGCTTGTGAATGATAAACTGTCTTGTTTTTATATTATATATTTATAGATTTATATTTACTGCAAAAGTAGCAACAGTAGACTACATCCTTTATAGAGAGAGATTTTTTTGTCATTGTCAATGTCAAGATTTTTTTTTTTTTATTCTTTTAGATGAGTGGTGGCAAAAAAAATCTAAACTTCAAACAATTTACATTTTATGAAGACAAAACCATACAAATATACTTTTACTTGAGGACATTTTGGATTAAATATTTGTCTCTAAATTATAAAAAGGATTTTTATGGCAGGGTGGTAGCTTGCACTAACCTGTGGTAGTTGCAGTGGCGGTAGTAGTACTAGAGGAGTTAGAGGAGTTACAGTTGTAGTCACACTAGTTGCAGATTTGTAGTAGTATCAGACATGTTGTGTACTACTAGTTGAAGCACTATATTTTAGGAGTAGTAGGAGATTTACCTCATTTTTTATTAGATTAAATTAAACTGTTGTAGTTGTCATATAGAAATTTTACATCCGGTGCTTTTTTTAAAGTCATAATTTACTTCATACTTACAGTCATCGAGTACTTTTACTTCTACTTGAGTAAAATAATTTTGAAGTAACACTACTTTTAGGTTACTTTAGTACAGCAATTTTTTTGGCTACATTTTCTTGTCTTTTCTCATGGAGCAAGCATTTCTTTAGTTGTCATTAAGTCTACATCAGCAGGAGAGGGGAGAGCAACCTCTAAATACTGTCCCCTCAGCAGACACAGCTTGTTTCTTTTAGCAGTTGGAGTTAGCTTTCTTACTGCCTTACACCCAATATATTTAGAAAAAATGACGATATTTAAAACTTTATCAAAGAAATCAAGCAAAGGTTTACTTTTAACGGACTACATACTGCTATAAAAATGCATAAGCTAAGGAGCCGGTTAAAATATACCAGCTAATTACTGTATTACACCACATGCATTAGCTAAATTATGTTTTAAAGTAAGCTAAAGTGGGCTTGCAGTATTTAAAAAAGGTTTGGTTGAACAAAAACTAGGAGCAGATTCTCTCATCTAAACTAGCTTATATTACTAATATTAACTCGTCTATAAAACTGTGAACCATATACAGTTTATTCGTGTGAATGATAAAATTACCTTTGCGTTTTTCAAGGATTATAACCCATAAGAAATCATTTGGTTCAATTAGTAGCGCAGAGCACAGTGCGTGGTAGGCTACCTGATATGTAAGAGGGTTCATAGATCCTTTATTTGGAAAGAACCTTTATTTGCTGCGAGTATTTTTAAACGAATAGCGCGGGAAATTTTTAACATTTTGTTTTAATTATGAATTAAAATCATGGTCTTATTATACGTCTATGATTGCAATATATAATGCGACACTTTTCTATCATACAGCTTGCATTAGAGTAAAATAGGACTAAAAACTAATCTTATAGTTAAGTTTAGCAAGTGAGTAAATTCAATTATATATTCTTAATCACTGCAAAACTTTAAAATGTCAATTAACGCCATCGTGATTAGGCTACCGTCCTGTTTGATCAGATCTATACCTAGTGATTACTATTTTTGCTGTACTAATAAGTATGAACGCCATTAATAAAAAGCGGAGAGGGAGTGAGATGTCTGTTGAACTTGGAGGAGCTCTGATGACGGCGCGCTCTGATTGGTCGGCGGCCCCGTGCTGGCGTATGGCGTCAGTGCGGGATCAGTGAGGAAGCGGCGCTGAGCCCGAGCAGAGACAGATGCAGGAGGACTCTGGACGAAATAAGATTCAGGAGGACACAGCAGCGGTCCCAGTCTGCGAGGGCCCCAGTCATGGCAACCACAATTATAAAGGAAATTCATTACGAGCATAAGTTGAGGACATGTTACTGCGACCTGTCCACAAAGGTGAGTAAAGCGTCTTATTCCAGCGTTTTAAATCACGGCGTTAGCATATTCGAGTCTCTTGCAGAAAATTTCTAGACATAAATGATCCTGTCTTGTTTTATGTATGTTTTCTTATTTCGTTACTTTCTTTTAATGCAATACTATATTAGCAACACCAAACCTTTTGATTTTTGTGAAGTAAATATCACCTGGAGATAGATTTGAAGTCAATACTTTAAACTCATCATCTCAACATTAACAGTAATACAGCCTGGTTATTATTTTAATCAGAACTTTAATTTTAACAACTTGGTTAATATAAAACATTAAGCAATTGATGTGAAGCAGTCAAGTTTAATAAGAAGTAGTAGGCCAAACATAACTCCTATTAAAAGTAGGCCTACAATGTGTAGCCACTGGGAACCAAATAAGACTTGCTTAATAGGAAACGTGTATAAGATTTATGGTGTTTTATATCTTTATAAAATATACTTAATTAATATCGGATCAATACTGAGTCTACTGAGCATTTAGTCTTTTCTTGCTGCTGTGTGTGGATTATGGACATTGCATGATATCAGGCCGCCCTAGTTTGGTCTCAGTGACGTGTTAGACAAGTCTTCATCATTTTCTGTAGTAAGGACGCACAATATGGCATATTTTATTTTTTTAAGAATTACACTCCCTATACTAGAATTATACCATAAGTAATTGGCATTGAAAAGATTAGTGTTTAAAATATTGAAATAATTTTAAGTAGTAAGTATTACTCAGTAGTATTTTAAAGCGATTTTAAAACGTCTGTATTTTAACCTAACACTCCGTCAGGGCCTTTGAAGACTTGGTGCTAATTATGTAGCAATAGCAGTTTATAACAGCCTGCTGCACTTGAACAATGTGCTAAAGAAGTCTTCTGTGTCCAGGGACGTGTTTGAGCTAGTGTCGAAATGAGTTTACAGTCTCATAAATGCAAGGATTTCCATTTGTTTTATTTATCAGATGTTAAAAATATGCTGTGTGAACATGGAGCAGGCCTCGATCCAAACATAATGCGGCATAGCAATTATTTTGTACTCTTGGTTGGACTCGCCATTTGTTTTTTAATCACAAATGTGCACGTTTTGTATACTGTACAAAGTACCAGTATAGTTTGCATTGTTAAATATTTGTTCAATGTCTAAATTAAACTTTTACCTTTTCCTAGAGTACATGCACCACCATCATGTCCAGGTGGAAGAGGGAGCATGAGGTCTGTTTCTGTCTTTGGTTATCTAGCTGTATGAGTTTAAATACCTGTCATAAAGCTAGATAACCGAATGTAGAAATTACTTTAACTGTGTCAGCTTGTGTAAAACACATTTTAAGGATGTCAAGGTAAGATGATGTTTCCTAACAAATACTGTAGTTAAAAACTAATAATTAGCTTTACCCTGGCCACTGTGTGGCAGATTAGGGTTTTTTCTGGATTACAGTGTAGTTACCCTATAGGCTACCTCAATGTTTGTGTAAAATAACATGTATGTAGGTGGTTAACAGTATATAACCAGTTTACTGGTGCAGGTTAAACTAAATAGGATATCTGTTACAATGTCAATGTCTTTGGGATTGCAAATAATGATCTAGAGTGGTGTAAAATTCTTCAGACTGGAAGTTAAAAAAACACTTGGCGTTCTTATTTAAATTTGTAGTGAATCCTAAAACCACTGGGACACATTGTGGTTTGCCTCAATAAGAAGGGCATGGTCATCCTGTAGACAACGGCTGAACTTTTGAACTTGGTCCTTAAGTGCTGTGCAGTGCACACTCTTATCCTGGAGAACGCCTCAAAAGCCTAAAGAGCACCAAAGTGAGATGAGTTTTCTTTCACTCTGCTAACTACTTATTTCAGTAGAGCTTGCTGTCAAACCAGGCTAATTGCTTCGTTTCACAGGGACATATTGGATATGTGAAAAGGCCGCAGTTCCATTCTCGTTCGGTTATATAGGTAGCAAAAGAATGTCTGTATCGTTTAATAGAATGCCCCAGTGTATAGTTCTTGTGTTTAGGACTGTCCTAAACAAGCTATCATTGTTAAAAACAGTATTTTAAAGTTTTAGATTTATTACAGAAAGGCTTTTCCAAAGTGCTTATGGGCAGCTATCTTTGTTGTCTTTCTGAAGGTTTCTGACTTATTTCACAGACTCATCAAACAAAGTTTAGGAGAAAACATGAAGGGTCCTGAGTCCTGAGTTGTCGTACTTCCCTCTCCTTCTAATGCCATCTGCAGTGCCAACATGTGCCAAGAGGTGGACAAAGACCTCAGCCGATGTTTGAGTTTGGGCGCGCTCAGGAGCCATCTTGGATGTTACTGCAACATGTAAAATGGCTGGACTGGCATATGAGGTGAGCTGCATCCTGGTTTTGTGCTGGGTACCAATGGGTTAGAGGTGGTGGGCTGTCAGCAGGGTGCAGGAGGTGGGGGAGGGAGACCAGATGAAGAAAGATGGAAAGAAGAGTTTCCCATTTCCTCCACAGTTACACATGGCCTCTCCCTTGTCCCCTCTATCTTCTGCTCCTGCTAATTAGCAGTTAAAGGCTGATGTGAGAGGGTGCTAGGAGGGGGCTGGGAGCAAACAAAATTAATGAGCTGGCACCAGTTGAAGGAAAGCTGCCATCCTCTCTTGTCATGGTGCTTCTTTACTCCCTGCTGCACCAGGCAGAGGTGTAAATCTTCTTTCCACCTGACAAATTTCATAGATTAAATCATATGAAAACTGTTTTATCAATTTCTTTTATTGGCAATTTGCAGCATATATTTTGTCCTCTTAATTCCATCATTTCATTAGAGCTGTAACATCTAATCTCCGGAGCTCTTTGAAAAGTAGATCTATTTCAGTGTATTTTTTTATCATTGTTCAATATGCTATTTTGTATATCATATTAGGGGGTTATTTTACAATTGTTACAGGTGCTGGCTGCATGTAAAATGTTTGAACTTACACTTCAATCTACAGTGATTATTACGAATCATTAATGAGTGGAATTATATAGTTGTATGTAGTTATTAAAATGTAATCATTTTAAAATCACCTAAAAACAGGTGTGATGATTGAACTCAGAGCTCCCAGTCTGTATGAGTTTGCTCTTATTAAGCCTACGGAGATGCCGAGTATGTTTGTTGTCATGGCGCAACACTGGCCTGTACCCCCGACAGCTCTGGCAGCAACCTGATGCAAAAAGACAGAGCCACGTGATCATGTGTGTCCAGGGCCAACATGTGCAGCTGCAGCGCTTGTGTGTTAATGAACAGCACGGTGCATTTTCACATTATCATTCAGCCCCACTCGCCCTCACTCTCTCCCATCAATAGCTATTTAGTCTCCTCCCTCCTCCCTCTACAGCCTCGCTAAAAAGCCTGCTTTCCCACCATTGTGGGAGCTGGTGCTGTGGCGGGCCCGAGTTGGGGGCAGGGTGGGAAAGACCTTCCAGACTAGACATGAGCAGATGCCTGAGACATTAGACTGTGGTGCGGATCACTGAGGTCGGGTGAGCCGCCGAGTTTTAATGTGTATGCATGTTTGATATCTGTGTGATGAGGGGGTTGCATGTGAGGCCCTAGAGTGCCACCTGACTGTTCATTAGTCTGTTCAACCCCTCTGCATGTCTGAAAGGCATGGATATGCAAGTCATACAGCTAAATGAGAAGGATTTTCTCTGGCATTAGAGAAGCATTCATACATGATATGCATGTAGGATCCGGTCATACCTAATCTCTTTACACAACAGAGCATGGTTGCCTACAGAACTGCACAGTAGAAACTCATCAGAAAATAAAACATTATGTATCCTGATGCATACTTCTATATGCTTCCACCTGCACACCATGTGTGTTTTAATGGCAAACATCATGTAAATTTTACATGATATATGTGGCACAGTGTACATCTGAATGACTCAGCTAAGGCGATGGGTGTGCCTAACAAGCTGAATGATGTAACCTGTGTATAATGATTATTAATGAGGCTGGTACTGTACCAGTGGCCCGGACAGATTTGTAAGCCATGTGCGGCTCACATGTCAAAAGATTATTCACTCTCTTTATTCATATAAGAGAGTCTCAGCTGTCTCTATAATTGCATTTGTGCTGTTCATGTGTGATATACAGTGCATTGCTGCAGGCAGATTTGACACCAGAGAGAAGGCAAGGTGAAGTGAGAAATTAATCTCTGAAATACTGCAGCTTGCACTATGGTACATCTCTGTTGCAAATCTCTGTTGTACATCAAGGGAAAACACACATTCAAAAGAAATGCCAAATGTAAAAAATGTAAAAGAAATGCATATTTATATAGAGCAGCCAGGTTCATAGATATTGGGCAGTTTGTGCATGTGTGCTGTGGCTCATAGTCACCTCTTGATTCAGCTTGTAACATTGCCGTCGGAGCTGGTGCTAGCTTTATAGATGTGTACGTTTAAAAAGTTAAGCGCTGTAAAACTATAGCTACACATGTCAAAATCAAAGTCAGGCAGACACAGTAAAATGGGCTTATTAATCAGAACAATGCAGTAGCTCAAGTAGCTACATCAGCCAGTATTTTATACAATATACATGCCATATGGCTTGTAATATGTAAAGAGAAAAACACGATTACAGAAAAGCGAGTCTGCCTAATAACAGATTAAAGAAAAAATAGGTGATCTCCCATGGTGTGTCGAGACATTTTAGCTGCTTATTCTGTGTTTAATCTGCTCTGAAACAAAGACTTATCAATCAAGACTGTCTGAGACCAGTGGTCAGTGAGGTCAGGAGCTGTGACACCATTAGATTTGGGATCCCACTGTCCTTCTGCTTTAAGTACATACTGTATCTTAAATATTCCTCCTCCGGTTCCTTTCACTTGTACATAACTTAAAGCCTGACAGGCGAAATATATTTCACACAAAGAATGTGCCAGAATATAGATGATTACATTTCCTTACTTTCTTCCTTTGTCCTCTAGTTATTCATTATTTAGCATGTATTGATTTTGCAATGCGAATTTCCAGTGCACTGAAATTATATTGTGTGACATGATGAAGTGAGAGTAGCCCATACTTGCTTCCCATTCCAGAAGGGTGCCTGGTTGTGATAAAATGTTAATACCGTATAGCTCCTGGGTTACCTCTTCGGATTCTCCTCACAAGTGTAGACACCATTAATGTTTTAACGGCTCGGCTGTGATATAGAAAGCCCAGCTCATGGCCCGCCCCAGTCTTGGATGAGGTCCAATGTGGGTCAAGCGAGGCTCATCAGGGCTCTTTAATGCAACTTTGGCCGGGACTAATCTAGCACAAAGCCTGATGTTAAGTATCTTAGAGGAAGATGGAGCGAAGTTTCTACATACTAGGCTTTTCAGATTAGGTTTGTGGGCTGTGGCGTCCCCGAGTAGGGGTCCTGCATGCTCCGATGAAAGTAGAGGAGAATTACGTGACTGAGCCTTTAATACAGTCACCCCCGTAATCATATCAGGAGGAGATGGGGTTGTGGGGTGAGGAGAATTAGGGGGAATCCTTTGGGTGACCTCATTTTGTTTTTTTGTTGTTTTTCCTCTTATGGCTATATACTGTATTAGTATAGTTAAAGTGGTAGAATATGCCGTGCATATACAAAGCAACTACTTAATTCGATGCCATAGGTTTGAGTCCAGACCCCGATCACCATTTGCTAAATGTCTCTTTCTGCTCTTCTCTATCATTTCTTGTCAAAACTCCTTGTAAAGTCCCGTCTAATAAAGTCAAAGGCACATTCTATAGAAAATTTTGGGCAAACATTTATTTTTTTACTTTAGCTGAAGTGCTGTTTCACTATTTCAATTTAGCCCTAATTTTGACCAGTTGAAGTCCAAAGACTTCTGTTTCTCTCAATACATTAAAAAAAACTCTTCTTTAAAATGCCTACCATATAAAGCAAAGAAAGACAAGCTAACAAGTTTATTGGCAAGTTTATACCCTTTACTTTATGTTCCTTTTGTTCCCTCAGACTTCTCAGACACTTCTGTTCTCTTCTACTACTACTCCATCACTGTCAGACCGAAAGCCAAGTTCAAGTTCACGGGTGCACAGTCTCTCGTCTGCAGCCAGTCGAGAAGTTAAGAGCGTCTGTGGCCACCCCGAGTTTGAGACTAGAAGGAGGTGGCTTTGGGAGGGAGGGGGGGTTACATAGCCTTTGACCTCTGTTAGGTTGCTATGGGAAAGAGGCCGGCCAGCTCAGTAATGTACAACTGAAAAGGCCGAACTGTCAGAGCTGTCCAGCCATCGTCAGATACCCCCCACCTCCCCACCAACACCACATGCACTAAGACTAACCCCATTCACTCACAATATGGTGCAAGTCAGCCAGGGGGAATGTTTGCTGCAAAAAGTTCATGTTGATCAGACAGAAATAACATTTGTTATATTCTGTGCAATTACCAGAAAATTTGTAATTTGTACATGGCTAAATGTGACACAGGGCTCTACAATATTAAAAAACAAATCATACCGTTATTGACTAATATTTCAAATAATCAGGCACAGGGTTTACAAGTTCATTTATCTGGGCTTGGGACTGGACAATTTGGTGTGAAAGGCATAAAACCTTAGACAAATTAATATGTGAATCACTGCACTCTTGGAGGCAGATAATTTGCTGTGGTGACCACTGAAGAAAAAAGCTGAATATGTCCTTTTGGTATCATAAATTGTGTAAGATAGAATAGAATAAGATAAGACTGAAATGTATTAATCTCATAAGCTGAGAAATTAACTTGTTAAGGCAGCTCTTAATACAGAATGAAGTGCAGAAAGAAATTATTTAATTGAAAAAGTGTAAAAAAGCAATTATATAAAACATAAATATAAAATGAACAGTGCAAACATAAACACACATACTATACACATATTTACAGAGAAAATGATCAATATGAGCAGCCTGCAGCAATAATAAATTCCTGGTATTTTGTACTGTACTAATTGTGTTATACAAAGCTTATTCGACATAATATTGGACAGACTAATTTACTCTCTTTAATCTAGAAAAGCCATTTACTTTTGTTTTAAATTGTGCACCCAACCTATCTAATTTTGGACAATGCACAGTGGCTAAGAGCTCTATTCATTTACTGGTCTCAGGTCTATTGTTTGTGTAGTGTTATTTGCCACATATTTGCTGAGTAATGTAAATATATATTTCTAGTGTCTGATAATTTTTCAAATAGTCACTGTATGATGCTTGAGTGACCATGTGTCAGACTGAGCATGCAAATCCAGCGATTGTAAAATGTGCATGTTTCCATGCCCCCCCACCACCCCCACCCCCGTAACTGTGAGCGAGTGTGGCCTCATTTACGGATGCATTCATTCAGGGGAGGGGTCTGCTGAATAAAAGAGCTTGTATTTGCATACGCTGCATGCTGTCTGCAGAGAGGGAGCAGTCAAAAAAAGATATCAGAGGTGGACAAAGAGAACGAGGACAAATCCTTCATTGTGGGCCCAGTTGGAGAAAGGCCTCGTCTGAAATGGGGAGTGGGTGAAAATTGACAGAGAAAGAGTTGGGGTTGGTTCCCTGTGGGGATAAAAGCCTTAACATCCCTCCATGCATACAGCCTGAAAATGGGAGAGAAGAACAACACGCAGAGCACAGAGGCCTACTTTACAGCATATGAAAAGCAAGTTTGTTTTTCTCAAAGACTCACAATTTTACATAAGCAACAGTTTAAGATAAAGACACGCCAACAAAAAAATCACCATGCAAAATAAGCTACTCTTAACTGAATGTCTGTCTGAGAGGTAACCCTGTATTTCTTTTTATACTTGGGGTGATGTAATTTTTTTATCAGTTTTGTATATCTTTTGACTCTAGTGTTTAAATTGTAACATGGTTTATTGCAGATTGTTTTTGTGTGCTAATTATTGTGCCTTTTGTTTCCCCTCCCTTAGGAAAAGACTGGGCTCTCCACATTTTGCAGAACGCTCCCAGAAAACTAGACATAAACACTCCAAGAAAATTCAGTGCATTGGCCTCATGGGTGAAGTTCAAGTTCTGACGTGAAGAAACAGAAATTGGCATCAAGACAAGAAGATATGCCATAATTAATATACCAGTATATACTATATATTATATTATGATTTTATGCTGAAGGGACGAAATATGTCTTCTTCACTTTAATTAAATGATCCATTATCTGTCAATTGGTTTAAAATTCATGCCCATGGATATTGCTTTTTATTTGTCATAGTAAGTAATATGTTCATAATTTTATATTTAGCTTTGTTGGACATTGGATTTTTTTTATTTTGCTTTTATTAAAACATTAATCAAGATAGGTCTAATGTATTGCATCCTCTCATGTGAATGCAATTGGTAATGTTCGGCTGATCAGAGGCTATTTCAATATAATATTGCTGACTGGTAACTACTAAAACGAATGCACTGAATAAGCCTATGCCATATGGTTTTACTGTTCTATTTTATTGTCAACGCATGCAACACTTGAAGATGTTCCTCTGCACTGTATAATATGTGAGTGGCAAACTAATAAAATGAATTAAATTGTAACGCTGTTGTGTGATATAAAAAGGTGATATACTGCTGGGATATTTAAAAAGGTTAGTGTGCGTATGGATGAGCGAGAGACTCTATGAGTGACCCGCATTAAGTTTTAATTAGGAGCAGACAGAAGGACGTGTGTGGACTCTGCGTTGATGGGAAAAGTTCATCAGCCGCACAAGCCTGTTCACCACCCATCCTCATAAATATCTAATAATAGACATTAAGAAGATTTACAGATTTATATATTAAAATCTGATATTAACGAGAAAAAGGGAGAAAGGGCGATTTTGGTGCATTGGGCACCAAGTGGGCAGATCTTGCTGAAATTATTGCGTAAAATCATAGGGGATAAAAAAACAAACAAAAGGAAAATATTTTTTTATTTTTTTTATTTTTTTATTTTATTTTTTTTTTTTTTTTATGGCGGTCAAGCTTTTAGGATTAAAGGCCGAGCTGTGGCAGGACTTAACTCGGTGTCCGGCTGATGCGTGTCCGCAGTCAAACAACAGATGTACACGCGTGGGGTCAACGGCGGATTAATGTCGTCTCCTCGGGCCATGTGAAAATCTGATGAAAACAAGCGAAACGCTTAAAAGTCACAGGAAGCATGACTAGTAGTGTCAGCAAATGGAACACTGCTGAGAGAAGACGTTTTGTGGCCTGGTATTAATTAGCCTTGTGCGTAAAACTTAGCCCACATGTAGCCTAGCCAACATTACGCACTGGCCTAGTTTTTTCTTATTATTCGTTATGCTTATTTTTATATAATTATACATTTCACTGTCATCCATAAAAAAAAAAAAACATTTATATATGTTTATTAATTTTTGTAAGTATAGGCTTTTAGCAACTATAGGCTTTTGTACAAATAGTTATGGCCAGGTACATTTTGCATTGCATGCATAGGCGGCAATACACTAAAAATAAGCTTATTGGATAGCCTATATTAAAAAGTTTGTGAAAAAAAAAACTATGTATCGCAACAAAAGAGCGATCTATGAGATTTTTCAGTCAGAAAATAGTTGTTTAATCTCCTCCAAAGTCTTGTGTGATCCCAATAGTGTGACAGTTTACCTAATGATGGCGTGCACAGTGCGATTTTAGTAGGTTATTTAAATGCCTGTCTGTATTGAAGCAAGAAATTAATAAACAGCACACTCCAGACTACTGATGTAAGGATATAGGCTGTGAATGTAAAATCTGTCACAAAGGTTTCCAAGACAAAAAGACATACAGCCTACGCAACTAACAAGTAAAGTGGGCTGAAATAAAGTAAGAGTAATGATATTGACATGACATTGAAAGATTCTCTTCAGAAAAGCACCAAAAATCAGCATCTTTTCCATCCGCCACAACAGCAGCTGCGTTTTAGTGATTAGTTCTCCTCTCTGCTTGAATGCAAACCAATTAGTGAAATCAGCCTGTGTGGAGCCTGCTTCCAGGAACCAAAAGCCCAAATGCTGCTAAACATTTTTATTCATATCATCAGCTACCTTTTGCCTATAAGCTGCCAATGTGCCCTTTGTGTTCTTAAAGATACCACTGCACCGCTTACTATCTTACAGACAAGTGCTTTAATGGTTTAAATATAGTGACGTAAGGATGGAGGGGCAGCCTGACCTGTTTGTAGGGTCCCAGTGCAGGTCGCTTGGGTTCAAAGGTCATGATTTGGACAGTCCCTCAGAGGACAATAAATAGGCTAAAGAGATGCCCGGGTCAGGAGCCTGTCTGAAGCAGAGCCAAAGGTCAAGTGCTGCCGATTAAGTGGCCATTTCCTGTAATTCCCCAGTGACCGCTGGCCCACTATATGGACAGAGAATAAGGTCAGCAGAAAGGAAGTCAATAAAAACACAATACAAACCAATTAACACAGCTGCTTTATCTTGTAACGCTGTTTTAAAGGCTATTAAAAAAAGGGGTGCG
This sequence comes from Bostrychus sinensis, assembly GCA_020698575.1. NCBI lineage: Eukaryota > Metazoa > Chordata > Actinopteri > Gobiiformes > Eleotridae > Bostrychus > Bostrychus sinensis. The sequence goes on along the minus strand of CM036251.1, from coordinate 27,233,783 downwards.
AACTAAAAGGGTGTGACATTTTGGGCAAGTTTAAAATACTGGTATGGAAGTGAAGCTCTTGATGAGCTCTTTCTACTGCTTAAATATCACTTAAATATCAGTGATATTGACAATAAATTCAGTCATTATTCAAAAACAAAATGGGGATCTCTGGATATGGGATTCAGTCAGTGCTAAAAAAAAGTCTAAGTGCAGATGGCTATATTGTTCATATGGGACAGGAAATAGCCAACACCAAAATAGTGAGTGCCTTTTTGACCCAATTAAAAAAAAATATATATATATATATATAAAATAAATTTAGTTTGTCATTTATGTGTATGGATATTTTTTTCTCTTTAAGATATGAAAGTGCCCTTTTTGGTTCTTGTCTCACAGTAAAACTAGCTTGTGTAACTTTGATTAGATTAAAATCGAAGTAGTGAAGTAGTGCAAGCACACATGGGATTCCTAACATTTTGGAGGGAAAATGTGCTAGAGCTGTTTATGCATTTTGAGCCACTGAATGAGTCGATGTGTGTATGACCCTTTAGCATAAGAATAGTGATGGGGCCTGTGAACTTCTCTGACTCTGACCTTTCTCCCAGGACGTGAATAGTATGACTCAAAGGCCGCCCTTCTGCCTTTCACACAGACCTGAGCCTTGGCCTTGCCTAAACTCCTAATCAGACTGATTTAATGTATCCTAAGTCCTCAGTGCAGTGATTACTGGAGGCACACATTCACAGCTCTGCCTCTGGGCCCCTGCACTTTGGCAAGTTCATAGGATCTGCTCTGAAACAACAGGGGGCCCTTGCTCCAGAGCAAACTCTCAGATTCTCTGCCTATAATCAGTTAGTTCCTCTCCAATCCATGCAAATGTATTAATACATACATTACAAAAGAGACCCACTGTACATAGACTACTGCATATATGTACATAAAATAGCTGCTATATAAAGGAAAGGTGAGCATAGAAAATATTCAGTTGACAAAAACACAGTGTGCAGACAATGGACTACTGAACTGAAAAAGCTCATCTATTAAAATATAACAACTGTTGTCAAACAAAAAAACATAGACATAGCCTACAATAGTTGTATTTTTATTTTATTGTTTCATCTTATTTGAATAAAGGTCCTTTTAAGTAGCTTTGTATACCGCCTGTGTGTCATGTTGTAAAACTGAAATTCCATGGGCTATAGGTTTTTTTTTTTTTTTAATCAAAAAAGCAATGTTTTTGTTTCCCTATTTCCTACTTTTAAGGTGGCACATAATTACTAAATACAAAGGTCCCCGTACTATAGCGGTCATCCTCATTATGATAATAATACTAGGCTTCATATAGCCATATAATATAGCCAATTATTGGAGTTGATACAGTTCAGCCAACTGGCGCTACACTCTGCACGCGAGGCCTTAGCAACTTTACTCTGGGCCTGCTGTAGCCTCTACAGAAGACAGCTGCAGTACCTTTTAAAGGTAGGTCCTTAAAGACGTAATGGTTATGAAAGTTACTTAAAATGCAACTGCAATAAATAAATGCGTGTTAAAGACAAGAAATATATACTACTGGTGATTATGGTTCATACACACGTGCACATCATTTGTGAGGAAACGTTAGCTAGGGTAGCGGCTAACAGATATCGCAGGCCTACCTGTCTTCAATAGTCTATGCTACAGTAGAATCATAGGTTACTAAAATGGGCATTTGTCACATTAATCAATGAGGAAATTGACGTTTAATTTCATAACTGGACCTGACTAATTTCAAATTGGTTTGGGCATAGGGTGAACAGATTTTTAGTCCCAAAAACTGGGACACTTTTTTTTTCACTGATCACGGTGCATTTGAACTCACCAAATGTCAAAATGCATCCAAAACCCATAAAAACTTCTGTCATGTAATTAAAGTACACAACACGAGGGCTTAAGTTTTTAATTATAATGGCAATTTATTAATACAACTAATGACATCTTAAATCATTTAAGTGACAAAAGTCTTTAAACAAATATGTTTTATGTTTCCTCTGCTTTTATATTGGTAAAAATGGGGACAACTGTGACATGGTTTGCTGAAAACTGGGACATGGGACAAAGTGCTTAAAACTGGGGCTGTCCCAGTTAAATAGGGACACCTGGTCACCCTATTTGGGCAGTTCTTTAACCTGTAGCACAAAATTCAAATTACTGTCACAGCTAGGCTTAGGCTATAGTGCAAGGTCGGGAAACACAACAAAGAAATACAAAATTCATAACACGTTTATTTTTAAAGTAAGTGGGTATATCAATATAAGTGTAACAGTGGTCTATAGCAGAAAGAGAAATGTTCTAAATTAAAGCTTTCTTCAAAGTGTCATCTAGATGACTGAGTGGAGCCTGCTGGAGGAAGATGGAGAAAGGGAAGGAGCCTTCACTGAGGCGTGTGGTGCGCATGCTCACTGCCAGGCGTGGAAAGGCTCATCAGAGCTGCTCACTGTGTGGGTTGGCATTTTTCAAAAAGCCACGTGAGGCAGCAGCCATCCCCTGCTCTCACTTATCTGTTAGGACATCCTGTTAGCTGAGCTGGGATTGGCTGGACATCCTGTGAATCAACCGTCAAAGGTAAAAGGTGAAATGGGAATCATGGATGAATGTGCATGGATTATATATTGCTTTTAGGCCATTAAATCCGTCCTTTTATTTCAGTGATACTATGCAAAATCCTGTAAACTAATTTCAATTTTTTCTTTCATATTTTTATTGATGATAAAGAGATTATCAGAAAGAATAAATCTATATCATATGTTTTTCACTATAAATGCCTTCTATTTTCAGTTATCTTAGGACTACGAACTTAAATATGTCTCTTAAACAGTATAAACTTTGAGAGTAAAATAAATCTCTACAGCCAGTGGGCATGACTGTAACTCTATGCTTTATATCTTCATTCTCCACATTTTGTAGTCTACAGGTACATTTGTGTGGGATTTCCATTGTGTGAGGCTCAATTATTATGTGAGAAAATCACATGTATAACTTTAGCTTCCTGATATCTTCTCCTCCGTCTCTGCAGGAATGTAAAGACACATTCCAACAGGCTGATTTTGGCTGATTTACCATTCAGCGCAGGGGACCCACACCGTGTCTGATGTGTGGCTGCTGTGTTAGCCTCTGACCCCAGACTGTCTGGAGGGTCACTGCGACACAGAGTCAAGGTCAAGGGGAAGAAGGGGGATGGTGGGCGGCTTCAACTGGGAGGCAGGGCGCCCCGTCTGAGAGTGCACAACCCAGACAGTCCCAGACGTCTGTCCAAGGGGAGACAGTGACGTGAGTGAACCCCTCAAATCGCTGTGCTGTCCTGTGTCTGTTCACACTCACCTCTCTGGCCCTCAGTAGTATTAACGGGACCAATCATGTCTAGGAACAGTCTGGGGAAAGGTTCCCAGAGTCTGATATAACACATTTAAATAATGCAAATAGACAATGCAAATTAAGGTTCATTTTGATTTACCATTCACAGTCTGTCCTGAAGAAATTATGGATTTTTTGCCAGCACCCAAAACATTTTTATAAAGTTTACAATATTGAATCACATCTTGAATTACACTGAACCTCATTTTTTGTGCAATAGAATAGTCACTTATAATTCATACCATTTATATTCCAATGATACATGTTCAAACGTGTTTATTAGTACAGTATATTTTTTATGTTGATATTTTGAAGCAATTTTACATCATACTAAATGCATGTTTTATTACAATCAATAGTTAAATTGTTAAATATATGAGCTATCCCAAGGCTTTTTTCATTCGTTCATTTTTTTCCGCTTATTCCCGTTAGGGGTTGCGGTTGACTGGAGCCTATCCCAGTAACTGTGGGCCTTAGGCAGTGTACTCCATGGATAGGGGTCAGCTTGTCACAGGGCCGAGGCACTTTTTTATTTTTCAATAATACTATTACAACAGTAATATTAGGCTTTAAGTGGTCACAACCAGAGCTTGACATTGACACCTGCCACCTACCTGTTTTTCAGCTTTGGTGGCTCTCATAATTCAATTAGTACTCTGGGCAGGTTTGAATTTTAGGACTTTTAGGAGACAACACTTTTTTTCTGTTTAAAAATAAGCTATCACACAAACTAGGAGTTTAAAAGTTTCCTACACACATCAGTCTTGATTTAAGTTTCATCATTGGTCATTAAATTTTTTTTGTACAAGTTTTTTAAGTAAGTTAAGTATCTATGTGTAACTTTTAAAAACTACTATTCCTCCTGTCAAAAGAACAAATGAAGGTCAAGTTCAGGGTAAAGGACATATAACCAGATCAGTTTATGCAGTTTTGAAACATTCTCTGAAGATTGATTGACCTGTGTTGATTTAACAGGTTACATGAGTAGTGAATTAAGTTATTTGTCTAGCAGCCTTACAGTATAACCTTACAATTAGATGAGTGTACATGAGCTACTGTATTTTCAATGATAGATAAAACAGCTGCAGCTCCCCCTATAGGTTATAATCATACTTTTACTACTACATATTGGCCCATGACAGAAACTCTATCTATGCCTTCGACCCCCAGCTGTTCGCCCTGCCAACCACCATAACCTGCCATAGACATTTACACACACTTATGCATATAAACACTCACACATTGGCTGAAAGGCCCCAGGACCTCCCGGGTGAACCGCACTGGAGCGTGTAGCCACCTGTCAATCACCAGATCTCACCCGCCTTAAGAGAGACATTTCGTCTGGGACAACAGCGGCCCCGTCCCTCCCCATACATTCTGCCTCCCCTAGCAACCATCTCTGGATGACTGAGAGGCTTTGTCCCCTCACAACAGGAGTTCACCATTGAGCCCAGGAGCCCATAGCAACCAGAATTAGAGGGTGCCAAAGGGGTCTTTTCTTTGAACGAGGTGTAAGTTCTGTTCACGTCCGCACGTCTGGGATTCATATCACGGCCCTGAATGGCGTCCCCTCCTCTTTTTAAATGCCGGTGTAACAGAGCGTATGAAGGGGCGAGCGGTGAACGGATAGGATCATGGCTAATCTGCTGTTCCTCGCTGCTGTGGTCCGAATGCGACACTTAAGCAGCCTCTGTGGACAGTTAGTGTTGTGAGGAGGCCATGGGATACCTGGGGAGGGCAGAACTGGGACATTTACATGAGATGAAATATGAACAACAGCACGACCTGAAACACTGATTCTCAACTTGTAGACATTTTGACATTTGGCCATTTAGACAATTTGGTCTAAATAAATAAAAAGCAGTCAGTGAAAGTAGTTTGATTAGTACAGGCATGCAAGCCACAAAACTTGGGAAGAAAAATTGGGAGAAAATACTTAATAAAACACAACAACACCAAGAACAGAGCCATGAGGTATCCCCCCTAAATGTACACATTTAGATGGTTTTGGAAGTCTTTTTCGGCTGCTTCCAGCTGACCTTCTGGGGACCCTGAATCCGCTGGGTACATTGGGTTTAGACTGAAAGGTTTTCAGGAGTTTATGAACAGTTTTGTAGACTTGGATGCTATGAGTAAAAGTTTTATTGCGGTCTTAAAAGGCTGTGAACATGCTGCAATGAAAACCACTGTACCATGCTAACTCACCTATTCCCTTTTCAGCGACTGGCATGTGGAACTTTCAAGAATGGAATTACACATAATGCAGAACCACAACAGAACAAAACAGTCAGTCTAACCTCCCACGTTGCCTTTAGACCAATTCCTATTTTGTATATCGCAATCTACAGAAGATTACAAACTAATCTCGAAGTAGAAACAACATCTCTGGCATGCAGAGAAAACATGCTATTCCTGGCATGTTCTTTATGGTTTTATCAATGAGCGTCTCTGACGGGCCCCTGTATAGGACGTTGCTTTGTGCTGTGCCTATTCTGCTGCACCCACGTTCCCACCCTCTCCCTTTCCTGCAACTGTCAATCACACATCATGATTGAGCTGGGATGGCAGTCAGTCAGTCAGTCATCAGCAGTGAAAGTGAGGCCTCATTCCCTGCCTGTTCAACCCCTTTTTCATGCCCCCTTGCCTCCTCAAGTTTTTCCATTTTGCCTTCTCTGCCTCATTGCGGCCTCCGTGTCCCCCTGCCTCGCTTGAATCTTCAGAAGTTTGTATGTCCTTCTCTGTAACTCTCTGTAACTTTTTTTTATTCATAAACTGGGATATCCAAGTATTTTACGTGTAAAAAAGAGGGACTGGTATAATTTAAAATGTGTTTGATTTGGTTTAAAAGGGCTAAGCATTTGCTCTTGAAGTGGCTGATGAATAAACATGAGTACAGTGGAAGGCGGGAAGGGCCATGAGAAGGGGGTATCAGGGGCCAACGGGGCAGGCTTTCTTCCCAGCAGGGCAGCATCTCGTTTAATTGGAGCACTTGTGGCACCATTACCTCCTTTACTCAAACACGTTACTGATAACAAAAGAAAACAGCGCTAAGCCAGCTTTTGTTCCAAAGGAGAGGAGGAGAGAGGAGGTGTATTCCTCAACCAAACCAATGTGTGGGAATCATGAGGAATCCCGCCATAAAGTGCTTACAAACTCAAATAATGCTGCTATGAGGTAACATGAGGTAAACCATGTGAAAGTTACATTCAAGTTACAGTATACTCTCAGCAAAAAATAAACAAGGGATGTGAGAGCAGGTATGAAAAGGGATTGTGAATCTGTGGTTACAGAAAGGGCTTTTTGTTCTGCTGTGTGTTCTATATACTGTATTAAGGTTGACAAGTTTTAAAAAGCAAGGTCTTGGAAAAGTGATTAAATGTAATTGTGTGTTGAAAGCTAAAAGTTAAGTTAAAATTTAACTCAACTTGATTAACACAGAAAGATTCATTCACATAGAGGTCTATGTTAATATAACTAGCCCAATATAACTAACTAGAAAGTTTAGTTTTTTATTTATATACAGCTTCAGTGCAAAGTCATTTAATCAGACATTTTTGGTCAAATACATTTGGTAAAATTTTATCCAAAATTAATGGGAAATTAATGAGTTGAAATATGTGCTTATATCATTTTTGGCATTCTGTGTACTTTAACAGGTTGTAAAAAAACAATTGACTAATCAAAGCTTTACATCACATTCTGATAAAATAATTGTATCTCTCCATTTTCTGTTTTTGGGTGAAGGTCTTAGGGGAGTGCTATACAGTATGTATCCACAGTAATTTACTTACAAATAAATGGCATACTCAGTATTGTGCAACCGTGATCTTGCACTTTGAGCTGAACTGGTGACATGTTTGTTGTCAGTGACCACAGTGTCCCGCGAGAGCAATAAGGGTGTGACCTTTACCCTCAGTCTGACCTTATCCCCGAGGGCAAACACATGACAAAAAAATACACACACTCTCGACTTTTTTATTATGATTTTTTATCCTTATACTGTATATCTAATGCAACATTTACCAGGTAATATCCATAAATAAATCTATAACATTTACCTCATCACTAAAACTATTCATAATGGAGTGAAAAATAATAAACACCATTACTTAAATTACAGCAAACATCACATCTCTCTTAGTACCATAACTGACAAGACAATCCATTTACATTAGTGTAAAAGTTCCAGCAATTTTTTATTTTTTTTTGCATTTCATGAAAATATAAGTAACAAGCAAATTATGCAAAGAAAAATGCAAAGATGACTTAATTACAATAAACAGTCTATATACAAATGAAAGGAATCACAGAGTCAGAAGAAAAATTAAAGTGCTGCCAACTCATATGACAATGTGCCAACCTTAACAATACAACCGCAGCTATACAAATTATTGTAGAGGCGCAATTGGTTTTAGCAGTCTGAGCTGAAATAATGTCACATATTTAGAACAAAGTATGGCATCATTTTTGTTCATCAAACAGTCCAAGAATGTCCAGAATTTTGTGCAAATACTGTAGATTTAAGTTGTGTCAGTTCTGCTCCATGCTAAAATTTGACTCCACTCTGTAAAACAAAAAATACATTTATTATTATTTTTTAAAAAGTTAACAAAAGAAAGTACCACAAATAATCATCCTTACATATGACTAATTTTTTTAGTTAATGGGACGTGGCCTGCATGTTTTTGTATGTGATGGCACTGCTTTATTGCCCTTAAGACAGTTCTCTCCCTTAAATCCATTATTTCCTCTTTGTATTATTTTTATTTATAACAAACACCCATTGCTCGTATTCAAGGTGACTTTGAATATGTCCAGCCACCACTGTGTTTAGCCAAAACCCCTATCAACAAACAGGACACTTGAGCTCCATTTCGCCGAACACTAGTTTCAGATTCCCATACATTGTACAGTAAGTGACAGAAACCGTGTAATTATGAGTCTACATGTCCTCACTTAGGACATTAGTCGCTAACAAAAGAGACAATGAATCACATGGAGCCTTCGCTATTTAGGATCTGCTGCCACCAAGAGGATACATTGAGGCACAACAAGCTTTCAATATTATCTTCTGTTTGAGAATAGGTTGCAAAAGAGAAGTACTTAAAATTTATACTCAAGTAAAATATTGTCACTTCTAAATAAATATATTTCAAGTTGAAATAAAAGAGCCAAAGAAACAATATTCTTAAGTTATGAGTAAAATGTATTGAATGGAAACCTTACACAAAGATTTTAATGCCACACTGTTATGTTACCACTGCCCAAACCCTGCTCAAACCCATGACATTCTGACTGCAGAGTGTGTAACCCACTTTGCCACCAAGGTGAAAAAAATACTTGAGAATTTTAATTTAATTTACTAAAATAAATTAAAAATAAAGTAAAAATAAGTAGTAAAATTAAAAAAAAAATCTTAAAAAACTTTTTAAAAAAATTAGGAAAACATTTTTTTTTTGACTGTGTTGTCAAAGCAACAAAAAGTTAAAAAAGCAGTCATCTGGATTGGATTTTTCAAGTTGAAGACGTTTCGCCTCTTATCCAAGAAGAAAGCCTCTTGGAAAAGAGGCGAAACTTGAAAAATCTAACCCAGATGACTGCTTTTTAAACTTTTTGTTGCGATGCAATTACCCTGGACGAGTGAGAGTCTTCACAGACATATGTTGTCAAAGGAAATTAAAAGAAACTTACACATCCTTGTTCCGCATGTGGTTGTTGTACTGCAAGATTGGCGGGATGCTTTCTTCATCTTCTGGAACCTGTGGACCCAAAAGAGTCATAATCCGAAAAACAAATACCTATTAGGTGGTTAAGCAAACAAGGCTTTATATGCAAATACTGACTGTGGTATTACTCTTTATGTGGAGCTATGGTTCCTAAACATTTTTTCTAGACCCAAAGTGGTTTCTAGGACATTTTAGATGGTTTGGCAAAAAAAATAAAAAAATAAAAATAAAATAAATAAAATAAAATAAAAAATCTTTAGAAATTGGTGGGAGTTAAAAGCAATTATTAAAAGAATGGCTGGGAATTTGTAAATGAAAGTAAATAAACACACAAGAAAGTTATAAAATACCCCAAACACTAACAAAATAAAATACAATAAAAATATAACAGAAATATTGATGCTAAGCTTAAAATATGGCAGGGAATATGGCTAGATCAAAGTGAAGCATCTGATTTGAACAATGGTCTCTCACCTCCCAGTATGGCTCATCATCGAAACAGTTGTCATCGGCAGGATCTCCCCAGATGGGCAGACGTAGGATACACCCTGAGAAGTTTATAGTCATTATTATACACACAGCACTAAACTTCTCTAATGTTTGTTTATGTCAACAAGCTGCTCTTCAGCTGTTTACTTAGACAGTTGTTTGTCTCAAGGTTTTGGCTGTGAGATATTTACCGACAATTATCCCTCCTCCTATGCCAAAGCAGACTGCCACACACATGCCCGCAGCCTGATGCCCGCCCTGTTTGGTGGGAACCATGTCTTTGAACGCACCCTCAAAGTCAAAGGTGTTAACCAGCCTGAAACATAAAAGGAAAACTTAGTCGTTATATATGTTATAGTTTGACAACAACAACAGAGATAGAAGTATTCAAACTCTGTACTCAAGTACTGTTAGTTCAAAATAATATCACTTAAGTAGAAGAAAGAATATTGAACAATTATGACTTGAGTTAACGTAATTAATTATTGGATGCACAAATTATTTTTGAAAGACTTTTTGGGGGGATGTTGTTGCACATTAAAATCTACTACTACCACTATCACTATCACTACTACTATTCCAAACAGTTTGTAGATAAGATAATTACCACTGTTAATAATTTTGATTCATGAACACCAGTGGTGTGTTACATGAGCTTATTACAAAATTATTACACTTTAATGTAATTATAGCTCTGTTGTGTTCATAAATGTTAATCTAATGCTTTGTAAATAATCAATGAACTGTTCACTAATCCTTAACTAATACCTAATTCATAGTTTAAGTTGTGTGTGTTACCAAAAATTACTTGAGTAAGAATAACAGCTTCTCTTCTAACAGTTGCTCAGGTTAAAGGAAAAGCATGTTAAAAGAAAGTACATGAACTTAAAAAATAAATTACTTCAGTAAAAGTATTTAGTTACTGTCCATGTCTGATAAAGTTTATAGTCATTCAGATTTTGCTTACCCTTCGTGGCCATAAACAGGATCAGATGCTGCAGCTGCTGTGATGGCCCCTACAATTCCACCTATGAGTCCGGGCATGGCATGAAGGTTATGGATTCCACAGGTGTCTTGGATTTTAAGATGCTTCTCCATGAAAGGCTAAATAAAATGCATAATAAAAGGAAGAATGTGTTATTATCACTTAGAACAACAAAGTCAGTAATAGTGAGAGGAAGAGCACACACAGTGAGGTACACATAGCCCAGGGTGGAAATGATCCCACAACAGAATCCAACAATCAGAGAGCCATAGGGCATCAGCATAAACTCTGCTGCTGTTCCCACTGCCACGCCTCCGGCAAGGGTGGAATTCTGGATGTGAACCTGAAAAATGTGAACACTCGTTTAACTTTAATGATATTACGTTGAAGTATTTTAAAGCATTCTGTTTCTTTTATGTTTTACCATGTCTAATTTTCCATGCTTCTGGAAAAGGCTAGAGATGGCCACAGTTGTGAGTACAGTGGCGGCCAAAGCCAAATATGTGTTGATAACTGCTCTGTGTTGACCGTCTCCATGGTCAGTGATGGCTGAGTTGAAGCTGGGCCAGAACATCCACAGGAAAAGTGTACCTGAGACATATTTAAATTTATAGTAATATACTATAATATGATATGGATAATATACTTGGGTGAATAAAGCATACCGATCATAGCAAAGACGTCTGAGTGGTAGACAGAGCACTGCAGACGGCTGCTCTGGTCCAGGTTCGGTCGATAGAGCATCCACGAGATGGAAAGACCATAATAACCTCCAAAAGTGTGGATGACCATGGAGCCTCCAGCATCTCTGGCCTTCAAACAAAAACACATTGTAATAATACTACTGTGCAGTATGGGGACAATATACTACAAAATATTATTCATTTGTCAATTTATCATTTTCAGGAGCATTTAATTTAAAGTCTCTGTAGTTTAAATCCGTACTTTTTTACATTCTTGATAATATCCGAAGGCAGAAATCTAGATGCTCTTTTTTTAGTGGCCTTAAACTACCATAGTGGCCCTGTAAGGACATGCTGTTGTTCATTCAATCTTTTTTTCTTACAACAACCAGAGTTGACCAAAGTGCTGTACAACATTAAAAACAAGATAAAAATCAATAAACGCCATACAAATAGGTTGACAACTCATTACAACATTAGAATAGAGAAGTGTCACACTGCCACTAAGTGCCATAAGCCATTCTGAATAAGTAGGTTTAAGTTTGGCTTTAAACAGAGGAAGGTCAGTGATAGAGTGTAACTCAATAGGCAGAGAGGCATGTGTGTGTGTGTATGTGTGTGTTACTACGTTCTTAAGTAATAGGTGAAGGCTAGGCTAATTATGTTTAACTACAGTGCAGAATGAACTCACATGTATTAGACTGAGGATGATAAACTCTTCTACAGCAAAGAGCGTGATCCCAAAAAGAGTCAGCACCATGAGCTGGACAGGACTGACTTTACCCAGCACTGCTCCATAGGCTATCAAACATCCCGCCACACAAAAGTCTGCATTAATCAGACTGGAAAAGGAAAAACAAGTTATTTTGAGAACTAAATACAATGTAAATATACACTCTATCTACTATCACATCCTTCCTCTTTCATATATGTGGCTATTATTTCTGACTTGGCAGTGCCTCAGCGGTTTCATTTTACACTGGAACGAGTTTCTGTTTACTCTACAAGCTGTCTAACTAACATTCATACAGTCAATAAGTGGACTGTAATCGTCAGACTGGTTTCTCCACCTCCTTGTATTTTTGCCTTTGGAAAATATGCAGGTGGAAAGACTGTCCCATCAAACGCTTTTTTCCAAGTAGGAAGACAATACAGTGCCAGTGCTCTGACTATCCTTACTTAAGATTCTTGGTATAATATGAATGCACTGTTATTTGATAAGTTACACATGGTCTGTGCTTGTCAAGTTAAAATCTGCTATACAAATACTGATTGAAAAACTGCAAACACTTACTTCTCTACTCCGATTTTGATCTTGCCATCCGTGTAGTCCAGGGAGTGAAACCATCCTTGCATTAAGAGTGCCCATTGGAGCCCGAACGCTGCGATGAGGAAATTGAAACCCACGGCACCGAAGCTGTAGCGCTTCAGAAACGTCATCAAGAAACCAAAGCCAACAAAGATCATCACATGGACGTCCTGGAAACCTGAAGGGAAAAAAAACAAAAAAACAGTGATGCATCTGATTAAATATTATACTGTAATGAGGAAACCTTATGTGCAAGTTCTAGGTTATCTTTCACATCATTTTGCCGGAAGGGAGAAAAAAATTAGGGTATAGAGTATCTCAAGGACATTATGTATTTATTGCTACCCGCAGGTGCTACTGATATGTTATGATGATACAGGCTAATACCAAAATATATAGAGGAACTAAAATATTGTTAACACTTGGAGACAGACAATAATACACAGTTTTTAACAAATAAAATGTCTCTGGGTGGAGTCTGCATGTCCTCCCCATGTTCTCACCAGGTACTCCTCCCAGTGCTCAAAGACATGCATGTGTCAGGAGAACTGGTGACGTGAAATTGCCTGTAGTGAATGAATGTGAGAGTGTTGGAATGGTTGTGTATGTCTCGGTGTCAACCCTGCGACTAAATGGCCACTGTCCAGGGTGTACCCCTCCTACGGCCCATAGTTAGTCACTGGCATAGGCTACAGTACCCGCGACTTCTAACAGGAATAAGTGGAAGAAGGTGAATGGATGAATTAATGAATAAACTATTTGTAGACACTGGTAGGATTTTGCACTGATTTACATGAATGTACAACTCAATTCATTTAATGCTTGTATATGGTGAATTAATTGGTTACTTATTGTTAACTTAATACTTAATGATTTATAATATGTACATTATTACGCATTACCAAAATGCTCAATACTACTCAAATAAATGGCAATATAAAAAACTTTTACCAACTTTTTCGTAATTCATAAAAGCTACCAAATGCTCCACTGTAAGGCACATGCTATTATGCAACACACTGCACTATAATTATTAAGTTCGTCCCACCATATGTTAGGACAATAGGCACAGACATTCCTGCCCATTGTACTGTAGGGCTAAAAGGCCGAGTAACTTTAGAAGAAGCTCACACACAGCGCTCCACAGACAACGAGCTGTGTCAGGACCAACATTTATCACTGGACACCCAACACCATAACTGAGATGGCTTCTTGATAGCACTGTCACTGACACCACAAGACGTGCACACTACAGTACATAACCGCACCCATGCCACACATTTACGCACAATGTATTGATTTTTTGGGGCAGATGCACAATATTGTAACTGATTTGGGGGTTATAGAATTATTGTTGTAGGTAATTTAGTAAGGCTATAGAATAGATGGAGTGGAAGTGGAAATGATGCATGAAGTAAATCAAATCCCAAAGGAAAGATGCACCTGAGAGTATGAGATCTTTGTCAGCAACTCATGCTACTTGTTAAGTAATTATTGAAATGATACAATACAAGATACAATGAATTATGTGGATAAAGAGATTGCAAAGTGTAAAAAGTGCATATAATAAATGTATAATATGTATGTATAATAATATATAAATGTAATAGAGATTTGAATAAGAAACTTACTTGGATATCTGAAGTAGAAGTCATTCTCAATATCACTCGATATATTATGGGATTTCCTGTACTCTATCCAGTGCGGATCTGACTCTTCATCATAACGGATAAAAACACCAAAAAGAATGATCATTGCTATTTGCCACACAAAGCAAACGGCTGGAAGACTAATACGCACATTAGTATTTTTGGGACGGTCACACAGTTCCCTAAAGCTCTGAACGCAACCCATTTTTCACTGTTTTTTCTTTTTCCTAGATATCAATTTACAAACTATTTGCGAAAGCAGACCCTATTGTTGTCTTTAAAATCCCAGATAATCCTGAGCACAAGTGAGGATGAGCTTAAAGTGAAGGTTGCTTTATTATGTTGACACTCCCCAAGAAGACACACCCCCGTGACAGTTATTTCATGATGAGCTGATTCTCTTGTCAGTTTGCCTCCTTGGGTGACAAAAGTATTTAAAAAAGTATTTAAAATGTCTAATATATTTTAATGCAATGGTTGCTTTTAATAATCAAAATGTGTTTTTGCTGATACCTACTACAATACAAAAAAGCTAAATACTCCAGCTATAAAATTCAAAAACATAAATGGCACCTCCCCTAACACAAACATTGCATGTCTAACTAACCCTGTGTTTTTTCATGGAAAACATAATTCCATTGTAAACATACTGAACAACCCTTAAGCACTACTTATGACTATGATCTTTCCTTTTTTCAGAATTGACTGTGAAGATTGACAATGTGCCTTGTATCACATGACACTGGGATGTCATTCATGTGCCACTCCTCTCCGTTAGCCCAAGGCGACAAATGGATTGAAAACACAGGTGAATGCACGATGTCCGCACACAGTGTAAGCAGTGAAGCTCCTTACCTGTGTCCTGCCCCGCAACTCCCCCATGTCCTTAAGAGCAGGGCCTTACCTGTACAAAATGTGACAACAACACAAAACACATGTGGTAAGCCCATAGCATGACATTTAAAGATTAACAAAAATACTCTAGAATTGTGAATAATGTATGCTATTACAATGTAAGTAAATGCACAGGTGGAAAGTAACTAGATAACAGCAATTAAGCACATCTTTTGAAGAAAATGTAGTAGTTTGACCCTATTTTGGGGACAGTAGTATTAGAATTAGTGGCAATAGCAGTAGTAGTTGTAGCAGCAGTGGCAGTAGAGTATTTTACTTTGCCGCAATTTCAAAAATCTTTACTTGAGTACAGATTTTGAGAACGTCTTCCACCTCTAAATGTAACAATATACCTAAGTGAGCCCTGTAATAGTATTGACACTATGTACAACACATGAATCATATTTGTAGCCACCATACACTGAATATTCATAAGTCTGTAGGTAAGGTGACTTTCTATACCCACCTTCAAACTTCCCTTGTTCCTGAAAACCTATACCCTCACTTACTTATGTTAAAGGTGACACCAAAAGTTATGTAATCAACACATAGCTGATAGCAAAAGTGACAAAAAAATAACATGCAAAATAGAAGAATTACTTTAGGAAACTCACAAAGAGTTGACATACTATGTAAAATGTAAATAATAGAATGCTGTTGAAATATTAAGTTACAATACAACACATCTCAAAAAAAGTTTGGACATGGCAACAAAAGGGGAAATTAGTAAAGTGATTCTCAAAAAAATAAAAAACTACTGAAAGTGGCCCTGAGGTCCCCAAAAATGTTTTTGTCCACTGGAAAATTAAAAGCAGAGGTAGGTAGATTTTTTTTTCTTTTATTAAAAAGAAACCCACCCTGCAAATTGAAAATACAGTATACACAAAAAATTAAAGTAAAAGTCTATATTAAAAAGGAGCATCATCAAAATTGTTTTTCTGGACAAAAACAAAGTTAATTGGCAACATTTCATTAAGACTTGGAAGCATTTTAAATTAGGCAAGAGAGAAACTTTTTTTTGACCTGAGTTTCAACACCTGATACGTTGTTTATGTTCTACTGGGAAAAATATGTTTTATAAAATGTGTCAATTAATATGTTATGTTTTTAATAACATTTTACACAGTGTTCTAACTTTTTTGGAACAGTACATGGGCATTATTGGACTACACCAAAGACTTATAAAGTCAGTAGAAGAATACAAGGTTTGTTTGTGAGTGCAGCAGGTGGACATAAAAGCATTTTTTACTGGGTCGATGATTCCCAATAGGGAGCTTCATTAATAAGCGAACAGATATCTGTACTCATCGCTGCCTTGGTCACGTCAGTCTGGCAGATAATGTGCCATTCAGCTGTGATATTGTTTGAGACAAGTGCCCTGCCTTTTATGCAATAACAACTATGTAATCATTGTAATTCTTGATACTTTACCTTGGCAAAGTAACATAGACAGTGCCATTTTTCTAGATTAGTTTAGGGTCAAGACAATTGCGCTATCAGCTATCTGCCAACATGTTAGGAAACCGAGCACTTGGAAAAATAAACATGCCTACCTGATATGCTTAGTCATCCTACAGTTTTACTTAATAACGATTGTCAATAGTCGTCAAGGCTACTTGAATAATGTGTGTATATTGATATTTAATAGCTTTTGTTAGCTACCACAGATTGTGGCCAGCACACTCACTTTAGAGAAGCAGACAAGAGCAGCACCACAGAGACTAAATTATATAAATAAGGCCAATGAAAATGTATGTTAAACACTTGTTTTTTAGGTAACATTTAAGAATAACTTACGCTCTAGAGTATTAGTATTGGTAATGCATTAGTAACTGATTAATTTATTATTTACAAAGCTTTTTTATTTATGTGTAACTCTTGAGTAATAAGCTAATTAATGTAACATAAATATCAATGTTCAATTCTATATCTATAAACTGTTTAGTCAGTAAAATATTATTAACTACATATTTATTAATGCCATTACTGCTTATTAGTAGTGAGTTATTTTAAAGTGTTACCCAGTAAGGTGATTAAAACATCCTTCTCTGTAACACACTTTTGCAGTCATAGCAGTTTTTGAAAGCATTGTTATATGTGACAAAAGTGTGTTCACTGGCCACCTTTGCAGCTATACACAGTACAAATACCATAGTCTGCTTCTCCAAACTAGGTGGACACTGATGATTACATACTGTTGGTAATATGTTATCGATCTTGGACTATCATGGACCCCCTTTCACCCTATTTACTGGCTATTAACTGTTAAGTAAAATGTTCTTTGGTTATAAACACTATTTGCCAAGTCCCATGGCACGTTACAGGAAATCCCCCACAGCTTAAACACTTAACTGTTTTGAATGCTGCCACAGAGTAAATATTTAAACCACACTGACTTAAAACATACAGGTGAGGAACTGTTTACAGTAACACCATGTTTACCATAATAACTTTGCATTTCATTAAGTAAACTAAGCATGAATGGGAGGGCCTCCAGTAAATCCATTGGGCTCATATGGATTATAATAATTTGCAGTACTGTAAAAAAAATGACATGTGGACTAAAAAAAATTAATATTCTTTTTAAGTTTGGATGGAAAAGCAAAAAAGCTGATCTCCAGTAGTGTAATTTTCTTCAAATGAATAAAGATACAACCTCAAGACTTCCATTCCCTTTCACAACGCATATGCAGGAATCCTGAAGTTAATTTCATAACTTCATTTCACTTTTTGAAGACTTTCTGAAGACCTTCTCAGAATATTTTAAGCTCATGATTTTAACCTCATCACCACTTCAAGCTATAATTAGCAACACACCTTTAACTTAATAATGTTGTTTGCAAGCCATGTAACCTTTGCGTCTCTAGCAGGACAGTATGCAACGTCAGGTAAGCCTTGCACATCTGCATATCATTGTTTTTTTATAGCCGTGGGGAGGGGGGGGGGATTAATACATTAATGCTTAATTTTTGTCTTTGGACAAAGCAACACCAACAAAATTTACTCTTCAATCTATAATCTATGTTTTGACATTCAATATGTAAATGTTGGAGACACAAAAGACCATAATATAGCAATAGAATAACTTTTTTGTCATATAAATTTTGTAATAATGATAAATTTGTGATACATTGTGCAGCCATAGTCAATAGTAGACGGTAGTAGTAGTAGTCATGTAATTCAGAACAATACAAATGCTATGAATTCATCAAATGCTCTATAAGCTGCAGCTCCAAACTGGCAAACTCTTCCTCTGCAAGAAGATACTTGTCAATAATTTCTATGACATCTTTTTCAGTTACATTCTCATAGTCTGTCTTGTTCTTAAATGGCAAATGTCCTGCCAGCTCACAAAGGGCAACATTAAAAGCTGACTCTTCTTTGGCGCCAAAGCAGGACTTTCTTGGCCACACGATGATGCGAACACCTTTCCTTGAAGTGCTTTCTTTCCCACTGGGTATGTAATCACAGGGCGGACATCCTCTAGTGAGGAACAAATTATGGGCTATATTACGCGCTACAAGAAAGTCAGTCACTTTACAGATGCTTTCAGCCACTTCTTCCACTGACTTTGTTTCTGTATAAAACAAAAAGCCAGCATGGTAGTTAATTAGGCGATAAAAGACTTTTGCAGGAACTAACGGCTTGACTGCAATGGCTTCCACTGCCAGTCTGTGGTTAAGGTAATATCCATGTAGGTGGAGGTGATTGACAGAAGCAAATGCTCCGAGACTGTTAAAACCAACTCGAAATCCAGGATTGGAGCTGAGCAGAACAATCTCTATGCCCACCTGAATTGCAAACTTAGTGAGGACTTGTGGATAACACTGTAAAGGATCAGGAACAAAGAGGCAGTGGCCAAACTCTAGTGGGCTAACATTGACTAACATTATCATTTTGCTTGGGGAATTTAAATGTTTGTTCAAAGCAGCACCTGATTCTCTACACTTTGTCATCTCACATATAATTTCCTCCGGGTTGATTTTGTTGAAATTAAACTGCTTAGGATTGAACTCCTGTTGAATACTCAGAATCTCTTGAGGTTTTCGCCGCTCTACACCTCTTTGTATATTGAGCTGGGCCACATAACCATAGCGGCCAGGCAGGATGCGTGTTTGCAGGTCACCGAGCTGGTAGCGAAACAGGCCCTTATCCATCCTTTCTTTCCAGCCATCTTGAAGGACAGTGTCAAATGGTGTTGGTTTCTGTGTAGGGTTGTCACTGCTTCGGTGCACATGGGTGAGGAAGTCATTGTGGCTGTAGACAAACTGGAGTGCCATGTTCTGCACTGGACCTGTTGTGAAACAAAGCAAAAGGGCTTTATTTTGACAATAAGACAAACAGCAAAGAAGTGGAAATTTGCTGAATCATTAAGTCACATGAGAACCTGGATTTTCTGGAATACAAATCCGTAGGTTCAGAAAGGCTGTGTTTATGTCAAAGCTGTACCACAGTTTTAACACCAGAGAGAAAATATTATTAGAAAACATAAAACTTTTCTAATTTTTAACAAATCATTTCACTGAGTGGAATTAAAGTGTACATTTAGTTTTAAAGATCCAGGCAGTTATTTATAAAATTGAAAAAAAAATAAAAAATAATAATAATTATAATAATTGCTATTCCATGATAGAACATGTACAACGTAAGTGTAACTTTCGGGGCCGGCTCTAGGCTTTTTCTTTGTGACCCACCAAATGACACACACATATATAGACAGTATATAATATAGTAAAGATAAGACATGAAATAAAGATCAGAAATGAATTAATCACAAATCGTTAATTTTATTTGAACAAGGTCTACTGTAGCAAATAAACCAATAAATAAATATTTTGAAGAAAATATTGGAATACATAATGGAGTGCAAACTAATGAATAAACCACAATCAAAAACAAAACCTTACCTTTATCCTGTGCTCTTTTTTCCATCTCAAATTTCCATTTCTCAAAAACATTTTCCACCCTTCAGCACCACTCCTAAATTTTAATTTAGGGCCCATTTGAATCTTTAATATTACATGTACTTAATATTATAAATTGCAAATCAATATGACCTTTACAAATGCAACTAGTGATTGAAAATGAAAACGGTGTGCATCTAAATTGAATTCAACACAGTCAGGACCTTTTAGATCATGAGGCCCCCCTAGTGGTTGTGGTCCTGAACAACCGCAATTTGGAGATGCAACGTTCATGAACAATCCAAATCTTTTGAACTGCTCTTCAAAAACAACAATAGCTGAAGTATTTAATTTAAGCTCTCTCGAAACCAAGTCACTCGGGTATACATTTTTCCGGGCACCTTTAAGTAAATTTTGTGTAAAGTTTTCTTCAGCAATACTACATTATATATAGTGTTATAAATGTCTAACAATCAGAATACACAAAGGAGAATTGCGCTCATATGCATATGGACTTATAGAATTAAGACTTAATAAAAATAAAAAAGACAAAATAAAAATATTCACCACTCCTCCTGAAGATGGGTCTTCTATCCCTCCTAGCCCCCTTGGGTTTCCGTCTGTGGATGTCGTTATCTTCGACTGGAAGCCGTGACTAAACACTAAACTAAACGCTCACATTTTAAACAAACTCCTTGTTATCTTATGAACGACATTGTCACCATAAAAATGACCACATCTTTAGATACAAAAAGAAAGAACTTAAACTATACATAAAATACCGGCTACTGCCAAACACGGTCAACGTGTGCTTCTCCGGTCATTCATTGTTGTATATCCGGGTAGTGATTTTCAGAATAAAACTGCGGGTTATGTTTAAATTATACAATTTCAATATAAAAGAGTGAAATATCAATAGTCTTTATACCCACAGCTTAAATAATCTTAAAATGCAAGAAGAAAAAACATACGCTTTATCATTCAGCATTTTATTATTTTATTTGAATATATTACTTATAACTTTTAACAGATTGTTGCTTTTTTTGTTTGTTTGTTTGTTTTTGTTTTTTTCTATCAAATGTAGACTGAACCATTGGGCTATATTAAAGAATGAGCAGCTGTCCCATGGATCCAGGGGCTGTCCAATCGGGCGTCATGGTTATTTCTGTCACTGCGTGCCTTTGGTGATAAAACAGGTGGAGATTCGCAGACACACGTATCGGTGCCACACAAAGTCGGAGTGATCGCCACAAACCGCGCGCCTTCAGTTGTTTTGGTCTGTTTTTATTTTATTTTACCTCTGTTATATTGACTTTAACCGTCAAGAAAAAACTGGAAAAGTGGAAAAATAATGGATGCAAAGGACAATAAAGTAAGTAGGCTACACTTTTCTCCTTCACTAAAATTGACTTAAATATAAAATATGGTATTTTTTCATATGTTTAATATTACTAGGTTTAGCCAAAGTAGAACTAAAGGCTATTTGGTGTGCCATGCCTGGAAGTATTTTTAACACAAGAGTTTCTGTTACAACACACTCACCCCTTGCTTAAAAGATAGCCTGGAAATGATTGGTCAGAGACATAAATTAAAGTCTTCGTTTAAGTATTTCTGTTTTATCCGTTGTATTATGCGCTTGGTGAATGTACTTTACTTGTTTTTGTCTGTTTTTTTAATAGACTGGAAAGAAAGCTGATGGTCCCTTGCCAAATAAAACCGTGACATCAGAGGGTAATACAAAGGATTCACAGTCACCTTCCAAATCCTCAGCCCAAGGTATGTCACCATCAACTCATTCTGGTTCTATTTTAGACATTTAGAAGTACAGAGAATAATTCCTATGATCCACATGGATAATATGGGTCATTCCAGGAGTGGCAGGTGATTTAAAGGTCAAAAAACAATATTGTCAAATCATAACTTTACATTAAGTTAAAAGAACAGATGTCAGTACCTGTAAACTCTGTAAAATCCGATACAACCATTATTTGAAATTTAAGTAAAAGAGTTGCAAATTATGTTTGTGTAGGCTTTTTCACAAACTATTCTGTGAGTCATTGTATGCAAATTATGTTACACCTTATATTATATCTATTATTATATTTCATACTATATCATATTTACTCTCAGGCCCTTCTTATTCTTAAAAAAAAAAATCCCACTTTTCTTCATAGAACCTTTTAAGGTCACTTATCCTATTTAAAAATCTCCCACAATGCCTCTGTGCAAACATGGGGAAATAGTGGATCTGGTGGTGATTTTTATATGTGTATTTATTAGCCACTGAACGACAAGGTTACAGAGGATTTAACAGGATTTCACATTTCTGTATTCCAATGGCAGTAGAATGAAAATAAGTGCTTTTAATAAATGCCTAAAAAAGGCTCCAGAGGGACGTTTTTTTTGTCTAAACACAAATCACACTCAAATCAATGTTGAAGCTGAATTTCCCCCCATAAAAATCATTTATCCCAATGTAATAACAAAAAGCAAAAACAAAAAGTACAATTGAAAATCCTTCAGGAGAGCCTGAGGGTTTAAAATAAATGTGAAAACTGTAAAAAGTCATGTAGACTGACATGTCGCACTGAAGTTGAAAAGATTGGAAAAATCTAAAAGACACAACACAGAATAGAAACTTTGGTCTGCTTATTATGGTAGCTGTTTGGGACCAATTACATGCACAATGATATCTGTATCACGACATTATTTCTCTAACCAGAAGAGCCATTTATCAACAGAAAATAACCAATGCTTAATTCACAAAATTGCAGACATACTGGTATCATTATCTACTATTATCAGGTTGGTACATTTTGGGGGGAGTGTTTAAAGATTATATTTTTAAATGCTTTCATTATGTTTTTGCAGCAGTTTTATTTACACCCTTGACTTATTTGAATCATAAAGAATTTTTTTTAGGTCGCATTGGTGGGACTTGATACAGTTCTGTTCCTCTACAGTACAGGACAAAATGTGTGTAAATGTCTGTTAAACATGTGGAGATGATCTACATAGACTAACAAAACACATCAAAAGTTTCAGACATACAATCTGATTTACTAGTAATTACAAATATCTATTATTATTAGATTAATTTATATGCAGTTATCCTTTGTTAACAATCCTGCATTTCTTTCCAGGCCAATCTGCAAGCAACCAACCTGGCTCTGGTACAAATCAGGAAAATGTTATAAAGCCATCACTCCAGATATTATTTAACACATTCACTGTGAAAAATGGCGAAGACATTAAAATAGAGATTCCTGCAGTCGGACAGCCCGCACCAAAGATTGAATGGAGAAAGGGTGACCAGGCAGTCAAGGAAACATCAAGGCTCATGATTGTAAACAAGCCCACAATGACACTTCTTCATATAAGACATGCAGCCAGAGAACACTCTGGTCAGTACTCAATAGAAGTCAGTAACAGTGCTGGAAAGTATGTCGGAGGAATCAGTCTAGTTGTTCTGGAAAAGCCTGATCCTCCTATTGGACCAGTGAAGATTGATGAAGTTAGTTCAGACTTTATTGTCATCTCATGGGGACCACCTGAATACACAGGAGGATGCCAGCTAGATAACTATGTGGTTGAAAAGCGTGAAACTTCAAGTACAGATTGGCAAACCGTGTCTGCTACAACAGTTCGAACCACAATCAAAGTCACCAAGCTAAAAACGGGTAGTGAATACCAGTTCCGCATTTTTGCTGAAAATAGATATGGAAAGAGTACTGCAATTACCTCTCCAATTGTAATGGCGCAGTTTCCTTTCAGTGTGCCCTCTGCGCCTGGCACCCCATATGCATCCACTGTGACTAAGTACAACATGGTGGTTGAATGGGAGCCACCAGCCAAAGATGGCGGCAGCCCGGTCACTGGCTATCACATCGAGCGCAAGGAAAGGAATAGCATTTTATGGACTAAACTTAACAAGCTTATCCTAACTGACACTCGCTTTAAAGCGACTGGACTGGAGGAAGGCATTGAGTATGAATTCAGAGTGTATGCGGAGAATATTGCTGGACTGAGCCCTCCTAGCAAAGTATCTGAAAGTTTTGTCGCAAGAGACCGATGTGATCCACCTGGCAAACCCGAAGCGGTTGTCGTTACAAGAGAGCACATAACACTCAAGTGGGCAAAACCTAATTATGATGGAGGAAGCACTATTACCGGCTATGTTGTTGAAAAGAAGGAGCTTCCAGATGGGAGATGGATGAAGGCAAACTTTACCAACGTTACTGAAACTGAGTTCACAATCACAGAGCTTACAGGAGGGCAAAGTTATCAGTTTCGAGTAACCGCTAAGAATGCTGCTGGAGTTTGGAGCGCGCCTTCAGAGAGCATCACCATAATGGCTCAGGATGTGATCGAAGCACCCACAGCTGTCATAGACCCTAAATTCAAAACTACTGCTGTTGTTCCAGCTGGTGAGACATTAACCATTGAAGCTGATTACTTTGGCAAGCCGCTCCCTGAAGTAGCATGGCTGAAAGAGGGCAAGGAAATTGACAAAGGCACAACAAGAACGGAGGTGAAAACTACACTAACGCATACAAGTCTGACTGTGAGAGATTGTACGCGAGTGGATGGGGGGCACTTTATGTTGAATCTTAGTAACATTGGAGGCACAACAACTGTCCCTGTAAATGTGAAAGTGTTGGACAAACCAGGTCCTCCAGATGGCTCTATAAAAGTCAAGGTTATTAGCGCAGAGAAGTGTAATCTGCACTGGAATCCACCAACAAACGACGGCGGCGCGACTATTACCCACTACATCATTGAGAAAAGAGAGACGAGCCGTGTGACGTGGACAGGAGTTGAATCTCAAGTAGAAGCGGTCAGTTACAAAGTAAACAAGCTTGTGGCTGGTAAAGAATATATTTTCAGAATTGCTGCAGTGAATAAATATGGTGTTGGTGACTTCCTAGAAACAGAACCGTTTATTGCACAAAACCCATTCACCACACCTAGTGCTCCCTCTACCCCTACAGCCAGCGCCGTGACTGGCGACTGTGTTGTGCTTACATGGGAAAGACCACAGAGCGATGGAGGTTCAGAAATTGATGGCTACATCCTTGAGAAATGTGACAAAGATGGGGTCAGGTGGACAAAATGCAACAAAAGACGACTTAATGACTTGCGATTTCGTTGCACTGGACTCACAGAGGGTCACTACTACCAGTTCAGAGTGTGTGCAGAGAATGCAGCTGGTGTGGGTACACCCAGTGAGCCCAGTGACTATATAAAAGTATGTGAAGCGACGTACCCCCCTGGACCTCCAACCAATCTCAGAACCACGGGCCATTCTAGAAGTACTGTTTCTCTAACCTGGTCAAAGCCTATTTACGATGGTGGATCAGCCATTAGTGGGTTTATAGTTGAAGTGAAAGAGGCAGCAGAAGACGAGTGGATTGTATGTACGCCAAGCACAGGTGTAGATGACACAAACTACACAGTGAGGAGACTAAGAGAGAATGCAGAGTACAATTTCCGAGTGTGTGCTGTCAATGCAGCCGGTGCAGGGGAGTATGCAGATGTCCCTGAACCTGTGGTGGCAGCTGAAAAACTGGAACCACCAGAGATCGAGTTAGACCCTCTTTTGAGGAAAATTGTGAGTGTCCGGTCTTGTTCTACATTACGTCTTTGTGTTAACATCAAGGGAAACCCAGAGCCTGAGGTAAAATGGTCCAAAGAAGGCGGTTCACTGAGTGAGCGTGCTCAGATTGAAGTAACCCCTACCTACACTGAGCTAATGATTGAGAATGTCAACAGAAACAACACTGGAAAGTATGTGTTGATGGCCGAGAACTGCGCTGGCTCCAAATCAGCGTTCATCAATGTCAGAATACTTGACTCCCCCAGTGCACCGACACAGCTGCAGGTCAAGGATGTAAAAAGAGATTCTGTGTCCATCTCCTGGGAGCCACCTCTCATAGATGGAGGTTCAAAGGTCACTCACTATATAGTCGAGAAGAGAGAGGAGGCTAGAAAGGCTTTTGCAAGTGTGTGTAGCAATTGTGTTAGAAACTCGTACAAGATTGACAACCTCCAGGAAGGATGTTTCTATTATTTCCGTGTTCTAGCTGTAAATGAGTTTGGAGCTGGGGTGCCCGCAGAGACCGCTGAAGCTGTTAAGGCAGCTGAAGTTCCTCTGTCCCCTGGGAAAATCATACTTATGGATGTTACTGCCACTAGTGCCAGACTGTCATGGGAAAAACCTGACCATGACGGAGGAAGCAAAATCACTTCTTATATTGTAGAAATGCAAACTGAGGATGAGGACACATGGACGACATGCTCAGAAAGTAGGGCGCTAGAAGTTACCATTGATGGATTGATGAAGGGAAAAGAGTACTTTTTCAGAGTGAGTTCTGTAAATGAGAAGGGAATAAGTGAACCGAAGTTATTGCTCACTCCGGTCACTGTAAAGGACAACAGTGCAAAACCAGTTATAAATTTGCTAAGTAACTCATTCAGTGTAAAAGCAGGAAATGATTTGAAGATTGATGTCCCGTTCAGAGGTGTCCCGCAACCAACAGTTCAGTGGAAAAAAGATGGTGTCGTCCTGAAAGAGACCGGCAGGGTAAATGTGCAGACAACTGACGAATCATCTCAGATCACCATCAAAGATGCAACAAAGTTAGATGTTGGATCTTATGAAATTATTGTGAGTAACCCAGTCGGCACTTCATCTGTTGAAATATTAGTCAATGTTTTTGAAAGACCCGGACCACCATGTGACCTTAACATAGATGAAGCAAGTGTCGACTTTGTGTCTTTATCGTGGCAACCCCCAACTTATACTGGTGGGTGCCAAATCAGCAATTATGTTGTTGAAAAGAGAGATACAGGAAGCACTTTTTGGCAAAGTGTGTCTGCTACTGTTGCAAGAACATCAATTAAGATTTCCCGCCTCACTCAGGGCACCGAATATCAGTTTCGAGTTGCCGCAGAGAACCGCTATGGCAAAAGTTCATATGTTGAGTCTGACCCAGTTGTGGCACAGTATCCTTTCAATCCACCCAGTCCACCAATTGACCTACATGTTATTAGTGCCTCAAAGTCTGCTATTGTGATTGCATGGAGCAAGCCAGAAACTGATGGCGGAGATCCTATTACTGGATATCATATTGAGTGCAAAGATCAAAGTAGCATTCTATGGACAAAGTTAAACAGAAATCTAGTCACTGAAAATCAATTTAAAGTGACAAGTGTTGAACAAGGTCTTGTATATGAATTCCGGGTGTCTGCTGAGAATATGGCTGGAGTTGGACCATTTAGTAAACCATCTGACGCTGTCACTGCAAGGGACCAGTGTGAACCCCCTCGTAACCTCACGATCACTAATATAACCAATGATTCAGTTTCTCTCTCGTGGGACAAGCCAGAATATGATGGAGGGGCTAAAATTACTGGATACATCGTAGAGCGGAAACAGCTTCCAGACAGTTGCTGGCTTAAGTGTAACTTTACCAACCTGCTGGACACCTTCCTGGAAGTGACCGGGCTCACAGAAGGGGAACAATATGATTTTAGGGTCATTGCAAGGAATGCTGCAGAACTCTTCAGCGCTCCCTCAGAAAACACTGGACCTATTACTGTACAGCATGATGTAGAGCCACCTAAAATTGTCATGGATGATAAATTTAGACAAGTGGTGGTTGTCAAATCAGGGGAGCTCCTAAAAATAGACGCTGATATCTCCGGACGCCCCAACCCCACAGTGACTTGGCTAAAAAATAGCAGAATCATAGGAGCTAAAGGAAGACTTGAGATAAATATAACCAAGATGCATACCTCTCTACTTATCAGAGAATGTGTAAGGAAAGACTCTGGGCAGTATACACTGACACTACAAAATGCTGGAAGTTCTATATCAAGGACAATCACATGCAAAGTTCTAGATCGACCAGGCCCACCTTCTGGACCTCTGAAAGTTTCCGGACTTGCAGCAGAAAAATGCACTCTGTCATGGGAACCACCTATGGAGGATGGGGGAGCTGAAATCACGCACTACATAGTTGAGAAGTGTGAAACTAGCCGCGTATCATGGACCCTTGTGTACAATGACATGATGGCGACTACCTGCAAGGTGACGAAGCTGGTGAAAGGAAATGAGTACTTGTTTAGAGTTAAAGCAGTGAATAAATACGGTGAAGGTGAGACACTGGAAAGCGAGCCAGTAAAAGCCGCAGATCCTTATATTGTTCCGTCCGCTCCCACAGATGTTGAAGTCACAAGTGCAACTGCTGATTCTATGACAGTCTGCTGGAAGAGACCCGAGTCGGATGGCGGTAGTCGTATTAGCGGTTACATCATTGAGAAGAGGGAGAAGCAGGGCATCCGGTGGGTGCGTGTGAACAAAAAGCCTGTTTATGATCTTCGAGTCAAAGCTACCTGTCTGCATGAAGGGTGCGAGTATGAATTTAGAGTTTTTGCTGAGAATGCCGCTGGTGTAAGTGAACCGAGTGCTCCAAGTCCGTTAACTATGGCAGAGGATCCTATGTTTCTACCCTCTCCACCTGCAAAACCCAACATTGTCGATTCAACTAAGTCCTCTGTTACTCTGTCATGGAACAAACCTCTCTTTGATGGTGGCGCTGCAGTCACTGGCTACAGAGTTGAATATAGGAAATCATCTGAAGAAGATTGGACTGTTGGAGTTTACAACACTGAGAAAACTGAGTTTACTGTAACCGGACTGACCAGTAGTGCAGAGTATGTCTTTACTGTCAAGTCCATAAACAAGATTGGTGTTAGCGAGCCCAGTCCAGAAACAGACCCTCAAGTCACTTTGGAGAGAGAGGAGGAACCCAAATTTGACGTCACCCCTGAAATGCGCAAAACTCTGCTTGTTAAAGATGGTGGATCCTTCACGTTGGCTGTGCCGTATACTGGCAAGCCTACTCCCAGTGTATCATGGGAAAAGGCAGACGTGGATCTAAGAGTGCGAGGATTGATCAACATCACAAGTTCAATAACATCTCTCACTGTCGAACAAGCCACACGAGACGATTCTGGCAAATACATCGTCAAACTGCAAAACCCTGCTGGAAGTGCCTCACTGACCTTGAGTGTGAGAGTTCTGGATTCACCCGGACCCCCAACTCGTATAGCAGTAAAGGATGTGACCAAGTCTTCCGCCACTGTCACATGGGACATCCCAGAGAATGAGGGAGGGGCACCGGTTAAGAATTACCTCGTAGACATAAGGGATATCAGCAGAATGGGATGGACGAGGCTCACTGACAAATGCCACAGGCTGTCATACAGGGTGTCAGACCTGGAGGAGGGAGGAATCTACTTCTTCAGAGTTACTGGGGAAAACGAGTATGGGATTGGGGTCCCAGCAGAGACCAAGGAAGGAACAAAATTGACAGGTATAACATTAAAGTATGCACACATTAATGTAATCCTTCCTCAGTGAAATGTTGTCTGAGGTACTTTGAGAACATTTAATTCTGATTTATATTCTTTTCTTTTTCAGATCCTACAGACTGGGACACAAATCCAGGAGCATAGCTTATTTAGTGCACACATTCATTATTACAGAACAGCTTATGTCCATTTTTCATAGTTTTGTATAATTACTATAGTAGGCTGTATTGAGCGTGGATTTAATACCATCAAGAATGTCATTTTGTAGACAAATGTATTTTATGTTTTAATACATTTAGTGTAATTGTAAAACCTATTCTGTTTACCACCTGTTACAAACCCTTAATAAAAAAAAACTAAAATAAAAAAAAACATTGTTATTAGGGTGCTGTGCTGTATATTCCAAAGAATAAAGGTCTATTACTAATTTCTAATGTATCGATTTCTAGGCACAGCTACATTAAAGGAAAAAAGACAATGTACTGTGTATTATTAAGGGACTTAATTTAAAGTATTGCAGTATTGCTATTACTAGTTTTGTAGTTTAATAGTAGTTTATGAAGTGTTTTATAAGTTACAATGTAGCCTCGATACTATGGCAAATTAAAGAACTGTACAAAAATACGTATAGCTGCAATGTTTTTTTTTTCCATTACATTATTAAATTAATTCTATCTGGGGCAATTTCTTTCGTTAATTGAATTCTAATCTGGATAAGCCGCTGAAGAGAAGACTGAGCAGGCAGGAGTACGCCACGGTGGAAACTATCACGTGACCGTTTACCGAGAAGGGGCTGGGCCTGTAATCAGAAGCCGGAAGTAAGCGAGGCGCTTCGATGAGTTGAGCTGCCTTCCGTAGAAGTTGAGGGCGACAAACAACAACAAACTTACCTTTTAAACTCTTCATTTGCACTATGGGTACCACGGCAAGCCAACTCGGGAAGGAATTGCTGTCGGAATATCAAGTAAGTTTCGGAAATAATAAGCTCTGTGCTTTAAAGTCGGTGTAGCGTACATTGTTTATACGCCCCAAAGTTATTGTAATAGCACTAGCCAGTATGTTATAATGTGTTAACACTAGTCGTCTGTTTAAATGTAATGCCTTTAAGATAAACATATATGAAATAACTTAACATCTTACACATCCAGCGGGTTATGTCAATCAGCCAGTGACAAAATGCTGCTAATTTAAGTGTCACTGAAACCACTTTGTTGTCTTCTTTTAGGAACTGACATTCTTGACAAAGCAAGAAATCCTTCTGTAAGTGACACTTTATTACTGTACATTATGTTTTAGAGTTTAAGGGTTTGTTTATTTATCTTTATGTAATCATTGAAATATCTTTTGGTCCATTTTGTATAGGGCTTACAAAAGATTCTCAGAGCTACTTACCAAAGAGGAAAAAGACCTCCCAAATGTCAGAGTACCGATGGAGAGGATTCTTACTCTCCCAGAACTCAAGGTAATGCGCAATGGTTTGTTTGTTTTTCACATGGATAACATTACGTGACTCTTGCGATTGTTCTTGTTACAGTCCAACCCTTTCAGAAAACGAATCTGTTATGTTTTTTCCACCTCTGAACAAAAAGATGGAAGCCTTACATTTGAAGATTTTTTGGATCTTTTGAGTGCCTTCAGTGACTCCGCTACCATGGAAATCAAATCCCACTATGCCTTCCGTATATTTGGTAAGGAGATCAGTCAAAGCTACTCAAGCACTTGTTGCTATGTGATGCATTATTTTAACTCTACCATTATTATTTTTTTCAGACTTTGATGATGATGGAACTCTAGATTCTGGTGACTTGGAGAAGCTGGTAAACTCTCTGACAGGAGAAACAGATGATACAAGACTAACGCCAGAAGAAATGAGACAGCTCATAACCAATGTAAGTTTAATGAAGCACCTCTTGAATCTCTCAATATAGTAATGCCCACCTACAGCTTTTTAAGGCCTATTTTTGCTCTATATTTAAGATTCTTGAAGAGTCAGACATTGACAAAGATGGAACAGTGAACCTCTCTGAGTTTCAACATGTCATTTCGAGGTCACCAGATTTTGTCAGGTATAGCAAAACCATCCTGTTAGATAAAATACATATAGTATACTGTATATTTATACAACTGAATGTTTTTTTTCCCCACAGTTCTTTCAAGATTGTGCTCTGAGGATTTGTACCAAATAACTAAAAATCTTCAATCATTATATTCAGTTTTATTGTTTTCAATAATTGCCTTAAATTATATACACTGTGGATCTTACTACTTACCTTTAATGCTGCCTTATCAATTTTAAAACATTTGTATTTTTTACATATTTCTATTGAAAAATTAAACTTGTTTTTCAAACCTATCTACTATGTCTTTTCATATATTCTTGCAAACACATGAGTTACACGTAGTACAGACTTTTAATGACTGACACATCCTTGTATGCTGTCCAAAGTCCTTGTTCATTAGCATAGGGGGGGGTTCTGCTTTTCTTCCTGCTTGACCACAGAAGTAAAAGTGTTCCATGTCCCACACACTACGTCAACCACATACAGCTGGTGTTCTTTGAAAAAGTCAACACGCTGAGGCTCATCTGAGCTTATTAAATTCTGGTGTCCAAGCTGTCCATACTCTCCTGAGAAAGAAAAAAAAATATTTGTTTGTTTTAGGGTATACTCCCTCTTAAGAGTTGTAAAAATGTATTAAATTTGCTGGTGTCAAAGTCAAGGCTGTAAAAGCATTTTTTTCCATGGAGAAAAACCCTGGAGGTACTCAAAATTTAAATCATAAAGGGGATTGCAGTAGTTGAAGTGGTGACTTACCCCAACCCCAAGTATAAAGATCCCCTTCAGCTATAAAATACAAAATATCAGAAAAAAATGCATATGACAATTAACATTTTACTTCTACAGTATTACCAAAGAAGTCTCACTTGTGACAGCAGCTGTGTGTCGGGAGCCACAACTCACGGCCTTGATTTCACATTGTGGGTTGAGATCAAGGAGAGCGGGGAATGCCTGAATAGATATGAACACCTCTTTCTCTGTCTCTCCTGTTGATTCATCACCTGGCAATATGCTGGCATGCTGGCATGGTGCCGCTGTACAAAACAAGACCTATTACTATACCTCATGCTACTACATGATTATGTAATTATACCTATTCATTGTAAATTGCAATTGGTACAATTCATCACAGGCAAATTTCTTTTAAACAAGCAATGGGAACTTTAAAAACATGCAATAGATCCAAAACACACAATTAAAAATGCATTTGCAAATAAGATACTTTGGAATTGTTGTAGATTAGTAGCTGTATTAATATTTGTCTTGTTACAAATGTAAGTGAATAATTAGAAGTTTAAATCTGCCTACCTTCTGTTTGGCTGTTCTGCTGATTCACTTTCCTTATACCGCGGGAAGGAAGTCCAAGCTGTCCACTTTCATTCCAACCCCACACATAAAGGTCAGCGCTATCTATGGAGAAGTTTATTCTTTTTGGCTGTGAATACAAGCCATTTTTTCACTTAATCCATCTTCTGAACTTACCACTAATACAACAGCAGTGCCAACCTCCTGTAGCTACAGCTTTCATAGGCATCCCCCAGAGGGCCTCCACTGCTCTGGGCTCCTTCTCAGAGGAGAGGCTGCCATGCCCCAACTGACCATGGCTGTCAAACACACACACAAGATCATATATCATTGTGCTGCTCAGATAACCAGTGCGATGAAAGATTATGTTTACCTGCCCAGTCCCCAAGTGTACACAGCTCCAGTGGTACTGAGAAGAAGGGCATGCTCTGGTCCCAGGGCCAGACTCTTGGCTTTAAGATGAGGGGCTAAGGAGCGATAGATGGGGGGCTTTAAGGCCATGTATCCTTCTGGAACTAGTGGCAGCTTCATAGGTGGATCTGAAAAGCAGAAAATAGTTGAGATTCTTGTTAAAAATGCTTAAGCAGCCACAAGGGGGAAATATTAACTGATCAGTTATAATATTATATCCACTGACAGTTGGAAGTGAACAATGCAGATTATCTCTTCATCATGCCTAGTTGATGGGTAGAATATGATAATGATTTGTTAGGACGACAAAAAATGGGCACGTGTAAGGCTTTGAGTGAGTTTGACAAGGGCCTAATAGGTCAGAGCATCTCCTAAACTTCAGCTCTTGAGGGATGTTCCTGGTCTTCAGGGGTCAATATCTATCTCAAATGGTCCCAAGTAGGAACAGTGGCGAACAGGCGATGCATGTAAGGAGCAAAAGCATTTACATTAGGCAGGTGGTCATAATGTTATGCCAAATCAGTGTAAACACATTTACCAGAGGTATCCAATGATGGCTTTATATCCATGGACCATACTGGAGTTTTCTCTTTCTTTTGTAAATCCCACACCTCAATTCTGTCCGGAAAAGTGAGGGTCAACTGGGATTCGTTGATAATAGCATCTTTGCAGCCACAGCTCTGCACCACAAAACCGCAGCACTCATTAGAGCAGAGTGCACTGTAACCAGACAGGAACACCCCATTGTCATCTGGAAAACAACACAGAAACATACTTACTCATCATTTGTCTTTATGTGGTATTTTGGCAGTGCTGGACAGTAACAAAATAAATTTACTTAAGTACTGTACTTAAGTATAGTTTTTGAGAATTTGTACTTTACTTGAGTAGTATTTTTAGGGGTAACTTACTACTTTTACTCCACTATATCTAAAAGAATCAAAAGTAAATTCTGCAGAGAAATTGTCTTAAAACCAAAAGACAACTGACTTATACCTTAAAGATAATTATTTACTACATAATACTACTCATATTTGCTCTTAAGAACTAAAACAAACCTCTGGACACAAAATGGAAGTGATTTAGGTTTTGCTTTAAACATTGCTTGCGCGATCCTATAATAAACCAATATAAAAATTATTGATTAGTATAATCAAAATACCAAGCCTTGGCTCATTTTTGCTGTAGACCAATCTTATCTATTATGGTTTTATAAGTTGATCCCCAGTTGATATTTCCTCACTAAAATTATGTAAATTGTATTTTATTCATATTTTTTGAGATAGAAATTTGTGACTTGAATGTAGTAGAAATTTTACTCAAAATTCAGCACTCATTTGGAATACATTGTTGAAAAAAGCACATACTTCAGTACTTTAAAAAGTTGACTTGGCAACTTTTACTTGTATTGGAGTAATATTTGACTAGGAATATCTATACTTTTACTCAAGTGATTAAGTTGAGTACTTAGTCAACCACTGTATTTTGGTAATAAGGAGAAAAAACTTACCCTCCAACTGTAAATATGCTCTTCTACTCCAGCTTGCTCTGATTTGACTTAGTCGCGTAGATGCGTTATGTCTGCATTTGCATTCATGTCTGTTCACTTCTGTGGGACAAGTGACTTTGGGCTCGTTTGCAACATCCCCTCTGACTTCTGTGACAGTCTGTGCATGAGCAACTATCTGTCCAAATCCGTTGAAGCCGAAACCAAACCAGCGCATTGAAAAACCTCTATTCTGAAAAGTCTGTGGGTAAAGTATGTGCAGTGCAATTTACCCCTAAACTTTCAATAAACGAAGTTATGAGTACTTTCTGTAGTTAGATTCACCTGCATGTACCTCCTGTGCACATTTCCTCCCGCTCTGCTATGTTGTTGTCCTCCTGTCACGTGACCCACTGCAGCCCTCAGTGTTGCCAGATTGGGCGATGTTCCGCTAAAACGTATTCCCAAAAATTAGGGTTACAGGCGACCGTCAATAAATTATAATCGTGTAAATGTAATGTATTTCAGAGTAAATCATTTCAAGCACTTTTTTATTTTAATTTTGAATTTGGGATGATTATGGCTCAGGCTACAGTTAATGAAAAAAACAATTTAAATATCTCATAAAATTAGAATACGTATTTCTCTTAATCAAAAAAGATTAGGATGCTGTGTACGTAAATAAATATATAAAATAAGTAAAAAAAAACAAAAAAAAAAAAACTTTCTCATATACCCGTAAATATTCCGGTACATTCCATATAACAGATTTTTTTTTTTAATAGCATCCAATTGCCTTTATCTTAGAATATAATATGGCATATGACTGACAGTGAAGCTTATGTTTATTTGTAATTATAATTATACTTTTGTTTTAGTTATTCAAGCTTTGGTCAGAATAAAATGCTATAGCCAGCTCCAGTCCAGAAAGCCTACCTAATTTCTCTAAAAATCTAAATTCAAGTCTTTTCCAGCCGACCATTTCATTAATTTAGCATCCTTGACTAAACAATTTAACGCGCATGCAGTACGCAAATCATGGAATGTTGTGTTGTGACACAATGAAAGAAGTACTGCAATCCACTCATTAGATATTTTATTAAAATACTTTATATAACATAAGATATATAAAGGAATGACAACAGTATAATCAAATATTTTAAAAACAACAATATGCAAAACAATAAGCATAGGAGGTGGAGGTGTTGCTGTAGTGCATGAAAAATGCAATCAGTGACAAACCTTGATACTTGGGCCTCTAAGTACTTGTAATCATCAGAAATCCTCAAAAACCCAATTGCTTTCAGACTTTGCTTCTGAGAAAAATAGACACTGTGTGAAGGTTATAAATAAGGACTCACTTCCTTAATTGGTGAAATGCATGTTGGTCCAAGATAATACTTTAAAAATGTTGTTTACTCTTTAGCAGTACTTTTATAGTACTGAACTGTACTTATTCTTTCTCTGTATTTTTAATAATACCATAGTCAATAGCTTTGTCCAGACAGTTCTGAGCGATCTTAGAGACTTGGCTATTTACGCCTTCTTCTCCTTTGGCTAAGACAGTGAGAATTTCTAAAGCCTCACTTTCCATCAGTTTTTCAGCCAAACTCTTGTCTGCGATCATCATGTTCTGAACGACTACCACACCACGATGTCGCAGGTCCACAATTTCACTGAGGAGTAGTGCTTGGATGATCTCCAGCCAGTGGGTTGTCTGGAAAGATAAGGTAACAGCTAGTCAGAAAAACTAATTCAACTAACACACAGTATAGGAATTTTATAATGGTGTATATGTGTTTGAGAAAAATAATTATACTTTTTTTCCCACAAGATTTCATGTCATAACAAGTTGATAAGTGATGGAATATTGATCAGTGATTGATAGTTCTTCTTTTGACTATGGATAAATAACTCTAGAGGTCTGTATGGCACGTATACCACTTACTGACCTGACTAAAATACACTTATGTACTGCTGAATTGCCAGTGTCAGCACACTGCTTTGCATATAGTTAATAATTCACAATAGATAGTTCCAATGACTATTGACTGATTTAATTTGAATCACAACTAAGCCCTAACTGCATTGCCTAGAAACAACAATATTAAGAGACTATGATAAAGGAAAAGAAATTGCTGAAACTATCTCCTGTTTTATTATAACCTGGAAAACAGTGTTGAGCCATCATCCCTGTCTAAAAACTATGATGGCAATAAATTGTTCTGTGAAAAAAAAAAAAAAAACCCTCACAGCTGTGGCTTAACAGAATGATAAAATGGCCACATGCACAGTGCAATAATAACTCAAGAAAGTCATGAGGGACTAACTAAATAGCTAAGTAGTAATAACACTTATCATTTAGGCTAATTAGCTCAAATTGCCAAGGGAGCATACAGATTGGCTCTGATAAATTCATATTTCTGTGAGGATAAAGCTCTGAAAATAAGGAGAGGGCTATATACCTGGTTATTATAAGCTCAGAAAAAAGCAATGCAACTTTTATTATGAAATATTCCAAGCTCTATGAAATAATGTTAAATTTATGAGACAACTTACAGTTCCAGGGATGCGTGGACACAACTCTGGCTGCTCAGCTGTGAGCATGGCCAGTGTTCCTGATGCAGCTTTTCGAAGTCTCTCATCCTCCTCTCCACTGTAGAGCACAAGCAGCTTTAGGCGATCATTTCCCGTTGCCAAGTATAGCTTCTGTATCTGAAAAGACAAAAAACACACAAGTCAGGGTAGCCCCAAAGTCTTAAAAGTATTAAAAAGGTATTAAATATGTTGTTGTCAAATTAAAGGCCTTAAAACTATTCAATTATATGGGTAGGTATTAAATTTTGTTATCTTAGTCTTAAATTGTCAATTTGTGTCATCTAAGTCAAGTCTTTCCAGTGATGTAGGTTATGTATAGATTAGTGAATACATGTCAGCAAACTTTGACATTTTAAAAATTATTTATACAATTGTGTTGATTGTGTTACCTTCATACAAGATGTGTAATTAGAAATAACAGTTCAGCCCTACCTAGGAGCTTGTACTTGTGTGACAGATCTACTGCGGACTGCATTATGTTGCAAAAAACATAATGTCTTTAAAATTTATCACTGAAAATTATGAATCAGTTTTAGTTTTAGCAGTATTAGAGTTATTTCATCTGTATAAGGCTTTTTAAAATATCATATAACCATTAGTGTAAAACACATATAGGTTATTGTTTTTTCCAGCAATCTTGGCATTAGTTTTCATTCTCATTAAAAAGTAGTAAAAAGGTCTTAAATTTCACAAGACAAAACCTGGAGTTATCCTGCAATTACTGTCTGCTAATTAAAAAGTTAAATTATTTTCCTGTAGTAGCATTGGATTTCTTACCTCTGTACTCAAAACCAGATTACACATACACTCGGTGGCAGCTGCTCTGACAAGATCATGCTCCTCAAACATGTAGCCTTCAATTTTCGGTATGGCCTTTTCTTTTATAATTTTTTGTCTGCAAAATAATGCACTTTATTATTATAGCTAACATACACATTTACATTAAAATGCAAATCTATGGGAATGAAAAGCAAAGCAAACTCCTTTCAGGAAGAGCCACAATAATATCAACAATTATATAATATACTGTAGTTGTTTCATCATTTATTTAAGCATGTGTAAAATAAAGTCAAACTTAAAAAATGTGGAAAAACTATACTTTCATTGGCATCAAATAAAGCTGTAACAGATCAAAGCTTAAACTGCATCATCAATAGGTAAAGATGTCCCCCTTGTGGCCAACCTGAGTCTTTCACTGATGCCAGCCAAGTTAGTTAGCCCCATGAGTGCCTCAAAGTTTTGTAGCATGGTGCATTCCAGGCTCAAAAGACTGACAAGTGGGCGTATTACTTCATAGATCTGTCAACAAAAACAAATTTTTTTAATAAAATAATAAGCATCTTTGGATGAAAATGTTGTCTTCTACTCTTCCTACCCTTTCTCCTGGGAAAGCAATTTCTGGGTTTGATGTGATAGTTATTTTTGCCAAAGCTTGTGCTGCTTTTATTTTGCCCACGTCTGTGTTGTCAGTTGCCAGAGGGATTAGAGCCTGTAAAATAAAAAGAAAATCAGTGCAATAACATTTATAATTTATAAACAGAAATGGGAAAGTCAAGTGACAATGAATTTCTTACCTTTCCTCCACCCTGGGCTACCACTGTGCCTCTGTCCTCTTGACGTTCGACCAAAGCCAAGAACACCCTGTCATGACAAATGCATTTAATACCAAAATGAAATATTGAATGGTGAAAAGACATAATAAATAATAGGGTATACCTTGCAATGGATTCTCTACAAGCCTCTGTAAGCGCTGGACTCTCGTGTTTGACCATGCACACCAATGCAGAAACTACACCAGCCTCAAGAAGCTTCACCAGTCTCTTCTCCACAAAGGAAGAAGCGTCCTGGTATAGAAAGAGAACACCACAATGTTAAAAATATTACTACTTTAAATTCATGTTTTGTGATGTTGAAATAAAACTGTATAAATTTACTTTGGGATGTTCTTCAGGCACGTGCTGTTTTGCATACTTGGCCAGCTCCACCATTTGAGGGTCTGGTTTCTCCACATCGTAGCTGTTGGTGCAATTTACCAAAGTAGAGCCCACAGCAAAGAGGACTGTCTTATCCTCAGACTGCAGACGCAAGAAAATGTTTTGCAAATTGTTTTACATGTGGCATAAAATGTTATCTTTCCACATTCTGTTAGGGGAGTAAATTGTCTGTAGAATTATCATGTCTTAGCCTGGCCTTTGTTTCTATTCAATACAAAGAGATAAACAGAAAACAGAGGTATTCATGAGAATTGACATCATTGTGGAGTTGTTTTGGTAGGCTGGATATATTAGGCAACAAGTGGAATTTTTTTTCCTCAAAATGAATGTGTTAGCAGGAAAAATGGGCAAGATTAAGGATTTGAGCGAATTTGACAAGGGCCAAGTTATGATGGCTAGACAACTGGGTCAGAGCCTCTCCAAAACTGCAGCCCTTGTGAAATGTTACCATTCTGCAGTGGCCAGTATCTGTCAAAAGTGGTCCAAGGAAGGAACAGTGGTGAAACATGACAGGTGATGCATGCAGGAAGCAAAGGCCAGCCCTTGTGGTCCGATAACACATAACATTATAACCACCAATATTAGTTAAGGTGGTCATAATATTATGCCTGACTAGTTTATGCAAAGCAAACTGTCTCTTCGCAAGAAAACCCACTCAAATTATCTTAGGAATTTATAAAGTTTACACATATTATCACAGACTTTGTGCAGTTGGATGGATGAGTATGTCCAGCCAGGCTAATCATGCCACTTATTTGAAACAGTAGCTAACCTTTGCCAGTTCAAACATGGCTTGGAGAGCATTCTTGTCTTCTACCAAGTCTTCCTTCACATCTGCATCAAATGTAAGATAGGCAAGTCCTTCCACAGACCATCGTCGGGATGTTGGAGGTAGAGACTCATTACACAGCCACCTGCAAAGAATTAATATTACTTCTTTTATTTATGAGTCTGCCAAAACTAGAAAATTAGCTCTTCAGTCATATTTACTTTCTGCACTGCTTTGCAAGCTTCAGTGTGGATCCCTCTGCAAACTGCTTCATGCTGAAATCTGTCCCTCCTGCTGATCCAAGCTTGCACAAACCCTTTATGAGAACAATGGGACGTTTGCTTGCGATTAAGAGATTATCTTTTCTTCAGCTGTCAGTTGGAAAGTTGGCTTTGTGGAAACACTCACCACCAGAGCCCGCACGCGTATCCTGTCGTTCTCGCTCCTCTTGTAGAGGTCCTTTAGAAGTGCTACGCCATTGGCTGTGATAAAGGAGGCTCTCTTGGCTTTACCAGCAGCGTGGATGAGAGCCTCCACTGCTACCTGCTGGTGAGTTACATCTTCGGAGGCACACAGAGATATCACCGCATCCATCATACCTGACATTTCCAGAGTTCTGTTGCCAACCTCACTTGGTCCTTGGAGAAGCACAGACACTGTCTGGATGGCACGAAGCTTAGCATTCAGCACCGGCACGTTAAAGTGTTGCCTATTAGGAAGAGTAATTACAACAAGAGCTAACAAAAAAGATTGCTGAGAATTTTTATGTACACTATATTTTACTCACTGAACATATTCTTCACACAGCTTGTTAAAGTTTTCCCTCTCTTTGTCACTCTTGAGGTCATCGTACAGTTTGGAAAGCAGAACAGAGCAGCTCATGTGGGTGTTATCTGTCAGGGGTGGCCCTTCTGAAAGCTCTGCAACAGTTCCAGCAACTTCCAAAATCTTTTTCAGCCCTATATAAACATATGAATGAATGAACCTAATAATATTTTTTACAGATATTATAATGTTATATTTATGACGTAGAACTACTAACATAAAAAAGATAATAAAGTAACAAAGCAAATGGACTATAGCACACCTTGATCTATCACCCACAATGTGAGTGAGTTGTCTGGGTTTTTCAGGGATTTGCGAGGAACCTGTTTAACCAAAAGGTTGATGGCACTGTCTCTGCCAGGCCCAGACACATTAGATGCTGGCATCATATCCAAGAGATGGCGCAGCATTGAATGGAGCTCTTTAGAGGGCTCTATAGCAAATATACAGCAAAAGTAAGTAAGTAAGTTGACTCAAACTTACAACTAAAAAGTATCTGTCAAACTTGTATTCACTTACCAGGAAGGATGGCCTCCTCTTTCCCTCTGATGTCTCTTTTCATGCCTTCAGTCAGAGCCTCAAACATTACCTGCAGCAGATGGCAGGCAGCAAGAGAAACAGTGGAAGCTCCGGATCCCATTACTGCACACAGCTGTTGCATCCCCAGCTCATTTACTATTGCCATAGTCTGTGAATAACACAACATACCTGGTTAGTCAGACTATACAAAGCCATGCACCGTAATTAAGTATTTAAAAATATGTGAATGTTATGAGCTGGGGACGCTTACTCTGGACTGATGCCCAGTGCACAGACCAACCAGTGTCCTCAGACCAGAAAGAACTATATCCTCCTGCTTTGCCTTAAGAAGTTTGTCAATTAATTTCACTCCATCATTGCGAAAAATCTGCTCGGCTCCAGCATCTTCTCGGGACAGCACCACTAGATTCTGAGCAGCCTGGAGTTGATGAAGAGAAAAGGTTTGACTGTGATTGAGTCCAACAATATTTGATCGAAAAAAAAAACACAAATCAGTTCAGCAGTTACACAAATATTACCTTCTGTCGATCAGTCTCTTTTGCAGAATCATCCATGAGAAGAGAGAACATTTGCTGCACTCGGGCATCTGTGGAGTTGAGCTGTGCAGACTACATAGAACAGAGAAAGAAGCATTAGAAATGGGTTGTTTCTGATGTAAATTAATAAACAAATAAGTGAAATGGCCTTAGTACCTTTAGCTGAATTTGTGCCCCTAACTGTCGGAGTAGATCCTGAAAGGCTTTGTTTTTGGGTTCAAGCTGGGCACATCTCTGAGTGTCTAAAAAGGCTTGATCCAGCCGACCAAGTTTCTGAAAAGCCTGAGCTCTTCGAAACCTTGCTTTTACATCAGATGGATCAGTATCTAGAGCTAAAAAAATAGAAAGGATTGTAGGTATTATGTTGTATACAAGTCTGGTTTATTGCATGCTTTTAACTCTACATCAGTCTCACCTTTAGTAGCATCCGCCTCTGCCTTACTATACTGCTCTAGTTTTAGATAGCAGGCACAGCGGTTGCGATACAAAACAGCACTGTCTGCTTGGTTATCACTCAGTTTTAAGGCTTTGGTGTAACAACTTAGGGCTGCCGCCATGTCTCCTGATTTAAAATGGGTGTTTCCCTCCTCCTTCAGGGCTGCAGAGTCCTATCATGTGTATTCAACAAAGCGGAGAATGAGAGAAACTCACAGAAAAGACAGATTACACGCTACGCCAAAAGATAGTATCGCAAAACATCCCAGTCTTACCTTTTCCTTTTCGCTCATCTTTGCAAACGTGTTGATAATTCTAAATCTAATATGGCAATGAAATTAAACAATATCTTGCCCTCAAACACGACTAACTTCTGCCAAAGCCAAACACATTACATTTTTGTTATACTTCCGGGTTTCAGAGGCAGGACTTTGACGTTTACACGTTAGCCCCACCCCCTGGCAACAC
This sequence comes from Bostrychus sinensis, assembly GCA_020698575.1. NCBI lineage: Eukaryota > Metazoa > Chordata > Actinopteri > Gobiiformes > Eleotridae > Bostrychus > Bostrychus sinensis. Next base: position 27,190,970 of record CM036251.1, on the reverse strand, counting down.
GCACCATGCCCATATGAGGAAGAGAGGATACAGGGCTCCTATTTCTATTTTCTGGACTTATTTGGTTATATTTATATCCAGATTAGTCCACGTTTACTGTAACGGCTATTTGGGCTACTTTTTAAAAAGGAAAAGCGTGAAGGAGTTTATGAAAACCAAACCTATTTTTATTATTAGTGCACACAAAATGCATTTGAAAGCTCTTTGACCTGGGTCACTCCCGTGGGGTTACTCACTTACACCTTAACATTATTGACCCTGTTCCCTTGGAAACAGCATGCTTCCCATTGAGCCAAGTGCATAGATACACCTGTTCAAACTCTTACATTATTCTTGCAGGTTTTACTTGAAAGTAATGGCTGAATATTAAGTTACAGTCAGAAAAAAATATCCCCATGGGATTTAACAACAATTGGGATTATGGAGAAACCAAGCCCCACATAAACCCAACTCCAACTGTGTTTGTTTTGTGAAAAGTCAGTGGATTGACACCACAGCAGAAGATTTTTATACCTCCAATTTTATTTGTAATTCATCATTTAAGTGTGACTAACAAATGATACAGAGTAGAGCAGAGCTAGAGTAGAGTTAGAGTGAGACTGCCAAGTGTGTAAGATACAGAAAGTCTATATTATAGTGTTAACACTTTGTTAGAAAGTTTGCAACATTACAGTGTTATAACATATTACTGAACATAAAAACATAAAAATCAGGAAATGTTTGGGAGGGGGGGTCCTGTGGTTGCAGCCCAAATTCAAATATAGTGTTTCCATGGGCATGCTCTTGTATCAGTCTTGGACAGCAAGCGTGAACAAAAAAAAAAAAAAAAAAAAACATGTGTAAGGATTTTTAAAACCTGAAAGCACTGGCCAATCATACACTGATGCGCAGATTTACTCTCTTCCCATGAGCCTTTGCAGTAGCTCCGTAGCTGAGCTTACCCCCTCGGTGCTAGCCCGGTGCTAACTCACTGACAGTTGTTAATCTGCCAGCCCACAGCGACATGCACACATACTCCTGAGCTGTTCTACACTCTTTTGTGTCTGTTTTGTTTGGTGAGTGCTTTTCACGTACTATCATATAGAAATGTTTCTAAGGGTTTAGCCATTTTAGCCGAGACTGAGGAAAGTGAACGCTTAGCCATAAAATATCAATCGCGTGTTGTCTTAAGGATATCGAACATGACCTGCTATCGTTAAGTAAATATGGCAAACAGTTTACGGTCTTTTCACGTGTGCTGCTCTTGAAAAACAGCTCTGTCGGTGCTTCCGTAAACCACATTTCTAGTCATTGAACATATGCTATCGTTTGCTGTCTTTTCAAGATTAAACCACTGAATGCTGGAATGTCACATTTGGTAGCTAACGTTAGCTTGTTTAGCCACAGTTGCAACATTTAACCTAAGGCTAAAATGAAACTAGGTTAATAGTGGCTGTCAGAGGGCGATATCGTGCTGTTAACATTAAGATTGTTTATACGATGCACTGTGACGATGGGAGAATTCAAGTTTGAGGGAACCCAGTGACTTGGTTAGCAGCTTTATTGATAGTTACCTCAGTTAGTTACATATTAACAAAGCTTCAAGGGTCAGTGTCTTGGGCCACGGAAAATTTTATATGGCTATATCTGTTGACCCTTTACAAATTGTTGCTCTTGTCTTTAGAGTGAAATTGTTATGGGTAGTGTGAGTCCAAGTTACTGTAAACCTCCTTGTAGTAAAGCTAAAGAAGTTGAAGCTCTTGTAGTGAGCGGATTAGAACACTGTTGGATTTGCCCACCAGCACTTATTAGCACTAAAAGAAAGCCCGACATCTGTTTCAGGATTTTCCTGCCCTTGTAGTCAAATTTAAATAAGCTGTGACCCATAACTTGCTTCCTTTGAGGCTGTTGTGAAAATAGTTGGTGGAATCTAGTTCTTTTCTCTCCTCACCTCAAGCTCTCTTCACAGCTATAGAAGACCTCTGATGTGATTTCAGCTTGTGACCAAGGACTGATGGGCTGGTGGTGATGTTGTTGGACTACTGAAATCAGTGTTTTTTTTTTTTTTTAATTCCTGAAGCTGTTTTGGACTGCAACAAAAGAGTTGACATATTTTTGCAAACAGAGCTCAGATAATCTTCTATGTCTGTGCTGAGTATGGAGTACGCTGCTGTGAAAGTGTAGTGAGGACCAGGAGAAAGGACCACAGGGACTCGCATCATGCTGTTGGGACACTAGGCTTCCTGTTTAAACCCCTTTCAGTGTGGTGCTTGTTTTTTCTTTTCCTGCAATTTTTTTTTCAGTTTGCATGGTTGAGCACAAGGGCTACTTTGATGATGTCCACCATTGACTGTGGTTTCGCCAAAGCTGACTAAGTGCTTGCCAGCCATTGCTGATTTAGTACCCCAGTTCACTGTTATCAGCGCTGTAGCTCCTTCACTGTGATGTCCAGGATGGTGAGTGCAAGCTGGAGACTGCCTCGTTACAGAACTGGTCCATTAACATTTGTGTAGTTTCTATTTCTAAGTTGTGAAGGACTGCGTTTTGCTTTTCAAGGACAACCCTTCGTTCTAAAGAGGGACAGTCAATTTAAAAATTTAACCTCAGAGTACAGCAGAATGAAGCTGAGGAAGCAGGTAACGGTGTGTGGAGGGGCCATTTTCTGTGTGGCTGTATTCTCACTGTATCTGATGTTGGATCGAGTCCAGCATGACCCTGCAAGGAGACAGAGCGGCGGAAACTTTCCAAGGGTAAGAATAATCAGTGTTGACGTAGTGCAAATCTAATGTTAAACCCCTTTGTGCCTTTACTTCTATACATCTTTATATTCTTCAGTTGTAGTATGAAGAGAGCTTTATTAATTTGAAACATTACAAAGGACCATAATTAATAACAAAAATCTCAGCAGTTTTTTCCTAAGAGATATAATGATATGTATGATTTACATTTTTTGCAGAGCCAGATCTCAGTACTACAGAACAGGATAGAGCAGCTGGAACAGCTGCTTGAGGAAAACCATCAAATCATAAGTCACATAAAAGATTCTGTGATGGAGCTCACAGACACAGGCGCTGTGTCACCCAGTGGCCACCTGCCTTTCAGGAGTGCCAATGGTTCTTGGGTCCTACCCTTTGATGGTCGACCCACATTCCTAGCTATCAAGCCCCAGGATTGCCAGTTTGCAGGTGCCCGTCGTGACCATGCTGATGTGCAGGTGTGCTTGCCGCATAAGCATTTTCTTCATTTGTTCATTAATGCTGTTATTGGTAGATGTTGGTCTAAGCGTATGTTGGATGTTCTTGTTCTTAGATGCTGGATGTGTATTCCCTTTTAAAGTTTGACAACCCCGATGGGGGTGTATGGAAACAAGGATTTGACATAACATATGAACCTGATGAGTGGGATAATGAACCACTGCAAGTGTTTGTCATCCCTCATTCCCACAATGACCCAGGTGAGTTAAGATAACAATTTAAATACTGTTTAGTTACAAAAATGTATGACTTTTCAGCTTTTTACAAAGTTAACTTTTGTACTGTATAGAAAAACTTGAGCTAGTACTTTTTGTGCTCATTATTATTAGGATCAGGCTGACAGTTTCAAACAATACTTGATTGCTTTTGGCATCGAGGGTGGGTAGATATTTTTAGTTTTATTTGCGCAGGTTTATTTTTTCACTAGCTTTTCATTAAATGTGTTTACCAGGTAGCTTCATGTTTGCTTACTTGACACTTGAAATGCTGACAGGCAACAGGGACCTGGGCACATTTTACAGCAGATGCAAACTATTGAGATATATTATGTTTGCCTGAACATAGTTAAACTGTTTTCCAAAATATCATTTTTAGACAAGTGTCAATACCAGAATAAATACACAGCTGTATTGTGAGACAAGCGTGAAGAGGCTCATTTAAGGAGCTTTAGTGGTGCTAGGCTTATTTCACTAATAGGTTTTAGCTTCATAGTCACTTGACTACTCTCACTCTCCACGCTTATGCTGTTTATTTAGTCATAAAAATACCTAGTAACAAATATTTCATTTAATATTTTCAGAATTTCAAATGCTGTCACTCTCACTTAAGTCAGTCAGTCTTTTAACCTACTTTGCCAAATAGCTTTCTGCAGAGAACATGAATAAAATATAAGTGTTAGTTTTCATCCATAAGAGGTCTTACCACAAAGTTTTACACACCTGCTCTGCCATTTTAATAAGGTACAAAACTGCACAGAAACATTTCCACTTCAAAATAATTGGAGTTAAGTTTAGGAGTTAATTTATTATGTAAATTTGTATTTTTTTTCTTTCTCTTTTTTAGGGTGGATCAAAACATTTGACAAGTACTTCACAGATCAAACCCAGCACATATTAAACAACATGGTGGTAAAGCTGGCTGAGGATCCTCGTAGGAAGTTTATCTGGTCTGAAATTTCATTTTTCTCAAAGTGGTGGGAGACCTCAGATGCACAGAAGCAGGAAGCCATGCGCAAGTGAGTCAAACTCAGAGGGCACCTTAGGCCCCTCTAACCTGTCTGTTGGTTGACTAGTGCCAAATACAGTATGTTTATTACATGCGTACTTCACTAGTGCCCACCATAGTATCTAACTAATGGAATTAACTCTTTTGTACATGCTATATCTCTCAAAAATAACAGACTACTGCAATTTATTTTTAAATTATTTTGTTTAAAAGTGAATCAGGTACTGCAAACACAGCCTAAATTATCATATGTTGATGTATTGGAATTTCCTTAAAAATTTGTAGAAAAAATATCAACAGGTCTTCTTTTTTTTTCTTTTCAGAACTGTATAGTATGCTATTGTGCATTGGCAACTATGCAGCAGCTGACCAGGCTAACTGTAGGCTACTATACTATAGCCTATAATAGATTGCCCAACACTAACAAACAAGCTAAATCATTGGACATAGCAATATATATATTATATATACAGTATATAATATTGTTGCATCCTGTTCATATTTCTTTGATGGCATCCGTACAGAGTAGATAGCATCACTAACCACTCTATGGGTTTTCTAAAATTAGCTTGTTGTCTGGTGAATGTCTGCCTTTCTTCAAAGCCGGATTATCTTCACGTTTCTTTCTTAATCCTATCTTCAAACAGACTGATCCTTGGGGGGCAGCTAGAGATTGTGACAGGAGGCTGGGTGATGACAGATGAAGCCAACGTTCACTACTTCGCAATGATTGACCAGCTTATTGAGGGACATCAGTGGCTGGAGAGAAACCTAGGTACACAGGGGCTAATCTGTGTAGCCTTTTATGTACTTTATTGTTTAATCTGCTGGATTTTTGAAACAATGTCAAAAAGTAAAAATCTTTTTCTTGCATCCCCTCAAAAATAATGATTAAATGATTAAATGTACCAAATGTAGGTTGATACTCAGCATGTGTCATTCAAAGCTGAGTGAAGTTTAAGTTGCAAGCCCTTGTTCATCTAAGCAAAAAGCTGTAACTCTGACTTCTTACTTGTTACAGGTATTACTCCTCGTAGTGGGTGGGCAGTAGACCCATTTGGTCACAGCGCTACCATGCCCTATCTGTTAAAAAAAGCCAACCTGACCAGCATGCTTATCCAGAGGGTCCACTACTCCATCAAAAAGCACTTTGCCTCCACACGCAGTTTGGAGTTTATGTGGAGGCAGGCGTGGGGTAAGTGGAACACAGCCAACTCTCTCCACTTGTTAATCTATTCGTCTATGGTAAGCTAATTTCAGAATGAGTCATGCTACTTGTCATAGCCAATGAAAGAGTGGAACATTTTGGAGGGGCAGTCGATGCATAATAGCCTCAGAAGAGCTATCTCTATTATAACTTCTTAATGAATAATACATCTACTAAAGATTTACTGTTCATTTGTGCTTAATGGGATGCATTTTATGGTTCGATATTGCCTATGTAATGTATAATGTGATTGTTCATTTGATTGTAATTTTGTTATTGATGTTGGCAATTAACTTTTACATTGGGGATAATTTCCTAACTGCAGATAGACTTTTAATCAGACTTGCACTTTTTAGGTTTTAAACTTTATGAACAATGATATGTCTGCATTACAAACATTGCCCTTTATTATCTCAGGCAAGTGGCTTATGCATCTGCCTGTGTTGGTGTGTGTGTGTGTGTTTGTTGTTTCTGTAAACATCACTCATTTCATTTTTCAGGGAAGGTCAGTAGTTTGCTAAGGAACAAGTTATTAGTTTTTGGTTTAGATTTGAATTGCTCTCTGGATTCAAGATTTATTTCAAGGATTCTTTACTGTTGTGAGATAGAGACATTTTTGTCTGTGAGCAGCAACTCAAATTCTTACACTGTACTGGAGGAATTTCATAAAAAATCAGGAAAGGTCACGAACGGGAAGAACAAATGATTTGTTTTTGGTAAGGATTTGGATCACTGTCTGGTGGAACTGTAATCCCTTGGTTGACGTCTGCATTCTCTGAGTTGTTGCAGGTTTGCTTGTCTGGTTGCAACATAACTCAGGGCAGAGCTCAGGGCAAATTTTTATGAAACCTTCCGGAAACGTTACAAATAATAGAAAAAGAAACTAAATATTAGTTTGTGGTGTGGATCTGTAATACTGTCTGGATCTTTGAGTTGGTACCATTTTACAGGAATGAGCTGTTATGCCTTTGTGAAGGCTTGTTCTAGTGCAAATCCTGCTTTATTGTCAGCAAAAGAGATTTATTTCAGACAATTTTTATTATTTTGAATATATAGAGTACAAATAAACCAAATCAGCATACATGCAACAAAAGAAATTTAGACCTATTTTTTATTCTTCTGTGACAGACACTGGAGCCAACACAGATATCTTCTGCCATATGATGCCATTCTACAGCTACGACGTGCCTCACACTTGCGGGCCAGACCCAAAGATCTGCTGCCAGTTTGACTTCAAAAGATTACCAGGTGGTCGCATAAACTGCCCCTGGAAAGTGCCTCCCAAATCTATTGTGGAGGCCAATGTAGCAGAAAGGTGAGAAACACTATAGAAACTGTCCACCATTTTCAGACAAGAAAACCAAGATCAATAAATTTAATGGGCTTAGGTTTGCTAGTAATGTAATGCAAAATTTATAAATTTAGATGACAATATCTGTGCCAAATCAACCTTACATTTTTATTGGAAAATGCTCATGCACAGCTGGCGGTTGTAACCCTATCTGCTCCAGCCTTTAACAAATAAACTCAAGTTGACATCATGCCAAAGCTAACAGCCAGAGTTGGCTGATAAATTAAGGGAAAGTGTCACAGGCTAGAGCATAGCTTCAGTTACCCTATTTTAGGACACCTAAAGAATTTTGCGACTATTCAAGAATGAAATGAAATATACTCATTAGGCAATTTTTTTCCATGGTTGCCACTATTTTCTAGACAAGTGTATAAAAAAAACATGAATGAATTTTTCACATTTGCCCTCTTTCTTAAACAGGGCACAGCTGCTCTTGGACCAGTACAGGAAAAAGTCTAAACTCTACCGCAGCAAGGTGCTTCTCGTTCCTTTGGGAGACGACTTCCGCTATGACAAGGCTCTGGAGTGGGATCAACAGTACATGAACTATCAAAAGCTCTTTGACTACATGAACACACACCCTGAGATGCATGTGCAGGTAAAGTAACAGTTTTTCAACAGGGGCAAATGTTGGTGTCAGGCTGTCTTTTCACTAGTGCACCTCAGCTTGTAGTGCGCAGAATGTGTTAGTTTAACACCTTTCTTGTGATAATGAATCATGCGGTGCAGTTTTTAACTTGCCGACAGAACAAAGAATCTGTCACGGCTCAGTGTTGTTGCTAGATGGCCTGTCAGATAAAAGGTGTTCAGATTATTATAATAAAAGGCTTTTGTTTTGCTGTGTATTTGTGAAAGCTTTTTAAAGCATTACTTATGTCCTCTGTTTCTGTTGGATACTTTAGGCTCAGTTTGGGACACTTTCAGACTACTTCACTGCAGTGTACAAAGCTCATGGGGTGCCAGAGGGAAACAGACCTACAGACTTCCCTGTCCTCAGCGGAGATTTCTTTGCCTATGCTGATCGGGAGGACCACTACTGGACTGGCTATTTCACTTCTAGGCCTTTTTACAAAAGTCTTGACCGTGTGATAGAGTCGCACCTCAGGTAAGTCATATTTAATCAGCCATTACCACCAACAAGATTGAAATTTCCTGTGCTAAGTGCTGTTATTGGCAGGCCGGTGCTTTAGCTCCATTTGTGTTTTTTAAATCATGATAAGGAATCAAATAAAGATACTTGAAAAGTATAGTGTGTCACCCTGAATTGCGTTTATATCAATGTAGAAATATATTTTGCTGTTAAAGCTGTTGAGTGCAGAGAAGTATGACCTTTACATATTATCATGAAGATCTTTAATTTCTGAAAGACAAAAAGTCATAACTTCTAGGTGAAGTGACAGTGAAGTATGACATATTATAAAAGGACTTTTATTCATACTAAATATAATGGCTATCCTAATAGCTGTCCATCGTTTTCCTCTAGGGGGGCAGAGATTCTTTATAGCCTGGCAGTGTCTAATGCTCGGCACGCGGGTATGGAAGGACGCTATCCTGTGTCAGACTATGCCCTCCTTGTTGACGCAAGACGGTCAGTTGGCCTTTTCCAGCACCATGATGCCATCACCGGGACGGCAAAGGAAAACGTTGTCATTGACTATGGCACCAGGTAAGCACGTGGAGCTAAATGATGGCAAATGCCCTGTCTACACAAATATAAATTCAAAGAACTGTGCCTCTTTTCCATTTTTTGCCCCTGCTCAATATTTTGCTGTTCAATACTTGAAGTAAAAAACAAGCCCAGTGTGACTGCTGCAGTGAGCAATTGATTCTTCCTTTTCCACTCTAGATTACTGCGCTCGCTCATCGGCCTGAAGAGAGTAATCGTCAATGCTGCTCATTTCCTGGTGATGAAGAACAAAGAGTTTTATCGCTTCTACCAGACCGAGCCTTTCCTAGAAACGGTAAAAGGAAACATGGGTCACTGGGACCTTCAGAGGCAATAAAAAATGAACAAAGTATGCATATCTTTGCAACATTGACCGTCTCCTTTGTTTTCAATTATCTTGTGCAGGATGACAGGCGCGCTACCCAGGACTCTCTGCCTCAGCGCACTTTAATCGAACTGGACCCAGCAGGACCTAGGTATTATCTGCATCCCTGAGTTTAATTTACCTGCCCCTCCCTGTTGTCTGGTGTATCTGATAGCTTGAGTTTTTCTTGTGTTATCAGGTACGTGGTTCTGTTCAACCCTGTGGAGCAGGAGCGTCTGTGTGCCGTGACTGTGCTTGTGAACACAGTCAGGGTGCGGGTGCTCACAGAGGATGGCCAGACAGTCCCCGTGCAGCTGAGCGCCCAGTGGAGCTCTGCAAGTCAAATGAGTGCGGAGGTATTTGAGGTAAGTCTGAGAGTCACAATGCCTCTGTTTGTTTTCCTTATCTACAGCGGCTGGGCAGGTTTGTCCTCATATACACTTGTACACATTGCAATGGTGTCTACACACCAAAGGGACAAAAACTAAAAACCTGCATACATTTGTATCAGGTTATAGTAATTGGATTTCAAACTAAGGTGAATAAAAGAAACAGAGTTACAGTCTCAGGGGTGCCCATTACTGGTGCATAGCAAGAGCAATTTCATACTATATATTATTGTGCTCAGCCCTAAATCATCTTCCTCAATTGTCCTTCCTGAATCTCAAGTCCTTCCTTTTGTAGCTTTCTACTTGGTTTGTCTGTAAAGTGTGATTTGCAGTAGCTAATGTGCAAAGAGAAAAAAAAATTCTTGTTTGCATAGCATATCGCAGCAAGAGATATGCTATACGCTTTTTTTATTCAAACATGAATGTGAGAGGATGGTGGCTCCTGATAGACACAAGGAAACCCAACACATTATGCCAAGTTAATAATTAGCCTATTTCAAGAGAGACTATTTCCTCTAACCTTCCATCATAATGTTTTATTTGAGCCAAGCAGAGCTGGTAAGTGTTTTGTAGATATCTTAGTATATGCTAAGGCTTCCCCCCACCTGAGACATGAGTTGGTGACTTTAAATTGCCACTACTGAATGAATGTGAGTGAATGATTGTCTATGTATGCCCTGTGACTAACTAGCTGCTGTCCAGGATGTACCTTGCCTATAGTTATTGGTAAATGCTCTAGTACCTGTGACCCCTAACATGGATAAGTGGAAGAAGATAAATGAATCTTAGTATAATCTTTAAAACGTAATGGGTAATATAGGGATGGGAATTGAAACAATTTTATCAATGTCAATGCCATTGTCGATCCTGCTTATCAGTCCAATTCTTTATCGATTCTCTTATTGATTCCTGATACGTCTGTGAATAAAAAGTCATAGATTTATGATATAGAAAAGATATAGATATAGATTTATGACCATACAGTTTATTATGAAGCAGAAATAAAATATAGAAGCTTATTTATATTTTCATGCATGTGTCTAATATAGGCCAATTGTAATTCATAAACTGGGCTCACTAAACAGAAGGAAAATTTATTGAATCAACAGCTGTTAAATAAATGTATGCTTTAATGTTGATTTTTAGAGCATCAAGAGCATGTTTGTAACAGTTTGTCTAAATAAACTGCTCATTAAACTAAACTAAACAGTAATCTGCATTACCGTGACGAAGCCAAGTAGGAAGGATCCACATCACAGTCAAACAGGTAGACATAGTATTCAGCGTTTTCTATGGCGGTCTCTCTTGTTTTATCTCCCAACATCAATAAGAGGAATTGTTAATGGTGAAGGCGTACAATCGGAATGGATTGGAAAAATTAGAACTGGTTCTCAGGTGGAACCAGGTTTCAATGCCTATCCCTTGTGATTTATTTATTGATGGTAATACACAGTATGCTAGCAAACTTTACCACTTATGCTCAAGTCATTGCACTTTTGTTACCTTTATACACAATATAAGTGTACAAGAAACTTCCAGTCTCAACTAGAGGCTTCTACTTGTCAAAAATATATTATAAAAGTAGGAAAAACATAGTTTTAGATATATTCTGTTTAAAAAAAAAAAAAAAAAAATTATGTGTGCTTGTGAATTTGGCTTTGGTGAGGTCTTGAAGTTGCTATGTGAATATATTATTTTAATCTTATCACAGTAGAGTTCAGCCAGTCTATCTTTGTACATACTCTAATCTTTTTATCTTGTTTTTCAGGCTACATTCATGGCACGTCTTCCACCGCTGGGTCTTGCCGTGTTTCACTTGTACGACTCTCCGGACTCTCCCATGACTCTGCGCTCTGACACCCTGCTCAGGCTGCCGGGACGTGGGGTGACCGCGCGCGCAGCAGACCCGCTCCCCGTCCGCTCCCAGCAGGCCGACAGTGAAACCTTCTACATCAGCAGTCAGTCTCTCACCCTGGGTTTCTCAGGAACCACAGGCCTCTTGGAGGTTCGTGTCTTATCTCCTCGTACTTTTCTTGACAGCCTGATTTTAGGGATTTGCTTGTCTTTTTTTTTAAAAACTTTGATCTTTAGGGGGGAGAAACCCATGAGCTTGATATTCCTGATCAAAGTGAACATGGCAGGTCTTGTTGTACAGCACTGCCTTTTCATCTGTTTTCTATTTAAATCATTTTTCCTTTGCTTTTTTTCCTTTATCACTTTCTCATCGTCAGAGTATCAGGCACAGAGATGATCCACAAGAAGTGAAAGTTCAGATGCAGTTTATGGTCTATGGCACTCGCCCCTCTAAGGACAAGAGTGGAGCTTACCTGTTTTTGCCTGACGGAAAAGCAAAGGTATCTTGTAGAATGTATTTTTTCATCAAATCTTGATTAAAAAACATTGAATTATTGATTGGAAAAATATAGGACGCAGTTTACACTTTTCAGAATCGCAGAATAACTTGCCATTCTGTACTTGTGGCTCCTTCGATTTCTTCTTTGTCAGTTTGTCTTTTAGCTACATTGATTTTTCTCATCTGCTTTCAGCCATACACTCAGAAAGAGCCCCCTGTGGTTCGTGTCGTGGAGGGTCCCCTCTTTTCCGAAGTAGTGGCCCATTACCAGCACTTCCAGCAGACCATACGGATCCACAATGTGCCCGGTAGTAAATACACAAAACGGAAATGGAAAGCAAACAGAGGCTTTTGTTGTTTGCGTAATGCAGCAGATGGTCTAATACAACATGGACTAATATGTACAAACACTCGGGTTCTTTTGTACACAATGTTTGTGTATTTTTAGGTGTGGATGGCTTATCTATAGACGTCACTACCATGGTGGACATCAGAGATCAGACTAATAAGGAGCTGGCTATGCGGATGGTGACTGACATTCAGAGTGGGGACATCTTCTACACAGATCTTAATGGCTTCCAGGTCAGTTTATTCTAAGCCAATCAGTAGGCAGCAGTCCTATATTCTAATAACAATGCTTTGATTGTTTGGAATATTGGGTCTTTTTTTTTTTGTTTGCAGATTCAACCTCGTCGCCACTACCTAAAGCTTCCTCTGCAGGCCAATTTCTACCCCATGCCCAGTCAAGCATACATCCAGGACAGCCATTATCGCCTCACCCTGCACACAGCTCAGTCTCTGGGAGTCAGCAGTCTGGAGAGTGGTATGTAAATTTGACAACAGTTGATTTCAATTGTTCATCTATTTTCTGATTTTTGAAAAGACATTGACAAAGTAATATCTGTAAGTAATAACATTTTTCTATGTGCGGTTACAGAGACGGTCAGAGAAACATCATAAAAAAGAAGAAAAAATCTTGAATGTTTAACAGGGCAGAGTTGTGTGATGGCATGGTCTAACACTAATCTCAGAGCTAAATATTTAGGAAAAGCTCTAAATTTTATTGTCCTGTATTATTATTCTGCTGTGACATATTGGTCCAGTGTAAAATTATTGTAACTTTAAAATGCTTGATACTAACAAGTGTTTAGTTTAATCGACTTGTAGTCATGTTTGAATTAAAGCCGTCACTGCTCCTCTTTGTGCCTCAGGCCAGCTCGAAGTGATTATGGACCGGCGGCTGATGCAAGATGATAACCGAGGGCTGGGCCAGGGCTTGAAGGACAACAAAAAGACAGCCAACCGCTTCCGACTGCTGCTGGAGCGGAGAGGCAATGGCAACAAGGTCAGTCAGATGATATGAGAGGTGCTTATTCAAGCGTGCTGCACTAAGTACATGCTGCCTTGTCAATCTGTTTAAAACATAACCAAAGCTGTTCAACTCAAGAATTTTGTCCTTCACTGTGTGGCCATTAACACCTGTGTGGGTTACTTTTCTATTCTCATTTAACTCACCATCTGTCTTTCTGTTATCATCTCCTCTGTCTAATTGTGTTTTTCATTTTCCTGTCTTTCCACACCATTACTTCTTCAGCGTGATGGCTTTTTCAGCAAATTCTCTTCATTGTTCCGTAGTTTCTCTCAAATTTTGAGTGACGAAGTTCAAGAGGTAATGTTGCCTTAGCAACAACAAGGATGCTTATTACAACGCATCCTAGTCAATATATTAGTAGCTGCAGTGTCTCCTGTTTTGTTTTCCCCCTTCACTTTTTAGATGTACCGTAATTGAAAATGGTACACATTGATAACATGGCTAAAGATGTTTGTGACAGATAAATGATTCACTCAGCTCTTTTAAACAAAGAACAAGCTTTTGAATTACTCTGGACCTGCTTTTATCATTCATTCCACAAAAAATTTAATATTTACCATCATTATTCAAATTGAGATAAGCCATCTATGCCTGTTATAAAGCCATTATAAATTAGTGTCTGTGCCTGTAAAGCTTAGTATAGTAATAGTGTAAAGAGAGTAGAGTAGAATAGAGTTGAGCCTGTCTATTACACTAACTTAACCCCTTCCCTTTACAGATGATGGACACTGGGGTGACTAGCTTCCCCTCTATACTAAGTCACATGACCAGTTCCATCTTGAACCATGAGGTTTTGGCGCTGCCCGTCCTGCCAAAACGCAGAGGCATACCTCCTTTGCAAACCTTCTCCCCCTTCAAGTCATCACTCCCCTGTGACATGCACTTGGTGAACCTGCGCAGCATCCAGAACCAGGTCTGAAAAATGCTATGTACTACTGTATTATTGTTGTTTGGTCTGACTTTGAAAGTGATTGGTCTGTTTGCTGTGTGCGTGAGCAGCAGGACCCCCAGACTCCTTCTCCGTACACAGCCTTCATCATTCATCGCCTGGGTCTGGACTGTGCTCTGGAGGCTCAGAACATGGCCTTCAACTGTACCACCACACAAGGACAGGTGCGACTACAGACACACAATAAAACACTGCTTTATCTTAAAAAGAAGTGTCCAGAACATCACAAAGAACTACATGAATGCAAGTGCCTTCAATAAAACAATAATTGCACTTAATTGAAATGTGTGTTATACCAGTGTTAACAGTGGAAGTTATGCTGTGTAAAATATCACAGGAAGTATTATTGTTCCAACATTCAGAATAGTTTCCACATATTGCATTTTTTATTGAGCAGCACTGCAGGCTTTTACTCATCCTGTAACTATGTGAAGGGAGCATTCAAATATCACAGGTCAAATCTTTATTACAACACTGCACAGAGATATATCATATATTTTCCTGACAATGTGCAGCCTTAACTGAAAATATTTTTTTGTCTGACTTGAGTTTTCTATTTGAGCAGCTTAACATCTCCGGACTGTTCAAGAACCTGGACCTCCAGCTGCTGCAGCCCATGTCTTTGACTCTCATGCACTCTGGCACTCCTCTGGCCAATGACACCACCATCAGCCTGGACCCTATGGAGATCTCCGCCTTTAAACTCAAGCTGCGCTAAACAGCTGTCCCAATAACAACAAGCGGCAGGCAGGCTCCAACTCATCAGGACAGCAGCGAGACCTGAGCTGGCCTCGAATTAACTCGTGCTCCTCTGGCCTGTCATGTCCAGCGCGCATTCGAAACCACAAAGAACACAGAGCGAAAATGTCTGTACCAAGCATGAACTGACAGCAGGGGGCAGGCCGTAGCTGTTACTGTGGTCCTGTGGGAGCAGAGACAAGCGCTGGACTTGGAGCCTTCTAGAACCAGGCGTCTCAGTAACACACAATTTAATTTAGTTCTGCTTTTAAGAACTCCTATTTTTTTTCTATCTTTCAGCCATCTTGGACTGAACTGTTGAATGTAAATATCCAGTTGACAAGGCCTGGACTTGTGCAATTTACAAAGCTTTATTTGGTGTAGGGGATTTATTTGAATTTGTTTTCTAAAAATACTTGCAGCTTTGTTTTGTAATTGTCAATCATGTCAGGCTAGACTGCAATTCTATTTTTGATTGAATGCAGCAAAGAGAATGTGTGGTCTCACCTGCTCCAAAGTCGCCAGGAGACCAACCCGCAGCTATGGCGAGCAAAGTCCAAGAGTTCACCGCCAGCTGCTACGTGATAAAAATGTGACCATTAATCATATCTGCGTAATGGATGACTGTTGTGTCCACTGTTGTAGATAGTTAGAGGACTTTCTCTCCTCCTCTCTCCCGTCTCACCCTCTCTCCGAGCTTCCTCCTCTTTGTCGCTGATGGGGAAAATTTGTGTGAGGGGTCTGGAGGGAATTGAGCAGCTTTTCCCGAGCCCCTGTTCTGTCATTCCCGTGCGGATTCTTCGGCTGCTGAGTGGCCGGTTTTGTGTACCGAACTGTATGCAGTAGGAGCCTAAGGCAAAAGACTATACCTCATATATACTGTACCATAAGGCAGATATATCAGTGTGTGTCTGTGAGGAGTATGTGTCTGTGCATTAAGCTTTTGCTTTTTAAATTGTACTGAATTTTCTCTGTAGCCTGGCCAGTCATCATTTTCTTAGATGAGGGTATGCAAACTTTCCCATTTATACCATCTTCACCTCTTTCTGAGCTTGTATCTGTTCACTAATTAGGGCTGCACAATATTAGAAAAAAACAGTTACTGTTAATATTTGGATAAAGTTAGGATTAGCGGTGTGACAAGACACAAATCCCACAAGACGAGACAAGATACAAGACTGGGTTAACAAGAGATAATAACACTATTGAAAAATGTATTTTACACAATGACATTCACCTGAAATTCATAAAATGTAAAACTATTTAGGTGCATTAGGTGCAACTTGTAATGCAACAGCAGAACATCTACAGTCATATGCAAACGTTAGGGCACCGTTCTGAGGTTGCATTATAATTTACTCTGTCTTCACGAAAAAAGATCCCTAGAGACCCTAGAACTCAGATGTCACTAGAAAATGAATGACATACCTCTGTGATCTTTTTGTGTGAAGACAGAATAAATTATTATGCAACCTCAGTGGGGTGCCCAAACTTTTACATATGACTGTATATTGTCAAATATTTTACTACAAATTCAATTGACCAGCTTCTCCTTTGTAAAAAGTGCAAACAGAACCTGATCACAAGACAAACAATCTTGTGACATTTTGATCTTATGGGATCTTACTCACACCCCTATTTAGGATAGGTTCTGGACTCACTGGTTCAATGGTAAAAGTCATCTTTTTGTCAGATAACATCAACCATTAAGTTCCTGGCTTTATAGATATTACATCTGCTGATATTGCCTTTTGCATCATATTGTGCAGCTCTACTGCTTTGCTTTTTTTTTTTGGCTGCTTCCTTATGAGATTACCACAGCATATCGTTGGAGTAGGCAATGTGGGTGAAGTGTCTTGCCCACGGACACGATGACAGTATGTACTTGGTTGAGTGGGAAGTGAGCCGCCAACCCTCTGGTCAGAGAGGAACCTGCATAACCAACATGCCAAACATTTTGCATAGGCTGGTGCTGTCACCTGTTTTCTTTTTGGCAAATGTAGATCCATTTACATGTAACCTGCATTCTCTCCTCCCCTTGATCCAACTCCTGGTAATCGAACTTAAAAGAACCAGACAGTGTGCATAGGGCAGAGAAAGAATTCTGATGGCTGGCCAGGCTGCTTTCTTTGTACACTTTCAGGGACCATACGCTGTACTGTTAGTCAGTCAGGCTATTTGTGTTAAAGCTTCAAAAACTCAAAAAGGACCTTTTTAGACGTATTGTTTCAACATATTTCCGCATCAGCAAGCAAAAAAGTTTTCTCTTAGGTTGACTCATACACTGAAGCAAGTAAAGTAAAAACTCTTGACATCTCTCCAATTTTAAAAGGTAAATGCAATAATTTTTCCAAAAGTTTCTGGCAACAAACTGCAATAGTCTAAACTGCAATTGGCAACGCAACTATAAGAAACTTGTCAAAGAGGCTAAAAGTTACTTGCTATGCATTATATACATCAATGCTGTGAGAAATAGTTTGCCACTTTTCAAATGCAAAGTCGCTGTGACATTCTGGAGGCAATTTGGCCTGTGCACAACAAAAAGACTCCCCTCCATTTCACCTCAGACGAGTGTGCGCGGTCACTCCTGTGAAGCGTTTCTTCAAATCAACTGCACTTTTTTTTTTTTTTTTATTCTTTCAAAGCTCCACAGTGCTTCTTATCCTCAGGCAGTCTCGGAGCTTTCGTGTTTTGCTGCGTATCTTTAGCCTTCACAGCCGCGTGGAGGATCCCATCATGTGTGTCAAAAGCTCGTGGCACCGACATCTCCCAGCCACCTGTGTCACACTTTTGTGCCGCGTCACCGTCTCATAATGTGACCATTTTGTGAGTCATTTTCTGCTCTTTTTTTTACCCCCCACTCTTTCATGTCCCATCTGCCATGCTTCAATACAATCCACTTCAGCCCCCCCTCCAAAAGTCATGTGCTTCACCATTTCCGAGACCGGACGAATTGCACTTGTGTTGTATGTCTCTTTTCACTGTTTGTAATGTGAGTCTCTCTATGTATTTGTTTTTTTTTAAAAATGTGATCTTTGTAGCGCTGTTTTTGAATCAGAGATAATATATGAAGGCAATGGGGTCTTCTGTATTGGTCTACCATGGAGTTAAGATGCAGTGCAGAGGTAATGTGGAGGGAAATAAAGATTAATTAATATACAATACTAGAACTTTGTTCTTTTTCTAAATATCTGAATTTAAACGTTTCACACCAAGTGCCACTTAAATTTGGCTTTTCAAGTGTTGGCTTTAATGAACTACAGTGAGCTTTATTAAATAAGGACAAAACAGGGATGAAATCAGGACTACAAATGGACTAAACAAAGACTATACCAGGAATAACCCCAAAGGATAAAAGAGGCACTGACATAGAAAATGCATCACTAGATAAAAGACAAAATTGGTACCAAATAAGAATTAAACTTGGACTTAACCAGGACTAAATCAAGTCAAACTCAGGACTATACCAGGACTGAACTAGGTCTAAATCAGGATGAAAATAGGTCTAAACCAAGGCAAAACCAAGAATATACCAGGTATAAATTAGGTTTGAAGCTGTAACGAATCAATGACAAAGCCAGGTCTAGGTCAAGGTAAACCAGACTAAACCAAAACGAGACTAAACTAGGATTAAACCAGGTCTTATCACAACTATACCAGGACTAAACTATGTCTAAACCAAGACAAAACCAAGAACATACCAGGACTATGGCCAGGTCTAAATTGGGGCTGAACCTGGAATGAATAATAAAACCAGGCAAAAGCCAAGGCAAAACGGGCTCAAATCAAGTCTGTTCAGGACTAAAACAGGAATTAAACTAAATCAGGCCTTGAACTGCAAAAGAGTCCAAAGGACTACCACAAGAAGTCAGCGTACCTCCAGTGGTACCCTTAACATGTTTGTGACCCTCTGCTCTGAGATACAGTATATTACTTTTGCTGATTTGTTATAGACCAATAGGAGGCAGTGTTATGTCAGCATTGCTCCAGATGCTGTCAGTATCTGATAGGTTTGTGCTTCATCTTCCCTTTGGATAAACCTTCAAGGAGAATTCTGACTACTGAACTGCAGAACTCACATGTAGTTCACAGCCTCATGTTTTTCACCGCTTTGTGAAGTCAAGGTGTCCAAGGGCATGAAATGTTTTCTTTTGTAGATGGTACAGAAAGGAGACTAGCGCTGCATTGGACACCCGAGGCTCGAGAGCTGCTTGCACAGAGGAGAGGGAGGAAGGTGACATTATAATGGGTCATTTTTACTTATATAACATATGTTGTAACCCCAATAACTGTAAATAATATTGTAGAATGAGAGCATCTTTTCTTTGTTGAATGAATGAAAACTCTGAGCAATATTTTCTGTCACAGGATCATGTAAAAATTTAGATTTAAAAAAGGAAAAGCCCATGTCTGAAGTTAAGTTTCAGGCCTGTAAACCAGTGGTTCCCAACCTGTTTGGTTTTATGTACACCCAGGATTTAGTCCTGGTCTGGACCCTACTTAGTCATAGTTTAAATGATATGTTTGTTCTGGTTTTAGGCATGGCTTAGACTTAGATTTGACCTGGTTTAGATTTGGTTTAGCCCTAGTTCTGGTTTATTCCTGGTTTAGCTCTGGTTTGACCTGGTTTACTCCTGGTTTTAGACCTGTTTTTTTCCTAATTGAGTTCTAATTTTAGACCTGGTTTAGTCCCTGTTTCGTTCTTTTTTAGTGTTCCATCCCTGGCTATAGTCCTGGAGTCCTGGCTTAGTCCTGATTTAGATTTATTTTAGGCTTTAAAAGACAAATATATAAAGGTTATATAAATTATCACTTAAGACTCCATGCATTATACTAAGTTAATATTATAATAAGTATAAGTATAAGTATAATTGTATTTATCATGTCAGCAACCATTAGGTGACATTTTTGTATCCATCCTCAAACAAGGGAATGAGCAATCCATCCTTGGCACCTCAGAGTGCCCCAAAACACCATAGTATTATTTTAGACCTTGAAGTTTTTCCAGGGAATAAGAAAAGTTTATGCTCACAAGACAACCAAAAATAACATTTAGCTAGCTGAAATCATTAGCTGGGGACCTTGGTGTCTGACTGAGCTGATAGTGAAATCCTCTAATGGAGAACTGATTTGTTCAACTTGTTTTAATTAATCAAAATATTCCTTGTTGCCAACTCTAGTTAGTGCGAGCCACAGTACAGTACATGACAGCTAATTAATATGAGCCAAAGGCTGTGGAGCAAGGTTGAGAATTGAGGCGAGCAGAATGGTGTGTAATGAACATGTGGAGAGAAGCCTTCAAAGTCATCTCCTTTAAAAAAAACACAAACACATAAGGCCCATTTATAATGCAAAGCATGACACATCCAGAGGGCACTACATTGTGCAGCGACTTCTCCCGGCAGATCTAATTATAGGCCGCAGAATGAATGTACCTTCACCCCTGAACCCAGTTACCTGCATGTGTAAGAGGCGTTTGTTTTTAATGAACAAACCCCTCCACTGTCAGCTACTGTACTCCCACTTGCATGCGAACCTCTTCCATTTGTATTCATTTAAACTTAAAAAAGGAGGCTCATATGAGATGTGAACAAAGTTTTAAGAAGGATTTTGTTTTTGGCGACTGGATTATGGGGAGAAGACAGAATGTTGGCACCGTGGTGAAGTGGAGCGCCCATAGTGAAGGAAATACACTTGTAACAATGATTTATGGCCATGAAAAAGTGATGAACCATCTGCTCTCCTGGGAGCGTGTGAGTGGCAGGCGCTGTGTCTAGGATATGGTAAACCCTAAAACTTTTAAAGCCTGGCAGTAAAGACAATTCAGTCAGTGTGTGCAACAGCCAAAGTCATTTTATTCCAGCGTAAAACCCATGTCCACAATATTAACACCCATTGTCAATTAAATTAAAAAAGGATACAAAACAAACATAGAAAAACGCCTTACGAACAACTCTTCATTTTTATCCACAGCAACCATTCTGGCCTTTAGATCAAAAGGCTTTATTCAGAGTGTGTAGCATTAGGTCTACACGGGTATAAATAAAAAATGAGAATGAATGTATGCTTTACCCTGATTAAGACATTCTGGGACAGAAGCCCCTTAAACAGTAGTCACTTTCTGTGGGCAAAACCAAGAGAAAAAAAACTGAAAATCTTAACAGCAGCTAAGTTAAATGTAAAGGTCACGTTTGTCTAAGTGCTTTAAAAATATCACCCCCAAAATTGTGCCCCATTGCAGGTCAATACCATACTGTATTGTGACTGATGCCCCCCCTTTGCTTCTGGATCTATACTAGCACATTCTCCACATTCTCAGCCAGCGGGACGTTTTACTGTGCAACTCTAGCAGGCTGCAAAAATGTGCAATTTAAAGTTTTCCACAATAGTATGTCACCCTTACAAGCTCTTGTCCAGAGAATGTAATACGATATAAAACAGCCAATTAACAGGAGCTCTGCATGTGCTGACACTTGTTTAAGGGTTAGAGTAACTGTCTATGTAAACTAATGCACTTTACTGTTTAATGAACTGGACAAAGTGTGGTCAGGCTGGTAAAGAGTAAATTTATGCCAGACAGTTGCATAATGTCTTATATTGGTGATAAAGACTGGCGTTAAAGCGATAATAAATGCATCAGATGTCAACAGAGAAATAAAATAAGTTAAGTGCTCTAAATAAAAGACGGTCTTTCTGTGATGGATTCGATTAGGGAGCTGGAGGAAGTGGATCTTATTTGATTGGATTTTATCAGCTCCCTGCAGTCAGACAGAAATGCTGATGAGGTGGTATCAAAGGCTTAGCTCTGGAGCTATTATATCCTACTCACATTGAGTTAAATTGAGCTCTGTGTCTTGATAAAAGCTGTCCTCTCACTGTGGCTGTCCACCTCCTCGCTGTCTGATTCAGACTCATAGGTGATCATGTCCTCATCGCCCCACACAGTGGGGATCCCCTTGTAGCAAATTCGTGCTTTTCTCTGTCTGCGCTGGCTGTAGTCGAAGCCCAGACGAATGCCCCTGCTGTGAGAGTATACAGAGGGCAGTTTGGTCCTCCAGCCCGGAGCGGGCTGGCCCGAGCGCTTCTGCAGCAAAAAGAAGACCCCAGCAAACGCAGCCAGGATGAAGGCACAGCTAAGAACAGCCACAACAGTAGGCAGTGGAGAGGACTCAGGGCCGCTCAGCCCGGGCCCCTGCTCCTGATCATTATCTCTACTGTCACTGTCTGAGGCAGGGCTCTCCCCCTGGTGCTGTGGGCCCTCTTCCCTCTGAGCCCCTCCAGCTGAAGGGGATTTGCGCTGCACCTGGTTCTGGGTCCGGCAGGAGGTGAGCACCAGGTGGCTGTGAGGGGGACAGGACAAACAGTCTGTGGGACCAGGGCCCGAGCAGGTGAGGCAAGCGGTGTGACAGGGCAGACAGGCCTGCACAGAGGAGAGGTCCACCCAGTTCTCTAGAGACAGGTTCAGCAGCTGGGGTCCCGAGGTGAAGCCGGGGGGACAGAGCTTCACACAGCCCTGGAGGAAAAGCGAGAAGCCTGGGCTGCACTCTGGAACACACACAGAAATATTAATGACTCACAGTGAAGGTGTAAAAATGGAAATGAGACTATTTTCTTTCCAATTATGTTCCTGAATCCAGAGACACATTTAGGTAATTTTGACGCTAGGGACAATTCAAATAAATTGATAAGACTCTTTGTAAACTTTGTGTAATTTTCTAAAAGCCTAAATGATTTAAGTGAGCCTCCTCTAGTGCTGGCGTGATGGAGTCATCCTCTCAGCAGTTGTTGACAGCGTAGCACCTCTCAGGCTGGAGCAGTTTTAATCTCCCCTGCTGGCCCCTCATATGTCCCACGCTCTAATATGACATATGGGACTTTGCATATTCATGACGCATAAACAGATGCACAAGAGCCTTGTAAATATGCAATCTGTATTCACTGCATTGCGCTCTGACAAGTTCAAACACCCAGCACTGTGTGACCTACAGCCAGTTGTGCATCAGTGACAGCCCAATTAAACACATGTACATTTTTAGTAGATTTTTTTTTCTACTTTGTCTTACCAATGCAGATCTGCTGAGCGTCAAAAGTCTTGCAGCTGTTGTTGGACGGCCGAGGGAAGTCCGAAGAAGCCGGGTTGACGACACTAGATCCAGTTCCCCATAAGATGAGCATGAACTGACTCAACACACCTGGGAGTGAGAAAGAGAGAAGTGGGAAATAATGTCAATTTAGCACCTCTTTACAAGGAACTGGCGGAGAAAGCTGCGAAGTTATCTGGGGGTGGATTGAAGAGAAGGAGCAGTGTGGACCAATCTGGCAGCAGCAGTGGAGGAGAGATGTGTTTCTGTCTCCTGTTCCTGGCTGCTCGGAGTAAACAACAGCGCAGGATATCTCAAGGATAGAGAATGCACTGTGTATTGATTGGATAAATGAAATAAAACAACAACTTGATAATATTATAATATGAATTTAAAATACATCAAAAATAGACAAATTTGCCACCACAAAATATTTCTACATGGCTTTAAGTATTAAACTTAGAGCTGAATTTAAGCATCAGTGAACAGATTATAGCCTTTGATTACATTTTGACAGGTGGTGTAGAGCAACTAATAAGTTTAATAGTCTTAATAATAAATTTAGGGTGACTAGACGTCCCTATTTAACCGGGACAGTCCCAGTTTTAGGCTCCTTGTCTCATGTCCCAACACATATCTGTAAAAACATCTCACATGTCACAGTTTTCAGCAAATCATGTCCCAGTTGTTACTATTTTAACCAACAGAAAAGCATAAGAAACTATAAACACATCTATCTAAAGACTTCTGTCACAAAATTTATTTACCACGTCATTATTTTTATGAATATATTGCCATAAATTAAAAACTTAAGCCCTAGCTTCATGTACTTTGAATTACATGACAGAAAATTATATGGATTTCAGAAGTGTTTTTGTTTTTTCTAAGTTCAAATGCGCCATGATTTAAAAAAAAAAAGATGTGTCCCAGTTTTTTGGGTCTAGAAATCTGGTCACCCTAAATAAATTACTTCTTATGTTCTTGTTTTGTATAGATTGTTCCTATTACAATGTGCTATTATGTGATGATTTTCCTGAAATACAAGAATATTTTGTTAAAATAGATGGTAATATTGAGTTTAAACTGGTTATTTCATCGTCATTGTCTGTTGGTTTACACTGCATGTCAACAGACACTTTTAGTAATCCATAAACAGACCATAATTAGCCACTAAATATTGCAAATTATGACATGTAAGTAATATAAGAGCCTTGTTGGAACCATAAAAAGTGTATAATGATTTTCAGTTTTGTTTAACATAAATATATATATGTTTTTAGTTTTATGCTGGACATGTAGTTGCAGAGATGTGGTGGAACACAATAGTTTGTCAGTGTTTGACTTTATTAATTTAATTTTAATGGCAATGGCTATCAGGGGTGATATTAATTGAAGTAAGTAAGTAATTTTTAACAAATATTTAAACCACAACTAATTTCTGCCGTTTAAAATGTCTAATTTCATGTTTTTAATTTGATCCCTTGTTAAAATAAATGTGAAAGAATGCTAATCTTGTTTCTAAACTGTGATTTAGTATAGACCCATCTGTGAATGCTGAAAATCATATAGAGTGTGAAGTGTCTCGTGTAGCTCTGGCTATCGGTCAACCTACACACTGCAAAAAAGAAATGCATGAATTATAATCAACGGAAGGAATATGAAATGCATAAACATTAGGATTACATTCCCAAGGTGCTTAAAGGTTATAAATTACATTTCTTTCAGGCTTTCTGAAATAGTTTCGGACACCTTTGCATTAGTATTTCACATTTTATACCTTATCTTAAAATAATATTCAGTATATGGATGAAAAATGTCTTCTTTTGGGAGAATGCTGGGATTAGGAGTCTGTTGCCCCCTGCTGGCAACGATGAGGAATGGACAGAGCATAAAATGGCTAAGTAGCATGGCTATTAGCAACATGATGCCAACAAATAAATAAATTAACTGATTGCTTCGTAGTGAAGGCAATTAAAGTGCTGAAATTATTAGAATGAGTGGCAGGCTGGTGTATGGACTTTAGAAATGCGCAGGAGTACTTCCTGGTTTCACGTGTGTATGTAGTGCAGTGAGATGAGTGTGTTTTGCTCTTGAGAAGAGAACGGCCTCAGTAAACAGGATTACTCAGACACGCGTGAATGAAACAAAATACTACTCCAGGTGTGATTTTGAGGTGGAAACAACATAATAACATGGTTAAAAGCAAAAAAATAAAAAGCTGATTTAGCAGAATAGGGGACCTTCAATGAGGGGGTGATAATTCCATCTGTCTAACCACAAGGATAGCTCTAAACTTCACTTAGTTGTAGCGTTTTTGTATTTTGCAATGGGGAATTGCTTCAGTTTTACAAAAATAAAAGAAGCTTTAATCCAGTTGCGGCCCTTCCCCTGGTATCAAAAGCTTCAACACAGCACAAAGTGAACTTTTACTGACTGAAGCAGAGACGGAACAGGACATATTATACTGACTACGCCTGCTTGATGATACGGAGACACGAGTTGATGAGGGGAGCGCTTAAAAATGGAATCTCTTTGAATGCAAATCCGCGATGAGTACAATTAACAGTGATGAGTAGAGGTTACCATAGTCACGCCCGTTAGCCGCCACATTCTCTATTTCCAGGGTCCATTCGCCTTGGGGATCCTCGTCCCAGGAGTGGGTGGACATAAAGGCCCAGTCATTAAAACCCTCGGAGGAGAAGTCATTAGGCCTGGAAAGAGAAGAGGAAGACATGATGGGTGAGAGCAATTTTTTTTTTGGCGTCAATGAGAGAAAACCCTCCTTCTTCCCCACAGTAAAAGGTAGAACAAGCACTTGTGGGAGTGCATATACTCCGAAGTACAAGTGCTCTTTCTGAGAAAAACACAACTTTGCTATCTTGAGAATCTTTCTGAGAGGCACTTAGGTAGCCAAGGAAAAAAGGTATTGACTTCTTTTGACCGAAAATAAACTTGACAACAGAAGGTATGTCATGCTGTAGGAGCCTGGATGTATTTCTTTATAGCTGTTATTTCCATACTATTAAATGTTTATCGATTCTAGCTATATATGTAGTATCATTTATTATGGTTTGATAGCAGTTATATTTAATGGTAGCATCATTATTCATGCTATGTTGATTTGTAAATGTCCTGTAGGTAAGTGTGCAATGTGTATTTTGTCTTATGAACAAAAACATACTCTACAGAGATTGCTATTACACTTATTACACTTACAGGCTTAGAAACAATGTTGTATCAAGAGTATAAAACCCAGTGGAGTCACATGATTTCCCTTTTATAATGTTGTCTTGGTAAAAGTTTGAAAATATGTCAGGTCACAGCTAAATGTTTTAATGGCACCAGATTATTCTGATGCAAAATTTACTATTCTGTTGTGTGGTATTGTGCAGATTCCCTGAAGGCCTAACTTAGTGATTTTCAAATGGTGCATAGGGACCCAAAAATGGATCACGAGGTAGTTGAATAAAATGTTAATGTTCAGCTTATTTGAAGCCTGAATACTGTTTTATTTACAAACCTGATGCAAAAAGGTGGTGAGAATGTGCAAAATATAAATAAAAAACAGAATGCAATGGATTGGAAGTTTGTGTGTGCTAAATTGGACAAATGCAAAAATATATATCCCTTTACAAATCCTTAGGAAAGACTAGTAATTCCCCCGTGTTAAAAATGAGATTAGTGTCCGGAGTGTACAGTACCTGGGGAAGAGCAGGGTGGATCTAGTCCCCAGTGGACTGATGAGATGAATGGCCAGTTTCCCTCTCTGGTTATGGGACAGCGTAATGCGAGCCTGTATATGTTCCAGTGAGCTGACATACTCGGGACGTCCCCAGCAGGCATCAACGCTCCTACTGAACACCAGCTTGTTCCCGATGTCCCTGCAGTTTGACAGGAGAGAACGGAGAGAGTGCTTATTGTACCAAAATGGACATGGACATCAACAGCGTGTGACAATACAAGCTCCGGGGGGAAATCTGGGATATCCATCCAGGCTTGGCTGCATGATAAAACTTTATGTGTGTGTAATTGAGAAGATTTACCCACAATCCCACATGTCGGAAGCACTGTTCCTCTAACCTGGGCTCTGTGAGCATGTTGTGCACACACTGGTGTTGTGGTCCCACTGTGGTCCAGTTCTGAGCCAAAGCCACCATTGCACCGGCGTCTAGGAGCCCGTATCCATATGAATGACTTACTGTAGGAAAGGAGAGAAAAACAACCATTTTAAAAGGTGGATAATGTAGCTTTTGGCAACATCTAGACTGCACCAGCCTGCACACATTTGCTAAGTGTGCCAAGACAATATTCCCCACACCATTGATACAAGACAGGATGGATCTATGCTTTCATGTTGCCAAATTCTGATCCTACCATCTGAATGTCACAGCAGAAAGCCGCATCCGACCAGACAACAGTTTTCCAATTTTCTATTGTCTACTTTTGGTGACAATGAATTCTAGCCTGAGACTGTCACCTTGATTGAGTGGTCCATTTATTATTTTTGAACAAGCCAGTCACCTTTTACCTCTAGCATCACTTTCCACTGCATTTGCACATGCAGAAGTGATACTCACTGGATTTGTTTTTCCAGATCTGTCAACCCTAGAGATAATTATATCACCTTTCGTCTTCATTCTAACGCTCAGTTTCAACTCACAATAAGTAGTCTTGAAAGTTATGGTTTGCTTTAACAAGCATTTTATTAGATGTACAATACTTAATAAAGTGTCAAGTGAGTGCATGGTAGCCTTGCAAGGACATGCTGTTGTCAAAGAAGAAATGCTGTAGAAGAGTTGCCTGGATGTGAAAATGTGCAGAGGCAGTGAACTGAAGCACGAATGAACAAATGTACATTCCTTGCAGTCCAGGATTTTGACACAAGTTTTTCTTTCATTCAGTCATGAAAATGTAAGCAATAATCTTATGTGTAAAAGAAAGAACCACTGCCTTAAAAGACCCCTATTATGCTAAATCGACTGAGCTTTGAACCATGCTATAATGTTGTTTCCACCTCAAAAACATACCTGCAGCAGTATTAAGTTTCATTCACGCACGTTTGAGTAATCTCCCTTCTCAAGAGCTGAAAACGCTCAGTCTCACTGGTCTGTGTAAACACGTGAAACCAGGAAGTGCTCCAGTAGTTTTAGTAGCTTAAATTGCCCCTACTACAAAGCAGTGAGCTCATTTATCTGTTAGCGTCATGTTGCTAATAGCCACTGCCAGCAGGAGGCGACAGACACCTAATCTAACTGTTCTCTGCAAAGTCAAAGTCAACACCTCCCCCCAAAAAAGATGTCTTCCACAAATATACATTATTTTAAGTTATAAAATGTGAAATACTAATGCAAAAGTGTTGAAAAATCCTTAAAAAAGCATATTATGTTTCCTTGAAATAGGTTGGTTTAGTCTCAGAGGAAGATAGCTTTAACTGTTTCAAACCCACCCTCTCTTTTCATACAAGCATATGTGCCTAAACACGCCTCAAGTGCCTTAATGGTTTAGGGCTATGTAAATAGACTGAAATGTATACATTTTCTTTTCTTTTCTACAAGATGTATCAAAATCTATTTGACTTTGCATCCTCCAGACAGAAAGTAATCAAACAGTGACTGGTCCTTGGGAGCTTTAAAACTCTGTTTTTCCAACACAGATGCAGAGAGTTACACTATATTTCGAAGCGTTCTACCTGTCTCCTATAGAAGTGTACCCAATGCTTATTTACTGTATCGTTACATTATAATGGGAATACAACTTTTGTATTAAGAAGCAAGTCAAGTCTTTTTCAATCCAACAGCCCTGCCTTTGTTTACCTCTGCGCCCCACTCCATTGGTCCTCCAGTCTCCAGTGCTGAGATGCCGGGGCATGGATGTTCTCACTACCAGATGCTGCATATCCCTCCAGGTTAGGTTCATACTGTACAGAGAGAAGAAGAAGAAGAAGAACATATTGATTTTCTAACAGGGCAGAGTATTAATTTCGACATTATGCACGTTATGAGCTTTTGCTGAGCTCCACTGTAGCACCATACGGCTTTGGAAAATATGATCCGGAAAGGTCAGGAGTGTTAGGTGAGATGGTGAGGGTATAATGGAAGGACGTGCTTGTGTTATGAGAAATTATTGGTGAAGTGTAGAGGGAGAGCCTGAGGGTAGGTCGGGTCAGCCATAACAACAGTATTATGGTACATTATAGGTTTAACGCTGGTGTAAAACTGTTAAAGGGAGAACTTTGGTGGTGAAAGGTCAGGAAACATAGTAAAACTGGTAAAGTGGAAGAACGGTTTGTAATCATGGCTGCTAATAAAGTCTGGTGTTTGTGAGCAGGGTCACCTTTGATCAGAGGTGGAAGAAGTACTCAAATGCTTGTACAGTATGTAGTCAAGTGAAAGTGAGATCAAATAAAAAAAAAAATCAACAAAGTTTTAACTTTAAAAACAATAAAACTTTGAAAAGTACTAACAACTACTACTGCTACAATTATCAACAACTGAGGTATTACTGGGTAATACTAGTGTTACTACTACAACTGCTGCTATTTGTGTTTCTACTATAGCTGCAACTAATACTGCTGCAACTCCTACTATTACTACTAGTGCTAGTACTAATACTGCTACAATCGCTGCTATTACTGTTGAGGCTAATATTGCTGTTGCTGCTATTATTACTGCAGGGACAACTACTAGTACAACTACTATTATGCAGGCATTACTACTCCTACTATTGTTAAAACTACTACTGCTGCTACTGCTACTACTAGTGCAACTAGTATTACTAGTGCTCCTACAACAACTGCTGCTATTTCTGTTTCTACTAAAGCTACTACTGCTGTTGCTGCTACTACTGCTGTAACGGCTACTAGACAAATATACTGTAGTTTCTCTACACTTCAAAATACTTTTACTTGTTTAGGAACTTTAAACAGTTTGATAAAAGTAACAATTTCTTTGAACATTTACTTAGTTGGTTTAAAAAAAACGCAGAAGTATGTAGTATGTTAAAGTGTGTAGTTACTTTCCACCTACTTAGAGCAACTACTTATAGTGCAACCTACTACAACACTGCTACTACTACTCGTAGTGCTACTATTACTACTACAACTGCTGCTACCGCTACTTCTACTACTACTAATGCTACTATAACTGTGACTAACACTACTACTACTAAAGCAGTAAAGTTTTTAATAAAGGTTTATTTAAAGAGGCTATATTATGCAAAACTGACTTTTTGAGCTTTCTACAATGTTATAATGTTGTTCCCTCGTGAAAAACATACCTGGAGTTGTGTTTTGTTTTATTCACACTTGTTGAGTTTGCACTCATTCATGCATCCAAAAACAGTGTACATCTCAGTTTTTACTGATTTCTCACAGACATTTTTCATCTTGTAGTAAATTGGCATTATACAAAAAGCTTACTGAAATAAATAGCTTTTTTTCTGTTTCTGCTGCCCTCTGCTGGTCTCTTCACCTGTTTCTTTATGGCAGTGGTAAAGTATTTATTAGAGATGCTTTCGTTTTATGCAAGGCTGTTCTGCTGTTCTAGAAGTCACCAAGATGGGTTTAAAAATATAAATAAAAGCACACTATAGCCCCTTTAAAAGGATTGTCTCTAGCTCGAAGGATGAAAGGGTTAAGACAATCACACAGGAATCACTGTGTTCCTGAAGTGCAACACAGCCGACAGAAATAGAAACATCCAATTGCACTGTGAACGCTTCACCTCAGCGGCTCTCTCCCTATCAACATCTCACATCTTCTCATGTGTTATTAATGGACACGATCCCCCCAATGTCACCTCCGCAATGAGCCAAAAGAATAAAATAATAATAAAAGCCTTCTCGGAAAGTCAGAGCGCTCTGCCTATTAAATGATTCCATCTCTGTGAACTCCAGTGTGGTCTCAGTCTGATAAACTAGCTGCCGTCTTATTACCGCTGCCTGTCAGGAGAGACGTTTCAGGGTTGGTTTGGGGAAAAAAGTCAGAGATAGTCGGAATGGTGTAAACTTCCTGCTCGATTGGTCAAGCGGATTCTCTCCCGGCTCAGATTAAGTGGAAGGGAAATGGAGGATGTGGTGATACCTGGCAACACATGCTGACATATGCAAAGTCAGGATCTGCCAACCAAAGAGAACTAAGAACAGGTCCAGCCCAAGACCAAGGCCTACAAACTGAGACAGGTCAAGACCGAGACCAACACATACCAAGACCAAGACAAGACCTAGAGACCGTGGCATACCAAAACCAGGTACACAATCTAAAGATGCCAGCAGTCACCACAGACATCAGATCCTCTTTTTCCTGATACAGACACTTGTGTGCATAATATCAGCTACTGATAAATAAAAAAACATGTTGCACAATATGTGGTAAGCCACAGCTGTGTTCTAAGCAGAGACATGAACCAGAAAGCTTACTAGTCCTGGGCTTTGTAGACAGCGAGTACAACCAAAGTACATGTTGGTGCTGTTTTAGGTTTATTTTATTTATATTGTTCATTTTATTTCAGCCATCATACTTTCCTTTTTTCCCCACAGAATACAAAACACAGTAGCACACTTGTTACCATACCAAACTTGCTAATCCCTTTGAGGCAGAGACAGCAATTAAAAGGGCTGTATTATGCATAACTCGACTCTGTTCTACCATGTTAAACTGTTGTTCCCACATCAAAAACATAAACTCTCTCACGCCGCCATGTCTGAGATTGTGACAAGACCAAGTAAAAATGTATTAGAGACTGGAACTATAAAAAGTGGTCTTAGTGCTGCAACACTGGTGCTCAGCATCAAGATGAGATCTAACACATGCATGATATGACCCAAGATAGCAGCATGACATTACAGCCGTTAGCACCACACGCTTTGTCACATCTTAAAAGAAGTTAATAAAAGAAATCATTGAAATCTAGCCCGCCTCGGCCCTTCAGGTATCGCATGTGTCTGTGTGGGCTGGAGATGCTTATTTGTTTCGCTAATTAACTGATTATCAAAAGCCTAATTTGCTGAGGAGAGAATTTCCAGGCTGGGACCGAGGCCAGCTCCGAGCCCCAGATGCATGCACGAGCTTGTGCACACATCTCCAAACACAACCCGCAAGAGCACAGCCAAGCGTATGCAATTAGATGTACAATTAAATTAAGAGTAATCATAAAAACGGTTGTCCATAACTCTACAATAGGACGCTCATTTATCACATTATGAACCACTGCGTCTCCACACCTCCCCGGTGACCTTCAGGGACATACTGTTGTCTATAAACAAACTCGGCACATTTCAGAGTTAGAAGTGTTCAGAAGTTTTTGAGATATGGAGGCAGTGTTCCAGATCCATCAAAAGGACAGCATTTCTTCCTTGGTCCATTACTGATCTTTGCTGAAAATGTCACAAAAGAAGTTCAATGATAACTTGTTGTTGCTAACAGACAAACAAACAAGCACACAAAAGCAAACTGCAAACAGTAATTGGTAACAATAATATGTGGAGCAAGTTCCAAAATAAGTAAAAAAAAAAAAGTAAAAAAATAAATAAAATGCATACAATTTATTGGATTATTGGGATAGAAAAAAATATGAATATGCAATTATCTCACTATCAGCTGTCCTAGACCAAACAAAAATATGTGCTAGACACAAAAAACAAAACAAATCATTTGTGTGGCTGCATTCATGTGATCCTCAGGTGTTCATCTTTCCGAGATGAGAGGTGGTTTTCCTGACTTGTTTATGTTTATGAGCTTTCATCTCAGAAAGTCAGGGTACAATATCAAGTTATTGGTCAGTAATGTTATTAACTGGTGTTTAACACAACTAACTAGTCAGATTTAATGTTAGCCTTCTCACAACAGAAAAGCTAAATGTTAATAGTAGTGGTGGGACTCGATTAAAAAAATTAATCTAATTAATTACAGGCTTTGTAATTAATTAATCGCAATTGCATTTTTATCAAATAGCAATATTTATGTCAGAAATAAAATATAGGAGCTTAATTGTATGTTCTGGTGTATTATAACTTGATTTCAAACTAACACCGCGTTAAAACAGGGCAGTAATCAGCATTTGTGCTTCGACCTCCACCTCCCGTGCAGTAGTAACACGCGGTGCGCCCCTCTCTCGACTCTCCTCCTGTGCTCTGCCTGTGACCTCCGTGTGGATCTGTCCCTTCTCCTTTACATCTGAACCAAAAAGACCGCTGTCTCCTGTGTGCGTCAGTCAGCTGTGAGAACAATTTGAGAGACGACGAGCGGCGCCTTGAAGCAGCACGGAGGCGGCCGACCCCGGCCCCGCAGTTACCCGTAGTGCACTCTTTAGGCACATTATCCAACTGTTCACAACTGAAATCCACTCACATTTGTTGTTTTGGTCAGTGTGGATGTCCAGCCCTGGTTACCGTGCGCCAGAAACTAGGTCACTAAGAAAAATTCTGTGTTGTCATATACAAGTGTGATTTTTTTAAACACATCAATTCTCTGTAATTAATTAATCGTGATTAACGCGTTAAAGTCCCAGCCCTAGTTAATAGGTTTTGCAAATATACGTAGCTTTAGCCAAAGAGCTTGGATGTTGGGGTTAAAATGAAAATTAAACGCAATGATTAGCATTTCTAATGCAATTTTGTTACTTCTATGCGTTCAACAGCTTATAGTATATTATTAGCAAGGTTTAGTATAAGAGCGCATGTATAAAAGCCATATTAATATGATGTAAAGTAGATATCAGGTTTTGACCCAAGTTCCTGTTTTTTTTTTTTTTTTTTTACTTGCGCAGGCGTTCATGTACATCTTTTAACTCACAAAAAATGTTTTCCGGAATTTCTTAAGACTACATGAATGCATCATGCTTCTTCTACAACAGTGACTGCCTATATTAAGTTCATAAAAAAATGGTTTGAAATGAAGTACAGTCATATACTTGTCATCATATAAATATTTAAAACCATTTTTTGCCAGCACCTTTTGGGAACGTTTTTATAAAAATCTTTGGAGAATAACATGACAGTCTTGAGTGAGGTTTTATTGTTGGGGGTCTGTGTGGGATGTTCAGAAATTTAAGGGGGCTGTGACACTCGACAACATCAATGCTCAGTTTCTCTGCCCTGGGCTTTTGGTCTGGTCTCTTTTCCAAGATCAACAATACAGAGTTTTATTAATTACAGCTGAAATATGTTTTTTGCTAATACGCATGTTCTACTGCTACAACATTTAACACAGTACACTTTTAAATAAAATTGTCTAGAAACTAAATGTAAACAGTTTAAAATGACTTTCAAAACCATTAGCATTTGTCCAAAGCCTTATATTCTTAATATACACACAAATCCATAAAACTTCTCATAAGTGGGAATTATAATGGTAAGATTGGTATTGTTATGGCAATATGAAACATAGTTACCGCATGGTTTTTGAATATTGTGTCAAGCCCTACTGTTGTCTCTTATGTAAAATTAAATTGACTCTTGCTAATTGGATCAGGCACATGTTTATGCTTGTAGAAGGACAACATGTCATTGTCACTCACTTGGCCCCTAGAGCCTTGGTGATGCATGCATAGGCTTACAAAAGTGCACACATATTTAAAAACATCACACAAGAACCCAGCACATATAAAAAAGTTGGTCCTGAGCCATTTTCCCTTCACATTTTAAGCCTTGTAAATTTTTACCATAAAAATACTTCACGAGGCTCAATATGGTCTCTGCATAGTCAATCACCCAGCTCAATTGTTAACTATTTTATTTCTTAGTGTAAAGTTATACTGTAAAATTTATACTGGCTGATTGAGGATTAGATTGAGAACACTTTTTCTATGTTGGTTGTCCTCAAACTGTGGTAGGGGGGGTATTCAGGAGTCTTTTGCAGTTCAAGTCCTGATTTAGTTTTATTTAGTGCACGCTCTGGCTTCAACAACTTTAACATGTTTAACATGTTTAGCACGCTTTTTTGGTTAAACAGTAGATCACTGGCATGTTTTGTGACGTATCCCAGGAATGACAGACGAACATGACTGTACTCTTGTATCTCAAGTACAAGCAGAATTGCTGCAGCACATACAGGTCTTGTTAAAGTAGGCCATTACGGCAAATCTGCGTGATTGCTTTGGATTTTGTATGGATATTGCCAACCTTAAGGCAAGAAAGGGAGGAAACAAGCTAGGTACTTTCGTCTTTATTTTCAGATTTCAGATATAACAACAATTCAATGAACTAATAAAAGCAGACACCAGCAAAGGAATCCGGTGTTCGTATTTCATTACATTATTCAGGGAAGGTGCAGAGAAATTCCACTTTAAACCCGCGCTCCCACAAAGGTGCTTTTTTAGCACATCACCTGTTTTATTCCTGTTTTGCTTTGGTGGCATTGGTGGGGCTTACATTTGAAGTAAAAGTCACTGCTCCTGGTTTAGGCAAAATTTAGATCAGTCTTTAGTACTGGTTTAGCACTTCCTTTATTCTGGCCCTGTTTTAGTCCAGTTCTTTGTGGTGTTACAGTCCTTGTTTTGTCCTTTTTTAGTAATGCATTTTTGTTTTGTTTATTTATTTATTCCTGTTTTGTTCCTCAGTCTATACCTGTGTAAGTAACACGCTTAGGCTCATTTTGGTCCATTCATGTTTTTCTACTTGAAGAGAGAAATATTTTCCGTGGTGGTACTTGGTTTGAAAAGTTTGAGAAACACGGTTCAATGTGCTTGCAGAAGGATGATGTGTCACGCTAACTCACTTGTCCCCTACAGCTTGTGGTATGAGTGATGCATGCACAAGATGGTAGACAGTGCACACAGTACAACAAGCCAAAAGGACTCAGCAAAGAATATGAAATAAAGTTCACATTATATTAAAAATACAAAGTGTAGCTGCACTATAAGTCTATCTTCACTTAGGTAGTATTGCAATTCATTCTGGTATTTCTATATTTAATCTGCAACATTTTCAATAATGATTACTGAATGTATGTTGCTGGTTGGATTTGTGCAATGGCCATGTTTTGTGCTCATAGAAGGTTGACATGTCATTGTCAGTCAGTTGGCCCCTGAGCCAGAGTGATGCATGCCAAGCTTGTCATAAGTGAACACACAGTCAAAGGCAACCAAACCCAACCCAAGTGCACAGCTAAGCACATGAGAGTTCAGAATGAATTAAACACGACAGCTATTGCTATCATAGTATGGACTATTGCAAGATCCATAATTGATGTGCCTCCTATATAGTGTGGCATAGATTAAGAAACTTCATGTAAAATACAGTGACTGCAGAAACTAGTCAGTTCAGAGCCAAGGCAATTAAACATTTACCATGTTAACAGTAAGGGAACGTCATTTTATACAAATATAATTTTGTCAGGACACAGTGACAAATTAAAATAAAAACAGAATGCAATGATTTGTATATTTCAACTGACTGTTCCATTTCAGGGGTCACCACAGTGAATCAGAGCATCCTCTGCTCTCACACCAACTAACATGTCTTCTTTCACCACATTCATAAATCTCCTCTTTAGTCATCCTCCATTGTTCAATATCCATATATTAAATTATATAATATATACAATTTCCAAGCCTTATGTTGCCCATTTCCGTACTTAATTGCATTAGGTTGTACCCACTCATTTCAAAATGGGATATTATTTTTCATGAAAAGGTAAAATGTCTCAATTTTAACACCTGATATATTGTTAATGTTCTATTGTGAATAAAATATAATTTGTAATATTTTAGTCATCATCTTACTCACAATTTTTAAGAATTGGGTTTGTACATGAATTGTAAAGAATTACAGCTGCATGTTGCTATCATGTTATGGAGAATTGCATAATATTAAACTCCCAACATTTTCATAATGTGATGCAACCAAAGCAGTGAAAGTCCAGAACCTTGCATGTACATAATAAATGAAAAATATGGCAAATCATATCTTAACTGTAACACTTAACATATTATGGCATACTGAATGTTTCTCTAACACTATGTAGCCCTACCATTTATGGCCTACTGTAAAATTATACTGGCTGGTTGTATTGTGAAAATGCCTGTGTGTAGAAGGACAGCGTGTCATTGTCAGTCACTTGGCCTCCAGAGCCAGAGTGAGCCACATCCAACTACAACACAGCCAGAAAAATGAAATGAACTCATCACATCAAGAATTACTTGCATAATTCATATTGAACTGCACCAATATTTGAAAAATATGATGCAACCATATCAGTTGAGGTTGGACCAGACTCTTGTATTTGAATTTTGAACTTTCACAAAGTCACAAATCATAACATTGTTGCAATATTTAACATAGTACATTGCATGCTACTGATATATTTATTCATAAATCATTACTCCTGTTAGGGGTCGCGGGTACTGGTGCCTATCCCAGTAAGAGAAACAGTGTCCAGTTATGGTCGCATGGCTGCACAGAGTCATACAATGACAATCATTTATTCTCACATTCACATCCAATAAGTCAAGTTTGATTAAAATGTCACATTGCAAGTATCAGTTCATTGTTATAATCAACATAGTTTTTGTTTATTGAATGTTTCTGGTATGCTTGAAGAAAGATGCCATGCCATTTCATGTCACTGTCCTGGGTCTCAGTGACAGAGGAAAGAGTGCACAAGCTTGACAGTGCAGACACAGTGCAAGCAACACACCCTACAAGTGCACTGCCATGTATAGGAAATGAGGTTGTTATGAACAGTTGCATAATCCACATTAGATTGAACTGCACCAATATTTTGAAAACGTGATGCAATGGACTCAGTGGAAGTTTGTTATTTGAATTCAGTGGTTTGGAATATTCTGCCTGTCCTACTGTAAATACTTGGATAAGGAAAATGGCCGAGTGTGATTGTAGAAAGACAGTGTGAACCAAGCACTGTTAGAATTTTGTATCATTGTGAGATATGGCCATAGATACTAACTCAAGCCACAAGGGGTCGGTAAAGGAGCATCTGATTACCTTTTGGTCTGGATCCAGGTATTTTTACTAGATTCTTTAACATTGTGACTCAATTGGTAGAGCATCTACCCCTTTTACAATGTGATGTTTATGTTAAATTAGCTTTTTGTGGGATTTAGGAGTTGTAAGTGTGGTGTATAAATGTGTAGGTTCACAATTTGTTGGCTACCACCTTAACTGACATTGTAGTGGTACTAGTAGTGCAGTCGTAGTAGCATTAGTAGTACTACAACTACTACTAGTAGTGGTGGTAGTGGCAGCAAGTACTTTCTACATTTTTTCAGATTTATTTACAGTGGCAAGAAATGGTATGTACCCCTTTAGCATTTTTCCTTTATTGTTGCCTTACAACCTGGAATTTAAATGGATCATTGAGAGGTTCATGTCAGTCACTTTACATCACATGACAACTATGAAAATGCAACAATTTTCTTATTGTGAAGCAACCTAGAAATATGACAGAAAAAGAGAAAACTTGAGCTTACAAAAGTAAGTACCCCCTCAAGTTAGTACTCTGTAGAACCACCTTCTGAAGGACTTTCAGCTCCAACTTTTCTAGGATAAGTGTTTATAAGCTTGGTTCATAAAAATCACTGGGATTTGTGCTCATTCTTCATCTAAAAACAGCTCAAGCTCCTTCAGGTTGGATGCATTGTACAGCACAGCTTGAGTCATTTTCTTCAAAAATTGTCCTGTGTTTAGCTCCATCCTTCATTCCTTCAGTTCTGAGCAGTTTCCCAGTCCCTACCAATGACAAATATCCCCACAGCAGGACACTGCCATCACCAGGCTTCACTTTAGAGAGGGGCTCAGTCAGGTGCTAGGTTTGTGCTGCACATAGCATCTTTCATTGATGGCTCGTTTTAATTTTATTTGGACAGAGGACCTTCTCGTGTTTGGGGAGTCTTCCATGTGCCTTTTAGCAAACACAAAACATGTTTTGTTATTATTTTCTTCAAGCAATGGCCACTCTTCCACACAGCCCAGCTCTGTGGAGTGTATGGTTCAGAATGGTCCTGGGACAGATACAACAGTCTCTGCTATGGAGCTCTGCAGCTCTTTCAGGGTCACCTTTGCTCTTATTGTTGCCTCTCTGATGAATGCACTCCTTGCCCGGTTTGTGAGATTTAGATGCTCCTCTTTAGGCAGGTTTGGTGTGGCTTGTTATCTTTAACATGTTGTAATGATGAATTGAATTGTGTTTTGTGGCATAATGACAGTTGAATTGCAGTCAGGCCAACCTCATCTAACTATTTCTGTGACTTCTGAGAGTGAATAACACTGGGTTTCATTTAGGGGCCTTTTTAAAAGGGGTTACATAGTTTTGCACACTCAAGTTTTCTGTTTCTCTGTCATATTTCTAATTTGCTTCACAATATTTTTTTTTGGCATTTTCATAGTTGACAAAAAAATAAATAAATAAAAATGGCATTTTCATAGTTCTCCCCCTTGAACTGCCATGTGATCGTGGTGGGGGAGTTTGCGTGCCCGAATGATCCTAGGAGCTATGTTGCCTGGGGCATTATGCCCCTGGTAGGGTCTCCCATGGCAAACAGGTCCTAGGTGCCGGGGCCCCACCCTGGAGCCAGGCCTGGGGTCGGGGCTCAAATGTGAGCGCCTGGCGGCCGGGCCTTTGCCCATGGGGCTCGGCCGGGTAAAACCCGAAGGAGCGACGTGAGCCCGACCTCCTGTGGGCTCACCACCCGCAGAGGTAATCATAGGGGACTGGTGCAGTGTGGATCGGGCAGCAGTTGAAGGCGGGTGCCTCGACGACCTGGTCCCCGGACACAGCTTCTAGCTGTAGGGACATGGAATGTCACCTCACTGGGGGGGAAGGAGCCTGAGCTTGTGCGGGAGGTTGAGAGATACCGGCTAGATATAGTCGGGCTCACCTCCACTCACAGCTTGGGCTCTGGAACCCAGCTCCTCGAGAGAGGTTGGACTCTCCACCACTCTGCCGTTGCCCGCGGTGAGAGGCGGTGGGCTGGTGTGGGTTTGCTCATAGCCCCCCAGCTCAGCCACCATGTGTTGGAGTTTACCCCAGTAAACAAGAGGATCGCGTCCCTGCACCTTCTGGTTGGGGACAGGTCTCTTGCTGTTGTTTGTGCCTACGGGCCGAATAGCAGTACAGAGTACCCGGCCTTCTTGGAGTCCCTGGGAGGGGTACTGGAAGGTGCACCGACTGGGGACTCCATTGTTTTGCTGGGGGACTTCAACGCCCACGTGGGCAGCGACAGTGACACCTGGAGGGGTGTGACTGGGAAGGACGGCCTCCCCGATCTGAACCCGAGTGGTGTCTTGTTATTGGACTTCTGTGCTAGTCACAGTTTGTCCATAACAAACACCATGTTCGAGCACAAGGGTGTCCATCAGTGCACGTGGCACCAGGACACCCTAGGCCGGAGGTCGATGATCGACTTTGTAGTCGTGTCATCTGACCTTCGGCCGTGTGTTTTGGACACTCGGGTGAAGAGAGGGGCTGAGCTGTCAACCGATCACCACCTGGTGGTGAGTTGGATCCGCTGGCGGGGAAGGAGGCCGGACTGACTCGGCAGGCCTAAACGTATTTTGAGGGTCTGTTGGGAACGTCTGGCTGAGCCCTCTGTCAGAGGGGTCTTCAACTCCCACCTCCGGGAGAGCTTTGACCAGATCCCGAGGGAGGCTGGAGACATGGAGTCCGAGTGGACCATGTTCTCCACCTCTATTGATGATGCGGCCGTTCGAAGCTGTGGCCGTAAGGCCTCTGGTGCTTGTCGTGGCGGCAATCCCCGGTGGTGGACACCGGAAGTAAGGGATGCCGTCAGGCTGAAGAAGGAGTCCTATCGAGCCTGGTTGGCTCATGGGACTCCTGAGGCAGCTGATGGGTACCGGCAGGCCAAGCGCACTGCAGCCCGGGTGGTTGTGGAGGCAAAAACTCGGGTCTGTGAAGAGTTCGGGGAGGCCATGGAGGAGGATTATCGGTTGGCCTCAAAGAAATTCTGGCAAACCATCCG
Source organism: Bostrychus sinensis (assembly GCA_020698575.1). Classification (NCBI taxonomy): domain Eukaryota; kingdom Metazoa; phylum Chordata; class Actinopteri; order Gobiiformes; family Eleotridae; genus Bostrychus; species Bostrychus sinensis. The sequence goes on along the minus strand of CM036251.1, from coordinate 27,150,110 downwards.
TTGCCTCAGGAGGGGGAAGCAGTGCTTCACCAACACTGTTTACCGTGGAGGTGGGGAGCTGTTGACCTCAACTGGGGATGTTGTCGGGCAGTGGAAGGAATACTTTGAGGATCTCCTCAATCCCACCGACACGCCTTCCGTTGAGGAAGCAGAGGCTGGGGACTCAGAGGTGGACTTGTCCATCATCCAAGCTGAAGTCACTGAGGTGGTTGGAAAGCTCCTCAGTGGCAAGGCACCGGGGGTGGGTGAGATCCGTCCTGAGTACCTCAAGTCCCTGGATGTTGTGGGGCTGTCATGGCTGACACGTCTCTGCAACATCGCGTGGCGGTTGGGGACAGTGCCTCTGGACTGGCAGACCGGGGTGGTGGTCCCTCTTTTTAAGAAGGGGGACCGGAGGGTGTGTTCCAACTATAGGGGGATCACACTCCTCAGCCTCCCCGGGAAAGTCTATTCCAGGGTACTGGAGAGGAGAATTCGGCCGATAGTCAAACCTCGGATTCAGGAGGAACAATGCAGTTTTCGTCCTGGCTGTGGAACAGTGGACCAGCTCTACACCCTCTATTGGGTGCTTGAGGGTTCATGGGAGTTCGCCCATCCAGTCCACATGTGTTTTGTGGATTTGGAGAAGGCATTTGACCGTGTCCCTCGTAGTGTCCTGTACGGGTACGGGGCCCTTTGCTAAGGGCTTTTCCAGTCCCTGTACAACCGGAGCAGGAGTTTGGTCCGCATTGCTGGTTGTAAGTCGGACCTGTTCCCAGTGCATGTTGGACTCCGGTAGGGCTGCCCTTTGTCACCGGTTCTGTTCATAATTTTTATGAACAGAATTTCTAGGAGCAGCCAGGGGCGGGAGGGAGTCTGGTTTGGGAACCACAGGATTTCATCTCTGCTTTTTGTGGATGGTGTTGTCCTGTTGGCTTCCTCAAGCCAGGACCTTCAGTGTGCACTGGGGTGGTTTGCAGCCGAGTGTGAAGCGGCTGGGATGAGAATCAGCACCTTCAAGTCCAAGGCCATGGTTCTCGACTGGAAAAGGGTGGTTTGCCCTCTCCAAGTTGGAGGGGAGTTCCTGCCTCATGTGGAGGAGTTTAAGTATCTTGGGGTCTTGTTCACAAGTGAGGGAAGGATGGAGCGTGATATCGACAGTCGGATCGGTGCAGCGTCTGCAGTAATGCAGTCATTGTATCGGTCTGTTGTGGTGAAGAAGGAGCTGAGCTGAAAGGCGAAGCTCTCTATTTACCGGTCGATCTACGTTCCTACTCTCACCTATGGTCATGAGCTTTGGGTCATGACCGAAAGGACAAGATCCCGGATATAAGCGGCCGAAATTAGTTTCCTCCGCAGGGTGGCTGGGCGCACCCTTAGAGATAGGGTGAGGAGCTCTGTCACCCGGGAGGAGCTCGGAGTAAAGCCACTGCTCCTCCACATCGAGAGGAGTCCCGGGGAAGACCTAGGACATGCTGGAGGGACTATGTCTCCCGGCTGGCCTGGGAACACCTTGGGGTCCTCCCGGTAGAGCTGGAGGAGGTGTCTGTGGAGAGGGAAGTCTGGGCAACTTTGCTTAGACTGCTGCCTCCGCGACCCGGTTCCGGATAAGCGGAAGAAGATGGATGGATGGATTTTCATAGTTGTCATGTGATGTAAAGTGACCGATATGAACCTCCCAATGATCGACTTAAATTCCAGGTTGTAAGGCAACAATAAAGGAAAAATGCTAAGGGGTATGTATACTTTTTCTTGCCACTGTACATTTTACTTTTATTCAGCTACAATTGTGGAGTACCTTTACTTGTGCTTGAGTAATAATATATAGAAGTTAGCGTTCAGGTTAGTAGTAACCTAGTACTTTTCCTTGAATACAGAGTCTGAGTACTCCTTTCACTTGCATGCATGACAGTCTGTGCTCTTCTTGTGCTTCCAGTTGAAAATACTACTACTCCTGTTTACTTCCTACTGTGTTATCCGCCTGCCTGGTTGTATTGTGGACACTGCTGTGTGTGTGTGTACTTGCAGGAGGACAGTTTGTCATTGCCACTCACTTGGCCTCCAGAGCCAGTGCGATGATTCCGGCGGCGAGCGGGGCCGAAGCGGACGTCCCGGTGTGTGAGTCCGTACACTTCTGCCTCAGGTCCGTCGTCACCTTGGAAACGAGAGGACAGAAAATATAAGAAAGTGTTACAATCAATATCACACGGTGACTCTGAGGCTTCACTGTGAACGGAGTTCAAGCTGAGGGGAGTGAACGGGGGTTGTCCGCGGGGGCTCTGTTTGCTACAATTGAATCCAGGAAGAGAAATCAGCAGGTACGGTTCACTATTGGGTCTGTGGATTCCCGCCAAAGGGTCACACAGCGGCCACTGAATGTCAGCCAAGTCAGGGAGCCAGCCAGTATGTTAACACGGTGGAGACGCCAGCGGCAGAAAGCTAATGACTTGTCTGGGTCGCAATGAGGCCATGTCACGAATGACAAGAAGCCACAGGGCAAGAGAGCAGGGGAAAAGTTTGAGACAAATCCTCGACATCCATTAATTGACATTATTGGTAAAAGATTTAGAGAGGAACCGACTGAGGGGGCGAGGCTGCTGTTCTGAGTGAAGAGTGTGTGAAGTCTGGGATTTTGACACTGGCTGGGTAAAATCACATAAAAAATAGTTCAGCCATTCTTATAGGAAATGGAATGAAACCAAATAGTATGTCCAGCAGCTTTACCAAAAGAATAAATCCTATAATAAATATACTGTTTTTAAAACTGTGTCAGTATTGTGGAGAACTATAAGTAGAAGGTATTCAAGCAATTAAACTTTATAGAGATGATCTGTTCTCGAATTATGAGAGATACATCTTCAAGTCTAAAAAAACACTTCCAGATAACTTCTTTTAAACCTTGTTTGTTTTTTTATGGGGACAGCCTGGAGGACTGAGAGTCTTCACAGCCTCTTCAATGATTTAAATGCAATATAATAGTAGTCAATGGTACAAACTCAGCCCAAATATAAGTGTCATGATGAAACTGTTCAGTGCATGGATGCCAACATGGCGAGTGAGTCTAGCTTGTCAAAACTGAATCACTGGTGACAGAAAGTTATATTGGCAAAGTCATTCAGAATCATTGTAAATTGTAACCCCTGATTACATCTGCTTACACAGCAAAAATAAAACAGAAAAAAAGAATACAGTAGCAAAGTGGATTGCACACAAAGACAAAATGGAAGTAATTATGTGTTTGCATCTATGGCCTCATTTATACTCTATGTTAAATATAGATATGGACGTAACTTTCAATACGTCTTCTGTGCTCATTCTGTTCGTATGTTGGCCCTTTTCCCCAGAGCTTGTGGATCCAGATGAACGGAGCAGTACATGCGTTGACCGTTGGGGACGCTAGTGAACACAGCTCAACAGTCACTGCAGTGGACAACAGCTGAACTTTTAAAGGAGTGACTTGAGCAAGTAGGTCATATTCAAAGACTGAACAGACCACTGTTATTTATACCAAATTTTTTGGGCTCTTTTTCAATAAATGTGGTTAAAAAACACTGACAGTGCCGCTGTGTTTGTTGTTAGTGTTGTTCATTTTCTACCGTATTGGTAATTATTTAAGTAAGTATCTTTGACTTTGAAAGGACAGATCTATTTACATACGGAATTGGAGTATAAATGAGGCTTAATGCTGAACACACTAGCTGGTGAGATATAATGTATTATATAATGGAAGATTGGTTGAGTTTCCCTTTTTTAACTCCAGCCACAGGGGGTCACAAACTACAGAACTTTTTATGCTGTTCCCAAGCCTGTAAAAATGGAGGGAGGACATCAAAGGTCAAACCTATGCCAATATTAATTAATATGCACATCACTGCATGCTAGGAAGCAGATGATTTGCTGTGACTAACCCTTTAAAGAAAAGCTATAAGGAAAGAAAAAGGTTTAGTTTAACTTTGATAATACATTTGCAGCGGGCAGAACACCCTTCATAGAATCTAATATCCCACCAAAGTTATTCCGCACTGGCAGATATATTTTTCATAAGGTTTTTAATATCCCAACTTCTTGTCCAACATTAAAATGGAATTGTGCAATATTAGGGGGCAGTACAGACTATATTTTAGAAATATGTCTTCTATTATTCAAATACTGGCAAATGTATCAAAGTATTACAAGCCCATGTTAGATAAGATTATTAACCATAATCAGTATTAATTCTGATTCTGTCAATTCATTTGCCAGAACTGTTTCCTCACAATTTCCGTCAGTTGGACGACAAAAAAAAAGACATTCCTTCAGCTTTTATTTGCACAAGGTCATTACCCATACACTGCAAAGATAAGGCCTTGTTACATAAATGCCTTCCTATTTTCAAAGTATTAGGTCTTTTTCACTATACTGGAATCCATTTTTTCCGCCCTAGGCAGAGTCTTGAGACTTTATAAAGTGCAGACGAGGTCAACTCGCTCTGTTACAAGTGCCATACAGAGAATTAGCAATTCACAGGCTCGAGAAACCAAGAGTCTTAATAAAGCCGCTGGAATCGATAAGGCACAAAATGGTAGCGCACGCAGTGATTTGGTCACCTGTCTGTCCTCGTCGCACCTCTTCGAATTGAAGTGTGTGAAAACTGAACAGCTTAAAACCACAAAGCAGCCAATTATCACACACACACACACAAAAACAGCTATATTGAATTAAGTGCAATTTTATGAAACCCCCATATAATAAAAAGCGTAAATGACAGGTTGCGTCTGCCAAAACAACAAGACAAAGCCAGCACAGCTATTTAGAATTTAAATGAAAAATTCAATTTGATGAGACGCGATGTGATTGTCTGCCTGCAGCGTGCCTCAAGTGGATTCTGGCTCCAATGGCAGATTTACATTGTTTTATGTTATTTTATGAGCCCGAGGCAAGTCTTTTTTCAGCTGACAAGCGGCTTGAAGGAAGTTGGTGGCATCTCTGAGTGTTTGTCAGCATGACTCACTGCGTGTTACTCGTCAACTAGACTGATTATGACAGCTGGGTTTGTGGTTTGGAGGAGAACTAAGCCGGTTTGGATCTGTGTTTAGGAGACTTTGGTTTGGCTGTTTTAGCATTAAAGCTGTTTTTCTTTTATTTCATCATAAAGCTAAACAACAAAAACAATTACACAGTACTAAACCATCTTCTACCATTTATCCGGGACCAGGCTACAAAGGAAGCAGTGTAATAGATACGCCCAGACTCTCATCTCCTCAGACACATCTTCTAGTTCTCCCAGTGGAATAGCGTGAGAAGTAGCTAGAACTTTTGCATTTCTTTTTTATTAAAGGTCCTTTACGGCCCTTATTTCTAAATTGACTTTTTGAGCTTTTAACCATGGTATAATGTTGTTTCCACATCAAAAACATACCTGGAGTAGTAATTTGTTTCATTCATGCATGTTTGAGTAATCCTGTTCCTTTCTCAAGAGCTGAAAAAGCTTGGGTCACCAGGTCAAATGCAGAGAACAAATTTTCCTACAGGGACACTCAAGTCTACCTAACTTTACCTCACCATCTCTTGAATAGACACTTTCTTCTAACTGTATTATCAGCAGCCAATGATTGAGAGCTGACAAGTGTTTCTCAAACTGTAGTACCGCTAATACATTGGTTATACTTTGTACATCAGAGTATGTATTTGAAATAACCATCTGTCTGTGTGGTTGTGTTTTACCCTCGGCACATACTGCTCCAAACTTCAAAAGACAAGCATTTGTTCGGAGAAAATTACTGTACTACCTGTGACTGTTGGCTATTGTTCAATACCTTGCTCCTAGGATATTCTCCACCAACCATGACTAGAATACACAGTAGAAGATGAACGTATTGATAAATAATTACTGATAGCAAGACCATAACAGATACAATTATAGTCATAGAACTCATACAATAAATTGTTTGCTCGATATACAATTATAGTTAAGGCTGAGGCTTTTGTATGTTACTGCTAATATGACAAATATAAGGTGGTAGTGTAAAAAGTGCTGTGGACCAACCAGCCAATGGTAGTACCCTCAAGTTAATACCCTATTCTATGTGAGCATTTTAGTGACTAAAGCTTCTGGTATGTGCAGAACAATATATTTATTGAAATCCTTGATAAAGTGTATACATCTTAAGGTCTTCACAGATGAGTTCTATTGCAATATGCTAATCTGCATTAAACATTCATTCATCTTTTTCAGCTTTTTCCCATTAGGTGACTGGAGCCTATTTCATTAACTATGAGCCGCTATAAATATGTTTTATATCACATATATGAACACAATATTTAAAACTTTAACTAGCTTAATCAGACAATGCTCTTAACATGTAAACAGCACTATTCTAATTCCAGTAGCACACTTTATTCTGGGTATAAGCTTAATCTGAATATGGACCTAGATCGAAGTATGATGTGCCATGTAAACGCACTGACTGTAACATGGGAAGGATATGCAGACACCATTTGTGTTGGCTGGCCAAGGATCAAACTTGCAGGGAGGGAAGAGCACTAACTGCTCTGCCATTGTGCCCTAACTTTCCTTTAACTGTTGGCTCAGGTATGACTTTTTACATATAGTTATTTTTTCCACTGACATTTAAGGTATAAGAAAAAAACAAAAAAACAATCGCCCACAGTATCCGCCTCACAGTGTGTTTGAAGAGTGCACTCACAATCTGCTTCTCTCCTGGGTTTCCAGAGCTGAAGGTGGTGGCGAGGGTGGAGGAGCAGGGCTCGCTGTACCAGGGCACGTTCCCCGACTGGGTGGTGCTGCTGATGGATAGGGTGTAGATGCTGTTGGTGTAGCCGTCGCAGTTACAGCTGTCCTGCTCCCTGCCGCCGTTCCCCGAGGCCCACACGAAGATGGAGCCCAGCCCAGCGCGCCCCTGTGGAACCATAACACGCACAATTACAATTACAACCAAGAGACATGAGCCGGAATCGGGAAGATGAGCAGAAACATTTGTCAAACTGCAAAAACGCCTTGTCACTTTTTATTATACAGTAACAGTGCAGTAGGATGCTTTAGGCACTAGTCTTATTAGGTACAAAATAATGTAAGACAGTGCATTGCTGAGGTGGGACTGTAGTTAAGCACACTGCAGCAAAAGAAAGTGGCACTAAATGTTGATTCCTGTCCCAAGTCTGTATCTTCTTCCTGTGCAACTGGGTGTTCTCTCTGGGCACTTTTGACATGTACCTACTATCCAAAGACATGCATGCATAGGTAAATTTGTAACTAAATTGCTACTAGTGAATGCATGTAGAAATAAATGGTTGTCATTGTCACAAGTAAGCGCCATAGCAGCACTCTGAACACTGACATCAAACTGCCTACACCAACTCTCTGAAAGTAGCTAGAAAGACTGTAAAGCCTCAAACTTACTCAAGACAGCCCTCATAAACGGCATGTCCTTGTTCACAACATCATAACAGCAAAGGCAAGTTGAATACGTGGACTGACAAAACAGTATCAAGTATGTTTTTTTGTTGCAGATATACCACTGATACTGTCTAGCTTTTTGGACTATTTTTAAACTGACTTGCCTGTCTGCAGCTGCCAAGTTAACAGAAGGTTACTAATGTTGTCTCTACATCAGTAACCTTCTTCACAGTTGCATACAAAGGTGTTTTTTTTTATACATGCTAAGGTTGTTGAAAGTTCACTTCTTCATTTTTTATGGCTTATTTCCATTAGGGGTTTTTGGTGGGCAACTCACCATTCACCATGGGCAATTTAGATACCTGCAGAGAACCCACAGTGACACACAAGTTTGGTGTAAAACATGCAGTGCTGTTCTAGAGGTGACCAAGATTGGTTTAAAAATATAAAAATAAATATAGCCCCTTTAAAATAATTTGTCATAGTCTTTGTATCTCTGGGTCATTCACCTCAATGCAGTTCTCTATTACCTACCTACCTTACGTTGAATGAGTGTGAGGCTACTGGCCCAGTTTCATAGCGAGGAACCATCCCTATGACTTTGAGGCTATAAATTCTAAGGTGAAAAATTACATTATGTTGCTTTTCCTGGCAATTGTCCAGGGTGTACCCCGCCGTATGCCCTAAGCAGCTGGGACAGACTCCAGCCTCGAGTCTCCCATTACGGCTGAAAATGAATGTAGAAAGGAACAATGCATTGCAAGAGGAGATCAGAAAATGACCCTATCTACTTAAATGGAACGTAACTCAGATCAGACAAATGAAAAGGCATTATCTAATAGGAAGATATACCACAGTGTGAAACCTCTCCCACTAGATTAGCTCCAGCTTAAATTTTTTTTATTTTTTATCATTCCCTGCCCTCTCTTGCTCTGGATACCTGCAGTCTCTTGAACGCTTTTTTGAAAGTTGAAGCTATTTCAGAGGAACTGACTGGTCTGACCTCTCCCTCCTCCGCTGCCCTTCTTGCTTTATACATTTATATGTCGTAGCTGGCCAGCTGCTGCCGACTGTCCCCGGAGCTAGACTCAAGACACAGGCATGAGGGCATGAGGTTATCAGCTGTCGGGCCACGTTTTCTCCTCTGCAATAGCCTCTGGCCAGAGAACAATTTTCAATTCAAAAAGATATTGGCCGGGGATTCTGTTTTACATTTTCTGCTTTTGTCTGAGTGGGTTTTCCTGTCTCAGAACTTGATGCACGAGGTCTCACCATTCAGAAAGTAAAATATGTCTTTATAAATAGAACTATTTTGTGGTTTGAGCCAAGTGGGTGGAGAACGTTTTGCATGACAATAACAAAACATATGGTGAGGTAAAAATAGCAGTAGGAAGTAGGGACCTTTAAAAGGGATGGTTCGGTATTTTGTACTTTTGGTTAGCAAATTTATTCCCTACTGTAGAGAACTGTCAGCAGAAAAGTACTGGAGTGGTGAAGAACATACTAAACCATGTACTGCTATAAATGAGGCCAGAAAATAATGGATTTGAAACACTTACAAATATCTGAACTATGAAGGTACGTCAGTGTCCATTTAACTGTATGGTCCATCATTGCAGTTACACAATATACTCACTCTGCATTTTATTAGCTACATGAGGCTGTTACTAAGTTGGAGCCCTTTTTGCCTAAATGAGCTATATTCTGCAAAACAGACTTTTTATTTTGCTTTCTATCATGTTATAATGTTCCCTCATCAAAAACATACTTGGAATTGTGTTTTGCTTCATTCACACCTGTTTGAGTAATCCTGTAGTCTCTGGCACTGAGTTTCTGAGGCCTCAGAATGCTCTGTTCCACAAACCTCCACCTCTCTCACGAAGCCCCGCCCACTCCAGGAAGCACTGACCAATCAACAAGCCCTCTACCTCCAGTCTGCTCTGTGTACAGCTCTGTTTCCACCGAGTCCTCACAGCTAGTTTTCATTTTGCAGTAAAAAGGCATCAGTTTAAGGAAATAAAAAGCTTATTTTAATGTTTCTGTTAAAAAAAAAAAAAAGTAACAGCTCTGCACTTTGCTGGTCTCTTCACCTGTTTCTTTATGGCAGTAGTAAAGTAATTGAAATTGAAAATGGTTTATTTTAGTCACAAGGGAATAAAATGTGTAATGCAGTTCTGGAGGTGACCAAGATTGAAGAAGTTTAAAAATATATATGAAAGCATAATATAGCCGCTTTAAGAACTGCCTTAACTCTTTGTGGCATATATACAACCAGGGGCTGGAAATAATTCTCCAGTTTTATTTCGTGTTGACCCGATAGGATCATGCAATAGCTGCAGATTTGTTGGCTGCACAATCATGATACAAATCTCCTATTTCACCACATCCCAAAAATGGCCTATTGCAGTGATTCTCAAACTTTTCACACCAAGTACCACCTCAGGAAATAGTGAGCTTCCCAAGTACCACCTTTAATGGGCTAAAATGAGACTGAATCAGGACTAAACCAGGTCTAAACCAAATGGGATTAACACATAAAAAAATGCATTTCTATGGACAAAGCTGAAACTATAAAAGAGGAGTAAACCAATACTAAACCAGGTCTAAACCAGGACTAAGATAACTGAGGCAACAAGCAGCAGAACAAGTGTACCTAATAAAATGGCCCCGAGTGTATATATGCATTATTATATATTTATATTGGACCAAAATTAATTGAGTTTGTGAATGTAACAGTTCAGTGAGTTTACCATCCTTACTGAACTGTGTTATCTTTAAGAAAAGTGGGTGAATAACATTGATTTAAAACACATGATGAGGCTTAGGGACCTTTTAAAACTTCCACACACCCAGAGCAGGAATAACAAGGCAGCAAAGGGCGAGTGAGAAGTAAAAAGAACTGGAGAAACACAGTTGAACTCTTCCATTCTAGCCCCACACACACCAAATAACAATGCATTTTGTCAGCCTTTTTGACGAGGGTACGATTGTTTTGCTGTTCCTTTTGTTAAAGATTGCACTGCCTGTCTGTTCTGCTTGCTGCTCGCTTCAGCCTGGCCTGTCACATCATCAGTTCCACTATCTTTGTTTTTGATTTACAAATCCCTGCTTCGGTATCACAACACGATTTCCCCCAGTGTGCTGGTATAATCGGAGAAAATTCAGCATAACATTCACGTTCTTCTAACTTTCTTGTTTAATTTCGTTGAGTACTTTAAATTTCCTCTTTTCATAACAACAGCAGGCATGTCCTACAAAATAGACTTTAAGGATGGTACAGAATCTAACTGAACAGGGTAAAAAAATCTCTGCATTAATTTGGAAAAGACCAAAGAGATGTTAGCGGACAGAATGGCCACACCTCCCTACTCTATTCACTGGAGGTTGTCGAGCTGGTGTTCACATTTAAATACCTGGGTGTGCATATCAAATGTCTTTACTGCCAATATAGCCAGTACAATGAAAAAGACTCACTAATGCCTGTACATTTTAGGGTTACTGAAAAGGCCTAGCGCTCACATACTAATAGGCTTTGTAGTGGAAATTATAATATTCTCATTATTTTGGTATAGCAACATGGTCAAAAATCTCTTGAATAAAAAAGCAACAGCAGCCTCCATCCCTATATCAGAGTGTACAGGAGAACAGAAAACTTCATCATGAAGGACACCCAGTTCATAAACTGTTCATACCCTGCTATTCAACATCCAGGCTAACATCAGCTTCAGGCTGCAAGCATTACTCAATGACAACAAACCTCTTGTAATCCCTACAATCTTTTCTGGTCTTTATTTTTATTTGCATGATGTCACTTTTGCATTTATTAATAATAATAATGCATTAGTCTTATATAGTGCTTTTCTAGACACTCAAAGTCGTTTTACAATTAGGTGTAGGATTTTCAGTCACTCTCTGGTGAGCTACTTCTGTAGCCACAGCTGCCTTGGGCAGACTGGCAGGGAAGTGGCTGCATTCTGTGTCTACGGCTGTGTCAACCACTACCAAACATACAATCCTTAGGCAAGAGGAATCACCCACTTTGTCTTTAAAAGCCAGGCCACTGGGCCAGTTATCGGCTGTGTGGCATAATTGGACAGTTTGTCGCGGTTGGCGATGTAAGTCTGTTTGGTGTGTTCTGCACCACTGGATGTAGTAGAAGACAGCTGGACCTAGATCTGGCTGATTGACCTGGTTGAATTGGTGTCAGGCGTGCTCAAATGAGCTCTCAGATTGGATGTGGCCCATTCACAATTTTTCATACAGCTTGCGTTTAACATTAACATATAATGAACTTTTGTTCATACAACTAGTCAACTATTCCCCTGCACATGCACAGAACTAACATGCTGCTTGGCGGTGGGTTTCACGTCGGTGTGTCTATAGCCACTCTTAATGGCAATTCAGTTCAGTTCAGTTCAGTTTTCTTTGCCATTTGCAGTAGTAAGAACTACATTGGAAAACAGTTGTAAAAAGCTTAAAGTGCACAGTCAACATTTAAACAAACAAAACATACAAAGCACAAGCCTTAAATAAAACATATGGACACACCCTAAAAAAATGAATAAATACTAACAATAAAAACACTGTATATATAAACAGCAGTAAAAGAGGTAACTAAAACAATAAGGTGCATGTCTGAGGTATGAGGTATTTCAAAGTGCATTGTTCCAAGTCATCACAGATTGTAGAAATAAACTTTTAGCATGACGAGATGTAGTGCATTTAATAGAGCGATATCATTTCCCTGACGGAACGAGGTCAAACATCTCAGTAGCAGCGTGGCCAGAGGGATCAGGAAAGCTCTGGTTAATAGTCTAGATTTGTAAATAGTCTCTAGGACTGGGAGGTCACAGCCTATGGTCCTGCGAGCAGAATGAACCACTCTATTTAAAATTTTCTTTTCTTTCACAGTGAGATTACCAATGTTTCATGTATACGTGAATTGGTGACTCTAAATTGTCCAAAGTGAATGAATGTGAGAGGGAGTAGTTGTCATGCCTCAAGTTTCAGCTCTATGACTAACTGGCAACTGTCCAATGTAGCCTAATGCCCAAAGTAGCTGTAATAGGGCTCCAGCTTTCTGTAGCCTCCAATAAGGGAGTATGTAGTAGGAAGATAAATGAAATAACATGTTTTGTGTGGTAAGGCAAGAGGCTGCAGGTAAAGATTATTTTCAGCTTTTTAAACACTGTTTTGAATTTTCAGAGCCCACTTTATCAAGCTCAGACGCTGACATAAAAGGACAAAATTCAATGCAAAACAAGAACAGGTTCTAACTTTAATTTTCTTAAGTACTTTACATTGTCTCTTTTGGTAATAATAGCTGGGGAGCAAATGCACTGCGCTGCATTTAACACTGCTTTTGGAGCAGGGGCTAATATTCTGGAACAGGGCGGACCGATTTATGACCTGGCGCTGACTTTGCTGCAGGTTACACAGGCCAGACGATAAGACTTCAATGCCAAGGGTTATCTTAATGCCAGAACACACACGCTTAAGCCAAAAACGGCCCCATTCTGCCACTGTCAAGCAATTTTCCCCTTTACTAACGCCCAGTGATATGTGGAGCATTTTATATTTGGGATGTGATGAATCACTCCGTTTTGAAAATCATTAGTTTTATTCATTTATACGCCAATTACTGCGCTCTGACTCTGCCATTGTTCTGCCTCAATAGCTGCTGCTCCATTTCTACTTTCTTCTATCAGACATTTATCATTTCATTGTTCTGCTCTAACTCTTCTGATGTGGAGCACTGACACATGAGAAATGATGGCATTAGCATTAGATAATAAGGCCTGCCATTTAATAATTTATTTAATCCAACCCAGAGAGGCTAATTGGAATTAAGTCACCTTCACTTTGTCCTACAGTTTAGTTGGGATTTGACAGTTTGGTTGTACCAGACACTTGCAATGGCTTTAGTACACTTCTTATACCATATACTAGGTTTGAATGGAGCAGCAGATAAAAGCAATTTTAGGGTTAGGAAAACATATTTTGTTTTGGTTTGAGTACGAGTCGAGTCATTGGGCAAATTTTTTAGACTTGTGACTCGGACTTGGACTCAAGTCACTGTTTTGGGGCCAGACCCAGACTTGGAGTCATCTCTTCTCACAGACCAACACTCGAGACTCAACTTGAACTTCTGAATTGATGACTGAATTGACTTTAACTCGGACTTAATATAATAATAATGCACTGAATTTATATAGCACCTTTCTAGCTATTCAGAGCACTTTAGATTACATTATTCATTCACTTTCACTCCTCAGTCACACTCAGTGGTGGTCGGCTACTTCTGTAGCCACAGCTGCCATGGGGCAGACTGACAGAAGCATGGCTGCCAATCTGCCCCTACGCCCCCTCTGACCCCCATCAAACACAATCACAATGACACACTGACACAGGCAAAGTGATGGTGAAGTGTCTTGCCCAAGGACACAACAGCAGAATGCACTGCTAATAGCAGAGATTGAACTGCCAACCTTTGGGTTAGTGGGTGAAATCTGTGTGTTTCTACCAACTGAGCTACTGCAATCTGTTGACTTGTGGCAAAAAAACTGGAAAATTTGAAAAGCAGAATCAGTGTTGCACTGTAAGTATGAAGGAAAACAAACATGATATAATTTTTTTTGTTAATACATTTGTTGTTGATAAAATCGATATATACAAAACTACAACCCCACTAAATATATCAGCATTGCACCCACTTAGGTGTACTCATTTTGGTTACTTGAGATAAACTCACTTTGAGTTCACTCGAACTTAACGTGGACTTGAATTGATTTGGACCGAACACCGGCTCAACTTGGATACTTTTTATGTGACTCAGAATCAACCTGGACTTGCACCTCAACTTAAGATGATTCAGTTTGAAAGTCTTTTGGTCACTCGGACTCTGAGTCCTACTCCAAGTGTTAATGAGTTGACTTGGGCCTGGACCAGTCTTTAGTGCCTACTGAGAACTTGAGAGTGACTGAAAATTGGTGACATGACTAAAACAATGACCTTTTGTCAGATCAGTGAGGACATTTAAGGATATTTGTTGTTTTTGCAGCAACAATGTTCTGCTTATTTCTGTCCGCAAATCAGTTATTTACCATCGGGACTGTTAAAGGGCCATAAGCTGAGGTTTACCATCTTATCTGGCAACACAGTCAATGGTGGCCATTTTGTTGAAATGGCATGTGCTGAAGTGACATTGCCATATTTGGCATGGCATGTCACACACTGATTGATCAGGTGACCTTCAGCTGTGTATTTAATGCCAGTGACTTCCTGTTTCCTGTAAATTCAAACTGATGAAGGTGTTTGGATGAGCACTGACACGTCTTTAAGGAAAAACAAACTTAATGTCCAGTAGATTTAGAGTTTTTTGAGTGTATATTGAAGGACTATTCAATTGGAACGGACAGCAACAGTGACAAACATACTCTAAATGCAGTTAGAATTAGGTTTGATGTATTTTTATACTTGCATTATGACATCTTTTAGGTTTTTTCAATCAGAAATTCTCAGAAGTCCCTTTAAAGCTCTCCTTAGAGGAAAATATCATGTTATTAAACTAGTGCAATCTGAGAGCCCATTTTCTTTTAGGTATCAACAAATTATACAATTTCCTTAATGTAATGTACAAAAGCGCTCTTGATGTTTTGAAGCAAACATGAGAGCACTCCTGTCTGCCATTTTTTCCTATTTTAGGCTAAAGAAAATACAGCGTTTTCTCAGAGCAGTAAGGTGCATTCAGTTGGGACAGCATGATTTGGTAAAGGTAACTGCTCTGTTACACAGAAACATCCAGAAGGGCTTCAATCAATAGATACTGCAAAGGGCAGTTACTTAAGATGAATACCTGCTCTGTGAATGGATGAACTATCCTCAGGTTTTATCCAATCAGAGTAATTCCATGATGTTTTCCTCAGCAACAATTTCATGCTTGCTTCAGTGTAAAACATAAAACACGCCTGTAAGTGTCAGACTTGCACACCATTGCTCAAGCCACAGTGGGCTGGACAGCAAGGGGTTGCTCTGAGCAAGAGGACATAGGCTTTAGTGAGTTTGTGAACTGAGCAGCTGAGAAAGGCAAGAAAAGACATTAATACAGAGTGAATTTGTAAAATAGCGAAATGGATAAATGGGAAAGTGAGTGGTTGCATGTAAGTGTGCAGTTTGTGTCTCGAAAGTGCAATTAGTTGTCCAGTGTGTACTCTGCTTGTAACTGGGATAGGCCCCAACCCTCCCATAAATATTTTCATTGCATAACTAGAGAAAACATAATTAGCCCACTTCTCCATTGATATTGTTCACTGGTACAGTGTTCACTTTGATCAGCTCTGACACTACAAGAACATAAATGATTTACACTGTCTCCCCTCCCTGTTTGTATTAACATATCTAGTATGTGGTACAGTATACTGTATCAGATGTCTTTTGTTGTACTTCTAAACCCCAAGAACAGGTAATTTTATGTAATGCAAGTGGCTGCAGATATAGCCCTATACAGCTTTTATTGCAGACCAACATTTGATGCAATTTTAAAGCTGCCACTACCTCTGCAACAGTTATACACCTATAAAAACATGCTTTACTGAACGGGTCAAGGCTTTATATGATTTCCCACATTCCCAATAAAAAAGCATGCCACAAAGGAGGTTAGGATTTTGCTGGTGTTTCTATGTTGGTTGATTTGTCTGTTAGCGAAGTTGGATATAGGTTGGACATTGGCAACATCAGAGAATGTCAGTCATGGGCCACGCAACAAATGATTAGTTCTTGTTGTGGATGCAGATCATCGTGTGGATACAGGAATTTTTATAGGATTCTTTACCATTCCGAGCACAGTTGCTAAGTCTTTTTGTCTTTCAACCAAAACCAAATTCACTTGAAAATATTGGTAGTGTTTTGGGCTTATAATAAAATGTCAGTGACAGAGAATGGACAGAGCATAAAATGGCTAATTAGCATAGCTATTAGCAAGGGCATAGGTTTGGTGTCAGCTTTGGTAAGGACACCTCTTGTCTGTGTAATTAATTTGTCTTTACAACAGCCAATCATAGCAAAATAACTTACATTTATAAACAAATCCTCAGTGAGAGAAGCAATGAGTGAAAACTCTAGTCTTACATTTTCAGAGACTGTAGTGTGAACATAACCAGCTCTGTCCTCTCCAGGAGCTTAATTAGCTGCTGTTTAGCTTTAGCTCACCTTTACAGGGGAATGCCTCTGCTCATACTGTTAACCTGACAGAGAACATGACACAGTGGTTTTATATAGAATATTCTGTTTATAGTGTGCCTTATTTTCTGATTGTCTTGTCACTGAGCAAAGAGACTTACATTTCCATCAAAGTGCTTCAACCCCGTCTGAAGGCTTCCACTCTGTGCTCTGCAACACTCAGAGTTTACTCATGTTTGTGTCCAACACCTGGTTTAAAGCTTGATAGTTTGCTCATATTTTATGTTCATAGTAGTCAGACTCATGTCGTGTTCTGTTGACACAGTCCGTCCTTCTCTGTCTCACATAAAAATTAGTGCTTGCAGCCCTGCGCTCCTTCCTCTTTCCCCTCTAAGCCAATCATACGGGAGCTGAACAAAAGTAACCAATAACACAATGAGTGGGGTGGGACTTGCAATAGAGCATCCAATCTGAGATCACTGTCTGCTAATCAGAATCAACGAAAAGTAGTAGTGTCTGTTCTGTTTCATGTGTCTATGTAGAGCCGTGAGGCTGAGCGTTTTCAGCTCCTGAGAAGGGGACAGGCTCTGCATACAGAATTACTCAAACAAGCATGAATGAAACAAAATACAGTTCCATGTTTTTGAGGTGCGAACAACGTAGCATAGTTAAAAGCTCATTCAAGTTAGCGTAATAGGGAACCTTTAAGTGCCAGCACTCAGACTAGGGTTCAAATTCCAGCTGCCTCAAAGATACTGATTCCAGCCACAAGGGGTCAGTAAAGGAATAAATGATCATCACAAACAAGTTGGCAAGAGAGAATGCGTACAAGAGTGATTCGGCATGTGTGTAAGCCTAGAGTTAGTGAGCAGAACTGACCTTGGTGATTCCCTGGAGGAAAGCCTCCTTGGCCAGTTTGGCGGGGCCGTCCAGAGACTTGCCATCATCCTCAGGGCCCCAGCTGGCACTGTAGATGTGGATGTGCTGCCGGTTGAGACTGAGAGAGTGAGCCTCCACCACGTCTGTCACCTCCCCATCCAACATGCGAACACCTAAAAAAAACACGAGGCCACACTGATTATTTTAACTAGGGAATGGAAAAGTGTTGAAGAGTGACAGATGGTAAAGATGTAAAAAAAAAATCTCAGCTTCTGATGGAAAGAGACATGTCAAAACCTGAGGCAGAAAGCACAGCAGAAATTCAAATAAAACTTGTCATAAAGACATGGGTCTGGACACAAATCCTATTTTATTTTGTGCCACCAAAGAGACTTAGAAACCAGACAGAAGACTTTCCAAGGGAGTCAATTTAATGAGGAACAAAACTTTTATAAACAAAATGCATTTCTGATATCAGAGAAACCAGACAGAAAACACAGTGCAAGTTACATGTGTATCATGGAAAGAAGAAGCCATTTGTGAACTTCTGACCTTTAGAGTATTAGACTATTCAGACTGTACTTTTTCACTGCAGCAAATCATCTGCCGCCTAGAGTGCCATGATTACTAATTTGGCGTAGGCATCTCCATTTATCCAGGCTTGGAACTGGCACAAAGACTGTCTTGTGACCCCTTGTGGCTGGATTAAGAGGCCATATGTGTGAACGTCTAGAAATGCCTGCGTCTTCTCCCGACTAAAGAACATTGAAATAGATGGAGGCAAAATGGAAAACTGCTATATGGTCAAAATGAACCAAAGTTTGAAAAAATATAAAACAACTAGGCCCAGAGAAGAGAAGACAGCCATGTCTGGACCATGTTCATATATGGATTCTTCTTTACATGATACAGCTGTAACTTGCTTTTCTGGCAAAATCGCTGACAATTACTTCTAGAAGTGTTCCTAATTGAAGCAGTGATTTCCAGTTCAGAATCATGTCTGTTTTTAATGCAGTGACCCTTGAGGCCTTGAAGATCACAAGCATCCCATACATCTAACCAATAATAGTAATAACACATACAAAATTTTCATTTTATACCCAGTCATCTCACTGAAATGTTTACTTTGATCTAAGTGTTTTTCATTAGTATTGCCTGCTTTTACAGCCTTTTGTTGCCCCGTTCCAACTGTTTTGACACGTGTTACTGCCAACAAAATCCACAGTTTCAACCCTTGATGTGTTGTTTATGTTCTATTGGCATTTGCAAACCATCACATTCTGTTTTTACTTACCACAGTGTCCTAACTTTTTTTTTTAAGAGCTGGGTTTGTGCAAGCCTGCACACTCATAGATATGTAGCCAGTAAAAAAAAAGATTTTTAGTGCTTTCAATAGACTTGTGTGTGTCCATGGGCTAACACCAATGTCACCTTTCATCATACCTGGACCTGCCTCTGTCTGTGCCTTTGAAGTCCGCAGCCTCAGATCAGTGCTCCCAGCCGTAATGGCTTTAGAAAGGCGTGAAATGAACACTCCCCGCACACTCGGATGAGGCCAAATCATCTCCATTACTGACGGATAACCCCTGGACTTTCCACGTAACATTATAAGTGAAGACATTTACATTAGGGGCCTCTATAATAATCCATTCTCTACAATCCCTGTGTGCAGCTGAGGCAATGTAAAGCAACAATAATGGTATAGTGGAACTTTTTAGAGGGTGCTTTAAATACGTGGAGTCTTGGCAGGTGGACTTGCTTCTGGACTGAACAGATAAATTTCTAATATGCACAAGCTTGACCTATACAGCACTGTTGGGGGCTGACAATGTCTGCTCTTATTCACACGGTTGTCTGTGTCCATAGTTACACAGATGGACGTCAATATGCTTTCAGGGCTTTTAGTCTTTGTAGTGAGAACTTTATATTCTGCTACTTGAAAACTTTCTTCTAGCTTTGAGTTCAGTGTTAGACCAATCATTCTACAAATACTTCAGTCTAACAATCATGTAAATCAATTGCCACTATTTTTCCTCTGCTTCTTGCTTTTTTATTTTTATTTTTGGATGGTTAGACCACTATTAATTCAGTGTTTATTTGATTTTACACAGAAGCAAATGAGTTCATCCAAATGTATGCAATCTTGTGATTGGCCATTGCTTGCCCGTATGGGATGAACATTTTAATTTATTAAAAAGCCTGAATGCCATCATAAAGTTTATTTTACTTCCTATGACATGATGAGTCACCCATTTAACCCTAGTGCAAGAAATGAATTGGGTGTGCCTCTTCAATACATGTTCAGTTCAGTTTAATAAGACTTGTGGTTAAGGTCACATAGACCTACTATGAAAAATGCAGCTGTGCCCAGACTTACAGCAGCACAATAACCTTTCAGGATGTGCATATGTGTAACTTAGACTAAAGAAAAGAAAAGTGATTTTTTTATACATTTTTTTGACATTTGCTTTCACATTTAGTTGACATTTTTGTCATCTAAACAGGTCTTATTATCTTATTTTATATGATGATCATGGCAATATTTAAAATGCCCTGCTAAATCAACTTTTTTGAGCTTTTAACCATGTTATAATGTTGTTTCTAGCTTAAAAACATATCTGGAGTAGAATTTTGTTTTATTCACACATGTGAGTAATCCTGATACACCGAGCCCATCTTTTTCTCAAGAGTTGAAAACACCTGGTCTAACAGCTCTATGGAGACACGTGAAGTGCTCCTGCATGTTTCCAAAGCCCATGCAACTTCACCAGACTTGTTCTGAGGAACAGGTCAGCTCATGTAAATATCTGTTAGCGTTATGTTGCCAATAGTCGTGCTAAATAGCCATTTTATGCTCTGTCCAGTCCCCACAGTTGCCAGCAGGGGCATTAGATACTTAATCCAAGCATTCTCTGCAAAGTAAAAGTAACAGGTCCCCGTAAGAGAACATTTTCCGTACTTATTCATTATTTTAAGTTATAAAACATGAAATATTAATGCAACGGTGTCCAAAAATATTTCAAAAAGAATAATATGGCCCCCTTTAACCTAGCCTTTAACCTGGGCACCCACCTTCACCCACCCTGTATCAGCCTGTCAGTGTGACTGTGTATGGTGGTGGTCAGGGCACAGATTGGCAGCCACGCCCATTAGTGTGCCCCAGCCACTGCCGTTTCAAAACCGGATACATAAACACCAAAAGGAACGGAATGGGAAAGACTTCTATTTTTGTAATAAAAATGCCTGTGCAAGTTTCTTACGGGTTGTGTAAATTTGGACTGATGTGACACATTTTAGAAGGATACTGTATGTGTTTTCATAAGAAGCTATCAGTCCACTCTTGGGTACATAGGAGTTTCTTATCATTATGTCAACAATCTATCAAAATATTATCAAAATGTCACTTTTGTTATACAATATATGCTACTATGAGGCTCCAATTTCTGTGGTAAAAATTTAGATAGCGTTGGTATTATCAAAGTGACCTGGATATCCCCTCTTTTATTGTCAGAAGTGGTAATTACTCAGTGGGTGTTGGTATTCACTGCCACAACAGTTTGAATACAGAACAGACGGAAAACACTCAAACTGGGGCTAAACATACCACATTAAGTGCACTGTTTGCTCGGCGATCATTATGCCCAAATTGCAGCCTCAAATGGTAATCACCGTCATAACAATTCTCATCAGCTTCCCGCCGACTCACAACGCCTTATTAAACCACCGGCGTGCAAGCTCCCTGCAGCTACGGCAAGCTAAAAGTAGCTGGATACGAGTGCATGTAGGTGGAAGAGAAAAGGCGGGGACTGTAGGTGGGAAAACAGTGTGTGGCAAGTAGGGTCAATTACAGGTTTTAAAAGCACTAATGGTGAATAATTTCTTGAGAAAAAACAATTTTTAAACATGTGATTTTTGCTTCCTTTTTCTCTATTTGTGTTTTGCATTGCACTACAATTTAATTAAAGAGGCTATAATGCTTTTATTCATATTTCTAAACCGATCACCGCTTTTATTCATATTTCTAAACCGATCACCGCTTTTATTCATACTTCTAAACCAATATTATCTTACTAAAATGCAAAGTTTTTAATAAGTACTCTACTGGTGCCATAAAGAAACAGGTGAAGAAACCAGCATATTGCAGGGCAGTGCAGACTATTGTGGTCACAAACTGAGGGAAAAAAAAAAACTTTTTATATGATGCTTTTTCACTACAAAATTAAAATTGCTGTAAGAAATCAGTGGAAAAAGAGCTGTAGAGCTGTCTTAGTTAAAAGTGACTGTTAATAATGCAGCTTTTTAAGATGAAGCCATTATGTGCATAGGTGTCTTTCTACTCTTTACCAGCCAAATCACCTCCGCAGCTGATGCCTCCCAGTGGCACAGGCAAGCATCAATAGCTCTATAACAACCATTTTCGTGTAAGATGGATGTAGCATTAGGGAAGAAAAATCTCTGGTTGCTGGCACAAAAAAAACAGCCAAGGGGCATCTAAAGTAAAACTTATGCCAAAGTACCCGAATGATTCAGTGATACCATAAAGTAAACGGTACCTGAATTACAATACCTGTTTGCTGCAATATTCTAACCATAAATGTAAAAAGGGATAACAATGCAAAAACTATTATTATTATTTTAAGGAGGACTTCAACAAGATCTGAACACAAAGCATGTAGGTTAAGAGGAAGAGTAGTTTTAAGTATGTTTATTTGATTCATGCACAGAGACAAAATATTTAATTGATTGAAGATGTAATAGATTTTTTTAATGTGGTGCAGGCTAGAATACAGTACAACCACAGCCTGTTGTATTAACAAAGTCCTACCCCTGTGAGTGATATAGTAGTTGTCTGGATGAATGCTGATCAGGGAATCTGCTGATGTTCTTACTGATGCATGAATGTGGCTTCTATGGCTGTGCGCTGATGTCTATGGTAATCTGTGTGAGTGTGAGCGTGTGCATGGCAACCTGTGATCCATTGAAGGTTTTTGACAGAGGGGACAAACACGAGTGTGTGGAGCTCTGTAAAGTATGTGGCGATGTGCATTATGTTTGTATGTTCACTTTTACCCAGTAGCTACAGGTTAGCATTAGCTCCATAGGCATTTAAGTAAATAAATATACTCGTAAGTAGGGCTGCACGATATGGAGAAAACATGTGATATTCGATAACTATGTTGAAAACTGAGATAATATTATTACGATATTTGAAAATAGAGGCTACTTTTGGAACATAGTAAGTTAAATTCACTACATTTCACAAAAATGTAAGTTCCTGTCAAAACAGCGACAAAATCAAAACTTGACACAGACTAAAGCAGGAATAAAACAAGGCTAAGCTGTGACTGAATTAATTAAATTACCACTAAAACTGGACTTTTTAAACATTTTAATTTAGTCACAACACATGTTCTTTTAAGGCTCCTGTTGGAAAATGATTCTTCAGTGTAAATCTCTGTCAGATAGAAGACCGTAGCGTTATTGCGATATATTTAGATTCTTGCAATATGGATATTGCATTTGCTGATATTGCGATAACGATAATTTTGCAATATATTGTGCAGCCCTACTGGTAAGCATCTGATATTCTGTCCTGTGCTCACAGCGGTGATGTCCACAGCTTACCTGTCCCAGTTGTATCCAGAGTCAAAACCATTGCTCAAAACATAAAGGCTAAATGTGATGCGGCTGTTGAAAAATCTGCACTGTCTCAAGACCTGCTTAGTATCAAAACTTGATACCAAAAGATAATTATCTTTTTGATGCAACTACCGACTGCAGCTTTTCAGGCGGTACCACAAAGGTATTAATGTTTGGGACCCATTCCCTACATGCACCTGTGTTTGTGATTGTGCAGTATTAAAGTGGTGATCAGTATGCCCAGCGGAAAGTCAAAAGTAGCTAGTTACATGTGTGTAGTCAAAGACTGTGGGTGGCAAGACAGGTCAGTTATGGGTTTTGAAACAATAATGGTGAATAATTACTGCTTTGTTTAAAACACACATATTGATATTGAGGAGCGAAATCACATCTGTTTATAAACAATCCATTGACCCCCTGTGATGTGAACCGATTCGCTGAGGGATAATTTATGGCAAAATGGCCGCCGCGCTCCTCTGCCCAGGAGACGAATGCTAATGAAGACAAAGAAGGA
Source organism: Bostrychus sinensis (assembly GCA_020698575.1). Classification (NCBI taxonomy): domain Eukaryota; kingdom Metazoa; phylum Chordata; class Actinopteri; order Gobiiformes; family Eleotridae; genus Bostrychus; species Bostrychus sinensis. The sequence continues at coordinate 27,126,525 of CM036251.1, read as the reverse complement.
GAGTTATGAGCAACATCTGTGAATGGGAACACTCAGGGCCCCGTCGAGTCTTGTTGGCTGCCATTATGTCGTTGACAGATTGCGCGGTGACAAAAGTTACTAAAAGCCTCTCCCCAATACTTCATCAACATTTTCCGAGGGATAAAAAACAAAAAAAACGTGCATGCTTTTAGATGTAATTGGTGATCACAGGTTTAAATAAAAAGCCAGGCACTCCAAGTGGCTTTCTTTCATTCTAATGCAAATATGCTCACGTTGACAGCTTTATAACTGCACAAGTGAAAAGCCAGACCAATGAGTCTTAATTTGACTGGCTTTTAAAGGGATAGGCTGGTAATTTGTAAAAGAGACTTTATGAGATGCTTAGCCAAAGGTAACTTACTGTCTTCAGAAGGTAATTGTTGGAGAAGCAGGCAGGAGCAGTGACGCAGGTTTTTTGTTATGTATGGCTGCTAATGGGGACAATGAAAACCCAATTTATAACTACTTACAGGGCTTCTAAAACTATTCTAACTGCAAGAGTGTGTTACAGCAGGTATTTACTACATGCATTATCATTTGACAGCTTTTTACACTGCTCTGTGTTCACATAATTACAAAATGTAGCACTCCCAAGAACAAGGATGTGAGGTGTGAACCAAAATTTTGGTCCATTTCTCAGAAACACCACTGTTTACGGGGGTGTTAGTTTTCCTCCTCGCCTTCTCTAAACTATGAAAAAGTGCTTTAAAGCCATTACCTTTGGTTTTAATATTTCTTCTGTTTTCTTGTACATTTTTTGATTGGAAAAGTTAAATAATTAATGTTTCGACTGTTGCAGTCTAAAGCTCTTTTCAATCAGAGACTCCAGACCACCTCAGGAGTTGTGCTTCATCTTCTCCTGACCTGTGCGTACATACATCAGAGGAGCATGTCCATGTGCCCCGGGGGCTGAGCAGAGTGGGGTATGAGGCTTAATTAATAAACAAGTTGTGGAGCGTACAAGGATTTACGTGCAGCACATCAAGAGACATGCATCATGCGCGTCATCAGCTGGCCTGGGGGTTGCGTACAAACAAGGTGCATCTGAAGATTTCAGGAGAGCCTCCAGGGGACGGTGCATGTTTGTAAAGGGCATAAGTGTGCTCTAGGGCTGTTCGATCTACGCCTTCCCTGGCCCGGGCCAGAGCATGGCTGCTTACTGTAGCAGTTTTTTTGTTTATTTCAAAGGAATACCTATGCTGCACCAAAATATATTTTAGTATATATACTGATTAATATCTAGGGTACACAACTTTTGGAAAGAATGATGATTGATTACCAAAAGTAGCGTTTAACAAAAGTTACAGTATTTCCTGAAATCTTCATCACAAGGTAGACATTGCTAAAAAATTGTCACTTCAATATATTATTATTTAAGTAAAAGTAAAAAGTATTGTGGAATAAAGCTACTCCTAAAAGTACAAATTATTTAAAAGTAACATACAGAATGTAACTCATTGCTACCCACCTCTGCCTGTGAGGAATATATTAACCACCCTGAAGTGTTTAATGGAAGCTCATTTACAAAATGCTGAAGTATCTCATCAAGGTTCTGTTCACATTGCGTTATAAGGTTAGATTCCTTGGCTTGGCACATTCCCAAGGTCAGATTTCTTGGCTTGGCACATTCCCAAATTCATCTAACACAAAAGACCGGACAAAACATTTTCAATATTGAAGGAGCTTTTTAACTAATTGGCAAATGATGTGCGGTGGGTTGCGGCAAAATGCCAATTAGAGCTGATTTTAGCTAATAACCAGCCCACAGTCACTTTGTTGATATGCACATTAATTACATTCTGCAACAGACAAAAAGCTGAATCAATAACTGTCTAGACATCGTCACGGCTCTCTGATCAGGCACAGTGTAACAACGTTTGGATAATGTTGGGCTTCAAACTGTCATGTCGGACCAGCGGTGACATGAGAGGTTACAGGCAGTAATGAGAAACCTGAAATCACTTCACTGTTTTTCTTCTTGGTGGCATTGGACAGAGGATGAATCACTCCACCACGGCACATGATCTTGAACTTGTCCGTCTACACGAACCCGCTCAGTGATCCGGCAAAAACAAACAGAAATTATAGACAAAAAAAAAATAAAAAATCCAGAGAGGCTGCGGTGAGATCACAGCTGAGAGAAAAATCCACTTTTTACTTGGAGGAGTTGGAGCGAGTGCATAGCTGTTCTAAATTAAGTGATTACAAAAGCATATTCTTTCCTAATTAAAGTCTGATCATTGTTTCTCCTCTTGTGCTAATTACAAATCTCAGCGGGAAGCTTTACTCACCTCCAATTCTAGCGTTGTAGGCTACACCCACACCGCACACACCGTTGTTGGCTACAGCTGCAACTTCTCCTGCACACCGTGTCCCATGTCTGCAAAAACACAAACAAACAGAACAATTTAGTATTGTGCCTCATTAAAAAACAATTCTCTGATGATGCTGCTATACAGCCATTACATTATGACCACCTGCCTATTGATGGTCAGAACCAGAATTAACTTTTTAATCAATCTAAGTTAGTAGCAGTAGCTTGTCGGTTGGATCAGACCACACAGGCCAACCATTGTTACCCACTACTCTTCTGTTCTTGGGCCACTTTTGATAAATACTGACCACTGCAGACTGGGATCATCACACAAGAGCTGCAGTTTTTGGAGATGCTCTGACTCAGTCGTCTAGCCATCACAAATTAGCCCATTTCAAACTTGTTCAAAGCTTTACGCTTGGCCATTTTTTTCCTGATGCTAAAAGTTTGTTCATGACACGACAAAGACAGCCAAGTAGTAGCAACCACATAGAGAAGAGTACAGAATATAAATATACCATATGTGCAGTAATCACCTATGATAAACAGGTGAGTATATAAATAATTAATCTGTCAAAGCCTAATCATGCTAGAATCATAATGCCCTTTGGTTTCAGCATGCCTGCCTCACAGCTATAACCTTAGGGTTAGAGGTTTTTTGTAGATTATATGCCTATAGTGCATGAATGTTAAAGTGTATATTGCTTTAGTGTTATTCCACTGGCTCCTGGTCCACTATCAAATTGATTTTAAAATTAAAATTTTTGTTTTTAAAGCTCTTAATGGTCTCCCTATTTATCCTGTTCTGACAGTCTGGTTATTGTTCCATTGGTCAATTAATAATTTCCCTGATAAACAAAAAGTTATTTTAGATGTAGACCTTGATAGTCTGGCGATCCAGCCTCTCCTACTTTCTTTTCCAAAGGAGGACAGTCTGATTCCCTGCACGCAGCAAACCATTTCTCTTCAGTCAATTTGGAACTGGCCTATCCAGCCATTTATCTGTCTTACGAATACGGAAGCAGAGCAAATTTAATAACTTCTCTTACCCAATTAAAGGCATTTAGTGCTTTCCTTTGTCACCTGTTGATTTTGCTGAAGTCCGCCTTGTTGTTCAGTCTTCTGTGTCTTGTTTCCATTTTGACGTCCAACATAATAACAACATTCAAACAAACCGACTTTCTCCACAACACTTTGTACAACAGGCTTCTGCCGCAGTCCCCGTTCAGAAATAAGTACAGAGCTGCTCATAATACGCCATTTTCTGGTGTTTTATGGCAAATCCATTATGTTTGTTTTGCTCACAGATCAGCGGTGCTCTGCTTTCCTGCCTTTTGTTTCTCTGATTGGTTACTACGCCTGTGATTGTTTCCGCTCATAGAAACAAAACTTACGCAAAGGGGTATTAGACTAACTTCTTTGTATAACATAGGAAATGAGTTTGTCTGGCTGACATTCTCTAGATGTCATTCATGGCAACTACAATACTGTGTGGATAAAAAAAACAACTACAAAATGTTTTATTCTGGTTGATAACAAAAAATTATAGTTGGAAGTATGTTATCTACAGCAGTGCTTTTCAACTGGTCTGGCTTTGGGACCCACCATCACCCAAACCAACGAGCCACAACCCAAAGAACAGAGATACTGAGGAAAATTAAGCAGCACTCACTTCAGTACAGTGGTTCTGAGGAGCAACATCAAAATTGTTTTTGTCCATTAGAAAAATAAAAGCAGAGGAAGGTTTTTAAATGTGCTACTGCAAAAACCCCACCTTAAAAAGAGTGTTTTTTAATTTTATTTTGAGGAGCTCTTTTTTGTACAGGTTTATTATTTATTTGTTTATTTATTTATTTTGATGACAGTTTTTTAAACAAGCTTTTTAAATTTGGGACAATGCTTTATTTTAATGCAATCTCTTTAATCTTTAGAGGCAGGCGGTTTTCTTTTTTGAGGCAACACATTTAAAAATCATCTGTTTCTATTTTTCCGGTGCATTTTTTATAGACACATATTTTTTTGTGTATTTGTTTATTACATTTAAAGCATGCATTTCTTTTTAAGGCTATATATATATATATATATATATATATATATATATATATATATATATATATATATATATATATATATATATATATATATATATATATATATATATATATATAATATTTTAAATCTAACATTACTTTTATTTTTCTAGTGGACAAAAACAATTTTGATATTGCACCTCAGGGCCACAGTGCTTCAACCATAGGTGTAACTGTTGTTTTTTTTTCTCTCTCTCTCTTTTTGGGTTTCTTATATAGGCCTAATGTCCCATACTGCCACCTACTGTTAAGGAGTGTAAATTGATTATATATTTTTAAAAATTAAACTTTTTTTTTTCTGGCAAAGGCCCACAACCCACTGAAAACTGTTCTGCACTTTTGGGTCCTGACCCACCAGTTGAGAACCACTGATCTACAGCAATTTGGAAAAGCAGAAATTACATTTAACAACACAAAAAGTCCTTAATAGATTGCAATAGAGCAACAAAGAGTGGTCAGTGGGCATCACAGAGTACTACAGAGGAATACAGAACACTACAAGAGCTTCTATCTCCTCGCTGCCACGAGGCTGTACAAAATCACCACTGCTCTACAGCTGCAAAAGTCTTATTGGACTGTTATTTGTCACTAAATGAATGATGTGTGAAAAGTTGTGCTGTTGGAGAGAGCTGGCGGAGGGAAAATCTAGAGACATGACATGAAGGTAGTTGGTGTGAGAGAAGAGGAAGTTGAAGATAGGGTTAGATGCAGATGATTCACTGTGGTGACCTTTAAAAGGCAACAGCTGAAAGGAAAAGAAGAAGGGTGCAAGGTTGTGCTGCGATCTGGAGAGATAATGACTGTTAATAATAACTCTTAAGATGGTAATTTACCCAGTCACTCCAGGTTTGATTTTTCTGAGGTCTGTGTTAAATAAAAATACAATTCACACAACAGAGCACCTGTCAGACTGGGTACAATGTGCTTTCAAAGAGGGGTTATTTTCCTTGATAAATGTGACTTTGTGGTAACACATTTTAATAGTGTGTAACCACAAGGTCATGTATTTTCTAGTACAAAATTGCATTTTGAAGATGAGCACTTTATGGAATCCATATGTGACCTTGGAGGTCATGTTTTTGAATATGAAATAAATCATGGGAGACTGAAGACCTAATGAAAGAACATGATATTTATTTTCAAAAGCCTAGAGGATGAGGTGAGGATTTGGAGGAAAATATAGCTGTTTGTACAGCTCTGGAAAAAGACCACTGCTATTTGTTTGTTATTTATATATGGGCGGCATGTTGGCATAGTGGTCAGCACTTCTGCCTCACAGCAAAAAGGTCTCATGTTCAATTCCCAATCTAGGTGGGGCCTTTCTGTGTGGAGTTTGCATGTTCTCCCTGTGCCTGCTCTGGTTTCCTCTGGGTGCTCCGGTTTCCCCTGCTTCCAAAAACATCCAAAAAATAGGTCCCACATGGGGCCAGGACCTTCCTGGTTAAATAAAGGTCAAATATTTATTCGCAAATCAGCCTATCTCTGAGTCTGACGACCATTCCAGGCCAGTGTCTGTTAAATTTCTTTGCACACCTCAATCTGCTTTATGAGCTCACAGACCATCGAGCAATTTAATCAACAGCAATGTGAAAAACTGGAGCAAGAAGCAGGAAAGCTGTGATTACATGTCAGGGTTTTTCCACTGAATACTGATTTCTGAGTGTCACTTAGTCAAAATATTTTGATCATTTATTCATCTTCTTCCACTTAATCCTGTTAGAAGTCACAGGTATTGGAGCCTATACCAGTAACTAGGTGCCTTAGTCAGGGTAAGCAACCTGGACAGTGACTAGTCACAGGGCTGACAGAGACATACACAGACAGACAAGCACTCACTCACTATTGTCCTTCGCACAATAGTTTTATTTGAATTTTCTGTATTGAAAATTTTATCAGTAAATTAGAAAGAATAAGCCTAAGTGTTCAGTTTACCATAATGCACTGAGGGAAGATAAAACCTGAGAAAGTGATAATTTTGCAGTGGTCTCTATGTTTGTCTGTATAGGCACACTTTGGCACAGTCCTGGGGTCATGCGTTATCTCACTTGACAGATTTCTCCTCATCTTTGCTTTTTCTCTCACTGCAAGAAGTGGCTGGGGTTGTATACAGTGGGCCACTGGACATCATTCATCAAGATGACACCTTCACCGTCCAAATCCGGCACAGTACGAGTCTGCAAGGTCCCATTTTTCCAGCTAATCCAGGCAGATAGGCTCCCAGTTTGTCTGACAGCGGATGATTTACTCAAAGCCCCAAAAAGCAAGAACAGGAGGAGAGGAAAAACAGCCCAAAATAGACTAAAATATGGAAATATTGTAGAATGTTTTCTTTATTGACAACAAACAAGATTCATAACAATATTAGAATTTCATATGAGATAACACTTGCTTACAGTCTCAAGCTCCTGTTGTGTTTTATAGCATAGAAAATTGAAATATCTGTCAGTGAATCAAAAACGTATAAGGGGTATAAGACTTTATTCTATCCTTTTCTTCTCTCATATTTGTTAGGCCAAATGGGACTTTTATATACCTGATGTGAGACAATATTGCTCTGCATTCTCTTTGCGGTAAACACTGCTTACACCTGGAAGCTTCTCTTGCTCGCTAATACTTCATTTCAGGAGAGGAATAAAAAATGAATGAGGTGAAGCCCGGGAAGGGATACAAAGGCCTGTCGAAAACTAACTTTGGCTTGGCAAACCGTGTCCACAGGCCATCCAAATTAGAAATGAGACGTTATCGATGTGCATGAATTATTCACACTGCTCCTCATTAATACCTCACAACTGTCCGGAGTGTCAGAAGACAGACAGGTTTCCTATCAAGCGCCGTCTGCTTATCAAATGCACCAACGGCTTCGCATCCAAAAATGCTTAAAATGACCTATTGCTAAGCCTCAAACTCAGATGCCATGACCCAATTGGATTTCTTGTGGTTACTCCCTAGAATAAAGATTAATTTTTTGCAGTTTTAATCAAATCTTATCTAACAAAAGTAAATTTACAGCCCTCGTAGCAACAAGCTTAATAACAAAAGTTGAAAAGTTGAACATTTATTATGATATTCTCACTTGTGTTCAGGTCTCAAGGTCTAGTGTTGCATTATGAATAACTGAAAATATTAGAGTAACAAGTCAAACTGACTGAAACTGACTGAAAACTCCAGTCACAAACTGTGGCCACAAAACCCCAATACTATGCTTCTCTTATTGTTAGCTACAGTAAGGCCACTGTATAGTGAAGGCTAGTGTTGTTGCACTAGGTGGTCTATGTATAAAAGTAGACTATTTGTTTACATTCTGATGTACTGCAACAAGTTTGTGGGTCAGTCCCCGGGCATTCTGTATGAAGTCTGATTGTCTGTGAAGACTGCTAGTCATCATTCCGTTTCCCCAGAGCTTGAGGATACAGAAGAATGGAGAAGTACATACATTCACCTTTGGGGACGCTAGTGAACAAAGCTCAACAGTCACAGCAGAAGACAACAGCTGAACTTTTTAAGGAGAGACTAGAACAAGTTAGCCATGGTATAATCAAAAACTGAACAGACCACCCCTCTTTTCGCCTCATTTTCTTGACTCCTTTTCAATAAATGTGGTGTAAACACCTCCGCCAGAGCCACCATGTTTGTAGTTGCTGTTGCTCTTTTTCTTTCTTCTTGGTAAAATCTTTGATTGGAGTGACCGCCCCCTAGTGGTTATTTAACATAACACGTTGACAGAGAAAATAGATGGAAGTATAAATGCTGTGACGACTCTTGGAACAACAGATCTATTTGCACAAAATTATTTATTATATATTTGTACTAAATGGAAGTATTTTACATAGATTACTATATAGCAATTAGGGAATTTTTAAGTTTTGTTGATGCCACCATTTTGGTTGGCAAACCTAAATAAGTGCTCTCAACAGCTTAAGAATATAACCACAGGCAATAAGCAATATTTTTTTATGTGATAGCATACTGGCTTCAGTGTAAATTTAAGAGAATGTAAGAAGTACCAATTATTATACACTGCAATTAGCATTATCTGATGCATTTAGAATTAGTATTAAAAGGTTGCCGGTAAGAGCTTCACCTCACAGTAAACACATCATCTCTCCCTCTTCCTGTTGTCAGTCTTGTGTAATGACTTGTTCTATTTAGTGTGATTGCTTACTTGTTTTGATGATGACACAGTTGCAGCAGCTATCATTTTTTAAAGACAGTTTATTTGGCATCAAATCATTCGGGGTCCTTGTTGAGTTGTAAGATAATGCTTACATGCGTGTTGCTATGGATTTCACAAAGGCTATAATATTCTATAGTGAACTATTGATCAATAATAATGCATGTGTTAGCCTACCTACCCAATATCACCACCACCTGTCAAATATCACTACGGCATCAACAGTGCTGTAAAGAAGCCTATAGCAGCAATTCAGATTTGTGACTTATCCTAATCATTAAACAGACTGCGCTAAGCAGAAGAATAGGAAATTCCCCGCCGAGAGCATTAAAAGTTCACATTTTTACATATTAACATATTACATCAAACTTTTGTAGCTTTGTATAATTCTATTCTCTGCAAAACTGATTTTAATTGGCCCCGACAATTTTCAGCATCAAAAGCTGTGAATGTGAGTCTTTGGCATTTACCCTGGGTCATTAAGATGGATTGGATTACACTGCAGATACGTGATTAGGACGAGCACAGTTTCACATCCCTTCCCTGAGACGTGCTGCTGCTGTGTGAATGTTATCGGCACGTGGCTAATTACAGCCGTCGTATTGTTTTTGGAAGAGCAAAAATCGACTTCCTCTTTGATCCTGCTAACCCTCCCCAATGATGTGTTTGGAGGACAAAGTCATTTTACAGGGTCAGCGCATGGTGATGCCTCCAGCCGGGATCCTGATTAGAATCTGAGTACAGCTCCCTGATACATTACCCTCCTGCTAATTCTCACTTTTTTTCACAAATGTAAGCAAAGAAATGGCTATCGTTTGCCAACAGTCACAATGTCAAAGAACTAAATGTACAAGGTAAAGAAAAAACAAAAACTCCACAACACTTCATTTATTACTTGACCTGTGCTGTCGGCAACTCCTAGTGTTCCGAGTGATTCTCAAACAAGCAATCAAGTCTCCCGACAGGACGCCATTTTTCACTGACAAACACCCTAACACGAGGTCCGCGGCACAACATATGGCCAGGTATAATACATCACCAAAGCAATTAAGAAGAAATCGCTGTTATCAAAGAGGTTAAACAACGTAGGTATAGCTTTCTCGTTTGCAGATTAATGGTGACTGGAGTGCTCCCACAAGAACAATGAAGAGCAACCAGGGGTTAAATGGGAGCAGGCCCTCGCTAAAGGCTAGTAAAAGTTTAGCAGAGATCATTCAACTATTAAAATCATATGAAAAAGCCTGAAGGAGAGGTTTCAGATTTAATATATCTTTTTCTGGCAGTGTAGTAATAAAACAGAGACTATTAACACTATAGGCAATGCACTATACTATAACGGCACACATTTGAAAACTTTCTAGAACCATTCTGAGCCCGTCATACATGTGAAGGAAGTTCTTGCTCATCTGTGTCTAGAGACAAGTGCGTGGGAGAGAACATGGGTATTGCTGGCCTAACATTAAGCAGAACAAACTCCTGCACACTAACTTGCAACAGTGAGATTTAGTCACAGATCAAACAAAACAACATCATTGTCTTGCACAAAGTCAAAGCAGTATCATGCAGAGAAGTCATTTGTGAATGTTATCCTGAAAAGCCGGCATCTTCTTTGAGCTAAAGCTCATTTAAAATGGACTGGGGCAAAATTACAGAAATGTTGCTCATCAACCCAATTATTTGCAAAATGCTGATCTATTTTTTTTTATTAGTCTCAACTGCTTTTCCAAGCCACAATGTTCTTAAAATGTGTTGCTGGTGTCACATTCCAGTTACACTATTTACAGTATCTTTGTTTTATCACATGCTGTTTATGTTCTATTTTGAATAAAATATGGTTTTATGAGATTTGCAAACTTTTGCATTCTCTTTTTATTTGCCCCAGCATATTTGGATTTTGTTTTATGGGTCATAATGTCAGGCTCAGAGTGTAAAAAAGCTTTGTCTACCTTCTTTTGTCCCTACTCTTAGTCTATAGGGAGTTGTTTTACAATACATGGCTAACCTAACAGAAACCTTGATATAGACCATTGTAGGAACCATTAAAAGAACTATAATTAATATCAAGTTTACAGCTGTGTTGGTGAGAGTTATGTGAGATCTAAAACCTGTGAGTCTTATTAGTATAGTATAGTATTAGTGTAGTTAGTTCGGATAATTATTTATTTTGTGGAAGATTTAACAATGTAGGTATACACTGATTAGACGGCGTAAAACTGAAATTTAAATGGATTTAAAGCGCATTTTTCAAGACTCAGAGGTGGTAAACTACTTCTGTAGTCACAGCTGCCCTAGGGCAGACTGACAGAGACGTGGCTGCCATTCTGTGCCTACAGCCTTTCTGACAACCACCAAACACACAATCACACATTCATACAGGCAAGGTGGGTGAAGTGCCTTGTCCAAAGACACAACGGCAGTATGTGGATTAAATCGGCAACCTTCTGGTTAGTGAGCAAACTGCTCTATCTATTGAGCTACCGCTGCCCCAAATGCCAAATGTGTATGTAATTACAAAAACACAATTAAGCAATAATGTTAAACTCTTTTCTTACAAAATACTCTTATCTTGGTATACCAAAAAAGGCATTTATTTGCTCAGCTGCATTTGTTGGAGTTTACTCCGGTGAACAAGAGGGTCGCGTCCCTGCACCTCTGGGTGGGGGACAGGTCTCTCACTGTGGTTTTGGCTTACAGGCCCATCAGCAGTGCAGAGTACCCAGCCTTCTTGGAGTCCTTGGGAGGGGTACTGGAAGGTGCTCCGACTGGGGACTCCGTTGTTCTACTGGGGGACTTCACGCCCACGTGGGCAATGACAGTGATACCTGGAGGGGCGTAATTGGGAGGAACGTCCTCCCTGATCTGAACCCAAGTGGTGTTTTTTTACTGCTTGTCCATAACAAACACCATGTTCAAGCACAAGGGTGTCCAACAGTGCACATGGCACCAGGACACCCTAGCCGGAGGTCAATGATCGACTTTGTTGTCGTGTCATCTGACCTTCGCCCATGTGTCTTGGACACTCGGGTGAAGCGATCAACTGATCACCACCTGGTGGTGAGTTGGATCGGTTGGCGGAGGAGGAGGCCAGACAGACTTGGCAGACCCAAACGTATTGTGAGGGTCTGTTGGGAACGTCTGGCTGAGCCTCCTGTCAGAGGGATCTTCAACTCCCACCTCCAGGAGAGCTTTAACCAGATCCCGAGGGAGGTTGGAGACACTGAATCCGAGTGGACCATGTTCTCCACCTCTATTGTCAATGTGGCTGTTCAGAGCCGTGGTCGTAAGGTCTCTGGTGCCTGTCGTGGGGGCAACCCCTGAACCCGTTGGTGGACACCAGAAGTAAGCAGGAGCAGGAGTTTGGTTCGCATTGCCGGTTGTAAGTCAGACCTGTTCCCAGTCCATGTTGGATTCCGGTAGGGCTGCCCTTTGTCACCGGTTCTGTTCATAATTTTTATGGACAGAATTTCTAGGCACAGCCAGGGGCCGGAGGGAGTCTGGTTTGGGGACCACAGGATTTCATCTCTGCTTTTTGCGGATAATGTTGTTCTGTTGGCTTCATCAAGCCAAGACCTTCAGGATGTGCTGGGGGCGGTTTGCAGCCGAGTGTGAAGTGGCTGGGATGAGAATCAGCACCTCCAAGTCCGAGGCCATGGTTCTCGACCAGAAAAGGGTGGTTTTCCCTCTCCAGGTTGGGGGAGAGCTCCTGCCTCAAGTGGAGGAGTTCAAGTATCTTGGGGTCTTGTTCTGCAGCGTCTGCAGTAATGCGGTCGTTGTATCGGTGTGTCGTGGTGGTCTTGATTTACCGGTCGATCTACGTTCCTACTCTCACCTATGGTCATGAGCTTTGGGTCATGACCGAAAGGACAAGGTCCTGGATACAAGCGGCCGAAATGAGTTTCCTCCGCAGGGTGGCTGGGCGCTCCCTTAGAGATAGGATGAGGAGCTCTGTCAGTTGGGAGGAGCTTGGAGTAGAGCCGCTGCTCCTCCACATTGAGAGGACCCGGCTGAGGTGGCTCGGGCATCTGTTCCAGATGCCTCCTAGTCGCCTTCCTGGGGAGGAGTTCCAGGCATGTCCCACTGGGAGGAGGCCCCGGGGAAAACCTAGGACACGCTGGAGGGACTACGTCTCTTGGCTGGCCTGGGAATGCCTTGGAGTCCCCCCGGTAGAGTTGGAGGAAGTGTCTGTGGAGAGGGAAGTCTGGGCATCTCTGCTTAGACTGCTGCCCCCACGACTCGGCCCCGGATAAGTGGAAGAAGATGGATGGCATTTATTTCGTAATAAGAGCCAAGGTTTTGTTTTTAGTTTTTAAATCAGTATCTCAAAAAAACCTTGATACCTTTTAAATAAAATAAAAAAGTGGCTTGTAAAGCCAAAAGTACCTACATTTCAGAATTTGGTTTAGCATATTGTTTAAACAATGCACAGTGATATCAGCCTAAACAGTAGTGAACTAATAACTCTCACATGAAACATTTTTGTTTAATTCAGCACATTGGTTGATGTGGAATTTTCTATGGGTTCACATTTTTTTGAGTCCAGATGAGAAGCACAAAATAACAATATTTAAAAGCCAAAAACTATAAATGCACTGCCAATTGAGTGGATGATAACCAAATCTGCTACATATTGGGTTAAAACCCCTTCACGCCGTATGTCGCTAATTTGCAACATACCATTTAATCCAAGACTGCTGCAGAAATAATGCGTGTTTTCCTTTGATGCCTGTTCAGGCCATACTATGTTCAAATGTGAAAAGTGCAATGTTCACCTGTGCTTAAACAAACACAACAACCGTTTACTGTTCTAGTATTCTAATCTGAACACATAATTGTTGGAAATGAATTCAGGCATTAAGGGGATAAGATGACCACATAACAGTTTTAAGGTATAACTCAACACTATTTTATTTTATTCCACAGGATTTGCCCAAATGATAAATAAAAGGTAGAAAGACATTATCAGTTGTATATCTGTACCAGGTTACATGAGTTTCAAAATGCAGAGAGGGGTAACAATGAGTCCCTTGCGATTCCAGTGTTTAGCATGTGTTGTTTACAAAAGCGCTACCTGCCTGCACCGTGCATTTTAACAGACTACCGCTGTGCTCACATCATAACCAGCTCGTCTACACACATCAGTCACGTTTGCAGTGGCGGGACGTGGGAGAGCGGGCTGGTGAATGGTAACTGTCACTCACCCCCCCTTCCCCTCCAGCTCTTCTGTTAGTGACTGGCATGTAAACAGTACCTCTCCACAGCTAGAGATGACTTTTTTATGCTACAAGACACCGGAGTGTAGATATTTAATGATCAGAATGCTGCCAGAAAGAGAGCGGGAAGCAATGTGAAACTACTGCTGAAAAATAATATACAAAACACAATCATATCCAGACATCAATCATCTGAATACAGACACAGTTATGAGGAGTACAAGGAAAGCTATGACTGACGTTGACATGATTTATGGAGTGGCCACCTTTGGTACCTTAAAAGTGTTTCAGTGCATAAAAGTCAAATGTTGGAAGCTGCCTATTTTGAAGTAGTTCATTAACAAACCACTCCTGAACCAAGGTCTGTCCATTCTTACCGTTTTACTCCAAAATGTTGCCAATTTAGAGTTAGACATTGAAGATAGAAACTAAAAGCACCCAGAGAGTGCAGAATTTCCCCAAGGCCTTGGTTCTGTCTTGCAGTTGTAAAGATATAATGCCCAGATCTGGACTTGAACCGAAGATATTCTAGTTCAAGGGTAAATTTTCTATAAAACTGAGCAACAAAGACTTTATTTCCACTGGTATTTTGTTCCTTTACTGGCCCTTTGTGGCAGGAGTTAGTTTTTTTTTTTTTATCTTATGTATGGTACACAATAAGAAAACAATAAATATTAACAATTTCTTCCTTACTGACCATTCCTGAAATGTTCATTAAAGGCTGACTATTACTTTTTGACCACCATCACCTATCTAATTCAGGTTTAAACACGTTATATAACTGAGCAATGAATCATTTGTTCCTTTATTGACCCCTTGTGGCCAGAGTTAGTATCTTTTTATCTCAGTACCTATCTCGGAATAAGGAGGTAACAATGCCACATTCATTAGCCAACAATTGAGACACTTACAACTGTTAAAGTCCCTGAAAATGGTATTTGCAAGTTAAATGTTTTAGAGTTCACCAAATTTATGGAGGTTTTTGGGTATGCAGAGTGTTCCTGATGGCAAGATAAAAGGGATGCTGAGGGTCTGTGATGATTCTTGTTGCCAATTTGAGGAGTCTTTTCATTTATAGTCCGTAATGGCTCATAGTCTTTTTGCCCCATAATTTTCATTGGACATTCATGGATTTGAGCCATTTTATTTCTCAACTGCAGCCAGGTTACCATACCAAGCAGCAATTCCAAAACAATTCCTAGGTTAAACGTCCCCTATTATGCTAAATTGTCTCTTTTGAGCTTTTTTAAGTCAAAGTAACAGCTCCCCAAAAGAAGACGTTTTCCATACATATACATTATTTTAAGTTATAAAACGTGAACTACAAATGCAAAGGTGTCTGAAATTATTTCAGAAAACCTGAGAAAAGCATAATATGGTCATCTTTAAAATAACTGATTCTAGATTTACAGATTTTCAAGTTGATATTTGTTTCCATGTAGTAATTCATCTGTAGCACAGTTCTGTGTGTTCATGCTGAAGAAATGGTCAGACTCAGAGCAGAGAACAGCTGCATGTGGGCAGTCTTTGGCGTGAAAGCAGATTTTAAACAAAAACAACCAAATGTATGCAACATATGTCTTTTTTGAACTACAAGATTTTACTCGAATTCTGTGGTACTGTAGTGTGTTCACTGCAGTGGCTCACTCAGCTGACAGGCCACAGCCTGATGAAGGAGAGAATACTGCTGTGGACTGCGCATTTTTACCCTCAGAATTACATACCAAGATAAAACTTTTTTCACAATCTATTTAAAAGATATACCGATAATATTGCCTGCAACAAAAGAATGTTGCTGGCCTCCATCCTGAAGTGCTGAGGTTGTGTAAATTGAATAAAGGGTCGATAAAAAACACAGAATATCATATACTGGCCATCTGGCACAGTAAAAAACAAAAAAACAAAACAAACAAAAAAAAAAAAAAACTAAAAAAAAAAAACATTCTCCTCCATTAAGTAGCGCATGCTGCCATTTACCTAGACCTTATATAGTTAGATAATTTTAACTTTACAACCAAAACTTTACAGTGACTAAAATCATACTTGGATGGAAGGAAGCAGTGTGTAATAAATAATGAAAAATCATAATTTCTAAAGATCAATACAGGAGTGCCTCAGGGGTCTATTCTCTGGCCTTTGCTGTTTACATTGTACATAAATGCCAGAGTCATGTCCAACAGCAGGATTTCAGTATGCAGTCTATAAATAAAGTATTAAACCTACAGATAAATGGACACAGGATGCAGTAGGTCTCAGATATTAAGTATCTGGGCCTTATACTAGACTCACAACCTAAATTTGACAGCCATGTCAGAAAAGTGTCCAGCGTAACAAGAGCAAATTTACACACATACAACGTTTCATGCTGCTCACAGTTTTGTGCAAACCATTATGTTTTTACTGCATAAGCTCTTAGTCATAGATTGTGGATAGGAAACCTATTAGGGTTTCACTGTGTTAGTTTGAATAACTTAAAAATGCTAACTTTCAAAAAACTTCATCAACATTGCTCAGTTAAAACTGCATAGTTCCTCTCAGAGATGTGGGGTCAGTAACTAGATGAGTACCTGGGCACAAATCTTTGGACAAACAGCCTTCACTGTACAAGGCACCAAAGCCCGGAACACTTTAACTTCAGTACTGAAAGTACATTTATACTGGGTACTTTTCAAAGATGAACTCAAAGACTTTATATTGTGAGGCCAGAAATGTCAACATCACTGACCTGTCCTTGCATTTATCATGTTTTATTTTTTGATTGTATTGTCAGTGTGTGTATTGTCACAGGTGGTGTTGTGCTTTGTGTAAAAGCCTAGGGACGGGCAGTGTGTGACATGAGTTCATGAAACATACTCGTCCCGATCAAATATGGGTAAAGTCAACGATGTAGTGACTAACAGAGGTAGGAGGTAAAAACATCAAAACCAAAACAGCTTCAACATATATACACTCTTAAAACAAAAGCATGCTTTCATCTCTTTCATCTAACACACTACAAAACAAAACCTGAATCATCGCTCCCCTCCACTTCTCTGATCTCTCTAAACTGAAATGTGTCCTGACAATTCTCTCTCCGAGGACATTACCTGTCCTTCAATGTCTCATAGACCACCATAGATCTCTCTTTGCTGGTTGGCAGTTGGTACAATGCTTTAATTACAATTTTGGAATAAGATAATGGTATTAATATATTTTCGTTACACTACAATGGCTTTTTTGTGTAGATTTATACAGGCCCACCTTTCTTAAGTTCTAAGACGTACTGGGTCTAGGCTTTATTTATAGAACATCCACACTTCTCCAGGGCATCTGAAACCAAAGTTTGTTTGTTTTTTCTTTTTTTGGGTGAGTTAACATGAGAATTTAGTTATGGCTGGTTGGACAACAAGAATGGTTATAGTACAGAAACACAGCAATACAGGCCCAGTTGACATATTGTGTTGTGCTGCTTGTTGACATAAGATTTTATTATCACCAAAGCAGAAAGATGTTGGTGCCGAAAAGCCACTGGGCTGTGTAGGCTTACAACATATGACGTGGTCTCCCCTTGTGTTGTTCATTTAAGGTGAGCTGAACAAAAAAGAAAAAAAAGAGGACAAGCTGAGCGGTGAATACGCTTCATTTATTCTGCCTGTTTGAAAATGGAATGAAAATGATCAGAGCGCTCTGTTGTTTATGCGTATATAGAGAGATGTCAGAGTGGCTGCACTTGAGTCAATTGTGTCTGAGTCAGAATGTTAAACTCACAAGACAATATGAGTTTGAGGATAGCTGCTGAGCCAGAGAATAATGAAATTCAAAAACACAAAAGCGTGGATAATTGAGCACCGAGGCAGGAAGTCGTAGTCTGGGAAAGAACCACGTGGATTTGGGACAGACCTCTGATGACACATTCACTTTTATGATATTGTTATTACTACTGCAGGAGATCTGAATAGCCACCACAGAACTACTGGTTTTCAAGGACAATTCAAAAATGACTTCAGACCCACAGTGGAAAAAAAAGCATATTTATATCCAGAGGAAAACCTATGCTAAATGAATACTGTATATAAATCACTGCATGCTAGCAGGCAGATAGTTTCTCATGGCGACTTCAAAAGAGAAAACCAAAAGATTAAAGATTTTTATATGCAACAAAGGACTCATAAAGTGCAGGCATCATCTATCATCTAGAATCCAATGAAATACCTGGAGCCAAAGTGTGAATCGAATTCACACCAAAAGTAATAATTTCTTCCTCTGCTGACCCATTGTGGTTGGAGTTAGTATATTGTGGCAGGTACCTCCACCTAGGTTCTCCTGCCCAGGTAGGGTCACCACCTCAAAAAGTACAAAAAGTACAATCTGTGCAATTTGGTGGGACAAAGTGGGACAGCTCAAAAAATAAAGTCTGAATTTACCAACTTACTAAGCTAAAAGTTGCTTCAGTTTAGGGCATATAAAACATATGATGTGATGTTTTCATCCCAAGAGCACACATTTTCCGGAGTAATGTCTTTACTGAGACTTTATTCATTGGAATAAAAAAGATGGAACTGAAAAAAATAAATAAATTCAAAGCTCTCAGTCTGCATTTTCTCAAAACAATCCAGCACCAACACCAGCTCACTGCTCCATGGAGAGGACTTTCCTACAATAATAGAGGCAGCAACAAACTAGCCATGTATTCAACCCAGAGAGAGGATGCCTACAAATATTTATTCTACATTTTACACAAGGAATACTGACTTTACCATGTTCTTACCTTGAATCTCACTTTTTAAAAAGAGGGACATTATTGTAATAAGTGTGACAGAGGGACAGATGCCTTAATGGCTGTGCAGTACAACCAAAGGTGGGACAGGTGGTCACCCCATGACCAGGATCCTGCCTCAAGATCTTGTCCTGAGACGCTTCACTGCAGCCACCCACTGCTTCTGACAGGTTGCCCCAGTGGCATTGCACGGTGGGTCAAATGCAGAGGTCAAATTTCCCTACGGGGGCAATAAAGTCTACTTTATGTCAACTTACCTAAAGACTAAGCCACATAATACTTGAATTATCTTGCTAACAGACTTACAAAATACAGTAGCATAACATTTTGGTTGAAGTAATAATTTCACCATGCATAATGCCAACTTCAAACTATGTTAATAAGGTTTGATAACTTCATTCGGCTTAAGCATTGCACTTACTGCTCTGGATGAATATTCTGTTCACATTGTTTTCTGCAACATTTAATTATATTCCTTCACTGGTTAAATTAACTTTAATTTTCAAAGGAGGAGCATGGTCTATTCCCACACAGGCCAGAGAGTCAGCTCCATCCACTCCATGCTAAACAGACAGGCAGGACTCGCCAGATGGCCTGGCTAAAAATATTGCACACTTGCACTATGCAGACATTTTCAGTCAAACAGCACCGCAAAGCAACTTTTAATTGTCACTTGTCCAGGACTCAAGTTTAAAAGGCATTAGGAAATTACTGTTAGGGAAGTTTTATGACTGTGTAACTAGCCGCTGAACTTTAAGGTTTGTCATTTTTTACATTTAGCGAGGTACTTTTCTCGCAAGTGAAAGATGTCTATGGAAATTGATAGATAGACAAAGTCTGCAATGTCTGCAGGTGGAAATATCTCTACATGCAGAGTTCTCCTTGAGACATTTGGTTCCGACAGCACATGTCCTGAAGCCAGAAGCCGGGCCACAGATGTAATGTCAGTCAGGGGAATGAGGAGGGACGGCACAGCACACCGATACTGCTGCTTTTCAATGCTATCTGCATGGGCACATACATGCTGTGTTTGGACAGAACTGCATTCACTAAATCAGCCCAACAACTTCATATACTGCATCCATACAGACTCAGGAGGAGCCAGAGTGGACAAAAGCCACAGGGTAGTTTCAAAAGTCCATCAAACTTAACTATTTGAGAGACACTTCAATTACAGTAGTCATTCTGTACACATGTACAAATGAACAGATTGATTAAAGTAAAAATAATATTATTTTAACATATGGTTTAAGTAGAAGAAAAAAGTACCTAAAAAGTTTATAAATAAAATGTATTGAATCTAACTCTGTCTTTTGATAGTTTTTGTAATTGCACAGCGAGAGCCGCAGAAATGGAAGATGTTTCACAATGAACTGTGTTTTTGTGATGGACTTTTGGATAGTTTGTTGCTGGCTGTTTTTCTCTTTGTAATTTTTGTCTTGTCTTGCATGTGCTGGTGGGCCAAAGGAGAATTTCCACCATGGTGGACAATAAATTATTCTATTCTATTAAATCTACTAAACTACAACTACTCTTCCAGGCACTACAACTGCAACTATTGGTATACTACTACTCCTACTACTACTCCTACTACTACTCCTACTCCTACTCCTACTCCCTGGGGTACCACCCTTTGTCACCAACATCAAAACTACTTGCGACCAAAAAATTCAAGAAACATTTTACTTCAAAATATGCTATTAAGTCAAATTAAAGGGACCTGTATTTAAGAAAGTGTGCTCGGAACATATATACAAGTTTTTTTGCACTTCAAAAACATATCTGGAATAGTATTTTATTGCATTCATGCATGTTTGAGTAATCCTGTGTGCTGAGGCCATCTCTTTCTCGAGAGCTGAAAACGGTTGGTCTCACATGAAAGCAGTGCTCCTGCGTGTTTCTAAACCCCAAACACCATCACAGACTTGTTCTGATCATTTCAGCACTTAAATCACTACAAAGCAGTCAGCTCATTTATCTATGAGTTAGCTTCATGTTGCCAATACTCATGCTAAATAGCCATTTTATGCTTTATGTTTTTGTCCATTCCCCACCAATCCCTGCAGGGGGGCGACAGACATATAATCCCAGCGTTTTATGCAAAATATAAAAATAACAGCTCCCCAAAAGAAGACGTTTTCCATACATACTGTATACTAATGAAAAGGCGTCCAAAACTACTTCAAAAAGGGTTAGGGTTAGCCTGAAAAAATAATATATCCTATTAAAAAAGAATACTAATACTCACGTAAAGTACTACCTAGAAACTTTCCAACTCTGAAAATTAATTAAAAACACAGTTAGGTCAAACGCCAGCAGCTCCAGCTATCGGGGAGTTGATGATTTATATGAAAGTCATGCAAGACTGTCAAAACAGGCTCATTTTGGGGCAAACACAACATGCGTAAATAAGTCATTAGTATGCGAGCTAGAGAAAAATACTACGTGCTTTGCTCAAAAATAGTGCTCGAGAACAAACACAGCTGAAGCACGTCTTTGATAAAAGAGTTCTCTGCTCCAGACACAATATCCTCAGCAGAATGTGACCCCTGACTGTATCTGTGTGTTGCGGGCCAAAGGGACAGCGTGAGGTAATGCCCTTATCTCTCTTCTTCAGGACGCCTTTATATTCAGTCCAAAACACTGCACAGCCATTTTCTGTACAATGTAAAGTCCAAAAAAACAAAACAAACAAAAAAAAAACCTAAACATCATACAGTGAAGCACAAATACCACTGTAGGGCACCTTGAATGTACTGTAACCAGAAAATATATGGACTTTATAGAGTCAAGTAGGCTTAACCCAGTAACAGTGTAAAATGGAAAAATGTAATTTCACATCACATTTTTATTTGCCACCAGGTCATTTGAGATGCAGGCTTTTTGTTTGCAGATAAACATGAGTACGCTGGTGTACTGCTTGTATTGTTGGGGGACTGCATGTTTGCTTCTACTGAAATATGCATCGCTTTTTAAGGTTTTATCTCATCAGAGGAGACAGGTGAACAGAAGACTTATTTTTTGTGACCTGCAGACAATATTTCTCATGATTTTCAAATAATAATATGCGCAGTCAGGGCTTGATATTAACATTAGCCGACCACCCAAATGCAGGTAGATTTTAATTTTGGCTAGTGACACAATATTCCCACTGGCCAGCTGAATTTTATAAATACCGATTGTATATCTTACTTTTAAAGGCCTGAATGTATGTTGCTCTACTTGAGTGTACACCATAGTAAGGATGTAACAATATCCAAATTTCATGGTACAGTATTTATTGATGATATTGTGGTGAAGCTCACAAACTTGTAGAAAGCTAATGATAACATACAAACATGACATATTCTCTATAAATGCCCTGACGAGCCATTAGTGCCATACTTATTGTGATATTTCAAAAGATTAAGACTGAAAAATGTGTTTAATAATAATTTTGTCATGTTAGCTGCACTGAAACGGAGCAAAGGATCATGACCTATGTAGTTCACTCTGCTTTTTTACCCTTCCACTGCAAGTCCATGATGGTATTGTGAGACTTTTGAAATTTTAATATCACAATATTAATATTGCAATATTGTTACATCAATTTATCCTGCCTAGATAAACCTTTTTTTTTTTTTTTTTTACCCTGTCCATACATAAAACCAAATTTTACATTTATTTGACTAATTAAATTGCGGCTAGTAAAGACATTAATTGGCTAGCAACTTTTGACAAATACTAGCCACAGTGGCCAATGAGCAAAAAAAGTAAGTGTCAAGTCCTTTACGTAGTTCTTCAGAGTATAACTTTAAAGGAGATTACAATACATTAAAATAACAGAAATGCTGCTGTGTTTGCAGAACTTGAATAATTCAAAGATTCACTTTTAAACAAAATGGTAATAATGTTTTGACTACGGGACATTCAGAAATCAGTATTTGGAATAACACTGATTCGTAACCACAGCTTTCCTATGTCCTGCTCTCCACCAGTCTTCCACTTTATACCCATCTCTCTCAGCTTTGGTTAACGACTCATAAAGCAGAGTGAGGTGTGAGAAGGAATTTAACAGACACTGGCCTGCAATAGTTGTCAGACTCAGAGAGAGGTGGATATAAGAATAAATTGCAGTCGTTTCTTATTTTTTCAGAGATGTATAATTGCTGGGTTTCTGATGACGACCCACCACTCCAGCGATAGCAGATGGGAGACAGGAAGTAAAAAAATGTTTAAAGTTGTTTGTTTAGGTGGATATTATGTAAACATGTTTAAATCAAATATTAGTTTTACTGATAACAATGGTACAGTTGATTTATAAGCCTAGCAATATCTAACTAGAATCAAGCCAGATGGGGTAACAAACCAGTTTACTCTTTGTGCTGGTCCCAAGCCTGGATAAAAGGAGAGTTGCATCAGAAAGGGCATCTAGCATAAAACCTAAGCCAAATCAGTATATGAATCACTGCACAATAGGAGAAAGATAATTTGCTGTGGCATAAGGCCAAAAAGGCATGACAATCTGGCAATGCTGAACTCAAACTGAGAATCTTCTAGTTAAGGAATAAAGGCTCTATCCACTGAACTACAAAACTCTTACATCTCACTGTGGTAAAAAAATCCACATAAATACCCAGATATAATTTGAATCCACACTTAAAGTAACAATTTGTTGTTCCTCACTGACTCATTGTGGCTGGAGTTAGTATCTTTGTGGCATCTGGGGTATCTCTATTTCACAATGACATTAAATTCTTCTTCAGTGCTCAAAGACAAAATTCATAATTTCTTCCTTTGCCCATTATCGACCCTTCAGTGTAATTCACTGAGAGATAATTGAACATCTTTTTGTTTGCAGATCAACACGAGTTTGCTGGTGTACTGCTTGTGTTGTCAGGGGACGGCATGTTTGCGTCCACTAAAATATGCATCGCCATGTGGCTCGTGTTGAACCCGTTTGCTTGACTAAACTGTAGAATCTGTCTCTTGGCATAGCTTTTGTTGGTGAATCTATCTGTTTTTAGAAGCTTCTGAAAAGCGTCCATTTACTGGGGCTGCCAAAAGGATTAGGCTATTCTCTCTTGAGCTCGCCTGTGGCCTGAGGCGTGTCTGTTCAGATCTCTTCATTGTGGGGACCACCACAGAGATGCACCCTCCATTCTTCTCGAGGGCAGATGAGCAGCACAGACACAGACTGGAATCACCTCTGCCACTAAATCCACTTGTGATTTTGTTTCAAATTTTGCCAGTTTTAGCTCTATCAAGCGAGTGTGGAGGCAAAAAACACCATTAAGCTATTTAAGTCTAACTGAATGAATGTAGAGACGTGGGTTGGAGGACACTTTTGTGAAGAGCGAGCAAATTCAAAGCATGCTTTTCAAACCATAAGATATTACAACAGTAGTGCTTTATGTGGGGAAAAAAAAATGTTTTTGCTGAATGCGCCGCTATGGCAGCAAAGGAAATAAACTTTTTTAATGGGCTGTTGTGCGCCTGCAATGATAAGGTATCCGGGAGGGACATAAATGAAAATGGGGAATGCATAGTGGCTCTGTGGGAGTTACTGAAAAGAAATTACGCACTATGGCCTGTATTGAAATTATTTCGAGTGGTCTAAATGCAATCGTGGCGATAAAGCAAACATCATCCACAAACACACATCCATGTCTAAGCTGTCATAACACTGACACAAGCACTTAACAACCTATTCATCCCAGCTACAGGAGTGTGCAAAAGTTTAACTGAGTGAAAAATGCTGTTAACTTATGTGGATTTAATAATAGTTTTTTCTGTGTGAAAATTTCAGGAAAGATCAGTATAGGGCAAAGGAAAATTTTGCTTAGATCCAGGAGTGTTTTAAGGGATTCTGTACCATTTTGCGATACAGACAGGAGATAATAGCTTCACTCACTAAATATATTAGGGTTGTGAGATATAGTGGGTTTTGTGGCTCAATGGTAGGAGCATTTAGCCCTGAACTAGAAGAGTTACGAGTATGTGAGATAGGACCAGTGGCTTGTAATTTTTGTGAATTTCTGTACATTACTACCTGGCTTAGATCCATCACAATTTGACCCTTGTCAAACTCGCTCAAATCCTTACACTTGGCCATTTATCGTTACAAGAAACAGAAATAACGAATAACATTATGACATTATGCCAATAGCACAGGTGGTCATAATGTTATGCTTGATTGGTATATAACCAACTAGAATCCAATCACATGGGGTAACAAATCATATAGCCTTTGTGCTGGACTCAAGCCTGGATTAATGGAGATACAGGGTTGTGAGATACAGTATAAGGATGTTGTGGCTTAATTGAGAGAGAATTTAGCCCTGAACTAGAAGAGTTACAAGTTTATGAGATAGGACCAGTGCCTTGGCAGAGGCTTGTAATTTTGTGTATCTCTGAACATTAATACCTGACTTAGATCCAGATGTCTAACCATCACAATTTGGCCCTTGTCAAACTTGCTCAAATTCTTACACTTGCCCATTTTTCATTATGACCGCCAACAGGACAGGTGGTCAAAACGTTATGTTTGATCAGATTGGAGTATGTCCACCTAGAATCCTGTCATATGGGGTAAGAAACCATATAGTCTTTGTGCTGGTCCCAAGCCTGGATAAATGGAGATATAAGGGTTGCTATAATGGGTTTTGTGTCTCAAGGGAAATAGCATTTACACCTGAACTAGAAGAGTTTTGAGTACATATCTGGGCATCTTTACAAATGCAAGATTGGACCAGTGCCTAGGCTTGTAATTGTGTTTATTTTAGTACATTGATGCACCTTTCATAGCCTTTCTCAGGACTTTTGAACAGTTGTGAGTAGGCTAATGCTAAATGGCTGATGTAGTTTTTCACAGAATCAGCCTTGCTTTAAGACTCCCACATTCAACGGCAATAGGCGATAAAGAAATCACGCATCAGTTTTCACCAACACTGTCCCTTCCTGCGGCAAAACTAATAATAGTCGGGAAAATAAACAGACAGAAAGCATAAGGAATGAGGTGGAAGAAAGGGGTTGCTGCAGACATCACCTCTCTGCCTGGCTGTCTGGAAAATAAACAGGCCGTCCCCTGCAGAATAAACAAGACAGGGGAAACACAAATTCATAATTCAGCTTTGACAATGGGTGGCAGCAGTGTGGGCAATAATTGATAAACTCAATGTAAACTGTGGAGGTCATTTATCTGCTGTCTGCAGCATTCACAGTCAACAGAAAAACTGTGTTCTGCTCAGGTTTCTCTGCCTTTTAAGGAGACAGAGTAAACTTTAGTGAAAAGTTTCACATGCTTTCTATTAATAATGGAAGTTGTCTTGACCCGGCTCAAAAAAATGAAAAAAGTGTGGGGGCGGAATACAACCAACAATGCCAGCAATTATACTTTCTTATAAATATTATGTAGTTAAAGAAAAAGTGGTGAAATATAGACAAAGGGAAAAGTGAGCTGACTGCAAATGTGTTCTTAAATAGGTCATTAGACTTGAAGTCTCAGACAAAGGACCGATCCCACAGATCCATCACCTGGGCAACTAAGCACTATGTTTTGACCAATTTGTCTATACAGCTTTGTTTCATTGAGACTTCCAGGTATTTGCTTACGCACAGGTCTCCTACGGTTCCACCTCCATCTTTATCACTATTCAGATCGCGATTTGTTTATTCTGTGACAACAATCCTCTTGCAGGACCCAACAGGGACTAAGCTTTAGACGTGGGACAGAAGGCCCAATATTTGGCAACATTAGTTTGGTTTACAGAGGAGTTCATGGTTGACTCAACCCGAGCCCTAGTAAAAATCAGTGTCAGGGCCCTTTTTGACCAGGCCATATGACTAATATGCAAGCGCTGACTGACTGTCCATTTACTCACTCACGCCTCCAACAAAAACTTTATCAGCACAAAAGAACAAAAGATCATGGGTACGGAAGAATACTGTTGTATGCATGAGAACTAGATGAACATATGTTTAGTTCATAAAAAGAAACAAAGGCTTACAAAGGTTACCCTGTATACTGTAGTAGCAAGGCACTGCAATGACTGCTAATACAAATTATCCCAAAGCATACAATAGGAAGCAAAAGGAGTGACATACGCAAACAAATGAAATACTAAGCAATGAAACTATGGGCATTTAAATTTGGCATAACAAGAATGACAATATATGTATGCAAAACCAAAAATGCCAGCAATTACATCTTCATAATATGCCAATAACATGGTTAAACCCACGCTTCAATCACCTATTAACACCTAGGTTTTATTAACAGGGATTTTTATGCATGAAAATACAGATAATGACAAGCACCAAACACTTTTAACACTCCTATTTAAAGCAACACTATGTAGTATTTGGACCATAAAATAATGTCTGTGAAGACTCTCACTCAACCTTTAAACCAGTCATCTGGACTTGGTTTTTAAAGTTGGAGACATTTCACCTCTTATCCAAGAAGCTTTCTCAATTCTGAAATTGAACTGGTAAGAGAGTTGGTTTATATGCTCCTAGGAATGAGAGGTTTAGACCTGAAACTAAATTCTATTGGTTCAGGAGGCTAAATAGACTATGAAAGGGACTGAGTGGTTTCAGGTCATAAGGAATCCTTTGTTCTGTCTTGATGGAAGCTAATGCTGCAGACTTGAGTAACAAAATGTTCAAATAGTGTAGTTACCTGAACAAGTCCCTGATCAAATATCAGCATTAAAGCTCAAGCATCAGCTAATGGCTGATTGTTTAAAAAATCTTCATTTTACGAGCTAAGAGTAAAACATGAGAAAATGGTAATGCTAACTAAAACATCTTTTTGTCTTTTGTCATACTTTAGTTCAAAGTGTGATCTATGACACACACTACCTTTTCTCTTAATATGGCTGGCAAAATTTGGCTTCTGCAATCTTATCAACCACATGGGGACTGTAGAGAAAGAGCAAAACTATCATTGTGCTGGTTTAGGTAAGGGACTCTCATTAATAGACTAGTCTTGCCAAAGTTAGATTAATGGTGGCACAATACTTCAATGAAGTTCATGAGAGGAAGATTTGCATTGGTAAAACACTGATTTCAGAGCGAGAACTTTGGTAAATTAGAACTGGGAGTCTGATGCTGCTTCTTCTTTAAGTATGTTTCTCTTTATGGACATCTTTGTTTCCTTGACCCACTGAACTAAAATCATTTTCCCTTTGTAGTGAAATACACTTGACTTAGAATCCTGCAACTCCTTGAGGAGCTCAGATTCCATTTGCAGTGTGTCTCCAATGTGCTGAGTGTAGCCGAGGTGCCGGAGCAGACATCGCAGTAGGATGCTGTCTATTTTGATTTGTTCTCTCCTCTACTCTGATTTGTCCTGTGTGGCCCCTTGACAGCTCCGGTTTATTAGTGCCTCAGCAGAAACACACACAGACACACACAGACACACACACACAGACACACACAGACAGTTCCACACAGCAAGCATTTGTATTTGCATTCCTAAGCTTAAATAAGAGACGTTTTAGGTTTAAGAGGCTGTTTGTCTGCCAGCGCCTGACCAAGGACTCGACGCCCGCAAAACTTTTTTTATGCCGTTGCCAATTTTCCTCCTTCGGGAGCTAGAATTTAAATTGGACCAGTTATTTTACTGTTGTGAACAAGTAAATAAAAGAGTCCCCAATGACAGAAATGTTACATGTGAAAATACTGTGAATTCTGATTTGTAGAAAGATGTGTAATTAACAGCTATGACTTTACAAAGTGGGACAGATCTATATCACAGTGTAGTGTTAATTCAGCTTTTTTTTAAAATCATAACACTGACTCCAAAACTGTTTATTTAAGGTCAAAGTGACTGAAGTCTTCTTTAAATTTCATAGCGACGCTGATAGTCATTTATTGAACACCATGAGTCGCTAGCCCTTCTCACTTTCTTAGAAAAAGGATGTGACTCTGGAACTTCCTCCATTAAAGCGGTTTTCTAATACATACATTTTTTTTTTTTTTTAATATAGCGCTTTTCACACAACTCAAAGACGCTTTACAAGAAACACAACATATGACAAACAAAAGAAACAGGAGAGATGTTATGAAGGGTTGAAAGCTAATGTGAAGAGATAGGTTTTTAACAGGTTTTTGAAAGTTTGAAGAGAGTCTGAGGCACGGATGTGTGGGGGGAGAGAGTTCCAGAGGGTGGGGGCAGCAATGGCGAAACCTCTGTCCCCCAAGGTACGGTGCTTGGATTTAGTGATGGGAGTGAGTAGATTGGAGTTCGATGATCGGAGGTGGCGGGAGGGACGGTGGTGCTGCAGAAGGTCAGTGAGGTATGGGGGAGCCAGGTTATTGAGGGCTTTGAAGGTGATGAGAAGGATCTTGAAATGAATGCGTTGCTGAATGTGGAGCCAGTGGAGCTGCTGTAGGACGGGGGTGATATGTTCCCTGGAGCGGGTGTGGGTGAGGAGGCGGGCGGCTGAGTTCTGAATGTACTGGAGTTTTTGTAGGTGGGTTGAGGGAAGACCATAGAGGAGGCTATTAGCAGTAGTCGAGTCTGGAAGAGATGAAGGCATGGATGAGAATTTCAGCAGCAGATGTGGACAGGGTGGGACGAAGACGGGCAATGTTGCGAAGGTGGAAGAAGGCTGATTTAGTGATTTGACGGATGTAGGGTTGGAAGGAGAGAGTGGGGTCGAAGATGAATCCTAGATTTCTGATCTGAGGAGAGGGGATGACTGTGTGACCGTCGATGGATAGTGTGAAGTCCTGGGTGGAGGGGAGGAGGTTTTTGGGACCAGTTATTATTATTTCAGATTTGTTGCAGTTGAGTTTGAGGAAGTTGATGGACATCCATGATTTTATTGCAGTCAGGCAGTTTGTGAGGGTGGATACAGTGGCTGGGGTGATGGTTTTAGTGGAAAGATAAAGTTGAGTGTCGTCAGCGTAGCAGTGTCTACCCAATCTTATCTCTACTAACAAAATCTGTTTATCTAAAATCGTGCATACTTTTTGTAGAGCCTTAAAAAGAGAGCGTTGCAACATCTCCATTGACTCACAAATACACAAATACTAACAAGCAATATTTTGCAGAAGTTAGCTGCTCAGGCTAGTAGCTCTGGATTTAAAGGGGCTATATTATGCTTTTATTCATATGCTAAAACCAATCTTGGTCACCTCTTGAACTGCGCAGCAAATTTTACAATCTTTATAAACATTATCTGACTAAAAAAAGAAAATTTTTAATAAGTACTTTACCAGTGTCAAAAAGAAACAGGTGAAGAAGCCAGCAGAGGGCAGCAGAGTGCATCTCTGTTGCAGTGTTTTAAGCATAATCAATAAACAAAAGCACTTCACTTCCTTAAACTTTTGTATGATGCCATTTTACTGCAAAATGGAAAATAAGTGAGGAATCAGTGGAAACAGAGCTGTAGACTCTATTTTGGATAAATGAATGAGAGCAGACTGGATGTAGAGGGAATTTTGACTGGTCAGTGCTTCCTGTTGTGGGCAGCGGTTCGTGGGAGAGGTGGAGGTCCGTGCAACCGAAACTCAGTCCTCAGAAACTCAGCACCAGAGACTACAGGATTACTCAAACAGGTGTGAATGAAACAATACACAATTCTAGGTCATTAGCGGGGGAAACGGGGGCTCTCTGGGCTACAGCATCCTCTAAAATAGAATCAGCACCCCCTGCTGGGGGCTGTAGAAGAAAACTGTATCTGTTTATATGTTTGCTCATGCCATTCAACAAGAAAGGATATCTGATTGTTCTTTTTTAGGACTCACAGCAGACAGGACTACTGACATAAGGGCAATTGAGCAGTCCTCATGTTGTTTGCAGTATGTCGATTCAGATTTGAGGCCACATAACGTGTTCTTTAGATTTTATAATGCCAACAACTCATCTTTAGAAACGCTGTTTAAATGCAGCAAGGATATATTTCTGTGTTTAAATATACCTCTGGAACGCTTGGCAGGGTTTTGTTTTGACAGTGCATCCAACATGTCTGGACATTTAAACAACGTTCAGGCTTAGCTTAAAGCACAGTGTCCAGGAGCCCTTTATGTGCATTGCAGCAACCACGCTCTGGACCTTGTTCTGCAAGAGGTAGCAAGGGAAGTGCAGCTCAAAGCAGACATTTTGAACTTTGTCCAAGGGGTTTCTGTTGTTATCACCGAATCATCCAAATGTAAGCAGTTGTTCAAGTCCCTTTTTGGCTCTGAAGATGTGGTGTGCAACCTACTGGGACTTTGGCCAACGCGGTGTTGCACACGTGCCACAGCTATCTCCAGAGTCATCATCACCTATTCAACGCTCCTATAGACTCTGCAGATGCTGGAAAAGGACAGGGCAGTCAGGGCAGAGGTCTGGGTCAAGATCTCAGCAATACGCAAACAAGCAAAACAAGCAAAGACCATGTTTGGATTGCAGTGTTGCAGTGCACTTTTTGAGCCTTGTGAGGCCGTGGCCCGAAGTAAACAATTACTGCATGCACAGCTCTTGAGTGTGTCACAGTCCTTCAACATCGCATGGAGGAACTTAGGAGAGACGACTCTTTTAAACAGCTAATGGACAAAGTTAAGGCTTCTGTAACACACAACGATCTGTTTATGCCCACTCCCTCCAGACTGAGCAAAACTTCCTGCGCACATCCGCAACTACTGCAAACCCAGAGGCCGCCGTGTGCGACTCGGGAGAAGCACTGTGGCGGGACCAGTTATTTGAAGCAGTTGATTTGATTGAGACAGAGCTTAAGTGAAGATTTGATAAAGTCGGGATGAAAGTGGCTGCCCAAAGAGATTACATTCTCATTGATGCTGCAAACAATAACTTCTCTGCACCAGAGGATGAAGTAACCCCCCCCCCCCCCCCCCCCCAAAAAAAAATAAAAAAAAATCGACCACTCACGCCTACAAATGCAACTAACTTTACTGGGCGACCTAACTAAAGAGAGAAACTTCAGCACAGTCACACAGGTCACTGAATTTATTCCATTGTTACATCCACAAACCAGAGAGCTGTTTAAATAAGTTGAAACATTGTTGAACTTTGTTTGTGCTTGCCTGTGTCAGAGGCTTCATTGGGGAGATGATTTTCAGCCCTCAGACGACTGAAAACCTGAACCCAAAGTACCATGAGCCAAAAGAGGTTGACACATCTAGCTCTAATGCACATAAATGGTGACATTCGGGATAGACTGGATATACCATTCCTTGTTAGGAGCTTTATCAGCAACAACTCTGAACGCAAGGCCACGTTTGGTGTACTCTAAATCAAGATAAGACATTGTTTTAAATATCTTCTAATGCTGCTTTTGTCTTAGTTGGGTTCCTTATTTAGCATTCTTTTATGTTGTGTTTCTATAGTCCCATATTTCATCGGTTCTTTTACAAAAAGTGGCTGGCGTTTGTGTTAAGCACCATGGACAGCTCTGTGCGGACCAACCCTGAGTGCTGAGCTGCATTAAAAAGACTGCCTTTGCTCTTGTTGTAGTAAATGGATTAGTCAAGAATGTTGAAGGTTGTTTTACTTGAATATTTTGGACTTTTTACTGTATAGGTCCATCTTGAATGTTGTTTTTTTTCTGAATATTTTGAGTCAGTTCTTCTGTGGTTAAGTTTGTTTTTACTGCTGTTTTATATTATTGGGCTATTTAAATGACCGGCAAAGTGTTGCCTTCTGCTGTTTAGTCTGTGTCCACTTAGGCTACTGTTCTGTGTGAAAATTGCAATTAGGCCTAATCCTAAATGTCAGGCTTTTTGTTGGTCTGTGTGTATAGGCTACGTGTGAAAGGCAACAGGCAACGTTAATAAATAAATGTTAATTCACGATAAAATATTTAATGACTTGTGTAAATAAATTTTTAAATACCAGGAGTGCCACTGTGCCAGCAATATCAGTAATATGCCAAAACCAATACAACATAATGCTGTTACTTCAGATATTACATTACAGCCTAATTCACTAAGAAAAGAAGGTGGTAAGTTGCTGTGTGAAGTTTTATAAAAAGCGTCTGTGATTTGTGAGTATTAAGTGTGTATTGTTATAAAAGGCCCTATTATAGCAGTCATTGACAATTGTATGATTGCTTGATTGTCAAGAATAGGGGTAGGCCTGTCCATTCAAGGTCTTATCCAAGCAGGTCTCTTGTGTTGAATTCTGAACTTCGCTTATAAAACATTGCCCAAACCTTTATAGAGATCTGCACACCTGCTGATGAACACTTACTCAAGGTCAAAAAAATTAGTAGAACCCTTTAATTTGACTCTCTTTAATTGCCCTCACATTATTAATCAAGTCGAATTGTCTTCATGCAATAGGATTGTAAAAAGTACATAAATCCAAAGAGGGGCCTTAATCATTTGACCTTACTGCATATCAAACATAATAGTTTTGACAGTGGCACTATTTCACCGCCACCAGCTGTCAGAGCGTTTCCAGATAATTTATTGACCTATGGCTGTTTTCAGTGTTCTGCTGACATGTCTGTGATGTATAAATTAACATATGATTTGGCTCCGGCCCTGCTTCAGTAATATATCTTACACTGTACGAGCAATATCAGGGAAAAACTAAAAACAAGGTGTCATCCAGAGAACAGCTTTTGGTCAATTAAAATCGAATCTACTCAATATTGTGATTGTTGATACTAAATTACATGAATGTTGTTGAGAAATGAGCTACCTGTTATGTTTTTGCAGTATATAGTAGTTAGTTGTTGAAGGTTTTTTAGACTTATTGTCTAGAGACCACAGATGCAAATTAGTTTATATTAAACTCTGGCCAAGCAGCTTGTTGTGCACAGCTCCTATGAAAAGTAAATGAATAAATTAAACTACACAGTCAAATGAGATACTATTCATGCCTTAGGCCTTTCTAACATATTGCTAAAAATTTCATCAAATGGCCAGTGAATGTTTGCAAAACTTCAAACTGTTTTACACATTTATACAAGATACAAAGAGTTACACCTAGAACCCTGGACTTTTTAAAGCAAGGAGTATTGCAAGATAGGGCCAAAGTGACAGCTTTGTAAAGTAATGAGATTTGTTTTAGTGGAGTCTTTGCCACTGTGACTAAGGGCTTTTAGGGCTCAACAAATAAAGCATTTACCCCTGAACTATTCTATTTCCAGTAGAAAATTGGGGAGAAAGTAGGTAGAGACATTCAGCAAACTATTGGAGTCTAGACTCAAACCCACAAAGCTGAGGCAGGCTGCAGTTGCCCTGCATATGTGCATATGTGATTATACTTTACAGGTTGCTGGGTGTGGAGCCTATCCCATACACAAAAAGAAATCACTCACATTTATTTACTGTGCAATTTAAGAGGAAAAAATGCCCCCCCCCCCCTCAAATAAACTGTTTTGGAGTCCATGTAATGGCTAAATGAGTTCTTGCAGAGTGAATGGACCTTCCCTAACCTCTTCCTGGTGAATGTGAAAAAACAACCTTGCAAGAATAGGAGCAAGACAACAAGCCAGGGATGGCTTTATTTCTTAAATTGCCAAAAGGCAGAGGGAACCTTTGTACAGATAGACGGATGAGAAAACAAAGAGTCAAGCCAGGGGTCACACCGCAGTCAACTTGACTTAAGAGTTTTTATGATAGTGCTTCACTCCAAAATGTATGGGTGCTCCATTGAGAAAAATGCAACCAAAACAGTAAAGAAACAAATAAAGCTGCATTGTTTCCCTTTAAAAGTTTTATATTGTGTTTTTTCAGGCTTTTTGAAATAGTTTTGCATTAGTATTTCACATTTTATAACTTAAAATAATGTATATGTATGGAAAACGTCTTTTGGGAAGCTGTTACTTTAACCTTGCAGAGAACACTTGTATTAGGTGTCTGACACCCCCTGCTGGCAACGGTAGGGACTGGATAGAACATAAAATGACCATTTAGCACAGCTATGAGCAACATGGTGCTAATAGATAGGTAAATGAACTAACTGCTTCATAGTGAAGGCATCAGAACGATGGTGATAGTGTATGGGCTTTAGAAATGCACAGGAGCACTTCCTGGTTTTGCGTATACGTACAGCCCTAAGACCAAATGCTTTCCAGCTCTTCAGAAGGGATGGCCTTATCAAACAGGATTACTCAAACAAGCATGAATGAAATAAAAAATACTACTACAGGTATGGAGTGTGTTTTTGAGGTGGAAACAACATTATAACGTGATTAAAAGCTCAAAAAAGTAGGACCTTTAAGATTAACCATTTCACTTTCACATGCATGTTTTTGACCAATGCCCCAAGATAACCTCCACTGGCACGGGTAAGACATGTGAAACTGACACAGAATCACCTACAGAACATCATGTGTACAAGGCTTTCCTCAATCTAATCCGGGGATTGCCTGCCAATATTGACTTGCACCATAAGGAATGAAGCTTTAATACATTTAAGCCACAAGCTATGCGTCTTTCCCGGGAACTGGTGTCTAGGTGCTGTCACCATTTTCCATCTGGTATAATGCATTTCTGCTGAAGGTGCACTTCTGTGAAACAATAAGCCATGCGCCATCAAGGACAATGCAATCTGACAGAGTGAGAGGAGCTTACAAACAGCCGTCCTGGTCATTCTCAATGCCATCAGCCAGATTAGCCACCACCGTTTTTGCGTCTTCTTGCTCAGCCTTGGAAGTGATGCATTTTAGTATGCAGGTGCTGACGGATCGGGTTTAGACTGAAGGACAGACAATGCGGTGTAGCGGGCCAATAATTTTTAATAAAGCCTGTCAATAAGAAGTCTTATCTCGAAGGAGCGCAATCTCAATTAATAGACCCCCGCGACTAATTTTGTGCAGAAATTAATGGCATGTCAATATAATGGAAGTACTTTGGAGAGTACAAAATGCAATAAATTGACTGGAATTAAGGAGGAATTGATAAGGAATGCTGTGCAAGTTATACAAATAGGTATGTGCTATTCCTTTGTGTTGGATTTTGTATACAGTGGTGATAATAAAGTAATTACCAAGCATGAAAATAGTGCATTAAGAAAACTGGCAATGTGGTAAAGGTGCAGATTACAATTCCACACCTCACACTGCTATTTAGAGTGTGTGGTCTCCTACCTTAGCACCGCAGGGACATTCTGTTGTGCTGTTCTATGAAGTGATCCAATAAAAATAGGTCAGACAAGGAATTTCGTGTGAAGTTTGAAACACAATTGATTTGGTTCATAAATGTTGGAGGTCATTCGCGAAAGATCGTGTGGTCAAATAAAAATGTGCTTTGTTTGCTCTCTCTAGGCTGTTGTAGGAGCAAGAACTAAAGTAATCGAACTTTAAATGGGCGCTGTGAAGCTTTAAAAGTCTAAGAAGACAATGTCCAAAACCATTTTCTAGTCCCTAACCCCTCTGTTATATAAGTATAGTACATAGTGGACTGTATAGTAGTCTCGATAAAGAATAGTTCAGGCCACTGCTCAATTCTTTTCTTCTCTGGCCATAAATCACCAAACAGTACAGTAGATGTATAGAAAGTACTTGACTTAAGTGGACTACCGCAATACAAACAAGAACACAAATATACATCTTGTACCCATACTTACAACAGAGTACTCCATTGTGGCTGGATTATTGCAATTCTCTGCAGACGCGGAAGTACTAAAAGCTTGTACTCTAAAAACACTGTAAAGATGCTGTTATCTGAAAATAGTATTACTTAAAGTACACCATTAAAATTATTAAATTTACTTAAATGTCCCCTATTATGGAAAATCAGCAAAGGTGTTCCAAATTATTTCAAAAACCCTGAAAAAAGCATAATATAACCCTTTTATGTACAAATTCCCTTTAAAGTTTTTGTAATTGCACAGCAGAATCTACTACTATGACCACTACTACAACTACTGCTGCTTCTACTACAACAATGCAAACACTCATATTATCCCTACTACATTACTACTATGACATTCCCATACATCAAACCCAGAATCTTGTGGTTGTGGTTGTGTTTTAACACCATAGTATCTCTAAAAACAAAAGTTGGTTTGAGAAAAAACAGCCTACTCAGGAAGTAGACATGCTTCCAAAACCGTAAATAGAAAATAGTTTCCATCTCTGACTCTCTGCTATTCATTTATTCCTGCTATACAACTGACCTGAAGTTGACAGTTTTATAATGCAGTGACTTCCCGGTAATATTCATTTACAATTCATGACATGGCCACAGAATTGGTCAAACTTGTGCCTCTGGCTTGTTTCATTCAAATACAATTTAAAAGGCAGTGAACTGTTCTCCTGCAAGAAAAGAAATGCTTTATGGTCCATTCTTCCTGTCTAGTGACCATCACGCACTACTTCTCTACTTTTAATGACTCTGTGGGAAACTTTGAATACACTATTAATGTCTACGAGACAGTTGGGCCCTACTGTAATATGCCATAATTACTATATAGGACACAATGTGCTCACTAGGGAATGGTGCCAAGAGCGTTAATTAAAATTAAATAGTATAGGAAAACATTTGAATCATAATCATTTGTTTATCTTAGCTTATTCCCATTAGGGTTTACGGGTGGCTAGAGCTTAACCCAGCAGCTTTGGGCCTTACACCAGATTCACACTGAAAGCGTTGCATGTGCAGTATGTCTCTGGTACAGTTTTCTGACGGACTCCATTCACACTGAGTGCGTTGCGTGTGCGGCACTTCTCCAACCACAGCCAGCTGGGAGACCACGAGTTCACAGGAGAGGAACGAGTTCATGCTGGAAGTTATACGTTGATGCAATGATAACCATGTATATAGAGAGCTACATGTAAAAAGCCACCTTTACCTCTGACCACAATCTCGTGTTCATTTGGAGATTATTTGGAGATTTAACCATGGTTGAAACACAAAAGTCACAAAAATATATACTTCAACCCTGGGTAAGGACACTACGCATATAAATATTTTCTTTTTACTCACGTTTAATGGTGTCTGATGTTGTTTGTGACCTGTGTCCCCAGTTAAGACGTAATCTTTACATGTGGATGTGAGTGAGGGGCTGCACAAGTGGTTTTATTTTGAAATTTACTGGATCCTCTTCACTGGTCATGTGTCTGACTTCCTGTCTGGGTCCATCTGCTCTGTTCAACTTTATGAATGATAGTTCCAGCATCCAACTAAAATAGACACGATTCCTATTTCTGTTGGAGTGACGGACACAGATTACACATATAACAACACAGCTGGTGTGAACTCACGCACTCACTTGCATTGCGACTATGTGTCGCAGAGATTGTACAGGCCACGTAACGGACACGCAGAGGATTTAGTGTGAATTGGGCTTTTAGCTGGAGTACAAACAACCATTCACTCTCACAATCATTCACTAGGAGGAATTTATAGAGTATTTACCAATGCACCTATAGACCCTCCTTATGTTTGTAAACAGAATGTCTGCGTTCCAAAGACTGGTACCGGAAGTTAGAAAAGATGATAATACATTTATAATGGAGCAATTAGCGCTAGCCACAAAACATCACAAATTAAGAATAATCAAGACAGGTTTGGCAACTGACAACCACTCAACCTCATGTGAGTAATATCAGAGCCTGGTCTCATAACATTAATGAGTGTGTGGACATTTAGCTGTTTTATTTAACGTAGCAATTAGCGTCTTTAATTAGCATATAAACTAAAGGGTATGTAATTTACATTTCTTAATTTTAATGTTACACAGGACAAATAGTAACAGAAATGTGTCGAATAACAATAGTTTGACATTGTATGCTCAGATTTAATTATTCAATCACCACAAATCCTACTTTTATAAGTTCAGTTTAGCAAATGGTTCTGACTCAGATCTGGATTATATTGATTCAGAGTATTTTTTATAAATATATAAACAACAACCAATCGTTCCTGCAGTCCA
This sequence comes from Bostrychus sinensis, assembly GCA_020698575.1. NCBI lineage: Eukaryota > Metazoa > Chordata > Actinopteri > Gobiiformes > Eleotridae > Bostrychus > Bostrychus sinensis. Next base: position 27,088,141 of record CM036251.1, on the reverse strand, counting down.
GAAAGGTTTAAATTATTATTTTTATTTTGCTCTCTCATAGAAATGAATAGGATAGAACGTTAATATCGGTACCAGGCTGCATGTGCAACTTTTTTAAACACGTTATTCCTGGAAAGGTCTCTACTTTTTTGGACAGTAGGCAGAAGCTGGGACATCCTGAGAGAACATGTGAGCTGTTTCCCAATTGCATACAGCCCCTAATATATTAGTGACATATTAGAAAGTGAATATTTTGCCTTCGAAATTGATTTGTTAGAAGCAGGAAAAATGGGCAAGTGTAAGGCTGAGCTTTGTAAGGTTGAGTTTTGAGCGCGAGACGAGGGCCAAATTGTGCTGGCTAGACAACTTTGTCAAAGCCTCTCCAAAACTGCAGCTCTTTTAGGGTGTTCCTGGTCTGCAGTGGTCTATCAAAAGTAGTCAGAGGAAAAAACAGTGGTGAATCGGCAACAAGTGATGCACGTCGGGAGCAAAGTCATGTAGTCCAATCCAACTGTAACTGAAATTTTGGAAGAGGTTAATGCTGGTTCTAATTAAATTTGTCAGTATACACATGCATCACAGTTTGTTGCATATGGGACTGCATATTAGGCAGGCAATCGGAACAAATGACTTTATGACCACCAGTATTAGTAAGGTGGTCCTAATGTTATGCCTGATCGATGTATACACAAGGCACCTTTAACCAAAATATGTTGAAATAGAATGATTTTGCAGATTAAAATACAGGCACAAGGAGCAGTCTATTTCACACATTTTTTTCAAAACCATTTATAAAGTTGAGTCCAGTCGGTTTATCTTATTGACATCTCAAACTCTTATGAAGCTGTAAGTGACACATTTCCATCACTCTGCTCTATTATGACTCTGGGATGTATGAGGAATGGTTTTGTGTGCATTGCTCCCTTATACTGCCAGACAGGATCTGAAATCAATCTGGCCTGCCCTCTGCACCATTCCCATGCACAACATCCATCTTAGGCTGACAAACATGAAAATAAGTGTTAGGAAGCGACGGGGGAGCGCAAAAAAGACAATCTCTCTTGATTGAGCACAATTGGATTTCTTACTTGGCTGGCCTTCAACTTCAGCTTCTTCAACAGGAGAATACCAATCTTCAACACGAGGGGGAAGGTAAGTACTGGGAGATGTGGATTCAAACAATGAAATTGGTGTGTCGCTGGTACAGATGAAGTGGCCTTTATGTGCAAAATGGCCACCTCTAACTCTCCTTTGCTATTGCAGGCCATGAATATATTCATATAATCTCAATGCGAGGACTGAATTATTTAGTGTCATCTCGAATTACTTGGCTTTGATTTACACAGGATAGAATTTGTCCACAGGTCATTTGTGTCGCTCTGACTTCCTGATCTATAAGATAATAGCTTAGGTAATATCACTGACCTGTGTGGCAGAATGGGTGATGCACTTTTTGTGGTTTGCGTAATGGGTTTTTCCTTCTGTGACACCATGAAAGCAGAGGGTAATCCCATCTCGTAGTGCTTGGTTCGATCTCAGTCAGTACATTAACATGCAAAGCTTAGCCAGACTATGTTCATTTCTACCATGCTCCATTCCGACTAATGCTTGTCCCCTCCTACTTTCTTTTCAAAAGCAGGAAGTGTGGTTCTTCACTTGCAGCAATGCGTTTCTCTGTGATCAATTTGGAACTGGCCTACGACAGCCGTTTATCTGCAGCGCATTTTAAGAATGCGGAAACTAAGATCCTGTCAACAATAACCAAGAAAGCAGCAGAGCAAATTGAATAACTTCTCTCTCTTGATTAATGGTGTTGAGTGCTTTCCTTCATCACATGTTGATTTTGCTGAAGTCTGCGTTGTTGTTCAGTCCTCTGTGGGATTTTTTTCTTTGTCTTATTGCCATTTAAACAACAGTAAATTCCAGTTGACATTCCACATAACCACATTCAAGCAGATCCACTTTTTCCTCAAGTCTTTGTTCAACTGGCTTTTGCTGCTGTCCTAGTTCAGAAATAAGTACAGAGTTGCTAACAATGCAGCATATTCTGGTGTTTTACGGCAAAACCAGCAAGAATCCACCATGTTTGTTTTGCTTACAGGTCAGAAGTGCACTGCTTACGTTATGATTGTTCTGCCCATCAAAATTAAATTTAATCGAAGGGGTACCAACTAACTTCTTTGTTTAGAATAGGAAAAGAGTTTGAATGGCCAGCCAGGCTAAATCATGTCAAAATATTAGCTATGATGCTACATTGGTAAACATTGATTAATTTCTAAATATAAACACTATGACTTGATGAAATGCAAAGACATGGCCTGACCAAAGTCAAAAACTGCATGTGAACACATCAAAAACAGAAGAAGTAGAGTAATTTTCTCCTTTTAGAGAAAGCACAATAATCAATAAACTACTGCAGAAGCACTCGGAGAGACCTACACCAAGGAATTTGCCATAACTTGCAATAGTAAAAATACTGCGCCCAAACCGGGATTTAAACTGGGGATCTTATAGTTCTGGAGTAAAGGCTCTACATCCTCTAACACTGTGCTTTGAGGCATCTCAATGGCACCTGGTAGAGTGCTGATTTCAATTTCCTACATGGGCCTATTTGCTCAATGACATTCTTCCATTTCTGTCCCTATATTTCCTGTCTACTAGCAATTTCCAATTGGCCAGTGACCCAAAATACTGGGTATTGGTCACTGGGCTTCATCGGGTTTTCACTTTTTTTGCCATTTGTCTCCATGCTTAGAGTGTATTCCGTAACCCTAGCCACATTATCCAGGTGAGCAACTCAGATCCCAATTACTGGCTCTTAATCTGAGACATTTACTACATATGAAATTTAAAAATCTGTTACAATTGGACTAAGGCAATTTTCTCTGACTGCATGTATGACGCATACTAGAATGGATGTGCACTCTTTGTGAATTGGGTAATGCGTTTTCTGCTGTGATAGCATGTCACACATGGGAAGCAAAGGAGTAATCCAACCCCATAGTGCTTCATTCTATCACTGGGACAGAGTGGAATCTTCTTAACACTGACAGAAAGGGCTTTGGGTTGCTCTGTGTGCCTGCCCCGCTTCATAGCAAGGACAGGAAACAAAGTCTGGGTTCAAAAAAAGCTGCTGATGCCAACCTCTCCCAAGATGAATAAAATGCTGGAGATGAATGCATCATAATTCAGATGGGGACAGAGAGGAAAAATGCTACCTCCGCCACACAGCCCTGGCTTGGAATAACAATGTCCACAGCAAAGTTCAGGTCGAGACAACAACGCAGACACAAATCCATTCTTGCAATCTCATGAAAATTTGTTAAGCTCCTTTGGTCTTTCTCTTCCCCTCCCGACCAATTCCACATGGAAACGTTGCTTTGAAGCCAAAATAAACAAGAATAACAAACAAACTAAAAAGTACAAAAAAGACTTAGTGGCAGGCGTCCCAGAAAAGAAAAGATTTGAGAGAAATCCTACTGTGCATTTCAGAGGAAGGCAGGAGCTTCTCATGTGCTACTGCAGGGATTGGACAAAGGGACGAGAGCTTAGTGTTCGGAGAGAGACAGACAAAGCAGGCTTCGCCCTCGAGAAATAAGCAAATCACCACAGGCGAGTAAACAAGTACTGTATAGAAGTACACAAGCAGCAAAGTATGGCTCTGTATAGAGTGGACTCTGAAATACAATGGCAGATGTTCGCCCTGTCTATGGAAGCAAACTAGTCTTCTGAAGGTGGATCAAGCTCTAGGGCTATATATAAAACTGTGATTTAAATGTATACATTTTCACTTACAGGTTAAAAGAGTTGAACAGTGACACTAAAATCAACCTTTCCTGAGAACCACTTTTGGGTCCTACCCCACCAGTTTGAAATCACTGCTTTGTGTTAAAAACAGATAATATTGGTGTCAACACCAGTAACGTGCAGTGACTTTTTCAAACGGGCAAGCAGACACCTTGACTTCATTAAGTTTTATATGACAGCATTTTAATTTAATTTAAATTTAATTAAAAGCCACTTAGGTAACTGCAGGCTGTTTTAAACTATCTCACACTCTTCCTATATAAATACTATTATTAATGCTGATTGTATACAAAACAATTTCATTACAACTATTTTTTTCCACAAAGTTGGCCTTCTCTGTTGCCTTATCAAAGATCGTGCCCTCAGTTTTTTTTACTTTAATCCATAAGCACTAAAACGAGGATGGGTAGATGATGAGTGAGGTTACAGCCTTACAGATGAGGGAGGCCTGTTCACCAGGACACACATTGAGATCGACACGAGACTAGTGCACTGTTAATGCTGCTTCACTATAATAAAACCTCAAAAGAAGCCTTACACATCACACCACAAACCTCCATTTAAAAACACCACCTCGCTGACACTCACCTCTCTACTCAAGCTGCAAATCCAGTCCATGTTACTTTTTTGAAGAAACGTCCTGTGCTTCCTACAGCTGAGTTTGTCCAGAATAACCAGTGCCCAGTTCAATGACAGTTCTGTAATATTCACATCCATTGCCACTGGCTCCTCTCTGCTCCTCCAGGTGCACTACTTACAAACATGTCTGACACAATGTAAATGAGACCAGCCATTTATATGACACACAGTTTTATGCAGCAGCATGTACTCATGAGAAACGTGAACAGGGTTTAAGCTACAAACTATGACTTATCTGTAGAAACGCTCTAAGACACTTTGGCTAGCTGCGGATACTTATGTACAGTTTTGGTGTTTTCTACTGCCCACAGCACGCATACCTGACCCTCCGGTTGACAAGCTCCAGGCAGAAAAAGAGCACCCCAACTCCGCCTCCACGGAGGTGAAAATGACAGAAATGATTGACAGAGAGAAAACCTATCTTGCCTCGACAGTACCTGGAGTGGCCAGCAGGGTGCAGAAAAGTACACAGTGACTAGAAGAAGGTAGTAGTCTGATTCACTATGGAAGTGAACAGCAAAATGTAATGTTTAGAGAAATAATGATTTATTTTCATTATAATTCTATTCCATGTCTTTTTTAGATTTGATTGGTCAAGCACTGCTTGCCTTGCTTGCCCTCACGGCATGCCCATGGTCAACACATTTGTGTACAGTTTAGAATTTTATGAATTATTGGTCAATAATCAAACAAATTTATGGTTGAAAATGCCACTATATAGTGTTAATGTACAACAACAACAACTTGAATTTATCATTATGATTTGTTTTAGTAAAAATATGAAGTGTATTTAGCTCCTCAACCATGACCATACCTATACTGTATACTGTAACTTGGATGCCATAAACAAACATAAGTAATCTCCAATTAATAACCATCAACAAAAGCACAAAACCAAACTGCAGACAAGAGTAAAGCTAATATGTTCTAAATAAAAAGGCCGGAAAAATATATTCAGAAGTAGATTGGTGATAATCTTGAGTTTTACATTGGGATGGTTTATTGGTAAAGAATTAAAAAATAAAATGTTATTGCCACATTGCTTTCTCTGCCATACTACTATGGCATGTACATTGGAGTATGTACATTAAACTATTCTGACATTTGAATTTATTTATGAAAACAACTTTATTGTGTTGTTTATTACTTGCCCTGTTTTATAAACATTTGTATAAAGCATAAAACAAATAGTTGTTGGTCTCATTCTGAAAAGTAAAAAAAAGGATGATTTAAATTCAGAAAGTGTTGTCTTGGGCAGCCTGTGCTCTTTGTTGCACTAGACGGAGTCATGGGTCTTTTGGCAAGGGACCTTGGAGAACAATTTCAACAGAGTCCACTAAGCCACAGAAAGGAAGTGCACAACTGATGCAGTAGACAGTGAGACTGACTTCTGAACACACAATACAGTGGTAACAAAAGATACAAGAGGAGAATGTACTAAAATTCATTTACAGATCCTTAAAGCTGACTTAACCAATTTTACTACTGCCGTTAACAACATCTGTTACTTACAATATTTACAGCCCCATCACTTGCCCCAACAAGAGCATATGAATCATTCTGCTTTTTTTTTTTATCAATAATTGTAAAACTGAAACCAGTTTGCTGCCTCAAAATACTAATAATACCCTCCAAATGAAATATGGAGCTCTCCTTAAACTACTAGCAAACTGGGAATCATCTCTACCAAACCCTAAAGTAGAAACTTTCTCTAACCTCCCCTGGCAACCATTATTCAACAGCCAATCAGAGCGTCCCTTATTGAAATGTGTGTCAGCAGATACAACTCATTAATAAAAAAGCCTATGAAATCAAGTCAATTTTTTCACAGATGATTCCTTTACACGTTTCCACCAGTTTCAGGGAAAAAAAATCCTGGAAACACACTAGCTTGGTCAGCCATCATATATCTTTATATAGAATTTAATTTATATACATTTTTAATATTTATTTTTGATGATGATTCCATGGTCCCTATCAATTAAAGGTGATATTCCAGAGTGCAAAACAAATGGATGCAGATTAAATAACTTAAATTAATCTGGATAGGCATACAGCCAATCAGAATGCCTGGAGCAGCAGCAATTTTTGCAGAACTGTTTCGAAACCACGGCCAAGAACTTGTAATGCCCGTCCTATATTAGATAAAATATTATAATTGATCAGGTAGAACTGATTTCGGGCAGTAAATAATTTGAATTAAAGGGGTTCCACAACTACTTCACTCAGCTAGCAAAAGTGTGCAAATGTACACCTAAAATGCAGAAGTTTGTCGCGGTGGAAGAAGTTCGTTGCCCTGTAAACGACACCTACTTCATCTCTCATCTAGGCTAAATATGAACAAATCTCTTTACTTTTCTGAGATATGATGAAAAAGAATCTACCAAAAGCATCATTATCAACATTGAAAAGCTACTGAAAAAGTTTTATTTCTTCCTGAAAAGATGCACCATCTTGAGTACAGAGTGGAGCATATATATGTCTGTGCCAAATCTGAAAGATCCATTTAAAGCAATTATAATAAATGTTATGTTCATCTTGCTAAGATACAGAGGGACCTTATCCCTAGTTGGGTAATGTTCAGACGGCAGCATTCATTGGCCAATTACCTGTTCTCATTTCGCTGTGTGTATCGCGGCTGAGGGTCAGCGTCTCCGTCATTAACATCATAACTTGCCTCCGGGTCCTGGAAGGGACATAAAAAGAAAGCAATTACATCATTGTAACTTTGAGTTCAAGATGTAATTTCATTTGTGCGCAGGGAAAAGTTTCAGCACAACTAAAAGAGCAAAAGCCAAATAGATACTTGCAGTCTTGCTAGAAATGTTTTGGCCATACTTTGGTTGTGAAGACAACAACATAACAAACATAGTAAAAATTGTAAAAAACATAGTGATGCTGTAGCACTGGGTCTATATATATATATATATATATATATATATATATATATATATATATAAAAATTGTCCCCTCGCCCTCTGCGGGCGGTCTGATCCATCCAAGCTCGGGTCCTCTACCAGAGGCCTGGGAGCTTGAGGGTTCTGCACAGTATCTTTGCTGTTCCTAGGACTGCGCTCTTCTGGACTGAGATGTCTGATGTTTTTCCTGGGATCTGCTGTAGCCACTCTTCCAGTTTGGGGGTTACTGCCCCGAGTGCTCCGATGACCACTGGCACCACTGTTGCCTTCACTTTCCAGGCCTTCTCAAGTTCTTCTTTGAGGCCTTGGTACTTCTCTAGCTTCTCGTGTTCCTTTTTCCTGATGTTACAATCGCTTGGTATTGCGATGTCAACCACAACGGCTTTCCTCTGCTGTTTGTCCATCACCACAATGTCCGGTTGGTTTTCCATTACCATTTTGTCTGTCTGGATCTGGAAGTCCCACAGGATCTTAGCTCGGTCATTCTCTATCACCTTTGGAGGTGTTTCCCATCTTGACCTCGGGACTTCCAGACTCTACTCTGCACAGATGTTCCTGTACACTATACCAGCCACTTGGTTATGACGCTCCATGTATGCTTTCCCTGCCAGCATCTTACAGCCTGCAGTTATGTGTTGGATTGTCTCAGGGGCCTCGTTGCACAGTCTGCACCTGGGGTCTTGTCTTGTATGGTAGATCTTGGCCTCTATTGCTCTGGTGCTCAAGGCCTGCTCCTGTGCAGCCATGATCAGTGCCTCTGTGCTGTCCTTCAGTCCAGCCCTTTCTAGCCATTGGTAGGATTTCTCGATGTCAGCCACTTCAGTTATCTGTCGATGGTACATCCCATGTAGGGGCTTTTCCTCCCATGATGGTTCCTCCAGCACCTCGTCCTCTGTTTTCCACTGCCTGAGACATTCACTGAGAACTTCATCTGTTGAGGCTATCTTCCTGATGTAGTCAAGGATCTTGGATGTTTCATCCTGGACAGTGGTTTTGACACTGACTAGTCCTCTGCCTCTTTCCTTGCGCTTAGTGTACAGTCTCAGGGTGCTGGATTTGGGGTGGAACCCTCCATGCATGGTTAGGAGCTTTCGTGTTTTCACATCTGTGGTCTGAATCTCTTCCTTTGGCCAGCTTATTATTCCCGCAGGGTATCTGATGATATATATATATATATATATATATATATATATATATATACATAAAAAGGTATTTAGTTTTTGTTTTAAAAGATTATTGTGCTACTGTATATGTTCTGCACAAAACACCAGTGAAGCAGCCATAGTGACGATGAAGACATCAATGTCTGTTAGTGTTAGCCCTCTGTGCTTCTAAAGACCAGGTCTTTTATAATTTATACAGCAAACAAAGATTTGTTAGAAGGATAAAAGCCTTTAAACACATGGCTAATTATCATACATAAACAAAGTATGTAAGTTAGTGCGGTGGCAGCCAAATTGCTGCCACATCTAAGTGAGGTCATTACAGAGGTAAAGGGACTTTTTTCTCTGTGATTATTAGCAGTGCTGGAATGTACCAAAGTAAAAATAGTTACTTTGTTTAAGTGCAATTTTCATGTATTTGTACTTTACTTAAAGGTACTGTAAGCAGCATGCGCTCATACTGGTTTGAAAATGGTACTGGAGTCTTAATCAAAACAATGATCTGTGGGGATGCCAGTCTTTCTGTTTTTCTGATTGGATAAACGGCAATGCATGGTTTTAGAACCAAAACAAAAAATGTAAACATAAAACAGTGGGGCAAAAAAGTAATTTAGCCAGCCACCAATTGTGCAAGTTCTCCCACTTAGGGTAGGTATACCTCAACTATGAGAGACAAAATGAGAAAAAAACATCCAGAAAATCACATTGTCTGATTTTTAAAGAATTTATTTGCAAATTATGGTGGAAAATAAGTATTTGGTCACCTACAAACAAGCAAGATTTGTGTCTCTCACAGAGCTGTAACTTCTTCTGTAAGAGGCTCCTCTGTCCTCCACTCGTTACCTGTATTAATGGCACCTGTTTGAACTGGTTATCTATATAAAAGACACCTGTCCACAACCTCAAACAGTCCCACTCCAAACTCCACTATGGCCAAGACCAAAGAGCTGTCAAAAGGACACCACAAACAAAATTGTAGACCTGCACCGGACTGGGAAGGCTCAATCTGCAATAGTTAAGCAGCTTGGTGTGAAGAAATCAACTGTGGGAGCAATTATTAGGAAATGGAAGACATCCAAGACCACTGATAATCTCCCTCCATCTGGTGCTCCCCACAAGATCTCACCCCGTGGGGTCAAAATGATCACAAGAACGGTGAGCAAAAATCCCAGAACCACACGGGGGGACCTAGTGAATGACCTGCAGAGAGCTGGGACCAAAGTAACAAAGGCTACCATCAGTAACACACTACGCCGCCAGGGACTCAAATCCTGCAGTGCCAGATGTGTCCCCCTGCTAAAGCCAGTACATGTGCAGGCCCGTCTGAAGTTTGCTAGAGAGCATTTGGATGATCCAGAAAAGGATTGGGAGAATGTCATATGGTCAGATGAAAACAAAATAGAACTTTTTGGTAAAAACTCTACTCGTCATGTTTGGAGCAGAAAGAATGCTGAGTTGCATCCAAAGAACACCATACCTACTGTAAAGCATGGGGGTGGGAACATCATGCTTTGGGGCTGTTTTTCAGCAAAGGGACCAGGACAACTGATCCGTGTAAAGGAAAGAATGAATGGGGCCATGTATCATAAGATTTTGAGTGAAAACCTCCTTCCATCAGCAAGGACATTGAAGATGAAATGTGGCTGGGTCTTTCAGCATGACAATGATCCCAAACACACTGCCCGGGTAACGAAGGAGTGGCTTCGTAAGAAGCATTTCAAGGTCCTGGAGTGGCCTAGCCAGTCTCCAGATCTCAACCTCATAGAAAATCTTTGGAGGGAGTTGAAAGTCCGTGTTTCCCAGCGACAGCCCCAAAACATCACTGCTCTAGAGGAGATCTGCATGGAGGAATGGGCCAAAATACCAGCAACAGTTTGTGAAAACCTTGTGAAGACTGACAGAAAACATTTGACCTCTGTCATTGCCAACAAAGGGTATATAACAAAGTATTGAGATGAACTTTTGTTATTGACCAAATACTTATTTTCCACCATAATTTGCAAATAAATTCTTTAAAAATCAGACAATGTGATTTTCTGGATTTTTTTTTCTCATTATGTCTCTCATAGTTGAGGTATACCTATGATGAAAATTACAGGCCTCTCATCTTTTTAAGTGGGAGAACTTGCACAATTGGTGGCTGACTAAATACTTTTTTGCCCCACTGTATATATTTAATTGTGAATAAATAAACTGTACCATTCTTATCAGTAAAACTAATATTTAATTTAAACATGTTTACCTCATCTTGGGACACATGTGGGTAATCTTTATGAAGTATAAAAAAATATATACTGCTCATAGCACCTTTAAGTAAATCTTACAAGGGGTACTTTTATTTCACTACATTTTAGAGCAAGTATTTGTACTTTTTACTCCACACAATTTTTATCTGGTTTGAAATATGATATGATTTGGCTATTGTGACATCGTCCAAAATTGAAATTGCAAATGAATTCAATTTATTGCCCAGCCCTATGTTGGTGTCTTTAATTTGTATTTCTGTTATGTGTCACCAGATGTACAGAATCCATTTTCACAGTACCTTTGATAGGTATGCCCCTTCATATCATCCACAATCTTAAGTAATATATTACATAATATTGCAATCTTAAAGATAAGCTTTGTTTTGCCATAATATGTGTTCTCTCTCATTTGGACATGTTTTTATGATTGGTATGATTCTATTTAATTTTTCAAGTATGCGCTTTTATACATGAAACTGACCGAGGACTGATTATTTTAATTATGAATACATATTATGACTACATTTACATACATCCATTTTGAATGGCAAAATTTGCTTTACTGCAAACTCAAATTTAACAACATGGCTTCCTGTAACGTGCTGACTGTTTGCAGTGTGATGGCTAACTCTGATGCCTGCAGCCATATACATAATGAGCTAAAGAAAACCAATTTTTACCACAAATGTTTTTTATAGCTCCATAATGCCTTGGCTTTGAAAAATAGATGTAAATATGACTTGTGTAAAAATGCCAATTGCAGCCAATTGCTGATTTATGCAAATTAGCCACCTGCTTTGATTTAACAAGTAAAATTTGCACATTTAAGACTTTGTGAAGTGAATTATAAAAGCATACTTATAGAGATTAAAAAACTAACACTAAAAGATATCCAACCAAAACCTTTATTTTTGCTGTGAGAGTACTTCACTACTATCGATGTTTGTTGTTTAGTGTTTTAGTAAAAATTAAAAAAATGGAAAAAAATACAATTTTTAAATCAGATTGCAAGAGAAAATTACAAATAAAATTGTGCATTTTACATTTGTTTTGTAGAGACCAACCACCTTTTAATTCCTCACGTTATTACAGCACAGTATTACATTCATTCAGAAGCAATATCTCAATAGTAATAATATAATAATAATAATTTTGTTGATCTGCGTTTCATCCCACACATCTGAAATCATTCTTCATCTGTCACACTAAACTGCTAACTTGGCACAGTCTAACTGAGAATCTCCACTTACATAATTACTGATGAGGTCAGGGTGATCCTTCTCAATGCCGTCGTCGAGGATGGTCACCACTACGCCCCTCCCGGTGTAGCCCTGGGCCCAAGCCTCTTTGGTATTCAGATCCTGGTGTGCCGGGTTGGACTGCACACACATGCATGCACTGCACGACACACACACACACACACACACACACACAAACACACAGAGAGACACAAAGATTTAGTTTATCTGTCAATCTGCGATGACTGACATTTCCCAGACAAATTCCTATTCTTCCACTCATGACATTTTACTCACTGTCAAAAAAAGCAAAGAAAAGTTTTTTCAAATCAAAGCACAAAAAGTCAGTGCGGGCATAAACAACCACCGACCCAGTATGAAAGAAGGTAGGTGGTCTGTAAGCAGTCAAAATCCCATTTTTATGCACCACCGTGACTCAAATGCTTCTTTAGGCTAACAGTGTGAGCAGTACCTACTGTTGTCAAAGGAAGACTCAAGACCTGTTGCGGGTCAGAAATCTTGGCAAGACCATTTACTTTCTACCTCTCAGATGAAACACATAACAGTCCACTTGTGAGAGGGGGAGAAGACAATTATGGCCCACAGAGCTCTACAGTGTCATTCAGATGGAAGTGTTCAAAGCAGGAGGTGAGTGGTGGAGGTAAGAGTAAAATGGAATGGATTTCAGACAGTCTTATTCCATCTTTCTCTCTCTCTGATGTTTCTTGGGCCTGAGCATGTGGACTTTTGTACTGGTGCCCGTATGCCCTTAAACCCCTGGATGCAGCCGTTTGAACTAGTTTGCAGTGCTAGAGCAAAATAACCATAGTTTCCAACATAATACTTCAAAAAGTTGGATGAAAGATTAATAGAGATTTTTATTTGTGTGACTTAAAGTGAACATAGATAATTTTTAACCCCTGCAAGGGAGGTTGTGTTTTTGCCATTGTTGGTTGGTTTGTTAATTATGATAATGACAAAAAAGTGCATCTGCTTTTTCACAAATGTTTATTTGACTAATTTTTTTAATTTGCAGACCAGTGTGGTGGTACACAAGTACAAAAACACCACAGTGGTCTGTAAATAAGTATATTTAATAATCATTAAGTAACGGTAATGGTTCAGGTCAGGTTTTGAGAGAAGGTGAACAAGCTCTCTTCAAGTTGGGCTGGATTTTTTGGGTCCAACCTAAGCTCTACTCTGCGTCTACAGCACAGACTCCAATACTTTTTAAATAACATTCCGTAAAAGCAGAAAAGGTAGCAGCAGAAAAGGTGTGGTGGTGTTGGTGGTTGCAGTGGGATTTAGCACCAGAATAGAAAAAAATTGGAAGGCTTTGCAAGAGCCAAATAACCACATTTGCCAACATAAAAGTTCAAACATTTGGCTGAAAGATTAAGCCAAACACTTCACTAGCGGCATGAGGTGCCTTAAGCCAAACCTCCATTTGTTTTGTTTTGGAGAAATGGCAGCGCAACTTTTAAAGAAGACCAAATGGCTTCAGAGGATTAGCGGTATAATACTGAATGGCAGGAGCGGTTTCACAACTGCTGTTCACTGGCTATTTATGTCGGGGATGATCACTGTTGTCATTAATCCATAGCCAGGCAAAGGCAAAGGATGCAGTTTAAGTCAAATTGAAGCATCTTAGAGCAAAGCTGTAAATCACCACAGCCATTTTTTCCTGCAATGTTTCAGGCGATGCTGGTTAGTAGTCAATACAGCCTGACATTGCATTCAACATTCAATCAGGTTTGCAGCACACTGCATAGAGATAGTGTGGAAGAACACCTCGAAGGCAAAATCCTAAAGGTGGCGTTTGGATTTATGCCTATCGGACTGACCAAAGGGGATTTAACAAGTTTTGCCATTCGGATAATGAACACATCTTTACCTCACACAAGTCTGCCCAAGTGAAAGTATTGAATGCTAAGCTGCTCCGGCAGGGCTTAAAAGGAAGGCCTTCAAGGCTTAATCAAAAATAATTACGCTGTTGAAAGAAACTGAAAAATGTTGAGGCTAGTGCTATTATTGACAAAAGTGAGTGTACGCAAGGACCTTTGGTGTAGTCCACTATTCAATAAACCAGGAAGGAAAATATTTACATCTCAGTAAATGAATGCAGCTTATCATAGAGTACTGCAGTACAATGAAATAATTGATTCACTTTTTCCTACTGGTTAGATCCTACCAAACTGTTCATTCATCTTCCTCTGTTAACAGGAAGCTGAAGCCAGCCCCAGCACCTATGGGCTGGACAATGGTCAGTTAGTCACAGGGCTGACACAGAGACAGACAACCATTCATTCTCACATTCATTCACTAGGGGCAATTTCGAGTCACCAATTCACCTGACACATGCATGTTCTTGGATAGTTGGAGTAACCCAGAGTACTCTTACATGGAGTTTGATTTTTCAAATCTTATGAAAACATTTTATTCACAACTTAAACATCATATCAGATGTTGAGATATTCTACAATAAAAACAATAGCACAGTTTGAATTTCACAACAGCAACACAAAAAGTGATGACATATGTGACAAAATGCTGGATATTATATTTGTTCTAAAAAGAAGAATGGTGAACTATTGTCCATTGTCATTGCACATTTTCAACACAGTACACTACACACACCACAAAATTACATTTACCCTCAGTGAAGGTTGCTCCTGTTGTCAGAGAAAACCTGGAGCAGTTGGGAGTTGGTGCCTTGCTTGCTCGGCAGAGCCCTGAAGGAACCGCTCCGCACTTGGTGCTGGGACAAGAACCAGTAACCTCCTGGTTCCCAGACCTTACCTACTGAGCTACTGATGCCTGCGGTAGAACCACCTATAGCAACATTTTGCAACAAAACTGATCTACTTTAATTTAATTAACTGGCAACATTTTAGTAAGATGACTGGGTATAACAGAGCCATGTAGGAAGGCGGAGTCTCAGTTGTTAGTATTGGATGTACTGGATGGCCAGGGGTAAGTGTCTTTGTACTTGGAGTTGTAAAATGGGTCTGTATGCATTGTTTGTTTCTTTGATTGTTTTTTCAAATTGCATTGAACCAGAGGGTTGGTAAGTTTCCCTGAATTCTGACTAATTCTATGTCTAATTCCATTCAGAGGGAGTTTACCTCTGTCCATTTGTGCATTCCCCATTGAAAACCAAATAGACAACTGACCCAACTATTTCCTGACAATTCAGGTTTTAACATATGTAAATCCCCCACTGGCAGAACCAGCCACATAAATAAATGTATGCAGCTTATTATAGCAACATCACAGTATTATGAAGTGAAAAAACGGAGCAATTAGCCTAACTTATTTATACAAACACAGCTTTTTTGAAAGTTCTGGGGGTACAATGTGATTAAATATTCATGTCCATTAGGATCTGCAGCATATAGTTAAACACTTGGACTAATAAGATGTTGGCTGTGGAGATGAGAAGACTACATACCAGATACCACTGCTTGGGGAAATCGGGGTCTGTCGGGTCCTCGAACACATCCCTCTTCTTTCGAATTTTCACGACTTGCTGTTCCGCCCACAGAACCTAAGGCAAACAGAGACGAAAGAAGATGAACATTTAGCATTTGCACTCTGCTCCTCACACCCGAATGTCATTAAAGTTGCCCTAATTCGAGGAAAAAATGTCTAACCAATAATGAAAAAAAAAACACAGGGATTTCTGGCCCCAGCTGTATTGGAAGTAATAACTAGGCGAGATGTGAAGCCAATCTAATTTATTTCTAGGCAGAGATGCAGAAGGGGGAAGTGGGTATACTGTATAGTGTGTCAGAGTATGGGCTCCCTTTGAAGTTCCAGAAGCTGCAAAGAGATTCAGAGGTGGCTGACAGAAAAATGCTTAAATCAAACAACAGCAACGTCACTTCTAAAGGTCTGGATCTAAACTAATGCTGCACAACACAATCAGTGAAGATCTGTCCGGTTTGCAAACAAAGGCTCTCTATCATTTTACTTGTACTCTGGTGTAACAATATGACAGGATTGTTTTCTATTAGCATGAGTGACAATGCAGTTTTAACAATAGAATATCTATTAGACTGAGATGTACATTTTAAACGATACAAAAAACAGATAACATGCAGTTCGTAAACACTATTGACATTCATTTAAGACACGTCAGATGCTTTTGACTTTGTAGACACATCCACAAACAACATCTCAACTGCAGCAAAAGTGTATTCCATTCATTTACACTGATCACACATAACATTGTAACCACCTGCCTGTTATTGGTGGTCATAATAGCCATAATATTATGACCATCTGCCTAATATGCCGTCCCATATGATAAAAACAACGTATTCTGAATTTGAACAACAGTAACTCATCTGCAGGCTAGCCTTCGGCCCCCAAATTTATCACCACTGTTCCTTCCTTGGACTACTTTTGATAGATACTGACCACTGCAGACCAAGGAACACCCCACAAGCGCTGCAGTTTTGGAGATGTTGTAATCCAGTCGTCTAGCCATCACAATTTAAGCCCTTGTTAAATGTTTCAAAAACTTGCCCATTTTTCCTGCTTCTTACACATCAAGTTTGGGGACAAAATGTTCACTTGCTGCCTTATATATGCTACCCTCTAACAGGTGTCATAATGAAGAGTTTATCTGTCATAATGTTATGCCTGACCTGTGTATATGCAAGTTATAAAGACTAAATTAAACACATACGATTTAGTTTAGTAAGTATCTTGGCTGCACTGTTATGACCAGATGGTAGGAAGCCATATATGCACCTATATTTTACACACTATTAAAACTGTACTGTGTCTAATAGGCATTTTTATGGCTATAAGGGCAATGTACATATAGCAGGGAAAATAATCTCGAAACTATGTGCATGAGTCTTAAAGTATTTGTTGATTTGCAACTCTAAAGGTGTACAAAAACATGTTCTCATATATGGCTCACATGTAAACTAACATATTCACATAATATGCCTATCCAACCTATTTTACAACACAGTACAGGACTCTTTCGTGCAAAAATAGCAAACATAATAGGTAGTGACTACAAACTAACTAACTTACTTTATGGGGAAATCATTTAATAGTGTTTATAAGTAGTTTTGAGGCAGTTTTCACTCAGAAAATAAAGTTTTGCAGCTTTAGTGATACGTATTCTAGTCTCAACAGGCAGATGTCATTTCAATTCTGGTGAGAAAGTACCAGTTCTGTATATAACGCTGGGTCTCCGTTAAGTTATTTTGCATTCTGTACATTTCCAGCTCAATATATCTCTGTCTCTCCACCTTATAATGACTGCTTCCATATAGCTTATGTACAGCTGCAACTTGTTAATGTTTTTTAGCACACTAGTCAGTTGCCTTTCCATTTGCTATGTTTTCTGGTGGCTAATGCTCTTTTTTTTTTCCAGTTCATATTCCCATTAGGTGGCGGGCGTGTGGTTTGAGCCTCTCCCAGCCACTATAGGCCTTAAGTGGGGTACAACATGCACAATGGCCAGTTACACAGACAGACATCTATTCACTTCAGAGTCACCAATTATCCTACACATGCATGTTTTTGGTCAGTGGGAGGAAGCCAGACTCCACTCAGTGAGATTATGAGTCAACCAGCCCAAAAATCAAAAGACAGCAGCACTAACCACCACTCTGTCAATGTGCATCCCAGAAAAAAACAAACAAACTATTTCTTACTTGTAACACCTGTTCACAAATAGTCTACAAATGGCCTTTTACTCAGCATTTTGAGAAAATGGCTGGCTTTCTACAGTGATGTTGACTTTCTGACAAATGGCATGCATGATCTATATCAAAAGCTGTTAAGAGCCACAGAGTTTTGGTTTATTACACTTTCTAATTAAGGAAAATGGAGAGCTGAAGTTAATCACCCAGTGTGTAACACATCAGAATGCTATTTGAGGACTTTAAGCTGGAGTGATACTGCGGTGGCGGAGGGAACATCATAATGACAGCTTTTCTGCAATGACTTTCTTTGAACAAATCGTGTTGTATGGTATTAGTGTCATCCATAAATGCACCTTTTGTTCAAGCTGTTGCAGTTTATTTTGTCCTTGCGTGCGTAAATTCTCCAGTTCTTTGGCAAGGCCCATCAGATTACTCTTGTGTAACTTATTTCACTCATATTTGTTTTTGTTCACTGTTGGAGAGGCTTCCTGCGGCGAGACTTTTCTACTTGCTTGATTTTTTGTGATCACATGCTCTTAAAAGTACATAACATGAATACAAAACCATGCTGTGCCATGTCTAGAAGCTGAAAAACCAGAGAAAAGTTTGCCTCGATAAAAGACAGACCTTACAAGTGACCCGGCACTAATTAACATTTATCTCATTCCATTATGTTTTATTACACAAGGCTGGCGGCACACTCCACTGAAACCACGACTCAACCACAAATAATGACTGTACAATTACAATACAATTACACATATATTTGAAGAGCTTTCGAGTGGGCCATTAATGATGATTAAACTCTGCTAACTCTCATGCTATTTGTTTCTTTAGAAGGCATAATGTGATCTACTATGGGTCTCTATATAAATAGCTCTTGGGTGTTTGGAGATCAGTGCTGCAGTTTGACAATAGATGTGAATTTCGTTTGATCAAGAGCCAAAAAGCATGTATAATCAAAGCTGGTCTAATGTAATTAAGAGTGTAAAAGTAATGGTTCTACTACTACTCGTACTCCATTTTTCCATTATGGTGCCAACATACACGATCAGGCATAACATTATGACCACCTGCCTAATATAAAGCTCCATACAAAATATGCTTTGTTCTTCAGCAATTGGAGCTACAGTGCCTCATTGGTTGAATTGGACCATGAGGGCAGCCTTTGCTCCCCACATGCATCACCTGTTGCCAGTTCACCACTGTTCCTCCCTTGAACCACTTTTGATTGATACTGACCATTGCAGACATGGAACACGCCACAAGAGTTGCAGTTTTGGAGATGCTCTGATTTAGTCGTCCAGACATCACAATTTGGCTCTTATCAAACTCGCTCAAATCTCACACCCATAACAGGTGCAATAATAAAAAGATAATCTGTGCTACCGGTGCTTTCGCATAGAACAGTTATAGGAACTTAATTACATGAACTGTGCACCTGTATTCAGTTCTCAGAACTACCCAGCCCCAGTTACCTTTTAGTCTGCTTACATTTGCACTGCCAATAGCAACTGGATAGGAACTTGGTGTTGGTGTGCGACATTATGCAAGAACAACATTCAACAACACCAAAACAAACAACTAACATGGAGCACAAAGACAACCAGATCGAGTGGCAAATATGCTGTATAATGTTCAGGCTTGAGGAAGTTACAGGAAAGTATGGAGAGGAAGGCTCCAGCGTCAATTGCTACTACTCAAAAGGAACAAAAATACAATATATACAAAATATACAAGAGGTGAGTCTAAGTAGCTTTAAAAGTAGTGGTTTATGGATGTGTTACAAGTAAATATTTCAGGTGAATTGAAGTATTTGATAATGTACATACTTTTCTACCTATGTACCGATGTCACCAAATGGTTCCCAGGCCATCTGGAAAGTCCCTGTTTTGAAGTAGGAGCTAAAAAAAGTTATGGGAATGATGATCCTAGTCCCCAGTTTCTATCATGTGCTGACATGCAACAAAATGAGCCCCCCAAAAGGTCATTCTTCTGTGAAAAAACCTATTCACTCCACCTGTCAGTAGTGTACATAGACACAAGCATGTTACTGAAGACCGCAAGGATAAAGTTTAACAAAAGGAAAGTTAAAGCAAAGTTGTGTAATGTGACAAAAAGCCCCACCCAACACTATGTTTACAGAACAGAACATTCCCCTGCTGTTTTCAGTCAATAAAATGATCAATCCTTATATTTAGGAGTGGAATCATTTTCTCACTGTTGCTCTCTAAAAAATGCACCCTTGCCTCAAGTAAACAAAAGTTTTTCAGATGCATTTTATCAAACTACGAATTTAATCTGCGTATGGAAGCACAGCTATTGTTAGGTCCCCATTGTGTGTTATGCAGCATTTTCAAAACCTTATCTGATTTTTACAAATTGTGCCATTACGACAGTGGTCCCATAACATGGATGAGGGAACAAATACAAATTGCTTTCCAAATTTAAGTCCCCATTAGTGGATGAAGCCATGTTTCCTCTGAGCTGTTCTAACTCCTGATGAGGCTTGGCTTTACAATGCAGTGTGCACAGTTTAGCAGCATCAGCCATGTAAACAGTGACAAGTTAGGAGCTATAGGCAAAGTTGCTGAGAAATGAGCAGTGAGTTCTAAAAAATTAGATGTGTTTTCTCCATTTACACAAGCTCTAAGTCTAGATGCTGGGGGCAGGATGGGGCGCTGAGATTCTACCCTCTGGCTCTGTCTGTCCTGCCCGTTCTATTACTTCAATTTAGTTTCAGAATTAGTTTATCTATTTAGTGTATTTTATGTGAACTAATAAGAATGCATTGGTCTTATACAGTGCTTTTTTGTAGTACCTCAAAGTGGCTTTACAATTGCATTATTTATTCACTTCTCAGTCGTACTCGCTGTCTTTCCCAGAGAAAAATGACAGAATGCAATGCTGGTAGCGGGGATTGAACCAATCTTTGGGTTAGTGGGAGACTGTCTCTAAAAGCTGAGCTACTGCTGCCCCTATATAAATACTCTATAAGATTCACATTCGATAAATGGTGCAATGGCAAATAGAGTCCAGACTCAAACCTACAACATCGAGGCAAGCTATGGGTGCTCAGTGCCAATTTATACCTCAGTGCTTAAATTAAGAATGCATATGACCTCTCTGACCTGGGAGTGGAGACCTCCTTCTGTGGTTCTCCTTTCTTCTTTCAAAAATTTCCCAATACTTTTTCCTAAGTTTTTTCCCCCTGTTGTGTTCCATTTTGTTTTTGTCTTTTGAGGCAAATGTTGTTGTAAAAATGGGCAAACAAATGAAAAATAAGTTTTTACATTTTAGGGGCTTACTGTTCAATGCTTTGAGTTCTGTTTGTACTGCAACATAGATTGTGTTTGCAATTCTCAAATGATAAGATGCCCAAAGATGCTGACTTTGTTTAAAATTGCAAACAGCTGCTGATAAAAAAAAAAAAACTTGCTTCATTTGAAAGCATTTAAAAAACAAAGATACAACACTCTTATCTAAATATGAAACTCTTTATCACAAAAACAAGACCAGCTTCATGTGGGACAATTTTGCAGCTTGTGTTTTACCTTTATATTCTAATCCCTACTCATGGACTCTCTATTGTCAATTCAACAGACTGCAGTGTTTATCTCTAGTAGTAGTACTAGCTATACCCCACTGTTGGGAGCACAGTGTTATGGTACTACAATGGGCTTATTTTGACAACAGTAATGCTTTTAAAATGGCTGACCCTCTACTATGAAGCTCTTCTGCTTTTGCCATTAAGAATCATGTCCTCCATTTACACAGTGCCTTGACAGCTGAATTGTTTTCCAATTTCCCTCAAGCCATTAAGACTCGCCGATTAATGTTATGTGGTGGACGCTGCTGTCTTTTAACAGAATGGGACACAACATCTCTGCTGCGTCATGTGCAAATGGCAATTAGAAAAAGTATGTACAATATGTGGATAAGACAGTGGCCCTGTCCCAATATATCCACTATGCTCTAAGGATTTTGTTGTAGTGCAAATTGTTTTCCACAGTACATGAAGTGCGTAAGTGCACAAGTGTCCAGGAGTGTTAAAAATGAGAATAGGGACCATCCACACTTCTAGGTATAACTCGCATATGATCACCGCAAGTTATTAAAGCAAACACAGAGCTGTCTATTAGCGGTACTTGCTAAACTAAACTGCTGCTAGATTTATCAGAGAGACAACAGCTGATAGTTTAATCATTTAGCTCACAAATAGGTAAGACATGTCTCTAATGTAACAGTGTTGGATTTCAAAAACATCAAATGCATTGTGGGTAATATACTTCAGTGATGTCCACGCTGATCAACAATTGCTGGAAGTGCACAGTAAAATGCGAAGTGAAATGCAGTTGAGAACACTACAGAGAATTGTAACTCATTATGCACTTCTGCCCCCATAACACACTTGAAGGGCACAAGTGTGCAAGTGTAAGTAATGGGACAGGGCCATAGTTTTTAAAAAAGGCTATGAACAATCAGGTAGCAATCAGCGTACCAATGCGATAAAATACATAACAGTGCAAAACAGCAAAAAAACAAACAAAACAAAAACAAAAACAAAACAAATACCAAGACCTGGACCCATTAAAAGACACCAGCATCCACCAAATAACATTACCCAGCAAGAAGAATCACTGCCCTAAAACATTGAATGTAAACAGTGAGCTGCATTCATTTCAAAATTTATAATTTTGTTTTTGGCCCATCATTGACCTTTCTTGAAATTTTCACAATGACCATAAATGCAGATAGGCCTCAACATCTGCATGAGAACAGGGTTTCCATTTCCCAAAAATGCACTGTTTTGTAAACGCTGGAAGAGGTGTTTTCATCTTGTTGCGCGGAGCTGCTCGGGGCACTTCGCACTTGTGTGTACTGGGAAAACAGAGTCCTCAGTGAAAATGATGCCAATAACAGCCCCGTCTGCTCATATATTAATATTTTCTAATTTGTTGTTAGTAATACATCCTTAATGGTACATCAGAGTTTATCAGCTCTGTCCAGGATGACCAGAGGATGTAAGTTGAAGTGCTAAACTGTGGCTTCTTCTGCAGTGAATTTAGGCCGATGTGTGAAGAAAATGAGAATTAGTATGAGTAAACTGTAGAACTCGTATTTGTTCAGCAAATAACAAGAAATCGATTTCCAGTTTATATGAGTGCGGAGCGGCTCCGAGCGGCTCCCTGTTGTGAGACCAAAACACCTCTTCAAGGGTTTTCAAAAGTTTGTGGATTTGGAAAACGGAAATCCCATCCTTGTAAGGACAAACCGCAATCAAACCTTTCAGCAAAGCACATTGTTGTCTAAACTGCGCCTTTGTCAGCAGGGTGAACAGAGCCCTTTGCTGGCCTTACAGGCTTACAGCAGATTTTCACATTTTTAAATGTTTTTTTACACTTTGAGCATATCCCTATAGATGCAAATTGGAGGCGGCAGGACTATTTTCCTAGCCAGTGTTATTCACTTTACTATAGCCTCTATATATATATATATATATATATATATATATATATATATATATATATATATACTGTACATGTCTGAAGGGTATCTCTCCTAACCCAGTGACAACAAACTAACCAGAACAAAAGAAGAATTCATTCAACATGAGGTCCGGGGCACTGTGGAGGCACTGAACATAAGGTACACAAGTAAGAAGCAATCATGAGACAACAAGGAGTTATATGCAGCGCCAGACTGTGTAATCCGCTCCAGCAATAACCTATTTGTTCCATCTTCTCCACCGTGTCCTGCGGGCTTTCTCCTCTGATGACTAAGGAGCCGTAGTGGCCGCCTTGTGTCTAATGCAGTGAGAGTGGTGGAAAAGCTACACTGTGCTTTTGATGTGGAGACTCCTGTTTGAACACAGAAAGAAAGTGGTAGAGGTCTGATAAATCTTATATAGCGTCCCAACTACAGATAAAAGATTGCAAGAGCGAGTCCTGTAGTGAGCAGAGAATAGAGAGGAGTCTGTTGAGAGACAAAGTAATGCAATTTGTTGACAGAAAGTAGTAGCATCTTAAGTACAGTTCAGTGGAAGGTATGCATTGTTTTCTTGTATTTGAGTTCAACTATCTAACACAATGTTTTAATAGGAATTAGTGTGAAAACCAGGAGCATTCAGAGAGGGCACACAATTGGTTGTATGGCAAAGATATAGGTAGACTTGCACTGATTTTTTATTTAAGGGGTACATGCTCTATCCATTAAGCCTCAAAGTCCTTAGCCACTTAAACTTGGTCTGAGCCCTTGTGGTTGGAGTTAGTATTGTTCACCCTGTATAACACATTATTTTTCCAACATGTGTTTGCATTCATTTTAAGTTTGATTTTTCTGATTTTTACAAACTGTGCTGCCACTGTGCAAAGATGGGGTTGTTAGCACAGTACTGAGGCATCAAATGTAATTAATTTTATTTAGCTTGCAAATGTTGATAATGCTTTAGCTATATTTCCAGTAAGGTATAATGTGCACATAGTTGGTACAAAAACCCCTTTACATGGCTCTTCTATTCCCTTTGAATGTTGACATTGTTCTATAGCACTACATTTTCAGTATTCAATGTTCTGTTTGTGTTTTTAGAGCATGGTAGACAGCTTTAAAGATGTTTTTTTCTTTCATTTCTTCCTTGGACTATTATGAACCTTTCCTAAAAAAATCTACCAAAATCCATCCATTAGGCTACTTTGTGAGTTATCCTGCTAACAGACTAGAAAAACAAACCAGTGCTGCCAAAACTCATAACCCCCTTGACGGAGGTTAACCGTATCACACTTAAGACACTTAATTATCAAGGATTGTCAGACATGACAATGCTATACGATAGAGCTTAAGCCAATAAAATGCTTGCATAGAACAGGTTTTGAGTTGAAGGTGATCCCATTGGTTGGTTGGTTTACGTGGCTTGTCTATACTGAAGTAATGGCTGCTGATAATGCAGAGAATGTGGGTAATTTTGGCTCTGGCTGCATTTACTTGTACAACAAAATAAAGCAAAAAGAAAAACGAGAGTGAAATGAAAATTGCAATTCATTCACATAATGTGTGATGGAACTGAGATAATTGCAGGACTCTATTGGTACACCGCTAAATTCAGGGTTAAAGTTTACAGTAAGCTCTAAACTATGCTGTGGCAATTAGTCCAGGTTTACTTTGCTAAAAAAAAAAAAAATGAAAGGTAACTATATGCTCTTGTTTTGGAGGTAGTGTTGGCACAAAATGTACCTCGAACATTTCAGGGACTGCATCTTTTACTGGAGAACAGTGGGGATTTGTTGTCTTTCCAAAGCACAACACGGTAAGCTACCTAACACAACACTGCGGCATGTTGAAAAGGCAACAGCAGCCACCCCAAAACAAATCGATTGCTTCTCCCATAAAGGGGGCTGTGTGCAGAGCGGAGAGGAGATGACAAACACTCCTCGCAAGAATAATGGGAAAAGCCTATGCAGCTGCCAATGTCATCTTTCCATGGCGCGATTATTCAGAGGGGATGATGATAAGCGGCGTGTTAGCACCAGGGCTGAGGAACCGGAGACAATGGTGGTAATGTGAGTGACAGAGAGCCGATTACAGGCCGGGGACATGCTAACGAGCCCAACGCCGGAACTGACTAATCCACATCCAAGCCTTTCTGTGTTAGTTGCTTCTTGAAATGAGATGAAATGTGCGCTTTTATCCAGGTGATGATGGATGTTGTGTTTCATCCAATGGCCCTCCACAAACCCACACATTTGTGCTGGTTCTGGCACGAAGGTTTGCCTCAGGTTTGATGTGTGAGGAGTGGAGTGGGAGGAAGGTGTTCTGGCAAACTAACGCCAAAGACCTGCTGCTCACATGAGACAAAGGGTCAAGTGTGCTGTTAACTTGACCTGTGACCTCCAACCCGTGCAGATAGAAATCATCCATTCTGCCAGGAGTGTCTTTGTTTCTGAATTACATACATAAAATCTAAATATATGAGTCAAGATTTTTTTTAAAAAGACAGGAAAATCCATGGTGATATATGCTAGTATTTAACGTTTTTAATCCTAAAGTAGACAGAGTAATTTGTCCAAGAAACAGAAATAAATCTGTTTAAATGTGGCTTAATGTGTTTGCTCACAGTAGCATTAACATCTCCATAAGCAAGGTTACCATTTGGACAATTAATCCTTTCAGCTTTTCATGCAGCAAAAAGCTCAAAATTAACCATTGCAGTGAAAAATATGAAGGTTGTTACAATACTTAATTAAACTGCAAGTCCAGTGTGATAGAAATGCTATAATGGTCAAATGGTATAATAAACATAATTTCCCTAATTAAAACAAATACTTTTGCTATGGTAAATATAAATATACAAGTCCACCAAGCCCTCAGAGTGTGTGGATATCCCAACTGGGGCCTCTCCAAATCCAAAAGAGTTAATAAAAACAGGGCAGGAAAGAACCAGAGCCAAAAAAGGAGCAACATTGTTATTCTTTACGCATCTGGCTGGATCTGAGATGCTCAAAAGGATATTTAGCCAACACAACATCCTGGTCCATTTCAATCCTGTTAAATATCCTGACACTAAAACTGGCTCTTCCCTAAGACAAAATTCCCAGTTACAAACAGAGCAATGTTGTGCGGCGAGAACTGCAATGAACAGTACATTGGTTCTAATACATTGGAACAGTACATGAGGTTATACACCATAGGGCCAACTCCAGTGGACCGGAGTCTGTAGTACACCTCCACCTAAAAAACACAAACCACTCCTTTGAGGACAGTGAGGTCTGAATCTTAGCTACAGAGGAAGGATGGTTTGAGCAAGGAGTCAAAGAAGCAAACTTAAAACAACAACAACAACAACAAAAACAGAAATGATGGTATGACATACGTATATCCTTCCATTTATTTACACCCAGACATAAACAGTTTCACTGACAATCCCACTAAAGACTGGACTGAAATCTGGTGACTGAGATGACCCCTCCAGGATGTTGTCTTCTTGAAAAATATTTAATGATAAATCTGCAACGGTATGTTGTTTTGACATAGCCATGGTTTACTAAACTACAAATGCATTCCTATAATGCAACTACAGATTCATCTTGTACTGCTTGTCTTTTATGGGTTGGGGGGACAGTGGCCTATCCTAGCTGCTTTGGGTTTGAGACGGGGTACACCCTGGGCAATGACTAGTTGCATATACACTGACAGACAACTATTTAAACTCCCATTCTTAGGCATTTTACAGTCACCAATTGCAGCTATAACTGCACTTCTTTGGACAGAGGGAATAATCGGAGCGCCCAAGGGAGGATGTGCATTGTTTACTAAAGGACTGATTTGTTAGGAGTGGAGTGGGAGGTAAGGTGTTCTGAGAAACTCAACCAAGACATAGGTTCAAGTGTCTGGGTGATGTGAACTGTTTAAGAGCAGGCTCAAGACCCACCTTTTTAATTTAGCTTTTACCTCATATTTATTCATTTTAGGGGAAGGGAAAGGGAATTGTATTTATATAGCTGCTTTACCTATGACACAAGTCACCCAAAGCGCTTTACACAGATGGGAAGGGGTATTTCATTCACTCCATAGTCGGTGGTAAGCTACATTTTGTAGCCACAGTTTCCCTTGGGGTAGACTGACAGAAGCGCAGCTGCACACATCTGTGCCAACAGACCCTCTGACCACCACCAACCACTTACTAACACCGGCTTCCTGGTATTTCCCCAGCGGTCTCCCATCCAGGTACTGAGCAGCCCCTACCCTACTTAGCTTTCGAGGTCTGACGGCATCGGGCATCCACAAGGCGGTAAGGCCATTTTATTCTTATTTATTCTATTCTCTTATTCTATTTATACTCCTATTTTATAGCATTCTTATTTCTTTTATTCTTTTATTCTGTTTATTTGATTATTAGGTTATAACTCCAGTGTTTCCTTGGAGGGGGCCTTTTGCACCGAGGGCTGTGATCGGCCGTGGTTGCTGGGGCTCTGTCCTGTTGGTTCTCTCCGCTAGGTTGGGTGGTCTCTCTACCTGCCTCTTTGCTGAAAGCCCTGGGTCAGTGTCCTGGGGGACATGAACTGTGAGCGGCTCCTGGTGCAGATGTCTCCCTGTGATAGTGTTTCCTCACCTGGCTCCTCCATGCTCAGCCTCACGTTGGTCTTTTAATGTGTGTCTGTGTGTTTGTGCATATGTGTGTGCATAAAGTTTGACTGATTGATTTGATTGATGAACTATTATCTCTGAACCCTGCAGACACAAATCTATTTTGCCAGTATTGTCTTTATCTTTAAATTAGATATCAATTTCAAAGTATAAACTACTACTAAATAAAAGACCTTCCTGGGTGATACTGTATATGCTGGTGCCTATATCTATTAACTCTAAAGCAGGCAGAGAGTGTAGTTTGTCCAAGAAACATTAAAATCAGTATGATTGTGGCTTAATGAGAGTGTTTGTTCACAGTAGCATTAGCATCCCCATTAGCAAGGTTAACATTTGGGGTTTTAATCTTTTTGTTTGTTTACACAGTTCAAAACAAAAATGAACACTAATTTAATTGCAAACCCACTGTGATAGAAAAACATAATAATCAAAGGTTATAATTAACAAAATTTATGGAATTAAAACAATATTTTTTTGCTTTTGTAAATTAATATAAACAAAGATGCTATTTTGAAATGACCAGAACTTACCATCTACAAACATTGTCTAGCTATTTTGTATAATGCAATTTTTGATTGATCATTTCTCTGCTCATCTTTTTAATGCAATTTCTCCACTGAGGGACTTATAAAGGTTTTCTTATTCTTATTCTTTCCTGGAACCTATCCTAGCTGCTGGGACATGATGCAGGGGTCTCCTGATCCATGGCCAGCTTGCATGTCTTTGGACGGAGTGAGAAAGCCTGAAGGCACACAATAGCACAAAGAAGATAAGCACCATTTCCTCTTGATTTCAGAGGAGTACAACCAAGCCATAGATTAAGTGTGGTGTTAACGTGAACTGGGACCTCCAAGAGCATCAGAAAAATACATCTATTCAGCCAGGTCTCTAGCTTTGAATTAGATATGCATAAAGATCAAAGTATACAGATCTAGATTTTAAATGAAAACACTGATATTTCCTGTCTGATCTATGTTAGTCCTTAATTCTTTTAATCCTAAAGCAGGCAGACAGTGCAATTTGTCCAAGAAACAGATCTAAATCTGTTTGCATGTAGCTTTATGAGTGTTGGCTTACAGTAACACTAGCATCACATTAGCAAGGTAAACATTTGGGCTTTTAATCCCTTTAGCTTTGTTTACAAGATGATACCAAATTACAGCATAATAAACTAATAAGAGACAGCTGTGAGGGTAATACATTGGGGTCAAATACTGTTAGTAACAAGCGTCTCACTCAGAAGTAAAAAAAATAAAATAAATAATAATGTTTTGCCATGGGAAATATTTAAAGATAATGTCCATATAGACTACTGTGTAGCTTTTTTATTCAGTTGCCTTAGATCACATCTTAGACAGTCATGAGTAAAGCAAACATTTGGACAACTGCATGTGCATTTCCTCATTTTTGGATGGATTAACCAGTTTGCCTTTTATCTACACTCAAGTTATTTAGAGTTATTATGGAATAAAGATCTTAACACGAGGAAGTGTTACCCATTCATTTAAAAGACTATGACAGCCAATGATATTATAATTTTTCCCTATGGACAAGCTGCACAATCAATTGATATAACCTTACCTTTTTTGCTATTAAAGAAACTGTACTGTGCTAAAACTTGCCACCATAGACTACAGAAATCTGTGGTAAATACTACATGATATCAATGTGAATCTGATTTTTTTTTTTTTTTTACATTCACAACAGTTTTTGCACAATTAACCTATTTTGTGTATCACCAGGTCAACTCCAGCTCAGAGAGGCTGGTTCAGATGTGGACAGGCTGGTACTATTAGCAATAACATACAGCTAATCACAAGATGCTCTTATTGTTACAGCCGATAATATTCCACAAATATATCATCATACCATACTATCAAGAAAATCTGACCACCTCTGACCACAACTTTTTTTTTTTTGCTGTGAGTACTAACCACCTCTAGCTAATATAATTTTAGTTTAGTTTTATGGTCTACAAATACAGATAAGCTATTTTGTATATTGCAATCAATGTATTTTCCACAGTTTCTCAGGAAGTACAGTCTGAACTTTGTACTCTTCATGAACTCTATTCCAAACTTGAGCAAATCACTCCAAAATCCAAGCTACTGCATCTAAAACTCCTAATGCACTCCTCTCCCTTACCATTTGCCTCTGTTGATTTGTTGTATATTTCGCAGGATAGCTAAGCTAATCATCTACCATTTTGAGCTCTATGGTCCTCTCCAGCTCCCGGGCAAAAAACCTCTAAAGCCATATGCTGCCCAAGCCTTGTTAACATCCATTTTACCTGACCCCTGACACGACTGGCTTCAGTAAATGTCACCATATCCCACTAATGATGTCTCGGGGCCTTGGTGCTTGTCAGACCACATCAGTGCTCTATCAGGGCAGCTCTGGCAAACAGCAGACAAGCCAATCCTTGGGCTGTGTTTGGCAGGCCTACCTACTCAGCAGACACACTAGATGCATCTCTCCTAGTCATTCTAAATGCAAAGAGATAATCAACAAATCGTATGACTTTAAATGAGGCATGTTCATTTATTTATGTGGCTCAGATTATAACCATAGGAATTACAGAGAATGGCCCAAAGAAGAGAAAATGTCCAGTGAGCAGCAGTTCTGTCACCTTGCTAATGAGAAGTCAGAGAAAATGGCTTGACACATTTCACATAATACATTTATTAATCATAAATATTAATAATTGTGGGCGGCAGTAGCTTAGTCGTTAGAGATGTTTGCCCACTGACCTGTAGGTTGACGGTTCAATCCCCGCTACTGGCAATGCATGCTGTTGTCGTGTCCTTGGGCAAGACACTTCACCCATCTTGCCTACATATGAATGCGTTTGTATGATTATGCGTTAAGTGGTAGTTGGAGAGGCCATAAGCACAGACTGACAGCCACGCTTCGTAGTAGTAGTAGTAGTAGTAGTAGTAGTAGTAGTAGTAGTAGTAGTAGTAGTAGTAGTAGTAGTAGTAGTAGTAGTAGTAGTAGTAGTAGTATAGTAAATAAAATAACCCTGTTACGATTTGGATGAGATTTTCAGGGAAGGTCAGTAAAAAGATTTGTTTCTTTGTGTGTATTATGAGCTTGGAATGTTTTAAACTGATATTTCACCCTTTCTCACAATGGTACAGGTGGCATTGTGAGAAAGGGTGAAATGTAATAACTCCAGCCACAAGGGGTTGTTAAAGGAACAAGTTAGCTGATTCTTTTCAATTGTGGGATACATGGGCTTTGTGGCTTAGTGGCTAGAGTATTCACCTCTGAAAGAAAAGATCCTAGATTTGATTCCAGCTGATGTTTTTGGCATTGTCAGATAGGGTCACTGCCTTAAGAGAGGTCTCTGCATCTCAGTTACAAACAAAGTCTGCAAAAAACCATCTCTATAAAAGG
The DNA here is from genome assembly GCA_020698575.1 of Bostrychus sinensis. Taxonomy (NCBI): domain Eukaryota; kingdom Metazoa; phylum Chordata; class Actinopteri; order Gobiiformes; family Eleotridae; genus Bostrychus; species Bostrychus sinensis. The sequence goes on along the minus strand of CM036251.1, from coordinate 27,056,940 downwards.
CACACAGCTCACACCTTTAAGCAGTAGTAAAAGACCTTTTCTTCAATCACTGGAATAAACAAAGTATTTTTGCCCACAGATCTGCCACTCTACCATCAACAATCATGACCCATTCACTAAAATCACTTTTCTTCCCCATCTAATGATTGGTTTGAACTTCAGCAGGTTGTCTGTATGTCTCAATGACTTGAGTTGCTGCCATGTGACTTGTTGATCATACTGTATATTTACCTTTAGAAGCATAAGAAGAGGTCTATCTAATAAAGAGGCCGGTGACCGCTTTGGCCCCGCTGTCACACTGTAAGTGAACACTTTACAGACAGAGCCGGGCACCACTTAAGATGCTTTTAAACAGCAGCAATTACAAGCATTGGAGTGGACACGGTGCAGGGTCATGTGGCAGGGGCGCTTTTCACATTTACTACATCCACTTCTATTAGCTCCCAGGCCAGCTCTAATTCACCTGGTTTCCCATTGCTGGAACAATGATAGCACACAGAGGTCAAGATGTTCACATTTTGGACATGTTTAAAAAAAAAAAAAAAAGGTTTGCTCTATTATAAATGGCTATGAAAAGGATTCGGTATCAACACATAACACTTAGAAACAACGAAGGCACCTCTTTTCAGAATAAATGCCCTTTTTACTGTCATTGTCATTGGAGCGCTTCTCGTCTCGGCACTGTTTACCGGTCGACAATAAAAAGCCATTCGGCGAGCTGTTTAGGAAAGTGTTCCACTCTGTTTCTATTAGGAGGGCCTGTATGGCATTTCGCCCACTCCCACTAGCATTTCCACCGCCTCACTGGCTCAGGTGTGAACAAAAGCGAAGCGTTCTCATGATACCCAGCATGCAAAAGGTTATGACATTCTAGCAACACAGAATATAGCATATTAACCTTTATGTTTGTCGCCTGCTGTGCCCTTTACACACAAACTAAAGATCGCTGCTAAAATACTAACTATTTGTTTTCAGTGATCACATAACAGCACAGCATAATGTCAGATTTTTTTCTCCAGAAAGGGATCTTATTAGCATTTCCCAGTTGCCCTCAGTAAACAGCAGGGTAATGACTGGTAAATTCAACATCTCATTATTATCAAAGGTGGAAGAAGCACTCCAAATCTGTACTAAAGCAAAAGTACTGTTACTTAAGTACGTTTACATAAGTAGAAGTAAGAGTAGTAGGCAAAAATATTACTTTTGGCATTTGCACAGCAAAAAACAATACTACAAAAATTACAAAGTTACTACTATACTAGGATTATTATGACTACCTCTACTTCTACTACTATTACTGCTAGTATTACTATTATATACTATTAACACGACTGCTACTACAGTTATTACTAGGGTCACATACTTTACTTTAGCAAAAACTACTACTACTATTATTACTACTATGTCAATGTCAAATTTATTTATAGAGCACATTTAAAAACAACTTGAGTTTGGCCAAAGTGCTGTACAGGCAGTGTAAAAATAAAATAAAATAAACAGAACGATGAGAATAGAAAAGGAGTCTGATGTTGGTGTATGGGCTTTAGAAATCCGCAGGAGCGTCTTCCTGGTTTCACCTGTCTACGTAGAGCGGTGAGTCCAGCTCTTCAGAAGAGACAGGCTCAGCCTACAGGATTACCCAAACTATACTACTCCAGGTATATTTTTTTTCAACCTAAAAAGTAAAAAAAAAGTTGATATAGCATAATAGGGGACCTTTAGAAATTATAAAAATACTTTGACATTTTACTTAAAAAGAACATTTTCTCAATGACCTGAGTAATATCTATGTATTTACTTCACACCTCTGATTATAATTTCTGTGCAAGGACATTTTTTTTATGCAATGGACCTCTGTAATTCTGGAATTAACCCCCAGCGTCAGTGTTTTTAATAGGGCATTCACATGGGATAAGAGATATCTGTAATTCACTTGATTTTACAGACTTTATTCCAGATGTGATGTATTGACAATCCCACAAATTGATAATAAAAATACCCTATTTTGTTAATGTTTCTAGCGCTACTTAATCTTAAGCTACTATCTTTTTTTGTTGCTTTACTGAACTGAAAAAAAAAACAATCTTTACCTCATGCTACGATGCATGTCATCCATTATCTGTCGAGATTTTGCTCTTCTTAAACAGCAGCCGCCCCTCTCTCTTAATTCATTCACTGAAGTCTCTCTTGATCTAACTTTAGCACAAAAAGCATCCAAACTTTACAAAAGAGCATCCATGTCACTCCAAAAATTAGTCTAACTTTGCCATGACAATGGAGGTTGTGCTTCCGGGTCATGTCTTCACTGTAGTTTGTTTTCTCTTTTTCACTTTTAAATTGGAGCGAAAAAAGAAATCGTTTCGGAGTAGGACCAAAAGAGACATGTTATTATTAAAATAGTTTAGATACAGACCATTACAAGTCATTTTGGTTCACTTTTACGATCTTTAGAAAACGATCTGCTGACAAAAATAGCCTGAATTACAGACATGGGGATTCTCATGGGACTAGTATTATCAGAGGAGCCCTGTGTTGGCCGAAATATGGTAAGCAATTTTCGTGGAAATTTTTACAGACATTTTTACAGACATGGCAGATTCGCACAGTATAAAAATCACAGACGAACTCGGCAATTATTACAAATTACTGGAGGTCTTTGGTAATACTAATCCCATGCGAATAGGGCTTTTGACAATGTTTTGAAGTAGGTGGGTTGCATTCATTAAAACACATGATCAATTCTAAATCGATGTGTTAATTAGGCAGCACATGTTCTTTCAGTAGATAAAAGTGCTGTTTATGAATAGGAAACATAATTAATGTTCCAAGCACATTTATTTTTCTTTTTTTCTGTTCCCAAAAGATACGTTTTTATGAAACTAAAAAAATAAAAATAAAGCCCTTTGGAGAAGTGGGCTCTTTGCTAATTTGTCAAGTGCTTAATGCTGTTTGGTTTGCGAAACAAAATCAATGCGGGCCGTTTTATCACCTTCAGCAGAATGATGCGGAGTTCTGCCAGCCATTTCTCCAATGCAGAATGCTGAAAATACAGTCGAGATACAAGCCTGGCAACATCAGGATACTTGCATCTAGCTCTTAATTAGCTATAAACAAAACAAATAGCATTGTGGCTGGAATAGGCAGAGCTAATCCAAATATGCATATGAGATAAAGGTAATCAAAGTGCGTTTTGTGAGGTAAGTACAACTTTAGAACACTAAACATTCTAACTTCACTATCCCACTGTTTACTGCACAAACAAAGCTAATAAAAGCATGGCTGAGGATTACTTTAAATTAAATCTTTTGTAAATTCACCTTTAGCAGCAATAACTTGTAGTCTCCTTTAAACCTTCATACTCTCACACACAGGAAAATCTTTTATAATAATGACTTTGAATGATTTTTTACAAACATAATCTGTTGTTTGAGTCCAACTATGAAGATGCAAAACATATTTTATTGTGAAGCAAACAAGAAAATATGACAGAAAACGAGAAGATTTGAGTGTACAAAAGTATTCATTCCCTGAAGTCAGTCGTCTGTAGACCAACCTTCTGAAGGGTTTCCAGCTCCAAGTCTTTTAGGATGAGTTTTTTATGAGCTTGGTTCATAAAATCAGTAGGATTTGTGCTCATTTCTCATCTAAAAACAGCTCAAGCTCCTTCAGTTCAGATGCATTGTACAGCACTGTTTGAGTGGTTTTCTTCAAGAATGTTCCTGTGTTTAGCTCATTCCTTCAGTTCTGAGCAGTTTCCCAGTCCCTACCAATGACAAATGTCCCCACAGCAGGACACTGCCATCACCAGGCTTCACTTTAGAGAGGGGACACAGTCAGGTGCTAGGTTTCTTTCATTGATGGCTCATTTTTATTCCATCTTGACAGAGGACCTTCCTGCATCTGGGGAGTCTCACACGTGCCTTTTGGCAAACACAAAACATGTTTTCTTAATATTTTCTCCAAGCAATGTCTTTTTTCTGGCCACTCTTCCACACAGCCCAGCTCTGTGGCGTGTATGGTTCAGAGTGGTCCTGTGGACAGATACAACAGTCTCTGTGTGGAGCTCTGCAGCTCCCTCAGGGTCACCTTTGGTCTTATGAGTGCCCTCCTTGCCCGGTTTGTGAGTTTTAGATGGTTGTCTCTAGGCAGGTTTGGTGTGGTTTCCTGTTTTTTTGCATGTTGTACTGAGGAATTAAATTTGCAACAAAAGATTTAAAAAGCAGTCATCTGGACTTAAAAACCAAGTGCAGATGCTTTTTAAACCTTTTGTTGTGATGTATAATTAGCCTGGATGAATGAGAGTCTTCACAGAGATTAATTAAATTGTGTTAACCCTCTCAGGGCCAAATTAAGTTTTAGTAACAGGAAAAATCAGATATTTGGGGGAAATGATCATATGGGGTAGTAATAAACAATTCTGACTTTTTTTTTGGTAATTAGGTAAGGAGCATTTAGCTGTTGCAAATTTGCAACGCCTACCCGGAGAGGGTTAAATGTGTTTGGCATTATGACAGTTGAACTGCAGTCAGGTCGACCTGATCTAACTATTTCAGTTTTCATTAAAAGGCCTCTTTTAAAAAGTGAATGAATACTTTTGCACACTTGAGGTTTCTGTTTTTCTGTCATATTTCTTGTTTGCTTCAAAATAACAAATATTTAGCATTTTCAAAGTTCTTGTCATGTGATGTAGAGTGACTGACATCTCAAATCTAAAATCTCAACGATCCATTTAAATTCCAGGTTGTATGGCAACAATAAAGGAAAAATGCTAAGGGGGATGAATAGTTCTGCAAGCCACTGTATGAGGAGAAACTACAACAAGCCCATCCTAATTTAGATAAATGTAATGAATGATTGAAAAGAAGAAGTTAAGGGTTAAAGGGCTTGAGTTGGAAAAGTTCCTTGACTATGACCATGCCATTCCAATATCTTGTTTGTGAGGCTGAGATTCTATTCTTGTCTATGCCATCTGTAGCTGTGAGACAGATGCCACAGGTTTGCCGTCAGCATACTTCAGTCTACAGAAGAGTTACCTCAATGACTGGAAGTTTCCCATTTTCTGTGAATGCAAACAAGCTCAAATAATCAGCTGTGCACTTTTATCCTGGTTTTATCGCTCTTTGAGTGACGTGCAGCAAGCAACAATCGCTTCAACATCCAGAGGGAAAAGACATAAGGAAAATATTTCATTCTTTATCTGTTTCCCTCAGGGCATTGGGTGAATACTGAATACTGCGAACCAGCACAGACCGGCGCAGTACTACCTCACCTCTGTCCTTAAACTCAGCGCCTCATATTATCACTGTTAACCCACTGATATTGCATAATACATATATGTATACATTTAGATGCACATTTCATTACAAACACACTATCAGCTTTTGCACGTTGCATAGCCTATATTTTCCATTTCTTTTGCCACTGCTTTCAAATGTATTTTATATTAAATCATAATTAAACCAGTTTTAATAGAATTAGATCAAATTTGAACAGCATTTATTAAATGTAATTAGGTTTGAATGTTTTCTTACTGTGCCTGCCTAAATTTTTAAATCAAAGCATTAGAGTTAATTAATTATATTAATTAGTTTTTAAAGTTGAACTTCTGCTAAATCCCATTTACTACACTTTCTCTAATCACTGTGCAGTACTCTGTGTGCTGCACTAATAGATCATAAAGTAGTTATAGTAGTAGTAGTAGTATATATATATATATAGTAGTAGTAGTGCATCTGTGTGACAAGCACTGAACTTGTTATATGCAAATTAGCCATGTGCTTTGATTTAACACAACAATTTCTATATATTTAAACATGACTGAATTTAGTATACTAGTTAAATGGGGCATATTATACTTTTTTGGACACCTTTACATTAGTATTTCACATTTTATAACTTAAAATAATGTATATGTGGAAAATGTTTTTTTGGAGAGAACTGAGTCTTTGTTTGGATTAGATGCCTGATGCCCCCTGCTGGCAATGGTGGGGAATAGACAGAGAATCAGAGCATAAAATTACTTTTTTAGCATGGCTATTAGCAACATGATGCTAATAGATAGATAATATAAATGATTAAAAGCTCAAAAAAGTTGATTTAGGATAATTAAAAAAGATTGAGAGTGGGAGATTATTTCTAACAATATTGTCCACCACCCCAAAAAAGCCAGAAGATTAGCAGCACCTGGCTGCTTGTTTTAGTTTTTTATCTCTTAAATACACAAGTTAAATGTGTTATATGTGGTTGTACTGTCTTTTTTTACATAGTATCATCAACAAATAGCCAAGGAGGGTATGCTGTGACTGTTGTTGGTTTGTTTGTTAGTCTGTTAGCAACATAACTCAAAAAGTTATGGGCAGGACTATATAGCATTATATAGATGCTAACTCAAGACACAAGGAGTCAGTTGAGGAACAAATTTTTAGTTTAGTGTTTGAGTTTTTTTTTTTACCACTGCATAAAGCATTTCCCCTGACTGAGCAGATGAGTCCAGGCCAGAGCACTATATATCTACCATTTTGTGAAACAGTCAGTGCCTTTGCAGAGGCCTGCTTTCTCCAAGTGCTTCTAGTTTTTACACACACACAAAAATAAAACTCAAAAGGTATCTAAACTTTACCTTAAACTCAAACTATACCTTACCTTAAATTGAGTTTTGTTTTTTTGTTTTTTTTACCTGAACCACTTGGGTGTTCACAATTTTGGATGTGTGATGGATTTTTTCCTCAACCACTTGGGTGTAAATAACGATTTTACTAGACTGAGACAAGCTCAAGGCCAAAGACAGAAAGGGTCCCAGCTGCGGTGCTATTTGGCAGGCTCCATTTTGCATATTTATATCTAGATGGTACTTCGGATAGATAGGGCGAGGGGTGGGACAGATGGAGAAGAATCGCTTCTGACCACAAAGAATACACAGTTTGACAAGCCGTCATTGAGCCTGACATCCCTTTCCTCTTGCTTTGTGCTTTCTCTGTGTGTAATCCAATCTGTCTTTGGCCTTTTGTTGCCAACACATTGCATGGCGGTGGCGAGCTTGGCGGCGGCGGTGGGGATGATGTGTTTTTTTCTACCTGCGGATCTTTTTGTAGTCGGATGTGTGTGGCCCCGTGGCCCAACAAAGCCCTCTTCTCCACCGCGTGATGCTTGAAGTGATAATAATCTCCAAAAACCTGCGAACACACAAAAGGGAAAGAGGGGTTGTGAGTTCACCCCGCTGCAATAGGAATGGGTGAAATAACACCCCCAGTATCCAGCGAGGTGTTCACTTGCACACAGGCAAATTCTGGATAGAGCTGAAAATAGACCTATCCGTTTGGGGATAGGTTTCCTGGCGTATTTTACCCCTATTCAAAACCAAAATGAGCTCAATTACTGTACTGGGCTGCTGCATGTGTGAATGGCTTTGCAGTTTAGCGGAAGATAAAACATGCATAGAGCAACTTCTCCCAAGTGACACTGGCATAAAAGAGCTGTTCGAACCTCAAGGGAGTTAGAGCAAAGAAAGAAAATAATAGACATCTCACTATAAAAATACTACGGATGAGATTTCAATAGGTAAATCTAGGCTTGTCGCACAGCATTACGCTCTACATTATTCATATTTGAGAGCAATTATATGCTGTAATTGGTTCCATTCACTTGCTGAAGATAGATGAAAGGAAAAACAAGTATTATTTGCCGACACTTATGACTTTTTGGCAAACTGAATAAGCCAAATGTTTTTCAAAAAAATCAGAATAATGGTTTTTTTTTTGTTCGTTTTAAATAATTGAGCTTTTTGGATTGCACAGAGCTATCCTATATTTACTAAGCAGGGTCTAAGGCAAGAGAAAGGGGAAAAGATTGCAGGTGGCTGTAATGATGTGGTGTTCTACTCAGTACATTGTTATTCTGAGTATTTATAAATGCAAAAGTGATATTTTGGAAGAACACATGCAAATTATTACTACATCACATTTTCAGTTTATTTGTCAAGCAGCATAGGATCAGGTGGACAATGATAAAACACAATACTTGGTGATTTAACCTTTTTTCATTCATAAGGTAAGGTTAAGGTTAGGTTGACTTTATTGTGCAGGGGCAACCTGACAGTAGCAGACGATGACCGCAGTGCAGCACCCAGGAACCCTTCTTCAGATCTTGGTCAGGAGTACCCAGCTGGAGGATTAGCCTATTGTGCGTGTTTTTTTTATGTTGATGAGTGAAACCAGAGCACCCACAGGAAACCACCAGAGCACAGGAAGAACATGAAAACTTCACACAGAGAGGCCCCACGTGGTCCAGGAATAAAATCCTTCTTGCTGTGAGGCAACACATGAATTAGAACTACTTTAGACCTGACTTTCTGCTATGCTTATAAATCCCCATAATTTAAAATATAAAGTTAATCATTTGTGGAAAACAAAATTAAGCTCTTAACTGATAACATGTTAAAAAAAAAAAAAAAAGCAAAAGTATACAGTCTAATTAAAAAATGTTTCTTTTTGATGATGATAAATTACAATATAAAAAAAAAATTCAAAAGAATTGTAAAACAGATTTGTCTTACATACTACACATGAATCAGCATTTTAACATCTAACTATGGATGGCGAAAAACCTAACTGGCTAGTAACCTTTAAAGAACACTAGCCAAAATAGCCAGTGAATGGTTGTCTGACTCTAGCCAACTCTAAGAATCAATTCTTTGGAGTGAATCAGAAGAGCCGACTCTTACCAGGAGCATATCATTGTGTCAAAGAAGTAAGGTGGGCTCCGAAGACTGCAATTTTGATTACACTGGAGACAGCAAAGATGAGTACAGAATTTTGTAAGTGTTTTTTGCTTGCTAACTGCATAAAAATAAGGCTTTTACTAAAACACTGATTTTTTTTATTTTTATTTTACCAACACACAAACCATTCATTATGGCTAAATTAGGCTCTCCTGCGGTAGCTGAGCAAAAAGAGTTGAATCTTTAAAAAGAGCCGGACTGCCCATCACTAATTCACTCACATTGAGGGAGGCCTAACACCAAAAGTGCCATGAGTGACTGAAGCGACTGCCAATCATTTATTTCTCAAGTACACTTGTGCATGGGAGGGACAGGTGCCACAAAAGTACTGAGCAATGGAAATCAAGCGTAAATTTTAGTTGAACTGAAGTCAGCATGCAAAGTATGAGCGACAATCACAAAACAACATTTTACACTCAAGAGGGATTGGTCAAGGCACAAAGGTTGCGTTTAAACCTCCTGCACCTTGACTGAGCTTAGGAAAGAGAATTTGTCAGTTTTGGTGTTGTGTCCACCCTTACTAAGGGCAATTTAGAGTCACCAATTTACCTAACACACGTGGGAGGAAGCTGGAGATTGTATGTTGGCCCGCCTAAGGATCAAACCCATAACCTCTACGCTAAGAGGCATGAGTGTTACCCACTCTGCCAGTGTGCACCCCTGTAAAAGTATATTGTACTTGAATATACAAGATGCCATCTTTGTTTTTTTTATGATTACGCTTGATAGATACTGATGTTCAGCTTGTGATGTGAAACTTTGACCAATCACATGCTCATGTTCAGTGAGAATCGCACCTCTATGAATTAGGGACACTCCCATTAGTTGGTTGGTTCACACGGTTTGTTTATTTATTTTTTTATTTTCTGATAAGGAGCTTTCACTACTACAATGTTGAAAATCCACTTATACAAACCCGCCAATAAATGTCCTTTATTTGAATAGCATGACAGCATAATGGGCAAAGGGTTTCTGTTATGGACTAAATTGTTTCTTCTGTTAAAATCCTTCATTTTAAGGCCTGACATCTTGAATCTTGTTTTTTTCCACAGATGATTCTTATAACAATATGCTATTAGGTGATTAACGACTTTTCCTCAATTAAAATGATAGATCCTCTCTGTGTGTCTCCACGTTCCTCCACAGAAACACACCCATTTTACAGCTGCACACAGCCATCACAAATGATTAGACACATCCATTAGCAGACAGCGGCGTATTTGCTGTATTGCTGTCACCGTCTCTTCACACATCGCGCTCATAAAAGAGCTTTTAAGGAGCGGCAAGTGGGGGACAGCTGTCAGCAGACTGGCCCCACACTTCAGGAACTGTTTGCTTTTTGTCAACATCGCTCTTCAGTGACACGCAGCAGGCGGCACGGCTCCTGTCATCCGAGGGGACGGATGACCTGGGAGCAAACAAGAGGGAATATTGAAACAGAAATTCATAAAGAAAGAAAAAAAAACATGAGAAAGAGCTACATTGGAAGTCTTTACAGAGATATTCGCAAGAGAGCGGCTTTCATTTGAAGAAGAAGTATAGCAATCTGTACAGTAGTGTCACCGGGGACTGGCTCACCTTCACAAGCCCAGTGGAGCGCAGGAAGAGTGGGGGGAGGAGGAGAGTAGGGAGAGGAGGGGGGGTGTGACAGGCCGAACAGCAGGATGGATGTGTGCAGGGCGAGAGAAGAGCACACGCAGCAGGACGGAGGCAGGATGGAGGCTCTCCTGGGGCCGGAGCTGAGTCTGCAGCCTGCTGTCTGGAGCTGACCACACTCACATACACAAACCAGACAGTGTGACTGGAATGTCAGATAGTTTTGATTTAAGAGTTAATTTTGACCTTTGACTTTGACCACACAATGGATACTCCTGTCATGTACCATTTTTGTTGTTGATACAGTATTATAAAAGATATTATTGAAATCAGACGATGCATCTATGCAGTTTTAGAGTGAATAACTTCATTATTGAGCCTTGTTTTGAACTTTTTTTTTCATTAATACCTTTGTATTTCAATTGTATCTGATGCTGCATGTACAGTAAATCAAACAGTAGCCCATCAAAGGAACACAGCAAGGTCTGTGTTTACAACCACATCAATTTTTATGTCTGTATTTATTATAGAGGCATGAGGGTAAACATGCAGTGTGTTATTGCTATACAGTATGAACCTTCAATTAACTGAATGCACCATTTATAAGGATAAAACATGTATTCATACATTTAGGCATGAAATAACTTCCAGTGGTGTTTCCAACTTTTCAACTTTTTTTTTTTCTGATACACTATCAGTCTCTAAAAGACCAAATCATTACTGTGGTTCAAGCAGTTGAAGCTGTTCTTTGCAAGGTGAGTAATGGGAATTGTGGTTATGCTATAACGACTTGTGCTACAAGCAGTAAAATAAGTATTTCATCCATCAATAGCTTTTCTCAACAAATATATTTTTGACATGACTGAAATTCACCAGATGTTGGTAACAACTCAAGTAATACATACAAAGAAACCAAAACTAATAAATTCAGTGTGAAATAAAATGGAATGACACAGAAAAAAGTATTGAACACAGGAAGAAAAGGAAGTGTAAAAAAGGCAAAAAGGAAACACCATCTGAAATCTACCAGTGATCAGAAAGCAGTCTCTTGTCCGATCTATAAAAGGTGATTTTTTTTTACAAAGGTGTCACACAGGAAATATCTCATGATGTGTAAAAGCTAGGAATGTAACAATATCTCATGGTACATTATTATCACACTATTAATCTAACAATAGAATATATATTGCAATATTGTGGAGTGGCTCACAGTATTATTAGCTTTTGCAATTTGTGAGCTCACAAACTCACAAAATCCATCTTCTCAGGCTCTCACTGAGTGGTTTAAATCTGGACAAGTGGTGGTCCGGGCCAATGGCATGACACCGGTAGGCGAGTTTTAGGTTTGCCCACATCAACAAGCACTTTTAGCAACACTTTTTATTAACGTGGTGATACGAAAAAACATAACATATGCTTTGTACATTTACAAAAACAGCAAACATCTTCTAACAACCTCTTTATTGTGTTATTTTAGTGTCATAGTGGTTTGTTGTTCAGGTACGGAGCTGATGCTCCCAGTATTCTACTGAAAGTCCTGCCCCTTTACAGATGTTTTCATCTGGAGGCATTCCAGATTGAAAGAATGTTAGCAAGTCTTGGCTAACATTATCTTTTATTATGATACTGCCAAAATTGTGACATCCCTAGTAAAAGCAAAAAGGTCTTTCACTACCTTTGCAACCCTATTGCTGCAAAACATACCGATAGCATTTTTGTAGTAGGATTTCTAAACTTCTGAATGTTCCAGTGAGCTCTGTTGGGGCCATAATCCTGAACATCATCCCACCATGAACCAGCCATGTCCAAAATACATTTAATACATTAAATATAATTAATACATTAAGTTGACGTTTTACTAATACTAATTTTGGTCCATGCTGGTTGTTGTTAGACCAAAAAAGCTATCTTATTGACTGCAATTTTAATAGGTGTTTACAGTAATTACTAGTTTGTTATATGTTACAGAAATAAACTCATACACTTTGATTTGCACTACTCCATGCACCCTATTGTTACTGCTGCAATAATCCACTGTAAAGACCGATGACAAGAGTCACCTTATTTATCCAAGAAGAACCACACAAGAGTCAATCAAACATGTTTTGTTATTTTTCTGAAGTGATTTGTGGTAGTGTAGTAAATTTCCTGTAAATGCTCTTATCTTGTTTTATGAGTATTTACTGTAATCATAATTGCATGAACATAAACTAAATGAGGATCAGTCCTTAATCATTTTTATTTAAGAACTCTAGAAGACCATGATAAAGTAGGAAGAACAGAAACTGTGAGTAGACAGCATTGCAATCTATTCAAAAGCGCATTTATTTTTATTTTTTTACCAAATCCTCAGTGGACAGGCAAGGATTAAGTTGTTAACATGTAAAGTCAGCCTGGTAATAACGCTTAAGCTAGCCAATGTGGCTCTAGTGTCGATAAGGTAACTGGTAGAAGGCAACACGGGGAAGAGAAAAAGATAAATTATACAGCTATTACTGCATATTTCCCCCGAGACACAGCTGTGCACAGTTATTGCTCAATTTATGACATTTCACTAAATTACACAATATGTGCCTCTGCAAAACCTCACAGATGCCCCGCCTGGAGATCAAGTCAAGGCCAAAAAAACAGATAATCTTGGGCTGGTGCAAGCTTGGAAGGATTTGACCTCTCAAATTAACGAGAGGCACTTTCAACACTGATTGAGGCAGGGCATGGGGCTAATTTGTGCAGGTCTGAGGTGGCTTTTTCACCGGGACAGAACTATTTTCCTGGAGTGCTGATGTCCACATTTCGTCGGTGGGCTCTATGGGATCCTGGGAAATTGAGTTGGGAGATGGGGAAGCGCTGGTGGACGTGCCCAGGAGAGTGGCTGAGTCATGCCTCTTCATGTCCGGGGTGAAAAGTGTGTGTGTTCTGAGCGGGGCAGGGGTGCATGCATGTCGCTGATAATAATGGAGAGAGCACTGGGTCATTAGTCACCCTGCCACTGCACGCTCAGAGTAGGCATTAGCGGACGTGCCCTCCCTCACCGGTGGCCGCTCTCACACAATCTTGCTGGCTGGTGCATTTCTTACTTGAGCTTTTTATTAGCCGCTCGGTGTCATTTATTGGGTTACATTTAGCATTTGTCGTCCAATTAAATTCCCCTTCTGGGACCACCAGCTGGAGAGGGAAAAACAGTTCTTGATGTGAGAGGGTCAACTCTGGCATGAGGAGATAAGGTCAGGTGCTGCATTCCATTCTCAGAGATGCAGAATAAAATATATCATTATAATAAATGCTAATGTGCCAAATACATACACTGAATTTTTTATTTTTATTTTTATCTATCAGCTGCTCCCCTTAATTATTCGACCGGCCCTCCAGTTGAGGGGCAAACACCCACTACGTCTGCCGCCCCCCAAATACACACACACATACAAACGATTTTAAAAAGTGCCTCTAGAATTAAATTTACTATACCCCATACAATACTCGAGGGCTGGAACTGTGACTGACAGCTGTCTGCGCACTGTAATGGAGGTCTTCTGCACTGCAGCAAGAGAGGACTGGGACAAGAGCGCAAAGAGGTGATAATACGGAAACAGTACTTTGTTGCCAAGGTTTATTATAGAAACTGTTGAATAGAAGTATCATTCAATCCTATAAGCCAGCACTTTGACGTTTTTCACCACAAAATGTAAACAGTCTGTACTAAAAAAATCTGTATCAATTTATTTTACACTACACTTGATACAGTGTATTTTTTAATTTTGTGTACTTAAAGTTTCTAGGTACAAATGTAATAAAAAATAGTTGGTACACTACTCTACCAAAGTGCATATTACCACCTAGTAAAGTAGTCATTGTACTAAATTTTGCAGAAGCAAAATGGGAAAGTAGTGTTACCTAGGAACTGTAAGTACACAAAATGTCCTTATGTAGGTACAACAGAGTTACATGATACAATTTGTTACTAGTGTAGTGTAAAAAACAATGTTACCAAAAACTAAAGGCAGGGTCATAATCAGTGACACGTACTCTTTTGCCAGCACATTACATCAAAGCAAAGTTTAGAGCTTTACCATCAACTTATAGCTTACGTATATAGAGTTTGAGCATGTATCTCAGCCTTGTTCATCATCCTACACTTCTTGTTTCTTTTCTATTTAACTGTTTTGTGCTTTTTTGTAACCTTTAGCATTTGTCATCTAATTATATACATCTTCTGGGACCACCAGCTGGTGTAGGGAAATTAGACATGAATGAGTCAACCTTTCCATAAGAAGAGAAGGTCAGATTCTGCATTCCATTGCCAGCATGAGCAGAGTATAAAATATACCATTAAAATAACACTATGGTTCTTTTCAAATATGCACCACCAAATTCTCTTTGATCATTTCCTAACAAGAAAAAGGAAAAACTACCTTCTAATCTTAGACTTACTGTCCCCAGATAAATATGAGACTCTACATATCATGGGGGCTTCACCATCTTGTGAGAAAACATAACATGGTCAACATAACTCCCCAAACCTCGTAGGTCCATATTGTAAAGTAACAGTTGGATGCGTGTAAGCAGGAGTGCAGTAAGAGGATTTACTGGGTCACATCCTGTTATGTGGTGTTGCATTAAGAAAATGGCAGGCTTGGGGCGTCTCACCTGCTCCACTGAGTCACTACCTGCTCCCTGCCCCATGCGCACTATATTTCAAAAAAGCTAAAATGCCAAAAATAAGTATATAAAATTACTTAGCTTTAATTTGCGGTTCTTATTTCTTCCTCTTTTAATCACAATTATGGGAAACTGAACAATGTATGAATTACTGAGGAAGCTAAAAATGTGCTGAACAAACACTAAAGCAAGGGTTTAAAGAACAAGCATTTTTACATTTAAGAAACTGCACTGTTGGAGAAAACTTGACTATCAATTCAGTTTGTATTGGAGAACATGCAGCAGCTGTTCGTCATTAGGGTGTTCTAGAAAAAGTTAAAATGTTGTGCTTTATATAGTCTATATGGTCAACTCCATGATTCAACAACTCAAGTTTTACTAACCATTTAATCTGCAAAATCTAGTGAAACAAATGTGGATACTGTGAGGAAGAGACCTCTGAGATTCCGTCTCTCCACCCCAAAGGAATTTTGTTTGTTTAGTGCAGCCACTATACAGTGCAGCCTAATACAAATACTTTCCCAACCAAACTCATAAAGCAGGCCTGCTCAATTGGTAGCCAAAGCGGCCCCAGGGCCCCGAGTGGCCCACCTCATGCCCCAGGTAGCAACAGAGCTTAGATTGGGCAGGCACAAAAATATTTTATTTTTGAACAGGCGGGTGTAAGATGCGAGGGGTCCTTCTCGGTTACTATGGTTACAGAGCACACTGATCTGACAGTGGTGGATTCAAACAAGTGAACAAACGAACTCCAGTGCTGAATCACTTCTTTAGCTTTCAATAGCAACTAACGTTAGCTACACATGCTTCAGGACACAAACACATCAGTTCTCTGGATTAAAATTACTTTAAGTAGCAGTCTCTAATCTCAAGTTTACTGGTCCCACTTTAGACACTGGTCCTTTTTAGACAGGTGAACGAGGCGTGAATGGACCGAATACATGCGCATATTAATTAGCCACTAATTACCGCGTTTACCCTTAATTATGGAACAGCACTCCCCTGCGTCCTTTGCATTAAAAGTGAATAAAGTTAAAACAGTGTCACCAAATACTGCTGCCTGGAGGAGGGGGGCAAATAGTTTAAATATCCATCTCCAGTATGATCTGAATCTGACCCTAGTTCAAAAATCAGCTGCTGTTAGAGTGGAGATGAGGATTTTCCCCCCTAACAGAAATAATCACTGTACATGTTTTACTCTTGTTTTATTCTTGTACGAGCAGGAAGCTAAAAATAAGTTGTTTTCATTTGTTCTATGTAATATAGGGGTGGGATTAAATAAGTTTTCTTCCTCCCACTCCTTTTCGAGCCTTAAAAGAAACAGTTTTCAATGTAATTATGATTCTGTATGTACTGTATATTTGTCTTCAGTTGCTCGAAACAAATAAAGACTAACTAACTAACTCTAGGTGTTTATTTATTCATTTACTTATTTTAAAAAGAGCAATTTTAGTTGGAGACTCCTGTTATTAAGGGTTTATGGTTATGGTGACAAATGATGTGTATTACCAAAATATTAGAAATTAGTAGTGCCTTTGTCACTATTTATTAAAATTTCATCTTGTTGCAAAATTAAATGTTTGGCCCCGAAACATTTGATGCTTTTAAAATCTAAATATAAGTTCAGACGTCCTCACAAAGGTTTTTGTAGTCCGTAGTGTTTCTGGAGCCTCTGTCCACAGCCCAGTGTGGTGAGACTGAGGGTTCATAAACTGTTTCTGTGAGCAAGAGGAGGGGCAAAGTGGAGCAGCCTGGGGCTGGGGCTACACTGGGAAACCACTATAGATTTTTATACAAAAACAAAAGTTAATGCACAAATAGTTTGATTTATGCTTCTGTCTGGGAAGAGAAACATCTCAGTTTAAAAGGGAAGAGCTGTTGAAACATTTTGTAACCTTGACCTTAGAGAGAAGTAAAACCACAAATTATACATTTTCTGCAGCCAGGTAAAAATAATATATCATCTAAAATGCACCAGAATATAGGAAATTGCAAATGCTATGTTTACATTTTCTCTGGGGGAGGGCACCAAGACCCCCCTGCCTTATATTGTCCAACCTAAAAAAAGACATACAACCGTAGAATTATGCTTTCAGTTGTTGGATTGTGTATGCTTTAATTATTGTGCTTTTGTTAATATGTAACATTATGTAACATTAATGTGTAACATTAGAGTATTATGTGCTTTAAAAAGCTTAAGCGTTGTAGGGTATTTCTACATGTAACTTATTGTCTACAAAACACCCCTGTGCAACCCCTCTGTGAGCCATGGCCCTGGGCTGGCCACCCAGATAAAAATTACCCTCCTGAAGTTTCCAGCCACTGTGACTGGACTAGGCAACGTGGGTGAAGTGTCTTGCCTAAGGACACAGCAACCGTATGCACTCTGAGCAAGGTTTGGACAACCAACCCCCCAGTTGGTGGCTGAGGCAAAAAAAGTGGAGATGAGACAGAAAAATATTCATGGGGCAGATTCAATAAATTGTCAGAGTCCCGCAGGCTGTAGTGACTCTGTATATGCTCCACTCACTCTACCAATTGAGCTATTCGGCAGAACATAACTAGAATTTTTTATGCATTGTGTATATATGATAAGATAAGATGATAAATACTTTGATTTTATGGAATAAATTCAGGGGTGCAATTAGATATTAATGTCAAAATTGTGCAGAAAACAAACAACAAAAACAAAACTCTTGAAGTCAGGCAAACAAACACTACACTTTTCAGCAGTATTTGAAAGAAGTTAATTCTTTTGGTTTAGCTGTCCAGAAAGCTCCACTGTCAACATCTTTCTCCAGTGCCATTCATCAAGTGGAGTGTGCTTGACAGTCACAGTCCAAATTATAGCCCGTCAGAAAGTCTAATCTGTAGTAATTTCGGTTGTCAGTGGACATCCTGCAGCGAGTTTGGCCAAACATCTTTGATCAATGTCAATTATCAGCTGATTGTGCTCATCAATGGAACGCCCAAATCAGGCGCGGCTCGGGGCTGTCTTTTATCCTGTTTGTGCATGCTCAGTGGGCTGCAGCGTCTTCGCTAATCAACATACCACAGATGCCATCCACTTTCATGTGAAATGTCAAGAAGATGGGCAAATTCCAGAACTAAATGTTTGTCATTTTGGCTTGTACAAATGCTCTAACGGTGACAGTGAAAATATGTCGGTGTATTTGGTGAGCATGAATGGTTAGTTACTCCTTAACACTAGAACAGCCAACATTGCAGTACCCCTTAGAACAGTAGTCAACAGTCATTTTGTCCTTACATTAATACAGGCTTTATAATTACCACATAGAAGTCTGTTACTGGAACATTCGGGGGATATATTACCATAACATCAAATATTATTCATTATTTTTATCATTTACCATATTACCAAACACTGTTGTTGCATTGTGCATGCTTTACATGAGGTAGTTCATTAGGTAATACATGAGGTAGTTTAATGTTTATGTAAAAACTGAGGTCACTTCCCATTTCTAGCATCATAACCTTTCTGTCCAATCACAGAGCAGCACTTATGACAACCTTCTCAATAGGTTTTATTTGTTTGCCTGTTTTTACCATCTTTGGCATTTAAAGATCTTGTTTTTCTGGTTTAGTATTTGTTGATGTGACCTGTCCTTTGCCCATATGTCATGTAATAAATATAATGAAAGAACTAAAAACTAGCAAAATAAAAACATGTAGAGGTTTTAAGGTTTGGAATACTAACCAACCACTGTGTCCTTCAGAAATCGATTTTCTGAGCCACGTGTTTGAAGCAATTATGAAGAAGGTGAACAAGACATCAGTGAATGGTGCACAAATGTGTTACATGCGAGGCAAGGACGAGCCATCGAGAGCGTAAAAAATATATTTTTATAACCTACAGTAAATCTTGTAGGGTTTTTTAAGAGGAGAATAGATGTGTATTCTGTAGAATAAAAAGCACCATGCTTTCTGGAAAATTGCTTTTACAACGAGCCATCACAAAAGAAAAAAAAAATACAGTTTTTACTTTAAAATAAAAAGTAATGAATGTACGCTGACGAAGAGTGGTTATAAAAGAATCATGCATGACTGTCTTTATGTCTGGAAGCGCAGAGCCAAACAAAGGCAACAGACTATTTGAACATGGTACTCTTGAAAGTAAACTACCCACTTTTTTTATGTCAGGATCTATTTTCAGCCCTTAACAGCAGTACAGTTATATTTACGTTGGTTTTTTTTTTTTTTTTTATTAAGAAAGTAAAACTGAACCTATTGTCCTCCAGAACATATTAACAGGTTGCGTTTAAAAACTCAGATGGAGGGCAGGGGCCAGTATTACTCGATGGCTTCAAAACTATTTTTAAAAGAAATATCTAAAAGAAAATCCACAAATAATGAACCTGATAAGCTTTTGTTCGAAACTGCGTCCATAAACTCACTATATTCATCTTGTGGCTTAATGCTCTGTCCACTGACATCAAGCTCACCTGTGTGATTGTATAATATCAACACTTTTTAATGCTCACTTTAATTAAAGTGAGCATTAATTTGCACTGGCAGAGAAGAGGTTTTAAATGTTCATGTTGACAAATTGTGTAGACCACCAAGGTAATTTTACAAGTTTCACTTATTTGAGCATACAAGCATGTGACTGGCCAAAGCTTCCATATGTCTTCAGCATTTCTCTACAGTGCTAAAATCCTTTTTTTTTCCTCACAGATTTTCCTAACACAATGTTCTACTAGGTGATTAAACAGTATTTTAAAACAGAAATGTTCTTATTTCTTTGCTGTTTTTGTCTCGTTTTCCTATATGAAGTCCAGTTGACTCCAATATGATATCTTGCTCAGCTTTGTTTTCATTTTCCCCACCAGGTATCCATACGTTTTTTTCCACCATTTGGTCAGTCAAAAATCAAAAACTAAAGCCATCGCTAGCTTGTTTTGCTAACTGCAATGTGCTGCTTCAGTGACGCCGGGTGGTTAGTAAGGCTCAGACTTGCAAGTGTCGTTTTCGGCCCAGAAGCGGCAGGAGGAGATGCGGGCATGTTATTCACCCCTCAACAACTCACTTACCCATCACACAGACTCTGAAAAAGTTCATCAAAGATTAAAAATAGTTACTGGGAGTTCCTCTTTAATCATCAAAAGGAATGAAGATTTTAAAGACCAGAAAAAGACAGAAGACAACAGAACTTGATCCTTTAAGGCCCAGTGCATCTGTCTGAATGCTGTTTAAATGCTGTTGTATTGAAATTCCTTCATTGGAGAAAAAAGCTGAATGACATCATTTAAGGGGTACAATTTATAATCTGACACCAGCGCCAACTATTTCAAGCATGTCATTTCAAAACTTTGAACTTGGAGGGCAGGGGCTCGTGTGAGACAGACAAACAGAGAGTTGGAATCTTCAGTTTGAGTTTTAGTGCTACTGACAGTAAGAACACTTATCAAAAGGCTTCTGTCAGTCCGCGAGCAATGGAAGGCATCAAAGACAGATCAACTGGCTCCACTCCACTTCGCCAGCCCACGCACCGTAGATATGTTTGATTTTTATTTTTCTAAAAAGCCTTTACCTATTTGACACTTCAGGCATGCAAAGATAAAAAATGGCTGCAAGTATTATTCATTTGTTGTGAACTCCAAGACAGTGTTGCCTCATGAGTTGCCCTACAGTATGCAAGTTTGAAAGGCCAGGCTACAAGTGGGATTTTTGGGTAGCATTGTGTAGGCTTTCCAAAGAAAAAAACTTGAGGGATTTTGGATGGCCATATCTTAAGAGGGTTTGGCATTTTACACTGCAACAGAACAAAGAAACATCCCATACAGCTGAAAATGTAAGCCGTCAACTATGAAATCTGCTGTCCAAAAATATTATTGTGAGAGGCAGTGAGTGGTGGCAGTAATTCATTAGGGAACTCCTTGTCTGACGCACTTCACTTTGTACGCAGAAATAATACAGGCACCCATGCTGTCTAGTTTATTAAAGGCGATATTCGTTTTAGTGTTATTATGATTGGAGCAAAGTCTACACAAAGTAATTTTACTTTTCTGGGCATGAATATGAGAAGTGGTCTAGATTTACAAGGACTGTGACATAATGCATAACAAGTGAATAATGAAGAAGGTACTGTATATATCTCAGTGTTTGCTATTTTATTTCTATTTATGAATGTAGCACAGTATCAGGAAACTTTTAAATATACAGGTACTATGTCACAACATCTCATGTCTATAGCGCAAGTCATTAGAAACTCAGTGTTAAAGGGGCTACATTATGCAAAATCATCTGTTTTGAGCTTTCTACCATGTTATAATGTTGTTCCCTCATCAAAAACAAACCTGGGGTTGTATTTTGTTATATTCATGTCTGTTTGACTAATCCTGTAGTCGCTAGCGCCGAGTTTCTCAGAATGTTCGGTTCCACAAATCTCTGCCTCGATCACAAACCCCTGTCCACTCCAGGAAGCACTGAGCAGTCAACAACCCTCTACATCACTGGTCATTAAGAACTTTTTTAATGGAAGAAGTCCATACCCATCTCCAATATTCTATACTGAGGTGTGGCTGGCAAGGCTAGCGGCAACCCCAAAACAGACAAGGTGAAAAGAAAGAATTTTTTAGGCAATATTTCTGTGTATTATGAGCAACAATTTACTTAAATTTACCAAATGGAATAGATCAAAAAACAATGACAGTTTTTTACTTTTGAGTAAACTCTTGACTCTTTGCTGGCAAGGCTAAACAAAACAAGCCTCAATTAGTTGTGGTTTGGTGATAGGTAGTAAATCTGTACATGCATTAAAACTGTGGGTTTGAAAAATGGCTTCAATCGCTTTGTACTAACAGGGACAGTTGCAAGTTATCATACAGCACCAAATCTACAATGCCAAATTGATTTCCCTTGTACTGGCAGATTTACTAAATTGGCAGCATACAACAGTCAGTTTGGCCTCTGCCCTTACTTTTGACTTTCAGAAAATGGAAATCCTGTCAATCAAAACTACATGTTTTCAAACCAGTAACCTAACCCACCCAAACACAAACAACTTTGCAGGCCACTGGCACTAAGCTCTGCAGAGGCCCAGTGTAGTTCTGAAGTCAATATTGGCCAGAGGGGATTGACTTCAGATCAGTGGTGCTGAAACGAAAAATGTATCAAGCCCTCACTGGCCTCCAACCTAATGTCATTCCACAGTGTTTGTGCATACGAGTAGTGCAGCAACTGTCCAGAAGGGAAAAAATCTAAAATTTTATCCTCCTCTCTCAGCAGACAAGTCAGAATAAATGCTGTCCTTGTTGCAAAAAAAAAACCCTGATATTACTTGTGCCAGACACGCAGTGGATCCCTCTCCCGAAACGTGGGCATTTTACAAGCACGAAGCAAAAACTTTGAAAGAAAATGTATTTGGAAATTCATTGTAATGGTAGCATAGATGGTGTAGAGAATGAGAATGTTTTTTTGTTTTTTTTTCCAAGGCGATCTAATGCGGTGTTACAAAGTGTGTATGTTTGGACGCACTCAGCAGAATACAAATGCAAGCTTGCTATGCAGAGATCACAGTTCAAGGTTTTTCTTAAAGATTTGCAGAAACGTACATGTATGCAAATAGGCTTTACTATAAGTGGTGACCAATCAAATCTATCTTAGAATAAAGTACACCAGCACTGATGGCTGGTTAGAGACACAGCAATAACAGTAATTCACTCTAACCACAGGGCGCCCTAATTCACCGGCTGATGTATACCTTCTACTAACCTTATTGGAACATGCTGGTGTAGGCACATACTGTGTGCGTGAGGTGAACACTAATACACACTGGGCTTTTATGACCCTCTGCAGAGGCGGGAGAAGTACTCTACTTATGTACTCCAGTAAAAGTAATGAGATTAGTTTGCAGTATCAGTCAAGTAGAAGAAAAAGGACTCAACAATTATTACTTGAGTTGAAAAAAAAAGAAGGAAAAATTTTGTGTAAGTGTAAAATTTACTTTAAGTGAAAAAATGCACCTCTAGTACTACTACATATATTACTACAACTAGTGCACTACTCATACTAGTACTTCTACCCCACTTTTATTATAACTACTCTTTATTCTACCACTACTATTGCTAATCTGCTCCTACTACTACTACTCACTCACTTACTGCAAACAAATATTACTAAAGTCTAAGTAAGTTAATAATTATGTTATTGAATGTATTGAATGTAAATGTTCTACTACTGCACTATACTATCACTATTACTAGAATTTCTCCTTATCCTACTCTTACCTCAACTAAGTGCTGTTACTGCAAACAAATACATTTCACCAAAGTTGAAAGTACTTACTGCTACTACCAACTGTACTACTCCTACTAGATGATCCACTCTCAATAATAGTAGTACCACTACTATCATTTACCAGTTTACTAGTACTACTATTTTACTACTGTTTATTATTACTAGCATTACTCTTTATTCTACCTTAAGTATGCACTGTTTGTAAGTTTTAGACAAATACATTTCACATAAGTTCAAAGTACTTACTGCTACTATCAACTATACTACTATTACTCCTCCTACTACTACTACTACCACCATCTATCATCTAGTACTCTAATAATAATAATAATAATAATAATAATAATAATAATAATAGTAATAAAAAACTAATTTTATTAGTACTATTCACACATTTACTTGAGTAAAGGAACACATTTCCTGAAGTATCTACTGCAAACAATTATTAGTGTAAAGGTAAATTTCACATAAGTTGAAAATTCTATTGCTAATACAAACTGTGCTACTACTACTACTATTATTACATCTAGTGCACTACTGATAATACCACTACTACTCCTACTACTTTAAACCGGCATGATTATTGCTAATCCACAAGTCCACAAATAATACTATTACTACTACTGCCAAAACGTAGTATTATTACTACTACTCCTATTACCCACTTTGCATCAATGTAAAAAAATACTACTACTCATTTTAAGATTTGACAAGTTTAAAAGAAGCCAAAAACAAATAAAGTAAAATAACAAATTTTCTCTCAAAAAGGTACTCAAGTAAAAGTATGATTTAGAAACTCTACTCAAAAACGTACTACAAAAATGTACTTAAATTACTTGAGTAATAGTATCTATAGTCACTTTTCACCTCAGCCCTTCTGTACAGTAGCAAGCCCTGGAATATAGAAATAAATGAATAAAGTGCATTGATTGCCACTGAGCATTTCTTTCACCTCTCTTCCTTTCATTCACTGCATCTTATCCCGATGCTGTTTATTCACACACAAAGAACAAATCAATTCAAGGAGCCCAACAAGAAAAAGGTCTACTCTCTATTGAAGGCAGCTTGTATACAGAAGAAATGTGCTGTTGGGTTACCGCTGGGGAAAAAGGACCAGTGATGTTTGTGTCCACCGGGCCGCCGTGGCTGCCATCTCCCGGACTAATTACAACTGGAACCCTAGGCTTGTGCTTAGCAGGAGAAGCTCATTATTTCACTCTGAAATAGGGGCTAATTGAGTGTTTTCAAATGAAGGGTAATTATTTGTTTGCATCTTAGCTCTAATTCTGTATGTAGCCCCCGCCACAAATGGATTCAGCGGCTCAAGGGATGTGCCATCATGGGGGGAAAGCGCAGCTACAGAAAAGTGGTTTGGTTAATTGTGTGGCTGAATACGGAGGGAATTAACAAGCCTATGTGGGGTTTAACATGTCAGTGAAGTGTCAGAGATGTGACAAGGCGGTTGTTTACATGCACTGCTGAGGCGGACTACACTCATAGCCTGTGGAGCTTGCACAACTAGATTTTTTCTCTCTACTTTGGCTCTGTTTTCACATAAATTCAAGGGACCCTGATGGCCCAACATAATATAATCTGCACCATTATAGTCTCAGCTGAACCAAATATACAGTATATTAAGAGTGCAAGTGCAATTAGTGAATAGCTCAGTGCATAAGAGACAGCTTTATTTATCATGTGACACGTCTGAAAGTTGTCCAATAGGGAAAGTGTGGTTACATTGGCAGAATCTGGACTAAATTCTCCTGAGCTAGTACATGAGGTAGAGGTAAAGGGAGCTAGTGGTAGATATTAGGGTTATACCACAGTATTTTTTTTAAATAATGATAAAATAAAATATAAAATAGACTGTAATAGTCAAAATTACATAAAAAATATACTGTGGAATATTCAATGTATTTCTCAAGGCTTGTACTGGAACAAAACAAACATGTCCTTGGGAAAGAATCTTATACTGCGGTTTTCTTGACACTCAAAGTTGCTTTACAATTTGGTGCATTATTCATTCACTCCTCAGTCACACACTGTAGTGGTGAGCTACTTCTGTAGCCACAGCTGGCCTGGGGCAGACTGACGTCAATGCCATTCTGTGCCTATGGGCTCTCCAATTTCCACGAATCACACAATCACACTAACACATTCATACACCAGTACCACAGACACTGTGGCAAGATGGGTGAAGTGTCTTGCCCAAAGGCACAAGAGCAGTATGCAATGCTGGTAGCTGGGGGCAATCTGCTAACATTCCGATAAGTGGGCGCTCTACCTACTGAGCTACTGCCGCCTCAGTTCTGCACCAACCTTCTTTTCCATTACCAGTATTAAGGTATATGGAAAATTTATATCATATAGTTAAAAGACAAATATATGAAAGGGTAGGTTGGAGGCAGCTTATAGAGCAGAGACAACAGAATAATATTTATTATTATACAATAAATTAAAAGCACACAATACACTGTGAAGGTGTATTATACATATACAGTACATTACAATTAAAAAAGGTGTCATCAAGTGATGCTATTTAGTCCTACTGTGATAAAGTTGGTATGGTATTGCACACACTACACACTAAAGTCTCCCTCCTCTCTTTAGCTGATACAGCTCAAGATTAAGCCGTAATTAATAAAATGAGAGTGTGAGTTTCTATGGTAATCTCATGTTATGAAGCATCACTACAAGCGTATTTATATTTTGAGAAATTACTTTTTAATTAACATGCAAAATTGAGATGTGTGGTTATTAACTACAGCCAATCTTAGGTCATTGTGATGCAATGGACATATTAAATTTTAGTTAAAGGTTCAATATTATGATTTTTCAGTCTGTTTAAAATACACTGCTCATAAAAATAAAGGGAACACTTAAACAACACAATGTAACTCCAAGTCAATCACACTTCTGTGAAATCAAACTGTGTCCACTTAGGAAGCAACACTGATTGACATCAGTTTCACTGCTGTAGTGTAAATGGAACTAGACAACAGCTGGAAATTATAGGCAATTAGCAAGACTCCCCCAATAAAGGAGTGGTTCTGCAGGAGGTGACCACAGACCACTTCTCAGTTCCTATGCTTTCTGGCTGATGTTTTGGTCACTTTTGAATGCTGGCGGTGATTTCACTCTAGTGGTAGCATGAGACGGAGTCTACAACCCACACAGGTGGCTCAGGTACTGCAGCTCATCCAGGATGGCACATCAATGCGAGCTGTGGCAAGAAGGTTTGCTGTGTCTGTCAGCGTAGTGTCCAGAGCATGGAGGCGCTATCAGGAGGACAGGCCAGTACATCAGGAGATGTGGAGGAGGCCGTAGGATGGCAACAACCCAGCTGCAGGACTGCTACCTCTTCCTTTGGGCAAGGAGGAACAGGAGGAGCATTGCCAGAGCCCTGCAAAATGACCTCCAGCAGGCCACAAATGTGCATGTGTCTGTGGGGTGGGGGTTGTGCTTACAGCCCAACACTGTGCAGGATGTTTGGCATTTGCCAGAGAACACCAAGATTGGCAAATTCGCCACTGGTGCCCTGTGCTTTTCACAGATGAAAGCAGGTTCACACTGAGCACATGTGACAGACGTGACAGAGTCTGGAGACGCTGTGGAGAACGTCCTGCTGCCTGCAACAGTCCTCCAGCATGACCGGTTTGGCAGTGGGTCAGTAATGGTGTGGGGTGGCATTTCTTTGGGGGGACGCACAGCCCTCCATGTGCTCACCAGAGGTAGCCTGACTGCCATTAGGTACCGACATGAGATCCTCAGACCCCTTGTGAGACCATATGCTGGTGCGGGTGGCCCTGGGTTCCTCCTAATGCAAGACAATGCTAGACCTCATGTGGCTGGAGTGTGTCAGCAGGTTCCTGCAAGATGAAGGCATTGATGCTATGGACTGGCCCTGCCCGTTCCCCAGACCTGAATCCAACTGAGCACATCTGGGACACCATGTCTCGCTCCATCCACCAACGCCACGTTGCACCACAGACTGTCCAGGAGTTGGAGGATGCTTTAGTCCAGGTCTGGGAGGAGATCCCTCAGGAGGCCATCCACCACCTCATCAGGAGCATGCCCAGGCGTTGTAGGGAGGTCATACAGGCGTGGAGGCCACACACACTACTGAGCCTCATTTTGACTTGTTTTAATGACATTACATCAAAGTTGGATCAGCCTGTAGTGTTTTTTTCTACTTTAATTTTGAGTGTGACTCCTAAATCCAGACCTCCATGGGTTAATAAATTTGATTTCCATTGGTAATTTTTGTGTGATTTTGTTGTCAGCACATTCAACTATGTAAGGAACAAAGTATTTAATAAGAATATTTCATTCATTCAGATCTAGGATGTGTGATTTTAGTGTTTTTTGAGCAGTGTAGTTTTGCACACCACTGCATTAGCATTTCATGTTTTATAACAGAATATTGTATATGTACGAAAAATGTCTTCTATTGGGGAGCTGTTACTTTCAGTGTGCAGAGAAAGCTTGGATTAGGGGTCTGACGCCCCCTGCTGGGGAATGTACAGGGCATAAAATGGCTGTCTAGCACAGATATTACAAACATGGTGCTAACAGATAGATAAATGAGCTGACTGCTTTGTAGTGACTGCAATTTAAGCACTGAAATTGTCAGTATGAGTCCGGTGACGGTGTACGGGGTTTAGAAACACAAAGAAGAACTTCCTGGTATCATGTGTCTATATAAAACTGTGAGACAGAGTGTTTTCAGTCTTTAGAAATGAACGGCCTCAATATAGAGGATTAATCAAACGTGTGAATGAAACAAAATATTATTTCAGGTATGTTTTTCAGGCTAAAAGCTAAAAAAAAAAAGAAGGTTGATTTAATGTAATAGGAGACCTTTAACTAAAATAGCCTTCCAACTGTCCAGCAAGCACACTCAGATCTCTCTAACCATGCTTGACTAAGCCATATGCATTATTCAAGTGTGTTTGTCATCTAGAGAAATTCGAATTACTGCTACTCCAGTGGAACAAAGACATTTACATGCATTTGAAATGTCTGATTTGTCTAATAATTCAGATTTCCCTTCTTGCTTAAAATTAAAGTGATTGTGAGGCATTGTATTTGAAGGTGTAAATGCAGGGAATAGATTACATAAATTCTCATTAAATTGAAAACCAAGATGCCAAGCAAAAATAGAAAGCCTTTTAAACTTATGAAATTGGAAATCGTGACCAGAGAGTATGAATCAGCCACATACATAACAGAAATGTGAGTGAAGCACTGCATAGAAAAACACCAGCTTTAGAATACGGTGACTAAGTTTGCAGCAACATAAAGCGAGTTGGTAATGGAGCCTCTACTGAAGTTGACCTTTAGGGAGATATTTCCATAAAAGTTAATTTACACAGTTCTGTCACTGCAGCTGACTACTGCCTTGTAATTTTAATCAATGATGCTATCATGCTCTGCGATTCAGTGCGTGAATAAAACATGCTGCCTTTTTAAACACACTATCTCTTACGCCGAGTAACTTTACAGTTAGATTAGAGCAGAAAATTAAATAGCTCGGGTGTGTGAATCCTATGAACTTGCCACAGACAGAAGCTGAAAAAGTGGCGTTCCTGATGTGGCTTATCTGAGTGGCATGATTTTTTTCAGAGGAGTAGATAAGGCCAAGAGGCTTATCAAAAACCACACATGCATCTCCGAAGGCACACATGCAGAGTGCAACCGCAGAATCACTCAAGTCTTGAACACATGAGCCACGGCCGCTGTTCAAAGGCATACATGTACGCACAAACACAGCGAAGATGACGAGCAATGGGCCTGAAAGAAGATGATAAAAATGACCTTGCTGTGTAACGAGATACATATTCCACATCACGTCTTGCATTTTTAATTTCATTTCCCATTGGGTAGATTGCTCAGAGCGGATCCCAGTCTTGGGTGGAGACTTACAGTAGGAGTTATTATCGCCTTACTGAAATGAATGTTTTTGGTGTGAGGGGAAAAAAGGCAGTCTCAGTATGGCGTATGTACAGGCTCAGATAAACAGGAAGGTCTAACTTTTCTGTCTGCCTTTATTTATTGAACAAAAACAAAGCTAAAAAAATACTGTAACTACCCTGTGGGAAATATCAGCACTCCATTACTGCTTTCATTGCATTACTGTGTAAAAATATAGTGGATCTATAAAGTTGAAAAAATGAAACGCTTCAATAAAAAACTTTTCCTGAAAATTACAACAAAATAACGTGTCTATGTTGGAACAAACAATAGAAGTGAAAGAAACATTTTAGCTCAACTCTTTTCTGATTATGCTGCAATTCAACTGCCCAGGGACAAACCAAGCACTGCTGGAGAACAAGTACACTCTTTTTGAGCACACATTCATTAAAGGTCTCATATTATGTTTTTTTTTTTTCAGGATTTTTAAAATAATTTTTGACACCTTTGCATTAGTATTTCACATTTCTTAACTTAAAATAAAGTATATGTATGGAAAACATCTTATGGAGAGCTGTTTCTTTGACTTCGTAGAGAATGCTTAAATTAAATGTCGCCCCCTGCTGGTAACAGTAGGGAAAAGACAGAGCATAAAAAGGCTAATTAGCATGGCTATTAGCAACATGACGCTACATCAATGAGCTGACTGCTTTGTAGTGAAGGCAATTCAAGCACTAAAATTATCTGAATGAATCCTGGGACAGTGTATGGGCTTTAGAAATGCGCAGGAGTAATTTCTGGTTTCACAGGTCAATGCAGAACAGTTTGAGAAGGGGAAGGCCTCAGCATATTGGATTAGTCAAACATGCATGAATGAAACAAAATACTACTCCAGGTATGTTTTTGAGGTGGAAACAAAATTATAACATGGTCAAAAGCTAAAAAAAATGATTTGGCATAATAGACCATCTTTAAAGTATAGGACAATTACAACACCATTATAGATCAATCATAACTAAATTAGGGGTGCACCGCTACAGTGTGGTTACAATAGAAGTCTAACCTCTTAGCAAGGAGGTTGTGGGTGTGATCCTCAGGCTTCCTCCTACTGTTCACTGAATAAACGTGAGAATGAATGGGTGATTGTCTAAGTATATCTTTGAGTCTGCTCTGTTACTAACTGGCCACTGTCAAGGCCACATAAGGCCCATTGTTGCAGCGATAGGCTTCAGCCAGAAGAAGATGAATGACCATTAGATGCATTTACATCAAGTCCCTGCAGGGATACTATAGCTCTTCACATGCTCTGAACATGGAGTGTTTGTGTGCCTCGGTGGCTTTAATTTCATGAAAAATCTTCCGAACGGTTCTGATTTTTTGAAGGAATCATTCCATCCCTAGTGTATACCATATACCAAGTTTATACCCAAGTTTGAATCCAGCTCGTGTTGATTTGCTCAATGTCATTCCCCTCTATCTCACCCTGTTTGTTGTTGATCAACACTGTTAAATAAAAGCTAAGAATTCAGAAGTATGAGGTGTGGAATTGGAGTCATTAAGATTTTAGCTGCTGTCACCAAAGCCCCCACAAAAATAAACATACTACAATTTGAAGAGGGGCTGCCAGGTGCTGCTATTTACCAGGACTTTTTAAACACACGATCAGCAGTTGTTCACATCTTGCATTGTTTTTGAGCATTCAGACAAGACATAACCAATGGTCTAAGACAAGCAAATGCAGCTGTAGTATTTAATTTAAAGAGGTGGTCATCACCTTTATACAACAATGTAAGCTATAGCCAAATTAGCAAACACCTAACTTTCACTATATGCTTCATAAAGAACACTGCAGCAGTCATTAAAATTAAAACACTTGCATCAGCGCAATTGTATGTCTGGTTTTCATACTGTTAAAACCTGCTTTGATATTACAAAGCAATGGCCTGTCAAAACTAGGGACATTTCTCCAACCTAACGCTCCTGTTACCAGCCATTGAGCAGGAGATAGAGACAGCGCCTGTGTGAAGGCCAATAATTAAGAGTGATCGGGCAGGAGCAGAAAAAGGCAAGGTAGCGCAGAGACCTTAGAATAAGCATGACATATGAATGTACCTTTAGCAGAGGAATGAAGTAGGTTAATTTTGTCTCTATCGGAGGAGGTTAGACTAAAGGCATTCAGAGCAGCTGAACTGGATCAGTGCTCAAGAATCGACAAATGTGCAGCCACGGCATCCAACGGAGAACTTAAGCAGCGGAGCGTAGCATTATGGAAATGAGATCGAATTGGGGAAGGTGTAAGAGTGAATTAGAAAAGAAACACCTTGCTTTTGGTGTTGTGGGAACCTGCAACACAGTGGCCTTTCACTCATGCCTCGAGGCTGCATGTTGCCTTGATTGCCTTGTCATAAAAATTAAGAGCACTCTTGATCTAACCTGAAAGGAAAACATGTGCTTGTACTTGGATATGCCTTCGCAAAAACAATACAAAAAGCCTTTGTTCTTCATTACCTCTGAGTGATTGCACTTACACAGGCGGGCATTAACCTGTTGTACAAATGTCGCGGTGTTGCACCCTTAACCGAGAAATAAAAAGTCCTCGTTGGTAAGGTAACTACAGTCCGTGAAAAAAAAAAAAAAAAAAATCAATGTGAAAAGCACTTAAAAGGCTGTCCTATTGATTTTTCATAGACTTGGATCAGTCAATCTATCAATGCATGCAGAATGGAGGAGTTGGGGGAAGGGGGGGTGTTATGAGCTGGTAACAAACTTCTGATAAAAGAAAATGAGCAAGTCGTCATCTGCCTCCTCTTCCTCCTCTTCTTCGTATGTGCCCTTCACTTCAAGGGCTCAGAGTTAAGAAAATGGAAGCTGCCAACGCCTTCAGACATAAAGCATGGAGATGTAACCCCGCAGCATCAAACGGTTTACCCAGGAGAGGAAGGCTCCCGCTTAAACATCACAGAAAGACAGGCGCTCATCGTCTCACACACACCAGTGCGCTCTTATCTGTGCTCCGTGTGATCTGGGGGGTCAATAAGAAACGCCACTCACGCCTGCAGCAGTCCCCTCAGGCTCGGGCCCTTCGAAGGTGGCCTCTACATAAGTCTGAGTTTCTGCAGGAATAATTACCCATCTCCTGAATGCACGGGAGTATAAATATGCATTATGCAAAAAAGTTGTTCTCTTATCCAGCCACAGAAGGTCACAAGCCAGTGTACACTTGCATGCCAGTACCAAGCCTGAAAAAATGGAAAAGGGTTGTGGCAGAAAGGGCATACTGTGGAAACCATGCCAAACCAGAATGCAAAAATGAAGGAAAACACAAAAGTACAGAACATCATGTAAAAAGTTGTAGTACAGTCAGGTACAACTTTTTGTAGTACCTAGCAAAGAATCACAAAGGAGGAAACCCAGTGTTTGGTAATGTCTCTAAGTTAAAGATAGTCATTGCCTGCAAAGGATTCTCAACAAAGTATTAGAAATAAACATTTTATTCAAGGTAATGTTAATTTGTCCAATTACTTTTGAAATACATGAAAGAGTTTAAATGTATTTTTAATGTTTCGATTAACAGCTAAAATAGCAAAACTTGTCAGAGTCCAAATATTTATAGAGCTTATTAGAGCTGATCAAAATGAAAGCCATCAGCCGTTCCTAAGTTTTGAAGTGTAGTGTATAAGAACAAAATCATGTCTAAAAAATCCAGTTCTTGTTCTTGCCACACCTTTGCTAGATTCTAAGTCACTAAATCTGACTTGTCCTGCTCAGGGCCATGTATCTGCAGCCAAACCACCATCATTCATTCAATGGTGTAGCAGTATAGCAGTTATGGACATGCTTTAGATTTAATAACAAATAAATTGTATATGTTTGTAAATAAATGTGTGGATATTCACAGTTGGGGCATCCAGTCACTGAACTGGAATCTAAAGAGCCTGCCCTTTGCAAAGACAGAATGTGGTGAGTCAGGATACCTTCAACAGTCCAGAGAGGACAAAGTGAGCACTGTTGGTGGGGAAGCACCCTTCTGTTTTTATGTGAACACACAAAGCTATAGTTAATGAAGCGTACCAGCATTTATAAAGTAGACTGATTTTGTTACACATTTTTCTGAAGTGAAATCACTGTTCCACTCTTTAGGAAAAACAGCATGTTCCTAGAGGGCTACTGTAGCTGTGCATATGCTCTAAAACTGAAGAATATAAGTGTAATTACAACCACCACAACAGAGTTAGAGTTTAAGACTTTGAGACTTTATTTTATACAGTCAGCACATTTACTACCTGCGTCTTCAGACATAAAGAATGAAGATGTAACTTGCAGCCTCAAACAGAACACCCAGGAGAGGTAGACTCCCACTTAAACATCCTTGCACATGAAACACCATAAGTGTGTCTGAGGGTCACTATAAGAAACGCCGCTCACGCCTGCAGCAGTCCCCTCAGGCTCGCCCTCTCAGATGGTGGCCTGTAGTAGAGCCGGGGGTTTCTGCAGGGCTTGTGGATTATTCATTTAGTGCAGTGTAACTTAGCAGCCACACACTGTTCTTTCCCACATAACCTCAACTCAGTCCCCTGGTGCCAGAACAGCGGCTGTCAGCCTCCATCAGCCTAGTTTTGGAGAGTCTAAGTAAATGGGTTGCACTTCCATTCCCATTTCCACTCAGCATTCATCAGTTTAATTCTTTTACTCTGGCTGTCTTTCACTCACCCCCCGCCTGTGCCCGCCTTCCTATGGTTCCAACTATTAATGCAGCCACATTCAGAGCTTGCATTTTATCCCTCATGCTGATATTAAAATCATTCATGCCGTCCTATTTCCCAGGCATAAACTGTGCAGAACCTGACAGATCCAGGCTGCATATTAATATGTTGCAAAGGACCACATATTCCCATGTATAGTGCACTGAAGACAAAAAAATAATTATGTACAGAAAGTAACTAACAGCTCTGGTTGCTATGTTTACTGTACAAAATACTACTTAATTTTAACAGATAGGAAATGTACCTTGTATGTACTCGTACTGTATGAGGACAGGATGAGTCTAGAGTCACTGGTTACAAAGCTGAGTTCCTGTTTACTTTTTAATGTGACGTGTTGTAATGCAGCGTTTCCCAACCAGGGGTATGGGGACGCCTAGGGGTATGCGAGCAAATAGCAGGGGGTATGTAGAGTTATATGATCATTTATAGTACCTTTAGGCTTAAGACTAAAGAGAAAAGAAAAAAAATATCTAAAACCAGAGCTAAACCAGAAGGTCAGGAACAAACCTAGTCTAAAGCAGGTCAGTCTAGCCAGGACTAAACTAAAACTAAACCAGGACTAAACCATGCCTAAAACCAGAAGAAAACTAAGACAAAATCAGGACTAAGCCAGTTCAAAACCAGGACTAAATCAGCAACTACCCAGGTTTAAACCAGAACTAAATGAGGTCTACACCAGGACTTAATTAAGGTTATACCAGGACTAAAGCATACCTAAAAGCAGGACTAAACTTAGACTAAACCAGGACTAAGCCAGGTCCAAACCATGACTAAGCTGGATCCAAACCAGAACAAAATCAGGTCCTAGGGGTACACGAAACCAAAAAGTTTGGGAACCACTGTTGTAATGGACCTGAAGGACGCCTATGAACACTGAGATGTAAATAAATAAAATACATAAGACTATAGGGACATTGTTTTGCAGAGTTTAGCACTGTGTTATCACCCCATCATTACTAAACAGAGGATTATCAAGACAAGCTTCATTAAAGGGGAGTTATCTGATGTACACTGTTGTCAAGTTAGCTAATGCAAGCTGTGAGTCTGGTGCCAGCTTAAGAGGCACGTACTGGCGTGTTTGCCAATTTGGATTGCGAAAGTGAGCAAGAACCGCATGATGTCCATAAACTGTCCACTGTACGCTGCATTGCATAATTCAGCACATGTACCTGTTTTAAGGCATGTTTAATAATGTGCCAGTGAGAGGGCTGAGTGTCCAGAGGGACAGCTGCTTTTTGTTTGTTGACTAGAACTCAAGTAAATACTGCACTAGGTATGTCCCAATAAGATGTATAAGATCGGTATCAGGGCTGGTGTAGGCATTTTTTTCACATGATGGACTTGGATCAGACTGAACATGTGACCAAGCGGATCTTTTGGTTCCGTCTTACCGGTAGCCGTAAATCAAAAAAACCTTAACAAGACCAACCATGTTTGTGGCATGGCATACTTTTAACTGGAAAACAAAAGCAGTCCTACAGCAATTTTTAAGTTGTGCAGTGCGGCTATTTCGTCAGGAGGGTGTTGCAGAAAAAAACCTTCAAATACATTGAGTATGCTCAGACTAAGGCTGCCCCAAAACAACTAGCGATGGTCAATGCGTTCAAAAGAAGAGAAAAGATTCCTGGAGACAGCATCAAGGCTAAGAAGATTACAACAAGGGTTTTTGAGTTTCTCACGCTGGATAAGCAGCCCATTGCTGTAGTGGTGAATACAGGGTTTTGCAATCTAGAGCCAAAATATGAACTGCCCTAACAACAATATGAATGAAGTTTATTCTTTATTACGCAGTGCATATGTGATCTAAAAAAATACAGGAAAGATAAGCATCTACTAATCACAAAGAGATGACGTTTGGGGTTTTTACAAGTATGCAATAACAAATAAAAGGATTGGATCAACCAAAACAAATTATTAAATAATTTACCCTTTTGGCTAACTCTGACATTACAGAAATGTTAATTGTTATGCATTGTCCCTGAAATAAATAATTAAATACATGAATAAATAATCAGGATCAGATCAAGCTAAAATAAACTTGATCAGGACATCCCTAGTAAATAGATTACAATCTGTAATAAATTTCAATAATGAATAAATCAGTTAAATTTATTACATGAATTTATTATGTAAAGTGCTTTTTGGTTACAGTATAAAGTATTCACATCTTTACATTAAGCTTCTCCCTTCCAGGGTCACCACAGAAAATCATCATTTATTTGCCATAGGGTTAATGCCAGATGCCCTTCCCTCTCAATTTATATTGGGACTGGCTCAAAGAATGCACTGGCTTGTGACCGGTGTAGCTGGATTTTCAAAGGTATTCAAATGTTTACTTAGAATTTCCCTCTAACCATCACAGATTCTTTACAGTATGGTATATACTGAGATTATATATTTTTCTGCTGTGCTTCTCTGAGTGGCAGTGTTTTTATTTTACCTTGCCACGCTGGCGCCGGTTTGGAAATGTCTGATTTTCTATGCACAGCGGTGGGCGGGGAAGTGCACTAGGTGAGTGTCACAATCCGCCAGCACACTGCAATTTCAGTGTCAAGACTGTGCTGTTGGCTCCGGCTGTCTGCGCGGAGAAAGGCCACCACTGACTGAATGGATCTGTAATCTTTTCTACTCTTTAGCACAAAAAAACTCCCCGCTAACATTACAAACATTAGAGCAGGAGGGTATAAAGACTCAAGAGTCAGAAAATGCATAGACTAGAATTAGTCAATGAGGTAATTGAGAAAAGTTGTCAGTCAGCTGTCAGACTGGAGAAGCAGACAGGAACAACAATGTATAGTTTTTTCAGTTCTGTATGGTTGGGCTTATAAGCAATTATACTGCTTTTGAAAAACATAATTATTTTACATAGACTAGTTGCCATTAGTAACAAACCCAGCCCTTACTGTTCTTTAGTGACAGTCTTAATAATATTAGCAGTTTTTCCAGCAATGAAGACCCTTAATGTAGTACTTTTTGTACATGCACATTTGATTTAAAGACTTTAAAATCAGATTTTTTATTATTAACCGCAATAAACTGTGCAATTCCAGGGTCTATGCTCCTGTCTTTTTATTAACTACCTACTGTAGAAGAAATAGTTACGACATAGGTTAGATAATTGGATCAGGTTCCATTCACTGGAAATTTAATAAAATAAAAATGAATATTTAAAAAGGTGCTATGAGAGGTATATTTTTTATATTTCATAAAAATTACCCACATGTGTCCCAAGATATGAGGTGTTTAAATCAGATATTAGTTTTACTGATAACAATGGTACAGATAATTTATTCACATCTAAAAATGTAACTGAACTTAAAGTCCAAGTTGTTTATGTTTACATTTTTTGTTTTGGTTCTAAAACCCTGCACTGCTGATTGTCCAATCAGAAAACCGGAAAGACTGGCAACCCACAGACAATTATTACAATACACCCACAATAATTAGTCTGTCTTGGGTTAAACAAAGAATACAAAACAGACTGTATAAATGAACAGTAAACTTATGAATATGAAGGGTTAAAACAGCAAAGGTAATATGTGTGGAATATTCCAACAATTTAATGGCTTGTATATCACAATTTTCTTAAGTTCACAATTTAGATTCTATCATGGCTGTAGTGTATGACCTTTGACCTTTCAAGAGACTAGGAATGTTCTCCTATAAAACAATGTTAAAAAAAAAAATCTTCACCAACTTTACCTATTTATACTCTTGTCCCACGTAAGACCCAAAAGAAAAACATATAAAAATGCCAAAGACTAGATAGACCTCTCCTTGCTGTGCCAAGATGTACCAAGGTCTGGAGGTCTGGTTTTTGTGCTAAACAGAAGAAGTTTGTGATTTGTGGGACACGCACCACTCACTTTTTAATTCACGATAGCTCAAGTCCGTAAGTCATAATAGTGTAGTTAGAGATGTTTTCACCCTGTTTTGTTCTGCTTTAGATAATGTCAGGATTAGTTTGATATTTAGTGACAGTTTGAGAGTTGAGAAGAGATTGTCGAGAAAAAATGAACAACTTTCAGGTCGTGGTGCACAGTGAGAAACACATCATCATTAATGAGCAAATAAACAACACGTTCTCAGTATCGTGTAGTGGTTTTATGTGTTTCTTCTTTCAACTGTGCACATAATATCCAAAGAAGTTAAAAAGTAGATGGGATAGCAAGAGCGACTGCTGTGAGTTAGGTGCACTGCTCAGATCTCTGCCCCCACTTGAATGTGATGGGTTAAATCTGTATCTGTAATCCCAGTAAGAGCAGGACACAGAACGACCAACAGGATGAGAAAATGGAAAAAAAGTAGACTGCCTGCATCTGTGTCTGATGACTAAACAGAATTGGTAAGTTAAGATATTTAATATCTTAATGCAGCCATTCCCAAAGTCAAGACTGTCATGGCTCCACTGCAGTACCTTCATGGACCCCCAGAGGGCCCCCCTGCATTACCTTCGTGGACCCCCCAGAGGGCCCCGGACCCCATTTTGGGAACCACTGTCCAAATGACTTTCTTCACGCAGTAAGGATGTTGTACCAAGCAACTAGGATTTGGCTTTTGAATCCACTGTAATTTCATTGTCAAGACTGCGCCGTTGGCTCTGTAATCTTTTCTAGTAGCACAAAATGACACAAAAGTTATCCACATTGGCTATAAATAAGAAGAGGGTCAGAAAATGCATTGCAGCAACGGAAATGTCATTATTCATGTCAGGAAGTAATTTAAACAAACAATTCCTTCTTTTCAAATAGGTCCAACCGTACTGTGTCTTATTTAATACAGAGAATAGAGGGCAGTTATTACACAGGATTAGAGCCAATGCGGGGGGATTATTTAGTACCTCAGACAATGGTGATGTAATCGTGGCCTGTGACATGTGGATCTGGAACACATTTACTGTCTGTAGTACTCAGAAAATCAATGCACTGTCTACACAAACAACTGTAAAACAGAGCATGGAAAGTAATCTATTTCATGCTCTACCTAATACCGAACAGTGAGATAAGACAAGATAAGACCAGGTAGAAGATAAAGGGGGAGCTCACTTGTCACAGCAGGATTCAGGATTCATTGCAGTCTTGAATCTAGCTGTCGGCAAGACAAGACTTCCTAAAGAGTTCCATTTTCATTTTGGCTCAGTTTGGTGAAATTGGCTTCCCATTTGCCAAAGGTCAGCTCTGCCAAAGGAATATTGCCATAATATAGCAAGTTTTTTTTCCATTAGTTTTATCTATTAAAAATCTTTTTGCTGTCCTGTCTTGGAACCAGTGGATAGAATGGATCATGCTGAACAGACAAAACATCAATCAGCATGCCCAACAGTCTACAGGAAATACACTATAAAGCCATTAAGATTCTTGGGTCTATGCATCTGTGAGTTCTATTGAAAATCAATTGTGACCACTACTGGATAGGATTTAATGACCTAGAGTTTCTTCTTTCCTTTCAGTGGCTTGCACATTTAATTTGACATATACGATTTATATGCCAGATGTTCCTCCTCCAGCAAGCCCCTTCCATTTATTCAGGCATTGGACCGGCACAAGGAGTACAGTGGCTTGCAACACCTTGGAGGCTGGAGTATCATTCTGCCAGCTGGGATGCCTCAGACTATGCCATGAGCTTAAAAAATAAGCACTTCCATAGAATTTAGGTGAACATGTGGCCTCTTGTCCCAACTTGTCTTGGGGTGGCAGTAACTCAGTAGGTAGAGCCGTTTGCTGACTAACTGGATGGTTGGCGGATCGATCCTTGCTACAACCATTGCATATACTGCTGATGTGTCATTGGGCAAGACACTACACCCACCTTGCCTGTATGAATGTGTTAGTAGGATTGTGTGTTTGGTAGTGGTTGGACACACTGTAGGCACAAAATGGCAGCCACGTCTCTGTCAGTTACGTGGGACTGAAAAGTGAATGAATAATGCACCTAATTATTAATACGTGGATTTCTTATAGACACACCAATATTTTTGTATCGTACCTTGACATGTTTTGGCTGCTTTTTTTTTTTTTTTAACGGTCTTCCTCAGAAGTGTCAAATGATGTTAATTCTGCTTTAAAAGGGCTTTATAAGCGTAGGACATTAAAAAAAAAATATATTGTTATGTTTTTTGATCACTTGATACATTTTGGTATATACATATATCAATAATTGTTTAAAGAGTCACTGGCACTGACAGACATTGAATTTGGACTTTCCTCTCTCTCTGTCCACTTGTCTCAAACAGAGGGAAACTAAAGTGATGTGACTCTGGTCAGTGCCAGAATCGCAAGAGATATTTAAAAAGGTGAAACTACTACTACTACGAGACTAAAAGAAAGTAAAATGCAATGAAATGGTTATCCCTCAAAGACAGTGAACATATTCAGTCTACTACAGTCAGTCCGGTTATTTGAGGCTGGACTCTCATATTGACTTTTGCATTGCATCACTACAGAGAAAGATGCAGTCGGAGCAGAGCAGCGTTGTTCTCGTTATAGGCGCATCTTATGCTCACACAAAATTCTCATTTACATATCAGATTTGCGGCAGCATTTGCTTGCACGTCCACAAATAGCAGACGCAATTGAGCACCTGTCTTAGTAAATATGGCCCTTTGAGTGTCTAGGAAAGCAGAATATGAAACCGATGCATTATTATTATTGTCTTGGCAATTTTGTCAACCATTTTTTCTTTGCCCCATTCTACAGACTGTCCAGTTCCATTCCCAGAGAAGATTTTTGTTTACCCGTCTTCAAGCCTGACTGGCTTTGATGCCACCTGCTCTGCACACAATTGCAAAGAACAGCACACTGGCAGCACAGACCGATAATACTGATACACCTTCAGAAGGTTATACTTTCTTTTGGTTCTGCAGTCTCTCGACCTTCTTGGATCACTTGGGATTTCAGGTTTCTTGCTAGAGTTGCCTTTTTGCACAAACAACACAGCAACCATTACGATGCATTTCCTTTGATGCCGTCTTCACTCGGGCTGCGTCCAACGGCTCTATTTTCATCCATCAACAAGGAAGGCACAAAACATGACTTGCCTTTTTAGTTATCAGGTGAAGATTTCAACAGAAATAGCAGGAAACATAGAGAGTGCTCCTGCCACTAGCTGCCAGCCAACACAGCATCATACTACAACCGCTACAAGATGAAAAACTAGTACAACATGAAAAGATGCAAGAGCTAAATCCCACCAAAACCACCATTCCCTTTGGTAAAACAACAGACTTTAGATCTGAGCCCACGAGATACAGGGTTTACTGTTCTCATCATGTGAACCCAATAAGAAGAAATGGAGCATCAGCAAAATAACACATCTTCTATTCAAGAAAAAAGACACGAGATGCTTTGGATTCATGAATGGCAATCCCCTCTCTGTTGTTCTTTATGCGTCTGGTGCCCTTGAGACATCCCAACGGGAGAAACTTAAAAACAGAAGGGCCATTCCAAGCAGGCTTTGTTCACATTCACGAAGCTTTATGTGCACTTCTCCTTTAACATATGTGAGAAATGTGAGGCGTTAAAAAGTCGGAGAGAGAGAGAGTTGGGAACAGAACAGGGAGCCGGAGGATTCTTCTGTGAGTGCCTGAAATAACCTCGCGGAGAAGAAGCTGTGTTCGTGTCTGGAGAGGCGTCAGAGTAAAACTGGGGACCGCTGTGACTCATAGCAGTATATATGAGAAACAGCACTCGAAGCAATTCTTAAAGGCATAGGCCAGAATTAGTCAATGGGGTTCTATGGGGGTAA
Source organism: Bostrychus sinensis (assembly GCA_020698575.1). Lineage (NCBI taxonomy): Eukaryota > Metazoa > Chordata > Actinopteri > Gobiiformes > Eleotridae > Bostrychus > Bostrychus sinensis. The sequence continues at coordinate 27,015,234 of CM036251.1, read as the reverse complement.
TTATGAAGTGTTACGGTATTGAGTTTTCTGCAGGCAGTTTAGAGAAGCAGACAGGATGACAAAAACTGTTTATTTCTTATGTAGGGCTGATAATGGGATGGATGGGGGCTCCCTACACCATCCAAAGACATGCATGTGAATTGGTAAATGAGAGTAAATGTCTGTCTGAGTGTTTCTATGCCTTTCATGCACATAACTGGAAAGACACTTTAATTCCATTTATGCAACTTTGGGGCTGTTTAGATGACAGCGTGTTTTGCCTAATCCCCAAAGGTTTGATTGCGTTTTGGCCTTTAGTTTACACAAGGACGGGGTTTTCATTTTGTAAATTGAAAACACTCAAGGAGGAATTTTGGTTTCAAAGTGGGAAGCTGCTCCCTTCTGCACTCGTGTAAACTGTAGAGACAGTGTACTCACTGAAAACCATGAGGTAACAACCCCAATCTGAACAGTGATTGGCTGTATGCTGGCCTCATGTCAGCTGACTTGCAATTGCAACTATGAGGCTTTTATGCCTTATACATTCGTATTTAGTCAAGTAACTGTTAGTGCTATATGTACAAGTACTTTTTTTACTTACTACTGACTTTTTCAGAAGGGCTCCAGAAAACCACAAGATCCTAAAGTTGTTGGGCAGTTGCAGACTGGAACTATGATTTCCTCTGGTGTTTATTCACTGTGTGGTGTAGAGCATTCATGGGGCCAGTATTTTTGTGTAAATGGCCCCTTTGTCCTCAGAGAATTCTCCTCAAAGTAAGGTGGTAGTATTTTTAAGTTCCCTGCTATAACAGTTAGTTATTATCTTGTACAGGCAACATTTGTATATATGTTCTAAACACATTTATTGTATGGTGTGTAGATGAAAGGGTTAATCTATTGATCTATTTATTCAAAGGCAGTGTTTTTGCTCATAACAGCTCCATTAAAAGCATATCATTCACCTTCTTTGTTTAATTCTGTTAGGGATTGCAGTTGGCTGGAGTCTATACCAGCAACTATGGGCTTTAGGTGGGATACACTGCCTAGACAATGCCCATTTTCTTGCAGGGCTGACACTTGTAAAATGTACAAATATTTGTTTATACAGACCACTGTTGGCTGACAAATGTCAATCACATACTTATATTATGCACTTGTATGTGACAGTCTGAAATCTTCAACACACTGTACCATTGAGAAAAAATCTTGTGACTTTAAAGCTGTAACTGAAAGTCAGCATTTTATACATGTTTGGCTAATTTATTGTCTTCAGTAGATGTCTTCACATTGCCAGTAAATTTGTTGTGCTCCGATCGATCGACTGCGATCGGTGATCAGCCGATCATGGCTAAAAATAGAGTGATCGGTGATCGGTAAAATGGGCTGATCAGAAGGGCCGATCAAATTACAACAAACACGCAAGGCTCTCACATTTACTGTCCTGCAACTCCGGTTTGATTAAACAGCAGTAGCGTTATTCTAGCAGTGTTTTTAAGTTAAGCCCTGGTCATAACTAACATAAACCTTCCCTGGAGCTGCTGCTTTATGTCCCCGCTGTGTCCCCACCTGCTCCTGGAGCGCAAGGGACAGAACTGAGGCGCAGCAGTGCGTGTATTTGCAAACGCCAAAGCAAATAGAGCTAGAGCTAAACCGCTAACATTTACGTTAAAAGCATTAAGAAAGTTCAGAGTCTGCCTGTGTCTTGTTACACGGAGAAAACTGTGTTTTGTGGCTTAAACTGCACCAAGTGGCTGCTAATGGAAAGAGAAAGTAAAAAGGCAGCCCATGTGTCCGTGTGTCTGAGAGGAGCACCTTTCATCGTTGTCTTCTCTGCTCTCTTGTGCACATTTTCTTCATTCAGACGTTGTCAAAACTGGCAGCAGGAGCTGTCTGCTCTTTAGTCCACTGTGTTTCAACCTGGTTTGGCTGTGCGTTACAGCGGACGCAGGTTCAGCACCCGCGGACTCGCACTAAAGGCACCAATTACAACTGATTTTTACATCAGCGGATGTACAAAGCCACACAGACACTGGGCACACATTAAAGACCAATAATGCAACAAAACCTCTTCTAAAACAAAAATAAGTAGAATTTTGTTGTACTTTTACATTTACAAAGGCTACAGTATTTTTCAAGTGGAACAAATAATAGCCTGCATACATTACATTACTACATTGAAAACCACGTGATCAGTATCGGCCATGATCGGTATCGGATAATCACAGCAAAGGCTGATCGGTGATCGGCCTCAAAAATCCTGATCGGAGCACCCTTGTGTATATATATATATATATATATATATATATATATATATATATATATATATATATATATATATATATATATACACACACATATATATATATACACATATATATACATACACATATATATACATATATATACATATATATGTATATACATATGTATATGTTTTTTTATTTATTTTTTTATTCATAGCCAATGCCAATATTAAAAATCCCAAGCCGCAGAGTACTGGGGATTTTATGGGACAGATTTTTCCATTGTTTACCAAAATTATATGGTAAAGGACTATTACTCTCTGTAACATGTACTGTGCATCCAAGGCTTTTCACTCATCGCATTAGCAGCTATACATAGCACAGGGTCATTATAGTACGTGTAGTATGTGTTATTATCTGAAGGCCCTTTTGAACAAAATAACTTCTATTAACCTAATACAGCATGGCTGAAACTTGCTTTGTGTAGTAAAGAAAGAGATATTGTATTGAAGGTCTAGTTAAAAGGAATTCAAGGGTAGACCCAATAATATATATACATTTAATTCAGCAGCAAAGAAGTAAACAATCCTCCTATTTTCCATATAGGGTTGTGTGCATTGTGTGGCAGCACAGAAAATATGAGAGAACAGAGCACTTATTATAAAGGACTCTTGTGCAAGGTCCCATGATAGCCTTCATAACAATGATAAATGGCTGTGGCGCTCGGCTAAGCTACATCAGATGACTAGCACCTTTAGGACTTTTTCCTATTATTCGCTTAGGACAGAAATCCTTTACTGCCAAGCACAACTGGGAATTCACTTCCGGGAACTATTATAAGTGGTTAACCTAATTGTATTTTCTGGTCTAATGAATCCAGAGTGTAATTCTGAAGACTGGACTGAAAGAGACAGGTTTACTACGCCGCTTCTTTCGTGTTACAAAAGATAGACAACCGTATGGCTTTAACACAGTGCTGCTGGCATTTATGGAAGAGTAAACGGAGTGACTTTAGCACAGTCCTTTGTGTTAAAGTGTCCTGTTTATGTCCTGCAATTCATATACGATGAAATGCGGGTGAGGTAAACAGCATTTAAACGGTATAGCTCTGAATAACAGCATTTATGTGAAAGTAAAATACAGTTCACAGAACAGTGAGTAGAATTTATGATGTTGCTTTTTCACTAAGACTTCCTTTGTCCACTTAACCTTGAGGAAAAGGCTACAGTAAGTTCATTAGTCGCAGCAACTCTGGCTATGGGGAAAATTAATTATTACAAATGTGGCTTCATTATATGCAGTACTGTTCAAAAGTCTTAGGTTTTAAAGAAACGTTATGCACAAAGAAAGGAGTATAAATGAATAAAAATGGACTAAATTATATTAAAACAAATCAAAGCGATAACAGCACTAAGACAGCGTTGACCTCTGCCAAGGCACTAGTTTTATCTCGCAATGGTAAAAATATAATGCCAAGAACTAGACTCAAACTCGAGGATCTTCTAGTTCACGGGTAAATGCTCTTGCCATTGAGCCACAAAACCCTCATATCTTACAATGCTGGTCTTTCAGTGAGTGAAGTTAGTATCTTCAGTCCGTATACTGTATCTCAAAATGGTACAGCATCCATTAAAACTGGATCTAAACAACCATCCTGGATCTAAACAGTGATCTAGATTCACACCAAATTTATTAATCTGGTCTTTGGCCAATGACCTTTCCTTAAATTTTCATTATAAAAATAAAATACTGCATTTATTAAAGCACTTTTAGTTAAGTAGCTAATTTTTTCACACCACACTAAATCTTTTGCACAGTACTGTAGCTATATCTCCCCCCATGTTTCCATTTTATTTTTTCAGCATTAGACAAATTATGCCACAGTAAAAGAGATCCTACCTTGAATATTTATATGTTCAGGTAAAGCTTAGTGAAGTGGGTCTGGAACCTTCAGCCATCATCCACAAGCATTGACCTTTCTTTGTGCAATAATTTGTTTAATAGTTTATAAGAATGAATTGTATATTCTTTTTCATATTGCCATGGTCCATTGATTTGTCGGTTGGTCAGGGCACTCAAAAAGTGGACAGATTTATGGATTTGGATGACATTTTTAGCAAAGAGCAGTAATGGACCAAGATAGGTATATAGATGTAAAGTCATTGTGTCAGAGCAGTTAACCTTGAAGAAGATCCAGTCTCTTAAGACTATATCTTGCAAGACAGGTCAAATGTGATGCCCAGTGGTTTGATTGCATAAATATTTTTTATACTGCTATGGTTGAGAGACAGACTATTTCCATATGCAGTATTTTGTTGGTTGGTCTGATAGCAAAATACCTCAAAAAACAGCGGGATTATAATGACATTTTCAGAAAAGCTTAGTAATAGGCAAGGGGATAAATAATAATGGCTTTGTGGCTTAATGCATATAGCAGTTAGCCCTGAAATAGTAGATCAAGTCAACTGCTATATGTTGCAAGATAGGTCCAATGTCTAAATAAATATTTAATTTATTATTGTGTTTTTTTTCTTCACTCTTAGTCCACTTAACCTTGAGAAAAAGGCTGCAGTAAGTTCTTTAGTCACAGCAGTTCTGGCAACAGGGAAAATAATAATTACAAATGTGACGCAGAGTGGCTTGATTGTTTATTTTTTCATATTGGTGCGCTTCAGGGGCAATTTATTAGGTTACTTCTGGGGGGGCAGTGACTCAGGAGGTGTAGAACAGGGTGTCCACTAACCGGAAGGTTGGCAGTTCAATTTGTACTTCCCAAGTTCATACTGCTGTTGTGTCCTTTGGCAAGACTAGTGTTTGAATTAAGGAAGTTACATTTTGGTCAGATTTAAATGACATTTTCAGGATAGATCAGTGATGGGCCAGGATACATACAGTAAATATAAAGGCTTTGTGGCTAAATGGACAAAGAATTTATCCCTGAACTAAAAAAGTGCATCCAGGTCTAGGCACTAATGTTGTAGTCGAGACCATAACAATCAAAACTAAGACTTGTCCAAGACCACAGTGGACTGAGACCAAGACAAGGTTGAGACTTTCAGACTTTTAAAGGCTGAGTCGAGACTTAGACCAAGTCAAACCGAGACCAGGTCCAGACCAAACCAAAAAAAAAAGTGGCCTCGAGACAGGTGTCTAAACCAAGACTTGCCTTGGGCGTTACAACTATAGGCACTACAGTAAAACATACCAGATCTCTGCTTACTGAGTATGTAAAAACAGTAGTACAGTACATTTAGTCAAATTTATGATGTTATTTTCGACTAAAGTCTTGGTTTGTCCACTTAACCTTGAGAAACAGTCCACAGTATTAGTTCATTAGTGGCAGCAGCTCTGGCTACGGCGGAAAATTAATTATCACAAATGCGCCCTGACAATGCGCCGCACAATGGCTCGAGTCAGACTGAGAGCTAAATAATTAATCGCCGGCAGTTGTAGTAGTCATCAATCTGAATTATTTTTGGCGTTTTTTTCCCCCTCAAGGTTCAGAGAAATGTAGCCCCTTCAAATTGGTAATAAAAAACAATGTTGTGGCGCTGGTAAACGACGCCAAAATGTTACGATTAATTATGCTGTATCACAAGTTTCCCAATCAGTTTTACGGCGTGGCATCTGAGGCGGAATGGCCCCACTGTTTTCATTGCGCTTGTAATGCAGCACAGATGGAGCGCAGATGCATGCTGCAGGGAGCTTTACAATAGCTACCACAGTAAACAAAAGTAGGCATAAATAATGTAGTCATCTTTCCATTACTGCATAATGGAGACGACAAATTTATAGCGCTCGCCATTCCTTTCTGCCTCTAAATGAGAAAGCATTTAAGCGGCAAGTAGATTGTTCCACTCACTGCTTCCATCCTGCAGTGACTAAATTCAACATGGCCATAAAAATGTAACTAAATACTTTTAATCAAGTACAAGAACATGCACTTTCTGAGTACTTTCAAAAATAGTTTTTATCTTAAGGAAAACCTGAGATTGAGATTGGAAAATGTACTTTTATTGAAGTTAATGTCTAAACTATAATTGAGTAAAAAGTATTTTCTGTACCTCAGTTAGGTGCGTAGTAATAGTGGTAGTAGCAGTAAATGTAATAGCAGTAGTGGCGGCAGCAGTAGTGGAGGTGGTAGAAATAGGAGAAATAGGAGTAGTAGTGGTAGAATAAGTGGTAATAAGTGGTAGAATCATTATTAGTAGTAGTGCCAGTTGAAGTAATAGTAATAATCATAATTATAGAGGTAGTGATAGTTTACTAGTAGTTGCAGTAGTAGTATTAGCAGTAGTTGTAATAGCAGTTGTGTCAGCAGCAGTAGTGGTGGTGGTGGTGGTAGTAGTAGTGTAGTAGTAGTAGTAGAAACATTATTAGCAGTAGTACTGGTTGTAGTAGCGGTAAATATTTCCTGCTTAAGTAAACATTTTGCTAGTTACATTTTTACTTTAATGGTACATTGAGTACTAGTAGTAACAGTTGTAACAGTGGTAGTAATGACACTAGAATAAATGTAGTAGCAGTAGTAGTAAATGCAATAGTAGTTGTTGTAATGGCTAAGGCAGTAGTAGAAGTAGTAGTAGCAGTTGTAGTTTTAGTTGTAGAAGCAGTAATAAATAGTAAGGGCTCTAGTAGCAGTACATACATTTTATGCAAGTCAATTTTTTGCGCAATATATTTTTTATTTTATTTTATTTTTTATGGTAAAGTGGATAGTAGTAGTAGTCATGACAGTAGGGGTAGTAGTGACAGCACAGTAGTAGTAACTGTAATAGTGGCAGAAGCAGCAGTAGTAATGGTAGTAGCAGTAAGACTAATAGTAAACTTAACGCTCATTACTTTTTTAGTAACAATGTTATTGAATACCTTTACCTCTAGTTGCGCAATAATATTTAGAGGTAGCAGTACTTCCTTTGTTTGTTTTTCTGCATGTGCATACAACCAAATTTAGCAGATAGACTACAGGCTGCTTGCTGCAGGCCAGGGCTGTACTACACCTCAAGCTAATTCTTTATCAAAAGCCAAAGGGAACAATTTGAAAAGAAGCCAGTGGTGCGTTCAGGGTCAACTGCTCCATTTTTTCCACATCAGTTTGGTTTTAGAAAATTCCACATTGAATAGCCAGTGCATCGTTTATTTTTTAGCAAGAACTTCCCATGGGCTTTTGTACTGCCTACCATCTCTGGAAGGAGAATAGAGAAGTATTGTGCATTCATCTCAATGTACTGTGAACGATATTCTTTCCACATGGCAGACCCTCTCCCTGCATTATTCAGACCTGGATGATCCGACTCCATTATAAATATGAGAGGTCTCTAGGTGAAGGGTGCGTGATGGTGCCCAAAAGTCCATTTACATGTGCACTCTAATGCCTCTGCTTGCACCATTAGCTCCCAATTACAGCAAATGGTCATATTTTGATTAAAACCCATATGTTTAGACTTTAAAAGGGATATTCTGGGATTTGTAAAGTAAGGCTGCCTGGGCTACATCTGTTGTTAGACAGAGAAATGGAGAATAGGAGATAACCCCAAACAGCTGCTTATTTTAGTGATTAAAGGATGTATAAAGAATGTATTTCAAAGGCAGGAGTGTTGAAGTGTACTTGGAAAAGGCAGACCTCTGCAAAGGCATTAGCCCTTGCACATTTTACGACCTTTAAGAAACATTATCTGACAAAAGGAAAGCGTTTTATTAGGTATTCTACTAATGCCATAATGAAACAGTTGATAAACCAGCAGAAGGCAGCAGAGTGCAGAGCATTGTGGTTTTGAACACATGAATAATCAAAGAAAAAGAGCACTTCCTTATCCTTTTTGTACAATTCCATTTTACTACAAAATAAAACACAGCTGTGAGGAATCAGTGGAAACAGATCTGTGCACTGTTTTTTGGATAAATGACTGAGACCAGACTGGATGTAGAGGGCTTGTTGGTACGTGATTCCTTGAGTGGGTGGGAGCTTGCGGGAGAGGCTTATATACTGATGGCATGTCTTTTGCAAAAGTTCAAACACTCGGTCTTGCCACTTTTTGTAGACACATGAAACCAGGAAGTGCTCCTGCATGTTTCTAAAGCCCCTACACTGTCACCTGACACATTCTGATCATTTCAGCACTTAAATTGATATCACTACAAAGCAGTAAACTCATTCATCTGTTAGCATCATAGTCATGCTTAATGGTTATTTTATTCTCTGTCCAGTCCCCATTGTTGCTAGCAGGGGTGACAATTAGGTCTGTCGCAATGAGAGAATTTCCCCTGCAGTAATTATATGTGACTCAACACCGTGGTGTGCGGTATAAGCGGTATAGCATAAGCTAATAATAACACCTGAAAAAATGACATGACCAAACAAATTTTGATTACAAAAATAAACTGAAATATAGTTAAGCCTCTGCTCTAACAAAAACCCAAGTCAGGCACGAGAGACAATGTCCTTGCAGCGCATGTAACATGGTAACTTTAGAAAAACCCACATGTTCACCTTATGTGGTTTGAGAGATGAGCCAAGGAGGCTAGCAGTGCTCCTCGCAGCACTGACTCTACAGAGCGATTGTGTCACGCACGTGCCTGCAGGCGAGCCGAGAGGGCAAAGAAAAACCTCATGTAGTTATCTCATCACCAGGTGAGTGGATCGTCATTTGAGTCTACAGCTCCTCCTCTGAGTAACACGTAAGCCCCGTGTCTGCTTGGGAAGTGGTTAGCTTCACTGAGGAAGCGCAGCTCATGCAGAAGCCTTTTCCTTTCTCACCATTAACCCTCCGTTCTCCACTCCCAGTGTCTCTGTAAACATTAAATGCTTCATAGTTTACAATAAAATTAAAGTGTGCATCCCATTAGTATCTCACTAAAACGATAAGCTGCGGTTTCCGCGGTCGTTTGTGCCCCCAAGCGGTTGGATTGATAACAGCACGATATGACAGTAATACGGTCACCGCGACAGCCCTATTGACAAACACCTAATTCAAGTGTTCTCTGCAAAGTCAAAGTAACAGCTCCCCAAAATAAGACATTTTCCATACATATACAAATACTAGGGATAGGACGATTCACAAAATCCACAGTTCGGTTCACGTTTTTTCTCTCACGATTTTTGACTTATTTTGATTTTATATATTTGTTGATGTTGTAATGTTTTTTTCACATTTTGCTCATAATTTGAGTTAACAATTTTTATTTATTCTTTTGTAGGGTGGGTATATTATATTTAATTAAATAAATTAAGATCTTAAACCTCTGGACATTTAATTAGCTACTGCAAAAAAGATATAAAGAAATGTGTCTATTTTACAGTTTTATAGGAAAATCTGTTTATGTAAAGTGTGATAGAAATGAACAAGGCCAAAACACTTTTAACGAATAAAGTGCTGCTCCGTCTGCTCTGTCCCAGGCACCTCCCTCCTGCCTTTCTCTCAGACTCAGCTCTGTACCCTGCTCCTCTCTCATGTGTCTGGTCATCAAAACAAAGTTATGGAAAGTAAATATCTCTCTCTTTTGGATGTTTTTTGTGTAAAAGATCAAAGATCCTATCTGAAAATGTCCCCTGTTTGTGCTGATTGAGCCTTATGATGCATACATATTTAATTAGATGTATTATCTTCATATCAGTTTTTGGACATTTAATGTTGAATAACTTTGTAATTCTTGCACATATAAACATAAAACAAAGACTGGCATAAGGCTTAAAGTTTCTTCCGTCAGGATGGTACGGTTTATGCATGAATTTTTTATGGAACCGTTTGGTCCCATCCCTAACAAATACATATGCAAAGGTGTCCAAAATTCTTTCAAAAATCCTGAAAAAAACATAATATGACCCCTTTAATGTATACATTGGACATTTTCTTCTTGTCAGTGTGACAGCTACATGTTAATAAAGCAGTTTGCTTTCTCATAACAAGCAAAACAACGGTCAACTTTGAGTGACATTTTCAGGAAAGGGGTCAACCTATAGATAGAAGGGCTTTGTGGCTTAACGAATAGAACAGTTATCCCAGAAGCAGAAGATCAAGTCCAGGTCTGGGCACTATACCTTGTGAGATAGTGCCAATGCCTTGGCAGAGCTCTGTGATCTCACTGTTTACTTACTGCTAACCTAAATGTTTATCCAATTGCAATCAGAAGCACTTTAATTAATCTGTGTCCACTTGTTCCTCCCTCTGAATATCTGTCTGAAATTGCAGAGGCCAGATGAATTCCTGGTATAGAACAGTAGTCTGGGTAGTCTGGTGTTGGGAATGAGGGTGACCACATGTCCAATTTACTGGCATATCCTGTATTTAAGGCCCCAATTACAACCAAGTGTAAAACCAAGAAGCACAGTATACTTGCAATTAACTTGTTTAATTCACACAGTTGCCATGGCTTTGGCTAATCTAACCCACTGAAAAGTCAAAAGTCAGTGCTGCTCAACACCTATTTATTGCTAGCCTTTTTGACCATGAACAGCATAACCTGTCATCAAGCATGAAAGCAAGTTATTTTTCTAAAAAGGTCCAGCAACAGTACAACATCCATAGAAAATACAGGCTTAACTTGTTTTTAACCTTGGTGACTCATTTCAGTTAAATACATTGAAAGCCGACAAGCATTACATTGAGGCATTCTTACCTGATGCCTTTTATGTTAAACTTGGGCAATCAAAATGATATAGTCACACTGGCTTTAGTACTCTTTGGAGCAGTAGGAAGCACACAGCAATGGTACTCATTCACCTGTCAGCTGTGGAGTGCACTTCGGGACATGTAAACAAATCAACAATGTGTGACTTCATGGGGGAAAGGTAAATGCATTCAGTGTGGTGATGCACGCAGTTACAGATCTGTATAACCACAGGCAACTTTCACAAATCTGGAATTATTTATGACAAACCTCAAGTGTCTTTGCAACTGTTCACAACAACAACCAAGGCATTCAAAGTCCAAGGCATTCTGTACTGAAAAAGATATGTTTTGGATATCATTATTATAAATTCCACATGATTTTTGTGTACCAGTTTCATGAAGTTACAACCATTAAAAAAGTAGTTGTTTTGACTGGCCGAAACTTCAACTCTACTTCAACTAGTGTTAGCCTACAAGCTGTGCATGTTTACAATTACTGTCTGGCCTTTGGTGTAAGAACAGTAAGGCAAAAAACAGTTTCCAAAACAATGGATGTCCTGCTGTGAAACAGTACAGTGTAGAATATTCATGTGTTGAGGCCTGCCTTATTTTGATGGTGTATAAATTGGTTTCAGATCACTACTCTAAAATAGACAGCAGAAATTTGCCAGTTGTCTTATTTCAAGCTCCAATGACTGTGCCAGGACTGCCCTCTCTGTCCTGTTGCCAATTTCAGCAGGTTGGATTTTTTTATTCAAATTCCAGCAGGTTAGTAGCCTGACCAGACAAATTCTTTTTCTATTCTATGCAAAGAATTAGTCGTGTACCCCTTGGTTTAAGTTTGGTTTCATGATGCGAAATTAATAGAGGCGGAGTTGCCAATCAGAGAAGTGAAAGACTGGATGCAAGCAAAGCTCTGACTAGTATCAACAAGGCTTAAATAAAAGGCTTAGCAGAAAAAGTTAGTTTGTGAGAATGTGGTCGTTATGCAGGACATGAATAGGACAAAGAAATAATCCACACAGAGGACTGAACAATGCTGACTTTAGCCGAACCAACTGGTGACAAAAGAAAGCACTCAACGCCATTACACAGTGGTGAGTGAAGCTGTAAAATTTGCCAGGTGCCATTTTGGTTAAGCAAAATTCTGTGGCCTTGCTAATATTCTCTATCCAGGCACTGACCTTACCTGTGCAGATGGTTAACTGCCTACCAAACCGTGTTGTTTGTGCATATTTTTAATGCAAATGTGTGCACTGAAAATCAAGGAGTGGTATTGCTCTACTGATAATAGGTGGTACTGGTTCAATCTGCTCATCCTCCCTGCTCTGGGGAATATTTACAATACATCAGCCAATACAGAAGCAGTAGCCTGGCCCGCCACCTCGGATATCAATGGGACTTTACTGTTGTTATAATGGTAACAAGACAAAAAAGAGTGAGAAAAAAAAAAACACAGAGGACTTGAACAATAAGGGAGACTTCAGCAGAATCAACAGGTGACAAAGGAAAGCACTAAATGCTGTTAAATCAGTTCAGAGAAGTTATAAAATTAGCACGGTAGCCAGTGCTACCTTGGTTAGCTTCCATATTTGTAAGACACGCTGCAGATAAATGGCTGTGATAGGCCAGTTCCAAATTGACCACAGAGAAACGCTTCACTGCGAGTGAGAAACCAGAGTGTCCTGCCTTCGAAAAGAAAGTCTGACAGGCTACAGGAGCAGGACTGCCACCTTTTCCCTCCTTGGTTGCATGTCTATCCAACAAAGTTCACACACATCCAGGGAGGCCCTTTGAAATCCAATCGGAATCCAAAGATACATGACTGGTTCATTTAATCAAATACGATGTGTGGTCTGAATAAATGAGCAACTGTGTCTATTCACCCTTGCTCACCTTTAAGTACTTTTTCAAGTTCAACTTGAAGCGTAGGGTGAATAATGTTGTCTAACCTTCCCTTGTTATTTTGAAATCACTTTTGTGTCATGTCACAGCTTAAATTGCATCAGACTACAATTGACCAAGTGTTACGCTTAACAGAAAAAGCCTGAGAGCTCCAGCCTCGCACACACACACCTTTTATTTTGCCATTCAGCATCGCTCTAAAGGTCATACATTTTTTACCTTTTTTTTTTTTACAAAAGCAAAGCGAGTTGTTTCTGTGCAACTTTTCTGGCATCATAATCTTATCACAGTATTGCAGGATAAGGGGAGCAAATATGAGAAGAAGCCGCAGGGTGCCATCTGAGCTCTGGCTGTGTATGCCAATGAGTCCTGGTGGAGTACAAGGATGCTGCAACTTTTGACTTGATTCCTCTGTCAGTTTATTAATGGAATATGAATACATTAGTTTTGCTTCCCACACTGTCGGACTAATGACAGGCGGCAGGACGCAGTGGGGGAGGCCGGGCAACGGGATCATGTGTGTGTTTTCTCATGCTGAAAAGTAACTGTGAATTCCTTCCGCTGTTTAGTGCATCAAAGCCACCGCCATTGGTTGATTGATGCGAGACTCACCACAAGAACAGAAAAGTCATATGTGCTGGAAAACTACACAGTGATGTTCTATATATGACATTTCCGTCCAGATAATGGTGAAGTTAGCCGCCTCATTTGGTACATTAAGAGGTACGTCACAGATGAACTGACATTCGCTTTGATCCAGCGCTAGATGCGAGTGGGTTTCCCAAGCAATATGTATGCAAATGCCCTATTTTTTCCACTATTTAAAAGGACCAGAAATTACACTTCAAAGTCGCTTTCTCTAACCACCCCATGACATTTAAGAACAATATATCAACACTGCAAGCAATAACTTTTTATCAGTATTACTTATTAAGAAATGTGACAATACGCCCTCCCCAATCTTGTGTCAATAACTGCCGTTTATCAAATTTACAAAACTAGTTTAAATTTAATAGGATTTTAAAATATTCATGCCATTTTTCAAACATTTACTATCAAATTAGCAGGTGGAATATATGGGGATGTCAAATGAATTGGCGCACACCAAGACAGAGAATCTAATAATTTTGTAATAACTTGTCTCATATCCTGAGCCACTGTCCTATTACTTTTTGTTTGTTCTGTGCCGTTTTGTCCCCATGGATAAAAAGGAGGAGCTCTCCCGGCAAATGTAATACTAGCCCAACACTAATCTGATCTTGTGCTTGTAGCTCTGGGTAACAATTTCCCTTGTAACGCTCCTTTTATTTCTAATTTTTGTTCGGCTCCATGCCCTTTCTTATTAAGTACACACATTACATTTCGACAAAGCCGGGGATCTGAATGTGTACTCGGAAAAGGAGAGAGAGCGCATTGTAAAATGTACAGTGTTTGCATAGATCCTTCCGCAAGTAAATAAGAAATGAGGAAAAGGTAGTGGTTGTATCCATTCATTTTGACGAGGGGAGTATCTAAATTTAAGCAAAGACACTTTTAGAAAACAAAAATGATTGGCTGCTGTGGATATGGTTGAATAATTCCAGTTCCATTAGCTAAAGTGAACCTATTAAAGTTGGCTTTGTGTTCTTTGATGGATAAATCCAAAGAGCTAACAATATTGTGGTCTACCATGATTTAATAACATGTCCTGCATAACAAATAAAGATATGTGATTTTTAGCATGCATGATTTAGCTTCTGTAGAACTAGTTTGTGTCTATGCTAATGTTCTCTACCCAGGCACTGCCATTAAACACATGTGGTTGTTACTGTACAATTTATAATAATAGATGACAATTTGTGTATCAAAAGGGCCATTTTATGTCTTTTACAAGCTTTTTAAATTAATTTTGGACACCTTTAGATTAGCACCTAACTTAGTAATACCTTTCTAAAACATTTTGTAGTTGCTCTTGCTTGTTACCAAACGGCTATGGGCATGGTTTCCTAAGTGTGATTGAGCAATGGCTGAATAATGCACCAAATTGTAAAGCGACTTTTAAGTGTGTAGAAAAGTGCTATATAAGACTAATACTATATGTATGAGCTTTTATTGTTATTTTTTCCGCATTGATCTATATAGCTATGGCAAACCTGAGAATTTTTAGCTCCTGAGAAGGTCAGCATTTCAGGTAATAGTTTGAGTTCACGTGATATCATAAAATTCTAAAGGGCCTAGAGAGGGTATGCAGATAACGTCACTGCTTGCAGAATTGTCTGCTGTGAGTGACAACGCTGCATTAAAATCTACGTTGAGTAATGATACCTGTCAGCACAAATACTCAAAAAGTAAACTAAAATGTGAAAGAGAGTTGCTGTGAAATTTACTGATACACACATATTCTACAAGTCTGAGATATTTTTTGATTGACAACTGAAATCTAAAAAGAAGAGAAGCAGATGGACCGCGGCTTTTCCAGTAAACAACCCTGCTGGCCAAAAGTCAATCTGTAGTTTTCCATGGACTTTTGGGTGAATCACAGAGGCAGAGAGACTCCTTACCTTAAATAATCTGTTTGGGAGTCCGTGTGATAGTTAAATGAATTGTGGTAGGGCAAATAAAGCGTCCTGTATCTCCCCCTGCTGTCTCTGGGCTGAAAACTACAACTACAGCAGTGAGCGCTGAAGTCTGGAGTCAGTGAGAGAGCAGCGCATCGCGGCTAGCATAACAACAAGCCAGCAATGGCTTTATTTCTCTGTTTTCATCATGACAGAGCAGCCAAACTGCAGAAAAACTTTGTACGAATAACAAGAAGGAGAAAACAAAAGTAAAGTCGTGTGAGGGACCATATAGAAGTCACCTGGACTTGTTGTGAGTAACGTTAAAACAGTGCTTTACTCTGAAATGTAGGGGGAGCTCTGTAGAGGAAAAGGAAGCAAAAACAGCGAATAAATGAGACAGGTAACCAAGTTCCGCTTTTAAACATTTTCTATTAAATATATTGACAGCTAATAGGGATGTAGCGATTCAATGAAGTGACAATTCGATTCGATTCATGATTTTCTGTTCACGATTACGATCTTTTTCGATTTTTATTATGAGACTTAGCTGCAGTATAATTATGACCAAAATATTTTTACATAGTCTATTTGTGTCTCCTTATCAAACTTAAATTGTTGTACATTTCATAATTACTGAGATGTAATTAAAAAGTAGATATTAAAACAATAACATTTAAAAATTACAAAAATATATAACATCATTTGTTAGTGACTTTTCTTCTTCTTCTTTTTTATTCTTCTTTATCTTTCTACTCGCCTCCAAAAACAGATACACTTTAGTAGCAAGCAAGGCATAGAGAAGCAGCTTGTCATAAATCCACAACTCAAGAAATATAAAATGGGCCTAATATAAGTCAAGTCTTGTAAAAATATCAGTGAGGAAAGACACATCCTTAGTTAAAAAACTGATCTCCATGGAAAGGCTCCGGGGGAGGGGCCACTCAAACTTCAGATAAACTGCTGTTGGCCACTTAGCTTTCTTAGCTACTTTCTGAACAATGGAAAACGGAGCAAACAGGTATGAGCTGCCTAAATAATACCTTCAGAGGTGTCTCTCTGTCCGCACTGGGCTTGTTGTTGTTCCCGTGAATGAGGCACTGGGCGTGCTCCTCCTCTGTGTGAGACGTACCGAGGAGAGAAAATACACTCCCGAGTCGCTCCGAGTAATTAGTAAAAAGTACAGCCTTTTTATGTTCCCAGCACGTCAGGCTAGTGATTTTACTGAGTTATGTAAACTAAAACCTGATATTAATGCATGCTTCTTTAAAGTAAAATGGCCAGGTAATGATGTCTAGCGCCAAACCTGTGAGCCAGATTACTGCACCAGTGGCCTGCACGCTGTATTAAAGGGGCATTGCGATTCATTTTCCCCACACCTATTCAAAATGTTTTTCTTTTGCATTGATTTTTAGCCGATTTACAAAGAATCATTACATCCCTAACAGCTACACAACAGTATGACAATGAGCTTCGTGTCCCTGGTCCGCATTAGCTGCACGATAAAGTTAAATTCTAATGCCTGTGAATTTTATTTACTTTTTCTATAAGTACTCAAGAAAATTGTTACTTGATTAAAATTATTAACTTAAGTAGAAAGTATTTTGTGCTACAACCTAATCTAGTGTTACTACCACTGCTTGGCGTTTCCCTCAAGGTGAAATAATGTTAATAAAAATATATAAAATATATAATATAAAAACAATTTAAACTATGACGTCCTCAGCTGTCTTAGTTACATAAAAATGTAGAAAAAGTAAAATCCTGGCCACATATCAATGTCCATAAATAACTGGTTCTTAGCGAGGTTGTGTGGATCACTGTCAAGTCTAATTGCCTTATTTAAGCAAATACTCATCAGTTTTACTCCTGCTCTCACACTCTTTGTACTGAATGCAGCCGCTTGTTTTGCCACTCGGTCCGAATGAGGGGGGTGTGTCCCTTGGGAATGTGATACCTTACGCATACCCTTTATAGTTAGACATTGAGATGGAGGGCAGACTAAAATTCTATGGTAGAATTTGCTCAAAATGCAGATGTTATGGCAAGGTTTATGGTTTATACCTCCACTATTACTGGGCCAACTGACAGAGAACAAAACTGGCAAAAAATGTAAAGTCTTCTCTGTCAGCACAAATGAAGATTTTTGTCACTACTGATGTGCATAGTGGTGATAGTATTCAAACACACTTGTGTGACTATTGTCAGTAGACAAGTTATTTACCCAGATACTAAATATAGTCCAGATTGCTAACAAAATACAATGAGGCTGATAAGTTGTACATTTTGTTGGAAGGAGATTTCTTTAAAAAAAAAAATCTACCCCATACAGTAATATTGGTTCCTGCCCTGATATCATCAAACTCTAGAAAGTGAACAAAACCTATTGTCATTTTTTTCAATTTTAAGATTTTGGGCTTTGCTCCCTTAACATGCAAGGTTTCAAACTAAAATAAAAATGATGTCCAACTGACATATTAGGGCTTTTTGATTACTTTTTTTCCCAAATAAGTTTTTCTCACAATCTGAATCAAATATCTCTTCTGTAGCACCTACAAGCACCAAATGTTCTAGTCTTATACTTAACTTAGACCTTTTCAGAGGGATTTTTTTATGATTCTTAGCCTGATTTGGTCATTTTATTATCCACTGCACACTGTTTTTGTGTCCTTGGGAAAGACACTCAACCCTCCCTGCCTCCATTGTATGCACACACTCATGTATGAATATGAGTGTTAATGGGTGAATAATTCCTTGATGTTAAACGCTTTGAGTGCCCATGGTGGTAGAAAAGCGCTATATAAATGTGATCACATCACTTACCCTGTACAAAAAAAAACAAAAAAAACATGTATTATGTTAACAAAATGAACAAAGAATTTTAAACCTGGCTCATTCCAATATTCAGATTTAGTTTTTGGAAATGTATGCAAATATGTGTATTTTTAAAAAAGATAATTGCTAATATGCATATTTAAACAACAACAATTACACAAAAAGTGCAGTACATTTTGTCTTCACTTTGATGCCAGTAATCTACTTGAGACGTTTCACAATTATATCTGTTAGTTACAAATTGTACCCTGTTCACCTATTGTCTCACAGATGGGCTCCACTACTGATAAATTTGAGAATCGATTTAATTATTTTATTTTTATTAATTTATTGTATTTTTTTTTATAGGAATTGTCTATTTCCCCTTTAACAATACAACCTTTTCCTAGAAATTGATTGTGGCCAGACCATCACCAGCACTATGTATTATATGTCTTCATGTGTGTGACATGTCCTGTTCTTTACAATAGCAGGCTGAATACAAGACAGTACATCTTTCTTACCCTAAATGGCAGCGGCATCTTTGTGCAGGCCGTGATACGCCATAAGATTCAATGCGTCACGTCAGCCTGCCTGTAGATATTTATGTTATCACTGTTTAGCCCCGAGAAAGCTACTGATCGAACCATCTATTCCCTGCACAAGACACATCCGTGAAAAATCGAGTCAATTCAATGCATTGATCTGCTAAAAGAAATAATTAAATGAAATTAGCCTGCCTTCAGCCATGATCGATATGAAACAATCTGAATTATAAAATGGAGAGATTCTGCAGGCTGGATTTGAGCGCTCAAACTGACAACACATCACTGCCTTGCCATGTAGCCTGCGTATATAATATTAATATTTTGACTGCTAATGTCACTGTGAACACTACCGCCACTGTCATTATCGCCGCTTTCTTCTTGCTGCTCTGACGCACTCTGCTTCAGAGTAGCAAGTTTATGCTTTTGAAACATACTGTATATCCTATATGTGCATTATCTTTCCATTAAATTCCATTCTATGTAATGCTACACCATATACCTCTGTAGGTTGTCATGGTTTCCTGAATTGATTTAAATTAGTATGCGCTAGAACTAGAGAGAGAAAAAAAAAAAAAGGCAGAATAATAATTGTCTTACCACCTTGAATAATTAAATTAAATCGCTATTGAGCCCACGTTGTAATGATTTTCCTGCACAGCCTGGGAGCTCCCTGATCATGGCTTTGGAAGAAAGGAGTGAAATAACTATGCATGGACATTGAGTCAGCCTTCACACGTCCGAGCATTTTGCAAACAACCAGGCTGCTTAAGCAGAAAGGTCGCGCCTGTTTCACTTCAGTAATTCGCCGCTAAATGCTAAACAGGAACATCATGGCTGACACAGAAGCCTTTACATATGCAGGGCACCGAGAGGTCGCTGCAAAAGTTGATGCATTGGGCTCTTTTAGTGTTTGTAACTAACATAGGCTGCATAAGTTGCTCTAAGTTAGACAGACCACAATATTTTCACTTTGCAAATAGATGAGTAAATGTGACCCAGGTCCAGCAGCATATAATGGAAGCCATAGGGAAGATCTCTTCAGTCTTAAAGCCTTTAGAATTGTCCTTTTTAATGGAGGTTGTTCTGCTCCTACAACTGTTGCTCATGGACAGGAAGCTGCTGGTGGTTATTCTTGAGCAGACTTAATCTTCCTTTGTAGAGCCTTCCTGTCAGCTGTAGAGCAGTTGCCATACAACACCAGTGATGACGTTTATAGGCACTAGGGATGGGCGATATTTTATTGTTTGCAATATACTGGTAAAAAATGTGTTGCCCGGTAAGAACGATAAGTTGAAGACACATTTTTGCATTGAGACTGCGATGAACCTGAATGTCCCACTAATAAGTGTTTGTTGTCAAAAAACTTAAGCAATAGTTTGTCTCACACACACTCACACTCACAAACACACACACAGCGTGGTGGGGGCTGCGCGATCACAAGAGAGGAGGGAGGAGGATAAAGGAGCGGTAAAGAACAGGTTTGAGCTCTTTATTCAGACCTGTTTGCTCCATTGTTATGTCGTTCAGAATTAGAAAGTAGATTGTTTTTAGCAGCAAGCTAAAGGAAAGCTAATTAGCAACAGCACTGTCTGTGGGAGACCCCTAACTCTGAGCGCCTCCCTCCAGACAGACCAACAGTGTCTTTTCCCCAATATTACTGTATTTTAGGCTGCTTCTCTTAGATGCACTGCGATTATCCTTTATCTGTTTTTGGAGGATGGTAATAATTATGAGTCATAAATAAAAGCAATAAATCTTTAGGTAAATTCAAAAATTTTATGCCATCTTCTCAGTTGCTTTTGTAGATTTATACTTCAGTTCAATAAGAGCTTTATTGTTCTTTGAATTTTAATCTGCATGTGTAATTACTGGCAGACAGCTAAAACAAACTCTAATGAAAGGAGTGGAATTTTCTCATCTCATCTGCCTAATCTGCTATCTCAGATTCAGAATCTGTCTGACAGATAAATGTTGATATTGTTCCTACAGATGCTTAAAAAGGGTCCAGTTCAGTTACACCTTATTTACTTTATTGCTATTGTTAAATATGTTTTATATTATTGTTATTTAGTTTGGCAATGGCAATGTTTCATATAATAAAACTTATTTTTTTTATTGTTAATTTCTGACTGTTGTAATCTGAAGAGAGAATGTCCTTACATGTCCTTTACATTGATTTCAGATTAAGAAATAAGTTAATTAAATGTCCATATATTAACAGAATACTCAATAAATTTTATGTCAAACCCTGTATTATATCGTAATTTGTTATTGTGATAAATACCAAAATTGTAACCCCATACAGCCCATCCCTAACAAGGACATGCAAGTTTTTAGGTTAACACACAAAAAAAAAAAAAAAAAAAAAAAGACACATCATAGTGTAGCAAGCACTGGGGCCCAGGAAGTTTGGGAGCCCCCGAGAGTGGTACTTGTTCATTTATGGTCATGCCATAATAAAAAAGAACAGCACTTCATTGGGAATATTTTTTTTTTCAACTAATGTTTTTCAAAATGTAAAATTATAGGACATATATTTTTTGAGTTTGTATTTAATTTTTCCTGCAATGATTTTTTTCTTTTATTTTTTGTTAGCTTTTTGTTTAAAGATAAATGATGTATGATGTGTAAAAACACAAACTGTAAAATATATAAAATTTTTTCAAAGTTTTTTTAGTTCAATGATTACTGCAATTACTGCAATCTCATGATAAATCTGAAGCTTTATGCATGAACCCAATGAAAGTGCCAAAAGTGCTTTAGAACGTTGTGGCCCAATAAGAAAATCTGCTCTGGGGCTCCTCATCACCAAGTTACGCCACTGGTTAGGTTGTTTATTTCACAAATATGAAATATTAAAAGCCATTTTCTCAAAATAAGTCTGTCTCACACTCTGAGTCAGATTTTCCCTCTTCAGACTTTTACAGAGGGATTTGTTTAAATCATTCCTATCCTGATTTATTGGAAATTTTACTTCTAAGCACTTTTTTTAGGCTACTGGCAGTATTTTCTCATTTACTAAAACCCAAAATAACATATCCACAAATCCTGTTGTTAAAAACTAACTTTTATCTATTGAAAATAAAAAGAATTTAAACCTTTGATGATATTTATAAGGGCTGTAGAATGCTAACTTGTCTTTTCTGAGCATTTTATTGTTTATGTTTTCTCCTAATAATATACAAATGAGTTGTATTTTGTTTCATTCATGCATAATTAAGTAATCCTAAGGCATCTAAAATAAGTTCATACAATACTTGTATACATATACATACAATACTTGTATTTGTGCTTTTGGCAAGTTATACAAGTTTTAAATGCATAGAAGTGGGGGAACTGAATGTCACTAGGTGGCTCCAACAAAACCTTGAGTCCAGTGGCGGAGCCAGGAAATTTTTATCAGGGTGGCCAGCTCGGGACACAGCTCACAATGGGGTGGCACAGACAGACTCTACATAATGTTTTACAGACAATAATTTGCATGTAGAAATACACTAGAAAATATTTTTAAATACATAATGCTCTAAAGTTACTCGATTAACAACAGCACATACACAATCCAAAGAATTAAAGCAGAGTAATTTATGGGTTGCTCACTATATGTAGAATATTGTGCCCCTCATGTATAACAGAAAGTTTTAAAAGTGGGGGTCTATGGGGCCCTCCCTCAGAGAAAATTTAGACAAAACCTTTGCAGTTTCCTGTATTCTGGTGCATTTTAAATGATATTATATGATTTTTACCTGGCTGTAGAAAATATATTATTTATGATTTTACTGTTCTCCAAGATTCAAGACAAAACATTATTATAACAACTCGTCTATTATAAACATAACTGCTGTACTCACACAGAAGCAGAAATCAAACTAGTTTGGCAGTTAATTTTGCGTGAAAATCTGACAAAGTTTCCCTTAGTGGTTCCCCAGTGGAGCCCCAACCCCAGACACTGCTCTACTCCACCCCTGCTCCAGGTCAGAAACACAGTCCTCAGTCTCATCACTGGGCTGAGCAAACATTTTTGTCAGGACGTTTGAAGTTATGTTTTCTGGTGCTTTCACTTTGTAATAACAAAGGTAAGGTATTGTGAGGAACATGTCGCACAATGCTGCGGTGCCGCGACGCATCACGTTACTGCTCGTCTTATTTCAAACAGCTGTTTATGATCAGATCTCCAAGAATATGTGATCGATTGTCATCAAACGAAGACTGACTTGAAGCTTGACATGTAAAACACCTTTATGGATTCAAAGTCTCCATTCTGTCCACGATCTCTCGTTATCAACTGTAATTGATGAGGTGCATGTCAGCTGTGCACATCACTGATTGGGCGCCAGCTGCAGGATGGGGCAGTAGCTGGCGCTCCTGTCACTAAGCATTTCTCTGTATCCTATGGCACGGGGCGGCCTAGAACTGCTTCTTACCTCTGTTTAAACGAGCTGTTGGCAGCCAGAAGGCACACAGTGAGCAGAAAGGACTTGTTGCTTTATGAGTTTGGGAAGGAAAGCACTTGTTTGAGGCTGCGCTGAAGAGTGGCTGCACTGAACTAACGAAGCCCTGTCAGAGTGGTGCTGGCGGGGGTGGCTGCAGGGGTGGCCAGAGGTCAGTCTATGGTGGCCTCAGCAAGCCCGCCGATTGCCCACCGTACTACACAAGTCACATGTCACATGTCACACCTCCATGTTTTGGTGGCCCTGGAAATGCTTTGGCAGCAGAGTAACAGTGACAAAAGTCGAATTTCCGGCACCTTATGTTAAATATCCATAACAGGTGACTAAGGGATGGAAAACCCCAGCCACTGGTCCTCCAAGTTCAGGACCAACTCAGTAACTCAGAAAAACTATTTGTTACAGAAGCAGCAACAAAGATAATCTCCTCAACTGTGAATAGGCAGGGATGGAGAAACTTTGTTGCTGCCCTACACACCAGAAGTGTAATGGGCAGTAAGTATGGAGCTTAAAATGCTTACTTTCCAACATAAGAAAATACAGACTGTTCTTTTTATGTATTTATACACTACTGAAAGTTTGTTCCATTTCCAACTGTGCAACATTTTTTACCCATAAATAACCCTTAAGAAGATTTACATGTTACATGTTACAATCAATTTATAATCCAACTTTTTTTTTTTTTCAGTTGCTCCCTTTCTTTTTCACACATTGATGGCAGATTTTCACTCTGGATGCCCTTTCTGTTGCAACCATATACTGTGACTGAGTTGGGCAATGTGGGTGAAGTGTCTTGCCCAAGGGGAGAATCAAACTGCCAACCCTCTGGTTGGTGGGCAAATGTTTAATCCACTTATAATGCAATCTATTATTATTGTTATTATTGCTCTTGTTTTTGTTATTATTGCTGTTATTGTTGTTGAATAATTTTCATTGTATCCTGACATCTGCCATATGTGTCATAAAGTTCCCTTTCTGTTTTTCATGAGCATAAATGAAATCAAATAAACAATACGCTGCCAGTAATGTCAAATCAAACCAGTCATTTGTGTAGATGACTTACTGCTTTAAGTCCATGTTGACATCGGTCCCAAAGGCATTTTCCTAGAACACTGTAATAAGCAATCAATGTCCCCATTTGTCATATATGTCACATGATAACATGAACTAATGAGACAGACGTGGCGGTGGGTGGAGGTCCCAAGACAGTTTGGTGGCTGTTTCTTGCTCTGAATGATCTGACAAACAGTGTAAGGACATTGCAGGAGATTTATAGACCTGTACAGGGGGGTTACTCCATTTATCAGTAAAATATATGGCACTGACCTTTACGTTATAACATTGCACAGATTTGTGGTGACTGGAGAAAAAAAGGACCTCTCACTTTTATAGTCACATTTTCATTAGAAGAATACTATATGCTCTTACTGGCCACTTTACTTGGCACACCTTGATAGTACTGATTTGGACACTTTTGTTGCCCTTGGTACTGCTTTCCGCTTTGGTGGCATATACAGTATTTATTCATCAGTGATAGCACACTGTTGCTACAGACCTTACCAATGTCCAACTTTTGGTGTTTCCTGTTCTTTCTGTACTCAGTGTGATCTTCTCTGCTATAGCCCATCTGCTTCAAGGTTGTGAGATCAGAGATGGCATTGTAGACCTGGGTTGTAACAATTTGTTGCTGTTTGGACGCTATTCTATCATCCTGAACCAGAGTGGTATTAACAAAGCATTTAAACCATTAAAACTGCCAATAAGTAGATATTTAGAATTTTTTTAACCATTCCATGTAACTCCTTGAGATGAGAGAGTTGTTCATAAAATTATTTCAGTAGATCAGCAGTATCCAGCATATCTAGTATATAAAGAAGTTACATTAGGTTACATCTAGCACTATTTTTTAAAGTTCCATTATGCTTTTTTCAGGCTTTTTGAAATAGTTTTGGACAAGGTTTTCTTTTACTTATTTACTTTTTTACTTTCAGTTTGCAGAGAACACTTGGATTAAGGCAGTAACTGGCTAATTAACATGGCAATTAACAACATGACACTAACAGACAGATAAAAAGCTTACTGCTTCAAATGACGGCAATTTCAGCCTCCTGTGGACTTTGCGGACCTCTGCCTCACCCCCACTCACCTGTCGGGATGAAGCCCACCTTACAGACCTGAGCTATGATACTATAGCTAATGACTTTAACAGTCGTAGACACATTTTGCCCGTCTGTCCTGAGAGAGGATCTCACCTTCAATATGGTCTCCATAAGGTTTCTTCTTTTTTCCCTACAGTTGAGTTTTTCCTTACTGAGAAGGAGGGTCTAAGAACAGGGATGTCCTGGGTCTGTTTAGTTTAGTGTAGTTATTCTTTGTGCTGATTGCGTGTTTATGTTTGATTAACTGTTTGTGATGCCCTTTGAGGTGACTGTTGTTGTGATACTGGGCTATATAAATAAAATTGAACTAAACTAAATTGAATTGAATTAAGCGCAGAAATGATATACAGAGTTACTCAAACAAGCGTGAATGAAACAAAATACATCAGGGATTGTTTTGAGGTAACATAGTAAAAAAATCTCACAAAAGTTGAACAACAGTATACATTTCCAGTTGCAGGGCTTGAACCAACCTTCGGGTTAGTGGGCAAGTGTCTCTACCAACTGAGCTACTTAGCATAATTGAGGAGCTTTAAAGGATTTGCCAGCTGCTACAAAAATACTAACTAACAGCCACAAGGAACAAATGATTACTTTGTGCAGTGAAGCCAGATTCACACTGGCTGCGTTGCGTGTGCAGTACGTCTCTGGTGTAATTTTCTGACGGACTCCAATTCACACAGAGTGCGTTGCGTGTGCGGCACGTCTCCGACCAGAGCCAGCTGGGAGACCACGAGTTCACGGGAGAGGAGCAAGTTTATGCTGGAAGTTCACATGATAATAATCATGTATACAGAGAACTGCATGTAAAAAGTATGGTAAAAAGCCACGTTTGCCTCTGACCACAATCTCTTGTTCATTTAGAGATTATTTGGCGATTTAATACATAGCACAATCATAAACGAAGCCTCATAAACAAGCACATGCATGTGGTGTACTGGCCTGGGTATGGGTGCACTCAACAAATTTAATTCACTCATTCATAAACAAGACACTAATACACAGTACGATCATAAACGAAGCCTCATAAACAGACACATGCACGTGGTGTATGTGCCTAGGTATGAGTGCACACACATTTAACTCATTCATAAATAGACATTTTCTGGAAAATGATATTGTCCTGATATTGTATATTGTTAATATGTAAATATATATAAGACCTGTATTTGTACTTTTGTTTTTCCTGGATTTTGTATCATAACACTATAATGACTGTAATGAAATTGTATGCAGTTACGTAATTGGTTATTGTCTAAGTGGGATAACACACAGCACGTATGATGTAAAAAGGGGTAGGGTCTCACAAGGTCCTTGAACTTCTTCCTACTCCTTTTGAGCACCACCATGGCTGTTTTGCTTCCTTTTGTTAATGTTTGTTCTTTTGAACATGTTCAAATGCTGCTCAAATGAATAAAAATAAATAAATAAAATAACCACGGTTGAAGCCCAAAAATCACAGAAATATTACTTCAACCCAGTGTAAGGACGCTATGTATATAAATACTTAAATTTTACTCACGTTTAATGCTGTCCGATGTCGTCAGTGACCCCGTGTCCTCAGTTAAGACGTAACGTTTACAGCGATGTGAGCGAGAGGCTGCACAAGCGTTTTTATTTTGAAATTTACCTGATCCTCTTCACTGGACCCGGGTCTGACTTCCTGTCTGGCTCCATCTGCTCTGTTCAACTTTATACCTGACGGATCCGGCATCCGGCAAAAATAGACTTGATACGTATTTCTGACAGAGCACCGGACACAGAGACCTACTGCAACGCAGCCGGTGTGAACTCATGCTTTGACTTGCATTGCATCTATTTCTTGCCGGAGTCGTAAGGGACACGCAACGGACAAGCAACGGATTCAGTGTGAATTGGGCTTTAGCCTCTGAACTAGAACATTCACTCTTCAAATTCAAATCAGATTTTTACTATTGTAAGATAGAGCTAATTTCTTAACTGAGGTCAGTGTTTTTTGAGTGCTGTACTCAAGTTGCCAGTGAATATAGATTTATATACACTTGTCAGCATGTGACCCAAGAACAGAAGAGTTTCAATTGAACTCTCAAAACACTGTACAGTAAAACATAAATGAATAGGCCGATACAGCCTTGCGCAAACAAAGGTCCAAACTTCACAAAAGAAAGGTTTCATCTTGAATTTACCTGAAGCTATACAAAGTCAATAATAATGGCCAGATTATGAATGTAAGGAGCCTTAAAAAGCCTTGCCTGGAGAAAAAGAGAGTGAAATACAGGCAGGCACAGCGCACTCATAGCTGGCTCCGTATCTCAGAGGAACAAAGAGCAGTCTGATAAACCTAATCCTTTTCCACACACTTGATCTACACTTGTCCTTAAGTCATTCACACACACTTTTCATCAAAATAACCACCTTTTCTCTCTCCTGTCCAAAAGCCCACTGTAAAGCTGCTACCAAAAGCTCGGCAAAGTAGTGCGAATACTTCTTCTTCTTAGAGTTTTATAGGTCATCGCTTTATAGTTATAAAACATGGATTTGAGTACCTTTTGAGTAATGATTTCACTGGCTCTTTGGCTCAGCACCAACCCATTTTGTAGGAGACACTTTTGGAAACAGCTAAAAGGTCTGTGGCGGCAGACTACAGATAATGAAGTGGTCCATTTAAATGAGAGCCAGCTCTGGGACTTGAAGCACGGCTATGGTCGGTATGGCAAACTTGAGCACTGTAGAAGACGTGGGGCAGAAAAGGGTGAATGGCTGGACCTGCAAACAAGCTGCAAATATGCACAACTCAAAAAAGAGGGAGGTGCACTAATGAATAGCTGCCACACTGGAACATAAGAGAACTCGAAGCTAATGGATTTTAAAGGACACTTGGATAGAGCCAAGCCTTCAATATGTATCGCCACACACACACACACACACACACAAAAAAAAAACAAACTACTACTGAAGTGAATGTAAAAGGTTTTCTGGAATATTTTAACTGAAGCTCAGAGAAAAAGTGCCTTTGGAAGCAAATCACATATTGCAAACCAAAAAGACCCCCCTTCTTTCCTCTATCAGCCTGAATATATCCGATTCCAGGCAAATGTGAAACTGACAATTTTCTCCATAGCAACCCAGTACAGGAAGAGGATGCTAGTGCCACTGGGCAAACGGCTCCAGTGGTTTTAAATGTCCGTGAGGCAGAGAAAGGGGAGCAGAAGGTTGCACCAAACACGGCAAGTTAATTAGTACACAAACAGAGTAGTGCACACATGGTTTAGTGTGATTAATTTTATGAGGCATCTGTCAAATATTTGCCTCTTTGTACAGTAGGGGTCAGTGCAAATGCTCCAACAAGGATACAATGGGAGAGATGAGGATGAGAAACGAAGAAAGAATTACACCTCTATTTCTTAGGGTAGGTGTGTGAGAGATGAGAGAGCTGCAAATACATACCAAAATCTGAGAGGCCTGCACACTGTCGGGCCTGTACAAGTGAGATCAAACATTCTGGTACCAGGCCTTCAATGGAAAAGCTCTTCTTAAAATAAAAAAGGAGTGGCTAGTTGCCAAAGCTGTCAAATCAGCTTTTGAGAAAATGAGTGAAAATATCACAACAGTCACCAACAATAATAGCAGCTGTAACAAAATCAATGCTGATGTACTTATCTATGATTCATTTTTTCCATCCCATTGAAGGGGTCATGGGGCTACATGAGAGTGTACACCAGACATGTAGGCTGCTGTGCATAGGTTTGAATCCACAACCTTGTTAGCAGGCAGTTGTGTTAGTTGTGCTAACCTCTCAGCCAGTGTGCCCCCTTCTAAATGTGACATATTGTAAAGTACTTTGAACACTGTGGTGTCAGTCAGTGCATTCACAAGCACAACTTAGACGTTCTAGTCCAAAAAGGTTCATTGCTCTTCCAATTCTAATAATGACTTCATATTTTCTTATAGACAGACCAGTGATATTCTATTAATCCTTTGTTTCAGCTGCTCACTACCTGCAGTCTTCCTTCCAATTATTTAACACTGGTGTGTTTATAAGCAAATATTAAGTTAATCTTAGGCATTGCTCATAACTTATTTTACATGCATGGGAAAACTAGTCACTAATGTTATCTCCTGTGGGTGATGCTGCATGCATGCAGACTTGATATTTAATACCATTCAGCCTTTGTTCAAAATAGAATGGAAGCAACAATACACTTGAATTGTTTGTAGCATTAAATGTTAACAAACTTCCTTTAGTGGCATGGGTTTGATCGTTGCACTCTGCAAGGTCTCTGTGTCAAGTTTCCATGTTCCTCCTGCGCTATGGTGGTTTTCTCTTGATAATCTGGTTTCCCATGAAGCTAAAACTAAAACATGCATAATTCTCCAGCGAGGTACTTCTGAACAGGATCTTCTATCAAGAACTGTGAGGTCCCTCAGTACTGCTGAGTGGGCACCCACTGCTACTGACAAATTGCCCCAGTGGCACTGGAAGGATGGCTCAAATGCAATAATGCCTGCCTGAATATGAATTACATGAGTATGTAAAATGTGCATAGAAACACTATGAATTGAACATAAAGAACAAAAAAAATCTCTTCCACTTTCAAGGATCACATGAACACATCATAAACTATAAGAGACAAGCTTTTCTGCTTTTAATTTCTTAAATGTAACATAACGACCAACAAGAGAGTGACTTAACCTTAACTTTAACCTTAGCTCAATTATGCAGCATACAAGCAGCAAAAGCTCAATAATGAATGGCATTATTCAAGGAGAGAAATTTTAATTACTTTCATTCCAGTCAAGAATATTAACATGCATTTGAATTTCTCCTGCACTAATTTCAGTGAGCGAAAGCATCATAAAATTTCACTTAGTTAAACCTGACAAGCTTATTCATCAAGTGCTTATCCATATCCGTCAGTCTTTATGTTCAGAAGGTGTTCACCATTAAGGCCTTTTTATATAAAAAAAAAACCTTTGCTTTTTTAGACTTCTATTTCCTCTACTGCCTGCAACCTTAAAATGCTGTACAATGGAGAACAAGGGCACAAAAGAGAATATAATTTTGGGATTAAAGACTTCATGTAATTTTAGGATGAATCATAAATGGCTGTGTGTTTCCCTATTTTGGAAGATGTTTACATGCTCAAGCAGCACATTTGGAAGATGTTTAAATGCTCAAGCAGCACATACAGCTACAAAAGCATATTGCTGAGAACGGCGGAACCTCATTTAAAATCATACACAATTTGAGCACTCAAAAACAATTTACATATGCTTAATGGCGGCGCAGTTGTTGTGGCAGTTCCATTTTCCCTTTTGAACAGCTAATGATTTGGGGAAAAATAGAGAGACTCTGAGCCAAAAATAAGGGGCAGAATGTAAAAAGGAACCGGGTCTGTGAAGATTGTTGTGGGCTTTGTGCTTAAGGATGTTTGTGCAAATGACGCTGGTGAGCACAAATAAAGGATGACAAAGTGTGTCAGACGAGATAAAAGATGTATTAATACTCACAGAGCTGACAATACATCAGCTGGCTTATAATAAGATGATAAACATGTTTTCAGATATTTTGCACTATAATTCAACCCAATTTCAAAAATGTTGGGACAATGTGTAAAATGCAATGCAAAAATAGAGTGGTTCCAAATCTAATCAAACTGCAGTATATTTTATTTACAATAGACCATAAACAATACTGTATACCAGGTGTTGAAATTGAGATAGTTTACCAATTTATTAAAAGCGCTATAATATGTAAATTAATGTTGCATGTTATAATGTTTCCTTCTCATAAACATACCTCGAGTTGTGTTTTCACACATGATTGAGTAATCCTCTATTCTGTGGCCCGACTGTTCTTAAGTCTCAAAATGCTGGGTTTCACGAGACTCCGCCTCTCCCACAAGCTCCAGAAAGCACTGGCCCATCAACAAACCCTCTAAATTCTGTGCGCTCCCATTCATTTACAAAAAGAAAAGGCGTGCAGCTCTGTTTCCACTGATTTTTCTTTGATTGTGTTCAAAAGACTGTCACAGCTATGCACTCTGCTGCTCTCTGCTGGTCTTATCACCTGATTCTTTATGGCATCAGTGGAGTAGTTATTAAAAATGTTTTCTTGTAGCCCGATAATGTTTTTCAAGACTGTAAATCATGAAATGCTGTTCTTGAGGTGACCAAGATTGATTTTAAAATATATATAAAATCATAATATAGCCCCTTTAAGTATAATGGCTCATTTTGTATATTCACATGATTCAAAAAACAAACTTTGTCACAATGACGTTTCTTTAAAATTATATGAAATTAATCAAAATTAATGATTAATTAATTATGATTGAAAAAAAAACAACAACAACGCATCTTTGAGTGGCAGTTTTTCATTAGGTTAAAGATGATTGGTGTAAAATCCCTCACCATGAATTGAACTATCAGAACTATCGTAATTTGTGAAGGTGGCTCGGTCTGGTCCCAGATCAACTGTGAGGCAGTTTGTTTGCAGTGGCGCCCCGGTCTGACCAGTCTGCTCTGAAATGCCTCCCGTTGCCAGGTGTGATTTATATTCTTGGATGTGGCCCGAATATGAATCACCAGCTGTAGTATAAAGGTATTAGCATCTAGCCAGGGACAGACACACTGTTCCCCACCAAAAGTTACTTCTGCATTTCTGCATTTTCTCAATATAAGACAGACGAGACTTCACAGAGACATGCAGAATAAGCACTCCAGGTTCAGCTTAGATTTTTCTCTAATGAAACTCTAAAGTGAGGAGACAACAAAATTATATTTACATGTAAAGCTTATATGGACTATGCTCATTAGCTTGATCAATCCATCTAACTTTATTTCTTTGTCTGAGTTTCAATGCACATGAGATAATTAAAACACTACTACTGCTACTACTTCTGCTGCCACTATTTCTACTATTACTACAGTTATTACCATTACCAATACCGCTACCATTAGTGGTGGCACAGTGGCACTGTCGCCTTACAGCAAGGAAGTACCTGGCCAGGACTTTCTATTCATGAAAGAGAGAAGGGTCCCTGGGCAATGCACAACGGTCACCTACTGCCCCTGACAGGTTGCCCCAGCGGCATTGGAAGATGTGTCAAATGCAGAGAACACATTTTTCCCTATGGGGAGAATAAAATATTCCTTATCTTACTATTACCACCATTTCTACTACTATTGGTATTTTAAAAAGAGAAATAAAGGAAGGTAGCCTTAACTGCTAAAACTTGGCATTATGGACAGTAACATTCCAACTTCACAAATTAAAGGACATCAACACAAAACATGACTACAAGGTATTTCTAACGTTGCAACTGTGCCCTCCAAAAGCAAACAAACACCTCATTATCTACTGTAAGATAGCCTTCAGTTTTTTTATGTCATAAGAGCCATAACAACATACAAACAAGTTAGCCAGTGACAGAGGAACCCAAAATATGTCTAAAATGGTTTTCTTATTTGTTTACATGTATTACTTGGAGCTGCTGTTTGACCCTGGAGCATGCTTAGAGCACCCTTCCCACCTTAATCTGGGCAAGTTGTATACCTACAGCAATATTCTGACATTGAACCATACTTATCTGGGTGTGTTACTCTGACCTCTAATAGGAACAAGACATTTATAAAATCAAGAAATTTTCAGCAAAAACGTAACATGTACAAGACAGTGATGAGAGCAGCAATGTTATACGGTTCAGAGACAGTGGCTCTGAAGAAAATACAGGAGGTAGAGCTGGAGGTAGCGGAGCTAAAGATGCTGAGGTTTATTTGGAAGAGACAAGAATGCATAGGATTAGGAATGAGTACATCAGAGGGACAGCTCATGTGAGATGCTTTGTAGATAAAGTCAGAGAGGGCAGACTGAGATGGTGTGAACATGTGCGAAGGAGGGATAGTTAATATATCAGCAGAAGGATGCTGAGGTTTGAGCAGCCAGTTAGGAAACCTAGCGGAAGACCAAAGAGGGGATTTATGGATGTAGTGAAAGAGGACATTAAGTTAGCTGGATTGAGAAAAGAGAACGCAGAGGATGGGGTTAGATGGAGGCAGATATCTGCTGTGGCCCTGAAAGTGAACAGCCAAAAGGAAAAAGAAATAATAATGCGTTGGTCTTATATAGCTTTTTTCTAGAAAATCACAACCGCTTTCAAATGAAATGCATTATTCATTCACCCCCCACCCCCACCCCAGGACAGACTGACTCATACTGGCAAAGTGGTTGAAGTGTTT
This sequence comes from Bostrychus sinensis, assembly GCA_020698575.1. Taxonomy (NCBI): domain Eukaryota; kingdom Metazoa; phylum Chordata; class Actinopteri; order Gobiiformes; family Eleotridae; genus Bostrychus; species Bostrychus sinensis. The sequence continues at coordinate 26,981,775 of CM036251.1, read as the reverse complement.
TGCCTAAGGACACAACAGCAGTATGGTAGCAGGGATCGATCTGCCAACCTTCTGGTTAGTCGGCGAATGGCTCTACCTACTAAACTACTACTAGACAGTAGACAAAATAATAGGTTGAATTTCTTTATAGATGTACTGAATATGAGCAAATACCGGTTGCACTTTACATTACAGCTCGGTAATAGAATGGTAATAGCATAGTGGTAAGATAACATGTAATAACATGGTAATTATAGTTAATTACCAAGTAATTACTTGTGGAAATAACCATGTAATTACTTTATATTACTCCATATACCAGTTTAAATCCCCATATAAATTGTATACTAATTATTTTATTTGTTTCTTGGTAATAACATGGAAAATGCAGACATTTGCCAAGGTTCAGAGAACATTGTTGACAGAAAATCATCATCCATTCATACATTTTAAACACTCCAAGTCATTATTTTTCATTTGTAGGTTTTTATGTATTATCTGAGTGGATGTTACATTATTCTTGCATAAGACCTATGCATGAAATTAAGCCAAACTGTTCGTGTAGAAAAAGCTAGTGATGTAAAAGTCCTAGGAAACTAGTTCACAGCTGAAACAACTAAGTTATTAGCAACAGATTTTGAGAATAGTTGCTAAATAATACAAGAATTGACTATGAACGCCAAGCTTTTTAACTGTCACACACTTGGCTTATGGGGAGCTGCTTTACTAAACTGAAATGTAATCTTTCAAAACAATAATTACTTGCATCCCTAGTACTCACCTCTGAGTTAATCTTTCTTTAGCTTGTGACTTGTTAGAAGTTGTCTCTCTAGTTTATTTTGCTCTATTCTTTTCTACAACCAATGCTCGTTCAAGGATTTTTTTTAATTCTTTGCACCCTTTAGGAGTTGTTCACTTTTTTTTAATTATGCCAATTTACCCCCTCTCATTCTCTGTGAAAAGGTCAATCTCTGCTGTTATAGCTGTATAGGCAACTGTGTTCTGTCATGTCATGATTTTATCAACTTTGCCTGATCCTTCTTGTGTCTTAGTACGTCTTCAGTACAGCCTGGTATCTGTGTATCACATCCCCAGTGTCACTGTAAAGGTAAGACAAACAGACACACACAATTACTGCTTATTTTTCATCATAATGGCTGTAGATAAAAGTCTGGCTACAGGCTCAAATGTACAAAATTATTTAAGTGCAGTATCTACAGCATTAACAGAGCCGTCTGTTGTGTCCCACATTGCTGTCATAAACAAAGACAAAGGGACTTAACCCCAGAGGACAAACTAGAGCTTAGCTTGGGCCCAAAAATCCAACACTACCCGAACCTGTACACAACGTCTGCATGTACAGTCAAGTTGTTTGTACAGTCTATGCACTGTCTGCCATAGCTGAATATGTGTGTAACCTTTAGTCTCCTAACCATGGTTGACCCATGTCACACAGGGGATATCCGTAGTTTTCTCCAGGGTTGAAGCCTCCTCCAGGCTTAACTCCTTTCAGTCTGTGATTACCTACTTAAGCAGCGGACCACTCTGTTGATATTTTAGCTACTGCATGGTAATAACATTGTACATTTGAGCCTGTAGCCAAATAACCAGCAGCCTCTCTCATCTCAGATAGTCTCATCTGTTCTGCAGACTCATTCATAGACAGCACACTGAGTGAAAGAGTGCACAGCTCACTGTTGCACCCTAGTATACAGCCTAAACAGGGGACATGACCGAGATATCAGCAGTAAAGGTTAACACACAGCACATAAACCGTCAATCAAACAACTGAAGATTGTACATGAAACAGAACGTGCAGGCTCAGGATGGGTCAGGGCAAATTTTTTGGACCTGATTTAAGCTCTACAACTATTTGAAACTAATAACCAGTGCCTATAGCTAAAGTCTTAGCCAGTTTACCATTTTTCTCAAATGTGCCATAAACACAAATAATTTGTCTTTAGTCTGTGGGCAATATATGTGTGTGTGTTTGTGAGTGTGTGAGTGTGTGTTTGTGTGTGTTTAATGTTGGGTAAAAGCAAATAAACTGTCACAAGTGACTCAACAGTGACATCTACTATAAAATCTAGATTTATAGGATAGATAGTAAGGATAATGCTTAAGTACAGCACTGAAACTTTCCTAAGTACAGATCACACTACCTCATATTATACATCATTTACAAATGTTTATCAGTGACTTGTTTTAAAGTACCTGCCTTTGAGCCCCTCAGAGAAAAATGTAACGTTTGTTTGACCTTTGTCATCGTCATTTACAGAAAAATATTTCCAAAAAAGCAAGTGAGTGAGAAGACTGGAGGCTCATACATTGGTAAACAAAGCAATATTGCGTTTATGTTCCACTAAACCTTTGGATTGAGGGTACACTGAATGTCTATTTTAAAACTACCTGTATACTACTAGTATACTACCTGCAGAAGCTACTACTGCCCAGAACTTTCTGGAGCTGATCTAAGGAAGTGTTTTTCTTCTTGTTTTATAGTTTTGCTGTCCAGTTGATGTTGTTTCTGGCTGTTGGAGTTTATGTAGATGAAGTTTCTGTGGATGATAAAGTCAGTTTAGTGCCATGTTAAACACAAAAAATGAAAATACTTACTTTCCACCACAGCTTTATCAATCTGAAAAGCTGTATCAGGTGTCTGCGATGAACACATCTGAACCAAGCAAACCAAGCCTAACTAAGTTACTGGGTAGGGACTGGCAGATTTTGGTTTATACACGTTATAAATGCAGACTATCAGACTTTTTTATTATGACTTATGAGTCTCTTCAGAACTTCACCTAAGTAAGTAAAAAGAGAAATGCAATAATCGTGACCCTTCTGCAGCAAATAGAGCCATACAAAACAGAAACCAATGTAACGTGAGTCTGTGTTTCGGTTTGCCTTGTTTCCCTTACGTGTTTACTGCTGCATTTGGCCACGAATCTGAAAAACGCTCTTTTACAACCGAACCAGACCTTGGTTCAGTTTGGTCCAGGTCCAGACCTCTTTTCGTCAGACCAAAGCGCGGCTGTTTAGGAGTACTAACATAAAATGAACAAGATAGCAAAACATCTATCACATTTTTCAGTAAAACCCGCTAGTGTAATGCCATGTATAATTGCCTAACTTTTGTCTAATATGTATAGATTATTTATCAATATGTTTCTTACCTCAGGCAGTCCTTCATCAGTTGAATAAGAGCAGGGAAAACAGAAAAGTTCTTGTTATGGAGCCAGTGAGTGATGAGGCGGAGGTAAATATGTGCGCATCCATAGACGTGACCTTTTCTCCTCTAGTGACATTATGGTGGCCACTGCTGGCTTTTTGCTGTATTTATTATGTCTCTTAAGTTAATATAATAATAATATTACCTAATTAATTAATTACCTAAATATTACCATTTTATCATTGACAAATATTATAAAGTTTTGTGTTTTTGTTTCATCTTAAGTTTAAATCTAAATCAATAAGGAACGATGCCCTTTTTTCTTTCTCTTGATCTTCTGTACCATCTTGGTTTGTGTTTATTCACAGGTGAGTAAGGTTGCAATTACATTTTTGTTTTGCTTTTTTGCTATTTATTAGCTTTTTCCTAGCAAATGTAAACTTACTTGGAAACAAAATGTATTTGAATACAAGTAGATTAATAAAGTACAATGTGGCATGTGATTTAATTGCAGAACGCTCTTACTATAAAAAAAATAAATTGTAGAAGCTGCTTTACAGTTGTATTTCGTGATATCCGTTTCAAACATAATGCAAGCACACATTCAATGTGTATCCTTTTTTTCTCAGTATGGACGGGGACGATGTTATGAGACCTGGAGGAGGAGAGGCTGTGTGTTTAGTATGCTTGAAGTGAGTGGAAGAAGAACAAGCCCTATACTAAAATTTGTCAAAAGAAGAAATGTTGCAAGGCTACTGCCAATCATTGAGAAATATGTTAGACCTGTGTACAATTTTAAGTGATTCTTGGTGCCCCCCATCTTTATGGTAACTTGTATATATAATATTATTTTTATTACCATCTAATAAAGTAAAAAGAGGAAGATAAGCATTTTGGAGCACTGTTTCTATGTTAATACCAAGTAACTACTAACCATATTTCCATGTAATTCTTAACTATCTTTATGGTAACTTATTTGTATATTATTATATATTTTATCATGTAATAAAGTAGAAGGAGGGAGATGTGCATTTTGCAGCATTGTTTCCATGTTACTACCAAGACACAAATAAAATAATTAGTGTACAATTTGCATGCGGATTTAAAATGGTATGTAGAGTATTATAAAGTAATTACAAGGTTATTTCCACAAATAATTACTTTTAATTACCCATAATTACCATGTTATTACATGTTTGTTACTATCTTATTACTATGCTATTACCGAGCTGTAATGTAAAGTGCTACCCAAATACCTTTATTTGGATCCTTTGATATTTATACAGTTTAGAATTCTGCAGCAGGTCAAGAAAACAAACACACATGGATCATAAGATAAACCTTGGGGTTAACTAATAAAAACACAAACAAATGATTGATGAATCCCTTCGATAAAAGTGGAATAAAAAGGACTTTGGAACAAAAGGGAGGCTATTGTTTCCCGCAGTATTCTCTGGGTACCATTACAGTATATTAACACCTCTACAGGCTCTTTCTGCCGAGATTCGTTAGTGCCAACGGCGAGACTTCACAGCTTTTATTCAAAGAGGCACTTCTTATTTTCCCTTCAAAGTCCTGTGGGAAATCGGCTGCAAATACTGCAGGTTCAGGCGCTTGCTGTGAGAGTGCTGCAGAACAGTGTCGTATGGAGAGCTCAGGTCTAGATATATGAGGAGTTCAGAGGAAGTATTCACTGGTGGAGCAGGTCGAGGAAGAGTCAGGGAAGTTTTGATGTTCCCAGTCAAGTTGATACCACCTCAAACTGCAGGATTATTCATTAAACATTAAGATCCAGCACTTGCACCAACAGGGTCTACACTGTAAACCAGCCAAAATTCTGGATTACATTCAGTTTCCACTGGGTCATGATTTACATATATAGTCTAGTGCTTCTCAACCGGGGGGGGGGGGGTGAGGAGCCAAAAGTGGGGTGCAGGGAGATTTGCTCTTTCAATGTTCAGCTTGTTTGAAGCCTAAATATTGTTTTTGTAAGAGTAATTTGTGAAACTGGTTTCAAAATACACATGCCATAAACTCAGGGGGGCAGGAATAGCTTAGTGGTTAGCGCTGTTCACCCACTAATCGGAAGGTTGGCAGTTTAAGCCATGCTACCAACATAGCATACTGCCGTTGTGTCCTTGGGCAAGATGTGAATAAATAGTGGAGTAATGTAAAGTGCTATGAAAAGCTTGAGAGGCTTGGAAAGAGCAACAGAGAGAACCAATCTAATTACTTGTTGTTGTTTTGGTTGTTTGTTGTCATTGGTTGTTGTTGTTTGTTGTTGTTCATGAATAATATCTTATTTTCTAAATACAATGATCCAACTATTCACACAAAATATCACCTCCAAAAAATATTTGGCTTTTAAAATTACCATCTTTAACTGCCTAAATTAAGCATTGCTAAATAAGAGCAAAACAGGGACTGAACCAGGACTTCACCAGGACCAAACCTAGAAAAGTCTAAACCAGGCCTAAGCATGGTCTAAGTAATCTGAACTAAAACAGAACAAAACCACAGACTAAACCAGGCCTAATCTAGGACTAAACAAGGACTAAACTGTATCTGAACAGGAACTGAGAAATGGTAGACACTTCAAATATAGTCCCCAAAGAAGAGCAGGACAAAGTGAGGAATACAACCCACGTCCCACCAGTGGTAACCCTTACCGTACCACCACTGATCTAATAGCTTTATGCCTTGAGTGTCTCTGCACAAAGTGAGGAAAAGACAGAGAAACCTCAGGTGAAGCTCTGCTGCTGTTGAGAACATACAGGATCTGACCACTGACAAGGTACAGTACGAACAAGTAATGAACCATTAGTAACAAGCAGCTGGCCCTGCTGTAAACACAACAGCGTAGCTACTCATGTAGTTCTGTTTTCAACTCCCCAGTGCCCACATGCATATACAATACTTATTTCATTTACTTTAAGACTACTTTTATACCAAAATGTTTACTAAAATGAAGCCCAGTTGTGCCCATTTGGTACAGCACAAATTCAGCTACCAAGGGGTTACAAAGAAATGTATTTCTTGTGCCTGCCCCAAGGCATCCAGCATAAACCCTATCCCAAATCAATATGAGCTGACTCCTCTCAACTCTAAACTGGTCTGCTATGTCTGTATGTCTCAGTTATGAATTTTTTGGCCCCTCCACGGTTCACCTACCACGTTGCTAACATGCTCATCAGGATATTTCACCTAATGAAAGTGTGTAAATCACACCTAAATCTAAAAATGAATTTCATTAATTTCCAGTAAGGTAGCCCTGCTATTAACTGGCAATTGTCCAGGGTCTCCTGTGCCTCGTGGCTACAGCAGCCGAGACAGGCTCCATCCCTCTGAAGCTGTAAAAGATAAGTGTAGAAAATGAATAATTTCAATTAATGCCCCACTTCTTTGAAGAAAACAGTTTGTGGTCATAGAATGTCGAGAATTGAGGATATTCATACATGAACACTTTCACATGACTTGACTGCTCATTACAAGAACAAGGTTTTGGAATTCTCCTTTTGCTTCAGCACTGACCTAGTAAAGGTTACCTCCCTATACATCAAAACAAAATAACCCAGCCAGCCCACTCCACTAGCAAAAGGATGTGGGGTCTAAAGATAAAATACAATACTTTCGGTCTGTCTGTATAATGTTTTGGTTCTGTGTTACTGGCAACAGACAAAAATAAATCATGAATCATGGATATTCACATTCACACACTTTCACACACTTTTCCTCACACTTTCACACATTATGTGATAAAAAACTGCATATGTTATGTAATTAATAATTTTTTAGGCTTCATTTTAGAGCTATTTATTTTACTTCCAAACACATAAATCTAACAGGGTCTTCTGTGTGTGCAAGAAAGTGGAAATTGAAATTATTCCCTGCAGGCATCGACTGTGATCATCAGATTGGGATGAATGGACGGACAGATGGAGCCGGCGCTGTTGCCTTCACAGATGCATACAATCCCATATAATCAGTCCATCAGCCTGTGCCCGCTTTATAAATCACCACACATCACAAACGAATTCCCTCACCAACAGACCACTATGCCTTTGTGCAACTGGCATTACATAATAAAAACTAAATTTAATCTGGAAAAGAATCTGACGGCTGTATTTATCAAAGGATTGCATGCATGCTAAATGCATAAGACCTTGCTAAATGTGGAGCAAATCCTGACGCACCTGAGGTTAGTGTCTCTCTAAATGTGGGCAGCGCAGATACAACTGGATGCTTTCTCCAGAGTGCGCAAAATACAATGCAGAGAAAATACTACTGAAAGATTTAGCAGGCCACTATTTGATTTATCACGACTACAGGAGCTAAAACTGCATGTAAATTTTGCATGTCAAAGAAGTAGTTGCAAACCTTTTAGTGTAGAGTGGACTGGTGTTGTGTGGGCACAGATGGGGCATTGAAAATAAGATATAATATCTTAAAAAGGATCATTTACAAAAATACAACAATGTGTTGTTTTAAAGGTGGTGGCGATAAAGAGAGATAATAATAAACAAATTGGACCATCCTGACCTGTGCGTTCACACATGAATATTAATAAAGTCGGTAGGATGTCAATATGATTTCAGTACACACGTGAGAGAAGTATGTCACTGTGCCGTGGGGGGTTGAGCAGAGTGGACTATGACGGTTAATTAGCATAGCTGCAAGCAACACAAAGCTACCAGATAAATGAGCATAGTCCTTCGCAGTGACGGCGGTTTAAGCGCTGACACTCACTAGGTTAACTTGAACTAACCTACGTAACTTAATTATTCAGAGAAAAGTAATACTAGGTGCTCTTCAAGTTTTCAGGAGAGCATCTGGGTAACATTCTGTCCATGAGTTTTAATTGTATTCCACTGAACTGCAGCCTATTTTGAGCTGCTGCCTCTCAAAGTGGACTTTTATGAGACTGGAGACTGAGCAGGGACAGGGTTTGACAGCATTTGCTCTGTTGCCTCTCCAAACAGGTCCGCTATGCGCCCTATTCTTGCTCTGTCCCGCTTCAAAGTATGTTGCATCTCTTCTAAAACAGAAGACGCTCTCTTCCTGATACAGCACAGGTTACTGTTAAAACTGTAGCCTCTTTATCACAGTGTTCCCCAACAGGTTTTTAACAAATCCATCTCTCCATTTACTGCAGCTGATTGAGTGGCTGGAACGGGTCGAGGCACTGCGGTCACATTGACACTTAATTCTCATTTACAGACCAGATTTGCAGCACATAGTAAATTACATGGTATTGTTTTAACTGCACATGCATTTTAGCATCACTCTTAGTAGATCAGGTTCTCTGTCTGTAAAGGTAAGGTAACAAAAAATCTCAGGCATTTGGTGATAATTCTGTCACATGGCCTGCCAGCTCATTTAAATTGAATTGAAGCTTACATTAAAGCCATCTGGAAGGTGCGTTACAGAATTGGTGTGTGTAGAAGCAAAGGACAATGGTAGTAGAGCGCTTTGCATTCCATCTCTCACAAAGCAGTCAGATCTGTGTGCGTTTGGGAATAAAACAAAGAGTCGTTTGAACTACCAAGGTGACTAGAAGCCAGGATAATGAATAAGAAATGTATGTTTTAGCACAATCAGCGGATAAAAGGAAAAAGCCTTCAAATATTTGCTCACTATGAGGTCTTTTAGAGATGAACTGCAAAGACCAGAGCGGTTTATTCTGCAATCTGTGAAAGGGGGCTTCTAGTAGAATGATCAAGTGTTCTAACTTAATTAGGGGATGACTAAATGATAAACTTGGGGTGCACAGTGGCTGAGTGGTAAGTAATCTAGCCTCCCTGTGTTACTGTAAGTTCTCTCTGGGTAGTCTGGCTGCAATGTCCAAAAACATGCATATGTCATGTGAATTGGTCAATTTCCCATAATAAATTAATGTGATAGGTGTTAGTGTTAGCCCTGCAAATAACTGGTAATTGTCCAGTGTGTACCCCGCCTCCAGCCAACCCAACTTCTAAAGAGAATAAGTGGTAGAAAATTAATAACAACAACAACAACAACAACAACAACAACAACAATAACAATAATAATAATAATAATAATAATAATAATAATAATAATCTGTTCTGCGCTTATGACCTCTCCGACGCATCCATACAGGCAAGGACACAGCAGCAGTATGCACTGCTGGTAGCAGGAATCGATCTGCCAGCCTTCTGGTTAGTGGGCGAACGGTCCTACATACTGAGCTACTGCCGCTCCCATCATACAGTCATACATAAAAGATAAAAAAAGTCTAATATACAAATGTAAATAAAGCATGTTATGTTGCTTAAAGTTGCATTATTCATACTATTAAGGATGAAAAAAATCTATATTTTGTGTTCATAACAGTTCTGAAAAAAAAATCATGCAATAGTATCTGACATAAAAGATGACATTAAAAGGACAATATGCACTTTTATATTTGAAGAAAATAGTTACATCGCTTAATATAAATTTGTAATATAAATCTGTAAAAAAACAAAACAAGATTTTAACACGTCATCAGGGCTTTGTTATTAAAGATTTTAAGATATTTTCCCATTGGGTGTAGCATTAGCAATATATGCTTACACAGCTCAAAAAATATAAATAAAATATAACTACATCTATTGTCATAATAAATACTGGTAGTACATTTAGATTTAGATACATTGGGAATAAATCAACTTGACTACCAGGTCAATGAAATAAGAAATTAATGCAGCACAATGAGTGGATAAAAGCAAGTGCAGTCAGACATTTGCTCACAATGAGGCCTTTTTGCCACAAACTACTGTACCCTGTTTATTCTGCATTTTGTGAAGTGGCCAGCAATGGGGTATCAGACAGGAGAAACAGAGGGTGTATCCAGCATTAACTGTCTACTCCAGCGAGCGGGTGATTCAGACTGTCAACACCCACAGAGCATGGCCGTCCATATAGAAAAACAATGATTCTGACTCGCCTCCCCAAGAGCACAACATGACATTTAGCTCCCAACTCTGGTCTGCACTCCCACGCACACAAAATGCATTACAGAAAAAAGCAAAATGCTATGGAACAATTTACTCAGCGGAATCGGATAACAAACTGTGACAATTTGGGATATGTGATGGACTGTGATGGATGGAGACAGAAAGCGTATTTGAAGTAGGCTTACAAAACTTTGTAGCGATAGCATTAGCGCGGAACTTTGTAATCTTTCTCGTTTCTTTGCCATGCTTGCCTCATTTTTCTTTCTGGAGCTCCCCCTACATTACGGCGTAAAGCACTATCATAAATAGGATTGTGGGAGACTTCACATGTGGTTTATGTTTCTAAGCATCTGTTAACCACAGTTCAGACTCAGTGGAACGTTTCTTTTTTTAATCCACTGAACCAGACACTGTGTGCAAGATGTGTGACTGTTTGCTTTGCTGTATCTATATGTGTTCAATGATATTATACGTTGACAGAGTTCAATCACCAGAAAAAAACACATTCATGTGTGTCACCAATTTTTAATTTCAAGTGAGGCACAGGTTAAGTCTTTTTGAGTTGAAGTGCAAGTCACTTCAAAAAGTGAATAAAGTCAGAATTATATTAAAAAAAGTGTCTGAGTCAAGTCTAAGTGTCTTGGTCAAGTCTGTTATGTGGAAAAGTGTCTGAGTCACTTAGAAAAGTGAATAAAGTCAGAATTATGTAGAAAAGAGTCACTTAGAAAAGTGTCTGAGTCACTTAGAAAAGTGTCAAGTCAGAATCCAAATCTGAGTCACTGAAATTAGAATATTGTACATATGAGGGTGCAACAATAACATATGGAGTGGAATGTTAGTTTTGTACATACCCATTTCATCACATGCCTTTGTTTTGTTCAGACTTCTGTGTAAAAAGCAAAATAGACCGAGGTATGACCAAGCCAGAGTTATTGTCCATAAGTCTAAGTCCAAGTTCAGGGCATTAGTTCACATGTCCAATCCAAGTCCAGGACTCAAGTACTCCACCAAATTTGTGCAGCCCTAATTACAAAAATGACCTGAGGGTTGCCAGAGTAGTAGAGTATGCCTATCTGGGACTTCATACCCTTCTGATGCTGGAAACTTTCCTGAAATGACCTGAACCTCACCTTAACACTGCAGTGGAACTGAGACTTAAGAGAAAGTGACATTGACTTGTACTTAAGGAGGCTTTTACCATTCTTACACCCACTCAACAGCAATTAAGCCCAAACATAACGAGTTGATGTGCTAATGTATACATGGCGACAATCATTTGTGAGCAGCGCCGTAAACAAATAAGCAGCATTATGATGATCCCGTAATCACATTAGCGATAAAAAGCCCATTATCTCCTAATTATACATCAGCTTTCTTGTTCTTGTTAAGTCTGAGGACGATAGAAAAATGACAAGTTATTATCTTATCTCAACAAAAGCCCATATCCTCACAGAGTATATACAACCCATGCATTACACACATATTTCTCCATAAGAACCCACTCTGGGACTAAAGACTTATTTTTCTGCTTCTGTAAAAACAATGACAGAATTTACAGTACTCCCACAAACTCTAATTTTCAGCAGGCAGTGGATAATACTAAATTTCACCCTTGCAGCAATCACGCTTTTCAGCCCGTAATACCATACTCCATTAGCCATCTTCCGCTTTTTTTTCCACCACACTCCCACATGCCCTCATCACAATCCTGCCATCATGTCGAAATTCGGCTTATTTTTTCAATGAGAAATCCTCAATTATCTTCCATTCTTTCCACACTTGAAATTTCTCCTTCATTATCCACCTTGCCCCTCTGCAAACTTTGCGTGTCTAATGTAGCATGCCGACTCATGCATACAGTATTTCATTAAGAGGAGAAAAACATCTAAAAATTGACAGGCATCCCGTGGGCTGCTGTAGCTATCGTGCAAAGATAGTTCCTGGATGGTTTTTTGTAGGTGCCACTGTATGAAATAGAGCTTCCCAGCGCGTTGCTGAGTGCCACATGCGTCAATGTGGCAGGGCGCCATATGGCATCAGGTATTTTCCAAACAGCCAGCCAAACACTCTTTCTGGCCTAACTTGTGGCTTCACTGCTTAATCGCTAATTAACAGAAGGCGAGAAAATAAGGCTTCACATCTGCGCATTCATCTAGTTGTTAAATGGACAGAGGAGCAAGGGTAAGTGTTAGGAGGTGTTTTAGAGAAGTGGTGGAAGAAGAAGTACACAATTCTGTACTCAAGTAAAAGTACTGTTACTGCTGTAATGTCAAAGTAAAAGTACTCAACAAAATGATCACTTTTCATAACACTACTACTGCTACTATGTCTTTTCTCTTCCATTCTGGGGTTCTTGTGAACCGATTTGGCATAGATTTTATGCAGGATGCAATTCCTGACACAAGTTTCTCCATTTATTCAGACTTGAGACTGGCACAAAGAGCACACTGGTTTGTGACCCTCTAACTGGATTAAAACTACTACTACCACTACTATAAGTACTATATGTATAAGTACTAATCTTTATATTACCATTATTATTACTACTAATACTATTACCACTCCTACTACAACTGCCACAGCTACTATAATTATTACTATGATTATTCCTACTATGCTACTGCTATTACCCACCCATTAGCCCAAAATTGCTTTTACAATTTTTTCAGATTTTACAAATTTAATGATTATTTAATAATTATAATTATAATAATTTTACTGCTACTGCTGCTACTACTACTACTACCACTACTACCACCACTACTACTACTACTACTACTACTACTACTACTACTACTACTACTACTACTACTACTACTACTACTACTACTACTACTACAAATAATAATAATAATAACAGTTGCTATTTTTATTACTTTTTTATTTTTTGTCCTTTTTACAAAATAAGAAAAAATAAGAAATAAGAATTTTTTTTACATTGCAATACTTTTTTCTTTTTACTTCCACAGCTCTGTAACCTCTTGCTGGAGAATACATGTGTGTCTTGCAGGCAGAATATTAAACATTTCATTTTTGCCGATTGACCGAAGCATTGATTTTCTTTTTTCTAGTGGATGTGATTAAGAGACTATGAGAGGCTGTTGCGTGTAATAAGATCTTTTTCATAATGCAGTACATGAGTTTTGGACTTAATCTTGAAAATCGAGATCAATATTAATGAACTCAGTGTTAAAGTGGAAAGTGTGTGCTAATGACCAATAAAGTCCAACAGATACGATTTCATCAAATGGTGCAGAATGGACAATGAAGAGCATTTAATAGAGACATTAAAATTATACAGAGAGTAGTCTGTCTGTGATTATTTTTTACATATTTAATCCTATATCATATCATACATATCCTATGTTATGCTTTTTCAGGCTTTTTGAAATACTTTTGACACATTTGCATTAGTATTTCACATTTCATAACTTAAAAATAATGTATATGTATGGAAAATGTGTTGGGGAGCTATTGCTTTCAATTTGCAGAGAACTCTTGGATTACGTTGAAGGTACTAAATCTACTCGGGCTGCAAAATCTACTCGGGTGGCGTCGCTTAGTGATTATGCTGGTGATTGGTTATAGCTGACTCTACAGCTGCTCTTTAAGTCAGAAGAGGTGTGTTTGCATTAACGAAGTAATAAGGAACTGAAATAAATACAAGATACTGATGATTATGGCCACTAAAAAAATCATTCTTACTGAATACACTAATTTGGTTAAAAAACACTGTGCCAATGAGCATCTATGGTTATTATGAAGGTTTTTTTGGGGGGCATTTCACATGTTTTGCTCATTATTTATTATTTAATAGACAGCTGTACACATTTGTATACACTCCATTCATACTTGTCATTTTAATAAAGACAGCGAGGTTTCTTACAAAAACATCAATAAATAAGAGAAAAGCACAGTAATGTACTTCTTTTTTTTCAGCCCTTATTGCACATAAGTTGTTATAGCCTATCAGCTGTAGCAGCAGCTAAAACATTAAATGACAATCTCCCAGTCATGAATATAAATATTCTATTTTAATAAATATTTATACAAGCAATAAATTGCTATGATTAGATATTTTTCAATTAAATAATTATAATGATCTCTGTCTAATCAAACCTGCTAAATCTGCTCGACTTCGGTGGTCAAATCGGTTCGGGCTGACATTTCCGGGTTAGCGAGGGACGAAGAGCCAATCACGCCGTTCGCTCAATCAGTCCAATCAGAATGCGTAACGTAATCACAAAGCGGTGCCACCTGAGTAGATTTTGCAGCCCAAGTAGATTTGGTACCTACAATGTGTCTGTGGCCCCCTGCTGGCAAAGATGGGGAATGGACAGCTATTTAGCACAGCTATTAGGAGCATGATGCTGACAGATAGATAAATGAGATGAATGCTTCGTAGTGACAGCAATCTAGGCATTGACATTATCAGAATGAGTCCAGTAACGGTGTATAAGCTAAAGAAATGCGCAGAAGTACTTCCTGGTTTCATGCGTCTATGTAGAGCTGTGAGACTGAGCGTTTTCAGCTCTTGAGGAGAGAACGGACTCATAACACAGGATTACTGGAACACGCATGAATAAAACTAAATACTGCTCCAGATGTTTGTTTGTTTTTTTTTAGGTAGGAACATTACAACCTGGTAAAAACTTCAAATAGTTGATTTAGCATAATGGGGGACCTTTAATATTATAAGCAGTAGATTTTTTGAGTGTGCAAAAGAAATGTGGTGAAATGCACACTGTAGTCTTTGAAGTAAAAAAATAAATTGGACATGAATTTTCTGAACAAATGAACATATGTTCACAAGTATGCTACATATGTTTTATGATACATTAGATTAGAGGATCATTATATGTGAATTTTTGCAACTCATTTTTAAAACAATCATTAACAGTCATTAACCTGTACAAAAAAAATAAGATTAAAGAACCCTTGCAAGTGGATAGAGAATGGCATTAATTAATTCATCTACTATGGGCCTTAAGCAGGGTACACCCTGGAGATTGGCCAGTTAGTTGCAGGGCTGACACAGAGACATACACAACCGTAGTAGGAGTGATTCCAGACGCATTTCACTTTGGATGAAGTGAGTGAGTGAATGGGTTTGACTGTCAAGGTCGGGTAGGTTGGAATTTAAATTATGACATTATGTCAATTTCTAAAACTATTTTTGTTAGGCCAAAATTTTACATAATGACAACCTTGGAAGAGTTAGTAAACCTTGGAGGTTTACCAGTCATCAGTTTAAGGACTGACAAAGTTTCTTGGATAAGGGGGGGGGGGGGGGGGGAAGAGGGAGGAAAAACATCATATTGTTCAGGTCATTACAACACCATCAGATATGTACATTTTTTGTTTTGTTTTTGGTACCCTCTGATCTAAACTTATCTAACAGCTTATAAGACAAAAAATGCCATTGTATAACACCAATGACGGTTTATATTGTGACTTTCTGAGCTTTTAACCATGTTATAATGTTTTTTTTCCACCTCAAAAATATACCTCGAGTTGCAGTTTGTTTCATTCCCACTGTATAATGAGGCCGTCTCCTTCTCAAACGCTCGGTGCTCCTGCGCGTTTCTAAAGCCCACACACTGTTACCAGACGTGGACCTTCAGCGCTTCAATTGCTGTCACCACAAAGCAATCGACTCATTTATCTATCTGCTTCATGTAGCAAATAGCCATGCAAACAAGCCATTTTATGCTCGGTCTAGTCCCCACCTTTGCCAGCAGGGAACGACAGACACCAAAACAAAGCGTTCTGTGCAAATTGAAAGTAACAGCTCCCCAAAAGAAGACGTTTTCCACAATATTAAGTTACTAAGTACTAATGCAAAGGTGTCCAGAACAATTTGAAAAAGCCTGAAAAACATTAAATAGGACTTTTAAAGATTGGTGAGCACAAGCAGCCAGGGTGTGCAACCAATAAGGAGCCTTTAAAGTCAGGAACAAAATGCAATTTAAACAAATTAGTCTTTCCTTAACAAATTAATGTTTACTATATGCTACATATGCTTTACATTACATTCAATTACAGCACTCCAACAAGGAGAACATTACTTAGGGTACTAAAGAAGACACTAATGACTGCTTCTCTGAGCCTTACTAGAGGCAGAATGCATGCACATCCACAATATCACTTTAAACCTGAAGTGCTGTAAACCCATGCAACATATTTCTGCTGTAATAACGAGAAGCCTCAAAACATTTGGCTTCGCTTCCCCAACAATCTGCATTAAAAAATAAAGAGAGCAAAGATAAGCCTGATTTAATTTGCAACCCCCTTTCTCACAAAATCCTCTTTATATTTGAGATAGAGAGGGGAGGAGAGGGGTGGGAATAGGCAAAACCTCCTCCGCGTATTCCTGAGACGTAATCCAGAAGGCTGTTCAGTGGCGTGTGCAGCCCTCAGCCAGCTCCACAAAGAGGCATGCAAATGAAATCGACTCTCGAGTGGAGCAACAGGGGGAGATGGGACCAAATTGCAACTCACTGTCATCTGCTTAGCAACAATATGGAGGAGATTAGTCCTGGAAGTGTTTCCCTCCTCCTCCTCTCAGGACCCCAGACTGAAGAGTGCATGTGAAGTTCTGCTGGCCTGTTATTCCCCTCTCTGGACAATAGATTTCCTTCAGTGTTTGTAAAGTGCAAAACAAAAACTCAATTAGATGCAAAAATGGGAGCAGTGACATCAGTGTGACTACATCTCAGGCCCTGGTTACAGGTCAATAAATGTTTTTTAAATGAATTATTTGTCCATATGCCATCACTGAGAAGTTCTTCAGATCAAGGTCCAATAGCTAAAATTTATTGAGGCACAGAAAAATATCTCCAACAAGAAGGTTATGTCTTTGTGGATTGGCTGGTTTGTTTGTCCACGGCACCATGGCAGGCTGCAGTTGCCGTGCACATGCGCTGCAGCTCCACCAACAGGGCTATCCCGCAGCTCTTGCATTTTTTCTTTTAAATAAATTTCAAGACTAAAACAATTAATTAATAATTATAATTATAATAACTTGATTTTCTAGAAATAAATAATGAAATATTTCAGTGTATCCTCTACTGCTATGTGTCACCGCACCTCAGGTTTGGGAAACACTGCTATAAATCAAAAAGTTTTACTGGAATTGAAAAATACTGTAGAAATTCAGACTATGCTGACCTCAATGCTGACTTAAACCACGATCACACCACAGGATAATAATTAGGGCTTGGAAGCAAAGGGGTGTAAGTGCGATTTTACAGATTTTAAATGTATTAAATCGTATGGGCAGGGATTAAATTTTGTTCATCTAGATCTTACATTTTCAGATTGGGATGTCTAAGTCAAACTTTTCAGTGCTGTACTTGTCAAAAATATGTTTTAAATCAATAACAACAGTCTGTATTTTTTGCGAGTTGGTTGTGAATTTGGCAACAAATTCTATCAATAGTGGTTTTACAAATATCTTAAAATCAACCAATTGAGTTTGCTTTTATTTAGTTTTTTTTTAAGCTAAATCCACTGTTAATTTAGGCTGTGTAATGTTGCAGGCATATTTGTTGCAAAAATATCCCCACAATACAGGAACTGCTGTTACCACTGAAATTGATGATTACTTTTTTTAAAATGCAGAACTGGAGTTATTTGACTTGTATTAGACCTTTAAAATAAAACCTGTGAGTTTCAGAGAGTAATTCTTGTATTTTATTAGTGTAACATTTATACAGATTAATGTTCTTTTGCCGGAAATCTTGGCATTAAATTTTTTCTAAGTGGCACTAAAAAGTCTTAAATATTCTTAAATTTCACAAGAAAAAAACTGGAGCTACCTTGTTGATGAATGTTTTTTGTTTTTTTGTTTTTTTTTTTACCTTGGACGATGTCAAAATAGGCTGTATTGTATAATCAACTTAAGTGGAATAAGTACAGCTGTTAGCAGTGTTGTGGCTAATGCTAGCGCCTACAGCAGCTTAAATAGTGATTGTGGAGACTCAGCAGACGCCAAAAATACTAATAATCACAGAGAAACAAGTCCGCTTACCTTAGTAATGCTTCCGTTTAGATGTGGCAGCAGTTTGGACAAAACGAACAGCGTAGTACGATGTGCAGCCTTCAGCGCTAACTTTACGTAGCTTCGTTTATGTATGCTAATTGGCCACATGCTCTGCAGCTTAGCGTCTTTTTACAGGCCTCCTATGGTGTATTTTATAACAGAGCTGACCTTACTGATGTCACTGTGAGAGCTGTTCAGACATTTAGCATAAAAACATAGCTATGCAAGATGTTATTACATTACTTTTATTATATTATAAATTACTGTATTACAAAATACAAAAACTAATAATGAAAAAGATCGATAAAAACATTGTGAGATGCTTCCATTTCTGATTTCAGTATTTGACATAAAATTATGTTGTGCTTCTTGGCCAGGACACATCTTTATCCTAAATAAGACTTTTCTACTTAAATAAAAGTTAAATATAAAACAATAATTATTATAATATTGTTATTATAAATATTTTTATAGTTAGACCATGCTTAACTCTGAGTCATTTTGAGTTGTGCCTCAGTGCTGTGAGAAAGTTCTGTCATTGATTTGCTCGGTGTGAAAGGGCGTATGTAGACTTGCGCCTTTTGCCACTGAACAAAACCCCACTTTACCGTTACGCCTTTTAGTTTTTCTTAAATTACTTCTTTTGGGTCAGCATTTATGTTCTGTCCTTTTGCCATTGTAAAGATCTCACTGAGAGCTTTCATTTGATATATAATACTCATATTTGCCCAAAATGCCACTTACGCCACTTTGCCTCCAAGCTCTCGATAAAACGCTATGCTACAAACCACAAACTTAAAAAAATTAGAGCATGCACAGTACATTTGTTTTGCCAGCAAAGAATTCAAAGAGTCAAAAGTTCATGAACAGTGTTTTGTTGATGCTGCAACCACACATAAACGGTATGCAAGCTAAATTCACCCACATCATGTCAATGGAAAATAAAAGTTTTGTTTAGTCCAGTGATTGGACAAAACAAGCTCTGAAAGTGGTTTTAAAAAGTCTGAAAAACTGTTCAAAGCAAGGTTCAAATGCATCAAAAAATATGTTGAATGTAGTCCGGCCCATTAAAATAGAGCACTGTCACTTTAGATGCATCCTCATTATTCTTTTTATGTGGTAAACTACATAAATGCCCTTCTCTGTGTTAAATTGTCTGCTCCATTTAGGCTTGAAAGCATTGAAGTAGACCCACTTTCACATTCTGTGGCACAAAAAGGATGGCCTGGAGGTGTCATGTCAGCCGCTCCAATGATCCTTTTTGATGTAAAACTTTATATAGAACCTATGCGGCACATTTGAGAGTGGAGACTTACATTGCCGAGGTTGATAAAGCCGTGTTCCCTCGCGATCCGATCAGCCTCCTCTGGCCCGCCGCTGATCTGGACAGCCCAGGTGTTGGTGTAGACCTCTGCATCAATCCACTTGAGCTCCAGTGATAGGAGGACACAGGCCATCCATAGGTGCAGCAGGACCCCCCTGGCATCCATGAAAAGGAGAAGACTTCCCGGGACCGTCGATCCGTCTGTCTGTCTTCCTCTTCCTCAGCGAGAGTGGGGCTGCTCTACCTCAAAGTAGAACGGTGGCCTAGACGGGAGAGGACACAGCCAGTTATAAACACAAACATGGCCTTCTTAAGTGGGTCACCCTTGGCCCTGAATTAAACTTACAGCGAAAAGAGCATCCACAAATTGCACTTAGCTTTCTGCCCACTGTCAAAACAAAACACGCATCTACATATTGGAACACATGCAAAGGAGAAACTTTAGGTCTAAACAAGACAAGGCTGATGCCAGAAGCAAAATTATTCTTCAATACTCCCTCAGACATAAAATGGTAATGTATGATAATGAAAAACAGTAGGCATGTTGCTGCAGTCCAGGGGCACACTCCAAGCGAGCCGGTACACAGGCAGTTATGGCATGCACACTGGGGAAGCTAATATTTAAGCAGAATATTCAAATTCTTCCTCTAACTTTGCTCTTAATTTGGAACGTGCAGAAGTAGGTATCAAAGCGTAATGCATTTTGAATGAAGGTTAAAATGAACCGCCTGATGAAGAAGTACTTAAGTGGGACACGCCGGCGGTCTTTGGTTTGAAGCAGTCGGAGAGAATAAAAAGTTGTTACAGTAAGTCGCACATTAAAAAAAAAAAAGTTGTATGTTAAGCTTGTCAAAGGAGAGCTGACAGTTATTTTAGAAGTGTAAAACTGAGCACAATGCAACAGAGACAAACTGACTTTTGGGCTAAAATGGCTTATTACAGGGCTTCACAATGTTGCACAAATATCCAATATGAAATAACTATGTTTAGCACTGCAATCTTGTCTAGGGGGATTTCAAGTCAAATCATTAGCACGTTGGGTGGTAGTCAGAGTCCAAATTACTGGGTAAATCTCAAGTTGAGTCCAAGTTGAGTCATCTTGAATTGAGGTGTAAGAGTCATGTTCAAATTAATGGAAAATGAGTTCAAGTCCAAGTCATCAGTTCACAAGTCTAAGTCTAAGTCGTCAGTTCACAAGCACAAGTCCAAGTCATCAGTTCACAAGCACAAGTCCGAGTCACCAGTTCACAAGTCCCAGTCTAAATCCGAGTCATCAGTTCAAAAGTCCCAGTCATTAGTTCACAAGCCCAAGTCTGTGTCATCAGTTCAAAAGTCCCAGTCCAAGTGTGAGTCAACAGTTCACAAGCACAAGTCATCCGTTCAAAAATCCAAATGCAAGTTTAAGTGATCAGTTCCAAATTCCCAGTCCAAGTCACTAGTTCACAGGTTTGAGTCCAAGTCACAGTCATCAGTTCACAAGTCCCAGTCCCAGTCCAAGTCACCAGTTCACAAGTTTGAGTCCAAGTCCAAGTCATCAGTTCACAAGTCCAAGTTTGAGTCATCACTTCACAATTCCATGTAATCAGTTTGCAAGGCCAAGTCTAAGTCATCAGTTCACAAGTCCAAGCCCGATTCATCAGTTCACAAGTCCAAGTCCGATTCATTAGTGCACCACTCCAAATCCAAGTCCTCAATTCAAAAGTCCCTGTCCGAGTCATCAGTTCACAAGTCTGTGTTGAGTCATGGGTCCTAATCTGTGAGAAGAGCTAAGTCCAAGTCTATGTCTGAGCCTCAAAGTAATGACTAATTCAAGTTGAGCCTGTGACCTGCAATATCTGAATGCTTGTTTTGAAGACGTATATTTTACCATGTTCTCAGGACTAACTTTCACTCACCCTTACATTTGGTCAAACCACCTTCTGATTTCAAGTTGCTTTTTAGCCAATCATCATAATCAAACATAAATCTGGATGAGCACACATTAGTGAAAGGCAAATGTCTTACAGAAAGAAATGACTTTGGTAAATGGATCTCAGCAATCACTCACAAGCATTGAACATAATGAGATTTTAGTAATAAGATAACCTTGATGGAAAAGGCAAAGCATTATGAGTACAACTCTAAATCTTTTTAATTAAATGGCAAATGGGACAAAAGCCGCTGATTATGATTGTTACCGCAGTATTAACTAGAATTCCTCCAATTAAATGACTCCAGATCCTTACCACAATTCTTTAAAGAAGTTTGTTGGGTCGCATCTACAAGTGCGGTGAGATGTTTATAATGTTAATGTTAATTTTGTCTTTTCATGGCAGTGCCTGTTATGAACATTACAGGTTTCAATACCACACTAGAGCATGTGAACAGCTACAATAGCCCTGCAGGGACACGCTGAACAACCCAACAGAAATAGGTCTGACAACAATTTCACTTTAGAATTTTGACATATAAAATAATGGGATTATTAGGCACTTCTTGAACAGAACAGTTATAGGAACTTCCCATCCCAAATTGAGTGGTGTGAACTATCCATCCCCAGGAACCTTTTATCAGCTTGTATTTGCACTGCCAATCAGAAATGGGATACATAATCACAGCAACTGTATGTGGTGTTACTGAAGCGTGACATCTAGCAGCAACAACAAACCAAAACAAGCTGCTATAGCATGGAGAGCAAATACAGCCAGATCACAGTTTCATTTGTGCTACTTCATTTTATGATTACAAAAGGAAAGCAGAGCATTGTGGACAAATGATTTGAGAGGTAGGTGCTTTAAAATGAATAGCTGTTATGAGTGAATTTTTTAGGCAAATGGCAATAGATGGTGATGTATATGTCAACCTACATATCTACATTACCAAATAGTCCCTGTGCTGGCTGGAAAGTTCTTGCTCTGAAGTAATAGCTAAAAAGGTTATAAGAACTATGGTCCAGGTCCCCAGTACAGGCTAGTTCCTCAAAAGGTGACAGGAACCGCAAAAAGGCCTTCTCTGTGGTCGGCCCCAAACTGTGGAATATTTAAAGTTTTATCTTAAGACTAGGGCTGTCAACGTTAACGCGTTAATAAAAATAAATAATAAAAAACAATTAATGTGTTAAAAATTATGAATGCAAATTAATCACACAATCTGTTTTGCCCAGCCGCGCTTCTGAAAGCACTTTGGAGGGTGTGAAGCCGTGTCGGGGGGCGCGTGACCGTCTTGGAAATGTGCGTACATCACAACATTGACTTGCTTTCATGGTGAACGACCCGCGCGCTCAATGAGCGAACACCTGCCTCAGATGCGTTTGCCTGTGGTTCGACTTCAG
Organism: Bostrychus sinensis; assembly: GCA_020698575.1. Classification (NCBI taxonomy): domain Eukaryota; kingdom Metazoa; phylum Chordata; class Actinopteri; order Gobiiformes; family Eleotridae; genus Bostrychus; species Bostrychus sinensis. The sequence continues at coordinate 26,958,993 of CM036251.1, read as the reverse complement.
GACAAGTCCACTGCTTTGGCCGCTGCACTACAGCCCTCTCTTTTCCCTCCCCTCACGAGTCTCGTTACGTGTTACGTGTGCTTTTTACATCGCTTCCTTTCACTGCCTCTGTCCGTGCGCATTCCTGGGAGCTGTGCTTTCTGTGCGTCCTGAACCCGTGGTGAAAGCGGGGGGCGATCCATGGCCATCCCTGAACTTATGGAGCCACAAGCCGCGAACTCCTACAAACCATTCATTAGCGGTGTTTTTTTTTTTTTTTTTTTTTAAGCGTCAGTTCTCGACTCAGAGCGGCAGCCTCACTGCGGACAGGTGACCGTGCCCCGCCCCTGTCCGCGGCGCTGAGAAGAGCAGAGGAGAGGCTCAGGTGTCTGCAGTAGATTTAATGCAGAGCACATTTCAGCAGACACTGTTATCTCAGTTACTACACAGACTTATTAAAGGCTCTCTCACAATATTCAGAAGTTACTTCTGAGATGTATTTTTTTATCCAAGTAAAAACACACTCATCCTCTCTGGACTTTTTTTTTTATTTAAACGCTGCATGTTGTCATGGAAAATCTACAAAGTTACACATTGTGATTAATCGTGATTAATCACAGCCCAAGAGTGTGATTAATCTGATTAATTTTTTTAATTGATTGACAGCACTACTTAAGACCCACTTTTATTCTCTGGCTTTTGACTAGCCATGAGTTGTGTGGTCCTACTTTTCTATTTTCTTTTTTTATTCTTATTTATTGTTATTGCTTTCATTTGGTTTTACTTTTGTATTATTATTTTAATAGGGGCTAGTAAAGCTAAATGGGTAATATGTATTTATTGTTTTTTATAATGTTCTATGTGCAGCACTTTGGAAACTGTCTTTGTTTATAAAGTATGCTATATAAACAAAATGAAATGAACTGGACCATAACATTTTACACACTGCACCTTTATAGGAAATATTATATAGGGCATAAATGTGTGCCTCTGCTTGAGACAGTTAGATCAGAAAGTCAAGAATTAGATAAACCAATGTTAAATTATTATTTCATGCAGATTTCCAATATTGTAAGCAAGTGGGAGCACATCGGAAAACTTTTTATCAGCACTGATGCCCGAGAATTATCTCTTGCTCGAGGTGGCCATCTTGTATTCTGCCGATTCAAAGAGGAGAAGGCATCTGTGGCCTCAAAGATAAATTTGGGAGTGGGTGTGATCAGAGCCCAGCAAGAGAGAGAGGTGCTGAAAACATGACCAGCGGCTGTCACTCTTCCTGCTGAGCGATTCTTCTGAGCTCATTAGACACCACGCTGGAGTCCCCCCCAAAAAACAAGGGCAGGAGATCAGTTGCCATTGTGCCATGAAGAAAAGAGAGATAGAAGGATGGCGCTGGGTTATGCGGCGGTGGGGGGAAAATAACGAGCATGTAACAACACAGCAACACAAAATGCGACCTTCTCATGCAACAACGCCCAGAGACCAGTTAACAAGGGCTGCTTACTCTTACAATATACATCAAAGCAGGAAAAACTGAGACGCAACTTCAACCTTCAAACTGCCACAGCTTTATACAACTTTGATAAACAAAAATCATTATTGCTTTGGATATTATGAACTGCCAGAGGTGGAAAGTAACTAGGTACTTTCTCTCAAGTACATACTTTAACTTTGATTTGAGTAAGTCTCTAAATGTACCAAAGTCTTTTTTTTACCTCAGCGGCAAGGTGGGTCGTAGCACCAATCATAACAGTAGTAGTGATAGTGGAAGCAGAAGTAGTCATATTAGTAGTAGTGTTAATAGTACAAGTATATATTAGTAACAGTAGTGGTATTAGTAGTACCAGTACTGATAGAAGCATGAACAATTTTCTATACTTGAACTTTACACCCATTACTTTTACTCAAGGCTTTATTAAGGCTTATTTTTGGAGTACTTTTCCTTTTGGTTTAAGGATTTTGCAGTACTTTTACTTAAGTACATATTTTGAGCACTTCTTCCATGCCTGTTGACCATACTTTAAAATTAGAAATGCCAGAGGCAGCAAGTTGGGTAGTAATAGTAGTAGCAGCAGCAGCAAAAGTAGAAGAAGCAGAAGTAAGTTGTATTATTAGTAGTAACATCAGTGGTATTAGTAGTACTAGAGCTGGTAGTAGCATTAAATAATTTATTTGAATTTTACACCCACTACTTTTCTACTTTTACTCAAGAATATTTTTTGAAGTACTTTACCTTCTAATGTAGAGATAATAATTTGCAGTAGTAGTACTTTTAAGCACACATTTTGAATACTTCTCCATTTCTGTTGACTACATTTTAAAAGTAAAAGTGAGAGAGGTGGATTAGTGACTTGAAGTCAGTAGTAGCATGAAGTTCTAGTTAAGTGAACTTTACCCCTAATACTTTTTTTTAACTTTTGCTCATGAATATTTACTAAGTATATTTTCTTCTAATTTAGGGATTATTTTGTAGCAGTACTTTCATTTGCATACATTTTGAGTACTTCTTCCATGTCTGTTAACTACATTTTAAGAGTAAAAATGCCAGAGGTGGACTGGCGACTTTTTTTCTACTTGAGAATATTATTTTGCAGTACTTTTACATGCGTACAAAAATACACAAGTAAAAATGTCAGTTGTGGATTGGTTACCGGAACGTCAGACTAATACCACAACAGCAATACATTATTAATCCACCTCCCACTGACTCCCGATATTGATATACCCTCTGAGTGCGCTTCCATATCTCTTGGCGACGAGGAAATTTTAATCAAAGATGACTATTTTTCAAAAGCTTCTCCTTGGGGGGGATCAGAGCTGCAGCGTTAACAACAGATCGGTCCTATCATCAAATCTCTCGGCTTGTGCCAGTCGGAATTCATACGAGCAATCTGATTTTTTTTTCTTTTTCATCAGCAATGTCTGAAGTGTCTTGTTGAGAGTACTTCAGGTCTGCTCCAGGGATGGTACTGCGTGGCCTCTGCTGCAGGAAGAAACAACAGACATCTCGTTGCTATTCAACCACAAATGAAAAAGACATAGATTCATCCCAACAGAACGCATTACATATTAATATGACTCTGAAACTGAACTGCTTTTCTATGACGGTCTATGTGGTCTAAGTAGGCATTGAGAAGGCAATATGTAAATCACAAAGTACTGCTTGAACCATAATACTTCGGTACTTCATGCATGTGACAGACATCGACAATTTGAATGGTAATGTAGCTGTCATATCAGAGCCTTTAATTTACATAGTGTAAAGACATCAGTCAAAGTTATGTTTTCAATTAACCTGGCCAGCCAGAATCATTTCCAATTGCTTGATTTGGCACCAACCTATCACAGCTATTTATCTGCAGTGCTTCATACAAGAGCAAAAGATATCTCCAATTAAAACTAACAAAGATGGCACAATAATGCAGGGTGAATTTTATAACTTCTCTCCCCTCCATTTGATCGCATTTAGTGCTTTCCTTCTATTGATTATGCTGAAGTTGTTGTTCAGTCCTCTGTGGGATTTTTTTTATTGTCCTATTGCCATTTTACCAACAGTAAAGCCCCAGTGACGTCTGGCATAACAACTACATTCAAACAAACCAACTTATTAAACCTCCAGTTTACACTAAATGCAGCAGCAGCACGGAACGACAGCGTCGTGTCAGCCGTGTGGGTATTGCTTTCTGTTTATTTGGTCTGACAATTCACAGTGGCACACGGGCGTCCCAGGAATGACTCGCTGCGCTGCTACAGATAGGCTGGAGTTCTATTTTTCAAGCAGCTCTGCAACAATCTGTAGAACAACAGCCGGGGAAACACAGAAAAACAGGCTCCAGTGTCAAAAAAACTTCCGCTACACTTTCAAAATGAAGGCTCTATAAACAGCAGTAATGTGAACATTGCATATTGAGAAGTTAATTCTTCAGGGGGAACGTAATTTGCAATGCCAAGCACCAATTTTTAAAGGATAACATGCAGAGGTTGGATGCCTGGAGTTCAGTGGCCAAAGTTTTGTGTTTAGACGGTGAGTAGTCTGTAAAAAACATAGGGGTAAGACTGGCACAAGCAGCAGAGCAGCAGCAGCTCTATCACCCTTGGTGTAAATTGACGCTTTTAAACAGACGCGCGCAAAGTGAACTGCTTACGCAATGCCCCCAGTGTAAATTCAGGGTATGTCTTTGTACAACTGGTTTTTGCTGCTATCCCCATTCAGAAATAAGCACAGGTGCATTTTAACAGTGTCCATTTTTTTTTTAATATACTAAGAAATAAAAACTAAGCTAATTCTGTTTCTCTCTGGGTGACACCGCACATCATTATGTGCCATACACCAGTTATGTCCTACTGTGTGTGGCCCCTTAGAATAAAAGTAGGACTCAGGAGCAGCCAAAGAAACTGTCCTGAGGACGCTGCTCTTACAGCACAACTTTTAATAACACAAGCAGGACCCAGAGACAGGAGCCTAACCTTCCTCTCACCCTCTAATAATTAATGGTGTAGGCTAATTATTGTTTACAGATAAACTAAACTTATTATTGAACTGCTCTGGAGCTGACAGAGTTAGACCTGTTGCTGCCCTGATTTCTGACATACACAACTTGAGGTGACACAAACAGCTTTACCTGTCCTACTGGTTTTGTAATCAGACTAAATCCAGATTAAGCTTCATCTCTTAGTACTTCTGTTATGACTTACTCTTGGCAGCATGGTGGCTTAGTGGTTAGCACTACTTTACTACTTCACTGTGCACTAGCACTGCTTCACTACTTTACTATACTTTCTTGATCCACCTACGGGGATCAAGAAAGTATAATAAATAATAAATAGATTCTGTTCCTGTATTTTACCCTTACGTGTTTATCACATGGAAATGTTGGTTATCGGAGCTCTTTAAGCGCTGCGGTAAAGGAGGCAAACTAGCCCAAAACTGGATCATTATAAAACTAGCTCTCCCTCTTGAGTAAGCAGAACGCAGTACAAGTGGAAACGAGGACTGGATTTATATGAACATAGGAGTTTTTCCACTGTGTAGCGGAACAGATTTGATAATGATTCAGAGTCGTGGAGGTTTTTTTTTTTCCTTGAATGGCTGGTTGCACCGCTGCGATCTCAGAGTTTTTTTTGTCACACTATTGGGAAATTTGGTGGCACTCTAGAGCCCCGCTTTTGGCTTGTTGTTATGGCTAACCTAGACGTGTTGCTTTGGGTAATGAAGGATCGGTGATGCCAATTTTATAAGGATGATTTTCCCCCCAAAACTGCTTAATTAAGGGAAAAGAATGCATAATTCTGCATTAAGGTTTACGGCCATTATCAATTACACTGATTTTTTTTAGCTATTTCCCTGGGTTTGTCCATAAAAGCAGCATGCCACTGCAGGTCTACTAAGCAGTTCACATGGTCTAAAAAGGAGGACTGTGAAGTGTGGAATTGCAATCTTCACTTTAAGCACCTGATGTTGAAAAAACCCTAAAAATGCACGCTGCTCTTTTAAATCAAACTGTGATGCAACCAAATGTAAAAAGTAGTGGCATCAGAGCCTAGGTTTTTACAATGTTACCTAACTTTTCACAATTCCCAAAAGGGGGCATATTCTTCATCTTCTTTGCGGTCGTTCCCGTGGGGGGCGCCTGCTGTGTTGCTGTCTTTTGAACAAAATCAATGAAAAAAAGCATTTCACTCCGTTGAAATTTTTGAATGGTGTCATTCTCGACAAATTTAAAAATGTCCTTGAGGAATCATTGAAAACAGAGCTGTACACTGTTTTGTGGATAAATTATTGAAAGCAGACTGGATATAGAGGGCTCACTGATTAGTCAGTGCTTCCTGGAGTGGGTGGGAGTTTATGAGAGAGGTGGTGATTTGTGGAACCAAGCATTCTGAGGCCATCAAAACTCAGCGCCAGAGACTACAGGATTACTCAAACCGGTGTGAATTAAACAAAACACAACTCCAGGTATGTTTTAGATGAAAGAACAGCATTATAACATGGTTGAAAGCTCAGAAAAGTTGATTTTTGAATCCAGACAGGGGTCAAAAACCAGTGTACTTTTTGTGCCATTTCGAAGCATGGATAAATGGAAAGAGCTGCATTAAGAAAGGCATCTGGAGCAAAACCTATACCAAGTCAATGCAAATCTCTGCATGCAAGAAGGCAGATTACTTGCTGTGGCAGAATGGAAAAGCCGAAAGGAAAGAAAAAAAACTCTATGTTTAATAGGATTTGTATTAAGTAGCAAATGTTTATATGGATATGGATTATGATTTGTGACCTCTCTTTGTAAAAAGGTGATGTGTTAGAGGGAGCAGGAAAAATGGGTAAGCGATTTAAGTCAGTTAGAAAAGGGGCAAATTGTGATGGCTAGATGACTGGTTCAGATCATCTCCAAAACTGCAGCTCTTGTAGTACACTATATTGCCAAAAGTATTCACTCACCCACCCAAAAAACTGAATTCAGGTGTTCCAATCACTTCCATGGCCACAGGTGTATTAAATCAAGCACCTAGGCTGCAGCTTTGTAGTAAACTTTGTGAAAAAGTTTGGGGATGGCTACTTCCTGTTCCAACATGACTGCACACCAGTGCACAAAGCAAGGTCCATAAAGACATGGATGAGTGAGTTTGGTGTGGAAGAACTTGACTGGGCTGCACAGAGTCCTGACCTCAACCTGACAGAACTCCTTTGGGATGAATTACAGCGAAGACTGCGAGCCAGGCCTTCTCATCCAACATCAGTGTCTGACCTGACAAATGCGCTTCTGGAAGAATGGTCAAAAATTCCCATAAACACTTCTAAACCTTGGGGAAAGCTTTCCCAGAAGAGATGAAGCTGTTATAGATGGGCCAGCGTCATAATAAACCCTATGGATTAAGAATGAAGTTAATATGTGTGTAAAGGCAGGTGAGCAAATACTTTTGGAAATATTGTGTATTTTCACTGTCAACAGTGGTCAGTATCTATCAAAAGTAGTCAGAGAAAGGAAAGGAGTGAACTGGCGACAGGTGATGCACGGGAGAAGCAAAGACTGGCCCGTGTACTCCAATCCAACAGACAAGCTGCTGTAACTCACATTCCTGAATTTAATGCTAATTCTGATAGAGAGGTGTCAGAATACATATGTTTGTTGCATATGGAGCTGTACATTAGGCAACTGGTAACAATATATGCCTGATCAATGAATACTCTGATGAATATATTTCTTGCCAGTCTGTTATAATTAAAATAAGGTATTTTCTGATGCAGTTACTTGTACAGATTGTCTTGTACTGTGTCGAGTCACTCTGTACTTTAGTATGAAAAGCATTAAACACAAGAACATCCTATTAGCCTAATGGAGAAAATTCACTAAGTTATCGATGCCACTTCACTCAACATCACATTTCAGGCCATGATTGAAATAAACAGTCCATTTCTACTTGTGTTGATAAGCTCAGAGCCGGGCCAGACCATATGCTGTACTCCAGCTCTATTTCAGGCCGCCCGACAGCCAAATCGCCACCCACTCCGTGCTCTGGGCTGCCCTCTCATCGAGATCCAAGGCACCCGGAGAAAACTGCAGCATTTGTTAAGTACCACTGATAGCCGAGCATCCTCTGGTGAAGGAGAAAATTGCCGCACGTTAAAGTGTGATTGGAAACCGTGAAATACAGCTCGCCTGTGCGTTGTGTACAGTCGGCAATAACAAGCTGGGAGTCAGGCGCGACGGTGATGATTCGAGGAGTTGGGTAAAAGTGAGAAGGAACGTCATGACTGGAAAAAAAAACAAAAAAAAACTTGAAGAACCATCTGAGCCTTCTCTGTCTACAAGATGGGGGAAAACTTGTTACAATGTGGTCTAAGGTTGCTTTTAACATGTCCGGAAGAAAGAAAAATCAATTTTGTGAGTAATGTCACAGAGCGGTGATCCAACCCCACTTTTAACAGCTATCTCAATCTTGGCTTTGTTCCTTGTGTCAAACCTCCCCTCATACACTCCACTCTGTTGGTTTATAGATGAGATGTACTGTTGACAAGTTTGTCTTCCTGCTTCTTTCTGCTCCACTGCACCCTTGTTTTATGTTTCAAATATATATACGGGTGCACCAAATCCTTCTCAAATGAAGAATTACTAAGATAGACAGGGCAAGCTGGGGTTGCAAAATATATCACAGGCATATAGTTATAGCAAAATCATCAATCACAACACAAGTAGAAGACTCTTTTTGTCTTGTGCCTTTCTTTTTAGGGGCTGCCACAACAAAAGCTGTCTAGTTTGGCAGGATTTTTATGCCAAATGCACTTCCTGATACATCTTTCTACTTGGGACTGGCAAATATTAGAGTTTTAGGCTTCAAGTTGTGAGATGAAAATTCTGACCTGCCACACCAAAGGCAGGAGAACTAACAACATCACTAAAGGGCATCAGAACATAGCTATTGTAAAGAACTGACATTTCCTACAATATTGTGTAATGACTTTCTTGTTGTGGATGTTGTGGATGTAGTTTTTGCCATTGAACAAACATAGTAAAGAAAAGACTAGACTTATTTTTATACAGCCCAAAATAATATAACTGTTTTTTTAAAGGAAGACAAACAAACAAGCAGGCAGACAACATCCCCTGCCCTTAAATCCATCATATCGGTATGGATAAACTCAAAACAAAAACAAACAAACAAAAGGACAGACAGGAGATGCAATAGATGTCTTTGGGAATTCTGGAGTTAAATGTCTTAAATTCATCTAAATGACGGACAGGTTAGCCTAGCTCTAATCTGTCCAGGGTTATGTCACGTTCATGATACACTGAAATTAAAAAAAATTCTATCCAGGGTCGGGATTTTAGCTGGGAACATTCGCGAGTTGACGACACAATTATGGTGACTCCCTTTGTGACAAGAGGACAGTAATGATAAAATTGTTTAAACAAGACATCTCACAAAATGCAAAATTATTCCTATCTATGATTAATCAAGTAATCAATGCTAAAGCTCTGTAAAAACATCTCTGACAATTCATTGATTATTACAATACTAAAGTCAAATAGAAACATCCCTGATATAACGCCGTAGTCCATGCCACACCAATCAATTCTAATGATCCAACATAGAAAAACAAATACTGTTTTGTTGTTACTGTGGGGTTCCATGTCTATTTTCCGAGCTGATCTTCTGACATAATTTTTTTTAAGAAGTCGGCTTTTTGATCGTGACTTCAGAGTTTGCGATCGCTCTTGAAGCACTGCAGCATTAGACCTTATTAAGCTCTGGTTTGGACCTGAATTTTGTCCTGGTTTAGTCTTCTTAATAAGTCCAGACCTCTGAAAGTCTGAATTCATTTGCACATCAGGAGAGTCAAATATTCCAGGTCATAAAATACGGTATTTTAAATAACTTCTTTAGAAAATCATGCAGTTCTACCTGTACTAGCCAGCAATCAACGGAACTGGTGAGCGTAGGGAATTGAAGAAAAGTCAGAAGAAAATTCTATTAAATCCACTGCCCTCTCATAATAGCTCTGCTCTGACAACAAGAGACACAAAAGCTCACTTTTATAGGGCAATCTTTTCAGCTTAATCCAATTGAAAAAAAAAGGAAGAACCGTGTTGTTTGTCTCAACTGTTAGTGACCTTGACTTCCTCTCTTGTTAAAATCCTGGTGGGTGTTTCACAATTAATACAAAGTCACAACAGCAGCCTGAGGGGCAGAACTACATAATTAGAGTCGGTTTAAAAAAAAAAAAAAAAAAGTTGGGTTTCTCAGCTAGACTGCGTTGTATCAAGAGTTCAAACGGGGGACTAGTGCAGAGAACTCCTATTTCCTAAGTCATTCTGCCTGAGTGAGCCCGAGATGCAGAACTAACTAGAATTTATTACAGCAATTCCCAACTCACTGAGATAAAAGTACGTGATGAAAGGATTTAGTGTATTAAGTCTGCGAAGAGAAAAAGAGAAACAGAAAAAATAGAATTCTGTGCGTAAAAGAGGCAGACGGAAGGAGGAACGCGCAACATAAATCTGGATTACCGCGAGTCACGCACATGCTACAAACAACAACAACACTGTAAATCAAAATGAAAAGACGCCTCGTTGCCTTACCAGTAATAAACTTCAGAGGAGAAAGCGGGTCAAGTACCACTGCTTTAAGCCCAAAAAATAGGTCCGCCTTACACAAAGCGCACAGCCCCATTATCCATCCTGGAGAAGAAGATTCACCTGACAGAAAGAGAGAGAAGACCCGGCGCGAATTGCCTGATGACACTTTATGCAAAACGGCACCCATGCTCTCAGCAAACACATTCATTGTTCCCACCCACTCTGCTCCCGGACGCCCTCCCCGATTCAAATAACCCCCCCAACTCGCGCTTTTCCGGGAGAACTGTAATAAGCAGGTGCACGCCATACCGTAGCAGTCTCTATAAGATGATGCCAAGCTGGAGCAGGGCATCGTGCCTCCACATCCTTTTCTCTTCTCTGCGCTCCTTCAGGCGGAGACTCCCCACTCTTTCTTTCTTCCTTTTATTTTTTTTCCTTCCTGCGGCTTCACTTTGAACTTTAGATCCAAAACCTGGCGCCGTAGGTTCGGCTGCTGTGTCCAGGACGCGAACGATAGGCTACTGCTATCCGCGCACGCCCATCATCCCCCCAAAAGTGGCGAGGACAACTATCTATCCTTGCGTAAATAACGTGACCAACTTGCCAACGTTAACATCTTTATTAAAAGGCAACTTCGCTTTTCGGTTTCTCTTATTTCTTCAGTCAGCTCTAGTTCTCCAGCGTTCTCCGCTAAACTGACAGAGTAAATAAATACGCGCACAATAAAATAAAAAAAGAGGTGCGGGGCTTACATGCCATTACAGTATAGCGGATTCTTACTGGACGGAGGTGACAACAAACTGCCACAAACCTTTTTCTCCAGGAAATACGTCACGTTTAAAAAGCAGCGGTAGTAGAGTGTGCTTGATTTATTTACCGCTGTAATTAAAACGGGCGGTGCATTGCTTTTTTATTAATCCCAGAGCGTAAAAGTAGGCACACAACATTGGTTCACTTTATAGAACTGGTCGTGTCGAAATTGAATCAATCAATCAAATCTAGGAGATGGATTTCTAAAGACGTTGGGGCGCCAGGCAGTGCGTAAGGACGGCACTTTACCTAAATCATGTTCGTTTTTTGTTTGTTTTTTAAAGGCAGGGTATTTAGACTTGTGTATGTGGACATTATATGAAATTATATATGCCTAATATTGTGTCACTCATATTTAATTTAATGTTAAGATAATTCACGCTCTGGAGACCTCTTTTTGTGCACTGCCTGGAAACAATACTGAGGAAAAATAAGTATTAGAGCATATCTATACGCCTCTAGACAGACAGTTCTGTGTTGCCACTTTTGCAAAACACAAAGGGATTTTTGTTTGTGAATTAGGTTTCAGTTGTTTGTATTTAATTACATATGTTTTAATTTATTAAATTAAGTCTTTTTTAAAATATTTTGGTAAAAAAATATATATATATTCAAAGATGTTGTGGGATATTGTCAAATTCGGAGGTGGTATTGTTCCCCCGCGAATTAAACCAAACATCCTTTAGCTTATAATTATTACACAGGGCACAGTGCAACAATAATATTAGTAATTTATTCATGATCGCCTTTCTGGACACTCAGAGACATAATAAATAACGTTTACAACTACATTTCAGGTACCACAAGGGGTTCTTTGTCCAGTCAAAGAATCAAACCAGACTTCAGGGCTACTCTGTTATGGAAAACGTGCGCCCCTTCGACGAGCGTGGTTACAGATCTGATATCAGGCTTTAGCTGCCATCTCCTGGACATGAGTCAGAATTACACACACACGCACATAAGGTTTGAATGTGTGCGGTAGAGGGTGCTGTAACATCCAAAGGAGGTCGGTCTGACTCGCCTGGTTTTGTCTACACCGCCACAGCCTGGAAGAAGTGAAAACCAGCTTGCTTTCACAAGCTAACACGGACCAAAGTTATCCCGGAATAAGGACAGCACGCATGTGCCGTCAACCCGGATGTAGATATTTTTGTACGCGTACAGTCCCCATTTTATCAAGTTATGACAAATATTTGTTCAGAATGAATTTAGTCTCCTAGCACTGGTCAGGACAAAGCCGTGTCGAGCCAAACCAGTCCTGGCCGGGTTAAACCATCCGGGCATGAGCGCAGAACGCTGTCAGAGCGTCACGGGGGTTTGTTTTGGAGCTGTTTGATTAACGGTGAGACGAACACCTTCTGTATAGGTAATGCATTTTTGTCATTGAACTTTGCATTCGTAATACGTGTCACTATAAACCCAAATCTGCAGTTTTTGTCCCCTGCATTGTTCTTGTTAGTTTAACAGGAAAACTCCTCCTCTCATACTACTATCTGCTGTTGTTTTAGGCAGAGCACGTGTCAATTAAAAAAGATGGACTTTCGCAACAGAAAGCACGAGCGAGGCAGCAACTGGACAGACCCGGAGATAGTGGAGCTGCTCCAGCTGTGGTCCGATGACACGGTCCAAGTTGAACTGGAGAGCTCGCTGCGTAACCAGCGAGTGTTTGACCGCATCGCCCGTGCGCTGCAGGAGAGGGGCATCTTCCGCACCGGCGACCAGTGCAGGGAGAAGATCAAGAAGATGAGACTGGAGTACCGGCGCATCAAGGACAACCACAAAACCAGGTCCTGGAAGTTCTTTGACGTGATAGACAGAGTGCTGGCTAACAGACCATCCATCACCTACTCCTCTATGGGTGGGACTGTCATAGCTCAACACGTGTATCAGAACCAGGGCAGCTCTGAAGGGTACCAGACCGCAGTGCCAGCCAGCTCCTTTGGTCCTGCGTCCACTGGGGGCTTTCTGTTCGGTCACCCCCTCAAACATGAGGATCCACATGACATAAAGTGTGAGGATGTCGAAGAGAGCATGGTGAACTCAAGTGTGGCACCCCCAGAGATGTATTATGGGTCTGGGGAAGAGCACGAGACTGATGGGCAGTCTGTGATGGGACAAGAGGATGCAACAGGTCAAGAGGAGAGAGCGGCTACACCAAACATTTCACCTTCAGGTTGTTTTTCAGAATAGATAATGTTAAATAATATTTGAAAACAGGAGTATAAGCTCATGTCTTTTTGTGTCTGCAGGGTTTAGTGACATGAACACATCTGGCTCAGCTGCGACAGGCACGCAGGCTGGGTCTGTGTGCCATGAGCGACGCTTTACACAGGCTCCTTATCCTTTAAACAGTGTGCGACAGAGGAAGCGTAAGATGACTGCTAAAGCATCCCATGCCCACAAAGCTGGTTCCGGTGCAAACCAGTCCCGTCTGGACAGGGCCCTGGTGAGTTTCCTGAAGTGGCAGCAGGTCACAGAGGAGCGGCTGCTGTCCCTGGAGGAGGCGCGCCTGGAGCGGGAATTACAGGCCGAGGAGCGCAGAGAGCAGAGGGAGGAGAGGAAGGCAGAGCAAGAGCGTCAGCATGAGCTCCGCCTCTTCAGCATGCTCACGGGGACGCTGGTGGCTGCCAGGCAGGGAGCCCAGACCGCTGAAGATAGAACAGCTGACACTGAGCACCCACAGACAGCCATGACCTCAACTGCCCTCTCTGCCTCATCATTTTTATCTCAGCCCACTCAGAGGAAAAAGACTCATTCCTCTGTAAAGCCATGCGAAATGTCTTCTCAGAATCATAGCACTTACCTGTCCACGAGAGGTAACAATATCCGACAGCACCAAGGCATTCTTCAGGAGGGATTTCTGCAGTATGGAATGGACAAGTACCATGAGACTGATAACCCCAACGTAAGTGACCACACAATACTGCCGCTGATAAATATGTTTTGTTATTATACACTAACCCCATCTCTCCCAATCTTAGGGCATTATAAACCTAGGTACAAGTGAGAACAAACTGTGTTATGATCTCCTTCTTAAACGGGTAAGAGGAACACACAACTATTTAAAGACGTGGTAAATAGTCATTTGATATAAATTATTCTTCAAATATTCTGCTTGCTTGCATAAATAAATGCACTTTCTCCTTTTGCAGCTGGCCAAACCTGATATGTTACATATTAACTCATCCTTACTGCAGTATGGAGATTGGACGGGACATGCATTGTGAGATTTATAGTCATTACAATAGGACTTTTATCAGCTCGTGTAATGTAAAGAGATTTCATTTTAAACATTAACTTTTGTTTACTGTCTTGCTTTTCTTTAGCCTAAGAGAGGAGGTAGCAAAGTTCCTGACAGACTACTGTTGTTCTCCACGCCCACTGAGGGCCGACAACGTGAGCATTACTCTTTTCTTGTTTGGTGTAATGGTTTTTGGAGGTCATGTATGCAGTTTGACCCAACTAATCTAAAAGAGCACTAATTTAATTACATTGAGTGCCAGACCAAGCAGACAGCGAGTGTTTGCTGCATGCACTACACATCACATTTTGAGATACAAAAATATATAAAAAAACACCAAGCAGGCATAACATTTTAACATTTTGAAGTGAATGTTACATCATGGCACCTGTTGAGGGCCAAATTGTGACGGGTCTCCAAAACTACAGCTCTTGTGGGGGCGTTCACAGTCTGCAGCAGTCAGTATTTGTGGTCTAAGTAAGGATCTGTGGTGAACTGGGGAGCGAAGGCTGAGGCCCGTGTGGTTGGATCCAACAGACGAGCTGCTGTAGCTCCAACTGCCGAAGAAGTTAATGCTGGTTCTGAAGTGTCCTGTGCTGCTGCATGTGAGGAAGTTGGTCATAAAATAACATTGTGACCACCAATAAAAGGTGGTCATAATGTTTTGCCTGATTTGTGGCTTAATAAAATATCCAGAATTGCTATTTATTATTAAGTCCATTATTTCAGCAGTGCATACAGACAGTGTGTGCTTATTAAGTTTTATTACAAAAACTCAATTTTCTTGTGTTACAGATTCAAGGCTGGCTTGTGTTGTATATGCAAATTCTACTTCTGCTTAAAACATTTAGTTTGGGTTGATTCTCCAAAATTATGGGTTTCATACAATTCATTCATTTAAAACACAAATGATCATAAATATAAATTACACCTCAGTTATTATTAAAGTGGCAATTGTTGGTAATGTAATGAATCATTCATTTTCTGTGGATGACGGTATGCTATATTTATGGCTCCACTTGTATATGTTAATTGAATCTTTTTTAACCACCTGGATGTGTGTGTTTGTGCAGGTGGTGATGATGAATGGCTGTGCCTCCCTTTTCTCGTGTATTGCAACAGTAATCTGCGACCCTAAAGGTAGGTTACACTGCATTCAGGTCTGTACCAATGCAAATTTATAAACAATGGCATAATGTATTCCAGAAAAAGCCTTCTGTCTTGGTTTATATTAAAACTCTTATCATCCTTATCTGAAAATCAAATGGAGGTAGCACAAATGTAGTTGAAACGCTTTTGATTAAGTGTTGACATAGGCACATTAAGTTTTTTGCATTGCCGCAAGCAAGACATTATTTTTGGAAATGTGTACTGACTTAATAGGAATGGTTCAACTGAGCAGACTCAAAGCAAGTTGTTAGAACGTTCCTCATGTTAATAATACTAAGCGTCTTTATTTTTAAATGTGTTGTACCTATTTAATATACCTCAGGTAGGAATAAAAGTTGTCAACAAATTTATTACATGAACCAAAGTCAAAAGTATAAGCAGTTAAGCAGTATAGCAGTTAATGTTTACGCAGGTCTGTGGTACAAAGTACTTTACTGTTGTTTTGTAACTACATAAAAGTCAAGACATACTACTACTACTTATAGGACTACTAAAGCACATTCAACCTTTAAACCCAGGTCCTTTTGGCTATAGGCGAGCACCTTGGTTGGTCAAAAAAAACATTGACTATTTCGGTGTAAAAGTAACAGTATGAGACTCAGAAAGAATATTTTTCTAAAAAATAAGTTCAGGTAAATCTCAAAGTAAAAGTACCTTGTCACTAGGGCTGGTTATTATATCGTATCATAGCAAATTTTTTCCCCCTGTATGATATGATTTTTACTATATACAGTGATACAGTAAATAATGGAAAAAGATTTTATATTTTATATTGTATATAGTTTGTTTCTTTGCTAAGACAATGTATAAACCTTAACAACTATAATTTTTTTTTTAAACATAAACACAAGTAAATCTGAATGTGTAAATACTAAAGATAAAAAGTGCAGTCTAAAAGAAAAAAGGTAAAAACACTTATTTCAAAAAACAAACAAACATATACCGTCCTAATAAAAAAAAAAAAAGAAAAAGATTTATATTACACTTCTCTCCATGCCAATAAAAGCAGCTTTAGACTTCAAAGAACCATTAACCCATTCACACTTACTAACACTCTCAGACACTGGGGCCAAGGAGGATTAAGTGACAGTATGCAACAGAGGGAGCGGGGTTTGAACCACCAACCAACCCTTTGTACAAATTTTTGGTCATATCGTCCGGCCCTTTTTGTTACTTTCCACCTCTGTTCTGTATTTCCTCTAACATTGCAGATGCCATTCTCATCCCAACTCCATTCTACGGCGTAATCACAGAGGATCTGGAGTTGTATGCTGGCGTTAAACTCTTTCATGTGCCTCTGGACTGTGAGGTAACCGCTTACATTGTAGTACTCTGTGTAGTGTAGTACTCTGTGAAGTGTTCATCAAAGCCTATCATTCAAACTATAAATGGCACCTTTTTATTCATTCAAGGAAAATGAAAGAGGCTGCCGGCCCTTCCATCTCACTGTTGACAGATTAGAAGAAGGACTGAAAAGAGCAAAACAAGAGGTAACTTTATCAAATTCTAAACAGTTTTTTTTTTTTATTAGTTTTTTGCAATGATGTTTATCCCAAGGCAAATACGTAAAACATAATTTAATTTTTTATTTTTATTTTGGGCTAGTTAGCTTCCGTAACATGTAGCTTGAATATAAAGAAAATGTCTAATCTATACATCAAGGTGTTTATTTCATTACATTTTGTCAACTTGTGTCTCTAGATTTCTGTCTGAAACATTAATTTCAAAAGCATTTTTCCCAAAATGAGTTTTTTCACACTCTCAGTCAGATTCACTTCACCTACAAGCTCCATATTTTCCAGTCTTATACTTAACTCAGTTTTGAAGGGTTTTACCTAAGGATTTGTTGATATATTATTCCTAGCCTGATACATTTTACCCCTCAAATGGTAAAAATAGATTTTTTAGGCTACTGGCAGTATTTTCTCATTAACTGAAAGATGAAATAACCTAATAACCACAATTCCCTCTGTCAAAACCCTTTCATCTAATATGTCAACAAAATGACCCAAGAATTTTAAACCTAGCTCACTTCTATATGCTGATTTTGTCAGTGGTGGATGAAGTCCCCCATGGGGCCAGGACTCCCCTGTAAATGAAATTCTGTATCTCAGTGGGACTTTCCTGGTTAAATAAAGGTCAAAAAAAAGAAAAAAAAAAAAGTACGCTAGTAAAAGTAGTTAGTAATTTTACTCAAGTAGAAGTACTTAACAAAAATGTGCTTAACTAAAAATAAAACAGTGTAGTTTAAAATTCACTAAAGTCATGATTTTTGCGCTTATTTCAAAACAACTTTTTCTTCTTTAGACAATACATTTTTTTAAAGTAAAAATAACAAAACAAAATCATCAAAAACTTACTCAAGTAACGTTATGTTCTACAAAATGTACTCATTAAAGTACTTTTTTCCCCAAAAAAATTAATTAAAGATGCTATGAGCAGTATATATTTTTGATATTTCATAAAGATTACCCACGTGTCCCAAGATATGAGGTAAACATGTTTAAATCAAATATTATTTCAACTGATAATAATGGTACAGGTAATTTATTTACAATAATAAAATATAGAACGTAGTAGTTGTTTATGTTTACATTTTTTGTTTTGGTTCTAATACCCTGCATTTATGATCATCCAATCAGAAAAGTGGAAAGACTGGCCACCCACAGACCATTGTTTTGATTTAGACTGCAGTAATGTTTTCAAACCAGTAGGAGCGCCTGCTGCATACAGTACCTTTTAAGCAAATGACTTGAGTAAAAGTATCTAGTTACTTTTATACCACTGGACTTTGTGTTTTAAAAAATAAGCAAATTTGCTCATTTTTAAGTCGATGATGGGATTTTTTTTTTTTTACATAAAATTACTCAAAAGTTCCAATATTTTTTCTCCTATGTTGATGCCAGTAATCTACCAAGAGAAGTTTCACAACAACGTGTTACTTCAAAAAAATCCCTTTTCACCTGTAGTGTCTCGCCTTAAACCTGGCCCATCTCTTGCAGGGCTTTACAATCCGAGCTGTTATCCTGATGAATCCACACAATCCTCTGGCTGAGATCTACACTCAGACGGAGATGACTGCCTTCTTGGAGTTTGCCAAAAGGTACATTTGCCGCTTAGTTATTCCCCACACCGGCCTCTAATCCTCCACGCGCTGCTCTTTTAAGCACACTTCTATGGTACAGCATACATTCCCAGTTTGAACTCTTTAGTTTATGGCTGAACGGTTTGACCTGTGTGCAGAATATCAAGTGGTCCTGATGGAGTTTTATCACATCTCCTCTGTATTATCGTTAAGTGCAGCCATGTGCCAAGAAGTGTCCTGCATCAGCCATTGTTTACTAAATGATCTCTCCCCAGTGAGAAACAAGCGGGCACTGAACTGTTGTAACCATAAACCACACTGCTTTTATGTAGACAGTGAAAGTGCAGGAATCCATTCTAGAGTTAGATTGAATTTTCCACAAATTTGCAATATATTTGTGTTTATAGTAGTATATTTTTGTGATAGTGTTTTATGCATTATAATTTTTTTTTTCTCCAGAAATGAACTGCATGCTATTGTGGATGAGGTGTATATGCTGACAATCTTCGATGAATCTGTCGCCTTTCAAAGTGTCCTCAGTCTGGACAGGTAGGAGTTTGACCTTAATTTGACCCTCATTACTTTGCATTACTGACCGACAACCTTATGACCAATAATGTTTTCGGTATTTCAGTTTGCCAGACCCTAAGAGGACACACGTGATGTGGGGGATGAGTAAGGTAAGTTTGTGTTGGCGCACATTTGTGGTGCATGGTGATATAAATCCGTGGTTCCTAACTTTTTTTGTCTCATGTCATATCATGAGTACCCCCTTACTCATCTGTGTTGAATATGTATTGTATGTACAATGATGAGGAGCAGTAGGGCTGAGCAGTATTGGGACAAACTGAATTGTTGTGGATTGAGAATAGATTCAAATGTTCTGAATGGGATGTGGAAAAAAGAGAGACTGTTGTTTCTGTTATTATGGAGAAATGTGTCATTTGTTGCAGTTGTACTTTATGAACTGGATAATTTGGTAAATCGTTTTGCTAAACTTGTGATGACTTTCTGTATGAACTGAGCTGGAAATAACATGATATAATAAAAATGCACAATCTCATCATAGTTCATACCATATTTATGAACACAGCCAAAAATGACAAAAAGGCCCCAGAGTGTTAGAACTGTACATCACAAAATACTAATGCACTAACTTGTAGCTCTGACTTCTGTAATTCTGCAAACATTTCCCTCATGTGAAACATTAACAGTATTATTAAATAGTATTATAATGTAAATATCGACAATGCATTTAAACTGTGCCACAACTGTATTTTATTTTTTACTTTGCTTCCTTTTCTCTATGTTTATACTTTTTGTGCTGGAGTAGCCACTTTTTCAGTAAGATTTTCTGCTGCCATTGACTCAAAATTGTTAAACCCTGGAGGCCAAAATCCAATAATTCAATTGAGAATCACTCTCTACAAGGATGTGGCAAGATCATTCCTATTACAGTATGGTAATAGGATCCTGACAGTATTAGGTGATGAAACAGTTTTACTCAATAACTCATCCTCATTATCTTTTCACTGTTGTCACTTTTATTTTTTATTTTTTTTTAGGATTTTACAATGGCAGGGATCCGAATAGGCACCGTGTACACAGAGAACAGAGATCTGGTGGAAGCTCTGGCCCAGCTCGGCTCCTTCCATGGGATCCCTGGACCCACGCAGCACCAGGTCGTTCAGCTGCTACGGGACAGAGGTATGGGTAATATATCCCCCTGAATAATCTTAGTATATTGCTGCATGCCTCATTAATATTCTCTTCTCCTGTTGTGACTTGTCTTTGTAGAGTGGATCAACAATGAATTTCTGCCTGAAAACAGAAGCAGACTGAAAAGAGCACACAGCTTCCTGACCAAAGAACTGCAGAGTTTGGGAATCCCTTTCTTGGACAGGCCAGCTGCTTTGTTTGTGTGGGCTGACCTCAGGAAGGTACTGGCACATTTAATCAACACTTTGTAGCTTTTCAGGATAAACACGCTCAATTGGTCTACCCCTGATCATGTTATAGTGGGTATTTTCTTTCTAAATGATTTTATTACAACCTTTATCAGGGTTTGTCATGGAAAACCTGAGAAAGTTATGGAATTTTAAATGCAATTTTCAGGCCCTGGAAAAGTTTTGGAATTGTATATGTTGGTGTAAAGTTTTGGAAAAGTTTGGGAAATTCAAACAGTCCACTACTAGTTAACCCTGTCCAGCTAGAATACAGTAAATACAAGTGTTCAGTAGAAACTCTCCATTCTTGGCCTCTCCTTGTTCTCACTGCAGGAAAAAGTGACCTGTATCTATTTTTTGTCAGAATATTTGAACAAGATATATATTTTTTGCTGGTCTCTGGCTTTTTTGAGTAATGCTTTAAAACAGCATAGATGATTAGTTTATATCTAATATAGCATAATTATCTTTTAATCACCGGCGTATAGGCTATAAGTCAGTAAAATTAATGGAATAATCTGACTAATTTTCAAGTTTAACAAATTAAATTGCAGCAAAAGTATGTTTCTAATGTACCCCATTGGACATTTTGAATACTATACAAACACGTGTAAGTCATTTTTCAGGTCTTGGAAATTTAGTCAAAAGTTTTGGAGAAGTCATGGAAAAGCCATGGACAATTCTTGGTAAAAAAAAAAGTGTATGAACCCTGCTTTATGGAACATGCATTTTATTATAAAAAACATTAAATGCTCTGCCCTGATCCATTGTTTGGTAAACACTGCACTAAAGGCGTAAAGAGTGTGTACTGAGTGGTTTGTTATTCCTTGAGAGGCTCTCATTTCCACTCCACTGTGTCCAGGACACTCCTGCTGTGTAAACAGTGACTTCATACAAGTACACATAAGTCCACACATGTTCTGTTTCTTTATGAGATATGATTTGTTTTTGACTTGGTTAGGAAGTGGAACTCAGTAACCTTTCCCATTTCTTCACTATTTTTGCCTCATTTTTTTCTATGGAGCTCCCCTTACATTTCAGAGGAAAGCACTGTGGTAACTACTGACTAAGTCCAGTTGGCTCCTGTGTGTCCCTCTCTCAGCTTTGCTTTTGTTTCTGCCATTTGGTCGCTCTTCCATGACAAAAATCAAGAAATA
This sequence comes from Bostrychus sinensis, assembly GCA_020698575.1. Lineage (NCBI taxonomy): Eukaryota > Metazoa > Chordata > Actinopteri > Gobiiformes > Eleotridae > Bostrychus > Bostrychus sinensis. The sequence goes on along the minus strand of CM036251.1, from coordinate 26,937,532 downwards.
AGGCTAGCTTGTTGTTTTGCTAATTGCAATGTGCCAATGTATCAGACAGAAGATAAATAATTAAATTAAATTAATAAATCTATTAATTATGAGTACAGCTGTAAGAGTCTGGAGATATAATTGGTATGCAATGCACACTAGCATAATATTTCAGGGTTTTTCCCTGCTTCCTGAATCATAAGTTATAAGGATTGTGCCAGTTTTTTAAATTTAAGGACTTCCTTTTTCTGTCACTAGTAGCAGTAACATGAAAATAACAAGAAGCTATATTTTTATTGCCTGTTGTTGATACAAAAGTATACATTTCTGTTCATATGATGGTTTGGCAACATATACTGTATGTTCTCTCAAGACCTTTAAAGGGCCTATAATATGCATTTTTGTATCTTTTTAAACCAATCTTGTATACCTCTAGAGCAGCATTGCATGTTTTACAACCTTTCAAAACATTATGTAACTAAAAGAGGTTGTTTTCACACGTTACTTTACTAGTGTTCTACAGAAACAGGTGAAGAGTGCAGTTCTGTTGCTCTCTTTTGAACAAAAACTGAGAAAAAAAACTGTTAACTTCCCTAAACTTTTTGTATGATGCCAGTTTACTACTAAATAAAAAATAGCTGTATTTGTCAGTGCTTCGTGGAGAGGTCAGGGTTTCACCTGTCTATGCAGAGCTGCGTTTTGGGCTCCTGAGAAGGTCAATGCCTCAGCATACAGGTTTACTTTTATTATTTGTGGAACTTCAGGCTTTAAGTCTTTGTAAACAATATATCATTATTTAATACTTCCGCACATAATACTAGCATCAAAATAATGAATAATATACTTTACAGTGGACCATATATGACTTCTTTTTGTAGTACCTCAGGGAGTTTACTTTTGAGGACGAGCTGTCTCTGTGGAAGTGCTTCCTCAGACACAGAGTGGTGCTGAGCTGTGGCCAGGCCTTCTCCTGTTCCACTCCGGGATGGTTCCGCATCGTGTTTGCAGACCAACAGCGCCACCTTGAGCTCGGTCAGTGTCAAAATGTTCAACACGTATCCTGCATTTTTCTCCTAATTTAATTTAATGTTTCAATTTCTTGTTCAAAACACTTCTATGTTGTGCAACCAGGCCCTATTTTCTAATTTAAACTAGATGAGTTAAAATTGCATTTATTTTCCTTTATTTGCAGCTTTTTTTTTCTCTGAAAACTAGTTATAAATCGGATAATAGTCACTTGTTTGTGTTTTCAGGCTTGAGGCGATTTAAAGACGCTCTGAAAGAAATCGAAGAGAAACACGGCTGCCCCAGTTCCAGCTCTGTTAAAGGCTCCATTGAGAGAAGCAGAAATTCAGAGAAAGACGACAGTGGAGACTCAGACAATTCCGCGTTTGTCAATTGCCCCCCATCGCCCCGGAGCAAGTCACCAGACGCTCGGAAAAGGAACGGCAGCCCCTTGGACAGCGAGGAGTGTAAGGCGACGGACAGCCTGGACACTCTGATTGGTACGCTGAGGCATCAAATGCGGTCTTCTGATTGGCTGCAGAAAAACACTCCAGAACCAGAATCAGCTGGGGAGGACCCGGAGATTCTGGATGGATTCAAGGCTATGCTGCAAAGAGCCAGGAAGTAAGCTAAGAGAAGGAAGAGGATAATTAAAAAAAAAAAAAAAAAGACTCTTCTCAAGCATTTACTTGTTTACGTTGAAAGATACTGACACAAACACTTGACACAAGGTCAGTTCTGAATGTTGAGCAGAGTGCAAAGGAGGAGTCATAAGAAGAGAGATAAAATGTGACAGAACTGGATAAAGAAATAAGCCGTGCTGCTTTTTACATCTGCTTTTCACAGTTACCACGGCAGGAGACCTTGCTAATGTGTAGACTTTTAAAAGAAAATGACTTCTGTTTACTTCTCAAGTAGGGCTGCACAATATAGGAAAAACATGCCATATCCAATACAGTGTTGGCGATTGGGATATGACTGGCAATATTTTTATATAGTTAAGTTAAGGTTAAGGATATACTTAATTGTCCCTGTTGGGAAATTTGTTCATTTGTTCCCATCCCTCAAACAGTGCTGCTGGGGCAACCTGTCAGGAGCAGTGGGAGACCGCAGTGCAGTACCCGGGGACCCTTTTTCAGATCTTGAGCCAGGATCTTGGTCAGGAGTACCTTTTGTTTCTGGATTTACTGGTCCAGTGGTTTTCAAACCTTTTATATAGAGTACCGACACAGCATATGTTTGGCTTTGCAGGTTCCATTATTAATGAACTCAAATTTGCCTAAATCTAGACTAAACCAACTGTTAAACTGAGGACCAAAATATGGATTACCCAATAAAATGCACTATTAAATAGCAACAAACAGGGAGGACTAAACCTGGACTAAGACCAAAACTACAGCTGTGCCTGAATCAGAAAAAAGTATCACTAAATGGGGCCAAAAGGGACATGAGCGACGTAAGCAACTGGCAATCATTTATTTCCTATGTAAGCTCACATGCAACAAGCAGCGCAATGCCAACTTGAGTGAAGCTTTGAATTCAAGTCAGCTTTTGCAAATATGGAGGGACATTGCTGTAGTGACCGCCACTCACAGAACAAGCTCTGATAGAGGCAAGAGGGATTGGTCCAGGCACAAAAGACACGTCTTAACCTTCTGCCCCTCCTCAGTGATGGTTTGGTATGAGCCAGTGCTCTAAATTAAACTAAATCAGAACAGGAACTGCAAACGCCTCCAGGGTACTACCAGAAGAAACCTACGTACCACCAGTGGTACCCATACCACAGTTTGAGAACCACTGTACTAGTCAAAAGTGGGTGTAAATCAAAATTTAACAGGGCTAAACAGAATACAAAATTAAGACATAATCAGTCTTTTTTAAATGTATATATTCTTTTTTATTTAGCCGCAACACAGTTTTATCACAGCAAAAGGTTTGAAAAGAAGTCATCTTGAGTTGATTTTTACCATTTTGATTTTTTTACCAGTTTTTTTACTCCTCTGATATAGGGGTCTCCATCTTATAGCTCTTGAGCTGCTAGTAGCCCTCAACCACTTTTCAAGTATCTCCCCAAAGGCTTTATGAATCCTACATTAGCTTGATTAGTCCAATTTGATTTCTCTCTTGGTAAACCAACTTGCGCATGTGTCCAATCACATTTATTGGTGGCTACCCCCATCGTGCACAAAGTGTTTTTTCCCCAATTAGTTGTCAATCAAACAGTTGCGCTGCAGTCAAGCTTGATGAGTCAGAAGTGTTATGAGATTGGCAGTGAGCATGACCACAGCTAAGAGGTTAAAGACCTCCTACAGTATTTTAATGCAGATTAGTCATTGAGTCAAGGCAATGGAAGATAGAGTTTTGTTTGACGAATGTAAATGATTAGTGTGTATGTCTGATCTGCGGTGCAAGCATATCATTAGCTGCATACAGACATACACTCACAATGCACATGCAGCTGAACTAAATATGTTTGTTGTAGACACCAACATTTTGTAAATGTTCAGGTAAATGTAAATGGAAAACAAAATCCATTTTCTTTGGTTGAAAGTGTCAACTCTACTGTGACTAAGGCCCTTAGTTTCTGGAATAGGCTCCAGTGCCTGCGACCCTTAGTGAAGTAGAAGCCAATGAATGAATAAATGCTACGAAACACAAGTAGCTTGCTACTAGAGCCCAACCGATATATTGGCCGATATAGCCCATTAGAAAATTGTCGGTTATTGGCTAAAATAAACAGTACTATTTTTACTGTGTGCTGGAATAAGACCTGTTTACTTGCAAATGATGGCCCTCTGCTATTTGTCCAGCAGAGGGCGCTGGCGCCAACTCAGAATTTCCCAGCTGTTTGGCTCTTACTGTGCAGTTCATAGGAAACTCCCCAAATCACCTTCTCATGGCCTGAAAAGCTCAAAACGGCAATAAAAATATTTTACTAATTTCTTTGCCATAAAACCTCATTGAACAAAAATTCAAAATGCGTTTCTAGCAAGTTTAAATGAAATTTAAGTTAAACAAATTTAGTTAAAGCTAAATAAAATAAATAAATATAATACATAAAATATATAATAATACTCCCCACACCAATGCCCACTACAACCTAAATAACATTCAGCATAAAGAACAATAAGCAGCTTTTTTACATTTTCAAAAGCTGTTTAGTCTAATAAAGTGACCGGGGGTGTACACGCCATATTCATGGAAACAAGAGCAGAAAGAAAACTTTTTCCTAATGTATAATGTATCGGCCAATGTGTCGGATATCGGTATTTTTTGTTACTTAATATCAGTATCGGCCTCGGCCTCAAAAAATCCTTATTGGTCGGTCTCAATTTGCTACCATTTTCATTTTGTAAGTTTCTCTCAGGGGAAAAAAGGTTGGAGAGCCCTGGTCTGACAGGACAGTGATTTCGACAGTGTTAATCTCTGTCATATGGAGGTCCCTAACACTATTATGATTCATTTAGTGTTTTGTGGTGTAAATATTGCATTTGCTGAATTTGCCATATATTGTGCAGCCCTAGTTTCAAGTGCTAACAAAATACCAAATGAAAAAACATGACCAAAATTTCATTCAACTCTTTTGTATGCCTTATTCCATCATACGCACTTTAATTTTTCAGATTGTATCCATGATTTGATTTGTCAATAGAACCTTTTAAATATACTGTACCTCATGAGAGAAGCGTGGTCTTGTTTTTTGTGTGCTGAGGTTGAAAGTGCAAATAAGGGCACGCTACAGTTCAGTGGGCAGTCGTTCCATTGCTAAAAAGGAACGTGAAGGCGGTGGTTTACTGTATGACGCGGGGAAATCTATTACAGAAGCAACCACAACCTAGCGTTCCCCCAGAAATCAAGAGTGGGCTCTCTTCAAAATGTTTTTCAGCCAAAATATTGCTGGTAGCACCCACATTTCTGCGAATGTATTTTCTGTTTTATGTCATCTAATATTTGTCTCATAAATATGTATGGTTCCTTCAGGTGGTACGCTGGTGGTAGAGCTAGTTTTATTCCTGTTCCTTAATTTGACATTTAGACTACTTCTTATACCTGGTCCTGGTTTGTTCTTGGTCTAGACCTGGATTTGTTCTGATTTTGTCTAGGTTAAGTCCAGATTAAGATCTGGTTTAGTCCTGGTTTAGACTGTGTTCCGTTCTGGTTTTATCCTAGCTTAGTCCTGGCTTAATCCTTGTTTTTTCTGGTTAAGGCCTGGTTTAGACCTGGTTTAATCCTGGTTTATTCCTGGATTATTCCTGGTTTAGTCCTGGTTAAGAAAGACGTGGTTTAGACTTGGTTCTGTCTTGGTTTAGTGCCAGGTTAGTCTTGGATTAATCTTTTTTTTTTTTCCTGGTTTACTTCTTGTTTAGACCTGGTTCATTCTTGGTTTAATGCTAGCTTAGTCCTGGCTTAGTCCTTGTTTTTTCCGAGTTAAATCTTGGTTTATTCCTGGATTATTCCTGGTCTAGTCCTGGATTTGTTCTGATTTAGTCCCGGTTTAGTCTGGATTATGTGCTATATTAATCCTGGTTTACTCCTTGTTTTTTTTCTGGTTTGGTCCTGGTTAAGACCTGGTTCAGTCTTGGTTTAGATCTGTTTTAGTCCTTGATTTGTGCTGATTTAGTCCAGGTTTAGTCTGGATTAATCACTACCTTAGTCCTGGCTTCATTCTTGTTTTTTTTTTTTTTTTGTTTGTTTGTTTTTTGGGTTTAGTCCTGGTTTAGACCTGGTTCAGTCTTGAATTAGAGCCAGGTTAGTCCTGGATTAATTCTGCTTTTTTCCAGGTTTATTTCTGGTTTAGACCTTGTTTAGTCCAACTTTAGTAATGGCTTAATCCTTGTTATACTTGGTTTAGTCCTGATTTCGAAGACCTGGTTCGATCCTGGTTTAGTCCTAAGTTAGTCCTTGTTTTTGACCGCCTTTTTGCTGCTTTGGTGTGCTTTGAGAATAACTGGCTCATGTACTTATCACTACTACAGATTTGACTTCCTTTTATAACTGTTATCACTACTACTATATACTACTTTCACTTTCTTTACAGTGCGTGGGTGTCAGTGAAGACCTCACAGGGAAACTTCGGTGCTGGCTGGGGGGGAACTTCCATTTAGCACACTGGGGGCGGAGTAAACAGGAGACACAGATGAGCGCTGGCTTGTAGTCGTGAATAGTTCAAGGATTACTTTGACGGAGTGTGTTGGAAGATTGCACAGTAGTATTTGTCTTGTACTAAGCCTCCAGTAAGTGCTTTGGCAGATTCTCACACATCTTTTCAAGGTAAGTCTATAAAAAGTCAGCTACTTAAGAGTACTTACCAGCATATTAATATTTTTTTCTTTTCTGTCACAATTTTCTAGCTACTATGAAGTTCCTTAACCTCGGGGATTCCATCAGCCGGTTCCGATTCACCCAGTCGTGTGTGGGTCTGGCCGGCTGCCTCTGTGTGTGCTATGCAATCTGGACACCGTTCTGGCTGGAGGACAGGGGACTGTGGACCAAGTGGAATGACACCAGAATTGACCTGACAAATAGAAAAGATGGCAACGTTTTCAACGGTAAGCAACCCCGACGTGTTCTCCTCCCCTGTCAGGTCTCCAGGCTGACAGCTCTGGCAGGCACATTAGTGGAGGCATAGCGCAGTATTTAGTGATGCACAAGCCGTCTGTTTGCCGAGCGAGGCCAGGGGGGGAAGCTATGAAAAGAGATGGGTTTTAAAGGCTGACTTTTTATACACCTCTGGCTCTCCGGAGAGAATGCATATTAGGAGCTGCAGTGGGTTGCAAAAGAGCTTTTCGGGCAGGTAGGACAAGTTTAAGCTTGCTGCTGTTGCATTCTTTCTGTAGAAGTCTGTAATAAAGGGGAGCAAGAGGAGGCAGGAAAGTCAGTGTTTTTGTAGCTGAAACTTTTTGACTTGACCTTTCATTATGCACTGATATATGACTGTCGCACTCAAAAACAGATCAGAACAAAACTAGCTGTCAGTTAATGACACCACATTTTCAGTATTTACTGTAAATACAGCTTTTATCTGGAACCACAGCTAGATTAATCTGTGTGTTAATAGTTTTGTAAATATTGGACAAAGAAAATGCTGTTTAATTGTGTGTAATGTTATGGACTGTACTGTTTTTAAGTACGATGCTTACAAATGAGATTTTGTCTATTAAGATTTGAAGTACTATCATTTACACACTCAACAATTAAATCACATAAACAGCTTTCAATATTTAAAGACGTTATGTTATGCAAAATACCTGGAGTTGTGTTTTGTTTTATTCACACCTGTTTAAATAATCCTGTATTATCTGGTGCTGAGTTTCTGAGGCCTCAGAAAGTACGATAACCACCGACCACTCCAGGAAGCACTGACTGATCAATAAAATTACATTTTAAAAAGTAGTGTTTATAATTCATTTTGTGCTAATCAGAAATTTTACCCTGACCTCTAAAGATAATAATTATATTGATGTGATTAAAAATAATGAAAATAAATGACAGAAAACTCATTAGGCAACAAAAACTATGATTACATGAGTTATTTTGATAACAGAAGTTGACCTAACTTTGAAGTTCAAATAAAAATATGCAGTATGACTCCTATAATAATAATAATAATAATAATAATAATAATAATAATAATAATAATAATAAAAACAGTGTACAGCTCTGTTTCCATTCTGATTCTGAATTCAGATTCCTCACAGCTATTTTTTATTTTTAGTAAAATTGCATCACACAAAAAAATTACAAATGTAAAAAGGTTTTTTCCCTCTGTTTCTGCTTGAAAGAGGTAAACAAGCTGCACTCTGCCGCCCTCTGCTGGTCTCTTCACCTTTTTATTATGGCATTTGTAATAGGTTGCCTTTACATTTACATCCTAGAATTTCAAAACCATGTTAAAACCTCAGCTGGAGGGCAGGGCCTGTATAAATGTATAGGTGAGGTACTATTTTTAAAAGAAATATCCAAACAGAAAATCCAGAAATACTGACTCTGATCATTTTTGTTAGTAACTGGGTCTACAGCCACACTGGGTGTTTGAATAATATCACCACATTTTGACGCTATAATGAAAAATACTTTCACTTTAGGCCATGACTCATTTTATCTAAAGTTACAGTCTTATCACTTAGTAAAAGGCAACTGAAACTGAAAACTCTGTCCATTATTTACATAACTGGTTATTAAGGTTTGTGGTATTTCTTTTTCATCTGTGAACTGTGAGCACAGTCCAAAAACTCTTTCCCAGCGGGATGAATGTTCTTTTACCTCCATGATGTTCTAGAGGGAACAAAAGGATTTCCACTGTATATTTACAATATTTATAGTAATGATGACATTGTTGGTAATTTAAGGAAACTTAAAAGCAACTGAAATGTGAATAAACAATGACTTTTAAGGACTACAGGGAGGTAACTGTGGGTGTTTTTTAAATGAAGGAAACAAACTGTGAATTACAAATGTTGTTAGAAATGTAAATAAATTATTACTATTATTATTTGACAAGATTTTTTTGTTTTGTTATATATTTTTATCATTTTTTGTTTTGGGTGTATTGCACTCTTTGAAAGGTTGTTATTCATCTTCTCTCTCTGAAAGTAAATAGAAACCTTCATTTTCATTTTGCACACCAAAGAAAAAGCAATAGCACTGTATCACAAAACCTGTCAGTAAAATCTGTTTTCATTTTCTGTTTGTTTATTGCAGCACTGGAAGCAGAGAGAGTCTTTGCAGTCTTGTCCTTCCTGATGGCAGTGAGCACCGGTGCCCTGTGTTTGGTGTTCGCCCTCTGCTGGACGTCCGACACCGTTCGCTCTTACTCCAACACCCGCTCCCTCCTCATGGCGGGCCAAGCTCTGTATCCCACCACACTACTGCTGCTCACTATGATCTGCACAGGTTGGTACCAGACAGTGACCTGGGAGGAGTTTGTCTATATAAGGCACATTAAAAGAAACTGAGTTGGAAATGAATTACAGTTACATACATGTTTAAAAATATTACTTTAAAATGAGTTTTAGCCAACAGTTATGGTTTTTTGTAACATTTTTAGTAGACATATTTGAACAAAAACATGACATAGGCTTTTGAATAGAGGGTAGTTGTATATTTGGGGGTCCGCATGGGATTTTTTTAATTTAAGGGGGACGTGCCACTTTTGACTTTGAGAATGGCTGCTTTAGACAAATAGCTATGACTGCTAAAAAAAAAAAAAGTTGATAGCTTGAATGGTAGAGGTTCCAGACCCACTACACTTCCCTAAAACGTGATAGGGTTGGGCTCATAAGTTTTCTTTTAAATCATATTTTAATTTTAATTTTTCAAATTTTTAGAGACCAGTTTATGTTTGAAAGTGGAAAAGCAATCTTTAAAGTTTTAATACCTGAAATTATGGATTAAAAATAGTTAAATAATGCACTGCGCACCTTAAAAATAACTATTACTATGTTGTAAGGTGTAACTATAATGCTTTGATGCAATGGTATTGCAATAGATAATAAAGAGCATGGACAATATGTGTTTATTTGCGCCTAATATGTATTTACGTATATTTCATTAATTACAAGACCGGTAAGAAAAGCTTTAACCGTTTTAACTCATCTGTAATGTGTAACTGTATTGATTCTATGATAAGTTAGACATTCATTCATTATCCCACCATCTCATTAACTCATCTTCTCTCTCTTATCCAGGTTTCTTCTTCCTCTTCAGCTGGTCCCTCTTCACCTTTCATCATCGGGACGAAATCCGCCAGAACCTCTCCATCCTGGGCTCCTCCTATTGGATCGGAGCACTGGGCTGGTTCCTGCTCATGGTCGTGGAGGTCGTCGTGTTTTTCGCCGAACAGATGGTTGTACCCGACATCATTCCCGATTTGGAAAAGTCGGTGGAGGTGTGGCGCTCTCAAGTCTCTCAGCCCAAGTCCAACCAGCGCTCGTTCAGTGACACTTATTACCCCCACGCCAAGAGCAGCCTGATTCCAAAGAGATCCATGTCAGATCCGTGAATGAACTGCAGCGACTGTGGGGTCTGGGCTGATAAATGTGAATGTAGAGGTTCCACTTGAGAGCGAACAGGGCTCTACGCGAAAGGAAAGCCGGCATTTCTTATCGCTGTGACTGAAGATTGGTCAAATGTGTAAAGGAAGAGTAAATAGGCTCTAGAGACTTGTGCTTGTCAGCTATAGACTGGGGCTGAATCATGCTGAGGCTCTTTGAAAAACACTAAGGACTCACTGCATTTTGTACAAAGGCATGAAGCAGAGGGGCGTAACATTTTTTAGAGATTTTGCAGGAGAGCCAAAGCAAATTTTCATCAAAATTGAATCAGCTGCATACAGTATTTGACATTTTGTGTTAGCAAACTGAGGATCTTTTTGAAATATTTTATCATACTTTTTAAAAATAGCAAAAAAGTGAGAAATGCCTTTTTGACACTAATGTTTTCCCAATAAATGTATTAAATAAACAACTGGAGACAGAATGAAGATTTACATCTTTGAATACACATAGCAACTTTTGTAAAGTCACATGAATGTTTTCTGCTGCCTCATGGACACTCTTGCGAAATAGATTTGTATCCTAAAGCAGTGAGTCTCAACTGGTGGGTCAGGATCCAAAGGTGGGTCGCAATACCATTTTCAGTGGGTTGCAGGCCTTTGCAAAAAAAATTAAAAGGTTATGTTACTGTTACACCTGAGGTTGAAGTGAGCACTGCTAATTCTCCTCAAAGCTCAAGGTCTTTCAGTATTTACCATGAGTCAGAAGAAAAGTACATTTTTTTATACTTAAATCTTTCTGAATTGCACTTTTAAATTTCATGTATTTTGCTACTTAAATAAAGGTTAAATATAAATAAATAAATAGATATGTTTTTTTATAGCTGGACAGTGCTTTACTCTGAGTCATTTTGATTTATGCCTAAGTGCTGTGAGAAGGCTCTACCATTGATCTGCTCCGTGTCAAACTTATGCCTTTTTGGCACTGAACAAAACCCCACTTTTTACCGTTATGCCTTTTAGTTTTTCTTAAATTACATCTCATGGGTCATCATTTTTTGTTCTGTCCTTTTGCCATTGAAAAGATCTCACAGAGAGCGCTTCCATTTGATATATAAGACTCATATTCGTCTAAAATGCCACTTACGCCACTTTCCCTCCAACACAGCACGCTTCAAAGTTGCTAAGAAATGTTGCAGTAGAGTTTTCAAAGGTGGTCTCTGGTTACAGCTGCTTTTGTTAAACCACAGTTTGTTTGTGGTGCTGCCAGCTTTGTAGACTTTGCAGATTAAAATCCTGTATAGTGCTAGTAAACAAACGCCACACTGCCACCTTATGGGCTTTGTTTGATATTGCAGATGGAGTTTGTGTGAACAGTTAGAACAAGCAGAGCACACAATCCATCCTCTAATAAGCCATGCACCCATTGGTTGTTGGTCTACAATGCTAAAAAAAAAAAAGTGGCAATTTCTGAGCTGATTCTTAAACAGAGGAACATAGAAAAAGAATGACAGTGTGACAGTTTGTTCCTGACACACATCTACAAAATGAGCACATGTTTTTCTTGTTTGCAGTCGGCTGACTTTGACGCTCGGTGCCATCTTTAATCACTTCACTCATCCATCAGTGAGAGCACTAATAGAAAAAACGCCTCCCTTATGTGTTTTTTTTAGAAGCACCACTCGTTTTTTGTTTTTTTTGTCCTGCACAACATCTGCACCAGCTGAAACACACCAGCTCCCGAACCCGTTATTTACTCCGGGGACGACAGGACGTGCCACGCGCCGGGTCCGCTTTGTGCTGATGTTCCGAAAGCTGCCAAAGTGGTGCAGAATGGAGTGGCTCTGGCTCTGTTAATTGTGCGTTAATCAGGTGTTGCTCTAATTAAAAGGCAGTTCCGCCCTGTTGGGTCCTGCTAATGAGTTTGTTATTAAATCCACAGAGGATTTTTGTCTCGTTTTCAATTTACCAACAGGGTAGTGCTTAATGGCTGCGTAAATGAGGGGAATGTCCTTGAAGGTCGTCTTGTGGTGGCAGGCGATCCATGGCAGAAGCGTTCCGTCCTAAAGAGCGTCGCCATGTAAACTTCAGACCCGCTCACAGTTCACAGTGTGTTGACCTGTTCTCCAGCTGGGCCCCCGCATGTGCTGGAGTTATTTTAGACTTGCACTGCTCACCTCTTATCCCGAACATGAACTTTCTCTTTTACATAGACTTGTCCAGTGTTTTTTGGCCATTGAGACTTAATATAATCCAAGGAAAAGTTAAATAAAAAATAAAAGTAGTATTTTAGTGTAACGACAATGAATGCTGTAGGCACTGTCTGGGTAGAAATAAGAAGGCTGTTTTTTCTGCTTCAGCAAGGCCACAGAACAAGACCTTTTCTTTTCTTTACTTTTCTTTTCTTTTTAGTAAATTATTAAAACAATGTCAAAAATAGATTCTACAAAACAGTACTCAGAACACTTGAAGTGTCACTTCTGAGTGCTTCCTCTAACACTTCATACAGACATGAAGCCCAGTATCAAGGCAATATGATTTATGCAGTATAACACTACTACTACTACTATTACAACCACTTTGTACGACTGGCTTCTGCTGCTGTCCTCATTCAGAAATAAGTACAGAGCTGCTCATAATATGGCATATTCTGGTGTTTTATGAAAATATAAATAAATAAATAAAAAATAAAAATCCGGCAATAATCCATGTTTGTTTAGGTCTGCGGTGCACAGCTTTTGTCCCGCCCTTCGTCTCTCTGATTGGTTACTCCGCCTGTCATTGTTGCACCTCAGAAACTAAATGTTACTGAAGAGAAATTAAATGTTACCAAAGAACCTGGGTCTGTACACTGACTGTTTTAACACTGTTTTAACATTTTAACACTAGACAATTTATTGCGCACACATCCAGCCTCCAACTAAGCCTTATTAGTTTATATTTCATGTAGTTGCTTTTCTCAAATTTTCTCTATTTTCTCTCAAAGCCGTTGGCACAAAATAAAGACATAATAAACACACTTGGCTTTTTATTTTTCTAAAACAATAAATAAAATATACATACTTCATAGCTGCTGCTTTTTATTGTCTGTATTCACTAGCAAGTGTATTTTCTAAAAGAGAAGTTCAAATTCAAAATGTTAGCTCCACCCACTTTGAGACCAAACAGTAAATAAAATGAACAAGAGTTTTGTGAAAAGTGAATTGTATCGCAGAAGATTAGCTGGAGTAACAGATATTAATTTTGTAGAGGAAATCACTTGAAATATATTGTTATTTCAACAAATGACAGGGACTTTTGTATTTCATTTTTGTCATTTTGTTTGTAATTTGAGAAATACGATTTCTATTGTTAAATTTATTGTTATTGTTATTGTTGTAATTATTTGCTAAATCTAAAACAGCTTAAACTCACTTTTTTTCAGTGTGGATCAATCCCTGCTGCTGGCATTGCATATTACCGTTGTGTCCTTGGGCAAGACACTTTACCCACCTTGCCTTCCTAATTGTAAAGTGACTTTGAGTGTCTAGAAAAGCGCAGTATAAGAACGATATATTATTATTATTATAAGATTGGACACATTTTGGTTTACCAGGTGACATGGTAACTAGTTTAAATGTTTACGGTGCATAATGTGGGGATGTTGACCTTGAGACAGTAATGTATCTAAACTTTGAACACCCCTGGACACCTAAAATGTCAATAACTATTTCTATAAACATTGATTTCTCATCTGTTGTGTCAAAAGCTTACAATATCTGAAGCTGCCTTAAAGAAACCATCCCTTTTCACTTTCTATAGCGACACTTTCTTCTACATCTGAGTCAGAACCGGGCCAAAGGTCAAGCATGCTCTCAGCGAAACGCAGGGCCAATCGATGTGGAGATGGAGAGATGGAGATAGTTTGGGCACAAAAGGAAGAAAAAATACATGAATGAGATGCTCTGCTAAGATAGACTGGAATGTGGCCAAGGGCATTTACTATAGAGACATCAATCATTAGAAGAAGATGAAACTGATGGAGAAGAAGAATTTGTACAGCACAGAATGAGAGAGTGTGACACGGAGCATTGAAGTTTTTTAATATTGATTTGATATAAGCAGAGATACACACACACACACAAAAAAAAAGAATTAAATCACTTATTAAAAAAAAAAGAACAATAAACAAAGAAGTTTTTCACAACATAAAACTTTTGACAGCAATACAGAGGTGAGAGAGTGGACAAAAATATTGTTACTTTACTTTATAACTCAAATAGAAGTAAAAGGTATTCATCAAAATAATAGATACTAAAAGTAAAAAAGTAATTGGTGAAAAAACTACTCGAGCAACTGTTTTATTGTATCTTTTGAATGTAACATCTTTTAGTATTAAAGTTCTCGGAGATAAGCTTTAAATAGAATAATGAGGAAATTCTGGTATTTCCAAACAAAAATGTACAAAGAAAATTGCATCTTTACAAAATAACAAATTGAAGCACAAGTATTCTCTCACTTTTTTCACAATATAAATCTTTAACACAGAGGTGGGCACAGTATACTATCAATGTATCAACCCCCCCCCCCCCCCCCCCCCCCCCCACAATACAACTATAGCGATACACATCACCTTGAATCGAATCGTATCATTTTCTGGGAAGTGTATATTGACATACATGGAATATCAATCAATAATATCAAAATTAGAAATCTGCATGTTAAAATAAAACCAAGTATGGCTTTTTGAGTGTAATTTTTGTGTTTTTAATGAAATAAAATGTTGTATTTAACTTTTCTTCACTCTCTGTCTGTTGGACATAATCAACCCTGGCCGTGATGCTATATTTGAGAGTAAACGTTTATGATTTTTGGCAAAAAGTTGCTGTATTGATTATCGATATGAAGGTGTTGAATCATATCAAATTGTATTATTCCAAATTAGCCTATATTGTTCTTGAATCGTATCAAAACAATTCTAATCGATATGTATCTTATAGTTGCAAAAACATATTGTACCTTACCGTTACTGTTACAAAATAATCAAGTAGTAGTACTCAAGTCGAAGTAGAAAGTAGTCATCTATTATAATTATTCAAGGAAAAGTAATAGTGAAAAAACAACTAGGACTGAGAAACTGTACAAAACTATTTTATGTTTTATTATTGATATTACCAGACAGACAAAACATATAAAACAGTGAGCAAATTATGTTCTCTTATCTCCAAATAAACCATAAATATACTCAAGTACAATGTATGGTGTGATAAAACTACTCTTAGAAGTAGCCTGTAATTTATCCAAAAAAAGTTACTTAAGAGTACAGTAAATGTAACTCAGTTCTGCCCACCTCTGGCCTGGGCTAAATTATCACACTTGAAATAAATGAGACCAATTACTCTGGCATGTCCTGGTATAATTAGGCTTGCTGCTGGTGTGCCAACCCTGCCCCATAATGGTGTGCTCTTGTTTGTCTCATTCACTTAAATTAATAAATAAGCTCCACTGGTGCCAAGCTGCAGCATTTTTAATCATATTTTCAGGGCTGCAAATTTGGAAGAAAAACAGGAAGATATCTGAAAAAAAAAAAAAAAAGGTTATACAATTTTTGTCCATTTGGTGGTGCTAGAGCCACATCAGAAGCTTACATGAAGCTGTCAGCTACTCTAACCCAGAATAATGTGCCTGCTTGTATTTTGGTACAAGGTGTGTTTTTTCAGAGGTAGGACATGATTCATAGTAGGATGATGAATTTTTTAAATAAAGTGTTCTGTTACTTCTGGTTTATATAATTTAGATGGAGCATTTGTAAACTTACTTTAAAATATGAGAGAAGTACTCAAAAGTCACATACAAATACTACTATACTTCATAATAGTATTATTCAAGAAGCAGTACCTGAAAAGTGGAGTATAAAATATTGAGTGTAAAGTACACTTAGGTAGAAAGAAGCTAATACTACTATCACTACTGTGACTATTAAAACTATAACTGCTACTACTACAACTCCTTTACTGCTGCTGCTATTACTACTACTAATACTACAACTGCAGCTACTGTTACCACTACTTCTACTACAACTTATACTACAACTGCTACTACTATTACTACTTCTGTTATTACCAGTACTGGTCCTACTAATACTACAATTTCTGCTACTGCTACTACTACTACTGATACTACAACTGCTGCCACTTTTATCACTACTACAACTACTACTAATTTTACAACTGCTACTGTTACTACTACTGCTGTCAATAATAATACTGGTGCTACTACTACTACTGACACTACGACTGCTGTCACTACTAGTAATAATTTTACAACTGCTCCTATTTCTACTACTAATACTACAATTGCTGCTACTGCTATTACTACTCCTATTACTAATACTATAACTGCTGCTATTACTACTACTACTAAAACTACAACTGCTACTACTATAACTACTACTGCTATTACTAATACAAGTGCTATCCCTACTAACACTACTAGAGCGACTATAGCTGTACTACTACTTCTACAATTACCATTACTACAATTATTTCACTACTACTACTACTGTTCCTGCTGCCACCTATGTGTTCTTTTATTATTGCTACTACTGCTACTTATACTACTACTGCTACCACTTTACTACTGCTACTATGATGAGTACCACCACTACTGTTACTATTACAACTACAACTACTACAACCCTTTGCCACTGAGGTCAAAAATACTTTTAAGTAGTATTAAGATGTACTTTTACTCTTTCAACTCTCCAAGCCAGCTCCCTATGGCTCTGATATAATCTGAATTGGAGTTTGACCACTGCAGTACTTCCATCAGTATAAGTGAACAGTCTTAAAAAAAAACACAAAAAAGTGTGTAAATTTGAAGTCAGGCTGGTCTTCCGCGTGGAGGGAAAGGTGACGCGGGGATATGTGGAGAGTACACCTTGTGTCCTTCAGTCACTTCAGCTCAGACCAGTTCAGAATCTTCAATCAGCCTCTGCTCTGTGTGACTGACATCCAGCAGACCGCCATGATTACATTTGTTCAGAGGGAACACACACAGAGCACACAGGCTCCTGATTGCATTCCTTTACATTTAGTTTGAGACAACTTCTGATGTCCTTGGTGTTAAAAGTCCATTGTCTATGGGGCAAAAAACACATACATTCCTTTATTTAGGCTGACACAGAGACTTAAGACGCTTTTTCACTAGGTTGGAACGAGGCAGGACGGGGCGGTTTGGGGGTGTTTCCACTTCCCAAAGCAGTTCCAAAATGTTCCCAAAAAGCGTCCTCAAACCGTTCCACTTTTGGCACTCCTCCCCGATGGGGTCCAGCTCGGTTAAGTGGTCTGGAACAGTTAGGGGTGGGCACTGCTGCGAGTTGACTGGATGAGAGAGAATACTCACTCGGGCAAAAACAACAAACCAAAGAAGGGTAATAAAAGAGATTTTTTTTAATTATTATTATTAAACACGTACTTGTCCTTGTGATAAACAGACATATTCCAAGAGAGGACGAGCTAATGTTGAGGCAACTTTTTCTAAAAATAATAGCAACAGCTGTTTACAGTTTAGAAAAGTACAGCTCTTGCTTCGATAATCTAAACGTTTAATTTTTAGTTTAGACTGGATTAAACACAAGGTAAACTCATGTGGTTATATGTTCAGATGTTATAATGTGTTAAAGTGGAGAAGTGAATTTAATGCAAGGAAAGCTTGAGGTAAACCTGAAGTAGTCTCACACACACAGACACACACCAGTCTCACACAGACACACACCAGCCTCACACAGACACACACCAGTCTCACACAGACACACACCAGCCTCACACAGACACATACCAGTCTCACACAGACACACACCAGTCTCACACAGACACACAGCAGCCTCACACAGACACACAAGTCTAACACAGACACACAGCAGCCTCACACAGACACACACCAGTCTCACACAGACACACACCAGCCTCACACAGACACACACCAGTCTCACACAGACACACACCAGCCACATACCAGCCTCACACAGACACACCAGCCTCACACTGACACACACCAGTCTCACACAGACACACAGCAGCCTCACACAGACACACAAGTCTAACACAGACACACACCAGCCTCACACTGACACACACCAGTCTCACACTGACACACACCAGCCTCACACAGACACACACCAGCCTCACACAGACACACACCAGGATGTACACTCAGTCTTTTTATTCAATGTTGTCAGCACATTTATGTTTTCAAAGAGAGTTTCAACCACATTTTTTAAAATCTCATTTATAAACACAACTTTTGTTGCACTTATGTATCATCAGTGTTTACATAACAGACGAGCGTCACCTGGACCCAGAGTCATGGAAACAAAAGTATGTTTTGGGGCCACTCGTTCTAAGGCGTCCCATACTGACACGTCCCGCATTGTTCTGCCTAGTGGAAAAGCGCATATACAGTACATACACTGAGCAGAGGTGGGAAAAGTTCTTGAAATCTAAGAAAAAGTACTCAATAGTACTCAAGTAGAAGTAAAATGACTCAACTTTCATTGTACATTTGGGTTATACACAAGTATATTGAAGTTTTTGTTTTTATTTGTATGCACAGTACCTACTACATTTACTACTACTGTCCCCAACCTGGTTCAAACCCATGATCTTCTTTTTGCAAGGGCTAGCAACAATGGGACAGAAGGTTAACAGGGTAGCCCACTAGCCATCGGGTCGGTGGATCACTTCCTGCTTGTTGTGTGTTTGGGCAAAACACTTTACCCACATCACCTTCTCCAGTCACAGTATGTTGCAGCAGGCAGAGCATAAAAACCTACCAAACCACCTGGGTTCCCTGTGGTGACCCCGAAAGACAAAAAAAAAAAAAAAAAACACTGTGGTAAAAAACTCAGAAAGTGCATTTTCTTCACCATACTTATGTAAACTGGGATCAAACCAACAGCCTCCTGGCTATAAGCAAACACACTAACCTCATATGCCTTGCCTCTCTGTGATGCTTTTTTCTTCTGCCTTGCTGTGATCATAACAAAAGTCATGCAAATGACGTTCAGGACTTAAACTTCAGTTTAAAATCTTAATATCTACAGCAGAGCCTTGACCTTCAGTGCATTTTCAGCAAAGAGACTTAGTAGGACACAGTGTGCATTTGGCTTTGGATACCAGTGCCCAGGGGGGACACAAACTGAGCACTAATAGAGGAGAAGCACACTCATGTTTCTCTCAATGCACACATTCTTACACCAGTCCTCACAGAATTTTCAGGAATTAAGTTACAGCCCAATGATCAAACCCACTACTTTCTTGCTGTGAGTCAAAATAGCTAACCACTCTTTCACCATAAACCCATAAAAAAATGAAGAAAGAGTTGCACATATGCCTCTCCTTTCTGTGGTGATTTTTTTTTACTTTGGCCTTGTTGTGATCATAGCAAAAGTAATGCAGACGACATTAAGAGCTGCCTCATTTCTTCAGTTTAAAAGCTTTATTGTAGACCCTTCACCTTCAATCAATTTTCAGCAAAGACACACTCTAGAAGGAGGAGCGTGAGGTGTAGATGTGGTATTCGCCACCAGAGGTCACCAAAAAGGCAAAAAACTGCACATAACACCCTTTGAACTTTTGAATTCCCTGTCCTCTTTTATAAATGGTGTCGTCTTGGACATCTCAGCGCAGACAATGGAGCAATAGTCCCATTCTCATCACTCTATTCTTCCCTGGCCAACTCCTCTTATCGCTGTGTAACTAAGGAAATTAAATTACAAATATAATCACTTGGCAGCCGCTTCTTTAACACGGAGGATGGCTCTGCTTTGCATATAGAGTGCGGCTGCGTTGGAGACACGTGTGAAGTTACTCAGTGGCCTATTTACGACAACGGGCTTGGCTCTTCGAGTGGAGTCACACACACACCTCCACCAAAGAATGAAATTTAGAAGCAAGGATGACACACACATAAGCGTCATATTCTTAAAACAATACAACAGTACTAATTAGGCATGGTATCAAATGTTTATAGTATGATGACCTTGATAACCTTGAATATCATGGTATCCACGGTATTGCAGTTTTTCTTTCCTTTCTAGGGTCGCCACAGCAAATTTTCTGCCTGATGGGGTGCTGTGATTTGCATATTGATTTGGCATAGGTTTTTACACCAGATGCCCTTCCTGAAGCAAACCTGTCCATTAATCAGGGCTCAAAGAGAATACTTGCATGAAACCCCAACTGGTATTTTTAAATACTTCTGTTAAAGACAAACTTTGTATTACCATGCAAAAATGCACTATTTCAGGAAGTAGCTCAGTAGATGGATCTGGTCACCCATTAACCGCTAGGTTGGCGGATTGAATCCCGCTATCAGCATTGCATTTTACGGTGGCGTCTTTGGCCAAGACACTTCACCCACCTTGCCTGCATG
Source organism: Bostrychus sinensis (assembly GCA_020698575.1). Taxonomy (NCBI): domain Eukaryota; kingdom Metazoa; phylum Chordata; class Actinopteri; order Gobiiformes; family Eleotridae; genus Bostrychus; species Bostrychus sinensis. Next base: position 26,917,143 of record CM036251.1, on the reverse strand, counting down.
AATGTGTTAATGTCATTGTGTACTTTGTGGTGGTCGGAGAGGCTGTAGATGCAGAATGGTAGCCACATCTCTGTTAATAAGTGGATTTCCTATAGCCACACTGATATTTTGTACCATACCTTGACATGTTTCAGCCACTTATTTTTCTGCAGTCTTCCTCAGAAGTGTCATGTGATGTTACTGTGACGTGTCAGCTGATTTAAACAGGTTTTGGCACTGTCCTGACCTGGAACGGTAGTCTGACATCTGTAGTCCAACTTCTTCAGAACTGCATCCCAGGTGTGAGAAAGCTGGTATGCCCATTCGTCCCGATTAACAGTTCAGGAAGTGCGTTTCTGTATCTCAGTGGTTTTCTTGATCCAGTGGTGACGTTTGTTGCTCTGATTCTGGCTATGTTAAAGTATAATATAAAATATAAGGTCTGGCTATAGGAACTAATGGAAGCCCAAATAAACCTTTTCAGACAACATAATAGCTTGTCACTATCTGAGTATGAATAAATAACGGACTGTGTTGTACTTATTATTATTATTATTAGTAGTAGTAGTAGCAGTAGTAGTAGTCAATAGCTCAGCATAATAGAAGTCATCTCTGATAAATGAGACTCTGAGATTTTGTCTGAACTATATTATAAGACTTTTTAGACAGAGAGGGAACTAGAGCAGGGACTATTTTTTTTTTTTTTTTTTTTTTCACCAATCACACACTCAGAACAAAGAGGGGTGGTCCCATTTGGATCAGGGACTCTTTCATTGGTTGAGCCAAAGCTCATGCATGCATATTATACACTGGAATAATGGTGGCATCAAGAAGCAGGAGAGCTTTTTTAAAACTTCAAAAACTAGTGGTGGGCCTTTAATACAGGAAACTTTATATTTTAACCATGAATATAAACTGTAAAATTAAAATAGTATTCTATTTTTCTCAGCTACAGAATTCTGCTTTGTGAGTTAGAAGATGGAAGCAACTGTTGCTAACTAAGTAATGTTGTAGTTCTTACTTGTAGTTTTTATTTCTGGCCTAATAGTAGTATTTTCAGCTGTTATAGAGTCATGGAACAACTAAAGTGTCAATCTCGAGTCTCTAAGCTTAATTTGAAGAAGGTTTTGTGCTTGGAAATTTAAATGGGGCACAGTCTAAGTGATTAAAAAAATATTTGCATAAAACTAATGCTTTTGCCCTTGGATTTAGGAGAAATAGTTCTTCTAAATAAACCCCAGTGGGAATAAAAAGTGCGTCTAATTTCAGTACAAATAACCTAACTTTTGTACACTCTTTGATAATTAGCAGCAAATGATATGCCACTCTCTAGGAAACCTTCCAGCAATTCAATTATAATGAAACAAAGGACGCATAAAATCAAGTCTATGCTGAGTTCTGCTTGAATGCCATGTATAGAAGACACCATTAACACCCCCACACACAGAGCAAAAACGTTCTGGAGCCTTCTGTGTATGTAAATATTCTAAAAATGTCATGAAAATATAGGCTAACAACATTCAATTTTAATGATTACTTTTGTGCATTTTTTTCCTTTTGTGTAAAGGGACATATTATGCCTTTTTCACATTTTTTTAAATCATTTTGAACATCTTTGCATTGGTATTTCTGGTTTTATAATAAAACATTTTTATATACATGGAAAACTTTTTCTGGGGAGCTGTTACTCTGACGTTGTAGATAATGCTTGGATTAGGTGTCTGATGCTCCCTGCTGGCAACAATGGAAATGGATGGAGCATAAAATGGCTATTTAGCATGGCTATTAGCAACATGATGCTAACAGGAGCAATTCGTGGGTTCATGTGTCTATATAGAGCTGTGAGACCGAGCATTTTCAGCTCTTGAGAAGGGGACGGCCTCAGCATACAGGATTACTCATACAAGCGCGAATTAAACCTCCAGGTATGTTTTTGAAGTGCAAACAATCTAACATTTAGTCTAATACAGAACCTTTAAATAAATAAATAGGTTTATTATAATAGAATTAGTATTATGTTTCATTCATGTTCTTATGCATCTTTCTGTTAGAGTTGCAAGTGGCAGCAACTATGCGCCTGAGGACAGGGGTACACCTGAGAGGTACACCCTGAACCAGTTAATAACAGGTTACTGGTACTAGTAACTAGTAGTCATTTCCTTGCATTTGACTGGAGTTTATCCCAGCGAATATACAGTAAGCCTGAGGCAGGGAATATCCTGGACAAGTTTATGGTATACTTTATTGTCCCCATAGGGAAATTTATTCTCTGCATTTGACCCATCTTCCATTGCCACGGGACAACCTGTCAAGAGCAGAGGGCAACTGCTGTGCTACACCTGGGGACCCTTCTCCAGATCTTGAGCCAGGGATCCTGGCCAAGAATACCTACCTATTTTCTATGTTTTAGATTTATGGGGCGAAAACTGGAGCACCCAGAAACTGGGAGAAGATGAAACTCTACACAGAAAGGCCCCATGTGGTCTGGGATTTGAACCCAGGACCTTCTTGCTGTGAGGCAATAGTGCTCAACACTTTGCCACTGTGCCAACAAGTGCCAGTAAGGTGCTAATGCTTAGAGACGTACTCTGATAGATCACACACAACCATTCACTCTCATATTCATCACTGATTCACCAAATATGTGAATGTCTTGCTGCCCAGAGAGGACAAAAGGAGCACTGCTGTAAAAGAAGAACATCCGTGTTTGGAAATGAGCACTCAGTTATGTAGAAAAGGTTTGGGATAGAGAACTAAACTGAATGTTTGTTTTTTTTTTTAGAGTGAAAGGAAGTAAACATTCTCCAAATAGCATTATGAAGGGCACTTTAGCTTCCAGGTGCCACTTACCTTAATTTTATATTGAATTAAACAGTAAACAGTATTTTTTTTTATATTAAGGGGAAGAAAGAAAGAGTGTGTAATCGACCTGAAACTATTCCCAACAAGTAAACATTTCAGACAGGCCTAGATTGTAAGTCAAACATTGAATGAGAAGTAGTTTTGGAGCCAGTATCACTCACTTCTGCCAAGTGCTATTGTGCTGACAGCTTCCTGCTCTGCTCACATCTATTCCACACACGTTAGGCCATCTGACTAAATAAACACTCACACACCTCCCCCGTTTCTCCTTCACAAAAGAGAGAAAAATCTGTGTATATTAAAATGATGTGCTTCCAGCAAGTGAAAAAAGTTGGCAAAGGAATAATGAAAGGCACATGAATTGAAGAGGCCATCGCAGACCTCCCTTGACTCTTCCCCATATTCCGTATTCTGTTGGGAAGTTATTTACTTATGCAGTGGCTCGTACAGGCAGCCGGTAAATGCAAAACTGTATCAATGTTTTTGGATCTCTACAGTTGCCCAGTCGCCCCCCAAGCAGGTAGAAGTGTGTTTATTTGTGCTGGTTGAGTATTCAGTTACTCTCCCTGTATAACTGGGACCACATGTTTGTCAGTCACTTCCTCAGGCGTCTGGCTGAACAAATGCTACATGCCTGCTGCTGAATTCTTTATTGATGTATGGGACACTTTACACACTGCATGGGATTTAGGGGTTGGATGATAACTGGCTTCCAGGTACAGTGAGGTTTTAAAATGTTGAGGTTATAATGAGTTGGTAAGACGAGACTAGGAAATGAAGAACTTTTTGTTTTTCTCTGAGGGCAACCCATGGATGTGATGTAAAACTGGCTGTGGAAATGCTCTATCTGTCTGTTTTACCAGTTCTACCAGTGGGCTCTTTGGATTAAAAAACCTTTATCCTGTTGTTTTTCCCTGAATGAATGTAGAAGGGAAGAGTTGTTTGTCAGTGTCAGCCCTGCAACTACAACACTGTCCAGGATGTACCCTGCCTAAAGCCCATAGAGCCTAGGATAGGCTCCAGCCATTCTGGACCGCCAATGAAAATTAGAAGAAGGAGAAGACTGATACAACAAATTGGCTGAGAAATACCTTAACTTTTTTAAAATGTCACAGCTCTGTCCTGCCATTGAACCCATTTAAATAGAACTAATTGGGCAGAAAACCTGCACTACAGCCTTCGTGGCTTACTATAGGCCTAATACGAGCATAGGGCGAATGAACAGGCTTGACTATGACAAACTTATTTAAAGAAGTTGCTATGACCTTGGGTGAAGTTTACAAGAGTACTCAGATGGAGGCTGTGTATCCAAAACAAAGGTTGTGAGCAAGGCTGACGTGCAGCAGATTTGATGTGTTCAAATGAAAAGACCAGTGCTGTAAAAGATACAAAGGTTTAAAAGAATTCCTTAAAACTGCAGTAGCCGAAAACTCCTTTTATTGTTCCAGCATTGTCATTGTTTATAACTGTTTCACTGTTCTATCCCTTACTCTCTATCTGTCTGGAACACTTTTGCTGTCTAAGCAAATATAGCCAGCTATGGAGCCACTTACTCAGCAGGATTTACCTGTTGCCAATTGATTGGATGTTGTCAAACAATGCAAGCCTGGGGTTCCCAAATGGTGGGTTTGGGACCTAGGAGGCAGAACATAGTTTTATTGTTCAGCTTTTTTGACGGCGAGATTTGTTTAATTACATGAGATTGCGGAACAGATTTAATGTAGAATTAGAAAAATAACAGTGGTTTTGTACAAAGTGGGTCACAATTAAATGATCAGAGATAAAACTGGGTCACAACAATTAGACCATGATGTAAACTGGGACGCACAGTCAGGAGGGGCAGAGCCTCACCTGCATCATGAAGAGTAAAAAATAAACAAATAACGATTGAATACAAATCTTTTCAGTTTTAGTTCTTTAGGTCTGTGCTTTATATTGATTTTCTTTTTGAATCCAATAATTTCATAGTCAAAATTGCCAAATTTGTATATTTCCTGTTCAAATACATGGGTGAGACGCGAAGTGCGACAGCAAGCAGCCTCACCTCAGATTGAGCAGTCCCTCACTAACTGGGCTGAGGCTTGGAATTGACAAGTGCCTCTTTCTGTCTCTCTTCATGTCTCCAATATTATGTTTTCAGACACTTTCAATATGCAATCTAATTTTCCATAGTCAGGCTAATGTATTCAATATCTGTGTTTGCTGATCACATGAAACCGCAGCTAAAAAAGCTCAAGGTAAGGCAGACAGTACTCTGCCTCACTGAAGGGGGCGTACAAGAGCACACAGGTTCACTTTGCTGCCCCAAATCAAAGCCAAACATGGAAGATATATGGGATCTTTAAACTTTCTCAAAACTGGGCTACCATTTGAAACGGTATCTAATTAATAGACCACAACAGTGCCCAGTCCCTATGGTGCTGAAAGTAAATATCAAACATTCATTTTTCCCATAGACTTTTTGAAAAATGCATATATTAAGAGTTTAAAAGCTCAGTGCAGGCTAATCAGCTCTGTGGTAACTCATGATGATAACACGATTAATTTTGATCAAAAAGATGAACAAAAACTTCAAAATTCAGCCAAATGTGTTTGAAACGTTGCCTTTTGACAGGTTTCAGATACGTGTTTATAGTGAAATTAATCATTTTATGGCTATGAGTTACAATGTAGCTGATTAGCCTCCCTCGAGGCGTTGGACCTTAAATACACAGATTTTTCAAAAAGTCAATGGGAAAAACGAATGGGAATTTTATTTCTGGAACTGGGCATGGCCAGTCACTGTTGAGGTCTATAAAGGAAGTCTAACGCCGGAGCTTAAAGATCTGCTTCAAATATGAGGTCAGAAAATAACCTGCTCTTTTCACCGAGGTGTGAATGAGGCGTGAATGAACTGAGATACATGTATTTTAATTAGCTGCTAATTTGTGCATTTAGCCTGTATTATAAGCTGCACTCCCCTAAATTGTTCATACTCAGTATGAATAAAATAGTGTTATCCTGTTGCCTGGAGGAGAGTGGAAAATTGTCTATAAATCCATGTCGAGTATGATCAGAGTCTGACCCAAGTTTAAACTTCAGCTGTTGTCAAAGTGGAAATGATAGCTCCATGTTTTTTCTAACAGAAATCATACGCATTGTACTTTTGTACACTTTACTCCAGAATACATATATAAAAACACTGTAATACAGCCTATTTATTATTTTTTATACCTTTGTTCGGACCTGAGCAAAGGTAGAAGGTTAATTTTGTGAACCTCGAGCAATTTTAGTTGGAGACCCCTGCTCTAATGTCAGTGCCTCACCAGTCATGAACCTCACTGCACGTCACTGGATGTAAACCTTTTTTCATCCTTAGACATTCATTCACTACAGGCAATATAGAGACATAGGAGGAGTACCTGACACACTGCATGTAGCTAACCATCCCTACCACTGTGCCCCCCATTACATACTGTATTTCTTAAAGCTTATTCTTATTCTTCTTAACCCACCATACTGACCCTTGTCTGTAGCTCACATCCGATTATTGTACACGTCTGTTTTTGTGTTTGTGAAAACCCACAGTTACCCCCATCCTCTCCCCACCCGCCTCTCACTGTGAGCGACCCAAGCGCTGAGGTAACGGCCCCCTGTTGGATGGTGTGAATCATTGCGTTGACTGCTTAATAAATGCTCCACCACCCCAGCGCTCTGCCTTCCGTTAGTCATCTCTCTCTTCAAACCGCACTGGCTGCCAAAAACCACAACAAACATGCACCACACCACCATGTACCCCCCCTCCCCTCCTTTTCATCATCTTGTATAATTACTATACTCGATAAGTCCCCTTTAAGAGCAGTCAGTCGGAAGCGTTTGACTTTGGCCCATTGTTCTCTTGTCGGAGCTTTTGGCAGCACTGGTGCAGAAAAGGCCACTGCTGTCCTGGCATTTCCCATAATGGACTTTTTAGTTAAAAGACAGGGAAATAATAAGCAGATCGAGAGACCCTTTTTGTGTTTGGTAGGAGGTTAAAGCCAGGGACAGTTGGCGGTTAAGAGTTGACAGACAACACCGCTGCTCTTTTCACACGGCCTGACACATAATAGGACCAATTTCTCCCTACATCTCTCCCTGGTGGCCATGATTTGCTCATTACATTGATGGAGGGTGACTGGGGGAAAAGGATGGGGAGGAAGGCAGAGAGGAGAAGTGACCATTTAACAGATAAATAGTCAGAGTCAGTGGGGCATTCTTTTTGGGAGCATATTTGATGTAACTCTCCTGTTAAAGTGCTTAACAACTTGCCAAAAGTTGTTTCCTGGACAATGTCCCTCAGCTGACATATAGTAGAACAGTGCAGCAGGTTAAACTGTAAGGTAAAAAAGTACACTACCCCATTATTTATCTGTCCCACTGCCAGTTTCAGCTTAGCTACATTTCTGTATAGTAGGTGTCTGTGTTGGTCTTCCAGTCTCTCAATTTTTTTCTTCCTCTTGGTGTACTGCCTGAACAAAATAGGTGTAACATTATGACCGCCTGCCAAACTATACATCCTTATATGCAACAAACTGTGATGCACTCTCTTTTCTGACCAGTGATGCACGAAGCACTCCATTTTTTTTTACTTAAATAAAAAAACAGATAAAGGAGCAAAAAGTTTTGAGTGCTGAAAATATTGATATATGTGTTTGAATAATAATAATGTCTTATAAAGTGCTTTTCTAGACACTCGCTTTACAATTTGGTGCATTATTCATTAACTCCTCAGTCACACTCGGTGGTGGAAGCGTAAACATACAACATAACTATGGAGAAAAGTAAAGCACAAAAACAAGTTGTGGGGCCAATGAGGCTTCAGTGCTTTGTGCACTCCACTCGCATCAAGAGACACATGGCATACACGTCATCAGCTGGCCCTGTCTTCTCACACATCCACAGGGGGTGCTCAGGTGTGACAGACCGCTACGGTATGGTGACCAGATTTCTAAACCCTAGAACTGGGACACATATTTTTTTCACAAATCACGTTGCCTTTGAACTTACTAAGTGACAAAAAAGCTGATGCAATCCATACATTTTTCTGTCATGTAATTCAAAGTACATATGCTAGGGTTTAAGTTTTTTGAATTTGATGGGGATTTACTGATAAAAAATAATGGCAATGCAAATAAATTTGGTGACAAAAGTCTTTAGATAAATATGTTTTAAATTTCCAATGCTTTTCTATTGGTTAAAATAGGGAACACTGGGACATGGTTTGCTGAAAACTGGCACATATTAGTGTTTTTACAGATATGCCATACGTTGGGACATGGGAAAAGTAGCCTAAAACCAGGACTGTCTCTGTTAAATAGTGACATCTGTTCAAGATTCAAGATTCAAGATTCAAGATTGTTTATTTGTCATATGCAAGTTCAACACAGGGTCAACAGTGCAATGAAATGCTTAGGATCATAAGAACCATTTGACTTGCTAAGAGGAAGTACTAATAGCATACATAATAGTATATGATAAGAAATATTTGCAAAAATAACATATAATAAAAAAAATCATAAAAAAAGATAAAATAAAAATGCAAAGGTGCAGGTAGTATTAAATAAGATATAAATAGATATAAATAGAGTATTTCACAGGTGGTAAAATTACTTCAAAAGAGTTCGTATTGCACATAAAATAGGTTAATGATACCTGATACATTCAAGTAGTGCAGCAGCAATAAACGTATAATGCAAAGTGGTTTGGTGCAGTATTATTAGGAGTATTATCGAGAGTTTAGTAGTCTGACAGCTTGGGGGTAGTAACTGTCTTTGAGTGTTTTAGTCCGTGCTGGTAAGCTCCTGTATCGTCTACCAGAGGGTAGCAGATGGAAAAGACCTTGTGCTGGGTGAGTATGGTCCTTAATGATGCTGCAGTGCCTTACGCAGACCCCTGCTGTGGTAAATGTCCTGGATGGAGGGGAGACTGCTGCCAGTGATGTCCTCTGCCGCTCGCACCACCCTCTGTAGTGCTTTTCGGCTCTGAGCGGTGCAGTTCCCATACCACACTGTGATGCAGCCCGTCAGCAGGCTCTCGATGGTGCACCTGTAGAAGTTAGTGAGGATGCTCGTGTTCATACCAAACTTCCTCAACTTCCTCAGGAAGTAGAGTCTTTGTCGGGCTTTCTTCACCACAGTGTCTGTATGTAGTGTCCAGGACAAATCCTCACTGATGTGGGTGCCGAGAAATTTGAAACTGCTGACCTGCTCCACCTCTGCGTTGTTGATGTAGATGGAGGGATGCTGGTCTACATGCTGTCTCCTGAAGTCCACGATCATCTCCTTAGTTTTGCTGACGTTCAAGGAAAGGTTATTTTCCTGACACCAACTGGTCAGCGATTTCACCTCATCTCTGTAGGCGCTCTCGTCGTTGTTGGTGATGAGGCCTAGGATGGTGGTGTCGTCGTCAAACTTGAGAATGATGTTGGAGCTGTGCCTGGCGGTACAGTCGTGGGTGAACAGGGAGTACAGGAGTGGGCTGAGAACACAGCCCTGGGGTGTACCAGTGCTGAGGACGAGTGTTGAGGAAAGGTGACTGCCAATTCTCACCGCCTGTGGTCTGTTGGTGAGGAAGTCCCATATCCAACAACAGATGGACTTCTCCAGGCCCAGGGCGGTGAGCTTAGTGACCAATTTGGAGGGGATTACAGTGTTGAATGCCGAGCTGTAGTCAATGAAGAGCATTCTCACATAGGTGTTCCCCCTCTCCAGGTGGCTGAGAGAGGTGTGTACTGCTAGAGCAATGGCATCGTCTGTAGACCTCTTTGCTCTATATTCAAACTGCAGGGGGTCCAGGGTGTCAGGGAGGGAGCTACAGATGTGTCTCTTGATGATTCGCTCAAAGCACTTCATGATGACAGATGTAAGTGCTATGGGCCGATAGTCATTAGGACAGGATGCTGTGGGGGTCTTTGGGATGGGAATGACAGTGGAGGTCTTAAAGATGGTGGGCACGATAGACTGGCTCAGACACAGGCTGAAGATGTTAGTAAACACCCCGGCAAGTTGGTCAGCACAAGCTCTCAGCACCCTGCCAGGGATGCCGTCGGGCCCTGGTGCTTTGCGGGGGTTTACTTTCTTGAACGCCCGCCTCACTGCATCTGTGTCTATAGAAAATTCAGCATCCTCACTGTCTAGGTATGGTCTGGTGACAGGCGTGGTGTTTTCTGCATCAAACCGGGCATAGAAGGTGTTAAGCTCGTCCGGGAAAGATGTGCTGGACAATTCCACTGGCCTGCTCCTCCCCTTGTAGTCAGTGATACAGCGTAGTCCATGCCACACGCGTCTCGGGTCGTGGCTCTGTTGGGCAGACTCCACTTTCTCCCTGTATTCCCTCTTGGAGGTCCTGATGGTCCTTCTAAGGTCAAACTTGGCTGCTTTGTAGGCCTCAGGGTCTCCTGAGTTGAAGGCAGCGGGGCGAGCCTTAAGTTTAGCACGCACCTCTGGTCCAGCCCAGGGTTTCTGGTTAGGTTAAGTGCAGATGGTGGTTTTGAGCACCGTGTCATCAATGCACTTCCCTATGTAGCCTATGACAGAGTCTGTGTATGCATTGATATCACCCTCAGCTGCGTCTGCAAACATCTGCCAATTTGTAATTTTAAAGCAGTCCTGTAAACCTCCTCAGTCGTACTGTTCCATTTGTAAATCTGCCTGGGAACCGTTTTTTCCAGTTTTAGCCTTTGTCTGTAGGCAGGCAGCAGCAGAATGGAACTGTGGTCAGATTTATCAAAGGCTGGGCGGAGGAGGGGTTTGTAACTGTCTTTGAATGGAGTATAGCAACAATCAAGAGTTTGCTGCCCCCTGGTAGGGAGAGATATGTGCTGGTAGTGTTTTGGTAAAACCGTTTTCATATTTGCAGGTCACCCTGTGTTGTGGACATGATACTCACTAGGGGGCCCCTAGTAGCATGTCCAGATGAGAAAAGTGGGGGGAAATGACCAGGCGCTCCTTAATATATCAGGAGAGTGTCCTGGTGCATGTGTAAAGGGCTAATGTTGTTGCTGACTGGAGTAAATGTAATGCATTAGACAATGTAACTGCTTATAGACTAATGCACAAACTACACAAAAAGACATGCTCACCTTGCACCAAAAGCAGTAGTATAATTATTTATTATTTATATTATTATTTAATGTTTATAGCTTTAATAAAGATATTTATTTTATTATAGAATCTGTATGCTAATTTACCAGTCTTTAATGTGGAAGCAGTGGTCCTAAAACCATATGTAAACAACCAGGTGCTGAATGTGGTATATTCATCCATGTAGCTTGCAATCTTTAGCTGATGTAGCCTAAATGCTTCTATAAATACAGCAACTAATTCAATCTTGTTGCTAATGCTCTCTACCTAATCATGTACAGCACAAATACAGTATAGTCAGACAGTTGCTTGGTGCTGTTTAGAAACTCTAAAAGTATCTGAAAAGAGGGCTGTTATCCTGTTTAATCCATTGATTTTCTCTGTATTTAATTGTTAGCAATCATGAGTCACATGAATGCTAGCAGTGTTGTGTTTGTCCTATTACTCCTTAACTGGAGAAGTATTCTTTTTTGTTATGAGACTAATCATAGACTGGCTTTGAAAGAAGGTTAGACCTTTGACGTCATTGCTGTTGGAACAAATCCTTTGGGCAGCGGTCCACAGACCACACCGTGAGTCAGAGTGGTAGTGCGCACATATGTAATTAAACACATTAGATGGATGTTTACGGGGACGGCTCCTCAATCAGGGAACTCTTGTTTAATTATCAGAGCATTAACGGGCATTGTTGTGCTGATTAAAGACACTCCACTTCACTCTAGTGTCCCTGAATCCAGATTAGGCCTTCATTTCATTTGCTTAAACCACAAGTGGATCAGTGTTCATCTGGATTGTGTGCAGAAGAACAGGGTTTGATTTTTAGATGGTTGCTTACACTCTTACCCAGTAACTTCAGGATAGTTGAGATTGATTTTCAACAAAAAGCAAATCATAGTGTACTTAATTGTGTTCCTTTGAGAGTCACAAAAATGAGTGACGATTTTTTTGACTTAGTTAGTTTTGACTTAGACTTGTTTGACTTAGCGTAACTAACCATTAGTAGTTTAAGTGGCTGCTAACGAGTGCAATGTAATTGTAGGTGACATTGTTGGCTAAACTTGTTCTTGGATATGCAGTTTGATTTCATTAGTTGTGAATTTTAAAATTAGTACATACTATGCCTTTAATAATGTACAATGCAATTAATGCCATTATAGATTTAGACATAACACACATAATTTAGCAATTGTAGATGAATACACTGCAGTATAAGACATGTTGTTTTGCTCTAAAACACAGAATATTGTATCATTAATGGACATTGCTATATCAGGTGCAGTAGATGACCAGCAACCCTCTATAACAACTAATAATGTAATAATGACCAATAATATAATACCTATAAGGTAATATCTGTGGCCAATTCAAAATGCAATAAAACCCATAAAGTAATATTATGTAAGCTATTAATGCATTATGTTATCATGTGGTTTACACCACATTTGAAAATGTAATAACTGCTGCCGATCACAGCATATCTTTTTTCTTTCTTTCATTTTTTATTTAGTCTTCTCTTAAAACATATTTAGTGGAGAGCACAGTCATGTTCATTCATTAAATAAATAAATGATTTTCTACCTTCCAAAAGCACTTTACATCAAGGAACCATTCACCCATTCACTCACACATTCATACACCAGTGTGCACCGACACTGGAGGCAAGGTGGGTTAAGTGTCTTGCCAAAGGACACATGGACAGAATGCATCGGTGGGAGCGGGGTTTGAACCGCCAACCTTCCTGTTAGTGGACAAGCTGAGCTACTGCTGCCCCATTAAGCACTCTCTCTCCTTAAATATGGTTATAAAAGCCAATTGAGAATAAAACAAATCTTGTATTTAGATTACTTTTTGGCTAAATGTTATTAGATAACTGGCTCAAAAGAATAATTACATTATTGATAGGTTATTACAATACTGGCTTTATTATAGAAAAAAAGGACAAAATGATTACGTTATTGGCCATTGTTACATTATTGGTTACTATGCCGCCTCACTTTCTGTTTTCCATCAATATTAGTCAAAATTGATCTTGTTTATTTAAATGCAGTTAATTCTTTAGATGTTTGTACTGGCCCCTGTTTTCTGATTGGTTTCATGTCAACCCTGCTACATTCAGATGTAGTTTAATCTTGATCCTTGCCCTCGAAATCGAACATGTGATCATTAGGAACAGACTTATTCCTTGTATAGTCCAGAATACAGAGCAAATTGGGCAAGGCAGTGATAGACCTAGTCCTGTCAGAATAAAAATAAAATAAGTAGAAGATTTAGTGTGTTAAGCAAACAACTGATGACTTGTTTTTGTTGCAGCCAAAATGACCATATTTCTGTGTCTTTTTTATTTTTTGCTTGTTTTTACTATCGCTTAACTTTCATATGACCTTGCTCAACAGAACAGACAAGAAGTACGGAAGTGGTCCCAAATCAAAATAGCACAACTGCAAAACTTGGAAGTGAACTAATACCTCCAGAATCCTCGCCTATCCAATAAAGAGATATCTGGTGCTGGACATGGAAGATATTGTGGTGTCAGGCTGTCAGCAGATTGCGAGGAGACTTGTTATTTGCCGAAGCTGTGATTTTGAATTGTGTCTGTTCTCTCTGTTAAGGCGCCATCAGTCAGAACGAACTGACAACAAACGCGCGGGGTCAAAGCGGGCCACAAGATGGCATCTCTCACGTCTCCCGAGCTGTCACCGCGCCATTATAAACACGTTAACCTGCGCCGCGCCGGGGAGAAGAGAGAGCCGGTAATTAATCAGCTCATCGGAATAATCACATAATTGATTATTAGTGGAGGGACGAGAGCAGAGGAACAAGACTTTGAAGGAGGCAGGCAGGCGGAGATGAATGTGGGCCGTGTGAGGAGCGGGGCAGAGCCGGCGTTCTGGCAGCTCTGTTTGACAAATAGCTCTGAAATGAAGCTTGAGTATTAATCTGGCAAATTCGAGATGAGGGATGAAAGAGGTGGCAGCAACGGGATAGGGCTCAGGCTGGGACAAAGCAACATGCATGTATGTAGCTGCTGATGGTATACAAGAATAACAGTAGTCTTTGTAATGGCACAGAAAAAAAATCACATTCTATTACTGACCTTCCAAATTTCAAAATCCAACCAAAACATTACACATTAAACTATTGAGTTAACAGACAAACCAATGTGAGCCTGAGGTAAAAACACACATTTTTGTTTCTGGCCAATAAAACGGCCACTTCTGTCATGTAAACTGCCATTCTCAGTAAAAACAATCATGTTCCAGATGGGTCCCAACTAGCTATTGGCAGCTAGCCACACGAGTAGTGCTGCTCTAGAAAATGCCAGTTTAGAAATTGTTTGCAGTGGACCCCTGCCAATTTTTGTCTTTTGTGTCATCACTGTAGCATTAGCAGCCACTTGGTCAGAGCGTACTTGCATAGCAGAAACTATACCTAAACTATACATTTCTTTTGCTCTCTTCAGCTGGTGCGGTGAATTCCTCTGTTGTCCATCTCTTTGTCACCGAGACTCCTTCCCTGAGCTGTTATGTGACATGAACAGTGACTGGCTCTCCTCTGGACCTTTAGCTTACATAGTTCTGCCTGGCAGCCTTGATCTCTTTCCCTCTTTCCTTGTCACAGTTTGCAATCAGCCCTAAGCCCTTTTGTATTCTCCACTGTGAGTTAAGCCTGTTATCCTGCGCCACTACTTTACACAGTGCTGCTGTATCTGCCCTGTCTGAGCCTCCACCTCTGCACCTTTGCACTGTTTCACACTCTGTTTCAGTGGTTTTTATTGTAGACAAATGATGATTAAGAACTTTAGGAGTTATATATTTATAAAAATAGAGGTATTGGACACTTTTTAGACACTTCATTACCTCCACCAATGAGGTTATGCTTGGATGGTTGGTTTATTTGTTTGTTTGTTTACTGGTTAGCAAGAAAAGTACATAGAAATAAGAAATATTCTGATTCTATGGCTAAACTACTACAAACCAGATTGAATTGTATCCCCCCAAAGTAAATTAACTGTACAATACACAAGTATAGAACAACAGGACATGGACATTGACTTGCACCATGGACATGGAACAATTTAAGAAGAGATCATTGGAATCACTCATTTCAGTTGATAAATTTAAGGCAATCATAAAAAGTGCGGTAAAGGAGAAATGTGCTTGTTTTTTTTGTGAGGCTCACTATGTTTTTAAATAGTTGTTCTTTCTCAGTGTGTTTATCTTGCTTAATCTTGCTGTATTTGTTGTCTTGATGACTGTATTGGCTGTTGCCTTGCAGGTCTCTGAGATTCTGAATCTCAATGGGACTTTCTGGTTAAATAAAGGTATAATAAATAAATAAATAAATAAATAAATAATAAATAAATAAATAAATAAATAAATAAATAAATGTAATAAAATCCTAACTTAGGATACCAAATTTCAGCAACAACACCCTTCACGACAAAAGTGAAGTTTAGAATTTACCTTAAGTTCTAACTCTGTAAGGCTGATGAGCTCCCAAAGCTATATCCACTTTCAAGGTCCTATATTATGCTATATCCTATATTTTTTGTATTCTATTTGTATTTTAATAGTTTAGGACAACTTTGGGTTAGTAGTTCATATTTTATAACTTAAAATAATATATATGTATGGAAACGCCTTCTTTTGGGGAGCTGTGGCTTTCAAGTTGCAGAGAATGCTTGGATTAGGTGTCTGTCACCCCCTGATGGCAACAGTGGGAAAAGGACAGAGCATAAAATGGCTATTTAATAATATTATAATGACACTAACAGATAAATAAAAGAGCTTACTGCTTTGTAGTGATGGCAATTTAAGCGCTGAAATTAGAGTTAGAATTAGAATCTATGGCCTTTAAAAATAGAAAAATAGAAAATAATGTGTATAATGTATAATGTGTAATAAAATAAATAAATAAATAAACAAAAATACTACCACCAGTATGTTTTTGGCAACAACATTACAACATACTTAAATGCTCAAAAAAAATTATTTAGCATAATAGACAAACACTCACCACCATATAAACTTCTATTATTCAGGATTCAAGTACCAGTGAGACAATGGGACATCCTTAATTTGTGTGTAAGCATATTAAAATACTTAATAATAATAAAGTCTGGCTTTTTCACATACAATTCCTCTCACAGAAGCATGCAGACAGTATTTCTGAACTAGAAAAAAAAAACAACAACAATCTGTTGGTACAGGTTTGAATAATAGTGTGGCCACATGGTAAAATAAACTTGTGCAATGAGAAAAATGATATAAATTCTCACATATAATTATATTGCACTGTGGCCATCTCCCTCCTGCAGTCACATTCCCAGCTCACACCTGCCCCATACAAACCACCCACTCGTGCTGCCGTAGATTCACACTCAGGCCTCTACTGCTGGGAAGTATCAGTTCAGTGGTGCATCACAAACTCCTCTATGTCCTCCTAAACTGCAGCTCCCCCGCATCCCCCCGAGAATCTGCACTCACATTCATAACGCGCTGCTCCATGCCAGGTGGCTGTCTGCGCGGGTCCCCTCTCCCATAAATCACACTGTCTTTGAGTTGATCAATAACAAGTCAATTAGCAGGCGCGGAGCGATGCCGGTCTCTGGGGGTCAGTGCTTGTTTGTCAGGCAGACATCTGTGGCGTCGCTGATTCAGTTAGCTCTGGAGTGAGCTGTGTGTTGTGTGTTTCTGGGACTTGTTTACACTGGAGTGGTACCGGACAGGTCGGGTCAGTATGGTACGATTTGGTACAGAAAGTCCTTAAGAGGCTTGCGTTTCTAATACTTGTGGGACTGTCCTGGAGAGTGGTGTTTCCTATGTGAACAACAAAAAATGAGTTAAAGCACCAGTACCATTCCTACTCATTAAAAAAAAAAGTAAAACTGGACCCATTTAACAACTTAAAATACTTCAAAAATTGGGGAACTCCATGTAAATCCATTGGGGTCAGGCCTAAGTTCACAGTCCTATATTGCAACATTTCAAAATAAGTTTCTATGTTCCAATATTTCTAAGATATTTTTCAAAATTAGGCCCTATGTTCCCAAGTTACTGAGATCTCTTAAAAATTAGGCCCTAAGTTCCCACATCCCTATGTTCCACCTTTTCAAAATTAGTCTCTGTGTACCCATGTCTAAGCTATTCAAAATTAGGCCCTGTTTGCATAGCCCTTTGTTTCCACATTTCAAAATTAGGTTCCATGTTCCAACATTTCTAAGATTTTCTAAGATAAATGACAAAAAACAACAAACTGACTGCATATCTGTTACATAAACACAACAAAAGTCAACTTAACTTTGAAATTCAAATGAAAAATGTGCCTCTTTTAACACATGTTCATGAGCACTATTATTCAGCCATTAGCTTCAGTACTTTGTGGAGCATCCTTTACCTTTTATAACTTCTAACAATCATTTTGGGCAATTGCTAACACACGTCTTACATCTCATAATTAAAATCTTTGCCCATTGTTCACCTGCAAAAGCCTCTAGGTCTGGGTTGGATATTTTTGATTGCAGCTGTAAATGTCTTACCCCTGTTGATAAAAATATTAAGAATGTTCCTTTTAAACATATTGACATTAACTAGGCATTAAACACTAGTGCAAATTCTGTGCTCCTGACATCTAAAACCCTGCCTATAGATTCAATGTCAAGCTAGCATGCATACACTCCCTAGACAAAAACAAAAAACACTAAGTCCGTTTTCTTTGGATGAGATGTTTTTTCCACAAGATCAGGAAGTGCTTCATTACAGAAAAACACATTTACATTTTATGGTACTTGTTTTTGCTTGAATAACGGTAATAAAGACCAAAGTATTTACCTCTACCTGCTTGGGACCCTTGGCCAAAGCGTCCGATAGTGGTAAAGTAGACTTTGAACCTGTTTGAACAATTGAAACGTACCTTGTTCTGACAGGGCCTGTGCTTTATCGCTTTAGTGAAAACAAGCCTGCAGCATTCTGTATGTTATAAAAGAAATAGACCTCTGACATATATTATTGATTTATTTTAGGAACCAACACATTAAGCCGTGCTCCAAATCTCACAGCTGTTTTCAAAGGTCCAGAAAACACATTTGGCTCGTTTTTGCTTGCATCAGGACAATATGCCTCTCACGAAAACTGCAAAGTAAGGTCACACACGACCATATGAACCAAATATAAACTTCTCACCAGCGTTCGTCTTGCTCCTCTGATGGGTCGACGTGAGTGGGAGAGGCCCAACTGTTGTTTGGTGCCCGCTGACTGTGTGTCTAATGACTTGGGTGGCAAATCCTACGCAACGGCAAGCGCTTCCTGCCGAGAATACAGCAGATTATTCCCCTGGATAATTGTAAACAAGAACGAGCTTGGGCAAACACTCGGCGTATACCTACTGAGAAATCACATCAAATACCCGAGTCTAATTAAAACTGAGAAACTGTTGAGGAACTAAATGAGTTGCTATGTTTTCAAGGCAACAGGCCTGTACACTGATCAGGCATAATAGACAAGTGGTCTATTATTGGCGGTCATTATGTTATGTTGTATGCACAATATTGTGGCAGCATTAACTTCAATGAGACCAAATAAGCCAGATTTTGCTCCTCACGTGCATCACCTTTTGCTGGTTCAAGACTGTTCCTTCTTTGGACCTTTCATAGATTCTGACTGCTGCAGACCAAGGACACCCCACAGAGCTGCAGTTTTGGAGACGCTCTGATAGTCATCTAGCCATCACAATATGTCCAACTAGCTCAAATCCTTATGCTTGGCCATAGGGTTCACTGTTTACATTGAGAAGCTCAAAATAGTAATGGCCACAGCAGGACTGACACACTGCCAGTTTAAATTAATATCAACAACAACTCACTGACTTGTGTATTAGTCATAGTACAAAATAAATCCAGCCACAGGGGAGTCACAGGCCAATGTGTGTGTACAGAAAGTACACTGGCTTGTTGCTGGGTTAAAACTAAATTAAAACTTGACTACAACCCTGAAAAAGGCAATTTGGCTTCACAATGGTAATGGTAGTGCTAAAAGTCGTTTACAAACCTTGACAATGAACAATGTGGAAAACAGTAAAATCTTGAATTAAAACTGATATAGTTTTGAAGTCATATCACTTATTTAAAGGTGGAAAGTAATTAAGCTCTTTAGCAATTTTATTTAGTTCTCTTTTGAAGATCATGTACTTTCATGTAACAGGGTTTCTGCAAGGTTCAACAAGTTGAATTTAAGATTTTTTTCAGACCTTTTCAAGACCATTGTTCAAGAAAATTAAGACCTATTTTAAAAGCACAAGGTGTACAAAAAATGTACAAAAAAGACCAAAATCACAAAGTCAGTTGTTTATTAAGCAGAGTTGAGGCCAAGCTGTTTAATTGCGACAATGTGTGCCAGTGAATGCTACAAAGCATTTTGGGCATGAGAATATCCGAGTCTGGTATCAGCAATGGCAATACACCTTTGAGCATTTAAGTGGCATTTTAAAATAAGGTACACAGGTACTTCCATCAAATGTATGTGACATTTCTAAGACCTGTTTAAACAGATTTAAGACCTAATACTCTGCATCTTGGCAAATTTAAGACTATAAAAGGCCTTAAATTCTGACTTTTTAACACTCAGCAGGAACCTTAATGTAATTTTGGAATCCATTTTCTAAAACATACTTTTACTTTTATTTGAGTACATACAGTATTTGAGAACAGTTAAGAATTTTTTTTAAATCTTCTACTTAAGTACATATTTATGATCTCTAAATGGAACTTTGGCCTTGGTGGGTAACAGCAGTAGAAATTGTAGTAATAGTAACAGTAGCAGTGGTACAGGTTGTCATAGAAGTAGCAGTGGTAATAGTAGTAGCAGTAATAGTAGTAGTAGCGTGCAGTTGTTCAGTAGGTAGAGCCGTTCGCCCACTAACCACTAGGTTGGCAGTTTGAACCTCGCTACCAGCATTGCCTACTGCCATTGTGTCCTAGGGCAAAACACTTCATGAATGTGCTAGTGTGAGTGTGTGTTTGGCTGTGGTTAGAGAGGCTTGAATACTTTTACTTCTACTCAGTAATACTATTTTTAAGTACTTTTTTGTTTTGTTGTCTTAAACCCCTAGATTCTCTAACTGTATTTTCAGAAGTGTTTCTGTGTGCAGCCTTGTCAGTATGTCTAACTGCACCTCAGCCAGGGTGAGCCACCTGGATGAGGTCAACCTGCAGATGGATGTGTGAGAGCGAGGGGAGATAAAAGCGCAGAGCACTGTCTCCAGCTGAGGAGTTTTGTGGTTGTTTGTTTTTTTTTTCTTTATAATGGATTCAATACATGCACATGTGTCTGCAACTGTTATTGGTTTGACCTTGTTTTCTTCCCTTTCCCTACAAATCAGCTGCTACAATCAGGTGGCTAGGGTTGGCTGTTGATCCCATTGGTGAAAGGGTATAAATACACGGCAATCCAACAGATATGGAACAGCATCTCCAAAACTGTGCCACAGCATCCACATACATACCGTACAAGCCAGTGTGTTGCGGCCTAGCTCGAGGGCTTCCCTTGTGCTCCCATGCAGAGCCGCAGAGTCCCCCAGGGAGGTGACGCCAGCTGAGACAGAAAAACAAGGTAAGACGCCAGCTGACATTGACATGCATGCACACAGACTCAGCTGTTAGTCTTAAAGGGAAACTTCGGGGCACAGACCCTGCCAGGCTATGTAGCACACTGCCACTTTGGACTTTTAAGAGTGAGAAAAATGGAGAGACAGAAGCCTCTTTGCTGGGTGTGCGCTAGGTGTGCAATGGTAAGCCTTGACTATAAATGTAATACTCCTGTAAGATTCTATCATGTGTGTTATTGTCTAAGCTGGTACTAGATGCTAGATAGATGGACACAACCCAAGGAGTACACTGGCTTGTGACCTCCTGTTTCTGGATTAGGCCAATGTACCTTTATGCCAGTATACAAAAAGTATTCCAGCTTGGATTAAATGTGTGCAACAGTAAGCCTTGACAGTAGATGTAGTACTCTTGTAAGACTGTGCCAGTGTTTTATTGTCTGTGCTGATAATGGAAGCTAGATAGTACTGGAGGAGATGAAATAAGCTCTGCCTCTATGCTATCATTGATCTTGGCTGCTCCATATCGGGGTACTTGTCTTCTGTTATATGACTTCTAAATAAAAATCTGTTGTGGTTAAAATAATTCTCCACGATCCTCACTCAATATGATGTTTTCTTGGTCAATATCGGTGTATTATGAAATTCTACGTCTCCATTTAAAATGACAGTCGGTAAGGCTCCCTTCCTGGAGCTCCAATTCTCTCCAAGAAAATGACTAATATAAATGATTGACAGCTTTGCAGGGATAAGGTTGCCCATTTAGCAAACTCAGAGGTAAGAAAAAATAAAAAGTCACAGCGGCTCCCTGAGTGATGAGAGAAATGAAGATTTTTGGTGCTATATCGATTCCCTATGCTTGTCTCATACATTTTACACAAGATCTAAATGCCATCTTATTATACAACACAGTACTCCAGGATCGGGCCTTGTTGGGATTTCAGAAAAATAGGTGTGTAAAGTCAGTAGGAATCAAGTGAACCACTTAGATGTGTCATGGGCTTAACAGTAAGAAGGCACTAGGGACATACTCAAGAGCTGAAATCTTAAATATCCATTAGGGAGCTAAAATTATTTTTCGCAACACTCTATTCCAAATTCTCTTCTTTTTTCCATCACAGGATCGAATATATAGGTTTCAAGATGGCAGACTGGGACCAGGAGACAGATGGCCCCAGATCCTCCATGCCGGATGAGCTGTGCCATCCCCATTCCCAGTATTCTCAGTGGAAGTTTAAACTGTTTCGGGTGAGGTCCATGGAGAGAGCCCCTCTGCCTGTAGAGACGCTCCCGGTGAAAGAGGACTCATCAGGGAGCTCGCTGTCTGCGGCTCCAAATATAGATAATGGTCAGAGTCCAGGGAGTGTTATGAAATTGTGCCTCGGAGGGAAGAGTAAGGAGAATGTGGAAGGGCCCGGCCGGAGGGTGGATCTGAAGCTGCAGGAGATGGACACCCACATGAACCACCTCAGGTAATCACCTATTCTCTTTTCTCTATTACTCAATGCAAACCACTAATTATACAATAAGTACTGTATATAAATATTTTGTTAGTGTGACTCTATTTGAAAGCTCATAGAATTAGCACATCCCCAATTTAGAGAAACAGACAGTAGCAACACCACAGAGAATTAAACATGGGGCCTTTAAAACAAATTAACTACTTTAATATTTATAACTCTATGGGGTCCATAGAGAATAATTATGCAATATGTATGTAAATACTTTCTATTTACCTCACACTTCCATTAAGAGCAATTTCAAGTTTGTTTTTCTCTTTGTGTGTGTTTCTATTGGCCTACACAACAGCCTTTTATTACACAAATCCTGTGCCTGCTCCTGTGTGCTTGGCCAAATTGGAGTTTCATATTGCAAAGTATGTTCTAGGCCCTGTTTAAATAAACTCAAGATTTTAATGGGTGTTAGTTAATTTGTAAATTTGTTATCAACAAATATGGAATTATAAATGGTGACCCCTTGCTTGCCAAAATATGAGCGCACACTTACCTGTATTGTTAATTCTTGCTTCAGGCCACTGAGATTTTTTCTTTTTTAAATGACAAACCTTTTTGTTTTTACAGTTTTAATGTTGCCACTATAACGGTTTATGCCTTGGCATTTTGGCCCTAATAAACTGTTTAAAAATATAGTTGGTTGGTAACCAATAAGTCAATTACCCATGCAGAATTTTAACATAAACTTATCAGTTTTAAACTATGTGTGGTCTCAACACCAGATGTTATACACTCATTTATAGATTAAAGAAGGTATACAATGTAAAAAGGCAACTTTTGTCAGTGGCTACAAAATGTGAATTTGATAATAATATTCATTTGCATTGGTACAGAGCATGCCAAGGGCAACATAGATACATTTTCCTTAACAAAAATGTTAAACAAAGGTTAGCTAAAATCAATAAATGGAAGACATATGAACTTTATTGTATTTATTATTACTGGTCTGAATGTGCATCTAATATTCTAGTAATCTAATATTCTTGTTATTTTTCGGTGCAGGTACTTCTGTCGTCTGTGTGGGACACCTCTGAGGAAAGTCAAAGGACCCGCACATGATGTCCATAGTGATCTGGATGATGTGAGCAAAGCTGCCCTTCGTAAAATGGGCTGCAGGTTCACCTCCTGGCCAGAGGTCATCCACAAAGTCTTTAAAGTGGATGTGACTGAGGATATTGAATCAGTGCATCCTCTCTCTTTCTGCCATCGCTGCTGGATGGTAGCCATGCGAGGAGGCGGTTTTTGCAGCTTTTCCCGGACCAGAGTCCCGGAGTGGAAGCCCCACTCCTCCCCCTGCAACCTCTGTTCCCCCAGGAAGCATTCATTCCAACGAACTGGAAGGAAAAGGAAAAGAGTACTCCCCCGGGCACAAAGCTTGGTGAAAAGGACCAGGTGGGAGTACAGTGACAGCATTGTAATTGGTGAGAGGCGAGTTTTGAAACCATTTGGCGAAAGCAACCATAGCTCAGTGCTCAGGGACCGTAAAAAAGCTAGTGTCCAGAGAGAGCAATGGGTGCAGAATATCACCCACTGTCAGAGGGACCACCTGAGTGCCAAGCTGGTCTCAGAGAAGCTTCCGGTTGACTTCCTTTTTGCTTTTACCTGCTCAGTATGTGACCACCTGCTCTCTGACCCGCTTCAGTCTCCCTGCGGGCACCTCTTCTGCCGCAGCTGCATCATAAAATATACTCGAGTGCTTGGACCCTGCTGCCCGGCCTGCAACTCATCCTGTACCTCAAATGACCTCTCTCCGCCTGCCAAGAACTTCTTATCAGCTCTGCATTCTCTGCCTCTGCTCTGCCCTCAAGGCTGTAGCGAGCATGTAAGACTGGACTCTTTTAAAACGCACTGTCAGGGTCACGAACTTGGAGATCAGAGGGAGAAGCCGCCCGAACTGGACTACCTGTTGATCAATAAGGGGGGAAGACCTCGTCAGCATTTGCTATCGCTTACCCGACGCGCACAGAAGCATCGGCTGAAGGAGCTGAAGACCCAGGTGAAGGCGTTTGCGGACAAAGAGGAGGGAGGCGACGTGAAGGCTGTGTGTCTGACGATGTTCCTGCTGGCGCTGAGATCCAGCAATGAGCACAGACAAGCTGACGAGCTGGAGGCCCTGATGCAAGGTAAGAGGCTATTACCAGCCCTTTGTTCAATCAAGATAACCCTGCTTAGCCAAAAAAGTCTGACACAAACAAATGAAAATGACGATAGTGTTTGCTCATTAATTTTTCCCTCTAACTTGATGGAATACAGTCGTCTCATAAATAACAATGAGCCGAAAAAGTTCACAAATGAGAAGAGATGAGAAAGTTGGCCGTGATTTGGATTGAAAAGCATTTCATTGTTGTCCATGTCTGTCTTTTGAACTGCCACAGGCTTCTCCCCCTCCCTCGCATCCCCATCCTCCTCTTTCTACCCGGTCTGGCTGTCTCACTGCCTGTCTGTCACTCTCTCGTTCTCACACTCCCTTTAATGCACAATAACAACTCTAGTGAAGGGCCTGTTAGAATCAAAACAACATCAGCAGCGCTTGTATCTGCAAATTACACAGACAGCGGCATGGTCCTCTCTGGGGAATAGAAGCCAGCTGCTGTCTGTTTTCATCTCCAGCCAATACATCACTTTTGCCAGCGTCGCCGATTCACCCTCTGTCCCCTTATAACATTTGGAAATTAGGAAATATTGGATTTTGTAATCATGGGCTTGTGAGGCTTCTGACAGTGATACATTCGGGTGTTAAATTTGTGAATCTTTCTGTCCTATAGTATAAATGATTCCAAATGTGTGATATCAAATGAGGAAATGTTGGATGCTTCGTTTTGTGTCAGAGCACAAGAATTGTGCTTCCACTGCTGAATGCTGTGTGTTAAATAATTCTCTTCATGTCTCTTTCCTGTGCTTTCTTTTGGATTTTTTTATTTTGTCTGTCTCTAAAAGTTTTTTTTTTCATTTCTCTCTCCACAGGCAGAGGCTTCAGTTTGCACCCTGCTGTGTGCCTGGCCATTCGGGTCAACACTTTCCTGAGCTGCAGCCAGTACCACAAAATGTACCGCACTGTCAAAGCCACCAGCGGGCGCCAGATCTTCCAGCCCCTGCACTCCCTCCGAGCATCCGAGAAGGAGCTCCTGCCTGGCTTCCATGAGTTTGAGTGGCAGCCGGCTCTCAAAAATGTCTCTCCATGTTGCAATGTGGGCATTATTAACGGCCTCTCGGGATGGACTTCTTCGCTGGATGATGCCCCAGCTGACACAATCACTCGGCGCTTTCGCTATGATGTGGCGCTGGTGTCGGCACTGAAAGATCTTGAAGAGGACATTATGGAGGGGCTGAGAGACAGTGGACTGGATGACAGCGTGTGCACCTCGGGCTTCAGCGTTATGATCAAGGAATCGTGCGATGGCATGGGTGATGTCAGTGAGAAGCATGGTGGTGGGCCTGCAGTTCCCGAAAAAGCAGTTCGTTTCTCCTTTACTATAATGTCAGTGTCTTTGGTGACAGATGCCAAGGAGGGGGAGGTGTCCATCTTCACTGAACCCAAGCCAAACTCTGAGCTGTCCTGTAAGCCCCTCTGCCTCATGTTTGTTGATGAATCCGACCACGAGACCCTAACGGCTGTCTTGGGGCCTATAGTGGCAGAGCGCAATGCCATGAAGGAAAGCAGACTGATTCTATCTGTCGGCGGCTTACCTCGGTCATTCCGCTTTCACTTCAGGGGGACAGGCTATGATGAGAAGATGGTGCGTGAGATGGAGGGACTGGAGGCCTCGGGGTCCACTTATGTCTGCACCCTGTGTGACACCACTCGAGCTGAGGCCTCTCAAAATATGGTTCTGCACTCTATCACACGCAGCCATGAGGAAAATCTAGAGCGTTATGAGATGTGGAGGAAGAACCCCTATTCTGAGTCAGCAGATGAGCTTAGAGACAGAGTCAAAGGCGTGTCCGCTAAACCCTTCATGGAGACACAACCAACGCTTGACGCATTGCACTGTGACATCGGCAATGCAACAGAGTTCTACAAAATCTTCCAGGATGAGATCGGAGAAGTGTACTCAAAGGTTAACCCCAGCCGGGAAGAGCGGCGCAGCTGGAGGGCAGCCTTGGATAAACAGCTGAGGAAGAAGCTGAGGCTCAAACCGGTAATGAGGATGAATGGGAACTATGCCCGCAAGCTGATGACCCAGGAGGCTGCGGAGGCCGTGTGCGAGCTGGTGCCCACAGAGGAACGGAGGGAGGCCCTGAGGGAGCTCATGAGGCTCTACCTCCAGATGAAGCCCGTCTGGAGAGCCACCTGCCCCGCCAAGGAGTGCCCCGACCAGCTGTGCCAATACAGCTTCAACTCGCAGAAATTTGCTGACCTCCTCTCCTCCACGTTCAAATATAGGTACAACGGAAAGATAACCAATTACCTGCACAAGACCCTGGCCCACGTCCCCGAAATCATTGAGCGAGATGGATCAATAGGGGCTTGGGCCAGCGAGGGGAACGAATCGGCAAACAAACTGTTCAGGCGTTTTCGGAAGATGAATGCTCGACAGTCGAAATCTTTTGAACTAGAGGATGTGTTGAAGCATCATTGGCTCTACACATCCAAATACTTACAGAAGTTTATGGAAGCTCATAAGGACTCAGCCAAAGCTCTGCAGGCTGTCATTGACCCTGAAGACATTCAAGATGAGGAAGAAATGACTTTGGATGTCATGGAATTTTAGTCAAATACTTAACACTCAACAATTCTTATTATATAATGAATGCAGTTCGGGGGCCCCTGTGATTTTTTCCTTAGAGCTCCAAGAAACTACTCCTACCAGTGCCTCTGCATTTTGGAATTATCTTTATTGATTAATACACCATACAAGTAAAGTTGCAGTGTCTTTAAGTTAACCTACTTGAGCGTTACCTTTTGTCTGCCTCATCTGTGAAATATGACACAGTTTATTTCTATTGCAACAATTTGACACATTTATGAATTTATATCGGGAGAGGTTATTTATGAAAACAGAAAGCGCTGTAAGTCACGGAGGGGAAATTGCGTTAAAAAGACCACATTTGCGGCCACTGTATTAATATATCATCTGAGCTGAAGCTGAAATGCAATCACAGGGACCTGAATGTTCTTTGTTTCACGAGTGCCCTCTGAAAAAAATTACTTTAGTGCTTTATCTGAGAATCCCTGAGGGGTGATGTTAGGTAACTCTGAACCAATTTTTATCCCTCTCTTTTATTTTTTTTAAGATTATTTTGCATTGCTAATGCCAAATAAATCTCCTGACCTTATTGTTGATACTATAAAACTAAAGTAAGTGTTATTACTGTATAATGCCACATACTGTAGACCATGGTTTCTTTTAACCTGGCATCTTTGATTTCTTTCTTGAGATGCCTGACAGGAAGAGGGATGGGCAGAAACTCCAAAGACTTGATTTAAACTGAATTGATTGATTGATTGTATTGTCTTTGTCTGCCCTCACCATTTCCCATTGTGACAGGCAATTTTGCATTCAGTATTTGATGGAATGTTTTATTTTATTGTACTGTCATAATTTAACTCACATGACAGCAGTGAAATATATTTCTGGTTGAGACACTCCCCACAGTAACTGCATGTTTTAGTTTGAAGCAAGTTTTGTATTAATTTTTTTTTTCCTCCAAAGGAAATGTTGATGGATGACTGACTCACTTGTTCACTTTCTGACGTCTATCGCCTCATTTTGTTTCCACATCACACTAAATAGCAGTTTTATTTGTTGAAAAAAGAAACATTTTTATTTGCATATTTACACAATGTTATACAGATTTTACACTGGTCTGTGTCTTTTAGATGCTCTCACACAGTGTGCAGACACCTGGCTGTGCTATTATTGAAAGGTATTGCATTAAAGCATTTTTGGTGAATTAAATGTGACAAAGTGGAAACGTTAAGGAAGATGTTTGTTGAATAAATAAAGGTACTTTTTGACAGCAGCTGTTTTTGTTTATTTTCTTTTAATCTTTGCTTTGTGTATTAATAACTGACAAATATAAAGGGCCATTTGAGAAGAAGACATAGGAAGAAAGATTATGTTAAAATGTATACTGTAGCTATACTGTCTCTAACAGAGCATGACCTTAAACACATCAAAAGCTTAGACCAAGGGAAATACTGTGCAAAATGCATAGCGGCCATTATGGTTTTATATTAAGTGTAGACAGGTGTACTACAATGTTACACTCTTATTAATAAATACCAGTGAAAAATAAGATCTTACAGTACAATAATAGAAAAACTAAATCTGAACTAGATCTGAATCTCAAACCAGAGCAACTCCGACATGTCCTTAAATCTTTTGCCTTATACTAAAGCCTATAAAGATTTTAATGCTAGGTATGAATTAGGCCATTGTTATAATTAAATTAGCTTTTATAATTAGTTTAGTATTGCCTTGTTTTTGATTGGTTTCTCATGGTTTCTCAAGGATTTATATTTACTTGTATGAACTTATTTTCAGTAAAATTTATATGGACTTTTATCTATGTGAATTGCTTTACTATGTTTCCTAGAAAAAGGTTTTTAAACTGTACTCAAAAAGAAAAAAAAAACACCAGAAATACATATTGAGATGAGTTTTATTTTAAAAAATTAAAGTAGAATTTTTAGACATTTATCAAGCAGTCAGTGCATAATGCAACTACCAGTAACACATAATTATACAAAAACATTACACATGGATTATTTGTAGCAAAACTTACAAAAATGTATAAATGTATGTACTCATAACATAAATCCATAACTTTTTAGAATTTATTGTCTGAAATTTTGTCACATAGTAAAAAAACAGCAATATACTATCGTAGAAAAAATGCATTCTGAAATATTATTACAACATTTTATGTTTTATTAACCCTACACCAGGATAGTAAAAGGGTTGGTTGCACCAGGAAAGGAATCTGGTCTAAAACCTAGATAAAATTAATATGGAAATCACAGCGTGCTATGAGGCAGATGATTTGCTGTCAAAGGTAATAAGATAAAAACATTGAGAATGATGATTGGTAATGCTGTTACAGCACAAATACAATAAAATGTATAGATTTTTTTTAGAGATATATCCATAACACACATCTAACAACAGTGAAAATTCATCTTTACAGTAGCTAGAGTTAATCAGTAAAGAGCCTTTTGCAAAAGCTCTTTTTGGCTGGTGTCATGTTTATAGTGAGCGGCGCTCTCCTGAGCTTCACTTTCATCGGTGTCTTCTTTATGGAGATGTCATGCCGGGGCGGGGTCACCTCCTGGTAGGGCAGCCCTCCATGGTCCTGGCAGAAGTACTTTTTACTACCCTGGGACAGCTTCTGCAACAGGCTCTCAGACAGCTCCATGCACTGAGCGTGCACCCAGTGCCCCTCTTCGCCCCTGGAGCAGTAGATCATGGCGGGACGGTGGAGCTCGGTGGAGTAGTACGGCTCCCATGTGTTCAGATCTATCTGACAACCTAGACAACATTTGATCCAGTATCCTGTCTGTGATTCGTCGTCTTCATCATCTTCCTTGTACTTGTCCTCCTCATCACTGCTGTCTTCCAGTTCATGCGGCTCACGTCCAAAGTACAGCTCTTCGGAATCTTCAAGCGGCGGAGAATCGTCATAATCTGTCGACTCCTGGCTACAACCTTGTGCCCCGTCTTCTACTTTCCCCTCCGCTTCTTCTTGCGTCTGGAAACTCACATGATATAAGCAAGGCATTTCAGTTTGAGACACCCTTCCTTCTGTCGGTACGGCTAACAAGACTTTACCCTCCCCTATGCTACCACCAAACCAAGTGCGGCTATGACTAATGTCCGGGGTCCACTTTGGTGCTTCTAAAGCTTCAAAATGGATCCCCTTCTCATCCAAAGTCACTGTAGTACACTCCATCTTCTTTTGCGAATCAAACTTGTAGCCTCCTAAGATAATGTACTGGTGCATGGGGCCCGTGCGGGTGATAATCGCACTAGATATGGACATACCAGCATCAATGGCTTCACATGTGATCAGTGGACTGCCTTGAAATAGTTCAACACGTAATCTAAAAAGTCTCGGAGGTCTAGAGTCAGAAGTTATCGAGTGACCGCCAATGAAGTAGACGCAATCGTCTCTTGCGACTGACAAGTGGAAGGACTGGCCATCGATTAATTCTGGTAGGTAATGGGCAGTAACGCATCCAAATTCTAACTCAAATAGGAACACTTGCGGCGGACAATCCACAACGCTGTTCCAATTTTCCGTGGTGCGTTCAGATCCAGACATGTATGACCTGCCTCCAAATATTACGTACGCTGTCTTTCCTCGACTTTGAACTACGTTGAGAGTATGACCATATCTTGCGCCAGGCACTTCCCCGACTAATTCCTTCTCCTTGCACCTGAGTGTCAGTTTGCGATTGCACCCGCGGCTATCCGCAGTCAAAATATACAAGCTGGATGAGATCTCGTTGTTTGGGGTGCGGCCGCCGTGGATTAGGTAGCTCTCAGGCAAGCCGTCGTAAGGGTCTAGGCGGCAAACAGCAGGGCATCGTAACGGAGGGAGATAGCAGGAGTCATTGGAGAAGGAAATGGGTCTTAGCTTCATCTCGCCTTTTTTAAACCGCACGCCAAATATCCCGGTTGGGCATGAGCGTTTGGGCCAGCCTTTTTGGCCGAACAGGAGGACTTCTCCATCGAGCTGCAGAAGGGAGCAGCCTGGTTGTAAAAGGCTGGCACAGTTGACTGGAGTTAATGGCTGCAGAGTCATTGTACGCCAGGTGCCTGCAACAAAACAACAAAACACGTGTCTGTCAGCTGGAGAGTGTTTTCAAGAAGGACTTTTAAATGTTACTTCCTGTTATGATCACAGCATGAGGAAAACATTCACTAACCAATCAACATCAAGAACTGAGGTAGTCTGCCTCTTGACTGGTGACAGTTTGTAAGTGCAATGGACAGTTCCCAAGGGGGGGCATACACTCTACACTGACAATATTGTTGTTTTTTTAAATATGAACTGCATCTTTATTATTACTGGTCTCTGAGTTCTTCGAAAATGAGTCCTCCCCAAAACAGAACTAATTTCAAAAGGAATAGTATTTATGCTTTTGTAAAATCAAATAAATCCCAATTATATCTAAATTACACTATTTACAACTTAACATACTTTTAATATTTAGATTTAGACAGACTTTGTCAATCCACAAGGGAAATGACTTGGTCACAGTAGTTCAGTTGCTCTTAAAAACACTAGTAAAAAGGAAAAAAAAAAAAAAAGTAGTCATAAGCAATAAAATAATAAAATACAAAAGAACAGATAGAAAAATACTAGATTTGCATATCTACAAATCTACAAATAAAAAGAACAAGTAAATATACAATATGTATTGTACAAACACATGATAAGAATAATTTAGTGCAAATATAAATAGAAATAAAATTCTGCAAAATTAAAGATTCAAAAAAGTTTGGACCATAATAGTTTGATTTGCATGTTAAGCTTTTATATTTATATATTTACCATAACAAATAATGCTAATTTGATGGTCATGTGTGTAATAAAGTAGGACTCAAAATAATTCACAGCCATTGATTTGTTAAGTTGGTCATTGGCAAAAATACGGCAACGTTTCATGCTTATTCCCAGTTTTATTGGAAAGATTCACCACTCTTCCAAGGCTTCTCCATATGTGCATAATGGCTCTCACCTTGGTTTGCTGATTTTTAAATTTTTTCTGTAATTAATTTGGTTATTTTTGTCTAATATTAAGAAGTGCAGGATAATTAGAAACATTTAAGTCTAATGAATATGCAAAAAATATTAGACACTTTTTCATGGCACTTTACGTAGGTTATTTTTTGTAAAATGTGTGTCCACTGGTGAAATTGACAGGGGCGGTGCCATTTGAAGATCTTATATATCGAGATACATAGATTGAATACACCACTCAGCAAGTAAGAGTCCCATGGTACCGATGTGTATCACTCCATATACAATACTGCTTTTAAAATAGCAAAAAGGACAAGAAAGAAAATGGATATGTGCCACTTAGGAAAGGCCGCTAAAAAGCCCACTTGAATGTTTCGGCTGTAGAAAGCTTAGGGCAATTTGTATAGCAATCAAACAAGACTACATACATATCCTATTAGGTATTGTTTTTTTCTCATTTTGTGCCTTGATCTACTGCTTCAAAATGCTTTTCCCTTTGAGGTTAGAAACATATGAATAAATGCTGTTGTCAAAGCAAATTACTAAATGCATTTCCCATAGAGAGCAATTCTATCTACTCTTTTTTAAATTTAATTTGTCATTATTATACCCACTGACTTGTACAACAGGATTTCATTGACAGTTACAGCCTCATTAACCTCTGACTTCAATACAATCTGTGTTTGACATCATTTCGACATCTATTCTACTGCTTGGTTAAACAGACAACCCCCGAAAAACATAAAAATTTATACGAATGGATTGTTTAAAATGTTCTGTTTGCTTACCTTCAGGCCAGAGTCAGTGCGCAGATAGTTTTAGAGTGACTGTTGTGCAGCTTCACTCTGACAAAGGAAGACAGTGGGAGAATTTGTAAGGCTTGGTTGGTTCACAAACACTTCCAGACTTTGAGGTTAACTGTGTGTGACTGCAGCTTAGTGGCAGGTGCCGCCTCAGTGCCTGCAGAGTCACATCAATGAGATCACCCACAATCACTTGTAACACAGGAGATAGTGGGCCATAGTCCACATATTAATATACAGATGTGTATGGCTAGGTTTTTCTCTATGGGACTTTGTGGCTTATTTTACTGTAGGTGTACTGTATGTGTAGTTGAATATGTGACTATATAGGAAGAGTGATTGATTGAGTGGTTTTCTGTCAGCGTATGTCTCCAAATGTCAGCCCCGCCTGCAGTAGATAGGGTGTACCCTTCTTCAGGCCCAAAGTAGCTGGGAATGGCTCCAGCCCCTGCCAGAATCCACAACAAAAAAGAAGTGGTAAAGAATGAATGGCTGAATAAATCTTTGATGACAAAAAACATAAAAAATAAACAGTGAATGGAAGAAAAGTGGACATTTTTGCTGTAATTGTCCCTTTGCCAATAAATTTCTTTTAAAAATACAGACAGTGTTGTTTTGTGGTTTGTATGATAGTATTTCAAAGGAGGTCAGCCCTATGTTCTCATGTTTTAAAGATTTTTTACTTAAACCCATGTTCCCCACTTTTCAAAGGTTCTATAGCAGGGGTCACCAACTAAAATTCACCGAGGTCCAGTTGGTGAAAATTTTCTCGCACGAAGGTCCGGAGTATCACAATGTTGATTTGTACCTCAAAAATAAATAAATAAAATCATTGTAGTTACATCAGTGTCTACATTATGGCAATAGCGTTTTGCTAACATAAGCATCAGTTTAAAACTAGGGGATATCAAATAATAAAATAAAAAAGTTTTTTTTTCTTATGTTAATCAAATACAGTTAAAAAAAATCAAACAAAATGCTTTTATAATGGTCCTTGGCTCAGAACACAGGAGACACAGGAGTTTAGAGCTGACCTCTGTTCCTTTCTACATCTGTCTCTCTCATTTCTCCGCTGTCTGTCTCACAGTCACCGCTCAATATGTTTCCAAATCCTCAGATCTGATTGGTTGATAGCGTCACACGCAAGATTTTCTGTCTGCTTTTACGCAGGAGATGATTCACCCATTAAAACTAAAGTGGAATGTACTGCGCCTCAAAACACAGGTTTCCTCTTAATTCTCTGGTGAATATGAGGCAGCTCTGTCCTCTGTGGGACAGAAGGACAGACACCGAGAGGAGAGGGGTGAGCCTCGACAGAGAGACACCGAGAGGAGAGGGGTGAGCCTCGACAGAGAGACACCGAGAGGAGAGGGGTGAGCCTCGACAGAGAGACACCGAGAGGAGAGGGGTGAGCTGTGGGACAGAAGGACACCGAGAGGGCAGAGCCGCTCACAGCGCGTGTCGCCTCCTCTCTCGCCGCTCCGTAAAAACGAAACTTAAGCCTGTTGTAAACGGAACAGTCCTGTCCCTCCGCACTCAGTCTGGACCTACTCCTCTCATTTTGTTGGACAGTAACAGAAAACACAGCTGATTTAACCCCCGCACTGTTCATGTTAAAGTTTTAAAGCACCAGGATACGATGCTGTTGACGCTCCCGGGGAGTGAACAGGCTGAACGGGTTCGGGTCCGCGGAGTGGGACAGAGGTTCGGGTCCGGATGGGAGGGCATCTGGGTCCGGATTCGGACCGCGGTCCGCCTGTTAACGCCCTCTGTTCTATAGGCTCTAAGTTCCCACAGCCCTAGGTTCTCACATTTCTAAGATTTTTTTTCAAAACTTGGCCCTATGTTCCCACAGTCATATGTTCACACATTTCTAAGACTTAGAGTTAAGGTAGAGGTTTGAGTTAAACATGCACCATTTACCGTAAAATAATTTAAAAAATGTAAGAGCATAGGACTGTTGGAACATTGGGCTGTTGAAACATAAAGGGTTGTGGGAACATAGACATGCTCCCTTTCAAAGCTACATTATAGCATTATTCTTTTGTGAATCTAACAATTTTCTACAGTATTTAGTGCATTTGTGCAATTGTTCTTGCTGTTTGCATATTAATAATACATAATTGTTTTTGTTAAAGATTTAATAACATGTACAATATGAGCTAGAGTGGCCAAAAGTGTTAATTCCACAGCCTGAGTAGAATCTGCCTCCTTGGCCTGGTTTTTAGTGCTACAAGTTGCAGCATGTAGTTAGACCTAAATGAACAAACTGTAAAAGTTTAGAAAAGTAAGAGGGTGCAAAACCAATAAGAGCGCTAAAATAATTTGAACTGGCATATGTGGTCTCATCTACTGGTACTGGAGAGACACACTTTAGCTTTTTTTAATACATCCATTGAATGAACATGATGTACTAAGCTTTCATCCTCTCCAACACATTTTTTCTCTTTTGTGTCTAAACACAAAATATACTGCAAAAGTTATATCTACAGCAGAAACTCCAAGGAACTCCAGCAAACCCTAGTCTGATGATAGTCCCAATAGATGCACAT
Organism: Bostrychus sinensis; assembly: GCA_020698575.1. Taxonomy (NCBI): domain Eukaryota; kingdom Metazoa; phylum Chordata; class Actinopteri; order Gobiiformes; family Eleotridae; genus Bostrychus; species Bostrychus sinensis. The sequence goes on along the minus strand of CM036251.1, from coordinate 26,882,047 downwards.
TTTGAGCTATTCCAGTGGATACAAACAGAGCAGCTTGTTAACTCTACAGCTCTATTGTGAACATTTGAATGATTTAAGGCAACATCTTTTTTTTCCTTTTCTCTGCAACATACAAACACACCTGAACACTACAGTACGAGTGAATTGGAAGCAGATGTCTCCTCACTCATCAGCATAGTGTTTTGTGCAGCAAAACAGGCAGAAACCACAAGTGCCTTGGAAGACCGTTACACAACAGCACCTGTGTCTAAAGCATGCTCACAGGGAACGGCTTCACTCTGTTTCCATAGAGAAAAAAAAACAAAACAAAACAAAAACGCATGAATTTATATGTCAGTGGGATCTGCATAATATTCATTTTAGGAGAAAATCTTCCATCTGTACGAATTCATCCTTAGAAAAATAGACCTTTGGAGGTAGCTGGAGGGGTTAGACAAAGCTCTTTTAAAAGACACAGCTGGGACGGAGCGGTGAGTGGGAGGCACAGCGGCGCTAGTGTGTGGCGGACCCCGGGCCATCCTCGGATCTGTACATAATTGATAGAACAAAGTCATTAGAATGTAGCGCGGCACCTGTTCCTATCGGCGGTAATGTATGACTATCTGACTGTTGCCGCCCCGAAACCCGCATTTGATGGATGACGCACTGACAGCTCTGATGTCGGAATCATCGCTGCGCAGCCGACTTTATCACTATTTAATGCTGGGCTAATTGCTCCCCTTGTGGTAATTGGTAACATAATGCCAGTGGGGCAGTTCTAACACTGTGCTAGTTGATATTGCAGCACTTCTTTGGTTGTAATTGTGTGGTATGTAAGCCATTCTTGAGTCCTCAGTTTTCTAGTCCTAGTTTGAGTCACTAAAGACTGATCCAAGTTGAGTCATTGAAGCATTTGTACAAAGTGTTCGATGTGTAAGGCACCAAAAAATTATAGTCAAATTCAAGTCATTCTGAGTTGAAGTGCAAGTCTGAGTCCCTTAAAAAAGCATCTGAGCCAAGTCCATTCCAAATAAATTCAAGCTGAGTCCAAAAACCCTCTCTGAAAGTGAAAGTCAGAGTCATGTGCAGTCCAAATCAATTCAAGTCTAAATGAAGTGAAGGTGAGTCCAAGTCTGAGTTGAGTCACCAAAATTCCTAACCACAGTAATCTATATATCTACCTGACTGTTGTCACCTGAAGCTCGTGTTTGATGGATTAAGCACTGACACCGCTAATGTCAGGATCATTGCTGCGCAGCCGACTTTATCACTATTTAATGCTGTGCAGTGTTGTAGTTAAGTCACTATTGAGGTCGCAGTGTTGGAGTCCGAGTCACAAAAGACAGGTTAGAGTTGAGTTGTTAGCATTTGAACTATCAGAGTCCACGTTACCAAAAAATTTCAAGTTGAGTCCAGGTTAAGTCATTAAAAGTTGAGGTGCAAGTCAGAATTGAGTCTGAGTGCAATATCCTTTTGCTCCAAAAAAGAACCATTTTTAATTTAATACCTATATTATTTATGGTCTATTTTTATTAGTATATGCATAGCAGTGTTGTAGACAAGTCCTCAGTGTTTGGGTCCAAATCTGAGTCACAAGTGACTGGTTTGAGTTGAGTCCAAGTCAGCAAAAATGTCAAAAACATTGGTGTGCAGCTAACTTTATCATTATTTAATGCTGGGCTAATTGCTCCCCATGTAGGTAATTGGTAACATAAAGCCAGTGGGACAGTCCTATGGTACCCCAGTTTTTGTTAATGCTTCAGGGCGTCTTTGCTTTACACTGTATGAAAGTCACAAAAGTTCTCATTAAGGCTCTTGCTGGTTAAAAGTGCACAGTCCTTTTGCTCCAAAACAAACAAACAGTAAAAAAGAACCAGCTTTTTCTTTTTTGTATATTATTTATGGTGTATTTTTCATTAGTATATAAATATCAGTGTTCTAGACAAGTCCTCAGTGTTTGAGTCTGAGTTACAAAAGACTGGTTTGAGTTGAGCTACATTTAAAGTGTCCAAGTCAGCAAAAAAATGTTAGGGTAATCTCTGCAGCCAACTTTTTCACTGTATAATGCTGGGCTAATTGCTCCCCTTGTGGTAATTGGTGACATAATGCCAGTGGAGCAGTTCTACCCCAATTCTGGTTAATATTGCAGCACTTCTTTGGTTATCATTGTGTGACAAGTAGCTCATTCTTACTGCAGAGACCTCTGTGGCTCAAATCCCAACACTGTCTGTGTGTTTGAATTTCAACAAAATTCCTCAAATCTCGTTTCAGTAGCGATTCTCTGTAGATAAATGCAGAATGCGGTATCACAGAGCCTACGCTGAAGGAGTATGTGTCAGTTCACAGGATCTGGTCGACTTATTGTACTTGATCTAACACACTGTTTTGTGCACTCATGAATAATAGCTGCACAGTAGGCACATTAAATATAAATACAGAGCAATAAATTCTATGTTGGGAAATAAACTACATTTTCCGCAGCTGTCAGAATCTGAGCGTGTTGCTAAAAATGCATTATGCATTTGTGCTATTGGGGGACTCTTGAGTAAAAGCAAAACAAAATATGTAGATTGTTGAGGTGATATAACGGACAAATAATAAATACTAATTAACCTTTTTTTTGTCACATAATGCCTTCAAAGGTTGTAAAATGTGCAGTGCTTTTCTTGAGGTGCCCAAGATTGGTTTGATTCACAAAAACTATACTGAAAGCTGAAACAGATGACCATAAATGCTTCTGAAATGTTGTGACAGAGTGGATGGACCTAATACTTGAGTCATTATATATATATATTTTAACTATACTTCAATACTACACCATACATTTGTGTTTTTGTTCCTTTTGGCTGACTTAAACCAACCTCCTCAGCCTTATTTGTGCTCACAGCAGGCTCCTGATTTCACTGAAAATGCTGTAATAAATCTACTGTGCATTAGCTCTGCGGCTCCACACTGCTTCACCCTTCAGTGTTGCAGTAGCTTAAACCAAACAAATGGGACGTGGCTTGCCAAAGCTTTGTTTTGTTGCCAGAGTCATTTTGCCTTTGCCTCTTCTCCCTGTGACTTCTGGCTGGATGTCTTGAAGAAACACATTTTACTGTAATCCAAGTAAAGCTAGTATAAATAATACAAAGAAATGCAGAATTGGATGTGAATGAAAGAAGTAGAAGAATGAGGATCATGTTCAGAGCTACATAGCCTCAAATCCTGTCCTCTTTTCACCATTGTTCTCATCTAAATGTTGCTCCTTTGTCGTCCTTCCTGTGTGGAGGTGAGCACAGGATTTGGGCGCCTTGTTGTGTGGCACAGTGCCAGAGGTGCAGCCTGCCTCTTCTATTCTGGCACTGCACAAATGTGAAAACCCTAGAGTCCTTCTCCAAATCTCCTCAGCAGCCATTTTTTGGTCACTTCTATTTGGTTCGGACAATGTCACAGTTCATGGACTATGGCTGGGACATGTTGTAAAGAGAGTGTAAATGTATGTTTTAAGCCAATAAGTGACCTTAGTTGTCTGGCTATCCCATCTCTCTACAGGCAGAGGTATACATGTCTGTACAGCTCGTTCCCCTAGGAGATGGGATGGGTAGCTTTGGTGTAAAGACACAGGATGTGACTGTAGTAGGAGAAAGTGGGTTTTCAATGGAGGACATGTTGAGGGCAGAGACATGCTGAGCCCTGTGGATTGATATAAAGAATCTTTGGTCTACCATCTAATGTTAAACATTTCCAGGGAGTTTCCTGGACTCTAGAATTGACTGTATATGTTGTGAATGTGTTGTTTTGTGAGTGCTCATCTATTACATGGCTGGTTCATCCTGGGAGCTTATTAAGGTTTCTCTTTTAATCCCTGACATTTTTCCTTAGCCTTGTGCAATGATATGTTGCCTTGTAACACCCTTTAAGGCTTTGTTGTGATATTGTGCTATATAATATATTTCTTGTCTAGACAGGCATAAATGATGGGTCAGCCCTATGATTCAAATATTCAAAGCACTGACTGTCATATACGCAGTAAGGAAACATGTTTCCCTGTACACTGAAATTCCTTCTTTGCTCTTCACAGTCAGTGGTGGAAAGTAACTAGATACTTTTACTCTAGTAGCTTACTTACTTTTACTTTTACTTTTACTTTTACTTTTACTTAAGTCAATTTTGGATGATTTTATTTTTACTTATACGTAAGTAAAACTTTAAATTGTCTGAAAAGTAAAAGTATAATTTGTCCTCTGTGGTGCAATGGGTAGCATGTCTGCAATCACAAGGTTCTGGGTTTGAAAGGGAAGAAGAAGAAAAATTTGCATTCAAATGTACTTTTTACTTAAATATATTTTGTACTTTTTTACTTTACTACAATCTGTGTTGGGTACTTTTATTTCAGCTTGAGTAATATTATTTTTGAAGTACCAGTACTTTTGAGTACTTCGTCCACCACTGTCCACATTGAATGGCACATAAAATCTAAGGTATAAAATAGGCAATAATAATTTAACAAATATTTAAAAGAAGCATTTAAAAGAAGCATTAAAAATACAATATACATATAAATGATGAATATACAAGTGTAGTATATACTATATGGCAGGTATCTTCCTCGGTACTTACATTCTCCATTATTTCTCTTCCCTAGTTTCTGTGACTTTTCTATGACTTTAAACATCATACTTTCACAAATGCAGAGTACCTATGTTCCCCAGTATCCTATTTTCCCTGGCCCTTAGAAACTGGGGAACATGTCGGAGAACATAGATCTGCACCCTGTCTCATGCATTAAAGCCACAATAAAGTATTTATCTTTTACATGTTTACATACTTCCAAGTCTGCATTTGATTTGTGCATGCTTTCCTGCTTCTATGCAAAAATACACCAGCTATAGAAAATCATTTTGGGGGATATTGTGGCATTGGAAGTAGAAGCAGCAGTATTTGCTTTGTGATAGTTGTCATATTGAGCACCTACTGTAAGTTTCTGCAAATTAACTTTTAAAAACCTCCACAGCACAGTATGCATTGCCACACCTGGTAGAGTGCATATACTGGGAAAAAAAATAGATAAAAAATAAGTCCAAAGCATAATTGTCTACCTGATCTAAAATACAGAAATAGCATTGAATCTGCATTAAATGGTTTTTAACATAATCTACCTTTCCTAGTCAGTCAGGACACATGCCCGTTCACACTACCACAGAGATCCAAACACATCTGAAAACATGTGACCCAGCCGTCTCCATATGTGTCAGTCCTGACCTCCCTGGATACGTTCAAGGTGCATCTAGCTCATTCACACTTGGCTCTACGGCTGGCCACATTAAATTCAATCAGTCTGTGCAGATTTTGTAATAGTTCTAAAGGAGGTCACAGAGAGCATGATTTTGTGTTGAAATAGCTGTGGTTTCTCAGTACAGTTGAGTTGCCTTCAGATGTGTACACTGAAGCATGAATGGGACCTCCGCCGACGCCAGCTATTGATTTAACCATGATTCTGATTAGAGGGCTCTCTCCTGCAATCGATGCCATACATCAGTGAAGTGCACTGTGAAACTAACAGGCGCAGATAGGAGCTGGGTTTTAATTAATCACACTGCTGATTATGTTCTAAAATTAAAAGGCACTTGAAGTTCTCTCAGTGTAGAAACTATCCTGAGTAAGAGGTTCCTGGAACTTTAGACACTACACCCAGAACAACATCTGTTGTCAGAAATACCACTTGATTCTTGGAGGCTGTTATCTCATTGAAGTTAATAAAAGCACTGCTGGTGCAAGCATGTGTCTCAGTGCATTGTTGGCTTCATTGAGCCTGACTGACCACCCTCTTTCTTTGCAAAAAAATGGAGGGTATATATCCTCTGCCATAAGGAGTCTCATCCATAATGATTTGGAACGGACCTATCCCAGCTGTTTATCTGCAGTGCGTCATACAGAAGCAGAAGATATCTCTTATCCAAGACAACCAAGATGGCACCGGGGCAAATTTTACAACTTCTCTTGCTTCTGTTTGATGCCATTTAGCGCTTTCCTTAGTCCTCTGTTGATTCTGCTGAAGTCCAAGTGGTTGTTCATTCTACTGTTGGACTTTTTTCTTGTTGTGCAATCCCGACACATTCAAACTAATTTTACTGTATGTCTTTCAACAACTGGCTGTTGGCTGTTGGCCCCATTCAGTAATAAGTACAGAGTTGCTAGTTTTGTTTTGGCAATAATGGCAACAGTTGTTCATAGACATCTCTACTGATCTGCCATGTTTCTTTTTGATACTATTCAAGGCTTTGCAATTCACACAGAGTAATTCAAAGTGCTTTACAGAAAAAAGACAAGGTAAAAATACATAGATAAAATTTACAATTAAAACAGTGAAATCAAATTTAAAAATTATAAATAAGAATCCATTTAAAATTAAATTAAAAAAGAAGAGTGGAGATAAAACACTTTCAGTTGACATATGCACAGCTAAAATGCACAGTTTTAAGTCTGGACTTGAACATTGTCAGAGTAGAGTCAGGACACTGTTCCAGATTTTTGCTGCATAAAACTGAAACACTGCTTCACCGAGTTTAGTCCTGATTCTGGTACATAATAACGTACATAATAATTACAATTAATTTGTGAAGCTGTTGTGAAATTAGTTTTAAAATAATATAGGATGTGTACATCATCTCCAAAAACAGCAGGTACGATGCAAACTGTTGTGCAGTAGATAAAATGTTGGGTCCAACAAAAGTTGCTTAGTAGCCTGTGGCAAATGCAGACTGCAGTGGCACTGGAATTAGGCTGGAAGCATCACCTTGGGCATCCCTGTGTACATTTGGGACATCTGAGGCGCACAAAGAAAAAAAAAAAAATACAAAAAAAACAGAAAATGATGTGATATTTACAGTTAGGCTTCACAAAATATGTCTCCAGCAGGATGGCATTACCTTTGATATTGTTTAAGACTGACAGTATCTAACAGGAAGAGGCATTTGTTGTTGTATTGTGAGCAGGGCCTCTGGAGACAGGCATGTAAACAAGTGCACTACAAGACAGACATGTGGCTTTGCATTATTTATATCTCTGACCCAATGTTTTACCCACTGCCCTTCAGGTTTGAACATAAAGGTGCTCTCACAGTTGTCAATAAATATTTTTAGAATTTTTTCTGTGGGCATGTATTTTGCCCATTTATCTATGTAGCCACTCAAATAATCCATCTGACCTGGCTACATCAAATTTGATGTAACTCCCTGTTTTGTTTTATTTACTTTTCTTTATAAAGTATTGCCATTTTTTCACAGTGGGGGTGAGTTAGGGGTGAAGTCCAGAGGAGGAATATAGGCTTAAGGCTGTGTGCATCATTAGGCTCACATGTTTCTGCTGTCCTGTCGATATTTATTCTAAACAAGGTTTCACGGTAAACAGAAAACACATTAATGGTGTTCTTGTTATTACAAAATACGACTACTTAATAGCTCATATGGATCTGCATTTATAGTCATTTATCCTCATTTTTTTCCCGATTACGGTGAAATTAAAGAGGTGGATTTTTTTTCCACGCCGTATTGACATGAGGCTTTGGGTTGGCTGCAGTGCTATTTCACGGAGAATGATTCCTTTAATCGAGACTCTGACAGTAAATTACGTTCTCAGAGTTTGAACAATTTGTGTAAAAAAAAAAAAGAGAAAAAGAAAGAAAAAGAATGGAAAACTCAATAAAAGTCAAACATTACTTAATCTGAGGAAGCCAAGGCAGTGCACTGAGGCATTTATGTGTCCTCTTATAATTTACTGGCATATAGATAATATTAAATGCTTATTATGCGTGTGATTAAGGAAGTAATTTCCTTTTAAATAGTGGGCATTATCATTTTAATGCATAATCAACATGCAGATTGTGTAGCTGTCCTGCTGTTAGCGCTGATTGTACTGCCTTATCTGGTTGGCTTCTGTAACAAAGACTGTGCTTTTATCGTCAATGTAAAGGCCAAAGTATGCCAAGTATGTCCAGGGTTCGGACATGTTTGTTAATAGGACAAGAGGATGTCCGCAAGAAAAGGACAAACCCAACTCCATGTTCAAATATGATTTCTTCTTTGCATGATATAACTCGCATTAGTGCTGTGTTCAAATACAATGATTTGAAGTGTTTCTGATACACACAGTGATTTCCAGAACACTGTTTTTAATGCAATGTTGCTTGATGCAAATTGTCAGTTATATCAATCTGGAATGGCTCCCTTTGAAAACGTTGTAATGGCAGGACTTTCAGTAGAATACTTGGAGGTGATTGGATAAAGCGCCAGCTTTGTAGCTAAAAAACAAACTGCTACAACAGTAAAACAACACAATAAAGATGCTGTTGCTGTTTTTCTAAATGTAGAGCACCATACTTTACGTTTTTCCGCATCGCCATGTTGTTAACAAGTATCGCTAAAAGTGCCTGTTGCTGTTGGCAAACCTAAAACCCGCCCACTTGCGGCAATACTGGCACACCATTGGCCCAGCCACTAGAGGTTAGGACCCAAAAGAAACAGTGAGAGTCTGACAAGATGGATTTCGTGAATTTGTGAACTCACAAATTTCACGACAGTGCAGCTCGCTGTGCAGGGTAACAGTCCAGCTGTTCCAACTAGTGATGGGTCGTTCGCGAACGAGCCGGCTCTAAGAGCCGATTCTTTGTAATGAACGAGACGAGCCGACTCTCGTTTCTGACAGAGCCGAATCTTAAACCATTCCTACTCTACTCTGTGGCTCCGCGGCAAGCAGCGTGTATATTTTGCAGGGCACGCCGTGCGGCGAATCATGAGCGAGAACAGACTTGGATCGTACCATTATGTAAAAGAAGGAAGGGGGCAGGCGCTCCGAACGCAGCGAGAATAGTGGTTCAGGTCAGATACACGAAGCAACACAGTGAGATGGAGGAGCCCGATTTAAATGCATGTGTCAGGAAAAAGTGAAAACACGAGTGAAACACGAAAGAGGAGTAGCATCTGGCTATATTTCAAAGACACTGGAGATAGCAAAGCTGAGTGCAAAATTTGTAAAATAAAAATATCCTACAAAGCAGGGTCAACAACAAATTTGCACAGGCATCTAAGAACCACCCACCCCACCTTGCAGATGGAGGATAGAGAGCAAGCCACTAACCCTGGAAAGACTGCAGGTACAAGTCAAACTAAATATATAAAATATATTAACTGAAGTTTTGTATTTTTGAAAATAAAACTACATAAAAATGAGTTTATGATTCATAATTCCTAAACTAGGCACTAATGGGATGATCTCTCCCTGACAATAAACAAAGAGCCGTTTGGGAGCTGTAAGAGCCGGCTCTTCACAGGGAGCTGATTCAAAAGACCCAAATCTTTTTAAAGAGCCGGACTGCCCATCACTAGTTCTAACTTTCTTCTCACTTTTTGTTGCCTCATACCAACTTTTTGGGACGTGTTGCTGCAATTAGATTCAATATGAGTATTTTAATAAAATGGTAATATAATCTCACCTAGTAATATGTTTATGTTCTTTTGTAAAACCTTTCTTGTGGCTTCTTTCCTTCCAGGATCTGCCTCCTAGTGGGCTGTGATTTGCATTTTCATTTGGCATACGTATTAGGCCAGATGCCCTTCCTTAAACAACATTTATGTAGACTTAGGATTGGCAAAAACAAAACAAAACTTGGGGCTCGGGCCTAATAAAACAAAATTAGCTTCTGACCCCATGTGGTTGGATGTTTATATTGTGTTGCAAAAAAATGTGGTTATTGTATTTGAGATTTATGAACCATTGCATTCTGTTTTATTTACATTTTACGCAATATCCTAATTTTTTTGTAAGTGGGTTTGTAGAACAAGAGGATATCTGTGAGGTGAGACTTTGTACTCTGCGCCAAACGCTGTAGCCGTGATTTGTCTGTTGCCACTGTGAGATGCTGCTGACATAATGGAATGGCTTACTGTGAACTCCCACCTTGATTAGCATGTGTAATTATGAATACGCTGCCGTAAGCGTAAATCAGAGTGAAAAGAGCTGTTGAGGAGAAGTTGTGATGTCTCTGTGACACGAAGCAGCCTGTAATTACCTCCAACGCAAGATCGATGACGGGCTGGCATCTGGAGGACTCGCAGCCGGGATGGATCACAATACACTGGAGTTTAACCAGGTGCTAGTGGACTGTAGGCTGTGACGTCACTCTAACTAACTCCTCTTTAAAGCTGCAAAAGTTGGATACAAAACAAATTTAACATATTTAGGAAAAGGAAATTGAGTTGTGAAAGTTTAAACAAGACAAAATTAAATATGGCAAGAACATAGATAAATTTTGCACCTGCCAATAAAACTCCAGTAAAGCACTTTTCTCAAATTAAGTTGTCTTGTTCTAGTGATACACAGCCATATTTCCAGTAATAAATGTTTAAAAAGAGGCCAACACCTTCTTTTCAGATCAAAACAATTTTTCGATTTGTTTTTTTTAAGTGTCTATTTTAATTTCAGACATCTAAATTCCCCGCAGTGATTGCATGTGAGAGTGAATCACTGTCTTTCAATTTACCCACCCTAATTAGAATAAGCAGAAGATGATGCATGCATGACCATGAACGTTTTTCTTTATTTATAACTGATTTTTTTTTTGGTGAACCAATTAAAATTTTGACGACCCCTTTTGAATCCTAATTCAGTGGTTGGGAACAACTTACAGCTTTTGTTTTATGAAAAGGTTGTTAAAGCTTGTTTAAAGTTTGCTGCACAACATTTATAGAAGCCTGTGAAATACTCCACATTTGTTTTCTTCAGCATTAAATTATTACATGCGTGCAGGCCAGGGTGGTTGAGTGCATTACTTGTAACTACTTTCAGAAGCTTTCCACAAGTGGTCCTTGGCTCTTGGATAAGTCTCCTGATTCCTGGTCATGGCTGGGTTATGGTGCAATTATGTCTTTTCCACTTTTAGATTATGGCCTCCATAGAGCTCACTGAAACATTCAGAGGTTTAGGAATCCCTCTGTAACCAATGCCATCAGTATGTTTTGCAACAATAAGCTTGCAAAGGTCATGAGAGAGCTTTTTGCTTTCACCCATCATGACATGTTTCTTGGGTGACATAATGAGACATTTTAGTATCAGTTGGGACTTAACCACTGACAAGGGGCAGGGTGGCTTTCTAATTACAGATCGAATTCAGTTATTATATTGTTTTTTCTTTACTTTCTGCACCTCCCTTTGTTCATGTGTTCAATACCTTTTCCTTCTCATTTATTTGTATGACATATAACTTAATTTCTGAACTTATTTGTCTGAACTAATTGGGACTGTTACACTGTTTTTGGACTGTTTGGAAAAGAAATTATACCTATTTTTTGTCAAGCTGTATATACAGTATGGTATAACTTTTGAGGGATGGCATTAAAAAAAAAGAAATAGAGCATTCATCAAATCATATTCAATTATTTAGAAAACCTATATTTGTTTATTATTATGTGATTTTTAAATAATATTGCTAGCCATTTACCACAGTAGAATATTTTTAGAAACTACTTTCTTTTTAATCCAACCCTTCCACAAACCCTCTGTCAGTGCCTCATCCTATTGTTCCAAGTGACAGGCCAAATTAAAAGGCTCATTTTCATGCAAAAAATATATTTTGGGCAAATTTATATTATGACAAAGCGCAAGATTTATAGGGGCCTTGTTAGCCCACATCAGCCATCGATCATCCTAATGGTCACACTGTGAATGCTGGGGGAGAGAAGTTTCTCAAATAGCTTCATCTCATTTACACAGCTGTAATAGATGATCAGGAATGCTTCATAATACCCAGACATGTCGACATAGCGTATATTTTCTCCAACCGTGACACTGTTTCCTCAGTTAATTCCTCCTCTGCTGTTCCCTCCTGGGCAGGTTGGATGTCACCGGCTGATTGTCTTTCCTGATTTTACGATGATGTTCTTGAATGATAAATGCGGCGTGTCTAGAGGGAGCATGTTGCGTTTGTTAAGATGGAGATAACAACCAAGCCAAACAAACCGGATTGATAAATAAATCTAAAGTTTTTTTTTAGTCTCTTTTTTTTTTTTTTACAGTGCTGCTCAGCTTCTTTCCACCCGTGCCTCTGTTGCTTGCTGCAGCCGAGAAGCCATTTTTAGTGTAGACAGCTCATCAAGACGAGTGACAAGAGAGACTAACAATACAGTGCGCTCGTGTGCTTTAAGGTGAAAAAGTGCATATATACTGAGCTCATCACGGCACCATCCATCATCCGCTAGGCCTTTGTCACTTCTATAAAAACAAGCTCCGCGGCTTCTCCGGGCAGCTCCAGGTGTTGCAGCCATATGCAGACCAGTATAGAGTACAGTATAGGGCTGTTCTTTCAGCTGTTGGCGCAGTGATTGTCTCATTAGTTTTGTTATGGCAACTGACCTGAAATGGTTTTTAAAAGTATGTTGTTGAAACCGATTTGTATAGTGTGACATTTTTCTAACTTTATCTTTTGACTCAATGCAAGCTTGGATTCAAAAACTGGACTATTTCGGGTGACTCGGACTTAGACTTGGACTCGAACAATGAGGACTTTCGTGGTGACTTCCGCTCAAAAACTGGTGACTCATACTGGTAACAACACACTATTTATTGTATTAAAACTTTTAGATGCATTGATATAAAGTCTGTGAGACAGTGGTGTCTTTTTCCAGTCTTGGTCTTGTCTTGGTCCAGGCTGCAGTTTTACTCCGTCTTATTCATGCTCTCAAATCCAATTTTACTTGGTCTTGTCTCAGTCTCTGATGTGGTGGTCTCAGAGATTTTATTTACCAATTTTATTGGTAGGAAATACTATTCTTCATAATATTGGAATAATTTATTTTCTGCATTAGAAGAACCAGGAAAATGATCTCTGTTTGTGGACTCTGTTGCATTAGCAGTCTCGGTCTCAAACCCTGAAAGTCTCGGCCTTGTCTTGCTCTTGGTTCCCTCTGGACTCAGACTGGTCTTGGTCTCGATTGGTATAGTCTTGACTATAACACTTGCATACACCATGTTATTATTTAGTGTATATTATGTAGATTTTTTATCTTCAATGAATTCTCACAGCTTTGTTCCAAGTAGATTTGTTTACAGTGGGATGGTTCTTTAAGAGTGCATCGTTGTCAGCCAATAGCAGCACACACACAAAAAGAAAATCCACCATAACTATGTGGCAAGCTAGAGCTCATTTCAAAGTCAAAATAAACCTGTGGGTTTGACTTGTATTCTCTGATGAGCACTAAAATGGAAGCTGGGGCATGGTCATCATCAATAGTACCAGAGCTAGTACACAACTGTCCCCATCAACATAAGAAAGAACAGAAGTAGAACAGACAGAAAATCATGCAGAAGCCAGCTAGATTTTGCATGTACAGCAGCAAAGTGAGATCTGAGTTTATTCAGTCTGATGAATCTACAGTATATACCACGTGTAAATACAACTCGCCAATCTGATCACTTAAGTTAGTTTTTGCGAATGTGGAAAAAAGCAAGTTTTTCTGTCTCTATTTTCATTTTTTTTCTGCTGTTTTGTGGTGTAGCCAACAGTAGCCAACAATGGAATTGCTATTTTTCTAGTCACCACCATTATTCCAGTGTATTAAGATGTGCATGAGTTTGGACCCATCAAAAAGTCTATACAAAGTCTCATTTTTTTTTCTGAAATGTCTTTTGTAATCAACTGAATAATTAATTTTCCTCCAATAGAAGTGAAAAAAATGTGTTGTGCATCTTTAAATAAAGTTGGAGAAAAGACAGAGATGTTATTATTAAACTGTAAACTTTATGATAAGACAAATGCCCTGTGATGCCCTTTAGATGAGCTTCACAATAGTTCTACTTGAACTTTCTCCTCCCACTTATTTGCATCTCATAGTCGCGCTGTGTTAGTTTATGAACTGACAGTGACATCCTCAGCAGCCTCCTTTATCTTGTGGAGAAGATAATTTTAGTAACCTGATTAACGGCACAAACAGGAGCAGAAAGAACCCAGGGCTGCCGGTTTAATTATGATCAACATCGGTTGTGTGATTGCCAAACTAAAGATGAGGAAGGGGTTCGCCGGCAACAGGAGAACAGTGTCAATATTTAATGGTGTTGTCTCCCTCAAATTGATTGAAATTCCTTTTATGAACACAGTCGAGTACATAAACCTGTGTGGCTCTGACGGTTGCCTTCTGCTCCTGCTTTTCAACCTCTTGGTACAATTTAAAAAAAGGTTAGGAAAGGTTAGATTTGTAAAAGTAATACAGCCTAAATGGGTCACAGGCCAGAGTACTTTTTGTGCTGGTTCCAAACCTGGAGAAATGGAGAAAGCTGCGTCAGAAGGACATCATTTACTGAGCTTTCTACCATGTTTTAATGTTGTTCCCTCATCAAAAACATACCTGGAGATGTGTTTTGCTTCATTCATGCATGTTTGAGTAACCCTCTATACTCTGGCACGACCGTTCTGAGGCCTCAGAATGCTTGGTTCCACAAAGCTCCGCCTCTCCCATGAAGCCCCACCCACTCCAGGAAGCACAGACAAATGAACAAGCCCTCTATATCCACTCTGCTCTCATTTCTTTTTATTTTTTTAATTTTTAATTTTGTAATAAAATGACATCATACAAAAAGTTTGAGGAAGTGAAGAGCTCTTTTTCTGATTATGTTCAAAAGGCTGCAAAGCTCTCTTCACCTGTTTCTGTATGACACCAGTAGAATACTTATTTAGTCAGATAATGTTTTTAAAGGTTGTAAAATGTGCTATTGTAAAGTTGACCAATACTGGTTTAAAAATATGGATACAAACATAAAATAGCCCCTTCAAAACATTATATTCATTCTTGACAAAACAACTTTTTTTGAATTTGAAAAGCTGAAGATAACACAAGTACTAAAAAAACAGCAGAAGCAAATAGTGATATGCAAATCAATACCAGAGTATTGATACTTTCAATAACAGTGGATTCCATTGTGGTATTGATAACAATCTGAAAGTATTGACAGTAGTAGCAGTAGTTAGTAGTAATGCTAAACAATGTTAACACAAATTGTATGGAACTACTTTTCTTTCCAGTGGATCCTTGACAGGTCCCACTCAATTCTACCTGTGCTGCTGCTGCAGTGGTATAAAGTAGCCTCTATTTGTAACATGTATGCATATAGGCTTTTATGATTTACAATAATTCAATCAATACAGACAGGGAAAAATTAATGGTTGTGACTATAATCAAGTTAATAAACAAATGGTCAGTAACATGTACTTTATTTGTAAAAAAAATAAAAGAAAGAAAAAGAAAAATCCAGTCTTTTGTTACCCTTGTCCCAACTTTTATGAGATGTATTGCAGATATCAAATGCAAAAAGAGCTATGATCCCCTGTGCTACTGTGTTTATGCGCAAATGTGAATAAAATGTTGTTTTATAAGGTTTCTAAACTATTGCATTCTCTTTTTATTTGCACTTTTTTATAAAATTAGGATTGTATCTGCCTGCTGTTATCACATGTTTTATGTCTGTTTCTTAGTTTGTGCATTGTGCTGCTCCTTTTTTCTCTGCTGTGTTATCTGCTGTTGGATTAGTGACAGAGGCCTGGCTCTTTAATACAGATTAGACATCTTCTGCAATGCCTTTCAAATGGCTGCCATCACACTTATTGTCTGGGCTCTTTTCTCCAGCTCTTGATATTCTCTGTTGCCGTCTGTATTCTGTGCACTTTGCCTCGGCGAATATCAGGATTTGACACAACTAATAAGGCCTTTTCATTTTGATGCAATTCTGCCTGAGCTTGGCGGCACTGCTGGCTCTGAAGGCTGTGTTTTTGCTCACTCAGAAGCTATAAGCTTTGCAGTGGGAGGAGCTAAAAGACAGTTAAATGGCTGTGAAAGCTGGTGCTAGTTCTTCCATTTCTAAATTCCAGTGTGGTAGTACTCTAATGTTAGTCTGAATATGTATATTTTATGTTGCTGACCTGTCAAATCTCCATGAGTGCTACTCTAAAGTGCACTGATAAGTGTTTCTAGGCCCATTTAATTTTACCCAGAATGGTAAGAGTGGTAATGTGATTATTTATACATGGTCAAGATGAAATGTGAAAAAATATAACAGTAACGTCCCATAACAGATGTCCAACGTTGACAGGAGTCAGTGCTCTGCTCACGTTCCGCCTTTAGTTCCTCTGATTGGTTTATTATACACCTGTAAGCCCCACCCCTGGAAATCAAACTCAAGTGAATGGGTACCAAACTAAGTTATTGATTTTTAGGAAGGAGTCCTTGTGGTGTAGTGTTCTGCAGTTGAGTGATCTCAGACGTTGTTCAGAAGTATGCAGGGGATGTAGGGCATCTTCACCATCAACCATCCAACCATTTTATGTATAAGTCCAGCACTGGCAGAGCCTGGCAGAAGAATTTATTCACAATTTTCCAGGAAAGAAAAGACGAAAGCTGAAATGCTATCAATAATAAGCATTAGCTACCTACCAATGACAGCTGATAAACAAGGTAGTATTCAAGTCCTTCAGACTGGAAATGTCTGAAATAAGTTATAACACATCACAAACCTGTAGTTTATAAACGTAATGCCAATTTTGACTCACAGATAGATCAATTGTGATGTTGTGATGAAAACATGCTATTTGTGTAAATAGAGATGGCTTATTCTAAGTAATATTGTAATAAATGGTATCTTTTGTCTGCATCTGTACAGTATCCAATGTAGTTGAGGAGCAGGTAGTTGTCAGAGCAAAAACCTGTTTTATTTTTGGGCTTGGCTATTTTACGCCTCTTGCAACCACTAGCGGAAGTATCGAGACATCACTTCTGATTAAAAACAGGGAAGTGTGAAAAATGTCTATAGGTTGCACAGTGAGACAGGGTCAAAGGTCACCAATCTTACAACAGTATGACCAAAAACTTCCAACAATGCAATGCAACATCATTATCTGTCAGTGCCATAGCTGTGTTGAAAACCCTGCTGCATCCTTAATGATCTAATTCATTTATATAATGTGCATTCATGGATATAGAAATGTATTATGACCAGGTTGTTTTTGCAGCACTGGAACCAAATTGCCCTGCCTTCTGTCTTTTTCTCTCTATATTTATTTGAAAGCACATAAACACCAAATTGAGGTATTTGCTGATACTGTTTGTTGTTGACCACAGTTGAGCAGCCTACAGAACAACATCTTCTCCATAGTCTCAGTCCAAAATGTCTTGGTCTTGACTACAACCCTAATGCTTTTAAGCACAATGCAACGTTCTCCTTGCATATTTATCAGAGTGAAATAATCACTTCACAAATGATCATTTCTCTGCATGATTTCCCATTGATACAATTCAATTACACTGACAGGCCAGCCCTTTCTGTACAAGTGGATTCTGATTTTAATTGAACAACAAGTCAGCTCTCATTTGCACTAATTTGATTGCCACACCCCCAAATTGCATTTGATGATCACACAAAACAAAGGCAACAGGATAATCATCATCTGGAGTGGAACGCCATACTTTTTTTAATGTTAGCGAATGGGAGAGTTTTTTTTTTTTTTTTTTTTTTTGCATTCAGGTAGGACACGCTGTCATTCCAAATCAGGCCAAGCCACCAGAGCATCCAACTGGAAGATGGGAAAAGATTGGGAAAGACTTAATGGTTTTGTCTTTGCACATTTTGCCTGTCTGGATGCAATTAAATCTCCTTATGTGGCAGCAACCATTACTATATCAAACGGTTGTGACATGTCCAGGCACATGCAACAGCAGGCCCTCTTTTGCTCTCTTTTTGTCATTTTGTTCTGTTTGTGCAGACAGTTAGTGTGAGTATGCTGTTATTGCTCAGTCCTGTTCTGATCTCATTCTGATTAGACTTGCCAAATGCATTTAAACATAGCAGAAAGGCAGTAACTTCTATGGGGATAATGTGATTTATAAGATGGTCAGTGCTGGTCATGGACTTTCTAGTTTATATAAAATAAGGTCAGACTGAAGAGCTGTGTATCAGATTGACACTTACCATCATCATCTACTGTTGATTATGTCATCAGATACATGTTTTTGTTAAAGGTAATATGCTAATATGCTAAATCAACTTTTTTGAGGTTTTAACAAAATAATATATTGGATGTTGTTTCCCCCTTAACATACCTGGAGTATTATTTTGTTCAGCAGTCAACTCATTTGTTTCATTTGTTAGTGTAATATTGCTAATAGCCATTCTAATTCATCATTTTATGACCATGTCCAGTCCCCATTGTTGCCAGCAGGGGTCGACACACACCTAATCTGAGCGTTCTCTGTAAAGTCAAAGCAACAGCCCTCAAAAGAACACATTTTCCATACAAATACCTTCATTAGAAGACATAAAACGTTAGAAATTAATGCAAAGGTGTTCAAAATTATTTCAGAAAGCCTGAAAAGACATAATATGGGCCTTTTAAAGCAATAGTTTGTTTGTACTTTTATTGTAATTATGCATGGAATACAATTTTGCATTTTCCAAGGTGTTAATAAATAAAGTAAAAAAACAAACTGAAATATGCATAATTGATTTTTTTTTAAACTTGTTTCTCTGTGTAACCACCAGTGTTGGATTAGCCACTTTCCCTTTAGAATTTTCCACTGCCACTGATTCATTGTTGACAAGCCCAACCATCCCATAGGTGCATTTGTTTAATTTTTTACCTTTTTGAAAGTGTGGCAGACTGCCTCATAAAAGAATATTATTGGCATAACATTTTGGGCTGAAGATTCTTGTAAGTGGAAACAATTTGTAGCTCTGGCAGGCACCTATCTCTTGCTCCTGTTTCCTGCAAGAAACACTCAGTATGTATTTTCTCATTTCACATTCTATTATTTTTGCACAATAAATATATTTTTGTAGAATGTACTGTACTTAGAGCGTGTGGCATGAGGTCAAAACTAGTGGGTTGTCTAGCTTGCAGCTAACTCCAGCTTCCTCACGATTCCACAAACATGCATGAATTAAAAAATCTTAAAAGTCTATTGTTTATTAAGTTTATTGTGCTTTTTTCAGGTTTTCTGAAATAGTTTTGGACACCTTTATATTAATATTTCACATTTTATAACTTGAAGTAATGTATATGTATGTAAACGTCCATACAACTTATGGGGAGATGTTACTTTGAAGAGAATGCTTGGGTTAGCTGTCTGTAGCCTCCTGCCGGCAACAATTGGGAATGGACAGAGCATAAAATGGCTATTTAGCATGACATTTCTGCAACCAACTGGCCACTGTGGAGGGTGTGCCCCATCTAAGGCCCATAGTTGCTGTGATAGGCTCTACTTACCCACAACCCCTAACCCAGAATGAGCGGAAGAAGATGAATGAATGCATCCAACACCTACAATAATATAAAGAAAAGGTGAATAGAAAAAGTGCCAGCCTTGTCAGTTTTAATTAGTCTGGTGGGACACAAAACACTACTGTCCTGCCTTTTTTTATAAAGATATATTCATAACAGTTGCAGTAACAGCCTCCCCCTAGTTATGCTTCCAAAACAACTGACATAGATTTTGTCTCTTGCAGATTAAGTGCACCAGCTAATTGGTTGAAATGAGTCTTTAATAATTAAGCTCTCTTTTGCAAAAGGACACCAGAGTGCACAGGCTTGCATGTCTGTTACATGTGTAGTGTGAGAATAAAGTGCCTGCTGGATACAATTGTCAGCTTTTTGGTGTTTAGGGCCCACTGGGTGAGCATGCGGCACCGTAATTAATTTCATGGCGGTACAGTCTGTCTCCTTGTGCTTTTTTGCTGCTGAAAAACAAATGACTTACAGAGGCTCAAAACCGTGGCTGCAGCGTCAAATAGTATGTGTAAGTTAATTTACCGACGGGTGCGTTTGTGTGTCAGTGCCTCCTTGATGATCTGGCTTTGCAGGTGACTTCTTAGTGCCGGATATAGCACACTGTATCTAGCCTTAGCACTTTGATTTTCACATATAAGCTTTGGGTGTCAGTCTCTGATGCTAATGTTTGATGTTCCTCGATCCACATGTGTTGCATTTGCACAGGCAGCCGCAGCTATTCGAACAGTTGTGTTGGAAAGACAGAGCGCTAAGCATGCATGACCGGATTTGGCAAGAGTTCACACTGCGGAAAAATGGTCTTCGGAGCTTGCGTGGTGGTGAATACATTGCGTTGCATTTGCCACTCTCAGATCATGCATATTTGATGTGTGCCCCTGTCGCCTCGTGTTCAATTGGTGGATGGCCCATTAGAGCCAAAGGACAGGACCTTTTTATGTTGTAGTATCAGCACTTGTAAAAATATGCAACACTGGGCAGAAAAAATAAAATAACAAGTCTGTAACTTTAAAAATACATTAAAATAGTCCTTGAAGTCATGTTGATGGTTGACAGATACAAAAGATCAAAAACTAAATGCATTTAAACTTAAAGTGTCGAACCCTAGACTTAAGCTGGAGATTTTCTAGTTCAAGAATAAATTTGATATTGTGGAGGATCTTCTGGTTTAGGGAGAAATGCTCTATCCATTGAGCCACAAAGCCCCTATGTCTCACAATGGTAAAAAGTCTACTAAAACCAACAATTTGTTCCTTTAAAATGGCAAATGGTAGCACTTATATAGCACTTTTCTACCTCGGTGCACCCATTCACTCTCACAAGCACACACACATTTATACACCAGTAACACAGACTCTGGCTGAATCCTCTACCTTCCAGTTTTTGGACAACCTGCCCTAACTCCTGAGCAACTGCTGCCCCTTGTGGCTGGAGTTAGAATCTTGGTCTCGCTAACAGTCAAACAAGAGAACGCTGGAGAAAACATGGCATACTTACATAACAGAGAAGTTAACAACCACTTACAATGTCATGCTGTAATTGGACCAACAACCAGACCAAATTGTGGAGTGTTGGGTTAAAAGCCTTATCAAAGAGACTACTAATTATATAGCAGACAAAAAAAACAAAAAACATTCATCTAGCTTTGCAGCTCCTGAATAGTAGGTTGTTTATACTTCATGCACATATTGCATAAAAAAAAAAAAAAAAAAAAAAGCTCTTCCACCCTGAGCTTTGAAATATCTGTGCCCTGTCTAACACAGGGCAGACCCAGCTACAGAGAACTAGTATCTACAGCATATTTGAAATAAATAAAGCCACTTTGTACTTTGAGTCCCAGTGTTCACATACATTTGTAACAGTGCTTCTACATAGACAAATAGGCTTTGGCTGTGCTCACTAAAGCTGCTCTCGGTGCCCCCCCAGGCGGTGCATGCTGCCTGGGGTGCACTGAGGTAAGGGCCGTGACCACAGCTTTTCAGTTGGTGCTAGCCCCAACAGAACAGATGAAAGGGAGATAAGAGGGCATCCCAATCCAGGTGCAGTGGCAGTGGGGCACCAACAGACGCTCACAGCTGACGTGGCTTTTCAAACCAAGCCAATACAGACAGTAGCATCTTCAATTACCAGCTGTTGGCTGTTACTCTTTAAATTCAGATGAGATGTTAGTATTGTTGAGAAACTTTGTACAGCGCTGAAAGCTGAGTGTGCAGTCTACAGAGCTACAGCCGGGGTAATACAGGAAACAGGCTCCAAGTGTCAAAATAAAGGCTCACTATACAGCGGTAATGTAAACATGCCGCATCGAGAAGTTAATTTTTGAGGGGAAGAAATGTAACGTTATTTGCAACACCATGCAGCCATTTTACAAGGACAACATTTGGCCGATAATAGAAAGAATGTGATTATTGGCTACATCTGCTTAGAGAGAAACATCAAATGAGAACATGAAAGCGAAGTGAGTCAAAAATCGTCAATGCTTTTGAATTGCTGCTGCCTTTTCTTTTACATAGGTATTTTGGCAACCCTCTTCATTTATCTGGGCTTGGGACCAGCACAAGAGTGACCAAGGAACTGATTCCCAGTCTACAACAAAGTTTTATCTAGTAAAGAATGACTGCAACAATGTGATGTTGGCATTCTTATGTCTTTTGGTATTGCAATACTGCTTAGTATTGAGATAAGCACGAGAGGTTATGGGCCAAGAATTATAGTTCTTCCAAAGCAAATCATCTGCCTTCCAGTGTGCAGTAATTTGCATATTGATTTGGCAGATGCCAGGTGCTCTTTGTGACGTATCACTCACTATTAATCCAGGCATGGGACCCAAAAGTACACCGGCTTATTACCCCTTGTGGCTAAATTTTAAAGGTCCCCTATTAGGCTACATAAACTTTTTTGTATTATTTTTTTTTTATTCATGCATGTTTGAGTATGCCTGATGCTTAAGCCATTCCTTTCTCAACAGACATCTAGTCCTAAGTGTTCTCTGCAAATTGAAAGTAACAGCTCCCCAAAAGAAGACATTTTCCATGCATATACATTATTTTAAGTTATAAAATGTGAAATACTAATGCAAAGGTGTCCTCAACTGTTTAAAAAAAAAAGAATTAGTTTAAAAATTGTAATGCATCTCCAAATTGTTGATTGAGTATATCAGTTAATCAGTTGTGCTTATTTGACTTTCTGCTATGAGCAAAAGTACAATTGGACAAAAAGTTGCAACTGAATGCACCAATGCTCTAATTACAATAAGAGAAACGACAGCTAATAAAAAAGCTATCTAAATTCTCTATTATTTTCTGCCAAAAGAGCAGTGTTTGGATTAAATTAGCTGTGTTTCCACAATGAGACGGCGGGACTGTGTGTTGACAAAGAACGCTGCAGTTAAATTTCCCCACTGCGGAGAAACACGGGGCCTTGGCTTGTTGCAGGACTATATTTACCACTCTGATTCAACAAGCAACACGGCCATTTAGCCAGTTAAGCTCGATGTACTGCCAAGCCGACGGCAGCTGGACCACAGGCACATCCGAATTGTACAAGCAATATCTGGCATCGGCGGGACATTCACAGCGCAACAACACGTTCTGCATGGGTAATTGAGAGGGATGGAGGTAATGGGAGAGTGCCGCTTTTGTTCGACATGTCAAATCCAAATGTCTATAATAGGGATTGAAATGCGGACGCTGGGTTACCTGAATAGCGTTATCTGAATGGCAGGCAATGGACTGATGGATCCTGGGAAATGCGGAGATGATTCATTTATTCTATTTTTCTTTTGTTGACAAGCGGAAGACACCGTTCTAATAGAGCATACACAAAAATAATGGAGTGTATTGCAGGCTTTTTGGTACAATTTACTGTTTTGGGCATTATTGTGGTACATTACTGTTTAGGGCTAACTGCTCGATCTAGTTAGACTGAAAGTTTTTATGCAGAAGTACTCACATTCTGTCCTCAAGTAAAATAACTATCACTTCAAAACAAAAATAATAAACTACTAAAAGTCAAAAGCAGGGTAAAGTTTTCCTAAATGAAAGTACTTAGTGACTTTTCCACAACTATTACTGCTGTTATGTACGACCAATGTTACAACCAATACTACTACTGCAACCACTACTACTACTTCAACTATTTTATATGTTTTTACTAATAAATTGTTCCTTTACTGACCCCTTGTGACTGTAACTAATACGTTTGGTTCTTATGGTGGGAAGAAATTCCAGTAAAGAACAATTTTTTTTTCTTTGCCCATTACAGACCATTCCTAAAAAATTTCATCCAAATCCATCCAATACCTTTTGAGGTATCCTGCTTCTACACGAACCAACACACAAACCAACCAACACAACCAAAAACGTAAGCTCTTTGGCAAAGAAAAAAATAATGATGCATGTCACTTCCCTCAAAATCCCTCAAAAGTAAAAACAATACACAAGCATTTAAAATACATAAAAATCTATGTTAAAAATGGAGGATCATCAAAATTGTTTTAGTTCACTAGAAAAATAAAAGCAGCGGAAGATTTTTAAATGTGTTGCCTCAAAAAAGAATCCCACCCCTAAAAATTAAAACTATTAAGAGCAACATTAGCTGTGCATTTTTTTAATTTGAGGCAAGGTTTTCTTTTTGTGGCAGCCTTAATTTAAAAGAGGATGCATTTTGGGGAAATAGACCCTTCTTTTAATTTGAGGCTGTGGATGTCTTTTTTTTAAATAGTGGAAGGTCTTATTTTTTTAATAGAAGTGTGCTTTTTTTTATTTTGTGGCATGCTTTTTCATTTTGAAGAGCACTTTTTATTTTATTTTGATGAATGAGTTTTTAAACAAGCTTTTTAAATTTGAGGCATGACTTTATTTTAATGGAATCTCTTTCACTTTTAGAGGTGGGTTTCATTTTTGAGGCAACACATTAAAAAAAAATCTTTCTCTTTTTTTCGAACGGCCAAAAAACAGTTTGTTGATGCACCTCAGGGGCACCACAGTGATGGTTAGTGAACTGACTTCAACTGAGTCTCCTGCATGTTTCCAGTGCAGTAAAGTGGTGCAGTGATCCAGTGTCGGTCTCATTTCAATATTTTCTGCTGCTTTATTTTGGTGCCAGTTACACAACACACCTAGAGGAGGAGTAGAGGAGCACAGGGGCTTTATAGATATATAATTATGCAAAGTATTACCAAATTGTTACCACTAATATTGTTAGTATTTTTTTATTGAGCTTGTCAGAGTTTTAGCATGTGGAATTAAAACTAAATGGGCAAAACTGTGATGTAGCTAGAGTTATACATGCAAAGCTAATTTCTAATAACAAACAGAGGTCTGTAGAGCAGGCAAAAACCATACAAAAAATATAAAAATAATGTTATTTGTGGAAAAAAACTACTCAAATCCAGAGTATTGCTTGGATGTAACGTCTGATTAAGTATTGATATAATCAGACAGTGTCAGGAGAACTGGAGACTCTAAATTGCCCCTAGTGAATGAATGTGAATGAATTAATGAATGCCTCTGTGTCGGCCCTGTGACAAGCTGGCCACTGTGCAGGGTACTAGGATAGACCGCAGTAACTGCCCCTACTAATGAGAAAAAGTGAAAGAAGATGAATGAATGAATAATCAGACTGACAAAATATAAAATAATACAAATA
Organism: Bostrychus sinensis; assembly: GCA_020698575.1. Lineage (NCBI taxonomy): Eukaryota > Metazoa > Chordata > Actinopteri > Gobiiformes > Eleotridae > Bostrychus > Bostrychus sinensis. The sequence continues at coordinate 26,857,122 of CM036251.1, read as the reverse complement.
GTGCAAATTCTGGTATTTAAAAAAAAAAAAAATAATAATGTCATCTTAATAAATACAAAACAGTAACAGTAAGGCACAACACACACTTCAAAGTCTTTTCACTTTTTCACAAAATAAAGCTTTTGAAACCAGTAAAATAGGTAAGATATAAACATGGGTAAAATAGCCATTAATTGTACTCAAAAAAATTATTGCATTGTATTGTTACTTAAAAAAAATACTTACGTACAAGTAAAACACATGTTGCAATAAAACTACTCTTAGAAGTACAATTTATGCAAAAGGTTAACAGCATAAATGTAAATATTTCTTATTAACTATACTTTACTACATTACATAGTGAAAAAAAAAAAAACTTCTACATTATACAGTGATGTTTGGATCTTGTTGTGTCATTGCATATTGTCGTCTTAGTTTCAGAGTGGCATAAAACAAGTTGTCTCAAGGGAAAGCAAGTACAAGCTCCCCACACAGAACAGCCTAAAAAAATATGTTTATTTTTCTTCAGGCTACTGCAAAATTCAACCAAATCCAACTGAATCCATCCAAGTCTAACATTGGCCAAAGGTTTTTATTCAGTAATCTTGCAGCCAAGTTGCATGATATTACATTTGTTTAGATTTAATTAAATTGGATGGAGGTACAGTAAATGCAACACATAGACCTGCTTTGTTTTGTCCATACCATTAATTCTCAAACTTTTCCTGCCAAGAACCACCTCAGAAAATATGTTGGACTAAAATGGATTCAAATGAATATAATCAGGACCAAACCACGGACAAACAAATCCAGAAAAAAACAACAACCCAAAAAACAAAAAACAAACAAACATTCATTCATTCATTCATTTTGTACCGCTTATTCCCGTTAGGGGTCGTGGGTGACTGGAGCCTATCCCAGTAACTTTGGGCTGTAGGTGGGGTACACCCTGGACAGGGGCCAGCTTGTCGCAGAACAAACAAACAAACAACAAACAATCAACAAAAAACAAAACAAAACAAAAAAACAGTACATAACTAGGAGTAAACAAAACCAGTTCTAAACAGGGACTAAACCAAAACCAAACCAGTACATATCTAGGACTACTCTAGGACTTAATAGGGACTAAACCAAAACTAAACCTAAACTAAACCAGCACATAGCCAGGACTAATCTGGGACCCAATTAAAGCAGGAGTAAACAAGCACATACAGAATCAAGGACTAATCTAGGGCTAAACTAAACCAGGACTAAACCAGCACACAACTAGGACTAATCTAGGATTAAACTAAACCAGAAGTAAACCGGGACTAAACCACAACATAACTATGTCTAATCTAACACTAAACCTGAACACAACCAGGACTAAACCACAACTAAAAGAATAGGACTTGGTACAAATCATAACTAAAGCAGCAAATAACTAGGACTAATCTAGGACTAAACTAAACCAAGATGAAATCAAAACCAAACTAAGACTAAACAAGCTCATAACTAGGATTAATCTTGGGCTAAACTAAACCAGTTCTAAATGGGGACTAAACCAAAACTAAACCAGGACTAAACCAGCACATAGCCAGGACTAATCTAAGGCTAAATCAGGTCTAAACCAGGACTAAGCTGTGCCTAAACCTAAACCTGTCTAAAGATACCTAAACAGAACTGACAGTGGCTCTTGAGCTAGAGCAGTTGTCCTATAAAAGGAAGGTTGACGGTTTGAATCCCACTTTCCCCAGATCATACTGTCTTGTGTCCTTGGGCAAGACACTTCACCCACTGTGACTGTATGAATGTGTTGTTGTGTTTGTGTGTTAATATTGCAACCTAATTTCAAAGTGAGTACCAAGAAAGGCAATATATAAGACTGATATAACTGTAAAAAATCTACAGTACCACCAGTCAGAGCCCATAATGTCAGAGATAATTGTGCAGCCAGAGAAGTTTCCTCCAGGCCTATTTGGGATAAAAAATGTTGGTTTTATTTTTTCGACCTTGCCCGGACTGTCTTGCACCGTGGGTATAATAATCAGAGGAGGTAGTATGGTGAGGATTTGTTGCATGAAGGTCAATGCGCTCCTCGTCCTGTGGGTGTCACTGTTATCACGTTCGACATAGCCAGACTCTTTCTGCTGTGCTAATGAGTGATGGTGGTGACTGCACACTACACCAGATTTCTGCAACACTGAACATGGCCTCCACAAAGAGACGAGCAGGAAATCCTAAAAAAAAGTATGTTGAAGCAAAATTTTCTGGTGTTATGTTTTATGAGTTATTTTCAGCATAAAATGGTATTATTGACATTACAAAGGGCAGAAGTATTATGCCTATCTTGAAAAACAGAATAGAGATTTTGTGACCTTTATAATATTGTTTACTTTTCACCTGTTTAACCTTTTAAATAATGGTGACATTTTCTTATTGAAAAGAGAAAATGTAGTATAATTATACATCCTTTGTCAGCATTATTCAACAAATGAACCCTTTTTCTGGTCTTTGGCCTAATGAACCTACTTTTATCTCTTAAAGGTATAGTACCACCGATGTTTTTGTCCTAGGGTCTATACCACCTCCAGCCCTTAATTTTGCAGAGAGAAATATGAAATAATTTGATAGTACGCTGTGTTTCTAAACTTCATTACATATTACTAGTTTAGATTTAGAGTGGCATCAAAAACGTTGTCTCAAGTTATCTTTGATTAGATGCTTTTTAATTTTTTTTTAATAAATTTGGAAATATTTTTAACATTATTATTATAAAATAATGTATATTATTAAAAATGACTTCTTTTGAGGAGCTATTGCTTTCACTTTGCAGAAAACGCTAGGATAAGGTGCCTGCCGCTTTAAGGGCCTGCTGGCCCCGCCCACTTTTCCTGCAGCTCTGTGCTCTTTGCAAACACTGTAGTTTATATCAGTTCTGCTGCAGTCAAGAACCTTTTTCTTACAAAAGTCTTCTCTTATTTAGTTCACAGTTGAACAAAGTTGGGAGAGTTTGAGTCCAGACATGAGAGGAGAATCTCAGAGTGCTTGTACTGAATGATGGGTGAGAGATAGACAGAGCATTATAAAATGGCTAATTAGCATGGCTATTAACAATAGGACACTAACAGATAAATGAGCTGACTGCCTCAGTGGTGGCATTATTAGAATGAGTCTGGTGATGATGTATCTCTTTCACACATCTATGTAGAGCAGTGAAAACCAAGTGTTAACAGCTCCTGAGAAGGGTAGCGCCCTGGAATACATAATTACTCAAATATATGTGAATGAAACAAGGTACTACTCCAGGTATGTTTTTGAGGTGGAAACAACATTATAACTTAATGAAAAACTCAGAAAAGTCAATTTAGTATAATAGAGGACCTTTAGGAGAGTAATGTATTTTTATTATAGGAATATTACATATTTAATTCAGACTGGAGCCCAATACAGCAACTATGGGCCTTAGGTGGAGTATACACCCTCGACAACAGCTAGTTGGGCTCAACGCTGACATAGACAGACACTCTTACATTCTTCCAATATGGGCAATTTCACCAGTTCTCTTGACACATGCATGTATTTGGGTACCCAGAGTATACAAACTCCACTCAGTTTGTATTTGCCCGGCTCAAGGATCTCAAAAAGAAAGATGAAACTCCTGACCTCTTTGCTGAGAGCCAGGAGAGCTGACACTGTGCAGTCATTTCCAACTCTTAACAGTGTCAAAAACTCTTTGTCAGCTTTTTCTATAGTAACTGAGCTTTGCATTACTGGTACAACTGGACCTTTTTGCTGTGTCATGGCCGTTTACTCTTTTCATAAACATGAAAGGCTTGTGTTGTATGATATATCCCCACACCTGACACTTTTAGATGAGGTGACTCTGAGTTATGTACAGTTTAATGATGGGGCAATAAAAAGAACTGTAAGGCAGCATGTCAGTGCCGAATCAACAGTTTCAGAGTGGGTCACACATTTAGTTAACACTATGTCCACATGGAGACGGGCTCAGGCGTATTCGCAAGGATTTTTATTGTATAGGCATTTCGTCCACAAAGATCCAGTGTTTTGGGAAGCCGAACACAATCATTTTTGAAACTGGGTCCCAGAGTGAAAATTTGAAACAGCATATGCATGTTTCCCTGTTCACAGCTCATATGCATCTTTTCCAAAACAATGGCGCTGTAGTCCCATCGCTCCCTTAACCTGCATGAGCTGGACTCCAACAACAACAACAACAACAACAGTAGTGCCTTATGGTGTTGTGTTCAAGCTGCAAACGCGACAGAGCTTTTTATGGCTTTTAGAGCAAAATATTCTGCTCCTCTCACTACAGACTAGCTTCCAAATTTATATTATCTGCAAGTTCTTTTCTGCGCATGCCCTGTTTGTTCTGGTCTGTCTTTGGTGTCTTTCTGTGGCAACATTACAGCACCACCAACAGAGCTGGCATATGTATTACAGTGTTTTCAGTTGTTTTGTGTGGACTTATTGAATATGTTTTTGAAATGATAATGTTTTTGTCAGTGGATATAGCCTTAATATGTTTGTTTTTATTCTACTGCCATCATTTCAAAAACAGCACTTTTTTATTATAATCAAAGAAAATTACTTTACAAGTACTTAGTTTAAGTACTGCATGTTTCTGCATTTAAAACAGTTACTGTTTTAGAAGATAGAGCACATATCGTTCAGAAATGTACCACAATGACAATCACAGTACAAATAGATTTTACTTAAAAGTACCAATCAAAAGTTTGGCCACATCTTGTCAAAAGTTTAACACCAAGTACCACTAGGGGTCACTCTAGGTCAAGGTTTGTCTCTCTGCTCTACGTAGTCACCAGAAAGAACTCCTGCATGTTTCTAACGCCGATACACTGTCATCAGACTGATTTCAGTGCTTAAATTGCCATCAGTACAAAACAGTCATCTCATTTAGCTATCTGTTAGTGTCATGTTGCTAATAGCTGTGCTTAATAGCCATTTTATGCTCTGTCATTAAGTTTTCCATACATACACATTATTTTAACTTGTAAGATGTTGAATACTAATGAAAAATTGTTCAAAACCATTTCAGAGAGCCTGAAAAAACATAATATTGGCCCTTTTTAAAGTACCAATTAATTTACTACATTTTAAAATACATTTTTGCTTTGTGCTGTATTTTGGTCCTGGTCATGTTATTAGCTGAGCTATAAGAGCACTTGCTGGAGTGAGGAAAGGTCAGACTCTGCAGCTGTGAACATGTCTTCACATACATCATGTTTATTTGGGGGGTTGTAGTTTAATTTATACACACTGTCTCTTATCTTAGTTCTTAAATGACTACTGTGCTTCTTCTCCAGCAGTGCTCAGTTTGTCGCCTTGTCTCTTTGGGCAGTTGTGGGAAGATATGCAAGAAAATGTCTCCTTCATCTGGGTTCTATTGAGTTGTCTATTTTTATAAGACAGACAAATGCAAATACTGTTATGATATGATTCTAGACCACCATTTTATCTGACTATATAATCCTGTTAACATTTTATACAATGCACCTTTGAGCTTGCATCTCATAGTAAACACTGTAAATAAACCTGCACTTGTGGAGCTTATCCTTATCATTTTGATTCTATTCAGGGAAAAAGAAAACTGGGCTGGGGACACAGAAAACCCTTCAGTATTCCGCGCTGCAGATCTCTAGAGTAATATTTTTAGGAGTCCCCCCCTCCATCCCTCCCCTCCTTCTCCTCCCCAGCCCCTGTGTTCCAGACAGTCACCTTGCCAATATACTCGGGACGGCACCACCTGTCAGGGCTCGCCTTGGGCCCCAGACACAGCCCCCTGAGCTGGAGACTGGATTTTGTGGCGGATCAGTGGGATTTATGGGGACAAACAGACTGCCACTGTATACTTCTATGTATGCGGCAGAAAACTCAATTTGCTTGTTGCTGCTGCTCTTCATCTCTGCTTTACCTGCTTGAGTCCCGGCGACAACGGGACAGAAGGGGAGGAGGCAACCGAGGGAGGGTAATGCAAGTTAAAGCTGGCATCTGGACTACTCAGCTTATTCTACATGCTGTATGCTCCGACGCAATATATAATGCACACTTTGAACTGCTCATGAATGTATGTCCCACTGCTGATGTATTAAATGTAACGAAGCTGACCTTTGCATGTAAAATGGAGCCTGACGTTACTGTGGATCAAAGGAGAAAGGAGAAAATGGCGTCAGTTTTTGAAATGGCATATGACACGACCTTCTATTAACCTTGTCCATTCATTTGTGAGGATATTTTATAGAACCACTATACAGTGTATGACGAATATGGTGTGAGGATGTAAGCTTAAGATGCACTACCTATTTTTTCCTTGTACTGTATTTGAAAAAAACAAAACAAAACAAAAATAGCACAACAAATGATTCAATAGCACTGCATAATAGATGTAATCTCTGGAAAAAATGAGACATTGAGAGCTCATCTGGGCTTGACAGAGGGGGAAGTAGAGCAAAGGCAGATTGTTTTTTTCACATGCTCAGAAGAAAGGGGGATGGTCTCATTCAGATCAAAGACACTTTCATTGGTTGAGTCCAATCTGTCCAGTGCACAACGTAATATAGTGGAGTAATGGCAAGTTCAACTGGAAAGATATCAACGCTGGGTAAAAAGAAAAAGAAAAAAACAGACAGAAAAAAGAGAAGCAGAACAGAAATCTGACAATAAACAAAATATAACATGAATATATAAGAAACTTTGCAATCTCAAAAACACGTACATCTAAAGCACATACAGTATAATTCCAGTTAAATTTTATAGCTGCCTGAAAATGATCTGTGAAAAAATGACAGAGATAGAGTACTCAAGCTGAAACCTCAAATGACTCACCGTGGACTAACCTTTTCTAACAGACCAGGACTTTTGACTCGACTTGGACTTATGAACCAAGGACTTAGACCCAGACGTATGGACAATTACTAAATTTTGACTCATCATTAAGACTTTATTATCAAGCAATCAAGCACTTTTAAACTGATGAGAATGTTCAGTGAGAGACTGGCAAAATTGGCCACTGACATTGTCCAGGCCTCTAGTTAGGTATTCTCCCATTTGGCTGGTTGTTCTATGCAGCTTATTATCTTTTTAAATTGATGGCAGAAAATCCTAATGGGAATGTGGCTATGTCAGTGTCAATGAGGAGTGTGTCAGTGTTGCCGCAGCCCTCTGTTCCCACATTTCTAAGATTATTTTCCAGTAAATGGTGCATGTGTTACTCTAATCCTTTGTCTTAGAAATGTGGGAACATAGGGCCAACTCCTGTCAACGCTGACTACAATACATCTGCACAACAAAAAAAAAAAAAAAAAAAGAAAAAAAAAGAGGAGTGGAGAAAGCAGAAAGTAAAATGAACATAATATTTCCAATGCATTCATGCAATACATCATTAGATAAAGATAACTGTGAGAAGTGAAAGGTCTGAACACCAGAGTCTATAGAAAATAGCTCATTTTTGTGAAGTGGGTGAATCCTTGTCTGTGCCCTTGCTGAAGTGCACTCACTGAACCTTTTAGCTGAGTTATGGTTAAAACATGTCAAAGCCATCATTTTTGGGATCTGGAGTCAGTTCATCAGTTGTATTACAGAGCCACTGTAGTGAATAGAATATCAATGTACAGGATGACTCATTGCTAAGCAGAAGGGGAGCGCTCTCTCTGCACAGTGCAAGTCCGAAGATAAAACGCAGCCTGAACTTTTTTCCTGACTAACTTTGTTCAAATCCTACGTGTAACATGACTCATGATTTATGTAATTAAGGCAAAGTTTTTCACAGATGAAAGAATGGTTTAAGGAAAGTTTAAGATGGAATATGAATTAGTCAGCTGCTTTTAGTGGTAAGTATAAAAGCCATGCATTGGGATGTTAATACAGCGTGTGGGTGGGAGTAGCTGTGTATTATGTGGTCCATGTAAAGCTAAAAATCGAATTGCATTCTAATTACTTATTTGGGGAGAATATAAAAGTCCATAAAGCACACATTTCAAAGTCTATTACTCTTTTGATGGATGTCGCAGCCACTAGCATGAAATTAAACGAATCAGATGGGGTCAGACAGGAAATCAGACACAGGACAAGTGAAGAAGATCCCGTGTGTTTCAAAATAAAACCACATGTGCAGACTCACCTCTCTATGTGAACATCATGCCTTAACTGGTGACAAGGGATCGGACAGGCGAACATGACTTTTGTGTACATATAGCTTTTTATACACAGTTGATATTACATGAACTGACGATTTCCAACGTGAACTTGCTTCTCTCCCATGAACTTGTGGTCTTATTAGTCCAGTTTCTGCTGGCTATGGTCAGATGCACCCTGCTCATGTGGCACATACAGTGTAAAGAATGGGTCAGAGAGGTTTTAAAAGGAGAGCTATATTATGCAAAATCTATCTTTCTGAACTTTCTATCATATTATAATGTTGTTCCCCCATCAAAAACATATCTGGAGTTTTGTTTTGCTTCATTTAAGCCTGTTTGAGTAATACTGTAGTCTCTGATAACGAGTTTCTGAGGCCTCAGAATGCTAATTTCCACAAACCTCTGCCTCTCCTAAGCAACCCACACACACTGCCAGAAGCACTGACCAATCAACAAGCCTTCTACAGCCAATCTGCTCTCATTCATTTATCCAAAAAACAGTGAGTCCTCACAGCTATTTCTCATTTTGTAGTAAAATGGCATCAGACTAAAAGCTCAAGCTTTTTAAACTGATTATGTTTAAAAGAGCACAACAGAACTGCACTCTGCTGCCTTCTACTTACTAAACATGTTCTCTTTTAGTCACATAAAATTTTTGAAGGTTGTAAAAAATGCAATGCTGTTCTAGAGTTTGCCAAGATTGGTTTAAAAATATGAATAAAAGCACAATATAGCCCCTTTAAGAACAAAGGTGTATTGATGTACAAAAATACACAAAAGCACTGATCTTACAGATATAGTGTCAAATTTTAAGATCCTCTAGTTCAGGGGTAAATGCTCTTTCCATTGAGCCACAAAACCTTTGTAACTCACAATCATTTCATTGAAGTTAGAATCTTTAATTGGACTCAAAATGATATCAGCATTCAAAACACTCCTGCATAAAAACTTCTCCTCTGTAATTTAAGGACTCTCAGTATTTTTCAAACTTTTGCACAATACTGACTATTGACTATGGTCAGAATTACATTTACATGAAAAAATCTTAATTTTCAAGGCTTTCACAATGTGCTGGAGTACATAATGTGCTCATAGTGGTACATGGGCACACATCCGGTGAGTGTCCGTAGCTCTATTGTGCCACTGCGAGATAACACCTATACAGGAGACTAGATTGAATGTCGGAGGGAAAGGGTGAGAGCAGGTAATTCACTCGGGGTAATAAAGAAGACACGGCCCATCACTGGATTGAATTAGACTCACAGCCACAACTTCTGCTGCTCCGAAACCACTTCCTCTAAAGCTCCAGTAAACTGTAAGCTAAACTGTGCTGAGACCAGACTTTGCATTAACAAGGAATTGATAGAATAGGCCTAAGAATAACAGTAGGCTAGATTAATAGAAGGGACTATGATATGGTATTTTTTAATGGTGCAGGGTAAAGTATTTGTGAGTAAACAAAACATTGAAGGTGCCTGCCTTAGTTTTTCATTCACACCACACATTAATTATCTATGTGCCCACGGCTTAACCACAAACTAATTATAGCCATTGTCATAAACTGTGAACATACTCTCATTTCTTATAATTGAGCCGATGTAATACATAATAGTGTTAGAGATTATCCAAGAATTAAAGCAAAGAGCAAGTATTCATATGTGATTCTCAGAACCAGGGGTACTGTACATTTAAGAATCCACACTATAATAATGGTGTGTGACTGGATTTAATAGGAACTAGGGGCAATCAACAGAACTTTGCAAACATATACCAAGAACTTTAGCCATGTGGGCGGCCAAATGCTCTCACACAAACAGTTACAGGGCAGGAAAAAATAGTGTTGCAGACAAGACTAGGGTTGTCTGATATGGCAAATTTTTTTGCTGATCCAAGTAAATACCAGGCCAGTAATGCTGATATTTTTACCAATATTTTGTAAGCAACTTATGTGCTTTCATGTAAGAACAAGGAGTGTGTCATCACGTTAAATCTTAATACATGTTCTGACCATTAACAGGGTACCTCCAGGTTTTTTTGGTGAAATTTAAGAACAAATTAAGATTTTTTAAAGCTAAAGAGTGAAATTTAATACCAGCATCATAAATAACAGAACAATAATCTGTATGAATTTTACATCAAGGAATTATTCATACTACTCTCTGAAACTCAAGGGTTTCATTTTAAGTCTAATACAGATAAAAAAAAACATCAGTGTTGCAATAAAAAATCATGGAAATTGAATCATGCATTTTGAATAACATTTCTTCATAAATATATATTTTGTTATTGTGGTGACACTACTTTTTGTAATATTGATATAATGTTTGGACACATTTTAAGACCAAAAAAAAAGTCGGTGGTCGCACACCTTATAATGAGAAGATCACAAATAGAGCCACCTGATGACCAAAGATGAGCTGCGACAGATATCAAACAGAGTCAGATACATTACAAACGGCTTAATACAGCTTCACTCACTGGAACCTTTTCTGTTTATCCAAGCTTGGAACCAGCACAAACAGTACACTGGCTTGTGACTCTTTTGGCTGGATTTACCTCAACCTCAGCTCATAACAGTTAAAAGAACCTGTATACCCTGAGATCGCCTCTCCTCCCGGGACATGGGTTTAATTTGACACTGGTGTATGTTTGTGTTTGTAGGATGGGCTCTGAGTCGCGAGCTATAATCTCAGTTCTCTCCCCCTGCGGCCTGCTGCTGGCCCGGGACAATCAACACTTGCTTCAGACTATCCCAAATGGGGAACATGGGACTTATATGACATGTTGCAGTCCCCTCCAGAGTCACTCATCCTCTCTGTCCCCGAGTGGCTCCCTTACAACTTCAGCGCAAGGGAAATGTATGCTGCGTTTAGAGGTCAAGCATTCCCTTTCATTTTTAATAACCGTCTGGCGTGTGGTATTGCAAACTTACAATATTTATGAAGCTTGTATCTACAGCAGACAGGATATAAAATGCAATAAATGCTAGAATATTTCCTAATTAGGCTTGCAGGCATTGGTTATCGGAGTGACCCTGCTGCTGAGCTGGACTTCCAGGCTTGGCCATAACAAAAGGAAATTGTATAATTCATAGCTTCTTGCATAATGACGTCCTCAGATCCCTTTCAAAGCCTTCGCGGTGGTGGCCTACCCTGAAAGTGAAAAAAAAAGCAATTTTGTGTTGAGTTGTGTGCACGAGTTGAGCGATATGTATCACCAGAGAAACATTTTGTGCTTTGAAACCTCATAGTGGCTGTAGCCGACAGGAAATGAGCAAGGCTTTTTCATTTCCCCGCCGCTATCTTGTCTCACAAACTAAATAAGGACCCCCTCTTTGCCACTCGGCCCGATTACATCTACCTAACATTCACGTCGCCAAAAGGAAGAAGGCATTTCTGTAATCAGCAATGTAATCTGCATCATGAATTTCATATTCATGGCAAATGCTAAAAAGCAACAGGGTCAAGAACCGGAGGGGGGAAGCACACTGGGAAGATAATTGATTCCAGTAGGAGGCATGTCGGTACTGGTGGGGTATGAGGGGGGAACGGGGACTGGTGTGTTTGTGAGCGGTGGAGATGCTCAGTGATGGATAGATGTCTTCAGTGGAGTAACATGCAAAGCTATCTGATTTCATCACCTGGTTATGTTGCCAAGGCTGTGCAGGGAGGAAAACAGTCTGTGTATTATTTGTACATTTGATGCATCAACACATTGGAATATCATGAAAAAGTGAAATGACTTCAGTAGTTCAGTTCAAAAAGTATTGAATAGATTTAGTATATTTGAAGCATTTAATTAGGATGACTATATTATGTACTGTAATGATATTCAAATTTATGAGATACAAAATTTTGTCTATCAGTGTAAATCTCTAAGTGTTACTTCTAATGTTCACAGAAAATTATCGCTGGTGCCTAAATTGCCGCCACACTGAAGCAGTCAGCTCATTTATCTATCAGTTAGCGTCATGCTAATTAGCCATTTTATGCTCTCCATTTCCTACCATTGCCAGCAGGGGATGGCAGAAACCCAATCCAAGCATTCCCTGCAAATCAAAAGTAGCAGCTACCCAAAAGAAGACTGTTTTCATACATATACATTATTTTAAGTTATAAATACTAATGCAAAGGTGTCTATAAGAGCATAAAAAAAGCATAATATAGGACTTTTAACAGAAGTCCAGAGTGTGATGCACATTGTTTACAACTGTTATGTTTTTAGTGCCTGTTGATAGTGTAGTGGAAATTCATTTTGACCCTTGGTGCCTAATTCCTGTTCCCCTGGCTATAGCTTGGAAGATTGTTGCGAGGTGTTCGAACAATATTTTTTTGTAACTGCGTGGTTCCTTGGCTGTGCTGGAGTCATCACCAGTGTAAACGTGGATGACATGATGGCGGTGTTCTGTGCTGCTCTTGACTTGGTGTAAATTGGGGGTTAGCTCTGCGATTAACTTTGTAAAGCAGTTGGATTGTGGTGAAATTTGTGAGTTCACATACTCACGAAATTCATCTTATCATGTTACCACTGATCAGTGTGGGTCTGGATCTGTGGCAGCCCGGGCCAATGGTGTGCCAGTATTGGGTTTTAGGTTTGTTGACAGCAACAAGCAAATTTAGCGATACTTGTTAACAGTATTGCAGCGTGGAAAAATGTAACATAAGGTATGCTGCTTTACAAAAACAGCAAAAATCTTCTAACAATGTCTTTATTGTGTTGTTTTACTGTTGCAGCATGTTATTGTTACCTCTGTAGCTGGCGCTTTATTCAATAACCTCCAAGAATTCAACTGAAAGTCCCGCCCCTTCACAAACAGTTTCAACAGCCATTCCATATTGATATAAAGTTAGCAACTCTTTGCTAACATATTGCAATCTGGCTTTTGCTAGGATAGTGATTACCTTGGGATCATCCGGGATATACCCCAGCAGGTCCAACACAGAAATAGGCTCCAGCCCACCATCTCCCCAATTGACATGATTTTTTTTCAATCCATATGTTGTCACATCCAGTCCTGAGATCTAACTTCTTAAGTATTTTTATTATTTTATTGTTCCCTTCCTGTTATTGTGCTACTCACCACCTTGCCCATCTTGTACTTCCTGCCTTTGCTGTTTTTGTTTTTTGTTTTCACTTTGAGTGATCAATTGACCTTCTCTGATGTGTTTCACCTGTATCTGGGCCCTCCTTCCTTTTGTCCTCTGTAACGTCATCACTTCTACTTTGTGTGTCTGCGTTCCTGCCGGGTTTATTCTTTGTGACTTTGTAATTGTTTGTGATATTTTTGTGACTTTGCATTTTGAATTTGGATTTTTGGGTAAGCCTGCAGTTTTTTGCATACCTTTGCCTGCCATAGTGTTTTAATAAAGCATCAGCCTCAGCTTGTCAGTTGTGCCTTTTTGAGTCCATTCCTACAAAGCCCATAATACATTGCATTTAAGTTTTGGCATAAACTCTGCGGTGTATCTTCAAACTTCAAAATGCACAAGGTAAGATTTTGACTCTGCCCCCCTACACTTCATCATCTAGGGGCAGTATTCATCATGACGACACACAACAGCAACACACAGATCATACAACGTAACTAACATATATAGTCTATATTAAACAGGCTAATTACTTTGTAGTCAAAACATTTATTAGCCCTTATATAAGGTAAAGCATCAAACTAAAAAGCTGAATGAAGAAGGGAAAAAAAGATTCAATAATACAAGGTTTAGTTTGCACTTTTTGTATTCTAATAATTTCTCTTGCATACCTGCATCCTTTCCCTCTACATCTATGAATGTATTTCCACTGCTTCCTCTATTCATCTTTGGTTTCGAGCAACGCAAGCAGCTTCTCACGTGGGAGGTCGTCCTTTACACTAAAACCTGAGCCTGTCACGCGTGGCGCACTTATTTCATATTTACTCCTCTTTGTTCCTTATTTTTTGCTGGCTTCTCCTTCCACTCTTTCTTTATAACTGCAGAATTTTTCTCCCCAGACGCCTCCCACATGCCCTCTCCCATTTGTCTCTCTGATTAATATAAAACCTGCTCCCACTTGGCCCACTATTTTGCAGAAAAAGCCAAAACAATTGGTGGCTATTTGATTGGCCTTGGCCTTCGCAGATGCTGGGGGGAATTGAGGTTTGGGGGGGTGACAAAAAAAAAAAAAACGGCAAAAGCGTTTGATCTATTCATCCATCCACATGGAAATCAATGGGCTCTGTCTTTTGGACACACCCCCACTGTCCATGCTCACCTTTTTTTTTACCATACGACTTGCGCCCACTGTCTGAGTCAGCAACAGCAAGTGTAAAGTGGAGGCAGGCAGGGGTGTCGAGTCCCACTGTGGCAATAAAAACTGTCATCTGCATAAATCCCAATGATATGATAACACAGTCAAGACAAAAGACTGTTATTCCTTCGAAAATATAGAAACACCGCTGGGAGACAAGATTAAATGGGTTGAGAAAGATTGACGGCAGCAGCGCGGGCTTATTTCCATATGCAACAGGATATAGCGTATGACACACATTTGTGTTTCTTTGTAAATGGGTGTAGTAGGTTAGCCCTGGGCTTTATTTGCACCTTGTTAACCTTTTAGCAGGCAATGCAAAAGGTTACTGCACTCATTGGCTTTGCCTCACTGATTTGTAAGTGCATACGCTTTTATGTTTATTTGTAGAATCAATGCAGGTGTTCAGAAACATCTGCTGCTTTTATTACCATACTTTCAAATATAACTAGAATATAGAAAATGTGATGAGCATAACTAGGATGCAATGCACAGATGTAAGACTCCAAATATACCAGTCCTGTGTGCTGTGTGAATGCTGCTGTTTTATCAAAATGCAAATTAAGCCACCCTGAACATAAAAAACGATGTCAGGGAACATAAAGAAGAACAAGAAAAAAGTGATGGTATATGGTCCAAAGAGCACTCACCTCAACATCATGGAGCATGCTGAGGAATAACATTCAGTTCAGTTTATCTTTGGAGACCTGTGGATCGCTCTCCAAATGTTTCTATACATCCTACATGTCAACTTCTTTAAAAACTGTTCACAGGTACCTCAAAAGATTCATGTTTTGATAAAGTCAAAGGGTTGTCCCAGTGATAAAAATAAATCTTTAACTGTTTTGATTTTGAGACCATCCTTTCCTGTTCTCTCTTTTCTTTAAACCTATCTGAACTTTTACAATTTTGCCTCAGTTATTGGATAGTTACACTTGTCAAGCAACGATTGTCACTTACTGCTAGATTCCACATCTAAAAGTTCTTCCTAAAGCATGTAAAGCTATGGTAGCCCTGCATAGACATGCTCTTGTCTCTATGCAAACCCAGCAGAAATACATTTGATGGAAATTAAGATAATTAATTTTGCTCAAAAAGGCTCTAAACCTTCCTTCCAGCATGTGTGCTTAAGTAGAAGTGTGTTTCTCGTCCTGGTGTGTTTAGTTTGACCTCCTTGGACAGTTGTTGAGACAACATGTAATGGTATGTTAATGGGTTCTATGAATGTTAATGTAGAATTATTTTTAAGACAAGTTTTTTGAGGGCATTATACACTATTGAGAACATAGTTTTGTTCACATTACATTGTATATTACAAATACCCAATGCATTGATGAAAAAAGAAATAATTTAAAGCTTTAAAACTCAGTAACTTTTCTTGTTTCTTCGTTTTTTGTGCCTCATTTACCTCTTTGTAGCTCCCCGTTCCTTTCAGAGCAAAGCACTATTGTAAATACTTATAAGTCCAATTAACTATATGACCCCACACTCTGGTTTACTTTTGTTCTTTACCCTCCGTGTATCTATACGTTTTTTTTCTGTCATTTGGGAAACCAGAATACCTACAGGAAACTCATTAAAAAAAAACAAACAAACAAACAAACAAACAAAAAATACAGAGGAGAACATACAAACTACACACACAAACACCTTATCTGCCTGTAATGAACTTTTCTGTGAGGCCACAGTTGTAACCATTTTGCCATCGTATCACCCAAAGCAGCCTTGACAGTTTTTTGTTTTAGCCTAGAAATTGTCAATCTCATGCTGTAATGCTACTGTGCTGGAAGCCTGTTCTTGCTGCCAAAAAGCCTCAGTTAGTTTAAAGTTAAGCAAATGTGCTCCAATCTAGACCAACAATGCCTTGATGTAAATTTTGGCTTACTTTACCCTCTCCAAAGTTATTTTTTCTTATCTCAAAATATAGCTATCACTGCGAGGTTTGGAGATTTTTCAGAGTTTTATCTTATGCACCTCTGCTATAGCTATAGGAACTTTTAAATTCACACTGATAAAATGTTCAGAGTGGTATTAACAAGGCACCGTTTGACATTTCACAACCTCATTCGGGCTGCAGTCATGATTCGACCCTGGTATTCACCCAAAAAAAAAAAAAAAAAAAAAGACAGCAAGAGGGACAGCGCAAAAGCAGAAGTCTGGCATTGGGGGGCACGATTGAGAAGAAATCGAGGGACGCTGAGTTGAAACGCTGATTGAAAAGAGGAGCGAATCAATCAAGCCAGCCTCTGCGTGATTGACAGCTTGCCAAGGTGTTTTGTGTGGAGGTGTCAAGAACAGTACAATTGCAGTCTCCCCTTCTCCCTTCTCCTCTTGCTCTCTCCGTCTCATCCATCATCACTCTGTCGTCTGGCCCCTAAACGTCCCACCAATATCTGTCTGGCCTTTCTCTCTCCATTGTGAAGCCTCCCCCTTGCATACACGCCCCATTCTGCAAGATGCGCATTCATCGGCGGCCATTTAAAGCCAGCGACTGACACTTTCTTAATCTTGTTGTTCTTTATAACCTTCACATGCAAAGAAAAAGAGAGCTGGTCCACATTTACAGAAGCGCACCGATCCATCACTTATAAACCGGGCTTTCTCATTACTCCACTGGCTTATTTGTTTTCATTAGAAGCCTCAGGTATTGCAGCGTAGAGAGGCTGCTATGGAAAGGGTTGTGTTGGAGCCAAGCAAGTAAAGGTGTGGTCACATTAATAGTAACACATCTGCAAATCTGTCAGTGAGAATGGGAGCGAGGCTACTTTTACTTGAATGATTCCAGCTCATTCGTCATCCAAAGGGCAGAGTGTTCAGTTTCAATCACTCCTAACATTTTCATTTCTAACTTTGTGAGTGATTATCTGAGTGCTCCATCTTCCAAATGGCATGGAACAGGACACTGCTTTTGTTTCGGAATGCTGGACAGTTACGGTATCAGAAATCTTATCGCCTATGTTTAATCATCTTTGAGGTTGAGAGAAGGGGTGCATGGTGGCAGAGTGGTTAGCCTCTGAGCAAGAAGGTTGTGGGTGTGATTTTCGGGCTGGCTACAACTCTGAGTGGGGTCTGTATGTTCCTCCGTGTTACCTTGGGTTCTCTCCAAGTAATCCAGCTTGCTTCCAATGTACAAAAACATGAATGCATTAGTTGAATTGGGACTCTAGATTCCCCATGGTCCCAGGCCATTGTGTAGTGTGTACGGCCCATAGTTGCTGGGATAGACTACAAGCAACCCTAGTCCAATTTGTACAGTACAGCCAGCCATGTTATTATGACCACTGAACTGTATTTCTTGCCTACTAACCTTGACCTAGGCCACTTTTATGCACCTTTTTAATGACATTGTTAGGAATGCCTCTCATCAATATTCTGTCTCAGTCAGGATATAATCTGTCTCACCTGTTACTACTTCAATTTGCAGGAAAGAGATTGAGGCGCACTTCACACCCCTTAATGTCGACACTACACCTTCTAGGAGGAGGTGAGACATAAGTAGAAAAGGAACTTCATCAGACCTATGCAAAATCCAAAAAACCTGCCAACACATTATGACAACCAAACTTATGGCCTGATACACCTAACAAGTGCCATAAAAAAGCAAGACGTACAGTAACCGTCATTTTAAATATGAATTAGCAACACATTGCACATTTGTGGTGGCATAAAAAATAATTATACTATTTGGCTAACTGTACCTGTAAGTTGTGGCATTCGGTCTGTGGGGAGATATGGTAAAACTACCTTACAACACATCTTAAGAATGTAAATAAAAAATTAAAAGTTAAATGAGATAGATAATCTTCTCCACCTGTGCTCAGTTTGTGCACTTTTGTCAGTTGCAGCCGAACATGAAGTAAAAGAATGGCTTCTCTGAATAGATTCTATGAAGGTTAACATATCTGTTTTTTTTAAGGTAGACCAAAGGCAAGAAGTGTGATTCTAGGCTGTTTATTCCATTCTGTGAAACTGTATTTAAAGGTCCTATATTACTCTTTTTTAAAATAATGTGTATGTATGTAGGAGCTGTTACTTTCAATTTGCACAGAACGCTTACATTAGGCGTCTGTCACCCCATGATGGCTATGGTGGGGAATAGATGGAGCATAAAATGGCTATTTAGCACAGCTATTAGCAACATGATGCTAACAGATAGATGAGCTAACTGCTTCATAGTGACAGCAATTTTAGCGCTGAAATTGTCATAAGAAAGGAGTACTTCCTGTTTTTATGTGTCTGCATAGAGCCATGAGACTATTTCCAGGTCTTTAAAAGAGACAGGCTCACTAAAAAGGATTACTCAAATAAGTGTAATATAAACAAAATACTTAATAATAATACATCAATTTTATATAGCGCTTTTCACACAACTCAAAGTCGCTTTACAATTTTTGATCTATTATTCACTCACTCCTCAGTCACACTCGGTGGTGGTGAGCTACTTCTGTAGCCACAGCTGCCCTGGGGCAGACTGACGGAAGCATGGCTGGCAATCTGCGCCAACGACCCCTCCGACCACCACCAAACACAGCCACACTAACACATTCACACAGGCAAGGTGGGTGAAGTGTCTTGCCCAGGGACACAACGACAGTATGCGCTTCAGATGGGATTCAAACCAGCTACCCTCCAGTTGCTGGGCGAATGCTTAACCCACTGCGCCACCATCGCCTTCTTCAGGTTTATTTTGGAGGTGCAAGCAACACTACAATATGGTTAAAAACGTAAGATTAGGCAAAATAGTGGACCTTTAACATTCATTTACAAATATTCAAGTCAAGAAAAGATGCCATACTGCAGCAGTCAGTGTAAAATTTTGCCTCCCCTTTATTAAGCTCTTGAATTATTCCTATTGTTTGGGTAAGTTTTATCAGTCCTTGAGAATATTCTGCAGTTAAGTTGAAGTTCCTACCTCCATAAGAGACAGCACCATATGGGAAAAGGGGGAAAGGAGGCCTGTTGAAATGACTTGTCAGTCACTGTGTGCTTCTGTACTACAAGTGCACAGGAGACATATTGATACAAGCATCCCGGAGTGCCCTTGCTCGCTGGCTTCCAGACAGAGGGAGCCTTGATGCTAATTATAATGGGAGGACAAATTCTCCCCAGCGGGCGAGTAAAGAGAAATATTGCAGGATCACCAAAATGATGAATCATGTCTTTCACTAGTGCAGCTATGAGGAGTTCATTATTTTATCACTCACTGCTCTCAGCATGCAGCCATTTGGAGCTGAAATGATGAATTGTATTTGCTTAACAATAGCCAGCCAGAGAAGTTTACTGAGCCAAAGAATAAAGCAGGTTTTGTTTGATGGTGACATTTTTTCCACGGTTGATGGAAAAAAACATTTAGTTGAAGCAAGTGCTTAAAAACGAAATGTGTTTTCATTAATATACAGGTGTTCCTCTAAAGCTCACTATTCTGACGCTGAATGCAACTCTTGGGATATAATGACTTTATTGCTTTGGTGTTAAGTCCAAGCACATTAGGTACAAAATAAAACAGTGGCCGCCTTAGTGCCTTAGTGGCTCACCTGGTAGAGCGCATGGGGCATACATGAGGGGCCCGGGTTGAGGAGAGTCATTCACTAGAGGTGACGGGTTTGAGCTTAGAAGATCTATCTTCGGCCTATTGAGAATAAAGCACAAGGGCCAATAAAACATGGTCTGCAAGCCATAGTTTGGACACCCCTGACTTAGGTGGTCGTGTGTGGTGTATATAATTCTTCCTACAATATAGACATGAATATTGATGAGAAAATGCACAAAATTGAGTTTATAAGAGCCACGTTGAGGAGTTTGTATTGTGAAGTAATAGAATTTGGGGCTTCTAGGTATAAACAAGAAAAATAATGCTGAAAAATACATCCAAATACATTATTTAACTGTTTTTCAGCTTTTGCTTAGTTTTTCTTTAAAAATTGTGCTGTTTTTATTTGGTTTTACTGACCTTATTAGCCAGAGTTGCCGCAATAGTGTGTTTGGGCCACAGGGCGAACATTCACAGGGGGCCCTCCGACAAGCAATTTTACTATGGTAATATTATCAAATTTAAATGCATTTTGTTACATTATTAATATCCCCCAATATGACTTGACATAGTTCCAATAGAGAAAATTATAAGAATAGGATTACATTTACAGCATAATACAAACATACAGTTTTTAGTATCTAAGCTAAGCAAAAAAGTAACTGTAGGTACTCCACTAAACTGCAGCACTTATTTCTTCTCTCTTTTCTCTCTGCAGGAAGGCTAGTGTATCTACTTTTGGCTGAACTGCTCTCTGTTTGTTTACTCAGGAGCTTAGGACTCTCTGTAAGAGTGAGAAGTGCGGTTGGAATGGGGCCCCTTCAGGGACTCTTCGATGGCTCACCACTGTCATTGCAACCTTGTCACTGCTGTAGTGCCACCATTCTCAAACTGTGGTCTGGGAGACCCCTGGGGGTTCCTAGACCATTAGTTAGGGGGCCCCGGAATAAAAAAAAAAAGAGAAAAAAGAAAAGAAAAGAATTGCTTGTAAAAATATATAAATGTTAAATGCAATAAAATAGACATTCTGAGTGAATTACCCTCACTTACATTTGCTGATCAGGAGTGGAGGATGCTATAAGGGGGTTAGGGTTTTTTCTCTCCTGTAAAGGGCCCCTGGCACAAAAAAGTTTGAGAACCCCTGCTGTAGTGTATTGATTTAAAGTTGGTCTGCCCTTCAGGGCCCCCTTCTGGCCTGGGGCCCCAAGCATTTGCCTATTACCACAGAGTGCCTCTGCTATTAGCTATAATACTTGACATAATCTCTTGAGTGATTGCTCCTGTCTGGTTCTCTGTAGCTGTTTGCTGACAGTTACTTTAATTTTATAAATAATCATGTTTAAGACAAGATGGCTTACAGACAAAGGGCTGCTACATTTTAAAAAAAAAATGTATGGACTTTTTAACTCAAAAGAGCTTGTGTGGAGTAAAGTAGCTGTTCTGAAAACTAGTTGTGTTCCTTTTGATTAGCACAAAGCTCTTAGTGATTGCAGCAGTGTCAGTAATAGAAATGTCACACACATTTAGATGTTATTGATGGAATAGTTGCTGTTGACTGGGATCTGCCGGTGTGGCCTATTTCCCACAAATCTTTCTGCTGATCATTCTGTGTGATTTGGTGAAGCAGAAAATGTGATGGAGATACATGATTTGTACTCTGCCAAATGATGCATTACCACTCTATCTGTCTGCTATTAGAAGTCTCACATTCTCTCTATCTGTGCACTATCTATCCGCTCACTGATGTATAAATATACATCATAAGCAGCAACAGTATCCAAGTATCTTTCTGTATTATTAGCTGGAAGGGGGTAGCAGGTTCAATTGCATTTTTACATGAGTGATAATAAAGTAGTAGTTTTCAGTAGTAGTGGTGTTTACAATGAATGAAGACACGGTGTCTTTTGATGTCTGTGTAATGTAATGTACAAAAAAAAAAAAAAAAAACAACAAAAAAAAAACAAAAAAACAAAACAAAAACAAGCTAGAGACATGAACATACACATAAGCATAGACCTACATAACTAATGTAACATAATTAATTCTACTAATATTGTCATTATGAAAATTAACTGCGTCTTATTTAGCCTTTATTAGCCATTATTACTTAACTGGTATAAAAGAATCCACATAATGATTAGTTCCTAGTTATACAAACAAATTGCCACCCAAAAAAAAAACAAAAAAAAAAAAAAAAACAACCTTAAATGATCTCAAGAAAAAGTTTAGCGCTTATCTTAAACTTCCAGCCCTGAACTCAGCTTTAGACCACTTAGATCATACAATTATCTCTGCCTTGTTAAATGTTAAAAATATTTTTTTTCCCACTTTGTGTTATATTATTTTTTTGTCAAATGCAAGAATAAAAAAAACATACTTTCAGTTTGAAATACACTTTTTGTAAAAAGTCACTTAATTGGTGACTCTGCTCCCTAGTTGCTGGGTTGGGCTCCAGCCACCCAAAGATGAATATTAATAAACATGTTACTAAACTTACACATTTTTACAATGCATATGCACTGCACACAAATCCTAAAGTGATTCCAGAATTCATATACAATGTTGTATGTTTAACTGTAAATTAAATTGATATATGAACTTAAAAAGTTATGAAGTAACCATACTGTATGTTGTAAAAGTATTTAAAAAAAACAAACAAAAAACAGGTTGAAAAAAAGACATAATTGCCATTGTGCCCTCATATGTGAAGTTGTGTATGGTTGGTACTAGACGCCATCTTCTGTAGCTCATCCAAAAGTAGCATTATGCACACTCTAATTATGTTTTTTTATTAACATATTACCTCACTAATACTATGCTATGACCAACTTGTCAAAAGTTTTACTGCTAAATGTAAGTATATGAGACCCAGAACTGTACATTGGATGACGAATTAGGAGAAGAATACCGGTAAAAACTCTTCTCAAAGGTTGTTGAATCAGATAAGGAGTTACTGGAACGAAAGCAGAAAAAATCCATCAGAAAGCAGGAGAATAGAAGTGGAAGAGACCTGTGATGTGAAAGTAGGGAAAGGAAATCAATAGAACTGGGCTTGTGATTAGAACTTAAACGCAATAGTCTGGTTCTCCTGTGGCCTGTAGTGGCCCTAGTCGTAGCCGGCCCCAGATGAGTTGAATCATCAGATCCTTCGGCCTGATCATCTCCTCTGTCCAATATGCTTCCATTTAGAAAGACATTTTTCCACCAGACAAGGCAGTAGTAATTCTACTGTTGAGAGTGGCAGTCATTCAATATGGGGCTGAGTGGAAGAGAAGGTGTGACTGTGGAGAGAGGAGACAGTGTTCAGGACGAGAGGTAGGGGTGTACAATACTGACATTTTTTTTACTGATCTGATACCAAGTAATCTCCAGGCCAGACCAGTATCACCCATATTGATATTGACATCAACATACAAGAGAAACTCCGCCCACCCCTAGTGAGAGGTGGAGAAAGTCCAGAGGCGTAGCATCAATCAGTGCAGACAACACAACTGCACTGGGCCCCAGAGATTTAGGTGCCCCAAAAAGCTCTTCTACATCTACTGTCATTTAAAAAAATTAATTAGCACATGATTCTAGAAGAAATTTTGTTAGGTTACCATGAGTTTAAATTCAATCCTGTTAAAATTGTCAATTTATTTGAAAAATGTAAGACCAGGATATTCGTGAGTTTGTTTGAATGCAACTTCAAAAAAAGATATATAACTAAAAACATGCACTGTAAAAAATATACAAAAAATCCTTCAGTAATACCAACTTTAGTCTTGCCTGATCCTTTTTTCCTGTGCCACTTTCTCAGGTACTTTTCAGACTTTTCAGACTCCTCCATCAAACAGATCATTGTGTCATTGTGTTAAATCTGCTTAAGTTTGACCACAAGTAACACATGGACGTGGATGATGCAAAAACAAACAAACAAACAAACAAAAAAATAAAATAAAAAAAATTAAAACAATAACAACAACCAAAAAAGCAAACCAAACAAAACAAACCAAACAAAAAACAAAACAAAAAACAAAACAAAAAACAAAACAAAACGTAGAGGTTGTGGCAGTAAAAGACTTAAAGGACACCCGGGAAAGGTTAAGCAAATCCTTTTTGCAATACATGTTTATGTTTAGGATCCCCAATAGCAGCAGTATAATTGTCAATATTTACATCCAGACAAAGTAAATTTTGAAGGCTCATTTGTACTCTATGTTAAATATGCATTCAGATATGAACGGAGCGTCCTGTTCATCTTCTGCGTTCATTTTGTTTGTTTTCCCAGAGCTTGCAGATACGGCCAAATAGAGCAGTACATGCAATTATCATAAAAAAATAAAGGGACAAGAGAATGACCGCTCTGCAGGCCAAGAGGTTGCATTACCAAAGAGACAGGAGCGTGGTCTGAGAGGGCAATGGATCCAATGTCAGACTGCTCTACTAAATGAGCTTGATGTTCAGATATAAATATATAGTCAATTTGTGACAGTGATAAGTGAGGTGGAGAATAAATGTGTAACTTTTAGTATTAGGGTTCATATATCTCCAGGTGTCCAAAAGGTTAAACACCTCCATAATGTTTTGTAATGTCCTGCCTGTTTTTGATTAAGCATTGTGTGAAGGATTCCTGTCTAAAGTGGGAGAAAGATCACAATAAAAATCATCCCCTATTGTCATACTTGGGTAATCCATTTCAGCAATTTTACTGAGAAGGAAGGCAAAGAATTCTTCATCATGAATGTTAGGGGCATAAATATTTCCTAACAAAACTATACTTCTACTATCACTCGCTGAACCTCTGTGTCATCTCCAGTGGGGCTGGTGTCCTCTCTTTCAGGCTCAGCACAAGACTCTTGCTTTCCATTGTTAGCTAGCTCTGCCTCTTGGTTACTAGTGCTGCAGCTAGCAGTGATCTTGTTGCTCTATTTTCTTAGGCATTTTGAAGAACTTTTCCAGAGACATTTCTAGCATCAATGTAACTTTAGAGATAATCTATAATGTATTTCTAGCAACAGAGAAACCCAGAGATATTTTAAACAAATCCAGCGAGGAGACCAGCGAAAACACATCTATATATCTATACCCTCAACAGCACCTTCTTCTAAAGAACAAAACCTTTTATGGACCAGCACTTAACCACCTAATAACTGAAATTGAATCAATCTGTGTCACGTCTGTTGATATCCATGTACACAAAGGCATCCATTTACTTCATAATATGCAAGTTAGTCTAATACAACAACAATTCAAGAAAATAAGAAATATCATAATTCAATAACAGGTACTGTATGGACAAATATACACTGAACAAAAATATAAACGCAACACTTTTGCTCCCATTTTTCATGAGATGAACTCAAAGATCTGAAACTTTTTCTACATACATAAAATAACCATATCTCTCAAATATTGTTCACAAATCTGTCAAATCTGTGATAGTGAGCACTTCTCCTTTGCTGAGATAATCCATCCCTCCTCACAGGTGTGCCATATCCAGATGCTGATGAGACAGCATGATTATTGCACAGGTGTGCCTCAGACTGGCCACAATAAAAGGCCACTCTGAAACATACAGTTTTGTTTTACTGGGGGGGTTACTGGGAGTATTTGGTGTGACCACCATTGGCCTCATGCAGTGCAACACATCTCCTTCGCATAGAGTTGATCAGGTTGTCGATTGTGGCCTGTGGAATGTTGGTCCACTCCTCTTCAATGGCTGTGCGAAGTTGCTGAATATTGGTAGGACCTGGAACACGCTGTCGTATACGCCGATCCAGAGCATCCCAAACATGCTCAATGGGTGACATGTCTGGTGAGTATGCTGGCCATGCAAGAACTGGGATGTTTTCAGCTTCCAAGAATTGTGTACAGATCCTTGCAACATGGGGTCGTGCATTATCATGCTGCAACATGAGGTGATGTTGTTGGATGTATGGCACAACAATGGGCCTTAGGATCTCGTCACGATATCTCTGTGCATTCAAAATGCCATCAATAAAATGCATCTGTGTTCTTTGTCCATAACATATGCCTGCCCATACCATAACCCCGCCGCCACCATGGGCCACTCGATCCACAACAGTGACATCAGAAAACCGCTCACCCACATGACGCCACACACGCTGTCTGCCATCTGCCCTGAAAAGTGTAAACCGGGATTCATCCGTGAAGAGAACACCTCTCCAATGTGCCAGGCGCCATCGCATGTGAGCATTTGCCCACTCAAGTCGGTTACGACGACGACCTGGAGTCAGGTCAAGACCCCGATAAGGACGACGAGCATGCAGATGAGCTTCCCTGAGATGGTTTCTGACAGTTTGTGCAGAAATTCTTTGGTTATGCAAACTGATTGTTTCAGCAGCTGTCCGAGTGGCTGGTCTCAGACGATCTTGGAGGTGAACATGTTGGATGTGGAGGTCCTGGGCTGGTGTGGTTACACGTCGTCTGCGGTTGTGAGGCTGGTTGGATGTACTGCCAAATTCTCTGAAACACCTTTGGAGACAGCTTATGGTAGAGAAATGAACATTCAATTCATGAGCAACAGCTCTGGTGGACATTCCTGCCGTCAGCATGCCAATTGCACGCTCCCTCAAAACTTGCGACATCTGTGGCATTGTGCTGTGTGATTAAACTGCACATTTCAGAGTGGCCTTTTATTGTGGCCAGTCTGAGGCACACCTGTGCAATAATCATGCTGTCTCATCAGCATCTGGATATGGCACACCTGTGAGGAGGGATGGATTATCTCGGCAAAGGAGAAGTGCTCACTATCACAGATTTGACAGATTTGTGAACAATATTTGAGAGATATGGTTATTTTGTGTATGTAGAAAAAGTTTCAGATCTTTGAGTTCATCTCATGAAAAATGGGAGCAAAAGCAAAAGTGTTGCATTTATATTTTTGTTCAGTGTATGTTGTCCATAAACAGCATATACAGATATAACATATATTACAGATATAACCTGGACAATAGGAACTTTCACTTAAAATTTCCATCAGTTGAGCTGTTAATGCATTGCTTTTCATTTTTGTCAGTTAGCGCTCACTTCTAAGTTGCTAAGAAACAAACGCAGCATCATTTGAAAACATCACAATGAAATGGAATTTGGTAATATACTTCAGTGAAGTGCGCACTGATCCACACTCACTGGAAGTGTGCGGCCAAGTGCGTGATGAAATGTGGTTCCAAACGTTGAAGAGAATTGGGACACACTACGCACTTGCGAGTATGGGGACAGGGCCTAACAGATAAAAAAGATGACGTTTATTTTTAAACAGAAGTCTGTGTTGACATAGCTTATAGACTGTTTTAGTGCTGTGTTCCAAAGAATAGTGCCAGTAATTAAAAAAATAATAATTAATTAGCAAGTCTATAATTAGCTGTTTTATTTAGTGTAGCAATCAGTGTCTATAATTATCATTAGACTAAAAGCTAATATACATATCTTAATTTTAATGTTGTGCTGGGCAAGTAGTTTGAGAAATATGGAACAATAGTTTAACAGTGTATGCTCAGATTTATCCATCATTCAACACAAAAAAGTAAAGTAAACAAGTACTAGTACGGGTAGAACTGGTGCTATTAATTCAAAGTCAATAACAACAACCATATGTATCTGCCATTTAAAAACTTGTAATTTAATGTTTTTAATTTGCTTCCCCATACAGAAAATGAATGGGATAGAACACTACTTTAGACTCAAAACTGCACAAGTTATCTGAATAAGTCACTTGTGGAAGGGTCTTTATTCACCAAGTAATGTTATCAGATATCTAAAAAACATACAGTACATACAGTATCTGCAGGGGTATGGTGCAAAGAGATTAATTGTATGGTAAAAAAAAAAAAAATAATAATGAAAAATACAGTTTACCACCTTAATTTTATTAAAATTTCCTAAAATCTGAAATCCATTTAAAACATATTGCTTAATATAGGTTACTCATTTTAAAGCCACTCCCATGGGACCAGTTTGTTATTATTCCCTAGAGATGACTTAAATCTTCAGTCAGTTAAATACAGTCTTCAGTTAATCACTACACAATACAGAAGCTACAATGCATCAAACTGGTTTCATTCACTGGGGGTCAAAAAGATCATGGATCAGACTGCATGCCCTGAAATGTTGCATTCTGTCCTCATTTCACTTCTGTTAAAATGTTATGCTCAATGTTTCATTGAAATCAAAGCATCCACTAACAGTTTGTCTTTTTTTTTTGTCTACACCAGAGCTGCAGAGGAGCTCCCGCCTTCAGGAGTCAGTTTTTTACACGGCCGACGGACGTCCTGTCATTTCCTACAGGGGAACCTTGTACAAGTAAGTGATGTATTCTGGAACATTGTAAATGAATGCATGCTGGTGGCTTTACCTATAGTAAAGTGTTTTTTGTTGGAGGCTTTTCATGAGTAGGAAAGGCCGCCGAGCTGCAGCCAGCGCAAGGTGCGAGGCCCACGAGGACAGGGAGGAGCAGCCTGTCCTAAAAAAAGTCACTGCAGCAGCCAGTGGCTTCTTGACCTTCTTTTACAACCATGTCTTGCCATTATCCTGCTGCTGATGTGTCTGGTATTCTGTGAGTACTGTTTGCTTGTTTGTTATAATAAATGTTATCACATTCATAAAATATGACATCTCTGACCAGTGTTTTTTCTTTGTTTAGGTTATGGAGGCCAGAGTGGAATACTGCGTCCACAAAGTTTTACGCTCATTGAGTGTTTGATGCGCGAGTCCCATGAATAGGCGAAGACACGAATCGGCGGATGAAGCGAACAACGCAGATCCGCCTCTGGTCGCGGAAGTTGAAAAATTTGAACTTCTGCGAACATTCGCGGTGCGTTAACCAATCAGGGACCTGCTGTAGCAATGACGTGGTTACGTACGACGTAACAGGAGGAGATCCCTGCCTTGGAGATCCAGCAAAACAATCATTGAGGCTTCAGAGTGAACCCAGAGCTAAAAGCTGCAGCCTGCAGCAGATCTTCTACTTTTATGAAGACAGGAAACAAAACAGCCCTGATAGAAAACACTATAAAAATAAAATAAATATGGCTGTTTAGGCTTTGTGTGAGTGTGGTTATAGCTGTTATCTGTGATACAAGCCTGTGACTGAGGCGCACTCTGATCATCGTGACATCAAGAACACACAAATAAATACAATTAAATATAAAGGGGGGTTAACTTTACCAAAATAGCCTATTGAGATGTGTTTGTTATATTAGCAGTTATTGCACTCTCCAGAACAGAAAATACAGAGCCTGTGACTAGACCAGACCCCAAAACCACTAGAGAGAGCTAATGTACAAAAAATAACCCCAGACTGTCTCAGCTCTGTCTCTGGGGTTAATGCTGCTGTACAGCAGTAGTGTCCTGGGGAGAGGTCCTCGCAGCCACATGGGACACAGGTGACCAAACCCAGACAGGCTCATTTGGGCGTAGCCCTAGCGGCCAAGCCCCTCATTTGACGCAAATGAAGCATCCAATTTGCCTCACTCGCGCGAATAATGCGAGTGAATTCAAAATGGTCACGCGTCCAACTAGACGTGAATGACGCAAATTTGACGCCAAATTCGCGTCCAGTGTGAACATACCATAACAATTCAATTAAACCCTAACATGGCAGCTCCATTCTTGATCACACAATAGATTTTTTTCTTTTAGTGCAAGTTCCATTTACTTACTGTATTCTTCTCTTCTTCTTCTTCTATAGGCTCGGTCCCCTCTGATCCCAGGATAGTGCTGGGCCTTTGGAGGGGACTGTGGTTATCTACAGATCCAGCTGTCCAGCACAATCTGTGCGTCCCACATCACGATTGGGCACATAAGTCAGATTCAGTCCCCAACTGGCTCCATCAGCAGTGCTCCCCGTGAATTTGCAGTTTATATAAGACATGTTTTCCCCCTTTTTTCCCCTGATCAACCCAAAGCATATTGCACACTTTTGTTACATTCAGTGATCTCTAACAAATTTTCTGATCTGTTAGGGGCTGAAGACCAAGGACGGAGAAGAAACCTACCTCGGGACTTTCATCTAAAACGAGTATGGTCCATCCTTACAAACTTTTGCTGTGCCTAGGAACGAGGAGGCCTTCAGTAACATCCAAATAAGTGTCCTTAACAACTGGGGTCACCCTGAATATACATGCATGCATGTATAATGTCAGGGTGCACGGTGAGGTGGAGCCGCTCCAAAATGGAGTGGCCCATTCCTAAACTCCAGGTCAGATATGACACGTCACAGCGACATCACGTGACGCTTCTGACGAAGGCTACAGGAAGTAGCCGAAACTAGTAAAGCAGGTAAACAAACACTCCTGTCTGACTAAAATAAACTTTGAACAGCAGATATGACAGGATTAACTAGGGCTAAATTAGACTTTTAATTAAGACTTTTGCAGAAATGAGAAAAAAATTGGACTGACTTCACTGGAGACCTCTCAGGGAGATGTGGACATTGTTTGTGTGAAAGCTCCAAATGAGAACTGTCCAGCAGCAGAGACAGTGGATAAGCTCACTTTGAAAGAGTGCGTTTCAAACTCCAAAGTCTGATCTAAACTTGTTTAGTTCAGACTTTGTTGTTCAAAGTGGCTTCTTTTTACACAAGTGGGCCTGTCCACTACTGTCCAGGAGCTATAAGGAGAGTTCTCTCTATCTGTCCCGCTGCTTACCTGAGAAGAGACTGCACATTGGATGACCTGGGTTGACCACAGGGGTTTAAAAGTAGTTTTGCACTTGCCCTCACTGAACTCAAAGGTTTTCTCTGGGTGATCCACTTTAATCCTAGAAATCGGGATTACACAATTGGATAATACACCACCAATTATCAACAAGCAATTTGAAAATTAGCCAATCAGAGACAGACTCTAATTTTAAACTCTGCTCCTGTACAGGATAATGAAGTATTCTGACCATGGGCAGGAGTTAATTAGTCAAAGCGTTAAACATCCATGGGTCTGCTGGAGGTTTCTGTCCATTAAATGGAGTTTTTCCTCCCCACAGTTGCCAAGGAGAGCTCTGTTGGGTTGCAGGGACCCAAAATTAAAATACAAATTATCTAGTTTATTCCTGCCATAAAAGCTTAAACAATTAGGACATAATTGGAAAAAAAACAACACATGAAAACTGCAGGTGTAAGTTTAATGACATAAATTCTGCACTAAATTTAAAAATATTGTTTGCTTTGAGTAAAATGAATTCTATGAAGAGTTTTATAATGTATCAGTTGTAGATTAGGGTTGGTGATCCAGAAGTCAGGGTTGAGAGAGATGTCTAGGTCCTTTCCTCATTTGGCAGATGGTAGTGTTATGTGATAGTTTGATGATGTTACTATTTTGTAAAGTTTTGATGTTATTTTCTTTGTGCTTCTAATATTTAAAATGTTTTCAATCAGCATAGGTGGTTGTAATGAATTTGGTGATTTGGACAATATCGGTGGCTGAGTGGGTGGGCTGGCTAGAAAATAATAATGTATATTATCAGTTACGACTGGTGGTGACTATGGGTGGAGGGGCTAATGTATTTCTAACAGTGCACATAACTCAGCATCAACACCAGGCCATAGACAGCAACTGCTCCTCTTCCACACCAAGAAAATATTATTTAATGCTAAGTTCTCACACAAATGCTGCACATAACTTAACAACCTGACAATGGCAAAACAGGCCAACAGTAACAAAAGGAGCAGAAAGCAGTCCCGTTAGCCTAAAGTTACATGCCATGTTTGGTAAGGGAGGTGCAGAAATGTGCGGGTTACTTTTTTATAAATGAAGCTCACATCTCTTTTCTTTCTTTTAGCGAGACGTACTTGTTAATAAAACACGTTAATGACCGTCACTGTAGTCCGGTGGTTTCTACATAATGTCCAATTGAAAACACTGTGGCAGTATTGGTTTATTTTAAAACAAAAACAATAGCGAGCATGTAGCCAATAAAATACAATGTTAGAATCTCATTTAAGACATACAAGTGTGCACTGGGGCGGATTGCAGCTGAGTGTGAAGCGGCTGGGATGAGAATCAGCACCTCAAAGTCCGAGGCCATGGTTCTTGACCGGAAAAGGGTGGCTTGCCCTTCTTCAGGTCAGAGGAGAGTTCCTGCCTCAAGTGGAGGAGTTCAAGTATCTCGGGGGTTTTGTTCACGAGTGAGGGAAGGATGGAGCGTGAGATCGACAGGTGGATCTGTGCAGCGTCTGCAGTAATGCGGTCGTTGTATCGGTCTGTTGTGGTAAAGAAGGAGCTGAGCCGAAAGGCGAAGCTCTTGATTTACCGGTCGATCTACGTTCCTACTCTCACCTATGGTCATGAGCTTTGGGTCATGACCGAAAGGACAAGATCCCGGATACAAGCGGCCAAAATGAGTTTCCTCCGCAGGGTGGCTGGGCATTCCCTTAGAGATAGGGTGAGGAGCTTGGTTACCCGGGAGAGGCTCAGAGTAGAGCTCCTCCACATCAAGAGGAGCCAGCTGAGGTGGCTTGGACATCTGTTTCGGATGCCTCCGGGACGCCTCCCTGGGGAGGTGTTCCGGGCATGTCCCACAGGGAGGAGGTCCTGGGGGAAGACCTAGGACATGCTGGAGGGACTATGTCTCTCGGCTGGCCTGGGAACGCCTTGGGGTTCCTCCAGAGGAGCTGGAGGAGAGGGATGTCTGGGTGTCCCTGCTTAGACTGCTGCTCCCGCGACCCAGCCCCGGATAAAGCGGAAGAAGATGGATGGATATATTAAATTACAACAACTAAGTTAGTTTTGCTTTTGAAAATGACAGGGAGGGCTTAGCCCACCTAGCCCACTGATACCAGCTGTCCCCGTTATCTACTATAGCAATTGTGCACAAAAGTTCATTTTGCGTGCACAAACAATACACAAACGAACTGACAAAGTTTCATTAATTTTCAATCATATGGGGGGCCATCTTCACACAGGTCCTGCCTCATTGTTGCGAGTTGAAGTCTGGACTTTGCCGAACATCTCTCTCCGCTGTCTCCCCCATAATTTCCTGTCACTGGAGATGTGACGTTGCAAACGATACAAATCTTTAGAACGGCTCTTCACCGGGAATGATAAGAATCAAGTAGTGTGTGAGTCATTCTTTTTTTTACTTGGATCGAAATGAACAAGCTTCATGTTGGCCAAACATGAAAAAAACCTCATAGGAGAAAAAGTAGAAGAATACAAGCTCAAGAGAATCACATAGAAATGGAAAGATGAGGAGAGAGAGCACATACAGAGTGCACTCAGACATATTAGTCACAAGTCTCTAGTTGGCCAAAACATACACATGTGCATGTTTATTGTTGCCTAAATGGTGGTTTCACTCTAGGCAGAGATATATGACATAACTATTAGCAGAGCTGTCAACTCTCATGCTCTCATGCAATTCCAGATGTGCACTTCCTCACTCCCTCTGTGTGTGTGTGCTGTATGTGCGCTCTGCCCTTCTCCTCTGGCTCTATTGATTCTGTCTGTCACACAGACACTTATCTCAGATTGGCTGTTCTACTGCAAGTCACGCCGAGCTTGCTTTGTAATTGGTCACTTTAGTTCAGGTCTTGTATGATTGGCTCCCTGTGTGAAGTAGGATGGACTACATGCTAGTGAGCGGTGGATTCATGAGACGGACTGTACATGACAAAAGAGAGAAGGTCAGATATCCATGTACAATATGGCCTTAAAAGAGCTCATGCCTGGGTCAATCTGCTCTGTTCAACTTTATGCAAAGCGGCCTCTGTCATCCGTGAAAAATTGGCTTGTTTGATAGTTTTTTTGTATTTTTGTACAGGACACTTAACGGACATGCAACTATCCAGTGTAAATTGGGCTTTACCCCAGTTGTTCAGGACCTGCACTCTGATGTAGCTGAAGTAGGCAAAGGTCTGAAAGGCTGGGCCATCCTGCTGGAAGTTTTTTTTTTTCAGGATAATTTGCACACTTTTTCTGTACAGACCCAACCATAGTCTACTGAAAAATGCTCCCATAAAGATGGTGACTGTTAAAAGATAGAACAGTGGATTCTACAGCAGTGATGTAGACAGCGTCCACAAAGGCGACGGGCCACAGACTGCAAAAGGAATAAGGAGAGTGAAATCGAAATGAAAGGGCATTCCTGCTGTTGATAATTGGAGTGTTGATGTGCCAACAGACTGTGAGAGCTTTTCCACCAGAGGGTACTATACCACAGAGGTGCAGACAGGGAGAGCACATTACAGGCCTCCCGTGCACACTCACCATACACTACCTCCGGCTGCATCCACAACAAGGGGAGAGAGAGCAGAGAGAGCACTTGAAAGAAAAACAGACTTTTACACCCTAGTCTGGCTTTTTCCTAAAATCGACACCTTGCGTGTTGCATGGGGTAGAAGGATTACCTGCCACACTTCTCATTGAAATGCTATTACGTGCTGCTGCAATCCCAACCTCACTTGGGCTTGTAACTATTATCGGATTACTCTATTTTAAATTATAATGCGTTGTAGTACCCTGTTATTCAAGAAGTAATCTAATTCTAGTTCCTACTTTTACTGAAGACTTTATCAGCATGGCTCCAGAAAACCACAAGATTTTAAAGTAGCTGGGATGTTGCAGACCAGAACTAAAGATTTCCTCTGCTGTTTACTCACTGTGTGGTGCAGAGGATTTGCTGTTTGCTGGACAAATGCAGGTACTACAGTTTGATCACACTAACTCTTGTTTTCTTCACACCTCAGCATTTTTGTGTAAATGTGAATGGGATGCTGTTGCGTTTTTCTGGCCAGCGTTGTCATGTAAATGGGCCTTAAAGCTCATACACCATCAGCAGATTTAATCGCGTTTAGTTTCTGCGCTTAAATTGCCGTCGCTACAAAGCAGCAAGCTCATTTCTTTCTCTGTTTTAGCGTCATGTTGCTATAGGTGTTTAACCATTTTATGCTCTTTTCATTCTCCACATTGCCAGCAGGGGGCGACAGACACCTTAGCCAACCATTGTGTGCAAATTCAAAGAAAAAGCTCTCCACAAAAGAAGACAATTTCTATGCATACAGATTATTTTCAGTTATAAAACATGAAATACTAATGCAAAACTATTTCAAAAAGCCAGAAAAAGGAATAATATAGGACCTTTAAAGTCTCATTAATCAACCATTGTTGGTATTTTATGCTTTTTTAATGATCTTAATCAAGCTAATCTGGTTATTAATAGTTGGAAATTAGTCTGTGCACTATAAATAAGGTTATATGTTGAGAATAATCTGGCTCCTTGTGTGCCAAAGAGTAAACAAGTGAGTCTTTTGTATTAAATGAATGTAATACAAAAATTCAGGGATTTATTGTTGAGAGTATTGGGGCTCTGCTCAGACTTTCTTGTTGCATATGTCTTCCCACCACTGTTGTTGATGATTGACTGTTGAATTTTCTCGTTACTTTCGAAAACACTTTGTCCTCTCTTGTAAGATATGCGATGGAAGAAAACACTCAACGCATACAGTTTGAAAGACATGACAACTGGATAATTAACTCATTGTTGTGCATGTAGGACGAAAGAAGAGTTTTACATTGTTATGTAACTGTCTCTTTCTATTGGAACCACACATTGATTGTCACCGTGTGCTGCTTTGTATGACATATTTCCAGAGAAAAATGTGATGTTGTATAATCCAACTGGCTTCATCTATTTCCCGTATGTCTCACCAATGCCAGTATGTCACAGTTCTGCAGCGTACACACTAAAGAAATGCCCTAAAAATAGTTATGAATGTAAGGTAAGAGGTAAAAGTCAGGATCCTCAGCTATTATATCCCCATAACTACAGCTCATGATTATTTTACATACTGTGTTTTATGACAAAATATAAAAATGAACTCAGGCTACCACTTTCTTGAGTAAAAATATAGGTTTCTGCAGTACTTCCCCTTTGACATTTTAATTCCGGCTTCTATTAAAGTATGAAAAAGTTGTTTCATACATTTGTCCATAGTGTATGTTTAACAATGTATTATGTAGTTTTACAGCACACTTAAAGGGGATATATTATGGTTTTATTTATCTTTATTTATCTTGGTCACATCTAGAACAGCATTGCATATTTCTCAAACTTTAAAAACATTATGTGACAAAACAAACAAACAAACAAAAAGTTTCCAATTAGCCTATTACTTTACTACTGTTATTAAAAAAATAGGTGATAGACCAGCAGAGTACAGCTATGTTACAGTCTTTTGAACAGAACCAGAAAAAAAAAGCTTTTCTTTAAACTGTTTGCATGATGCCATTTCACTACAAAATAAAAAATAAACTGTGAGGAATCAGTGGAAACAGAGATGTACACCGTTTTTTGGATAACCAAGAACTGAAGAACATTTTGACATTTTAACAAACAAACAAAAAAATAAAAATAAAATTTATTTGGCATAATATAGCCCCTTTAACCCTTATGTCTTGTTACGGGAAATTTGTGAAGTTGAGAGTGCATTTATTGAGATAACTTTGGCTGTGATTGTCTATGAAAATTGGTAAGTATGGGTGTTTTGTAAGGAATTTAATAATTTATGACTTTCATCCAAATCCAATGTATTTTGAACGCGTGAGGTGTTTTTGTTATGTTCGTGTTGTTAGTGGAAATTTGTGTTTTGCGTTATTTTGACCCCCCTTCTTTAAATTAAAGTAAAAATGATTTTGCCTGCAAGTTCTCATTTCTCTGCAGCAAACCTCGTGAAATTTGGTAAAAATTAGGTAAATCAAAAAAATTGCCCCAGTCAATGGTTGTCTATCAGTGTATGTCTTCATGTCAGCCCTGTGACTAACTGGCCACTGTTCAGGATGTACTCCGCCTAAGGCCCATAGTTATCCCATAGTGACCCCTAACAGGAAAAAGTAAGGAGATGACTGAGTTAAAGAACGAATGTTAAAAAAAAGTAGACAGCTACTGATTTGGTGTAAAACTGTAATCTGCAACTTTACCACCAGATGCCGCCAACTTCAGACACCCCTATTTTTGTATCAGCCAATATACCCTTCTCAGCATGCCACCAGTTTTCAGTTTTATTTGACTGACTGTACTGTAGAAGAGGTCCCACTATCAAACAATAGTGCTTTGATAGCTGGCAAAAAGAACGTGTTATAGAAAAAAAAAAAAAAAAAGAAAAAAAAAAAAGATTTGAGCAGATAATGACCCATTTTAAAATAATTTGATGGCGGTGCAGTGGAAATGGATTTTCTACTCTCTACAGTGCACTGCAGGCCACACTCAGGCCATAACACACTTACCAACGGACAGTTTGTGAGTGCTGTACTGTGGCTGTATATAGCTTTAGCCAAAGGTTATGTCACGACTGATGTGCGCACATGTTCCCTTCACGTGCGCCTACGCTGTGGGGACAGTGTGTTAAGGCGAGTGACATCTGGTGTTTGGACTCCATACACTTGTTTACCACACTTCCACCAGTGAATAACAATGTGTTTTTCTTCCCATGTGACGTTAGAGAAGTGTGCCAGAACCCAAGGCTACGTGTATCGCTTTCGACTGGAATTACCTTTGCCCCACACAGCTGTTTACTCTGGTGTGGACTCAATATAGTGCAGTTTTGAAGTAAAGCCATGGAGGACAGCTTTGGGAATAAACACACTTTGAGGGTCTCTATGACTGTAAAGGCTAATAAGCTGAAATAGTTAAAAGCAATATTGTGGGATTTTTGAAGTATGGTATGATAGGATACTGGTTTATTGAAGGAAGTTTATTAGCTGAATGTACTGTGTGCCTTTATTGTCTTTGACTTGAGATGGAAAACTCAATTTGGGATTAGCATTACCTTGGGACCTTCAGTAATTTGCCAGATTGGTTGTCTGTGATTTTTATCCGATGCAAATCTGCCATGTCTGTAAAAATGTCAGTAAAAATTCCCCTGAAAATTACCTACCATATTTCGGCCAACACAGGGGTCCTCTGATAATAATAGTCCTGTGCGAATCCCCATGTCTGTGATTCAGGCTGTTTTTGTCAGCAGATTGTTTCCTGAAGATCGTTAAAGCAATCCAAACTGACTTTTAACGGTCCATTTTACGTCTTTATCTCAACTATAATAATAATAAGATGTCGCTTTTGGTCCTACTCCGAAACAATTACTTTTTTCCCTCTATAATTAAAAAGTAAAAAAGAGAAAACAAACTACTACTCTGGGTGTTGGGACACATGTTTGTGTAGGTAAATTGCCCATATTTAATGAATGTGTGAATGAATGCAGAAGATAGAGTTAAATGGAGGCAGATGATTCTCAAAAAAGCTGAAAAGAAAACAAGCGA
Source organism: Bostrychus sinensis (assembly GCA_020698575.1). NCBI lineage: Eukaryota > Metazoa > Chordata > Actinopteri > Gobiiformes > Eleotridae > Bostrychus > Bostrychus sinensis. Next base: position 26,818,924 of record CM036251.1, on the reverse strand, counting down.
TAAAATGGCTTTGGACCTGTGTTTTGTTCGGGGTGCACCCCACCTCAGGGCCATAGTTGCTAGGATATAAGGTCCAGACATAACCCAGAAATGAATGACCCATTATTTAACAGTTCAATGTGCAAATTTGATCTCTTTTCTTGCATTATTATATATAGGGTAGCCCCAAAGTCATAAGGTATTAAATTAGATCTGGTCAAAGTTGAAGCCTTAAAAGTATTAAATCTTATGGGAAGGTCTTGAATTCTGTTCATCTTCATATTAAATTTACAAAAGGTATTTTGTTGGTGTATCTGTGAATATGTGCTTTATACTTTAAACTTCATGTTTAGTCCAAACTAGATGCCTTGTCCTTGTCAAAAAATACTGAATATTTAAAAAAATACTTCATCACTAATAATAATGTTTTAAGTCGCCCACTCTGTAATGTGTCTTTTCTATGTAGGTCTCAAACAAAGTCAAAACCTGGAACTACCCTGACATAACAAATTACTAATGCTCCATGTGGTCACAAAATAGTTAGCACTCATGCCACACAGTGAGGATGTTGTGAAATTCCCTTCTGGGTTCCACTTCCTTAATACTCTGGGGTCTCAGTGGGCTCTCACACTTCCTCTTACCGTCCACACAAGACATGCATGTGTAGGTGAATTGGTGACTCTAAATTGCTCGCAGCCAATGAAGCTCACATACTTTAAAATTCTGGCAAAAACACTTGATACTACATATAAGTTTAAAGCTAGATGGGGTTTCTGACTCTCTTCAATAGGAAGAAGGCATTGCCCAGCAACTACTGTGTGGGCAGAGTTAAGGCTTGTTATTCTCTTTGTACTGTCCTCATTCGTATTACACTTTTCACACGAGGTCTTTGATTGCCCAATAATTATCATAAAAGTCCTTTTTGTTCCAGGGGTTAGCTTCTGCAACTGCATCCTTAACCCTCATCCTACCAACCTGTTTGACATACTTAGATTACTGCGTGGGGTCTAACAAAACAACACAAACCAAGAGATTTTGTCTCTTTAGTCATCATTAGAGATGTGTTAACTTTCATTTCAAGTAGAAAGATTTAGTTTGTAAATTATTATTTTGAAAAATTTGCATATAATTTGCATGTTTAGACTCCCGAAATTATAGTTTCTTTTATACAAATTTCATGCTTTATGTCAGGAACAATCTACAATAACACAGACAAAGCTCCTTCATTACTCTTCATTGTGAAGTGGTTTAGTTTAAAATAATTTCCAAGAAACTTAATTTTAGACAAATTTTTATAGTTGAAAGTGGGCAAGTCCATATTCACTCTAATATAGAATTATCCCAACAAATACACCAAAAATCACATAAAGTTGAACTTTTTGAAATAGAAATTTGAGGTCCATTACAGTTTAAATAAAACTTTTTTTTTTTGAGTATGATTTTTTTTTTTTTTTTATCAGTAATGAGGCTGAATCAGGATAAAATGTATTCTCAGAAGTGAGGGTTAGATTCCACTGTTATTGTCCTGGTGCTGAAACTCTGGACTTTCTCTCTGATCTGAAATGCTGCAGACAGTTTGTCTGAACAGGCTGCATGTGTTTTGTTGCTTGTGGATCCTGTAGGGGGCACACTAATAGTATGGTTCTTGAGTCTAGGACTGTGTGGACCGTGTAGGACCAGAGCAGGACCTGGGGGACTTCAGACATGTTTCTGGCTCAGTTCAGATTCTGTCAGGACTTTGTTTTTAGTGATTCCAATAAATATTTTTACTTTAAAGAACAGTTTTCTGCCTCAGTCAGAGCCCAGAGTGAGGACTGTATTATGACCACAGGATCCTCTCTGCTGTGTGTGGACAGTGTACTCCTGAGGGCCTCAGTAAACCTGGACAAACTTAAAAATGATAGTGAGCCCCTACTCAGTGTGGTACATCTAATATTGATATCTTGTAAAAGAAAAAAACAATTAAAGTGATAAAAATATTAAAAATACACAGGCAAAAAAGGAATTTTTGACTGGGGTCATTAGTGACCCTGATATGCTTCTGTTTATAAAATTCTCAATTTATCTCAGGAAGCCAAAACAACTATGAAGTCACAGACAACAAGTCGCCCGACAAAGTCATGAAAAATCAGAGCAATAAAATAAAGCATCTCTGAGATATGACAAAAAATATACGCCCAGGGTCACATTTTGTCCCACTTGGTTGGATGAGGGTTCAGAGATATGCTGGCACCAAGCCAAGACTGTAAAATAATGAATATATAGACAGTGGTGCAAGGTAACTAGATACTTGTACTCAAGTTATTTACTTAGAATTTAGTTTGTTAAGAATGTACTTTCTGAGTGCATTTTCTAAGACCTACTTTTACTTTTGGATAAAATCCATTCAAGTACATTCTAAGTAAGTATTTTTAAACTTGTGTTATCAGTTGTAGTGGTAATAGTAGTTGCAGTAAATAATAATCATACAAGATGTAGTAATAATGGGAGTAACAGTAGTAGCAACAGTAGTGGTAGTAATAACAGTAGTAGAGGTAATAAACTAATTGTAGTACCAGTAATAGTAGAAATAATAATAGTAGTTTTGAGCCTGCAAACGCAAAAAAGGAGAAATATTTACTTGTACATTTACTTGTACACACAATACATCTTTGACTTTTATGGATCAATAGAAGTGAAATAAAGGGGAATGTACACAAAGGCAAATGTATGTGCACATGCTGTAGATTTACTGTATTACTCATTTCATTGATTCATTTGAATAGTTTTGCATGCTTAACCCACAATTAGGCCGAACACCCGGCTCAGACAGATGGGCCACCAATCAGTGTCTTGATAAATGTCAGGCAGCAGTAATAAAGGGCATTAGCTGCTGCTGTTAGCCAGACTTCTAAATATTTGGAGATATTTTCTCAGTGTATTGAACAGGCTCGCTCAGTTTACTGGAAGAAGCACATAATGTTTGATGAGCACACAAGAAGCCCTGACATAGACGATGAGTGAGCGGCTTTTACAAAAGGTAAGATGTAATTTTATTATGATGAAAGAATATACAAGTCTGGTTTGTATTACACACTCAGTCAAATATAGACAAAACAAAGCAAAGGTTTCATCTAGTTCTACAAGAATAAAAAAAAAAAGAAAAACATTACAAGCTAATATGACTTAAGCATTTAGTGCAATGGAATCAAGGCATGACAGGGTTTGTGCAGGTCCCAAGCCCAGATAAATGCATCAGGAGTAAAACTTATGCCAAACTACTATGTAAATTGCGGCAAGCTAGGAGGCAGGTGATTGATTGTGGCACACATAGTACACTTTTTTTTTTTTTTGAAGTGTAGTCACATTTTGGTTTACTCTACATTTAATAATAATAATGCAGTATGTTTTACAAATTGCATTATTCACAGGGCACGGTATTTTATGCTTATTGTTTTCAGATTGGCTGTATTTGTATCCATTTACACTGAGAGGTAGTTCCTATTGTGGGTGCTATGGGTACTCCAGTTTTCTTTCTTCACCTAAAATAATACAATTCTTGACTCGAAATTGTCTGTTTATTTTGCTCAGTAATGCCCAAGCAGTACTTTTCTTCCTTTTACTTTCACTTTAGGTCACTGTGAGTTAAAATGGAGACTGCAGATCAATGAGTAAGTCTTTGAGGCTCTTAAACTTGAAGTTGACACATTGGAAATTCTGTTTTTTTTCCTGATCCATGAGCGCCGAAGCATCCCATGCTAACAAGTCCGACACTGTCCGCGCAGCCTGATACATCCTCGAATCACTGACATTAAGCTCACATTGGAGGAACATAATGTAATTTACCTGCCTCATCAGCTAATGCAGCGCAAATCCATTTTCGCCCAAACGAGAAGGCCCCACATACATTACCTTGATGACCGAGCCGAGTCAAGGGGGAGCCACTAATGAGGCCAAATGTAATTACTGTCCACCTCCAAATTCGAAAACAAAATAAAAGCCCGGACTAGACTAGAGCGTCCCTGGTCACAACTCACTGCCACAATGGGCTTTCCTGTCACTGTTCTGTGTTCACGCTCCCCATTAGGATTCACATTAAGCTGATAGCATACCCCCCGAACTGGGAATTAGACACTTTGAAACTATTGATATTCTAGGAGAGTGTCTCCATAAAGTTTCCGCATAGTTAGACGGAGTGCTTAGTCATAGGAGGTCGGGAAAGTGAATAACACGAATGTTTCCTGCCACTGTCTTCAACCCCTGTCACGGCGCTGCAAAACAACACATTTTTGCTTTCTGAAGATTGTTCTAAAGTGCACCCAAAACAGAAAAAAACAAGAAAAAGACACCGGCGCAGCTTCTATATCCTGCTCTCCATCTTGCCTTTTTACATTCCCCTCATACAAGGTGACTTCCACACTTCTCTCTCGGATTACTATGTGCCACGGAGGTTAGAGCAGTGAGCAGCTAAGACAAGTGTGCCTTTCTCAGCTCTCATTAGAGGCTTTAAAACCTTTCGGTCAGATGACTATAGCCTAAAGCGATCCTGTTGTCAAGTCTCCACTCATGGGGCTTCATATAGAAAATGGGGGAAAGGTAAAAACGTAGATATAAAGGTGGCTAAGTGATAGAATTGGAACATCCCCGACAAGAATTGGAATTCATCAAGTACACTCAAGAAGCGGTTGACAATTTTGCCTTCTAGACTTCCAACTGATGCATCACTGTTGAACAAGATGACTATGAGCAGATTGGGTTTTGGACACTCTGAACATAGCTTTAACTTAAAAATTACACCCAAAAATTGTCATAGACCCATACCACAAATGAATATTCAATGATTAATATCCAGTATTTACTTGTTAATATACCTAACAACCAAGGACAGTGTATCTAATCTGTCTTTTCTGTGCTCAGAATCAAAGTAGAGCCCCTTAGAGAGATCATGAGTGGGCCGGCCTAAGGATCAAACCCACAACCTGCTTGCTAAGTCAGGAGCGCTAACAAATCTGCCACCTTTTAATACTTTTTATAAATTACAGTGGTAGATGATGACATAGAAAAAAGTAAATGAATAAGTTTCTCGCAATCAACCCTGACATAAGTAACTAAGTTGTCTTTGGCAATGTTCCATGCTTTTGTGTGCTCATTGTGATGCTCCCAAGCCTGGATAAATGAAGCAAAAGCGCCTTAGGAAGGGCATAAACCACTGACAAATTAGACTGTTTTTTATCAGATCTAAGTGTTAGTAAAAAAGCAAATTTTCAACAGTTTTACCTTCTAGCCTTTTATTTCCACTTCACGACGAGCATTACTTACTTACCCCTGATAATTAATGTTTGTTATCCCCTATTTAATACAACGGGGAGGAGAACTCGAGTGAATGATGATATGGCTGTTTGAATAATTAACTGCAAATAAACAACAAAAACACATTAAATATACTTATCATATACAACAGCTGTGGAGGCACCCAACAATCTTCACACTTTTTGACGGTTAAAAGGGGAGAAGAAAACTGTCCGTGGCGTTAAGCAGCTTATAAATATTTGTAATTAAAATGGGACAGGGGAGAGAGTGGGAGAGTGGCGTCTTTATCAGCGGTGACAGTGCTTCTGCAGGTGTCTTTGATGCCCGGGAAGGCGTTTTTGATCTGACAGAGCAGGAGACTCCAATCTGCTTGTCCCCACGCGGCAACGCACTCACTGCTACCCCCCTACCCCTGCGTACGCGCATACGGCAGCCTCAAGAGTCATTATCTGTATTTGTTTTCATGTTCAGTTTTGACACCGCTATTTTTTTTCAACATGTAAAAGCATGTGCAATCATTCATTGATAGTCTTGTGGTATGTGCCAGCTCCAATAATACTGCAATACTGAATACAAAGTTGGATTAAAGTGCCAGACTCCAAAATACTTTTTTTTTTTTTACCGACACTGGTTGATCGTCCTGTCATAACCAGCCATATACAGTGATTGGAGTAAAAGTTTATTAATACGGTTATGTGTTTTGGCATGGATTTTGGCCAATCAAAGAGCATGTACAGTAGTCATGGTTACGTAGCCTGTATGTTTGAGTGACAGTGGCGGAGGTAATAACTGGGGACTGTGAACCAAGTTGTGCAGCGCAGCGTTTGCAGGATTTTTTTGTGAGACATAAAAAAAAGGGTATTTCAGGAATTCTCCTCTCTGTGATGTATAAAAACTACATTTTGCTGCAGAAATAAAAGAAATCTATTAATGTCCACATAATGGCCAAATTACCAAAATTGGAAGTTAATATGGTGACCTCTCATGAGCCAACTTCCTCACCTGTTATTTAAAAGGTGCACAAAAAATTCATTGTGTTAATACAGAATTTAAAGTCTACTACTTAACATTTTAATCCTGCACCATCACAATAAAAACACACAATGTAGCACTAAAGAAGCATCTATGCTCAAAACAAAGCATGTACTAATTGTAATAAATGTAAGCTCATATCTGAGAACATTTATCTTGAGCTGCATTCTGTCATCCATTGAAGTCCTGTGTTTTTTGTATAATTCTCTCTTTCCATTGCTCTTACATTTCTGTCTGTACCAGTTAATTCTTTAACAATGTGTATTTGCGGATAACCCTTCTTACTTTTTTGTGTCTTCTTCTGTTATACAAACTCGTACAATGGAAGCTTATTCAGACTTGAATAGTCTAGTCAATATGGTTACAGTGTATAGAGTATTTAACTGTCTTTTGCTGAGTTAGCTTCTCTGGCTGCTACCTTTCTGAGGCAAGTTGTTTTGTTGCAAGATCTCTATAGAATACAACTTTCTTTAAGGCAGATGAAGCTATCTATCTTCAACCTTGCACTTGTGTGACATATGGACCAGTCCGTGCTGAGTTACAGACTTGATTTTTATAAGAGTGATGAGATACTGTAGCAAGGTGGTCTGATATACTGAAAGCAGAATTTTGCTGAATCATGTTACTTCTGGCATCCTGTAGATTTGGCAGCATCAGATAATAAAAAGATCAAAGATGTCTGAAAAAGGTGATGAAAAAATGGCTTGCTGATGGGAAGGAGGTTGGAGCGTCTGGGGAGACGTGTAGGACGATGCACTGACCTACATCAACTATTGTTTACGACATGCAGTTTGGGGAGAATACAGGGCGACCCGTGGACTTCTGGGATCAATACAGAACTCAGTGGTACAGGATATGCGTACTGTTGCTAGATCTGTCATTATTATTACCTCTGTTATATCTAAGTTTACTCTTTCAACTTTTTTTGCAAATAAATGCTGCAGCTTAAATGATAATTATGTAAAATAGTATAAGCTTTGGAACACAATGGAAGAAAATTAACAAAATAAACACTTGCCATCAGCCTTGCTTAGAAAATCAGAGTTTTAGAAATCGCTATAGGGATACATTACGTCATGTTTCTACAGGTGGATAAGCGTGGAGGAGGCAGTGACTCAGTACCCCCATGAACACGTAGCAATGTGCACATGCTTTATATATATATGCATATGCATGTATATATGTCACGGTAGCCAGGAAAGCGGATATATTTTGGAGATTATTTCCATGACGTTTGTGCTTCTACCCTGGGTAAGCATGCTATGTATATAAATACTGTCTTTTTTCTCACGTTTAATGATGTCCGTTCTCGTTTGTGACCCTGTGTCTATACAGTTAAGACATAATGTTTACATATGTATGTGAGGGAGAGGCTACACCAACCCTAACCCTTATTTTGAAATTTACCGGATCCTCTTCATTTGTCCTGGGTCTGACTTCCTGTCTGCCTTGATCACGCATTGACTTGTGTCTATTTCTTGCAGAGGTCGTATGGGCCACATAATGGATACGCAACGGATTCAGTGTGAATTGGGCATTAGGAATTGTATAAGTGTAATAGTACAAAGGAAACTTAAAATGACCAAAAGACTTATTACACTACAACAAATAAACTAACTCCTAGCCTGCAACATTTTCCACTAAATTGGCATATTTAGGCCAGATGCCTTTCCTGTTTTTTCTAAGACCTTTTTAAGACTTTTTAATACCACCTCAGAATAAAATTTAATGCCAAGAAAAGAACAATAATCTGTAAATGTTACACTAATAAAATATCAGTATTACTCGTTGCAAATCCATGGTTTTATTTTAAAAGTCTCATACAGGTAAAATATCTTCAGTTCTGCATTCAAAATTTCAAAATGCAATCATAAATTTCAGCAGTAACTACATTTACTGTGTTGTGGGGATGTTTTTTGCAACAAATGTACCTATGCCTGTAACATTACACAGTCCAAAATAAACAGTAGACTTAACTTTCAAAAACTTACCAAATAAAGGCACATTCAAGTGGGCAACTTTAAGATATTTGTAAAACAACTATTGATAGAATTTTTTGCCAAATTCACACCCAACTCACAAAAAGACCAACATTTTTCTTGTAAAAATATATGCCAAAAATATATTTTTGGCAAGTACAATAGTGAAAAACTTGACTTAGATATCCCAATTTGATAATTTAGAACCTAGATGTATAGAATGCAATACTTGCCCATACGGTTTTTTTACTTTTAAGACCTCTGGACTACCCTCTCCATTTATCCGTGCTTGAAACTGGCACAAAGATAACACTTCTTGTGACCCTGTATGGCTGGATTGGTTTATCTAAATGCTGCTAATTGCATGAAATCAATTGCTGAGCATTAGGCACACATTTGAAGTACTATAATATGGATTCCAAATAAATACACACAATTTCAGCAATTTATTCTACTTGCAAAATATGGACAAACCACTTCAAAGCAATCAAAAGCAGAGTGGGCAGAATTTTGCCTACTTTCCAGCTCCATAAAGCCAAGTCACTGCAGTTTCAAGTGGGCAGGAGACAGGTCAGAGAACAGAGGCAGATAAAGCAAGAGAGAAACCGACAGAGGGTGCTTCACGGACTCGCTGAAGGTTTCTAACAAGGCAAGCAAAAGACACGGGTCAAAGGTCGCAGTGAGGTTGTAATGAAAGGTCTGACAGAAGATAAGAAGGCCAGAAGAATACAACACGGTCGCACTAAACAATGTGGCCACAGCAGAGCGGTGGTGGAAGGCCAGGCCTGACTGATGGGAGGAGAGGGGAACAGGTGGAGCTGATTACCTCTGGGAGAAGTGCAAAGAGGGGAGAGAGTAGACGGAGCTGCCAGCTTTATCACAGGAGGAGTTACTGCGGACTGGGACACTAAACAGTCAAGTGGAATATAGTACTGCACATGAAGTCTTCTACAAATGGTATAATGTGCAGTATTTTATTGGTAAAAGAGATACGGCAATGAAAGCTGTTGTATTTTTCACTAAACAAAAAGTAAGGATAAAGATGGTGAATTATTTATGTAGATTTTGAATATACTGAAGCTTAATTTCCATGGGAACAGCACAACACAGGCTTCATCAGTATGGGTCAGTTTCCATTGTCAGAACATGTAAGCAATCTATATACAGTGATATGACAAACAAAACAATGGTAGCAAGAACACCAGATGCTTTTCTTTTTCTGAATCTGTTTACCAGCTGTTTTCAGTCTTTCTCTGGTAATCACTACATGCAGAGCGGACTCTGACTATGCTCAAAGTCCATCTGCAGTCTGACTTTTGCCCTAGAACTGATCAAACCACTTCTGTCACAGACTACATGCAGACCAGAGAGGTGAACAACTGAATCCACGGTACTGTGATGCATTCGAGTGGCCTCTGGGTTTACCTGTAGCTTAACAAAATGTTTGTAGCGCTAAATGCTAATAAATGTAGCAAATGTGACTGATAATCATAGTTTTGCAAATGAATATAAACTGTAACACTAGCTCTATACATCAGAAAATCTGAAAAATCTGTGTCTTTTAAAATAATTTAAGACACATCTAGATCAGCATTTTACATTTTGTTGGTCAGAAAACACAATAATTATAGAAAAAAAAAACTTATTTGAAGAAACTCATCATTTGAGTTTGTGAGAAAAGCTCAGATTAGTTCCCTGTCACTTTAAGAGCCCTTCCTCCCCGCTGTCCTGCTGCTGTCGCACCCCTTCAGTGCTACTCACTCAATGTAAGAGAAAAATGCATGAAAAAACAAAACAAAACAAACAAACAAACAAACAAAAAAAACAAAAACAACTCCAGGCATGTTTCTGATGAGAGAACATTTAAAAATCTCAGAAACCTCAGGAACCCAGAAGAAAAAAAGTTACAATATTTTGATTTCTTTGACATAATTTAAGTATAAGGGTTGCAAGAAACATGTTACTGCAACTTTTTTTTTTTTTTTTTTTTTTTTACAAATATGTTATGTATTTATATTTTATCAAATGTCTTTAGAGGACACCAGGTCTTAATAGATATAACAATGTAGGTATAGAAACAGTATGTAATAATATATAATTATACAAAAAGTTGTCTGAATCAATCAATATTAATTCATAAACAGGTTTTAGGGAATAGATGAGATTTAGCTTGGGTTCAGATTTAGGATAAGTCTCCATAAAATGAATGTAAGTCTATGTAAAGTAATGTAACCCCCACAAAATACATGTGTATTAACATGTGTGAGGGCTGTGTGAGTGTGGGGTCTGTAGTGGTCCCCAGACAGGGACAGCTCAGATAAAAACATGTACTGACCATAACACACAAGTTCTTTATCCTTAATGGACGTACAGTGCTTTTACACTGACTCTGCACTGTTGCGTCCCAAGCTGACACATCCTCCTCTGAGCTTTCACTGTCCTTTTCTAATACAGACCCTCCACCTCATCTTCTGACAGCTCTTAGTCTGACTCCTCTTCCACAATTTGATACAAAATCCTCTCAGCCCCAATCTGCCATTTATTTCCTATGGAGATTTAAGACATACAAAAGACTCATTAAGTCCTGATGTCCTTTATACAGAACATGGAAAGAAAAAAGGTATTTTGAAGGGGCTAAATTACAGTACATTTGTAAAAAAAAAAAAGTGTGTAAAATATTATTAATTAAATGTGTCTCACAAAGCTCCATAAACAAATAAGTTACGACAAGCTTTCACTTTTAAACTGGCCAAAAACAGTAAATGTGTTTGCTTAACTGTAATCTAAAAGTGATTACTGTATCAAATTGTCCCATACCAGATTATTTGGACACTTTCAGGCTTTATGTAATGTCATTAAAGTTGCTGTTGGTGGCTGTAATCCAAGAATATTAGGTGTTTATTTTCCACATAAATCAGTTTTATTAATTTGAACCATAAAAATGCAATTAGACATGGCAGCACAATTAGAGACATTTTTCTTTTCCTGCCACTTTCCAATCACATACAAGACGCAGAAGGTCAGAGAAGGTTGTTTGTACAGTAAAATCCAAACACCTGGACTAAATAACTACAGCATAACAAAATCATGAACCTTAGTACAGAGTTGCAGGTGTAAAAAGTTTCAAGCCTTTATGTCTACGCAAAACTAAAAAGAGCTTAAGAAGAATTTGTTGTAAACACACACTTTGGGCTCAGCAATGGAAACATTTATCTGAGTGTAAAGATCAGCTGCAAAGTGACAGTTCTCCTAAAAGTGAAAAGACAGTGCAGATGAAAGGTGGAGGCAAAACGAAAGCGTAAATATGTCTGCCCCAGAGGTTAGTCACTGCTTTATTCCAGCTTTTCACCTGCTACACCTATTTTTTTTTCAGTCAGCGCAACCGGCCCGAGCCAGGTCAACCGTTCCCGTGTCTGGACATAATAGCAGTGAGCAGCTCTTTTGCTTGGCTGGATATTTTCCTCTTTGTAGTGCAGAATAAGCCCGTTTTTGTCAGGATTATGAAGTGCGAGAGGCAGGAGCCGTAAACATAGTACAAGATGAATATCCATCTCATCCAGCAGAGAAATGTAGTGCATTTGAACATATGTTCGTCAGTGATAAGTGATCAGGAAAGCTGAGTGTGGAGAAGATGACTGGATACATGTATTATTGCCAGAACAATACTTTACGCCTGTGGGCACGCTCCACTGTCGTCAACAGGAAAGCCTTGCTGCTTGTCAGGCGTGATTAATGTAAAGTCCCTCAAAGAGTGGAGAAGTGCATCAAGAGAAAGTTTCAAGAGAAAAGGTTACTGAAAATACAATTGCCACAAATGAGGACATGGCTGTTTTTTTCTTTCTTTTTTTTTTTACCCATCTGTCTCAGGAGCTTTTCCAGATGCTTTGTCTCCCCAGGAATTATGAGACCTCTCCCTCATGAGGAAATTGCTTTTAGAGAAACCTCACACTGCTCTTCACTCTCCCAAGCCACTTCCCCACTGTGCGAAGGATAGGTAAATGCATGAATACGTTCTCTCCGTAACATAACCCAACAACTATGGGCTGGAGGCGGGGCACTCACTGAAGAATGGCCAGTCAGCTGCAGGGCTAACACATAGAGACTCAGCACAGACAGAAAACAATTCATTCTCACATTCCTTCACTACGGATAATGTAATACAGTACATAATGGGCGATGGAAATGCATCAAGTGAAAGTTTGAAGGGAAGATTACTGAAAACACAGTTACTGTGAATATTGACCTGATTTTCATACTTTAAAGTCATCTTTCTCTTAAGGCTGTGTATTATTATATAACACAATACTGTAACAAAGATATATTGTGATTTTTTTAATGTGTACTTTCATTTTATAATAGTGCGGGACAATGATAAAAAAATCAATCATGTTTAATAATGTTTTTCTGTCATTAATCACAATTATCTGCATTGTTGCATGCAAAATTCAGTGATTTCTGGTTCTCTTGGCTCCGAAATGGCTGTTTGTTTTACCACTTACAGCTTTTAGAAACCAGTTGTTGTGGTGTTTTGACTTGATTTGTCAGTGTGTATCTAGCACCAAATTATTTAAAACAAGTCCATGTGGTAAAGTCTGACGTGTCTTTCCTTTGTCTGCTCACTTCTCATTCTTATGACCATTAAAAAAGTTATGGGAAGTACATATGTTTTCTGTTCTGTTTTTAATTATTGATACTATCGCAATAATAACACATTAACTAGCCCTATTTTATAATCACAACTGTGTGTAACAAACAAGTTTCACAGTCTTCACGTTGTGAGTTGAGTGAACAGAGAATGCAAGACTTACTCTTGCAAAATGTAGTTGTTAATTTGGTGTGCTGTGCTGCCAACTAGTGGTCGGAAGTTTAAATGCAATGCAAAAGTAAAATGCTCACCGGAACCTTCGCATAGAAATATTTCATAAAAAATCAATACAGCCATTTTTTTTTCTGATACAGTATAGCCCAATACTTCAGAATTGATATTTTTTTTACAATCCTCTCTTTCCAGATGCTTTGTCTCCCAAGAATGATGAGAGCTATTTGCTTTTCAAGAAACCTCACCCTGCTCTTCACTCTCCTTAGCCGCTTCCTCTAACTGTGCGTATCACAGTAACGCTGACACAAGTGAATATGTTGCCACTCTCTCTCTGGACCTAACGCGGAGTGATGGCCCGTCCTGTCACACTCTCCCTCTCCTCCTATTTGTTTGTGTCATCTCTTCGGACTCGTTTATGTCGTGCCGCTCTGGAGATGGAAGTGTAAACGGCACCTGCTTCATTTGTCACCGACGCTGATAAGGCTGTTATTAATACTGCTACAGCTTGCTTTGTTCGTTTCCCTCTCGTGACAGATATGTTGTCAGGCTTTTCCCGTTGCCAGAAGAATGGGTGATTCTGCAAAAATAAAGGATATAGAAGATTAAGATCAGAAGCTATTATGATGGGGAACATTAGCCACATGTATTACCTATGACTGTTCCTTCCTAGGACCACTGTTGATAAATACTGACCACTGCAAACCAGAGCTGCAGTATTAGATCTGCTCTCACCCAGTGGTCTAGACCAGTGTTTCCCAACCAGAGGTATGGGGAACCCTAGGGGTACGCGAGCACATTGCAGGTGGTACGTAGAGTTATATGATTTATAATACCTTTTATGTAGTTGGCTAAAATAAACCTAAATGACTAACCCAGGACTATAGCAAGGGATGAAGCACTAAAGAAGAACTGGGACTAAACCAGTACAACACCAGGTCTAAACCAGGTCTAAAAACTCAACCAGGAAAAAACAGAACTAAACCAGAACTTATCCAGAACTTAACCTGGAACAAAACAAAGCTAAACCAGGAAAAAAACAGAGCTAAACCAAAAATAAATGAGGAGGACTAAACCAGGTTTTTTGGGACAAGTGGTTACATAGGCTGTCAACTGAACAGTAGGCAAAATACATTCATTCTCTTATACTGGAAACAATAGTAAGTGCTTATGATGTAGTAAGGGCTGCTGTAGACCCCCTCAAGGCTGATGTGGGAAATAGTTGCCAAATGGTTGAAGTTTATGGAGCTATAGTTGTCTCAATACAATTAATTAAACAGAGCATAGCCCCTGCTGCCGAACACTGACCCCAGTTGACATCATGGGAACAGGATTTCTTTTGTGAATAAATGTAGCTGTCTCAAAATGTGGGACGAATGTCTCAAAAAGATCAAAATGCCCAGAAGTGATGAAAGCATGAATGGAGCAATCCACAAATGCAGACTGGACTATTCACATGCAAAACTGCAGATTTATAAATGACAAACATGATTTATTTGTGAAATAATATATTTGCAAAACAGAATTTATTTGCAAAAATTGCTGCATGCAAGTCACAAAATGTACTTTGAATAAATCATTAAAAGTGCATCATCATTTTATTTTTGCATTGATTAATTTTATTGAGACAATTTACACAATATTAATATTGGAAGGACCACTCCAGTAGTACACAATGGAGCAATTTAGGATGTAAACTAAAGTTTGCCTTCTGATACTTTAGTGTGTGATAAATATTGACCAAGAGTGACAAAGCAGTTAAAAGAATTATTTCAAGGCTAGTTTGTTTACTTTTTTATTCCGCTGTGACTAATTATATTTCACCGTTCTTGAATCTAAACATAGCGGACCCATCGCTCAACAGTTGCTTCATGACATAGGATCCCAAACTCTATTTTGAATGGATGCTGCAGCCCCTATGCATAAAGTTGAACAGATTAGATCGAGGCAGACAGGGAGTCAGACACGGAAGAGGATCTGAGTTCAAGATGAAACTGCATCATTATGTAGTACCGTATTTTCCGCACTATAGGGCACACTTAAAAGCCTTTAATCTTCTCAAAAAATGACAGTGCACCTTATAATCCAGAGCGCCTTATATATGAATTTATTTACAGCTACCGTAGTCAGGAGCATCGCGGAGTAATACATACTGTGCTTCACCATAAGATTGCCGTAATCACCCAACTGTTTAACTCGGACACTGAAGATGAAGAATTTGAGGGATTTGTGACGAGGAATGAACTGAAAAAGTGAGTGTATTGTGTTGTATTTTGTTATAACGTTAACTGAACAGTTATGAGTTATTGTGAATACGCTATTGTTTGATTCAGCGGTCTCAGATTGTGTTTTTTATTCACGCTTTACAACTGAACAAGTTTGGGAGTTACGGTGAACGCGTTGAATAAAGTTTGACTGACCTGACTTATCTGACTGTTTTGTTTTGCCTTTTAGTCTGGAGCGCTTTATATGCGAAAAAAGTTTGAAAATAGACCATTCAATGACAGTGCACCTTATAATCCGGAGCGCCCTATAGTGTGGAAAATACGGTATTAGGTATTACATCTTAATCAGGTATGAATGAAGAGATAATTTGTGTTGATTACTTCACCTGGCAGTGGTCATAATGTTATGCTCAATCACTGTAAGTCTCCACATTGACCTTTCAGCAGATATAGTGTCTATCATTAACCCCCATCTCTCGCTTTCTCTCCTGTGATCTTTTCTTTCTGTTTCCTGCTCCATTTTCCCCCACCTTTTTTATTGAAGCGTAAATTTTGTTGTGCGGCAGGGCTTTATGTGAACAACTCAGGGGTATGACCTGCAGGGGAATGATTGAAAGACACTTGTCTGAAAGAGACATAAAATCAAATGAAGACTTGAGCTGAAGACGAGTTTGGGAAGTCAGCTGGAAGATTGAGAAAGCTGAGCAGCCGGGATGCAATAAACTGAGGAAGGCAGTGGCAAACGTCTGTCTTTTTATTGCATTAAATAATTTATATAGCATGTATTTCATTTTCTGAAATATTATTTTTAAATATTGTGGCTGTCTTTTTATTGCTTCTTTCTTTCTGATTTATTTTTGCACCTGAAATATTTAATTACAAAAACATGTCAAATGTCTAAAATGTTCTTCCAATGGTGCAGTGACTTCTCATGGGGACTCTGGGGGACACAGCGAGGGGTCACTCCTATGTTCCCACATTCCTATGTTCTCACAGTCCTATGTTCCCACATTCCTATGTTCTCACAGTTCTATGTTCTCACAGTCCTATGTTCCCACATTCCTATGTTCTCACAGTCCTATGTTCCCACAGTCCTATGTTCCCACAGTCCTATGTTCCCACAGTCCTATGTTCTCACAGTCCTATGTTCTCACAGTCCTATGTTCCCACATTCCTATGTTCTCACAATCCTATGTTCCCACATTCCTATGTTCTCACAGTCCTATGTTCCCACAGTCCTATGTTCTCACAGTCCTATGTTCTCACTATGTTCCCACATTCCTCTGTTCTCACAGTTCTATGTTCTCACAGTCCTATGTTCCCACATTCCTATGTTCCCACAATTTGAAATTAGGCTCTAGCTGTGTTGACATAGGCCAGTGGGAACCTACACTGAAGGGAGACACTAAAAAACAGGCATTTCACCTAGGTGGGTGTGGTTTAGTCCTGGTTTGGATCTGTTTAAGACCTGGCTTAGTCCTTTTTAGTCCTGGTTTAGACCTGGTTTAGTCCTAGGTTAGACCTGGTTTAGACCTGGTGTAGTCCTGGTTTGGATCTGTTTTGGACCTGGCTTAGTCCTTTTTTAGTCCTGGTTTAGACTGGATTTAGTTTTGG
This sequence comes from Bostrychus sinensis, assembly GCA_020698575.1. NCBI lineage: Eukaryota > Metazoa > Chordata > Actinopteri > Gobiiformes > Eleotridae > Bostrychus > Bostrychus sinensis. The sequence goes on along the minus strand of CM036251.1, from coordinate 26,801,990 downwards.
GTTTGTTCCGAGTTTTGTCTTGGTTTATTCCTGTTTTAGTCCTGGTTTTGACCTGTTTTAGTCCTGGTTTTGACCTGGTTTAGTGTTGCATTCTCTTGATTTAAATTATATTTTATTAAAATATATAAAGGTACTATAAATGATCATATGTACCTCCTGCAATGTGCTCGTGTACCCCTTGGGGTCCCGGTACCCCTGGTTGGGAAACACTGGCACACACCATCCAAACATGTATAATATATATAAGTTATAAGTTATGAAATACTAATGCAAAGGTGTCCAAAACCTAAAAAAAAAAAAAAAAAAAAAATACTGGACCCACTCTCAAGCCTGGATAAATGGAAAGATTTTGAGCGAGGAAGGAAACCTACGTAAAATACAAAAAATTACCTGTGTTGAACCCAAAATAGAAAAGCTAAAAGGAAAAAAAGAAGCTGTATAATAAAGATAACCATTAAAGCTATTTTGTTTTTAGCATCAATATGTTCATGCTCTCTATACAGTGTTGTCATTATTTCACACCAGCAGATGATTAATATCCACTGTCCCCAGACAATGCACTATATTTACATCTATATGAGTAATGATTCATAACAGTTACCAGATGTTTTGGGAATTATGAGCCCTTTGTCTTATTCAGAATGAGTAATGTTTTTAGTATGGGGGATGGGCTCAAGAATTCTGTTTATTGCCTTTCTAAATAATGAAGGAACATTGTTATAGATATTATTTAAAAGAATGAGTGAACATTTGAGTCTTTTCCAAACGCACTGTGGTTGTCTGTCCTTGAGGGTGTTATTTCAGTATATTTGCACGCAGGTTGACTTGTGCTGGAACTCGTAGTTCTGCAGAGAGAGCACACACACACGCGCACACACACACACACACACACACACACACACACGGAATGAGCCACAGGCGGAGCCATATCGATCGCTCTCGTCAAGGCTCAAGGATATAGATGAGTTACAAAACCACCATTAATTACAAATCACTTCTGCCACAGGAGTCGATTAGAACAAAAAGGTGGAGAAAGTTGGCGTCGGACCAAGGAAAGTGACGGGACGTGCACTTTTCTTATCTCAATGCCTCCCTATGACAGAGGGAACGACATTCTTGTCTCTCAAATAGTTTACATTCTTTTCAGTATTTTCTAAAAAGTATCTTATCTTAAGTACATTTTGTAGAAAAAATGACAAGTCTGTAAATTCTGGAACTTTTTTTAAATTTGTGTATTTGATGCAGGTTTGGGGTTGTAGTAGTAATAGTGTAGCAGCAGTTGTAGTAGTAGTAGTAGGAGTAGTAGTAGTAGTAGATTATGCTGTGACATTGAAAAAAGAGGTGACAACGTTCAAATTAACTTAAGACTTAGGTAAACTTCATACTTAATCCTTGCAATCTAAAGGTGACATATCCAGTGCAGGTTTGGGTGGGTCATAGTTCTAGCGTAGCGGCAGTTGTAGTAGTAGTAGTAGTAGTAGTAGTAGCAGTAGTAGTAGTAGTAGTAGTAGTAGTAGTAGTAGTAGTAGCAGTAGTAGTAGTAGTAGTAGTAGTAGTAGTACTAGTAGTAGATTTTGCTGTGATATTGAAAAAAGAGGTGACAAACTTCAAATAAACTTAAGACTTAGGCAAACTTCTCATTAATTATTCCTTGCAATCAGAAGGTGACACATCCAGTGCAGGTTTGGGGGGATTGTAGTAGTAGTAGTAATGTAGTAGTAGCAGTAGTAGTAGTAGATTTTGCTGTGACATTGGAAAAAGAGGCCAAAAATTTCAAATAAACTTCAGATTTAGGTAAACTTCCCACTTCTTATTCCTTGTAATCAAAAGGTGACACATCTGATGCAGGTTTTGGTGGTCGTGGTAGTAATCATGTAGTAGTAGTAGTAGTAGCAGCAGTTGTAGTAGTGCTAGTAGTAGTACATTGCTCTGTGAAATCGGAAAAAGGTACCAAAACATTCAAATGAACTTACTCAAGTAATAATTTTAAGTACTTCTCCTTGAGCAATTTTTTTTTTTTTTTGAAGTAACCATTCTTTTACTTGTGTACAGATTTTAAATACTTCTCCCTCACCACATCTTACACTTTCCAAGACATCTGCTACAAGTTCTCGATCATGTCGGATTATTTGTTGACTAATTAAACGTGTGGCTGAATGCATGTTATATCCATATTCAATAAGCACTTTCCACTGGCTTATCACTGAGCACACGATCGATAGCCCGGGACACATGATAAATTGTTGCCCTCGTAACGCTGCGTGTACTCAACATGTGCCGTATGCTAATGTGCTGGGGGGGGCAACAGCAGTACCCAGTTCTGAGCAGGTGCGAGGAGGTTTACGGTGATCCACAGGCAGCCCCACGCGCGCCTCTCGTCAGTGCCACTTGAGAGAGTCCCTGCTGTCTCGCACAGGTTGCACCGCGCCTGTGCTTTGCATTAAAATTGCAAGCAGCACACTCCCTTCCACCACTTTCTGCAGCACTAGTATATCTACAAGGCCAAATCAAGTGTTCTTTAAGCTGCCTGTCTACAGCTCTCCTCCAGTGCCCCTCTGTCTTGTCTGTCTGTTGACTGTTCAGGACAGACCCGGACCTGTAAAGCTGGATTTTTGTTATTTTTAGGGGGGGAAAGGGGGGAGCAAATGTCTGTGATTAATGTTAGGTGTGAAGCTGTGTATGTAAGCAATCACAAGTCATCCGGAAAGGCTGGTGTCTGCTTCTGACAGGCACGCCAGGTCACACAGATCTGCAGTCAGGTGAGGCTGCAGGCAAGAAATGAAATTCAAAGGTGCGCAGACCTCTACCAAGGCAGTGGCATTGAGGTCTGGACTCAAACTGAATGTTCAAGTTCAGGAGGTAAAGGGGTTAGTGTATTTATCAGCCACAATATAATAAGTTACGTTTTTTTGAGTTTATTGTCTAGCACAGCCATTCTCAAAGTTGTGTTGTGGCCCCTTAAATATCTGAAACTCTACTACAGAACTTCCCTCTATTCAAAAGACTGTCATGTTTTTCTCCATATATTGACTATTGGCTAAAATTAGTTTTAAAGTATTTTTTTAAACAAGTATTTAACTGTAAAATAATTATATATTAGATGTTTTATGTTTTTAGATACTTATTGTCTTTTTATATTGTTGTATGTTTTATTTATTGTTATGGACCAAAAACGTGTCTGAAATTAAGAATTAATTGAAATTAAAATTGAATTGAAATATAGACAGCCTCTGGGGGGCCCCCCTGCTGTGCTTTCATGCACCCCCACCAGCCTCGGACGCCACTTTGGGAATAACTGGTCTAGCATACAATAAGCTTAAAGAAATGTAAAATTTAGTTTTATGTATGGACTGGGATTTATCAAATATTTAAAAACAGGTTTACATATAGACAGAATAAAGTGGTGGTATGTTGTGTCACCTCTTTTAAAACATGTTATTTTGTTGAAATGTATATTTTTCTTTCTTTTAATGAATAACTATATACTAAATGGTGTATACTCAAGCAGAGCAGCATAAATTCAGGCCTAACTTCGACTGTTAAGTTAGAGGTATGCATAAAATTCAACCAGCCAAAGTGTCTATAGTGGGAATATCTGTGTGCAAAATGTGCTACTTTACTGACCACATGTGGCTAAAGTTAATATCTTTGTCCCTATCCAGCAAGGGTACAGAATCAAAATATATAAATAAAAAGTGGAAGAAGATGAATGACTGACTGAATGAATAAAACACAGACTCTACACTGAAAACTTGATATTCTTCTTGGACCCTACTTTTAAAATTTCTACCAAATCTGACCATTACTTTTTGAGCAAACAACAAACCAATGGAAAACAGAAAATTTGAAGGTAACTTTTGTGAGTATGCGTAACATAGCCTGACAGCTACACAGTGGGAAACATGGAAACTAACAAACATGAAGGCCTGTGTCTCCTGCAGACACTTTACTTGTTCAGTAGTTCTTGTGGGGGCAAAAAAGGGGAAGTAACATATATTTCATGTGAACTTTTTGATGGAATATTTAAGAGACTGAATTTGGCCAGTTGAATGTGAGGACTTGAAAATATATGCATCAAATTTTTGAAAAGGCCATTCTGAAAATTTAATCCCTGAAAAAATATAGTGAAAATAACTGAAATTCAGAGACAAAATATTCAGACTCTTTTTCAGTGTTAAAACATTCAAAGACATTTAAAATTGAGAATCTGATGACACAGGTTTGCTTCCATAGTTATTATTTTTATGTGACAACTCTATGAGGATGAGTTTTTGTTAAATACAAGCAGTTACTCTGTTAAATTCATTCATTCATTTTGGCTATGTGGCTAGTGTCTAGACTAATACAGTTACTGAAATAGTGAAAGATTTTATAAAACTGAGGCAGAAAAGTGGTATATATTGAATTTTAAAGAATAATCTGTTTATTGAGGTAACATTTTGGAATCTGCAATCTTATTCTATAATTATGGTATTATGGTATATTAACCTACTGGGTTGAGAAATACAGTTTTATCTAATGCTATAGAGCAATAATGAAAACCAAGACATTATGAAACACAAGTGACATTTTTATAATTGAGGCTGACAGTATTTAATATTTACTGGTTTATGTTTAACCGTAAAGATAAAATATTTTCTACATAAAGAGCAGACTAAAATAGGTTTATGTTGAGGTTGTTATCATGTCAATATACACTGACATGTTTAGCAACTGTTGATTAAAACATTTAATTAAAACATTAAGAGAGAAAAGCTTGTTTAATGTAGTGTCTGATTCATTCATGTGCTCTTCCTTCTTTCAGTGGTAGTTAGTGTAGGTAGGTAGCGTGAAAGTTTTTTGTTTTAATTGAGAGAAGTTTAATAATCTAAAATCCCATTGCTACAAAAATTATCTGTGAAAAAACAAGACCTTAAGTTATCAGCTTTATTAGGATTTTTGTTCAGACTGTTATACCCTGGAACACTCTTAATGGTTGGGTAATCTACTCAGACCTGTGGCAAAGCCTTTTTTTCCAGCCTATGTCTCTAAAAATAAAGGTAACTGCATAATTGCAAGTCTAATGCTTAACTCAGATCTAGTTTTTGAGGTAAGCACATGGCTTTAACAGGATTACATATCTTCTGCTCCTTTGTAAACAAACCAAAGTGTGTGTTTTTTTCCACAAAATTTTTAATTAAATTTAAATGGGCCACAATATGCATTTTCCTGGCTTTTTAAAATTGTTTTGGACACCCTTGCATAAGTATTTCACATATTATACCTTACTGTATATGTGTATGGAAAATGGGTCTTTTGGGGAAAAGTTCTGGCAGCGGTGAAGACTGGACAGAACATCAAAAGTAATGGCTATTTAGCACAGCTATAGCAACATGACATTAACAGATAAACAAGCTTACTGCTCTGTAGTGGCGGCAATTTCAGCACTGAAATGATGAGAATGAGTCTGGTGACAGTGTATGGACTTTAGAAACGTGCAGGAGCCCTTTTACGTGTCTTCGTAGTGCTGTGAGACCAAACATTTCAGCTCTTGCAAAAGAGACGGCATCTGCACAGTTCACTCAAACATGCGTGAATGAAACTAAATACTACTCCACGTATGTTTTTGAGGTACAATCAAATAACATGGTTTACAGCTTGTAAAAAGTAAATTTAGCATAATATGGGACCTTTAAACAAGTCAGTTTTAACATTAGCTCACTGTCTTTTTTAAGGAGTGGCATTGAATATTTACAAAATGTATCATTTGTTCATTCAAACTTTATCAAGGGCACAGGGGATCTGTGCATAGAGGGAGATACAAATAATAATAATAATGATAAAAAACTACATTGTATATGTATACATAAAGGCAGGATCACCAGTGACTCCACATTTTAGATGTGAACCTAACAGAGCTCATCCTGGGACAGACCAGAGCTTGGACAATGGAGTTACATAATTTTATGACTCTGCACTTGAATGAATAAAAAAAAATAAAAAATCGTACACCACAGTTTTCAATTATTTGACTTTCACTACAGTGCCTTGGGACGTTCAGTCATATCCTCATGGACTCATTGTACACAGCTGTCAGTCTTTGCAGACTCATCAGCCGAGCACATGTTGAACTTACAGACCAGCATATTTGCCTGCCCATATAATTTACATGTCTGCCTATGTATGTCTCTGTCATCCGAGAGGTCACTAGTAACATAATGCTTGTGTGTGTATCATTATCTCGAATAGAGCACCCCGTATGCATTACCCTGTATGTTTGATTATTTTGCATGTAAACTTGGACAAAGACAGAAGTCCCAATTCCTGATCAAGCTATTAGCAAAGTCCAACAAAGTGTGTAACTACAGCCATGTGAGAAGAGAACCACCCCGGTAACATCAGTGAAACATCAGGGAACCGGGCTGAACTGATCAGCAGTTCTGCCTCTGTCGCCCTCACTGTGCCCGCGTTTGCATTCCCTTCTGTTTTATTGTGACAAGCCACAGCGGCGCCACGGCTTGAATACCAACGCAATCATTTCTGACAGTCTCCCTTTATTTGACTGCTCGGGCTCTGATAAGATGATTTTCACTCGCCGCGTTTGTTTTGTCTTGGCTGAGATGCCCCGGCTCTCATTTCGTCTTTCCATCACTCGTGCCTCTGTCTTGTCTGCGGTATGCTCCGTGCACACATGGCCATTTGTATGAGAGGCACACGGCATAAGATGATTATGAGAATATGCCACACAGACGAGCAATGTCTCAAGCCAAGGCAGTATTAGGAAATAATGGTGTGTGAATTTCTGCAACTTTGTTATATAATGAGGAAAAGCCTCTTCTTCCGCCTCTGTTTGCTTTCCCATTAGCACGCTTTGGATGATGTCACTTCCTTACCAATATGCCAACTTAAGGCCTGTGGACCAAGCCAATAATATTAAATAAACAACATGATGCAATGCAAAACAAGCCTTGCAAAGGCATGAAAAATTTGCCATTTTATTTGTCTGATGCTGGTCCTGTAAAGGTTATGGTAAGCCAGAGATTATTCCAGCTGCTTGGGGTGTAATAGGTACACACTGGGCAATCACTGCTTAATTGCACACTATCATTATTCCCTATTGGCAGCTTAGAGCGATCATTTCACTTACACATTCATGTCTTCGAATGGTTTGAAGAGTGCCTGAAGAGAGCCTAAACTAGCACAGGGAGGACATGGAGACTCCACACAAAGACACGCTCAGTGGTTGGCCAGGTTATGGATCCTGCAACAATCTCTTAGGTTTTTGTTTTAACAATATTTTAAAGCAGAAGTATTTTTCATGGAGCTGTGGAAAACTATGTATTCCCGTAGGTCAGGGGTCTCCAATCTTTTTTCTCCTGAGAGACACGATTACAAAATTAAAATGGCAGAGAGCTACTTGAGCTTTGTAACATTCATCTATTCACCTTCTTCCACTCATTACTGTTAGCAGTTGTGGGTACTGAGCCCCGTCCAACTAACTATGGGCCTTAGGGTGGCCATTTAATCCCAGAGCTACCTTCAACTGCGAAAATGAAAGAAGAAAGAAGAAAATGTGTAAAAGATTTACTTCACCATGTGCATTTTGTGTGTGTGTATGCAGTAACTACATGCTTGCACCACAGACCTGACACACGCTTATTGTTAAAACTTGTTGTGTCTTCCATTGCCTTGACTCAGTACATTTTTAGCCTTTTGGCTGCATGCCATCATGCTTGCTGCTAATCTCACATACAAATACAAGTTGCTTTTTCAAATGATACATTAAATTTCACTAATGAAGCTTGTGTAGAATTCATTAAGCTTTTGGGGAGCTACTTGGAAAGTGGCTGAGAGCTACTGGTGCCTTGTGAGTTACTGATTGGAGACCCGTGCCGTAGGTTATATTATAATAGGAATCATCTGTGGAAAAAAAAATAAGACGTCAAAGAGATTTTATTATTATCATATTAAATACTGGCACACTCCAATATGAGGCACAGTCGAGCAAGAAAATTTTTATTTTAGCACTGCCTTGTTACATTGAGAAACAACGCAAGCAGAAAAAATCCATTCAAATCCAGTCAAATTTGTTTGTTAGCAAGACATAATGACAGACCAGTAACAGTTAGTGAAAGTATAGGATCAATAAAGGAACATGTATAGTTTTTGGTGATCAGACTCATACTGGCCCATCCCACTCTTAAACAGCTCCAATGGAAACAAGGATTTTCATTTGCTTAATCCGTGTCATATCATATCAGACACAAGGGTACACAAGGTTAGGAGGACTCCCATAGACCAGTGGGGGCCATTCTTGTGACTCAGAATCCGGAGCCCACTTGAATACATTGCCAGACGCATTATTTTCCACAGTGCTGCAGAGTGCGATGGAGATGGGATGTCTGGCATGGGGACAGCACTCAGGACAAAGCCTATCTGTCCACACGGCTGCGGTCTTCTCCTCCCGCCTCTCCTCTCCTCCTCCTTCCAGGGCTCAAACAGGAGTTAATTGTTTCCATGATGGTGTCAGATGGCAGAATTGATCAATGTTAAAGGATCATTCCCAGTGACATTAGCGGCGGAGATGGAAGGACAGCACTGTATGAGAAAAGCTACTCTGTTAACGTGGCATCTGACAAGGTAAAAGGACAACCTTCGATTGCTTTTGCTCCGTTTAAATCACAAAATCAATACCCCAGCTTTGCTCATATACTCATCAGCTGTCCTATTAAAATATGGAGAGTAAACAGGGTTCACTCCAGGCACGTGTGGTGTCGGAGGTGCTCGTCTAATACAATGAAAGTGTGTCGTTTAATAGCGGTGCAGGTTACAGATAGAGTAGTGGTGCTGATCTGAAGAATTTATGGACTTTTAACACAGGTGAAAACAGGGTAATGGTAATCTGAAAAGTGTAATAACCATTCATCTTCTTCTGGTTATTCACATTAGGGACCACAGAGGGCTGGAGCCTATTTCATCAACTATGGGCCTTAGGTTGTAGGGCTAATACAGAGACATATACTGACAGACAACCACTCACACACTCATTCCCAAATGGAGTTAGATTCACCAATTCTCAGACATTAAACAATTTGACTGAAACTGTTTTATTTCTTTTTTATATATACAAATGGTAAAAAAAATGTCCACAATCAACAATGGCACAAAACATTTTACATTAACCCTTAGGCCTCCCTGGCATCCTTTTAGGGTTTTTCAAATGTGTTTTTTTTTCTCTCATTTTGGAATTTCTTATGCTAGAGTGATGATATTTGACAAAGATTCAAGATTCCATTAATAAATGATTTTTTTTAAATTTCAGTGTCACAACTGAAAAAAAAAAACTGAATTGTCTGCTGTCTGGGCAAAAAACTCACACTCTTCCTCTTAAAGCCCCATTTGGTCCCATTGACTTAAATTAAAATCACCATTTTGTGACACAGAAATGCTAAATATTTTCTCTCTGTTGCCCTGCAAAAAATACACACACAAAAAGAAAAATCACCACCAGATACGCCATTTTCTCATTGCATTGTGGGAAATAATTTCCTCAAAATTCCAAACAGTGACTGTAGACCAGCCTCTTAGGGCTTTAAGAGGAAGAACCTGAGTTTCACCCTTTTTTGTGTGATTTTCTGCCCTTTGTATTGGGACAAAAATTAAAAATTTATTAAAATTAGTTTTAGGCCTAATCAGTGACCTATTTGGGGCAGGTAATCCCTGCACACACACAAAACATATTGTACATCTTTAAATAGAAATCATCTTTTATTTACAAATATATTGGGGTTATGTGAACAAACTGGCATTTAGATGGTTAAAAATATAAAAATGAATCCTATTTTGTTATGTATGATGAGGAAGGGGGTGAATGACCAAAAAACAAACAAACAAAGTTGTTTTTTCACGTTTCATATTTTTAAATGTGACCCAGGAAGAAAGGGATTTTTTAAAAGCAGGGCCTGAGGGTTAAGCATTTGTTCACAAACACAAAAAAAGGGATTCAGGGTCTTGCATATGTACACCTTAACAGTACATTGCACCACAAATTATAGACAGACTTTTTAAATGTTACCAAAGATCTGCTATTTCTGACAAAATAACTAAAATATTAACTTATAATGCCTTTTTTTTTTAATTTTTATTATTATTTTTTTTTTACAAAAAGCCATTAAAAGAAGTCATCTTGGCTTGTTTTTTAATTTACAGTTAAAGTTGCTTTATTTGATTGTGATTCAGTTATAGTGATAATCTTTACTGATTGGAGTGTGTATAGTTTTTACATTTTTGAATGTCTTCTGCAATTTATTTTAAATGCGAGTGGTTTTCAATATGGACATTTTTGGCTTTAGAATGGAGAAATGCTGAAGATTGAGTACTCTAGTCTTGAACTCTGTCTCAAGTCAAGTCTACTTATTTTAGAGATTAAGACATACGTATACCAATTTGGTGACTCACCTCAGACTTCACTTTGTTTGACCCTGACTTGAAATTGTTTTGCTACTTGGACTTGCACTTTAAATGCTCATAACCTAACTTGGACTTGACTACCAGTTTTTAGAGACTCAGAAAATTCCTATACACTGATGGCTTAATGGCTTGGGCTTGAAATCAGGTGAACTGGCTACTATACTGGGAACTGCAATGGCAAAAGTAAAAAGAAAGCATTTTTAGGTAGAAATGTATTCAGTTTATCCTATTGCATTAGCTCTAATTAGCTAAGCTGACCCAGATTTATTGCATCATCACAAAAAAAAAAAGTTAAAATAAATTTGAATGGATTTATTGATATTGTTTTCATCATGTCTGTACGATATTTCATTACTATACACATATGCGTATTCTGACACCTGCAAAACATAAAAACTCAGAGAATTGATGATATAAGTTTAGCTGTGAGTTTGAATCACATTTTTAAGGTTACAGGGTTGTGAAAGTCCTATTGATTTGTTCACCTTAAAATAGGCAGTATTTCCAGCAGCCATAAGTCCCTAAATGGGTGAAATAAATGACCAGAGTGAAAGCAGTTATAGGCTGAAATAATACACATTATGTTTCATTCTCAGTTAGAGCCACAGTCTGCAGCAGAGCACTCACACACAATAGCAGGAATAACAGAAGAACAATGTTCATATGGAATATTAAATTAGATTCATGAAGCCAACACATAATGAGGTCCTGGAAGAGTGTGGGATCTGAGATTACAGCTGTTGCCATCTGCTGCAGCTCACACTGTTGTCTAAAGAGGAAAATAGTACTTTAAGTATTAAATTTAGACGTGTTGCTTCCTAAAACATAACGTCGTACTGGGTTTGACCTCTGCATATGAGAACTAAATCTCTCCGAACAGGTGGTGAGAATAGTTTAGTTGTGAAAGTCAGCCATACGTGACGCACACTGTATACCGTATACAGCACAACACAGCTGCTTTGTGACTCACTGTGGAGTTCAAGAAAGATGTCATTCAGGAAGATTCTATTATCACCCATCAAACGCATGATTACACGGCTCATGGTCTGAGGAGATACACATAATTTAAAGCAACCTATTGGATTAAAGATGCTGCAGACTCATATTGGAATGTTGGTTCATAATAGGAAAATATTTTGCGACATAAATTTGAACAGATGTGACATGTGAAAAGGCATTCTCCAGGATTAAGGTGACCAAATTTGGAAACACAATTACTGCAACCTGTAGGTCTGAGCAGATCATTATTACAAATTTTGCAACAACAGAAGCACAGCAAAAATGTTTCAAGTCCATTTTGAACTGTAACTTACCAAAAAAAACAACCTTTCCAGCGTACTAGAATATGTTGCACATAATCCAGCAAGTGTACTCCTGGTGCTAGTCCTAAGCCTGGATAAAAGGAGGAGGTTGCACCAAGAAGGGTTTCTAATATAAAACCTATGCCAAAGCAGCCAATGTATCTGCCATTTGCTTTTTTTTTTTTTTTTTTTTTTTAAAAATGATTACACTTGCGTTGTAATGTGTGCCAGAACTCTATGTGCAGATGTGTTGAAGTTATCTGCATTTTGATTACTGATACATGGGACAAGGAGGTTTAAAGTGGGACAGTCCCCAGTAAATAGGGTCATGGACACAAGATTAAAATAATAAATTAGATATATAGCACCTTTCTAGTTCATTATTAATTAACTGTGTGCTAGTTTCCCTGTTTTATACACAGAAACCAAAAACCAAATTCTCCTGAAAGAGCTGGACAAAGTGTCTAGGCAGAGGAAAGTAGAAGATCAATGGAGATCAGTGGATCCATGGAACCATCAAAAGGAATTCTGGGATATACTGTTTACCATAACTTGTGGTATAAAGTTAAATAGTGTTGCTTGAGATACAATAAATACAAGCAATATCAAAACACTAGAATTAACTCTGCATGTCTGTTTCTGAGGGGAGGAAAGAAACAGAATGAAATTACTTTTAGACATATTTTAAAGAAAAAATATGCTACAATCTTCTTGAAATGACTTCTCTGAAAACCAAATTCTTTTCTAATCCCTATAATCTCCTTCTAAAACAATGTCGGCAACTGTATTTGTAAATCAAATTCTCCTTCCTTGTATTTCAACATGTCAGATCTCAGCCAATCACAGCTCACAAAGGAAAACATAAACACAGCCAGAATTCACTGGTGCCTCTAAGATTTGCATGGGATTTAGTATCCGGGTGATAATGAAAATCTTCTTCATAAAAGGCCCATGCATCTTTATTAGATGTGTTGCTGAAAATAAAATTACTGACGACACTAAAAAGTCCCCTGACTGAAGTAAACCTGATTGATGCTGCTGCTGTTGTTGTAAAACACATGTATAAAACGCGCTGTAGAAACCACTGAGCCAGAGAGACAGCTAAAGTCTATCTCTGCTGAGGCCGCTTCTCCAGCCAACACTTTGAATTCATTGTAGAAAATTGTCTCGTGGTTATCTTTCATAGATGACTGCACAATCTATTTAGTATCAAAAAGCCTCATGAACAGCAATAATGACACACTGGATGTGAGTAGAATTGTATCAAGTTATACTTCAAAACCATTTGTTAAAGCAGTTTTAATACGCACTACTCTAATCTGGAAATCTCAGACGGTAAGGTAAGGTATACTTTATTGTCCCCATAGGGAAATTGGGGTGCATTTGGGGTGACCTTTCGGGAGCAATGGGCGACAGCAGTGCAGTGTCAGTGCAGTGTCTTCTCTAGAGCTTGAGCCAGGATCCTGGTCAGAAGATGAAGGATTGTGCATGTTTTTAAGCTTGATGGGGAAAACAGAGCACCTGGAGGAAACCCACCCAGACACAGGGAGAACATGCAAACTCCACAAAGAAACACCCCACATGGTCCAGGACCCAGTGGCAGCAGTCGTTCTACTCTCTTTGGTTCTTGTGTCTTTCAATACCAGTGCCCCAAAAGGACAACCTGCTTATTTATGATCACATGTTATAAAAGAAGGACTCAAACCACCGAAACACCAGGCCAAATCTTATCTAACATTATCTTTCATGCACAATGTCTTAAGATGGAGTGAGCATTTTCTAACTAATTAGGTGACTGGGTATAAAAAGGATCTCTATTATTGGTATTAGATAAATTGGATACTTCTAATCTTCAGGTCCTCAGATGACATTGGATTAAACCAGACATTACTCTATTGTTCCTGGATGAGAAATACTTCCTGAAGTGTCCAAAATTTGCACTGACATTATGACACAATAAAATGGCAAAATAAGGTAGGTAAGCATGGGCTATTGTGATCATGTTTTCAATAGAGCAGATGACCTGGATTATCAAAAAGTGTCACGACCACTTCCTCCAGGATATGACAAAAGTATAAAGCGTCCAATTTAACTGTAGCCTTTTCTTAATACGTCTGAGCTTATTATCAAGTTCTCAGTGGTTGTTAACAGGGAATTAATGTGGGCTGTTAATGCAGAGAAAATACAGATAAATATTGTCAAAGCATCCGTGCGATGTTTAATGAGGTGTCTGGGTTTTACTTTTTGCATTGAACTACAGAAGGAGCTGGTACTGGGGCTCAGATGCGCTCCAGGATGGATAAAAAAAAAATCTGTTAGTATACCTTTAATTCTGCCATTACCTCTGCCAGTGCCATTACACCTCTGGCTCTCTATTTCTTTGAGTGGTGATAGAACAGCATAGTGTGCACTAATGGCTATGGGCATATTGACTTGTGAAACCTTCATCTTCTCCCGCAACACAATGGGACGAACAATAGCGCAGAGTCGGACCTGACATTGCAGAAACAACGCCTGGCACTCCTCGTTCATCATGCTGATTGGAGAGATCAATTCACATTTGTGCTTTCCTTCACCTCGTCCCAGGAATATCCCAGCCCTGTAATGTATAAGGCACATATACCAAACCATATATACATACAAATACATACTGTAAAAGCAAAAAGTCAAGTCAATAAAACCAAGGAAACCTATTGCCACAAATCATCTAAGCTCATAAACTACGAGACTATTTACATTCATAATGTCCTATTTACTTTATTGGACTCTAAGGGAAATGTTTTGTTATTATTTATGAATTTTGACAAATCCTTAAATTCCTATCTGAATTATTCCCATTGGTAATGGAATATATCTGTTTTAGATTAGGGAAAATGTTCATAGTCTTGCTTTTACTGTATTTATCATAACAAAAATCAGAACTTATAGAAATGTGTTTAACAAAAGCAGTTCAAAACAACTTTCCCTAAATTTCCCTAACAATACACATAAAGCGATGTAACAGAAACAGGTAAAGAGACCAGCAGAGGGCAAAAGAGTGCGGAGTGTTGCTGTCTTTTGTGCATAATCAAAGAAAAAGAGCACTTCACTTCCTTAAACTTTCTGTATGATACCATTTTACAACAAAATAAAAAATTGAAAACAGCAATACACCATTTTTTGAATAAATGAACTAGGGGTAGAGGATATAGCGGGCTTGTTGATCGGTGAGTGGGCGAGGGTTCACGGGAGACGTGGGGGTTTGTGGAACCGAGCCTTCTGAGACCTCAGAAAGGTCAAGCTTCAGCATACAGGATTACTCAAACAGGCGTGAACACAACTCCAGGGAGGCTTTTGATGAGAGAACTAATAAAACTAACAAGAAACAAATATATATTCTATCATTTCAAGACAAATAATAGCTCATTTAAATTTGTTGGCAGTAACATGTCTAAAAAGAGTTGGGACGAGGCAACAAAACATTTGGAGCATTTTGCATAAAATTTGGTTAATAGGCAACATTTTGATATTGAATGTATTGGATGCGTATATTCTTCAGGCCCTTAAGCAACACTGAATTAAAACAGGCATTATTCTGTACTGGAAATCACTGCAAGAGCTCAGGAACACTGCCAGAGGCCATTGTCTTTGTACAGTTTGCACAGATGCAAGTTCAAGCTGTAGCTCACAAACAAGAAGCCATATGTGAACATGATCTTGAAAAATTGCCATCAACTCTGGGCCAATTGTGTTTGTATTTTCATATTTTGATTAATGTCATGATGCAGTTTTTCCATTTTACCCCAATCCATTTCAATATTGGGTTTATAACACAGAGGATACATTATGAGTGTTTAAGGTGACCACGAGATGCAGTACCACTCAGACCTTTTAGAGGGCAGTGTAGCTCTATGGAAAAAATGACTTGGCAGCATCAATGGAGAGAGAAAAAGATTGGTTTCTCTAAATTCTATCCCTCATTAGGTCCCATGCAGTGCCTGAATTACTTGCTGCATCTATCCATTAGAGTCTCTCCTTGTGTATACTGCACACATTAAACACAGGCCGGCTGGATGAATGCAGGTGAAATCTGACCTCATTTCCACTCCCATTTGGCTCTGACTTATTGCCACGGGGGTATTTACCAGCAGTTGGGGGGTGGGGTGGGGGGTGGGGGTGGGGGGGGTGGGGGGGTGTTCTGTGTGATTGAAGTGTTGAGATTCGTATAGCTAAACACACACACAAAAAAAGTTGAGGCTGTCAGAGTGGACGACGTATTTGTGTTGCCTCACACTCCATTTGGCTTCATATCACATCGGCCATTGGCACATTGAGCAACGCGCCTGGCAAATGGGCCTGACGCATTTGGAATCTAAATCTCTGGGATATTCACTTGCTAATGTTATGACAGCTTGTTAGCTTTTTCATTCGGCGGCGGGCTATGGAAGTTGACAGAGCGAGCGGGAGGTTGGTGTCTCCAGGCTCTACCCTTGTCCACTTGGCTCCACCGCTCTGTCGAGGCAATGCAATTCGCAGTGATGAGCAATCATCTGCGGGGATTAAAGAGCAACAAGTTCGATGACCTTTGGCCCCGAGCTGTCTTTAACCTATAACCCCGAACTCGACCTGCTGCTGCTAACCCTGCGCTGATGGCTCCATCGGATGTATACTTAGCATGCAAACGCTATTGAATCTTTGACATCAGCGTGACCAAGCGTCCAAAGTCACATTTTATTTTCTTCATATGGCCAACAAACACAATTAGCCCCTGAAGGTCTGACATAAATTTATTAATTTCTGGTGAGTATGTAAATGAGCATCAATACTTTTGTGTGCTGCTGAAAAAGGACTGTATCTATGGTTGCTCTTGAAGTGACATCAGAAACCACTACTGAATAAGTTATACAGGTATACCTTGTACACTGCCTTGTGAAATGGCAAGTTAAAAATACATGCTCCCATCACATATGAATAGATTTCCCAATGCACATATACTGAGGTTTATGAAGAATGTATGTTGCAAGAAGCTTTTTATTCGAGAAGTTGCAGACGTTATATTTATTACTGTTGATAACGTTTCCTATTTTAGATTTAGACTCTTGACATGTGAACTGATGACTCTGACCTGTGGACTTGGCACTTTAGAGTCACACTTGTATCTAGTATGCTTTTAATGTTAAAGCAGACACAGACTAGACCCAATCCCATTTCTCATTCTTACCCCTGCCCCTTCCCCTCGCCCTTCCCCTTGGCCCTTAAAACAGAGGGGTAAGAGGTAGCACTGACAATACACTCCTAAGAAATGGGACACCTCTACACTGTTATATAAGGTATACATCATTGTACAAACCATTTACTCAGTTTATACTTTAAATAATTTCTTTTTTTAGCCAACATTAGCCTGAAGGGGGTGCATATGAACAACAGGAGAACTGTAGGTGAAAGTTTCAGCTCAAACGCAAATGTAACACCAGAGAAAGAAGACAAACTGCTGTAAACTACAACTTTCATGGGATTAATGTTCCCCATACTCCGCGTGGGGCAGAAAGAGCTAATTGTGCTCAGGTAAAGATCACCTGTCTCTGTGGAATGAAGCATAAATACAGCCACACGTGCATCACGTGACTCATGTGCGCTGCTGGTTCTCTCAAATTAGTGGCACTAAAACAAAGTTATGAAACTTATATATAGCTTTTTTATTATTTTTTTTAACTGAAACATCAGATATATTATTTAAAAACACCGTGGGTCCTACTGATAAAGCGCTAAATCCTCGTCTAAAGCCTGTATTTTATAGCGATGTTTTCCACAAACTTTAACGGTGACTATCTCGGTCATTACTGGGGCTATCAACATAAAACAAACACTGGCATAAAGTTTAAGGTCCTCTCTGTCAGCGCAAAGCAGTGAGACTATTTAGTTACAACATAAATACAAAAGAAATAGCAACAAAATAACAGATACATGGTGTTACGCATAGCCATTACACGAGCTAGTTTTATGTAGCTTATAATTATAATTTTAAACAAACACAACGAAACTCAAAATAACTCTATTGTAACTCTTAAATGGTTATAAACGCAGAATATGTCTTTTTTGCTGCCACGTTACTGATAAACACGACCTATCACATTAAACTCCTCCTAACCCTTATTTTTAAGTGTGCACCTGGGAAAGCTTGGAGGGGTGTACAGCCCTTCACCTTAGTCCTCGCCCTTTCTGCAAAAGAGAATTGGGATAGCTTTGTCTCTTTGGCTCTTGTGAATGTGCAAAAGTGAAGGGGAAGGGCTAAGCCAAAAGGCTAAGGGGTAGAAATGGGAACCAGCCTTAGACTCACCTTTTGTTCATTTGGATTTGAATTGATTTGGACCAGACTCAGGCTCGCACTTCGCTCAAGATGACTTGATTTGGACTTGGACTTGAACTCTTTGGGTGACTCAGGCTTGGACTCAGACTGAGACTTCAAGTGCTGTTGACTCAAATTGGACCTGTCTTTGGTGATTCAGATGCAACCAGTACTTGGACTCATAAACTGGCAGACTTGATTACAACACTGGTACATTGTATAGATTCTGCCTTGCTAATTATATCACCATAAGGTAACTATGCCAACAGTATTCTACAGTATATCAGAATATTCCACTGAAGTTTCTTTTTAACAGACCAGTGTTGTGTTTTGTACATGTTTGGACACATTTCAACTGCTCACTTGCTGCAGTTTTCCTCAGAGGACTCACATGAAGTTACTGTGATATGTTGAGCAATAAAATGAAAAGCTGAACAAAACAACCTTAAATCTGCGATTTTCTAGATCACTGCAAGACAGAAAACCACACAATGCCTTCTCAAACTTTGCACATCAAGTACCACCTTAGAAAATATTTGGCTTTACAAGTACTTCAATAAACCACACGACAAATCCAGGACTGAACCAAGGGATAAAACAGGAAATAACTGAGAAAAATCCACTACCAAATAAAGACAAAACAGGATTAAACCAGCACTGAACCAGGAATAAATCAGGAATAAAACCAGGACTAAAACTAGAACTAAACTAGGACTAAACCAGGACTAAACCTGAAGTCCTTAAGACACCTGAGTACCACCAGAAGAAGCCTGCGTACCATCCCTGATACCTGTATCATGTTTTGACAACCAACAGGACAACAAGCACCGTTGTTGGATGAAATAGGCACTTGGAATCTGTAAACGAGTCCACGGGACAGTGAACTGGGCTGAGAGGGGTCTACCTGTTGCCTCACCCCTGAGATGCTGTTATATAGAAGTCAGACTGCAGATAAGTTTGGCTGCAAGCAGGTTTTGACACTGCCTTCCTACCTGGAGCGGTAGAACAACAGCACCCAAACCGGTTTAAATCAGCTGACAAGACACGTCACAGCAACAAGTTGTCGAAACGTCAAGGTACAAAAACACAACACAGAAGAAACTTTTGTGGAAGATCAAATTAACCTTTTTTATTAAGTATCAGAATATATGTGAATGTTATTTTTAGATTAACAATAAGTAAATCATGTATTCTTGTGCATTAATTACAAAATCTGACATCAGTGCTTACAGTACATTGTGTATCCCATTCGAGCTAATAAAAGGGAGATTCTCTTACCAAAACTGCTTTACTCAGGCTGTTTTTCCAGGCCTTAGTTGCTCACAGTTGGTTTCATTGCTTTCCAAAGAACAGGATACAGTATGTGTATTACTGACTACAGGGAAAATAATAGCAAAAGAAAAACACAGAGTATAAAAAATATGTTGTAACTCTTCTCTTCTGCCTCTTTTGTTGATATAAAATGGTGTTATTTAACAGCTGGGTTCCAACCTGTAGTAAACCCCGGCTGATGTATTGAGAAGTTAATTGTGGCGAGTTATTTTTCTGGAAGTCCCCCTTCAGCAGAGAGAACAAAAGCTCAGCCTGCCATTCTCGCTGTCCCCCTCCCTCTCTCTCTCTCTCTCTCCATCTCCCTCACTGTTGATAATCAATGAGGGGACCAGGCTGCCAGCTATTGACTGAACACAGATGAATGACACTGCTCCCAAAGGGTGCATTTGAATTTTGACAGGCAGGATTCAGAAGTCCAAGCCCTGCCTTTGATGGTGCCAGGAAGAAGGGGGCTTTTCAGTGTGCAGCGAGCGGCACACACTGAAGGTAATGCAGAGTGCTGATGCAGGCTGTATAGAGGGGCTGTAATACATTATATTGGTGGAGATCATGATTAGGCAGTTTAAATGGCTGCATGCGATCTCCATTGAAGTGATCTCATCCGGCTGTGTCATCTGAATTGCATTTAACACATGGGAAGCAATGTCAAAGAGAGAAAGGAGATGCAGCTTCTATATGTATGCCAGTGATTTTCTCCACAACTTACTTATTCAGTGTGATCCATTATTAATAAGGCTGGGGGAAAAAAATGTGATTTGCAATATAATGTTTGGCACAATTAATGTTTTGCTGCATTTTAATTAAATACAGAACTATAAAGACATTTAGAGGCAGAAATGCTAACCTCTCTGCCACTGTGTCCTAAATAAATAATAAAAAAAATAAAATAAATAAAAAAAAAACACTACATGAAAGTAATCAAAAACATGGGAGAATAAACACAATTTTGCACATGCTACTCAAGTCTTTTTATGGAATGATTTTGAAGGGCACACACGTGTGTTTGTTTTGCATTCTTCCTTTCCATTCTCCTACACCAGAGATCCTTTGGAAGTGTGCCCAGTCCAATATTTTAAGGTTCTCTGTTTTGGTCTGCACCAACATTTGATTACATTGATTTTTAATGATGATAATGTATTAGTCTTATATAGCACTTCTCTAGAGCACCCCCTTAAATTTCCAAAAATCCCACACGGACCCCCAACTATAGAACTTCCCTCTATTCAAAAGACTGTCATGTTTTTCTCCATATATTTTTATAAAGACATTACAAAAAACACGACTGTTGGTCAAGTATATAACTGTAACAGGGTGACTGCTCCTTGTGCCTGTTCAAAGCCTGGATAAATGGAGAGTTGAGAAAGACAGAAGTGGATGAGCTGTCAATCTAATAATGTATAAAAGCCACATTTTACTTTATATCATTTAAGGAGTACTTTTTCTGTCAACGTGTAATTGGAAATATTGTAGATAATTGTCCGTAAATAAATAAACGCACATACATATAGGCTGCTGTGTATAAAAAATGCTATTTGACATGAAGGTATTATGAGTTTCCCTGTGAATCCTGACTCTTTTGTTAAATCATCTGCTACATCCACGCAAATCTACCCAACTGTTTCAATACAGTATCACCTTTAACACGTCATAGCACGACACTGTAAAGCGTGTGTCTGTTTGCATGTTCTATAAGAAGACTCATCGCACGTGCCTGGATATAGGCTGCTCTTGCGTCTGAAGCTTGGCTCTGGCGTGAGGATCTTGTTAATGCTGTCGCAGGCTGGGGACTGGCACATACACCTGCTTGTCATGGATGATCACCCCATTCTGGGCAAACAAACTAAGCTGCCTGTAGACCCGGTAATCCAGCAATATTACATTTTAATAAGATTCTACAGCATGGCACCCAGTTAGGATTAAAATGAATTTTCCTTTACTACACATTTCCTTACGAAGTACAGAGCCAGCAAAATGGCAGCTCAGCAGAGGTAAGTTCACTGGGTAAGAATATGACAAATTATTGTCACATAAAAAAAAAAAAAAGAAAAAAGAAAAATGAAAAAGTCTATCTCCCCACAGCTCTATTTTCCCACAGCCCTATGTTCCTACATTTCAAAGATTTTTTTTTTTTTTTCAAAATTAGGTTCTATTTATCTACAGCCCTCTATGTTTGCATATTTCTAAGGCATGTTTCCTGGTAGATAGTGCATTTTTACCTCAAACCGTAACCCTAAATGTAGAAATATAGTGTTGTGTAAACATAGGGCCAAGTAAAAAAAAAAAAAAAACAACAAACAAACAATTTTTTTAAGAGCATAGAGCTGTGGGAATATAGGGCTAACTCTGGTGAGGGAATATATTTTTGTTGTATTTAAATGTCCTATATTATTCTTTTTTAAGGCTTTTTGAAATAGTTTTGGAAACCTTTGCATTAGTATTTAACGTTTTAAAACTTAAAAATAATGTATATGTATGGAAAATGTCTTCTTTTGGGGAGCTGTTTCTTTGACTTTGCAGAGAACGCTTGGATAATGTGCCCCCTACTGACAATGGTTGGACAGAGCTGGCTATTTAGCGCAGCTATTAGCAACATAATGCTAACAGATAAATAACTGAGCTTACTGCTTTGTAGTGATGGCAGCTTAAGTGCTGAAGTTGTGTGTGGGCAGGAGCACTTTCTAGTTTCACGTGTCTATGCAGAGTGGTGTGACCCAGTCTTTCCAACTCTTGCATCAGCATACAGGATTAATCAAACTGGTGTGAATGAAACAAAATACTACAAGTATTATTTTGAGCTACAAACAATAAGTCAAGTTAGTATTTAAGAAAAATAATCATGTATTGATTTATATCTGGTCTGTAGGACCCAAATTTATCTGTGATAATTTCGTAAGCCATTATTTAACTTCAACCTTGATGGTTTTAACATTTCACCATTTCATGCAATGATACCAATATTTAGACTTCAAATAAGCTGAATATGGAAACTATATTCTAAGTCCCTGCGATTTACACTCAAAGAAAAAAGAAATGCACCACTGCTTTTTTTTACCACATTTTTGTTTGGTTACTTATTTTTGATGGAAATATTACATGTGCACATCAACCATATACCCGTCCCTGATATTCAGACCCAATTAATCAGTGCTTATGACAGTTTCAATAACAATAACATAACCAAGCAATTATAATGCAGCAGTTGTGACATGTGGTCGACCAGATCTGGATCTGGGACGGTCATTGGAGGATCCAGTGGTGAGGCGTACAACAGTAGAGTGATGGACTCCAAACGCCCTGGCTACAGCCGTGTGCTCCTTCAGCTTGAAGCATGCCAATGGCTGCCAATCTCTCTCTGGTTGCAGTAGTCGTGGCATTGTGAACAAATGTGCTTTTTTTTTCCATTTTGGTGTCTTTTTATAGGGAATGGTTGTGCACAATTGAGGACAGGTCCAATTCATCTCTGAGTTTTACTCATGACCCAGACATAGGTGATTAATACAAAAATACAGTTGTTATTGCTCATCAAATCAATCAACCGGAACCAGGAAAACAGTAATTTCATTTTGACTCAGAATAGTACTAAACTCATTGTAGTCTGTAATTTTTCACTGGCTGTAATATTTTTTTACAAATTGAGAAAATGAATGTGGTGCATTTCTTTGTTCCTTGAGTGTACTTTTGGGTCCTGAATCACCACTTGAGAATATGTGCCCCATTATGTTGTGACTGTAATTGTATTTTTTTTTTTTTTTTTTTGTCTATTTTAAACCTTTAAATGTCATCTCGGCTTAATAATAAAACCTCATTTGTTTTGTCTATGCCACTTGTAAACCTTAAAATAACAGGTACCATTAATGTAACAAAAGACAATTTAAGCTCTTGCCGCTTACACACAGAAATAGCTCAAAAGAGAAAATGGATCCAAAAGGAAACACAAATAAATTGGCTAAGAACTAAAACAACAAAAATTCTGTACTGCTGCAGAGAGGGACAGGTGGTGAACCTTCAACAAGGAAGACATAAATGACTCAGAGCAAGTTGAAGGTACGGTTAAGTCCAAACTATTTTTTTAGTTTTTGGAGCTTTTTAGTCTTTGATAGAGACAGTAAAGTTGGTGGACAGGAGACAAGGTGAGGGGAAAGACAAGGAGACAATTGACGCTGTTATATGGGGTGAGCTGGTCCACAAGAATAATAAATCATCAGCTGGTGTACCAATAACATAACACACACACACAGGCATTGCATTGCACAGCCAGTTCCATATAAGACTCTTTAATTATGTATTGTGATGTGCTTGTTCTGAGGAATCGCCAGGTGTACACATGTGACTCTGTGCACATCGAGTCGTGTCACGAACACTGAATTTTAAGGTTAACGTGATCATTACATCAGACAGTGTTATGCCAACACATATTAGACCATCTGTTTTCATGACACAAAAACACAGATAGGAATAAAAATAAGGAATGATATGCAGTCCAATGAAAAGGCATATTATTTTTATTGTAGTTACTTTATGAAATCATCTTCAAGCATCTTCATCAATACTTAACGGGCTCTGCTCTGAAAACTTCTTTGTGAACTGGCAATGAACTTTATACATGGACACGTTGGAGATTTAAACCCTCTAAAGTCTAAAGGTGAGGTGAGGGATAGACAAGGTTTCAGAGTGGCCATGAGGTGAACAGTAGAGGAAAACAGCAGATCTCTGAGGTTAAGAAGTCGATCTTTGGGTTTATTTGCGCAGGTGTGAAGTTAGGTCTTCTCTAGAATTCTCACAGACTTGTACTATCCCTTACTTTAGTTCAGTAGATAGAGACAGGGATTATAATATGCTTCTATTTATCTGTTTAAAGCAATCTTGGTGACGTATTGTGCATCATCAGTGACACACTTAATGCAGTTAAATGTGGTCAGAAGTTCTTTGAAAAATGTTCTGGGAAAACATGCTTTTTCATTACACATGAACACATAATTTTAAATAATCTCTTTGGATATTAGCACTGTCAAACCTTTTCATACACTAAATATTAAAACCTATTTTCAGCGCGCTCTCTGCAGCCCATTCTGCGAGAACAATACCAGGAAACAGTGTGAACTATGATTAATGATTATTTTGCTGTCGCATTCAGTGTGAAAGAAGGGACAATGCATTTTTTCAGTAAAAGGGCCACAGACCTTCCTCCAAATGCTTCCGTTTAGTGGATTCGGAACTAAGCGTCTGGTAGCAGTGACAGATTCTTACTCAGCCAACCTTGAGAAAATAGCACGCTGTAGCATGATTACGCCTCTCACATTCTCACAAACTGTCACAAGAAAACAAGGAGAGGACACACACTGCTTGAGGGGAAAATATGCATACTAAGATATTGTTTCCTTTGAAAATACTTTGGGGACCCTCTGCTTTGGTATCTTGCCTCCTTGAGTGGATTTTTTTTTTTCAGTTTTTTTTTTGCATTGCCAAGCACATCGCCTGCGTGTGCCTCAGAGTGGGGCAGAGAGTGACACTGTCAGTTCCGACGGAAGAACATTAGTCAGCTATCGCTCACAAGTGACAAAACCAATTAGGATCACCGCCGAGAAATTTTGTGTAGGCTTGCAATTGCATATGCTTGATAGGTTTTATCTAGGCAAGGTGTGCTGGGTAATCTTTAAGGACTCCTAATGTGAATCCCAGAGAAGGGGCTGAGGATGTTCTATCTGTAATTCATTTTTAAAAGGCACTCAGGTGCGGAGTGTAAGTCATTTTAGCATGTCTCCCTGCACTACTCTTGATCCGCCCGAAACAATTACCTCAAATCACTACATGGAGATGCAATCTGGTGCTGTAGAAGCTTTCAACTCTACTTTTTGGTGTTTTCTCTTTCGCACAGACATAGCCCAGTCTAAAATGTATAATATTAAACATCATATGCTGTAACAAGTATGTATAAAGCATTTACCCATTAACTCGAAACACTCTATTTTGATATGGCCAATTCCTTCTGAGATATACTGCTGGATATATGAGCTTTGATGTGCTAAATGTATAGAGCATTTACCCTTGAACTCGAAATGCCCCAATTAGACTACTATATTTCTTCTATTCCAATATAGGGCCAAGTCCTTGTGATATTTTTTGTTAGATATAAAGCATTTACCCCTGAACTAGACACCTACCTATCCAAGATATACCTGATGCTCTGGGGCAGCAGGACACAAGGCAACCTTGTTTTCCCATTTTTTAATTTCAAAAATACTAAATCAAAGGTAGTATTGGTATTTTGTTTATTAAAGACTAAATGTAAAGCTTTATTGCAACATAAGCTCTGAGCAGATTTTTTTTTTTAGATAACTATGTGTATTAAAAAGTGTAATAAAAAGTGTAATAAAAATTCAAAAGCATACATTTTTTAATCTCCATGCAGAGCACTGAGCTGAATAACTGGGATGACGGCACTGCAAGGGGTTCAAGTGGTCTGGGGACTTACCAGCAGTGCAAAAACTTTGTAGTGCTAAATGCTAATAAACGTGGCTAATTGTCACAGCAAATTGTCAAGCATAGTTTTACCAATAAATAAAAATGGTAACAGTTTTACGTTACTAAATAAAACTTAAAAAGTGAAGAAAAGTGTTCCTCATATGGTGGATGTGTCTTATGCAGCAGTGGCAGAATGTAACAAAATAAAAGTAATTAGTGGCTTTACTTAAGTACAATTTTCATTTATCTGCACTTTACTTGAGTACATTTTACAAAGGGTACATTTTACTTTTACTTCACTACATTTAAAGCAAGTATCTGTACTTTTTATTCCACAGTTGTTTTGTTTTTTTGTTTTTTTTAGTTGGTTTGAAGTACTAATTATTTTGAGTTTGGATTTAAAATCATGTGTTTTTGTAGTGCCCTCATTGTAGTCACACAGTACTTAAATATAACAGATCAGCTCATCAGAAACATCAGAATAATAAAGACAGAAGACCTCAGTGACAGATTCAGTCTTTTCCACTGCACCAGTTTGTTCATTTAATCTGTCATCAGCACAATTTTTCAGCAAAATCCCTCACATTTAACACATTAATGAGCTGTCTGAGTCTGTGTGAAATACTTTTAATTTTTTACTTCCAAGTACATTTAAAAGTTAGTACTTTTATACTTTTACTTAAGTAGAAATGTGTGTGATTTGAATGATATTGAAAATGAAATGCACGTTTTGTTTTGTTGTCCATTATACCATGATGTAAGGAGTCAGCTGTTCTGTAAAGTGTCTGATGTCGGCCTAGATTTGTTTTCCACGTCGGATGAAGACAGATTTCAGTTTCTGTTTATTTTAATATGTTTAATTTTGCTCGGTTTGTGTTAAATGCTTGGCACTTGCATAAGAGGACACTATGTTTGACTTGATGTTAAATCTGTCTTCCTGTACTTTTGTTTGTTAGTGTCTTGTAAGCCCAATAAATGACTTACTTACTTACTTACAGGCAGCAGTAGTCCAACAATGAACATGATTAAGAGATATTTAAATACCTACCACCTAATAATAATAATACACACTTAGGAACACACTCACCAAACTATGCATGCTACACAGAGAATAAAGCATTTGAGTAAAACTGGCAGTATTTGTTGAATGATGCAAACTCAATTCTCCAATGGATTTCCCTTTAAAGTTCATTACGCTATGCATTAATTAACAATGCAACTCTGGAAGTAGTCTGAAACCAGGTAGCCACAAAAGAAATCCATTCTGGCACTATTTAAACTAAAGATTTCGTCTCAGTGGTTGCAATGGTCTGCTAAATAGTGAGTGATTTACTGTAAAATACCATAAACTGTTTCTTCCCCCAGTCTGTATTGTGTGTAGTTGTGGAACTCAGAGGGACCAGCACACTGCAGCAGCTTGTGTTCATGCGTAATTAAATTTGTTTATTGACTCTTCCAGTAATTAAACTCCTGTGTATTGTCTTTAAGTGTGAATCAACTTTTAGGGTGGATCCTCAAAATCCCATTAGGACAAACAAAATGGCTGTTTAAGTCAGAGAACCAGATTCAAACATTAGTCAAGCGCAGTATTTTATTTATACTGGCAAATTAAATTGGCTGTGGCTGTGGTTCTTCTTCTTGTCTTCTTGTCTAGGTTAATACCATGAAAAGAGTGATTTTAGCCTCATAGTATTTACTTTATGCTCTAATTGTTACTTTACATAGAATATCTGTCCATGTGCTAATAATCTGTAGCCAGGCAGTGACATTTCAAAACCATCTTGTCTATAGTTTGTCTTTAGAATTGTACTGCTACGATGCTACGAGCTACTGGAACTGTTTTGAAGAATATGCTCTGAACTTATAAGGCAGCTGTTTGTAGCCTTCAGTGGCTGCACACTGCATGACCTGATTTGAAGTGTAACACACATAAGCTAAATAAACCCACAAATGAATAGTTACTGGATATAACTCCAGTTCTCAGAGTGTGCACAATATCCCTCACACAACAAGAGAATCCCCCACATACAAACCTTCAAAACTCACCTTAAAAACTGGTTCAAATCCAATCAACACTGCACTTTATAGTTAGACACTTAAGACTGTTTAAATGTGAAAGGTATGAATTATTGAATGATATGTTAGATAGTGTATTGTGGTATGTGTTTTGTTTGTGTTTTAGTCAAGGGACTTATGAATGTAAATTATGCTAACTTTGGCACATTTACATACATATTATACTGGTGTTCATTAATGTGCAATGTCCCTTTTAAATAAATAAATAAATAAATACACCCAGTTAAATAAACCCACAAAGAAATAGTTACTGGATGCAACTCCAGTTCTCAGAGTGTGCATGACTCCTGTGTACACTGCTTTTTAGAGGCTTATAATCAGCGCAAGGATATTTAACACAGCTCTTGGTTAGATTGCAATAATTAATGACCATCCATAGGCTATGTTTCAGTTATAGGCTAAGCAACTTTTGTGCAATTGGCTCTTTGGATCCAGAAAATCGGAATCCGCTGGTCCAGACCCAGTCAGAATAAATGTGTTTCTCACTTGGCAATTGTGACTTCTAAACTGACATAACTGTTTCATAAGCTACATGTGTCTCCACTGGTCATAAATTGCATATTATTATTGCTCTAATACTAGACATCATATTGTTCTATCTTCAGTCTTTTCCTCAGCTGTATATATGCAGCACTAGTCTGACAAAAGTGTGATTAAGAAGTAAATGTCTTACGAGATTACTGTACAACTGCACAGACTGAACAAACTGAGTATTACTGAAGAAGCTTATTGCATTCATGTTCCTTTTATGGACATCTGATTCTTGATGAAGAATGTTTATGCAAATGTCTATGTTGTGTTTTGCTTCAATCTTTGTGAGTTTAAGTGTTAACACTGAGTTGGTTAGTCAACTCAGAGTTTATTCACTCTGAGTTTGGGGGAAAATCCATTATCACTAGAGCCAAGAAAAGAGGATTCACCATGGCAACGGTACACCAAAGTAGACAGCCATTTTAGAGGAAAAGAAAGTCATGTGACTGTGGAGAGGTTATATTCAGGTTTAACAATAAAGCTAAACTCCTCTGTGAACCCTTGCCTGGCTTTACTTTACTTTGTTTTCCCCTCTGTGTATCTGTACAAAGTTTTTCTTCCATTTGGCCGCTCTGCCATTACAAAAATTGAGAAATGAAACCACCACTAGCTCATAGTTTTGCTTACCACTTTCTTATAACACCTGGGCATTTCATGACACTGGGTCAGGTGACACTTATACATATACTTATACTTAAACTGCAAGTGTCATTTTTGGTCCAGAGACACCAGGGGTAGATGCCAGACACTTCATTCTCCCCACAACAACTCATTTAACCATCACACAGACTCTGAAACAGCTTATACGAGGTAAAAAAGTTTGTGAGTTCTGCTTTAAATAAGTGAGCACAACTGTACTGTATTTAGTAGGAGACAAATAAAAACACTATATTATTGTACATGCAGTTCATAGTAAGCATAAAATTACTATAATTCTTGTCTGTGAAGACTCTCACTCGTCCAGAGTAATTGCATCGCAACAAAAAGTTAAAAAAGCAGTCATCTGGATTGGATTTTTCAAGTTGAAGATGTTTCACCTCTAATCCAAGAGGCTTTCTCAATTCTGAAATGAACTGGTAAGAGAGCTGGTTTATATTCAAGGAAGGAGGAGTTTAGACCTGAAACTAAATTCTATTGGTCAATGTGACCATGAATAGCCTGAGTGGTTTCGGGTCATTAGGAGTCCTTTGTCCTCAGCTGGAGTGAGAGTCTCACTCCAGCTGAGGACAAAAAACTCCATTTCAGAATTGAGAAAGCCTCTTGGATAAGAGGTGAAATGTCTTCAACTTGAAAAATCCAATCGAGATGACTGCATTTTTAACTTTTTGTTGCGATATAATTCTTCTTTTACATCAAGTAAGATTCAATACTGCAATTTTTGGCTAATCTTAATAAACTATTATAAACTATATTACAGATTTTAACTATTTCAGTGAAACCTAAAGTAGTGTTTTTAAAAATCTGACAAAATTAATAAAGTAAGGATTGAAAAAAAATATCTATTTGCATGACATTACATTTTTAGTTGTATTGCCTTTTAAACTCCCATCAATCCTTCTTAAGGATAGTTCTATGAATGAGGAAGTGAATTGTCCAATCAGAGCGCTCCTTTAGGCAAGCAGCAGCAGCAGGAGGAGACTCTGGGCTGAAGTCAGGGTTAGAGTAATAAAACCTGCCTCAGACCAGGTTAGTTTCACAGACAGTTTCTGCAGCAATTGACACAGAGTTAGACTTAACTCTCTTTGTGAAACGAGCTAGTTTTCATTCTCTTTTTTGACTTTATTTAACCACAATATAACCACAGTATATCAGTGGAAAGATGCTGAGATTTAACCTGGAGGGCCTAGAGGGAGATCAAAGACAAGAAATATGGATGTAGTAAAAGAGAACATTAAGTTAGTGTGAGAGAAGAGGATGCAACAACAACAAATTGGTGTTTTAATATTTCACTTTAGAATATCTGGCTGCATGTTTCCTTTAATTTTTTTTAATTTAGTACAAGAACCCCCCGCAAAATACAGTATGTGTGTATCTAAGGTAAAATCCAATATTTTGTAAAAGTCTACATGACTGTATCCTTAAAGAACACTTTAGCTTTAATAAGTTCAATTAAGGAGACAGGTTTATATACCAGACCTCTCCATACCCCACAGACGCAGCCCAAAGCACTCACTTTGTCATGATCCATTTCAAGGGAAATAATTATGCAGCTAATGCAATTTAATCCCTGCCCTTGCGTCCTCCTCTGAGATAGGGGCACATGCCAGCCAACAGGAATTTAGGGCTGTTGCCTCATTACATTCAAAGTGCATAACTTTAATTGGGTTACGCAGCAGAACACAGAGCTGTACCTGGGAGCGACGGCGGCAGAAATTTAGGACTGTGTTTGATGCAGAGTAAGTGGGATTACAGGAATGAGGAAATGTAAGGAACATTTAGTCCGAGTGCTTATGAACTGAGCAGCCAGGCTTTTACTTCCATCTACTTCTTTATACATTCAGCAGGCAGCGCTTGTTCTTAATATTTGTCTCTACTGTCTTGAGTGTTCAGCAGTACTATGAGGGTTTTATTCTTTTTTTTTTTTTTTTTACCTCTACCAAGACCCCATAAGCAATTTTCCTTCAAATTGCTGTTTATTTTGATTAACTATCGCAGCATGCATATTATATTATATTATATTATATTCAGATTTAGAGAACACAATTCGAGCATGTTCCAGAACCAGACAGTGGCACAGAGTAACACACAAAAACAAAAGACCAGTTTAGATTGACATTTTTAGATTGCTGGAGATTGCCTTAATATCTTGCATCACTGATGTTAATCAACGTATTTGTGAAGGTGTCTCAATATAAGTTAAGCCAGTGGTTCTAAAACTGTGGCACTGGTGGTACGCAGGTTTCTTCTGGTGGTACTCTATTGCAGTTCAAGTCCAGATTTAGGTTAATTTAGAGCCAGATTTATTCCTACGTTAGTCATTGGCGAATGAAAGATTGCTTGGTTAAGTCCTGGTTTTGTCCTGGTTTAGCCCTGGTTTAGACCTGGCTTATTTCTCATTTAGTCCTGGTTTAGCCCTGGTTTAGACCTGGCTTATTTCTCATTTAGTCCTGATTTAGTTCTGGTTTAGACTTGGCTTAGATCTTGCTTATGCCTCATTTAGTCCTAGTTTAAATCTAGCTTATTCCATTTGTGCTGGTTTTTGTCCTGGCTTAGCCACAATTGAGTCCTGTTTTAGTCTTGGGCTAGGCATGGTTTATTTCTGGTTTTGTCTGGTTTTAGTTCTCATTTGATCAAGTTTAAACTTACGGGGGCATGGTGCCATAGCGATTAGCACTCCTGCCTCACAGCAAGCAGGTCCCGGGTTCAATTCCCACACTGGACGGGGCCTTTCTGTTTGGAGTTTGTATGTTCTCCCTGTGTCCGGTTTCACCTAAAAACATGTACAATAGGACTCCCCTGCAAAGGAGATTCTGAATCTCAGTGGGATTTTCCTGGTTAAAAATAAAGGTAAAAAAACCAAACAAACAAACAAAAAAAAAACTTATTTTAGTTAACTAAAGCTGATACTTGGAGAGCCTTATATTTTCTGAGGTGGTACTTGGTGTGAGACGTTTGAGAATCACTAACTTAAGCCTTTGCTCAAATAGCCGCTTACTGATGTGTGAACCAATCAATGGGACTCTGACAATACAGCCAAGGTCAGAGGATTGAATTTTACCCCAATTTTATCCCAATTCTAAATTGCCCCACATTACCACAGATAGTAGTTTTTCCTGCAAAGTAAACTGCTCCACATGATTGCTTTATGTGACCGTGCTATTCCAAAGAACGCATGTGAATGATTCACTGTGATCTCTGAAAGAAAAGGGGGTAGTCAAACGCCACTTTTTTATGGTCACATGAAATCTGCCAGCTCTAGTGAGTGGTCCTCCTCTGCATGTGCTTTTTAATAAGTGACTCTCAATGACAAAACATTTGGACACCCTTCATTTTAAATATTAAGGGCAGTGTTTAGGCTTTAACTGAGCTGAACACTGAAAGAATATTCAACCTCCCTGCGACCCACTTTTGGGTATACTGAACCAACACGGTCCATGGCAAACCACAAAGACAGGTCAAACATTAAATATAAATTCAGTAGTATTTTTTCAAAGACATCCAAACAGTAAAAAGTGAAGAGTAACTTCCTGGCTCTCATGCATAAATATGACTCACTTGTCTCTTTGAAACATATTTACTTCAGTGCTTTGACTGTTTATCCGTCCTTTTATCCTCCCTCCATTTATCCTCTTCAGCCTCTGATCAAAAATGCTCCTTTTTTTTGGCCCCCCTAACCCTACCATGAAAAATGAATGCCATTATGCAACTTTGAAATATTATGAGTAATTGCCTTTTGAATGCGCCCCTTCTTTTCTGTCATTGATAAACATGTAATAGGCTTATTTTTGGTAAGGCCATGTGACTGGAGCTGTGTGACCTTCATGTGTAGCTTTGCATATTTGTCATCAAGGGCACAGGAAGCCCTGCTGAACATCTAACACGCCACATGTGTGTAATATAAAGTGTATTTAAAGTGTATTTTAAATTTAAAAACGCTTTATATTATTGTATAAATTACAAACCAGTTTGAGTTGCTGTTATATTTAACGAACCTATATTGAACTTAAATGCTAAAACTAAAAAAGGAAACTTATAGTCTCATAAATAGTTAAAACATGCAACTAGAAGGCCTTCAGGATCACCATGCTCTACCAAGATATAGGCCCACAGTGTTAAAGATGTAGTAATTTGGACTTAAAGTGGGGATCTTCTAGTTCAGGGGTAAATGCTCAGCCACAGAGCCTTTATGTCTGACAAAAGAATCCACTTACTCTTCATGGAGACACCAAAAACAAGTATTACTGACTTTGAAAATGTATAAAAAAATCTGAAAAAAACAAAACATACACAAGAGCAGTTTGGCAAACATGGCGCTTATGAAGAATTGTAGCTGGTTTTGCCATAAACACCAGAATACGCCATCTTATGAACAGCTCTGAACTTATTTCTTCAAAACATGAAAAAAAATCACAGAATAATGTACAATAGTGAAAACTTCAGCAGAATCAAAAGGAAAGCACTAATGTTAATCATGTGAGAAGTTATACAATTCACTCTGTATTAGCCCAGTGTTATCTTGGTTATTTTTGATGGGAGATTATCTTCCATATTTGTAAGACACGCTGCAGATAAACAGTTGTTATAGGCCGGGCCCAAATCGACTGAATAGAAAAGGCTCGCTATGACTGAGGAACCAGATGCTCCTGCTTTCAATAAGAAAGTGAGAGGAGATGGCTAGCCAGGCTAAAGTCAGTAATGAGCCAAGGAAGAAATTGTACATGTTTGTGTAAAGCCCAGAATTTTTTTATTTTTTTTTTTTACAGGATTCTTTTTGTCTGTTAGCAACATAACTCAAGATATTACAAGCTGATTTTTATGAAACTTTCTGCAAAGGCCATGTGGGAGAGAAACAAATGATTGGTGTTACTTGGTGTGAATCTGGATCACATTGTCACTGTCTCTTACCCTTTTAAAGTGAGAAACTGAAATGCCTTGGTGGAGGTCTGCCGTCTCTGAACGCTTCCAGTTTAGCCACTGAATAATTCATTGTTAACTCATTGTTAGTTGTCAGTTTATGAAGACTTGGGTGTATGTTTCTACAGCTAACATGTTCCATTGATAAACAAGTAATCGGCTTATTTTTTGGTTAGCAAATGTAACTGGAGCTGTGTGACCTTCATGTGTAGCTTTCCATATTTGGCATCAGAAGACTCTGGCATCCCTGCAGAACAAGTGGAGGCTGCAGTGAGGAGCCACAGCCGCTAATAGAGCAGAGGGAACGTCTGTGCCTGTGTTTGCTCTTTGTCTGAAGCTGCGAGATGGCCAGCAGAACCAACAGAGCAGCGTTGCCTGGCTGCTAATGCTATTCCCATCCTAATTTGCTGCTTTTGCACGTTCATTACCACTGCAATTATACTGTTGGGGTGTATAGGAAGCGTGGGTAAGTGAATTAGGTGGGCGCGTGTTTTCGAGTGGGAGTGGATACTGGGGAAGGACTGCAGTCTCTAAACCTTTTAATGAGAGAGAAATTTTGCTGAAGACAGGGTTCTGTTAATGGAATTTGAACTTGATTACAGGATAGCAGGCACATATTCAGTCAGTGCAGAGCCACAGAATCCCAGTTTTATTTACAATATTTATCACTGAGAAGCTGGCATTGCCTGGTCCCATCTGTACACGCTCTATGTTCATTATCAGACAGTCCTAATGATACTAATCTGAGGGTCTTTATTAGAGGGAGTTGGTGAGGCAGAGGACACAGGTTTATGGTCAGAATTGGTGCGAAGGAAATGTTTCATGTGTCACTGTGAAAGTACAAATGTGTAATTGTGTCAGTTGTAGGGTGAGGGTAGTTTTTATCTCCGTAGTTTAATTAATAAAGTGAAATGCATTACACACACACACACACACACACACACACGTACATTACACAATATTACAAGTAACAAGTATCAGAATTTGTAGCTTAGCTTTATAGAATTATAACTTAGCTTTGTACTGTATCTGAGGAATACCGTACAAAATATAATGGTGGTTGTCTCTTATTTTGGAACAAGTAATAGCAATTATTAATGTATGTAATACAGTACCGTATTCTCAGGGCCCCTTGGCAAGTGCCTGGTTTATCAACCGTAATGCTGACTACAATCTTTTCAGCACTTTTAGATTACTCCACCTGATATGCTACATACATAGAATACATTTCAAAGCCTACCATAGACATTGACTTCCATGAGCATCACACCGTACGGCATGGGCTATGATGTTATAAATAGTATGGATCAGTCAAGAGTCAAGAGTGACACAGCCCCTTACAAATTTGAAAATTATGTGTGACTCATCCAATCCTAAATCTTAAAGCTTCCCTATTCCGCTAAATAAATTTTTTTGTGCTTTTAACCATGTTATAATATTGTTTCCACCTCAAAACATACCTGGAGTAGTACTTTGTGTCATTCACACTTGTTTGAATAATCCATACAGTAGAGCTGTTTACATGTTAATCACTATTAAATCTCGTAAACAGCTTTCCAATGTCTTCAGCAATTTCTTTTATTAAATCCAGATGTAAAG
This sequence comes from Bostrychus sinensis, assembly GCA_020698575.1. NCBI lineage: Eukaryota > Metazoa > Chordata > Actinopteri > Gobiiformes > Eleotridae > Bostrychus > Bostrychus sinensis. Next base: position 26,766,341 of record CM036251.1, on the reverse strand, counting down.
ACACCAGCTGCAGCCATATTGTGAAAAACAAATTCAGTCATTTATCTTTTTTTTTTTACCTCTAGTTAGGGGTCATGGGTTGCTGGAGCATTATCCCAGAAACTTTGGGCCGGAGGCGGAGTGCAGTTTAGGCAATGGCCAATTAATCACAACTATTCACTCCCAGTCATTCACTAGAGACAATTTAGATTTGTCTTGAGGCCTGAAGACTAAAACTACAACCTCCTTGCTGGACATGTAACTAAACATGTATTTGTGGCACTATTTTATTGTTTTTTTTTTTGTTTTGTTTTATTCTTCAATGTGCCATGTAACTAACTATTCTAAATACATTTTTGCACAAGAGTGATGCTTAATTCTATTACATCTCAGCTTTGACAGTTGAAATAAAAGGGTTAAAGTGGTGTCAGTGAGTGAACTCTGAGGGGGAGACAGTGCAGTAGTAAATTTCTAATTGAAATGATTCCAACTGGAAGAGGAGGCTCTTATGTGGAACTGCAAAAGCCTCTTGGGTGGGAGAAAAGGCAATTAATGACCATTTTTGTTTTGGAAGTTAAAAGTTGGAATTAGCACAAAAGTTTTTAGTGTTATTTCAGGTAATTAATATGCCAATGGACTGTCTTTGAATATTTTTATTACACTACTTGAGCACTTTTATTAAAAATATTAACTTCATGTACTACTATTACTTTACAAAATACTTCAAATCACAAATTTAGGGATTTGGTGTATTGTAACTATGGCGATATAGAAGTGATATTCAGGGGAGTAGCAGACATTTTTAGGCCCTTTGAATCTTGGTGGGCCGAATGCTTACTTGATCAAAATCTCTACATTGGGCCCTGGATAAACGGTACCCTTTATCCTCCCAGCCCAAAGGTGATAGTACAGATGCACTTATGACAAAGAGTGGAAACACATTTCTAGTTCATGTTACAAAAATGTTTTATTTATTGGTAGTAATCATTCTTGTTCTGAAGAAAAGAGACAGAAGAGTCAAAAGAGTCAGAAAAGAGGCTAGGAAGTTGCCAGATTTCCTATTTACAATGCACTTCTTTTTAAAATAGCCTCCAAATTCTTGCCCTTTACAGCCATTTCCACTTGGTAAAAACTATGCTTCTGTAACTGCTTCTCTATTTTTAAACAATAACAGATAAAATCAACTTTAAAGTTGTGCCCAAAGAAAGGTCTGTCCTGAGGTTAGTCTGCTGGTCACAACTGCAATCAAAAATACTCCAGTAACATTTCAAACATTCAAACAATGGGACAGACACTGGAGAACATTAGAGTACCCTGCAGTCCAGCATTGCACAGCCTTGATACATTCTATTGAACGTGGCCAAGGGATGGAAGTAACTACAATGATTCACGCAATCAAAACAAGACGGGAATAAAATAAAATAATAGTTTCAAACAGCCAGGCAGTACAATGATGTAGACTAAATAGGAAAGTGGAATAGTATATACAGCAGCATGCACTGAAGATAGAAGCAAAAAATAAATAACTTGAGTGCGCCTGAGATTTTAGGCTTTGATTACAAGAGCAACTGAAGTAGGAAGAAAAGAGAGAGCTACTAATGATTATTTTTGTATTTGATTGCACTGTAGCGTCTTTTTCACTGATTGGTTATGTCTACTGATATAGTTATACCATGTCCATTAGCATTTCACTCTGTAACTCCTATGCACTGATCCAAATTAAATCTTTATATAAATTATGCTTTTTTTAATGCAGTGCCATTAGCAGGTTTCTAATAATGAAGAATCTGGAGAGGCAATCCAGAAATCCTTCTTAATATTTGTAGCCTTTTATTACCTTTGTCCCAAATTGTTTGTTGATGTGTTGCTGCCATCAAAATTAACTACAGTTTTTTTTTTAAAGGCTGAACTTTCTCTTTACACCCAATGTGTTTTTTGTGAAGGACAGATAGCAGTGATTCTCAAACATGTCACACCAAGTACCACCTCCGAAAATATTTGGCTTTTCAATTGTGATTTTAATGAGTGAAAGTGAGACTAAATCTTGACTAAACCAGGTCTAATCCAGGTCTAATCCAGGACTAATCCAAGACTAATCTAGCCTGGCCAGACAGCCCCTCATACTCCCTTTTCAAAAGCAGGAGGGTCTGGTTCCTCAGCCATATTGAGCTGCTTCCAATCTTTGTACAGCTACAGATTTGCTCATATTACAGCATATACTGGTGTTTTATGGCAAAACCATTAACATCTCTTTATAAGCACCATGCTTGTTTGGGATACAAATCAGCGGTGCCCTGCATACGTCTTTGTTTCTCTAATTACATCACCTATGGAAATGAAACTCAAACCATGAGGTACCAGACTAACTTCTTTGTATAGAACAGTTAGTTAGCTAGGACTTATCCAGGTCTAAACCGGGTCTAAACCAACACTAAACAAGAATACAAACCAGGTCTAAACCAAGTCTGGCCCCAACTAATCTCTAAACTCTAAATTAAACTAAATGACTTGAACAGACTCTCTCATACCACCAGAAGAAATGTCTGGCCAGTCTAGGGAAATAGAATTATTACTAATAAAATATTATCATAGGAGCTGTGTATTTACAGTCTAAAAGCAAATTTGAGATTTGAAGTTGAACTATGACTGCACTATGAGGCAGATTCTCTGAAACACATAAAAAATTCATTCTCCAGATTTTATTTCTCAGACTAGAGTTTGTTAGTCATTAAGTAATACAGAAATCTTAGCAGACATACCCAGCTTTATGTACTCTGCTTTCTGACCTTTCTCATTATTTTACCTTTAATCACAGCCAAAGCTTGTCTATTGAACACATTAAAACTTCTTTTATCTACTTTTTGACTTCAAATTAATGAGCTTTATATTTTTGTGCAAGCTGTTGCCTGCAGCACAATCTCTTGGTAGGTTATTGTTTTCTGTGGCCAGTGCAGTGAGATAAACGACTAAGTAATTGTACTTCAAAGCCAGAAAAATATCTTCGCGTGCTGCTGTAGACAGGAGCAAAAGATGTTTGGAAAAGCAGAGCACGGCTGATGCTAAGAATGCTGTCATTGCGTCTTCACTAGCACTTTTCATGTTTTGGCTCCTTTTTGCTTGGTTTCCTTCCAGCCGAGCTATAGTGGCCCTGTCAGAGTGAAATGGACTGTCAAAAGCTGTTCAGTGATACCTCACAAGTTCATCCAGGTCCCGGACAGTGCCTGGGGACATTGCTCCATCCAAAATAATACTGGGTAAGCATGGACAAATCAATGCCAAAGTGTTTTTCAGACTATATCAGCAGCTTGGGTCTCCTATAGCTGAAGTTTGCGAGTTTGTAACTTAAGCTTTTGAATGGGTCAGTTCAGGTTAATCAAAAAAGGGGAATGAAGGGAAGTATGAATAAGTGTTCAGATACTATTCAGCTAATATCTTGCATTTGTTGGTTTGATTTGTGGCAGGACAAGTAGGTTGGAGCCTGTTAACTAGACATTACTTGAATCCTTAGACAAGCAAAAATTATTGAGAAACAAAGTAGATAGATAGATAGATAGATAGATGGATAGATGGATAGATAGTTTATTGTGAAACTACTGATTGCAAAGAAAATTCAGGTTTCAGCAGCAGAAGCATCATAAAAAAACAAAATACAAAGGCACTCAGCATGCAGTATTAGAAAGGTGCAATACAAAGAATATAAAAGTATAATATAGAAATACACTGATCTAATACTTTTGGAAATATAGTGTATATCTACAATGGCAGATACAGTAGTGTAAAAGGTGCAATAAGTGATTACAGACAAGACAATACAGCAGTCAGTGCATATTCTGTGCAATTAAAAAGGTTACAGGGAGGTTGGTAGTGGACATTTAGTGCAATATAAAACAATAGACAACAAAAGAAACTGACCGTAGGACAGTAATGTGCAACCAGTGTCTATAGTGCAGTAAAATAGTGCAATTGTGTGGCACAGAGATGAATTGTAGAGCTGTATTGCCCTTGGAACAAACGACTTCCTGAGCCAGTCAGTGAAGCATAGAACACAGAACATAGAACATAGATTTGGCACCAAACAGGTCTTGTTTTGGCAATAAGAACATTTTACTAACATTTTACTAATACTGGTTGTATTAAATGCTATGAGCATAACTCATGACATTAAGGCAAGGTAGACATTGCAGTTGGTAAACTGAGCAGTGCCCAGGGAACTCTCCCAGATCTTGAGCCATGAACTTGGTCAGGAGTATCTAGCAGGAGGATTAGCCTATTATGTTAGGTTGAGAGGAAAAACCTTGGGTGAGAACATCCTCCCAACAATGGGAGGAACATGCAAAATCCACACAGAAAGGACTGAGAGGCATTGACCACTCACATGCGGTCCACAGCAAAAACAGTAGACTGGTGAGGCAGACTGTCCTTGACTTGCTTTTCATAAGCAGGACAGCCTGATTCCCCTCTCAGGATGGAGCATTTGTCCAATTTGGAACTGGCCAATCACAGTTGTTTATCTGCAGGGTGTCTTACAAAAACAGAAAAGCTAACTAAGGTAGCACTAGCTACCAAGCTAATTTAATAACTTCTCTGACCTGATTATCGATGTTTAGTGCTTTTCTTCGTCACCTGTTGGTTCTCCTGAAGTCAGCGTTATTGTCCAGTCCTCTGCAGGATTTTTTTTCTTAATCTTGTTGCCCAAAAAAAAAAAAAAAAAACAAAAAAAAAAAAAAAAAAAAACATTATACAACTGGCTTCTGCTGCTGTCCCTGTTCACAAATAAGTACAGAAGCTGCTCATGATATGCTGTATTCTGGTGTTTTATGAAAAATAAAGAGGCAGGAACCCATGTTTGTTTGGGTCAGCAGTGCAGAGCTTATGTACCGCACTTCGTTTCTCTGATTGGTTACTCCGCCTGTGATTGTTTCGCCTCAGAAACGAAATGTCACTGAAGATGTACCAGACTAACTTCTTTGTCTAGAATAGGAAAATAGTTTGTCTGGCAGGCCAGGTTACAAAAACAATGCACAAAGTGAACGACTGGCAATACAGTATTACAATAAAATTTAATGAGTATCAATTGCAGGATTGAGCTAGAAGTTTAAAGATATCTATTTACTCATTTGAAAACCATATTACAATAGGAATCTTTGAGAAAAAACCTTTAGACGTGCAACAGTTTTAAATTCATGTAATAGACCGTTTGAATAGACTGGCACATTTCAGTGAGGGGGGTTGTTGAATTAGAAAATGCTACAAAGGGCAAGACTTGCATCACACAATGTGTACTGCATATAAATACTCAAGAAAAAGCACTTGTCATTGATATGACATCACTCTCAAGTCCACAGAGCAGTGCAAATCCAAGTCACTTTATGGTTAGTCACATCAAACTGCCCTGTCCCAAGCTAACCCACACTATGGCACTGTGTCTAAAGAGAACCAGTAAAAGAAAGAATACATTGCTGGCTACAACAACAGACAACAAACCTGTGTATTTGGAAATGCAAATAATTACCATATTTGAGAAATGGACTTTGAGATGCACAAAATCAGCATGGCCCCACAGTCACAGATGGTTATCATTTATTTTAAATAGAAAGTTGCTCCTGCAAAATTGTAATATGTGAATGTGATTAATGTCTGTAGACTAAAGTAAATTGCAAGCCTTTTAAATGTGAAATAAAATGAACAAATGAATCACTTTGTCTTCTTTTCCTGTAGTGTTTCTTGTTTGCGCTGTTTCTCTAACTTGTTTGACTCACCAGATGCTTTTGTATTACACAGGACTATCTGGGCGGACTTCTATAAAAAGTGTTTGTAAAGAGCTGTAACTTGTAGAGGCATCCTTGCTCAGTGATTGGATGAGTTAACCATCAGTGAGCAAGTGGCACTGAAGGATGGGTCAAATGCAGCGAGCAAATTTCCCTATGGGGCCAAAAAAGTTTACCTCACTTTATTTTAGTATGTACACCAAAAAAATGCCAATACTACTTTTTTAATGATTGGATTTCCACTCCCTTTTTACACAGATCATTCCTTTTCCAGTTTGTTATTTTGTGAGTACGCTGCTGCTTCTCTGTGCATCTCTCCTCATATCCGAGCATTAAAACAAAGTTATGGGACTTATATAGCTTCTTAATTTTTTGACTGAAACATCAATTATATTATTTAAAAAACACTTTGGGTCCCACCGATAAAGCACTAGATTCTTGGCTACAGGCTGTATTTCATAGCGATGTTTTCCACAAACTTTTATGGTGAATAGCTCAGTAATTACTGGGGCTATGGACATAAAACTGCCATAAAGTTTGAGGTCCTCTCTGTCAGTGCAGAGAGTTTGTTAGACTATTCTGTTGCAACATAAGTACAAAATCACACTGTTGAAACTCTAAATTCCAAAAATACATGTTAAATCATGTTACTCATATACATATTCTATCACGGTAAACTCCTTCTACCCTTTGTTTTTAAGTCTGCATCTGGAACTCTCCATTTGGAAGGCGGTATCCCTTTAAAGAGAACTGAGACACCCCTTCCCTTTCAAAACAAAGGAGGAAAAAACAGATTAGGCCTAACATTTTTCTTAAATTTTGCATAAGATTTCCTGTCATTGGCTTACTCCTGTGCCTATGGGTGGCATGCTAAGCCAGCGTTTATTTGCGTATTGATTTATCAGCACACCTTGTGTCTTTTCCACATTAATTTTCCTGTGCTGTCAATGAAGAAGAACATTTGCCTTAGCCTGCACTGGGACTGCCCGGGGGATGTGCTGATTAATGCATCCCACTTAGCAGCGGCACATCTGCACTCCACATGTTTTTCAGATATGGTATCACCAGCGCGTCTTCATTTACTAATATCATACTATCATATAAACATGCTCCATTATAGGTACGCTGGGACGACACACATCCATTTAAGCCAAGGTTCAAGCATCGGCTCATAAATACAGTGCTTGCGAAGTTGGCAGCCTAACAAACTGGCGGCGGTGTGCGTTTACAGACAATGGCTGGGATGAAGCACTTTTCCAAGAGAGTCTGATGGCATGCATCATTGAAGCTGACAAAATGTAAAAATTGTTTAGAGGACCTTATTAAATATGTATGAAAGCGGGTTTTCAAGGAGGCCACAGACAGGCAAATCCATCATCTCATTGTGAAATGCAGAAATACTATTAAAGTATGAATATTTACCATCATTTTGTCCTCCGCTGTGCAGAATGGTACAGACAAGAGTCCACTGAAAACACAATTTTAATATCACATGGTGGTTGAATACATTAATTATAAGCAAGGTTCTCTGATCTGAAGTCTTTCTCTGACAGTGAGGTTTTGTGATGACCAATTTGAATTTTGATAAAATAAACTGTAACAATAAACTCATAGCAGTGAACACTTAAACATGCTAGCAAATGCTGGTAAGTTATCTCAATATAACCAATTACAATGTCCAGATTGCAATAACAGTTGTATTGCAATATTGGAGCCAATCTCTGCAACTATGGGCTTCATGTGAGGTACAAAGAAGAGAGAAGACTTGCACAGCTACAAAAATTTTTATTGTGGTTGATTGTGGTATAACTCAGTTGGTAGAGCTGCGGCACATATGCACAGCAACTACAGCCTGCCTCGACCTTCTGTGTTTTCCTGGTTTTAATCCAGGTCTGGGCACAATGTTGCAAGATAGGTCCCAATGCCTAGATGGAGGTCTGTGTTCTCTGAGTGCTTCTACCTCCTACAGTCTGTCCTGATTTACTCCAAATTCACACTGAATCCATTGCGTGTCGGTTACATTTCCTGTTTGACCTCCCCAACAAATAGACAATGCAAGTCAACGTGTGAGTTCACACCAGCTGCGTTGCAGTTCGTCTCCGTGTCCGGCTCTCCAACAGAAATACGCGTCGAGTCTATTTTTGTTGGATGCCTGAGCCGTCATACATAAAGTTGAACAGAGCAGATGGAGCCAGACAGGAAGTCAGACCTGGGACCAATGGAGAGGATCCTGTAAATTTAAAAATAAAACCACTTGTGCAGCCTCTTGCTCACATCCACATGTAAACATTACATCTTAACTGGGGACGCAGGTCACAAATGAGACAGGACACCATTAAATATGAGTAAAAAGTATTTATATATGTAGTGTCCTTTCCCAGGATTGTATATATTTAAATATATATTTCTGTAACTTTTGGGCTTCAACCATGGTTAAATCTCAATTTTCAAATGAACAAGAGATCATGGTCAGAGGCAAACTTGGCTTTTTATATGCAGCTCTCTACATAGTTGTTACTGCATGAACTCATAACTTCCAGTGTGAACTGTCTACTCTCCTGTGAACTCATAGTCTCCCCAGCTGGTTCTGGTTGGAGAAAGTGCTCGGTGTGAATTGGAGTCCATCAGAAAACTGTACCAGAGACGTACTGCACATGCAACGCATTCAGTGTGAATCTGGCGTTAGACCTTGCTAAACCATAGTTACCTCCTGGTTTAGTCCTAAATAGTTTACCTTGTTATTTTGGGATAAATTGCAGTGCAGATTGACATTAATATTTAAAATAGTTTCTGGATATTATGTGTTTTCCTAATATTGTGCAGTTATAATTCTAACGTGACCAGCCTTCCATAAACATACAAAAATTGACCCAGGAACAGAGTGGGAACAATAGTGTTTACAGCTCCTCAATTAGAGAGATTAGTCAACCTCTCCAAGGTCACCAAAACAAAGTGCCATTCATGTACTGTAATCCCTCTAAGTCAACTATTAATTACTTTATGAATGTCTGACAACTAGAGGGCACTGTCACGGGCCATGGCTCACGGAAATGTCATTCGGGTTGGACCGAAAATATCACAGAGTAAAACAGCAGCTCATTGGACAAATCACCCATTTGAAGAGTACCACAACAAAGCAATAGCTTGGCTTTTGTTAAAACTATAGAATAATGTAGAAATAATGTATGATTGTAGAGTACATCAAACTGAAATTTTAGGGTAACGTATAGCATTAAACAAATGCAATCATACAAGAATCATGTGCCTCAATTGTATGTTTCATTGTGTAAGCAGACAAACTGAAATAGGCACTATCCCAGAAGGATTTCCACAGCCGTTTATTCAAATGATATCTTAACATCTATTTTTACACAGATATGCAAATAGGAAATCACATACTTAATTTGATCAAAAGAAAAATCACAAAGCACATGTAACAAGCTATTTTTGGTTTGATAAAACAGCACACTTCTGCTGCAGTCTCCCTCCTACACAACAACTACACTTTAGGAAAATGAGGATTTTCAAAAAAGCTTAAAAATATCTGTTGTGATGGTAGATTTGAAAAGTGCATTTAGTGAAAAGATGATCATATCACAGCTCTCCCTTCTGCATGCTATTACATATCTGCTTCATACCCTTGAATCAAAGTAATCAGTGGCTAAATAGTATGTTAGTAGTGCACGATTTTCCACACTGAATTTTGATCCATTGAAAAATAGCGGACTGAATGGAAACCCTCATAATTATACGTATATATAATGAATTACAGTGGCAGGTGCAGTTAATAATATAGTCAGGGCTGTATCTAGCTTTGTGGGGGGCCTATGCGGTTTGTTGGGGGCCCCTAGTTAGTTAGTTAGTTTGCCACAATACGATGGACAGATCCCTAGCCTCTTAGATTAAATCTTTTACACTTTACAAGCAAAACAGTCAAGCTACACTCATGAAAACCTCTCATTAAAATTAAACAGCTTTAGTTGACCCTTTCAAGCAAGATAACTGATAAAATATTAATACAGGGAAAACTATGTCAATAAACAATATAAGGGATGAAGACAGGTCATTTAATTTATCTTCAGATGTGGATGAACATTCAGCTTTGGGGCTCCCTAAAGGCTTTTGGGGCCCTATGCTTGTGCATAAACTGCAAAGCAAGAAAAGGCCTTGAATATCATGCATAAGAACACAAATGAAAAGCCAGAAAACTGTAATTAAAACAAATCTACCTAATTTTATTTGTTCTGTGCCAGTGCCAACCTTACCACCCACCACAATTCCAGCATTGCTCATCTTGTTTTATTTTATTTAGAATGTAAAACTAGACCAGATCACTAGAAGCAGACAGTGCTGGAATACTTTTGTTATGGACAGTCATTAATTTATGGTGACCAACACCCAAAAGGTTGTGTTCATGTGATGTCAAATAATTCTAAATGGCCTATAGTTTAAAACTGAGCTGGAGGTAGGTCAGAATTCTATGGTAGAATCTGTCCCTAAAGATTAAAAATGAAGACGTCTTGGTGTGGTTTATGGTTAATATCTCTAAAATTACTGGGTCTGTCCACATGAAAACAATAACGTGACACAATGTTCAAAGTCTTATTTGTCAGTACAAATGAACTAAAGTGAAGTTATTTCTAATTCTAGAATTTGAAAGAATTAAAATAAATAACTGAACAGAAAATCCACAAAGTTGAACCTGATCATTTTTGTTAGTGATTGGGTCCACACACTCACTATATTCATCTTGTGGATTAATACCTTGTCTACTGACCACAAACGCCCCTGAGTAATTGGAAAATATGACCACTTTTTGACATTCTTGTGGAAAAAAAAAAAGTTCACCTTAATTTTTGCTGACAGAGGAGACATTAAACTTTGTGCCAGTTTTTGTTTCATGTTGATAGGCCCAGTAATTGTAGCGACATTAACCATGAACTAGGCCAACAAATCTGCATTTTCAATCATTAGCAGCAAATTTTACCATAGGATTATTACCTGTCCTAAGCTCAATCTCACAACAAAGACCCTTCAGAATGTCATGACATCACATGAACACGACATATTGCAGCGTGCAATCATATTTGAAGCAGAACTCAGTAACCTTTCTCCTTAAATTAACTATTTTGGAGTCCCTGTGGACTGAAAACGAAACAAGTATTCACTTTGTATAAATATGCGTCGGAGAAAAACAAAGGAAAGCCGAGCAAGGGGTCATATGTGAGTCAATGGAACTTCCAAAGAAACAAGAACAGTTACAGAGTTCTACCTAAAATTATTAATAATCAGGTGTAGTTGGTGCTATTTCATATGATTCTTTGAACATATTATTAGGGTTTTCCTCAAATGACAAGACAAATGCCTTTTCTGTTTGACATTGCATCACCTAATGGATGCTGATACAGATCTCAGGAGTCCATATCCCCTGCTCTGCTCCAGCCTGTGTGTGTGTATGTGTGTGTCTCTGAACCACAGACATACAGTACATCTGCCGGCACAATGATGGTGTTGTGAAGCGGCACTATAGTACCTCTCTGTTGAGGGCTGCCAGCATGCTGTGTTGTTGTGAGCGAGGACCCACAGTGCAGCGCTGCCTGGCTGTCTCAGGGTTACGTGAAGAGGTTGGGGGTGTGTTTGCGGAGAAGAGAGAAAATGAGAGATAGGAGCCACAGCCAGAGAAGCCGTCCCTGAGTGATGCTGCTCCGCTCCCAGCAGCGCCCTGTCAACTCCAAATGAGAAATTTCAGACATCCAGTGAGGTAGCTCTTGAAAGTGGAAATGTTTTTATTTTTTTCCCCCACCACTGCTGTGTCCTTTTTTTTTTTTTTTGGACAATAAGTTTAAAAGTTACTTGGCTGACCTTCAAAGTGGGAGGTAATAGATTCCATTCATCTGGACGCATGTGTTAAGTTGATTGGTAGATGAAACAGTGTGAAAATGCACGTTGTTTGGAGATGAAAAAAGGCCAAGCCGACAACCTGTCATGTGACTTATACGCGATCACTTTGAACCGTTGCCTGTATCTCTTTTAAGGGTGAATCCATAACACCGGTCCGCATGACAAGATACATGATTCTACAAAGTGGATCATGAGGCGGGGATGTCTGAAATAATAATCTGATCATAGAGAACACCTCAGCCATTGTTGATGATGGCCGATTGTCAAAAGAGCTGCAAACATGAAAGCACTTACTGTACATCTGTACATCTCTGTGCCAGGATTCACTACATACCACAGTAAAATACAGCCATGAGCCATAAGAGCAACAATATGGAGTAGGCTATTTGGACCTTAAAATTATGTTTCCAAAATGATCTTAGTGGTAGATCAACTCTTAAAATGGCTATATTATGCGTTTGGGTCAATTTCAGGCACATTTAGAACAACCTTTATAAACATTATCTAGCTAAAGGAAAACCAGCAGAGGGCCAGCAGAGTGCATAGCTGTGACGGTTGTTTTAACATAATCAAAGAGAAAGTGCACTTCAGTTCCCTAAACTTTTTGTATGATCCCATTTTACTACAAAATGACAAACATAGAATACACCATTTTTTGGACGAATGAGTAAGAGCAGACTGGATATAGGGGGCTTGTTAGTTGCTCAGTGCTTCCTGGAGTGGGCGGGGGTTTGTGGGAGAGGCAGAGGCTCGTGGAACAGAGGATTTTGAGACCTTAGAGCGGATGGGCCAGAGAATAGAGGATTACTGAAACAGGCATGAGTGTAACCAAACACAACTCCAGGTTTGTTTTCGAGGAGGGAACAACATGAACATAGCTTAGAATTTCACATTTTGTATTTTAAATTGAAAATTTTTAATTAAAAATAATTTATTGAAAATATCTTTTGCTAAAAACAGTTGGATTAGGTGCCTGTCTTTTTAAGGCCTTCTCTCCTACTCCATCAGCCCAAGCCAGGCTACTGTCTGCCCTGCAAACACTGGGAAGTAGCAGCAAGTTATGGTACAAAGAGTGGAGCTGCATTAGCATTGCTGAACTTAAACTTCAAGTATCCAAAAAAAAAAAAAAAAAAATTACTTCTGCAGAAATAACTAGCCTTATATGCATGCTGTATTGGTCTTGTCAGTAAAAAAAATAAAATAAAATTACACATACTTCATTCACAGCGAAAAATGGATTACCAAGTGAATGGTTCGATATCATGAGATTATTTTTTGACTCTGCGGCCTGCAGGTACCGTATGCGATCTCCTCAGAAATGCTGAGCAAACATTCTCACGTAGAAAGGGTCAACTGTCCTATTAATGTGTGACCATTAACACAGCAGTCGGTGAAGTGCTGTGCTGGCTGTTCTTACATCAGCTGCTCTCTCACTGCTCCTGTGTGGAGACAGGTGTGGGCTCAGAGCATTATTCACACAGGTGCTGCTGGTATTAAAGCCAGCATGCACCACAGCCAATGTTGGGTCTAATTGGACACAATATCAGGCTATATACAGATGTGTCAATCAATTGCTGTATGCATGTTCAGCTTTTGTTCAGATAAATAATTATAGTAAAAGTGTGTAATCCTGTTATTTAAGTAAACCAGTTTATGTGATTTAAAAAGCATTGTAATAGGAATTATTCAATGTCCCATTTGAGATTGGTGGATGGAGTCTATCTAGTCTGGTCTATCTACTATCTATCTACTTTTTTAATGGCGGCATGGTGGCGTAGTGGTTAGCACTCTCGCTTCACAGCAAAAAGTTCCTGGGTTCGAGCCCTGGACCATGTGGGGCCTTTCTATGTGGAGTTTCTATGTTCTCCCTGTGTCTCCATCAACCTCAAAACTTGCAAAACAGGCTAATCCTTCACCTTCGTACTACTGACTAGGATCCTGGGTTAACATCTGGAGAAGCATCTCCGAGTGCTGCACTGTGGTCACCCACTGCGCCTGACAGGTTGCCCCAGCGGCATTGAAGGATGGGTCACATACAGAGAATGAATTTTCCTGGGGACAATAAAGTCTACCTTACCTTTTTTGCGAAAGAAGTGACTCTGATATCTCTGTAACAGAGTCATTTGCAGAATTAAATAAAAAAGGGGTAAACAAGAAAGTCAACTTGAACTCTCCTGAATGACTGGGAACATACATGGACGTCTTACAGGTTGAACGGGCCGCTTATTTGCGGAAGATATTAGATATCTAAAATAACCAATATATGGAGCAAATTTTATAACTTCTCTTACCTCTGTTTGACGATCTTTAGTACTTTCCTTTGTGAGCAAGTGATTCTGCTGAAGTTCGCTGTTGATACTAGTCAGCGCTTTGCTTCCACCCCATCTTCTGTTACTCTTTGGTTACTGTGTCTCTGTTTGTTCTGCCCCTATGGAAATGTAACACAAACCAAATGGTACCAGACTCAATTCTTTAAATGGAATAGAAAAAGGAAAACAAAATTTGTCTGGTTGACCAGGCTATGATACACCATGGACAATAGCCATGTCAACTCTTTGAGACATGCAAAGACAGACAACCATTAATTCACTGGGGGCAATTTATATTCATCAGTTCTCCTATCACATTCATGTCTTTGGATGGAGGGAGAAAGTTGTACTCAGCAAGAACCCAGGGTATAATGGGGAGGACTTGAACCCACAAACTGTGCACCCTAGGAATCATCAGTGAAAAAACAATACATCATATATGTTCAAGTTCCCATTAATATTTCACACTACCTGTCAACATTGAAAAATGGCTGCCAATTATACAACAAAAGTGCCTATTGCAGCTCTGGCAGTAGTAATAGTAGAGATTAGGGACATTTTTTTAAGTTTTTTATTTTTTTATTTTTGTTTTAATTTTTTTCATGGTTTTAATGAAATAAAACCAGGAAACGTAGCGATGTTATTGGGAGATGGGATTGGCAGTATACCTTTAAACACATGCAAGCAGAAATAGTATGTCTTGTTTGGCACACACATTGTAAATATAGGCCAGTGCTCTATGCTTTATTCTTTGAGGTTTGTGTGACAAAAATGAGCCATAAAAAATGCAAACTTATTTAAAAATTAAACTGCTAAACAGGAAATGGCTCAATGGTGTCAGCGTTTATTTTGTCAGTTGAGCTAACTGGAAGAGTTTTGCTTACAAAGCCTACTATATTATGTACATTTTTCATATCACACCAAGGTTTCATGAGGCTGTGTAACATCATGAAATAGGCTGTATCCCGATCTTGCTTGAACATCAACATATTGTGCAAGGCATCATTCTAGAAGAAAGGCACACATTATATAAAGGAAATACAACAGTAATAGTGTAGGAAGACGGGACATTCAGGTAAAATTTCAAATCCAAATCTTTGATTCCACCTTTAACTTAATGAACTGTCTCCTCCTAAGGTGGAATCACAGCAAGCAACCTTTGAACCCTCAGGTGATAATTCACACATGTTCCCCTGGTTGAGTAAGCAGTGGAGATGTTTGTGCCAGGATACTGCGCCAATAAAAATGTTATGTGACAAATACCAGACACAGTCTTTCTAGAAAGAAACTCCACAAAGTTTGGTACAATGCAGCAAGACAACTTCTTAATTGACATTGCAAGACAGAGCTTGCAGGTTTGACATAAAGTCAATTTCTGTGGCTCATTTCATAAGTGACCTAAACTGTGTAAACTGTTACAATCATCATGTTTATTAATAACTTGAGATGTGCTTTGTTCACTACTATTGCACCATTATGGAGTTTAAGTATAATACTGTGATGAATATGCATCGCATACCATTTGAATGGAGTAATATTAGTTACATGGTACTTTGTAAAGTAATCTGATCTGTGGACAGTTTCCACCAAAGATAAAGATACCCCTCAAGGGAACGCCCCTCACTTAACCAAAGATATACCACATTTTCTTTGTTCTGTTTTGTTTCTTTGTGTTGAGTAGGGGGCAGTTGTACATGTCTTAATTCTTTAGTGAAACAGGCAGGAGGTTGTGCCTTTTGGGACTCCCATCCCCCACGATGATAAGGTGTGGCTTCAAAGTTCCGTGTTTCTGACTTCTAACTTTTTCTGCTTCTCGCTTTTTCCATGCTTGAGCTGCACACTTTGATTTTGTTTTCACAATTTTATGCAGTTATTTTAAATACCCAAGCTATTGCCAAGCATTTCTTGAACTTTGATGCTAGCTTAAGCTTAGGATGACCAAAGCTTTTCTAGATGGTTTAGAAAAGTGGAGACCAGACAAACAAGGTCCAACATACATCCAGTGTCTTTGGATCACCTAACTGGCAAAATGATCAGGTATAAAAGGGGCATTTTGGAATGGTAAATTCTGCAAAATATGGATATTATTCTGTATTGGAAATGACTGCGTGGATCAGGAACACTTCCAGAAGTCATTGTCTCTGAACACAGTTTGCACAAATGAAAGTTTGAGGTGTATCATGCAATTAAGATGAACATGATCCTGAAACACTGCCCATCTTCTCTGGACCATGACGGACTGAGAGAAAATTGGAAATTGTTGTCAAATGAACTCAAGAAAAAAAAAAAAAAAAAAAGAAAAGAAAACACAAATCTACACTGCAGGGTTTACTCTGGGTCTTAAAAAGTATTTAAAAATCTGAATTTAAGGGCTTACATTTGCCAAGTATAGGTCTCAGTTGAAAATGGTCACGTACATTTAATGCAACTACTTTTGTCCAGTATCTTATTCTATATTATCCACTCCAATGCTTAAAGGTGCATTACCATCACAGATACTAAGAGCTCAGATCTTTGCTTACTAAGACCAAAATGCTTCAAGACACTCACAATCCCTAACCCTAACCCTAACCCAATGATGGAGGTCTTAATTTTCTTGAACAATGGTTTTAAAAAGGTCTAAAAAGTCTTAAATTCAACTTGAATGCTGTTGCCCTATCAACTTTTTTAAATATGTTGCTGCCATCAAGCTTAATATGAGCTTTTTCATAAAATGACCAAAATATCTTAGTTTTAACACTTTGTATGTTGTTAATGTTCTTTTAAAAATATGGTTTTATGAGATTTATGAAGAGTTGCATTCTGTTTTTGTTTTTTACAGTGTCGCAACAAGGAACTGGGATTGTATTATGCATGTACCCCTGTAAAAGACACTTTACAAAAAACACTACATTGTAATCAAGCCCAAATATGTGTACCACTTGTTATGCAAAAACTGAAACTTCTTGTCTCCCAATTAGAGTGAGAAATTTGATAAAAGGACTACTTCTGGCGATGAGTTAATTAGTCGATTTCACTCCGGAGACCCTTTACCTTAGGGTGAAATTACCATGTGCCATTAATTTACATCATGATTGAGATTAAATACCCCTATTCCGAAATCACAATGCGCTTTGAAAAACCAATATAGCAGCTTACAGCGGAGTACATAAGCAGCTTGTTTTTCGTGGGAGGAAAGAAATGAGCGAATGTAGACCCAAAGCATCTATGTGTTTGCCTTCGCTTTGTGTAATGCCTGAATTCATCTCGCCGTTATAATGTGGGCAAACAATGAAAGGCCCGGAAAGGATTTCACATGCTATTGAAAAGGCACCTGAGAGGAATGCATTTGGACTTTAGTAACTCTAGCCGCAGAATTCTCCACAGCTCTGTGCCTCAAAATTGGATCAATAGCATTTAAACCTGCAGACCGCCGGGACTATAGACAACCCCGAGAAGTGAAATGTCATGCAGCCACACTTTCTTTTATTAGATTCTCTATTAAAAAAGTGAGTTTGTGGAATTTTTATTCAGGATATTTTTGTTGTGTGTGTCAAAACAATGCCAATATAAAACTACTATGTCTATATCTGGCTTTATTCCGAATTTCTGAAGACAAACTGAATGTAAGAATTTGTTAAGGCTGTAAGATACTCAGTAAAGAGAAGAGAATGCAACTGAAACTGTTACTGTCCTATGACACACTAGGGCGTTAGGAGTTTGCCCATTAACTGGAGGGTCGTTACTCGAAAGCATATACTGCCTGCTGTGTCCTTGGGCAAGACGCTTCATCTGCATTGCCTACTCCAGTCACAGCATTGCACATTTTGCATTTAAAAACAATATCTGACTAAAAGAGAATGTTTCCAATAAGTACTCTACTGGTGCCATAAAGAAACAAGTGAAGAGACCAGCAGTGGGCAGCAGAGTGCAGCTGTGTTATGGTCTTTTGAACAGAAAATGAGAAAAAAAATGTCCTTAAACTTAAAAATGAAGAAAAAATAGCTGGGAGGAATCAGTGGAAGCAGACCTGTATACAGTTTGTTTCGGCTATATGAATGAGAGCAGACTGGATGTAGAGGAGTTACGGAGGGGGGCGGGGTTAAGTAGAAACAAGCTGTTTGGAGTGCACAGAAAGGCGGTGCCCAAGAATATAGGATAACTCAATCAGGCATAAATGAAACACAACTCCTGGTATGGTTTTAAGTAAAAAAAAAAAAATCTATTAAATCTATCAAAGGTCAAAAGTATAAAGTGCCAAAAAACTTGCTGTATACTAAATATATTGCATTAGAAGAGCTTTTTTTTAAAGATAAACTTCTAACACAGTGGAAATAGCTATTCGTCACATAACATTTTTTCCTTCCTACAGCTGCCTAGAATAGACTCTGCTGTTTCAACACAAAATTTTGCATTAAAATTTTAGACAATAGCATGTCCCTGCAAGGCTACCATAGTGACTCACATTAAAAGCCTGTCAAGTGTGGCTTTGCAATCTACAATGTTTTCAGATGTTGCCAAAATACGACACACTGCACCTTTAAGATGAAGCAAAAGCTATTCTTAAAACGGAAAACCAGAAAAACAAGGTCACAAGAAGTAAAAAAAAAAGAGGTAAAAACCACAAAAGAAAAATGCAAAAATTCAAAGCATTTGCTCCAAAAGTGCATTTTCTTCTGAGCGTCTCAAAACAAATGCAAATGGGAAAAACTGCATTACTACATAAAATTGCTGACCTCCAAACCAAAGCCATTCACAATTCTCTAAATCTGAATAACATCTTATTTGATTTTACCAATATATACATGATCATTTGGCATAGTCTTCCCTGGTGAAATCAAAGTGTTTGTAAAAACAAAACAAAACATGAGACTACTGCTGCACCTCTGCTTCCATTCTCAGGTGTGTGTGTGTGCGTGTGTGCGTGTGTGCGTGTGTGCGTGTGTGCGTGCGTGCTGCTCTCAAAGTGATTCCTGCAGCATTTCAAGGGCAGCGAGCAGTGCAGCACAATTTCTCCGACTTGTTCCATTTGTCTGTCTGCCTGTTAACTACAGCTGCTCCTCACTCGCTTCTTTTGTAGCCTTCTGTGGTCTTATCAGTCTCAGTAGTGGTTTGGTATTTCTGCTCATCACTTCATCTGCCCACTGTATTGTTTGTTACAAATCATTTTCTGACAGGGCCGTGTACGCCCAACTGATGCTTACAGACTATACAACAATGTATTCTGTCCTGAACCTCAAAACATCAGGAGGAGGCTTTTAACCTTTCACTGTTTAATGTCTACATCTTTTTTAGTTAGCCATAATAAATATATGTGTCAATTTTGTTGCTAATGTATTTTCATAGAGACAGTTGTTTACCTAAAAAACTTTTGATCTTTTGATATAAAAACAGAATTGCTGCTAGGACGGTGCCTTTTGTCCATCCTCTGCATTTCTTCAGTCTGTACCTTGGTCTGTTTTTCCATAGCTTGTGGATAAAGATAATGAATGCGTTGACTGTTGGGGGCACTAGTGGACACAGCTCAACCTTTGTAGTAGAGGAGTAACAAGCAAATAAGGACTAAGCATATTAAAACACCAAAGTGACCACCACCGTTATTTTTGCCCCATTTTATTCCCCTTTTAAAAAAATAAATGACGTAAAAAGCACAGCCACATTTGTTGTTGTGGTCGCTCTTTTTCTTCCATCTGAGTAAATTCTTTGACTGACATTGAGCTGCCTCCTACAGTTTGTTTACCATGACACAGGTGCTGACATGGAAAACGGTTGAAAGTATAGTATACTGTAAATGCTGTTCAGATAACAATGCTTGGAACGGGCAAATCTGTTATGAAATTGTAGATGTAGTAAAAGCGATGCAAAGCAAGTTTATTTGTATAGCACAGTTCATACACAGGGTAATTCAAAGTGCTTCACACACACAAAAGTATATAGGCAACAGGTATAATTACAACTGTGAAATCATATTTAAAATTTATAGTTAAGAGAATCTATTTTATTTTTATTTATTTATTTGCCAGGGACATTGCACTAGTACATATATTGCACAGAACAGAGATACACTATATTTCCAAAAGTATTAGCTCACCTGTCTTTAACACATATGAACTTCTGACATTCCATTCCTAATTTACAGGGATTATTATGACGTCGGCCCACTCTTTGCATCTATCTACATCAGACATCTACATGTCTGACGTTCTCTGATGTTGGATGAGAAGGCCTGGCTCGCAGTCTTTACTCTAAGTCAGGGGTGTCCAAACTATGGCCCGGGGGCCAAATGCGGCCCGCAGACTATTCTTTATTGGCCCTCGGGCTTCATTCACAATTGGCCCAAATTGCCACAGGTAGCACTGTTCACTGCAAGGTTTGAAGCGCAGGTAAAAAACTTGATTTGTGTGAGATGTTTCTGGCATTAAGAAGAAAAAAAATAAAAAGGAAATTAGCGGTTGGTGGCGCCAAAAAACAAAAAAAAACCCAAAAAAAACAAACAAACATACTATGTGCTGGTGCCAAGCTCAGATAACTGTGGGGTTGTAGAAGGGGGTCAAGAGTAATACAAATCAATAAAAATATCCATAAGAATGATTAACTATGAAGATCCCTGAAGGAAAGCGATATCTTGTTTTGTGTGATGCAAATATGCCTCGACTGAGTGGCCCTCCTGCATCATACATTTTTCAGTATGTGGCCCCCAAAGAAAAAAGTTTGGACACCCCTGCTCTAAGTCATCTCAAAGGTGTTGAGGTCGGGTTGAGGTCAGGACTCGCTCATCCATGTCTATGAACCATGCTTTGTGCACTGGTGCCCAGTCATGCTGGAACAGGAAGTGGCCATCCTCAAACCCACAAAATTGGGTGCATGGAATTCTCCAAAATCTCTGAGCATGCTGAAGCATTTAGAGATTGTTTCATTAGAACTAAGGGGCCAAGCCTAACTCCTAAAAACAACCCCACATCATAATCCCAATTCAGTTATTTAGGTGGGTGAGTGAATACTTATATAAATGTAGTGTAGCTACAAGCTAAGTTTCATCTGTCGTCCCATGGGCAGCGGCAATGTGTCAGCAGGTTAACAGTGCATTTAATAGTTAACCCCAGTAAAATTATTCCTGTACAAAATCAAAAATTTTGATAAATAGAACACCCAACAGTAACAAAGCATCATCATAAGAACCAGATCCACAACAGTCCAATACATACAATTTGATAAATTATGAAATTATCACTACCACCACACCTAGTCTACACTAATGACCACCTGATTATTCTTCAACCATTTCTTCAAATAAAATTTAAAAAGTAAAACATCCCTGCAGCTTTGACTGAGTGACAGTTCTGTCCAAAAGAAGTATATCTAAAATTTACATAACACTCTCCTCTGGCGGAGGTTCTGGTTGACCAGACACCAGCTTCATCACATGATTTTACAAACACTTTCAAAGGTTGTGGTGCCAGGTTATGCAAAATCTTGTACACTAAACTAATGTTAGCCAGGGAAATGAAATTTTCAAATGTTAACCATTTATATTTCTTAATAATGTTACAGTCATGGTAGGAGACAGGTTTCTTATCTAATATTTTGAGTGCCTGCTTGTACAGACTTTGAAGTGGTTGTAAAGCTGTGTTGGTTGACTGAGCCCAAGTTGTTATGCACTAAATAAAATGAGAAAAGATCATAGAATGCATGAAAAGCTTGGCTGCATCTGTACTCATTTGATTGTGAATGAATCTAAACTGAGCTAAATCAAATTAAAGTTTTAAGTTTTCAATCAAAGTCAAAATCAGAGTCAAATCATCATTGCTTCAACAGCTGTTACAACAACAGTATTGTGTATCATTGCATTGAAAACACCTTTGTGTCCATATTCAGAAGTGTCATAGACCAGATGTCCCTATTTAATAAAAACAGTCCCAGTTTTAGGCTCCTTGTCTCAGTTTGCCCATTTTAACCAATAGAAAAGCACAGAAAACTAAAGCATTTATCTAAAAACCTTTGTCATAGTTTTAATCAAAAAATGTAAGCCCTACCTTCATCTACTTTGAATTACATGACAGAAAACTGTATAGATTTCAGAAGCTTTTTTGTCACTTTAAATGCACCTTGATCTGTGAAAAAAAAAGTCCTAGTTTTTGTGTCTAGAAATCTGGTCATCCTACCCTTACTTAAATCTTTACCAGATTTGTCTGTAGATTTTCTCAGATATCCAGGTCTACAAAACCTTAAGAGGAAGGACACAGATTAGAATCCCTCATCCAAAGCACAAAAGCCTTTTATTGCTTTTTCAGATGTATAAAGACACACACTGGACACATTGCTGATACCGAAGGTTAGTCAGATTGGCATCCATCTTGGACAGATCAGCAAGCCAGTCGACAGCGGGCTTAAAAGAATTCATTTCAAGTGAACAATGAGTGCAAATTGATTATGCTACAATTGGTAACTTAATACATTTTGGTTTACTCAGTGACATTTGAGTAAAACACCAAGATAGGATTATGACCATCTTTCATGTTGTAGGACAATTCAATTTTATTAAGAAAGGTTGAAAGTTAACCTAATAATTCTGCAGTTCAGTTCACATTCTATTGGTATTACCTTGATATCCTGACCTTGCCAATAGGCTAGACTCCCACAGATATGGGGACAGACCATAGACATTACAAGGAAAATATTAGAACTCAAGGTTTAGTGAAGAAAAAAAAAAAGCATAATTTTGGTTAATAATAAAGTCTGGCTTTGCGGGTGGTTGATTTTGGGTTTTTGATTATTTTTACTATGACATTCTTCTGTAGCAAGGATTACTATCATTCATAAAATACTGATTCTTGAATGTGTCCCAGGAGTCAAATCAAACTGTTGCAACCCCTTTAACCAACCAGTTAAAGGTACTGTAAGCAGCATGCAATTATTGGTTTGAAAATGGTATGGCACTGATTGGACAATTGGCGATTGGCAATTTGGAACCAACATTACAAAAATGTAAACAAAAATTTCTTTTTCCATTATGTAAAACATATTTTTAATTGTGCCATAAAACTGTACCATTGTTATCAGGAAAACTAGTATGTGATTTAAACATGTTTACATCATATCTTGGCACACATGGGTAATTTTTATGAAATATAGAAAATATACACTTCTCATAGCACCTTTAAGTAGTAAAAGAAAATAGGTGAGTTTTTCTCAAGAATTTCCCTTAAACTTTCAATTTTAAAGTCTCTAAATGCTCAACTATTTTTGACCTCAGTGGTAAAATGGACGCGGCACTCGGCTTACAGTAATAGCAACTGTAGTAGTAGTAGCAGTGGCAGAAATAGCAGATTAGTGATTAGTGGCAGTAGTAGTGATAGTAGCAGATGTGGTTGCAATGGTAGTAACAGTATTAGTATTATTGGTAGTAGATTTTGCAATTACAAAAAAAATGTCAACGGTTAAGGTGATATATACTTTATTGTTCCTGTAGGAAAATTTGTCCTCTGCATTTGACCCTTCCTCTAATGCCACTGGGGCAACCTGCCAGAAGCAGTGGGTGACCACAATGCAGCGCCCCCCTCCAGATCTTAAACCAGGATCCTGATCAGGAGTAACTAACTAGATGATAAGCCAGTTGTGCATGTTTTAGGTTTATGGGGGGAACCGGAGCACCCAGAGGAAACCCTACCAAGACACATGGAGCGCATGCAAACTCCACACAGAAAGGCCCCATAGGTGCGGGAATCAAACCTGGAACCTTCTTGCTGTGAGGTGCCAAATTTTGTATTAACATAAGCCTTATAACCAATACTACCCAATTAATAACTGTGTTGACTACTTTTACTTACCTGAGTTATATCATTTTGGAGTAACAGGACCTCTGATGCCAACAACTTCAATCATCAAATCTGACCTTTCTCATTTAATTTTAGACATTGGCACCCATAAACATCCACACCTTGCTCAGATCTTGGGGACAGTAAAAAGCGAAATGAGTTCAGAGAGCAGGAGAAAAGAGGTAAGAGAAGACTGAGTAGGCTATTACACAGGAAAGAGTGTATCCCCTGGAGGAGGCCCGGGCTGAGATGGCGTAAATGAGGGAAGCGTGGCGGCCATTGCTGTAGCCTCATTACAGTAATGGAGACCCATCCGTTCTGTCAAGGCCTCCAGAAAATCCTGGGTGACACAAGTAGTGGCTCTCTTTTCGTGCTATTCCACAAGAAAGCGGCAGAACCATAAAGCTGAGGGGGTGACAGGTTGCACGAGGAGACGCGTGCGACAGTAGCTAGTGCATTAAGATCTCGATTAGGTTTCTCGTATTTCCTGTCAGTGTCCATAATGTTGTGCAGTGGTTGACTCGGTGGTAAGAGGATTGTAGATAGTAGTAAACATGGGTTTCGATGGCGTGTAGGTAGGAGCTTTCAACGCAATACTATGTTTCAAGTGGTAATGTAGTTCTGGACAATGACAATGGCAATGGCTAGAGTGTGTAGACTCCATTCCCTTCCTTAAACAACCCTTGGGAAATATACTGAATATTTTATAAAACACAAAAAATTCAACTTTCAACTGATGAATGATGAAAACACCTTGACAAGGCATCAATCAGTTTACAGAGTCCCTTGCGGTAATACATATATACACAAAAGAAATGTATTTTTTTAACACCTGTTTTATGTCTTACTTGTCCAGTGGGTAAAAATCTGACTTGCATAATTAAAATGAATTCACCTTTAGACAATATGGGCAGATGAATGATGGTCCAAGCAGCGGGTCACCTTTTTACATGTCACGGAACAATACTACTTAAAATAGTCTTTGTTGAAACTGTTAAAAAGAAAGTATATGCGCTAACAGCATTATATGCAAGGGCTATATACATTAAAAAGAAATGTGCATAAGTGCCAAATTCTCTTTGGACACGTATTTGACTTACAATAATGATAGCTTATCAAACAGTAGACAGTAAGGTAAAAACACAAAGGAGTCAGCTTGCTCACTATTAAAACCTTACTACCCATATGGTTCAGTTCAGAGCAGTGTTTGGTTTAGAGCAGGGTCAGTTGTAGCTTACACTACACAGCTACTCTGCTCTGGAACAGGTGTAGGTCTGGTTTAGAGACTGAGAAACCAAAATAATCCTTTGTTTAGGACATACATTTTTTTCTTTTGGCTTCAGTGGAGGTTTTTTATTAAACTTTGCACTTTAATTTGACTTATATAATGAGTGAAATAGCACCAAATGTGTGGTTTTATGTGGTTTAATGTTGTCTTATCTTCATTGTCTATAAAAATGACATAGATTCTTTTCTCCTGAATGTTGGCTGCTGTGATCTTGTTACTTCCTGTTCCTGAGCTGAGACATAGCCCCTCCTTCTTTTCCTGCAGGCTAAATGCGATTGGCTGCTTCCTGAGTAGCTTTGCCAGATTTGTGCCAGTGCAGCTGCATTAATCAGGGGTTCAGGGTTTAACTCTAAGTTCACAGAGAAAGTTGATAACCAGCTTCAAGCAACACATTATCCAAAGTTACCCAGTTTGGATTTATCAGAAGCAACAGCAACAGGCCACAGAGACTGTTGACATGACAACGTATTCATCAAAACACAAATATTGTTGCACATTTACACAAGGATTCCACACATTCCTGATCACTTTTTGTTGCAGCGTTGCATTGTCAATTAGGTGTAATAAGTCATTGGGCAAAAAAAATGAAATATGGCCTTCTTGTATTAGATATAAGTATTAGTATGGATCTCTACTGGTTTGCAGTTAATCAGTGTGCTCAAGGTTTTAAAGCTTGGACGAGTGACAACTGCCATTACTTTTTTCTGTTTAATGACAATGTTGGAGCTCACAGTGCCTCCAATGTTCTGGCAGACAAACTGCAGCATTTTCTATGCAACATATCTGTATAAAAAACATAGTTGGATTTTGCTACTAACCAGTGTTTTTGGTGCTGTCTAAATTGACCCATAGCCAAGAGGATAGTGCAAGTGTAAATAGGGGTTTAAACAACCCAAAAACATCAATTATGTTTCTTTTTACTAATGTTTAATCTTTGTTTTAATTTTCATATTTTCCTAACTTGTAACTTTTTGTGTCCATCTTGAGACTCTATGACGACCTTCAACTAAAATCTTCAAAACAACCTGAAATACCTCAGCGGGCATTGGCAACCAATATCATATTCATATTCATCACTGTTGTCAGCAATAAAATTGGAAAGAAGAGGGAGAGATGCATTATTTAAATAAGCACTTGTTCCTACCTGTTCTAACAATGACAAAGGACATTTCTTACCTCTTCCGTTTGACTGCTCTCAATATTATTTACATTTTCCCATTCCACATCCTGCTTGCTCTTGTAGGAGAAAAAAAGAAAAAAAAAAAAAACAGGCTTGTCTTTTTCAAGGCTCGTAGACCAATCATGTCTCTGCTGTTTTGGCAACTTTTCATAATCCGCACAACCAAGGACAAGCTGTAAGAGCCTTGGGGAAGTGGATATCATCAGTGCACAGAAGATGTAGCAGCCATCCCAAAGTTCTTTCCTGCAGCAGAGAGAAACACAGACTTCAGAACACTGTTGATAATACTTATTCAGTCTCTTTGAAAAAAATAAGAAAGTGCAAGCTCTCTACACTTTACAAGAAGGTCACAACACAGAGTAGTAGTACTGGGGCTTTATATTACAACTGATACCACTATATTGTAAGGCTGTTTAAATATACTTGAAAGATAGATTAGCCTTGCCAGTGACCTGTTTTTTTCATTCACTTTAAAAAATATTGTGGCTAACAGTACTATAGTTGCCGCTACATGTTTTCTTAAGTTGTAGGCAGTTGTAGTACCTAAGTAGATTTTACAAGGGGTATTTTTACCTTTACTTCATTACATTTTAAAGCCATTATCTGTATCCATAAAAAGGGTTTTTACTTTGTCTTTCAGTAAACTAGAAAATACTGACAACACCCAATTTTTCACCATGTTTTTGGAAGTAAACTGTCCAATAAATCAGGCTAGGAACTAACAAATCTTTCTGCACAAGCCTTTGAAACATATAGTTATGTAAGTGCAAGGATGGAAGATTTGATGCTTGTAGGTGCTACTGAAGTGGAGATTTCTGACTCAGAGTGTGAGAAAAAAATCATTTTGAAAAACAGGCCTTTGAAATTAATAACTAAACATTTGAATGTGCCATTTTTCACATTTTCTTTACTTCAATGTTAAAGCCACATAGAAAGGCAGCAAACTGGCCCAAAACTTCAAAATTGGTGAAAAATATGTTTTGCTTGTAGTGTCTCCCCTTAAAATGATTTCTTTTTGCTGTGAACTTATTGTCGATACACAATACCTAACTATAAAAGATGCTCTTAAGTACTACTCCTTAGAAACATCAAAATAAAAATGGCAGAAGACCTACCCCACAGATTCAGCCATTTTCTGTTGCTCCAGCTTGTTAAATTAATTAGTTATCAGCACAAGTTTACATCACATTTCCCAAATGAATTAGTTGTCGAGTTTATGCAAAATACAATTGAAATTAAGAACTTACTTCTGAAGAAATTTTTATATGATACTTGTTTGCTCCTTCATCTGTACTAAAGAAATAGAGTACTTCATCCACCACTGGTTTAGGGCCACATTTCTAGACCAACCAACCAAGAACTAACCAAGAAAATCTGAAGATAGGCATGTCTGGAAGCCATATTAACTACCACTCATTAATTCATGTTATTGGCTACTTCAAGGTGTCATTGCTTCTCATCAGCTCATCACAAATTCACCTCATCTATACAGCTCAAGTTCAATGAAGGTGTATTATTGACCAGACATTCACGCTCTGCCCTAGAGACTATGTGCAACAACCAGCCAATGATCTGATCAAGTACAGATCTGGACACATATGTTTACCATTGCGAGATAAGGTCAATGCCACGGTGTAGGCTTACATGTTACAGTCTATTATTAATCAGTTTCTAGTGAGTTAGTCTATCATATGCTGCTGTTTTTCTACTGGATTAAGGTAGGTAGTTTTTGTCTCAAGTCTATCCTTCCAACTTCCCAATTGCTCCTGGTCCCCGCACCCTGTCTCTCTGCTTGTCCAGGCTTACCGTACCATTTCCATACTATGTTCACATTCCTTACCGTGTGGCATCATCATCAATAGTCATTTAGCCGAGGCCGCTTTCCACACCAGCGCATGCAATGAAGATTCATAGCCAGGGTTGTGGGGGGAGATGTACGGAATGGGCTTTGCATGGAAATTGTGCACATAGACCACTGGCTACTGGGTTACTGCTGTTTGGCCTTGTATGTCCACTCAGGTGTGTATGGGAAGGCAACGGGTGACAAATGCTCAGTGCTGAAAATGAGCAGTAATCTGTGGAAGGAAGGAAGGTAGGGATGAGGAAGGGAATGGCATGCAATTGTGGGGCATTTACAATAGGGCTTTGTGAACAGCAATGTAACCTTTACTGTACACAGATGGGGTCAGTGCAGATACAGCATTGGTAATAAAGAGAGTAGTGTAAAAGAAGACCAGTAGCATGTTCAGGAAGCTGATGAGTTGTCTGTCTGAATCATGAAATGGAAGAAGACTGGGCCAGAGGCTTAATATTGCAAGGGTTAGGCTATACGGAAGCCTTTTCCTGCATCATAATCAGGTTCACTTTTTCATAGGTGTTGGTTTATTTGCTTGTTTGTATGCAAGATACCTCAAAAAGTAATAGCTGGATTTTAAAATGTCAAAATAATTTTTACCATTGTGCCAAATTGTCAAATTGGTGAAGAAGGGCATTGTTTTCATCCAGTTCGCCACAACATGCATCTCTCCAACTCAACAGTGCTAATATACTGAATATTAATACTGAAAGGTTACTAAAATTCTTTGACAAGATGATAGGAACAGGGAGTTCTGAGGTAAAGCCTCTTTATAACCACTGTACAAGACGACTGGTCAGTGGCAGTACATTAGCCCCAGGGTTGTACATGACTTCGTACTTTCGATGGTTTATGCTTTTGTTTTGCTATAGACCACTTCACAAAAGATATTGTTAAAGAGTACTTTTATTGAGTGTACATGACTATGCAAGTTAGAAATCTTTACTTATAATAATTTTGGTAATGGTAGTGAATGGACAGAGCATAAAATGGCTATTTAGCATAGCTTTTAGCAACATGACGCCAACAGATAGATGACCTGACTGCTTTGTAGTGACAGCAATTTATGTGCTGAAATTATCAGAATGAGTCCGGTGATGGTGTACGGGCTTTAAAAATGAGCAGGAGCACTTCCTGGCACTTCCTGGTTTCTTGCTTCTATGCAGAGTGGTGAGACTGAGCAATTTCAACTTCCAACTTTCAACTTCAGAAAGAGATGGGCTCAGCAAACAGGGTTACTCCAACTAAATACTACTCCAGGTTTATTTTTGAAGTGGAAACAACATTATAACATGGTTTAAAGGTTATTTATCATTGACTGAATAAGCACAAAAATAATGCTAAAAACAATACCTTTTACATATTTTTTGCATTGCCGTTATGCTACATCTCCTGTATGTGCATTTGCTCTTTGATGTTACTATAATAAGAAAGCACAAGTCTGGCCCATGTAAAACTTTTAATCCCCTATGTTCTGTGTTTTAGTATTCTGTACGAGTCCAAACCGTCTAAGATGTAGCAAATGTATCCTAAATCCTTATACATTGGGTAGCTGAATATTGAGCCAGTAATGTTCTCTACCCACTCACTGACAGCATGCAAGTAATGCCATTAATTAGTTGTCATTTGCTCTTTTGTCTCAGGAAAACATATTGTGGTCTGCTAAAATCCTTTGCATGCAGCTCCTGTTGCTTATGTACAGCATATAGCACTACACAACTATGGTAAAAAAGGGTAAAATGCCTTATAATTTGCAACATTATTTCTAGAAATTCAAAGTACACCGGAGGGACAGTGTTCTTTGCATATGCCATGTGTTAATAATGAGATTCATGTACAGCACTGGCCACTATACTGACGTGTGAGAGTAAGTGCCAGACAGACTGTCACACATGCCGCACTGAGAGAAATGAAGAGCGATTAGAAGTGTTGGCGGACGCTGTGTACACGAGCGCTGAGAAAAATGAATTACTCTCCGCTTTAACATATGTTTTACAGCGCACACCGCATAAGTGCACTGCAGCCTCCGAGTGCGTTTATCATTCAGCGTATTATGGTAATGCAAAGATACGACTTCTACCGTCGGCATCTCCACTTGCGTGTAAGATTCGGACACTTCATTAGTACTACAGAAGATTGAGGGAGAGACAGAGGTGAGGAGATCAAGAAGAGACTTTTGAAAGAGAATAGAGAACCTGTTCAGAGGTGGAATACAGATGGAATAAAAGAAATCACTATCATAGACTGAGTGAGAATACACAATTATGTAACTTCCAAATTTCAGACTCTCGGGGTAGTGGATAGGACCCAAAACCAGAAATTTGAGTTCTGAGATAATCATAGATCTACAAAGTTGTTTAGTTTAGGTTTACATAACAGAAGCCCTATTATAATACATGAGCTATGGTCCAACTACAGACTGGTCACAAGCTGAGATAAATGGAGAAGGTTGCATTGGGAAGGGATGTAAACCAGTATGTAAATTACTGTATAATAGGAGGCAGCAATCATGGAAGGAAAAGCCGAAAGAAAAGAGCCATATATATACATCATAACATTGTGCTGTGGTTCTCAGACTGTGGTATAGGTTCAACTGGTGGTACACAGGCATCTTGTTTTGGAATTCAGGAGTTTTTTGCACTTAAAGTTCTGATTTAATATTATTTGTCATGGTTAAGTCTACTGTTAGTCTTGAGTTTGTTTTTATACTGGTTTAGTCCCAGTTTAGACCTAGCCTAGCTTGGTTCAGACCTGCTTCAGTTTTTCTTGAGACCTGGTTTAGTCCAGTGTTAGTCCTGGATTTTTCATACTGGTTTAATCAAAGTTTTGGCTAATTTTAGATGGTACTTTACATGGTACTTAATGTAGAACGTTTTAGAATGTCTGACATAGTGTGACAGCCTAGCCCAGTCACTCACATTTTTTAAAAAGTTATATGGATATAGCATATCTTCTCTTTTCAACAATTACCATTTGTAGAAATCCAATTATTTGTCTGAAATCTTGGACTTAATTTCTGTTGATTGTATGTGTGTTTACTTCAGCAGTTTGTCTGTTTGGTGGGTTCTGCATCCTGGGAACCCAAATAAAATCCATATTGAGTAGATACGCTTTGCATAAAACAGACAAAGTTTGCTTTGCCAGGCTAACAACCGATAAAACATACATAGACACTCTGTAAAATCTGTATTCAATATTTCACATAACTGTTTGTGGAAGTGTTACATAGATTCATACTGTATCATAATTAGATTTGCCAATGACTATTATTACATTAATGTGAAGCCTCCCCTGATCACAATAAAGAAGTGGGTTGATAATTAAAGGTCCACCGCAGCTCTGAACCTGGTCTAACCTCAATTATAGACGCGGTAGCATGACTTCCACATGTACTATATGTAAATTGCAGCTTTGCCTTGAGCTATATTCAGAAAAGAATAGACAGAATGAGAGAGAAACAAGAATAATCAAATGCTAAAGAGGTAATTTACTTGTATAATGACCTTTCTGGTGCTGCCGATGATGAAGGGTGAAGCGCAGTGACAGTGCCTGATACTTCTATGACCATGCATTAGGAAGATGAAATCTAACACCTTAATCACTCCTTTGGCTTGATATCTCTTTCCATATCTCCATACAATGCTAATTTACAATCTTTTTTTCAAGCTTGTGACGCATGCAGATGCAAATACCACCATCCCTTTTCCCCCTCAGTAATAAGTTGGCTCCAACCCACTAATAAATCTATTAGTGAGCTGAACAATGTATAATGGCTTCAATTGGTTCTTTGGCTCTCCAAGGTGTTGCATATCAAAGATGACATAACTGACTTTCACGTGCTAGAGGGACGGGGATGTGACCAAATTGAAATTTTGTGAGGTGTCATCTTCTCACTCCAGACAATAAAAATAAGGAGCCATACAATCATGTCACCTCATCTGCCTGAGAGAAAAAAAATGGGCAGCTGTGTTAATAGAGATTGAAATTATAATTAAATCCCTAATAGAATTTAAACAGTAGAGGCTGTTAGAGGGTCTAATCATGGCAATTTATTCATAATAGAGCCCCACTTGGTTATTAAGTCCATATCATATACATAAAGATGGACACACACAGTCAGCTTTGCAGTGTTAAATCATGTGATCGCCATCTGATGGTTGGTTGCTGTATAGGTTTGAGGTTCGCATATTTTCTATGTGACTGTGGTCTAACTACACTGCCTGACCAAAAAAAAAAGTTGCCACCTGGATTTAACTAAGAAAATAGGTAAGAGCATTCCTGCAGTAGGTCAGGTCTAGGTTCAGCAACATTATGTGCCCAATGAATGAGGTCAGCTGACTAACTGAATATACTGAATGACCAGGTTACTCCAATCAATGAATTTTCTCTTCCCTGATGGCACAGGCTTATTCCAAGATGACAATGCCAAGATTCATCAAGGTCAAATTGTCAAAGAGTGGTTCAGGGAGCATGAGACATCATTTTCATACATGGATTGGCCACCACAGAGTCTAGGGGCCTCATTTATAAAAGATTGCATAGGATCTTCTGTAAGCAAGGGCATGCGCCTAGTGGCCAGAGATGGCACACTCAAACAAAAATCCTGATTTATGAAACTCTCTGTTTGTGTACACCTGCATGCAATTTCTCTTTTATAAATCCAACCCAGCGTAGAAAGGTGGGCACGTAAACCCACCTCACGTCATGCTCTCTAAATGCCTCGAATCCACCAAAGAAGGTCAATACAAGGTGACTTCTGAATGAAATTTGCCTAAACATGATCCGCTAATGCAAAGCTTTCACCGAGAAACACAAGACGCTCCATGCAGCACTACACACGCACACATGCATTTGTATTGGAAAGAGTATGCTGTTTTGATTGCAGTGACACAATAAACTCCCCCCTGCTTCATCAAATGTTCTTCTTTCACTTTTACTCACTACCTGCTTAAATGATAATGTCTGAATCAAATCCTTTGTTTTTTTCTGAAAGATACAAAGTGAAAGTGAACTGTATCAAACGCGCACCAAAGATGAATTTGTCAAAACCTGCTTCACTTCAGCAGTTCGCCGTGAGGGTCACCTTTGTGCCATGTCTCCAAAATGTGCACACATCAGGGTCAGAGCTGCCGTAACACGAAAGGTTTCACACCTAGTTGGATTTTTATAGATCCCACATTTGGCACAGAGAGTGGCGTATGCCAGTTTCAGCCTTGTTTTGGATGTATGCAAGCTTTATTTTAACTCCATTGAGAATCTTTGGGATGTGCTGGAGAAGGGCTTGCGTAGACACTCTCCCATCATCAATACCAGATGAATGCAACACTGGATGGAAATAAATCTTCTGACATTGCAGAGACTTGTTGAAACAATGCCACAGCGAATGCATGCTCTAATCAAAGCTAAAGGCAATCCAACAAAATATTAGACCATGTGACCTTTTTTTTTTTTTTTGGTCAGGCAGTGTACTTTGGAAGGTCTGGAAGATTTGAGCTAGCCATTCATTTTGTAGTGAGTATCACACTACATAAAGACATAAAGACATAAAGACTTAACCAATCAAAGTGTACCAAAACATGACCACATAATTCATGATCATTTGGCATTTTTTAGTTGTTTCAATATGGTTCCACACAAAATTGTCAGATTTAGAAAGATACAAGTTAATGTGTTTGTACACCCAGCTCAGCGCCTCAGCTACATACTAATGAAGAAAGGAAAAAAATGTGTAGGTCCAACACGGGGCATGGACACAGCAGTGACAAGCGTCATGTGCCAACATAAACAACACAAGTAATCTGCCAAAAACATTTAGCCAAACATCTTTTGAAAACACAGGAAGATGGTAGGCTAATGTTATGCTAGCAGTGTTTATGTATGGGTGCACTTATTATTTTCCCTGGTGACCATACACAGCTAATAGGATTTATTTGTATGAAAGCCACAACTTTTTCTTAATTTATACTTAATTTATACTAATTTATACTTTAAAACTTTACCGAAAAAGACGCATCTCGTTTTAATTTAACATGCACATTTAAGGAACTAACTACATCACCACTTGCTAGAAATGCTGTAGAAAAATTAATAGCTTTGTCAGGCAACACAAATTTTTTACATGACCAACAGGCCACACAGAGTAGGCATGGTCACTTTTATCTACTTGTCTTCTTTGGCTGGCTCTCCTTATGCCACAGCCCATCCACAGATGGCTTTGTTGACGTGGGTGCAAGGGATTACTTCATCCAAGTCTACTTTCACCCTAATTAGCCCTAGCCCTAACCATTTGCCACAATGCTTATTTACTGGTCTATTACTTTGGGGAGTCCATTTATGTCAGCATCCAATAAAAATAACACAATAAAAATGACACAATGGTTGCAATCATTTGTTGACATTTGATGGCAACAATGGAGGGACATTCTGTTGTTTATGAACACTGTGGAAACACAAAGCAAACCAGATAATGTCTTGGTCTGTGGAATTACAGGAATTTTTACATGTACTCAGACCTCTCACAAGATCCATCTTTCGATCTTCAATTGTTTATCCAGGGCCAGGTCATGAAGGCAGCAGTCTAAGCAGAAACACCCAGATTTCCCTCTCCCTGGACACTTCCTCTTGACACTATCATGCCGATAAGTGATGCAGTCGCGGTCTGAAGACTGCGGGCATCCAATAAAGGTCAAATAAAGTTTTTTTTTTAGTTTTCATTTTATTG
The DNA here is from genome assembly GCA_020698575.1 of Bostrychus sinensis. NCBI lineage: Eukaryota > Metazoa > Chordata > Actinopteri > Gobiiformes > Eleotridae > Bostrychus > Bostrychus sinensis. The sequence continues at coordinate 26,731,546 of CM036251.1, read as the reverse complement.
AATTTTAAAAACGTCCCAGCATACTGACAACACAAGTGTGACATGATGTCCCATGGTGTTCACACAATAAAATGTGACTTTTGCCCACCTCTCAATTCCATCCCCTTCTACATTTGTGCTAGAAAAGTTATTACATACACATATTTTCTGGTTGACAGGTTAAACTTTTCTCTTCCATCCATTGTCACTTCATCTTCATACCTAGTGTCTATGTTTGTTATAATATTCTGTCTATAAGGCCAGAAGCGACACCTACATTTCCATCTGGATGTGCACCGTATACCTCTGTACCACTGCAGTGCCGATGCCATTCCCTGCTTCACGGGAGAGCCATCTTCCTTCACCTTTGACTGACCTGATTTGATTTTGTCGAATATGTTCTGTGGCCCCTGTCAGGACCGCGCCGGCTGCCCATCTCTCTGCCTCCATCCGCCGTTCATCATGTTGGACTCAGTGAAGAAGTGAAGAAAAAATGCGTGGGAGCAGCGTGAAAACAAAAGGGAGACTGGAGATGCTGGTGTGGGTGTGTGTGAGCGAACGCATCGAGTCTATCGCTGTGGCCTGTGCAAGGAGGGTGGTTTTATCATCCTGGGCAACTCAGTGTATGCCATAACTTTTTCAGTCTGGCGCTTTTTCACTCTGACTTCTGCCCTATCACTTTGTTGTGTCTATATCTTTGATGCGCTTGTGTTCTGCCGAATTGCTCCTAGGTTTGACTGGATTATAAATAGCTTGAAATGAGCTCCAGTAAATGCAGTACATTTAGAATTTTTATTGATCAAATTTTGTGATAATAATAATAATAATACATTAGTCTTACATAGCACTTTTCTAGACACTCAAAGTTACTTTACAATTTAGTCCATTACTCACTACGGCCCTTCTGACCACCACCAAACACAATCACACTAACGCACACACAGGGAAGGTGGGTGAAATGTCTGGCCCAAGGATATAATGACAGTATGCAGTGCCAATAACTGGGATCAAACTGCCAACCTTTGAGTTAGTGGGCGAATGTCACTGCCAACTTAGCTACATTCGTTTTTAGCACAAAATAATGAACACAGAGTTGTAGGCGAGTTACAATGAGTTAAATTCTTGAGTTACCATTTTTCAAGTCAAAGTCACGCCAAGCCACTAATGATAATTTAAGTCATTAAGCAAAAGGTCAGCTATAAGGAGGTCAGTATTATAAGGCTTCATAACAGAATCCATGAATAGACCCAAAGCAGCTCATGTGTACTTGTGTCAGAATTCCACGTCTTATTCATATATTTTTTGTCAATGGTTATTTTACTGCTCATAAGCACTAATTAAGAGATATAAGCACCCATTGCATAGGCTAGGTAAAGTGAAATTAATTAATAATTAATCATAAAAATTCATAGGGCACCATTACAAATGGTAAGTAAAGTGGGGTCATACATTAAAAAGTGAATGAAAGACAAAATAAGGCAAAACTGGTTATTTTTTTATTCAGAAAACAAACATGGCATTTTTAATGAACAAAAATGGTCAAGTCAACAACAACAACAACAAACAATGAATCAAAATAATAATGTGTTGTTTCTGTGGAAGAGGTTTTAGTTTTTTTGTTTTTTGTTTTTGATTTCTTTTTTTATTTTCGATATTTTTTGTGCATCAGTTCATATAATATGTAGTGTTATCTATAACATTTCCTAATGTCATGGAGTATTCTGCCAAGTATCCCACCCATGTGCTTTTTTGCAAGCCAGTGCTTTCATTCAATTACCTTCAAATACTGTTTTAATTGCTTTGTGCCTTATGAATGCTATATAATGCTTTATGAATGTGTTTATAGCGTCTTATGAACAGCAAGTTCATCGAAAGTGTTGCCCTCTGTACTTGTATGCACATGACAAATAAACGTTAACATGAAATTTACGTTCAAGTCATGTCCAGAGGTGTCAGAGTTAGAATCAAGATCAAGTCAAGTCTGGTTCAAGCCTAGTCAAGATGAACTGAAGCCAAGTCTGAGCCACTTCCCCAAAATGAGTATGGATGTGACTTTTGTGTAAAGAATCAAGAATACTGACCTTTTCTTACGCACTTAACCATCAAAACAACTCTGTAAAACATAACCACCCTGGCTGAAGTAATTAGCTCACCCCGCTCATTTTTCATGTTGACTTAGGCTGTTATTTATACTGATCTGGCCATACTCAAAAAGACCTTAGGCTCATCTGCTGCCAGCAAGAAGAATGTCTCTGCATATACTGAGACTGATTGAAACATTCCAGCTGCAGTAGATTCAGGATTCTGACTTGGTATGAAGCCATTAAGAGGAGTAAAAGCAGTAAGCTCACTGAGAGTAGTGCCTCTGGTGAAGCACTAGCCTCTCCGGTGAAGACCAGCGTGAGACACTCTAGAGACTTAAAGCTCCGACTTCATTTATTACTGCGCCATAATTAAGAACAGCAAATTCTCAGCATGCTTTGCAGTTTTACTCACAGGGAGGATGGCCAAAGGAAAATGGCATGATAAAATGGAAAATGGAAGCTGTATCTTGAGGTGGGAGTGCAGAGTGGAAGTGGCGACAGAAATGCTCAGGGATAAATCGTGGTTTGGAAAAACTGCCAGGAGCTGCCTGCTGAGGTCCAGTGGTGCTTTACAACGCAGCCTGTGGGACTGGAACACCTCTCTGTGCAGCATCACATCCCATTTCACACTGAATTCTTTCCACAGTCGTTTAAACCTCTTGGGCTTTGCCATATATTAGTCAGAGAGCACAATTCAACATGAAGACATACACAGTTTGAACATAGAGTACACAATAACAAGTTGGTGTTAATATGATAATTAGCATTGCTGTCAAGGGCACACTAATTAAGACTAATGAAGTCAACACTTTTAAAATGATAATTGAGGGCATTTATGTGTTGAAAAGTGTTGGTGGTTGGAGTGCCTCAGAGAGCATAGACACTGAAGGTGAGCTTCAGTAGAATGCAGATACCTAGCCCACATGTATGATGCCCTTAGCTCAGGTCCATCTGTACATATGGTCTGACCCAACCTACTAGCCTTCAACCCATAGTCCCCACCATGACCTCAGCTTCTATTACTCAGTTGGACAGAAGTAATGCCTTTATCTGTTGGTTTTAAATTGACTTAATGAGGAAAATAAATTTAAAGTACAGTAGATCACCAATTATGTATCTGCACTCTATACTGTCAATGAAACTGAATTGAATGACTCCTGTATTCTCATGTGTGGATTCCATGTTTTCTGTGGGATTCATTGTTCAGACTTAGGACAAGCTTAATGTGTGTTAACATTATCAGTGTAAAGCAGTTATATTAAGCAAAATCAACTTTTTGGAGCTTTCTACCATGCTATAATGTTGTGTGCTCTTTAAAAACATACCTGGAGTTCTGTTTACTGTTTAGGTAATTCTGTAGTCTCTGAGGCCTCAGAAGAAGGATCCACAAACCTCTACCTCTCCAAAGAACCTCCGCCCAATAATAAAACAATTAAAGCATAATATAACCCCTTTGAGGTGCCAACAAGGATGTGATAGATTTATACATAAACATATGTTTAGACCTTTATTATGAGAATAGTCATTTTGCTTGATTCTTTAAAAATGCCTAGTTCAGAATTCAAAATGAGACCCTAACCATAACCCATTATAATGTTATTATGTTATGTAGTTAATTGTTGTTCATTTTAGTTGTTTATCCTTGTTTAAATTACTTTGTATTTCATTATTAGTATTTTGTATTTAGTTATAATGATTTGTTTTGAATCTTACTTTGTTTTGTTGTTCTTTGTGGTTAACTTTTAGTGTAATACCTCCTCCTTGTGTTGTTTTTGGGTTGGTCTTTTTCTATCTAAACCCTCTGTTTAGTTATGGTTCAGTTGACCTCAGTTGGGCCCAGACCTAGACTGAGATGGGATCTTGTAGTTCAGGGGTCACTGCTCTATCCATCCTGCAACAAAATCAATAATGGTTAGATTTGGTATCCCTATCTTGCAATTGTGCATGTTACAGATTTACACAAATAAATAAATAAATAAATACATAAATAAACTTTCTTGGTGGCTATAATTACTTTATGGAAGTAGCTTAAGAAAGTTAAATTACAGGATATTACTTCAATAAAACATCCCTGAGTAAGGAAGCCGACATCAAACTCAACCAACCAACTTTCCAGAGCAACCTTTGCAAAGGGTGCCCTTTTAAATTTGTCTTTGCCCAGCTGCTGTTTGGCTCCGCTCTTTTGTTAACTCTTCTGTAACTCCGCTTCAAAAGTAAACAGTTCAAAAATGTCACCTCAGGACAGCTGTTTGGAGAAAATAATGTGGTTTGATGCCGGCTCCCGTTTCATAGGCCATCTATCAGCTGACCTGTGGCTGTCAGAGCTGCGTTCAAAAGCTGCATTTAAGTCTCTGTCAGCAACTTGGGACCGTGGTCTCTATACTTAAATTGCTTATTCTCAGAGGAGATCCCAGACAGTGCTTCTTCACTTCAGTGGGGTAAGTTGTGTATTTTCCGCTTTTACAAACACGCCTTTGTTCGCCTGCTCTGTATAAAGGGGAGTTATCTCACAGCGCTAAACTTACTGCACTGCTGACTGTCAGATATAATATCGCCTTTGAAGATAGGTATCCACTTTTATCTAAGAGCGATACCTTTACATTAGTCTGTATTAATGCATCATTTTAGCACAAAGTGGAATTGCTGCACAAATTGTAATGGGTCTCATGGTTTAAACTCCAGCAGCTACTTTTTAAAAAATCTTAATAGACACCAATGACTTTTGATTATATTTAAACAAAACAACCTGTCTAGAAGATGAAATGTCAAATTAAAACATGCCTCTTTCTGTAATGTTACCAATGTAGTAGCTAAATCAATAGTCAAAGTCAATTGTGCCAACTGTGTACAGTATAAACTGAGAATTGAAATTCCGTCATTCTCAAATCCCTGGGGCAAACAAGTAACAACAAGTAAACACTTCATAGAGTGCAATATATAAAAATATACAAATAAGCGCATGCAAAAAGTAAGCTATACTAAATGTACAAAGAATAAATACAACATAAGGCACATAACAGATTAGGGTCAGTGAGACCAGACCAGTGCAATAGTGCAACAGCAAAGCTAAAGTGAATGTTAGTACATTAATTCAGTATGATCAAAGAAAAAAATTAAAATAAAAACATGTCCTCGAATAGACCACATGCACCAAGATACAATTTATTCTGCCTTGGTAAAACAAACTATTTTAAAAATAGGTAGTCTGCAATTAGTTAATTCCTGTCCATACACAAAAAAAGTTCATTATATTCTATAATGATGAAAAGTATGCTTTTTTAGCATAAAGGAAATTTGAGAAACTCTCATTTATTCACAAGGGGCAACTTCAAATCACCTTCATGTCATTGGACAAATGGATAAATGGAGAAGTGGATGGTTTTCTGTCTGTATATGTCTTTGTGTCAGCCCTGAGACTAACTGGCCAGTGGCTAAAATGTACGCTACCTAAGGCCTTAAGTTGCTGGGATAGGCTCCAGTACCCATGACCCCCTTACAGGAATAAAATGAATGAATTATTCCGAAAAACCTGCATATGATTACTAACCCACCAGCAATACCTTGTGATGAAAATTTTCAGTGTTTGGCTGGTCATAAAACAGCTTATTTCTGCAGTCCACAATGCAGCTAGTCCTCAGTGATGAATAAAATAAATACATCCGATTTACATTAAAGATAAAACTGCATCAACTCTTATTTGTCATTAATTTTGTGTCCCCTGTAATTACATGGCTACTGCACACACAACCCTTCAGTAGCTAATCCTACATCTGATGAAAATGGTCAAAAAACATGAATGGTAACAAATGTATGTTTGTACTCTAATCTACCAGACTCCAAATCCTATTAACAATATTTAAGTCAGATTTATGTTGCAGTATTTTCTGGAATTACTTTTATTTTTTCATACTAAGCCAATGAATACCATCAATACATTTTTTCACATTAATCCAAAGTACTGTACAAAGCAGTGAGTTTTTCAAAGGCTGTAATATCACGCTCGATGCAGCATATACATATAATACGTTTCCAAATGAAAGCCTATATGCAGCCTCCGCATGGGAAAGGCTTTCACTCTGTCCGGGGTGAATTAATACCTCCGATTTTATTAGAGCCAGTTAAGGATCATTTAGGGAACACTTTTATTAATCTGCATAAGACTTACTGTACGGGGACTCAGGGCCGCTCCGACGGCCTCTAAATTTCGTGAAGCGATAAAGCCGGGTGGCTGGAGGATCACAGATTTATCGATTGGCTGCTGTAGAGATGCACCTTCCCATATCCATATAAGCTGTAATATTATTGAGAGCCATTAATCATCATGACAGAAACAAATTGCGGCCCGGGCATCCTTTACTTACTACTGCAAAAGAAGAAAAAAATCAGCAAAGGGGGCAGGGTGGCCTAGGGTGGAATGTCTGATAAGGGAACAAGCAAAATAGTAAGATGTGATGAAGCGAGAACAGGGAAATTAGGCAGATTTTAGATTTTGGATGTTGCTTGTACACCAATTTTTTTCACACTGTGGCGTACAGGAATATCCTTGCAGGGGATTTTATATTGGAATACCTCAACTGGTCACTAATCCATCCTCAGGGGCAGTGAAACTCTTTGTGCCAGTCCCAAGCCTGGACAACTGTAGGTAAAGTGTTTTTTATGAGTGTTTAAAGCCTGTACTTTTCTGCTTAAAGTCTAAATATATCCATAAAAAAAAAAAAAAACAAGGAGAAGAATAGGCTACTGTCATTGATGGAAATGGCTCTTTAAAATATTAAAATATCATTAAACAAGGCAAAACCCATACAAGCCTAGCCATTCCAATAAAGCAAGCAGACTCTGTCATAAGCATATGTGCATTTGCAAACATGGACATACATTTTAATAGAGATTTGGGATTCACCGTGGTGACTAGACAAAAAGACAACATACTGTATTTGAAATTGTCTTAAAGGGGTTATATTATACTTTGTGGGCGGGGGTTAAGGAGGAACGGGCCATTTGGAGCACACAGAAAGGCAGTGCCAGTGAATACAGGATTATTCAAACACACTTAAAAAGAAGCAAAACACAACTTCCGGTACGTTTATTGGTTAGGGGATAACAATATAACATGGTAGAAAGCTCAGAAAAGTCAGTTTTGCTTAATATAGCCTCTTTATGATTGAACAAGCACAGGTTCCGGCTTTAATTTAATAATTTGCAAATTGATACTTGAACTTTAGCGGGCTTGAAATTGTGGAGATTATGTTCTTTCACCATCTGTTCACCATCCACTTTACAGAAGTATCCCTAATTCTGTCCATTATTCTGCAGAGCTCACTGTAGACTGTACTATAGCTCTGATTGAGAGGTTGGGGACTAAAGAGTAAAGCCAAAGTGAGCAAATGAGTTTAGGAGTACACAATAAATGACTTCACTAGACAGACATTTGGGTCCTGTATTACGATCCAAGGTAGTATTTTTCCACTCCGTTTTCTGGATATTTAATAGATCGGGATATTGTTTTTTGTTCAAAATCAGCTTTATCTCTAACCAGTTCTCTAGACTAGACTAGCATCTACAGTTACTACAGATACTACAGCCAACTGCAGTTATAAATGGTAGAATATCTGTAATTTTTATAGGTCGGTTTAGGATTTATCAGCCAGTTTTTGGAAGGAACTTTATCTGTCTCCACATTGCTGTCAGCTGTTTTGAGATCAAACACATAAGTAATGAGCCAATTTACATCATAGATTATTGCTTGCAAAAATCCAGGATTTTCTAAACAACCTGAAAACATGACTTTGCAACTCCTTCAAGAAATGTATTATGAAAAACTTTGGGGCATATTTATTCATGGCTTCTCTCAGCCAAATCTTGGTGTGTTGTTGTCAGAATTCCTAAGTTGAAAATCTTTTGACTTCCCCATCTCGGTAGAGCACATTACTGTTGATTTGTGTTGTTTTGCCAGCAGCGCAGTCTGCTCTAAATTTGGGCTACTTGCAGAGTCATTCAAACTACAGCGCTTTACATTGATTGTTTTGCTGTACACCGTATTGGATCTTTTCTGTTTGCTCTTTCGACATTTCACATTTGTTTTGATCCCATACCTGTGTTTTTTTCCTACATTACATAGTGATCTGTCTTCTCTCCATTAGAAATGTTTGATTTTTATACATCTGCCAGTGTTGGTTTGTTTCTAGGTTTATTTCTTTGTAAGCAGGAAAGCTTAAATTGTTTTCTTTTCTATCAGTTCTTCCCTTCTGGGGTGCCCACAGCAAGTCATGTGCCTCCTAGAGTGCAGTGATTTGCACATTGATTTGGCATAGCTTTTATGCCCAATTTTCACTGAATATGTTGTGTGTGGTATGTGTCCTGTATGACTTCATGACACCATTCATGTAAATGTGTGTCTACACCAGCTACATCATAGTATGTACTCATGTCCGGCTCGCTGACAGAAATACGCAACATCTGTTTTCTCTGTTTCTTTCTTTTTTTTTCTTTTTTTTTTGATCAAATGTTTATTCAGATTGTGCATACATACATACAGCTGTTCTCACAAATGCACCAGCACATGATGCACAACCATGTTCTTGTTGTCATGTTGTTGTCATGTTTTTTTTTTTTTTTTTTGATTTGCTGTTGTGTTGTTGTTCCATTGCAAGGGGTGGGATGGGGTGTAAATGTAAAAAAAAAAAAATAATAATGATCCCAGCTGTCCAGGTACAGTACATTCAATTGACAAATACAGAGAATATACACAATTTAGAGAGAGCTAATTTCTTCAGTGGCATCCACAGAAATAGCAACACATGCATATCATTATGTAAGCGTGATACAATCTATATAGGCAAGCAAAGACAAATTACATTTAGCTATGTATTGATCCAGACATAAGAAAAGGGCGATCTGAAAAGCATAAACATATAATTTGTTTCACTCAGACATTGAGTTTCTTTAACAGATCTGACCAACAGGAGATATATTTGCTCCATGGATCCGAGCTGCAGAGAGCTCTAGCTGAGCAATCTCTCTGTAGGATCAGAGCCATTCCCCTACACTCAGGGGCTGTTGATTTCCAGCGATCTGCTATCATCTTTTTAAGACCAGCTAAGATAAGACAATCACTAATAGTTAGATTCATATTTAAAGTATTTATAGTATATAAGTAATAAGAGAAACCTCTGAGTGTGGCGTATGTCCCTGCCAATGATATCTGACAACCCCTTCCTGATGCAAGCGTCTATTTATCCATGCTTGACTGAATTAAAGATAACTTATGGCAAGATTAAAGATAAGTCAAAAAGTAATTGAGTAGGTCCTCAGTCATCCAGGAAAATTCAGTAAAAAAGGTCAAACAAGAAGGCAATGTCAAAAAGTAATTGTCGACTTTGACAGAAATGAACAGGAAAGGTCAGTAATGGATGAAGCGAAAGTCTAGTTTTTGATGTGAATGAGGAACACTAAATGTATCCAGAATTTTTGAAAAGATGTTTTTTGCGAGATAGGGACATCCAAACTGTCACAAAAATTCTAACTTCAGCCACAAGGGGTCAGTAGTGGAGGAAATATCTTGTCTTTTTGTGTGGATCTGATTAAAAGTATAACCAAGTAGTTTAGTAGATTCTTTACCATTTATCATTCTTTACTTTTTGGCTCAATGGATAGAGCATTTACCCCTAATCAAGAAGAGTGCTTTGTCTTTACCACTGCGAGATAGGGCCAATGTCTTGATAGAGGTCTGTGTTCTCTGCCTCTAGTTGAGTTTTTTTTTCAGTGATAGTCATATATGGGCCAAGTAGCAAATGATAAATTTTTTTGGTTTGGATGTGGAGCACTGGATCAAGGATGAAACTCTAATGCCAATGGCGGAGGTCTGTTATCTCCGAGGTCTTTTCGTTAGATAAGTGTTGGAAACCTGTTTGGTAATTCTTACATTTGAGCTCAGCACTCCAGAGATACTGTCCAGTGTGTTAATTTTATGCAGAGTAAACACAGAGCGCTGGGCTGTATATGTGAGGAAATTGGTGTGAAATCAACACGCCCGCGAACACGGCTCCCCCTGGAGTCTTATGTGATCAATTATTTACATGGTGTAGAGGGCCAAGAAACTATATTTAAAGATCTTTGCATTTGGCACTTTTTTCTTTTCTTTTTTTTTTATCTTGAAAGAAAATATGTGAGAGAATTCATATTAATGCTTGTGATGAATGTCAAATGGGACTGGGTTATGGAAGAAGATAGCTGAAGATCAAAAGTCCGGAGAGTAGTGGAGAGGCCCGGTTAATGTGGTACCATGCTGACAGTGCACGTTGCTTGCGCACATATATGTGTGTGTGTGTATATGGACTTCTACTCATCTTGTGCCATTCATTGCCGCTGCTGCTGCCACGGACCACAGAGATCTGAAGGGAGGACGGACCTATCATCCCGCAGTGGCACCGCAGCCAATCAAATCTTTGTAACTTGATTAGAGCCACCTTGCCACCAATGGAAATCAATTAAAGATTGTGCAGATGCAGCACTTCCGCAGGTGGTATATACTAGAGTAAAACAACACTGCAGCGTCTTGGGCAGCCTGGAGCTGGGACTGTGTGTGAGCTGGATATGCCATTACTGAATAGATGCAATGGCTCATTACTATTGTGTATAACATATGCATTTAAACTACAACATTTTAATGAAACAGAAGACCAGCTATCCACCAAACCATCTGTTCCCCGTTGTTCGCCTAATCCACAGGACCCTCGTTTAATTTTCGGCATTTGTTTAATATTAGGACTAATCGTGAGGAACTGCTGCCATGTTTTAAGTCTATTTTCTTGTTAGATTAATGTGCTTTTGGCACTTTATCGCACTTTTATTAAAGTATAAGTCTGCAGGCTTATTTATTAGGCTTTAGGCGAGCATAAAAGACAATACATTGTAGTTATAATGCACACTGCAGTAATAATGTAGTGCATACAGTATTTTTTGGGGGGAGTGTACATAAAGGTGATATAATATGGAAAATCAACTTTTTTGAGCTTCCTACCATGTTATACATTTCCCTCATCAAAAACATACCTGAAGTTGTGTTTTGCTTTGCCTCTCCCACAAACCCCTGCCCACTCCAGGAAGCAGTGACCACTTTCTCCTGATCTGTCTCTTTATGGTTTTCTTTTACCAATAGAGTACTTTTTTTTAGTCAGATAAAGGTTTTAAAGCTTGCAAAATGTGCAATGCTGTCCAAGAGGTGACCATGATTGGTTTAAAAATATTGTAAATGACTTTTACTTATTTTTCTGTGAAGACTCTCAATTATCCAGGCTGACTGAATCAAAACAAAGAGGTTTAGTAATATGTCATCTAGGGTTAGTTTTTTAAAGGCCCTGTATTATGCTTCTTTTGAATTTTTGAAATTGTTTTGGACACCTTTGAATTAGTATTTCACGTTTTATAACTTAAAATAAGGTATGGGGAATGTCTTCTTTTGGGGAGCTACTACTTTCAATTTGCAGAGAACCCTTGGATTCTTTGTAGCACGGCTATTAGCGACATGATGCTAACAGATAGATAAATGAGTTGACTTTGTAGTGACGGCATTTTAGAAAGGTGAAACTGAGCGTTTCCAAAAAAGCTTTCTAAACTTCTTTGTACTGATTGCACATTTTACTTAACTAATGATATATTAGTGAAATATCCTATCAATTAACATTGATATCTTTAACTATCTGTGTTTGACATAACTGGTATGTAGCAGTAGTAATATTTTTGTCTATTATTTATTAATGAAATTGTTGTGTGTTGGTGTTTAGAAATTTAGTTTTCTGTTCACTTTTGGAAAGCAATGTAAATGGTTCTTTAGCTCACAGAAGGAGATGGTTGTAGTAACATTAAAGAGATAAGACAGGTCACCCACTGAGCATAAATGGGACACAAGGCTGACTAAGAATATTGGTGATAACAGTGAAAACACCATATATGTGGCTATTAATACACAGTTTGTATTCACATACTGAAACTGAGTGGACTACAATAGATAATGTGTTCAATCACCTATTACAATAGAATAATTAAATCTCCTTTTAATTTAATTGTGTTTTTGCAGAATGAGGAGATTTATAAACACAATTAGGCTCAGGTCTCTGTGATTAAAGGCCAGCTGACTCTGTTAAAAACAGCGCGTGTCCACAAGGACATTGACATCTATTACAGGGAATTATGAGTCAGTTGGGAGTCTGGTTGTTAGGAGGAAGCTTGCTCCTGGCTTCTTGTTTCCTCTACAGAAGATTCGACATTTGCATTTCTATCCCATTTGAATAATTGCATTTCCTTACACTCTCAGTCAAGTTTGTTTTTATTTGATAGCTTTAGATTAGCCTGGTTCAGAAGATAATTATTCCCTTTGGTTAGGTATCTCATTTGTGCAAACTGCTCTGATAAGATTTGTTTAAGGGCCTTCGCTGTGACCCTGTCATGCAACTGCCTCAAGTGTCCTCGCCTAACACTGAGCTTCATGGCATTATAATACTCATCTGCATACACAAAGAGTTACTATGCTATGTTTGCATGCAGAGTTTAGTCAGGCTATGGTCAAAGATTAATTAAGACTCCTAACTGGACTTATGTCTTTAAATGAATTTACAGTACAGCAAATTGCTATTTAGGTCTCTGTGACCTGCATAGCTAAGCTAATGTATGTCTAGGTACTGTATGTAGTAACATTTAAAGATGCAATGAGCAGTATATATTTCTTATAATTCATAGCAATTACCCACATGAGTCCCAAGATATGAGGTAAGCATGTTCAATTCAAATATTAGTTTTACTGTTAACAATGGTACAGCTGATTTATTCACAATAAACCCTCTAAAGCCTACCTTGCTGATCGTCCAATCAGAAAAGAAGAAAGAGTGGCAACCCACAGACTGAGAGATTGTTTTGATTTAGACTGCAGTACCGTTTTCAAACCAGTAGGAGCACATATGCAACTTTAAGTATAGACTTGGTTTAAAACAGAAAAAAATGCTAACCTTAACAATAACTTGCTAACATTAATGCTATCAACAACTAGGCTACTTTACTATGTAATTATTGATTCATTTATAAAAAGCTTCCACAACTACAGTGCATTATTCGGTACAATTGACTAGCTCTTTTCTTTTGACTTTTTTTAGTAAAACTAACTAAAATCAAGTCAGTGACAGTAGTTTAGTCTCATTATTGTCCTTCTTGAGTATTGCATTTTTCTATTATTCCCTGTTGTATCCCTTGGTGTAGTCTTGAGTTATTCCTGATTTTGGGTCATTTTAGTTTTCAAAAGCCAAATATTTTCTCAGAGGGTACTACGATCAGATAACGCCACAAACCCTCAGCAATGTGCTTGCATACCACTAGGGGCCCCTGTACCCCTGGTTGAGAAACTGGTCTAGACCAAGGCATTTATTCATTTTTTTTATTTTTTTTACCTGCTTGTGGGGTCAGATGATAGAGCCATTTGTCCGTTAACCAGAAGTTTTGCGGTTCAAATCCCATTCTCACTGTTGCATACTGTCATTGTGTCCTTGGGCAAGGCACATAACTCTCCTAACATTTAACTTTAGTTTAACTGGTGAACTGTTTCAAACTTGACAGCGAACAACCCTGTCAATGTACAGTACGTGTTAGCTTCAGTACTTAAGAAGGCTAAGCTTGTTTGTGTCTATGAAGAGTTTGTGTGTGCCTACTTATATACGTATAAAGTTATTTTACATTTAGTTTTCTTTTGTTTCTTGTCAATGTCACTATTGATAAAGGTTCGATGTGAGAGAAGAAAATACATTTTCATATTTCTTTTGTGCTTGTAAGTGTTTATGTATAGTGTGTACTTGGTTTATTTTATATTGAATTTTAAATTAAGATTAATAAATATCATGCTTATTTTGACTTAGTTCATGAGATGCCCAGATTCCTGAGAGCCTGGAAGAGCAGTGGAGGTTTGACAAAGACAGTACTATGAAAAGAAATAGTCTCATCAAAAAGTGTAGAAACAAGAATAAGAAAAATTCTTTTAGGGGTAGTATTTTTACACCTAATCTATTTTAACACATAAAAAGGGGTCAATGATCTACCCCTTCCCCCAAAAAAGGGTAACTTTTGGAGTAGAATCGACAGTCCTACATGTACACTTCATGAGGGTTGCCATTAATTCCCACAGAGTTTATTCCAAAGTTGAAAATTTGTGTGCATGGAAGTAGAAAAGCACTATATAAATGTGAACATTTATTTACCACCACACTTATTTACCACATACCAATTGTGTGGACTATGCAACTGTTTAGCTATGGAGCATGCCCGAGCATTTTGTCCAACCTTAGCTTGATTAGCTGTACACATGCAGCAAGAGCAAGACTATGAATTGCACAGATGAGATAGATAGATAGATAGATAGATACATAGAGTTATTATTTTAATTTGACTTTACCATGCAACCACCAGAATTCAGATTTCTCTTCTAGCATGTAACCACACTGAATGAAAAAACATACAGAAAAGCCGAGGTGGAGTCAGACGAGAGAGACAGCACTGCCACTCCAAGGAGTGAATAATTGAAACTGCCTGTGAAGTGAAGCCTCTTTTTTTTGATGGTCCGACTGTCAGCATATAGTGGAACAGGGACATAATGCCAAGCGACTCCACAAGCTGTTGAGGGGCCCTCTTCAGTCAGACGGTAATAACACGTTCTCCTAAACCCCTCGCTACGTGTGAAAGATGGTCTCGAGGAGAGGCGTCTTTGTACCCGTGGTTTTATTAAACTACACAAGGCTCCGTCGCCATGATGTGTCCGTGATTAAAGGTGTGTGCGCAACAGCCGCACCTCAACATGCAATGGTCTCCTACAGCGGAACACAATCTGGCTCCTATTTGTTTGCGCTTTAGTACGGAATGTGCTGTGTACTGTACTCGCAGCGGTGTATGCACGAGCAGTTTGGGGTAATGTCTCAAAGCACTCCGGTAAACAGCAACTAGACTGTCAGAGTGCAGTAAGAAACAACTCGCCTAGTAGGAGAAGTGGTGTAAGTAAAAAAAAAACAAGCTTTTTATGCTCCTTCAAAATCTTTTTTTCCTTAATCATTTCCAAATCCCATGTAAAAGTCTGAACAAATATCACTTAGAAATTGGCTGCACGGATAAAACTGCAAAGATTTACTTAATCTCCACGGGGATGGAGTCCATTCCTGCCAAACTTTGAACAAACATCTCCGCTCCAAATATTGGTCTCCATATTTCATCATAACCAGGGGCTGTTCAGGAGGTTCTACAGTCATACACACAGAATATGATAGATAGAAGTAACATTGTACCTTGAATGTAAATGAGATGCTCACACCACTGTAATCACTTAAAATGGCTCTAACCAGAAATGGCACGGGCTTTCTGAGACCACAAAATGCTCAGTTCCACAAACATCTTTTTGTACACAGATCTATCAACAACATTGATTTTTATTTTTCATTTTGTAGTAAAATGACATCATACAAAAATGTTTAGGAAGGTGGAGGACTGTTTTTCTTTGATTACACTGGTCTACAAATTTTTGGACTCGATCTGCTTCCGAGATAAAAGTGGCTAAATCTCATTTATTTTGATAACATGAACTGAAAATCAATTGATAACTGTGCTGGTTAGCTAATGTATTCAAGATATTTAATGATATTGTTTCACTTAAAAATCGCATCTGTTTATACAATAGATATAGGCATTTTTGCTTAAAAATAATATTTATATTTTGAAAATATTTAATTTCTCTACATGCATGCATTTTATCCTCTTCCAAGAGAGAGATTTCTGAAAATATAAACAAAACATTTTATGTCAAAACTCTAGACATATTAAAATGAATGTATGTGAATGTGCAGACAGGCTTTCAGATAGAACTGGTTGCTTGTAGACACACTGTACCTTCTGATAAACTACCGTTTTTGCCTTATTTTGCATAAATTTCCTCTTTTGACCCAATACTGTTTCTTGGAAACTATAGCCAATCTGCACTTCTGACTTACTTTTTCTTTATTAGTGAAAAATTTCACCACTTTTGTTCCGGAAGCATTTTGCTTGTAGACCAGTGTTATGTTCGTAAGACCGCAACACTCTGCGCTCTACTGCCCTCTACTGGTCTCTTTACCTGTTTCTTTGTGGCACCAATAGAATATTCTTAAAAAAACATTCTCTTCAAGTCAGACAAAAGTTGTAAAATGTGCAATGCTGTTCTAAAGGCAACCAAGATTGTTTTAAAAAATATGAATAAACCATAGTATTTCTTGCAATCTGTTCAATATTAAACATATTCAGGTTTTAACTTTGATTGCATGACATGGCAAAAGGCAAAGTTTAAGGTTTCTTCTTTCCTTTTGGCTTTTCCTTTGCGTGCAGTAGTTTATATATTGTTTCAACACTCTACATTAATCTGGGCTTGGGACTGGCACAACTAGAAAACTGGTGGCCCCTTGTGGCAAGTTCACTCTGGTCTTGGTATTTAAAATGATAAATTCTGCATAATACGCCAAATCTGCACTGGCATGTGACCCTCTGTGGCTAAATTATGGCAAAATCTGTACATCATTTTAATTCCAAAAATAAGCCACTATTTGCCTTTGCCTTTTGACTAAAATAAAAGACTATTGAAAGTTAGTTTTACTTACTGAAGCAACACTATGCAACTTTTTACCTTCAAATCCCTGGCTCTGAAGTCATTAAAATACAATAACCTTGCAAAACCAAGTCACAGAGGTAATAGCATTACTTTATCTGGTAATTACCATTCATTAGCATTTGCACATTCAGCATAGCCATTAATGGCAACAGTAGTCTCACACTGTGGACAGTATAGTGTATCCTGTAAGAAGAAACTGTTCATGGCTTTATAAACAGACTTCAAAAGTATGACTAAAGACACTAATGTTTGTATTACTTAGCAGAATGAACCTGTACTGTATCTGCACTACATCTTCCCACAAGTGGTGCTTGCTGTCTCCAGTGTGTTTCAAGTGGGCTTACATTTTATTGAGTAGGTAATGTGGTAAACACTGCAGTATTAATAGCACAAAAATCTACTATTAAAAACCCTTGTACAACATGGAAATAAATGTGTTTGCTGATAATTTTGTGCTGTTCTCCATAGAGCTGCACAAGATATCATAAATATATCATTCACAATATCTAGTGAGAAACTAAAAGCTTTTTTGAAATAACTTTGGACACACACACACATTAGCATTTCACATTTTATCATTTTATATTTTTCTTCAAAGTGAAACTAACAGCTGCCCAAAAGAAGGCATTTTCAGTTCACAATGTGGAAATGTTGATACAAATATGTCCAAATATAATTCATTTCAAAAATCCTGAGAAAAGTATACATTTAAAACAAATATTCCAACATCATTATGGTCACCAGAAACACATAGCTGCATGCCATCACCTTTTAATACCAGCCTTTTTGATGACTGCCGTTAAAATATTCATAATATGTGAAGAGTTAAACCAGAGGGAGAAACAAGTCCTCTCAGCATGGCTCCACATTAATCTAACATCCTTCCAACATCTCACATCACACTCCCGTGTCCTGTCTTCATTTCTTCAAGAACCTTTAAGCTATTTAGCCTTTAATCATCTACACTGCGATACAAAATGATAAATCCCACTGGGGAGAACAAGCTGAGCACTTTAAGAACATATCCCTGAATAGTTTCAAATCAAAAAGCCAGAGAAAGTTGTAAGAGATTATTAGGACTAATTTAGGTCACTCAAACAGATTGCTTTTGGCCAAAGTCTTTGTGTAAATAGGAAAGGCCAAGGTCATTGTACACATGACGCAGTGCATAATGATAGTCCACATTTTCATTATATTACTACTACACTTTTGGGATATTTTCTTCATGTTTGTGGAGTACATATTGAAACTTGTGAAGAAGGAGTGCAGATTGGATCCTGTCCTAGCACTCCTGTCTCTTAGCAAGGTGGTTGTGGGTTTGATCCTCAGGCCAGCCAACATATCGTCTCCAAATGGAGTCTGTATGTCTTCCAATGTTACTGTAGGTACACTTCCAAGGAGAATCTCTAAATCTAAATGGCTCATAGTGAATGCAACTAACTGGGGACTGTCCAAGGTTTACCACACCTAAGGCTCATTAAAAAAACAAACAAAAAAACTAAGAAGATAAACAAATTAATGGAATACATGTTTTTTTAATAACTGTATGCAGTTAAGTGCACTATTATGAACATTTTTGTTACCTTTATTATACTTTTGCAAAATGGTCATGGAAAATGGAAAAAAAAAAGAAAGAAATGGCTGTCATAGTCCAATTGAAGCCCATAGCAGAAATGGCATTTGGTTGGCCTTATAAAATTTAATGAAGATCATTACAGAATTTAACTGTGGATAATTCCATCCTAATAGGTCTGCAAAGGAAGCTCCGTAGTGATGTGCCAGACTAAACACTAGTATTTAACAGTGCCTAAATAGAGGAATCATCTCAAAATTTGTACAGTGTTATACGATTTAACTCTTAACCCAAATGTGAAACAAGGTGTAGCATCTGGGAACGAGATGGCTAACCTATACCTCCAACACTATCCGTCAATAGCAAGTCAGCCACTATGGTAGCCTTGCAGGGACATACTGTTGTCTTTGAAAGTGAACATTTTTCAAAGAATGGATTAACCTTAGGAATGTTCAAAACCTTTGTGGAAGGTTTGGTGCTTCTCTGTTAGCAGTGCTCAGTTTGTCTACTTCTGGACAGTAATGCTTATTTCTACTAGGATCATTTTTTTCAACATAACATGGGCAGATTTAAAGAATGTTACACCACACACATGCAGTATTTGATGGTTTTACTGTCCTATTTGATTTGTCTGTATACTACAATGCTTTCAAGTACTACTTTACACAGTCATCTTTACATTCATACAGTCTGGTCTGTTTCAATTAAGTTGTGAACCTGATTTGGGGGGAGGCCAGCTTGGCTAGGAGAGGTTCCAGAAAGTGTATGAATCTGGCTACTAATTCGGTTCTAGTTCCTCAGCTTTAGTGAGCCATTTCCAAGTGACTCACTTGATGCCGACCTATCACTGCTGTTTATTTACAGTACGTCTTACTAAAGCTGAAGATGGTGCCAGCTAATACCAAGCAAATTCTGTAACTTTTCTCACCTTTGATTAATGACGTTGAGTGCTTTCTGTTGTCATTTGTTAATTCTGCTGAAATGAAACTCAAACCAGGAGGAACCACACTAACGTCTTTGAATTAAACTCAGGTCTAGAAACCTGTCTTGTAGAAAGCTACTCGAATTCGTCACTTCTAAATTTTCAGTAGGGTTCCTTTGAATGATTTCTGGCATCTGCATCTTTGACATTGCTGCAACATTGTTTGGCTTTTTCATAGCTTTATTGACAGGTCAGTAGAGAGATGAGCAGGGAGAGCAAGGAGAAACTTTCAGTAATCTGCTGGAGTTCGGACTCAAACACTCAAGGCCAAGGCAAGCTGTAGTTGCTCTGTATAGTACACCACGACGCAGCAGCATAAATAAATTAACAGCAGATAGATGCGTGATTGTATTATGGTACAGAAGTCATCCCATACCAACCATTTTAAACAGCGCATTGAATCCTGGGACGCCCACACTCCGCTTGTCTACCGCTGTATAAACTTGGCCCATTGTGGTGAGATGATGCATTACATTGCTTGTTAAGACAAAGCCAGTGGAGTGGATTGCACCCTTCTTTTTTCGAGTGAGCCCCGGATCATGGAGGGTTGACTCCAGCACTTGTGTGAGTCTGCTCAGGTAATTACAGCATCTGTTAAGAGCTTTGCTGATTGTTTTTCATCTCCACATGGTCACCACTGCAGAAAAGCAATTACCCGGGGGAATACTAAATCACCAAGACCCATTTGTTATTCCACTGAAAAAAAGGAAGCAAACGCGGGATAAGAGTGGAGAATGTGTTTCCATTTGTTTACATGTGAAGGAAATGCATTAACATGGGGATAATACTAGTGGAAGTGTGGCGTGGTACAATGGAATGATGTAAAAAGTGAGCATTAGCGGTAATAATACGTCAAATGAGGATTAGCAGAAGAGGCAATAAGAGCTGAGGAAATCTATTAGCAGGAGTTATTCAATTCAGATCAAGCAGTTTCCATTGGTTGGGACGGATATTAACTCTGTCATAAAGGTAATGTTTTTGACAATGTTGGTGTGGCTGTAAGTAAGATAACTCAAAAGTAAGTTTTTTGAAGATATTAAGGAAATGTGACTAATGGGCCAAGAACAAAATCATTACTTATGTGGATTTAGGATTTTTTTTTTTTTTTTTTTTTTTACCAGGATTTTGTACCAGTGTGAGATAGGATTAGAGATACTAACCCAAGCCACAAGGGGGTCATCAAAGGAACAAATTGTCACTTTTAATAGATCCTTCCACTGTGAGGTATATGGCTTTGTAGCTCCATTGAGAGAGCATTTACACTTTGAACTAGAAAGACACACTTAGTAATTGTAAAAAACTTAATAGAAGTGTAATCAAAGTAATTAGTATCTGAGTTCTTGTAATTACCATTGGATTACCTCAGTTAAACTCTTGTTGTGCATACAATATCTGGAGAGTTTAATTCTATGTAAGTAATAAGTGTGCAGGAACAAGAAACATGACCTGTGCCTGAAAGTTAATTTAATTTATGGAAGAAATGTTTTGTTGGTCTCATCATAACAGCATCATACAGTGTGCACCTAGATTAATAAAATATCAAGAGGACTATTTATTTTTATTCTTAGATATTGTTTAGTGCACATAATTGTTTTGAAGGGCACAGATTCAATAAGTTACTATACAGTGTAAATTATGACAAGATATATACTGGATCGGTTATTTACTATTGGTTGTGTAGTGGTTAGTTCCAATGCCGAAGTGTGAGAGGTCAGGGGCTTGGTTCCCCATTGGGTGCCAAAATCTTCAGCCACATTATGTGCTGCTCACAAGCCTGGATAAAGGGAGACAAGAGACAACTGAATCAGGAAGGGCAGCTGCTATAAAAACATGTCAAAATACTGATAAAGTGATTCACTGTGGTGATGAAAGAAAGGTAGCAGACAAAAGGGCCACATAATGGCCCTCATTTATCAAACTTGCATACTCCAAAAAAATGGTCGCAAAGCCACGCACAGTTCTTGATTTATCAATATGAACATGGATGTAAAGTACGCTCAAATCCTACGCCAGGTCAGGAGGTGGTGTACATCTAGTTTTTAAGTTAGCCTCATACTGTGCAAGTATGCCTCATATGAGCAAAAAAGGCATTGCCACATTAAATTGTTTTAACATTACAGTCCTGCAGAACAAAAATGGCATTTTAAAATATTTTAGTCAAGGCCATACTGTATATTGAGCAGTACGAGCTGTCAGTAAAGTTTCTGTGTGTTGTCTCAGCTATAGCTTTGATGAGGCTGCTTTTGATAAAAGCATAAATCTCCCATCCCAAATTATTGTCCACAGCTAAACAGGAAATTGTGGTTACTTTGAGCACAAAAACTGCTAAGTGTAGCTCCTTAGATAGAACTTGGAATTTAACTCACTGCAGACACCTGCCCAGAGCTGAGGTCACCATGCGCTATTACCTTGGAACAGCCACACTCAGACCAGGGAGCACCAGCAGCAGTGAGTGCAATGATGGTCTCGGAGAGACAGGTAGGATGAGTTTCTTCACAAAAAAGGGCTGCTGTCTACTTTTACATTGGCTAATGTTTGAGCAAACTTTGGTTGGGGAAAGTTTCAGTCCATCATTTTGCTTTCATGCCTCACAGACAGCACACGCACCACCGTGGGCCTGGCTGTGTATTTACTGGTACGCGCCTGGGACTGAGCATGGCTTATCCCGGTCTGGGATCGTCGGGTACCGCGGTGTGAGCGTAGCCCGTTCTCCGTGCGCCCGCCTGTCTCGATGCCTGCAGCCACGGCAGAATACACACCCCCACCTCCCTCCACTGAGTCCAGACTGAACCACAGCCACTCACCGCTGGTCCAGGCCTGGTTTGGGTCTGTTATGGTTATGGTTCTTCAAATAAAGTAAAATAAAATTTATTTATGTAGCACATTTAAAAAAACAACCTCAGTTGACCAAAGTGCGTGACAAGTCAAGCTCATGACCATAGGTGAGAGTAGGAACGTAGATCGACCGGTAAACTGAGAGCTTCACCTTTCGGCTCAGCTCCTTCTTCACCACGACAGACCAATACAACTACCGCATTACTGCAGATGCTGCATCGATCCGTCTGTCAATCTCATGTTCCATCCTTCCCTCACTCGTGAACAAGACCCCAAGATACTTGAACTCCTCCACTTGAGGCAGGAGCTCTCCCCCAACCTGGAGAGGGCAGGTGACCCTTTTCTGGTCGAGAACCATGGCCTCAGATTTGGAGGTGCTGATTCTCATTCCAGCCGCTTCACTCTCGGCTGCAAACCGCCCCAGCACATCCTGAAGGTCTTGGTTTGATGAAGCCAACAGGACAACATCATCTGCAAAAAGCAGAGATGAAATCCTGTGGTCCCCAAACCTGACACCCTCTGGCCCCTGGCTGCGCCTAGAAATTCTGTCCATAAAAATTGTGACCAGAACCGATGACAAAGGGCAGCCCTGCCGGAGTCCAACATGCACTGGGAACAGGTCTGACTTACAACTGGCAATGCGAACCAAACTCCTGCTCCGGTTGTACAGGCACCGGACAGCCCTTAGCAGAGGGCCTCGGACCCCATACTCCCAGAGCACCCCCCACAGGATACCATGGGGGACACGGTCGAATGCCTTCTCCAAATCCACAAAGCACATGTGGACTGGTTGGGCAAACTCCCATGAACCCTCAAGCACCCTATGGAGGGTATAGGATTGGTCCACTGTTCCACAACCGGGGCGAGTCTGCCAGTCCAGAGGTACTGTCCCAAACCGAGGAGCTTTTTAACCACCTCGGTGACTTCAGCCCGGGTGATGAACAAGTCCAACTTCGAGTCCCCAGCCTCTGCCTCCTCAACGGAAGGTGTGTCGGTGGGATTGAGGAGATCCTCAAAGTATTCCTTCCACTGCCCGACAACATCCCCAGTCGAGGTCAACATCTCCCCACCTCCACTGTAAACAGTGTTGGTGAAGCACTGCTTCCCCCTCCTGAGGCGCCGGACAGTTTGCCAGAATCTCCTCGAGGCCGACCGATAGTCCTCCTCCATGGCCTCTCCGAGCTTTTGCCTCCACAACCACCTGGGCTGCAGCACGCTTGGCCTGACAGTACCCGTCGGCTGCCAGTACCCGTTGACCAGACGTTCCCAACAGACCCTCACAATACATTTGGGTCTGCTGAATCTGTCCGGCCTCCTTCTCCGCCAGCAGATCCAACTCACCACTAGGTGGTGATCAGTTGACAGCTCACCCCTCTCTTCACCTAAGACACACGGCCGAAGGTCAATATCAGTCAATATCTGGGTTGATGCTAAAATGAAACCTTTAATGATATTTTCCATGCGTCAAAACACCGTTATTCCTTTTTCATTTATTTGCACATTTTCTGCTCAGAATCAAGCCCCTTTGGCCGTATTTTGTGCCTCTATGCAACAAACTCAATGCATGAGGCTATACCTGAGCTGTGAATATTTGGGGGTGTTTCATTGAAATCACGCTTGTTTTCAGTCACTGGATTTATCATCAGCTGGTTGTGCGTATGCCTGGATTGAAGTGGTATGCACAGTTTCATAAATCCAACGCGCCCTCCAGCGTATGCATTTTACAGAAGAATCTGCACCCGATTCTACGCAACTTTGATAAATGAGGGCCATTATGTCTGTTGTCTACTATAAGTAAAGGAGGGGTGCATATATATAATTGGTAACATCTCTCGCTCTTGTTTTGGTCTCTGATGTGGTGGTCTCTGAGATTTTTCAGTTGTTAAAAAAAAAAGAACTCAAGTTTAAGTAATATGTTTTTATTGAATTTCTTTCATCACTCCAGCTCAGAGAGATTAATAAGTAACTTCAAATTGCACCAAGATGTAAATGAGATCTGGAGGATGGATCTCTCTGTTTGATTGTGTTGACTGATGGCATTAGTTCATTAAATTATGATTAATTTATATGAGCCACTTTCCCTTTTTTTAAAAATCTTAGTTCCCAGGGTTTGGTCTTGACCTGGTCTTGGTTTTCTCAATCTTAAATCCTGAAAGTCTCGGCCTTGACACAATCTTGGTTCACACTGGTATTGTACTGGTCTTAGTCTTGGTTAGTACGGTCTTGACGACAACACTATCTAGAGGCAAAGGTGCACTTTGTAATTTTTCACCCTTCTTGTTTTTTAGGGAATGTGAAATGTGGTAGCCCAGCAGGAACATGCTCTTGTCTATCAATAAGCTATTGGGGAATTGTAGTGTGGTAATATTACAGAAGAACAACATCGAAAGGTTTATGCAAAAAGTGTGCTCTAAAAAGAACAATCCTGCTTCTCCTCCAGAAGTACTCAGTCGGCCTGTTCCGAGCAGCTGAATGAACAGGAAGTTATGAAACCAAGTTTTAAACAAGACAAATGCAAAAAAGTGCTATGTTCTCAATTGAGGACATTTTCACAAGTATCATCCAAGCCAAGGGGAGTACTAAAGATGATTTTACTACATTGTTATGTTAGTTTTTATGGTGGGCTTGTTTTTGTGGACTTTAACCCACGTCCTGAATAAAGCCATCATCAGTTACGCAAGTCGTGTCCTCCTGTATGCCACACCTTATTAGTTTTTAACAGCAAAGCATCTGTTGGCTCTGGCTAAAGTGCTGCTCATCTTTACTGTTTTTACTGTGAAAATGAATAAACAAACTGACGAGAGGCAACAAAAGCACAGCAATATTATTTTGTGGGGTTACATTCACCACTAGCCACATTAAATGCATCATTTAGCACTAGTTTGAATTTGCCAAATGCACCCCATAATAAGGAAACAGTATCAGTGTTGCTAAATGAATGGCGTACAGGAGGAGCAGACAAGGTGACCTCTGAAGAGTCATGTGAAATATATACAGGCATTCTCTCTCTGCCCTTATTTTTGGCATAGTTCTGCAGAATAGTATGTTCCCAACCTGCTATAGGAGCTTGTTTATTCCACAAATGTGTTATTTAGTGCCAGTTGAAGCAGACTGACCTTGGAAGCACCACTTTTCAGGCAGCAGACACATTTTTTTAGTGCACCCCAGTTTGACTGACAGTTTTCTCACTATACAAATGAACCATATCCATACTTGGAGAAAATGTCTCTTGTTCTCAATAAAAACAGGATCTTTCTTTACAAGTCATTAGGTTGAGACATCGTAGAGTTAAGATTAGTTGAAAAAAAAATCTCAATCTAAAATCTCTCTTTTCATTCTCCACAAAGAATTAGTCTGGTACTTTTTGATGTGATAAAGCTTGCTCTGAATGCAATTGGACAACTGTACTAAACTTAAAAAAAAAAGTCCCTCTCAACTGCTTTCTTTCTCTTGTGGGATGTCACAGCAAATCATTCAAATGAGTACTTTGTAGACCTTTCCATGTATCCAGGTTAAGGGACAGGCTTATGTCATGGTTAGAGTTTTGGGTGTCCCATGGTGCAATTGAATCCGTGTCCTGAATATATAAGGCGAAATCGATTATAACACTCCCTGCCCACCCCTGGAAGCACTGACCAATAAACAAGCATTCATTCTCATTAATTTATCCAAAAAAACACTGTACATCTCTGTTTCCACTGATTCCTCACAGCTATTTTTTATTTTGTAGAAAGTAGGAGGGGCCAGCCATGAAGTTGTTTCCATCGCTTGAGGTGGCACCGCCCTATCCGCCGTGTGTCTTACAAAAGCAAAAGGTAATCTCTAATCAAAAATAACCAAGATGGAGCTGGCTATTATAGAGGGAATTTTAGCTTACCTTTGATTAACAGCATTCAGAGCTTTCCTCCATCACCTGTTGACTCTGTTGAAGTCTGTATCTGATGTTTTATGGCAAAACCAGCAACAATTCTTCATGCTGCATATGTCCCGCCCATTGTTTTTCTGACTGATTACGCCGCCTGTGAATGTTCCACCCATGGAAATGAAACTCAAGCTCAAGGACAGCAGACTTCTTTGTTCAGGAAAAGGGTTAGTCTCGTTTGCCAAGCTATGTCTTTAGATGATTGAAGGATACATAAAATAGTGTGCTGGCTGGCCCAGGAATTGAACATTCCTTTTGAGAGGCATGGAGTACTAACCACTCTACTACCGTGCACCCCTCACTATTTCTAACCTCTCTATTTCATTAAATCATCCATGAACTGAAATATCACCCTAAATGGGCCACATTAGCTTCCCTAGATTCTGTTTTTGTACATGTTAGTTTTATTTCCAGGCTGGTACATGCGTGTGCCAGCTTGACTCAGACGCACCATGTACCAGTACAGCGCGTCGTTGGTTTAAGTGTTAATCATGCTTTAGCAGATGCTTGTATATCAGCTGTTACAGGCTGTTGTCCTTCCCCACAAAATGTCAGCCTCTCACAGATTCACGGCCGATTGTTTTGATGGATAAACAGTGTGATCCACATTATAACTGTTGATTAATTGTTCTCATTTATTGCCCACAGAATAGTTCTCTTCATCCCCCCGACCTCAATTTTGCGCCGTCCCTTTGTAGCCACTGTGATGACTTTGAGTGCTATTTTCTGCTCTCCGTGGCTCCTCTTTTGGCTCCTGCTGCAGCGCTTTTTGCGAAAAACCTATAAGCCGATTTTAGTTTCCATATAAAAAAATAAAAAATAAAAATAAATAAATAAAAAATAAAAAAGAGGGGGAAGAAAAATCACACATCCACAATGAACAAAGTGAAAAGCTTTATTCTCCAGGAGCTGCGTCGGATTGCCTCTATTGCATTGCCTTGCACCCGTTTTATTTCAGCACTCCTTTTAAACTGCCGTATCTAATTGCGATGGCATTTTTAATTAAAAGTCAAGGATATGTGGTTGTTTGTGAGGGGAGACTAATCTGCTCTCGCCTTCACCTCTCGCAGTGCTAGCTATCAGCCATCTATCTGCCTAATGAGAAAATAGAGGAGCCGGGCACAGGACTTGTTGATAGTTGGGCTTCCTTTAAGAAGATTTCTGAGAATGTATGATTAGCACTGGCAGCCTCAGACCATGCCGTGCCGTAGCTTCGAGACCTTATGCATTGCCTGAGATAACAATACTCTGGAGGCTGTCTTTCCCAGGCTTCACAAGATCCCACAACACTGTCATTATAATAAGTGTTATTAAAGAAGGCATAATTAAAGGGACAGTATGCAACTCTTTCCTTTTATTTAAGAAAAACTGTACGTCCATAATGACATAGGAATTGTCATTTAAAGGTCCTAAATTGTGTTTTTTGTTCAAGCATTTTGAAATATTTTTGGACACCTTTGCATTAGTATTCCATGCTTTTATAACTTAAAATGATGTGTATGGAAATCGTCTGCAGAGAAAGCTTGGATAAGTGTGTCTGATGCCCTCTGCTGGCAATGGTGGCAAATGGACAAAGCATAAAATGGCTATTTAGCACAGCTTTTAGTAACATGATGCTAAAAGATTGATAAATGATCTGACTTCTTTGTAGTGATGGCATTTTAAGCTCTGTAATGATCAGGATGAGTCTGGGGATGGTTTATGGGCTTCAGAAACGCACATCCTGGTTTCTTGTTGAGTGGTGAGACAGAGCAACATACAGATTGTTAGATGAGAACAGGCTCAGTATAAAGGATTGCTCAAGCAAGCGTAAATGTTAAAAAAATACTTCTCTAGGTATGTTTTTGATGTGGAAACAACATTATAATGTGGTTAAAAGCTAACAAAAAAGAGTTGATTTTACATAAGAGGGGATTTTTAAAACAAGATGCCATTATTAGATAAGAAATTCATATAGTATTCTGAAAGTGAGCTTGAAGAGACATTCCCATTGGCTGTTGATCCACTCCAGTGATTCCTAACCGGTGGGTCAGAACCCAAAAGAGGGTCGTGGGAAGGTTGAACATAGTAGTGGTATTCAGGAATCTTTGCCAGTTCAACTCCTGATTAAGATTAATTTAGAACTAAGTTTATGCCTGTTTTTATTTCCGATTTGGTTGGGGCTAGACCTGGTTAAGACTTAGTTTAGTCCTATTGGAGCTAGTGAGTTAGTCCTTATTTGGGCCCATTATGTCAGTTAAACGTGACATAAGTATTTTCTGAGGTGGTACTGTGTGTGAAAAGTCACTGAATCACTGATTTAGAAAAAAAAATACATTTGGTTCTGTAAAATGCATAAAACATCAATACAAATTGTGGATCAACAAACCAGTTGAGAACCAGTGGCCTACCTCACTTGTTAACATTGTAAGTCATGACTGAGAAAGTGTCTGCTTACTCAGTGAAACAAAAGATACATTGTGTGTGTATCCCTTGTATTACTTTGAATGATGCAAGATAAAACAAAGATACAAACTGGCAATGCATTTACGCTTTATAAATTGGACATCATTATGGGATTGCAGTCTGAACTGATCTTGATGTCTAAGGTCAACTCTAAATTTTGATATAATGTCACATATTGGTATGTAGTGGCAAATTGTTCCAGATTGGTGAAGATAGCAGCGGCATTAAAGGACATTCCTCGTAGTGCAGCTTTAACTTGCATTTCACAAACATTTGTCCTCTAAATCCACTTATTCTACCGAAGCATTACCTTTTCCGACTCACCGAGGGCTGCAGGACGGCGCCATTGGGAAAAGGGAGACAATTATTCAAAAGAGGGACACAGGTTCAAGCCCTTTGCGTTGGCAAGCATCCGTCTTACTGAAGCGCTGGCCAGTAAAAAATGCAGAATCCCTGCCAGTTTTAGGCCCGCATTTCTGTAGCAGCCGCCCAGCTCTGACCTCCTTCAGCGAGGACAAACAGAGTACAACACAGTGATCAATGAAAGATCAGAGCGTTATTCCTAATTCTGAGCTCTGCTGTCATGTTTTGACATTGTGCTTTGGATGTTAGTAGGTAGACATACTGAGGGCAAACAGGATTTCTCTTGCAAAAGAAACACCACTGGCCCATTGGTGGTTGATGTTGCTTCGTGCACTTACCTTGACCTTTATGATTTTGTTTTCACTGGTATGTTTCTGCCATGTTTTTGTTACAATCAGAGTAAAAATGAAACTTCTGGAGACTTTTTTCAGGATGCAGAGAATTTCATGCCACACAGAATTACCTTTAACAGCTTCAGAGTTAAGGTAAGGGATACTTTATTGTCCTTGTAGGGAAATTTGTTCTCTGCATTTGACCCATCCTTCAGTGCTGCAGGGGCAATCTGTCAGGAGCAGTTGGCAACCGCAGTGCAGCGACCTGGGATCCTACACGAGATCTTGAGCCAGGATATTGGTCAGGAGTGCCTATTGTAGTCTATTGTGCATGTTGAGCACAGTGACTGAATGAGTTGTTGCAGGGTGAATAAAGCTACTTGCACCTCCCCCTGGTGAATCTTGACGGGGGAAAAAACAGCCTAGGAAAAATGGATATGATGAGGAGAAAACAAGTCAATCTGAGAAAGGGATTACACAGAAGTTGTTGAATAGTGCTTTACTCTGAAATGTAGGAAATGTGACCAAAACAGTGAAAAAACAAGGAAAGTTGCAATGATTTGCAAGCATAGTCTGTAGCAGTATTTTTCTGTAATGCCTTATCAGTGGATCATAACCTTATAAACTTAATATAAAACTTATTTATATAGTAACTTAGTATGAAAAATCCCAAATGACTGGTTGCAGTAGCTAAACATAGAAACAACTAATTGCTTGATGCTATATGCAAGCAAAGAAACTCAAAGAAACTTCAGCTAAAAAAAAAAAAAAAAACACTTCATTGTAATAATTAGCACATATAACTACTTGATATTGCAGACACATAAGGTAATATACGGCAGAAGTTTTTAAGAGGGCCCATGAACAAAAATGTGTATAAATGATAAGAAATCAAAACTAGAAGCACTTGAGCTTGAATTTTCCTAACTTATTGTCGTGGTATAATGTTGTTTCCACCTCAGAAACATGCCTTGAGTAGTATTTTGTTTCATTCACGCCTGTTTGAGTAATCCTGTTTACTGAGGCACTGACATTGTCAGGAGCTGGAAACGCTCAGCTTCACAGCTCTACGTGGGCAAGTGAAACCCCACCCTCTCCAGGAAGCACAGTCTGCTCTCATTCATTTATCCCAAAAATGGTGTACAACTCTGATTCCAATTTTCATAACAAAAATCAATGTCTGTTTTTATTAAACAGGTATTATTAGTTGACAACATTGTTACATCTGCCACAAACATTTGCACATACTGTACTTTAGATGTAAAAATGTACAGGAAAAAAAAACAAAATAGCTGATAAAATGTAAAAATCTCACATTGTGCTATATTCAGTATAGTATGTGAGTGTGTTTTTACGGGGTTGTGTTGCGGCACAGGGCCACGCTGCTCCTCACATTTAAGTCCGCAGTTGGGATTCAGAGCCACAGCTGGGGCCTCTGCAGAGATGAGAGATTAACATTGTGATCCTCCATTCTGCCTCACACAGAGAGAGGGCCCAGTGCCCGGCCCCACAGCTGAGGAGCAGAGAGACCCAGAGGTGGACCACTGCCCCAATGAAAAAAAAAAAACATGAAAAAAACCAAAAAAACAAAACCGAAAAAAAAAAAAAAACCCGATGGACTCCAGCATGCACATCACTCAGCCAAATACAGACTCCAGTGGATCGCACAATGGCACAGCTCTGGACACTTAAGAGAAATGTCAGCTGAGGTCTGCACTGCACTCTCTGAAAGCAAGGCCATTGACTCTTTATAGGATTTCTATAACCTGCTCTTTCTATACAGAGCAGCTAAAAACCTGAAATCAAGTAAAAGTACGAGTATTGTTACATGAATATTAGTAGAAATAAAGCAGTTCTCCACAATAAGATTACTGCGGTAAAGAAATGGATGATAGATTATATAAAGTATTTTACTACTAGTACAATGACGACTACTGATACTACCACCACAACTACAACAACTACTACTAATCTTATTTGCTGCTATTTTTACCAGTACTGCTACTAATAATAATGCTACTGTAACTACTACTATGCTACTACAACTGCTGCTGCTTCTACTACACTGATTACATATACAGCAGCTACTGCTTCTAATACCACCAATACTACTACTACTACTACACTACACTACTACACAACTACTACTGCTGCTTCTACTATTACTACTACTATTACTATAACTTAGTTTCTAATACTACTGTTACTAGTAACACCAGCAATACTACTATTACTACTCTACTACTGCTTCTACTACTACTACTACTACTGTCACTACCACCACAACAACTACTGATATTATACTATTACTGATTGATACTGGTATTGATACTATTATTGCTGCTATTTTTACTAGTACTGCTACTAATGCTTTCGGTACTGCAACTACTACTATGCTACAACGAGCAGCTGCTTCTAATACTACTAATACCACCAATACTACTACTAACACACTACTGCTGCTGCTTCTACTTTAACTATAGCTATTATTATTACTAGCAGTTTTTAAAACCACTGCCACTAGTATTACCACCAATACTACTAGTACTGCTGCTTCTACTACTGCCACTATTACTAGCTGCCTCTAATACCACTACAAGTAATACCATCATAACTACTACTATGCTACTACTAATACTGCGGCTGCTACTGTTATTGTTACTTGTAGAGCCACACCCTGTTTCTAATACAACTGCTACTACTAATACCACCATAACTATTAGTGTACTACTGCTGCTGCTTGTACTATTATTGTTACTAGTACATTTACTACTGCTACTGTTGCTTCTAATACAACTTCTACTAATTCCACCACAACTACCACTATATTAATACTACTCCTGCTTCTACCATTGTTGTTACTATCACCGCTGCTATTGCTACTTCTAATACAACTGCTACTAATTATACTCCCTCAACTACTATTATACTACTACTCCTGCTGCTTCTACAAATATTGTTACTAAAATAGCTACTACTGCTACTTGTGCTTCTAATTGAACTGCTATTACTTGCAGTATACCACCACAACTACTACTAAACTACTGCTGCTGCCTCTACTACTATTATTACTAGCTGTTTCAAATACCATTGCTACTACTAATACCACCACAATTACTACTATATTACTGTTGCTGCTACAATTATTGTTATTAGTACAGCTACTACTGCTGCTTCTAATACCACTGCTACTACGATTCTACTTATACTAACACAACTACTACTACAACCTCCCTTTCCACCAAGGTCATAAAATACTTTGACTAATTATGAGACAAAACATTTAATATTTGAATATTTATGTTTTAGAAAATGTTATCAGTTGTTTTTCATTTAAGTAATTTTCTTCACCACTACCAGTTACAGCAATGGCATTATTTAACTAAAAGTCAAGTGTTTAAATCAAATCTATAAGCCTCATTTGCAGCCCCAGAACAAGAGTCACATATGGCCTCTAGGATCATATATATAGAAATTTCTGGAACATCTTTGACATAAAAATGGCACGGCCAGGGGGAAGCGTAAAGTGGAATTATGTGTGGTGAATGCAGCTCTGTTGGTTCCTGTTGGGCTTGCATTCATCAGCTCCAGTAGCAGGATGGCTCGGGGGACGCAGCGTGGTGCTCCCCATCAGCCAGCTGTTGATCTATAAATGGCAACAGGCGTCATGCACTCGTGTCCTGCTACGGCTGTCTCAAGATGTACTGTAACTGAAATGAAGCCTAAACCACTGCACACAAGAAAGGAGCGCGTGAGTATTAAGCCAGAATAGAAGAATAGAAATGAGCTTAAATGTAGCCTATGCAATGTCATTCTTGTTGCAGTATTCAAGCAAGGATTCCTGCTTTCCAACTTGACTGAACCAACAAAAAAAAAACATAATCTTCCATCCATCAACTATAAATGTAGTTGGCCTTGATGACTTAATGTGAATAGTGGAGATCCTGGTCAGCCCTTTCATTTTATTTGCCATACACAAAGGGTGCTTTCATACCTGAAGAGTCCATTTTCACGAAATCCATAAGTAATTACTCGTCACATTATTATTACATTTCCAGTTAGCACTTGTCTAAGTCAAAATGTCAAAATGGAGCGAGTCTTTTCAGACTTACCAAGTTTCACATTTGCAGATGTAGTGACAATTAGGGTAGACCAGGGGTCTCCAACCTTTTTACCCTGAGAGCTACATTTACATAATTACATTGTCAGAAAGCAACTTATGCTTTGTAACATTTATTCATTCATTTTCCACTCCGCAGGTATTTAAATCTATCCCAGTAACTATGTGTCTTAGGCGGGGTACACGCTGCACGGCCAGTTAGTCGCAGAGATGACACTTTCAAAACAAAGAAAATTTGTATTGTTTTACCTGAACATGTATAGAAAGTTGGTGTCCTAACACATTTTGCATTAAAACAACACAACTATTTAGTTCAGCTGTATGTGCATTATGTGTGCAGCAACTGACTCACTTGCACCTCAGATCAGACACACACTTAGTGTTAAAACTTACCTTGCTTCAATGACTAATCTTCATGAAAAGACATAGTCTTCATAAAAAGAGTAGTTTTTATCCTTAAAGCTGCAATCATGCTGCTGTCAATCTCACATGAGTTGGTTGATACTTCATGGAGGATTGATTAAGCCTTGGTTGAGCTATTTGGAAAGTTATGGAGAGCCACAGGTTGGGGACCACCGGGGTAGACTCACACCAAAAGCGACTGAAGCAGCCGGTGACCATTCATTTTAGATGTATGCGCTGATGGGAAAAACATCTCAAACGTGCCAAACAATGCAAACCAAGCGACTTGAGTGTAGTTTTAAGTGGAATTGAAGTCAGCTTTATGCTAACATGAGCACATTGCCGAAGCAACCCCCAAATCACAGAACAAGATTTGATAGACACATGAGAGCAATTAGTTCAGGCACAAGAGTCACGCTTCAAACTTTTTGCCCCTCGTCAGTGACTTTCCAAACAAAAGCTATGAAAATTTTGTTCACGATTATCAAAAAAAGTAGAAAGCTTAAATGCTATGAACATTCAGCATTGGCTAACTAACAGTAGCAGATAAACAATGTAGTATTCAAATATGTTAGATTGAGGTGACCAGATTTTTAGACCCAAAAACTGTGTCACACTTTCACTAATCATCACAGTGCATTTGAACTCACCAAGTGACAAAAAAGCTTCAGAAATCCATACAATTTTCTGTCTTATAAATAAAGTACCTGACACTAGGGATTACGTTTTACATTTTAATGGCGATGTATTAATAAAAATAATGACAATGTAAATAATTTTAGTGACAAAAGTTTTTAGATAAGCATGTTTTAAATTCCCTATGCATTCCATGTCTTAGCTATAGGCACTGTTCATATGTAACACTCAGTGACCATAGTTTATTGACCATAACCACATTTTTATGTTGGCAGGTAACCATTGTAGCATTTGTCTTAAGTTTGGCTGTCTCTTCAGAGCCTTGGGTGACTTGGCCTAAATATCTCAGCCAAGACTATAAGCTTCCAACCATATCGCTTGAAAGTGCTTTTGTTTTAGCACACATTTCACAAGTTATTTGTCAACTGAGATTTCCAACCCTTGCACAAACCTACATCAGTGTGTATTTGTAAGTGCACCGGTGCACAAAACAGTAGAAATCTTTGAGACGGATTTAATATCTACACCAGATTCTGTTCCCCTCTTTGACCTTCATAACGTTCACTTAGCACCATTAGGTACACAGTGCTATCACAGCAGTGGAGTGTGTTCTGTCTGGCACTTGCTCCGACATGCATAAATCAGACTGGGTCAGCGTACAGTACAGCGTGTGTGTGTGTGTTTTTGTGTGTGTTTCTGAATGTGTGAATGTCGGGACACAAGATGGCACTAAAGGGGGAGGGTGAGAGGGGGACTCGGGACAGTGGAGTGGGGGAAGGTGAATAGTGCCAGCTTTTTCCAGGCCTTCTGAGCCCCACTCGCTAGACCTCTTTGGCAGCAGCAGAGGGACCAGGTGTCGGGCTCTCGTACCAAGGCCTTTGATGCCAGTGTGCGCAGGCGAGATGTTGCATTTGGAACGGGGCGATTTATGCTTAACACTGGGTCAATCTGTGTGTTTGTCTACAGTTTGTGTCACCTTTTATATTGTAGAAAATTCTGTGAAAATGCTAATTGCTAATGCCCTAGTTTTTCTATTGTTTTAGCATGGCTGTTTGGTCTACCCAAATCTACAATAGCCAAATATTTTGACCCCAATTCAAATAAATATAAAATAGGTCCAAAAACATGTAGGCGTGGATTGGTGAATTTAAATTGCCCATAGTGAATGAATGTGAAAGTGAATAATTGTCTGTCTGTGTATGTATCTGTGTTAGCCCTGCAACCAAGTAAGAAAGTAATGGAACTACACTCGATCCACTGTGTTATATGGAGCTTTGCATGCTTTTTTTTTTTTTCCGTAAATGTAAAAAGTTGTGATGAATATGAAAACACATGCAAACAGATGTTTTCAAGTTACTCCACCTCTGAATGATTTACCGGATTTATCACTCTCTGAAAGAAATTATATCAGTCCGACTACACCCAAGCAAATGTTTAAAAAATGCAGCTATTTGTTAAGGCAAAAAGAAAAAAATCCTTTCAAATATTTTTTATTTAAATTTTTACCAAATATGTTTCTTTTAGTAAAGGCCAAATAATGACGCATTAAAAAACAAAAACAAAAAAAAAAAACTTGTTTTTTTTCTTATTAAAACTCCAGTTGATTTTGCAGCCTCAAAGTGTAATAACTGCATACATTTTTATTTCACTGTTAACACACTGTGCAGATTATTGAATGTCAACAACAGCAATTGCAGAAAAAAACAGACATGATTCTGTACAGGAAATCAGTGAAGTCATTGTCTTTGAAGATAGTTTGGCCAAATGTTGTATTATGCAAAGAGAAAGTTATTTATGAATGGTATTTTAAAAGTGTCTTCTGTGAAAAACTATTCTGCTGTCGGATAAGACGGCAGTGTTTCAGGATCATTTCAGGTTATAATATTGTTTCCACCAACCGACATGGATTAGTATTTTATCATGTCATGCTTGTTGGAGTAATCCTGTATGCTGATGCCGTAACCTTCTCAAGAGCTGAAAATGCCCGGTCTCACACCTCTACATAGACATATAAAACCTGGAACTGCTCCTGCATGTTTTTAAATCCTATACACTGTCACCAGACTCATTCTGATCATTTCTGGCCTTAAACTGCCATCATAAAAGCAGTAAAGCAGTAAGCTCATTTATCTATCTTTTAGCCTTATGTTGCTAATAGCCATTTTTATGCTCTGTCCATTCCCCACCATTGCCAGCAGGGGAGGACAGACACCTAATCCAAGTGGTCTCTGCCAAGTCAGCATTGTGGGCTCAATCAAATCAAACAGTGCTGTGAGTTTTTGCAGTTTGGTGATTTTTCTCTGCCACACTTCTGTCAGTCTGTCCCAGGGCAGCTGTGGCACAGAAGTACAGAAGTAGCTCACCATCAGAGTGTGACGGAGGAGTGAATGAATTTTGCAATGTAAAGCGCTTTGAGTAGCTAGGAAGGTGCTATATTAATCCAGTGCATTATTACTGTTTTTTTGTATAATATAAACAAGTTAACTCACTAGCACTATAACAAATTCTAGTTTATTTTCCAAACACCTTGCAGTCTGAAGCTCTGCGCTGACCATGCAGGTCAACTACAACTCCTGTACAATAAGTCACAACATATAGGCGTTTATCATCTTGTGGTGAAGAAACCTCATGTGTTGTAGGGTTAATGGGATGGAAATTGTTTTATAATGCCAGCCTAAGCAGCAAATATTCACACTTAATTGACAAGTGTGGGGGCAAGTGCTTATGACAGCTTCTGGCAGGCGCAAGCTCATATTTATCTCCACAACTGTCAATTTTGCACAGCCATCAATAACGTTTTATTCATCGCCTTTGCATTCCCATGTCTTCAAGGTGATCTTTAAGCGTTCCTTTAGTGCATTTACTGAAAGACCATTTATTTTTTTGCTACTTCACCTGGTAAAAACATTTATTTTGTGGGAAGCTAAAGGCCATTAAAGATGCACACACTCTCTTAGTAGTACTTCAAAGTGCAGATAGCGCTGTTTGACAGGCGCTTCCTCTTTGCCCTAACATGGCCGACGGGCTCGCTATCTAGAAGGTGAGCACGCACTTAGCATCTCAATGAGGCCTCTTCAGTCACAGGTCAACATGGCACTTCTGGGTTCATAATGAGGAGGCTAAATGCGACCCTTATTTGGGGTTTTGGTCCTGTTAGTACATATGGCACTCCTGATGCGTCCTTGAACAAGGCTCTATTCTCATTACAGATGGCCGGGATGAAGGAGAAGTGCATTGGAAAATTAAAAATGCTTATTAAAGGTGATGGATAAATGGATTATGTTTTAATTGGTCTATTGTTATGAGTGGCTGATTGGATTGTCCTTCGCAGGCTATTGATCCCAGGCCTGAGGTTGATTAAGAAGTGGACTGAGCACTATATGAGTTGAGTTTTTAGAGTGCACGCAGAGTATATAGTTGATATTCAGGACAGAACTCCCTGCCAGAAGATCAGTTGTGGAAAACTATGTGAGCCTCGCTTTAAAAAGGTGATGATAGTGTGAGAGAGCATAAATGTCTGCAGCTTGGAACCGCCATTGCCACATTTAATAATCATATAATTTCCCATTTTCGCCCAAGTTAAATCTTTTAATCAACTTGCTTTGTACCTCAGCCGGTGCTCGGGCCACAATGATATCAGCGCTTAGAGATACAAGAGTGGCTTTTCACACTGCAGTTATTCCAAAGGACAAAGGAGTGCTCATTTAAAGCCATTAAAACTCTGTTTAAGCGCTGCAAAAGTTTGACCTCCCAGTGCTATCAGCCAACGCAATCAAACCAAAACTTAACACAGTGCAAAATAGAAATTCTCTTTCATACTCTCAAAATTAACCTTTTCATAGTTATGAATTTATACACTATGGGAAACTCCTGGGTTTTCACAAACCAATAAGAAGCCAAAGGAAGGGTTGATAGGCTTGTGACCATCCTAACAATAATCTCAAGTTGTTTACCTAATGATTAATGTTGATTAGAAATGGGAAAAAAACAGTCAATATATCAATAACTCACCCTAAAGCCGGATAGACACTGCACGATTTTGGCTCTCTCAAACAAAATACTCCTAATCATAATATTCCGCCAGGTGAATGGCAGAGTCATGCATCCCTCTCCCTGCATCCAGCATCCTCCCATGTTCAGCATCCTGTTTTCAGCATCCTTCATCCTTTATTTTATCCAGACCATCCTCAATTTACCCCATTGTTGTGGTGTGGTCCTTGCTAGTGAATGCACAATTTGTGTGCTCCCCAGGTCTGAATAAATGTTTAAAGTACCCATGTAAATGATTTACCGAGGTGACCCATGAAAAGAAATGGAGCATCCAAAGGGGACTAACTAACCATTACTAACACCCCATTAAGAGTCCTGCCTTTTAGCATAACTTACTAACTTCAAAGTTGACTACAATTGAGAAATAAACTAAATAATAAGCAATAATAAGCAAAACCAAACCAAACAATGTGTAAATTCGGATTTGGATGTTCAAATGGTAAAACCTTAAACTGTGGATAATATTTTTCATTGGCAGCACCAACCATGTATATGAGCATTATTATGTATGCATTTATTAGGCAATTAAAATAGGAGAAAACTAAGTGAACATCTGAACAAAAGACTACTTGGTTGTATATTCTATAAATCCCAGTCTAATATGTTGTCCTGATTTCTTTTGTAGTTCAAAATGTCATGATTGACTCATGATGCAACTGGAAACAATTCTTCCCCCATTTGTTATTCAATAAAGGCCTTAGAGCTGTTGGTGTATTAAGCCTCGGAACTGGTTATGTTTCCCCATTACACCATACAAGCCCCTCTTTCTTGTGCCTAGTAAATAAAGCATAGTGGTGTGGTAGCCTTTGCAGTTGGTCCATGTGGCTCGGAGGCAGAGGTGACATCTCCCTGTGACTCGGGGGTAAAGGTGTGTATACACAGAGGCAGCATGACTCACATTTCCTGCCTCCCTGAGCACAGTCTGTTGAGGTCACACGCCCGGAAAGAAAAACCCTTGTTGAAGCTCTAACAACATGATGCTCCAGCCAAATACACAGGGATTTTGTGTCTGCAGCACTATTGTGTTTGGTATTGTCAGTAAATATTTTATTTTGAACATATAGTGCAAAGTGTTTTTGAGCATATCTTCAAAGTTCATGGCACGAGGCAATATTTTATATGGCCCTGGCTTCTAAAATAAAATCTATTGCTTATCTTCAAGCAGCATTTTAGTAGCTTTATCTGTACATTTGAACAATTTGGTAGTTACCTACAATAAATCACAATTAGAAAACATGACAGAGATATTGCAGCTTATGGAGATTCTAATGAATAACAATGACCAGAGGTAACATATTCATATTGTCTAGTGGTTTGGTCTGGTCTGGTGGGTCAGGACCAGAACGTGTTTAGCGAGGAGGGTGAATGTTCAGCTTATTGTATTTGTGGCCCAAATATTGTTGTGTTTTTATATGAATTGGAAAAACAGATGGGGTGTGAAGGTGGTGGTAAAATACATTTAGCTCTGTAAAAACAATATCAGAAAATAGATATACATATGTAAATCAGGGTTAAATCAAACCGTTTGAAAGCCACTGTATTGGACTGTATATTTTCAGTATTAAAGTGTAAGAGCTACATAATACTTGCATTGCCAGTTACAGACATTATAATAGTTTAGGTATTGCAAAAACATATTTCTTACAAAACAATACATGCAGTGCAGTATACTTGTGGTTCAGAAAACAAAACGGCTGTTAGCCCTTGTATATTTTCTTATTGGTATAATCTTGCAAAAATATTTGGACACCAATGTGATAATAGAAAGCATACAAAGTACAAAGTATAATACAGACTGCAGCTTGTCTTGGCACTGTGGCCAATGTCAAGTTCTCCACTGTATTTTACAAAAAAAGCTTTAAAAGGCCAACAAAATCTTCACAAAACAAGGAGAGTCAGAACCACTTCTTAGCAATTTGCTACTATGGTATTTGGTGCTATAGTAAAAGGAACCTTGTCACAATGTATTACAGATAGACCAATAATGCAACTGACCTCAGAGATGTGTGTATCACAGCACATAATTGTTCACACACCTGACCACGCAGTGCTGCATATGTTGATTGTTACTCCTCCCCTCCTCGAGAGGGC
The DNA here is from genome assembly GCA_020698575.1 of Bostrychus sinensis. Classification (NCBI taxonomy): domain Eukaryota; kingdom Metazoa; phylum Chordata; class Actinopteri; order Gobiiformes; family Eleotridae; genus Bostrychus; species Bostrychus sinensis. The sequence continues at coordinate 26,691,073 of CM036251.1, read as the reverse complement.
ACTGCACAGATTAGCCTTTATAGGAAGAATGACAAAGACATTATGAAAGTTGTTCTTCAAAACATTCCCTTGTGAATGTGTTGGATGTTGTATATTTGCTCTCATGAATAATAATGGAATCATCCACTGGTTGTAGCTCGTGGGCGCGTTGCATTGACTTTGTATGCATCTGTGTGAACACAACTTAGATTCTTTACTGGCAGATTATTTTAATAATATACTTTTTTTTTTAGTAGTTGGTAAAATGTAAGAGCTGTGGCCTCAGTGCCCAGTAACACTTGTAGTGAGGTTAAATCCAAATGCACAAGAATAATTACTGTTAAATTCTTTCCTATTCACAACCTTAACCTTTTGTAAGCCGTGTCACAATTCCACAAAAAAGAGCTACAAGGTTTCTTAAAAAGTTGTTTATGCCTGCACAAGGATCAGTGGCTTAAACAAAGATGGAAGGTTATGTCGCAGCTTTAGTCCTTTAAAATACATCCATTGTCTTAAGCACTAAGTTGGCAGTGCTTTAGAATTTAGTGAATTCATCTGAAGGACGTCACATCAATATTGTTCTTTTAATAAAAAGCACTGTACATTATCGAATCCAATCTTTATCACAGCCATCGCTCACAAGAACCATGGCTTTAAGGTTCTTTTCTGACAAATGAATGTGCATAACCCAAGGAGTATTGCACATTAATATCTAATATAAATGAGTCATAAACAAGACACTGTCATTGTGGAGTCATACTTTTAACCATTTTTCATTTAGAGCTGTTCTTTTTTTGAGTGATGCTTAATGCACAGTAACATCAAACTAGTTGAAAGTTGAGAACACAGGCAGTTTTCCCAACAGAACACACCAGACTGGGATGGAGAAAGTAAAGGTAACTCACTTCCTCACTCAAGCTTTACTCAACCTTTTGCCAAAACTCTAAAAATGCTAGAAAATGGTCAAAGACAGACAAAGACAGAGGGCATGAACCTAGGATGGGACTGAGTGAGGATTGGAGCCTGTACTTGTGATTGAAAGTACTCAATGGTGGAAGAAGTACTCACTTTCTTTACTTACTCTACTACTTTACTTACTAGCAAAAATACAGATAAAGGAGCAAAAAATTTACTCAAGTAACTGCACCATAAAATTTCTACTTAGGTAAAAGTATAAAAGTACTTACTTTCAAATGTACTTGCAAGTAAAATAGTATTTCACACAGACTTGACAACTAATGTGTTAAATGTGAGGGTTTTTGCTGATTCCAGATGAAATAAACAAACTGGTGCAGTAGCAGAGACTGAATCTGTCACTGAGGTCTTCTGTCTTTTTTATTTTGAGTACTACTTTACTGCATCTATTATATTTAAACACTGTGTGTACAATGAGGGTACAACAAAAACACATGATTTTAAACCAAAACACAAAATAGTTTGTACTTTAAACAAACTCAGAAATGTAATGGAGTAAAAAGTACAGATACTTGCTCTAAAGTGTATAAAAGTAGAAGTAGCCCTTGTACAATTTACTTAAGTAAAGTACAGATACATGAAAAATGTACCTAAGTAAAGTAACTAAGTACTTTTACTATGTTCCATTCCACCACTGAAAGTACTTAGAGTTATTTTATTTACATGTTGTTTATAAAGGTTGTGAAATGTGCAATGCTGTTCTAGAGGTGACCAAATTATAGATAAAAGCATAATATATAACATTTAAGGTTAAAAAAAGTCCCCCTTTAACAGAAGAAGGACAACACTCATGTTTTTTTTAACACAAAAATGAACCAAAATGTCAAAGGCAGGACCATAATCAGTGAGATATGCCACTGAAGCCCAAATCGTACAGTTTATTGGGTCAGACTGATTCTTGTGTTTAAGCAGATTACAAAAGAAGCATTTGTACTTCTTTCATAACTCTCACCAATGAAACGGCAAGCAGCAGGCAGTAACACATTCAAGTACTTTCTAGAATTGTTTGCCATAACTCAGAATTTAACTTTTTTTTATTCTGGCAAGGTGAAGAACATGCACAGCAGGCATCTGAAGGCACAGGCAGATGACAGAAGAGAGAGGATCAAGAAAGCACTAAAAACACATCTCCGCCATTACAGTGTTGCTCACACACACACACACACACACACACTATAAACACAAGATCGCCATTGGGGAAGTGTTATCATTTTATTTGAGGAAGAGGAGCAGCTGAAGAGTGGGGGGAAAAACAGGAAATAATTAAAAGTGCCCTTATCATTTCTTTTTTCTCTCCGAGCCATATGGGAACAGCAACAGTAAATGTCACCAGGAAGTTATCATCAAATTCCATGTGTCAGGTTTGCTTATGGATTTTTATTGGTTGGCACCTTACCTTGGTTTGTAGTGCAGGATGTTTAATTTCTGTTTTATTTACCTAGTCTGCTGTAAAATATGCAATATGTTAGATTTGGTCCTCAACTAACTTTTGCATTCAGAGCTAACAGCATCTTTGGGGTCACAAGCCAGCGAACAGCTTTTTGCACTGGTCCCAAACTTGGATGAAACCTTTCAGCTTTTCCTTTTTGCTGCAGTAAATGATAAAATAGTCAGTAAATCATTTATTTGTGTACAGTCATTTGGATATTGATTTGGCAAAGGATTTACATGAGATGCCTTTCCTGAAACAACACTCTTTATTTATCCTGGCTTTGGAACGGCTCAAGGAGTACACTGGCTCGTGACCCCTTGAGCCTGGATTTTTTTTCTTTATAATAAATAAGCTTTATATTCCCTCATATTAAAGTATCTACTTGTTTAGAGTCACTTCTTTACATTGTACCGGAGTGGTCCTAAAGCTATGAAGCCGCTAGTTTAATAGAAGTTAGTATATGACAAAAAAGGTCTCTGCATTTATCTTTTTAATTAAAAATCTTTAAAATGTTCCTTTTTGATTGGCTGTAATTATGCAAATTCACAGTCTGCATTACCCTAATGAGCATTTCTAGGCTAAATGACATTTGGATGTTGTAAATGAGGTGAAGAGTCATTACAGTTTGACAGTGTCTATTGAAATGTCTGTTGAGTTTTCTTGTCCTTCTTGTCACTGTTACGCAATGTAAACTATTTGATTATACAGAAAACAGGTAAAGCCAGATTTAGTAAGTAGTCATTTTGTGTCTGAAATAGATTGTTGTTCCAGTTTTATCCCATTGCGGTCTTATCTGTCAGCCCACTCCACACTCGCTGCTTGTCTAATTTGCTCTTTTCTCTGTGTATTTGCCACGCTTCATCATTAGGAGTTTGTGTCACTGTAGTTAAGCTCACGGGCAAAACAGTTGTATTCATTAGCTGTTGTGTGAGCGAGGCACGGCAGAGCTGATTGTCATTTGTCAAATGTTTTAAAGCACAACTTCCACACACTCACAATCGGTGCAGAGCCAAACAGAAAAAAAACACACGGCAACTTTTTTGGTGTTCAGTGAGACAAACTTGTGCTCCAACTGTCTCCAAGAAGAACGCGTTTCCTCATGTGAACTCAGATAGTGAGTCTGTGAGGTATTTTGTATCGGCAGCAGAATACTGTAGTATCATGTATGATGTCAACAATTTGGGCTCTGGGAAATTGGGTGCTATCCAAAATGCTGAACAAAATATGACATGAAAAGAGGGTATTTGGAGTGTGATTTCTGTTGACTTTCTATTGATTGGTAAAAAGATACACAACTGTTCACCAAAATTAAAAATTGAAGTATAGGTAGGTAGCAGTTTTTATTGTCCCTGTAACAAAATTGGTTTGCTGTAAAAAACAAACAAACCAACCAAAAAAAAAAAAAAAAAAAAAAAAAAAAAATGTAGAGACAACATCCAACATAAAATCAAACTATCTTACATAGCTTGGATTAGGTGTCTGTTGCCCCCTCCTGGCAACAGTGGGCAGCAGACAGAGCAAAATTGGCTATTTGGGACGGCTATTCCACAATGCTAACAGATAGATAAATTGTCTTACTGCTTTGTAGTGATGGTAATTTAGGTTCTGAAAAAGATTATTAATGGTGTATGACCTTTAGAAATGCGCAGGAGAACTTTCTGGTTTCACGTGTCTATGTAGAGCCCTGAGACTGAACGTTTTCAGCTCATGCGTAGGATGGCCTCAATAAACAAGATTACTCAGACATAAAACAAAATACTACTCCAGGTATGTTTTTGAGGTGGAAACAACATTATATTGTGGTTAAAAGCTCAAAAAAGTTGTTTTAGCATAAGCTATTAGGATAAAGGCAAAAGGACAATTTATTTCTTATTACTTATTATTGATTTCTTGACAGTGATCAATTGTTGTGGTTACAAGGTTGGGTTTAATACACAATACATATTAACATTTGCACTGCAAGGCAAGTGTACACAAGTACACAAGCGACAGTGCTACATGGGCTGATCCCACAGTCATGCCTACATAGTCATGTTATTATACTGGAATAAAATAAAAACTCTGCAACATTCTTGATATTCACTTTCAGTTTGAAGTATTTTACTATTACATTTAACACAGTCATTATTTTTATGATTCTCATACATAAATTATAACCATTTATGCATGATGTTCTTTACAGTGATCAGTTACATTTCATTGATACGAAACACCAAAACTGTTACTGCATTCTTGGAAGTGTTCAAGTGGGATGCTGTTCAGACTCCCCCTCTTTGGACTTATCCACACTATCAAAAATGTGTCCTTTGTGTCCTATTCCCTTTGAGAATTGGAAAAAGTTGCAAAAAGTCAAGGATGTAGGCACCATGATGTGTTTTTTTTTTCTTCAGCCAAAAAACTCCTTGACAGCCACTCTTTCTGCTTTCTTGTGACGAACAATCCAAGTTGAGTCAATCTCAGGACACACTCAAAAAGCTCAAAACTTCCAGCTTTGAGTTCCCAAAAATGTAGAATGATTTAAACAGCCCTCCTTTTTTTTTTTTTTTTTGGTTGTGGGCTCTGAATATCATCCCATTTGAAGATGTCCATGGATGGAATGGAATGGAAAAATCACTGGCAGTGTTTTGTACAATTACAAGGTGCACATTTTGATCTTTGATTTTTTTAATATTCTCATTACTTTCTGGACACCTTGTATAACCACCTATGACAATGGCCTTCCCTGTACCACAATGGGATCTCTCTGGGCAGACATGGACATTCTGTATGGGTGTATGCTTTGTTATTGCATGTGTTTGCACTGTGTTTGACTGAGAATGGTCCTCATGCATAATCCAAAAATGTCTATTTATCAGAGTCTATTTTGAGTGACTGTACTGTCTTGAAAAAGGATGGATGAAAAAGTCTCCCTTATACTTGATACAAATTGAAGCCAAGTTCTGTCAACTGCAGGTTTACCTCCAATAAAAAAACAAAACAAAAAAGTTTCTGACATAGTTCTGAACAATTTTGGCTTCACTATATTCACTGTCTTACATTTACTGCCAAGCATGCACAGGTAGGTAATTACAGATCCCACTTGTTGACACAAATAAACAGCATTTTATCATATTTTCTGCTAATTGGAATTTACTAAACTGTGCAGAGATGTGAACCACATTTGAAATATGGAACAAAAAAACACAAGGTTGTTATATTTCCCTCCAGGTGTATTCTGCTGGTGAAACAACAGAAGCCTATTAGCAGAATTCACAGTGCTGGAGACAAAACATGACTTATGTGTTAATGAATGATATAGTGCTAGGCAAAGAAAAGGCTCTTGTTGTACTTCTTATTAATGATGATTTTACTTAAACCTTGAAGCCGATTATGCAAAGAAAAAAGAAAAAAACTGCTCAGTGAGGGTTGGTGGTTTGCAAGTCACTGATTCTTGTGGAATTGACAAGTATCTTTGTAACAGCTGGGATTAGAACTTAGAAACAGTGCATATGCTCTACTGACTGAACTATACAGGCCACTACAGTAACTATGCTATAATTCTTCAGTGGTGTTTGTCTGTCTGTCTGTCGGTTTGTTGGTTGGTTTAGTTTGTTTGTTAGCAACATAACTCAAAAAGTTATGGATGGATTTAGATAAAATTTTCAGCAAATGTCACAAATGGAATAAGGAACAAGTGATTACATTTTGGGGGTGATCCGGATCGCTAGCCTGGCCTGCCAGACACTATGCGAAGATATTAGTCTGGTATCTCTTCGATAACATTTCATTTCCGTGGCGGAACAATCACAGGCGGAGTAACCAATCAGAGAAACAAAGGGCGGGACATAAGCTGTGCACTGCTGACCCAAAGAAACATGGATTCCTGACGTTTTTATTTTTCATAAAACACCAGAATATGCCGTATTATGAGCAGCTCTGTACTTATTTGTGAATGGGGACAGCAGCAGAAGCCAGTTGTACAAAGATTTGTTGAAAAAGTTGTTTTTTTTAATGCGTTTGTTACATTGCATGTCAACAAGACTTAACTGTTTGTGGCACGATTAGGGGTTACACCCAATAGATATATACACATTTATGTCAGCCAGTTTGTAGTAGCAACGCCACCCTGGGCTATAGTTCCAGGGACCACCTAATTTTAACCCAACACGAGTCGAAAGGACACAGGTGAGTAACTGAATGGATCAGAGACACAAATTAATTTACATTCATTTTATTAATCCTTTAAGTTAGTTTAGTTTAAGGCACACAATTCTTTATTAATTCTAATTTTGTAAAAGACTAAAACGCACTCACTCCCATTCACACCAACACCCACACATCATTAAAACATTTCAGTATGCCCAACCACAATATTCAGAAACTCAGTTTCTTGTGAACACCCTACAGCCGCTCACTGATTGGTTGATTAGTTTATGAATTACCTCCACAATTGATGGGAAGTTCGGTCGCTAGAGGGCGCTCTGTATTAAGAGCCGTAAACCAGTCTTTGTCCTTAGAGAAACGCCGTCCACGTTAATTGGGAGCAACGCTCCACCCAAATTAGTTCATAGCTGTAGTAAGCTGAAGACGGAAAGAAGGGGAGGCTGGATACAGGAGCCTATAGGATAATACAGTAGGTGTTAGATGGCGTAGTATATGGCACAGGTTACAGAGCACAACAATCACATACCGTGGACTGAAAGGACGCCACGCTCGCACGCCCGCTCGCCAGGCCCTCACTTCCAAGATGCCCTTTGCAGCGCTTTACGCCAGACGCGACTCCCCCGCGCCAACAACCCACAGGCACGACAGGTAGAGCACACACAGGTAACGCTGGAGGCGTGACTTCAATATGAGTGTCGGCATGCTACAAACAACAGCGTGTTAGCCAATCTCCCACACATTAACAAACAACCAACCAACAAACTCACCAAAGGTGCATGCCGAGCACGCGCACAGGTGACGCAGAAGGCGTGACTCCAGTAAAGTCACCGGCCTGCTAAAAACAACAGCGTGTTAGCCAATCTCCGGCGCACCAACAAACAACCAACATACTCACCGAAGGTGTATGCCGAGCACGCGCACAGGTGACGCCAATGGCGTTATTTCAGTAGAGTCCCCGGCCTCCAACGGTGCACGCGGTGGCTGTATATGGCACTTGCTTTGGCTTTACGCCTTATAAATGGGCAACTTGGACACCCATTTAGCCCAATGCAGCTCAACAGCCGCGGCTCCAGCACTGAGCAACAACGCGTGACGTCAGAGGTGAAAAGGGGGCAGAGCGGGGCATGAGACCCCCCTCTTATAGACCACCACCCTAACGTGATTGGTTAACCAGCGGATGTGTGGGCATACCACCACATGTTGTTAAAATGGCAACAAGACGAAGAAAAAAAAATCCCACAGAGGACTGGACAATAATGCTGACTTCAGCAGAACCAACAGATGATGAAGAAAAGCTATGAACACCTGATAATCAGGTCAGAGAAGTTATTAAATTAGCTCACCAGCTAGTGCTACCTTAATTAGCTCTTCCACTAAATGACAGGTCCTTTACATATTGAACTGGAGAAATGTGCCACCCTGAGAGAGGAACCAGACTGTACTGTTTGCCAAAAGCAAGTAGGAGAGTCTGGCTCATCAGGCTACCGGATCACAGGAATTTTTTAAAGGATTCTTTAATGGGAGATGGGGCTAATTTTGCCATTAGAGCTGCTAACCCAGGCTCCCGCAACCTGACCTCCAGAGGCTTTGATCTGGACCACAAAACAATTTTCATAATACTCACATATTTTAAAAAATACTGAAATATTACTGCATTTTCTTTTGGAACAGGCCCTACTAAGACACGAGGGGTCCTTGTGGGTTACTACAGTTACAGAGTACAGTGACCTGACTGCCACAGCGGCAGATTTAAATGAGCTAGAAAGAGCTGAAAACGGCTAAAATAAAAGTAAACTCCAGCGCAGATTTACATCGTGAGATTACAGAAAGGCAGCTTCTTTTATCTGAACAGCTCTGTCTGTGGGGAGCTCATGAGACCAATGTCCCGACTTTCGAGCCTTTTCACACTGGGCTGAAGTTCTCAACAAGCCTGTACTATGGACTATAACAGTTATCAAATATGGACCATTCCTTTTATGTCAGGATTAAAAGAATCTGCGTGAAGACGTCTGTGGTGAGATTTGGAAACGTTTGTCTGTCCGGGCGCTACTTCTGTAGCTTTGGCTTTTAGCATCTAATATATCAGCTTCATCAGGCCACAGCCCACAAACAATTCTCAAATCTAAATTAATATGGACTTTAAATAGGCAAAGTTTCTAATGTCACGATTTCTGGTCTCACTTTACACAGGTGAAGAAAGCACCAACGACACGTGATTGGACCGAGTTTTTGTGCATATTAATTAATTAGCCGTTAATATGTGCATTTATCCAGTATTATTGTTGCTCTCCCCTGCATTGTTTGCATTCATAATAAATATATTTAAAATAATGTTATCCAAATACTGCAGCCTGGAGGAGAATGGCACTCTTTATAAATCCATCTGTCTCCAATATGATCTGAGTCTGACACAAGTTCAAACATCAGCTGCTGTTAAAGTGGAAATGATAAATGTTTCACTGACAGAAATAAACATTGTACATGTTTTAGTTGCCCAGATTAAATACATAAAAAAACATTGTAATATAGCCAATTTATCACTTTTTGATATATGTTATGTTCGGACCACAGCAGGGTAACGTTAATTCTGTGGACCCCGAGCAATTTTTTTTGCAGACCCCTGTTCTAATTCAACAAATACTGCCCAGAGCAGAAGAAGTAAAGATGAATAGTAGAGGTATCGTATTAGGTTTCCCCAAATACAAGCTGGAACCTGAACTAATACGAGTAATATTGAACATACTAAAACTACCCCACTTTTGAAAACTTTTTATCTTTGTCCATGTCTACTAAATGCATTTATTTTTCTTGCATGGTGTGTTTGCCCGCTGTGGTTGGGAAATCCTATGAATATTTGTGACTAAAAGACATAAAAATAGTTTGTAAACTTGGGCGGCAGTTGCTCAGGTAGGAGGTTAAATGCCCGCTACCAGCATTTCACACTGCCATTGTGCAAGACATTTTACCTACCTTGTTATCATACTGGTGTCTGTGGTATAAATGAATAGAATAGAAACTTTATTCATCCCCATCAGAAGAAATTCAGGTAAATGTGTGAGTGTTGTGTGTTTGGTGGTAGTTGTTGAAGAGGCCGTTGGCATGGTATGGCTGCCATGTCTCTGTCAGTTTGCCCAAGGGCAGCTGTGACTATAGAGGTAGCTTATTACCTCTAGTGTGTGAATGTGGAGCGGATGAATGATGCATTTATTTGATAAGCGCTTTGGGTTCTTTGGAAAGCGTAGCATAAATGAAATCCATTATTATGATCTTCAGTGTAATTAAACATTTCTCTGTGTTGTGAAGTGTATGGATTTATGGACAATGCACTTGTTATACACTCGGTTTGCAAGTCCCCGTTTCTTGGGGAATCGTCGAGCCGGTATACATTTCTTATTTAAGCAAATCCGGTCTGACTGCTTTGACAAGGTGATGTTGCACCAGCACTCAGCGCATCCTCTTCTCTCCAAGCACAGCTTTCAACCGCACAAGAGGGAGAAGACAACGGCGGCTTAACGGCTTGATTGGTCAAGTAGCACATCAGAGACATGAGACAACATTCAGTCTCAGGGCTCAGCGCCGCTTTTGTTTTTCTTTTGTTTGCTCATAGCGAATAAAAAAGACAAAAGATAATGGGTATTGACATCCTCGGTGGATTGCCTCAGAATTTCATTGCCAACAAAAATAAAGAACAAATTGAGCTGAATTCTGAAACGAGTTAGGAGGAAAAAAAAAAAAAAAGGGCTGAGGAGTGGTGTTTAGAGGGATGATGGACGGTTGAATCTCACTGAATGTTCCCCGTAGAGTATTGTAGTCGGAGCTATGCAGGGCCAATCACCTTATGCTTGGTGTACTGCTGACTATTTCATTTACAGACAGAAGGTCACAAGAGGGACATAGTTTGGGCTCGGCAAGAATTCATTACCTCGAGCCCATTACCTTGAATAGCAAATGAAGTCTCCAAAAAAGGTGGAATTAAAAGAGGTAAGTGAAATGTGCAAGCTTGAAAAACAACCAGAAGGACTAAGAGAGCATAGACCTGTTCAAGTACATTTACTTCACTGGCCCCTTGTGGCTGGATTAAGTATCTTAGCAAGCAGATGCTAATGCTCCACAGACCCACATATACTATTTACTAACAATAATGGTTTGGCATTTAGAGTTGTGTGGCAAACAAACAAAAATGGTGCTATCTTGCGGTGAGGAATAATAAGTTCTGGAGCCACACCAAATAAATAATTTCTTCTTTGGTCCTTAACTGACCTTTGCTGAAAATTTCATCCAAATCAGAGAACTATTGTTTGAGTTATCATCTTCACAGGCAAACCAAAACAAGCAGGCTCCTAAAAATCTTAAAAAGCACAGTTGACCCTTGTGTCCCATTTTCTTGTAATTTTCATGCTTTTATTCTTATTTTTCAGGTTAGCAAATGGTAAACCTAATGTGACTTTCAAAAACTATGGTTCTTAGTTTATTTTGGCTTTGTACATTCATGCTAAATGTGTATGTTTATTTGCTCTTGATGTGAATTGATGATTGAGCAAGCTGTGCAAGAATAGATACTACTACTCGTTGCTGGAATAATTTTTTATTTGTGCAAGTCAAAAATATGCACCACAACAGATTTTTATGGATTTCAGTATATATGGCTTGCAAAGCACTTTTCAACCTCTGATTTCCAATAAACTCAATAAATGACAGAAAGTTACACATATTTGTATAAAATATTTAATATCAGGATATTTTTGTGTGCATTTTTGTGTTTTTTCCACATTATATTCTTGTACATTGAACTGTACCTCGGTGGTGCAGTGGGGGAAAAAGTGAGTTAAAGGGGATATGTGCTTTTCTTCATATTTTTAAACCAATCTTGGTCACCTCTAGAACAGCACTGCACGTTTTACAACCTTTAAAAAGAAACCATTTTTAATAAGAACTCTACTGGTGCCATAAAGAAACAGGTGAAAATACCAGCAGAGTGCAGCTGTGTTTTTTTATTTTATTTTATTTTTACATAAGTGAAAAAGAGCACTTCACTTCCTTAAACCGATGCCATTTTACTACAAAATGAAAAATAGCTGAAATAAATCAGTGGAAACAGCTGTACAGGTTAAGACCCACAGCTGTTTTTCTGTTGTTGTTTTTTTTTTTTTTTGTATGTTTTGATAAATGGATGAGAGCAGACTGGATGTACAAGGCTGATTGATTGGTCAGTGGTTTGTGGTGTGGGCGGGGGTTTGTGAAGGAGGAGGGGGTTCCTTAGGACTGAGAGTTCTAAGGCTTCAGAAAGGCAATGCCAGAGAATATAGAATTACTAACAGGTGTGGCTGAAACAAAACACAGATTCAAGTATGTTTTTGATGAGGAAACAACATTGTAACTAACCAAGAAAGTCGATTTTGCATAATATAGCTCCTTTAATGGAGTTACAGAGTGATGAAGTGATAATGCTGTACTCAATGTTTGTCAATCAACATTTAAAACACATATTATATATTCTGGATGTGAACAAAGGTTCTTTATTACTGTGGTCATTCCTTCTACCTATTACCTTTAAAAATATCTTCCCATTATGACCACTTGGAGCACCTCACTTAAACTTTTCTTCCACCTATGGTCCTCCTAGCCCCCAGTCAGTCTCGTTGCCGATCTTTGAGCAGGAACAATGCTTTCTCTGATGTGAGCCACTCGGGAAATTGGAATCTTTATCTCCGCTACGCTCTTCGTTTTTCTGTCTTTCAGTCTGCGCCAGGTTCCTGACATTCCAAATCTCTCTTTCTCAGTTCATAATTAGGGACAGTGAAAATAGACTACTTATCTTAGCAAAGACTGCATCTTCATAAAACACATTATTGTTCTTATAAAGCTTGATAGCATCAGTTAATGATCTTTGTGTTGCACTGATGCCAGTACAATGTGGCTGTGGTTGAAAAAAAGTCCACCTCCCCCTCAATGTCTCCGATAGACATGTTTGTGGAAATTAATATTTGATCACTTGCAGCTACAAAAACTAAAACCAAAGCCAAAATTAATCTTTTATAATCCAATGTTTGAGCATCCAAGTTTTCACAAGTGGGCTTCAGTGGATAAAACGAGCACAAATAGAAAAATAACAAATCAATGAATGTTTGAATTTTTATGGCGGCTTTTCTTATTAAGAAAATAAACAAATACACGTTTGAATGCTTTGGAAATTTAATTAAAATTGAGCATGAATTTTAAGAGCTGATCATCAATGAATGTCTTTGATTTTAGCCCTGAAACTGTTCTGGGTGTACACAACCTCTCATGCCCAAAGCAGGATAGGCTCCAACCCCCAGTGACAGAATAAGCAAAAAAAAAAAAAAAAAAAAAAGTTCTTGAGTTGTTGGGGATTTTTTTACAGCATTATAGCTGAGAGAAGTAACGTCTGTAGACTTTCGGAATGTCTTTGGCAAAATAAATTTATTTTCCCATTAGCTGGATGTTTTTGACCATACAAAGTCTAGCTAGGTTTATTTATAATATAAAGCATAGGGACTGTCTTGAAGATATGGTACCATAACAATGGAAAGAAGCTACACAGATGTTTGTAATAGTATTAAGGCTTAAAGATATATTATGTAAAATAAACTTTTCTGAGCTTTCTACCATGTTCATCAAAAACATACCTAGAGTTATGTTATGCTTCATTTACGCAGTTTTGAATAATCTTGTATTCTCTGGTGTTGAGTTTCTAAGGCCCACAAACCCCTGTCCACTCCAGGAAGCACTGTTCAATCAATAAGCCCTCTACATCCACTCTGCGCTCATTCTTTAATTGTGTTTAAAAGACTCTGCACTCTGTTGGTCTCTTCACCTGTTTTTTATGGCACCTGAAGAGTACTTATCAAAACCTTTTTCTCATAATGTTTTTAAATGTTGCAAAACATGCAGTGCTGTTCTAGAGGTGTAAATAAAAACATGATCTTGTAATTCTTCTTATAGTTTACAGGTATTTGCTAACCTGAGCAAAATAGACTTAATATCTATCAATTGTATACCTGATATGTGCAGGTTGACAGGCAACATTAAAACTCTCCAATGTAGTTTTTTTGCAAACCGTTGCCTGACAGATGAACCACTGATATCGAGGACTGTGCCACATTGCTTATACAAGGAGCACTACGAACTCACTCGCTGCTCCTGTTCTGTGTAATCTTCCATTTCCACATTTCAGTTTTCTTGAAAATTATTGATGTCATTGATAGGCAGATAACCTGACAAAACTATACATTCAGATGGACCAACACCTGCAAAATGTGTGTTTGTCCTCAGAGACTTGACCTCAAATGAGTGCCACAAGCATCAGCAACATTTTATTTTTACATCAGAGGTCCTTTTATTGTGCCCCTGCTACATTTACCTCATACCTCTAACTCTGGCATTGCTCTGTCCTTACCGAGCTGCATGTTGTGTTTGTTGATTAGCGCTCTTACATCTAATTTCTCCTGTTCCTCTCAAACCCCACCCAGCCGTGTTCTTTCCCCTCCTCTCCGAGTCCCCGCCCTGCTCCGAGCGCTTTGGGGGCGGGAGGATGTAAGAGATGGGTGCATTAATAATGCAGCGCTGCCTGGAAACCAAACACGCTGCAGCGGAGTGCTGTGTAGAATTCTAAAGAGGTATTTGTTTGTACACGGATGCTCCCCCACTCATCCTCCTCACACCTCCCCATCCACTGCTCCTGTTCACAGCTCTCTCTCATCCCCAAGCCTCATCACCACCACAGCAGCCGGAGAGTACACATATGTCTCTTCCTTGCAGGGAATGGACTGTAAAGGAAAGGGCACAGGGAAAGCCCTCTTCTTGAACTTCATCTGTCTTCAGGACTAAATCACAAGTGCATCTAAAGTTAACTGCTGCTCATACTAGTAGAGGTAGTAGTAGTAGCACAGCCAGGGTGAAAACAGTCAACTCTAAGAAAATGAGCAGTGCATTTTACCATATCGTGAATTCTGTCTTCTAAGGTTGTGTTTCCCAACCAGTAGTGATGTGTCGGTTGCAAACAAGTCGTTAAAAAAGCAGAGAGCTGGCTCCCATCAAGTGTTCAAGTGTGTGTGTGTGTTTTTAAAGGGCAGAGAAAAGAAACCAGATAAGCCCCTCTAAGCTGGTAAGGTATACTTCATTGATCCCCGTAGGGAAATTCGTTCTCTGCATTTGACCCATCCTTCAGTGCAGCTGGGGCAACCTGCCAGGAGCAGTGGGCAGCTGCGGTGTGGAGACCCTTCTCCAGATCTTGAGCCAGGATCCTGGTCAGGAGTATCTAGCTGGATAGATAGAGGATTAGCCTATTGTGTATGTTTTGAGGTTTATGGGGGAAACCGGAGCACCTGGAGGAAACCTACACAGACACAGGGAGATCATGCAAACTCCACACAGAAAGGTCCCACACAGTCCGGGAATTGATCCCAGGACCTTCTTGCTGTGAGGCTAAGCCATGGTGCTGCCAGGCTGAAGCACTTGGTCTTCCTCAATGCCAATCTAAGAGTTAAAAGTTAAGATAGTTGATGGTGGTTTGTTCAGACAGAGGCACCTGAAGCTGTTTTGTGCTGATATTTGGCACAATGCACATTGCAAAAAATATCTGTTATTTATTTTGTATTAGGTTATTTATTTATGATTTGTGTTTTTGTTTGTTTGTTTGTTTGTTTGTTTGTTTTTTAGCTGTTGCTGTTGTTTTTACTTCTTAATACTAAATAAAGTCATGCTTTTTATTAGGTGTGTGTGTGTGTTTAAAACAAACAAACAAAAAAAGTCAACAACACCTGTCCTTTTTTATTTTATGCTTAATTGTGTGTGTGTTCTATTGTATGTGTTGGGTAATTTCAAAGTATAAGAACTTTTGAATACTTTATTAAAACAATCCAATTATTTGAGTTACATATGAGTACACAATAACACTCATTAGTCAAAACTGCTAAATTTGGCTGCAATATAAAAGGTATAGGTGGTAAAATGAAGAACCATTTCTTCAGTTATCTTTGGTGAGCTCAGCCAAATGATATACTGAATTTGCATTTAGAAAAAAAAAATGCAGGAAAGTATTAAGTATTAATAAATGCTGATGTTTCATATGACCACTTTTTGAAGAATAATTAACACAGATAAGTGACGGTGGTACTCATAGTATGACAAATAAACCACAAAACAAAAAAAACGGTTGAGACTCACTGTTCTTAAATGTCGTGGTAAGCTTTGAAAATTCCCAGCCAATCGCAGGGCTAACACTTAGAGACAAATACAGAAAGACAACCACTCACTCTCTCATTCTTTCACTATGGGCCTTTTAGATTCACCAGTTCAGTTTTTACCAGGAATAAGGATTTGTGTTTCAACCACACTCCAGAGTCCCAAAAAATTGATTCATATCAAGTTGAATGTGTTAAAAAGAAATGCTCCCGTCCAGTAGCCTAGGTGCTCAAGAATTCCTGGGAATCTGAAGTGTCCTGCCCCCCTATTAGGTACTTTTTTCAGGGTTATGGGTTGAGATAATGTTTTTCTTCCTCTGGTAATTGGACAAGGTTTATAAGTGGGCAAGGTTTTTCAAAATTATGAAAATTTTGCTGCGATGGAAAAAGGGCTAATTTCCTCCAATTGTCTGACGTCTAAATACATTAGATAGATGGCTGACTTTGTTGACTTTGACGTTCTTGTCCAACGTCAGACACTGATGTTGAATGAGGCCTGGCTTGCAGTCTTCGCTATAATGTTCTATGAGGTCAGGACTCTGTGCAGGCCAGTCCAGTTCTTCCATACCAAGCTTGCATATCCATGTCTTTATGGACCATGCTTTGTGCACTGGTGCAGTCATGTTGGGACAGGAAGGGGCCAATTATTCTCACAAAGTTGGGAAGCATGGAATTGTCCAAAATCTCTTGGTGCTGAAGCATTTAGAGTTCCTTTCACTAGAACTAAAAGGCCAAGCCCAGAACCTGAAAACAACTCCACACCATAATCCAAATTCAGTTATTTGGGTGGGTGAGTGAATACTTTTGTAAATATAGTGGTATGTCTCAATTTAAAAACAATTAGTAAAAAAAAAAACATAAGCACTTTGCACTACCTACATTTTCTTGTCTCTTGGGGTCTCCAAAATGCTGCTAATGCACTTTGCTGTTTTATAAGTCACAATCTTGCAGTCACAGCAATTTAAAACCAATGTTGTTTTTTTTTAATGAGAGATAACTAAGTCAAGAACTATTCATGAGTTCAGCCCACAACCTCATAATACAAGACGTAGAGAAATTAATGTAGAATTTCAGTTTTTTGGCATTCTTGAGGGTGACAAGTTGGTAAGGTGTTAGACATAGTAAACCCTGGAAATCACCAATCAATTGCAGGGATAATACTTACAGATAGCCGGACACAAAGATAACTATTCACTCATCTAGATGCACCAATTAACCTATACAAGCATGTCTTTGAATGGTGGAGGGAAGGAGGCCCTATGAAGGACAAGCAGAGTCTACAGCTACATTTACCAGATTAATCAAATTTTTTAAATAACAAGTTGCAGTATTTTACACAGTATCAAAGATTAAATATCCATTTTTCACACATAATCATCAAGGTTTCCCTTTCGCCTCTTTGCTTCCATCCTTTTTTTCCTGGTTCACTGTCAATTTGCATTCATCAGTTGGAGCCGTGCACCTGCCGCCACCCACACATGATGTCGAGCACATTAGTGATGTGTGACACCCAAATTTCTCTAGTGGACTAAGCTGGCTTTTACTGCTGCAATCACTAAAACTCTCTATTTAGTAGCGCATGTCCAAAAAAAGTTAATTAATAGAAGCAAGATCATTTGTGGATAACATAAATGCACTGTAGATGAAAAAGTGGAGAAAAGGTACTTACTGTGGTTAAACTGGTTTATAATATTTATGCTACATTTATCAATTTCTACACATTGGACAGTTTAGGGTCCCAGACAGCTGCTTTGGGACTGAGGCAGGGTGTACTGTATCTTGGAAGATCATTAGACAATCACAGAGCTAACACTTACACAGGCAAGCAACCATTCACACTCAAACGTGCAATTTTGATAAACCATCTCATCTAAATCTACATGTCTTTCAATGGTTAGAAGAAGATTACATGGGACATTTTGACCACTGCATATTTTTGGGGGCCTGCAACATTTTAGATTCAAAGTTTTGTATCTGTAAAGGTCCACAAAAAATGTTAACATACAAAAGTTGCTTAGCCTATAATTGAAACATGGTAGTTCTATGACCTTTGCATGGTCATTAAATATTGCAAACTAATGGAAGGCCACTAAACAGCCATGTAATATACTGGAGCCATGCATATTCAGAGAACTGGAGTTACATCCAGTAAGTATCTCTTAGTGGTGTTTATTTAACTCAAGTATATTCTAATCAGACTGTGTGTGCAACCGTGTGGCCTATTAAGGCTGAAAACTGTTTTTATTAGTATAAGTCCATAGACCTATAAGACCTTTATATCAGCAACAACATCAGTAGGTCGTCTGGTGGATCAGACCTCATGCCAGTTGTCGCTCCCTCATGCATCACCTTTTGCCAGTTCATCTCTGTTCCTTCCTTGGACAACTTTTGATAGAAAATTACCACCACCATACCACCATATTATAAACACCCCTCAAAAGCTGCAGTTGTGGGGATGCTCTGACCCAGTTGTCTAACCATCACCATTTAGCTCATGATAAACTACCTCAAAGCCTTAGGCTTGCCCATTTTTCCCGCAACACATTAAATTTGAGGACAAAATGTGCGCTCGCTGTCCAACATAATCAGCTAACAGTTGCCACTGTGAAGAAAAAATCTGTTATTCACTTCAATGGTCATAATATTATTTCTGATTATTGTAAACTTTTGCTAATTGTGCTTTAGTTTAGGTGTAATGCTGCTATTTTGACAGTATTTAAGTTTTTTAACATCACAAAGACTTTGGTAAATGAAATATCAAAGACAACATGAACTTCAGTGAGACCACCATGCGTGTAGAAAACTGTGTGGAGAAGTGCCTCTCACACTGGTGTGAGAGAAAAAGCCTTGTGTTGGGCAGCTTGAAACAGCCATAAATATCTCATTATGAGCCAGCAGGCCCTGGCAGCTCTGCAGACCTATGCAGGAGAATGAATTCACCTGCATTTCATCAGGAAGGGTCCACTGGGAGCCTGAAGGACTCAGCTCAGCTCACAGGATGGCCTGGCAGAAAGTTCACTCAGAGTCACTGCGCCTTTATACTAGTCTGTCTTCTCCGTCCGAATCTATTCCCATGATGGGACCAAATCCAAATGTGTGTATTGACAGGGTTATAAGGCCTTCTCACTTCCAGAAATCACACTAATCTATGTCGTAGTGCTGCTGTGGGCTGACAAGTCACCATGGAGTGGGTTGTTTTGGCTGCTTTGTTTTGTTTTATATGATACTGAAAACTACAAAGCAAGGCAACAGACAAGCATTTTTTCCCACTTGATGGGAAATTTAGATTCTGTATGCATGACTTTGGTCAGTGGATGGAAGTAACACAGAGAGGACATGCAGACTCCTACATGGGTCCAGTCGAGAGGCACAGAGCATTTAAAACAAAATGAGCATGGTCAATAGCTGCAAAATTTAGGACATACCACAGTATATGATACCTGCCGCAATACAGGCCACAACTTTTTGATAACTAAGCACCATTTTGTAACTGTGCCTATATTTGGATTAAGAAGGATGAAGGGTTAGGGATTTTCTTACAGCTGTGTAACAGGGACAACAAAGATGCAGCTAGTTGTAAGGCAAAGTGGTGCAAAGTTTTGGCATGTTTTGATGGATGCCACCATGAGGGGAATATTTCTCAAGTTTGTGGCATCTCCTGCAAGTAGTGGAAAAAACAGTGGCTCAAAGTATCTCAAAGAGCGGCAAATTACATCTTGTGCCATATGGTGCAAAGTTCTGCCAAACTTTTTAAAGCAGCATTATTTCTTGACTTCACTGAGAGATGCCATTATTTTTAAGTTATGCCATTTTAACATTAACTAACATGCAATATGAGTTATTTTAGTGGATTCTGGTTAAACAGTTATAAATAAAGACCAACGGGGAACCAAAAGAGTACATATGAATATGGAATATGCAAATCTTCTTCAGATATTTCCATTGAACTCTAAAAGTATTACATGAATTTGTTATGAGTCTTTTAAAAACACACTGAGCCAATAGCTCAGCTCATGTTGTGTAAAATATATCAGCTAAAGCCATTGTTTAGGGTCATTCTTCAGTGTTCCATTACAATTTAATAAAGCTGTGAGCGAGCGGCTAATGTGTCTCTGAGGTGTAATACAGGGGTGTTTCTGTAATAAAGATAAATGTTTTATAAGCTCATTCAGGTTAGTGGAATAAATTAATTCATTACTCAAACCTGCATGGGCTCCCATTACTAAATATTTTCTAAACATATTACCGAGATACGGTATGTTTCTACAGAAAACACTTTAATGCACCATATGATGTATTCAGTGCTGGCTTTTAATTCATGCGTCGGTTGAAAGCAGACAATAAGCTTGCGTTTACTAAATCAGCTCACCCTCAGGACAGTCATAAAGTTTGCATTTATGTTTTTATTCAATTTGAATTTCACACAATAAATGTCTTTTTAGAGTAATGTTCTTTTAAGAGCTGGTAAATTATACATTTATGTGAATTCATTAGGCATAAATACTTGTCTGTATTAAATGCACCGAGTCCATTACAGCGAGGGAAAAACACATTGGTTTAAGTGCAGGTAATAAATTCAAGCTAAGTTCCTGTTTTTTAAGGAGTGGGCACAGTGGCCTAATATAATAGATCTTTCCATGAGTGGCGTATTTAAATGTATTGTTTCATTAAAGTTGACTTATTAAAATAGGATTTTATGGTGTTTGATGGATTAAATCTGAGCATACATTCATTTTGCATTCAGCACCCAGTATTCTGCATTCAGCATCCTGCATCTCATGTTCAGCATCCTGCATTCTGCAATCAGCATCCTGTATCACCCTTTCATCTTATCCAGTCCATTCTCCAATTATAAATATTTCATATCCAACCTCTGTTATGGTGTGGTCCTTGCTAGGGAAATGATAACTGCGTATGCTAAGCATTAAGTTAAATGAAACATTTAAACGTTAACATGTTTGTCCTCTCTGGGCAGCAGTAAAAACACCAACAGGGCGTAATGGAACTAAAAAGGCTTCTTCCACTGGATTTCAGTGACTATTTTTTCCAAGGTAGACAAATCCAAAGAATGTATTTCTGAGAGTATCCAACTGAAAACAGCCTTGAGTGATGTGTCTCAATTCATTCACATTGAATACTAGCAAATGTAAAAGCAAGATCAGAAATCTACAGTTCATCCTAAATTGTCATTTTCATGTTTCTCAGATTTACAGAAGCAGTATACCATCCACATTAGCTTATATGCTAAGTGTGTATGCTAATTGATATATTAAATAAAACAACTGAACATTAATAGACTTGATAATGTTTTCTAACCAGGCTCTAACATCGCAAACATGCAATCAATTGTCAGTTTACTATATTGATTATTCTTCATTTGCAACATTTGACAGCTAATGCTAATTCCTTTATAGAAAATGGATTACAGTCAGCCAAAAGAGAAATCCCACTAAAAGGTTCTATACAGTGTAGAGATTAAGACTTGCATGTGGTAAAATGTATGAAATCTAGAGCAGCATGCATTGGTAGTGGGCAGAGCGTAAATAGCAGGTCATGGCCTTGTTTATGACATCAGCACTGGACTAGGCTCTGAATGAAAATAATCTTAGTAATAAAAAAAAAGTATATGGAGATTGCTTCAAGCTACTGCCACACCTTTGAATATATTCCGCATATACATTCATGCATGTGTATAGAATGCAGTTAATTTTGTCTTCACCCCAGCAGGGAGCGAGGCAAAGTGCTGCTTACATAAAACATGCTGCCGTTCGACAATTTTGCTATCCTTCACAATTTCATCATTTAGGCATCATCAATCTACAGCCTCTTTCACAGCCGGGTTCAATTCCGAGAGCCAGAAATGCTAAGATTAATGCAGCAATTTATTTTGAATAGTGTGCACTTTAATGGTTTACATACAATGCCAGCCTTATGCAGGGGTTGTATGTTTGCGTGCATGCTTTATTCATGTATAAAGGAGAAGCCCATGTTGATGTACCCGCTTTTATTCAGTAGATGCAAAAACATGTATGGTGACAAAATTTGTCCAACAAAGATATGAAATTAAGTTTTTATGTATGGGATATTATAGGCTCTGTGGAAACATACAACTCTGCGGCACTGAATGGATGTTGCATTGCATAAAATGATGTATTAGTGTGAAGATGACCTACAAAAAACAGCTCAGTACAGAGTTTGCGCTTACTTTCTGGGCAAGAGGACTCGAGAAGGTTGGGCGGGATAGTCAGGGCCATATTGGGAACTCTGCTCACACTGAGATGGGCCAGAAAGCTGGATTTTGTTGAGATTTGTTAGTTCAATGATGTGGCAATAGTGTTGAGTGTGTGAGTTTAAGTTTCAACATCAAGCAACAAACACTCTTATTCTGCTTCCAAGTGCATGCCAGACAGATCGAATGGTTGTTTTCTCTGAGAGCAGATATCATTTATATGAAGATCAATTGCCTTATGTGTTTATGGTTCTTCTGATCATGTTTAGAGAGCAGTGCTTTAATGACACTGAAGGGAAGATGAAACACTGGTTTTGAATCTGGTGTAGCAAGCACAAAACACACATTTCCATAACATTATCAAATCTCAAATAATATAACTCTATGTTTTAGTTTAGTTCGTAAAACTCTCAAAGAAATTAAAATTCTCAATTTCTCAATTCACAACAAACTTACTATTGAGTTCTACCAGGTGTAATTAGTCACTGACATCAGAACTCGGGCAGTTTGTGTTGCTTCTACAATTAATTTTAATAAAAAAAGTCAAATTGCAAACTGAACCACACAAAAGTAGTATTAGGTTGAACAATAAGACTCATCTAATATGAAAATCTGGGTTCTCTGCAGGGAAAAAAAAAAAAAGAAATTAAGGTTTTCTTTTGCAGAAGTTCAATTTTTTGTTGTAATATTGCAACTGTTGACCTTGGGGGTTAAATACACAAATGGAAAAGCAATTCCACGAACATTAAAGCACTTTTCTACCATTCTTATTGCCCTTCATTGTACCCAACCAAACCCTAATCCTAAACAAATGTTGCACAATGAACTAATGCATTATTAGTTTTATATTGTGACAATCAATCTCAGGATTAGAATTTTCCAAACTCTCCCCTTTGACTGGTTTGCCTGGAGATTTTTTTTTTTTTTTGTGAATGCCATCTGCTTTTTTACAACACAGTAAATGGTTCTAAAAGTATAGAACAAAGAAAAGTTAAAACATGTCACACCCCAGCTTAACTGTTCGATATATTCATGTCCTAGTGCTTATCATCCCAAAATAAATGTGCACTGATGAATTCTTAAGCGCTGCCATGTGTCTATCTGCATCTACTAGAGTTTTTAAAGCAGATTTATGTGTTGTAGGGTTGCCCTTGCTCCCAGCCGCTGTACCTCTATACTTTTGGAAATCGACCATCAAACTCACACTGTATGTCATTTTTATTCAACAGCTCTTATTTCTCAGTGCTGCAGATTCTTCCAGTGTGATTAGGCTGTCATGCGTTAAGCAATAAGCACAGATATCATCTCTACTGACACTTGGTTAACGGCCGCAATCTGTATCTGCCGAAAGGTTAACATTTTGAATATAATAGAGGAACAGATATTTGTAATACATGCTGTTTTTACTGCTCGGCTGTGTGCTGACTGACCATTTGGGACCAGAATGGATGGATGTGTTGTGGCAGTCGATCCAATCACTTTGCATCCGATCATTTCTGTAACATTTTTTCCTCTGAGGCGCTACACAGTCACACATCTGCTAATGTGACCGTGGCCATGAAATGAAACTGGAGAAGGTCCTAATGGGCAAAACTACAATACAAGTTGAAGGCCTTCATGGCTTTGAAATCAAAAGCAGCATTGAGAAGATAACGCTAGAAATGGACGGAGGAGTAGTTCATTCTTACACAGACTATGACTGCTTGTAGTCAGTACAGAAGGAGAAGGTCAGAGATACATTGTTCAGTCAGTAAATGCAGGTGGTATAGGAAAGTTCATGTATGGTGTTAAAGCTGTTATTGGCTATAATAATAACTATAATATATAATGCTTTTCTAGACACTCAAAGTATCTTTACAGTTAGGTGCACTATACTTGAACACTTTCTGAGTTACACACACACACACTGACCTCACCAACCCATGCACATGTTGCATATACAAAGAGAGAGTAATTCAAAGTGGAAAAAAAAAGAAAATAAAGAAAATATCATCACTAATATATCAATAGCACTTTTTAGCAGGTGAGCATTTGTGTTAAAAAAAAAAAAAAAAAAAAAAAAAATGCCCCTGTCCAAAAAATAAATATTCATCAAAGTTAAAAAATAAATAAATAAATAAAATAAAATAGTTAGACAAATAGACAGATATAATATAAAATATTTAAACACTATATTTTCAAAAAGTGAGCACTTTTGGTACTAATGGTAAGTTTTTTAAAGGGGCGCAGCCATCTGATAGCACTGATAACCATCTGGAGCACTGTCCACATAATCTCTAAAGATGTAGCCTTTCTGTCAATTCTGTCCTTCCGTTCACCCTTTTTAAAAACTCCTGCCAGGTTGAAAACTTTAAATGTCCCAAAAAGTAAAAGTGAACCATAGGCAGTGGCATTGCAGGTGGTTTATTGTTTAGCCCAATGAATGTGCCATCCATAGAAACAGCATAAACAGAATAAAGATGTCTAGGCTGCCCATCTAGAAATATATTAATTTATAATGTACTTTGTGTTTTGTGAGGCATTGCTGAATCTTTTGAAAGTTAAATAGTTGGCTTTCAAAACACCATCTTTAGTGACTGAAATTAGCATTTCTAAATAAGGACAAAAGGGACTAAACCTGGACTAAATAAGGTCTAAAACAGGACATAACCAGGTTTAAACCAAGACTAACCCAGGACCAAACTAAGACTAAACCAATATTATCACAAAAGTGGGTCCTAATAAAATGAACAGGAATAAAACTCCCACAATGAGCCACTGTTTTAAAGGATTTCTGTAATACACTGCAATATGATGTATGCTATAATGCTTACAATGCTTTAATCAAATGATCTGCTCTGGCTCTAGATTAGATAAAAATTCATCTTGTGTAAAATGTGCAATTCCTATATTTACACCGCACACATTTATACTGCAAAATTGCGAGTACATTACTGCAAAAAATCTAACAAAATATATGGTCTATGGTCTATTAGTGGCTTGGTGCTGCACTTGCTGTATATTGAAAAACACTGATTTATTCAATCAGGTATTTCCTGCACCAGCTGACAAAAGAAACCCTTCGGGGCTTAGAGTCTCGGATTTTCCTGTGTCCATAATTTATTTCCCTCCTCTTCTCATTACATTACTGTCCTGTAATCATTCTGCCATCGCACATCCACACAATTCCCCTGTTGAGCTCTAACCTTTAGGAGTGTTTTTTAATACGCCAACTCTGCTCCTTTCCACAGTGGGCAGCTCGGCGGTCTCATTTTTGCCAGTAATGACAAAATCCTTTATCTCCGGTATGGAATCCACAAGGGGCCAATAAGGAAGAAGGGACAGAGTTTATGTCAAAAACCAAAAGACAAAATGTAAACATGTTTGGATCATAGTGTAGAACCAGCCATGAAAAATAATCAGCAGTTCTTCAGAGGAATGTTGGTTTAAATTGAATACATAAGCTGTTGTCATTTCCAAGTCAAACTCCAAAATCATTAAGACACCATTATCCGTGGAGCTGTGTACAGTATTATGCAAATCCACAGCACTTGTCTCCCATTCACACTGCGGTGCTTGGCAGGACATGATTACATATTATTGGTCACACACTGGGAACATGCTATTAGACCATGTCAACAGTGTGCCGTGCAATGTGCTAAAAGCCGAGAACGCAAGTCATATGCAACAAATTCCCATCGTTATACTTCATATGATTGTGTGAGATTATTGTGTGGAACGTTGCATTTCAGAGACAACACCTTCTACTTACAGTGGGAAAAGCCTTTTCTCACTGCTGTACAAACGGACATGTACTGTTGAATCTGTTACGGCTATTCTTATTTATAGGAATAGTTCAGAATTTGATGGCGTTATTTTAGCTACTTTTGCATAATACTATTAGTTTATCTACAGTAAATAGTAGTCAGTATGCTCCAAATTTGGTAGCCTGGTTTGGAATTGTAATTCTTTTGCAGGAGATACTCTCCTGCACAAACAGCATGTCACAAGAGGTCACTCAGGGTAAAAATGATTACCAAGCCTAGTTATTAGTCTGTGCTCTGCAATAGTGATGGGCAGTCTGGCTCTTTTTGCTTGGCTCCTTTAGAGGAGCTGGCTCTTAAGGCCCCCAAATGGTTCTTCATTTAGTGTCACTCAGAGCATTTTATTTAAGCTTAATTTAGCAAGTATGAATGGTTTGTGTGTTGGTAAACAACTTTTTAATCAACATTTTTGTAAAAGCCTTATTTTCTTGCACTTTGCAAGCACAAAATTCAGCCAGATGCTGCTTCTTTATGGTTTTTGCTATGTTATGCTATGTTTTTTTCCTACAAGCCTCATTTAAATCTAGCTACCATCCATTACCCATACCTGGCCTTTACCACTACACTTGCGTTCTTTTGAGCCTACTTCTTTCACATCATGATATGATTCTAGACTGTCCTCACATGGGATTGGCTGCATTGATTGTCCATCAAAGTAAAATTTTGCTCTGCTTGCTAGGCTTTGCTTTTTTTCTGCTTTTAGCAGAACTGAGCAGGAGCAGCTGAATATTTGGCTCTCATCAACGGGAGTTGGCTCTTATGATTTGCTCTAAAGAATTGTCTCTTAGGGCCAGCTTGTTTGCAAATGACCCATTACTACTCTGCAAGTGCTTCTTGTTAACACTGAATCAGTACTGGCAGACAGTTCTACTAGTAAAGATCATAAATGGGGCTAAAGCTTAGTGCACTTTATCTATCAGCTTTTTTATGAATACCTGACTTTCCTTTTAGATTAAATTAGATACTTTATTGATGTTATTGAATTGAGAGAAAGTTTTCTACTAGCAATAATCACCCGTTGGATTGACCTCACAGGCTACGATACTGCCACTGTGCAAAGCTTCAAGTTTCAAGTTTCTTACAAAGTTTGTCCAAGTCCCGAAGGCCGGATTAACTGTTGGATTGAAGTGTTTACCTTTCGTCTTTATATATAATTACATAAATTGTGGACAGTTTGGCTGACATAAACCATTTTATTCTTTCAAATAAAATGAAATATTTAAATACATTGCAGTATATTTGATATGGATAAAGCCTACACAACACAAACTAACTGCTATTTGTACTCTGTGTCCATTAAATACCTGGAACACATCAAAGGAGAGGCAGAGGAATTTACGCCAAAACATCCATTCAGTCTTTGTCAAAGGATCATTAAGACCTCCATCTCAGTTTTGCTCTGTTTACATCATTATTGTCATTTCCTCCTACTCACGCGGTAAACACACGC
This sequence comes from Bostrychus sinensis, assembly GCA_020698575.1. NCBI lineage: Eukaryota > Metazoa > Chordata > Actinopteri > Gobiiformes > Eleotridae > Bostrychus > Bostrychus sinensis. The sequence continues at coordinate 26,663,859 of CM036251.1, read as the reverse complement.
GAAAGCTACCCCCCCACCCCCCCACCCCCCTGCTATTCTCTGGAGACCGTTCCTGAAATGTTGGAAACTGGAATCCAGGCTCACAGTGATGTGGGCACACACGCAAAAAGTAAATTAAAGCGCTTAATCATAATAAACTCCCTGAATGTAGTGATTATGGCCAGATGATGATACAGTGTGGAGCAGAAATGCATGCTGGGAGCACTGTTTGTACTGTGAATATGTGCGGCAGCACTTTAGCACCCATACTGTACCTGTCGGCTGTGCACTGTGCCATGAGGACAGCTACAGCTGCAACAGTCTGCGGCGTCTACAAGATACAAGATTTATGGTTCTGGAAAAAAAAAAAAAAAAAAAAGAAAAACTCAGGCAACATGGAAGAAGAGAGAATGGGACACGTAGCCACAATCCCATTAGAAATACTGGAGTCCCTGCACTTAATAAAGAAACCATTTAAGATTGCTTCCCCATTTGCAGTTAGCCATGCACATTTGCTTCATTAAAGCTTCATTATATTATGCAAAAGCCAGAGACTTGAAATCATGTTGCCAAGCAGAGAATTAAATAAAATGTCAGCAACAATCCACCCTCATATCGAACCACATTACACAGTATTTCTAATATCTTTGTGAATAACAGAGCAGTCCTTTGTGGCTAAAATACATTTAATTCACATTTTGTGCAATCACCTCACATCATTTTCATTACTATTCAACATTTCTGCCAATTCCTAGCACACACAATAGTGACCAATAAATCTTGTTTTATGTGATATAATAGATGCTCTTACTGTTCATAAGCAAGAGCTACATGGACAACAGGTGTTGAAGAGACTACAATTCAATAAGGACAATTGCATTTAGCTACCAAGGATTGTTAGTACAGCATAAAAATGATTAGTGTGGCAAATTATAACTATGTGTGTGCTGTCACTGAGGGGAAAACATTAGCAAGTGACACATTATAAGCTGTGTTTTATATATATTTATACAAAGCCAAATCATCTGAAGGCAATGAACTACAAGTCACAAAATGCTTCAAACCATGTTATGCTAGACACACACTTAATTTACACTGAATACGTTGCATATTGCCATTCAAGTCAATACGAGAGTCTACAACAGCTGCATGTTGTGTTCGGCTCTCCATCAGAAATACCCAAGGAGTCCATTTTTGACGGACACTGCAGCCCCCATGCATAAAGTTGAACAGACCAGATCAAGGCAGACAGGAAGTCAGACCTGAGACCAGTGAAGAGGATCCAGTATATTTCAACATAAAAATGCGTGTGCAGACTTTCAACCACACCGCTATGTAAAATGTATGTCTTAACGGGTCACACGGGGTCACAAACAAGATCGGATACCATTAAATGTGATTAAAAATAAAGTATTTATATATGTATGTAGCATGCTTATCCATAGTAGTAGCACAAAAGTGAGTAGTAGCACAAGAGTCTATATTAATATGAAATACATATTGACATTATAAAGATGTTGTGTGCCAAAAATAATCGCTCATGCATCTATCCCCTTTCTTCCTCCTTACTCGCAGTAGTCAACATCTGCTTGTTCTTTTAGCAGCACTACTCTTCCCTTCACCACACCAGCAGAGCCAACTTTTTTTTCATTTAGCAGCAAGTGTGCGACCACCCAGTGCTCCCCTCATTAGGTTCAACTTACTTCTCCCACTAAATCACTAGACTCTATCCAGATTCCTGTATTCTCAATGATCACGTTTTGTTTCTTGCCGAGGTGCACACGCCTTACAGCACTTTAGCATTAATTACGTGCATGTCTTGAGGACTGAAAATACCAGCCAAAAGTTGTGTGTCACTGAAGTCCAGCTATAGAATGCTGACTGTTTAATCAGGTTTTGTATTTAAAATATTACTCTACCATGAAAGTTGAAAAAAAAAAAAAAAAAAAAAAAACTTCTCCAGGGTTGTTAGCATGCCTTGTATCTTTTTGATGGTCTTGCAAGAAAACACAGATCATATAAGTGTGTCATATGACTGAAGACTTGATGTCCAAGATGGACTGCAAACCTTAACAGCAGTTCTATTTCCAACTCCTGACCCATCAGCAATTCCCCATGACAGATTTGGCAGATTTGGCTGGGGCCCTGGAGTTTGCCGTGGTTCTGCTCGCCGGGCCTCCTCCAGCGCCTCTGTCTGCTGTTCAGTCTGTGTGGTGTATGTGTGCTACGGTACATCCTGTTGATAGGAAGCATCCTGTGCATCATCACTCCCAGCTGCCTGTGGGTTCAGCTGCCTCAGTCTGGCCCATCTGTGTGATCCACTGCCAGAAAGCTGGGGTTTGGCTTGCCGTGATCCGTCCCTCTCCAAAACATTTGCCAGGAGGAGGCGGCGGGGAGGATGGAGGTGCAGGTTTGGTCTTCGGGGGACTCTCCTCGGTTCTCCTGTTACACATTTTGCTGGAATAAAAATAGGACACACCCAGATTCAACTCTGGATATTCATTACCTTTCTTCATTGTATCTCCAAGATGTTCAGTTTGTATAGAATTGTGTTCAACTTGTATAGAAATAAGAAAGGACACAGTTTTGCAATGAGTGGTGAGGCACACAGTATCTCTAAACCAGCTCCTCCACCAAATTTTCTTCTTCTTATTCCACATACGGTTGAAGGTGGCCGGAAACTATATTAGCAACCATGGGCCTTAGCTCGACAATGGTCAGTTAGTTGCAGGAATGATACTTTAAGTTGCAGTGGCACACTTTTAACAGAAACACATTCTTTCACTAGTGGCAATTTAGATTGACCAGTTCACTAAAACAGTCCATACATGTCTTTGGATGGCGGAAGGGAGGAGGTACCTATGGCAATATGCAGACTCCACACAAAGAGCTTGAATGTTGGTCATCCCAAAGTTCAATGCCTCAGCACAACACCAAATCATTTAATTTGCCTTCCAGTTACTTTTTTAAGCCCTTTGGTTTCTAGAGACTTGGACTCGAACCAGGGACATTCTTGTTCAGAGATAAATGCTCTATCCATTGAGTAACAAAGCCCTTCCAGCCCACAACGGTATAGGATTCACAAACACAACTGATCTAGACGGGTTTTGGATCAATACCAAAAACCATTCCTGTCTTAAAAACGTAATCCAAATCCGACTATTTCTAACCATTGCATTTTAAGTTATCTTGCTAACAGACTAACAGAGGAACTGACAAACACACCATCGACAAGACAACCAGCAGATATAAATATAAATTGTAAAAAACATGATACAGTTTACCTTTTAAAACAAGGAATGGGTATCATTAAAAACATTAGTATTGGAATCAGATTTAGGCAATATACTTACATCTGTTTTGGGTTTTAACATGCACTTAACAGTAGAGAGCAAAAGTCAGGGTGACAGAAGCACAGAAAAAATTGCAGAAATAATAATATAAAGTACACAATGACAATGACAATACTTGTTCTTACATGAAACAATATAAGCTGGTATCATCAATATTGGCCCAGTATGTACTTGGTCTCCAGGTTGGTAAAAAAAATAAAAAATAAAAATGCAGTATTGTACACCCCCTATCTAGAACATAAATATTTAACTTAACTTCCATTCTGGGTGTGCTACATGGATGTCTGGAGATAGAGCAGGCTTTGTAATGTTCTTTACATACAGATAGATATATAAGGAAGAGTTGCAGGTGCTCTTGTGACTCAAATATCTAATCCTGCATGACATTTAAATGCCATGACTACTATTGATATATAGTTGAAGTAGCTCAGGGATGGCACTCCCACTCCAATTGACTCTTATGTGTTTTGCAGGGGGAAAAAAAAATCTAATAAAAAAATATGAAGCAAGCGGCACTACATTTTCATACCTGATATTCATGGACGGGCAAAAATGGTATTCTGAAATCTGAGTGAAGGTCGAGGCAAAGGGAACTTTGGAAGATGTGCACTAGCTGGAGGTAAGGACCAATATGATTACACAGACAAATGAGGCTCCTTTTAAAGTAAAATAAGCTCGGAGACATGAAAAAGTTGTTTTGACAGTTCACAAAGACGTTTATCTGCATGCTTTCAGATAGAGAGAAGCTCAAAATCAGTAAATATTCAGCTGGCATGAACACGCACATAAAACAGTCTTTATCCACAAGTCCTCCAGAGTAAACAACACTATTCTTCTCTGTCAGTGTCCTTCAAAGTGACTTTAGCATTCAACAGTTTCTGACCGGGAGCAAAGTGGAGCCCCTTAAAAAGAAAGAGGTTTATTGCGAAGCATGGTGACGACTTCCACAAGCGTCATCTGACATTAATTATAGGACTAAATAAGAAAGTCAGTTTGAAGAGTCTTAAAAAGAATATTTGCCAGCTGCTTTTAACATTTAAAAGCCACTTCACCAGTGTTTCACCATTGAAGATTCAGCACATCTTAGGGCTGACATGTTGTGCATTGGCTTTGACAGGTTATAGCATCTACTTTAAATGTATCTATAATTATCTATTAGAATATGCACAATTATGACATCTATCTACATAATTATTCCATTACGTTATGAAGTACTGCAGCAGAACACTTGAAATAAATAAATCTGCAGTTTTACAACCACATATAGGTGATATAGGTGTGCAAATATAAATGCATTTTCATTTCAATCTAAAAAAGGTGATTAATTGCCACCTCTTGCATGGGCAGAAAGGAAGTCATGTCAATTCATATACAGCTTTTTATTTGTTTATTGTCCAACAAGACATGAGGTCTGAAAGCTGGATGGTGTCTGATCTTATTGTAATGGGAGTTCATAAAAATTCCCACTGGCAGCAGTCTCATAAACGCATCAGTTGAGTGACCCGCCCTATGCTGCTGCACCTTTGGCTGATTGGCAAGTCCTACTAAAAAAGTGCAGGTGTGCACGGCACGCTGCACTTGTTCAACAATGGGAATGTCGGCTTTGTGTTTTGTGGCGTGGGCCAAGCGGGCCGTGGTGCCAGTGAGCATGGCTGCTTCCTGGAAAGCGCCCAGTGAGTCCCGTTAGAGTTATAGAGTTGTAAAAGCCAAGGTAACTATTCAGTTGTGTTTGTTTGTAATTTAAAGCTAAAAGTGGTATGCTAATGTTGTGCTTTTTATCAAGAGCCATTGCACTTTTTGAGTCTGTTCCAAGCCTGGATAAATGCAGAGAGTTTTTTGTGAATCTGAGAAAATGGACTGAAAACTCCTTTCAGACTTTCAGATTATTCAGTCAGTTTTCCATATTAAAAGTCCCCTACTATGCTATATATATATTTTTGTTAGCTTTTAAACATGTTATAATATTTTTTGCACCTCAAAAACATACCTGGTGTAATATTTTGTTTCATTCAAGCATGTTTGCTGAGGCCTTTCCCTTCTCAAGACCTGAAAAAGTTTAGGTCTGACAGATCTTCATAGAAACTTTTGTAGAGACCAGGAAGTGCTCCTGTGCCTTTCTAAAGCCCATACACTGTTACCTGATACATTCTGATAATTTCAGCCCTTAAATTGGGGCAACAGACTCTTAATGCAAGTGTGCTCTACAAAGTCAAAGTAAGAGCTTGCCAAGAGAATATTTTAGGTTATAAAACGTGAAATACTAATGCAAAGGTGTCCAAAATTATTTCAAAAAGCCTTTTACTTCTTTTTAAATGTATTTAATAAATTATCATTTAATTAGTATCCATCCTGTCCTGCATGTTGTTTGTCAATCCCTATACGAACCAGGCTTGACAGCATTACAGTATGAAGTGAATTTGAGAAGTTCAAAGTTCAATACATGAGTATGGCTCTATGGTACACACAGTTATTTATCATAATGAGTATAACTGTTGGCTAACTGTAAATCATTATCATAATTAAACAAGTACATACATGCTTGAACAAACTGAACTACTGAAACAAATGTACTTTTCCACTTTACTGTAGAAATGCTAACTTGTAATAAGAATTATAATTATGTGGACAAAGATATTTTTAAAACAATAAAAACACCATATTTATGAAATGTGCACATGGAGCTACTGTAGCTCAGTCAGTAGAGGTGTTCACCCACTAACCCAAAGGTTACCAGTTTGATCCTTGCTATACTGGCATTGCATACTGTTGTTGTGTCCTTGGGCTAGACATCTTACCCACCTTGCTTGTGTATGAATGTGTTAGTGTGATTGTGTGTTTGGTGGTGGTTTAGATAGGCCATAGGCGCAGAATGGCTGCCACATCTCTGTCAGTCTGCCCCGTTATTATTATTATTGTTATTATGTAAACACAGTATCTTTCTGTATTTGTGCCAAAATAGTTTTTTATGGTAATGCTGTGGAACAAAAAAACACTGTCTTATGTATCAGGCAATAAATACTGTTGTAGCATTGCTTTTGATGGCACTAATCCAACAGCATTTTGTTCTTTAGTCCTGCCACTTGTGAACAAATAATGAGACGACAAGTGAAATCAACTGCTGAACATGTGTAGTGCGGTTAATGCTGAGCCAAAACGAGAGAAGTTTGCCAGCGCTTATCCCCACTGCATATTCCTGAGGTCACCCACAGTCATTCTTAAGAGGATTTTAATTAAGCAGCATTAGCCGCACCATACCACAAATGATTGGGTCAAGAGACTTTGATATTTATGGTTAATGATCATGTGGGAAGTACACTTACTGTAAGACTGTCTCTAGGGAGGTATTCGATGCTAAGCTTAACACAATTAGCACCGACTTTGACTCAGTTTTCTTAATGAAGCTTCAGAATTAGAAGGCAAATGACTACTTTTGTGTCTTTTGTGAGATTTTATTAGCTTCACGACAAGTTTGTACAAGATGTCGGCATTAAGCGGAACACGTTTGATGTCATGTAAGGGCTCTGGAGCAGGACTTTAATACAGCCGTTAAGTGGTAATGAGACTGAACGCTGCACTGTGAGACCACGATGAGTGCACTGTGCTGAAGAGCCACTGTCCCCCACAGGCACAGGCTCGCAATGCTAAACGGATTACCTCCACTTATTTCAAATAAATATAATTCTTCTCTACAACTGCTAAATGGCTTTGTTTCATGGCCCTTTGTGACACTTAATCCCACCTGCGTATGGCAAACAAGACTATAAAAACCCCAAAGAAATAACTTTCAGGTTTTTTTTTCCATTTTACTTAGTTCCACTGTGTAACCAGACAGAAAGTGCCACTTAGGACTTTTTGTTGCAGTTATTTTATTACTGACAAGAATTGGCCAAACTGAGACAATTGGCCAAAGCACAAATCTGGAATCTTGCCTAACAGGAGGGTCGGCTATTCGAACATTGCCTACTACAGTCACAGTATGTGGCTGGAAGGGCATCTGGCATAAAAACCTGCCAAACCACTGTGCCATGGTTCACTGCGGAAACTCCTAATGAAACAGGGAGCAGCCATGAGATAAAAATAAAAAATTGGTAGGTAGGACTGAAGTCAGGTTGGGAGATGACTTCAGTGAAAGTGGTTCCAAACCCATCTAACTTTCCTAAGAAATTAAATGGGTCTGGATGCCCATGCTAAATTTGTGTGGCAGATACGGTACTGTGTGGCTGCTGAGTCTGCCACAGGAAATGCCACAATTAGCTGCCAATGGCACAAAATTATCTTGTTCTTACAGCTATACTGTTATTTAATACCATTATTAATTACCATTGTTATTAAAACTATGTATATGTATAAAAAACGTCTTCTGTTTGCTTGCTTTGACTTTGCAGAGAAAGCTTGAATTAGGAACTTGTTGTCCCCTGCTGGCAATGGTGGGGACTGGACAGAGCATAAAATTGCTATCTAGCACGGCTATTAGCAACATGACGCTAACAGAGTGCTGAAATGATTGATGAATGAGTTTGAGGATGATGTATGGGCTTGATTACTCAAACATGCATGAATGAAGCAAGGTACTGCTTCTCCATATGAACAACACTGTAAAAACCCCAAACACCTAACTTTTTTTTTTTTTTTTTTTTTTTGTGTGTGTGTGTGTGCATGATTCCACTGTGTAACCAAACAGAAATAATGCTGCTTAGGATTTTCTGTTGCAGTTTATTACTGACAAGAATCAGGCAAACCGAATATATATTTTTTATCGCAATATACATTGCAAAAATATTTATATCTACATTAGATAAAATTTCTTGAATTCAGATTATCAATCTTGATTCAAGCAAAAATAACTAGGTTAGATAGTTATTAGGTAACTTTTTTTTGAGTAATTTATTTCATTCATTATATACAAGAAAAAATAAAAAGAAGAAATATGTTTACATGACATGAAATTTGAATGAAAAGGAGCAGAGAGAAGAATAAATCTTATATTTTCTGCCCGTTTTTAACAACAAACATATTTACATTTCAACTTAATGCTAGATTATTTGCCTTGTTTCAAATTATTATTTTTTCCCTGTTTCAAGCAATTTTTTGCTTATTTCAAGATGATTATTATTATTATATATTATTTAAAAATTATCTTACCCCATGGACAGAAATGAAATGAAACAGGGAATAAATACTTTGAAACAAGTGAAAATTGCTCAAATCAAGACTGATGATCTGAATATTTGCTCAAATCAAGATTAATAATCTGAATTCAAGTAATTTTATCTAATGTAGATATTGAAAATTTGCAGTGTACAAATTGCTGGAATGACTCAATCAATGACCTAGGCATGTTTTTGAGGTGAAAACAGCAGTATAACATGGATAAAAAAAAAAAAAAAAGTAAATTTAGCATGAGAGTTGAACTTTAATAAACCTTTTGGCTGCTTTTCCATTTTTTTTAAGTGTCTTCCAAATCAAGCCTTCTGCACAGTATTAACAAAATATGCTTTTATAATTATTCTCTAGCTGAATGTCCACACACAGAACCAACCAAATTTATATAATGTGGTATTTAATGTTGACATTTAGCAGGTTATGCTCTGGTTGAAAACGGGTGCTGAATTGTATTTGTGGCTGAAGTTGAATACAAACAAAATTTGCAGATCAATCCTAAGTATTGTTAACTATTCCAGAAGGAGTCAGTCCAAGGTAATGTGGATTTATGATGACGTCACTGACAGATTAGACTAATTGTGAGGCCATACCTGGTGATTAATACCTTGACAAGGCCTTGTGAATGTAAGGTGAACCTATTACAGAAACTGCAGTTACACAGAGAGCAGATGGTACAGTCCTGAGAGCAAATTAATTATAGACCGGTCGAGGTGGGCGTCCAGTCTGTGCGCCGTTTCAGCCTCCCTCGCCCCCAACTTTAATTATACACATTTACCGATGTGGCCACTCAAACAGAACAATAGGCAGGTGAGATGGGAGCCTCCATATGCTCTTTTACATGAAATCATCTCATCAATATCTCATCTGAGCCAGCTTTGTGTCTCATTTAAGCCCTAAAGTCACTAAAAGTAGCGTCACTTTCCTTTTGTATATTGTACTGTAAGTATTACTGACACAAGTTCTTGAAACAGGGAGGAAAAGGATGATGACAGTGTGAAATTGAGACACAGGAGCAGAAGGCTAGTTTGGATAAATTCTCAAAAAAACAACAACAAAACAAACCAAAAAAAAAAAAAAACCTCAAATATATCTAATTAAACATATGGTATTCATCTTAAATTCAATTTAACAATACCTGTTTTTACCTCTCTCAAACAACTAAACATTAAAGATGTCATAACAACTTTAATGAATTATTTTTTTTGCCAGACTTTATTCTCTTTTATTATAGGCATTTAAATCATGGCTTCACACAGCACTAGAGTGCTTAAAACAAGTAATACAATTAACTCCAATAGTAAATAACAGGTACCCACACAACACATCAAATACAGAAATCAATTATACACCACATAAAAGAAATAGGCTTAGTGCTAGAAAATCATTTCCAAAGCAATGCGTAGTGTTGCCATGTGGAATACATACTGTATACGCCAAGACTGAGAACCTACCCACATTAGGAGGTGGCATGAAACTTTAATTAGACAAACCATAAACCACACTTACACAGAATAAAGTCTGCTTGTCTATAAGGTGAGTCATACTGTATGCTTTAAAATAGACCTTTTTTTATAAAAATAAAAATGTATGATGTTCCAGAATAGTCTTCTTCAACTTTGTGTTCATGAACTCTATTTTGAGTATTGTCACATATCCTCATGCCAAACAAGCTGCAGAATGAGCATATCCATCGTGCACATATCCGTATTTGACTACAGGCAAGATTTTACCTCTGATTTGATCTTCCCCTCCTAATCATTTGGGTTTTGGTTATAACCAGGTTCCTACTCTGTGTGTGAGTCTACCTCCTGCTGTGTCTCTGAAGGCATTCCACTCCTCTACCTCTACACCAACTATTGATGAAAAGCCATAAAGTTATTATAGAAACACTGTCACTCTTTTAAAAAATCTGCCTTGTCTTTGCTTGGACTTTTAAACTTTTTTGTATAAGTGCACCAATGCATGTCTCTGTTGTCCGCAGCCGCAAGCCCTGGGAAAACGGACTTATGATTGATGCAATGAACGCAGAAAATGAACAACATGCTCCGTACCTAAATGCATATAGTAAGAATGAGCATTTATTTGCAATGGGCAACATGATAAAGTCCATTTATTAACATTATGAGGTGAAATCATGTTTCCATCATATTGTTAAAACATAACCAGAATGGCTGTAAAGGTAGACTGTAGTGTCGTAGTCAAGACTGTATTAATCGAGACCAAGACTAGTCAGAGTCCAGAGTGAACCGAGACCAAGACAAGATTGAGACTTTCTGGGTTTGAAACTGTTAAAAGACTTTTAATTACTGAGACTAAATCGAGACCAAAGCCAAGGCAAATTGAGACCAGGTCACGACCAAACTCTGTGAACTACCACTAAATAAAGGGATTATTTTAATGATCTAATGTAACAGACTCAACAGATAATTTTCATGGTTCGTCTAATGCAAAAAACAAAATACTCCAAAATTATGAAGAATAGCATTTTCTTATGTTTGATTAAAAAAAAAAAAAAAACATCTGAGACTGAGCCAAGACAGCGTAAACTTGGATTTGAAACAAAGACCAAGAAAAACTGCAGCCAAAACCGAAACGAGACCAAGACCACAAAAAATGGTCAACACTAGTAGACTGCCATACGCCATAGCTCTTTATTGATTTGGACTAATAGTATAGATGTTGGATGTTTTTTATGGGAGCAGTGTCAACAACATGTGCCTAGCATTCATTTTCTTTAAATTTGCTAGGTCACAAGGTCAACAAAGTGGGAACTCATTTTGGCCCACTTTATCCAAGAACTCAGACCTCTGACCATTGAAGGGAGTTCAGCAGGAATCTCGAGATCCTTATGTTTATGTTTATTTTATTTAATATGGAACAGTGCACATTAATTAACATGTGTTCATCAGTCCAGCATGTAAATGTGCCAGAGTTTGCCAAAGAGGCTAATTTTCATCTGTAGTCTCATTGGCAGGTTGATGGCAATGGGACTACAGACTACTAAGGCTTCACCTTCTCACCACAATAGATTTCTACCACATTACTAACAAGCATATCTAGGAGAATTTATAATGATGATGCAAAGTAAAAAATAAAATAAATAAATAAAATGCAAGACTGATGAAGATCATGTATTTATCATCATCAGCAGCATTATCTTCCTCACAGGTGACTGGAGCCTATCCCAATAACTAATGATAACCCTTCTTGCTGTATTTACACCAGTAGGCCAATGCTGCATACAGAACTGTTAACCGTACATTATTCTTTCCCATTGGAGACTGGCACAAGGACACATTAGCACTCACTAATAGGCACCAAATGAAAGTCCATCTAGTCTGAACAAGGAAACTATATAATCAGATGGGAAAATGTACAGGAGGAGAACAGTATTCGTGTATCCGCATATCCAGGTCACATCCCCCCCAAGTTTGCACTAAATCAAGTGTAATAAAGTCATGAGGAAGAGCGCTGAAGTACTCATCACGACATGGCCTCTTCAGCCAGAAGTCCTAGCCGCTTTTCACTGGCTCTTGAGCGCTGATTTAAAGCCTGTTGTTTTTGTTCTCATAAATACTGGGGTGCGGGGAGGATGGCTGCTTTATAGGCTGGCTGCCTCTGTTTCTGCTTACCACACTTTACAGGAGGACGCCTGTCATATAAACATGGTAATATAGAGGCCCCACTCATAAGCACTGGGAAGAAATACTCGGGGCTTTGGTTTAATTTACCCCTGTATTTTATCATGGAAAAGACTGCGGTGATAATCGGAAGTATAAGAGTCTGTGGGGAGGTGTGCATAGTCAAGTAGATGGGGTGATTAATGCAAAATGATCAAGGTGGATATAAACAGCAGAAGGCCAGGAATGATGATTCATGCAACTTGTCAACCTTTTGAAACCTGCAGCTGAGTTTCTGACATGAAAAAGCACAGGAACGCCCCACAAAGTCATGTGATCAAGTTGGGTACATTGAAATTGTAGCAGCAACATGAACTGCCCGAGTTCTGATGCCGCTGACATGTCATTGGTGGAACTCAACAAACAAGAGTTTGTTGTGAATAGTAAGAATTGTGGGATACTTGATTTGGGAAAGGTTAATGAATACAACAAATAACTTGATATTAACTTCTGAATAAAAACGTCAACATCACTGAGGCAGTGGTAACAACAGAAGCCAGATAAGGTTAAGATAGACTTTATTGTCCCTATAGTTAAATTTGTTCTCTGCATGAATAAATGTGCTGAATACTTTGGATCAAAAATACAATACAAAGTACCCATGCAAATATGATACGATACGATATACTTTATTGTCCCCTTGAGGAAATTTGTCTTGAACTCGTGCTGTAGTGCCTTACAATAAAAAAACAGATAAGATACAAAGCAGACACATCACAACTACACACATTCACATAATAAAGGAAACACGAAGAACATTGACCTGTGCACAGTTTTAGGCATCATTATTGAGAAGTCCTATAGGTCATAGATCCAGTGAGGACTGTGGAGCCCTCTGAAAGAAACAATCTAAAGTCTTCTAAAAAAAAGTTTGAACACCCCTGAATTAGTGTGACTGCAGCGACTTGTCAGTAGGACCCAGCAACCCTTCTCAAGATCCTGGTCAGGAGTACCTAGCTGGAGGATTATTAGCCCACTGTTTATGTTTTAGGTTGATGGGGGAAACCAGCGTGCCTGGAGGAAAAACCCATCCAAACAGTCTAGGATTCGAACCCAGGACTGTAAGGCGAGTGTGCTAACAACCACAGAGAGTGCCACTGTGCCACCATAAAAGACAGATAATATGATTGAACTGTATTATCACATTTCCTGGTTTCAACTGTCCGGCCAAAAAAGAGTCAAATGCACATTAGTCATGTTGCCCTGATGTGGGATGGTTTCCTGATACAGGGTACAGCACTCTGACGAAAGTGAACATTGTCACACATGGACTAATGTTTTTGTGGGCAACAAGATGGCCTTCAATCTCATGGTGCCCCATCATTGTATGGACAAGGAGCTTTAAGCTTTCCTTGAAGCTTTCCTCTGGGAACATTGTTGTGCTGTCGTTACAAGTAAAGGTGGGTTATATGGGGTTTTACTTTAGTTATGTACAAGAGAGAGCTGAAGTACTCATAGACTCTTTTAGGTCTATGTCATGTAGACTGTATTTTAAACATAAAAATACAATATGTTAATGATAAGAGCATATATGGCAAAGATGCTAGTTGCATGTTCAACTAGCAATTGCTCAGGGTGTACCCTGCAGGCCTAAGCAGCTAAGATTAATAATTGAATCTAAAGTGACGTGGACCTTATCAATTTGAGAAAGAAAACACAGGTGGTGTGACACAGGAGAACTATAAAACATACTTTAGGTACTTAAGATAGACACTTTATCCTGTGTGAGATTTAGCACTCAATAGAGATCGTCTGACATATCTGGGCAAAATTTAAATTTTTTAAGACAATTTTTGGTAAGGCATATGTCCGGGCAACCATGTGACTGAAGGACCCCAGCTATCCAGCAATTTGGACATCTCACACTGCAGTTTATAAGAATCCTCCAAAATCGCTCTGTCTTGGCATAAAAAGCTCAACAGCATTAAAAAGATTTTGCTTGTTTCTCTGGCACAGACCCTCATAGAACAAACAATCTAAATGCTTGCACTGCAAGTGTGAGATTGCCTTATTGGCTTTCTAAAAAAATAAATAAATAAAAAAAAAAATTTAACTGTTCTAATTGTCCAATTCCAAAACATTTGTTACAGTTTTAATAAGCATTACTAAAACAAATGGCTATATACATTTTTTTTTTCATAAAATTGTTTAACCTGCAGTGCTAGCATCTTACTTACCTATTATAACTAGCGCTGCAGTCATTACATTAGCAATGGTCCCACATTATACTACAAGAAAGATCACCTTTGACATTCTGTTAAACCATGACATCTTATAAGGCAAATAAAAAATACAAGTAAAAAATATTGTAACAGTCCAAGGATAAATTTAGTATTGTGGTACAAGACTGTGAAAACAATAAACTGCAGCAGTACTCCTACTTGATCAGCAGCTGTGACCCACTTCACCTGCTCAGCCATCTTATTTTCCTCTTGTTTTGGAGTGCCTCTAAGTGTCAACATTTGGATAAAATTTTCGAGGTCTCAGAAATAAAACCAGGTCCTGAACTGTCACACACACAATACTGCATAGTACAGTCATTTATTTCTGCAGCCTTTTCCAATATGGGTTCTCATTCATAAATACAGGACTTGCATAATTAAATATTTGATAAGAAGATGGTAAGATACTTTTATACATAAGAAACCATTTAAGTTGTAATTCAGTCACAAGAAGTCACAAGCCAGTGTTCTGTTTGTGCCAGTCCCAAACCTGGATAAATAAAGAGGGTTGCGCCAGAAAGGGCATCTGGTGTAAAACTTATGCTATATTAGGAGGCTGGCTAGGAGGCAGGTGATTTGCGAGCCCAGAAAGGAAAAGTTGAAGGAAAAGATGGGGTATCCCTATTTGGCTGCAACTGGAGGCAGCTACGGTAGCTCTGCAGGGACATTCTGATTTTTGATTTAAATTTAGAGCTTTTTTGAATAAACAGCGTTATTCGGAAGCGATTATTATTTTCTTTAACTTGTGACATTTTATATTTACTGGGACTTCGACTAGTGTGTAGGTACACTGCTCCTCACATGTTCCATTATGTGCCAGCTGCTGCATTCTGATATGGTGTGAGGAATATTTAATGATCCTGCGATGTTTCCTTTTCAATAAAATCGGATGAGCGAGCATCTCATCGCTCCGTGTTAGGATGTGAGCAGACACAACTGTCCAATAAATACGGTCCGAGGGCGTGAATTACATCTGTCCTCATTGTAAGTGTCTCATTAGACCGCGTTCGCCTGATTGAGGGATACATGGCAGCAAATTACAGGGGAGAAGTGTGGGGCGCGGGACAAAAAGACAAATAACACGAGCAAGTTGAAGGTGAACACAATCCATCAGCCCTCAGCGGAAATGAATGCAGGTTTTCATGCAGTACAACAAGGGTGTCCAAACTTTTTTCAAAGAGAAAATGTAAAATGTTTAAAGATCTGCTTGATGTTTTATGACATACTGAACAAATATATACAGTAAATTGCTTTTAGAACTTTGGAAAATTGAAAAATGTGTGTCATACTTTGGATAATGGCAAGATGTCTACTAATAATTCATCAAAAATACAAAACTTCATATGTTCTTATAGGCAAGATTGTTCCTAATGTTAACTACAGGACCAGTGGTGGACAAAGTACTCAAAATCTGTACTCAAGTAAGCGTACTTAACCAAAATTGTACTTGAGTAAAAGTTTAAAAAAAAGTATTGAGTGTAAAATTGACGTAAGTAGAAACAAATTTGAATGTTTCTGCAAAATCTTTTTCTTTACCTCCTTCAACAATTTAAAATTTTACTTGGATAAAAGTAAAAAAAAAAAAAAAAAAAACATCCGAAATGTTCATAAGTAAAAGTATATTCTAAAAAATGTACTCTGAAAGGACTTTATCTTCAAAAAATGTACACAAGTAAATTACTTGAGTAAAGGTATCTAGTTACTTTCCACCACAGTCCGTGTGAATAAATGATTTATTGGCTGCAGTAATGTAGTGAATGTAACAGTCTGTTATGGTAAAGGAGCTGATCCAAAATTCAAATTTCTGAACTCACCGTGAGGGGCTCAGTCTGCTGGGGGGAGCTCAGAGTAGAGTCGCTGCTCCTCCATATCAAGAGTGTGGAGAGTCTATGGACAAGGGATGTTGTCTCGTACGGTCTGTAAAGCTCAAGTGTTGTGATAATAAGCTATACAGAAATCAATGTCTCATGCTGTCTTGTGGAGGCAGTTGAGGGGTCGCCCTAGGACGCCCTAAAGAGACTACTATGGGGGAATACTGTGTTTCCTAGTGTAGCCCGGTCTAAAATATTAATTTCAGACTCTACAGGCTAAATTATAAACACTGTCTTCAAATACATAATTGTGAATATGTTATAAATATGTTAAAAACAAATTAAAATGTTCTATAAATATTGTTAAAATCATAATAAAACTAGTTCAGTGCAAAAGTGTTCTTAAATAGTTAAAAATAGCTATAAGCAAAACAATGTCATTTATTTTAATGCGAAACATTGTTTGTATTTTGTCACAAGTTTGCTTGAGATATCATCTCCAAAGCGTGTTCTTTATACAACTCAACTTGTGGTGTTGTCAATCTTGTATTTCTTTTATTACATTGGTTAATGTAAACCTAATGTCCAATCAAATGTAAGAGGGTGGGAGCTAAGAGAGGCGAGTGTGAAAGACATCTAGGCCTGTGGCACTCGGCTGCTGCTGCTTTATATGAAGGAGGTTGAGAAGCTAAAGGGAGAATGGCCTCGAAATATTTGTGGATGCAGAGTCTACATTTCTGTTTTGGACTGTTTTATCCTGTGATGAGTCAGTACTCGTTTTATATTGTTTTTGTGCTTAGACGAAATGTTAAAGTGAAAGTGTATAATGCTAATCATGAGTTAGCATGTTAGCATTTTAGTGCGAGCTAATATAGCAGCTTTATATGTAAAGTATAGGAGCTTTAGATAAATGTACAAAATTAAATGGAGACTTTTAATGCACAGTGGACTGAGAGGAATTCTCTGGACTTCCCTGCTGTGAGTAGACCAATTGCAGGTTTTCCCAAGTGTACTCCACAAACAGCCGTGTGGTGAAGCTAACTCCAACTACGTTGCCGAGCAGGACCACATATTCACAGACAAGGTCTCAACTAGCCCTCGCACGTAGCCAGAAGGATTCGTGAGTAAATAAAGCACGTGCATTTTATTTTCAGCTTGTGTAACAAGTGAAACGGCCATTTTGTGTTTTTTCTGGTCACTATGAACTCAAGCAAGGTATCAGGCCTGCAACGGTTTATTTATGAGCTCAAAAGAATGGGTTGTTAATACATAGGTCAAGATCGGAACTGAACTTAAAGGGGAAGTTTGTTTGAATATAATGTTCTGAAATACTGTTTTTTAATTTTATGAAATTGCCAATCATTTTCAGATTGTATTGTTATACAGAGAAACTTTACATTTATTTATTTATTTTTTTATATTTTTGTTTACTAAATTCTTCCTTGGATTTTAATTTTTCCAGTGTTGTGTCATATATTATATTTTACAGATTTAGATTTCATTCTAAAGGTTGCATAGATTTAAATAAAGTTTAAAAAACTGCATTTCATCATCCTTAGTGGGTTTAAAAGACAAACTAATTCATATTTTGCCTGCTAAGTGGAGGCACCTTCAGAATTAAAATTCATTGATAAGTGTATAAGGTTAAAAACTGATAATTATTGTTTCTCCTGTACCAATATTAGTTCATTAGTTATACTTAATGTACCCAGGGCCCCGCCCATAGTACTACCATCACATTAATAAAGGATTAATAGATATCTACTTGGGTTGGGTGCTACACTAGGATATCTGGAATAAGTGTTTATGGAGAGAGAGGTTTTGCTCTCTCTGCTCTGACTGCTGCCCATGCAACCCAGCCCAGATGGATAATCTAGTCTTTTGGTTATAAATTCAGACTGAATTTTATTTCCAACTAATAAAAATCCCAGATACGGCTTTATAGCAGAAGAGGAGATGCACACACATACAAACAAAGATACTCAAATCCTGTTTAATAGAATTGGTGAGCCATAAACAATACAATTTACAATGGAAGGTTGAAGGTCAAATGAACTCACACCCCATGCCATGATGGGCACTTTGGATACACAAGAAAACCACAAACAACCACAGACCATTCCCACACTCTCCCCTGTGACACAAGGAATAACTCGAGTCTTCAGTCTCTGCAAAGTGACATATAGCCCTTAAGTGAGCGCTTCTAACCCCTGTGTAATGATAAGTCATTTAGTATACTACAGTTGACAGCAAAGAATATCTGAGTGTGGTTTGTGCTTAAAATGTCAACGCGAGTCATTTTTAAATAATCTTCTTTCAAAGCGAGAGTGAAAGTTGAAAGATGCTCCTTTTTCTGTAAAGTCGGCGATAACTGGCGTCTGGTGTCAAAAGTAATTATCGAGCTATTCAGCGCCTGACCTCTTTGATTTAAATTTAGTGCTTTTCAGAATACAGACAGATCTAATTGAAGCACGCACAAGAGCTTAGACATGAGTTGATGTTTTTAAATAATATCCCAGCCGTCCCCGGAGTTCATAAGTGCAGGCATTTTAGGAGAAAACAAACAGCTCACACAGTACAAAGGCATGGCTGCTCAAAGACAACACTTAGGCTTGTTGTGTTTGTCAGCGGGGGGGCGGCACTCTGCACGGTCAACCAACGACGCCATTGATAAAAGCCCGTTTATCGACTAACGTTTCCTTTTTCTTGACACTATCTCTTCTCGCTGCACATTTGTTACAGTGTCACCAAGGTTCCATCAAAAAGTGATTATTCCGAGATATTATCTGACCCCAAAAACGCACCAAACCAAATTATGTTTGTGTGTGGAATCATTTTGAGAGCCCTTTTTAAATTCTGGCTAAATAGGAATGTTAGGGACTATGCAGTGAAACTCCATTGGCTCTTTGGTTGGGAATGTGAGATAGTGATTGTTTGAGCCTTTGTGCTTATCATTGGCATTATGTTAATTTGAAGTGAGGAGAAAAGCATTCTATGGATGGCCAAAGGTGTCACTAAACTGACTGCTATTGAGATACTAAACCCACGCTGACTTAGGTGACTTTTGATCAATCATAATGCAAACCCAGGCATTGTCTAAATCAGTGGTTCTCAACTGGTCTGGCTTCAAGACCCACCACCACCCCATACTGACAAGCTGTGACCCAAATGAAAAAGATATTGTAACTTATCCCATTTACAAACACACTGTGGAGTTTGAATAGGATTAATATTAGAATATCACAGTTTTCAACAGACACAAAAACTAAAAAAAAAAAAAAAAAAGCAAGTGGCGATACAGAGGAAACTATTCCCCACTACATTTAATTAGTAGCATTTTTTAACAGACTCAATTGCGCTTTCATGCACAAGCAAAATAAAAAGATTTTAACTTAAGTCTCTGGCAAAGGCCTGCATCACACTTTTGGGTCTCAACCGACAAAAATCACTGGTCTAAATACCAAAATCTCCATTGTAAAGTAGATTAGATACTTAATTGATCCCAAGAGAATTTTTCTAGTGCTTGTGAGCACAAAAAGATGTCTGGCTCATTTGCAGAGGTGGAAAAATCTGTGCTCAACTAAAAATGGTGTTACTTTAAGTCAATATTGTTGGAGTAGAAGTAAAAATGCTTCAAGTTATTATTGAATGTATATGTTTATGTAGGTACAAATTACTACAACTACTACTGCTTCTACTGCCACAGCTACTACTACTCTTTACACAGACCTTGAGTCAACCTTTTGGTTGGGAGGTCAGTGTTCTACCACCTTTATGAACAAGGTAAAAATAAAAGAAATACTTTAACTCATTTACAAGATTGTTCATATTTTTTTATTTGTAGATACCACCAAAGTTGGATATACTGTACTGTTTTACCTTTTTCAATAGTGACAATACATATGTAGTTCATAAAGAGACAGCGCTGTACTATATTAGACTTCATTTAACCCTGCTTGAGCTAAGATTTGTTCCTTCAAAATTTACCCAAGTAAAAATAGGTTTCACAAAATGTACTCAGAAACTTCAATTTCTTCAAATAATTTAAGCTTTTGGTTACTTTCTACCTGCTCATTTGTAGGCTCTTATGCTCACTAACCTGCAGCACTAGCCTAAGATGTTAAAAAGCCAAATACACATGGACAGTTTCTTCAAGTATATTCTTAAGACTTAATGACCACTGTGTGGAGCTCTTTTGTGATCATCAATTGCATTGTGTTCATTTGAAGTGAGAAAAAAAGCACACTAGCTTCATGGTGACCGGTGAGAGAGCCCCGTGCATGAGATGGACATGAGGAGCCGTGTGAAAATGACAGTACTGAGACGAATGATGTGAATGTTAATCCCGCTCCAGCTGGTGAACCACTCACCTGACAGCTCCGTCTGGACTTTCATTAGCAGCCTTCCATGTTTACACACTGTATTTTTAGCACATACCCGACATGCACCTGATTTAAAGGATGGTTTTATTATTAGTATTTACCCACACAGCATAGAAAATGAGTCTGTCCTCTTCCCAGTGGGCAGTGTGTCCTATATTGCCCCTTATGGTTTAATGGTCTAGATATTCAGTACTGACGTAAACAAAGGGCTTCATTCTCTCAGAGTGGTTTACCCATTAGTTTCAATCTGTATTCATGCACCCCACTGTTGCTGAAACAATCTGTCTTTTTTATTGCACAGGTGGGTGTTGAAATGGACAATAGACTCATTTAGGCTCTCATATATTTATCAAGATGCTGTGGATTGGCATGTATGGCCAATTACTGTTAGAATTCAGAGAGGGCGAGACTCCCCACCCACTTTATATTCCACAAAACTGGTTTGACTAAGAAGTGAAGCAAGTTATATATCATATTGATCCATTTTGGTGAAGAACAAACTGAGGACACTGTATAAAGTGTCAATAAAATGACACTATACTTCCAAAAGTATTCACTCATCCACCAAATAACTGAATTTGGATTATGGTGTGGGGTTGTTTTTCAGGAGCTGGGCTTGGCTTCTTAGTTCCAGTGAAAGTAACTCTGAATGTCTCAGCATACCTAGAGATTCTTTATTCTCTGACCCAGCATTTCTGAGGTCTCAAAATGCTTGGTAGCACACACCTCCCTCTCTCTGTTGAGAATAAAACAGTTAGCCATTGCATGCTTCAATTTAGTCCAGAATGCAGCTGCACGTGGTGCACACATCGTGGTGAACACCTATTTTTTAATGAAAACTTGATTGGCTCATTTTTAGAGTTTGTTTTAATATTTTATTGTTTGTTTTTAAGCTTTTCATGGTCTGGCACCTGCGTACAGACCTCATTTACACTTCTTCATGCACGCTGAGGTCTGAAGGCCTAGGTCCAGCTTGTCGTAAGGCAAGGCTTAAAAGCAGGCGGGACAAGAGGATATGATCTTGGATGCAGGCAGCCAAAGTTGGCTTTCTCCACAGTCATGCTTGCATAGCGATAGGGGTGAAGACCTCAGTCACTTGGTTCTTGGAATTGTGCCACTGTCCTCCACATTTGTAAGGGAGCAGCTGAGGCTCGGGTATCTGTCATAAAATGCCCCTAGATCTTTCCTTTGGGAGGTCTTGTGGGCATGTCTCATCAGTAGGAGGCCCCGGAGCCAACCCAGGACACGCTGGAGGCAGTATTTCCTTGTATAGGAAGAAATTTAAGAAGAAGGATATCTACAGTACAGGCATGTCTGCTGAGATTGTTGTCCCTGCATCCCAGCCTAGTTACAGACAATAAAATGGATGAACACTGAATGTTACCCTGTGTTACATTGTTTGCTTGGTTTCGTTTCAGCTTTTCCCTGCTTAGGTCGCCACAGCAAATAATCTGCCTCTTTGTTTTGCTTAATTGTTTAGTATAGGTTTTATGCTGGATGCTTTTCCTAGGGTCAGCCTTATGTTTAAAAAAAAGGCCCTATGTTCCTACACCTCTATTTTCCCACCTTTCTAAGACTTAGGTGTTAGGGTAGGGGTGTTGGGTTATAAGCCACATGGTAACCATCAGCTGATAGCTGAACATGTTAGGGTTAACAGGACATAATCTTAGAAATATGGAAACATAGGGCCTAATTTTGAAAAATGTGAAAAGTGATTTAAGGTGCTCGTCCTTCCAAGGTGCAAAAATAGTGCTCAGGAACAAAAATGGTGCAAAAATGCATTTACAGTATTTATAACAATGACCAAGAAACAGTCCATACTATACAAAAAAAAAAAAAGAAAAAAAAAGAAAAAAAAAAAACTCTCTAAGGTTACCTTCACTGTAACAAGCTCTGGCCCACACTGCCTTAGTGGTGGAGAAAGGCCCCTCTTTTAACCACTGAGGCCTCCTCCCAGCTAATTAATACAAAAATTGGGAATTGCCATAAATTCCCTAAAAATACAATGGACAAACAACATGGATCAATGTGCCTTTTAAAACACTTAAGGAAAAAAAAATATTCTTGCAAAAACCGGTGTTCCGGGAAATTTGGTTCCCCCATGTTTCCCCTTTAATGCACATGCTCCAGCACTCATGGCATCACCGCAAGGCGATGCTTTTAAATGCCTTTTCTACAAACTTCATGAATTAAACAAGTAACCTTTTTTGATACTTGTGTATTGTGAAGATAATTGAGATGTTTCCATTCAATTTTTACACAATAACACACCTTAGCTGTATGTAGTTGTGAGATAGCCTTGGCCATATGTAGCCTATTGGTGAATGGAAACATCTCAGTTATCTTTACAATGCATGAGTATCAAAAAAGGTTACTTGTTTAATTTATTAAGTTAGTAGAAAAGGGATTTAAAGGCAGAAAAGGGCCTAAATTTGTTCTTGTTTTTGAGCGTCGCATAGCGGTGATGCCATGAGTGCTGGAGCATGCGCATTAAAGGGGAAACATGGGGGAACCAAATTTCCTAGAACACCACCACTTTGCAGTGACGTCACCATGACGTCAGAAGCAAGGTCCCGTGCATGACGCAATATATATAATCAAGAAGTGAGAGTGGCGCTCTATTTCACAGTGGAGACTCCTGAATGTGGAGTGCAAGGAGTGCAGTCAGACAGCCAAGACTTCCTGGTCAGGGCGTCATAGAAACCACAAACAAACGTATGAAAAAAAAAAACAGCATAAAATGTGAGCAACCAAACATGAATCATTCATTTAAAAAAACAAATGAACTGATATATGAGTGGGAGGACACAGCAGATTAGAGAAATGTGTTTTTCTACTTTTTTTTGCCATAAAATGACAACTGGTTGGTTGGTATTTTCTCCAGAATACTGTATTTTCTAAAAACCTGCCAAATGTTGTGAAAAGCAGCCAAAATTTTATAAACCAGCCCAATGCTATTTTTTCCAGCTCAAGGTGTTCAAAAGGAGCCCAACTGGGTGGAAACCAGCCCAATCTGGCAACAGTGTGTAGGTCAGTGTAAACACAACAACTGCACTCTGGTGCGCACTAAACAGGCAGATCACTCTAAACAGGTGGTCTCAGAGCAGCACACCAGAGGCTCTCTCCGCACCCTGAAGTGGACTGTCTGTGGTGTAAAAGCTGCCGACTCTAAAAATGAAACAATAGTTCTAACATATTATTTAACACATTATTTGTAATTACTTTAGCAGTATTCAATAGGTGCTGCATACCTGGCTGTTTGGAATCTTTTTCTGACATGGGCAAACAGGATTAGCCTTAGAGCAGTATGTCTCCTTCAGTGCTGTAAAGTTTTTTGTCTCCAGTGCATGAGTAATTCTCTTGAATTCCAGATGTGCATCGCTCTCAAACTGTACATAAGCAAAATAAACTATGTAAAAATAAATGACTTGTGCCAGGGTCAGCATGTGTATTTGGTGTGTCTCCATTTTGGTAGCTCTTTGTTTTTCATGAGGCTCAAAGCCATGGAAACATGTTTGTAAATACATCTGCATCTAGTGCACACCATGGCTGCATCATGGAGCATACCAACATGTGTGAAAACAAGCTTAGATATGTTAGAACATAAAGCTAAAGTTTATTGTTGCCTAATAAATTTTAACTGACTTTTTTTGCATGGACATATGTCAAGGTAGCTATATTTTGCACATTTTGGACATATAAATCCTAAACTGTGGTCTCACTCTACGCAGAGGTATAAGACGTCACCATTAGTGAATTTAGTCCACACATGCTCATTTTATCATCATCAATGAATAAGAAAATAATAATGTCCCACCAATAGAATACAGTTTATCTTGACTAAAATTATCTTGTATCACTCATTACAGTGTTTATTTTCTGAATAAACTGACTAGCTTCTTAAAATTATGTTTATACAAAAAAACGAGCCAGTCTTTTGAACGGCTCTTAGAAATGAAAAGATCCCAAAGATTCGGCTCCCGTTAAAGAGCCATAAATCCCATCTCTAGGCTTGGAAACAACACAGAGTACACTGACTTGTAACCTCCTGTGGCTGGAATTCTTTGCAATCATTAAAAATACATCATAAAGTGCTGTGTTATACAAACTTTAACACTGGCAAACTCACATAACTGACTCAAAACTCTTCAGGGCTCCATCTTTGTCAAGACAAGAGACACTTTTTAAGTCACAAAATATGACAAAATATCACTCCACAATTAAAGTCACTTCAGAGTGTTGCGCCATGCTAAGTAAACACAAGACTTTCCTCAGCTTTCAGAGCGAGCAGAAGCCAAACACACTCAACTCATTTTATGCTTGATTGCCAGCCTCAGCATTCCCTTTCACACTAAATGAGAAAAATACATATTTGAAAAAACATGACGTCGGGCTTTGGAGATCTGTCAGGCGCTACTGTAAATTCATTAGACCAACGCGTGAACGAGGGGAGTCAGGAGCAGACAGCACCCTCCTCTTCCTCACGCTGATAAATGCCATGATTATGCATTTTAGTGCAAATCAAGATTACACAATACTAGTAAACACAACATCACATACAATCCTTCCTAATTCTTTCTACTTTGGCTGACATAAAGAACCGTTTTGCTTTCCACAACACACAAGACAGAGCAAATGTCAACTTTGCAAGCACTAATCACATTCCCTTCATAAATCAATACAGCACATTAAGAGCAGTTCCCCGATTCCAATAAAGTATTTCTGACCTCGGTGACCCTCTCCACAAACACCATTTAGAAAAGTGCACCATCACTGCTCTCCCTCTGTCTCTACGCAGCTCAGCAGTTTGACCCATCCAGCAGGGGTCACTGTGGTCTTTACAGATGTCCTGTGAAATATATTGTCCAAGCTGAGGTTTCTATAGTGAGGGGAGACACAGTAAAAAGGGCTGATATGTGATAATAAGGCTCTTAGGTAGAATGGATTACTGTATCGGTACAATGGAATTTATTATGATGAAAGCACTGAAGAGAGTATTCTTTCACAAATGTATGTCCTAAAAATGCCCACTTGTTATTTTTTGTGTACATTTTGTGGACTATTTAGGTGATTGTAGATGTTGCCTGTAAAAAAAATAAAAAAATAAAACATAGTCTGTGGTTGTGCTTTGAAAAAAAAAAAAAAAACTAAGATAACTAAGAACACTAGATGTACTGTAGCTCTTGGTATTTTTGAAAATGTCTGTCTCTTTATCTAGCCATCATTCGTCTTGGATTGACATATTTGGAACAGGGACCTTGGTCTATGCAAGAAAACACAGACGTCCCTCTCCCTGGACACTTCCTCCTCCTCCTCCTCCTCCTCCTCCTCCTCCTCCTCCTCCAGTGCCTCAAGTGAAATATCAAGATATTTTAGGCATTTAATAGTTACAGTAAAATTTATCAAGTAAACAGCATAATCTGTGGTGCTTTATTATGATAAATGGGAGATCTCTGTGCATGTATGCCCGTTAGTCTGATTAAATTCAATCTATTATGTCTGAGCGTGTATCATAAAATTGAAGAAAACATAAGTGACGGAAGAAAAATAGTAAACAAACATATACACAACAACAAGATATTCATTAATTTTCTTTGTCCAGAAAGCAACAGATGAAAAAACTTGAAGACTATCACAAAAAAATAACAACAGCCATTACACTGAAAGATACACTGAAACATAATCACACACTTTAAGCACCAAAAATAAAAATAAAAATTGCTGTCTCTATGAAGCAGTCAGCTCATTTATCTATCAGTTAGCATCATGTTGCTAAGGGCCATGCTAATTAGCTGTTTTATGCTCTGTCCATTCACCACCATTGCCAGCAGGGGGCTACAGAGACCTAATCTCTACAAACTCAAAGTAACAACCCCCCAAAAGAGGACATTTTTGATACAAACTCCCATAGCTGTTCATATATAAATTGAATGTGAGGTGTAGAAATGGAATATGCATGTTCGCCAAAAGTTGTCACATAAATGTGTGGTTTGTTGGACAAGCAGACAAAATTTGCATAATTTTTGTGCCAGTCCCAAGCCCAGATAAATGGAGAGGCTGGCATCAGGAAGGGCATTTAGTGTAAAACCTATGCCAAAAAAAGCTTATTAGTTGCTGTGGTGACCCCAAGTCGAAAGAGGTGAAGATGAGTTAAGAGACAAAACAGTGTGGGGTAAGTTCGATTACTGTCGGGCCAAATACATTTTGAACCACCAGGTGGCGGGCCATATGAATGGACATACAGTTTATGGTTCCTTGGCAGCTTTAGTTATCCAATGTGAAGCAAGTATAGATGTCATCATTATGACTGACATGAAAGAGTTAATTTCACCAATATATTTATTATGAATATAAAATAATTACTCTGTCATTCTGAAAAATACAGTACCTATTTGGCAGGGAATTAAGAAATACAAATAGTGCTACACATTCATTAATGCATATACAGTTTAGCCCAGGGTTAGGTCACATGATAAAATGCACGATACTTATTGGATAGAGGCAAAGGTAACCATGATAGAATCCTTGCTATTTATTGATTGGACGCATCTAAAACCATAAAACCATGACAGAGCGCTGTCTGCTTGCAAATAGGGTCTTACAGCAGCCTCATTCACTGACAGTTCCTTGGGATTAAATGCTATCAAGTAATAACAATTATTAAAAGTGGATAACAGCTAAAAAGTTGACACGGGCCAATGTTATCTGGGGGAGGGCAAAGGGTTGCCGACCCCTGATATAGAGGTTCTCACCCACTAAGTCAATGGATAAAATGGCATTTGGTAATAGGTGATAAAAATGCTACAATGGTTTCCTATGATTCCGTTATTTTAGCCTTTGTGACATTTGGACAAGTTTGTATCACATTAAATTGCTCAGTGGAAAAAGCAGCCATTGGATGCCCTGTCCTCATCGTTCTGACTAGCCCAGAGCGCTAATCTAATGAGCACTTTGGTATGTTTCTGAGCATGTGTCTGAGAGCTTCGGTTTTTACGGCCAATCTGCTGTTGTGAGTGTGTCCTGCAGTACAGAAGGCCGAGGCCTACTCAAGTATTTTGTGTGTCCTCTGACAGCTGTATTCTTCACTGATAGCTCTTCTACAGTGGTACAAGGACAGAAGCCTGGCAGGGCCCAAGCAGCATCGTGCCTGTGGCTGTTTTGATCATGTGTTTTGCTGCAAACGCTCACGCACAAGACAAATCACTGACATCAGCAGCTAATACCCGCTAATTTATCTCTCAAGCTCAACCTGTACACGGTATACAGAGGTAAACACTTGCAGGGTACAGCAGGGATCAGGCCAGCCTGCCCTGTCCTACAATACTGAAAATAAAACAAGGCTTTCTGAGTACAATTAACGCAAGGGACATTTTCAGGGAAATGCACTACGGCTATGTGTTGTGCTTCAGTGCTGTTACAAACAAGCAAAGAAATTGTTGCCTTAGTGTGGTTATAACAGAAGTGTTGACTGCATTTGAATGTGCTAGTCCAGATTAGGGGCAGGAATTTAAACTTGAAATAAAAGCAGCACCACCTGATTTTACTAAACCTGTAGTGTTTCTAACCCCACCACTCACCAACAACAACAGTATACAGTAGCTACTTTTCTGCTTTTATTTTATTAAAAAAATTAACATTTTACACCTCAAAATATGATACTGCATGAAATTTGGCGTGTACCTTAATCATCTAATGCTGAGTTTAGCAAAAGCTCAATGCAAACAAGCATCCCACCTCATTAAACAATGTCTTGCATTATAATTTTTTATCAGTGTTGTACTCCTTTTTTCTGCTTTTTTTCTTTTTCTTTTTAGCTCTGTTTATTTGTGCAAAAAGACATCTAGCGCTTAAATAGAGCCATTATTTAACAACCAATCTGAGCTTTTATTATTGGAATGTGCCAGCAGATTAAAATCCTTAATATAGCATAGATGACTCATTTTTTTTCAGATTTTCTCCAAACAAACAAAGAAAACTCAGGAATAACACTTTACCAATTATTGCAGTATAGACAGTATAGCTTACTTTGAAGAGCTAAGCTTTTGCTAGACCAGTGGTTCCCATACAACAGGTCGGGTCCCAAAAGTGGGTCACCAAAGATTTATTATCGGTTAAAAAATAAAGAAAGAAATGTATTTGTGATCAGTAGACTTCTTTAAAGGTTCTATGCTATGCAGAATTGACTTTTCTGAGCTTTCTACCATGCTCTAATTGTGTTCCCTTATCAAAAAATTTAGCTGCGTTTGCTTCATTCACACCTGATTGAGTAATCCTGTATTCTTTAACACGGTCATTCTGAGGTCTCAAAACACTCAGTTCCACAAGCCCATGCCTCTCCCAAAAACCTCCACCCTTTCAATGAAGCACCAACCAATCAACAAGCCCTTTACTTCCAGTCTGCTCTCATTCATTTATCAAAAAACATGGTTTACAGCTATTTTTTATTTTGTTGTAAAATAGCATCATACAGAAAGTTTAAGGATGTGAAGTCTGCTTTTTATTTGATTGTGTTCCAAAGACTAGCTATTCAGTTATGCACTCTGCTGCCCTCTGCTGGTCTCTTCACCAGTTTTTATGGCATCAGTAAAGTACTTATTTAAAATGTTCTTTTAGCCAGATAATGTGTTTAAAGGTTGTAAAATGTGCAATAATGTTAAAAGGGGGCAAGATTGGTTTAAAATATGAATGAAAAGACCATAAAGGGAACTCAAATAATAAGTCTAACAAATTATATAATGACAATATAATAAATAATCTCCTGACTAAATAAAGAACAAACTTATGATAAAAATGGCCAAGCTGTGCCAGAGAGTGGCACAAGTATCATTTAAACTCATGAGAAAAAACACTCTGCCACTGACTAACTGCCACTGTTTGTTGTTTTTTGTTGTTTTCGTCTGTCACAGGGTTCTAGAAACCTTATCTCATGATGCATTTACACCGACCCAACATTATGACCACTAAAGTGAAGGTGAAGTGAATAACACTCTCCTCTCTTCATATATTAGGCAGCAAGTGAATATTTTAGCCTCAAAGTTGATCTGGCACAAGGAGGAAAAATGGATTTGAGTAACTTTGATGAGAGACAAACTGTGATGTCTAGACAACTGGGTTAGAGCATCTCCAAAACTGCAGCTCTTGTGGGGTGTTCCCAGTCTACAGTGGTCAAATCTATCAGTAGTGGTCCATGAAAGGAACAGTAGTGAACTAGCAACAGGAGCAAAGGCTGGCCCGTGTGTGACCATCCATCAAACGAACTACTGCAGCTTAAATTGCTGATGAAGTTAATGTTGGCTCTGATAGAAAGCTGTCAGAATACACAGTGCATTGTAGTTTGTTGCGTATGGGGCTGTATATTAGGCAGGTGGTCATAACACATTTAACATTATGTTGCTTGAGTAATTAAAAAAAAAAACTCTTATCAATAGTGACCTGCTGCTAAAGGCAATGTTGCAGAAGCCCTTTATAGCACTGTTGGGTTGTACGATCACCGGGAGCTGTCAATGAGAATGCGTACAGGACACACAGGTAGATGGACAGGAAGAGATAAAGAGCATCAAACTAAAGAAAATCCATGCGGCCTGCTGGTGCGGTGCATTCAAAGCATCAGATGATTAACTTAATTGGCTAACGATCCCGAAATCCAAGATTGTGCTTAATCCCTTGCTGCATCTCAGACACAAGCAGCTAACAGTGTTTTTTTAGGGGATTTTGTTGAGATTTTTTACTGCAATGAAGCAAAGTAACAACAATTATACATAGCATCTTATAGCAGCTCATTTGGAAATTGCAAGCCGTTTCTGCCAAGAATTATTTATGAATCAATAAATGAATAAAATTGCTAGAATACACTATTGAATAATTGAGTAAAGATCTAGTCAAAGAAGTAGTTCATATTGTCACTGGTTACTTGGAGTGTTGTACTGTGAGTGAACGCACCACAGCCCCAGCTCTGAACAAACCTAGTCTTCCTCAATATTTGGGCCCAATTTCTTTAAACTAAGAAAAGAAGGTGAATTAAATGCAGTGAAGATCATAAATCTGTGTATAAACTAATCATGTGCTTATATTCTCTTTCTTTATAGCACACGGTTAATGAGAAAAGCTATAAATGGTTCACAATGGAAGACGTGACTATGTTCCATGGACATTGGTTATTTAGATGTTAAATCACATACAGGAATCCTAAATGGGTGCTTTTTTGGAGGCTGTAGGTCATTCTGTGTCTCAGTGCCTGTTTTAGATGTATGGAATGTGTAATGTTGTTTTTTTTATTGTTTTTTGTTTTGGACTGCTGTAATCCCTTCTGCAAACAAATTTACTCTTGAGTACTAATAAAATTGCCTGGAACCTTGAACTCTGTAGTGCATTGCTGTGTGAAGAAAATTTTCAACAGCGATTGGTTACAGCCAGTGATGCTTTCTACAAGTTGATCATCTGCAAGACATTTTATTTTTGTTTAACCTTTATTGCGAACCATTTATTATGTAATCTGCTTTTTTTTTTTTTGACTCAAATTTAAGAAAAAACAAAAACAAAAAAAACAATCTGCTTGGCTTAAAAAAACAAAACAAACAAAATAAACTTTACCAAATAGTTTAGGTCAGAGATCTTGCAAAATAAAACCAAATAATATTCATAAACTCATAATAAAATTACTACAAAGGAAAAATAAAATAATAAACAAGATATGTAACAAAATAATTGAACCTTTTCTTCAACAGTTTTTTGAGCTTGCTTGTATTTCAAAAGTGTATTTTATTATCTTATTATGAATTAATATTTCAATATGAAAAGAAAGCTAATAATGTCACCTTAGAAATAAATGATGAAATATTTCCAAGTACTCCCTACAAAGTGCTTGTGTATCCATAAGGGTCGATATTTTTCAGTAACATGGAAAATTAACCTTGCTGTAGATTTCAGCTCATTGTATTGTTTTTTTCCTAAAATTATCATTGGAGAATGTTTTAGTGGAGCACGTTTAATACGAGACAAGTAATGAAACCAAGTAAACATTTGGTAAAAAGCAAAAAAAAGTACAATGGTTGGAGTTGATATAAAATGCAGTATTTGGAAACACATCTATGCATTAGTTTTTCACACCTGATAGATGAAAGACGAGGATGTAAGTGGTTTTCAAACTTACTACTATTAAAACCAATCTCAAAGTTGTAGAACTATAGCCACTCAGGCACTCTTTAAATGGAAATTGACATTTTAATGTATATTATGTCGCATGCAATGGCTGCCTTGACATGCCATTACATTTGTCACAGTATATGTCACCTCTCAAAACCAATCAAATATTTATGTTGCCTTCATGCTAAGGTCAAAGCACTTGTCGTGTGTAATAATTAATTAGGACTGAATACTTCAAAACACGTTGTTGCTTTACTGCATTAAGTGATTCATGCCATGTAACAGTGAGACTATACTACTGGTCTCTACTATGTGACATATACAGTAACCAGAAGTAGAAGTACTCCAAACCTGTCATGTTACTGTTACTCAAGTAGAAGTAAAGGTAGTCAAAATCATTACACTACACAAATATTTTGGGAAGCTGTTTTAGTGATTGCACAAGATTTTCTACCACTTTACTTTTTACTTACTGCTACCGCTACTATTTCTACAACAACTACTACCTTGCTGCTTCTACAAAACTGCTACTCCTGCTTCTACAACTGTTACTACTACTACTACTACTACTACTACTACTGCTATTACACATGTACTGCATGAACCCAAGACATATCCTCCTTGCCAACAAGATTTAAAAGTACTTCTAACTCAATTATTATACTTCAGTAAACATGATATTTCTTTCAAAACAATACTCAAAACTATGCCTTAGAAGTACTCAGAGCATTTTCTCCCTTCCTAGTATTATATAGTAGTAGTAGTAGTAGTAGTAGTATATAAGTATTTTGGTGAATCATATAAGTAAATATATGTATGATCCTGCATTATCATATCTTACCAACTTTAAAAAAAAACTCTTTAAATGTGCTGGAAACAAGCAATAGAAAAAAAAAATTGAATACAGCAACAAATGAATTGGTAGATAACATAATATGAATGAATAAATAACAGCAAATTAAAAACACAGAGGCACTAAAACATAAATGAAAGCAACAGTGAGAAAAGATGCATTTTGACAAGTGTTATAAAAACAGGCAGATGTAGAGGTGGATCAGGTCAGACAGATAGGAAGGGGCAAGACCATTTAAACATAAATAAAACAATCTTAAAATCAAATCTAAAATGCACTGGCAGCCAGTGGAGTTAAGCTAAAACTGGTGAGATGTGTTTGTGGTTGCAGAATCCTGCAAAGTTGAGTGGCAGCATTCTGAATAATCTGAAGTTGAGAAAGTGCAATACGGCTTGTACATTTAGGCTGCCGGTCTGTTAGCTTTATGTTGCTAATAGCCATGCAAATTTGCATTATTTCCTTGGCACTTTCTGTCACCCACTGCTCAGTACAAGCACTCAGGGATTCTCCTCTCTGAACTCAAATCCTCCCAGTTTTATTCATGTGTGAACTAAAGGTGTCTGTAGAGGGTTTTAGTCAGAGGAAGGCTTTCACTGCAGCAGCTCTGCTATAGACTATGAGGTTTGCAATAGAGTGGGCACTGACGAACTGAAGTGGGCGGGGGCAATGGGGGCTTAATGCTACAGGCACCTGAGCTTTTTTTGCAAATTAAAACAGTTAACCAAAAGAAAATGAAGTATCGTGTCATAATTTGTGAAATACTCGTGCAAAGGTGTCAAGATTTATTTTAAAAAGCTTAAACAAGCCTAATAATTATGGTCCCTTTAAAATAAGGGTCCAGGTTTCGTAACAACAGAAACCCCAGCAGTGGGGGAATGTAATAAAGTAAAATACTTAGTTACTTTGCTCAAGGACAATTTTCATGCATTTGTACTTGAGTAAATTTTACAAGGGGTAGTTTTACTTTTACTATACTACATTTTAGAGCTCTTCAGAAAAACCTCACCAACAGATTGAGTCTCTTTTATTGCACCAATTTAGTTTTTGGCACAGTTTTTCAGACTTTTCAAAATCCATCACATTTAACAGATTCATTAGTTCTTGTGTCTGTGTGAAATACTTTTACTTTTTTACATTTGCAAGCAAGTAATTTTATACTTCTACTTTTCCTTGAGTAAAATTTGCTCCTTTATCTGTACTTTTACTTGTACGTAAAAAAAAATAATAAATAAAAATAGTACCCCAGGACCGCAGGAGGGGTATCAAGCGAACCACTTGGTCCAAAAGTCATTCCCTCATTAATCAAACATAATAAAACTATATACAGTATAACATTGCACTATGACTTTGGAGTTTAGAAACCACTGCAAACTAAAGAAGTAACATGGCCTTGGCTGACCTGAAAGAAGAAATGAGCACTTGAACATTTGTAATCCAGATAATCCCCATCATCAGAACATGCCATTTCCATTTGTCTGAGGACAATCGGAGTGCTGCCTGTTGACACGTTCAGTAAGCCCTGGGATAGGACCCGATTGTATTGAAGAGGTTGCAGCAAAATACGGGACTGCACCATGCAGCTCCCAACCCGAGTGATACTGTTGGTTCCGGACTCCAGTTTACTATGGGATTTCAGCCATCGTGCCGTGCAGTCCTTAAGGAAACGTTCCCCTCGTTCACATTAAATCAGAAGGCTGTGTAGATTTCATGGGGCCGGGTATCAGGAGAGGCAGCGTAAGGAAGTGAGGGAGGAAAAGAAGGAATAAACAGAACTGGTGCTCGCAGCTGCTGCCTTTATGCAACTAAAGCCTACGTTTGTGAAAAGATGGGAAAGAGGTCAGGATATAAGGCGGTGAGAGGTGGGAGAGGCTTTGCTATAGATACATGTTTGACTTTGTGTGAGTTATGAAACTGGCCTCTGCAGCCCACTGCACTTTCCAAAAAACATTCCAACCATTTCAAACCTCTGTAATTATAGTTTTCGTCTATATTTAAGTATATATACAGGTGATCTTCAAGCATTTTCAAGAGAGACCGTACCATTTTATCATTTGCCTAAACCCAAAAAACTTTACCCAAAAGACTTTACCAAAGTAGTAATTCCAGTGATGCCTGATCAGGTAGTCAATTTCTTTTACTACTCTACTACATTACTACTATTCTGTAGTCTGTTTGTCTCTGTAGATTTGAGTTATATTTCCAAGAGTGATAAGTGTGGGGAAAAAAAAAAACTCCCTCTGAACATAAATGGACAGACTTACAGTCAATAGGATAAAGACAGTACCTAAAAAACAAACAAAAAACAAACACACACTTCTACATTTTTTGCATAACAGTTTTGCACAACCTTGAAAAGCTTGTGCATGGCTTAAAACTTTGTTACAGAAATACTATATGCTGCCTCTAAAGAGCATAATTAACTGGCAAAACAATTTAAATATACAATGCAGATGATTAGCTGTGGTGACCCTTGAGGGAATAAAGGGAAAAGGGACTTTATTTTACTGGGCCAGGATAACTTAGTACAGGGCTGGGTAATAAATTAGTTACATTAATATGTGTTTTTAATTTTGGTTGATGTTCAAAGTAGCCAAACTGTAAAAATCAAGTTGAGTTAAGAAATAGCATCCTCCACATTTCTGTGTTGTGGCTAATGCTAATCCTATTGTCCAGAGAAGCTTAAATACTGATTTCTGAGACTCTGCAGATGCTAAAAACATGAATAATCTCTGCAATATCCGTTCTTATATGTGGCAGCAGTTGGGCCAAAATGCAGTGCTAACACACATACTTTGTTTATGTATGCTAATTAGCCATGTGTTTGAAAGCTTTGACCATCTTAACAAACCTGTGTTTGTTGTATAAATGATAATAGACCTGCCTTTAGAAGCAGAGACGTTTAAGACTAAAAGACATTGATGTTTTCACTTATGTGAATGTGATGGCTTCACTGTTTTTTGTACAGACATTTAGCATAAAAATATAACAATGCAATAATTTATTTTAAAAATAATAACCCTAAATTTAAATAGCTTGTAATGCAAATAAGCAGAAAATTGATTAAAATAGATAATTAAATACATTAATTCATTAATTCATCTTCTTCCACTTATTCCCATTAGGGATTGCAGGTGACTGGAGCCTATCCCAGTAACCCTGGGACTTAGGCGGGGGTAGACCCTGGACAGGGGCCAGTTTGTCACAGGGCTAACACAGAGACGAACACAGACAGACAACCACAATCAACCACAATCACTCTCACATTCATTCACTAGGGGCAATTTAGAATCACCAATTCACCTAACACATGCATGTCTTTGGACATTGGGAGGAAGCTGGAGTACCCTGAGAGAACCCACAGTAGCACGGGGAGAACATGCAGCCTCCAACCAGAGAGTTTGTGTACTGAGCGGCCTGGGGATGGAACCCAGGCTCTCCGTGCTGTGTGGTGAGAACACTAACCGTTCTGCCCCCTCAGTAGAATACATGTATTTGGAATTCATGCATAAACCCTGGCCCTTACCATCTACAGCCACAAGGGGACACAAGCTAGTCTCCAGAAATTGCAAAAATTGCCATGTTAAGTTTATCTATGCATTTATTTTTTGTTTTTGTTTGTTTCTTTATATAAAAGTATCAAATTCATTCATTCAAATTGCACATCTCACATATTCTCCATTACTTTTTCATCTCAACACTGCTGGATGTCCTTGTTTTATTTCCCACTTGCGTCAGACCTCATGCTCTGCTGTGGACTGAGGCTTGACACTTGACTCATGTTTGCCAGAGTTAAACACAAGTGTCCTACTTTGTATTTGCACCAAAAGTGGTCACCAACTTTTTCATTTCTGCATTTACAGTTCCTTACCCGTTCACTCCACAATTCTACTTTAATCTTCCAGTTTAAACATGAATATTCCGTTGATTCAACCTAGCAAAAAGCATGATGCTATCTTTGTTGTTCTAAATGTTTGATGATTATACTCCCAAGTTTTATTAAATGGTTAAGATGATGGAGAAAAACTGTAATGTATGCGGTACATATTCATAAGACCCCTATGTGAACATATGTGCTGTGATTTATTAATTCCGAGAAGCAAAAAAAAACACTGCATTCATGTTGAACTCTATGCGGCAAATTTTTCCCTCTCAGCTTCCTTTACAGAGGTGAGGCGGGGAAGATTAGCTGGCAGGCTTGTTCTAACCTACCAGCCGTACCTGACATGGAGATGCAATGAGAACTACTCCGGGCCACATCTGAAGCATGCATTTAGATCAGGTCCCCAACATGGGACCTTGAATATCGTTTGTCATATCACCCCTTTTTACTCCATCTTGATTTGGACTCAACGGTATTGTTCAAATAAGCCGTAATGGAATGACAAATAAAGCAGTGCACTGGAAAAACAAACTGACCCATGGAGCCAATAAGATTTCACTGAATATGCTGAATGAGGAGTGCAAACTTGCGGATTCCCTTCATCTCTCCGGAGTTTAAAGTAGAGTGCCATATTTGTTTGTACTTGTTTATTTTTAGGCAGAAGATGAAGGATGGGACATCTAATTCTTTCCAGCAGCAGGAGCAGAATAATAGCTCAAAGTGATGGATTCATCTGGGCATAGCAGTGCATCTTCACTATTTTCTTACATGTTTGCGAGGTGTGTAGGACAAGAGGCTATTGTCAGTATTCTAGCCCTAGAAAAAAAGTAAAAAAAAAAGAAGAAAATGCTCTCATTTTTCCCTCAGGATGCCGGACGCACATTCCTTCTGGGCTTTCAGGCACACAGCGGCCTAAACTGGCTCTCATTTAACAACAAGCCTGTCGCCCTCCATGGAATGTACAGTAAACATCAGTAACCTCAGTGCCTGAGGAATGTACAGACCGCAGGCTGTTGCGTGGGGAGAGAAAAATGTATGATGTTTAAGAAGAAGATTTAATTTAGTCATAGCTATAGTTACTTATAACAGTGTGTTGGGCCTTTGGGTTAAAGTCATCAGGGTTTGTAAGATAAATAAGTTACATAAATAATAGTTCATGGTTATTAAATAAATACTGTAAATTTATTGTAAAAAAAATTGTAAAAGTATTAGTTTGGAAACTAGTCTGAACTTTGAAGGTCTTTGTATCAGCTGTTGGCGATAGTAATAAGATTTGGTACTTGACCTTTGATGTCATTTCTGTTAGTGAAAGGTCAAGCCATCGGTGTTCTCAACAGTGAAAGAATGTACGGCTCATAAAATTCTGAATATGTTCTAAGGTTTTGGGCCTTGGAAAC
This sequence comes from Bostrychus sinensis, assembly GCA_020698575.1. NCBI lineage: Eukaryota > Metazoa > Chordata > Actinopteri > Gobiiformes > Eleotridae > Bostrychus > Bostrychus sinensis. The sequence continues at coordinate 26,625,997 of CM036251.1, read as the reverse complement.
CTCAATGTGAGTATAAATGTGTTACAAAGCACTTGTAATTGGTTGTTTGGTTGGTAATAGGTTGTAATTGTTACAAAGCTTAATTCTGTGAACATGTAGTGTTACTGGCGCGTAAGGCAAGCTAACATCAAATTTGTATCACATGTATTTAAGTTAGCTATTTGTGTCAAGTGTTTTGCAAATTTAGTATATCTACATAGTCATATATTGTGAGGACAGCATACAGTGTATCAGGTACAAATTGTAATGCTTCACTTTGTATTTAAGAAAAACCTGTAAGGCTACCTAATTCATTGTTTTGTATGGGCAACTTTATGAGCATGCCTCACACACGTTTACCTGTGGTTCGACTTTTGGACAAGCCCACTGCTTTGGCCGGTGCGCAACAGCCCTCTCCTTTCCCTGCCCTCATGAGTCTTGTGTAAAACTTTTGACTAATAAATGTTACCTGTGCATTTGATATTGCTTCCTCTCACTGCCTCTATCAATGCGCGTTCCTGGGAGCTGTACTTCCTGTGCGTTGTTGACCCGCGGTGAGAGGGAGGGACTAACCGTGGCCACGACTGAACTTATGGAGCCACAAGCCGCAGACTCCTACAAACAATTCATTAGCAGGTGTGTTTTATCGTTTTCATAAAGCGTCACTTCTTGACTCTGAGCACAGCAGCAGCCTCACTGTGGACAGGTGAGGGTGACCCCGCCCTTGACTGCAGCGCTGAGAGGAGCGGAGGAGAGGTGCATTCCGGTGTTTCATGCAGTATATTTAATGCTGAGCACAATTCAGCAGACACTGTTATCTCAAAATGGTTGGCCAGTTACTGCACAGACTTATTAAAGGCTCTCTCACAATATTCAGAAGTTATTTCTGAGATGTTTTTTTTTTTTTATCAAAGTAAAAACACACTCCTCCACCTCTCTGACCTTTTGTTTTATTCAAAAGCTGTATATTGTCATTGAAAATCAACCAAGTTAAACATTGTGATTAATCAAAAACCCAAGAGTGTGATTAATTTGTTTTTAATCAGTTGACAGCACTAAAACATGGAGGGCTGGCTGTCCAGGCTAAGTTCAACCTATCTGAGTAGACAAAACAGAACATTAGAACAAACTGGGTTACCAACTCGCTGAGTTAACCCTATATGTCTCTGTGGAGCTGATGTTATGTTCATGTCAAACAGATGGTGTAGGCTGGAATTAAGTCACTTTAAAGAAAATACCATTCACTACACATATGCATAAGCATATGTAAAAGCTATGACTTGATGACTCAATGTTACTTTACAATGTTGCTAGTTAAATGCTATACTTTATTTACAGAGCTTCAGACCAGACCATTTTAGCCTTTCTGTGTGTGGACGTGTCCAAACAAACATAGCTTTATACAAAGTGAACCATCTGTAACTTCTGTTACATAGCTCTACGCTCATCTTGTCCATGGGAAGCTCAGGCAGTACTCTCAGACCACCCTGAGAGTGTCACCTATTACTCCTTTTCATCAATATCAAACCCAGACTACTGTGAACTCTGTCTGACTGCATGACTTTTTGGCATGCAGACATCTGGAGATCTTCTTCTTTACATCTCTCACTTTAAAGTAAAGAAGAGTACCTAACACATGACATAACTTCATTGGTCAAAATGTGTTTACATCATGAGGCTTTTGACCATTGAACCCAATCAAGACATCAACATAAAAGTAAAGCTGGCCAATAAGCTGATTCTTAATTTTGTATGGTGTAAAAAAATAGCCCTATTGTGAAGTCTCATGTAGAGGAAACAGTATTTTCTAAGTGCTACACTAAATAAATAAAAAGTAAATGGACTCCTTTCTCTGCGATTATTTGTGTTTTTTAGCATCTGCAGTGTCCACACAGGCAGTATTTAAGCTGCTCTGGGCCCTCACAGTAGCATTAGCCATAACAAAGACAACAGTGCAGTGCAGGTTGCTAATTTCCGCTAAATTTGATTTTACAATTTTGTCGTATTTTTGGATGCTGTCAAAAATAAAGTTAATTTAATTAATTGTAATTAATAATAAACATACTGCCCAGCTCAAAACACCAGATCAGCTTAAATACTGACTGTGGAGACTCTTCAGATGTTAAAAACACACACACACACAAAAAAAAAAAAAAAAAAAAAAATCTCAGAGGAAGAAGGGATTTATATTACCACTGTAAAACCTTTGCTTGGAGTGGTGGCAGCAAGCTGGCAAAAACAGCATAATGGGGTGTTGCTGTGTAGCACTATGTACTTTGTTTGTGAATGTTGAGTAGCCAATAAAAATCCTTTGTGTCTTTTAACAAGTCCTCATGTATTGAATAAATTATAATTAGCCTTGTCTCTGGAAGCTGAGAGGGCTAACATTAAAATATAATAATATTTCCACTGTGAGGGTACACTGCTGCAGCTTTTGCACTTGTTTGTTTTTGGAATTTAGCATTAACATATAGCTATATTATATTAATATATAATATTCTGATCAACAATAATAAACCTACAGTTGAATAGCCCTTAGGTTAGACAAGTGAGAAAAATCACTTAAAATTGTAATATATATATATATATATATATATATATATATATATATATATATATATATATATATATATATATATTTTTTTTTTTTTTTTTTTTTTTTTTTTTTTTTTTTTTGCCATTTTGCCCAGCCCTACATAAAAGTATAGATGTGAAATAAATGTTTGTCTGTCAGTGTCTGTCTTAGTATCCTACAATAAACTGCCCATTGTCCGGGGTGTACTGCTGATTTTATTGTACTGTATTCAAAATGAGTTTCCTCCGCAGGGCGGCTGAGTGCTCCTTCAGGGTCCATTAGGGTGAGAAGCTTGGTCACCTGGAAGGAGCTTGGAGTAGAGCCACTGCTTCTCCACATCAAGCACAGCCAGCTGAGATTAACCTGAAGGCCTCCCTGGGGAGGTGTCCCAGGCATGGCCCACCAGGAATAGGTCCTGGGGAAGACCTAAAACATGCTGGAGGGACTGTCTCTCAGCTGGCTTGGGAACACCTTGACTTATGCCCTGCCCGACTTATTCCCTGGGGTCATGGAAGTCTGGGGATCTTTGCTTAGACTGTTGCCTCCGCGACCAGATAAGTGGTAGAAGATGAACAGATTTTTATTATAGTGTTCATGTAATCACTGATCGATTCACTAAGCTGAAAAAAAAACATGTCTACTGAAGTAAACAGCAAAGCAATGCAATGGTTGTTAAGATCTTAGTATCTTAAGATTTCAACTCCAGACAGGGAGATTTAGAGAGTAATCAGCCTGTACCTTTCACTCAAGTCCAGGCTGCTGCTGCGATTCATCAAAGTGAGCCCTGCCTGAGCCCTGCACCTCTTCTAACACTGAGCTGAAATGTGCCTTAATGGACACACACAGAACAGCTGCAGTGGAAGAACAATGGCGAGGGGTGTGTTAATCACGGACTTTATTCACGGCCACAGTATACATTCACCCAGGAGACTCCATAATAACTACAGTCTGTCTGAGATAAAGCATGGTGTCTGTTAAACAGCAGGGTGACTGAGCACACAACACTGTCTACCATTACAAACAGACTGATGCGCAGTGGGGCCTATCTTATACACCTGGGTGAGCAGATAAGACTCCAGGAAAGAGTGGGGTGTTGGGCGGGTGGGAGGGGGTTAACCCATCAACCAGGGAAAATGCCAGGCGCCTTCATTGAATCAGCTGGTGCTCAGGGAAAATGATACAGAGCAGAGGGTGGATACTGTAAGAGCCAGTGTCACAAGTGGAAAGCTTCAATGGGTTTTAATCCATAGATAGATATATAATGTTCTACTTGCAGTGTCTTTCAAGGGTCAAGGAGCCTGGCAACAAAGAGACGCGAAGATGATTGGTTGACACCTCATCCTAGTATAGATTTATGCATAAAGACTTTTTCCTTAGTGTCCCCACATGCAGCTTTGTATGGAGGACCGTGAGCGCCTCGCGAAAAGGAATAATGCTTTTATTAAAAGAGTTTTTAAAAGAGCCTTTAATAAATAGATTACTAAATGCTTTTATTAAAAGAGTTTTTAAAAGTTTATTTAATTAAAATATTACTGAATACTTTTATTAAGAGTTTTTAAAAGAGCATTTAATAAATTGGTTACTAAATGGTTTTATTAAAAGTGTTTAAAAGAGCATTTAATAATTGGATTACTAAATGCTTTTATTAAAAGAGTTTTTAAAAGAGCCTTTAATAAACAGATTACTAAATGCTTTATTAAATGAGTTTTTAAAAGAGGATTTAATAAATGGATTACTAAATGGTTTTAATAAAAGAAGGATTAATAGCGTTATTCATTAATCCATTTAGGAAACCGATTTCTAAATGTATTTACAAAACCTTTTCGGAAAAGCATTTGCAAAACGTATTAGCTTCTCCGATTAGCTTCTCCTTTTAGCTTTTCCGTGGCGTTCCTGGTCCTCCTGGCTAAAGTTAAATAAAAGAAAAAGGAAAGCGATGTAATGAGCTCTGTGATTGGTCAGAGCTACTCGCGCTCTGATTGTCCAGACAATTTGCTCGCTATTAATTTTTCTTTTATTAAAACCATTTAATAATCCATTTATTAAATCCTCTTTTAAAAACTAATTTAATAAAACCATTTAGTAATCCGTTTATTAAAGGCTCTTTTAAAAACTCTTTTAATAAAACTATTTGTTACACCATTTATTAAGTGCTCTTTTAAAAAAAACTCTTTTAATAAAAGTATTTAGTAATCTCTTTATTAAATAAACTTTTAAAAACTCTTTTAATAAAAGCATTTAGTAATCCATTTATTAAAGGCTCTTTTAGAAACTTTTTTAATAAAAGCATTATTCCTTTTCGCGTAGTGCTCACGGTCCTCCATAGCTTTGAGACTGACAATTTTTCTTTAACCTATAAGAGTGACTCCTTTACAGTGAATGTGAAGCACAGGAATTCCTTTTGAATTCAAATTGATTCAAAGAACTAACTGAACATCTTGTACATTGCATGGGAAAAAAAGTGTAAACTTAGTTTTCTATGTATTGCCTTTAATGCAGAAATGAACATGCATAAAGAGGCACAAAACAAGGACTAAACTAGGCCTTAACCAGGTCTAAACCAGATATAAACCAGGTCTAAACCAGGGCTCAATCAACCCTAAAACAGGACTAAAGCAGGACAAAACCAGGTCTAAACCATGGTTCAGTCAAGACTAAACCAGGATTAAACTAGGGCTGAAACAGACCTAAACCAGGGCTAAACCAGGACTAAATCTGGACTATACAAAGTCTATACCAGGTCTAAACCAGGCCTTAACCTGGATTATATGGAGTCTAAACCAGGGATAAACCAGGGCTCAGTCAAGACTGAATCAGTCTATACCAGGACTAAACAAAATCTGGGGTTAGACTTAGAAAGACTCTTAAGCACCCCCAGAATAGGGCACCGTACCACCAGTGTTACCCATACCACAGTTTGAGAACCACTGTCCTAGATCAAGGGAATGAGTGATGACTCAATAGAAGGACTGACGTACAGTCAGTACAGTTGATGTACTAGTCTGTTCTCCATTCAGTGGATCAGCAACTATTTCTATAGTGTCATCTCTGATCATGCGCGGTCATGACCAAAAGACAATTCCAAGGGAAAAAGGACAAAATGTCTGTGTGTTCCCTTAGAGACAGGGTGAGAAGCTCTGTCACCCTGGAGGTTCTTGGAGTAGAGCCTCCACATCAAAAGAAGCCAGCTAAAATGCCCGGTGGACTCCTCCTGTTGGGAGCATGTCCCAATGGGAGGAGGCCTGAGAAAGACACAGGACATGCTGCATGCTAGAGGGACTATATGTGGGGCAATGGCTAGTCCAAGGAATGCTTTGCTAGTTGCCTGAGGAGCTGGACGTGGTGTCTTAACAGAGGGAGGCATCTCTGGCCATTGCCAAGATGTGTGGAATAGCAGTATCTGACTGTTAAGAGCTGTTAAATGTATTATGTAAGAAACCATGAGACTTTTTTCCCCAAGACAGGACGACATACTATGCTATACACCTTTACTATTCCCGATAATATGTTATTAATGTCACTGAGGCAAGTATAACATTCTATTATTATTTTGCTTTTGATGGAGATAAATAAATCAGAAAGCTTTACCCAAATGCCACTTTTTTGCTTGTTGCTTCCTGGTTTGCCTCCAGACAGTTCCCCTCCAATGCCGCTTCAATCAATTCCACGCTGCCTCATTGGCATATTGCTTTTATGAGCTCATTAAGTGGACAATATTGTAGTTAGTGTCAGCTCATTACAGAGTCAAACGTACAACTGTAAACACACTGTTTGCGAGTGTAATCAGTCTATGGCACATTTTCTGGGTACATGAGCAGACTGGAGAGGTGGCTTACAAGCAGGGGATAGCAACAAACAACTGCTCATGGCATTTTTTAGACTGTTGAATTTATCCTTTTCTCTTTTTCTTGCAAAGTTTTCTGTATTGTTTTGATAAGCGCCAATGTATTTGACAGAGGACATAACCTGGTCATAGATACAGCAAGCTATGAGAGAACAGGGAGTTATATCAAGCCAGTGAGCTAAATGATGAGCTGTAGAATATACCCTGGACCATGGCCCGTTAGTCGCAGGGCTGACACAAAAACATGAACAGACTCCTTACTCTCACATTCATTCAAAATAGGTTATTTACTTTCACCACAGGCATGTCTTTGGACAGCGGGAAGAAGCCGCTGTGACACGGGGAGGACATCCAGACTCCGCTCAGAGAGAAGAGTAGTTGGCCGGCTTGAGGATCGAACCCTTGCTGAGAGGCAGGTGCGCCAACCTCTCTGCTTCTCTGCACCCCATTGAGAAAGCCAATAAGAATAATTGTTAATTATGAATGTTGACCGAAATGATTGGAACATCTGCTCAACTGGTCATCAATACAAATAGCAGCCAATCACATGGTAGCAACATAGGGCATTACGACATGTATACAGCTCTGTTTCCACTGACTCCTCACAGCTATTTTTCATTTTGTAGTAAATGGCAACATACAAAAGTTTAAGGCATAGATGTATCATTGACATGGATGGCGCACAGCCTTATCTCTCTCTATGCCAATTTGGTTAGTGGCCGCTTCCAAATTGATCAGATTTTATAGTGTCTTAAATATGATCATGTCCTTTTTCTGTATTAAAAATCCTTAATTTGGCTAAAAAAAAATACTTTTTATTGTTTGTGACATCATTGCTCTAGCCCACCATCGTGCCCATTGGTCTGAACTAATCACATGACACATGAAACAAAAGCGTGCATGTTCGAGGGTCATAGTGCGCCAGCTCTATGGGCCACACAATGCAGAAGTAACACAGAAATATTAAACTTTTTTGGCATCACGTGCAGTCATGACATCATTTACTCTCCAGTTCTATATTGCATCCATGGTTTAAGGAAGTAAAGTGTTTATTTTCTTTGATTATGTTCAAAAGCCCGCAACACTGCACTCTGCTGCCCTCTACTGGTATTTTCATCTGTGTCTTTATGACAGCAGTAGAGGACTTATTAAAAACATCCTCGTTTAGCCAGATCATGTTTTAACTTCCACCCCGTGTAATGTGTAGATCTATATTTTTTCTATGCTACAATTCTTGCATTGTAGTTATATTGTAATATTTTTTATTCTATTTTTTTATTTTTGTCTTGGCCTCATTCACAAGAAAAAAAAGAAGAAGAAGAAATTCCTAACACAGTTATGCAGACTTTCACAATATTATGACCTTCAATATTTTAAAATTGTCGGGGACTCCTCAAAACTTTATAGCATTTTAAAACACATTTTCATTCAATCTTAAACTTCTGCTTTCACTTGACTTTGAGCTCTCCGAGGGTCTATGCACAATTTAAAGCTTTGCCATCTGCGGCCCTCAGAAGCTGCAGTCAAAGCCCTACAGTATGAGACACAAGCCCATACACCACTCTGCAGCGAGACAGAAACTAAGCGAAAATCCATTCAGCCCCATACAAGATGTTTAAATTGACGGCGGCGTTAAAAATAAATCTCCAATGTAAACGATTAGCCAGTGCTAGTCAGTCTTCGGATATGTTCTTTACATTGACATTGACGTCCGCTGTGTGGTATTTCTCATTTTGATTGACTCGATAAAGAGCCGCACCTCTGTTTTAAAGGTGACCAGGATCAAATCATGCCACTTGTCAATCAGAGGTACAGTTTCCAAGGTAACCCAGACATCAATGAGACACCTTCAACCTCAAATAAGTGTCTATCGGCATTTCTGACATTTTTACCTTGTGGTCTAAAAGGTACCGGCTGTTAATTAAGAAAGTAAATCAAGTCCTAGGTCGATGAATAATCACTGAGCGGCCGATTGGGGGGAGAGAGAATGACGGTGTATGATGGTTTACAATGCAATTACGGTAACGGAGTGATGGGAATTAAGGGTAAAAGAAAGCATTTGGAAAGCAGCTGGGACCTGTCTTGTCAAAAAATTCATTCGCGATCATTTCCAAAGAAGCCCTGGAGAAATAAATACCTGTCAATCGAAACACATCAGCGGCAGTGGGAGGGAAGCTTATTACAGATCCTCTTTTTAGATTCAAATTTTCATGCCTCTCGTGTGCCATCAATGATTTAGGATGACCTGATTCACTCGATGTGCTCCTTCATCTTAGACACAATGTGCGAGAGCAGAGAGAGAGAGAGAGAAATGGAGAGAAGGGAATTATGTAAAGTGGGCAAGGTGACAAGAGCGACTAGAGAAGATAGAATCGAAGAAGCAGCGCGACAAGAGAGTATTTTCAATTTGACTACATGTTCTAGAGGTAGAGGTAAAGTCTGTTGTCAAGTAAAAAATACTGTTTCAAGAAAATGTTACTCAAGTAAAAGTAAAAGAACTCATTACATACCAGAGCTTTTAACCATGTTGTAATATTGTTTCCATATCAAAAACGAGTAGTATTTTGGTTTCATTCACGCATGTTTGAGTAATCACATTCTTAAAAAGACATAATATAGGACCCTTAAATTCAAAGTTTTTCACTCTTTTTCTCAATTTACTACTGCGACTACATCTACTACTACTTCTGTCCCCAAACCATTTTTTTATTACTAGTAAAACTTTCTAATTCCAAGTGTAAGTGTGCTACCCACTTTGCCACTTTTTAAAAAAATATTTTGACTGCATTTGTTTTCATTAGGGGTCGCCACAGATGCCCTTCCCTGTGGTTGAATTGTCTTGCCCAGGGACACAACAACTGTATGCACTTTGGGTAAGGTTTGAACCGCAGACCCTCCAATTGGTAGGTGAGCACATAAAGGTTCTATATTGAGCTTTTTTCAGGCTTTTTGAAATCATTTTGAACACTTTTGTGCTAGTATTTCAGGTTTTATAATTTAAAATAAGGTATGAAAAATGTCTTCTTTTCGGGAGTAGTTTTTTTTTCAGTTTTCAGAGAATTTTTGGGTTAGGTCCTGATGCCCCCTTCTGGCAATGGTGGGGAATAAATAGACCATAAAATGGCTAAATATGATGTCTATTAGCAACATGACACTAACAGATACATAAATGAGCTGCCTGCTTTGTAATGATGGCAGTTTAAGCGCTGAAATGATCAGAATGAGTCCAGTGATGGTATTTGGGATTTAGAAATGAGCAGGAGCACTTCCTGGTTTCACTTGTCTATGTTGAACCATGAGGCCGAGCATTTTCAGTCTGGAAAAGAGGAACGGGCTCAGCAAACAGGATTACTCAAACAAGCATGAATGAAATAAAATACTACTTCAGGTAGTTTTTGTTTTTGAGGTGGAAGCAATAATATAACTTGATTAAGCAGAAATGGGTACCTTTTACACTCTGCTACCCACTTTGGTGAAAAAAAAAAAAAAGTAAATAAAAATATTACTCATTTAGAGAATGTGAAATATTACATAAAGACTTTCCCCCTTGAAATTAACTAGTTGTAAAAAATAGTACATTTAAATGCATATATTTTACTAAATGTACTCAGAAAGCACAATTTCTTGTGAAATGTATTAGAGTAAGAGTTGATTACTTCAGTAAACGTATTTAGTTAGTCTGTTCACCTCTGCAATTGATAATTTGTTTTCTTGTGTTTGCAGTATTACTTCAGGAAACTCTATCAATTTTGTTATTAGATGTTGAATCCTTTAATACATATATTCCAAGGTCAATTATCTGTGACTGTTATGAAGAAGCAAAACTCTGTTAAATATCACACTATGAATCTTACATTTTAAATTTTTCATGTAACTAGTGAAAAAGTTTTAGCATACATACAAAAAAAAAATGTTTACAAATTTATGATGCATTAATTAAGGTTTTCTGCACTCCTTGGCACATTAGGATGGTGAAGAAGACAGAACGGCTGAAAAATAGATAGAAAACAATAAAGATCCTCCATAACAATGAATAATTTAAACAACAATATAAGAAATAGGCCATTTCTGTGATAATAAATCTATCGATGTGATTAAAAGGCTTGGCAGTGACAATTAAATGGATGATAATAAAACTGCTGCTCTGCTGAGAAAAAAATTAAAAAGCTCAGCTATTCATCATATTTGTCATTGTAATAATTCATATAATTCATATATGGACTAACTTTTAAAAGAAAGATCAACATGTGGTCAGGGGAACATGAGCTTCCAATGCATTAAGGCAAATTCCTACCATGATGATATGTTTTACTAAAGTGGGTCAAGAGCCCTCTAAACCCAGTTGATTGTAACCACTGACTGATCCATTTGGATACTAAATTATATTCTGGGTTTGGTAAAGATAGACCAAAAATAAGTGCACTGGAGGCTTTTGTTTTATTTATATTCCTTGGCAATATTAGTACTTCCAAGTTCTGAATACTTTTTCTGGCCAACATCAATAAACCCTGTAGCCCAAGTAACAGTAAATTGTGTAGCTGTAGTGTAATGTTCTACTAACTGGCAGAGTCATACGCAGGATTTTTAAAACACCGAAGTTAAAAAAGTCGTTTGGAGCATTGAGAGAAATTACTAATTATGTTTTTTTTTTTTAAATTGGAGAGAAGATTGAGGGTATAAATAGGTAGACATAATATCAAATTAAAAGTAAATAAAATGAGCTTGGTTTTCATACAGGGGAATCAGAATTCTGGTGGTTTTTAGAAAGGAAACCTGCGTACACATCACTGGGTTACATTTAGGATTTTGCCTCTGCTGTATGTCATATAAAGATACTTCATTATTTCAGTTTGACATGTGTATAATAGTGCTACAATGCAGTCTCTGTCTGTAGAACACACCACTGAGGGCTGTGACCTTACAAATTCAGTCTTATACAGTAAAATAACTGTGCTAATCTCAGTTTAATAGTCTCATATTCGACCTGTTTATGTTGTAAATGTAATGTAAATTCTTGCAGTATGAGGGGGCTACTGCCCCAAAACCTGTTACATTGATCCACCCCTGGATTTATGGAGGAAAAAAAATATCTGCGTATGGCCATGCTAACTGTATCTACAATACAAATATTAGTTGGTGGGACCAGATTAAAGGTCCCCTATTCTACTAAATCTGCTTTTTGGGGGGTGTAACCGTGTTATAATAATTTTTTCCACCTCAAAAACATACCTGGAGTAGTATTTTGTTTCACACATGTTTGAGTAATCTTGTTTGCTGAGGTGCTGCCATTTTCAAGAGCTGTAAATATTCGGTCTTACGGCTCTACGTAAACACATGAACCCGGGAAGTGCTCCTGTACATTTCTAAAGCCCACACTCCGTCACTGGACTCGTTCTGATGATTGCAGCACTCACATTGCCATCATTTGGCCCTTTTGAATACATAACCACTGGTTCCTTGTGTAGTAAAGTACAGTGAAGGTGAGTAGGCGGGCCACATTTATATTGCAGCAGATTCCAGATAAATACTGCATCTAATTGACCTCATCTTTATGTGAACTCTACAGTGGAGAAAAGAAGCGTCTCAAACACAATGCACATCGCTCTTGACTGGACGTTTTTCCTTGAGCCCTGAAGCCCTGACTCGCTCCTTTACCTGCGCCTTGATTAACAGTGACTTTGTCCCACCTCCGCTCATCACTCCTCCTCCCCTTTCTATTCCTGCTGACAGAGAGATAAGTAAAGAAAAGCGGCAACCATGTCCCCTCTAAGCTCAGCTCCGGAATGTGGAGTTTAGCTTTCTATTTTCCCTGTGACTTTTTGTTCAATGAGATTTGGAGAAGGTGACTTTTATCCCTTGGGGGAGAAAAGAGGATGCTCTTATGCACTCTCACAGCGATTGGTTGACTGAGGAAAATAAAAAAAGGGGGGAATGAAAAGCCACTGCGTAGGGACCTATTTGCTTAGTAGCTGCTATCTTTGTATTTGACTCTTGGACTGCTTACTGGGACACAGCAGGCATTGGGATAGAGTGAAATACAAAGATGTATTATGGGATATAAGTAATGGAGCCAGGCACCCAGATCTTTCAAGGCTTATTCCCTGTGTTTAATTTCCTCCTCAGAGAATGAAATGACCCGCAGTATTAACCTTGGAGGGGGACGGCAAGATGCTTTTTCTTAAACGCTAAAAAGGGAGAATAATCACAGCTAGATAGCAAAGTTGGCGAGGACAGAGCTCGGCGTTGAACTCAGGGTTACTGTGGTGGCCCTGAAAGCACACTGCACAGCAAATTACCACTTGCAATTATTTATATCAATTGTAAGTCAGACAGATAATGTAATTAATTCTGCAGCACATGCACTGCTACTCAAAAACACACAAACAAGTGCAGCAAATACCTTTTATACACACAACTTGCCAATTTTTTATCTTTATTTTTAATAATAGATTTTTCTAAACTGTTGCATAACTCATGTAAATGCACAAGCCTCACGATTTTCAAAGCATAATAAAGAAATAGAATAAAATAAGGGCTGACCTGCCTGATGCCCTTATGTCTGTATGTAAATTAGTTTAAGACAGTAAAAAAATGTTTGAAAAAGAGCATGACTCAGACAGAGGTGAAAAATTACGAGTTATTTATTTATAAGTAATTTGTTTAAGTATGTTTTTTTCTCTCTGCACACATTTTCTAAAACCAACATTTACTTGAGTGCATCTGAGGGATTGTTGCTTTTACTCAGGTACAAATTTAAATCGGCAGGTACCACTCTTATGCAATCAGCAGGAGACAGGTTTGATCAGATTAAGTGTTGTACTAATAGTAGTAGTAGTACTAGTAGTATGGTAAGTAGTAAGGCTCAGAGCATGTAGGTCCTGGGTAACGTGTTTAGCACTCCTGCCTCGCAGCAAGAAGATCCTGGGTTTGATCACCAACAAAAAAAAAAAAAAAAAAAAAAAAATACCTGGACAGGGCCTATCCTATCTGTATGCATATTTTTCTTCTTCTCTGTTGAGTTTTTGTTCCCATCAACCTCAAGCATGGACAATAGGCTAACCCTCCAGCTGGATACAGTGAGGGTTAAGACTGATAAGCTTAGGCCCAATGACTTTTTTTTTTTTTTTTTTTTTTAACTGGCATCAATAAAAAATCCAGCCACAGCATTTATAAAGCCTGTATACTCTTTGTTCGTGTCCCAAGCCGAAATAAATGGAGAGAGTTGCATCAGGTTGGAAATACTTATGGTGTAAAACCTATGCCAAATCAATATGCAAACCACTGTATGCTAGGAAGCAGATCATTTGCTGTGGTGACTCCTTTCTGTAAAGTAAAATGGCTGGATGATTTCAAGAAAACATGAGATGTGGAAATACAGCTTAATAGGGCATTAACAATATGACTAGTAATATATTTAAATTGTCATTTAGCAAATTCAACTGAAACAAAATGTAATATTATCACTGTCTAATATATTCTCGCCCTTTGTCTTATTTTCTTTTCTTTGCAGTGCAGTTAGATTACGGGGCAACTGTAGGTCACTTTTTTAAACTCAAGCTTCCTTGGAGTTCAGTACATCAAGCTGCAAACCAAGCACTGAAGTGTCTCCTCCTTTGGCTGAGTTGATCAAACCTATGTCCAGCATGTCTGACAGAAACACTGCATCCATTTCTAATGAGTCCAGTGGGGGGACGCGTTCCCGTGAGACTGGCCTGAAGTCCGCCCTCGGGGTCGGCTGCAGATGGGGTGCGGGGATGCTTTAAAATTGTGATTAGCCCCTGAGGTCAAAAAGAGGTTGATCTGTTCTGCACCTTGAGGTCCAGCTCAATATACTACTCCCAAGTGAGTGTCCTGCTCTCCTTCATTTCCCCTTTCACCAGCACTGTCTCCGATTCATCTGTCTCACTGTGATCTCTAAACCCCCTTGACACGTGTGTTTCAGGAAGATTCTGCAAATACAGTGGGAGTAAAAATGTTCATATGTGAGGCTACAGCTTTAATGCAAATATCAAATGCTGCCTCAAAGACTAACAGCAAAAACAATGGTAGTGTGGCATTTACTCTAAAGTTGTCTTTTCACAAAATGTATCTCCATTAAGGTGAGCCCTGTTTTCCCACCGCTCTATGTTTCCACATTTCCTAGGTGTTTTCAAAATTTGACTAAACACGCACAATTTAACAGAAATTAATCATGATCTGTGGGAACATAGGGTTGTGGGAACATAGAGCTGTGGGAATATAGGGCTAGGGAAACATATACACGCTGCCCTGTGCATAGACCCTTCCTAAATTTGTTTTACTCCTATATCTGTGAAAGCATCTAGCAGCTATCCATTTAAGTAAAAAAATAAAATAATAATAATAATAATAATAATAATAATAATAATAACGTTACCTTGTTTCACAAAGTTTGTTCTTTAAAAACACTCCTGCTGTAATCATCAGATAAAATAAAAAACGATCTGAAGTCAGTTAGCCTCGTTCTTACTGTCTGCTAAGGTTATTAGCACGTTTTCACTGACAAAGAGCAAATTTTTAAACTGGGGAGAATAAGAAAATACATTGTTTGGAACAACTCGGTTCTTTTTTATTTGTGTGTTTATTTCTGAGTGAGGATATGGTGATTACAGGATTATTTTCACAACATAGAATACTTTTATGGAAATATGTTTTGATATTATTTACCTGTGCACTGACGGACTGATTGGGCATTACTAATTCTGTAGTGGACCGACTGAACCAGTGTTCAAAGGTGAAAAGTCTGTGTTCTTCGGTTTGACCATGGTCATTAATTACACTTTTAGGCATAAAATTAACTTAATGCTCATTTTGTTCAGAACTTTCTAACGATGTATAACATGTCTGTATTGACAAAATAATAACTGCAAATTATGTTTTTGCTGAGTTACTTTCTGAATCAGGTTGCTGCTGGACTTAATGAGGTTAAATGTATCTAAGTCCTAATATTCCGCATTTCAGCAATTTTACAACTTTTTATGGCCTTAAATTCTGATTTATAATTTGACAAGTGAACGTTTCTCTAAAAATCGCTGTTTGACCTGCCCACTAAACGTTAAGTGCTAATTTGGTTTAGAAAGTGGTAAATCTGAACTCAATTTCTAAGAATGATAGCTAATCAGCAGCCAGCTACAGCGGCTTTTTGCCATCCAAAATGGCAGCATCAACAAACCAAGTCATGTGACTGAGAATGGTCTATACCAGAGGTATCTAAACTTTTCAAAATTAGGCTCTATGTTCTCACAGCACTATGTTCATACTTTTTTAAGATTTAGGGTCAGGGTAGGGTTTAGGGTTAGGGTTCGACTTAAGGGGTTAAGGTTAAACATGCACTATTTGCTGAAAAATTTTTTTTTTTAAAAACGCGCAAACATAGGGCTATGGGAATATAGAGAGTACAGTATACCAGAGATGACTAAACCTTTTTTTTTTTTTTTTTTTTGAAGAGGGCCAGATTTCAGAATGCCCAAGCACTGACTACTTGATTCTAAATACTGAACACACACAGAAATGTATTATTTAATGCTTTTCACACACTCTTTAGGTAGGTAGTATTTTAAAATCAGGTTCAGTTTACTTACTCTGGATAATGGATAATAGATGTCAATGTATCTTTTGATCACAATGTATACAGCAATACAGTTACTGTTGACAAAATGGCTCCCAGAGGTTCTTGTCAACAATTATCTCTGCTGTCTGTTTGTTGGGGGTTGCTGCTGTTGAAGAGTGAAGTTAACAAATGACATAACCAGGCAAAGCCAATCACAGTTCAGGCCCCACTGCACTGATATGTCCGCCAGCCACAGCCCTATGATACATCCCCCTCGCTCCTTTCTGTTAACTCGGCTCTTTCAAAGCTATCCATTCTCGCAAAGTCTTCCAAGTCGGAGCCCTTCCCCCCACTCACCTTTTTTTTCTTTTACACCACAATCCATCTACTGTGTATTGCAGGTACATGTTTTCTATTTTATCTTGACGGCACTAGCAGTTGGGAAATGGCTGTATACCTTACAAAGAGAAACCCATGCGGATGCTTCTCAGAGACCTTGTCAAGGCAAAGAGAGATGAGCCTCCCGATTGTCCCGCAATCCGACGCTCTGTCTTGATTGCAGCAGTAGAAAAACTCTTCTCGCACATGCTTGAGCAAATCTCCAATGCTGACCAGCCACTTTCAGTTTCTCCATTGCCATTTCTTTTTATTGCTGTACCTTGCGGCGATGAAGATTGCACTGTACAGCAAGACGGTGTGTATCCTGGCCTATTCAGTGGCTGTCAGGATACTTTATCATTCTCATGGTGCGCTCATGAGTAGTCCGGGCTATGGAGTCGGAATGCATTCTCTTTGACCACCGAGATTTCCAGGGAGAGATAAACAGCCGTGTTTCATAGATACAGCCACACACCAAAGCATTGTCAGGAAGTAAAAGTGTGTGGTCCAGGATGTTTTTCTCACATCAACATCATCCATCATCACTGCTGTACACCGCTCTCCAGCTGTCGCAGCACTGGGCCTTGATTTTACCAGTCACAGTCTGCCAATATCTGTATTATGTCTGGTCTGTGGATTCAGGAAAGGCATATAGCAATTACCACTGGTTACCAGCGATCAAGTGAGCTAAAGTTTAGAAGTTGCAGGTGTTTTTTTGTTTTTTTTTTAGTCGTAGGCTAAGCTCACACTACTGACTATTACTTTCAAAAATATGGAGACATCTAAAGGAAATTTGCGCAAATGGCTTGATGACTTGATGAGAAGTATCCTAACAATTTTAAAAATGTTTTCATCGCTGAAAGAGTACTCTTCTCCTGTGTTTTTATATAGAAGCAGTGGAGTAGCACTGGAGTTAAAAGTGCCATTTTAGAGTGATTTTGTGCTGCTTGTTTACAGCTATATTTAACTAGTAATACCTAATAACAGGAATACAACAGGGATACTCTACACATCTTCTAGTGTAACAGTTAGGGTATGATTTGATGAACAATACAAGTCACTTGTACATGGCACGTAATTCCTCAGCTATTGTTTAATCTCAACTAGCACTAGACAGACGTGTTTGACTAAGTCCATTTAACTGCCTCTCATCATACCCGATTTACCACTTCTCTACAGTGACAATTTGGTGAAGATAACTGTAAGAAAGAAAAAAAAAAAAACTCAACTAAATCAATTGAGAAAGCCCAGATTGCACCACCAACAAAATTGTTGTGGTTTTGACATTATTGTTGACCACTGAAACTACACCAGTACTGGAGGAGCAGATAATTGCTCACAGGTAGCTTCAGATGGGCCACACCCCCACGATTGTCTGAAAGGCAGAAGATTGCTGTGCCATTCCTGCACTGAGAACACAGTAAACACAGCCAAAAAGAGGCAAGAAAAGAGGAAAGAAATGAATTTCCACATGAGGATTGCAAGGCTGCATTAGTCTAATGCTGATCTCAAAGCCAGCAGTTTATGTGCGGGACTGGTAAGCTCTCAACTTTGTTTCAGAAAATTCATGTTTTTAGTTGTAAAAGCCAGCAAGTTTGCTATATTGTTGTGGGAGGAGTTTGGGGCTTCAAACTAGGCTTCAATCCAAATTCTTCTGATTGCTTGAGAAGTTCCTCCTCATCGTTGACCCTGACATACCTCTTTGCATATCAAATACCTACCCCCTTTAGCATAGAAAATAGAGGTGGAGGATATGGTGCACTTGGTGTAGTCCATTTTATGGGTGTTGTTTTTATTTAAAGGGGAACCACTTAATATTGGTCACAAGTTCATTCTCGGCTTGACTCTCATTTTCTGCTCCTCATATATGTATGAAGGTTTCCTCTGCCTTTTAGCGCTCTGCTGTGACAAAAATCTAAGAATTAAAGCCCTCGCTTGTCATTATGTCTAACTGAGACATGTCACTTTCTCGCGAGACCCGAGACTTCAGGGACACCAGGTTGATGCTCTCATTTTTGCAATAGTAAAAGCTTCTGTATTTACTCCAAAAAGAACCTTCTACAAACCCACTTATGGTTGACTGCATGATGTTGTGCCCAAAGTTTAGGGAAGAGGAGTTAGGGACAGGAATTAGGAGCTACCATTAAAAAAATGATTCAGCATAAGCTTACTTTCCATTTTATCTGAGGTTTCCAGCTACTGCTGCTTTAAGGCATTAAATGAGAGAGGTGGATGCCACTTCACTGATTTTTATTTTCTCTTTGTATTGCCATACTGTTAAACCCACAGAGAAGCCAAGTTGTTACTGTACACAGTTCTATATTGGCCTATAATAAGCAAGACTAGAAATCATTACAACAAAAATGCTATAACTATTTTGTATTTTTCACATAGCCCCACCTCAGAGTGAATGAGCAGGTGAAGACGGATGTAAATGTGTCATATGCAAACACAAGGAAATGTTCCTTACATTTAAGATTTACTACAATAATAATTAAAGCCAATCTTCAAAGAAGATACATTTGAATAGTATTAGACATTGTACTTGTTGCTTATAGAAAAAAGGCTGATGGTGGTAGGTAATGAGGATGTAAATTGTAGTGGCCATTATTCATGGTATTCTATTCATCGAAGCCGAATGCACAATGCAGGCTATATGCATATGGGCCTCGTCCACATTGTAAATAGCACAAATGAATACTTGGAACAAAAAAAACAGTAGGTGCACCTGTTCCATTGTGCAGCTGACTCATTGAGGCGTACATGCAAATGAAGTCAGTGTCGTCTTTTCATTTTGTCCAGCAGATGGGAGTATCAGTTGAAATGGGAGATAAACTTTTGCCGGCTTATTAAAACAAGATGTTTAATAAAATGCATTTGGCGACGGTAAATCAAAAGCTGTCTCTCTGATCCTGTTTCATGTTTTCAGCCCAATTCTGTTTAAACAAACTTTGTGTTTATTCATCAGATGGATATATTTATTTGTTTGTGGGGGTCAGTGATGACGTCCAGTCCATGAGTCCAGTCATATCAAATTTTCTCTATTAAGAGTTTGCACACTGTGACTAGGTTGGTAAATAGACTGAAAACAAGTAATGAAGTGTCAGATGTGTTTAATTAGCAAATCATCTGCATAGAAACTGATCATTTTCTATTGTATTGCATGGGTAAACACAATATTTTTGCACTGCAATTAGGCTAGCCAGTAAGATGTAATTCTCAGCAGTTTGAATCTTAAGTGACATTTGGGATTTTTGGAGTAGGGCTGAGAGTCACCCTAGATTAAAATTAGTGTATTATTGGTAATAGATGTCTGTATTTGTACACACAGCTTGGGCAGTTGTCAAGGCGCAGGACAGCAATATACAGTACTGTTATAGCACCCACTTTTTTGTAGTCTTGGTCTTGACATGGTCTAGGATGCAGTTTTTGGGTTTGTTTACACTTGCTGGTCTGCAGGACTGGGTGCCCTTCAGAACAAAAGTCCATTTCTGTGTTGATAATCTAATTGGTCTGGTTCAAATTTGCACTGTGCTCGGTCAAACAACTAAATGCGCCTTGCCTATAGAAGGCAGTGTGTCCATATTTTCTGAAGAGAAACTAAAGAAGAAATTCTACTCATCTACTGGTGAAAAGTCTGCCTCTTCAGCTATATATATAGTATATCTATATTATCATATGGTGCACTTTGGTGTTTAATAAAGTTTTAGTTGAGTTTGATTAGATTAGTTAGTACAGACTCCAATGCTATATTGTCATGGAAAAGACCTTTACCAAAGCATATCTCACAGTTAGACCTGGACTCTGACCAGGCATATTTCAGTTTAGTTAAGGGTTATGCCCCCTGTAAATAATGACAATAGTACTTTATCTGTAAATACATTCCACACTTGCTTATTGCAGTACTGGCAAGATGCTTAACCTCTGTAAACTAGATTTTTTTTTTCTTTTATACAGATTTTATGCTAAAGATTTTTTTTTTTTTTTTTTTTTTTTTTTTTAGGCTACTGGACTAACTTTGCTTAAAGATACTGTAAGCAGCATGCACTTGTACTGGTTTGAAAATGGTACTGCAGTCTAAGTCAAAACAATAAGTCAATTGGGTCTTTTTGCTTTTCTGATTGGACGATCAGCGATGCAGTTTTAAAACCAAAACAATATATGCAAACAAAAACAAACAGGCCATTAAGTAAATTATATTTTTAATTGTTAATAAATCAACTCTACCATTGTTATCAGAAAAAAATAAGAGAGGTGTAACGATACAGTAACTATATTGATGTATTATTATTTATTCCTATGATACAGTTATATTGATACACACTACCTTGTATCAAATTGTATAGTTTTCTCAGAGGTGTGTATTGATGTGCAGGGAAAAAAATCTATAATATCGAAAATATATCAATATTATAAATTTGCAAGTTTAATTAAAATCAGATACAGCTTTTAATGTACTTTTTGTGCTTTTAATGAAATAAAATGTTATATTAAACTTTTCTTCGCTCTCAGTTTACTGGACACAATCAACCCCGGCCGCGATGCTAGATTTGAGAGTAAACTACTAGGATTTTTGGCAAAAAGTTGCTGTATTAATTATTGATATGAAGGTGTTGAATCATATTGAATTGTATCATTCCAAACTAGCCAATATTGTTCTTGAATCATATTGAAACTATTTGATAATCGATATGTATTGTATAGTTGCAAAAACATATCTTTACACCTTATGTTTACTGAGTAATTTTTATGAAATATTAACAAATTTATACTGCTCATAGCACCTTTAAAAAAAGTGGAACACAACAAAAACTAATTTAGTTGTCTCAAAATGTATTCAGATTTAACATATGGTGACACACTGGTAGTCCCTACATGAAACCCCTCAGATGTCCTGTCTCCATATTATAACCAGTGTTTAAGTAGAAAACTCAAAACATAGAGCTAAATATGTCTCCACTGCCATGAAGATTTCTATAGTGTTGTCTCAAGACCTACCAGTTATTAAAACTTGGTACCAACAGAAAATTATTTTATTACAGGTACCAGAGCTTTTTGGCCCGTACAACATAGGTACATTCTTCGGTATCCAGCCCAAGTTGGTATTTACCTCTTTTATATACATTAACAGAACATACAGACACTGCTAAATGTTCTGCCACAAACCCATCTGAGTCATGAGATCATGATCTTGTGAGTTCACGAGATCTTGTCACACTCCTAGAGTTAGTATTGTTGGCTCTATCTTGAACTAATACAGAATTCTTAAAAAAAAACAAAAAAAAAAACAAAACAACCTCCTGAATCAAACTGTTTTATATCCACATCAATAACTAATCAGCCAGTTACTGACAGCTACTGACATTAATAACCACTTGCATACAACTCTTCTTTATGAACCCTGGACTATTCTATTAAACAGTCCTTACGATCACACATGAGTCAAAATGACTCATGGCGATAACTTGCGGACCCTTATTCACAAGGCCGCCAAAGCAGAACCCATTTGGTGCTTGTCATTTTCATCAGGGGACTGTTGTGTGAGCGCCGTGCTGAACTTGGTGGGATGGCGTCCAGCGGGTCTGTGTACTG
Source organism: Bostrychus sinensis (assembly GCA_020698575.1). Taxonomy (NCBI): domain Eukaryota; kingdom Metazoa; phylum Chordata; class Actinopteri; order Gobiiformes; family Eleotridae; genus Bostrychus; species Bostrychus sinensis. The sequence goes on along the minus strand of CM036251.1, from coordinate 26,604,061 downwards.
CATCCAATCAGGGCAGCTTTCCCTGCCGCTGTGAATGCTCCATCTGTCAGCCAGGCCTGCCACCGCCATTCTGACCCACGCCATGCCACAGAGCCGTGGGTAGACTGTTTGGACTTCTCACACCCAAAGCCTGCCTCAGACAAGCAAACGAAGACCTTGGCACATAGACAATGAGGGAAGAGAAAAATATGCAGCGGTCAGTATGTCATTTGAGATCCTGGACTAGCTCCCGTGTTTAATTTAAAGGCAGATAAACTAAGAATGGTAAAAAAGGATGCGATAATCTTTTGTAGTGGCCTTCAATTAGAGTAGATTGTCAGATTAGCGCTTCATATCACAGCTTTTACCCCCACTGCATGGGAATTAGGGGTGGAGAAAATAATATTTTTTTTCCGATGCATCGTTCTTCTTTTTAAAACAATATTGAATCAATGCAGAAAAGCTTATAATCTGAATTTTATAAAGGCTACTAATCACTGAAGCTCCCAGCCTGCAAATAGTCAGCTCTGGTAAAGGCTAATGGAACTCACTGAACACGCATGTGCATTTGTTTACCTCCGCTCTGCTTGAAAACATGGAGGCGCCCACTTCATTTCAGGCTACTGTCCAGAAGTGTTTGGATGTTATAAACCAAAAACTTGAGACAAACGGGACATGGACAAGTTACGGGGTGCATCAAACGTAAAGCGTGCTGATTTGGTAACAAAGCACAAAGTACCACTGTACTGTGTGCTGTAACGCTGCCACAGAAAGACATCAAAAACAGACCAGAACAAACAGGGCATGCGCAGAAAACTGGTGTGATGTAAACATGAGAACATGCGGGGAATACAAATGTGTGTGCTAGAAAGGGGACCTTATTCTGTAGAGAGAGGAGCAGAATATTTTATTGTAAAAGCCATAAAAAGCTCTGTCACGTCCGCAGCTTGAACACAACACCGTAAGGTGCCATTGTTGTTGTTAGAGTTCAGCTCATGCGGGTTAAGGGAGAGGTGGGGCTACAGCGTCATCGTTTCAGAAAAGATCTGTATGGGCTGTAAACACTGAAACATGAAAACGGCGTTTTCAGATCTTTCCACTCTGGGAGGCGTGCCAGGCTCAAGCATGTCCACTCTTTGTGGACACGCCTGAGCCTGTCTCAGTGTGGACAAGGTCTTAAAGTATAAAAACTGTTTTCTGTTTGTATTAAAAAGGTTAAATATCAGCAGCTGTAAATGTCCTGCAGAAACATTACATCTCTCAATGTACATGGAGCCTATTGGTTAATGTAACCCTTGTTGATAAATTATTCTTGCTACTATAACATATTATTAGTTCGCTAGCTGTCATAGTTGAAAATACCATCGAGTGTTTCAATCGAGTGCTTAAAATATATAATGTGTTACACCTTGTACAATCGCAGGGTTAAATTTCAAGTGACATAAAGTAACAGATAGCTTTTCACTGTCATTCACTAAAGACAATTTAGATTTGCCAGTTCACCAGCACCGGCATGGACGGTGGGGCACTGTCACTTATGATTTTCTAAACTTTCTTCTGGGAATAATAGAAGAGAGTATGCCATTATGTGTACTAAATTATACTATATCCTTTATGTCAAACAGAAATATGGTGTTGTCATGGTTACAGCATGTTGTTTACTGTATAAAGCTATAGCTTTCCAGAATAAAAGTTTTTTAGTATGAAACTGAAAGTCTTCACTGTTCTGAGGTGGCACGAGGGCAGAGCAGCATCAAGAAGCACATGTTCTATTTCTGAAGCAAGTTCATATTCTTTGCAGTTGTGTGCTGAATGAGCTGGCCAGGAACAAAATCAGTGGCATTCTCGTCAAATTCAACCACCTACTGTATGATGAATACTGGCAAATGTGAAGCTTTAAATGAAGGAATTCAGGATGTTTTTAAAGCCAAAAAAAAAAAAAAAAAAAAAAAAAAAAGAAATATCTGAAGGATTTTTTTTCCCTTGTAGTAATTATGGTTTACAGTTAAAGGTCTCCTATTATGCTAAATCAGCTTTCTGAGCTTATTACCATGTTATAATAATGCTTCAACCTCAAACCCAAGTTTATTCACGTGTGAAATAAAACAAACATTATGAGTCTGTAGTGTCTGTAGAGGGCTTTAGACTGAGGAAGGCCTCAGGTCTTTTACTGCAGCAGAGCTGATAACCTAGCGTTTACAATGGAAGTTGGAGCTGAAGTGGGCAGGACCAATGGGGCCTTAAAGTGGCAGGCACCTAAGCAGTAGCTTAGACAGTTGGTAGACATTTGCCCACAAACCCAAAAGTTCGCAGTTCAAGCCCCGCTACTGGCATTGCATACTTTCATGTCCATCCACTTTACCCACCTTGCCTGTAAAAATGTGTTAGTGTGAGTGAGTTTTGGCGGTGGTCGGAGGAGCTGTAGACACAGATTGGAAGCCACACTTACGCCAGTCTGCCCCAGGCCAGCTGTGGCTAGAGAAGTTGCTCACCACCACGGAGTGTGACTGAGGAATGAATGAATAATGCAATGTAAAGCACTCTGAGAATCTACAAAGGCGCTATATAAATCCAATGCATTATTATTATTATTATTATTAGTAGTAGTAGTACAATTAACATATATACAGACAAATCATTGATTAAAAAATACATAATAGGTTTTTGATACTGAAAAAGAGGTTGCTTGAAAAAGGGGTTAGAAAAAATATGTATAGGCACCATATGCTTAAACTTGTATGAGCTGTAGCTACAGGCTTCTCAGTGTATGCTTTTAATTAATCAAGAAATTGCTGTTCTGTTTCCCCTGTGAAGAGGTGCACAGCTTTGTTTGCATTTTAATGTCTGGAAGATGTACCGATGCATCCCTTAACTGTAACGGACTCCTCTCTATTGCCAACACACCTCCTGTTTATCTATTAAATATTCATTTTGAGGAACAAGAGGCCCACGAACTTGCCGCGGTTCTTTTGGATGCCCATAGGAAGACCTTGATAAGCTGTTCTTGCAGTAATGCTGAATCAACTGCAGCTGTATGTCTGACTTGAAGGCTTGCAGACTCGGTAATCACCAAGTTGTAACAAGACTTTAGTTTGATCTGTTAGGGCCTCACAGGAGAGAGCTCACGGTCCTCTGTGGTGTGTACGCTTCTTTTACACAGCAGCATATTTTAGGTTTTGGGCTTGGAGTGAACATCAATTCACAGTGGGGCTTCGGACCACCAGCTTCTCCTCCTGTGATCTTCATTTCCCCATTTAGGAGTTTAAGCACTTTGCTAAAACAGGCTCTGCGCCATATATCCTAAAAAAAAAAAAACACTCATTCAAAAATTATGACACCAGAAGGGAACATTTGCAAGAAGCAAAAAATGCAATCAAATCTTTATGATATTGATCTGCTCAATGGGGAGAAACTCATCCTTTTTATGACTTTCTAATTAAATTAAGATTGTCTTTTATGTTCCATAGAGACAATTATGCAGACTAATTATGACTTCCTTTCAAATACAAATATACAATTAGTTGCTGTCTAATTAGTGCGTGATTTCTTATGAAGCATTTATAAAAACAAAACCTCAAAGCGCCACATCACTTTGGCTAAATTTAATAAGATGTGCTTTATAAATTGGTTCTGAAATACACCCCATTAAGGCAGCTTTTAACTCAAATTATAAGCCATTTCCTTGCGGAGATGAGATGTCTGCATGGGCACTGGAAGTCTGTCAAAGTTGAGTCTGATTTGATCATTATTGGCAAAAGACACGGCCCACTGTTATTTTTATGGCAATGTTATGTAGCCTTTCAGGATTTATAACTGTTAAAGGACCTTGGGTGTGCAGATGGACTGGTTCACACTCAAATGGTGCAGTCTGCAAAACTTTAAATTGGTAAAACCTACACCTTATTACAAGAAGAAAGAATTGCCGAAAAAAAAGCCCATAAAATTCTGTCTAGGCTGCGCTATTAAGGTTTTTAATGGATGATCATTTTCAGCTTTTTATAAGAACATGCTCATATGTAAAGGAAAACCTCTCTTTGAGCAAAGGGTGCTCCCATTAGCTGTTTGATCTAAACAAACTGACACCAATCAATAAATGGCTGCAGAATGTCCTATTTGGCAAAGTGTTTATATTATAGAGTTGTGCTTATGTAAAGAGTTCTGCTGAGATAAATGTTTGTGTAATATTATTTTTCATCCAAGAATCATTCAAGCTGTGTAGACACATGAATCAGCCATGCTACTTTTTGATGACGTTGGGACATACCACAGTGGTTCCCAACATTTTTGGTTTTGTGTACCCCCAGGACCCGATTTAGCCCTGGTTTGGAGCCGGCTTTGTCCTGGTTTGGTTAAAGTTTAGAACTGGTTTAGGCCCAGCTTAGTCTTAGTTTAGTTCTGATTTTAGCCATGGTTTTGTCCTGGTTTAGTCTTAGTTTAATTCCTGGTTGAGTTCTGGTTTAGACCTTCTTTGGTGTCACATCCCTAGCTATAGTCATGGGTTAGTCCTGATTTAGGTTTGTTTTAGTCTTTGAAAGACAACTATATAAAGATTATGTATAAATGATAATATAACTCCACATACCCCCTGCAATTCTCTCATCTACTCCTAGGGATCCCTGTATCCCTGGATGGAAAACACTGGCACACCACAGTGTGAGAATCAAAATGCAAAGAAACATATCATATATATATATTAGTATAGTATATAGTATGGTATATCATAAGTTAAATTTTATATGTAATCCTTGAAGATGGCAGACCTCCTCCAACTCCTTGGCTTTATTTTGCAGTGATAAAAATATGGTTCCCAGACTTGAACTCAAACCAGAGATTTTTTATTTTATCTTTATTTAACCTTTATTTAACCAGGAAAGTCCCACTGAGATTCAGAATCTCTTTTACAGGGGAGTCCTGGCCCCATGGGGGAACCTATTCTACATGTCTTGAGTGGTAGGGGAAACCTATGCAGACAAGGGGAGAACATGCAAACTCCACACAGAAAGGTCCCACCCGGTCCAGGAATCAAACCCGGGACCTTCTTGTTGCGAGGCAGGAGTGCTAACCACTATGCCACCGTGCCGCCACCATGCCGCCCACCATGCCTGGTTCAGGGTAAAAGGTCTTATCTGCTGAACTACAAAGCTCTTACTGTATATCTCGTATTTGTAAAGACTGACCTTGTGGCTGGAGTTATCATCTTATGCCTTACCTCGCAATGATACAGATATATTTCTTTCACATCTAGGTTTATCTTTGCATTAAGAAGAGATATCTAAAATATAAGCAATTTAAAATGAATAATGTTGTGTTTACGTTCTAGAATTTGATGATGTCAAAAACTCAGATAGGGTGCTGCTGTGCGCCATATCGCTCAGTGGTTGTTGCTCAATGCATGTACAGGGCAACTATAGCCTGCCTCTGCATTGACTCTGACAGCTTGCCAAATGCCTCTCCATGCTACCTCCACAATTTCCTACTATACATGCTCTGTCCTATCAGTTAAGCTTAAAAATGGCTCAAAAGATATCTAAAAAAAAAAAATCTGAAGGAGTGCAGGGGCCAGTATTACTCTATGCCTTGGAAACTATTTTTAAAATAAATAACTGAACAGAAAGTCAACAAATGCTGAACCTGTTAGCAATATTGGGTCCACAAACACACTATTAATCTTGTGGCTAAAGGCCCTGTCTACTCACAACCTCGCCTGTGATTGAATAATATCACCACTTTTTGACACTATGGTGAAAAAAAATCCTTCACTTTAGTTCATTTGTGCAGGAAGAGAAGACATTAAACTTTGTGCCTTTATGTGCTTCATGTGAATAGGTCCAGTAATTGCAGAGATATTAACCATAAATCTGCTTTTTCAATTAGCAGCAAATTCTACCATAGAACTCTAACCTGCACTCTAGTATGGGCTTTTTACAATGTCATGACTTGACATGAACGCAACCTGTTGAGCAATTGTCTCCTTCCAAGTATGCACCTTTTTAAAGTACACAACACATTTTTCAATTCTTCATTGCATCCCTGGACATCTTCAAAATGGTGTCATTTCAAACCATTCAACTTTTTGGACACCACTTGTAAATAATTAATCATATAGCAAAATAACATAGTATAGTGCGTTACCAACCTCCTCTTCACATCTTCTTCACATGTCTACAATTCCTGGTTGCTCTAAGTGGAGCACTCTTCTCTGGAACATGTTTAAGGACTGATGATTGCGATGTATTGTGTGTCTGTGATTAACTCTTGAGCTTTGTCTTGTGTGTGAACAATCAATGGGAACCCAACCTGCTCAGGGAAGGTCACGGGGTTATTTTAGAAGGGCAGCTGACACTGATTGAGATGCAGCGCTCACACATGAAAGACAAGGTAATGAAAGGTAATTTAAAATGGAAATTGGTCACATTTGACACATGAGGTTGTGAGAAATTATGTTTTGGAACACACAGAGACTATAGATTTGGATGCTGTGGACCATGCAGCTCACATGCAGTCTTGTAAATGGACCATGGAGGTGTTTCACAGACAAAAACAAAACAAAACAAAAAAAAAAATATCCTGTTACTAGGGCTGCACACATCACACACTTATTATCAACCATTCACATTAAGTCTTCACTCAACATTTTCCACTGTATTAAAATCTTGACAATCTAAAGTTTGGATTGATCGGTTGTTTAGTATTTTTTTATTTGCAACCACATGCCAAAGCTTGTGCCTGTAATTAATGCATTTTTACACTTTCAGTTAATTTGCCTAGAGACCCAACCAGCTTGTATAATAAACTTGGTATTTGTAAACTGCTTATGTCAGCAGAAGTGGAAACGAAACATATAAAATGCCCTATTAAATGTAGAAACGCCCCTGCAGACCATGCACACATGTTTTGGACATGCCCTAAACCTAACAAGCACTGGTCTAGTATATTTTCAACACTAAGTTCTAAAGCTTGATATAATTGCTAACCCATTAACAGCCCTGTTTGGCTTCGCCATTGCTCTGAAAATATCACTGTTGCTGGGTGAGGAGACAGAGAGTAGGGAAGTTGTTGGGGTACTATTGTTTTGATGAACATGTTCAGCTTTTGTCAATGTTTATAAATGATAATAGCAATATGAAGATTTAAATAACATAAAAAATATTAATCTTAAAGAAAAAATTGTAATATCCACAAATCAGAAGCCTCAGATCATTTAATCAAATACCAAAGTAGCCTGGTAAAAAAAAAAAAAAAAAAAAATAAAAAAAAAAAATTCTTATTAAGCTATTATCTGCAACCATAAAGTCAAATTATTCAGTCATTTTCTACAGTTTACATTGTTAAGGGTCACCAAAGGTATCTACTTTTAGCCTGAAGCAGAATACAACTATTGGCATTATGCTATGAAAATGCAAGGTTTACAGTAACAATTATTAACACTCTTTCACGATGGGCAATTCAGGATTACCAATTTATTTATACATTCATATCTGTGCATGGTAGAAAAAAAAGCACTTTAGTATTATGTTATAACTTCTTTAAACCACAAGATGAACCTACGAGCTTCTGAAGTGCTCAGTGTCCACCAACAAATTGTAATCTAGTTCCTTTTTTCCCTCTAAATAACATACTCATATTTTTCAAAACAGCTTGTTTGTGCACACTTGACCACACCATGCCTATTTAAAAACCTGACAGGCGCCATTGGCCTTCAACATGACCGCTGCCTAAAACAAATGTGTTACTAAAATGCTGCAGGACCTAAAGCCAACAGAAATATGATTTGTTTGTCAGAGTCTAACTAAATGAGCCATGACCACTACCCCTAACTATGTCCAAAGCCGAGAGGTCACAGAGCTGTAATCTGAACTGGGCTTGTAACAGTGATTTGTTAACAATGTTGAAAGCTGGGGAAAACCAGTGTTGTCCAGTCACAAGACGGTCAAATGGGTAATAACTTGGCCCAATGATAAATGGCCTGGTTTTTTGTTCCACATGGCAGACTAGAACTGAGAAGTGAGTAGAGATGTCCTTTATGTGTTGTGTTGTGTAGCGTTGGCACAAAACGACGTGCTGTGTAACCTTTTCTTCATTTCTTTCACTGTGTTGCAGACGACGTACATCATTAACTGCACCGATGACTTTCCTCTGTGTTGGAAATGCCACTGCCCAGGCCTCCCAACAATAAGCGCCTTTCTTTCTTCTGACACGCTTCCCCTGTAGGTTTTATTTCATTAAAATTGGTGTCCATTTCAGATCTGTTCAGACAGTTTCACTTGTGCAAAGCTATAGAACAGTTCTATTTTAAGTCCAATATAATTTGCCTGTTGGTTATAGGGTTGATTTTAAAATTCTTTTATTAGTTCTTTTATTAAGGCACTGCATGGACATGATTTTAATTTATGAACCATGAAGGCCTCTCAGTTCTTCTGGAACCTCACTTCTGGCTGTTCCTTACCGCAGGACTAAAACTTTTGGTGATTCCTCTTTCAGCAACTAAGCTCCCAGATTCTGGAACAGCCCTTCCAGTGGATCTGTGGCTTTTGGACAATTTTATGTTGTGCATTTTGAGTTGCATTCACTTGTGTGAAAAGTGCTTTATAAATAAAGTTTTGATTAATTGATTAATCAGCAGACTCATTCTGATCATTTCAGCTCTGCATTCATTGCTTTGCACTATGAAGCAAACAGCCCATTTTTCTATTGGTTAGCATCATGTTCCTAAAAACAATGCTAAATAGTCATTTTATGCTCTGTCCATTCCCCGCCATAGCCAGCAGGGGGAGACAGGCATATAATCTACACATTTCACACACACATTATGTTAAGTTATAAAGTATGAAATACTAATGCAGCTGTTTAACTATACTTTTAGTATCTTTTGGGGCATATCCCTATATTGATTAATATATATCGAGGTAATAAAGAATCCTTGAAATAATTCCTGTATCCAAGGAGTGTTCTCGTTCCACAACTAAAATCCAGCCTATACTTGACCTTTCCAGAACCTTTCATAAAAATCTTGTAAAAATATTATAATTTTTTTGATATCTTGCCACAAGTCTTAAGAGTTCTCAAAATAACATTTATTCTATTACATTTGATGACATATAGTTTAATAACTGTGAAATGAATCCACAAACCACTGACATTCCCATAGCCCTTAGAACTGCCACACAAGCAATGGCATTTCACTTGACCTTTAAACTGTAAGTTGTCCATTTAATAAAATAAACACTTAGACTATAGACATATTAAAGTCCACTGTACTGTACAAGATAAATAAATGTAAAGGCTGTAAGGTGTAATCAGAAATTATGCTTTTTTTTTTTTTTTAAACCAATCTTGGGCAACTCTAGAACAGCACTAAATATTTCACAACCATTAAAAACAGCTTTTTAAAAATAATGCCGTAAAGAAACAGGTGAAGAGACCAGCAGATGGCAGCAGAGTGTTACGCGGTTTGAATAGAACCATAGAAAAAGAGCTTTATATTTACTTAAACTTCTAGTATTATGCTGTTATACAACACAATAAAAATAGTGAGGAATCAGTGGAAACAGAGCTGTACATTGTTTTGTAGTTTTGATAAATGAATGAGAGCAGTCTGGCTGTAGAGGGCTTGTTGATTGGTCAGTGCTTCTTGGAGTGGGCAGAGTGTTTGTGGCTCCGAGCATTCTGAGGTTTCAGAAACTCAGTGTTGGAGACTACAGGATTACTCAATGAATGAAACAAAGCACAACTCCAGGAAGGTTTTTGATGAGAGAACAACATAATAGCATGGTAGAAAGCTAAAAAAAAAAGATGATTTTGCCTCATTTATTGAGGTCCCTTTAAGGATTTACCAGTTAAAGATTTTTCAAGAAGACAAAAAGATCTTGATCTTGCAGCACAGAGGCTATCAGACATCACTAAGGTAAAGGCTTTTGCATGTGAAGAATGAGCAAAGATTCCAGTGGAGAGGTGTCAGAAGCAGAAGCTTGTTAGAAACTACCAAAAAACATTTGTTAGAAATTATAAAAGTTAAAGGATGCTTCACAATGTACTGAAGCTAAGGGCTGAGTAAACTGACCATGGGCCTGTGTTAAGGTAAATATTTTTTTCATGATTTTTATAGTCATTTATTCTCTTTCACATAATTGTAGGTTGAACATTTCTGATTGCAACTGTATGTTTTCAGTGATAGCTGGCAGAAGCTAGCAGGGTTCATCTTTCTGAATGGGACAATAGGTATAAATGAACATAATTTTTTCATGTATTTTTTCCCAAATTGAACTCAATGGACAATAAAGCCTACCTCTCTTCACAGCATCATAGTGTAATTGTGAATAAGGCCGTTGCAGTTTGAGCTTATCCTTAATTGAACAACAAGATAATTGGACTCCCTCTTTACAAATAAATGCACAAAAAATATGAAGAAAAGTATCTATTACTAACACCATACAAATCCATTTACTAACACATCACAGTGAAATATATTTTTACTCCAAGTATTCTCGGCATACACCTAACTGCAATAAATGCCTAGGTGTCATTGTTCCAATTGATTTTTTGTTCCTCTTTATGTATACAACTGCACTGAGGAGGATTGCTGCAGTAAAATGTACATGCTTTATTGAACGTCTAGATCAATACATAACTTATGTATTTTATTGTTACATACACAATGTCTATGCTATTTATGCCTTCTCATTAGCTGTTCTTTTTGAATATCTCCGTGTGCAAAGATGTGATTAATGTGGAACTAAGCCTAAAACAAATCTTCTGTATGTGGAATAAAATGCAGCGTGACGATCCTGTTTGGCACTGTACTGCTGAGAAAGTAATGCATACTTAAATCTATTTTCATTTAGTGCTGTGCTGACCTTTTCAAGTGGTTGTACTGGTTTATAAGCATCTTTTCACAGCAACAACCACCAACGTTTGTTTTTTTGTTTTTTTCAAGTACCATCTTTAAGTCTTTAATTAACTAAACCAGAACAAATGCATGATTAAACAGGTCTAAGCTAGATTTAGATAAGCATGTTCTAAACCTGGCCTAAGCCAGGTCTAAACCAGCCCAAAACCAGGACAAATACAAAACTACCCCAGGGCCCAGTGCTACGAAGCTGGTTAAGCTTATGCCGGATATGTGTCTCCTACCCAAAAGCTAGGTCTTGATATGATGTGTAGTCCCTCTTATGCTTGCTGTACCTTCATGCTCGTGTCACTTGTGCACTTCTCCTTTTCCTCTCCCCGCTGCAGTTTGCTCCTCCTCCTTCACACTGGCAGCTTGTTTCTCATCACTGATTGGTAAAAGATGTGTCTTCTTCTTGCCCTGGACCACGTTAGCCTTTCGGGTAAGTTTCTGTTTCTGGAGTGGAACAGTGCCCGCCACCCTCTGATGCTGGAAGTACATTTCCCACCCCATAGACTTTTTGAAAAATGTGTATATTAATTAAGAGTTTAAAAGCTCGACGGAGGGTAATCTGCAATGTGGTAGCTTGTGACCATAGTGCAAGTAATTGTGAAAAAAAAAATAAAAAATCTAATACTTGTAAAAAGACAAAGCTACAATTGTATTTTGCAGATTGTTAATTACATTTATTTGCGCTATGAGATACCACATAGCTGATTAGCCTTCATCAAGGTTTTAAACCTTTAATACTGTATACACATTTTTCTAAAAGGTTTCGTAGTACAGGCCCCAGGTCTAAAACAGGACAAATCCAGGATGACACCAAACAGCCTTCACTACTTAACCAGGACTAAGCCGTGCTACAAATTGCAAATTTATGCTCCAACCAAAAGCAGGACTAAAACAGGAATAAGCCTGGTTATAAATTTAAATAAATCGGGACTTAAACTGAAGAAGACCACCAGAAGAAGCCTGTGTACAAACCACTGTGCTAAAATCTACCAATGTTGCTTGGTTTGGTCACTGTCGATGACCGTAAAAACTCCTCAGTGAAGTGAAGAAAAAAAAAAAAAAAACACCAGTGGAGTTTGGAGCATTCTAAAAGTGCATTATATCCACAGGAAGAGACCCTGCTTAGACATGAAATTGACTCCCGCTGCTTGCAACTTCTTCCTCTCAGCTGGAGCCTTTCAATCTAAAGAGCCCCGGGTTGCCCAAGCCCTGATTCCTGAGTATTGCTGGAGCTATATCCTGAACAAACAGTGCCAATGCCAGCAAAAAAAAAAAAAAAAAAAAAAAAAAAGTATTTCAAAGAACATCCGCTTTTTTTACTAAATTGTTCATACAGACTTATGCAGCAACATCCAGCAAATTCGTATCCCCTTACATGTTAACCGGAGATTTGATGTTTCCTGTCTTTTTTGTTTTCTCTTGCAGGCAGAGAGAATGTTCTGAAGCACTTTTTTACAGATGTGCTTTTTGGCTCAGTTTAAAATCAAAAGGTATGCACTATGGCCTTATTTTATAGAAAATAACCATGTAGATGAAATTTCCAAGGAGAAAAGGTGGAGGGGCCTCATGTGATGACTGTGTTGTAACCTTCATCATGGTCAGTGTGACATAAGCTGCTGACAGTAATCTGTAGAGCTCAGGTTTTGGTGCTGTTCCCCTACCACACCAGAAAAAACAAAATGTATACAGTGAATCTGAAACATGTCAAGGTACAAAAACACTGGTCTGCTAAACAAAGAAAATCACTATAAAAAACTCCTTTTTTCCAAGTTTTTTTTGTTTTTTTTTTTGTGTGTGGCTGTTCTGCCATACAAAGGTAGAACACAGTACCGGCATCTTTTGTTAAAATTGAGTTAAGACTGAAAACAGGCTTCATATCATCTGTTTTATTTGGGGACAAACTCATAAAACTGTCTTTATCAATACACACGCTATTATGGTTAATGATTTTGACTATGAAAATGCTCAATTATGTTTTTCAGGACACCCCATATAAAGGACTATGACTGCACATTTTGGAGGTCAAAGGTCAAATGAGTGGTCATTATTTATGACAAGATATATTAATACCATTCATGTACCTGTGACATACTCAGAGGCTTCATTGTTAGATACTCCCTACTGCACTTTGGCAAGAGCTGGGGCAATCTTATTCTTTCATTTATTTTTTAAACAAATCTTGATCACCTCTACAATGGTTTTGCGTTTTTTACAACCTTTAAAAACAAAATGTGACTAAAAGAAAGTGATAATTACTTTACCAATGTCATTAAAAACAAACAAACAAACAAAACAGGTAAAGAGACCAGCAGAGGGCAGCAGGGTGCAGAGCTGTTAGTGTCTTTTGAACAGAAACAGAAAATAGATTTTGTATTTCCTTTTGGGATGCCTACAAAATGAAAAAGCTGTGAGGAATCAGTGGAAACAGAGCTCTACACAGTTTTTTTGGATAAATGAATAAGAACAGGTTTTAGGGCATACAGCTCAGCAAATAAGAAATTACAAGCAGAAGCATGAGCATGAAGAGGTGCCAATAAATACCAGGATTTTGGCTACTCCACCATACTGTATGCAAAAACTATCACCATTGCCGAAAAAGGCATTCCCTAAATATACTGTATGTTAGATTAAGTAGTAGCACTCCTACAGCAAGGCAAAAATACATGAAAGATGAAGCTATTCACAGTCTTTCCCCATTGTTGGACAAACAATTTAAAGCCAATGACCTTGTTAAATAAGACAACTTCAGCTTTCAGTACTGTTTTCTTCAAGCATATTTCAATTGTGGAGTACACTATAATATATATGCTCATTGTCGAACTAAACAAATGACTGCTTCTTCCTCAGAACTCTCAATAAAACTGTCTATGACTTTGCACTTAATTTTGTCTGTGTCAGTGCTTTATGTTTTACTTTTCCTCTTTTCTATGGGTCTGCTGCTTTTTGCAATTAGGCAAAGCTAGACCCGTCTGTCACTGTCAGCAGTGAGTTAGAGAGAAAATGAAAAGACAGATTGTGACTGTAAAGTATTCCACTGGAACTGAAATATATGTCTGTTTTTGCTTTTGTTCCTGCTTAAATCTGGATCAAGTTCTTCTTAAATCATCAACAAAACATATGGTGAGTTTATGTAGTATCTAATGCAATGATTAAACTCCAAATACACTTACCACTTACCTCAACACTTAAGCATTTGAACAGTTTTCTTGTGGCCAAGTTCTCAATCCCCATACACATTACACCACCTTGTTCCTATTTATTTATCCTAATGAGTTGCTGAACCTGGAATCTGGTGTGCATGCTGTAAAATCATCACTTAATTATGGCCTAAGAAACAAATTACCAGTTTTAATTGCATAAAGCCTCATTACAAATATATCTCATAAAGACTCAAGTGAATGTTGTACACTATATCACTTCAGGGTATAGTTTTGTGAAATTTAAGACCTTTTAAAGACTATTTTATGCCATTTAGAATTACATTTATTGCCAGGATCGCCAGCATAAGAAAGTGAATGCATTTTACACTAATGAAAGGGTTTTATTTTCAAAGAGGTTCTTCAAAAGGTGTGCAGTCCATAAAAGAGTCGACCTGTCGCAAAAACTTTCAGACAAACTAAAGTGGATAACTTTAAGGTATTTCAAAACCACCTATGAAAAACTGTAATGCCATATTCACATTCATCTTGTAAAAAAGGCATACTTCTCTATTATTAGCTATGTATTACTCCAAAATATAGTATTTTTGACACACTTCTAGCTGGGGTTGTCATTTCTAATTACATGAAAGTAATAATAGCATTAACACAATGATTTGAATAATCATTTTCAGAAATGGCAAAGTTTGCTAAAATATTCACTTATCTATTACCTACAATGGTGTTTCCCAAAGTGGGGTCCAGGGCCCCCTGAGGGTCCACAAAGGTGCTGCCAGGGGACCCCCAGAGGTTGTCTATATTAGGTACAGGACAAAAAATGTGTTTAAAGGAATTACAGTTATATACTTGTTTAAAAATATAACTTTTAGCCAGCATTTAGTGTTTTTTGTTACATTTTTATAGAAATCTAAGAAGAAAAACATAACAGTTTTTTGAATATGATGAAGTTTTATTGTTGGGTTCGTGGGCGATTTTTGGAATTTTAAGGGGGGCACGACGCTCTTGACTTGGGAATGGCTGACAGCAATGGAAAGACTTTACTTAGACAACACAATTAAACATATCAGACCAAGATGAAGAAATTTCATTTCTGCCCATAGAATGTATTACTTTTAAGGCCTTAATTTTGACAACATCAAATTAAACACCTTTTTAATACTTTTACCTTGGGGCGACCCTGCACTTAGGCTTTAGCTAAGAGTCCTAGACACATTTATACCCCAGTTAGTCCTGGGAGAGGATCTATCCTTCAATGTGGTCTCCATGGTTTCTTCTTTTTTTCCTTCCACAACTGGGTTTTTTGGGTGTCTTTCCTTACCAAGAAGAACAGTCTAAGGACAGGGATGTCCTGGGTTTGTTTAGTGTAGTTATTGTTTATGTCTGATTGTGTGTTTATGTTTGATCAGTTGTTTGTGAAGCCCTTTGAGGCAACTGTTGCTGTGATACTGGGCTATATAAATAAAATTGAATTGAATAGTTGGTGGCACTACCGACCTAAGTAGAGGAGAAAACTTGGGGCTACGTCAAGCAGAAACTGATTTGATCTAAATCCACACTGTGTCCAGCAGAGGACAGAGAGATCTGGACAGCAGTTTCTTCAATAAAAATAAACAAAGTCACAGGAGGTGCTATTTATCCCACAAAGGCTGAGATGTGTATAATTCTTACTAAATGTAAGATCTCTCTGAGATCTGTGAGTGTTGACGTGCCGTTTGAAGCCAGTCACCATAAAACTATATTTAAGTGGTACTGGTACAGCAGAAATCTGACACGTGCAAGTGTAAGTTAGTTTAGCATAGTGGTTCTCAAATAATGGGTCAGGGCCCTAAAGGTGGTCACAAAGTGTTTAGATAGGCTATAGCTGACAATGGTATGTTTAGTTTTTTTGAAGCCTATATCATCACATTACGGTTACAGTGTAAAATGACAGTACATCTCTAAACTACTAGTGGCCTAATTCTTTAGTTCTAGGGTGACGGTTTTGATAAAAAATAATCTGTAATTAATTAAAAAGTTATTCAGTCAATTAAATAAAAGCTAGCATGGATATCTCTGGATATGGATTTTTTTCCTGACTAAGACAGACAGACAAACACAGCTGATGCAGAAGGTTAGACCTGGCTCTGTACCCAACTTTACTCCTGCCATCACAGCTGGTGTTACATGCATCTGGTTGTTTCTCACAGTTCTTATTACAATAAGCTTTTAGATTAATAAAGATGTTTCCTCCAGTCCTCCCAAAAACTGGTTATTTTCTGTATAAAGATGCTTTAAAAAGCTCTAGGTGAGCTATGTCTCTTGACCAAAATCCTTTTATGTTTTTTATATGCAGGAATGCCTTTCAGCTTGTCAATGATTCAAGAGACACAGTGCGGCATGATGTCACTTTTAACCAGAGGTGGGAGACTTGAGTCTCATGACTTGACTTAAGTCACAATTTTTAGGACTTGAGGCTTGCTTGACAAATATCCTAAAAAGACTCGACTTGACTTTGACTTGACACTCATGACTTTAGACTTGACTCAGACTTGAGCCAAATTACCTGAAATCACTTGTTTTTACAGAAAATCTTTAAAGAATAAGTGTAACATAAATGTAGGAATATGTGTGTTAATGCAGTGCATTTGTGTTTAGAGCCATGTGGGAGACTTTTGCTTTGACAAATGCTGCGTGCTTTGACACAATACAGCAGGAGACTTAAGAAAACATACAATTCGTACCGATGAATTAAAAACTATTACAGTATGTGTCAGAGATGAGATAAAGAATGTGATAATTAGCTCTTTACTGAGGCCAGGTGTCATTGCCTGTGCACTGTAATTTAATCACTTTATTTGGAGAGATTATGTCAATTTTCTGTTTGTAATTCCACTTAAAGTATGCATGTGTTCAGTCTTAAAGCCTGTGTCAGAACAACTTTGAAAGTTTTTGGTGTGAAATGGTCAAAGATGACAGGACTCATTTTGTTATTTTAAAAACCCTCTGCTCTGTGTGCCCTACAGATTGTTTGTTGCCTGAGGCTGTATGTAATAACTACTGTCTTTACATTTTAAATGTCTGAAAACAGATAAGCCTAACTCAAACATGTGTATGCCCTGACATGACTTGGTGACTAAAAACAATGATTCGACTTGACTTGCTTGATTCTCATAAAGACTGACTTGGACTTGCTTGTAACTTGAAGGTTCAGACTCGATGCTTATGTGTGACTTGCACATGAGTGACTTCCTCCCACCTCTGCTTTAACTGTCCCGCTGTCATTACAGAAATGTTGATGCATATACAGGACAGAAAATAGCCCAAACAACATGGAAGTTCTAAATTTTAGCATATCGTCAGAAAAAGAACAAACACTGCCTCACCAAATGATATGCATGATGTCTTAACAAATGTAGAAGTGGCTGTTGTGCATTAGTAACAGACAGTGGCATGGCTGGCTCAGAGGCACAGGCAGCTGTGGTTTATAATGCAGTTTGCATTCTCTGTTCCCCATTAAATTCATTCCTCGGGACAGACTTCAACTTGTGACCTCTCTATTAGCCCTTGTGCACTCGGACCGGTCATTAGAGGAACATTAGGAAATTAAAGGCAAATTGTGTTAGAAGAAAAACAGATGGAGGTGCTGTCGAGGACCAACATGCCGGGCTCAGAACCTGCTGATGCTCCCAGTTTTTAGACTTTCATTGGCCACTGTACGATGCTTAATGTCAGCCCCAGGTAGCAATTTTTCAGGTGGCACTCTCTGATAAAAAACACAGCCTAGTTGTTGTGCCAGAAGTTCACAACCTCAGACCTGAATTTGTTATCTTTTTTGTGGGGGAGCTTTAGGGCTATACTGCACACTCTAGCAGTCATTTATGAAAATGCCAGCAAAGTGCATAATTACTGACATCGTCCTCCTAAGTGGTGATCATAAACTACAGTAATTAAGTCGAAATATGCTGCTCCAAAAACTGTACCTTTTGATACCTTCTGCAGCTTTCTGAACTTTAAAGTCTTTAAAGAGCTTAGCATCATCCTGTATACTAGTCTGGCCAAAACCAGATTCAGTCTCTTTCTTTATTGAGATTATGTGGGTCTGGAACCCCTCCCATTTAATTTGCATTGCACTGATTGATCCTTCCAACAAATCATAATCCTTTATCTAAAATGCAAAAGACTTGATTGACTCAAATTTTCAATCAGTCCAGAGGTGGTATTCTCCAAATGTTAGTGTGTTTTCTGATTGGTTGGAATCTATTCAATTGCATGTAGTGTAGTTTATTAATTTAGTGCAATTGTTCTGCCTGCTGGAAATCCAACTTGAAATGAACACATTTATCATACATTCATCTTACATTCATTCCATTTATTACAGTTATTGTTCTAAAGCAGGGGTCATCAATTAAAATTCACTGAGGTCCAATTTGTGAACATTTTCTTGAGTGAAGGTCCGAAACATCACACTGTTATTTTGTGCCTTGAAACAGCATTGCAGTTACATCAACATCTGTGTCGATAGTGCAAATACAGAATTATGGCAATACCATTTTCCTAACATTGACATTAGTTTTAAAACAAACCTGGGGAATGAAATAATAAAATAAAAGGGCAGACATATTTTTTTCTTATATAAAATAAATACAGTTATAAAATAAATGCTTTAAGAATGGTCCGTGACTCAGAACACAGGGGTTCAGCGCAGACCTCTGTTCCTTTCTACATCTGTCTGTCTCTCATTTCTCCAGCTTCTGTCTCACTCACAGTCACTGCTCCATGTATATGAATCCTCAGATCTGATTGGCCGAGAGCGTCACATGGA
The DNA here is from genome assembly GCA_020698575.1 of Bostrychus sinensis. NCBI lineage: Eukaryota > Metazoa > Chordata > Actinopteri > Gobiiformes > Eleotridae > Bostrychus > Bostrychus sinensis. Next base: position 26,585,226 of record CM036251.1, on the reverse strand, counting down.
TTCAGATCGTGGTCCGCAGGGATGTCTAAACTTTATCTACAAAGGGCCAGATTTGAAGATGTGCGAATGTTCAAGGGCCGATGGTGCCTCCTGCTGTTTTCTAAGAACTGAGCGCATATACAGTTTGAATTTAATGCACACTTTTACACTTATTTTGTTTTCCAAAGCCAAATAATTATAAATAATGTTCAAAATCTAAAAGAAGTCCAACAAAATAACATCCTTAAACATGAAAAACTGCAACTGCAATTATTTTTTGACCAACTTATTAGAAGACATAAGGCAGAGAGCAGTAACATGAATGTACAAAGCAAACACTATAAAAGTTCAAGTGGGCCACAAGTAATACATTTTGTCATAAAAGCCAAGGGCCATATGAAATCTCAACCCGTGCCACAAATGGTCCCTGGGCCACACTTTGGACATGTCTGGTCTAAAGACTGGCACCCTGGATATTGGCCTTTTAGTCTTTCGCTGACACACAAATAAACTGTTTCGGAGTCTGGATGATGGTTAAATGGGGGGTGAGTGAAGTGCCCTGCATATGTGGGGCGCAGTGAGGTGCTTATCAACTCAACCCCAAGCCCTGAACCATTGTCGTATATATTCTGCTATAAAAGACCGCTGCCTGCCATGCAATCACAAATTAGCCTTAGTTAAAATTGCTTAGCCTAGTAAATCTGGCCTGCGATCCACTCAAGCCTATTGATGACCTATTAAAGACTCCAAAAACAGTGTAAGGGCTAACTTGGGCCCACTATTCTTTTTGAAGTCCATAAAAAAAGCACACAGTAATAAAGAAGCCACAACTACACAGATTTCTAATGAAACAAAGAAATGGGAATTAGCAAAAGACGTCTTGTACTAAATTGTTCCAAAGTTTTTCCTGCAGAAATGCTGGCGCTACAAAACTTATAATAGGCTTAATCCGGTGCAAATATGAACAAAAGTGCCAGGTCGTTTGAAAGAATAAAAATATTAGTAAGGCTCCTGCTGACTAATTGCAATCATGTGAAAGTCGGCATGCCTCACTTAGGAAAATCATAGGTCATTGTCTCAAGTGATTAATCTCTCCATGTCTGTCCTTCAGCACCTTGACCGGTGCTGTGGTCTCCTTATAGGAACTCGACATTTTATGGAAGCGCTCTGTGCAGTCCCCACAGGAGTCCTTTGCACCAATTTTTATTTCAGCAGGTTGGATGCCACTTTTAGTAAACAAAATAGGTGTGCATGCATTTTGTTTAAAAAAAAAGAAGGAAGAAACAAACCTAAATATAAAATAGAAACTGCCCATGAAACAAATAAAACCGTAACTGTAATTTTAATGTGCAGGCAGTAGCACACTCAAATAGGGGACACTCTCATTATAGGCCCACTACCTGAGTTTTTGAGAATGTGAAATGAATTCGTACAAAAAGCCAACTAACACAATGTGGAGTTGAACACAAATTGGACCTGGCTGTTAATTTGAGATTTGCCTTATGGATTAGCATATACACTGCTAATACTACAAAAGCAAAAAGTAAAATGCTTCTTGCTATTCTAAAGGCATTTCTAGACATTATGCAAATGCATGATCAGATAACACATCTGGCTTCAGGGAAATGGAAAAAATAAACATGCAAAGGCTGTAGTTGTTTAGCATTCTTGCTAAATACTTTGAATGGTACATAGCATACATGAGCATGGACTTATGACTAAAATTTAGCACAATATTTACTTGTACATGTGATAACAGCTTGCTGCCTCTTAAATATCTGGTTTACTCAATAAAACTTGTACTAAATGGATAGTAAGTACTAGGCTACTGCTTTTGACACTGCAATGCACATTGGTTTGATCTTGTGAAAGTGAAGGTTACCCCTGGTCTACAGTATCTTAAAGGTCCTCTGTTTTGCTAAATCAACTTTTTTGAGCTTTTAACAATGTTACAATGTTGTTTGCAGCTCAAAAATGTACGTGGAGTAGTATTTTGTTTGAGTTAGCCTGTATGTTGCTGCCATCTCCTTTGCAAGAGCTAAAAATGCTCTGTCTTGTTGCTTTATGTAGAGCAGGCGAAACCAGTAGGTACTCCTGCATGTATCTAAAGCCCGGACTCAATTTCAGTGCTTAAATAGCCACCACTACGAAGCTCAATTATTTATCTGTTAGCATTATGTTGCTAAAAGCCATGCTAATTAGTCATTTTATGCTCTGTCCTTTTCTCACCCATGCCAGCAGAGGTCAACAGACACAGAATACAGACGTTCTGTGCAAAGTTAAAGTGACAGCTCCTCAAAAGAAGACATTTTCCATACAAATACATTATTTTAAGTTATAAAATCCAAAATATTAATGCAAAGGTGTCCAAAACTATTTCCAAAAGCCTGAAAAATCCCCTTTAACTATGCTAACAATTTGCTGTGTTCATAATTAGCCTGGCTTAGAAAAACCTGTCATACTCATACTCTTAGCAATGACGTCTGACAGTACCGTTGTTTAGCCCATTTGTAGATTGAAATAGATAAGATAGAGATGCATGTTTCAGTCCTTTAATGTAACTGTAATTCCTCACACACTCATCTGAAGAGTGTTACCTTATATGTGCATGGTGTCTGTGATATAATCCCACACGCGTCTGCCATGCCCTGGATTTGTAAATCAAAAATGATTAACAGAGAAGTAATGTGAGAATATAAGATGTATTAGCCTCAAGTCTGCCACAGACCCCCAAGCGTGAATGTGATGAGGTATGCACAAGTTAACAGTATGTGAATAAGGTGAAAATGACAGCGGCTGAGAGCATGCAAGTGGCTCGAACATGACGGAAAGGATAAAAAAGTATTGGAAATAAGGACATGTCCTCAAATAACATGGTTTACATACTACACTTTAAGAATGCCATAGACTAGGGAGGTAGTTTTAAAATAAAGTCATCATCTTTAAGAGCATATTGAGTGAAATAAAATACAGAGAAATGGCAGGAGTACACCAATCGGGCATAACAATATGACCACCTGCCTGTTATCTGTGGTCATAATGTTATGTGTTATGACCACCTCCCTAATATGCAGCCCCATGCTCTGTATACTCAGACAGATTTCTTTCAGAACCAGCATGGACTTTTCATCATCTATTCATAACACAAATTATACATAAAATATATATGGAGAAGAGGTTGAACAGGTGAGGAGTTTCAAATATCTTGGGGCCCATCTCTCTGAGGCGTAGGGAGTGAACACCAGGGAGCTAATGAAGGGGGCACAGCAGAGACTCTTCTTTCTGTAGAAAAACTGCACTCCCACAGAAGCTTCTCACCAATTTCTACCAGTGCATCATAGAAAGTGTCCTGAGTTATGGATGTACTGTATGGTTCTCCAGCTGTTGCTCAGAAGAGAAAAAAGATCTGCAGTGGATAACCAAGACAGCACAAAAAATGACTGGTGCCCCTCTTCTTCCCCAGGAACATATCTACTCTGCCCAGGCTGAGAAACAGAGCCAGAAAAATCTGGTCGGACAGCACGCACCCAGGACATTGTCTTTTCAACATCCTCCCCTCTGGCAGGTGCAGAGTCATGAGGGCACAGACGGAGCAACTAAAAAGTAGTTTATTTCCTAGGGCCGTAAGAGCTCTATTAGAAGCCTAACTGGACTAGCAGCTTACTGTATGGCACAGTAGTACTTTTTACTAATACTGGTTAATACATTGCAGCCTGCAGTACATTGTACTTGACATTTTATGCACACAGTCATTTAGCCATCATCATTTGGTCCTTGCCTCAAATTCTTGCGCTTGACCATTTTTTCTCATTCTGGCAAAATGTTCACTGCCAAATCATCATCAATAATCATAGCGCTGTGGTTCACGCTCTTGACTCACAGGAAGCAGGTCCTTTCTGTGTGTGAGTCTGCATGTTATTGATGTGTATGTGTAGGTTTCTTTTGGGTGCTCTGGTTTCCTTTCCTACAAAAAAAAAACAAAAAAAAAAAAAACAAAAAAAAAAACAAGCAAATATGTTGCAGCAAAAGGTTTAAAAAGCAGTCATCTGGACTTGGTTTTTAGAGTTGAAGACGTTTCACCTCTTATCCAAGAGGCTTTCTCAGTTTTGAAATTGAACTGGTAAGAGAGTTGGTTTATTTGCTCCTAGGAATGAGGAGTTCCTTCAAGTCCAGATGACTGCTTTTTAAACCTTTTGTTGTGATGCAATTACCCTGGATGAGTCAGGCTGGCCTCTAGTGATGGCACTCAATCACAGCGGCTCAGGATTAACCCTCCATTTGACCATCTACACAATTTTGTTTTACACCTTGTGTATAGAATAATGAATTAAGCACTTTAACTTAAAGGTCCCCTATTGTGCTAAATCAACTTTTTTTTTACCATGTTATAATGTTGTTTCCACTTTAAAAACATACATGGATACGTTTTTTTTATTTTTTATTTGCACATTTGATCTCATCGCTCTTTGTACTCACATGAAACCAGCACGTTTCTAAAGTTTCCCAGACTAATTCGGATCATTTCATTGCTTAAATTAATGTCACAACAAAGCAGTCAGTTCATTTATCTATCTGTTCCTGTCATGTTGCTAATAGCCATGCTAAATGGCAATTTTATGCTCTGTGCATTTCCCACTGCCATCTCCTGAAAATAAGACATTTTCTATACATTATACATTATGTTAAGTTATAAAACGTGACCAAAAGTTGTCCAAAATGATTTCAACTACCCTAACAAAAGCATAATATAGGACCTTCAACTTAATTTTACAATCTGCGTTATTCTCTTCTCCTGTCAGTGGTTATAATGTTATGTCTGTTTGGTGTATATCTTAACACGTTATCGGTTGGCCCAGATCCATTTCTGACTTAATATGCACAAATGTGTGTAAAATATTGTTGGAACATGCTGAATTAAGCTGACACGTGCAGGTAATGCCTATGACAAGATGTCCTCATGTAGCACTATTCCCATGTGAGCAGGAACTAAGATGTCCACTGGAATCATTAAGACCATCATGGACAGAGATTAGTCCTTTATCGACACCATCTTAATATCTTAATATCTTAATAGTATATTCTTAACCACTATCATGCATTAGGGAGCGAAAGCACTGACTAGTTTAGCCTACATCATTTATTCACGATCCTTTGTCCTCATTGTCCATTCTCTAACAGGGTCCGCTTATGAGACGCATTAATATTTGAAATGTTGCCCCGTTGGAGATGGGAATGAGTGCTCATTTTCAGATGACACAGGTCCAGTAATAAGAGATGACCCGTGTTCTCTGAAGGTTAAGGCCTGCTTTATATGCAAACCGCAAGTAATGATGAGTGTTAAGCTTGATTTAACACTGAAGTGCTTATGGCAAGGTTCAAATCACTCCGACAAGATTCCCTGTTGTCCAGTCCTACATCAGTGAATTACAATATGTTAGAAAAGTGAGTATGCCAATATAATGTTCTCACTGGCCACCGTGGCTAGGCTTTTTCAGTAGTTGCTAGCCAGTGAGTGTTTTTACTAGCCACATTTTATTAGTTAGGTTTCTGTGTATGTTTTATTGTACAATAAGCTCAAAGAAATGTAAAATTTGGTTTTATGTATGGACATGGATTTATCAAATGTTAATAAACAGGTTTACCTCGCCAGAATAAATCTTATCTCTGTCCATGTGGTATCCTCTAAAACATGTTGTTTTGTTGATTTTTTTCTTTCTTCATAATCATAATCATAATCATAATCAGGGCTTGACCTTAACTTTTTTTGCTCATTGACTACTGTTGCAAATCCTTTTCAAATGTTATTAGCCAATTTGAGTTTTTAAAAGCCAGGATTTAATTACTTCAAATATTTTATTTTTTTATTGTATTTTACAGCATACAATGAATGAAATGTAGAGCTTGGTTTTATCATGTCTATTTTTTGATATAGTAGGACTTAAAGCTACCCAATTTTACTACAGCTGTCCCGGGTGCTGTTACAACAAAAGTTGCCTATAGCATTTCCAACCCCACCACCAACCACAGCTACTTTGCTGCTTTTATTTTAACAATCTGACCATTATGCCACCTTAAAATACTGATACATAACTGCGCTGTTTAGCATTAGCCTGATCCAAATCAGTGATTATCTCCTCCTCGTGAAACATCTCGTCTTACGGTGTCAGGTTGTTTTTCTGTTTTACTTTGCTCCCCCTTTTTCTAAATAATATTTTTGTTTTAGTACTGTTTCTCTGTGTAACAAGACATAGCCCAGAGGTGACCAGAGGTGTCGAGAGTCATGTAAAAGATAGTTTCGGCTGTAATCATTAAATAAAGTAAAAAACAATCTGAAGTCAGCCTTGTTTTTACTGTCTCCTAAGGTTATTAGCAGGATAAACATGTTTTCACGGACACTGAGCAAGTATTTGAACTGGGGAGACAAAGAAAATACAAAGTTCGGGAAAGCTTGGTTCTATTTTATTTAATTGTTCATGACAATTTGGTGATTACAGGATTAATTTCACAACATGGAATACTTTTATGGAAATATGTTTTGATATTATTTACTGATTGAGCATTACTAATCCTGCTTTGGACCGACAGAACCAGTGTTCGAAGGTGAAAAGTCTGTGTTTTTCGGTTTGGACATGCTGAAGAATCATCATTAATTACACTTATGCCCTATTTTAGGCATAAAATGAACTTAACGCCAATTTTGTACAGAAAATAAGCTTTCTAATGATGTATAACATGTCTGTATTGACAAAATAATAACCATGCAAATTATGTTTTGGCTGAGTTACTTTCTGAATCTGGTCAGTCTTGAAGTTAAACATATGTAAGGCCTAGTACCTTGACAAATTTACAACTTTTTAGGGGCTTAAATTCTGATTTATAATTTAAGAGTTTTTAACCCGCCACGTAAACCCTGGTTTATTTAAGTAGTTATATTGCCTTTTCACTAATCTGTATCTTTCAGCTTCCTCACATGGACAACAGTTGTTTTGGGGCACTCTCCATAGCTTACTTGAAGGTCTGTCACCCATCCTGCCATAACCTATTTATATGCCTCTAAGGACTTGTAAGCTTTTAACTGTGTCCCTATAAAGTGAGACTGTTGATTGATTGACTAGATAATTGTAAATGTTGAAAGCTGGTAAACTGTAATTTTGGTATATGATAGGGATGATTATGATTATGCACCGGCAAGTAAATATTTGTTTAAATATCGCTGTCTGACCTGACCACTTAATGTTAAGTGCTGAACCAGTTTAGAAAGTGGTAAATCTTAACTCAATTTCAAAGAACAATAGCTAATCACTAGCGAGCTACACCAGCTTTTCCCATACAAAATTGCAAGCAAACCAAGTCACGTGACTGAGAGTGGTCTATAGGAGTTTCCCTTTGACTGAACATAAACATTGTCATTTTTTGATTACTTACGGTAATTCTCTCTATGTTCATGATTTTACGACCGGTGTTAGCATGAGTTTTCCACTCACTCTGACACAGTAGAGCATTTACCGTTGTACACTTGTGCTCCTCTATTTGAGTCAAACTAATAAATATGTATTTTGGTTGTCTCTGTTGGCCAGCGCTCAGTGCCTGCAGATATGGGAGTCGAGCTGGAGCACTGACAGTGTGACAGGTTTAGTGCTGGAGGATTGTCAGATGTCTCTCTCTAGCCAAATATTCTCGTCAGTATCTTTGCAGATTTCCCTTGAGCCCACATGTCTTTGCAAAAAGAGCAGCAGCGGGGTGACATTTGTAAACAAACGCTGCGGATGATTGTAATTATGCTTTCTAAAAGTGTACATCCGCTTATAGCTTTATTGTTCAGGCTGTCAACTTCTCACTCACTCGGATGTCAGAGGTCTTGTACCTGTTTCATTGCGACACTCTGTTGCTGTGTTTTTGTGTGGAGTTTACGTGGGTGGCTTCCTGCCAGTGAGAGCTGGATGGGGCCACACTGTTACAGATATGGCAGCAATAAATAGAGCTCAGAAAAACAGACTTTTCATTGTAGTCAGTGGTGCAGTGCAGCACACTGGACAGTGGGCTTCAAATATGAGTGTACATCAAGGCTAGTACTAGAAAGTACTTTGTAGATACACCTACTATGTACTGGCTATTACATACTGTGTGCACATAGACATATGATATAGAGCAGTGGTTCTCAGACTGTGGTACGGGTACCCCTGAAGGTACACAGAGTCTTTTACTGTTCAAGTGCAGATTTTTGGGGGGGTATTTTTTTGAGCAATTTTTTTGTCCTGCGTGGTTAGGGCTTATATTTGAGGTTGTCTTGGATTAGTCCGGTTCTAGTCCTGGTTTAAAACCTGGTCTATTTCTTCCCTTGGTTTAGTCCTGGTTAAGGTCTCATTTAGACTTGGTTGAGTCCTTTTTTAGACATGGACACGGTCTATTGATTTAGGACTGGTTTAGTCCTGGTTTAGACTTTATTTCCTTGTTCATTTTAATTATTTGGTTTAGACCAGGTTAGTCCAGATCTAGGCTCATTTTAAAGATGTATATTTTGAAGGCAAAACATTTTCTGAGCTGATACTTGCTTTAAAAAGTAGAGAATCAGAGATATAGATAATAGGCCAGCTTGACCTATTCACATTCTCAGCAAAATCAGTGTCAACTCAATAATCACCTATATTGATTCTACTGAACTATTGAACTATTGAATTCTACTAAAACGAGCCTTTAAGCAGTGCTTACCTTCTTTTATATTTTTCAAAATACATCGCTCCTGAAGCAGTTCTGTCTCACCTGAATTCTCAAATGTTGTGTTTGTGCACTTAAATCCAGCTTAATCTGTGTTCATTTGCCCTGCCCCCTAAAAGACAACCCAAAGACATGGGAACCAGAACAAATAACATTGAATAATACTAATAATCCCATAACTCTAACAATGTGGTGCAGGGAGTACTCTAGTTGATGGGGTTCAACTAGGCTTCCATTAGAAACTAGCTATTACTATATCTATATGTGCCGTCCTTTTGAGCACGGAAAAGCATCTAAGTGCACAGAACATACTTTAAAAAAATGTGCTGCCCCATTGTTGTTTGCATTCTTCAGTCTGAGTGAACATCAAGGGTTATGGTAGAAGGAAGATGGTCTTTCAATGCCCAAGCTATAATATATTGTAAACAGCACTGCACCATTTTAGTCTAATATGTTGCGGTTGGAACATTAGGCTTCAATATGAGTGCACTTCAAGGTTTGCCATAGAAAAAAAGACAACGCTAACCCTGAATTTAGTCAAGGAAACATACCTGGAGTTGTGTTTTCCTTCATTCACATGTTTAAGAGATACTCTATTCTCTCCAGTATAGATAGATGTTTAAGAGATACTCTATTCTATCCAGTCTGCTCTCATTCATTTATCCAAATAAACTGTGTACAGTTCTGTTTCTACTGATTCCTCAGTTTTGTTTTTTGTTTTTTTCATTTTGTCATGGCGTAAAAGAAAGTTTAAGGAAGTGGAATTCCTTTTATTCTTTAAATTATGTTCAAAAGACTGCAACTGTCTGCCCTCTGCTGGCCTGTTTTTTTTAATGCTACCAGTAGAGAACTTATTAAAAACCTGGCATGCTATTGTAAAAGTGATGAAGGATGGTTCAAAAATATGAATAATAGCATAATATAGCCATTTTAAACAGTAAGAAGTTCATATGCGGCTGACGCAACGCTGTCTTTATACCCGCTGCAACTGTTTGTGAAAATTGTGTGTGTGTGTGTGTGTGTGGGGGGGGGGGTTAACATCGTTTACACATTTAAAGGTGCATATAATAAAATAATCCAGCCAGTGGGAGGGTCACAAGCTTTAAAACTATGCAACATCAATCAAAAATCAAATCACTGCACCCAAGGCAGATTACTTGTTGTAATGACCCTGATAAGTGCATAGAATAAAAGAAATGTCAAAATCCATAGCGCTATCATTGTGGTGCAGCAGTTTGGGCAGCGGGCAGTATGAGTGAAAACCATGTAAGAAAGTATACAGCCTAACATTTTTGTACATCAAAAATCTTGGTAATATTGCAATAAAAAGACTATGCAACATGCCAGTCAGGTGCATAGCAAGGCATGTGTTTCATTACTCCTGGCATACACATACTGGGAAAAAAATGGGTATTCTTTATTTACTCAGGTGTACATTCAATAGCTTGTATGACAATAGTTGAATCTCATTTCCATAAACAGTGCGGGAAAGGAAATGGGCGGAAAGCGCGACATCAAATTACAATTAGACGGATGTGACTCCGGTGCTACCTACTGTATGTTTAACCTCACTCCTGCAGCTCTAGCGTGTGCACTGAAAAATGCATTAAATCCACATCTGCTGCAGTAATCCATTGGGGGAACAAATAAAAGAATGTCAGGTTTAAGAGAACTGCCAGAATTTCCAACTTGGCTTATTTTACAGTACTGAGGCGTGTTTGTGCTGCTCGTCTGTCTCCCACAGCTACAGGCGATGCTCATAACTCTGTGATGTGGAGTCGATCCATAATGCAGCAGCTGTGGAGGAAGGTACACAGGGGGGGAGAAGAGAGAGAAGCTCCAACTTCCAACTTCAAAAACCGCCGCAGTTACACAAAAGCTAGCCATTACTGGACTTTCAAGCGAGAAACATTGTCATTTTGTCACACTCTGTATGTTAGCAAATAATCACTCAGCTTTGATGCGGGCACCCGAGAGAACTGAAGCAAGACATATTTTGAAAGCAGCAATTTGTATCCGTCTTTTGAACTGTGAAAGGCACGAGGAGAGAAGTTTGGGCGTGTTGTTGTTTTCTTATTTCGGTCGCCGAGCTTTGATAATGATACTAGAGCCAATATGGGGCAAAAATGTTGCAGATGGGCTGTAAGTGAGAAAGCGGACATGTGGTGACTCCAAGTGTGCCCAGAAATTTGATTGTGTTAACAGGATTGGGTTGAGGTTTGGTGGTAGGGGGGGATATGGCAGAGACCCATGGTAAATCAGCACACAAGGATAAGTGATGGCTTCAAAGTAAATCAAACTGGAAAGAGTCGCTCTCTCCTTAACATGTCCCTGCAGTGATTTGAGGCCATTTTATGGGGTTTTAAGGCACATCACAGGAGGCTGTTTACGGCTCCCTCGGCTTGTTCGCTCTGTCCAAAATCACCCCTGGTCGCTGCCATTTTGTAGTGGAGTCCGGCTTGCAAAGAAATGCATTAGCTTTTCCCAAAAAGCATTGTATGTAGCATTGAAAGTAGTGTGCAAGCTATAGTCTGATTTTTAAGCTGTATGGATTTACTAGTACCCGAAAAGGCTCACTTGACAAGTCAGCGTCTTTCTTTCACACCAAACAGGGATGCTGCTTTGAGCACTGAAGCAGGCAACTGAGAGAAGCTGCAAGGTTATCGCTGACAACAAGACAGTAGTGAATGTACCAGTATTCATCACACAATATATTTTTTTATAAACATTTAGCACAACTTACGATCCGGTATGGTGGCAGAGTGGTTGGTGCTCTTGCCTCCCAGCAAAGAGGTCATGATTTTGATCCCCAGGCTGTGTCCTTCCTGTGTTACCTTGGTTTCTCTTTGGGTGCTCCAGCTTCCTCCTACTATCCAAAGACAGGCATGTATTAGGTGAACTGGTGACTCTAAAACGCCGCTAATGAATGTGAGAGTGAATGGTTGTCTACGTATGTCTCTGTGTCAGGCCTGCAACTAACTGGCCACTATCCACTATACTAACCTGCCTAATGCCCCTAGTTACTTGAATAGGCTCCAGTACCCACGACCCCTAATGGGAATGGGTAGAATATAAATTAATGAATGAACGAACTCACCATCACAAAAGGTGTGGTACGCTGCAGAAATAGACACAGAGTAAAGCCATGACATACTTGCTATTGTGTAAGCCAAATATTGATATGTCCAGGACAAACTTATGAAGGAACAAAATTAAGCTTAAGAGTATTTTGGAGACATTCAGACTGACTGTTGGCTTTCAGGCCAATAGAGTGGAATGGTTTATGGCATGATTCTCACATTTTTTGGCTCTGAGTGCCTCTGCAGAAAATATTTGGCTTTCAAATTACTATATTTGACTGACTAAAATGGGACTAAACCAGGTCTAACCCATGACAAAAGCATGACTAAACCAGGAATAAACAGACAAGGACTCAAAAAGCTCTGCACACAGGACTAAACTGGGCCTAAAAAGGAATAAGTGTGCCACAAAGCACTGAAGCAAGATTATACAGGGCAAAATCTAGACTTAACTAAATAAGGACAAAACTTGAACTAGACCAGACCCCAGTGACGTGCAGTGAGATTCATGGCTGGTGAGGCACTGACAGTTAGGGACTGGTACCGAGACCCGGTATTATAACAGCACCGGTGCCACGTCATGGTGGACCAAAAAGCTTCAGCCTTAACGGTGCTCTTAACGATACTGAGTAGTCGCAGTAAACACCATGCTGTCAAATATGTGCATAAAATCTTTTCGCTCCTCTCATAAAAGACAAGACATCGCGGTTCCCTCAACTGCTGTTTATCTGTGTGAGAGGTGCAGAGGTTGCAGGTCTGCCACACACAGCTGCGCACCGCGACCACGCACAGACGGAGAGAGGAAAAGAGTGTCTCAACTCCTCCAAAGTAGACGACACCGCATGCGGACACAGCTGGGACAAGCATTGCATGCCAACACAACAACACACAGTAATCTGGCAAAGAAGCAGTATTAATAAGAGTAGTAGTACCGGTAAACTCTTAACGATACCCATCCTTACTGACATTATAGTCAGATTTTTACAGCAGGTCCTTACAGGTTTACCACTTGGTTTGAAAAGAGTGGGTTATTTTGAAGCCTGATGTTTGAAGAAGATCTTTAAGCTCCGGTCTTCCTTTATTAATTAGATCCCGTTTTGATTGGTAGCCCAGTTTTGAGAAATTTTTAAGGTTAGATATAATATCTCCCATGTTTGGCTTTCATTTGGAGCAAAATTTTAGAATGAACAAACTGCAGCTGCACATTTGAATTTTTGGAATTGCAACTAGCTACGGCTGCGTAGAAGAATGACAGCAAAGTAAACCTGTGTGCCCTCATACGCCCCCATTAGTGAGACAGAGTACTGTCTACCTCACCTCGAGCTTTTTTTTTTTTATCTGCGGTTTATGCGATCAGCATAAGTGGTGCAAACACATCACTTCACTTCACTTTAAGCAGCCTCAATTCAGGTTGAGCCAAAGCAATAAGTAGAGTTACAGAGTCTGAGTGCTCAAAGTTGTCAGTTCTATGACAACTTCTATATAATTAAATGTTTTGTTTAATTGTGATAATAGTGTATTTATATTTATTTAACAGCTCCACTAAATGTGTCACTTTTGTTTATTTTTTATCTAAAACTGCTAAATATTTACTTGGTTTCTTTTATAACAAATACATTTTGCAAGATATTTTTTCCTGCTTTTTTGTACCAAAAATGTACCAAACCAAACCCTCCAAAGAACTGAACCGGACCCAACTGTGATTTTAGTGTATTGTTACACCCCTACTATTCACTAATGAGAAAATGTCACTTTGTCCTTCAGCTCAGAGCTTAGGGACTAGGACGTGTTGTTTATATATATATATATATATACTAGTTCGTATGTGTGCCATGTTGATCTTTTGCTACTTAGGCATTCATATTTTCCCAGCACACATTCTCAGCACATAGGACAATTGTATAAAAGTATTAAGTCTCTATCTGTCCTGGAGAACCATCTAATAGCCAATTTCATGCAAGAATGATAAAGACAAAAGTGGAGGGTTATTAGTGGAAAAAAAAAAGAATAGTTTGGTGTCACAGCTTAGGGATGGTTGATAAGAAGTGAACAGGGATAACTATGGGCAGTGGTGCAAGTGTGACACTCGGGGGACTCGGCTTCCACGTAAACAAAGCCAGTCTAGAGCCAAAGTATGTCTCTGATTAATATACAAGAAGCAAATAGGATTGACAGTGCTATTTGTGTGGGAGCTTACTGGCACAAAGCTACGGGCCGGGTTGACATTTCAAATGTTTACATCAAAGAATAAGAAGCACCGCGGCTTGCCGGGGATGAATGCTTCACCCATTAGTCTCTTTACATATGTCAACATTTCGGCACAGAGCAAACAGAACAAAGAAGACACTGTCGGAGGTACTCAACAAGGAGGTCCCCACCGAAGGCAAATTATAAATGAGGGAAGGCACTTATTACAAGCTTTCACATTCACAAATAGAGAAATTACCTACTCCTTGCGTTGTACCACTTCACAGTAAAATAACACAATGTTGTGATGAGTCAGTTTTCAAATAGGACATGCTGTGTTTTAAAACGCTTAGCAACAGTTTTTAAAGACACAACCATCTACCATTCTCACTTTTTCTTTTTACAATACCCACTGTGTCCCGAAATAACACATGCTGTTTACAAAGGTTTAAGAGTAAGTACTCAAGAATGTGATTATATGCTCTGGAAATAGCCACTAAAGAAATAAACAGCGTTAAAACTACATATTATCAAATAAAATAGGCAAAAGCAGGAGCCAAAACAACAGTCATCTGACTAAATCCACTTATCTGTACAGTAAATGTCTACTTTTTAGCTAACTTTTCAGAATAAAATGACCAGGTAATGATTATGCACAGTTTGGGGCTATCAAAATAGTGACTGAAGTCCTTGTCAGAAATAGAAAGTAGCTAGATACTTTTATCGATTAATGTTTTATTTTAAAGGGGATATATTCATCTTATAGACATCTTTTTCTGCGCTTTCAACCATGTTATAATGTTGTCCCCTCAACATAAACATTCCTGGAGTTGTGTTGTGCTTCATTCATGCATGTTTGAGTAATCCCCTATTCTCTGGCCCAGCTGTTCTGAGGTCTCAAAACACTTGGTTCTACAAGCTGTTGAGATTTGCTAAAAGAAGAATCATGGAGAAGGCATCTTACCATGGTTACAAGATCATTTCTACAAACTGCTATCTCCCCAGAGCTATTCTATTTCACAAAGAATAACTTAAATTGTCTTTAGAGATACCAGGAATAACGTGTAGATGCATTGTCTACATGCATCTGTCCAATATCTGCAGTCCACTGAGTATTACCATGGACGACATAAGAATACCAAGACCATTATATAAGCCACATACATATTAACAACTTCAAAATCAAAACATTTTCACCAAGATATCATAATACGTTTTTATAAATCTCCAGTGGCTATACAATAATAGCCTTTTTTTAAAGAAACATCTATCTAATTGCAGTGAAACATTGAATGAATGATCCAACTTTCAATACCAGCTCCCTGTTCTGTATAAAGTGAGTGGGCAACTCTCACTTGTACAAAGAGTAGCGTGAAATGCAGTTGCTGTCTGTGTGAGAGGGAGCTGACAGGATTTCCGAGCGTGGAGAATGGAAATAAGAAGTACCATTGGAAGAGAGGCGGCTTCCTTCCTCAAGGAGTTATTGGAGTCTTCTGTTTGCCCCTGATTACCCCACAGTCGCAATTTCCACTATTCCATGTCTATTTATTTCCCATTTTGTATTTACATTGATCTATTCGGCCATTCCGGGTTCCATTTCTTCGAACCAAAGTGGAAACATTGTTGATGCATTGTGGCAAATTACAAAGTCGACATGCTGCGGGTTCAGAGAAAAATCTTCTGTTATGTGCATTTATTGATGTAGACCGCAATTAGTTTGAACTGGCCAATGGTGAGCAGTACAATGCAAGCTAAAAACTATTGTTGTCTGAATTAACATGGAGGGCAAGAAGAAGAATGGACGGGAAGCCAATAGATAATTCATTTTTTTATTGAAATGCCAGTTGAACAGGACCAGGGGCAATATATGCTTTTTTTTTCCAATTGGCAATGGATTTAGAAAAAAAAAAAAAGTGTTTATTTTTTTTCTTTCTTGAAAACAGAAGTTCCTAAATGACTTACACCACGATCGTTAATGAAGCATCTCCTATGACCTTCCTAATCCACTCAAAGAGATTTAGCTTTTGCAGCCATGTTTGTGATAGCAGCGGGAAAAAAACAAAAAACTAAAACACACACACAAACACACACACTCACAAAAAAAAACAACAACAAAAAATTCCATTTGAAGCACAAAATAGTGGGCCTGTAGTGCTGATCTTGGGGGCCACTGGTGCCTTTTGTGTTTTTCTATGTGGCTTGGCCTTGGATGGGGCTGGGCAAGAATTGTTATTAAGGAGTACTGAGGATACAAAGTTACATGAATTCTAGTTAATTCTTAACTGTCTAGAGAGCAGCACCAGTCTGGTACACAAACCAGTCCTATCACAAAAGTATAAAACAATTTTTAAAAAATGTTTAAAAGACTACACATTTTTGAAGGATAATCTGTTCAAGGTCAAGTAAAGAATAATTTGAAAAATTCAAACTTTTTTTTTTTGTTTAAAAAGAGTCTGTTGTCAACTTTTACCTTGACCTACCTTTTAGTAACTTCACCAGTCGTTTATCCAAGTATAGTACCTTGACATGGTATGCTTATCCAGGGTGCGACATGTTCTGCAAATTAACGTTGTGTCCCACATTGTACTCTTTTACTCCTTCAGAATCGCTTTGTAGTTTTTTTCTTGTTGTCCCCAGCCCTTCACAGCAGGCTTTTAGTGAGCTGGATCATTTGGTTTAGCTCACCAAAAAGAGCCGACTCTTTTGGCTCCCAGATGGCTCTACATTTTACCTCCAATACCTTTTATTATTTTAGCCAAATTCAACACAGTTTTGACAAATGAGTTGTATTGTGTACTCGTAAGTAACTCAAATACATGGATTGTGATGAAGAAAGTTCTGATGCCTTGAAACCACTAAATGAACTGACTTGCTTACAGAGCCACTGTACTACACAAAAATACCTATAATTAAGCATAAAAATAAAAAAAATGATTTTTTTTTTTTTTATTTAAGCACACACACCCCTAACCTAAAACCCCCAAAAAATGTTATTATAAATATATAACCTAAAAAAAAATAATTATATTGGAATGTGCATTGTGCAAAACAGCTTCAGGTGTCTCTCTCTGAACACCATCAACTATCTAACTGTAAATTTTAACTTTTTTTTTTTTTTTTTTTTTTTTTTAGAGCAGATTAGCATTGAGGAAGACCAAGTGCCTCAGCTCAGAGGGGCTAATCCAGTTTCTTCTCTGATATTATCTGCCCGGTTTTTGAAAAAACAAAAACAAAAAACAAAAAACAAAACAAAACAAAACAAACAAACAAAAAAAAAAAAACGGCTCATGGATGATCACTTTAAAGACCCATCACTATTCTCCACCGGGGACATGCAGTCAGGGGAGGCAGAGAGTAAAAAAATAAACAAATAATGAATAATGAATAATAAAACTCTTTTCAGTTTTAGTTCTTTGGTACACAGATTTAGATCACCAAGACATCTGCAAATCGTAGACGTGCTGATGCCGTCTCCTTCTAAAGCCCTTACACTATCACTGGACTCATTCTGATAATTTCAGTACTTAAATTGATGTTACTACAAAGCAGTCTGTTAGCATCATTTTGCCAATAGCTGTGCTAATTAACCATTTTATGCTCTTTCCATTCTCCACCATTTCCAGCATGGGGTGACAGACATCTAATGCAAGCATTCTCTGCAAAGTCAGGGACTGGCAGGGACCTGCGGTCAGGGGAGGCAGAGTGAAGAGTAAAAAATAAACAAATAATGATTAAATAAAAATCTTTTCAATTTTAGCTCTTTATCTGTGCGTTAAATTGATTTTCTTTCTGAATCCAATAATGTACATTATTTCATTGTCAAAATTGCCGAATTTGTGTATTTCCTGTTCAAATACATGGGTGCGACAGCAAGCAGCCTCATCTCAGATTGAGCAGTCCCTCACTAACTGGGCTGAGGCTTGGAATTGGCAAGTGCCTCTTTCTGTGTTTTTCATGTCTCCAATATTATGTTTTCAGACATAGACATAGACATAGTTTCCATAGTCAGGAATAATGTATTTGATATTTGTGTGTTACATATTTAGTTTTGCTGATTGCATAAAACCGCAGCTAAAAAAGCTCAAGGTAAGGCAGACAGTACTCTGCCTCACTGAAGGGGGCGTACAAGAGCACACAGGTTCACTTTGCTGCCCCAAATCAAAGCCAAACATGGAAGATACATGGATCTTTAAACTTTCTCAAAACTGGGCTACCATTCGAAACAGTATCTAATTAATAAAGGAAGCCCAACGCCGGAGCTTAAAGATCTGCTTCAAATATGAGGTCAGAAAATAACCTGCTGAGGTGTGAATGAGGCGTGAATGAACTGAGATACATTTTATTTTAATTAGCTGCTAATTTGTGCATTTAGCCTGTATTATAAGCTGCACTCCCCTAAATCGTTCGTACTCAGTATGAATAAAATAGTGTTATCCAAATACTGCTGCCTGGAGGAGAGTGGAAATTTGTCTATAAATCCATGTCGAGTATGATCAGAGTCAAGACCCAAGTTTAAACTTCAGCTGTTGTCAAAGTGGAAATGATAGCTCCATGTTTTTTCTAACAGAAATCATACGCATTGTACTTTTGTACACTTTACTCCAGAATACATATATAAAAACACTGTAATACAGCCTATTTATTATTTTTTACACCTTTGTTCGGACCCCAGCAGAGGTAGAAGGTTAATTCTGTGGACCCCGAGCAATTTTAGTTGGAGACCCCTGCTCTAATGTCAGTGCCTCACCAGTCATGAACCTCACTGCACGTCACTGTTCTCCACTACGTTCTACATATTTGTTCATTTTAG
Organism: Bostrychus sinensis; assembly: GCA_020698575.1. Classification (NCBI taxonomy): domain Eukaryota; kingdom Metazoa; phylum Chordata; class Actinopteri; order Gobiiformes; family Eleotridae; genus Bostrychus; species Bostrychus sinensis. The sequence continues at coordinate 26,566,455 of CM036251.1, read as the reverse complement.
GATGAAACCAGCTAAACAAATGCTAATAGCACAGCCACAGCATTTATTGTTCACTTTAGTTTTATTTTATTAATTTTTATTTATATATATTTATATTACAGGGACAGTGTACATTCATTCACATTTCTGTAAATGCACCAGAATTAGCCAAAAGGCTACTTTTCCCCGGACTGATGTTTATGGTGTCACTCTAAAAAATAAGATAAGGTTATACGCATACAGTAATCTTTACAAAGATATAAATGTACACATTAAAGTATAGATAAGTGTTAAATTGGTGTTAAAAGCACAATCATCTACACACAATATACATTAGTAAAGTTAGTAAAAACACAGAACATGCTGGTCTTGTACAGACAGACAGGAGCAGAGGACAGGACAAAAACACGTTAGTGTTGGCAGTTCTGATTATCAATGAACCAGTCCAAGTAATTTTAAATACATTATAGGATGTTGTTTCTCTGATGCTAGCTGGAATACAGTTCCACTCGTGTGCAGCTGTGACTGCAGAAGAGGACTGGCCAAATGCACTTTTTCTAAGCGGAACAATGCAGTCCCCTCTGGCTGCCCCTCTAGTGACACGGTACAATGATGTTCTAATGTTAACAAACTGCCTGAGAGGAGGGGAAGACAAGCCATGAATTATTTTAAACATTAAACATAATTTTGAATATTTGATCATATAGTCCCAGGTTAAAAGTTTGTACTTTTTTAATATTGAGCAGTGATGATAATGAATTGATTTCTTATCAAGTATTTTTATTGTTCATTTGTAGAGAGACTCTAATGGTTTCAGTGTAGTGATGTTTGGTTGTGACCATGTAGTTAGGCAGTATGTAATATGTGACAGTACTGTGCATGTAAACTTTGGCAGTATCTGATGGCAGTTGTGGCCTGATATAATGGAAATTAGAGGTCATTTATGTACAGGGAGAAAAGCAACAGGCAAAGAATAGATCCCTGTGGGACACCTGTGGACAGATGAAGGGAAGGTGAATGATGGTTATTAATTCTAACAGACTGCGAGTGATTTGATAGGTAAGACTGACTCCACTGCAAGGAGGCTGGAGAGAAATTGAAGTGTGTTAGTTTTGTTATTAACTGTTTGTGGTTTACAGTGTCAAATGCCTTTTTGAGGTCGAGAAGACAGCACCAACTACACCGCCTTTATCCAATAATGATTTCATATTTTCTGTGAAAAAGCAGTTGGCCGTCTCAGTAGAATATTTGGCTCTGAAGCCAAACTGCACTGGATGCAGGGCAAATTGAGTGGTGTTCAGATGGGTAATGATTTGGTCCGCTATTAGTTTTTCTGTAACCTTTGACACTGTTGGTAAAATACTTATTGGTCTATAGTTGTCCACAGAGTAGGGATCTCCACTTTTAAATATTGAAATGACTGCAGTTGACTTCCACCCATTAGGAAATATGCCTTGAGAAATTGACGGATTTATTATGTTTGTTATTGGGTTGGTTAAGGTGGAACTGAGCTCTTTCAGCATAAGTGCATCCATTCCAAGCATGCCCTTTGTCCTTGAAGGTTTAAGAGATCTAATTGAGTCTTATGAGTTGTCTATTTATTTTGATTTCTAGTTTATTCAGTTTATTCTTTTTTTTTTTGTTTTTTTTGTTGGCCAGTTAGTTTTTTTAAATTGGTCCCAGGTTGTTTTGGAGTTTCCTTTCATATTCTCTATTATGGTCAGGAAGTAGTCAGCTTTGGCTTTTCTTATACTTTTAACAACTTTATTTCTTAGTGTTGTAAAAAACTTTCAGTCAGTTGAAGACTTTGTTTTAAGCAAATTTTTTAATGCAAAGTCCTGCTCTTTCATGAGTTGTATGATGTTTGGATTAACCCATCGAACCAAGTTTTTATTATTGTTGTGTTTGATTTTTGAGGTGTAGCCTTTAATTGTTCTTTCGAGGGTTGTTAAAAAAATGTCACTGTCTTTTTTGCAGTCTACTTCCAACATTAAATGATCTCAATCTATCTCCTAAACTGCATTTTTGAAACTCTCTTGCTTGTTTTTAGGTATTCCAACGGACTCGTGTTCTGACATAAGGACAAAATCTAGAGGATGCAGAAGATTAGCATGCTGTTTATGATACGGTAGAATATTCCCAAAGAAGCATACCTGTAGGACTGGTGTGTCGCATGCTTCCACCGCTAGCATATTAGCTGCCTCTCCCGCCGGTGTCTCGATCTGCTCCGGACCTGGACAAGGGTGAATGTCTCCACACAACATCAGACAAATAGCAATCAAAAGCGCATTGCTTAATGGTAGTCAAGTTGATGGTCGTATGTGTTTGTCCGTTTGTAGATCGTTGGACATATTAGTATCACAGCTAGAGTATATGTTCCATAGCCAATGTTTGTTTTGATGTCATTTGTTTGTCCATAACATATCCTCTCTCTTAGATTTAGACTCTTTGCCAGTCATTTTTGTAATGCAGTCAGAGTGCCAGTCTGGATCAACATCAACGGACATTAAAAGGTTTGTAAAGTTTATAATCAAACTGTAGGCTAGGAGAGCTGTGACAGCTCCAGTTATACCAGCGGCCATCTTGCCATGACTTAGTTCCTTTGTGCCTAATTCGTTTTGCAAATTACCTGAATTAATATTTAATGATGCGCCAAGTTTTATGTAGGTATGCAAGGGACACTTTGTTTTTACACAGAACTTATGAAACTCTTTATTCTTTTTTACTGTTTAATTAATTTGAAAATACCGATTATATTAACAATCTTCCTTAAACCACTAGACAGCCAAAAAAAAAAAAAAAACACATCAGAATGCACCAAAAAGGAGGAAATATGGTCTGCCCCCCCTACCCCCCACCCCCCCTTTTTTTTTTTTTTTTTTACAAATCAAACCCTGTGATATCTTAGGGCATTTTCACATTGGCACTGTTTAGGTCACCACAAAAGAGTTTTTGACCCAAGTGCGGTCCCATTGGGTCAGTGTGAACACAACAGCCACACTCAGGTGCACATTAAATGGCCGCCCCGAGACCATTCTAAACACGAGGTCTCAGAACACAGTGGACTGGAGTCTGTGGTGTGAAAGCTGCAGACCTCGGGCTGACCCCCCAGTAGTTTTGCTGGAGATAATTAGTGTCTACGTCCTGCACTGAGCTCTAGGTGCAACACCGTGGATACCACAGGATATAGCTGCTGCATGTATCCCTTTACAATAGTTTGACAGATCATGGACAGGGGAAGCCACACATTAAGTACATGATGATGTGTTCGGATGCACTTTGTAACACTTTGAGCTGTAGCACTCGTGGCCCGTTGTCATGGAAACAAGTTGGTCGGTCAGCTGAAGGTGATCATGAAGCTAATGGTAAACATTACGCGTGAACACGAACCGAACTAACAGAAAAGTAAATAAACTGCAAGTGTGCCCTGAGTCCACACCACGAAATGCAGCAACATTTGTGAAAACAACCTGAGTCACTTTTAACCTAAAAGTTTTATCTTAAATTTTTTTCCTGTTAATCTGCATTCCAACATCTTTCTACACTATGCGCCCTCATTCTGTGAAGTGTAGAGGACACAGAGAGGAGCTGGGGAACAGGTGGAGTGGAATGTATCTCAATTATTGTCATGAATTTTTCATTTATCACATACGCAGCACACTTCAAACAGATTAAAAGGCAGTACAACTGTACCGCCAACAGGCAAACTGCAGCCTGTAGAGCAACAGCATCAACCATAGACATCCCTTAAAGCTCAGAGAGTACATGATCAAACGCACTGAAATGATAGGTCGCTTCAAGGAGGAACACATCAGAATTATCAGGGGGTCGGCAAATTTATAGGCTAGTTCACTGAGTTTTGAGTCACTGAGTTCTCAACGCAGCCTCTAATTATTATAGGATAGAAGTTTTCTCCTTTGCATTTGAGAAAAAACTGTTTAATTTGTTAATAGTAATAGGAATAATCTGCAACTAAACAAGAATAAATAAGACCATAACATGTCACCTATGCTTTAAAGGGATTTTTTCCCCTTACTGAACAGCTTCAGAATCAGTGTGATGTCTAAAAGTTGTTATTGGGTGAATAAACCCGCTGCACCTTTCTCTAGCACATCATTGCAAAAATAAAAACAGCCTTGCAAGAAAAGGGATCACTGACCAATGTCCTTGAAGTCTTGGGTCTCGTGAAAAGTGGCACGTCCTGGTTAGACATAACAATAAATCAAAATGAATCACTGGGCCAAAAAAGACATTATGGAAAGAAAAAATATTGATAATTAGATCTTTGTTTTAACTAGTATTGTATGGGTCATAAGGGTCCTAAATGGGTGGGATAGGAAGAACATGTTATAGGGAGTCAATGAAGAATTGGTGGGTAGGTAGGGGTGTAACTATTATTTATAATGATATACTTATATTTTTGGCTTGTATAGCTGCACATTATTCATAAAATGTATTGTTGATGGCAATCTGTTTGCATTTGTTCATCTGCACCATACTTATTTCTGTTTTGTGATATCTGATTGCTGGGATGAGCCCTTTGTTTACCCATTCTTGCTGTCTGTAATTCCAAAAATGCTAATCAAAAACAAATCACAAAATTCAATCAATATAGAATACAATGGCAAGGTGAAACACAGGTAAATATTGGCAATGCATTTACAAGACGTTTAAGGTGGTGGTAGTAATTCCATGAATTAACACTGTTCTAAAAAGTTTTATTTACTACACAATACCATTATTTCATTTGTGATTTATTACTCATAGTCATAGTAAAATAAAAAATGTAAAAAACTATGCAGGCAATAATAAACTTTCATGCACACATGTGTAAGCACTTAGAGACTGTCTGTGCTCCTCCCCCCTCTCTCTTCATTTCTTTCTGTTTCTATATGACTTTTTCTTGAGCTTGAGTTCTTTTTCTTATGAGTTTTTTTTCACGGTTGGCAAACAAAAAAGAGCTTTTTAATTTTGATACAAGAGTAACAAAACAAACAAAAAAAGAACAGCTCGCGCACCTCTCTGAATCGGTACTCACTGTACAGTGGTGAAAAGCCATTTAAAACATTCGGATTGTTCATGAACGTCACATCTCTCTAGACATTTTTAAAATATCACTGACCCCTGTTCCAGAAACTCCTTTTTTTGACAGGGTCCGATCCCGTAACTGTTTGCTTGGATCCAGTAACTTGGGCACAACTCAGAACAAAATGTTGACTACATTTGACTCTTTTGACCTCCTAAACCTGTGTTGAAGGTCGAAAGTAAAATTACACTGAAATTCTTGTTTTAAACATAAAGCCACATTACTTCAGCGTTGTTACGTCTCAAGCTATGAGCTTCATTTCAGTTTGAACCCCTCACAATAATGCGCTTCAACATAGACTGTTCCTGCGCTGTAGTTTGTATCTATGGAGTGTACAGGGAAAAGACCTTCACGGCGAACTGAAAAATCTATTCACCATTGTTAACATCAGTGGTGCCTGCAGGTGTACAGCAGTAGCACTGTGAGTATCTTGAGGTGTCCCCTGACCCCGCCCAATCCCAGCTGCATCCACAGAGCTCACAGAGCTCACAGAGCTCACAGAGTCATAGTAGGCTGTGTGTATTTATAAACGCGAGTGGAGCTACAGCTGACTGCTGCTCTTCAAGTCAAAAGTGATGTGTTTGCTTACAGCCAAGAGCTGGTAAAACTGTTGAGGTTTGTCCAGACTTTGGTTATGTGGAGGGGACCTACGTGATGCACTTTGGCCATGCCGCATTATTTCCCTACTGCGCCCGAGAGTGCACAGGACATGGCAGAGCCACATCAGTTTGTTCTTTTACTCAAATGCATCTTTAAGCTAGAGCTAATGTGCTCAGGTTGACAGAGAGCCTGCAGCTGTGAAACACCATTACACAGAGAAGACTGCCACAACAGTTACTAAAAGGAAGAGAAAAGCAAAAGGAGAAACATGATTAGGTTACTGAAAGCTTACTGCTGCCGTGCACTCTCTTTCCTATTCTAGACATTTTTTTATTGACTTAACAACAATGCATATTTATATATGCAACGAAACACAAATGAACAGACAAAAAACATACAATGAGAGTGAAAAAAAACAAACATTTCAGAGTCACAAGAATGTATGATCTATTAAATACATTTTCATCAGCAGATAACATTTTGTCATTTTTCCTGTTATTGTAAATACATTTCAAGGATTTCATCAAAGAATTAATTTCAGAGTTAAAAAGACAAAATAAAGGCTGCAATTTGAAGTATTTTGTTTATGAATGAAATATTTAGCTTGCAAGACAAACAATTTACAATAAATTCAAGTCACTTGTTGATTGGATTTTCATAGTAAAAATATATCTTTCAAACTAAAATGCTGTGTTATGTTATGATGGTCAAATAAGTGATGTTGCAAATTATTAAAAAAAGTTTTTGGTCTTCTCACATTCAAAAAACAAATGTAACAATGTCTCCTCTTCTGTCTCACAAATAGAGCATCTATTTTCAATGTCCATGTACTTTGATAAATCACAATTAACAGGGTAAATTTTGTGTAAAATTTTAAAATTAATCTCTTTAATTTTGTTTCATACAGTATTTATTGGGCAAAAGCCAAGCTTTGTGCCAGTCAATTTCCGGAATAAATGATCTCCAATAGAACTTTCCTTTGGGAATAATTTCTTTTTGTTATTGAAATATCTGGCATATATGTTTATTATTACAATTTTTATCTGTCAGGTTAATACTATTTAATAGCAATTCCACCTGTCTGATATGATTTGATTCATAGGATAAATTACTTTTAATTAGAAGAATTAGTCCAGGGGCTATAGGTTTCATTATAGAGAGTAAATTCTTTAACATGTACTGGAATACCATAACAAACTAAAAAAATGTTCATTCCGTGTTTATCAAACAGTGAAAGAATATTCCATTATCCATTTTCAAACCATCTAGATAAAAAGTGACTTGGCCAAAATATGTTCATTGTTGCAAATGCTCATTTTGTGAGGCGAGAAGTTGTGATTAAAACAGATTTTCCTATGAAATGAGACATTGTTTGTGGAATTTAGATAAAGTAGCTGGTAATTTTAATGGGCAATAGTTGCATTTTAGCATGAAAGATAGATCCCCTATTGTATTAAAAATAGTATCTGGAATGAAAAACCAGACTGAATTAGAATGAGTTGAACCTCCTTTTGATCCAATTGACTTTAAAAGTGTTAACAAGGTCAGTAAAATCAATAAAATCTAAACCACCAGATCGCTTAGAATTACATATAACATCTTTTTAAGTTTATGTAGTTTGTTTTTTCACACAAAATCAAAAAAAAAAAAAAAAAAAAAGCATATTTATATCCTTCACTATGTTATCATTAACATATAAGGAGAGCGGCGGGTAAACAAAATGAGACAGATGGTCTGCTTTAGATAAGAGAATTCTACCAAACAGACTTAAGTCTCGCTGAAGCCAAGAATTAAAAATTTATTTGGACTTTGTAATTTTTCCCCAAAAAAAATAAGGTTTTGTATAGATGTAACATCCTTTGTTATATGTATACCAAGATATATGACAGAATTTTTAACAGGTATAGTGTTAATATGGGTTTCATTACATAGATAAAGTGTTAACAATTCACATTTCTTAATGTTTAATGTTAAAATACCTTCAGTGTTCCCAGAGCAATGCAGACCTGTTTTTTATCTTTCAAAAGCAATGTGGTGTCATCAGCAAGCTGTGCAATTTTAAGTTTTTTTTTCAAAAATAGAAATCAATCAAATTCCATACAATTCACAAAACTCAGAGACAGTAATTCAGTGATAAGTAAAAACAAAAAGGGAGAAGATGGACAGCCCTTAATATCAGATCTCTGTGATGTGTTCTGGTTGACAGTAACAGAGCTGTTAATATCTTTATACAACATTCCAATTGTTTCAATAAAAGAATTACCAAAACCAAAACATTTAAGAGCTTGTAGAAGAAATGAGTGTTCAGTGGTGTCAAGTGTATAAAAGTGGTATAAAAGTGGAGAAAGAGGATACGAGCTTCTAATTCAACTAAATGAGAATAATCCAAAAGGTCAAGTACTAGTCGGATGTTATTAGTTATATGTTGCTTTTTTCAGAAAACCTGATTGTGTCTCTGAGATTATTACATCTAGGCCTGGTTTTAATCTGTTTGCATAAACTAAAGCAATGATTTTGTAATCAATGGTCAACAATGTTATAGGCTGCCAGTTGTCAATCAAAAGTGTATCTTTATCATATTTAGGGATGAGAGAAATAACTGTTTCATTGTTGTGAATTTATATCAGTAAATATCTCAGTAACAAGATTTTTTACATCATCATTAAACTCTTTATCTTTTAATAGAGAGCCATTCATGTTCCAGTTACCTTGTATTGTAGACTTGCTTCTATGACTGCCAAGTTTTAAAAGTATTTGCTTGTGCTCAGATAGAGGAGCAACCAAATGTGAAATATTTTGGACAATATGTAATGCAGAATTGGACACTAGAAACAAAACAATTCTAGATTTAAGAAATAAGTCTTTGTTGCACCAGGTAAAGTCTATTACATTTGGGTTAAAATATCGCTACGTGTCTACCAATGAAAGGTCAGAGCATAAGGATAAAATTAAATTATTTGACAAGTTTTAAGTTAAAGTTAACCATCTTCCCTCATCTGACTTAATTACAAAACCTCACTTTTAAATTTATGGAAAAGAATGGCCACCCCAGCAGCCCGATTATTTCCATGACTATAGTATATTGAATTACCCCACTGATTTGCCCAAAAATTTGTCTTTTTCCCTTAAATGTCTGTTGGAGTAAAATAATATCCAATAGTATCAGAAATATACCCTTTGTCTTAACAGAATCTCTAAAACCTCTCAAATTTAAAGACAAAACAGACAAAGGCCCCAAAAAATACTTCATAACAAGGAGTAAAGAATACAAAAATAAAAAATACACACCTGTAAAGGAGATGTGGACAACAACTCCATGTATTATGACAGTAAAACTAGAAAAAAAACAAAACAAAACAAAAAAACTCCTGCTTCATATTGAATGCTTATGAATTCAAAATATGGGCAATAGCTCAACATTTTAAACAAAAATAATAGCACAGGCCAGTATTAAACTCCATAATCATTAAAAGTGAATTGTAAATGGTAGGTTATGTGGAAATGATGCTTTCCATAAAGTGCATTAACAGGGAAGAGCAACAATGTCCAACAGACATTGTTTTTACTTACGTCAGTTTTTACTTGAATTCAGAAAATTTTATCTTTTTCCCATCAATTAGGGTGAAGGAGCTTGTGAAGGAAGCTTTCTGACCCTCTTCTCTTGCTTTTTTGATCAAGTGCCACAACGTGTTCCTGATGACTCGGCCCTCTGTAGACAGGGGCTCTGTTATGCACAGGTTATTCACCTGCAGGAACCCGGATCTCCTCGCTGCCTGCCAGACCGTGTCCCGGATGCGTCTCACAGCAAACAGGATGATGACCGTTCTGTCTCTGCCCGCCTCCCTGGGTAAAAGCCGATGAACAATATCAACCGCTGCTTGCATATCACCATGGAAACCAGGCACCACATTGGACAGGACGTCAGTCACTTTCTGCCGTACGTCGTCTCCTTCCATCTCCTTCAAGCCATGAAGTTTAAGAAGAGATTTCTAGCTGTAAAGACGACACTCTTCCAAAGCAACTTTTGAACTCTTATTCTAGTCTCTCAGCTCTTAAATCTCTACGTGCATTTTTTTCCAGTTCTTTTTTATGGGTACTCACATTAATCACTAGTTGCTGCATGGTGAAAGAGAGCTCGTCTATCTGTCTTGATGTAGTTCTTATAATGGCTGATATCTTTTGGAACATTGCGTCTTGTTTAAAAGAAAACTCACAGATGGCGGATGTTAACGTCTGGATTACCGTTACCCACGTCAAGCTTGTGTTCTTCTTCTTTTGACTGAAAAGTTTCTGGGGGGGGTGTCAACTTGAGCAGTAGAAATAACATCTTCATTGTTATTCTCACGTGTAGGGCTGCAGTCATACCACATTCGCCTGACACCTTCCCCAGAGTCCACTAAAGGATTTAAAGCTGCCGTTATTACAGTATTATCAAGAGTTGTCTTTCCTTTTTTCCTCTGTTTTCCCATGACTATTACGATTAATTCATGAATAAAAGTCCCACAAAAATATTGGCTTACTGTCCAAACAAATTAGCATTTTTCAAAGCACGTATAGCCACTTCACCTGACAGTTGTGAAGAGCTCAAAAAAACACGACCTCTCTGGATGATACCATCCTGGCAACCCCTAGACTTTGTTTATAGAGATCACAGCTGCATGAGTCGGTCTGTGTTTTTGTGTGGTTCAGACTGTTGGCCACACACAGTAGCAGGGGTGAAAGTAGATTTTTGCTTATGCCGGTACTATAACAAATTATGCCTACATATATATTTTTAATAGCAGAAAAAGCAGATATATGAGGTTGAGAATGAATCTTGACTATAAATGGAAAATATAGACATGGCTTATACGGGGTTTAACAGGGTTTGAAAAAAAAAATCAAACGCACCCTATAAAGGCCAACACACACCGGACGCACGTCAAAAAATACACCCCCATTGTTTTCTATGAGGTGCACAGCGGTGGCTGAAAACACATGGTCCAGCGTACTTCTGCGGTAACGAAGAGGGTTCTCTTCTCTGTGTGACACACAGCTGTAAACACTGAGGGACAGCAGCTGCTGCTCGGGGGGACACAGGCAGCAGCACCGGACTCCTGCTGCAGTCAGAGCACGGGGAAACTCCTTTCTGCTGCTAACTCGCTAATAACCTGCTATAGACAGGGGCGGCTCCAGACTAAATATCATTGAGGGGGCAATGGGGGGTCCATATTAAATAAAGAGGGGGCAATGAAATTCTGACGCAACAATATACACCAAAAACAATAGGCTAAAATCAATAAGCAAAATATAAATTACCATTAGTATTGAGCAACAGTTCTATCTAGACCAGTGGTGGTAACCTTTTTTGGCTTGCAATCTACTTTTAAAGTCATCAAGGCCAGGAGCTCTACCTTTATTTTCTTTACCCCTTATTTCTATTAAACATGGTGGGCATTTATCAGGGTTATTATTATTACAGTGGTTAAACATGAAAATAAAAATAGAAATAACCACTTTAATAAAGTCACATTTTATTAAACTAAAATGATAAACATTAATTATCAACTCAGGACAGGAATAACTGAATCTAATAAATGTAGCATTTTTGTCAGAGATATTTACAACATTCCATCATTTCCTAAAACTGCTGATTATTATAGATTATAATGGGCCTACTATATTTATAATTATGCCTGAATTAAACAGCAGTATCAATGCAGTATCATCAAAGCTCAGCATTATTTTAGTAACATTGGTGATTGACAGGAGCTCCATGGTAACGCTCAGGGGAGGAGCTTGTGAGACTTCGACAAAATCAGCTTTCCTCACGGACGGCAACAACAACAAACTACTGAAGGACAAAAAATAAAGCAAACAGGTGACATACATCAGGCTCTGACACCTTCCTCACCTGTCTCCTCCCTGATACCGCTGCCTCTCCTCCTGTGTGTGTGTGTGTGTGTGTGTGTGTGTGTGTGCGTGTGTGTGTGTCTATGTGCGTCAGCTCCATGGCAGTGTTCAGAGCAGCCACAGAGCGCGAGCCACCCGCAGCCTCCACAACAGAACTGAAGTAAAAGCGGCCAGAACTCTGATTGTTAAGTTCTTGTATTCTGTTTAGCTCATAGCTCGTGCTGTTTCCTCACTGCTTCCGCAGTGTCTCGTGTTTTAGAAAGAACCTCAGACTGATCCATCTGCGTGTCATTCAAATGCCATAGGCATATGACTTTATTTGGAAAGACATGGCTGCGCGATCTACCCGCACTGCTTTTACAATCGACTGGTAGATCACGATCGACGGGTTGAGGACCACTGATTAAAGCCTTCTCAAACGTTTGGGCTTAAGACGCGCATGCTCAATGCATTTGTTTAAGGAAGCGAGACAATCAGTGAATGATGAGAGGGGAGAGGGACATTCTGTGCATTAAATCACATCACGGAGCGATCATAAGCCACTAAAAACGACACAGACATATATGATGAGATAAAGCACTGCCTGGTTCACATGCTTTAGCGTCAGATTTTTTTTTTCTCTTAAAAGCGCCCGCGATCTGCGGCTAATTTCTAATGTGTGTAAAAGCTGCAAAGACCAGGCCGCACAGTTGCTCTCTTTCTACCAGGTACTGCGTACCCCCTCTAAATCTTATGCCGGTATGTAGTACCGGGCCATACCGGCTTACTTTCACCCCTGGCTTGCCCCTGACTCTCTGCTGAGACTCTTTCCCTTTGATTATTGTGAGAAAACACTGAAACAGAAGTCATTTCCTTGCAATCAGATGCTGAGTGCTACATTTAAATTTCTATATTTAAAGAAACATTTTGGCCAAAGGCCTTTACCATGTGCAAAATCACTGTTGTATTGGCCAAACAAAGTGAGTTCAATGAAGCTGTGTCTCTGTGTGAGAGCTGTGTGAAGAGTTTTGAAAAATAGTTTGAAAAGTGTGTGAAATGATGAGAAATGTTCTAAATGAGTATGCTAACATGCAAACTCCACACAGAAAGGCCCCACACACTCTGGGAATCGAACCCAGGAACTTCTTGCAGTGAGGCGAGACTACTAAGCCTCTGTGATGCCAAAGGAGGTGAGCAGTGGTGTAACTTTAGCTGCTGCCTGGTCCTGGGACAAGAGTGGGAGGGGACTATGGGCAGTGGGTTGGGAGCCGAAGCATCAACAAAAAATGTGATAAATTAAGTATATCTGCTGCTCTGACCCAGTGCATGCTGTTGTTGTCTTTGGGAAAGACACTTCACCCACATTGCCTCCTCCAGTCACAGTACACAGCTGGTTGCAGAAAGAAGGGCATCCAGCACAAAAACCTGCCAAATCATCATGTGACCTGTTCATACAAGTGTATTCATGGCAAGTGTATTGTGTGTGCTGTCATTGAACAGCACACAACATTAAATACACAGAGGTATTTAATAAGGAAACTATAGACTGGATAAAAGACATAAAGAAGAGCTGCAAAATAAATTATTAAAGCATTATAGCATTGAATTTTAGGTTTGTTAGTGCGCACAAAGTGTGCAAAGATAAGTCAGTATGTTTTTTTCCGAGCTTGTTAAACCAACTCAAAGCTCAGGGGACTAAAGGTGTAGGTCTAGAGGATGTTATTCATGCTGTGTTAAATAAAGGTCCACCAAGACCAAGACAGCTGCAGGACGTCCAGAACCCTGCTGCTCAGGTCCAGACTAAAACCAGGAAGTACGACCATATTAGTCCTGTCCTCAGGTCTCTGCACTGGCTTCCTGTCACTCAGAAAATAGACTATAGAACAGCTCTGCTCGTGTACAAGCTGTGATATTTGTGGAGATCTGCTCAAAAAAATGGGGCACTGAAATAAAACTTAGTTATTCAGAACTAACCTGAAATGCTGTGGAGATGCACATCTTATTTTGTACACTATCTTAGCAGCGTGTGTTGTTATAAAGACACATAAATCAGAAGTCCAGACGTCTTGACAAATGTTTTTGTAGCCTGTAGTGTTTCTGTGTTTCTGAGATGGAGCCGCAGGGGCGGAGCAGAGCGCTCTCTGGAGCTGGGCCTACACTGGACTTTAGGGAACCACTAAAATAGAAACTTGGTCAGACAAATAAATGTTAATGCCCAGAGAGTTTGATTTATGCTGCGGTCTGTGTAGAGCAGCAGCTCGTGTTGAAAATGTTTTGTCTTGAATTTTGGAAAAAAATTAATTTTTAAAATAATTTTTCTTTTTTACTGTAATGTAGTAAAAGCTGAAAATATTTTTTATCATCTAAAATGCACAAGAATTAAAGAAATCTGTTTTGTTCCAAATTTCCCTAATAAAAACTTGCTGCTATTACAACAGGGGCACAGATCTGGGAGCAACACAGAGATGTTTGTCTTTTTAATGGTGTTCATTTGTAAATTAAAGATCTCATTCAAATAGGCTCATTCTGGTAGTCTATGTCAATGACATGAGTGTCTGTTTAAGCAGTGTGTGTTATTTGGTGTTTACATTTGCAATAATTAAGGGGGCACAACCAAAATCTTGTTTAGGGCCACTAAAAACTTAGAACTGGCCCTGCTGTAATGAGTAAGTGTCTCCAGTGGTAGGCACCAAAATGTACAAAAAATTGTCCCCTCGCCCTCTGCGGGCGGTTTTCATCCATCCAAGCTCGGGTCCTCTACCAGAGGCCTTGGAGCTGGAGGGTTCTGTGCAGTATCTTTGCTGTTCCTAGGACTGCGCTCTTCTGGACTGAGATGTCTGATGTTTTTCCTGGGATCTGCTGTAGCCACTCTTACAGTGTGGGGGTTACTGCCCCGAGTGCTCTGATGACCACAGGCACCACTGTTGCCTTCACTTTCCAGGCCTTCTCAAGTTCTTCTTTGAGGCCTTGGTACTTCTCCAGTTTCTCATGTTCCTTTTTCCTGATGTTACAATCGCTTGGTATTGCGATGTCAACCACAAAGGCTTTCCTCTGCTGTTTGTCCATCACCACAATGTCCGGTTGGTTTGCCATTACCATTTTGTCTGTCTGGATCTGTAAGTCCCACAGGATCTTAGCTCGGTCGTTCTCTATCACCTTTGGAGGTGTTTCCCACCTTGACCTCGGGACTTCCAGACTCTACTCTGCACAGATGTTCCTGTACACTCAGGGCTTAATTTGTAAATCAAATGTTGCCAGAACAAAAATTGCGCTTTGACACCGGAGTCTACAAAGCCAACACTGTTCCCAGAACATACACACAACACAATGCTTAGGCGCACACACATGCCAAAATACCAAGCAACTGCTCATTTATACTGAGTTTTAAATTATATTTTAACATATATTTTAACATTTTTATACATTATATTGTTTCACTTAAGTGTAATGTGTCAGTGTACGTTTGTTTGATTGCTCAGCTGATCGAGAAATCAGCTTCTACGTAATTACTCCGCTTTTGAAGACTCGCACTGTCATAAACCTACTGTGTGGCCACCAGTCTGAAGCAAGAACACAGAGACTCATGCAGCTGTGATCTGTAGAAACAAAGTCTAGGCTAGGAAAGTGAGGACACGGCAGCAGTAAGCTTTCAGCCTAATCAGCCTCTCCTTTTGCTTTCGCTTCTTTTTAGTGACTGCCGTGGAGTGTGCAGTCTTCTCTGTGTAATGGTGTTTCACGGCTCCAGGCTCTGTGAGCCTCAGTGCGTTAGCTCGAGCTTACAGATGCTTTTGAACAAACAAAAAAGAACAAACTGCTGTGGATCTATGTCCCGTGTGCACAGGGAATACAATGGAGGAATAAAAGGTGCAATTCGAGGGCACGTGGGGTAAGGTTTCTCTGCTGTAACTATGGTTATGTACAGTGAGGAAAATAAGTATTTGAACACCCTGCTATTTTGCAAGTTCTCCCACTTAGAAATCATGAAGGGGTCTGAAATTTTCATCATAGGTGCATGTCCACTGTGAGAGACTGAAATCACAATGTATGATTTTTTAACAATTTATTTGTGTGATACAGCTGCAAATAAGTATTTGAACACCTGAGGTTTAGCCCTGGTTTAGCCCTGGTTTAGCCCTGGTTTAGTCCTGGTTTAGCCCTGGTTTAGCCCTTGTTAATCCATGTTTAGTCCTGTTTCAGTTCAATACTTAAACAGTTGCAGGTGCGCTGCTCTACCGCAAGGCGGCACTTCAACACTGTGTTTTGTCCCGTGTATAGCTCGGGACAGGCCCTAAATGTCGCTAGCTACTGCTTTACAGTTTTGTCAATCACTTGGACACATTTCTCCACTCAGAATGGTCATTCTCGAAACAAATCGCACAAAAAAATCCAAACAGGATTTCAAGTTCTCAAAAAAAAAAGCTTTTCTTTGCAAAATGTTGTTCTGTAATCAAAACTCTTAAAATATCCCCCCAAAGCAAGTTTGTGCAAAATGATCAAACTACAATCACATGTTTTTATGCACACATTCACTCATTCATACACCAGCTCAGACTCTGCTCTCCGTAACTGCAGCTCTCACTGATTTAGTGCAGCAAGCATTTAGGTTTCATACTTTACACAAATGAATGAACCTAAAATCTGATCGTTTTCATATTGAAACAGGAAAAATACTGACAAAATATAAGTATGGAATGTGCATGTTATTCCTTTACATACTGTACTGTACTGTACATTATTTTTCACAAGTCTTTGGTTACTATGATGCACTGTAAACCTGCAGTGGTGTATTCTTTATACTGTAGTCTGTCTACTGTAAGAAATAACCATGACAGTACAGCAAACTGAAGCAAGGGACATTAGTTTTATTCTTTATCCTGACATCTTTACCACTGTCAGTGGGAGCACTGCTCACAATAATGAAAATACGTTTACTCTGATAAATAAAGAGTATGTATTTCTCCTCTTGCGATGGCTGTTGGGAAAACCCTCTCGAGAGACAGATACAACCTCAACAGGTGTTCTCAGTCCTTATGGTTTGTTAAAAAAAATAAAATAAAAAACAATGAAAAAATATATAGTTTTCAATAAGTATAAACTATATACTGTGTCTTGCAGTAGGTCTATGACATGAGCGAGTCTACAAAAGCGCAGTAATTACACGTAGCTGCTGATTTCTAGATCAGCTGAGCAATCAAACAAATGTACACTGACACATTACACTGGAGTGGAACACTCTCATTACATCAGGTTGTGAGTCTCTCTGTATACAGCCCAAAGAGTAAATCGCTGAGTAAAAACTGTTATAAATAGCCATACTCTGATTAATTATTACAATATGATGACTGCTCACTGGACTTGGCCTTGTTTAATGTTAACATCAAAATAGAAGAAGTGCTTAAACACCACCAGGAGCAGAGTTAACATCAAATAGCCGAGGTTCATGTTTATTATTTGTTAGTGTTATTTCTTATGGATATGGGCCTGTGTGCACATGGGATGGGCTTTATTTGTGGGTCCGGAGCGGTGCTGGCTCTGTGCGTAACCAAGAAAAAAAGAAAAAAAAAAAAAAACTGCAGGTGCCCCTGGTTAACACCATCCCTGTATCAAGTGCTGAGAGCAAGCAAGGATTTTCTCAGATGAACCGAGCTTCTCTGCACACTTCCACCATCTCCGAGTTACTCTTTTTCATTGTTGTTGGATTTAAATTTTTAAACCAATCTTGGTCACCTCTAGAACAGCATTGCATGTTTTACAAACTATAAAAACATCTGACCAAAAGAGAACATTTTTGGTAAGTACTTTATTGGTGTCCTAGATTGACATTAACATTTTCTCTCACTGGCCTCTGTGGCTATTGGTTTTCAACAGTTACAAGTCACCAATCATTTTCAGTAGCCACAACTGTGTAGCATATTTTTCAATTATATAATAATAATAATAATAATAATAATAATAATAATAATAATAATAATAATAATAATAAGCCTATATTACTGAACGATGAAAATAAAAATACCATTATTCTAACCAAAGTCAAGGTACTGCTTTTAATTAAATTCGTCCTAAATATAGTCTAATGCACCTACAGTATACCAGTATCAGCTCTAGTAGAGCTTAGAGTGCTGCATTTTATTATCAAACAGAAATTAAATATATTTATCCAAGAAGCTTATTTGTATCTTCTCACATATAGTCTAACATACAGTAGCCCATTTTATTTTATATTTTGTGCTTGTCCACTCGCCTTATTAATTAAACTTTACAATAGATGTGTCTCCATGACAACCCAAAGCAGCGAGGGGCTTTTAAACAACAGCGCTGTCAAACGGGGAAATAGAGTAGGCCCATGCTTCTTTTCAGTGTGTCCTCTCTGTCCTGCTGAAGTGGGTGCAATGCTGCAACACAAGCCTGAACCCTGCACGGTCCTCCCTCCTGTCCCCCCGCACTTCTCTCAGACAGTGTCCCAATAATGCCCCTGCGCTCTTTCCTTATGTCCTTGAGATCCTTGTTCGCTTCTCCCAGCCAGAGCCCTGTGCGCTTCTCTGCTCTGGGTGCTCTGAGCGAGTGCGCGCGTAAATGTGTCAATCAAAGTGGAGAGAGAGAGAGCGACAGGAGCTGCGTGATGAAAAGTGCTCTGTCATCAAGAAAACTTTAATTGTGACAAAGTGAAAGTAAAACAGAATACGCTGCTTGGTTGCAGGGCAGCTTCAGAAAATCCCCACAGTTTGTGCATTTGTCCATTTGTCCAACTGGACACAGTGGCTACTGGACGTGGCTTGATTACCCGCCATGGATGATATCCACATGCATTTGGCTGTTTGGCGGGTGTTAATATCAAGCGTGGTGTCTTAAAGAAACAAGTGATGAGAGCAGCAGAGCCGTGTTTCGAACACAAACAAAGGGGGAAAAAAGCTTTTTATTTCCTTAAACTTTTAGTATGATGCCATTTGAAGAGAAATCAGTGGAAACAGAGTTCACTATTTCCTGGAATGGGTGAGAATTTGTGGGAGAGGCAGAGATTTGTGCAACAGAGCATTTTGAGGTCTCAAAAATGCCATGCCAGAGAATTAGGATTACTTAACACACGTAAATGAAGCAAAACACAACTTCAGGGATGCTTTTAATGAGGGAACAACATTATAATACAGTAGAAAGTGCAAAAAAGTCTATTTGCATAATATATCCCCTTTATCAATTAATCCCATTTTAATTTTGTAAAAAAGAAAAGCAGACATAGCACTGCTGTAGCTGAAAGTTGAAGGGGAGATTGAAAGATTGACTGAAAGAAAACATACAGTGGAGTATAGTGGCACTTCAAGTTAATAAGATTTTCATAGACATTGATTTGCTCCTCATCTTTTACGGCTGACATATATTCTGTTAAATGGTATGTCTTTACGTCTAATAACATTTAGTCCCCAATGTCTTGACATGACATTTCCTTGAAGACATCATGGCTCGGGGTTAGAAAACAATTTCTGTTTAATTTGTAGCTTAAAGACTGGTGAGTCAGGGTCAGAGCCGCCTCCCAGGTATTCTTCTCATGTGCCTTTCGCAGATGAAGCCTGCCATATGTTTTCCTCCGCTGTCAGCACTGTCACATAGAAGCTCCTCGGAGGACGCTGTTAACAACAGGTGAACAGGCAGACCCGAGGGAACGGCCTTATTGGCACCGCAAAATCATCAATTTGAATGCATCATTAGCATGTGGATGTGCACTGCGGTTAGGAAACGCTCTTTTGTATTCAAGACTCAGAAAGCAATGTGATTAGTGCTGAAATTATGTCCAGTGATAAACGTAAAGTGCAATGCATTTTTTGGAACTTCATTCTCTGTGTCCAGGATGTGTATCGGCGTCAGGTCAGTTAAAGCAGTGATTCTAAAGTAGTGGGTCAGGACCCAAATGCATGCTTGTAGGGAGGTTGAGTACATTACTTCAAATTTGAACTTCTGCCAAAGTTGATTTGTTGGCTTGTCTATAGAAAGATAACTCAAAAACTAAATGTCAGTAATAGGCCTAATAAGGGATCATGTTATTGGGGCAGATCCATCTCTGTCACCACTTGGATCTATGTATTCATAGTTTTTAAAAGGTATTTATTTTGCTTTTATTCATATTTTTAAACCAATCTTGGTCACCTCAAGAACAGCATTTCATGTTTTACAACCTATCTAGTTAAAAGAAAACTTTTTTTTTTAATACTGGTGGCATTAAAAACAAACAAACAAAAACAGGTGAAGAGACCAGCAGAGGGCAGCAGAGTGTTATTTTTATTTATTTATTATTATTTATATTTTTAGTGGTATTTTGTACATAACCAAGAAAAAAGTTCACTTTCTTAAACTTTTTGTATGATGCCATTCTACTATAAAATGTAGAAAAACAGCGGTGAGGAATTAATGGAAACAGCTGTACACAGTTTTTTGGAATAAATGAGTGAGATCAGACTGGATGTAGGGGGCTTGTCAATTGGTCTGTGCTTCCTGGAGTGGTTAGAGGTTCATCCAACCAAGCGTTTTGAAGGCTGAGAACAGCCAAGCCAGAGAACACAGGATTACTGAAATGTGTGTCTGAAGGAAAACACAACTCCAGGTATGTTTTTGGCCCCTCGGGACCTCAAAGTTGCTAGCCAGAAGGTTGAATATAGCTTCAAATTTTAGCTCTTCCACCAAGAAGCATATGCTGGTAGAATTGGTGGCTTGTTTGAATAATAATTCAAAAAAGTAATGGTCTGATTTTGATAAATAATTTCAGGTCAGAGCAGCAATCTAAGCAGAGGCTTAATAAGGAATGATGTTTTGGGGGTAGATCTGTTTCTGTCAGCAACACTATTTTTAGTTAACTTTTAACCATTGTGAGGTATTAGGGCTTTGTGGCTCAAATGACAGAGCATTTACCCCTGAACTTGAAGAGCAGTCTTCATCTGGGCACTACATATATCTTTACCATTGCAAGATAGAGCTAATGTCTTGGAAAAGGTCTGTGCTCTTTGCTTAGTTTGAAGACTAAATATTGTTATTTTAAATGACTTTGCACCATGCAGGTGAAATAACATTGGGTCTGTTCTGGAAACTGTGATGATAAAAAGAATCTCAGATTTAGTCCAGCTGTTAACCATCCATCCATCTTCTTCAACTTATCTGGGGCTGGGTCAAGGGGGCAGCAGTCTAAGCAGAGACACCCAGACTTCCCCCTCCTCAGACACTTCCTCCAGCTCGCCCGGAGGAACCCCAAGGCGTTTCCATCACAGCCAAGAGACATAGTCCCTCTAGCATGTCCGAGGACTTCCCCGAGGCCTCCTGCCTGAAACACCTCCCCAGGGAGGCGTCCATGGGGCATCCGGAACAGATGCCCAAGCCACCTCAGCTGGCCCCTCTTGATGCGAAGAGCAGTGGCTCTTCTCTGAACTCCCCGAGTGACTGAGCTCCTCACCCTATCTCTTAGGGAGCGTCCAGCCACCCTGCGGAGGAAACTCATTTCGGTCGCTTGTATCCGGGATCTTGTCCTTTCGGTCATAACTCAAAGCTCATGATCATAGGTGAGAGTAGGAACGAAAATTGACTGGTAAATTGAGAGCTTTGCCTTTTGGTTCAGTTCCTTCTTCACCACAACAGACTAATACAACGACCGCATTACTGCAGACGCTGCACCGATCCATGTGTCATCTCATGCTCCATCCTTTCCTCACTCGTGAACAAGACCCCAAGATACTTGAACTCCTCCACTTGAGGCAGAAACTCTCCTCCGACCTGGAGAAGACAGACCACCCTTTTCCAGTCGAGAACCATGGCCTCAGACTTCGAGGTGCTGAATCCCATTCCAGCTGCTTCACACTCAGCTGCAAACCGCCCCAGTGCATACTGAAGGTCCTGGTTCGATGAAGCCAACAGGACAACATCATCTGCAAAAAAGCAAGATGAAATCCTGTGGTTCCCAAACCGGACTCCCTCCAGCTTTTGGCTGTGCCTAAAAATTCTGTCCATAAAGATAATGAACAAAACCAGTCACAAAGGGCAGCCCTGCCAGAGTCCAACATGCACCGGGAACAGATCCGACTTACTGCCAACAATGCAAACCAAACTCCTGCTCCGTTTGTACAGAGACCGGACAGCCTTTAGCAGGCCTCGGACCCAATACTCCCAGAGCACCCCCTATAGGACGCTATGAGGGACACAGTCGGATGCCTTCTCCAGATCCACAAAGCACATGTGGACTGGTGGGGTGATCCTCCCATGAACCCTTGAGCACCCAATAGAGGGTGTAGAGCTGGTCCACTGTTCCATGACCTGGACAAAAACCACAATGGAGGCGGAGAACATGGTCCACTCAGACTCAATGTCCCCAACCTCCCTTGGGATCCTGTTGAAGTGTTCCCGGAGGAAAGTTTCCAACAGACCCTCACAATACGTTTGGGCCTGCAGAGTCTGTCCAGCCTTATTCTTTGCTAGCGGATCCAACTCACCACAAGGTGGTGATCAGTTGACAGCTCAGCGCCTCTCTTCACTCGAGTGTCCAAGACACACGGCCTAGAAGAAACGACGGTCAGATGAAATGACAACAAAGCTGATCATCCACCTCCGACCTAGGGTGTCCTGGTGCCACATGCACCATTGGACACCCTAAGCACTAGGGTGCTTAAACATGGTGTTCGTTATGGACAAACTGTGACTAGCACAGAAGTCCAACAACAGAACACCACTCAGATTCAGATCAGGGAGGCTGTTCCTCCCAATCACGCCCCTCCAGGTATCACTGTTGCTGCCCACGTGAGCGTTGAAATCCCCCAGTAGAATGCGAAGAGTCCACAGTTGGAGTACTTTCCAGCACCCCTCCTAGGGCCTCCAAGAAGGCATAATCTACACTGCTGTTTGGCCCATAAGCCAAGACAACAGTGAGAGACCTGTCCCCGACCCAAAGCCGCTGGGATGCGACCCTCTCATTCACCGGGGTAAATTCCAACACATGGCGGCTGAGCTGAGGAGCTATAAGCAAGCCCACACTAAGCCCGCCCTCTCACCGTGGGCATTGCCAGAGTAGAAGAGAGAGGAGTTGGGTTCAAGAGCCCAAGCTGTTCGAGGAGGCAAGCGCGACTATCTCTAGTCGGTAATGCTCAACCTCCCGCAACATAGCATACATTGCAGTGCATTAAGCCCCCGATAACATAGCTCCTAGGATCATTCGGGCAAACCCCTCCATCATAAGGTGGCAGTTCAAGGAGGGAACTAGCTGTTAAGCACTTAGTTAAAGAAAGATAAACATGTTTAATGTTTCTGTAGCAGAAAACGTTCATCTGTTTTCCCTGTATGTGTAGGCATGCAACATGATATGGATAGAAAAAAATAAAAAATGACTCATCTGACAGCTTTCATAATATGGTTTATTTCAACGCATTGTAAATAAATCTATCACTAGTTAGCATGTTAAAAAATAGAATGAAGCAAATACACATATTTAGAGCTAAATCTTGCGGCACAAATATTGCATACTGCATATAATAAGAACATCATTAGAATACATGTATTTCTGATAAAGGAAATACCGTAACATTTGTTCATGAAGACATCCCATTGATTGCTAATTTGACGCAGAGATTGGTCTAATTGCTAATAATGTGTTTGAAAAGGTTAATGAACAATGTGCATGAAAAGTGGGAAGCACCAATACGAGTAATCTATTTAGAGCTTTTTCTATAATTAGCTATTAATAACATGAAAATTCAGCAATTTCAGCAGCTCAGGGAACCTGATTGCTGGTCTATGCGAAAGACCTAAAAATCAATACTACTTTAAATGAGCCTTGTTGCTGATGTAATCGTCATTCCCACATGAAATCATATATAGGGAGCATGTCTGTGTGTTGTACTGTGGCTTGTATTTCAGCTTTCTGACTTACTTTTACCCAGTCTAAACCTGATTGCATTTTTCATAGCAAATTAACAAAGTGCGACACCAGCCACCTGGGCCTGGGGGACTCTGTGTGGTCACGTATTAAATGAGAGCCAGGCCTCCGCTTGACCGTGTGGCATCATGATCTACTGTGCAGATAGGCAGCCCCCGGAGAGGCACGCTGCTAATTGGCTTGGTGGTTAGCTGTGGGGTCAATTGTAGGCCAGGTCTGCAGGTCATGAGCGCGCCCGGTGCAGAGCAGAGAGCTGTGGCCACGCTCCCTGAGGTGCACTGTTTGCCATTACGCTCCTCCAGACATCAGTGATGTATTGATCTAATCGTACCAATGCAGCCTTTTTCAGCACAACTGTCTTTTGTGGCACTGGCTCAGTTAAAAACAATAGCTTTTCCCACATTTTCTTTACTGGATGTTAACCCTTGAAAAATGACAAGGAGATATATTATTTTTGGTGAAAATGTGTTTTAAGTAATGTAATTTTTAAAGTTTTGTGACCAAGCAACTATGCAAAATTGCAAGATCGGTGCAAAAACCTCTTTTAACTAAAAAAAAAAATGTATACAGTTCCATACATTGATAAGCCATAATTTACTGTGTAGTTTTTGAATTCCAAAAAAAGATCAAATGTTTGTGTCATTGTGTCATAATACAAAAGATTATAATGATCATGATTATTTCAAGACATTACAGAAGACGTATTTATTGAAGACTTATCGTTGTCACAGAGTCTGATAACTTTGATTATTTTCCACAAAAACAACCATGTACACATGTAGTAAAAAAGGAAAACATGAAGATAGAAATTGGAATATAATGCTTTTGAGGATAGCCCATTACTTGCCTAGTAGCAACTTACAAGGTACATACTGAGTAAATACCCACTGGATTGTTACCAAGTACTTGTACATACTGCAGACCAGCTGTAATAAGGGTACAGGCTTCAACAAGGTGGAACAATAGGGAATAAGGGGGGTACAAGCTTTAACAAGGTACCAGTAAAAAGGTAAACAGAAACTACACTCTAATGAGTGACAGTGAGTGTTACTTGTGTTAAAAACTGAATAACTAATTGAGAGGATTTTATTGTTTTATTTAAATTTAATTTAAATTGTCACAACCTGCATCTTTTAACAACATATCAGTTTCTCTACAGGCATTTATATAGTAAATAAAATGCAAACTATACATAATTCATTTTATTGATGTTAGAACTTAAGTTCAGCCACAGCAAGGGTGCCTAAACATTTCCCTAAAATTGCCAAAAATGGAAATGTATTAGTGAGCGAAGGAGCAAACGCAACAAAATTCTGCATTTAAAAAGATCATATGCAAACAGATCTGTGCTTAAACTTCCTTTAATTATTACATTATTAGGATAGAGTGTTAGACCCCTTACCAACCATTGACAGTCTATTCAGTGCACAATAATCAAAGTAAATGCCTTTTAAAAATCACAGCACTCCCACGTGGGCCAATTCAAACCCCTTGAAGGGCCAAGTTTGGCTACGGGACCCACTGAAACCAGGCATCTAAAGTATTTCACTGAAATAAAAGAAATATAGCATTTACTTAACAAAATGGAGGTAAAAATTTAAAGTGATGAGATGCATGGTGGCAAAGTGGTTTTCTATTGTAAGCCAAAAGCCCTGGATGACCCCTGGGAGTTCATGAAATCAATGAGGATAAGCGCTTGTGAAATGGCTGACCTACACAATAAATTATAGAATTATAGATCAGCTCTGTTGTCATAGAAAAGAAGACGAGAGACTATTAATTTAGGATTTAGCGTTTCTTAAAGTCTGTTCATTATGATTGGGCGGATGTGTGCATTATGTAAATTTAAGAGCCTTAACGGTTCCATTACACTAAAAAGTGAATTAGGTTGAGCTTTATTAGAGTGAATGTAAAACTAGGAGACATGGAATAGTGTTTCAGTCAGTTATTGTACTTCAAATATTTGCCAGATTAGCACTGCAGTAAGAAAGCTGTTGAATAAAGATGTTACTATCACAAGTGATTTTGGAATCCACTAAAATTAATCATCTGTTACTTCACCAACATCTTGTGCCTGGAGTTAGTATCTTTGGCATTATCTGGCAATGGTACAGAATCATTTTCAAAATTTCTGGATTTTACTGTATTGAACCTGTATTTCTCACAATGGTAAAGAATCAGCTAAAGGTAATAACTTGTTTATTCACTGACCTCTTGTGGCTGGAGTAGGTATTTTTGGTCCAATCTTGCAATGGTGCAGAATCCTTTACAAAATGTGATAGTGTTGTGGATATGCAACTACTTACTACAACTACTGCTTGCATGGCCCATGAGCTTTATTAGGAGTGAATGTACCACTGGGACACATGGAATAGGCTCTTATAGTGTTTGGAAACGAGGAATTAAGAAGAATTAAGGTGGTTTTGCAACTGACAACCAACATACTGTGTGATGTAATGTCGAAGCATAGAAAGCATTAAGGTGTATTGATGCATAAAGGGGGCTAACCTTTTGGAGCTTTCTACCACACTGTAAAAAAAAATCTGTAAATTTTACGGTAAAAAATTGGCAGCTGTGGTTGCCAGAATTCTACCGTAAAAATTACAAGAGGCCTTTATTTCATTTTACAGTATAATATTATCACAAATGTTGTTTTTACAGTTTTTGACTTGAGTTTTTATTATTATTTACTGTAAAATTAAGTTATTAATCTTTCAAAAAATAGATTAACTGTATATTTTACAGTTTGCGGCTTACATTTTAATCAACATTTAGAGTAAAATTTAAAGTTATCTTTTAAAAAGGTGTTAACCTAATAAATACTGGACTCAATTTTTTTAACAGTGCTATACTGTATACATTACAAATAATAAAAAAAAAAAAAATACAATTTTGCCTTATTTTTAATATTACAGTTAATTATCGTAACCAAAACAGTATTTTACCGATATATCAATTACGGTCTTTTACTGTTGAGATTTTACAGATTTTTACCATGAAATCTACAGATATTTTTACAGTGCATGTAACGTCAAAAAAAAAAAAAAAAAAAAAAAAAACATTCCTGGAGTAGTGCTTTCTTTCATTCACACCTGTTTAATTTATCCTTTCTTCAGAACGCTCTAGGAAGCCCTGACCAATTAACACACCTTCTACATCCAGTCTGCCTCAAGTGGCTCCCACAAAGTTTTTCTCCCCCTGATGCCCCCCACCCCACCCCTCAAAGGAACACCTTAATGTAAGCTCTAAAATATTTGTCTTCATAAGCTAATGCATATAAATACGCACTGTACTATATACTCAAGCTTTTTAGATTTCCAGTGAGAAGGAAACCATAGTTTCAGATATTTGTTAAATCTTATAACAAAGAAGCATTCAATGTTTATTTTTATCAACCAAATAAATATTTAGCTTTTAATATAAATGCAATTGTTTATTTAATAAATATGTTATTATTATTATAATACACATGTAGATTTTCCAGGTATAACTACATAAATACAAGTAATACTAAAACAAGTGTGTGTGCAGGACTGTGGACTGTGGTGACACTACTCTATATATACTCTATATGCTCTTCACTCTGAAGATAGATACGTTTTATCTGTCACATGCACATTGTACATAGTACAATACACAGTGAAATGTATTTTTGTACCTGCAACCAGTAGCAGAAAAATAAAACAACAGCAGATCACATGGCACACAGTATATAAAATCAATATATATATACAATATAATAAAGTTAAAAATATAGAAATTAAGATGGCTCTTGTTATTTGCATTTACCTTGGATATTGTATAGTATATTATTGCAGCAGTACACTGTAATAAGTCCTGCACTCACAACTTTGATTTAAAACATTTTAAATAATTATTGTATACTTTATTTTAATGAATACAGAATTATTTGTTAACAAATAATTATAATTTATTAAAATCATAGCGCTGAAAAAAATACTAATTATTTTGCTTTAAGTGAACACAGTTTTAATATTAGTTTTGTCTGAGTGGCTACCCTTTACGTAAAAAACAATTCAAGTGTGTTGATAAAAAACAAAATTCACTGCGCGGATTTTGCTAACTGCATCCGGCTTCAGACCGGTCCAAACCAGCTTGGCAGTCTTCATGTGGCTTCGAGTCGCTGACTGGCCTTGGACTTCGCTTCGCAGCCGAGGACAAGGTATGTGTCATATCTAAAGATTTATGTTGTACGATTTATCTAAGTCACCGTGTCGATATTTATTTTTGTCGCAACTCTCAGAAAATAAAACTAAAGTTAAGTCCATAGTTGTGATTGAAATGGTGCTCTCAAGCTAGCGTGATGTTAGCACATTGTTCGCTGCGCATCAGTAAAATTTTTCGGAGGACTGGTAGTTTTATTTAGCTCTATAGTATAATTTTTACATAATTTTTTTGTTTTACATTATTTGACTCTGTATGTGGCTGTGAAAAGCCGCGCGGAGGGATCGGGGAGAGACCGGGACATAAGCCGAAGAAGAGAGGGCTCAGAGCGGACTGCCTTCACTCCAGCCTCCGCTCCCCGCTTGGCTGCTCGTGTAGCGTGAAGGACGGTGAAGTAATTCCACAGAGATCCAGTGTTATGCCACAAATCGTCCGCCTGCCAGAAATTGTCCCCTTTTCACTAACGTGTTTTAAATCCGATTTCTCCACACGTTTTCGAGATAATATGATAAAATAACGACATGGTACTTTCTGTCACGTCTTGGCTAGCAGAGCATTCACTTTGTAAGCTATGTTACACGTTAATTCTGTTAGAAAACACGTAAATTTACGAGCTGCACATCTGCTAAAACAGTGAATGTGGACAATATATAACTAATAATTGGCACCCAGAAATTACCAGCACACGTAAATAAATTTATGTTACTAAAATTAATGTTATTTAGGCAATTTACTCTTGTTTGATAACTTAATTGTAATAATGCTGCTCGATTATGAAAAAAATAATCACGATTATTTGGGTCATAATTGAAATCACCATTATTGTAAACGATTATTAATTTTGGTGAAGAACTATATTGCATTTTAATTTTTATCTTAACTGAAGAATCTAATTTGATATAGCTTTTTAACATCATCTCAAGCCATTAACAAACAAACAATATCAAAATGAGATTATTTTTGTCTTAGTGTTTGACATAATTCAAAATTAGTATAGGTCTAATTAATTGTTTTTTCTTGATTATTTAGTTTTAGCAATTGAGAGGAGCAATAAATGAAATTGTAATTGAAATGTGATTAATTGCACAGCCCTACTATATAGTAATATTATCACAGAGGGATTAAAGAATCTTTTCTTATCCTATCCTAAACAAAAATATACCATATTTGTTTGAAGGGGGTGTGTTTTTTTATTTATTAAATAGATATTAGATCAACGCAATCAGTATGGGCAAAGCTAAAATAAGCCATTCAACCTTCAGAATGAACTCCACCTGGATGAATGAAAATATTCACTGGCATAATTAATTTTTATTAATCTTCAACAATTTATGTGTTTTGTCCTGATTTGTATTTCACAGACGCCAAAAGGACTGACTGAGAGTGGACAAAGATATGATACAGGTAATAAATCTATTTTATACTTCTCAATGAAAAAATAACTGGTCGCTATTTAGGCACAGGAGTGCTTTCCGATATGTGTGACTTATGCATTTTTCTGAATAATTTATCATTTTAACAGGGCAGAAATGAGTTGGCCTTGCAAGAACTGTGATAATATCTTGCCTACCCGACAAGTTATCATAAAACATTACAGATTGCACCATAGAACTCGTCAGTTGCCTTGTGTCTACTTACAGTGCCCATACTCATTCAAAACATGGAATGGTTTACATACCCATTTATCACGCTACGTGGAAACATGTATACAAAGACCTCATGGCATGTCCCAAACCTTTAGCATACGAAGACAAGAAATAGTATCTCAAGGACCCAATGTTGCAACTCTTCTTGATCGATGGCCTGCGCTGTTTGAGACGTATCAGGTGTGTTTTACAGTAAATCTAAATATACTAAAATGTAATATTTTTTAAGTATTTATTTATATGGTGTTGTAATAAAAAATAAAACGTTTAGTTCTGAATTTTTAACCACTACTAAACATCTTCCATTACAGATTTGTCAAGAATTTCAGCGACTCACTGGAATAGCTCTGGAGCCAACGTTTATCCGAGAGTTGGACAAACACACAGCCAAGATGCTGTCACTATTCAACTCAAAAGGTGGAGCACTTGGTGAAAGGATGAAGCCTTTAATTATGGAGTTAGTTCAGGTATGTATTTATTAGGAAGCAAAGTTTAGTCTTAAACCATGATTTCTCCTGGGTCCCCAATGGTTTCCCTAGGTTTCCAGGCTTGGGAAGGGGAGTGATTGTGTTCATGTGTTTCTTTTAATGAACTCATGTTATTAAATGTAATTATCATTATTAATATATCATTTAAAAAAAATGTTTAGTCAGTCTTTAGTCTTGTCTGTTTTCAGGACAGAACTGACTAAAGTCAGTTATTTTCTTTCTGTTATTAGAATCAAACTTCAACTGTCGAAAAGAGGAGGGACACCGTGCTAAGGTGCCTGATCGAATACATTTGTGATTTGTGATTACCAGGTACCATGATTTCATGCTCAGCACTCAGCTGCAGGTTGCATTTTATTGTTGTTAAAACAATCACCAGTATTTTTGAGAATGCATTAAAAAGGATTTTTTTTTTTTTTTTTTGACCGCATCCCATAGTTTGATACTAACTCACTCAACCGTCAGCAGTTGCAGCATGCCTGCAGTGGAAAAACAATAACAAACAAACCACCGTGTCTCTCTCTGTGTGTGTTGAAACAACACAATTATTTACTTTTTATTTGAGATGTGCGATTACCAATGACTTCAGATGCATGTACTTCAGTGGTGTGGCTGGATGTTGGTACCAGAAATGTCCAGGCTCACTAAAGTGTCTAAGATGGGCACATGCTGATAATGTCATGTATAATAAATTACAAATAGTATGGTTGTGAGAAGATATACAATTTAAAAACACATTCTATAGATAGACATTTTATTAATTAAACATAAAATAAGTGTTATATAATATTTTAAAAATGATCTACAGCTACCCTCTCCAGCAAAGCTAATCTACAGCAACACCACTTGGATGAATTGTTTTGGAGGAGCTATATTTAGATATTGAGGAATATTTGGCGTTTATAATGTAATGCTGTAAAAAATCTCGAGGGAAAAAAATAAAGTTGAACAGATAAGCCTAAAAAGTTCTGATGTGATCAAATGTTATATTAACCATTAAACATTAACATAACAAGTGTCTATCTGATATAACACGATTTTCATAAGTGAAAATTTTATTTTATAAAGATGCGGTGATGTGTTATATGTAAATATTAAAATGAATTTACACAGTATCATGTATTTTTAGATTTCACATTATATTAACTAATAATGAGTCCATGAGATTTCTAAATCTTGTCTGCAACATAGTTTGTCCAAGTGGTGTTGCTGTAGTTTAGCTTTGCTGTGGAGGGTAGCTAAAGATAATTTTTAAAATATTATATATTACTTATCTTATGTTTATTAGTAAAATTGATAGAAATCTATAGAATGCATTTTTAAATTGTATATCAATTCACAACCGCAATATTTGTCATTTTATTATATGTGATGTTTTCAGGATATGCCCACCCTAGACCAGGACACTTGCCATGCCATTTTTATTACCTACACCAGCACAGCAAAAGGCCCTCTTTATGTACACTTTATGCTGTCCTTGTACTGGTACAGGTTTTATCACATCAGTAAAACAGGAAATTAGGAGTAGCGTGTCATTTGATATGTTTAATTTCACTACATTTAGGCTAAATTGTTGGGTGTTTGTGTGAAAGCATTGCATATCATCTTTTCCTTGCCATCTCAAATGACCCATATTTAAACTCTAAAACAAGTGGATGATCTAATATTATAATCTCTTATTAAAGATTTACCTTAAGAGACCTGCTTTTGTTCTTCAAAAAGATATTGCTATCACCTCCCTTAAGCCCGTAATAGTAAAACTTGTTACCTTGAAACATTAATCAGATTGTCAAGCTAAATATTATATTTGTCCTTTTAAACAGAACAGCGAGGACACAGAAGATCAGCTCAGCTCTTACCCAGTGTGCATCTACATGTGTCAACCAGACACATATGGGATTGTCGTTGACGGCCAGCCAATAATCAAAGGTTTGGCCACCTTGACCAAAGCATGCTGCTTACTGGTTGGTATAATCTATACACTAGACCTCAAATACCCAGCAAAATTGGTGTACACATTTGAGATGTTCCAGAGACTTTTTATTGGGCTGAATCCTTTGCGCCCAAAACCTTCGACAAGATTCACAAATTTGGTGAAAAAGTTGTCTTAAATTCACTTAGATTTGCATTAGAAATATTTGCACTAGTTCCGTAGTTCACTTTTTGATAATGTTTACTGGGCTGTAATACAACAACATTCAATTATAAATATGTTGAATTGAATGGAATTGTATCAGTCTAATTTAGCAATAATGTTCTTCAATCATATTGAAAAAATGCGAATTGAAACATATCGTTGAAAGCAAATGTCCCTACATTGTCAGGGTAGCCTTAAGGTATGAAAAGTATTAAAAAAGTATTAAATTTGATGTTGGCAAAATCAAGGCCTTAAAAATACTAAATTCCATGGCCAGGTATTAAAATTGTTCATCCATGTCTTAAATTGTCAAATTGTGACATCTAGGTTAAGTTTTTCAGTGTTGTACTTGTCAAAAATATATTTCCGAACAATACTTTGTAAGTAAAAACAGAGGAGTCTGCCTTTTTTTTGCGAGTTGGATGTAAATGTGGCAACAAATTCCATCAATACCACTGGCACTGGCTGGCATTTTACCTGTTCATATCTATTTTTCCTCAATGTTTTCTAATGTTTACCTATTTAAACAGTTTAAAACAGTTTTCTCAATGAATACGTGCATGCGTGTTGTAATTAATCATAGTTTAACTGAAAGTTTAATAAACATTTGGAAACTTAATACGCTTGTTTTGGGTATTACATTTAAGTTGTTTTTCATCAATAAACTTAGTTAAGGATTGTTTAAATATAAGTTGCATTTATCACAAAAATATTTTGTGATAACACAAAAATATGACTAAAATTATTAATCATAAAGTCATTGTTTTGCTTTAGCAGAATACAAAAATGAGAGGAAAATTAATAATTGTAAAGTAATTGTTTTGCTTTAGCAGAACACAAAAATGAGAGGAAAATTAATAATTGTAAAGTAATTGTTTTACTTTGTGAGAACACAAAAAATTAAGGAAAATGTATGATCATGAAGTAATAGTTTTGCTTTCTGTCAAAGTTATATTAATAATTTGTATTTACTTGATAAAGTGCTGAAGTTGACAGAACACAAAAAGAGAGATGGAACCACTTGCCACAATTTTTTCAACACTTTTTACAGTGTAACAATGTGCATGGAAGTCTGTCCCATTAGCCGTTTATATTGACCGAGGGAGCACACCTGCCTTGGACTGGAAGGAAGTGTCTTTGGAAGAAGCCACTTTGAAGGCAAGGCAAGGAATCTGAGCTTTGAGAAACACCCAAAGATTGGTTAAAAAATATAAATAAAAGCATAATATAGCCCCTTTAAATTTGCTGTCTAAAAATGTCTTATTCCATGTTTTGAGTTTGCTCTCCTGTAAAAATGATTTGGAAAGAACACTACTTTTGTCTCCATACTGTGGGTACAACTTATCTAAACCAAGGGTCTGTAGTTATTGTACTTTAAATATTTGCCAGATTAGTGCTCTGGCGTCAAAGCTGTTAAATCACTTCTTGAATAAAGATGTTGAACTTTCAAATAACTTTGGAGCCATGTTGTAACACTTAACACAGGCTGGTAAAATGTGTTTCTATAGGAGCAGTTAACGTCATGCTTCTCACAGTCATGAAAGATTGTAGTTATTTCTGTAAGTGGACATACGACGACACGACCGCCTCGCCAGTCTCATCCGTACTTGTCACTACTGTTATGAATGAGGCCGTGTTATGTTTGGAGCACTTTGTGTTTGTCACCCTGAATGCTGTCAGCACTGATTGGGCCGCCTTTTCACCAAGGCACCACAAGAACACTCCTATTTGAACATGAAGAACATGCACTTAGCCTTCATGCAAGCCACTCCAGACATCAGCCGTCAAAGGTAATTGCTTTCACTTATAGCTGCCTTGAATGCTAATATATAGAACTGTTAACTCTATTTACTGATGTAAAGGGATGGATTGCATAAAGCCTTGTATAAAGGAGTATGAAGTCAAACAGTTTGTTTTTTTTGTTGTTGTTTTTTTTACAGTAGTGTATTCTTGCATCAAAATACCAATGTTTGCCTTTGTTCGTCTAGGAAAATTAAGTTCTATGGAATTCAATGGAAGTAGCTTTTTAGCTCTTTTAGTTTTAATACGCCCTGCAGACTGAGCCCTAGAGGAGCAGCATATTAGAGTTTTCGCCTTAACAGTTTCTTGCATGGAGGTTTGTTTGGAGGGAAACAGTGGTGTCCGAATCTTTGGGAAACCAAATGATGTGAGAGAGGAGAGAAATAGCCATCTTTGTCAGATTCGAACAACCATCTTTAAACACTTAGGCCATTAACATGAGAAGGAGCAGAGAGAATGATCCTTAATAGGTGTGTTTTCACTCAAGGGTACAGTACAGGTCATGTCAGTGCAATGGAACAGAATGGAATGCTTTTTGGAGATACTTCTTGCCAGATCTGACTGACAGTTTCCAGCCCAAACAGAACATAAAACCTGTCCAACACAAAACATACCAGCCAAAATCCCATCCACTCGAAATGTTAAAACCGTTATAAGTAAGAAAGAACACATAACCTCACAGGTGCACTAAGTAACCCAAGGAAAAAGGTAACACAAACATAGGCTCCCCACAAAGAAGGTCATCAGACAACTATATAGCTTTGACCTATCCAATACCAACATGATGTGAGCAAAACCAGCCCAAACTTTATAAACCAGCCCAATGCTATTTTTTTCAGCCCAAGGTGTTCAAAAGAATTCCAATTGTGCGCAAACCAGCCCAATCTGGCAACACTGACATTGACATATTTGATGGCTAATACGAATTGCTATAGGAAGAAAAACAGTCTACAGGCTACAGAATTCTGAAAAGTGCCCAGATTAGCTTTGAGACAATGTGCCATTAGCTCCAGCAGCCTATGCAGCATCTATGTAATAATGTCTATGGTAGAAACTCTCCTGTACTGACCTAACCTTTGCCGTTCTGTCTTATGAGGAACACACCTAAAGGTCCCACTAACTCCTACAGAGGACATGTAATGGGTAATGAAATAAACTTTGATGTGAGAGAAAAAAACATCTTCAAGCCAAATTCAGATTACTTTTTACCTTTGTTAATTGTAACTACACCCCCCTCCCCTCGGTGTTTTCAGTTTTACACCTCTTAATTTAAATCATGTCAAAAATGTTCAAAATTCATACCAATAATATAATTTCTTTCTAATAAGATTCAGCCTAAATTCCATTAATTTCCAAGGCTGTTAATAACTTCAGGTTATCACTCAACAAGCAGCCGAAAAACCCCAGTCACTATTACATTAACTACTCCTGCTAAAATCTATAACAAGTTAATTAAATTCCCAGCTGACTTTAACAGTCGTAGCCAAATTTAATCTATTAGAAAGATAAGGCTTACTTTATTATATCTGATGCTGAGGATTTATGACTTGTCCTTACACTGCTCTTTTGTCAGAAGAAGTGCTGTTCTGGGAAATCCTGTGTCTTATCGTTCAGGAGTGACTTATTGCTATTGAAATGTCAATGTCATTGTCTCTGTTGTCCTTATTACATCAGCGTCGCAATTCGCACTCTAAGGGCAATGTTTATTCACTCTGTGTGCAATTAAAAGTCCCCAGAGATGTGTGTATGATTTGGTTTGTTTGAACCGGCAATTATCGCATCAAAAAGAAGAAATGGGCTGTGTTTAACCTTTTAAAAGAATATGACAAGATGGAGGGTGTTTACAGTATTTATTAATATTTGTGAAGTGTTAGGGTTAGGGTTAGGGTTAGGGTTCAGGCAACTATATGCAAGTTAGTGTCAGCTACAGTATGTACAACAACAGAAGTGAAGCAGAAAAAGAGCATTTAAATAGGATTTGAGGAAAAACTTTCAAAATGTATTTCAGAGAACTTCAAATCTTCACTTCAAAATAATATTACTCAAGAACTCAGCAATATTGTTACTTGAGTAAAAGTAATAATGTGTAAAGTTTACTTAAGTAACACGTGCGCCATCACTACTACTAATGCCACTGCCACTGCTCCTTTTACACTGTAAAAAAAAAATAAATAAATTTAAAAAATGCAAAAACTCACAAACTCAAGGCTTTGAGGGATCAAGAACTATTATTTTTTGTTCACCTAATTTGACGTTCATAGGTCTTTCAGTTGTAAGTATATTAAGATTTTATTGTTATCAATAATAATACTTTTTTTCTGAACAGTAGATTGTACGTTGATGAGTTATAAAAAAATATGATAGTGAGTAAAACTTAAATTTGTAAGTTTTTAGACATATGAATGTCAGATTAGGTAAATAAAAAAAAATATTAGTTGCCTTGAGTTTTAGGATTTTGCAACATTTTGTTTTATAGTGTACTAATATGTTTATTACTATTACTGCTACTGTTTCTATTACCCATTTACTGGGGTGACCGGCTTTATTATGTTAAAACTGCAAAAAGACAAGTGAAAAAAACACACAGAGAAGACTAAACAACAACACAGACTTGATCAGAGTCAACAGGTGATGAAAGAAAGCACTATACACTGTTAAGCAGAACAGAAAAGTTATATAATTAGCTCAGTAGCTAGCACATCCTTGGTTAGCTTCTGTATTTGCAGATAAACGACTGTGATAGGCCAGTTCCATTTCACCCGGGGAGAAACCCTTTGATGCAAGTGAGGAACCAGACTGTCCTGCCTTCGAAAAGAAACGTTTCTGAACAACAGTAAATTTACAAAGTCACCAAAAATCCATCTAATCCTTCTCAAAGCTATATGTTTTCAACCAAACCACAACTGGTCTGGACTAATAGTGTGGCAGTACTGACATATAGTGCGGTGTGTTTGCAAAAGTAAACAACATAAGTAAACTTTTTTTTTTGTTAAGCAAAGGCAGAGTATATTTATCCAATGCGTCTTTTTACTACCAATACAATACTGCAAATTATTTTTACTACTAATACAACAAAACAAATTCCTGTTCTTTAAATGCAGATGCAGTAGACGCAGACTTCTCATAAAAACAGGAAATTGGAGCTGTGATTTAATTCAGGTTAATAAAATGTCTGTCAAATCCAATTGTGTGTTATCACTTCGACTGTTCATACTCTTCTCATTAAAGTCAAACACTATCTCTACCACTAAAATAATACCTATAGGTAATGCAAACTGTAATACTCACCCACTGTTAATACTGGATTTGATGTGTTATAGAAATTGACAGTTGCCAGCATACGAGTATTTTAGAAGCTTTTTAAATAAAGTTTGCTTACTGCTCATTTCTCCTCCTAAAAAAAACATTTAGTCATCTTTTGGCTGTTTGAAAGCAGAGGATATATTAATGGGTTGGTGGTAAAGCCTTGATAACCCTTTGAGCTTTGTAGTGAAAGAGAATCCAATCTTTCAGCAACATGTTTGGCGAAAATGCACAAATATAGAGAAATAAATAAATAACGCCGACACACTCCATGGTGAATTAAAGTTCTATCAGGAGCCCCAGACCGCGGCTTTGCAATTTATTTTTTACTATTTATTGCACATTACGGCCTTCACATCTGCAGGATTACAGAGGGTATTTATTTCTTTAAATTTTTTTCTTTTTTTTTTCTTCTTCTTTTTACAGAAAAGCAGTCATCAATCCCGGCTGACAAATGTATGGTGCAGTCAGCTCCCCGTAGGATCCGTGTCTAATGAAATGCCGTAGACCTGTGCCTCAGCAGCCGGTGGCCATTTGCAAAGCGTTTAGGCAACAGCAGCATCATTCAAAACACACTTGAATATATTTTTATTTTTATTTTTTTGGGGGGTCCTCTCTTTGCAAGCATATTTAATGTTAGACTTGGGATTAATGAGCTTTGGAAATGCAGTTACAAAGCTTCTTGTAGACGGGGGATATCCACTGATAATCTGCAAGTGAGTAGTGTGCTTTTAACCCCTTTTAACTAAGACAAAAATCATAATAATGCTCAGTATGTTATTGTAATTTATGTGTGAACTGGTGCAGTGATTTAAAGCAATGTTTCTTAACTGGTGTGATTGTGGAATCCACTTTTGTCCCTGTTTTCTTTTTTAAATTGTGATTGCATGCGCTTTACAGTGTCCTTTACACTTAATCATTTAAACGTTAATTTAATATTTCCAAGATGATAATAAAATATTGATTGTGATTTTTTTATAATGAACTATTTAAACGTATGACTGATTAAAAGGAGGTGCAACTGCTAAAGAATATGATTTGAATATTATGTATTGTTATATATTTTAGGTTTCAAAGAGTTATTCAAATAATTTTAATTTTAGATTAAATATATTTTAAATTTTTGAGATTATTTTATGCATAAAATATATAGCAAATAATAATAATAAAATAACAATAATAATTGTTATTTTTATTTTAATGGCATTTGAGTTTAAAATAATAATGCTGGAGAATTAGCATTAACAATTAGGTAAGTGTAATATGTTTTGTTGTTGTTGTTGTTGTTGTTGTTGTTGTGTGTGTGTGTGTGTTTTTCTTTCTGAATAATTATCACCACATATGAGTGAGGGGGTACTCATGGTAGCCCGGGGGGTGCAAAAGATGAAAAAAGGTTGGGAACCACTGCTCTATGGGGCCAGAACTCCCCTGGAAATTAGTTTAGTAATCCTCACAAAACATAACTGAGCTATCTAGCTAGACAGACAGTTAACAGACGAGCTGAGCTAATTTTGTTGACTTTATTTCCTTGAGCAACAGTTGTAACTCATAACTCAATTTTGTTTCTGTAAAGCTGAAACACACAAAAAAATGCAGCTTTTAGCATGAGGTGTAATAATAAAAGCACTTATTAAGTCTGAACAGTTTTTGCTGCCTAATTAGCAATCAAATTAACTACATCAACAGATAAGGTGCAAATTGACATTGCTATTTACATTCACAATGCAAGAAAATAATGCATTTTCAATTAGCCTCATTAGCGTAATAAGATCGCTATCATTTATGACCTGCATATCACGTTAAACAAAGGCAACGTTTCTGTATAGTCATTTTTAAACTAATTTTTAGTTTCATTTGCATCTCTAAATCCATTAACTTATTGTAAAGTATATTATAGTTTAACAGACATTGTATTTTAACATGAAATCAGTACTCCGCGGACAAGTCTGCACTTCGGCCATGACAGTATCAGTGAACTCTTCAATGCAACGTTCACTTACTAACATATGTTTTGCCAAAAGAAGGCACTTTTTAGCCATAAAACAAACAATTTAGACATTCTTTAACAACACCTGTATCAATACACTCCCCATAAGTGAAAAGGGTTTATTTCCCCGCCTTTGGTGCATGAGGTCAGGGGTTCTATTCCCTCATAGGGCACCAAAAGCTTCATACCTAGTTTTCTATTTATGTATCATGCATTAATGAATAAATAATTTGAAAATATTTATGGCAACTTGCTGCTGGGCTCAAGGCTTTTGCTCCTGAGCCTTGTGCTGTCAGTTCAGTTTAATACAGTTCCATCTACATTACTGTGAATCTGTGCCGTATCAATACTGATAGCACTTTAGGACAAGTACCGGGCTTGAGGACATTTATTTGAAAAGGAAAGCAAACAATAAGCAAAGGGGGGAAATGGTAGTCATTGAGAGAGCAGCAGGCAGCCACAGCAGTGATTTAATTTCAAAGACTTCACACAAAAGATAATTTGATAGAAGTGGCGGCATTATTGAGCAGGGTGTTGGAATAATAAATACCTTAATTCTATGTATTTTCTTACAATAGCACAAAGCCACAATACAATAAAGGGTGTCTCTAAATACATGCAAATTTATTGATCAAGTGTTTCCAAATCAGTGTTTTTAGACCTCTCTTCTAAAATGCTATTGGTTGTATTGTATTAACAACAATAGATGCCAGCCACAGAAATAACCACACATTTTCCTTTTAGATTTATTAACTTTTCTATGCACATTAGCACCACTATAGCAAGTGTTCTGCTCCGAGTAAATCTGATTAGATGCCTTTGTCTTCATACCTCTTCAAGCTGCTCTTAGATCACAATTATCAACTTTGTTTTAAAGTTTTCCTTGTATTTCCACTTAGCATTCCTTATTTCATTCCTTACTTGGTCTGGATACCTCCTTCATCACAGTCAGATTACCTGTGTTGTACAGCATGTTCTTTTCTTTTTTTTTTTTTTTTTGATAATGTCTTTGAGGTCCTTCATCACCCAGGGTTTATTATTTGAGAAGGATGCTACAGTTTTAGTGGGAATAACAGCATCGACACAAAAATGTATGTAAGCAGAGACAGTATCACATTATTTTATGTCTATACCATTTATCTTAAAAACAGTCCTTGTCAGTGCGGTTGAAGCATGCTTGGAGCGCACAGTCACTGTCCTCAGTCCAGTAAAACTATTGTTTTTGCTTTATGTTTAAGATGTCTGAAAGTGGGCGTGTACATTGACATAAGATAGATGCTATTGTGGTATGAGGCACTGAAGGACTTAGATTTATAAGCATTTTTCACAGAACCAATAGCAGAGATCAGTACTACTGTTTTTTTAGAGTTATCCCACAAGATACACTGTACACTGCTCGTAGGTTCATAGTTTGTCAATATCTGCTCAGGTTTAATCCATCATAGACCACAAATCCTATTTTAACTTTCATTTAGTTAACTTGGAACGATACCAGATCTGGGACTTTTATTGTAAAATAAATGGATACAACCATATACATTCTCAACTGGAAAAGGGCGGCTTGCCCTCTCCAGGTCAGACGAGAGTTCCTGCCTCAAGTGGAGGAGTTTTGTTCACGAGTGAGGGAAGGATGGAACGTGAGATTGACAGATTGGTGCAGTGTCTGCAGTAATGCGGCCGTTGTATCAGTCTGTTGTGGTGAAGAAGGAGCTGAAAGGCGAAGCTCTCGATTTACCGGTCGATCTACGTTCCTACTCTCACCTATGGTCATGAGCTTTGGGTCATGACCGAAAGGACAAGATCCTGGGTGGCTTGCGCATCTGTTCCGGATGCCCCCTGGACACCTCATTGGGGAGGTGTTTCAGGCATGTCCCACTGGAAGGAGGCCCCCGGGGAAGACATAGGACATGCTGGAGAGACTATAGACCAGATTTATCAAAGGTTTGCGTGCACGCTAACTGAATAAGATGTGCTAA
Organism: Bostrychus sinensis; assembly: GCA_020698575.1. Taxonomy (NCBI): domain Eukaryota; kingdom Metazoa; phylum Chordata; class Actinopteri; order Gobiiformes; family Eleotridae; genus Bostrychus; species Bostrychus sinensis. The sequence goes on along the minus strand of CM036251.1, from coordinate 26,525,498 downwards.
AATTGGAGCAAACCCAGACGCAGTTGAAATTTGCGTGTCTTACAGGAGCAGAGCAAACGCAATGCAGATTTTGCTCCTATGAGCTAATGAATATGTAAACTAAGGCGTTCTTCCCAGAGTGCGCAAAATGGAAGGCGGCGAAAATGCAAATTCATTCATTTACCGCCCACAATATTATTTATCAAGGCTCACCATGACTTTACGTGCGAAAATAGCGTATACATTTAGCACGCTGGAGAAGGACGTGCTAATCTTTTGCACAGATATGGCTGCTGTGATTCGTGTGAGACGAAGGAGAAGAAATGAACAAATACGTAGGGTTAGAGTGTTTGCCACGCGTGCAGATCTATTTGCCATGATGGATGAAAAAATTATTCAAAAGTACTTTCAGCTCTTCTTGGTTAAATTTTTGCTTCCGTTTGTGTTCCACTTCTGCACCTTCCATGACGCAAAACAATACACGCAATGATGCCATTTAAATAGTTCTGCCCCATTTGTTTGCACCTGTCACCAGCCACGCAGTTTGTCTTAGTAATTCACGTACAACACGCCCATTAATAGCGGCCGCATATTTTCTCACTGCACTCGCAGTTTAGCACCCGTCTTAGTAAATATGGCCCTATGTCTCTTGGCTGGCCTGGGAACACCTTGGGGTTCCTCCGGGCGAGCTGGAGGAAGTGTCTGGGGAGAGGGAAGTATGGGGGTCCCTGCTTATACTGCTGCCCCCTCGACCCGGCCCCGGATAAGCAGAAGAAGTTGGATGGCTGGATGGACAACCATATCCCCAATACCCATTTATAGTAATTTTTGCTCTGACTAAAAATGAAATGTAACTTTTCTTAAAAAAAAAAACACAAATGATATATCATAATAACTCTTACTTTTGCAGTTAAGTATATACAATATACACTATGTTGTCAAAAGTATTCACTCACCCACCCAAATAACTGAATTCAGGTGTTCCAATCACTTCCACAGGTTGGCCACAGGTGTATTAAATCAAGCACCTAGGCTGCAGCTTTGTGAAAAAAAACTTTGTGGAAAAGTTTGGGGATGGCTACTTCCTGTTCCAACATGACTGCGCACCAGTGCACAAAGCACTGTCCATAAAGACATGGATGAGTGAGTTTGGTGTGGAAGAACTTGACTGGGCTGCACAGAGTCCTGACCTCAACCCGACAGAACTCCTTTGGGATGAATTACAGCGAAGACTGCGAGCCAGGCCTTCTCATCCAACATCAGTGTCTGACCTGACAAATGCGCTTCTGGAAGAATGGTCAAAAATTCCCATAAACACTTCTAAACCTTGAGCCTTCCCAGAAGAGTTGAAGCTGTTATAGATGCAACGTCCATATTTAACCCTATGGATTAAGAATCAGGTTCATATGCGTGTAAAGGCAGGTAAGGAAATACTTTTGGCAATATAGTGTACTTTTATGTAGGGGCTGTGGGTTAAGCGATTGCCCACCAATCAAAGTCCGACTGATTTGCTCTGGTGACCCCTAACAAAAAAGGTTTTAAAAACATATAGGGATGTATGATTACAATTAGGTAATGGTCATATTTTAGCATGTTTTGTGATGTAGGTCTATAATTCAATAATAATAATAATAATAATAATTAATCTTATGTATGCTATTTTGGCTTGCTTTTGTCTGCCAATTCAGTCATGTGACATCTGGTGCTCTATAGGCACATCTTGTGCTAAATTAAAAATCTATTTCTGTGGAACCAAAGAACTGGCATGAAGGAAACTGAGAGAATTTATCTCAACACTTTTAATTTAGCTTTTAGTGACTAATAAATGAATCCATGTTTTTTTTTTTTGTTTAGTTTTTTTTTTTAGATTGAAGCCTTGTTAAGCCTATACCATCAAAGTATCAAGCTGCCTTCTTCTCAAAAATGCCCACTCTGAGGTATTCTGAGCAGGTGAGCCACGTCTCAGTGAGGACTAGGATGCAAGTCACTTTACTCTTCCAGTTAAGCTGAATCCATGCTTCTTACTTGTCCAGCTTGCTGCAAATGGACTGCACGTTTCACAGAAGGTCGATAGAGTTGGCATTTTCCCCTTTTCCTAAGACCAGATGTGCACGATATACGAAGCTCCATGGGAATATTCTCTGGTACTCAATCATTAGCTGTAGATCTTAACAATAGGAGCAGCTCTCGACTGAATGTGGCCCTCCCAGGAGGATCACCCATGTACGGTAGTCTCCAACAGTTTGTCCATACACTTGAACAGTGCAGAAGGAAATGCACAACAAGGCATATAGATAAATAACAAAGTACATGTTAGCCACAATTGCTAGCTATCACTGTTATTCAGCACATCAAACATGGATTATCAAACAAAGTGACTCTGCTACAGGTCTAACAATAGTTGGGACTGGGGCAAGAAAGGGCTGAAAAACAAGAAATTTCCAAAAGATTTAGCTGGTAGAAGAGCTGGCAACTAATGAGGTTAGTTGATATCAGGTCTGTAACATGATTAGCTATAAAAGGGATAACTTAGAAAAGCAGAGTCTCTCAGTAGCTTCTAGCTTTCTAGCCATGTATTTATTATTAAATTTGTTATCATTTATAATGATGTGCACTGCTGACCTCTGGGCCAGGTTGCTCTTGCAAAAGAGATCTTGATCTTAATGGGTCTTTTACACAGTTAAAAAAGGATTAATAAAGAAAATAAAGAAGTAAAGATGTGCAGAGGCCCATCAATCTGTGAAAGAGTGCCTAAAAAGATTGTGGAACACTTTAAAGACAATGTTACTCAACATCAAATAGCAAAGGCTTTGTAAATCTCATCATCTACAGAGGTTAACATCGTCAAAAGATTCAGAGAAACCGGAGAAATCTCTGTGCCTAGGGGACGAGGCTGAAGACCTTTATTGGATGCTCGTGGTCTTTGGGCCCTCAGACGTCACTGCATCACTCATCAGCATGATTGTGTCAGTGACATTACTAAATGGGCCCAGGAATACTTCCAGAAACCACTGTGGGTAACTACTAAAGCTAATTAACTACAACAACTAAAGCTATATCATGCAAAAAGGAAGCCATATATGAACATGGTCCAGAAGCACTTTTCAACAAAGGCTCATTTAAAATGGACTGTTTCAAAGTGGGACAGTGTCCAATGGTCAGACGAGTTCAAATTTGACATTCTTTTTTGAAATCAGGGACACCATGTCCTCTGGGCTAAAGAGGAGCAGACCTTCCAGTGAGTTATGAGCTTTCAGTTCAAAAGCCAGTCCTCTGATGGTATGGGGCATAAGTGCATACAGTATGGGCAGCTTGCGTGTTTTAGAAGGAACTATGAATGCTGAAAGGTCTAAAAAGGTTTTAGAGCAATATATGCTTTAAAACGCAGCTGCTTTTCAGCTGGAAACCTATATCAGGCAAGAATGGAACCAACATCAAAACTCCAGAAACTCATAACCTCGATGCCCAGACATCTTTAAACTGTTTTGAAAAGAAGAGGAGATGCTTCATCATGGTAAACATGCCTCTGTCCCAACTATTGTGAGACCTGTTAGCAGACATCAAATTTGAAATGAGCTCATTTTGTGCATAAAGTGTTAACTTTCTCATTGTAAACATTTGTTTGTTATCTATGTTCTACTGTGAATAAAATATTGGCTCAAGTGATTTGAAAGTCTGAAACTGCCCCAACATTTTTGGAATTCAGGTTGTAAAATAAATGTATACAATCATATCCGCTAACCAATTATGTTAATTTTTTGTTCTGGTTAAAAATGAAATGTTACTTTTGACAACAAAATACAAATATGTGATAATACTTGCAGTTATTGTGTATACAGTATAGGTTTATGAGGGTAATAGGTTAAGCGTTCGCCCAGCAACCACAGGTTTGGCTGTGGTTGAAGATACTGTCATTTTGTGATTTCGGCAGTATACAATTTTCATCCAATATAAAAAATAAATAAAAAATACAGTGTGACTGGTTTGCTCTGGCGACCCTAATAAAAATATTTTTAAAAGGTAAAGGAATGTATGATTGGAATTAGGAAATGGCCATGGATATTTTAGCTTGTTTTGTGATGTTGCATTGCATAGCTATTTTTGCTTGCTTGAGTCTGCCAATTCAGTCATGTGAAATCTGGTGCTCTATAGGCACATCTTGTGGTGATTTGCACCAAGGCTAAATTAAAAATCTGTTTCTGTAGAACCAAAGAGCTGGCATGAAGAAAACTGAGAGAATTGATCTCATCACTTTTTTATATAAAGTTTTTAGTGGCTGATAAATGAATCCATGTCTTTTTTAGATTGCAGACTTACTAAGTCAGTACCACCAAAGTATCAAGCTGCCTTCTTCTTAAAAAAGCCCACTATGAGGTACCTCTTTCTGAAACCTGTTAAAGATTTTGAACCCATCCAACCATGATCCAAATGGCAACTGTGCCATAAGTTGAATTCATTTGTGGGTTTCAGTGGGCCCAGCTCAGTAATTGAGTATGAGCAATGGGTGCTATAACCATTCCTCATGTCGCCTTGTCCACCTCATCACCTGCCATCTATGTAACTGTCCATCCATTGAACCCGGGGGATTCCATTCCATCATTGCTGGTAATGGCTTTCAGGTTGTCCCCATAATGGTTTAACTGAGGCTGGACAGCCACCTCCAAACATGTTGGCAGACTGACAGCTGGGCATGCGTCGTAATGGGGTTCTTGATTTTTAAGTAATTCTAAGTTAAGCTTTTATCAGTAATCTAGTTTAATCCAAAGTTACAATCTTATATAGTATATATAAAATTAAAAAACAGCCTCTTGGATTCATTTTCTAAAAAATACAAAGTTCTTTTTTAAAAGTTTCTAAGGTAACAGTGTTTATTAAACTCTATCTAAGTTATACAGTAGAAAAACTGAAGAGAGGCATCCATTTAAGCAGTAAATTTTTTTAGAATGTAAAATTTCCCCTCTGGGGACCTTTTGTGAAAGTTTCAGGAAAATCCTCATTTTGAGTAAATTCAGACAGTGATTTGGATTTAAAAAGAAAATAAATTGTTTTCCTGTAGTCCCAGTGCTGACCTTTTCCAAAAATGTCTTACATATTTGATCATAACATATTGAGTTCTGTTGCTAACAGACTAACAAACAAAAATGTGACAAATGTGACAAGTGAAATTTTGGGCATGTCTTTCAGTCAAACAAAACAAAAACTCATTTCAGCCACAAAGAGACACCTTTGGCATCAGCATCCTACTGCTGTCAGCCTCAGAAAAGTCAGATCTTTCTGTCCCAAAACCTCAGCCCGAGATACAAAATTTTGCTTTCTTTCTACAGAAAGACAAATAGGCTAGTAAATGTTCCAATATTTTATTTTTACTAATACAATAAATACTGTACAATTAATTTCTTGAGGTATTCTCATTGAGTGAGTTTTTGATATGATACGATATACGATATGATTACATTTCTAGCGTATATTACACTATACTTGCCGACTACTTTTTTATGAACATTTCCAAATGTCAATACAGTATGCAGACACAAGGATATTATTCAAAAAAATATACACGTGCAACAGAAAGTAAATTGGTGTGAACTAAAACTATTAAAAGCCTCTCCCAGCAACTATGAGCCTTAGGCGGGGCACCATGGATAATGACCAGTTTGGTGCAGGTAGTGATCATTCGTGAATTCAAGCTAAATCTAAAGGTAAATCTAAAGGTGCCCCTGCTCAGCTCTGCTAAAAATCTGTGCAAGCTGAACAGAATTTTATTTTAGCCAGATTTGAATGCAAGCTCATGAAAAAAATGACACAGCAAATATGAGTACAGAATTGTGTGCTTTCAAACTGCATTAAAATAATAAGGCTTCAACACTGATTGAATTGTTTACCCACACACAAACCTTTTTATAATTAAGCTTAAGTAGAATGCTCTGAGTGAGACTAAATGAAGAACCATTTGGGCGCCACAAGAGTCGGTCCTTCTAAGGGAGCTGAGCCAAAAGAGACTAATCTTTGAAAAAAAAACGTCTCTAGTTGCAGAGCTGGCACAGACACAGATAACATCCACTCTCACATTCATTCACAAGGGCACAATTTTAGATTCACCAATTCTCTTAATATATGCATGTCTTTACCCGGAGATAACCCACAGTAACACGAGGAGGACATGCTGAAATGTGAGGACCGCTAACCATTCTGCCAGTGTGCACCCCCAAAACAATTCAGATTACTTTAAAATACTTATACCTTCAAAGTAACCAACGTAACCCTTCCCTCTTGAGTTACTTCTACCATAATCCCAACACAATTGCTGCATATTTCCAGCCACATAAGCCTCTATTATATAACACTTTCCTGTATTAAGTATTACTACTCTCACAACCATATCACATACAGTAGATGGGGAGAATTGGTGAAAACCTCCCACTAAGAGTTCTATTTCCCTGCAGCACGCATTAGATCAGATCCGCTGTGCAGATTTGACAATGTACCAATTATAAAAAAGAAAAAAAAAAAGAAAAAAAAAGTTGGTCATGTTGTTATAAAACCATTTGTGTGTCTGCGACCCCAGTGTGTGGACTGAAGGACAGCACTCAGAATCACTTACATTGACGTAAAACCTAATTAGCGTTGCCTGCATGTCCATGATTGGATTTCTTGAAGGGACCAGACTTGGTTTTTTACTGTAGTTATCCCATCTGGCATGACAACAGAAATGGCACTGTATTACTCCCTTAGAGGCATTGTTGAAAACATGACAAAATAGTGCCGAGTAAATAACCATCTCCTTTCCCTGCTTGCTATCAGACCAATACAGGGTCAATATCAATTCTGCATATCCCATCTGCTGCTGTCTGCATTATGTTGACTTGTCCCTTATGCATGTGGAACCAATAGGCAGATTGGCTTCATTCTCCTGCTGACAGCTAGTGACATTTAATTTCTCTATAGGACTGTCATTCTGTCAAGTCGCGGGACAAACAGCGGGACAGGAAAATGGTGCCTAGTGGTGGTGTGCAAATGTCGGACACAGGCTCGGCTAAATGTGAGTAAACGCATCTGCAGAGGAGCACTTCCTCAGGGACACAACTGGTGACCGTTTACCTAGAAATACTTGTCTTTTGGTTGCAACGTAATTGTTAGTTGTGCAGAATTTGTACCAAGTGTTGACATGTACAATAGATAGGTTGCTAGGCTTAGACTTGATATACTTAATAAGGTTCCTATTTAGTGGAAATTGCTTAAACCGGGGCGGCTCAGGGGTACACCTTGTGGGGTGCATACTGTACATAGGCAACCCGGCTTCAAATCTGGCTCGGGTGGATATGCACAATGTCATTTTGCTCTCTCTCACACTGATTCCTGTCTATCTATGCTGCCTCTCTCAAATATAGTATTAATACCCTAAAATAATACTATAAAAATAGCTTGAACCAAAAGTAGCAGCAGTATATTCTTTTGATAATGATAATTTCCAATTTTGTTGCTTGACAAAAATTTTATCTGATAGGTTCACCTCATGCCATAAAAATTAATGTTGGTTACAAAAAAAAAAAACAAAACAAAACAAAAAATACAATACTGTACAATTTATTGTATTTCAGTTGTTCAATTTAACAAAGTGATACCCATAGATTTAGTACACACACATTTCAAGCTTTTATTTTATTAAATTGTTATGATTATTTTATTTATTGTAACTTTAAAGCCATCCTGTGGAACATTCCAGGTCGCAAAACGCCTATACACAGACAAACGCGCCAACAACAAATCTAATGCCACATTAACCTCAAACAATGCTATTTTTGCTGTAGGCCAGCCATTCCCAAAGTCAGGACTGTCGTGCCCCCCTTACATTTCCCAAAATCTCACACAGACCCCCAACAATAAAACTTCACTATATTCAAAGACTATATCATGTGTTTTTCCAATAGATTTCTTTAAAACAACATTACAAAAACACTGACTGTTGGCTAAACGTAATATTCTTAAAGATGCATATAACTAGTTCATTTCAAACTCTCAAATTTCTTTTAATGTACTTAATATAGAAAACCTCTGGGGTCTGCATGCAGTACCTTTGCAAACCCCAGGGGGCCCCGGACCCCCTTTGGAAACCACTGCTTATTCAAACAAGATAAAAAAACAAAACAAAAAAACAAAACAAAACATATTTAAAGATAATGTGCTACCTGTAACATCCCTTTGTATAGAGGTCAATCGCAAACAATTAGCTTTTAGCCCATTAGTTTATTTTGATTTGGGAAAAGAAATAACACCAAAGAATTAGTACAGCAAAAAGAAAATAAACAGTAACATGAACATAACAAGTTGACTCACCACTCAGGTAACAATCTAGCACATGCTTCGATGACATAAAGACACTGTCTAGAGCCTAAAATTTCGGCTGACTTTGGCCATAGCAACGATTCAACACATGAACTTCCATGAACCTAAAAAAACACACTGTATACCCGGCTTTGGTAATCCATTTTTTCTATTATACCTAGATGCAACCTGGGGTTTTGAGCTCAGCTCACATAACACTGCAAATGCGACCAAATGAAGACTGATTTGTTGCTCTGTTCATCGTGTCCAGGTCTGACCCCAGGCTTAGAAGTGAGCTACTGTATTTTGGGCTTCCATTGTAATTGACAAAATTAATTTGTTTGGTAAGAGACATGGTGAAATCGCAGTAGAAACACAAGCCAGATGGACTCTTGTAGTGTGACACTTTGATTTTCTGATGACACCAAGCTGACTAATGCATCTCTGTGCATTGAGAGCTTCTTGAGTACTACATTGCATTGCAGCTTTTGAAATGTAATGTATCTCTTAAAGAAAAGACTGTACACAGTGACATATGATTACATTCAATTATGTTGTGCATAAAAAGGAAGAGGAAGGCTAAAGATGCTGTGGTGCTTTTTATCCAGAAGAGGGCAATGAGTCAATGCACTGTTTAAGGCTATTGTGTGGCAGCATAAATGTTGCATAGTGCTCATTTATTTTCACCTTTCTTCAAAATACAAAGACAAAATACAAGAACATGCATACATTTACACAAACTGTGTACTGTGGCGAGCTGACTATACAGAAGACAGAGGTAGCCGAGCATAAGTTATTTAGGTTCTCTTTGGGAGTGACAAGGATGGATAGGATTAGGATTGTCAGAGGAACAGCTCATGTTGTTTTAGAAATAAATTCAAAAAGGCTAGACTGAGAGGCACTGTAAATAAAAATTACAGTATAAAACTGGCAGCTGTCAGTATTTTTCAGTAAAAAGTAAAAACTACAAAACAACAAAACAGGGTGACAGAGAGCTAAAACAAGACAGGAATAAAACTAAAACAAAATCAGGACTTAAACTGTAAAATACTCCAGAGTACCACCAGAAGAAGTTCACATACAAGCAGTGGAACCCATCGTTTGAGAACCACTGCCCTAGAGGGAAACCAAAGAGATTTACAAATGACATGAACTTTAGTTGGTGTGAGAGAAGATGCAGGAGCTGAGGCACGACGGTGGTTAGATGGCAACCCCTGAAAGAAAACAGCCTGAAGGAGAGGAAGTTGGACTGATTTCAAAACAGGACACAGAAAAAACAAAACAAAAAAAAAAACAACTAATTTCTCAATATGAACAGGAAACCATCTTTAATAAGCTATCATCATTAGACTTGAAGTCATCTGGTTCTGCACTATAGTGAGCTCTGCATCATGTTTACTGAAATCCGAGCCTGCATCCAAACATAATTAGACCGGATTAGAGGAAGCTCATTCTCATTATCTCTTTAGAGTGCCTGAGGTTTTAATTGTGCTTGACTGGCAGGGCCCCGTGCCCCCTCTCGCAACAAGCATTTGATCTTCAAAGAGCCCCCTTCCATGTGATGAGCACAAAGGGTTGCCCATGAAACACACTCACCTCTCCATTATCTGGGGCGGTGTCTGTTGCTGTTGCTGCTGTTGCTGGCCACGCTGCTCGCACTCATCCATGTAGCGAGGTTATACAAGGAGATCGTTACTCTCCATGTGTGGACTCTACACAACACCAAACACATAATTACTGCACATCTTAGAGACAAGATGAGGGAAGGAGAAAAAAAAAAAAAGTTTGAGAGCCCATCGACCTGGAGATGAGACAAGAACTGATAAAGTAAAAAAAAAAAAAAGAAAAAAGAAAAAACAGGAGCAGACCAGAAGGCGTCAGGCAGAACATTATCTGACCAAACGCTATCGGACAAACCAACTGGAGATAAAATGGCATCAGGACAGACGGCTTAGCCCAAACTGCTGCGGGCTGTACGTGGGGAGGCAGATATGTACTGTATGTCCGGGCTCCAATCTGTCAGATCAACATGCTGTTCACGGACAGGGACTTCAGCGGACTGTTTGATATGAAAGTCTGGACTTATGGACCATTACAAAATTATGACAACAAAAATGACATAGAAAACAGTGGTTATGTTTGGTATTTCCCTCTGCTGCTGTGGGTTGCTGTGGCTTGTAAAGTGGCTTGGACTAGCAGAAAAGCTCTATATAAGATGGATTATTATTAACATGCTTGTATACAGACATATGCCAATCAATAGGAATATTGTGGAAAAAGAACTAGATTTCAGTAGTTCAATTCAAAAAGTGAAGCACATAATAACTTGAAATATTTAACTTGGTGTTTCACTTGATAAACTACTGAAAAAAAGGAAAAAGAACATTACACAATATATTTAAATCGATTGACATGCACATGTAAACTATGCTAAATCAGTTCCCTTTTTTTTTTTTTTTCCCACATTCAAAAAGGCAAAAAAAAATTGTGCCCAACTTTCTGGTCTGCTTTAACACAACTTGGTTTTGTTGCCCTTTTGTGCCATGTAAGGCTATGGACAACTATAAACTTATGGCAAGTCATATTTTTTTTTTGCTTTTAACCATGTTTTCTGTTGTTTGAACTTTAAAAACATACCTGGAGTCAGGGCTGGAGTGGGACTCATTTTCAGCCCGGGATTTTTTTGTAGACCAGTCCTCATTCAACTTCAATGTCATTTTTCTTATGCATAAAAAAAGCTATATTCAAGAGACATTCAAACAGCTAAACATCCATAAAAAGGTTTTTAGATCACAGTTCTGAGATGGTGAATAAAAAAGGTACATAATATACAATATAATATATAATACAATAGTAATAAGGGGATCTCCTGGTGGGGGTATCCTGGTGGGTTTTAAATTATGTTACTTGGCTTTAGTGTGAATACAGTATAGAATATAATCTGTCATTGTATCAGGTCCTAATCAAATTGTTCAACAAAAGCTTGTAGCAGAAAAATGAGAAAGTACTTAACCTACCTATCGTACAAGTAAGATGTGTAAAAAACTAAAGTGATGCTAGGCTATACTTTTAGAGAATAAAAAAGAGAATTCACAACAGTCCTACATATGGTAGCAACAAATGACACAGGACCAGAGCCAAAGCCCAATGCTCAAAGAATCAGGGGCTCATACAGTAAAAAAATGTGTAATAAATATCTGGGGTTAAATGCACAAGTTTCTGTATGTTGCATGATAACAGTGATTTGTCACATTCTCCACCAGAAAACACCAAGGGGTGGTTTTATTATGTTCTTTCTTATTTGTCGTTTGAATGTTTCTGATCCGCATTGTTGTCACACTTAGTTAACAAAGAAAGATTTACTTGTGTTTTGCTTCAAAATGCTCTAATGCCAGCTTGTAAGGTCCCATTCCATCTGTAATCTGCCTCACCTTTGTGTCCAGCGCCTCGTTTAAAGACTCCCCCCCCCCCCCCCCCCCCCCCCCCGTCTTTTAAATTAATTTAGGACACCTAAAGCATCTTACATTTTGTTGGTCAGAAAAGGCAATAATTACATAAAAAACCTTATTTGAAGAAACTCATTAGATTGAAGAAACGCTCAGATTAGGTGCCTGTCACTTTAAGAGCCCTCCCTCCCTATGGCCCAGTCCATCTCACATGAGTCAAGCCAAACACTCATTCTACTCATTCTTACTTTTGCCTACTTTTTCTGATGATTTTAAAACTTAAATTGTAATCACTACAAAGAAGTCGGCTCATTTATCTATCTCTTAGCATCATGTTGCCAATATCTTTGCTAATTAACTATTTTATGCTCTATCCATCCATTTCTGCAAAGTCAAAGTAGTAGCACTTTAAAAGAAAGACTAATTCAAATCTATTTCAAAAAGCCTGTAAAAAAGCATAATATAGGTCCTTGAAACTCATACATTGAGACCCAGCCCAGTATTTGAGAACCACTGTGCTAAATTGCCTTTTGTGAATACATGTGAGTGGATGTCTCTAATGCCCTTCTCATATATGATGGGCTGTGTATATGAACAGAATTCATTAGTTTCTCTTTTCACCCTAGAAAAAGAGGACATCCTGCTGGTGACCTACCACAACCTGCGGGTGGGTGTCCTGTATGAATGACGTCTGATGATCCTCTGGAGGGGTGTCAGGTACCTGTTAAAGATACCCAAGAAAATGAATAGAAATAGAATGCATGATTGACATTAACCCTTGGCCACAATTTCATATGACAGAAGTAGATAATGGTCCAGTCAAAGTTTGCTTATGCTCACATGTCCCCAGCCGTCTTGGGTTCTCGCTGGGTACTTAGGCTTTGTCCCACTGTCCAAAGACATTTATGTGTTAGAGACAGGCATGTGGTAGGTAAAATGGTTCATTTTCTTCATTGACTTTTTGAAAAATCTGTATAATAAAAGTTTGGAGGATTGATGGAGACTAATCAAGTCATGCCCATAAAGCTGGGTATACACTGTGCGATTTTTGGTCCGAAGTTGACTCGATTTCAGGTTGTATGACAATTTTAAGTTTGGGACAAATTTCAGCTTCATCGTGCATCCTTGACATTCTGGGTACAGGGGGTTACGAGAGGTGATTTGTTGTTCCCCACATGCTGCCGACCAGTAATCACACGGTCGGATGAATTTCGGGCATGTCAGACATTTTGACACCACTCATGGGGACATTGCACTGTTGAAGGACCGATGTTGATGGACCGATTCTCCTGATGGTTTGCTTTGGACATCACTACGCTGCACTTAAATACAACTGCAGTCATAGTAACGGATACATTGACTGAGAGCACACTTAATTGCAGAGCGCCAAAACAGCCCAAAGCATCATGTGACTCTTACAAATTCCTGGTTCGGAGGTTAGCTCTGTTTAATTTCACTTGGACAGTTTGAGTGGTTAATCCATAGCTGACTATCAGACTGTACTGTGCATGAACCTAAATCGTGAGTTTGGGCTCACATAATTGTGGTTCAATTTGAAACATTCTAACATCACACAGTGTATACCCAGCTTAACACATTTAATTAAAAAAAGCTAAAAAATCTAAAAAAAAAAAAAAAAAAAAAAAAAAAAAAAAAAAAAAAACATACATATTAATCATATCTCGTCCATGTTCCAAGTTTCAGATCATTTGCAATCCAAATTAAAACTAATATGAGACTCCATACCTCCCTCATGCCTTTAAAGGTCCTATGTTATGCTTTTTTGCTTTTTTAAGGCTTTTTAAAAATAGTTTTGGACAGCTTTGCATTAGTATTATTATACACGATTTCACATTTTATAACTTCAAATAACCCTGCGACAAGCTGGCCCCTGTCCAGGATGTACCCCGCCTACGGCCCATAGTTACTGGGATAGGCTCCAGTCACCCGCGACCACTAACGGGAATAAGCGGTAGAAAATGAATGAATGAATAACTTCAAATAATGTATAGGTATGAAACATGTCTTATTTTGGGGAGCTTTGACTTTAAAGAAAACGCTTGGATCAGGTGTCTGTTGCCCCCTGCTGGCAACAGTGGGGACTGGACAAGGCATAAAATGGCTATTTAGCATGGATTTAGTGACATGGTGCTAACAGATAAACATACATCGACTTATGGCTTTGTAGTGACAGCAATTTAACAGCAATGAGAATATCAGAATGAGTCTGGTGATGGTGTATGGGCTTTAGAAATGTGTAGGAGCACTTCCTGGTTTTGCATGAGACCTAGCGTTTCTAGCTCGCTAGAAGAGGACGGGCTGAGCAAACACATTCACTCAAACAAGTGTGAAATAAAACAAAATACTAATCCAGGTTTATTCTTAAGGTGGAAACATTATAATAATTAGCAAAGTAGAGAACGTTTAAACTCTTAATGAACAGATTTTTTTTTTTAAAGTCAGTGGGGAAAATTAATTTACAATCTTTACATTTACTTCCAGAACCAGAGAGTGAATGGCCAGTGTCCATTGTGTACCACACCTGAGGCCCATAGTTGCTGTGATAGGCTCCAGCCACCAACATCCTCTAATAAGCAGAATAATAAGCAGAAGAAGATTAATTAATGAATAATACATTTTTTTTATATAATTCTGCCTTTGCTTTTTCACAAAATGCACCATGTCACTGATGTACTTAAAAACTGGATTCATCTACCTTATTAATTTCATTCTCCTAGCTAATACATTCTGGGAAACAATTTATGCTCAACAAGTACATTTAGTTTCGGTTTGAGTCATCAGCACTTCACACTAAGTTGTTTACTCCTATAGTGCTTTAGACTGTTAGCAATGCCCAATTGTAAACCACTTCAGAGGAGGAAACAATACTTCATGTCCCCACTGCCTCTTTGCCTTCTGAATGATAGCGTTTTGTATATTGCGTAATGGGTCTTGCAATGGTCTCAAATCTATCAAGTGCACTTATGTTTGTTTTTACAGTTATAAGTGGGCTTCCTGGTGATTGTGGGATCTGACCTCCTGCCTCTGGATTCATTGTTTTGTCCCATTTTGGAGCATTATAACGTCTTACTCTCCACTTTCACAACCGTTTCTCATGTCAGTGGACATTTTTCAGCCATGTAACAGCAGGTATGAGTGACGTTCTAAATGTGTGTGGAAGAACAGTCCAGGAAATTGCAGTGTCAGACCTAACCGTGAGTGTTATGACATCTAAACTTCTGAATGGCGTACACAAACACACAGTTACTAAAGGCTCTGGAGACATTTTCCAAAGTGTTTGGATGCATTTTTTTTATATATATATATATATATATATATATATATCAAAGCTGGCACAATCCAAATAATACAAGTGACCTAAATTTTAATGACCCTCCAGTTACTGCTTGACTTGAGGTTTTATATTCAATATTTTGGAATTCTTTAAGCCAGCGGTTCCCAAAGTGGGGTCAGGGGGCCCCCTGGTGGTTCACAAAAGTACTGCAGGTCCCCCAGAGGCTGTTTATATATTAATTTCAATTTCAATTTATTTTTATTTCAGACCAGGCCCGTCGACAGATTTGCTGGGACTTGGGGCAAAAAGGCTTCACATGGGCCCATGATGGTAAAAGATATAAGAAGAGGGACCATTTCTAGGCATCGTTGACCCTGAGGTAACTTCATTCTAGATATGCACATTTCTTTATTAATTATTGTTATACATTGAGCTTTTTACCATTTTAGAATGTTTATACCTCAAAAACATAGAATTTCATTTTATTTATTTATTTATTTATTTATGCACAAAGCATCCAATATGCTAAACACAGTTCACAATCTTCAATATAACTGTTGTAAAATGGGACCCCCCAGAAGCTCCAGAGCTTGTGAACAAGGGCCCAGACATTTAATAGACATACAAAGAATATATAAACAAAACCTAACTACCTAATTCTATCTCAGATCTAAAACCCTAAAACATCTTAAGATTATTTCATAGATACTAAGATGAAATTTGACACATCAGATACTGATTAAAAATGAATACACACATACATATACAACTATTACATACAAAGTTTCCTTCTTTGGAACCCATCAGCCATACAGGGTTTAGAACTTTATGTAATTTATTGGAATTTTTTGTTTTAATCTCTTTTTAAAAATAGACAGATATGTTGATTCTTTTGTAACGGTGTCCAAATCTGTCTCGTTTCATTCACATTTGCTTTAGTAATCCTGTTTGCTAAACCCCCCTCTGTTATAAACATTTTGCTAATAGCCATGCTAAATGTTATGCTTTTTATGACAGGGATTCTTGAATATTGTGTGAGCAGGTTCTTAGGTATCACAAAAAGTGTAGCTTAACTGCATTACCTAAAAGAAACATAATATCTAATTTATGTGTAATGTGTAATATTATGCTATAGTATGGGGGAGTTATTGTGACAGATGTTGGCTGACTGTCGTAGTAATAGCAGTTAACTCAAAGGTGATCCGTTGGTTGTCAGCACTTTAAAAAGTGTTAAAGTGTAAAATGTGGAATATGTTTGCTTTGACACTTGTTTCAAAAATATAGCATTGCTTTGTTCTTGTACAATAAATGATGAATGAGAGAAAATGTGCGTCTCAAGATGACACCAGTAACACAGACAATGTAAATTGCTTATTTGTAGTTTGTTTAAACTAGATAAATTATCTTTAAAGAAAAGAAAAGAAAAAAATTTAGAACAGCAATCAATTTTACTGTGTTTTGGGGAGAAAAAAAATAGCAACCCCTCTGTTTGAATACAGTAGAGAATTTATCTTTTAAGAACATTGCAAGAAAGTACTGCATAATGAGTATCAAGGGGGGAAATTGAAACATCTGCTTTTGGTTTTTAATTTGACTAGCATTAATAATTCGAATGGTATAAAAATGAATGACACTGACAGTGAGGAGTGGCAGCAAAATTATCCTCCTAGTGGGACCCAAATGAATTTGAAATTAGGATCTAAAAATCAGATACAAGAAGTACTTTTAGATTTCTGAATTAAGTGCCTCCTGTGTTTTACTAGCTAATACAGCTAGAAATTAATATTAATTGTCAGTGATAGCAGTGACTACAATATTATGCCTGGTCGATGCACAATATGTAGAAAGGCATCAAGTATAAGGGACCTATTTCCATACCATTCCTCATCTTTAGGGCTTAAGATAAAATGGTTATGAAAATACAGTAACCACGCCACATGAGTGTCACACCTTATTATTCACAACACAAGACAAAATGGAGTCATTAAGCAGCAGGGCACTGAGATATTGCTTGGTCCCCCTGCTTCTTGTAAGAAAAAGCAGAAAATATTAAAAGCCCAAGAAGATTTTCACTCACTGATAAAGGATGGGAATTATCCTGATCGTTTCAGCTCTATTTGAAGATGGCAAAACTGAAACCACACAAGGTGAAGACCACCAATTTGTGCAATCAAAGTGCAATATTGTGAATTTTATTTGGAAAAATGGCTGGCTTTTTGAGAAACGTGCTATTATAACAGTGTCCTCTGTGCAATCAGAAAGACAGCATGCATGCATTTATGGTTATGTTTGAAATTAAATACATTGTGCATTTTCTTTTTTGTTTCCTGACTAGCCAGGCATATCCCCTTCCTTTATCCCACACCAGTGGATCTGGAATCCCTCCTGTTCAAACCTCTTTCTCCCAAAGTCATTTATATTAGGCCCCCCACGGGCCAAACTTTGCTTTTCAAGGTGTTTGATTCGGCCTGTGAAGGGGTGCTGATTTATTAGGGGTGTCTACTTTGATTATTTTGTGCACTGAATGGACTATCATTGGTTGGTAGGGGATCTAACAGGTCTGTCTGCCTAAATAATGTAATAATTGAAGGAAGTTTAATCATAGATCTGTTTGCATGTTGCATTGGGCCCTTGGTCTGCTAATACATGTCAGAGTTTCCCCCAGAAAATTTGTTGGTCAAGATGATAGCTGGTGCTGGGCACAAACGTGCAGACCGGCAGCGCAGAGGCGTACTGTAATAATTATAGCACCATCTAAAATCAAATTTATTAATATTAATCTTTTATTCATTTAATATTGATATTTCCATTTATCATTCATTCATTCTGTCTTTTTATATTATTTTTACATTATAAAAATAAAAACCTCAAAAGCCCAGATGTACTTATTTATGAGAGGACCAAATGGACTAGTTTAAGCCCACAGGCCTTAGGTTGGAGAACATCAGTAATCACAACAGTGTCTCTTTCTGTCACACACCACTAATATAGGCTGCCGCTGTTTCTACTTTATCTCTGTTTCTAAATGGGACGTATGTGGATGTTTTATGTTAAATATGTTAAATACAGCTCAGCCTCTGATACAGACACTGGACCATGTGTGCACCGTGAGCGAATGAGCACTGCGGCTAAGTGAGTTGGGTCCGCCTCTCCAGACAGCATGGCTCTGGGACAGGCTGTGGAAATATGAGGGGAGCGAGCGCGACAATGGTATAGACACACCGGGTAAGTTTCACTTTCTCTGCAGAAGTCTGTGGCACTGCCCTTGAGCAGAAACAGTGCTCACAGTGGTAAAATGGACTTAGTCATCAACATTTTATCCTCTTTCTTTGTTTCTAAAACAGTAACACTCCTGACATTACTTTTTATCAGCCACCGGTGATGGCACATTTATCTCGAGTCTGATATGGCACCTTTGGATGTCAGTTCAATCAGCTGGGGCATCGTTAGTCAAGGTGGGGTCAGAGTTTTACCAAGGCGGCCTTAACTATAAAGCATGGGGGAAACCCTGCATTTCTGTTTTGGCCCTCTGAGGGAACAAGTTTGGGCACCTCCTTATTAGACTAATCATTCGTGTTGGCTTTATGCAATTCTCAGTCTGTTCTCCGATGGGTCCTGAAACAATTCTGCTGATGTTGGCAACACCTACTGTTTTCTGATTGGTTGGTGGTCTATCAATTTGCATTCAGATGTAGTTTAATCTGCTCTTATTTATTCTGCACACACAAAAAGAATGTGTGTGCATGTAAAAACTTAAAAAACAGAATGCAATAGTTTGGAACTCTAATGAAATAAAAGTCATAATATTCACAATAGACCAAAATATCAAGTGTTGAAAATATTGAAATATTTTCTTATTTCGTAAATAGTAATTATAGCTCATTTTGAATTTGATGGCAGTAGCCTGTCTTGGGATAAAGCAACAAGGAGTTAGCGTGAGTGTGGGCCTAGGCTAGTTAGGTTTCTTTGCAGAGGAAAAAAAATGGCAAGATTTGTGAAGTTTGGATGGATCAACTCAGGCTAACAGGCTTACAGGCTAAACAATATAATACCAATGTACATAACACATGCGAAATAAACTAGTCACACACGTGTTCCTATTCTTTTCCTGTATGCAATCCCTTTGACACAAATGCATCATAAAGCTGCCATCCATGCAAATCTGACACACTTATGTCAATAAAAAACATTTCAAGTATCATACCTCATTTTCTGAGGTGAGGGTTAGGCTTTTGAACATAATTTAAAGAATAAAAGGAACTGCACTTTCTTAAACTTTGTGTATGATCCCATTTTAAAAACAAAATGAAAAATAACAGTGAGGAATCAGTGGAAACAGAGCTGTACACTGTTTTTTTGGATAAATGAATGAGAGCAGACTGGATGCAGAGGGCTTGCTGATTGGTCAGTGCTTCCTGGAGTGGACGGGGGTCCGTGGTAGAGACTGAGGTTCATGCAACTGAGCATTCTGAGTGCTCAGAAGGTCATGTCCGAGACTACAGGATTACTTAAAGATGCATGAAAGAAGCAAAACACAACTCCAGGTATGTTTTTGATGAAGGGCCTTTATAACATGCAGTAAGCTCAGAAAAGTCGCTTTTGCATAATATAGCTCCTTAAACTCTAACAGCTTAAGAATAACTAGTAACAAGCAGCTTTTTCCTTCAACAGTTTAATAATATTATCAGTGAGAGAATGTGACTCAGTCAGAGAAATTACAGTGACTTGATTTTGACTGTACGGGAAGAGAGAATTTTGAGAGAGAGCTTTGATCTTTGGGAGAGAGCTTTGATGTGCCACAGAAGATTAATTCTTATATATATATATATATATATATATATATATATATATATATATATATATATATATATATAGTATGTGTGTATATTTACAGTATATTTTACAAATCAGTCAAGGGCTAGATCAAATTTCAGTTGTAATAGGCTAGTTTCATGAGATTTGCAAACCATGTGGCATTTTTAAAATTATGTGTACTATTAAGAAGTGTTTTTATAAAGATTGTGTTTATAGACAGTGTATTAGTATAATTATCCAGGCTACTAATCAGAGGCACTGCTAGGGTCTCTTGGGGCCCTAAGTAAAAAATATGAAATGTAAACATGTTTTTTACATTTCTCATATTTGAATTCCTGCTCTGAGCTAAAACACCTATCTGTTCACCATTCTTGCTATCTATTCTCCTCTTTATCCTTTTTCCTATTTTACTGCCAGACATCCTCTCTTCATTTGTCCTAGAAAGTTTACTTCAGATCACATGCTTCAGATACAAGTTATTTATTTATTTATTTATTTTTATCACTGCTTGCCGTTTTAACCTCTTTACATACGAAACACGGCCCTTGCTGCAGATCGAGAGGTGGGGCCCCTTTAGGGACTCTCCAACAGTCTACCACAGTCATTCCAAACTCTGCCCTTCAATTTTATGTCCCCAAGCATTTGCCTCCTTGGCCCATTGGCAATCAGTGCCCCTGCTACTAATTTGTGCAGTGTTTTTAGTGCCTCACCAAGGTCACTGATGCATGTACAAATCTTTTAATGCACCACCATAATGTCACCCCCACATTCATGCTAAATAACTGCATTGCAAGATAGTTCTAAAGAGAAAACAGCTGACCGCAAAGCATGCTGTTTATCTGACTTACTATTTGCTTATCTGGTATCTAATTAAAACAGGAAGTACTTCCCTTGCGGGCTTCAGCAATTGAAAAACAACCCTTAAGAAGCTGGTTCCTTGGAGCCACGATAATGTATCACCAAATGTTTGTAAGCCAATACTTCCATTAATTCTCACCGCGGCATTAACATCTCCCTTGCTGACTTAAGCAGAAAGGCATTAGTCCCTGGCGTGATGAATTTTCAGTGACTATGTATATCTCTACCTCCCTACCTTTGGCGCGACCGGGCCTCACGTACATTTACATAGTAAGCGTTTGTGATTATGTGAGTAACATGAACTTTAGTGTCAGCGTCCTGCAGAGAAAGGCCTGGCAAGAACAGAATGCCACATCAACGCGGGGGAGTTTTGATGGCTTTGGAGTTGGCCTTGCCTCACAATCAGCGGGATGACAATACTTGAGTTGTGCCTGCAGGCTTGGGTTACAGCCATGGAGAGGGTGTTATGCAAAGGCAATAGAGCATAGAGCAGTATTACAGGTGGGATTAGATAAGTGTGGCGCTTCACTTGACTGGCACATTCAATTTGCTCAGCCCTGTGCTGCCAGGGTGTGGGGCAGGTAGGAAAAGGAGAGATATTTGGGACAATATAGAGGTAATATGCATTAAGAGCAGGATTGCTGTTGGGTGGGTGAATTTGGCAAAAGAGATAAAGATTGTAGACAATAGTTTCATGTTTGGGGCAACAAGTTCAGAATGATGGTCTTCCTCAAGCAATGCCACAGTGCACACACTGAGTAAAGACAGCTGGAGTCTGACACCACATATTGTTAATGTGATATGCAGTGTAAGCTTTTTCATGCTTAAGGGCAAGACACTACAGGTGAATAGTTTTGTTTTTTTTGTTTTTTAACTAACAGATATCATTTTGAAACTTCTCCAGTGGATTACTTGCATCTACATAACTGGCAACTTCTGTGCAATTTTGCATTTAAAAAACAAGATCTAAATACAGTAATGGATATACCCAGGTTAAAAATTCTTGGTTGATTTTGTTTAAAAAAAAATGATGAAAGAGTTTATACAGAGGGGATTTGAGTAAATTAGAGACTTCTGCCAGTAGCCTTAAAAAATCAAATCTTGTCTTGTTTTTAGGAGTGAAATAACAAATAAATCAGGAGGAATTATATACAACAACAGCTCTCTTTTAAAAAGAAGTTAAGTACATCACTGAAAAATGTGGCGCTTGTAGGTGCTACTGCAGTGCATATATCTGGCCAGAGTGGGAGCCTTTGAAGTTATTTTTCAGATAGAAGTCTATAGATGCATGCTGACTAACTGTAATAAAATAAACAGCTTAATATGTAGATTGGAAATTGTCTTAATTTCAGTGTAAAAGTTTCATGGTAAAAGAGAACACAGGCCCAAAATTCCCAAATTTAAAGCTTTTTATGTAGTGTATTACCTTAACAGAGAAAAAAAACAGTTAAATCAGCTAATGATTTGAAACATTTATTTAATTGTAATCATTTTGAGGTACAGTCCTAAACTAAAATTCAGCATCTCTTAAATTAGAAAATTACATATTATACAAATATCATTTCATCACTTTTATGTATTTTTTTTTATCTGTGCATTCGACTTTTGAATCAAACTAAACAATGTATTTGTTCCCTGCCATTCTAATTTATTAAAATGTACATTGCAATTAAGATGATGATGATATTCTCAAATATGTTTATAGATAAGAATGCTTAATCCTTGATAATGTGATTTGGCCAATCACATGCTTGCATAAACAGGAAATTGTGTCCAATCCAACAAAGGCTTGGCTGTATGCACCAAAGAGGTCACAGAGGTCCAGACCTTGGTATTTTTCTATTGTTAGACTAAACCAGATCTAAACCAGGCAAAAAAGAAGGACTAGGTCTAAACCAGGATTAAACCATAAAAAAAAATATATATAATAAATAAAATTCTGAACCAGGACTTATTTAGGAAAAAGACAGGAGTAAGCAAAAACTAAACCAGGACTAAACAAGGACTAAATCAGGTATAAATCAGGACTAAACCAGGATTAAACCAGAAAAATACTCACCAGGACTTATTTAGAAAAAAAGACAGGACTAAACCAAAACTAAAGAAGGACTAAACCAGGACTAAATGTGGTCTAAATAATTACTAAACTGGCCGTCAACATGATGGACCTCAGTATTTCTAAAATCCTGCATACAGCCCTGAGCAAAGGCCATTCCTATTGGCTGGTTAGTCGGCTTTATTGTCAAGGAGTTTTATAGATAAGAATGCTTAATCAGTGGAATAAAACAATAACACAAATGTCTGTATATATTGGCAGCAATGCATTTTAACTTTAGCCTGACCAGCCACACAAACTCTCTTTCTATTCTATAAAAAGGAGTTAGTCTGAGATCATTTTGGTCTAGTACTGTATCCAGAGCAAGAATTTTAAGGAAAGCTCTAAACTCTCTCTAAAGGAACAGGAAATAGGTGGTACAATTTTGGTCTAATACACTTTAATGCAGGACAGCTGCTGAAAGAACACTAAAAGCCTCACAAAGTATTAGAATTTAGAAGAATTTGTCAAAACAGACTCAGATTCATTAGGTTTCTTGAAACAATAATAGTGCGCATTAGCGTAGTGCTTTCAGGACAGTTTGTACTGTTGTCTCCTGTTGGCAGACAGCCAAGAGGTCAGACCTATTTCTGTAAACACACTGTTGTGAGAAATTGGATTGGAATTATTTTTAAGAAAAGAAACATGCAATAACATGTGGTGAAGACAAAAAAAGCTATTCCCTAAACACCAGTATTATTTGTTTTGTGTTGTATTTGGCCAATTTATTTCCTCTTTGATAATATGTGCTTGTAAGTTATATAAATTATGTGATAAAAAGCTTCATAAATTATAATGTCTCTGCTGATTCTGCTGAGAGGCTATATTATGCTTTTTTCTATCTTTTTAAACCAATTTCAGTCACCTCTAGAACTGCACTGCACACATTGCAACCCTTTAAAATATTATCAGACTGAAAAGTAAATTCTTTACCGGTGCTGTACAAAAACAGGGGAAGAGACCAGCAGAGGGCAGCAGAGTGCAGTTTTGGTTTACTCTTTTGGGCAAAAACAGAGAAAAAAGCTGTTCGCTTTCTTAAACTTTCTGTATGATGTAATTTTACTACAGAAAAAAAAAATAGCTGTGTGGAATCAGTGGAAGCTGCACACTGTTATTTTGGATAAATGAATGAGAACAGACTGGATGTAGAAGGTTTGTGGATTGGTCAGTGCTTCCTGGTATAGAAGGGAGTACAGAGGAGGGGTGTGGGTAATTAGAAACAAGCCGTTTGGAGCGCACAGAAAGGCATTGCCATGGAATATATGATTAGTAAAACATGCATGAATGAAACAAAACACAGCTCTAGGTATGTTTTTGAGGTGCAAACAACTTTATATATAGCTCAAAGAAGTCAATCTAGCATAACAGGGGACCCTTAACTTCACCATCATCTGACATACAGTTAGAAGACCTGAAGCTTCTTACAGAAGGAAACAAACCCATTTCACATCAAACCCCTTTGTGTTTCTGAAGCCAGTGAACAAAAACAACAGCATCACATTCAGTCTGTTCTGATCATATTCCAGAGGGTTAACAGTGAATCACGCAACAATCAATCTGGGATTTCTCACTGATCCTGTCACTGTTTCATCTGAGATTGTAGCAAACGACAGAAAACATTGCAGTCATTTTTTTGGTTAGAATTACAAGTCATGTGGATTTTTCTAAACAAACACATTTGTTTCCTGTTGTTTTAGTAACAATTATTGCTCATAAATTGCTGTGAAATGGCTTTGGCGACTGAAAGGCCAGCGCTGCCCTGTAATTTGAATACCTCATTAACACATTTTAATAGTCCGGTGATTCACCAAAGTGCATGGCACAAATAAGACTCCACATTACAAGCTTTTTAGTGTGGGTTAGAAATAATACCGTATTTTTGATACAAGCTTATTTCTGGTACATTTCAACTCTACATGTCAACAGTTTGTTTGGAGTCATCTTAACTCTGGTATCTGCGGCAAACCCAAGTCAGCAACCACGCACTATGTCCTTTATTAAAGTGTTATTTTGGGGGCTTACAGTAGAGATGTAAACACATGGACACAGTGTGCTGCCGCTCAGTCTGCAGGCATAGCCTCAGGTGGTGTCCACTCATTTAAAAGATTTCAGGAGGAAACACTGGTAACCAAACACATCATTACGAATAGATATGGGGTAAAAGGTCTGCCAGAGCTCAGGGCATGGCCTCTGGCAAAAACTGCATCTAATTGTACGGGGCTGAATTGAGATATCTGAACTTGACAGACCTGTGGATAACAAATGAATTCCGGAGTGTGAAGCGAGGACAAAGTGAAGGAGAGGAGATGAAGTGTGTGTACTTAGGTTTCCGTAACACAGTTAAGTGCAGTGAACCCTAACATCCAGTAATACATGTACTAATGTTTGGTCAATAGGTCATCAGATTCTCTACAGAAAGGTCTTCTACAGCACTGCCTGGTTAGAAATGACATGTATGGTTAACATTCAGCTTTTTGATATTCCAATGTGTTCTCAACTGGTCTGACTGTGGCACCCCATTTTATCTCTGACCCACTTTTTACATAACCAAAGTTTTTTCTACATTTTTTACTGTAACTTTAATGGAGAGATCGATCCTGGGGCCTGGCATCATGCAATATCTCTGGCTGGAGTCTGCATGTCCTTGTTTTACCTCATAGGTATATCAGGGTTCCTGCAGGTATCAGCAAGTCTAAATTAATGCTTTTCAATTCAAAAATGTATTTGAAAGTATTGCAAAATACTGTTCATAAAGCACCAATAATGTTGAAAGTCAAACATCTGATGTTTGGGTAATTTGGTCCTGCTGGTAAAATAGTAAATTTATATTTATATAAACATATTTATATACATAAATAAAACTAATAATGTCAGCGATTTAACTTCAGAACTGTTTTTAATGCCTGTTGGAATAAATTTTTTTGCTTTTTAATGCCATATAAGGCCTTTTTTGCTAAATCAACTTAATGGCTTTTGATGCTTTTTAATGCCCCACAGAAACCCTGTATATGAATGTGAGAGCAATTTTTTTTTTTATTTAGTTAATCATTCTATAACCAGGAAAGTCCCACTGAGATTCACAGATCTCTTTTTCAAGTGAGTCCTGGGCAAGAGGCGTCAACAACACAACCCACATTTCATACAAAAAAAAAAAAAAAAAAAAAAAAAAAAAACAGAGAAATAGAAATTTCAAAAACACATTTAGAAGTAGTGGCAGGTTAGTGATTGCATCTCCAGGTCCTCCAAAATAGACTCAAAATGATCCAAAGGGACAAGATTTTGGACTTTTAAGGTCCTCTGTAAACCGTTCCAGTCTGTAGGAGCTCGATGCTGAATTTTCCACTTTCTGTCCTAACACTGGGGACTTCTGCTGCAGATAACACTCAGGTACGCAGAGAGCAGACCAAGAAGTCCTTTGTATATACTGTAAGTCTGTGCCAATGTGTCATCCGACAGGTCATGAGATCAGGCCGTCCGACCTGCGAAAGAAGATGAATGGATGAACTCACAATATTTAGGCTTTAATCAAAATGAACATTAAAACCACATTCAACCTGATTTATCTTGTAACAGGGCACCCTTACAAATGAGAACTTGCTCTCAAGGGCCTTTCCTGTCTAAATAAAATAAATAAATAAAATAAACCTTTCTGTGACCACCTTTTGAGGCCCAAACTACCATTTGGAAACCACTGTTCTAACCATTGTTGTAATTAGGAAAAGATAGCACACTGTGTATTATGTAGAAAACAGAAAAGGTTTTGTGTTTTTTGTATACTTAACCACAATGAAGAGAAAATCCACACAAATAATTCTTCCTCATGTCCAGGGTCAAGGTCTTTCATTTTGGATCCTCTCCACAGCTTGTTTCCTGCTGCCAGCATCAAGAAAGGTACCATCTAAAACTAGGGTTGGCACAGAACTTTTACAGCTGATAAAATTGGTGAATGTCATCCAAAACTCATTGTTAATCAAACATGTGACCTCTGTGACCTGGCTAAATAATGGGTGTTTACTTACAAATGAACTACAAAACAGTTCTATTACAATACGGGGTGCCAAAAGGACAAAAACACAACAACATGTGATTCAATCAAATATAGGGCAACACAAATTGCAACATTGAAATCACATAGATAGATTTGAGAGAGCAAAGCAAAAAGCTACAAGTAAACAAAAACTCCTCAAAGGCATGATCTTCACTACTAGAAACAAGCAAGCAACAAAACAAACTTGATACTTTAACTCAGGCATAATTTTTAAGATAATGGAGAGGGTTGCATTTGTTAAAAGTCTCTAACTGGCAAAGTGGGTCGTGGACTCACCTTGCAATTAGAAGGTAGAAGTAGTAGAAGTTAGATCCTTGCAGGAGTGACTAAAAATACTTAGAAAAGTTGAGCATGCAGCCTGGCACTGAGATTAACTTTCCAAGGAGGGAGCAAAATAAAAATATGAGTTCAAAGGTTTGTGGACAGTAAGAATGAATGGTTATTGTTTATATATTTATTAAAAAATACTCTGAATTAATATGACTCAGATCTGACTGTAGAATTTGTGGTGATTGATGAAATAAATCTGAGCATACAATGTCAAACTATTGTGGTCCAACACATTTCTGTAACTATTTGTCCAGTGTAACAATAAAATTAAGACATGTAAACTATGAATCGTTATTAAATGGCTAAATGTTGCCATACTCCGTAATTTTATCAAACCAGACTCTGATATTACTCATGTGGTTAAGTGTTTGTCAGTTGCCAAACCTGCCTTGTTTATTCATAATTTGTGATGTTTGGTGGCTTGTGCTAATTCTATCATTAAAAAAAATAAAAAAAAATAAAAATAAGTGTTTATACCATCTGGTACCATTCTTTGGAACACAAACATTCTGTTTAAAAGGGTCTATAGAATTTTAAAGTAACACTGCTTTTACTTGAGTACAGATTTTGAGTATCTTTGCATGCAAGAACTGGTTTGACATTATACTGGGTATTATGCTCATATTTATTCATTATGTTCATCCAATTTAACATCCATAGGCACAGCAAGTTTCAAAGTCAATTTGGACATTTAAGGATCTACACTTCAGTATTCAGAGTGACACGGCGAAAAGCTAATGACTATCCTCACAAGGTGCACGAGAGCCTGCGGAAAAGAGAAGTCAAGAAGCGAGTATCCACCCCGACTTCGCCTACAGGCATGTCTTATACCACCATCTGTATGTGTACATCAATCTAAAGGCATGACATACGGGACGTGTGCGAAGGAGACATTTAATGCCTTGTCAAAACATTACCCCAGTGACTGTTCTGCCTAACTTTGACGGACTACCTTGTCAAGGCACGGAGCGTTTTATGTCTCCCATCTGCCTGGTCCCGTGACAGGCAGCTGAGTCAGACGGTCCGGCCCGGGCAGGATGGATGCATATCGCCGCACTCAGACAAACACATTCACTGACCCATTTAGCTTTTATTTGTACACTCGCAAAAGGCGCACGGCCAGGATGACATATCAATTTGTACGACACAGCTCAGTCCACTTACGCTTCTACAGCAGCCATATTTCACTCAGGAAGCCAACAAAATTATCTTCAGTTTTACTTGTCCTTAAAGGAGATGGACTTTCCACAAGTAGTGTTATTGAAGAAGCTGCATCCATAGTTAGTGTAGTGTAGCGCTTTATACCATTTACCATCCAGTGCTTAATTTGTAAATTAAACGATGCCATAACAAAAACTGCGCTTTGACACCGGAGTCCATAAAGCCAACACTGATACCGGAACAAACACACAACAATGTATAGGCGCACACACATGCCAAAATACCAAGCAGGTGCTCATTTATACTCATACATTTATACTAATTTAACATTATTATAGATTATAGTCAGGAAATCCTTTACCGTAGCTGTTTACTGGACTGAATTTGGACAAGAGGGAACCAGCAACATTTGGAAAGGTGCAGAGATGCTCAGTTTAGGCTGCAAATCAGCTTCGTCTGAGAAATGTAACTGTCTTTTTGACTTTTTGAGTGCTGCGGTTACCCATCAAGCATTTCTCTCTTTATCAGAATGTCTATAAATAATGATAATCCAAATTATATTAAAGACCTGGATTCAATAATTGTACAACTGATTTAGTTGTTGTATGTTTTGTATATTTTAGTGTTTATTAATGGATTGCCCATTAGTTTAGCGACCATGGAGGGTGAGGAGTTTTTATTGTGAGGGGTTCAAGTGGAAATTAAGCTCTTAACTTAGCGTTTCAGAGGTGTAAGTAGTGTGGCTCGTATTTATAAAAATTAGGGCCAGGAATTGATAAAAAAAACAAAAAAACAAACAAACTAATTAATCTCAAATCTGAAAATAATTAATCTCGATTAATAACTACCAGTTATTAATTGCATTTAATTGTGATTAATCACATTATGCATTCACATACAAACACAAAATTGTAAATTTAGAAAGTTTATTTTGAATTAACCTTCACATACTTTACTGTAAACTTGTGCAATGCAAACAAAACTTGCAAAGTAAATAAATTAATAGTCTCTTTGAGTCTCTAGTCTTCACTGACAAAGCTTGCCTAAATAAGGTACAACCAGCAAATACACAAAACTTACCTAAAAAAGCTGTGGGGTGCTTAGCTTTGAGATGATATGTTAGGGACGAGTTACTCCGGTGGTAATTGAACTGACCCTTGCATAGACTGCACATAACTTTTGTTTTGTTTATATTGCTGTCTGGTGATGATTTGAATCGGAATTGTCCATTTAGCAATATGTCTTTTTGGTCACTCATGTTGCTCACAAGCTTTCAGTGACCGTCGCACTTGTGGCATCAGAGCAAGTTGGTAGCAAGTCGGACACAAATCTAACCGGCGTGCACTGCACACAGACCAACACTGATCAAAACTACGCAAGTCTGGCTCATCTCGAACGCGCCTGATGGATGCAAATGGAAATGTGTCGTCTTCTACGCTCGCCCTCTGTCAGTGTTCGTCGTAAAATTTTTGTTGTGATCAAATTAATCGATGTATTTGGAGGGGATCGGATGAGTATGTCTATCTGTGCCATGTCACATTTCTTTGCAGTCATGGCGACTATAGTAGCGATGGTTTCAGATTATGAGTTGAGTTAGTTGATTTGCTGCCATCTTGAATGTAATGTTTTAAGTTAATAGGATTAGGCAGAATAAGTGCTGAACTTCAGCCTAGACCCTTTCGGTCTGTGGGATGTATTGTTTCTGTTTTTTTTTTTTTTTTTTTTTTGTGTGTTGTTTCTTTGAGTTTGTCAACTGACCGAAGAAAATAAACTAACTAACTAACTAACTAACTAACTAACTAAATTAACGTGATTAAATCAATAAATTAACGCACTGCGTTAACGCAATAATTTTCCCAGTCTTAATAAAGTTATGATTTTTTATGTAACTGTTTACACATCCGACCTTCAGGACAGGTTTAGGAGGTCAAAAGAGTTAACTGTTGTTAAAAAGTTAACTGTTGTTCTGAGTTGTGCCCAAGTTACTGAATCCAAGCAAACAGTTACCAGATCGCACTGTCAAAATAAGAGAGTTTCCGGATCTTGTTCTGGCTCAAATTAAGCCCTGCTAATATCTTGTTAACTTATTTTTTGTGTACCCTGGGACGACGGATGGAAACTAGCTACACTATTAAACTATAATCTGGTGCAGTGCATCTCTATGAGCTCAATGTCTCTGTACACAGTCCCTACTAAATAAAGACTAAACTGAATTTACTTTGAAATAATAGCACCCGGATCTAATAGTTCCATTTGCTAAAATTAACTTATTAAAGCAGGATATATGGCCACAAGTGATTGATTAAACCTGTGCATGTATTGACAAACTACTGTGGTACACCATATTTCTGTAACTACTTGTCTAACTAAACATAACAATTCAGAAACCTATTTTAATTACATTTTAGCTTATATGCTAATTAAACACACTAATCACTACAATAAATTACATAGCTAAAATGTCTATGCACCAACTTGATTGATGATAATTTGCTTTATAGTGGCTAATGTTAGTTCCTCAATTTAAAATGAGTACTGTGGTCTGCTTAGCTTAATGCACCAGTCTTTCAGCATTATGACTGTATTCAATTTTTTTAAATCAATCTTGGTCACCTCTAGCATAGCACAGTATTGCATATTTTACAACCTTTAAAAACATTATCTAACTATTTTTTTATAAGTACGCTACTGGAGCCATAAAGAAACTGGTGACGAGGCCAAAGGGCAGTAGAGTAAAAAGTGCTGCTGTTTTTTAAACACAAACCGGCAATTAAAAGAGGTTTTTATTTCCTTAAACTTTTTGTATGGTGCCATTTTACGACTGGAGTGGGCTGGGATTTGTTGGAAATGCTGGGGCTGGTGCAAGTGAGCGGTCAGAGGCCTCAGAACAGCCATGCCACAGAATAGAAAATTATATAAACATGTGAATGAAGCCAGGTTTTTGATGAAGGGATACCATTATAACATAGTAGAAAGCGAGTTTTGCATAATATAGCCCCTTAAACAAGTCTCTTTTTTTTAAGTTAGAGTAAAATAAGTACAATAGTGGCTTGTTTGACATTTTTCTGCTTTTACAACTTGGTAAAATAAATCTTGCCGTAAACTTGTGTAAAATCGCTTTGGAATTGAATCAAAGCCCCACACAGTGATTTATTGTCCTAACCATGTAGTGGCTGGGTGAACTCTTCTCTCCAATATTAATGAGCTGAAATCACTTTGTCTATGTAAACAACAGTGGAATTATCTCCGTTCTGCCGTGGACACAGAGCGACTCTCAGACCTGTGAGTAATACCGCCAGTAAAACTTTCTCTGCCTCTCGTTGTTTACCGTTCGCAAATTCAAATGTGATAAATGCTCATTTGTTTGCCATTCTTCATGTAGCGTAGAGAGAGAAGAAAACAATTAATTTTGTCTGCTAATGAATGAGGAATGGAGTTAATTAATTTCCGTGGAAGGCAAATATGTTGAGGTGAAAAAGGTGGAAGCCAGTCACAAATTATTCAGATGGTCGTAAGTAATCTTCAGCCGCATGTGTGGAATTCGATAATTAATGTGTGTGGCAAAACACTGCAAGAATAGACAGAGATCCCAGACAAACTTTTATATTTATCAAATGTCAAAGCACAGTTCATTACGGTCACATGTCGTCATTTGCATCACAATACTCACATGTTCACTTGATTTCTATGATCAATGCAGTGTTTGGATAAATAGAATGTAAATAGAAATCATATGCACAATGCAGAAATAAGCACATTTATTGGCTGGTGTTTTGTTTGACCTAATGAGAAGAAAAATACAGCTTTTATAACTGATTACTTATAGTTTATGGTTAATTACTGTAAATTGCCGCAGCTCAGCATTGGGGTTGCATACATAGCCAGCATGAATATACTACATGTATGTAATTGCAGGGAGATAGGATAAAGGCTCAGAAATTTGAATAATTGCGTAAGACCGATTATGGCTAGGGTTTTAAACTGCATGTAAACTTCTAACCCCTCATTTATACTGAATGTGTCGTGTGTGCTGTACGTCTCCAACACAGTATTGGTTTTGGTTTTCAATTTACACCGAGTGCATTGCATGTGTGGGCACAGGCACGAACCGCAACACAGCTGGTGGTGTTTCATTCTCATCAGGCCCAAATAACCACAGCTAGAACTTATTACTTTTTTGTTAAGAGCTCAGGTAAAAAAAAAAAAAAAAGTGTCATATTTGTGTGACACAGACCTGATGGAAAAAAAAAAAAGGAAATTTGTGGTGGAGCCCCAAAAAGTTCAGCCATACAATGCAAATGGGATTTTTGTTCAGTTGGGGACAAAATAGGTCACTTCTAATGAATGGCCCTCCACAGCATATATTTTTCACTAAAAAAAGTTTGGACACCGCTGCACTACAGTAACTGGATAATGTGGTTCATTGTCCGAGGGGCATAGAACAACATGAAGTCCAATACTGAAAACAATACTTTGTTTGTTTTAGTATTTTATCTCTTGTGTTGTAAACATTTAAAAGTAAAGATTTGACTGCCATAGCTTATGATACAGTTATGTTCCTCCAAAGAAAAATTAATTTACATCTAGAAATAGCCGGGTTTGTGAGCATTTAGTGCCATACACCTTTAGTGCTACATAACTTGCCTCCTTTTAAAAAAGTTTGTAAATGTGCAGGATTTTCCATAGAATATAGAGGTGATTGGATGACGTGGCAGCTACATAGCTAAACTAGGGTGTCCAGATTTTTAGACCAAAAAACTGGGACATGTTTTTTTTTTTTTTTTTTTTTTTTTTTGTACTAATTACGGTGAAATTATGTAAGAAATCCATATCATTTTGTAATTAAAGTAGATGACGCTGGGGCTTAAGTTTCGGATTTTAATGGCAATTTATTATTAAAAATAATGATATAACAAACTAATAGATATAATGATATGGTGATACAAGTTCCACTCAAGGCAGTACTGCCACACCATTGGCCTGGACTGGCACTGGTGCTGCTGACCCCAAAAAGATCTGCAAGAGCCTGATGAGATGGATTTTCGTGAATTTGTGAGCTCACAAACTTTACAACACTCCAGCTTGCTGTGCAAAGTAACTAACCAGACCACATAAGCACATCATGGCTCTGGGGAGACAGTAATTTAGTTCTCACTCACGCATACATATTTGGACAAAGTTAGAATCAAGCTATAGTCCGTGTTTACTGCAAATAAACACACTGAATGATGCAATGATGTGGTGCACAAGAAACACCAGCTCATGTTTTTTCTTTTTTTTCTTGAGCAAACTAGTGAAGTTATAACTTACAGAATTCATCTCTGATGTGCTAAACACTGTAGATATAGTTGTAAGCAGCAGTTAGGCCATTCACAGAGTACACAGCAAGATTCAATATTCACCCAGCAGTCAACTGTCAGTAAGTATTTAAGTGTGGAGTTCTAAGGCAATGAAATAACATGCAATATAAAATGTAAGAATTTATGCTTTTGGCTTTAGAAAGGAAATGGAAAATCTTCTTTAAAAGTATCCAAATTGAAACCATGTATTTATACTTCTAACACTTTCATTATCCAACCTATTAAACACTTGATAATCCAGTTTGCAGCTGTGGTACTAAAGCAGGATTCTGGAGAAATTAAGATAATGGTAAAAGCTATAGGGTCTATAGCTGGAATAATGCCACACTTCATATATAATTCCGCAGTAAATTTAAAAAGGAAAGTAATTTGCAACTCTGAATGGCTCGGTCCTGTGGTAAGTCGGAGATAATGCTAGAGGCGCCTGGGCAGCCTAGGGCCCCTCTGGGAGTGTGAGCTACTGCAGTCTTCTCCTGGCGTCCTCTCTGATCTCCTCTTCATCCCACCGTCTGCATTTCCTCCTCTCCATGTCCTTATCCACCTAACTAACGCCTATCTTATTTTTTTCAATAAGCCCTTTTTCTTTCAGCGTCTTATCCTCCTCAACCGTCTCCTCAACCAGCAGCTTCACACTGTGGCTTCCAGGAAATGAGAAAGCCACTCAATTACTGTGCTCATTGAATCATTAATGTCAAGGTTGTGGTGTGTTCCGCTGCCCAATACGCAACAGCTAACAGACAGCGCTGCCTGCTGTAGCAAATCTTGCACCAGGCGTCCACAACACAACACAGACACTGTTTGATATGGGTCTCGCCGATAACAAAGGCTTGGATGGAAATCACGCAGGACACGACGATAAGAGCAGTATTAATGGCAGACCTGGCTAGACCTGTACACACAGTGATAGGCTGATTTGGGCTTTCGCAGCGGCAACGGCGACATATCAGATGAAAGAATGGGCCAGGCAAAAAGGCTTATTACAATGTAACCTTGTAAAGCTGCCCCTGTTTGTGACCGCGGCAGGCTTTTTACACCACTCAGCTCCACACTGCACTTATCTGCCCATCACATGAGCCGGTATGGGGACACAGCATGTTTTCATTTAAGGCAAAATAAAAGCCACATGGGATATCATTTACAGTGTTCTGTTAAAAAAATAAAGCACCAAAGCAGCCTCTTTTAGTGAGCGGAGAGCTTAAGGAGCAAATATGTTTTCTTCACATTCATTTTGCGGCAGACCTTAAACAAATAAAGCACTGATTCAAAAACCAAACATGTTTTTTTTCCATAGAAGGTATTTTCTATTTACTGCTTTGAACCTCAAAACCACATTATCGGTGGCCTAGAAACCTATGTGGAAAGTAACAATACCTAACATTATATTATGATGAACTTTATGAGGATCTTACACAATGAAGTATTAATGCAGGGGTGTCCAAACTATTCCCAGGACCAGTATTTATCAGCCCTCTGGTCTACTTGGCCTACTTTGCTTTTTTATTGTTAGCTTCATATGACTCCTTTATGTGACTATTTAAGGAGCAGTCATTATATGTATGTCTGTCACCTCTTCTCCTTCCTAAATGTGTTGGCTGCAGAAGGGCATCCAGAGTAAGACTTATGTGAATGATTGAGTATCGAGATCTCAAAAAAAAAAAAAAAAAAAAATTGGGACTGGCTGTTATGGTGAGGCAAAATCCGTCACCCCTAGTGAGTAGCCCTCATTCTGGCATATTTTTCAGTATTTGGCCCTTAAAGTAAAAAAGTTTGGACACTCCTATATTAATGCATATTTGTGAGATTGCTTCTTGGCCTGTCACTCAGAAAGACTTATTTGTGAAAAGGGATGTCAAGATGTCAAATTTTACCCTAACAATGATTCTGAGATCAAATATTGCAACTTTAAGATTTTCACAATAATTGACACCTTTTTCATTTAATTGATTAGCTACAAGAATGTGCTAACCGAGGGCCAGTTTGTGACATGGCCATTGCTGAAACAAACACTTAGCAGATTTAGTTTTCAGACGGTAATTGCAAGTGTACAACTATGGGAATGCAGCCAGTCTTTGTGCCAGTCCCGAGCCTGGATAAATGGCAAAAGTTGTGCCAGGAAGAGACGAAATGAATACTCCAATCATAGGAGGCAGATAGTTTGGAAAGCCGAATGGAATGAAAATGTGTACAGCTATGGTGGCCCTGCAAAATAGAAAGAAAATATTTGACCTTGTATCCTTCATAAGGCTAGGTTCAGCATGGAAAATGAATATATATGACAGATGTTCAGTTATAAGCTATGATATTCTACACAAAATCCAAGTTTTAAGTTTAGTAATCCTGGTATGTTCTAGCAGCCTAGAACAGGCCCCAAAATCCTCTCTAAAGGTTCCCTAAACACCTACATGTGTTTAAAAGTACCTTCTACTAACTTCACTGACTAGATCAAGAAATAAAAAGGGTTTCAGATTAAGCGAAAGAATTACTTACCATCTGCTCTGTTCTTCTCCTAAATTACACCCCGTCTTCAGGATTTCTAAAGCACAACTAAAACAGCTTATTTGCATAATTCCTCAAATTAAATATCAGTTTTTTATTCAGAGGAGACTAGTGCCGCTGCATCACACTGATAACTTAACATCTGCTTCCAAAAACTCTCCTTGGAAGTAGTTCAGAACACTTTGGTGCACCCTTGTTCTGTCAGACGTCTGATTGGTTTAGTCTTGCACAGCCATCCCAGGCCCCCCGTCCAACTGAGCCTGCCACGTTCTCCAAAAGCCAACAGATGGTACAGTATGTCTTTCTCCTCCACTTCCCTCACTTCATGCAGCGTGGAATCACCCACAGTTTAGATTTTGTGTTCCTAAATTAAGCCTGATGGTTTATGTAATTTGTACAAGTGTCGCCTTTTTGCTGTGCATGACCTAGTGCACATCAGTTACATGCGATTACCTCACCTTTTACCCTACCTAACTTGTTGCCTACCCTATTTGCTCAGACTTGAATCTAGGGCTGCAACTAACGATAATTGTGATCATCAATTAACTATCGGATAGTGAAGTGCAAGTAAATATGTGCAAAATTTTAACCAAATGAAGCTACAAGTCTGCCTCTCAAGGACTTTTGGATTGAGCAAACATACACAAGACATTTTTTTAAATCAAAAACACAAAATGTATATTCTATTAAGTGGAGTTACTGTGCTATATTGGTAATAAAACCTCCTCTCTCAGCACATGGCATGTTTCAAAGTCTACGTATACTCCAGAAAATGATTAATCAATTACTAAATTAGTTGTTGATTATTTTAATAATTGATTATGATTGATTAATTTGATTAGTTGTTGCAGCCCTTCTTGAATTGATAGATTAGTTCTTTGTATACAACAGAAAATTAGCTAGAGTGGCAAGCCAAACAAAAATAGGTCAGTAAAGTAAATGAGGTTGAGGACGCCATTGGGAAAGACTAATAAATCAAATTCTGGTGCTGCTTTTTGCCAAAAAGCACACATTTCCCTTTTTTTGTTTGATTCAAATTCACTTTCAGATGTAACTGTATATTCCCAGTATGCATTAGATTAGATTTTTCTGTCCTAAATAAAACCACTGGTCAAGTACTTCATATGTATTGCACTGTCCACAGCATTTTAAGACTTCTTCACCTTTTCATCTGACAAAAACAATCAACCCACTTTTTTTGTCTCACTTCTGCATGATACCGACACCTCCTTTGGTGCTATCCATGCCCTTGTCCGTGGCCTCCCCAAATTGATGCATCCCACATTGCTCCTGTTTTCCATTCCGTCCCCGGGGACCCGCACCCTCCCGTCTCGGGGCTGCACTCCTGGCTGCACCGCGTGGCTTGGTTTCTCTATTCTTGTGCTAACCTTTGACCCCTGGCTGCAATTCTGCCGTGTCCCAGCTCTCTAATGACTTCTTATCCCCAAAGCCAGGGCCACAGAGTCACCGCACCATGCACCATCATCGACAGGACTCCTGCTACAAAACTCCAAATAGTGCATTACATCTCTGGCTATGAACTCAGCAGTCACTTCAGACTTTGCCTTTGCTGTTTTCTCTTATGTGGTCATTCAATAAGTCTGATCAGAGTATGTTATTAACATTTGGGTGCTTTGGAAATACCATAATTGTGACTCTAATGGGCTTCACCTCTGTATCAGCTATCAATAACATTTAGGTAAGCAGTAATTTCACTGGCATAAATAACATACTATATACTCTATGTTTGGAATGTGATAGCTTTAGGGAGGCAGTAGCTCTGGAGGTAGAGCAGGTCATCCGGTCACTTGCAAGGTTGGGGGTTAAATCCTCACATCCCCCTGGGTCCTGCTGCTGATGTGTCCTTGGGTAGGACATTGCAGCCACTTTGTCTCGAGTGTGTGCTACAGTATGAATGTTAGTGTGAATGGTTCATGTTGGTTCTTTGATGTAAAAAGCTTTGCTTACCCATGAAGGAGGGAAAATGTTATTAAATATAGTGTGTTTTTATAGTGTGTTTTAGTGTGTGTTTCAGGCCACTCAAAGGCACATATATATAGTTCTTTTCAAGTATTGTGAAGTGACAGAATATTTTCTATGTTGGTGCTGACTACTAAAACATTTAAAGGGGCCCTATTATGCAAGATTGACTTTTCTGAGATTTTTCTACCATGTTTTAAAGTTGTTCCTGCATCAAAAACATACCTGGAGTTGTGTTTTTGTTTCATTCACGCATGTTTGAGTAATCCTCAATTTATTTACTTTGACTTCCTGAAAAGACAGAAACGTCTTGTTTCACCGATGTCTGCCATTTCCACCTGACCACGCCTCTCCCCCCTCACGGCCGAGGTCCCGTTCAGTTCACACCAACCCCACAGCAACCAAACAAATCCATTTGCTTTTATACATATTGTTAAACCATCTTGGTTGCCTCTAGAACAGCAGTGCACATTTTTACAACCCTTAAAAACTTTATCTGACTAAAATATTACTCTACAGGTGCCATTAAGAAACAGGTGAAGAGACCCACAGAGGGCAGCAAAGTGCTGAGTGTTGTGGCCTTTCGAGCATATAATCCAATAAAAAGAGCACCTTTTTCCTTAAACTTTTTATATTGTGCAATTTTTATGAAAGATTGCGCTGAGGAATAAGTGGAAACAGAGCTGTACACTGGATTACTGGATATAGGAATGAGAGCAGACTGGATGTAGATGGCTTGCTGATTAGTCAGTGCTAAGTGGAAGGGGGCTTGAGAGGTTCATTTTGAGGCATCAGAAGGGCTGTGCCACAGAATATAGGGTTACATAAAAATCTGTGGATGAAGCAAGAAAACACAACTCCAGGTACCGTATTTTCCGGACTATACGTCGCTCTGGAATATAAGTCGCTTTTTTGGGGGGATATTTATTTTACAAAATCTGACACCAAGAACAGACATTTCATCTTAAAAGGCAAGTTATAGTAATAATAAAATAGAGAACAACAGGCTGAATAGGTGTGTGCTTTGCTAACGTAACACATTGATGGTTATTCAGCTACATGAAACATAAACAACGACCTGAATAGGTGTCTCGTGTGTTACCGTAATACACTGCTCAAAAAAAAAATAAATAAAAATAAATAAATAATGCGAACACTTAAACCTCACAGTGTAACTCCAAGTCAATCACACTTCTGTGAAATCAAACTCTCCACTTATAAGCGGTGGGCCAAGCGGCTCTATTGTGCATTTGATAGATCCCTATCGAGGGAGGACCCAGTTTTTTCTAACAACAGCTACAGTTTTCAAGGAATTAAAATAAAATTGCCGCCTGTCATACTTCTTGCACATTTTTGTAAATCTGCCTATTTTCTGTAACACTTGCGAATACAGTGGGCAGCTATCTGTTATCAGCCAATCACATGCTCAGAAACTACCTGCTGCTGGAGCTTTTATTTTATAATTACATGGGAACTCCTGTTTAACTTCTGTATTTTGCAAAGAAAGACAAAGAGATTATGACAAATTCTGATATTAAACGGTCTATATTGTATTATAAAGCTATTAGACCGTTGATAATTTTAACTTTTACGACTGCATGTCACGTAAGGTGGCTCTTCATTTAGAAATTAAATTCAAAACCTATTCAACTGTTAGTATCCTGGCGCTCTGCTCTATAGCTAAAGATATAGGCTCAATGACTTATATTTCTTTACAGTCCTGTGGTAGCGACGTGCGAAGCAAACTCATTTAAGCAGGAATCGCATGAGGAAAAAGAGGCGATTAGAAAGAAGAATGTCATACTATTATACTCACACGGAGATAGAGACTTGTCCCTGTAGTCACGTGATCCTGCTTCTGTCAGTCCAACAGCTGCGTTAGGGCACATCTGATTGGTCAGTCGTCAAAATCTGAGCGTACTATTGGTTCATGAAGTGTAATCGGCCGCGGCGTTTGCTTGATAAAAAAATGAGCTAAATGTAAAAATGTGCAAGATTTTCAAGTGGCGACAATCATAATATAACTGATAATATACACTTTCTATATGTGAAATTCTGTGTCCTCCCTCGATGGAGGTCTATATTTTCGATAACGAAAGCAGATAGACGGCTTCGGCCCACCGCCTATTAGGAAGCAACATTGATTGACATCAGTTTCACTGCTGTTGTGCAAATGGAATAGACAACAGGTAGAAATTATAGGCAATTAGCAAGACACCTCCAATAAAGGAGTGGTTCTGCAGGAGGTGACCACAGACCACTTCTCAGTTCCTATGCTTTCTGGCTGATGTTTTGGTCACTTTTGAAAGCTGGCAGTGCTTTCACTCTAGTGGTAGCATGAGACGGAGTCTACAACCCACACAAGAGGCTCAGGTAGTGCAGCTCATCCAGGATGGCACATCAGTGTGAGCTGTGGCAAGAAGGTTTGCTGTGTCTGTCAGCGTAGTGTCCAGAGCAATGAGGCGCTACCAGGAGACAGGCCAGTACATCAGGAGACGTGGAGGAGGCCGTAGCAGGGCAACAACCCAGCAGCAGGGCCGCTACCTCCTCCTTTGGGCAAGGAGGAACAGGAGGAGCACAGCCAGAGCCCTGCAAAAGGACGTCCAGCAGGCCGCAAATGTGCATGTGTCTGCTCAAACAGTCAGAAACAGACTCCATGAGGGTGGTATGAGGGCCCGACGTCCACATGTGAGGGTTGTGCTTAGAGCCCAACACCGTGCAGGACGTTTGGCATTTGCCAGAGAACACCAAGATTGGCAAATTTGCCACTGGCGCCCTGTGCTCTTCACAGATGAAAGCAGGTTCACACTGAGCACATGTGACAGACGTGACAGAGTCTGGAGACGCTGTGGAGAACGTTGTGCTGCCTGCAACATCCTCCAGCATGACTGGTTTGGCAGTGGGTCAGTAATGGTGTGGGGTGGCTTTTCTTTGGGGGGACGCACAGCCCTCCATGTGCTCACCAGAGGTAGCCTGACTGCCATTAGGTACCGAGATGAGATCCTCAGACACCTTGTGAGACCATATGCTGGTGCGGGTGGCCCTGGGTTCCTCCTAATGCAAGACAATGCTAGACCTCATGTGGCTGGAGTGTGTCAGCAGTTCCTGCAAGATGAAGGCATTGATGCTATGGACCGCCCCGCCCGTTCCCCACACCTGAATCCAACTGAGCACATCTGGGACACCATGTCTCGCTCCATCCACCAACGCCACGTTGCACCACAGACTGTCCAGGAGTTGGAGGATGCTTTAGTCCAGGTCTGGGAGGAGATCCCT
Organism: Bostrychus sinensis; assembly: GCA_020698575.1. Lineage (NCBI taxonomy): Eukaryota > Metazoa > Chordata > Actinopteri > Gobiiformes > Eleotridae > Bostrychus > Bostrychus sinensis. The sequence goes on along the minus strand of CM036251.1, from coordinate 26,484,037 downwards.
CAGGAGACCATCCACCACCTCATCAGGAGCATGCCCAGGCGTTGTAGGGAGGTCATACAGGCGTGGAGGCCACACACACTACTGAGCCTCATTTTGACTTGTTTTAAGGACATTACATCAAAGTTGGATCAGCCTGTAGTGTGTTTTTCCACTTTAATTTTGAGTGTGACTCCAAATCCAGACCTCCATAGGTTAATAAATTTGATTTCCATTGGTAATTTTTGTGTGATTTTGTTGTCAGCACATTCAACTATGTAAGGAACAAAGTATTTAATAAGAATATTTCATTCATTTAGATCTAGAATGTGTTATTTAGTGTTCCCTTTATTTTTTTGAGCAGTGTATATATATTATTCACATAACTATAGCATAAAGAAGATAATATAACAAGTTCACCAAACTCACGATCTCACTCCTAATCGCTAAATCCTTTAAATTCTTCATCCTCGGTGTTGCTTCTGAACAACTCTGGAGGTAGACTAAGCGCCGCTTCCTCCTCTGCGTGGCTGTCGTCAGACTCAGCATCAGTTCCAATTTTAATTATTCCGGTCTTTCTCAGTTGTCTTTATAGCCTAAGTTGTTAGCGGTAATGTTTACATTTTAAATTGTCAGTGGCGCACAAGCTTAGAGTGCCCTGTCGCGGCTGTCAGTGTGAAAGTGACGAACACGTGAAATATTTTAATATACAAGTCGCATCTGAGTATATGTCGCACCCCTACCCAGACTGTGAAAAGAAATGTGACTTATAGTCCAGAAAATACGGTATGTTTTTGATGAGGGAATGACATTATATCGTAAAGCTCAGAATTGTATTTTATTTTTTCCATAATATAGTCACTTTAAAAAGAATTGCAGAACATATAGCTGTAGAGGACAACAAATAAATCAGATATTATTTGAGACAAACAGAAATAGCAAAGATTGGATCCAAAAACTATGACTGGGATGTTAAAGTTAATAAAATGCTACACACCAATATAAAGAGAATGTACCAAAAGGCCCCTCAAAGATGTCTTCATTTACATGTTTTTATTTCCATTATTTTGTTTCAACATTGCAGAAAATAAAACTGCAGTCCAAGCACCCCTATGTCCTTATTACACAGGATGGATCCTATACCAAGCAACATGAATCCTCCCCTGCATTTGGCTTTTGAATGACAGAGCTCAGTCAGCTGCCAGACAGACTGCAACAAAATCTCCTTCCTTCGAAAGTCTAAATCAACTACTCTGAAGAAACCTAACAACAAAATTTCACCTGTGTGATGAATAAAGTTTGACCAAAATTGGAATGGAACTGAAATTGTGTTTGTCGGGGCCCCAAGACGCCTCCTGCCCAGGGAACTCCATAATAACCACCAGAATCACCTCTGTTCAGGATTAGAAGTGCATAACAAAAAAGATAATCACCTCACGAAACATTACCTCCGAGTCGACTATCCACCATTTTGATTTAGGAAGCGCCTGGAAAATAAGCTATAATGTGACTTGAATGAAAATAAAAAGGTAAGAGAAATGCAGCGCCATGATTTCTGTCTTTGTTAGGAGCCTTCTCGCCCTCAGCTCCTGTTATGTATAATGGAGTAATAAAGCAAGTGCTCTCTCAAGCAGGTTCTCCATTTCATTACCCTCCCCCCTCTGGGCTAATCAGCATGCCCTGGAAATCATTTCTGCCTGTTTACCCAGAGATTGCTGAATAATACTGACAGATTTCGTGATCAAAAGGGACAAAGTGACATTTTAAATATCAGGACACATTCACTGTGACCTTGCTGCTTCCTTCTTACACACTTGTAAAGCAGTAATAGATTTTTTGATAAGTCTTAACAGTCCAATTTCCAAATAGGCTGCACTGTTTCAAATATGTTGGGTTGATAACAAGAGCATCCTTGTTCTTGTGCTACAGTGAACAAGATGTCTTGGGTCCTATTCTTTGTGTAACCAATGTCAAGCAATACATGTTCAGTAGAGCAAAAACTAAAGTACTGTACTGAAAAATCTTACACAGGTATTTAAGAAAAGCTATGAACAAAAAAAAAAAAGTTTAAGGAACTTAACAGCTCTTTTTTCACTGTTTCTGTTCAAAAGAGCACAAAACATTGCTGCCCTCTGCTGGTCTCCTTACCTGTTTCTGTGTGGCACCAGTAAAGTCACATAATGTTTTAAAAGTAGCTGAATGTGCAATGCTGTTCTAGAGGTGGCCAAAACATTGGTTTAAAAAGATTTAAGAAAGCATAATATATACCCATTTAACCAAAAGAATAAAGCAAATTAATTAATTGTGGTTTATTATACAACTGCTGTTATTATTTTTGTGAAGCTGTGCACACACAGTATTATATACTATCACTGAATTATAATGCAGAGTTTTCCTATTGATGTTGCATTTCTATCCATCTTTTTTTTTTTTACCTCCTGCAGTGAAGTAAAACATGGACCATTTCATCCTTTTAGTGCTGGTACTACATCTTTTAGGATAAAGTAAGCTGTAAGAAAGACAGAGATGTCCTGGAACAAAAAGTATTTTAAATGATAGCAGCACAGGAGACAAATAGCCCACAGAAAAGCTCAATCCTGGGGAGACTATTCTTTTTCTGTTCTATACAAAAACGTACTCTGATCTCTGTCGAGATTCAAGTTTGCAGAAAAAAAAAAAAAAACAGACACAGAAGACCTACTTTACGCTGCAACTGAAGAAACAAAATCACTTTAAATAGGTACCAACATCAATCAACTACAGCTATAACAATTTCTCTAAAGGTTCCATATTATGCTTTTTTATGTCTTTTGCAATAATTTTGGACACCTTTACATAAGTAATAATATGCTTGGAATAGGTGTACAACGCCCATCGCTGGCATTGACATAAAATAGCTTTTTAGCATGGCTATTAGCAACAGGGCAATAAAATATAGATAAATGAGCTCACTGCTTCATTTGTGACAGCAATTTAAGCTGAAACTATCAGACTATATGGTTTTGATCTAATATCTGGAGTTATATTTTTAACTAGAAATGAATGATATTTTGTGATCTGTGATGGTTTTTACTATAATGTGAGCATAACTCTTTTGCTTCTTAAAATACATTTATTTTTGTTTACATATTCTAATAGACACCAAAGACCTCAAATACAGCTTTAGAAAAGAATATAAACATGAAACATATAGGCTACACATCCAACCCTATTTCTAAAATGTTGGCTAAAATGTAGAACTCTGTAACAATATGTGTCCTGAGCATTTTTCGTTGTAAATTCTTAAAGATAATACTGTGGTATGATATTATAGACCAGCCATTCCCAAAGTAAAGAGTGCCGCGCCCCCTTAAAAATCAGAAAGTCCCACGTGGACCCCCAACAATACAATTTCTATCTGTCATGTTTTTTCTCATAGATTTAAAAAAAAAAAAAAAAAACTGTAAAAAAACAGTGACTGTAACTTACACTCTTGAGTATTATTTAAGTATTCGTTTAAAGTTAGTGACAAGGTAATTAATTATTTACAAAACATTACTTCAACATTTATAAAGAATTTAGAGTTATAAACATTATTATTATTGTTTAATTTTTTTGTAATAAGCTCATGTAAATCAGTGCAAGATTATGTATGTATGTATGTATTTTAAGGTACTTACATGTATATTAATGCTTTAGTACTGCTTCATAGTTGTGAGTTATTCAAAAGTGTTACAGAAAAAAAAAAAACTAGACTGTTGACTAAAATAGCTAAAGTATTATTTTAAACAAGTATATAACTGTATTTAATTGTAATTTGTTTACAAACTCAATCTCTTTTTATGTACTTAATGTAGACAACCTCTGGGGCCTCTGCCTGCAGTAACTTCGCGGCCCACCAGGGTGCTCCGGACCCCACTTTGGCAACCACTGTTATAGAATATTATACAATATTATACTACTCACAACTGCATGTCCATAAGTACACAGGGCTCAGAAGTGAATGCGACATTGTGAGCTGATGGCGGTGCCACCTGCCACTGGGACACGGCACAACTCCAACAATGTACTGAATGCACTATAGGGAGCCATTTCATTGATTTAACCATGTGACTTGAGGGAACTATCCATGTCATCTCTGCAATCTGGAGCCTGGAAATTACCACCTGCCAACAAACAGTGCACTGGGAATTTCTACCCGAGGAATATTACTTACATCACACCATCATCATCGTTGATCCGAAAAGCTTTCAGGGTCACCGTCTAAAACAGTACACTGGCTTTTACTATTAATAAGAATGACAAAATATGTAGAGGAACCACCAATCAACACCCACGTAGCCACATCAAGGTTAATATTCTGAGCAGAGGTGCGGAAACAAAAAAGCCGGCTGGATCATCCCCATCTAAGGCATATGCATCACACCCACGTACAGACAGTGATGAAGAGTCATGCCCCAGGTGTGGAGATACAGTCAGCAAAGCAAAGCAAAGGTAGGGATATTTCAAACAACCCACGCAATGTGAATGAAAACAAAATATGATCTTTTTACACATGGGAAATGGCAACAAAAAGAAAATAAGGCATGGCTGGAACAAAAGAGCTTAATTGTTTGTTGACAATACAAGACCTGCATAAGAATTGATTAAATAAACTGATTATGAAACATGGGCGACACCGCCCAAAGACATGCATGTGTTAAGAGAATTAGTGTCTCTAAATTACCCCTAGTGAATGAATGTGAGAGTGAATGGTGGTGTGTCTGTGTTTCTGTGTCAGTCCCGTGACAAACTGGCCCCTGTCCAGGGTGTATCCCACATAAGGCCCATAGGTACTCGGAGAGGCTCCAGTACCCATGACACTCAAGAGGAATACAAGAGAGAAGATGAAGGAATGATTATGAACCATGTCAAAGATATTTGAAATTAAAACAATTTCCTCTTACAGCTGTGTTCTGTATGCAAAGTATGCATTTTTTCTAAAGTAAAACCAATAACATAGTGCAGAGGTCTTCAATTTGGTAGTTGCCATTCCTTTTAAAATATTTAGTTTATTTTTTTCCTCAATTTAAAAAAAAATCTAAACATTAACATGAGTCACCCTGCCAAAATAATAATTAATAATAATAATAATAATAATAATAATAATAATAATGATAATAATAATAATAATAATAATAATAATAATAATAATAATAATAATAATAAATACAATAATAAGTATACAAATCTGTGTCGTATTTGAATAGCTTGGTATTTAATGCACAATAACAAGGTAGGTTTACATAGCACTAGAACCAGTTTAATGTGACACAATTTTATACTTTATTTTATTTGCTCATTTATCTGACACGGGCAGTACAATCAAACATTGCCACCAGTAGGTAACTGATGCCATGTACTTAAGGCTTCTAGCCACAGGCTAATACAATATTATACACTATTGATATATGAATATACCCTATTGAAAAAGTTATGGGTCCTTGTTCCATCTTTCAATCAGTTTGGGGGCCTTGGCCTGAAAAATGTTGAAGATCCCTGCCATATTGTATTGTAAAAGGAAAAGAAAAAAAAAAAAAAAAAAAATCATCAAAACTGAATCAAAACAATAACTTTTTGTGTAATAATGTTTTCAGGGTAGTCATATTGTTAACATCCATAGCAGCCTAAATAATTGCCATACTCAAAATGCAGAAGCCATATTGACTATATACTGTACTTCCCCTATATTCCCCTGACTTGACAACCTGACTTGCCAGTTGGTCTGTTACACAGAACCATCGAGACCATACAGGGCAGAAAGTGGTTGGCTAGAGGAACTACCTGACTACCTCAAGGTACTTTATTCAAGAACACCATCTTGTTTAGACAGTAAAATCATGACCATTTTTGCCATTAAGGTTACACCAATGGTCTGAATGAGCTGAGAAGAACACTTTTACCCCCAGTTTACACCAAAAGCAGAAGCTGCACGAAATGGCAGCATTGCAGCAGCTGCGTCTGAACCACTTTCTGTTTATTCAGTCTGACAATTCACACTGGCGACGGCACACGGCCGTCCCAGGAACAACTCACCGTTCATTACAAATAGATTTGAGTTCTATTTTTCAAGCGGCTCCGCAGTGATCTGCAGAGCTACAGCCAGGGTAATACAGGAAACAGGCACCAAGTGTCAAAATAAACTTCTGCTACACTTAAAAAAAAAAACGCTCAATGAAACAGCGGTAATGTAAACACGGAGCATCGAGAAGTTAATTCTTGAGGGCGAGAAATGTAATGTAATTTGCGACAGCATACAGCCATTTTACAAGGACAACATGCAGAAGTTGAATGCCTGGCTACAGTTTTGTGTTTAGATGATGAGTAGTCTGTAAAACAGATGGAAGACCAGTTCCAGCAGCGGAGCAGCAGCAGCTCTGTCACCCTCGGTGTAAATTGACACTTTTAAACAGACACACGCAAATCAATCTGCTTCTGCCACGCCCCCGGTGTAAATTTGGGGGTTAATGTGTAAGGGAGCTCACAAATCTTACCCTATATAACAAAATTGCAGCAACAGAATCGCAAACATTGTAGTGTGTGTGACTCACCATAGACTTGACTTTCACATTTAATAGATTATAATAGACCTTTTCTATAGAAGCACAGAGGACTTTAACTACAATACCCCTGCCTTGTAAATATTGTGTGATTGAATTTGTCAAATTTTTTATGAAAAAAGTACACTAAAATAAACAACACAGAACACAATTATACTAACATTTTCCCCACATTTGAATATGGCATCACATTAAACCACTGGCCATGCAGGCCTCAACATTCAGAACAAGAAAAGAAAAAGATTAGCTCACTTTTCAAATGCCCATAAGGACAAAGTCTAAAGTGTGTGCTTAGGAAGTTCTATGGTGGAATAAGCCAAGTTTAGTGAGCAGCATTGATTTAGTATATAGAGAAAAATGGACTGAAATGCTTGGAGGAGTGCCCATGATGTAAACCCAATGGACCGATAATCTTGTCAAATGTTCCTTACACATGAGGAGAGCAGACAGCTTATGCCAAGCAGAAAAAAGTGGACCTTGGGCAGCATTAACACCTTCCACGAAATATTGCCTGGACATCAAAAAGTACTTTATGACACTTTAGCTTGTGACTGCTTTTCTAGTGCCAATGTGCGCAAAAACAACTTTCCATGATTAGGGAAAAGTGCAATTTTGTACTGTTTGTGCTCTTCTTTAACATTACCAATAAAAAGCTATACAAATTAGCTTGATGAATAGCAGCTTGTGGCGAGCCATAAGCTTATGATCTTTAATAATTCATGCACATTGTCCCTCATTTTGCTCTCAGGCCGTTACATCCTGTTTTACATCACTCGCATGATAGACTGGACTGGCTTTTAAGTTACAGACAGTGACAGGCTTGAAGCATAGCCCCTCTGATTAGGTGGCAGGTCCAATTAATAACAGCTTTATGAGCGGTGTTCATTTAATGTGGCCATTAATAGCACCAGGGTGACTCATGGACACTCTTATTTAAATCCCTGCTCTTTTAGATGTTAGTCTCATAGTAGTCTTCAGATGCAGGTGTGTTTTTAGTAAGTATACAGTATATTTGCAAGGCATGTAAAGTAGGTAAAGATGAAGTGGCCAGACCTAGCGACTCCTTGGTGGGGATAAATGCTTTTTTGCTAAATGCCATTGAGCCAGAAAGCCTTAAAAGTTGACTTTTTTTTCCTTATATTTGAGAAAAACTATTTATTCTGTCAATAACACAGCATCTCATCTGGGCTTCATTATAAAATATTTTTGACAGAGGGGGAACTAGAACAGGGACTGATTTTTTTTTTTTTTTACTATTTACAGGCATAAAACAAAGCTTGTGTAAAATAAAGTGAATCTAGGTTGTAATCTGGATTGACACCAAAAGTAACCATTTTTTTGTTTACTGACCCCTTGCAGCTGGGGAGGGTATCTCTGTATTAGTGGGATATTGGTATCTTGCAAATGAAAAAATCCAGACATCAAAATGTAACAATTATTTTAAACCAACAGTACATTACAATAATTATGTCATTTGAATGAGGTTTGCACTAAGTGACAATATTTGAAACCATTTCAGTAATCTAAATTGTTCACTTTTTAGTCAACCATACAATCCAGCCATACATAGCTACAGTATCCCAAAGTGGTCTTTGTGCCTGTCACAAGCCTGGATAAATGGAAAGGCTTGCATCAGGAAGAGCAGCCAACGTAAAATAGATAAATAAATAAATAAAAATTCTAAATCAGACTAGGGGGCAGATGCTTGCCTGTGGTGACCCTGGATGGAAAAAAAAACAAAAAGAAAGACAGTTTTAGTATACCATACAATCCAAGTCCCAAAATGTTTTTGAAGCGTTATGTTGACAGTTCAAGCCAAGCTAATATGGGACATGGTGCTTTCCTGAAAAACTACTTGTAAAGTGATCCCATTATTTCCAGGCTGCCTGTGGCTGGCAGCGGCTGTAGAAGACATAAAGTCTTGGTGCTTAATCCTGTTACTGCTGCAAACCTGACCCTGCTCATTGGTCGTGCGCTACTGTGTGAACATTCAGGCCTAACTGTGTGCCCTCTGAATACACTGTATGTGATTTAATTATTGCAGTAGTGTTATTAAATCTATATGGAGTATCTGTTTCATTTAGAAGAAAACAAATATGTCTGAAGACTGTGGAGTATAGAAAGAATAATAATTACTTTACAACTCCACTGCTGCAATATTACATACAACTGAATATAGATTTTGTATGTATAAATGTATTTATTAGGTTGTGTTTCCACCAGAGTGCCGTGCACCCAGCCACTCAGATTTGCTTTTATACAAAGTAGGATAATTTAACATACATATACTAAACGTTTTGTGCAAAATTTACTTTTCTGAGGTTTCTGCCATGCTATAATGTCATTCACTCATCAGAAACATACCTGGAATTGTGTTTTGCTTCATTGACATGTGTTTAAGTATACCTCTATTCTCTGGGACGGCCATTCTGAGGCCTCAGAAGGCTCGGGTAAATGAACCTCCACTCACTCAACGTCAAAGTCTTCTACATCCAGTCTACTCTCATCCACCCCCCACTACTAACTAACTAATTTTACTTCAAAACAATTTGCATTTTTAATGCCTGTTGGAATCCAATGTAATGATTTTTAATTAAAAAAATGTTTTTCTTAATGTATTGACTTTTAATACTCTTTAATGCTGGAACTCTCTAGAATGAGTAGGTTTGGGGGTTGAAAAGTGGACAGTTCCCCTGGAATCTGCTGGATGGAGAGATTGGAATGAGGCTGAACAGCCAAAAACAGAACCCTTTATTCAAATGAAAGCAGCCCACATTTATTACACATTTATTACAGTGTGATTAAACCTGTTTTCCTAATATAAAGTACAGTGCCCTCTACTAATGCTGAAATGGCGTATCGGCTTTAGTAGTAAGTGGAATAGAAAACTGCTTAAGAAAAATGTATACTTTGGATTATATTGTCATCATTTAAATAACATATCCAGAAGGTGAAAGCTAGTGTAATGGCCTATTACTGGATGTCCTGATCTGTGTGGACAGTGTGAATGTTTTAGCATATCTATTTCGGTTCTCCTTGATAGAAGGGCGGGTGCTGATGACAGATGTAGTAAAGTTAATCTGCAGGTGGAGATGGATTGGCTTGTCAGCCCCAGGGATCAGGAGTAGCCACGGTTTGGCAGCTCTGTCAGCACCGAGATTGGGGACAACGCTTGGAGAGGGGACACCAATACCTGAAGGTAAAGGTATAGGTAAAAATGGGACCTGAATGTTCACTGTGCTGTGGAGACCACATGTGAAGACTTCTGAAAAGGCCATTTGTCAGGCTTGCCAGCTTGAAAGACAAAGCCGAGGTCACACCAAAAAGTACCAAGGTCTTGCAAAGTCGCATTTTCATTACTACTTTGCAAATTCTCTAAAATGCCCAAAATTATGATGGCTTTTTGTGCCATAATTGAAATCAAATTGCAATTGATTTTTTCATGGACATTCCTGACCAAAAGTTTCACAGCTGCCCGTTCTGATACAAAAAACAAAAAAACATCTTACTTGAAAATAAGTGTCCTGTTGCGGACTATAATGGACCAATCTGCATAGTAATGGATACATTTGGAATGGTAAGTGAGGAGTTAGACAAAGCTGAAATAGCCTGTCATGGCCCGGTAATTGTGCTAGGAAAGCATACAATTGCTTCGCCATAGAAAGATGAGTATATGATTCAAGCACTGTCAACTCTAGGACAAAGGAGCCTGTGGTGTCCGTGTAAGCTCTTATTTGGTCAAAATGAGCTCTTAAGCCTCTATAAGCTGCCTTTAATGCCATCACTATTTTGTAGTGGAGTATTTGAGTAAGTGCAGTTTCAACAAAGGAAAAACTAAACATGGGAATAAGCAACAATTTCACTGCATCAGTGAATTAGAATATGGAATAACAATGAATATATTTTAGTACTTTACCTCCAGTCGGATTGAGACCATGCTCTATGAAGTTACAGAAGCGGGGCAGTGGCTGTGCAAGTTGGTCGATTTGTAGTGTGGTGTGCTTATGACATACTGAAGTTGTTGTTTCTAAGGCGTCAAACCAGCAACTTAAAGGTTCTGTAAGCAGCATGCGCTTGTACTGGTTTGAAAGTGGTACTGCAGTCTAAATCAAAACAATTGTCTCTTTTCTGATTGGACAATTGGCAATAAAGTTTTAGAACCAAAACAAAAACTGTAAAGAAAAACAATTTAGCCATTATGAAAAACATATTTTTAATTGTTAATAAGTCAGCTGTACCATCAGTTATCAGTAAAGTAATATTTGATTTAAACTTGGTTACATCATATCTTGGCACTCATGTGGGTCATTTTTATGAAATATGCAAATATATACAGCTCATAGCACCTTTAAGTATACAACTGCCATACACTTTAGTCCAAAAAGGTTTATTTGGTCTTCCACAAAAGTTATACAGGGAGGGCATTCAGTACATGGAAAAACTAAGACAAAACGGAAACAACAGGAGCGTGCACACAAGCAATAACACAAAAAGCTGAACAGGATCAACTTAACTCTGCTGTCTCTGATAACTGCAAAAGAGAAAACCACATTCATGGACTGGGACAGAGCTAAAATCACTGGGACAGAGGATAATAAGAATCGTCATTGGATTAAGGAGGTAATGGTATTCTGGAAATGTGCCCATTAGACAGTAAACCAGGACAAGGGGGCCTTTTGCTCTATCATACCTGGGATTCTGTTCTACATTAAGTGGAACTGCTGCTGTTGGCAGCACCAAAACCTGTTTATATCAGTTGACAAGACACGCCACAGGAATATCAGGTGACCCTTCAGAGGAAGACTGCAGGAAGTGAGAGGTTGAAACATGTAAAGGTAGAAAACACAACACTGGTCTGTTTAAAGGAAACTTAATGTCATTAGCGTTGCTGGTAAGGTACATAGTTAGTTGATTTTTTCAAGGTATTGCTTGTTTATGGTGTGCCAGTGCTAATGTTAACACTGTTAAGATGGTTTGTAGCATGCCAGCATTCTGTCTGCAAAGTTGAACATACTGTAGTAACTGAGACTGTTGTTCTTGTTTCATCTGTGTACCACTGGTCCATGTAAAGCCATGGCTCCTGTGCTGGATCTGCTCTTGTACTCAGCATTCACCCCTCACCATGGCTGCCAAGGGTAGTGTTTCATCGTATTCGGGGTTTTGGTATGGCTAGTTTGGCAATACTGAATTTTGGTTTTCATTATAAACCATAATTCCCATTATTCTAAATCTATATATGATTTTTATTTTATTTTATTTTTTTAATTTGAGCTGAACTACTGAAGCAAACTGACTTCCCCATGATGTTCTAATTCACTGAGGTAGGACTGTCATAGGGCACCCTTTGATCATTTCACCCCAGACGGTAAAATATCAAAATCCTGTAAAGTATTCCAACTGAACAATCAAATATTGTGGTATTTTTATGGAAAATTTGGCATGTTGTGTGGCAAGTGCTGCAGAGATGTGGCAGATGCTTAGTATGTTGTGTGATAGGAACTGCAAACTTGGAGCATGTTGTGTGGCAGATGTTTTAGCAGCTGAGCCTGCCACAGAAAATGCCACATACTGCATGCAACTGCTGCTGACAAAAATGAGCTAGTTTTTAGTGCTATATTTTCTAGAAACCTTTACTCTGTTGTTTTGGAGAAATGTCCAGGTTTACAGTAATTTAAAATGTGCATTGTAACATATTTGGACCTTACAGACAAAAGATTTTCACAATTCGAGAGTAATACAAGATGCCATTGGTCACTTTCATTTCAACATGTCTCCTGTGACCAAACAAACGAATGATATCTCTTAACACACAACAAATTACTGACATAATCTTATGTTTCATAGACTGGAGGAAGTCACATTGTCCTTTTCAAGTATAGTAAGGATTTTATTTAGGATTATTTGGGATTAAATGAGTTAAAGCTGAGAAAGCAAACTGACAAATCCAATAGTTTTGCATTGAGAAAATAGATTTATGCTTTAAGTAAGCCTTGTTATAAACACACATTTACATAAGCTAGTTTCACTGCCGATACATTACCCACTAAACATTGCGTCCCAATGTAGTTCCTGGCCTTCCTCAGGGTAGATGAAATTGTAACTGCCACTCTTACATAGAATAGTAGGAGTGGCATGTAATTGTCATACAGATTTAAAATGACTGTAACTTGATTTTTTTTGTTCTCTCTTTTAGTAATAGCCTACATCAGTGGTACTTTTGCTGTATTGATTTAAGGTACCCCTACTTAGTCTTGGTTTAAGCACAGTTTAGTCCAGGTTTACACCATTTAGTCCTAGATTAGCCCTGGTTTAGTCCTGGTACTATCTGTTTTGTTCTTATTTAGTATTGCTCAGTTCTTTTGACATGGTACTTGGAAAACCAAATATTTTTTGAGGTGGCACTTGTGAAGCCTTTGAGAATCACTGGCCTACATGTTTAGCCAAACTAGATTTCTTTTGTCAGATTGCAGTGTTTATTTTCAATCTTAAAACTGGCAAACAGAATATTTTGTGACCATTCTGGAAGTTGGCAGCAGTGTTGCGTTGATAGCACATTCACTCCAACAAGTCATGCCAGGTTATCGCTTCTGCTTTTGTCTAAGAAAAGTTATCTTTTGTATTTAACCATAAACTAAACTGTTGCCTTCCAACATTGGACGTGCACTGACAGAGCTGAGTGTTAATTATGGTTTTGGAGCGAGATGCTGCCTGTTTGTGCCAATATGTTGGCACATTACCATTACCATGTCATCGGAATGAATCAGTTTAAGTGACATCATTTGAAAGCTCCAAAAAAAAAAAAAAAAAAAAATAGTTCGCATGTACATATTTAAATATAGTCTGCAACACTACACTGTCGGCACATTAAAGCTTTGATCTCATGCATTATGTTTATTGTGCTTACACATTTCTTCTGATTTGCATATTAAAGGAGAACAGTGCAACTTTTATTTATTCTTTTATTTGTTTTCTTATTTTTTTTACCTTAATTAAACAGTTTTGGTGTCAGTGTGATGACTAAAGAAGTTGTTGTAGGGTGAATAAAGCCCCCTGCACCTCTCACTGGCATATATTGGAGAAAAAACAGCCTAGCAAGAATGGGAGCACCAAGCCTGTGTCCCTGAAGTCGTGGGTTTTGTGAGAGAGTGACACATTCTAGTTAACCATAACAACAAGCTAGAGATGGCTTTATTTCTTGATGTTTGTCATGGCAGAGTGGCTTAAAGGCAGAGGAAATCTTTGCACGGACATGAGGGTTCCGTGGTTCAGCTTTAAAATAGCTTAAGTTTTCTATTGAATGCTCTCTCTGATGAAACCCTCTCCATTTATCCAGGCTTGGGACAAAGCACAAACACTACACTGGCCTGTGATATCCTGTGGCTGGATTACACTTACAAAATGCATGCTTTTATTAGTTTTTACATTTTAAGCAGTAGAAAGGTTATATACATAATACTAGAGGACATTTACTATTGGCCAAAAATCTCTCCACTGAGATGAGGACAGGTTTAAAGATCTTGTGCTCTCTCATTTACCCTGTAATGTAATGAAGGAGGAGCTAACTAAGCTTCATAGATGCTCTTTAATTAAGCCGAATGATGTTCCTGCTGAGTGATAACCTGTTTTATCATAACGTAATGATCCCTGATCTCTGTGGGTATTCGTCACACCCCATTTCAACCAAGCTGTTAAACAGTGCCGTTCCTATACATACCACTGGTGATATGATGATTACTTCAAACAAGACGTCATTCAAAGGCCTGGGAACACATCTGGTTATGCACAACACATTTTCATATAATTTCCATATAATTAATATGCTGCTAATTGTTTAGAGATCTAAAATAAATCAGTTTTTGGATGTGTGAACAGTTGAATTCTGGGATGATGTATCTGTGTCTTATAAAGTGCTTTTCTAGACACTGAAAGTTGCTTTACAACTTTGGTGCATCATTCATTCACTCCTCAATCACACTCTAGCCTGGGACAGACTGATGGAAGTGTGGCTGCCAATCTGCGCAAACGGCCCCTCAGACCACTACCAAGCACACATTCATAGAGGCAAGGTGGGTAAAGTATCTTTACCAAGGACACAATGACAGTATGCCCCTCACTGATAGCAGGGTTCAAACTGCCAACCTTTGTAGGTCAAGTCTGGCTTCAAGTGAACACTGGTGTGGTTCAATCAAAGTGAGAATGTGAAACAAAACAAGTGGAACACATAGTATCATTGATGGAAGAGAAATAAGATGTTTCATAGAGAAGTGAGATTATTCTTTTTTTCCATAGTGCCCCCGCAGGTGAGGCGTTGACAGAGCAGACTAGACCAATTAAACTTTACATTCCACCTGTGAATGATTTTTTTAATAATATTCTGTCGTAAAATACAGTAAATTTAAGTGCTTACTTAAATGTGGCTCTGCGGAATGAGTGGGCTGCTGTAGTTTTCCATCTGGCTGCAACTTTTTATATCTTAACAAATTCAACAAATGCCAGATACCTTGGCAAATTCTGGTTGGTGATAAAATGCTTTTTTTTCCCCATCATCCACTACCCTTACAAATGAATCTTCTTCTTATTCCCATTTGGAGTCACGAGTAGCTGGAACCTTTTCAAGCAACCATGGCTCTAAGGTGGGGTACACCCTGGACAATGGTAGTTACAAGGCTAACTGACAGAAAATCATTCATTCTCACAACTAACATTCAGCAACTAGGGGCAATTTAAGGCAATTTTCCACTGGAACAGTACGGCGCAGGTACAGGGCACTTCTCAGCACCCCTCGGCAAGAGGGCTTCAGCTCTGGGTCCGCTTTGGATCACTTTAAAAACGATAGAGCTATGCACAGTTACAAGTTGATTGGATGAGAAAGAATCCACACTCGGGGGGAAAAAACAATAAACCGTCCCGCACTGACACAACCTGTGCCAGGCATGCATGCCAAATAGAACCTACAGTAACACACGGAGGACATGCAGACTCCACTCAGAAAGTAGTTGGCCAGTCCAAGGATTGAAGCCCTAAACTCCTTGCTGATAGGCAGAAGCACTAACCACTTTGCCACTGTGCACAATTTTGTAATTTTGATGCTAAATGAGACAATTGCTGCACATTTCTCTCTGTCTTGGCAAGCTTAGCGAGTAGGAAAGCTTGCGTTTTTAATTACTTCACTGCAGGTAATTCGGCGCATATGATCTGATGATGTTCTTGGCAGCCAATCACAACCCGGAGAGTCTCCTCATTGGCCAAATGCGTTCTTATCTCCCTTGCTCTCCTGCTCTCTCTCCTTCCTCAGCCTAATTACTTTTCATTTTACAAACAGAGCAATGTAAACAGCACTTAGCATTACTCCTTTTAATAACTGTGCTTCGTGCGCTGCTGGAAAGTGTGGTGAGCCGAGCAATTACAACAGGATCAATTTACCTAATGACTGCGGCAGGTTTTCCTGCGAGATTGTTAAAATTTGGAGGGGAAAGCTAAGTAAAAAGTCTACACAACAGGCCATTAACTAGTATGTCACTGATACAGGATGGAATAAGACCTCTAGTGATCTGGTTTTTACTGCGTTAAAGCATTAATGAAATCCTATAAATATGTTTGCGCACATGGAGACCTCTTGGTGTGCATTATAAAATTCCAACAAAGAGGAGACCATAATGTTTTCATTCATGGTGGAAGAGTGCAAGACATGTAGCATTATTGAGGCAGAGGTTTACTGAGCTCAAAGGGCAACCGCATTTATAGCTGACCCGTTGACATTGATTGGTGCCATCATGACCCAAATAAAACAAGATAATACAGGTTTTTCTGCTGACAATAAGGAAGAAACCTTATAAAGAAGCACTCAGGATGTTTACAAGTTAAGGGCCATGTTCTTACCTTGAGGAACAAACTATATTTTACAGCTTAAAGCGGGAGAAACTGCATGAAAAAAAATGCTCTCATTCCTTCCAGCGATTCCTCACAGCTCTTTTTCATTTTGTAGTAACATGGCGTCATGCAAAATGTTTAAGGACAAGTAAAGATATTTTTTTTCAGATAATGTTTAAAAGAGTGTAATACTCTGCTCTCTGCTGGTCTTGTCACTTGTTTCTTTATGACAGTCGTAAAGTAATTATTAGAAACACTTTATGTTAGTTGAATAATTAGAGGTGGCTAAGATAAAAAGATAGATAGAAGCCTTTAAATTTTAGCTGCATGTAAAAAAAAAAAAATATTAAAATGACAGAGCCAAAACAGCACTTGGATTTCACTATCTTACATAGAGAAATAAAAAAAACTGTCCTGTCTGTGAGTGTCTCTTAAACTGAGGGGCAATTGTCCATTGTGTTGTGCACCGCTTTTGGCCCATAGCTGCTGGGATAGGCTCCTACCACTCACTAACCCTAACTGGAAAATTAAGATTAATTAATGGTAATTAAAGATGTGGCGTTCATGAACAATCCAAATCTTTTGAACGGCTCTTCACCATGAACAATGAGACCTGATTCAGAGAGGTGCGCGAGCTGTTCTTTTTTTGTTTGTTTTTATACTTTTGTATTGAAATTACCAATCTCTTTTTTGTTTGCCAACTGTGGAAAAAAACACATAAGAAAAAGTAGAAGAACTCAAGCTCAAGAAAGAATCTTATGGAAACAGAAAGAGATGAAGAGAAAGAAGAGAGGAGCACAGACAGTCTCTAAGTGCCTACACGTGTGCATGAAAGTTTATTATTGTCTGTTTAGTTTTTACTGACATTTTTTGCATTAACATATGTCAAGGTAGCTATATTTGCACATTTTGGACATATTATAAATCCTAAATTGTGGTCTCACTCTATGCAGAGGTGCATGATATCACTATTAGTGAATGAAGTCAATGGATAAGACAATAATAATTTCCCACAAATAGAATAAATTTCATTTTGTCTAAAAATATATCACTCTTCCCAGTGTTTATTTTCTGAATGAACTGACTGTTGTTAATTGAAAAATGTCTTTTGAACAGCTCTTACAAATGAAAGGATCCCAAAGATTCGGCTCCTGTTAAAGAGCCATAAATCCCATCTGGTAATACAACCAGCATTTTCACCACTAGATGTTTCCCAAAAGAGTCATAATTGCTACATACAGTATAGCATAATCTCATACTTTTGCATCCGCATTTTCTATGAGGTGAGAGGTTGCAGAGTGGTTAGCACTCCTGCCTCTGAACAAGGAGGTTGTGGGATCCCTGGGCTGGTTGACTAATGATCTCTCTGAGTGGTCTGCCTGTTTTCTCTCAGGCTTCCTCACCGTCCATAGACATGCATCCATAGCAGAACTAGTGAATGTAAACTGTCGAATGTGAAAGTAAATGGTTGTCGGTGTAAGCCTCTGTGTGTACCCCGCCTAAAACCCATAGATAGGCTCGAGCTACTTAACAGGACGTAGGATCAGATCAATAAATAAATTTTTTCTTTATTGTACCTACATCTGCCAACTATGTTCCCATGCAACATTTTCAAACCAATGTCTCTACAACCTTTTTGGCTTTACACTTTCATATGCAAGCTCATTAACTTTGCAAAAAAATGTTGGTAATGCTGGGGTCATCCGGAGCCCTCCCTGGCAGGTCCCTCGCACCACTTGATCTGTGTGTCAGTGATCGGCTGCCCCGCTGCTCACCGGCCCTGAAAAGCGCTTGTGTCGGCAGCTTTCCCGCAGAGCAAAACGACAGTGAGTACGTATAGCAGCGCCGGGACTGGCCGCTCAGCTCAATTCACTGCTCACGGGTGATGGATAGAGCCGGCTGAGCTCAACACCATGTTTTCATCTTGTTTGTGGAGGACACTGTCTAGGAACACTGTCCGTCAACATTGTCAAGACATTAAAAAAGGGATGTAGTAGAACTTCATTAAAGCTCTGTTTTTTTTTTGTTTTGTTTTTTTGTTTAGTTTGCTTTTTTTTTTTTTTACTTTAAGGCCCTCGTGTTTACTGCATGATCTTTGAACTTAAGACAACAATAACTAGAACTAAATTATACCCTTCATGACAAATCACAGTATCTTCAAAGCAGCAATTATTTACATTAAAGGTCCCCTATTATGCTAAATCGACTCTTGAGTTTTTAACCATGTTATAATGTTTGTGGCTCAAAAACATACCTGACGTAGTATTTTGTTTCATTCACGCATGTTTGAATAATCCTGTATGCTGATGTTGTATCTTACTCAAATGCTTGGTCTCACTGCTCTACAAAAACCAGAGTGAGACCAGGAAGTGCTCCTGCGTGTTTCCAAAGCCATCACCAAACTCGTAGTCAGTCCATTTATCTCTTAGCGTCATGTTGTTAATTGCTGTGCTAAATGGTCATGTTATGCTTTCTTCTTTCCCCACTGCCAGCAGGGGGAGTCACCTAATCCAAATGTTCTCTGCAAATTCAAAGAAACAGCTCCCCAAACATATAGAGACAATGATATTTTACATACATCTGCTATATTTTAAGTTATAAAACTTGAAATACTAATGCAAGTGTCCAAAACTATTCCAAAAGGCCTGAAAAAAAAATGCATATTATAACATGAAAAATGTCTTCTGTTGGGAAGCTGTTACTTTGTGTCTGTTGCCCCCTGCTGGCAACAGTAGGGACTGGACAGCACATAAAATGGCTAATTAGCAACATGACACTAATAGATAGATAAATGAGCTGATTGCTTTGTAGTGATGGCAATTTAAGCGCTGAAATGATCAGAATGAGTTCGGTGATGGTCTATGGCGCGCTTCCTGGTTTCACATGTTTACGTAGAGCTGTGAGACCGAGCATTTTCAGCTCTTAAGGAAAGAGAGAGACAGCTGCACACAGGGTTACTTAAACATGCGTAACTGAAACAAATACTGTAACATTATAACACGATTAAAATCTCAAAAAAGTATATACACAGTACTAATTTACCTGAAGCACTGACAATTGTAGATCATGATGCAACACATTTAATACATTTTTAATACTTTTAAGACCTTGGGGACATCCTGTAAATGGAAAAGTAAAGAAAACAAGGCTTATTTTTATTTTATCTACAGTCATACATGTCCAAATGAAACAGTGAGTACACCTTTAGGTCAAGTACTTTGTTGGTTGAGATTTTTTCCTGTCTCTCTGTTAGAGATTGAGTCATTTATCTATGTTCACTGCTCTATGTGCTATAGGGGGACGATGTATAGTCTTTCAGTGTAGATTCTATGTTTAGCCAGATCTCCACAGAAATCCATACTCGAAATGTTCTACACGGAATTAAGTCTGACAGGAAGCAATTTACTTTAAAATGAGAAAATGCATTCATAGCACAGAGTAAAAGAGCTAGTTATAATTTTATATATATGTATTTTTTTTTTTTTTTTCTATGTTGAACATGAAGCAGGCCCGGAGGCTGATGCAGTACGCTGGAGGGAGAACACAGGACTGGCTGCCTGAAAATGCCAAAGGATGTACCTAAGGGATCTGAAGAGACGCTGGCTTTGTTCACACAATTTCTCTTGTGACATTGATATTCATGACCAACCAACATTCATTTTTTTTGTAAACAATAGTCTACTGGGAGGGGGTAGGGGTGGGGGGGGGTGGGGGGGATGTCCCATTGAGAATGATAGGAGGCTGTAGTGTCATTACGGAGGTTGATAGGACACAAGCCAGGCGCATCAGCTTTTCTCAGCAGGAATTCATGTAATCTCCAACATAGCAGAACAGAAAGGAAAAGGCAAAAAAAAAAAAAAAAAAAAAAAAAAAAAAAAAACATTTACGACCGTCATGCCCAGGTCCAGTTACTATGGTAGATAAATCAGCAACCATACACAAACAACCGAATCCACTGGGAATAGAAAGGATTTGGACATAATAACAATGATATAAGGAGACACTGAATATTGTCCAAAGCCCCAGGTGCGTTTTACAATAAAACATAAAACACTGCAGATCATAAAAGAGTTCACCTTTCGCCATAAAAGTGGGCGAGAAAAAGACATTGAAGACATCTTGCATTCACTTTATGAGGTGAGCAGACTTGTAGAGACGACCAAATAACAATATATTACAGACATTTAGCATTACATTGTAGTTGTCTATGGGCAATAAAAAAAAAAAGATATTTTAGTAGTATTGTGGTCTACTTGTGGTTGTAGTGAGCGGGTTTCATTAACAAGAATGGTAATTTTCAAAAAGGATGCTTTATAATGCCAGCTACAAGGTTAGAAATGGATATAACAATGTCCAGAGGGCAGGCTTAAAGGTCCCTTGCATCCCCTTAATAAACTCATAATTACTGCTCATTAGTAGGATTTAAGCAAGTTGTTGGACATAAATTTCTTAATAGATTTGATTTTTGGAGTATAAGCATTATTAGGGAATAGTACCACAAAACCTGATAATTGCATAAGCTGGCACGTTTCACTTAATGCAATTAGTTATGTTTTTATTTATAACTTATGTGTCAAAAGTGGTGATTTACAGTATTAATGCTGATAGTACTATAAAAACTGGAATAATGTTTATAGTGTTCTTAAATTGTTTATTAAAAAAGTAAGTTGAAGTTCCATACTTGCGTAAAGTATCTTGTGTATTTCATTTGTTCTTAAAAACATGCTCCCTTTACATAAGAAAACTTAGGAAACCAATTGTCTGTATTATTATAAACTACTATAGTTTAAATTGGAAGATTAATAATGCATCAAGACTTCTAGTATTAAGTATGTATGTAGTAATAAATACATCACAGTTAAATAAATTATTAAATAATATAGTAGTCATACTACATACGTTTAAGTAAAATTACTAAACACTAATAATAATACTGAATATCACTCAAAACTTACTTGATATTTCTTAGTTAGAAGAAAAGCTAGTTTTACTTAATTACATAGGATTACTAACTACTGTGTAACTTTTTTATTAAGATAACTGGGGGGAAACTTTAGGCAATTGCTTTCCAAACTTTTTTCAAGTAAACTTAACAAATCAGGGTTTACAGTGCAACAACCTCCTTACTTCCTACTAATAAGCAGTAATTATGAGTTTATTAAGAGGAATATATTGCTAATTACTTGTAGAATATGGTCACACAGAATTAGACATTAATAGATGCTTTAAATTACCAATTAAAAGCTAATTAACCACTAACTACCATGATAATTAGCACTTAGTTAATAGGTGGACCCTACACTATAATGTTACCAAACTGATACTATGGGTCAACGCACCTCAGAAAAGAAATGGATTTAGTGCACACAATGGAATATTTCAAGAGTATATGTTCTATATTTTAATAGTAAAATTGTGATTTGATTGTGGAAAACAGTCAGTGTGGTATAATTAGAGTAGCACGATTATCACAATAAAATTCATAAATGCTTGAAACCTTTCACTTCTGCAAACCCCTAATGGGAAAAATAGTGAAGATGAATAAATCATTTTGTGTACTAAATCTATATAGACTTTTAATTTTATTTGAACAACTGAAACTATTTCAGTTTTCCTCAATATTTTTCAGATTTCTTGATATGCACAAGTAGATGTTGACACTTCAAAGCACTGGTTTTCCTCTTTGGCAATGAAGTTGAAAAACAGAAATCACCCAAACTTTGATTTTAAGAAAGTAAGTAAGAAGGATATAATTCAGGCACAATGGTACATCTTTGGAGTCAAGCTGCAAATAGCAAATGGCCCTCATCAAGTCATCAAAAAACTGCAGGGAAATGGAACACCAACTGTGCAAAGCAGAAATAGTTAGGTTCTTTCTACAGGAAATATTTTTATGTTCAAAATTGTTTTGGCACAGATGGGGGAAGCACTCCAAATCTGCACTTAACCCCCAGGCCTTCCTGTTAAAGTAAGTTTTTTTGTCTCTTTCCAGTAGAAAATGTAGTTTTTTTTTTCACTTGTGACTGAAATTCTAAACATCTTTGTTAATTACAATCACCCTAGCGGAAGAAATGCATTCGAAAAGTTTCAAAAGGGTGCCAGGTGGGCCTTAGGGTTAGGTCAAAGTATTGCTACTTCAAAAAAAAAAAAATATTGACCAGGTATAAGTAAAAGTAGTCAATAGAATATTACTTGAATAAAAGTAAAAAGAGTATTAAATGTAAAGTTTCCTTACACTTACTTTTACAGTTCAGGACAGTTCTGTACTTTTATTGTCATCATAGACTTTCAGTATCTATGGAAGCAAGATACCATTCTGCAATAATCACAATGCTCAGTACTCATTTATCCACACAATGCAGCAGTAATACAGTGTTAAAAACTATAAAATAAATACGCAGTAATAAAAATAAATAATTTTCAGTTGCCCATTAAAAATGACCACAAATATATTTTTACCATCACTACCTCTACTACTGTTACTACTACTACTGCTGCTGCTTCTAAATTACTATTATTGCTATTATTACTACTACTACTGCTACTTATTACTACTATTACCACTGCTATTGGGGTCAAAAAATACTTTTACTCATTTACAGATTCAAAAATGTACTTTTTTTCCTCCAAAACTTATAATTAAATAATCAGTGTTATCAGAATTATTACATTTCTTTAAAAAAAAAAAAAAAATGTAAATTACTTGAATAAAAGTTACTTTCCTCCACTGTGCCTTGGCACCATACAGGGTTAGTACAGTTTGTACACCTGGAGAAATCATGGAATTTTAAAATGCAATATACAAGCCCTGGAAAACAGTAGTTTATATCTAGTGTATAGCATATTTATGTTTTATTCACTGGTGTTTAGGCTAAAAGTCAGTAAAATAAGTGGAGTAAAATATTTCTGTGGGAAGAAGTTTTGTTTTGTTGTTTTTCATCTTACTAATTTCTAAATTAAACAAATGAAATTGCAGCAAAAACATTTTAACTACTATTTAAACATGCAACAAATTTTTCAGGTCTTTTCAGTAAATTTAGTCAGTTTTGGAAAAGTCATGGAAAATTCTTCATAAAAAAGTGTATGAACCATGTGTATAAGATACGCAGCCTATTAAAAAAGCACCTCAAAAAGCCGCAAAATATCTAAAAATGCATAACTACAGACAACTAATATGATTTTGCTGATTTACAAAAGAGCTCATTTCATGTGTCATATGAAATAGTGTATTTTTCGCATGCATTGTCCGTAGTCTCCGTGGTTACCTCCAGTATCGGCTTTAAAACACTATTCAGAGATTGAAGCATTTGCACTCAATGGTCAAGCACTGCTTGATATAAGTGCAAAGTTCCCACACTGCAAAAAGTAACTGTTTTTTTTTTGTTTTTTTTTTTGCAGTGAGAGTTAAAGTCATCCTCGGGGAATCCAAAAGGCCTGTGCACTTTAGCATCATAGAAGCCATTAAGAGTGTTGGCTCCCACGCTGCAACACCTGGGGAGAAAAAATAAAATAAAAATCTACTTAGTCAGGCTGCGATGGCTGACAACACAGAGACCTAAAAAACAGCTTGGGTCCTTGCCACTCATTTGGAGACTTGTACTGTAAAAGGACAGCCGGATTGCGTAAAAGTAGAACATAAAGCTGCATTTAAAATTTGATGTTACACCATTACTTGCTTTACCGACTACGAAACAAAAGATTACGATTTCTAAAACAACAGTCACACTTAGAAGCAGTGAGTGATGGACTTAGTAAAGGACAAGTTAATATAATTCATAGTATGAATGTTGTTTATCTTTTTCCAAATAATATATATTTTTATTATTTTTAAAGGAAACATTATGCAAAATCAACTCTTTGAAGTTTTCTATGTTATTAAAAACATACCTGGCATTGTGTTTTGTTTCATTCATGCCTGTTTACGTAATCCTGTATTCTCTGTTCTAAGGCCTCAAAACGCTTGGTTCCATAAACCGCCACCTCTCCCATGATTCCCGCCCACTCCAGGAAGCACTGACCAATCAGCAAGCCCTCTACATCCAGTCTGCTCTCATTCATTTATACAAAAAACAGTGTGCAGCTCTGTTTCTACTCATTCCTCAGATTTTTTTATTTTATTTTGTATTTTGTAGTTAAATGGCATCATACAAAAAATTTAGGAAAGTGAAAAGATGATTCTGATTCTGTTCAAAAGAGCACATCACTCTGCTGCCCTCTGCAGGTCTCCTCACCTGTTTCTTTATGAGAGTAGCAAAGGAATTACTAGAAACACTTTTTTTTTTTTTTTGTCACATAATGTTTTTAAAGGTTGTAAAACATGCAGCTATTCTAGAGGTGACCAAGATTGGTTTAAAAAGATAAATAAAAGCAACAAACTATTCCTTTTGCCTGTTCACTATCAGGGGTCGCCACAGCAAATCATCTGCCTCCATCTATCTCTGTACTCTGCATTCATAAATCTTTTCCTTGGTCTCCCTTTAGACCTCCTGCCTCCTGCCTGGGAGCTCTAAACCTAGCATCCCTTTACCAGTATATTCACTGCCTCTTCTCTGTACATGTCCAGACTAAATCAATCTGATTTCTTTGACTTTATGCAACAACTAACATCAGCTGTGCCTCTGATGCACTCGTTCCAAATCCAATTTATCCTCATCACTCTGAAGGAGAACCTCAACAGCTTCAGCTCTGATATCTCCAACTCTGCCTCCTGTCTTTTCCTTAGTGCCACTGTCTCTAAACCATACAACATAGGGAATCTGTACAAAACAGTGGGTCTTGTATAGCCTGGCCTGCCAGACAAACTCTTGTCCTATTCTATACAAAGAAGTTACCCTTTGTTTCTGAGGTGGAACAATGACAGGAGAAATAACCATCAAAGAAATGAAGGGTGGGACGTAAGCAGTGCACCGCTGACCCAAGCAAACATGGATTCTTGCTGGTTTTTTTTTTTTTTTTTTTTTCATAAAACACCAGGGGTCTCATTTATAAAACTGTGTGGTTTCCTTTTTATAGATCCCACCTGGCGTAGAAAGATGCGCATGTAAACCCACCTTACGTCACACCCTCCCCATGCCTCGAATCCACAAAAGAAGGTCAATGCAAAGTGACTTCTGAATGAGATTTGCCTAAACATGAGCCGCTAATGAGAGGGTTACACTGAGACACACGGAAGATTGGGAGTCACGAGACGCTCCACGCAGCACGTCCGTATCACTGGAGGAGCGCTCCTTTGGCACAGCGGCACTAATTATGATTACGCTGTGTTTGCGCTGTGTTTTCATTCACTGTTTCGTGGGTTTTTTAAGATGTTGTTGGGCGGATTTGACTTTCAGACCTGGCAACCATGCCAATCCGTGTGCGGGCGCTGTGGGTAAATCACGCTAAAACTAAAACACCCCAAAACCCTAAAACACCGTGGATTAAGACTGCTCTGCACTCTGTGGCCTGCAAAGTCTGAAAATGTGCATAAAACAACGGTGCGGTGAGTTTTAAGGTTCCAATAAACAAACGCCCTTCTCCTTTTGCTTTAGCTTCTCGGGTTAGGTTTTATGGCATTTACATATTAGTAGTCTATTCTTATTAATAAAATGGTATCACAGTCATTCATAATTAATGATATTAATATGCATGTATACAATGATGGACATGAATAGCACATGATGGAATTTTTTTGACCCTGTCCATCAAAATGACACAATAATTATCTCTAGCAAAACCTCTGTTAAACAAACACGTGCATCTGTATTGGAAAGAGAATGCTGCTTTTCTGATTAAAAAACACAAAATAATTGCAATGACACAAGGAACACCCCCTTCCTCTTAATATAAATAACTTTAAACATTCAAAATAAGCTTAAAATATTTATAAGTTTTTATTTGGAAATTTTGCAGGTATAGCTTTTTTAGGATTTCCTCATGCTGTAATTGAGACTTATAATAAATGAAAGAGCATGAAATGTGCAGGAAGCATTACGATCATCTGTTCACACACATGGATTTACTTTTTCTGTGGACCCTGTACATGGACCGGGAGGTCTGAGTAAAAGTTGTGTAAAGGGAGGGGGCAGAGCTACGGTGCAGGTATATGTCCTGCGTAAAGACAAATATAACAGTTGCTTTTTGACTCTGTGCTTCATTAAACCCAAACAACCTCGATATGAACCATCTGTAGGAGTTGTTTATGCTCCTGTCTGATCATATATTTTAACAGTGATTATCTCTGCTGTTAGTTCACACCGCGGACCATGACGGAGCCAGTGTGCAGCGCCCTGTGGAAGTGCACAAGCATGCATGGCTACGAATTGCTTTATTGTCAAAAATATTGAGCGAAATTATGAAAAATCAAATGGCCTTCCCTCAATTTTACTCACAACTTGTTTAAATGATGATGTCTGAATCAAATCCTCAGTTTTTTTTCTGAGCAATATGAAGTGAAAGTGAACTTTATCAAATGCACAGTAAACATGGATTTATCAGACTTACTTCATTTCAGCAGCTCATTGTGAGTGTCACCTTTGTGCCATGTCTCCAAAATGTGCACATGCACAAATGAGAACTGGTGTAGGGATACACAAGGTTTCATGCCTAGCTGTTTTTTATAGGTCCCACTTTTGGCGCTGTTAGTGGCGTATGCCAGTTTCAGCCGATATCTTCCCTTCCCTTACCTTACCTTACTTTGGGCGTACGCATGAGACCCCAGAACACCCCATATTATGAGCAGCTCTGTACTTAATTCCGAATGGGGTCAGCAGCAGGAGCCAGTCATACAAAGAAAGTCTGGGTTTTTTTCACAGTAAAATAAAGTCAATGGACCTTTACAGTTGTTAAAATGGCAACAAGACGAAGAAAAAAATCACACAGAAGACTGAACAACAATGAGGACTTCAGCGGAACCAACAGATGACAAAGAAAAGCACTAAACACTGTTAATAAGGTCAGAGAAGTTATTAAATTAGCTCTGTAGCCAGCGCTAACTTGGCTAGCTCTTCTGCTTTTGTAAGACATGGTGCAGATAAATGGCTGTGATAGGCCAGTTCCAAATACTTAATACCCTAATAACATAACTTTCTACAGCCTATGTCCACTAGCAAGACACCTGAAATCCTCACTGATTCAAAGAGAAACCCCAGAAAACAAATAAATAAATAAACAATTCCAGCTTCACTGCATTCCTATGCTATAGACTTACAATGCTTTTCTTTTCCTCATTCTAGCTTTCAGCACATTTCCTAAAGTCATAAAAGACATTTAAAATTCTCCTCTCTGTGAAAGCAAATGGTGATTGTACTTAATTCCAGCACTACTTTAGGAAAGTGCCAATTCATTTTCGCCCGAATCCAAGAGGACATTGTAATCATGAAACAAAAAAATGGATTCAGAATGTCACTTTGACTATGCCCATAGTCAGTTTTTACAACACAACAAAGGGATAAGAATAACTCAGTGATTGCAGCAGGGACTCCACTGAGTAAAATAGTAAGTTCTATATGTGTTGTATATGTTACACAGTATAACAGTTTGACACAGGTGTTTTGTACCAGCTATGTAGATCTTGTATAATGTATAAGGTGCAATGCATAAATCATATGTTGTACTTGTGTTTTGATTTAACACCGAACCTTGCTGAACTTTTTAAATAAACGTGGCATATGTTATAGAGCTCTCTTTTACTTTAGTGCTAATGGAAGGAATGAGTAAATCAATAATTCAACTGAGTATTTAAGATAATCCAATTCCGGGCGCTACTTTTGAGCCAGCATCTTCTTTGAGAGGCAGCAAAGCCTGCAACAAAAGCCACAGCGCCTTTTCATTTTATGGTACTATTTGACAACAGCTTTCAGGGCTGAGTAGAAAGCTTACTACAGTACACGGACGGCAAGCTTGTTTAAAGATAGCCTATGCACACACTATTTATGAAGATTACGCCTGTACATGAACATTCATTTTTCTCTCTAATGAATCTTTCATTACTGTATGCTATGTTATATGACATTATGAAATATGTTGCCATCAAGAACTTATTTTTGTAGTTACTTGTTGTACAGAGTGCCTCAGATATTTTTTTTCTCCTTTTACTGCCTTAAAATACAGTCCACTGTGTAATTTTAGGCAAGTTGACTGCTCTGCTTTCCACCAGTTCAGCTAATATTTGGTCAGATAGTACAACGATTTCCTGTCTGATAGTTTAAACACAGGTTGAACATTGTGTAGCTTCATCATCACAGTTCCTTAGTCCATTATCATAATGCATTCATAATTCAAGCAAGTGGTTTTAATAATGCACATATTTGCTTCTGAGGGGGAATCCTGGTTCTTGCATTCTAATCATCTTTTCTCTGCTCCATGAATATTGGAGACAGGGGCCTTGGGTCAGTGATGAGTGCTAAGTCAGAGCCTCTCAGGGCTGTGTGAGACAAAGAGGGCTGTAAACAAATACAAAATGGCAATAGGTCATTGTTGGCTGTAGGTGGCTGTTTACATGACACCAAGGTCCTAAGCCACTGGGCCGATCTGAGATCAGAGTCTAAGTGACAAATCTCCAGGCCAAAATATTAAAACTTTTCCACTGATCGAGCGGGCACATCAGTAAATGCAACACGGATTTGTCAAAATATCACCCCTCTCCCCACAACAACTGCATTTCCAGCATGTTATTAAAAAAATG
Source organism: Bostrychus sinensis (assembly GCA_020698575.1). NCBI lineage: Eukaryota > Metazoa > Chordata > Actinopteri > Gobiiformes > Eleotridae > Bostrychus > Bostrychus sinensis. The sequence continues at coordinate 26,454,949 of CM036251.1, read as the reverse complement.
CAAAACTTATAGTCCCAGCACTGATATAAACAACCATTGATTCCTGTTGCCCCAAAACGTCTAAATTAATATTTTTATTTTGCTCCCTTGTAGAAATGAATAGGATAGAACGTCAATCTCAGTACCAGGCTGCATGCGCAACTTCTTTAAACACGTGATTCCTGGAAGGGTCTATAGGCCCTTTAGAATTATATAACATCACGTGGTGCATTTATCTAATCATCATATTGCTTTCTTGCAGTGAAAATAACAGCTTGGTGCGCTCCCATTATAGATCCATTAAAGCTTGGCATCAATAGGGGTTTATACAGCATCTGTGCTGCCATGAAGTGCATCCAACTTGAGTTCTCATTATAACAATTACACTTCTAACATTTTTAGTATATATTTTTAACCCTTCAAATGTCATTTTACTCAGAGTCACTGGAGCTGGAAAAAAGTCATCTGTGTGAGACTGCAGGGTGGTTTCAGACAAAATTTCCAAAGTTGATTCATCATCTTAAGTGTCAGTCCCATTGGAGCTCCTCCTCGCTTTGGACTGAAGGACATAATCCAGAGCCTTCTGTACAGTAAACCTCCTCTTCATTTTTGAAAGAAAGAGAAAGGCCCAGCAGCAAGAACACCTGTATAACAAATTGTTCAAAAGTCCAAAACATCTAAAACCCAAACTTTGTTGATGAATTGTTTCTTTGAGTCTTAGCCTTAGACATTTGATTGATCTCTATTTGTATATACAGCCACATCTGAATGTGTGCATAGGCATGTGTGTGTAACTCAAAAAAGTGTGCATGTGTGATTTGAGGCAGGGACTATGTTAGAGAGAGGAAGAGACAGGTGATAACTGTTAAAGATACATCAAATCTGTGAACACTGAAAGAGAAAAACTTCACCTTTCATTTGGTGTTATTTACAAGTGTGTAGCTACATTTGTTGCTGTGCAATATCCATTTTTATATATACCCCCTATATTTAGAACCTTCTGGATCATCAGAACCAGAATATCAACATGATCCAGGTCAAACCATGTCAGATTATAACATCTACTAAGATGTGATAATTTTTTTTTAGTTACTTAGTTAGAAGATATAATGGCAAAATTAGCCCCATCTCCAAACCGTAAAGAATCATTTAAAAAATGACTGGACCCAGAGGGTAATCTGGATCATCCCCAAAATGTAATCATTTGTTTCTTATTCCATTTATGACATTTCCTGAAAATTAAATTTAAATAAAACTAACCCTATCTAAAAGTTTTTGAGTTATGTTGCAAACAAACAAACAAACAAACAAACAAACAAACAAACAAACGCCACCGAAAACATAATAAAAATAGTGCCCCTGACAGCTCACAACATGGCGAGCGCTGGATTAAGCACCAATGTTACAAATATAACAAAAATTACTATATGTATTATGGCACAACATCAAAACAAGGAAAATATCAAGTCAAGTTTTTTTCTTGGAATCCATATTGGAAAAGGCCAAATAATTTCAGCCATACTTCTGTGTGTGTGTGTGTGTTTATAACTATTTTATTCCTGAGCTTTTCAGTCTGGTTCTCTGGTGTTCTCATCTTGTTGATGCGTACAGACTACAGTAACTACTGCAATAACTTTTTAGCAATATATGATCTTTAGCGACCCACTTTCAGCTCCTAACCTAGTGTTTGGGAACCATTGCTATATAAGTTTTTAGATTTTACTTTTGTTAGATTGAGTCTGGCCATCTCTTGCTCCAGAGTCAGCATTAGCATGGTAACAAAGAAGAACAGTTAGTGTTAGTCTAAAAATAATACATTTAAATATTGTATGCTAATGTTACAGGAGACACTTTCAGACCTGAGATGCCAGACTATTTCTAAGCCAAACTGATGTGCCAAACATGTGTCAGAGTGAATTTTTGGCGACATGTAAATATAACTTCATAAGGCGCACAGTATGTGACACATTCTGTATTCTCTGTGATTGATTACACTGAGCACCCAATCAGCTTTTATCATGGAAATTAGGCAATTATTACCATAACGCTTAAACTCAATTATCATTTTATCACTGCAGTCACTTCAGCTTAAGTGGTTGGGATGGATCAGTGTAACTGAATGTGTTAAATGTTCACTGTCACAAAGACAGTTTTTTTTTTACATTTTTTATTTAGCCAAATCCATTCAAAAATAGCTAATTGGTCAGAGCTGTCACAAAGATTTCTTCTACAAAGGATGTGATATTTAGAAGTCATTTAAAAGTCTGATTATATGCACAGTGATTTAGATTTATTGTGAAAAAGCCCATATGGCCCAGTTGTTCAAGACAAAGTGAAACACATATACATATTTACTACATACATAATGAAAAAAAAAATGTATATATGTATTATGATCTATACAACAATGGATAGTGCAAATAAGCAGAAGAGGGTGAACAAATACAATGAAAGTAGATATGCAACATGACTGTAACATGAGTAACTAGGTATTTTGAGAGTAACTGTAATATCAGGTGTCTCCAGAGTAACACGTTAACCTACTGCGATACTGACAATTGTAATCTTGTCACTATATTATTGTTATTACTGTGTAACGTGTTACCACTAACACTCTTCCAGAAGCAACCCTTTCTATTTATCTGGGCATGAGAATGGAGCAAAAAATACAATCTACATAATCTATATAATATAATAGTAATTTCACTTTTTTGTAATTTTCAGAATTTGAATTTCTCTACTTGCATGGAACAACTCATAAAATGACTGTAAATGAAGCATATGCATGACCTCAGCAGACGGTTGGCCAAATGTAGGTCTGTATTACTGTGTAGTCTCACACATGGTATATTAAAGGTGACTCAGCCCAAAAGACTAGTCAGCCATGACGAGCCGATGTGACGCTGGGGTCAAGGTTAATGTCCTCCATCAGTCGTCTTTTAAATTGCGGCCAAACCCTGCTTCATACTCTGCCAACATGGAAGTAGACATGGTCCCTTCTCCTGACATGACCTTGGTTTCAGTTATTTTTAGTGTGAGTGATGCATATAGCCAGCAAAATACTTTCCATATGTAACACTATAGAAATAACTACATTATGTGTAATAATTAAATCACAAGATCAAGACTTATCATAAGATTTAGGTTGTATTGAAGTGTGCTGTGGTTAAAAGCAAAAAAGCCTACATAAGGGGTGGTTTCCAAATGCACTTATCTAACTACTTACTGCTACCTAATTGTCAAATTATACTCCATACTCACTATAACTTTTGCATTGGCCAAACATCATGCTAGTTCAAGTTTAGTTATAAAGCCTTGGCGGGAGCGGATATCAGATCAATACTAGTATGATGAGATCAGTTCAGCTGTTTCCCCTCCCCTTCCTGCAAAATTTTATTTTAATTTGTTTATCTTTGCTTAAGATCACAGGGTTTAAACAGTGAAAAACAACAATAACAAACTTATTTAGTGGTCAAACATACGCTGCCTATAAAAAGTAATCACCCCCTTTTCCTTTATTGTTGTCTTACAACCAGGAATTTAAATGAATCAAAGAAAGGTTTATGTCAGTCACTTTACATCACATGCCAACAACCATCAAGGTGCAATATATATATATATATATATATATATATATATATATATATATATATATATATATATATATATATATATATATATATATATATATATATTGTGAAGCAAACAAGACATATGAAATCAACGTTAATGTCCAGAAGTATTCACCCCCTTTTTAAAGAGGCCCCTAAATAAGATCCAGTGGTATTTACCCTCAGAAGTCACAGAAATAGTTAGATAAGGTTGACCTGTCAGCAATTCAACTGCGATAATAAAGTAATAATAATAATAAGGTGACCCTGAAAGAGCAGCAGAGCTCCACAGCAGAGACTGTTGTATCTGTCCACAGGACCACTCTGAACCATACACTCCACAGAGCTGGGCTGTGTGGAAGAGTGGCCATTGCTTGAAGAAAATAATAACAAAACATGTTTTGTGTTTGTTAAAAGGCATGTGGAAGAAAATAATAACAAAACATGTTTTGTGTTTGTTAAAAGGCACGTGGAAGAAAATAATAACAAAACATGTTTTGTGTTTGTTAAAAGGCACGTGGAAGAAAATAATAACAAAACATGTTTTGTGTTTGTTAAAAGGCACGTAAGAAAATAATAACAAAACATGATTTGTGTTTGTTAAAAGGCACGTGGGAGTGGACTCCTCAAACACAGGGAAAGTTAAAATGAGCCATCAATGGAAGATGCTATGACAAACCCCACACCTGACTGTGCCCCCGTTCTAAAGTGAAGCCTGGTGATGGCACTGTCCTGCTGTGGTGATATTTGTCATGGGAAACTGTTTAGAATGGAGGCAATGAAGGATGGAGCTGAATACAGGAAAATTCTTGAAGAATTGAAGAAAACCATTCAAACAGTGCTGTACAATGAATCTGACTTAAAGGAGCTGGAGTTGTTTTTAGATGAAAAATGAGCACAAATCCTAAAAGACTTGGAGCTGGAAGCCCTTCAGAAGGTAGTTCTGCAAAGTACTGAGTTTAGGGGATGAATACTTCTGCACACTCAAGTTTTCTGTCATATTTTTTATTTGCCTCACAATAAAAAATATTTTGCATCTTCATAGTTGTTGGCATGTGATGATTAAACATATGATGTCACACTGCTAGTTCCTACATCAAAACATGTAAGCTGCCTGTATGTACAAAGTTTTAGGAAAGGTATTGGTGATACTGGCCCTGTATTTACTTGGTATTGAAAAAAAACAAAAAACAAAAAAAAAACATTGGTTATACACAATTTAATAAGACTAGAAGGCTACAACCTTGAGTTCCTGGCTGGAAACCATACTTTTCAGGTTTGGAACTACATCATTTTTGATGTAAACACAATAATATTATAATACTATTATGCAGAAAAGTTGGGCTTCTATCAAAGAGTTTAGTGTGACAACTTTAAAGTCATTGTGCCCAATCCGCTCATAGTCCAAATTTAGGCTGTTTGTTTTAATCTTTGATGTTTCATATAATAATATCTGCCCATGTTTGCCCCTGGTGTAGTTTTTAATAGCAACTGTATGATTTGCATAAAATTAGCAGCAACGTGTGAGGGAAAATGTGACATGGAGGGCTTTTGTTCCAGTGAGAGACAGGGAGAGGGAGCGCGAGACCCACGCATGAGGTCTTTGTGAGCCGGAGCTGTCAACCAGGGATTAGCAGAATGAGCAGCAAGCCAACAATAGGCAGCGGCTTATACACTTTAGAAGACAAGATTTCGATTTTTAATCCACTGCAAATGAGCAAAAGAAAGGCACGGTGCACAATCAGAAATAGTGGGCCTAAATGCTTGAAAATGAAAGATGAAAAAAAAAATATATATATATATATAGGCAGAACAATTGAAAAACCTGAATGAGTGAAAAATGGTTAACAGGTTGACAACATTTAACACAAGTGAAGGTACTGTTCGTGTTTAGCAGGTGTGTGGAGGCAAACCACACAAAAGATCAAGAAAGAACACATGCACAAAACAAGAGTGACTTAATGGTCCGGTAAAGCCTACCCCAGAGGATATCCCATTGTGAAATGTGTGCTTCATTATGCCACGGCTGTGTGAGAAACGCCAACTCTTCACGCTAATGGCAAAATAAAAATCTCAATATGTAATAGGCAGGAATTTATTCACCTTTTGAATTGAAAAATCAAAGGGCAAGCCTCCTTTTATCCCAGCATCATTTTTTCTCCCCTTGCATGAGCCACAGGGCCAATTAGCCTTTTGTTCTTAAAGCTCGCACGCAGCCATCTGTTCTCCAAGCGCAGCCATTCATACAGAGCAGCAGAATTTGAGAAAAAAAAATCTAGGTTAGGAGAAACAAAGCTCATTTTATGACCCCCTCGTTCTCATTATGCGAGTAAACCAATTTACAACCAAAATCGTTGCCCCATCTAACTGTAATAAAATGGTGTGTATATTATTCCTCCTTGGTGAATACAGAATGAGATTTTAGTGAGAACTAGCTCTGCAAGTTGTCAAATAATGGCAGCCTTCCAGCGATCATGTTGCTTACTGGAAGTTAAGCTATGTTCATACTTTATTCCATGTTTTGCCTGGCAGAGAAAGAATGCTAAAGAGCTATTTATTATGGACTCTGACATGATCAAATCAGTCTCATTAAAAGCCACACAATTCACAATAAGTACAATGTGTATTTCTGGCCTATGAAGGTGAATATTTTCTCATTTCTAGCTGAATTTTTTTTTTTCATTCTCCTTTATGAATGGAATGTGCAACTGAATGCCACAGCTCACAGACTCGTGTGCCACATTATAGAAAAATAGAACGAAAACACAATCAAAATTCAACATTTTGCATATGAAGAAGCCATGAAGTCTTGAAGAACTTTAAAATTCTGAAAAAAAAAAAAAAAACTGCAGGTGAATAGCTAGCAACCATTGAAAAGATTAGTTTGGAATAAAAATGTAAAAGTTTTGTATTTAGGTGAAATAAATTCTTAAAATATGTACTCAGAAATTATTAATTCATTCTAAGTTTTGGAGGTGCAAACAATCTTATACCATGGTAAAAAGTACATAGAGCTATCACCAGCACCATCACTACTACTACTACTACTACTACTATTACTACTACTGCTACTATTACTACTACTGTTCTAACTACTGCTTCTAGGCTACTACTTTTAGTGCCCACATCTTCAAACAAAAATTTAAATAAAAAATACTAAAAAGCAATAGTATGTTTTAGAAAATATACCAAGAAAATACATAATCTTACAAAAATGTACACTATGTTTTTGCTATTAATATTTTAAATTATTTTGCAGACATATAGTTACAAAACAAAACATTTAAAGGGTCGGGGAGCAGGGGGGTTGGGTGTTTTTTTGGCACTCCATAATTGTAGTATCCTTAGTCATCCCTAGTCATAGCAATACTATATTATTTATAAATTACAATAATAATAACAAAAATAATAATGGATTTATACTGCACTTCACAAGCTTCTGAAGCTCCCTAAAACGCCCCCAATTTGGTCCATTATTCATTCACTCCACAGTCACCCCCGGTGGTGGTGAACCGCCCATCCAGCCACAGCCGCCCCGGGGCAGACCAACAGATACACGGGCTCCACTCTGCACCTGGGCCCCTGCAACCACCACCAAACACAGTAACACCAACACACCTAGGCATAGGTAAGGTGGGTGAAGTGTCTTGCCCAAGGACACAACAACAGCAAATACTTCAGTAAATGTATATAGTTATTTCCCCCATTGTTTACTGGTGTGAAGAAAATCAGGCAATGTATCTAGCCATGTTAAACTGTGTGAAAACAAGTTTCTCTTTGGCCAGGTTTAGGAAGTAATGCAACTGATCCAGCCACAGATGACACAAGTGTACTATTTGTGCCAGTCACAAGACTTGACAAATGAAAGGGCATCTGGCGTAAAAACTATGCCAAATAGTGATGAGTAAAGACCAGAGATTTAAGGAAACTCAATTTGTGGACAGCTATGTCACACTATTAAACAAACAAAAGACAAAATGGTTTGATTTTTGTTAAGAAAAAAAAAATGCTCTAAACCTAGAAATGCTCTCATAAGGCTTAATAAGATATTCCAAGATAGATACTGAAAACAGTTTTGTTTTTGATGCAGCTATACATTATTGATGTAAGAAGAAACAAATTTTTTACAACTAGGACAATACTAACTGTGACCTACCCCTGTTGTCTGGCTAATATCAGAATACGGAGTACTTTTTCTGAGCACAAACATATCTGCTTCCATTGTCACTGTCATTACCGAGCAATTTTATCACTTTGCTTTGCTTTTAGAAGCTCAGTGTGAGGAGGTCTGTTTAGAGACTCACAGTAACAGGAACATCCTGACTTCTATCCATGAATAACAGTACATTGCCTGTTGTTTGAAAAAGCATCCCGAGATTGGATCAAATGTTACAGAAAGACTGGAAAAATAAGGAGACCAATTGTTCATTTTTAGAATGAAGAAACTGCCTTTTTACACTAGACTGAAAAACATTTCTGTTATAAGGCCTTGGTGATTGAATGTACTGTATCATTTTATAAGCAATATTGGGTGCATCTTGTTCAACAGCAATGATATAAGGTATACTGTATGTTAGGGCTGCACAATCTTGGACAAATTATGAAATATGTTCTAACAATATGATTGATGATGTTTGGATATCTGATATAAAGTTGAGGCTTTTTAGACATAGAAATATAAGCATAGTAAAAGTGTTATTTATTTTGTATTTATTATTTAATGTATTTATTAGGTAGGGACAGTGCACATTGATTACCATCTATTCAGACAGTTATAGATGTAAATATGCCAGATTATAGCAACAACGCTAATTTGCATCCGCAGTCCCTAGGCAGGTAACACAAAAACATGATAGGACATAGAACAGGACAACAGATCATAATAAGAGCACATCAAGTTCACTTTACATAACTCAGGGGAGCAGGTAGGTCACTCTGTGAGAAGCTTATTACTTTTACGCCACTACATTTGAAAGATAAATATATAACTTTTTAATCCACTACATTTCTATATAGGCAGAAGTAAATTCTGCATAGAAATTGTGGTAAAACTGAAAGACGTGTTCATGTAGGTTCTTGTCCGCGTGTGGTTTGTTCCACTAGCACACTCTAAAGATAATCAGTTACTAATTTTTATTGATTGAACAAGTTCAGGACTGGTTTACTCCTACCTTCAGTTTTGGTTTGGATAGTCCTGATTTTAACATGGATTCATCTCAGTTTAGACTTGGGTTAGACCTGCTTTAGTCCTAGTTTTCACCTGGTTTAGATGTTTATTCTCTGGTTGTTTCATTATTGGATTTACATTAAATAAAGTTTCCTCTGTTCTTCATTTACTGATTCTGTACAAACATATTCTTATTCCAAGGTGGAGACTAAGCTTAGACTGAAATGAAATTAGTTTGACATCTTATCTTTAAAGGAAAGTATTAAGAAAGCATGAAAATGTGTTTTATTAGCATTTTCCCCAATTATTCTTGACTGCACGCATTTGAAATCCAATGTGAAAAAACATATATTTTTTCAAAGTACTTTGAATACGTATTTTTGAAAGCACAAACTACAGCACTTTAACCTAGATAATAATTCAACCGAGCAACTTTTACTTATACTGGAGTAATATTTGACCAGTAGGATCTGTACTTTTACTCAAGTAAAGAGGTTGAGTACTTTGTCCACCACTGCTTATAGCCTGCTACCTTTTCTATTGAGACGGTTGTCAAAATTAGGCTTCTGGAGTCTTACCCCTCATTTTGTCTGCAGTACATCTCTAACATGCTCATGTTGCAGACTCTAATGTACACTTGAGTTGTGCAGTAACTGACCAGCTCAATCTGCTGCTTGACAAACCTACATGGATATCGCATTTGCTGATATCATAATTGTTGTATATCTATAAGGAGCCATCATTTACAAGATTAAAGTCTCAAAGGCCATGGAGTAAATAAAGGAGAAAAAGTACAACATTATTATTAAGTAGTGTGACAGTGGAAGGATAGAGAAGGTTAATTGGCGCTGAGCCCAGCCTGAAGACAGCACACATTACGAGGTGCACTCTAAGCACATGGGAGACAAATTGGATTCAAAGTCCCATCTTTCAGTAAGTCACTTGACTGGGCTGCACAGTCGCTTTATAAATCACAGGCAAACACAGAGAGAGAGAAGGCTGAGTAGACACTTAAAGTCTGCCTTTAGCTTCTGGCAATTGTGCTGTATAGAATGAGTGTGCCCTCACCTGCATTCTGTGGCTCTCGAGAGACTTTGAACAAAGACACTAAGAGTCCTAGTGGTGACAATTTTTTTTTTTTTTTTTTTTTGGTCTAAAACACTTTTCTATACAGATGATCAAGAGCCATGTTTATTGTAGGCTATTTTGTTAATGCATTTACAATGAAACAAACTAAAAGCAGGGAAATGTCTAATGTCACACACTCGGTTGGTGACCGTTGGAGTGAACTAATCTTGAATAAACAAGTAATAAACCGTAAATAGTTTATTTTGTGATAGATTAAGGGATACAGCTAGAGTTGGTTTATTGTCAGCACACAATAAGAGAAAAAATGTGAAAAATAATATTTTACCACATACTTGTACTACTGACATAAAATAAACTAATCTTAACCCTAGTTTGACAAATAAAATCATTATTTATCATAAAAATTAGCATATATGCTCCATGATTTTTGGACATGCCCTAGGGCGACACCCCACTAAACCATACGCCCCACTCGAGCAAAATGCCTGGTTTTTAGTGTTTCCCGTCTTTCTACAGTAGTATGTTTTATATTACCATGACAAGCAACGTCATCACCAATTCACTGTGGCAATAAAACAATTTGTTTGCATTTATACTGTACCTATTTTTGACAAAGGAAAAAAAAAAATCTCTTGTTTTTTTTAAGTATTTTAAATTGTTAATTAAATAGAGCTTATTCTTTAGTGCACAGAGAGTGGAAACCACATAACATATTTAAAACCTAAAAAAAAGTCAATGAAGCATAACAGATTACCTTTAAAAGGCTAACATTTTCCCCCAATGTGTATACTTTATTTTACTGTTTCTAAGCAACATAAACACAGTGTGCATTTTGCCAGTGGAAGCTAAGCTGGACTTAACAGATTTGCAGTAAGTGAGTGGAAGAAAAATTATAACTGCTAATTCTGCATAAACACAGTAATTTGGGCTAACAATCTGTGTGCTGTCAGTGAGTTGATAGAGAACATTAGTGCTTCAGCAGTGCTACATCCAAAAGGATTTTGGATACAAGAGCTAAAGGTTGTTACTAGCAATTCAGCTCAAAGCCCTGTTCACTCAAGTTAGGGACAAGCCTGGGCTTTGTTTCCCATCTCACTGTAGAAAAGTCATAAAGAAAAAGATTGTGGATTTGTGCCATTATACCAAGCTGGGGAGGGCAAACAATGTCAGCTGTTCAAAACACGTACGTATTTGCAGCAAACATATTTGAATGAAATTGCCTCATTAAGGTAGCTAACAGCAGGGCTGTACCCATGATTTTAGAAATACTGAGGTCCATCTTATTGACGGCCAGTTTAGTAATTGGTTAGACCTTGTTTAGTCCTGGTTTAGTCCTTGTTTAGACCTGGATTAGTCTTGGTTTAGTCCTGTCTTTTTCCTAAATAAGTCCTGGTTTAGAGCAGTCTTCTGGTTTAATCCTGGTTTAGTCCTGATTTATACCTGGTTTAGTCATTGTTTAGACCTTGTTTAGTCCTGGTTTAGTCCTGTCTTTTTCCTAAATAAATCCTTGTTTAGAGTATTTTTTTTCTGGTTTAATCCTGGTTTGGTCCTTGTTTAGCCCTGGTTTGGTCCTGGTCTGGTTTAGACCTAGTTTAGTTCTCATTTAGTCCTGGTTTCACCCTGGTTTAGTTCTTGTTTAGTCCTGGTTTGGTCCTTGTTTTGTCCTTGTTTAGACCTGGTTGAGTCTTGGTTTAGTCCTGTCTTTTTCCTAAGTGAGTCCTGGTTCAGTTCACAACAGTTAGTCTTTGTTTCCATGTTTGGTCTTCCTCTTGATGGTATGGAACTTGTGGTCTGTAGTTCCATAGTAGCCCAGCCATAGATCTCAAAGAATATACTGAAGTAACATAAAAAATTCAATAGACAATAAAGTCCCATAGCCAACAATAGAAGACATGTTTATTGTCTGAGGCATCATTTATGCATGGCATTGCATCTTACCTTGCTGTTACCTTCACATAACCATTACATTTGTTGTGTCCACTCCAAAGCTATTGTTGATGCATCGTCACAGACCTTTATGTAGCCATTATAGTAAGATATGCTATGTGTTTAAAAATGTATGGCGAGTCTATAATGGAAAAACAGACTCCAAACGTTACATCCTGTGTCACACTTGCCAATAGCTGCCTCTGCTGGAGGCATTTTGCTCATTGATTTGCTCACAAGATGGAGTGCAAACAGGAAGAGGTCCATCCCACTGTGTACTTGACTCTAGAGGGGCACGTAGACTCAATGATGTCCTATAGGGCGATTTACACATGTAGTGATTCCTGTAAACAGTCGCATCCACCGGCACACTCATAGCGTTTTTAATAGTGACATTTTTGATAAAAAAAAAACTCAATATTAACAGCAGGTAAACCGTATGGCATTTGTACCTAAGTTCAGTTTTCATGTATCTGTAAATCACTAAAGTAGATGTTACAAGACATAAATTTTAGTTAATATATTTTAGTTATTTTCTATTGCACTGTCAATTTAACAGTAAAATTAGCTCCATTCGTTTTCTCAGGCTTAAAAAAAAAAAAAAAAAGGTTTGGACATCGTTGCATTAGTATTTCACTTTTATACCTTAAAATAATGTATATGTATAGAAGGTTTCTTCTTTTGTGTATAGCTGCAGCTTTGACTCTGCAGAAAACGCATGAATAGGGTGTCTAGCACCCCCCTGCTGGCAACCATGGGGAATGAACAGAGCATAAAATGGCTATCAGCAACATGACTCTAACAGATGGCAATTTAAATGCTGAAATTATCAGGAGTCCGGTGGTCCTGGTTTCATGTGTCTACGTAGAATCATGAGGGAAAACTCAGCAAACAGGATTACTCAAACAATTGTGAATGAAACAAAATACTACTCCAGGTATGTTTTTAAGGTGCAAACATTAACATAGCAATAACATAACATAGTATAACATAACAATAACATAGTTAAAGCTAACTGAAAGTCAATTTAGCACAATAGGCAATCATAATCCTTTATTTTTATTGCATTAAGTAGTAGTAGTAGTAGTAGTAGTAAAATTCTTCTTTTATAATTTAAATACATTTGAAACTGAGGAGCTCGGAGTAGAGCTGCTGCTCCTCCACATTGAGAGGAGCCAGCTGAGGTGACTTGGGCATCTGTTCCGGATGACTCCTGGTCGCCTTCCTGGGGAGGTGTTCCGGGCATGTCCCACCAGGAGGAGGCCCCAGGGAAGACCTAGGACACGCTGGAGGGACTACGTCTCTCGGCTGGCCTGGGAACGCCTTGGGGTCCCCCCGGTAGAGCTGGAGGAGGTGTCTGTGGAGAGGGAAGTCTGGGAATCTTGGTTTAGACTGCTGCCCCCGCGACCTGGCCCCGGAAGAGCGGAAGTGGAAGATGGATGGATGAATGAAACTGAGTACCTTTAGGTGTTTGTAATACTTTCAATTTCAGTACAGTTTTTGCCCCTTTATCCATTTACTTTAGGAAAATAAAAGAGTACTTCCTGCACCACTGACAGAGCTACGGTTAGCAATACGCTTTATCAAACCTGTGACAATATGGAAGCAGCCGGATGCCAGGAAGTGACCAGAAGGGTGTGAGTCATTAAAAGTGTATGTAACAGCTCTGGTGGAGTGTATAAAGCAGCACGTAAAAGTCTATATAAAAGAGCTTATAAAAGCAACACTAACAATGTCTCCGTGGACAAACAGTTAAGGCCCACCTGAAGAAACAGATGTCTCCACTGTTAAAAGCCCCAGAATGACTACACAGAAAAATACTTGAGTAAACGGAGGATAAAGAGATATTCTGTCAAAACAGCATTTAGGATACTTGGCTAATTAACTAACTTTTTGAGCACCACTGACAACTTAAAAAAAATAAAAAAAAAAATCCTAAATTAAAACTGCCTTGACAGAATAAATACCCCAATTTCATAAACACCTTAGTTCTCAGCGCTAGCTTTTTACTTAAGAGAAGGCCAAAATGTCAACACAGTTTCCATAATACAATATTAATAGCAATTAAGCTGTGGAACTCAGATGCCTGTGGTGAACTGACAGTTGACAGGCGACATGCAGTCATCTGGTTGAATGGAAGTGGTGAGAAGAGGATGTCCAGGGGAGATGTTTAGAGGATGGGATTACCACTCAGTGTGAGCAACAGCAGCAAAACTCTTATTTCACCACTTTAATCCTGCAGTTTTCTGGGCAGCTTCAAGAAATAATTTATCACCTTTTTAAATGCTGAAGTGTAGAAAATTGTGTAAGTAATAATGATGCCATAAATTGCTATCTTGGCAAAGGGTTTGTTGCTGTTGTTGATGTTTTACTGTGTGTGTGTGTGCATTTAGTTTTTCCTCTAAACCAGTAGCAAGATCATAACTAGGAATGCACAATATTCAAGCATTACAGAATGTTACTGTAATGTTTAAAAAAGAAATCGCAATACTAAGTTTACACAAATCAGTTTTAATCTCCATAATAAAAAAAAAAGGTACTGAATGTGACAGACAGCCTTTCACAAAGCCTTGAACGAACTTATGCAAACAAATGTAGCTGTCATAATAACATATTTATAATGACGTCCAATGTTGCTCACATCAGGAGAATGAGCATGTTGCTCAAAGAAGCAACAAATAACCAATGAGAAGTGACATTGCATAACATGTACTACATAACAGGTACTACTTGTGAACATAATAGGTTCAAGCAGGTTCAAGGTTCTTTTTAAACTTCCCATACAACATCTTAAAGAGAAGGCAGGCAAAGCAATGGAAACTAAATGAAGATAACCAATGTTCTTGAACTGCTTAAGAGTCCTCTATTATGATAAATTCACTTTTTTTAACCATGTTTGCACATCAAAAACATTCCTGGAGTAGTATTTGGTTCCATTCATTATGTCTGAGTAATCCTCTGGGCTAATTCCGTCTTTTTCCGCAAGACGCAACACGCGGTCTCACTGCTCTATGCAGACATGTGAAACCAGGAAGTGCTCCTGCATGTTTCTAAAGGCCATACACCATCCCTGGACTCTTTCTCATAATTCCAGCGCACCATAACTTTGAAGCAGTCAGCTCATTTATCTATCTGTTAGTGGCATGCTGCTAATAGTTGTGCTAATTAGCTATTTTATGCCCTTTCCAGTCCCCACCTTTTCCAGCAGGGAGCATTAGACACCTAATCCACGCATTCAACATCCAACAGCTCCCCAAAAGAAGACCTATACATATACAAAATTATTTCAAAAAGCCTAAAAAAAAAAAAAAAAAAAGATAATATAGAACCTTAAAACCATACAATTATATATTATTTCCTTTTTACCCTCCCTTGTTGGGTACTCAGGTGTCCTACCAACATCCAAAGACACAGGGAAATCTAAATTGCTTATAGTGATCAGTCTTTGTCTCTAAGTGCCAGCCCCCTGATTAACAGGCCATTGTTCAGGGTGTACCCCCCAGCAACCTGTGACCCCTAAATAGAATAAGTGGAAGAAATGAACGGTGATGATAATGATATATTTTTATTATTATACTGTTATTATTTGCATTTGTTTTATTTATTTTTTTGTTATTTCGTTTCTGCTCTTGCTCTTTTTCAACTTTTCGGCGATGTATTGCTGCCTATGAGTCCAAAAAGAGCTACTATATACTCATGAAATGCTAAAATACATATCTCAGTTTCAGCACCTGATATGCTGTTTATGTTCAGTTGTGAAGATGATATGGCTTTACTGTTTTGATTTACATTTTGCACGGCATCCTCAATTTTTTGGGGAATTGGGTATGCATTATCATTATTCATTGTCTTTTGCATAGGGAACATGAACTATCAGTATCTTTTATTATGCACATGCAAGCATCTATCAGATCCACTGGTGGTGCAGGCGCTGGAGCGGTTAACAAGGCTGCTGGTGTTTACCCTGGTTATGATCTTTTCTGGTGTTTTATTAGTGCGGCCTCTGCAGGTTCATGCCATTATCTTCCTCAGACGCAGCTCCCACCTCATTACAGTCAGGGCTCGAGCCAGTGTGAGATCCCCCTGAGGTGCCATGGGCCGACAAGACCAACATATTATTAGTGAATAAAGACTGCAGCTCGGGGATCATCATGTAACAAGATACATCATGGCACCATTAAAAGAAGAAAAAGAAAAAAAATAGTGGGATTTCAAAAGATGTCGATATCTGCTGTTTGTTTTGTTGTTCTATTGGCAATGGCTAACGTCTCAGCTGTGGGTATTTTATCATAGACTAGGTAAGCCTGCAGGGGTCAAGAGACATATTACTTATGTTTGTTTTGCAGATAGTATTGAGAAGAGGTGAATTGCACTAGCAGAGCTCCATCTTTGGTCCTGTTTGATTCAATTTAAATATTCAGATTTTTAAAACCAAGGGCAATGGTCATGACATGTTATAAAAAAGACTTACATCAGATCCAAATCCATTCACTGTCTACTGTAGATTGACCCAATCATACCCGAGTGTTTATTATGCAGTGCTGCATTAACAATAATTGATTTTTCAGTAAGTTAAGCATAACCCTATATATAAACAGCATTGAGATAATCCTTCACATGTAGGCTATACTTATATTACTAAAATGCATGACTGTTTTGGCCCTTACTCTACTTGGTTATACTCGCTTTGTTAGCTTTTCCATAAAGCTGGGGACACACTACACAATTTTTTTGCCCGATTTTATAATGATTCACAGTTGCGCCGAGTCTTTACCAGTCAACACTAGTTGCAGAGAATCATAATCACCAGTCAGCCCTGAAATCCGTCAGTGTGTGATGTTCAAAGTCTCAAATCGGCAAGTGTGTGTGGCGCAAAAACCCGGCCTGACGTCAGTCGCAAGCAATCAAACATGTTTGAAGTTTAAAGCCAATTCTGGACGCACACTCCTCTAGTGTGGGCTGTTTACGGATCCAACTGGGAATTCATGGTGTCCAGCGGCCAATGAAAAACAGCTGATGGGACACAGGAAATAGCGTCAGAGAACGAAGACGAAGCAACAGGAAGCGGCATGAAAATATAGGCAGAAATTTGAAGAAGAAGAAGAAGAAGAAGAAGAAGAAGAAGAAGAAGAAGAAGAAAACATAAACAGTCATGGCAAACACCAAAGAAAGTTGAGCGCTACCCAAGTAAAACTGGATACATAGCCGTTTTTTCTTTTTCCTTTTTTCCAAACAGATAGCTGCGCACACAACAGCAACAGCGACCCAGGTAGCGTCCATGTTTGTTTACCATTTAGTTCTCGCAAGTTCCCCGCCAGAGTTTGCTGTGTTTGGTTGGCGTCAGTTGCGGTTACAGATCTTGTAGTGTGTGAGGCGCAGTTGTTAAATGTGTGAGCCCCTGTCTTTCAGTCGTCAGAACTAAATCTGCTGAAACCAGTCGTTAGTGTGCGCTCTTAGTCTTTTCAGAATCTGTAACGACTGAGAAAATTGTGTAGCGTGTCCCTAGCTTTAGGCAACCATTTCCAGTACCAGGTACTTTTTTAGTACCTGTTCAGCCAAGGTTCCAACTGAGCCAAACCAGTACTAAAATGTGACGTTGACAGATTGCTGGTCGCTGATTGGTCAGAAAATGTTGTCAGTTGTGAGTCATATGTGTAATGCTAGCCACAAAAACATTTTTTTTTTAAAGTTACACCTGATTCACACTGAATCATCCATGCACTGAATGCAGTATGTACCTGACATCAGCCAGCGGTCACGGGAGAGTAGCAAGTTTAAGCTAAAGTTCATATAATAACAATCATATACAGAGAGCTAAATGTAACCAAAAGCCACGTTAGCCTCTGACCACAATCTCCTGTTCATTTGGCGATTATTTCCCTGACTTTTAGGCTTCTACTCTGGGTAAGCATGCTATGTGTATACATTTTTTTTTTTTTATTCACATTTTATGGTGTCTGGTCTCACTTGTGACCCTGTGTCCCTAGTTAAGATGTTATGTTTACAGCGATGTACATTACAAGCGATTTTATTTTGAAATTTACCAGATCCTCTTCACTGGTCCATGGTCTGACTTCCTGTCTGGATCGATCTGCTCTGTACAACTTTATGCATGACGGCTCCAGCATCTGTGAAAATAGACTCGATGCATATTTTTGTCGGAGCGGCGGACACATACTGCAATGCAGCCGGTGTGAACTCACGCATTGACTTGACTGGTGTCTATTTTGTTGTGGAGATTGTATACTTAATGGACGCACAAGTGTTCAATGTGAATTTGGCGCAGCTCGCAACTCTCCTGTACTTCTCCACAGTATTTTTCCTTGCTGCTTGTAGCCTTTTCCATCTCTTTTCTTTGGCTTTCCGGGTGACAAAAAAACCGCAAAACCAGAACAAAGTACAACATTGCTTCTGGCAAGGCAAGGCAAGGCAAGGCAAGTTTTTTGTATATCACAATTCATACACAGAGCAGTTCAAAGTGCTTTACAGAAAAGAAAAAAAATAATAAAAGCACAAAACACAATTAAAACAATAAAATCAAATTTATATAGTACAATTAAGAATCAATTTAAAATTAAATGAAAAGAGAAGAGTGCAGATAAAACACTTTCAGTTGTCATATGCACAGCTAAAAAGAACAGTTTTAAGTCTAGACTTGAACATTGGTCTGTATAACATAGAGGTCTGTCTAACATCGACAGGAAGACTGTTCCAGAGTTTAGCTGCATAAAACTGAAACAGTGCTTCACTGAGTTTAGTCCGGACTCTGGGCACCAGCAGAAGACCTGTCCCTGAGGTCCTCAGAGTCCGAGATGGTTCATATGGGACCAACAGGTCAGAGATATACTTTGGTGCTAAGCCATGGAGAGACTTGTACACAAACAAAGATGTTTTAAAGTCTATTCTCTGAGCAACAGGAAGCCAATGCAGAGACCTGAGGACAGGACTAATATGGTCGTACTTCCTGGTTTTGGTCAGGACCCGAGCAGCAGCATTCTGGATGTACTGCAGCTGTCTTACAGCTCGCTTAGTGAGTCCAGTGAGCAGACCGTTACAGTAGTCTAACCTACTGGAGATGAACGCATGAATAAGTCTCTCTAGGTCTGGTTTAGACAGTAAACCTTTGATTCTGGCAATGTTTTTGAGATGGTAAAATGCTGATGATGTTATAGATTTAATGTGACTGCTGAGGTTCAAGTCAGAGTCCATGATTACCCCGAGATTTCTAACCTGACTTGTAGGTTTTAGTGAAAGAGACTCGAGGTGACTACAGACACCTTGTCTTTGTTTTTGTGGGCCAAATATGATTATTTCAGTCTTTTCTGTGTTTAGCTGGAGAAAGTTGTTTCTCATCCACTCATTGATCTGTTGGATGCAGTGACAGAGTGAATCCACAGGTCCATATTCACCTGCTGTCAGTGAGATGTAAATCTGAGTGTCATCTGCATAATTGTGGCAGGATATGTTATTGCTGCTTATTAATTGGCCTAAAGGGAGCATGTAAAGATTGAACAAAAGAGGTCCCAGGATGGACCCCTGGGGCAACCCACAGGTCAGGGCCATTTGGTCTGAGACACAGTTACCAATTTCAACAAAGTACTTCCTGTCTTCAAGATAGGACTTACACCATTTGAGGGCAGTACCCGAAATGCCTACCCAGTCCTCTAATCTTTTTAACAGGATCACATGGTCAACTGTATCAAAAGCAGTGCTCAGATTCAGCAGAACTAAGACAGCTTCTGCATCCTCCATTGTTGTTATTTATGTCACATTTACAGGACGTCACATCAGTTAGACACCAAAGTCCCCACCCGCAATAATACCATACTAAGAAGTAATGGAAAACCACCCACACTGAGTAAAACCGAGTAAAGTAGAGTAGCATGAAACCAAGTAGTGCCAAGACTATACATAATGCTAAACAACTTTACACCACTTTGAGCACTGTATACTAAACTTTGGAGTGGATGCATTAACCACATTCTAGATGCAATTACATGTCTTACTTTGATCACATTAAAGCAGTTTTAAAAGTTCCGCTGAACTTTTATCTCTGTTTTGGTTGGAACTGTCCTGCTGAGCTGTTGCTTATATACCGTCTTGGAGACTCCACCTCCTGCGAGGCATGACCCCCCCAGGAACTTCTGTCCTATTTATTGCATATGCTGATGGGGCATAATTACTATTTGTTGCCCGGCAGGAGACTGTGAAAAAAGTGTTACATCACCACATAAAGAGCTGAATCACATCTTCAGATCACTGATTAAAAACCTGCGAGGATTATCATTATAGATTGTACAACAGGAAACAAGATGACACCTCTTGCTCCGTCTATAATACCCTATACTCATGATTATGCTGGAGATTCTTGCTCTCAAACTCACTGTTAACATCTACAGAGTTGCTGGAGGGCTTGCCAGGTTGACAGTCTGCAAGAAATGTGAAATGTGCATTTAAATGACGGTATTCTCCAAGGCCTAGGTGTATGAAAATGTCCTATCTGCCTCTAGAATATCTATTTCCATTTGGAACAAGATGTAGACTTGATTCAATTTGCTGTCCTTGAGTCTGAAATGTAGATTATTCTGAATACAGAAACTCTACAGGGAATGAAAACGCCCAAGTTCGTGGCTTTGCAAAGAAGCCAAGTTGCTTGTAGTACCAACTGGTCAGTGGAGCTAGACAAATGTGCCCTCAGGATGACCTCGGGCGGGCTGGAAATGATCTACCAAGTGGAAGCAGAGACCGAAATGTCACAGACAGTCATGGGTCAGGGACGCTGTCAGGAGGAGACACAAAGGCTTTTCCTTTTCTTCATCTCTACAACCTTCCCCCGAGGTGTCACTTGGGTGATGGAGCAGCCTGTTCACGCTTTGTACCAGGGCCACTCCACAATTTTGGGTTTCATTTAGCCTGTTGTGTCAATATCATGGCTGGAAGGAAATTTGCGACATGTGTGGGCTGTAAAGGACCAAACAGATCAAAAAGCGGGGTGTGATTGAGATGAAATGATCTCATGTCAGACTATATGATGGTGATGGTAGTATTCATTTAAGTAAACTACAAATTATAATATTTGACTTGTAAATGTATTGATTAAAATGACCTGCATTAGCTTTAGTATCAAGGATTATTACTGATAAAAATGTTTGGTCAATCACAAGCATGCTCCTAAAATGGAAGTTGCTGATGTTTGAATAAAGGACTACAATTCTTCAACATTGATTCAGTGGCAGACAAAAAACCTGTAAATGCCATGGTTTGCTGTGACCAATCAGGGTGAACCCACACTACATACGCTACAATTTATACAACATCCACGCAAATTTTGCAGTGTCACGGCCCAAAATTGTTGCTCAGCTTTGGCACATTTGGAGGAGGCGAATTTGCACGCAAAAAGTATGCATTTAACACTACATTGGCAGTATTTTGTTTCTCGGAAGCTATGTCAAGAATGTGTGAAGTCACCACACCCAGCAAGTCACAAACAAAATAAATTTCTGTGATGTATATTTTGCATTGACATATCAGATAGAAAGCTTTATGGCATGAGAGAGTGCTGATTAAAATTTGTGTGATGATATGTTGACAGGGCATAAAGGACACAGGAGTGATGAATGCACTGGTGGGATCTACTCATTTATCTTGTTTGTGTGCACTTTGATGGTAGCCCCACATCTTCACCAGGAGAGTATATAATGTGAACCTTACACATTTATCAAGTTACAAGGACCAGTGTCACATTAAAAATAGACACACAAATCAATATGAATATGTAATTTGTGATAATCACTGTCATACATCAAAATGATCTTTCAGCAGCTGATTACTGATAATGACTGCCAAACATTAAGCAATGCAAAACATAATTCATTTGGGCTGAGGGGAGAGCCAAAGTTTTTTTTTTTTTTTTTTTTTTTTTTTTTTAAATTTCTCTCAGGTTAATAACAGAAAAGTTTCAGGTAGTGCTTTAGTATTTTCTGTCTGATATACTGTCAGACAAAATTTTAAATATAATAATGTATGTAGAGTCATACCAGACCAGAGATTGCAGGGCCATGTGACTGAACTATGTCATGCTGTACCAAATGCAAATTCCACTAACTTTGTTTTGTGGTAACTAAGGAGACATTTTCTCATGCTGTCTAATGTAATAGCAAATCTGTTGACTAGAATTTCTAACACCCACAACAACAGTTAAGCTACCATTTCTGCTTTTATTTTTACAAAATCAAACATGTTGTGGAAAACAATGGTTCTATGAAAACCATTTTGAGCATCAAGAGCAGCTAATATGACGTTAGATTCGCGGCATACTTGTTATTTTCTAATGGTGATGGCATGGTGCTATAGTGATTGTTCAGGAGACAGCTCCAACCCCCTCTCCTTCATAATCTTGCTAAACACAGAAATACCACCGCATCTTTGTGTTTTTTTTTTTTTTTTTTTTTTTTTTTTTTTTTTGTAGCAGCTGCGTTTGTCCTCGGCTCATTGCTGTTGCTATTAGTGCAAGTTGCTTCGCCACTGTTTATTTCCTGGTTATGGTAGCTTGTTAACTCCAAAAAGGCTGCTGTTGTTTGGAGCTGGGCCGGTCTAAGGCTGATTCATATTCAGACTATAAGCAAACCAAAGTAGAGTCCTTTTCTAAGCTGACCGAGGTCACCTCTTCAGATGACTCTAGGTCCACTTGTTTGGTCTGGAATAGAATTTGCATGCACAAAAAGTTCCGACCTAACAGAGGAAGTGAACTCTGGTCCACTTTGACTGGACCAAACAAACCAGGTGTTGATTACACCCTTAAACTTGGAGCATGTAAGACCAATGCAAACTAGCAATTACCTCTGTTTCAAAACAACACATCATGAATTACAAATAACAAATATTGCTCCACTTTTTACTTGTTGTTTTTTTTCTTTTTACCATGGTTGCCTGTGTAAAAACAGGTGGATCCAGAACTAAAATCCACTCTCTATTACTCTTGCTGTGTGAGTGCCAGTGTATTTAAATCATTAATAGTAAAGTCGACATGACATCTTATTTCACAGATGATTCCTATTATAATTTGCTATTAGATGGTTAAAATGTTCTAAGAAAAAATGCAAAGGTTAGTTTTTATCAACCATTTATATTGATAGTTTATAGCGAGACTTAGAAGATGTTGTGTGATGGTATGCATTGACCATATTATTGGTTTCCACTCTGACTTGCTTAATACATTTAGGCTATATTGTCTTATCACATTTTGTCTTGAATAGATGAACTACACATACCCTACGTTATGAAGTGAAAAGAAAGGGTAAGATCAAGATGTTTTTTGTAGATTTGATCAACACAAAAAAATTATCAATTGTTCCTTTCCACATTCGAGACCTTTCCTGAAAGCTATAAATAAAAAATTCTGAAAATGTCATTACCTTCTGACCATGATTTTTTTTTTTTTTTAAATTATGCTTTGAACAGACAAATACCCCAGATATTGGCACCCACATTATACAAATCCAAATATTTAGACATTCATGCATTAATTTTGAACCACTATTCTGTTCAGGTTAAAGCCTACCCAGTAATTACAGGTGTGTGGATGCAGAGACATTCATTAGTTAACCCCAGGGGTTAATACAAACACAGACAGATAACAATTCACTCACAATAATTTACTAAGGGAAATTTAAATGCACTGATAAATTGAACATGCTGTTTTTTTAATCTTTAATCAGTATTTTACCTTCACTTTTCTATGGATTGGGAAGCAGTATTTCATAGTGTACCCAACTTAGTGCATTTGTGGAGGACAGAAAATGTTTATATTGTAAAATCCTACCCCCACCCCCCTTTTGGTGTTTATTTAATGCATTTGAAGATGGCTGTCCTTGTCCCTGCAGGCTTTACCCTTTTCCCAAGCCTCAACAACTGAGCAACAAAGACCTTATGATTTGCACTCGAATAACCTACAAAATAGTTTCTCCTGTTACGGATATAAATGTATTTGGAGTTTATCACAAAAAAGCATGCCAAGGGAATATAGCCTTGGTGTGGTGCATGAGATAAGCAATGACATATAGTGTATGCTGTAAATAGTAACAAATGTGTTGGTCTTTATTTTTTCCACTGTTTGTTTGCATTGAATCCCCACAGAATTGTAAGGTTCTATGTGCATTCTGAGCTGATGTGTTTTTGCAACAGTTACACGATTATTATTATTATTTTTTTTAGATAAACACTTAAAACAAGAAGTTAATAATATTGTTCTGTTTTTGTTTTTTGTTTTTTTGTTTTTTTATGAAGAGGTGTGTCAAAAACAGTTTTATTGCTGGTTTCTCATTCATCTTCATCTTCTTCCACTTATTCCTGTTAGAGGTTGCAGGTACTGGAGCCTATCCCATTAACTTTAGGCATTAGGCAGGGTACTCCTTGGACAGGGCTGACACAGAGACAGACATCCATTCACTCTAACCTTCATTCACTAGGGGAAATTTAGGGTCACATATATTCTCCAACACATGCATGTCTTTAGACGGTGGGAGGAAGCCTAATGCCCAATTCACAGTGAATCCGTTGCATGTCCGTTACGTGTCCCATACGACCTCGGCAAGAAATAGACGCAATGCAAGTCAGTGTGTGAGTTCACACTGGCTGTGTTGTGGTACGTCTCTGATCTGGCTCTCCGACAGAAATACGCATCGAGTGTATTTTTGTCAGCTGCCGGATCCATCATGCATACAGTTGTACAGAGCAGATCAAACCAGACAGGAAGTCAAACCTGGGACCAGTGAAAAGGAGCCGATAAATTTCAAAATAAAACATCCCAATGTAAATGTTACCTCTTAACTGTAGACATGGAGTCACAGATGAGACCGGACATCATTTAACATGAATAAAAAGAAATTATTTATATACATAGCATGCTTGCCCAGGATAGAAGCACAAACGTCATGGATATAATCCCAGCTGGCTCTGGTCAGAGAAGTGCCGTCCACACAATGCACTCGGTCTAAATTGGAGTCTGTCAGAATACCGAACCAAAGACGTACAGCACACGCAACACATTTAGTGTGAATCTGTTATAAGTACACAGAGAGAACCCACGGTAACAAAGGGAGGACATGGAGACTGCACCCACAGAGTTCGTGTGTCGGCTAGCCTGAGGATTGAACCCAGGATCTCATTGCTGAGAGGTGAGAGCACTAATTGCTCTGCCACTGTGCCAACAGCTGGTTTTTCAATTTTGTCCAATTTTATTTTTTTATTGAATATAGTATTCTTAATGTAAAATAAATAAATAAATACTTGTCACAATCGCAATAGCACACTGTCAGTGCCCCCCACCTTTGGCACAGATGGTCAGGGGGTTGATTCCCTGATGTAGAACCCAAAACCCCAGCCACAGTTTGTGCCAGTCCCGAGCCTGGATAAATACATTGCACCTATGAACCAATGTCAATAAACCTATGCAAATTATTTACTGTAGCAATCCCTGAAACAAAGGTAGCACAAATGTGCTTATTTAATATAATTTGCTATAACAACAGATCGCAACATTAGGCACCATTGTATCAAGATTCTAGAAAAAGGCTTAAATGCTGTTGGAAGGAATGTGACACAAAGTTGCAGTCTCATGAACATACCATTACAAATACTATTCATTTCAGGTAAGATATATTTTATTGTCCCCATAGGGAAATTTGTCCTCTGCATTTATTTTTGTATTTATGTTTATTTGATAGGAATAAGTATGTTTCATAAACTCATGTCACACAACATTTTACCCGAGGCTAATTCTCAGTGCCCGCCCATAGTTATGCTTTTACATAGAACACAACATGACCAAAGAGTGACAATACATACACTGACAATACAACAGAAATCACATAATAAAACATTATAAGTACAGCAGCAGGTCAGTAAAGTCAGTAATGCTCAAATTTCTGGCCTCTCATTTCAAAGTCTTTGAGTTCATGTTTGAAAAGGACCCAGTTTAAATCTTCTTTCAGTTCTGGAGGTAAAGTGTTCCAAGCTTCGGTGCCTTGTACAATGAAGCCTGTGTGTCCGAAAGATGTATTGCACCTTGGTACTTTACAGTTCCCGCTTTGACCTATCCTACTGCTGGGGCAACCTGTCAGGAGCAGTGAGTGACCACAATGCAGTTGCCAGGGACCCTTCTCCAGATCTTGAGCCAGGATCCTGGTCAGGAGTACCGGGCTGGAGCATTAGCTACATGATGGGGGAAGCCAGTGTACCTGGATAAAACCCACCCAGACACAAGGAGAAAATGCATACTCCACACAGAAAGGGACCTGAACCTGGGACCTTGTTGCTGTGTGGCGAGAGAGCGAACCACTTTGCCACCCAGCTTTTGGCTTTGCAACACACATCTATCAAATGCCCCATTTAATACTGTATATGAATTTTGCATATGTTTTACAGTTCATGCACATGTACAGCATGCCCTATGTGTTACTGTGCATTTTAATGAATACATTACAATTGGTTGGACTGTTCTTGGCAAAGAGCCATTTTTTAAATGAGAGTTCTAACTTTTCAGCTCACTTGGAAAATAGAAACACAAATGGAGCGACAAGGGAGCACAAGGTCAGACAGTGGCTTAACAGTATCAAAACAGAGCATTCTCCGGTCCAACGACCACAACGCTGATTTAACCTTTGACCTATTCTCTTTCTTACACAACCGACAATGGAATTGATCAGGTTACTATTGACAGCTACAAGAGAGACACTCAAAGAGGGGGAATTCTTTTTTGTCGAAGCAGTTTTAAATTTAGACTTGGGCTGGTGTGACTCACTCCTGCTCTTCACCGCCCCCACATGATGCAGGCAGTGGGAGAGAGCCGCTGCTGTCCGAGAGGCTGCAAATATGCAAACAATAAGAGCTGTCGACATGCGTGAGAGACACTTACTAAAGCAGGATTTATCAATGTTTGATCGCATTTAGCAGTGTACACAAGAGCTCTACAGAACGATGTAGCTTGGCACTTGAATACTGCAATACAGTTCCACAATAACAACTACAATTACCCCTATACCATAACCTCTATACTAGTCCTTCCCAGTGTCTCATTGATGAAAGGGACAACTTATAAGCCAACAGTTGCCACAATGCAATATTAATACCAATTAAGCCCTGAATCGCAGGATCCTGTGGTTAACTGGCAGTTGACTGTGACCACCCATCATGCAGTCAATTGGTTGAATCGAAGTGGTGAGAAGAGGATGTCCAAGGGCGATGTTTAGAGGATCGGATTACAACTCAGTGGGAAATAATAGCAGTTGTGATTGTGTGTTTTCTTATTTAACTCACGAGAAAATGGCCCTGTTTCACAAAAAAAGGCTGGGCAAACACAGAGTTTACATCGAAACTTGGAGTTTTTCTACTCATACCAAGCCAACTAAGAGCTTTCTATAAGTAAGAGCAGAAAATCAATAATAACGGCAAGAAAATAGGAATCACCACGGAAACAGGTACTTAAAGTAGGCCGCTATGATAGATCCGAAAAACGTCGTGTGACTATAGGTTTAAAATGAAAGTAAACCAGTGAACCAAAAAAACAAAGTAGTGTCGTAGCTGTTAGTAGCAGGATGTAGTTCATTTGATAGATTTTAATTGGGTTTAATGATAATGTATTAGTGAACATTCCTCTTTTGTTAGCCTTGCAATTCCAATTTACTTTCTTAACAAAGTGAAATATTTTCTTTTAAAGTTACTAGAGAAAATAATTCTACTAACTATGGTGGCCGGGAAATTAAATTAATTTGACACATTTACATATTTAAATTTTGGACAGTGTCAAAAATATCCATATCAGAGTCTTTGGCAGCAAATCCAAGTCAAGTCTCAAGTCTCTGGCCAAAAAAATCAAGTCTTTTGGATTGAAGTCCAAGTCACAAGTCCCCATTTCTGCACACAGTTATTTATTTTAATTTAAAATACAGTAAGATATGATAACTCTAATAGTAACAAATAGGCCTGTAGTCTGAAAACAACTAAATCAGACAAACAGCTTTGCAAATCAGAAGGTTCTGAGTTTTGAAAAGGGGTTCTGTAACAGGACAACCCGGGCCTGTACTCTCAGACAGAACCAATGGGGCCACAGTAAAACACGAAATTCACCCCTTACAGAAAAACTGTGTCAAAATTGTGACATCTCTCTCTCTCTCTCTCTCTCTGTTTGTATTAATAACCTCAATATAAAAATCATTCAAATCATCTTAATACAGTGAGAGGTTACCAACCCACCAACAGAAACAGCACTATGTTGTTCTTAACAGTTTATCTGTTAAATGAAAATGCCTGTCTTATCTTTAAGAGCCATATTGACAGACACACACTGTCACTGTATAAGGCTGCTTAAGCATCTCCAGGCTGTGCCTGCAACGAGGCAGACTTTTGTCTTTTCTCCTCTGTTACCTGACAAAATATTCACTTTTATGAACGGAGGATTTTTAATGTTTGCATTGACTCAGTCACTAGCTTAATAACTTCATTGAGATGCTAAATTAATGAGTTACTTAACGTAGCTCAAAGTGTTTCTAACTTCTCTTTGACTTCTTTTATTTCTGCTGTAGCACATATAGTCCAGCAATGTTTGTGTTTTGTGTTTTATTGCATTATTCTCCTGTTGATATCGATAGTCCAATCCGAATCTCACAGTCCATATGCATGGTGACAACACACACACACCCCGCCGCACATACACACGGACGGAGACAGCCACACAGAGCACAGGAAGGTGGGACATGCGACAGGACAGTGAATCAGGGCAGCACTTTAGAACTGCTCATGTGCTGCGCTGCTGTGCATGTTTGTGTGTCGGAGCAGAGGAGAGACAGAGCAGTGGAGTTGGTGGGGAAATAAGCGTCAATACTGTATTGTATTGTCATGTTAGGCACTCGTGTTGTTCATAAGTCACAAACCACGAGTCCGAATCAAGTCTCGAGTCTTATTGGTATGAGTCCGAGTCAAGTTGCAAGTCTCTAAGAGTAAGGAGTCTGAGTCTGAGTCCCCATCTCTGTCCATATCGTAAATCAAAATTGCAAGTGCTGCATTGTTTCCAGCATTGTTGCTAATGCTACTGCTCGAGCCCAGAGCAATTTCACTACTCACTGGTCTCACTAACTTAGCTAGCCTACGTAGGCTACTTTATGTATGAAGATGAGTCAAATGCACTGGAGCTTTTACCATCTTTTAACAAGGCTTCAGATAGAGTATAAATTATAATAGCCCTGGCCTTTAGAAGAAGAGAAGGCCAAAGCTAAAAGACATTTATGCCTTCTACAACTAACCAATCATAACTATTCCTTTACAATAGGTCTTTCTGCCATGCTCTCCAATCTCCAACTAATGACACATTTTGTGAGTTGTTTGTTTGTTGTTCCTTCCTTAAGGATGGCTGCTTATTTCCTTGCTTTTTGTGAAAAATACATTAAATGATGTGATTTGAGATATTTTTTTTAATAATAATCGCTTTCAATAAACAGATATTGACCAAATCCAATGTCCCTGGGCAAGTCAGGGACATGTTTTGTGACTGTTGGTGACAGGAAGGGCATCCAGGGTAAAAATCTGCCAAATCACCGTGTTACTGTTTTGTTGTGTCGTTCTCCTAACAACAAATGGAGCAGCTGGAAGATTTAAAAAAGTCTGAAATATCTCCAGAGCCAATATTGCAACACTTACTGAGCGTTTTAGGATGTGGCCATTTTTGAGATGGTTTAAAATTAAAATGTCAAATTAATTAGATTTTCTGGCCAAGCCTTTTTTACACTAAAACTGTTTCCTAAAACAGGGCCAATGTTATCCAGCTACACATATGAGCTGCAGTATTGGTTAGAGTATTAAGGAAAGTGTGCTAAAGTTGAGTGGGACTTGTTCCTGAATCAATCAGTGATATGTCTAAGCAGCTCACAGACATGCCTGGGTGCTGATGCTGCACTCAGTGTCACTGTGAGCCAGCAGCTGACGTCTCCTAAAGCCTTCTCCACATTATCTTCTGACACATCACTGCAATGAGAAATGATTGGGACCGTAATCACATTCATCCAAAGCCTTATTAAACTCAACAGTCACAACAGTTCTTTACCTTGATTTCATGATACATAGCTACAAAAGAGGAATACTAACAAATCAATGTAGCTTTGACTTTAGATAGCATTTATTAGCTTCAGTTGTTAGTTTGGGTGTGGCCTAGGTAAAAGCTCTGACAGATGAGCTCCAAAAGCTACTACAGCACCTAAGTACTTCTATCATACTAAACTACTTAACAATAAACTTGGAGAAATGGCAACATAATAGTCATCACAAAAGAATGTGACTGAATGTGAGAAGGAAATGGTTGTCCGTCTGTGTGTGTCTCCGTGTCAGCCCTGCAAACAGTTGCTGGCATAGGCTCCAGTAGCTCAGTCAGTAGAGACATCCGCCCACTAACCCTAAGGTTGGTGGTTTGATCCCTGCTACTGGCAATACATAATGCTGTTATGACTTTGGGCAAAACTCTTCTGTCACATTGCATGCATGAAAATGTGAGCGTGATTGTGTGTTTGGCAATGGTCGAAGAGGGCCGTAGGCACAAATTGGCAGCCACACTTGTGTCAGTCTGTTCCACGGCAGCTGTGGCTACAGAAGAAGCTGAAAGTGATTTTGAGTGTCTAGAAAAGTGCTATGAAAGACTAATTCATAATAATAATTATTATTATTAGTAACCTGTGACTCCTAACAGGAATAAGCAGAAGATGAATGAATAATATAAATTGTATTATACTGTAATATACTAAAGTTTTTGCTTTAGGTAGACAAGGAAAATGAACTGATCTTTAAAAAACAAAGCCTCACCAGCTACTTCACTACTCAACTAAGTGATGGGCTCATTAACATTCTGCGAGAATATTTATCACACTAAATAAACACATTTTCCATACATCTACTGTATATCTAAGTATTAATAGAATACATATCAAACCTTGACAAGTGAGTTTGCAGTTACACACTGTCTAACTGAACAAATCTAACTGCATTTTTTTTAATATTTGAACTACTGTGCTTTAACCATGTTATTTCCACCACAAAAACATACCTGGTGTATTATTTTGTATTCCTGTCATGTCTGTTTGCTGAGCCAAATCCAATTCTCAAGACTAAAAAGTTATCGAAGTCATGGCTCTACGCGGAAGTGCTCCTGCATTTCTAAAGCCCATACACTTTCCCTGGATTCATACTGATAATATCAGCGCATGGCACTGCAATCAGCTTATTCTATCTGTTGGCATAATGTTGCATGCTAATTAGCCATTTTATGCTCTGTCCATTCCCTACCATTGCCAGCAGGGGGCAACAGACACCTAATGCAAACTTTCTCTGCAAAGTGAAAGTGACAGCTCTCCAAAATAAGTTTTCCATGCAGTCCATACATTATTATACATGTTAAAACATGAACTATTAATGTAAAAGTGTCCAAAATTACTTCAAACACCCTGAAAAAACTAGTAAAGTACTAAACAGTGACTCTAAATTGTACCACGTGAATGAATATAAGAGTAAGTTTATTGCTTGTCCATTGTCCAGGGTGTACCCCGCCTAAGGCCCATAGTTGGCATAGGCTCCAGTTACCAGTAAGCCCTAAGAGGAATAAGCGGAAGACAATGAGTTATTCCTAGTGAATGCATGACTTTCAGTGTGAGTGTCAGCCCCGTTTAAGGCTCACAGTTGCTAGCACATGCTACTGTCACCTGCGACCTTAAGAGCCAAAGCTTAGGAAGGTTAGTGAATAGTGTTTTACTTTCTGCACAGTTGGAAAGTAGTAGGATTGTTGGTATTTTAGACAGGGTGGGGCTGTTTAAACTCTGCTTCTATCTTTCAGTATTCACCATAGAACCAAGAATTTTCTCGATCTTGCCATTTCTTTGTATGGAGCTCCCATTCCTGCTATTTTATGATGCTTAATTAGTTTGTATAGAAGGTTTGTTTGTGTGGAAACACCTTTACAGAATGAAGGCTATACAGCAGGACACACTCAAAAAGAGCCAGTGCGGACTTTAGCGTCACTAGATATGTGTGCTACAGCCTAAAGCTCAACCTATATGTAAGATTTTTTTCAGTTAAAATTCAGTCTTTACCAAGTCGCTGGAAAGCTTGACACGTTCTTTCATGTCTGCTGGTGTGCTGGGGTCCCCTCTGAGCCCTGGCTGTGCTGTTCGTTTGATTTCGGTGTTGCCTTGTGTAATTGTACCATGTTACTCCACTAGGTTCCCCGAGTTAGCCAACGGCGCTGGAAGGCCATGTCAAAAAAGCATTGGAAATGTTGTCAAGGGCCATGACAGATATAGCACAAGTGTGGACGGAGCCAAAGGGGAGCACATAGCTGGCAACAATAACACTGATAAAAGAGCTTTTCATCCCACAGTGTACTGTTTACTTCAAAATAAAAGTTAATTTCTTTATCTGTAAACATTACTTGTATATTATTGGCATTTTACTTGTTTTAAAAGGCATCACAAACAAAATGTCTTTATTTTATTAACCCTTGTGCTCAAATAAGGACAAAAGTGTAATTTTTAGATTTCATTTTTTATAACCTTGCAATGGTTTTTGCATTTTTTATTTTGTTTTTATTTTGTTTGATATTCTAAACACAAATCTCCAGTTACCTATTTTTTACACTTTTACTCTCTTTCATGCTCTCTAACAAAATTTGATGAGTTCCTGTTAAGTGTCCCCGTCAAAAAATGTCATAGAAGTGGTATAGATTATTTTTCTTCTTTCTACTATTACATATGTCATTAAGACTTGTGCAAAAAAGTAGAAACAATATGAATGTATACATTTTGTATCATGTTTTGCGATGAGGCCACCTTTGTCTTAACAATAACAACATAACTTTTGAAAAAGGTGAACACGGGTGAAAGGGAAGAGTGGGAGGAACTCAGCATTTTGATGTAAATCAGTAACAGGATGTCTAAATAAGGTTATTTATATCATTTTTCTGCCTGACTTAGTTAGGAGGTCTTTGATTTGATCCTCAGACCAGTCGACTGCTATCTCTTTGACTGGTCACTGAAGGTGAGAATGAATGGTTGTCTGTCTCTGTATCTCTTTTTTGAGCCCTGCACCCATCTACGGCCCATAGTTAGTGGCATAGTCTCCAGCCAACCACAATCCATAACAAGGGCAAATGAAATTAATGAATGAAAAATTAATAAATATCCATACAGTATTTTGCCAGCTGTCTTTGGAAGCCCTCTTACCCCCAATTTGAACACAGTCCATCCCATTTTACTTATCTAGACATGCTAGGGGGCCCCACAGTACAGTATCATGTCCGGAGCTGTCTCTCACACCTGAGCACCCCCCGTGGAAGTGTAATAAGACACAGCCAGCTCTGATGCGTATACCGTGCGTGTATCTATGGATACATACTGTACATACTTGCTTCTGCTTTACTTTTGCTGTGTAGCGGTTGTGCATTTGTTTGTATACACGTAATGCTAATTTCACCACTTAAATGGCTATCACTGCAAAGGACTCTGCTCATTTAAATAGGTGCTGTGTGCTGCTAACGCTAAAAGTCATGCTAATTAAGTGCCATACCTGCTCTGCTAAACAAGTTCTTTGTAAAAAGGTATTGCATTGTGGATGTATTTGCAGGGCATCATTTCAGCCTTTAAATCCTCAGTCTAAACATTAGTTTCTTAACTTAAACTAATGTATATGTATGGAAAATGTTTTCTTTTGGGGAGCTGTTACTTTGACTTTGCAGAGAACTCTTGGATTAGGTGTCTGTCTGTGGAGAATGCAAAGAGCATAAAACAGCTAAATAGCATGGCTGTTGGCAACATGGCGTTAACAGATAGATAAAATAGACAAAATGCTACTTCAGGTATGTTTTTGAGGTGGAAATAATATTGTATATGTATTGTTAAAAGCTCAAAAAAAGTTTATTTTGCATATTAGGGGCACCTTTAATACCAATATTATATCATTTAGAAAATATAAAAGACCAACATTTTCTCAAGGTCTTTCTTAAAGTGTTGCTGCTGTGCCTTTAGGAATATAAATAAAGTACTCATTATTCTAAGTCAAAGTAGACTGTTGTGACCTTCCACATTACATTTTGTTTTAGGTATTGCATCTTATTTTAATTGGTTTGATATGTTCCATTATAAAGCGTGAGTCATTAAGTGTGTTTGGGACAGGACTAATGAAAGTTTAATCAACGTGAAATAGCAGATTGAAATAACCTCCCGTACAAAGAGTTGTTAAAATCATTTTCAAAAGTTCCGGAGTGTTAAGTTGGCAAAGTCACCTGCGTGTGTCGGTAATGCAGAATGAGGGGATGCCAGGTGTCCATTACTTTGACCATAGAACGGCTCCCTCGGGGGGTGGGGGGTGGCTATCAGAATGCTAATGTCTGTGTAACATCCCGATTACTTCCCATACATGTCAGAAGCACAGCGAGGATATACACGGGCAGAATGTTGGAGATGCATAATGTAGGAACAAACGCAGGAGCAAGGCGATAGCACAGATGGTGACGCGGTTTGTCATTTGTAAGCAGGTGACCACATTTGAATAACTCAACATAGACCATCTGAGTGTGTGTAAGGGAAAAGACCGGGGCTTCATTTCCCCAATCATGCTAGTTTTTTTTTTTTTTTTTTTTTTTACTTTTAACCATGTCATTTGCACCCCAAAAACATACTTGGAGCAGTATTTTGTTTTATTCATGTCCAAAACTATTTCAGAAAGCATGAACAAAACATAATATGGTTCTTTAAAATTGTATAGAAAGAAAATACTGCAAAATTATTATTCAGGTTTTACCTTTTATAGATGCAAGATGCTGAACTAGGCACTGTTATTTTATTTTATTTTATTTTATTTTTTTATTTTTTTTGTGCTTACAAGATGTCTCCCAATTTACACTAATCTACAAATACAGTTGTTCTTTAGAGCAGATCTTTAAAGGAAATTACAATAGCTCTTTTAAGACAAATGATGCAGAACTTAAATAATTCAAAGATTCACATTAAAGCAAATCAGTATTTTGTGTAATAACACTGGTTTGTAATCATAGCTTTCCTGCATCACCAGTTTTTTACATTGCTGTTGGGTAATTGTATACCACTCTTTCAGCTTTGCTTGGTGGTCTGTAAGCTCATAAAGTAGAATGAGGTTTGCAAAGAAAATTAACAGACACTGGCCTGGAATGGCTGTCAGACTTAGAGAGAGGCTGATTTAAGAACAAATGGCAGTGGTCACTTATTTTTTCCAGAGCTGTATATAAGATCAGGACTGAGGAGTGCTGGTGATATAGCAGTAGTAATAGTCCTTAAATTTAATGTCTTGCCGTTTCCTATTAGAGTGGACATCTATTAAAATAAGTAGCATAGAAATGTTACCTTTATGGTTGCCATCCATTCACAAATGTGACATGGGAGAGTACTACCAAAGAGGTATGTCCAAGGTAGGGCTTCAGCACAAGAGGTTGCTCCCATGTCGGAACAAAATCAATGGACATTGGGGGAATAAATGGGCCAATCAGTCAGACAGTCAGCCATATTGAGCGGGTGGCAACAGGCCACAGGCTTATAACAGCTCCAGGCAGGGGAGGAGAGGATTATATGAAATATGAGATGATGGTAGTTATTGTTGCATACAGGTTGTCCCAGCTGCAACATGCAAGCCTGGGTTATTACTGGGATGAGTGGCCACTGTGGTGTGTAGGGTAACTCTCAGTGTCAATTATATGTTTGAGATATGCAGTGAGGTCTTCTATTAGGTTAAACTGACTTGTTTGAGCTTTTCACAACTTATAATGATGTTTGGACCTCAGAAACATACCTGGGGTAGTATTGTGTTTCATTCACATGGTTGAGTAATCCCGCTGAGGCGGTCTCCTTCTCAAAAGCTGAAAGAGCTTGATCGCCCTTGTTAGTGATTGTGGTGGGCTGGAGTCCACCAGCTGTGGGCGTTAGGTGGGGTACATGCTGGAGAATGACCAGTTAGCTGCAGGGCTTAAACAAACAGGTACATGCACAGACAACCATTACATTCAGACACGACCCCACAAATCAAACCAACTGACCTCCTTGCTGATGACCAAAAGCGCTAACCAATCTGCCAATGTGCACACCTAAACTATGCACTATATGTTGATACTAAAGGGTTTATCTAATTATCAGTTTGTTAAAAGTGACAGTTTGCTAAAAAATGACTTTGGCACTGCAAAATTCACATTGCTTCAAACTGAGAATTACAGAGATAATTAGAGACTTGTTATTAGCAACATGACACTAATAGATAAATAAGCTTTATAAATGAGATTCTTGGTTTGTAGTGCTGTCAATTTAAGTGTTGAAATTATCAAAATAAGTCTGGTGATGGTGCATGGGCTTTAGAAACTTCCTGGTTTGGGGGGGACTGAGTTAAATGTCAAGACATGTGTTTATGCTATATAAATAGGTGACACGTTAATAATATTCATCTAATCATAAAGTAAGCTAATCAACTGGATGTTTTCTAATGAGCTCAGTGATGACGATGTTTTTCACTTATTTATTTTTCCTCTTTTTGTTTGTTTAGGTTTTTTGTTTGTTTGTTTCTTGTTTTTTTTTCGTTATGTTATCATGTATAATAATTTGATATATTTGATGTTTTAAAAAATATATGAAAACCTGGGACATATACTCATTGTTCTAAATGCAACTGATAATGTACCTGTTAATAAAATATATTATATATAGAAACTTTCTGGTTTCACGTGCCTATGTAGAGCTGTGAGACTGAACATTTTCCAGCTCTTCAAAAAGGATGGGCTCAAACAAGTGCGGATGAAACAAAATACTACTCCAGGAGCAAACACAATTATAACATGGTAAAACCTATTTAGCTTAACAGCAGACCTTTTAAACACTCCTCTTTTCAGCTCTTCTTCAGCGCTCACAGGGGCTCCTTGTTAGTGCAGTGGATGGTCAATCAGAGAAACAAAAGCATTTATAAAACCTGCCCCTTTGGATTGATAGTTGTGGGAAGATTTGCACTGATTTGCAAACTGTTTGGAAAGTACGCTAGACCCGTTTTACTTCTCACCATGAATGGGTGTGGCTGTTATGTCTATTTTCGTATCGACATGCCTGCAATTCCATTCACAAAAAAAAAAAAAAGAAGCTTTTTACGCTCAAAGATTTTCTTTTCATTTTTTCACAGCAGCAAATAAAAAGCAAACTAGATCCTTTGACTGAACTTAACTGAAGTAATACCCCATAATGCTTGTGATTGTGGATGCCCCCAAATCTCACATCTATTCAGTGCACATGCTGTTAGACAGTCTAGAGTTAACATCTAAAAGGCTCCATCTGGAATACTTTCAGGCTTATGGTGGAAATGCTGAAAACAAATAAACATCACGTCAAGCATAAAGCCCTTATTTTCTTTGCCCATCTTTGACGCCAAAACCGAGTAGAAATCCAGTCAATGTTGAAACCCACAATGAAAAGATGGTGCCTTTCTCTTTGATTGCTTCTTCTTCTCCCTCGTGTGTGTCTCTCAGAATCACGCGCCATAAACAGACTTCTTTTGACAACTGGCATTTATCTGCAACAAACTACAGTGCGATGCTTCGGTGAATACAGATTAAGGTCATTGCTGGTTGGTGTGCGCCGTGGCTGTGGGAACACTGTGTATCAGGCCTGCCAATACGCCGCACGGCTTTCAGGGAAGGCCATTGAATCGTGGGACACCTGTGGGGGATTGAGAAAGGGCAGCGCTTGCATTGATTTCGACCAGAGCCGGACTCCATATTCACCACTCAAGCAGGGATTCTCAGCCTGACAGACAGGCTTTCTGTGTATGTAGAACATGGCTGCGCTGTGTTTACATTTGCACATAACCCCGAGACTACTGGGATTTCCACAAACACAATAAGCATTTTGTCAATAGAAAACACTGTTATAGTAGAGCAGAATGTTATGTTGTCAGAATGTAAACACTGAGGGTAAGGGGATGGCTACAGTGTCACTTACATAATGATTATTTGTATTTGTATTACTTGTACACTGTTGCATTATTTCAGATAATTCTGGTGATTATGATTTTGGTTCCAGCTGACAGCAAAAACATACTTCCCCTTAAAAATAAACAAAACCAGAAGTCATTGTTGTTGAAGATGGTTCGACTTTCAGCCTGATAGCTTATGTTCTTAGTCGAATGGGGCTGTGTGCAACTTTCCAGATCCAAAGAGCCAATAGGTTGCATTCACATGATGTCATATAACTCTAAAGGGCCTATAGATTAAAACTGAGCTGGATGCAGGTCAGAATTCTATGGGAGAACCTGTTACTGAAGATTCAAAGACCTCTCTGCAAGTACTGGGCTTAACATGAAACAAAAACATTCAGTTCTTATCATATTCATTCTACAGGTTGCATTCACGTTCTGGACTTTGATGATGTCAGAACCTCAGATTGAGGGCAGGGGCCTGTATAAATGTACATACAGGTGAGGCACAATTAAAAAAAGAAAAATGTGTAAACAGAAAATCCACAAATATTCAATCTGAGTTTTTTTTTTTTTTTTATTGGCAGCTGGGTCTACAACCACACCAATACTTTTGCGGTTTCATGCCAAATTGACAGACAGGCCTGTGTGTTTAAAAATATCATCGCTTTTTGGTGCTATAGTGAAGAAATAACTTCACTTTAAGTAATTTTACTGACAAAAAAGACTTTGAACAGTGTGCCAGTTTTTGTTTCATGTTGATAAGCTCAGTAATTGCAGAGTCATTAACCACAAACCAGGCCAAAAATTTGCATTTTGAATCTTTAGCCCATAAGGACAACTTAGTGTTCCCAAAAAATACAACATTTGAATCTGCAAAGAGCCGCAAACAATTTTAATGCACAAAAGTCACTTAGCCTATAATTGAAATATAGCATATGGTTGGTCATAACCTCCCTCTGATTTAACTGTATGTTTATGTTTTGGAACACTCTAATTTTCACTCCTGTCTCAAACCATTTAGCCTTCCATGCTGAGATACTGGCAGTCAACATTTCTGATGTGTATAGGTCAGTCTGACTGTTTATGTTTAGTCAATGCAAGCAAATTAACCAATCCACTACACCGCTGCCTTGTTGATGATGCATGTGGCAATTTTTAGTGTAGATTTTTCAGCTTACGAGTACCACATAAACAGGAAATAACCAACAAAAATCACTAGTCATATTGCACTCCTGTGTCATTTTTTCAGTACAGACAAATGAAAAAGTATTATTTTTATGTGATACAACTAAAAGCATAGAGTGTTTCATTTTTTTCAGCTGTACTTTGCACCTTCACATTAATTATAGGAGATATATTATCTTTTTTCAGGCTTTTTGAAATCATTCCAGACATTTTTGTATTAGTATTTCTCGTTTTATAACTTAAAATAATGTATATGTATGGAAAACTTTCTTTCTTTTGGGGAGCTGTTGTGAAGAATGCTTGGGTTAGGTGTCTGTTGTCCTCTGCTGGCAACAGTGCGGAATGGAGTGAGCATAAAATGGCTGATTAACATAGCTATTAGCAACATAATGCTAACAGATAAATGAGCTTACTACTTTTTAGTGACAACAGCTTAAGCTCTGAAATTATCAGAATGAGACCGGTGATGGTGTATGAGCTTTAGAAACGCATAGGAGCACTTTCTGGTTTTATGTATCTACGCAGAGCCATTGAGTGTTTCTAGATCATTACTCACACTAGCATGAATGAAACATAACACTACTCAGGATGTGTTTTTGAGCTGCAAACAACACTATAAAAGCTCAAAAAGTCAATTTAGCATAATAGGGAACCTTAAAATCAAATTAGATTTAATATTTTATTATGAACTAATGTATGCTTGTGACAACAAAACAAAAAGAAGCTATTAACAAATCCCACTCGCTCTATAACTTGATAGTATTTGTTCAATTATAAATGATAGCTCTGAGTTATTTGTTGCATCACTTCCACTGGGAAAACAAAACAAAAAACAAAACAAAAAAACACAAACACACACAAAAGGAGGCACAGCTTGAGCGCTTCAAAAACAGTTTTCTATTTTAAATGTTAGCAAACAATACAGCAAAGGAGAAACACTATGTTTAAACTAATATGTTTTTATTTTTTAAATACGTCATGTTCTGAGAATGCTATTATGCTGGCTTTTCAGTACGCCGGTAAAAAGCTGTGCTTGCTGCCTTCGCTGTCATTTTGTTTCACTTTTGTGCCAATGGTAAACAATGATGTATCCACGGTGGCAGGCAACCATGCAATTAATTCCAAATCATGTAACATAACTCTCAGCCTTATTAGATGTGCTGTCACTAGTGGGCAACACTAATGTGTACCAAGAATTCTTCTAATTCTATAGTGCTATTCCAAGATAAAGACATATAGGAGGGTATTGTGCTTATGCAGTTTATACTTTACTGGTTTATTCAATAAAAAAAAAACAGAGGGCAACAAGTGCAAAGAATTAAGGAGCTGTAGTCTGCATCATTTGCAATTATCTGCATTATTGTTTTTATTGTGTGGTATATAATCTCTGTCATACTATTGTGACTACTTCCAAATCAAATCTTTAATTGTGGAGAGGGTGAGAGTGGGTGCTATATAGTGTTGTGACGCGCCATGAGAGGCCTACAGACAGAGACGCTGAGATCCAGGATGCATGTAGGTGGTTGATTAAAAACATTCAGCTATCACAGTGATATGAGGTAGATAAACAGAACATTGTATTGTACAAACCAAATGATAAAGAAGTAGTGGGAATAGTATTATTATTACAACAAATTGTTATTTATATAGCACTTTTAAAAGCCAGGTTTACAAAGTGCTTAACAACAAAAAATGATTACAAAAAAAATAAATAAAAAAAAGGCAACAACACATGAACAACAGAATAAATAGAAATAAATACAAATAATTATTAATAAAAAGGCAAGTCTATAAGAGTTGGTTTTAAGAAAAGATTTTAAAGATGTCACTGATGGTGCAAGCCTTATCTCCTCAGGCATGTTGTTCCAGAGATGAGGGGCTTGGACCGAAAAGAGTTCAGTCACCTTTGGTCTTGAGTCTCGACCCTGGAACAGCTCACAGGGACCTGCCTGAGGATCTAAGGCAGCGGGGAGGCTCATATAAGGCATTAACTCTGTGATGTAGCTTGGTGCAAGACCTAAACGAGCTTTAAAAGTGATCAGTAAAATCTTAAAATAATTTTAAAATGCAAAGGGAGCCAGTGAAGTATGACTGAGTGTTTTTTGTTTGTTTATTTGTTTTAATGTAATCTTGGAATGTGAGTTGAGTAGTGATAGTGGCAGTAAACAAATAAATAAATGAAGAAATAAATAAATCATGGCTTCCTCTGTCCTACCGACTGCAGGTGAGTAGTGTCTATAATACCTCCACCTATGGCATTGCCTATGCCCCATGCATGCAACAGAACATACAAATAGTCAGGCCAATACATTTTCTTTTTTTCTTTTTTTTTGGATAAAAGCATGCAACCTGTTCAGTAAAAATGAATAAACCTATTATATTTTTTTATATTTATACACATATATAATTAGAAGCACCACCTTCCTTGGCTTTACAAGTACCATATTTAATGAACTAAACCAGGTCTGAACCAGGAAGGCTCAGCCACGATTAAACCGGTGCTAAACGTTAACTAAACCTGATCTAAATCAAGTCTAAACCAAGACTCCCAAGACAGGAAAAAATAAAACTGTCTCCAAAATTAACTAAATCAGAACCACCAAAGACAAAAAAAAAAGTACCACAACAAGAAGCCTATGTACCACCTGTGGTACCAGTATGACAGTTGTAGACCCACAGCACTATACTAATTATGCAGTTACACAAAATGTTATCAAGGACATGGCTAATTTGTAAAGATAAAAAAAGTAAACATATGTGATTATAATTGATTTATTTTTATTAATTTATTAGCATATGCACATAGGTAGTATAAGTAGCATTAGCAACAACAAACAGTGCTTAGAGGTTCCATTCAATGCAATATGGCTATTTTGACAAACATTTTTCCAAACTTAAAAACACAAATGTATAATTATAATGTTAATACTAGTACTGGTCTTAAGTAGAGCTTTTCTAGACACTCAAAGTCACAACACTTTATACTTTGGTGCATTATTAATTTACTACTCAGTCACACTTGTTGCTATCTTGTGTCTATAACCTCTCTGACCACTACCAAACAAACAATCCCACTAACACATTCATACACCAGTACACAGCAATTGTGCCAATTTATCAACCTGGAAGTCTCCTACAAATACAGTACATAATATAAAGATATGAGTCTTCTCCAAACCAAAATACAATGTTCTTTTGCCAGAACTTGCGGGGCTGAAGAGTTGGTGGATGGCTTCACTTTCCACTAAGAGCAACAGTGCCACATTTCTAACTATATCTCAGTCTCTTCACTGTAAAAAAAGGTCCACTCACTAGTTATCTTAACAGCAGTCTCAGACAAAAAGGACGGAGGCTTGAGTTGGTGCAAGAGCTTCCAAAAATCCTTCATCCTGTGAGGTGTAGCTGGGAAAAAGACAGCCACAAACAGGAAAAAAAACAAAAAAACATCTGACTGGACATTCTCCTTTTAATATTTTAATTGAGCATAGCACTAATATACAATAGGCAAATGGGATTTCATAATTAGTGAGATATCCAGACTGTGGGCTGCTTTGTGGGCTTTTTTTGCACTCACTGGTTGCCACTCATGCTCCAGTTTCTATACAATGACAGTAATGAGAAGGAAGGCCATTCACGGCAAAAAACACAAGAGTGAAGGATGGAGGCAGGATGAAACC
This sequence comes from Bostrychus sinensis, assembly GCA_020698575.1. NCBI lineage: Eukaryota > Metazoa > Chordata > Actinopteri > Gobiiformes > Eleotridae > Bostrychus > Bostrychus sinensis. The sequence continues at coordinate 26,412,311 of CM036251.1, read as the reverse complement.
AGTGGCAACGGCTAATTAGTGTTCCTCAACCTCACATTAGGGCTCCAAAGGACTGGCAGAAGGAAGGAAAAATACAGACAAATGATTAGCAAACAAGACCCACACACTGAGTGGATTTCTGAGTACAGCGTCGATGGCCCCTACAAAGCTACCCAAGAACAAAACATGTAGGGCGGAGAGTTGACAGTGTTGCTTCTTCATTGCTCACTTGGACATATAGTAATTAATGAATGGCATTTACACATAGCAATTTCCATAAAAGTTTTGGTATATAATAAAACAGTCAGGATATACAGTGTAAAAAGTAAAAAGAAATGCCGCATAGATTTTCTAAAGAACATTATATACCTCACTCAGTCCTGGTGTACAAGGATTTAAGTATTGTTTGTATTATTTACCGGATGCATGTCCTGATACAATCCAGCCCCTTTATTCAGGCTTGGGACTGGCTTAAAGAGTACAATGGCATCTATACTTTTGGAGAAGATGGCGTTTATCAAGCTAAGTGTTACCCCTGCCGTGTATTATTTGATTCTTGTCTCTGTTTGTATTACAATTACATTACACCAGTCGATAGGCTCTGTCCTCAGCCTGCACCCAAATGCTCTGTACAATTAACGTTATCAGTTAATCAATCACACAGTTCACCACCATGGATCATATTGTGCTAAACTGCCACTACCTGCACAAACGCTTTCCCAGTGTGACTCTGCATAGAATTATTACCTCCCCCGCATTTCAATATAACACTACAGGCCTATAGAATGTTGTGATATCATGTGAACATTCTAAAGGGTCCATAAATAAGAGCAGCCATACGTCACTTCCTTATTGCCAGAACGTTAACGCCCCCTTTTGGGTGAAAACAAACCAGCGAGAGGAGAGAAGCTGGTGGTATGAGGCCAAGAGCTGCTTCGATTGGTTTTGTACTTTCAATAATAAAAGAAAAACCCAATTTGAGAGTTTAATTACTTGCTCACAGACTAAAAGAAACCAAAGGAAGAGATTTGTGGCCTCAGACGAGACACAGAGAGAACAGGGAAGATAAAATGACCGGCCAGACCCCAGTTTACTGTATAAGTACAGTACAATGTGTGTGTCAGATGTACACATTTAAAAGTGCCAAGTCACCCTGTTTAAGTTTATATCTGAATTAATATTCCTACCACTTAAAACATTAATTTACTTAACTTTAGTTAGTTTCAATATTAAAGATGGCTGTTTGATACAATGGTTTTTTAAGCTTTGATAAAAGGCACAGATTTTTTTAATATATGTTGATGTTGTTTCAGTCTGGACCTAAATTAACACTAAACTCATTTAAGTAGGCCAACAATTTACTGATTGTATTTGTCATGAATTACGTTAAATGAAGTATACTGTCGTTGTACTAAAATATGTGTACTACGTGGAGTCGTTCACCTGTGACAGAGGCAGCTAAATTAGCAATTGACAAGATCATGGACCTTATCACTTATATAAATGATCAGGTTCAATATTTTGCAATTTAATTTACGAATATTTCTTATGACTGGCTCCTGCCCCCATCTGAGAGTGTGACATCATCACATTCTAGCCTCTGAAAACAGCCAATACTGTGAGATGGAAAAGGAGGACAGGTAAGAATTCTATGGTAGAATCTGCTGCTGAAGATTCAAAATGCAGATTATTTTTATTTTTTCTGGCATGGTTTATAGTTAATATCTCTGCAATTACTCAGCCTGTCACCATGAAGCAAACAGTGGCACAAAGATTATCGTCTTCTTTGTCAGCACAAATTATCAAAGGTGAAAGACCCTTCAGCATCAAAACGTGGTGATATTATTCAATAACACAGGGGTGATTGTTGTCACTATAAACTCACTATATTTATCTCGTGGCCTAATGCTCTGTCTGCATTAAGCCACAAGATGAATATAGTAAGTGTTTGGACACAATCACTAACAAAAATAATCGGATTCAACATTTGTGGATTTTCTTTTCAGTTGTTTCTCATACTATAAAATAGTTTCTAAACCATACAGTGATACTGGATGCTACTTTCCTAGTTTTTGACATAAAACAATCTATTGCTGGGTTTTAGATGATGTCACAACATTATATAGGCCTATAGTGTTTAACTGAGATGGGGGCAAGGAATAATTCTATGTAGATTTTTAGGTGTGGTAGGATGCATGTAGTGAGATCATGGACCTTGTCACTAATATAAATGATCAGGTTCAAAATGTGTGATTTTTTTCTTTGGGATATTTCTTATGAAAATAGCATCTAACCTATTCAGGGATACGGGCTCCTGCCCCCATCTGAGAGTGTGACATCACATTCTAGAAACTGAAAACCACCAATAGGTGCTGTTTTCTCATCTCCACAACTGTGGAGTGGCACCTGCACCAAAATGAAAACTCCTTGAGTGTTTTCAATACTTGGTGTTGTTTGTGAAGTGAGAATGTTAGCCTTGTGTAAACACAACAGAGTAAATGCATTTTCTGTAAAATGTGTTTCGTGTAAATGGCCCATTACTCCACTCCTCAAGCCCAGTCCTACAGTTTGCTGAATGTCCCAAAAGTGTGAAGAGTAATGGGGGCTACTCAGTGTGCATGATGTCTGGAAATAGAGTTTTAATTGTAATGGTGACAAATGTGGAGACGAGCTGTTGTCAGGGGCGAGAGAACGGACACATTAACTGTATACAGCAGACATTACATAATTTGCTCTTTTTTTTACTATAATCTGTATAATTCACAACTGTCGAGCTTTCCTTGACTGCTGTTAGTATAGGCAACATCTGTTATGTGCGTAAGGTGTTGAATGCATTACTAGTGCTGTGTTAAAATGACTGCTGAGTTCATCTAAATCACCTGAAGTGTCTGGGTTAGATTACCTTTACAATCTCTCAGAAGCAGACTGAAACTAAAGCTGAGCCATCCATCTTATTACAAATCTATCGCTTTCAACATTAATAGGCTTAACTCAGTATAATCCAGATTTTTCATCTTTGCCTCTTAAAACATGCAAATCCTGTTTTTGAAACAAGCAGGTGCAAGTGAAGATCTTGTAAACACTGAATATATTTGGAACACTCCTGGCAGTCGATTTCGGTGTCAGTTTTTGCAAATAAATATAATTGCTTTTTGAATCAAAGCTATTGCAGTGTTTGCCCGGGAGCTCATTGTTCGCAATCTGTCTCCTCACTTATAAAAAGTTGTAAAAAATAAATTAATAACTGAGTGAAAATGATGCAGCGGCCAGCCAGAGGCACTCCAGGACTTTAATTTACATGAGTACTGTATTTTGTTTGTCCCCCCTGAGTGTGATGGATGGTTCCCCAGACTGTGATGAAATGGAATGCATCAGTTAATTAGTTTTCCTTGGACAGTGCCATGGACCGGACGGTCAGCCATCGGCACATAATCCCAGTGTTTACATGGGATATAGCAAACACACCTGGGAGAGTCATAAAACACACCAGTGTCCACACACGTGTACATTCGTATATAGATCCAGTGTTTACATAGCTCCTGAAATTCAATATCAGAACATGTGGCCGGAGCAATGACAGCCAGTGTCCATGATGAACAGCTACTGCAAGAATCTCTAGTGAGTTATGTAAAGCATGCACAAATATAAGATAAAGCTGAATACATGTTGCTAGTGTTAGTCTAATGCATTTGAGAAGGCAATCTGATTTAATGTAAGCTACAGTATAAAGGCAGCTTGCTTAGTGAATACTAAGACACCTCAGGAAATCTAGTGCTTCAGAACAACTCATGTTCTAACATATTTGTAGTTTTATATAGAGGTCAACCAGTGTGAGTTTTTCTATGGCCAATGCAGATTTTTAAAATTAAGAGCAGCCAGTGTCCGGAAGAAAAAACAACACGGCCATCTCAATCAAACTTACTGTGCAAGCAGAGTTTGGGGAGGGCTAAAAAAATGCTTTTTAAATTTTTGTTCTCTGAGGTTCTATGCCAGAGTAATGAGCAAAAGCTTTTTATTGCTGTTTTGAGCTTTTTAGGCTTTTTTGAATGTTTAATATGGCTATAATATAACAAAAAAAAGGCAAAAATTTATCTTTTTTTTATTTTTTTATTTTTATTTTTTTATTTAGTCAGGTGACAACACAGTATTTAAAAGTGAACCCTTATTCATATTCAGCCATAATTACATTCCATACAATTGACACATCATACATAGAGACGCAAGATGTGGACCAGGGAAAGAAAAAAATGTGCATGTGTGTGCAAGTGTACACAGAGGCACATGTGAGTTATTCAGTCATAAAAATAAATAAATAAATAAATAAATAAATAAATAAATAAATAAATAAATGAGTAAGCAAACCATAAATCAGAAGAAAAAATAAATAAATAAAAACAGACCTAACTGTGAAAAAGTGCTTCGGGTCACCACACAGAGGCACCACAGAAGCCCAGAGAGCCCATCCCGCCCACCGTGCCGAACAGCCACCACCGATGGTCGGCCGCCCACCCCTCTACCTCATGCTATACATGTGATTCTTTTTTTTTTTTTTTCTTTTCCCTCCCCTCTTTTTCCTTTCCTTCTTTTTCCCCTTCCCTTTTCTTTCCCCCCTTTGCCTTCCCCTTTTTTCCCTTTCCCCCTTCTCTTTTCCTTTTTTCTCTTCCTTTTCTTTCCCTTTCCTTCCTCCCCTCCTTTCCTTCCTTCCTTCCCTTTCTCTTTCTGTGGTGCATTAAAAGAAACAAGGAGTGATGAGCCAGGTTTGCTCCTGGACCAGCCACCCACATGTCATCCTTGATATGTGCTTGTGTGTTGTCTTCTCTTATTTTGTGTAGTGCATTAAAAAGAGAGGGTGATCCGCCGGTCTATATCCATGGCTGAGCTGGCGACACTAGCGGAGCAGGAGGAGGACCCCAGGCCCCAGATGCCATAAATTTTTTGCCCAGATGGCAAAAATGTATCTAATATTGGTCAATCTCTAGTTTTATATACTACATAATAGATATATAAATCCATACTTGAGCTTCAAAGTTTGTTACTGCTACTTTGGAAAATCAAATGAAGACTGGGTCACACCAATCCAAAGCTCGGCCACTGTCCTAAGAGGCAGGGGGACTTCTCTGTCACCTCATGGCTCCCCAGGTCGGCACAAAAAGTATCTACGGACACACGAAAGCGACCCAGACCCACCACCAAGCAGCATGTACATTCAGCATTTGTGCAAGATGTAATAACTACTTACAACAGCAGGTGCCGCATGTCACTAAACTCTGCAGATAATGGGCTTCTGTAAATAAACCTCTGCAACCCTAGAAGCAGATCTCCACTGTTACTCCTTTTATGTTCATGTTATGGAACTATCAAGAGGACGGGGTAAGGCCTGCCAACAAGTGCACCAGTGAATGCTATGAAGAAATCATCTGCAACTTTCACAATGGTCAGATTTGGAAGCGACTGTTTTCTCTGTTAAAAATACTAAAATCAGCTAAGTTTTTTTTGTTTTATGACGACTTCACACTATCCCCAATTTGCACATTTGGTCAGAAAAATCACAACATAAATGACGGCTGGTAAAACAGTTCTATAGAATCATCAAATGGAAATGAAGAAGGATAAAAAAAAAAAAAAGATGTTTCGGCCAATAAACAATGGCTGCAATGATTTTATTTAAAATGAAAGTGCTCCCATTGACCTGGTAGTCCCTAAACAGAAAGTATTTATGGTTTATTCAATAGGGGCAGATAGCACAATCATGAAGTGCAAGCTTCACAGTGTTAATGCTAATTTACAACATGCAACTGCAAAAAAAAGTAGTATACACAAGCAAAAATAAATAAACATATCCTCATAGTAACTGACATATCAGCTTCATTGCTTATGGATTAAATAACTGCATTCCATTTAGCAAAGGCCTACCATAGTTAGTTGGAATACCATATATAGTGATTATATTCCCTATATGGGCCGCCTCTAATGGGGCGCCATGTTGTGTGTCTTCAAAGACCCATGCTTGTTTATGGCAAGAAAATATGTAATATGCAAGATACCATCATATTTCACCTTTAGTATGGCTTGTCTATATTGCAAATCAGAACTGGCTTCATTCCCAAGTTGAGGTAGAAGCCAAGAAAGAACTGTTAATGTCAAGAATATCTGCTGTGAGTGCACATGTGGAATAAATTGGAATATAGTGTTTTCCAATTCATTTTATATCTTGTGTAAATCCTGATTCAAAGACAAGACTGAGGTGTGCTTGTACTTTTCTTATACTCAAGTAAACAAGAGAGGCAGGTAACATGGAAATGTACTAGTGTAGCTCAAATGAATTATGATGCTGTTTTGGAGCAGACACAAGGCAAACAGGGCAAAGTGACATACAAGAGCAGAGATACCAATTTTGTGGGTTTGCAGAGCTATGAATAATGGCTTTCTGAAAGCTGGCTTGATTTGTATTGGTTCAGAGTAAGCATTTAGGTCGACAATATTACAGATTACTTGTCACCTATTCTAAAAGCAGACATAAGGTTGAAAAAGAGTTTACCGGAGTTAAATTCGGTGCCTGTGGGGGTTGCAAAAGCCTGTAATCTGGGCATTCATCATCCAAATACACTTTGTTCCTGCATAGCCTTAGATTAATGAATTGGCACAGTTAGGAGGATTTGCCTCTTAAGACTTGACCTTCAAATGTGCGTATGCCAGTTTCAGCGGGCCCAGTGGTATAAAACAATATGTGGACTATAAGAGATCTCTGGATGTGAGCCAACTAAATGTCAAAACATATGAGCAAGCAGGCTTGAATTGTGCTGGAAGTAATAGATAGCACATGGCTTATTACCCCATTACCTTAAGTAAGAACTTTGCCTTTTACAAAACTACATCAGTGCATTTGGATATTTATTGAAAATACATGGTGCTGTAGGCTAAAATGTATATCACAAAAGTTTATGTGTTGCCACTATTTTGAAAAGAAAAAAAAAAAGAGTGCAGCAGAGAGTGGAGGGATAGTATGGTCCTGCAATTAACTCCAAAACATGTTTGATCCTTGTGAACTTTAAATTTAGCACCAGATTCCTACCTTTTATGTATTCTGAATTTGTAATATCAGACGTTATGTTTGTGTTTGATGCAGTGTAGAGGTAGCAAAGGTAATGGTTTTAAATCCCATAGGAAGGTTGGCTTCTTAAAACAGCTGTTAGACAAAAGCTTTGTTTTGGAAAATGAAGTAGTGTCTCCTGTTGTTTTTTTATGAGTATAAACAGTTTAGAAGAACAAACACAGCAAATTATTTTTGTCAGTCCTAAACCTGGACACATGCAAAGTGGGGTGTGTGTTGGCAGAAATCTGGTATATGATGCGTGTCATACACTGAAAAACAGTGTGTTAAACCATTATTGAAATATTTATTTAAATTTATCAAAGTGACTCTCTTCATCAGATTTAAATTAAACAGGTAGTTGATTTAAACCAATAAGCTATTATAATATTACTAAAAAAAAAAAAACTAAACAAACAAAAACAAACAAACAAAAATGTTTTAACTTAGTAAAATAGCAAATATGAACTTGAAAAAAAATTACAAAAAAAATGTGTGAATCAAATTAAAGGCACAGTATGCAGCATGTGCTCATATTGGTCTGAAAATGGCACTGCAGTCTAAATCAAAACAGTGGTCTGTAGGTTGCCAGTCTTTCCACTTTTCTGATTGCACGATTAGCAATGCAGTTTTAGAACCAAAACAAAAAAAATGTAAACATAAACAACATGGCCACTATGTAAAATTATACTGTAATTGTTAATAAATCAACTGTACCATTCTTATCAGTAAAACTAATATTTGAATTAAAAATATTTACCTCATATCTTGGTACACATGTGGGTAATTTTTATGAAATATAAAAATATTTTCTGCTCATTACACCTTTATTATTTTCTATATGAAAAGACTCATAACCTAATTCAATGTTACCAATTGAAACTATTTAAGTAAATTGGTTTAACAACACACTTTTTCCAGTGTGACACAGGCTAATACTGAGATTTTTTAAATATAATTTTTATTTTTAGAATTGTATTTATTTATTTATTTATTTATTTATTTATTTATTTATTTTTTTGGGGGGGGCTCATCTCTATACTAGTATACCTCTACATACACAAGTTTCATGAAGTACATTTTTAGGTATTTTTTATTAATAATCAGAACAGTGAATACTGCCACTCTATTTCACAAATAAGTTGTATTTCTATAAATAATCAACAATAAAAGTGCTGCGAGATTTTTTTTTTATTTTTGAATAAAACATATTAATAAACTAGTGTCAACACAAAATATCGATACATCAGATTTTGATATTGAATATTGATACTTTCTTACAATCATAATGCAGAGGGTTGTGTCAGGAAGGCCAACCAGCATGAAACCAAATCAATACAGAAATCATTGCACACTAGGTAGTAAATAATTTGCTTTGGTGCCCTGGGAAGAGAAAAGCTGAAAGGACAAAATGTTTGTCCAAGTATGAATTCCATCTAGAATGTGTCTCTACTATTTAGTAACAGCTGAATCAGAGGACAGTGTTTTGGGATTATCATTACAATCGACAAGGGAAATTATCTGTCCTATACCATAGCACTGTAGTGAAAAGAAGCAAAAATAAAAAAAAATAAAAAAGAGAGAGAAAAAAGCCACTTTTACATAAGTACTTTTTGAAGTAAATGCACTTTCTGACAGAAAAATGTAACTTTTATTTAAATAAAGAAGAAGTATTTGATTAACCTCAGTGGCAAGGTGGATAGTAGGGTATCACAACCTAGTTTCAATCCCAGGCCTTATTAAATAGTAGTAGTAGATATTTCATGCCTTAAAAAGTAAGGTCAGCTTTGATCCATCTAACACTGAACCATGGAATTTTCTGGGGCTGAAACATTAATAATGCATAAATAACTTGGATATACCGACAGTGTGGCTTTTTTAAGGGTCATCAGAGTAAATCATCCCTCTCCAATTATCTAGGCTGGGGACTGGCACAAAATGACACTGGCTTGTTGGCACTGTGGGTGTATTTAAGTCACATTTAAAATACTCAAAAACTCACAGCCTGTAGACATGTGAGTAGGATACAGTATTTCTCATTTACAGTGGAGTACGGGCTGCAGTATGAAATAGATTCGGATCTGGTCTAAGGACTTCTACTGTCAGAGCAGCAAGGGGAATCTTGGGTATTAAGAGAGGCAAAGCTTCTTATGCTTGAGGGGCACTTTCCCAACAATAGCCCACTAAGCACATGGAAGGGCATCAGGAACATCGTGGATTACTCCAGAAGGGGACAGAATGTGTCTTCCTCACACTCTCAACACAAACCAAAACAACTGAAGATTTTTTATTTTTTTAATTTTTTTTTATTTTTTTATTGCGACAGTGAAGACCTTCCACTGATGTTATGTATTGGTGGCTTCTTTAGTCTTAAGGGGCTTTGAATGGCTGCTCATACCTCCCACAGGAAACCGCCAAGACCACTTAAGCCTGCTTTACAATAGACAGTGAATACACACAGGTGAAACCACACTTCTCTATCCCACTTTAAAGCAGTCAAAAGAAAGAAATATAAATAATCAAAAACTCAAAAAATGATTTTCCTCCAACAGCAGAGCCTACAAGTATTTCAAATTATTTTAGGGAATAAGAAATATATATATATATATAAAACAAAAAACAAATTGGAGCCAAAAAAGTTTAAAAAATCTGTTGTGTGCCATATTGTGGTTATTCCATTTCCAATTGAAATTCAGAAACAGAAGGCAGGTCAACAGTGCTCTGTGTGATCACACTTGACTCCAGCCTCCACTGTTTTGTAATACAATTATCACCTATAATGATCATAGTGATAATTAATGAAAGAGCTTTGTTTGTTTGGGTTTCAGATTTTTTTTTTTTTTATTCATTTTTATGAGTGTTATGTTGGTCCTTTCTTTTACCTTGCACCTGATATTTAAACAGCACATTTTATTCACAGAGATCCAGAACAATAGCGCTTTGAAATCTGAAGGATCTCATTTACCTCTCATCATCTAAGGCCATAAAATCTGCATAAAAATCTCTACTCATATTCTACCTTGATTGTATGATTGACAATATGCTTTAGCAGTTTCCAAATTCTCAAGGTGTTCTATTATACAAGTATTATGCCTACATTTTGAGCAATGCATTGGGCAAATTTAATGTTCTTAAATAATACACTATTAACAATTGTTAGTGCAGACTGCTCAAAATGAAGACACTGGTGAATTTAAATGTTTTTCCCTCCATATTTATAAAGTATAAGCCAAGAATCGCAGTCCATTTAACTACTTTAAATAATAACCAGCATTAGAATGGAGTAAGGATAAAAGAAGCAATGATGATTTCTGCCTTTGCAATGAGACAGAATGCCACAAAGGTCACTCCTAAGCAAACTGTCTAATCAATCAATCAACATTTATTTATAGAGCCCTTTACAAAAATTAAAATCAGTAAAATCAGAAAAATATAAATACATTTGTACAACAGAATAAAAATAGTGTGTCACAGCATTGCTAAGTGTTGAAAGCTAGTCGAAATAAATATGTTTTAAGCCTGGACTTAAAAAGACCAAAGTCTGTGATGGGGCACATATCAGGAGGAAGCTTGTTCCAGAGTCTGGGCCCGACCACAGAGAAGGCCCAATCACCCCAGTGCTTGTATCTGGCTCTTGGGACTTCTAAAAAAAAGTTTATTTGATGACCTCAGAGCCCTGTTTGGGTTTCAGACTGCTAACAACTCAGTAAGATAGGGTGGGCGAGGCCAGTAAGAGCTTTAAAAACAAACAGTAGAATTTTAAAATAAATTCTAAAAGAAACAGGAAGCCAATGGAGTGAATAAAGGACTGGGGTGATGTGCTGACATCTGGATGTGTTGGTTAAAAAACGGGCTGCGGCACTCTGCACCAGCTGGAGGCAGCACAGGGACGACTGGGAGACGCCAACATAAAGTGCATTACAATAATTTATTTTAGAGCTGATAAAAGCATGAATCGTTTTCTCAAGATCAGTGCGATTTAAAAATGGCTTTACTTTTGTTAAAAGACGCAGCTGGAAAAAGATTGTTCTGACCACACTGTCAATCTGTTTGTCAAAGTTAAAACTGTTATCAAAGATGACATAGAAATTTTTAACTGTTGGTCTAAGCCTTGAAATCAGTACACCAAGATGTAAGAGTGCAGAATAACCAAATAGAATATACTCTGTTTTATCTTCATTTAAGTGAAGGAAGTTTTGTCCTAACCACAGCTTGATGTCTGCAATACACTCAATCAATGATTCAATCGCATCACTTTTCCTCAGCATCACAGGTAAATAAATCTGCAGATCATCTGCATAGCAGTGAAAGGCCAGGTTATGCTTGGCTATAATTGACCCGAGGGGCAGCATGTAAAGTGAAAACAAAATAGGGCCGAGAATGGAACCCTGGGGTACTCCACAAAACAGGGAAGCAGCAGAGGAAGACAGTTCACCTATTCATACTGAGAAGCTCCTATTGGTCAGGTATGAGGTGAACCACTCAAGTGCAGTACTGCGAATGCCAATGTGATGGTTAAGCCGAGACAGGAGGACTGAATGGTCCACTGTATCAAAAGTCACTGTTAGGTCCAGTAGCACTAGAGCAACAAGACACTTGGCATCAACAGACAGGGCAATGTCATTGTGCACTTTTAACAGTGTAGACTCTGTGCTGTGTCGTGATCTGAACCCAGACTGGAAATTTTCTAAAATAGAGTTATCTTCTAAAAAATGACTGCATCTGTATAAAAACATTTTTTTCAAGAACTTTTGAAATAAAAGACAGATTAGAAACAAGTCTAAAATTAGGTAAAACTGAAGGATCAAGATGTGTTTTTTTAAGAAAAGGCCTAAAGCATTTGGGACACATCCTGAACTGAGACAAATATTAATTAGAACCAAGAGGGAAGGCCCAACAGTGCTAAAAACCTTTAACAAATTAGTTGGAATAATGTCCAAAGGGCAGTGTGTTGCATTCATATGTTCAACTACATCAGTGAGGGATGAAAGAGAGACCGGTTCAAAATGGTCAAATACTACAGAAAGTGTGGCAGTAACAGGCAGGTCTAAAATAGTACTGCAGCTGGTTAGTTGTCTAACAGACACCACTTTGTTAACAAAAAAGTGAAGAAAGTCCTCACAAGTGGACAATGAAGCATCAAACAGAAAAGAGGTGTGTGGATTCGCAACAGAATTAATTGTACTGACCCTGTACTAACCCAACACCCGAGGACAATGTCCATTACTGAAAATAATATCAGACAAATACTGGGACTTTGCCTCTTTCACAGCTCTCTGATACTGAACAAGCGTGTTCCTTAATATATCCAGAGAAACATGTAATTTGTCCCTTTTCCACTGCCGTTCTGCCTGCCTGCAACTTTGTCTAAGGGCATGAGTAGTGTCGTTTAACCAGGGATCTCTCCTTGGCTTAATGGACCTGCACTTAAAAGGAGCAATGGTGTCCAGGATCCCAGAACAGGTTGCATAGAAAAATGAAAGAAAGCTATCTGGGCATTCAGATGGAACAACATCATTGGCAAAATACTGCGAGTCCAAAAATGCAGCAGCAAACTCCGCGGCTGTAGAAGATGTGATGATACGGCGGCAGGAGGCCCGGGCAGGGGGTTTGCTGACTGGAGGTGGAGCTAGAAATTCTAGAATAATAGGTACATGATCTGAGATGACAGTCTCAGATATTTGAACAGATAAAACAGAAAGCCCATGTGAAATAATTAGGTCCAATGTGTGTCCAGCATTATGAGTAGGTCCAGTAGGGGGGGAGCTCTGTGAACACGCTGTTGTCACCTGGTTTAGTCCAGGTTTCCGTCAACAAAAGAAAATCCAGGAAGTGTTTGGAAAAAAAGTAATTCATGATAAAAGTTTTATTTGTGAGCGACCTGGTATTGATCAGGGACAGTGCGAATCGTAATGTGGTTGATTTGCTGAAGGCAACGAGGAACCAGGGCGAAGATTCTCCCTCACAGAGCCCCGTTTGCAGATTCCGCCGACACGGACGAAGGTCACCGGTGTCCGTGACAGCTGGCCGGAGCCAGCATATCTCCGAGGAATGCCGTACAACGTAACCATCAAACTCCCGAGGAAGCTCAGCGAGATGAGAGGATTATATGACGAGGACCTGGGCCAGGTAGGCTCTCAATCTGACAAGTACCCCGCTCCTTTTTCGAGTCTTCTGTGGCGACTATTGTGAGGCAATGGGCCGGGTAGATGCCACAGGTACGGTATGGACACAAGGAATGGTGGTAGCATCTTAGACTGTCCACTAGAACAATGAATTGAAGGCTTCAACACGGAATCGCAGATTTTTAGGAGAGTCTGGTGATCATACATTAGCAAAGGTGACACATTCTTCACGAAAAAAGATAACAGCAGCAATAGTAGCAATACACGGAGCAGAGGTAGACAGGCCATATACGTTGGCGCCATCTATGTATAGTAGAAAGAGATCCCAAGTTGTATGTAGTAGTATATAAAGCCATAGCCCTTCATTCTATTCAAGTCTTTCATTACTATTAAGGTATAAATTTGCTATTAACCTTAACCTAGTTCAATGTCATCTGGGGTACTGCATTGGAGGTTATGCTGTGTAGAAAATGTATTTTTTTCCAGCTTTTTTCGTCTCAATTTGAGTTAAATGAATGGCTTTTATTTGAAAGTATTGATCATTGCTGTTCGCCAAATTCCCAATTTTAACATAGCAGCAATGATTTTACCACTGCCATCTTGCCCGGTGTTACATTAAAATGTGTTACCGAGTGTTCCTAACACCACCACACACACATAATAGTACAGAGATGTGTCCTGCTTTTATTTAAATAAAAAAATCTAACACGACTGTCCTCTTCCCTATTACCACCTCAGCCTCAGAACCATCTCACTCTTCTCCACCCCATCACCAACTCCATAAGTAAGTAACTAAACTTTTTTTATATAGCACCTTTCACAGATAAAGATCACAAAGTGCTTTACAAAGTGCAGCCATATGAAATAGAAGAAAACATTTAAGCTACAAATATAAAACAATATTAAAAACACAACAGTAAAATATAAAACTAGGGCTGCACAATATATCGCAAAATTACTGTTATCGCAATATCAGCAAAGCAAACGCAATATCCATATCGCAATAATCTAAGGCCCAATCCCATTTCTCATTTTTACCCCTACCCCTTCCCCTAGCCCTCACCCTTCACCTTCCCCTCAGACCTTAAAACAGAGGTGTAAGAGGTAGGGCTGACAATACACCCCTAAGAAATGGGACACCCCTACACCGCTTTATACTTTACTTTTTTTAAAACAAGCCAACATTAGCCTGAAGGGGGCGCATGTGAACAACAGGAGAACTGTAGGTGAATGATCTTCAGCTCAAACACAACTGTAACACCAGAGAAAGCAACAAACTGCTGAAAACTAAAACTGTCATGGGATTAATCTTTACATACACCGCATGGGGCAGGAGGAGCTCACTGTGCTCAGGTAAAGATCAACTGTCTCTGTAAATACAGCTGCATGTGCGTCACGTGACTCATGTGCGCTACTTCTCTCTGCATCAAATTAGTGGCATTAAAATGAGGTTATGGGACATATATAGCTTGTATATATAGTTTGTTTTTTGACTGAAACATCAGTTATATTATTTAAAAACACTGGATAAAGCACTGATAAGTGCTAAATCCTCATCTAAAGCATGTATTGTGATTGTATAGTGATGTTTTCCACAAACTTTAACGGTGGATATCTCTGTGATTACAGGGGCTAACGACATAAAACAAACACTGGCATAAACTTTAAGGTCCTCTCTGTCAGCGCAAAATGGTGAGACTATTTAGTTACAACATAAATACAAAAGAAATAGCAACAAAATAACAGATACAAGGCGTAAGGCACTGCCATTAGGCAAGCAAATTTTATGTAGCCTACATTATTTTAAACGAGCACAAGGTGAACGAAACACAAAAGAACTCTGTCGTAACTCTTAAAATGGTCATAAATGCAGAATATACGTCTTTGTTGCTGCCATGTTACCCATAAACACGACATATCATGGTAAACTCCTCCTACCCCTTGGTTTTAAGTGTGCATCTGGAAAAGCTCCGTTTGGAGGGGCGTACAGCCTTTCACCTTTGCAGTCCCTTACTGCAAAAGAGAATTGGGATAGCCCTTCGTCTCTCGTGAACGCGCAAAATGAAGGGCTAGGGCTAAGGCAAAGGGCTAAGGGGTAGAAATGGGATCCAGCCTAAATATATATTGCAATAACGCTGTGGTCTCTGTGGTCGCTGTGGCTCTATTTTCAAATATCGCAATAATATTGTAATCGCAATTTTCAATATAATTATTGAATATCGCATGTTTTCGCCATATCGTGCAGCCCTACATAAAACCCAGTCAATTAAAACCTTGTCTAAATAAAAGAGTCTTAAGCTGCTTTTTTAAAGGAATCAACAGAGTTGGCCACACGGAGGAACGGGGCAGAGCATGCCACAATCTGGGTGCTACTGCCTGAAAACACAGGTCTCACGAGTTTTAAAACAAGTTTTTGGGACCTTAAGGAGGTTCTGGCCCGAAGACCAAAGACTGCAGCCAGAAACATAAATAAAAGGTCTGTGATGTATTGAGGAGCCTGTCCTTTCAATGCTCTAAAGGTTAAAACTAATATTTTAAAATCAATTCTAAATTTGATGGGAAGCCAGTGTAAAGAATATAAAATCAGTGTGATGTGAGCCATTCTGTCGGATCCTGTTAAAAGCCTTGCTGCAGCATTCTGTACCATTTGAAGTTGTTTGAGAGCAGATTTGTTAAAACAAGTAAAAAGTGAATTGCAATAGTCTACACGAGAAGAAATAAAAGCAGGGATAATTATCTCAAAATCTGCATTTGACAACATTGCTCTAAGTTTTGAAATATTTCGAAGATGATAAAAGCAATGTTTTACCAGTAGTCTTGAATGTCCATCCAGAGTCATGGATTTATCAAACAAAACACCAAGATTTCTAAGGCTTGACTGGACGGAGGAGCCCAGAGAACCAAGGTGTTGGTTTATCGCTGGAATTTTCTCATCTGAAGCCATATTAAGAGTTTCCATTTTATCAGCATTAAGTTGTAGACAGTTTTGGGCTAGCCACTGTTTAATACAGGAAAGGCATTTCATCAGCTCTTTTAATCTGTCAAACTCTGTGTCTTTGAATGAACAATACAACTGAATGTCATCCGCATACAAATGTTATAACATTTTTAAAACCACTTACAATACTACCAAAAGGGCTGATGTACATTAGGAATAACAGTGGACCTAGGACTGAACCCTGACCGACACCACAAAACAAAGAGCATGCATCAGACATGATGTTATTGTTAAAGACTGCAAACATTCTATCACTCAAGGAGGAGGAGATCAAGTTTAGAACTGTCCAGGACATTCCAAATGCTTTCTGTAGCCGATGCAACAACATTTTCTGGTCCACAGTGTCAAATGCTGATGTTAAGTCCAATAAAATTAACACAGTATACTTTCCAGAGTCTGCAGCCATTAAAATCTCACTTGAAACCATTAAAAGGGCAGTTTCAGTGAATGCAGTTTTCAGAAACTCTATTGAGACTTATCTAGCAAAAAAAAAATTCCTGAAAAAATCTGTCAGCTGCTACCACCCTCCCAAGGATTTTAGATAAAAGAGGCAATTTAAATATTGGCATGTAGCTTTAAGGTTCAGACTGATCCAAGGTGGGCTTCTTCAAACTAGGGCTAAGAACAGCTTGTTTAAAAAAGCTCGGGACAGAACCAGTTAGCAGAGAGAGATTAATCATGTTAACCACATGCAGGACCAAACAGATCAAATGCTTTTAGAAACAAGGAAGTTGGCAGAACATCTAGAGGGCATGAAGATGGTTTCATCTTTTTCATTAAAATCTCCCAGGGTGACAGAGGAAACGGAAGACCAGGAACACATTGCCTTTGAATCACAAGAGCTGGCCTCAAGTGCTGGCGTTATGCTAGCTCTGATATTGTCCACCTTATTCACAAAGAAGTGTAAAAAATTATCACACTCATTCTCTGTGTACACAGGAACCTGTGGTGCAGAGGGAGAGACAATTTTCGGTATCAAACAGTACCTTTGTTTTTTTTTGTTTTGTTTTTTCATAGATACAAGATCATGAAAATAGGCAGACCTAGCCTGTTTTACGATTGTGTTAAGTGTAGAAATCAGTAAGGTGCGGTGACTATTTCAAGTGGGCAAGCAGACACCTTAACTTCGTTAAGTTTTATATGACAACATTTTGATTTAATTTAAATTGAATTAAAAATCATTTGGGTAACTGCAATCCCATCAGCATTTGTGTAGTTGCCTGTTTCAAACTATCTCACACCCTTCCTATATAATTACTATTAGTAACAGCTCTGTTTGTATACAAAACAATGTCATTACAACATTTTTTTTCTACAAAGTTGGCCTTCTCTGTCACCTTATCAAAGAGTGTACCTTAAGTTTTTGTTTTAACTTTGATCCATAAGCACAAAATGAGGATGGTAGATGATGAGTGAGGTTAAAGCCTTACAGATGAGGGAGGCCTGTTCACCAGGACACACACTGAGATCAACACGAGACTAGTGCACTGTTAATGCTGCTTCACTATAATAAAACCTCAAAAGAAGCCTTACACATCACATCACAAACCTCCATTTAATAAACACCACCTCGCTGACACTCACCTCTCTACTCAAGCTGCAAATCCAGTTCATGTTACTTTTTTGAAGAAACGTCCTGTGCTTCCTACAGCTGAGTTTGTCCAGAATAACCACTGCCCAGTTCATTCACAGTTCTGTAATATTCACATTCATTGTCACTGGCTCCTCTCTGCTCCTCTAGCTCCACTTCTTACAAACATGTCTGACACTTAACGATGTACTTGAGGCTATCATTTATATGACACACAGTTTTATGCATCATCATGTACCCATGAGAAGCATGAACACGGTTAAAGCTACAAACTCTGACGATCTTAGACACTTTGGCTGTGGATACTCATGGAAAGTTCTGTTGTCTGACGCGGTGCATGTGCACTGTAATGGACAGGGCTGTAAGCTGCACAGTGCGCTGCTTGTCACCCGCTGCTATCAGCTAGAGATCTCTGTCACTGAGCCTGAGATTGACCACAGCACACATGCGCAGCGCTCCAAAACAAGCTGCTGTGCTCCCTGCTTGACAAGCTCCAGGCAGAAACAGTACACAATGACTCTGCCTCCACGGAGGTGAAAATGACAAAAATTAATGACAGCGAGGCAACCTAGCTTGCCTCGACAGTACCTGGAGTGGCCAGCAGGACGCAGAAAAGTACACAGTGAATGGAAGCAGGTAATAATCTGATTCACTATGGAAGTGAACAGCAAAATGAAATGTTTGGAGAGATTTAATTTTGTTATAGTTTTAATCTATGTGTTTTTTATATTTGATTGGTCAAGCACTGCTTGCCTTTCTTGCCCTCATGGCACGCCCATGGTAGATTTCAGTTCCTTTAAGTGCAATCTTTTCACTTCCAGGTTTGTGGATTTCCACAAATATTCCACCTTTCGACAATTTCTTTTGAAAGACAAAGTATCCTGGTTTATCCAAGCACAAGGTTTTTTAGTTGTAAAGGAGGTGTTACATTTACCAGGAGACACCATATTTAGAACAGATCCACAATGGTGGTTAAAAGACTGGACAAAGGAGCATCACCACAACTGTCATAAGTGGTGGGCTCAAATGACTGAGAAAATTTCACAATAGCAGTCTGATTTATAAAGTCTATGTGACATACATTTTTGAGACAGTTCAAATGAAAAGACAAATTAAAGAAAATGTAATAGTGGTCCATAAAATGGATGGCCACAACACTCAACTGGTCAATGTTTAAGCTCAGGGAAAAAACAAGGTCCAATGTGTGGCCTTTCCTGGCGTGGCG
This sequence comes from Bostrychus sinensis, assembly GCA_020698575.1. Taxonomy (NCBI): domain Eukaryota; kingdom Metazoa; phylum Chordata; class Actinopteri; order Gobiiformes; family Eleotridae; genus Bostrychus; species Bostrychus sinensis. The sequence continues at coordinate 26,393,303 of CM036251.1, read as the reverse complement.
TGGGGCCAGTTTCATGTTGTATTAAATAAAACGATTCTGAGAGTTAACAACTCAGATGCTAAATTACAGGGAGGGTCATCAATGTGAGGTTAAAATCCCCAAAGATTCAAACTTTTTCGAGATTAAAAGTTGAAGCTTAAAACTCAAATCATCTTCGTCATCTGCAGCTTGAAGGAGTTGAAAGTGTCCTGGTTCAGTAGCCTGCAGGAGAAACAGTCCCGGTGTACGAGCGCGAGTCCGCCTCCTCGCCGTGCAACCTGCGGGGTACCAAACACGGAACAGTCTGAAGGGCACAGTTTGTTTAAATGACCGTATTCCTGTTCCCGCTGCCAGGTCTCCATCAGGAACATAAAATCCAAGCATTCATTAGCGAACAAGTCGCTGAAAATAAAGGCCTAATTTGCTATGGAGCACTGAGCAGCACGATCCGTGTTTGCTGTGCACACTCGGCCGCAGATGTGCGCTGACCAGATGCGCACTGAGGAGCTGGACATTGCGGTGATGGCAGGGCGCTGTCCTCATGCCCGTCCGACAGGTCACAGAACGCAGAATCCGCTCTCGTGGAGTTGTTGTACGAACATGCCGAGTACAGAAAATCCGGTCAGAAAGACGCACAGCCCAAGTCCCAGCCTGGCTCGCAGACTAACAGTCTCAGACACCGCTCACCCCCAGCAGATCTGGAACCGCTCAGCCATAATAGTTGTCCACGCCGTTCCCTCAGCCTGGTCTGGTCCGACAGAACACCAGAATCCCTGCTTCCTTCTCTGGACGGGGCACTTTGCTAGCAGCAGGTATTCCGGTGATGACGTGGAGCATTCAAAAATTGGAGGGAAAAACTCTGTGTACCTGGCCCAGGTAATACAAACATTCTCCATATGCTCCTTAGGAATAATGTTTGCCAATCATGTTGTAAAGCAGCTGAGACACAACTATTAAATTACCAGGTTGACAATGCAAAATCTAACACTAGAGAAATCATAAAGATGCAGAGAGCAAGCAGAGGCAAAACACAGGCGCCATCTCGCTTGGCTCAGCAGCAGAACCATTTCACTCCTCCCCACCCTGTCACCAAGTCAGCAGCAGAACCACCTGACTTTCCTCCTCTATTGTCACCTCTACAGCAGAACCATCTCACTCTCTACTGCCCCATCACTACCTCAGCAACAGAACCATTTTGTTCTCCTTCGCCCCATCACCACCTCAGTAGTAGAACCATCTCACTCTCTTCTGTTCCATCATCACTTTAGCATCAAAATCATTTCATTCCTTTTACCCCATCACCACCTCAGCCGCAGAACCATCACACTCTTCTCCACCCGATCACCATCTCTGCAGCAGAACTATTTCATTCTCCTCTGCCTCATCACCATCTCAGTAGCCAAACCATCTCATATGCTTTCCTTTTTTCTTTCTTTTTTTTATCATACAGTTTCAACTTTTGTTTGTGTGAACTGTGTTCATAGACAATAATTTATGGAACAAAGTATAGTAAGTACAGAATCATCCTTTTTTTTTATTTTTTTTTTTATGCACTGCCCTTTAAAGATCGGAAGAATATGAGCAGCCAATAAATCCAAAGCTACTAATCCAAACTTTATAAATGCTTTTTTTTTACACCCAGTCATCTTACTCAAATGTTGACAATTAATCAAATTAGTTTTGGAATGCTCCAATCTGTTTTCAGCCTTAAAATCGTTTTGTGATGAGTAACTTATCAAATTCAAAATGAGCTAGTATTTCTCATAAAAAGTGCACATATCTCAGTTTCTATGTCCTATTGCGAATAAAAGTGGAGATTTGCAAACCATTGTGTATTTACTTTTTGCATTTTACACAGTGCCCTAACCTATTCAGAATTGACTTTCTATTTCCTTCCCGCATATTGAGGATGTGAACTGGCGTAGTGCGAGACTCTGATGTAAAGAAAGGACTTCTGTGTTGAGAGTGCTTAATTCTTGGCATGCTAAACAGGGTCAACCAGTGCATCCCACTATCACAGTTTCCACGGGAACACAGACAGCATCGCATCCAGCAGCAGCAGTAGCCATCACCGCCTCCAGACGACACCCACACACAACAGACCCAGACCGTTAATACCACACCAGTGTACATTAGGACATATACACAGGGACAGCAAAAAGTCTAAGTTTGGTTGCACAAAATTCGGACATGGGGCAAAGTACTGTAGCTGGTTGCAACATTAAAGCTAACCTTCAAAACACAAAATATTCTCCTTGAAGACATACAGCTGCAAGATTTACAGTAGGTCTTGTGTTTTCCGAATGCACACACTTCAAAAGACAGAAGTGAAGTTCCTGCAAGAATATCAACATCTTTCCCGCACTAGATTGTGTATTTTGTTTATCTGCTCAAGTGCTGACCCTGGCTTTACTGCTAGTGTTACGCAGTGGGTTTCCTTTATCTTGAAACTGTATACTGTTGAACTTAGATAACACTGTTGCTGTGATTCCACCCACTGACTGTTCGGATTTAGGGGCTTTGTAGGAAAAAAAAATAAAAAATGGACAAAGAATTTAAGTCCTGACCTCATATTAGTGGTAGTTTCTTCTCGATTCTCTGCCTAAAAGAAACTAAACTATTATTAGTGTTTTGAAGTGAGCAGAAAATACCTATTTTTCCAAGCTTGTTATCGCGCCATTGTATTGTGTAAGAGATTTTGGTGCTAAGATATGAGTCATAGGGAATTAAACAGAGAAGGAAGAAGTACTGCAATTTTTATAAGCTGAAATTTAAAAAATATATATATGTATATGTTTAGGATAACAAAATAACTACCACTACTAGTACTAATACTACCACCATTGCTGCTACAACTACTGCCACTCCTACAAGTACTTCTGGTACTAATACTTGTTACTTCTTACTATTACTACTACTATCACTACTTCTAGTGCCATTATTATCACCATTTTTCCACAAAGTAAAAAAAATACTCCAGAGATTTGTGATGTGTAAAGGGTTAAAACAGTAAAAAGAGCAAAGTAAAATTATGTTCTTTTTTAAATGTACACAAAAACACACACACACACACAAAAAAAAAAATAACTCCAGTTACTTCCCACCTGGAATTAAACATTTTTTTTTTGTGGACAGATATAAATTTTCAAGCCTGATGCACTATTACCATATGTCACACAGGCCTGAAACATCATAGGAAGAATTCAAAAACAGGCAAAATCAGGAAGTGCCAACTCAAGAAAGCAAGACTTTCAACATGGTTTCAGTGTTGGATACAAAAAAATGTCCCAAATTTGTGATCTGTCTTGGACAATCACTGATCTGGCCACACTACAAGGCCTTAAAACAAATTGTTAAAGTTAAGGAAATGTATTGCCAATTTTAGTAATAAATTGGGAACATCTCTTTTTTTTTTTTTTTTTTTTTTTTTTTTTTCCCCACAATTTTAGTTAGAAGTTAGATTCTGATCAGTATGGTTCCAGTGTTGGGTACAAAATTTTCCAAAATTTCCAATATTTCCATACTGCAAGGCATACAACAAACAATTTAAAGTACAACTTTGCCAATTTTAGTAATTAAAGGTCCCATATTACGCTTTTTTTCAGGATTTTTTGTATTTCACTTTCAATTTGCAGCACACGCTTGGATTAGGGGACTGACACCCGTGCTGGCAATGATGGGGAATAGACAGAGCATAAAATGACTAATTAGCACAACTTTTAGCAAACAAATTTAAGACAATTGAATTAAAAGTATACCCATAGTATCTTCTTGCTTAATTTTTTAAGTTATTGTCAATAGTTGTACTAATTCTGTTAATGCTGGTCAGTGGTCAGCTTGATTGGTGTATCTTTACTTTTCATCTTTTGGCACAAAATAGCCCCCAGATTAATAAGATTGTACATTATGTTGCCAGCTAATAAGATGTATACTTGCCAGTCTATTGTTGTATATTCATTTATTGACATCTTTCTTGCTTTTGCATTGCAACTTTCTCCTACATAGCCCTGCAATTGCTTCCCAGTCTCCACTGACCAGAACCTCTCGCTTTCAAAATCCAGATTTAATGACACCTCAATACGCATCACAAAAAAGAAACCCCTCTGTATGAAAAAAAGTAAAAATTCACTTTGTAGTTTGCCTTCATAAAGGGAAGGGACTGTGCGGGTTGGTACCTCATGAGACAAAAAAAGCAACATCTTTTACATGCTATATTTCATACAAGCTCCGGGCAATAATCAGGGTGCAGACCCCCCCCCCCCGTGGAGTAGTGAGCAGTAAAATTTGCATGTGCTGGTTCAGTCAGGGTGAACCTACCAGCCCCACGCAGCGCTGGTGCCATAAATCGCCATTATACCATAACCTGACACAGACTGGCTTAAGAGACTTAAAGAGCAGCAAGACAAATGAGGTGATTAGCTCAATCTCAGTGACGGTGCTTCTTTGATGTGATGCCTTCCCCTCGTGCCTCGGTCACACTGCGGCACCAAGCGCTGGAGCCCACATACAGTGCACGTTTTACTGCAGTTTGCACACCTCTGACTTCATATTGGATCATCCAGAGCTGGGAGTGTTAAAATGAAGTACAGGAGAAAAGGTAGGAGGAAAAAAGTTATTGGAGGGGAGCTCTCAAAAATCTGCAAGCACATTTCAGCAAATTGTATGAAGTAATGTAATAATAGCATATAATAGTCATATAGCCTATGGATAGTCATTAATTATTGCAAACTATTTAACTGTCATAAATTCTCACTTCACTGATATGTGCACGCATAGGGCACTTGGTAGAGCTGTGGTGTATTTACACAGCAACTACAGCCTGCCCCACCCCCACCCCCAATGATTTCCTGTCACTACTCCACTGGACTATCCTATAAAGCCGAAAAAGGACTACAAATTTCTTATTATATTTATAATCAATGTAATATACAGTAGCCACACATATTCAGAGAACTGGAGTTACATCTAGTAACTATTTCTTAGTACTGTTTATTTAACTAATGTGTTTGCTGAGTGTTAACCCAGCAGAGCTAAAGAGCCAGAGGTTGCAGATGTCTGCACTAAAGCAGTATGGGTCAAGTCACAGTTATTTATTCAATAGTAGAATATAAAAAACATTGAGTGTTTTACATAAAACAACAGATATTTCACCATTTCATAAAAATAAATAAATAAATAAATAAAATAGCTCATTTTGAATTGGATGGCAGCAACTCATCTCAAAAATGCTGGGAAAGGCTGGAATTGTCCTCAAATAGTATTACATTCAAAACAGTTATAATACTGTGGAAATATAGGCCCAGGACCATTTCCAGGAGTCACCATTTGTAAGAAAGTCCAAGTTACAGCAGTATCATAGAAAGAAAAACAAACAAGCAAACAAACACACACACACAATCACACACATTTGTGAACATGATCCAGAAATACTGCTGTCCTTTCTTGACCAAAGCTTATGTGTCATGCACAGGGCTTTACTTTTTTTTTATTCCTGGCCACTGTGGCTAGTCTTTGTCAAAAGTTATTAGCAAATTAGTGTTTTTACTAGCCACACTGTACATTTATAGTATACAATAAGCTTAAAGAAATATAAAATTTGGTTTTATGCCTAGACAGGGATTTAGCAGATATAAAAAACAAACAGGTTTACCTATAGGCAGAATAAAGTGTAACTTTGTGCATGTGATGTCACATGTTTTAAAACTAACTAACTTGGGTCACTAGCCTAATGGAAATCTACCAGCATTTGGGTGGCTAATGATAATGTCAAGCCCTGGTTATGCAATATTTACATTTTACACAGTGCCCCAACTTTAGCTGAATTGGGTTTGTTTTGATATATTACTGTATTTTGGTAACCCATTGGTGGTATTGTTTCTAAAATAATAAAGTTTTCTAAAATGAAACTTGTCTTATTCATCCAATAAAAAGGTCAGTTAGGAAGAACAACAATGTTTCTATGATTGTCTCTCCAGTGATTAGATACCAGCCTGTACCATTCTTCCTTTAGGTGGAAGTATGACCTATGCTATGTGTTTATATATATATTGTGCGTACTACGATATTGAAATATACATACGTGCACTCCACTATTTATGTATATTTTCTATACATGTGACTGTTATAACACTTCAAATTGAACTATTAAACAATTGAGCTTTTTAATAAAAACATGCACCCTAGAGTGAAATAAACAGGAGATTGTTTTTGCCATTTATTAAATTAATAAAATCACAGCGCAAATATTAGATTAATGTTACTAACAAAATACAATATGCATGTCAATCAAGGAAATGAAATTATCAGCAATAAATCTACTCTTTGCTCCTTGCTTTTACATAATCATATTCATCTACATAGTCTGTTATACTGTTTAGAGAGAGTTTATACTTACAGCCTATTTTGTGAATACAGTCAACATATTGTTTTGTTCATATCTGTAAATTAGGAAATCCATAGCTTATTTTACTTTATTTCATTCTATTTTATTGTGCATATTTATTATTACACTTACTTGTTTTATGTTTGCACCTAATGACCAAAAGCACATTTCTACTAATGTGAAACCTTTTGACTTAAAATGGCAATAAACACAATTCTAATTCTCTTTATAGATGTAATAGACCCTTCCAGGAATGATGTGTTTTAAAAAGTTGCACAAGTTGCACAAGAGATTAACATTCTATCCCATTCATTTCTATGAGGGAGCAAAATAAAAATAAACATTTAGACATTTCTGGACTGCAGGAATGATTGGTTGTTGTTTATATATTTATTACAAATTACTCTGAATCAATATAATCCAGATCTGAGTCAGTACCATTTGCAGACGTGAACTTATAAAAGTAGGATTTGTGGTGATTGTCGAATTAAATCTGAGCATAAAATGTCAAACTATTGTTATCCGTCACATTTCTGTAACTATTTGTCCTTCGTAACATTAAAATTAAGAAATGTAAGTTAGGTAGCCTTTATGCAAATTTTAGATGCTAATTGCAACCTTATATTAAACAGCTAATAGTTGACACACTCGCTAATGTTATAAAGCCAGGCTCTGATATTACTCACATGTGGCAGAGTGGTTGTCAGTTGCCAAACCTGTCTTGATTATTCCTAATTTGTGATGTTTTGTCGCTAGCGCTAATTGCTCTATTAGAAATGTATTATCATCTTTTCTAACTTCCGGTATCAGTCTTTGGAACACAGATCTATATACATCTATAAACAGTTTATAAACAGTATAAACAGCCACAAAGCACATTTCAAACACCACACAAACACTTTAAATTACTACCTAGGCACTTTGAGAGCACAGAGCATTAAAAAAATAAGTGTTTGCATATAATACCTTGACATAATTGCACACATTTGGTTTTATTTATAGATATTTATTGTCTTTCCTCCAATTGGCACAATACCACTTAGACTCCAAAGTTGTGGTGCAATATATTGTGCAATTATATTTAGTTGTAGTTAAGGTGTTTGTGTGTTATGTGTATTTTAAAGTGTTTTAGTGAATGGTGTTTTAGTGTGTTTTTACCTTACCTTTCCTTTGTCTTTGTGTCCAGGTAAAAGAGTCCCCCATTGAAACAAGCGCTCTTAAGAAGGTTCTGGGATGGGTCAAGTCAGGGGTGTGGTGGGGTAACATTTTAGGTGTGTATGGGTTTTATTCATGGTTTGGTGAGAGGGTTTATGGTTTTATGCTTGTAGTTTGGGTTTATTAAGGTTTATGGTTGTGTTTTTTGTTAACAAGTTAATGGTAAAGTACATCCCTGTTGGAGTTTTATTGTTTGTAACCAGTTAATGAGAGCAGATAAATGGCGCTGGGTTCCATCACTCACCTGCAGAAGACCTTGCTCCCTGCCGTCTTTGCAATATGTTGGCACAAGCACTTTGTAAATTATAGAAGAAAAAGAAAAAAGAAAACTGTGAACCACACCATTTCCTGCCTCTGCGTGTCTCTTCAACTTCTCACTGAAATCCAGCTACTTTTAAGGCCAGCCTACATTACAATAGACAATATACAGAAACATTTCCTTCAGCAACTTAACTTAAACATTTTCTACCATGCAATTACATAGTTATTTTATTAGAATTAACTATATGCTATCTGTTCCTGCATTTTCAAAGAAATTTAAATAAGTTTACCTCAGTGGTATAACACCAAGGCCTCATGATTTAGCCACATCTTGACCCTGTCTTTAATAATAGAAGGTTTGGAAAGAGAAGGTTGTCCATTGACCTGGAGGAGACTCTTTCATGAAGGACAAGGAAGGGACAATAGCACAAGATGGTCAAAAGAACATGCAATCAAAAGGCTTATTGTAATGTACTATTGTTAAGTGAAGCATTTTGCAGAACATAAGAATTATTATTACTTATTTATTCCTCACAGTGAGTTTCAGGACCCAGTAGCCTAAGTGTATTTTGTTAAACCACAGTATTTTATGCAAGGGTCAGAAAATAAACAATTATTTCATGACAATGCAGGTTAAGGACAGCTTTTGAGCGCACACAATAGCCATTTAGGTAAGTAACTAGGCAGCCACAAAATCTCATATTGTTGAGTCATTTTCAGCATACACTTTTCTACCCATTATACACATAAGAGCGACGCAGGCATCCGTAACAGTGTTCTGGCATTAGGCATCCATTAATTTGGGCCAGCCTGAGGAGCAGAGTAAATAAGAAAATGAGCAGTTTTAATGGTGCATTAGTGAGGAGCTAGTGGAACAGGCCCAGGGCAGTGTTTTCAATAAGCAACTATTATGAAAGCCACCCTGTCACAAAGTTGGGAGACAGAGCACTTTACATTATATATTTTGATGCAATTCATCTCTTAAGTGCTCAATTGTGTTTTGTTAGTTCATGTCTGCTTGACAGCAGCAATTAAGGCTTCCATTTTAGTGTGTTCACGGCAGTGCAAGGATCAGCTCTATGTATGCCAGACAAGATATGACAATGTGATGTTTATACCACTTTCTTTAGCTATCAGGAGACTGGGCCAATTCCAACTGATGCAGGGTGCAGCATGGACGAACCTCTGTTAACTGCATGGCTAGACATTGGGAGACAATAATATAATAAAAATAAATACAGTGGGGCAAAAAAGTATTTAGTCAGCCACCAATTGTGCAAGTTCTCCCACTTAAAAAGATGAGAGGCCTGTAATTTTCATCATAGGTATACCTCAACTATGAGAGACAAAATGAGAAAAAAAGTCACATTGTCTGATTTTTAAAGAATTTATTTGCAAATTATGGTGGAAAATAAGTATTTGGTCAATAACAAAAGTTCATCTCAATACTTTGTTATATACCCTTTGTTGGCAATGACAGAGGTTAAACGTTTTCTGTAAGTCTTCACAAGGTTTTCACAAACTGTTGCTGGTATTTTGGCCCATTCCTCCACGCAGATCTCCTCTAGAGCAGTGATGTTTTGGGGCTGTCGCTGGGAAACACGGACTTTCAACTCCCTCCAAAGATTTTCTATGAGGTTGAGATCTGGAGACAGGCTAGGCCACTCCAGGACCTTGAAATGCTTCTTACGAAGCCACTCCTTCGTTACCCGGGCAGTGTGTTTGGGATCATTGTCATGCTGAAAGACCCAGCCACGTTTCATCTTCAATGCCCTTGCTGATGGAAGGAGGTTTTCACTCAAAATCTGATGATACATGGCCCCTTCATTCTTTCCTTTACATGGATCAGTCGTCCTGGTCCCTTTGCTGAAAAACAGCCCCAAAGCATGATGTTCCCACCCCCATGCTTTACAGTAGGTATGGTGTTCTTTGGATGCAACTCAGCGTTCTTTCTCCTCCAAACATGACGAGTAGAGTTTTTACCAAAAAGTTCTATTTTGGTTTCATCTGACCATATGACATTCTCCCAATCCTCTTCTGGATCATCCAAATGCTCTCTAGCAAAGTTCAGACGGGCCTGCACATGTACTGGCTTTAGCAGGGGGACACATCTGGCACTGCAGGATTTGAGTCCCTGGCGGCGTAGTGTGTTACTGATGGTAGCCTTTGTTACTTTGGTCCCAGCTCTCTGCAGGTCATTCACTAGGTCCCCCCGTGTGGTTCTGGGATTTTTGCAAACCGTTCTTGTGATCATTTTGACCCCATGGGGTGAGATCTTGTGGGGAGCCCCAGATCGAGGGAGATTATCAGTGGTCTTGTATGTCTTCCATTTCCTAATAATTGCTCCCACAGTTGATTTCTTCACACCAAGCTGCTTACCTATTGCAGATTCAGTCTTCCCAGCCTGGTGCAGGTCTACAATTGTGTTTCTGGTGTCCTTTGACAGCTCTTTGGTCTTGGCCATAGTGGAGTTTGGAGTGGGACTGTTTGAGGTTGTGGACAGGTGTCTTTTATATAGATAACCAGTTCAAACAGGTGCCATTAATACAGGTAACGAGTGGAGGACAGAGGAGCCTCTTACAGAAGAAGTTACAGCTCTGTGAGAGACACAAATCTTGCTTGTTTGTAGGTGACCAAATACTTATTTTCCACCATAATTTGCAAATAAATTCTTTAAAAAAATCAGACGTGATTTTCTGGATTTTTTTTCTCATTTTGTCTCTCATAGTTGAGGTATACCTATGATGAAAATTACAGGCCTCTCTCATCTTTTTAAGTGGGAGAACTTGCACAATTGGTGGCTGACTAAATACTTTTTTGCCCCACTGTACCTTCTTCTGAATTTTTAATTGCTCCTGTGCTCTCATCCAAAATCCCTGTAGCTTTATGTCTTTTATATAAATATAATGTCTGTGTAAAATTTGTAACGTTGTACTGTATTGGCCTTGCAATCACATTGTTTCTAGCCAATAAAGCACTAACTGCTAAAAGCTTCAGCATCAACTAATTCTTAGGACACGGCTGTCCAAACTTTTTTCAATGACAGCCATTTACTTAAAAAAGTATGTGGAGGAGGGCCACACACTAGAGATGATGTATTTTTCCTCACCATATAATAAAATCCCTTTCTGCTGCTTCCCTTTTTATAAAGGTCTCTCCACTGTGAATCATTGACCTTGGCCTAAGTTTTACTCCTGATGGCCTTGCACAACCCCATATTTATCCAGGCTTAGGACAGGCACATATGCATATAGCTCAGCAGTTAAAGTGGAATTTGGGAGGTGAGGGAACCTACCGTAGAGTCAGTGTATACAGTAGTTTATCTATACTATATTAGTATAGACCATTGACCAGAGCTTATACTGTATCTGAAATGTGTGTGACAGATTTTCATTAAGAGACTAATTCAAAATTATGTGGGACAATATGTTATGATCATAACTCAGTGAATATTGATTGTCATCAAACAAAACTGATATGAGGCTTGAGATAATGCCGTATGTTCCCAGTGTCCATGATTTTTCTTTATTTTTTTTTTTATTGTGATTTGTCAGGCTCATGTCTGCAGCTTAAGTTGGGGACACACTACACGATTTTTTGCCCGATTTTATAACGATTCCCAGTTGCGCCGAGTCTTTACCAGTCAACACTAGTTGCAGGGAATTGCAATCACCAGTCGGCCCTGAAATTCGTCAGTGTGTGATGTTCAAAGACTCAAATCGGCAAGTGTGTGTGGCGCAAAAACCCAGCCTGACGTCAGTCGCAAGCAATCAAACATGTTTGAAGTTTAAAGCCAACTCTGGACGCACACTCCTGTAGTGTGGGCTGTTTACAGATCCAACTGGGAATTCATGGTGTCCAGCAGCCAATGAAAAACAGCTGATGGGACATAGGAAATAGCGTCAGAGAACAAAGACAAAGCAACAGGAAGCAGCAGGAAAATATAGGCAGAAATTTGAAAAAGAAAACAAAAACAATCATGGCAAACACTGAAGAAAGTTGAGCAGTACCCAAGCGAAACTGGATACATGAACTTTTTTTCTTTTTCCTTTTTAAGAGCTGATAGCTGCACACACAACGGCAACAGCGACCCAGGTAGCGTCCATGTTTGTTTACCATTTAGTTCTCGCAAGTTCCCCGCGAGAGTTTGCTGCGTTTGGTTGGCGTCAGTTGCGGTTACAGATCTTGTAGTGTGTGAACTGCAGTCTTTTAGTCGTCAGAACTAAATCTCCTGAAACCTGTCGGTTAGTGTGTGCTCCTAGTCTTTTCAGAATCTGTAACGACTGAGAAAATTGTGTAGTGTGTACCCAGCTTTACAATGACTGCATGCTACAGAATGTCGCAGCAGCTCTGCTAAGTACAGGAATGCTGTTCCCACCCACTTTAACCCCTGGTATGGCTTATTTTTATTTACTTATTTTTTGTCTCAAACAACTACAATTTCCATTTGATACTTAATGCCAATTCCATCTCACACAAATCTGATGCTGCGGTTTTTACCTTTTACACCTCGCCTTAGGATAACAATGATAGGTATTAATGTTATCAGGTATTAGAAAGCTTCAATATTAATTGTCATGATGGCTGAAAGTGTTGTGTATAAACTCCAACAATATCACATTGTTGGAGTTTATACACAACACTTTTAGCCATCATGACAATTACTACAATCTTAAAATACCGACTGAAAGACAATAAAGATGATCCAATATCACATAGTAAAAAGTGAAAACTACTTAAGTAAAGTAACTACTAAGTACTTTTTTCTTCGTTACTGAAAACAAGAATCAGACAATACAGAAAAACAACAATAGTTTATTTGAACCATATTTGTGTATGAACTACAAACTCTGGTCGCTATAATCGATCTCCATATCTTTTAAAGGTCATGAAAGAATGCTTACATGAAAATCAACCGTATTCTTTTACAGTGTGTTTCTCTTTTTCACTTGTTGAACAGATTGTTGGCACATGTAAAATGAAACTTTCAAAAAAAGTTGCTTTGTTTATTTTCAAAATGTTTTTTTTTTTTTTTTTTTTTTTTTATTATTATTTTTTTTTATATAAATCTACCACTAGAACAGCATTCCCTCTTGGAAAGAAAAGAATGTGTGGAAAAAAAAAGAAATAGATCCAAAATATTTAGATATCTTACATACAGCAGACGGCTTGACTAAAATGCAACAAAGTTACCATAGAAATTTTCAGACGAATTTACCTCCAACAAAAAAAGGCAAAAAAGAGGGAAAATGGCTGACACTTTCCAATGTAGCAGAAGCGCGATAGATATCCTACCACCAGAAACTCAAACGTACCAAAAATGACACCGACCTGATTCACTCTAAGGTTTACAAATGTGCCAAACTCCACAGAAGTGCAATACTGAGTCGAACTGTGTCAGAATTGTGAAAAAAAAATCAAATGTGCAATTAAAATATTTGAAATCTAACCCAGCATTGGGGTTAGTTACAAGACATTAAAGTTTATGTGAGACATAAATACTTTGAATAAAGTTAATAAAACTATTTAAAAGGCCCAAAGTATCTGGGATAAGCTTCAGCACCCTGCAACCTAATGACAGTAAGTAGTAGAAGATGAATGAATACAAATATTTCAATTAGTAAAAAAAAAAATTGGGCTGTCCTTGCTGAGCCGATGTGTAACTCCTTTTTCAAACCTACCCAAAAAATATAGCAAAAAGTGAGTTTTTTTGTTTTTGTTTTTTTGCTATATACAATAAGGATGTTGTATTTTCACTGGGGGTTGGTATGCTTGTTTATTTTGTTAGTCTGTTAGCAAGAACCATAAAGTAATAATGGGAAAAAAAGAAGGGATACCATATATGACATTAGATCTTTGAAGTATTTTGTAACATTGCGGGATAGGGCCAAAGATACTAGCACCTGCCACAAGGTGATAGCAGTATTTGTGAATTCTGTAACATTGTGAGGCTTTTAAGATCAGTTCAAGTCCAGTTCCGAGCATATGTGGGTACTTTATATTTGCCAATGTGAGATACCTTTGCAGATATAATAATAGTTAATAGTTGTAAAAATATAAAAAGAAAAAGAAAACAGGCTCTTCTCACTAAAAAGATTAATTTGACAAAAGGCATTCTATTTTTTCAGCCACAAAATCAGAAAATGCGTCTCCTTTCTTTTGTGTTTGGGAAAGTGATTATCATTTACTTCACACGGCTGTGCTTTGCTGTGTTCAATGTAAAGAAGGTCTGAGAACAACTAATATTTTTCTGAGAATAAAGCAGCTGGCAGATGGTATAATGTGGGCGGTTTGCATGAGTTAGTTGAAAAAAATCTCAAAAATTGCTTTTATTTGTTATGGCCTACATAAGGATTAAAAATTCATGTATATGATAAAAAGACTATTGGGATGCAAACACTCACTTGCCTTAAGGTCAGGTTGTATAATTTATGTTTAAAGTAAATAAAACTGCTTCCCTTGATATTCACTGTTTACTGCAGTTAACTGTCTTTATTTTTTTTCTTCGTTTTCTTCCTCCAGCCTAAAATAGTCAAATTTGACACTGCTAAAACATTACAGTGTAATGCACTGTAAATGTACTGTAAATTTATTAGAGATAGGTAATATATTCTCTACAGTAGTCAACTGTCAGCACCAGTTTGGAGAAGCAGACAGGAGCAATGCCGCAATGGTGAATACTATTTATATACTGTATATATAATTTATTTATATGGTATTTGACTGTATTTACTGAAACACCTCCAGGTACAAGCACTTCTCTAAGGTTGGGTTTGCCACCAGTTATAATAATAATAATAATAATAATAATAATAATAATAATAATAATAATAATAATAATAATAATAATAATAAGAAGAAGAAGAATGCATCAGTCTTATTAAGCGCTTTTTTGTAGTCACTAAACAGTCATTTTACAATTGCATTATTCACTTCACAGCTGCCCCGGGGCACACTGATAGAAGTGTGGCTGCTATTGCATGCCTGTGGCCCCTCCCCAATTACCACTAAACACAGTCACACTGACACATTCATACAGGCCAGGTGGGTAAATTGTTTTGCCCCAGTATGCAATACCAACCTTCGGATTAGGCGGGCAAATGTCTCTACCGACAGAGCTACTGCTGCCACAAAATTTTGTAAAATTTTCCTATGTTAACCACACAATCAAATCAACATTGAACATCAATGTTTTTTTGAGATGTTAAGTGTTTAAAATGTCATTTTTATTGGCCTCATTTACAACATAGTTTAGTCTCTGTGGCTTTGCTCTCGCCTGTTTCTCCAAACTAAAACTGAGTTCACAACAGTCTACTGCAGTGGATAAATGAGCTACCCACAAAAGCATCTAAACATTGACAAAGTACTGCACTATGCCTTTAAGTCTAAAAATAAATCAGTGTTGTGAAAAATGCAGCCTAACCTGTGTATTTATGGGGCCCTGGCACCGTTTGCACACAGCGGGGGATTTGAAACACTTTGCAGGATATGGGACGCCTGCAGAGCCGTGTCCATTCAAAGCCTATGGGCACATCAATTAAAATGGAAATGATTTTGTTGCTGAGAGAGTCGGGGAGAGACAGGTGCAACCCAAACATCTGGTTGATGCCCGATCCCGACTCACTCACCCAACGAAAGCCTCTCTGGCCATAAGCTGTGGTGCTCCGGGCCAAGTGCTGTGGTTGGCAGGGCGGCCGTGTGAACGTTGGAGCTGCCAGGCGATTGGCTGTGTGGAAAAGTGGCACGGAGATGACAGGCTGCTCAGACGGCTGTATAAAGGGTTTAAGGTCTTTCTTCGGCTCATGAGTCTGTTCCAGACAGCGGCACTACGAGAGATGAGGCAACGCACTGCCCAGCGTGAAAAAAGGTGGTTTCAAAGCAATTACCTTCAGATGCAATGGTACAAAGTAGTAGGAGGTAAAGGTGAATCCATTAGCAGTTGGCCTTACATTGGACACATCAGAGCCAGTGGACTTTTGCCAATGTTTGAAATATTTTTTTGTTCAAAATATATGCACTTCTTAGCTTACTCTACTACCCATAATATATTCTCACTTTGGAAAACAACTGCATGTATATAATAAACTTTATTTCTCATTTCATTACTTTGAAGTTAGGACTCTGAAGCAACACTATGCAACTTTTTAGCATGAAATACCCAACCTTGAAATTACTAAATATGAAGCTTCTTGGTCGCTTTTTGATAGTTTCCAACATGAAATATGAAGTCTAGTCCCTCTTTTAAAGTCACAGTGCACTAGCCTTACCAGATACAGAATATATTATTTTCACTGACATCTTGGAAACCCATATATTTATCCAAATCCAACAATATAGAAATTTACAAATAACAGTCCTGCGTGATTTTGCACCAGCACATCTGAAGTCTCTGATGGGTGCAAATCATCTTAAGTCACATAGTGTTGCTTTGATAATGGACATAAAATATCCTTCTTAACATAAGGCAAACCAACTGGACATCAGATATGCTTTTATATACATTGGCAACACAAAGACAAAGTGTAAAATGTATCTCATGGTTAATTAAGAAAATTAAATAAAACTAAAACATCCTTCTAATTGGCTTGACCAGTAAAAGAACATAGGACGCATTACTCTCAGGTCTACTGATGACAACTGATTACCTAATGTGTATGTGACAGATATAATTAAACAGTAAGTTATGATCAAGTTTCACCACTCACAGTCTTGCCACTCACTGTAAAAAAAATAATGAACAAGTGTTTCATTCATCTCAGTTGTACAGATGGTCACAAAAGATTTCATCACTTAACCCACAGCTGGAGAAAATCACTAATGTGCTCTAGACTCCTTTGATACATGGGGGGAAATTAGGTTACTATCTTGTCTGATCTGAAGTCTGTGGCTTGTAAAAAAAAAAAAAAAAAAAAGAAAGAAAAAAGAAAAAAAAAGAGGAACGCTCAAAGATTTTTTTTTCTTCGACAGATGTCTTGAAGAGTTTGAACGCATATTAGTAAACCGATCCCACCAACATGAGAGAGAAACGGGAATGAAAACACATGGCGTAAGTGCTGAAAAAATAATTGCAGAATACAGTTTTTCTTGATTTAATCACAATAGTTTTTCTTAAATAAATAACTTCTGTTTTGTAAAGACACTTTTTGAAACAGTAGACATACCCTAATTCCCAAAGTCATTGAATAAACATCACTAACTACTGCTTTCCCAAACTGGAGTCTCTTCTTCTAAGTCCTTACAACTGATTGATAATAATTTCCTTTTTGTATTGTCTTTATGTAATTCCATCAGTCATCAGTGATAAAGTCTTGCTTTGAAAAAAAAAAAAAAAAAAAAAAAGAAGGAGGAAAGAGTTTTAGATCTGGGTCTCTTGAACATTGTCTTTTGAACTGGCTCGAATTAGCAAAGGTTCATGAGCGGAAGTGTGTATGGAATTAATGGTGGCATGGTTGTACGCAGTCTTGTAGGTGTTGTAATGGTTGAGGTGCTCGTGCTCCAGGGGCGGCAAAGTCAGGTGACCCTCCATACCGGGGCCACCTGTCACGCAGTCCTCGTCGACATTGATGATCTCTATGGTGCGCGTCGGGGCGTGGTGGTTCTGCTGGTGGTGCTGCTTCCTCATTTTGTAGAAGATGATGAGCATGACGGCTGCCATGAGCGTGATGGCCACGAAACAGCCGATGATGATCTTGGTTGTCTTCATGACCTCATCCAGTCCGTTTAGCGAGCCTTCTCCCAGCTCCGTCACTGGGATAGTGTAGGTTCTCTCTGTGGCGCGTGTCGACATCGGCGTCCGCACTGTGGTTGTGGTCGTAGAAGTCGGTGAGACTGTTTCCCACATGCCGGCGGAAGCAGTAGGGCCGACTCTCTGCACGGTTGTGGTGACGCCTTCATGTTGCGGCGATTCGATGGTCTCTACCGTGACTGTAGTGAAATAGCTGAAGCTGCTGTTTTCTGTTGAGGAAACGTTGAGAGTGGCCGATGCCGTGGTGTTGCCTGCCGAATTACTCACCATGCAAGTATAGGTTCCAGTGTCCTGCATGGTGACATTAGTAAAGTTCAGTGTTCCGTCATTTAGCACTGATATCCTGACTTTGTACGCTCCGTGTGTCATAATAGAACCATTGGGGGTAATCCAACTTACAGAGGTCAACGAGCTGGCTCTGCATTTCAGCTCTGCAGCACTGCCTTCGGTCACGTTCAGGTCCGCAGGGGGCTCCACAATAACAGGAGCATAACAGTGAAAATAGTTCTGGTCCAGCTCACCAATGTAGCGTCCCTTGTGGTGTGCAGGCGAGCTACACCTTGCGCAGCAGCTTGTATTAGCCGGTACCATCTCCTTGAGCCACCAGCTGAGCCACAGAATGTCACAGTTACAATTCCATGGGTTGTGGTGCAAGTGCACTCGCTCCAGGTGATGCAAAGGGGTGAAAAGATCATGAGGCAAAAGGGTAAGGTTATTGTGGGCCAGGTTAAGCTCCACCAGCGACTGAAGGTCATCAAAAGAGTTCCGCTCTATGGTCTGGATCTGGGCATGCATCATCCAAAGTTTCTGCAAATGTATGAGCCCTTTAAATGAGCCAGGTCGGATGATGGAAAGCTGGTTTCCTGACATCTCCAATTCATCCAGCTTTACAAGGGGAATAAGGTTGGGAATTTCCTTTAAATTGCACATTCCCAGATTTAAGTATCTCAGATTGCTTAGCCCTTCAAAGGCCCCCTCGGATATGTAGGAG
The DNA here is from genome assembly GCA_020698575.1 of Bostrychus sinensis. Classification (NCBI taxonomy): domain Eukaryota; kingdom Metazoa; phylum Chordata; class Actinopteri; order Gobiiformes; family Eleotridae; genus Bostrychus; species Bostrychus sinensis. The sequence continues at coordinate 26,374,730 of CM036251.1, read as the reverse complement.
AGACGTTTGAGCTCCCCGAGGTCCAAGCGCCGTAATGAGGGCACTCGGTTGAAAGCATAGGAGGGAATACTCTCGATGGGGTTATTCCTCAGCCAAAGCTCCTTTAGCTTGGACAGGTACTCAAACGCCCCGTTTGGGATTGTGGTGAGGCGGTTATCAAAGAGCTCCAAGGTATTGAGATTGGCCAGTCCATTGAAAGCCCCTAGCTCGATTTTCCGTATGTGATTTTTGCTTAGCTGTAGGATCTCCAGATGTCTCAGGTGCTTGAAGCTGTCCACCTTTATGACCTGAATGAGATTTTCTTGCAGATTCAGGTAGCGGGTGTTGGTGGAAATGCCATCGGGGACTTCTCGAAGGCTCCGGCGAGTGCAGATGACTTTGCTGAACTGATTGCTACAGGAGCAGACTGAGGGGCACGTCTGAGCGCGCACCAGCCCTGCCACCACCAGCAGCTGGAGGGCCAAGAGCAGCACGAACAAAGGGTCGGACAAGGCCCGGTTCCACCTAGGACCTCGCATCATCTGCTGCTGCTGAGAGGAGGTCATCTTGTTTAACATTCATAATTCGTTGACTGGTCTTCCACTCTTTGGAAAGAGGATATGGGCACACTGGAAGAGAAAGGAAAAGAGAAAAGCCAAATTACAACACAGTACAATCAAGCAATGTGTGTTATTCCTTATGCAGCAATATGCTTTCTCTTTTATAAGCAATTAATGTCTTTACAGTAAATGCACAACCAAGGGCATTAAAAAAGCAAAACAAAACAAAAAAAAACAAAAAAAAAAACAATCTCCTCCATATCCTTCCAAAGTAAAAAAGTTATCAGAATGTTTTTTTTCATTCCATTTGGTTGAAGGTTAGTACTGTTTTAGTACTGTTTTTCACACCTGTGGGAAGAACACTGAACCGTTATCTCAGAGACCATTCTTTGTACCTAAACAGCTGCTTTAGGTCTCTGTACTGCATGTGCTAGCCACTAATAATCACACGCTAGCACCCACGCATATAAACCACAACCTTGATGTAGTGCCGAACATCAATTTTTGTTTCGGGCTACACTGTCCTCCTCGCACACTCTCCATCTCAGTCACATAAAACAAAATCACAATAAAGCCGGCGACTCCGCTGCTGTATCTTTGCAGGAGCAGGAAGAAGGGACGGAAGAAAAGCCTCTGTGACTGCTGCGTCGTGTGATTTATATTTGAGACTGGGGGTACATAAATAATAAGCCAGCTCGCCACCCACCACTCCTTCAAATCGAGCCGAGATATCTGGAAATGCCTGATTACGAGTCACAGTTCCTCAAAGGCACGTATGTGAGGAGAATGTAAAACAAGTCTACATGGGAGTGGGGAATTAGTTTTGGAACATGTATGGTGCCCCAGGAAACTGCAGAAATACAAACAATGTCACCTTTGATTAAGATTTACTGCGCACAGGAGAGATGGTGTTATAACTCGCTTCAGCAATGATTGATAGAGCTTTAGTGTTTAATTCTGTGTGTGATATTTTATGCTTGTCTATGCCGTGTAAGGTGTATCAGAAAAAAACAAAACAAAAAAAACAAGTAGGATTGTAAATATTTGAATTTAGCTACTTGCAACGGCAGCATTTTTGACAGCTGAGAAAAATGTAAGTCCATTTGTAGATGGCATTAAGCATTTCAATGCAGGCTCCTGGTGGGTGACAGCTAATCAAAATAAAATACATCAGCTTTTTTTTCTGTTATGAATATGTTGTACTGCGTTAATTGTTAATACTGGTAGCAGCATGGGGCCCGAGTGTTAAACAGTGCTGCCTCAAAGCAAGAAGACTGCGTCTGATTCCCATTAGGTGCAAGGACATCTTCTGATACAGGATTTAGCAATTTTCTGTGAAGGTTTTTCCCCAAACAATATAAAGTTCCTCATGGTTAAATGCTGTTGTCACTGTAACTTTCTTGGTTAAACCAAGTAACTTTTCTAGACATGCGTCATCTAAAGGCCATTAGTTACTGCAGTGTGTTTACAACATCAACAAAGAAAATTTAACTTGTGCTTCTGCAGGATACATATCTTTTTGCCTGGGGTGTGTAAACTTTGTGTATGTACTGTAATGCTAACACTATCTACACAGCTGACAAAACATTGGAAGTCCACCAGACCATGAGACGATAATATATTTTTTTTAATTAATGCTTTATACAGATGCTTTTAGAAGAGTCATAAAACACAAAATTAATACAAAAAAGTCAGCACCATAGAGCTATTAACATGGACATGTGCATATTCATAACAAAAATTGAATTAATTTAAAAGGGTGTCATACAGGACAAAAAAAAAAAAAGAAAAAAAAAGAAAAAAAAAAAAAGGATATGCTTAATAGTGTAGCTATAATCGTTTTCCAACGGGGGAATTTATTATGTGAGTAACCTGCGATGACAACTTTCATTTACCTTTTGACTTATTTTCACTTAAATCCACCACTATTGTGCACAACTTAAAAGGCGGCCATTTTGCCTGAGTGAAAGACAAGGATAGACTGTGTGCAGGCAGGTCTTCGGTGAATCCCAGCGATCACTCAGAGCCAGGAGAAACATTTATAGAGCCTCTAATCTACCTGACCTGAATGTTTGTGGATGTGGGAGGAAAGTGGAGCACGTTGAGCAGATCAATGCGAACATGAAAGGAAGTACAGTGAACTTCGCGTGGCCCTCGCTGGTAAAGGTACAGACAGAACGCTTAGAGGAATGACTGTGATAAACACTTTTGTTTGCTGTGCCACCGAAAGAACTTTGACACCCAACAAAAAAAAATTGTTGGTTTTATAAAAATAACTCGTACAAGCTCTTAAAAGCAGGTGCCCTCTTGGGAATGTCTTTGATGAATAAACATTAAAATGATAACCCAAAATAAACTGTCCTTTATCTCAATTTGACTGTTGTTTTACATGTTAAAACAAATATCGCTGTTCTACAATTTTAGCTTAAAAATATGCATAATTTACAGTGATTCTGAGGTAAACCTCTCAGTAGAATAGTATATGGTACCTGTATGTACTTCTTAGTTATAGAAGATTTCTCTGTGCCTGTATACAGTTGGTGAACTAACCATACACAGACAAAGACAGCAGAGTTCAAATGTATAGGAGCTGTCCTTGGTGCTAGAAAGATGCTTGTTTAAAATGAAAGACCTTCCTGAACAAATAAATGGAAACGGGTGAGCCCTCAGAAGCAGCTACAGAAACACATCTAACTCTATCAAGAATTATAGCTTGTTGGTCAACAAATGTATTTAAAAAAGCCACAAGTAGGGTACCTAGAGGTGGAAATCACATGGTAACACACTACATGTAATGATTTAAAATACACACAGTCATAATGATACATTTGATAGTGACATTACTTTTTGACTTATCATGACATAGGACTACTGTATGGGACTGAAAAATATATGTGTTCTATGTGTTCTTATTTATTATTTAGTCGATGGGTGTGCAGTAGCAGAGTGGTTAGTGTTCTCGCCTGCCAGCAAGGAGATGGTGAGTTTGATCCTCAAGTCGGCCAACTCACAAACTCTCCGGCTTCCTCCCATCGCCCAAAGACATACATGTGTCAGGTGAATTTGATTCTAAATTGCCCCTAGTGAATGTCTGTCTGTGTCAGCCCTGTGACAAGCTAACCCCTGTCCAGGGTGTACACAGCCTAAGGCCTAAAGTTGCTGCAATAGGCTCCAGTCACCTGTGACGCCTTACAGGAATAAGCGGAAGCAGATGAATGAATGAATGAAATGTTTTGTGGAATAACTGTTAGAACTGTTACATAATTTCTTTGTTATTTTGCCTGAAATGAAACAATTCAATTCAGTCATACGAGGTTTGGATGTACACAATCTCTACTTTGTGTACATAACTGCTGCATGTCTATACCCACAGCTATTTTATAGAGCAAAATAGCAGTTTAACAAATATAAAATATAACATCATGTTAATGCATTGCCTTGCCACTATTAAAGAAGCATATACATTTGTTCAGGTAAACCAAGTTTAAAATTGTACTTTCACCCTGAAACTAAAGATTCTTCTCCACACTTCTTTGGCCTACTGCAAGTCACAAATTACAAGTACTTGGATACAACTCTAATCCAGCCACAAGGTGTCACAAACCAAAGCAGTTTTTGAACCAGTCCCAAGTCTGGATAAATGGAGAGGGTTGTGTCAGGAAGAGCATCTGATGTAAAAAAAAAAATATCCCAAACTAATGCAATTTATGTATGCAACTCTACTTCTCAGATTCCAATAATATTGCCTTAGAAATGTAAATGTGAAGACAGCAAAACAATAAAAAGAAATAAACACAACCACACACACAGACACAAAATCAAAAGAAATTTCATACTACATACATTTTGAACACAAAAGCCACATTTTGGACCCTTCTGGATATTTTCTTGTAAAACATGCACAAAGTTACAGTACTCATTTGGACTTTCCTATTCGACACGCATCCTAATCTGCCACAAAAAGCTCTTAAGAATGTGCAAGCTATTACTGTAACTACGGATTAATTGCTTGATTACTGACTCCATTAATTCTCCAATTAGAAAATTCAAATTCCAAGCGGTGGCAGCCTGAGGGGGGAGAAGGATTGTGTTTTCATCCAAGACCGAGGGAAATATGACAGGGATCACACACACCGCTGCAAGTCAGTTCAATATGACACCTTTAATTTGTTTGGAATTAAAAGAGGAGGACAAAATAGTTTGGCGTAGTACAGCGCAGCACATTGTAATGGGGTTACAGCGTGTTCCACTATTGCTTCTGTGCGTGGTTCACACCTATTATTTCGACAAGAGCGTATTTCTATAGATAGCCTATGTTACATTATTAAAAGACAGCCCATTTTACATTTGTGAATAACTGCTTTACCGATAAGGACACGCTGTATCTTACTCCACTGTTTGCTCTTAACAGATCAAACCTTGAAGGCCAAGGTATAAACAATGAATCAGCAGGAAAAGCCGATCCAGAGATGCACAAAAAGATGGTTGGCAAAAAAGAAAAACAGTACTTTTCTCGGAGACAAAGAACTCGGCTAAAGTGGATTTGCATAATGCACTAAAAGAGTGGGATGGAATAAAAAGATAACGGAATGAAATTAAGGAAAGGATGCTTTTGGTTCCACAACACTGTCTGTATCTTGTCCAAAAATAATTAATGCATGACCCAGATTAGAAGGACAGTAGACTACAAAGAGAGATAGGTGATTTAATTTAGAAATCACAATAGATGGAAAAAACTAAACTTACTGAGGCCAATTTATTATAAAAACCAAGGTATGCCAAAATAAGATCTCGGCAGGAAGAACTTGACTGCTCTTGAAGACTTCCACACTTGCAGAATCTATGAGACCAACTTACTCAAACTTTCTCCTTTTTACTACATAGCACTAACAGTTACACAATGCCAGCACAGTGTTTATGATGTTCAGAGTCAAGACACCAGTTCTTTGTGGGAAGCATAGACAATAAACTAGCTGATATGACAACTGTAATAACAACAATTATTCATTGTCCACTACATCTTGAATGCATTTTGATTTCAAGTGTCAATGATGTAAGAAAGATAGGGCGAGACTCTACAGGGGAATATGGATTTTTTTATTTTTTTTTTAACTAACAGATATCAATGTGAAACTTTTCCTATACATTACTGGCATACATATAGAGGGAAAATGTATTGCAAGTTTTAAAACATTTAATGTTTCCATATGCACATGAGGCAATGTATTATGCCTAATACAGTTCTAAAAATAATTTCTCATTATTGGATAGTCAGGTTTAAAGTTTTTTTTGACATGTTACATAAAAAGGCTTTTAAAGAGGGGATTATAAATATTTGATTTTGTCTTTTAGTAAACTAAAATACACTGATGATAGACCTAAAAATCTAATTTTGCTAAAGTAAAATTAAGATGTTCACCCACTAACCTAAAGGTTGCCGGTTTGACCCCAGCTACCGGCAGTACGGTTGTTGTGTCAGTGGCCAAGACACTTTACCCACCTTGGCTATATGAATGTGTCAGTGTGACTGTGTTTGGTGGTGGTCGAAGGGGTCGTGGGTGCAGATTGGCAACATCGCTTCTGTCAGTCTGCCTCAGGGCAGTTGTGGCGACAGAAGTAGCTCATCACCATCGAGTTTAACTAAGGAGTGAATGAGTAATGCAATTGTAAAGCATCTTTGAGTGACACTCTGTAAACGCCTTCAAAATATAGTTAAGTACAAGACTGGAAATGGTGCTTGTAGATGCTTCTGAAGATCAAAGCTGACTCAGAGTGTGAGAAACCTCATTTTGAGAAAATGGCATTTGAAATGAATATTTCCCATAGAAATCTAGGAACACAGGTTGAAAATTGAATATATATATATATATATATATATATAATATATATATATATATATATATATATATATATATATATATATATATATATATATATATATATATATAAACCAGCTGCTTTGGGTGTGAGGCCGGACATCTTCGAGCGATACACTGACAGACAACAATTCACACTTGTCTATTCAATATGGACAGTTTAGATTAACCATGCATGTCTTTGGAGGGAAAAATCTGTGAAGTGTCCCTAGCTGAAAGCACTGTTGTTGGCAGGGGTGGGGTCCATTTCCGAAATGTTTGTGTTGTTCGAAAGCAACCTTTTGACATTGTGCACCCTTTCTTCCAAATGCGGTAATCTGGTTTCCACATATCCATTTAGTTCTAGAGGTAAGCCTACATTTAGACCGTAATATTTTGTAATTAAAAAGTCTTTAAAAGGCACAGTGGACTCAATTGAACAGTGTATGTCTCTAAAGGAACTTGAGTGTCACAATCCTCTTGACATCAGGACTTAGTAACAGTACATCAACTTGGCCATTGTTCACTCCATTTCCCATAAACCCGAGGGAGAATGTGCCATTAAAGCACTTGAAGATAATAGGAACAAACTTTGGCAGCGATAGAAACAAAAGCCCCGAAACTAATTCTTCTTGCCACCCCTAAAGACATTATTCATGTTCTATCACTCATCTGCCCTTGACTCCCAGAGCACGAGGTCAACTGCCTCTGCATGCTTTTAAATGCGCCAATGGGGTTCAATGCATGCAATATTCACACTGTACAACTCTGCATGTATGTTAAACCACTCCGGATATAAATTTTTCACAAGAACATACTGTATATATTCTATCAAAGTGAAATATTGGCATGAGTAACATTATCCAGCCATTAAGTTGTTCTACCACTGCTGGGGCAAATGAAAGGAAGAACATGGAATATATAACGGTTGAATGTTCTTTAACCTTAGTAAGTCTTTTTAACCCTCAGGCCCTCCTTTAAAAAAATCACATTCTTCTTCTTAAAGCAAACCATGTCATCTACCATGAGGTCATCTTGTAATCATTTTTTGGCAATGATTCTGAGCATTATTTGTTGAGTTAGAAGCTATAATGGCAAAATTAGCCCTATCTACCAATAGTAAACAATCCTTTAAAACTTCCTGGATCCAAACTGTTACCACTTGTTCCTTATTCCATTTCTGACATTTCCTAAAAATTTTGTCAAAATCCAACCATAACTTTTTGAGTTACAGAAAACATAACCTCCGCCTAATATAAAACATGAAGAAAAATGTTTTTTTTTGTTTGTTTGTTTTTTGTTATTACCCCTCATCATGCATAACAAAGTGAATTAATGCTGAATTTCTAAAATTCATTTAACTTCTTTGTCAAATATTTTCATCCTAGCATAAGAAATGCCAAAATGAAAGCAAAAAATATATTTGAGTGTATACATACACAATACATCCGGGTGCTCAGGTTTCCACCATCAATGCAAACCATGCACAATAGGCTAATCCCCCAGCTACTCCTGACTAGCTAGGTACTCCTGACCGAGATCCTGGCTCATGCTGGCACATCCTGACCATGCAGTTACTCCTAATTATCCAAACCCCACATGAATGACAAGTATGCTGTCTATCTACAAGCATTTCCATGTTAAACATTTAGGAGAGTAGAATCTTAAAATTATAGCATTCATTATGAGATTGAATGCACAGGTCCATTTTTGTAATTGGCTTCACCAGTGCTCAAATTTTGCTGCACTGCATTTCCTACTACACTCCTTTTTTATATGGATATACTGTACTTCTGGAGTCTGCCGTATTTTTTTGCATTACAAATCAGGCAGAAAGGCAGAATTAATTATTTAGCAAGGCTACAGGAAATTCTTGTGGGGCTACAGTTCCCCCCCAAAAATAGTTCCAGTGACGCCAGCGCTTGGCAAGACGCATGTGTTTTTCTGCTCTCTCTGTGTGGTCAGCGAGCATTTCATGTCAAGTCTTGTTACCAGCTATATTCATGACTTCATTTGGCAGGTAAGGGGAGTGAGACTCTACGGGTGCTCCCTCCTCTCTAAGTTAATGCTTGAGTGGCTGCTAATGATGAACTTTCTGTGAAGATGATGATGATGGCCGAAGCTGGGCCTTTCACTCGGCACCGGTGCGGCACACAGGACAGGAGAGATTGGAGATAGGCAGACTGACTGAGCGACGTGTGATGGAGAAAGGTCGGCATGGACGAGACGCTTTGAGAGACAGAGTTGGAACGGCAGGCAGGCAGGGAGAAATGAAGATAGACTGATAGCTGGAGAGGGAGAGATTAATGAGATCGAAATCAAATCAGGTCACTTCTTGATAATGCCAGCACAATCGCTCAACAGCGCCAAATATAAACCACAATCCTTTATGAGTTCTAGTAGAAACAATTCACAAGTAATGCCATCAGATAGCTTATATTTCAACATTGCAGGCCAAACAAACAATATTCGACCAATATAACTCTGTTGATTGCTGTGTTTTACAACAATAGATATAATGAGGATGTTTTGCACAGTCCTAAAGCTCTATTGTGTATAATGTACAGTATATGTGCGTTTTACCTTGATATACATCCTGCACCTTTGACTAAATGTGTGCTAATCTTCACAGTTTAACAGTCTTTGATACAGCACAGTTCCTAATACATATAAATCCTCCATGTTCAGAGGAAGAACTGAAAGTCTGGACTCAAGTATACATACTTTGACTGCTAAATAATAACACTCAGTAAAAGTAAAAGTAAAGAAGTAAAAGTATTATTATTTTTCTTTTGACTGCTGCCTAACAGGGTTGCTACTGAGAATCAGTCGCACTGTGATTTGGCAAGTTTTTATGCCGGATGCCCTTTCTGTCTCATCCAGCCACATTCTGTGAGTGGAGTAGACAATGTAGGGGCAGCAGTAGCTCAGTCAGTAGATGTTCACCTCCTAACCCAAAGGTTGGCAGCTCAATCCCAGCTACTGGTAATGCAAACTGTTGTTATGTCCTTGGGCAAAACACTTAACCCACCTTGTTTAATGGTGGTTGTAGGTGCAGATTGGTAGCCACACTTTCGTCAGTCTGCCCCAGGGCAGCTGTGGCTACAGAAGTAGCTCACCACCACCAACAGATGAGTGAATGAATATTGCACCAAATGATTATTAATGTTGGTGATGTGTCTTGCCCATGGACACAACAACAATATGCACCCTCCAGTAATGTGCTTATTGCCCTGTGCCATTGTCCCCCTCTCAGGTAGAGGTAAAAGTACTCAACAACATAATTTATAGAAGCTGAAATATTAAATAAGTAAAAAATGAATGTAATATTTTACTTAAGTACATGTTTCTTTTTTTACTACTACTACTACTACTACTACTACTACTACTGCTGCTGCTACTACCACTACTATGACTACTACTGTCTCTAAATCAGACTTGACATTTACTCAATTAAAAGTATAAGTAAGTAAGTATAAGTGTACTCAGAAAGTACATTTTCCTCAAAACTACACTCAAGTAAATTACATGACTAAAATGTTTATTTACATTCTACCACTGTACATGAGGTGCTGTTTGGGTTTTTTACAAATATATGTAATCCTGCACTATGGTTGCTAATGTTCTTGATCCACTCACGTAGTTGGTTGCTATAGTATATATATATGGAGATTTGTCAATGTTGGTATCCAATGCCAACTTTCTATAGAAATGTATCTTAATCACAATACTTACATAGCTGATATGATTTACAGACACTAAAGTGGTCTCTATACAGTGTACAGTATATGCACGTACCAACAATGACTCACAGGCTTTTGTCCTTAGGGCTCCTACAACATCCACATTGTTACTGTATCCATATACTAAATAGGCATGCAGTCATATTATACGCCTCTTCTTTTGTCCCTTTATCTCTGCAGCAACAGCCTTGTTACGCTAAGACAGCTATGTGAATATATAGTAGCTTAAAACTCTGTGTGACTCAGCTACTTTGCTTCTAAATTTGAAATTAAACACATTTCCACGCTTGGTATCTTTTGTCTCTTAGATGCCATTTGCTCAAGAATATACCGCCTTCTAAATGCATGTCCCTGAAATACTCCATAATGAATTAATTTAAAAGGAGGCAGTAAACAGTATTTAGTAGCTGGAGTAAATCATTTATTGTAAATTACCTCTGGTAGCACACACTGCAGCAAATGTAATTATTTCTTTTGGTGCATTCTAGTAACAGAAGTCCTTATAATGAATATGTATATTTATATGACAAATGCAGATGCTGCCATACAGATGCACTGCAGGGGTATACACAGGTGCAGCCGTCTTAGCTGGGGCTACAGAAAACAGAAAACAGCATATAGAACATGAACAAAAAGGAAGAAAGTCCATTTTGGCTGCTTCCTTTATTTTAGGGTTTAGGCTTGAATGCTTGACCACCACAGTGGACAATAGCCTAGCCAGCCAGACAAATTCTTTTTTCTATTTTTTACAAAGAATTTTGTCTGGTAACACTTGGTTTGAGCTTAATTTCCAGGAAGAGTAACTAACAGATACAGAGTATACAGACAGGTCGAAAGCAAAACGATAACGAGTATCAAAAATAAACATTGCAGCATGGTAAATATACATAGGAATGATTTTTTTGCTAGAAAAACTTCAGAAAATGCCGTAGCAACTCTATTTATTTCAGAACGGGGACAGCAGCAAATGCCAGCTGCTCAAAGAGTTGCAGAAACAGTTGGTTTGTTTGAAAGTAGCGTTACATCGGACATCAGTAACTGGACTTACAGTTGGCCAAGAAAATAAATTACAGCAAAATCAATAGCAGACAAAGAAAAGCACTGAACACCATCAAACAGAGGTGAGAGAAGAACTTTGAATAGCAAACATTTTCTGCTTCTTTATGACACACTGCAGATAAACGTCTGAGCGAGGTCGCTTCAAACTCTAATTCTGGACAAGACTCTCAATAGTAGGGGAACCACTTCTTTTTCAAAAAAAGAAAAAAATGGGTTAGGATGGCTGGCCCAGAGGTGGATATAGTCATGGTTAAGTCAAACAAATACTTCATATTTTTGGGGCAACTTTTTTGTTGACAAACAGTGGATGCCCTGGTATGTTGGTGTGCCCTTTTTCACAAGATAATCCAGCTGCTACTGTCACTTGGTCACTTTGTCACTTTATTACGGTCACTTTATCCACCTGTTCTTTTCATATTGCAGTATAATATACATAATCATATCTGGTTCCTGTTCATTTTCATCTGTAGAGTCATAACCCCTGTTTAGATTTTTTTATGCTTTTATATTATTTTGTGAATACACATAATTTAAACACATTGTTTTGTTCATAACTGTATATTTTTTAAATGTACAGATATGAACATATCTTATAGCTTATTTGACTTTTTAATATTGTTTCCTGCATGTTTATTATTATAAGTTACTTATTTTAGTTTTTTGTTTGCACCAAAGACCAAAGCAAATTCCTAGTGATGTGAACCTCTCACGTACTACAAAAAATACTACTATTCAGATTTTATTATTATTATTATTATTATTATTATTATTATTATTATTATTATTATTATTAAGGTGGAGAGCAGGGAGAAAAAGTAAATTGTCTGGATTCAAACCCACAACAAGCTGTAGTTGCTCTATATCTTATCACTCTGCCAACCAATCTATACTTTTGAGCATTTCAAGCAAGTGCTAGAATAGTCCTTTCAATAATAATAATAATAATAATAATAATAATAATAATAATAACAATGCATTAGTCTTATATAGCGTTTTTCTAGACACTCAAAGTTGCTTTACAGTTTGTTGCATTATTCATTCACTCCTCGGTGTTGGAAGCACACAAAAAACACACAATCACACAGGCAAAGTGGGTGAAGCATCTTGCCCAAGGACACTATGACAGTACGCAATGTCAGCAGCTGGGCTCAAACTGCCAACCTTTAGGTTAGTGGGCAAACGTCTCTACCAACTGAGCTACTCCTGCCCAACTGAAACTCATGGGAACTCTGCCTTTTACTAATGTCACATAATGTTTACTATACATAATTGCAATGCAGAAATAGCACAATCAATGCACTGTTACTGAATATAAATCATCTCCAACCATCACAAATCTATTGCCAAGCACTTTACATTGAGCTGTACTGAATATAGTAACATTGCATTCAACACATGCAGCTTCATAGATGGATGCCGCCGTATGAAGCCACATGTTGGGGGGAATGTTGCGGGAGCGAGCAGCGCTGTTGATGGTCTCGCTGCAGCTCTTTTCCAGCATCTTTTGTTCCGCGCAGCCAAGTGAAACAGACGTGCCAAGTACTTTGAATCGGTGCAATAGCCAAGTGAGACAAACTGACAGCTGCTCCCTCTGCCCACAGCCTGACATCCTTTCACTCACAGCTTGTCTGCCTCATCCCTAACAAGATGCTGAAATGAATTTGATGCATCTAACAAACACCGATTTAACCAGCAAACTCCGCATGAATATTAATTAGGAAGTCGCTGTACAAATGAAGTAGTGCATTCGGAGGCCCCATTTTTTGTCAAACCATCTGTTCAAATATTTTGTGCGATAGAATGCATATAAATAAACTCTACCCATTGAGAAGTTTCATATCGGGGTCAGGGAGTTTGTCAAAGTGGAAATCTTATGTCATGGGTTATGTAAAATGCAAATACAGCCCCATACGCAACAAACTGCAATGCACTGTGTATTCTGACACCTTTCTATGAGAACCAGCATCAGCTTCTTCAGCAATATGAGCTACAGAAGCTTGTCTGATGGATTGTACAACATGGGCTAGCCCTCGCTTCCCATGTGTTGGTTCACCACTGTTTATACTGTGGAACATTTTTGATAAATACTGACCACGGCAGACTGGAAACACCCCTCAAAAGCTGTGGTTTTGGACCCCTCTGACCCAGTTGTCTGCAGTTGTTCCAATGAACAACAGCATGGATTTTAGCAAAACCAACAGCTGACAAAGGGAAGGACTCAATGCCATCAAACAGAGGTAAGAGAAGTTGTAAAATTCACTCTGCTTCTTAGTTATTTTGGATAGGAGATATCATCTGCTTCTGTATGACGCGTTGAAGATAAACAGCTGTGATAGGTCGGTTGGAAAAAAAATCTCTATTGCAGAGGAACCAGACCCACTTCTATCACAAAGAAAGTGTCATGGTGGATATACAACCCGAATTCCAGAAATATTGGCTCGTTTTTTAAAATTTGAAATAAAATTTACTACTTTTGTTCACAAAAGTGTAAAATGTCTAAATGTAAACATTTGTTTTGTTATCTGTGTTCTATTCTGAATAAAATATTGGCTCACGATTTGAAAGGTTTTTAGTTTTCATTTTCTTTAAAAAAAAAAAAAAAAAAAAAGGCCCAACATTTCTGGAATTCGGGTTGTAATACAAAATGTGTATTCTCTATATACTCAGTAAATGTATTTGTTGCACCTGTGTCCATATGCTTTTACCTTAACAGAATCCTTACTTTTCTAAGATCAAATGCAAGCAGTTTTAATGAACGTTGAACCTCACTTTTGACTATGCTAAGGCTCTGCAGGTTTAACTCAAGCTGGCTACTGTCCAGAGTGTTTTCCATATAATTCTTCTACAATTTGAGCTAAATCTGTTGGATCGGACCACAGGGGATATGTGCATCACCTGTCATCGGTTTACCACTGTTCCTTCCAAGGACCACTTTTGATAGATACTGATTATTAGCAGACCAGGAAAACCCCACAATAGCTTGCCCATTTTTCCTGCTTCTAACACATCAACTTTGAAGACAAAATATTCACTTACTGCCTAATATATTCCACCCACTAACAGGTGTCATGATGAAGAGATAATCTCTGTTATTCATTTCACCTGTCTGTGGTCATAATGCTATGCCTGATAACTTTGTATTCTACTGCCAAACATTATTTTTATGCAAATAAACCACTAAGGGAAGTTAAATGATTTCAACAGAAATCTAATGAAAGACTTCTCAATTATTTAAGCCAATCATGAATTTGTACGTGGATGTCTTCCCTCTCTCTACTCCACTAATAATTGGAATAATCACTACTCCAATCCCCACTGTTAGCAGAGTTGGGAAAGGCCCATCATTTTATTGTTTGTGTAATCAAAACAACAGAATGTTTCCTGTTATTGAGTTTAATCAGCTCATAGCGCAGTGTGAGTTCGGTGTCACAATGCGGAGGCTGGATAAAAAAAAAAGGAAAGGTTTAGGAGGCTTTGTTGCACCATAATGTACTGAGTAAATGTATTAGTAAGAGTGTTTTAGAACAGAAAAAGCACTAATGGGCTGTTGATGCATCAGACACAGGTACAAAGAGAATCAACACTGGATTTGTGAGATGCTGAAACCTATCCTAACAACTACTGTATGTGCCTCAGACTGCACTCACACAGACTGTAGTTGGTCGGCCCAAAGATCAAACTAAGACCTTGCAACAAGGCAGAAGCGCTAACCACTATGTCATGGTACAACCCTAATTTACAACAATGGTAAAGAAACACCATACATCTGATGTTCAGATCCATGGGAAAGGCAGCACAATGGCTACTATGCAATGCCCTGCACTTTGTGATGAGAAATAGTAAATCTGAAATAATAATGAATGCAAATATCCTAAGAATAAGCATAGCATAGCATAATAGCAGTGATTCTTAAAGGGATGAGACCCCAAAAGGGTTACCATGTTCATCTTATTTGATGCCTAAATATACTGTAGTTACAGTGACTGGAGTAGGCAATGTGGGTGAAGTATCTTGCTCAGCAACAGTATGTGTTTCAGGGCGAGATTTAAACGGGCTATGCTCCTGTTGCTGGGCGAACATTTAACGCTGTCGCCCCATGACAAAATATAGTTTAATTACACAAACTTGTGAAACAGATTTTAAAGCAGCTCACTAACTAGTAATATACTAGTGTACAGTTTATCACTGTGTATAGACGTGCAATTCTCATATGGGCCATTCATCATTGTGTCCCTAATGACTGGATTAGACCTGAATGGTTGACTTCAATCAAATCAAAATTAAACTAGTCCACTGCTGTATATATGGAGGTAATGTGATATTTGGTCCCATGCCATCAAAAATAATAATGTGACCGTGAACTATATTAGCAAAACATTTGCCTGGATTTCAATATTTACACCCTGTTTTGACAAGTTTGTGCTAGTGCAAGCTGTAAGGTAGCTATAAACAAAGCAAAATACAGGCAATTTAAAGTTTAGAAACAGTTTACTATTTGGCACAGCTCTAGTTGTGCAGAATGGGGAGGGAGGTTTGTTTACTAGAAAACCTACTGGATACTATAAATACTAATACCGGATCTTTTATAAATACAATAATATGCTGAATAATTGCAGCCTAATATTATAATTATTTTGAATATGACAGTTATTTAATACAAGTATCTTCATTCAAAACCTTTAATACTTAACAATGCCAATGCAAAAACTTATTCTGAGATTAGACTTCTGAAAATCAATCTAGAATTCTGAGACTAAAGTCAGAAATATGGTTGCTTGTAAGCACATACTTTGTGAAAGACCAGTGTGAAATGCAGTCCTTTTTTCATTTTCAGCTCCTCGTGTGCAGTTATTCTCATATTGATTTGCATATATTTTAAGCTGGATTCCTCTCCCGGTACAACACTCTTAATTTATTTGGGCTTGGGGCCACCTTGTAACCCCTGAGACTGGATTTGTGTAGATGCATACAAAAAACTTACAAATGTACTTCAGCACTGGGTGGAAAAATTGGCAAGTTACTTTTATTTGCTTTGGTAACTTCATCTTAGAACTGAAACTTTATTTTTAATTTTTACAGAGAACCTCTTCTTTCACACTGAAAAAGCTATTAAAACAAAACAAAAAACACCAAAACTAAATATTGTAATTTGTGTGTTTTTAGTGGACATTTCATGGCCACAAACATAATAATGCTGGTGAATATGAGTCACTCTTAAACATTAGTTCAGACCAGAGTGGAAACAGGTCAATACATGGCATCACTATATTTCAAATACTGAAAATCCATATCTTCTCAAAAGCAAAGCTGCATATTTACCTCTATTTCTTCAAAACTGCAAGGCTTTACATTGCACTTTAGGACAACATGCTTCCCAGTCAAACACCTTTTCTTTATTTTCATAAAAACTATACGAACTAAACAGGAGCTAATGGCACATTTTTATAACAGAAGGTCTCAGCGAAGGGTGCTTTTAGCATGTGCAAAAAAATCCTCGCAGGCCGTGTACGTGACAGCTTTGAGAGCGGTGTGATAGCGCCTAGGGCATGCAACGGGTGACAAGAGGTATTGATAAAATCACTCTTCACCCCGCGAGGCTGTGGGCAGAAATGGCCGCTAACTACTTTCTGAGGACGTGGGATGGAGGGCACGTGTCCTTAATACTGCCGTCACTGGGGTGTCTGCTGGAGGTCAGGGTTGGCATTCGTCACTCCGAGCGTGACCCAGGGCCTACAGAGGTCACACAGAGGTGGCGAACCGGATCTCTCATGCACTATAGTCTGTGACAGGACCATAAGGCTGACAGACTAATATGATGGTGATAAATCAGAAAATGCATTTAAATTTAAATCTGCTCCGGCTTACTGTATGAATAATTCCCAGGGCTTTGAGTTGTATTCTCTCAAATTTATAATCGGCTTTTGACTGGTCCAATTCAGATTAATTAACAACATAATGTACTGTGGGGGTTTTATGTTAAAGTTGGAGTATGCATTTTTTTTTTTTTTTTCACTTGTACATACACTTGCATGTCAGTACATTCAAATTTAGTGGAAAAGTGAAATATTTCATTAGTTCAAATCAAAAAACGAAATGCATATATGTATATTCATCCTATGGACATCCTATGGACTTCCTCAACCTATCTCACCCACTCTCGTCTGGATGAATCCTTATAGAGCTGATCTATGATCCTATAGATGAACTAAGGGACTAGCAGTCCTAGATGCATTGCCTGTCCGTCCTGGCAGGACTTTTTCCTTACATAGAAGGAGGGTCGAAGGACAGGAGTGTCCTGGGTCTGTTTAGTTTAGTGTAGTTATTGTTTGTGCTGATTGTGTGTTAAGTCTGTGTGTTTATGTTTGATTAACTGTTTGTGAAGCCCTTTGAGGCGACTTTTGTTGTGATATTGGGCTATACAAATAAACCTGAATTGAAAATAAACCTGAATATTCACTCTGTGTGTATTGATTCTACATAATAATGTGTTTTACTTTGAATTAAAATTAAAATTAATGGACATTTCCACAATATTCTAATGACTGTATTTTTTAAAACGTTCACTAGTATAGTAGTATAGTAGTGTAATAACATAATATTTGTGAAAAATTAAAACCCAATGGTTCAATAATGCTTTTTTCAGGCTTTTTGACGTAATTTTGGACACATTTGCATGACTTTTCATGTTTTTAATTTAAAATAATGTAAATGTATGGAAAACATCTTCTTTTGGGGAGCTGTTACTTTGCAGAGAACACGTGTATTAGGTGCCTGATGTCACCTGCTGGCAAAAAAAAACCCCAGCTATTAGCAACATGACACTAACACATTTTTGATTTGTTTGTAGGTTGGAAAGAACATTATAGCCTTGTTAAAAGCTCAAAAACTGATTTAGCATAATAGGAGACCTTTAATATATCATCTAGGCTTTATTCTTAAACTTAACCTAACCCTAACCCTGTCAATTAATAATTGGTAATTGAATTAACTATTAATGGTACAGAAATAGTAGGGCTGACTACTGTCTGTTTGCTTACACACACACACACACACACACAAACAAACAAACAAACAAACAAACCAAAAAAAAAAAAAAAAAAAACTGGTAGAAAGCAACTAGATACATGTATGTACTTATTTCAATTTAAATTTTTTGTGATAAAGACTTTTACATGGTTAAAATCTCTAAATGTGCAAAAGTATTTTTTACATAGGTGGCAAAATGGCTAATTATAGAAGTAATAGCAGAACTAAAAAGTAATAGTAGCAACAGTAGTAGTGGTAGATAGCAGTAGACAAAGCAGTAAGAGTTGTGGCAGGGAGCAATAGCAGTAGTAGTCTTGGGAGAGGCATTAGTAATGGTGGCAGTAATTGTAGTAGCAGTACATACTTTCTACTTTAGACTCAATTCCTTCCTTTGAGTAATAATGTTATTGCTAGTACTTCTTCCACCTCTGAAAACAAAACAGTACAAATAAAGAAAAAAGGAAAAGCAGAGCAAAATGTAGTTGGATATTGGCAAAACGAAGCAGAAACTTAAATCAAACTCAATGCCAGTGTCTGACATCATGTATTAATATTGTACGCTCATCTAGATTAACAATGTATGAGTAAAATGGACCTGAAATATGCGAACCAGCTCTACTAACTGTGCAACTAATGTCAACGTCAGTTCCCTGTCGACATGTCCAAGGACGCTGGTGTAACGTCCCTCTGATTGATGCATCACTATTGGCCCGACATGAGTTACACTGAAGGTCAGTTTCAAAAGATACTGACAGTAAGAAAAAGCAAGAGGCTAAAGCTGAATGCCAACTAGATTTTACAATGACATCTGCGAGAGTTGGGGGACCTCAGGTGGTTTGAGAGTGTTTAATTACACATTAAACTTCCAATGCTGAACTTTTTGATCAAACTTTTGGAAGAACACAAATATGATTAATTTAATCAGAGAGAAGGCGCTGCTCTTAAAAGAGCGCGGAACGGAGTCCTGCGATCGCGTCGTTACCGGGAAAAGAAGACCGTGGCTGTCCTCCACGTGCGCAAGGAGTACGCCTCCTCTTACCACAGCCTCTCGCTGTTGTGCAACACCGAGCTGTGCGTTCTTATGCAGAGAGCGTGCCTGTCCAGTTACAGGACAGTGAGGGCTCGTGTGAAAAAACAGCGCATTACGGTACGGGTTCAAAATGTGGAGCCATGTTACAGTGCAGTACAGCGGATGTGAACGGCGAGCACCAGGGCACACAGCAGATTTATTGCAAACGAAAGATGACTTCTCTTACACACAGCCTTCACCGATGCAGAGGTAGCATTAGCACACTGTGTAGAGGGATCTGTGGGCTGTGGCGCACCGTGCACAACAACTGCTGGTCCACCAGCCCATGTGCAAAGTGTGCAGCTGGCTAAATCCTGCCCAGTCTAAAAGTTAGACAGGACAGTAGCCAGTGGAGCTGATGAGGCACACGCCCGGCCCTCACCTGTCTGCAGCTGTGACACGAAGCGTTCTGCCAGAGTACACGGACCCTGCACCTTTCCCAATCTTACTCACTCTTACTCTTACTATTATTACTTTATGTTCTCTGAAAGCACTTTGTTAGACTACAATAATGCATTGCTGTATGAGTGCTTTGATGACACCAGCTCCATGCCCATCTGTGCCACACCATGCCTGGCTTTTAGACCAGTCCTCTCCTTTATTGTACACTGACATGCCCCGTGGTGGTGACGGCAGGCCCTGGTGGAGACATTCTGTACACAGGTGCAAAAGCTGCGACAACGTCACCTCCATCTTTGTGCCAAGCGGAAGATCGGGCCCTCAGACTAGTGGTTCATCGTATGAAACCCAAAGGTGGGTCATGGGGAGGTTCAATAAAGTTTCATTGTTTTAAAATACATGTGGTCTTTAGGTAAAATAATTCAGAATTATAACTTGATGCAAAAAAGAGACGGTGGTTCCACAGACAGATTCATTGAGAACAATTGGTAACAAGGGCATGTATTAGGAAGGGCATAAGGAGGGATTCAAGATTATCATCAATGTACCACGCATTTTCTTCTCAAAAACCTTACATCAACTGCGAACCTTAAATCACTTGCATTTACCTGAACTGACCTGTTTAAATTTCAGCATTTACATAAGGGTATTCCCAGTTTATTAACCCACATCCTAGCAACCTATTTTACCAACATAGATAACCATGTGGGGTCACCTTGTACCCCAGGGATAAAAATATGTAAAAACAGAAACTGTTTCTTGTAATTTCATGGAAATACTAACAGTTTAAAATGTATACAATACTGCGCTGCTGTATGGCCTAGTGGTAGAGCTGCGGTGCATATGCAGGATGACTATAGCCTGCCTTGGTGCCATGGGTTGGAGTCCGGACTCCAACAGTTTGCCGAATGTTGCTCTCGACCAACCCAACGTTGATTTTCTATAAGATGCATGCTTTATGTTAGTAATAATCCACAATAAAGCAAACAAGGCTCCTTCATCACTTTTCATTCTGATGTTGTTTAGTTCATAGGATAACTTAAAAGCAACATTATTTTGTACTAATTTACAGTGTATGATGAAAATGGGCGGGGCAATAGTGACCCCAATATAGAAAATGCCCAAATCTTCCCTTCTTCTAGCATGTGATAAATCATATATTTGGGTTTTATAAAAAAGACAGGGGTTTTTCTTTAAAAAGATGTTGTATTAAATTACATCTGAAATGGTAAACAACTATATGAAGTTGTTAACAACAAACAGACAGGCAGTTATAAAAATCAGAGCGATGAAATTAAAGCATCTCTGAGATATCATTAAAAAAAAAAATATGCCTGGGGTCATGTTTTACCCCACGTGGAAGGATGAGGGTTAAATCACATAAAAAAATCTTCAGCATAAAACACACAGAAACAGCCGAATCCAGAGAGTGTAGAATAATGATGCAAGATTCCAAAAAGGTTTTTAGCTGTGACTTCACGCTTTTGACAAAACAGAGTTGAGACAAGATGCTGATGTAATAGTTTGTACACAATAAATCTGAGATGGAGACTTGTGACTCAAATTGAGCTTGGGCCTCAGTGACTCAACTTAGACTTGTGTCATTGTTTGAGGCTCACTTGGGCCACCTGGACCATGACTTGGACCTGCACCTCAGCTAAGATGACTCAACTTGCACTCGCCTAGACTCCTACTTCGTGTGCTAGTGACTCGACTTGGACCAACCTTTAGTGATTTGGCCATAGACTTGATAACAGGTGGCTCAACAACAACACCGCTATATATCTAGTTACCAACAGCTAGGGTGACCACTTCAAAAAGTGCAAAAAGTGGGACAAGTTGCGTGATTTAGTGGGACAAGGAGGGACAGACACAAGAAATAAAAACTTTGATCAGGGTTTTTGCAGAGTCTTACAGTGTAAAGTCTGAATTTAAGGCTTTAAAAAGTCTTAAATTTGCAGAGATGCAGACTGTTAGGTCTTAAATACATTCAAACAGGTCTCAAATATGTCACATACTATAGATGCAACTACCTAGAATGTCCACTTGAATGGTATTTCACTGGCACCACTACAAGAGCTTGGCAAGATTTTGCAGCACTCACAGTCACACATGGTCTCAGCTTTTTGTACACTGCATGATTACAAAATAGGTCTTATTTTTATTGAACAATTGGTCTTAAAAAGGTATAAAAAAGTCTTAAATTAATCTTATTGAGGCCTGCAGAAACCCTTTTGATAATATACAAAGCTAACTTACTGAGTCTAAACCTCATACTTGCTACAGTTTACATTTAAAAGCGCTGTTTTCATCCATGGAATGAAAAGGTGGAACTGATCTAATCTAAAATCTAAAATTAAATCCCCCACTCTCATTTTTTAAACACTGCCCAACAGCAGGCCGTTTTTAAACACAGGGGCAACACCACCTACATGTAAAGTATCTATTCAACCCAGCGAGTTGGACGCCCACAAATATTTATTCTACATTTTACACAAAGGACAACGGATCTGACCTTGTTGTTCTTAACTTTAATCACGCTGCATATAAGATCCAATGAGCACCAATGAATGGGACAGTGGGACAGATGCCTAAATGGCTGTGCAGTATAACCAAAAGTGGGACAGTTGGTCACTTTACCGACAGCTAACTGAGACTGTCATGTTATTTCTTCTTTACATACTATCAAAATTAAATAGCAATGACTTTTGGCTTCAAAATTCATAATTCTTCCAACTGTGAGTTCATAGAAGTCCAGCCACCCCTTACAGCAAATGTATTCTAGCTCTTTATTAAACAAAAATTGTAGTGAGCACAAGAGAGTACAAAGTCACAAAATTCTTTATCAAATAGCGCCTCTTTCACTAAATGGTAGCTAAAAACCTAATGAAACCTCATTAGCTCATTTACAAGAGCAAATAGACCAGTGAATAATACAAATTGAAACAACCTGTGTCCATGTGCCCTAATTACACGCCGTTACAATGTGTGCTAATTAATACAGAGAACAGTAAAGCATAGAACTCACAGGGCTAGGGCAAGGACGCGTACTAAAAAGTGCTCATTTGTTACAAATGAAGACTAATTATGATGTTTTTACTATGCATATGCTCACCACTGCTGAATAAATATGGAAAGAAATAAACTTGTTGATTTTCCCAAAAAAAAAAAAAAAAAAAAGAAAAAAAAAAAAAGAAAAGAAATGTTATCAGTTAAAAGTGGTAATCAAAAATAAAACGGGGGAAAAAAATTACAAATTGATTCCACTTCATGAATTGAATATCATTTTCATCAAGAAAGCCAATATCCTGGCTGACTGAGTGGGATATAAAGGGTGGATAAAATAAGAGAAACGCCACATGAAAAGGAGCTTTGAAGTAAGCAAATCACAAAAGCAACTATTCATCCCAGTCATATCAAATGAAGGCCATTTAGCTTTTTAAAGAGCGCTGACAATCATCACTCTCAGATGTGTTTTCAAAGCCGGCCAGAGTTTTTTAAGAAGCTGAAAAGTCATTGGCTGATTCCTGCATGATGCACTGGCCGTAAACTATGAAAAAAAAAAAAAAAAAAAAAAAGTTTAAATATCTTCAATACAACACACACTTGCTCTGTAATTTAATCTCTAATCTGAGACAAAATTGCTTTTTAAAAACCTCACAATCATCACTGTCAGATACACTTTCAAAGACACCGTTTTGAGGAAGCCAGAAAATCGTTGGCTGACATCATACATCGGACATAAACACTCAAAGTGTGTAATTCACTATCACAGAAAAATATGGCAGAAATCTATTATGGCAAATGTTGGTAAAGTGCTTAGTACTGTCGCCTTTCAGCAAGATGGTCTCAGGTTCAAGTCCCAGACTAGGCGAATGGGGCCTTTCTGTGTGGAGTTTGCATGTTCTCCCTGTGTCTGTATAGTTTAATCTGGGCACTCTGGTATTAACCCAAAACATACAAAATAGGCTAATTTTTAAGCTAGGTACTCCTGACCATGACCAAGGTTAAAGATCTGGAGAAGAGTCTCCAGGCATTCCACTGTGGTTGCCCTGGGTTGCCCCTGTAACATTTAAGGATGGAATGCATTTTTGCACAGAACAAGTATACCTTACCTTACTTTCTTAAACATATCATTAACCTAGAGCAGGAGTCTGCAGCCCACGGTTTTAGAGCCGCATGTGGCTCTTGAGCCCTGCTCTTGCAGGTCCTTGGGCATCTGCTTATGCAATAAAGGAATAAGTAGATGACTGTTTAGAAGAGCCACACATAGGCACCAAGAAACAGTTACAGGGTGTAACTCTAGTTCCCTGAGGGAGATAATCAGTGCAGTATTTAACACAGTTCTTTATTAGTTGCAATTATTAATGACCACCCATATGCTGTATTTCAGTTATAAGCTAAGAGACTTTTGTGCATTAAAATTTTTTTGTGGCTTTTTACAGATGCAAATTTTGTATTTTTGGCAATAACTAGCTCTTTGGATCCTGAAGGTTGCAGACCCCTGACCTAGAGGAACAGTGGCTTCAAGTCAAAAAGATATTTGTAAATACAATACTCAATCATTATTGTAAATAATGGGAGTGAATTTTTTTTTTTTCTTTTTTTTTTTTTGTTATTTAAGTGTGAACAATGCTTAGTGTTTGAAATGTGTAATTTTTATTTGATGCTGGAAAAAAAAGGGTTTTGGCCACAAGATAGAGTTTATGAAATTACAGGAAAAAAAAGGGATTTTAAATTATTTAAATGAGTTTTCTGATGGTTTGGTTTTGTGTGTAATTTGCAATGTTATTTAATTGGTATGTTATGTATATGTGCACCTTTATTTGCTTATTGTGAAGCACATTGTGGCACAGTGCTATATAAATAAATTCTCTCTCTCGCAATATATTTATACAATACACACTTGCATTGCACTGTACTTGTGGGAATTATAGAAGCCTTGTCAGTTATTATAAAAGTTAGTTTTAATGGCCATACATAACACAGTTGTCCAGTTTATTTGCTCCTATCTGCTTCCCAAAGCACTAACTTTAATCTCAAATATAAAAAAAAAAAAAAAAAAAAAAAAAACTTTTTAATGAGCGCTCATAAACATCACTTGCATATGCATTTCCAAAGATGAGAGTTTTTCAGATGCCAAAGAGTCATTGGCTGATGTCTGCATGATGCATCAGGCCGTAAATACTCAGTGTAAGAGTCAGAAATGATGATAGCATATGGCAAACACAGACAAACTGCACCGTCAGCCTTGAGGAACAGTGGTTTCAAGTCAAAACTCCCTCACGCTGCGACAGTGTTTCACTGCACAGACAGAGCCACTGTGTGTGCCGCTTACATGCATGAGTTGTACAACCAATGTTTGCACCAGAGGCGGATTTCTGAGTGCACGCATCCAGCAAGTTCTCCTCTAATGTTTAAGAACAAAAAATAAAAACACGCCAGCTTCGACAGTTAAATGTCTGGGCCGCTTTTCCAACATCAGTAAAGGTGCCAGCAAGCTGTAGAACACCGCTAAGGGCCATAACTTTGACTTATTTTTACACTCCACTAACTTCTTTATAATGCATCAGTGCTGTCACATGGCATCCAGCTCGGCACACTGATCAGATAGAAGTCTTAAAAAGCAGCACCTCTTTTTAGGTATATTTTTAAAAACACATTCCTTAGGTCATGTTGCACAAACACAAATCTATCTTTGGCTTTCACCATCTTGAGAAATCTTATTTTCTTCGTGAGATATGAGGCAAATAGCACTATTACTGCAGGTAGCTGTTATTGTGAAGGGGTAATGGCACGGAGAGAGACATCTACAGGGAGTCATTATGTCCAATAATTGCTCTTTATGATCGTAAAATAAGCCAGGAATATGAGGCGCTTTTACTGGACCCAGTGCCACCATGGCGCAAATATTGTTCTCCCATATTGACCCTATTATTTTAAAGTGATTATTCCCAGAGATATAATGCAAACAAGTGCTGTGCTAAGTGTTCTCAACAGGCTTTTATATAGAATATTGACTAACATTCATGGTTATGAGACATGCAATAAATGGGTACTATTGCTACAACTACTACTACTACTAATACTACTAATAATAATAATACTAATAACAACATATTTTTTCTAATTTTAAAAACATGTTACATTTGTTCATAAATATTTACAGCAATGGTAAACCTGCTCCAGCTTTACATAATACTACTATACATAATGCTAATACTAATGCTAATACTAATATGTAATGGAGAGAACAATGCAAATGTTTTAAATGTGTAGTGTATAGAGCATAGGTACAACATTTGGTGCTGACAAATAGCCAAATTTTGAGGACAGAGGAGGAAGTACTCAAAATCTGTAGAACCAATGTATTAAATGTAAAGTAAAAGCTACTTTTACTACTACTACTACTGCTACTACTATTACTACAACTGGGGTAGTATAAGACTATAAAATTCTGGATTATCGCTCTAACTTCAAACTCTAATTTGAAACTAAATTAAGAAAAATTGGGAAATTTGATTTATAATTGCTAGTTAACATGACAGTTAAGTGTCTGTCAACAGCTAGACAAATCATCGTGTAAAACAGTTGGTTATTTAACAGCAAAATTCAATTCATTTCCACTGTGCAAATGTAATATAAAGTCAACTTTTACTATCAAGCTTCTTCAATTTTAATAACAACACTTTGGCAAGGAGTAAGTTCAAACAAAGCCAGACTTCAAGTTGTTTTAATTTACATTTTTCTAGCGCCAAGTGAATTAATTCAGAATAGAAATTTCCCCAAACCCTACTGCCCATCTTGATAGAAAAAAAATCACTTTTTTTTTTTTTTTTATTAACATAAAAGAAAAGTGTGAGGTTTTGAATTCATTGAGTTCAGGCTTCCAGGTCACCGTCAGTCGTTTTGAAGCTGACCTTATTTTGCTGCACCTGTCCAGCGCAGTACAAAAATCATGAGCCTCAGCACTGGTGCCAAAAATCTGTGTCTACATTTCCCTCTGGCCTTTCTTCTTTACACAGCCCATTCCACTTTTGGAAACTCTTTAAATGCAGTGTGACTTGAATCACTGCATTAAAAACATTAAATCTTGCCCTTCTTTGCTCCCTTCTAAAGACTCTTCTTATTCTGGCCTCGCTACTGAATCTAAAAATGTGATTTAATTCAAGAAACATTATGTTGGGACTGGCTGGGAACTCATACAGTGAGAATAAACACAGTGCAGTCTATAGCTATTCATTCCTTGAGCTTTACCAACTTAATCCGTTTCCTCAGAGAGACTGGAGACTAATCCGGACATACAGGGAAGACAGAAGAACATGCTTTCACTAATGGTTTTCTATTTTGTGGTATTAGACGGAATTGGACTGCACTGTGCTATTGCTATTTGTAAGTATACAAACAGATTCTTAGATTACTTAAAGGATTTTCTTTTCTTTTTTTTTTCTTGCAAGTAAAGCCCATTGTCAGGGAGTATGCTGTTATACAAATAGGTGATTCTTTGGCCTTACTGCACTACAGCCTGTCAAGCCTTGTTCAAACAAAATCATTTTAAGTAGGGTTTAAAAAATTATTGTATTTGCAATTAAACCACATGATTATGAAACAAAATTATGAAATCACAGAGACCACAATTACTGGCTACTTAACAGTTTATATTCCTATTACTGACCGTAAGGTATAATTTTAAAAAAACAGCTGGTAAATGTCAGTTTTACTACATATCACTTGTTTGTTTATAATTATAAATACTATTACACAGAAGGAGGTTTGTACTGGGATTTTATTTGTTACATAAAAAATGTATTTCATCTAAATCTGTGCAACATCTAGCAAGAAGCAGAAGTTCACGTTAATTTGCTAATTTTGTGCTGTTGTGGTTGAAATATTGCAGAAAGAAAAAAATACAATCGTAATATAGTCCTATATTTAAATTCGCAATGGTTTTTGACGTGACTGGCAATAAGCAATCACCAGCACAGTAGATAACTAGCTACCTCTTTGGTAACATTTAGTTTCTGAGGGGTAACAATGACAGGCAGAGTAACCAATCAGAGAAATGAAGGGCAGGACAAAAGCTGTGCACCACTGACCCAAACAAACATGGATTCCTGCTATATTTTTGTTTGTTTGTTTGTTTTTGTTTTGTTTTTTCATAAAACACCAGAATACAGCATATTATGAGCAGCTCTGTACTTATTTGTGAATGGGTACAGCAGCAGAAGCCAGCTGTACAAAGATGTGTTGAAAAAGTAGTTTTTTTTTTTTTATTTAACTGTTGTTAAAATAGCAACAAGATGAAGAAAAAAAAATCCCACAGAGGACTGGACAATAACACTGACTAGCACTAAACGTCGATAATCAGGTCAGAGAAGTTATTAAATTAGGTTGGTAGTTAATGCTACCTTAGTTAGCTCTTCCACTTTCGTAAGACGCCCTGCAGATAAACGACTGTGAGTGACTATTTCCAAATTGAATCAGAGAAATGTACCACTGTGAGAGGGGAACAAGAGTGTCCTGCTTGTGAAAAGCAAGAAGGACAGTCTGGCTCACCAGGTTAGTAGATAACAGGATAGGAAAACTATTCCCTGTGCATTGGTTTTGCATGGAAGGTTAAATGTTTTGGTCATTTAAAAAAAAAAAAAAAAAAAAAAAAAAAAAGGCAAGACCCTAGATTGTACCACTTCTCCATGACCAATCCTTATTTGCATTCCATAGTGTCCTTTAGGTATCTCTCCCTCAAGTGTGCATCAGACCTGACTTGAAAGATACTACCCACAATCCATTGCATCATGACATTTAAAGAAAGTGGCTCTTGTTTCTCAGCAACGGGTGACAAAAACAGCAACTGCTGAAAACATATTTACATTATACGTGCCGTGTCTTTTTGTCTGTTGCTGGTGACTTTTTTTTTTAAACATTGCAACAAAGGCCGTGACATATTTGCTCTTTTTCTGGTTGCTGTGAAAATATCCCAAGTTACTGCGTGGTAATAAAAAAAAAAGAAAGGCAAACATAACCTAAAGCCATCGATTATTATTGGCACACATCAAGTTTGCAGAGCCTGTTATGTAAGCTGCTAACAAGGCTAATAAAAAATCAATTTGTTAATTTAAAATTATTTTTTTACAAATTCTAAATCTGATCATTGTGGGAAAAAAAGCTCAGCAAATCACATACTTGCATTCAACTTGGTCAGCAAACATTTGATTAAGGCTGCTCTTTTTAACATTGAATCAGTAGTGGCTTTAAACAATAGACAGCGCAGTATTTGGTTTAGTCTCCTGTCTTCTTCTCCAAACTGCTTTGCCTCTATCAGTAACTGGCAGTTTTTGACTTGAGAAGATTAAATTTTGTTGCTTTATATTTGCAGTCAAACGTTTTGCGGAGATAAATTGATCTCATGAATCTTTGAAATGACAAACAATTGCAAGATGTTTCTCCATTTTACGCCTCTTTGTTCTTTCTTGCAGTCCAATTTCCAACATATTGCATACACCTCGAGAGTAAAATGATCACAGGGGTGCATCTGTCTTGCGTCTTTTACCTGCCAATTCAATCCAAGCTCTGAGGGTTTTCGGTCAATCTCATCGTAGCATCCAATCCTCTTTAACTCTTGCCCCTGGAAACACAAGAAAAAAAGAAAGAAAAAAAATAAGCAAGCAGTTAGCCAGACTTTTATAAATAGACTACGGATTTACACTGGTACACAGTCACTGTTTGGAAGCCTCCGCAGAATACAGCCTATGAATAATGCACCGTTTTGAAAAGATTATGATGTATCTACTCAACTACCAAAAACGCACTTATTTTAAACCCGCAGGACAGAATACATCTAATTGAAAATTCCCTTTACTGTTTCTAAATAATCATTGAGTCATCTTGTTAGCTTTGCTTTCAGCTGCCTTACCCCGGCCCACTTTGCTGATGCCGATATTTCGGTGCCTTTAAGAACGTCTATCTAACAAGAGGAGAGTTACTTAGAGTCAAGAAGAGCTGACTCCCATGGGACGAGGGGGGACAGTGGAAGCCATAAAGCCAGGCGTACACATACAAACACGTGTATGCACAAAAAAGACCGTCCATGCTGCACAAAAAAGGACAGACCCTGCTGAATAAATTATGGGGAACAAAAGCAAACTGAGATAAAGCTCGCTGTCGTGCCCCGCCATCCATTAGCGCGGTGCAGGGAAGTGTGGAGTGCAAATAAGTGTGTGTTTGATCCGCAAGAACATTACTGGGTGGGCCTATCATGACCCCCCTGGCTTTTGTTTTTTTAAGATAAGGCTTTGCGCCGTCTCCGTCTCATTTACGCCGAGCACTGTTTTCACATTACTGTCGAATTACCTCCAGATGACTGCCAGCAGAATGCCAATAGAACACTGCAGACACATCGCCATGCCATTTAACACACGCACACACACAATGGAAGAGTGATATAAAGCAGAACAGAATCAAATCAAGGGCAGTTTGAAGACATTTGGACAGGAATGTAATGGTTCTACCCAGGCTATGATTGTGGAAAAGAAGTGAATTTACAGCCCAAAGAAGCTTATTATTTTTATACTGAAAAACAGTTAATCAGAATAGATTGGAAGGACTTAAGTGTCTTTTTTCTTTGTTTTCCAAATGGTCCAAGTGTCACAAAGGTACATATGACTGTAAATATTTATTTATTTTTTTACCTTTTGGAAAATCACATAGAGCAAAACAGGCTAAAATACCTGCCGATATTGGCCATGGATGGAAGTAAAGTGCAATACATTTTAATGGACAAAATTCTGTGGCAACAAGACTTTAGCAAAATTGCATCTGACTGAATTTGTCTATGCTGTCACTCAGTGGGTAGAGAACATTTGCAAGTGGTTTAGTACTGTATTTACCGGCTGTATCTATACAAGCAAACATATCCATATCTACATTAGTTAAAATGGCTTGAATGCAGATTATTAGTCTTGATTTGAGCAATTTTCACTAGACTGGATTTATTTACTTATTAGGTTATGTATTACTAGATTATTTGGCTTGTTTCAAGTTATTTCTTTCCTTTTTCAAGCAATTTTATTCTTATTTCAAACTAAATTATCTGTCAATGGGTTAAATGGAATTTTCTTACTGCACGGACAGATAATTTTGCTTGAAATAATAAAAAAAAATAGCTTGAAACAGTAATGAAATAACTTAAAACAAGTCAAATATCTAGCCTAATAAGTAAATAAATCTAACCTATGAAAATTACTCATATTAAGAATAATAATCTAAATTCAAGTCATTTAACTAATGTAGATATTGATATTTTGCTGTGAAGGAGCAGGAGCAAGTTCACATGCTGCAAAGAAACATTTTTTTTTAGACAAAGCGTTTTCCTGAGCAATGTAACACATTTCACAAGAGCATAAGCAACATGTCCTAGTGCCTCAACAAAACTTTGGAGAATAGCATCTGACTAAAATATGTATGTATGTATGCTAAAGCTAAATGACAGCAGCATAAATACTTGAAAACAACTGAAGCAAATCAATAAGATGGTTGCTCTTTTAAATCCTTTTTCTTCAGTCTTTTCTTTAAACTTTGCGTGAAAGTACTATGGCAATGTGCAGCTTTACACCTTTGTATACAGTGAATGGAACAACATGGTGCTTTAGTTCAATAGATTCATTCAGTTCCTTGTGCCTCATTCATGAATGTTCACTTGTACCTCTTCTAAGAACTGCTCAGAAGTCTACGTCACATTCATGACTAGTTCTCAAGCTTCCAGATTCTTCTCAGTGGAGCACGTAACTGAGAACACCACTCTCCTCAATAACATGGCATTTACATAGAACTGACGATGTATTGGGACAAGAAACACCCTCTACAGTCCGTATATGGTCATAATCAGCTGTTGTTTTTTAGGAGTTTTTCCTGACTGAGAAGGAGGGTCTAAGGACAGGAGTGTCCTGGGTCTGTTTAGTGTAGTTATTGTTTGTGTTGTCTGATTGTGTGTTTATGTTTGATCAACTGTTGTGAAGCCCTTTGAGGCGACTTTTGTTGTGATACTGGGCTATACAAATAAATCTGAATTGAATTGAATTGAATAAGACAGAAGCTTAGTGACGTCTGTATAGCAGACTCATGGGGAAAAGGTGCTCTGACAGCAGCAAGTATGAAGTCTGTTTCATGCTGATACATGTCTACACCACTACTGATCACTGTTTTTCTTTTAAATATTTTTATTTGAATAAGGAATAATTAGTGAAAAAAAGTAATCTACAATCAGACTGAAATTAATATTTTTTGTTTCATTAGGGGTCTGATAAAATTATTAAACTGCTGAATTTCTGTGCGTAAAAGTTCTCACATTTGTTCTTCTTGGATTTGTTCTTCCAGAAGAAGATTTTTCAGTTAGGAAAAAAACTGGTGAATGCCAAAAATCTTTCTAAGAAGGGTACAAGTACAAATTTGCCCCTAAGAAGGGTTCATGAATGAGACCCAATGTCTCTACTGTATACTGCACTAAGGTAGATTTTTAGCAAAATTCTACTTCACATCTTTGGTAAATCATATCTGCAATATCCGTTAATTTAAGCTCATTTCGCTGCAGTCTTGTCCACACTGTGCTCCCACACGCAGCACCACAGATTCCTTCCGAAGATAGATTTTCTCAACAATAACTACAACGGGCACTCGCAGGACAAGTTGATGAAGTTGTCTTTGGCTAAGCATGACAGATGATGCCCACACAGTAGATGATGGTAATGATGGATACAAGGCTTTGCGGTTCTAATCATTATCATTGCTGTTATAATCAACAACATCAATAACACATCCCACCAATGCACACGCTACCATCCACTGAACACCCCCTGGCTTTCCTCCCACTTTGACAAAGTACTCCGGCATTTCATTTTCAAACATGTCGAAAAATTTGCTCTAATGATGTGCGTTATTTTTGATTGGGCCAAAAGATTGAAGCCTACGCCAATGCCCCAGCATGCAGTTTATTCGGTTCAATGAGCATTAGTGCTATTGTTTATTATTATTGCACACTGGGGAAATGGAAGTGGATTTGTTCTTCATTTTGTGTGATTTAAAAACACAGCTAATTAAATTCTTATGTTGACCTCAGATGTTGAACACTGCTTGCTAACTGATATAACATAATTGTCTTCTTTATCCTTTCAGTTACTTATATTTCTTTATTTTATCTTATCTACTAACAGTGCATCTATATGAAGGTCAAGAAATCCAATCTATTGTTAGAGTTATAAACAGTATGTGATTCTCAGATTGGACACATTCATATTGCTCTTAATCACACAAATGGGTAACATGGTCTATTGTTGCATGTACAATGTATGCATACAGCTTACTGCAATTAAAGTATAAGAGGCATGAAGCAGCACTTCATAAACAAGTAGAACAGCATGGTCCAGTTCTTGTTTAAAGTAATATGCATTTTCCACCAGCCACTTTGGTCACTCTGCTACTGGCTACTTCTTTTGTTGGTTGATTTTCTCTAGTGTTGCAAACAGTTAAAGGGGATGTACATATAATGTAAAAATTGAAGTTTTTGAGCTTTCTGCCATGTTATATTGTTGTTCCATCATCAAAAACATATCTGGAGTTGTGTTTTGTTTCATCGATGCCTGTTTGAGTAATCCTATAGTTTCCCAGGCCTCAGAACATTTAATTTCACAAACCCCCACCTCTCCCACGAACCCCCGCCCACTCCAGAAAGCACTGACCATTCAACAAGCCCTCTACACCCAGTCTGCTCTCAATCATGTATCCAAAAAAATTTAAAAATAACAGTGTACATTTTTTTTCCACTATCTTTTCACAGCTTATTTTCATTTTGCAGTAAAATGGCATCATATAAAAACACTGTGCATATTTATATATAAAAGTATAATTATCAGGTAAAATATATGCATTTATAAGCCATTAGTGCTTCTAGTATGTACCAAGACCATTTAACCACTCGCATTGGAGAGATACGTCAGTTCTCTCTCATGCATATAAACACAAACAATTCCGGCAGTGACAACTTAATTAGGCTATTATTAGTTGTTAAATATATATAATGAAAAGTGTGGAAAAAATCACATCAGAACAAGACTACAGCCAATCTACCATAACAATGGTTGCCCAAAATAAATAAAATGGCATGAAAACAACATCACATTTTAGACATCACTTTTCAGAAATTCCTACCAC
Organism: Bostrychus sinensis; assembly: GCA_020698575.1. Classification (NCBI taxonomy): domain Eukaryota; kingdom Metazoa; phylum Chordata; class Actinopteri; order Gobiiformes; family Eleotridae; genus Bostrychus; species Bostrychus sinensis. The sequence continues at coordinate 26,340,838 of CM036251.1, read as the reverse complement.
AACTACACTGCTGCAGAGACAGATTGAATGATTATGTATCATTATGTACAATGCAGTAAATCTATCTGTAAGGAGTTGTGTTGATGGAGAGATTTGTTTTTCACCATATACAATCACAGATATCAGAAATGTTGCTAGGTGTCGATCAAAGAGGGGCTAATCTTCCTTGTTTGTTTTATAGAACAACCTGTCTATGTGTATGCACTGTAATGTTTATAATGTTATGTATATTTCGATAGTGTGTATTTCTGCAATAGCAAACTCGCATAAAACATGACATAGTATACTGTAAATGCATCACTGCCTATTTAAACAGAGCCTTATATGTGTGCGGTCTATTGTGCCTCCCCCAAGCCCAAGTGTTCACCCGTGTGCCATAGACTACCTTTTATAGATAGCCTCTGGCCATCATTTATCATGTGTAACATCAGTTATAGTTGTATTACTGGGAGTCTTCGTGAAATCAAAGATCCACTCGGCCATTTTTCCTCCTCTTTTTATTTCCCATGAACTCTGAAAGATAAAGTCCGAGGCAAGTTCAACAAATCAAGACTAATGCCACTGCCTTCTGCTCCCGATTGTGGAGTACGTGACCCGAAGGTCGCACTACATCACTCAGTGAAAATGACCAGAAATGCATGTAAGGCTGAATCAATTGGCTGCACAGCTACTCGTTCAATTAAGATCTTGTGTGTGTGTGGGGAAAAAAGGAAGGGGGGTGGCGGCCCGTGTGGTTTGCAGCCCGGTCCAGGGGTAAGTCTCCCCGAGGAGCTGTAAGTGCTGAAATCAGCTCAGCCTCGCCTGCCATTTGTCATTATCTAATGGTAAATCCATCTGAGCTTGGTGGAGCGCTCGGCTGCGGCCACACCACAAAGCACAAGAGACGAACAAGTTAAAGAATGGATGGATGGCTAGGATTCTAAAGCAGGATTTGACTCACGAAAGAAGAGGAGATTATCAAGGAGTTTAACAAGACCCATGAAATCATTACAGTTTTCCTCTGACATGATGCGAAAAGAGATGCTGCGTATTTGCTATTACAGCGAGTCCAAAGGAAGACGATGGCGAGCAGATAAAACAAATTAACTAAATTAAAAGTAGGCATTAAGATGGAATACAATTATGTGGAACAAAGAATGCAATTTTGTAATTTTCTCAATTACATGATCTGTAACTTAATTAAATTAGGATGCGGCTAAATCAGTACTTTAATATGATTTTAATTAATTCACGTCTAAGCCATACAGTATGCGCAAGCTTTACAGGCTTTTCTGCCACTCTTTATCTCTTTGTGTGCATGCATTCATGCAACGATGCCTTTGTTGTCGCTGTCTAATGCCTTTCCAATTACAGTCAAAGATAACCAGACTAGTTTGAAATATGGACAAATGTGTGTGTCATTTCGCCAAAGTGATTTCAGAGCTGCGTTTTTCACTTTCCGTAATTGGCAAACTGGAAGATTCATCCTGTCTTTAACAGAACAGCTTCATGTAGTTGCTTTTGGAACGTCACAAAACATGGCTAGCTACAAGTCCAGTGCAATTAAAAATGGAAGAGGAACATTGCACGAGGCAGACAACAGCATGTCGGCCTTGCTGTGGTTGTCAACACTATGCTGCAACAAAGAGATGCCATCAAGAATGAGAGTGCACTGCCGAATTAGTGCAATCACGGGAGATATGGAATTAATATGTCTGATTAAGTGGCTGACTGAATTAGCATTTAGCGTCCGAAGAGATTTGAAACAGGGGAGGGGAGGGACGGGATCTGCTCAGAGCGGCGAGGGAGGCAGGCTGACAGATGTGGCTTTAGACTCAAATCTAGTCAGAACACACACAAGCAGAGGACTGGAAGGAACTGTTTCCATGTGGCTTGTGGCTCTGCCCAGGTTGTCTATTTGTTCTAATTAATGTCGACACAAAATTGTCCCTTCGAACTCATGTGAGTGTGAAATAGATGCACCGTTAGCCACAGTTGACTGGTATAATACATGCGGGCTGTCACTTGCTTACGGGGTGGAGGTAATTGCGTTTGGCCGTCACAGTGCGTCTAGAAGGACATGTGATCAGCCTCCAACCAGGCTTTTTTATGAGGCATCAAAGAAATACAGTGCACAAATAAGACATTAGGGGGGATCATAGACAGTGGAAATCAATAGGTGTCCATATCACAGGTGCACACTGAAGCTAATGTGAAAGTTATGTCTACATGAACAAAGGTGGGTTCATATTGACCATTACAAACCCAGTGAAAAGACACTTTGGTTTCCTGCTCCATCAAACCACAACTCATTTTATTTTTGTTTGCACCAATCCTAACCACCCCAAAATAAGCATAGCTACCTTTTATGCTTTGGACCCTATTAAAAATGTAAATCTGGACTAATGGGGTGCACTCCTGCCTCTATAGCAAGGAGGTTGTGGGTTCAATCCTCAGGTCAGCTGACTACAATCTCTCTGAGTAGAGTCTGCATGTCCATGTGTTACTATGGGTTCTCGATGGTACTCCAGATTCCTCCCACTGTCCAAAGACATGCATGTTTTAGGAGAAATTGTACATTGCCCCGAGTGAACTAATGTGATTGTATGGTATTGCTGTATGAGTCCTACAATTAACAACCCATTGTCCAGTGTGTAGCCTACCTAAGGCCCTTATTTGCAGGGACAGCCTCCAGCCACTCAGTTCTAGCTCTAATGCTGAGTTTATCATTAGACCTGTGTGATCCTGTAGGCAATGCTAATATATTTGTTTCACTGTGTAAACACATGTAGCTGGTGCTGGAATAGACACACTGACTAACATCCAATGGGAGTGTCTCTTATTGGAGTGTGCCAGCATAGAACCCATTAATAATAAAAACTATATGACATATTATGGTAATGTTTTTTACAGACTATTTCTATTACAATCTGCTATCAAACTATCAAACTAAATGTTCTTCAAATATACTGTATAAAAATATATATTCCAGCTGAAATGTCTGTGTAGGTTCTGAGTCATCTAGGAGAATTCAGTAAAAAGGGTTTAACAAGAAGGTCATCTGGACAAGGTTTTTGTTTGTTTTTTTACAACATGTTTCACCTTTTATCGCAAGGGCTTAGTCATTTGTACTGAAAACTGTGGCTTGGGGAGAAGCTTATACACAGTCGTTCCCTCTCACAAGCAGTGGTCAAACCTGATAAGACTCAGGTCAGTCAACAGCTGAATGGCCTGGACTGGAGTCTCAGCAGGGTTGTTTCCCACCTCTGAGCCATTAGCATAAGGTGTTTCTTTAGGACTGAAGGAAGATCAGATACATTAGATTGTACCTCCTAAATCCTGGTCCTAACCTCCTGTTCCTTAACCTCTGAAAACTACATCATAAAGTCATCCATAGGAACATAGGAAGTTCCTCATGCAGTATGAAGAAGGAGCTTCAGTGGCGTTTGGAGGATCTGACCATCCAAACCCAGCGGTGGAAACAAGAAGTAAAGTTACGTGAACCAACAGCTGCTTAATAAAAACTGCAACCCCCAGAAAATACGTTACAATAAGCACACCTTCTCCTCTACTGCAGCGCTAATTTGAATGAGCTTTTAAAAAATACAATGTACAGAGATAAAATGAAATCACACCATAAGTTAAGTGACTGCTGAGTTGAATAAAGAGACACTCCACAGAACACTACACACTCTAGAATCATCACTGAGAGGTGTAAACATGAACCACAAGGAACACCGCTGGTAATCCTCACACACAGAACAGGCTGAAATAAATATACTGTAAGACTCACTGACTGCAGTACACCTCCAGCCCTCAGAAGTTAAACATTAGACACTGTAGAGCCTCTGAAGTGCTCTCTTTTATAAAGTGGGTTTATGCAGAATAAAGTCTGAAGCAGTGACACTTCTAACTCATTCCGAACTCATCACACGGAAATTGGTCTTACTCAGCCGCCTTCGGAAACACTCAGGAGATGGAGTATTGGATTGTGGGATACCTCCTTGCTCCTCACTTGTTGATAAGGAACGTCTGGAGCTTTGCATGCTAAAAAAAGCTATGTAAGGAAGCAATGAAGCTCCTTTCCCAACCCCCTTCCTTACACATTGGGCATTCCTTATCATGGCAGATGATGACGTACACTGCTAGGTGCTAGGAAGTTCCCTGACAATTAGGGTTTTTTGGATCCAGCCCAGATGTTAAGCCTCCTCCATTTTCACAAAAAATGTCTTCACTAATACAATGTTTATTGTTTATTTCTCTTCAGGTTCCACGTTGGTTGTATAAATCACTCTCCTTGGCCAAAATCCCGACATTGCTTTCCTCAAAGGAGTGGCTTGTCTCTTTCAGATGGAGGTCTGAAATATATAAAATGAATATAGTTCCATATAAGATGACAGGCTAAATGTTCGTATATGCACAATGCACAATCTTCAAATATCAAATGTCCTCTAAGCTGTCACATTTAACTGCTCATGAATACAACTGGACAGTCACAACCATTTATCAACTACCCATTTTGAAAAACAATTAACCAATCAGAGATCTGAAGTGTTGCATACAGCCCCTCCCCATTTTAGACTTTTGGACCCATGGGCAGAGTAGATATTTACTCAGAGCTTAAAAAGTCCATTTAAAATTTCACTATGTTGAGAAACACAGACATATAATACCATGTAAGTCTTGTGGAAACTTACGGCTTATAAGTTCCAACAGCCCAAAGTAGACCGTTGCACCAAGAAAAGCAGCAGTGTATTACAAAAGCTACGTATTTAATGTCCATTTGTAAACAACTGAGCGGCCTTTTCCATATTACTGTGGGTGATAGGTCAGGTGTTTATTTGAAAGCAGCACACTCGGCCCACACTCCATATTGTTCTGCTCATTTGTTGTTTCAGCAGCATCTGAGAAGTTGTTCAATGGCTCCAGATTGTAGACAGAGACATGACCAGTTGACCATTTATCAAGGTCAAGATGTAAGAGGCTGTTTAGATGCTATTTATCATTTAGATGCTCTTTAGCCTATAGGTGGGCTAATGGACTAACAGTCCTAGACCCATGTTGCCTGTCCATCCTGGAAGAGGATCTCTCCTTTAATATGGGCTCCATAAGGTTTCTTCTTTTTTTCCCACAGCTGGGTTTTTTTTTAGGAGTTTTTCCTTACCGAGAAGGAGTCTAAGGACAGGAGTGTCCTAGGTCTGTTTAGTTGAGTTTAGCTATTTGTTTGTGTTGATTGTGTGTTAAGTCTGAGTGTGTGTTTATGTTATGAGGCAACTTTTGTTGTGATACTGGGCTATACAAATAAAACTGAATTGAATTGTTTATTAGTTGCATTTGGTGAAGAGAACAACAGTAAACAAAGGGTTATTTAGTCAAGGAATAATTAGGATAAAAAAATCTGAAAGTAAAAGAAAATGTTCTTGTCAAAACAGTCCTAGACACATTTATACCCTGTCCGCCCTTTTTTTTCTTTTTTTTTTTTTTTCCCACAACTGTTTTTTTTTAGGAGTTTTTCCTAATCAAGAAGGAGGATCTAAGGACAGGGGATGTCCTGGGACTGGGTTTAGTTTAGTTATTGTTTATGTTTGGTTGTCTGACTAATAATAAGAATAATAAGAACATGAAAGCCTTTATTAGTCCCTCAGCAGGGAAATTACATTTTTGCAGCAGCATAAGTACAGTAAGCAGTAGCACACAAGAGATGTCAAAGAAGAGCAAGTCTGGCCTAAGATAATAAAAAAAAAAACAAGTTAACAACAAGTTAAGCTAAATAAAGTAAAATAGACTATGAGGACATTAAATACACTATAATAAATGACAGACATGAGTATGTACAGTAAATAAATATTCATAAATAACAGCCATAAAAAGTGTACTTTGTAAATTGCTGGCCTAGAAAATTATTGCATATAATAAATATTGCACAGGTTTTTAAAGGTGATGATAAAGATACTGCACAGATGTAATGGGAGCAGTTTACATGTGTTCATTGTAGAGTCTGACAGTACAGTAACATCTACAATGAACACTGAACATCGAACACTACATGAACACTAATTGTTTGTAGAGCCCTTTGAGGTGACTGCTGTTGTGATATTGGGCTATATAAGTAAAATTTAATAAAAAAAAAAAAAAATCTATTGAACTTGTCTATTGTGGCTATAAGCAACTCTATATACACATAAATGTAATCTTAGCTAACATTAAGATTTACTTGCTTTTTCTATCAGTTCTTTATTTCAGTACAGATAAAATGTCAGAAGTGTACTCACATAAAAGTATTACAAGAAAAAAGTTATTGCATATCAACAATGTTGCCACAGCAAAATGTAAGTGTGTAATGTAAAGTGTAGATTCTAAAGAAATACAAATAAAAATGCAGTGAAGTAAAAAGTACACATATTTGCTAAAAAATACATAAGTGAAAGAAAAAATGCGTAACTTAAACTAAAAAGTACCTCTTGTCAAAAGTACCATTACATAAAAACTGCACTTTAGTACTGTAACAAAATACTATTTAACAGTTCCACCACTGTTTTCACTGTTGTAACTCATGTTACTCTTAGTTGACGCTAACCCAAAGGTTGGCGGTTGGCAGTTCGATCCCCGCTACCGGCATTGTATACTGCCGTTGTGTCCTTGGGAAAGAAGTGAGAATGTAAATAGCTAATATAAGGAAATTACATCCAAATTTCTCATCAGTAAGCTTCCGCGATAATACAGACATGAATATTGCATTAATTATAGACAGAGCCCAAGTGCAATACAATAGATTTCAGTGAGGATGTCAGAAATTCAGGTGATAAGGTTCTTTGAGGACAAAAAGATGAAAGACACTGCAGAGATGCTCAGAGTAAATTAGCTGTGCAAAATTCCCCCCTTCAAATTGTCTCATATGAAAAGGCTTTGAGGGAAAACGCAGAGGTGCAGAAGTCATGCTACAGGGCTGATGCCAAAACCAAATGAAAATTATTGACAAAAGCCTTTGCAGTTCTCAGAAGAAGGCAAGAAGGTAATTACTTTGTGTGTGCACCGTCTAAGGCTAAAACCGGTTAACACTCCTTCACTGATAGTAAATTAATAAAAGCTGCAATTATAAGATTAAGGTGAACTCCACAAGCAAGAATAATGGTGATTGAATGAGAAGGGCAGCAAGCTTTAATCACTACACATTTTGATTCTGTTGTGCCATGGACAGTGTGATGAGTCACTGTGAGAGCGTGTGGCTTGCATAACAAGGCAAAAGATAACGTGACTAACCTATAATAACACATAGTAAGTTTTTTTTTTTTTTCAGTTCAATTATTTTTGTGGGATTTATAGTGTTCTGCTGGTAATGGCTGATGTATTGGTGAATATAAATCATATGCCTAAACTAATATAAGTATTCTGGAAACACCATCCACCAAGATGGTTTATACAAAAGGCCCAGAATTTCATGCTACACCTCTGGTTGTGCATTAAACATAATTTGAAGATTTCTTTAGATTAGATTGCATATTATTTTATTGAGCCAAAAGGAAACTGTTGTGCCAGAGGAGCAGAGGACAGACATGATAATATATATATCATATATATAGAATTACTTAAATATATATTCCATAATTCCACTAATAGTGTAGAAAAATAGTACAAAAATTTAAAAAATTACCCGTATACAGAAGTACAATCTAAGGTGCCTTCCGAATATAATGTTAATGTTAATGTAAAGTAGGGCGAGTGCAGGTTAAATAGGAAATAGATACAAAAGGCCAAGTAACAGATGAGATAGTGCTGTGAAGAACAGTTATTGGACATTGTGTAACTGTTACATAGCCCGTGATTATACAGTTTTACCACAAAAAATACAAACACTAAAACAATATTAAAATTTAAATTCAAATTAAACTTTAGATGACATTTCACTGTATGTTTTACTGTACATTTCCATCTAGCCTCAAACCTGTTGGTCCCTCTCCATTAAAATTTTATTTCCACTGACTTATAGATTTAACTATTTCTGAATGCATATAGATGAGAGCAACAGTCTGGGTACTTTACCGTTGTGCAAAGTCCCAGCCCCCTTTTGGGTGAAAACATCTCTAGTCACTCAACGGCGGCAAATACAAATGATCAAATCTTTTGTCATTCAAGACTTAAAAAACTAAACACTAGCTCCCAGAAGCAAGAGAAAAATGGCCAGTTAAGTTAACGGTTCTATTCCCTCATTGACAAAGAAAGATCAGTGTTGTTATTTGAAGAAACTCAGTGAAATGGGAGCCGATTGCTAACTTAGCTGCCTCTTTCACAGGAAGGACTCCACATAGTACACGTATTTTAGTACAACAACAGTATACTTCATTTAACGTGATTCATGACAAATACAATATCAGTAAATTGTTGGCCTACTTAAATGAGTTTAGTGTTAATTTAGGTCCAGACTGAAACAACATCAACATATATTAAAAAGATATGTGGCTTTTATAAAAGCTTATAAAACCATTGTATCAAACAGCCATCTTTAATCCTGAAACTTACTAAAGTCAATAAATGTTTTAAGTGGTAGGAATATTAATTCAGATATAAACTTAAACAGGGTGACTTGGCACTTTTAAATGTGTACATCTGACACACACATTGTACTGTACTTATACAGTAAACTGGGGTCATTTTATCCTCCCTGTTCTCTCTGTGTCTCGCCTGAAGCCACAAATCTCTTCCTTTGGTTTCTTTTAGTCTGTGAGCAAGTAATTAAACTCTCAAATTGGGTTTTTCTTTTATTCTTGAAAGTACAAAACCAATCAAAGCAGCGCTTGGCCTCATACCACCAGCTTCTCTCCTGTTCCCGGCTGGTTTGTTTTCACCCAAAAGGGGGCGGTAATGTTCTGGCAATAAGGAAGTGACGTATGGCTGCTTTCATCTATGGAGAGATACAACCAATCAGAATGCAGAAAGCTGTGCCACCATATATGGAACATTTTGCCTTGTGGCTGGCATTTTAGATTAACAGTTATAAATGGCTGATTTAACTTCTATGACAAGACAGCCAACATTTTAACCTGGTGTAATCCAAAATAACTGTCAGTTAATTATAATAATGACTCTGGAATCAAATAGAATAAATTAGTATCATAATTAAAAAGAAAGGAATAACAAATGAACACAAATTATCAACAAACACACTACACCTGCACCTGTGTGGTGGGCTATTTTTAATCCCAGCAAGCCATTTAATCAACACAGGTCTAGTAGTAGCCATTTTATTAAAAGAGAGACCAGCTTAGGAGTAAACCTAATTACCTTTGAATATATTTCTTTTTCTATTTTTAAAATGAGTCACAAAACCAAATAATTTTAGGCACCAAAGGCACATTTACTGTTTTATTGTCCACAAGGGTTATAAATGCCCCAAATAAATATACTGTACCACTTCAGACAGGTTTCTTAAAGAGCCTATAATATGATTGTATTTATATTTTTAAACCAATTATGGTCACCCCTATTTCGTGTTTTCTAACCATCTGTTTCCAGTTATTAATTTACTACTACCATAAAAAGACCAGAGACCAGCAATGGGCAGCAGAGTGCAGAGCTGTTATGCCTGCTCAGAAAGTTTTGCATGTTATCAATTAAAAGATCTTTGGGTAAAACCAATAGTCAGTTGATTAGAATATGACTCTTGGTTGTATTACCTGTACCACCTTATGATTTTTACCAACCCAATTGAAGAAAGTGAATTTTATTCAATGAATTAATTTTCATTTCACGAAAAAAAAAAATAGTTCATTTAATTTCTGTGGAAGCAACACAGGTCAAGCTGGCACAAGGGCAACAAAAGGCTTGAAAGGTAAGTGATTAAACTAATTAGGGTCTTTTTCTTTCTTCGTTTTGATTGATATTGCCTGCTTTCACAGCCTTTTGTTGCCCCTGTCCCAAAGTGTTGATGCATTAAATTTACAATGAGCTATTATTTTTCACAAAATGATGTACACCTGATTCATTGTTCATGTTCTATTTTGAATGTTGCCAGTATTTCCCCCCAAAACTGAATTCACCCTGTTTGTATTCGCAGTGGCTCCCAAAGTGGGGTCGGGGCCCCCAGAGGTTTCCCACATTAAGTAAATCAAACTAAATTGAGTTTAAAATGAAGTACAGTTATATACTTCTTTAAAAAACATTATTTTAAACAATTTTTAATCAGTCAGTGTTTTTTGTAATGTTTTATAAAAATATATGGAGAAAAACAGATTTTATTAGGTGTACACACAGGATTTTTGGAAATTTCCAACTTTGATAACAATATTTTGCAAACTGTGGCTATATTAAGAAAAAGAGTTTGGTTTGAGATGCAGTTCACAATTCCAGGGGAACACACTCATGATTTTAATGGCCCTATTCCCTTATACCCCAAGGACAAACATTACATTACATTTGTTTCTCATATACTGTACAACATATGGCCTAATGAACATTTCATGTCCTTGAGACAACCGTGGAGCTCAAGACATTAGTATAGTTTGTTTTTTGTGCACGCCCGTTTATGTATGTGCTTTTCAGCTAACTGCTATTTATACATTATTCATGCCTACTGGCTTGTGCTTGAAAATGTGCCTGATTTTTTTATTTATTTTTTGCTTTGAAATATCAAACCACTTGCATCTTGTCACGTCTGGTAAACAAGCTCTTAGTGCATGCATGTCTCTTCCCACATGCTAACACTATTTTTCAGCTGGGCCTACTTAAATCCACGCGGACATGTTTCTCAGCGATGTGCAAAATCAAGCAGAAGACTTGTCATCGGTGCCGGAGCTGAGGACCCTGCGATAGACTGAGGATGCCCGAGAGTGGATGCTCCAAATTCCCCATTGGGCTGGAAGCTAACGATGCTAAGCGGATTTACAGTGTGATATCAGCGCTAAGCAGAGCGTTCATTACAGGTATCAGGAGATAGGTTTGATAGGTGAGTTAAGCAAGGGAATGTTGACATGGTTCCAAAGGAAGAAGGTAATAGAAAGGGCAGATTAGAATTGGGAGATTTTTAATACAGAGGTGCTGAGCAATAACACAACATACAACCCGGTATACATACAAGTATTTAGTAAGAAGAAAGTACAATTACCAATACTAGGACTTCTTCTTTTGCTACTACTAACTACTACTGCTACAGCTGCTACTTATACTACTATTACTATTGGTACCACTACTTCAATAATAATATACGTTTTTATTTTGTGTCTTTTCCTGCTCCCTGTCTTTCAGGGTTGCCACAGCAAACCAGTCAAACAGTGATTTGGCAGGTTTTTACACTGGTTGCCCTTCCTCTCACAACCAGCCACATACTGTGACTGGAGTGGGCAATGTGGCAAAGTGTCTCATCCAGGTGACAGTATGCATTTTGTAGCCATAGAAGTAGCCCTGAGGCAGACTGGCTGCCAATCTGCACTTCTGACCACCACCACCAAAACACAGTCACACTGACAAATTCATACAGGCAAGGTAGGAGAAGTGTATTGCCCAAGGACACAACAACAGGATGCAATGCCAGTATGGGAATTGAACCGCCAACCTTTGGGTTAGTGGGTGAACGTCTCTACCTGCCGCCCTATTGCTACCACTACTTCCTCCTACTACTACCCACCTATAGAATTTACTCAGTGTTATGCAGTATCTTCTACCATTATTTCAGGTAAGTACAATGATGAGGTGGACTTCAGAACCTTTAATTGTACTGTAGTGACACATTAGGGTTAGGCTTAAGTAAGTATGGTAGCTCAATAAAACAAATACATTACATTCAAGTAAAAATACATTTTAGAAAATCTACTTTCCAACACTGACATGTGAAAATATGATTCATGCTTTTCTTGTAAGGCTCATTCTGAAGACAGGGGGCAGTACCAACATACTAACATTTGGACAAAGAAACTATTGAATAAAACCCACCCTATTTGGCATAACAAAAATATACAATTGGACAGCAGTTTTGGGCAAAGACTTGAATGTGAGAGGTTCCAGGTCCACTTCATATACCTAAGAAAGTGGGTATAGCTGACCATCCTAGTAAATTATAGGATTGTATAAATAAGGAAACAAATAGCACATAGGAATAAAACTGTACATAGCTTGCACATGTAGTAGTATTTATTTACTATGTTGATGTCAGTTTTTTGTTTCTCAGACAGAAAAAGTGGGTTCAATGTCCTCTTTAGTAGCCATATAGACTGCAACAGAAAGTCCATTGCTTTACCTCTCCACCAGTCAGTTTTGCATGTCCAATCAATACAACAACAATCCACAGGCTGCAAACTATGCATGCATGCTGCTTACATGTATGATCTAATACTAAAGACTGGGTTGCCATACCACTAAGTCCGAGCCAAATGCATCTCAGCAGTCGCACATCTAAGAAAAATCAGATTGGACAAGGAGAAGCCAAAATATGTCTTGTGCAAGTCCAACAAATCAAACGCAGACTTTCAGGCCAGACATCCTGTTCCTGCTTTTTGCATGAGAGCACAGGCAGAAGCACCAACTCGTCATGCACAATCACCCGTGAGTCTCCGCTGACTAGACCATCAGCCTGTGTGTGCGCTTTCTAGAATAGTCCACAAACTAGCCTTTAGCTCCGGCAGCTGGCGGCGTCTGTCTGCCTGCCATGCTCTGTTGGAGTCATATACAGCAAAAAAAAAGTCTCTAATTGCAGACTAGGAGACAAGTGACTTACTGTGAGCACAATGACAATGTTGTACTATGCACCTTGACACCAGTGATGAGAATGATGAAAAGCCGGGAGCAGAAAGCAGCAAGAGAAGCCAGAGGCGGACTGATGCGTCTAGTGCTTTAGAAATCTGACTCATCATAAGGCAGTCAGTCAGTTCAAGTGGGAAGGAAGAAAGATGTTGGACTTTAATTTAGCTGGTTTGCAATGTCAGGCACATTTAGTTCTTCAAAGTTTCTGCGAATTAGGCAAGCACATCATTGAATAGGGAGAGCACATGAATATACACAAATAAAGACTCTTTTGAGCTTTTAACCATGTGATCATGTTGTTTGCGCCTCAAAAACCTGGAGTAGTATTTAAAGTTTGAGTAATTCTGTTTGCTGAGGCCATCCCCCTACTCAAGAGCTGAAAACGCTCAATCTCATGGCTCTAGATAGATGCATGAAGTGCTCCTGCGTATTTCTAAAGCCCATACATTGTCACAGGACTCATTCTCATAATTTCAGTGCTTAAGTTGTTGTCACTATGAAACAGTCAGCTCATTTATTTATCTGCTAATAAGCCATTTTGTGATCTGTCTATTCTCAATTGTTGCCAGCAGGGGGTGACAACACCTAATCCAAGTGCTTTCTGCATAGTGCGCACCCTAAATAAGCTGTTTTCCATACATATACATTGTTTTAAGCTATACATTTCTATACAATATATTTAGATGAAATAAGTGGTTTTGAAATCACAGCAAAGGGATGGTGGCCACCAACACTCTCCCTTTGTTACTATGGGTTCTCTCCATCTTCCTCCTCCCACCATTCAAAGATATTCATGTAAAGGGGAATTGTCACTAAATGTTGACCCTATGAATAAGTTAATAATGCACCCCAGTAGTCAAAACCAAGTTAGCTAATAATATGGGCTAGCAACAAGCAAACACTTTCATAGATATAGATGGAGACCAAGAACAAAGTATGATATATGCAAAAGTGATAAGAAGTTTTAAAATTCAATGGGAGGAAACACTAACACTTGAAAAGTTGGAAGCGATACAAAAGAAAAACAGGCAATCTAGCAAAAGAGATGGTTTATTTTTTTAAGCAAATCATTCATTTGAACATTTCTAGTTTCAAAAGTGAAAGACTAAGATTTTGCTCTTCCAACAAACTAACCAAAACTTCCTTTTCTGGTTTTTCATTTTAAAAAATGAAAACTTTACATGAAATATAACTTCTTCAGAAGCAAACAGAACTTGTGGAAATGTTCTACTGCTCTATGTGCTTTAGAAGAATAGTTTGATTTGTCAGTACAAGAGTAACTTGTAACATGCTCAAAGTGAAACTAAAGGCTGGTACAAGCATGTGTTAAAAAGCTTTGGTCATCGTGTGAAGTGTGTTCCTGTGACAGTGTGTGAAAAAAGACAGAGTTAAAGAGAGGAGACAGTAGATAACTACATGGAAAGTGAAGCCCGCTCTTGGGAAAGATCTCTTTCTCTCTCAGAGGAGAGGGCGGCCGTCTGAAGAGGTTATTTATTTTTCATCTGGAGATGGAACTGAAGACCGCTGGGGAGAGCCCCAGTGGAATTACTGACTGGAGATGGAGCCTCCTGGGGCTACTGTCTCCTTCTCGCTCCCTCTCTGCTCACTTCCCATCTCGCACCTTTCTGATCTCCACCAGAGAGCTGCCACTGTCTCTCTGGGAGAGGGAGGAAAGAGACTTGCTGCTCATTCCTAATGCCATTTTTGCCTGCCTCACAGTCAAACCCTATTCATCCCACACTGCTGTGGTCCGCTCAGCTGCGCCAGAGCCGAGCTGAGCCGACTTGTTCTACTGGCTCCTCCCAGACTTGTCTATCTCTACGTGGGTAGCATAGCTTCTTATCCCAGCCCTCCTCATTAACAGCCTTCCCATCACACTCCAGAGTCATTAAAAGAGCCACTTGTCCTCCCCCATCCCCTCTGGTGTTTTCCTTTCATCATTCTATTTCTCCGTTCGAATGAACCGGCTGCGTGAATGTCTTGGCTGACACCTTTACTCCACCAGGACCAGAGTGAATTATTGGGAGGCTGAGAAGTGGGCCTCCATAAGCTTTGTAAAGCTGCCTCTCTATAGCCTGCTCCTGGCATTGGGATGTTGTCATGGGAGTGCATGAAAGGCTGCCTTTCTGCTCTCGATTTCTCTTAATGAACAAAGGTGTCAAATGCATCCTTACATTCAGGTCATTTGGGAGGTTCCCCGTTGCTGCAAAAAGTCAAGATGCTAAAAATAAGAGTGGTGCAGAAAGTATGCAGGGGAGTGCTTGGTTTCAAGACCGACGTGAGGCAATCCCTTCCCCCTACGTGGCACATGGGGAGGGACTCTGGCCCCGTGTCAGTGTGGGCTTTATCCGAGCACATAATTAAGATGACATTGTTGCTCCAGTAAAATGCTTCTCGGCACCAAAGCTCCTCTGTGAGCATCTTCACCTGGAGTGCACAACTAGGAGTGCACCAATTCAACATCCTCTTTTTCTTTCCCTCCACAACTCTATGCTTTCAGTTATAAAACAGGTAAAATAAAATTACATTTCTATATAGAGAGGAAACCAGCGGTGAGGGTAATAGGACCTGCTGAAGGAGCTGAGTTGATTTTGTATAGAGACGCACTCTTTATTATTCCTCAAATAGAAACAAACCCAGCCTGTGCTAATCTTCCCTCACGGAAAATGGACTCGGCTTTCAAGCCGCCTGAAAGCCACCAGCTAACAATGGCTGTAGAAAAAATCAAATTTGCACCCCCACACGATAACCTTATTTTTGTTCTCTTCATCTGTGCGTCCCTTTGCCTCTCAGTCTCTCTCCCCCGTCCTCCCCCCTTCCTCCTCAGCCGCCACCTAGTTAACTCCGCCATCCGACAGAACGCTGAGGATGCAAGACACAAAACCTGCATCAATTAGACTCGAAAGTGCACTTGATTTTCTTTTTTTTCTTTTTTTTTTTTCTTTTTGAGGTCTTCCCTCTCATGCTAAATTAAATTAAGCTATAAATAAAAGCGGCATGAAAAGGCAATGGACTTTAATTATCAAGGCTGAACCTCAGCGTGGGTCATTGCTTGGCGTGTAGTACATCGCTCATGCTGTGTCATAAGGTTACTGGATGTGGGCAAAGCTCTATATTTTACAAAATTGGACAAAGGAATAAGGCCACAACAATAGCATGAAAAATGGGGCAGACACGAGAAGGGGGTCTGTTATTTCGCTATAGCATCAGGGCACTGCACGGACATCTTAAACTACTCCCTGGTCTATATAGTGCTGCACTGTATGGGACAATATAGTAAACTCAGGAAATGAATCGTTTTGGACAAATAAAAATACAGTTTTTCAGTATATCAAATAACATAGTGGACGAATTAATGTATTTTCAGCCTGTTTAGTACTACAAAATTACATAGTGCACATTTGTGACTAGAAATGCTTCGGGACGCTTGCCATAGACACCACTGAGCCGCTCTATTTATTCTGGCATGTTAAGTCAGAGCTAACATCCAAAAATACTGACTGTTTTATGCTAATATTAATGTTAAATTGCTAATAAGAGCTGCTTGTGTTTGCTTTTATTAAAAGCAAGTGCTAATTTAATAAGGATATACAGTACTTAATTCACAATATGTGGCCAATCACATGCTCATATAGTGATGCTCCTATTGGCTGGAAATTCATAATTACATAAATATTGAATCAATGGTGGGGAAAATCATACTTGGAAGTGTTTTTTCTATCTCTGGCTATAACTGCTTCCATTCACAAGATAAAGAGAATTGCAGGATCATTTTGGTTTAACACTGAGCCAAAACATTTATGGTCAGGACAAGTAGCTCTTAATTTTGGTTGGACTGTACTGTAGTAGTACATTATTGATTTATAACTGCTCTTAAGCTACCATGGGCCTTAGGTGAGGTAAACCAGTTGTGGAGCTGACACAGACAGACAACCATTCACCCTCACATTCATTCAGAAGGGGTGATTTTCGAGTCACCTCATACATGCATGACCAAGGACAGTGGGAGGAAGCCACAGTACTCCTTGCAGATCATTAAGCACTCTGCCACTGTGTATCCCTTTTAATAGTATTTAGATGTTTCATTTAAAGGGGACATATTGTGCTTTTTTCAGGCATTTTGGACACTTTTGCATCAGTATTTCACATTTTATCTATCTATAATGTATGGAAAAAAGAGGTCTTTTAGAGAGCTGTTACATTGACTTTGCAGCGAGCACTTGGATTAGGAGCCTGAGGCAACAGTGGGGAATGGACAGAACATAAAATGGCTATTTAGCACGGCTATTAGCAACATAACACCAACAGATAGATAAATGAGCTGACTGCTTCATAGTGATGGCAATTTAAGCACTGAAATGATCAGAACAAGTCCGGGGGCAGGGTATGAGCTTTAGGTACAGTATGTGCAGAAGGTGTGTCTATGTAGAGCCATGAATCTGAGAATTTTCAGCTCTTGAGAAACATGCGTGAATAGAACAAAATACTACTTAAGGTATGTTTTTGGGGTGGAAACAACATTATAATATGGTTGAAAGCTCAAAATAAGTCAATTTAGCATAATAGGGGACATTTAAATAAAACTGAATGAGGCAGGTTGCTATGTTGTTGTGGGAGGGGCTTTGGAGTATATGTTTTTTTTCTGCTGCTGTTTTATTTGGTTGGTGCATTTATCTAAAATTGTATAAAACAGTAGAAGCATCTTATTGAAATCAGTACACACTGTAATAGTGTGGAACAGTGCAGCTTGTGACACATGCGGAAAGTCTTTGTTATGCTTTGTTTCCTATTTTCATTTTCTGTTCCTGTTTTTCTGAGGTTTTGCACATACACACTGTACGGGCTAGATCAAACCGCTTTGATAATTTGGCGGAGAACACTGGAGACGCTGTGGGGAACAAATTAAACATGATAACTAACAGTGTGTTCGCCCCTTGTGGATTGGATGGATGGGGTATTTGTGTGTGTGTGTCTCTGTGCTGGGGAGGGGGAGGCAGACAGACGAGGAGCCGGAACAGCAGCTGGGATCGGCCCCTCGGTGCGACTCGGCGGAGGCACTGCCAGGTCAGATGGTACTGCACTGTGTGACCTCAGATAAGAGCACACTATAAGTTTGAGCAGAGATGGGACGGTGGAACATAACTAGACACTTAGTTTTTTATTATTTAGTAGATATTTGAGAACACAGTTGTACTTTTATTTGAGAACATATTTTTAGGGCAAATTTTAAGTATTTTATGGCTCGCCCAGAAGATGCTCCTGGGATTGAGCTAGGATTGGGGCCAGCTGTGTGTGTGTGTGTGTGTGTGTGTATATATATATATATATATATATATATATATATATATATATACATTTTTTTTTTTTTTTTTTTTTCAGCGCATATCTTTGAATACTCATGGCCAAAATTGGTCAATAGCTCAGCAGGTAGTAGAGCCATTCACCCCCTAACTGGAAGGTTGACGGATCCATCCCTCCTCCTGTGGTGTCCTTGGGCAAGACACTTCATCTCACCTTGTTTGTAGGTGCAGAATGGCAGTTAGTCTGCTCAAAGTTAGCTTTGGCTGCAGAAGTACCATTAGCAAGTGTGACTGAAGAGTGAATGTATAATGCACCTAATGGTAAAGTGACTTTGAGTGTCTAGATAAGTGATATAAACCTATACTTTATTATTATTATTATTATTATTATTATTATTATTATTATTATTATTATTATTGTTATAACTGTCTGCAGAAATAACTGTCCTGCACTAACAAAATCTAACAAATTAATTTAATTAAAAATAAACTATCCTGCACTTATACAAATACATTACATAATAAATAGTAATTAAGTCTTTTATGAAGACAACTTGAAAACATTTGAGTTTACCAATTCAATTTATTTTTATTAAATACTTTCACAAAGACTGAAACACTGCTAATGGCAAAAGTACATCTTTCTACTTCTTGTAAATAGAAATGTGGCCAATCTAAGCTATATATAAGGATAGGATTGCTTTTGTTCTGTTCCTGCCAAAAAGTGACTTAATATAGTGGTCACACATGAATGTATTAATATTTCTTGTTTCTCTGTCTGATTTTGTATTTTACTATTTTCATTATCACGCAATGAACAGAAAGAGATGACAGAAAATAACATTTCACTAAACTGACAGTTTGGATTAGAACTTATTAATGCAGATGCCTAACTTCTTTATCTGAAATGTAATATATTGTATATTCCTATTTTCAGCCCAATTATTGGTTGAACTAGTAAACCAATGCTGTCTCCAGTGTAGACACAAGCTTTTTCTGAATAGCTTGAAAGCACCTCCAGAGAAGGCAGTCACACTCTTCAAACTATTTTGGCTTATTTGAGTGTTACAAACTTCCCTGTGGGTTCTCTGCAGGCACTTCCTCTCACTGTCCAAAGACATGTGAGTGTTTGGTGAATTGATGACTCTAAAAAGAATGCCCGTAGTGATAGTTGTGTGTCAGTGTATGTTTCCATGTCAGCCCTGCGACTAACTACCTATTGTCCAGGGCCAGCTAAGGCTAATTGCTTCTAGTTGCTGGGATAGGTTCCAACCATCCTCAGCCTCTAATAGGAATAAGCCTGTGATGAATCAGTGAATGAACACCGACCCCACAACCAGGGCAATTTAATGAGAAAAACTGAAAAGTATGTGTTAAGACAATTTGATGATGAGCTGTGTGTCTCCATGGGCATAGCTCCACAAAATATGTGGCATCAAAAGTGTCAAAGCAAGTGTTACAACCATACATTCTCTACTTTTGTACAAAAGGTACAATAGTCTTCATCAGCTCTAATTATTTGGCTAAGTGGTTATATTGTGCAAAATCAACTTTCCTGAGCTTTCTACCATGTTATCTTGTTCCCTCATGAAAAACAGACCTAAGGTTGTGTTTTGCTTCTTTAAGGCATGTGTATGTTATCCCCTATTCTCTGACATGGCCATTCTGAGGCCTCAAAATGCTTGGTTGCACAAACCTTTACCTCTGCCATAAACCCCACCCACTCCAGGAAGCACTTACCAATCAACAAGCTTTCTTCATCTGGTCTGCCTCTATCCTTTATCCATAAACCCGTGAACAGCGCTGTTTCCACTTATTCCTCTTATTTTTTTCTTTTTGTAGTAAAATGTCATCATACAAAAAGTTTAAGGAAGTCAAGTGCGCTTTTTCTTTGACTATGTACAAAATATCACAACACCAGTTGAGCAAAACGTCCAATGCTGTTCTAAAAGTGATCAAGATTGGTTTTAAACTATAAATAAAAGCATAATATATCCCTTTTAATAAGGCTACAGGATACAGGTCAGTGAGCATTCCCAACTATATTTGTTTTAAATTTATCAACAGAAGTTAAAGTAGGCTTATGCAAGTGTGACAAGATTTGGGTTTGAGACTTTACATGTGTGATGGCTTGGAACACGATTAAATGTCCATCCATCATAACACGCTGCACTGAAGAGATTTATGAAGTAAAAGCAAATCAATGTCACTTTCCAATCCCCCCAGAAAATGGAAGTACGATTATACAGCATTTAATTTTCCTGAAAGGCTGATAAAAGTGCATAATTGATCTCTCAAACGGTGATTGGTCCGAAGCGCTTTTCAAAATTTTGCCAGAATGACAAATGAGTGATTTGTAGTTTTTGGAGCAATGCAACCAGCAACGGATTGGAACCATTCACTCAATAAGATGCCAAATAAAAACTCCCATTCCCATCCCTTGAATCTGTGTACAAGGATTCTGGTTTATTGGTCACAATCTGCTCCTCAATAACAACCTTCATTTCTGCCATTTTTGGTTCTAACTAGTTAAGTTCTGCAGACTCCCAACTTTGGATGGTTTTATTTTTCACCACTTTATTCATTGGCAACATACCAAAAGCAACAACTACTAGCACACTGATAACTTGCAATCTCTTGTACTTTTTTTGTTTAGGTCCTATATTATGCTTTTTTCAGGACACCTTTGCATTAGTATTTCACATTTTATAACTTAAAATACTGTGTATGTGTGGAAAACCTCTGTTGGGAAGCTGTTACTTTGCAGCTAATGCTTTGATTGGGAGTTTGTTGCCTCTTTCTGTCAATGGTGGGGAATGAACAGAGCATAAAAATGGCTAATTAGCATGGCTATTAGCAACATGACGCTAACAGATAGATCAATAAGCTGACTGCTGTGTAGTGACTGTAGTTTAAGCGATGACATTACCAGAGGGAGTCCAGGGACGGGATCAAGTTAGCATAGTAGGGGACCTTTAAGTATTATGTACTGAAGAGGAGGTTTACTATGCATTTAGTTACAATTCCAATCACTATTGCTGCATTTAAACATAAATTGGCAAAATAAACTACCTGTGGTCTCTATCCAAGAACATGACCATAACCTAGCTGATTTGGTTTAGATTAGGGCCAGTTCAATTCCTGTTTGAGTCCGGCTCTGGTTTTGTCCTGGTTTAGATCTACCTTTATCTTGGATCTGCCCTTGTTTAATCCTGATATAGTCCTAGTTTTACATGTGGTGTACTCCTGGTTTAGTCTTGATTCCAACCTGGTGTAATTGTGGATGAGCCTGATTTAGTCCTTCAGGCCTGGTTTAGTCCTCATTCAGGCCTGGTTTAGTCCTTGTTCAGACCTGGTTTAGAATAGTTTAAATCCCAGTTCAAGCCTGGTTTGGTCAAGATTTAAGCAAATTTTGTCCATTCAGATAGTACTTGAAAAGCCAAATATTTTCTGAGGTGGTACTTGGTGTGAAAAGTTTGAGGACCACTGACTTAGAAGATAGCCTTCACCATTGCAACAAACCCATTCTGATAATTTTTAGATTTAGTTGTTCTCTGTGATTTCGAGATGGATTTCTTGGTGCAGATTAGTGAACCCAACTGAATAGACACAAAACCAATCAGAAAACAGGAATGATACAGTAGCAGAAATAACCTGAATCCATTCTGAATCAATGCAAACTAAACAGAGCAACTATTCTTCGATCAAAGAGTGATGAGTGAAAACAAAGTCAAAATGCCACAAGTTTAGGTACACCACCAAAGACAAAGACTGTTTGCTAGCATGAATGAAGGTTTATCGCTGATTTTAAAATTGGCTCCTGACACATACCACCTCTGATTTCCTCGTCAGAATAAGCCTGTTACACAATTGAATGCTGGTGAATCATTATCCGTTGGTGTCATCTCTTGGCGGTTTACATAACAGGGGGAAGGTTTAATTATAGAACAAGCATGGAGTCACTCTACCACAATACTACTGGTGCTCCCTGACCAAGAAACACTACTCAGGTTTGTAGCTCTATTTTTGAAGAGACAAGGAAGAGGAGAGCAAGATGAAATGAAGCGAGGAAGTACATTTCCCCTGCCACATGCCTGCCGTTCACCCTGCAGAGGCATCTTTTTTAGCCTCCGTGGTTTTACTGATGCACCAATGTCTCTGGGGCTTGTACATTTAATTTGACCTCAGTGAAAAAGAAAAAAAAAAAAAAAAAGATTGATCAAAACAGACTCAGAGCAAAGCATGTTTTGATCAAGAGACAAGCCTGTGGTTAACCCTCCCCATCCCTGGCTCGAATTGTATAAAATGTATAAGACTTATGCTTATCATAACAACACAGTGTGGTTGGATAAGAACATCATCTCTGACTCCAAACATGTTGTGAGGAGAGAATACACACTTCTTCCATCCGGGCATCGATACAGTGTCCCAAACTTCAATGGGGTCAGACTAAAAAACTCTTATGTTCATCAGTCAATCCTAAAAGTAAATATGAAGCTGAATCCATAATAGTCAAAGATATTGTAATGGCAAGTAGGCAGTATGTCTTGGTCTTAGTATCTTTGAGGCAGGTGTTGTATCCCAATTGAATACCAGGGGGCTTGTTCCACAGCCACACACACACACGCACACACACACACCATAGACACATCTTGCCTTTTGGTCCTTTTAGAGATAACATTCTTGCAGAAAGGTTTGGGACATTTAAAAACGATGTTCATTTCTTTTAACAAAACAAATCTTCATTAGACCTATGTTCACTAGATTTGTTCATTGACAACAGCATGTTTTGTTAGTGCACCCGGAAAGCAGCGACATATAGAACTGCAATGTGCAGTTTTGCCACCAGATGTCACCAAAAAATGCTAAAATCCGCGCAAAACAACTTTCACTCTTTATCTGTAGTGTTTTTTAAGTTAAAATATTAATCAAAATCAAAAAAGTTTTTATGGTTGACTTTATATGGCAAAACAGTATACCCCACAAACATGGGTGCCCAAACTGGGGCCAGTGAGCCAAACTTGGCCATTCTAGGGGTTTGATTCGGCCTGCAAGGGGGTGATGTGATTCAAAAGAGATACCCACTTTGATTTTATTGTGCACTGAATAGACTGTTAATGGCTGGTGGGGCGCTTAACAAACCTAACAAGCCCAACATAAATAATGTAATACTTAAAGGTAGTTTAATCTTTGCATTACATGCAAAAGATTATTGTGTTTGGCCCTTTGCCCACTAATACATTTCCATTTTGGCCTTTTGAGGAAAAAAAAAAAAAAAAAAAAGGGCAAAAGGTGTTAGTGAACTTTGTCACAAATGGTAGTAATAATTTCATTGTAAGCAACTACACATTGTGCGACCCGCTGATTTTAAGTATATACCACACTCTGCATTTATGTCCAAAGTCATATCCTGTTTTGCAACTATGTCTTCAAGTGTAGATAACGGCTTGGGGCAAAGCTAACACAAGCAGAAAAGTACGCTCATACCTGCCATGTCAGACCATCTTGACCTTCATCTACTTTGAAATGCACTGCTTTAGTTAAGAAAAATGTTAACTAATGATTAGCAAGCATAATCCTTCACTCCCAACACATTAGTGGGGAGTAAATGACAGAAGCGCTTGTGGCCGAGGAGAGGCACAAAAGGCTGACTGAGGGGCACGCTCAGCTGGCAGACATTTGACTCGAGCTGTGGTGTGTGTGTATGTGTGTGTATGTGTGTGTGTGTGCTCTCCATGTTAGCAGTCTCATCACATCACTGTTTGCAGCCACACTGATGAAGAGAGCGGGCGCACTGCCTCAACTGGACACTAAACACTTACTGGAGAGCACTGATTGCATTTTAACAGACAAATCGCTATTTATTTCCCTTCGCCACTAATTCTGTATTCTGATGCTTTTCACCATGGTTGTAATTGTTATTGGAAAAGCTCTGTCATGGTGTGGATCTATTTTGTATAGGTCTATGAGTTTTTGGGAAGATTGAGAGATAGGGCCAACTCTAGCCACAAGTCTGGGCACTATACTGGTAACATTGCGAGATATGGCCGGTGTATTTGCAGAGGTCTGTGCGTGCTTCTGGTTTGACAATATTATAATACAAATCCTCATGCTAATTGTGTATTATTCAATGTTTTGTAGTAAAATTTTCGACAATTTCTCACACTATTTCTTATACATAAAATATTTCTATTAACTTTGTACAACAGTGAGATTGGTCTTTCATCATGTTGCATTGTGAGATGTACAAGTAATGCTCGAGACTAAACACTTACTTAAGAGCGCTGATTGCATTTCAAAATAGAAATTGCTATTTATTTCAATTCACCAATAACTTCACATGATGCTTTTTCCAATGGCTGTAACTGTTTTATTGGTGCCCAAATGTGTAGGCACTACCGGATAATGGGCACGGTATGGCCATATGTGATTATTCATGGGTAGACACATGTAATCAGTTCTTTGCAAGTGTTGCACGTGAATAAGCGAATTACGTGTCAGTGTGCTGTATGTAGTATGTGTATGTGTGTGGGGGCGTTTTATTTATCTCTCTCTATTTGAGGATGCGGTCCTCGGAGGGAGTCTCAAAGCACATTCTATTGCAAACCCGGAGCGACTACGGCACTGCGAGCAGCCAAAGCCATCCATCAGGGCCGGACATATCCCCTATATGCAAACAAATGAAGTAGAGCACTGGCCTCCCCGCCGGGACGATGCACAACAGAGCAAAAAGAGGGTGCAAACATGTCAGGAGAGGTTAAGAAACGCTTCGGAAATAGTTGAAGATTATAACGGCCTTTTGTACTACAATGATAAAAGGACATGCGTAGATGAGGGTAATAGGAAGTAGGTCAAGTAAATTAACTAAGGAAATATGAGAAGAAGTTGAACGAGTGTGTTTTCCAAGTAACGATTCAGTAAAATGTTAAAAGACAAAAAAGCTCTTGCTGTTTTGTGTCAAATGGAACTGCACCGCCGCCATCCTCTAGGAATGATTAACCTATTCAGTTTAAAAGAGCATGTGTTGAGAACAAACCTCCACCATGACCCTCTCTTGCAATGGCGCCACATGGACTGCAACTAAGAATTTTTATGGATCCCCATTAGCTGAAGCACATGCTATTAGTTATCCTGGGGTCTATTTTTAAAATTACATATCACTAAATTACTTCACATTGCATCACAAAATATAAAAATCTGTTTTATGACACAGTATATCTGCATACATGCATGCACTTACAACTTCAATTTATACTATTAAAACATACAATTACAATACAATACAATACAATACAATTTACAACAATAATCTTCATGTTGCCGAATAATAATCAAGACATGACACCACAAAATATTTTTAAATGAAAACTTATTACTGAGCTGATGGATTTCGGTGGGAATGTTATACCAGATGGCTATGGCTCTGTACATAACAGTTTTCTTCATAAAATTTGTTTTTGGGTTTAGTGCTATTATGTTATCATTAGCTGTTATGCTGGAATTATACTTAAGCAAAAGCTTAATTTTCAGAGTTGCTGTATTATTTATCAAGGTACCCAGCATAACTATTTTTTTTTTGCTTTAGATTGAGCGAAGAAAGACTATGATACATTTGATCACTGCTTGTTCTCATTGAACATCTTAGAACTAGTCCTAAAGCTTTTTGAGATGTAGAAGACCACACTTTAGAGCTGTACAACAAGTGACATAGAATTAAAGACTTGCTGACCACTTCTAAAGTGTCTTGTACATAGTGAGGTGTAAATATCATACCTGTTAACCCACAGAGTCCTTGTAAATCACAATGGTCCACACCAAAAAGTAAGGATTTGTTGCGTTCATTCCTGACCATTACTACCATTGTTTCTTGCTCTGGTAATTACCACAATAACCAGCGCAAGGAGCCATTTTAGTTCCATTACTTTTTGTTCCTACAGCTGCCTGCAGAAGCCAAACTGTGCACTGCTGAAGAAGAAGCACACTCATGTTTATTTTTGAGCGCACATTCTTGCATGTAGGTGTACAAAGCTAAAAGTATTTTACTTGATTTTTCCATAAACAAAAGCATGTTCCTTTGGCACATCAGAAAGGCAGTGACGTGTGGAAGTGCAATATGTGCTTTAACCAACAAATGTCACCGAAAAAAGGCTAAACTATACACAGCTCACCTTATGGAAGTAGGTCAAGTAAATTAGCTTAAAATGAGAGGAGGTTGAGAGAGTGCATTTTTCCAAGTGACGCGCCAACAAGATGTATTTTTAAAAAGACAAAAATCTCACGTTGTTTTGTGTCACTTAAATGGCACTGCACCACCGTCATCCTCTAGAAATGATTAACCCAGAAGGCTTAATATAGAAAGAGAGGGAAAAAAAATAGATGGGAAGCGAGGGATATGAAGAGGAGAGAGGAGGGCATAAAGGACATTATTAGATCCTGCAGGGAGTCTACTCTTTACGCTCGGAACATCCAGCCACGTCTGCCGCCGTTTAGCAATCTGTCTGCTAATTAATCAAGAGGCGCAATCAGTCAGAAGTGAGCAGAATACGAGGTGTTTGCATGCGTCTCAGCGTGTCACAGCACTGGTGGGGACATGGCGTGTTGTGAGACAAACAAACATGGCGGTAGATGGCATGTCATTTACAAGTACTTCGTCTGTGTCGGCCATTGTCAGGTTCAGACTACAAGACATTAATGAATGTAACAGATTTCTCACTTGTTCCACAACAGAAAAGACCATGTTTAGATGTATGATTAAAAATACCTACAAATATTAAATAATCTAAAAATGCAGCAGAAATGTTAGGACTGATTATTTTTACCTCTCGCAAGGTGGTAATGTTTTTGGCAGTGATAGTTTGTTGGTCTGTTGGCAAGATAATTCAAAAAGTAATGATTGAATTTTGATGAAAAAGAAGAAAAAATAGATTAGTGTATGTTTTTACAGTGGATATGGGAAGGTTTTAAATGATTAGGATTGTGAGATGGGGCCAAAGTTTTGGTGGAGGTCTGCACTCTTTGAATGCTCCTAAATTTGCAATATCCTCAAACCATACCCCTTTTGCAAATATAAGAACAGCTAGGCACAGTCTTCTTAAGTGAGTTTTGTCTCCATAGCCTTTTACCTAACAGCAATGAACTAATGGTATTGCACTGTAATTTCCTAACATTGTCCTAAATTTCTCACTCCCATTCTTATACAGATATTTCCTGTTTTTTACGAGAGTGGCTGTTTTTGAGCAACCACCATAGGATGCAACGCTGTGTGATGAAAAACTGATATAAGGCCAAAGCGAGCAATTTTGTTACAACTAATTAATCATTTGTTGGTGATGGCAAAAAAAGTGCATAGCTTGACAGCGGCCTTAGGAAAGATAATGATGCTACATGCATAATCTGTCATAGTCAGACCACCCATTCCACCTCCCGCTTGCAACCGACAACCACTGCTTTGCACAGGCTGAACATCTTTGGCTTGATATTCTTAACTGTGGAGGTTAACTGGATCAAAGTTATTAATATGTAATCTTTCCGGCTGTTCTCTCAGGCAAAACATCTGCCTCTAAATATGCAGGGATTTGCATATTACTCTGGGATAGGTTTGAATTTGGATGTTCTTTCTGATACAACTCTCTCCATTTATATGGGCTTGAGACTGGCACAAGAAGTAGCTTGAACCCCTTGTGGCTACAATTCAAACGTTAAAAACAATCATGTCAACTTTAAATGACACGCATCAAAAAGTAGTGGAGCTATTAATAGGAAAGAACTGAGTTGAACCTTTGTAAAAGCCGCTGCACACTAGGCGCTTTATTCTCATAATCAGCCACTACTGTATAAGAAGCTAAGTTTAGCCTCCCCATAAAATGTCTCTTCCTCCTTCCCTGAACTGCCACCAAGAGCTTGTTAGCCTCTTAATTCAAAGTGATGCACAATTTATCTACAGATTCCGGCAAAGTACATAATCTACTAAGTCGAAGTGAGTGCAGTATTCATTATGCTGATAATGATCTGGAGTGGGGATATCACTGTGATTGGAGATGGATTGACTGCGTTGCCACCAGGGCAAGTAATCACGTCTGCTGCTATTCTGGCTAATTGTGACACGGTGGTGGCGGCGGCGGCGGCAGCAGGGGTGGGCTTGGGTTAGCATCCGACACAGAACACCAGCCAAGCCTGCTAACTCGCACACAGCCATCAGCGCTAATCTCCTGCTATGTGCTAACAATAGCGCTGATGTGCTTGCTTTCTAAAAAGAAAAAAAAAAAAAAGCTTCACTCTGGCTCACTCTCCCACCCCCTCACGCCTGCCTTGTTTGTGCGATGCCCCATGCAGCCAGCCGGTCTTTAGCTATTTCCCATTACCGGGGGAACAGTAAAGCTGAAATCAGCTGGGGTATTGTCGCTCACGCCGGAAAGAGACTGTGTGATTGAAAGTGCACAGGTTACAGGATTCAGCATCACAAAACCTGCCGAATGTGAGGAATGTGGATAAACAGTTTCCTAAAACCAATTACTTTGCATGGAGTGCATGCAGATTAGTGCAAAAAGGAAGCAGGATGGCGAAGATGGGAGATGAAGATACAGTACTTAGTGTTTAACAGAGTGGATACGTGAGAGTTATAAAAGTCTGGCCAGAAAAGTAACTCAAGAATGTGAAAATGACAGAGAAGAGATAGAATGGAACTACTATTAACAAAAGTCTGCTATACATTATAACACAATACATACTTTTCTCTATGGTAAGACCTATTTCCTTAGACATAAACAACAGCCTTAAATCAAAGCAGTGTAAAAGGAAATTGTAATAAGGAGGAAGAAAGAAAAAGTCTTTATGTTTTATGTCTCACAAGCAGATTACAGTAGAGGTGGTAATGAATACAATGCAGTCAGGAGTTCTCTGCAAATGTGCCAAGGAATAAGTCACAGGATGGGTTTACTAAGGTCAAATGGAACATGCCACAGAAGTCTTCTACAAATTTTTTACGCAAAAACAATGAGACTGCAAAGACCAATGCAAAGGTCATTACGGCAAGAAAGAACCCAAAAAGAATTGAGATAATACCATCCAATTTCCGCTAATATAAATTCTTAAGTGCGAAAGAGTGAAGTGACAAGAGAAAAGTACAGCTCTGTTAGACTCAATGGTAATATGATTAAAGTGGCTATATTATGCAAAATGAACTTAGCTTAAATATAGGGTTTACTGTCATGCCCAGGATCACTGTGAACTGGATGAGCCCAGAACCAACAGCCAACCCTCTATATATATACAGTAGTCGTTAACTCAAACTGTTGAAAAGCTAAATTGCTACTTGGTCATTCACTAAACTTGTCTTTGAACTTGTCACACAATGCAACCACCAGTTTAATGCCACATCATTAATTAATACATTAATTATCTTGTCAGCAAAGGCCAAAATCAACACATTCAATTCTGTTTAACTGTTTTGTTTATTCTTGATAGCATCTATATTGGGAACTTCTGTAAAAAGTAATTCCAAATGTGTTATGTTGACAAAAATTATATTTCTCATAACCACGATAGTTACTTCGCACTGCAGCATACAGTCAACGAAAACAAGTCTAATTCCAGTCTATCTCTGTTCCAGCCAGAGAATTAGTTGTTTTTGCCCGTCTTCTCTCGCAACACTTTCCTTCGGTTGATAAGTATATGTGGTCTTGCACATTTTTTGTTAGGTCTTTAAATCCTGTAACACCCTTGGGCGTTGAGCTTAAAACATGGCAAATTACACTGGACCTCAGCTGCAGCGAGGAGGGAAGCACTCCCTACGGTATGTCAAAGAGTAATCCTTGAATTTTGCACACTCCCCCAAGATTTTCTTTATTCATCTCTGTGTACTTTCTCCTTCTGCACCTTTTGATTATTCAACGCCAAATAGTATGCGAGCAAATTCCCAAGATACTCTGGCTACAGACCTCAGGAATCTTGGTTTACTGCAGTAAAGAGGCAGTAGCATCTTTATCCTGGTCACTGCCTTGATTAGGAATAGGGAGAGTTTTTTTTTTTTTTTCTAATCCCACTAAGCTGAATGACAAGCAAAGGCACAGTTAAGATAGCAGGAGTGCAATGTCACACATGACGGGGAGTTAGGAGGCATCTGTAAAGTGGGCATTAACTTGCAGCAGCCAGAGCCCATGAACAGGTCTGACATCCGGAAATCCACAGTCTGCATGCAAGAGTGCGGTTTTCTTGGCGCGCTTCCCCACTTTCAAGGTGATACTAGTGTTTAAACCGAATGGGTCACACGTTAGCCAATAAAGCAGAAGTGATAATGGTATCTCTGGAGCAATTGTGGCTGACAGACGATGGTCGGAAAAATGGAAGGGCCCAAGGGTGATTTTTTTATTTTTTTTTTTCCCCAATGGGCCTGTTGCTATGTTTAAAACAGGAATGCATATTTTATTTTCATTATGTGCCTGTACGGAGCAGCAGATCACAGAGCAAACCATCACACAATGCTGTTATGACAATGCTAATAAATCTAAATAAATAGTTGTTGCTATATGTATGCATTATGGCTGCATAAATCCTTATGAAAAAGCCTTAGGTAGCATTTCCACCTTAATAACAGCTCAGTAATAGAGGGGTATTTCAAACTAAAATGTCTTGCTTGTGCTGAGTGCTCTTCCAAGTAAGCAACACTGTATAATCTTCCAGGAACATGAGTACGATGTGAAATACTTAGTGCTAAATATAAAGATAAGTAGTTAGTATTTAAGAATATGTTCACACCTGTTGCACCATCTCTAAGATATTTTTGGTTTATTATGTTATTTCAAGCTGTAATCTCAAGTGCTATCATGTCTTGCAAAATGAAAAGTTAAATTCCATACAAAATGTCAATGCCCTCCAATTATTCAACACCTTAAATGCTATTGACCTCTGATTTCAATCACAGAATAATGTGGTTTAAAAGGCAAAAAAAAAAAAAAAAAAAAAGCCACTGCAGCATCTCATCAGTCTGTCATCAGTTTTTAGAAAACCTAGCCTCAAAATGATACAATTTACTAGTTTTAACCCCAATCACTATTGCACTCAGTCTCATTAAGTCTACAATGCCAACCAGTGTTTTAGTAATCACAGCAGCAGCAGCAGCAATCTGAGGCTTCAATCAATGGCACAGCTCATCTGAAAATTATTTCAGAGCAAAATCGCCCTATACTTTATGGAATGGCCTGGTCAGTTTTATCTTATCCAGTCGTCACCACTATCATATCAAAAAATCATCAATAGTTAAATTTTACTCAGTCTGCCTAGTAATTCCAAAAAGTCCAGTCCAAAGCCAATTCTCAATAGGTTGTGGCACATTCACATAGTTGAGGTTCACATTTGGATTCTTCTTTGCCTACATCTTATCTGTTTAGACTTGCTTTTAGTACTTAACTGCATTGTGACACTTGTATTACTCTATTTTATTCAGAAAATGCTTTACTTTTGTTTTAAACTGTTATAGTTAACTTGTTTTAAGCTGTTTCTATCCTTTTATTATTGCACTTTGGAAAGCACTTTGGTTCAGCTGTTGCTGTTGTAAAGCACTATACAAATAACGTTTGATTTGCCTGTTATAGCTGTAACTTGCTTTAGTGCAAACTATGATTATGAACAGTGACTTTGTAGATAGTAAGCTGCTAGTTTATTTTGGTTGCAAGTATAACAAAATTATTGCAGATACATTTATAATTGATAACTTGTCATATGCTCATATAAGTAAATTATCATTGTGCACATAAACCAACAGACCGTAAAAGGTGTAGGCTGAAGCTCAAGCTCATTTTGCTGACCCTTTATACTTCACTTAACAGCATGACAGCTGTTAATAGAAACAAACATTACAATGAAAAGATAATGATGGCCACACAGAATAACACTCAAACTTCATCTATCTGCTTAAAGTCATTCTTGAATGTTTTTTTTTTAAGGTGGAAGAAAGAGGTATATAATGTAAATTCATCTGTGCAGCTGTTCCAAAATTCTACGCCTTTCACTGACGCAAGATTTCTTTATGTTTGTGCCAAATGCTTTCTTTATGCACATTTCAGTTTCTCTGAGCTCATACTGACTATCTCTAATTGTGAACATATTGTGCAATGTTTTTAGCAAATGTTTATTTTTGTTGGTTCAAGAATAATGCATTTCTGAAAATGTCCCTAAGCCTATCCAGTGATTTCCAGTCTAGAATCATGTTTTTTCTTTTTTTTTTCTTTTAATGTAGTAAAGCTTAGGGGCTTGAAAATCACAAGCATCCCATATACTAAATACTAATACCACTGTTGATACTAAATGCCACTATTATGCCCACTCAATTTACTGCAATATTGCCAATTAACCTAATTTTTGCAAGAGGCGACAGTGGGTTAAGTGTTCGTCCACCAACTGTACGGTCCGGCAGTTCCAAACCTCGCTCGAAGCGCATATTGTCGTCGTGTCCTTAGGCACGGCACTTCTCCCACATGGCCTACCTCCATCACAGTATGTGGCTAGTTGTGACAGGAAGGGCATCCTGCATAAAAACCTGTCAAATCACCATGAGACTAGTTTGTTGTGGCGACCCTGAATGAATCAAGGGAATTCATTTTTGCCAAGTGCTGATCTATTTTATCAGTTTTTTGTTTTGATGTTTTGTTACCATCAAAATCAAATGAGTTATTATTTTTCATTTATTTAAAATGTGTGTTTTTTTTTCTTATGAGATTAGGTAAGTGTTGCATTCAGCACAGTGCCTCCAACTTTGGAATTTGGTTTGTCAGAAGTTTGTGAATCCATGAGCCAAAGCCCAAGTACAATACCTTCGATTAAACTTCTCTCAGACTTCTTCTTATTGACTGATAGTGTCCCACTCTTCAACCATAAATCCTTTCCGATTGGAGTGTGCAGACGGGCCGATCCATTTGTGCTAAGCGTGTTCTAGCATGGCTCCATCAATTAATTTGGATTAGGGTCCACTTTGCAGACGAGCGTAATCACAGTGCAGCTGATCCTTTGATGTTCAGACAAATGAGAACAAAAATGGCAGAAGATTTGTCCTCCCCATTTCCGCTCAGAGAACACCAGATCTCCCCTAAGTCAGTGAATCGCCTTTTCTTCCCGCCATGATGAAATCCTCGTTGTCACGTTAAATAAGCGGATCTAGCCTCTTACTGTAGCTTTTCCCTCCCCCCTTGCCCAACACTTTCCTGTTAGCCCAGACATCTATTCAGGTTTATTTGCATTTCTGACATCCACAAGTGCGTTTCCTACACTTGCTGTATAATTTATATGACTTGTACAGCTCATTTAGAGATTGATAGCTGTCATTCTTAACTGACTATAATGAATCTCTCATCACTGCACAAAATATGACTTGGCTGATCCGACATGTGCCTGATATTATGCAAAGCCAATTTTATTCTCGAACACTTTTTTTATTAGTCTTTGGGCAAGTCAACTCAAAAAGTAATGGTTGGATTTTGCATTTTCATATGGTCAGTAATGAGCAAAGAAAGATAATTCGCAGACTCAGAACACCAGCAGGAGCCAAAGATTCTGTTCCATTTTGTGAAAGGGATATTTCATTTGCTACAAAAATACTGAGTCCAGCCACAAGGGGTCAGTAAAGAAAGAAATTAGGATTAGGAAGAGTGTTAGGTGTTATCAAGAAAACAGGAAAACAGGGAAAACCAAGGCCATAATGCGATAATTGCGTTTAGTGAGTTTGCTTTAATGGAACAGACATAGCAGACAGAGATGAACTGAGCAGCTGAACATCTGAAGGTATCCCACATGTTGCATGGGGAAAAGAAGAAGTAATTGATTTTGGGATGACATATAGACTGCTCAAAGATGGACTAAGTTTATCTAGTTATGGTTCACATTTTCGGTTCTGGTCTAAGTCCGGTTTCTATATCTTTACCATCTCCTCTCTCTGAAACCCTTTGTAATATAGTAGATGACATTACATTTCATGTTTTTTATGCATGAATTAAATCTATGCAAAGGCTTGTCATCAAGGTTCTTTCCTAAAAACTGAAATGAACTGGAAAACTTTAAAATGTGTGGGAGAGAGTTCAAAAGCGGGGCAATGGTCCTTAATTCATGAAGATAAGAAAATCACTTCGCAGCAGTTCTACCTCCAATGACCCGCATGCGAACACCCATTTGCCCTTCAAAACACCTTGCCTCACAAGTTCCATCCATCCCTATCTTCTGTGATCTGACTTGTCCACAATACAAAAAGAACATATTTCTATTCTGCTCCTTTTGGTTTTCAACGTCATTCCGCCCAAAGGGACACCTCACATTCGCCTGACCTCTTTAAAACGCAAAGCTACATTACAATTCAGGCACGGCATGGGGAAATAGCACGGCTGCAATTGTGCCTTAAAGCAGGGTGGAAATATGCGAGGCGATGGCCAGGACATGATAGGGCATTTACAGAATAAAGAACACCTAGAGATGAAGCTAATGAATACAGAAAGAATCCCGCTCTCGCTTTTATGCTCAGATTAGTGTTATGCAAATAAGGTGGGGAAGCGGCAGGGGAGGAGGAAGAGCAAGCGCTGCACGCCAGTTACCATAGGGGTCCCACCTGTTTTATGAAACACACATGGAGCGCTTTAACCTGTCCACAAAGCACAGAAGAAGAAGAAAACCGTGTTGTCTACTTGTGCCATTCAAAAGCTGGCTGAGGATCTGTGCAGTGACGCCAATTAGAAGTAAAGATTCCTTATTAGTGGCACTGGCACAAGATGAAAACAGTAACGAGGCGGCTTTTTAGGAACACAAAAGGGGGATCCTGAAGTGGAGCAATGCAATAACATCAACCCCATAAAACATCACATCCTCCCACAGGAAGAAGAAAAAAAAACGTAAGGCTCAAAGCTCATGAATATTACAATGAGTTCGATGTGGGTCGTTAATATGACAGTGTCGTTACACTGGAGCCCAATTAGCAGTCAACATAAAGCGCGGGACGTTCCATGCCGTTACTATACATAATCACTATATCACAGAGGAACACTCCAGAGCAGGCCAGCATTAAACACGAAGCCTCATGTATGATACAAGGTATATCAAGGACTTTTCTATAGATAGCACCACATGTGAAGGTTGCGGCAGCTCGGTAATATTTACTTGACAATACATATAAATTTATGTGCACATGACCCACTTGCAATACAATTGTTATGTAATGATACATATACAGCTTCCACCTAGTTTATATTCCACATTGAAGGATTTCTTTATTTACTTATGCAGTGTGGCAGGTTGCTAGGGGCTGACTTAGGGCAAAGCGTGGGATACACTCTAAACACTTGGTGACTGAGCCCAGTGGTGAGACTTTGGGGCAAATGAAAAAATCACACCTCAAGATCAGGTTAAGTCAATGTTCACACTAAAGTCAAAGACAAACAAAATCATATCTGGCTTACTCAAATTATATCAGTGTAAACAGCTCAAGCAACAATGATAATGGATTAAAAGTGCTTTTTTTGTTTGTTTGATTGTTTGTTTGTTTTTTATTAATTTGTTTGTTCATTAATTTGTATTTATTTATTGGGGGCAAGGGGAGGCATTCTGTACCAATGCAGGAAAGGTTTCCCAGCTGCAAAGATACTAACATAGCAGAACTTAACATACTCCAACATTACTTTGAAAGTGCTGTTGTTAAAAATGCTAGGTTTAAAATCTTTTTCATTTATTGAATGGTCCTCCCTGTTACGTCTTGTGAGAATAGAAATGCCTGTGGTGTTACTCATAGTAACTTTACTATAGCACACTTTTGGGAGTTGAACAAAATGATTCATTGATTTTTAACCAGAAGTTACAAATCATCACCAATTTTGCCTTAGAGAACAGTTTTGTTAACTATATACCTTTATTCTAGTTATAATTTCCTAACACAAGAATGGCTAAGACAGGTATTAGACCTCTTTGTCTATATTATGCAATTTTGCAACTGTAAATTTTGCTTTTGTTCCTTTAGGCACAAGCAATATTTCAGCACCAAGGTCAGCTCCCATTTGAATACTGCAATGTGAAAAAAAAGTACAGTACCTAATTTAAGTCCTTTTTTTTTCTAAACAAGAAAAATGTCCATGGATTTCCAGGGGACCAACACAACATATGCTGATTTGTTTTGTTTTTTTTCTTTTAATGCAATTGCATAGAAGTAGATCTAATCAGAGAATTAAAGTAATATGCATAATGATTAGTCTGACAGATTTTTTTTGCATGGTTGTGAAGGTTACCAAACCATAGTCAAGACTATTTTTGGCAGGAACACTGATTACCACATCACCAAGTTTCAGAGGAAATTAGATTTAAACATTATAAGAAGATTTCTCAGTTTTTAGTCACCAATGGAGATTAACAGGAATTTCTGCTTTAGCACCTTAAAGTTTGGTTTGCACAAACCAGACGTCACCCCCTTCAGCGCCAGCACTCTAACTATTACTCATTAATGTCAGAGTTATTAAAGTAGCACGAGGTGTCCAGGACTTTACCGGTTTCACACTCAGTGGTAAAACGCAGTGCAATTAATATGGAGGGACATCAGTGGAGCATTGAACCCAGGTTTCCGCTGTGCCGTCGAGTGTTGTGCCTGCTGCACCCCTCTGTGCCCAAGATTATTTTTTACACTTTTCTATTAAGCATACTTTTTGTTGTAGCAAATTAATTACATGCTTTTGTTGCAGTTTATTTTCTTTTCCTGTCTTGATAAATATTTACGTCTGATTTAAACAAAAAGAAAAATAAAGCAATTTTCGTCAGAAAGACAGTGTAACCTCAAACCTACCTCAAAAAATGTTTAACAACATTAAATTCTGCTATTCTAAATGTAAAACTGAATATACAGGGTTTGCATGAAATATTAATCCTTACACATAAATCTAATTTATTCCACATGGCTTAGAAGATTGTATAGAAGACTGAGTATATGAACTGTTTGGTTTACAAAAAGGCTAGGGCTGGGCAATATACCGATGCACATCAAATGCATAGTCTTTTTTTCTTGTATGCTATGAATTTTTCATATTTTGTGATACAATTGACTAAAGGAAAAATGGTTTCTCCAGGGACTCTTTGGTTTGTTTTGTTCCAATACAACCTTTGAGATTTATATATATATATATATATATATATATATAATAGATAGATATATAGATAGATAGATAGATAGATAGATAAAATAATCATGTATATCTCCAATTTGTTAACTTCAATACATACAAAAAACGCAGAGGTTTCCTACATTAAAATAAAAAGTAAATGATTTTGAAATAAATTACAATAAAAAATATTTATAAAATCACCTTGAATCACCTGTTGTTGTTTTTTTTTTTTTTTTTTTTTTTTTATACAAATGTATGGAGAAAAACATGACAGACTTGAATATAGTATTGTTTAATTGTTGGGGGTTCGCATTGGATTGTCTGATTTTTAAGGGGCTCCTCGACGTTCTTGACTTTGGGAAAGGCTGATGTAATGTATACATATGATTGGCACAGCCTGTCCTGCTATAGCCAATCACATCACATTGTAAAAAAGGGTCTGGTATCCTGTTACTTCAAAGCAATTTCCACAAATGTTTCAAAGCCTAAACATTGTTCATAGGCAATGGACCAATACTATGCTCCAATCACTGCTATAAATCCAAGTTGAATCCACAAAGACAGGCACATTGTATAGGAAATAATAATAAAAAAAAAAGAAATTATGGACCAGAGTAGCATTTCCCCAATCCCATACCCAGTGCTTAAGTAAGTTATGTAAAATTATTCACTGAAACATGACACAGCTTTTGAAAGTGACTACATTCTTCCCTCAGTGACAGACGAGCTGCGGCCAAATGCTGAGGAGTCTGGCACAGGCTGCAGGAGGCTAGCCACTGCTCTGCTCTACTCACCCCCCTCTCCCTCCCTCCTCCCCCTCTCCTCCCATCAGGCATGATTGGCTACCTCTCTAATTCGCCCGCTTGACGCCTTAGATCCATCATTTTAATTTTGTGTTTTTACTCCTTGGAGGAAAAAAAAAAAAAAAATATATATATATATATATATATATATATATATATATATATATATATATAAACACCTGTTGGCTCGTGTCCAGATGAATGTTTGTCATTGACACCAAACACTGAACAGCTGTTGTGTGGAAGGTTATTAATTTGACTTATTTAGCTCTTTTTGTTTTGCTTTAACGTGTCCTCACTTTGACCTTGCGCGCCATGGCATTTCAAAGACGCAGTCCAACTTTAAGTGTGACCTTTACATTGCTTCCATTAAATATAGATGCTACGCAAGATCGGTTCCATTACAGAGAGAAGAAATGATTAAACCAAACATGTGTATGTGTTGTGTAGGCATTCATCTGTGGGGATTTTAACAGCTATTTTTCTTCCTTAAACGCCTTTCTTTCTTTCCTCTGGTGCAACAAAGAGAGGGACTGACAGCGGCTGTCACTATAGGCCTTGACCCGAGCGCAGAAACAGACTGGTACCCCGGCAGACTCCGCGGAGACGACTTGGATTAAATCAAGTGTAAGTCTATCCTTGTCAGATCAAAACTATCATAGTAGGGCAGTGTTGCCTACATGCAGGTGCCAGGATGAGTGACACATTAGGGTCAGAGTCTAACAGGGGGATTGGGTAGGGAGAGAAAACACACTGTGGAACAAGACAACACTGTCCACATATAGGGCTTCTGGTACATGCTATGAACCCATGTGTGTGCGTCTATTCATGAGGGGAAAGTCAATGTAGGCATAAGAGTCCACAGCATGAGTGGTCTTGGAGAGCTGTTGCTTGTTCTGGAAAAGTTAGCATGTTGCACCATAAAGGTTTATTTAATCTACAGGTTTGTGCTATAATATAAGTTTAGTAAAATCTGTAATGACTAACCAGAATAAAGTTAAGAAGAGCCATGTTGCACCATATAAAAGGAAGCTCAGTTTATTAAAGTTGGAGCTTGGCAAAATTAAGTGAAATAATGATTCAATGTGCACCTCTAAAAACACTAGCTTTAATAACAACTATTGACTCAA
The DNA here is from genome assembly GCA_020698575.1 of Bostrychus sinensis. Classification (NCBI taxonomy): domain Eukaryota; kingdom Metazoa; phylum Chordata; class Actinopteri; order Gobiiformes; family Eleotridae; genus Bostrychus; species Bostrychus sinensis. The sequence continues at coordinate 26,301,785 of CM036251.1, read as the reverse complement.
AAAAAAAAGTTTAGTTCAGGGGTAAATGCTCCTTAAATTGAGCCACAAAACCCTTATCTCACAATGATAAACAATCTACTAAAACTAATAATTGGTTCTTTTTGTGAGTGAAGTTTCATAAGTGTAGAGTATTTCAAAATGGTACAGAATCCCATAGAGTTTCCTAACCTGGGCACAAGTAAGGGGGGGCTTTGGAGGAAAATGGATGGGGACCTTCCGAGCCCAGTCCAAACCCCCTTATTGTGTCAGTAATATAATGATTAAACTAATTATAAAAATCTGTGCAAACAAAGACAGTTGGGCCAACAGTGGGTGTATTTGTCCAGTCTGTCGATCTAGTAGGAGTGTAGCTCCGCAGTCACAGCAGCAGTGTGTCACCTGTTTTTGTTTGTTTGTTTGTTTGTACCATTATAACACTTTGTGAAAAATAAAACCCCACACAGTTTGGTTTAAAATGATTTTGATATCAACATTATTTCACTGAATCCTATTTCAACCTAAAAAAAAAACCTAACAAATGCAGTGTGATTTCAAACTACTTTTGGTGCAATTTGGTGAACCATTTTTAACCTATTGTTGGCACAAACAGACTTTCATGTGTGCGTCTGCCAATGAACATAATATGAGACATGAGTAATCATAACATGAAAGTTACTATTTCCAGCAATAAACAAAAACCTCATCGTCCCCCAGGACGGTCTTTCTATAGCAGCCTTACTGTCTGCTCGCCGTCACCACACTGCGTTGTGGGCTTTTGACTGACGACCAAGCTCCCACTGTGAAGCTGAGCAGCTCTACCATCTGATCGGGTTTATGAGTTAAAGAGCAGATCTGGGAGACAGACGGCACAGCTCGACCTAAATGTCCACATCCCAGACAGTCTGCACCCCTGGGTGTGCACCAGGCACTGGGCTACAAGGCTGCGTTTGTGTGTGTGTGTGCTCCTACATATGTGCAAATAACTATATAAAAAGAAACCAAAATGTGAGAAGCATTATGTGGGATCTATGTGCACTGGTCTCACCATTTTATAGATTGATACTATTTACTTCTACTTGAGTAATATTATTTTGATGTAACAACAATTTTTGGCTCCTCTACCTACCTTTGTTACCAACTATGCACATTTTTAATTATACAGGCAATCCCTTTTGGTGTATAAAGCACATATTTCTAGCTTAAAAAAACATTTTTGCACAATTAGCAATTATTATCCCATGGGTGCTGTTAGTCATATTTAAGAGGTGCATTGTGTAGGCTCGGTGGCAAAATCATTTCATTTTCTAAACCTACAATGACTACTTAAAATGCAAAGAACACTCAAGGAGACATTGTTTGGTTTGCTCATTTAGTGCAACAGGAGAAACATGGTGGCATAACATTATGTAGATAAAAAGAGCTAATTATCATATGAATCAGAACAATAATAAATGTAGAGTATGATCCAAAAAGTATTTTTTAAAGGTTATGGACAAAGAAAGGTGTATTAATGTACAAAAATACACAATGGTAAAGATAAAGTACTCAAACTCAAAAACCTTCTAGTTCAGGGATAAATGCTCTTTTCATTGAGCTCCAAAATTTTACATCTCAGAATAGTAAAGAATCTACAAATTTCAGTCATACTGTGCTGGTCCCAAGCCTATGGAGTTGGGGAAGAGCATCTAGGACTGAAATCTGCCCAGAGCACCCAATCATTCACTGAGGGGACATCATGGGACTTTATTTAATAGTTTCTAATGAGTGGCTCCACAAATATTTTTTACAGCAGTTGGCCCTCAACGACAAAAGTTTGGACACCCTTGATTTAAGCACTGCTCTGAAACATATCATCTTTCCCTTTATTTATTATGCAAAATTGACTTTTTTGAGCTTTTTACCATGTTTTAATGTTGTTCCTGCATCAAAAACATACCTGGAGTTGTGTTTTTGTTTCATTCAAGCATGTTTGAAGTAATCCTAGTATTTACTTAAGCTGACTTCCTGAAAGGACAGAAACGTCCTGTTTCAACTATGTCTACCTTTTCCACCTGACCACGCCTCTCCCCCCTCACATCCCAGGTCCCGTTCAGCTCACACCTTCCCCACAGCAACCAAACAAACCCACTGCGGTTGCAGCAGCACATGTTGTGAGAAGCGCTGAAGGCAGCGTGACAGCAGCTGGGCCACAGGGAGGGAGGGCTCTTAAAAGGACAGGGACCTAGTCTGAGTGTTTCTCACAGAGCCAAATGATGAGTTTCTTCAAATAGGGTTTTTTCAATAATTATTGTGTTTTCTGACCAACAAAACATAAGATAGAGGTGTCCAAGATTAATTTAAAAGAAGCATATAATGGGCCCTTTAAAGTACTCTTAATAACTGGCATTTTTTTGTACCTCAAACGTTTGCACAGTATACTCTATGTAGGCCTGGAGCTTTGAGGCACCTTGCATTACCTTTCCCCATCAAGTGTACTGACTTGACCTCCCCGGTGAATCTGCTGAAACTGTTTTAAAGATGCTAATGCATGCCCCGCTGGTTTTCAAGCACACAGCGGGGTCAGACAAAGATAAACTTTGCAACTGCACTTTGTTTTTATATTACAGCTCTGTGCAATACTCTCTCTTCACGGAGTCAAATTTCCATCTGTTTTTTTACTTGATTTCCTCCTTTTAACACGGTGGCTTGATATATTTTGCAGCTTCTCAGTCCAGCCCACTTTTCTTGTATTTTTATGAGGCTGGCCTGAAGGAAGCATTTTGGGTAAAGTAAGTGGATCATGGCTGAATGCTGAATGCTTTACCTGCTTTGCTGAAGTGGGCGGGACTGTAATCGCTGCAACTTCCCCCTCAAGATAAAACCCTCCAATTTGTTATGGACAAAACACAATATGAAAGGAATGCTTTGTTATCCACAAGGAGATGCACAAAGAGGTCAAGCATCTATTACAGCTGCGGGCTATTTTCTTTTCATCTCAAGAGCATACTGCAAGTTTTAAAGGTAAAAGCAGTGCACGTCGCACAAGTTAAGAGGACTGGGAGATGCCCTTTGTATTGTACATGGTAGCAGAATCGTGTTTGTGGTTGATGGATGTGATACATACAGCTGCAACCGGAAATATTCAACCCCTTCCCCCGAAAGGATTTGTCAACTGAAGATTTGGGAGCGTCCTGGAGTGGCCTTCTCAGTCACCACATTTAAATTAGATTGATTTAAAGCAGGCAGTTGCAGCAAGGAGGCCATCAAACATCACTGACCTTGAAGCTTTTGCATAAGGAAAATGGGCAAAGTTTCCAGTAGAAAGGTGGAAAAAGCTTTTTAGCGATAGCTTGCGTTCATGTGATGTCACAACATTCTAAAGGATCTATAGTGTGAGATGTGTGAAATGGAGGACTGGCTAAAATTGTGAAAAGTGTCAATATTGAGATCTTTTGGTCTAGTTTATGGTTAATACTGTCCTATTTTTCATTTAAACAGGTATGATTGTAGACAGTAGACAGGGAATATTATGCTAAAATGACTTTTTTCACCTTTTAGCAATGTTATAAGGTTGTTTGCAACTCAAAAACATACCTGAAAAATACTTTATTCTCTGTTTATTCCCCACCATTGCCAGTAGGCGGCAACAGATACCTAATCCAAGCATTCTCTGCAAACTCAAAAAAGCAGCTCCCCAAAGAAGATTCAAAATATTGTCTCACCTACAGTAATAGTGGCTCCTGCCGTCCATCTGAGAGTTTGACATCATCATGTTTGTTAGAAGTTATAAAAGTTAAAGAATGCTTCACAAAGTACTGAAGCTAAGGGCTGAATAATACTGCCCATGGACATTCAGTCAAATTTTTATTTGGACTTTAAAGTTGTAGTTGAGTTTTAAAGTTGTAACAACATTGTAAAAAAAAAAAAAAAAAAGCTGTGAAATCTCAAAAACTGTCTAAAAACTTGGGATTTTAAGTTTTACTCTCTATCATTTGTCTAACTCATCTTACAGCCAACTTACTATCCATAGTTCGGAAAAAAAAGTATTAAAACTCAAAAATCTTGATGCCTTGAGTTTTTCATTTTTGCAACTTTTTTTTTTTTTTTTTTTTACGGTGAGTAAATCTTTTTTTTTTTTTTTTTTTTGCCATTTATTCTCATTACCTTTCATTCCCATCATTATAATGTCTTTTGAGGTGAGGGGTTTAAAAATGTTTGATTGCAGCTGCACAGTAAAGACTGAAGCGGAGAATTTAAAAGGGACTGCAAAGAGTGGTTTGTGTCCACAGACAACCCATTTTAGCAAACGGCTTATAAGCTGCCTGGAGATGCGCAAGTCATGGCTTTGTTGCTAAGCGACCGGTAAAAAAAAAAACAGTCTAAAGGGCATCTCTCCAGTTCAAATGTTTTTTTTTTTCTTTTGGAGTATGTCAGGACTGAGCTGGTTACCTTACAACAAAACAAAATGCTCCATGTATCCCTCTTCATTGTACTCTTTCTCCTATATTGTCTTTTTCATAGAGAAACCTACCTCCACAGGGCACACTTTGGATAAATACAGGCAGGCAGCGAGAGATAGCATGCCCCTCTATGCCAGCCCATTAACCTTTTAATTTAGCAGCAGGAATTAATGTGGTTCCAGGGCCAGTATCACTTTAAACAGACACTGGCCACCGATAGCCGCAAGGTACCAAGAATGAGTCGTCGCCACCGAATATGTAAGAATAGTGTGTCTTCTCCAGCGAGTGTCTGCATACGGGCAGGAGGAATTTGTTTTTAAGTGCATAGCCAGTCTCTCAAGTGAGCTGTTACTAATAGTGCCATCACGTCAGGCCTACCTCGGGTGCTGTGACGCCCGTTTTAGCAGCATCTGACATTCCACTGAGGTCAAGAAAAGGAAAAAAATAAAAAAAGAGTATGAAGCAGAAGGGATGGCGAGGAAGTTAGAAAGACTGCGTCATAGTGACTGGCAAGGTGTGTGTTGTAAGACAGCTGGTGAGTAATGGCACTGCCCAAAATTGAGGTCAGTGCCTTTATTTTTTCATGAAAAAAGCTAAAATTAAGAAAATGGAGGATTCCACTTAGGCTGCAAGTCCCCCAACATAAAGCTAATTACAGAGGTGGAAGAAGTACTGCAAATGAAGCAAAAGCACTGCTAATGCAAAACAATATTACTTGAGTATAAGTTAATGTATTCAACAAGTTTATCAGTTGTAGTAAAAATACTGAATTTAAAGTTTCCTTGAGAAGAAAGCAAACACGCAGTCACATTAACACATTCACATTCATACAGGCAAGGTGAGTGAAGTGTCTACTCATTTAGAGAGTTTAAAATTCTACTTTAAAAAGGGGGGTTTAAGAAAATATAGATTCTGGAAAATCCTGCAACATTGTATTGGGCTATTTTGTATCGATATATTATAGACACTCAATACTCTCAACCCCTCTGCATCTCCAAAGGTGTGCCTCAGGGTTCTATCCTTGGCCCTACTTTTACCTCAATTTATATAAATGATATTCCACTATCTGTTGGCAAAGGACCTGTACATTTATGACAATGACAATTTTATATGCATCTGATCCATCTCCTGAAACATTCACAACAGTCATTCAAAATCTGCAATTAAGTTTCCAACTTACAAAAAGCCTTTACAAATCTTAACCTTCCTCTAAACACCAAGAAAACAAAGGTTATATAGTTTCATCGCAAAAAGACAGCTGATTCTTCCAACTTGAACATCACCACTACAGATGAATCCTTTTTAGAGCAGGTTACAGAATACAAATACTTAAGAATCTGGTTAGACAGTTCATTGTCCTTCCATCATCACATTTCCACATTATAAACAAAGGTTAAACCAAAACTGGGCTTTCTGTACAAAAAACGTTCCTCCTTTATTCTTCAGCTAAACGTGTGATTGTTGAAAAGTCAATCCTTCCTCTGTTTGACTATGGGGATATAATCTATCATTACGCTTGCAAAGGAAGCCTTCAAAAACTGGATAAAATCTATCACTCTGCTATTCTTTTTGTTACAAATTCCCCCTCAAGACACATCACTGTCTGATTTATTCTCAAGTTAACTGGCCCTCACTGCAAACTCATCGCAACATCCACTGGCTTATGTTTTTATATAAAACTATGTCAGGTCTCACTCCTCCTTATTTAAACCGGTTGCTACAACGAGAAATCCCCATGAGGTTTAACACTCGATCCTCACAGCTTATCGAACTAAAAGTGCCCTAAACAAAGTCATCTTTTGGCCTTATGTCTTTTTATTTTGCTGCTGCAAATAATTGGAACATGTATTAAAATACACTTCATATGGATTTGATGATCTCACTTTCTGCCTTTTAAAAGTAGATTAAAGGACATTTTTAAGGACTATGCAAATGTTTTAATAATGGACAATAGTTTAATGTCTTTTTGCATATGTGTAAAATTTATGTTTGCTCCTCTCTTCCCTTTCCCTTCAAGTGTTCTCTAGCACGTCCAGGTCAACACTGTAAATAAGAATTTGTTCGTAATGTTCTACCTGGTAAAATAAAGGTTAAATAAATACCATAAAAATAAAGATATCAAAAACAGCTGTATTGATTTTTCATAAATTATCTCTAAATTCATGTCTGTAGCCTTTGTATTGCATTTAAATTTCTGACCGACAATGTGTTTTAGATTTTATTGAAAATATTCTGTAAGCACTTGCATTTTGTTGTTTATTTGTTGCAATTTGTTTGTGAATTACAGTTGCAGTACTCACTGCTCTGATTAAAGATACAGCAAGCAGCGTGTGCCCGTATTGGTTTAACAAATAGTACTGTAGTCTAAATCAAAACAATGGTCTCTTTTCTGAATGGATGATCAGCAATGCAAGGGTTTAGAATTAAAACAAAAAATGTCAATACAAACAACTTAGCCATTATGTAAAATAATCATTTAATTGCAAATAAATCAACTGTGTCATTATCAGTAAAACTAATATTTGATCTAAACAGATTTACATCATATCTGGGGACACGTGGATAATTTGTATTAGGTATTAAAAGAATATACTACTCATAGTACCTTTAAATAAATTGTATATTATCAAATTTTGTACATATAGTACTAATACAGTTCTCAAATTGTGGTACCGGTACCACTGGTGGTACAAAGGCTTCTTCCGGTTCTGCTTGTGGTTTTCTCCTGGTTTTGATATAGATTCATCCTGGTATAGTCTGGTATATTCCTGGTTTACAGTAGTTCTAGTTTAGTCCTGGTTTAGATTAGGTTTAGACCTGTTTTAGTCCTCATAACCCCTGTTTAAACCTTATTTAGAAAAGCATTTTAATCCCCAATTTATTCCTATGTTTTGGATGTAGATCAGTTCAGATTTTAGTTCATTAAAGATAATACTTCAAAAGCCAAATCTTTTCTTAAATGGTACTTGTTGTAAAACGTTTAAGAATCACTGTCCTAGTATACAGGTGAGGTTTTCCAAAATCACAATATATTGTCTCTGTTGCGGTATTGTGACAGATTGATAAATTTTATATCAGCACACTAATATTAGCAGGTTCTTGCCAATACACAGCCTTACAAGTAGCTCCCAACAATCACTAAACCCTTATCCAAGATGGAGAAAAGCCACTGAGTGAAGGAGAATAAGCAATTCTCCCTGGCCTCCGGAATCACAGAATGGCACTTTTATGATGTCTTCCAGATTATTCCCCAAGATGGATGGGCCGAGCTGGAACACCAATTGATTAATCCATCGACTGGCGGAATGCGCTGGGGTCGTCCCGGCTGCTCAGCTGTTCCTTCCCGTGGACAGAGCATTCAGGCAGACATGCTAGAGAGGATGACTAATGAGTGTGGTCAGCCCAGATAGCGCTCACGTCTGTCTGCATATGCGTGTTGTTCCTTAGATGCTCGCTGTTCATGTCTCATTGATAAAGTAGAATAGATTATACGAGCTTGAGCAGTATCTGGAGAGGGGTTCAGCCGATCATTCAAACCAATGTAGCGGGAGAAAACAACACTTTATTGTGAAGATGAGGCTACATTGACTTTAGGAGTCCACACCAAACAGTATATAGTCTTTAAGCATTTATTTGTGCATTGTTAGAAGCAGCCAAAACATGTCCAAACAGCTAGCTACCACTGTATCTACTGCCAGCTTATTTTTTGCTTAGTGGTGTATGCAGTTTTGTCAACAATACAACAGTTGCTGAACATGGTTACTGTCAGGTGTGAACATTGTAGCTCTGAAGTATCTGTAGTAAGCTTGTTCAGCCAGCAAGGGTCACTGTGCACCCCTCTGACAAAGTCCATACACACCAGAAGATCTCATACCTGTGGATAAACTCAAAGGCACTAATAAGGATTTACACATGTATTATTAACATACATCCTTATCCAGGGGTCCGGGTTGCGGGGCAGCAGTTTAAGCAGGGATCCAGAGGCATACCCAGGCCAGCTGAGAGACATAGGACATGAGGGAGGGACTAGTTTTTCACCCGGGGGCCTCCTCACAGTGGGACATGCCCGGAACATGTCCCCAAAGAGGTGTTCAGGAGGCATCCAGAACGAGACCAGAAAAAGCCACCTCCGCTGGGACCTCTCAATGTGGAGGAGCAGCAGCTCTAGTTTGAGCTGCTCGAAGGTAACACCCTTTTTCTAAGGGAGCACCCAGCCACCCAATTCATCAAACACATTTCGGCCGCTGGTACCGAGGATCTTGTCCTTTCGGTCATGATCCAAATTACCATCAGTGAGAGTAGGAATGTATATCGGCCACCAAAACAGTCCAGTTCATCCACTGCATTACTGCAGATGCTGCACTTGTCAATCTCGTGCTGTATCCTTCCCTCACTCATGAACAAGTACTTAAGTTTCTCCACTTGGGGCAGGAGCTCTCCTCTGACCTGGAGAAGGCAAGCCACCCTTTTCCATTTGAGAACCATGGCCTCAGACTTGGAGGTCCTGATTCTCATCCCAGCAGCAAACCACCTCAGTGGACACTGAATTACTATATTAGTTTTAAAAAATTAATGTTTGTATTGAGTATAGAGTATAGAATATAGAACGATCCTATTTTCCAATCATTGTCACAGTTGGTCTGCCAATAGCTGCGTTTTTGCCCAAAAACATTGTTGACCTCATAATGTCAGAAAAATTTTTTGCATCCTTAAACATGCCTGTTCTCCACCATGTACAACATGTCGTAAAGGTGACTTTCCTCCTTCCTACCTCTACCTCTGCAGTATGTATAATTAATCACCACATTACTAACCCCATGTAAGAAAGTGGCAATAGTGCACCCTCCATGAGCTTCACTTGACATTAGTGACATTAAGAAAGTATGACAAGACATCGTAAAAGGTCCCCCTACAGGGAATCCTATATTCCCCAGCTCCTTCCTGTAAGACCGAGCTGTTCTAATGGGTCAGAAGTGTTGGAATTTATGTCAACAAACTACTGACCTTTTATCTTTAATGCCCTTTATAATGGCTTGAAAATTATTCTTAATTTCCTATTATTAGTCTGTATGCCATTTACCAAGACCTGCTCTTTCTTTCATAGCATATTTATGTGCAACAACATGCTAGAAATGTAAGAGAAAAAAAAAAAAGAGGCAATGAGACAGAAGTTGCTTTTCAGAATCCTGTCCTAGAGCCAACTGCAGCATCTACAGGGCCTTAGGATGGGTACACCCTAGACATTTGCCAGTTAGTCGCAGGGCTGACACAGAGACAGACAGCCATTCATTCACTCTCTATGAGCAATTTAGATTCATCAATTCATTTAACTCCATTCTGCCATAGTGCAACCTAGTTCACAACTTTGTACAAAGAATAATATCACCAATCACAAAAATGAACCTACCATAGAGAGTAAAGTGCTTCATTTTGTTGGATGGTTGAATTTAGTTGTCCATCCAGCACATTGCACTGTAAATGCTGATGATATTGTGTACTTATCTTGCATGTGCCTGCTAGAGGGTGCTGATGGGTGCAACTGCAATGCCACAAACTCCCTATAGATTATCTGCACACAGTATGGTACTGCTGTATGACCATAACACTTTGTATGCTTTGTATGTGTGCTGAAGGACAAACATGTCGCTTTACATTGGATAGGCACTTACTAGAGGTCACGTTTAGTTAAGAGTTTCTACAGTTAAAAACATATGATGCCAACATGAGGAAATAAACAATCAGGAAATTTCTTATTTCTATATCTCCCCCTAACTGCAGTTTCTCAGTGGTCAACCATAAGAGGTCAGAGAAGGGGGCTTTTTCACGTCAAAGAACAGCACAAATGACTTTAAAGGCTACATACAATATATAAAATGGTAAAAGATACTTAATGTCACTCTAGGAATTGAATGTTGTATCTGACAACTACATATAGTAAGATTTTGCACATATGTGTTTTATGTGGAGCTCACTGACTCATGCTTTAGACTGCCGGCATTGCTCTGCTAGTTCCCCAACACAAAAGCCACGAGACTAGATAAAGGACCACTATAACTGTTCTCCGTTCCATTGAATGAAACCCCCTGGGATATTTTATACCCAGGAGAAGATGAAAAATGTAAGGGTAGCTCTATTATTGATACAAGTCCCTGCCAGTGAAAGAAATGAATGCTAATGGTGTCCTAAGCCGGGCTTTACAAAGATTAATCCGATTTAAGAAATGAAGATTTTATTATAGGCCACAAAGTGCTGTCCCTGATCTGAACCGGGTTTGGAGAAATGACAAAAGAGTGTGGGACGGGAGCAGAGATATACAGTCTGTCGCCTTGCAGGACCCTGGCACCTCATTGCAATAGTGCCCTTTTCCATCTGACAACTTCATTAATTCTTTGACATGGCTGCTCGGGATGATTTTCAACAGATAAGTCCGGCAACAATAGCTGGGCAAAAATGGACATAAGACAGATGCCTGTGTTTGAAGAGTGGCTTTGTGTGAGCAACAGGAAGTCCCTCTAGGTCCCCAGTGCTGCACCTGCTCGAAGCCTATTACCCACTGCTGAGGAAAACTAATAGGGACACACCAGGGAGAACACTGTTGTCAGTCTAGCACGCCGGAATAAACAAACACTGATGCACTGTTCTCTCAGATTGATTTTTTTTTTTTTTTTAGTCTTTACTTTACCCAGTGGCATGCCAGCCTACCACGCTCACCTTCAAACAACTCTCCATATGGAAAGGCTTGTGTCGGAACAGGGAGGTGGAACAGTCCCTCTGCTTATTACAATGAATCACCCTGCACCACTTGCCAGCAAACAACTGCAATCATGGGAATATGTAGGGAGGATTTATCATGGCCGCCCATCTGACAGGCCCCCAAACATAAAATCAGCCGTCTAATTTGTCTCCCCAAGGTGACGTGACTCCATCATAAGCGGGGCTTTTCTTTCGGGGGAGTGAGGGATGTTTCGGCTATGTTTTCAGCTTTCACAGGTGAGGAAAGTGATCTATTATTACTTTTTTTTTTTTTTACCTTTAGAGTGGCAGTGACTTCTATTTATGTTTTCACCACCAACACAGGTACACCAGCAGCATGACAGATACCTGTTTTTAAGAAGTTCGGCTGGCACTGACATCAAAAGCAATGATGACAAGTCGGAGTTTGCATTAACCTTTGCAACCAAGTAAATGTGATGGATTCTTTTGGGGAGGTTAAACTGCCACGGTGCTTTAAAGAAGTTTCTTTAAAAAAAATAATAAATAAATAAAAAATAAAGAAAACATTCCCCAGAGTCACATAAATTCATATTTGATGTTTTCTTTCATATTTCTCCTTCTGCGCTGTGACTCGGGGGAAGTTTAGGGTGTGTTACCATGACAATTTCCATTGCCAGTAGTGTTTTCAAAATCACCAAATGCATGTTTATAGAAAAGTTCACTAGACATAGCTTTTTTCATATATTAGTAGTAGAGCTAGAGCTAACATGTCAGTTAAACACAATTGAACAGTACATTTTTATATTCTCACTCTTCTTAGAGCAGGTGTGTCACATTTAAATTCGCCAGAGGCCATATCTAGTATTGACATGTCACCATAGGGCCACATAAAACTTCAGGTAATACATTCAATAAAGAGAAATACATTTGGAAAAACTCATTATAACTTGAGATGATACATTTAGTACATTTAGTGTCAAGTGCCTTAGAATATGCAGTTCAGTAGCAAGAAGCAATTGAATAGCTCCAAAAGCTCTCAACACTTATGAGTGAAACAATATTATCATGTGTATTTTATGTCAGAAAGACATAAAATATTAATATAATACAATATATAATATATATATATATATATATATATATATATATATATATATATATATATATATATATATATATATATATATAATCCCCCACTGGACACAATCCAGTGTACTTCTTGTGCCAGTCCTACACCCAGATAAATAAAGAGAGGGCATCTGGCATAAAACTTATGCTATAATTTAGCATACGTTTTATGCATGCTCATGCTCAGAGGCAGGTGATTTGATGTGGTGTTCAGAAGAAAATAATAGCAGCAACCCATTCTGCTTGGGAGTGTAAGCACTGTGAAAGACTTCCTAGCCAGGAGTGTGTCCAGGGGGTGGCCTGGGGTAATACATGCCACCATAGTAATCTGATTGGCCATCTGAGGGGCTGAGGCGGGACTTTGGTGGTCAGTAACACATTCAGTTCAGTTGTATATATTGTATCTACCAAAATCATAACAAATTTGGGAAAATGACCATTTAATAGGCGCCACCCAAACTATGTGCCCCACCTGGGCCACCACAGTGAAAGCAGTGGTAATGGCTTAAACTCTCTGTTTTCTTTCTCACAGGTTAAAATTAACCTGGGCAGCCACTGCATGAAATGCATTTATTTATTTAAAAATAGCCTAGTATATTTCATAAATCTCAAACCCATATATTCTTGTTTGGTCACATTGTTCCTAATTGTTGCTTCATCATCACTTACAAACAGCATTTAGGAAGAAGGTCTTTTCAGCACTGAGGATAGAGAGCAAAGCAGAGGAAAAGGAGCACATTTCCATTTCAGCACCACATCATAAAGACAGCTCCCTTCAAGGCTACAGAGCCAGAGTACAAGCGGCTTCTGTGAGAACTAAGGACTTTATAAAAAAAAAAAAAAAAAACACAAACTACAGCCATGGATGCCTGAGATGGCATCCTTGAATTTTAAACTCAAGGTATAAATATTTCACACTTTCACTGAATTATTCCGGAAACATTACTATGGCACACAGATACACGTGCTAAATATGGCAGGTTTATAGATTGTGAATTCAGGTTTAGAGCTAGCAGGTGGGGGCACTCAATGAATGGCTTAATTTCTACATACGTGAAAGCCACACACCCATATTTGGAGATCTTTTGAAGGAAAAAAAAAAAAAAAACTCAACTCTTTTCTTTCCCTGGTCCTGAATTCTGAGCCTGATGCCCGCGCTCTCAAGGGCGCGCGACAAAGGCGAGCAGAACCACACACGAGAGCGCGCATCTTTTCCTTATCTTTAAATCCATGCGTAATTTGACGCCTTTCGGTTAGAGGCCAGAGGACAAATAGTGACAAAGCCAAAAGCATCATGCTGCATACTTTTTTTCCTTCATATATACGACTGTGACTTGATGAAATGAAACACTCTGATTCCACAAGAATTCCAAACCAAACGCTAGAGTTGCATTCAAAGACATTTTAAACACTAACTTACTTGTTCACGAAGACAGCGACGTGCGCAGGATCCGGGTTTTTAAGACGGCGAACGATGCCTCTCCTCTCCCTCTCCTCCCCCAAAAAACTGCATTGAAAAAAAGGAAGAAGAAAAAAAAGACATCCGCAATTCTCAGGCAATTTTGCAGAATCCGTGCCGATAGTTTCTCGTCAGACACATCGTGTTTTCCAAGCTGTATTTAATCCACACATCAGTCTGGATGGGCAGGCTAATAACTCTCACAGATCATAACGCATCCCGCTTTTTACGCCAGCAACCTACAAGTGCCATAGTGGTGGGAGAAAAAAAAAACTCTCCAAAACCAACGAAGCTTCGAGTAAAAAGGTATCTGCTGGGATTATTTTACTGGTGTCAGAATGCAGCGTCCTATTCGAGCAGTGAGGGGCTCAAAGGGCCAGTGCAGGCAAACTTGACAGGAGACTAGCAGATGTGCATTATGTTAGCGACCAGGTCTTTGTAGTGTGCAACTTTTTCTCCATGTCATCAGTAATTAGATTTCACGTCACAACCCAGTGCGCACTGCAAAATGCTTAATACATTAATACATGTTCCCCCCTTTGTCTTTTAAAGTATATGCGTAAAACATGCACTATTTTGATCCTAACCTCCGAATTACCGTAATAAAGTTGTCGATCCTTTTCTTCTTTCATCCATTTCATGTGAAAAAAAGGCTCGAAGTGAAAAATCCAACGCGTATCCCCAAGAAGCCTCAAAGCAAACCTCAATTCTCACACGTTTCCCCCGTATAGATCTCTCTCCAGTCTGTCTAGACCGTATAGTTCACCTCTCATCACTTGTGCGCTCCATACGTATGCATTATCCAGCGATGTGGCGGGGGTAAAGCTCCTTTTCTATCCACAGCGACGGTCAAGGAGCTCCGTTTACCTTCCCCTCGTCCTCCGCAGTGTGTTTTAAAGCCGCTTCAACAGAGATGTGATCGAAAATTAACCCCTCTTCTCGTGTCCAACGCGCGGACACCATCCACCAGCGCGCGTTACAGTGCAGCCTCTCTGCGCGCTATGCCCTGCCTCTATAGACACTCAGAAGCTCCGACAGAGAAGAGGACGGACACGGAATTGATAAGTGCACGAAAGGACCATCATGTAGGGTACCTCCCACTGACAAGCACCTCTCCCCGAGTCAGACCGGTCCGTCACTCACTGCAGCGGGACTAGAGGCAGTCTTCATCCGCTTTTTTTCTTCTTCCCCCTTCTTCAACTTCTATCCAAAGGCTCAGCATCACATGAGGACCGTATAGATTTTCCCCTTTTATCCATTGGTCAGTTTTATTAATAGCGAGAAAATCAAATGGAAATCTTTTGCCAAGCGCGCGCGTCTGTGTGCATTCGTGTGAGATTTAGAGAGAGATCCCTCCCATGCGAGTAGGACACGACTGCCACCTACCGACCTCCTCCTCACGCACCCGTGGTGGACTGGAGCAGGGAAATAATAAGTGTGATAGTGGCCTCGGGCTGATTGTCGCATAGGAGCAATGTCCCATGACACACCGCGTTTCATTTGGATAGAGGATGGAGACAAAGTGCGGATTAAAACGCTCAGGGGCGCAGTATGAGAGATAGGTGCGTATTGTTGTTTTATAGGGATGAACTGTAAACACAATGTTTGGAGGTGATAGCAGTGCATAAAAGTATAAGGGCAGGCATTCTCAAAACAACCTGTGGCTCTAGTTATACACTTGCACAGTACATTTACTACTTTACTGCCTACAATAATGGTAGAATAGAAACCATGCTACAAGATACAATTTTAAGCTTGGAGAGGCAGTCTGTGAACCATTCCATCCTATTGGTCCATTTTATTTGGGTCAGGTGAAAGCACAGCGTCAACACAGGAAGGCCGCGCTCTGAATTACAATTCACTATAGACTTTACCACTCCCTAGAGGCAATACAAGTCCCATCCGATCAATGACAATATGCTAATAGCACCCAAAGGAATTTGGTCACTCCTAAAAGGAGGTCAATAAAGGCTAAGCTCCGTGTTAAACTCAAGATTCCAACTAGTGGTAGAAGTCAGGCCATCTGTGACACCAGTTTCTTTATCAGTGGAATTGTAATGTAGCACAGTTTTTTTTTTTTTTTTTTGCATGCAATAAGAAATAAAATTTAATGAAACTAAAATGTTAGTTTGAAGGCAGTTAAGTGTACCACAGTGTGCAGTATAGTGTATAGTGCATACAAGCTAGACAAATTATTTAAGTAACTTGTGTCAGTAGATCAGACATGTCCAAAGTTGGGAGCCATTTGTGGCACAGTCAAGATTTCATATGGCCCTTTGCTTCTATCACAAAATGTAGTATGGTCCACCTGTACATTTGTACATGTTTTCTACTCTCTGCCTTGTGTCATATAATCAGTTAAAGAATAATTGCAGTTGTAGTTTTTATGTTCAAAGATAATATTTTGTTGGCATAATTATTTGGCTTTTCAAAACAAAATACTAAATACTAAAACAGTGGGCATAAAATTTATAAAGTACAGTGTGTGCGTTCAGTTCTTAGTAATTATCAGGAGAGACTGTCAGCCATGAACATTTGCACATCTTCAATCTGACTGTCTTGGGAAAAAGTTTGGACACCGCTGCTTTAGATGCCCTATCCTGGTAAAATAAATTGGGCAAAAGTATATGTGCATTTCTGAGGCTTACTTGACTAGATAACAAGAAATATTTAGGTTTCTGGATCACAAAGGTTAAAAACTGCCTTTTCAGTTGTACGGCAAAGTAATAATCATTTATGCATAAATTATAAATAGCATTTGTTTTGCTCAAAGGTTATTTTATTTTAAATTAGTAATTTGTGTGGCAGTATAAGCTGGGCAGTTTAATTTAAATTGAGTTTGTGTGTATAGTTCAAAAAGTCATTTATTCATCATCATTCTTCATTTTCAATTTAACTTGCTTTGCTGTCCTTTACTTCATGTCTGTCTTTGGTTTATACTTGTTAATGTTTACTGCAAAACTCATTTATGTGATGATAAAAATATATTACAAAAAGAGCTAGGTATTAAGACCACTATTTCTCAAACTGTGGAATGGGTACCACTGGTGGTACGCGAGTCTTGTCTAGTGGTTCTCCAAAGTTCTTATTTAGTTTAGCACTGGTTTAGACCTGATTTAGACCTGGTTTAGTTCTAGTTTAGTCCCAGTTAAATAGAAATACATTTTCTGGGCTGATTTAGGCTCATTTTAGTCCATTTAAGATGGTTTTATTTGACTTTTTTCACCAGGAACATTAACAATCTCTTTTGCAGGGAAGTATTGACCCCATGGGGACCTATTGAACATGTTTTTTGGTGGGAGGAGAAACCTGAACACCTGGAGGAAACCAACGCAGGCACAGGGAGAACATGCTAACCTTCTTGCTGTGAAGCAGACACACTAACCACTTTTTCATTCATCTTTAGTGACCGTGCAACCCTAATATTTGGAGACCCAAATATTTTCTGAGGCTGTTCTTCCTGCAAAAACTTTGAGAAGCATGGGCATAGATATATATCATGCATATTGTGTATATTGTTGTCATTTTAGCATCTCTTTTTAAAGATGTTGAAACTGCACTCTTCAACATATAACCTAGAAAGACCAAAGAGAAATTAGGGTTACAAAAGTATTTTAAGGGTGCATGTTGGTAGAGTGATTAGCACTCCTGCCTCTAAGCAAGGAGGTTGTGGGTTTGATCCTAGTGAATGCCCACAGTGAATGGCTGTCTGTCAGTGTAAGAGTCTGTTTCAGTCCTAAAGCCCATAGTTGTTGGGATAGCCACCTGCTATGCTTTTTAGTTTGATTAGGTTTTAGCTAATGTGCCATATAACAAGCATTAGTCTGATATTAAACAGGGCAGAGAAGACCATGTTTCTCACTTGCAGAAACAATATTGCAACTGTCATATCTAAAATATTTTAGCAAAACATTGAGCATTTTATTTTCAGTTTGTTCAGTGTTGGGGGTAATTTCAAATTCTGCCATTTCTGCATTTGAGGTTTCCTTTAAGCTCACTCCAGATTGATTTATCATTTTTATTGTGTGTCGGCTGAAAAGTTTATTTATTTATTTATTTGAACAGTGTTATCTAAGGCTAGCAGATGCACACGTGTATTGTGCTATGAAAATGGTGGGGATACATTTCCATATAAGTAGGTTGAAAACACGCCTCATCTGGAGTCTTCACAGACTGGTAAATGAAGATACCAGAGCAACATTTGAATGCCAGACGAGGGATTTTTGTCCATCTAGCTGTCAACATCGAATCTGATCTCCCCCAGTGTTCAGGGCATTGCATCATTCATCACTCTTCATAACTGTCGACTTGCCGGTCGGTCTCTGTGCGTCTGGCATATGGCGGTAAGGAGCACCACCCTCTTAGCTTTTTCCTTCTCGGTGAAAAGCATCATTAAGGAGCTGGCCTTTTTTTTTTCCCCCCATCGCATTTTCACCTTGCATTTCCCCGCGCTCTGATCATGTGAGCCAGCCCGATAATGTGTGCCTCCGCTGGCTTCTCAAGTCAGCAGAGAAGTCATTTTACATCACATTGATTTGGGTTTATCACTAGTTTTTGCGCTATTCATGTGTGAAACAGTTTGAGGTCTCGCTCTCTTATGTGATATTATCAGATGTTTGAAGTAGGAATGCATAGGGTTCTTTAGTGTAGTTGATAAATTACCTGTAGAACATACTGTCTGTGTGGACTTTAAAGCTTGCTAATGTCTAGACTCAGGTTCAAAAGCCAAAAACATAGATATTACTTCAGTTTATTGAATCTCACACTAGTGTTTTCTTTATTTATTTATTTATTTTTTCTCTTTTGCAGTATAAGTCCAGAATCCTTATAATTTAGAGTCAGTATTTCTATTTTAGTCATGCTTTAGTTGGGGCTAGTCCTGGTTTAGTCTTAGGGGCTAGACTTTATTTAGTTAGACCTGGTTAGTCCTATTATAGTTTTGGTTTAGTCCTGATTTAGTCCTAGTTTAGTCATGGATTAGTCTTTGATTTATCCTGGTTTAGTTTTGGTCAAGTCCTGGTTTAGACCTGGTTGAGTCTTATTTTTGTCAAGTCCTGGTTTAGACCTGGTTGAGTCTTATTTTGTCCTCCTGGATTAATCCTGGCTTAGTTCTGATTAAGCCCTGGTTTGGTCTTGAATTCATCCTGGTTTAGTCCTGATTTAGTTGGGACTAGACCCTAGACCTGCTTTAGTCTTGGTTTAGTCCTCCTGGTTTAGTCCTAGATTCATCCTGGTTTAGTTATGATTTTGACCTATTCTAGTCATGATTCAGTTCTGGTTTAGTCCTGGATTCTTTCTGGTTTGGTTTAGTCCCAATTTTCTCCTACTTTAGATCACCAAAGATAGTTCTCTGAATGTCATATATTTTCTGAGAACGTTTGAGAATTACTGCTCTAGTAAAGCAGTGTGATATTTGACAAGGCACAAGAAGCCAGTTTACTTTTTGTTCGTGCCCCAAGCTCCAATAAACAGAGCTTGTTGCATCAAGAAAGGAATCCCACGTTAGACAAATTACTATGGAAAACTTTATTGTAATTTTTAGTGGAGATAGATGGAAGCAGACGATTCACTGTGACAACCCATGAAGACACAATAAGGTTAAGGTAGACTTTATTCTGCCTTTAGGGGAATTTGTTCTTTGCATTTCACCCATCCTTTAATGTCAGTGGGGCAAGCTGTCAGGAGCAGATGGCAACCACAGTGCACCATGGACTTCTCTTTAGATCAGGAGTACCTAGCTGGAGGATTAGCCTAGGGAGAGCACCCAAAGGAAACCCACCTAGACACAGGGAGAACATGCAAACTCCACACAGAAAGGCCCCACATGGTCCATGACTCAAACCCAGCACCTTTATACATTTAAGCGACATTGCTAACCACCACACACAAAATAAAAAACTATTTTCCTTCAAATTATTTGCATGGGTGCTCTCTGTTTATGCTTGGGACCAGCGAATAAGGTGGTTGGAGTTTTTAGCTTCACACTGGGGAATGAAGTCAGCGAGAATTCCTGTATCAAAGGCAGGGGTCCTAACCACTTCAGTAGTAACCCAAATGTAATGTATGAAAGCTCTATGTAGCCTCTAAAATATATTCATTTATTCAGACTGTGTTTTAGTTTAAAATGTGATTTTTACTCTGAGACCACAGGCGGTTCCTTTGCCTGCAGGGTGCTGTATATGTGAAATCTATATTCACTTACATATACTGACCAGTTCTCCTGATTGCCTTCATACTAACAATCATCTGATACAGGCAATCCACTCACTATAAAAGCAACCACATATAATCCCGCACACTATCACTTTAATAATTTGTGTCATGCTGCCTCCGCTAATGGCTTTGATTTAAGGCTTTTACTCCTTAAGCCGGGCGTCTATGGATCTCCAGTGAGCACTCTTCGCTTCTTATTTGCTGCACGGGAATCGTCGCAGGACCGCCAAATCCATCGTCTGCGTTTATGACGCTTTGGAGACTTAGACGGTCTATCCCGCTTCGGAGATAAAACTTTTTAAAATGTCAAAATAGGACATCTTTCGCAGCTCATTTTCACGTCATAAATGTAAAAGTTCATTATTTAGCGTGCCGTCCGCTAATGTCACGCTCGGAATTTACATCTTTGCGTCAGACATCCGGGGATCCTATTGAAATGCCATAGGAAAGATCACTGCGTCCTTGGGAAGGCATTAAAGAGGTTGTACCCGTACTATTGTACACAGACTGACCTTGTCCCCACCAAAGGGCACAAACACACAGAGGACTCGAGAGACCTGTTATCCTTGGAGTGGCATGGACGAGTGGAAAAATCTTACTTAAGGAAATGCCTCTATATATGGATTATGGGTTTTGCTTTCGGAATCCTTGTGAAAAAAAAAAAAAAAAAGCAGAGATTGGTTGACGTTAACAATGGGAATTACTGACACAGCAGTAGCACGGAACGTTGGGATCCTCATGATCTTTATTATTAGCCGGCGCGGGGAGATGGTGTTTTGACAGGATGAGACAGTAAAGTGCCACTCAGAGAGGCTTAAGGTGCTCACATCTGCTCAATTTTCCTCCACACAAGATGATACTGTCAGGCCTTGAATAATACATATGTTTGGCTGCAATCAGATAATGTTATAATCAGGTTGAGTATTCCATTTAGGTGTTGTGGCATGACAAAAGGGACACACAGTTTCACATTGTGGGACTATTTTTGCTCCTTTATACAGTCAGGATTCTAAGACTTCATATTGTTACCAGAGGAACAAATGCCAGCTTTGGAATTTTGAATACAATCAGTTTGAGGTTTACAGCAGTTTACAGACATTTAGAGAGTGAGGCATTGGCATTGGCATTGGCGCTATCTTGCAATGGGGAAGATTGAAGAGTGCCAAGAGTAGGATTGGAACAAGGGGTCTTACATTTCTGTGGTAAATGCTTAAGGTATAGGTATACTTTATTGATCGACATAGGGCAATTTGTTCTCTGCATTAGACTCATCCCTCACTTCTACTGGGGCAACCTGTCAGGAGCAGTGGGTGACCGAAGTGCAGCGCCTGGGGGGGGCTCCTCCAGATCTTGAGCCAGGATCTTGGTCAGGAGTATCTAGCTGGAGGATTAACCTATTGTGTATGTTTTGAGGTTGATGGAAGAAACCGGAGCACCCGGAGGGAACCCACTAACCGCTACTTTAACAGACTAACAAACTAATGAACAATGGCTAAAAATTCTTCATGGCACGGTAAAAGACAAAGAAATACACGAGGAGATCTGTTTTTTTTCATTTAATAAAAAAGACATAATGCGCTTTAACCACACTAACTTTTATTCTGCTAAAAGTATTAGTCTATTGGTGAAAATTCTGGGGTGAGAGTGGTGCAGTGGGTTGAGCGTTCACCCACTAACTGGAGAGTTGGTATTTCTAACCTCGGACACTTCACTTCACTCTAAATGTACTGTAATTAAAGGTACTGTAAGCAGCAAATCAAAACAATGGTCTTTTTTTCTGATTGGACAATTGGCGATGCAGTTTTAAAACCAAAACAAAAAATGTAAACATAAACAACTTGTTAATAACTCAACTGTATCATTGTTATCAGTAAAACTAATATTTGATTTAAACATGTTTACCTCATATCTTGGGACACATCTGGGTCATTTTTATGAAAAATAAAAAATATATATATAATGCTCAAAGCACCTTTAACATAACATAGACGTAATAGACATTGGTTTGGACATAAGATGCTACATAAGAAAGCACAGTGGACCAATGCAGAGTTTCACCAGAGAGACGCATGTGTGCCATGGAACAACAAATGCCAAAAACCACATAACAGCATACCATTAATAGAATTAAAACATCAAGTATAGCATAAAATACTATTCTAATTGCAGAATATATGGTAAGAAGAAAGTAGTTCAAATTTGCTGTATACACTGTAAATATACAGTATGTGAATCTTGTACACCGTTATGTAGTTGCTTTCACTTTTTTGATGTCAGCTATCATCGTAAACATCATCCACATTCCTTCTCATTCCAGTAAAATAATCATAAAATAATCAAAGCTTCCATCAAACAGTTCTTTTTTCTTTTTGTCTTTTTCCTTCCTATCCTCCTCCTACCGATTTGTATTTATGCCAGATGCCCTTCCTGGTATAACCCTCTACATTTGGCTTGGGACTAGCACAAAAAGCAAACTGGCTAATGACCTCTTGTGGCTGGAGTGCTTTCATCAAACCCAAGTAAAATGATAAAATATAAAAAAAATCCAGTATAACCTAAATAGCATTGGGGGCATAGTAGTAAGTGTCATAGCAGTGAGGCATATTCAGCATAGTGTAACATGGCAAACATAACAGCATACCATGAAAGTATAAATAACATAGCATGGAATAACATATGAATTATATAGTATGTGGTAAAAAGCTAGTGCAGATGTTCCATTGAGCAGTGCACACAGTAGGTCGAAGTGAGCCACTGTGAAATCTTTTTTTTTTTCTTTGTGTGTGTGTGTGTCAGCTATCATTCTCATCCCAGTTAAACAAACACCGTGAACTTCCTCTGCTGCACCCCCCCACACCCCCACTTTCCCCAAACACAGCTAAAATTATCCACTCGGAATTAAAACGGTCGACTGCGGCATTACAGCTGGCCCTTTTAAAAGGAGGCTTTGAATATATTAATAATGTGTGTTATTTATTTTGAGATCTGACATTCATTATTCATGATGTTGTTGGGCTGGTAGCAGACATGGCTGATGCTGCCGCCGCTGCCACTCTCCTGCCGAGCTCCCAGGGTTTGGGATGAAGCTGTCAGGTGTGTGAGAGGTAAGCCAAAGAAGAAGAAGTGGGTCTGTTGATATGTGCCCGTGTCACTCATTGATGTTTCTCATTCTGCTCCAGTGCTCTGACTGCCACCTCAGCTTGTATAGAGTGAGTGCAGTGTCTTCTCAGGCCAGTGCTTGATGTACTCTGCTTTTCCCTATACGCCATGACTAATGCCACAGTTTAACCCAGTTTACAACACAAAGTCACAGTCGGTGTCCCCATAGTGTCCACAGTAAACTTTCTATATTTT
Organism: Bostrychus sinensis; assembly: GCA_020698575.1. Lineage (NCBI taxonomy): Eukaryota > Metazoa > Chordata > Actinopteri > Gobiiformes > Eleotridae > Bostrychus > Bostrychus sinensis. The sequence goes on along the minus strand of CM036251.1, from coordinate 26,278,499 downwards.
TTTACAAATACAATATGCTGTGGTCGCAAGCCGTACTCATAAAAAGGCAACACTTTGGAAAAAATTATATTTTCGTGCATGTACGTATTGAATTTGTTTAAACATACATGATTAATTTTAATATGTCATCTTAAAAATTGTGTCAGAACCAAGCCTAATACAGAACAGAGCCAGGGATCTTCTAGTTATGGAGTAAATGCTCTATAGAAAAGCTCATGTATCTCACACTAACTGCGATGGCTGCCCTTCCCACACAATTTAGGGACATTATAACAGAGCACACATTTTCCTTATCCTTCCTTCTCTATTAATTTTTGAAAGGTTTGGTGTGTTTTGTACCTGACCTTACACAAACCATTTGTTCTTTTGATGGCTTCTTCTTGTTGCTAGATTAGGCACTTTTGGCCCTATCTCACAATGGTATAGGATGCTTAAAAGTGTCTAGATCCAGACAGTCAGGAAGATCCACAATTTTGATTTTTTTTTTTTTTTTTCCCTTTGGCCCATTACTTACCTAAAAGGCCTTTTCATATAAAGTTCTTGCAACGGTAAAGCTATACTGCCCAAACCGGGCTCAGCACTGGTTATCTTCTAGTTCTGGGGGAAATGCTGTATCTAAAAATCTCATATACCTCACAATGGTTAAGAATCCTCCAAAATATCTCTCTGTGGTACAAATTCTTTACAAGGATTAGACCAAAACTTTTTTTCCTTGGCTCATTACTCACCTTTTGTGAAAATTTCATAAAATGTGGTTCATCTGTGCTCTGCTTTTCCCTCGACTAATGTCACACTTTCACCCAGTTTACAGCACAAAGTCACTGGACGGAAAAGTCAGCAAACAACACTACAGATGGTGGTATCTAAAACAATGGATCAAATTTCGCAGAGTAATCATTAGGTGTCTCAATGTGTTGGTCTTCCTGTTTGGTCTTTATTGTATCTTAAAACTTTTTTTTTTTTTTCTTTGGGCTTGTTTACAGAGACATAGTTGTTCACATAATCAAAAAAGAAAGTAAGCTGTGTGTGCAATTGCCATCAGAATTTATCACCACCAAAATGTCCTAGTTGACCTAAAAGTTTAGTGCTGATGTAGACTTCGTTTAGACCTGAATTTGCCTTGTTTTAGTCATAGTTTGATTCAATGCCATTCAATTTGATTCAATTTTGCCCACTAAGACAGCCCACTTTGCAGAAATAGACATAAACAAACAAACAACAGACCTGAGACAAGAGTTTAGAGTTTTAGTTTTAGTCCTTGATTCGTCCTGGTTTTCTCCTGGTATAGTCCTAGTTTCTCCAGGCTAAGATTTAGTGCTAGTACAATCCCTGTTTTGTCTATATTTAGTAGTGCATTTTATTTTAATTTAGGCTCATTTTAGTCCTTTAAAGATAGTATTTTAAAAGCTAAATATTGTACAAGAATTACTGTATTAAAAGAAATAGTAGATTTCACCAATAATTTTAATATTATGTAGATTTATCACACATGCATATTAATCCTATTAAATTTGCACACAACTGTATTTTTTTGGGTTCTTTGCCATCTTACCAGATCAATAAGCGGGAAGCACTCTTCTTTTCCCTATACCGCGACTATTGTCACAATTTTATCCAGTTCACAGCACAAAATCACTTGATGTAAAGTCGGCAAACAACACTACAGACGACAGTGGTATCTAAAACAATTAATCAAATTTCACGGACTTGATAATTAGGTGCATCAATGTGTTTGTCATCCCGTTTAATCTCCGCTTTGATCCGCACTAATCTCTGACTACTTCTTAGCCAAGGTTTCCTCTGGCCTATAGGGCTCAGGAAGAATGAAATCAGGGTTTGATTCTAGGCCACTTTTGGTACGTCTTGTATAAATTAAAATAATCCTGAGTGCGCTTCACCTTAAAAACACTCTCCCGACGCCTCAGATGCTTAACATGACGGTGACGGTGAGTGCATGGCTGGCTCAGTTATAGGATGCTGGCTGCGGTTCAGACAGCGGAGTGGGGAGAGGGGGAGGCACACATTCAGTGATGGATGAATCAGTAGATGATTATGATTACATAATCAGTATATTGTTTATCATATCATGTGGCATCATCTGGCAGTGGTGTCATTTACTAAACTTAGAATTTGCAATGCATGAGCCCAGCATCTTAGATGTATAGGGCATTTTTGAACTTTTTTTTTTTTTCCTTTGGGCTCGGTGCATTTGCCATCTGCACTATCTCCACTAGATATTACCTATACAATATATTGTGGCCATGTACCTTACCCTTTAATAGGCAACAGTTTGGTCAAATTAGGAAATATCACACCAATAAAAGTTCGATATTATCCTATTTGAATCTGGTCAACTGATAAATATGTAGCCGACTGCACATCTTTGAACCTGCATCTGCATCATCCTGTCTTCCTATTTTCCAGAGTTTGCTATGGACTTATACTTGCAATAATAAAAAATGTTTTTAGCCCTATTTTGCAACATGGTTACACACACAAGCTGATTAGATGTGCAAAACCCATGCATTAAATAAACAGTACCAACAAATAGTTACTGGATGTAACTCCAGTTCTCTGATTATGCTTGGCTTCAGTATATTACACTGCTGTTTAGTGGTCTATAGAAAAATAATTAATGAAGCGAGTATTTAACACAGTTCTCCATTAGTTTGTGATAAATAATAACCATTCATAGGTCGCAGGACTATTATTGTTCAATTATAAGCTAAGCAACGTTTGTATGTTAAAATTGTTTGTGGCTCTTTACAGAAACAAATGTAACTTTTTAGCATCAGTCTTTAGATCAAAAAGTTTGCAGACCCCTACCATATGCTGTCCCCGAACTTACAGTACATTATAGAACAGAGGTAGAAAATGTTGTTCGCTGGAGTGAAGAAAACAACCTTGTTCTGACCACTTTGAAAACCTGTGAACTGGTTATTGATTTCAATCGTAGTAAAAAATAATGTGCCTATTGTCAGTTTTTAAGTTTTTGTTGTGGCTCTCTCCAAATATCTGAGCTGGCAGACAAATATTCGTAACATTGTTAAAAAGGCTTACCACTGTCTCTTTTTACAAAAACTAACGGAATTCACTCAAAACAAAACTATTCTTTTAAACTTTTATTGTTGTTGTATTGAAAGTCTTTTTACCAGCTCTGTTACTGTGTTAATCTCACTGTGAAAGAAAACAGGACAAGAGGCCATGACCTACCAGTCCTAGATACTATTTACAAATCTCGACTTTTAACAGATCATCAGTGATCCCTCTGTTCACCCTGCTTCCAAGATGTTTGACCTCCTTCCCTTAGGGACACAATATCTCTCTGTTAAATGCACTACATCTCACCATGGTAAAAGTATTTTCAACAAGTCGTGATGACTTTGAACAATGCACTTTATTAAACTATTGTTTTAGTTACATCTTTTTTATTGCTACTTATTTATACAGTGCTTTGATTGTTTCTTAGTATGTATGTGTTTTTAGGATCTGTCCATTCATTCATTTTCTACCACTTATTCCTGTTAGGGGTCATGGGTGAACGGAGCCTATCCCAGTAACTTAGGGTGTACCACAGGGGCCAGCTTGTCGCAGGGCTGACACAGACAAACACAGACAGACAACCATTCACTCTCACATTCATTCACTAGGATCAATTTAGAGTCACCAATTTACCTAACACATGCATGTCTTTGGACGGTGGGTGGAAGCCGGAGAACCCAGAGAGAACCCACGATAACACGGGGAGGACACCCACAATCTCCTTGCTGGGAGGCGAGAATGCTAACCGCTAACCGATCCGTGCACCCCGGATCTGTCCATGTGTTGTTTTTTAGGCTTGCGTTTTGTATGTTTTGTCTGTTTAAATGTTGACAGTGCACTTTGAGATCTTTGCAACTGTTTTCCAATGTGTTTTTGTACTGCAAATGGCAAATAAACTGAACTGAACTTGTTGTGATAAGTGCAGTGCTCTCACTATAAAACAGTAAGTTTATTTATCTATCTGTTGTGTGTTGCTAATAAATAGCCATTTAATGCTCTGTTTAGTCCCCATCATTGCCAGCAGGGGGCAACAGACACCTAATCCTAGTGTTCCCTGCAAAGTCAAAGTAACAGCTCACCAAAAGAATGTTTTCTATACATAAACATTATTTTTTATCGTCTTTGAATATGTGCACCTAAATTGAAGTCTTTTTTTTTTTTTTTGTGAACTTTCCTGTTGAAGGTTGCAGAAGACTGGAACAAACCCCAGTTAATGTGAGTGTAAGACATGGAACCTTGAACAATAAACAGCCTATAGAATTTAATTCAAGGGCTAACACTTTGAGACATACATTACCACAATTCACCCCCACACTCATTCACCAAGGACATTTAAGATTCACAGATTCACTTCTAAATTGGAAGTACTTTAAAAGAAGACAAGGCATGGGAAGGACATGTAGACTCAGAGACTTAACCTATATAACCTTCTTGATTATATGGTTCTTCTTGATTATTATACTATTGTGTTGTTTAGGACATGAAGATCACTTGAGGTTTATAGCAGCTGAAGTGAAATTTTGGGTCTAAGTCTGAGTCCAGTCTATATCATTTCAGTAGTGTTGTATAAAGTACCTCTTTTAAAACAGAACAGTAAATAATGGAATGTAAAAAAAAAAAAATAACTTAACTAAGTCTGAGTTATTGTCCACAAGTCCAAATCTAAATCCCAGGTATTGGTTCCCAAGTCTGAATCCAGTCACAAGCACTGGTCTGTGAGAAGGGAAAGTCAAAGCCCTGAGCAAGTCAGTACTGAAATAATAGCACAGTACTTCAAAATAATAATATTGAAGTACATGTATAAGTACTTAACAAAATTATAATTTGAGTAAAAGTTTAAAGTATTAAATGTAAACGTTACTTAAATAAATGATACTTTTTTGCAATTGTACAGCAAAATGATTACTACTGCTACTATATCAAACGTCAGTCTGTCCCGGGACAGCTGTGGGTACAGAAGTAGGTTACCACCACAGAGTGTGAATGAATAATGCACCTAAATGTAAAGTAACTTTGAGTGTCTAAAAAAGCACTAATTATTATTATCAGGGATTTAACAATATCCACATCACACAGTACTGTAACGGTACAATATTTACTGCGATATTGTGGGGAGGCTCACAGTATTGTAGAAATGCTCACGATGATAAATTAAATTCCCTAAAAATGCCCCAAGGAGCCTTTAGTGTATTAATTATTATGATCAAAAGATTAAGACTAAATACGTGTTTAATAACAATAATAATTGTAATAATTGTCATGTTGGATGCATTGAAATGGAGCAAAGGATGAAGGTTGATGTATATCCCTTTGCTTTTATACCATTCTTTCTGAAACAAAACAACACATATGAGCCCCAGGAGCCTACCATTCAATATTGTAAGTCTATTCTATTATTATATTATTAGTTTCTTTCGACCACTGTCCAAGTTAAAGTCTGAGCCCTCACAACATGGACTTAACTCATATAGGGGAAAATATAAATCTAGAAATATAAGGAAAAATACGTCATACTTTCCATTTAAGTCAAAGTTTAGAACAAATTATGTATAAATAAAGAAAAGCTTAAAACTTCAGTGATTTCCTTTGGAGGGCAATCATTTTCCAGCCAAGCCATGTGTGATAAAAGTTGAGTTTTCTTTGTGTTCACCAGACATGCAGTGTTACCTGTACAATAAATCAATCTAGTCTTGAGAGGAGTCCAGGTCCATGCTCCGTGTGATTTGACAGAAGAAAAGTTTGATTAATGATTAGACTAAAAGCCCCGGAACTCACAGAGAGACGTCCCGTGGTGTGTGAAAACTATTTTACATTTGAATCTTTTTCATTGTTTAGTGATATAGCAGAGTATTGCCAAGCCTAATACAGTTGGACCAGCTCCTATCTCTGCACGCAGACATCTGGACACAGTTTTACACATTCATGCGGAACCCTGTTGCTGGAGTGCGTGGGCATTAAGAAATTATGCATTCCTTTTAGGCTGCGTGTAACTTTTTTTTTGTGGGTCATGACTGAATGCAAGTATCAGAATCTTGTGATGCAAAGATGATGTAGACTCTTGAAATGTGCTGTGTAAATTCAGTTTAGAATACAGCAAGTAGGGAAAACACAAGGGTGCCGTTCAATGTGATGAAACACGGTTTACAATTTGTGTTTTTGTAGGAGTTTATCCACGGTATCCCCAAGGTCTTAAGGTACACAATTCGAACAAAATTGAGGTTTTTTTTTTTTGTTTTGGAAATCTCTGGAAAGGTCAGTAATGGACCAAGAACAAAATAAATATTTTTGATGAGGATCCAAGTCACTGTTTTAGAAGGATTTTGGAGGGATTCTGTACCATTTTGATATACTGACCAAAGATACTAACTTCACTCTAAAGAGAATAGTTCATTTCTTGGTGGCTTCTTTACCATTGTGGGATAAAGTGGCTTTATGGCTTTATTGAAAAAGATAGGTCCAATGCCTGCATAAATGAAACAAAAATACTACTCCAGGTATATTTTTAAGGTGGAGATAATATTATTACATGGCCCTCCTTTAAAAAAAAAAAAAAAATCACATTCTTCCTCTTAAAGCCATTTTAGGTCATTTAAAAATATAAAACGAGGGAAAAAAAGTTTCTTTTTTTTTTTTTTTTTTTTGTCCATTAACCCCTGTTCTCACAGAGAGCAAAAAGGATTTTGTTTATATTTTTAACCCCTAAATGCCAGTTTGTTGACATAATTCCCACATATTTGTATTATTATTATTTACTATTTAATGATGCAATTTTATTTTTTTATGTGTGTGCAGGGATGACCAGCCTCTGGTAGTTCATTGATTAATCCTAAAACTGATATTGTTACATTTTAACTTTTTGTGCCATTCTTAAAAAAAAGGGCAGAAAATCACACAAAAAAGGGCACAAACTCAGGTTTGTCCCCTTAAAGCCTAAAGAAGCTGGTCTACAGTCAATGTTATCTAAACGGAAATATGAGGAAATTATCTTCCACAATGCAATAAGAAAATGGTGGTGATTTATTGTTTGTGTATTTTTTTGCCTCTGACTGACAGGGCTACACAGGAATTATCATGATTTAACATTTTTGTGTTGCAATAGCAGTAGAGAGAAAATAAGTGATTGTAAAGTAAGTTAATGGGACAAAAAAGGGCTTTGAGAGGAAGAATGGGAGTTTTTGCCCAGACAGCAGAAAATATTTGTTGTTGTTTTGTTTTTTTCAGGTGTGACAATTCTAAAATTCAATTATTAATGAAATTCTTGGTCAAATATCATCACTCTAGCATAAGAAATGCCATAATGAAAGCAAAAAATACATTTGAAAATCTCTGAAAGGGGTTAAACATGTGTCGCAGCAGCACACCTTACTCAGAGTGAGCTTAATCTGACCATTATAAAGGCAAAATTGGGGCTAGAACAACATGCCATGAGCTCATGAGACAACAGTGGTTATAGATAATTTACTACTTGATAAACTACTTTTGTTTTATGATTTTTATGACTCCAGAATACATAAACCCATGGTGCAGCCTTACCAAATGTGACCATAAATGATGTGAACAGAAGCTGCACATCCCTCACTATAATGAGCTTTATATTTAGTAGAAATATCCTCCTCTGCTATTTACTGTAAGTGAATAAAAGCCAGAGTGAATTATTGTGCACAATCCAGCGCCATTGCCCGAGTTCAGATATTAAATGAATTTATTAGTCTTTATTTCTTCAATCATTAATTACACATTTACTCCGTCCCATGAATATCTTTAATGTGCCGCACATTTATTGTTTTTATGCAGCACTGATCATCTTACAGTGGAAAAAATATATATAAGCGACCACATCCTGCCTTAGTATCATGGGTTAGAGCCCCGACTATGGCAGTTTGACGATTGTCTCTCCTTGCTCTCTCATAATTTCTTACCATTCTCTGTCCTATCAATAAAAGCCTAAAAATAGACCAAAAAAAAAAACAAAAACAAAAAAACACCTGATACGTTACATTGCCTTTTTTGGGCTCAGATACTTAAGGCCTCACTTTTTAAACATGTCACTAATTTTCAAAACATTTCATACTAAAATATTACCACACTAAAACAAAATGACCAGACCTATTGCTATTTGTTCAAGGGTAGCATATCCCAGGACACTATAGTAGGGGACATGTATTTAACTCCACTCACATTTACCAAATTATATAACACTTTATGTCATCAAACGTACAGATGTCTAAAGTAAACTGCACAACACTTTTTGAACATATATCATAATTATGTAAAAAAAATTCAAGCTGTCTTCTTCTTTTACTGTTAAACTCAGAAATACATTAATCTGACACAGGGTTGCAGGATTTTGACAGATATTGAGGTTACAATTAGATTTGCAATATATTTTCTAAAATCAATGTACAGTTCACAGCATACATTTTAAGCATGTGATGGAGCATTGACATTTGAGAGAAAATTTAAATATTTGCTGCTCAACTAATGCAAGGAATCACAGGCGGATGTCTTTCTGATGCAAGCCTCTCCATTTATCTGGGCTTGAGACCAGTACATACTGTGACACTAAATTCACCAAAATCTGGTAACAGGAAATCTGCATACATTTTGTGGAATAAATTGTGCACACAGGAGAAGACAGGATGAATAAAGTTTATGGAACAGTGATACTATCAGAACTGTCAAAACCCTGACCATGTTCTTCTATAAGAGTTAATCTGTCTTTTTTTTTTATTTTTATTTTTTAGACTTCTTAACACAAACTAATTTGGACCCTCTTGAGTCTGTCTGACAACTTTCTCACCAGTCCAAATGAAGCGTGGTAAACTGCACTTGAGTTTGTTTTAATCAAACCAGACTCAACGACTCATGTCAAGTGTGAAAGCGCCCCATGTTGCCTAAATTAGAGTTAGTCAACAAGCTCTAAGCAGTCTGTGGTAGTCCTTGTACTTTCTTTTGTCAGATTGGATTACAGTTTAATAGAAAGACAATTTATATTCTGCTTTTTTAAAAATGAGTTAGTGCTTGGCTAATTTTGTGTTAATTAAATCAAGTGTCTGTTTAAAGTCACACACTGAGTGATCTTTTACTGCTCATTCCCCTTGAACAATTAGCAGGCTAAGCTCAAACCTACTTTTTTTTTTTTTAAACATTTATCTTCTACCTGTCTTATGAAGCTGTAGCATGTCTCAGGCTACATTACGCCAGAGAAGGGGTACATTCTGGACAACTGGTGCAGACACAGACAAACATCCAGATTCCTGTTCAATCTCTGTGGGTAATTCATTAAATAACCTAAACATGCACATCGACCGGTGGGGAAAAAGACTGCAAACAAAGAGTAAATTAAAATTATTCTAGCAAGATTTGGCTATTTTAAGAAGTCCAAAACAGTATCTACACTTTGCAACAAACATATCTTTTTTTGAATTTCATTTTTATGGGTGGGCCAGTCAGAACCAATCAGAGAAACTAAAGGCAGGATGTAAGCAGTGCATCGTTGACCTGTAATCCAAACAAACATGGTGGATTCTTGTCGGTTCTGCCCAAAAATGCTGTTTTATGAGCAGGTCTTTACATATTTCTGAAGAACGACAGCAGCAGAAGCCAGTTGTACAAAGACTTGTGGAAAAAGTTGGTTTGTTTGAACGTGATCGTTACGTCCAGGGGCCTAACATCAGGCAATGTAGTCTTGGGGCCCTTTACCATGGGCCTTTGTTCATCTATGGTCAAGTCTGTGTTTGAAATATTCATAATAAATAGGAGCAGCACATATACTTTTAGATATTAACAACAATTAAGCATAAAGTCAGCTTAGGTCTTAGGTCTGCCCACTCAGTTTCTGTTTTTAAATCTCAATTAAAAATGCAATTCTAGTGCAATTCTATAAAATGCCTTTTATAGAATTGCACTTTTAAATTTACTTTTTTATCTAGTTTTATTGTCTATATTGTGTTTTATACTGATTTTATTTTGTATATGCTTTTTTTGAAATATGTAAAGCACACTTTGTTTTGAAAAGTGCTCCATTAATAAAATGATTATTATTAAATTCAATTTTAAATCCTGTTAAATTTGTAAACTCATAACAAAAAGAACAAAAATATTTTTTTCTTCAGATAAATACACAAATTATAATTTAAAAAAGTATACTGTTTCACAAAATTATATACATTTTAATGAATAAGCAGTTTTTTTTGTGTCAACCTCCAGTAAAACATTTTATAAATCAAAAAGCTTAATGCATGAACCTGAAGTACTGAATGTGCTTCATAAGTGTAGCGCCCATTCTGAAATCCTGCACTGGAGCCCCACATTACCAAGTTATGCCACTGGTTACGTCGGACGTCAACGAGAATTTACTGTTTAAATGGCAACAAGACGAAGAAGAAAAACAATCCCACAGAGGACTGAACAACAAGGCGGACTTCATCAGAATCAACAGGCAACAAAGAAAAGCACTACATGCTGTTAATCAGCTGAGAGAAGTTATTAAATTTGTTCTGTCTTTGGCGATTGGAGGAAGAAGAGAGAACACTGGGAGGACAGAACACAACCTTCTTACTGAGGAGCGCTTAATACGCCAATGTGCAACTCTCAGCACATATAAGTAGCCCAAGCAAACATATACAGTAAGCACATTAGTATGCTGTGCATCCTCTCAGCACTGATACTGTATTCCCAACAGGATGGCCCATTAATGCACAACTATTAAAGGCTTACCAAGTTTGCTTCTGAGCAAATCTTGACTGACAATCAGAGGATAAAGCTTTAAGCATGACATAAACCTTGTAATCCTGTATCATAGCAGATTTCCACTGGCTATAACCTCCCTTTCGCCTTGTTTATCTTCGCTGTGGCTGTGTTCAGGCACAACAAGCTGTGTTCCTGACAATGGCGTACCTATTCACATCTGAGACGGTGGAGCAGATTTGCAACATCTGGATGTGACGGCCAATCCTCTGTGTCTCCTCTAATCCTCAGCGTGCTTGTCTTTTTGCTCAGACACATAGGGATCAAGTGGGCCATCCATTCAGATCCTGTCTGCCTGCCATAGGGCAAGATAAACAGAGAGACACAAGAAACAGCCACAAAATCAATAGGAGACATAGCACTGAACCACATGCTTTTTCCTGCAACCATCTGCTTTTTGTATCTTGGCAGAAATGTACAAACACTTAGGCGCTACTGGTTTGTTTCCTTGAAATGAAATGTCTTTTTATGCAAGTACCTGACAACTAACAAATCATCCAATGCTATTACCAACCCACATTGTACTAAATAAATAAACAATCTTAAAAATGCATTGTGCAAATGAAGAAGCACAAACTTTCTTTCTGAGCAGACATTTCTGTATGAAAGTTAAGGCCTTTGTAAAGTGATTTTGTTTCAACTTTTTTGTGAAATAACTAGACCTATTTCTCTTCGATTTGCTCAATGTCTATAGCATATCCCAGGACACTAGCATGGAGCGTGCTCTACAAAAAGAGGGGATGTGGTTTAACTATGGTTTAAATATATACTTTAAAGGAGATATATTATGCCGAATTGACATTTTTGAGCTTTCTACCATGTTATAACATTGTTCCCTCATCAAAAACATACCTGGAGTTGTGTTATGTTTCCTCTATTCTCTGGCACGGTCATTCTGAGGTCTAAAAATGCTCCTCTGCCTCTGAACTAGGAAGCATGGACCAATCAACAATCCCTCTTGCTCTCAATTATTTATCCAAAAAATTGTTTAGAGCTCTGTGCCCTCTGATTCCTCACAGCTATTTTTCATGTTGTAGTAAAATGGCATCATAGAAAAAGTTTAAGGCAATCTAAAGCTTTTTTCCTCACACTCAGCACTTTCCTGCACTCTGCTGGTTTCTTCAGCTGTTTCTTTATGGAACCAATAGATTACTAAAACATTCTCTTTTATTCAGATAATGTTTTTAAAGGTTGTAAAAAGTGCAATGCTGTTCTAGAGGTGACAAAGAGTAATTTAATAAAATAAAAGCATAATCTAGCCCCTTTAACAACATCTAACTGGTCAGTGAACAACCTGTCACCCTTGGGTGCTAGCCACTCCCTATGATGGCCACCTAGAGCTCTTCCACCATTTGCCTGATGAAGAAATGTTGTTTACTGAGTCCTAATAAACTCTCACATTTGCAAGTTTGACTGTGTGCGGAATTTTTTTCTATTTGATGTACTATTCAGATCATGGCAAATCATTTCCTTAACTCACACAACAATGCACAACTAAGACATTTTACAATCTCTAAAACAATAGAACATATCTCTGAAAAGGTTAGAGAAGATCAGTTTCAGCTTTTCTTTTTTTTTTTACTACAGTCAAAATTGCCAAATTATATGATATGTTTGGTCACCAAACTATTACAAATGCAAAGTCCACATAGTATTTTTGCAAACTTAAGTTCATAAAAAAACAATCATTAACACTCTAACTTGCTAATTTAGCCTTGATCAAGTCATCTCTTTAAATTTGTTATGATTTTGTGATCAAATCCATTTTAGGTCCATTCAAACCAAGATTATAAGAAGTTCTTAAGGCTTACTATTTTTGCAGGGTTCTTTGACACAAACATTTCTTGCAACTTTATTTTTTCTTTATCCCTACTGTGTAAAACTGAATGAGAGTTATATTATATCCATACTATAGTGACTTCAATAATGTCACACTGTTTTTGCTGTAAAGAAAGCAAGTCAAAGCAAGACCTTGTGGTGAGTTGTTGACTCCTGCCTCATTATTCCGTACCTTTGATAATTTATATTCTTTGGAGATAAACAGCATGTGATTTACTGTATGTCCTTAAATAGCTTCAGGACATTTCGCCAAGGAACAGAGCAGCTGCTAAATGCGATGTGATAGTATAAACGTCCTCGAAAAAGTCCAAGGCAACATCCAGAGGGATAAAAAGTTCATTCAGCGCGCTTTATTTGGCTGCGGCACCGTCTCACCTTGAAACGCTGCAAATTGTTAAACACCACAAGCTTCACTCCTGATTGCCTTAATCATCCTTCAGCGCGGGGAGAAAAGTCATTTTACAGTCTGGTTAACTACGCACAATAAGAATCAATGGCTGGTAAATGATGACATTCATAAGAGCGGCTTGTGCTAATGTCTAATGGGCATGTGAACACTATTTTTAAGGCATTAGTGAGATGAGGAAGGGAATATGGAGCCAGATGTGACACGGCGCGGAAAAAAGGTGACCGTTTAACACAATGAATGGCCAGGAAAATACATCCGCACCTATTCTATTCTCGCTAAGTAATTGTCACGTCATGATGACTTTTTAACCTTTTTGATTGCTTTAATACATTTGTTAAATTGCTCGGTTTCCAAGTAATGTATTCCAGTCAATCTGCAGCATGAATATATTTGGTTTGGAATTAGTGCCATATGGTTCTTGTTAGATAGAGACCTTGTAAGTCAAGATGTGGGGTTATTTATGTCAAATGGCCAATTTCAGAATGTTTTCTTTTTTCTTTTTTTTTTGTGTGAAGAAATACATTTTTTAAAGTTACTATGAGCAGTGAATTTTATTTTAAAACTTTATAAAACATAAAAAATTACCCACAGTTCTCCCCAGATGATGGGAATATGTTTAAATTAAACAAAGGTACAGCTGATTAATTCACAAAAAAAAAAAAAAAAAAAAAAAAAAAAAAGATAATGACCAAGTTGTTTATGTTTACAGTTTTTATTTTAGTTCTACAAACCCTTTCCTGATCGTCTAATTAGAAAAGTGGAGAGAGCTCCACGCTCGGGTTGCCACATAGACCAATCTGTACATGCAGCAGTTGTGGACACAGCTAACAGCAGAGCTCCAAAACCAGCTGGCAAAAGAGTTCACTGTGACTGGCAACCCACATACCGTTGTTTTGAGAGAGACGTGCAAGAAAGGTTTGTTTTTATTTATAGCTTTAAGTAATGTGGAGTAGCACACCAGCAATAAACAAACAAACAAACAAAAAGACGGCTTAAGTTGTGCAATGTGAGCTTTAATGTAAACAAATATCAAAAGTACTATTATTGAATATCGACTTGTTACGAGTTTGTTATGTCGTTTCCTCATCAAAAACATATCTGGACTTGTACTTGGACTCAGACTTGAGCACCATGGACTCGGACTTGATCAAAGATGGTGCTCTCAAGAATGCAGAGTGCGTCTCCTCCTATACAGACGCAATACATAATCTTTTCAACTGTGGTTTTAAGTTGTTTGTAAGAGCCTAAATACTGACAGTTGGAGTTCACAGTAGGGTGCACTGAACAGTCTTGACTTATTCATCCAAGACCTGTTCATAGAAAGCTATTTTCTGTGGATTTTTATAACCACAAATAAAGTGCATTTGGATCATTTATTTAATTTGTGTTTAACAGGCTCACAATTAAGAAAACACCTCAGGCCCTGCTTGAATTGTTTGGACTCACAATTTGGAAGCTTTCAGGTGAAAACATAATGACTTGGACTTGGATGTTTGTTTTGGTGACTGGAACTTCAAACTTTATTTTAATGACTTAGACTTGAACTCAGTCTTGTACTGTAAGAGCTAATGACTCAACTTGGACATGACTCAGATTTTATATTGTACTATTTTGGAGTGCTTTACATTTAAAATTTTATACGCCTATTTAATCACTGTCACTTGAACATAAATAAAAGCATAAAAGGTTAGTAGGAAGAAGTTGGGCTCCCTTGGTTCTGTGCCAAAAGATATTTACAAAAAACACTGAGTGCAAATAGAATGCAAGAAGTCAGAAGTTCAAGTAAAACTTTGCTGCTAAGCTCACAATCATTTTATCAGAATATATTATATCATACTTCAGGACTTCTGTGTGGGATGCGACTTGGACTAAGCCTTGGATTTGTGGGTCCTTGTCAGACAGTGACAGTGAAAGATGTGGGCATAATAAAATCTGATAAGAAATAATGGCCTCAAATTTGGCTTAATTAACACAGCTTAACATTTCATAATAAACAACTAAATCTCATTGTGTGGGCCGTATATTAAAATGGAAGCGGGGGAGTTCAGACTGACCCTGCGTGGATAGCATTGTGCTGAACCTCGCAGACACACCACTGATAAGCTTTTTTTCTCCAAACTCACAGCCAGCAATTTAAGCCTTGCCCTTTTGCCATAATCCCTCACAGACTGACTATTGGCTTACATGCAGAAGAGGATCTTCCCAAACTGTGCCCTGTAGATAATGTTCCACAGCCAAATGCCAACTGAGTCGCCCACAAATGAAATGTCTCCTTAGTGTCTTAACTGTATTATGACACAGGTTACATGGTTAAAGACAGTAATGGAAAAAAAAAATAGCACATGTCATTGTAGAGCTGATTTAGGGCTAATCTGGAGGTGGTGCACTTTTTACAGTTGTATGTTAAAAGTGTATTGTCCTATTTACTTGCAATCTTGTATGCAGCTAGACACAGCAAAGCATGGGGTGAGCTAAAGTTAATTTGCATGGATAATGTGGACATTACCATATACTGTTTAGTCTGTCTACATCACCAAAGATAAACCCAATTCCAAAAAGTTAGTAATGTGTAAAATGTGACAAAAAACCCCAGAATGAACTGGGTTGCTAATCTGAAACAAATCTCAATGTTATTCACAGAACTTTCACTAAACAGTATACTGCCAAAAGTATTCGCTCACCCACCCAATTAACTGATTTTAGGTGTTCCAATCATTTCCATGGGCCAGGTGTATAAAATCAAGCACCTATTTCCTTTGTGGAAAAGTTTGTGGAAAAGTTTGTGGAATAGTTTGGGAATGGCCACTTCCTGTTCCAAGGTCCATAAAGACATGGATGAGTGACATTGGTGTGGAAGAACTTCACTGGGCTGTACAGAGTCTTGACCTCAACCCAATAGAACACCTTTGGGATGAATTAGAGTGACGACAGCGAGCCAGGCCTTCTTGTTTGACCTGACAAATGCGCTTCTGAAAAGAATGGTCAAAAATTCCCATAAACACTTCTAAACCTTGGGCAAAGCTTTCCCAGAAGGGGTGAAACTGTTATAGATGCAAAGGGTGGGCCAACATTATATTAAATCCTATGGATTAAGAATTAAGTTCATATGCGTGTAAAGTCAGGTGAGCTTATACTTTTGGAAATGTAGTGTATATCAGGTGGAAACAGATATTTTACCATGAAAAATATCTAATTTTGAATTTGATGGAAGCAACACATCTCATAAAAGTTTGGACAGGGGAAACAAAAAGCCCAAAAAGCAGGTGATACTAATAAAAATTAAAAAAAAAAAAAAAAATCTCTGCAACTAAAAAACAAAAGCAGATACACGGCTCAGAAACACCTATTGTCATCTATTGTGCATAAAATATGGTTTGATTTGCAAATAATTGTGTTTTTTTTTGTATTTATATTTTGTTTGGTTTTGTGTTTTTTGTGTTTTTTGTCAATTGGCTTTACCCTTTGATATTAATAAATCATGTTATATACCATCCAGAAGAAAATGTGGTCTTGAATTAATATTGACTTCAAACTTTACTTATATTTCACATTAATTGCATTTATGATAAAGTCACCATCTGCTAATCCTTCACACTACACCCACATATTATTTACTGAAATAAAATTAATAAAATTAATAAAATAAAATTAATATTCATTAAAGCTCTGTGCTTTTAATGGCATTACCATATACACAATAACCAAGAGTCCAAAGTCACTACACTGAAGGTCTAATCTTATGTTCTAACACTTGGTGCATGGTGACAGAGTGGTTAACACTGCTGTCATCTCATAGCAACAAGGAAATAAAACAATCATGCACAGGTTAGAGTAAAACAGAATCTGCATGTTGTCAATGCATAGCTTTCTTTTAATGTACATAACAATTAGAATGGTCAATGAAAATATTTATTGTTATGAAATAATTCCTAGTACCCCTTGTAAAACCCTTTTAAGCATGTAGTGTAACCATTGGGGTCGTACCCCTGTTTGGGAAACACTGCCCAACAGACCCTAACATTAGGGATGGGTACCAAAATCTGGTATTTTTTGGGCCCTGGTGCCACGTCATCAGTTTTTACCGGACCAATAAGTTTCAGCCTTAACGTTATTGTTAACGGTACCAGCGTAGTGGCGTGGCAACACCACGGACACAGCGTGCACTACTTTGTTTCGATGTGGCTTAAAAAGACGGGCCATCTCTCCCTCTTTCCTCACTGCTTTTCCTTTCCTGCTCCAGTACGAAGGGGAGGGGCTGCTCACGGTCTCTTACTCAGCCACTGGTATTCCTCCGCTGACAAGTGACAACAAATGCACGGGGATGGCAGAGCGACCGCGAGCAAAAAGGTCCAAAGTGTGGCTGTATTTTTCCAAAGTAGATGCAGACAGCGCACGCTGTCTCAAATGTAACAAAAATGTGGCTTGCAAGGGTGGTAACACCAGTAACCTGTCCAAACACCTCGCTAAAATACACCATATTCTAGTGGAAAGTTGCACAGTGTTTGACCGTCCAAGTGAGATGTCTAGTGCCGCTATTGTTTCAACAGGTCTGTATGCTAGCGGTACACACGTGGAGCACGTAACTAGTGTTGTTTATCAAAGATAAGTGCATGAAATTTTAATAAAAAGGAGAGGGGAAATGAATATGGCTACCAGCACTGTAAAAAACAATTATCATATAATATTAACAGGCTGAAAGTTCATATTGTGCCTCATACAATGTAAAACTAATTAAAATACAAAATTGTTCGAAAATAAAAGGTTTTCATGTACATAGTTTGTTATTTGTCTTGTCTTGTTATTTGTCTTTCTGTGTTTTCACACAGAAAAGTATCGATAAGAATACTGATAAAATACCGGATCAAAAAGCAGTGTCAATAAGAGTAGTATCGATAAAATCTTAACAATACCCATCCTAACTGACATAGTAAACACTTGTAAGTTTGAAGGCTGTGAGCATCCGTAACAGAAGTATGTAAAGTATAAATTAGCCTTCAGTCAGAACACATTGTTTTTTGTTTGCCATGTCCTTCTCTGCTGTGCGTCAGCTCTAAAACATGCTCAGTGAGAATGCAGCCTTAGCTCAGCAGAAACTTCAACAAGCAACAAAAGCCTGACTATTAATCACATTATCCCGGTGTGTTAGTCTGACTGTGAAAAAAATCAATTACTTCCATTACAGTTGTACTAGGACATTTCTATACATTTTAAAAGTCCAATTAAAGTCAAAGGCAATATGTGATAAACTTGTTATTGTCCAGGTTGTACCCAGTCTCACTTTGAGAGCAGCTTGGGAAGGTGTCACTCTCGGAAACTAAATGGGAACAACACAATTTCTATTCCCCTGCTTGGACTGGAAGAAACCCGTGTTGTAATCTACAAGTATCATTGAGCTTGTAAGCATTGGGATAATGCAAAACTCAGCGCTTAAGGCAAGTGTCAGATGTCAACGTTTTGTTATACCTTAGTATTTTGAGCTGGGAAATTGGTCAAGAGTTACATATTTGAATACTACTAAAGCAGAAAAGTAACTATACAGTTGTTAGCGAGTGGCAAAAATTTGGAAACGCTATAGGTAACAGATTTAGTTGTAAGTGCACACAGAACAGCAGAGGTGCTGCAAGAATCTCTTGGGGCCCGAAGCAAAAAAAATCACAGGGGGCCTTCCAATCAGTGTTTATCATCCTCATTTTTAAAAACTGCACAGACATTAGTATTTTTTATAAGAACATAAACATTAAAACATTTGTCATTTAAAAATGTAATTCCTGCTCTGAGCTAAATTATTTATTGCATGTCTCTCTCATCTTTTTTTCTTTTTTTTTTCTCACTGCCAGACAAATAACTTCATTTGTCATATACTTCAGATCCAGATAACCTTGTATATACTGAAATATATGCACATGCTTCAGATTCAAACATAAGTGGTGGGGCTCCTTCAGGGGACTCTGCAACAGCCCACCACTGTCATTGCGACTCTATCAGCACTGTATTGGTAAAATTGTGGAGTTCAGATATATAGATTGGATATATGTGTATTGTGTAATTACTCAGCTATTTAACAACCTTTTTACACTCTCTGATCATTCTCCTCTGTCTGAGTGAAGCAGATTTTCTATCATATTATTGTATGTAGATCTACAAAAATACAGTTGCCAGTGCAGTCTTCAAAAAAAAAAAAAAAGGACTTTGTGTGTGTCATGCCACATCTTCACTGATATCTATGTCTTTGTCTCTCACTGCAGATTGATGGCCTGGTGACTCTACTGAGAAAAGTGTGGAATAAATCATATGAAAAGCCACAGTCTATGAACCTGCCCAGCTGTGCAGCATCCATATCACCTCACAATGCACTTAATAGTATTTACAAGTAGAGCATAAGAGCCGATCATGCAAGTATCCTTGAATTATCAGCCGGTCAGTGACAGGAAATGTCTGTCACTACCTTAAGTGGAAGCCCAATGGAGTCACCAGGTAGTGCAACATCCAAATGTGCCTCCCATTTCCCCCTAGAACCTGTCCAGCAGGCTCACAACATCATCGGGGATCTGCATCACAAATACAGCCTGTGTCTGTTTCTGGTGGAGCTATATCTTCTGGTAGTAGATAGCACAGCCTTGAGGCCTGGACCGACACGGCTCTCCTTCCCTTAGGCTATCAGACTTTTAAACACACATGTCGTATAAATACACATGAGCAGCAGTACAGCAGATTTGAGGATTCAGCAGAGGGGCTCCATACAGGAAGATGGCTAGCCTTTTTCAAAGCCATATCCCAGTAATCCTAATTCTTTTCCTCTATAAATTTTCTTCTTGTTTAATTTCATTTTACAATAGCACATTTTATGTTTTGCAGTTGAGTCGTGGAAGCTGCTTTGGACATGAGGTGGGACAATACCCAAGGTTTGTATTCTCTTTCATTATGGACTATTTATGTTTACAGGTTCACCTATAAAAAAGTTTAACAAAAAAAGTAATCTGGACAGTTTTTCTTTTCTTGAAACAATGAAGGTTCTGAGACACTGACTTACACCCAATTCACACTGAATACATTACATGTCCTGTATGCAACAAATAGACGCAATGCAAGTAAATGCGTGTGTTGCAGTACGTGTCCCTGTCTGTGTCCGGTGCTCTGACAGAAATATGTATCGAGTCTAGTTTTGTTGGGTGCTGAAGCATGCATAAAGTTGAACAGAACTGATCAAGCCAAATTGGAATTCAGACCCAGGACCTGTGAAGAGGATCCGGTATGTTTCAAAATAAAAATGCTTCTGCTGCCCCTCACTCACATTGCTGTGAAAACAATATGTCTTAACTGGGGACACAGGGTCACAAACAAGATTGGACACCAATAAACCTGAGTAAAAAGACAGTATTTATAGACATAGGGCCAGATTTATCAAAGGTTTGCGTGCACGCTAAATGAAAAAGACGTGCTAAAAATGGAGCAAACCCAGGCGCAGCTGAGATTTGCGTCTCTCACAGGAGCAAATTCAGCGTGGTGCAGATTTTGCTCCTGTGATTCAGTGAATATGTAAAATAAGGTGTTCTTGCCAAAACGTGCAAAATTCAAGGTGTGGAAAATGCAAATGAAGTCGCTTTGCAGTCGCTGTTTGATTTAGCACAAGTATGGGAGCTAAATCTGTGTGAAAATTTAGTACGCTGGAGAAGCAGGTGCAAAAGTTTTGCGGAGGTAAGAGTGTAGCTTTTAGTGCACAGGTGAGGCATTGAAAATAAGTTATAAGGCTTTAACAGGGCTCATTTACAAAGATACAACAGTAATGTGTGGATTTGAAGTCGAAGGAAACAAAGAAACAGACTTTACCTGCGGCACTTTTTCCTTGATTCTTGCTCGTATTTCCCTGAACTTCAGCCTTTTACAGCTGCTGTCTCTGGGCTTTCAGTCTGTTTAACATTCTTTGAAATCCTTACGGTGACAGAACAGTCTTTAAACGCTGCGCAAAGTCTACTCACTGTGTTTATCTCATTGCCTCCCAATGCTCGCTGCGGCGCTTGACTGACAGCTTCCCACAGAGGCTCAAGGCTGCGTGGATTTGATCGAGCGGAGGACATTGAAAATGTTTTTTAATTGTTATTTTTATTCGATCACCATCAGCACGCCATATAGGCTACTGATACATTTTATATAATTGTTTGAAAGGTTACTGGCTCTGACAAACAGTGAAAAGGACTTTCCTCTCCCTTCACTGTCTTTCACAGAGGGGAAATAAGGCACGTGACTCTGGTCAGCGCCAAAATCGCATGAGACATTTAACAAGGATGGACTACACAAAGTTAATAAAAGAAAGTAAAATGCAATAAAATAATTCTCCCTCAGATACAGTGAACACAGGTCTACTACAGTCAGTCCTGTTATTTGTTGGACTCTCAGATTGTGTTTTGTGTTGCATCTCTGTAGGAAAGATGCAGTCAGAGCTGGCAAACAGCGTTGCTCTCGCTGTCAATGCGTTTTATGCTCACGCAAAATTCTCATTTACATATCAGATTTGCGGCAGCAGTTACTTGCGCAGTTTCTCTTCGTATATCACAAGCAACACACCCACAAATACCAGACGCTATGTTTTAAGCTGCACTCGCAATTTTGCACTTGTCTTAGTAAATATGGCCCATAGTGTACTAACCCAGGGTTGAATCACAAAAGTCACAGAAATATTATCCAATCGAATGAGAGATCGTAGTCAGACAGGCAAACGCATGCAGCTCTCTCTATGCATGGTTGTTATCGCATGAACTCATGTCTTCCAGCATGAACTAGAAGACATTTATTCATTTCTATGTTGACATTTGTGATAAAGGACAAAACGTCCTAAAAAATATAACCAGAAAACCTGCTTGTTCAACCAGTTGTAAGGCCCTAGATTCCATTAGATCTTTTAAGCCAGTCCCGTCTGTGCTGGTCCCAAGAGAAGACATATGGAGTGGATCTCAGTTCGAGTTCAGAGTGAACCGAGACTGAGACAAGGCTAAGATTTTTAGGGTGTGGTTCAAATACATAAATGATTATTTTAATGATCTAATGCAACAGACTCCCAAACAAACAGAGACCGGTCATGTTCCTGGTTCTAATGCGAAAAACAAATTACTCCAAAGTTTTAAAAAATTGCATTTTCTTATAATGTTTGGTAAATAAAATATCTGAGACCACCCCATCTGAGACTAGACCGAGTAAAATTAAAAATGAAATTAAAAAATGGTCTCAAGAGAAAGACTGGTCTTGGGCGCTACAACACCAGTACCAACATATACATAATATAGAAGTGCTAAAAAGGCCAGAGTGCAAAACATCTTAGACATAATAAAAGAAAGAAAATGAACATACTAGGGACATGTAACGAGGACGCAGTAACAAAATCCCATTTCAAATGGTCACTAACAAAAAAGGCATAAAGAAACACACAAGAGAACATTGAAATGGGACACATAGGGCTTGGGGGATAACAATTAGAACTGGAGACCAGTGCCTAGGACATTGCCCATTGGAGAAGAATTCTCTTTGCCTGAGAATTGACAGAGGAAGTATCAGGCTGTAAAGCAAACTGTTGCCTGCTCCTTTCCTGCCTAGTTTCCAGCCTAAATACATATGTTGCTCTGTTATAGACATCCCCCTGAGGTAATAGTCAGCATATGGTCAATTATGTGCTACATTACTTCTTAATTTCTCCCTCTCTGACTCTGCCTCTTCACTTGTGCCGCTCCCACTACACCTGACACATAAACCCTTTGAAAATACACCCTGTTAAATAATCAATGTCCTTCTTTTTCCCTCCTTATCAGTCTGCTCTAGCCACGGAGACTACACACACGCACTAAGCCACAAGAGAGAGAGGCAGGCATCATGGAAGATAATGGTTTACCTGTGCTGTTTGTAGTTGCTAAACGAATAATCAGTACATGTTGCGCACAAACCCTCCACAGTCATCATCCTGAGGGGCTAGGGCCCAGTGTGTAACAGGTAGAGTGAATCAATAGCACCCAATGGCAGCCTCCACATCCCACATAATTAGACAGAGAGAAAAGCAGAGGGGCAAATGAGCACTGAACGGCTGTTTTCAGTCTGCTGCCGGCCATGTTTCACCAACAGTCATTGTCCTCCTATTGACTGAGAAAATATGTGGATTGACATGCAATTGGAGGGGAGCCAGGGTTTACCTAAACAAAGCTGCTAAAAGACCACAAACAGCCGAGGTGAGGGGCAGAATGCTAATGAATGGTATTATCTATCACACTCTGTGCATTTATCAGAAAGAAGTGATTAAGAATCTCCTGGCGAATGGCAGGCATAAACCACTGCATGTCAATGCTTCACATGCAGGCTTCTCTTTTTTTCTTTTGTCACTGTGCATTAATTTAAATATATTACATGAAATTGCAGAATTTATTATACAAAGGTAACATAAGATATACTTTAATTTGTTCTCTGCATTTGACTCATTCAATGCCGCTGGGGCAAATTTTCAGGAGCAGTGGGCAACCACAGAGCAGTGCCCGGGGACCCTTCTCCAGATCTAGAGCCAGGATCTTGATCAGGAGTACCAGTAGATGGATGATTAACCTATTGTGCATTTTTTAGGTCAATGGGGGAAAACGGAGCACCTGTATGAAACCCACCGAGACACGGGGAGATTATGCAAACTGCTGTGAAGTGCTCACCAATCTGCACACGCTAACATAGCATTAAAGTAACCATGACAATCCTTGGTACTTTAAAGCTGTAGGTTTAAGACACTGAGATCAGTGTCTGATGGTCGGTGTGCTGGAGACGACTTGGAAAAATGACATTTGCTTAAGAATTCAGACTTGTTCTGAACTGTACCAGGGAAAGAAAAAAAAAAAGAATGTACCAAGCCTCTTACCAATGACACAAAGTAGAATTTACTAAACTTGAAAGAGGCAGCTTTGCATTACAGAGGTGTACATTTGTGTGTAGTTCTCAGGGAAATACTATATAGTAAAATAGTAAAATCAGTTAGTTTAATTCAAACCCAGAACAAACATGGAAATTAATTTTATTCAGTGGGTGTGGAAGAGAACCTAAACTGTTTACAAACAACCATCCAGGAATCCTGGATATATGCCTCCAATTCAGTCACAACACTCTAAGATTGCAGTAAAGGATATTTCCTGTGCTTTCCTCTTTTTCTGTCATTCAGTAACACATAGAGCCACATGTGTGCAATAGCCTCAGAGCCTGGTGTTCAAATATTGACATGGCAACAGAATTGTATACTGCCTTCTGTGGGTATTCCACTGTTTGACCATGGGGACTATCTCTCTGGGCTCTCTGTGGTGATGTTCTTTTATATTTTCCCCCATGTTATATTTAAATGTTTTTTTTTTTTTTTAAACATTTAAATATTAGATTATACCTAATCTGAAACAAAATATATACCGGTCTTAACAATACACATTTACATGTACTGCATGCTTTCCTTTGTCTCTTTTCTCTTTCACTTTGTGCAATATACCGTATATAATTCACCTATACATGCATGTCCTTTAACAGTGGGATTGCTAGCAAGGTCTTTATAGGCAAAGATTAAATCAGCAGTTCAATCCAACAAACATACATTATCCACTCCACAGAGAGTGAAATATATTTAAACTCTCCACAGTTGTCATTCAGGGCTAGAGCCTGCTCATATTCTTCTGCAGTGGTGGAAAGTAAGAAGATACTAAGTAAAATACACTCACATTTAAAAGACTAAAATTGCTTGTTTTTGTTTGTTTGTTTTACTTTTATTCAAGTAAAATTTTAGTTAAAGTATTTTTAAAGTATTTTCTGTTACCTCCACAGTATAAATAATAAATATAGCAGGAGTAGTGATAGTAAAAGTAGTATAAATATAAGTTGTCAAAGTAGCACTTTGTAGTAGCAGTAATACTTTATGTTGTATGAGCAGTGATGGTAGCAGTAAGTATTTTCTGTTTAAAGGTACTATAAGCAGCATGCACTCGTACTGGTTTAAAACCGTACTGCAGTATAAATCAAAACAATGGTCTCTTTTCTGATTGGATGATTGGCGATGCAGTTTTAAAACCAAAACAAAAAATGTAAACAAAAAAAACTTGTCCACTGTGTAAAATATATTTTTAAATATTAATAACTCAACTGTAACATTGTTATCAGTAAAACTAATATTTGATTTAAACATGTTTAGATCATATCTGGGGATACATATAGATCATTTCTATGAAATATAGAAAATATATAAATATTGCTCATAGCACCTTCAAGGCTCTGGGAGTGGATAAGATCTGCCCTGAGTACCTCTCTGTAACACCGTGTGGTGGTCGGGGACAGTGCCTCTGGACTGGCAGACCGGGGTGGTGGTCCCTCTTTTCAAGAAGGGGACCGGAGGGTGTGTTCCAACTACAGGGGATCACACTCCTCCCCGGGAAAGTCTATTCCAGGGTACTGGAGAGGAGAATTCAGACGATAGACAAAACTTGGATTCAGGAGGAAAAATGTTTTTTTCATCCCGGTCATGTAACAGTGGCCCAGCTCTATACCCTCTATTAGGTGCTCAAGTTCTTCATGGGAGTTCACCCAACCAGTCCACATGTGCTTTGTGGATTTGGGCAAGGCATGTCCCTCATAGTGTCCTGTGGGGGGTGCTCTGGGAGTATGGGGTCCGAGGCCCTCTGCTAAGGACTGTCCGGTCTCTGTACAACCAGAGCAGGAGTTTGGTTTGCATTGCTGGCAGTAAGTCAGACCTGTTCCCAGTGCATGTTGGAATCCGGCAGGGCTGCCCTTTGTCACCGGTTCTGTTCATTATTTTTATGGACAGAATTTCTAGGCGCAGCTGGGGGCCAGAGGGAGTCCAGTTTGGGGACCAAAGGATTTCATCTATGCTTTTTGCAGATGATGTTGTCCTGTTGGTTTCATCAAACCAGGACCTTCAGTGTGCACTGGGGCGGTTTGTAGCTGAGTGTGAAGTGGCTGGGATGAGAATCAGCACCTCCAAGTCCAAGGCCATGGTTCTCGACCGGAAAAGGGTCGCCTGTCCTCTCCAGGTTGGAGGAGCGTTCCTGCCTCAAGTGGAGGAGTTTAAGTATCTTGGTCTGTTGTTCACAAGTAAGGGAAGGATGGAGCATGAGATTGACAGGCGGATCAATGCAGCGTCTGTATCGGTTTGTTGTGGTGAAGAAGGAGCTGAGCCGAAAGGCAAAGCTCCCGATGTACTAGTCGATTAACGTTCATACTCTCACCTATGGTCATGAGCTTTGGATCATATATGGGGATACATGTAGGTAATTTTTATGAAATATAAAAAATATATATTGCTCATAGAACCTTTAAGGCTCCGGGGGGATGCCTCCTGGACACCTCCCTGGGGAGGTGTTCCGGGCATGTCCCACCAGGAGGAGGCCCCCGAGGAAGAGCTAGGACATGCTGGAGAGACTATGTCTCTCGGTTGGCCTGGGAACGCCTTGGGGTTCCTCCGAGCAAGCTGTAGGAAATGTCTGGGGAGAGAGAAGTCTGACCATCCTTGCTTAGACTGCTCCCCCCGCAACCGGGCCCCAGATAAAGTGGAAGAAGATGAATGGATGGATGAATGAATGGATGGCACCTTCAAGTGCACTGCACTTCTTTACAGCATTGTACATTCACTTACTATCAAATTTGTTTGATACTTTTACTTCTACTCAAGTAACATTATTACGAAAATATGCACATTGTAACAGTATCTTTACTTTTGTACAAATTTAGTGAACTTTCTTCAATAATACTTTCGGCTGCTCCTTGCGGGGTCTAATCAGCGAATCCCTCGCACTGTGATTTGGGAAGTTTTTATGCCGGATGTCCTTCCTCTCTCAACCAGCAACATACTGTGACTGCGCCGTGGTGTGGCTAATTTGGTGGAGCTGCGGTGCATGTGAAGGGCGACTGCAGTCTGCATCAACATCATGACTTCGAGTCTCAGATGGTTTGCCAAGTGTATCTCCCTGCTGACAGCTACTCTGTCCTATCAATAAAGGCTAAAAATTGGCAACAAAAAAAAAGAAAAAAGAAAAAGAAAAAATGTGACTGAAGTAGGCAATGTAAGTAAAGTATCTTGCTCAAGGACACAATGATAGTAAGCACTGGGTCAGAATGAGAATTGAACCGCCAACCTTACGGTTAGTGGGCGATCCGCTCAACCCCCTGTGGCACTGTCTCCCATTAAACAAAACTTGTATATTGCTCTTCACAATGCACATGTTGTACCATATACTCAGTTTTGTGAAGCTAGGCCAATGTCATATTTATTTGATGCGACTTATTAATTGAAGCAGCACATTCTCAGAGGACATTAGCAGATTTGTCAGTATTGGTAATGTTCAGAGCTTGGCACCGCAGATTGACAAATGTGATATTTGTCTCCAAACCGTGGGGGAAAACGCTTAATGTTTTGATGAGTGTGTATTTGAAGGGAGAATTTGTGCAGCATGCCGAGTTGCCCTGTTTCATCTCTAATGGCTTCTGAAGATCACAGTGCCTCTTTATACTGTATATGTAGAAGAAGAGAGATGGGGGTGCAGAATATGCTCTGATATGGAAATTAAGCCTCATATATGATGCCATTTTGTGACTTCATGTCATTTTTTCCAATGGTTCTCTTTAGGAAACACTGTAAGTACGTGTCACACTCATATATAACATGAACTGCATCAAATAATGTCCTGGACCGACATCATTTATAAAAAGGGGGTTGGTTTTACCCTTTTCACAGTAATGGCATGGAAGAGCAACCCCTATTGAAAAATAATCCTGCATGTTCACAGAGAGCTTTCTGGAGAATTCAGAGGGCCAAGGCAGTATACGATGGGAGCCACAATACACAATGGCCTTCCTTAAGTCACATAAAACACATACAACATACACAATCATCATTTTTCATGTTATATATCCAAGTCACTGTATAGAGACATGTATATGGACATTAGAATGCAGGTTAATATACTGTATATTAAGTAAAATTCTATTAAGTTTGGCATAGGTTTTATATCGCTTTCCTGATAGAACCCTCTGGGACCAAAACACAAAGTACACCGGCCTGTGACCCCTTGTGGCTGGACAATAACAGATGAGATTAGGATATTAGCATTAAAAATACATAAAGGTATTAAACCAAATATGTAATCTGGACTTGTTTTGTAGCGTTGATACCGTACCATTGAATAGCATAACTTTGACAATAACATTGACATATTCACTTCACTGTGTCAGAAGATGTTTGGAAAACGGTCAACCAAAGAGGTTTGATTTACTTTCTCAGAAAATGAATAATTTACATTTAGCTAAAGGGGATATAGTATGCTAAATCAAATTTTCCAAGCTTTCTACCATGTTATAATGTTCATCAAAAACATACCTGGAGTTGTGATTTGCTTCATTCACACGTTCAAGTAATCCTCATTTATCTGGCATGGCTGTTCTTAGACGAACCCCCACCTCTTCCACAAACCCCCACCCATTCCTGGAAGCACTGACCAAGCAAAAACCCGTCTAAATCCAGTCTGCTCTCATTCATTTATCCAAAAAAAACAACTCTTTTGATTGATAGTTTTTTTTAACTGATTATGTTCAAATGACAATGAAGAATTAGATTAGAGAGGTTAAGGCTAACTAATTTTGTGGGTCCAGGGATCTGTCCTTCAAGAGTCAGAAGTTTATTACCGGTTTGAAATGGTTTAATTTTGGTTTATTATGGTCTTGGGTAAGCACTCCTACATGGACATTAGTATTCATTCACGCCACTTGTTTCAGGAAATAGACATATTTGTAAAACATTTCTGAAACATCTCATTTAGCATGTCAACGCTCATCTGTATAAAGACAGCCAAAACGGATGAAGTGTGGGCTGGAATATACACACAAGACGTTATTGTCTAAAACGCAGAGGTGAGGAGGAGAAACCCAAAACAAATATGACTTTGCTGAGCGCTCGGGAGGGATGGATATAAATCTCCCTTTGCCAAGGCGTACACAGGAAGCTGACTGGCCTTGCATTCATAACACTTTCATCTCCCATTACAATATTGGCCTTTTGAGTAAATGACCTCCATGATTCAAATGTGACAAGCAGGTTTCCAGCTACGGCCCAGATTATTCTTTCTTTCATTATTACCCACATTCTCATTCACAGAGGACACTCCTTGATTTATGCTGACAACAAAAGCTATTCCAAACTATGGCGCAGAAATAAAAGTTTGCTCCACTGGGGTTCGGTAATAGCCAGCCCATCCTTTAATCATACCACATGCTGGTGTCAAAGAAAACATATTCAAATGTTCAACGTTAACTATACTTTTGTGGCCCCGCTTTTATTTTGATGTGACAGCAGTGTAGGATATGTCTTGTAGGTCTGAATGCAAGGTCTTTTTTTGAAGTACAGAGAGATAGAATAAAGACACAAACCGGGACGGGGAAAAAATGGCAAAGCTTTGTGATGCGATCAGCCCATTTTTTTTTTTTTTTTTTTTTTTTTTAGACAGTTATTTGGTGTCAAAATCAACATGGGCAAAGAATTTCTCAGAATTGCCATTCCATCAAGTGGTGCCATCTACGTCAATGAATAATTTCAGATTCTAGTGGTGTGTAGCATGAACTTGTGTATGGGTGTCAGTGCCTGTATAAGCACAAGTGGTCCCCAAGGCTGAAAGTCAAGTACTGCTGGTATGGATTCCAGTGCTCTAAG
This sequence comes from Bostrychus sinensis, assembly GCA_020698575.1. Classification (NCBI taxonomy): domain Eukaryota; kingdom Metazoa; phylum Chordata; class Actinopteri; order Gobiiformes; family Eleotridae; genus Bostrychus; species Bostrychus sinensis. The sequence continues at coordinate 26,248,755 of CM036251.1, read as the reverse complement.
CTACGATGCTGTATCTGATTAAAGGGTTCCATCACAGACTTTGGTCTTTTTAAATCCAGGCTTAAAACAGGTTTATTCCGACTAGCTTTCAACACTTGCTGTGACACACTATTTATATTTTGTTGTACTAATGTATTTATATTTTTTTCTGATTTTACTATTTTATTATGATTTTAAATGGACTTTAGAAGAGATAATGTGAGTTATTCAGTGGTCATAATGTTATGCCTGATTTGGTGCGCACTGACAAAAAACGATTCGCTTTCAAAGGGGGTGAATTAAATTGACCAGCTCTCCCAGTTTTCTTCTTCTGATAATAGGAGTAAGTACAGGCGGACAACTCACAGTAACATTGGGAGTACAGGTAGACTCCACTCAGATTGTAGTTGGCTGGCTCGGTGATCAAACCCACAACCTCCTGGCTGAGAGACAGGTGTACTAACCACTCATGCTTGACAATATTAAATCATGCATCTTGATCTCTTTAAGCCTGAACAATCCTTAGAGATTTGTTCTGGAGTGTGTTCAATTCTGATTGGATTATTGTAGGATTTCCTTGTTGGATTAGCAGTGAACTTTTGACTTTTAAGACATAAAAACGTTCCACACAAGGGAAGGGAAGTTTTCTGCATTCACAAAGCAACCACAGAGAAAAGCACCTCTACTTTCCTGAGATAGCTATTGTCATTCCAGTAAACAGTCAAACTCAGGGACACCAAGTAAATCTCAGCTCAAGGCCTGTTTAGACTCATATCCACAGACCTGCTACAGCTGGTAATTTTCAACAATAGCAAACAGTGGCAAATGCTTGACTGAAAAATAACTGAGGTGGTGTTTACACAGAGACACGTTCACCCATAAGGACACAGTTCTGCAGCACTTGGGCCATTTGTTTACACAAGGACGGCATTTTCACTCCATCGTAACACAAACTTTTAAATGTACGGTGATTGGATGTATTTGGGCACCCTCACAGTCACAGTTTCCAATAAATCTTCATTTCTTTTGGCCTTTCCCTTCTGGTATGCTTGCAATTTATCAAGGCATACGCCAAACAGGCATAACAATATGACCACCTGCCTCATTTGCAGCCCCATATCCAACAAATTGTGATGCACTGTGTATTCTGACATCTTCCTATCATAACCAGTGTTAATATGTCCGTCTCTGCTCTCCACGTGCATCACCTGTCTCTGGGTTCCTGCCCTGGACCACTTTTGATAGATACTGACCACTGCCGACCAGGGACACCCCACATGTGGGTAACCCATGAAATGAGAGAGAGCCCTCGTGGCACCAGGCTGGCCAATCCGGGACTAGGGAAGCAAACAAGACAAAAATGAGTTGAGGGCACAACCGGGTCGGTGCGTACGTGTAGCACACGTAACAAGGGCTATATGGTATTTCCGTTTAACCATCGCTATACACTGAAGCTGATTACATTTACACCCCTGCAGAGAGTAGACACACATTTCACACTGGAAAACACTGAGGGATTCAAAATGGAGCTCTGTTTTCCAACGCCACAGTCTGACACTGTAGGCATATTAGCGATGAGGATTTTGGAAAAAAAAAAAAAAAAAAAATACAAAGTCGGTTTCTGAAGGATTTATGAATTCTGGCTTGTGTTTTATAAGTACATTTTTGGTGCATTTTCACAAACAAGCAAGTTGACCATTGTCAACACTGGTTGATTGGTTTGGAACTGGTATTATGTTCACATTCTGAATTTCAATAGCCAGTCCAAATTGCAATTGCAAATACAAATGGATGTATCCATGTGGTGGCTATGGTCTACAGTGGCGTATTAGGACCACACTAAAAGAAAAATGTTTTGGCCTTTACCTTTTATAGGAAATCAGGGAAAGAGAAAGGAGAGTGCTGGAGCAAATTTGCCCAAATATTTGCAAAGTCACTTTAAATTCCCTAAATTGATGAAAATGTGGTGATGATTAATCACTATGAATCCTAAATATTAAAAAGTATAACAAAATGCACCCCATTCTCCATAACACAAACACTGTGGGACAATTATGTAACAACAATATTTATTAACACATGGACGGCTGGTATCAAGGGTGGGCTAAGCCTTCCCTGACATTTTTAAAGTAAATAACGTTCTTAGAGTTTTAAGAAAATATCATATAATTTTCAATGTGTCCTTTGTGACTATAATATTTTATTTTATTGGCTACATTATCACTATTGTTTTTTTGTTTTAAAATACACCAATATTGCCTCCATGAAAGGAAAAAAGGGCTAGCCTAAGAATCGCACGGCACATCTAATTAGCGTGGGGACTGATAGGTCTGAGATCCGCCCCTGCTTATATCTGCACTATTGGGGCCACATTTATTTAATCCAGAGGCCTGCATCCCAAAGCACATACAGTACTGCAGTTACAATAGTTGATGTACTAACTAGCTGTCGTGAACAAAGTGGTTTATAAATGGTAATGTAAAGCAATCTAAGAGATTGAAATTAATTCAAATTGCCATTATAATCGAAGCAGAGTGGAGTACAGTGCAACACAATCAAATAAGTACGCTGGGACAAGCTCGACTGTACGCATTGGCTGTGCTTTCAATTGGGCATTAGCATATTCAGAAACCACTGGAATTTAGTGACAGTGATGTTTTATTAACAGGACTGGCTCAGAGTAAGGGTATAGATTTGAGCTTCATGTTAGATAAGGTAACTCATAAGTATCACTAACACACTGCTTCCTCTCACCAAGACAGAAAACACATGCAGAACCTCACAACAAATTCTGTATATTGGAAGATATAAATACAGTTATCATGGTTTCAGAAATCTTCCAATCCTTAATAGGTGCCAAAATGCCTTATTCATACAGTATTTGTGTCTTATTTGAAAAACATTATAAAAAAAGGTGGGTACATCCAGTATCTTGTGAGTTAGAAAGTCTACAGTCGATACTTTTCTTTTGGCTTGTTTGTAGAAAACTTGGCAAAGCCTGAAGCTCCTCTGTCAAATTCACTGCTTCAAGTTAGTTTTGAGTTGGAAGGCACATCAACACTTTCTACAAGTTGTTTTTCACTTTTCTTTCTATTGTCTCTGCTGCATATATAGCACACAGGTTTATGTGTCTAGTTAAGCAGAATGTATACCCTCAGATTACAGCAGAGTCTCTGCACTTTAAGCATATATTAATTATATAACTGTATTTTGAATATATTTTGGTAAACAGCTAAAATAACTAATAACTTGTGTCGGTGTTCAAATACAGTATTTTGGACCTAACTACATGTCTCTATGCATTTCCTCTCCCATTCCCAACTGCCAGAAGTAGCTTGGAAATGGCTTCAGAGGCCCTGTAAGACATGAGCAGTTGAAAATGAATGACTAGGGAATGTGACCATACACAGAGGCAAATATGAATCTAAAATCACAATGAGAAAAATCTTCAATCGTCCAGTTGGCGCTGTGAGGTGTAGTTTCTGGCTGTTATGGTGTTATTTAGTTAGCCTCTTCAGCGTACTCCTGGCTAGCCTTTCCTCAGCATTGGTTGTTAAGGCAATCATTGTAAAACATCCGTGAGCCGTTCTTTGATTGGTCCAGACCAGCAGCAACACACGCCTGTCATTTTTCATTTGGGGACTGGAGGATGTTCATGCCCACAGACAGGAGCTGATTTGATTGGAATAACACTGGTGTGGAACAGGTATGTCCAACTCAATATTACCACAGTGTTAGCTGAAATAATTACACAGCCCCAGTGGGTATACAGTACGGACAGTGCATCAAGGTTATGGGTGTTATGTGTAATATATGTATGCTTGAAGATTATATTTTAATATGACTGACATGCTAACACATGAATTAGTCTGAATGCATTACCTTTAGACTAATGGAATGGATTGCGGGAATGAATTAATCCATTGCGTTTGACAGCTTAAGAATATATATGCAAATATGATGGAACTAAATAATACAATGTATGCCTCTATTAGTACAAAAAACATTGCCATAGAGGTAAAATTGCTCATTAGAACCTATCCTAGCAACTATGGGGCTTAGGCAGGGTACCCCTTGGACAATGGGTGTTTAGTTGCATGGCTGACAGACATACAAAATGTCAATAAAGTCTCTTTACAGTTTAAAATATATTACAAAAGCAAACGATGAGATATCTTAATCAGATTTGTTCTATGTACTCAATGGCTATCTAAGTTTTTACCTTTAGTTTCAAAGGTGAATGTGTGTTGTGGGATCACTGGTGCCATTGCCACTACTGATGAGGCGAACATGGCAAGAAATCAAGTACCATCTTGTTTTTATTAAATGAGGCACACCAAAAAACAAACAAAAAACAAACCAAAAAAAAAAAAACTTCAAAATCTACTCCTCATTTTGTAATCATTTTTACATATTGGTCTGTTTATTTGCTTTTTTTTTTTTTTTTTTTATTGTAAAGAGACCTTAATGGGCACCCATTAGGTAAAGTAAATTTGATTCACAAATACACCTTACAAAGAAGCTAGAGTATCCAGGGTAAACCCACACTTGTATTTAGCTGACCTGAGGCTTTAACTCACAATGTCCTAGCTGAGAAGCATGGGCGATGACTACTCTGCAACTGTCCAGCCCATAGTTATTTATAATTAATTATGATTACATGCAGACTCAGAGAAAGTGTTGTTAGCCGGTCTGAGGTTTTAACCCACAACTTCCTGGCTTAGAGGCAGGAGTGCTAACCACTCTGCAACTGTCCACCCCATCGTTAATTATGAGGTTTAATATATTGGTTAAGTACTATTTTCAATATATGTCCCTAAAATAAAATAAAAGTTAAAATGTTTCAAAATTGTGCTGTTTCCTTAGCAGATAGACAAATGGTATTTCAACCAGAAGAAACTCATTGCACCATGCATTGTAGGTCTATGTGTCTAGGTGTAGATTGGGTGCTTCTTTTCCAGTAGGGCTCAGTTTGTTCTAATGTGTTCACATACTACTGCAAGCATACCTTCAACCTGTTGAACAACTACAACATTTTAATCTCAGGATAAAAGGGCAACCAACTCACGTCTTTGATTCATCAGTATTATTGGAGCGATCTTCTATATTTTCTCAATCAGAGTGCAAACAGAGCAGATGGTCTTTGGGAGTAACATATTCTCATTAGGGCGCCCAGGATCTGCATATCTGAAAGGGAAGAGGAAAAAAAAAAAAAATGAGAGAAGGAGGGGGTTCGAAATCCGCCGAGTTTTGGCACCGATCAACTCTCTGACCTTCTGTCTAGTCTGCTGGCCGACAGGCGGCAATAAAAGGATGGAGCGCAAAAGGCAAACTGACAGGCTCCCGGTAGTGGAGTGCATGAGATCTGAGAGCGCCTAATCACTCATATGTTCTGCTCACCTTTCAGGCTTTTGTTATGGAAGGAAATCAATAAACAGCAATACCTACTCTATATATTGTACACATAAAGGTTGCCAGAGACTTTAACTACAAAATGTACAGCTGGGCATTTTGTGATTAGTATTTTAGCATGTGGAACAATTTATATACTGACTTTTGTACAATATATCCTATTATTATCTTTATAATTATCAGGGTAAGGTTAAAAAAAAAAAAAAAAAAGAAAAAAAAAAATGGTCAGGGCCAGGTGCAACTTGCAGCCGAAAGCTCTTTCAAGATAGTGAAGGACAGTTATACCCATAAATTTGTCATTGAAATATATTGGTTAATACCTGAGCAAATTATAATAAATTGCCTCATGGTTAATTAAAAAAAAGCCCCAAGTGCTGTGACTAGCTTATGTGGAAGTTTCACCATAAAAGCCCAGCAACTATGGGCCTTAGGTGGAGTACACCCTGGACAATGGCCAACCAGTAGCAAGGCTGATAAACAGACATACCCAGACAGAAAGCCATTCACTCTCACGTTCATCCACTAGGGGAAGTCACCAATTCACCTAACACATTCATGTCGGTGGGATAAAGCCGGAGCACCCGGAGAAAGAGCCCACAGGAACATGGGGAGCACATGCTGACCTTTGTCTTCTTTAATTATCTAAAAATGTGCAAAAAAAAAAAAAAAGAAAGTTTAATTTTTAAAAATAAATCATCAATTTATACTCCTTAACAGTAAGTGGCAGTGTGGGACATATAGAATAGAATATAAAAGAAACTGTTATACCTATGGTTGACGTGAGTACTGCTTAATTTTCCTCAATATCTTTAAATTTTTCCTCAATATCTCTTAATTTTCCTCACTATCTTCTAATTTTCAAGAAATAGCTCTTAATTGTCTTTTTGAGCATAATTATCTTTTTTATTTGGGTCGCGGCTTGTCATTATCGAGTGATGGTGGGTCCTGAAGCCAGATCAGTTACGAACCGCTAGTCTAGGGTGTACCTTGTCTCTGGCTTGTTCTTGCTGGGATAGGCTCCAGTCACGTACAAATAAGCGAAAAATGAATAAATATGCCAAAAACAAAGCCATGATATTGTTGAAAGGACAGAGGGTAGTGAACCTTGCAAACATTCACGTTTGGTTGTACACTTGTATTTGCTTTTGTTTGTTTGTTTCTTCCAGGGGAATGTTGTGGCCTTTTCCACCAGCCCGATGTGCCCACTCTCATGTGCAAATGATATGAGTACTGTCAGCTCCGGTTTCAGTCTCTTTCAAATATATTAAATAGCTCACAGCAAGTAGAAAGTTGATATTTCTTGCCATGACAGGTACCTAGAATAAGGAAGTAGTTCTATTGTACTGCCACCCTCTCTTTTGGGTGATTTTTTCTTTTGGATGTAGCATAATAAAGTCTCAATATGATTATTTAAGGGACCAAAACAAGCGTTGCCAAAATAGAAGTTTTCTTGTAAATCAGATCAGGTGAGTAGTTTCCAAAGGAACTAGGTGCGACTAATCAGCATTGATGTTGAATAATTTATGAGGTATACAGACCTTTGTAAAATGAGAAAATATATATACAGGTATGCCAGAAAAAAAACAAAAACAAAACACACACACACAGAGAGAGAGAAAGAGAGAGAGAAAGAGAGAGAGAGAGAGAGAGAGAGAGAGAGAGAGAGAGAGAGAGAACAACATGGTTTTCATCTTTGTGAAAGTTTATCTTTGTAAAATAGCTATGTAAACACAACCACTTTAAACACACTTTTCTTCTTGTCCACTCCTGTCCAGGGTGAGCAAACTGAGCACTGATAAAGGTGAAGCACACTTTCTTACATAAAGCTTGAGCAACATAATATGGACTAAACTGATTTTGTAAATTAACCATTAGAACTAGGATTGGGTTTGTTCATGAACAACAATGTCCCATGACTACCATCACTGGTCACATGTTCTACTCGGGATGCATGTGGGATTTGGGATTGCAATGTCTACTTTTGCCACTAGATGCCACAACAATGCAAAATCAAATTTTACATTTTGTTTTTTCTTGTGTTTATGTTTAAGAAGTATGACAAATAACATCCAATTAGAAACAATTAAAAATCTCAACCCTCCGCCAACGCATAGGCCCTATCTCACAATGATGAAGATAATGTGGACTCAAACCAGAGATTGCTTAGTTTAGGTGTAATTGCTTAGTTTAGGGGTAAATGCTCTATTATCTACTAGTACTATCTATCTAGTACCTCTGTTATGTGCAGTATAAGTGGCCAAAAAAGCTGAAATCCATTTGCATTTGGCATTTTGTCTGTTATTAATGTTCGGCCCTGGTTCTCATGCACCAGAAATTAGGAAACTGAGAAAGTTACTGTATTATAATAGAAAGTGTGATTAAATTTGTTAATTCTTTGAATGTGTTAATCTTAGTAACAGACTAACATTCTAACCAACAAACAAACCAAACAACCAACCAACCAGTTCAGACATTTACCAATAACTCATTTATGTCTTTCATTTTTGTAGTTCTTTTTTTTTTTATGCCAGCATTTGGAATGTAGTGTTTAAAAGTAGTTAAAATGCCTTTACCTTGGCTCAGTGTAGCAGTAGATATTACATTATATCTTTTGTCCTTTGAAAATTCTACACTGTAGAGAAAAAGCCCGTGTCCGCTTGATAATACAATAAAATGATCAGCTTTAGTGTGTATTCGCCACTGGAAGGCCTGAATAAAAGAAAAAAAATGTAGGGAGAATCTTAAGCTAGCTTTAACACCTGAAAAAAAAAACATACACATCTGAAATAATTCCACTGTACCCAACGATAAAACGATCTAACCCCCCCCCCCCACACACACACACACACACACACACACACACACACACAAAAAAAAATCCACTTCTTGAAAACCAGATCTGTGACCATAATGCTGTCAGTTGGCAAGTCCCTTCATGTGTTCCGCCTGTGTTTGTTTCTTGTCCACAATCCCACTGCCCTCTGGGGAGAATGGCTGTGACTGCCTGCCCCAGGACCTGCCAGCGGGACAATGGCCTTCTGAAAACCCTTGTAGTTGATTCTGAGTCATCCCAGGTACCACACAAGCGGCACGCAATCCCCGCTTCCTTCCTCTCAGGTAAAAGTCAGTGAGTCAGATGTTTTCGTGCCACCGGGCCCAAAAAAAAAAAAAAAAAAAAAAAAAAAAAACACATAGAAGAGAAGAGAAGGGCCATAGCACAAGCTACAACCACCCATACCCCCGACTATGAAGGTGAAAGGGAGATGGATTTTTGCTTTGTAGTGGCTGTCATTGAGGTGAGAGGAAAAGTCAAAGTCACAAAAACATCCAATGCTCAGATAGAAAGGTAGATAAAGAGCTGGCAACAGGCCACCTTTTGGGGTTCCACTGAAGTCACAGAGATTCTAAAAAGTGAAAAAAAAAGAAAGAAAAAAAAAAAAGAAAGGTGGGGACAAAACAATGAGTCTCAAAGATAATTATAACCTCTATAAACATCCAACAACAGTGGTTCTCAAACTGTGTTATGCAGACTGGTGGTACTCAGGTTTCTTTTGTAGTTTAAGCTTGTAAAGCCTAAAGTTTTAGCTTGATTTAGAGCCAGCTTTATTCTTCTTCTAGTCCTGCTCTGGTTGGAGCTTAGATTTAAAGTTTAGACAACTCTTGTCCTAGTTTAGGCTGGGTTTAGTCCTACTCTAGTCTTGGCTTAGTCCTTTATTAGTTCTGATTTAGACTGGGTTTTCTCCTGGCTTAGACTCACACAGCGGGCCCACACAGGTGTCCACTGGCACTACCTGAAGAGGAGTAGAATCACAATGTTGAGAATCCTAGGCTAAGAAAATTAAAACGTATTTGGAGCATGCATTATCCCAGCACTAGTCATGACCTGTTGCCAGTTAAACCCTAACCATACAGATCAACTACCATGTTTCTAATGTTGTTCCCTCATCAAAAACATACCTGGAGTTGTCTTTTGCTTCATTCACGCATGCTTAACTAATCCTCTCTGGCACGGCTGTTCTGATGTCTCAAAACACTCAGTGCCATGAGGCCCCACCTCTCTCACGTACTCCCATCCCTCCATGAAGCACAGACCAATCAACAAAACTTCTATATCCAGCCTGGTCTCATTAATTTATCCTAAAAAAATGGTGTAAAGCTCTCTTCCACTGACTCCTCACAGCTATTTTACATTTTGTAGTAAAATGGCATCATACAAAAGTTTAAGGAAATAAAATTCTAATTATAAATTATTATTAATTTTTTAAAAATTCAAAAAGAAAACAGCAAGGCTTAAAATAGCTGGCTGCCAAATTTGCCAAATGACTCTGCAAACCCAATACAGTGTTGGATGTCAAAATACAGAAACACTGAACACCACCTCTTTCCTTCACCAAAAAATAGTCTTGTTCAGACTTTCTATGATATTTTTGAGTAATTGGGATAATAGTATGTGGCACAGAGACAAGATCACCCATTAACCTCCAAAATGAACCTCACATTGCACTGGGAAAAACAAAACTGTCAGGTTGCCTGTTCTTAAAACTCTTCAAGTCATTTTATATAAAAAAAAAAAAAAAAAAAAAACATGTCTTATAATAATATACCAGTACTCTGGATTGATTTTTTTTTTTTACTATTTTTACTTCAGCATCCTTGACTAAAAAATAAGACAAGATATGCCCTTAGTGCCTTAGTGCAGCTCTGTCTGTGAAACCCAAAGTCATTTTACATATTCTGCAGATTATGTCTGAGGCAGAACATTATGTGGCAGTAGAATACTATATATGACCAACACAAATTGTTATCTCAAAAGAAACACATTGATAACCTTCTTCTATTAGCCGCTACTATGGGCTGATGTAGCTATGGCAACGGTTCCACATCTATTGTCTTTTCATTATTGTATTGTCTTTTCATTAATATCCGTGCTCTTTTAGTTTGTCTATGTTCCAAACACTCATCAGCGCTGGAGAGTTGTTGCATCCACCCGAATTGGAAAATGTGATTGCTCTCATCTCCACTCCACTGCTTCATGTACTTTGAGTTCATGACTTTTATATCGAGCTATTCTCTGTGGATGATGAAAAATGAAATGGTCAAATGTTGCTTTTGTTTTTTTGTAATGCACAGCCTTGGCCTAAGTTATTTCAAAAAGTCTTTATGTTTGAATTGAGTCCGTGAATGCATCCCGTGTTATGAGAAGAAGGGAAGCATGGATTATAAAATCACAGGAAGTGCCTTGAATTTTCTGCAGCTATGGCGATGTTTTAAATATGTTTTATTTATATTCAGACTTGAAAGAACATTAAATATCAGAAGTCATCAAAAAGCTATGCACAAAAAAAAACAAAGTCATGTTATTAAGCTGAGCTTTATCTCAAGAGAGGCCATGTTTTGAATAGGAAAAAAGAGGAGATGGCTTACTGTGGCATAAGCATGAATCTATAATAAGATCTATATTAGACAGGCTACACCAGGTGTTCAACTGACAGGATGCCTACAACTTCCAAACTGATCGGGGTTTGTAGTGTTTATCGTTTCTGTTCATATCATGAATTTTTCTCCATTAAAAATCATCAAATCAGTTAAAAAAGTACATTTGATTGTTTGTAACATAAGCGCTCTAGGCCCATTGGTCAGAATCGATCATGTGGTACGCAAAACAAGAGTGGACATACTCCAGGGTCAAAGCGAGACTGCTCTGCAGGCCAGAAAACAGAGGGCATTTTTGCGGCAATGAGTGGAGCTAATGAAAACAACAGCAACCATGACGTCATTCACTATCCAGGTCTAAATAATACATTCATGGGCATAAAAACTGGCTCATTTTTGGATTTACATCAATTTAAGAAGCCAGTCAGTTCATTCAGAAAATAAACACTGGGTGATACAATATACTTTAATTGAGAATAAAACATATTCTATTGATGGGACATTGTTATTGTCTTATTTGATGATTATAAACTTAGCATGTGAGGACTAAATTCACTAATGGTGACATCATAAACCTCTGTATAGAGTGAGACCATTGAGACCACCATTTAGATTTATTAAAAATGTCAGAAATGTGCAAAATACCTTGACAAATGTTTGTGTAAAAAATGTCTAAGCAGGCAGCAATAATCTTTCTTAAGCTCTGTTTACAAGAAGAGACTTTTTCTAGGAGTTGTTTTTTCACAGATGGCACACAAAAAAGGGCTTTTTCATTTCTATATGAGAAAAAAAAAAGCATCACTCTGACTCGGTTTTCATCGTTACATTGAAGAGTTAAAAGATTCGGATCGATCATGAATGTCACATCTCTATTGCCAGTAAATCAGCAGCACAATATATCTGGCAAACACTTTCTGTTATTATTGGCAATTTCAACATCTGCCTTTACAGCGCTAAACAGAAGCTGCTACCTGTATAACCCCACCATTATCCCATTATTATGCCTATATACTGTATGCCCAATGTCTAATTGAGACAACCAATAATGCTTTTTGCATGTAAATTATGTCATTTTTGTTTTTGTAACATGACATTACATCTGTATATTATATTATAATTTGCTAGTATAGAGTGTGGTCTTTTGATGTGTAGAGATGTGACAAAATTAACCATGACATGCCCCACTTTGTGCCTTATGCCACACTTGATGGTACCTGTTGCAAACTGTAATCCAGCTGTAAACCTACAAATGTGCTAATTGTGCCTAGATAAAGGAATCAAATTGTTGTTGTTTTGTTTTTGTTTGTTTGTTTTGTTTTTTTAGAGTTTTATTTACTGTGTCATAGACTAGTGTGTCCAGCTCATACAGGCCTAAGTGACATCAAGAGGGATGACTGAGAGAGAGATGACTCTGAATCTGCCACTTTATCTGATAGGAGTGTTCATGTGTCCATGCCCTCTGTAGAAATCTTGCCAAAATACAAATCTAATTTTTAAATAGCCAACTCCACATATCACCATCTGACAACCACAATAAGTTCTAATGGACTTTGACTCATGCAAAAATGACTTCTAGAGGAGGAAAGAGAGAGGCCACAAAATGTGAAAATGAAAAGTGAAATTTTGAAACAAATACAACTCAGCTATAGAGGTGTGTTCCATATCTGACTGAGAAATTGTTCTTTCTTCTCATCATCCCCCGTAAATATGTGTTACCAGATATTGCACTTTATATACAACTGTGAGTGTGTGAAAGAAAGAACAAAAGTGAAAGTTACATTCTTCTAGGAAAGTCATATTCTACAGAAGCTCAACTTTTAACTCTTGTGCATATTCTTTCCACTTCCATTCCACTTTATACACATTTAATATTTATATAAAAATATTAAGACAGCATTGCAAATATAAGTCATTTCTGATTAAAACTGTGGAGATCATTGGTCGCAGACCTTATACCTGTGTGCTGTCTGCTGCTGTGCCTTCTCATATTTCTGGCCTGAATCTCTGCCAATACTCCTGGCTCTAGAGGGAAAATTAGCCCTGTGATAACGCCGCAGCTGTCCCGAGCCAAGGGTTGTCCACTCGCAGATCGCACATCTGTTTCCAACCACACACACCGGGACTTTTTTTTTTTTTAGAGCCAGAAGAACTGATAGATTTAAGCTCGCGACTGCTGACTACATGAGTCTCTGCTTTTTTTTTTTTTTTTTTTTTTTCTGGAGAGGTAAGTGGAGAGTGTTAGCATGCTTATTTTGCTGACCACAACCCGAGTGATTATTTATTTATTTCCTTGTCAAGCCAGTTTGCTGGTTTACCGGGCTTGACAGTCACCTTATTTGGAGCATGACAAGTTTAATTTGAACAGATATGGAATGGAAGGCTAAAAAAAAAAAAAAAAGCCTAATTTTAGCAGCTGAACAAATGTAATCGGTCGGTGTCAGCGTCTTGTACAAATGTGTCCATGCAAGCAATAACACATGGCAATATGTGATTTGCTACTGTATATTTGAATGCAGGAAAGTGGGTATTTTACAAAATGATGGTATTTCTGCAAAAGTGCTTGACATAACCACTACAATATCTGCCATGTTCAGATAAGGTCTAACTGGTCTGGCCTCTGCTTCCATTTATCCAGCTCTGATGTACAATTGCAGTCTTTAATGGCATGCATTCGGAGCTTTTCAAGGGGCTAAATCCCAACGCTACAGCAGGGAGGGGGGGGGGTTCTTTTCTGCAATCCTGCCATGGCCAAAAAATAAATAAAAAATTCTCTGACCTGTCTGGTGCACTTCTGTTCTTGTACAATTTTATCCTTTTAAGAAATCGCATAAAGCACTTTCTTTGATCCTTAAAAAAAAAAAAAAAAAGTTGTAAGCGAATTTGGAGGACATCTGCTCAAACAAAGAGCTTTATCTCTCGTGCATAGATTCCATAAAAGCAGCTCTGCAAAACGTGGCCAAAGTCCAAGTTTGAAAGCATACTGTTTTGTTAGCGACACCTGGGCAATGTATGACTGTGAAGCTATTCCAAGAATAACATAGGCAGCAGAGCTTCATGGATAATTACTCCCCGGGTGACAGATAGCAATGCCACCGCCTGGGCACTTTGCTATTTTGAAATTATTCAAACCAGTGAAATTAATGTTGGAATTTGTTTTTGAAAGTTTTGATGTAGATTGTTCTCACACAGAGGAAAATGGTGGTGGTTTTATAAAATTATGCTACACTGTATTTTTAAGTGTTAAATTTAACAGAGTGTATAGGTTCCTTATCTATTATTATTATTATTATTATTATTATTATTATTATTATTATTGATATATTCATCTTTCAGCTGCTCCCTTTTTTCCATTAGGGGTCACCACTGTGAACCAGTCGCCACATACAGCGATTGAGGTAAGCAATGTGGATGAAGTGTCAAGCCCATGGGCACAAGGACAGTATGCACTTCAAGGTAGGATCGAACCGCTGACCCTCCACCTCGTGTGCGAATGCTTAACACTTAATTGTGCCACTGTTTAATATTTAAATTTAAAAGGAGAGACATCAGATAATATGTAGCATTGTTCATCATTGTCATGGTGCTGACACTGACATTTTAACAATAAGTACAGAGTATATTTAATACTATATTAATAAGGACCAAATAGACTGTTAAATGTGTTAAATTTACTCTTGAAAAATGACTGTGTATGATTTATGACTTTAAATTTAATGTAATTGAATGTATTCTTCAATATTTCAACTTTCATCCAATATGCATTTATTTTGTTGCCCGCTGTTGTTAAATTTTACAATTGAACAGAAAAGATTAACTTGGATCATTGGAAAATAGTTGAATTATCTATTATCTATATTATCAGTGGTTCCCAAACAGTGTTTCCCAGTAAATATGTTCCCCATTCCTTTGAAACTAAGGAAGATAAGTACAGGAGAATGTAGGTTCTTGCAAATCCTGGGAGGTACTGATGTTCCCTAACTCTAGTTCTAACCCTAACCTGAACCCTTAGCTGACCCTGGTAGAACTTGGGCACCTGGAGATTACATCTCGCCTTAGCATCGTGGGTTTGAGTTTGGACCTCAACTATTTGCTAAATGTCTCTGGTCTCTGCCATCATTTCCTGTCACTTCTCCCCTATTTCAAATAAAGCCAGTAGTCCAAAAATATATTTAAAAAACAACTACAAAACCACTATTTCTGACATGAAGAAAGCCATGTTCTGCAGACATTCTCCTGACATGTGCTGCATATCAAAACTCAAGAGAAGGCCTGGACAATATTCTCATAAAGAGTATGTATAAAAAGAATACAGAGCAGAAACCAGGACACCAGAGCTGGACCATCAAATTCACCAAAAACACAAATCAAAGCATCCCCTTCCTAATTTTGTGTTTTCCTAACAGCAGATCACCCCAGACGGGAAACATTTAACTTTTTTTTGTAAGTGGCACACTGACTCCATATTCCTGTAAGTCTTGTTTGCTTGGCTTTGGCTTTAGTTAGCAAGAACCCACATTTCAGAACCAAACCAGAACAGTTATTCTATGTTCCTTATTCATCATAAAACAGCTGAAAACACAAATATTATGCAACATGATGCTTGAATGAGCTCTTTGTAAAATCAGTATCAGTGATTGATTTGAAGAAATAATGCAAAATGAGGAAGTTCGCTCTCAGCAGATTTATCGATTTCTTCAATATTAAGCCTGAAATAAGCAGGAAATTAACTTGTGCTAAAGGGTGGAAAGAACAGTGGGTATAATAACTCCTTACACTTTACTTAATACTGCAATGCGTTCACCACTAAAAATAAATGAGAATATGTTTTTCCAACAGTATAATAAGCAGCTTGATTAAGACTTTGTTATAAAAAGTTCCAGAAAGCTTATGTGCTGTAAATAGAAGATAAAATGTACTCAAACAATTAAAAGTTTGATGTTGTGGAGTATGAAATAGCTCATTCATTTAAAGAAATATTTGGTCTGTTCAGCTTGTGTTCTTAATAAAGGTCTGCTATGCTAAATCCACTTTTTGGAGCTTTAAACTATGTTTCTTTTATTCTTATTTGAGTAGTCCTGTATCTCAAAAGCTGATAACACTGGTCTCATGGCTCTGCGTAGACACACAGGAAGTACTCCTGCACGTTTCTAAAGCACATACACTATCACCAGACAGACAGACAGACAGACAGACAGACAGACAGACAGACAGACAGACAGACAGACAGACAGACAGATAGATAGATAGATAGATAGATAGATAGATAGATAGATAGATAGATAGATAGATAGATAGATAGATAGATGCTACATGTCAGTCCTTTCTTGCTCTGTTGATATTCTTGTCTATATTCCCATCTCTATTAAATAAAGGGAAAAGCTCATAAATAGATCTTTAAAAACATAAGGTTGAATGTGTCAGTGTCTGACTCTTTATTTGTATTTAAGTTACCCACACTGGCTATTTGGTTTACATTACCCTGGCAAAAGCTGCATAGCAGGATATAAACCCTATGCATATTAAAACAATATAGTGCTCCATTAAACTTTCAGTGCTGTTGGAAGAGAAAGGAGTTTCTTACATTTTTTTTTTTATTTTTTATTTTTTTATTTTTATGCAATGATCAAACACAGCCTTCAGGATTAAAAGTGGTCACAGACATAGAATGGAAACGAGTCTAAAAAAATACAGCCTGGCAAAGAGGATTAAGATAATTACATGATGGAAACAAAACAGCTTTTGCCAGCTTTTTGAAATGCAGATCTTTTATAAAGGGCAACTATAGAGATCTGCAGAATGAGCCACATACAGCCCAAGGGTCCTGATAAACAGTCTTTGTCACTTAAAACCAGCGCTGCATTATTCATCTGTTTAAGGGCAACGGGGTCGCCATTTCATTCTATGGCTTGCTATAAAACGAATCCCATAATTGTTCCTTTAGATTAGGATGAGGTAGAAAAAGGAGGGGAAAAACAAGACAAAAAAGTATGAGCTGAGAAAAGTCAGATCTTTTATGTGCGGCTCTAGATCTGGTTCCATTTGAGAGGGATTATGGCTCAGCATCAAAATCAATAAAAAACATTTAAAAACAACAAGAAAATAGAAATATAGAGAATGTACAGTTATACATTTTGTGCAATCATGTTGTCTACATAATAGATAAATAGACTGAAACGTTGCATGCAAAGTTTTTCAGGTGTAGAACTGTTTGTATTGTGTAGAAAAAAGTGGACTTAGCAGTTGTCTAAGTCTTATTCTGGTGCTTATTTGTCTGCATTAGATTAAATTCAGTCACGTTTAAGTAAGAAAAATAGATTTTTATTCCTGATTGAATTGTACAATGCCAAAGAAAACTGTGTAACAATGTTCTTCCTCTACATTTTACTGCTCTAGTGCATGTAGACATTCCAACCTCCTGCCTGAGTACACCGAGTTTATGCGCTTCTTGACATTTTCTGAAAACACATTTATATTATTGTGTTATTACTATTGTAGAAGCAAGAATGTGATGCATCTCTGCATGTGGTATCAGTATCTACATAAAGCCCCCACCCCCCTTCAAAAAAAAAAAAAAAAAAAAAAAAAAATCCTGAATTTCATACAACCAGGAGGCAATCCTCTCAAAACAGACATTACATAAACCCGAGCGAGACCCTTGAAGTGCAGCAGGGGTCCAAGGAAAGCAATTTCTCTCTTGACATCACTAACATCACTGGCTCTGTGCACACTGCTCATATATGCAGAGTGTAACCTGGACTCTCAAAACTTCTCTAAACAGAATCTATTGGACGGGGATGTTCAGAACATTGCATGTGCATACATGCTATAATTTCACAGATTTCATATAGTGCTATAAAGCACTACAGGGTGCCATATAAATTATGTAATTAATGTACTTGTTCTAATTATGGATGCACAGTCTCACAGCAAGAATATTGTTGGATCCCTCCATGGGTTCTCTCCAGACACCCCAGCTTTTCCCAGTGGTCAGTAGACATGGCCTGTAGTGCATGTCCTGTATGTGCAGTGCTGTGTGTACTAAGGGCAGGGAAGTGTCAGCATTATTTCTTTATTTCAAAGAGGCATCCAAAGTGAGTGTACCTTGGCACACTGATAACCTTTTGTTTTTGTTGTTTAAAAAATAATACTACACTGATAGAAAGATGGAGCTAAACATCTTTCATTGGCAGGACAATTTTAATTTGGTTAAATAAGTTTAAATAAAAAGGGGAAAAAATATTCTCTAAGAACCAGATCATAATAATTAAAGGATTTTGACAGTTTACAATTTCAAACTTGCAAATGTCCAAATAAATGTCCTCATAACTTTAAAGGGAATATATTATGCAATTTGACTTGAGCTTTCTACCATGTGATGTAACATTGTTTCCTCATTCTCTCAGAACATACCTGGAGTTGTGTTTTGCTTCATTCAGGCATGTTTAAGTGATCTTCTTTTCTCTGGCACAGTCCTTAGTGCCCTCAACAATACCTGCATGTCAGCTTCTCAGCCTATGTCTTTTAATGCATATATCGTTGACCTCATCTCCTGTGTGACTTCCTCAATCAATTCTGCCATCCATTTAGCAGAGAATGAGCATGCAACCACTCATTCTTGAAGCCTGTTGTGTAACCCTTTGTACATTAACGTGATCTGCGGAAAAATAAGCTGTCCAGTTGGCAGAACCGTACACAAATCCTTTAATGTATGGCATCCGCATTTGCATTTTAATGGTTTAACGTTGTCTCCTAATGTTCTTCATTCATTATGTAAAGCACCCTGAACTGTCTAGTATTTAAGTGGAAGTGATGAGTCGCTGCTACCACATGGAATGTATGTCAACATAAAGACCACGCTCATGAGTTCAGGGCAGCTAGTTACTATATCATATTTACTCTGTTAGCAAGATTATTTAAAAAGTAATGCTTAGATTTATTTTAAAAAATCTGGAAAGGTCAGTAAAAGAAAGAGACAATTAGGTAAGAAATATGGGTAACACTTTAGAATAACTCACATTATAAAGCATTAGAGGTATTATTTAAGGGTTTGGAACCGGTTAATTAATCATTTAAAAAGCATTAGCTTCTTAAACAATAAAGGTCCCCTATTATGCTAAATGCATCATTCTCGCATGTTTGAGTAATCATGTATGCTAAGACGATGCCCTTAATAAAAGCTAAAAACTCTAAGTTTCACAGCTCTATGTAATGAAACCCTACTTTCTCCAGGAAGCCACCCTGTCGTGTCTAAACCACATACAGTCATCAGAGTCATTCTAATCATTTCAGCACTTAAAACGCTTTCACTACAGCTCATATATCTTTGTTAGCTTCATGTTGCTAATAGCAGTGCTAATTAGCCATTTTATCATGCTCTGTCTATCCCCCACCTTTTAATAGGAGCAGTCTGAGATTCTTCTCTCATGTCTGAACTCAAATCTTCCAACTTTATTCATCTGAATTAAAAAGGAGACGATCAACACGCAGTAGTGTCTTAGGAAGCTTTTAAGAGAAAAGGCCTCAGTTCTGCTGTCCTTTACTGCAGCAGATCTAATATAAATCAAAGCACTCAGAGAGCGCAGACCTCCGCCAAGCCATATGCTATTTTGTTATTTTCAATGTCAACCAGTGCGCATGAGGCCCACAACACCAGCGTTCATCAGGCTTTAATGTCATCAGTGACACAAGACCCGGGCTACAGCCTACTTCTACCAACAGTCGCTTCAGATCTTTGTGAAAGATAAGTGATGTCAGCTGTAACTTTCAGTTAGAAAACTGGGACAGCAAAGCCATTTAAAGCCATCAGCAGCGGCGACATAAGGGCAGTCACAGACCAGTGCACTCTCTCTGCATCCAAGCTGAGGTTCAGGGCTGTGACGCTGGGCACAGCAGAGCTGAGTGAGGCACTACACTCAGAGCATCGGCCCGACCCCAAAACCACAAGAACCACTTACATGAATATACAGTCACATGATGGAGCAAAAGTTACACTAAGGAATTTGACCAGAGATGGCTGGCTAAGTCACAGCGTAAACACTCATGTAGGTAAGCTGATTCCAGCAAGACTGGAAACACAGAGCAGTCTAAAACTGATACACCCACAGCCAGGGCTTCACATCTAAATAGACATGAAGCCACTGTACTCACTCAACCTCCCGTCCTGTCTTCATCTGCCAAACATATCCAGGAGTTGCTGTTGTTTTTCTTTTCTTTTTTTTTTTTTTTTTGTACTAGCGGTTGGCAGCGTCTCTTCTTATAAAGTCTAGGATAATGTCTCTGACTGCTTCACCTTTGCTACTACTGATGTCCACTTGAATTTTATTTTAGAGAGTCATGAACAAGCTGGTTTACACTGCTCCTGCTGTGCATCATGTATTCCTCTGTATTAGCAGCATGGCGGCAAGAACTTCTGAATGTTTTGATCAGATGGAAGACCACATGTGACTTAATAACCAATCAGCTGTCAGAAAAGATGCACAGCAGCGCTGCACTGTCTGACTGCAGGTGCTGAGAAGTAGTGAGAAGGTGCTGATGAAGGAGGTGGATCCAGATGGTGATCCAGATCACCCCCAAAATTTAGTTGTTCCTTATTCCATTTGTGACATTTGCTGAAATTTTCAAAGTAACTACAGTGTTTGTAAAGGGCTTGAGCAGACAGAGTAAAGTGGGTGAGGCCAGGAGGGCCTTAAAGCAACAGGCACCTAATCCAAGCATTTTCTGCACAAAAATTGCCCCCAAAAATGCATTTTCAATACATGTACATTATTTCAAGAAATAAAACATAAAATGTTGATGTAAATGTGTCCAAATTTATTTTAAAAATCTTAAAAGACCCATGATATGAGTCATTTAATAAACACCAATGACTTGTAAACATTGTTATTTATGTGTAATACTTGAGTACTAAGCTCATGTCATTTGATGCAATATGAATTCATTCACTATCTATGTATATGCTATTTGTTAAAATATTTTTATTTACATATTTATTAACATTTTATTACAGCTTAAAAGTGGTGAGTCTAAAGAGTTACTGGAATTTGCTTAATGATTTGTGGCATGGGGTCAAAGAAACTCCTGTACAATGGGTCTGTAAAGGAACAATATAGTAGGGTTTTAGATTCACCACTGTGAGATAATAGAGTGTTGTGGCTCAGTGGATACAGCATTAACCCCTGAATTCAAAGATCAGTTGAGCCCAGGTCTGGGTACTATAGGCGTGCATCAATAAATCAGAATACTAGAAATACTAGAAAAGTAAATGTATGTACAGTATTTTAATGCAAAATAAAAGAAAGATATTATATAAAGTTAGAATATACAGAGCAAAATATTTCAAGCATTTTTGCCTTAGTCTTAGCACCTGTCTGTACTTCCTGAGTGCTTTTTGGGTATAAGCTGCTCTCTTTTTTTCTGAGTAAAAGTGTCTGATGGCGCATCCACAGCACAACCCACTGGACACCAAAGGCTTCGTTCCAATACCTTAGATGCCCTGTCCCGACCAAGATGTGCATCTGGGGATAATGTACCCTTTTCTAAGAGTTTAACATTCCGTCCACATGCAAAGGATGTTTTAGGTCACAGAAAAAGCACCCTTTTAAAAACTCATGAAAGGGTGAAGAAACTCTTCAAATGGACAAATGTGCTTAGTAGATAAACAAAGAGTGTGGCATCTCAGTTCCAAGTGTGTATGTTCATTGTTTTGTATATTGCATATTCATAAACAAAAGCATTTATGAAAAAGAAAGACATGCCCACTATGGTACCATGGTTTAACCATTGTACTTGTATAGGGAAACTAACCCATGCATTTAACCCATCCTTCAATGTCACTGAGGCAACCCGTCAAAAGCAGTGGGCATCCGCCAGGACCCTTCTCCAGAGCCACCCAGACATGGAGGAGAACAATCAAACTTCACACTGAAAGGCCCCATCTGCTTTGCTACTGTGTCACCAAATGAAGACTTAGACATAGACAGACTTTATTGTCATTAAGAAATCCAGGTGAACACAGAATGTAATTTCGCTGCCTTCACTCAACAGACTGTAGCATAAATAGGTACTGCAACAGACTGAATATCTTGTATGTATCATTATTGTCATAAGCATCATTACATACAGCGTAACTTAGATTACCATTGGCCCATTACTTCAAATGGAGTCCATGTCCAAGAAAAACTCACTAGAATTGGGTTTCAAGGTATACTTTATTGGCTCTGTTTAGGGAACTTTGTGCTCTGCTTTTGAACCACCCTTCAATGCTGTTGGGGCAACCTGTCAGGAGCAGAGGGCAACAGCAGACCCTTCCCCAGATCTGAGCCAGGATCCTTTACTTGAAGGATTAGCCTATTGGGAATAGTTTAGGATGATAGGAAAAACCAGAGTATATGGAGAAAACCTACTCAGACATGGGGAGAACATGCAACTTCTACACAGAAATTCCTCAAACGGTCCAGGAATCCAACCCAGGACCTTCTTCCTTTGAGACAAGAGTGCCACCATACCGTCCCAATACTTAGAGTCAACAGCGCACAAGGTCAACACTAAGAAGCAATCCATCAAGGACCGCCCCATTTCAGACAGTTATGATTGGTACATCAGATTTTCAACTAAGTGGATATAACTGTAAAAGTACAGACTTTGTGAGATGAGATCATTTTTGTGAAGTGAATGAGTAGGCTGGCCACACTGGCTTTATCCAAGTGTGATGAAAGAATGTTTTCTATGAAAGCCTTTGCTCTGACAGACATCTCTCACCTTCCAGAGAGGAGAGTGCCCGTGTCCTTCCAACTAGGCTGCACAATTCTCCACTTGTTCAATAAATCTGTTGTGGCAAGTGCACCGCTCTGTGGATTTGTGTGCTGGGTGGCAGGAGACAATGAAAACTAATGAAGACTTTACCCGACAACAGACAACTTTTCTCCTCAGAACTGTCACAGGACTCACACACAGCCTTGAACTAACTGAACCCTGAATTTCTTTACGGTCTTTTGTTGATATACGTATTTGAAACTTTTATTCTCTAAGGATTTCAGGTTAGATCCCACCAAAAACACATCAGAACTACAACATTCTTTGAAGAAATAGGTATGACCTGATAAGACAAAGTAAAAAAAAAAACAACAACCTATTGATCTTCAAAGTGTGCACAAGCTTCAAGAGCACATGAATTACATTGGGACAACTTTTATTGGTGATTGACAGTAGAAGTAACTTTGTAGACCAGTGGTTCTGAGACTGTTATGGACATGTACAGATAGTGTGATATTTACAGTATGTACGCTGATCTGCTAGTATGCATGAACCATTAAAATACATAAAGTAAAAGTATCCATAAAGAACAAAATAAAAAATGTTTTAGAAATATGGTGTCTTGATAGAAGCACAGAAAAAAAAAAAAAATTGCCATACCACTGATCCGGTATGGTGGCCAGTATCGTTATTTAAATGGTGGCTTTGAGAGAGACCCAATTGGTTATTTTGTGAACTCACACATTTCACAGAACACTAGCTGGTGCAAAGGATGAGAACAATCTTACTTCTGTACAAACTTAAAAAAAATTGTTTCACATATTTTTTGGCTGCCTGGCTGCTGGAGGTTTGTGTTTATTAGCGATAAGTGTTCTCAGATAAGGTTGAGCTGTTTTATGACTTTTATGACTGTTTTATGAAGGGATAAGGGGATGATGGGTGACTGAAACCTATTTCAGTAACTATGGGGCTTAGGTGGGGTACACACTTGGTAACGGTCAGTTAGTCACAGAGCTGTGGTTAATTTCACTCCCTTAAACCTCGGTTACTGTTAGGCAGATTTTACGCGCTTTCATGTTTTGTCTTTAGATAATTTTGTTTGTGTTCATGCAAAGGCCATGATTTTTGGTGACATGGTGTCTTTTTATGTGATCTTGTTATTTCTAGCTCAGCTTTCACAGAAAGTAAACAATACACTGCATACAAAAATACTAACATTCATACCATTTAATGCGTAAAATGCACAGTTCATTTTGTTGATATAAAAATGTAATGTCTTTTTATATTTTACTTTTATTTATATATTCTTGTTCTCCCACCTCTCTACTAATGAGTGATACCAAATATGTATGTATTTTTATTATTTTAACCCCCTCAAATACAGGTTTTTGTGATAATACCTCCCAGTTTTTGGGTGAAAAAAAAAATCTAAATCATTTATGCAAATTGGATTTCTTAGTGATGAATTATTAGAGCCTGGGGTAGGTAAAATAAATAAATAAATAAATAACTACACATAGTTTTATATGCATTTTTAGTTTTTGTGTAGTGTCAAATACTCACATTGATACCACTCAGCACATTTTATATGCTTTTGATTTTGTAGCTATAAAAAATATCATCATTAATCAATAGTTAGCAGAGAAATAGATGATTTTAATAAGCTCAATGAAAGAAGAATATTAAAAGAATTGATAACATTCTTTATAGCAAGAAAATGAAGAGCACTTTTTATGTGCTTAATGGTATGAACATGATTATTTTAAAAGGATGCTAGAGGGTTAAACATAGGAGAAAGTACGTCTAACAATACAAAACCTGTAGACCTCGTTTGAGTATTTAAAAGAAAAAATTGTCAAAAAACTTTTTGTCAAAATAAAGTAAACTTTTTTTTGTTTTCCCGAAGACCACAATATGTTCTGATTCATGATCTGTTGTTGAATGTCCTTTGGTTGTTTTCACGCTGTTCCAACCTGCAAACACTGTTACGACACTGAGGAAAAACACACACAACACTAATCAATACGAGCAGCAGAGGAAGATAGAAGAAAATGGCAGATTAAGGCTTCCCCCGCACAGTGCTCGGCTGTTTGGGAGCGCAGCATACTAACTCTAGGTGGATCTGCCTGGTAATGAGAGCAGGCGTACTGCAGCAAGCGCCCCAACATTGATTGATGCTGTTAAAGACTTAGCGGTGCAGGAAAACGAATGGCGTCATTTGCTTACAGTGGTCCCTTTGTGGTCAAAAGCAAAAATGTTTTCAGAGAGAATCGGCACAAATTAAACAGCTAGATTTATTACACGGGTGACTCCGATGATGATAATTATTGTGAGTCTATGAGCACACTTGATAGATATATCGAGGTGAAAAGTAACTAGATACATTTACTTAAGTCATTTAGCTTAGTACATTTTTGGAAGACAGTGTAATCCAATCACAATGGGCCAAATCAAGCTTGACTCTTTATGCCAGTGCCAAGCCCGGATAACATTGGGCAGAAAATTTATACTAAACTGCTTTGCTAGGTGTCAAACTATTTGGAAAGCAGCAGCAGAATCATCAGCCTCCTCAGCCTCTTCATCTCCTCCTCTTCACCACCACCAGTGTCCAGAACCTGTCAGGATTTGTCTGTGTTTGATTTAAGTTTCTGGTTTAAATACAATTTTTTATTGGCCCTTGGGTTTCATTCCCAATAGGCCAAAACTGCAACAGGTAGTACTTCTTATCACAATGTAAAAAGCTGAGGTGAGAAGCTTTATATTTTTTGTGAGGTGGACCTGGCATTAAGGAACAAAAAATATGAAAATGTGTGGTTTGGGGCACTAAAAACATCATCCATACTATGTGTTGGTCCTAACATGGATAAATGTCTATAAAGCTAAAGAGTAGTCAGATTGAAAATGTCAAAATGTGTCACCTGTAGTGAGGAGCCCTCTTCCACATTTTCAGTATGTGGCCCTCAATAAAAAAAATAAAATAAAAAAAAATAAAAAGTTTGGACACCATAGCTAAATTAATGAAAGTATTTTTGACCATAGAGATTGTAGTGGCAAAGTAGGTTTTAATACTTTTACACAAGCAATAATTTTGTGGAATATTTTTACTTTTAGTGGGCAGGTGTTTGTGGTTGAAAGCAAAAGTGTATTGGTAGAGAATTAGAAGAAATTAGTTGACAAGTGACACCAATAAGCCTTAAGTTTTCCTTGCATTGGACTACTTTGCCAAACCTAAGTGTGTTGCATTTAGTCTTCTTTATTACAAGCATCCTTATAATTAGAATCGAAAAGCACTGCATTGCATTAAATTGAGAAATAACTCCCTTAGGACGACCCTCCAAGGAAGTCTTAAAGGAACTGAACACAATGTCACAGAGGTGCAGAACAGACCTTGAAAAATATACTTTATATAAGCATATATGCATGCTATTCTACCCAAACTCCCTGGAGGATTTACAATAATAATAAGTAAAGTGCATACTGTAAAGGTGACATTTAACAAAATACATGAAAAATAAAAAATAAAAAAATGTGCATAACACAGCTAAAAAAAATACTTAAGTGAAAGTAAAGCTAACACAACTATTACAGTATTTGAGTAAAAATAAAAGTTTGGATTGTAAAGAATATGCATTTCTTTCTAAATTCAAGGCTAAATTTACTACAACTTCTACTACTACTACATATCTGCTACTACCACTCTTAAAACAAAACTCAAAATCTACTCAAGTAAAAATATGGACTCAGAAAGTATATTTTCCTAAAAAAAAAAAAAAGTCTTAAAGCAGCACACTGTACCTTATGTCCCTCTGTGTTTTATAAGACTCCTGAAGCACAATTTATGTCATAGTTCATAGTTTCATAGCAGGGCAGGTCATCTTACCACTAGATTCATTTTTGAAACATAATTTTAAGGTCCATGTATGGTAGTGTTGCTTTAGGCATAGATAGATTTAAAAAAAAAATGAATAAAAGAATAATATAGCCCCTTAAAATAAAAATAAATAAAAAAATACACCTGGATTCAGCCTCTGGTACACTCACTCTATGCATTTTACCATAGCCTGGTTTGTTTGCTATTCCCAAGAAGATATACAGTAAAAAAAAAAAAAATGTACATAAAGCAAAGGTACCTTATCGCAAAACATAAAATACTGAAAATTAGCATAACACGGCTTAAAAAAAACATCAAAAGCGCTAGTTGTAGTGAACTTCTGACCCCACTCACACACACATTGTGCAAGAGAGAGCTGCTCCAGATGGCCAGCCGTTTTCTTAAGGCTCTCATGGGTTTTAGCTTGCTCTCCCCGCGGCGAAATCATACAGAGGTGAAGCAAGTATTAGCTCATCTTTCCACCACGTTTCAGCCCTAAGTGCAACTGCCTTGAAAAGCCTTAGCAATAAGTAAATAAGAAATGGGCGGCCTCTAGTAAGAGCTCACTCATTTATTTTGGCAAGCAGAGGTCCCACTCAAAAAAAGGCAAGGACAAAGACAAGATGTTTATTTGGCCCAAAAATGCAGGAATGTAAAATGGTGACCATGCTGAAAAATCTGGAAGCCTCCTCAAAAATGACTTGAAATATGGCTTTGTAAATGAAAATGTTCACTTTTGTCCTTCAGCTTTCAAAACAGAACAGTGCATTTTAATGGAATTAAGCTGGAGGCGTTTGGAGAGTGACTTTTGAGGTGAATTTCTTAAAAAAAATTATGCAAAAAAGGTACCACTGATCAGGAATAACAAAATGACCAATGAGAATATGTTGAAGAAGTTAATGCTGGTTATGATAATGCACAGGACATTATTGCGTATGGGGCTGCAAATGAGCACTTATCTCATCATAATACAAAAAATGCATATGGATATACTGTGTTGCATTTACAGAGCTATGCCAGTGGAGGGAGGGAAGAGTATTTTTAGGTTGGGGCTGACTCAAATAATGCAGACACTGGTAAGTTAGTGTCTGTGGGTGGAATGCGCCTCACGTCTGCCCTAAATTCAGGTCTCTGAAAGGAAAGAATAGGACACTGAGCAAAAAAAGTTACATACTTGAAAAGCAGAGTGTACTCCAATACTAATGATGTGCCGGAATTGTTCCCTTATTGTACATAAAGACCATGGCAGGGAATAATAATAATAATGCAGTGTGATTGCATATACTATTATATTTGCATAAATGCCTTGCGGAGATGGAAGAAGTACTCAAAAAAGTACTGCGACTTCAAACATTAAAAACAACATCCAGTAATAGTACTTTAACAAATGATTACTTGAATAAAAGTAAATAAATATAAAGTAAAATACTGTTTTATTAGAATAGAAAGTACTTGATGATTCTAATACCAATACTGCTGTTACTACTATGACTACTACTACTACTACTACTACTACTACTAACTACCATTACTACAACAATTAATAAAAAAATAAAAAATAATAATATTAGTAACGATGGTGCTTTTCTTGACCAACACCAAATACAATCAGACATACATTCAGTCAAGGAGGGTGAAGTGTCTTGCCCCAGGATGCAGCAGGCAGTATTGACTGCTGGTAACAGGGATTGAACCACCAATGTTCCGGTTAGTGGACCTGAGCTACTGTCACCCCAAACTACTTCACACTACCATAACTGCTACTAATACTACCACTGTTGTTACTGCTTCTTGTGTTACTAATACTTTCACTTCTATTACTGCCGCTACTACTCAGACAATATATGGGCTTTTTTTTTATTTTTTATAAATCCCACCTCAAACTAAAAACATGATAACAAAGGGGCATTTAATATAATTTTAATATATTAGCTTCTTTTGTTATCCTGAATTATGGCTTTGTATACATAACAGCCAGGTGAATAAGTGGGACAATAAAAGGCCGGGTGGGTCTGGGGGTCTTTAAACAAAACATATGTAATTTCCTGTATTCTGATGCATTATATTTTTTTTACATTAATATTTTGTTAAGTTTTATATGTTTATAGTCAAATTAAAAAAACACATTAACACAAGTGAAGCACAATCAAAATCTCCCTCATCCCTACC
The DNA here is from genome assembly GCA_020698575.1 of Bostrychus sinensis. Taxonomy (NCBI): domain Eukaryota; kingdom Metazoa; phylum Chordata; class Actinopteri; order Gobiiformes; family Eleotridae; genus Bostrychus; species Bostrychus sinensis. The sequence continues at coordinate 26,220,140 of CM036251.1, read as the reverse complement.
CACCCTTTTATTTACCCTCACAAAAAACAAACAAATATACAAAAAACAAAATCAAAACAACAACAAAAAAACAAGGTGCTGCTAAAATAAATAAACCAGATATAGTATGTAACAAATAAATAAGTAATAACAGTTATAGGATGCTCTGCTTTATACATTTACATCTGCAAATAGGAATGTATAGTTGTCCATATTTTCCAAAAGATGTCTGGTTTGTCATTAACCTCATAAATCAATTTCTCCGGAGGAAAGATAGAAGATATCTGTTTCAGCCATAAGTCCAGAGTGGGCGTCTGGGAGTTGACCACTTTAACAGGATACAAGAACATTATAGTCATTAACCTACATTGAGTAACAGTGTCAAAAACATTGTCAGGGAAAAGGTTCAGTAAATACTATGATGGCGACATAATGAAACTTTTCCCAAAATCTTTGAATGTGGTCACACTCCAAGAACAAATGAACTACAGTACCTTTGTGGTTTTTTGCATTTGTAACAGAGATCAGAGCTGTCAGGGAACATTTTCTGGAGGCGGACAGGAATATAATTTAATTTGTGCAATCATTTGTAATTCTGTTCATGAACTGATAATAAATTACACTTTGGAAATGCATTTTTGCCAATCTCAGACCAATCTTTAAGACTAAAAGTTATCCCCAGATCATGTTCCCACAGCGGTTTCAACACAAGATATTGGAGTAAGGGATAAAACTTATGCTCTTTTTAAAATGAGCTGATGAAATTTCAAATTTGAAGATATTTATAAAGTTCTTTCGAGGGAATATTAAGTTCATTCCTAATTTGTTCAAATTAATTTACAGAGTTCAAAGACAACAAATCTGAAAAGTTGGTAATACTATTAAATGCCCAACTTGCAAGACCGAAACTTCTGATTTCTTCAGGAATATCAGGGTTTAGAATTAGAGGAGAGCACACAGATATATCTGATGGGATATTAAGATATTTTTTCACATCCTTCCACACCTGCAATGTGATTGGAAAAATAGTGTTCTTACAAATGTTTTGCACATTGCTAAAATTATTTATAAATGGGAGCTGATCTAATTTGATAGAGCTACAAGCAAAGGTTTCAAGTTCAGTCTATTCAGTATTACTACTACTGCTACTAATACATACATTTCCACCAATGTAAAAAAAAAAAAAAAAACACAGTAAATGTCAGTTTAGAAAATGTACTCCAAAGCATCTACTTTCCACCACTGATGCCTCCAGAGTATTTGGTACAATTGTGTTTTATTAATATAGCATAGGAATAATAGAGAAATAATGTTCTTCATTATACCAACTCTATAAGTTCAGTGGTGCCCAGACTAAAGCATCTATGCCACAAAGGTCCAATTGATCCATCTTCTAATTATTACCTTAAGATGTTGTGTGTGTGCCATCATACCAGTATCCAATCAAATCCAATTAACACTGGTGCCCCCCTCCAGAAAACTGCATTATAGAGGGATTACACAGCTATCTGTGTGCTCTGATTAATGGCCGCAGTAATTAATGCTGAAGGGCTCTGTCCGAGTGGCTCAGTGCAGAGGAGCACACAGCCAGCTGCAGCAGACTCACATGCACACAAACACACACACACACACACACACACACACACACACACACATGCAATCTCACTGTGCAAACACCTGGACGCTCTATCTGGGCATATGCTGCATGCAGTATTAGGCTGTGTTTAGAGATGTGTTACTCTGACACAAGCTGAGACAGGCCAGTAATGCAAACCTATACAGCATATGCATAAAAAAAATATTGTGGAAAAGTGAATGAAGAGAAAAGCTTATTATATATATATATATATATATATATATTTTTTTATATATGATATAATATGATGATAATATGGCTTGCAGTAAATGAAAACCCCAAATGTAGTAGTACTAACAGGTATTTCATACATTTAAAGTAATAATTCGCACTATAAAGCTCTGATTATTTAGAAAGCATTACTTCACTATTAATAAACACTGTATAGTACAGATAATCCAGCCACAAGCCCAGATAAATGCAATCCTATGTCAGAAAGGGCATCCAGCATAAAACCTACACCAAATCATTATGCAAATCTAAAAGGAAGATGATTTGCTGTGGCGATCTCAGGAATGAAAATTCAAAAGTGTTCATACAATATATAAACAATGTATTCATTAAAGGTTCTATATTATGCTTTTGCAGGCTTTTTGAACAAGTTTTGGACACATTTGCATTAGCATTAAAGCTGTAAGCTCATTTCTCTTTCTGTTAGTGTCATGTTGCTAACAGCCATGCTAATTAGCCATTTCATGCTCTGGCCAGTCCCCACCATTGCCAGCAGGGAGCAACAAACACCTAATCCAAGCATTCTCTGCAAAGGCAATGTAATCATAATCATAACAATTACAGTAAATGCTTGGAATACGGTATTTGACCCTGTGTGTTCATTTTAATGCACCTGTGTGCCAAAGGCTGGGAGTCTGTTAGAGGTGTACAGTCTGTATATGAAAGCATAATGACTACTCTCCATTACGTAACATGCTTGGTGCAAACACAGTGTGAAGGGCGCTTGCTCTGTGTAATAGGGTTAACATATGTAAAAAAGCAGCTGCACAACAGAACTCCAAAACTCAACAGCCCTTCCACATGCAAATGCACAGTGCAGTGCATGATGCTTGAGAGAGGTCAGAATGATTATCTTGCGTTCCACATTAGCACATTAAAGTTATAATATGCAGGATTTTATTGTGAAGTAATAATGGGCAGACAGTGGTCGTCCCTCTTATTGTAGGCCAGTGGCTGTTTATACTTCATTAGCATGGGCAGTCTATTTACAATTAACCTGGCAAAATCAACACTGACGTCAAGTACTCTGCTCTGCACACAGGAACTTATAGTACCATATTTGGGAGTGACTGGATGAAGTACCATTTTGTGACCATCAATTATTTTTTATTTCAGCCAATAGCAGCAGTTATTCATGCAGTGATGTAGCCAAACAACAAACCAGATCTACAGTAAAAACAAAGTAATAAAAATGTTGGAGGGTTTTGTAGCAGCATCAATAACAAGGTTTTCCTGAGATAATCCAGTTTGCTGTGCAAAATAATATTTAAATAGCCATGAAATAAACAGAAAATCTTTTTATATATATATTTTTGCTTCTCCTTTTTTTTTCTTTTTTTTTTTTTTTTTGGTTAGGGATTGCCACAGCAAGCAGGCAGGTTTTTACACCAGATGCTTTTCCTGTCGCAAATCAGCAGCTTAGGCAATGTGGGTGTGAGTGTCTTGCCCAAAGACACAATGACAGTATGCACTTTGACCCTCCAGTTGAGGGGTGAACACTTCACCCGCTGCGCCACTGTTGAACAGACTCCCAAACAGAAAGTCTAAATAACAAGTGAATACAGATTATTCATTTACTGGCTTTTACCTGATTCAGACATGAAAGGAAAGGAGAAACACTTTCTTTTCTGGGCATATGGACCCAAACAGTATCAAAATACTTTTGTTCACGCTGGTGAACAGTAATAATAAGAACACAACTTGCTCTGTCGAGTGCTGGGGCTGTTTAGCAGAGTGAGGTGCCAAAGCTGCCATTACTGTGTGCGCTTCTTTGGATAAAGTTAAATGCACCACTTAAGGGAGTGGTATTAAAAATGTGCAGCACCAACGCCAATGGGACACACTCATGAGCACGTGGTCTAAAAGCACAGGGCAACTTTTAGCATCTTAAAGTTCTATAGCAAATGGCTCACTAAATTTTAATCTGAATCTATCCAGTGGGCACAATATTAAGGAATTTCTGTCTGCAAAACACACTGGCAGAATTTGGCGCGTGGCAGGGGTGGCACGGCCTGCCCCTGGTGGTTGAAGTATATCACTACATTGTTTGAAAAATCGGTCAAAAAATGCTATATTTTATTGAAATAAAAAAAAAGCAATTGCAGGAAAACATATTGATCATTTTATTACCACCATGTCCACATTTTAATTCAATTTAAACCTTAACTACCTGATCTATTTTGCAATTGTTTCAGTCATCAGTACAGCCTGTATGAAGCCATTTATGAAAAAAAAAAAAAAAAAAAAACTCCTATAACTTATCTGGGCCATGTGCTACAGCGGGGGATTTTTGCCAAGGGACGCGAATGTGTAGCCAATCACTGGCTCGGAAAAAAGTGAAACTCCTCCCACTCGGATCAGGGACACATTTATAGGTAGAGCCCAATCGTGTGCACAGTTGTATACAGAACTAATGGCAGCTGCTAACCCGAGTGGCAAGATACCTATTCCAGCGCTAGCTACTACAGCTTACACAGCAAAAGAACAAAACTGGAGACAGAGAAGACAGAAGTAAAGTGTTTATCAAACGTGACTAAAACTGGATGCAGAGCTAGCTTTTTTGCTTCTTGACAGGTAAGAAATGGTAAAATCCTGATAGAATATAGTAGCTAGTATCTGGTTTATGTGTGTTATATGCACAGAGCATACATGAGAAATGTAGGAGGAGTCAGGGAAGAGGGAGGGGGCAAACTGGAAAGTTGCAGTAATTTATTCTCGTTACTTGGATGCAAGACCAGGTAGTTTAGCTTTAATGGAGAAAAATAATTACAACATGAAACATAACAGCATGAGACAAACATCAGGCCTGTCTTTTTACCAGACTAGTTTTTTCTGTGCATTTTAGTTGTGGCTGCTCATGTGTTACTTATGCAGAGCTGATACATAAAAGTAAAAAAAAAAAACTAATTTGCAGAGCTGTGTTTCTGTTACTGCAAGCAAAATCCATAGTAGGCCCACCTGCAGTATATTACTTATGCATCGTGTATTGCAGAAGGTTTAAAATGTTTGCCTCAACCAACGCAGAAGTCAAACTCTGCCTATGGCAAAAAGGATATATCTTGTATTTTATTAGTTATTATTTACAGTTTGTGCTATATACAGTGATGTGACTCACTCGCACTAACCTGACAAAATACTGTGTTGTGATCCAAAGTTGAAGGACATATCTTGCACAGACGAATTAGCAATTCTTGTCAGCAAGATTTTTCACTGAGGACATGTAGACGTAAGGGTAATAAATAGAAAATCGGACGCAATGAGTTTTACTGTCACAGCTACATGCCATTCAGGGAACAGGGACATGAGTAAGCAGTGCTCCTTTGGCGACTTGTCAGACAGATGTACTGCTATGTATAATTGAATCTCACCATTGCAAATAATTCATTTTGCATCTATCTACGTAGTCGCAAAATTCAATTCAGGAGATAACCACCCGTACGGTCTTCTCTGTTAAAATAGCACACAGGCTTGAAAACATGAAACCTGATCTTGTGTAAGGCACGCGTAAATTGGAAGGTGCATGCTTTCCTCTGCTCTGTGTGCATCTATGGCTTTATTTCCACATCAGAAGTTTTTGTATCACAGATTCTAATCGGAGATTTCAAAGGCGCTGGTGGAGATGCTGCGACTCCAGTCTGATAAAGACACAGAAACCTGCTTTCACCACAGGCTTGCAGTTTACACGGCCTTTTATATCGTCGTTGGATAGCAAAACCCAAATGCTTTAACCAGTCTGTTTCCAGAGGTGGATGGACTTAAGAAAAAGCACTGTTCTTATAAAATACCATTGTTTAAGTAGAAGTAAAAGTACCTCACACAATCTTTACTTGAGTAAAAGTTAAAATGTTTTATTGCAACATTTACCTAAGTACACATTACGGTTTTACAATTGTATAGCATAATCTACTTTGTACAACTTTCTGCTAATACTACAACAGCTGTTGGTACTATTAGATGAGATACGTTTTATTTGTCACATGCACAGTCAAACCTAGTACAGTGTACAGTGAAATGTATTTTTGTACCTGCATCCAATAGGAAAAAATAAAACAGTACAATAGCAAATCATAAGGCACAAAAAATATTTACATATAAGTATAATTATTATAACAACTGCTGCTACTACTCCTACTTGTCTCTCTCCTATCCACTTCACCTCAAACATACTCAGAAAAATTTGTATTTTCCTTCAAAATTTACAAAATGTAGTGCTACTACTACTGCTACTACTGCAACTTATGCTAATTGTACTACTATCTGCTACTGTACTTCCAGACATACTTACTCATTCAGAAATAAAATAAAAAGAAAACTGTCCAACAACATTTACTCGAGTAAAAGTATGTTTTCAAAAATGAACATTTATTTTAAAAAAATACTTTAAGGTCCTCTATTAGGCTAAATTGAGCTTTTAACCAATTTGCAACTCAAAAACAAACCTGCTGTAGTATTTTGTTTCATTCACACGTTTGAGTATACCTCTGTGCTTAGGCAGTGCCCTTCTCAAGAGCTGAAAACTCTTGGTCTCATGAAAGACACATGAAACCACGAAGTACTCCTGCACGTTTTTAAAGCTCATGCACCATCACCAGACTCATTCAGATCATTTCAGTGCTTAAACTGCAATCACTACAAAGCACCAAGCTAATTTATCGACCTGTTAGTGTCATGTTGTTAATAGCCATGTTAAATTGTGATTTTAATGCTCTGTCCATTCCCCAACAATGCCAGCAGGGGGCAATAGGCACCTAATCCAAGCATTCTGTACAAAGTCAAAGTAACAGCTCCCCAAAAGAAGAGGTTTTCCATACATATGCATTGATTTAAGTTATAAAATGTGAAATACTAATGCTAGTGTTGAAAATAATTTCAAAAATCCTGAAAATGGCATGATATGGGCCCTTTAAATGAATTACTACATACTAAACAAATATCTAGTACTTTCCACTATTGTCGGTTGAATCCTATAACGTCTTCACACCCCTTTCACAAGCACATCATCATTTTCTATATATTACAGCACAATGAACTTACAAAAGCTTCACAAACTCTTCTGGAAAATTGCTTTTGAGTTCATAAAAGGTGTGTTGCTCCACTTGGATTCCTCCTCTGGTACATTCACTCAAATGCATTTCGCTCTCTATATAAGTTAGGCAGGCACAATAGACAAATGCAAAATTCATGAGGTGTAAATACCCAGTTCCCAGAATCCTCTCAAGGCCGTTTGAAGGGGACGCAAAATTACTCTTATGAATAATTCATCACAAAATGTTCCCAAAATAAATGTCAATCAATGCTGTAGATGTCAGTTCAAATAATAAAATATGCAAAGATCTAATATTATCCGCAGAGACGGCTTAGGACTTAATTTGCTGTTGTACCCTTTGAGATGAAAAACTGATATTGAAATTGTTCTGGGTAAATTTGACCAAATGTGTCGCAGATTTTGGTGTCAGTCGCAATTAATTAAATCCAATGATTTTCTTTAATTATTCAACAGTGTCATCTATGACTAGGGACAAGCCATCAGTGCAACAACTGTGTGCAAATTTAGAACTACACTTTAATACATAATCTGACTTCTAATGTCTTGATTTGTAGCTTTAGAATCAAAAGTATAGGCATCTGTCAATACATTCAAGGGGCTAGATTATGCTTTTATTTATGCTTTTAAACCAATTTTGGTCACATCTAGAGCATTGCATCATATACAACCTTTAAAAAGTTTTATACCAGCAGGTGGCAGCAACAGAAAAAACAGCTTTTTACTTTTTGTTTGATACAATTTAACAACAAAATGAAAAATAGCTGTGAAGAATCAGTGGAAACAGTGCTTTTTTTTGGATAAATGAATGAGTGCAGACTGGATGTAGAGGCCTTTTTAATTGGTCTGTGCTTCCTGGAGCTGGTAGGGGCTAGTGGAACTAAGTGATCTGAGGCCTCGGAAACAGAATACAGGATACAGGATTACAACAAAAAGCACAACTCAAGGTATGTTTTTAATGAGGGAATTATAACATGATAGAAAGCTCAAAAAAAGTCAACTTTGCATTATATATCCCCTTTATGCCTGAGTACACAGAGAGAAATATTTCAAGCATTTATTTATTTTCACTATGATTACTATAATGATTGTGTAACATGATGTAAAATTATAATTTAGTTTAGAGCTACTTAAAGCAAAACTTGATAACTTTTGTCATTTCTTTGTGGTTTTTGCCTCATTTTCATTTATGGAGCTCCCCCTACATTTCAGAGCAAAGCAGTCCAGTCCAAAGTCCAGTTGACTCCTATATGATCCCTCATTCGGCTTTAATTTTCCTCCTCCGCATAACTGTTCCAAATTTCTTTTTTGTCTGCCATTTGGCCTCTCTGTCATGATGGAAACTGGCTGTGTTTCACTTTGACTGGAACTAACTAAAATAAATTCACTTTTGCCACATTATTCAAATTTATTGACATGTACCTTACTCTCAAATAACCCTCAGGTCAAAATGTGGCCAGTATGTCTCAATTTCAATTGTTTTGTACTTGTGAAAATGACAAAACTCAACAATCCCTATATAGCAAAGTATTCTGAAAAAGTAAAAAGGCATTTCAGCAGGACATGCATGACATTGGGCGTTACCAAGCCACTCTACTGCACAACAAGGACATAAATACTCCACACAGAAAGACAAGAACTGGCTTGGGGCTCAATCCTTTAACTCTAGGCAGGTGTGCCAACCTCTCTCTCTCTCTGCATCCCTACTAAAAACTACGTATTTTCAGTGTGAAACAGTTCAAGAAAGTATTTACAGATGATCAGTAAAAGTCAATTACTCACCATTCAAAGCGCAGGCAACTGGCATTGATTTATAGTCCACATCATTTGCATCTGCTTCTCACACTGTCCTGTTTCTGACCTGCAAAAGGAGAGAAGAGGTCCAATATTATCACAACAGCTTTGTTAAAGGTGACCCACAGAACAAGACCACATTATGTTATAATAATCAAGTATTATGTCTATCTCTTCATCATATATAGGTGTTTATAAGCTTGTAGTAACTGTAGTTCTTTGACTACTTCTAACAATTCACCAACATTTATGATCGACAGGACTGAGCAACATTTTTAGGCTGGTTTGAAAAATGCTCTTTACTACAAGTGCTTTAATAAACATTGATTTGTTTTAATTGCATTTTCAGAAAACATCAGTACACGGCCAAGGACAAAGATGTTTAATTAATATTTAAAATGAAATAACAGAAGGTCTATGCATTATTATGTTTGCCTCTGCAAGATAGGGTCAGTGCCTTGGCAGAGATTCTCTGAGTGCTTCAAATTTCTTATTCTTTTTTGTGTATTTTTTAACCTTTCTTTGACTTTTTGTCAGCTTTTTATTTTTTTTTGCACAATACTGTCACATTCATGACATTTATGTGCTATAAATATTTCAGCATTTCAATCTCTGACTACATCTTCTTGGCTTGAAGCGCTTCACTAAGCATAGAAAGAGTATAATATTACATGCATACATTACATTCAAGCACATAATGGCATGCAAGAAAATGGGGGTTCTGATAATTCACAATTTTGCTGCTCAAAAGGATGTCCAGGTGTTAGCTTTTAGGTGACCACAGGAAGCCTCCATACAAGAGAAGGCGTCCCGTTGTTGGCGTGGTTGAAAATTGACAGTAATAAGGATTCTTAAAGACATGCAGTGGGAGCTATTGACGTCCTGGCCCTCTGAGACCGCTCCATAGATTTTTTTTTTTTTTTTTTTTTTCACTTGATTACCATCTCCAGTTGCCAATCTGCTATCATTATTAAGGTTGTCTAGTCTTTACATGCAACTAGGAATACAAATGAACTGCAGCATTATAATAAAACCACTGTTAAATGTGAGCTATACCCGATTTATCCCCCCCTTGGATAAGATAAGAGGAAACCCTTGTAAAAGCAGAAAGGTGCTGTTGTTGTTGGTGAGTGGTGGGTCTGGAAACGCTACAGGTAACAGACTTTTGTTGCCACAGCACTCCAGACGGCATTAGTAAAATTGTTCAGCTTTAAAGAAACTTGAACTTTGTAAGTGTTTTTGGCCAACAAACTTTTGCCTCAAGTGCATCACAGAAGTGCTACAAAATTTCCAAGAATATCTCACAGCCCACATATACTTTGCAGAAAACACTTATATAAACACTTAAGAGGAAAAGAAATATCCATGCAGCCAGCCGGAAGAAGTGCTTTCTTGTTGGCGTGTGTGTAGGCTAAGTGATGAGATAGCACAAAGCAGCGGGCGAATCCTTTCCAGTTTGACACGTGTTTTATTATTCCCGCATTATGCAACTATTGCTAAATGTCATGTAAATGCTTCAATGAATTTCAATTTTACCATCAAGTACGCACAGCCCCAATTTGTACTTTGAGCTGATCAAGTGAAATTGAGGGATGAGGGGGGGAGGCGCTGCCTGGGACACTTCCCAGAGAGTGGCAATAGCCAGCGTGCACACAAAATCAACCCATAGAGGTAAGAAAAAAGTAATTTGTCAGCTACATCATGAGTAACCAATAAAGTAATTAATGTAGTCCATAACCCCAATTCCAAAAAAAGTTGGGACACAATGTAAATGGAATGTAAATAAAAAAACATAATGTACTGAGCTCTAACTTCATAAAACCATAATTTATTCATATTTGAAAAATATATTTTACCATTTAATGAGAAAATATATCATTTTTAATAAAAAAAACAGCTAAAGAAACATTTTGCAACTAATTAAGTTAATTAGTTGCAATTTTCAGTTAAGACGGGTTGAAAAAGTACAGTCTTTTACTGCTTTTAATTGTTTTAATGGGAACTTGTAAACTTTATTTATTTATTGTTTTTATAATTTTGGGCAGCATTTTGGAAACTGTCTTTGTTTATAAAATGTGCTAAATAAATAAGAAGACTGCATTGAAGGTATAGCTGTTTCATGCAAAGACAAAGCCATATGTGACTTGATCCAGAAACACAGCCGTCCTCTCTGGATCAAAGCTAATTCAAAACAAATTAAGGTAAAATAAAATTTAAAAAAAAGTTCTATGGTTTGATAAATATAAATTTGCAAATGTCAAACCCAGAGGACAGCAGTGATTCTGGATCATGTTCACATATGGATCTTATTTGCATGATACAGCTATGATGCAGCAAACCTGGCCAGCAAGCAATTTCTTTTCAAAAGCAAGAGAGTCTGGTTCCTTAGCCGCAGGGAGCCATTTCCACTTCAATCCTCCTCAATTTGGACCCAACCTATCACAGCTGTTTATCTGTAGCACGTTTTACAAATGTGGAAGATAATCTCTTATCACAAAATAAGCAAGATGGTGCCAGGTTAGTACAGAGCCAATTTAATAACTCTCTAACTTCTCTCTGTTTAGTGCTTTCCTTTGTCACCATTTTAACAACAATAAAGTCCCATTGACTTTTAATGCAATGACCACATTCACGGCATGGCTACCTGTATTCAGAGACAATGACGTCTGGAAGGGTTGCTGATCATGCAGTGATTTTTAATACAGAACCTGTTTTAATGCAGTGTCGCTTCATGTTCCAAAGATCAGGAGCATCCAATACATCCACACAAACTCTGCCTTTCTGAAATGCTCTTTTTATACCCAGACATCTTAATGAATTAGTGTAGTAACAGCAGTATTGTGATTAGCCCTGCTGAACGTGCACTGTAAACCCAGATAAGTTGAGTTTACTTAAAAAAATTGTGGAAAGTGGTTGCCCTAAAATATTTAAGTAATGAAAAAGACAAACTGAAGTCTATTTAACTTGAGCATTAATTACACTTAACCCTTTTAAGTTTACTGTAATATACTAAATGTCAAGTAGAACATACTTAAACACGTAATGCACAGTATACTACTTTAATAGCAGATTAAACTAATTATTTTAAGTTACACTTTAGATTTCAAGTTTATTCAGTCATCACTTTCCCAAGAGGCTAAAGAAAAACATGCTCCAAATTATATTAAAACACTTTATTAAGGTGTTGCAGTTACAATATACTTGCTGCACACATCAGAACACATTCATGTACTTGGAATAATCCAGATACAGGCCATTTCAGTCCAAAAGTAACAGCAGACTTGAAGAAGTTGGGTTGGATCTGGAGGTGGATCTGATGAGGTTCAGTCAGAGCAGAAGTGTGACAGTACAGCTGCTGGTCATTAGCATTCTCCATTAGCAAGAGCAGAAGAATACAAGAGAAAAAAAAAACATGTTAATACTGTATTTGTTGTAATTACAAGACAGAGACAGAAATGTTAAAATGCTTTTATAGTTAAATTTTGTGCATTTTCAGAATTTAACACACACTAAGTCCTCCGTCATTTGTACTTCAGATTTGCATTAGAAAAGACATGCAGCAGAACCATTAGCATTTATTTACTTACACTGTACAGCTCTGGTCACCTCCTGCTCACAGTCATAGGCCTCTATTGTCTGTCGGCTCAGTGATCTGGGAGATAGTAACACTTTACTCTTAAGATATTTAAAACAAAAATTATACAGTACATGCAGTTTGACTGTCAGTTTTTAAAAATCTACCATTTTCAACAATACTGTGTCATGTAATGTTGAGTCTTACTGTGTGCTTTTAATCTTCAAAACCTTGTCAAAATCTAGGAGAAAAGAAACAAATTAAAGATATTAACGCATATTCCTCAAAGCACATTTTATTTTAAAATGTACCAACTTCTCATTTATCAAGATGTAAATTCTAACATTAGCATGTCCTAAATCCACTGAATCACATGTATTTTGCTTGTTTTCAAAGTGTTCAAACACAGAGACTTAACTCTTTGGGCGCCAGATTTTTTTCTCTAAAATACAGTTTTATGACATTCAAAATTCAAAAGGTTGTGGCTTAAAACAAGATATAGTCTTATAGAAATAGAGTCTTACTATAAATGAGAAAAATGTCAGTTATGAACCAAAGTTTATGAATGTAGTAATTATAGGCATCTAATCTGCATATATTTTGCATATTGTGACGTCATTATCAGGCGGACATGCTGAATTACGTTATTTTTAGTAAATACAAGATTATAAACATGTTTGAACTTTTTTTTGGTCTTTTTCTCCAATTAATAAATGAGCAGAAACAAGTTATATTCTAAACCAACATTACTTAGCTATAACTATAACCTCTAATGTCCCATAACTAGTCAAATGTGAGGAAATAGAAATGCAGAATGTAAACATATAGGGCGCACTTTGCAAAGTCTGTCATGGCCTGGCAGCAGGTTCATCAAACTGCTGTATCCACTCCTGATGAACTTCCTCCTCTCTCAGGTGATCCCAGTCTCAGCAGTGCTGTTGCTAGTCCTGTTTATACTCGCCACGCTGCTCCCACCGCGCCCTCGGCAACACCTGCCTCTCCCCACGCCTTTCTCTTCTCCCTCCTCTGCCTCCTCTACGGGGGTGCTTGTGTACATTTATTTCACTCAAAACCGCACTGTTCCCAAGTTCACTCTCGGTACAGCGGCTGAGCAGACTCCGTGCTGCGCCGCCTCCACGGGAGAAAGTCGCGGGACGAACTACAGCCTCGCGCGCACATCTCCCTCTCAAACCTGCATTATTCCCGACCTCACGTTCACTCCCGGGGCCAGAGAGACTACGTGCACGCCTGCCTCTGTCACCTACAGTGGGCAGAGTGACAGAGAAACACCGTGTGCAGGGAATGTGAGCATAGCTCGCGCACCGCCATTAGCTACTTTCGCCTTTTCCTCTCTCAAAACTGTAGAGGAATCTCTTCCATGGAGGCGCTCTGACGCCACTCCCCGTGAGACTCGCTCACCTTTGAGCACGTCTTTTTCAAGATTTTGAATGACAACATATGATTCTATTGGGCTAGAAACTAAGTCCTGGGTGTCTGACACCTAAAGGAAGGGAGCAGAAACAAGATTTAACATTTTAACAGGAAGAAGGGGCTGTTATTTTAAGTAATGTTGCTTGTCGCAATTCTGCGATTTTGGCGCTTAGAAGGTTAAAGATAAACTTCCCAAACCCACACCAAAATGTTAGTTTCCATTTAAACAAACACGGTGTACTCACTTATTAGCCCATTTTGTCACTGTTTTGGCGATGTTTAAAGATTATGTCTTACCTTGCACTGCAGTCCTTGAATGTAGACAACATGTTCTTCATCTTCTTCTGTCTAATTATTAGTGAGTCTCAGCCAGCTGCACACTGCCACCTTCTGTCCTGGCATGATAGTGGCTAAAACTTGATGTTTTAAATTCATTCAACTTAAAATATTTCACACACACAGCAATCTGGTCAAACTAGCAGAATATACTAAAACTATTGTAGTATTGGACCAAAACTTTCACATTTACATACAACAGGCTAAGAAAATTTTATTACATTCAATAGCCAGGTTTACAGTGTGTATAAGAGTAATAAAAAGAGACAGAGAATGCGCTGTTTACACAGTACAGCAAACGAAACCTTTGAAACCTGTCTGATAGGTGACACTAATTACAATAAATAACAATCAAAGCTCACAGTCACCCACTTATATTATTTTTCTATTTACATACACACCACACAATACTCAATAAAAAGACATTATGCAAATACTCGTCAGAAAAAAGCAACAAAGCATAGCAGCTTCAATTTTCTTTTTAAAGGCTTCCCATGTCTGTATATCAAGGACAAAGATGTTGCCGTTCTATTATGTATATTTACACAGAAAAGTCCCATTCATCCACAGCTTACAGGAAAGTATCACTCAGAGTGACTTTCATCTTTCATAAAAGCCACAAGTCCTTTCCTCTATAAGTAGTGCCAGCTGGCTATGCTTTGTAGTGTAGCTCTGCATTTTACCATCTTATTGTAATGCAAATAAATGCAATGGATTTTATTACCACAAATTAACAAGCGACAAGTAGTGCAAGTTATATATATATTAAAATATTTGTCAAAGCTAACGATAAAGTGTGCAAGAAATATTGATGTATTAAATTATTGATCTTAAGTATATAAGTAAGGTTCATCCAAAAGGTCTCACTCATTAGTATTTGGTTGAAGTACGTTACCTGAATACTTACAGAGAAAAGTTATTGTTTAATATTTTAAAAAGGCAGTTATTTTCTATTAGTATGCCATCATTAATTGCATTTGTCTTTAGGAGCAGACTCACCTGCAGGATGCTTCACAGTGTGCTTTTGGTTATTCTGAATCTAATGATATTGTAATTATGATGAGGTCTTTTTAACATCAAATTCCAATTTGTGTGAGTCATTGTCACTAAAAAAGTCATCCCAGATACAACAATAGTAATAGTGATTATGTTTAATCGAGTTATACTGGAATGAGAACAGTAATGCAACAAAAGCTAGCCTGAGCAACAAAACAAAAGGCCACAAAATTAAATGTGTAAAAATCTTAGTCTTAGAAATTTGTTTTTGATCTTTCGGCTGTTCCCTTTCTTCTTTACACTGGTTGCCATTCCTGTTGCAACTAGCCTCATACTGTGACTGGAGTAGGCAATGTGGATGAAGTGTCTTGCACAGGGGCACAACGACAGTATGTGCTTTGGGGTAAGGTTCATACCGTCAGCGTGTATACTGTATGTTGTCTGCTGTGTTGTTTACCATCTGCGGCAGTAACTCAGGTGGTAGATCAGTTTGTCCACTAACTGGAAGGTTGGTGGTTCAAACCCCACTCATCCTCATTTGTATACTGCTGCTGTGTCCTTGGGCAAGATGCTTCACCGACCCACCCTACTTTAGATAACAGAAGTGTTTGAGCGTGGGTGAATGGTTCCTTGATGGGAAGCGTTTTGTGTTCCCATGCAGGTAGAAAAGCTATATAAATGTGACCGTTTACCATTTATTACCAAGAACGCTTTTGTAGCATCTGCTAGTCTGGCAGATGTCTTTAAACGTGTGGCATGATTGTGTGACATAAATAGGCAGGTGACACTAGTTTTGTGGCAGATTTTGAGGCAGATGTTTTATCAGTTGGCAAAGCTGCAACGTATTTTTGCAGCTAGTGCCACAAAGTTGAGGCATATCTTGTGGCAAGTGCTGCAAAATTTGGGCTTGTACCTTGTTGAAACCACAGAGCTCATGTTATTTTAAACTAGTTAAAGGGCTTTTTTTCAGGGCTTTATTGTTCATTTTATGTGAATGAAATCAACAATACTTGACTCACCAACTGAGGAAAAGTAGAAGTAGAAGTTGGTGACAATTTATTTGCATTCTCTCAGAAAAATAACACCTATTTATTTCCCTGATGGAGTAATCACCCAGATATCACCTGCATTTGCGAACACTAAAAAAGCAGCATCCTTGTACATTTTAAGTTTAAAAGAAGGTGAATACTGGAGAACTGATGGTATTTTTAGCGCCATCGTGCACATGAACATCCATCACCGGGTCTCACTCTGGGAATGGAGTACAGTGCGACGTGTACGCTGAGAAGACATGATGGTGGAGAATGAGAGCAAAAAGGCTTCTCTTCTGTCAGGCCAAGGATCTGCTCCCACCAAAATGAATTTCTCCTCATGTACATGCGTAAATCTCACCACCCCTCCACGCCGTCTCTCTTGGCGGGAAAAGCCGTTTGGAGAGACAGCGCAGATAAATCAGCTGGTGTGGTCCCGTGTCGTCTGTGTGGGCTGGGACTGAGAGCGGCCTCTGACTTTAATGATGTGCAGTGAGCCAGTGGAGGCGTGTAAATCTGGGGGCTGGTGTAGACTCAGTACCTTCTCCAGTATCCGAGATATCTCTGTCAAAGTCAGGCGCGTCGCGTTCAAGTAACTGTCCTTACTGTCAGAGGTGGGGGCGAGGTGTTGTGACTCCTGATGTACAGTATTACTATTTTTTCGGAATCATGGTTTTTCCATTGGACACATCTTGAAACCAACCATGTGTCATTAGAAAAAATTTAATCACAGCCTTTCCAAGACACATCAAAGACAAAAAATAAATAAATAAGTATGGAGGAGGTCAAATTCATTCACATTGTTTTTTGTGTTCAAAGCTACTGTTTTGTAAACATACGTCTGTGATTTTTGTGTAATCTTGCTACTCAACTGCAATTGCAACATAAAATTTATCATTTTCCCAAACAATAGTCTGTGTTTTGATCGTAAGACATTCCACCGTCACAGTCACATTGACACATTCATACAGGCAAGGTGGGTGGCCCAAGAACATAACGGCAGTATACAATACCGATAGCGGGCATTGGACCGCCAACTATCAGGTTAGTGGGCACTAAAGGGTTGGGGCAGCAGCAGCGAAGTAACATTTTTTATCAAGCCATAACTTAATAAACACGAGAAAGACCTGGCTTTAAGAAAGAAATGGAAACTGGTGGTTTTTGGCACCATAAAAAAAAAAGCCCTACATAACATAAACAACATAAATGTGGGGATGTGAAAGGGCATCCAGAGTAAAACCTGTGCCAAAATACCCTTGTGAATGATTGACTGTGGAGGCATCTCTAGAGGTGAATGGCCCTCATCTTCATATTTTTTTTAGAATGTGGCCCTCAACTAAAAATGTCTGGACACCCCTGGGTTAAATGCAGGCTGCACAAAGAGTAGAAAAAAAAAAAAAACAACAAAAAAAAAACAATTTTTTTACACTACATAACAATAACACTGCTGTGCCAACCATCAAAAAACGATTCACTGTACTATAAATTGCATTAACCTTTTTATCGACCACTTAAATTATATAAGTGGAACCTATCAATAGAAAAGCAAAACATAATTAAAAGTTATTTTCCTGCATAAATAAAGACATGCACGTGCAAACTTTAATTAAAACTAATGATAAATCCACCAGCATTGAATGGGATGAGGCGTGGTAATCAGATCTGTAACACCCAACCACCAAACAAAATTAAATCATTAATCAGGCAAAGAGGTCACTTTCTTCAATACCAGCTATGTTTTTGTGATTGTTTATTGAAGCTTTAGCATAATTTTGCAAACCTCGTGATCAATGGGGTCTCACAGCCACATGCCGATATTCCATCTCTACCCTCAACGCTACCAAATTTGTTTATGGATTGGATGTGTAATTACAGGCTGGAGGTCATTGATTTGTTAACACTTGAACAGAGCGCCGGACACGCAACATAAGATTATTATGGTGAAAAATGAACCACTTAAAGTTTAAAAAGATTTGAAAAGAGGTGATGCTGCTTCCAGAAATAAACCAGCGTGATCCACTCTACTCCTATGTGCCAAAATACATACTTTAGAGCAAATGTATGTAAAAGGTTCTGTGCTTTAATAAAAACAGTTTGGTATGAAGATGTGTAACAATATTAATTAAATATTTTTTTTTTTTTTGTGAATCCAGCGTATTAAGGGATTCTGTATCATTTTGAGATAGAGTCCAAAAATACCGAGTCCAGGTTTCGGCACTATATCTTTACAAGGACCAGTGGCTTGGCAGAGGTCTAAGCTCATTTGAAAATTTTGTGTAATTCTCTACATTGATTCTTTGTTCTGTGTATTTCCCAGTATTATAAAGTACTACAAAGTAATACCAATGGCTCTTCACACTGGTATTCTAAATTCATGTAATAGTTTAAAAGAGTAAAAGCCGTGTTGTTGCAATTCTCATTTATATCTATTTGCTTGACTAATGATCCGTACCAACTTTGCACTTGGCAGGCACCTCTTAAAGAGTTGGAAGACTAATGATAATTCTTTGTAAGTAGCTCTTTGAAGTTTACAGGTGCACATCTTTGGATACTTACTGTCCAAACACTGGCAAATGTTGTGCCCCCTGGCAAGACTACAGCAGACTTTTTTCAGAGTAGGCACTACCTACTACAGCATTAAGGTACTTTACAACATGTCAGTATGGTATGTTTTGTCTTTGAATTCTGCTTTTGTGATATTTCAGTTTAAAGTGCACATATCCCAACTTTGACTCTGCATCATGAAGATATACTCACTGGGAAGAAGAGTACAGTTAGCATTCACACTGCCAAGTCTGGTATTGTCTTGGTATCTTTAGTAAACCACAGAATTTTAGATTTTCCAAGACTCTTGATTTCTAAATGTTTACAACAAGAATAGTCTGTTCAGATTTACAAAAACTGTGGTTAGCTCATTACTTTGAGCACTGTGTAAGGCTGCAGGCTTTATGAATTTTATGTAATTTTGCAATGTTAAAACTAAAACAGCGAACAGTGCAGTACCTCCTGAAACCACTGTGAGGATTTTTTTTTCATTTTTATAATTGGAAGTCTGTTACTGGAAATGTTTTGTTTTTGTTCTTTTTTTTCAACGTAGCATGCAAAAATAGATGAAATAATATAACGTCAGAATTTTATGAATTTTTCACATTAGGATTTTTTAAATTTTAGCAACATTTAATTTAATTTTAATGTTAAGATAAAAAAATAAATATAAATTATAATAAATAATAATAAATAATATATAATAATAATATAATAAATAATAAATATAAGTAAGCTGTCAGATAACAAAATTAATACTGCTTATAAACATTGAGAAATACAATTAAAAAAGGTCCAATTGGAAAATGATCACATTTATGTAGTGCTTTGCTACCTCCATGGGCACTCACAGCACTTTACAACAAGAAACAAATCATGCTTACAAGCACTAACAAATTCATACACCAGTGTCCACAGACACCACAGGCAAGGTGGAGGCAAGTGTCTTGCCCGAGGAAACAACAACAGTATGCAACAGTGGGAGAAGGGTTTGAACTGTCAATCTCCTAGTTCAGGGGAAGGCAACCCCTGACCCGTGGGCCAAAATTGGCCCTCAGTCAGATAAAGCTGGCCCTCATCAAGTTTTCAGCTAATATCCACTTTTATTTATTGCTAACCCCAGGGCTGTCAGTGAAGGAGGGGCTGTAAGACCCTATTTGCCAGCATACAGCTCTCTGTCATGGTTTCATGGTTTTAGTTGCCTCCAACCAATAAATAGCAAGCATTCTATCATGTGACCTCCTTCTGTCATAGTTAACTTTGCCTCTATCCAATAAGTGCCCAAAGTTTATCTAATTTGCCACATAAAAATGTAGCAAAATAGAATGTGGTGCGGTTGGGGTGAGGATTTTTGTTTATTTATTCATTTATTTTTAAGGTATTTATTTATTGATCTATATATTTTGTATCCATATATGAACATGCTAATATATGTGCATTTAAAGCTGCCATCAAACCATGACAGAGAACTGTATGTCCATTCATGTGGCCTGCCACCTGTTGGTTCAAAAATGATTTGCCCCGACTGCAATCAAACTTGTCTACCCCTGTTCTAGTTAGTGGATGTCCCAATAACAGCCCTTTGCTTTCATGAGCAATAAACATGAAATATTGACAAAGACAGAGAGCCTTGGTCAAACATATTTGGGAACCACAGGACTATTCTGCTCCAGGTTGCGCCCCACAGATTACACACACAGCCAGCACAAACACTAAGGTGAAGACCTTGACAGTAAACTGACCACATGCAGGTCGCTTGACACTCTCTTTGATGGTTATGAGCTGTGTGTCTGTTTATAATGTTTAAGGCTTTTTCAAACACAGTATATTTACCATTTTTACATTGGGAGTAAAGGAATTCAAAATTACTTCATGGCATGTCTTAGAAAAAAACTACATTTTTTTTTTTTCTTTCTCTCTTTTAATCCAGAATCCCCAAAACGCAAAAGATGATGTATCACACACTTTTAGGAAAAATTCAGCGACTAGGAAACAGAGTTTTTATTCAAACTGACGAGAGAAGCCAAAATTGCCTCATGGCTGTTCTGATGTTGAAGGGGAAAAATATGATGAGTAACAAAATCCTTTGTGATGATGTAGTAGATCTTAATTCTTCCGTTTCTATGCAAAACTTGTTTTTACTGGTGCAGTATGTGAATAGATCTAGTCTTCTGTTTTTTTTTTTGTTTTGTTTTTTTTGCAAGGTGCGATGGCCACTTTCTAAATATCTTGCCTTTACCTTCCGAATAAGGACATTTTGGTTTACTCATAATGGTTATTGCCAAATGTCAGATAAACTGGATTGTAACCTTTTATGATTAATATTATTACTATGGCTGGACTTTTTTAAATGATATGCAAGTCTCAATTTACTCTTGCAAAATATGTATCTTTGATTTTTCAGCCTCAGCATTGGACCTGAACCTGAACTCATGCATCTATTCCTTACCTGACATGGGGTTGTATGAGGATTCGTCTAATAACACCCCCATTTAGGCCCTGCAGATTGTTTTCTCTCATTTTCTCCCAGACCCTTAGAGTACTGTTAGAGTGCGATCTCAAGTGAATAAAATGGCCAGAGAGCAAGGTTATCAGAAATCATTTTAGGCTTGGATACCGCTTGTTTCTAAGGCTCTTATATGGATCCCATTCAACCCGGCGTTTTGGAAATGCATGCTTTCTGATCTGTCCAATACCTAAGCGCAATATATTCCATCAACTCCCACGCATTTTGTATGTTTTTGAATTGTGCTAATAGTGCCCATACATCATAAGAAAAGATGCCTATTTGAGGAAAGTTGGGCTGGCTGTTCTGAAAGACCATGCAGGCGAGATTTTGGGTATATTTTCTCTGGAGGGTAACAACCAAAATGAGCTCAAATCTCTGCAGACTTCACCTCTAGACAAGGGCTAAGAGCTTCATTCGGTTGCGGTGGATAAGCTCGCCTGTAATTGAATTGGCCTTAACAGTGTACTACAGCGGTTGCAAGTGATATGTTATTTTTAGGGCACAACTCACACAGTTTACCATGTAATACATTTTTAAAGGTTACATGCAACCAGACATTTATCACCGACAACAAGATGTGAAGCAAGGTTGAATTTAGAATGACAGTATTTTAATTTAAAGGCAAACAATTATCTGATACGGTAGGACTATTTATACCACAAATACAAGTCACAGAAGGATACAAAAATGCATTCTAGAGAGAATATGATAAGCCCCACCACAAAAAAGTTGTTGTAACGGCAAGATTGGTATTACATTTCCAAGAAAGGTCAGAAATCAGCCAAGTAAGAAATGCAGGTTTTGAAAGAAAGGGTTTTGTGGCTCAATTGATAAAGCATTTAGCCCTGAACTAGTATAAAGGATTGGACTGGATTTATATTGCGCTTCCCATTGTTCATTCATTCCACAGTCACACTTAGTTCTGGTAAACTACCTCTGTAGAAACATCTGCCCTGGGGCTGACTGACTGAGACGTGGCAGCCATTTTGTGCCTTCGGCCTCTCTGACCACCAATCACACATATATATCACATTCATATATCAGGCAAGTGTGTTGCTCAAGAATATAACTGCAATATGCAATGCTGGTATGGGGATTGAACCAACAACCTCCAGTCTGGACACAAAATTTTTACCATTGTCAGAAAAGGCCAATGCTTTAGTGAACGTCTGAGCTCTGTTTCAGATGGTATTTATGTTTTGTTTTTTTGTTTTTTTTAACTTTCAAACTTCAAACTTTAAATAATTCTGAAAATCATACCTTCAAGCGGTGTTTGCATGGTTGGAGTTAGCTTATTTAGAAATTTTGTGGTGTTTTTGTTATCAGTTTTTTTTTTTTTTTTTTTTTTTTTTTTTAAGCTGTTCCCTAACTTCAGCCTCATTGAATCAGCTACCTTCATCCATTGCTACTGATCCATGGACATATTGAATCTACTGAAAATTTTGCATAATGATTAGACAGTCAGATGCCTTTCCATGACTCCACTGTTCAATTTATCTGGGCTTGGGACTATCACAAAAAAGTGCTCTGGCTTGCAAAAATAAATAAATACAATACAAACAACAACTTTCTTGCTCCTAAATGTTCAAAATATAGCCAGATACACACATCAACATATTCCAATTATGAATGCAAATAAAGAAAACTATATAAAACCAACTACTGTATGTTACTACCATAACAATTATTTTAAAGTCAATTATTTACCTACTATTTATAATCCAGCCATGATGAGTCACAAATCATTACTTTTTGTGCCAGTCCCAAGTGTGAATAAATTGATTGTCAGCAAGGGCATCTGCTGTAAAACCTATGCTAAATTACTATTTAAATTACTGCACACAAGACAGATGATTTGTTGTGGGACCCTAGAAGAAAAAAGACCTGCTATGTATCTTGTTTATTTATGCATCTTATATGTGGGCGTTGTTTAACATCTGTCACAACTACACTGCAATGTAAAAACAATGACCTGTCAGCACTAATTGCACAGTTTTTTGTCTCTGCAACATGTCACTGTCAGGGTCACATAAACACTAATTAACTTCAAGTTTTAATTTAGTTTGACATCAGGAGCTGTGGTATCTGAAAAGTGATTTAAGGTAAATGTATTAGTTATTAATATGCTGAAGGCATTTAAGGTTTCTGAGACTACTTGCTGTGAAAGCAGAGCAGTGTTTTCCTTGGTTCAACAATCAATAATGGACAACTGCCAATGAAGGTGTCCTAAAATAATAACCTCAGATGAGACCAGTCATCAATCAGTGCTATCATTTCATCTTTTTTTTTTTTTTTTTTTAACAGGAAGAATATTCAAAGCAAAGCTAAACTTCCATGTCCTAGAAAAGTTGACAAACCTTTGGGAGTTAAAAATAACAAAACAGCGCTCAGGTTCAGATCAGGGAGGTTGTTCCTCCCAGTCATGCCCTTCCAGGTGTCCCCAGTAGAACAACGGAGTCCCCAGTCGGCGCACCTTATAGTACCCCTGTCAGGCTCTCCAACAAGGCTGGGTACTGTGCACTGCTAGTTGGCCCATAGGAACAAAAACCAGTAAAAGACATGTTTGCTTTCTTTGACCCAGCCCTGTATAAGTTTTAGAAGAAGGATGGAGTTAAAATATGTTTAAATAATAAAGTGCTTAACAATACCTATTTGGGAAAAGTAAATAAGTGTTGTGATTTCACTTTACTTATATAGAAAGTACTTTTGAAAGTCAACATCTACTAATACTAATATTAGCATTAGGGTTATCACTACTAATATTAGTACTGGTACTACTCTTACCACTACTGTTTCTGTTATTACACTTCTTCTTTCACTTCTGCCATTACTATGATTACTACTCACTTTGAGGCAAACAATACTGTAGTTTACTTAAGATACTGAACTTTGAAATACTTTAGTAAAAAATATATTGAAGTTGTACATTGCTTTAGAAAATGTACACAGTAAGTACTTTTTAAAGTAGTTTTAAGTACAATAAATCAATTAAACTAAAATATCTAGTTGCTTTCTAACACTGCTTCAAGAAACGTTTCACCCATTCACATTGACAAGCGCTCACGCATTCATAAACCAGTGTATGCACATTTTGGAAGAAAGGTGGGTGAAGTATCTTGCCCTAGGACACATAGGCAGGACAAACTAGGGGGAGCAGCAATTGATCCGCCAACCTTCTGATTATTGGCTGACCTGATCTACCTCCTGAGCTACTGCTGCCACCACCCCATTTCAATTTATTTGTATATCAGTGGTATCTACAAAAATTAGCAAAGTAGTTTTAGTAAATTGTGAGATATTAGGCCTTTGTGGCTTAATTAAAAGAACATTTACTAGAAATCCCTTGGTTTGAGTCCAGGTCTGGGCACTATATCTTTACCATTGTGAGATTGGACCAATGCCTTAGTGGTGGCCAGTGCTCTTCAGGTGCTCCTGGTTCTAACAGCCTTTATGCGCTGGGGGTAAATAAAACTAAAATAAAAATAATAGGTGGTTCTCACTATTGCTGTGCCACTGTTGACATCTGGCTCTGTCAAGGCCCAGTGTAAAACACAAACAGGATATTCCTAAAACACGGGCTGCTATGTGGAGGACGTGAGCTGCATAACGCCTTTCAGGTGTGCAACTTACCAGAGGTCACCGAGATAAGTGTTTGCTTCTCTGAAAATAAATAAATCATAGGATTGTATCAATGAGACACTGACCCTCTGGCGAAGTGTAACAGGTAACAATAGAAAAATGTGGCTGTTTTATTTGGTTTTCACAAGGAAAGTGGAGTTGTTTGTGAGATCACGTCAGTCCCTGCTTTGTTTTCTCTAATTAAACAGTACTTTTTAATTTCAATTGTGAATACTTTGTAAAGTGATAAACATGAACCCTGCAGGCTGTTACATCTTGTGATGGCTCAGTGTTCCCTCATCACTGCTAACTGCCTCAACAAAAACATGAAAACAGCGATAGGGTAAATGCATTAGTTTCAAAATTGTTTTTTGAAGGACCAACAACCTTTGAAAACGTTACAAAATTTCTGCATGAGGACTAGCACGAGCAGAAAACATGGTATCCCGAACCATCACTGAATGTGGAAATGGAGTTTAGATTTTCTGTCCAAGCCACACCACAGCAATAAAGCCCCAAACTCTTCAGTGAAAGACAAAAGGAAAGCGGAAAGGGACTGAGAGAGTTAACCCCAGAGGACGAACATCTTCTGCCCCCCCCCCCCCCCCCCCCCCGCTGACAGTTGTCGATGACTAGACAATCGTCAGCAGTTTAGCCCATAAGTGCATAGCGTACCAATCAAGACTCTTTTGAAATGAATTACTAAAATTAATTGGACTGAAAATATTCAAATTTATTGAAATGTTTTTGTGCAGACATTTTCAAATCCTTTTAAATGAGTGTAACCCAGGGCAGGTTTATTTTTTTTATACACAGATACCTTTCAACTCATCACTGACAAATGTAATCAATTCTGTTAAAAAAGAACTTTGCTTCAAGCGAAACTTTAAATGAAGCTCTATTCGATTCTCAAATGTACTTTAAATGCCTCGGTGCCAGATGTTTTCAGACAGAAAGTTATCTATTTGAAAAGTAAAAACATTTTTAGAAGATGTCTCCAGTGATTCTGTGAACTTAAGGTCTGATTCTTATCATTTTCTATGGTAAGGCTGTATATGGTGCACTTCACTGCATAAGAAAGTAGACTGGAGTTGTCTATGCAAGTAAGATTATTCACATGTGCCACAGGTATTTTAATGGGATTTTTTGCATGGATGCAAGATATTTACTTTTAAAAACCCACCTATGACTTTTTTATTGTGACAACATTGCACAATTTAATAAGTTAATTGGTACAAGGCAGGTAGTACAGCGGTTTGCAAGGGTGACTTATCAAAATACACAAAATAAAGTGGAAAGTAACCAGATACCTTTACTCAAACAATTTACTTGAGTACATTTTGAAAGGAAAATATATTTTCTTAGTACATTTTCTTAAGCATACTTTTACCTTTACTGGTTTTAACATTACAATAAGAAAGAATATTACTTATTCCCAAGTATATACTGTATTTTAATAATCTCTAAATGAGTAGAAGCATTTTTGACCTTGGCGGCAAAGTGGATAAGACATAACCCAGTTTTGTACTACTAGTAGTAGTGGTAGTAGTAGCAGCATTATTAGTACCAGTAACTGCTGTAATTGTGGTAGCACTGGGAAGAGATCCAGTGGTAATAACAGAAGCAATAGTAATAGTAGTTGCAGTGGTAATGGCAGCAGTAGTAGAAATAAAAGTAGTTGCAGTGATAATAGCAGTAGTAGTAATTATTTTTGTACTGCCTTTGGCTGTGCCACTGCAAAAGTAAATGTCAATTTAATATTTTATTACTTATAAGGGTAATACTTTAGATTATAATTCATACTATGAAGCATTAGGGGCTAATTTTACTTTTCTGAGCTTTCTACCATGTTATAATGCTGTCTCTTCAACAAAAATAAAAAAAAAGACCTGGAGTTGTCTTTTGTTTCATTTACACATATTTAAGTAATACTCTATTCTCTGGCACGTCCATTCTGAGGCCTCAAAAAGCTCTGTTGTCTGCCTCTCCCACAAACCCCTGCCCACTCCAAGACACACTGACCAATCAACAAGCCCTCTACATCCAGTTTGCTCTAATTTCTTTATCCAAAGAACTGTGGTCATCTTTGTTTCTACTGATTCCTCACAGCTATTTTTCATCTTGTAGTAAAATGGAATTGTACAAAAAGTTTAAGAAAGTGCTCTTCTTCTTTGTTTAAACAAAGAAACAAAGTTGGGGGCTGCTGTTTTACAGAGTACGTTTACTTCTACTTGAGTCATATTATTTTGACAGTACTTTTACTCAAGTACTTCTTCCAGCTCTGATTATAAGGATTTTAAATATGCAGTCGTTTATGTCAAAATATTTTACTGTTGAAGAAAGACGAGGAAGACGATGACACGCACGGTCTGGTAACCTTAAATAAGCTGATATGTGTCACTCTCCATTATAGTAATGGGGGAGCAGAGGCAGCAGTCTAAAAAAAAAAGGACGGGATGGATGTCACTGTGTCACAGATACACAAACACACTACATAGTAATGGATTAGAAGAGGCTGTTAAGAGAACACCAGCATGGATCCCGTAGGCTCCGGTGACTCAGCCTGACCTGAGTCATCCCTGTTTGTTTTCATATGTGTGCTGCCACAACACAAAATGAATGACATCTTTCCCCATTATTACTTAAAAATAACCACAAAAGACAATGAAAGAGAATAACGATTTTCCTAGTCACCCTGTGTTGTGCTGATGAATTGGAAAAGACTATTGATGCACCAGGAATAGGCCTCGGCTAAAAATGAGTAAAAAGAAATGACCTTTAAGGCAAGATTGTCACCAAAGACAGAAGCTTTTAGTTTGTTTGGGTGTATTAAAAGACAGACTTTTAAGATTTTCATGCAAATGTATGTTAACAAATGTGGCCCTGTGCTCCATCTCAGTGCCAACAAGTCAAAAAGTTCTCTTTTAGTCTGCGAACTGACTACAAGCTTAAAGGGAATACATTGTGATTTTATTTATATTTTTGGTCACCTTTAGAAACAGTATTGCATGTTTTACAACCTTTAAAAACATTATGTGACAAAAAGAAAGCGTTTCAAATTATTACTTTACTACTGCTGTAAAGAGACAGGTGCAGCTCTATAACAGAACAGAAACAAAGAAAAAAAAAGTTTTTTACTTCCTTAAATTTTTTGTATGATGCCATTTTACTACAAAATGAAAAACAGCTGTGAGGAATCAGTGAAAAGGGAGCTGTACACCGTGTTTTGTTTTGTTTTTGTTTTGTTTTTTATAAATGAATGAGAGCAGACCGGATGTGGAAAGCTTGTTGATTGGTCAGTGCGTCCTGGAGTGGGTGGGCCTCAGAAACAGAAAGTGAAAATACAGGCTTACTTAAACAGGAGTAAATGAAACAAGACACAACTCCAGGTATGTTTTTCATGAGGGAACAACATTATAATATGGTAGAAAGCTCGAAAAAGTTGTTTTGCAAAACGTCACACTCTTGTTCTAGTGTCTAAGGATTATTTATTTCAGCCAATCACATATCAGCAACTAAATCCATTCCACCCTTATTGACATGCCATCATGTCAGTAAGGGCTAATCTCTGAGAAATGCTTCCAGCAACTTAAAAATCGATACTACATTTGATTAAGGCAAAGGGGGTCAAAGCTAATATTAGTAAGTTTTATCTAATAAAGTGGCGAGCAAATCAGTCTTTTTTTTAACCCTGATCCATAACTACATATGGAAACATACACAGGCAGACAAGCACTCACTCTCACATTCACAAGGGGCAATTTAGAGTCACCAATTTATCCACACACACATGTGTTTGGATGTTGGATGTTGGTAAAACAGGGAGGACTCCACTCAGACAGCCCAAAGCAAAAACCCAGAACCTATTTGCTGAGAGGCAAGATTTTCTATATGTTTCTAATTTTGAGCTTGGAATTTATGTAAAGTACAGTCACTATCAGCCCTGTTTGCACTTCTAGAGTTTGCACTGTCCCTGCAGGGCTGCTTGCTTGCAGTATGTACAATTGCAAAGTGCACTGCATCAATTGGAAAAAAAAAGTTCAACTAAAAAGCAAAAACACATAATTTTTAATGTACTTAGGACAGCTAACCACAGAACCACATACACATGCATTCTCCAAGCCACGTGACCATGTTGAAGGAAAGACATGTCAGATTGAGAATATTCAGCAGCACATTTTATAATAGGCCTGGGAGTTCCCATGATGGCTTGGCCCATGTAACGGCATGAAGAAGTGCATGATGTTTGACTGACAGCCACCTGGGAGCTGCAGCTGAAAATGGAGAGATAGAACCATCCAGTGTGCTTTTTTAGATGACAAATCAAAAGCAGCTTATACTTCAGGTTAGCCTTTATAGAACTCCATCAACTGTATTCAAATTAGCTGTATTTGCAGCATCTCTTGTCAGCCTCTCTCTCTCTCTCTCTCTCTCTCTCTGACACACACACACACACACACACACACACACACACATATATATATATATATATATATATATATATATATATATATATATATATATTTTTTTTTTTTAGTTTTGTGTTTTGCTACTTCTGTTTAGAGAAATTAACAAGCTTTCAAGTTTGTTTTTAGAGTATGCAGTATGTCTCTGAAGGGTTACCATTGCCTTTCATTCATTCATCTGCTCATTCCCTTTAGAGGTTGTGGGTGACTGGAGCAAATCCGAGCCAACTATGGGCCTTAGGTGGGGTACATCCTGTTGTTAGTCAGTGGTCAGTTAGTTGCAGGTCTGTCACGAGGGGCAATTTTGAGTCACCAATTCTCCAAAAAGCATGGACACAGCAAACCCAAGGTCTGACCACCATCAGAAGAGCCAGGGTGGTTGCTCCTCATGCCTCCCCTCAAAAAAGCAGACAGTAGTATCTGTGCAATTGCAAGACTTAAATATTTACAACGGCAGGCAGTGCTAGTTTCTAAATTCTGATAATGGCCCTCTGTTTCACTCAAATATTTATCAATGAAACACAATCATACACACTACATTAAACACATCTTATTACAGTAATGAATAAAAGGGACTGGATTATTGCAACTGTTTGCCTCAGAGGGAGGGTATTATATTTGTATCTGCACAAGGCTACAGGCTAACGACAGCATACAACTGTCACAGTTTGAACAAAAGTTCCTTATATTTGTGAATGGGGCACATGGCCAGTCAGAGCACTCCTTAAACGACAACACCTGACACTGATTCAAAATGTCCAATCGGCCAAAACCAGGGCCGACTCCTCCCCTACTATTCCCACTAAACAGACTCACGTCACCAACTGCATCAAACTGTCCAACTGTGTCAGGTGAGCAATTATCAGCTTGTGTGTCCCCAGCCTTTACACAAGCATGCCTTTGGACACTGCAAGGAAGTCAGAGTACCTGATAACACAGGGAAGATATGCTGACTCCACCCAAAGAGACTGTGTGTCAGCCAGTATCCAACCTATAAATTCTTTCTTTTTCTAAATCCTTTATTGGATCCACCAATAAAGATGTGGTGAAAGTACACTTTTAACTTTTGTGTAAATTACATGCCTTGCAGTTTGATATATTGTTGTATCCTCTAGTCTCTTTTCTAGAGAACTCCTTTTCTTGGTGTACAAATGTTTTGTTTGAGTTCCCCCATGCTCCCATATGAAACATAGTTTTTTCAGAACTCTGTGGTTGACTTTCTAGTCTATTTTACCACCATACATTATGTAGAAAGAAAAACTTGGGAATGGTCCATCTATTATAATGCCCCAAGGCTAGAAGAAAAGATTTTTCTCCACAGCTCAATATTATTCCGTCTTTGACTTGGGCAACAGCGAACAGAGAGAATGTGTCTCAGGGATATTTGTTCTGGTTCAAACTCCAGCTTTAAAGCAGGAGTTGTAGCATGGCCACAATCTGTAGGCATTGATGTACAGCGCATACTTAATGCTATGCTCTCTTGGTTACTCTGGGGAGCAGTAAAGACCACAGTCTGCCATTCACCATCTCCATCAGAAACCATTTGTCAACTTTCTTTAGTGCACATGAGCAGAGCGGGTTGACAGGAGCTAACCACCTGCCCATAACAACAACGGACATGCAGCATTAGGGCCAGAATATGCATCTAGTGACAAGGACGATGGGAAGGCATGTGAGTGAGAAGCTTTTCATGGGTTACTGCCGTTCATATACTCTCTATCAGTACACACTATATGTTTGCATTTAAATTGAGCATATTCAAAAAAATACCCAGAAATCAGACCAAACCTAAAGCATGAAAAATAGGCAAATCCTCCAGCCAGGAATTACTGATCAGGATCTTGGCACCAGATCTGGAGAAGGGTCCCTGCGGGTGCCGCGCTGTGGTCACCCACTGCTCCTGACAGGTTGCCCCAGCGGCATTGAAGGGTGGGTCAAGAGCAGAGAACTAATTTCCTAACAAGCATAAAGTATACCTGCAGTAGCACAACTTCTTGTTCAGTTAAAGTGAACATATGTAAATAACTTCAGAATGTGGAGGTTGCTTCAGCTTAACATTGATGGTTCCTTGAAATGACACAGGACGGATACTCCACTGTGTAACTGTCAGTAGTGAGAGATGCTACCGTCGTCCATATATCACCAGAACCTGTCATTTCAACAAGATATTTCCTGAGAGTCAAGGATTACAAGCGAATTCACAGCAGCATTAGTCATACTGTTCTAGAAGGCTGAATTCTGTTGCTTTGTTGGAATGACATAACCCTATTTTGTTTGTTCCTGTGCTATAAGCTTTCTATGATGTTATAATGTTGTCCCCCCATCATAAACATACACACATACATGGATTTTGCTTCATTCATGCTTGTTTGAGTAATCTTCTATTATTTATCTTTTGCGGTTTATTTCTGTTAGAGGTAGTGGGTGGCTGAAGTCTATCCCAGCAACTATGGGCATTAGGCAGGGTGCACCCCGGACAATGACGGTTTACTTGCAGAATTTAAACGCAGACAACAATTCACCCATGAGTGTATTCAGAGATAACCCACTCAGAGAGATCATAGCTGGCCGACCAGAGCATCAGGGCACATATTATTAAAATCAAACACCCCTATCAAGCATGCAATTAATTCCTGTCATTTTAATAGCATTTGTACGATCATTCAGTGGTGATACCAGGGTGCAGAACTTGTCAGACAGCGTACAGTCAGCCTAACACTGAACGTCTTCATTTGTGATCGCTTCCACACGGGCGCCTTAAACAATCTGTGTGACACCTTAAGCAGACTGGCAGCTCTAATGTGTGCTCAGGTGCACATTATTATACAATGAAATAGGACTATCCGCCTTGACACTAGATACCGTGCGAGGATGTGCTGAGCCAGTGCATCCTTTACACAAAGGTTTCTAAGCACATTCTTCTATAGAACGGTTAAACACCCCTCTCCCCTGACCCCCCACCCTCCTCATCAAAGTAACGTACACACATTTCATTCGGTGACAGGTGCTGCATCAGCCTCACCGGGCGTCTGGGGATTGTGTCAGAAAACTCTTTTCGCGTTCCCCCTCGTGCAGTATGTAATGGTGCTTAGCAATAAATATTTGAGACGGTGATGCACCAAGGAGCATTTCAAACACAAATTCTGCCGAGCACGGGCGCATCAGAGGGGCATGGTTGAGGTTTTTAAGGAATTGATTTCTACTTTGTATGTCAGCTATTTTTAAATGTCACATTTTCCCCCTTTTTCTCCCTGGGAAATTAACTTTTGATGACAGCTTTTCAGTTAAAGCAAATACATCATTGAGTGTTGTTCGGCTGTTAAGCTTAAAGGTCCCCTATTATGCTAAATTGACTTTCTTTTTAGTTTTTAACCTTGTTATAATGTTGTTTGCAATTCAAAAATATACCTGGAGCATTTAGTTTCATTCACACTTGTTTGAGTAATCCTGTATGCTGAGGCGTCTCTTTCTCAAGAGCTGAAAACACTCCAGCTTGTTTTCAAAGCCCATACATCGTCATCAGACTCGTTCTGATCATTTCAGCGCTTAAGTAGCCATCACTATGAAGCAGTCAGCTCATTTATCTATCTGTTAGCGTCATGTTGCTAATTGCCATGCTACATAGCCATTTAGTACACTGTCTATTCCCCAACAGTGCCAGCAGGTGGCACTAGGCAGCTAATCTGGCAGCACGGTGGATTAGTGGTTAGCACTCTAGCCTCACAGCAAGATGGTCCTGGGTTCAATTAAGGACTGTGTGGGACCTTTCTGTGTGCAGTTTGCATGTTCTCCCCATGTCTGGATGGGTTTCCTCTGGGTGCTCAGATTTCCTCAAAACCTTCACAATATATGCTAATCCTTCAGCCAGACACTCCTGAACAGGATCCTGGCTCAAGATCTGGAGAAGGGTCCCCGGGAGCTGCACCACAGCTGGCCACTGCTCCTGACAGGTTGCCCCAGCAGCATTGAGGGATGGGTCAAATGCAGAGAACAAATTTCCCTATGGGGACAATAAAGTACACCTTACCTTACTATCCAAGCGTTCTCTGCAAAGTCAAAGGAACAGCTCCATGCATACACATTATTTGAAGTTATATAATGTGAACAGCTAATGCAAAGGTGTCCAAAATTATTTCAGAAAGCCTGAAAAAAACAAGTGTATGTTGTTTTCCTTATTACAGACAGTATTGATGTCTAGCCCCACAGTACATACTGAAATTATGTACAAAATGCAGTAATACACAAATATAATATTTTCTTTATTTTGTCATTACAACCATCTTTTAATCAGGCTAACCAATCTGTAGCCTGTCAGACTAGGCCAGTTCTTTTTTCACACTATGCAAAGTATTAGTCTAGTCTCTGAGGATCCAAGCTGGCTTTTTAGGAATAATTCCAATGCACACAAAATCTGAACACAAATGGACACTCATAGCTAGTAAAAATGATTAATGTACTGTATACTATTCTCAGTAACTATTGGCCTTAGGCAGGGTGCACTCTGGACAATGGCCAGTTAGTCAAATGGGCTGAAACAGAGAGACAACCCCATTTACTTTCACATGCATGGGTTTGGATAGTGGAAGGAAGCCGGATTACCCTGAGAAAACCCATGGTAATTTGGGGAGGACATGCAGACTCAACATAGAGGGATTGTTGTTAGCCAGCCTGGGAATTAAATCCACAAACCCCTTGCTGAGAGGCAGGCAGCACTAACCCCTCTGCTACTGCCCACCACACATACAGTATCGTGCTTATATACTAAATTATTACATTAGAACATAAAGGTTTTCATGTTAGGATAAAAGTTGGGTTCAAATGATCCCACATCAACAAAAAGGGGAAAGTGTACTTTTTTTTTTTTTTTACCAAAGCACTCATCTCCTAATTTGGGGATTCAGGTCTGTTGGCACACCCCCTTTATTTACCAAGCCACAGGCCACACATCCCATTTGCTGAAGCAGTGCACATACAAAGTAACAGCAAGAAAGCTTCTATTTTGAGAGAGTATAAATTGAGAATTTACAAGAACATTATGCAATGCCATTAGCACTAGTTGATGTATAAAACAGTATCAGTTGAAAGAAGCCATTTAAACTTGAAGTCACTTAGACATTTTTCACATTGCAACTTGAGAGTCCCAAATATAACGATAGCTTTAATTTGTACTAAAAGAAGAAAAGATTCCTTTCAGCTGCTGCCTTTCTTAGAGGCGTTGCTGCTGCAAAAAGTCAAATTGGTATTTTGTCAGGTTTTTACACCAGATGCCCGGCCTCTCCAACCATCACCAATTACACAAGCACACATAACACATTTATACAGGCAAGGTGGGTGAAGTGCCAGTAGCAGCCAACCATCTGGTCTCTACCTACTGAGCTACTGATCCCTAACTTCTCAAAACAACTGGAAGAATCACGTCATGACATTATAAAGAGCGCCTATATTGAATTAGATACTTATTGTCTGCCATTATTGCCTGAAAATGACTGTAAAAGAATTCCTGCCACATTTCACAGAAAGAGTATTTTCAGGTATGTCTGGCCTGACTGTTTACCTCTATCCTCTGAGAGAAGCTTTAAACAAATACTCTAAGCAAAAGGTCTGTGACAGTGGGAGCTTGTAAATAATGAGAGCTACAGACTTTCCCTGCATTATCTTAGGCACTGCAATTTACAGTAAGTAGACAACCTTTTTTACTCAAGGAAAACTGCTGATAAACGCCTCCAAAGCCACAAGGCATCTAATCTTCATACATACATTATACAAAAAAGTTGCTGTTTTATGTAACCATAATATGGGAACATTTTGTCTCCTGCTCCAGCTCCTTTATCACAAATTAAATGCGGTGTGCCTTGCAAAAAGGGGAATAAATTAACAGCTTCCAAACACAAAATGCAAAGTGATGAGAAACAGCAAAGAGTGACAACAGCAGCAATGACTGATAAGTAAGAGGAACGTGTTTTTGGACATTTACAGCAATATAAGTTCGTGAGTCAGTCTCTGACTATGGGGATTTACATCATCCCTTTAAAACTACATGACTTATTTTTTCTTCAATTATGGGATGAAAACGAATTAATTTAATCTAATAGCATATTATAATAGAATATAATGGAGAAAACAGCACAAAGAACTGAAAAAAAAGGGGATTCAAAGTAATACGTGGATGAATATTGCCAATGCAAAAGTATGATGTTTGATGACGCTTGGTAACACATTTCCTGGTAACACTTAGGAAACACGTTTCATCTGCCTCCTAGGGCAAAGTTATTTGCATATTGATTTAGCTTAGTATTTTACACCAGCTGCCCTTCCTGCCACAATCCTTTCCATTTAGTCATTGGCTTTATATATATATATTTTTTTAGATATAAGATATATTTTGATCATTTTTAGGCTTTTTTGACAGACATTTGGCAAACTTTTGGAGTCTGGAACTCAAATCCATGATGCTGAGGCAGGCTGTAGTTACCCTGCATATGCGCTGCAGCTTTATGGTGGCGTAAGGAGTCACTGGCTTGTGACCCCCTGTGACTGGATTGTTGACTGTAGCATCTTTATGTGACGCAATCTGGCCTCCTCTACAAGCACCATAACATATTACACGTCCAGTTACTGTAAGCATTGCCTGGTGTTGGTAATTTAAATATCAAACTACTTATTAATGTTCTCTACCCACTCACTGACAGCACAGAAAGAAAAATATTGATTTATGCACCAAAAGGAAGAAAAATAATCTAAGCTTTATCTATATTTGCTGTTTTATGAAGTCAGGGACCAGTTATTTTGAACCAATAAATAGATTTCTTGAGGTCCTGCAAAGTTCACTGCAATCAATCAAGCTGCTACTTTATGTGTGCAAAATAGCATAGAACAGAAAATAAAATGCATAATACATGTAAGAGGCACTTTGATTAGCAGGGCTACGTCAATAGTTACCACTTCACAAACTGCATTACAAAACAAGTACAGCTCACACAGGGACGTGAATGCCAAGTGCATCAGCTGGTGGCGACGGGGGAAGCCTTAAGCCTAAAGAAGTCTGTAATTAAAGGTCAAAATTATTAATTCATGCATGATATATCAAAATGCCATTGAGAAGCAACATAAGACTGATACAAGTCAAAATTTTCACATACTTTTATAAACTGACAATACAAAGCAATGTGCTAAAAATACTTAAAGGCATAGACCACCAGGTTACTTAAAAATGTACTGCATGGATTTGGAGATGTTGTGTGGTATTTTTTTTTTTTTTTTTTTTTTTTTTTTGTACTTCAGCAATGGTCAGTGCAGTGGCAAATTACAAAAACATTAGGTTGAGAACATCTTCCAATAGGGAAACAACTGGCACTTACACTTACATGGATGAGTATCTTCTTTCAAATACTGAGCCGTCTTTTCTGCTTACACATAGAGTACACTGAGTCCATGAATACTTTGAATAAGTTGTTTTTGTTTATAAAGTCCAATTTGACCTTTATGGAATGCAAGATCTCATTTTAAATAAGATAGTTTTGGAAAAAGCTAAGAGTGACTGGCATGTAGGTTTAAGATTTAGGCTCCTTTAGGCACCACTAGCTAATGGCCATTATCCTGTCAAGATTTCATATGGCCTTTGACTTCTCTAAGAAACTTACTTGTGGCCCATCAGCACTTTTGTACAGTGTTTGGACCTGTTTTAGATTTTTTTGTAAAATACTTAAATACTTATAAAACAGTGTGCATTTAATTTATACTATATGTGCATTCAATTCCTAGAAAACATCAGGACAGACTGTTGGCCCTTGAACCTTTGACATCTTCAAATCTGGACTTCTTGGGCAAAAGTTTGGACACCCTTGTTGTAGATGCACTGATTTCTATGCAGTTAACACTGCACTTAATACAAATGCTTCATATCGAGGCAAGTTATTACCTTTATTATCTATGTAAAACTTGAGTCAAAGTCAATCAGTGAAATCTTTTCTGTGTTCAATGTCTAATTTCATGTTTTTTACATGCTTAGCCGTATGTAAATGAATGTAACTGGATTTCTTTGTAATGGCCTCAACTTTACCTATAGAACTTGGTGGTTAACAATTTAAAGAGTGGACAAAGCACACACAATCACTTTTATTCTCTGGCTTTTGACTCAGCAAGTTGTGTGGTCCTCTGCGGCTTTTATATTTTTCTTTTTTATTTATTTTATTGTGTTTACTTTTTGTTACTTTAGTATATTCTTCTTATTTATTTTTTCTTTTATTATTATTGCAATATGAACTAGTAAAGCTAAACAGAGTAATATTTATTTATTGTTTTTTATATATAATGTTCTATGTGCAGCATTTTGGAAACTGTCTTTGTTTATAAAATGTGCTATACAGATAACGTGGACAGGATTGGATAAGCTACGTATAAGAAGATCCAGCCACAGAGGGCCACAAGCCACCATACTCTTTGTGCCAGTCCTAAGCCCAGATAAATGGAGAGGGTTGCATCAGCCAAATCAATATGTGAATCACTGCACACAAGGAGGCTTGGCAACTTGGAAAGGGAAAAGCCTAAAGGAAAAAACTTTATAAAAGGTATTATAAAACAAGAATAACCAGAAACCAGAGGTAAGTAGTAACTGACAATATGCCTTGGATAATAATAGTGCATTTTTATAGCTATAGCGAATCCTACTTATTCCCAGTTTTGCTGCATGCATGACTGCGGTGTAAGTGTGCAGTCTCTTTGGTATCCAAGCGCAAATAATCCAGTCATGACGGTAATCTCTAATCCCTGGGTTATCACATGTATGGAAGCTTTCTGACTGAACACCTGGAGCGTAGGATATGAAACCATTCAAGAGTGGCTTACCCCTATTTCCTCTTAAATTAGCTATTAAACATATGCCAGCACACGCTAACTCTGGGCTCAAGTTCGGTTTCATTCATCAAGCAGCAGTTCATGCATCATTAGCGCCACTGCTCCAAATAGGGATTAAACTTTTCACCCTCTCACGGCAAGTATAGTGAGCTAAAACTGCAAGCAGCATAAACACAAGATGTCACATAATTAGGACCAGGTACAGTTGGCAGTGGTGTCATTTTGAAGTTGTGCTGCTTTTAAATACAGTATGTGTACTGCTTTTTGTGTGCTTGTTCTAATTGTACTCTAGAGAACTGTGTGGCAGCTGTATGGCAACTATGACATATTTAAGTACACTAGACTAGATAGACGACTAGATATAGAAATTTGTTGTTTTGAGTTTTTTTGGACAATAATAATCCATATTCTTCTAACAATTTGTTTCACAACTCTCATAGGCGAAAATGCAGTAAAATTATGTGCCTCAAAGTTGCAGTGGAAGTGGAAAGTTGCACTAAGTTGTGGTATATCTTGCTGCAAATACAAGGGGTTCATATGTTGTGCAACAGAATCCTCTGCTTACAGCATGCTGTGCAGCAAGTACTATAAAAAAAAATGTGGAATTTGTAGCATATCTTGCCGCTTAAAGTTGTGGTTTATGTGCCATGTTCTAAAAAAAAATGTGGAAGTATAGGCACAATGTTGTCCACAAAGAGAGTCCAAAGTGCTCAGAAAGTTTTTGTTATTTGTGTTATTTCCAGCACGGCTCTTCCATCTTGTGTGCAAACATCAAGGAAGATCTAGGAGACCTATTTTTTTGGATACAGATTTAAAGAGGATTTAAATGGAAGTACGCTTGTTATTTAAAGTTCAGGAGTAGGGCCACACCCCATCTACACCCCTTCCACCTCCAAGCTTATTTATAGCACCTGCCCATTTCCCTTTGTTCTTGTTCCATGCCCCACCCTCCTTTCATTATTTTTCTACAGGTCATGGGGGATGCCCAAGCCCGGAAGCTGGCTTTCCCTTCTGAAGCCCCAAACCACTACCACTCTCCTCTATGCTTATTCTTATTCAATGCTTTAATAAATCTTTTGCAAACACTCTATGTTGTAGTCCTTGCTCATGAAAGAAAAAGCAAAAAATAAGTGCAAAGAAAAACATTGAGAAAAAAAGAGCAAATCTACAGAATCCCCTCATCTAATTGTGTATACATAGTAGCCTGCATATTGTGTAATAAGTTTTCCTCTGCAGAAACAGTATTTTAAACGGTCAACCCCTTGAATGTTCTTTTTAGTGTCATCTAGACCCTTGACCATGTGATGATCTGGATTGCTTTTATGCTTACTATAAAAATATGTCACCATGGAATGGATAAAGTTATTTTTCTTAATGGCATATTTAGGCTCAGACAATTTCAGTAGTCTTTCAATCTTCTCTTTGCACAGCCAAGGCACAGTGTTGTGTGGCAGGTGCTAAAAAACGTTGACGTGCAGCCACAAAGTTTCAGGCATTTTTTTGTTGCAGATGTTTTATGAGCTCCAAAGTTGTCGTTTATGTTCGTTTTTAAAATGGGGGCAATGCACATTATTTTGGCTTGTGGTTTTAAAAATTAGAATTGAAGATCAGTACCTTTTACTCCAGTGTTTTGTCTTGGATTCAATAGTCAGGTAATCCAATGGTATGGTAATCCTACTTGCTACTACAAAACTACTACACAGTTGCCAAAAGCAATGCAAAAGAAGCATATGAGTATTGAAAGCACTACAGCTTTGAAGTCTATGTTCTACTGCAGTGTTTCCCAACCAGGGGTATGGGGACCCTTAGGGGTACACAAGTACATTGCAGGGGGTGCATGGAGTTATGTGATAATTTATAGTACCTTTATATATTTGGCTTTGAAAGACTAACCAGGATTAACCCAGGACTACAGAGAGGGGTGGGACACTAAAGAAGGACAAAACAGAGACTAAAACAGGACTAAAACAGGTCTAAACCTGGTCTAAACCAGGTCTAAACCAGGACTAAACCAGGTCTAAAACCAGAACTCAACCAGAAAAAAAAATCAGGCCTAAAACATAAATTAATCTAGGTCTAAACCAAGTCTAAAACAGGTCAAACCAAAATTAAACAAAGACTAAACCAGGCCTATACCATGCCTAAAACCAAAACTAAACCAGGACTAAACCAAGCTTAAAACCAGAACTAAACTCAGACTAAACCAGGACTAAGCTGGGGCTAAACCAGAACTAAACCAGGTCTAAACCAAGTCTAAACCAGGTCAAACCAAAACTAAACTAAGACTAAACCAGGTCTAAACCATGCCTAAAACCAAAACTAAACTAAGACTAAAACCGGAATAAGCTGGGTTTAAACCAGGACTAAACCAGGCCTAAAACAAGAACTAAACCAGGAAGAAACCAGGTCTAAACCAGAACTAAACTTGGTCTAAATCAAGTCAAACCAGAGCAAAACTCAGACTAAACCAGGACTAAGCCCGGTTCAAACCAGGACTAAATCAGGTCCTGTGTCTATACCGTCTCACTGACACCGGGCCTCTACTCTCGTTTGATAAATTCAACGTTGTCTTGTTTTTGAAATAGGATTCATGACTCAGGTGCTGGTTGCTACATGCTCACAGGGTACAAGCCTTCAAGTGAAAAAAAAAATGGATAAGAGAAGACCAGTTACCTCTCCGAGAAGCAATTACAGGAAGCAATAAAGGCGTAGAAGTGCATTCAACAGAAGCAATTTTTGCCTGCTCTCTCCCTTTGGCAGTCAACTTGTTCTCACTCGGGCGCAGGAATAACAGAGCGCCACAGAGCCGGGGTTACAGTTTCTGTCCCAGCTTCTTTGCCTTTCTCCGCGCTTGCCATTTCTCATTACAATAGTGCATTGTTTACCAGCTACAGATGTGGACAGAAAATGGTCAAAGCAAGGTGGAAGAGAGAAGAGAAACAATTTGGACTAAGTAAATGGTGGAGGGAGAGCACAGCAGGGTCACAGCAGGGAACGGTAAGGCCTGATGAGCAGTAGGCAACTTTTCTACTGATGCTCCACTTTTTATCAGACTTTTAAATGGAATTGTACATTGCAATAAACTGTGGTAAATTTAGATGGGCACCTTAAGTATTGGTGTCATTTCGGGACATTGGTTTGGTCCATCATGTAACCACACAAAACCAAACCCAGCTAACTTCAGCAAGGTTTGTTTGTTTGTGTCTCTGTGTGTGTGTGTGTGTGTGTGTGTGCATGAAAACCCAAAAGCTCAGTATGAGATCTGTCTACAGCAAATATGTTTAAAATGTTTAAACCTGTCAATGTTTGTGGGTTGGAAATTAAGATATAAACATAAAATAAAGGCTTATGAGGAGCTCTCCTATCACTTTAGAGTTATTACCTAAAAGTGCTCTGCGGCATTTGCATTTGTGGCTGAATATTTTAGCGTTAAGGGTTTATTTTTTGGAGAGTCAGATCAAATTCAAAAGTCTTTTAAAATATTATTGCCTTTCTTACTTTTCACTTTTGTCCTCCTGATTCTAAGCTTTTTTTTTTTTTTAAATCTCCAATTTTGAACTAATAACACAATAATATTTAACTGAAAATGCCACCATTGGATAAAAAGTCATGGGAGAAATTTTGAGCATAATCAACATTCCATTCTCAACTTTCCAGGTTTTCCATCACCCGAGGAATCCTATTTTTTAAACATTTTAGTGTTAAAAAAATCATCATCATTTGAATAACTCCCCCCAAGTTATCAAACCTCAAACATACACTATGTTGTCAAAAGTATTCACTCACCCACCCAAAAAAAATGAATTCAGGTGTTTCAATCACTTCCATGGCCACAGGTGAATAAAATCAAGCAGCTAGGCATGAGGCTTTGTGGTAAACTTTGTGGTTTGGAAAAAAAAAATCCAAGTACCCCCTGCAAAGAGCTCGTGTACCTTTAGGGGTCCCTGTACCCCTGGTTAGGAAACATTGACTTGGTGTATGTATCAAGCCATTCTAAGTTTGTGTATTCTAACAAATTAGTCTGCCAATACCAATGGATACAGAAGAAACATCTTTACTGTTGGATGCAGCCAATCAGAAAACATCATAACATATAGCTCACTCTATTATAGATAAATGTTTGTCTGACAGGATTTATAAATGATGTGGAAGTACAGTGAGTGATTCAAAACCCACTTCACAATGACAAGACCTCTTTCAAACTGAAGACCAAGTAATTGCCAGTAATTTCCTGGATGTCAAAAACTTCACCAAATTAAACCAAAATAAACACTGTTGCAGATTAAAAGTTAAGTTGGAAGGAAAGTAAAGTTGGCAACTCGCTGTGAGGAATAAGGCATGCCAACCACTTTGTTTGTTTGTTTGCCTGCTCCTGTGTGTAATATTATACTTTGTCGAATCAGTGAATAAAACCAGAAAAAGATGAAGTATTATGGTGAATACAGCATTATCCTTCCCACATGCCCCCGGGCTTGTTTTTGTGCGAGATGGATGTTTGTACCTCTGCTTGCACTCTCCCTTTGGAAATATTCATCAGAAGTGCTGGCTGCTCTCACTTCATAACCTCCTCCTCTATCTGCCGCTCCGGATCTCCCCCCTCTCCTTCCCCTCGCCTCTAATGGCTTAAGTCTTCCCCGGGGGAAAGATAGCCAGGGATGAGGAGTCTGTGGATGGCTTTAGAGGTGCTCCAGGTCTGTCTTGTCACGGGAACAATATAAAAATGATAAAGCGGCTTTTTTTTTTCTTCTTTTTTTTTGTTCAAGGATTTCTTGATGTATTTCATTTGGTCAAATCCAGCCGAATGCTCAATGTTTGGATACGGTTACGGTCTGTTTTCAAGTCATATTCACAAACAGCTTTTTCTACTGATCATGTCTTTTATTGGCTTTACTGTGTTGCTTTTTGCTGCATATCAAGGTCACAAAGTAAATCCATGCCAATCCCATAATAGCAAACAAACTTTTTAGTGAGAGGAAGCCAATGTAGACACAGAAAAAAACATAAAAAAATGAAAACCTGCCTTTACTCGTGGTCATAATGTTATGTGTTATGACCAGAGAGTCTATTATGCAGCCCCATATGCAACAAACTGATGCACTGTGTATTCTGACACATTTCAGTCAGAACCAGCATTAACTTCTTCAGCAGTTTGAGCTATAGACAGAAGCTCGTCTGTTAGCTCTGACCATACGGACCAGCATTTGCTCTCAATATTTACCTGTTTACCTTTCCAGGATACTGACCATTGCAGACCGGGAAAATCTGACAAGAGTGGCAGTTTTGGCGATGCTCTGAGTAAGTGGTTTTGCATAACAACTTGGGTCTTGTCAAACTTGCTGTATTTCTTATGCAAAGTCATTTTCTGGCTTAACTTTGAAGACAAAATGTTCACTTGCAGCCTAATAGTCCACTCTTTAACAGGTGCCAAGGGGAAGACAGAATCTGTGTTTACTACTTTATTTGTCAGTGGTCATAATATTATGCTTGATTGGTGAATATCTTAATGTTTTGGTTCCCAAAGTGGGCTCCGGGCCCCCTGGTGGGTTGCAAAGGTGCTGCAGGGGGGGCCGCCAGAGGTTGTCTACATTAAGTACATAAAAAAAAAAAAAAAAAAAAAGTTTGAAATGAATTACAATTGGGTACTTGTTTAAAAATATAACTTTGAAGCAATTTTTAGCCATCAGTCTGTGATTTTTGTAGCATTATTTGTAGTATTTTGGTAGTATTATGTGTAGTTTTATTCAAAGCATTTTTGTACTATTATTTCTATCTATAGTAGTGTTTGTAGCATTTTTATTGTATATTTAAGTATTTCTGTAGTATTTTTGTTGTAGTATTTGAAGCATTTGTACTATTATTTGTAGTTGTTTTCATAGTATTTCTGTACTATTATTTCTAGTAGTTGTATTTTTGTATTATTATCTGAATTATTTTTGTAGTATTTTGGTAGTATTATGTGTAGTTATATTCATAGTAATTTTGTAGTATTAGTAGTTTTTTAGTAGTGATTAGTAGTATTTTTGTGGTTGTATTTGAAGCAGTGGAGTCTTCATAACATAATTTTTATAGAAATCTATGAGGGAAAACATGACATAGACTTTTGAATATAATAAAGTTTTATTGTTGGGGGTTTGCATGGATTTGTCTGATTTTGACTTTGGGAAAGGATGTCTTAATG
Organism: Bostrychus sinensis; assembly: GCA_020698575.1. NCBI lineage: Eukaryota > Metazoa > Chordata > Actinopteri > Gobiiformes > Eleotridae > Bostrychus > Bostrychus sinensis. Next base: position 26,175,920 of record CM036251.1, on the reverse strand, counting down.
TATATAAACGTAATCCTTCAGTTTGGCTTTTAATGTTAAAATGTGAGTTAAATGCTTTTGATGTTGTTGGGATTACTCCAGAATATATAACATTAACAGTAAATAAGCAGCAAACTGGAGCAACAGGAGGGTTGGCAGTTCAAACCTCACCCAAAGCAGTATGCTGTTGTTGTGTTCCTGGGCAAGACACCTCACCCACATTGCCTACTCCAGTTACAGTATGTGGCTGATTGCAACAGGAAGGGCATCACTGTGCAACTGGTTCTCTGTGGTGACCCGGAACAAAAAAGGGAGCAGCTGGAAGAAAAAAATAAAATAAAATAAGCAGCAAACTAGTTATTCCCAAGTCCAATCCTGTACTACAATGTCTATGAAAATCTATAACACTGTCATACTGTCCTATATAGGTCAACCATACTAATTGTTTCCTAGAAATGGCCTGGTTTTGTGAATTCAAGTTGGACTTTTGGGAAGTAGTAGCAATGGGCAGAGCTGCATTTAATCAAATTCAAAATGACATAAAACCAGACATATTAGGTGTCATATAAAATCTTTAAAGACTTTAAACAAGATAAAAAAAAAGAAAAGGGATTCCCTGGGTTAGGATACAGCTACACTTATTACAATGGACCACCAAATGTATAGCTGTATCTACAGCCAATAGCAAATAAAAATCTTTTTTTTTTATGTAATTGTAACCTGACATGAGTAGAATGCAATCACTCAAAACACTCAAAATTAACCTCCCTTAAAACCCATCTACTGTTTGTGAGTAAACTAAAACCAATGTAAAGTTTACATACATGTCCCAAACCCACACTGATGATGAATAAAAGAACATAGTACCAACGCTAGGAATCAACATTTTAAAACTACATCTAAAATAGTGTTGGGCAGATCAGTATTATGTGTATTGATATCATGATACTCCCTCAATACTCATTTGGCTATTGGTTAGTTGAATAAAGTAGCAATAGTAATTAATACATGTGTGTTAAACCCACCCAGCAGCAGATTGGACTGGTCCATCCATGTCATTGTGACAGGAAGTGCTGTGAGTTAGCTGGTTTGTTTGTCCTACTAGCACCAACGCATTACTGTGCACATTAAAGTTGTTAAATGGCCAGTATTAGTCATGGGAATTGTCTTTAAGGGTAAACATATTTTGAGTGAAAAAAAAAAAAAATACCCAAAGGTAAAGATCAGTATTGGAATCGGTATCGATCAAATTCCCGCCAAAAGAAATCATTATCATATCAAACCTTAAAAGTGTGGTATTGCTCCTTACTAATCCAAAAGCACAATATCATGATGCAAATATGCTCTTATCAGAGCAATCACAATATCAAAGAACTGACTGAATCACACAAATGTAATCTTTTACACTTTGAACATTGCAACAGTTGTTTATCAGAGTATCAAATCATGTGACCAAGTACAAAAGACAGTGGCACTAATGTGATTATTAAAGACCAAAGACTATTCTATTTCTTTATATAATACAAGTAAATTCAAATGCAATCGCAATGTATTATTGCTCAGAGATGGAATAAGTAGACTACTCCAAATCTGTACTCAAGTAAAAAGTACTGTTACTCCAAAATAACATTACACAAGGAAAACAAAAAGTTAAATTATTACTATTACTTACAAATGTTAAAGTATTTAATAATAATAATAATAATAATGATAATAATATTAATAATAATAATAATAATAATAATAAGAATAATAAATTAGTCTTATATAGCACTACACACTTAAAGTTACTTTACAATTACACATTATTCATTCACTCCTCAGTCTCACTCAGGGGTGGTGAGCTACTTCTCTAGCCACAGTTGCCCTGGGGCAGACTGACACAAGCATGGCTGCCAATCTGTGCTTACAGTCCCTCTGACCACCACCAAACACATAATCACACCGACACATTCAACACAGGCGGGGGATTGGAGGGGTGGGGGTGGGGGGGGGGGGGGGGGGGGTTGTTTTGCCCAAGGACACAACAACGGTTTACTGTATGCAGTTAACTGAAGCACAAACTGCTACTACCACTACAAATACTACTACTGCAATGCCTACTATCATTACCAACTACACCTAATACTACCAATCCTATTAGTAATGCTATTGCTATTCCCACTTCTATAATTACTACTACTATCACTACCATTACTATTACTACCTACTTTGCCACTGAGGGGTCAAAAAAAAAAAAAAAAAACCTTATTAATTTAACTTAATTATTTGTTTGTTAGGCACAGTGCATAATAATTAACATCAGCAACAAAAATAGTTGCAAATATGCCAGATTGTTGCAAAAGTGCTGGTTTCCATCTGTTTATTCACCAAACCAAGCATTTGTTCTCTCATCTGAGGATAATTTGGGCAATAAATGTTAAAGCTTTATTTATTTACTAAACCATTTTTAGGTCAGACATGTCTTTGTAACACATAAAGCACTCCTGATTATTTCTGAAGCTTGACCTTACTCGCCTTTCACAGCTCAAGATTATTAACAAGAGTGAGATGTCCAAATTGCCTACCAGATGGATCCTGACAAACACGCACATGTCACAAGAACACAACCTTATAGCAACACGTCTCGTCTTATATAATGGTGAGCTAAAAATAGTGGAGCAGACTGGGATGACTTCAAAAAAACAAAAGTTCGGGAGTACTACATCTGCATATGAAACTGCTTTAGGTATTTTTTTCAGCATGACTCACGGTGCCTTAGGAAAAAAAAAAAAAAAAAGCCGCAGAGTGCTGTCTAACCAGCTCTGCAACATGAGGAACACTTACACACACTCTAGCAGACATTTAGAAGTATTTCGACATTGAACGTAACCTTTTATTTTCAGCGTTTTTGACATAAACGCATAAACAGCAGAAGAAAATCGGAACATTTTATAGCATGGGGTGAACCAATGTCACATAATTCAAAGAGAAACAACATGATTAACCACGCCGCCCGGCACCATCTCCATCACCATTCATTAACAGTGCCCCAAAAATCCCCAGAGTGTTTCCCAGAATGACCCTAATCGCATTACAGGCACAAGACTAAAAGCCCGAAGCCCGAGCCGTGGCAGCAAGAAATCTGATGAAGTGTCCGCAATGATTAGAGTTTATCACGTGTTGGAACATAACGGTCAGACGTCCTGCCGCTAATGTGCTTCTTAACACTTCCAGGCCTAATAATGGCACTTTTTTTGACCAAGACCGGCCGGGAACACCTCCTCCTCCTCCTCCTCCTCATGTCGCACTCAGTCCATTTTGTAACATTTCGAATGCTTTGTAGTGAATTATACATCTCCTTCATTCATTTTCAACCACTTAACCATCATGCGGTGGCTGGCGGTGGGGCCCCGTCCCAGCTGGCTCAGGGGGCATGAAGGAGGGCAGGGAACTCTAGACCCCGTTAATCACTAGGCTAACACTTTAGGACATGCGGAACCACAACATTCAAATCCCCACGCTGGCTCCCGAAAGGAAAGTCTCCAGTGCGCCTACTAATTGATGTGTTGGGACGGTTTGAGGGAGATGGATGGGAGGATGCATAGATGTATGAGAAGAGCGTGCAAAAGTCTAGATGGAGAAAGGCTGCGGTTAGACATAAGTCAAAGTTCTACAGCAAGAAAATAGAGAGCTTTTTCGATGAATCATTGTGCTTTCTCCGTGCATCTTAGAACTGTCAAGACATAAAAACGTGAGGCATGAGAGGAGAGAGAAATAAGCAAAGTTCTACAGTACAAAGGATAAATAGCCAGCTGGCGTTTTTAACCTTCAGAAACTTTATTAGTGCTTCAAAATTGCTCATGTTTGTGGATGTTGTTCATAAAAGACACTTGTTCATTGTGTTGTGTGTAAGACTGCACAGACAGAGAATAGTTCAACTGAGAAAGGAATCTTGCTAAGTATGGCTATTGTCTTATTCTTTTGTATTTATATATATATATATATATTTTTTTTTGAGGTTACAAGAAGCCTAAAACAATTAAAAATGGCAGGATTTTATGTAAAGTATACTGTAACTCATCCAGGAGTTCAACACTTTACATCATATGTTTTAGCTATAATATCTAGATACAATATACTCTAGTGTTATATCAACTGAGCAGTAGTAGCTCACTAACTTGAAGGTTTGCGGTTCGATTCCTGCTACCGGCATTGCACTGTCATTGTGTCATCGGCAGTGGTGGACGAAGTACTCAAAAGCTGCAATAAAAGTACTGTTACTTCAAAAATAATATTACTCAAGTAGAATTAAAAGTAACAAAAAAAAAAAATGAACAAATAAAATAAGCTTAAGTAGAAAGTACATTTGAATGTTTTTGCAACTTTTTCTTCTTCCCTGAGTTTCAAACCCAGAACATTCTGATTGCAAGTCAGATGTGCCCATTCACCCCCTGTATGCGCATAATAGCAGCCATGTGTCCGTCAGTCTGCCCCAGGGCAGCTGTGGCTACAGAAGTAGCTCACCACCACTGAGTGTGACTGAGGAGTGAATGAATAATGCACCTAAGTGCAAAGCGATGTTGAGTGTCTAGAAAAGCACTATATAAGACTAATTCATTATTATTCATTATATTCTATGGGACCGAGCTTAGAACTGTGTACCCCATAAGTAATAAAGCTCAAACTTTCCATTAAAATATGTCAGCATGTAAAAGTATAAAATATTATGCTGTTTGCTCTAATGAAGGCCTACAAGCTGAAACACATTGTCACTATTGTAACCAATTAGCCATGTTATATTAGGCCTGTTATAAAAGGCCTTTTAATAGCTGTACCTTTTCAAGTGCCTCTGTGAAACTGATCCCTGCACTGAAGAGCACCAAAAGGACATTATTTTAACAAACCTATTACATCTGAGTAGTGCTCCTGAATGCCATCTTTTCATTATGCGTTTCTATCTTGAATTTTTCTTTTTTACAAATTAAAATAATCAAGCATAGTTGCCTAAGAAAAGTTAAATTGCGTTAATGCTTTGTCATAGGAAGAGGTGCAGAATATCAGTGGTCAGAACAGGACTGACGGCTAATCTAGAAACAATGGTGTACCAGAACATGCTAAATCCAAATATACATGTTAAAAGACCCTATATAAAATCCTTAAATTATTTGATATGCACTTAGACTGGAGCCTGACTTTTGTGTGGTTTGCTTTTATGTATAAAATCATTTGCTTATTTAACAGGGGCAAGAAATTGTGAATTTGCAAAGTGTAATCAGGTTTTTCATTGTGTTTTATACCTCTTGTATAATTAAAAACCTATTAACACAACACTGCCAATACTTGCTGCACAGCTCCAATACAAAGGCTTCATTACATGTTCTAAATGCAGAACATGCGCTCACGCATTGAAATATGTTGACACAGTTTCTTTTATGCGCACGTTTTTTGTTGCCGTGAGCAACTTGCATGTTTTTGAGTAATGACCAAAAGCGACTGTTAATTCTAGCAAGATAAGGGTGCTATCACTAATGCAGTCCCCACTCAGAAATAAATGAACCTAAGGAAAACTGGGTGGAAAGCAACTATTTCTAGTAAGTTCACTGTAGTCATTATCCATTTCCGTAGCCTATTTAGAACAAGATGCTTTGTAGGCAAAGTGGAAAGGACTTACTGCGACTGTGGCAGAGTGAACAGAATAGTGATTAGTTTGTTAATTCTTAATGTATAAAGGCATTCAATGATAGTTTCTTTCCAATTAGTGTTCGCCAGATCAGGTGCTGTGCGATCTATTGGCCAATGACTTTTTTTTGCACATCCACCACATTTTCTTCTTCCAACTTTACCATTGTTACATTGTTCTAAAATCCTTAGACAAGCCTGGAACACAGCATTCATTCATTCATCTTCTTCCACTTTTCCCATTTGGTGTTGGAGCGTATCCCAGCAACTATGGGCCTTTGGCAGAGTCATCAGTTCATCTAACACATGCGTGTCTTTGGACGGTGGGAGGAAGCCAGAGTACCCAGAGAGAACCTACAGTAACAGAGTAAGAACAATGCAGAGTTCATCCAGAGAAATCCTATGACTGCACTAACCACTCTGCCGTCGTGCCCCACACCACCAGCACCACCACTACCACTCCCGACACATACAGCATGTTGAAATAATTGTTTAGAAAATGTCACAGGTGGGACTATCGTGCAAGTCACAAGTAAGCGTCAAGTCTTAGTCAATCATTATGAGAATCAAGCACGTCGAGTCATTGCATTTAATCAGGAAGTCATGTCAGGTCATACACGTGTTTGTGTTAGGCCCAACTGTTTTTGCACATTTAAAATGTAAAGACAGTAGTTATTCCATGCAGGCTATGTACATGAGGGTCACACAGAGCTAGGTTTTTAAAATAAAATAAACAAAATGAGTGATCCTGTCATCTCTGCTTGAACATTTTACAACACCAAACAACATTCAAAGTCGAACACAGGCCTTAAGACTGAACACATGCATAAGAGCAGTTACAAACAGAAAACTGAAGTAAAACTGAAGTAACATAAATACAAAGTGAATAAATCCAGTTACAATGGACTGCATTAGCAAAATGCAATTTATTTTGACAGAACTTTGACGCTCAAGCCAACAAGAAGAGGTAAATAAACCACCAGTGAGAAATAGTAATTAGCAATATACAATTCACAATAGAGACAATAGACAAGAAATACTTCATGTAGTAATTTCAAATCATATAGCTCAAGTCCAAATCAAGCCTAAAGTCATGAGTGTCAAGTCAAAATTAAGTCACGCCTTTTTGGAACATTTGTCAAGCAAGTCTCAAATCCTAAACATTTTGACTTAAGTCTGACTAAAATCAAGTCATGTGACTCGAGTCTCCCACCTCTGGAAAATGTGCATGTTCTTTTTAAGCCCATGAAAAAGCCTTGTATTGTAAATACACTGAGTGATTGGTGGTACAGCACATGACAGTTTGTGTCTTTGTAAAATAAAAATTATTTTAAGCATACAATAATTTTTCTCTTTGACAGTATTTTTTATGACAAATAGGTACGGGACACTACATTATGTAAAGCAGCAAACAGTCGTACAAAAGCTAAAGTGCTAATTAGGAGAGACAAAAGCTTGCTGTACTTTTTAAAAGTGGCCCCTACCTTCCTGTACTGCAGTATAGTGCAGTCTATTCTGTGTGCACTTGACTGTTCTAGTGCTCGGTATTATCATCCTCCTGAAAAGACATTCTGAAGGACAGTGAGTCACTGGGGCAATGACAAATGTAGGACATCTAATTCAATATGAAACAGTGGAGTGCCTTGTGGGAATAGAACACGGAGTTACATCAGCAGAGTTACAGGACAGAGCAGCCCCTAAACCCCAACATATGTCACCTGAATGTAGGAGTGCTGCCACTACCTCAGCACCTGTCCCTCCAGCAGACAGAAAACTCCCAACCTTGCCCACACTGCCTTAATCTTCCAAATGCTGTTTGAGCATTTGAATTTCTGCACATCAATCTCAGCCCGCAGTCCTGCTTTGATTAATGGTCCCCATCTATCACGGCACCATGTGGCGTGCAGGCCTTGCCCCGCCAGACAGCTTTGCTTTAGAATAATGGCTGCTCTCCATCCCAGTCTCTAGCATGCAATGATTGTGCATCTTTGTGATCCATCTGTCAAGCCGCTCTGTCGAAAGGGACAACGGGGGACAGTGCAAGGGAGGCCGTTGGGAACAGTGAGCGTTCGCAGTGAGCCATTTCTGTACAGTATTTAACCCAATACATTTTACGGTAGCTAGCTGCGCCGGCTGATAAACAGTGAAAGATTTACTCACTTTGGTTCGGTCACACATGGAAGCGTGAGGCCTTGGAGACATTTAGTCGGTCATCAATTATACACAGAGATTGCAGCGCTAATGGCACCTGCAGGTTCCAGCACTGTACTGAAACACAAGACTGCACTGGGTGCTCTGAGCTGCAGAGGTGTCACATGGCACCTGGAATAGATTATTTTTTTAATACACTCTTTTTAGTTTGTTGTTGAAATAATAACACAGACCAGATGTTTGTCATATTCTCTGATGTAAAAATAAGATCTCCATGATGATTAAACAGCTTTTTCCCTGGTACTTAAACAAAACACAGAAACTTGCATTAAGGCACCGGTAAATACATATATATTTATTGAACAAGCTGTACATTCTTTAATTCATCCAAATTAATCCATTTTCTTCTCCCCAACATTTGATTTGTGAATTGATGCTAAGCCAGTGAAGGCTGTCAAAAATAATAGTCATTCAATGTATTATTTCTTTTATTTTAAAAAATGAAGAAAAAAAATACAAAATGCAAAAACATTATACAGAGAAAGGCATTACAGTGATCCAGAAAAATAAATAAAATATAATAATAATTTTGTCCCTTTCCACATTTGTGATGTTTTTAAAATTTTGAATAAAATCCAACTTAGCAACCTAGCATCTTGATAAAAATGGCTCTAGCTTGTTATTTTATTTATTTATTTATTTATTTTGATCTCCAACTAGTTATTTTATTCATTACCATTCATGGACACTTCATTAAAATAATCCGACCTTAAATTTGTAAGTTATGTTTTTCACCAACAATAACCATAATCATAACCGAGACATTCTCCCAACCCAAAGGTTGGCCGTTCCATCCCTGCTATCAGTGTTGCATTCTGTTGTTGCGTCCTTGAGCAAGACACTTCACCCACCTTGCCTTGTTTGAATGTATCAGTGTGACTGTCTTTGGTGGTGGTCAGAGGAGCTGTAGGCACAGGTTGGCGGCCAAGCTTCTGTCAGTCTGCCACAGGAAGTAGCTCAACACCACTGAGTGTAACTAACCCAGTCATTATTCATATTCATGTTCATAATCATATTATTATTATTATTATTAAATTGTCACATTTATATAGCACTTTTTTTCCTCCATGGGTACTCAAAAGAATCATTCACCCATTCACACTCATAAACACTCACACATTCATACACCAGTGTGCACAGACAGTGGAGGAAAGGAGGGTTAACTGTCCCAAAGTGTGCCCAAGGACACAGTGGCCATATGCAATGGAGGGAGCGGTGTTTGAACTGCCGCCCCAATTACCATATTAGATTAACAACAATATACAATTTTTGACTTTATCTGTGGTAATGACGTTAATCATAGTTATGTCTGTTTCAATAACTCAGCTGTACAATATGTGCATTACAGTACTTATGTTGTGTTCTACCTTAAAAAAAAACATGAAAATGCATGCATATAGACATAGCATTAACACCACCTCCATCTGTTTAGCAAAGTTTTGTATTCATCAATATCCTCACCATAATTAGCCGCAATTATGTTTGTCTCTTTCCAAAGCAATTACATGCCACATGATCAAAAGCCTCTTTATAGGCCGCGCCACTATTCTGTGGAGCTATTCATGCTCCGAAACAAGCCATTCATCACTGTCATGTGTATATTCTTTATGGCTTTCTCTGCTTTTTATGTGTGTCCTATTACAGTCAGACAGCAGAACAATAACACTCGGGGAAGACGCGCATAAAAACCAGTCGGCTATACTTTTAATTGAGAGCTCACTGCGATAATTAAATTGCCGCTGCACCGTGGAGCTGTTTGCAGGGCACAGCAGGCTGACGGATCGCATCTCGCTTGTTCGATATTCACCGGCATTGTTTTGTAAATGTCGCGGCCCTATTACATTGCCCACTGGGATCGGCGCCGATATGTGGGAGTATTGTGTCGCTGCCTGTTGCTGACATTTTCCGCCGGCTGAATATTGCACGCCACAGTTCTCTCCCCTAAAAACATCACCCGCTAGTCCACTGTGTGCGTTAGTCAGTTTCAGCTGTGGAATAAAGCTCAGACAAGCATACAAGGCACTGCAGAGGAGCTGCAATGATGTGGAATTACTGAGATATATAACATTAAGGAAAGCTTGAGATGTTGTGTGTCTTTTGTGTATGGATTATATTGTTATCATTTTATCTACACTGGTTATATGGAAAAAGAGTGGGTCTAGGAATAACTTTATTTCTAGTTTTTGGCATTATTCTTATCTATCAGGAGTCTGGGGTAGGATTTAATTGATAGAAAATGTTCTATGTGTATACTAGATGTCAAGATAGCCTTTTTTGCACATTTTAAAATACATGCCAAGTACTGCAGAAAGTTATTGTTTACACATTTATAAAGTACAGTTATAGCAGATTGAAAAGAATACTATAAATTAAATAAGACGTTTTTAAAAATGTGCATTTGAGTACACCCTAATCAAACAGTAAGAGCATCCTTTGACTTGGAAACATGTATTTTAGTGTACACTTATACAATTTCGAATTAATCTCAGCAGATAAGCAGCAGGTTGATACAAACATTTAGAGTTTTAAACAGAATGTGGAATGCACACTTGTGGCTTGGGGTGATGTGCTTAGTGTCATTTCCATCTCTTTCACTCTTTATGTCAATCTCCACTGTAAGTCCTGCAAATGTAAATTTATTTTTGAAAGTATTGATCTCCAGTGCACTATCCACTTTCATATTTGTATTTATTTATGTTTTACAAAAGTGCAGAAAGTCTCTGTTAGTAAAACATTAGGCATTAATAATGATTTCACAGGGAAGCTGGTGGTGGAGGAATGAGGAGAGACGTTACCGATGTATTTTACTCAACACAAAACTGAAACCCAATGGGATGTTAGTGCAGCTGATGGGTTGGCATTTTACTATCAAGTACAAGTCAGACATTAATCTAACAGCATTATTTGCACACTGAATGGATTTATGCTCATTGTTCTCTAAACTTTACTTTGAAAAGCAAGGCTGTCCCTCAGGCAAGTCACAGTGAATAATTCACATGGGTCATTTTGGCATACAGGTTTTGATGCCAGATGCCTTTCCTTACCAAACGCTCTCCATTTGTCTGAGCTTGGGACTGACACAAAATTTGGCAGGATTTATTGCTGCTCATCTAGAAATCAAATCCCTGATCTTGCTGACACCCTTTCTCTTTGCCACAGTTGATGATTTGTATCAGTAATGCAGTAAATATTTGATACATCCTGGCAGGCTTAGGGGTGGCATAAGTGTTATTTTGTGGCTGTCTTTTCCAAAAGCTAGATAATATTCTTAAATTGTCTCAGAATTTAATGACACTAACATTTGGTTTCTGCAAGCCAATTATCATTAAAATGGTTTAATTATTATTTACTCAAGACGAGACTCTTTTTGGAAAAAAATGTACAGAGCAGTGTATCTATTATGAAAAATATATTTCTCCACAAAGTCCTGCTAATAAATGTGCATTACCCCAAATTGAATTAAATAAAAAAGAAAAGAAAAAGAGCAGTACATTTTAGTTTAACAGGGCAATTTATTTCTAAACTTTCCAGATCAAACTGATACATTTACCAAAAAGTTCTCAAACCTACCTTTTTGATTTAGCGCATTAAGAAACCGCTTTAGCAAACAGTGCATTTACTGCAGTGGAGCTGGCGCTAATGGGCTTTTGGTGAAATCATTTGGCACACCTGCAGCATATTTAGGACCAGCGCGCTCACAGGAGAACTACATCATCTGCCGGGCGTAGATTTATGGGATGCAGGGACGTTTCCCCCCCTCCGTGTCTGGAGTATTGTCTCAACCATTCATTTAGATTAATTGATCCTAAATGATCATTGATTCATTTCCTGAGAGACCATTTTGCAGTCTCCACAAAGGGTCACGTAAGGACACTCATTTCTTCTTAAAAGTCGGTAAGAGGTGCTGTAAGGTCACGGGCAACATGGAGTACTCATTAATATTTTAGCTGCTCATACGGTCTGCCGTCACGGTGCTACCTCCAAGACTAAATTAGCTCCTTTCCTATTTTAAAGTTGTAATCAATTGTGCTATTGGAAGGACGGTACAGGCAGGGCATATACTACGGTGATGGTAGCACTATTTCTGGTTGCACAAGATGGAAGCGACTCTGTGAAATAGCAACAGAAGACTTACAAAGGGGGAAAGGTTGTATAGGGGAAGAATGCACTACCAGTATTGGGGGATGAGAGCGTACTGTGACCCACTTACAATACAAACTAGGCTGTTACCTCTTTCTTTTTAGCATACAGTAAGTGCTAGTATCTTTTAAAAGGTACTGTGAGTTTTATGAAAGAGTACATATGCTGTAATAGTTTTGTGACATGCGCTTTTTTTTATTTTTTTATTCAAGACTAAAAACCCTTGCATAGTTCCTAATTTTCATGTTGTCCCAAAGAAGGTACAACAGAACACAAAGAACAGAGCACAATGACAAACATAAAAAACACAGACACACTTTAGGATATTAGGAAAATGTAAAGTTAGTTAAAATTATCACAGGGATGACTTCTTTTAAGAAACTGTTTAAGTGGAACATTCTTTTATATTTGCAGGCAGGCTGTTCCAAAACTGACTTCCTCTGAATGACAGGATAGTACAGTCCAAATGTGTTTTTTTTCGTTTTTGTGTGTGTGGGAGCTCAACATCTCCTCAAGTTGAGGCTCTGGTGCTGAAACCTCTCACAGTTTTTGGTATAATGTATTCAGAAAGTGTTGGCGGGGCAAGTCCATGAAGAGATTTGTATATCAAACAGCAGTATTTAAAGTGAATAAAGTTTAGAAGGTTAAACACTTTATATTTTACTAAAATATTACAGAGGTGAAAGCACTGGGTTTTTGGTCAAGAATTTGTTTAGATTTTTTAAAGAGGATTGTCTCCAGTGAGTGAGCAGGTTGATGCAGCAATCAATGTGACAAAATCAAAGAATGTAGAAACATTTTTGCAGCAGTTGTTGTCATAGATGGTCTGAATTGTTTAAAATTTTGTACATTTAACTTTATTGTGTTGGCTGTGAGTTTGATGTGTTTTTTTAAATGAAAGTGTTGGATCCAGTGTGACCCTGAGATACTTGAACTCCTCAACAAGGCCAAGTTCTGCTTCTCCCAGGAACACAATGGACCAATCTAGCTTTACAGGTTTTTTTGTGAATATCACTGACATTTAACAAAAAAGTACTTGTAAAAACACTGATAACTATCTTTTTACATAAGGCTGAATGTTGCCACAAGAACATGGATCACCCTTTTTAATGTCAGTGACTGCATTTACACTGCACATCATACTCCCAATCAGGTCTATATTCAGATTAAGCTCGTACTCTTATGTGCTACTGGAATTGGAATATTCCTGTTTACATGTTAAGAGGATATTCTGATTAAGCTAGTCAGAGTTTTATAATTGAGTGTTACTTTATGAGATATAAAATGTATTGTATTGAACCAGAAAAGTAAAACATGAAATACATACATGTGGTGTTGAGAGGCCACGGTAGACTTCCTGTTTCCTGCTTAGTCCCAGCTTGCTGTGCATTACATTGCCCACGCTGTGTAACTGTACTAACCCTAACCATTAACCATTTACTATATAACATCACTGGTTTGCCATCTAAAACCAGAAAGAGCTGTTGTTAATAACCACAAGCTTGTTTGCCAAAAAAGAACAGCACTTCGCACATTTTCTCTTGTAATATGAGTTAATAAGTTTTTGTTAGTCATGAAGCCAGCGGTAACTTTGGGGGGAAAAAACAGTGAGAACAAGCAATAATGCAATTAGGTGTTTACATGCTGCAATAATGCAATTAAGATCAGAATACTCAGGTTGTCTTATTTAAATTAAGGCTATAATATGACCTTAATCAAACTGATGTAACTCTAAAATTGTGTTTACATACTCTGAGTATGCTCATATTCATTGGAGTATTCTAGTGCATGTAAATGCTTCAAAGAACCAAAGCATTATGAAAATAAACTTGACACGTTAGACTGCAAACTATCAAGACAGATTTTTTTTTTTTTTTAATTAAGTACATTTTTCAAAGTTTATAAACATTAAAAAAGCATTAAAATTCTGTGAGCCTTAAAATATTGATGGTGGTAAAGTGCTCTGTCAAGACAATGGCTTTTCTATAACTTAAATGCGGTGGTTCCTGACCCTTTTTTTGTCTCGTGTACTCCCTGGGCTTTTGATCATACCTGAAGCATTACTTCCAGTATACAATACATGTTAGTGATTTTACAAAAGTGGGCATTTAAGATGTATGACAAGTAATTATTGAATGGAAATAATTCTAATGTCCATCTTTATTAATAACAAGACATTTTAGACTCATTTTATAGTAAATAATAATTCTCTTGCATTCTTTAAACTCAGTATTCAAGATAACCATTCAATACAATAAATAAAGTGTCAGCCATTTAAAAAAAAAAAAACTATATATAAATACACTTCTATAACATTTATTTACCACAAAATAAAATAAAAAATGTAGGAATTACTCAATTTTATAACCAAAATGTCCATGTGTTGAGTATCTTGATTATGCTGGAATAAATTATGAAAAACCCCTGCATTATACTAGAAAAAAAACAAAAAAAAAAAAAACATGAATAAATAAAACATAGAAAGACCTCTTTTTGAGGACATTGTGCTTTCCGGATGCTAAATTTGGATTGTAGCTCTTCATCTAATCTCCACCTGTGGTATTACTTTTGATTTAAAGAAAGGAATGTGCAATATTTATTACAAGCTGTAATAATAAAATAACATATAGACTGTGAGTGGTGCAATGCATAAGATCTGTCTGTGCAGCGTATGTTAAACAAGAAATTCCAGCCAGTTTTCTTGTAATTATTAAAGTTTAAAGGCCCATCAAATTTGCAGTATTGTACATATCCCTCATGTTTTCCTCCTTAAGGAAGTGCCTGCGTGATTTAAAGTCAGTTTTGGAGATGTGACAGGCCTAATGAGTAAAGAAGGAGGAGGGTCGCCACTTGGCAAAGCTCTATGTAAAATGCATGGCACTCCTTCTCAGTGTGGTCTCTCTGTTTTGTTTTCATTCAGATTTCAATAGGCTCTGGGCCATGTGTGTTTCATGAGAAGCGGCTGCTAGCTTATACACTGCATAAGTCATAATAACACAAAAAAGGAAAAAAAGGCTAGTAAGCAAATAAAACGGAGGAGCGAGAGACACACACAGAGCTGCCTATAGCTGAGTGAGGTATTACATGTGCTCAGAGGCTGATCCAGGCTCAGTGCCAGCTATAGATGTTACCATGGGGACTGAGACTACACGACATACAACATGAAAGAAAAAAAGAAAAAAGTAATGATTGTGTGTGATGAAATTGTACTTGACCCGATAGGTGCAATCTACTCGGAGGAGCTATTTTTAGTCCTGCCATACGGTCCCTGTCCTTTAGCAGGATCAAATCAAGCTTCTAATCAATTAATCATGGGTGCTATAGTGCAAAAGCATGTCATACAGATTTGTTTTGTGTTTGCAGTGGGATCAGTGAACGCAACATGCCTTTTTTTTCTGCTGTTAAGAGTGTGTCGTATTAAGTAATCCAACCATTTTCAGAGGTCTTAGAGGTAAGGGCCAAAAAACTGAATGTTTGCACCAACATTGGGTTTGATGGACAACCTTTTCTTCATGGGACCCATTATTCAAAGGGACATACAAATTGTGACCCAAATTCCATTTCTGTTTTATTAATGTTTAGTAATGTAAGTAATGTTTAGTCATTTATTCATATTTTTTACTGTTTTCATTTGTCAAATTATATTTAGTCTTTAGTATCTTTATAATTTAACCATTAAATGCTATTTTGGTCATTTGAGGGCGACAGTGGTGCAGTGGGTTAAGCAGTTTGCCCACAAACCAGAGGGTCAGTTCTTCAAACCTCACTCAAAGGGCATACTGTTATTATGTCCCTGGGCAAGACACACCCACACTCCAATCACTATATGTGGCTAGTTGCTACAGTAAGGGCACCCGGCGTAAAACAAAACAAACAAAAACAACAACAACAACCAAAACAAAAAACATATCACTGTGAGACTGGTTTGCTATGGTGACCCCTAACCAAAAAAAGGGCAGCCAACAGATAAAACATTGTTTTGTTTAGTCTCAATGGGCTATCACAAATATTTATCCTTATTATTCAGCTAAAATATTTAGTGATCCCCCCAAAAAATATTTTGGGGATCACTTCTGGGTTTGGACACAGTTTTTATGTAATTGTTCAGGCTAAGAACAGAAAACATTTGCTTGGGTTTAAAGGAATTTAGAATACAAAAATAAATAAATAATGTTTTTATGTTACAAACTGCAAGCTCTAATAAAGACTGAAGCTTATCTACAACCACAAACAGCTGTTGCCAATAATCTGTAGCTTTGTTTTTGAAAACAAAGTACATAAAGCATGCTTTCTTCTTTGAGCATGACTTATACCCAGGAAGAAAAAAAAACATATTCTGCATATTTTTCTTCACAGCTCAAAAGATAATTCATTCATGTCAGCAATCTTTGACTGCAAACAACAGAATCTTCACAGCTAGACAGACATGCAGATCAAAAAAGGGCATTTAAATGTATACAAGACATTACAACACCTCTGAAGGCCACTGAAATATTACACTGTGCTGTTTTACTATGATAGTCTGTTAGTAGAAAAGCTTTTGACTAAAGTTACATCAGTGAGTTTCACACAGGAGCTGTCCGTGGTTCTGAAGCAAAATACAATGAAATGGTATCTTTACATGGTTCTACTAAAATGTCTAAAACAGCTGCTGGTGTATAAATGTGAACCAACATTACAGGAGGTTAAACATAAACATAAAATGGCTGCCTTTGGTATTAAGCATACAGGGCAACATACTTTCTGTTTAAAGCTTATACTATCCAATTTAGCCTAAATGACTCAGTCCAGCAATCATTACCAACAGCCTATCACCTTGCAAACAACGTGGCTCATTGCATCCTCACAACACAGCCATTTCAGAATGCTAAAACAGAGAGAGTGGACGGAGATGATTTTCATTCTGCACCACCATTTTCCAATAATAATGCATTAGGATGGCTCCTGGACTGTCACCTGCATGCACAAGGTGTCTATTTTGGGATGTCAGGGGAATATTTGCGAAAAAAAAAAAAGGGAAAAAAAAGTTGGAGGTCATCGAGCCGCACTTCTATCTCAACTGGCAGGGAGACAGACAGAGATGAATTGCCCTGGACCGAATTTTACACAAGTCTTCATAACATGGCCTTGGGGTTGAGGCGGCAGACAGCAGTAAATGCAGTCGGAAAGTCCAATCATTCCTGCCCTGTCTCAGGTAATAAAGACAATAGTGAAGACAAAGGGCCCAGATATGAGTTATTTACAAGGAACTCCTGGGTCCTGTCTCATATAGTCGCATACAAAAACACAACATACTTTGACATAAATAACATAGTCAAGTAATTTTCAGTTATCTGCTTTCAACTTAATATTTTTGGATATATCAAGCAAAAACTGGATTCTTATTTGAAATTTCTCTTCATGGTTTCATCAGAATTTTTAAACCAACTTTTGGAGACTGCAAAAATTGCCTCGAGTGACTGGGTATGAATGGTTGTCTGTCACCGTATCTCTCTGTGCCTGCCTTAACTGGCCAGTGTCTATAGTGTACCCCAATTAAAGCCCATAGTTGTTAGGATGGGTTCTAGACTAGCCACCAGCAACCCCTAAGGCAATAAGTAAGAAGTTCTTTGAGACATTGTGGGGTTTCCATTGATGCACTGATGGGTGAGCAGACAAAGAGTTTATATTCAGTACGGAGGTGGATAGGGAGCCAGTGGAGTGTCTGGAGGATGGGAGAGATGTGGCCCCATCAGGACCCTGGCAGCACTGTTTTGAATCTGTTGTGAAGTTTTTGAAGGCTCCTGCCAAGGGTGTCCCAATGAGGTGTCCATTACAGTAGTCCAACCTGGAAAACACAAAACTGTGGACCAGCTTTTCAGCATCACAGAGGGAGAGGGAGGGGCGGAGTTAAGTCATAAGTATTGAATTTTCAGCCTGTGACAATGAAGTTTGACCAATCACATACTTGCATACTTTGGGGTCTGCTTCCCCATTAGAACCACATTGAATTGCAGCGTTGAGCATTAGCCTTGTGTGAAACCAAAAGGGCTATATTATGCTTTTATTTATATTTTTAAGCCAATCTTGGTAGAACAGCACTGCATGTTTTACAACCTTTGAAAATATTATGTGACTAAAATAAAACTCTAATGTTGCCATAAAGACATAGGTGAAGACACAAGCAGAGTGCAGGAGAGAGCAGAGTGTTGCGGCGTTTTGAACATATCATCAAAAGAAGGGGCACTTAATTTCCTTAACTCCTCATCTGACCATGTGGGGTAAAATGTGACCCAGGGCAAACAGTTTTGTCATATCTCAGAGATGCTTTATTTTATCGCTTTGATTTTTCATGACTTTGCCAGGTTAGGAAGTTGTCTACAACTGCATATACTGTACTTGTTTTGGGTTCCTGAGGTTATTCCAGAAATTTATAAACTGAAATGTATCGGGGTCACTAATGACCCCAGTCAAAAGGATCTGTTTTTGTAATGTTTTTTATCACTTTAATTCATTTTTCTTTTATAAGAGATCAGTATTTGATCTACCACACACTAGAAGGAGGTTAGGGGCTCATTGTGTGTCATTTTTAAGTTTGTCCAGGTTTACTGAGGCCCTCAGGAGTACACTGTCCACACACAGCAGAGAGGATCCTGTGGTCATAATACAGTCCTCACTCTGGGCTCTGACTGAGGCAGAAAACTGTTCTTTAAAGTACAAATATTTATAGGAATCACTAAAAACAAAGTCCTGACAGAGTCTGAACTGAGTCAGAAACATGTCTGAAGTCCCCCAAGTCCTGCTCTGGTCCTACACAGACCACACAGTCCTAGACTTAAGAACCATACTATTAGAGTGCCCCCTACAGGATCCACAAGCAACAAAACACATGCAGCCTGCTCAGACAAACTGTTTGCAGCATTTCAGATCAGAGAGAAAGTCCAGAGTTTCAGCACCAGGACAATAACAGTGGAATCTAACCCTCACTTTAGAGGCCTACAAATGAGCTCAGAGACTTTACTTGGTATTTTATACTAATTCAGCCTCATTATTGATAAAAAAATATATATACTTAAATCAAATGTTTTATTTAAGTTGTAATAAAAGATACATTCCTGTTAAACTTTACATGATTTTTGGTGGATTTATTAAGATTATTCTATATTAGAGATAATATGGCCATGCCCACTTTTAACCATAAAAATTAGCCGAAAATAAAGTTTTTTGGAAAATATTTTAACTAAGCCAGCTTTGTCTGCGTTAATGTCAATTGTTCCTGACATAAAGCGTGCATTTTTTATTAAAGAAATGCATAATTCCAGGTGTCTCATTATGCAAATTATATGCAAATTCATGAAATTAATAATTTACAAACAAATCTTTTCTCTAATGATGACCAAAGAGAGAGAGAGAAAAAAAAAAATCTCAGTATTTTGTTGTTTTGTTTTGTTTTGTTTTTTACAGGTTTTTATCTGTGTGGTATGAAGAGATACCACTCTAATCTATGTATGTCAAGCAGGTTGGTAGGATGAGGGTTAGATTTTTTTGTATGAAGCATTTGCAAGATGTTGAACTGTCTGAATAGATTGTTTTTGGATGCTGAACTAAAGGTATGAAAAACATCACTTGCACTGCATGAGAGGAATCCCAAGACACCAGTTAGCCACCCTATAGTCACTGTATATTTGTTCATATATTCTATAAACATATACATTTCTATGCTGTTGACGTGTGACAGTGAAACAAACCAAGCAAACCACCACCTAAATCTAATTGGAGTGGTGCATAGCCTTTTCTTTGGAGCTAATGTGTGTGTCTGGAGGCTCGCGGAGTGCATCTTGGCGGAGCGGGCGCAGCATTGTGGATTCCCCGGAGTGGGCTGGCCGTAAATTCAGTGTGGAAATGGGTGCAGATTAAAGCTTAATTAGTGCACGCTTTAGCAGTCCATGTGCCAAGCATGCACTTTTCGCCGAGCCTTTCCCCATTCAAACAGAATAAAACATACACAGCAGAGGAAGTAAATTACATACAAGATGCAACGGAAAACTGCAGTCTTTTTTGAAAAATAGATTTTCTAAGAAGAGCTGCTTCAAATATACTGTTTATTTCATAATTCCATCTTGTCAGAATAAAAAGGTTGTAACTGTTTTATTATATAGATTAGTATTATATGATTCATATATGCGCTGCCTTTCAAATGGGTTGATTTAAACTGGCGGCCAATTTCTTTGACCAATAATTTTTTGCTTAAGACCCACAAACATTCATTCATCTTATGTATTTATGGGTTAATTTAGCCTCTTTCTAGGTTTGGTTAACCTATCCCAGAAGCTATGGGCCTTAGGTGGCAATAGCTTTGTTGGTAGAGGCGTTCACCCACTAACCCAAATGTTGGGGGTTTGAGCCCAGTACGGGGATTTCATACTGTTGTTGTGACCTTGGCCAAGTCACTTCACCCACCTTGCCTATGTGTTAGTGTGATTGTGTGAGTGGTGGTGGTCAGAGGGGCCATAGGCGCAAATTGGAAGCCACACTTCTGTCAGTCTGCCCCAGGGCTGCTGTGGCTACAGAAGTAGCTTATCACAAGTTTGAGTTTGACTGAGGAGTAAATGAATAATGCACAGAATTGTGATTGTCTAGAAAGTGCTGTATAAAACCAATGCATATTTATTATTAATATTATTGTTGAGTAGACAAGCTAGTGTTCAAGTCTTCTTATCTCCCAGCAACCGGGTCTCCCATCCATGGACCTTAGGGTGCTGAGAGAGTCCAAGTTCATTTCATAAACAAAGCCCTCCTGAGGATCCGTGCTGTAGAGAGCTGTTCTGGAGATCATGTATATAGGTGTTACCAGGTATTTGTTCAATGTCTTTGTCCAGTCCCTTTTTGATGGTACCAAGGGCTCCCACCATCACCAAAATAGTTGATGTTTTTAGTCCCCAAATTCGCTTAGTCTCTATCTAAAGGTCTTTATACTTTTTGTGCATCTCTGCTGTTTTGACAAAGGTGTTGATGTCCAGAGGCACAGCCATGTCTATGAGGAGGCAAGTTGTCTTTTTTGTTTTTTACCACTATGTCATGCCTATTTGATGGGATGGTCCTGTCAGTGTGGACTGACATGTCCCATAGTATAGTGATGTCATAATTTTCAGCTACAGTCTTTGGCTCATGCCATTTTATTTTACTTCAATGCCATGTTCTTTGCAGATGTTCCAGTGCATGTAAGCTGCAGCCCTGTTTTGGCGGTGTATTATTATTATTATTATTATTATTATTATTATTATTATTATTAAATATTGCCTACCTGCTTTGTTGATGTAATTTTGTGAGGATGATGTAAAAAAGTGCCATTTTTTAAATGCTAAACTTTTTATCAATTTCCAAGAAGCAAGAATATGTCAAATAGTTTGCCTATCCTTCATCTTCAGTATCAAACCTCGAGGTTCACATGCACATAAGTTTGTCATTTTCTATGATGTTGGAAATTGGGACCAGAACACCACACACTCTTGGTTCTTCTATCTAGTGAAGACTTTGGGGTTGATCACTTCTTCTTCTGCTTTTTTCCATTAGAGGTTGTATGGGACAGCTACTATGGGTCTTAAGCTGGGTACACTGTGGACAGGGGGCAGTTAGTGGCAGGGCTGACACATAGCCATAGACATGATAGACTGACAACCATTCACTCTCATCTGCATTCACCAGGGGTTATTCAGAGAACACCAATTCACCTGACTTTGCACAGTGGAAGGCAGTGGGAGTACCATACAGCAGTGGTTCCCAACCTTTTTTTGTCTGGTGTACCCTCTGGGCTCTTTTGTCATACCACGAGTACCCCCTCTCTCAAGTGTGTTGATGATTCTTTAAAAAAGTAGTCCTAAAATGTATGACTCCGGATGATGGATTGTTTATCTTCCTTTGCTGAATATTTTCTAGTAACTTTAAAACTGTAAACCTAAAAAAAATTAACAAAACATAATATTCAAATGATCCCATTTTTTTCATCAGTCTGTGAGACACTTGTGCTTGTCTTTCATAAGTAGTTTAATATGAAATTTTCACAATTTTTTTTTCTTATAATCTTGAAAATAAATGATCAAATACTTTCAGGTACCCCCTGCAATGTGCTTGTGTACTCCTAGGGGCCCCTGCACCACTGGTTGGGAAACACTGCTGCAGTACAGTAGACTCCACTCGGAGAGAGATTGTGATGAATTAACCCATACCCAGGAGCGCTAACCACTGTGCACCACACAATTACATACATATAAAAATAGAAAGCATCCGTGTATAGACAGATAGAATGTGTGTATAGTGAATGGGGCCTTAGCAAAGGTCGTTTAAGTTGAAAATCCACAATGTTGTCACTTCCAGTGGTTACGACACAGAATAGTACTGAACTGGAAATATTGTCAGAAATTGCATCATTAGATCAAATCCTAAAACAAGTGCCAATGTAACCTGCATAGTAATTCCTTTCTCTTGCACTGTCAACACAGCTGCAACTGTTTGTCAAATCCAATCTAAAAAAAATAAAACAAAAACAAAACAACAACAAAAAAACTAAAAATAAAACTTGGCGTTGTCTCATTAGCGCATCAGCATTAGGTTGAATCCTGCACCAGCGCTACACTGTGAAGCCAGACGCTAGACTTCTTTTTTTTTTTTTTTTTTTTTTCAATCCTCATCTCTTTGGAATGTAGCTTTTTTAGTTTCCCGAGGCATTTTGCTTAACATCACGTACTCCTCCACGGGTGACAGAAAATACCCTGTGGCACACTTTGCAATTTTCCATGTATTTATGCTCTACCCACGCCTTAGCCCGAGATATTTAGCTTTCTATTCTTTGCCATACTTTTGCAAACTCTTTTTTTTTTTTTTTTTTTGACAGGGAAAGGGACTTGAAGAGAAGGCAGAGGCCATTTTTAAATCTGAGCCTGCCTCCCACTACCTGCCAGTCGCTGCTTAACATGCTGAACAACCAATGAAGACAAACACACAGAGATCTGAAAGTAAGGAAGCTGTAGAGCACTTCCTACATGCTGCTCATGCGTGGCACTAAATTGACTAGTTTATTTCTGCATTGCCTCCACACCTATCAGGCATAACATTGTGACCACCTGCCTGTTATTGGTAGTCACAATATTATATGTTATGGCAATATGGCTAATATGCAATCCCATACATAGCAACCCACAATGTGTATGTATGCATTCTTACACCTTTCCATCAGCATTAACTTCAGTACAGTAGCTTGTCAGACCACCACAAGAACCTCTGGACACAATCTGGACGTGATTTAGCTTTTGTTTTAAACATAATTTGAACAACTCTATTATAAATTTTATAATATGTATGGCTTGTTTTTGCTGTAGAACAATCTTATCTGTTTTATAAGATTCCAACAATTCCACACTGAAATTAATCTGACTTTATTTCTTTAGAGGGTAGAACTGAGAATGTATGAAAATGTATTTTATTCATATTTTTGGAGTTGCAAATTTGTGACTTGAATGTAGTATAAATGGAGCCAAAACAAATTTTCACCAAAACTGAATCAGCTGCTGCTGCCTCAAACCTAACACAGTATTTGATATTTTTGTGTTATCAAATAAAGAATATCTTTGAAATTCATGCTGCTTCAGTTTTAGTTGGAAATTATTTATTACACTTTTTTAAAATGGCAAAAAAGTGAGATATGCCTTTTTGACACTAACATTTTCCCAATAAATGTAAGGAATAAACAAAGAACTTGGGCTTAAGTAAGTAAACAAATGGAGACAGAATGAAGATTTTCATCTTTGAATACACACAGCAACTTTCACAAGGCTCTGTATATTCCAGGGGAAAAAAGTAATGCATCATAAATAAAGTGATACTTTTTTCTTTTAAAAACATAAAAAAATAGAAAATATCACTATGAGTACCTAATTATATTTTCAAGTGTATCATGAACATCAACTCTTAACACAATTTTGCAGTCTCCTTATCACTTATGTCTTAACAAACAGAGTATAATCTGTTATTCTGTTTGAGAGTTTTTACTTTACAATCTGTTTTGTAAATACACATAAACAATATAATATAATATAATATAATATATAACTATATTTAGTCAATTTAGATTAGTCCATATATATCTCATTTTACCCTATTTTATTTTACATGTTACATGGTTATACGTTTATACATATAACACATTTGGTTTTATGTATGCACTAATTTACCAAATTCCTATGATGTGAAACTTTTTGCTATAAAAACATTGTGAGATGTTTCCATTTCTAATTTCAATAACTGACATAAAACTAGGTTGTGCCTCTTGGACAGGACAGATTTTTTTTAATCCTAGATAAGACCTTTCTAATTAAATAAAGGGTAAATATAAACAAATAAATATTTATCATTATATTACCATGGATATTTTTATAGCTATACCATGCTTAACTCTGAGTCAACAAAACCCCACTTTTACTGTTACGCCTTTTAGTTTTTCTTAAATTACATCTCATGGGTCATCATTTAAGTTCTGTCCTTTTGCCATTGAAAAGATCTCACTGAGAGCTATCATTTGATATATAATACTCATATTTACCCTTAATTCCTCTTATGCCCCTTTGCCTCCAACCTCTTGAGATTTTACCCAAAATTCTTGACTGCATTCATTTTATATGCATTGTGAAAAAATACTGTACTGTTGTACTTTGATTACTTAAGTATTTTTAAAAGCACATGCATGCTTCAGTACTTTAACTCAAGTAAAAATTTGACTTAGCAACTTTTAGTTGTATTGGAGTAATATCTGACCAGCAGGACCTATACTTTTACTCAAGTAATAAAGTTGAGTACATTGTGCACCACTGCTGTCATGATAATAGAAATCTGTCAGTGATCATAATGTTTTGCCTAATTGGTGTGTATACTGTAGCTCTCTAAATCAAAGCCCTCAAATTACATCCAATGCATTAAAAGTAATGGTGTTTATTTATCAATCTAAGCATGTTTACACGTTAAATATCCGTATCTTGCAGATAGTAATGCGCCTGAATAAGGAAATGGAGAAATGAAAGCAGAACATCAAAGGGAGAGCGGGGCTGTCTCCACATAGCCCTGCATGGTTAAAACGCATGCATAATACAATAGTCAAAGGCAGAGAAATAGATTGTAGGAGAGTGTTCAGGGTCAGCCTCATTGTAAGGTCTGCTACATCTGACATCCCTGCACCATGTTTCTATAGTGTCTGCATTTCTAATAAGATTAAAAGTAACAGCGAGTTTGTGAATGTGCTTTTGTATGCAAAAAGAACTAAATGGGGCTGTTTTCAGTTCGCTCTGCGAGGGATTTTAATAAGCACAGCAGAACAGGGAAACTCTATTATCACATATACCTGCGCTACATTAACAACTTAAAAGTGAAATTCTTTTAGTAGTACAATTCAGTGGAATACAAATGTTATGCAAATTATGTAAACATTTCAAGCACTGATTTATATCATTGTGCTGATTATTAGAATTTTGAACAGGAAAAAAAAGCTTTTATTTCCTCAAACTTTTTGTATGATATGGAGGATTTTTAGGACTACGTAAATAATAATAAAGGATTTAATAAACATAAAATAAAATAAAAAACACTTAAATTACACTTTAAATAGAGAATTATTAAATGCATTTGCAATTTAATTTGGTAATCTTTAAATTGAAAGAGCAGTAAACCCACACACTATGAGCCCAAACTGCTTCAGTGGTAACTCACATTTAGAAGCTTTGCCAGGACAAATATTTCAGATCAGAGAATATAAAACATATATGTGCTAACGCTAGCGTGCTAATGCTAACACTGCCTCAAGTAGCACTGGTATGGCTGATCAATAATCTGACCAAACCTTCAACACTCAAACCTCTGTGGTGACAACAGCTCGTCAGTGTAAATATGAGACAATCTTCAGAAATGTGTGACAGTACAAACCTGTAAATGCAGAGAGGAGAAGAGTGGAAGCGACTGTTTTCTGTAGATGTCTGGTCTGAGTATCCCTCCGCCAAAGAAGTAGTTCTGTTCTCTCGGCCAATCAGAAGTGTTCCTCTGAGCTCGTGCATGGCTCATTTGCATTGATTTGCTCTTTTCAGCTCCGTGTGTCAAAAGGACCAGGTTAAAGCTAAAGTCAGAGGCTAAATGGAGAAAGTGTTTAGTTATTGTACTGGCTAGTGAAAGTTAAATCTAAATTATAAATCTAACTATTTGTTTATCTTTTAAATGGGCATTTCAATCAGTTTATTAAAGTGAGTATTAACTGCAGAATTAGTAATTGTATTTTTAAGCTGAATGAACAATTATATTGTTGTTTACGAAATATTTTAACAACAAATTAAATTGCAAATACATTTAATAATTCTCTCTTTAAAGTGAAATTTAAATGTTCTTTTATTAAATCCTTTATTATTATTTACCTGGTTATAAAAATCCTCCATCGTATGATGCCGCTTCACTACAAAATAGAGAAAAAAAAAAAAAAGAAAAAAAAAAGTCAGTGAAAATGGAGCTGTTATTAGGCCCAAGCCAAGCAAAGCAGGCACAGGGCCAGTTGTTTTTGTGTGGTTTCTTATTATTATTATTATTATTCTGCCAAGTAAATTGCAAATGGGAGAACCTAAACATAGCTGAAAACTCATGAGGTTTGGCACAGTAATGTGGTCTGGTGAAGATTTTATTTACATAGAGAAATTGGACATGTCCAAAACAAAATGGTTCAATCATGACACCACTAAAAACATCAAATCATCATCAATCAAACCCATGTCCTATTTTGTACATTTTGGGTGTAGCACTGCTTAATTGCTCACCAATGACATAAAAATCCTTATAAATGGCACATGCTCTCTCTGATTGAGCCTAAATTTGAATCACTTATTTACTGGTGAGCTCTGGATACATAAACATCAAAACTGGGATGATGCTTGTAATAGCATCCCCTACAAATACAAACAAAATTTTGTTGGTCTGTGAAGACTCTCACTCGTCCAGGGTAAATGCATCGCAACAAAAGTTAAAAAAGCAGTCATCTGGATTAGGTTTTTCAAGTTGAAGACGTTTCACCTCTTATCCAAGAGGCTTTCTCGAATTGAGAAAGCCTCTTGGGATTTAAAGAAAAATCACTATAGAGATAAAAAGGAATCTGTTTGTTGGACATTTATGAAACTTGGCACATAAATAGCTAACGTCATTCCAATCAAAAAGCCATGGACACCCAAAGCTGTATTCCTTATGGTGTTGCACATATAATGACTAAAAGTCCCCGTTATATTCCAATGGGCATTATATTCAATGTAAACCTACAGGCACACAATGTTTAGGGGGAGCTCCTTTTACTTTTAAGCAGCTCAGTGATATTCAGTACAATGATTCTTCACATTGAGGTAAACCTAAAATCTGATAATATCTACTTAGAAAACCTTTTGTCAATTTTTTGCATAGCATTTTTTCACATTATATAACTGTCACGGTTGTATTTATTTGGTTTTGTTTCAAAAAATGAATTATCCTATTCAGTAAGCTAATATTTTACCACTAGAATCATTTTAATTTCTGTTGTAACATCTATTTCATTATTCTAATTTTGCCTTCATAATCTTTTGTTACATCCATTTATTTGTTCTTATTATTGCTTTATGATCATTCCTTACACGTATTAGATTTGTCTAAGTCCTGGAAACAATAATTTACAAATATACAAGGGGACCCTTAAGATCTTGAGCCAGGATCCTGATCAGGAGTACCTAGCTGGAGGACTAGCCTATTGTGTATGTTTTGAGGTTGATGAGGGAAACCCAGACACGGGCAGAACATAAACTACACACAGAAATGCCCCACACGGTCTGGGAATTGAACCTGGGTCCTTCTTACTGTGAGGTGCGAGTGTTAAACTCTAAGCCACCGTGCTGTCAGTGAACATCTGTACCCTAACTGTTATTTTAACACTAGACAATATACTGAGCACACATCCAGCCTCCAACTAAGCCTTATTAGTTTAAATTTTATGTAGTTGCTTCTCTCAAATTTTCTCTATTTTCTCTCAAAGCCGTTGGCACAAAATAAAGACATAATAAACACACCTGATTGTTTTTATTTTTTTAAAACAATAAATAAAATATACATACTTCATAGCTGCTGCTTTTTATTGTCTGTATTCACTAGCAAGTGTATTTTCTAAAAGAGAAGTTCAAATTCAAAATGTTAGCTCCACTCACTTTGAGACCAAACAGCAAATAAAATGAAC
The DNA here is from genome assembly GCA_020698575.1 of Bostrychus sinensis. Classification (NCBI taxonomy): domain Eukaryota; kingdom Metazoa; phylum Chordata; class Actinopteri; order Gobiiformes; family Eleotridae; genus Bostrychus; species Bostrychus sinensis. The sequence goes on along the minus strand of CM036251.1, from coordinate 26,147,680 downwards.
AAGAGTTTTGTGAAAAGTGAATTGTATTGCAGAAGATTAGCTGGAGTAACAGATATTAATTTTGTAGAGGAAATCATTTGAAATATATTGTTATTTAAACAAATGATACAGAATTTTGAATTTTATTTTTGTCATTTTGTTTGTAATTTGAGAATTTAGATTTCTATTGTTAAATTTATAGCTAAATTATTTGCTACATCTATAACAGCTGAAACTCATTTTTTTCAGTGTACTCACTGGTAAACAATTAGGCTATTGGCATTGCTACAGTCAAGAGAATCCTGAATACCAATAGCTCTGGACAAAAGTGATGTGGTAAACAAATATTCACATTGCTACAGTGAAGATACTCATGAATACTCATGAATGGCACTACACTAAAGTCATGCAAATGTATGTACAGCCCTGTTGACTAAATGCACAGCAGTCGTCAGCCTCCTATACCAACTGTAAAACTAATACCCAAAGAGAAAGTGAAGTTTAATGTTTAAATATTATGACAGTCTTGCAAAGCATAATATAATTTGCTATGCATCTGAATAAAATTCACAGGATTTTGACATAGAATTTGCTTTGCTAACATTGGTATTTTTTATTAGTATACACTATGCACTATGCATCTAATTGTTTATATTTTGATGATATTTAATTTCCCATGTTTACCACTGCACTGATTGGTCAGGTAGAACAAAGTAGCTTAAAATTAAAAAGTTACTACTGTGACTCCATGTTTAGGTAACCCTGTTCAACTGTGAATATTTTTATGAAATGGATATACAATTTATATAATGGATATACAATTTATTAAATTAAATTAAATTAAATTAAATTAAATTAAATTAAATTAAATTAAATTAAATTAAATTTAATTTAATTGTTTCAATTTTGACCAAGAATCCATTCAAGTTTGTAGCGGTAAACTGCGCTAAAAATGTTGACAATAATAATTACCGTTTAAATAAAAAAAAAAACAATATTATCGCGCTCGCGGTGTAGGCATCGCTAGACCTCCCATCATCTCATCCAAGTCTGCTGAAGTTGCAGGGCAGGCGCACTTTGTAGATTACAAACTTAATATTTGAACATCCGTGCAGTGTTGCCAACTTAGCGACTTTGTCACTATATTTAGCGACTTTTCAGACCTCCCTAGCAACTTATTTTCAAAAAAGCAACAAATCTAGCGACTTTTTCTGGTGTTGCTAGCGAGTTTGGCGACTCATGAAAAACGTGAGAGCACTTCTCTCCACTCTACTCTTCGAGCTACCTGGGTGTCGCCGTGAGCTTCTCCTCCTCCTCCGTCTCGTCTTGCAGGCCAGCAGCTGCTGCTGTTGTTGTGCTCTTAACTCCGCCTCTTTCCCTCCAAACAGCACGCAGGCCTGTCAGCTGCAGTCAACTCAGAGCAGGAACTTTTTTTTTTTTTAACATTTATTCAACAAATATGTGCATAATACCAATAATTTACAGACATTACAGCACTGTTCAATAGTACATAAAACATTTATAATGATAATAATAAAAATACACAGTATTTTTTGCCAATTAAGTCCCTAATTTGCATGTAAATAATATGCAGTTACCTGTTAGAGCGCAAGCCGACAATAAATATGCAGATCTCTTGAAATATTTGGAGATATTGCATTAGTGATAATGTTTATAAAAAATAATCTTGTAATTAAACATGAAAACAAGTTTAATAAATAAAAAAAAAAAAAAAAGAAATTATGACTAAACCACTGCAGTAGTCACTATTTATAAATATCCCTCGCGGGCACCTCACCAGCTCCAGAAGGGCTACCTGGTGCTCGACCCCTGCTCTATACACAATAATATTGCAATAATACCGCAATAATACCGCAATAATACCGCAATAATACCAAAAACCATGATCATTTTGGTCACAATAACCATGAGGTTAACTTTTCATACTGTGACACCCCTAATGACAATAAAGTCTTTTTTTATTCATTTGAACTGCTTTATATAAGATATGTGTAGGTATAAAAACTATTTTTGGTTTACTCTGGCTATAACATAATTATGTACAGTTAAACTTACCAAGCCTCATGTAATAAAAAAAAAAGGCTGATGATGTAATGAGAAACCACACACCCAACAGCTGATTGGCTGGAACTTGTAGCCAATCAGCTGTTGGGGCTGGAAGTTGTAGCCAATCATCTGTTAGGAACAGCACATCAAAGCCACATTGGTGCCACACTATAAAAACATGGTGAAAGCTGGTGCTTCTTTTGCAAACCCAGCTGATTCGAAAGCAGTTCTATTACTTCCTTCGGATTATGCCAGATTTGCAATTTTCTCTTACTTCATACTTCTGTTTTGCACTTTGTTGGTCTTTGTTCCTGATATCTTTTGGAAAGAGACACATTTCTACAAAGTTCATGCTTTGGCTAAAGTCTGTGTTGCAAGATAAAAAGTAAGACTGCAACATTTGCAATTCTTTATTTCTTTACTAAACACAAAGGTGATATACTATGGGGTGGAAATAACAAAAATTACTTGACAAAAGTGGAAGTGATAAAAGTACATTTGAATTAAATACTGTCCAGTGTAAAATTAGTCAAATTTATTTAAAAAAAAAGTGTGATTTAAATATATGAGAGATAAAACTTCATGTAAATTGATAAAAGTGTAAGCTGTTTTTTTGAATTTTTGTTACTTAGCACTTAGCACCAGGCAGTATAGTGGCAACTTCCACTCACGGCTTGTAAACTAGTGGCAGGACAAGGATAGCAGCAAATAACAGATTTAAATGTGCTGCACTTTGCAACAAATAATTAGAATAACTGTTCGAAGAAAACACCATCTAATCCTTCAGACAAGGGTTTTAGCATTTGTGTGTTTATTATTATTATTATTATTATTATTATTATTATTATTATTATTTTTTTTTATATACTATCACTGAGCATCAAGGCGAGACACTGGGTCAATTAAACCCCTGTCACCAGCCCAGACGCACTTTATTTCAGTAATTGTAAAGCACATGGAAAGTTATGCTGTGGTCCAGGTGTCGACCTGGTTTAGTCCTGGTTTAGTCCTGGTGTGGTCCAGGTATAGACCGGTTTAGTCCTGGTTTAGTCCTGGTGCTGTGGTCCAGGTGTCGACCTGGTTTGTCCTGCCCTAATTTGGCGCTGTATCACACTGATGCCGCGGACTATTGCTAAGAAAATAAGTTTAGTGCTGTTAGCTTGTGTTTTGCTGATCCTTCAGAATGATGACATGATCTTCAATTGAACAAATGGTACAAGGATGAATTGTAATTTTATGTATTTTACTTTTATTTCACAGAAAAATTTGCTTAGTTTAGTGTTTTTGTTTGTTTGTTTTTTATTGTATGTTTGCACAAGAGAAAACAGAACTGTGGAGTAAGGATGGTGTAAGTAAAATTTTATGGCTTATCATTCCTGCTCTGAACAAGATAATAACTTTCAGTGTTTTGCAGGTCCACCTGAGTGTCATCGGTAGCACACAAAAGCTCGTGCAGCTGTTGTGGGTAGCCAGCTACGAGGAGTTACACAACTACACTCCCACTGTTCCTGTGCCAGTGTCCAGAAGGTAAGGAAATGGACAAGATCTTTCCATCCCACCTAGATGTTCATGGGGCAATTTTCATTTATATCAAAGCTCTATATTTTCTTAGTTGGCTTTAGAAATTTTATATGGAGGAATGATAAGGGTTTTTGTTTTTATTTTTTGGACACCTTCAGAGAAAACTGGCAAAGCTGTTGGCTCAAGAAAGTCCCAAGTGACAGGATGAGTATATTTTAATAATAGACTGCAATTATTGTTGCTTATATTTATTAAAATAACATAGTTTTTTATTTAATAATAATAATAATAATAATAATAATAATAATAATAATAATAATAATAATAATAATATATAATACATTCTTATTATTTAAATATTTGAGTGTTATGAGATTATAATTTGACAATTATGAAATCATATTTTTTATTTTTATAAAATCATATTTTTTATTTTTTATATTACATTTTTTTTTAGATTAAATCATATTTTTTGAGTATTATGAAATCAAATTTTTTGATTGTTATGACATTATAGTTTTTGATTAATACATTATTTTTGAGTATTATAAAATATGTTTTAATATTTTTATTCTTATTAAATAATATTATTTGTATTATTATTGAAACACTAATAGCCACACTCATGGCGGATCCAGTGATATAGGTGTGTGCCGCGAACATGGCATATTTGTAACTGTTTGGAAAAAAGTTCAGTCACAATGACCTCAAAATTCGTCAGCTTCATCTAAAGCTAACCCTTTTTATTTTTCCTGAAAATCTTTATGGTTGTGCCATAGCGCTGCGGCAAAAAAACATGTTATTTTGATGTATCTTTGACAACACCTCGTGCACATGCATGGCACTATTTAGCTGAAATTTTAATCACTTCTACCCTCCCCCAGCCTGAACAGACTAGACTCATTAGTGCAGCAGTGAACACCATAGCGCCCCCTACAGACTACAAGAAACATTACAGTTTTTACAACATGAAAATTTGGCACAAACATTCCATACATGATACCACTAAAAAAAGTCAATTGGAGCCACATCCTGTTTTGTACGGTTTGGGCGTGGTGCTGCTTAATTGTTCGCCAATTACATAAATATCCTTATAAATGGCACATGTTCTCTCTGAATGAGCCTAAATTTGAATCACCTATTCACTGGTGAGCCACAGATACATAAACATCAAAACTGGCATAAAACAGTTATTTAGAAAGACATCAAATTTAGCAAGAAAATCATTTATGAGCCTCTGATCATAAAAGTCAATGAGACCCATGTCATATTTTGCACAGTGTTGTCATGGTGATGATCAACATCCCCTAGTCTTTTCCAATAGGATTTAAAGCAAAATCACTATAGGGGTAAAATTAAATCTGTTTATTGGACATTTATAAAACTTGGCACATAAATACTTAAGGTCATTCCAATCAAAAAAGCTATGGACACCCAAGCCGTATTCCTTATGGTGTTGCAGATATGATACCTAGAAGTTCATTCAGAAGTTCATTCATTACAATGGGCATTATATTCAATGTAAACCTATAGGCACACAATGTTTAGGGGGAGCTCCTTTTACTTTTAAGCACCTTTTCTTTTGTGCTTGAATAAACTTAGATTTATGTTGTTTACAATGGGTTAAAAAAGACCGTACACAGTGTTTTTAAATGAGGCAGCAGGGGTCACACAGTAGGTCTCATACATCTATGAACGCATGTAGCAGTGAGGTCAATGAGCTCCAGACCTTTGTTTTTGTTTTTTTCATTGCTTATGTAAGTAATTGCAGGACAATTTGTCCCTGTAGTTATTTTTACAGCGGCTAAACAAATGCATATAAATGTAAGGTGTTGGAAGAAATGTACAGCCTTTCACAATTGTCATATGAACAAATAATGTCTAATGTACTCTATATTATATGTAGATTAATCAGCACATTTGACCGTTTATTTAATAATCATCTACACTCATGTATGTAGTAATTAAGCCTTGTTATCTGTTTTTAAAGGACATATAAGATAATATACAGTACATAATAGGAATCTTGTGCATACACAAAAAAAAAAAACTTTCATTGGCTTGCCCCAAATGTTTATCATGACTGGTGATGTGTTTGTATAACCTTGTGCCATACACTAATTTGCGAGGTCCTGGTAAATCTGTGTCCAGTTGGCTCCAGTCCAGCAGCAGGGTGTGCATATATTACAATAATTGGGCTGCTCTGATCGCATGCACAGAGTTTGCCGTGCACTTCAGTGTTCAGCCAAGGTGACATTAGCCTGTTCCTGGTGCTCAGGCCCAGATGGGATCACACATACTCTGGTGACCACCACGTTTTTTTTTTTTTGTTGTTTGTTTTTTTACACATTTGGACTGAATCTTATTGGTGTGTTCTAAGGTTAACTGTGATGCAACATTCACTTTACTGGTTTTGGTTTACAATTGTCTGTGTTTTAAAAAACTGTACCAAAATATTTCAAGTCTGACCTTAAGTTACAATCTGTTTTCAACAAAATATAAAATTTTTAAAGAATTTTCTAATCTTAAAAAAAGTAAAGGCACATTTCCACTATGCATCTTGGTCGGATGAATTTGTCACAGTTTGATACACCTAACCCTACATACACACCTATATAAACAAGTGGAAGGCAAATAGTTTGTAAGAAATAAAAGTGAACTTACCAGAGCTGAGTATGTGTATTTTAAATTGGAAGTCAACAACACATAAAATAAGGCAATGAATAATAAAAACAGTAACTAGAATCACTTTGAAAGTACTGACCCCGCTAAGGCATTGACCCTAACTCGCAATGTTAAAAAATAAAAATGCCGCGTGCTGTACTTGGATCTTCTAGGTCAGGGATAAATGCTCTATCCATCTAGCCACAGTCCTTTATATCTAAAAATATAAAGGATCCGTGTCAAAAAATAACAGTTTGTCCTTTTACTGACCTTTTGAAGCTGGAGTTAGGATCTTAGCAGCAGTGTGTTATATTCCCATCAAGGGCACAGATTCCTAGACAATACTCCTGGATCCAGACAGTGTTTCAGATCCACACCAGACTAATTATGCCTTCCTCGGCCTGTTTCATCAGACTCACCTGACCATTACCTTTTTCTTGTGACAAACCAGCAAACGAACAAACATAAAAGAAAATGTAACTTTTGTAATATCCAGAGGCAGACAATTCCTTTGTCATTATTATTTGCTTTTTTTAGTTTTTGAAAGTCTCACAGCAATTAGTTTGATGCCCAACCAAGTAAACCTTTTGTATAGCTGCACATTAGACAGGAGGTATGGAATAGCATTGCTGCAATAAACAGTAGAAAGAAAACATTGGTTATTTATATGTATATGTATATGTGTTTATTTTTACCTTATTTAATCTTATCTGTCAAGTTTCTTTAATATTTTTTCTGTCTATGACTTAATCTTAGGATGCTTTAAGGCCTGAGATAGAATTAGGTATTTAGGTATTTGTCTATATATTCTATGTATAATATTAAACAAGTTCACAAGTTCTGGCTAGCTTCTGGGGAGTCCCATTTTACAAAATGTATCTTGAGGATTATCAGTTGTGTGTTGCATATTGAATCTTTGATCAATAAAAAATAGAGAAATAAAGAAACAAATGAATGAAAAAATCTAATATTTGAACTTAGCAATAACAGTTTTCTAAATTTTATATACTTTTTTGAGTGTTTTATTCCTCTAGTTAGCGGCCCTCAAATGGTCATCAAGCTAGTACAGTATGGCATGCTACTCGTGCCATAAAATATAGGTACAAGGCTTTTTTTTTTACACTTTCTCTCTCCAAAGCCTTGACCTGGAAACAGTGGCATCCAAATTCATTTCAGCACCATCAATGGAGGTGACAGTGAAGCAACAGGGTGCACAACGGCACTGGCAATTGTTCATTCACCATTTAATAGCAAATCGGATGATCCGGCTTTATTCTCGTCAAGTTCTTCTGTCAAACAGTCATTTGGAGATATGGCCATGGGTAATGTTGCAATTAGTGATGTGGTCTGCATTTAATATTTCATTAAAATGAGCTTCTGTCAGAGTGAAGGCTCCGCAAGTGCCAATGTAAAAAGAATTCACTTAGTGCCTGATTTGAATTTCCAATGTGAGAGACCTTTACTAGCCTTGGCCGCCTTTTTGAAACCCACTTCACCTTCATAATCAAATGCAGTTTCGACTTTTATAATGGTACTTTAACATACCTAAAATGTTTATTGGTTTCCGCTCTCTGAGGCAAGCTGTAGTCCTTAGCATATGTCTTTACACCAAAGTTCCATTTGAGTCTTCCACTGGTAATGACTCTTGCAACTGCTAATGTGGGCAATTACGAAAATCGCTGTCCTCGTCACATTCACAAAGAATCATGACAACAAACCACTTTTATGTGCATGGGTAAATGCTCTATCCACTGAGCCACAATCTTATATATCACACAATGGTGAAGAATAAATAAAAAATACAGATTCAGACAATAAGATGACTCCTTGCCAAACATATTTATTTGTTCCTATACTGACCCCTTGTGGCTGGAGTTAGTATCTGAGTGGTAGTGGGATGTCTCTGTAATACATACTTTTGGATACAGCAGCCATTCAAAGCCAAGACTGCTTTTTAAAACAAGTATATAATTGTAATTAATTTCAAAATAGATTTTTTTATGCACTTAATGTTTTTAGGTATTTAATATTTTTATTGACTAATTGTCTTTTTTATATTTTGTGTGTTTGTGTGTTTTATTTGTTCTTATGGACCAAAACCATGTGCTGAAATAAAGAATGAATTGGAATTTAAATTGAATTAAAGGACCCTACTTTGGGAACCACTGGGATACAGAATTTTGGATCCAGACAGTATTCTGTTTCCACACCAATAAGTAACCATTTTTTTCTTGGAGTATTCTTAACTTTTCCAACTTTTCTTAAATTATCTATCTTTGCATTACTAGCCATCATGCCGACAAACCAACAGCACATAAATAGCAAAGGTTAAACCTGTAAAAAAAACTAAGACAAAAAAATTGTCTGAGCAGTTCTAATACCTAGACCCTGACTCTTAATGCTGGCAATTACAAAACCCTTGGTATAGCACTAACTCTCTGGCAACAAGATCTTCTAGTTCAGGGGTAAATGCTCTGACCATTGAGCCACAGTCTTTTATCTCTCAATGGCATAGAATCAAGTAAAACATAGCTGAATCCAGGAGGTGATCTAAATCCAATCATTTCATCCCTGGCCTATTCTGATATTTTTATCAAATTCCAAATTACTTTCATTGCCAACTATCTTGCCAACAAATAAACCAACACTGGTAAAACTGCCTCATTAAAAGAGGTAAAAACAGTACTGAAAAACCGGTTAGTATACACTGCAAAAAGATAGCAATGATTTAAACTTTTGAAAAAGAATGCACACTTCAAATGTCCAGACTAATGACTCTTTTGTAACTGCTAATGTGGGCAATTACCAAAATCGCTGTCTTCGCCACATTCACAAAGCACCACAACAACAAACCCCTGGTACTGCATTCACTGTATGGCACAGAAATGGATGAGACAGGCGCCGCGCTCTATTCCTCTATCTGTCACTATTTATAGCCCAAACAATTAAGCTGAGAAGACCTTCATTAGCCTGCTGCTATTCAGCGGGACCCCGAGTCGCCTTGCCAGCCAGCCAAACAGGTGTTCCTTAATAATCAGCGCTGAATTGCCAGCAACACTGGTTCGCGATTTTCCCTCCATATGTTTCAAGCTGTTAGCAGTACTCTATGGAGGAATGAATGACTTTCTGAGCCTCATTACAATATCTTACAGTACTTACAGGTGGCTACTGGCTGCCTGTCTGACCTACAGTATCTGGTGAAATCGCAGAGCTCGAAACATCTGGCGTCAAAATCAGTGGTGCAAGAAATGATTAGCAGTATGCACATCAAAATATGCAATGATCAAAGATTAGTGATGTAGTGATCTAAACTAGGTTACATTAATTCCAGGATTTTGAATTCACACTGATGTTTTAGTCTTTAAAGTGAAATATAGTGCATTTTGATCTAACAGGGTTGATATATGAATTATTATTTTCTTTAAAAAAACAAGAACATTTTTTTATGGGCTATTTAGGACATACAATAAAATCAAAAGGCTATTTCTACTGTCACATATCAGTGTTTTAGAGAATGCAGTTAAAGTAAAATAGGTCTAAAAATAAACAAGTAAAAACAAAAAAAGAATAAAAAAACATGGTAGCAATTCAAAGACAACAGCAGAACAAAATAAAGAGTCAGACAGAATTGTATTGTATGGTACACAAATATAGAGCATAATGGTGCAAATACAGCAACAGTTATGACACAAATCACTACAGTAATGTGCAAAAGAGCAGCAGAAAGTTATGGACAGGCTAATATAACAGAAGTAGTAGTAGTAGGGGTAGTCCATAGTATGTGCAGTTGATTCTTTCTTCCAAATTGTAGGACTGTTGCTTATTTTGCAATAAGCAATTTGAGGACTTTACACATCTTCTCTCCGAGTTTGAGCTTGTCCCATCGTTTCTCTTGACCACTTGTAAAATATAAATACAAGCCAAACATTTTCTGAGAACATTTTTGGTGCCACGTGAGAATCAAAATCCCTCGTCTTGAACTGAACTTTCTCACATTTCTCTTCTCTTCAAATCCCAATATATCATTCATTTTCTCTTTCTGCAGATACCATGATAAAACACCTCAGCGGGTGTTCTTCTATCTTATTATATCTTTAACATCAGTGAACCTGGGGGAGCACTGTCCCATTCTCTCAGTGTGATATATCTATTTATTCATATCTACATGCTGCTACATAATCATTTAAATGGAGCTGACAGTCTAGATCCTTGGTATAATTTTGATGAAATTACAATTAGGCCAATGCTGACCTAAGCAGACAAGTCCATGCTTTTAAACGACTCCTCCAGATGGCTGCTGGTACAGAAGATGGCCAGGGACAGGACCTCTATCAGTATGGTCAATGTTAGCATAGGGAGAAGCTGTCGTTCTGCTCTTCAATATTTAAAACATGTATATTTTGCTTTGGTGAGACAGTGAACATGCAAGAGTTCAGATTTTGATGAAATCTTTCAGAAATGTCAGTGGAAAAAACATTCTCTATTCCATCTCAAGCACATTTTACGTCCAGGATTACGTCCAGTGAGATATAGGGCCAGTTTTACTCCCCCTGACAGCCTTAGAGCTAGAGAGAGTTGGGTAAGTATCTGCACAACCCCTAATAACCAACTCAACAGTGGCACAAAACAATAGTCATGTAAGACACATACAAACTGCTTTTTTTTTTTTAAAGAAGCTCTACCAAGCTACAGCCAATAAACACAATAAATAGGCCAAACAAAAAAAGTTTGAAAATAAACTTCAAAATAAGGGCTCGCTAAAAATAACTCCAAAAATCCCATTTTACCATATAAAGTAGCAGAAGGCGCAGGGCTCAACAGACACAACTTTGGGTTTGGATGTTGCAAAAGAGCAGGAGAAGATTGACACAGGAACTTCTCTGACGTTTTTAAGCAGACGCATGTCAAAAGATCCTTGATGTAAATTTAGTGTAACTTCACCCACAATAGGTCGGTGACTTTTTGGTTTCGTTCTGGATCCAGGGAAAAACTGTAATGTCTTGGCTAAGCTCTGCCCTTCATTCATTCATTCATTCATGCATCTTCGGCTTATTCCTGTTAGTGGCCACTTGTACTGGAGCGTATCCCAGTATCTTTGGGCCTTAATTGGGGGGTACAACCTGGACAGGGTCCAGTTAGTCGCAGGGCTGACACAGAGACATACACTGACAGACAATCATTCAGACGGTGGGAGGAAGCCAGAGAAAACCCGCGGTAACACAGGGAGGACATGCAGACCCCACCCAGAGAGTTTGTGTTGGCCGGACTGTGACTAGCTGGCCACTGTCCAGGATGCACCCCGCCTAAGGCCCAAAGTTACTGGGATAGGTTTTAGTACATGCAACCTCTAATGAGAACAAGCGGTATGTAGAAAAAATAAGCAACGTGCAAAACATCCTATTTTGTTTGAATGAAAGCATTTTAAAAGAACTTCACAATCAATAAGCCTAAGCTGTTGATATGAAGAAGATGGTGCACCATGTACCTTTGGTCTTAAATAATCACTAAAATATGTTTATAATTCATTGCAAGCTCAACAGATTTGCAGTTAAATAAATTTACCACCTGCACATCATATCTTTGGCCCTGTGAGCTAGCAGTAATGTTCAATTGAATATTAATAATACGTCTTGATTTAATCCTGTTTGCTCATTTCTTTTTGGCTAAAACATCAAAGATTTGTGAATAAATGGTGAAATTATGAGTGACAGATGATGCATATGTAATAATTTGTGGGAAGGTGCTTATGCTTTCCTAATGTCATAATGTAATCTAAGTCATACTGTTGGATACAGAGCCCTATAGTTTTAATGGTGTGGGGCCAATATCCAGCACTTTGATGTATTAAAACATACAAACAATCTTCTTAATGCAAAGTTGCAGAGATTTTTCACTCTTTTCTCTCCCAGGCGTATTCTAAAGCATGAGTATTTGACTTCACCATGAAATCTGTGGTGAGATCCAGCAACACTAAATAATTTGTTTGCCTGCAAGCATTTCTGGAATAAGAAAACTTTACTCCAGCATAAGCTTAGGTTGCAGCTTTGGAGAGAAAAGTTGAACAGTGATTTTATTTTTTTATTTTGCATGTTCTTCCCATGCTACCATTGGTTCTCTGGAGGTATTTTGGCTTCCTCCCATAGTCCAGAATAGTGCTGCAAACAACTAATCAGATTAATAGATTGTAACTGATTATTGAAATAATTGTCAACTAATTGTTAACTGTGGTATTCATAGATGTTGAAACATGCTATGTGCTGAGATAGGAGGGTTTATTTCCAAGACAGAGCAGTAAAGCCATAAAAACTATGTACATTTTGTTTATGCTCAAGTGGCAAACTCATGGCGTCGTCTGGTTCAAACTAGGTAAAAATGAAGTGAATTGTGGTAGAATTATCCAATGTTTTCATGAGAGTTATAGAAGACCTCAAGTTTTAAACTAATTTCCTCCACTTCACTATCCAATTATTAATCGAGTAATCAAAACAATAATTGACCAAAATAATTGTTAACTGCAGCCAAAATTGCCCATAGTGAATGAATGTGATAGCGAATAGTTGTATGTCAAAGAACATCTTTATAGCGATCATATTAGCTTTCATTTCACATATTACAACTTTTGACAGATGGGGGGTGGATGCTATTTCATTTATTTAGGCCTTATTTATTTCTATTTATGTTTTGGGCCATTTTTCAGGCTTTATTGATAGGACAGTAGGAAATCAGGGAAAGAGGGAGAGACATTCAGCAAACTCTCAGAGTCCGGACTCAGACCCACAACACTGAGGCAGGTTGTAGTTGCCTTACTGTTACAGTGGCTGTCAGTGCTTCACATAGAAGACAGGGTTTCCTCACCGACCTGCGTAAATGCAGCAACTGGATTTTTTCAGCTCTTAAGAATTTCAGCGCCCCATTCTATGGGATTCCTAAAATATGCATGAATGAAATCGAAATACTACTCCAGGTAAGACATGTATTTGTATTTGCATTTATTTGTTTATTTGAATGGGACAATGCACATTAATGAACGGGCAACAGGTGCCATGAATATGCCGGATTTAGTACAATGCTAATTTCCATCCATACTCCCATGTGAAAAAAAAAAAAAAAACAGACACAAAATACACTATATACAAAAACATAAAACACACCTAGCACACCCAGAGACTGAATGCAGACATGTGACACAAAATAGGACACTATAAAGTACAGTTCACTTAGACAACAGATAATACCAAAAAGTCATTACAACATACAGTGAAGACAATGCACACAAATTAGCAAAACATAGCAACAACAATATTAAATGTAGCCCTAAAGTGCTGGTTACATACATTCATAACTAAACACTCTCATACTCAAAAAATCAGAGCACCTATCTGCTAAAATACCAATAAGTACAATTTTGCTGATTACTCAGCCATTATTTAAGTTTTGTTTTTTTGTTGTTGTTTTTTTTTTTTTTTAATGTAGGAAAAGTGGCACTAGCTCTGATCATTACTGGCAGGGTGTTCCTGCTTGTGCAGCCCTTGACAGAGAGCACATTTTGGGCAAAGGTGCATCTTTTGAACTGCACTTCACAGTCCCCCTTGACAACAGACCTAGTGTTAGTGTCACTTTCTCTTTTTTTTGATGAATTCTCCCAGGGGGCGTGGGGCCAAACCATTCATTATTCTGTAAATAAGACAATTTTGTTTAAGATTCTTAAGATTCTCAAAGTTTAAAACCTTGTTTTTTTCGAGCAAATACTTTGATTGATTTTTTGTAGAGCTGTTGGTTTCAACGCAGTGATACCATCAAAGGACCATACTGTGAAGCAATGATCAATATTGAAAAAAAATCATACAGTGGCAGAAAGCTCAGGAAAGTCGAGTTAGCATAGCAGGACTAACAACAACAAGGAATACCCGACCTCAAGCCCATAGTTGTTGGGATAGGCTCCAGCTTACAGTGACCCCAAATGGGAATACACAGAACAAAATTTATATGAATACATCTTATACACGTCTTTGATACAACATGAGCATTTAGAATGTTTGGTATGAATATAAAAGATTACCAAACACCAAACAAGCAGCAATACACATCATTCTTGCTTTATGAGAACAGTTCCACTAAGTCACGTACAGAGGCGCAGGTGGTATGGTATGGAGAGTAACAAGATTCTTATTCACTAGATATTGAGAAAAGCATATATTCCACAAACCCCTAATGTCCCTGTTTTCCACTGGCCTTAAACACACCACCTGTGCACAAATCAGTTTAAGGGAATCTAAAAAGTCACATGGCGCAGAATGTGGGTGAACAAGTGTACAACTGTGCACAATTAGATGACCTTACATCATCGTAAAGCTACGCAAACTGTTTATTGAGTGCACACAAAAAAAAACTCTAAATCTACTGGACATTAAGTTTGTTTTTCCTTAAAGACGTTTCAGTGTTCATCCAAACACCTTCATCAGTTTGAATTTGAAAAATGAACTTACATAGATTGTTTATTGAGTGGTTAATGCTCCTGCCATTTCACCAAGGAGGTTGTGGGTTAAATCATCAGGCCAGCAAACAAGTGGAGTCTACCTGTCCTCCTCGTGTTACTGTACTTCCAATACTCCAGCCCACCTAAGGCCCATAGTTGCTGGGATAGCAATGAATAGCATCAGTCATTCAAACAATATGGAAGCACTATGTAATAGCCCAGTTTTGAGTTCTAATCCGCAAGTTGAGTTGACTTCAATCTTGCACTACATTTACACTCAATTTATTGCTTGATATTCTGTGTCTCAACTTGCAGCCTGCTGTTTATTTTATGAAATAATTTTAATGTTCTCTGCTGGCCTCTGCTTGACCTCAGACTATGACAGGAATTCTTTTTACACCTATTGCACTCTGGCACTATCCAACAGATGTTATACACCACATGTTCCATCATTCAAAAAAGCATCTGAAACTAAATTGCATATTTCACTGAACTGAGAAGGCCAATCACACATTCTGTGACAATTATAGCATTACTTCAAACAGACGGTGCAAATACTGCATTTACTCATGCTTGGGGGCATAAATGTTTTTATTTTTTTGTTTGGATACAACATGTGAATCATTAAAGCTGAACTGTGCTATTTCATAGTGCATTTTCACATTTAATTGTTATCCCGTCAAAGCAGTTAATGTGGTGAGAACACAGGTGAGAAACTAGTGGCACAATATTAAAAATATACAGGCTGCTCACCTCACTTAGAGCTAAATCTCTGCTATAAACCTATAGCATCTATCCAAGGTAATATTGGATCAAAAAATAATGTCCCCAAAAAAGCTATGGCAATCAAAGTGAGATAAAGCAACACAAGCAAGTAAAGTGACCATTGTTTTCTCATGCGTAAGAGCAACAACCAATGCAAACGACCAAAGTGGTGAAAATCAAGCAATTCAAGCATAAATTTTAGTTGAAGTAGGGCTGCTCGATTATGGAAAAAATAATAATCACGATTAATTCAGACATAATTGAAATCACGATTATTCAAACGATTATTCATTAACTTAACAAAACTATGTAAAATATATATTTTTGCACATAAATAAAAAAGTGCAAAATATTTAATTAACCAAGTTTGTTCTCTTTTGTAACCAAATGGAGTGAACTGCTATAGAACTGTTATAGCCTGTTATGAACATAGAACAAAAGCAATTATTTAACAAATACAATTATTTCTCATTTTAAGTCTCGTAAGTAGCCTATATTATTTAAATTCCAGTTACATGCATTATTATTATTATTATTATTATTATTATTATTATTATTATTATTATTATTATTATTGTCAGTAACGTAAATAAAACATGCTGGTCCACCTTCATAGCATAAAAGATGAACATAGACTAATGTTTTAAAGTTTTTTTGCCAGCAACACCAATCTGTTTACATGATCTTGCTTAAGTGATGATGATGACGCAAATAGGAGTTAGTTCACCTTTTTATTGTCCTAAACTAATGCCATTCTAACTGCATTTGATGCATGTGTTTCCCCTCTTTGCCTGCACGCATGCAAACACATACACACTGTTATCAACACATACACACTGTTATCAACACATACACACTGTTATCAACACATACACACTGTTATCAACACATACACACTGTTATCAACTCTGTCTCATGGAGCTTACAACACCAGCGCTGTTTGAGCTGGATGAGACAGCGCACTTACTCTATGCCCACGCCCGACTCCAGTGCTCTGAGGCTGGGCAGGCTTGCCGCTGAGACATCGCTAGGACCCCCGGTAGTTTAACACGGTTTTAAACTGCTTTTAACTATGTTACAATGCGCTAAGCTCATGGGATCGGGGCACGTTGAACGGGTTGTCGGAGGCGGAGACCAGTGAATGCAGTCCTGTTTTATTGCTCTGCCTGGGGACCACTGGCTGTCCTCTGCAGCCTCACCAGCCCAACACCATAACAACAAAACCCAACTGTAAACAGTCATGGGGCATGGTTTAGCTATGAACTGGAGAATTAGACACACCCACAGCGCTCAGGTGCAAACTAGTATCTGATAAAGTCAAGCGCCACAGACTAAACTACACAACAAATGCACAACTTGTACACTTACAACCAGAGCTAAGACACTGAGTAAACATGAAACCACTGCACTCACCGTGTTATTAGACAACCATCCTCTCCTGTCCAGTAGGGGATAGAAACAGTATCCACAACCCAAAGCACGCCTTGCACACAGTGTGTCTTGGCTCAGTGTCTTTCTCTTCAAACCCAAAGTGCTTACAAACAACAGAATTTGTCTCGTCTTCTGTGCTAACCAAAGCGTCTACTGTTTTTGTTCTGCCAACATCTTTCCACATTTAGCCTAGCTTGTAGCTATCAGAGCGCAAGCTTTGAGAAGTGAGGGGCGGAGCCTGACTGCGCATTCAAACCACACTTCTCGATTACATAATTTTTGTAACCATAGGGTGTAATAATCGAAATTGTAATCGAAATTTGATTAATTGCACAGCCCTAAGTTGAAGTCAGTTTTATGCAATCACATAGCCAAAGCAACTGCCAATCACGGCACAAGGTTTGAAAGTTACCCAGTAGGAATAGGTCCAGGCACAAAAGTAGCATCCAAAACCTCCTACCCCTTGTTACTGACTTGGAGAAGGACTGGTGACATGAGAAAAGCAAGCTGAGCTTAGAAAATAGATGTTGTTGCTTTATGTGTGAGTCCAGTCTTATATTTGAAGCAGGAAAAAATTGAATGAAACTGTGTCTGGTGTCATCTGTGTGGGCATTAATTTATTTTATTTTTTATGAAAATCCATTGTAAAATACTGCATTTTTAATCTTTGTTTTTGTAGAAATTATATGCAAATGACAATATCCTATTTGAGTAAATGCAGTTGCAGTTAAGGAAGTGTTAGCCAGGTGTGAAAAGCCTGTAAGCACCACTGGAATCCTTCTGTAGCGGATGCATTTGGAGCTGAGTTTCTAGATGAGTTCTGTAACAGCATCTTGCATCAGTAGGTGTAGGAGCCAGCTGCGGCACACTCCAGAGGTCCACCACTGCACTCCTGCTTCCTGCTTGCTTTTTGAAGCTGTTTCTATTGTTTTCCTTGTTCAATAATATATGGCACATATGCTTGCTACTGAGACTAATGTTTTGGGTGTGGGATTTGTGCTGGATTAGGCTTCAAAAGAGCGCCTGACAGTCTTTTGTCTAAGGCTGGCACTCTGCCTTTTCCATAGGGCTGCTGCCATAGTGCACTTTTAAGAGGAAAATACACGCTGTATTGTGCCGTCCCGAGTTTGCACTATGGAGCTGCTAACTGAAATTTTAACAGTAAAAAAGTGAGCATAATGGCTCATCTGTGACAGTTGCCATATTGTTCCGAGCAGCACAATCATTCATGTATTCAGCTCAGACACACAGCATTGTTTACCACAATGCCACGCTCAACCAGTCCCTGTGTGATGAATGAAGCAAAGTCTGAGCGCGTTTTCAAGAGATGCCGTCTCCATGGAAGGACTTTATCAATTGAACTAATTGAAGTATGTTTGCTCTGATTCCGATGACGCATATAATTTCATTATGCATGGGTGAATGCTTTCCCCTAATATCTTAATCAGCTGCAATTACCCGTCTTTCATCATCACCTCAGTGTTTGGAGAATCACAAGTGGCATGAAGGGTTGTGCACACATGCTCCATCACTGCGACGCTGTCTCTCTCCTGGGTAAAGCACTTGACCAGAGTCTCAGACAGCCTGATTGCATACACCAGCGAAATGAGAATGTGTGTGCGTGTGTATTGTTTTACCTCAACAGGCCTAAAAAAGAAACCACCCACAACAATTCCACGCCAATCCTCAAGGACAGAGGCCACAAATGTGCAAGTACACTCAACAACTCTACTTAGCACTCGAGAATTACAGTAATGTGTAATTATAGAGTTGGGAAACAATTTAACAGGCAGCAGAAGGCTTGTGGTTGACGTGGATATAAAATACGTGGCTTTTTTCATGAAGCTAATAAGAAAGAACAAGCTGTATGCATTTCCAGCAGGGACAAGTTACATTACATTGTTCTTGTCACCAAAGGCTACGCAGCAATTTGTCTCTTAACTCAAACATGCTGATCCCAATGTGAGCACAAGCAGTCACATATATTCTGGCCTTTGAAATAATGTAAAGTGCAGGAGAAAAATGGTATAGATCAAAAACACCAACACTGTTACTTAGCTAATGCATCTGTGCCTGAGCTGTCAGAGATCATGCAGGAAAATAGCCTTCTTCCAGTAAATGATCATTATTTTAGTCTTTATATACATGCTTTGTGTATGCCTACATGCATTAGCAACACTATTACAGAAATATGGGAGTATGGTTCATTTCTGTTACCTGTTTGCAAAATGAAATGCCATACATTATGTAATTGAAGAAAAATGCAACTTGCTTCACAATCTAGCTAGTTTGGCTTCACATCAACATCTTACGTGAGAAATTAACATGGATTAATGGCAAAAACACGACAACCAAACATTTGCCTATGTAGCCACTTTTTCTTCACCCAAGTTACATTGTTCACATGACCAAATGCTTCACATTCATTTCGTCCTTAACTCGAACATGATGATCCCAGTGTGTGTACTAGCTATCATATATTCTGGCCTTTGAAAAAATGTAAAGCACAAAAGAAAATGGTATAGACAAAAAAAAAAAAAAAAAAAAAAAAAACACTCTTCTGTGAGCTAATGCATCTGCACCTGAGCTGTCAAAGCTAATTCAGGAAATTAGCCATTTTCCAGGAAATGCTCTCTAATCTTGTCTTTGTATCCATTGTATCATTAGCGACACCATTAAGAGAAAATGTGCCATAAATGAACTGCCAAAATGCAACTTGCTCCACAACTGAACTATAAAGTAGAAGCTAGCTGGGATTCAGTATCTTTTATGAACTGTTTGTTAGGTCGAAGAACATGAAGAATACCATCCTAAATTCATTAATTTCAGATATGTGAATACAAATAAGGCCAATATGGCATGGATTCATGGCAAAAACTTGGTCCAAAAACTGCCAATGTAGCCACTTTTGCTTCCCATCAATATGTTATTACTAGAACTGCTTGCTCAGTTCAGTCTTGAAGGCTTGCCAACTAATTAGCTGGACCATTACATGCTAACTTAATGGCAACCATGTATAAATGGCACATATTAGTTATGATTAAAAGAATGGCATAAATGAATGGCAAAAAAACAAATGTAGCTACTTTCTTGTACTTGTTAATATTTTATGTGTAGACTGACACCAGCAAGCATCTGTCCCACTATGACACACCAATTCAGCTCAAGCAAAATCACTTTTACACTCGAGGCTACAACAGGTCACAAAAGTTCTCATGCTTACCACTGGATTTCAACTTTTTAGTCAAATGACTCCAGAGAAGATTCCAGGCTTTAGGCTAGTCTTCTTACGGGGCAAAAGCAGTTGAACTTTGCTGACGTTCTAGTCCTTCCATGAAAATTGTCCAAAATCATCTCAAGCGATGCTCACAGTAGAAATAAAAAAGTTCCTTCCACTGAGTGGGACATAAACCAGCGAGAAATGAGAGAAGTACTTGCAAGATTCAAATTATAACTCTTCTGCCTGTAAAACTCTCCGACACAATTCTCATTCAAGCCACGTTTGTCTCCTTCCTCAAATCAAACAGGCAATATGTGGACAGCAGGCGGAAAAGGGAATTGACAAGCTCCAAGGCAAAAAAAACCCCCACAAAATATTATTCCAGAAAAATCATATTGGACAGAGATGTGATGTCCCGTATTTCTCTGTCTGTCTGTTCTCCTGTTCTATTTGGAGGCACTGAGTGATATAGCCTTCCGCACTTGCCTCTACAGCAGCAGTCTCAAATAAATGCCTGGTCTATCAGAGTTCTTCCAGCGCGACGCATTCGATTCATCCTCGCTCATACGCTGCTACCTCCTCCCTCCTCCCTCCACCTCCCCTTCGTTCACTTGTGCTCAGTCACACGTGAGCAGACGCAGAGGGAGCCCGGAATACAAATAGGCTGTCTCCCTTAAAGACGGGATTGTGATTGTAGCCCCCACCAACTCCCTTGTATTAGGCGCGGCAGGAGAAGTCGGCTGGATGCGATCTTACTGCCTTTGATTTGTCTCGGGCAACAATTGATTGAGTCATCAATAAGGGTTAGCATGACTCGGGATTGCAGCAATGTCCCATCAGGAGGAGAAAAAGAGTTTAAGGTTAGAGCGGTGCCATGACTTAAAGTGAAATAAGTTAACCTATATTGCAGCTAGAGTACAATGGTGCAATTCATCAGGAGTTCAAGGTAAAGGGGGTATTGCATAATTTTGGTAGGAGTGTTAAATAAAATACTAGTTACTTTTATTTATTTATATATATTTTTTTTTAATTATTTTTTGTTTTATACATATAGTTGATGTGATATGCATCAAAACTGAAGAGTGAAAACATCTTAGGGTTGGACGGTATACAGTTTCATACCAAATACTTTTTTGTTTCTCATATGATATGAATTTTCCATATACTGTGATACCGGGAAATAAAAGAAAAATTGTTGCAGCAGAACTAAAAGCTGTGCAAGCGCTTTCCCTGGGGTGTTTTTCTGTTTGTTTTGCTCCAGTGCAACTCTTGAGAATTACCTCTACAAATATTTGACTGTAAATTTTATCTTATTTTGGCCAATATATTTTCTTTTTATATTGTGTTTGGATGGATTGTTTGCTAAGACAATGGAAAAACTGCAAGTCAAATGCATTTTTAATGTTTTACAAAATAAACTCATGACTGATTAAACCCAACTGAACACACAAACCATGATATATTGTCTTCTTAAATTTAGAAAGTACTGTTATATACATTTGGGTCATATTGCTCTGCCCTAAAATTTCTATATTCTTGTGGTCCTATTCTCTTCCCTGTCTATAAAAAGCACCCCATGTATATGAATCTGCTGTGTCACCATTTTGTGTGACACATGAATTGTATGCTTTCTTGATTTAAGGAGAAATACAGTATTTGTATGTAATTGCATTACATTTTTTGATTGCACAAGCTTATACAACAGCAGTCAGCACTTAAACATCTTTTTACTGATTCAATGGATAAGCTATAAACACTGATGTTAAAGATATATCACATTCCAAGGTAAACCTGTTAAATTGGCAATAAATTCCATGTCATTACATTTTGTTACTTTCATTATTGTGTGACTTACCTTTATATTTACAGTGATTTAGGTAGTTCACAATCAGAACTACTTAAAAATAAATACAGGGATAGCTGAAACATGTTAGGCATTTGAATTTGGCATACTTGAATATTCTCTAGCTTTTTTTTATCCTTGATTGCACTGTGGTTTGTAATAGTACTTTAGTAGGAGGAGGAAAAGGAAGTGCTGTAGTGGTAGTAATATTATTATTAGTAATAGCTGTAGAATTAGTAGTAGCACTAGTTGTAGTTATAGCAGTAGCAGCGGTGGTTATAGTAGAAGTTGTAGCAATAGTAGCAACAGCATTAGTAGTAGTAGTAGTAGTAGTAGTAGTAGTAGTGGTGGTGGTAATATCAGTTAGTTCTTTATGTGTGTTACACAGTCCCATACAAACATGTTATGCTGTTTATTGTAGCATAAGATTATTAGTCATTGATGAATATGTGAGTGAACTGAAATGTTTATTTACAGAAGCACATTATCAGCAGAGTTTAGCCACTAGCACCGCCTGCTGTTATGGATAGTTACTCGATGTAGTAGATAGTAGTAGAATAGTAGTTAATAGTGGTAGATTATATATAGTAAAATACCTACCTACCTAAAATACCTATATATTGTTTTACTAGATCTGAAATATTTTGACTGACACTTTTTAAGGCCCTTGAGGGTTGTTGTTTTTTTTTTTTTTTTTTTTTGGCAATCTCCTGCACATCTATTCATGAACTGTTATGTTACTGCTATTGTTTTTACTGAGCAAACAAACAAATAAATAAATAAACAGATGTGGGTCACCCGTGTGTCTTGAGGTGTTTTTTTGTACAGTAGAAAGTAAAAGAGTAGGATCTGCACAACAATGCTTTTTAGCTCCAGTTTTAATAATTGTTTCCATGCCTGCCCTTCATCAGACATGAAATGTGCATTAGAGACACACGTGCTTTTATTGGTCTATGAGGTTACCTGTGTAGTGTCATGTGATAGATTCTTTACAAAATTCTGTCGAATAAAGTACTGAACATGTCATGATGAAAAGCTATATGACAAAAAACATTTTTCATTTTCAGAGTGTAGAATCCTGATTACATGACAATGTGGCTGAACTGTTGTAATGAAATCTTACAAAAAGAAACGAAATAAACGTACAGAAAACGCATGAATATTACATGACAGAATCATCAGGCGTGAGCCGTCATAATGACAGCAATATCAAGTGAAAGTTTTTTTTTTTTTTTTTCTGGTTACAGAATATCCACAACAGTATAAAGGTGCCCCTGCTAAACTCGAAGTGATGAGATATTGTGAAAATTCAGTATCCACAGCTATATACAGTAAATAAAAATTTAAAAAGTAGAAAAAACAGCAATATTAACAACAACACAACAGTGATGGAGTATTATATAGTAAATCCACACAAACACTGTAGTAATGATGTCAACATCGCAAACATCACCCTAGATAATTAAAGTACAGTCACAAGAAAGGTCTTAGATCAAAGACACAATCAAAAAAAATGTTTTGTGCGTGTCTTTTCTCTTACCTGAACTTTTTGTACCGATCAAGGGAGACCAGATGAAGTGACAGTGTAGTCGTTCTGTGTCTTCTGACAACAGCTGGGCATTGGTTTGTTGTGTCCCATGCAGCCTATAAATGTAACACTCTAGAAAAAGTTTTGCTGAGTACTTCTACTTGAGAAATAAAAAAAAAACTATTGTACTGTATTGTAGATAAGGATGTCTTCCACCTCTGTTTTCTGATTACTTGTCTATCTGATGTATGTTGTGCCTATGCTCCACTCATATCACATAAACCAGTGTTTGAAAAGCACCTTGCACAGACATAAAAGAGCAGCCTCCATTGGCAGCTCCCTGTGTACAGCTCCCTGACTCAGCTCCCAGTTAATGCTCCTCATGCTGGAGTTATTTTAGCTCACTGTTATCTGATTGAAAGGCCTTTTGTCAGTGCTCTTGTTGCCAGACCATTCTACCTAGGGGTTTGCTTTGCTTTGTTTAGCCACACGGCAGACTTTCAGGCTTTCCGGCTGCCTCGTAAAGCGCCTGTTAACTTGTACCTCCCCTCGTCTGATGGATCTGCTTTCACGTTTGTGTCCGATCTCACTGTATCACAGACAGATGGACATAATTAAAGTGTCCTGCTGTGTACCGGAAACGCAGAACAATCACGGATCCCTCGAACAACTACCTGACTGTGTGAGAGCTAAAGATGGTTGTGATTTATCCAACAACGCTACTGTCTTCTCTGGAAAAAAGATCATACTGTATAAAATGGACTGAGGTGGGATTAAAAACTGTTCTCTGGTCAAACGCACCAGGACAAAACACAACCAAGCATGAGGAGAACATACAAAAGCTATTTAGAAAGACAGAGCACAGTCCAGGAATTGTACCCAAACCTCTGCAAGAGTTCCTGAGCCCAGGCAATGACATTTAGCACAGAAAGTCGTTAGATCTAATAATATTGTTGGCAATATTTCACATCCATAGTTGTAAATTTTGAAGACAAAACCAAAATTAGCAGTCCTAACTTCATTTCTGTCCTCGTCTAACTTTTTTAAATTATTCCACTAATCAAAAAAGCCTTGAAGACCTAAACTGTGAATAATGACTTTGCATTGTAATATGTATTTGAAAATGATTTTTATTTCTATTGTTGCTTGTATCTTGTGTTTTAATGCCTACCCTAAGCCTCACACTTAGTTAATGTTGAAATATTTTTGTATATTCCAAGTATAAATAGTTTTAAAAATCAACATTTTCAGCACAAACATGCAAAGGAGTATAAGATTTTAATTTTCTCAATATATTGAAAAAAAAAAAAAAAAAAAAAAGAGACAGCGAAACTTTCATTACAGAATAATGTCTGTTTTTAACACAGTAAAGCTTGAGGGCCAAAATATCAGCATCCAATTCTGACAAGAGATTTCCCCAGATTCTAAATCTTTTGCAAATATTATGTAGATGGTGAAAGCCTAAAAGTCTAATTAAGTTGAGGAATATTTTCCCATAATTTTTAGACACAGTTCACAGATAAATTGGCTAATCTTTGTGCACCTTTACTTCTGAGAGACTATGCCTTAATGAAATCCTCATTTTTACCTAGTTACATTACTAAACTTTTGGTAACTAACCTAATTAGTTGCACAATACTACTCCAGCTATTTTCCAGCTTTTTATTGTCACTGTCACAACTTTTTTTTGAAATGCGTTGCTGCTATCAAAGTCAAAATGGTAGGATGTCTATTTCAACACCTGATTTGTTGTTTATTGTTAGAACAAGATTAATTAGATTTGCAACTCTTTACATTTAGCTTTTTTGTTACAATTTTCACAGCGTATCAGCTTTTTTAGAGCTAGGTTTGTTAAAGATTAAAAAAAATATACATACAGTTTACCATCACACTGCAGTTCCTATAGCACTAAAGCTGTGATCTCTGCTCCAACATTATCATTCATGTGTGGCATCTTTTACAAGCAGTTCGCCGCATAATGGTTATAAAAAGGCTTAAAAGTCCATTTCATTTCTGACTTGGAGAGCTAATGGTGGCACAGCAAAACTTACAGATCACTGATGTTAGAAAAATAAAGGAATAACTTGCTTTTCAAGTTTTTATTCAAATTCTTTAAACACAGAGCAGAGATGTAATTATCTTGTAATATCAAAAGCCCATGTTATGTTATGTGTTTTAAATAATGTGTTACAATATATGGTTTATATTGTTTGAAAATACTAAAATATTTA
The DNA here is from genome assembly GCA_020698575.1 of Bostrychus sinensis. Lineage (NCBI taxonomy): Eukaryota > Metazoa > Chordata > Actinopteri > Gobiiformes > Eleotridae > Bostrychus > Bostrychus sinensis. The sequence goes on along the minus strand of CM036251.1, from coordinate 26,121,955 downwards.
AAAGCCAATTTTTCTACTTGACAAACTTCGTCTTTTGCTAAGGTTAAGTTGGGACTGTCCTTGTAAAAAACAGTAGCTCAGTGGTTCACACCTAAAATAAAATAGTGTAATATTAATAGTAAAAGTATTATATCACTGATCCATGTCTGTTTTAGGTTGACATTTAGTTCTCATCCTCATCCAGACCTACATTTCTCAGATCCCCTCCGAGCGATCACAGCGAGGGTGTAACGAGAGCTGGAAATAATTTTACCATCCTTGGAGAATATGTGACATCAAGGATCCATGATAGTGAACAGACCGGCCAGCTTCCTCATAAAAAAAAAATTAAAAAAAGAAAAGAAAAGAAAATGTGCACATTAATAAATTCTAAAAACTTAATGTAACTAAAACAAAACATTTTTAATAAATAATTTACTGGCGTTATACAGAAACAGGTGGAGGGACAAGTAAGGGGCAGAGCAGAGTGCAGCTCTGATGTTTACTTCCTCAAACTTTTTGCATGATGCCATTTTTCTACGAAATAAAAAAAAAAACAGTTGTGAGGAATCAATGGAAACTACATGGGCCTTGAGCAACATCAAAAATAAAAACATGATTTTTAAAAAATCTTAAAAATAAACCCATCCCTCAAATAAAAAAAAAAGAAATATATGAAAAATTTCAATAAATCTCTATATTTAAAAAAGGACCATCATCAAAATTGTTTTTGCGCACTAGAAAAATAAAAGTAGTGAAAGATTTTTAAATGTGTTACCTCAAAAAAATAAACTCATCACGAAAAATTAAAAAGAGTCCATTATAATAAAGCCATGTCTCAATTTCTAAAAAGCGTCTTAAAAACAAAACAAAACAAAACAAACCAAAAAAATATTGTTCTATTTAAAAAGAAGCACCTCAGGGCCACTAAAGGAAGGAGAGCTGTACACTGCTTTTCTTGGATAAATGAATGAGAGCAGAGCGGATGTAGACAGCTTGTTTATTGGTCAGTGCTTCCTGATATTATTATTATTATTATTATTATTATTATTATTATTATTATGCTAGATGACATTGATGATTTATCTGGGCTTGTGAACAGCATAATTTGTGACTGGAGTTTGATCTCAGGAATGAGACATGGGGGCACTAGCCATTTCACTAACATCTAGTCTACATGACTTTATTTTGCAACATTTCAAATTTTTCCTCAAAATTCTAAAATTTGTATTTTATAGAAACAACAGCCAGAGAAACAATTGTAATAATATTTATAAATAAAAAAGAGCTAGTGTACTTTCAGTTTAAAGAAAACATTATAAGGATTCATGGCCCTATGTTTACTGAGATATAGTTTGGCTAAATCAATAAAGATTTTAATTCACTGTTTGTGCTAGGCTTAAAAATCCTGGTGTAGGTCTTCAGGATTTTCAACAACATAACAGAATTTTGATTTTGAACAATGAGTTTGTTTATTTGTAAATTATTGAAGATCTTCACATTTTAAATTATCAGTCACAACACTCAACACACCATACAAACTGGATTGATTTGAATTGAGCTAATCAGCAGTTCTTTCATCGGGATTCGCCATCTGTTTAATGCACCAATACAATGACAGAAGAAGATGCACTAATGGCACAAAACAAGCCGCAGAAGCACGAACGCCAAGCCACTAAGTTATTGTCATTGCCGGAATTTATCCACTCCATTGTCTGCTGGAAATGACTGCGGTTCATTTTTTAAATGTCACAAGAACAAATAGCCCCTTTTTATGTGGCTGCAGCTTTTAACACAATGACACTTATAAGATTGTTTTCCGTCCGCACTGGAACAAATAGCCCAAAATTAAACAATGATGCATGCTATGATAAAATGCAGTCCCGACAATAGGCATTCAGCCCACTAAACAGCATCTTCTAAAGCTTTCATTTCTATTCAACTTTCAGCGATTCAAATCCACTTCTAAGGTGGTCTGTCACTTTCCATTTTTTGCCCCTTTATGCTGAAAATGATTGGCAAACTGGTGGCTCAAATCCCTGGTGTAGGCTCGACAAATGTTTGATTTCCTTCCAGTGCTAATTACTTATTAGTAGGACACATACATTATCCCCTTAAGTGCTTTATACATCACTTCCCCTCCATTTTCTATATTAATTACATCAGAAGTTCAAAGAAATGGTGGAAATGCTAATGTGGCCCACTAACACCGCTTGAGTGCAGAGCGGGAGAATCCAGGTCGCAGTTTCCACACAGGACTCTGGCAGTTTGGGGGGAGAGGAGGAGTACACATCAGGATACATGCTTACAGCCAGATGTTTTAGGAGCAATAATGAGAAAATGTTTTTAATTCTTATTTCCATGGCTATTATTAGAGAAAATGCACTGGATTTGCATGCATGAAAGACTCTGAAGTGTAGTCATAGCCCGACCTGCTAGAAGCTTCTGTGTACACAAACCAATCTGGGAGATCTTCTGTGCAAAAAAAGTGTTTGCAAAGTGTTGGTACTTCAGATGTACACCTGAAGTGAATGGATGAATCAACTGTCTCATCCATGCAGAGCAATGCACGTTTTTTACACTGCAACTGCAAAAGGGTTGCTTTGTTGTCAAACCTAAAACACACCCTTTATTGCCAGTACTGCCACATCGATTGGTTGAACCAGCAGGGGTTTGGATGCCAATGCATTCCCCTGAGCAGAAACAGATTGATTTTATTTCCACTTCTGGATAATGCTTCCAACAGAGCTCATTGGAACATTCAGGAGTTTAGAAATTCTTCTGTAACCAATGCCATCAGCATGTTTTGCTACAATATGAGAGAGGTTAATAATTAGCAGTCTTTTGAGAAATGCTCTGGTAAGATCTCATTCATTCTTCCTCCTTGTTTCCAAATGATAAGCTTGAGAGGTATTATTATGGTCATGTCGATGCTTGTCTCAGTACACTCTGTAAAATGACTCCTATCTGGGCTTAGCTTAATCTGCCACATCCAATCTCTTCATGAAGTACAACATCCCTTCATTTAACAACTGTTTTTACCACTTTAAGTTGAAGTACGGCCGATGGTCATATTTGCAGCAGAACCAATTGGCATAAGAAGATACACAAAAATGCTGGTTTGTTTAATAGAAATTGTAGTTGAAGACCAGAAAAACTGTTTGGGCAAAATATAAAGAATGGTACAATGCTAAAATAACCAACACTAAATAGGACCAGAAAGTTTGGTCATGAAGAACAATTTGATCTACTGACACTGTACAACGACTTTAGTTTGACCCCAGTTGGCCGAGTGCCTGGTAGTAACCCACAGCAACAACAGGAATTACATGCAAACCTCCTACACAGGTTTTTTTGCAATGTACGAGCCCCCATAATAAACTGCAAGAATTATTTTCAAAATAAAACAAAACCGCTGACAACATATTTGTCCCATTCAGTCCTGTTAGAGCGAGTGGAACAAGCCCTCGTGAGGGTTTAGCACTGAGCTCGTCCCTTCAAGTGGCATATGATGATAACCTCCATGTCCGTGTTCAGGGATTAACAATTGGGGGGAGGCAGTGTGTTCAGATATGCTCTGGTTCAGGAAGGACTTGAGAGACACGGAGGTCAGAGTCTATCTAAACAGCAGATGGTTTTAGGGCCTCTTTGGGAGCATGCTACAATGGATCGCAAACACAAATACAAGCCTGCATACAAGCATTCTCTTAAGAGCTAATAGAGGTTAATTTACTGCAATGTGTCAATGGTAGCAAAAGCAAAGAACTAGCATAAGAATTTGAGCAACAAAATGTGCTTTTGTCAGTTCAATACTGTATTAAAATTAAAGAGACGTGATTTTTGTGAGTGTAAAGCCACTATCAGAATAACAATATAGAAGTAAAATAAATTAGAACAACTTAATAGTTTGTGAGCGCAATGAAAAACTTCCTGCCAGAGAGCTGTGGTAATTTTTATTCATCGGCAGTCCATTCAATAAAGGGCTTTCTAAATCCCTGGACAGTTTTAGTTTTTCAAAAAGCCATATGCACAGATGTAAACATTGTCAAATATGTATTTAAAGCTTGGATACAAAATCCTTTTATTATTAAATGGTGGGTTTCATCTAAGTTAGGACTAAACCATGCAGGAGTAAACCAGGTCTAAACCAGGACTAAAATTGGATGAAATAAGGACTAAAACTGAACTAAACCAGGTCTAAGTCAGGACTATATCAGGACAAGAACTAGACTGGGCTTAAACAAGGTCTTAGCAGTGGTCAAATATAATCCCCAACAAAAACACAAGACTAAAAAATATAAAACTGGCTCTAAATTACTGCAAAAGACTCCTGACATGTACCACCAGTGGTTCCCATGCCACAGTTTGAGAACCACTGGTCTATTTTAACCAAAGGCTTTGTTATCATCACCCACAATGCACCCAAATCTGTTACATAATGGTATCACCGCATATTTGTGCCTCGTCCTCTCTAACCCTCCTCATAACAGCATTTTCCTATTTACAATAAAGTGATCACAAGCACAGCCGTGGAATTGAGTATTACAGTCTAACCAGAAATGTTGGGTGGCACCTGTCACCTCATTGTATTACCGCAGGTGGCAGATGTTTACTTCCAAAGCCGCTCAAATATTCTATTATGCACAGGAAATGCAGCTGAGCTTTAAAATAAAATGCTCCTCTAAGGTCCGTATCTCCCACAATCGCCTAAATCATTACACAGAGGGTGCATGCATGATTTTAGATTTCACTCTGTTTACACATCAAAACACCACCTCGCTCATTTTAATGGATTTGAATGACAACTTACACTTACACTTATGGGTAATATTTTGTGATGGATTTGGTTGGTGCACACCAGCCTAATTAAAAAGGGCACTAATACAGTATGTTGAACTAAAGTTAACCCAAAATAAAACAAAAACAGTAGTTAGATTTATATAATCCCTTCTAAAATAAAGTGCATGTATATACACCAATCAAGTATTACATTGTGACCACTGACAAAGTGAAAAAAAAGCCCTTTAAAAACATGCATTATCACTTGGATCCTCTCCTGAAACCATGGCTAGCACCTTGTTTGTACGCAAACAAGGCTTGTTACAGTGGTCATAACAAATACTAATGACCACCAATATGAAAAAATATATCTCTGGATAGAGTGCAATGGCTCACCAGATCTTCAGTCCAACTGCGAGTAGCATATTGTAGAAAAGATGTATTTGCCAGAGTCATTGTGAATGTGACAATAGAAAGTGTTCAGCGTTTTTAGTCATTAGCCCCAAGTCAGAAAAATGTGACTGAAAGTCAGGAGCAGCAAACTGTTTTTGGATTCCAAGAATGTAAAGCTGTCATTTGTTGTTTGTTGACTTGGAAGATATCGTTTGATACCAGGAAAAGTATTGGTTTGAAGAGTCTGTGACATAACACTTGATCTGATGTAATTGCATTTTCTGAAGTAGTTTTCACTGGCGGTGCTCACTTGTTCACGCTAACAATAAACAAATCATTTTTTCAGAATCATGATGGTACATGTATTCACTCATTTGTTGGTCTAGCTATTTTTTTCTGTCATATACTGTAACTCGTGATTTTTGTGGCATAGACAAATATATTTTAATATGTTAAATATATTGGGGAACAGAGCATGGCGTGAAGGGATTATGACCATACAACACAGCAAGCGCTCCGGAGCCCATGCACTGATCTCCAGTACAGAATCACTTTTCTTTTTAATGTACTGCCACTTGAAGGCTCCAAGATTACAACCACCCCTACATCTAGCACTAATAAAATTTCAAAAACTGCTATTTATACCCAATCATCAACCTTAAATGTTGTCAGTTAACTGTAATTAGTTGCCAAATGCTTTTTTTTATTACATACACTTCCCCAGCCTTAAGTTGCACCGTCTCAACTTTTCTGAGACATGTTGCTGCCATCAAATTCAAATTATTTTTCATGTTATGATAAAATATATACATTTTAATACCTAATGTGTTGTCTAATGTTGTCTATGTGTTCTACTTGGATTAAAATATGGTTTTGAGATTTGTGCTGGCATTTAACAGAGTCACAGCTTTTTGGTTATTGGGGTTGTAGTTTGCTCATTGATTTCATGTAAAATTATTGATGCCCCATGCGGTTGCCAAAAAGGGTTTGACTTAGGCTCTCTATTCAAAAGCAAAGGCATAATGTATGAATGATTCCTGATATACAATGACAGCTCCCCTGCCCTTATTTGTAACATGCTTTAAATATCAATACTTGCAAAGTAGGCTACATATTTAAACAGTAACTTTTCTATTAGGTCCACCCTGTCCTGATATGTTGTGCTATGGCCTACAGTTAAAGTCCACTTATGAAGGACGTGGGGTGACTATTTGTGGCTCGGACAAAGTAGGCCGGCTTCCATCAAAAGTATGCTCTTTTACCGAAGCGTTGAGCCACAGTGGATCTGCCGTGGAGCGAAGCCCTTAAGGCAGAGCTGTCCCACGCGGAGCATTGTGAGCAGCGGCCGCGATCTGCTCTGGTGGCCGTGACGAGCCATAAAGCAATGTGCCATCTCTGGTGGAATATACAGGAAACACCCCTCAACCCTGCTCCTCCCAAATGCCCCTTGAGACTGACACATCCTGGACAACGCATGCACAAAACAGTCGACAGAACTTTCTTTTAGCTGTTGGCTGAACTGCTGCTGAATTTATCTGAAAGTTAATAAGTTGATTATTTTGCCACAGAAAGAGATGTCTTTCTAACATTTTAACAGTGTTGTTACCTGGGCAATAGGCACAGTCATTTTGATTTTCCATCAGTTTAGCTGTTTGATGCACTCCTTTTTATTTTAGCCAGCTACTGCTTGCTGCTAAGTTGCTTAGAAATGAACACAGTGTCATTTGAAAATGTCACAATGAAATGCACTGTGGATAATATACTTCAGCAAAGTCTGCATCGATCCACACTTACTGAAAAAGTGCAGTGAAGGGTGATTCCAAATGTTAAAGAGAATTGGGACACGTGCCCCTCAGCGTGAACATGCATTTGAAAGGCACAAGTCTACAATTATGAGTATTGGGACTGGGCCATTGAAATTTATGTTTATCATTGTCATGTAGACAGGGATGCATGTTGTGTATGTCATGTTTCATGTGCTGTCTCTTTAGTGGCTCATGGGGTCTCCAAACTAAAGTTCTCCATGGGTTTAATAATTTAGCAATCACATGGAATCTGTATCTGACAAGATATTAATAATTTTTTCTACATGAGTTGATGAGGGCAAAAAAACAATGTGGCACAATTAACACATTCTGAGAAAACTCTGACTTTATTAAGCACACCAAACTAATTAAAAATATTTGGTGTAGCAAATATGCAATATATACTGTATACAGTTTCAATCAGAAATATTCAAATATTTTAGGAATTTTAACTCTTGGAGCGGCTTCCTCAGTCTCCAGATTTAAATCCCATTGAAAGTGATTAGTGGGATTTAAAGAAAGTTGTTGCTGCATGGAGGGCATCAAGGATCACTGAGCTAAACCAGCATTGCATACTGTTTTTGTGTTCTTGGGCAAGACACTTCATCTGCTGTATGAATGTGTCAATGTGACTGTGTCTGGTGGTGGTCGGAGGGGCCATAGGCGCACCACCACCGAGGGTGACTGAGGAGTGAATGAATAAAGGACCAAATTGTAAAGCACTCTGAGGAGCTTGACAAGCTTGTGAAGTGCAATATAAAGCCAATCCATTACTTTTATTATTATAGGAGTGATACTGCATATTTTTATTTGAACTTCAAAGTTAGTTCAACTTCTGTTATCAAAACAACATTTGTAATCATAGTTTTTGTTGCCTAATGAATTTTGTGTCATTTATTTTCATTATTTTTCAATCACATCATTATAATTATTATCTTTAGAGGGGTGAGGATTGGACATTTCTGATTAGCACAAACTGAATTATAATTACTACTTTTTAAGATTTATTTTGATGCCTATATGCCTATATTTGATTTAAAAATATATATTTAAGTGAGAAGAAACTAGTGGAAAAGATGGTGAATGTTATGGAGCAAAAAGGCCCCAGTCTGGACTCAAACTCAAGCCACTCCATTACGTCGAGCAGCCTACTCTACTACTCTATACTCTGCTTGGTGAACCACAGAGACATCCCATACATTTGATGAAGAGAATTTAAAGTAAAGCTACATTTCAGGATTTGCACCCAGTTAATTTGCAGATTTGCTATTCAAAGTTACATTGTCAAGTATGCTGGGAGAACTGTGGATGCACTGTGTAAAGAAATGAAAGCTGCTTGGTCCAAATCAGCATCTGCTGGTGCTTTCATATGTGACAAAAATTTAATTTGAGCCAAATGGGAAAATCTGGTCCAAACCCAGTATGTGTGAAAGTCTCCTAAAAACAATCTTTTAAAACCCTTACCTTTGTGTAACCTTTTGTAGTAAGCTGCCAATTCTCTACAAAAATAAGATTAGCATTGGTCTACCTTTCAGCGATTGTCAAACAGAGAATCTCTTTGGAATCCAACTAGTTCAATGATGAAACCTCTCACAGACATAGTAGGCGCCTCGAGTTGTCATATTTGATATCAGGTACTTGTCTCGAAATACTCGGGGGATTTGCGCAGGTCTATGCACTTTGTCAATGAGCTGATAAAAGAATGATGAAATCTTTGGATTCAGAGTGACTCAGACCATCTTCTTAAGACAAAACAAAGCCCTGAAAATGTCTGCCTGAGAAATAGTGCAGCCACCATTTTCTTTTTTCTTTTTTTTTCTTGTGAGCTGCAAGCACTATTTGAAAACTAGATTGGACACATGCTCTAGTTAAGAAATGTGTTCACCAGTTTAGTATTCAGGGTTCTCAATAAATATTATGGAAGTCCCAAATATCCAAAACTATTGGAATAAGACCATTTTAATTAAACATCATTTGCAGCTATTGGTCAAATGTTGCACTGTTCTAATATTGAATCAGATCAGTAATGAATATGATAATGAATTTCATGACTTTAGATTCGACTTGATTAAATGTACTAAGACTTGGATTTGAACATTTGAACAACTATGATACCACTACAAATTAGTCACAGTGATTTGGCAGCTTTCTACACCAGATGCCCTTCCTGTCACAACCAGCCAAATACAGTGACTGGAGTGTGTGGGTGAAGTGTCTTGCCCAGGGACACAATGACAGTATGCACTTCAAGCAAATTTCCAACTGCCGTGCCTCTGGTTGGTGGGCAAATGCTTAATCCACTGCACCACCTCAAAAAAAAAAAAGAAAAAAAAGTCATTATGTGTAGGGCTGCAACAACTAATCGGATTAATCAATTATAATAAATTATTGAAATAATCATCAACTAATTTAGTAATCCAATAATCGCCAACTGGGATATTTAATAGACTCTGACATATCCCATGTTCTGTGAGAGGTTTTATTACCTAGATAGAGCAGTAAATAGTTAAAAAAAAAAAAAAAAAAAAAAGTGAGTCTGCGGGTGCAGCGCCTGCGTCAGCAGCCAAACCACTTTGAAACACAGTGGACTAAAGAGCAGACAGCTCCTGCAGCCAGTTTTGACAATGTCTGAATGAAGAAAACGTGCACAAGAGAGCAGCGAAGAGAACGATGAAAGGTGCTCCTCTCAGACACACGGACACATGGGCGGCCTTTTTACTTTCACTTTTCATTAGCTGCCATTTGCTGCAGTTTAAGCCACAAAACGCAGTTTTCTCTGCATAACAAGACACTCTGAACTTTCTTAATGCTTTTAACGTAAATGTTAGCGGATTAGCTCTAGCTCTATTTGCAAATACACGCACTGCTGTGCCTCGGTTCTGTCCCTTGCGCTCCAGGAGCAGGTGGGGACAAAGCGGGGACATAAAGCAGCAGCTCCAGGGCAGGTTTGTGTTAGTTATAACCAGGGCTTAACTTAAAAACACTGCTAGAATAACGCTACTGCTGTTTAATAAAACCAGAGTTGCAGGACAGTAGATTTGAGTGCCTCGCGTGTTTGTTGTAATTCGATCGGCCCTTCTGATCAGCCCATTTTACCGATCACCGATCACTCTATTTTTAGCCATGATCGGCCGATCACCGATCGGAGGACCCTTAGAATAATAATAATAATATGAGGCTATTGAACACAAAATAATTGTTTCATGTAGAACTTGTAGATCAAGGTTTATCAATGGAGAGTCAAAAAAATTCAACTTCAGACATTTGAACCGAACAAACTGTACTTGCGAGCTAATCCTTAACTAACATTAGTTTAACAGCTAAATTGCCTTGTTACTGACAGTTAAATACATTACAGATAATCTAAATTTTATGTATGTAATTTAAAATGTAAGTCTGTTAAATAGGCTGCTCGCAGAAGCAGATAGATTTGCACGTCTGTTTAAAAGTGTCAATTTACACCGAGGGTGACAGAGCTGCTGCTGCTGCTCTGCTGCTGGTGCCAGTCTCCCTTTTTAATAGACTATTCACCGCCTAAACACAAAACTGTGGCCAGGCATTCAACTTCTGCATGTTGTCTTTGTAAAATGGCTGCTTGATGTCACAAATTACGTTACATTTCTCACCCTGAAGAATTAACTTGATGCACCATGTTTACATTACCACTGTTTAGTGAGCCTTTATTTTGAAGGTTTATTTTGACACTTGAAGCATGTTTCCTGTGTTTATCTGGCTGTAGCTCTGCAGATCACCATGGAGCCACTTGAAAAATAGAACTCCAACCTATCTGTAGCGAAGCGTCGAGTCTTTTATGTGACGTCGGTGTGCCACCGCTTGAGGCCAGAGACTCAAGACTTACTTGTAACTTGCAACACAATGACTGGGTTCCACCTCTAAATAATATATTTTGATTATGTACTTTAGAGAACCTGTATCAAGGATCCTAAGAAGAGCACTTTGGTCTTCAACCCCAAAATTTGAATGGAACACAATGAGGAGCACACTATCTTCAACTCCTTTTGTTGTCCAATTGTGCTGTCATTTTCACATATGTTGTTTGCTGGAGCCCTCCTGTCCTTCTCCACACCTGTTCTCCCTGAGCTCCCCACTGTCAAAGAAGGCTCTCTACATCGTTACCACCAAAGTTTGAAACAGAGCTGCCCTTGAGGGCCTTCCTGAGTCGAGGTGGTTGGGCGTGTTGGCCCCGGGGTCATCCCCTGGAGGCAGCTGGAGGTCCTTGTACCGCCCCCCCATTGAGAAACGCTGTGCGGATCTCCAGTGGAGGGTAGTGCATGGGGCCGTGGCCACAAACACGTGTGCTGTGAGGGGTGGAATTCTGGTCTTGAATTTTTAAGTGACATATAATGGTTTTAATATATATGGGGAAGGGGGGGGTAATGGGAGGTTAGGTGTTTGTTTTGTTTTTTTCTTTTCTCTTTTCTTGTGTCCGCAGTTTATAGCTGTTTTTTGCCTAAATGAAAAATATAATAAATGTTTTGGTAAAGTCAAAGTCACATATGTTGTTTATCAAACTTCGAGATAAATTTCCATGCCAAAATAGCCACCATCTGTTGAATTTGTGCAGGTACAGAATTTCCAAAATATGCTAATTCCTGAAGTACAAGTGCCATTTGTTATGATCACGTTCCATCCAATTTGTGAACTTAAAACGGGATTTTTTTCCCCCCACATATCTTAATACACAATATATAAAACACAAAGGTTTACTAGACCAAAACTGTGAACATTTTGATTTATTAGGATTATTAATTGCACTGACTATACACTCTTTAAAAGGGAAAAAGCATTTTTCCATGACCAAAAACATTTTCTGTGTGAGTATGGGAGTCAAAAACACACAAACAGCGTACGCTGTATCTGTGGAGAGGGCATAAAATAGCAATACCAAACTAAACACCATTTTTTCTGGAAAACTGTTCTAATACATTACATTACATATATACTGTATTAAAGCTGCAGTAATGGTCTCTTCCACAACAACACTGTGGACACCTGCAAGTTTTATTTTATTTCAAATATAACCATGTTGTCACTGTAAAATACTAATAAACCTGTGCAAGATTTAGAGCGTACCTGAAACTTTGATCTCAAGTTCACTATTCTATACTAGTACTATATTCTATTCTACTATATGGACTTCAATCCATTTGTATGCATGTGTCACTGTATCACTTTCCTCTAGAATGGGTCCAGACCCTTTTGTATGCACGCATCTGCTGGCAGTTATTTTAAGAAGGTCTTTCCCAAAAGTGTATTAAAGAGCCCCATTTCCTTGCCCTCTGGCAAATCTTGCATCTGGAAAAGTGGTCAAAGACCAGGCAGAGACACAGAGGAAGAACCAAGGGTGGAGCTGAGTGGGGGGCAGAGGTTCCGCTAGACTTTTATTTTGTCGGTCAGTTTGGCCGGCAGTGTTTGAAAATTCCAGCCATTAACGAGACCTAACGGCCATATAGTTAAATAACAGAAAAACAATCATGTCCAAACTCGTGACTGATTCAATAATATAAAATGGTCATTCTTAGGGATGCACCGATACCACTTTTTTTCAAACCGATACGAGTACGAGTACTTCCATTTGAGTACTCGCCGATACCGAGTACCGATACGAGTACTTATATAGGGGTTACTTTATAGTTTATACAGTTACTACTACTGTATCTCATTCATCCCGTACCATGTCATCTTTTTGCCGTCTATCCCCGCTCTGTGATGCTAAGTTATTTTTACAACAGAGTGGTTTGAACACAGCTAACCATGGCTAAGATTTGCTCAACATGGACATTTATATCTCATTTTAAAGCTTCAATTCTCCTCGATTCAGTCGCTAAAATCATTTTAAAGACAGACTGAGCATCTGCGCATAGCCAGCGGAGATTCACCAAGACATACAGCAGCTAACACAATTAGCAACGGTACTTCTTATGTTTTATCAGACAACAACTGCTTCATACTCCGCGCTTATATCATTTTCGGGACAACTTCGACAACAAAAGGACAACTGCTTAAGTTTCAGGACTCACATATGATTTGGGATAAGTCTGGTTGAGCAGAATGTAGAGTCAGCTTTGCTTTTATCTCCATACAGTTCACTTTGAAATCCTTCCACTCGGTTATCACTGCTCAGCTGACAGGGGAATGTCATGTGACAGCACTGTAAAGTGGTATCGGTTGTTGGTATCGGCCCACTTTTATGAATACGAGTACGAGTACTTGGACATGGTATCGGTACCGATACCCGATACTGGTATCGGTATCGGTGCATCCCTAGTCATTCTGCACATTTGTGAGTGAATAAAACTATCAGGTAAAGCCTTAATTTACACATAAATACGATAATGCAGACACATGATAGTCCAGACGCACAACAGCACTGGGGCTGCGCAGGTGAAAAGAAGAGTGCCTGCACGTCAACTCATTCATCTCAGAGTTTGTCAAATTGAACAATAATAAATCATAACAAAAGTAAATATTAATTTGTAGGACTAATGCATAAGAACACTGTCAAAATGTTTTTTTTAAATCCTTGTTTAGAATACTATGTATGTCTTTACACACCAGAGCATCTCTCCTGGTTGCACAGTGTTTTAACTGTATAATGTTAAACCAAAAAGGAGGATGACATACAGTATTTGTGTTCTCATAATTGCTGCTCATTTGGGCACTTTACTATTTATTTTTTTATTTTTTTATTTTAGTCTTACCTTACGTTGTGGCAATGTCCATAAGTGCTGCTTTATAGCAGCGTCAGTGCTAGTTTTAGCGACCAATGGTGCATAAATGCGTACTGGAGGAGCATCCTCCCGCACCACACACAGTGCTCCATGAGGGAGAGTTGCCTTTGCTGCTAAAATAATTGTTGAAGCATATAGCACTTGCTGAAGTCGCCAAAAAGAACAACTCAACCCGGTGGCGCTTTGCCCCGGCACGCGGAGCCAGGCTTTGGCAGTTTCCTGAGTGGTCAGGGCACAGAGATCCACCGTGAAGACCGCTTCAGTTTGCTTTAACTCGCATGTTTTACAGATTGATAGTAGCTCAGTAATCTTCTTTATTCTTATAACGGTAAGATATGTCTGTAGTCCACGGTTCCCTTGAAGAGTTTGACGGAGAGAGGAAAATAAATGTTCAGCTAAAGGCTTATTATGAGCTTTTTTAGACTATCTATTATAATTTTGAAGCAAAATATTTTTCCAATGGTATCAGTCATTGTTTCAGATGCTAAACAACCAACATAATGGATATTATTGCTCATAAAATGTTTTTTTTTTTCCTAAAAATGTTTTGGTCGGTCATGTTGGCCGGTGACCATTGGACGTGCTAACAATTCACTTTAATAGGCATCCTGCACCCTGAAACAAGAGTAGACTGGGACAACAGCTCAAAAGTTGCGATGGATGCAAGGACTTAGTAAGATGGAAAAAATACGTCGTCATATTGGAGGGCTACATCACGTCAAATATCAGTTGTACCCATGAGGCCCAATTTGTACAGCTTATCAGTTATATAAAGTGGTTTTAGGGGTTAGTCTTACCACTGACTTCTACTCATGCAACAGGCCATGTTTCCTATCAACATGTGCCCGCCAACTGTTGGCAATAGCATCAGCAACAGTTGCAATACATTAAAGAGGGACAATTATAGATGCTGTTGACCTATTAACTCTTGTTTAGTCACAAAGGAATTGATGTTGCTCCAGCACAACAATCCTCTCTAAAGTCTAACACATTACAAGGCTGTTAGCAAGATTTCCACAGCCACTAAAGTTTTAATGATGAGAAGTAAGAAAAGAGTATATAAAGAACATTATCCCCGAGTTACCTACAGTGCAGCTTACTTAATCAAAACAACTTCTAATCCTCATGTAAGACGCCGCAGATCTGAGCAGTATTATGGCGCACCTGCAGTACGTAAGCTGACATCTGATGTATAATACCATCACTGACAAGAGAACAGACTGCACTGGGAGGAGAGGCACCGCATACATTATGGTCCTGGAACGGGAACATTCCCATATGCCTGTGTTTTCACAAACAGCCAGCGCTCCCTGGAGAAAGCTGACAGGCAGACAGTTGTTCAAAAAGAGTCCAGCATGTCTAATATTTCCTCTTTTATGGCTTTATTTCTCAAAGAAGATGTGACCAAGGACTGAATTTATGTTCCCTCGCTGGCAGATGGTGCTCTGTTTCTCTGTTTTCATAAAGAATAGCACTTTAAATCCAGTCACTAAAAGTTTATAGATGATTCCCAGGAAAGTTTCCATAGTTTATCTTTAGCTCATTGAATAATATTGAATTATAATAATAATGGAATGGTACTAGGGGTGTGACAACACACAAACCTCACGAGACAAGACGAGACTTGGTTGACAAGATGAGATTTTTACACTATTAAAAATATATATTTTACACAAATTTAAAAAAAGAATAATATATTCACCTAAAATTATAAAATACAAAACTATTGAGGTGCATTTTTAAAATCAACTTGTAATGACTGGTATTTTATTATATGAATTATATGCAAGAGCAGAACGTATATACTGCCTAATGTTTTGCCACAAACATAATTGCAAACCCAACCTGATCCTGAGATCATGAGACCAATATGCAGTGGTGGAATGTAACGAAGTAAAAGTACTTAGTTACTTTACTTAGTACAGTTTTCATGTCTCTGTACTTTACTTGAGTAAAGTTTTCAAAGGGGTACTTTTCCTTTTACTTCACTACATCTTAGAGCAACTATCAGTACTTTTTACTCCACTACATTTTTTGAGTTGGTTTGACATACAAAGTATGTTGAGTTTTTGTTTAAAATCATGTGTTTTTGTCGTGCCCTCATTGTAGAGACACAGTACTTAAATATAAAGGATGCAGTAAAGTAGTGCTCCTTTAGAAACATCAGAATAATAAAGAAAGAAGACCTCACCAACAGATTTGGTCTCTTGTATTGTGTTACTATCATTAGTAATCAGTACAACTTTTCAGCAATATCCCTCACATTTAACACATTGAGTTGTTGAATCTGTGTGAAATACCTTTACTTTTTTTACTTGCAAGTACATTTGAAGGTGAGTACTTTTATATTTTTACTTAAGTAGAAATTTTAAGGTGATACTTTTACTTTTATTTGAGTAAATTTTTGCTCCTTTAGCGGTACTTTTACTCAAGTATATAAATTGAGTACTTCTTCCACCAGTGCCAATATGTACCTTCACAATAATCATGTGACATTTTAATCTTGCAAGATCACAAGTTTGCCAGATCTTGTCACACCCCAATTAGTACTATCTAATTCAATTAAAACATAAACAAAGAGTTTTAAAAAAATCATTGAGTGTGTTAACATGTACTTCCCAGTTATGACAGTATTCGGGATATGACGTGTACATGTACTCAGAGTAACAGGGATACTCACACTGTGTCTCTGTATACAAATTATAGTATCCTGGATATATAGAGGAGCATTGTGGCAAAGTTATCAACACATGGCTAATTTAATACATTAGAACAACTGAAGGAGAAAAAAAATCCATATGAACACGTAAGAGTGTAGTGCGCTGTCACAGCTGCAGCACAAGACGTTATTAAGAGTGGAAAAAATATGGCTTAGAGTGTGACGGTGTCCCACAGCGGCTGACACGGCCATTGCAACCAGCGCTGAGCGCGAAGGTGGCTGTACTGTTCAGTAGACTGTGCTACTTTGTTGAATATTACGAGCTTTTGAGTAATACACTTAATACACTTAATATTGCGAGTAATACTTGAAATGATTCTGTTCAAATCACTCTGCTACTATGCCATTTTATTAAATCTTTGAAGACATTCCAACAAAAATAGGCAGTGTTGGAGCAGCGTGGATTAGTTCAATTCTAGCCTTTAGCAAGGACAGACAGTGCCGGTGAAGGCAATGTCAGATTCTGGTAAAAATGACAGCGAATACAACCAAAAAGTCTGACACTAAGGTCCTGTTGCTGTCATGTAACTATAAAGGTATATGTTTTACTGAAATCTAAAATGAGCATAGAATGTATGGCATAAGGCATTATGGCATTAGTTTTTTTTTTTTTTTCTTCAGCGAGGAAGTCATGGTGGAAGTAATGTGGAAATGCAGCTCTTTTCTCTCTACAGAGCTGTACTGGAAAAAATGAGAAATGGCATGCAATGGTAACATGTTCTTCAGAATTATGTTTATGATTACACAGGGTGACATATTATTAAGCAAAAAGTACACAACAAGTACAGAACTTTATATGTTAAAATATATACTATATCCTCAATCATCGCCATCATAGCCATTTGAATCGGTATTTTATATAAATTAGGGCTAATTAAAGGACCCAAATTTGACTTTTTTGAGTTTTTAAAACTCACCTGGAGTATTATTTTGTTTATTAACGCATTGAGTAATGCCCGTACCCTTCTCTAAAGCTGAAAATGCTCAGTCTCATCACTCTGAGACACGGGAAACCAGGATGTGCTCATGCACCATACCCTGACTTATGCAGATAAATTCAGTATAAACTGGCATCACTACATCACTATCTATCTTTGAAAATGTTGCTGATAGCTGTGTTAAAAGGCTAATCTCTGCTCGCTCCATTCCCCACCATTGCCAGTGGGCAAAAAGGTGGTGCAAAGGATTCAAAAACTATTTCAAAAAGCTCGGAAAAAGCATATCTTAGGATCTTAAATTGCTCATAGAATCACTGCTAGGTCAACTGCTGAGAAACTGCACTATATATATTAAGGTGGTAAGTTATAAGGTTACTATGATGTACAGTAGGGGTGTAATGATACAGTAACTATATCGAAGTATCGAATTTTTTTCCCCCTACAATACAACTATATTGACACATATTACCTTGTATTGAATCGTATTGTTTTCCAGGAAGTGTGTATTGATGTACATGGAATATTGATCAATCATATTAGAAATATCTATATTAGAAATGTGCATGTTAAATTAAAACCAGATACAGTTTTTTGGGTGTCATTTTTGTGTTTTTAATGAAACAAAATGTTGTATTCAACTTTTCTTCACTTTCTGTCTGCTGCCCAGAGGCTTGCGCCAAACACATTTCACTGTACTTTTGTGCATGTGACAAATAAACTTGATCTCTTGACACAGTCAACCCCAGCCACGATGCTCCATTTGAGAGTAAAGTCTTATGATTTTTGGCAAAAAGTTGCTATATTCATTATTAGTATGAAGGTGTTGAATCATATATAATCATATCATTCCAAATTAGCCAATATCGTTCTTATATCAAATCAAAACAAATCTAAGCAATACATATTGTATCGTTGCAAAAATGTATCATTACACTCGTCGTACAGTATAGCTTTACTCTCACTTCCTGGACGCATCTGCCCCAGACCATTCTTCTGGACAGAGTCTGTCTTCATGCTCTTTGTCCTCACTTTTTACTAGTCTTGTAAATAGAAGTATGCTGTTTGTGAGTGGCAGCCATGTCCCTAAAAGCCTAAAATGTACTTGAACTAGCAGCCTATAGATGCTCAGAAAAGATATGCAGTATTGCTTTAATGGT
Organism: Bostrychus sinensis; assembly: GCA_020698575.1. Lineage (NCBI taxonomy): Eukaryota > Metazoa > Chordata > Actinopteri > Gobiiformes > Eleotridae > Bostrychus > Bostrychus sinensis. Next base: position 26,103,433 of record CM036251.1, on the reverse strand, counting down.
TATTATGCAATATATTTCCAAAAATGTGAATGAGTGTGGCTGTGCAGTATCTTGAAGTATTGAACAACCATTACATTGATAGCCTTATACATTGCCTCTTAAGGATACGGATGGCTCTGCTTTTCACACGCTATACATCTCCACCAGAAAGCCTTAAAATACATTTCTGTTTTATCAAGACAATGAAATAAAGCCGCAATGCACTTTGGGGAGGACTCGGAGGACAGAATGTTAATGGCTTTGATGGCTGCGGCGAAGCTTTCTGCCGAGATAACAGGAGGTTTGACCACCTAATGACCGCCGCGCTTAGCAACAATCAACTCAATACACAAACCTCAGGGGTGATGTGTGTGCATGCGCGCGTGCCAGAATGTGCATATGAGTCCTGGGAACTCAAGAATAAAAAGCTATTCTATAATCGAACAATACCAGTGTAGGATAGATGGTGAGGGAAAACATTGGTGATGGCTGAATGGTATATCTCATGAATTTTCAACATGGCACCTCTCTCCTGGAGACTCCTAACCTCATGTTTTTGTAAAGGCTCTTTCATCACATGTGTCAACTTCACCTACGCCTAACCGACAGAGGAGACATACCCTTCCCTCAGCATCAAATTGCCTGGTTGATTGCTATCTACAGAGACAGAGACTAGAGATGTGTCTGATTCAGGAGAAGAATGGCGTTTGATAGGCCCCAGAATTAAATAAGCTAAAAGTGGTGATGACTGTTTCAGGGTAGAAAGATAGAAAGGTTTCAATTAAGAGTGAGTGAATGTTGTGGTGCCTCACTGCCACAAGGGACCGGTATCTGAAGACATTATGCTGAGAATGGGTGAATTGGTAACTTCAGCTGGAATCAATGGGAATTTTAACAGTTGCCAGTTATGTGAGTAACAAGTAATTTCTATGTCAATGCGTCCCACCCAGTTTTTAAAGGTGCAAACCACATTAAAAGCTAAAAAAAAAAGTTGATTTAGCATAACAGTGCATTTAAAAAGAGGTTTGTTGTTACTTTACATAAAAAAAGCAACAAAACTAGGAGCTTACCCCTAGTCAAACAGGGTATTTTCAAGTTAAGCTCTGCTGAGTCACCAAGCTTTGTATCTCACAATTGTCTACTATTACTTTTGATATATCTTGCTAGAAAACCAATAAACTTATGATGGCAAAACATAATCACCTTGGCTGAGGTGATTAACAAATCTCCATTGGTTAATGTGTTAGAATTTAAATAATAGGGCATTAAAGGTACTATGAGTAGTATATATTTCAATACTTCATAAAATTGATCCACACATGTCCCCAGATATGATGTAAACATATTTAAATCAAATATTAGTTCAATTTTAGGGGCCGCAGTAGCTCAGTCGGTAGAGGCGCTCGCCCAAAAAGGTTGGCGTTTCGATTCCTGGTCCCACGATTGCATACTGTTGTTGTGTCCCTGGGCAAGACACTTAACCCTCCTTGCCTCCAATGTCTGCGTACAGTGGTGTATGAATGTGTGAGTGCTTGTGAGTGTGAATGGGTGAATGGTTCATTGAGTAAATAGCTTTGAGTGCCAATAGAGGTGGAAAGGTATATACAAATATGACCATGTACCATTTACTGATAACAATCGTACAGCTGATTTATTCAGAATTTAAAAATAAAAAATAAAAAAATGACATAATGGCTAAGTTGTTTATGTTTACATTTTTGTTTTGGTTCTAAACTCTTCATTGCTGATTGTCAAATCAGAAAAGAGATTGCTTTGATTCAGACTGCAGTACAGTTTTTAAACCAGTATGAGTGCATGCTGCTTACAGTAAATCTAAATTATATTTAATGACTTTATTATGTTGTTCAAACTTTTGAATAAATGTTATGCTATAATGGGATTCTGACAGGTCTAATACCTCTTATTGCTACTATAGTGTAGACATTTTAAAACAGCACCTGCCCTAAACTAATCTAGTTTTGAGTAAAAAAGATCATATAAATGCCATTTCACTGCCTCTATTTGCTCTTTGCAATTATGTTGTACAGACTTGTTTTGAAGGCCTTCATAATCAATCAACACATTCTGACTTCTATGGGACTCCAGAGTGGATTCATCTTTGGCAGTGTTCTGCAAAACATTCCCATTGTTTAGATTAACAGCTGGCAGTTAGGCATAGTCTGATGCACCGGCACAGTTTAATTATTGGCTGTTTATGGAGGTGTTCATTACAGCTCATGGAAGAGGTCATGACTCTGTAAAACTTGTATACAAAAAAAAAAATCCCTCAAATATTACATAACAAAAATCACATTCATTGTAGATCCAAAATGTATTGTGGAAAGTGAATAAAACACACTAGGAAAATGAATATTCATACTCTAACATGCTCAGTGAGTCTTAAAATGTGTTTTCGGCATTTACAATCGCGCATTGAGTTGACTCTGTACGCTAACAGCATTTGCCTGATTGCTTTCTCTGTTTCTCTGAATGGTTTACTTGGAGAAAGGCCTTGGCTTGGGTAAGTATAAAGACTAATCCTCCAGCAATAAGACAGAAACAATGTGAAGGCATGGCAGAATAGGCATGCAATGACGCTTCTCAATGGTGATCATTCTGCCATTCTCTGGCGCAGCATGGCCTGATGGATTTTCCGGTTATAGTGTGCGTCAGCTCTTGCCAAAAGCAGAATTGACAGAATGTGTCATTTAAATGCGACCTTTATCGAGTAGCTGCTATTATGGACAGATGTAAGTATTCTTTGAAACATTTTTTTTTTTCTTGCACAAAGGTGGATGTAGGACAAGGAAAAGAATGGAAAACTGGTAATAGTCTTTAGGCGGATTTGTTTGGCCTTTGTTAGGCCTTGTCCTCTCATTTAGGTTACAGAAGGTGTATTATTCTTGTAATTGTGATACAAACGTTATTACACAGTGTACTGGCAGGTTTATTAGAAATCTGCAGCACTGGGGAGGACATTCGCTTAGACACTGCACTATGTAACTTGAGGTGATTGATCCTTAAACACAATGTCTATGTGATGTACAGTACTTCCTCTCTACCCGTCCATGCATTAAAAGATTACAAGCTTACAAACTTTCAACAAAACTGAGCATAATAAATGTTGCTCACTCATGTTTCACTCACTATGTTTACATGGAGCGCAACATCCAACAAAGTCCAAAAAATGCTTAGAAAAACAGTAATGCTGAACTGTTTGTGGAGGATAGACATGGCTCAAAAGGCTGTGAGTGTGAGACAATTTGTAAATGTCTAGCCAAACTTTTATGACTATACTCATAGTCTGTCTTCTGTCCAATTTCTCCAGGGAACTGAACTAAAACATTGTGACATTAAATGCTAATAAACCCAGCTAATTTGATTGGTAATCATAGTTTTATAAATAAATATCAACAGCAACACTTTGATGTAAAATGCAAAATAGAACGCAACAAAGTCCAAAAATTGCTTGGAAAAGTAATATTGAAATGTTAGTGGAGAATAGGCATAGCTCAAAAAGCTTTGTGTGAGACAATTTAATGGGAATATACAGTCAATGTCTATCCAAACATTTTAAGTGAGATATTTATATTCTTCTAATAAGGGCTGTTTGGGGGCCTTATTAGGATATTGTTAGTCTTTATTTGTTTCGAGCAACTGAAGACAAATATACAGTGCAAACAGAATCATAATTACACTGAATACTATTTCTTTTAAGGCTCGAAAAGGAGTGGGAGGAAGAAAACTTATTTAATCCCACCCCTATATTACATAGAACAAATCAAAACAACTTATTTTTAACTTCCTGCTTGTACCAGAATAATAACAAAACATATTTACATTTCAAGAAATAAAAATAACAAATGTATCAAAATAATAAGGCATTTCAGGCAAGTCAATTTTAAATAATAGATAGCTGCATAGATTGTGGGACACAAGTACTAACAGTGATAAGACACAAATGTTAGAAAAGGTAAGGAAACATATATACCAGCAATGGTAAGGACACAAATACCAGCAATGGTAAGGACACAGATACCAACAATGGTAAGGACACAAATGTTAGCAATGGTAAGAACGCAAACATATAGCAATGGTGAAGATGCAAATACCAGCAATGGTAAGGAAACAACAAGCTGAAACCAAAACAAGGAAATGAAGAAATGATTGCATTAAGCCCGTTTCTCTCTATAATCTGACCAGACCATTTGTTTATATAAACTTCGAAATGCATGACTATATTGGCATTGCTTTTGATGAGGATCCAGTGCATTCCATAGTTTAACTCCACATACAGTCACACAAAAACTTTTACGAGTGGTTCGAACATTTGGTAATAAAAAATTGCCATAACCTTGCAGACCATAAACTGTCTCTTTAAGTATGAAGTTTTTTTGTACATTGTAAGGGTATAGCCTATTATAAAACATAGCAGTATTGTTTTAGAATGCCAAAACTTTCACTATCTCAAAACCAGTGAGAATGCAAAAAAAGGCAAGAAGGTCCCGGAATGATTCCCAGATCATGTGGGGTCTTTCTATGTTGAGTTTGCATGTTCTCCCCACATCTGGTTTCCTCCAGGTACTCTGGTTTCCCCGCATCAACCTGAAAAACGTGCAGAATAGGCTAATCCTCCAGTTATAGTACGCCTGACCAGGATCCAGCTCAAGTTCTGAAGAACGGTCCCTGGGCGCTCCACCACAGTCACCCACTGCTCCTGACAGTTTGCACTGAAGGTTGGGTCAAATACAATGAACAAATTTCCCCATAGGGACAACAAAATATACCTTACTTTTATCTAAAATGGCCTCAATAATTTTAACGATAATATTATTTCTAACATCTAAAAAGTTTACACAATGAGTTCTCAGAAGCATCCTTAAGTGCCTTGCTGCTCCACACTTTAAACATGCTCCAGAGTTATAACACCCCTATTTTTAATTTGTTGATCTCTATGGACCAAATAAATAGCCATCAACCATCTGTGTACAGTTGTTCCACATGTATTTAATGTACAGCATTCACTCCCATCTTGTTCATCATCATCGGGAACGCTGTTGTTTTCGAAGTGCTTTCCAAATCCGCCCCATACTCACATAGGGCTGCCTCCAGCTGTATCTGCCTTCTCTGCCCTTGACGTCCATGTTCTGCATATCTAATCCTGCCGCTCACCCCCTCACTCTGCCTGGCGCGCGCTCCACATCCCTTCACTTCCCTTCCTCCTCTCTCTGCTCACTGTCAGGGAGCGCTTCTGCGTGGAAATTTTACAGGTTCAGAGATCAAAGCAGCCAATTCCCGATGGAGTTAAAGACAGAGAGGAAAAAATGAAAAGCGCAGATAAAGAGAGAGCTTTGCAGAATCCCCTCCAGTCTCCGCATTTAGATGTTTGTCATCATTTTCTGTTTGTGTGTTTTACTCCAGCCCGGGTTGCATCTTAAGCACGCCGATTCCATGCACCCCGCAGTTTGGACTTGCTTACATAACCTGACATCTACTTAGTCATGAGTGCGCTTGGGTAAATAGAGACTTTACCATCACCCAAGCTGCAATTTCCTTAGATAATACCAGCATTTTGAAGCAAACGTGATTTTTTTTTAAATGTTGAAAGGTTGTTATGACAAATATGTCTTCACATTAGAATCAGTGCTTTTGACAGAAGATGGCTTTTTGTTGGGAGATATATTTGTCTCTAATCTTGTGGGAGATTTTATTAAAGTTAAGTGGTTTTCGCTTGTCTTTCCCCAAGGTTATCAGCAATGTGCAAATTTCTGCAATGCTATACAGCCACTGTATCACCAGTGAGAAAATGAACAAGATGATATCGGCTTTTATTATTATTGGATTGCATTTTAAATACATGCAAAGGTCATTAAGTGTTGACCTTTTAGACATACTTTACAAACCGATTACATCAATTTCATACAAATGGGTGCGTTCCGATGTTCCCTGGTATCAGTGTTCCTCAGGACCTATGTTATAGTCCATAAAAAAACAGAGAAGTATTGGAGAATGTAGGGTACTTGTCCTGACCTTTACCCTATCCTAAACCTTAATATTCCCACCCCTTTGTCCCCATATAATTCTATTGCTAATGTGAGGAGTGCCATTTAACGCTGATCAGAAAGTGATTCAAAAACGGAACTTACCGAAAATTTCCGATTATTGCCGAAGCCGGGGCGCTCGGGTCTCGTCCGCCGCTGAAGTCCAGTGTCATCAACTGCAGTAAATTTTTTTTTCTCATGACAATGTCCTGCCATTCTCCACAAATACTCGTACGTTACATAGCCCGCATAAAAGTTAAGCTTATTCTCATGATATTGCAGTTATATCGCAAAAAGTGAAGCTTTGTGGTCCACCACGGCGCGCTAACTATACACAGGATGTGACGTAATGTTGTGTTTCCGCTGTCGGTCCGGAATTTTTATAAAAGTAATAAAAGTAAAATAAATAAATAAATAAATGTAATTAATCGTCAGTAAAAAAAAACAAGAACAAAATATATAGAATATTTTTTGATATTGTAAGGATTTAAATTGTGAAAACTAGTCACTGCTTTTTCCTAAATTACAGAAAGCGGGTATAGGCAAATACAGTCGACATTAATATACCCAAATTAATAATAATAAAAAATAGGAAATGTCATGGATCGTGTCTCTGGCATTTAGTCTATAGTTCTACTGGAATTTATAATATAAAATAATAATAAATATAAGCCTACTAAATACAAACATAAATAAAAGTTGGTAAACAAGAACAAAATAATCTCTGATGTTGCAAGCACTTTTTGTGAGAAATATCCACTGTAATTCTTCATTATCAATTACTGAAAGATTGATTTACCTGTACCCTAATGTTTGTCTAGATCTTTAATCTTACACAAAGCTATATTTTCTATGTACAATGGTACAGTGTTTTATGGACTGTTTGTGCCATTGTTAGTGTTTCATTTGTATTATTTACTGTGTAATTAAAGTTAGTTAAATTTGATCTTAATAGGTTTGGGAACAACGCTGCCCTCTGCTGGTCTTTGAATGTATGTTCACATAGGTGTGTTGTAACACCTGATACAGGTGAAGGACTTTTGGTGTAATACTTGTCAGCTTACACAGTGCACTTTATCTTTACATGTGACATTAATGAAAAATTTGTGTTTAAAATATACAAATTGAGTTTTATATGTCATATAGATATACTGTATGTCATATATATCAGATATGCCTATGTATTCATAGGCCTTTACATCACTATATTAATTACTTTTTTCTAAAGCTCAGTCATCTGAATCTGAGTCAACTTCAAATCGATCTGTCTTTTATTCATTCATTGTTACATAAAGTAGCCATGGATAAACTCTGTCATATATTGTATTTATACAATGTTTCATTGTTGTATTCCTTTAATTTCTATACAATACTTTGAATCTGTCTTTATCTCAAAAGCATTTTCACTGTAGGCCCAGCCCATACTGAAACTTTAGTCTCCATTAAACCATTAATCTTATTCGTTCACTTTACATTGCTTATTCTCATTTGAGGTCGTGAGGCCTGGAGCCTGTCCCTGCAATTATAAGCCTGGAAACAGGGCAGTTTGGTGCAGAGCTGTCACAGAGATATATTGTTAACATCATAAAATATAATATGGTTCGACCCCTGCAGGTAACAGGTAAACAGATGTGTCTGTCATTGGACATTATGCCTATATTAACATTATTTTAGGAGATTATGTGAGCTGAGAACTTTATAGTAGTCGCTTGTAGTCATCTCTGACATATAGAGAATGATCGTAAACCTACCAGGGCCTTCATATTGGAACATGGCAGGTGACATGCTGACTGCCAAACACATTTTGAAAAAACATTTTGGTTAGTGTTATTTAGTGGAGGAGAGGTTACATTATACACTTTCAGATTGAGATTTTTTGCTGCAATGGGAGTCAAACAAAGAAAATCAGTGTGATGGGGTGCACCAGGCATGTGAACTCACAAAGCTACTGGCCTCAGCTGACCAGGAGGTCCAGACCAACTTTTACCACTGCATCAAGGAGAGCATCTCATGAGCATAGTGACCTGATGATAATGGGAGGTTTGAACTGCTGTGGAGAGGACAGGGAAATTTACAGCAGTTTGTGAAGACAGATTAATGAATCGTTGGCTTTCTCCTTCTGTACCTGAATGATGTCCACCTCTTAGGGTTCACCCTCTCCACAGGCAAACTCAGGGTCACAAGTCAAGGAAATATTTTCCATCTGCTACTTTTAAGATGCAAAAGGGTCTTTTGAAAAGTGTCTGTTTCATAATACTCTAACAATAAGAGTCTGTCAATGTCTCTCAGAGCCACAGACAGCCAGAAAACATGACAACAGTGGCCTTAATTATTTTAGACACTACACTTCCCAAAAGTGGCCTTTTTATTCTGTAAACAGAAGGATATAGCGTCTATAATGTGTCATAGTCCTGACCATGGTGTCCAGCCTGTTGTTGGTGCACCCTCACTTTGTCACTTTGAGCTTTCAATTCTGGGTGTGTCTAGTGATATCGAAACTTTAAGTAATGTAATAATTAAACAGCAAAAAGATAGACTTCACGCACAAACACAAATTTGTAAATTTAGAACATTTATTTTGACTTAACCTTCACATTCTTTACTGTAAACCTGTGCAATGCAAACAAAACTTGCAAAGAAAATAAATTAATTGTCTCTTTGAGACCTGTAACTCAGACAAAGTTTGCCTAAACAAGGTACAACCAACAAATACATAAAACTTACCTAAAAAAGCATGTGTAATCTCTTTTAGAACTTTAAAAAAAATAAGTTTAATTCTTCAATTAATAACAATTGTTTTGGTTCACAACAGTGTAAATACTATGAACTGTGTTACTCCAGTGGTAATTGAACTCATCCTTGCATAGACTGCACATAACTTTTGTTTTGTCTATATTGCTGTCTGGTGATGATTTGAAGCAGAATTGTCCATTTAGCAATGTGTCTTTTTGGTCACTCATGTTGCTTTAGCTCGTTCACTTGTTGCATTAGGCTCATTCCAGATGAACTGCACCTCGCCTGGATTGTGAAAGAGAGTGCACGGCCGCAATGAGAGGAGGTTAAATACGCCTGAACTGAAGTCGGACAGTTTGTGGCTCACACGCACCATCACGCCCGAAATCCACTTCTTGCGTGTGTTGGTTTATCCATGTCAAAACTGTAACTTTAGTCTGTATTTTTTTTTTTAAAGAGGCGGGAGAAGAAGGAGAGGAGGGCAGTGAAGTCTCATGTGTTACGTTTCTGATCAGCACTAAACTCAGATCCAATCACCTGTCCGTTCACAGCTGACAGGTGTGCATTTTCCCATCATGCACTGAGCCGTGCAGCCTCCGCAGTTGCTCCTGATGAACTGCGGCGGCTCAGGCGCTGGTCTCTCTTTTTCCTGGCATTATTTAGCAGCTATACACAAAGCCACAAGCCACAATTGCTCCTGTCTGCTTCCCCAAAACAAAAGGTGTGCTCACCATCATTTTATTACAAACTTTACTGGCCATACAAGAATTGGTTTTACCAAAGACGGGCCATCAGTAAACAAAACTTTCTGCACATATCCATTGTTTCCTACAGTCTAAGGAAGTTCCGTGGACCCATCTCGAATGTTTCTGCAGTGGAACTTTCCGAAGTTAAAGCAGTCCTCTCTTAAACCCACTTCTCTTCAGGGCTGTATTTGACTCATCACTATGTCAGCTCCCTGTCTGTGCAGTTTGACTGGCACAGCAGAGACAGACTGTGCTCAGGAATAGGCAGGGAACAGTTGGTGTTAATTAACCTCTCTCTACTGTAGTGTCATGGATGTCAATCGGGTGATCCCACCAGAGATGGGCCCGCACCGGGGAGTGCTTTAAGGTTTCGGATGGAGAAAATGAACAGTGTAATGCGGGCGAGGGGGGTCAGCGAAGTAAACAAGTGAACAGTGATACGGTGAGAGGGAGGCCAAGGTCAGAGCGGAGGACTGGGAATAGCCTCGGTAAGGTGAATGCCAAATGCAGGCAATAAAGTATGGGTAAAGAGTGGAGTTTGTCCGTGTTTGGTATTACTGAAAAATTCATGTTATGGACAAGTCTGCATGCTGAGTGTGGGCTGAACTCGAGCCTTGAGGAGAAGAAGGATGTCAGCGAAAAGATTATGAAAGCAGTATCGTCAGACGTTTCTGAAATGTCATGGTGTAGTTTTGTCTTCACTAGAGGTACAGGGGCAGACGATGCTAATGGCTTTTCAGAACCGATGATGGAAGTGTTTGTCAGATTGTCCAAATCCTATAGGACAACAGCATTAAACATCACACAAGACAACTCCAGTCTAAATAAACTGATTTAATCTGCTTTTGTTATGCTTGGAATTATTTTAGAATTCTTTGGAGTGTTTAAAGGTCATTGCTCATAAACAACAGACTGAAATTTTGTCGCTCCAGAGGCAAACATTATGCTTAATTAATAGAGTGCTGCAGGGCCAGCGTGTTCTGTCGGCCAACAGGGAAGTCAGAATTGTGCTGGTTCCCTTGACAAAAATCCAGTGGGATTGCACTATTAAATGATGGATATTTCCAAATATAGAGGAAAACAAATGGGGCCTTCAATCACCGTCACTGTTTCTGACCACACCATGACTGACAGGTGGGATCTGGAGAGATGGAGTTTGCTCAGTAAAACTAGTTTTCTTCTCTAACTGCAGAAAAGTACACAGACTCTGACCATTAGATTTGTATTCCAGTGCCTTGGTGATTTGTAATTCGCATGTGTACAACTAAACAATGCACATGTATTTTAACTCACACTCATTATTAATCTTTCTACTTTCACTCATTCCTGTTAAGGGTAGTGGGTACTGGAGCCTATCCCATTAACTATGGGCCTTAGGGGGGCACTTTCCTTTTTGTGTTAAGATGAAACAAATGCCTATGTAGTGAAAGCCCACACATTTAGCAAGTGGACTTCAGGTGCATGAAATATAGGCAAAATATTACAAAAACATAAATGACTTTTCCAGGATTCTTTACTGTATGGGGTATGGCCAATTTGAGTGTCTGCTACATAACCTTAACAGTCTTAAGTGTTTTTCCCCTGACCCTTTGGAAATCAAAAATGCCAAAAGGACAAAAAAAAAAAAAAAAGTCTTGCCCAAGAGCACAACAATATGCAGTATGCAATGCTGGTAACGGGAATCAAACTGCCAACCATCCAGTTAAGAGTTCCGGAACAACTCTACCTACTGAGCTACTGCTGCCTCTATTATGATTCATGCAGGGCTGGAGCCTGCCCCAGCTACCTCAGGTACTCATTGGGACCTGCAAGTTCATTGCAGTGATGAGGCTAAACCAGACCATCACAGACACTTACTCACGCTCTCATTCATTTACTATAGGCAACTGAGGTTCTCCAGTTCACTTTACATGGATGTTTTTGAAAGATGGAAGCTGAAATCTTCTTTTTTGGCTTTTACCTTTAGCAATTCATCTGACTCCTAGTCAGCAGTAATTTGCAGATTGATCTGGCAGAGGTTTTTACATCTTCCTGGGAGTAAGAAAACTTTAACCCACCTGCTGCCTTGTAGGTAATGCCCTTTGGGTAAAGGCTAGGCCCATCACCAATACCTTGGTTGACATCAGCAAAAACACTTTGCACTAAAAAATACAACGTGATGTGAAGTATCATTCCCAAGTACTTGGCGGCCCTGAAATGGGCTAGGCATGCTAAAATACAGTAGACAAGGGAGCGTTGAGAAGAGCCATGGCACATCCAACCCCACATAAGGAGCAAAAGGATGTGAAACAAAAATTATTATTTTTACGCCTTTCTCACTGAACCCTCTCTTTCCCCAAGCCCCTTATCAAGGCCTGGGGCCATTACAAAGAAAACACTGGTCTCTGATCTCCTTGTGGATGGAATGGGAGAAAAGGTTGACCATGGCATCTATTGTAGGACCAAACCTATGGCCTTATAGCTGTAAGGCAGAAGTACTAACCACTGCCTTGTTGAATCACTATAATACTAAATATTTCAACTGCATCTGTTTGAATTCTCACGCTCTCAGGATGTCATTCTTAAGTGTTACAATATTGCCTCCTCTGATATACAATCTCTGCGTTCAAGAAGAAAGCGTTTGGTTGAATTGTTTTTCGTACAACACCCTCAGGACAAGTTCTTGCAAGAAGTAGAAGTAGTGTCTAAAATAATTAAGTTTGAATGTGTTTGGGGAGGAAAACAATGTGCGTCGGAAATGAGGAGACAAGTTCAAATCAGAAGTACACAGGCGCCAAGTTGTAACTGACAAAAAGCCTATACAGTGAGTTCAATGCATTGCTCCTCTTTGCTATCACACAGCCGCACCTTTGTACAGGGCAACAGGGACTCTTGCAAAAGTAAAAATTGTATTTGTAAAAGTACATAAAAAACATGTAAATCATTATATTTCGTGGCCCCCCGAGGATGACTTTCTTTACTTTACTGCGTTTGAGTGGCAGTTTAAAAACTCGCCCACTTCACCCGCTGGCTGATGTGAATAGACATGCACCCTCCAGTGTTCCCTTGCTGCGGTAATAGTAAAAGATTGATCTCAAAGACATGCTCAACAATTAATTCATGAATCGATTTTCTGCTCGGGATTAGTATGGCTGCGGTCTTTGAGAATAGATGTGGTGTCTTCATGCCCGCAGCAAATTTTGTTCGCTGATAAGTCGAACAGAAAAGGAACGTGAAGGTCAGAGATTGTCAAACGGAGCCGTGGTGCGGTGGCAGCAGCCGAGGGAATACTCGGAGTATGTGTGAGGGGCAGACATGAGGGCTTAATGTTTGAACATATTACAGTAAGGAAAATAAACAGATGAACAGTTGTTTTAATGAAAAAGTTGGATTTACATGCTTTGGAATATCACTATTACAGGTTGCATAAAACACTGGTATCATACACCAACCACCTCCCTAATATTGATGACATTATGGAGGTTTGGTCTTGGCCTTTGCTGTCCACATGCATCTCTTGTCACCAGTTTACTACTTTCTTGCACCAATTTTGATACTGACCACTGCAGATCAGAAACACACAATTTGCAGTGTTGGACATGCACTCACTTAGTCATCTACAGCCATCACAATTTGGCCCTTGTCAAACTTACTCAAATCCTTACTCATCCCCATTTGTCCTGCTTCTAACACATCAACTTTTAGGACAAACTGTTATTTTGCTGCCTAATATATCCCATCCACTAAGAGGTGCTATGATGAAGAGATAATAGGTGTTACCTCACAGCCAAAAGGTCACAAGCAGAAGTAGTCAGGTAGAACAGAGGTTCTCAAACTTTTCTGGGCCAGGGACCCCTTAGAGGAGAGGAAAAATCTCAAGGACCCCCTAATAGTGTCCTCTGCTCCCAATCAATGTGACTTACATGGTGCTTCTCAATCATTTCAAATGTAAGTAAGGTTTATTCGCTCATAATGTTTATTTTATTGCTGTTATGGTTCCCATTAAGATGTAAGAATGTTTAAAATTATATAACATAATGTATTATTATAAATTACTATAAATTAATTACTTTTTTTTTTTCGCTGACCCCCTACCAATAATCCTACCTGAATGGTGGAAGTAAAAGCAATAGCAGTATCATTAGTAGTAATTTCTGCAGTTACACTACTTCTCCTACATATGGGGTAGTAGTAGTAGTAGTAGTAGTAAACAATAGCAACAGTGGTAGTATTAGCATGTAATGGTAGATAATTGGGTAACACTTTAGAATAGCTCATACTAAGAAGCATTAGTAAAGTATAAGTATTAGTTAAGGATTTAATAGATTATGTACTTCAACACAACACTGAGTTATAATCATCGTTATTAATGTTTAATTCTTGAGTAGTAAACCAATGCAAAATTGTAAACATCTGTGTCAATGCAGTATGTATAAACTATGTATTAATTGACAACGTTAATTACATATTTATTAATGCTTTATTATGACTATGGAGTGGTGAGTTATTCTAAAGTGTCACCAATAATAGTTGTAATATCAGTAATAATAGTAGTAGCAATAGTAGAATACAATATCAACAGTAGTAGTAAGCTAGATAATAGGGTAAAATTTAGAGACATTAATTAAGGATTACTAAGCACTTTGTTTACAAAGCATTACTTCAAAATGAATAAACACCACTGAGTTATAAGCATTGTTAATAATGTTTCATGCTGTAGTAATAAGCTCATGTAAACCAGTGCAAAGCTGTAAACATATGTGCCCATGCAGTATCTATAAACTATTCATTATTCAAATATTGTTCATTACAGTATTATTACAGCTTTAGAGTGGTGATTTACTCTGAAGTATTACTGATAATAGTAGTAATATCAGTTATAGTAGTAATATTGTTTTCACTGAACACCTTAATAATATTCAGGCAATTAATATGCATTTTGTTCCTCAGGCTATATCTACCACTGACTTGAATAATATATATATATATATATATATATATATATATATATATATATATATATATATATATATATATATATATATATATATATATATATATATATATCCTTAAATAGAAACAGAACATCCAAGATGCCCACTATACAATCAATCCCCACATAAGGATCAGAAAAGATGATCTCTTAATACTTGCTGTGAGTACATTTTTGGAAAATGTGCATGCTGCACTGAGTTTAGCAGGTTAATTTACTGGTCATTTAAAATATATTATCGGATCGAGGAGTAGCTAGTAGCAGCGCTGGTTCTAAATCACAATGGGCCTTGGCGAAGCACTTTTACGAGCTCATCTACATAAAACAGTCCAGGAGTGTTGTTTTCCCGTAGACTTCATCAATTACAATGCCGCAGTGTTGACCCTTGTCTGATGCCACTGGTTACCGACATTTTATTAAGCCAACAAATTGCTTTACACTGCTGATTAATTAATTTTATTTACATGCCTCATTACAATGGACTTGGGAGTGATAACTTGTGCTCAGTGATCAGCGTACTTTTGTTGATTGCACCATGAGAAGTGGCTAACAGGTAGCATATAGCCAAAGTCGTGGCATACAGTGAGATGGATGGTAATAACCAGTCTGTACATGGATATGAAGAGCGCAGCTGCATGGAGCGCCCTCTCCTTCTGGCAAGTCATTAGGAGTGTATGAGCGCACACACATACTTTACACCTGGAGGAGCAGGTGCAGGGCCTTGACCCCGTAATGGAGTACAAGGTGAGCTTTAAACAGTAGACAAGTCGGCCATTTGGGTAGTCCAGGATGAACATGTAGTGTAGTGTTGGAAAAAGTTTATGAGTCAAGTTGTGTTGAGTTTTTGCAGTTAAAAGGGATGCCATAATATACTTTTTTATACATGCTAATTCTTCAGCATTTTTTCAAACTATAAAATACAATTAAAATAAATACATTGGTCTGCCTTTAAAATTAAATATAAATTTTATGTTCAAAAGAAATAATAATCTTAAACTCATAATGTTACAAGGAAAAAAAAAAAAAAATCAATGACTCCCCTTAGAAATAAGCTGTCACCTTAAAAAGTACCGAAAAATGAACATATTGAAATAATGTTCTTGAGCAGTTTCACCTTCTTTTCATTGGTACTTGAGACATAACTTTCAATATTTTAATCTGAAAGCATTGCAAATATTGTCTCATCATCTACTGTAAAAATTAGCCCCTACAAAGTGATTGTGTACCCCAAGGGGACCACTGTACCACTGCTGTACTGTGTAGAACTCTAAGACAGGTTTTTAAGAAAGGTTCCGAACAAAAAGGTGTATCCATGTCCAAAAACACCCATATTAAAAAAAGAAGAAAATTAAAACTAGACCAGACCTGCGCTTTCCATTGAGCAAAAGTGGCTCATGTGGTAGAGTGGTTGTCCTATAATCATAAGATTGGCAGTTCAACTTCCACTCTTCCCAGTTTATGCTGTTCTTATGTCCTTGGGCAAGACACTTCACCCAATACTGGTACTGTGTTTGTGTGATTGTGTGTTTGGTGGCGGTTAGGCCGTAGGTGCGGGATGGCAGCCACACCTCCATCAGTCTGTCCCAGGACAGCTGTGGCTACAGAATGGTAAAAAACAAATCTGTGCTAACATTTTAGTGAGATGTATAGATATATGAACATTTCAGGAAGCTCTGTGTGTGTGTTTTAAGGGATTCTATACCATTTTGGGGTTATAGGACTAAAAGAACAAATTATTAGTTTTAGTAGATTTTTATACCATTGTGATATGGGGGGTATGGCTTATTGGAAAGAGCATTTACCCCTGAACTACAAGTTCTTCAAGTTTGAGTCTAGGTTGGGGCACTAGAGCTTTACTGTTGTGAGATAGGACCAATGCTTTGGTAGAGGTGTATGCTCCTATAGTGTTTTTTTTTTTTTCTTCCTCCTTAAAATTGTCCAAACTTTTGCAGTGTACTGTCTTCTGTGTAAATATGCATTTTTGACAACACATGGACACTTCCAGGAGTTCGGTGTTTTGAATGTTGAGTCTTTAAAATCATTTTTCCCAGCTCGATTTTCAGCAGCACATAGTTTACTCTTTCAGGTATTTCTCTCAAAACTTGGAGTGTTGACAACTATCTACTGTAGCAAATAAATAGCTATCTCTAACAAAATACTGAACCATCTATTTAAACCCCTGGACAGCAGATATTGCACAATGCAGAAACTGTGCCAAATCGAAACAGCCGCTTGAAATATTAGCCAGTGAACATCAAATGGAAATATTGAATCTATCTCTACGCCGCAGCTAAGGTGATACATTGCAAGGAGAGCACTGGAGCCTCTCATACAACTGTAAATCATTTAATTACTAGTTTAAGTGGGGCTTAGACCAAAGAACTCATTTGCATTATTGAACATCAGAGCGCTCTGCCAGAAAATATATGTACTTTGTCAGTGAGATAATGGCCCATTGGAGGAAACAGCACAACAAGCTGGTGTCACAATTCACTGAACATCATCAAATAAATCCGGAGCATAGATTAAGTTGCTCAAAAACAGAACTCTCTCCCCGGAGGACAGATTGGTAGTTTGATGCAAACCAGGTTTTCGTGAGGAGACGTGGTAATGGCTCTCGATTCTCAAGTGTCTACTTGACATTGGTTGTGGCAGCCCTTTAAAACCTAACACAATATGCAAAGGACTAATCAAGTGGTATCAAAATTCACCATGCCACTCTCGCTTAAGTGCTTTCTTGGCAGATGCAGCAATTTACGGCATGTGTATGGCTGCGGGTTTGTGTATTTTGTGTGTGCTCGGGCAAGTGCAGAAGACAGATAATAGTTGCCACCTCATTTTATAATCGCCATTACACTAGACAGGCTGCAGAAATGCTCCTCACATGACAGCAGTATTGAGCAAATACTCCCGATGCTGCCGTATCCTGACATCAATATAGCAGAGTAAACCTATGTCTGTGTCCTCCAGCCAGCTATTTGCCATGGCATGTGTGAACGTAATGAAAGAGGACAATAGGACCGGCCTGGTGACACTCATTGCACGCACCTCTGCCTATGGCCAGCGAGCCCGAAGAGGTATGTGAAAGTGAACCGATTTGGGCTGCTTAGACTGGCCATCGTCCATCACACCGGCAGCAAAGTAAATTTGAAAGAAATGAACCCTTATAGATGGTGTATTGGTCTTGACTCCAGGCAGTCGTATCTATTTATGGTAATGGTGGAGCAGACAGAACAAGGTGGCTGCCTCAGGTCCTGCTTGTTTTCTTGATTTTACTCACTGCACTATCTATGCACTATGCGTACATTGTCACCTTATATTTGTATTGGATGCTTTGAATGGTCTTGGTCAGGAGACTTCTTTTTTTTCACATTGATTATAAAATTTAACACATTTTTCAGAGCTCCAAGAGGTTGTGATTTGAAAGGCAGTGCCCACCTATTTATTTTTGAGGTCAGTATGATATCAAATTTGAATAACAATAAATTTGGCCACAGTCCTGATAAATAAGCAATTTTAAGTGTAATAGTTGTATAAGCAGTGCCAGCTTAGCACTGATTCTAAGCATATTTGGTAAAGTTACTTAAAGGTTCTCTATTATGGTAAATAGATTTTTTGAGCTTTTAACCATGTTATAATGTTATTTGTTCCACAAAAACATGTCTGGAGTAGTATTTTGTTCTGTTTGTTCTATTTTTTCTGTTAGCTTCATGTTGCTTATAGAGATCCAGAACCTACATCACAAAAACGACTGTTGAGTGATGAATCTGCCTCATGAGTGGTCACAGACAGCAAAATGCCATAGAGTTGCATTAGTAAAAGCAGCATAAAAAGTAAACAAACAAGCCTTGAAACAATCCTTTAACTGCTTTGTCACTCCTGGTGAATATTTATCCCACACTAAAGTATCAGAATACTTTTGTTTAAACGCTAACTCAAGTAATTTACATCCTAAATTGCTCATTAATTTTCTATTGAAAATAGCTTGTGTGACCATGTGATCTCTATAGCCATGCTAA
The DNA here is from genome assembly GCA_020698575.1 of Bostrychus sinensis. Lineage (NCBI taxonomy): Eukaryota > Metazoa > Chordata > Actinopteri > Gobiiformes > Eleotridae > Bostrychus > Bostrychus sinensis. The sequence goes on along the minus strand of CM036251.1, from coordinate 26,084,943 downwards.
TTAGCCATTTTATGGTCTGTCTAGTGTCAAATGTTGCCAGCAAGGGGCATCTGACAGAACAAGTGTTCTTTGCAAAGTCAAAGTAACAGCTTTTCAAAAGAAGATGTTTTCCACACTTAGTGCTACGTTAAATAAAATGGCTAAACGTTGATAGACTCATTAATGTTTTCCAACCAGGCTCTGATATTGCTTATGCTTAGTGGCTAAAGCAAATTTTTCCATTAAAAATAGATTATAGTCTGTTTAATTTCTGGTATTATACTTCGGAAAAAAGTAGATTTTATTTTATTTTTTAAAGTTCAGCAATTGGCCAAAAATAAATACCAAGGAATAAATGACTCAGAAGCAGGGCCAATTTTGACTGTTGACTGAGTAAACCTAGGCATAGTTAATGGCCAGTATAGCTTAGTGAGAAGAGTTTAAACTTTGGAAAAAGTGATGGCGTGAACAGCTATGGTAGCCCTACAACAGCATGCTGCTTTTGATAAAAAAAGTTGATAGGTTTGATTGTGACTTCACAACTTAAACACAATGTCAATGTGATCAAAAAAGTTGTGTTTTTTCTCTCTAGTATCACTCAGTTTGTTCATATTTTTTGGTGATTTTATTTTCACTAAAAATATTGTAGCGACTAATCTGTGTACTTCTTTGAAACTGTTTTACTCTATGCAATTTTAAAAGGCCAGTTGTCATCATGACCTTTAATAGCTTTGCAGTGATCTTCACTAAGTACAGTATTCAAGTACACAGAGTAGCCCATTGAACTTGTTATTCAGTACCTGCGCCTGCCTAAAAATGGCCCTGGTAACGGAATGACAAATTAAATCACTCACGCAATGTTGAAACAAGGCCCTGAGTTAACATCACGCGTTCATATTTCATTCTCCCCTGCTGTTCCTTTGCTCGTTGCCACTGTGTTGATGGGCCATTATTAGTGAGTGATGGAGTGGTTGCTAATGAGCAGGATAAAGTACGCGGCCAAGCCCTAGTTGATGAAGTGTGATAGATAAAGGAAGAGATTGTCCTGCTAATGTGTAATTGAGTTTGAAAAGACATCATCATCTTGAGGTGAGGGACGATTATGGATGACCCCCTATTATTTTATTATTGCTGCACTTCTCAGATATGGGGATTTTTGTGTTTTTTGTGTCACTTCCTTTTATCGCTCATAAAAGACAAGATTGTGGGGTGGTGATTTTAGAAAAGGCATAACTAACCATCAAGTTTTGGTCTGTACATTTTTTTTTCTTTTTTCGCTTACCTAAAACCCTAGGGAAAGAGATGGATACATTTTGGATACTTGCTCATTTAGCAATATGGGTTCTGGTTCTTTCCCATTGTAATAACAAGATAAGGAGGACTATTTTAGTGATTTTAAACAATGTGTATGTGCAAATTTTGGCAACAGAAAAATATTGACTGACACCATTTTTTTCGGTAAAAGCAAATGTGACTGTATGCACGTGTTGTCTGTTGTCTGTGACTGGGTTGAGAACTTTAGCAAGAGGCCAAGTGGCTCAGTATTCAGCAGGCAGCATTTAGGCTACACTACCTAAAGGCTGCATGCCACAAGTTCCTGAATCACTTTATGTTAACAAAATATGAAATTGGCTCTATGTGGTTGCATTTCTCAGATTTTTCCAAATGAAGTCCTATGTTTCCTCAGCCCTCTGTTCCCACATTTCTACAATAGTTTCAAAACTTTTTTAAAGATGCACCTAAAGCCTGGCTGAATTTTCAATATTACACCCAGATACTGCAGCAGGCATACAAAATCAGGTCTTATGGGTGAACTCACAAATTACTATGGGAGACAAACCATTGTCATGGGATGCATGTGTGAAGAATGGTGTGATTTTTGTAAAAGACTTTTTAGATACATCTGATGACTTTATATCAACAATTCTCAATACAATATAATAGATGTCTAGATGTTTATAGATTCATGCTCAAATGAAACTGATATATTCACAAATGCAGTATAAAGCTATAGGCTCTTTGTAAATGAGACTTTTTCTTGTGTTATTTATTTCTGTTATTTACAGTAAACTATGTACTATAATACTGTGGTCCTATGTTAAATGGATGAGAGTGTTGAAAGCCTATAATTTTCTGCTTGAAATCTAAATAAATACATAAAAAAGTAGTTCCAAAACTACGCAGGCCCTGTATTTCTGCAGCCCTATGTTCCCACATTTTCTTTGATATTTTTCAAAATTAGGCTCCATGTTTTCATAGGCCTATGTTCCCAGATTTATAGGATTTAGGGTAAACATCCACCATTTACTGGAAAATAATCTCAGAAATGTGGCAGTATACGTAGATCTGTGGGAACATAGACACACTCCCACTTAGGTCTATTTAATGCTGGAAATGTACACAACATTATAAAGGACCCAGAGTTGGACCTGTGCTTCCTCTTCTAATAACTTTAATACTGAGATCTGTCTAGCAGGATTAGCCATATATTGTTAAAGGACATTAACATACATTACATGCATTGCCATCACTCTCACATTTAATCCTGCACAGTTAATTTTGATTAAAAAAAAAGTGAAACTTGAAAAACTGGTGAAACAAGATAAACAAGATACAAACAAGATAAATTAATTGCACTGGTTACCCCATAGCTGATTTACCTCTGTTAAGCTTTTTTCTAAACGTCTACAGGAAAAATGAATCAGAAATTTACTTCTGGAACCAGAGGGGGGTGGGCCCTGTTGAGCTCCACATACCTAAGCAGAACTACAACCCAGAGTAAGGATACAAGAGAATTGCCTCTAAAGACAACAAAGCACAATTAACATGCACATATAAAAAGGAAATATGGCCACAGTGGGCACATAATGTTGTGATACTTGCTGAAAGTTTTTTACATTCATTCTTAACCCCCATCCTTTATATTAAATAAGCATGTTAGCCACATATTGTAACATGCTCATAAAGCCCTATATTGTTCTTAAGCAAGTCAATCATACACTAACACTAAAGCCAAAATGTGTATGTCGCATTTGCAGTTAAATCACACAAGTAGTGACCTCAGCACTTACTTTTTTCATAAACAACCACTTAGCTTGATTACCTCCTACTCACTACTCCGAGCCACGCTGATCTATAAAAGCCCTTCTTTTTTTTTTTTTACACAACAGCATCCCATTGCTCCGACACTGTGATTAAATGTATGGATCACGTTTTCCTAGGTCGGACCCCCTGAGTGGCAATGAGCAGGGCATAGACAGCATTGCTCCCTATCTGGGCCATGCCACAGTACACACTCAGGGTTCCCGGGACCCGGCAGGAGTTGATCAGTCCAACGAGCAAAGCATTAATCTGCCGTGACACGCCGACTCTACCCTTGGAGGACGTCCGGCTCTGGGAAAGCGTCCAACAGTACTGCCTATTGCTGCTAGAGTAATGCAAGGTGTCAGAAGAGCTGGCATGGATGGAGGGACAGAGTACGGCGGGGATGGAAGAGGGGGAAGAAAGACAGAAGGAGAAGGAAAGGCGATATAAGCTGCTGGATCAGCACTGGAGGGGGAGAAGGGAAGGAGCAAGAGAGATGGGATGTGGCAAGGAACAGATAAGGGTTATAAGTTAGAGGTGCAGAGGTGAGAAGTAGTGGGATTCGCTCGGAGATAAAATCCAGTTCAATGAAGAGTGCAAAATTAAAATAAAATATAGGTGCATTGGTAAATCCTAATTGCCGATAGTGTATGGGTATGACATTGAATGATTGTCTATCTGTTTTGGGGTCAGAGTGATGGTTAAATGAGTTGTTGTAGGGGTGAATAAAAGCACCCTGCATTCCCCACTGGCACCTCTGGGCTGAAAACGGCACTTGGAGCGATGAGCATCACGGAAGTCCCAAGACTCGCAAGAAAACTGGACACCTGAGTTAGCCAAACAACAAGCTTGCGATGGCTTTATTTCTCAGTTTTTGTCATGGCAAATCGATCAAATGACAAAAAAAACAAACAAAAAAAAAAACTGACAAACATGCGGAGACTGAGTATTTACAGTAGTCGTGCTTTACTCCACAATGTAAGGGGAGCTCCATAGAGGAAAATGAGTCAAAAACAGTGAAGAAACGAGCAAAGTTACTGAGTTCCACTTTCACAGCCAATGTTCAGGATGTATTCACCTCATGCCCAAAGGAGCTGGGATGGGTTTCCAACAATCGTCAACAAGAATAAATGGAAGAATAAATTAATAAAAATAAAACATGTGGAAAAGGTAATTAGATTAAGTTACATCAGAGATACATAGAGGGAAAGCTGGCATGGCAGTATGGATTTGAGCCATTGTTTGAGTAGTCTGCCCATTTGACGTTCTGTTCTTTGGAAGCAAATCAGATAACAGGTGAAAAATGAACAAACTCCAAATTTTCTCCTCTTAACTTTGCAATGACATTAGGCAAGGCCACGTACCTGTCATGTGAACACGCGTCCTTCCAGTTACCTCCACCTGTGAGGTCATGTGATCACTTCCATTTGTTTGTCTGTCTGTCATGAGATGTAACTGATGGAAGAGTGGGGCATGGACCAAGGACGAAGCCATTAAATTTTGAAGTTAATGCTTAAAATGGGACCCATGCTCACAGGGTATATTGCAGGTAATGGTTTATTGTTTGATTAAAAAGACAAAATGAGCTGTCATGCAAAATGAAATTGAAGGATTTTAATACATTTATTTATTATTATTATTATTATTATTATTATTAGTTAGTAAATTGTCATTGTCATTGTCTTTTATTTAAAATAATTCAAGTGACTTTGTTTTTGTATTATTTTCTGCTGCTTATTCTGTTCTAAGTTGTGGGGAACTACCTTAGTTATGGGGTTTGAAAAGAGGTGCATCCTGTTTTTTTTTTCTTTCTTCTGTAGCTATTGGGTGGTAAAGGAACCCATGAGGCAGTTGCTGATGGGAAAGAAATCAATTGCACAATGTTCTTGCTTAGAAGATGTGCTAACCACTCTGCCAGTATGTGTGTGTTTGTGCACTTTCAATCTGTTATATCAACAAAGAGTGCAGACATTTGAAGAGATGCTTGACAGATATAAATGTTGGCAGGGGTAGATCTAGAGGGGTGGCACAAGATGGCAGCTCCCACCTCTAAAATAGCTCTTGCTATCCCAGATGCCACCCCATCTGGAGATGGCATATATGAAAATACAACTTTTGTGATGGGTCAAACATTTATGAGGAAAACTTCAAATATTTAAAGACAAACTTCATACAAGGAATGTACTTCATTGACTGAGAAAAAACAAAACAAACAAACATCTGCTGCCTAGTTTGAATTTATGCAGTTTCTGGACAAACATTAGGATGTGTTGTATGAATAATCCTAGATATGCAAAATAGTAGTTGTATTACCAATGAGTAGTGCAAGTTTTTAATCTCTAATTAAGTTGAAATAAATGAATATGTACTAAAGCTTTAACTCTGTTTGTGCAGCGTTTTGCTGCACAAACATGTTAATTTCTGCATTCAGCTGTAATGAACAAAGAAAGTTGAAAATTTCAAATTTTAAAGTTAATTAGCTGAATAAAACCTGTCCTATGCTCTGTTTTAAAAGCAACAAAATAGTTATTCTTCAATTATTCTATTTCTTTCAGACGTTAGTAGTAGATATAATGTATTAAATCAATTGCCACCCCTTAAATTATCCATTATCCTCCTTGCCACCACGTGATTTTTTTCTCTAGATCTGCCCCTGAACATTGGACAAATCAGAAGCATCATGAATGATTCATTTTACATTCAAAATGACTATTGCCTTCTTCATTGAAGATCAAAGGTGCCTCCGCAGACTCAACAAACGAATGCAATATCTGTCATTTCTAAAAAATACTTACCTTGTGTTTTAATAAGGTAATGAGAAACTATTCATAAGTACTAGAAAAGAAATAACAGGATTGGTGAACGCTTCCGCAGAAACTTTCTTCTACTTTCTAAAGTGTTAAAAGCATCTATGGTCCAAGGCTGCAGTTTGCATCGCAAGTGTCCTGTGGTGGGCCACTGACACCGGGGAAGTGGGAGACTAATGGCCCGATGCATATGCCATAGAGGGGATCAGGTGCAGTGGAGTCATGCATGCGGCACTCCCCCAGGGCCTGGAAGACAAAGGCTGAAGACCCGCCCCACTAATGTCAGGGAGAGCACCTGGCGCCATGAATAACTACAGGGAGAACACGGGCAGGATACATGCCTACCTACTGGGAGGGCACACACAGGCCATGGAGCTCCAGAGAAGAGGGAAGACGGTGCACGGAGCGGGGCACTGTCGCACAGCATGGCGGTTAATTGCCACAGCATAACAAACTGGGATCAGAGATGGTGTTCAGTACCGACAGGGTTTTCTGGGTGAAATGTAAGACCGTTTTTATGCCACAATCATAGAATTTAATTAATTGTTTCTGTTAGGGTTCCTTTGGGCCTGAGGCAGAGTACTCCCAGGACAAGAGCCAGTTAATCCCAGGACACTGACAACTTCACTAACTACAATTTATATCAATTGACCTACATGTGTGCAACACTAACACTAAACTAAAGAATATGGTCGAAGCTATGTGATGAGAGCTGATGCTGTCTGACTGAACAACAATGGAATATGTAATCCACTCTCACCTACGTACCTGTGCAATATCTGCACAGGTTAAGGTGTACGGTAATTACAATTATGAAACAATCATGTAACTAACATTTTAAGTACAATATCCAGAATGTGCAATTTACTATATTTCTGCAGTTTACTATATTTTACTATTTTCATTAATACCAGTATACTTTTCTGTACATAAACATATACAGTGCATGAACATATGCGTGGCTTATTTTAGTTTAGTTTAACTAACTATTAACTATTTTCATTTAATTCATTTTCAAAATAAAATTCAAACTATGCTACATAAACACAGTTCTACTTTCTCTTGTTTGATAAGACTTATGTGATGTTAATTTCCACTCTGCAAATGCTGCTCTTACTCTGCTGTTATAACAATTCAATTTCCAAATTATGGGACAAATTATTAAGCTAACTGAGAATCAGAAATTGACCAGTGGTGATTGCTCATTGACAACAAGGGAAGCTGAGCTTTCTCTAAAATTCCATACAATAAATGGTCCAATATGCACTGTTGAATTTTATAAAAAATAGATATTAAGTTGCATTAAAAGTGCATTAGAATGTGTTTAATTTTGTGAGTATGCCATTCATTAATCAGCTGTTTAGTCTGGTTCTTCGACACATCCTCCTCTCACTTTAGAGCAGCTCGAACGCTGTGAAAATCCCTACTGACACTGAGCTTCAATGGATTCCTATGAGACTGCTCAGAGCATTTTTTTATTTTTTTTTTCATAGCAAAATTGCAAGACACTGATTGGATAAATGCTCCAATATCGTCCTGCCTGTTCTGCCATTCTGCGTCTCTGGGAGTCAGTGGAACACTGGGTGAGCCATGACGCTGGCTGATCAATGATGATTGGTGGAACTGGTGGAAAATTTTGACAGACAGTGGTGAGCGCCAATAGCAGCCTGCTGTTTACCGACTTCACAGCATGAGATGAATTGGAGCAACAAAGCAGACAGTGGTGAGTTGAAGGAGTCATGCAGAGTTTAAAGCAAGTGATTTACTTTACACATTAAATAAACAACAGTTATAGTGCTGTTGAATTTGCATCTAGTTGTAGTTTTGTTTGTTCATTTATTCAATACCATTGTAGGCTGACTAGCTGTTAGTTAGTCCAGGATTAAATGTTTTCATCTTGCCCTGTGTCAAAGACTAGGAGCTGTTTATATATTCCTTCCACAGCTAGAAAGCCTTCTTAGTGAAAAAAATTATATTAATAGAATATAATATAATAGAATATATTTCTATAGCTTTCAGATGGCTTTATTCATTGTTGTAATATACAACTGTTGTGTAGTTAATGCCTTAAATGCATAGTACAACATTTTTATAATGTCATGCCCAAAGATAAATAAAAACACTTAAAAATAAAAATCCTGAAATATTAAAGCATGCATGAAAGAATAATATATTTCCATCTTTAAGGCATTGAATTTGACACCATAAAATGAACTGCCTTTTAAATACTTTGAAGACCTTGAAGGTAATCCGGTGTTGTTGTAAGTACAACTGAACACCCAAGAACAAAAGGTGAACTCGTGAAGGGGCACTGCACACTCTGATGATCGCAGTTTTGTTTTGGGCTTCGCCCTGATACAACACATGGAAACTTGTGATGAATCACCCGCTCCCAGCAGAAGACAAACAAAATGCCAATGTCTGGCAGCTACAGAAGTGCTACAAAATACCACTGTGTTAACACTGCAACATCTGACACAACGGAATAGATGCTCTTTGGCTGTTTTCTATGATGTTATAGGGTTAAGCTGAGGGACATTTAGGGACACGGCTCAGACAAATTACAGAGCATATTTTATTTTATCTTGGAATCATAGATGTGTTATTCTGATAGACAGACTAATCCTGTCTCCTACCTTCAGTGAAAATAAGGCACAGTTCCAATAGTCATTTTCTGGATATCCATCATTCAAATCAAAAACAGTAATTTCAGAGCTGCAAAAACATGACATTCGCCCACTGGCTGTATGATTGGTTCCTGTTCCCTCTTGAGAATATAGTACATAATATCAACTTTTGTTATTATTGTTCAAATGTAAATCTGTATTTAGACACAAAACACAGACAGAACATAGAGATCAGTTACAAAAAGTCATAACCCTGGGTTTTCTTAGAAACATTCTGTTGGCTGGGTATTTTGTCATTGATGATAAAATAAAGAATGTCTTTTGTTTTTTGTAGTTAGAATTCTCTATGATCTAATCACCAAAATGAGGCATGCCACATTTTAGCAAGTGCACCAGAGTATTAAAGCCATTGGTTACCATTGTAGTACAGTGCAGCTTAGCCTGTTCCGAAATAAGTCCAGAGTTGAGTTACCATGTATTCTGAAGTTTTATTGCAAAAGCAGCAAAATATACACGCGCCTCAGTCTATACTACACCGCCATGTTTGTTTGTGGTTGATACTAGTCAGAGCTTTGCTTGCATCAAGTCCTTCCTTTCTCTGAATGGTTACTCTTCCTCTGTTAGTTCCATCCCCTGGAAATCACACTCAATATAAGTGGGGCACCAGAAGAATTCTTTGTATAGAACAGAAAAAGAAATACTCTACCTTTGTTGGTGCTTTGTGGCAATAGTCGCTGACTTGTGCAGTACCAGTCTGTATTTCCCTTCAGTTCTAAATCTAATAAGACAATAAACTAAAAAGATTGATATGGAAATCTTTCACTGTCCTAGTTTTACATGCAGTCGTGTTTTGACTGTTTACTGTAAAAGGGGCCAAAGGCTATTATGTGTATTGCCAGTAATCCAATATGAAGTGCTTTGGCTGCCAACTGTGCTGATACTGACTCAGACAGTGTCACATCTCTTTCGATCTAAAACATTGCAGTACTCTTACATTCACACCATGACATATTTGTTTTTATGCCAAACCTCTATTTTTTTTTTTTTTTTACTTGCAGAAAGCTTGGGTTCTCTCTGCATGGTAAATTCAGTAAATCAGTGACTTAATGGCTTAAATAAATGGGACATGGATTCAGTACATGCTCTGAAAGTTAGTGTAAGATGATTAAAATTTAAATCTTTTACTCTGTGCTTGCTTACTCAGTAACACACACACATAATCCTGGGAACAAATCTCTGATGCATTTATGTTCTTGCCAGTGGTTTCAACTGTATTTCCTGTAATATTGATTTTTGAATGCTTTGAATGAAGAACTTAGTTCAGCATAGACTTTATTAGCTCAAGCAACCAATGATGAAGAAGTACTCATAATCTGTAAAAGTACTGTTACTTCAGAATAATATGGTTCAATTACAATTAAAAATACTCAACAAAATATTCTTTGCAACTGCTTAGGAAAATCTGCTACTCTTTAGAGTACTGCTACTTTACCATGACCCAAAACTGGGAACCAATGCAGGGCCTTCATGTTGGAGGGCAGTACCATCCACTTTGCTATCAAGGTCAAGAAACACATTTGGTCATTTAGAACAGGGGTTTTCAAACATTTGAACCTTTTACAGGAGAGAAAAAATCTGAAGGACCCCTTTATATTGTCCTTTCGCTCCCAATCAGTGGGACCTACATGGTGCATCACAATAAATGTGGGCTTAGTGAGGGTTGTTCACTCAGAATGTTTATTTTATTAGCATATTGGTTCCTATTAACATTTATGAGTGTTTAAAATTATATACCACAACGAAATAAATGATTATAAATTATTAAAATTTGATTACTTATTTTTTCTCAGATCTCCAACCTATGGTCCAGGAACCCAGGTTGAGAATAGTGGATTTGGAAGTTTTTTTTTAAAAGTAAAAGTATGTTTTCAAAAGTGTACTCATAAAGTAAAATGTCTTCAGAATCTTAAAGGGGCCATACTGTGCTTTTTTGCAGGAATTTTTAAATAATTTTGGACACTTTTGAATATTTCCTAGTATTTTTTGTTTTGTTTTAAAACTTAACCTCTTCTTTAAGGGAGCTATTACTTTGACTTTGCAAAGATTAGTTGCCTGTCAACCCTTGCTGGCAACTGTGAGTATAAAATGGCTATTTAGCACAGCTTTTAGCAACTTGTTGCTAACAGATGAATAAGCTGACTGCTTTGTAGTGAGGGCAATTTAAGCACTGAAATGATCAGAATGAGTGCGGAGATGGTGTATGAGCTTTAGAAATGTATCCTTAGGTATTCTTCATGGTTTAATGTGTCTACACAGAACAGTGACACCTGAGCGTTTTCAGCTCTGGAAAAAGAGAAGGCAGCAGCTCCACGTATGTTTTTGAGAAGCAAACCTTATAACATGGTTGAAAGCTCAAAAAAGTTGATTTAGCATAATAGGGGACCTTTTAAGTAAAGTACAATTTTCTCCCCGGCACCTTAATCACCAAAAAATGTAGACATGCATCCACTGAGTGCATTACTGGCGATATTGTAGTTTTATTTAGAATAACTACAAATCTGTTCAGGTAGGCAATGGATGGACATATTTTCAGATCTGGTCTAGCGTGGTGCAGACTGCTTATTGTTGAATGGATATTTTTTTAATATAGTTCTGCCACTGGATTACAGTTGCAGAATGCCCTTGAAATATTATTGACTTTTTTTTTAAAATACTGAATACATCTTATACAACACTCTTTTCAAACTATAAAAAACTCACTCAACCATATGTGTGTTTTGCCTCTGCTGGTGCTGGTAAATGACATGAAAGCCGACCCTCGGAGGCTGCTCAGACTGACATGTTTCTCAGGCCGCCTCGTGCACTTGGCTCAGTGAGACAGAGTGCACGGGTGGTTGACACTTCATATCGACTATAAACTTTGCAAATGCAGCCTGATGGTGGAGACAGATCGAGGTGCAGAGGGCGCAAGGGGCATCGTAAATCAACATCTTTCTGAGCTGCCACATTTGCTTTGGACTGATGTTGCTTGGGTAGTCCTGAAGGCAATAGAAGCAGACAACACACAACTTCTCCAGCTCTGTGACAGGGGGATGATGCACTCGACAATAACAATGAATTGTGTTGTTTGTCTTGCTCTTTCTTCTCTGATATAGTTTCCAAGTCTGCACATAATGGATCAGGTATATGAGGAAGGGTATAGGAAGAAAAGTTTGTATGCCCACAATCATACAGTAGTGTGCAAAAGACAGGTTTTTAAGGAAAGACTTTGAACTATAGAAAGCTGTGTCAATGTAAAAGGATAGACGAAATTGCAACAAAATAGATAAAAAGGGCACAGACCTCTGCCAAGGCCCTGGTTCTATCTGGCAAAGATAAATTGTGCCCAGACCTTCTAGTTCCATTGAGCCACAAAACCCTTAAGACTGGGACACACCGGGGGGCTGCCTGGTATGCTCAAACAGTTTGATGTGGCCGGCAACGCAAGTCTGTTTGGTTTGTTCTGCACCATTAGATGTATAGGAGATAGTTGGACCTAGTTTTGGCCGACTGAACATACTGGATTGGCGTCAGGCATCGGCATCAAAGGAACACTCTGACTGAGTGTATGCTCTATTAAAACATGTATTGTACAGCTCAGAGTTTGCTTACAAAAGCTAATTTAGCCACCAGTGCCACCTACTGGCTAGTTAATACATCTGACGTAGACCGTACACATCGCTCTGTTGTCGGTCTGGGCTCCCGGTGTATCTTGAGACATGAAGGAGATGTGAGGTGAGAAAGCAGTCACTCTGTGTCTTCTGACTGCTGCCGGGGTTTGGCTAGTGTGTCTCAATTTTTAGATCTCACAATGGTCAAAAATCTACTTAAACTAATAATTTATTTTTTTAGTGACTGAAGTTAGTATCTTTGTCCTGTCTCAAAATGGTACAGAATTCTATAGACACTACTGGATCTTAACAGTGATCTAGAACCAGACCAGAATTAATCATATCTGTCCCTGGCCCATTATCTTTCTGTAGCACCCTTAGTTAAAGGTGCTATGAGTAGTATATATTGTTTATATTTCATAAAAATTACCCACATGTCCCAGGATATGAGAAAAATCAAATATTGGTACAATGGTACAGCTGATTTATTCACAATTAAAATGTATAAGATATTACTGAATATAATGCCCAAGTTGTTCATGTTTACATTTTTTGTTTTGGTTCTAAAACTGCTGATCATCAAATCAAAAAAGTAGAAAGACTTGCATCCCACAGACTATTGTTTTGATTTAGACTGCAACACCATTTTCAAACCAGTATAAGTGTATACCCTGCTTCCATTACCTTTTAACACAAAAATTTCACTCAGTTTTGTGTACAGAAACATTCTTCTAAAACTATTAAACCGACTTGTTCCAGATCACAGATAGGCTTCCATCTGTAAGACCAGGATTGGACAGTGAGAACTATGTTGCTGCAGTGACATGTGGCGGCTTCCATTCCAGTCAGACCATCCAAAGAACTTGCCAATGAAGAAAATCATTGTATATCATCTTCACTCTGTTGGCTAAATGCTCTTTAAAAGTATGTGTGGTCTTGAGTTCATAAGTAACTGCCTATAAAATTCTATTTAGATAGGGCTCATATTATGCATTGCACTGTATAACAAAGCATGGTTTGTTCTGGCGAAGATATTTGATATACTTAGCTTGCAAGAAACCCTTGTAGTCATACAACATTTCTCACTATAATAGCAATGAACTAGTTGATAAGGCCTTCTGAGGTCAATTTGCATTGTCTCCTCTAGCTGTCAGTTTTGGTCAAGTGTTTTTATCAAAGATTTTACTTTGTTGTTGTTATTATGGAAACGCTGATGCTGACTCATAATCCTTTTACTGGAAAACTTATTCAACAGCCTTGACAACAACAAAAAAAAAATAAAAAAATACATAAATGTTGAAAATAAACCAAAAGCACAAAGTCTTCAGTTCCACCCTTGATATTTATCTAAAACACTAATCTGACTTCATAGATAACCTTTCCAAAACAGTCAGTAATATTCACAGCATTGGTCTGAACCTCTGTAGGGCAGATGCAAATCCATTGTGCTGAGCAGGACAAAAAAGATTTTAGAGGACTTACAAAAAAGCATGTATGTATGTTTAATCCTGCTGATGGGCAAAGTAAAAAGTATAGTGAAGCTGTATGATTAATAAGCCCAAGGCAATAAAGTAATTGGAAATTGCACATACAGATTTGACACAGGATTTATGGCTGGATTAAGGCCAAAACTGAGATTATCCTGGTTGTTCTGTGATTGTTCTGATTGTAACTTTTAACTTCATGGGCTTTTAGAGCAGGTTGGGTCAGTAGATGGGGCATAAGACCTAGAACAAGTTTCCATCCACATTGACACCTAGAGCTATGCACAGTGGCGTAACTTGGTAATGAAAGTGACTCTGTACAGTCTTTCAGAATGGGCCCCAAAGTTAAGAAGCACATATAGGAGCTACTTCAAAATCATGCATTTGGCTTCTGATTTTTAAGATAATTAGTTTAGTGTCGGGGTTCAGTTAAAAGGAAGCCAGAGCCAGACAGTCACCTACAGCGTTACCACTCTCCACTCTCTGAGGGGGAGAAAAGGCCCTTTAAATACCCCCTTAGCCCCTCCCTTGGGCAAACCATTCAAATTGGACATGGGGTTTTTTTGGGTTTTAAGAAGTATTATTCCCCTTGTCCCCAAAGAAAACTTTACCCAAATATGAGCCAACAGTTACCACCACAGAAATGGTCTTTTCTGCGCATCAGACACATCTACGTCCGCATATATATATATAAAATACAATGAGCCCGTCCCTTGAGTCATATGACCACCAGAAGCGCGCCGGGATGCGCTATTTATGGTGCAGGCAGGAAGCGCTTCTGGTTGGCACCTCAGTAGAAGGATGGGACGAGTGAGAGCATCCCAGTTCAGTGGTAAGTACCACGCGGTCTATGCTAGGGCGCGCTTGTCCACAGGCATGTGTGAGTGTGTGTTTCTGTGCGGGATTAGAGGCGTCGAGTGTGCACCCTCGAACGCACTCCAAACGGGGAAGCTGGGAATATAAATGTTTATTTTGTGATGAAGTCCAAATGTTACAACGGTAGCACGCGCACGTGAGTAAAAAGGTTTGTGCGCGCTTAGCCCCACGGCCAAAGTGCCACGTAGTATCCGCTCCCAGCGCCTGCATCTCCCGTGGGCCCAGAACGGGAGAAGAAAAGGCGCAGGGAGGCCTGTTGAGTGACGGGGTTAGGGGTGCTCCGTCACACAGGGTTATGGACCTTAGATAGGGTAATCCTGGATAGCGGCCTGGTAGTCACAGGGCTGACACAGAGACATACACAGACAGATATTCATTCAATAGGGACAATTTAGATCACCGATTCACCTAACACATGTATGTCTTTGGGCGTTGGATGGAAAGCCAAAGTACTCAGAGAGAACCCAGGGTAAGACAATCAAAGAGACTGTGGGTCTGCCTGCTGGCGCTAGGAACAAACCACCAACCTTTGTGCATAAAGACATGAGCACTAACCACTCTGCCAGTTTGCACTAGCTTAGATTTGCTTTGACAAATGGGAAAACCACCCTAAATCTACATTACTGATTTACAACAAGCCCATTAATTGAACCTTATTACCCACCTTGTACCTCATACAGTCATTTCAATTCCAGTTTGCAAATTCGATTAATGCTAAATTTATCAAAGTCTGACATCTTTGCTTATTTGGCATAAAACTTTTAATACTAGACTTCTCTTACACTTTTTTTCTTGAAATTAAAGCTTGTCAAAATGATGACTGATTAAAGCATTGTACTTTTTTTTCTGTTAAAATATGGATTCTAATAGGCCGGGTGAAGGGCCTGTCAGCCGGTGCCAGCCTCATTTGGGACTTCAGTAAGTGTTGGAGATTGAAAAGCAATTTAAAGCAACAGAGTGCGCGGTGGATGAGTGCACCAGCTCTTTGTCATGAGAAATTAGCAGCAGCTTGTTTAATGTCTTTAGAATTATGATGATGTGAATGGTAATTATGATGGTGGTAATGATGATGAAATGCAGATGCCTCCAAGGTGCAACCAAATGAGAAAGAATTTGGTTTGAAATGAGCAAATACTACTGTTAAGATGTGCTAAACAGTGATTAGTGTCAATATTAAACAAACCTCATTCTGAGTATATTGTTTTATTTCATGGTCCTAAAAGTGAAAAATTGGCACTTCTTTGCACATCTGCATCAATGCTAAAATAGTCAACTATCAAAGAACTTTAATGCCGTTTTCTCATTTTCACACAGTTGCCTCAGGTCATTGTTTCTATTCAGACACTGTAATACCAAATAATGATTTATTCATTCATCTTCTTTTGCTTATTCATATTAGGGGTCACGGGTACTGGAGCCTAGCATAGTAACTTTGAGCCTTAGATGTGGTACACCCTGGACAGTGGCCAGCTTGTCACAGGGCTGACATGGAGACATACACAGAGAGACAACAATTTACTCTCATTTATTCACTGTTACGGCAGTTTAGAGTCATCAGTTCTCCTAAAGCATGCATGGTCTTTGGATGGTGGGAGGAACATTGCAAAAACCCACGGTAACATGGGGAGGACATGGAGATCCACCCAGAGAGTTTGAGTGTTACCCAGCCTAAGGATCAAACCCACATTGTTCTTGCTGGGAGGCAAGTGCACTAACTCCAGATTCACACTAAGTGCATTGTGTTGGCAGTACGTCTCTGGTACAGTTTTCTGATGGACTTCAATTCACATTGAGTGTGTTGCGTGTGTGGCACATCTCCGACCAGGGCCAGCTGGGGAGGCCACGAGTTCACAGGAGAGGAACGAGTTCATGCTGGAAGTTATGAGTTCATGCAATAATAACCATGTATATAGAGCTGCATTTAAAAAGCTACGTTTGCCTGTCCGACCATGATCTCCTGTTCATTTGGAGATTATTTGGAGATTTAACCAAGGTTGAAGCAGAAATATATACCTCAACCCTGGGTAAAGACACTACATATATAAATACTTTCTTTTTACTCAAGTTTAATGGTGTCCAATCTCGTTTTTCCGATTTCCCTGATCCTCTTCACTGGTACCAGGTCTGACTTCGTCTCTGGCTTGATCTGCTCTGTTCAACTTTATGCATGACGGCTCCGGCATCTGACAAAAATAGACTTGATACGTATTATGTTTCCATATACAGAGACGTACTGCAACACAGCCGGTGTGAACTCACACACTGACTTGCATTGCATCTACTTTTTGCGGAGTTCGTACGGGGCATGAAATGGACACGTAATGGATTCAGTGTGAATTGGATATAACCGTTCCTGTGATAATGGCAAATATACATTTTGTGACAATTAGGACAGGATTTGGAATTCATGACAACTGGTTGGATTTCGGGACTGTCCCAAATTTATTGGGACATCTGGTCACCCTAAAGGACATGATAATTTCAGTGCTTAAACTGTGGCCTCTACATCAGCACATTTATCTGTCTGTTAGCATCATTTTGCTAATAATCATGCAAATTAGCCATTACACCTCCCCACCTTTCAGTCCAAGCACTTTGAGGGTCTCCTCTCAGTGGCAAACAGGCCATATTTACAACATCTATCCACAATTGTACTCACTGAAACAAAAAGTTCAGTTTTATTTTGTTTTTTAACTCAAAATCTGTTGCACTTTCTGTTAGGAATTGTGATGACAGTCAACATGATGTCAATGCACTTCCAAAGCCAGCTCACATTTCTTTCCTTCAAAAAGGGCCTGATGCTTTGGCACTGTTCTACTGGCACACAGACTCCACTACTGTCCCCTTTCCAAATCTTGTCAGAAAGCATTCATTTGCAGTCTTTTACAAAACCCAAAAAGTGGATCCAAACTTTGATGACTACTTTTGTGGATTCTGCTGGCATTAATTGATGTAAATCAATTGCTCCATGATTTGGCCACTCTGAGGCACACAATAGGTCTTGATTCAGCCACTACAAAGCAATTTGAACAAAGCACTGCCTACACCAGCTTCTCATCTACTGTGGCATTTCTTCTGATTAGATGGTTCTCATTTTGAGTGGATTTCTTTTTTATCTAGCAAATGTAATTTCACTTACTATTTGGTATTGGCAGCTCTTACAATAACCCTGGTTTATTACTCATATCTGCAACGAGAAGTACTATGCCGTCTCATGTGAACTTAGCTTTTCATTCCCTATTGTGGATTTTTGTGGTTGACTCAATTGGACACATCTTTACAGAGCTAATGCACAGAGGTTGTCTCAATAACAAGCAAAGAGATTTGTTTGTTTGCTGTAGCACGCATTGCTGCAATTCATTATGGATTTTTCAACTCTTAAATCCTGGGCCAAACCAAATGGGAGGTTAAAGAATACAAACAACAGCTCCATTTAGTGCATCCCTATAGGCTGTATCATTTGCTCTGCTTTTGAACACTGTACTGGGGACTGAGCTGTCCAAAAATACCGTTGCCCTTGTCTGTAGTTTAATTGACAAGGCAAACACCGATATAGTATGGACTGGGCCAAAGGCAGGCAGATGTAGAAAGCAGTGAGTTCATGGATGTGTAACAATAGGGTGCATCAACAGTCTGACAGCAGTCAATGGAGCAGAACATGGCAAACACCACTGGTCATCCGAGGCAAGAAAACAACTTCGGCCATGGGTTTTGTTTAACAGTTCTGCCACACACTTTTGAACATTTTAGCTCCTGACAAAACTAATAATGTCATTTATCTGGCTCTATAGTAGGATGTAATTTGTGTGCAGGTTCAAAGTCATGTATTTTATGCATTTTTATGAATCTGTGAAGTGCAGTGAAGGAGAAAAAAATAAAGGAACAATGCCTTTTGACAGAGTTGTTGATGTCCAGAGGCACAGCCATATCACTTTTGGCCATGTGTAGGCTTCCCTAGTTGAAAATAACTTTATATTATGCTCATTATTTTACGCACTGTATAAATATTTTGCAGTTCCTATAACCTTTTGAGGAACTACCCCATTTTGACGTGTTCGCACAGTATAGGAACTGGAGACTGGGACCACAGTTCCTAAAAGCAGGGACTTTTCAGTTGGCCTAGGAACCTTCCAGGGACATAGTTATGTAGTTAGAAATACAGGTCATGTATGCACATGTACACCACAGTTTTTTGAAATTTGCTTTACTCATAACAGACACACAAGCTGCTAATGTCTGTTATATAACAATGAATAGTATAATTTTGAATGAATGTATGAAATAAGAGAAGATAAGTGAGAAGGTGATAGGGTTATATAAGTTGTGCATCAACCTAGTCCTACATCTAACCTACTCCTAACCTACTTTTCGAAGACTATTATTATGTTTTGTTTGTTTTTACTATGTTCTTATAAAACCAAGTTTGAAATAAATTAAGGCAATCAATCAATTTAACCTATTAAATTAGCTCATTAATTCCTATTCCTCTGCGAAAGTGCCTAGTCAAGGCCCTTTTTTCCTTTCTTAAACTGTCATCTCTCAATAGTTCGCTCCAGTAGCAAAAAGTGCTGCTGTATCATTGGCAACTATTCTTGGCAGTTCTTGTGGGAGGCACAGCTGCCACAAAATATACCACAACCTTGAGGCATCTAGTGCAGGTAGCATCTACATCTATGTCACAAAGTTTGCAGTACCTGTTGCAACTTTGCTGCACTTGCCACACAACATGCTACATGAGATGGCAGAGCTTGCAGCAAGTGCCCAAAAGTTGCAACAGGTGCCACAAATTATTGGCATGTTGTGTAGTAGGTATGTTCTGACAAATTTTGTGGCTGGCTACTTTTTGCTGGTATATTTTCCCTCTTTTTTCCCTATTTGTGTTTTACCACCAATTGCCAATTAGTGACAATGAGTGTATGAGACATGTTTTGTTTGTAAGTACTGTCTCATTTAGTTTGATATCTCGGAGTACTATGCCCAATCATTATATGTTAAGTGCTGAAAATGCCTCAACTTATGAACCAGCTGTTTGCGACCCATTCCCTTTTCAAAGCACCAGCCAGGCCGAGCTAATGTGAAATGGATAGAGGGCTGTAACAGTGAACTGCCTTCCAGCTGGCATGTTTCCCTTGGACAAAGAACCCTTCTCTTCTTGACATTCCCTATTTGGGTCTTTACCAGAACTGCCCATTCTCTCTCTGCACACAGCTAAATGTTTAACCTCCTCAATGACTCGTGTGTTAGTAAAATGCCGGGCCGAGCTGGCTGCAGGCAGGATCAGTGGCTGTCTCTTACACTCACAGATCATTCAAGAGTCAGCCCTGTCACTGTGTCACTCTCTGATGGCAGCGAGGCTCTAGGGGACACAAAGCACATTGACACATAGACAGATTCTCCTTCCCTTTCTGCCTTTCATTCCCACAAATCAAATCCAAACTTTTCGAAGTGGATGTAACACAAGCTATGCACGTTTCCCTATGGTTTCACAACATTTTTTTACATTCAGCTTAGTGTCCCAAATCACCTTTTTCTATGCAGTGTTTTTCTAATGTGTAGAACATTATCCTTGCAGGGCTTTTTTTTTTTATAAACTTTAGATTACAGCCTGCAAGTTCCCGTGTAAGTCCGAGGTACTAAAATTGTAATTACACGTAATTATGCATGTAAGTACTGGTTACAAGTAATAATGAGTACAGACTGTAATTATGGCATAATAACTGTAAGGAAGGTGTACCAGCTGTAATAAAGGTGTACTAGCTTTTACAAAGTTTGAATAAAGGTGTAAAGAATGCAAGAAGGCGTAACAACTGTAACAAAGGTGTACCAGCTGTAATAAAGATTTACTAACTGTAATAAAGGTGTACTAGCTGTAATAAATCTGTATTAACTGTAATAAATGAGTACGCACTGTAATAAAGGAGCAATAAGTGTAACAAAGACCATAAAACATGTTTGTTGTCATATACAGTGATGTAATAGTTACTAGGTGTTATTAAAACTACTCAAGTTGTTTTATATGAAAGCATAATTTCAAATCATAATGTAAAAAAGGAGAACAAGTCTGGTAGATTTTATTCACTTTATTAAGATTATGGCACAAGCACAAAAATTTCATCCAAATACAACTTTACCACAGACATAGTGTTAATAGAGCAGTACTTTCAACGTGAACAGAACAGACTGGAAGGACACAGTGGAACAAGACTGAATTTACAACATAACTACACTTTAATTAATGTGTAATTACACAAGAGCTATAATCTAGACTGTAATCTAAAGCGAGACCTTGACACTTATTCCTTCTAAATAATGGGGACAAGGATGACAAGAGGGGAACAAGAATGAACAGAGGGGAATAAAGGTGTACAGAGAGGAACAAGGATAAACAGAACAAGGATGAACAGAGAGGAATAAAGTTGTACAGAGAGGAACGAGGAGAAACAGAGTGGAATAAGAGTGTACAGAGTAGAACAAGGATGAACAGACCTTATAACTACACTTTAATTAATGTGTAATAACCCTGTTAATAATGGGAACAAGGGAGATCAGAGGGGAACAATAATGAACAGATGGGAATAAGGCTGTACAGAGAGGAACAAAGATAAACAGAGTGGAACAAGGATAAACAGAGTGGAATAAGAGCGTACAGAGTGGAACAATTGTGAACTTACCATATAACTACACTTTAATTATAGTGGTAGGACACCTAGGGTTGTGGCATTATGGAGCTCTATGGGTCCAGACAGCAGCCACACACCCAAAATTGAGATTACGCAATATGACCACAGATTTTTCTAGCTCCTGGTATAGCCAGTAAAACTCCATTCATATTTTTACAAGTTTCCAATTTTGTAACATAGACTTTTTAAGAAAGAGAAAAGGAGTTTTGCATAATAAAAAATGCATCTTTAGCTTATATAATTTATCTTTACATGCAACAGATTTGATAATCTCTATTTATATACACAGTATTAAAGGATGACCTTCTTCAGCTTTTTTTCCACATTTTTTCTAGCAGCAAAGAATTTTCAAACAGGATGTGGAAAATCAGATAAACAGACAGAGTTCTATTTCTTCTATTCCTTTGGTGATGGCAAAAACTGTAAAAAAAAAACAAACAAACAAAAAAAACACATACATACACATACTCTTAGTATATTGAGTCATTCTCCATACAAAAATAATATGCAACAGTTTGCAATATTTTTTAATTTTTGTTTTTTACTAAAAAAAAATTATATAAGCTTAATCTATTACACGATTGCACAGTTACACTTACAGCATTCCCCACTAGATCTGTAATGGGTTCTGAATGGTCACCAGTATGGACACAGGAACACAAGACGAAGGATTCTGGTCACTCCACATTTAATGCCCCTTAAAACAGCAGCAAGAGGCATGGAATTAGTGGACACAAAGCACGAGCACAGCTCCCTCCGTGAGCAAAAGAAAACACCGTCAATATTGGCGCTAATGAGGTAATCATCAAGCTAAAAATAAACATATGCTTTATAACAGCAGTTATTATGTCATTAACTTTGTGTTTTAGCACTTTTCTGGCGACTAGAGTCACTTTTACAGCTGCTAGCTTAACTCATAGGGAGACCACAGAGAAACACAACTCACCTGCACAAACTGCTCATCTCAACTGAGAGAGGGGCAGCTGCAGCATGGTGAAAAGGGGGTGTGTCACACTAATTACTGCCCCTGTGCAACAGGTAACAATATGGAACCATAGTACTTAGTGATAACAGAATATAAAAATAATACCACACATTGGGTCAAAATGAATAATATAGAAAAAAATAATAAAAGAATTTGCACTGTAAAGTCTTGAGAATGTTCACTCTATGAATCAACTCGCTACAGATGCTTCACCATGGATGGCGTCAGATTGAACTGCAGTCAGATTTCACTGTACTGCATGTCACTTTCATAGGTGGACGGAAGCACATGGAACTCCTGTTTGCTAGCTAAACTGGAAGTAACGTGCAGTGAACCGGAAGTAGTATTTGGCACGGCTACAACGCAAAAAATGTAACATTTGCCTACGACTACTACTACTGTTAAGTAACTAATGTTGCTTAATTATTGTCAGGGAAATGGTGCAGCTGTGTTTAACCTTTAAATATATTCAGTAAAGAAGAAAAACGTGTGTAATTACACATTAATTAAAGTGTAGTCATGTTGTAAATTCAGTCTTGTTCCACTGTGTCCTTCCAGTCTGTTCTGTTCATGTTGAAAGTATTGCTCTATTAACACGATATTTGTGGTAAAGTTGTATTTGGATGGAACTTTTGTGCTTGTGCCATAATCTTAATAAATTGAATAAAATCTACCAGACTTGTTCTCCTTTTTTACACTGATTTGAAATTATGCTTTCATATAAAACAGCTTGAGTAGTTTTAATAACACCTCAGTAACTATTACATCACTGTATATGACCACAAACATGTTTTATGGTCTTTGTTACACTTATTGCTCCTTTATTACAGTGCGTACTCATTTTTTAATTTTTATTTAACCTTTATTTAACCAGGAAAGTCCCGTTGAGATTAACAATCTCTTTTTCAAGGGAGTCCTGACTAAGACAGCAGCACAGGTCAACAACAGCACAATACATGACACACTATTAACAATCATATATGTATATATATGATATCATATATATCATATTATTACAATTAATACACATTTATTACAGCTAGTACACCTTTATTACAGTTAGTAAATCTTTATTACAGCTGGTACACCTTTGTTACAGTTGTTAGGTGTTTCTTACAGTCTTTACACCTTTATTAAAACTTTGTAAAAGCTAGTATACCTTTATTACTGCTGGTACACCTTCCTTACAGTTATTATGCCATAATTACAGTCTGTACTCATTATTAACTCATTACATGCATAATTACGTGTAATTATAATTTTCCCTGGTCTGCAGTCTGTCAGCTTAAATTATGAGACCAACAACAAAGAAGAAACAATAGATACTGTACAATATTACAAAGCTGTTAATATTTCACATTTTCAGCTACCAAACAAACAGTGTTTCCACTGAATTTAATAAACATTCCACGTAAATGTCATGTAATTTGATCCTAATATGTTACATCGTCCCCCTTCCATGCATTGTAATCCACTTATCCTTTGTTTGGAGGCATATGGCCCACTCAGTTGTATTCACACCTGTTTTTGGCATATTTTGTTTAATACAATCAGAAGCTTTTATCCTTTTTTCAATAAAACGTATTTAAATTAAGAAACACATTTCATTTGTGTGTATTGCAAGTAATTACCTTCCTGTTATGAAGGTTACCATTCAAATTTAACTCAAACTTTAAAGCCAGTTATATCACTTTTCCTTAAGTTTTTTTCCCCCTGCTATTTACTTTATTAATGACCCATGACCTGGCCCCAGATAAGAGGAAGAAGATGAATGGATGGATGGATATTGTAAAATTGTTGTTGCTGACTAGTATTGTGTACGTAGTGCCATAATTAAGAGTGCCATTAACACATCCATAGAGGCTTGAATATGCAAAACAAGTAGTGTATAATGTCTCAGGACACTTTTGCAACATTCACACCATGCTGACCACACTAAAGTCACTTACTTGGCATTTTAATGCTTGGTCTGAAGGGGACAATAAAAATAATTCTATGTTATGCTATTTTGTTTTAGAAGGGTTTAATATAGAATAGAAAATAGTTTGTCCTGATATTGGGCTTGAAGTCAATCCCATACCTGGGTCTGTATGCACCAGGTCACCCCCTCTTCTTTTTCTGTCCTATCTGTTAGCATTATTAAAACAGGCTAAAAGCCAAAAATATATGCAATAAGAAACAGATATTAGTTCTTGGTAGAACATGGTTTGAGCAGCACAAAAAAGCCACATTTGTGATGCCAAATGAACCTATAAAGGATACTAACTAAATTATGTCTGAATATTAATAAAAGATGCCACAATAGGATGTTCATTTAGCCGTCCCTGTGATTGTCCCTGTTGATGTCCCTGATGTGTGTGATACTCTTGTTTTCTGTCTGGTACAGAAAGGATGCAGCCCTAATGAAGCAAAGATAAAGGAAGCCGGATGTGATGTTTAATTAAACGGTACAAGTCCAGAACCATGACAGTGTTTTTGTCGCTTCAAAGATGCAACCTTATCACTGTTGTCCAAATGCCAATAACATGTGGAAAACACGGAAGACACATAGCTGCAATGCAATCTCCTGTTTAAGGGTGGGAAAAAAAGCGTGTCTAGTGTCCACACACAAGGCCGGTGGAAGGGGAGATAAGGCGCGGGCATGTGGGCAGACTGAGCATTTGAAGTCCAGATAACTGCTGATGACTTCATTCTCCCGCTCTGTCTCAGCCCTGCTCGGCTTGACCTTTCCTTCTTATCCTTTTCTCTGACCACAGTATTTGTCAAAGACCCTGAATAGTGTGACCGTACTGATAAAATCCAACTCATTTCATTCAAGACAATCACAATCTGAACCAGGGCTGCATGATAATAAGAAAGTGTAATATGTGATATAATGTTGGGAAGAAAGAAATTATTTTTTATGATTTTTCTTATTATTAGTTGTGACTTTTATAAATTATATTAACAGTATGTAAGTATGCATACATCTTCATTCTTCAAAATGAAAAAAGAAAAACAAAAAACAAACACCAAAAATTCCACAAAAGAAGAACACAAAACGCATGGGCATCACTTTAGCTTTATTATGAATGGTCAATCAGATGTGGGCATAATGAAGGGATTAGGGCTCTTTCCATTGGCTATTTCTTTTATGCAACTTGTCAATAGTAAATGCATAGCTGTATGTAAAAGTGAAAGTAAAAGTGAGAAAGTGTATATTCCAGCACTGGTTATGTCTTGTTTAAAGGTCCCTTATTATTATTGAGTTAGCTTGTTTGTTTGTTTGTTTGTTTTTTATTTTTATTTATTTATTTTTATTTTTTTTAGCTTTTAACCATGTTATAAAGTTGTTTCCACCTCAAAAACATACTTTTTAATTTTTTTTTTGTTGCATTCACGTGTGTTTGAGCAATCCTGTAGGCTGATACTAATGCAAAGGTGTCCGAAATTATTTGAAAAAGCCAGAAAAATCATATGGGACTTTTAATGGGGCAAAAAAACAAACAAACAAACAAAACAAACAAACAAACAAAAAAAAAAAACATGATTTGATACTTTATTAATCATGAAGAAAAATTCAGAACATAGAACAGAACAGAAACAAAGGGATACTGACATCATATTAACTTAATGCTTAACAAGGTAGGATTGCATTTTGCACATAGTGTAGTTTTGGTAGTTTTTCTTATTGATTTGCTTTTGCCCATGCACCTCAGCAACTAGGAAGCAAAAAACAATGAGAAAGGTGATATGAACACTGGAACTCTTCCATGTGACCTGCATTTAAAGTTCAGCATAGCTTAAACTATGCAAATATGCATTTTTTTTTTTTAAACAAGGACTGTGTACAAAAAACATGAATCTACAAAGGAGAAAAGATGCTCTGCACCAGATTTAGCTACAAGCTGCTTTCCATCTGCAGTCCTTGGGCAGGTTATACACACAAACATTTGATAGACACTCAAAAACACTAGCAACTTGAGCGAGGGCTGGCACATGTATTTTAGATCTCTGTGGAGGTGGTATGGAATGTGTGTCCTGGTTTGCACCGAGACATTTTTCAATGTCTGTGACGCTGTTTAATTTTTTTTTAATCAAAGGACCACATATAGGAGCAGCACCCCATTATATGCATGCTTTAATCACTGTGGTATTTATTAATGAAAGTGCTACTGTGAGGCTGGTGTCTGCACATAATATGATCATTAATGAGGTCATCAAAGAGAAAGCACTACAGAACAGTATGCTGTCATTTTTAAGGTTTAACAGTTGTTTTCTAATGGTAAATGACACCACAGAAAGATCAAGAAATGCCTGTTTGTCAGGACCAAAAAGTGGGTCATTGAAAGTTTTATACTAAAAAAGTGGCTTATTGAGGATTGGTGAAACAGATTTCATAGAAAAAAAAACAAAAACAACAATTTAGAAAAAAATGTCTTTGTAAAAATGATCAGGAATAAAATTCACACCCATAATCTGACCAGCTGGGAACTTTTTAGCAACAGAGAAGTGCTATAATGCAGATTGAAGAATACTCCTAAATATTGTGTGTACTTAAACCACTTCACATTATGGAACCATTGACCCATTCACACTCATAAACACACACATACATTCATACATCAGTGTCACAGACTCTGGAGGCGAGGTGGGTGAAGTGTCTTGCTTAAGGACACAATGCCAGTATGCAGTATGTTGGTAGCGGGGATTGAAGAATGGAACTTTTGTAGTAGTTTATTGCTACAATATTGATTACATAGGTTATGGTTTTCTAAATATATATTGTGCATCCTATATCTGAACTTGTTTACAAAAAAATGTTGGATAAAGTTTATGTACAGAAAATTGTGTATGCAGAAAGTTACTGAAAGCAGCTTCAACAAAAATGATGCATTTGTTTGTGAATGTGTCTGCGCTGTACAATGGGAGAATCCTGAGTCCCTCGGGTGCTTGTGCAAGCATCATCTTGCACCATAGAAATAAAGGTAGAAAGCATGTGCACTTGTGTGTGTTGCTGTCGGGTAATGAATGCTCTATTATTTATTGGTTCTCATCCTTGTCAATGCTTTGTGCTCATTTACCTATGACATTTCGCAAGCTGACAAAACAGCAACCAAACCATGTAATGCGGAGAAGGATCCTCGGTGCAGCACAATGGAGCAGAAAGAAGCGTGACTGATGAAGCAAACGCCGTGATTACTGTTCACAATTCCTTCTCACTATCTGTGCAGCACAGTGCGTCGAGCTGGGTCAATTTAATAGCATTCAACCTTGACTGAAATGAAGGTTAAGTAAAATTGACATGATACCTGTGTTCAAAGGCAATACATATAATTCTGACTTGAAAACAGTCCATTTCACACATGCACTGTCCTTTAGATTTAATCTAGAGGCTGCAGGTGTGAACACAAAATAGTCAGTTTTCTCACACAGAGGGTCTCCAACTGACAGCTTATAACCTGCAGAGGAGTGCTGGGTATGAACAATGTCTGGAAATACGTATATGGAGGAGTGGCCAGTGCATGCTGGTGCATTTATACTGTGTGACTGCTACTGTGCAAAGGTTCAGGCTCTCTAAAAGGTTTGTATATTGAAGTTCTGTTACCTTATTTCAAAATCTTTCTTTCTATCTCTTTCCTTCATGTCTACAGCCTATCAGCTCCAACACCACAACCTTAATGGCTTTTATTTTAGTAAAGAGAGAGAGAGAGAGAGAGAGAGAGAGAGAGAGAGAGAGAGAGAGAGAGCATGTATGTATGCTGTATGCAAGTATGTGATTTGCTAAAGCTTGCCGGTATGTGCTTGACATTATCATCTATGGAAATCCTTCATAATAAAGCCTAGATGATGTCTTAAAGATCCCATAGTATGCTTTTTACATACTTTTTGAAATAGTCATTGCAATATTATTTCTATGCTAAAATTATGTATATGTATGGAAAATATCTGAGAAGTTGTAGGATTTGAGTTAGTTTGACCAGGATCAAATTGTGATGGCTAGACGACTGGGTCAGAGCATCTCCAAAACTGCAGCTCTTGTGGGGTGGTCTGCATTGGTCAGTATGTATCAAAAGTGGTCCTAGGATGGAACATTGGGGAACTGGTGAGGAGTGATGCATGTTGGGACCTGATGAAGAAGTTGAAAAGGTGTTGGAATACACGGTGCATGTATGGGGCTGCATATTGTAGTCATAACACACAGGAGCACCAATAATAGGGAGATGGCCATAATGCCAAGTCTGATTGGTGTATGTTGTGCTTTCTCCTATTCCTCTGTTGTCTTCCAGTACGGTTCATCCAGTCTTACCCCAGAATCAGGCCAAAGTGCGGAAGCAAAAAAATCCAGGCATCCTCCAGTGGACATCTGTATGTAAAATTGCTTTGTGAACACGTCAAAGTCAGAACTTCTCTACTCAGAGACCGTGCCCATTGTAAGAGCACTTGAAGCCGCTTATATATTTTTCTCCGATACATTGCGTGTCCATCTCATCTGCTTTCAGTAGCCGCTCTTTCATCTGTCAAGTGTAATGAACAGATGTTGCTCGGCTGCTGGAGTCTGCATGATGGACTGAGTGGCTGGCAGGCACATCCTTCTGCTGAGAGCAAGCTGGACAGGTCATGTGGACAGCGAACACCGTCCTGGGGATCCTCCACTCCATGCAGCTTCTCACCTTCTTTATTCCGCATGTACAGCCCTTGTATCTGACATTCAGCAGCCTTTTGCCCCCCCCCCCCCCCATGCCCCTCCTTATAGCACTCGACCACCCACAGGCCCGTCCATCTGAGCTCTTGTCAGCCATTCTGTTGCACTGATCACTTACCTGGAATGTGCCCTTGTCCGCGACTGGACGAGCCAGTTGGTGAAAAGGGCAAAATATTTATAATAAGGTCAACAAGGCCTCAGAGAAATGAAGCGGGGAGGTGGAAGGAGTGAGCGCAATGGCAATGAAGGTTAGCAAAAGTCACTTCAATTTTAAAAAGAATTTTACTTCCAGAGAACTAGAATATAATAAATATGCGTACTAAAACTTGCAGAATAAAAATCTGCTCATTTGGACTATACTAGGAGCTTGAATAAGTCATTTACCTAGACCCCTGTTTTTGTTTATATGCAAACTATGTGGTGAACAGCACTGCGCTCAAACAATATGAATGAATGCATCCATGCTTGATGTTGGATCTGAGGAAAAAAGTTTATTCATCAAATAACATATTATAATAAGAATATAATAAGAATAATCTCTGAGGAAACATGACCTTAAGACATCATGGGCTTATTATTTATTATGCTATATATATTATCAACTTTTTATCATGTTACAATGTTGTTTTCACCTCTAAAATATACCTTGAGTAGTATTTTGTTTCATTCACTCAATGCTGAGCTGCTGCCCTGCTCAAGAGCAGAAAATGCTTGGTCTCAATGCTCTGTGAGAGCCATTCCCGAAGTAAAGACTGATGCGGCCCCCTTAAAATTCCAAAAATCCCACAAGGACCCCCAGCTATAGAATCTGCCTCTCAAGTTTTTCATATATGTTTTTATAAAAAACTTACAAAAAACACTGATTGTTTGCTAAAAATAGTTTTAAAGTAATATTTTTTAAACAAGTATATAACTATAATTAAGTTTAGCTCAGTTTCTTTTCATGTACTTAATATAAACAGCCTCTGGGGGCCCCACAGGGGTCCCCGGACTCCACTTTGGGAATCACTGCTCTATGTAGACACTTGAAACCAGGAAATACGAAGCAGCTCAATTATCTGTGTTAGCATCATGTTGCCAATAGACCGTTCTCAGTCATGTGACTTGGTTTGTTGGCAATGCCATTTTAAATGGCAAAAAGCCAATGTAGCTGGCTAACGATTAGCTATCATGCATAGAAATTGAGTTCATATTCACCACTTTCTACACTGGTTCAATTCTTAATGTTAAGTGGTCAGGTCAGACAGTGATATTAGAGAAATGTTCACTTGTCGATGCTTCAGACCCATATGATGTCAAAATTACGTTTAGCAGCCTTCAACACACAATCTGCTTTGGAATACCACAACGTTTACAATTATTTAGTCAATCAAACGAAAATCTCTCTTTATAGGGGCACAATTAAAAGCTTACAAGAGGCAGAGAGCTCTTTAGAGGCATAAAAATATTTTGTGGCAGGATGGGTGACAGATCTTTAAGTATGGAAAGTGCCCTAAAACAACTGTTGTCCATGTGAGTAGGCAGATGAGAGACGCAGATTGGTGAAAAAGCAATATAAATACTTAAATAAACTAAGCTTTCCATGGAGGTTTAAAAGTCTAAAATTATGAATGAGAATTTAGGCCTTAAAAAGTCACAAATTTGCTGAGATATGGAGAATTAGGATTTACATATGTTTAACCTCATTAAATCCAGCGGCGACCAGATTCAGAAAGAAACTCTGTGAAAACATAACTTGCACAGTTATTATTTTGTCAATACAGGCATGATATACATCGTTAGAAAGCTTATGTTCTGTACAAAATGGGAATTAAGTTAATCTTATGCTTAAAATTGAAAATATGTGTAATTAATGACGATTCCTCAGTATGTCCAAACCAAAAAACAGACTTTTTACCTTTGAACATTGGTTCTGTTCAAAACCAGTCCAATCCAGGATTAGTAACGCTCAATCAGTCCGTATAAATCCACAAGTAAATATCAAGATATATTTCCATAAAAGTATTCCATGTTGTGAAAATAATCCTGTAATCACCATATCCTCACACAGAAATTAACAAATACCAAGCTGTTCCGAATGTTGTATTTTCTTTTTCTCCCCAGTTTGCTAAATATCCGTGAAAATGTGTTTCCCTGCTAATAAACCTGAGCAGACAGTAAGAACTGACCTCAGATCGGTTTTTACTTTATTTGATGATTACAGCAGGATTGATCTTTTATGTGACTTTTTTAAAGAATAAACTTTGTGAAACAGTGCAACATTATTTTTTTACTTAGACAGCTGGTAGATGCTATCACAGATAGAGGACACATTAAACAATTTTTGATGAGTAAAACAAATTTAATTTGTTAGGCTAACAGACAGCAGGACTGATCCAAATCGGGGCATGACAACCGGCTTTTGCCATCCAACATGGCGGCTCCATGCATCTCTGCGGAAATCACATGATCAGATGACGCTGGCTGAGAGGGTCTATAGCCATGCTAATTAGCCATTTTATGCTCTGTTCATTCTCCACCGCAACTAATCCAAGTGTCCACTGCAAAGTCAATGTAATAGCTCCCCCCAAAAAAATGTTTTCCATACATACACACTATTTTAAGATATAAAATGGTAAATATATTATATATTAATATTTCAAAGCCTGAAAAAAAGCATAACATGGCCCCTTTAACCATATTAATTAACCCTGAGACATGATAAATATGAGTACATTGTAAATTCTGCAAGCAGTAATTTTGAAATAATGAGTTTAAAGTGCATAAATACAACAGTGTTAAAAACATTGTTCCTCTATAAAGAGTAAGTTAACCTTGTCAACAGTTAAACTAAACAAAAAAAAAAAGTTGTGACAAATATGTAAATGAGACTTACCGCATTTATACTATATCACACTTTATCAAACTCCTTGACCAGAAGAGGTCCCTAGACACAGCGCAGCAAAGGTTTCACGGGGGTTGTGTGAACACTTGAAAAATGCAGATTGGTAATGTTTATAAGCTGTGTCAAGTATGATACCATCTGCACATCAAAGTCTAGCACGGCTTCCATTAATGCAAGTGCCTCTATCTGAACTGGTGTTGCACTTGAAGAAGAAGCAAAGATCAACCCACAGACAATCTTCATGTAAAGCAGGGCATCTGTTTCCACGTTGGAAATGTAAATTCTCACAAAGCTACCAGTGTAGTGCAACACTCATCCTCAGTACTTTTCCAAGAGCCCTTCATGTGCAACACTAGCATGTGCAGAAGAGGGGCATACATTAATTTTAATCCCTCAACCAAAGTCATTTAAGTAAATCATTGGGCAATATACAGTACTGTGCAAAAAGTCCTAGACAGGTTAAGAGGGCTATGGACAAGACAGAAAGATGAATCAATGTACCAAACTGCCAAAAAAGAAGAAAAATGTAAACTAAAAGCACTTGGAGAAAAAACACATCTGGCAAGGCACTGGTCCTATCTCACAGTGGTGAAGATATAGTGCCGAGACCTGGACTCAAACTTGAATAACTTCTAGTTTAAGGGTTAATGCTCTTTCCATTGAGTCGCAGTCTCAGTCCATATTTCAAAATGATACAGAATCCTTTAAATATACTCCTGGATCTAAACAGAATTGCCCTAGTATGCTCCAAGCAGTATATGTGCATTTGTAATATAAAAACTATTCTTATATTTACTTTAGAAGGGGCTTTATTATGCAAAATCAACTTCTTTGAGCTTTTATGTTATACCTGATGTCGTATTTTGCTTCCTTCATGCCTGTTTGAGTAATCATATTATAACAGAAGTGCTATTTTGCTTTGATTATGTACAGTACTAGAGTAGAGTACTGTATGTAGAGTATTTATTAAAAAATGTTTTCTTTTAGTCAGATAGCAATTTTTTAAATGTTGTAAAATGTGCAATGCCGTTCTAGAGGTGGCCAAAGTTTGAAAATATAATTAAAAGCATAATTTTAAACATGTTCTAAAACATGTTACAGTATATTATTAAGGTGCACATTAAAAAGCACTAATAAATATTGTATCACTATAGGAATGTTGCTCCATAGCTTAACACTTTACTTGCGTCTCCATCACTTGACCAAGTGAGCTGTACTATAGGCCAAAACTTCATTGTTTTGCCAAGATACTGTCACACAACAATATTCAATGCTTTTGCTACTGCTATCACAAATATTGTTAGATCCAATGCACCTGTCCCAAGACAGTGAAACATGTCCTGTTTACTTAGGTCCACAAACTCTGGTTAGTTCCTGTATCACGGCAGATGTTGCACCCGCAAAGCTCTGGTCTGTTCCTTTGATAGATGTGGGCCATAAAGTGCAGCCATATACACCCTGGCTCTGGGAAATACTGCTGGATCACACAACTTGATATGTCCACAACTATAGAAGCAACAAAACAGTGGAGCTAAACACATTTGGTGAAATGTGAACAAAAAACATTGACAAGCCGTTGGAGAATTATCTTAGTATAATTGGAATAGCATTAGTGTGTAAAAATATAGTATAGTAACTATAAAGGTACAGTTCAACAATAATATTATTTAAGATACAATTTCAATTTTACGTTATCTAAAGGACAATTTACATTGTATGCTCCTGTGGGGCTCCAGAAAAGAAAGGTTTTTCAGTGGACAGTATAACAAAATAGTAGAAAACAAAAATTATTTTTAAAGTATAGTAAGTTTTTATAATTAAAATTACTTTCAATTGCATGTCCCTCTTGGGCTTCCATAGTTCACAAGCTGAAGAAATGAGTGGAGTGACGCAAACAAATATAATTTGCAATCCTGCCACCAGATGCCACCAAAAACAACCAATAATTAAACTTTTAAGTGTCCGTGTAGCATGAGCATAGTTTTAAATTATAGTATATACATTACAAAGCCTAATAGAATATGTACAGCATCCCATTTCTGATCTTAATGTACATCTCTAATAAAAGAGTTTTATGAGGGCCTTTAATGCTGTTATTTGAGCGAAACAATTAAAAATTGATGGTCTTCTTAATCACTGATTTCTTTGTCAGCACCTCTGATTTCTATGTGAGGGCTCTGAATAGACCATTAACCACACAAACCACACATCATTACTGGAATTAACTGCTTAAGCACCTCTATGCAATAGCACTAAGTAAGCACATAGCATAGACTGGTTCATCCCATTTCCCTTTCTGTTATAGAGATTTCTATGTTTTGGCATAAGTAAAAAATACACTAAGGGATCTGTACAATTGCTCAGTATTCATTCATCTTCTTCTGCTTATTGGCTCTTCTATACTCTACATTAATGTAGGAGTACTGGATTTTGCTGCTATTTGTTTCTAACTCAAAAGGACATTCCTTTCAGGAGCCACAGTGTCTGGCCTATGGTGACCCAAGGACAATGAATAAGGATGGTTATCTGCTTTCTGGTACCCCTCATGACAACTTTTGTTGACTTAAAAGTCATAAATCGGCCATAAACCTCATTTCGCCCAGATGTGAGATCATAGCACTCATCCCTACAACTGACCTTTTACGAATTCCAGGAGGACTTGAAATGTAGAGCAATACTGCTATCTAGTGGCCAGGACAGACTGTGGTCACTATATTCTATTCTCTTGTTCATCATGATTAAGTTATACATAACAAGACTTTACATTACACTCATCTATTCAAGAGACTGATTGCATGCAGATACATGTTGCTTTACAGGAAAATGTCATAACTGTATTTTGTGTAAACTGTTGAAATCATCATGTTTAATAATGGTTGGATATATGCTTATTCATTATCATTATTCACCAGTATTTTTTATGTTGGTTGCTACAAAACGTTCCACTCAGTATAAATGCCAAATTCTCTGAAACGCCTTTGGAGACGGCTTATGGTAGAGAAATGAACATTCAATTCACGAGCAACAGCTCTGGTGGACATTCCTGCCGTCAGCATGCCAATTGCACGCTCCCTTAAAACTTGCAACATCTGTGGCATTGTGCTGTGTGATTAAACTGCACATTTCAGAGTGGCCTTTTATTGTGGCCAGTCTGAGGCACACCTGTGCAATAATCATGCTGTCTCATCAGCATCTGGATATGGCACACCTGTGAGGAGGGATGGATTATCTCGGCAAAGGAGAAGTGCTCACTATCACAGATTTGACAGATTTGTGAACAATATTTGAGAGATATGGTTATTTTGTGTATGTAGAAAAAGTTTCAGATCTTTGAGTTCATCTCATGAAAAATGGGAGCAAAAGCAAAAGTGTTGCGTTTATATTTTTGTTCAGTGTAACATGCCTTAAAACCTACTTAAATTGAAGTGGAGTAAAACACATTTCTTTGTATGATATTTACTTTGCGTTTAGCAAAGGTAATTTGATATCCCCCCAATCTCTGCAGAGGACAGAGGGCCACCCCGTTTTAACACAGACTTAAATATGCCCAGGGCTTTTGTTCTCTCACTCCTCTTCTTTTGGCTCTTGTCTCAGCTTCATCACTGCTCTTATCTTCTCTCATTGTAGCCTTTGTTACGTTTATTTGCGTTAAGTTTACTTTGCCAACAACATTTTCTTTTCAAGACAAGTCACCTAAACTTTTATTTACTAGTTTTCAAGTATCATTTTTGTAGTTTATTTTGAAAACCTCATGTCGTGCAACATCCGCCAGCTTTAACAATTGCTTTCATGAAGTCCTACTTCTAAAGTTTTTGAGTCACACTGAAAGCGTTTTATTGAACTTTTACATTTTGCCATTAAAAGGGCATTTGCCATACTCTGAGACTTTGACGCTGCCTTACGCTGAACAACAGCTAAACTCTCCCGTAAGCAGCATTTCGACTGCTGTTAAACCTAACGGGACATCTGGACACTGGATTGTTGAGCTTTTGGAGAACCAAACCCTGCAAACCATGGCTTGCACCAGGAAGACCAGCCCTGTGACACCCCGCAGATCCAAAAGGAGCAGGACCAACATCGCGAGCCCCCGACTGAACCTGGAGGCTGCCTTGTCGTCATCGTCTTCTCGTCCTGCTCCAAGCACATTAAGCCAGTGTGTGTGTGTGACAATTCATGAGTTGGCGTCAATAGTCTTAGAGTCTCATTCCACCTTTATTCCCTAAAATCTTCAATAATTTAATAAGTCATACCATAACTTTACTCCACTACAATTAGTATCAGTAATAATCAGTAATTCTGCATAATGGCTCTGATCAAAATTACATTCTTTTCAATATTTACCTGTGCCTTTGAGTATACTATTTTGCCTAATTTTGTAAATAAAGACCACCAAACTCAACTTAAATTAGATTAGGTCTAAGTTTAGTTTGGTGGGCTTTATTTATTATAATAAGTCCCTGCTGATTAACCTTTCCCTCCTTAGACATTGGCTTAAGTGTTTTAATTTACATTGTCAGTGCAAGGCTGATTGGTACCGATGTAGAATTAAACATTTTAATCTTTGTCTTGAGTATATATATCTTTATATGTATTCTACATTAAAAAAACAGTATACATTCAGATACGGCCTGAGCGTTCTGTCCGTCTTCTGTGTTTAAACTGTCCGTACATTGGTCCATTTTCCCGGAGCTTGCAGATACAGAAGAACAGAGCAGTACCTTGGTTGACCATTGAGGACACTATTGAACACAGTCAAAACAAAGCAAAGTGACTGGAACTGAAACTGGAATGTTGGTTGTGTTATATTGAAAGACTAAACAGACTACTGCTATTATCATCTCATTTTCTTGTTTTTTTTTTTTTTGTTTTTTTTTATAAATATGGTGCAAAAACCATTGCCATGTTTGTTGTGATTGTTGCTCTTTTTCTTCCGTCTTGGGAAAATCTTTGAATGACGCTGATTGCCCCCTACTGGTTATTTATTATAGCATAGATAATGACATAGAAAGCGGTTGGAAGTATAAATGCTGTGACGATAACAACGCTTGGAACTGCCGGCTCTATTTCCATATATGGGAGTATGTGCCTTGTAACAGGGAAGTGTAGCCTATCACAGTAACTATGGGCCTTAAGAGGGGTACACCTTGGCCTGACTGACATGAACTGCGCTGTACCATCCTGAGAAAAAGATTTTGTTACCACCTGTAACAGAAGATGTTCTGCAGAAATTTTCTGACACAACATTTTTATACAAAACAAAAATAAGTGACTGAGTGTGTTACATGTATTCCAATTAAAGTACATTTTGTCAAAACATTTCTGATGTTACTGGTTGGCAAACAATTATTTGACACATATAGGGTCACTGGACTTCAGTCTAGGCAGAAAGACCAAGCTTTAAGGTTGGGTACGAGGGAGGGAGACCATTCTGTCCCTTATTCCCTATTCAATATGAAAGGCAATTGCTTTGTCTCACATTTTAGTCCCAATCTGCCACACTCGAGCACTTTACTCATCTAATCTCATTCCTGAGCCAAGCGCTCCCCTGATATGACGACAGGGAGATTTCAGAGAAGGAACAGCACCATACTGCTGTGGGGAGAGAATAAATAAGAGGACACTTGAGCACTAAACACTAATACAGGCTTTATCTGATCAAATCAGCCAAGAGGGTTTACGTTGCCACTAACAGACTGCATTAACAAGTCAGCAAATTATTTTTTTCCGATCTGCAGAGCATCATCATATTCATTTTTAATCAATTTACCACTTCTCTTACTATATACTGTATGTGTGCAAAGTAATTAAAATACACAATACCAGACTTTGCTCGAACAGGTGGCCAGATCACCATAGAAACCATACAAGCAGTCCCACAGAGCGCACATAGCAACGGTTTGAAGGAGGCTTAGCAACCACATGGGGCTGACCTAGCAACTGTCCAAATGATTATGACACTCACCAAGTAATCAATAGT
Source organism: Bostrychus sinensis (assembly GCA_020698575.1). NCBI lineage: Eukaryota > Metazoa > Chordata > Actinopteri > Gobiiformes > Eleotridae > Bostrychus > Bostrychus sinensis. The sequence continues at coordinate 26,047,225 of CM036251.1, read as the reverse complement.
CAGAGCCACATAGGGATGTACTTTAGCAAAATCTATAAGTCAACAGGGAGTGAAAAGTGGTCAATTCAGAGTGGTTATGTTATGCAGGTGACAATTTTGAAAATGTCAGATTTTGGGAATATATTCTTTCAATTCAAATCAGTTGTATTTATATAGCCCAATATCACAACAGCTGGGCTTTACAAACACAAACAATGTCTAAGGAAAAACTCCTAATATTTGACAACCACTAATAAAGTTTGAAGCAAGAATTTGTAATAAAGAGAGAAAAGAGAAAAAAATCATTTTATTTTTACTGTCACAAACATTTCTTCTTTCTTGCTTAAGGACACAATGACAGTATACAATGGAAATCAATCCGCCAACCTTCCTGTTAGTGGGTGAACAGTTCAACCTAGTAAGCCTCTAAGACAGGTACAACTCAATATTTTAAATGAAAACACAGTGAAGGATTGAAGTATTTATATTATCTATCTCACATATTGTATACCGGGCATAGACTCTGTATTACATTTTGCATTACAATGTAAAGCCCTATGGCTGTTTAGACTTTTATGGATGACAGACATATTTTCTCACTCTAATTTCAAGGATTCACTACTTTGACCACAACTTTCTGACACTTTCTGGCAGTATAAGCAGAAAGTTTACTAAGGGGTCTAACTTATCCAAAAGCTCTGAATGTATAATAAGATGTAGCCATGCATGCAATTTATTTTAGCCATTCATTAGAAAATAATTAGTAAGAATGCAAATCAAATCATTTGTAGAGTAGTAATGATGGAGTAGTTGAGGAAAGTTGGCTAAAGTCATTCATGCTACTTATTTTTATTAATTGCTAAATGGCTGTCATACTGACTTACTTCAAAATATTTGGATCGTTATTTTTGAGAGACATTGCACTATGTCCTTTTTTCATTTTTTAAGAGTTTTCTTCTTTAAAGGAAATAATAAATTGTTTTATTAATATTGTTTTATTGATCTTGGTCACCTCTAGAACAGTACTTCACGTCCTTAAAGTTTTTGTACGATGCCATTTTACTACAAAATGAAATCATAGAGTGTTCTGAGGCCTCAGAAACTAAGCGCCAGAGACAACAGAATAATTCAAGCAGGTGTGAATGAAACAAAACACAGCTCCTGGCATGTTTTTGATGAGGGAACAGCATTACAAGATTGCAGAAAACTCCTAAAAGTCAAGATTGCATAATATAGCCCTTTTCACAAAAATTAAGCAATCCACACATTGAGGTGTTTAACTTTCATTTATGGATTTACCTAAAATATCAACTTCAAAGGCTGTTTTCTCAAAATGAGGTTTTCTCACCAGATATCTCCACTTCAGTAGCACCTACAGGCACATTTTCCAGTCTTATACTTAACTAAAATCGGAAGGCTTTTACTGAAGGATTTGCTGATATATAATTCCTAGCCTGATTTACTTGACATTTTTACTCCTGAAAAATGTACATTATTGTCTCATTTACTAAAACAAAATAAGATCCACAAGTTCCTCTGTCATACATTTACTGAAACCAAAAACAAACAAACAAACAATCAAGAAAAATAGAGTAATTTATATTGCATATTTATACAGTAACTGATGTTGATGTTAGAGAAGTTGTGAGCTTGCTACTACCCGCCTACATTTTGCAGAAATTTGAGTTGCACCCAATAAGGTCACTTCCTTGATCAGGATTTTGCACTAACTAATTTGGGATGACAGGCTGTGCTTTTTTTTTTTTTTTTTTTTTTGGCTTGGACCTGATTACTATCGGTTCTGCCCATGCAAATGATGGGGAGACCTTCAGGGATATCGTTTTCTATTAAAATATGTAAGAGTGTAATTATAGATAAATGCCACATTAGCTGTGTGAGATATAAAGACCTGCAGTGAAGTGGGGCTCGGGGCGTTGATGAGGCCAAATGAGGGGACTTCTCTGCAAAACCAATAGCACAGAAGTCAGTCTTTTAAGAGTCTATCATTAACACATTTTTATTCTGGCAGAGTAGGTTATGTTTTCCCATCATTGATTTATTGGTTAGTTAGGTAGCTAGCAAGATTACCCAAATAGTAATAGATTTTGATGAAATTTTCAGGAAAGGTCAGTAAAATATTTATGTTGATCGAGGAATTTTGGTAATATTCTGTACCTTTGTGAGATTGGGCCAGCAATACTAACTTCAATCACAAGGGGTAGTAGAGGAATGCTCTGCACACAAAAATTTATCCTAAATACCTTTACTGAATAATACTCACACACTCTGCAAAATAATATAAATAAGTCAAATTGGTTAAAATGTTCTTGACTTTTCTTCCACATTTACTCAATATCCATAATTCTGTACATTCTGTTCAAGAAGTTTTATAAATTTTGTCATTCCTAAAGCCCATACTTCTTTTGAAACCACTCCTACCTCTTTGCCGCTTTAACCCTCATCCTAACAACTTATTTTACATACATAGATTACTGAGTGGGGTCACCTTGTACCCCATGGATAAAAATAAAAAAACAACAAAACAAAACAAAACACGAAAAACATTTTTTTCTCTTTAGTCATCATTAGTGATGCATTAACTGTTAAACTGTTAACTGTTTATTTCAAGTAAAAATATACTATTTTGATAAATTTTCATATCACTTGCATATTTAGACACCGGAAATTATGTCTTTAAGATAAATGTCATGTTTTATGTCAGGAACAATCCACAATAACACAACCAAAGCTCCTTCATTGAGGATAAAATCAAGCGTCTCTGAGCTATGACAAAAAATTTACACCCGTGGTCACTTTTGACCCCTTTTGGTCGTATGAGGGTTAAGTGACTGGTATCATCCGCAGCAATAATTAAAGCTAAGCTCATTCTCCACTCATCATTTGTAAAAATTCTTACAAACAATAATCCAATTTGAATCTGCTTTTAGGCACTTTTTCACATGTTCCTGCATGAATGTATTTGTTTTCTCTCTCTTGGTCAGGTTATCATTGTAATTTAGAATAGGTTCTCAATTGACTGCTTAAACATCATATAATGGCTTTGTGTTAGCACTAAACTATGGTATATTTTCCAGCCTGGCACTATATTTTTGCCGTTGCAAGATAGGGCCAAGTGTCATAGTGAATGTCTGTGCTCTTTAAATGTTCATATCACATTAAAACTCGATTGCTGATGCCCTAACTTTGGATTTTTAACTGCACACATTCAAAAAGTCCACTCATTTTGATTGATTGAGCACTAAACGCAATATCTCTGTGTTTCTGTTTTTTTTATTTTTTTTATTTAGAAAACTGTTAAACTTTTAATGAACAAACTCATTAAAACAGGGGGGTTATTTTCAGTAACATCCCTAATGGCTTCTATACACCAGATTGAAACCTCGTTTTAATTACCACGCGGCCCCAAAGAGACGGGCAGCTTTCAAGACACTTTCTGAGTCCACATCATTAAAATGTAATGAGACGCTGCCCAGTATAACGACTATAATGCACTAGGACACACGGCCATTATAAGTGATATACTACTGCCGGAGCTGTGGGCTGGACGCCTTACATGTAATTAAACTAACAAGACAATGGGCAATGGCTACTAATTATGGTGTTTGTTTTCAGGCTCTTGTTTGGAGTGGGGCGACAGAGTGCTGTTTTTCAAGAATCTATATGAGGTAAAAAAAAATTAAAAAATGTCTATTACGTAATTTGTAGAAGAGGTTCTGGCCAACACAGTATTCAAATAAATTTTGTATATACTAATGAACTGAGTCTGCATGCACTGTTGCAAATGCACAAGGGACTTGACTCTCAGGCTGTATCCTATATGTAATATGTGCGCCAAAAGAAAGCTGCAATGTAATTTATATAAGAGATAGGGGTCGGCACAGGATTCAAGTTAATTTGTAGAATTTTTACTTGTACTAATGAACTGCAACTGCACTGCTGCAAATGCACAAGGGACTTTGGGTATCTCATATACAAAATATATGGAGAAAGAGCATTCTAACAATTTTCAGTAAATTGTAGCATGCTTTTAATGTTTACTATTGCAATATACAGTAAACTAGTTGCAACACGTTTTAATGGTTTCAAGGCAAAACCGTAGTGGTATGGTAGTCTTGCTTTTAACTATCAATATAAGAATACAACAAATTCAAATATTACATTTATAAAAAAGTAAATTAGGTTAGCAGTTTAATTTAAAAACAACAAATATTTACTTTCATCATAATGATTATGATGATGCTGCTGTGATATTCTAATTTTAATCTGATACATAAAACTTTAGTTTTTCATGAATTTTACTGTATGGATTTCAGACCTTTTAATTACAACTCAGAAAGCGACACCAAGGCCATCTAATTAGGAAATACCACAAAAAATATCACAATAATATTAACAAAATTAGAGTTATTGACCTCTAAAAAGCTGTCTCTGAACATTTAGTCAGTGCCAAAAAGGCAAAGTATAAGTGCAACTACTATACCGTTCTATTAAGAAATCGCATGAAGTTGAAACCAAAAAGGCATACTGTGTTTGATTTTTCCAAATTAAAATTAAATATAAATAAACATTTACATCTTTTTTAATGGATAAACAACAGAAATGCACTGGCATCTATGTCTGTGTATAATTCATCTTTTAGGGTTTACTTTTTGGGAAAGGTCTGCAGTAAAGCTAGAGGAATGTCACTGAAGACCAATGGTGCAATGTTGTTCTGAAACAAACCCCAAACTGGCTCCCTGTTACCCTCCAAAGTAAACTACAAAGTTAACTACAAAGTAAAGATTGCCCATCTTTTTGTTTGACATGTCCGCTCTGGTTTCAGGGACAGGTGAGTGAAAAACGAACCGAGAAGAAAAGGGTTAAGGACACACAGTACACACCTTTTATCAGACTGTGGCCCAGTTAGAGGCTAAAATTTTAAGGGGTGTCCTTAAACTACACTGGCTTGAGTGAGTGGATTGCGCTTTTCTAGATACTCAAAGTCATTTTACAATTTGGTGAATTATTCATTCTCTCCTCAGTCACACTCAGTGGCGGAAGCGTGACTGCCATTGTGCGTCTACAGCCCCCCCGACCACCACCAAACACAGTCACAATGCCACTAGCAGGGCTCGAACTATCAATCTTTGGGTTAGTGAATGAAAATCTCTATTGACTGAGCTACTGCCACCCAAAGAAAGAAGTTCAATAATTTAAAAAATCACATACAATGCGAACAGCATGGTAGCATGGCATGTCTTCCCCAAGGACACAACAAGAGTATGCAATGCCAGAAGCAGGGATCGTAGAGACTCTACCAACTACTGACTTTAGACAAAAATCAAATATACATTTTAAACCACAAAAAAAAATCTATCCCAGATGAAGTGCAATGTGTTTTGAACAAAGCATTTTTGAGGGGACCTTAGCCTCTTGTGTCCCATTTATGTTTCACCAGCAATACAGCAGAAAGTCCATGTGCCCTGTGCCTTCCACTAAAAAGGCCTATTTGCTCTCCAACTCTGTACTCAGCTGTAGAGAAAAGTAAGTAGATACTTTTACTCAAGGAACCTTTTTTTTTTTTTTTTTTTTTTTAAGAAAAAGTACTTTCTGGGTACATAATTTTAATTTTCCTTGAGTGAAATTTCAAGAGAAAAGTTTTATAAGTTTCTAAATTAGTAAAAAAATAAATAAATAAAAATAAGAAAAAAGTACCTGAGGCCTGGGACAGCAGCCCAGTCATCTTACTGAAATGTTGCCACTTATTCTAATTCAAAATGCAAAATGTTGAATCATAGCTTACACTGCCTACAACGACAGTGCATAAGGTGCTTAAGAAAGAGTACTGTCCAAACACAAAGCACAAAAGGCTTTTGTTACTAAGGAACAGTGCATTAGCAATTAGCCACACAAAAATGGAACCACAAATTACACATCACGCCAAACAAAGCATAAATAGCAACAGAAAAGTAGTTTACAAGGATGGCTGTTGTCTGCCAGCTAGGGCACACACAACAGTGTCTGTCAACTGGAACTGCTCCCTAACTTGGAAAGACAACAGGGGTCGAGATTTGGCCGCCGAGGGTACAAGCTGTCACTGTTCTCCCTTGTCCCGTCCCTCAGTTCCCCACACTAAATCCCTGAGTTTGACATCAAGGCTATTGTGATCCCATTTCATCCTGTTTATCTAGTTCACTACACCCATTTATTCTCATTTGACTGCTGCGGGGGAAAAACAAACACGAGCCCCAAAAAACACAACTCATTTTGGAGAAACTTGTAACTCATACCATTAGGGGAAAGAAAATGCACTGATCAGGCATATCATTATGACCACTTGATGCACTGTATGTCAGCACCAGCATTAACTTCTAAAGTCGTCTGTTGGATCAAACCACAGTGGCCAGCCTTCACTCCCCATGTGCAACACCTGTCACCGGTTCACTGCTGTTCTTTCTTTCGTCCAATTTTGATTCTGATCAGTGCAGACTGGGAGTTTTGGAGATGTTCTGACCCAGCTGTCCATACACTTGCCTATTGTTCCTGCTACTAACACATCAACAAAATGTTCACTTGCAGCCTAATTCTCACAATCAAACAACTGCGAATTTAACCCTCCTAACATGGCACGAAGGGACAAACAATATATTTCTTTGGGTTGTTTTCCCCTTCGTCTCCTGCTGTGTTACATGATTTGAGCATTTGGTCTCAAGCCAGTTCAATTAGTTTATGGCAAAGCAATTGCTTTGTTGTTTTAGCAAGGTTGTCAATATCCCAATATTCGTTGTTTGCCCCTGTGGGTCTAATGTTGCTAAGGAAGTGACTTCACGCTGACTCTGAAAATTTATCCCACCCACTAATGAGTCCCCCGAAGAATGGTGCTTTCAAGTGGTGTTGGGTATATACGAGTTTCTGTCTTGAAAGAGCACATGATCACCCTACAAATACATTTGATCAAGTTAGGTACATCGGAATTCTCGAAGCAACATGAACTGTCCAAGTTCTGATGTAGTGACTTGTCATTGGTGGAAACAGCGTGTTGTTAATGGTGATATGTTTAAGATTTGTTTCAGGAACTAAAGTAAAACACATAATTATATTTTTTGAAGTTTGTTATGGAAATGTCTGTGTTGTGCTACGCCAGACTTCATATTTATCATTAAGGTACTGGTAACAACCTCTAACAGGGTTCATACAGTCCTGGAAATCTGGAAAAGTCATGAAATTTCAAAATGCCATTTTCCCATTTCCTGGAATTTGGTGTAAAGTTTTGGAAAAGTTTTGGAAATTTAAACAGTAACATTTGGCCACTAATGTGCATCAGCTAGAATACAGTAAATATAAGTGTTCAGTAGAAACGCTGTGTTCTTGGCTGTGTTCTCACTGAAAGAAAAAGTGACCAATATATATTTTTTGTCAGAATATTTGAACTAAATAATTTTTTGGCTGCTCTTTGGCTCTTTTGGCTTTGGTAACACTTTAAAACAGCATAGATCATTAGTTTATATCTAATATAGCATAATTATCTTTTAATCACCAGTGTAGAAGTCAGTAAAATTTGTGGAATTATATACTTCTAAGGGAAGAAGCCCCAATAGTTTTTTTTTCTTTTTTTTTTACTTCAACTGACTAATTTTCAAATTCAACAAATTAAATTACAGCAAAAGTAAGTTTCTAATGTACCACGTTGGACATTGTGAATACTATTTAAACATGTGTAAGTCATTTTTCAGGTCTTGGAAATTTTGTCAAAAGATTTCCAGGTTCCCACTGTCCAACTAAAAAGGACGTGAATGCACACAAGTCATGAAAAATGAGTACCGTCTTCCGAGAAAACTACCATTTGAATTCTTTGACGTGCACTTGAAAGATTATAGATAATATGTGCTCTTCACTTCTCCTGTCAGTGATCATAGGCCTATTTGTTGTATATGTAAGTAATATGGACAGTCATAGGAAAGCAGAAAGTTAAATCAGCCTATTTTAATATGTAGAAACTAAACTTATTTATCAATATGTGTAAAATATGTTGCAACTTACAGAAAAAAAAAAAAAAAAAAAAAGAAAGAAAAATGGACACAGATGGGGTGAAATCTCGGTGTAGCCGGTGTTGTCAAAGTAAACAGGACATCAATCTGTTTGCAGAGTTGGTTTGTAACTGAGCGTGTGCAATAAAAAGGATTTAAATGAGATCTAATGTAAGCTGGTGTCTAAGATTTTTACAAGAAAAGTAATCCTCATTATTAGCTGTGAATTAATTACTGTCACTCCTAACTGTGTAGCCAAAAACTGTATGCAAATGGTTACTGCAGAATAATATTACTCAAGCAGAAGTAAAACAGTATGCAGTGATCAAACTACTCTTAGAAGAAATACAATTTGTTCAAAAAATTATTCTGATAGTCAACCATTTTGACACTGAATTGTACAGAATGTCATTATTGTTGGATACATGATGTTCATTGCAGCCCAACACCGAGCTTTAAAGATTTTTTGCTAAATGTAACAGATTGGACAAACGTATGAGCTTGACTGTGGATGTGTAGCTGACCTTGTCCCACGCTCCATGCTGTTTTTTTTGACATCTCGGTGACAATAGTGTGAAAGCAAAGCAGCATGAATGTTTTTTTAGTCTAAGGTCACCCGATAATCCTCATTCCTGCCGCCTCTTCACAACTCCAAACACTATTTTCCATGAACTTTGCAGATCTCAATACACTAAAAGGATGGCGGAGAATAAAAAAACATTGAAAGATTGCTTTAATTGCATTCTTCTTTGAGTTTAAAGCTATGGTTGCACAAACAACCATGCAGGGTCAAAAGGGTCCCTGCTTCCTTTTTTACAGTCCCCACCCACTTCCTGTTCTTACCTTTCACATTCATTTACCAACATTGTTTGTCTTCTTGATCCTTGCTCTTCACATTTATAAGGAACTTCTCTCTGTGCCATTCTAAAGCAGCATTACACAAGACCCTCCACCCACACCACACACTTTTAAATAAGAAGTGCACATAAAGTCTCAAGAGTTTGAGTAGAGTTCCACTTATTAGAGAGTATTATAGTTAAAAAGCACCCACTCTTTGCAGTGAAAGAAACAAGGACAGAAATAAAACATATGACTTAATAAAATGTCAAAAACAAATTAAATTGTAAAAATAAATTCAACTGTGCAAATTAAATTAAGTTAAAAGCATATAGTAAGTGATGTAAAAAAATAGAATTAAAAAAAAGGTCAAACTTGTGATGATGTGGGTAACATCCTTAACATCCAGGACAACAACAACAACAACAACGACAAATATTTTACTCATGTGAATTCTTAGGGGTGGCATTAATTGTGGCACTTATTTTTTAAAATCACTATTATTATTTTATAAAACTATGATGTGTTTACACTTTTTTCCCTTCATTTTTTATTTTTTTTTTTGTTAAAATGGTAAGTGGTGGTAAATGGTAACTTTGGAGAAGTCTGTACTTATAAAGTAGGTGGGCTCATATTTACCAAGAGTGCCACTATTAGTAGATGGCACTGTATGCACACATTGCACTGCAAGCTCAACATCACTTTAAAAATGCTTTTTCTTTTTAATAGTATAGTATATAACTATAGTTTCTAGCCACTTAAAATGCATCACAGCAAAAAAAAAACAAAAAAAAAAACTAAGGCTTTCTTGATTGGGGTTATGGTTGAATCCCTCTGGCAATGAAATCTGAAATCTCAACAATCCATTGACTTTACCTTGACTTGACCTCACATTGTGTGTTAATGGGCTACTCTAACCCCATTCCCACTTAATATAAAGACTTACCGTATTTTCCGCACTAAAGGCGCACCTAAAAGCCTTTAATTTTCTCAAAAACCAACAGTGCGCCTTATAATCCGATACGCCTTATATATGGATCAGTGTTGGTTAATTATGGCTAGCATATTCAGGGGGTGTCGCCAAAGTGACAGCGGTAAAAACGATAAAGGGGAATTCCAGTCCCAGCTGTTCATGTGTGCCATTGGCGTGTTTATGGATCCTGCTGCAAAAGAACAAGGAGGCGCGGCCTTTGCTCCATCTAGTAGAAGAGTTGCGACATTGAGGGGACAGAAAACTGAGCGCTCGAACGCTGTTCATGTAGCTTTGAACTGTGACAAATGGAGTTGGAAATACATTGTTTTCAATGAGGGAGTTGTAAGAACGCTGGTTTGTATTCTGTTAATAAAGTTTGACTGACTGACTTATCTGACTGTTTTATTGACATTCCCTTTAGCGCAGCGCCATCTAGTGGATGCACCTTATAATGCGGTGCGCCCTATATATGAAAACAGTTTTAAAATAGGCCATTAATTGAAGGTGTGCTTTATAATCCAATGCGCCTTATAGTGCGGAAAATAATAATAATAATAATGGATTGGATTTATATTGCGCTTTTCAAGCTTGACAAGTTTCTCAAAGCGCTTTTACAAATTGGTCCATTATTCCTTCTCTCCTCAGTCACACTCGGTGGTGGTGAGCTACTTCTGTAGCCACAGCTGCCCTGGGGAAGACTGACGGAAGCGTGGCTGCCATTCTGCGCCAACGGCCCCTCCGACCACCACCAAACACAGTCACACTGACACATTCATACATACAGGCAAGGTGGGTGAAGTGTCTTGCCCAAGGACACAACGACAGTATGCGCTTCAGATGGGATTCGAACCGGCTACCCTCCGATACGCTATTCCAACTAGTGTTGTCATATCGGGCTATAGCTGCACAAAAAGGAATAGTCATCAATCAATCAATCAGCTTTTATTTCTATAGTGCTTTACCACAAACCGCATTGACCAAAGTGCTTTACATTGTTAAAAATGGTAAATAATCCATAAATACAATACAACAGTCATTAATCCATGATAAATACAGAAAGTGTCACAACACTATGTGTCAAAGGCCAGTCTGTATAAATAGTTTTTAAGTTTGGCCTTGAACAGAGACAGGTCTGTGATGGTCCAAAATTTAGGACCTGCCACTGCAAAAGAGCAATCACCCCACTGTTTACACCTGGAGCGTGGGACTAGTCATAGTAGTCATAACAATCTGTCAAGCAGATCGCAATCACAACAAAATAACACTCATAGCATTTCTGTCTCTTGAAGAAATAGACATTTAAGTTCTGCAGTTAAAGTGCCAGTACTTCCTATTATTGCTTTTACAGTGGCTCAGAGTGGCCAAAATGAGCACCGCCTGTGGAGAAACACACTTCTATTTGAGCACACAATCTTGCAAAAAGGTTTGGTACATTTTTGAGGTTTGTTTCTATCCTACTACTTGTTACACTTATTCTCATTTGGAGTTGCAGATGACTGGAGCCTATCCCAACAACTATGATCTTTAGACGGGGTACACCCTGGGTAGTGGCCAATTGCAGAGACATACACATGCAGACAACCATTTATTCTCTCATTCATTTTCAAGGGATATTTTAGTTTATTCATGCTTGTTTTTGGATGGTGAGAGGAAGCACTGGTAGAGGTCAAGAGTTAGCCGGCCCAAAGTTCAAACCCACAACCTTCTTGTTGAGAGATGGGAGCTCTCTAACTACTCTGCCATTGAGCAACCAGATTTGTTTACAAGTCTTTCAAATCCAAATTACCGTTGGCCCAATGTCTACTGGTAGACACACCAAGTCTTTCTACTTTCCTAACAGTTCCCAAGTTCGTAAGTCTAACACCCATAGTTAACTTTCTCCTGATGTGGGAAGTGGTTTTATATCTTGAGGTTACAGACAGAATATGTGCAGGTTTATTTTATTTTCTTTTTAAGTAATCTCCTGTCAAGTCATGTAGGTAATGTGACGCTCTTGATTTGGCTGAGGAATCCTGCCTACTTGTCACCCCGCTGTTTTTCATTTCTTACTCAAGAGCAATCACTTGAAGGCATAATGTTCTAAATCCCGGTGCCAACTCAGCTCTCTCCGGAGGAACGCACAAATATGGGGGTAAGCTTATATGTCTTTGATGTTATTACATACTAAGACAAACTCAGTCAGACTCGATAAATTCTCACATCGGGTTTCTTGTCAAAAACGATGGTAGAGCACCTCCTTTACTGTTGTATCTACAGAGAGCAGACTGAGGCGCCCACTCACCAGACGTTGATTACTTCACATGCATTATTTCCTTAAAGCCAACATGCAACGCAGCTTATATTTAATGGTAGGGGGCAGATGGAGATTCTATATTTATCTGTTACTTATTGGGGAAGTATATGTACATTCTCAAAACCACGAGGGATGAAGCTTTAAGGGCCTATATTTTGCAAACTTTTCAGAGTGTTCTACCATGTTACAATATTGTTCCCTCATCAAAAACAGACCTGGAGTTGTGTTTTGCTTCATTTATGCCTGTTTGAGTAATCCTGTAGTCTCTGGCATGGCTGTTCTGAGGCCTCAAAACGATAAGGCAAACCCCTGCCTCTCCCATGAACCCAAGTCCGCTATCCCCTCTCATACAAAAAGTTTAAGGAAGTGAAGTGCGTTTTTCTTTCATATTGTGTTCAAATGATGACTTCGTTATGCACACTGGCGCCCTCTGCTGGTCTTTTTTTTACCTGTTTCTTTATGGCACCAGTACGTCTCTTTCTCTCTAGCTTTCAACCCAACTGGTCAAGGCAGAGAGCTATTCACCCTGAGCTGGGAGCTTCCTGCATTGTCTGCCTGTTAAAAGGCAAGTTTTCCCTGCCACTGTCACCAAGAGTGTGGGGAAATGTTGGGTATTCCCTCTTAAATATAAAACCAAAACAAAAAAAAAACAAAAAAAACTAATGTATGGTGTAGTCCTGCTGTGATTGGAAATTGTTATTTTTTTGTGATGTAGTACTATAATTGGAAAATTGGACAAATAAAAAATAAATAAATCAAGTTTAAAAAATGAAATACATAAAAAGAAAATTTGAAATAAAAATAAACTGGAAAATAGCTATGTTAACAAGTCAGTTCAGTTCTTTTACTTCATCTTTAATTGTTATTGAAGGTCTTTAAAGCAATAGCGGGTGGTGACTTTTTTATGCAGGCAAGCAGATACCTTTACTTCATGAAGGTTTATAGGCAATATGACCACATTTAATTAAAGGCCACTTAGGCAACTGCAATTCCATCAGTGTCTCTGTAGTAGGCTATTTCACACTCTTCCTATATAATTACTTTTATTAACCCTGTTTGTATACAAAACCATAACATTACAACAACACATTTTTTCCATAAAGCTGGCCTTATCTGTCGCCTTATCAAATAATGTTTCCTCAGCTTTTGTTTTAACTTGAATTCATAAGCACTAAAACGGGGATGGATGGATGAATGACATTACAGCCTTACAGATGAGGGAGGCCCATTCATCATGACACACACTGAGATCAACACTAGACTAGTGCACTCTTAATGCTGCTTCACTATAATAAAACCTCAAAAGAAGCCTTACACACCACACCACAAACCTCTCTTCTCAAGCTGCACATCGAGATGTCACTTTGGTCTTTTTTGAAGAAGTGTCCTGTATTTCCTACAGCTAAGTTTGGTCATAATAACCAGTGCCCAGTTCATTCACAGTTCTGTAATATTCACATTCAGTCCCCGGCATGGACTGCTGGCTCTTCTCTGCTCCTCCAGCTCCACTTCTTACAAACATATCTGACACTTAACGATGTACATGAGGCTATAGATTTATATGACACACAGTTTTATGCACCAGCATGTACTCATGTACTATGACTTATCTGTAAAAACGCTCTTAGACACTTTGGCTGCTGCTACTTGTGGAAAGTTTTGTTGTCTAACGCGGCGCATGGACGGGGCTGTAAGCTGTAGAGCGCAGTGCTTATCCTCCATGTATTTTCTGCTGCTACCAACCAGCAAACTCTGTCACTGAGCTTGAGATTGACCACAGCACGCATGCGTGACCCTCATAAACACGCAGCTCAGCACTGTGCTTGACAAGCTCCAGGCAGAAACAGTGCACCATGACTCCGCCTACTCGGAGGTGAAAATGACAGAAATGAGTGGCAGAGAGGCAACCTAATTTGCCTCGACAGTACCTGGAGTGGCCAGGAGTGTGCAGAAAAGTACACAGTGACTGGAGGCTGTAATAGACCAATTCACTATGGAAGTGAACAACAAAATGAGATGTTTGGAGAGATATCACTAATTTCAGTATAGTTTTAATCAGTATGTTTTTTAGATTTAATTGGTCAAGCACTGCTTGCCTTGCTGGCCCTTACCACACGCCCATGCTTCAAAGCTATTTTTATCCATACACTGCCTTCTGAACTTTACCTTTTGTCTCGAAGGTTTGCATATATGAATTAATTCCATTTTCCTAAAGGAAAAAAAAAAGTTCACAAGAGAAGCACCAAGAGTGGGCGTGTTGTTAACCTTGATATTATGAGAATGGTAAGTGTACTCTTTATGACTTGTTTGTACATTGCTTTATTATTACCTCCGCCAAGGAGGTAATGTTTTTGAGGGTGTTGGTTTGTCTGTCTGTTTGTTAGCAATAAAAAAAGATGCACAGATTTTGATTAAATTTTCAGGAAATGTCAGAAATGGAATAAGAAACAAGTGATTCCATTTTTGGGATGATCCAGATCACCATCTGGATCCGGGATTTTATTTCAAGGATTCTTTACTATTGGGTGATGGGGCTAAATTTGCCATTACAGCATCTAACTCAACAATTAATGCTCAGAATCATTGCCAAAAAATTATTACAAGATGATGTTAGATCATGGTAGATGTTATAATCTGACCTGGATTACATTGAAATTCTGGTTCTGGCGATCCAGAAGTTTCTAAATATAAGGGTTACATATGAAATTGGATATTCCACAGCAACAAATGTAGCTACACACTTGCAAATAATGCCAAATGAAAGGTGAGCTAGATCCGGGCCTTTAGGGGTTTTTCTCAGGTGAGTGACTGTGTGGCTTGGCGGAGGTCTGCCTTCTTCGAGTGCTTCTAGTCATATTTGTTTGTGTCACAGCGTCTGTAGTACTGTTACCAATGCATTTAAGCATCATACTTTATTACCTCCCACTTGCTCCTTAATAAAACCAGACTTAAATCCAGACTTATACAGTATTTAATAATGTGTGCCTTGAAGATCCTCTAAAATCTGCTGAATCTATAAAGACAAAAGTCAGTCCAAAGTCCACGTGATTTTCCAGAGACTCTTCAGAGAACATGGCTGACACCTTTGGGACAATATTGGCAAAGATGGAAAGACTTTTCTAATACTGTTTTATTTGATAGATCTCACCTAAGACCATAAATATGCTCTCTATTCTATGTTTGCCAAAATCTGTGCAGCAGAGTGAGCCAATTTGGGAAAATGCTTTGACACACATTAAAAAAGGCCTTTGAGTTCCAAGCCACCAATGCCAACTGCAGTTTTCTATAGGCCTTACCTTGCTTTAAGCAAGCTTGCAGCTTACAGATGTTTTTGTTGACTTACCTGTTTGTGTAGCAATAAAAAGCACTGCCTGCTTGCGTGAAAACATATATCCACAGTAACTATTCATACAAACAGCCGTATGGGCATAAACATTTATATTCTATTCCCCCATTCCGACATCCCTCAAGGCTGCGATGTACAGCTCGGCTATAACCCGTAAACCCCCGGCTTATCTCCTTTCTATGGACATCCTGGTTCTGCCCCCACCCCCACCCTGATGCGTCCCAGGGCACTTCTGATAATCAGCCATTTCTATTTGGCCTCCAGTCTGAGTGCATATCCGTAAGTCTGCAGATACGAGATCTAAGCCAAACTTCAAGGTCTCAGCGAGCATCAGTGAAAAGATGCAGAGAAAGGGTCAACCATATGAGTGCAAGACTTTCCAACAGCGCAAACGTAATGGACGCCTTTGGAAATAGTAAAAAAATAAAATAAAAAAATGGATGCATGTTTGTATTTGAGAGATCATGGTGTCATTTTTAGGTCTTGACCCTAACTCTTGTGTTATGCAAGGCCCTATAAGTAATATAAAGATGAATGTGTCATTCTGAGTGAAACAAAAACAGCATGGGGGGAAAGCAAATGGAAAGATAAGCCACGTCAAGAGTGGGCTTATCCAACATCCCGCTGTAATCGAGATGGCTAATGCATTACAAAGACAGTGTAATCCTAGGTGTCAGGAAGCAATTACATGTGGCTAATTAGAAGCAATGTACAGCAACAGTTTAACCGGACATAACATCGCCTGTAACTCGCTTTTTTTTCCTTTTTTTTTTAAATGTTTGTCTCACACTAGGGTTAAGCCTCACATGCGCCTCTGGGACCTCCTGACACAAGAGATATCCCATAATTACTCTGCATTGCGGTAATAGCCACTTAAATTTACACATTTTCTACACAAGACCTTTTCATTAGCGAGCTTTGTAAGAAACAGTAGCCTGGGTGGGCCACAGTGGGAATGGTGGGAAGGACGGTAATGAGGCGTTAATGGTTATTTAGCACCAGGGTATAGTAGGTTTTACAGTAATGATTTATCAAAGACCTGGGCGACTTATGACAAAATACTTACTAATTTGGGACCTAATTTGCCAACCAAACATTGTGATACATATATAGGTGAATATAGAACACAACAATACTGTTTTTTAGTAGTATTCACATCAAAATAATCCTAAGGGCACTACGGTATAGCTCAGTCAGAAAAGCATGGCGACGGGCGACGACAGCTCACCTCAGCGCAGTGGGTTGGAGTCTGGATTTGGAGTATTTACTGGATGTCTCTCTCTCCTCCATGATTTCCTGTCAAATAAAGCTTTGAAAGGCCAAAGAATATCCTTAAAAAATAAGGATGTGAGGTGCTATAGAACCCAGTGGTTAGAAACATTTTAGTTCTAGCAATCTCTGATCTTGTTCACAAAACATTTACCATTAAATATTTATGCGATAAGTAGCACAACATGCCACAATTTTACCATATCTGCTGCAAGATACTTCATGGCACTTGATGCACAAAGGACACAAATGTCTTTATGCTTCAGACACAATTTTTCATGGTGCCCTGACATTCATAACTGACCTTAAATATCTCACTCATCATTGTCTCTTTTATTCTCAGGTCAGGTGGTTCTCTCCAGGCATTCATCGTTGAATTCAATGGAATACGTTGGGTTTACAAGACTATACTAAGGCTTCTTTCACCTTATTTGACCATTACATTCAGCAGAGGTCTACCGGAACTTACATAGGACTTGTTTTTATTAACTGTGCCTGAAGTCCACACTGATTTTGGCAAAAAGGCCCTTCTTTCATTGTAATGCACCACCCACATGGAATCAGCTTCAAAATGAGCTATGGTTGAAGGAGCTTTAATTGGTTGATTTAAACTTGAACTGACAAACAGAATTCAAAATTTGCAGTGTATTTTTAATAGTGTTTTATAAGTGAAAGTGAGTATGTGTATGTATTTGAAACTGTGTTGAGGCCACTTAAGCAGGACACTCTAGTAAAGGAAATTTAATCTCAATGAGTGTTTTTATGCTGAAAAAAAAAAAAAAAAAGGTTTGAATGAATGAATGAACAAAATGAGCCACATTTTTTGATAGTTGCCAGATAGCCTGCAATATTGCATAATGTATTTTTACATCATGCAACTTATGCTTGTGTCATATTAGCAGTTAAACAGTTACATATTATATTATAGTCAAAATTGGGACTGGCCATAAAAAATCTGTAGCCATGAGCCACAAATTTCTTTAGATGATTAAAAAGAGGTTTGCGACTTTGGTGCAAGTTTGAGATATAAAAACTCTCATATTTATCTGATACCATTTACATTATCAAGTGCATTTGAATATGCATCTTTTTGCTTGATGCAAAGTGACAATCATATAGGCTCCTTTATAGGGACCAGGACAGGAGTGCTCTCTCTATTAGCCAACTGTCAGTGCATTATGCTAAGGCCATCTGCTTTAAGAGGCTGAAGGGAACCAATGTGATTGGCCGTGATAGTTACAACCCCTAGCACGCCCATGTGTAATATATGCTAATGGATTCCTTCTCATCCCACCCTGTTGCCACGGCACACTTGGCTGTGCTGTGCCCACTGCACCTTGCTTCATTAAAATAAAGGTCTCAAAGTCAGAGGAAGTGAATTTAAAACCTCTAAAACCTTTACTAGTGCAATAAGGAATCTTTAAAGAAGAGGATTAAGTGTTTCTACATGAGAACGTTGAACAGACTTGACCTCAAGATTAAAGTCATACTGTATCAAAAAATTAAATTACTGTTACCTGGAAAGAGAGAATTGTTGACTTAGCTTACAAGACTAATCAGACTAAAACACATGTAAACAGTCTGATAAAAATGGCATTGGTTCAAGTGTCTCTCAATGAGACTAACACTGCAGGCTGGCATGTTTTATTGTCAGATTATTGTCGCATGTGCATTATGTGGTGCAATTGAGCTAATGTTAAACTAAGTACTTTGTGCATGAAACCAGAGTAGCCTGGCATGCCAGACTATTTTCCTATTCAATACAAAGAAGTTAGTCTGATATCCTTTCGCTCAAATCAGAGAAGTGAAAGGCAGGGCATAAGCAGTGCCCCCCTGACCAGTATCCAAAACAAACATGGTGCTAACAAAGAACTGTTGCCGGTTTTGCTATAAAACACCAGTATATGCTGTATTAACAACTCTCTACTTGTGCCGGTTTGTTTGTTTGAATATGGTCTTTCAGTAGGATGTCAATGGGACTTAACTGTAGTTAAAATGGCAACAAGTCAAATAATAATATAAAAAAAAAAAAAAAACACAAAGCGGACTGAACAACAATGCAGAATCAACAGGTGACAAAGGAAAGCACTAAATGCTATTAATCAGGTGAGAGAAGTTATTAAATTCATAAGCCTGGTGCTTTCTTGGTTACTTTTGATAAGAGAGTATCTATGGCTTTTGTAAGACGCACTGAAGATAAATGTCTGCGTTAGGCTGGGTCCAAATCGACTGATTGGAAAGGGCTCGCTATGGCTGAAGAACCGGAGGGGCTGAAACCAGTGGGGGTTGTCTGGCCAGTCTATAATGACAAAGGATTTTCCACTATTGTAGATTCAAAAAGTTTGCTTTGTGAAAATGTGTGACTTTTTTCATTTATTTGTGAAAATAGTTTACTGTGATGGTAATCTGTGCAAAAAACAAGACCATCATATATCAACTAGGCTTTAATATCATGCTCCCATTAATTGGTCATCGCAGTGTGTAGTAACACAGGGAAATAGCACAAAAACATAGAGAAAGGGAAGCAGCAAGAAATGTGGATAAATTCTGTCAAAGCTTTAATTCAATGTTGATGATACCTGAACACTTTTCTATGTAATGTATTCGTATTTTGCAATAGAGATTTTTTTTTTTTTTTTTTTTTTTAATATAATTCATAAAAAAACATTAAAACATATCAGGCAATGTAGATTCATTGCTATTCACTGGGAAGGACAGATAATGTTAATTTTGGACAGTGGACTTTTAATTGAAATACAGTATGTGCATAGTTTTAGCTCCAGTCTCTGCATAATTCTGTGCATAATAAAAGCTCTCTAGTACTTGTATAATTCCACCCACTAGACTAGATGACAATACTGCAGCTCACTATGTGTAATTTGTGTGATCCTCTGCTCCTCTGTGATAAGCCCCTGCTACCTAGGAGACCAACCAGCTCCAACATACCCCCTGGAATATTGTTTTTACTGTCCTAAATGTTAATATTATGAGGAACGGTCATCCCCTTACCCCATAGTTCAAGGAAAACACTATATTTGATCACCACCATCAACTGTTATTTTTTTTCTCTGAACATAACTGTATTTTCCTCTCTCTTTTAATTTTCTACTCCCCTGAAAGTTTCGCCATCTAGGTCAAGGGTATGGGAAGGGAGGCAAATTGCTGTGACTGTTCTATTAAGCTCGCTTTAAAGTATAGATACTCGGACAAAGACACTCTGACTTTCTCATATGTTACTATGATGAATTGTTAAGGAATATATAAGTGACTACATGTACTGTATATTGCATAACACAACCTTTAGGGCAGTTAAAGTTTTAGCTTTCCTGTTGAAATAAAACTCATAACATTTGTAATCCTGCTGGGCTTCACTAGTAGGTGAGAACATTGATATATGATATTAAATGAATGAACAAACTAAGGAAGGTAAAACTCATTAAGCACTATGGTTAGGTTGCATATTCAGAGTGTAATATGTGCAAAAGGTGAAAATGAGGTAAATTCCTTGGCTTTACATTTCAGACAGCACAGGACTGCTCTTGATTCGATGCATGCTCTGATGTTGGTGAATGCCGGTGTCAGTCAAAAGCTTCAGTTTGGCAAATCATCATCCATTAGCCACTGTCATGGCCTGCACCCTGCTCCATAGATAGATGCTCCCAGGAAATTATGATTTTGGCATATTTATCCATTCATCATTTTTCTAACTTGCAGTGGAAAAAAAAAAAAAAAAAAAAAAAAACTAAATGGTTCTGAGCTGACCTATAGCGATCCACTGAAGCTCAGCGTCAATAGGGATTCATACAACGTCTGTACTGCTATGAAGAGATAGGGAAATTGCATTGGCGAATTGGCCTTAAACAGCCGGTAAATTAACATAGTCATGAAATTAAACATATTCTAGTATACTTATTTTGTTATTTAATATAAAAATGAAAAGGAAAATTCAACTGTGCTTTTTTACAATTTTTCTTTTATAGCAATAGCCACTGAAATAAATGTCTTAGGTTAAGAAGAAGGCTATGAACACAGAAAGGTGTATCAGTGTACAAAAATATGCAACAAAAAAGAAAAATCTAAACTAGAAGCACTCAGAATGTGGACTTCTGCCAAGGCAGTGAACTCAAACTTGCATAAATCTTAGTTCCTGAAAAAATGCTTTTTTATCTACTCAAACAAATCATTTGTTCTTTCAGTGAGTGGAGTTATCTTCAGTCTGTATCTCAAAATGGCACAAAACACCTTAAAACAATGATTCTCTGAGAAAATATGTGGCTTTCCAAGGGCCATTTTTAACAAAATAAAACTGTCCTAGATCAGGATTAACCTAGGTCTAAAACCGATTAAAAAAGTAATTTAATTTTCAATATGACTATACCATGATTACCTGAGCCAAACAGACAAGGACAAATCTTCTGTTGAAATGAGTCTGCACAGAAGATAAAATCTGGGACTAAACTGGACCTAAACCAGGACAAAATCAGGACTACACTTGAACTAAACCAGTGTGTAATTCATTGTAGTGTAGTACGTGTACCAGTTTGACAATCACTGCCTGACAACGCTCCTGGATCTAAACAGTGACCTGGATCCACACTAAAATGAACAATTCTGTCCTTGGTCCATTACTGACCTTTCCTGAAATTTTCATCACAAAAATAAAATTCTGCTCTATTAAAGCACTCTCGTTAATTTTTCACTTTTTTTTCACAGAACTGTATGTGTTTAGGGGGGTGGATAAAAGCAGCAGTAACAAAAGATTGTAAACCGGGAGCCTGCAGACTCACTCATGCAGGACCTATACTGTTTCACTGGCCATATAAATGACACTAACGGCCTCTGATCAGGTTATAATGGTATTCATAGTTGCCATGGGTCCTTTCAGCAGCTTTATTATTAAGATCATTTTTATTCATGATATCACCAAATTGTCCTTGGTCGAAACAGACGATTATTGGAGGCTGCTGATCTGTGGCTTGTGAATAAACATGAAAAACAATCAGCGTTCCATTTAAAAGGCAGAATGGAGTTCAGCGCTGACCCTCCAGGGGTAAGAGTGGCAGAAAAGCTGGCTTTTTCACACAAAGAATGGCGTCATTAGAAATAAATTGAAGGGTGAATGATGCTTTCCTTTAATACTATGATTTTTTTTTTATTTTATTTTTTTTGACTCACAGGTCTGCACAATGGAAGTTAGAAGTAGCTGTGATGTGTGAGATTTGCAACACTTATAGCACTATATTTGCAAGTAGGTTCCTTTTTTAGGATAGATTTTTTTTTTAGATTTGCACATAATGTTTCTTTTAGAGTCATTTTACTTACCTCATATTTTCATTTGCCTGTTAATTTACATGTAAAATATTAAAGGAGTTAAATTATGCTTTTTTTGTATCTTATAAACCAATCTCAGTCACCTCTAAAACAGCATTGCACATTTTACAGCCTTTAAAAACAAAATGTCACTACACTAAAACAATAAATACATTAAATTAAAACTTTACTGACGTCATAAAGAAACTGGTGAAGAGAGCGCTCTTTTAAACAGAAAAAGTCAAAAGTAAAAAGCTGCTTACTTTCTTAAACTTTTTGTATAATGGCATTTTACTACAGAATGAAAAATACACTGAAAAAATACATAGACCATTTTGAATAAATGAATTGGAGCAGCCTGGATGTAGAGAGCTTGTTGATTGGTCAGTGCTTCCTGAAGTGGGCGGGGGTTCATGGGAGAGGTGGAGGTTTGTGGAGCTGAGCGTTCTGAGACCTCAGAAAAAGTGCCAGAGAATACACTCAAGCATGTCTGAATGAAAGAAAAAAGCACAAATCCAGGCATGTTTTTGATGAGGAAACATTATAACATGGTAGAAAGCTTAGACAAGTAAATTTTACCACATTATATTCCCTTTAACTCATGTATTTAACTCATGAAATTATGCCACATGCTTGTGTGGCATTTTAAATATCAAAAATGTTAGACATTTTGTACCTTCCGAAAGCCCTGGTTTCCTAAAATGCTAATTACAGGGTTTGATAAAACAGCTCTTAACAACATACAGATGTAGTGAGACTCTAAATTACAATGTAAATTACATAAGAAAATTGTCAGTTTAGGTTATATCTGCATGCAGTTTAAAATTAGCCACACAGAAAAGGCGCAAAGTACAAAAAAAAAAAAAAAAAAAAAAAAGAAATCTGCTGTGTTGCATGTCGGCCGTCTGGTGACATGACATTATGGCATGTAGGCAGTAGGTGTCACAAAGTTGCAGCCAGTGCCACAAAATTGCTGCCATAATTATTTGGCTCTTGCTGTTACTTAGAGAAGATATTCAAGCCAAGCTTCTTTTCAGGCAACTTCCAGAAATATACTCCTCTGGTCACATAACAAGTGTTTTGCTTCATATGCTGAGCTACCAGGCAAACAACATGGTGCGTCAAAATAGAAATATTCAGCTCAGTGTAAAACTGTGATTAACAATGCCTTTTATTTATTCAACTTAGTCACCTTAAACTGCAGATATGATTGTCTTTATACCACACCAAATATACTGTATATCTGTACATATATTTAGAACATTTTCATTACATACAATAAGTGATGCTAAAAGGCTGTTCTCACTGGAATTGTTGTGACATATTCAGGTATAACACCACTGCGAATGTGAGGAAAAAATCGGACAGTGTCTCATCTTTAAATAGCATAAATCAATGTGTGTTAACCATGCGTTTCTCTCTTTTGTTTGCTCCCAATGAAACCCGGAGTGCACACTTGAATGCCTGATGGAATAAAGAATAGAGTGGATTTGACTGTATTGTCGACTAGCGTTTAAATCTGTCCTCCACGTTATGTTATTGAAAGAGAAAGGGATAAACAAGTGGAACGGCCTCCTATAGGCACACGCCGTTCAGGAATATCCTTCAAGAGACAAAGGGCGAAGCTAAAAAGAGTAAAAGGGGATAGAGGCTGAGTGACAATCCAGAGGAAGACTAAACAGAGAGGAGGGATAAAGGCAGGTGAGCTTTGGTCTTAGAAGTCCTGCAAACAAATAGAGCTGTAGAAATTCACCCCGGCACTGTTACAAGAGCCTCTTTGTCTCCGAGGTTTTGACAGTCGGGTTGAAAGGAGGCCGAGGGCACAGAGCTGGCAGGATTCTGTCGGCTTGTTATATTTCTGTTTAGCGTCTTACTATAACACAGGGGAGACAGGAGAGGGCTCAAAAGTTTTGGTGAAAACTGCTATGGTGAGTCCGCATGCTCTGTCTGCACATACAATAACTGTGTGAATGTCATCCGAGGTAGTGTAAGGGGCAAACTTTGGAAATGACTCAAAAGAGGGTCAGGTCCCGCTGGCTATTAGGTTGGCCAGCCAAACCCATCCACATGGTTTCTCTGCCATAGGGAGGGTTTCCATCAGTTCATTTGGTACTGACCTGTCAAAGCGATTTATCTGCAGCGCGTCATACAAAAGCAGAAGATAGCTCCTAAAAAACTATATAACTAAGAAGCTAATACAGAGCAAATTTCTTTCACCTCTGATTGGGTTTAGTGCTTTCTGTTGACCTGTTGACTCTGCTATAGTCTGTGTTGTTGTTCAGTCCTGTGTGACATTTCATTACAGATGTTTTTCCACAAGTGTTTGTAGAACTGGCGTTTGTTGCTGTCCTCGTTCAGAAATAAGTACAGAGCTGCTCATAACACAGCTGACAGATTAAAAAAAAAAGAAAATAAATTGGACTGTTTCATGATATTTTTTGTTTTGCATACTAATTACAGTGACCAAGGCCAACAAGGTGCAAGACATGAGACAAATGGGATTGTTTTTATTACCAGTTTCGAAGCTTAGGGAAAGTACCTTTTTCCCTCTTTGATGACAACTATTAATGTATGTTTTCATTTTTTTAATAAATCAGATTTAATAGAGGATGTGAATGAATAATTTCTTATAACTCTCATGATTATACACAATGAATACTATAATAATAGTCTCATTTTAGACCAAGAGTATTTTAATGATAAACCTGTGAGCAATGGAGAGGTTTCCAAAAGTACACCCAATGTGCCATTTCCCTCCGTTTGTGCTGGTAATATGGGGACGACAGCTTGGGGGCCTGATGAAACTGACCCTGGTGTTAATGAGCTTCTCACATACAGACAGTGGAGCACTGTGTGCTTTAATTGACACGGCACACACACCACTTACCTGTGTCAATCTTACTCCTCAACCTAAAACAGTCAGAGCCACCTTCCCCCAGCTGTGATTTCACATAATCTCGACACATTCTCAGAGCTTTCTTTTAAAACATCTTTTTTTTCTCTTCAAATAAAAAAAAATCAAGACCACACTGATGATTCACTGACAGATACAGCACAGAAAACCCCTCTTTGATGTGACAGATTCTGTATTGTACTATGCAAGTTTCAGTGGAATGGCAGGTGACCTACTTGTGAGAACCTATCACATTACTAGACCTACAGACCCCTTCAGACCTTGCATTTCACTTCAGATTGTTCAGATGTAAAGAGGCCAAGCTTGATGTAAAGTGGCATTTGAAGGTGGTCAAGAATTCTGCTGAACTGAAACTTTACCTTTTCTTACAAATCCTGGACCTGGCACCAGGACTGATCGAGGTGGTGGGTGTCTAAGTGAAGCGGGGGAGGATGATATCAATGGTGAAACCTACAAAGTGCATAAAAAAAGGATGCATCAAGGTGGGTAGTATCCTGAAGGAAGATAGTCAGAATAATTAAAGTAATCCCTTTAACAGACATGCAGTCATGTGTGTTAAAAATTCTGTAGCTGTATCGACGTAGTTTAGTGAGGAAATCCTGCCGCTAATAGCCACTAACAGCCGTGCGGCTGACAGATGCGCTTTTTAGGCCTCGTTCCCCACTCTATTCTGCTCCAACATGAGCTGTGCGGTTCTCTGTCTTTTAATATTTTGTCTTTTATTTATTTTATTGTTTTTACTTAATTATTGTTATTTTTTGTGTTTTGCTCTTTTTTGGTTTAGCTGTTTTTTTTTTGTATTTAATAAAAAGTAGCAAAGCACAAATCCTCTGCATTGAGTCTGCTCAAATTCATTTATAAAAAAAGAAAAAACAAACAAAACAAAACAGTGTACAGCTTTGTTTCCACTGATTCCTCAGAGCTATTTTTCATTTTGTAGTAAAATGGCATCATACAAGTTTAAGGAAATGAAGGTGCTCTGCTGCCCTCTCTTCACCTTTTTTTAATAGCACCAGTAGAATACTTGTTAAAAAACAAGGAAAATCTTTATAAAGGTTTAAAAATACAAGTAAAAGCACAATAGCTCCTTTAACGGTTTTTGTAATTTTGTTCAGTGCAGCACTTTGGAAACTTCTTGTTTTTAAAATGTGCTATAAAAAATAAAGTGGACTGGAAGTGGGCATGGTCATCATGATGAGACTGTCTTAAAGGTTTTTCAGCAGAGGAAAAGCAACAGCTCCCAAAAAGAAGACAAAATATTGCTTTTTTGTGTTAAAAATCATGAACGGCTAAAATGTCCTTAAGTACTTGAGTAAAAGTATCTAGTTACTTACCCAGGTAAATTACCCAACAAGTGCAGACAAGCCTTGGCTTTAAGTAAGCCTCATAGGGTGAAGTCTATTTTATGACTCCCAATGACTCCTTGACACTATTTATCACAGAGTGGAAGAACTATGGTGCATGAAGCAGCCATCCATCTAGTTCTCTTAGTGACAGCTCATATATGACATTTGGTGCTCTTCCCCAGAGCATTGGAGGCCTAATGAAAGATGGGATGTTTTAGAGTGACGTGATAACCTCTAATCCCAAATATATGAAGGCTGCTTATTAATATTAGGACATTTACCCCGTCCAACCTTTGAAAGACGGCGGAGGGCAAACTTTTTGTCCTGGATTTATAAGTTAGTACATTCACTGACAGATTGTTGGAGAGTGAGAGAGGAGTCTGCAGTTTGTGTCAGGTAAAAAAAACAAAACCAAAAAAAAAAAAAAAACAGCATACTGCAAGTAGGCAGGCTTTTTTTTACCATTGCTTTGCCTTTGTCTTGATAATACTGGGTTATAGATGCCAAATGTATATAGCAACAAACATCAATCAAATGACATGAATGACAGGTCTGTGCTCCAATGAGAGAATTTATATACTGTATTTTCCAGACTATAAGCCGCTACTTTTTTCCCACGCTTTGAACCATGCGGCTTATACAAAGATGCGGCTTTTCTATGGATTTTTCTTCAGCGTGCATGCGTATCCGCTGCACTGTGGGCTGCCACCAAACAACGGCGCAGACCCTTGCCTACTGGATGCGTCTCCACTCCGCTGCGCCGGGCTGCGGAGCCCTGAGCAGCTCGGGAAGAGCATGCGCGAGAAGTATGAGCTTGTGCCATAAAAGCCATTAAAAAAGTCCAAAAGAACTATTTATTTAGAAGCTGAATTACAGAAAACAATAGTTTAATATGAGATTGCTTTGGAGTTCACTTCACTTTCATTTCACGAGGGTTTCCTCTCTAACAGGGAAGTAGCTGGGCACGAAAAAGCAATAGGAGGGTAATAAATGTTTAATCATAGCCGACATAAATTCTGTGGTACGTAAACGGCCTTCTAAGACGGACTATATCAAAGATAATATGAGAAATATTGATCAAATGTAAATATTCAAATCAAAAACGTTTGTATGGAGTAACATTACTTTTAAATCTGGATGCTGTGCACGTCCAGTTTCCTGTTTGGTGTGATCTGAGCTGTGGAGGTTGATCTGAACGGAGTCCGCCGTCGAACTCGTTGAACAAAATAGACTGGCTGCGTATCTCCGGCACAGGGCGGAACACGGCCGGACCGGCGCCGCAGAGCTGTGGAGGCTGTGGAAACGCTCTCATTCACTAGAACTGCTGCATATTTACTGCAGAGTGTGTGGCGCAGTTCAGTGGAGCGGATTCGCATGCAGTGTGTATCCGGTAAATATTTCATTTCTCAGCCTGGATATTGCCGGCTTATAGTCCAGTGCGGATTATATATGTACATTTTTTTTTTTTTTTTAAACTTAGTGCTTATATTCAGGTGAGCTCTATAGTCCGGAAAATATGGTATTTAAGACTCATACAGAACACATTCGCATTGTCTTTTTAAATAAAATAAAATAAATCAAATCATCATTTTATTTGTTGTGCCACGTGAAAATTTAAACATGGATTACAACTGTAACAAGGCCAGAGAATAGCTACCATTGGCATAGCATAAAATAAGGCTTAAATGCATTGAAAACTAACCACACATGCTAGTATCCCAACAAACCAATTCAAAACAAGACACTTCTCAACACAAAAAAAAAAAAAAACACTTTTATGTTCAGTATTTCTTAAAAATGAGGTTTTATATTCCGCACTTCAACTCAAAATAAAACTTGCAGATTTACAGACCATGGTGACAGTGGCGTAAACAGAAAACAGATGGCAATAGATGAAACTTCCCACATGTGATACCTGAAAAGTGACTTGCTATTACTAAGCTCAAACTTGCCTGTAAAATAACAGATGATAAAATGTACTTAGAGCAAACTAATGTCAATGACTCATACGACAAAACTGCGGGCAGAACATACAGATTCAACTTCTGCAAAATTAAATAAGCTCTATGAGTTTTACCTGAGAAGCAGACTAAGACTACTGATTTATTGTTCTCTGTAATGGACAATAGTCATTTCAAGTTCTGATTGGGCGTCTTCACACAGAATAGTCATAGGAACTTAGTTATAGAAGCCACCCACCCTATATAAGGCGCTTTGATACAGAACAGTTACAGGAACACCCAACCTGGTATTCAGTTATGGAACACCCCTGTCCCTGGAATCTTTTGGCAGCTCACTTTCGCACTGCTGACAGAAACAGGATAGGAACTTGGTAACAAAATTACCGTGGCAGTGTGTGACATAGCGCAACGTCCAGCAGTAACAACAAACCCAAACAAACCTCTAGCATGGAGCACAAAGACAGCCAGATCTCACATTTTTCTGTGGGAATAATCATAAAGGATTAGGAAATACAGTGTATAATGTACAAGCTTTGGGAGTGTACAGAGAGGAGGAGATGAAGGATCCAGCGTTAGTTGTACTGTTTCATTTTATGACTGTAAAAAGATGGAGCTCCATGGACAAGAGATACAAGGGGTTAGTCTAACTGGCTTCTCTTTATTTTAGAACCTACAGTGCTCATAGGGTATGCTATTACTGACTGATTTGTTGGTTGGTTTGCCCCTTTTGCACTGTAAGAACCTTTTGCATTTCCTATAACCTTTTAAAGAACTACCCCATTTTGTCATGTGTTCACACATAATAGGAGCTGGGGACTGGGACCACCTTATCAGATACTACTACTTCAGAGCAAGGACTTTTCAGCCTAGGAACCTTTCAGGGACGCAGTTACGTAGTTGGAGGTAATGTATCTGCACCACCTTCTTTTGCAATTTGCTCAAAATCATAATACACACAAGCTGCTAATTTTAAAGCCAGCTTGATGCTTTTACGCACCATAAGTACATGTCCACAGACCAATGAATCCAATCCAGTGCAGTTAAAGAAGGTTTACTGAGTACTCACATGTTGAAAAAGACAATAAAAAGACATGTAAAGGTAAAAATATACAAGCGTGACAGCAAGGTCAAAAAACTGTGTGGTTCCACTCTACAGCTCCGTACTCCCATGGTGCACCTGCAACTCCATCTTATAGCAAATACACCATGTAATGAACATAACTGCTAAGCAATACCAAAGAAATCAGAAATCAGAAACAAGCTCCAAATAATCATGCTAACAATAAACATAACCAATACTACTAGAATCATGAGACAAAGAAATACTAAATCAAGCTTAAACAAAAATAATCATAATAATAATAAAAAAATGCATTTAGGCTCCTACAAACACTATCACACTCCATTATTCAATGGACCATACATCAGATATTGATTTTGATATAAGTAATAATTAAATACAATCCATAGACCACAATGTCTTCTGGATTTAATTAACTGTCACTCCCCTGTCGACTGTGTACAGTATATTACATTTCAGACCAGGAGCCGATTATTCCTTTCTTTCCGCCGCATTTCCCTCCCTATCCCGGACCATTAGTGTCATCAGGCCGCTCTGTGTGACTTTGATAGTGCATGAACATGTCCTGTGCTGGAGTGGTGAGGGCAGAAGGGAGGCAGTGACTGATGTGGAGAGCATCCCTTCCTCCCCCCTGTGTCAGCGGCTGATTGATGTTCAAAGAATGGTCCAAAAACCCATGACCAGCTCGCCGCACACCCAGAGGCACCTCGTCCTCATCTCCACCCCATATGAAAGTGATATTTGAAGAGATATGAAATAATTATTATGTGCCGCAACGTTCCTACCTCTCAGATGTGAAATGAAAGTCTCTTTAGATTTGAATAAAATTAATAAATCACACCTTTGGGAGATATTAAAGTCCACCTGTGCATTCTAATTTTGAACAAAAGTAGTCACCCACTGCATTGTGGACTGCTCAGGAATGTTCATTATGATCTATACATAACACCACATTATTCGAAGTCTACTGGCAATTTTATTTATTTATCTTTTCATTTGTTTAAGTGTTTGAATCTGTTCACTAATAAAGTCCACTTCATGGTCCACCAAAAAGAACTATTCTGTCAAATACCCTTCCCACAATTTGCCCATTGTGTGTATTAGTAGTGAGTATAATGCAAGTCTGTCAGTAGCAATTACGTAGTAGCTAGAGTGACCACCTGTCACACTTTTGGTTGTATTGCACAGCAATTTAGGTCCCACTCATTAAGATAATATCACACATACTTATTGGGTCTTATAAAAAGTGAGATTTAAGTGAAAAGGGGCTTTTATTTATATTTTTAAACCACCTCTAGAATAGCACTGGATGTTGTACAACCTTTAAAAACATTGTGACTAAAAGAAAGTGTTTTCAATAACTGCTATACTACTGGCATGAAGAAATACTGGCAGACTAGACTAGCAGAGGGCAGCTCTGTTATGCTCTTTTGAATAGAAACATAAAAAAAAGCTTTTTGCATGTTGCCATGATATTACAAAATGAAAAAAATAGCTGTGAGAAACCAGTGGAAACAGAGTCGTACACTATCTTTTGGATAAATTAATGAGTACTTGTTGATTGGTCAGTGCTTCCTCGAGTGGGCGACCATGCATTCTTAGGCCTGCCTCAGAAATGTCAGAGACTACAGGATTACTCAAACAGGCGTGAATGAAACAAAACAGGTATATTTTTGATGAGGGAACAACCTTATAACAAGTATGTTTGTTAATAAGCATTTTAATATGTTTTTATGTAACCAGGAGAATGAAATGCTGAAGCTTCAGTGAGTTCTGTTCCATGACCAAGGGAGAAAAGAGAAAGCAGTTCTGCCAAGTTCTGTGTTGATTCTGGGTATTTTATAAGACACCAGTGTGATGAACAAGAGTTGTACCCACTGCTGGTTGGAAACAAGGTGCCAGGAATGGGGGAAGTGTACCCAAAAAATCTGATATTAGAAAAAGAAATGTCTACAGTTTTATAATTATTAGATATTATCGAATAATATAAGTACAAATTATTGCAATGTTATTATTGGAAAGAGTACTTTGAGTGTTCCGTTCTATACTTTATTCTGGTGTCATTATAAGGGACGCTCAACTGGAACAGTGAAACATACATAAAAACTAAAAGGTTGTGATGTGGTACCCATATCGAAATTATATTGTATTACTGAATGGATTTCTGTAGTTAGATGCTGAAAATTGGCTTTTCTTTCACAGCTGGAGAGCCCATACACATATTAATAGGCCTCTATTATATTACAGCATGCCTCGGTGCATATTATTATTATCCCTGCTGTAGTAATTTCACATGGAGGTAAATACATACAAAAGGCTACTATACTGTTGTGCTGAAAGACTGCCATAGTGAGCCGAGTTACTGCTAATAGCAATATTAGTACTGCTCATGCTGCTACTATTATCACCATTACTGCTACTTCTACCCACTTTGCCACCAAGGTCAAACATAATTGATTTCACAGCACACACATGAACAAAGTTGTGAGAAATCTTTTAGAGGTGTTGACTGAAATGAAAGAATGTGATCCCCTCAGATCCCACTACTATGATCCTAAAATATCTGTGCATTTTCATCCCGCCATGATAAAATTTCTCATTTTCATGCCCTGTAAACACAGATGGCTTCCCGATTACTCTGTGTATATAGATGTGTACTTGTGTGAGCATGTAGTACATACATAAAGGGTCTTGGGAAGCCACTGCGGATAATTCATATTTTATGGACAGAACAAGTCAAGTGTGAAAAGTTCAACAGAAACATCAAGGAAAATGAAAAGCAGCAATGACATTTTCATCAAAATGAGCGGCCATGTAAAAACAGCATTGTTGACGGAGGCGCTACATTTATCCACCATGTTCATGTTACAACCATGCTGTACAACAATGGAAACAGATGGGTCTTTGTTGTGGTGCATGAAGGTCACGAATTAAAAGCAACATTTGCAAAAATGTAAAGCTATCAAAAACATGGCATTGGTTTTCTAGTTAACACTTCAAGATAATGAGTCTGATAGGAGCCGGTTTCAGACATTTTTTGACAATTATGTAGAGGTTGTACCACGGGCCAGTTATATGTTACAGTAACAGGGATGGGGCAACACACTGAGTATTTTCTCTGGTACCTATGTTCCCTGGTCAACTGAAGCCAGGGAACATAGGTACCCACAATGCCACATCTTCTTTACAAGTTGCTAAGAACGCCTTTAATGCATACCTTGCAGTATAGTGCATGATAAAATTATAGTATGTATTGTCATGTGCATAAAAAACATATATAAAAATGATTCTATATTTACTTATTTGAATTAAGTTATTTCAAAGAGAGCAATAAATACAGTAAAAAAAACTGTGTGGTCCTTGCACATCTCTGAATTCTAAACACTATGCTTACATTTGATACATATTTTGGTGCATTGTGTAAAAAAAAATATACACAAAGATGACAAATTTCCAATGTATTGAAACAACAAAAGTTTAAGCACTTTAAAAGTAATCAGTCTACTGTACTTTTACATTGGTATACCTAAATTACGTTAGTAACTACATGATCACAGGATTTTGTTGTAGCGGCTGGAAAGCGGGGCTGGCGAAAGAGGCACTGCACTCTTTTGGTTTACCTCTTAGACAGAACTTTTTCTGTCATACTTGGACAATATTCTTCTTCCTCAGCCCTGATGTCTTGTGGCATTCCTCAAGGGTATGCTCTTGGTCCGATTTCATTTGCAATATAGTATATGTAAATATATGTATATATGTTTCCACTCAGTCACATCATCAGAGTAGCATCAAATTTCATTGTTACGCCGATGATATAACATTATTATTATTATTATTATTATTATGAACTAATTGTGGCAATTCCAGTCACAGTAGTTGCTGTGCAGCATAAAAAGCAGTCAAGAGAAAACAAACAAAAAAATTGTTGCGGAAGAATATCCCTCTCAGCAGGCTTTCTGACAGGTTTGCTGGGGCCCAAGGCAAGAAGGCTTCACATATGCCCATTATAATAGAAAATATAAGAAGAGGAACAATATGTGGGCCCCTCAGACCAGGGTTTATCTCTATCATTCGTTCCTTCTTATGCCTGTTCCAGCACACCTTCCACTATCATCTCACCTTTTGAAAGTGATTACTCAAGTGTCACTACTGCAACAAAACAGTTTGATGAGCCACAATAGATCAATACGCAGGCTGTACTTGAGTGGCTGTAACAGTCTCACTTGTAGCGATTCATATAATACCCCTAATGTCAGCCTCAGAGGATCACCTTATTGATCCAATAAAAAGCCAAGGCAGGAACAGTATCTCAGACTTAGCCACATGAGAAATCTGCAAATTACAACTAAGTGGGCCTGAGGATCAAAGTAAAACAAGAAGGTAAACACAAATGAAGAAAAGAATCCATGTGGGATAAAGGGACACTTTTGGAAAAAAACTGTTGAGCAAAGTGCAGCGAATCAAACTGTTGGCAATTTGCAGTACTTGCACTTAAAGAGCTACACATAACTATAGCCAAACCCATTTTAAATCATAGAAGTTTGTACTGAAATGTGTTTGTATGTGTGTTAAAGAGGAATCTAGTAACTTTTCTAGTTTCTTTGCTGTTTTTGCTTAATTTTCCTTTATGGTGCTTGCTCTATATTTTGAAGTAAAGCACTATTGTTAAATGCAAATTCGAAATCCAATTGACTCCTATGATCCCTCACCTGGCTTTACTTTGGTTTCCTCCTCTGCACATCTGTACAAAGTTTTTTTCTGCCATTTGGCTGCTCTGCCATGAAAAAAAATCAAGAAATAAAACCATAATTTTTTGTTGTGCCACTTTATCGTGAGACTCAGGACTTCAGTGACACCAGGTCAGTGACGCTGACACTGGCAAGTGATGCTTTCAGCCCAGAGGGGGCAGAGGAAGACGCTTTATTCACCTCACAACAATTCATTTCACCATCACACGGACTCCGAAACAGTTTATTTAAAAAAAAAAAGCTTTATAAATAGTGTGTAAGGTACATATCAAACTAGCACTGGAGATTGAAGAAAGCTAATGTTTCTATGTAAATCCTTTTCTTCAAATACAAGAATAAAATCCACACTTTTGATTCAATATGTAAAACTGATAAATTCAATTCAATTTTACTTGTATAGCCCAATATCACAATATACCAGTTGCCTCCAAGGGCTTTATAGGAATAGACATAAATAATAAATAAACAAACAAACAGTGAAATATCCTCTGTTCTTAGACCCTCCTTCTTGGTAAGCAAAATCTCCAAAAATAACAGCTAAGGGAAAAAGAGAAACCTCAGGGAGAACCATACTGAAAGAGAGATCCACTTCCAGGACAGACAGGCTGCAGATGTGTAGTTCAAGTCTGTAAGGATGCACCAGGTGGGGAAGGCTTCATCTAGACAGGTGAGCGAGGGTGAGGTAGGGGTCCAGGAAGTCCATAGTGGGTGAGGTTAAGGAGTCCATAGGTAGGGACAGGGGTACTACAAGATTCCACTTTTTAGATATGCTGTTGTAAGTCAAAGGTGTTTTCAGCAACTGCCGCCTTACAATGCCTGCATTATTACAAACATACAGCGAAATATCATTAAATGGGTTCATTTTGGAATTTTTTTTTGTTAGTTTAAATGAAAAGTGAAATGCATATTTTATAGATTTAGTACACAGACAATTTAACCCTCAGGCATCATTTCAATTCACTATACACTTGTGAACTTAAGGACATAAATGTCTACTTCCAAAAAACTGCAATAAAAATTGACTGGATTAATATTTTTTTCAGCTTTTTTCTCCATAAATCTTTTTAACAATTTCAGTCTTCCTCAGAATCATCAAACATTCTATAATTTGGGGGATTTTAACCCTTTAACTACCAGTTAAAACATAAAGTCACTGTTGTTGTTTATGAAACAAAACACAAAAAAACTTTTTTTCTCATTTCCATTTTTTAGATGTTGGGAGGTCTTGGAATTTTTTTTTCAAATGTATCTTGGGTATGCTGAAGATTATCCAAACTATTGGCTTTGGTGAATTGTTAGTTTTTGTGTAGCATAACATTAAATTTATACACTTGTATTTTTTCCATAGAATATAAATGGGCCATGTGATTACCAGGACACTTGACTCCCATTTCTAAATCTTTTTGTAATTACATAATCATGTTTTTTTTTTTTTTTTTTTTTTATGTTGGAGTTTTATTTTTGAGAAAACTTGTGAAATTTGTCTTTTTACTGTTTAACATTAAAATCAACAATTCAGGCCTTTGCATGAAATATTTCAGTTTCTGTGTATCAAATCTATACTTAATGCTTTCCAATACTCTGTCAGTCTATACTTTCCTCACAATAATCAAGTCCAATGAGATACTGCTTGTTCACACGCTTTATACAAGAGGACAGTGTAAGTCATCTGACATATTCCACCATGTTTGCACACCAAGATTGTCACTTCATAAAATTCCGTATCAACCCTTCATTGTTTGTTTGGACCCTTCTCTCTTGGCCCTGTCTTCCCCCCCGCTTTTCCTTGCACCCTGCTCGTATTTATATAGGTGGACGAGGAGTTGGAGGGAGGGGTGATTGAAAAGCTGTCCCGTAGATCAGGGCTGGTTTGTGGGCCCTGTCCGTGCTTTAATCCATCCTGCCGGCCTGCCACACAAGCGGAATATCAAACAGGCAATCCCCCCCGGAAAGCAGCAAAGAAAGATGTAGGGGGTCGGTGGGGGGAAGTAAGGAAGAAAGGAAGACAGATAGAAGATGTTAACGGTGGAAAGGGAATCTGAGGAGCATCAAGAGGAAAAAAAAACATGGAGGAATGCTTGGAGGGAATTTGGGGTGGCTGTTAGGTTGCGGTGGTGGCGATGCAGTGGAGGGAAAAGCCAATTCCTGCAGTCTCACTTCACTACTTTTCTTCATTTGACTCTTATTAGCTCTGATAATGTATCTGTGCCATTAAGCGGCTAATAAAAAGGGGTGGAAGGCGCAAAGTGAAGGGGGTAATGGGGTCCTGATCTAGCTCCTAACATAAACTGAACAGTGACAGGGGGCTGTAAAACACACGAGGGAGTGTGCCCCGAGCTGTGTGGCCAAACAGAGGATACCTGTGCTCTGTTTGTACATAATTACGACGGGTATGTACCTATGTTTCCCCAGTACCCATATTTCCTGGTGCCTATGTTCCCCAGTTTCTGTGGACTGGGGAGCATAGATGCCAGAAATATATAGGTACCTGCGCATTCAGGAAAGTCCCTATGTTCCCTAGTCCAAAAAACAAAAAACAAAAAACAAAAAAAAAGAAAAAAAAAGAAAAGAAAAGTATGAACCGGAGAATATAGGTAATTGCGCATTATTATCTAAATGGGGCGCACTGGGATTCGAACTCCTGCCTTTCAGCAAGGAGGTCGTGGGTTCGATTCTATGGCCAGCTTCCTCCCACTGTCCAGAGACATGCATGTGTTAGGTGAACTGGTGACTCTAAATTACCCCTAATGAATGAATGCGAGAGTGAATGGTTTTCTGTCTGTGTATGTCTCTGTGTCAGTCCTGTGACTAGCTGGCCCCTGTCCTGGATGTACATCGCCTAAGGCCAAAAGTCCCTGGGATAGGGTCCATTACCCACAACCTCTAACAGGAATAAGCAGAAGGTATCAGGTAAAAGGGGCACAGTGGAATTTAAATTGGACCCATCAGTCAAAAGTATGCTTTTATTGTCCAAAGGGGTATGGAGTATGCAAACTGTCCTATGGAGCTTAACATTGGAGTCTGTTAAACTGGACAAAAATGACAAGTGACAGGAAAATCATGTTGCTGTGACAAACATGTCATCTCTTCAAGGCTACATGCTACACCAGATGACCCTTTTTAACCTTTACTCAATATTCCTGTTTGTATATTCAAAGAAGAAAGAACCCTAAATGATTCTGACAACAAGTAACCATTTATGATCCACAGCTATTTTTGCAGTTTAGACAGTCTTAGAGTAATGCAGTCTTATGTGGCAACCTTTTAACATTGTCGTTTACATAGCACATGCTGCTTTTGGCACACAGCAGAAGCCTTTACAGAGGTTACTTGTGCTGGTGTGGAAGGCCTGGAGGTGGACTCTTTTCTTGAGCTGGCATTACCTACCCTACCTTAGACCTAGTTTATGATCTTAAACAGTTATTAATAATGATAACAGGCATCATTGATCCAACTTTGTAATGGAATCAAAGATCAGTTAATTTGCATACATCTTCCATTGCACTGGGACCTTAATAAGTATAAGCTTTTCAACTGTACTGAAATACTCACTTGGGATCCTTGTGAAGCAAAGGCCCTCATATTTATATACAGTCTCTATATGACATGTGATTCTTGACCTTTCCATAACACCCTTCGCATTTCCATGTAGCACATTCTGTATCTTATAGAGGTCTTATAGAGCCATCCTCCTCCAAGCCTCCAGCTCACATCACTGCAGTGCGGGTGTTCACTTCACTCTTCACTCAACCTCTCCCCAATCCTCAGCTGCTTTACAGAGGGCACTGTAAATATATATAGACCAGGATGTGTCTTCATGTTTTCAAACCGATATGGGGCTGTGGCTGGAGTTTACTTTGTGTCGATGGCATAGAACAGCCCCGAACTTAAAATAACAGTGGTAATGAAAGTCAGCCGGAGGTTGCTGTGCGTACTGACAGGTTTATAAATGGCTTTCCAATGTGATGTATGTTCACTGAACTTTAGGGCAGCTTACAGTTCGCAGCTCGGTACCAATATGTGATTTTGATTCTTTCTTGCTCTGTTAGATAGTCTCATCCCAGTGTGTGATGTAAAGGCAATATACAGTACTTCAGACTCTAGCCGGCGCCTCTTCGCAGGGTGTGCTATATTGTGAAGTGACTTGATCCGTTTAAATCAAGATTACTTGCAGTTGGATGTGAAGGCAGTAGACTGACTGAACTTTTTGTTTTTTTTCCCCCTTCCGATTATTTCTCATTTTGAGTGCCTGAAGGCTTCACGAGCAACTATGGGCCTGAGGCAGGATACAACCTGTACAATAGCTACTTAGCTGCAGTGCTAACATACATTTACATACATACAACATACAAATGTCATTTACTCTTACATCCATTCACTATGGTAAATTTTAGATTCACCAAGTCACTTACAAATACATGTTTTTGGACAATGGGAGCAAGCCGGAGTACACAGGAAGAACATGTAGATTTAAATGTTGCATGTAGTATGTTTTTGTAAATAAACCGCTAGTAGATGCAAGAGAGCAAGAATCCCCTCCACCAACAACACAACAATGCTTTACAATTGCCATTGATTCAATATGGACAATGCAAACCAACAGCCAATGGAAGCCTTCCCTGTTAAAATGAGAGTAAGCCTATGCCTTTTTAAATATATGAGTACATGATTAATTTTATCTTTAAAAACCCTTAAAGGGACTGTTTTACACAAAATGTACTTTTTAAGGCTTTCTGCCATGTTATAATGTTGTTCCCTCATCAAAAACATACATCATTTCATTCACACTTGTTTGAGTTTTCAAGTTGTTTGTTTTAGTTTCTGGCGATGAGTTTCTGAGGCCTCAGAACACTCCGTTCCACTAACCATCGCCTCTCCTATGAACCCCTGCCCACTCCAGGAAGCACTGACCAATCAACAAGCCCTCTACATCCAGTCTGCTCTCATTTATTTATCAAAAATATTGTGTGCAGCTCTTTTTCCACTGATTCCTCACAGCTATTTTTCATTTTGTATTAAAATAGCACCATTCAAAAAGTTTAAAGAAGTAAACAGCTTTTTTCTCTGTTTCTTTTTAAGGGAGCACAACAAAACTGCACTCTGCTCCTTTCTTTGCCTGTTTCTTTATGACACAAATATTTATGAAAAATGTTTTATTTTAGTCAGATTAGATGTGTTTAAAGTTTGTAAAATATGCAATGCTGTTCCATGCTGTGACCAAGATTGGTTTAAAAAGATACAAAAAAGTATAATATAATGGTCTCATTTGTACACATGATTTAATGATTTAATGATTTAATGATTTAACATTTTTTTTAGGTTTCTAAGGGGCATACTACCAACCACAGTAAACCTGCTGCATTGTTTTTAGTCACATGACCAGCAGCTTGAGACTAGCAGAGTCTTTAAGAGTGATTGGTCTTTATAGTTGTCAATAAACTATTTGTACAAGCCTCAATTTGTACAGATTGGCCACAGTTTGCTAAAGCTTTGAGCAGCTGCCTGGTGAAGCAGACAGGGATAATAGCATCCTGCTATCTTGATGAACTGTGAGATGACATACCAGTTGACATTGCACTATTGTGTTCTTTTCTTTTAAGTGACAAACTGCCACTAACTAGCCTCTTTTATAGCCCACAATAGAAACAGGAGGTTGTTCTCCACTACACAAAAAAGTTGCACTTTTATATAGCCTATTTTAGTCATTCTCAAACTTTTTCACACCAAGTACTAACTCAGAAGTACTTTTATTAGTATCTTTACTGGACTAAAACAAGCATTTCTAGCACAAAACGGGGACTAAACCAAATATAATCCTCAATCACATCAGGACGACAATAGAAATAAAACTGGTTCTAGGTTAAACTAAATCAATACTTGAAATGCAAAAGTAATTGAAGACAAAACCAGATCTAAACCAGCACTAAACCAGCACATAACAAAAACTAATCTAGGACTAAACTCAGTCAAAACCAGCACTAAACAATGACAAAACTGTGTCTCAAACAGTGGTCCACACTTTAAAATTTAAAATGCAACCAAACCTAGACTAAAACAGGAATACAACTGGCTCTAAGTTCAACTAAATCAAGACTGCAAACGTAATCTAAGACTAAACCAGGTCTAAACCAGAACTAAACCAGCAAATAACAAGAACTAATCTAGGACTGTAATAGGTCTAAACCAGGACTAAACAATGACTACAACCAGAAGAAGAATGTATAACACCAGTGGTACCCCTACAAGTTTGAGAACCACTGGCCTATGTCATAGATACATGGCTAATCAACTAGAATCTAGATACTTAGTCTATAAATATACAATATTAGACCAGACCAACCAACTAAAAATCCTTGACTCCATTTACTCCAACATTCATTCACTAAGTTCAATTTAGTGGCACTATTTTACCAATACATGCAAGTCTATGAGTGGCCAGAGAAAATCCATATTACAGATAATGGAGAAATTCAATTCTTTGTGAACAACTGTCCTTTGGTCATTGATTACGGTTGACATGCATTGGACTTAAACCTTAATCCCGGCTATTACTATGGGCTCAATAAACACTTATGCTCTTTATTTTTACTACCTTCTGCAATGGAAAAACGGCCAAGAAATCAATTCTGTTGCCTGACATGACCCCTGGGAAAAAACAGTGACAACCTCAAAATCCTGGTACATTATACATGCCCATCATCATTAACTCTTGCTGAATGGACAAAAAAAGTAGGAGACTCTAGTAGGAGAGATTGTATTTAGTGTAAAAGTGAGTTATACAGTGTTGAAGTGAGGCTCGGATCAATGCACCCATGGCTCTTAAAAGTTCAGAAAACATTTTGTCACAGTGATAGTGCAGGGTGTTCTGTGGTGAATCTATGGCTGGGGGGTCAACCTAGTCCAACCAAAGCTCAGGCTTTTATAACTGAACTACATAGACCTCAATCAATGCAACATGTTCTTTTATATACAGAAAAAATCAACATTGGTTAGTCCATTAACAAGATAATTTTAAAACAGTTGGATTTTCATGGGCCAAGGAAGTTTTAAATGATTACCTTTGGGTGTGGATCTGAAACTGTGTCTGCATCTGGAAATGTTCAGGGATTGCACTATAGGGCTATTCAAGTTGGCACAAAGATACTTCAGCCACAAAAGTTTTTCGGTTCAAGTCTTGATCCTTCATTTGATTCATTCTTATTTGTCCCTGGCTTAGATCTAGGTTAGTCTAGATTTAGGACCATTGTAGCCCATCAAAGATCCCCTGTTATGGTAAATTAACCTTCTAACATGATATAATGTTGTTTTCACCTCAAAAGCATACCTGGAGTCATTTGTTGTTTTTGAGTAATTCTATTTGCTGAGCCCATCCGTTTCTCAAAATTGAAAATGCTTGGTCTCACCGCTCTACATAAACACGTAAAACCAGGGAGTATTTAAATTGCCATCACTACAAAACAGTTAGCTTATTTATAAATCTCCTAGCATCATGTTGCTAATAGCCATGCTAAAAAGCCCTTTTATGCTCTTTCCATTTCCAACCATTGCCAGCAGGGGGCAACACCCATCCCAAGCATTTTCTGCAAAATCAGACTAACAACTTACCAAATGAAGACGTTTCCCATACATATAGGGTACATTCTTTTAAGTTATACAATGTAAAATACTAATGCAAAGATGTGCAAAACTATATCAGAAAGAGGGAAAAAAGCATAATAAAAGCCCTTTAAAGACTTAAGCAATTATTAGAGGTGGTTTTTGGCGTGAAAAGTTTGAGATGGGCAGTTCCATCTATCTTTACCATTGTGATGAATGCAAATGCCTTAGCAGAAGTCTGCACCCTCTGCGTGAATATAGTTTGCTTTATGTTATTACAGCCTCATTTATCTAAAAATAAATTACCAAAATAAATGTTATATAATTAGACCTTGTTGCCTCCTAACTATTAAATAAATGAATTCCAAAGCATAAACAATTTATGATTCTTGGACAATGCATGCAATTTACCAAAGCATTCTTTTATTGATTTGGGGATATAACTTAATACATTGCTATCTAGAGTACATTTGTAATAACACTGGTCAATAATTTTACAGCAGCCATAGATTAATGACAATGTGCACAGTGAAATACTTCAGCAACCACATCTTAAGCCTCCAGTGGAAGCGCCTTGTTGACTTTCTCCTCTTCAGCTTTCCATATAGATCAAATTCATTCTACTGCACTTTGAATAAAACA
Organism: Bostrychus sinensis; assembly: GCA_020698575.1. Lineage (NCBI taxonomy): Eukaryota > Metazoa > Chordata > Actinopteri > Gobiiformes > Eleotridae > Bostrychus > Bostrychus sinensis. The sequence continues at coordinate 26,004,903 of CM036251.1, read as the reverse complement.
ATATTTATGTATGGCTTTTGTATCGCATTAACCGTTTCTGTGACCTTTACTCTGCATATTGATATCTTAACTTTTATACACACTGCACTAACTTGTGTGTGGGAGTGTGTTTGCCTTATTGACATGCACTGCAAGTATCTGTGCCGCTATGTGAATGAAGTAGAGCAAGTTATAAGGCAATTCACCTGAGACAATGCTATAAGCTAATGGATGGATATGCCTAATCAGATTCATCATGTTTCCTTTATGAGAACACTAAAACTGTTTGTTCTAAAATGAACCCTTAAACCCTCATTGGCTAGACTACAGCGTGGAGGCTGTGTACTCAATAAACAGCCCCCTGCAGCATCATCAAGACGGTAATCCTTCATAAAGTGGACCGCGTCGGCAGCCATTGCTATCAGTCATTTGTGTGGACGGAGGTAATGGTTCTCATGTCAGATGTCAATATGTTGTCCTGCTCCATTTAATATTTTTAGCATTTACCATGAAAACCGAAATGGGTCAAAGCAAAAGAGTGGATTGCCTTGTGCTCTGGAAGCCTAAACAAGATCCCCATGGGTAAAGATGATGTTGTTTTTTTAGGTTTGTTTGTTTGTTGGTTGGTTTGTTAGTGCTGGCAAGATTTTATTATTTTTTTTCACACATTTTTTTCAGGAATTGTCATACATGGGAAAAGAAGAAATTATCTTTTTCAGTGTGAATCCAAAGCAAAAATTTGCGGAATTCCTCAAGGACCACTGCAAGATATCGCTGATAATACTATATCCAGCCTTAAAGGGACAGTAGAGACAGAAATTGTTAGTCTTTGTGTGGTGTGTGTTTTTTTTTTTTTCTTCACCAATGTAATACTGCAGTGCTCATGTCACAGGCTGATACACAAGGGCATAAAAAAAGCCACCAATGTCAGAAGAGGTGTGCATGTATTTCAGACTTTCACTGCACACTGCTCACTCTAGAGGATAAAACCAGTAGACACCCCGCTAACAGGTATTTCGCTTAGCAACTAATCAAAATATAAATAGATTGCTGCTATTGTCCTGAGTCTAAATCGTCGCTGTGTAAAAGATCAGTTATTATTTCTTAACGTCAGTCTCACTTAAACTAGATGTCCCTGCTGTTCCAGTCCCACTAATGCCACAGAGACAGGACAATGTGGTTTGGTCTAATGTGAGTCTGTTTGAGTGCTTTGCTGCAGTCATGGACAATAAACACCATGTTTTCCAAACTGTGGTCCACGGGCCAAATATGGTCCCATGGAAATGAGATCTGTACCTCAAAGATTAAAAGTGTTATGAAATTCTGGCTTTTCTTACATGCTCAAAACAGGTATGAGCTGAAAATGGAATTAGATTAAAAAAAAAAAAAAAAGAAAAGTTCATGCACAACAGTTTAAAAGCTATATTATTACCCCATATGTTTGTAGAATTTAAAAGTGCTATGAGCAGTATATATTTTTATATTTCATAATAATGACCCACATGTGTGCCAAGATATGATGTAAACATGTTTAAATCAAATATTTGTTTTACTGATAACAATGGTACAGTTGTTTTATTAACAATTAAAAATATATTTACATAATGAGTTGTTTTTGTTTACATTTTTTGTTTTGGTTCTGAAACTGCATTGCCGATGTCCAATCAGAAAAAAGACCATTGTTTTGATTTAGACTGCAGTACTGTTTTCAAACCAGTTTGAGCACATGCTGCTTACAGTACCTTTAATCTACAGTGGATTTAGAGCACAACTAAAATAAATAGGAACAAAAATATTTAGTCTATGCACTGGTATCAGTTCATAGTCAAAGCACTGGTATTGGGTCTGAAAAAGTATAACAATATAACAATACATAATTTAAATTTTAAGTAGCCCTGTAATGAGTAGTCAGCTAGGTGGCAGCAGACAGGAACCAGATAGTATCTAAAGAACCACTTAAACTCCATGATTTAACCATCACAGCCACACTTAACCCACACATAATCCTTCAAAGTGACACTGTGACATAACAGACAGCTGTGAAGAGCCATCCTGCTCTTCAGATCAATACATTCCAGTAGAGATTTGCTGATGTGCTGCTAATATGTCTTCATCCAGTTGTAGTAAAACTGCTCTTGACTTAGGGATCGGATAAAAAGAACAGTGAATGAAAGGGTCCATAGATTTGTATATGAGGGTGTATATTATATGCATGCATCCCAAGTAGCGATTATTTATTCATATCACGTAATGCACTGCATGATTCATTTGGAACCAATGTCTACAACTCATAAGGGGATATTGCCAACAGTAGCTGGTTTTATGTCATCATAAAATGCTCTTTTGTTTATTCGAAGCGCTGTGTTTATTTGTACAAAGGAGAGCACCACACTGCACTGTCTATGAGGCTTATTTTACAATAAATATTGGCATATTTTATGCACTAAACAAATACAAAATACAGTAAAACTTGCAACAAAATTTTGTGTCAGTTACTTTTATTGCTGTCCATAGAAAAAAAAAAAATTACAACAAAAAATAATGTAAATGTATTTTAAACTTCTTTTGGGGAGCTGTTGCTTTGACTTTGCAGAGAATGCTTGGATTAGGTGCCTGACTCCCCCTGCTGGCAATGGGTGAGGAACGGAGCATAAATTTAGTATTTAGCATAGCAACATGACGCTAACAGATAATGAGCTGACTGCTATGTCGTGACAGCAATGCACTAAAATTATGTGTTTCTGTAGAGCCATGAGGCTGAGTGTTTTCAGCTTTTGAGAAAGAGACAACCTCAGCGTACAAGGTTACTCAAACTTGCGTGGATGAAACTAAATACAACTCCAGGTATGTTTGTGAGGTTGAAACATTATAACATGGTTATTTGGCATCATAAATAGGTTTCTGTCTTGCACTTAGTGCTTTTACAAAGGTTTTCCATGATCTGTTAGTCTACAAAACCTTTGGTGCCGGAAACTGCTAATCTCCAAATTAAGGCACAAAGAGTCAAGCAGAGCATTACATACCAAAAAGAATGTGGAATCAGACTCCTTGGTTGAGAGCTTAAAAGAGGGACGTTGTACTGCCTCATGCTACCTAAGCATTTCCCATGACCCCTGAACTAGACATTCTCTGATCCCTGTCCTGGCCTGAAAACAATAGCTCTACCTCTAGACAGGGCCAATGCTTTGGTGGAGGTCTATGCTCTTAGAGAGCTTCTAGTTGCTGCTGCTATCAGCATAACAGTCTTAAAGATCCCCTATTATGCTAAATCAACAATTGGAGTTTTACCATGCTATAATTTTTTTTTTTTTTTTTTTTGCCTGAAAAACATACCTGGAGTAGTATTTTCTTTCATTCACGCATGTTTAGGTAATCCTGTGCTGATCCTTCTCTCGTGAGCTGAAAATGCTCAGTCTCATGGATCTACACGTGTTTCTAAAGCACATAAACCGTTATCGGACTCATTGTGATAATTTCAGTGCTTAAATTGTCATCACTACTCTCCACTGTTGCCAGCAGGGGCTGTCAGGCACCTAATCCAGGGGTCCTCAAGCTTTAACACCAAAAGAACAATTTTTGCTTGTTTCACACTGGATATAAGTTTGAAAGAGCCACAATGCTTATTTGAGTTATACTGACTACAAATAATTAGGGCTGGGACTTTAACACATGAATCACAATTAAGTAATTACAGAGAAATTAACGTGTAAAAAAATTAACACATTTAATCGCACTTGTCTATGACAACAACCAACTTTTCTCAGTGGCCTAGTTTCTGGCGCACAGTAACCAGGGCTGAACCCCCACACTGGCTAAAACACCATGCTTCAAACACACTGGATGCGTCAGGAGCAGCTGTGAGTCTACTGGCATCAGAAAGCCCTGCAACAGTCAATATGTTAGTACAGCCACATTTAACAGTTGCCAAAATATATCAATAAATGCATTTTTTTATGTATTTTGGCTGAAAAATGCATCCCAGCACGAGACACAAGCATAAAAAAAAAGATGAGGCTTCTATTTTCTAGGAAGCCTGCGTCAGAGATGTGTTTCAGGCACCGCAGGAGCCTAGCGTCTCACGCAGCCAGTGTGGCTGCTCCAATCTGCTAAACTGGGCACCGAATGAAAATGGATTCCTGACGAAGCCGCCAGGCTCAGGTTACACACCCAGTGTGTGTATTTCAGCTGTGGTCAATACATGCATGTGCCTGTACGAGTGCACTACAGGTAACTATGGCCTGCCTCGACGCATCCAGCGCACAGCATCACTCCTTTTCTTTCACTTTTAAATGCTGCTTCAAGCTGCGATTGTATCTTGGATCATTCTCACAGCTGACAGACATACTGATGCACACAGGAGTAGTTTGTTAGGTTCAGACGCGAACGATAAAGAGACGGGACAGAGTTCAAATCAAAACACAAAAGAGCCGCACAAGAAGCTTCAGAGAGCCACATGTAGCCCCTGAGAGACTGGTTGCCAACACATGACCTAATCCAAACGTTCTCTGCAAACTCCATACATTTTCCATACATGTTTTTAATGTATGGAAAAGTTAGTAAGTTATAAAATGTGAAATAATGTAGGACAGATATTGTAACTGTGTTTTGTACATATTCTACATGTCTTTGTATTTTAATGTGTTTGAATCCATACCAAACAATGTTCCATTCATGAACTACATCACTTTGCGTGGAGTAAATCTTCAAATGAATTCACATGCTGACAGTGCCCCTATGCGTGGGTACCAAAGATAAGGCCTGCGAATGGACACTGTTAACTAAAATGCTATTAATAACATGAATAAGATGGCTGAATTAAAAGATAATACTCCAGCATAAATCATTACCAAATCCACTTACGAAAGTCCAGATGCATCAGGCTTTAGGAGAGGTATAGCAAACAGCAAACAAGGCTAAAAAGGCCGGATTTAAATCAATGAGAGCTTGCTGAAATTAGTCTGTCTGCCTCCCCTCCCGGTGTGTCTTCTGGGATGCAGTTAGGGCCATTAGTAAGGAGCAGGACTAGCGCTGCGTCACTCCGTATTTTGTCTGGTTACAGTGATAGAGTAGTGCGGGGCCTGTATTTTTGTTTTCTTGGTGACCATGCAAGTGCTGTTTATCCCCGGGGATTTCAGCTTAATGAACCTTATCGATTGGTCCATTGATTTGTGTGGAGAGTGAGCAACAGGATTGAATGAGGTGTTTTGACACTGGGAAAAAAAATGTGTATTATTGCAAAATAGAGGCCCGCTCGCAATCAAGCAAAGTAGATGAGCAGTGTAGGACAAGGTAAGTTCGACCGTCTGTCTGGAAAGTTATAGAATTGATGTAGCTTTTCATAGTTTTGCTATAAACTCTAGGCTTAGAAATGAAGGTATATGAAAGCAACATTGCATAACTTCAGAGTTTGATTTGCACTTACCAAAGTCAAACTCAGACAGTCTTTCAAGTTGCATTATATATCTGATCTATATAAACATACTGTGTGCTTAAAGCGGAACTCTTTAGCTAACTTTTTCACCTTAAATGAACCGTTTCGGAGTCCATCTGATGGTTAAATTGGTTGTGGTGTGAATTAAGCACTCTAAATCTCCCCCTGCTGTCTCTGAGCCAAAAACAACAACACTAGGATGTATGAGTGTTGCCAACCCTGTGTCAAGGAATTCTCGAGTCTCGCAAGAAAGCTGCACATCACAGTTAGCCAAACAACAAGCTAGGGATGGCTTACTTTGTTGATTTTTGTCATGGAAGAATGGCCAAATGGCAGAAGAAACGTTGTACGGGTTTGCAGAGGGGACAACAAAAGTAAAGAATCATATGGGAGTCAATTGGACTTGTGAGTATTAACAATAGCACTTTACCCATGCTTCATCATGTTATGGGTACAGGGAAACACATATACCTGCACATTTGTGAAAGTACCTATGTTCCCCCGGGCCACAGAAACTGGGGAACATAGGTACCAGGGAACATAGGTATGTGCCTATTTTTACCCATTCCTTCCCTATTGCTTGCAACGGCATTTGAAAATAACATTGCACAATTTTTGATACTTGCTGTTGCTTTTCCATTGCTGATCATATTTTTTATAGTTTGATTATTGAAAATAAATTTGTGTTATATCTGGTTCAGAAAAAAATCATCATTTTCCCCTTAGACATCTTTACTCTTTCAAATCTGGCCCTTTTTCTGACAGTTAAGAACCTTAAGTGTCCTGTGTGGTGATATTACTTTATTGCCGTTTTTGTCGACCTATGTTAGCAAAAGTGCAGACAGCAATTCCCTTCCTCTATTGTAAAACAAGCAAACAATGATGGCAGCCACATTTCAGTTCTTAAGTATGCTTTAGCCTTCAAGTAAGAATATGAGCAGTAAGAAACATACACATGCTTTTTCTATGCTCATCTTGTCCACTCTGGGCAATTGTACCAACAGGCAGTAATTAAATAGAATTATTAATTTACAAACAATGCAAACACAAAAACACATTTTGTTCAATCACACTGCACATTTTACACTTCATTCATTGTTAATCATCTCTTGACTACTATGTGTTAAAATCTTGAAACAGCAACAGAATGTCTTGTTTTCAGTATAAGATTAAATATTGCATTCAGGCTTAACCATTCCTTTAAACCACATTATAAGGACTGTTTTCATGCTTTTTGCAAAGGTAACACAGGTTCAGTGTGTTCAATAGAGTAAATCATATGGATATAATGCAGCCCTTTATGTGTGAAATACCTGGGGGAAAATAGGCAGTCTCCTACTCTACTAGTATTATACTCATGGTTATGGTCAATACACAGTTGATGGATGTAATTTAAAGCCATAATAGACCGTAACATATATTGGAGGGACGTAATTTAAAATGGTGCGTGCACTGCTATACATTTGGCATAGTGTATTTTATAGGGTAGAAGGCAGTGATTCCAAATGTTGCGTCAGGACACAGAAAGAGGGTTGTGGTGAGGTAGAATATGTTTTAGTCTTCATCTTATTTAAAGCCTAAATATTGATTTAATTACATGCAGTGGTAAAACAGATACAAATGCATGTGCCATAAAGGTTGCAGTTAAATAATAAAAAAGACCTTTGTCAAGACAATGGTTGCCTTGAAAATCCAGACTGATATGTCTCTGTATTATTCTACAGAGAAATATCAGTCTGGTCACCACGCCGTCCGCAGTGGTTTCCTCAAATCCCAACCTGTACCGTGCATTTTGATTCGCTTATTTAAGTCACGTGTTCTTCGCGAGCAGCGTCCGCAACAACAACAATCAAGGTGGTGCACTGAGGAGCCGAGTTTGTTTCATTCAGCGGTAAATTCCCTTTTAAATTACCACAAACATATCGAGTCATTAAAACCACAGCAGCTTGCAGCACTAGAAGCCTTTATATATATATAAAAAAATGTTTTCGTGTTGCTTACTTTCTTGTCGCTTTGTTAACGTCACGTCCGCCATTTTCTGATTGGCTAACTCCGCTGCCCGTTTGCTCCACGCTAGAAATCAAATTGATTCTATGGCGACCAGACTCATGTGCTGGTACAGCGGTGAGTCTGGAATTTCCAGGCAAAGACAATGGTCCTATCTCACAATATTAAGGACCTTAACTCAAAAAGGGGATTGTCTAAGTCAGGGGTAAATGCTCTATCTCAGAGGTGCCCAAACTTTTTCGATCTACCTAATATTTCTTTTACCCATTATTTCTACTAGGCACAACATGGTGGGCGTTTATCAGGGTTATATATATATATATATATTTATATTGCAGTGGTTAAACATAAACTCAAAAATAGAAAATAATCTCTTTAATAAAGTCACATCTTATTAAACTGAAAAAAAAACTTCAATATTAACTTTAACTGAATCTGATAAATGTAGCACATAAAGTTTTGTCAGTAATATTTACATCATTCTATCATCTCCTAAAAGAGCTGATTATTGTGGATTATAATAGACCTGTTATATTTATAATTAGGCCATAAATAGATATTAAATTGGAGTATCAATGCAGTTTGTCATCAAAGCTCAACATTATTTTAGTAACATTGGTGAGTGGCAGGAGCTCCATGCTACCAGCATGCTGGTAATCCTCAGGAGAGGGGCTTATGAGACTTCAACAACAAAACTGAAGTGAAAGCGGCCAACATGTAGTAGCCTAGTTATTCAGTTGATTGTATTCTGTTGAGTCCACAGTACAACAGAAGAAAATACGTCTTCCGGAGTGGCCCAGTCAGAGTCCTGACCTCAACCTGACTGAGATGCTGTGACATGACCTCAGAAGAGCGATTCACACCAGACATCCCAAGAATAATGTCTGAACTTAAACAGTTTTGTAAAGAGGAATGGTCCAAAATTCCTCCTGAGCGCTCTGCAGGTCTGATCTTCACTACAGAAAATGTTTGGTTGAGGTTTTTGCTGCCAAAGGAGGATCAACCAGTTATTAAATCCAAAGGTTTACATACTTTTTTCATCCTGCACTGAGAATAAATATTCAATAAACACATGAAAACATGTAATTTTTTGCAGCATTAGTTTAAGCAGACTGTGTTTGTCTATTGTTGTGACTTAGATTGAAGATCAGATCACATCTTAGGACCAAATCATGCAAAACTCCAAGTAATTCTACAGGGTTCACATACTTTTTATTGCAACAGTACATATCACCCTTTATAAATCCCATCATGTTTATGTTCTCCATTTCAGCCTCTCCAACAACTAGACTAGAAGGTCTGTTTGTCTGTCTCAGCTCGCTCAGCCAACATCACCTGCAGGCCGTCTTTTTCACATCCCTCATTTCTCACCCTGCATCCCTCTGTGTCCTGCATTCCACATTCTGAATCCCTCATCCTGTGTTCCACATCCTACACTCTGCATCTGGTATCTTATCGAGTCCATCCTCCATTAAATATTTTAAATATATTTTGTTGTTGTGGCGTGGTCCTTGCTAGCGATATATTAGTTCTGTAAAAATTCTGTCACATTTAAAGTATTAGAAATAGTATAAGGCAGTGGTGGAATGTAAAAGTACTTAGTTACTTTACTTCAGTACAATTTTCATGTTTTTGTACTTTACTTGAGTAAATTGTACGAGGGGTACTTTTACTTCACTACATTTTAGAGCAAATATCTGTACGTTTTACTTTGAGTTTTGATTTAAAATCAAATGTTTTTGTCGTGTCCTCATTGTAGACATTGTAGACAAATATAAATACAAAGGTGCAGTAAAGTAGTACTCTCTAGTAGTCCCTTCTACTGCACCAGTTTGTTCATCTGTAATCAGCAAAATCCTTCACATTTAACACATTCATGAGTTGTCAAATCTGTGCAAATTACTTTTACTTTTTTACCCACAAGAACATTTAAAAGTATGCACTTTTATACTTTTACTTAAGTAAACATTTTAAGGTAATACTTTTATTTTTACTCCTTTATCTGTACTTTTCCTTAAGTAAAGGAATTGTGTACTTCCACCACTTCCACTACTAGTATAAGGTAGAAAACAGTGGCAGTTGTTAAGTTTTCCCCCCACATTGTGTCCCCTAACACAATACAGTAAATAAATAACATCATACTAAATTTTTTAATGTGCTTGACTTGTGTTTAGGCCACAATTGCCTGCAACAAACACATCTACAACTATACACTACTACTACACTGAACAGTAAACAAGCTTTACAGAACAAACAACTGAGTCCACACAGTGTTTGGTGAAAGGAACTGTGTGTGAGGATATAAGGCTCCGGTGCTTTGTTTCACTTAACTTTTTCTCTTGGACTCTGTTGCTTTTCCTGCTGCTGTGAAAAAAACACTGTTTGTGCCAGAGGAGAAGCTAAAAGTGTCTTCAAAGATAAAGTGAAAGAAGGAGCCAAAAGGGCAGTTGTATAGTGAGTCAGTGTCTCCAAATGTAACTTGGAGAGGCTGAAATGAATAACTTTGGCAGGTGAGGCACTTTCTTAATCTAATTAGTAAAGCTAATCTGGGGAGGTTCACTCTTTTGGCTGATCCCGACTAATGACAAACTACTTAAATTAAACTAATGTTATTGAATACTGCTGGCCACTATCAGTTTGATTTTTTTTTTTTTATCCATCCCTCCCTATTAACAACAGCACAGCTATTTCTCCCAATATTTTGTTCAAAATGCTAATAAATTACATGACAGCAAATGTTTTGTGCTTACCAGAGATGGAAGAAATACTCAAAATCAGCATTCAAGTGAAAGCATATACACAACTTACCATATAAGTATGATGTTTGTGCAGAGTAAAATCCATCACTACTACTTCAACTACTACCCTCTGATTGCAAGATGAGGTTACCCACTGTCCCACAAATGTAAAAAAACAAAAAACTTATTTAGACTTATCAAAAATTTGTTTAAAAAAAAAAAAAAACTGACTAAAAGTACTGGCAGTACTGCTGAAGTACAGTACATTTTGAATTATTTATTTACTTTCTACCTTGTGCACTTGCTACCACTACCACAGAGTTTAGCATTACCTCACGTTATCTCTTCCTTTTTAAGCATTGCATGAATACTTTGACTATACTATATATTAATCCATAATTCTTTTAGCTTATTTTCCTCTTTTTTTTTAATTTCCTTTAGGAGTGAAACAACTATGAAAGGTGGCTTTCAGCTAATGACCCTGTGGCCACCCGCTGGCACTGGTGGAAGTGCGTCAAGCTGAAATGTCAGGCAGTAGACAAATGTGCTAAAACCTTATAATGCATCTGCAGATGTGCAGACAGCAACAGATATTCAACGTTTTTGCTAATAAAATAAAACAATAATAAGAACATGAGGCTTAATTAAGCATTGTAGGTTTACAAAAGCAATTCATCTCACAACCCATTCTTATTCCAGGCCATAATATATTTACAGTGTGTGGAAGCGCTAAGTCTCCAATTTGCTTTTTATTTATTGAGACGGTGCCATGTATGCAGTATAGAATAAGAGACTAAAATGTCAGCACAGTTTAGAATATGAAGGAGATGGCACTGCATTATCCAAACCATTACAAATATTAAATATGAATCATCCCATCTCTCGGCAGCTTCGTCTTTGCAAACACTGTATACATTTCTAATTCATTTAGCAGTGTTTTAATCTGATTTGAGTTTTAAATTAGAAAACCCTCATCATGGGAGTACATTTACATAGCATAGGAAATTAAACCATCAAACATCATTCAAAAGATTGCTAATCAATACGTTGGAATCATTGGAATAATACAACGGTTAAGTGTGCATCCCAAATAAACCAGTTCTTTAGATTTTAGGCAACCATGTTTATTTGTATTGGCATTTAAGGCTTTGTTGCATGCAGTATATTCACAAAATCTATAAATGCATTTTTTTTATTTTTTTTTTGCATTGATCCAGGAGCGCTTATTTTTATAAGTTTCTTTTCTCCATATTTGAGGCAAGCTATTCAATTACATAATAGCACTGACTTAATATTTCCTCTAGGCTTTGGTTGGTCTACCCCACATGTCATTTGCTGCTGAAGCCATAGAGAAAAGTGTATTCCATCATTGGCTACAGTAAGTAAAAAAAAAAAAAAAAACATTGCAGTTTGCACATTCTGATTTTGCAGAATGGCATTTGGGTTGATGATGAATGGCTGGCTACTTTTGTATATCACTTTGTATATTGTTCCTGTCACCCTAAAAGGAAAAAAAAAACATTCTATATATCAGTGTGATTCTCAAAAGCAGAGATAGTGTCATACATACACGTGGCAAGTGGTGGCATCAATGGTTTACTTCGAGTGTGTCAATAGTTCATTTTTTGATAGCATCTGTTACATTATGAGTTGCATGCGTTGTTATATGGCGCTGTTTGTTTTCATGATAAAAGATAAAGCGCTTGTCTGGCCCTTTCTCGGCTGCTGTAAATCCTGCCTGTTTGGGGTTACAAAGAATATGCAGCAGGTACTGCCGATCCCCCAGGCATTTTGCATCAAGGATATGAGCAACGCATGAATGAACCAAACCATAAAACGTGCACACAATCATCTCCTGCCTATCCAGCACCATTAGCAGAGGTAAATAACCTCTTTAAATCTGCAGTGCTTTTGTGGAGGAGGTGCCCCTATGTGAGAATGATAGTCAACCACAGCCAGAGACAGAAATGCTGCAGCCATAATGCTAAAGATGGAATCAGTGAAAAATTTTACTCTTACTTAAGTTGAAATGAGTAGAATTATTTAACCTATATGTCAAAGTGAGTAGCACGCTTAGTGTTGTAGTACTAGTTATAGAAGACTTACCTGCTTTGTTTCCTCACGTCTCCCCTGGTCACCACTAAAAGTAGAGACAGACACATCAAAGCGATTCAGACCCACAACTGCGCAGTGCACTAGTTCTGCGCATGTACAAGACATAACAAATATTTGCAACAGCAGACAGCACAAGCCACTAAACTCTGTAGATAGATAGGAATCATGTAAACAAAACTCAATAACGTGTGTTTAACTCAAGTGTTTGAGAATATGAGAATAATAATCATATTTGCTAAATTAAGCTCATCTGATCACAGTAATGAATAAAAGGGACTGGATTATTGCAGCTGTTTGCCTCAGAGGGAGGATTATATTTTTATCTGCACAAGGCTATAATCTAAGGGAAGCTAACTGCAGTACATCAGCATCACAGATGTGGAGAATATGATGAAGTAACTTTGTTGTAGAACAAAACTTCCTTATATTTTAATGTTAAACGCGAGCTGTTTGGCAAATTGTGAATGGAACACACGCCAATCAGAGCCTTGTTTGAGAATGATGCCTGACGCCGATTCCACATGTTCAATCATCCAGAACAAGGTCCAACTGTCTCCTACTACATCCGATAGTGCGGAACACACCAGACAGACTCACATCATCGAATGTTGTCTGACCACACCAGATGACCGATAATCGCCCCGGTATGTCCCGGCATCAAGGGCTTTATACTGAAAGAATATACGCAATATGTATGTGCCGTCTATTCAAAACATTGAAGCATGGTGCTGCCGCTCCCCAGCTGATCATAGTGGTCTTGAAGATTCGTCAATCTCAATGCCAGTGTTTATTTATATAGCACATTTAAAAACAGACACTACTGCCCCAAAGTGCAGTACAGTGTTAATAAAACAGAATCTCAGTAAAAACAAGACGATAATAACTACAAATAAAACAGAATATACAGAACAGAATATAACTAAAACAATAAAACATTAAAGATATTAAACAGATATGTCCAGCTCAGCTTGTCTTAAAAGCCAGTGCAAAAAAGTGCATTTTTAGCAGGAATTTGAAACTTTCAGTGGATGCAGCAGCTCTGACTGTTTCATATGTGTTACATTGTTGACAATGGTATCCTACATTGTAAGTGTGGTCAATGTTTGTATACTTCAAAAATGCTATCTGCAATGTGCTAATACTTTGTACATAGTTTGACTTAGCTCAGTTACTGAAATCCATGCATGTTTGAGCAATCCTGTTTGAAACACTCAGTCTTACGGCTGTGCGTAGACTCTTGAAACCAGAAAGTGCTACTGTGTGTTTCTAAAGCTCATATGCCATCACCAGACTTATTCAGATCATTTTGTTGCTTAAACTGCTGCCACTATGAAGCAGTCAGACTATTCTGTTAGCGTCATTTTATGTTTTGTTTTTGTCCAGCAGATGGTGACAGACACCTAATCCAAGCAGTCTTTGCAAAGTCAAAGTAACAGCTCCCCAAAATAAAACATTTTCCCATACATTATTTTAAGCTTGAAATGCATGGGTGTCCAACATTATTTCAAAAAGCATAACATGTTTTATTTAATACTAAATGGTTTTGTATTGCATCCGATTGCTTATGGGTGGATTTTAGAGAACAAACCACAATTCCAAAACACATTCACATGGTGGTAAAATAGTTTCTACTTGTGAATAACTTATCTGCACCATTGTTTTCAGGGAGAAACAATAAGCCTAGGGCGGGCAGCAGAAAAGACACACATCTGAGGGTATTATTTAGGCTATACATACCTGTTTGCTCCTTTTTCCATTGTTCAGAAAGTAGGTTGCTGTTAGAAGCGAGTTAAAGGGAAGCCTCTCCCTGTGGATGTGGTCTTTTCTCTCTGATATTTTCATAACACTTACATTAGGCCCATTATATAATACTTGAGGTGTGGATTTATGATAAGCTGCTTCTCTAAGATGTTTTGATCTGTTTTTGGAGGATGGTAATACGTTGTTAAAAGCATCGTCTAAGTTTCAAATTTACTGAATTCTCCTGGATGACTGAGAACCTGCACAGACATCCTAGTAATAGTATTTTTACTTGAAGTATAGATTTGCATACTTCTTCCACCACATAAGATCAAAAGGACCACCATTATCAGAGGTAAATACTGTAACCTTTTTTAAACCCGCAGGGCTTCTTTAGAGGAGGTGCCCCTATGCGAAAATGATATCAGCCACAGACAGAGAGAAATGCTGCAGCCATGATCTTAAAGATGGAATCAGTCAGAAGGAACAGTGGGCATAAGCGTAGAGCCGGTGCGCCATGCGGTCTGGCTGCAGCCCCGAAAATTGGCAAGTGACCCTCGAGACAGGTCAGTCCCAATTCACAGACAGCAAATTGTGTGGAAGGCATTGATTAATGGGGACGCCACAAGTCGTTATGGCCCCGCGGTGTCATCCTGCTCCTGCCTCCTCTCCCAGTTTCCTAGAGAACCCCTCTCACCGCTCGATGGCCAAGAGAAGGTAAAAGAAGTTTCTGATAACTGATCGCAGCCTGTAATTAATTACACCACTCGGGTCTAATTTGTGAACAAGTATTGGTTTAAAAGGCTGGTGGCAGGAAGGGGAGGAGGGAGAGGTGTGCGAAAATAGATCGGCAGCAGACAGATCACAGAATTAATTACAATATGTTAATGTATTGTAATTTGGAGGGGATATGTTGAAGAACTCTGACACCAGGTGGAACAAGGGCAGAACACTATAATGGCAACGGCAAGATCAGTGATATCAAGAGGCAAAGTTTTAGAAAATTAAAATGGACCCAATTAATTAAATTCAGTACCAGGCGGTTTAATAAAGCACTCTGTATGTCATTAAATGTCTTGTGAGACAATATTCAACTACAACTGTCAGTCAGACCTATTCACTTCCTACGTTTTCTACTGTGATGAAAATGTTACTGGGCTTTGTCCGGTTTTCCAATGCATTTTCACATTTCGTCATTCCCCTAAACATCTACCCACAAGGATTGCAGGGGTGTCCATTTAATCCTTTGCATTGAATAGAATGAAAAATTACCACTTACCCATGTAAAATGCATAGCCATCCAGTAATATGAATATTAAATTAAATGCTAACTGAATGTACAGGAAAAGAGTGGCTTACTATTAGTTTGCTGGATCTGAGAATAGAGAAAGAATCAAGTGCAGCAAAAAGAAGAAGCTTTGCATCATTTGTCAACCTGTTTTAGTTGTGCTCTGGTTGGGATTTCAATTGAAGACCACTTCATAGTCCCTGTTTAGTCTAACCTTGGCAGCCAGGCTTTTTTTTTTTTTTTTTGTCTGGTACCACTTGATTAGAGTTTCATTTTGTAGGAGGGGGAACTAACAGAGGCAAAATAACCAGTCACAGAAACAAATGACTTGATGCAAAATGCTGACTCGGTGCGGTAGAGATACGTATGAATGACTGTTGCTGGTTTGGCCATAAAACACCAGAATACACTGTAATATGAGCAAAAGCCAGTTGAAAGACTTGCAGAAAAAAAGGTTTTTTTTTTTTTTTTGTTTTTTTTTTAACGTGGTTGTTAGGTTGGAAGTCTGTAACCAGGGCTTTACTGTTGTTAAAATGGCAACAAGCCAAAGAAAAAAATCACAGAGGAGTGAAAAACAATGCAGACTTAACAGGTGAAGAAGGAAAATGCTAAACATCATCAAACAGACAAAAAAGAAGTTGTAAAATTTGTCCCGTATTAGATGCTGCCATCTTGGTTTATTAAGCCTAAAGAAATGGCAAGGAAAGTGAAACACAACTTAATATTGCTAATGCCCTCTTGTAGTGGTTAAAAAGACTGAAGACTGGACATGGGAGAATGTATGGTGTACTAAAATCTGCACCATTATAATATAAGCTCTACATTTAGTGGTGGCCAAACTGGTCCAGTTTTACCAGGAAAGCATGTGATTAGCCTCTTATTTGTCATAGTGTTTTGAATGGCAGTCTAATAGGAGCCAGGCTGACAGTGCCTATGGTCGAATAATACTCCTGTCTGTAGCACTAACATAAGCCTTATTGCTGCACTCTCTCTGTCTGTCTCGAGTCCTTTTTCCATTTGTGTTCAGGCTTTTGTATCTCTGCAGTGACTCACTTCAGCCATCTTCTTCATAAACCCCAGACCGTTCACAGTAGATATATCTTGTGCAGACTTTTTGTGATCGATTTCTCGCAGAGATACCGGCCACCGCTAAGTGCATTTTAATCACTAAGGTGACATCTGATATTCTTGGTGTCACATTGGAAGTAACTGTCTGCATCAAGACTGAGGTATGGAGCACGACAAAAAAAAAAAAAAAAAAAAAAAAAAAAAAAGGGTGACAGTGGATGACAGATTGCAATTTAGTGCATCATTTCGGGTGACTTCATAAGTGGCTGCCCCTTGGGAGAGTTAATGTTCCCAGAAACAATAGCAGAAGGGGGCCTTATGACTGTGACATGGGACATTTAAGAGCACAGTTAGTTAAAATAGTAGAAGACTGATGTTCAGGATGGCACTTCAAGAGGAAGTTTATAATTCCTTCTTTTTTTTTTATTCATGTAGTGGAAATTCATTAATTTCTGTGTTATCCTACTGTTATTCTATTGTCTGAGCTGTACAAGGACAACAGCATGAGTAACAGCTGTAAGGCCAAAGCATGTTGTGTCTTAGTGCACACGAGGCCAGGCCATGGTGACCTCTTATAGATTAGAGCAGACGTCTTGAGATATGCTTGTGACTCTGGGACACATACTCTTTTCCTGTGTATGTTTGGTGTAAAACCTAGCTTCTGCTAAGGGGGGTAGGACACTCTGCATCTCTCCTTTGTGCTGTGTTCTCCTTGTGCACAAGTAAAATAAAGACAACTTGCTGATTGATCCAGACACTGTCTTTTTGTCAAGTATCTCAATCTAAAATTTCCATAACAATTCAATTGACCATATGTTTTGGTTTTACTATTGTATTGATATTGTAGGGAACTTTTCAAAGTCTGTTGGACCTGTAGGACCATTATTCTGAGAGAGTAGGGAGGTAATGCACAAAAAAAAAGAAAAAAAAGAAAAAAGAATTACTTATTTGGGGTGCAGATGTTGGAAAACACATCAAAAAGTCAAAACAGTATCGCACAGTCAATGATTCCTTATGTCAAGACATTTATTTCATAACGTTTCAACTCAGCAGCCTTCTGCAGAGCATTGTATCGTTCTTTAGACCACAGTGCATTTGAGGAGACCAGCCCAGGTGGCTACGATCCCGGTCAACGAGTGGAACAGCTACAAGGAGCAAGTGGAAATTCAGCTACTGATGTTTGAAAAAGGAATGTCAAAATTAGTGTTTGAAGGCAGAGAAAAAAGAAAGAAAAAAAAAGTGAAGCCAAAAGGGTAGGAAGACTAGAGAGGACATCTATGGATATGGAGAAAAAGGAAATGAGGTCAGTTTGTGTGAAAGAAGAGGGGCAAAGTGGAGTCAGATAATTCAATGTGGCAACCCCTGAACATAAATGCTAAAAAGAAAGTCTTTATTCTAGGGTTAGCATGTATGTTATCAAGAACTCAACCTTGACACCCACGCTATGATCTTGGTGCCTGAGGAAAGCAATCCGCTCTACCCACTTTCTGTTGAGAAACATGACATCTAAAGTCTAACTGTGCTTCCATTGTGTGGGTTTTTATATTATGTCCAAATATGCTTTGTAGAAGACCATTAGTCAGTAGAAAGATAAATGCCATAGATGTGGCTTCGAAAGGGTCATCCTCTATTTGGCAGAAACAGTGGGGGTGTCAGGGAAAATTGAAATTGATTGAACTATTATCACAACCTCAATCATCAAAATGAAAAAGGTCAATTCACTCGTGGCCTTGGTGAGGACAAGCGAGCTGCCAAGGTAAAACACCATGTACTGGAAGGATGTATCTACTGAAGATACAATGACACAACCAGCACAGTGGCAAAGTGGTTAGCACTATCACCGCTCAGAAACAAGGTGTTATGGGTAAGATTCCCTGACCATGTGGGGCCTTTCTATGTGGACTGCACAGTCTGAATGTTCACCCTGCGTCTGAGTGGGTTTCCTCCTGGTGGTCCGGTTGGTGAAGTGTAACAAAGGAACTACATGATATTTAGCAATTGCAATTAAAACTAAATATTAAATAGGACATATTGAGACAACGACAAATGTCTGGCATGTATTCTTCAAGGTTTTTCCCTGCCAAACTCACACCTACCCTATCTACACAATATAGTTTAGATTTGTGTGACTTTGTGACGACATCTTGAACAAAATAATTAATCGAATAATAATTTATTTTTTTTATTTGCCAGAGTGACAGTTGGAATTGTTCTGCAACACATAAGGAGATGCTCTGCGGCTGTGATTTATAGTGTCTGTCACATAACAAAGAAAGAGGAATTCACCCATAAAGGACATGTTTATGGTATGTGAAATTGCAGCAAAAATGCATTCTCAGACTACCATTACTGTCAACAACCCTGCTTCAAGTATGCTAGAAGTTTTGTGTCCAATAAAAAAGGGTGCATTCCAATCTCATATCTATTTTAAATGAATATAGCTGCTAACTCTGGGTAATTGTTTACAAAATTAGCATTGTGAAATATTTCTGTGCATGACTTTTTAATAGGGCCTATTTGATACACTTTGATCTCGAGCCAGCATGGCGTCTGTCAGAGGCGTACATATTTTATCATCAGTTTGAAGCAGCACTTTCAAAACAGCCATGTCATCCTCCATTAGCAATTGAGCTGTTTTTCATAAACATTTTATGAAATTTAAATAGTGCTGCAAATTGTTGATAATCACTTTTCAAAGAATCCTTTATTTCAAAGACAAAAATATGAAATGTCTAAAGACATTTCTTTAAAAAAAAGTCACCGCCATGTGTTTTTGGGTCAACCTAGATCCATCTACTGTAGTGACAAGTTTGATCAGTCACTCTCTTATCCACCACTGCTGTGAGAGAAGGAAAAAAAAAAATCTTTCATCGGCGATCCACAATGGCAGCAGTGACTTGAAGACTCCTCTTTCTTCTTTATTATGTTATTTTATCAGGCCCCGCAACAGCTGTGACAGCTCCAACCATGATCGAGTTTGGCTTGTTTTCGCTGCATTCCTGCAAACTTTGACACCTGATTACATTGAAGGAGATGAGATTTGAAAGGTGGAGGACATGGGTCGCTGGGCCCTTTTCTCCGCATTGTGTAATATACTGTACCTGAGCAGCTGCTTGTGTCTCTAGACTCTTCCCTTTCACTGTGTTGCTTCCTTGTTTCATGGTCATTTAAACTGACACTATTTATAAATGTTTTTTTTTGTTTTTTTTTTCTGAAAACTGAAATTGGCTTTTTAAATTAAAAATGTCAATCAAAAATATATGTTTTAATTTATCTTCGTTTGCAAATTCTCTCTAGGGCCTGAGATTGGGTACACCCTGGACAATGGACAGTCGGAGGGCAAACACGGAGACATAAGCAGAAGGACTGCATCTTCCCAGTTTACACAAGTATGGGGTGCTCCAAAAGAGGCAAAAACACCTCCTTTTCAAAAGATTTTGTATTCATAAAACAAAAACCCGATTCTCATGAAGGTCAAGCCACAACCAAATCATTGCCTATTCTGCCAAAGTTGAGTAAAGGGCCCCTGACAATCATTTACTCTCACACTGTTTCAGTAGGGCCAATTTAGATTCTTTGAGCGGTGGCTGAAAGCTGGAGTGCCTGGAGACATCACAGGAGCGCACTCTGCCACCATGAACCTCTCGTGTATATACAGTACTCATAATAACCCATTAACTCGGCAGCGTTACTGTCTGTGAACAAAATCCAAATAAATATTTTTGACTTTCTATATCTAAATCGGTAGCCTTTTTTCTTAAGTTTCTGAAAAACTAAATACAATACAATATATGTGTTATATTGAATTGTTGCATGACCCAGTTGGAGAAAGTTTCACTCACTGTCCAAACACACAGTTGTGTTGGCCCTAGTTAATGAATGTGAGAGTGAATAGTTATCTATCTGTGTATTGGATGGGCTCCAGTACCCAGGGGAATAAGCAGAAGGACATGAATGAATGAATACCTGTAGTCATTCATATTCATAAGGATAGCTAATGTTATTATAGGACTTTGCATATAGCTTTGCATATAGACTTATATGGGCTTCATTTGTGCATGCATGGAAATGTTAATTCTTATATTATCCCATTTTGTGAGCATATACAGTACAGACAGTCTAGATTCTTCTCTTCTTTCTTAACAGAGGAAGACCATACTGCTATGGTTTATTTAGAAGAGTTGCACGGAGAAAAGGATCAGAACATATCATAGATGCCTGGCTGCGGTAAAAAAAAAAAAAAAAAAAAAAAAAAAACATCAAATGAACATACCCCAAAACCTCTGCAACAGTGTTCTTTGAACAGACCAGACCAAAGTTTTGTTTTTTTTTTAGCCTCAATGTGCAGTGCCATGTTTGGCCAAAACCAAACAGCCTTTTTCAGAAGCACCCCATAACAATTATTTGGGTTTGTTTTGCAGGCAGGACCTGGTCAACCACAAACTCCACTGTAAACTCAGTTCTAGAGGGAAATGTTTTGCCATCTGTCCCACAGCTACAGCTTGGTCACGATATGAATAGGCAATGTAGCAGAGCAGCAAATCTGCATCTTTTGAAAGCATAAAAAATACTGGCGTTCCCAAGTAAATAAAATTATGGTGAAAAAGTTATTATCATGTATTGTTCAAGTAAAGATTGGTTTACCTCATAGGAATTCCTATCAAAATGTGATAATTAAGTGTGCTTTTAAACAGAAATTAATTGGCCTGTTTGCTGTGAAGAAACACTTAGCCAAAATATATTGCTGAATTATATTTTTTTATTTAATTCCTTTTTTTTTTTTTTTTTTTTTGTTCCCCAAATTTCCCATCAAACATATCTTTTAAATTTTAAGCTTTCCTTCGCAACATCTTTCATGTTTTTTTCTGGCTCTAAAAGCGTCATCGTGATTTCAGAGAGCTCTTTTTTTTCTGTCCTCACTTAGTTTTCATGCAGTGCCCCTAACTTCCATTAATATTCTTGTCTTGATTATCATCTGGCTAATAACCATCATGCATTTTTTACATTATCCTTTGAACTACTAAAATTATGAACAATGCGGTAGCAGGGGTCAGTGGGAATTGTTTAATTGTTATTTAATAGTGTATATAGTGTGGGCGGCAGTAGCCAGTTGGCAGAGATGTTTGCCCACTAACCCGAAGGTTGGCTGTTCCCTGCTGCTGGAATTGCACACTGTTGTTGTGTCTTTGGGCATGACACTTCACCCACATTGCCTGTGTGATTGCGTGTTTGTGGTGGTCGAAGGGGATGTAGGTGCACAATGGCAGCCACGTTTCCACCACCGAGTGAGACTGAGACATGACTAATGCACTAAATTGTAAAGCAACTTTGAGAGTCTAAAAAAACACTATATAAGACAAATGCAATATTAGTGTGGTTTCTCTTCTACATTTCCAAAGAAAGACAGTTTGCCACACACTTCGAAAACTCTAGACATGCACATTCCTGTGACATTCCTCAGGGTTCAATCATAGGTCCATTTCTATTCTGTTTATGCAGGCAGCTGCTCTGATCATGAAACCCAAATATACAGGTCACAAAAACAAAAAATGTATTGTGACCCATGATTTTTACAGCACCAAATTATTGTTCTGTTCTATATACAAACTTGACCAAACATATATTTAAGTCTGTTTCAATTTGTAAGTATGTATGTATTTAAAACATTTAGGCTTCAAATAAGATTAAATGTGAAAACTATATTCACCCTCCCTGTAACCCACTTTTGTGTCCCATCCCACCAGTTGACAATCCCTTCTTAATTCAAGCTGATAACATGCTGTTATATTTCTGACTCCCAATGCAGAGTTTCCCACTTCATTTATGATTCATGCACTATGACTGAATATTTTCTGAATAAGTCTGGCCTTCAGTATCACCCAGATAATAACCATCATACATTTTCATGCATCATACTAGAAGTGCTAAAAATGATGACCAGCGCTGTAGCAGGGGTCAGTGAAAGACTTGTTCACAGTTGTGTCAATTAGACTGGTCAGGGCCCCTCAGACTGAAGCAGACAAACCACATTCGTTAGAACATCTCAGAGGGAGTCAGGATTAATTTTCCACACTGGTATAATCCCTACTGTCCATTGCACTGCTGTCTGCTGGAGGTGTGTTTAACCTGTCGTTGGTTCCCCACAAGGAGACGTGCAGACAAAGCCCCGAGGATCCACTCTCAGCGGTAACTTTAAACGCTAAAAACCTACTTGCTCAGTGGAATGGTCATCCGCTGCTTTCTCCTCCTGGGAACATGTGACAAAGTGAAAAATGACTCTTTAAAGGCTAACTATAGTGGTTTTAGTTTGACACTGCTGCAAAACTGCTCATGCATTGGATTGTGTTCAAGTGTGATTCCCATTGATTTTGTACAAAGATGATGTGAAACAAAATGCAAAAAATTTGCCAGCCCTATCTTGCAATGGTAAAGATATACAGACTAAACCTGGACTTCAATGTGGGATCTTCTAGTTGTGGTACCAATGGTGGTACATCAGCTTCTTCTGGTGGTACTCAGAAGTCTTTTGCAGTTCTGATTTTGTTTAGTTTGATATAGAGCCAGTTTTATTCTTAGTTTAGTCCGGCTTTGGTTATGAATGAAATTTGAAGTTAAATTCTTAATCTTGGATTAGTCCAGGTTATGGCTTGATTTAGTTCTGGTTTAGACATGGTTTAGTTCTTGTTTAGACTTGTTTTAGTCATAGATTAGTCTGGGTTTAGTCCTGGTATAGTCTTGATTTAGTCCTGGTTTAGACCTGGTTTAGACCTGGTTTAGTCCTGGTTTATACATAAATTAGTTCAGTGTTACTTCTGGTTAGTCTTGATTTAATCCTTGTTTAGAGCTGTATTAGTCCTTTTTTTTTAGACCTGCTTTATATATGGATTAGTCCAGTGTTAGATCTGGTTATTCTTGATTAAGTCCTAGTTTAGACCTGCTTTAGTCCATTGTTAATCCTAGATTAGTCTGGGTTCAGTCTTGATTTAGTCCTGGTTTAGACCTGTATTAGTTCTTGTTTTCAACTGGTTTAGTTACACTTGGCTTTGACCTGGTTTAGTACTGGTTTTATTTGGTTTATTTTTGGTTTAATTCACTGTTAGTACTGGTTTAGTCTTAGTATAGTCCTATGTTAGTCCTGGTTTAGTCAAGGTTTGGGTTAGATGACTTGTAAAACTTTTTCTGAGGTGAAACTTGGTGTGGAAAGTTTGAGAACCACTGCCTCAAAGCCCATGTAACTGACAATGACAAATTATCCACTAAAACATCTTTCCTTTACTGACCCTTGTTTCATGAGGGAGTATCTTTGGCCATATGTCATAATGGCACAGAATCCTTTAAATAATTTCTTCAAGTTTTGCGCCAAAAAGAAATATTTCCCTCCTGTATGGTTTATTACTAAAAATGAAATGAACATTTTAATATTACTTTTAGCTTGAGACAACAAACAAACATCATTTTGTTTATGGGGGTAATACACATAGTTACATTAAATAGTGTATGAATGATCCATCTGTTTAATAATATGGAGGAGTTGAATGAAGTTGACAGAAATGCCTAAAAAGAAACGTTGGTTTTGAGAGTTATACTACATACTGGATAAATAGCGCTGACATGGCATTTTTTTGGTATGATTTATGGTTTCTTTGTGCAATTTCTGTAATACTAATTGATTGTGGTCTCATAAAATAACAAAACACTATAAGAATATCATTATATAAAATATATAAGCTGTGGCTTCCAGCAGCGCATTGTTCACTTCATTTCCCTTCACATTACTTAACCTTGGACATTGAGGGCAGCTTCACATAAAGTAAAATTGTAAAGTCAGCTCATCTTCCAAGTTCCCTTTGCATCAAATCCATTTCATTAGCAAGTCTAAGCTTGGGCTGTTTCCAACCTATGGAAATGATAAAGGCTGCTGCTGGCATCTGAAAAACACATGACAAATATTTACAGTGTTTGGAAAATATGAAGGACAAACAATGAAAAAATGCAGAATCAACTAAGACAATGGCCCTGTCCTGCAATAGTAAAGATATAATGCCTAGACATGGATTCAACTTGTGGAGTACTTTTAATTCTACTTCATTGATATAATTTTAAAGCAACAATACTTTAGATTTATAGCTATTCCCTCCATCTGTCTAGTACAGGGGTAAATGCTCTATCAAATGAACCAAAAGGCTGTTACATCTCACAATGGCTGGATTTAGCATCACTTACATTATCTTCCACTGTTACAGAAATTTAAGGATGCTTATCCTTTGCATTCTTACAGTAGGTTCTCTCCCAGTACTCTGGCTTCATGTGTTGGTGAATTGCTGATTTTCAATTGCCCCTAGTGAATGAATGTGAGAGTGAATTGTTGTCTGTTTCTGTATGTCTCGCAGTCAGCCCTGCGCCTAACGGACCACTGTCCAAGGTGACCCATGCCTGAGGCCCATAGTTACTGGGATAAGCTCCAGTTACCCACGGCCCCTAATGGGAATAAGAGATGAATGAATAAATCACTTTGTCTTCATTTACATCTTCTCAATTAATATGCTGCTTTAGTTAAACAGTATATTTGCTTTTCTCTCACAAATTGAGAATCTGGGCCAATAACTTTTGCACTGTGCAATTATAAATATTCACTGAAAACATTAAAGATTGATTCCTGTGAGTTAACTCCAAAGCCTGACTGAAAATTAAAACAAATATTAATCACAAGTGAGCACATTCGCAAAGCTTATTAAGCCTGTTATAGAAGCAAACAGATTGGCCTCTATTCTGAAGGACCTTAGCCCAATTTATCAGATCATTTAAAATTTAAATGGTGCTGCAGGAATTAATTCCATTCATCTGGAATCTGCATAAGAACATCATGTTACGGCCACACTCAGCAAAGTAGGGTTTGGCGTGCACTAACTTAGAAATGACATGGCTTTTAGATACTAGCTTACTGAGCCAATTCAGGGCCTTTATCCAAATTTAATGGAATTAATATAATGGATAATTTGGAACTGATTTATGATAATGGAGATTTATATTCAATTTGTATGCTGTCTTATTTTATTACATTTTCAAAAAGACAATTTGCGATATCTTGTAGAAACTTAATCTACTCAAACATGTTCTTGTGGTGTTCCCCAAGGTACAATATTGGGACCAATATTCTGACTCATGCATTCACTAGATTATTTATTCAATTGTCTGAAATCTGCCTTCACTGCTGCATCTTGTGTACATAGATATACCTCCTTCTAAATTCCCAAGAATAATCTGGTAAAGACTGGTAAACATGCATCTTCCCTTAACAAAATAAAGATAAATTTGCAAAACTTGTTTTTATAGTGCTTTTTAAGTTAAAGATTTCATGATGTAGAGAATATTCACACATCTAGCTGTCTCCAATGGAAAACAAGTGTATGATCCTTATTGAGATATTGGTTTGAATAATAAACAACCGATTTCTAGTACAACAGATTGTTTGCATGCAACTAGTTCTGGGCTATGATCAACATTTTTAATGGAAATTAATTGCATGTTTCTATGTAATTAAATGAGAATAATCACAGCATTATGCATAAAATACAATATTGCATTCAAATGTAATATATTGCACACATTCATTTCATGCATACTGCTATATGAACAAAAGTAGCCTACAATAATTTAGGCTTGCAAACACTTCAGAGAAATAAGGTGCTTATAAGTATAAGTATTCCATTTACACATTAGCAGTTAAGAATAAATATTTTTATAAAACTCAACTTAAACATTAAGGAAATCATATCAAACATAAAAACAAAGTTCTTTGCTACTGCCAGGACATTAACATTTAGGTGGCTGATTTGCTAGCATCAATGAGGTGTTTTGCCTTTAAGTGATTCTTGAAGTACTCTGGTGAAAATGCAACTGCAGTATACAAATAACTTTACTTTTATCATTGCTGCCATCTGGAGTGAATTTGTAGTGATACTTTCTCTATCTTTCTGTCCCTACCAGTTCTTTCATGTTCCAGTTCATGCGAGTGTGCAGCAGTAGCATGCTATCACTGATCATATTTTGGAGTCATGGTTTGTTTCTTATATGTATTCAGAGCAAGTGAGCAATGGACTTTCAAAACAAGAACAAAAAACCCTATTTGCTATAGGGCTCTTCACATCTTATATGTTGACACTCATTTTTTAGAGAAAGGCAAACTATAAAAAGAAATATAACAAGTGAGTATAAATACTGTGACACTAACAGAACAAGAACGAGCAGCATAGTTTTGTCCTTATCAAACCTTTCAACCTGGACTCCTCAAAAGCAGTGTGAAGAACAGAGACTGGGATCTTCTTTTTTTCATTTCCAGAAATTCAAAGAGTGTAATATTTATCTCAGCTACAGGGCGCCTTGTTGCATCTGCTTTTTCATAGCAAGAAGCAGTGCGTGTGTGTATTAACTTTCTCTGCCATTACCTGGAGCAAGCAAGAAGAAAGAAGTAAGCCAGCCAATGTCATTAACATAAGACCTTGTAGTGTGCAAAAGAATAACATGGTTAACAAAGAAACTTCAGGTTTTTTACCATAACAAAAGATTACATTTTGTACAGAGGTAAAGTGCAATGTAACCAATATGAATTTTGCAAACAAGTGTTTATGTGTATTTATTACACCAGGCTGGCCACGTTTAAGTACAAGCTTTCTATGTCAGTAAAATGGTTATAGCTTAATTTTTTTAGCATTCAGTACAGTGACAGCAAACATTCCACTAAATATTAATAAAATAACACTTTGCATTTTTGTTCATTACATTCTTTTTAATATATATATAATAATAGTTCTTCATTTGTCGTGTTCCTTTCCTCGGTGCCATATCTGTACCATATGCCATCCTGCCATTCGGGGCTACTGGGATTTGCAGTGAACAGCCTGCCCTTTGGCTCTGGGTCTCTTGTTGTCACTTGTTTTTCATGCCACTTGTTTGTTTTTTTTGCTTTTTTTACTGATATAGTTGTTTTGTACTGTGACTTGCATAGCTACCCCTGTTCATTTAGAGCCTGATCTTAAAATTACTTCTTTGTTTAGCTTTGACATTTGTGCTTTTGTTTCTTTGTGTAGGTTATAGTTTTGCTATTCTGTATAGTGCTTTTTTTGTTAGAAATTGTAAAGTCTTTGACCATTTTTGTAGTATTTTTGTTTAAATAAAAACTTTAGTTTTATCATTTAACATCTTGGTTTGTGTAACTTCCCTTTCCCCTATGCGAGCTGGGTCATAACATATGGGTCATTACACATGCAAGGTGTACAATAAAACTGTGTAGATGGTCAGATGGAGGGTTAGTCATGAGTTGCTGCCCACTATGGGACCTGACCGACATTTTTTAATGGTAGGGGAAACAGGAGCACCCAGAGGACACCTACCCAGTCACAGAGAGATTCAAGTTTTTAGCTACTCTACCCATTTCTATATGTTACCTGTCACACAATGTTTTTTTTTTTTTTTTTTTTTTTTTTTTAATGACCACTTATGTATACTGTATTTACTATATTCCAGCAGGCGCAGGTAGTAGTGGCCGAATGTTACTCACATTGTTTACATCTCCAAAATTTTACACCAAAATAAAATCCCAGAACTTTTCCAGGGCCTGGAAACCCTGACATATGCAAGAAAAATAAAATTGGTGTTGTGGGTTCGAGTTTGGACATAGACAGTTTGCCGAATGTCTCTCCTCGCTCTCTCCCCGATTTCTGACTATATTCCTTTACTCAAAGCCTAAAAAGTGGTCTAAAAACATCTTATGTGTATTTTTGTGCAATGATAGACCTGTTTAGGTTCGTACACATTCCTAAACCTGTCTTAAGCATTTTCCACAGTACAGTTTGTTTGTGTCAGAGGTCGCATGTGTTTGTTTACTAACTAATCCTACATGTTCCATATTTAACCTCAGTTTGCATATCTGACATGTGCAATCCTTCTGTTGCACCTGAGGCCTCTTCAGCTCTCAGAGTGACCTCGGATCAACGCGGGTGGGGGTGAGGGGGGTGGAGGGACTTTTTGTTTTGACTGTTAATCATCCTAGAGCTGTAAATGGCCACTCTGTCGTGAACGAGAATCTCACGAAGTAATCTCACAGTGCAGGACGTAATCAGGCACAAGGTTAATGAGAGTTTGATGGAAGCATATGCCTCGCACTTCAGTGGTATAGCACTATATAATCATAGGGACAATGAGTTAATGGTGCAGGACCGAAGACAAATATAAACACAATACAATCATGACACAATGATAATTAAGTCACTTCACTGTGAGTAGCATCGTCCTCAATTAAATGCATATCTTGGTAAAACCGCATTACTACCTGAGGATAAAAATACTTCATGTCTTTCAGCAAGACTTTACTTGTCTGAATAGAGGTTCCTTATAATATTTTATTTGTGTATTATTGTTGAAGGTTCTTAGCATTCCAGGTGATTATCACTAGAAAATGATTTAAAACAAAGGGCTTCTGGACAAAATTTGTACAATCCAATTTTACTAATCGGCTGCTGCTACAACAAAATCTGTTACCGTTAGTGTTTCCAGCGTCACCACATTGATTTTATTAACAAATGTAAAATGTATTCAACTTGCTACCTCAAAATACTGGAGCTTATCTTAAACTGCTAGCTCTGTGTTTAATAATAATAATAATACATCGGGGGGGGGGGCTGCAGAAGGTCAGTGAGGTATGGGGGGGGGGTGCTTGAAGGCTTTGAAGGTGATGAGGAGGATCTTGAAATGAATGCGTTGCTGAATGTGGAGCCAGTGGAGCTGCTGTAGGACGGGGGTGATATGTTCCCTGAAGCGGGTGTGGGTGAGGAGGCGGGCGGCTGAGTTCTGAATGTACGGAAGTTTTTGTAGGTGGGTTGAGGGAAGACCACAGAGGAGGCTATAGCAGTAGTCGAGTCTGGAGGAGACGAAGGCATGGATGAGGGTTTCAGCAGCAGATGTGGACAGGGTGGGACGAAGACGGGCAATGTTGCGGAGATGGAAGAAGGCTGATTTGGTGATTTGACGGATGTAGGGTTGGAAGGAGAGAGTGGGGTCGAAGATGAATCTTAGGTTTCTGATCTGAGGAGAGGGGATGACTGTGTGGCTGTCGATGGAAAGTGTGAAGTCCTGGGTGGAGGGGAGGAGGGATTTGGGACCAGTTATTATTATTTCAGATTTGTTGCAGTTGAGTTTGAGGAAATTGATGGACATCCATGATTTTATTGCAGTTAGGCAGTTTGTGACGGTGGATACAGTGGCTGGGGTGATGGATTAGTTTTCGATTGACACAAACCAAAAAAGTGTTGTCCGCTTCATTAAAGGTCCACTATTATACTAAATCAACTTTTTTGAGCTTTTTTACAATGTCATGATGTTTCCTCCTCAAAAACATACCTGGAGTTTTGTTTTGTTTTGTTTTTTTTCCACTAAAGCATGTTAATGGTGGCACGGTGGCTTAGTGGTTAGCACTTTCACCTCACAGCAAGAAGCTCGTGCATTCTGTCTGGAGTTTCCAAGTTCTCCCGGTGTCTGGGTGGGTTTTCTCCGGGTGCTGTGGTTTCCCCTATCAACCTCGAAACATCCACAATAGGCTAATCCTCCAGCCAGACACTCCTGAACAGGATCCTGGCTCAAGATCTGGAGAAGGGCACTGCACCGCGGCTGGCCAGGTTGCCCCAGCGGCATTGAAGGATGGGTCAAATGCAGAGAACAAATTTCCCTACGGGGACAATAAAGTATACTTTACCTTAATCTTGTATCCTGACATATCTTGTATTTCTAACCTTCTTAAGATCTGAAAATGCTCTATTTACCACTTTACGTAGATGCTTGAAACTCTGCACTGTTTTTAAAGCACAGCCACCATTAACAGACTCGTTCTGATAATTTCAGTGTTTAAACTGTGGCCACTACAAAGCTCATTTAGCTATCTGTTGGCTTGATGTTGCTTACAGACATGCTAATTTGCAATTTTATCATGCTCTGTCTATCCCCCGGAGATTCTCCTCTCATGTCTGAACTCAAATCTTTCCATTCTTGTGTGAAGAAGTAGTGGTAGTAGTAGTCTTTAGAGGGCTTCTGTGGGAGAAAGGCCTCCACTCTACAGTCCTTCACTGCTGTTTGCTGATATAAATAAACTGTTTACAAAGAGCACAGGGCTGACTGGGTGAGGAGGGCAGGGAGAGATTGGGCCCTAAAGCAATAGGCACCTAATACAAGCCTTTTCTGGAAACTGATACAGCTCCCTAAAAGAGGACGTTTTCAATAAATTTATCTCATTATTATTTATAAGTTATGAATATGAAATGTTAATGCGAATATGTCCAAATGAATTTTATAAAACCTGCAAAAAGCATAATACCTTATTGGCCCTTTAAACATCACATCTTGCATTTTGCATTGTAAAATTTTTATCTGTGTTTTCCTTTGCTTCCCTTTTTTCCAATATCTTTTTCTTTTTAGCATTGCTTCTTTGTGTAAAAAGGCATATTTAGCACTAAAATCATGAATTTCTTTAGATAGATAGATAGATAGATAGATAGATAGATAGATAGATAGATACTTTATTGATTCCCCCCCAAGAGGGAAATTCAGTTGGCCCGCAGCAAACATTAAATGTGTAGACAAGACATAAACATAAAGACACAGTTAAAAACAAATAATAAGACAAACTTAGGAGTTACTAGGTCTTGCAGCCTCTCAGCCTTCTCCTGGCAGCCATTTTTCAACATCCAATCAAAACGTCTCTTACTGGTGTGTGCCAGCAGATTAAAGTCCTTAATAATAAAGCCTAAATCAGAAAGTCTACTTTTTTCACAGATGATTTCTATTGCAAACCTATTAGATGATTGCACTGGTGTCCTCCAATCTAATTTACTCATTTCACTGCGAGTAACATCATCCACAAATAAAAGCATTTCCGAGTCCAAATGCATCACTACGTGGAGGATAAAAACACTTTGTTGACATGTCTCTTAGCAAGACTAGATTTTCCCGTTGGCCGTCAGTCTTTTTGATACATGCATATTTGCCGGAATAAGTGACATTACCTATCTGTACGACAGATGATGGTGGATCCAGGCTGACAGGAAAAGGCCCTACAGCTCAATGTGATGTGAGTCACTTCACTTCGCTGCTTCCAGTTTCCCATCATTTGGTGGGCTGCGGACTACCTAAAGCCCAGCTGCGAGGATGGTGTGCCCATCCAAGCAGAAATTTAACAACATAATGACCAAACACTCCAGATGGATTTCATTCAACTGTGTGCAACATACGGCGCTACACAAATATCCGCACATTATGGTACTAGCAGTTTTTGTGCCATGATGCTAACTGTGCATGCTTTTCCCCCGATAACTACGTGACCCACAGTGACCAACAAAGCTGATCCATCAAAGAAGACGTCCTGTAAAACAAGACAGCATCATCCCGCGGTCGCCTGCTTCTTAACGGTGACACATCCAAACGGCACCTTTTATGACAGCAATGCAACAACTTGTGAAGGATTATGAAAGCAAAGCACAGATGCATGTTGCACAATCATTACTGAAATGTTTGTGGGCACAGGGATGTCAGAAATACATGAATATTTTAAGGATATTTTTTACTGTATTTTGTTGGATGGTAATTTTAACCAAAAACTGGAGCACTAAATGGAATATCATTCAGCACAGTCCTGGCAGTGTTAACTTTGATAAAACAAATATTATCTGTATCTTGTATAGCTATCTGTTTTTTATTCTATACAATGAATTCGTCTCTGGCTACGTTCACACTGCAGGTCTTAATGCGCAATTCAGATTTTTTATTGGAATCAGATTTAAATGTGACCTCTGTCAGTCTTATGTGTGAACAGCCCACAGCCCTGAAGTGACGCTCATGCACAAAACAAGACATGACGGAGAATGGAGTGGTATGATTGTGACACGAGTGGCTTCACTGACACAGAATTTAACCTTAAATTTGAGATATTAAGGAAGATGTTTGAATACATCTGTCAGTGACACTCCTCATTCCTAATTTCTCTTATGTCTCTTCTCATTTCTCCTCAGTACAGTTACAACACGACCCTCAAGTTTAGCTTCAACAGGATTGTCACCTTAAATACAAACGAGATATAAAAGCTCACTTCATTTTCAATGCTTGTTATCATTTGATCTGGCCAGGTCCCAGCCTCCTCCAGTGCAGAATTGTGCCTTGTTCGTTCAGTCTGCCGTCACATTGTAAAACATCAGATATGTATCCGATTCAGGACCTCACATAAAAGTAGTCCTGGGTCGCATTTAAAAAAAAAAAAAAAAAAATCTGATTTGTGCTGTTCACACTGTCATAAAATCAGATTTGGGTCACTTTTGCCTGCAGTCCTAATGTAGCCTCACATATGAGTTGGGACGCAACATTACTGGAAATACAGCTACGCAAAAAAAACAAGGGACAGCACCAATATTTTAGCCTGGCTCACCAGACTAATCCTTTTCCTATTCTATACAAAAAAGTCTGGTACCTCATGGTTTGAGTTTCATTTCTATGAGAGAAACAATCACAGGCGGACTAACCAATCAGAGAAATGATGGCAGGGACACACTGCTGACCATATCCTAAACAAATATGGCACTAATGAAGAATTGTTGCCAGTTTTGCCTTAAAACACCATACACAGAATTATTAGCAACTCTGTACTAAAGGAGACAGCAACAAAAGCCAACTGAGCTTTTGTTGGAATGTTAGACGTCAATGGGACTTTACAGTTGTTACAGTTACAGTTGGCAACAAGAAAAAAAACAAAACAAAACACTGACGACTGAACAATAAAGCAGACCTTAAATTGATTGAGTGGAAACAGCTCCCTATGGCTAAGGAACCAGACTCTCCTGCTTTTGAAAAGAAAGTAGGAGGAGGTGCCTGGCCAGACTACCACTATCTGCAGAATAAACTGTGTCTGCATCAATGCAATTTGCAAGGCATTTAAAAATTGGAGATTTTATCAATCCAACAGATACTAGAACTATTTCCTTTGATGGAGTGAATGGGTTTCACTGGCCTGGACTACCCTGGCATGTAAGTAGAGCCCAAATGAGTACATAGAACAGCACTGGGCAAATGAAGGTTATCAAAATGCCTTTGAGATATTAATACATAGTCCCATAAGTAAAGTGGTCAGTCCCCCAACTTTGGAGTGGGAGGTCAGGGGTTCTATTTTTTTGACATGAAGCCAAAAACGCTAAGAAAATATGTCCCAATCCCAAGCCTGGATAAATGGAAAGGGTTTGTTTGTACCAAGGGCATTTAATGTAAAAGTGCCGAAGTGCCCATGTGGGTGGTTAGCCGTATGTTCCCACAGCCTTATGTTTCTGAATTTCCATGCTAAAAAAAAAAAAAAAAATAGACCCTATGTTTCCCACAGTTTCACACATCTCAAAGTTATGTTCCCATTTTTTCAAAATCCACATTTCTAAAATTTAGGGTTAAGGGTAGCATTAAACATGCACCATTTACAGGAAAATAATAGAGTAATGGGAACATAGGACTGCAGGAACATAGAGCTCAGGGAATGGCAACCCCTAAACCAAATGGGAGCAGCTGAAAGGGACCTTTTAGTTTTTATGCATTGCAGTCTTTGCCAATGAAATATGCATTTTTGTCTGAGTCACGTATTAATGAAATCCCAGCTTCTAACCAGAAGACTTTTCCTTTCCTATCCCTGTCATATTTCACAGCATGTCCAGACAAAATAATTGTTTTATTTATTCCATTGATCTATTGATTATTAAAGAGATTTATGATTCTGTCTGATGCAGCTTATGAGAGAAGATCCACACCCCACTAGGAACTATTTCATGACTTACCTTTAAACCAGTGTCAATAGTAATCACTGAGAGGGCTTATCTTGCTTCTATGCTGCTCCGATGTCCTTCACAGGCATCAGTGTTGGCTGCTCCACTACTAATTATTCTCAGCAAACACCAACATCAATTTTTTGGCTTGTATTGTCAATTATGATCAAAACTGCTGCAAATGACTTTAGCAGTCAATCTAATTTTTGCTTAATGAGACACTGTTACTTCTGGGCACAGGAACATAAAAATAATATTGGTGTAAGTTATCTTTAGGCCTACCTCTTAATTTAAAACGACAACTCCAACATTTGATGGGCAAGTGGTTAAATGGTAATGAAACAGGATATTCTTGAGTAGAAACAGCAGTGAAGGCTAGGGGTGTTTCTCAGAGCCAAGGTACCTCGCCTTGCATTGATGGCCGGGCGGGAAGGCCCAAGGTGTGTTCCAATATTTATTTCCTACAGAGGTACATGTCCTCCATTTGTCTGTTCATCAAGGATACATCTGTGGTTCCTTTCCTGACTTGCCATTACCAAAATCACACATAATTTACCATGTTTTTTTTTTGTTTGTTTTTTTAAACAATGGCCAGACACAGAAAAATAATCAATTTAAAAGCATTTTATATGGTTTTAGTTTGACATTATTTTTGACATTATTAGGCAAACATTTTGTATTTAGGTAGATCTATCATATTTTATAAAATGTTTATGTCTTCTACTTTTAGCAATGTCACTTTTTTATCTCTATTTTTAAGCTAGCGAGTGCCGCCCCCTTATGTATAACCAGAATGTGAAATTGCGAACATTTAATAAATGTAGATTCGTCTTCTACACAATGCACAATTAAAACCTGACCAGATATAAAAAGGGACTCAAGATTTTATGCATGGGTATATATGCTACAGCAATAATTTAATTTTTAAAATCACCTACTATACTAATGATTATAATAAATATAGATAGATCTATACACTGTGGCAACAGGAGCTGACAGGAGCTGGGCTGTGCCACAGCAGTGAGGCTACAGCTGATCAGAGCTTTAATTGAGCCTTCAGAGTCAGACTTAAACAGAAAGATTTTCAGTCTTATCTAAACCTTATCTCTCTGTTGGTTCTTTTTTATGAATAATTTATTTGTATTTCATCATTATTTGAGATGAATTGTTACAGTAAAAACTGCCTACATATTTGAGTGTGCCAGCTGTCTGTGGTGTGAGCAGATAGTTCTGTGATGTACAGACTGGAGACAGAGTACAGACTGTGAGAGGCTCAGTCATGAAAAGTTGTCATGTAGACAAAGTTGCTAGTTGTTTGTTAGTAAGTTGTTGTAAGTTTGTTAAAGCAAAAATATCTAACACATTGCACTAATTAACAACAACATGCTTCCAGACAGTCTGGCTCTGCCACACACTACATACAGGCTGTAGAAAACTGCAATTGTTTAACTCACTCTATAGTCAGCTAAAAAACTTTAAAATGCACCAGGATACAGCAAATATTGTCTGTTATATTGATTTCTCGTAGTTATTTTGGTGACGCTGCTCGTTCACTTGAAAGTCTGTTCCATTTTGCTTTCATTTGGAACATGGAAGGTCACTTGCCTTGAATTTAAAAGAAGCTGCTTTAAAGGAAGTAGCTTCCAAGCCAAAGCAAGTTACCTTGACTTTGAGAAACACCCTATGTTTTCACAAGTCATCTTGAGCAGCAGGTATCACAAGGTTATAGCATGTCATGCAGCAGGAGCCGCAAAGTTGTGGTATACGTTTTGGCGCTGACAAAAATGAACTATTTTGCACTAGTATATATTGTTGTTGCCTATAGTTTGAAATAAATGTGCATGTAGAGAGCCATTGTGGATAGAACTGTTCGCTGTGACAAACACACTCCTCCTGTAACTTCTAGAATAGAGATAGAATAGATAGAAAGATATCAATCACAGGTCTGAAAACTAAAGGCCATAAAGACAGTGTTTACCAAAAATCATCTAACCAGCTTCACATACACATGCTATAATAATATGTTTTTTCAGAGCAGGGATGGAGTGGGGTTCTGAAATCCACCAGGAGAGTTGTTACAGCTCTGGGCCCCATCACTATGACCAGCCCCTTTGTTTGGTGCTGGTTTGGGCAGGGCAGGGTACTATGATTGGAGCATAATCCACACAGTTAGCCTAATGATTGGACTGAAGCAGGTAGGTCAGGGCGTCCTCCTCCAGGAAGTTTTGAACAAAAAAGATGTAAATTCCTGTATTCTGGTGCATTACAGTTATATTTTTATATCAGGCTACTACGTTGAAGTAAAAATATGGATACAGCTTAACTTATGAGATGCCTCTACATTGCTACATAAAACCAGGCTTCACATTTCATTAACTTTTGTTTTTTTCCTAAAGTGTGACCAAGTTTCTCTGTAAGTGGTTCCCCAGTGGCGCCCTTGTCCCTGGCCCTGATCCTGCTCTGCTCCGCCCCTGCTCAACTCACAGTGACAGAGAGTCTGAGCCTTCAGTCTCATCACACTGCTGTGGACAGAGGCTCCATAAAGCACTAACAGCTACATAAACTTATTAGGATGTCTGAAGTTTTATGTTGCTTTTACAATAAGATATTGTGAGAATTATATTGCGCACTCGCTCTCAAGTACTTTGAATACTTAATTATTTTTGAAAGCACATGCACCAGTACTTTAACTCAAGTAATAATTAGACGTAGCAACTTTTATTTGTATTGGAGTAATATTTGACTAGGAGGATCTATACTTTTACTCAAGTAATGAAGTTTGTCCCACTTTGTCCACCACTGGTAATAGGTAAGTTGTATGACGGGACTGTTACACTTGCCTCCTGACTAAAATACAGTAGTAAAACACCACCCTGACATGCTATTGTACCCCTGGAAAGATAGCTCAGTCTTGTCAGGCTGCACTTCTCTGGAGATAGAATGACCTCCTTCTCTTCTGACACCAAGGTTATAGCCTGTGGTGCCAACGTCAAAGTCTATTTGCGGATAACCCTTTGAAAAGCATTACCTCAATTTTTCTCTTGTGTCAACCTTTGGTATAAAAGCTAAACCTGCAGAAGCGTAGTCAGACACGGTCAATGCATCTGAGAGTGCTCACTGTCTGTGGGGCCTGTATTGATGGTATGTATGCAGAGATTTTTGAAGTATCTTCCTTAGGAAAGGTTACTCTGAAATGGGAATGGTTTCAATTGAACATAATATTAATTTAGTCTTCAAGTGATGTAAGAATGAGATTTTTTTTTTCTTTATTTGACAAAAAGTGTTTAATCATCAAATTGCATGGTCATTCGCTGGTTCTTTTTAAGGTTGTGTCAATGATAATACGGAGAAAGTGGCCATTTCAGCACCAACTATAAACTATATTTTCTTGGTCACCTCTAGAACAGCAATGTTTTTCAACCAATGAAAACATTATCTGACTAAATAAAAAGTTTTCAAAAATTACTTTAATACTGTAACTTTAAAGAAACAGGTAAAGCGACTAGCAGAGAGCAGTAGGGTGCAGCTCTGTTATGCTTTTTTGAACAGAAACATATAACTTTTTATTTCCTTGAACGTTTTGTATGATGCCATTTTACTACAAAATGAAAAACAGCTGTGAGGAATCAGTGGAAACAGAGATGCCCCCCCCTTCCCCTTTTTGTCAGTGCTTCCTGGGGAGGGTGGGGATTCATCAGAGAATGGGAAGTTCATGGAACCAAGTGTTTTTTTATAGGCCTCAGAATCTCTACAGGATTACTTAGAGGATTACATGAATGAAACAAAACACAATTCCAAGTATGTTTTTGAATGATGGTTTCAATGAAGGAACAATATAACATGGTAGAAAGCATAATATAGCCCCTAATTTTTTATGTCATTTAGTACTATACTAATGTGGCAAATTGGTCCAGTTTTAACACAAAACTGAGAAAGGTATCTGTGCAGTTGTTAGGGGGTAAGTTTGGCACCAGCACCGCCGCAAAATTATTTCGATTGTGCTTTATTATCAGGATCTATGTCTGCAGATTACCTTTCCTTTTATGCATCCTTCCAGAGTGATGTGTGCAATAATGCTATCCAAACCTGGCATTATGAAATAGATCCTGCACGAGTCGCTCTTTGATCTCAGTATTTGCTGTTGTACCGACAGAGATGTCACCTGCTTTAAATCCTTCAGGCTGCAGATGCAAAACAGAAGCGAGCGTGACAAATTTATGCTCCCATCGAGGTAGGTCAGCCTAAGTGAATTTCGGAGTGAGCTTATCGATATATTAGTGAGCATTTTGACCATAAAATAGGGTGCAAGCGTTGCCTGTTGGCTGCCAGTGTATAGTGCTGAGTTGTCACCTGGGATCGTAAATTTCATGCACAGTTGCATGCAAAAAGCCTCCTATGTAGTTTGTATAGTGAATTTGTTTGGCGCCATAAAACCATTGCATTATTAATAGATTGTGTGGTCATTTTCATGTTGTAAATTGACATAGTAATAAGTGAGGGAAACGTGTTCTGCTCCAATCTGAGTTAGCCGAGAACGCCGTTAAAGTGTGCACGTCAGCAGGTTTCAACATAGTCGTCCCATGTAAATGTATAATTACTGAAACACTATTTGACTGCCATCAACTCCTCAGGGGCCAGCATTAATCCCAGAGATCAATGTTTCCAACCCTAGATATGCAGAGCGCAGCAATCCATCTGTCAGCTTGGCCACCTTATCAGTCTACAGGGAGGGCATCCATCGATAATTACCTCTACCCACCGACATAATACAGACATTTTCAGGAGAAATTCACTCTTGGCTGGTGCCGGCCTGACACAGTTAGTGGCTTGTCCAATGAAGAAAAAAAAAGTTGTTCTAATGGGTTTCTTTTTATTCCTAGATTCAAAGAAAAATATGACTCTATAGTTTGTTGTTGGTGCATTGAAGTGAAAAAATAAAGTTTATTAATATACAGTATGTCTAAATGTAAAGTTTCTAGTGTTAAGGCTAGCAAATTCACTTAAAGGAAGCTCAAACCAAGTCAGATATCATGGAAGTTGTTTCAATGCAACAATTAACATCTTTACGCTTTGATACAATGTGTGCTGAATAGTTTGAGGTTGATATCCAGAAGGTTGCAGAAATGGATACAGATTACACTACTTGCAAATGAAAACTGATAGACACCTGCCAAACAAACAAGGAGCAGTGTCAATACATGCAGAGTCAACAGGCTCTGAAAAACAAAACAAAACAACACAAAAAAACAACCAAACCCATGACATAAACCCATTTTTGGTTACTGATTGGATACTGGTTTTGAAATCAAGAGAAGACAGATTAAATTAGGGTTAGGAATCACAGGGTACCTCAGAATACCTCATTGCATGGCTCATAATACCGTTAATATCACAATATAGCAATATTTCAACTATATTGATATATTGTACAAAATAAACTTTGATATATCACTGTGTTTTTGAATAAAAAATACCCTTGTTCTTTCTTGTCTGTATTTATTGTGGTTTATACTTGAATGATAAAAGCCTCAATACATACATGTTATGGCTGGAGCAAAAGAACAGTTTCAGATTGGCATCAAGACAAGAATTACCTGTAACAAAAGTATCAATATTTAGGTATCATCACTAATTTATACACTTAAAAACAAGAACAAGAAACAAGAAACCAACCCAACTCCTGTTTCCAAACGTAATAAATCCACCATTAGTCAGTCTGATATTACTTTATTATTTAGAAATATATTTGACCATTTTTGTCCTACTTTTGACTGTAAAAGCATTGCATGATGTCACATAATGCATAATAATGGCATACTAAGAAGTATCAATATTGCTGTTGGATCCAAATTGACAT
Source organism: Bostrychus sinensis (assembly GCA_020698575.1). NCBI lineage: Eukaryota > Metazoa > Chordata > Actinopteri > Gobiiformes > Eleotridae > Bostrychus > Bostrychus sinensis. The sequence continues at coordinate 25,964,846 of CM036251.1, read as the reverse complement.
TTTGTCTCAGCCCTTGATTAAATAGGTGGGGTTCCAGACCTGCTTCATTTAGCTTAGATGGTAAATGTGCATGTATCTTAAAGTCTTATCCCTCTTAATGCTTTTTGCACTATCTTAAAAAAACAAATGAGAATCCTATGAACAGTGCTTGTGTTTCTAATTTGTTACTCTGCTCTTATCTGTTGCACTTCTAAATGCATCAGTGCCTGTAATATGTAACCTTTTTTATATAGTTTTTTTCTTATTGGCTTTTCTAGTTGTTTATTTATTATTGTTGAACTTTTAATAATTTATGAATGACATGCACTGCTGACCTTTGGGCCAGGTCACCCTTGCAAAAGAGATCTTGATCTCAATGGGTCTTTTATCTGGTTAAATGAATAAATAAGGCAACAGAGTCTCTTATGATCTAGGTGCCTTTTTCCAGCAGCAATTAACACAAACGCCCTTTTATGCTGCTTTCTGGTGTTCTGCAAAAACAGTCAAATCTGCTTTAAAATACGTGACAAACAAGCTTTAGTGCTGTATTACAAACATGTAATTCTGCAAGACTAATATAGAATTTTTCATGTGTAGTGGTTCTAAAAAGCCAAGCTGTCTTGACCTGCCTCCCATATCTGATTCCATCTCAGTGCTGCAATGTATGAAATTGGGGAAGGCATAAGACAGCAATACCCAGTGGCAACAAAAAATTGAGCATAAACATGATATGTACGAAAAATATTCAAACATTTGTAGTCTCTCTAAATCTAACCATTGTCCCGAGAGTATCTCCTGTTTGTGCTTCTCTTATTTGCGCCTTGGATATTTTGCACAACAGCTGTCAATGGGTTAGAATTATTCTTGCATAGAGAGAATTTTCAAAGCCAAAACCGTTGCTGGGGACTTGTTAGGGAGAAGCAGACAATCATGGTTAACTGTGTGCGAGGATGAACCAAAGCGTGAAGAGGCTCCATTTGGCTCTGATTGCCCTCTGACAAACGAACTCCCTTCATATCCAGCGCCATTGTGAAACTGATGAGCTATGTCTGTAATCGGCTCCGGTGATTGGCGAAAAGTGCGTCGAAAGGGGAAGGGGGGGAAGTGTGGCCTTGATTTCGACAGGCACCGACAGCTGGAGGGAGCTGAGTATTGCCATTGTTGTCGAGCCTGTTCGAAAAAAAGGTGGTCTACTTATGTTCCTTTTTGGCAGCGGCAGAAACAGTTTGTGCGTCTGGGCTTACAGGGCCGGAACTGGAGACTTCCGCAAGCGTTAATGACCAAGCTGGAAGGACACAGAAATTCATTACTGCCGGAAGTGAGAGCCAAAAACGCAGAGCCAAAGAAAGACTGGAAATATTCTTGTTCAGATGTCTCTTAAGGGGGAGAGATAAGCGTGGGTAAATCCAAAAATGATTGTTCGGCAGCAACAGTACGCACATAAGCACTTGAAATGAAAACAAGCAAGATATTTAAATGTCAAAAAAACAAAAACAGACTGGTCCTGTCAGAATATATTCATAGAAGACTTGCAGTAAAAAAACAGACATGTTGCCTTACTGCAAATCACTGAATGGATCAGGAGCACTTGCATACATCATTGTCTTTGAACATAATTGGGGTTCTAGACAAAGCAGCTAATTTGAATACCAAAAAGTCAAACTACAAAATGTGAAATTAAAGCTTTGACTAAGTTTTTAACTCTCAGTTGAGCAGTCGATCTATTTTCTTACTCTCACCTATCATCACGAGCTATGGGTCAGGGCTGAAAGCACAAGATTTCGGATACAAGCATCCGAAATTAGTTTTCTCCGCAGGGTGGCTGGGCACTCCCTTAGAGAAAGGGTGTTCTGGGCATGTCCCACCAGGGGAGACCTACAACATGCTGGAAGGACTGTCTCTGGGCTGCCCTGGTTGGATCACTTCTCCCATGAACAGCCAAGTCTAACCACCACGTATTTGAGACTTTCTCCTATGCCAACTGTTCCATTAGATTAATCTACAGCTAAAACTCACTTCACTTTTAGAGTAATTAGTGCTTAATTTTGCGAAGAGTTGAAAGCAGTCATTTTGTACTGCTGTGTAGTATGAGCAACAAAAGAAACTATTAAATTTTCCCAACACAAGTTTAATTATGCCCCACGCTGAGGCAGATTATTTAGATGTGCTTTGTAAGATAGGCTGTTTGCTTTTGGAGGTGATGCATGCCTTATATCATGCCAGCAGTTCCATTAGGATAATCTACAGCAAATTCATTTGAACAATAATTACTATTTACCTAATTTTAAAAGAGGTGGAGGCAGTAATTATGCACTGATACAAGCTGTTTATCTTTATTTGTTTAGAAACTGGACCGACATTTAAGGGTGGAATAAATGAAAAAAAATTTTACTTTATTTAATTGTGAAAATTGCTCCCCCATACTGCATATACTGTTGCTATTACTACTCCTTTCCTTGCAGCTTTTTCCTTACACAGCCACCACCCCATCTGCCTCCTTGTGTGCAGTGATTCAGAAATTAATTTGGGATATGTTTTACACCGGATTCCCTTCCTGATTGCATCAGCATTTGTCCGACTGTGGCAATAAAAGTTTTTTTTTTTTTTTTTTTTTTTTTTTTTTTTTTACTAACACTGCGGATTTCTTTATACTGTCACTAATGTTCAAGAAATACTAGAATGATTTCACATAAATTTTACTTTCTTAATCCTCAAAAGCAAAATCAACTGTTAGGTCTTCAATTGAGGTATTTCATCGTATATAGTTTATCTTCCATAGACTGATCCATCCATTTTCCGCATTATCTGCGGGCTGGGTGGCCCGGGGCAGCAGTCTAAGTAGGGACCGCTGACACAGAAACTAACCATAGATTGATTGACTAGTTACAGTAAAACTATCTTATGGTCATAATTAAGAAGTAGCTTCACTACCTCCACTAGAGTCTCGAATCTTTCCCCAAACGAGAGCAGCATTACAAACCAAAGACTTTATTTGCCTTCCCTATGAAGTACATCTGTATTTATGGATCAGTCTCTTGTTGTCAGCCTCAGATGGAGTGGGCTGGTCAGACATCAATGGTACAGAAGCTGTAACAGATACGTTGATTAAGAGAGAGGAGTTAGTGTACCGGTTGATGTTGGAAGTGGTGGTATTGATGGAGTAGGTAAGGAGACAAGATGACGAGGGTGGAGTTGCTAAAGATGAGGTTGAGAAGACATCGCTGCTGTGTCAAACCTGTTGAAAAACCTCTTGAACCCATTGACTCACCCTCATCTCCAACTATACTATTTTTTGTGTTTACCTTGACAGCATCTGAATTGTCAAAAGATGACTGTAAGCAATCAATCTTTTAGGTATAAGTATGTGATTTCGACCAAACTGCAGCTGGTTCAGACCAACTGTGGGGCAGTACAAATGCAATGTAATAGTTTTGAGGTTTTGCAAATGCACTCAACCCCCAATAACACACCTAGTTTCACTCTGCATTATTATTATTATTATTATTAAACAGGGTGGTCAAAACTATGCAAAGTGTTTCTAACAAAAAAATAGTTGGTCCCATATTATGCTTTTTTTCAGGCTTTCAGAAATTGCATTAGTATTTGACATTTTATAACTTAAAATAATGTATATGTATAGAAAATGTGTTCTTCTGGGGTGCTGTTGGGCTTTGCAACACTTGAACGCTTGGATTAGGTTTCTGTCGCCCCCTGCTGGCATTGGTGGGGAATGGACATGGCATAAAATAGCTAAATACCACAGCTATTAGAAACATAATGCTAATACATAGATAAATGAGTTTACTGCTTCATAGTGACAGCATTTAAAGAGATAAAAATGATCAGAATGAGTCCGGTGATGATGTATGGGCTTTAGAAATGTGCAGAAGTACTTCCTGGTTATGCACAACGGTGAGGCCCAAGGGTTTTCAGCTCTTGAGAAGGGGATTGCCTCAGCATACAGGATTACTCAAACATGTGTGAATGAAACAAAACAAAATTAAGTAGGAAATATTATAACATGGTTAAAAGTTTTAGCAAAATAAGGGAAAGTTTTTGTTGTCCTGTCCTAATTTCTTTGAGGCTGCCAGGAAATTTAAAATAAGATACTGTTTTTCCTGAAATGGAAAAACATCTCAGTTTCAACACCTAGTATGTTGTCTATATTCTACTGTGAAGAAAAATATTGCTTTGTGTTTTTATTTTTTTGCATTGCATTCTGTTTTTATTGAAACGTCACACAGTGTCCTAACCTTTTTGGAATTGGACTGGTATATTGTATTCATTCATTCATGTATTTCCAGACTGGGACCCTGGTGAATAACACTTTTCAGATGCTCTCCCAAACACATCTATACGAGTGTAAATCAGTTGTGTGGATGAGTTTGGAGAGCTGTAAAAGGTGACTCTCAGCCAATCTGTTTTGTGTTGCCAAAAACCCAACACTTGTATTCAAAATGTTGCAGCAGGGCAAATCTGCAAATCTCCTCATCACTATGCCAAATTTCCCATCACACTTAAGAATATGAACTTTTTATAAACCCCATGTTTACTTTGAGATCTTCTTGGCTCAAATTCAACAGTAGATGGGAACTCAGTGAGGTTTATAGAAAGCTGCTATTGCTGGTACTGAGGTCCATGGTGATGAATGTTTTTTTTTTTTTTTTTTTTTTTTTTTTTTTTGTAACGCTATATAAAAAGCAATTTCTGGAAAGGCACCACCTGAGGGGAAGGCATAATGGCCGTGTTTGCAATAGGCAGTTATTAAAATGGCTGTAGATAATAATTGTGATTGCCCCGTAAGTGCTCGGTGTGTCTTATCTGTCAGCATGAATATTTTACAGGTATTATTATGTGCTGAAGTAATGAACTTGAAAAGAGAAAAAACGCACTTGACCCTAATGACAGCTTGAAAAGAAATTACAGTGGAGTGTAGGTCTAACCCTGGAGGTGGAGTTAATCGAAATAAAGACATTGCTATTATTATTATTATTATTTTAATTAATTTATTTATTTATTTTTGGCACAAATTGGGGGTTTGCAGTGAATGGATTTTTTTTCCCTTTTTTCTTAGGTGCTGCTGTATATGGAATGCAGTTTGCAGACTATTATTTTTTAGATAATTCATCTTTTCATTAGAGGTTGTCCATTGTAGTTACTACTGTCTAAACTGTCGGAAGTAATTGTTACTTTTGGGTGTGGGCCACTGGGACAAGAACTTGGAGATCCATGGTCTGGTCAGGGCATTATGTCTTTACAATTTCAAGATAGTGGTGCTGATGGTAGTTGGTATTATTAATTAGTGTTTCCACCAGTTTTTTGTTGTTTTTTTTAAATCTGGGCTATCAAAACAAAACGTTACAAACTTCTAACCAACTGTATTTTCTTTAAGACACACAAATGTTATGTCCTGATATGAACACTAAATTCATACAGACCAATGTCAGAATTTTCTGCATGAAATAGTTTATAGCCCATATGATTTCAGCAATAAGTAAATGGTGCATGTTTACTCTAACCCCTAACCTAACTCTAATCCTAAATCTAAAAAATGTGGTAACTCAGAGCTGTAAAATGAAATAAAATTAAATAAAACGTTTGGGAACATAAGTCGTATTTCCACTAGATGGTACAGCACGGGTTGGGTCAATACGGGACAGTTTGGTACATGTAGCCCCAAAACCTACTTCTGCTTCCATTACCTTTTTATTTCTGTTCTTTGGCTTGCCTTTGCCCCTTTGTGGATTATCTCTTGTCCAATGAACTCACAGCAGTGTGTAGCTCCACCTTTTCTAAAGCGTTCCAAAACAATCCCAGAGCTGGACCCCCTTGCCGAAGGGTGCCAAAAGAACCTGCGCCATACCACCACAGTGGAAAAGTGCTGTGAGAACACACAGGAACATGGGTCATGACTGATGTGTTTCTTCACAACAAACACATTAAGCATAACATTGTATTGGCTGCAGTTAAATTAAGAAGTAAAAGAAAATAAGTAAAGGCAAAAGCATGAGTTTAGGTTCTATTACTAACAGCCTGTACACATAATATGTCAAACACAAGGGGACGATCTGGCATGCAAAATAAAACCACCAACATTATTCTCAATGTGGCTCATAACATCACAGTAAAACAATCATACTCTATAACATTATATAGTATCAAAATCTTCATAAAACTAAGCCAATGATATGTAGGAATTAAAGTAAAGGCTTGGACAATAAAATCGTTTCAAAGGGGTCAATGTGTAGACCTTCACAAAATGAAAAATCTGCAATGTTCTAATTTTGCAGATGCAGCAATATGCACAATGTGGAAAACTGGCTGAATCCATTATTAGTGGGAGGAATAGCAAAAGAGAAGGTGGGGTCTGTGGTGACAAATAGCATTTTATACAAGATACCATAGATTAAAAAAGATGAGGAAGGTCAAAGTCTGTCTGGGGCAAATTCCATTATACACCTAAACTTTTGAACCTAAATTGTGTATGGAAGCACATTAATTCAGTGTGTTTTTTTTTTTTTTTTTTTTTGAGAGCATTTTTCTGCTTCTTACACTCCCAAAACTCTGTGTGCGCTCATATTTACTGCTTCTCTCCTTCAAACCGTGTGCAGGCACTTGGAATAACTGCTCCTTGTACACATTGTCTTGTTTTTGCATTTAGAGTAGACACAGTTTGGTGGAAGTGAATGTAAAATAAAGGAATAACTTCTCTAGTATAAAGAGGTTTGTTGGATGTAAATTCACTGAATAAAATAGATTGTCTGTCAGAGGTTTTAATGCAATCAGACTTAGGTCCATGTGCTCAATACCATTTCACTCTCTCTGACCCCTTTTTCCTGTCAAACTCCAATGTGTCTGTCATTTAAAGTGGAACTCTGTAACTTGAATAAACAGTTTTGGACACCTTGTGATGGTTAAATGAGTTGATGTGAGATGAATGAAGTGTCCAGGCATCTTCTCCTTGTGTCTCTGGGTCGAAAACGACACTTGCAAGTCTGAGCATCACTGACCCGGTGTCAAGAAAGTCTTGGGTCGGACGAGAAAGTGGCACATCACGATAAGCCAAAGAGCAAGCTAGCAATGGCTTTATTTCTCAATTTTCATGATGGCAGAGCAGCCAGATGGGAGAAAAAAAAAAAAGTTTGTACGGATTAAAAGAGCTAAATGAGGGATCATGCAGGAGTCAGCTAAACTTGTATTTTTTAAAGTGTTTTACTCCAAACTGTAAGGGAAGCTCCAGAAAGGAAAATGAGGCAAAAACTGTGAAGAAACAAGAGTTCTCCATTAAAGGCAATTTTCTTTCTTTTTTTTGGTTTTTGTTTTTGTTTTTGTTTTTGTTTTTGTTTTTGTTTTAAAGAATACACTGCTGACATGAATGCTTGCACAGAAACAATAAATACAGCAATTTATAATATTGATACAGAATTGCCCAAGAAATATCAGATTTTTTTAGAGAACACCCCTAAGGTAAGCATGGATTGTCATTGTGTATTAAGCAAAGCTGTGGTCGAAGTCCTGTTAGATGTTTCTGTGCAATATTGCCTCAAAATAGTATAAATGTCCTATATGTTAAACCACAAATCTTCCAGTTATTAGATGACCTGCTCTACCTCTTGATTCACTGCTGCCCCGAAACTAAAAGATGCATCCAAAAGTCAAAATGTTACCAAAATAGTACACTACATTTGGGACATTTGGAACTCTTTTTGGCAAACTTCTCTGGCAACTTCCGAGTACTTTATTTACCGTATTTGGTGCAGGTTTATGTACAGTTGCATATGTGTTTACATGTGTGTTTTGAAGGTTGCCATAGTGCACAGCGCCGGAGGGTCTCTCACAGTGACCCGGACCCCCCCAGAGTGCACTGGGCCAGTCGTGTCCTGCTGTCCTCTGAAACAATAGGAAGGGTAATGGCTTCCCCAAGGCCTCCTCATTCAACCTGATTGTGCTGCTAGCATCAGGCCAGCCATGCCATAAAACAATTAGCTCCATTTATCAACCTTACATCCACTAACGGAGGGAGGCAAAGCAAAGGGAAGGAAAAAGACCTGCAGATCCCGAGGAGAGATCAAGGAGAAAATTGATTCTGTTTGTTGATTATTTCTAGCTGGTTTAATCACATAATTCTGTTGTTGTGTTTATTCCAATGTACGTAAATGTGTGGTGGGGTGTAGAATTATCATGAATGGCTGTTACAAGCTTTCACATGTAGAATAGGAGGTAATTTCAGAGATGATGTGTTTCATGCCACAATTATACCATCTCACAGATTCAGAGAGAGTTTACAGAACAGAGGGGAATTAACAGAGGTGTTCCCTAGACAGCACTGAGATTCTGTTGCATTTGACCATTCATGTATCATGTAGAAACAAGTTTAAATATTCATTTAGTGTTTTGTCAGCTGGTTCAGGGTACCAAGGTGGCAGGTGTAGAAGGGAGGAGACAATATTCACAAGGCCACACTGGGTTAAACAAGACACTGTCTTTGATAGGTAAACATGAGACAAATGTGACAGTTGTAATGTACCTGAGACTGTGGAGCATGTTCTTATGAATGGTAAAAGGTATGACAGAGAAAGAATCAATGTAAAGAGGAAAATAGAGAACATGGGAGAGAAATTCAGTCTAAAAGGTATATTAAGATATATCCATTTTTTATTTTTCATTCGTGTATTTTATGTTCGTAACCTTTGTGCAAGTCTGTAAGCCATAGCAATCACATCCAGAGGGTGGAGGTAGAGCATAACTCAAAAATCCTGAGGGAGCCTGTTGCTTTTAGTTTTTTGAGTTTTTGCAGCTTTTTTTTTTTTTTTTTTTTTTTTTTTTTTTTTTTGTTTATTACGATGTAACACAAACAGGTTCCCAACAAAGAGTGCTTTCAGACATCTAAAGCCTTCCTGGTCAGGGTGTCATAGAAACATGAAATGAGAGGAACCAAAAATGAATAACATGACTACTAACACTACTACTAACATTATTTTGTTGGTATTTTCACCAGAATATTTTCTAAAAACCCACCAATAAAAAAAAAAGCAGCCCACATTTCATAAACTTGTTTTGTGTTTTTAATTTATTTAGCTTAAAAACATTTTGCTGAAAAATTCTAATAAAATAAAATAAAAAAAAGAACACACAATGAAGTGCTGTTCTTGTTTATCATTAATTTAAAATTAACATAAATGAACAAAGACCATTCTCAGGAGCCAATAAACATCCTGGGCTGTTACCCTGGCTGCACTACGTCCCTATCTAAGACCATTTCACATAAAAAAAAAGAAAAAAAAAATCAGAACAGCTTTTGCCCATCTTTTTCTAACATCTTTAAAGCACTAAACTTCTCCGTGCACAAACAAAATCGGGAGTACAGGAATGAAAGCGTGGTAAAATCTGAGTCAACAGCCCCCACTGCTTTCAAAGATAAATGATCTCCACTAAGTTACGATTGTAAAACATGACACATAGATGACAAACTGAAACATCAATGTTCCCCTGAAATGTTTTGAAAAAGGTGCTAAAACGCCGTGCCCAAAAGCATCACAGCAGGGTTTAACAGCAGGGTATTATTCATTTCCCTTCAACACGTTCTTTCATATTTTCTCACGTCTACCACTATTTATTATTAATGCAACACCGCTGTGCAATGTATTACCCTGACAGAAATCCCCTTCCATACCAAAAAGTCGGAGCTAGACATGGGACGGTAAATTTGTAAATATGGCTCTCCAAAATAAATGAGTGCAGTCCCGTAAGGCAGGACCTTAAACTCTATTTTTTTTATTACAGTTGCATGTGTTTTAATGGACTATTCATTGAGCAACATCAACACATTACTGAAAACCGTAAAGTAAGAAGTAAGTGAGCAGCGAAAAGAAACTCATTTTAACAGATAAGGATACTACTGTGAAAAATGTGCAATTATTTATTTATTACATTTTTTCCGGAGGGCACTGGGGTCACACAGGACTCCACTTGACTCATGAGCTCTCACAACAGTGCTTTACTCTGAAATGTAGGGGAGCTCTGTGGAGAAAATATGCAACCATAACAGTGAAGAGTGCTCCATGTGCTCTACCCATTACTTTTTGTGTCCCCGCACCACAGTCACATCAAACTTTGTGTATTGCATACTCAAACTGCAAGTACTACTCCAGCCTAAATGTTAGTGAACGAATACACCTGCACATCACTACTCAGCTTGCCTTAGAATTACAGAGAAGAAAATCAACTCTGCACATGAAACTCTTACAGTAGCCATGCTCACTGTTTTTGTTTCAAATATACAGCTCCCATCTAAAGAGTCCTTACAAAACCTCCCAGGGGATTTTGTCCTCGCCCGTGACATTTCTTCAAAAACTATATTTTCAAGATTTTTCATAAAATGACCACTCAGCCAGACTGACTCTTTGTAATCTATACAAAGACATTAGTCTGTTACATTAAGGTTTGAGTTTCTATGGGTGGGATAATCACAGACGGAGTAACCAATCTGAGAAACGAAAGGCGGGACTTAAGCAGCGCGCTGCTGACCAGTATCCAAAACAAACATGGTGCTTCTGAAGAATTGTTGCTGGTTTTGCCATAAAGCTCCAGAATGTGCCGTATAATGAGCAACTCTGTACTTTTGACAGCAACAAGAGCCAGCTAACTCGAGTGCATTTACATTGTTTAATGTTGATTAATGTACATTGTCCCTTTTCAAATAAATAAATAAATAAAATAAAAATAAAATAAACAGGTTGCAATGACCCCTGGCTGCTTAAAGGTCCCCTTTTGTGCTAAGTCGACTGTTTTCATTTTATAACCATGCATGTTTTATTGTTTTTTCCACCTCAAAAACATGCCTGGAGTTGTATTTTGTTTCATTCATGCTTGTTTGAGTAATCCTGTTTGCTGAGCTGCTGCCCTTTTCAAGAGCTGAAAATGCTGGGTCTCCCTGCTGTACATAGACACATGAAACCAGGAATTACTCCTGCATATTTCTAAAGTCCACACACCATCATCACCAGACTCAATCTGATGATTTCAGCGCTTAAATTGCCATCACTACCAAGTATTCAGCTCATTTATCTATCTGTTAGCGTCATGTTGCTAATAGCCGTGCTAAATAGCCATTTTATGTTATACAAAGACTTGTGGAAGAAGTAATTTGCATGTCAGTTGCATGTGGACATCAGGCGTCAATGGAACTTTACTGTTGTTAAATGGCAACAAGACAAAGGAAAAAAGAACTTCAGCAGAATCAACAGGTGATGAAGGAAAGAACTAAATGTTGTTAATCAAGTGAGAGAAGTTATTATTTGATTTAATTAGTTATTATTTGTATTTACCCAGTGCCATCTTGTTTTTGTGGGGTTTTTTTTGTTTTTTTGATAGGAGATTATCTTCTGCATTTGTAAGACGTGCTGGGGATAAATTGATGGAAACAGCTCTCTGTGGCTGAGGACTCAGACTCTCCTGCTTTCCAAAAGAAAGTAGGAAGGGCTGGCCAGGCTACGTGACTGCCATATATCATGTGATCAATGTAAATGAATTGAAGCTGTATTGTTATTGTATCATATTAATATATTACAAGAACAGAACTGTGGGAAGTTTGATATGTTTTACTTTGAAAATGCATTTTCTTCATCAAAACGTGTTTAAAACTGTATTGAGGTGAACTCCATTAAAGTCATCTAATTAGTGTATAGCTTAAAACTTACAGTGGGCCTATGTATATACTTAGTAAGACATTAACTTCCCAATGTCATTAGCTGCGGTTAAACAATTAAATCTCCATCTGTTATAGGGTCACACTCACATGTTGCCAAATAAAATTACACGCATATCGGTGAACAGAATGTGTAAATAAAAATAAACGTGTCAGCTAAGATGAATAGCGGAGCGTGGCACCTTTCCACCGGCCCCTGAGAGAGATGTATGATGGCGCTCTTAAAAGCTGAGAGAGTTTTTATGCCCCTTTTTTTCTTCATTTCTCCTGAGTAATAGATTGTACCTGCAATTTTTTTTTTTGTTTTTTGTTTTTTCCAGCACGATCGTCCAGTTCACCCTTGCATCTGTCATCTCTACCCAGTCTTTGTGCTGTCCAGCAACAAGCAGCAGATGCGCCTCCCACGTAATTAAACAGCAGTGCCCTTTCTGTTACACTTTGAACAATGGAGGTGTACATGAGGTGAAATCCAGCTCATTGCCAAAGAAATGTTATTATTAGAACTCCTTTTTTTTTTTTTTTTTTTCCCAGACATTTACAGCGTGTTAACACAGAGGCTAATAATTATCCTGTAGCAGAAATAGCAGCTCATTATGAGAGTCATGAGAGGGCAGGAGGTTTGCCGAAACATACCCCATTGTCGTGCTTTTGTGATCCCAGATGTATCATCCAAGTTAGAACAGTAAGTCCTTAAAATAACACGAGTTTTGACCGGAAAATACATGTCCCATTGTTTGTAATATATAAGTGTGTGTTCATTTAGGTTCATAGATGAGTCCAGAATGCTATGGCCTGGGTGTACCTCGCCTATGACCCTTGTCTGCTTAAATGTCCCCTATTATGTTAAATCGACTATTTTAGTTTTTACCATTGCATGTTACAGGGTTTGTACAGTCATGGAAAACCTAAAAAAGGCATGTAATTTTAAAATGTAATTTCCAGGCCCTGGAAAAGTTTTGCAATGTTATATTTTGGTGTAAAGTTTTGGAAATGTAAACAGTCTGAGTAACATTGGGCCACTCCTAGTTCAGCCTGCCCAGCTAGAACACAGTAAATACAAGTGTTCAGTAGAAACTCTGACTTCTTGGCCTCTACTCGTTCTCACTGCAGGAAAAAGTGACCTATATTTATTTTTCGTCAGAATTAGATTTTTTTTTTTTTTTTTTTTTTTTGCTAGTGCTCGGCTCTTTTGGTTTTGGTAATGCTTTAAAACAACATAGATGGTTAGTTTATATTAGGGCTGGGACTTTGACAGGAGGAGAGAGGCTCGCCACGTGTTACTACGTGTACAGGAGGCAGAGAGCGATGCTCAAACACTGAATACTGCAGGTTTGACTGTGGTATTAGTTTGAAATCAAGTTAAAATATGCAAGAACATACAAATAAGCTTCTATATTTAATTTCTGACATAAAAAATGTGTTATTTAATAAAAATGCGATTGATCGCAAAGACTGTAATTAATTAGACTTATTTATTTATTTTTTTATCGAGTCTCACCACTAATTTATATTTAATATAGCATAATTATATTTTAATCACTGGTGTATAGGCTATAGTTAAAAGGCTATAAGTTAATGGAATAATATATTTCTCGGGGAAGAAGCCACAACAGTTTTTTTCTTTTTCTTTTTTTTTTTTTTTACTTCAACTGACTAATTTCCAAATTTAACAAATAAAATTGCAGAAAAAGTATGTTTTTAAAGCACCACATTTAAAATGTTCAATACTTTTTAAACATGTGTAACTCATTTTTCAGCTCTTGAAAATTTTGTCAAAAGTTTTGGAAAAGTCATGGAAAATTCTTGGTAAAAAATGTTAATGTTGTTTCCACCTCAAAAACATACCTGGAGTTGTATTTTGATTCATTCATGCTTGTTTGAATAATCCTGTTTGCTGAGCTGAAAACGCTGGGTCTCACTGCTGTACATAGACACATAACACCAGGAGTTACTCCTGTGCATTTCTAAGTCCATACACCATTGTCACCAGACTCATTCTGACGAGTTCAGCTCTTAAATTTTCATCACTACAAAGTTGTTAGCTCATTTATCTATCTGTTAGCGTCATGTTGCTAATAGCCCTGCTAAATAGCCATTTTATGCTCTGTCTGCAAAATCAAAGTAGCAGTTCCCTAAAAGAAGAAGTTTTCTATACTTATACATTATTTTAAATGATAAAAAGTGAAATACTAAAGGTGTCCAAAATAATTTTATAGTCTGAAAACAGTCTACCCCTTTGAGTTAAGATCATAATTCTCTTATCCTGTGATCCAGATTCAGCTCAGATTTGACTGAATGACAGTAAAGTAATTTAGAAAAACTCAAGATATTATGATTTTATAGGGTATAGTACATCACAGATTGAAAAATACAGTGTTGATGAAAACGACTCTCAAATGGATCTAATGTGATGCCAGTCTTATGACTTTACAGCAATGTATACCTTTGTGCAAAAACATGTTGCTTTAAATCATGTGCCATTTTCTTCAAAGTGTTTAATTAAGCTGTGACGGTCCTGTCGGCTGCTCCCAGTATTAGTGTGTTTAATTTCCTGCCATCATATCGCCTTCCCCTTCTGATATATTATTCATCAAGCTCCTTCGTGCTGCTCCCACTGTTTCTAGGGACAGTGTTTGGCCGCCACAGGATGACTGCTGATTTCGATCCATCGCCGCTCACCATTAAGGACAGCTTAAACCATAATTCCTTATGATATTACTCACAGGTTCAAATGTCAACATTTAGATAAGAAGTGGTTGGAAGTAGGTCTCTTGGCAGATGAGGGATGAAGGCTGAAATGCCCACTGCCACGTGTTTGTGTTTTCATTAGCGCCGACTAGAATATGGAGTCCCACTGCAAATAAAAAGAGGATTTGTGCTGATAGTGCCGGGAAATATAACACAGTGGAAATGGATTTCACTCTCTATGGATTCAGCAGACTTACATATAATATATATTAATACCTTTCTCGTCATAACGGTGCTGAAAATATGACACAAACAGGTTAAATGGACCAATGTAAAACCAGAGAGCCCACTTAAAAAAGGCAACACTCCAGTTTAATGTCTTTTTGTTGTCACCATTCCAAATCAGAAAAAGAATAATCAGAGCATTGTTGTATCTTTGCAAATAACCCCTTGCAAATCACTATATACTATTTCCCATGCCTCTTTTTTGCACAAACAATAGCAGTCTTTCTCCAGCAAAGGTTTGCACCCACTTCTGCTTTTATGGATAGGACAGAGTATAGTAGGTAATCAGGGGTTCAGACTTAAAGCCCTGATGCCGAGGCAGGCTGTAGTTGCCCTGATATGTGCCACAGCTCTACCACTGAGCCATGTGGCGGTGCAGTATATGTATCCAGATTTAACAGAGGATAACACACTGTCCCTACATGAATGCACATTTACAGTATGTATCGTGATACTGACCAAAGACCAACAATTTTTCTTAAATGTCGTCTATTATGCTGAATCAACTTTAGTGAGCCTTAAACCATGTTTCTGATGTAGTTAGCACCTCAAACACATACTTGTTTCATTCACCCACGTTTGAGTAATCCATGTTGAGTCTTTCCATTTCTCAACACTGGAAATGCTGTGTCTGTTAGCATCATGTAAAATTTGTCATTTTATGTTCTGTCCATTGCCCACCATTGCCAGCAGGGGGTGACAGACACTTAATTCAAGCGTTCTATGCAAAGTCAAAGTAACAGCTGCCCAAAAGAAGACATTTTCCATACACATACATTATTTTAAGTTATAAAACATGAAATACAAAAACAAAGGTGTCCAAAACAAAACAAAAAAAAAAACAAAAAAAAAAAAAACTGAAAAAAGCATAATTACTGCTTTGTTTTGAATAAAGGTTTGTGCGTTTCACTTTTTGACTTGAACTCCTGAAATAATTTCACTTTTCCACAATAATCTATGTGTATGAATGTCTCAGGCCACATGTTTCGCTGCTGTCACAAAACTTTCATTGACAAAGTTGCATGCAGTTTCTGGCAAAGTTGCCATCAAAACAAAAGCTGACCTACTTTTATCATAACAAAGTTTAACTCAGTCAATTTAAATAAAACCGTAAATGCCAATGCAAAACTGATTGCACTCACTTAACCCTGTCTCCAATAACAATGTGCATTACATAATTGCGAGCGTGACATTTATTTCAAGTGCCCCACTAAGTTTTTGTCTTCACATGTCTACTTTCTGTATACACTGACCTACAATTCCTTCCTCTCCCTTTGAGCTGGCTGACGGGCCAGCGGAGAATTAGAGCAGCCTTTTCTCTACAGGCACATCCTTACAGAGACAGTGAATCTTAATATCTGTCCCTCCTCCCCTCCCCCCATTTTTCTTTGGACGACGACACGGCAGCACGACGAGTATCTCTGTCTGCTCACAGGCCCAATGGAGTGTGGCAACCGGCCACCGGCTGCAGTGACAAGCGCCGAATGAAAAACACTCTCGAGCATGACACATAGAGTTAGGTGGCGCACATCAACAGGTTGTCTTATCGCCGAGCCTGTGGACCGTGAGCGCCTGAGTGAGATGGCCAGAAAGGCTCTCTCTCCGCTGTGAGACGAGCAGAGGAGACGTTGTTGCCTCTTGATCTGCTTGGCTGCTTGAATACTGAGCAGGCTAGGACCCAAGGAAAGAGGAAGCCCGAGGGTCAACGCGCCCGCCCCGTTTTACAGTCGAGGTCAGTTTGTCAGCGTAGATGGGTGGCGGTGGTGGCCCATGCAATGCTCCAAATAGGCCGTCACTTGAGTGGCATTTGGAGGCGGAGAACGTAGCGGAATACAAGCTTCAAGGTAAGTGTGTGTGTGCGTGTGTGTGTTTTTGCCTTGTCTTCTGCCCCATCTTTTGTTGTTAGCGCCATGGCTTTTGTTCAGGCATCAAGACAACATGACTTGACATTGGAATTCTACTGTAATGTTGCACTGTGACAGGTCTGAAGCAGAAAAAAAGGAAGAAACACTGAGAATCAACCTATATAACTTTCTGACAGCTGAACTCCTTTATTTAACAGGGAGTTTCTCCTTAAATTAGTTCTAATACATGTTTTTTTGGAATATTTATGTCCCTCTTATTTCATGTTTTTAAGCCAATTTCGGTCACCTCTAGAGCATTGCAAGTTTTACAACCTTTAATTTAGGATTATAATAAGTACTTTACTACTGCCATAAAGAAACAGGTGAAGAGACCAGGAGAGGGCAGTGTTGTCATCTTTTGAACATATTCAAAGAAAAAGAGCACTTCACTTTCTTAAACTTTTTTGTATAATGTCATTTTACATATACAAAATGAAAAATAGCTGTGAGGAATCAATGGAAACAGAGCTGTACACAGTTTTTTGGATAAATGAACGAGAGCAGACTGGATGCAGAGGGCTTGTTGATTGGTCAGTGCTTCCTGGAGTGGGCGGGGGTTTATGGGAGAGGCGGGAGCTGGTTGAACCAAGGCCTCAGAATGCCAGGGAATAGAGGATTACTTAAACAAGTGTATAAGAAGCAAAAGACAGCACCAGGTATGTTTTTGATGAGGGAACAACATTATACAACATTGCAGAAAGCTCAGAAAAGTTGATTTTGCATAATATAGCAAGATTAAATGCAGGAAAACATGAAAGATATTGATGTCGCATTGCTTCTGCTGCTAATGGTACACAACATATTTGAGTTCAACCAGAGTCCAATAGTAGAAAATTCCCTTTTTCTCTTTTTTTTCTTTCTTTCTTTCTTTTCTTTTTTTTTTAAAATCTGCCTGCCACTATAATTCCACAATGGTGGCTTTGTACGTTTTTGGTCTTACTCCTTGAGAAGTCTATGAGGCAATTTTCCTACATAAAATGTCATCATTTCTTACATTTTCTGGAAACAAGCGCTCTAAGGGCTTCACTGGTAATGTTCCAGTTCTTAGAGTCAGTTAAGCGCCCCCTCTAACCCTGTTCACCCTGTTCCCGACAGCTCTTGAGGACCCCTGCCCTGGTAGTCCTGGCTTCTGCCCCTTGCCATGACAGCCAAATGACACGGCACGATGCCAGTCTGAGTCACTGCACAATCTACCCTGCTCTGTACCGCCTGTTATATATCCCCCGCCAAGGCATCCATGGGTCAGCATTTTCCTTTGTTCCCGCTCAGGTACAAGCCCATACCACCTAGAGAGACTGCTGCTCTCTTAGCGGAAACCTGGGTGACACCAGCTGGTATTTTTGCCCACCCCGCGGCGCTCCCAGGCCACTCCGCAATCCTTCACCTTCTCGGAGGTTTGACACCTTTTTATATAAAGGCAATACATCAAGGGAAGAAATATCAGTTTGGCCAAAAGTTGGACAGAATGGCAAAGTAGAATATAACATGGTGAAGAGAGGAGAGAGGAATACGTACCACTTTAGAATATGAATGCCTTACCTAAATGGAACCAAGATTGCATAAACCCCACAACTTTGTATGTTTTTCTTGTCAGTATTTTACAAGATGGTATTTTATCATCTTCTTGCAAATTCATATTGTTTTGTTTGATTGAGAGGAAAACATTAAGCCAAATGTTTGTTCAACTTTGAGTTTTAAGGGCGGTTACATTACAGCGCTGGCCAGGGAAACCCAGATTTGCTTCTACATGGATACACTTGAGGTGTGAAAAAACAGTAGGAGTGAAAATCTGTAGTAAGCCAAAGTCAAAGTCTCCAGAGCAAAAGAAGCCAGAGCTAACTTCTTTCACTTTAAGTTTTGCATCTTGTAGTCCTCCTGGGCAGAACTGCTATACACTTAGGCAACAGTAAGGATTTATACATCTATTACTAACAGTAATTTGTCAATTTGTTTTATTTTTTTTAATTTTTTTTTTTGTCTTTCTGTTTTATCTGACAGAGATCCTATGTGAAACAAGAGGTTGACACACTCTCAGATCAATCTTCCAAAATAACAGAGCTTGTTTTTGGTCATGAGACAGCACTATCTGTGATCTTTGTCCCTGTCTCACTATCAGACGTACAAGCACCCTTTTTGAGCTACGACAGATGATTTTTCCCACACTTAGGATCTTAGAAAATTGTGCAGTGTATACCCAGCTTAATATAGATCTATCTTTTGTGTTGCTGTTGGTGGTATGTATGTATGTATATAGATTGTGTGGTTGTTTTGCACTGTTCATTTTATATTTTATAGTTTATATTTATAATGTTTGCACTGTTGTAATGTAATGTAATACTTTTGCTTTTTCTTGTAAATAATTTATACTGCATCTTTCTGTTTGCGTGCTCACTTTATTTTCTTGCTTTCTGCACTTTATTCTGTATCAAGAGCTACCTGAACAAATGAATCTCTCAACTGTTAGATTAATAAAGTTCAGTCTAATCTAATCTAAAGTATATAGCTAAGAATGGAACATATTAGTCAACGCTGCATGTTCATCCATACATAGTCACATTGTTATTGCATTCTTTTTCATTTATTAAAAGATAGACATTTAAAGAGGTATTTAAACTTGTGTTTCAAGTTCCATTACTTCTTGTTCCTACAGCTGTTCAGAGCAGACAAACACTGCTATAGGAGAATCTCACTGTAAACAGACATGAAGGTTTAAGTCTTTTATGAGAATTCTGGAGGTTACTACCTTTCAGAAATGTGTGGTGGGTGGTGTTGAAGGCCATTCCACTCTTTAAAACTTTAGAAATAGTGTTAACCATTTTCTATTATTTACTTGACTATATATGCATTTTTATACAACTCCCTTAACACCGAGTAGAAAGGTTGCCCTGATATATTATGCTATAGCACTGCGTTGGCCTAAGTGAAAGAGATGTGCCATTAATGAATTATATCTGAAGTTCCATGCTCGCTATATGAATGTGAATGTGGTTCATCCTAACCGGCTGGGCTGTTTTTTCCTTGACTGTGCCCTCTGCCTTTTAGAGTTGCTTTGGGATGTATATGGCAAATTACTGCAGGCATAAAAGGTCAAAAAACCCTCCTCATAAACGTCCACATAAAACGACTTAGCCGCCACAGTACATAAAAATCTATGTGCATATTTAGACGGGACAGGAGCAGCAGTTCATCTTATATATTATCTCCGCACCACTTAAACCCAGGGAAATTCTGCTTCATTGACAACCCTAAGAAATCCCGAAATGAACCAAAAATGAAAATGGCTCCAAACTTGGAAATGCTTGACAGTGATTGAGCGAGCTGAAATGGGCTTACACGGCACATTTGGTAATTTGCACACCTACCTGCTCTTCAGAGTCGCACAATTACAGAGTGTCTCGCGGGCCACGAGTATCCAGTCTGCCTCTCTCTCTCCACATGCCCTGCCTGGTCACCGAGGTGCCACCGTGAAATGGCTCTTAATTCCTTCTGCTATCTGTCATGCCCAGAGTGTGTTTTAAGCTTTCGGACCAGGCCTTCATATTACATGTTAGAATTTCAGCAGGAGGGGAGAAAAAAAAAACTGTGTCTAGGAATGAAAACATCAAATGAGTCTAAAATGCAAAACAGCGTGAACCCTGTATTTTCACCATCAATGAGATTTAATGAGTATTCCTCCTTCTGGCAGAGACGCAAATGGAATGAGAGGAAAACAATTTGGAAATAAGTGATAAAAGAGAATCACATCAGAGGAATAGTTTGCCAGTAGACAATCTATCTGACTTATCTTACTCTGCCAACACTGTTTTCTGCTCCAAATAAGTCTTCTCATGCACTTGTGTATTCTCACTGCGGAATCAGGCCACTTACATCAGTGTCTCCAAATGGTGGGGTACAGGGACTGCTTGATCATGGCCAAAGTCACAGTATTTCTTTTTTCTCTGTCTTTTGATCTGCTGTTTGCAAATTTTGTGTGTACGGTAAGTTCAGTGGATTTTTTAAAGAGAAAGTTTTGAGTAACTTCTGAGTTACGAATCCAAACCAGGTAACTTTGGTTTTACTTGTTTTAAGAAGCTGGTTAACAACTGTATCTTTCAAATCTTTTTAATCCCTTAAGTGATTACTGGGCAAGCAAATGTACAATAATCAAAAATTAAGGTATTAAAAAGATTTGAAAGAGAAAGTTGATAACGATCTTCCTGGAACAACTACACCTAAAGTGACCTGGTTTGAAGCTTTCAAGAGAACAGCCAGTGGTATGAGCCGGGGGTGGCGCTGAAAGATTAGACATTGTTTTTAAGGCCAGACTCAAAAAGTGACTTGAGTAGCTGAAGAGACCAACGACCATTCATGTCCCATGTAAGCTCCTGCAGGGAGACTACAACGATCGCAAATGTACAGAGAGACACAAATCAAGCCACAGAAGTCAACTTTATGCAAATATGCAGCAACACTGCAAAAGTGACCTCCATGGAACAAGATCTGAAAGACACTTGAGAGGATTTGGTTCATGAGCAAAATATGTGTTTTAAACCTCCCACCCCTCATCAGCGGCTAGGAGGGGGGGGCTAGTGTCACGAATAGAGCGAACTGAGCTTAGAAAGGCAATTTTGTTACTTTTGGTATGAATCCACCCTTAGAAAACAATGTAAAAAAGATTAAACTGAGTGGCATGGCATATATGTTCTCATATTGTTCTTGTGCAGAGTTTAATTAAGAACATTCCTTGTTGGGAAAGGAAAGTGTCACAAGTCACTTTGCTCACAACAGATTGTTTTATTTTGCTTTTGCAGTCTTTAAACTACAAATAAACCTGCTCTAGAGGAGGATAGTCATATCCATAGTCAAGTTACCATGGCAATGAAACATGCTCTAAACCCAACCTCTTTATGGAGCCAGAAAACTCAGATTGCTCAAACTAACTGAACTTACCTAGATATACACTCAAAATTTAGTTTGTCTTACTTTACACTGGAATGAGCATTGGCCCTGTTTCATATCAACATCAAAACATCCAGTTGGTTTTAAGGCTATATATTTAGTTATCAAATGATTAAAAAAAAGTTATCTTATAAATATTTAATAATGTAGCAAATTATTTTAGACTTTTTAATCTAAAATATATGTTAAATTACTTTGCAGACTGCAGCCTTTAAATCCATATCTTCTGCACTATTGCAACATGGCGTAAATAACAATATTCATTTCCCATAGTTAATAGCAGAAACCTACATTGATTGAAAACCTCCAATTTAGTTCGGCCTTGATCCACCTCTGATACCTTTTAGATTTCTGGGTTCAGACCCATGAACAGTAGTGTTACTAAACCAAAACCTTTCTGCTGAAAAAGCCATTCTGAGCTGTCAGTGGTGAGTGATTGGTCAGTTTTAGCTGCGATGGAAACCCTGACATGACACGGCGGCTCACTGCAGCAGTGTGCAGACCTGCACACTGATATGATGGACATTGACAACTGTCGTAACATATTAGCACTGCACCTTCCAAACTCGGCCCTACTCTTAAACAGCTTTAAAGGGATGCTATGTGATTTATTTTTTTCTTGTATCTAAGAAAAAAAAAAAAAAAAACTATTTAGTCTTATATTGTGATAGAAATGAGCTGTAAAAAACAGACTTTATGACACTGAAGACGTTAATGATACACTAACACTAGCTATGTGTTCTTTCACAGCAAAACAGTGCAAAAAACTAATAGGAATTAGGGGTGCTCCGATCGATCATGGCGAAAAATAGAGTGATCGGTGATCGGTAAAATGGGCCGATCAGAAGGGCCGATCAAATTACACCAAACACGCGAGGCTCTCACATCTACTGTCCTGCAACTCCGGTTTGATTAAACAGCAGAAGCGTTATTCTAGCAGCGTTTTTAAGTTAAGCCCTGGTCATAACTAACATAAACCTTCCCTGGAGCTGCTGCTTTATGTCCCTGCTTTGTCCCCACCTGCTCCTGGAGCTCACGGGACAGAACTGAGGCACAGCAGTGCGTGTATTTGCAAACGCCAAAGCAAATAGGGCTACAGCTAACCCGCTAACGTTTGCGTTAAAAGGATTAAGAAAGTTCAGAGTCTGCCTGTGTCTTGTTGCGCGGAGAAAACTATGCGTTTTGTGGCTTAAACTGCACCAAGTGGCTGCTAATGGAAAGAGAAAGTAAAAAGGCAGCCCATGTGTCCGTGTGTCTGAGAGGAGCACCTTTCATCGTTGTCTTCTCTGCTCTCTTGTGCACATTTTCTTCATTCAGACGTTGTCAAAACTGGCAGCAGGAGCTGTCTGCTCTTTAGTCCACTGTGTTTCAACCTGGTTTGGACACAGGCGCTGCACCCGCGGACTCGCACTAAAGGCACCAATTAAGAACAGCTGATTTTTACATCAGCGGAGCATTCAAACAAAGCCACACAGACACTGGGCACACATTAAAGACCAATAATGCAACAAAACCTCTTCTAAAACAAAAATAAGTAGAATTTTGTTGTACTTTTATATTTACAAAGGCTACAGTATTTTTCAAATGGAACTAATAATAGCCTGCATACATTACATTACTAGATTGAAGACCATGTGATCGGTATCGGCCATGATCAGTATGGCCAATCACAGCAAAGGCTGATCGGTCATCGGTGATCGGCCTCAAAAATCCTGATCGGAGCACCCTTAATAGGAATCAACAGGAAACACTGACAACATACAGTATGTCGTTTACTCCCTTTCATCCAGGGGTTGCCACAGTGGATGATTCACTGTGTTCATATGCCAGCCAACATAGAGCTAGCTAAATAATTATTTTGTATTAGTAATCCACTTACTGGGGCTGGGTCACTGGAACATTAGTCTAATATGGTGACTTCCCTCTTCCTGGACAGTTACTCCACCTTTTTCAGGGGAATACCAAGGCATCTACAGGCCACCCGAGTGTGTCCTGGGTCAACTCAGGAGCAGTGGGATATGTTCAGGACACTTCACCATGAAGGTGTTCAATAGTTTTGTAGCTCTAACTCTTTTTAATAAATAAAAATATTTAAGGTAGCTACGGTATGTTCTGGTGAGGGTTGAATAGAAAATGTAGGTAGATAGGATATGTGCCAACTAAATCTGTCTACATCCTGTTGTACTGCTTCTTTTTAGACTATGCTTTTACTTTTGCTCCCTCTCCGCTCGGTGCATCAACCTAATTGCTATTATTGTCACTAGCAGCTCAGCTGGAAATGAATAAAAACAAGACATCAAAATGAGCCAAGTAAAAATAGCCATTCCCCAGATGATGCTCTGAAAAAGATGATTAGCGACTTGATTGTATGAATAATGTATTGGGATGATGTGAAGTCTACATTTTTTTAAAAGTTATCGCCAGACGACAAGCTTATCAGACTTGGAGTCACAAGGTTATAGGTCAAGGCACTGCTTTACACAGTATTCTCTTCAAGTAGATTGCAAAGAGTGTTCAGTATTCATTGAGAAGATATGTATAAAATGATAAGATTGGTAAAGTATCGTGGAGATAACTGTACTGAATGGGTTACTTCTTCCATTTTACTCATTCTGAAATTTTAAGTGTGGTGCAGAATGAGATTTCTGAATGTAGGCTGATCATTTCTGCTTCAGTAATATATAGTGTGCATGAATAAATCAGTGCTAAGTAGCAGCTTCATTCAATAATATTCACTGCACTATGCTGTACATCAGTGGTAAGAAACAACACTAGGCTCTAATAACCTGAAAACTTCCATACAGTTTAGAAGGCACATTGCCATAAGCGCTATTATTTTTTTTTGTGTCATCCTGCTTATTAAATTGTCAGTGAATCACAAAGCTAACACATAAAGACATAAACTAACAGACAACCATTAACTCTAACATATATACTACGGACTGTTTACAATCACCAATTAACTTGACTTGTCTTGGGATGGGGGAAGGAAGCCAAATGTACTCAAATCTTCCTGACATCCTACTGACTTAGTCCTCATGTGCAGGTAGGAGAGGAGGGAAGACACGCCTCCTGAGATGGTCCGGGACGTTGTTTGTAAAGAGCTTCTCTGTGCCACATGCTGTACCCACTGACCTATACCATGCCACATTTTTTCAAAATTTTATGCTTCACATTCACATCTTTTAAAAATGTTGACCCTTTTGGAAATAAAACATTTTTTATTACTGTAGAAAATAAGAACAAAAAAAAGATTAAATCTACATGAAAGGCTGTGACCATCCAAAGATTTCAGCAGGTGGATTGCTTCAAACATTTGCTGAACCAACTGCAGATCTTCTGTGTATGAAAGTTTCTCAATTCTTTTGGGTAGAAATTAGGGTAAGAAAATTTAGCTTGGTTAACATGCTTAATACTAGAATATTTTTTCTGATAACTTTAAGAATATGAGTCCTAAAACAAGAAATCTGTTCTAAGTTTAGGAAAGTTGTTCTTATTACAGGACTAGATTTAAGTAAAATGTTTGAATTTATGGCTAGATTTTAGTAAAATTTCCTCACTACATGGTAAAATTTAGATGAATAGATTTAGGTAAATTTGACTTTTTATGTGGCTAGGTTTAAATAAAAGTTATTACATGATTCTAATTAATGATGATAATGAGTTTGCTTATTTATTAAGAATTGTGTGCTCATAACATTGCTAGGTTTTCTAGTGTTATTCGTATTTCATGTAGTATTACAACTAGGATATTTAAAAAGTAAAAAAAAAAAAAAAAAGAAAAATAAGACAACATCAACAGAGGGTTTCCTCTGGGATTTATTTAAACAAACACCATGAATACAACATTACTGAGCACAGACTCATCCCATGCTGATAACACACTGAGAAGCTCCTTTACCCAGAGGTGGCAAGGTACAAACATTTATACTCAAGTAAAAGTAAAGTTACTCTCATAAAAACTACTCATGAGTACAAATTCACACATATTCTGAGTGTTCTGAGTGAGTTCTTAAATTTAAATAAATAATAATAGGATTAGGATAATCAGAATATTTTTTGCAGCTTAGCAAAAATATTTTCATAAGTAATGGCTAGAAAATACCCTCTTAAAATAAGATTTTTTTTTTTTTTTTCTCATGAGAGGTTTGCTGGACAACATATTTTTTCCATTTTAGGAAAAATGATTACATTTCTTGAAACAGGACTTTTTTACTTTCTTAAAATGTATTTTTTGCAGTGTGTCTGTATATGTTAATCCCGGACATGATGTTGACATCAGTGCTCTGTGTGTCCAGACCATCATTTCAGACTCATGCAGACAGACAGTTCCTAATGACACTGGTTGTATGTTTGGGGCTTTTTTACATTTTAAACAAAAGCTCACATATAGAATCAGTCAATGTCATTATGTGCTTAGCTTTTTCTTGTTTTCCCCACACAAACAAATATATTATGTTTTACTACAGAAAGCTAAATACTCTCTGCATTTGTGTTTGGCCTATTTACTGTAGCCTGACAGAAAGAGGGTCAGATCTATGTTTTCCGGCACCTATATGTTCCTCACTATCTCTGTTTTTTTACCTTCATTTAACCAGAAAAGTCCCACTGAGATTGACAATGTCTTTTGCATGGGAGTTCTGGTGTATCTCTGGTATCTATGTTCCCGGTACCTAGGTTTCTGGGGTGAAGGTTAGAGTTAGAGTTACATAACGTCACATAGGCTTGTACATTTGTGTAGGATCTTAACCACTGAGAATTCCTGCTTTCAGGCTGCACAAAAGGAAAGGTCACGAGGTTGCAGCAGTCTTTGGGGAGCAGAAATCACTACTCTTTAAAAAGCTTCCTCCAAAAATGCACCACACAGAATAAAGCAAGACCTGCTCTTCCAATGGTGCAATTATTGTGAGACTTAAGTTAATGAGACCTTTGTTTGTTTGTGGGTGTAACTAAAGTAGATGGCTGAGCACCCATCATTTTAATGGAACGTGAAATGTCTAATTATCTCAAAAGAGACATGAATTCTAATGTACAACCCTCTATTTTAATCCCATTGTTGTCCTATCATTGGTAAGTATGTATTTTCCTGTTTATCTTGGCTTCAAAGGTACTGCGTGTCAGGCTGAAGTTGTGTAGGAGCTTTGAAAAACATACAAATGTGGGGGTGAGATGATAATGGACTCTGAAGTGCTTAAAAACAGCAGACCAGAGTCTCCATGACAGTAGTATCTCCTTAAATGGCAGCGCTCTGTTTCCCTCTACTGGCCATCAGAGCAACTTCAATCTGCAGTAGACAGCCAGACACTTCTTGGATTTGCATGTATGTGTGTGTGTGTGCATGCATGGTGTTAACACAGTGGAAGGAAACCGCGCAGGAGAGGAGGAGGAGAAGATTTAATGGTTTGGAAGTGCACAGAGGAGCAAGTAAAGATGTGGTGTTTTGTGGTGGCTAGAAGTCGAAAAGGACTAACAGTGACAAAAATGTACTTCTAAGATTTGATATGGTTTAAATGCAGTTTTTAATATTGTTTATTTATTTGGATCCCAATTTGCTGTCACCAGATTGACAGCTACTCTTCCTGGGGTCCTTATAAAAATAGATTCAGAAAGTGAGAGCTAATAAACAGTTAGGTAGTTGCCATGACATAAAACTAACATCATAAAAATCCATAACCAGAAAAATAATTAATACACTGCACTTTTGATAATATTTTAAGAATTGATAATGTGATTTTTTTTAAAGTTTCTTAGCTTTAGTAGAGGCTTCAGTAACAGCAGGTGGCCATTTATTCCAAGTAGTTGCAGCTCTAAACAGCACAGATCTTCACACTGCTTCAATTCTGGGTATTAGTCGAGTAAAATAAATAAAAATAAAAGTTATTTTACTGTGCACATTAAAACTGTTAAATGGTGAGTATTAGACATGGGATTTGTCTTTAGGGATAACAATTACTGAATTAAAAATTTCACCTATAAGAAATCATGAGTATTGGTATCAGTATCAAATAAATTCCCTTCAAAAGTAATCAGTATTGTATCGAATCTAAAAAGTGTGGTATCGCCCTACACTACTGCATGGTCAAATATCAATGCTGAATTCTGACATAATGTAAATAACAGTACAAATAATCCGGCTATTTCTGGAAAAAAAAAAAAAAAAAAAAAGACACTTATGTCGTGTACGTTGAGCTATGACTGGCATGCAAAATCGATGAGCTCCGAATGGACAGGCCAGCGCCAATCGAGCAGATTTATTCTGTTATTCAGCTCTCTGAATTTTAGAGAAGTGTTTTTGCTGCCCCCGACCAAATACTGATGAATCTTGTATTGATGGATCTTTTGTTGCGGGTTGGTTGTATAATTGTATATATAAGTGATTACTAATCTTTTTTAAGTGGTAGATCTCTGAGATAAAGTCAAAATTATTCCAATGTCAGTTAAAAGAGAGCTTAGTGTGTCTTTTTTACGCATCACATCAAGTCACAATAAGTCCATTACTGAATAGCAATTGCAATATTGGAAAATAAATTCTATTATTACATCTATAATTAGAATCTCAATCAAAGAGGTTATTGCTTCAGCTTGTTTTGCTACTATGTTAGCAAGATAACTAAAAAAGTAATGGTCAGATTTTTAAGGTTTTGGTCCAGATCCAAAAATAATGTGCATCCAGGTGAGAGTTTAAATCAAATGTACTAACTCTGGCCTCTAGGGGTCAGTAAAGAAACAAATGGATTTGTCATTTGCAAGATATAGGAGCTGTATAACACAATTAATAGGGAATTTAGCCCTGAACTAGATTAATCTAATGTTTTCCACTTGTCAAAATTGAGTTCTTCTTTATCATATTACTTGTCCTTTGGAGGTAGTACGAGTAGTAATAGTAGCAGAAGTATGAAATTCATCTCTTGCTTTAGCCATGAGAAACAATGACATAGATGACATGAATGCTTTTCTCCTGGAGTACCAACCAGAATGCCGTATAAACAGTACCATGTGATCAGATGATGTCAGGTGAGAAGGATCTCTGAGACAGGTTAAGTGGGGGAAAAAAATTGCCAGCTTTTTCGAGCATGAAACCCACTGTCGGAGTGTTTTGTCAAGGTAAGACTGCAGCAAACGCGTCGAAGGCTCTTTCCTATAGCACGCTCCTGCAGGGCTGTCAACTTCCGTGGGCTCTTTTTGATGCTAATTGATAGGTTGATGGAGACAGACCCCAAAAGAAAAAAAAATACACTACCTGCTGGGTACTCTGAGGTTGCCGTTCCCCATTCACCATTGTCTCTCCCTTTTGCAATCGATGCTTTCTTCTCCGGAAAGAATGTCAGCTTCTCCATGTGCAGCCAGCCGAGCTTTCATATTATTTTCAGATCTAGGTTGTTCTCCTCTTTGACTTGTTGCCAAAAAGTTCACGCGGGCCTCAGCCAATAGGTGGTCCGCGCTGTAAGGTCTGCCCTTGAAGGAAGCGTTTATGTGTGAACTTCTGATCTTTTTTTTTCCCTTACAGATCACAGCATTCCCAACATACACATTCCTACAAGCACACACAACCCATCAGTGTGATATATATATATATATATTTTTTTTTTTTTTTTGCTGGAGTGGTTGTGTTGAGGCCAAGGTCATCTAGTCTCATTCCTTTATTCCCATAATCCCTTGTGTTGGCTGGGTGAGAGGCCTGCTAATGGCTAGCACTCTGCAAAAGGGGAGCCACAGCGTTAACATAGACCCCTAGAGACTAGCACAGCCCACCACCCAGCGTAAAGAGCATAGCGCACAGTCTATACAATCCATCAACATGGCTAATTAGGCCCCAACCAAATCCCTGAGAGAAGCATTAAGAGGGGAGCCAGAGGTGTGGCGTGAGCAGCAGAATTAAGATAATAAGAATACGATAAAGTTGGACTGCTGGGATATTTTCAGGCTTGTTGGAATCAATTATGAACCGTCGGGCATGTGACTGTTTCCTCCAGAAAGCTTTAGATACTGATGTAAGGTGACCACCTGTCCCACTTTGGGTTGTACTGCACAGCCATTTAAGCATCTGTCCCACCGTCCCGATTAAGATAATGTCCCTCTTTTTTATTGGTGCTCAGTGGATCTTATAAAAAAGTTAAGAACTACAAGGTAAGGTCATTATTCCTTGTGTAAAATGTAGAATAAATATTTGTGGGAATCCCATTTTGATAGGCTGGAAAATGTGGTTGGCCCTGTGTTTCAGGAAGGGGCTCTCCATCGCGTGCCTGTTGGTGCTGGATTATTTTGAGAAAATGCAACTAAAAGCTTTGTTTTTTTCTTCTGTTCCATCCTCTTTTATTCCAATTAATAAAGTATCATTGAAGACATCACTTTGCAAAATGTGTGTTTTTAGGATAAAAACAGCACATCAAATGTTTTATAGACCATAAACTGCAGCAACCTGGATCTCAGTAAGTTGGTAAGTTAGATTTGTATATTCTTGAGTTGTCGGACCTTGTCCCACCACATAACACAACTCGTCCCACTTTTTGTACTTTTTGAGGTGGTCACTCTATACTAATGTTTACTTTGGTATCTATTACCTTTTTAATAATGTAGAAAAGGAAATGGATATCATGTAAACAAATTGCAATAGCATTCTTCACAAATAACCCACAAGGGAAAATTTACAATGAAATATGAAAGGCTTTGTCCCAAATCTGTGCCAAACGCTATATTAATTGATTGCATTAATGTGTATAGGCAAAACTACAAAGAGCAGTGCTGTCTCATAGTAGTAACTGTTGCCCAATATGGATTGTGCATAGACAGTGGTAGTGAGACACATGAGTAAAGTCAGTGTTGTAGTCAACTGACCAGTTGTTCGAGTCCAAATTCAACTTCTTGTCCACAGGTACAGATCCAAAATCAGTCATCCGTCCCCTGTCGAGTCACAAGTTGTGGTCAATGAGAAGAACAGAGTCCAAGTCAAAAGGTATTTGGATGAGATGAGGTCAGTGATAAGCCCAGGGTTGCTAGATCTCACTGACAGTTTCCAGTCCAAACAGAACTTAAACTCTGCCCAATAAAATAAAAAAACTGCTCAAATCACAATCACGATAATATGTTAATGTTAAAACTGTTGTACATAAGAAAGAACACAAAACATTCACAACAGCACTAAAAAAAAGTAACACAAACAGTTCCCCACAGACAACCAAAGCCTTCCTGGTCACGGCGTCATAGAAACAACAAACAAATTTATGAAATACCAACATGAAATGTGCACAACTAAACCTGGATCACTCAATTTAAAACAAATGGACTGATATATGAGTGGGAGGACTCAGTAGTTTATTTAAGGGTGTATTTCTACTTTGTTTGTCATAAAATAAAAACTATTTTGTTTGTATTTTCTCCAGAATATTTTCTAAAAAACACCAAATGTTGTGAAAAGCAGCCCAAATTTTACAAACCAGACCAATGCTATTTTTTTTCCAGCCCTAGATGTTCAAAAGAAACCCAACTGCTTGGTAACCAGCCCAATCTGGCCGTATTGAATAAGCCGAAGAAGAAATGGATAGTTCTGTGTGTCAAAAAAAAAAAACAAATTCAATACCTTATGTCAAAGACGCTAACTCTGACTACAAGGGGACACATGTTTTAGATATTGTAATTTTGTGCACAAGAAGGCATTTGCATGGCTACTATTCTGAGAACGTGCCAAGCCAATACAGAATATCTATGTTAATGGGACATGTTGCATGATGCATGGTTGTCTCAGACATTGCAGAATAAAACTCCTGGGTTACTTTTGCTGTGTGTTTTGGGTCACTGTCTATCTGTACTGTGGAGCACCTTCCATTAAGCATAGGAACTTAACAATAACTGTAGAACAACAAAATCCCATGAACCAGGCTTGGATTAATAGACAGCAGTTAACTTTTTTCTTTCAAATCATTTGATCAGTATAGGTGGACCATTTTGTTCTAAAAAAAAACTTTTTTTCCCTGATACAGATGTTCTCAATCACATCTTAATCATAATGTAAACTGAAAACGCACACATTTCCCAGAAGCTGTGGGTATTCATCAATGCCTCTTTTTTTGGACATAATCTCGATCAGTTGTTAGATATGTGTAAGGTGATGTGAAAGGCTGTCAAATGGGATTTTCTTTCTGTTCCCTTTTCCAATCCCTCAGATCAACACTCTGTCCTGCAGGTAGGCGCGAGCAGGCAGGCAGCCCAGAAAATGGCTTTAGATTGAAACGAGGTAATGGCACATTTGCTAGGCCCTTTGTGCGAACGGTGCACGCAATTTAAGGGGCTGCCATACAGGACGAGTTAATATTTCATTGCACGACTGGGAACGGGAGCAGAGGAGTAGAGAGGAGAACGAGGAAGGGAGAAAAAAAATGCATATGTCTCATTTTGCAATCTGATTCGTCTCAGCAAATCAGCCTAAGTCAATGTCATTCCATAATGAACTCTCCAGCACCGTTCTAAGTATCACACTGCCACGTGCCACGTCTGCCTCTGCACCCACAGAGCTACTTTAGCCAGTGTGCCAACACCACCTTTCATCCTTTAGCAACACCTTTTATGCCTTTATTTTTTAAGTAAAGCTGGACCAATTTGACACTCCAAATGACGTTTGTACTATACACCTATACACCTTAAACTTCTACCTCTGTTTTTAGTGTTTGTGCAATTCTTCCATTATCTCTACATCATTCAACAGCGTAAAAATACCTTTCCAAATTTTATGCATTCTGTTTTTTTAGCTGTTTCTCTGTGTAAGGAGATGTAGCCAACACTAGAACAGCCACATTCTCTGTATTATCGGCAGCCATTTGCTCATAGTTTACAAGTGGTCTGAAAGTGGTATAATAAGGTCTTGTTTTTTCCAGGTTGCTAATAATATGCCATTAGGTAAATAAACAATGTTCCTCAAATACAAGTAAAATGTATTTTTTTCACTTGAATTCAGTGTTGACAACAGTTGTAAACCAACAGATAACTGGAAAATCTATGATTACAGTATAGAAGCATACGAATGGCTTCTGTTACATTTTGAACATTCTCGTATATTAAAACCCTTTATAACAATCCAGCTACATGGGTTCCCAAGCCAGCATAAATCCTATGCCAAATTAGTATGTGAATCACAGCATGCTATGGGGCAAATGACCCCACAAGAGAAAGAAGAAAATAAATAATAGTAAATAAAAAAAAATAAAAAAAAATCCTTGATAATAAAGCCTATAGAGCAGTGTTTCTCAAACTTTTTCAGCCCAAGGACCACTTTATGATAGACATTTTTTTTTTTTTTTTGGTGGACCACCTAACCAGCGAACCATGTAGTTCTATTAACTGGTACTATAGAATGAATACTGTTGTTCAAAATATTATTGTAACACTATAAAAAATGAATAATCTATAATCGCACAATTTTATTATGACAATAACTCTCTCTGTCTGTCCCCTTGTTTGTGCTCTTCCATTGGAGCCAATTTATCCATTCCATGCTGGGGTTTGATAACCTCCCTGGTCCCTCACAGCCCTGCCATAAGCCTAAGCCTGGGATAGTTTGTAGTCCACCTCTTTTGATATCAGTAACAGTACTGGGCATTGATTACATTTTATGCAATAATCTCAGTCTTGCTAAAAGAGCTGAACCTATTATTCCAATTCAAAAGTCTCTCCTCCTCCTGTGGCTGTCATGTTCCCGCTGCTGTTGCTGAATCTGCTCTAGTCTGCTCACTTCTTTCTTATTTAGAACTACCATATAGTTATGGGGTGTAAATATCCCTTTTTTTGGTCAAGTAAAACATCATTGATACGACCTGAAAGTACTGCATGTATGTCCACATACCCTGGATCTTAGGTAATTTAAATGTTTTCCACAAATTCAAGAGGAGGAAAAAAGAAAAATGGGGCTATATTACACAAAATCAATTTCATTGAGCGTTCTACCATGTTATGATGTTGTTCTCTCATGGAAATCATACCTGGAGTGGTTTTGTGTTTCATTCACGCCTGTTTGAATAATCTGTTGAGTAATTTCACTTGGTGTCACGAGCCTCTGCCTCTCCCATAAACCCCCACCTACTCCAGGAAGCATTGACAAATCTCTCTACATCCAGTCTGCTCTCATTTATTTATCTAAAAAAACTGTGTACAGCCCTGTTTGCATTGATTCCTTACAACATTTTTTTATTCTAGAGTAAAATTGCATAGAAGGTTCTTTAAGATTATGTTCAAAATACCGTAACAGAGCTGCACTCTGCTGCCCACTGCTTGTCTCTTCACAAGTTTCTTCATGGCAGCAGCAAAGTAATTATTAGAAAAGCTACCATTTTAATCACATATTGTCTTTAAAGGTTGTAAAACATGCAATGGTGTTAATTAAAAGCATAATATAGCTCCTTTATGGTACAGTAAGAGTAGATGTACTGTATCTCTCATTTTGGTTCACCTTGTCATCTTCTAGGTACTTTTTTTCCCACTGCCTCCCCAAAACCTGTTACTCCACGCCCCACCCACCCCTTCACCTCACTCCGCCTCTTCCCACATCCCGCCTCTACCTTACAGGGGGTTAAAGATTGACCCAGGGGGAGGGAACGGGGAGGTTTTGATTGACTAAGATGCTGAGATGTAATCTTGCGCAAGCTCAAATGTGAAGTGTGCGTGTGCCTATACTATTTGTTTGTGTGTGTTTATAAGAGAAGGAGGAGGAGGATGGGGGGGAAAGGGCCGGGGCAATGCGAGATGCTCGGTTTATTGCACCGCAAGCTCATTTGTTTGTATTTTATACCTCATTTCTGCTCAGACGAGGCGGCTCCACACTCTGGCTGCGGATGACCCACTTTCACAATACCGCTCCAACTCGCTCTCTCTCTCTCTCTAATAATATTACTTTGCCTCTTTTAATACATTAGTAAATACGCTGCGCCGTGTGGATGTGATTTAATGCACTATACCTACAAACTGGTTCAAGGAGGAAAATACAAACTGTGCTTTTCAGTCGCTGATGCTTTGCCTCTCTCTCGTCCCCTCAGGCTGAAGCTATGCAGCACGTTAGCATGTTAGCGCAGTGCGTGACACCACTCCGACAGCACTCTAAACATCAGAAGGCTCCGAGACTCATCATGGCCGTCAAGGATATAAACACCAGTGGAGATGGCCTGTTTATGGCACATTAGGAAGTTAACAAATAGCGAAATGTGAACGATTTCCATGTTGATATTGCTGGGGACAATGGCAGCTCTTTCTTGCTGTCAGATTTATTAAGGGGCCATATCCAATATAGGGCAGTTTTGTGAGGGTCGTAAAACAACATGATACTGGGGGGATAACCGCCTAAGAGAAAGCAGTAAAACATGCTTACGTCCACAAAAGGGATAGTTTAGTGTTTTGTAAATGTGCTTTTATTAGATACTGGATAACGAATGTTGTGACTACAGAAGATGGTTGTCAACACATTCCCAGTTTGGAGAAAAAAGATAAGTGCAATGCTACATTAACTGAAGTATGTTATAAGTAGGCTAATAAAATGTGACTGGAATCAAAAAACACTAAACCAGTGTGATCCATACAAGACATTTAAAGGGAATATATTATGACTTTCTGAGTGTTCCACCATGTTATAATGTTGTTCTTCAAATACTAGGGCTGTAACAGTACACGTGATTGTAGTCATGGTGCGAAATGCTGGGGGAAATGGGGGCGATTTCCCCCCCTTTTGAATTTTCGGTCCTTGCCGTTGCTCCTGTTCTCGCCATCCCTCACTCTGCTTTAACTTCAGGGGGGATAAAATAAGTTGACTCACTTTGTGCGAGACTCCAAATGACACGTTCCGCTAATTAGGGCTTCTACATTTTTGGGGGTCGCTCCACAACTTCTGTCATGTTCTGCCATCAGTATGAATGCTTGCAGTGAGGATTGAAGTTTGGAGCGTGCACAATCCATGCATTTGGATTTGATTGCAAAGTAGCCTATGTGTGCAACAGCAGCTCACCCTTAGAATTGTAGTTGTACTGTACTGTATATTATTAACAGGCATGTAACGCAGTCACTATCAAATGTTATCTGGCAATACATTGTTCTTTAATCCAATTACATGAGCACAATTTTTAATATCTTTTGACTAGAAATATACAACATCAGATTGCATATAGGCCTGTACCGTATATAGAAAAATGTGGCATGAGTTATTAGTATAGATTCACCTTTTTGAAAATACAGAAATTTCCCTTTAACATCAGGTAAAGTGCATTTGATTCCAAGTCTCACTGCAAAGATGCTTCTCAAATACTACAATAATACCTTCTGAGTGTGCACCCCATTCTCATTTGCACATTTTCAGCTGCCTGTAAAAATGACAGCTCCTGATTCCCACGCCGCTCGAAAGTTCCCTCACTTTGAAGACCTCTGCTCTTTTTTTATCGCCTTCCTTCCTATTTGCTGCCCCTTTCTCTGCACCTTTTCGTTGCCCCCTTTCAATAGTCTATTTTTGCCACACCTCTGTCGATCTTAAAACTCTTCTTGCACCTGGTGTCCTCCAACAAGTACCTGCCCTTGAACTACCCATTCCTGCCACTCACAGTCCACATCTGACGTCGGTCATGCCTTCTGCTGGTGTGTCTGAAAAACACTAGTGCAACACCTCTGCATGGTAACAACACGCCATTAGCGGTCTCCAGTCAACATGTGCACTTTCACAAGGCTGGCAGGCCCACTCCTTTGGGAATTAGCTCCTCTCAAAAGTGTGTCTGTCTTCTCTTGCATTTTTTCATTGCCTTCAAAATCCCCTAGAGTAAAAGCACTCTAAAAGAACACAACATTGAGAGCTGGTCACACCTCATTAATCAACCAAGATTTTTTTTTTTTTTTTTTTTTTTGCCACTATACACCTGTATTCTTTGTATCCACATATCTATCAATGTATAAGGAAGACACATAGACCGGCCTGTCTGGTCCAAAACAAGACGAGCTTGATTTAACCACAGCTTCCTTGTCTCTGTCTCTGTCCTTGTTCTTCTCGTGAGCGCGGTCCAGGTCAGCCCAGATTTATAATTGGGTCCAGGGTGGCACTTGGAACATAGATAATGGGACACCCCTATCAAACACTCTACCCCACCTTCACCTATTCTTATCGCTGCTGTCTCTTCAAGGCCGAATTGCCACTGTGTGCGTGTGAACCTGCTAATGAGAGAAACTAATGCGCCTTTATGCAGTCTTTTAGCCAATAAACATGATCAAATGCACATGCCCATGCCTTGCCTAACAACAGTTCAAGGATTATTCCGTGCTCGGCAACCTTGTTCTCATTCTGCAGGCTTGAAACAATGTCTGGTCAATGATCCGTGTCAACATAAAGAGAGCCCTTTGGTGTCCCTGTTGATGCACCCTATGTAGCTTGGCACCAGTTGGGACTGACCTTAATGCATGGCCAAACGATGCAGCAGTGTCTCAAATATATCCCTACCCCCCTTTCTGCTTTTCTGCTTTTTTTTTTTTTTTTTACACAGATCAGTCCTTACAAATACCTGCCTGTTACTGGTGGTAATACTGTTATGCTATGACAACCTGCCAAATATGCAGCCCCCATATTTGTCCACAACACATTGTTATGCACTGCCCTTTTTGATAAGAACCAGCCTGGGTCCCTATGTACATCACCCATTGTCAGTCCCCCACTGTTCCTTCTTTGGACTACTTTTGATAGATACTGACCACTGCAAACCAGAGTTTTGGAGATGCCCTTCCCCACTCGTCTAGCCATCACATTTTGGCCCTTGTCAAACTCGCTCAAATCCTTATGCCATTACTTAAGCCCAGCTCTCCAGCCAGTCAGTGCCAGATTGTTCTGTCAGTTTGATGGGGAATTTTCAGTCGGTCACTCCTCTGAGTCTTTTGAAGGACTCTGCTCCAGTTTTTGTAGTATTTGTAATGTCGCTAATGGCTGTGCTAAATGTAAATTGACTGTTGTATATATTTGATAACATGTGGAATAGTTTGCTGTTGTGACCGGTTTAATATATCTCAATAGTTAAATTGAGTTATTGCCATTTTGGAAGATGTCTTTATTAAATGTATTCTTTATATTGCTTATAATTCATGGTGGCCTGGAACCTATTCAAATTGCTTTGGGCTTGTTTCAAGGTAGAACTGGGTGAATAAATCAAATCAATTTGATTAATTTACATTTTTAATTTTGGATGATGTCAAAAATAGCCATATTATAAAATTTGTGTTGTGGCTAATGCTACTGCTAGCTCCAGAGCAACTTAAATACTGACTGTGGAGACTCTGCTGACCCTTAAAACACCAATAATCTCAGGAACTATGCTAGAATCTCATTAAAAATATATATATATATAAAAACTACTACATTTAAATACCTTTTTATGCCAACAAGAAAAAAAAATTATTAAAATTGTAAATCTGCTGAGCCATTTTATGCCCGTTCCTTTTACCACCGTTCCAAGCAGGGGTGACAGACACCTAATTCAAGTGTTCTCTGTAAAATGAAAGTAACTGCTCCCCAAAAGAAGATATTTTCGATACATATACCTGTACATTATTTTAAAATATAAAACATGAAATACTAATGCAAAGGTGTCAAAAACTGTCAAAAAGCCTGAAAAAAGCAAAAAAAATAAGACATTTAGGACTTAAAGCCTTCATTTCACACATTGCAGCACACCTAAAAGTCACTTGTTTATTTATAGACCCCTTTGGGCTTGAGTTGATATCTTGCAAACATAGAGAATCCCTGGTTCCAGTTGGCAACCTGGATCTACACCAAAAGCTAATAATTTCTTTCTTGGCTTATTACTCACCATTCCTTAATATTTTATCAAAGTCTGACCATTACTTTTTAAATTATCTTTCTAAGAGACTAGAGTGAAAAACAAATCTAGGGTAGATTCAGCTGGCTGGGTAGTGCATGGCCCAGGTGCTGTATGATATCATAAAACATGTATCTTCCATATGCTGTGCATAAAGCATGCTGCAGGACACCGCAGTGAACATTAGCCCCTTTTGCTGCAAGATATTTTTCTCTTTGTTACATCTCACCTCATTCTAAGAGGTGCAGTGCCAGTATGGGGTAATGAAGTGGTCAAGTGTTTATCTCACAACAGGAGGTAGTGAGAGAGACATCGCAAAGGCTGTTCACATAAGCAGTAATAATAATAACTAGATTATTTTTGCGATGATTGGGTGTGGTGCCTGGAAAAAAAAAAAAAGCTGAAAATAGCAAATCATTCATTCTTAAGAAAACCCAGATGGCTGGAGACTATCTAAGCAACTACAGAGATGACGCAGGGTAAACGCTGGACATTAGTGCCAACAGAGAAACATATTGTACAAGGACAGACAACAATTCAAGCTCTCATCCATTCTATAGGAACACTTTTCTATACATGGATGTGTCTGGACATTAGCAGGAAGATTAGCCGCAGAAAAACCCTGTTAATATAGGGAAGGTGACCTTCTTCTTGTACTAACCGCTCTGGAAATGTGCACCCCTTGAAACTAGCAAAATAAAGCTGAAGAAGTGTTTGCAGAATAGAATGAGAAATCTATAAGAGCTCAAGCTAAAATACAAAACCTAAAATATTGCCTAGGACACTGTGGATCATGAACAAGGCACAAGGCATATTGGTCAGAAAAATGTCCATCACTGGAAGCCGCTTGTATCGGTATATTTTGTGCTTGGTATAAGAACTAGGTGTTGATGTGAGGGTTTTGTGTAGGCTACATGTAACGCGCGGATCCCTGTGAGTAGCAGCTTCACACTCTCCTGGTGTTGATCCTGCCATAACCACGCTGCAGTAAATAACAGGGGCTGTCAGGACAAGAAAATGGAAGTGTGTGAAAGTGAGGCTGAGTGCTCCCCTTCAGGTGAGGTGCCACCGCCGAGTGTAAAAAAAGCACTGGGGTGTGGGTGTCTATGTGCCGTATGTGCTTGCTGTGTTCCTTCGCCTGGGCACTGAGTGAATTATTAATACTTGATGAATGACAGCCATCTCGAAGGGGACCCTCCACTCAACATCGATTGAATCTAAACAATGCGCATGTGTGAGCAAATGTGTTTCTACTCGAAGCTGCGGGCCGGGAGAGGCAGAGCAGAGATTGCGCCTAATGGCAGAGGAGAGATTTATAGTGTGTAGACAGACACTTACTATGCACGGAAGAAGATGCTTTTCAAATAACTGTTCCATCATGCTAGACATACTTTTTTTTCCTGTGGATCAAAGGAAAAGGTGAGTGTCAAGCAAATGGAATCGCTAAAAAATAAAGGAAAAACAGAAAAAAAATGGGACATTTTGTAAAATTTAATCAGAAGGCAATGGTTTGTCATGAACCGTATTTTATTCACAATAGAACATTAACAACATATATCACGTGGTAAATCTGGGATATTTTACAATTTCAGAAAAAGTAATAGGTCACTTTTGATTGCAGCAACACATCTCAAAAAAATCAAAAGCAACAAACAATTGGAAAAGCAGGGGGGTGTTGACCCTATCTTGCAATTGGTAAAGTTATAATGCCCAGAGCTACATTTAAAATGGGGGTTTTTGTTGTTGTTGTTGTTGCCTTTATTTTTCACAATGGTTCACAGTTAAAAGAAATCACTTGTTCCTTTACTGACCCCGATTACACTTTATTTTACACTACACTTGATTTCGGTGTAACGACAATGTATCGGCAGTATTACACACAAAATAACAAACTGTAATAACATGAACTTACATTATACTTACATATGGGATTTTCTACAGTTTCTAGATACAAATATAAATAAATATTTGTTACACTGCTGTGGCAAAAACTCAAGACAACAGGATCCCTCAAGATTTCTGAGTTTTTTTGTTCACCTAATTTGTCTAAAAACT
Source organism: Bostrychus sinensis (assembly GCA_020698575.1). Taxonomy (NCBI): domain Eukaryota; kingdom Metazoa; phylum Chordata; class Actinopteri; order Gobiiformes; family Eleotridae; genus Bostrychus; species Bostrychus sinensis. Next base: position 25,924,476 of record CM036251.1, on the reverse strand, counting down.
TTAAATTTTAAGTTTTACTCTCTATCATTATTTTTAAACTTATTTTACAGCCAATATACTTTCCATTGTTTAGAAAAAAGTATTAATATTGATAATAATAAAAACTAAATTTACTACATTTAACAAAAGAATAATACTTTTTCTGAACAATGGATAGTGAGTTGGCTGACATAGACATATGAAAGTCAAATTAAGTGAACAAAAAATAGTAGTTCTTGAAAACTTGAGGAATCCCGTTGCCTTTAGTTTTCACAGCATCTTTTAATTTTTTGTTTTTCCTACAGTGTATGGGCTTGTGGTGGGGGTCCAGACTGAAAAAATGCTGTTTAGTTGCAGTGCTGACACAAAGACATGCAATAACAAACAAGCATTCACATTCTCCTTCATTATTCAGACGCAATATACAGTAGAACATGTTTTCCTATACATGTATGTCTTTCACCAGTGGTAGGAAGAGTAGCCCGAGAGAACCCACAGCAATAAAAGCAGGATGAGCTCCTTCTTGTGAGGCAGAAGAGGTAACCACTCTGCCACTCTGCACCCCTATAATAAGCCAAATAAAAGTTGGAAATGCAATTTGCAGAACAAAGCTAAAATGGCTGTAGATTCTTAAAATTGGGCTTATTAGGTGCTCTTTGGGCCCTCAAGCAACACTGATTGTATACTAGAAAGCACTGCATGGGAAAAAAAAAAAAACACTCTTATCTGTGGGCCACTTGGTTTTGTATTTTTCAATTTTTGCCTCATTTGACCTTAGAACAGTTTTCCATTTTGCCTAAGGTTTGTAATTCTTCCATCATCAGAGACACGCAGTTTTTTTACGGATCAAAATAATGGCGGACATCAAGGATGGAACCAGAAAACATGCTGGACATAAAACAGAACATACAAATGATTCCAGGTATATCCTACATGTGCGCCCGCCTGCATCCGTGTGTTCTACCTGTCCGCACTCTCCAAGGTGGGAGAGAGTGCTCCGAATGAGATCAAAGGAAAACAACTTTATTGGCGGTCTCCATAATTCAGCAGCTATACCAGGGGTCATAGTCTTTCCTTTGAGGTTGAGTTGCACAGATGAATCTTTAATGCCCTCCTGCCTGGGAATAATGGATGGCACGGGCTGGATACTACCACAGTCCGGCTGCGGGAGCTCACACACAGGAAGAAATGAATGAGGGGGCAATGGTTTGGGGGGGTGGGGGGTGTGGGTGGGGGTTAAGAAGGACATGTATGAACCAGTAGAGTGGAACGAACAAAGCACAAATACTACAGACCCTTTCACTGTCTGCAAACAATGTGGCTGCTTTGAAAACAATGGTGTCATGAGCTAGGGAGACTGTAATGCAATTTCTATAGAGGATTTAGCTTTAGCCACCAAACATTGTAAAGCATAAATACTCAAAATGTTTTTTAATAAAATTATTCAATCAAAACATGAACTGTTTAATTTAATGTAGTAATAGCATAATAGTACAGTTAGCAATTCAGCCACAAAGTGTAACAAGCTGAGAGTTTCTGTACCAGTCCCAAGCCCAGATAAGCAAAGATAGTTGTGTCAGGAGGGGCATCTGAAACAATGCCAAATCTTTGCTGTACAGGATCCCTCCCTTTGGAACTCCCTGCCCCATGACCTCAGCCATATCAAAGGTCTTTTAAGAAACATTTAAAAACATTACTGTTTTATTTTTTTAATCATAGTTGTAATATGTGTTTGCTTTTTGGCTTCTATTATGTGCATGGGTTTTTGTTTGATATTTTATGTAGTTTTGCATTGGAAAAGCACTTTGCACCTTGAGTTACAAAGAATAGTACAGATAATTTCTTAGTGTAAACTTCATATAGATTCCTGTTCTGTTGTTGACAATATTGGCATTAAATGTCACTCTAAGCAGGATTAAAAAGTCTTCAAAAGCTCTTAAATTTCACAAGACAAAACCTGGAGTTACCAAATAAAATAAATAATCTGCCTTTAATATAAAAAAATATAAAATAAAAATGTATTAGACCAAAGCGCACACACGGACCACAAAAGATTGTCAATGTAGGCTAAAATTTTATTCAACAATCACCACAAATCTTACTTTAATAATGCCTATGTGTGCTCTGTACTCTGTGCATGGTCCATCACTATGTGTTTTCTGTATATAGGCTGCTTTTCCCCAGATGACAGTCTTTTCACAGCTGCATAGCTCGGAGGTGCCCGTGGGGTATGGGAATGATTGAGAGCCACCACCCTACCCACTGTGACCCACTAAGCCTCTTTGCCCCCTGCGCTCCCCTGGTACTTCCCCGCCTGGGTCCAGCTGCTATCCCCGCACCTGGGCTGGAACGGGCCAACTCTCTCTCTGTACGCACTGTCCACCTAGAGGACACGAATCCACAGGACCTCAGCAGGGACCGTGAACAAAAGAACTGCAGTAGATGAAAATCACTGGGCCTTTGTTTGGTGCAGCAACTAATACCAAGCTACAGTCTCTTTAGAAAATACTTTATGTAATGCACATTTAATTGAACATTGAAGTAGTTCCATAATTTCACTCAAAATCTGCAATCAAGTAAAATGATCACAATTCAATTAACAATTTTATGTTATTATTTGCAGTATAATTATGACCAAATGGCCTATGTGTACAAACTTAAATTGTTGTACATTTCTTATTAACAGAAATTGAATTTAAAAAGTAGATATTAATACAGTGACATCTAGAAATAGCAAAGATATATAAATTGACTTTTGTTCAGAACTTTCTACTGTCCCCCAATAACAGAGACACTATAGTAGCAAGCAATGCCTCTGAGAAAAGCAGCTTGTCAAAAATTCACACCTCAGTAATATATAATGAGCCTAATATAAGTCAAGTCTTATAAAAATATCACTGAGGAATGGCACATCCACACTAAAGACTCTGATCTCCATGGAAACGCTCTGAAAGAGGGGCTAAAACTCAGATAAACTTTAGGCTGCTGTATACAGGTATGTGCTGCCTAAATAATACCTTCACATGTGTCTCTGTTTTGCCATCCTCACTGGGTTTGTTGTTATTCCCTTGTGAATGAGGGCACCGTGCACGCTCCTCCGTCTGTGTGAAAGACAGAAGAAAGAAAGTGCACTCCTGAACCGCTCCGAGTAATTAAGGAAATAAAGTACATTACTTTTTACATCCTTTAACTTTTTGTATGATGCTACATACATACAGTACATGTGAATGCGTTTGGGTCTTTTCATGAAATCCTCAGTATCCAGCTATTGATTTGTGAAAAGATCCAGGGCTTGGACATTTCTGGGGCAGCAGCAGCTCAGTAGGTTGAGCTGTTCACCCATTACCTGGAAGGCTGGCAGATTGACCCCCGCTACCATCATTGTTGTATCCTTGGGCAAGGCACTTCACCCACTCTTCCTCCAGTGTGTGTGGAAGTAGTGTACGTGTTTGGTGGCGGGTGAGGTAAGGTAAGGTATATTTTATTGGTTCTCTGCATTTGACCTATCCTTCAATACCTTTGGGGCAACCTGCCAGGAGTAGTGCAGTGCCCAGAAACCCTTCTCCAGATCTTGAGCCAGGATCCTGGTCAGGAGTATCTAGCTGGAGAATTAGCCCTTTGTGTTTGAGGTTGATGGGGGAAATCAGAGGAAACCCACCCAGACACGGGGTGAACATACAAACTCCGCACAGAAAGGCCTCACGTGGTTTGGGAATCGAACCCAAGACCTTACATCATGCCGCCCCTAGGTGCAGAATGCTAGCCACGTCTCTGTCAGTCTGTCCCAAGGCAGCTGTGGCTGTGGAAGTAGCTTTCCACCACCATTATGTATGCCTCACATGAACATATGCTAACAGCTGATAAATGTGTTTTTTTTTTTACATTGCTTTTAACAAAGTACTTAGTTTCTTGACATTCAAAGGCACTTTAATAGGTGTATATGACTAAAATCCAGAGTAAATATGAGTTACAGTTTACAACAATTATATATTAGGACAAGCTCCCTAGACTGCATGCAGACAAGATTGCTTTATTCACCTATATATAGGTCATTTTGGGTCAAGACCACAAATTAATCTCATTCTTTTAAAGTTTCTTCTTCTTCTTCTTCTTTTAAGGTCTTGTCTATTAAAAAAATAAACTTCCATTTTGCAAAGTAAGCATTGTCAGAGCCTCTTTTAAGCCATACTAAGCCGGTATTAGGTAAGGCGCTGTTGTTTTTGTTGTATTCCAGGTGGAAAGACGGCAACATACAATCAATTACCCCATTCTCTTGTGCCTATAAAATATGACACCAACGCATTTTCCCATAACATGGAGATGAGACGAGGAATATAAAACGACATACCTATCCCTATTCTTGATAACATAATAGGTAAATCATCTTTCATGTGCAGCCAATTGTGATGTGCTGCTCCTTTATCTGCCAGCATTATAATATATCATGCGTCCAAAAAACCATTCACATCATGCCTGTAATACCGAAGGCGTCGAGAGCAGCCGCGTGTGAAATAAAGGACAGCTTGACGGCGCTTGAGCCATCCCGTACGACCCGCGCAGAATGGTCCACATTACAATACAATGGGATTCTCTGTAAGGATAAAACACAATACATCACACAGTCTTCAATGCCACAATAAGGGAGAGACAAAGCTAATAAATCATTCTCGACTCTGACCCTTTTACATAATCTTCTTTAGTGAATATGGGATTGCCAAAGCATGCCACTGGTTCACTCCGCTGTGTTGTATCAACAGGACAGGGATCAGTAAAAGAAGACATGCAGTATATTCAATAACTGATTAAAACTTAAAGGGATAAGATCGGTTGAAGCGAGGGTTGTGTGAGGTACCATCCATAGTCAGTGTGTTACTGTTGCAAGAGGAGCTAAAAAACATTACTTTTATGGAAAGGTGGGTGTGTGAAAATGAAGAAATTAAGACTATATGGTATGGTTATGCTAATGTACAGTTGTAATAACAGACCACTATAAATATGACTAGAACTGCTAAAATACCTGGACTAACACATAAAATACATGATAATTTCTTTTAATCAGAGTAACTCACCTGGATATTGCTAGTAAATCCAAAGTATTTAATGCTATGAACAAGTCAAATTTAAAGAGGCTAAAATATGCAAATGTTACTTTTTTGAGCTTGAATCATGTTATAATGTTGATCCCTGATCTGATCAAAAACATACCTGGAGTTGTGTTTTGATTCATTCATGCGTGTTTGTGGAAGCCTTAGTTCTCTGGCATGGTCAGGGCCAGAGAATATGCTCGCTTATAATGCTCGGATGCATGAACCTTTGCCTCTCCGACAAACCCCCACCCACTCCAGGCAGCACTGACCAATCAACAAGCCCTCTACATCCAGTCTGCTCTCATTCATTTATCAAAAACTGGTGTACAGCTGTTTTCACTGATTGATCACAGCTGTTTTTTTTTTTTTTCCATTTTGTCGTAAAATTACATCATACAAAAAGTTTAAGGAAGTAAACAGTTTTTTTTTGTTTGTTTTTTTTTTAAATAATGTTAAAATATGGCAACATTCTCCACTCTCCTGCACTCTGCTAGTCTCTTTATGGCACCAGAAGAGTATTTCATAAAAACTTTCTTTTAGACACCCTCTAGAGGTGATCAAGATTGGTTTATATAGCAGCTAATAATCTAGCAGTTGTGGGTGACACAGTGGCATAGTGGTTAGCATTCCTGCGTGACAACAAGAAGGGCCCAGGTCCGATTCCTGGACTGGGTAGGGTCTTTCTGTGTGGAGTTTGCATGTTCTGTGTAGGTTTTCTCTGGGTACTCTGTTTTTCCCTACCACCAAAGACATGTACAATAGTTCCTCCATGGGGCCAGGACTCCCCTGTAAAAGAGATTTTGAATCTCAGTGGGACTTTCCAGGTTGAATAAAGGTCAAATGAAATACAATAAAATAAATATTAGCTTCCTTTCTCGTTTAAGGCCTCACTGCTCATATGATAGATATGAAGACTGGTCTCTTGGGTGTTTTTATGTCCTCCCCATGTTAGCACAGGTTCTCCTCCCACTGTCCAAAAATGCAAATCTACAATGTACAGTACATCTCTGTGACAGCTACTAAGTGCAAATAACTGGCCATTGTCCTCACCTAAGGTCCATAGTTGTGGGTTGCTTGATTAGGATCTAGCCATCCCTGAATGAACTGTATGAAAAAGACAGTTGCAGAGATGAGCTGATACAGCCACATCTAAATAAATACAATACAAAATAAATACAAATCTAAATACAATATATATATATAAGATTTGATTTTGTACAGCTTTCTTTATTACATCATTTAGCACTACTTTTTTATTGCTGCCTAACTGCTTCTTGTTCATAAGTTAGTGCAGGTAACACCGGTCTCATAATATCCATGGAAGCAGAACAGCTGTTTATCACACATTCAAATGGAACCTTCAGTGCTCATGATTAGCATGACAGCACAAACAGACAGAATGCATGTTTTAATCATGTTACACTTGTCACAACACACCATCTCTTCCCACGGGCCCCTCAGAGTTATTACTGCTAATCGCCTGGTAAGTCAGTTTTTCGACTTAGCAGTTTACCTAATGTAATTGGGGTCAGGGTGAAGTGCAGGTAAACAGAGACCTTAAGCTAGCCAACTTGTGTTTAATATTTCACCTAAATGTACCCTTGGAAATGTTTACAAGAATTCTGGCGCACTGATGGATTGAGATTTCACTATGGCGTACACCGGGGTGTGCTTGAAAGGAACCTCGGAGGGTGAAGCCGCAATGTCACTGTCAAGGTCATTTAGCTTCAAAATGCTAATTTTTATTGAGTTGTGTTTCCTTTGCTTCTACATTTCCCACACCAGTTAACACACGGCGCCTCGTATCCTATGACTTGTGTGTATGATTGGTTGCCACGAGGTCTTTTTTATGCATTTCTGAATACGCATGCAGGTGTTTTGGTAGTCATGGCATTCAAAGGCAGCTCTCCGTGAAGGGCTTATGTATGCATTTGTGCGCGGTGATAGTTGTCAAGGCCTACTGGAGCTGTTCCTCTGGGGTGCCGTTTTATCTCGCACCTGTTCTATCTCCTTTCTTAGTTTTCGGCTTTATTCAGACGCCTAATCTGCCGAGATGCCACTAAGCACACATATCTTATTCGGCTTTCTGCAGGGCAAAACTCCCCGATCGGCGCCTTTGATAGAGACATCTCAGATAAGAGGAGTGTTTTTGTACACGCTGATGAGCAGGGGTAAGCCAATCATCCGCAGCCAGCTCTGTCTGCCTAATGACTATGACAATGAATGCAGAGACGCCTGTGCAAATGCATTAGAGGATCTTAGTCACTCTCTGAAACTTCTCCTCTTGGAAGGCAAAAAACACGAGTTATGGTTTCAGATTGACCAAAAAGACACGCATTTATTGAAAATTTAAATTGCTGAATGCTTTGGTAGCTCAAACAACATTTCTCAGGGTATATTTGTGCATTTCAGCTACACCACTAGTCAGCTTTCTCTAATCTGAAAAACACAATGATTTATGCGTCAAATCTTTCAAATATTGGTTAGTCATGTTTGAGGATTGATAGTTGAAAGCAACTTGTGGCCTTTACTGGTGCTATCTGGTGACAAAAGAGCATATTGCAATTCTACATCTTGTTCAATACCAAAGCCCCCTGTGCTGGGGGCTGGGGGAAGGGACTCCTGTTCAGATTAAAACTACACACGCTAGGAAGCACCAATCGTAACATGTAGTATACCAAAATGAAGGGAAAAAGGCTCTGCCAAACATTGCTATTCAAACAAAACCATATTCACCCCCCCCCCCAAGCATATAGACAATTATTAAAATATGCAAAAACTGAATATGTACACTTCTGTTTATATAGAGTATGTACCGCTCCTATTTTCAAGCTAGCCATACAAACAATATGCCATTTCAAAGCATGGGCTCCGCTGATTACAAAGATGTCTATCCCATTACAGGGCAACTAAAACTCAGCATGCTAGCAGTGAAAGTGTAGCAAATAAATAATTGATGACTAATAATATTACTATTATTATTATTAATAGTAGTAGTAGTAGTAGTAATAGTAGTAGTAGTAGTAGTAGTAGTAGTAATAGTAGTAGTAGTAGTAGTAGTAGAAGTCTAGGTAAATTTTGAAAATTAGCCAAAAACATTTGTATTTAGATGGAATAAATAACCATAGTGATCTATCAGTGAAATATAATTAGTTTTCCAATCTGGTACCTGAGGAAGGTCAAATGGCACATATGGTGCCAAAATGTGACCAACTGGACCATGCACTGGTTCTGCCTGGATTTAATTGTGTAAAACTGCTCAGGTTCACTTTTTTAGGATCTACTTTGGAATGCTTACTCATGATATTTTACTTTACTAGTTAGGTGAATTAGACTCCAAAGTTTGTTTGTTTTTTAGGCAGAGATGTAAATTTAAATTTTTGATTGTGTTCCAGATTCATTTTTTCTGAGACAGTAACACATATCTGGGATTTTATCGCACAGCTCTTAGCTTTCTTTTGAGGCCAAGATGATACATATAGCCTGTGTAGTTTGGAACATATACTCCATTTATTTTGGGTAAGTCATTTCAGACAAGAGACAGAAAAAAATAGGCCTGGTACTGAACAGGTTGAGTTCCAATCCAGCCACAAAGTGTCACAAGCCACTTTACTCTGTGTGCCAGGCCCAAGCCCTGAAAAATGGAGAGAGGTTGTATCAAGAAGGGCTTATAGCATAAAAAAAAACCCAAAACAAATTAAAGCATAATAAGTCACTTTTTTACTTTAATTAAACTGTTTTGGGGTCCTTGTGGTGGCTAAATGAGTTTTTCATTCATTTTTCTTCTGCTTATTCCCATTAGAGATCGCAGGTGACTATTCAACCAGCCCTGGACAGGGGCCAGCTTGTCGCAAGGCCTAAATGAGTTTTGTGAGTGAATGAAGAGTCCTGTACTTCCCCCTCCTGCCTCTGGGCAAAAAAAACAGCCTTGCAAGATTGAGCAAATGAAGTCTCGCATCTCATGAAAAACCATTTAAGTTAACAAGTCAACATCTATGTAGGTCTGTTAATAATTCTGAAATATTGGTTCCCAAATGAAGGGGCAACACCCAAAAGTGTGCAAGGAAGTTGAATGCAGGATTAATTTAGTCAGTGTTTAGCTTTGGTTCTGCAGAAAGTGAGTAATAATCTGGGACTTGACTCCTACGTGAGCTCACATGAGAACTTCTGCATTAGAGGATTCTTAGAATGCAAAAACTACAACTACCTGGCTACTCACTGGTCAAATGTCTTGCACGTATTAAAATGTTTAAACAATAGATACCTTAGACTTATATGCTTCCTCATAGAATATGGAACAATAGTTTTCAGTTTATGATTGTAATTCCACATTCATTGCTTGGTTCACAGTAATTACTCCTGGTTCATTAAAACAAAAGCCACCAGTAAACATTTCTACAGCACTGTGTAAAGAATGCAACATAATGCTAATAATGCTTAGGGATTTATGGATTTGTTTTATGGCTTTTCAAATATCCTTCCAACATTATAAATTCTCCGTTTGGTCTCGCTGCTTAGAAAGACTGGCACCAGGACTAGGATGACAGTGTAAACAGCGCTGCTCTGATAGAGAGCTGTGAATTTACCCAGTTCATACACAAATTCGTCAAACCAAAAGAAATCAATAAAATAACTGGTTGAGTGCTTCCATTAGTGCGAAGAGAAATGGAGGTAGAACACTGCAAACCTGGGAAATAGATAAATCCTTGTAATCCCCAGATCCTATGGGAGTTAACGTTTTAAAGCCACATGAAAAGAAAAGTTTGCGCTCTTTAAAACTTTGAATTATTATTGGGAGTTTTTTTTCATCATTGATTAAAAAATATATATATATATATATATTGGCGGGGAGTAGTTTAGTGCTAATTTTATTTAATGATCATATGTTGCATGGATTCCTGTACAGCTCTGTTCCCACTGATTACTCATATTTGTTTTAAATTTTGTAGTAAAATGGCATCATGCAAAAACCTTAAAGAAGTGAGGTGCTCCTTTTCTTTGATTATGTTTAAAAGACAGCAACACTCTGTCTCCTGTGATCTGCTGCCCTCTGCTGGTCTCTTCACCTGTTTATTTATGACACCATTATACTTATTAAAAATGTTTTCTAGGAACATATTAATATTTTGGAAGTACTATGACTGACAGGGGTTCTAAAATTTTGAACAAAATTGTCTTGTATTCTGGTAAAGGATATATTCAACTTCATGGCTCCTGCATTATAGTAAAAATATAGGTTTTACTGCCTTCCAAGAGACAAAATAATTACACTGACTTTCTCTTTCACCTTTGTTGATGAGCAAGAACTGCAGACAGTATAGATAACGTTAGTAAGTTTTCAAAGCCAATCCTCTCTTACATTCAGCTGCCTTTGGAAAAATCTGCAAAAAGTGCAACAGAGGGCCGTGTCTCATGACCCTGACTCAAAATAAGACACAAAATCAATGACACTGAGCCTATGTTCACCTCTATACTATTATATAAAATGCTGAGCAATTTTGCACATCTTGTAAACAAACAGCAGATCAGGATCATTTAAAAGTCTGTCATTCTGCGACCTTATAATCTGTAAGCCCAAGCAGAGGTGTGTGAGAGTGCAGGGCAGTAGTGGCCAGTAAAACCCCTCCCAAAACAGCTGACATGGCCCAAGTGGAAGTGTCCCCTTAACATCTCACCATTCTTATTGCATTATATTATTTGATTGAACAGCTTCTCTCTCATTTGTCAACCAAAAGTACCAACTTACAACCAAGGAAGTTCACTCCGTCTTAAATTTTCTAAGTGCAATGACACTGAACCAATTCACAAGCCTTCCAGGGAACTTCTGCACAATTTAAGCAGAGAATGGGGGGATGCATAATGTAAAAGTGCTGTGCTGTGTGGCTCTAAAAAGTAATAAGTGAGTGGCAGATTACCTGACTATAGAGAGTGACTTTAAATACGGAAAAACCTTTCGACAAAGCACAGAGTCAGCACACACAGGCTGAAAGGAAACATGGCTCCCTGAAGCAGAGCAACTGAGCCAGAGCAAACACGGACATGGCAGTGGCTCTGCACAGGAAAAAACAAACAGCAGCGGAGCTAATTCATACACAAATGTTTCCATCTGTACCGTCGATTGAAGTGTAATTCCTCAATTTTCTCTTGTGCATTTACATAGGTATTTAGTTTTCATCAGCCACATACAATTTTGGAATACAAAATACCTTTTAGATTGCGTTTTTAATCTACTGCTGGTGCTACAACGCATGTTAAATATTTCATATATCCATATAGTACATAGGCCTTTGTAGAATTAAAAAATACATAATATATCCAAAAACAAGGAGCAGACGAGAGAGAGTCCAGCGCAGAAAAGTTTATTGACATGACACAACAAATGGAGTTCATGTCCGGTCCCTACAAAAGCCCCCGAGCTCATCCAAACATGATCTTTTATACTTTTTTGATAACACTAATTTCCATATGTCCTTGAAAATAACAAGTTATTATTCATCTGGACAGTTGCTACTCAAATTTAGTTTGTAAACATACATATTGGACCATCCCAATTGAACTGGAGCCAACCCCTGCTCCTGCTGCAGACGCTCAGTTTGTCACAGCCACCAAAGTTCATCAAGGTCATTATTATGGAGTTATAAAAAATCATTAAATAGTGGAAATTTACAACCCATGATGTAATGTAGGTAGCCTGTGACACGCCCATCATGTTATGTTCCCCTTTATTCTGATGTCATCAACATTTAACCACACCCACTAAATTGCACCCCCTAGTGGCAGGTACACTAAACTACAGTCAACAACGAAATTAATCTCTATCCCTCTGTGTGTGTTTTATCTTATCTACAGTGAGGCCCAGTGTGTTTCCCCTCACAGTTACAAAGTCACACACTTCTCAAAGAATGCATGAAGATGAACACATAACGATGAACACATTACATTATCATGACATTGCAAACATTCACAGCACTGAAGTTTTTTACTATAATGAATATATAAAGATTATATGAAGCTTGATTATACGTATAACCAGCAAAATGTGAATAACATCCATAGATTACTCAAAGCTTGAGTGTACCTTTAATACTTGGCATAAAACCATAAGAAAACCAACCCTGGTGTTACCAGTCTTACAGTGACCTAAAGTAACAACATTTATAGCTTTTTTAACTCATTAACCTCTTCACCTTCTTCAGATGTCACCTTTCAATATGATTACTAGATTTTAGGGCTCATATTGACAGACGACTTGAAGTTAGGTACCGCAGCTAGGGTGACGGGGGCCTCTATATTTCTAAGATCAGAAGAAAATACTGTATTTGCAATCCTTTCATACTGAGCAGGAAAAGGAAGCTCAAGTTTCTCATTCACTGAAAACAAGGCGCAACTGTTATTGTTACATATTGTTTTGGCATAATAGCTTATGATAATATCTTAGGCGAGTTATTCCAATTGTTATTATATATATATTTTTTGTAGATACAGACAGATACAATATACAAGACACTTTTTGAAGAACCATCAACGGTACTCAGAGAGTACTCATGGTATGACAAACAGTCCAGGTTGTGAACCACGAGTGTACAGTAATTGTTTGTATATCCTATAGGTCAATATACTGGCTAAGCTGCTCATCTATGTCTGCTGGCCCTTTAGGAGAACCAGGAAGAAAGTCTACAGACCAACAGCATGTGAGTAGACTGCCTCAAAACACAGGTTTAAAAGTATATAATTTATTTACTAGTCTAGTTTATAGAGAAAAAAATTGACTCAGTGTTTTAGACTGTCCAAACTGTCTCAGGGCTGTACTGTATTGATGGACAGATCCTCTTAGATGTTGCATGGCCAAGTTTCATAATTTGGAATTTGGATTTACTACAATACATATAAAAATGACTGAAAAATAACAAAGCGATTGAAAATGGCTTGGAATATTTTTAAAGGAGCTATATGTGTTGTTTGTTGTTGCTCATTAAAAACATGTCTGGAGTTGTGTTTTGCTTCATTCACACACTTAAATAATCCTTTATTCTCTGGTACAGCAGTTCTGAGCCCTGAAAATGCTTGGATGCACAAACTTCCAGTTCAAGGTGAGTATACTTGACTGTAATGTGAAAGCCAGTAGACACATGCATTAAACCTAATCCTGTGAATACATTAAGTGTATTCCCCTCTTGCATTGAGGCTTGACAAATCTTTAAGTGTCCAGTAATACTTGGAAATGCCAGTTTTTTTTTTTTTCTTTTCAGGCAAACTGTTGTTGAATATGACTATAAGGTTTGAAGTTTCTGTTATGGATTTTTAATTGCCAACATGTGCCCCAGATGATGAGTCATAGCTTTTGCACTGGACATGCATCTAAAACAGGCATTTAAGGTAATGGCTCATATGCAAAGGTTGACACAACTTATTAGACAAAATAGCCTTAATGTTATTGCGTTGTTTCTTGAGATAAAATACAGGATAACCACCGCTTCTTTAACACAGACCGGTTCACCCTACTTGAGTATGAAATTCTGAGTGACAGGTTGCATCTCATGACACATATTTCTATACAACTTCTACCATCGTGTGGGAAAGCACCCACCTTTCCAGACAAATATAACTTTTCATGCATCATACTTCCGACATCCATATTTAGACTCAAAACAAAGCACTTTAGCAGATAAAAATCTAGATGAGTTATCTAATGTTGCTTTAAGAATGTAATATTCATTCAGTCATCATCTGCTTATTGGCAGAGGAGTCACCAGGAACTGGAGTCTGTTCAAGCAACTACAGGCTTTAGGAACTCTGTATTGACACAGAGACACACACTGACAGACTACAATTCACGCTCACATTCATTTACTTTGGGCAAATGAGAGTTGTCAATCCACCTTTACAGTACATACATGTTTGTAGACAGTGGGAGGAAAACAGAGTACCCTGAGAAAACCCATGGTAACACAAGGAGGACATGCAGACACCACTCATAGATAGTATCGGCGGGCAGCCTGGGATTTAAACCCACAACCTCTGTGCTGTGATGCAGGAGCGCTGACCACTATGTGCCTCAGAGTATATTATCATATACAATAACAATTTACATTTTTTCATCAGTCCTCTGCAATTTTATGTTACTGTAAATTTTCCAATATGACACTTTGTAATGTCTTGCATATTGGAATTTGAATATTCGAGAATGATTTGAAATTAGATTTTCAGTTTTAACACAATTAAAACATCTGGTTGAAAATATCATTAAACTGAGTTGTTATAGGAGTAGTTATATTGTCCTCCACCAAAAAGATGCAAAACATCTTTTTTTTCTTTTTTTATCTTTCAGCTTTTCCCTTTCATATACGGGGTTGCCACAGTGACTCAGTCGCTCAGTGATTTGGCAGGTTTCTCAGTTCTTGTCACAACCAGCCACATACTGTGACTGGCATTAAGTGCTGATTGCTTAACCCACTGCACCACTGTCGCCCCAAAAAGATGCAAAACAATATGCTTTCATAACTTGCATTATCAAGCCACACATTGCCTCTTTCTCATAATATCCAACCATACACTCAGGTGTTCATTATGAGGACTCTATTATTTGTTGTAGACTTTTCATTAAAGAAGAAACCCTCTGATGAATACAAATCTCAAACTAAATCAGTAAGCCCTTTATGCAGCAGCCCCTGAGTCATCTAATGGCTTTAGCCCGCTCACAAAGGAACCATCACCTCCCAAATGTCATGCAACATGTGGCGTGTCAGAAGACTCCCCTTAGAAACCCCGCTCATGTGGATGTTATCTCCAACACCACGGGTAGGCTGCCCTTCAAGGCGCACATCATTGGACAAATATGTGCCTTCCCAAGAATTGAAAGTAAAAAAAAAAGAAATTGTAATCCCTTAGCTTGATGCTGAAGAGGCCTGATTACTTTTGTTGCTCTGCGGATTCCTTGGAAGAGTCAGGGGCCACAAGTCATCCCCCTAGAGACATGAGAGGAACATCAAGAAAGCACGGCGCCTGTCATCTCACATCCGTTCCTTCCCCATCCCTTTTTTTTTTCTGTCATCTGCGATTGGATCAGGGATAATGACTCTCCCTGGGACCCTTTTACAAGAAGGTGGTCATTACGCAGATATGGCGGAAGGGCCACGAATACTGCCGTCCCCTTCACTAGTTAACAATATTCTGTCTAGAGTAGAGGGAACACAGCCGCCAGACACGTAATGCGGCGCATCATTTCCCGTACCCTTTCCTCTTTTGCCGTCACCATTGCACATAAAAGGGAAAGGAGATTTGAAGGAAAGAATAACCACATCAGTCATTCATCCTTCACAGATACAGAGTACACATCTAGCTCGTTAAATTCCTTCGCCGCCCCTTTATGGCCTTTGTGTTCATAAATCAACAAGAGACCTGCAAACACTCCACCCCCAACTCTCTCTTATTTATTATTTAGCCAGCCACTTGAATGCTTCCATCTGGATGCGAAGGTCACGACACAAAACAACATAATGAAAAAAATATGTCAACATATGCATAAAGGCAGACACTGATGATATCCCGGATTAGGTTGGGTGTCACCTGGGCATTCTCTCTTTCTTTGTCTGTCAGATCTCTCACTCTGTGCAGTAATGGAGGGTAGAAAACATGCCTTAATAAAGCTCTGGCTGAAGTCGAACTGTCTCACCTCAAGACTGTGAACAAATATCATTATTGGCATTAGCGGTGCAACCCAAGCGTAAACTGAGTTAACTGATGTGAAAATGGCCTTGTGGTTTGAGACTGATGACAAGAAATCTCAGGTATAGTGATCGATATGGAGCTCGGCACATGGATTTGCGATTTGGAGTGGAGTGTTCAGAAAACCGCTCATTAATAAACCAGATGGCTGTTAAGGAAATTACTGTCGGTAACTGCACTGGAGTCTATGTTGTTGATAGTTAGTGAGTGTTAAATCGGTGTTTTAACTGTTTAATCACCAGGCTTTAACGTCAATAAATTTAACAGGTAAGAATTTCCTGCCTGTGATGGCAAGCTTTGGACAAACTCCCATCAAAAATGCTGGTTGGTTTGTCAAGATTAATTAATGACAGTGGAACAACCTACTGTCTAAGTGACTATTCTAGTACTGGCTTCATATGTGTACACAGAAAAATAGTCAATAGTAAAAAAGAAAATTGTAGATTATTGCGACGGAAGGTACTGCATTACTACTACATATACAAAGTAGATTCTCAAACTCTACTGTGCCTCTAAAGTTGTGTGTTTTCCACTAAGTCATGGCTGGCTTTGATTAATGATGTGGCAATACTGGCTGCTATGAACATGGTTTAAAAGTACCTCCCCTAAGCAAAGATTTGGTCCTCTCTAAGTCCTTTCTTTAGAGCAGACCATCTGCCAAATCAGTTTAAGAATTGGATTTAGTTTTTGATCAATGGAAATTTTACTACTCTAGCTACTGTACTCCTTTTACTGTAACTACTACTGTAGTTACAGTAAAAGGGGATGGAAGCAGATCCACTACTGTCACATATGGATTTTGACTCATATCGGATCACCAAATTCTAATGAACATGTTATGATAATTTTTATGTATGAAGGCTTATCTTGTTTCTATATTTTGCTTTTATTTATATTTTTAAACCAATCTTGGTCATATCTAGAACATCATTGCACATTTTACAACCTTTAAAAACATTGCAGCTATGTTACACTCCTTTGAACAGAAACAAAGGGAAAAAAGCAGTTTATTTCCTTAAACATTAAAAAAAAGAAAGAAAGAAAAATAGCTGTGAGGAATCAGCAGGAATGAGCCTATTTCAGCTCACAGAAAGGCAGTGCCAGAGAATACAGGATTACTCAAATTAACAAAACGTTATGCCATGGTAGAAAGCTCAAAAAAGTAGATTTTGTATAATATAGGCCCTTTAATTTTGGAAGGAATAAAAAAGATTGAATGATGGGACAATGGTCAGCACTTATAGATCTGTCACAAAACTTTAAAAAAAATCTATATTTACTCAAACTAATCTTTCCATAGTGTAAGAACTAGAGTGTGCTCTGCCACAGGTGAAACTCCCTTTGGTGACAAATAACATTGTGAATGTCGATTTATGGTCTTCATATCTTTCCATATTGGTATTCTCAGGTCCACTCACCCCTTTATCACGGTTCAAATTTTGCTTCAAAGTTAAAGCTGTGGCCAGAGGCAATGCTGTGCCACTTATACTCAGGTTTATAGTCTTGGTTTTATTATGCACCTCCCCTGAAAGGCAGCGCTCGGAGACGATGACACCCCAGACACCTATTTAAAGGGCTTGGTGAGCTGCAGATGACGAAGCCCGGCCAGTGGCAGCCTGTCAACCGCGAGCCTTGTCTAAGTTTATGGGCTGTTAGAGCATTTGAACCGGAGGGTCAGTCCTGCTGTGGAAACATCATAACACTCCATAGGCAGAGCACACAAAATGAACAAAAATAAATTGTTATGAACCTTTTAGGCCCGCTTGTCCATCCGTAGGCTAGGAGCACCATGTGTGAAAGGATAATGTGAGGGAACAGTGGTGTGCCGGCGGGGACAACGAGAAGAGGCAGACATGCTGTCAGTGTTTGGTAAGAGTGGTGATCAGCCGCTAAGTGACACATGCGAGACGTGATATATAAATACTCATGGGTCACATTATTAGATACACCTCCTTTAAAGCTTCAAAATGCTAATCAACAAATCAATGCCAAGGATCAAAATAGGAATAAAAGGGGCTTTAAGTGACCTTGATTGTGGCATGGTTGTTGGCACTAGACATGCTGAGTTTTTTGGAACCTGCAGACTACCATATCTAGGGTTCACAGAAAAGACAAAATAACAGTTAAAATATCCAGTGTGCAGCAGTAACTGAAATAATCATATTTTTATTATTTAGATATGTAAAAAACATTGAACTGCATGTCAAACCTTGGAGCACTGCCGCTCTGCTAAGAGAAGAAAACTGAGGCTAAAATGCATATGAGCTCACCCAAAGTGGGCAATAGAAAATTGGTAGCTTGGAGTATTAGATCTTGATTTCTGCTGAAACTTTCAAACTTTCAGATGTCAGGGTCAAAGCTTGACATTAAAGCATGAATCCACAAAAACTGCACTCTAGTCTCAAAACAGTCCAGGCATGTCATCTCAGACATCTGGCATCAACTAGGTGTTTTTGCCCACAGTACTGCCACTCACTGGATTTGTTATACTTTCTATGTATTCACTAGAGACAGTTGTGCATCAAAGCTCCAGTAAATCAGCCATTTCTGAAATGCTTAGGCCAACTTTCTGAGCTCCAACAACCATTCATTCATCTTCTTCTGCTTTAGAGGCCGCAGGTACTGGAGCCTAGTAACTTTACTCTTAGGTGTGGTACAACCTAGACAGAGACTAGTTAGTCACAAGGCTGACACTTAGAGACACAAACTGACAGACAACCATTCACTCTCTCTTCATTCACTATGCGGAAGATAAAGTCACCATTTCCCCAAACACTTGCATGTCTTTGGACAGTGGGAGGAAGCTGGAGTACCCCGTGTTACCATGTTATCATGTAACACGGGGAAGACATGTAGACTCCTTCCAGAGAGTTTGTGTGGTGGCTGGCCCGAGGTCTCCTTGCTGGGAGGCGAGAGCACTAACCGAAATGCTGATCAGCTGGTGGACCTCTAACAATTTCCAAGCATGACAAAGGAGTTTTGAGTTGCTTCCCTTTTTCATTTCCCTTCAGACAGCCTCTTGAACTCCCCTGCCGGCACACACAACTTCAAAACTAGCAAACTTTTCCTCAATCTGAGCCTTTTGTGATCAGCTTTTAGACCTCAAGTTCAACCCTTTATCTGTTTTCTTTCTGCTCCACTCTGCGTATTAATCTCTGAGCATCATAAAGCCTCTTTTGAAAAAGGGAAAGACAGCAGCCAGCCCACAACTTAAGGGAATGAGGAAACACATCTCTGGGGGAAGAATGAGGAAAGATTTTCCTCAACGTCTCAGATGTGACGGCTGTGATTAAAAGGAAATCTTTCTTTCCGTCAGCCTGTATGTGACAACAGGACCACACAGTACAAGGCCAATAATTAGACGCAAACTGTTCCACAGAGTGCTTGTTTTTCTGTACTGTATCCTTTCTGTGCTGTTTTCGGCGTTTGTGTTTGGTTTGGTGTTGTACACTTTGTTGACCCTTCTGGGCCATCATAAAATCTTGCCTGGCAACCATGAGCTTTATCAGTTCTGGAGGGGAGTTAAAAACAATATGAAAGCACCAGCCTGGCCAGCCATAGCCATTTACTTTGCAAATATTCTGTCCTTTTTCCCTTGTAATGTTGTAATATCAGTCATAACTAATTATCATTGATTGTATGGCTAGTCAATTGCGTCCAAAAATTTGTCTGTTCTGCATCTAAAAATCAATTGTATATCCATGACAAGGGCCTAATCACTATGATTTACTATTTACTAAAACCAAAAACATTATTTAAAGGTCCTATATATTAAGTTTTTCTTTTTTTTTTAAATTGTGTTGTACATCTTAACTTGGATTAGGTGTCTGTCACCCCCTGCTGGCAACGGTGGGGACTGGAAAGAGCATAAAAAATATTTAGCACTGCTATTAGCAACATGAAACTAAGAGATAGATAAATGATCTGACTGCTTTCATAGTGACGGCAATTTAAGCGCTAACATTATCAGAGCAAGTCCAAAAAACAGACATGGGGCACTTCCTGGTTTCATGTGTCTACGTGTGTCTACAGATTGTTAGAAGAGAACAGGCTATGCATACAGGATTACTCAATTGTGAATAAAACAAAACACTAACCTACACCTGTTTTAGGGGCGGAAACAACATTATAACATGGTAAAAAGCTTTAGATTTTGCATAACAGGGGACCTTCAAAATGTTTTTATATGGCAAAATGAAACATTATGGTTATATGTTTCTATGCCACATTTCTGTAACTACTTGTCCAACAGAAACCTACTTTGTTTACCCATTAGTTAACATGCTAATTGACAATTGTTGTATTAAATGAAATGGCTAAATGTTGATACACCAATTAGCCTAGCCAGTTAATCCAATTATTTTTGTCTGATTTGTCTGTTTCACATTATTTGAATTGGATTTCCACAAGGGCAGAAAAAATTGGAGACCGTAGACTGTAATTGGATAGATTTGAATTGGTATCAACATGTAAAATTAAATTATATTTGGTAAGGTGGCATTTGATGAAAAGGTACTGTACGACCAATTGGAGAAACAAACCATTACATAAGGCTTGCACAATTTTAGATTTGTTGTCATGATCGATTGTCAGGGTTGAGTTTGGATGGAAGACAACTTAAATGGAAAAGAATTAGGACCCAAAAATGGTTAAAAATAAAAGTGGATAGCACACACGCCTCACAGCAAAAAAAGATCCCGGGTTTGAATCCCAGACCACGTGGGGCTTTTCTGTGTGGAGTTTGCATGTTCTCCCTGTGTTTAGGTTTTCCTTCATCGACCTAAAACATGCACAATAGGCCATTCCTCCATCTAGGTACTCCGGAACGAGATCCTTACTCAAAATCTTGGATGCTGCACTGTGTGTCATGCACTGCTCCTGACAGGTTGCCCCAGCGGCACTGATTGAAGGGCCAAATGCAAAAAACAAATTTCCCTGCATAGGCAATAAAGTATACCTTACCTTACCTGAGTGGGTTTGGCTGGATGAAATGTCTTCTGTCTTCAATGCTTTAATTTTAATTTGAGTAGTAGGAACCGGAAGTGAAGGATGGATGCTATACTTAGGAACTTGGACCATCGCCTGCATTCAGCACTAGTGTGGTATGCAGTACTGGGCATACCCTGTGTTTCAAAAAATATGCACCTCCATTTTAATTGACTACTCTGCCAATTCATATTGCAATCATCTCACTGTCCTTCTGACTCATACTTTGTCCGTGCCACAGCGTCCTCCTGCAGCCGCCGCCGCACCCTTTTTCTATACGTTCATTCCTCTACTGTCAGAGAATATGGACAGGGGCTCGGTGGAAGAGGGCACAGCGAGCAGGCAGCCCGGGCGAGGTAATTTCTGCTGTCTCACCTCAGCGCTTTCCTCATTCGCCTCTGATTAGCTCCAATAATGTATCTCAGACTTTTCAGCTGTTCAAAAGGACGATGGACGGGAGGTAGAGGTAGCGGCGGTGGTGAAGGGAGAGGGGGTGTAGGTCAAAAAAAAGAAAGAAAGAAAGGTATCGAGAGGAGCAAGATGGTGAAGAAGAAGAAGACGTCGCCTCCCTTGCCGCTCTTCCACGCCATTAATCTTTCTCCTCGGCCTGTCGTCTCCAGAAAGTGATTATAGTGACTTAATTGTATTTGAGGAGTTTCTCTACATTGTATAAATTTCACCTTATAAGAGCACTTGTCAAACTTTTTGGAAATAGATTAGCAGGGGGATTTCTCCTGGGCCTCTCCGAACTTTAGGCATGACATTTGAAGTGACTTGCTTTCTAAAAGACAAAACTCGGCGGCTCGGCTTTTATGAAATCCCAGCCATTTGATATGTCAGTCGCTGAAACGGTTTGGAGCCCTGACACATTCGCAGATAAGTGGTTGTGGAGTGTAAGATCCATTATATTTTCGTGAATGATATGGAAGGCATGTGCCGTCAAGAGATTGATTACTGCAAAAGATTATTTCATCTGCAAACACTTTTGGTAAGCAAAACATATTTACACTGAGAGATAGTTTGAACAAGCAGCTACTTTATTACTTTGATGAATATCTTCCTGTCTCTCTAATTCATATTGAGGATCACAACTCTTTTTGATTAGGTACATAAGATACAATATACATACAACTACCAGTCAGAAATGTTTAACCCCCTCACCTCAAAAGACATTAAAATCATGTGAATAAAGGATAATGAGAAAAAAAATACAATAGACAAAAAAAAAAAAAAAAAAAAAAAGAAAAAAGGAAAGAAAAAAATTGCTGGATCAATACTTAAATTGCTGTCACAATGTGGCAGTCAGCTCATTTATTCATTCTGTTAGTGTCATGTTGCTAATAGCCATGCTTAATGGTCATTTTATGCTCTCACCATTCCCCACTGTTGCCAGCAGGGGGCGTCAAACACCTAATCCAAGCATTCTCTGCAAAGTTAAATTGACAGATCCCCAAACTAAAGTGCTTTCCATACATACATATACATTATTTTAAGTTGTAAACCATAAACTACTAATGCAAAAGTGTCCAAAACCATTTCAAAAAGCCTGAAAAAAGCATAATATGCTCCCTTTAATCTCGTGTATGTTCCCGCAGGGCTACCATAGGTTCATAAAGGTTTCTAAAAGAAAGATGTGGGAAAGTAATAATAAATACAGCAGAACTTCCAAAAGTAGCCCCTACCTTTGCATTGTCAAGTTCAAATAATGTTTTAGCAAGTAATTGTACCAGAAATGATCCCAGCTCTGCATGTAAGTAATTTTAATGACTACTATACCACCAGGGCTGCAAAATAACCACCAACATTATTGTGTAGAATGCAAGCTGTGTCTAGCAAAAGCACAAAGAGGTTGTTTTGTCACAGACTTTCCCATGTAGCATAACCGCAGCAACATCTTTCTTCCAAGTTGAATAGACTTTTTGTACACAGTGATTTACATGCAAACAATACGCTGTCTCCACTGCCTTACTTAAATATGGCTCTGCATTGTGCTGCTAGTCTCAGCCACATATAGCAGAGAGACCTCATGAAAGCAAAGTACTGCCAGGCTTTTATATATAATGGTATTGTGCATGCAAACACTGCAACCTCTATTGATTAACACAAGACACAGCCAGCGAGGGGCTTGTTCAACAGTACTGATTACCAATCATTATTTATATGGATTGGAAGTCTAAAAGTCTCTGCAGACTTGGAAATAAATATTTATACTTAACAACAACTTGGTCATAAATCCCATTAAAACAAAACAATTCCTGTCAAAGCATGTCAAAGTTTTGCATTATGCATCAACAACATCATTCTCGACATCAGAAATGGACAATGAAGCAGAAACATTATGGTTAACAGTATAAGGAACTTGAAGGGTTTACAAAATAGAATTGTTTTTTAAATGTTCTTATGAATGCCAACTCACTGTTAAACCCATGGAGTTACATGTAATCAGATTTTTTGGAAAATTGCGTGCTTGCATAGAGAACATTTGGCTGATTGGTCTATGCATTCCTGCAAAAAGTAAAAGGAGATCATTGCAGGATGGCATTGATGTACTCTGAGTTTGATGAAGTACTTATTTTAACTCATGCTCAGGCCTCAGTGACTAGATTTGGGCTTGAATGTTATTATCATTTTCAGGGCTCAGACGTGGACTCATCTCTTCCAACAGACCAGAACCTATGACGTGACTCAGACCTTTGAATCAGTGATTTGGACTTGGTCGACTAAACTAATGACTTGGACTTATGTATGGTTTGTTTGCTCTGCTTCAATCAAACTCTGGTGCGTTTCCTGGGAATGCACTGTTCGTTTTAGGAGGTGTGAATGCGCATACAAACTCTGGTCCACCTGAAATCGTTTTGAGCCCTGGTGCAGTTCTAATGAAGTGCGAGCGCATAGGGACCAAACTACGAATCAACAGCAGGAAGTGGGCAAAAGCACTGTTTTCCAATCAAAACACAAGACACACACGCATCTAGCCTTACTGTGGGGGGAAATGACAAAAGAGTGGATATTTGAAAATGTTGCTAACATTACTAACAAAGGTAAAGGTGTTCATTGTTGTATTCAGCTGATATCTTTATACTTTTGGGATATTATTGAGATATATGTGGCTAAAGAGGCAGATCTAGAAAAACACAATGCAAAACTTAGTGTTTTGTTATGAAATAAGTTCATACAAAATTAATATTCCACTCAAGATGTCAGTGTATTTCAGTGATTCGACTCACTCACAGACTTGGACTCACTTTCAGTTTATTTGGACTCAACTTAAATTGATCTGGACTGGACTGGGACGTGACTTGGACTCAACTGGTACTTGTACTTAAACTGAAATTGACAGAATTTGGGCTTGACATGATTTTCTCTTTTGGGGGGGTGGGTTACTTGGACTTGGATTCAGACTCCCACTTCAAGCGCTCATGACTTGACTTGGACCAGTCTTTTTTGACTTGAGCTCAAACACTGAGTATTTTTTTATTTGGACTCAAAAACTGGCAACCCGACTACAACTCTCGGGTAGTGTCAAACCTCATAAATCCTTGAATCATTTCTGTGCACCTTCAGGCATGGCTGCATGTGGTGAGCCAGTTAGTTTGAACAAATACTGTTAATTATGACTTAATGAGTGTCAGTCTGTAGCAAAAACAGGTAAAGATACACGCCTTTGAACATGCTTTTCTCTCAAAAGATTCTTGTTCTCTGGCTTTTTAATGAACATTACGAAGATGTGACAGAACATATAAATGGAAGGATGTCCACACACAGTGGATCAATGGATACTTTGTAGTCAGAACTGTTGTCCCTATCACAGCCTGTTTGAATCCACATGCCAGTACCCTTTGGCAAATGGTCTCATAAGGACTGGCGCCACACACGCAAGGAACCCGGCATATCAAAACATGCGCTCTGTGTCCGCAGGATAGTGGTCATCAAGCACTGTCTCTTCTCCTCAGCTCTGACAAAAGCTGCTGACATGTTCATTAAGCAGCAGGGATCCCATTACCACACTCAACAGCCTCCCTGTCACAATGCTCACACATAATTAGTTACACATGCAGCCTCAGGAATTCTAATTGTTGCTCTCCTCCCTTCATTCGCTCACTTTTTTTTTTTTTCTTTCCATACACTTACCCCACATCCTTCGTCTTGGTATTTTTGACTGGTGCACTCGGCAGGTGGCAAAGTGTGTGCCACTTTTAGACTGTCAAAGTTGTTCAGAAAAGCTTTCAAATTACAGTTTGAATTTCCCCACTGAGAGCCAATTAACTTTCAAATGGAGACAGAGGAGGAGTCAGACAAAGAGAAAGGCTTGGAATGGCAGGCTTTAATAACACTTGAAATGTGTTCGTGTATCCAGGAGTATCTTCTTTTACATGTTTACTCATTATGTTTGTCTCTCCTGTATTAGCAAATAGTAAACAGCAGTGATTCTCAAACTTTTTACACCAAGTACCACTTAGTACCATTATGCATCACTAATTAAAAACAGGACTAAACCAGGTCAAAATAAAGATAAACCAGGACAAATCCAGGACTACACCTGACCTAAAACAAGACTTTAACACGGCTGACCTAGCACAAAAGTAGCCATACCATGACTAATCCAAAAGAATACCAAGACGAATCAAACTGTGCCTGAACCAGGACTAAATGAGGACTAAATTGGCGGGACTAAACAAATAAGGACAAAACCAGGACTAAGCATTGGTCTAAACTTAAACATAAGCCCCCACCAAAGCAGGACTGAAACAGGATTAATTCTTCCACTAAATTAAACTAAATCAAGACTTGAATTGAATTTCAAAAGACTCCAGAGTACCACCAGAAGAGGTTTGAGAACCACTGGCATACACCACTGATTCCCAACCTAGGGGTTGGGCCCCCTCTAGGGGTCGCCAAAGCTTCACAGTGGTTTGCGATGTTGTCTTAAAAAGAGGTCAAATCGAATAAAAGTATATTTATTTTTGTACTTTCTTGTTTTTTTTTTTTGTTTTTTTTTGAAGGAAGACCACTGCTTGCCTATTGCTTTGGTTCATTGAACATTAATAATTATAAAGTACTGTTGTAATATATTAAAATTCATATAAATGTATGTTTTTATTTATTATAGTGTTTCTCAGGGAAGAGAAGGATGAGGGTCGTCAACATAGATACAGTAAAATAGGGGTCACTTAGAGAAAAAGGTTGGGAACCACAGGCATACACTATGTATTAAAACTGACTTTTTTTTTTCCAGGTATACTCATAGACCCATTGCAATCTCATGATAAATATAAAAATAAAATAGTCTATGTGCCAAAAAGATTAAAAACATGTGTAATGGAGCAAAGAGACCTAAAAGTACTGCTGCTACTGTTTTACTTAGCACTATGAACCTTTTACCTACTACAACTACTACGATCATCCAGTTTAGAGGTGATTGTGAAGTCCACCCTGCCACCAAAGCTAAAGAAATACTTTCATAAATGCAGAGAAATCAGAAAAAGTAACATTGTTTACCTCATTATTTGTAAAAGAAAAGTATGTTCAATCTTCTTTGAGAGTCAAGTAAAGAAGTCAAAGTAAATATCTTCTTACTCTCCAGAGAGAAACATATAATGTTAAAGTTTTATTTGATAATTAGGTAATGGACATTTAAGTTTGCTGATGTACACTTCTTGCAAAAAAGAGTATAGGAATAGCAATCATGCTATTGATATCTACCATTATTCCTAAATATCAGAAGGCCAATGGTCAAGCATTCTCCAATGTGTTGCTATTTCCTGTCTTCTAAAAGTCAAATCTGCCATGACAATACTCAGTGGAAATGCATAATTAAGCCACAATGACTGAGAGACTGACAATGGACTCATGTAGAAATGTGGATATTGTTTATCTTTTGGTCACCACAAAAATCTTCCCAGTTTGTGTCATCTGGACTAACTGATTTTTAATGAACTGTGATATGTTTCGCCTCAGTCCCACGGATCAGGGACAAAACTCGGGGACAGATGGCTGTATTATGGAGGGAATAGGTCTACACGCTCTCATCATGGAACTGAATGTCATGGCAGTCCTGGCTTTCATGTGACTGTGACTTTTCAACAGACAAATTGTAAAATGCACACTTTTTTTTATCAGAAGAAAATCGGTATCAGTCCTAACTTTCAGCAAGGAGATTATAGATTTTTGTCTGCTTGTCCTTCCCATGTTACTGTGGGTTCTCTGCGGACTCTGGCTTTCTTTTGCTGCCCAAGGACTTGCATATATTTGGTGAAGTGGTGACTCTGAATTGCCCCTAATGATTGAACGTGAGAACGATTGATTGTGGGTGTAGCAGGGAAGGACCAAAATTAATGCAAAGAAAACAAAGACAATGGTTTTCAGTAAAAATGAAGAAAAACCTAGACTTAACATAAGGATTGATGGAGTAGAAATAGAACAAGTTGCAAGTTTTATGTTTATTAAATGGGATGAAGAAATCAAGAGAAGGATTTCCATTGCCAAAACAACTTTCTCCAAAATGACCACTGTAATCGAGAGGCATCAAATCCCATTAAAGACCACAGCAAGAATTCTACATTAGTATGTATGGTTAGCATTACTGTATGGCTCAGAAACATTGATTATTTCAAAACAAATGAAAGTTTGTCTGAGAGCTTTTGAGATGTGGTCTTATAGGAAGATGCTCAAGATCCCATGGTTGGCCAGAATTACCAACAAAGAAATCCGAAGAAGTTTTAGCACCACACAAGATCTGTTCAAGACCATTCAGGAATGAAAATTAAGATATTTTGGACATGTTGCACGCCACAACACCCTGCAAAGAGTTCTACTTGAAGGAAGGATAGAAGCAAGGACTTAGATTAATGTGGACAGATAACATAAGCTTTGAACTGAGATGACTGGCAAGCTGTGGCATCCAACCCTTTGCAGGACGGATTATTAAGATTATTGCTAATGTTCTCTGCCCATTCGCTGACCATTCACAAATTATGTAACATGCCAGCTGCCATTTGCCAAAATCTTTATGCTAAATGCACAAGGTTTGATGGCCGACATTCTTTCTTTTGTTGAGAAGCAGGTTAAGAATTTGCCCACCAACAAGAGGAAGTGCATACTGTCATTGTGTTCCTGGGCAAGGTAAAAACAATCTTTCTTCCATTGAAAATCTGTCGCAGCTTGATTAAATTTAACTCCCTACGTGCACATACATTTTCTGTCGTTTCACAAAAAGGATCTAAAGTGACTACGCTATATGTACATTCAACTTCACTGAGCCAACCATATTTTAATTCAATATTCAACATGCAAAATAATCAGACAGCATTTGCAAGACCTCTGTACTTGGAAAAACATGTAAACAACCAGCCCACGCTTTCTGATGATGATTTATGGATTCGTTCGGCGGCACAGTAGATTTGAAAGGGAGATGTTCTGTATCTTACATCATTAAAAAAAACGAAGGCACCGTCTGAAACAAATGAATTCTGCAACACTGCAAAACAGATGTGAACCGATCCCACCAGAGTGACAAATAGCAATCACAAACATGAAGGGAAGATAGGGAAAAGAACCACGCTTCCTGCTCTCCCCTATTACTAATAAAATATGACAAAGTACTAATATTAAAACCATTACCGCGGCTGCCTGCTGCTGCCTCCTTCCTATTACTTCCTGTTGTTGCTATTCATCGGGAAAGGGGGAAAAAATGTGTGAAGTAAAAATATTACCCCTGGTAGTATGACAGGAGTTTTAACTCAGTGGGGAGGAGTCAGGAGTGATTAATCTAGCCTTGCTCCTTGTGGCTTCACCGAATTATTATCATACTCGCCGGATCATATGGACGCACCAGGAGGTGTTTAGTCATTTTAGGAAGAGCGCCGACAGCTTTGAAATGGCACAGCGACTAATTTACGGACAGCAGACTGCTAAGCCCCCCCGCTAACACAGGTGGTCAGCTGACATGGTGCCGGGACCTTTGGAGCCCCTGGAAGGCTTTTAGTTCTCCATATTTAGCCACTCATCACATTCCATTCTGCTGCTGATTGAATACAACCTGTGCCCCTTGGTGAGAAAAAAAGAGTGTGTGTGTGTGTGTGTGTGTGTGTGCAAGCATAAGAGCACTATTTCCTAAGAGTCTGGATGTGTTTCCATGGCAACGGCTAAACGACACTAATTACAAAATCAGACAGGCCGCGTGCATGATGTCAGTTTGACTTATGCTGTCTTTTCATCACTAATTTTACCCGAATGCTTGCTCCCCGTTGCCAGTGCTGCTGTACTCCTCGCTGAACATTGATTCTGTCTCGCACGTTCAGCATTTATTATTTATTTATTCATTTAGAGTAAACAAGGTCTGAGTCGTGTTGCTCTTGCGGGTCAGAGAGAAAATAATGCTAACCAAGTGAGTTAGATACCAGTGGTGGAATGTAATGAAGTAAAAGTTTTTCCTAAGTACAATTTTCATGTATCTGTACTTAAATTTTACAGAAAGTACATTTACTTTTACTCCATTACATTTCTGATTTGGTTTGAAGTACAAAGTATTTAGAGTTTTGGTTTAAAATCATATGTTTTTGTTGTACTCTCATTGTAGACACACAGTACTTAAATATAAAGGATGGAGTGAAGTAGTGCTCCTTTAGAAACATCAGAATAATAAAGACAGAAGACCTCAGACAGATTCAGTCTCTTCTACTGCATCAGTTTGCTCATTTTATTAGTAATTATCACAATTTTTCAGCAAAATCTTTTACATTTAACACATTCATGAGCTGGCAAGTCTGTGTGAAATACTTTTACTTTTTTAACTTGCAAGTAAATTTAAAAGCAAGTACTTTTATATTTTTACTTAAGTAGAAATTTTAAGCTGATACATTTACTTTTACTTGAGTAAATGTTTGCTGCATTATCTGTACTTTTACTTAAGTAAAGAAATTGAGTACTTCCTCCACCACTGTTAGATATACTTCTTAACTTTTTTTTTTTTTTTTTTTCCTGCTTTGTTAGACCACTGTCACTAAAGCTTGGTTCATACTGTACAGTCATAGTTTTTGTCATGTGACTTTTGCGTTCCAACGGAGGGCAAAACAAACAATGTACAACAGATATGAGATGTATAAGTATTTAGATGCCCTGAGAACTCAAGACTAAATACAATATGGACAAAAACTATAAATATTGGGGACCTGTGACCTGTATGAGGCGCTGCTGCCCTGTTTGAGACATTAGCAACAGCCAGGTCACTGCCAGAGCAGGACTTTGGAAACCCATCTTCTTATACCGCTACTGCAATGTTAAGCAGAAAGTTATTTCTTTCAGTCATCAACCTGGCTTATGGGATGGGCATTAGTGTTTCACCATAAAAGGTGAGAACCACTAAGAGAAGAGACACGGACACAAGCTGTCGTTAGCTAGCGCTAGCTTAGTAAGGCACAGGAATTTCTTTTAAAACTGTATGTTAGGTGCAAATACACATGTAAATGGCTAATGTTACCACTGTGTGTCCTCTCCGGCGAGAGAGGGACTTGTTTAATGGCACAAATGCACATCATCTTATTTCAGTCAGTTTTATCTGATGAGATTCAATAGAAACACAGATCCTAACATGAGTAAACAGTGAATCTGGCTGACGGCCAGTGGAGTAACATTAAACCAATGTGCTTGATCTCCAAGGGAGTGTTGCCCTCCAAGTGTGATTTTACTGTGAAAATTATGAATATCTGTCAGCTTACAAACCCAATTCCACTGCCCTTTCCGGCCTTTTCCCCCTGTCCCAACTTTTTTAAGACATGTTGCTGCCATCGACTTCAAAATAAACTATTAAGTTTCAACATTTCATAAGTTGTTTATGTGCCCTTGCTCTGTTAGAGCCCTTAGCAAGTTTTAAAGTAGTTAGTGGTTCCCCAGTGGTGCCCCAGCACCTCAGTCTGCTCTGCTCCGCCCCTGCTCCAGCACACAGAGCCTTCAGTGTCATTACACTTTCTAGTGATTTACTGTGATTGACCAGTCTTATCATCAGTTTATGTCACTGATTGCACTTTACAGCATCATTCAGTGCCCTTATCATTTGCTTGTATTGCCTATGCCATGGGGCAGTTCTTTACTATTATGAATAAAATATGGTTTTATGTGAATTGCAGATTGTTGCATTCTGTTTTTGTTCACATTTTACAGTATGTAAATTGCTGTTGTACTTTTATTTCAGAAGACTTTCATAAAGTAGAGTGAATGCTATGTGTGATTTGGAAAGAAAGTGTTTTCAAGGTAATAAGTTCACCTTATTATTTTCGATCTGTTTATATTTTTGCCATGATGTGTATTTGAGGACACACTGAGACCTCGCATTACAATCCGTCTTTTCACTGTCTAGACGCATGGCCAGATTGACTCATTCTGTTCACACCTGCTCCTCTTCCACTTCTGCTAACTTTTTAATCATACTGACAGATGGAGAGTTTATATAGTGTGATCTTCCATCATAAACCAACTCTTGTACATTAAAAGTCAACAGTGCATCAAATACATTCACATGCTGGGTGTGAAGTAATGGCTTAGTTAAAAATGAATTTTCTGATATACCCATAAAGGAACAGTCTCTACAATACAGTACATATACACAGCCTAAGCAGCCACCAAATGCATAACTCAGTGGTTCTCAAGCTGTGATACAGGTGTTATTTCTGGTACGCAGGCTTCAGATATTTTTTTTTTTTATACATATACATTATTTTAAGACATATAAAATGTGAAATACCAATGCAAAGGTGCCCAATACAAAATAATTTGAAAAAGCCTGAAAAGGGATAATGTTGCCTTGCTAATTAAACAGCTTTGGAGTCAGTGTGATGACTACAGTTCTTGCATTTTGAATAAAGCCCTCTGTATCTATCCCTAGTCTATGGCAAAAATAAATAAATACAATTAAATTAAATTAAATTAAACAATTGTAAGGGTTGTAGGAGAGTAGGAGAGTCTGGCTTGAAAAGTTAGGGTTTTGTGAGAAAGCCACATCCCAGTTAGCCACAACAACTCAAATCCAATTCTTGTCATGAAGAGCAGCCATAAGCAGAGAAAACTTTTGTACAAATATGAGAAGACTTGATAGTTCTTTACTCCGAAATGTAGGGGGAGCTCCTTAGAGAAAAATCTAACCCGAAACAGTGAAAAGAGACCAGCAAAGTTGCGTAGTTCTGCTTTAAGAAAACTGTGCTTGTACACATAGTCAGCACTGTCTTTATAATTCTAAACAGAACCAAATGAGTTGCTACAAAAAGCCCTTTAAATGATTATTACAATGCAAAAATGATTTATTAGAGCATAAACGGAGACTAAATGAACCTTATTAGCTTGCCATGTGTATTGACTCATCCAGATTGATCATTTTATTGGGTCACATAAAGCGCATTTGCAATTCATGGTCCATTAGAATACATTCTTAATAACGGGCTTAGTTTTTCAATTAAAAAAGCCAATCGTTCAAATGGATATGTCATGTTTTAGAAATTGTGATTCCAATGCTTAAAGAGGTCTGAACAAACGGTGGCGGGCAGCGCTCTCACACAAAAATGCCTGCTGCAAGTGTCCCATTGTATGCACTTAGTCGATTAGTCTGTTGAAAGCTTTTGTGGCAAATGATACCACAGCTATTTAGGTGTAAAAATAAACCTGGAGATAACAGAAAAGGAACGCTGACAACAGCTGATAGGAGCAACAGTCCCCACTTTTCTGTGAAGAGTGCTGCTTTGTGATCTAGAAGGTAACGCTTTGTGCTTTATTGAAATGTTCTCCCTAACTTCTCATACAGGTTGGGTGTCGCAGGCCTAACACTGACAGACACCCAAGAATCAAACTCACAACCTTTGAGCCATGCTATACAAGTATGTAAAAGTATTATGCATGTAAAGAATATTAGGTTTGCCTAAGGGGCCAGAGTGGTGCAGTGGGTTAAGCATTCGTCCACCAATCGAAGGAAGGGTTGGCGGTTTGAACAATGCTGCAAGATACTGTTGTTGTGTCCCTGGGCAAGACACTTCACCCTCATTGCTTTCTTCAGTCATTGTATGTAGCTGGCTGCAATAGGAAGGACATCCGGTGTAAAAACTTGTCAAATCCCTGTGCCAATAAAAAAGGTACTAGCCGACAAAATCAAAAACTGACAGAGGTTTGCCAAAAAAACAAAACAAAAAAAAAAAACGGTACACCGCCCAAACCTTGTAAAAAGTAGAAATTTTAAAGGGTAAAAGGTGTTGGATGCATAATATGATGGGTTTTCCAATATATTTTGTATAAATCCTAATGAAGTGCAATTCAAAGTACCTACACACCTCTGGGCCTCAAGGACAATAAGAAAGCTCATTTGTTCTCAGCCAATAAACAGCTCAATAAACTTCATTCAGAAAGCCAAGTAAAACTAGATTTAACTTTTACTCAATAATAAAGACAAAACTGGAGCCAGGGCAAGGAGATATTATTCACTTATATATTATACATTTGATTAACAAAGATAGAGGAGTTTAGGGCTGGGTACCACTAAACAATACCTTTGTGCTATCAAAAGGAAAATTACGATACTACTGGTATTGAAAAATATATATATTTGAATCTAAGTTTCAATTCCTTGTAGGACCTTTAATGTTCCTTTGCATGTATGAATCAAATAAATAATATATCATGCAAACTACTGGTTTTAACTTAATTTTGCCTCCAAAATTGGTCTGTTATTCAATATTACTGTGTTTTATGATTGTAGAAGATGAATTAGCGCACCATAGGCATCAGAAAAAGTATAATTCAGGCACCAGTATCAAAAACCAGGTACTGTTTTAATCTGCCCTAGAGGAGGTTAAGATAAAGAAAATTGAATGTATAGTATAGTTCTGAGGTCTATACATGTTTCTTTCTTCATCCTTGAGCAGATGAAAGATGTGCTGCTGTACTGAGAACTAGCTCATTGTACTTGGGCTGTGCTCCACTTGATGTGCTTATAATCATACATTTAGTGTCGAGTGCCAGCTCTGTCTCCTTGATCCATTTTCTGCGCTCCATCGTCTTAGTTTCCTCCTGTGCGCTCAGCTCTTCTCACTACATCCTTGTAACACCTTTGAGGCAGAGAGTGATAATGTATGTAGGTTACTGTAGCCCATATGACTACACCCGCAGCCTTCGTCAATAACTGTCAGGCGGCATGTTACATCGCCCACGCACTCTCAGATGCTTCTACACATAACCTTGCATGAAAGACTTAGCGGTATGTGGGGCAACAGTGACACCTATAGGCTAGATGGGGGAATATAATGTGTTGATGAGCATTATGTCTTTGCCCAAAATGAAAAAAACTCTTAGTAGTAGGGGCCACTTTTTGCAATTAATGGTCATAAAAAAAAAATTTTCTTTATTAGTACAAAGACATTTCATACGTATTTACTCCAAATACTAATCCTCCTTTTTTCAGCTTGGATAAAAATTAAATCAAATAAAATGTAATAATCTGCCTGCCTTTAAAATAAAATCATACAACTAAAATATAACAAAATAAACTCCCATTACATTTACTTATTTTACGATAAATTCAGTTTAAAGGTGCTATGAGCAGAATTTTTTTTTTTTTTTAATTTCATAAAAATGAACCACATGTGTCTTAAGATGTGAAGTAAACATGTTCAAATTACAGATGATTTATTCACAAAAAAAAAAAATAATAATAATTACATAATGCCCGGGTTGTTTTTGTTTACTTTTTTTTTTTTTTTTACATTTTTTTATTTGTTTTGGTTCTAACCCTGCATCACCAATCATCCAATCAGAAAAGAGACCATTGTTTTGATATAGGCTGCAGTACTGTTTTAAACCAGTACAAGTGAATGCTGCTTACAGTACCTTTAAAATAAAAATAAAATAAAATAAAATAAAATAATAATAATAATAATAATCTTAAATTCATAATAAATACTACAAAATATAAAATAAAGTAATTTGAATAACTCCTCTTTGAAACAAGCTACTACTACTGAACCTAAAAATATGTAACAAAATATAATATTCTCTTACAATTCTTTAGCAGTTTCACCTCCTTTTCATCAGTGAGACACTTGAGCTTGCTTGTTGCTAATATTTTTCATCTAGGAAATAAATGATGAAATAATTCCAAGTACCCCATGCAAAGTGCTTGTGTACCCGTAGGGGTCCTTGTACCCCTGGTTGGGAAACAATGGGGGAACGTCATGTTGCATTATCACAGACATCTGAAGGTGGCTGGGAAGTTAGAACACACACTTTTGGATAATGTTCTTAGCAACAACAAAAAAAAAAAAAAAAAATGAAGTACAGGGAAAGTTTAGAGGCGTTATATCAGATGAATACATTTGTGGACATTCTGTACATCTCCATTGTTTGTTTTAGGCACTGTTTTGACTATATACAGCTCCCAAACTTTTTGGTTTTGCGTACCCCCTGGGCTTTTTTGTCATACCATGCATACCCCCTTCACTCATACATGTTGATAATTCTTAAAAAAGTGGTCATAAAAAACCTCTGTCCTATTATACAAAGACATTATACACTATATACTTACTTATTCTTCTGCATTTTTTCTTTTAAAGTCAAATAATAAGCTCCTTGCCTTTTATAATAATAAAAAAATGAAAATATAACAATAAATAATTAATTAATAAATACATATTTTAAACCTCCCGAACCTAAAAATATCTCTGAAAATATAATATTTGGCTAATATATTTTAGCAGTGTGACCTCCTTCTCATCAGTCACTGAGACACTTGAGCTTGTCTTTCTTTTCAGTTTCAAAGTTAAATATAAAAAGATCACAAATATTTTCTTATGATCTTCCAAATAAATTATGAAATAATTCCAAGTACCCCTGCAAAGTGCTTGCGTACCCCTAGGGGTCCCTGCACCTCTTGTTGGGAAACACTGATATACAGTACATATGCCACAAGATATTTCAAACTTTTTTTACAGCTTATCCACCATTTTGGCCCACATCTCTCATTTTTCCACATTGTAACATTAGAAGCATGTTTGTTTTGTGCTTTAATGTCTCTGTGACTAGTACCTTTATTGTACTTCTTACACACAGTATTGCATGTGTTCACAAATATGTTCACAAATGTTCAGATATTTTTTTTTTTTTTTTTTTTTTGTGGTAAAATGGCATCATACAAAAAGTTTAATGAAGTGAAGTGCTCTTTTTTTGTTTTGTTTTTTTTGGATTATATGTTCAAAAGACTGCAACATTGTGCACTTTCTTTATGGCAACAGTACAGTACTTATTGAAAACTTTTCTTATTCTTACATACATTTTTTTCATACGTATTTTTCACCATACATTTCTATAAAAACATTACAAAAGAACACTGATTTTTGGCTAAAAATAGTTTTAGAGTAAGATTTTTTAATAAGTATATAACTGTACTTCAGTTCAAACTCAATTTCTTCTTATGTACCTAAAATAGACAGCCTCTGGGTGGCCCCCTGCAGTACCTTCATAGACCCCAGGGAGCCCTGGTCCCACTTTGGGAACCACTGAAGAAGGCAATATACAGTAAAATAGTTTGGCAGACAGATTATGTATTTACCAGTTGGTTTTCTTTTTGCTTGATAACTAAAAAGTTGAGATGCAAGGCTTTTGTGGCCAGATGAGACAGGGTCAATACTTTGGCATGGTAGAAATGTCCTGTTACATTTTAGACAGAGCCAGCTTTAGGAAAAATCCAAATGCACAAGGTGCTATCTTTGTACAGATAGATTCAAATAAGAAACAGAATAGTTTGTTTTTGTGGTACAGTTGTTGTAATCACGTGTTGCTCATTGACAGGGTGGAAATGTCAGATTACATTTTAGACGCAGTGGAGAAATTGTCATTTGGAGCCATAATTGACACTAATACATTTTTTGTTCTTCCCTGGGATCATATGCTAATCAAAATTTGAAGTATTAAAGATGACACAACAGGCGTGATAAGGCGCTAATGAAAGAGGGGGGAGGCAAGCGGGACAGCCATAGACACACTCCTGCTAATAAGTTCCTGTTCATTAGAGCATGCCATCCCCCTCCCCAACTCTCCTCCAGTCTGGTCCGCTTCTCCAGACTGACAGCTCTGACAGCCCGTCCCGTCAAATGGGAAACTTTTGACCGCATCCTCAAGTAAAGCATTAATATTTCACGGCACAACTAAGCAAGTCATCAGGCCTCTTTATAAATGGATCAGTGGCGGACTATTATTGGTGGGTGACATAAGCCTCGACTCGACTGCCTATTTAAAAATAGATGACACTATCTATAATGCCAGTATTTTGATGACATTTTTTGGTGCGTCTGGGAGGATGTCTGCGGCGTGTCGGTAGGCTGACTCACACACAGTGCAGTTGATATGACAGACTTTGATCTCTTCCCACTCCCCGGCTTCACTCTTTTGCTATTCCCTCAGTGGACTTCTGCATATGTCGACCCACATCCACCCTGAAAAAGCAGAACGAAGATCCGTGAAATGAGATGCCAAATACAAGGCTCTCCTTGTGTGACATGGTGCAGTGGAGAAAAAAAAAAAAAAAAAAGTAAATTAAAAAAGGATGATAGGGAAGAAGAAAAAAAAAGAACAAAGACAATAACCAGGCCAAAACTGTTGGCCCTCTCTGAGGAGAGTGCAACTTCAATTCACTTCTAATGGGAGTATTAATCTTACTGCAATATAAATTTGGTCTGGGATACACAGTGGGAGGGCACCAAACTTGGCGTAGCCCCTCAATGACACCCTGGAGAGGTTTTACTCTTTAAAAAACGCACAAACATTTTTTAAACATTTTGTGATGAGCACCTGTGTCACAATAATTCTTAAAAGTTCTTAAAGCTCTGTCAATCAAAAACAACTTGTTGAGTAGATTTCCTCTATTTTTTCTCTGAGTGATTGGCTAAGTGATAGAGGGCCCACACAGCAAAATGTCCCCTAAAATGTTTAACCCTCATCCTACCAACCTGTTTTACATACACAGACGACTGAGTGGGATCACCTTGTAAAAACAAATAAAAAAACTAACAAATGACAAACAAACAAAACAACAAAATACTTTTTTTTTTTCAGATTCTGTTTGTAAATTATGATGATGATACATTTGCATACAATTTGCATATTTAGACACCCACAATTATAGACTTTCTGTAATAAAAATTGCCTGCTTTAGGTCAGGAACAATCCACAATACACAAAGCTCCTTCACTACTGTTAATTCTGATGTGATTTAATTTAGAATTATTTAAAAGAAACTTATTTTTGACTAATTTGTAAAAAGGGATTAGGGTTAGGGTTAAAAGTGGGAGAGGCCTTATATACATTGAAATACAGTAGAATAATCCCAATGAATCCACCAAAAACATTTAAAATTGAACTTTTTTTTAATAGAAATATGTCTTTTAATACAATATAAATAAAACTCCTCCATGGGGTATAAGTTTTTATCAATAAAGGCTAAATCAGTGTAAAATGGATTTTTTGGCTGCAGTCTCTGAGCCTTTTCGTAGACCTCACAGTGAGAGTTAGATTGTGCTGTTATTGCCCTGGTGGTCAAACTCTGGACTGTCTCTCTGATCTGAAATGCTGCATGTGTTTCTTACAATTGTCACTGTTTTGAACCTGTTGGATCATGTTTTTCATTTGTGGAAAATGTCAAAGTTCAAAAAGTATGTCATCAGATTATACAAGGCATGAGGCCAGCTAGAAGATGACAGCAATCAAGCAAAAGTGATTGAATAATTGCAGATAGGAATTTATATAACATTTAATTCATAACTTCACACTTCATTTGCAGTATGTGAAAGGTACAAGGAAGTTCTGTCCTTCAGTACAGAGTAAACCAGTGTAATTTAGTTTACACTGTCGTTGACGGAGATACTGGGACTTTTTGAAGAGAATACCAACGATTGTCACGTGGTATTACTAGCAGCTATATTTAGACTGGTTAAAAGTTAAATTTGGTAGCAGTGAAGTATATTTTCTCCAGAGGCGGGGAGTAAAATACTGTAGTCCATTAAAAAAAAAAAAAAAAAAAAAAAAAAAAAACGTTTTAAAAGTCTCTAAGTGAGTTTGAAAAAAAAGTTTTTACCTCAGCAGTAAAGTGGGCAGCACTTTCACCTCATAAACTAACAGCCAAGTGCCAGAGTAGTAGTTGTACTAGTAGTACAAGTTGTAGCAGTGGCAGTAGTAGTAGTTATTGTTGTTGTAGCAATAGTAGCAGTATTAGTTGTAGTAGTAAAAGAATCAGTAGTGACAGTAGTAGCTGTTGTGACAATAGTAGCAGTGTCATTAGTAGTTGTAGTAGTAAAGGAATCTGTTGTGGTAGTGGTAGCAGTAGTTGTCCTAGTACTAGTAATTTGTGGTAGTAGTAGTAGCATAGTACTTCTAGCTAGTAGTTTTGCTTTGCTGTGCAGTTACAAACAACTTTAAAATGTTATTTATACTTTTACAGTCAGATTTTGATTTGCTTTTACTCAACATTTTGACTTTTTGACTTCTAATTATTTATTTTTTTTACCACTATCTGCTGTATCTCCTCTAAAAATAAACTCCCATGACATGATCACACCTCTGTTTTAAAACTAAATTCCATGGCAGCAGTGACTCAATGACAACTCAGACTTTTGTTAATGTGTACCCACCATGAATGCCTACTCCCCTTTTTCAAGCACTAAACATTTCCTGTTACTTGCGAGGTTGTCTTTTGTAAACTGTCTGCACCTTTTGTCACTGCCAAAAAAACAAAAACAAATGTTGTGGAATTTTTTTCTAAAGGAAGAATACTATTTTCGAGTTTCACAATAAAGCTATCTAAAATAAACGTTTGAGAGTTAACCCAGACAATAAGTCAGGTGTGTGATGTGCTGTGTATGTGGGCGGGAGGGAATGTCTGTGTAGGTGTGAGCTATGCAAAAGCTTACCTGCTATTTAGCCGGAATGGCAACCCAATTGGAGCAGGATAAGGAAGTAAGGAATATAAAAAAGCCACTGTAGTGGGGCAGTACCTGGCAGTGTGTCTTACAGGCGTTCATCTGTTTATTCAAACGAGTCAGGGAAGTCCGGAGGAGAGCGCTCACTGTAAACAACTGTTCACAGTGCGCTGTTTTGTAAAAAGCCTGAGCCAAGAGTGGAACTAGCTGAGACCCCATTACAGGCCTTGGTGGGATCCCATTCTACTGCTCTGGTAAGCCAGCATGCTGCTTTTGGTAAACATTAGACGAGCCAAATAAAGTGTGTTTGTATCTGTGTGTTGTGTGTGTGTGTGTGTGTGTGTGTGTGTGTGTGTGTGTGTGTGTGTGTGTGTGTGTGTGTGTGATGTAAATGTATGAGAGGATGTGAGATTCAACTGAACTCACATGTCTTGCTTTTTTTTTCTTTGCAAAGCTTGTAGAATATTATTTGATTTGATTTTATTTTTTTTATCTTGACTTGGTTGTGTAGACTGTATAGTACTGCAATTACAGATAGGTATGTGTGATATTGTAATTATATGAATGGTTTTGTGGGTTTCAAAATAAAGGATTTTAATTATTTTATATTTATTTTGTATTTTATTTTATTGGGTTTTTTTAATTCATTTTATTTTTTTTTCTTTATTGTATTACTTTTGCATGTAATATTGTATAGTTCTTTATGTTGGAAGACAATGAGGATCCAAAAAAAGAAAACAAAAAACATTTAGGCTAACATAATTCTTTTACTTTCCATTGAATTACTTTTGTATGGAATATTGTATATTTCACAATGTTGGAAAATAAGAACCCCCACCCTTTGTTTTAAATTTACAGTCACTAAAATTATTTGTTTTCTGCCTTCATGAAATGCATTTAACAATTAGCAACATTTATACTTCTGCAACTAATTGATGCTAAAGTGCTGTCACCAATTAAAGTAAATGCTTCACACCAGTTTTAGCTATTAAAATGTAGTAAAAGTAATTCTTAAATGCTTAACAAGTTTTTACATAAAGTGCCGTGCTAATATTACAAAGTTTTGAAATAATTAAAACATGTAACAAGTTAGGCACATGGGCACAGCGCAACTAGCCTACAGTACACTATCTAATGAAAACACATGATGAAAACTACCCAGTGTCCACACATCCCATATATGTACAAAATGTAAATATAGTTACTTTTTTTTTTTATACCACAGCTGTGTCCTTTATTTGAATCCATGTCCTTAAACAAATCAAAACTTTTAAAATGTTGCATTACATAGCTTTTAAATTTGCATTAACTAAACTTTAAATTCCCCTGATGCAAATTTTAAACTTTTTTGCAATTTTAGGTAACATTTTATGTGCAAAAACATTAAAACTAGGTCATATAATTTTATTCCTAGTCCTGTGACTTCTTTATGACATAAACCCTTTCTTACTGGAAGTCTTTAGATAAGCACTTGTTTTTCTTTTTAAAGACAGCACTAACAGGTTATATTGATACATAACCGTGACTATATTTCTATTTCTGTCGGCTTTACCCCAGCTTTATGCAGCCCCCCACCCCCACCCCCCCAGCGAGGGTTAAACTTGCTTCACATGTGGCATGAAGTATTTGAACAGACTTGGCAGGTTGTCAAAGTGGGGAACAGGATCTTCCGTGGCATTATGGCATGTGTCACGTATCTCCAGGGAAATCTCATTGAAAGATCTTCACTTAGGCTGTTTTGAAAAGTGATTTGCCGGATTCTTAGCGCGGATCTGTTGTCAATGCATGTCGCACAGATGTTGCTGGCATGAAGAAGTGCATGGATGTGTCAAAGGGTTTATATAAAGTTGATGTTTATGACACCCCATAAAGCTTTTATTAGCAGCTTCGAATAAACAGGTGACGTGCTGGCCACTGTTGAACTTTTTATTTTTTTCAATATTGAAAGTTATGTAATATGTGCAGGCTCTTAAAACTTAACAAACAAAGCAGATATTGCAAGCGCACAATGTTAGGCTATGTATGCATTCACAACGTTACTTCCTCTTAGCTGCAACTGCTGAAATAACTATATTTACATGTGATGCAAATCTAACTGCACTTTGTGGTTCATGTTAAAACATGGCTTTATTTACCTTTACGTATGCAACGCTAGAAAGCCCATCATAAGGAAACACCTAATGTGCATACATGGAAAGCTCCAGTGTTCATATTCATATATTAAAAAAATTACTGAATAAAATAAAATATAAAAGAAATATTCAGAGAAGTTAGAAGGGATATATTATGTAAAATTGACTTTTCTATCATGCTTTCTACCATGTTATAAGTTCTTACCTCATCAAAAACATACCTGGAGTGGTGTTGTTGCTTCATTCACACTTGTTCAAGTAATTTGATCCTATATTCTTTGGCACAGCCTTTCTGCGACCTCAAAATGCTCGCTCCCCCACTCCAGAAAGCACAAACCAATCAACAAGCACAGTCTAATCTCATTCATATATCCAAAAAAGCTCTGTTTACACCAAATCCTCACAGTTATTTGTCACTTCAAAGTAAAATTGCACCATACAAAATTAAAAAAAAAAAAAAAGGAAATAGAAAGCTTTTTTTTTCCCTCTGTTTGTGTTCAAACAAAGGCAACACGCTGAACTCTGCTGGTCTCTTCACCTGTTTCTTTATGGCATCAGTAGAGTACCTTTTAAAAACTTTATTCTTTTAGTCAGATAATGTTTTTAAAGGTTGCAAGATATATATATAGATATAGATATATAATTTTATTTTATTTTTTCTCCCATCAAAAAGGTTATAAAAGCAAGTTCATACATAGGTTTGGGTTTAGTAGACTTGTCCATTGACTCTGTAATACATCATGGCAGGTGAAAAAGTAAGTCCATAAAAAAATGTAAAGCTACACATGGATTGATAAGGCGCCATTACCAGTTATGGCATGTGCAATCAAGTCATGCAAAACCACAAGGACCAGTTTGGCTACATCCACTATTCTAAGTAACTGACACTATTCTAAATAAATGAATAATAAATAAAGTAAAAATAAAAATAAATTATAGGGACAGTTTTTTGTTTTTTTTGTTTTTTTGCAATAATATATTTGTTGTTTTCTTGCTTTGCAGTCTCCAGGCCATGAAACATCAGAGTCCATCTGTTACAACATGAGCATTACTTCAAGCACCCCTCTGGAGAGCCACCTGATCACTTCCTGGGACCCCACCAATCCCTACCATGACAGTAAGTCTCACATTATTGGCCTGTGTGTGTCTGGAATTAATCATCATCATGAAACTGGAAAAAAAAACAAGATATTGTATGTTAACCTGAGCCAGTGGAAGATTCTGACTGAGCTCTATTGAACAATCCAGTCTTCTGTGTAGTTATGAATGTACGATGGCAAATGAGTAATTAGCAGCTGATG
Organism: Bostrychus sinensis; assembly: GCA_020698575.1. Classification (NCBI taxonomy): domain Eukaryota; kingdom Metazoa; phylum Chordata; class Actinopteri; order Gobiiformes; family Eleotridae; genus Bostrychus; species Bostrychus sinensis. Next base: position 25,881,328 of record CM036251.1, on the reverse strand, counting down.
TATTGCTCACCTGGTGGGCCCAGAGCTCTGTGAAACAAAATATGAATTAAGTCACTTTGTAAATAGATTTGTAGATTAATTATTGACATATACTGGAATACTGCCACTGGGTTGTTTCTCTTTTCATCTTTAAAAATGCATGGTCTTGTTCATATAAATATTATCTTTTGGAATGAGTCTATCTAGTCTATTCTGAGCTTAATATGAGTTCAATTCAAAGTTTTTTTTATTAAGACAAGTGAAGACCAATCCTGAGGGAAAACATTCTGCTGCTTTCTACTCATTTTGCATCTGGAGATTATGCCTATTGTTCTTGTCTAAAACCTTAAAATAATAATAATAATAATAATAATAATAATAATAATAATAATAATAATAATAATAATAATAATAATGCATTAGTCTTATGTAGAGGTTTTTTAGACACTCAAAAATTTGGTTTACAGTTTACAGTTACAGTACACTCGGTGGTGGAAGCATGGCTGAAGTGTCTTGCCCAAGGACACAATTACAATATGCAATGCCGGCAGAGGGTCTCAAACCTCCAGCCTTTGGGTTAGAGGGCGAACATCTCTACCAACTTTAAAAAAAAAACAAAAAAAAACAAAACTCTGATTCATAAAAGTAAAAGTTTCTGTCTCCAAGTTTAGGAGAACTTCTAGCAGGCATACATCACTGTTAGCAATAGCACATGCTAGCACTTGTGCATTTGTTCTCCTCTTTGGGTGGGTTACTGTAAGAATGTAAAAATGTTGGGTTAAGTTCTTTGCCTTTTTGGCAGGTCACCATTTCATCAGAAGCTTTTAGATGCTTTTTTTAAGTAGAAAGCAGATGGAAAAACTCTTGTTACAACTGTTTCTCCAGGGGACACTTGTACTACTGCAGCAAAAGTAGAGTTCAGCCTAAAAATAATTGTCCTCATAGACAGAAGAAGAAGGAAGAAGGGACGTTTTTTTCTATATCTGTCATTTTAATTTTACAAAAGTTTACAAGTGTAGCTTGAGACAGTAGGTAAAACATAAGATTGCTGCTCTGTATTTTTTTTAATGAACATGCAGACAGCTTACTGTAAATGCAACTGTATAAAATATTACAAACTACTGTGGAATCATTTTCACCCCATTCAGAAAACCCAGTAACAAGCTGGATTAGCATCTGCTCAGCTAGGCTCAAAACTCAGGGGACAATTAGCATTGCTCAATAAACCCAGCCATATGGTGTAGTTTTTGTGTTAATTCCAAGCTCAGATCAATGGAGAGGGTTGTGTCAGGAAGGGCATCCAGCATAAAATCAATGGCTAATTAATACTGTGTGAATCACATGATTCACAGTGTCAAAACCGCATGGGAAACACTGAACGGTTGCCATTTTGTTTGTTAGGACCATAATTTAAGAGGTGTTAATCAAGTTGTTGTCCTCTCATCGCAGTCCATACAATGATGTCAGGATATTCCAGTCGCCTGCTGGCCCACGAGTCCCAGCCTCAGTTCTGGAGCAAGTACCAGGTGTGGGACTGGCTCCAGCAGATCATGGACATGCACCAGATCGACGCGTCCAACATCCCTTTGCAGAACTTTGACATGGACGGTCATCAGCTGTGCAGCCTGAGTTACCAGGACTTCCTGTTGGCCGCGGGCACCGTGGGACCCATCCTCTTCCACAGCCTCTCCGAACTCAAGTGGAGCGGTGCGTTTAAGAGCCTTACATGGGGCAGCAGGGGCGGGAGAGAGGAGAGTTGATTAGTTCCAAGCGGTGTGATTCCAGTAGGGTCCAGGATAGCCTTGATGAAGTGTTGCTTAGGAGGAGGAATCAGCGAGTCGGTCAGGGGGTCACACTACATGCCGCTGTAGAGAGCCAAAACAGAGATGATGGATTTGTTGTTTGCACTTGCCGGAACAGCTCTTCTAACAAAGCGCACAGGGAGTTGGAAGCTAAGACACCAGCTTAGAATTGGCTCATCTACTGCTGGTAATTAAGGCTGATTGAAAGACTTGACCAAGAGTTTGTGGGGGTTACAAAAACTCACAAAGAAAGGAATACAAGAATGTGTTGTGCAACGTGAGATGCCAAAAGTTGCATGGCATTTCTAAACAGCAGTGCCCCACACAACAGGTTTAACGTCCAACAGAAACAGAAATTCCAGTTCATTCACAATGACACATAATGCGTTCTATTGTTACTGTCCGGTGTATCATTACATAAATGGCATTTTAAAATGCGGTGTTGGCTCAGGTAGAAATGGATTTGCATATTTACAAAGAGTAACTGGAGGGGGATGTTATGAATGCTTTTTGGTCATTGATTAGCCCTGGCATATTTTGGAATCATAATGCATTTTTTTTTATCCCTTCTCTGCACAGGCCAATATCACGTGGAAATAGGGCCACTGGATCTCAAACACGAAGGTAAGGATCCTTATACATATAAATCTGCAGAGCATGTCTTTAATAAAAGTGAGTAACAATGATTTTGCGTCCTTATTTAACAGTCGACTTGTACCCATTTCCAGATTCCAGCTATTCGTCCACAGGTAGTACTCATTTGCACACAATCAAATCTTCTTTAGTTTAGTAAATGGTTTTGTAAAGTCACTGTTTGCTTTCATTAGAAATCTATGACCCTTCACTTCACCCTCTCCCACCTGTTTCCTCTCCCACACCTTCTAGCCCAGGTAAGACACGCCTCAGATACTGATTCACCAAGCTGTCAACTGACACTTACTCACTCTTTACTTTCACTTTTCATTCTGCAGAAATTAAGAGGTATACCAGTCGTTCGTACCAGGTCAAAAAGCAAAGTGAGTATCAAAGAGCAACACGATTGCGTATTAGTATTTTGTGTTACAATACATACTGTAAATCAATACCTCTACCCGCCTCCACAGACCCCAGAGGTACTCACTTATGGGAGTTCATTCGGGACATCCTCCTAAACCCAGAGCGTAACCCAGGCCTTATCAAATGGGAGGATCGGACAGAAGGGGTGTTCCGGTTTCTCAAGTCTGAGGCAGTAGCTCAGCTCTGGGGCAAAAAGAAGAATAACAGCAGCATGACATATGAGAAATTAAGTCGAGCCATGAGGTACGATTACACAAGGACTAACAGTCACTTCCCACACATTTCTGAGTAGTACAAAGTGGTAACAATAAGAGTATAAATGTTTTTTTTTAAATAATTGAGTTGCAGTATGCAGATACCAGGTGGCTAAAACTGCAGTTGTGTTGTAGGGGTCATGAGACCAAATCAGTAAAACAGAAGTGATGGCTAGCAAGGGTGGGGGGGTCAATCCAAATATTTATAATCACAACTAGGGTGGTGAGATTGATTCTGCTGCTCACCTTCCCCGTCCTGTAAAACCACTGTAAACTGGGAAGGAAGAACTGCATTTATTACCTCTGCCAATGAGGAATGTTGGTTTGTTTGTCTGTTTGTCTGTTTGTTTGTTTGTTAGCAACCTAACTCGAAAAGTTATAGACGGATTTGGATAAAATTTTCAGGAAATGTCAGAAATTAAATAAGGAACAAGTGATTACATTTTGAGGGGTGATCTGGATCACCATCTGGATCCAGGATTTTTTTTTTCAAGGATTCTTTACTATTGGGAGATGGGGCTAATTTTGCCATTACAGCTTCTAACTCAACAAATACTGCCCAGAATCATTGGCAAATAATTACAACATGACATCACGGTAGATGTTATAATCTGACATGGTTTGACCTGGATCATGTTGATATTCTGGTTCTGATGATCCAGAAGGTTCTAAATATAGGGGGTATATATAAAAATGGATATTGCACAGCAACAAATGTAGCTACAAACTTGTAAATAACACCAAATGAAAGGTGAAGTTTTTCTCTTTCAGTAGTATGATCACAGATTTGATGTATCTTTAATACTTATTGAGCTAGATCCAGGCCTTTAGGGGTTTTTCTCAGGTGATTGACTGTGGCTTTGCAGAGGTCTGCACTCCCTGAGTGCTTCTACTTTTTTTTTTTTTTTTTTTTTTTATAAAACTTGGACATGTTTTTCTTAAAGAAACTCAGCATGTGAAGTTTTGTGTCAAACAGGTAAACTACTGTATCTAATGTACCATTCTACCTTGTGGCCACCAAGACACCGATCCATTTTTATATGCGATGATTCAATTTTTACTCTTGCAAAACAATATTTACCCAACTCACATGCGTCATTACAACTCCAATACCTGGTATTTAGTTAAATGTGCCAATACTTTTTCCCACAACAACAGCTACAAAATAAATGACTATGCAAATGGTAGTCTATTAGTGTTGTAAACATTAGCAGCTCCTGTCCATAGCAGTATATTTATTGTGCCAAATTGTGTGATATCTGCGCAAATAAAAAACAGGCACTGTCTGCTGTTGTGCAACAGCAAGTACTTAATCATGTCAAATGGCTTACCAACCCAGGATTATTTGTAAATGAATACAATACCATACTCAACCCTACTACATTCCTACCCTATTACTCTTTAGTTCAGTCATGTTTGTTTTCAGAACCTCTTTGCATTATTTAGACTAATCTAATTATGGTTATGAACCAGAAATATTAATTCAACTTGGTTATCATATGTCAATATATTTAATGGGGACTGTCCTAGTTTATGGCTGCATGTCCCATGTCCCAACAAATATCATTAATAACACTATTATGTCTGTGTTTTTGACAGATGATGCCCCAGTCGTCCCCATTTCAAAAAATACAAGACACATAACAAACTATCCATAACCAAAAGCTTCAGAAAACCCCAAATAAGGATATGGCTTAGTTGGGATTTTCTGAAGCTCTTTGTTACTTGGTAAGTTTAAATGTGCCATCATTCGTAAAAAAAAAAAAAAAAAAAAAAAAAAAAAAAGGTTTTGGAATACGGTCACCCTAAGACTATCTAAAACTGAACCAACAAGCAGTTTTCTTCAGATCCAAGAAAAATGTCAGGTAGTTTAGCTTTAAAATACTGTGTATTGCAATAGTATTAACTTGAGAGAAAGGGAGGATGAAAGTGGTGAGGAATGAGATGGTGAGGATGAAAGGTATTTGCATGTGGTGCATAACATAATTAATTACCATTCTATAATTACTGAATGGAATCTATTGCTTTAGTTTTCTTCTTAAGTTAAACTCTAGTCCAAAACTGTTTTAGAGCCAGGTATTCTGCTTGAACTCCGCCTGCATGAACTGAATAACCTTTCTGAAAAGCTATAGTTACATCATCACATTCAAATTACCTAATCCAAGCCTAATGGTAATTGTAGCGTTAACTGCTGGGAATGCCCGAAGCTATTGTCAGTAAAACCACAACGCTTATTTAGCAATTACTGTGGCAAGATAAAGAATTTGCTACTGGCTGCTTTTACCAAACATACGGGAATGCTTCAGTATTATTTTTTAAAAAGTGACATTAGGTGGGTTTGTCTTTCAGATATTATTACAAAAGGGAAATCCTAGAACGAGTGGACGGACGCCGGTTGGTTTACAAGTTTGGACGTAATGCAAGAGGATGGAAAGAGGCAGAAAAGTGACTATTTCATTTGTGTAATTTATGTATTTTTCTATTGAGTGTTTTTGATAATACATACACAGACTGTTTACACAATGTTTGCTTTAATGTTTTGTTTTTTTCTTCATTGGATGGCGTCTTTTGTTGTGACATTGCACTGAAGAATCCTTACAATGTGCTCCTAAGAGTCTGTAACCCCCTCTGATGTGTTTACAAGAGATGCTTTTGACATAATCACAAACTGTGTGTGTTGTTCTTTAAAGATGGAGAATGTATTAAGAGTTGAATGTACATATGCTCCATCAGTGCTATGAAGTGTCTTTTTGAGATCATAATAACTGCAATTGCTATCATATAAATACCACCTGCCATATGAATACCACCTTAGAGTCGATTGTTTTGTTTTATTATGTGACCATCGTATTTGTTTATTCTAATTTACTTCCTGTTCTGCAGCTTTCCAACCAACGTAAGATGTTTGGGAAGTTTATCCTTCTTTTTAATCTGATTTTAATCTGGACGCTAAACCGACTGACAACATGTGTGTGCCGTCAGTGAGTGGGCAGGGAACGTTAGCCAGTAGCTTTCGAGTTGCTCAACAGCATTCAAAGGCTACGCAAGCTACAAGTCACTGGACGCCTGTGTTATGTTGAATGTGCATAGAACGTTAAATAAAAGCACATGGAAGGCTCATACATGGATTATTTTGGGACCTGTGCTTCCTCATCACAGACTGTTAAACTGAGCTGTGCTTTGCAAGATGGGCTGACTTTTTGTAAAAACTGCAATGAAGCTAAACACATTATATAAAGTAACATGCATGCATTTATTTGTTGCCACTTTCCAACTAATAAAGTGTTGCATGTTTATATAAATGAATGAAAAAGCCTATTTTTGATAATGTTACATGTAAACTGTCTCACACACTGAATGTACTTATTGGCTTTTTTGCCTTGCTGCAAAGAAATGTATATGTATTTTGCTGTTTTAAAAATAAATAAAGCTTTTTTATGACAATATCTGGTGATCGCTCTTGGTTTTACGACATTATGGATGTGATACTGAATACGTGCTGGTGGAGTTGTCGGTGATGTATTGTAACCGCATGAACTTTTACACAGTTAATTATTTCCCAGAGCATGCCATAACTGCCACGCACTGGAGCAAGTGGGCAAACATGCACTATTAAATAAAACCTGGAATATTTGAAGTTAAATATTACCAAATAGCAACAGTCAATAGTAGAGTTAAAATGTAATGTTGCAGCATTTGTCAGTAGCTTTACAAGATTCACTCATTACTTATTACAGTTTATTGTAATTGGTTAAGTGTTAAGTTTTCTGAAGCCAGTGTTGGAGAACTTAAAACACTACCTCCAAAGCTAAATACTCAAGTGATAAAATGTCTTGTAAAAATGATACTTTATTGTCTAAATATGAAACACTATCACCACACATAGATCTGTTTATTATGTATAATATAAACCTTTGTTCCAAGTTGCTTTACAGACTTGGACCACAGCAGTGATGCCTTTTGTAGATCCTCAATTTTTTTACTGAACTTGCTCCTTGATTTCTTTGTTGTTGTTTATTTTTGCCACATGTGTCTCCAGTCTAGATAAATAGTATTAGATAGACCTTTTATTAATCCTTTCCATGAAATTACATTGCTGCAGCAGCTTCAACACAGACAAACAACAACAAGACAACATCAGTTTCAGACAAACTTAAACAAATACATGACGTCAGGATATAGACAGATTCATTAGAGTGAAGTCATCATTGTGCATTAATCAGTCTCATAGCGGCAGGTAAAAATGACTTTCTAAAGAATGAAAGAATGTCTTTCAGTTTTGACTGGTGTCTCTGCAATAATAGGTCACTGTGTTTTAGATTTTGCACAACATGGTGTAGTGTAGGGATGTGTTCGGAGTTGTGTCAGTCCTACCTGAGTTATTGCTCCCTTTTAGATTTTGTGCATTTATTTTGACTTTAGAGGCTAACCAATAACAAAAACATATGTCTGATACAATGAAGCTATGAAGTATGTGTTGTAAATGCAGAATGTGGAGAAACAAGGAAGCACAGGTGTCATTTTTTATGATATATTTGAATGATTTTCCTTACAGTGTGTGGGCATGTTCGCATCCAAATATGAACCTGATCTCCTCTGTATTTTATCATACAGCGTACAGAAAGGAGCCTTATTTGCATATTGCCATAAAGAGTAGGTTCTGTTATGTGGCAGTTAAATCCTCTTGGATCACTGGGTTCATTGACCAACACTAACTCAAAGAGCAAGATTAAATAACTGTATGTGGTTTTTTTTTTTACATGTTTTTTGAATTGGTTTGCATTTTCTGTCTGAAAACGTCTCAGAACATGTGCAAAATTAAATATTGTTTGCGTGCATGGTTTAGACTCGGACAAAAAAGTGATCTCTTCCTCATTGTCGGTTTCCAAAAGTGTCTCAACTTCTGGATTTGCTGTGTTATTTTTTGTCACGTGTCTTAGGTCTGTGGACTTTGGCAACAGAGTGCAGTATTTTGGTGGACAGTGTTGGGAAACTAAGGACGCTGTTTCAAAAGCAGACAATTTTGTTTTAGATTTTGTAAACCCTTGTGTGTACTCTTGTGAAGAATTTTTGCTTGTTTTTCAGAATTGGTGCATTTATTTTAACTTTAGAGGCTAAGCACCAACAAAATAACTGTACTTACAAGTGTAGCATTTTGAGGGTTTGATGGGTATAACATGCACATAGAGCGTTTGCGGAAGTTTAAAGACTTCAGCCTGGAGTTTGATCACATGGATGTAAATTTTCCTCATGCCTCGTGGTAACCACTGTGACCCATTGCATGGCAAACAACAACAACAACAACAACAACAGATTAAGTGACGTTTTGCTCCAGAGAGTTGTGTTATGATGATAATTAAACTGTAAAACAGCCAGAGCACAAAGACTAGAGATAAAGATCACTTAATTTCTTCTTCATCGTCATGAAATTTCCACGTCAGTTATAGACAGAAGGAAGGAAGAAATGGTGTAGATCCAGATTACTGTAAGCCAGGGTCAGGGAAGTTCATAAAGAAAGAAGAAATATTTTTAGTTTTTGGTGTGGATTCAGATTTTTTTATATTTTAGCCATGCTGTAATGTGTGCAGAGGTCTGCATGATGGAGTTTTATTTGGACCATATGATAAAGTACTTAAGTAGCTATTGACCAAGATGTTTTCCATACATAAACAATATTATAAGCTATAAAATGTGAAATACTAATGCAAAGGTGTCTCAAAACTATTTTGAAAAAGCTTGACAAAAACAGTAATATTGGAACTTTTTAATGACATCAGTGCATTATAAAAATCATCATGCTATTAGAAAAATTTTTTTTTACTATTAAATTAGGGATACAGACATGCAAAACCAACACATATTTAGCTCTCAGAAGTTAAAAACTGCAAATTCACTCTGTGCAGTATACATAATTAAAAACTATAAAATTACAACAGAAAATAAATAGATAAACAACATGAATTTGACACAGTACAGTGATATAAAATATGCAGTATTAAAGTGATAGTGAGCTAAAAGCAGATGTAGCGATAATATTATAAAAGTTTGTCGTGATTTTTATTTACTTTTTGAGTGGAAAAAGTACAGAGCAGGAAGAATAAGCTTCTGACGCACTGATTCCAATCACTGCAGGCAGCAACCTGGAATAAGGAGAGGCCAAAGAAGTTTTTAAACTAAGCAGGTTTATGTGGCTGTCATGAAATAAACATCTTGCAGTGTTCCAAAACATAAGCAATTTTATCAATAAAAGCTTTATTAATAACATACTCCCCCTTTAAATTTTATTTTTCTATAAAACCTCATGTCCAATATTTGCAAAGCAAGACATTCAAAACACTCCAAAGATAAACCTTATTACATTCTTGAAAAGCAGCCCTTTATTTGAACCTAAAGCCACATCTCAATTACTTTAAACTTGATCTTGCTAAATACTAAGCATACAAACTATCACGCAACACTAAAATATAAATAACGTATTACTGTTAAACTGTGTGATTTAAATCCCTCGCATGCCAAAGTTAAAACAGGTTTGACTAAGTTGCACTCTGTCACACTTACTCAGCAAAATCTGCATTGTTTTAGTGAGAGCAAGAGAGTTCATCAGAAGGCATTGTGTTGCTGAACGTGTTTTTAAAGGGATCAGTTAAGGTATGCTTTGCAGTCAAGTTAAATTTAACACTATTTTTTTCTGCATTAAGGTGAAAAGGCTTTTGAAACTACAATTTTGACTAATAGTCTTTTAAAACATGAAACAATACTTAAAAAATAGTGTAAGGTTGAAATACAGATAAGATATTAACACACATTTTCATTATATTGCTCCTTTTTATACAATTTTATGTATTGGTACAAGCTCCTCTTGTTCTGAACCAAAAATGTCAGCTATAGGCTTCTTCAGAGATAGAAGAGATTATATTTGTCTCTGTGGGGAAATTGGGTTGCAGCTTTATCAATGGGCATTACATTTAAGAACAAACATGACAGACATCACCTCACACACAGGACAGAAAATAAGAAAACAAACATTGGTAGTAGGATAAGATATTTTTTTATTTATTTATTTATTTATTTATTTATTTATTTATTCAGCTGAATGGAGCTGCACTTTCCACATCGGCTGTGTCTAGAGTCGTTTGATTGGAGTTGTTATTTTTGTTAGGAATGGGGAAAAGGTAGAAATTATGTTGGAGTTTTTGGTGTGGATCTGTATTACTGTCTGTATCAAGGGTGGAACTGTAATGATATGTAATAATAACTAGAATGGTCAGGGTTGTCAGCTCTAAAAGTCAAGACCTGCAACTTAAAATCATCCCAAAACCTGTGGAAAAGTGTCTGAAAACACAGCGCGACTGTAATTAGTGCCACTGCACCAAAAAAAAAAATAAATAAATAAAATAAAAAAGAGTGCTCCATCATTTTTTACTTTCTTAACTAATGCAAATGTGTCTAAAATTATTACAAAAATAATATGGCCCCTTTTAAGCATACATTTCATTCAATACGCTGTGCTTTTCCATCTCAGCTTAGTTGTAAACACAGATTATGTACATTATACAGCAACTGTGTAAAGAAAATAACCAGCCTCTTTCCTTGATGAAAAAAAAAAATTAAAAACAAAAAATCTTATATGATTAAAAGAGGGCTTCACTTAATTTAGTTCACTGGTGATTGGATAAATTATACACAGACAGAATGTACATAACCATAATTATTGCTCCTGATTGCATTAAGATAATAGACACTGATTGCCTTATTTTACTATATTGTTCTATTTCACACAAGTGGCCAGTGCAATTTCAGCTTAAGTGTGTCAGCGTCACTTTCCATTCAGACGCTGTTAAGCACAATACACCGTGATTTCTGACAAGTACACACTCCAGCCACTCAGGTACTTTAGAAAGATGATAAAATAATATATACAATCAATCATGGCACGTTAAAGCTCTAGACGGGGAAATGGAAGGTTTCCTGAGTCTGACAGACAAAACACCTGAGGATATGTTTACTTCAACTTAATGGCATTGCATTAAAAAAAAAGCATTAATCTTTAGTGAGAAAATGTTATGTTTTTATTCATTCAGCTTCTTTTGCCTATGGGTGGAGCATAAGTTAGCTATTTTGGGACTGAGGCAGGGTACGACCTGGATAATGGTCAGTTAGTCACAGGGCTCACACCTAAAGTATAGACGCACACAATGACATTATTTAGATTAACTAATTCTAACATACATTAAAGCAGCCCCATTTTTTTGTACTGTAATGAACAAAAGAGCTCTGTTTAAAGAAGTATTAAAGCCTTTTATTAATAATAATTTGCTTTAAAGGGGCACAATGTAACTTTTGTAACTTAACTTTTGAGACGACGAAATAAGTAGTTGCAGGGGTGAATAAAGCTCTCTGCACCCCTCCCACTAACAAACTAACTAAAAATAACAGCCTTCATGCATACAGTATATGAGGAAGAGAAAACAGCATCAGTGTCTGACAATGGACGAGAACGTCAGACACGTAGATGTCAGATGTGGATAAATGAGTGGAAGTTCAAGTTCATATGAGTGTAAAGGCAGGTGAGCTAATACTTTTGGAAATATAGTGTATAAGGGGAAGAAGCCCAGAAAAATGCAATTAAAACAGTGAAGAAGCAGGCAACGTTACATAGCTTTCCTTTAAATGGCTGGAAAAAATAAGACTAGTCTATAAGCACATAACACTATGATTACAGCCAGAGATTTGTTGTCCCCCTGCAAAAAGCATCTGAGACAACCTGATAGTGTAGAAAGTACTTTTGATGGTTTGTTTTTTTTTTTTTTTGCACTTGCACTTGCACTTACAACTATTACCAGTACTGACAATTACACTTACAGTTTTTCTCAGTCTCTTTGCCACATTTCTCAGATCAGAACTTACATTTTCAAAACTTCTTGTTCAACTTTCAAATCCTTAAGCCCCTCCTGCAAATCATAAAATCCGGTTCTTGTTCATTTTTGACAACCACTATCACTACTGCTACTTTTACTAGTGTTACTACTACCATACTACTCCAACGTCTGCTAACTCACTATAACGGTGAAACATATGAAGTAAAAAGTACAAATATGCAGCTCAGTTTGTATTAGTGCAGTAAGTCTCATTATTTTCCGTAACACTTATATGATGTCAGTAAATACAAACAATCTGAGTCCTGTTCCTTAAGGTGTGCTACAGAGGGAGAGTGCAGCCTTGTACAATTTCAATTTCAACTTTATTTGTTTTCTGCAGGAGCATAAACTGACATCACGGTGAAGAATTCTGATGGTCTGGATACAATGGTCTTTTCATTCTGATGTTCAGGTATGTTCACTGACAGAAATATTTACCTTTGAGAGATCAACTATGGATTTTGAGCAAGTAATTTTATTCTGCAGTGAATACATTTTGAATTGTTTTGAGAAATCCGCTTTAAGTTTTGAAAATTGAAGTTCAGATTTGAGAAAGGCACCAAAGCAACTGAAGAAAAGCTGTAATAATAAATCTTACCCAGCCCTATGTATGTGAGCCCTATATGGGTCACATTTTGTTACCAAATATTGGTCCCATATGGGTTTGGCCACAGTTTTCATGTTGGGCCTACCTGTGTTTTCCCATATTCCCGATGTGTTACAATGTTACATGTGTAATACTGTAAAAACAACACATTCTTTAAGTTGTTTAGAGACCATGAGTCGCATTAACATAGAAGATACAGTAAACCGATGTAGTCTTTACTTTTTTATTGTTAAAGTTCAAGTTCTCCACAAACGCTTTTGATTCTACGTGACTGGAAGTGCGAAGTAAAGTACTTCTGAGACATGAGCTAAGTAATCTGAAAATCAAGAACAAAAACATTCTATTGTTTGGTGGGACCAACATGGAACCCATGCACAAACCCACATAGGGCCCATATTTGCAGCCAAAATGTGACCTATATGGGGCCCACAGCACGATGCTGAATGGGTTCTGTTACTACTACTGCTACTACTGGGGCATAAAAATACAAATTTAAGGATTCTAAAAATGTATCTGAGTAAGAATCCTTTTCCTCCAAAATATACTCAAGTACATGGAAAAATCTTAATTACTAAAATAGTTTACTCAGACGCAAATCCCCTTAGTAAAAGTATCTGCAGTTACTTTCCAGTAATGGGACTGTGCTTGATAAAATAGATAAAATTGTGCTGAAAATGGACAAAGACAAGTAAATTAAATGGACTTTAGAAACACTTTTGACAGACTCGTACCCAGCATGAGGATTAAATCACACTGCTGGATCAGATATGGACTATCATGAGTAGTTAGGCAAAACTCCACTGTAATTTATGCATCTGCACATCTTAAATCTGGCTCTATGCTCATGTCTGATTAGTGTAGACAGGACCGGCGGCTGTGATACAACGACCCGCGTGATGTGAACTCACAGTTAGGCAAATTGTCATGACTAATCTGCCCATACAGACAAGAGGGACTGGTTTGATTAACAGCCATGCCTCTTAAAATGCAAACTCACCCCCTTTTTACATAATTTCCTATCAGTTTGCCTTTGCCCCAAACTGATTTAAATCATTTCATACATCTAATGACCTACTTTGAGCAGAAAAAAACAACTTTTCTTCCTCTCGTTTTTCATTCAGGTGTATGTTTTCCTTATGCAATGCAGTGTAAGCAAGAGCAGATAAAGAATTTTTGGGAAAGTACCATTAAACCTGTGCAACGAGTATAGTGACACTTCCAGTCAGTGGGCAAAATGCTTGGCACCAATGGAAGTATGCAAGCAAGTCTGGGAAGAATGTTGTATGCACATTTATGATGAGAAATTTAATCCGCAGTGTCAGCAACATGGTTTTGATTTGACAAGACATGCAACTGTCTAGAAAGATGGCGGCCGATCTGTTCCACAATCATCTTTATTGTTCGGGCAAAGGCTAATTTTGAGATTTGAATGTGTCATGCATGGGCCATTGTTGTTAAAAGTGGAGCGTGTTCATTTGATCCGACAGTTGTTAGAGGAAATGATGACACAGATAAGCGTGAATCTGGCCAGAGATGATTAAATGTATGTGTGACCAGTGTTCTCAGGCTATTATGTTACAAAAGATATTCAATGGAATTTTATTTTTAAACTAGCTTATCATTAAGTGTTGACAAGATGACAAATTTGGACCCAATGGCATGAAAGGGATAGGCAGATGGGCACATTAAACTTAGGCTGAACAAGCCTCACTCTATTATGGGAGGAAAAAATGTTTGTTTAACAAAATCTCATCCCACCGCACAATCTTGTTTTTCCATTAGGGGGAAAAAAATAAGATAAGCATGAGGAAGTATTGGTAAAAATGCAAAAGTGTATTCTGATGCGTTTTATGTTGCCAGTTTCTGTCCAGGTGTTGACTTTCTGGTATTGCTACTTTTTTTTGGACAATTAATTCCACCAGTTATTTCCTTGTTGTAAGTACATAAACATACAAGGAAATATTATACTGCACATGTGACAAAGTAACACATTGTGGTTTCCTTCGCTGTGCTTTATATCCGCTGAAATAAAGTGCGCCGGGTGACGGCTTTAGTTAATTGACACAACAATATCCCGCCTCCCTGCTCAGCGATTAGTGAAATATTTAACACACAAATCTTAAAACCCTTGTTTGAAGGATAAAACTGCGTTAGTCCAGAGCAGCGTTAATTTGGTGATTTTATTTTGCGATGTGTACGACATAAATATGTTTTTTGAAGCTGCCCTTGTCCGGCTGCTCACTTACAAGCTGTGACCGGAAGTGGATCATTCCGTTAAGCCGAATGCAGAAGTAGTTAGCGCATAACCTCTATGGCGGACGAAGACGTGATTTTAAGTCACAACTTTACTCTGCTACGGGTGCGTAGCTCATTTTAACTGGTTTTATGAATAATTATATAGTTGGTTATAATGAAGATAATCTGAAATGAAAATATGTGCTCATATTATCAACATATTTGATAGAACTTTTGAATTTTCTGGCCAATCAGAGCGTGAGTAGCTCTGACCAATCACAGAGCTCGTTACATCGCTTTGCTTTTTATTTTATTTAACTTTAGCCAGGAGGACCAGGAACTCCACGGAAAAGCTAATCGGAGAAGCTAATACGTTTTGCAAAATAAATACTTTTAGAAATCGGTTTCCTAAATGGATTAATGAATAACGTTATTAATCCTTCTTTTATTAAAACCATTTAGTAATCCATTTATTAAATCCTCTTTTAAAAACTCATTTAATAAAACCATTTAGTAATCCATTTATTAAATGCTCTTTTAAAAACTATTTTAATAAAAGCATTTAGTAATCTCTTTATTAAATAAACTTTTAAAAACTCTTTTAATAAAAGCATTTAGTAATCCATTTATTAAAGGCTCTCTTAAAAACTCTTAATAAAAGCATTATTCCTTTTCGCGTGGCGCTCACAGTCCTCCATAAGTACCAACTTATACATGCTATTAAATTATGTAATTTTTATTTATTTTATTGGAATAGATACTGCTGAATTGCAAGATTCACAAAACAAACAAACAAACAAACAAACAAAAAACATACAGGGTATTACAAAACCTGGGAAACCTGGGATTTCCCCAGACCAAGGCCCTTTCCGAAACCCTTCCCTGCTCCCTCGCCCTACTCACTTCCACTCCACTCTCTGTGAAGTCATATTCGCAGCTGAATGGAGTTCCCTTGATCACAGCAGAGACACTCAGCTTTCAGACACACTCCCTTCACTATAGTAATGCCCCTTTACCGTGGGTATGCTCCAAACACAGCCCGCAAGTGTCACAAGTTTTATATAAAATCAGTAGTGAACATATGATAGAGGACAAAGGTGGACAAAGGATAGAGGGCATTTCACAGTTTACAGTTTGAATAATGCGGTGTGTCAAGCGCAGCAAACTTGCGCATGAGGTTTTTCCAGAGCCAATAAAGTTATACTTGGGCCTAGTAACGTTTTCTGTTTAATTCATAAATATATTCATGTGTGTGTGTGTACTCAGTGTTAAATATCTAGGTTGACACGTTTGGCTCCAAGGTGAACGTGGAACTGAACTTGTGTGGAGAATTTTGCATGTGGAGCTGAAGTGTGGTGTTATACACAGCTCCTGAGTCTGCATCGGACCACACTCGCTGTGGAGGAGCTAATGAGCACTTTCCCTCGATGCGCGATCAATTTCGGACAGCCCTTAATGTGGTAGACCCTTCGTTGGACGAGGGGGTAGGGAGCCGTTTAGTGCGACTTGCCTTTTTTGTTTTGTTTTTTAATCCAGGAGAGGGCAGCAAACCAATGAACAATGGTTATGTCAACTCTGAGGCAAAAGGGAACAAAATGCTCCTGTAGGACCCAAAGGTCTTCATTTGTAGTTTATTAAAAACAAGAGTATTTTATTGTTTTAATGTCCGTGCATTATCAATAAATACAATTAAATATAATTTGAGAGTGGTTGTATGTATGCCTTTGATACTTAAAATTCAGAGGACACAACGCTATAATATAATATGTAGGCTACTGCTTTTTCCGTCAGGCATGTGCGTGGACACGTCTCACAGGCGGAGGACGACAACATGGCGGCCTCCTTGCGCCTGGGTCGTCAGGGGATTTTATTTGGCCTTAAATTAAACCAGTTTAACAAATGTGTTTGGGGTTTGCAGTCATGGCAGGAACGCACAAGACAGTTATTTCAGTCCGCTTACTGTCTCGGTAAGTCTTGTCAATGCAGTGTTTTGAAACGTAACTATGACATGTCTGCAGTCGCTACCATTCACTGTTTTCTTCATGATCTTGTATTTAAGGCGCTATATCTTCGGGGTTTATGGCATAACTACGTCTTAATCTCATTTAGTAAACGTAATTATGTGTGCTAGGCTGTATTTGTTCTGGAATATCGGTTTAATCTTGTAAATGTGCGGGACTGGCAGGAGATGCTCAAAGACGTTTGTGAGTCAAGGTAGAACCCATCAAAGGTAGTGTTTTGGGGGGATAAAGATTAAGATCTATAAGAGATAGCTCCGTTATAGTAATAATTTATTTTCTGAGCTTATATAAGATCTAATGTCGTGGTAGAATTCAGTATGGGGTCTGGTGTTGCCTTGAGTTATGATAACTAACTTTGATTTGGTTATCTGTATTCATCTAATGCCTAATTTGGTGTTAAACGAGATGGATACTGCAAGTGTATTCTTTCTCATAACCTAGGCCTACAAAGGCTTTTGAAATGTTGCTAAAATTCTATGACTGTGTTAGATAAAATGTCATTATTTTATTGTTCAGTAACACTTTTGGACCATGTGTAAGGTCTACTGTTGTGGATAGGGTGACCAGATTTAGACCCTTCCAAAAAACAAACTAACTGTTATTACTATTAATAATAATAATAATAATAATAATAATAATAATAATAATTGATTTTATTTTATTTTTTCACAAACCATGGAACTTTTTAACTTACCAAGTGACAAAAAAGCTTCTGAAATCCATATTTTGGTCAAATTATTTAGACTACATGAATCTAGGGCTGAAGTTTTGCATATGATGGCAATTTATTGATTAAAAAAATAATTACATAAAAAATGTTTATAAAAATGATTATGAAAGTCTTTAGATAAGTGATTTTAAGTTCCCCATGCTTTTCTATTGGATACAGTTTGGACAGCTGGAACATGGTTTGTTGAAATCTGATGTTTTTATAGATATGTGTTGAGACACAGGACAAAGAGCCTGAAACTGTGACTGTCCCTGTTAAATGGGGACATCTGGTCACCCTATTGTTTTTCCTCTCAACATTAGATCCGTTTATGCTCAACTTTTTTTTTTTTTTTTTTTTTTTTTTTTTTTTGCATTACCTGTGATCAAAATTGTTTTAAGAAATTAAATTAAAATTGTAAACATGCTGGCGCCTTGGTACCCTATTAAACAACTCAAACAACATGGTAATGGATAATGGAAAATTATATCTAATAATATCCAGCAGGTGGCAGCAACACATTGTCAATGACCATGGACGATCTGTTTGAGAAACACATCCAGTGTGTAACTTGTTTGTTGGCATTTGTACAATACCTTATGACAATGGGCTCAGTATATGGAATTGGAAAAAAGTCCAATGCCATTTTGGTTATGATGGTAGTGAAGTCTTGATAGCTGTATTGTAGAAGTTCATAGCTGCTATAACAAATAGAAAGAGAAATTTGTCCTTTATCTCATTTACTCCTGTTCACAATGTCATATCAAAGCAGTGATGCAAGCTACTACAATATGTCTGCCTCCGTGAGCGCATTGACCCGTTGAACTCTGACCTTCTGGGAGACTACAGCAGCTTCCTTGAAGCTGCCTTCAGGGACAGTTTGAGCATCAGCGCCTCTGTGGTGTAGTGTGAGGCACCATCAGTTACGGACAGGGTTGCTCTTGTATTGGTGTACTCTTTCTGTCTCCTCTGCCAACTTACGTTTTATTATTAAATAACTTGATATTTGTTAATATATTCTGTTTGTCTGATTTCTTATTTAAATACTGGTACTCAAATCAACATTTTTGGTCATTATACAAATTCAGTCATTCCAATCTGAATGTGCTGATGCTGCAGAGTAATAAAACTTTAGGGGAATACATAGACTGACAGTGAAATACTTTACAACTCTAGATTTAAGTTTGTTGGCCTCCCTGCCTGTATGTCTTTTAAGGTTTTCTCTTTGTAAGTGAACTTTATTTATATAGCACTTTTTTGCAGATAAAAAATCACAAAATGCAGATAAAATATAATACACTGACAGAACATACAAATAAAATGACAAGATAACAATTTAAACCTAAAAACCTAGTTTACTAAAGTTTGTCTAATTAAGCTGCTTTTTAAAGAAATCAACAGAGTCAGATACACAGAGGGACAGGGCCATTCTTTAGGGGTTCCTGTTTCCTGTTAAAAGTCTCTACTGCAGAATTTTGTACAATCTGGAGTCGATTAAGAGTTATTAAAACATGTATATTGTATTTGTATGTTCAACCTGCAGGGGTCGCCCCGCTCAAGGTGCAGATGCCAGCACTCTCCCCGACCATGGAAGAGGGAAACATAGTCAAATGGCTGAAGAAAGAAGGTAGAAGTTCACTTTGAAACATGTCTCATCCAGTCCTTTCATTTTCCCTAATTGCTTCTTCCTAACTGAAAAAAAGAGAGAAAAAAAATTCATTAAAAAGTTATATTTTTATACTGTTATATTCCGTACGTTTCCATAAAACCAATTTTAATTTTATCTATAATAATCTAGAAAGAATAGGCACCACCAATTCTGTTGTAAGTACACTGCTGTATGCTAGCAAATCCCTGAGCTATGCCTATTTTCCCAGTTAAAAAGAGCAGCACCAGCAGTAGCAGTAATGGCTCCTTGGATGACATCACCTTGCTGTGTGTAGGGCAGAGGGCTGGAAGCTGGGAGCACCTGAGGGCCCCTTGGTGCTAATTGGCTCAAAGAAACCGCCACTGTCACTATTCATCACTGCTTAGCAACTCCGTTCAACCAGGCGCCACAACCACACTCTCATCTATCATGAGGCAGCAAGCTGAATTGTGATTGGCCGGTTGGCTGTGTTGCCATGTGCTTCTGTGTCAGTGAAAAACACAGCTGCTGCGACGGTCTTATTGGCAGTTGTGTGTATTAGTCAGGGCTCACTAATGTAAACACAGTTCCCGTTGTGTAAGTAATTCAAAAAGCTTTCAGTTTTAATGTTTGAGGTGTTTAATTTAGGACTGAGTGAGATGGCTAAAGTACTTGTTTTCTTTTCCTATTTGGCTATTCAAATGCTTTTTTATTTCCTTATTTTAACATCTTTTAATGCTCAAAAATTATGCAAAACAAAACAACAAAGATGCCTTTAGTTCTGTTTCTCCATATACAAGGTGTAGTGCTATATTCACACTACACACGTGGAGGCCGACAGAGGTAAAGCATTGGTGGTTTGTCGAACCTCGCTCAAAGCACATGCTGTCCTTGTGTCCCTGGATAAGACTCTTCACCCGCATTGACCACACATTGGTTGCGACAGGAAGGGCATCCGTTGTAAAAACCTGCTGTGCTGGATTGCTGTGGTGACCACCATAAGAAAAGATTAAAAAAGTGTTTCAAACACACCAGCTTTTTTTGTGTGCAAAAAACAAGTCTATGGCATGTCACGGATGCCCTAAACTGTTATGTTTGTTTCTGGCCTTTTTGCAGAACAAGCATTTTTGAAATATTAAAATTCATCTTCAAGCTCACTACCAAATAAAACTACCAATATATCACAAAGTTGACGAGATCAGTAGTCTGTATAGTTAACAATAACTAATGCAACTGGCTGAGTTTACATGCCACATGTAAAAAAAAAAAAAAAAAAGCCCAGTTAAAGCCTTAAATCAAATTGTGACACATTCATTTGTACCATTGTGAACAGTAGAAGGGATGCCCAAAGCCTTGTATTTCTTTTTATCTTTGAAAAAGTCAAAATGTGCATTAAAATTGGCTCTAAAAAGTCTTTAAAATAGATAACTAATGTTGTGGGCTGTTTAATAACAGGCAGTTGTACTAAGCCTTTTCAAATAGCTGACCAAACTAAACTACACTTTTTATGAATGATATATTCTTATCACCACACTAGTAGCAGTACATTAGTATCACAAAATATGTTTTTTCAATATCAGGGATCCTTGAAAGTTAATTTGTTTAAATTTATGAGGGTACATTTTGAGTTTGCTCTAATTGCTCTACTTCAATTTTCCCAGTAAAATATTGCCTATTTTACCAGTTTATGCACGTTCATTACCCATGGCCTACATTCTTTAAATTTTTAGTTATGATGTCCACCCCACAGCCACAAAACTGAGTCTTTACACTGGCTTAGAGGGTTCACCTATTTAATGTTTAATAGTACACACTGCGGCTAACCCCTGGAGTCATCCGGTGTTAATGCCTCATACAAATCCAATCTGGGCTCCACTACTCCATATTCTCTGGAGTCTCCAACATCAATACTATGTGCCCCCCCACCCCCACCCATCTTCACCTAACTCTCTAACCTCTCCCTCCTTTTTCACTTAAACTATTCATTTTGTTCTTTCCTGATAGTATTTTTCTTTCAAAATGCTTTCTGAACAAAAAAGATACATTTTGTCCAGTCATCAGCAGTGCTTACGGCTAGACATTATTGGATGCTAGAACATAACCTAAAACATTATTTACCTTTTACAAGACACTATTGATTTTGAACAAGCATTTCCTTTACAAATGACCCTTGGAGCTAACACAACTAGTCTTTTTTTGTTTCCTGGTAGATAATAACATCCTTTCATCAATGTCACATTCCACTTAAAGGTTGCTCAAACTACTGAAGCTTAAAAATAATATATGAAGAGAAGAAATGAAACCATGCTTGCTAATTGCCATCATGTGAGCAGATGCTAATATATTCTGTCTCTCATGTGGTTGACCATAGGGAATCTGAGGTTTAGAAGTAGGCAGAGATCCAAGCTTCTATCAGACACGCTGGATTTCCATATCTCACATTCTTTCCCATGAAACATTGATTAGGCTGTTCATTTGATATGTAAGGCCCAAGTCATAGCAAAACCTTTCTGGTTAACCTTTTTTGTCCGAAAATGGTACCCAATTTGTTCAGTGCAATAAAAGTCACATATTCAAGGAGTATAGTGAATGTACTGCTTTGAAACTATGGTGATATATTGAGTGTTTTGGTTGTGTTTGTTTACTTCTGCAGGTGAAGCAGTAGCAGCAGGTGATGCCCTTTGTGAAATTGAGACTGATAAAGCAGTGGTTACCATGGAGTCCAACGATGATGGTGTTATGGCGAAGATATTGGTGAGTGAGAGTAACACAGATGTTTGTTTCCAATGTTGTATACAACAGAATAATTCACGTCAGTCAATGTTATTGCTGTGTGCCAACCCCCTTTTAAACTATAGGGACACAAGCTAAAGGCAGAAATGGATGACAAAGAATAAATTAATGTTTGAGCTAGAGGTGATACACATTTCTTTTCTTCATGAGTTAATTTGTGTTTATACTAATGTCTTGCCAGAGTTTATTATCAATGTCCTAACCACCAAATCTAGTATAATTTTCATAAATTCCAGTGTCATGTGACAAGATTGGACAAGCTGAGCATTGCTGGAGATAAAGCTCTAACTTTTATTTGAGGTGGTTGACATTTGGAGGTGTAAAGCCTTTTTTTTTTTTTTTTTTTTTGGTCCTGGAGTGTGACACAACTTTAAAGTTGCATACAGAAAATCAAATAATTTCAAATATTGATCAGCTGTATAACAGTGCAGTAACTATTACCTATTTGACATTCTCGTACGGCATAACTTTTTCTGTCACACCGCAGGACATTCAGTACAATTTAGCCATTTGAATTTTTGCCATAAATTATTGAACATGTTTGTTGCACTAACTTGATAGACACCGCAGGACACCAAACAGACACACGTTAACAGCTTTTGACAAAAATATGATTTTAACAAAATAATAAGAAAATAAAAGTTCCTTTTGACCTTTAGCTCACAGCCTTAACTTCAGAGGTCTTCCTGGTCTATACATGATAGATGGGTTTCTGAAGGTTTTGTTGCAGCTGCCTGTTTAAAAACCTGATCTTTCATGTCGCACTGTAGGACACCATTTTGATTACAGATTAAACTTATTTTAATCATTATTGTAGAATTGTAGAATAGAAAAAGTGTTGTCTTTGTAACGTACATATGTAACATATACCAAAAATGTTTTGAACTGTCTCAGACTAGTGACTTACGTTGAAAAGGTTTAGAGTTTGTATTTTGAAAATGTTACAGTCACACCACATGACATTATGCATTTTAACATTAAAATACATAATAATGACACACAACACAACACAACAACACAACTTTCTAAAATGTAATAGGTTTAGTAGGCCCTATGTTGCACTGCTGACAGAATATTGGAGGGAAATAAACATTATTTAGCATACCTTTTCAATTAATTACAGGAACAGTGGGTGTCACTTCAGCCACCTTTTTACACAAAGATTTAGAGCATTATATTTAATTAAACTGTTTGTTTTTTTGTGTGTTTTTGCATGTCTCTAAATTCCTTAATTGCAATGTGCATTTTGTCAAACATAAAGCCAAAAAACTACACGCAGTTTAATTTGGCTTTAACATTGCTTTTGTGCATTTCATAGCCAACTATTCACAGATAAAACAAAATTCATCTGTTTGCTACACCCACAAACTTATGTCCTTGCATGAATTTTTTCCACTGAGCTCTACTTTGAATCTGTGCATTCCCTGATGCGGGGTGTCCCTTTCCCAGAGCTAATTGGCTACGCCTGTTTCATCTCTTTTCATTGTAATCTGACAGCAGTGTCCAGCAGTGAGCAACACTCCACACGTTGCATCCCTCATTGTTCTGTTTGTTGTTTGAATTTTTAATGCGCTGTCAAAAACACAGTCATCCGTTACCTCTCATCGCTGCCACATGTTCAGCCTCCGAAAACGAAGCAATATAATCCTTTCATCATTGTGTATTGATATTCTCATACAGCATGTAAACCTGAAAGAATGGTGGTCGTTATTCACTAGCCTTTATGGCATACACTATTTTTCTTGTCTTTTGCAACTTAAATACCTCCAACAAAGAGGTTATTTTAACTTCCACTGGTTGGTTGGTTTGTTGGTGAATTAGTCTGTTGGCAATATAACTCAAAAAGTAAAATCATTTTAATTGAATTTCAGGAATGGTTAGTAATGCCCCAAGGAGAAAATCATTTTTGGTATTGGGCAGGAGAAAAAAACAAATACATAAAATACAAATAATAATAATTATAACACAAACAACAATAACAACAATGATAATATTAGATTTGTATTGCGCTTTTCCAGCCTCTCAAGTTTCTGTAGCCACAGCCGCCCTGGGGCAGACTGTTGGAGACGTGGCAGTCATTCTGCGCAGGCCTCACTGATCACCACCACCAAACATACAATCACACTAACGCATTCATACAATTATGATGGGTGATGTTTTGCCCAAGGACACAACAGCAGTATACAGTGCTGGTAGCGGGGATCTAACCGCCAACCTTCTAGTTAGTGGGCAAGCAGCTCTACCTACTGAACTACTGCCACCAATGTGTTAATTTAGGATTTTTTTTTTTTTAAGATTCTGTATCATTGCAAGATAGAGCCACAAATACTGACTTTAAGTAATAGAATTTTGTGGATTCTTAAATATTGTTAGATATAAAGGCTTTGTGGCTCAATAGGTAGGACATTTACCCAAGAACTGAGCCCTGGTTTGAGTCCAGGTCTCGCCACAATATCTTTACCATTGCGAGATAGGGCCAGTGTCTTGGTGGAGGTTTTTGCTTTGCGACTGCTTCTAGTTTGGATATTCTGTTGACTCAAGTGGAAAAAGTTAATTAACAGATTACTGGTTGTACATTATAAATAAGCAAAACACCAGTGAATAATAAAATGCCATATATTTTAAAATGGTAGTCCCAAGCATAATTAAATCGTATCATCACTAGCATCTGCAGTTCTTTGTGGTGGCTCTGTGCAATTACCATCCTTCCCTTACCATTCTTTTACATTCCCTTACTCCATCCCTGTCTGAGCTACTACGAGCACGAGGCAGTTTCCATGACAACCGCCCAAGAACTGAGGGTAGGGTCCTTCCACAGCTGAAGCTGGCAAAGAAAGATAGTCTGTATTAGATAAGCCCCCAAGCGCACTCCCCCCCCCCCATTTTTTTCATGGAAAGCAGAGTTAATAATAAAAACAACATTTTATTTCTTTATGGATATCATTTAAACGACATGAGTAGTATGGCGTCTCCCCGGGTCAAAGTTCATCAGCTCTTCAAGGGGCAGCATGGCTTTCCAAACAAGTTTTTAATTTTCAGATAATTACCTGCCTGTGGACAGCCCGCGGCAAATATGGGTTATCCCGAGTGAAGGACATTATTTATGGGGGTCAACTGCCACTGTGGCCCTCCACCAATTTTAAACCATAGCTCTTGGGGAGTTGAGAGACCAGTGTATATGGATTCCGTGTGTATTGAGATGTGGAAGTTGTGGTGGTGGGAAGGGGGGTTGCAACCCAAAAGAGCAGATTACTGTATCTCATCATAGCCTTACTGCCATACACTGCCATAACCCCGGGGGCTCCAATCTGAAAATCTGCCTAGTATATAATCAATCAAACTGTACGCATTCATAAACGCTCATAGCTTCTCTCATTGGTTGAAGATAAATGTGGTAGAAGCTGTACTGAAATGAACTAAGAAAGTGAATAAGGTTCTTAAATTAATAGCAGAAGGGTAGAATTTCAACATATTTGTGTGTGTTGTGGAACTAAACGGGACAATCTCCAAGACATTATCATTATTTACTTTCCCTCTTCATCCTCACCTCCTTTCACCTCAACGATCAATTTTAACAGCCGTCTGTCTTTTAAATCAATATGTGTTTGTGTGAGAATTTATAACTTAACTTGGCCAACTTTGTGATACATACTTATTTTTGTTCATTCACAGTTAATTCTATATGACATAACAAAACAATTTAGTCGTCTGATTATAGAGTCTCATTCAGACCTGGTATGGAGCTCAATAGTGGTCGCTCCCCTGGTTCTGAAAGTAAGCTTTCCTTTTATTTTCCCTATTGACTTTTCGAAAAATATTAAGAGTTTAAAGAGGTGCAGAGTCTAATCAGCTATTGGGAAACTCATGACCATAAGACATTTAATTTCAATGTAAAAAAAAAAAAAAATGAAAATGAATGGGAAATTTGCTTCTGTAATCAAAGGGGGGCGGTCACTGTTGAGCTCCATTAAAGGGGAACCATTCACCTTTATTTAAATTATAATTAAACTGTTGTCAGAGTTCTTAATGTGTTGTTTGCAGGGTAAATAAAGTTCCCTGCACGTCCGTATCTTGGCAAAAAAAATGGCCTTGCAAAAGTGGGAGAACTGACCCGATGTCCCTGAAGTCCCAGGTCTCGCAAGAAAGTAACTCGTCCTACTCCTGGCCATATCAATAAGTTAGCGATGGGTTTATTTCTTAGAATTGTGTGATAGCAGCACTCCTAAAAGGCAAAGGAAAAGGCAAAAGAGACCTGCTGAGCAAGGGGTCACACAGGAGTCAACCGGACTCATGAGTATTTATGACTGAAAAAAAAAATGTAACCAAAACAATTAATGAGCAAAGTTACATCACTCCCCTTTAAAGTCTGAACAGTTTGACAGGCCCTAATGAGGCTGGCTCAATGCAAAATGTGAATCCCCTTGGGAGGTGTAAAAATCCAAAATGAAAAACGTGTCTATTCACACTGTTGTTGTGTTCTGTCCCATTAGGGATGTTGTGAACCCTATTATACCAACAAAACTGACAAGAAATCCTAAAATACAGTACAATAACTTCATGATGCACAAGACGCTAGTTGTTTTATTTACAACCAGTCGCTTTCTGGGACCTGACTATGATGTCATAGTTTCACAGGTGAAAGTGTATTATGCTGGTCAAAATTAAAATCCTACTTGGCTATATTCAAAAGTCTGCACTTTTGTGTAGTGAGAAAGGTGTCCTTGTGTAAATAAATGGTCATATTGCAACTGAATCATTTTTATTAAAATCTAAAAGTATTGTCATTTCAACTGATCTTAAAGAGGGATCAAATTACATCTTTGGGGCAAATGTATATTGTGGAAATGCAAATTGGCTTCAAATAAGTAGCATATGCACCACATTGTATTTGTATGTGTGGCTTATACATACCAAAAACTCACTCTGATAAAGGCAGAAGGAAACCCTAAAAAATCAATCAATCAAATCAAAGAAAAATAAAAAAAACATTGTAGTCGTGAATGCAAAAATGTATGTATATGACAATTTGAGGTCCACATGTGTCCAGCCAGGTAGAAAATATAGTGAAATGCACATTGTCTGAAGAGAGCCTCTACTACACTATCTTGACTTGCCATTTCTGGTGGCAAAGTGTCAAATCTATACTGGTACATTAATGTGTATCTGCCCTTCGCTGTTTACTGCCTGGCCATGATCTTTCCCCTCCTTATGCAGCTGGATAGCAAATAATAAAACGGTTCCAGTTTTATGGAATCTACAGGATAAAGTTAACCATGTCTGTGAATATTGCTCTTGCATCAACAGTCAAGGTTGATTGCAGTTGAAGCTTATCCTCTTATGCCTAAGTACTCTAGACTCTCAAGGGTCTTTTTCAGAAGTACAGTACAGTGAGGATAACAAGGTTAAAATCTCTTTATTCAGGCTTTGTAATATCATTAGCTTGTGGGTTCTGCAGAAGTCCCTTATGAGTAGATTTCACCACATCAGTCTCTTTCCACTGATCCAATAAAAAGATGAAATATATGTGGGTCTGGCATGCAGACCTCTAGTCTATTTATATCATTGGAAACA
This sequence comes from Bostrychus sinensis, assembly GCA_020698575.1. Taxonomy (NCBI): domain Eukaryota; kingdom Metazoa; phylum Chordata; class Actinopteri; order Gobiiformes; family Eleotridae; genus Bostrychus; species Bostrychus sinensis. Next base: position 25,853,756 of record CM036251.1, on the reverse strand, counting down.
GTATAAATATGGGGATATCAATCACAGTTCACAGCACATGTTCATTCTTAAACGCTAACCCATTCATGTAGAACAGCCTTCATACCACTCTGAGTCATTCAGTACAGAATTTTTGCCATGGCCATTTCATGCAGGTTTTTTTTTTTTTTTTCAAACTGCAAATCATCTTATATGTGGTGGAAAGAAACTAGATAGTAAAGTAATAGCCATGTATATTTTTTTAAGAATTTGTTTTTAAAGCATGCTGTTACTTGAGTATTTTTTCACCTAAATTTCTAAATGATCAAAAGAAGAGGTAGCAGTAGTAGATGTAGCAGTTGTAGTTGTAATGGAACAGAGCAGTGACCAATCAACAAGCCCTCTACATCCAGTCTGCTCTCATTCATTTATCCAAAAAACTGTGTACAATTCTGTTTCCAATGATTAGTCACAGCTATTTTTCATTTTGTACTAAATGCCATCATACAAAAAGTTTAAGGAAGTGAAAAGCTTTTTTTCTCCTTCGTTTCTGTAATAGATCTGTATTCTGCTGCACTCTACTGCCCTCTGCTGGTCTCTTCACCTGTTTGTAAAACTTGCAATGCTGTTTTAGAGGTGCACAAGATTGGTTTAAAAAGATAAACAAAAGCATAATATATAGCCCCTTTAAAAACAAAGTCAAGATGACCTGTTTTTAACCCCTTTTGTTTTGATTCAGTTAGCTAAATGACTGAGAGACTTCACAGACGGTAGTACTAATTGTAGTACTGGCTGTATGTACTAGTAGTAGCAGCAAGTAGTTTTTTACCTAAGTAAACATGCACTCAAGACTTTTTAGTTTTACTCAAATCCCAATTTTGTTGAGTAATTCTAATTCTACTTAAGTAAAAGTAGTTCTACTTTGAAATACTTAAGTACTACTTCCTTCACATCTGCATCATAAGCAGCAATAACCCATATCTGTCATAGTGCCCCCTGACCAATTGGTGGCATTATTGAGTGCAGCTCTCAAAGGCAGTCATCAACGATGTCGCTATGGTCTGTGCCCATTTTACCATGCGCTTAGTTTTATAGTCCACACAAATTTCTTACAGTGTTTGTTAAGAATGTGTTTTTCAGAATTTTACATAATATTTGCATAATATTTGCTGTAAAATATGGCCTATATAATGAGCATTGAGTATTTTTTGCATGTTGTGTGTTTTGAACCTTTGGGATCATCATAAACAACACTGAGGCTCGAATTATCAACAGCCTGGTCTTTGCAAGCTAATTTTAATATTCATTTTAAGCCTAACCTAAAATAAATACCTAAACCTAAAAACCTACATTTATAAATAAACCCATAAGTATGCTATAATGCTATAATGTACATTGTTCAGTAAAAAAGGTAAAACAAGAAGGTCATCTGGACAAGATTTTTTTTTAAAGACATTTTGGCATTTTATCCCATTTCTACAAAAATGTAGTGTTGCTATAAAGTTTCATAATACTTTTGTGATGTTTAAAGGCCTATAATTGTAAAAGAAAAAATGTAGTGCTTAAATACCAAATCAAGGTTTACTCTCCTGCAATTAAAAATGTAGCTTTAGTTTTAAACTGTTTACTGTGTGCTACACATCAAAATCCTAACAACCAAGCTAGCAAATACATTCACATCTATGAGAATAGTAAGTGCCATAGGTGAATAGAAAAAGACTGCCATTATTAGGGGATTGTTTTAGTATTTGATTCAGATTTGCATTTTGCACCTTTGAAATTTGATGTTGCATTGCATTACAGTATGTAATATTGCGTCAGTATTGTCTCTGTCACATGGCTACAGTTGTTATCGGTCATGCATTTTTTCTAGAATGTGGAAAAACCCACTGAGATTTGGAAATTTCCTTAACAAACCTTAGGCCCCTACCCTCATCCATCACCTCTCAGCGGCCAAGCAAAAAATAAACTATGGTTGACGAGTTGACGATGTTATTTTGTCCCTTAGTTCTTTGGTAAATTAGCAATAATCAAGGTACAGAATAAAGGTAGGTCTTCCCACTGGTGAGCGCAGGTGTTCATGTCCCCCACTCTTGTTTCCAATTCAGTACATTTCAGTGCTATTTTTGAATGCAGGTTGGCTTGAGGGGGTGGGGCATGCTATGTTGTTTTGTATCCCAATTCCGAGCAGTTTTCATTGCTCAAAGGCATGGTCCAATACATGGTTAAAAGGGTACTATGATGTACTTGTCGATAAGTAATTTATTGTCACTAATAAACATAGTTGATGCTTTTTTTAGTCAGGGAAAACACACCTAACAATGCTTCTACAACTCCAAAACTACAATTAGTGAAGAAAAAAAAAAAATAAATAAATAAATAAATAAATAAACTAAATGTGATTATTGTAATATTTTGTGCCAATTTCCATCCAAATTCTGTTATTTTAAAATAGTGGTATTATAATGTATGTTTTAGTTTACTTTTTTATGTGGGAATTGTTTAATATCCAGTATAGTTCATAATTATAATTTTTATTTCATTTTATAAGATAACCAAGACCGTTTCAGTTTGATAAGGGGACACAAATGAATGGTTAAATAAAAAAGGCATCACTGGACTCATTCTGTTCATGAAAAAATGTATTTTGAACTTAAAATTGTGACTTGTATTGAATCATGACTTGAAGGCATTGTTAAATTTTTATTGGAAATGAATATCTGATTAATTGTTGCATTTTGTAATGCAATTTCTATCTATACATTTAAGTTTAGATTTGTTTTTCCTTTCTCATTTTTCCAACACCATATTTTTCAAGTATTTAATTATATCAGTCTAAACCAAAACATGGGTCTTTACTTGTTTTGTCAGATAGTAGGGCTAGTCTTTTTCAAGACTGCTTGGTAACAATCAGCAGTAGATGGTGTAGTCTTTATGGTGTTGCTTCTGTCTCCCTCTCCAAATGTAATCTAATATATTTTCACAAAATACTGAACTATCACTTTCCTAGGCTGTGTAAGCGTTCAGCTATAGCTTATGTTATGATTTGTTTTTTTGCAGACTTTTTTTTTAAAATATTTTCTTGTCTAGCTAAGACCTTTAAGAAGTGGTTCACAGTCAATACCCTTTCATAAGAGATGAAGTTAAGCCAGCCGTCCCAATGTGTTGTGCCTGCCCTTTCATTTGGCCTGATCAATATTGAGTGAAGAACAACACCTTCCTTGGGGAGAACCGGGCAGGCTGGCAGTGGATTTGGCTTACTGCGTAACAAGATAGTGAATCAATGGCTGACAGCTATCAGTGGCGTGAAAACACATCCATCGCACTCCAGGAGTCTATAGACTCACAGTTGTGCTTTTGCATGGTTTGTCAGGGTAACAGAGGTTGTAATGAAGTGATGGAAATTGAAGAGGTTTAGAGATCCCCTAAGATTTATAGACCCTTTTTAGTGTTTGAAGAACATAGCCTGCTGGAGCATTGTGGTGCAACAAGTTAAGCAGACTGCAAAACATTTTAATGGGGCATTGGCTCAGGAGTATAAGAATCTACCTATAACGGAATGGTGGTGGTTTGCCCAGTGCCTCACTCTGACTTTCTGTCTTTCTCTTAGATGGAGGAGGGCAGTCGAAACGTGCGCCTGGGCACGCTCATCGCCCTGATGGTGGAGGAAGGCCAGGACTGGAAGCAGGTGGAGATGCCCCCTCCAGAAGCTGCTGCGCCATCTGTGGCTCCACCAGCAGCCACAGCACCAGCCGAGCCCTCTACAGCACAGGCTGCACCCTCCACTCCAAAGCACACATCAGGACCGTAAGTCACTGTAGTGTAGATATTCAGATCCAAATAAGACAGAAATATACAGTATATTTAAGATTCATGCTCATTGTAGGGTGCCCTGCTGGCTTAAATAGTAGGACAGTCCAGCTGGATCCATCATCCTTTCTCTCTATCCCCATGTTTGTTTGACTAATAAAAGCTGAGATATTCACAAAACATATAACATTATTTATCCTTATACTGAGGTGATATTCCAGGACTACATTTATATTTGAAAGTATCATCTGGCTTGCAGTTTAAGCAAAAAATACCAGCTATTGTTTTGATATTGTATATTTTGTTTTAATTGTGGTGATTGTGGTTTACAAAAATTAAATGGTAAACTAAAAGTATGGGGTCTTAGCTATACATAGCTACAGCTTAGAATATTGCGGAGTTCAATTTATGTGATCATGGTTTACAGTTAATGAAAACCTAAATCCCATATTTCATAAAAATAGGGCACATAATATTACATCATAACAGAAATGAATGCTTGAAATATTTCACTCTGTGTGTACTGAATCTACATAATATACTGTATTTCACATTTTGAATTGAACTACTGAAATAATTTTACTTTTTATGATATTGTAATTTGTTAATTTGTGCCTGTAGAATGTAGATGATAACATATTGAACAGAATATCCAGTATGATGAATATAATGAAATGTATAAAACAGTACTTTTAAAATAATTTTTTACATATGACAACACATTTTGCCAAGTCAGGTGAGCATAGCGAAACTTTCTGTTTACACAATAAACAGACAGGTAAAGGGGATATCCTGCCAAACAAACTGGGCCTGTTTGTTATGCAAACATTTTCTGCTGAGTCCAGACATATTCGGGTTTCTGCTCTGGCTTCATCATCTTGACACATGAAAGGTAGAGCAGTGAGCCTTGATTTATGGAAGATTACACACAGAGGGAATAAGCTTTGGCATCCACATCAATACCACCCAGGTTGACATTTACATTGATTGTGTGCCCTGTGGTAAACACGACATGCATCACATCAGAAACAATTAAAGGTGACAGGAAGTGAATGTGCGTCATTACATGTGCATTTCAAAAAAATGTGTCCTTATTAATATTCTTTAGCTTTTAGAGGGGGGCTGCCAATATTTAAAAAAAAAACATGCAATGTGCTATAATTATGGTGAATATTGTGATAACAGTATCATTATTTATTAACCATAGACATAGAATCAATAAAAAATTTTGTTATTATGAGGCGATACAAATTCATGATATATTGTGGAGCCCTACTCAAGTGCATGAATTCAAATTAAATATGAATATGTTCTATTCTTTTTTCTAGGTTGCGTCTCAGTCCGGCAGCCCGGCACATCTTGGACACCCACGGGCTTGACCCAAAGTTAGCCACAGCCAGTGGACCAAGAGGACTAATCACCAAGGAGTAAGGGCCTTTGTATTCATACAATAATCACTATTTTAAAATCATGAATTTCAATGTCTTTTCATGGGAAAAAGAGGCTTTCTCAATTCTGAGTTCAGAATTAAGTTCAGAATTGAGAAAGCCTCTTGGATAAGAGGTGAAACGTCTTCAACTTGAAAAATCTAATCCAGATGACTGCTTTTTTTAACTTTTGTTGCAATACTTCAGAAAGGCCTTTTTTTTATTAATATGCACTCACACTTCAATAAGGGACACTCATCTTGGCTGTTGGTAAACAATAAGTTACTGGCTGCCAGTATCAGTGTCTAATTCAGCAAACTGCACTGGAAAGGAGGCTTACAAACTAGTAAGGTCATTAATCTATCTGTCAGCGCCATGACGCTAATAGCCATGCTTAATGGTCATTTTATGCACTGTCCATTCCCCATCATTGCCAGCAGGGGGCTTCAGGTAACTAATCCCAAGTGTTTTCTGCAAAGTCAAAGTAACAGTTACCCAAAAGAGAACAATTTCCACACATGCTATTTTAAATTATAAATCGTGAAATACTAATGCAAAGATATGCAAAATTATTTTTAAAAGCAAAAGAAAAGCACATTATGGCCCCTTTAAGATATATTGCTAGGAGCAAATTAGTCCCAATTTAAAGAATAAAAAAAGCAGAGTTCAAAAGTTCTCTTGAATGGGCAGAGACGGAAAGAAGAAATTTAAATCGAATTGTGATGTGTTATCTCACATATAACTTAACATTTAGGCATCATTGTTTTCTCCTTCAAATACAACACGTGGTTGCATACCACAACAAACCATCATCGATTGTAGGTAATCCCTGGTGGGTTGAAGCCCTTGTGGTGGTGATGGCATTGATGTCTTCACTTATCTCCTGCAGGGTGGCCTCCCCCACGGCTGCTGTGATCAGTATCCAAAAGTACACCGCATGTGCTGTTTATTCAGAAGCAACCACAGAACTGACTTGATTTTTTTACATCCACATTTATTCCTATTTTGGAAAAAATTATTTGTTTGATCAAAGATTTAGAAAGGGCACAAACACTGTAAGTCCAGTTGTTTGTTTGTTTGTTATGTTTCAGTATAAGAGCCTGATATTAAAGCAGATTATGTTTTTAAAATATTTTTGTAGTATGGTTTAGAAAAACAAAATGCCTTTTTGCGAAATGCCAGATGTGCTTCCTGCCACAACAACCTCCTCCATTTGTGCTGCATGACTTACTTAAGCGCTGTGTGCAAAAAGTGCGCAGATGAAACTAACTGTAAAAAAATTACTCTGTGTTGTGTGATGCATAATTATAATTGATTGTCCTCACCAGTCCTTAATTTGTTTACACAAGCAGGACATTAGCCTATCTGCAGGAGGCACCTGTTATCATCTGAACTCACAGTCTGTAGAAGTTGTGCTCAGATTATTCCTGCAGTGTCTCTGAAGGGGAGACCTGTCAGGCCAGTGGTGCGTTGCGAGTAGACATAAATGACAGAACGGTTTGGGTAACTGAAAGAGCGGCTTGTTAGCTTTCAGCCACTTTAATCTTGTTATATCATGAGTTCACACTAAAGAAAGCTGTTAGGCTGCACACACATTTGCTGAGCTACCTGCTGTCAGGAGGGAGCTGATTGAACGCGCTCGTTACCCAGCTCACACCCTGCTGGGGAATCTCATTAAGCAACTTCAGTCTCCATGGCAACCCAGTCTCCAGGACCCACTGGTGTCCATAGAAACAGGCCCTGTACCGCGGGGAGAAGAGAAAGATACTCAATTTGTAGCCTATCAAGTAACCCCTTCCAACTTAATTCTTGGTTTGATCTTTGTGAAATTTCTTTATTCTGAGCCCTTACTAACCATCATTAATCACTGCATGAGTTCTCTGAAAAGATAAGTTAATACAATATAAAAATCCCTTTATGTCAGACAATCGATTACATTTCATTAGAAATTTTTATAACTTTATAATTTTATTATATTGTCTAGGGCAGTGGGTTGCAGGGAAGTTGAATATAATTTCAGGCTGATTTGAACCCTAAATTTAGTTTCTGGCTATAAAGATTAGAAGTCCCATTTAGATGCTCAAGATTATTCAGCCGATTTTCTATTTATTTATTTATGTGTGGGACTGTAACTAGGTGTGGCTGGAGTTTTGGCTCCACGATGAGTAATCAAACTCCTGACTTCTGCTAACTAACCAGTTGACTTCTGTGAATTCTCCAAGTATGAACTTGTGACTGTCTCTGAAAAAAAGAGAATCATATGATTCTGATCACAGTGGATGTCAACTATAACCTATGACCTTCCAGACCATCCCTGTATGGGTTCTAATCCATCATTTTGAAACCATCCATAAGGTATATAAATGTTAATGGCAGCATTTTGATCCAACCATAATTTTAAGGTTTAGGTATACTTTATTGTCCCAGTAAGGAAATGTTTTCTGCATTTGACTCATCCTTCAATGCAACTGGGGCAACCTGTCAGGAGCAGTAGGTGACCATAGTGCAGTGCCCAGGGACCCTTCTCCAGATTGGAATCAGGATCTTGGTCAGGAGTACCTAGCTGGAGGATTAGCCTCTTTTAGGTTGATAGGGTAAACCAGAGTACCCAGAGAAAACACATCCAGAAACAGGGAGAACATGCAGAATTCACACAGAAATACTCCACAGGGTCTGGGATTCCAACTTGGGACCTGCTTGCTGTGAATGCTGAAAAAACTTATTTAAAGAATGTAATCCTAAGTTTGTTTCACTTTAGGTCATAAAATGGTTTGCCTTTTGTCTGTCTGCATTAAGACTACACTGCACTGGAAACTAAATCTCCTTAAAGACTTTCACATAGGCTTAGCTTCTTGAGAAAAGGCCAGAATAGACTTCTTTTCCTTCCTTTTGTTGTGGGGCACATCGGAGACACAGGAACCCCTCCCATTGCTCCTTGTATTGAGGACCGGCTTTATTGGGCAGGAATAACATGGGTCATGCAACCTATGGATGAGATCATAGTGTGTTACGTAACACAGAGGAAGGGTTAAATCAAATCAGGACATTTATCCTGGGGCACCGGGTCAGGGGTGCCCAGAATTAATCCTTCTATAATTCACTTATATGTAGGGGGTGCCTCCACTCAAGAGGTTTTGTCCCGGTCCCCATCAAGTCTGTCAGCAGCCCTTTATTACTACCACTGGCTCTACCAAATACTTACTCAAGTTTTAGAAAATGCATTTTTTTAGTGTTTTTTATTTATTTATTTATTTATTTTATGCAATGCATGTAGATTCACTACACAGAGATATTTAAAGCATTTATTTTTCACTCAGTACCTCCGTATTATTTGCAGTAATCGATATTACAAAATGATCATAATCATCACAGTTGATGATGATTGATAGATGCTTGAAATATTTCACTTGTTTACTAAATCTATTTGTTTTTTTACTTTTTGAATTGAATTTTTCACAATATACTAAAAGTCTTGATGCGCGCCAATTAGTAAAGTACTGACTAATGACTAAAAGTATACTTTGCACCAATGAAAACCATAAAATCCCCCTTTAAAAATGGTTCATCATCAGGTGTTTTATTTGTGGCAGGCTTAGAGAAAAAGATGTAAAGCAAGACATGTTAAGCTTGTATTTATTAATCTTGAGTGCCTGAGCCAGTCCTAGGTGGCAGCACAAACCAGATTATTAATGGCTGCCTTTGTACATTGGCTGCTCTCGTTTAGCTCACACCCATGTGCATGTTAGAGGTGTAGCTTCTGCTTGTTAGTATTCCAGTCAGTCACTAGCAGAGGCTCTTTTTGCCTGGCTATCAGTGTCCTTTAATGGTCAATGAGAAAAGCATAAGGAGCCTCTAACCACATCATCATCAAGTATAAGATGGCAATTTATATGGCAGCTTTGAACTACTGTATATTATTTAGACTGGGGGGGTCTGTGTGTCATGTTCTCAAAATTTTTACACCAAGTACTGCCTCAGAAAATATTTGGCTCTCTATGTACCAATATAAAGGACTAAAATTAACCTAAACCAGGACTAACTCAGGTCTGAATCAAAGAATATAGTGTAGATTAACATGTCTGTATAAGGACTAAATTGTGTCTAAACAAGGACTAACCCAGAACCAGGTCTAAACCAGGACTAACATGGTTAAACAAAGTATAAAATCGGGATTAACATATCTAAATTAGGACTAAAATGTGTATAAACCAGGACAAGGACCAGGTTTAAACTAGGACTAAACCAGGACTAAGCCGGGTCAAAACCAAAATTATAAAATGTGGATTAACATGTTTATATTAGGACTAAGATGGGTCTAAACCAGGACTGAACAAGAACAAGGTCTAATCTAGAACTAAACCAGGACTAAATTAGGTCTAAATTGTGAGTAAACCAAGACCAAACCATGATTTATCTGTATGTAAACTAGGACTAGGCCAGGTCGAAACCAAAGTATAAAATGGGAATTAACATGTATATATTAGGTCTAAAATGTGTCTAAACCAGGACTGAACAAGGACCAGGACTAAACCAGGACTAAACCATGACTTGTATCTAAACTAAAACTAAGTCGTGGTCTGCTCCTCACTATTGACTCAAACTAAACTAAATCAGAACTGCTAAAGACTCCTGAGTACCGCCACAAGAGGCAAGAGGTTTGAGAACCACCGACTTAGATTGTTAAAATGAATAGCCCTCCCATTAAGTGACAGTTGAGGTGGAAGTCTCAGGTTCACCAAAGGGGATTTCCAAGTGGCGCCTGGTCTAACTACACACGCACACAATTCAGGAGGAAATGTTGTACTATATTTTGCACCTGGACTTTTTCACACGTACAGGGCAGAAGCAGCTGGTACAGACACGACAACAAATTGAGGGCAATCAACTGAAACTAGGGAGTTTCGCATGGGCACATCTGATCCCTTTCCACCCCCTCTACCATTCCCGCAAAGCTCAAAATTACTAGAAAAATTTCGCTCACAATAAAAGGGGAATTCAGCCATCATTTGAGGTTCAAAGATTGTCTTCTAATCACCTAATGGCTTACCAGTCTGTCATCATGTTAGCAAGAAGAAAGTCAATATGTCACTAGCTCACAATACCTGTTGGAAAATAATGAAGGTGAGGTTGTGAACAAACTTGTTGTGTGCTCTCGCTGACACCTGATACTGGCCCTGCTGGAGTTTGTTTGTTCCCATGATAGATGCTGACATGGTTTCAGCGGATGGCCTAGAGTTACCTCAGGAGCTTGTGTAAACGAAAATGAACGTTGATGCATAGTAACAACCTGAAGTGAATGAAATTATGCAGCAAATTAAATTTCAGTTGAAGGCTTCTCATGTGTCCAGGAAAAACTGATAACCTTTAAAGTGTTTGTGACATGTTATTTATATGCTCCCTAACAATGCAATATTATGTGTCCTCCTACTGTAAGCCTACTGGGAATTTCAAGTGTGAGTTTTGACCCCCTGAAGATACTGTAGTTGGATGATCTTAGTTACAGTTTAATACAGTGCTGTAAACAATGCATTATAAAGAATAATGTCATACATTTTTGAATTGTTGTGAAAAAAGTGTTAATGTTTTAAACATGAAGCATTATAAGTCATTAAATTCATTTCACAAAAATGTAAGGCTTAAATGGAATTAAAAAGCATTAAATTGGAATACAAGCATTAAAATTTTAAAATGATTTTGAAGTAAAATTGCTAACATTATTACTTTTATTTGTGAATGTAATTATGTATACATGAATAATAATTTACAATTCTTGTAGCCTACACTAGTGTGGTAGACGGGTTGAACGAGTTTGCTTCCAGGTCGACCAAATTACCCAAACATCAGATGTTTGACTTTCAACATTATTGGTGCTTTATGAACTGTATTTTACAATACTTGCAAATAGATTTTGGCAATATAAGCTGCCGCAATTCTATGTTTGCGGCATTAAAAATGTTAAAAATGGCATTAAAAAACAATAAATTAGACTTGCTGACACCTGCAGGAACCCTGATGGCTATGGCTTTCCAAATAACATCTGTACGTCTTCTAAATTTTCAGAGATGCATTAAATCTCTTGAAGTCATCTCCTGCTGCAAAAGTGACTCCATCTGTAGCTGCTCCTCCACCTACTACTGCCCCAAGTCCTGCTGCCCCCGCTCCTGTTCCAGCAGCAGCTCCACCACCCCCTGGCAGCAGACCCAACATCCCTCCGCTGTCTGTACCAGGGAAGCCAGGAGCAGCGGTGAGCTGCCACACCTCATCTAACTTTCCAGCAGCAGTGTTATGTAATGCTGCTAGAACACTATTGTCTAAAGCCACCCATGTAGTTTATTGTTAGGGTTTGGAACTTGAGATTTAGGTAGGCTGCGCAAGTTTCTCTCTATTATATACAAGTCACTTTCTCTTGTAGTGGATGGATCCTTTTACTAACTGCGTATATACCATGTATGTCCATTGCACCAGTATTTCCCATTCTGTTGTTTAACTTTGGAAGATAAAGTCACAAAAGTATACATGTTTTAAACCAGGAGTGTCCAAACAAGTATCTATGTCCAGCAACCTTAGTGACTTTTAGCCTCCAAAAGTCTAAGTTTCAATCCACATGCTAATGTTCTCTATCTACTCACTGACAGTACACACATGCAGTTGCTTGATGTTCATGCAAGCTAATGCCCTTTGTCTATAGTAATTTTATGAAGTTAGCTAACACTTTCTTTTTTTTTTTTTTTTTTTTTACCAGAATGTGTACACATGTGGTGGCGTAAAATTGTCTCATGCTACAAATATAGCTATTAATATAACTACTATTTTAGAAGAATATATAAATATATTTTTTTCTTTCTCGGTGAATTTTGTTCAATGTTATAATGAGTTATTGTATCTCATTTTCCTCAGGGTACTTTTACAGAAATCCCAGCCACAAATGTTCGCCGTGTGATCGCTCAAAGGCTAATACAGTCCAAGACCACCATCCCCCACGCGTACGCCACTGTGGACTGTGACATGGCTGCCGTCATGCAACTCCGCCAAGATTTAGCCAAAGGTAAAGAGAAAAATCTACCCATCAGCAACAAACTCCATATGCTGCACGTTTTTCTTATGCCCTCATGACTGAATGCTTGTGGCAGTGAGTAAACCCATGAAGATGAGGATTCCCAGAGTCGTCACATGACTTTTTATTTGACAATAACAAACTATACTGTTTTGACTACGCAGCTGTTTTAGTGTTTAGCTACCACTTTATAATAATTACACACTATAAAGCAGAGGTGGGACCAAGTCACTGTTTTGCAAGTCACAAGTAAGTCTCAAGTCTTTGGCCTCAAGTCTGAGTCAAAGTCCAAGTCAATGACAGGCAAGTCCGAGTCAAGTCCCAAGTCAATGCCTCACAAGTCCAAGTCGAGTCACAAGTCCTACACTTTCTGTTTCAAGTCCTTTCAAGTCTTTTTAACCCATAGGACTCCAAACTTAATGTTTGTCACGTTTTATATTGTTGAATTTACTCTCATGTCCCACCTTAGAAAAACAAATATACGATAAACAGATGGTAAATTGTTTGCTGTAGTATTTACATTTATTATTTTTATTTTTATTTATTATTTAGTTATTTACAATTTATTGTAACGCCCTAAGACTAGAAGAGACCTACACAGAAAACAGGTTTATGAATACTTTAAAAGTAAAGCCAAGTTCTTTAGTATCAGTGATGTACAATAAAGCTAAATACCTCACCAGTACATTGTACACTGCTCAAAAAAATAAAGGGAACACTTAAACAACACAATGTAACTCCAAGTCAAGTCAAGTCCATCACACTTCTGTGAAATCAAACTGTCCACTTAGGAAGCAACACTGATTGACATCAGTTTCACTGCTGTTGTGTAAATGGAACAGACAACAGGTGGAAATTATAGGCAATTAGCAAGACACCCCCAATAAAGGAGTGGTTCTGCAGGAGGTGACCACAGACCACTTCTCAGTTCCTATGCTTTCTGGCTGATGTTTTGGTCACTTTTGAATGCTGGCGGTGCTTTCACTCTGTGGTAGCATGAGACGGAGTCTGGCTGGAGTATGTCAGCAGTTCCTGCAAGACCAAGGCATTGAGGCTATGGACTGGCCCTGCCCGGTCCCCAGACCTGAATCCAACTGAGCACATCTGGGACATCATGTCTCGCTCCATCCACCAACGCCACATTGCACCACAGACTGTCCAGGAGTTGGCGGATGCTTTAATCCAGGTCTGGGAGGAGATCCCTCAGGAGACCATCCACCACCTCATCAGGAGCATGCCCAGGCGTTGTAGGGAGGTCATACAGGCACGTGGAGGCCACACACACTACTGAGCCTCATTTTGACTTGTTTTAAGGACATTACATCAAAGTAGCCTGTAGTGTGTTTTTACACTTTAATTTATTTATTTTTAGCAGTGTATATTCTCTGTACCAATAAACTGTACTCTTCTGGCCTTGCCAGATGTTCACAGGCTTCAAATAAGAGTCATTCTCTCACATTTGAAGATTTACAAAGTGAATACTGCTCACTATACAGTTTACTGAATAGCGACAACTGTGGGAAAAAGGGGTACTGCAGGTTCATGATGTATGGTCAGAGCCATGAGCTCCAGCTCCGACACAGAGACAAGACTGCAGAAAGCTCCAGCTGGTGTTCATTTTTCACTGTTTACTGTCTGAGCTCACCTGCACAGGTAAAGATCTCCTCTGTGTAATCACATAAAGCTGAGTGTGCGTCACGTGATTCACGGAGGCTAAGTCTCTCTCAGACTCCACATATTCTCCTTTAGACCTCTATTGCAAATGATTATTTTTTACTTTTAGATTTTTTTTTATTTGTTGATTTTGTTTTAGTTTTTATTAAGTGTAATCTGCACCTGAACGCCTCATGTCTGCACCTGAATGCCTCATGTCTGTGTCTGGGGTGAGCTGCTCTCAGCTGTGAGGAGAGGGAGGGTCACAGAGGCAGCAGCTCCGTCCGCGTCCTTCTGACATTAAAACTAAGTTCTGGTGATTAAATAACTCTTTTATGATTGTGTTTGGAGTAAAACATCAGAGGAGCTGTGTGAAAAGTCCGCGAGTTCTCGACGATAGAGCATTATAATTAGACGCGTGTATTTGAGATCATTAATGGTTGTAAAACTTTAACGCTCCGTATCTCTGTGATTTCTGAGTCTATCAACACGAAACAAAGACTGACACAAAGCTTAAAATCTCCTCTGCTGTTATGTCAAAATGTCAATGTCATGTGCTGCTACAGCTCAATACACTTTGAAATGTGCATCAGAAAACACCCACTAGTAACATGCGCGGGGAAGAAAGTGCCCATTACTGCGCTGAGGAGTTTAATTAGGCTAATTGTTTCTGGCACACTTAAAAAAAATCATGCTTTTATTTCTTTGAGAAGCATCAAGTCTTCTCAAGTCACAGGGCTCAAGTCCGAGTCAAGTCCCAAGTCATTGGTGTTCAAGTCCAAGTCGAGTCTCAAGTCTTAGTCCATTTCATCAAGTCGAGTCTAAAGTCATCAAATTAGTGACTCGAGTCCGACTCGAGTCCAAGTCATGACTTTCAAGTCCACACCTCTGCTATAAAGCATTAGCTGAGTATTAGTTAATCATTAGTAAGCATATAATTTGTTATTTATATAGCAACATTTATAGACACCTTTGAGTTATAAACATTCCTATTAATTTGACATTAATGCATATGTCATATGCTCATGTAAATCATTGCACATGTATAAACATCAGGGTACCGATAAGTCACCTATATATTAAATTATTGTTAATATTATTATACATGTTTTATTATTGCATTTTACAGTGACCTTAGTGGCACGAACATGTTAAAATCTGCTTCACCATTTCATGTATTTAAAACATAATTTAGGCGTAAAATAATAATAATAACTATATAACAGCTTATTTTTCATTTGATAGTGGCAACATGTCTTAAAAAATGGGTCAAGGTGCCAAAATCACCTCACAATCCAGCCATGCAATTCCTTTCTTTACATCAAAAACAAATTGTAAATAGTTTTTATCTTATGGCATTGCACATAGTTTCTGATTAATGAAGCCCTATGTATCCCATTCTGTCCCTGGCACTTTGAACAGAGTGTACTGTTGGGCAATTGTTTTTCTATGGTTCAATTGTTTTTCTATGGTTCACAGTGTGTGCAATGAATTTTCAAACTCTTTGGTCTTGCCTTTTATATTGATGCATGCTGTCAGATAAGAGGTGTATGAAAGGTTCTGAGAAAAGCATGTGTGCAAGGTAAACATCTGACTGAAAACGTGACTAGACTGTCTGTGTACCCAAATGTTGTGTATCATGAGCTAGCTGGTGTTAATAAAACAAACAGCTCCCAGACGGCTTCTGTACTTCCCTAGAAACAGTTCCTAACCACAATTTTGCAACAGCTTGTGTGTGTTTAAGCTTGTCCTAAACCAGAAGCTTAGAAAGGGGAAGGTTATCATTGTGTCCCAACAACTGTCACTTTTAGACATAAGAATTGAAGCAAATGCAGTTTTTTATTAGTCCCTGTATCCACTGGTATAAAGTAGACATGTCCAAATTGCGGCTCAGGGATTTGAGCGAGTTTGACAAGGGACAGATTGTGATGGCCAGACGGCTGGGTCAGAGCTTCTCCAGTAGTTCAGTGAAGGAGCAGTGGTGAACCCATGGCGACTATAGGCAATTGGTCATTACACTTAACATTATGATCACCAATAAAAAGCAGGTTGTCATAATGTTATCCCTGATCATTGTATTATCACTATTGAAAAGAAAAAGAAAAAACACTTCCACTAAACTTTTATTTTAAATGTTCGAGAAAAGATATACTTTATGTTATGTTTCTGTAGCTCACATTATGAACAATTATGCCAAAAAGATAATAATTGTGTTTTGTTGAACTGTTAGACATGTTATTATCAGAAGAAAGTATTGAACTGAACATGGGCTAAAAATGCAGTATTTCCAATGATTAAATTCAAAAGTTATTGCATTTATTTCAAGCTTGATTTTAGCCAAAGTTGCTTATCTATCAAACAAACAGTAAATCTCTGTCATGAGGAAATGGGCCGATCATTCCAGACCTATTAGCTCTTGTGTGTGTTCTGAGGGATTCTCTCCTGGTTGTTTTTGCCAAGCCTCATTGTTCGGGGGCAGCGTGATTTCACGGTTAGCTCATTAATCATCCTGCTCACGGCATTCATAACAGTCTGGTACAGCTCTGTGTACAGCTCTACTACAGCAAAGGTTGGCAACCATGCCAGGCCAGGCCTGACTGTCCCACCAGTGTAGTTCACCAAACACTAGTTATTAAAAATTAGCTGGTGGGTTGTTTCCAAAAAGGCTAGAAGGTGAATCATCTACTTGTGTTTGGATTAGGCCAAAAAAACTTGCTGACAGGGTGCTGGAAAAATTGGTCTGGAACAGATGTTCTCATGAATACTTTTTGTCTTTCCAGAACAAGTAAAAGTGTCCGTTAATGACTTCATTATCAAGGCAGCTGCTGTAACACTGAAAGTAAGTAGAAATGTATTGTGCATGGTTTCAAACAGTCATTTTGCATAATTACTTATTAACCATATTCTGGGCATACATATATTGTCTTACCTGTTTGTTTATGTATTGGGCAAGAAATAAGTTATCCATTTTGATTTGGCTCCCAAACAGTTTCTGGGGATTTTTTTTTCTTTTTTTCTTTTTTTTACTTATTCTGTAAGCAAGCATTCTCTGCAAAGGGAAAGTACCAGCTCCTCAAAAGAAGACATTTTGTAGACATATACATTATTTTAAGTTATAAAACGTGGACTACTAATGCAAAGGTGTTCAAATTTATTTTAAAAAGCCTGAAAAAGCATAATATGGGACCTTTAATACTTTTACAATGGAATGTGATTCTTAATCCAGTTACAGAAATGAACTACCATACATTTTGGATACAGAAAATGTGTTGAGAAAAGCAATAAAAACAAAACAAAATTCTAGTTGTAGTCACTTAGTTGTAAATTCAAAATCTGTAGCACCATCTGATGATGACAGAGCTTTTCTCTTCCTCCGAGTTTACTTAGCATGTCAAAGCTTTAAACAATGTCAGATCAGATGTCTCTGTGTGTGTTTTGCAGTGATGTAAGAACATTATGTGAGGTATGTGCTTTAAGGTTTTAGCAGTTTAAAGTGTCCCATTAGATGACTGACACAATGTAAACATCAAGTGCACTTGTGAACAGAAAGTTTTAAATGTGTGTCGGGAACAGCCCTTAAACAAATTGAAACTGAATTAACCACTTGACATTTATTGACTAAAAGCTATCTTAATGCTGTTGTTTTTTCTTGTCTTGGTTGTGTCCATTAGGAAATGCCTGAAGTAAATGTGACATGGTCAGGCGACGGACCACACGCACTCGACACAATCCACATCTCCATCGCCGTGGCGACAGACAGAGGCCTCATCACCCCTATTATTAAAGATGCTGCTAGCAAAGGTGTCCAGGAGATTTCAGCTAATGCCAAGGTAAATGCTCTTAGCTCAAGGCACACAATAATTACAGGCTTGTTTTATTACAGCACACAGCAATGACTAGACAATATATACTGTGTGGTAATTGCCAGAGCCTTATATTAACTGTTGTAGAAAGTATATGAAAATGAAAGTATGCAATTTATTTCTTGTATTTGATTAAAAAAAAACATAACCTAATGGCTTATTGTAATAGAAATCATCTGAATTCCTTTTTGTTGATCTACACCACTACACCACCAATAAAAAATAAAAAAAAACAGAGAAAGTGGCTATTTCAACATTGGTTGCGTCTACTCAAAGAAACAGGTCAAAGACAAAGAAAATGAAACAAACTGAGAATAGAATCAAAGTCAAATGTGGATAAGTATGGGCATTGCATATTGTATATTGTCTATGTAGTTCTTAATTTAAACAAGAGCTACACTTTTTTTTTTTTTTTTGAATTGGAAGAAACCTGTATATTCAACTAATAGTATTTTGCAATAAGAACCATTTGTGAAAAAAGTGTAAAATCATAAAAGGCTTTATTATTAAGGATTTTAGAGAAGAATGGAGTGGTGGGGTATTGGTAACAAATTGTGGTTGCAACCCCAGCCGGACATATTTAGACAGTTTCTCTTTCTTTGAACATAGTCATATTTCTGGGTATATAACTTGAGCTAACACCATTACTATATATTGCTGTTTTGTGTATTTGGATGCATGGGCAATTACATATTTGAGGTTGCTTTGCTGTGGTTGGTAAACCCTCAGAGCATGTTAGGGTCCTGTAGCTAACTGGTCGGATATACCACAGTTAGATTTTTGGCTTTGTTGGTCTCAGCTGTTAGTGGCCACATATGGAGTACAAAGCACTGACTGTCGTCTCTTTATCCTGCACACAGACAGCAGCTGGGGACAGTCATTTATAACACACATGAACTGAAAATGTAATGGCTTGTACATTCAGAGCCACATGGCATAGCGTACAGTATATTGTATAATGGGTGTCTTGTGCCTCATTTCTGTGAATAGCTTAGGATAAAGAGAATAGGGTTGTAATTTGGCTACATTGTATGTTTTGTAATTTATGTACCCAAGTCAAAAGTGAGTCATAAACATGCTTGCTTGATAGCATTTTGCACCATTAACCTTCACTGTAGTTCTAACTAATATAAGCATTATTATACAGTATACAGCCATTTTACTGGTCCAGTGGTGTTGTCTGGTGGATAGGAGGCAAAGACGGAGGATTAGGAATGAGTACATCAGAGACAGCTCATGTTTGGTCAAAATGCTAGCTTGGGATCTTGTCCACATGTAGTAGGGATAGTATACTGTGTACAGCACTGTGCAAGTTTTTTAAGAAGTTGTATCAAAGTACTAACAAACAAAAATGCAAAAAAATATAAGAAAATTCAAGAACTTGGAAAGCATAGACCTGCACAGACCTGGACTCAAACTCAAGGATCTTCTAGTTCAGGGGTAAATTCTCTTTTCATTGAGTCACAAAGCCCTTATATCTCATAATGCTGAAGTATCTCTTTTATTGAGTGAAGTTAGTGCTGTTTCACTGGTGGTTCATATCCTTGAAAAAAATCCTGGATCTGAACAACAATCTGAATTCGCACCAAAATAATAATTTTGTCTATGCCAGAGCTATTCAACAGGCAGCCCAGGGGCATCAGTCATATTGGACTGGCCCTTGGTCTATTTACCCATGAATAATAAATAAATAATTTAATAGTAACTAAATTATACATAAAGCAAATTTGCGACACTTTGGGGCACTAGTACAGCAGTACAGGGTAATGTTTAGCCCACGTGCCAATAGCCTTTTGACAATCTGGCCCATAGGAAAATATACTTGAATAGTCCTGGTCTGTGCACCAATACTGCTACTTCAAAGTTTCATAACAAAAATAAAAACATGAAATTATGTATTTATGTATTTATTAAAGCACTCTTAGGTAGGACATTAACATAGTGGGTGTGAGAGAAGAGGATGCAGAGGAAGAAGGTGGCTTTCACTCCAAAGACACTGCCACCTTAAGCTTATTCTACATAAAAGTTCTAATTGGTCTTGAAATAAAATGAACATGCAATATGAATGAGATAAAAAGGTCACTTCTGGTAATTTGATAAAAATAGTCAATCCGTCTGTTTTTCCTCGATCTCAACCTCTATCTCAAATGTGGGCACCGTATGACAGTATCACACTGTCTTCCATGCTGACTCACTCTTTTCTGCGTTGGTGCTATTTCAGTGATAACCTTTTGAGCGCATTTAGATTTGAATGACATCGAGGTGAGAAAGCAGGCTGTAACCTAATTCAGAGATAATTCTGTGTATTTCAGATAACTTGCAACAGTAACATTGTGACTTTACAAAATGTCAGAAAATAGCATTCCTTACTTGGTAACTGTGCCTCCCAAAAGCTAACCCTAACACTATAAAACACTATATCAGTCAAGCATTCTCTTTTAAATAATTATGAGTCAAGATAACAGCTAGCCAGCAGCAGAGTAACAAAGAATATGTTATGTCTTTCCTGGGCCACAAATGCAGTATGGCCCAAAAACTGGACTGCTTGTTTACTTGGGCAGTAGTCAGAATTTCTCTACGCCCTAACACGCTGAGTGGTTCTGCTTTCTGGCTTCCATAGGGATGAGGACATCACTTTGGTACATGTGTTTTTCCACCACCAGACTGTGCCATTAGCAAACGACTGATGCAGCGTGTCATGCTCCAATTGTTTATGGATTCACCAAACCTGGCTCTGATAATGTGTCTCTAGGTGCTCTACTTCCTCGTTTGGGTGTTGTCTATTCCCTTCCCTCATTCGGACAGTGCACAGTCTGCTGGCTTCCATTTATCTCCGGGTTTTCTGTTGAGGATTACATGTAGCCTGACCAGAAATTCAGTCTATACTACACACAATTAGTCTTGTCCTGCTGGATTTTAATTAGATTGAGGGGCGGTACAAGCAAATCCATGATAAATTCTTTCTTATGCTGTTGGTTGAATATAGACCCAGTGAAGAAAAAGACAAACCTCAACATCTGCGGGTAACTAACTCTGTTTAGTCACATAAACAAAACTGATCAAAGAAAGGAAACATCACATAAGTTTTACCCAGTTTTAGTTTAAATAGATGATTGGTGCAACAACCAAGGTGTACATAGATGCAATTCCAGACCCATTTCCCAGAGAGCGCATTTACAAAATTATAAAGATATGCCTGACCAAACATTTATACATTTCTTAAAGTGTTAAAAAAAAAAATATATATATATATATATATATATATATATATATATATATATATATATATATATATATATATATATATATATATTGCTTGTCAGTGTATGTCTCTAAATGCAATCCATGTGAACAACCAGCTAATAAGCCAAGCTACGCAAGATCATTTATTGTCGGTTTACTTACTTGTACTGTTAAACAGTACTGTATAACACTGCTATAATTTACTTTTTTCTCATGTAGCTGTTGGCTCAGAAGGCTCGAGATGGCAAACTTCTTCCAGAGGAATACCAGGGAGGTTCATTCAGGTAAATCTTTCAAACTCTGCCTGTGCTAGATTTCTGTATTACCATAAGAAATGATGCTTGGAATAAATATCTACATTTATGGTTTCATTCTGCCTTATTCTGCATTTTATTCTAGCCCGAGCGAAACAAGGACTATCAGTTACTGTGCCATCAATTGGAAAAAAAGTAGAAGGCGGCGTTTCAACTCATTAGAATGAATGGCATCATTTAGACTTAAATGGGGTTTCTATGTCAGGCAGAGGCGATGATTTCTTATGGAGATGCGCCTCTTTGTCCTCAAGGGGATGTATGTGCACACTCCTGATCTATTCAGCCTTCAGTCCCCTGAGCTAGAATTCTCATTAAGGTGAATGGCAGACTCTGGGCCCCAGGGTCACTCTTGCTCACCTCATACTATACTCATCTAGCAACTGATCAGTGAACTGTTTTTATGGTACTTTAAACAACATATCCAGTTAGGTTCAGTTTGCACTGTATTGACAAAATAATGTAAAAAGCTCCCCTACAGTTTAATAATATGATAGCGTAGGACTACATCTGTGAAAATATCAATCAAGACTTAAAGATGCCGTATATGCTTTATTATAAATGATTTTAATACACTGGCACACTCCAATAAGTGACACTCCCATTGGCTGTTGAAAAAATGCTGCAGAATATAAAATGTTATACAAAGAAATAGCACTAAAAAGAAAAACATAACATACAATAAACAGAAAAGGAGCAGCAAAGCAGGTGATTGATGTGCCATTATTTGTCACATCGCGGATAAATATTGCCACTGCAAGATGTTTAAACCGGAGAGATTGTTCACCTTCAAAAGTACCTAATACTAACCTGACACATACCACTTGTTTGGAAACTTTGGAAACTATGCAGCAAATGCCCATCAGTTCTAAAACTAAAGGATTTAGTTGTGTTTTGTCCATTCACAGAATGATGTTTTTTCACACAAAAAAGGTCAAAGTTTTGTTCCAGCACCTGCCGCATTGTGTTGCAAGTTGCCTCCTCTGTGAAAATATTGAAAGCTGGCTGCTGGGAACACAGAGTATCTTTATAACACCAATGGAAAAAAATACTGTTATCTTTCAGAAAATTTGAGCCTTTATACTGTAACTCGCAACAGTAAAGAATCCACTTTACCTAATCATATGTTACTTTTACTTTTTTGACTCACTGTGGCTAATTGTTCTGATCCCAAAACAAGCAATTTCTTCCTTTTGCCCATTACCTTTTATTTTTTATTTTATTTTTTGATAACAGCTATCCATGTGAACAAAGATTGCCTGGATTATGCTATCTGTTAAATCTTCAATAATGTGTTCCTATCTTCTCTTCTTCTGCCCCTCTATCACTCATTTTCAGTATATCCAACCTGGGCATGTTTGGCATCAGTGGCTTCAGTGCGGTGATAAACCCTCCTCAAGCATGCATCCTTGCCGTTGGGACGTCCAGAAAGGAACTGCAGCTGAGTGAGGAGAACCAGAGCCTCCAGACCCGGCAGCTCATGACCGTTACACTCTCCAGTGACGGCCGACTAGTTGATGATGAATTAGCTTCACGTTTCCTCGATAAGTTCAGAGCCAACCTGGAGCAACCGCAACGCATGGCACTAGCATAAACAGAAATATCTAAAAAAAGGAATTGGCAGCTTTCTGACAATGCCTGCCCTTTGCAAGCTTGTGCAGAAAGTAGATTCCCACTTTAGGATTAGGACCTGGCTACACATACATGGATATTATAGTAAATGGAAATTCTGTCCATAAGTTTTGGAAAAAAAATCCCTGTATCAACACTATTACTCAAAATGTGATCTCAACACACCAAAGTGCAGCAAACTCTTTTCTAGAAATTAAAGAAACAGAATGACTAAAAGCATATGTGTGTTTAGTCATTTATCATACATTATTTTTAATCAGTAAAAAAAGGCCAGTTATACTCAAACAAATTATTACTCATAATCTTGTCAAGCTCAAACCACAGCTGCCTAGTTTGTTGTCATTCTTACCATGGATACACTTTAATGCCCATGCGTCACTGCAGATATTAAGAGTTACGGTTTGTCTGTCTGTTGCACATCTTGTTTGTTCTGAAGTTTTAAAAGCTCTCATTAAAAGAGACTTTTTGTGGCTTGCGTTTACATGAGGCACAGTGCAGTAAAAGCACTCTTGCTTTTCCTAATTAGCGGCCATAATGTGTAGGTTCTTATCTAAGACTCGATGATGTGAAACGCTTGGTTATTAATGAGACGCCAAAATACGTTTACCATTTTCTATATAAAAAGACGACAAGAGCAATATATACTCCTTTGTTTTGTTTTTCTCTGTATTTTTGCAGTAGTACTGACTGATTCTCTGTCATCCACTGCAATGGGTTTTTCCAGCTTTTAATAGTCATGCAGTTGTTTTTTGGGACTCTAAATTCCATAGTTGACAATGGAAAGTTCTCTAAAGATATTCCATACTAGCAACCAATAACAGTGGAAACTTTTTGTGTAGCAATTTAAACCAACAATACATTTCACCCAAATTATGTGGACAAGAGACACAAACGCCTAGGGATAAAAAAGTGTAAAGTGTGTGTAAAAAAAGATCTATGTAAATGTAGCCAGGCCCTTAAAACGTCCGGAATAGTCATTTATGAAATTTAAGCCTGCTGTTAGCTTTCTACAGTCTCCAGGCTCTGTCATAGAGGTGGAAAGGGGTGTGTTAACAATCAGCTTTCTGGCAGAAGTGCCAAATATTAATAATAAGACCAGACAGGTTGTATTGCAGGCTGGTGTGTGTGTATATATAGCCCTTATTTGGTTAAACGGCCTGCAGCAAATTGTTCATTTATGTATGTATGTTTGTCAGATATATTTATTACTGAGATATGACCTTTTAGGTGCAGACGCCATCATCCTTACAAAACTCATACAGAAGCTAATTTGGTTTCATCTTTTTTTTAATATTCTGACACCAGAGACATTTTGAGTTACTGTTATAAGTTACATTCAATTTAAAAAGCCAATAAAACACATCTCAACCTTATTTATGTTTGTGTGTTTTAATAAGCAGCCACCTTTGTTAAAAAGAAAAGCACAACACCAGCGGAACTACAGCTGTAATAGCGTGTCTATTTAATTAGAGTCTAAATGCGTTACATAATAATCATTTTGTAAAATCCAATTAGGATAATTTGCTAGACTGAGTATGCAGGTCAGTCTCCGCGGGCAGATGTGGATCTTCGCTGTGAGCCTGAGCAGAACAGCTGTTTGTGGATGTACAAGGAGCCTCACTATTGTTCTTATCTCACAGTTTGTTAATAGGGAGAGGCTG
Organism: Bostrychus sinensis; assembly: GCA_020698575.1. Classification (NCBI taxonomy): domain Eukaryota; kingdom Metazoa; phylum Chordata; class Actinopteri; order Gobiiformes; family Eleotridae; genus Bostrychus; species Bostrychus sinensis. The sequence continues at coordinate 25,829,144 of CM036251.1, read as the reverse complement.
CAACATGAAGATCAGCCACTGTTCGTCTACTGTTTTTCCTTGTACAGGGCAGCCCCAAAGTCTTAAAAGTATTGAAAAGGTACTAAATTTGATGTGGTCAAAATCAAGGCCTTAAAAGTATTAAATATTATAGGCAGGTATTAAATTCTTTTCATTTTGGTCTTAAATTTGAAAAAAAGGTGGTGTTGGTAATATATAGATCAGTAAATATATGTTTGTCCCTGCAGTATTTTTTAAACTTCATAACTAATCATAGAGAAGTACAGTATTATTTGCAAGTTGGGCTTAGGCATTAAAATCTAACATAAATGGTTAAAAAAAAATTAAGTCACCCACTCAGATGCTTGGATTGTTACAGGTCTACTGTATGTGGGCTGCATAATGTTGCAAAAACATCATCACAATACATTTACTGAAGAGCCTTTATTAGTGAAATGTATGCTTCAGTTTTAAGATTTTTCAGTGCAGTCTTTGAAATAAAACACTGAGGTGTCAGAGAAGTATGGATATTTAATTTGTGTAAAATTCATACAGATTATTGTTCTTTTGCTTGTGATCCTGGCTTTAAATTTCATTCAAAGTGGCAATAAAAAGTCTTAAGACGGTCCTATATTTCACAAGACAAAGCCTGGAGCTACCTTGTTAAAATAAACTGGCAAAAAAGTACAACATTTAATTTCAATTCTAATGATGAATGTGTGTATTTGTCATTTATAATACAACATAGAAATTGCAAATATTAGGTTCTTATTGTGGGGTTCCATGTTTGTTTTCCAAGCTGATCTTGTGAACAGACTTTTTATGCAAGACAGCTTTTTTGAGATGAGTCTTCCGAGTTTCCAATCTGTCTCTGAACTGTAAAGGATAAGTCATGGGAAAACTAACAAAATCACTATTAATATTGTAGTATTTACATTTTTACATTCTTGTAATGTACTGTACAGCCATATTGGATTTTTTAACTCATGGTTGTTGGGGATTACCAGTTTAAGAACTCCAAGATTAGGTTGCGTTCATGTGATTTCTGTGGTAGAATTTGCTGATGAAGTTTCAAAGTGGAGATTTTGTGGCAAGGTTTATGGTTAATATCTCTGCAATTACTGGGCCTATCCACATGAAACAAAAACTGGCACAAAGTTTAATGTCTACATCTGCACAAATTATCTAATTTTTTTTTTTTTTTTTTATTTACTCTAGCATAAAAAAGTTGTTACACAGGTGAGCTTGTTGTCAGTACAGTTAATATAAAGAGTTTTTGGACCCAAATGCTTACAAAAAATGACCAGGTTCAATGTTACCTAGAGTAATATTGGCCCCTGCCTGCCATCTGAGTTTCTGACATCATCAAATTCTAGAATGTGATTGAAAGCTGTTGACATTTAGAACTCGAAACTCGGAAATTACAATTGGATTTTTTATTTTTATTTTTAGCAAAGCAGGGTTAAGAATGATGCATACCAGTAGAACAGTATTATAACCACATGACTCACTTGATTCGGTACAACTCCATTCTCCCATCTCCATTTTACATCTCACTCATCTCTTCCACCCGCTGTTGTTCAGGGACATTTCGTTCTGGTTGCTCTGGTATCAAATAAAGATGTGTGTACTCTGTGCCGAGAAGGGCCAAATAATGAAAGTAACAGACAGAGAAGCCGGGTACGGGTGGGTTACAGGCAGACCTCAGCTGTACACACTGACATGGGACCTGCCTCAGAGCTGGTTACCACGGAGATGAAAGGTACGTTCAAATAAAAGTACCATGCCCTTTAACACAGCTAGCCACGTCTAAATGCAAACTTTATTATCGTTGTGCTACAAAATCAATTTCGCTGTAAATAAAAGCTAGTCATGTAAGCATTAATAGAATGTGAGAACTAAATAATGCATGAAATATTAGATATGCATAAATGGTATCTGATGTGTGTGGTCTTTTTATGTTTCAGGAGTGTGAAGCAGATGAGGGGAAATCTGTCAGGAAGTGAAAATAATAAATAAATAGAATGATTGTTCATGATAACCAAATGTACCAAATTCTACATTGTGAGTTGGGCAAGTTCTGGGCAACCTGTTAATGGCATTGGTCAATTAGTGAATGAAAGTTTCAGGTCATTGGCAGTCATGTGTCCTCTGCCGAAGTGAGTGGGCTCATCATTAACCCACGTGAGGACCATTAGTATATTCTCCTGATTGAGTGAAACAGTTTGGGTTCTAGGTTTTAGAACACTGTTGTAAAGAGAGAAAATGCAATGAAAATGTTCTTGTGCAGTATGTTTGTTTTGAATGTGCATCTTTTATGAATGTATTGCGTCTTAACTGTACAGAGCCTTATCCAAGAAGGATTTCTGTCACCTGGGACAGACAAAGTCTTTCTATTCCATTCTATTCTAAATGGTTGAGTCTCAGTCCACCTCTGTTTAAAGAAGAATGCCCTACTCATTTACAGCTGGTATACAGCACTAACCTGCAGTACACCTGCATATTAAAGACAAAGGTAACAACTTTGAGGACAATAATGTCCCAGTCCTAGCCAAGGAGGCCAGCTGGTATGAAAAGAAGCCGTCTGTGTCAAATTAGACAAAACCTTCCTTGAACAGGATCAGGCCTTTGTTCCCACAGCCCTATGTTGCCACATTTCTGAGTTGTTGATGTTGCAAAATATCAGCTCAAACATCACATTTTGCATTGTAATTTTTTTTCTGCATTTTACTTTGCTTCCCTTTTTCCTGTATATATTGTATATTTTTTTTCTTTTCAGCGCTGTTTCTCTCCATAACAAGAAGTATCTAGCACTAAAATAGAGACTTGCTACCACTTCACCTGGCAGACAGGGGGAAAAAATTGGTTCAGTCATCATCAGTTTCAGAAAACATGCGCAGGTTTCAATGACTGGCCCAAGGAGTACGTTGGCTTGTAACCACTTGTGATGGTGTTAAATGAGTCCAAAGGTTTGTCTTGGGGCAGGGTGAAATATAGCTCCGTGGACTCAAATGAAGCAAAACACCATTGCTACATCATTATTTCTTTCTTTTTTTTTTTTTTTTTTTTTTTTATATTATAAAGGTTTTTGATGAGTAAAAAAGTCCTCACTACACCATGACCTGGGTTTCCCATTAGTTTGTGCAACTGGTTTTCTTTTTAGGAACCTGCCAGTATCCATGGTTACCAAGTTCTTAGCTAAGAGCTGGCCCTGAGGTTGTTGTCCTTTCCTTTTTACAGATCTGGAACACTGTTTAGAATAACAAAGCATCTTTTTACGAGATGGCATACGTAAATAGTAAATAAGTAGTAATAGTTTTGTTCAGTTAACAATATATAAAACAAATATTTTAGCTCTGGAACATAAAATAAGATCCAGAGCCAAAAAACAAATCATTTCAATTGAATCTAAATCCAACTATTACTTTTAGTGTTATGCTAACAGACTAAGAAACCAACCAATGTCAATGTCAAAAACACCTAACCACCTTGACTGAGGAAATGATGAAAATTGATGAAACAGAAAATAGTATATGTATAGGCCAATTTAAGTTTGCTTCTTTAAACTACGTTTTGGTTTTAATTTGAATAAAATAGTTAAATTATTATTGTAAATTATTTGATATGAAATACATTTTAAGTTAGAAATTGCATTTTTTGTTTATATTATTGCATAAAAATCACGTTGGGTGTGTTGGGTGGAGCCTTGTGCTTTTAACCTGCAGGTGAGATCGCCCTTTTTTTTTTTTTTTGGAAGGAGTGGAAGCTAGCTAGGGCATGAGGCCTAACAGTGTTTGACTGTGTTCCGTTTATCTGTGGGTTAACACTTTGTGGATTACTGTGGAATTTGTTAACCGACAACCAACAAGTTCATATTAATCAACAGCAACAATATTTGCAAGTCTGGACATTCTCGTCATTAGTCATCTTTCAACACATGTCAAGCCCAAGCTACAGCTCTAGCAGCTGCAGTGGCATGTCAAGTTATAACTGCCATATCAGGATGTGTTGCAATTGTTGGCTTGGTAAGGCTTTGAAAGTGGTGTCCCATTTGGTCATGTTCTACTTGCTTGTAATGTAGTTGAGTTTCTCCTGAGGCCTTACTGGTCGAGGTTATGTTCGAATCACTAAATACTGGTCCAAGTTGAGTTATCTTGAGTAGAGGTGCGAGTCCAAGTCAAGTCCAAGGTACTTAAAGATTGATATAACGCTGGCAAAGAGTTGTAAACATTATATCAATCTGGAATGGTTCCCATTGAAAACATTTTTGTAGGGGTGGGACATTCAGTAGAATACTTGGAGGTGATTGGATAAAGTTCCAGCTTCATCGCTAAACAACAAACTGCTACAACAGAAAAACAACACAATAAAGATGTTTTTAGAAGGTTTTTGCTGTTTTTGAAACTGTAGAGCAGCATACCTTACGTTTTTCCACATCGCCATCTTAACAAGTATCGCAAAAAGAGCTTCTTGTTGCTGAAAAACCTAAAACCCGCCCTCTCACAGCAATACTGCCACACCATTGGCCTGGCTGCCACGGGCTTGGACCCAAACGGAGCAGCAAGAGTCTGACAAGATGGATATTGTGAAGTTCGGAACTCACAAATTTCATGACAATCCAGCTTGCTGTGCAAGGTAAACTTAGAAAAAGTCCAAAGTCCTTTCACAGACATGTTGTCAGTGTAAAATGCAAATCTTAGTCCAAGTCATCAGTTCACGAGTCCGAGTCATCAGTTGACACAGTCCTGGTCTCTGAGAAGAGATGAGTCCTAGTCCAAATCTGAGCCATTAGACTCCTGTGCAAGTGCAGTCATTGAGGCTTAAACTTGAGTCGAGTCTCAAAAATGGCCCCAGTGACTCGACTAAGTCCAGGTCTGGGACTTGAGTTCTCCATCTCTTCTTGTTAGTCCACTGAAGTCATTTGAAAAGTATGGTGTCATCCATCTACCACGGCTCTTTTAACCATATTCCTGCAGTTGTCTAACACAACATTTAACCAACACCCTTCTGAAAAATCAACTCGGCAACTGCAGCAAAACACAATCTTGACATTTCCTTGGTTTTTCTGGAAATAGACTGACATTTACTGCGCTGACGGCCGCAGATCTCTGCCCGGCAATCTTGTTATGTGTAACAGCTGGATAAAGAGTGCTTCCAGACTGGAGGAATCAGATTTGTTCCCGCCGAGGTTTTGATGAACTGCGCGGCCGGCTCGGTAGATATTGTGGGGGCTAGAGCATCACTGGAGGTCAGCCTCATGGACGCGCAGCATGGAGCGGGACCGGACAGAGGCCGTTGCTATAGAGACGGAAGCGGGCACTTGCACTTGTGTTCCAGCAATATTTTGGATGTCCTTGAGATAGCTGTTTGATGTGTTTGATGTTGGAAGCCTGAGTGGTTTCAATAACAGAAATGTGTTACTGAGGCACTAGAGCATTGGAAAAAAGCGGAGCATCTACACTGTCTGACTGACAAAAGTGGAGCATTCGGTCTCTAACCCACATAAGACTCATTTTGACTTTTTCCTATCACATATTCCTGAATGGGTCACAAAGCTCTTAGACTTAGACAGACTTTATTGATCCACAAGGGAAATTACTAAGTCACAGTAGCTCAGTTGCACTCTTTAAGATAGATAGATAGATAGATAGATAGATAGATAGATAGATAGATAGATAGATAGATAGATAGATAGATAGATAGTTTATAGATCATGCAGGTTTTTGGGCAAAAAAACATGGACAATCACCATAGATTTGCATGGCTAACACTTAGAGATGTAGATTAATAACCATACCCTCTCGCTATAAAAATGCAGAAACCAAAATTGGAGAGAACCCATAGTGGCGTGGCTGGTTGGTACCACAGTTTGAGAACCACTGCACCCCAGAACATCAAACAATAGGGAGCATCCAGTTGATTGACAAAAGTGGAACATGCTGTCTCTTACCCACGTTCAAGTCATTTGGGCTTTGAAAACAAAATAACCTGTTTTAAAGTGAATTATGTTTGAACTGGAGTGGCCTATTTTCCTGTGCTAGCCCACTCAGAAGTCTTTGCTCATCTCACACACATCTCTGTGTGAACAGGCATTGGGAATGGTCACCAGGGCTCTAATCCACATTGTCTGATGCTCAAGTTTGTTCAACCACTGTTGACAGGATTTCCTCTGGTCGACCTTTTCCCCCTTCTCACTAGCACTTCTGTTTTCTGTAACTGGGAGTGCTGTCTCTACACCCTGTCTTTTGCAAAATGTCATGGTTTCATTTCCTTATTGTATGTCTGCTGAGTTAAGTTAATGTAATCCTGTTTCATCAGAAAACCAGTTTACTTAAAATGATGCATCTTCCCTCTGACATTCATTTTGACTTTAAAAATAAAAAGTTTAAATACTTGGGTTTTTGTACTTGGAATAATCTTGCAGTGATTTTCAAACTTTTCACTATGCCACCTCAGATAAGAATTGTCTTTCCAAGTACCATCATTAATGTACTAAAATAAGCCTTATAGTCTTCACTGGCCCAAGTCCAATTTAAGGAATACAATTGGGATTAACACAGAGACTAAGCAAGGGTTAAACCAGGACTAAAAAGACAAACAATAAAAAAACAAAATTGTCCCTAAATTAAACCAAATCAGAATAACAAACGACTCATGAGTACCACCAAATGATGCCCGGGCCATACCACAGTTTGGTTTCGACTTGGTTTTGTTTTGGTACAGTCTTTGTTACCCCTGCCAGGGTTTTAAGTGTCATTGCAAGATAGGGCCAAACTACTACCGGGTTAGTAGAGGAGCAAATTATATTTTTTCGGGGGATTATTTGTCATTAAAAGGGCTTTGTGATTCAATGGACAGAGCATTTACCCCCAAGCTGGAAAATCCTCTTTTCCACTTTAAGTCTGGGCATTAAATATTTACCACTGCGAGATAGGGCCAGTGCCTTGGTGGAGGTCTTTGCTTTCTGAATGCTTCTAGTTTGCAGTGTGAAATGTCTATTTTACACTAGAATACAAGTAAAATTGAGCACTATCTCCAAATGTTTAACCAATGAGTATAACCAGTCTCATGTACAGTCTGATAGTAGGACGTACTGTACGTGGGCTGGCGATGACACAGGACATTCCAGTGGGCTATACAGTACTGCGTGACACACTGTTTAAAACAACCTTCCGCTGTCCAAGTGACCAAACACAAGCCATGGACTGGTTCTGTTGTATTTGCACAAAGCCAGGCCTTTGAAGCGCTCCAGTCATGTCCCATGTCACTGAGGTGGATCAGTGAGAATGAGACTGTAGAGATGTCAGGTAAGGCCATACTCTTACTGCCCAGGGAGATACTAATCAAAAACTGAGCAGAACACTCAGAAATCCCCCTCAAAATTGTTTACTAAACCACAGCTCTGTAAACCCCTGTCACATGTTAGTAGGAGTTATGCAAACAACACAGTTTTGCTCTTTATACATAAAAATACCCTTAGGCCACTCTTCGAGGAAAGTGAAAACTTTGAAAGAGTGTGGCAACTCCTGCTGGATCACCTGTCTGGTGACCTAACAGCTGTTGAGTAAGGAAGTGAAATTTATTTTACTCATGTGCTATTTCTGTTGTTTTCTTCTTCTTGTTATGTGCTGTTTATCTTATTAAATATAATTAAGGAAAAGGCAGATGCATATTGGATTTCTTTTTTTTTCTTTCTTTCTTCTTTTTTTTTTTTTTTTTTTTTTTTTACTGTGACCACTATGCACATATATATATATATATATATATATATATATATATATATATATATATATATATATATATATATATATATATATATTACCTTTACATTTTCACCATTTTGGATAATTAAGCTATATTTAGGCTTCAAATAAGCTTAAAGCAGACCATCTTGAGGTTAGTAAGTCCCAAAAGGTTACCAAAAAGTAGGGTTAGCAATCAAGGCTCAAACTCCACTGGACTACTAAAAGTGCTATCTGGCACTAAATTGTTGTTAAAAGATCCTTTGAAACCAGTTTTTCTGATAATCTCTGGCCTGTTATCTGCATGACCCTACTTTAACTATTGACACAGACAGCTGCAAACTGGGAACAGCCCATAGTTGTGTCAGTTTTGGTGACCAGGTCAAAGTGTAGGCCTCATTTTTCACTTTTTGTTGTTGTTCTTTAGGGCCAAAGATTTCTGACGGTTCACCAAGTAATTTTATCATTTAACTAGTGTTAACGCTGTATACAACCAAGCCATTTTTACACAAGCAGCCTGAAAACAAAATAAAAGATCTATAATTGAAAGTATGATGGCTCTAAATTTGCACACAACACTTAATTCAATTCAATTCAATTCAGGTTTATTTGTATAGCCCAGTATCACAACAAAAGTCGCCTCAAAGGGCTTCACAAACAGTTAATCAAACATAAACACGCAATCAGACCTAACACACAATCAACACAAACAATAACTACACTAAACTAAACAGACCCAGGACACTCCTGTCCTTAGACCCTCCTTCTCGGCAAGGAAAAACTCCTAAAAAAAAATAGCTACTGGAAAAAAGAAGAAACCTTATGGAGCCCATATTGAACGAGAGATCCTCTCCCAGGACGGACAGGCAATGCGTCTAGGACTGTTAGTTCATTAGTTCATCTATAGGATCATAGATCAGCTCTGTAAGAATAACTAAAAACAAAACCAACTTCTTTTCTTGACAAAGATTAAGATATTTCCATCTCTATTAACTTGATTTGTCCTAATATACAGTATCTAGTTTTTTTCTATTCACCTTGTGCTTGAGCTGGTAGAATAGTAGGAGCACGTTGCTATTTAGGAATGCTGAGGTGGTGCTGTCAGTCGGCCATTACCGCAAGGGTTCCCGACCACATCTCTCCATATGTGTGTGTGTGTGTGTGTGTGTGTGTGTGTGTGTGTGTGTGTGTGTGTGTGTGTGTGCTCACTGCTTGCCCAGTTAACTATCATGGAAAGAGTTGGATGTTGGATGTGTAATGTCTGAGTCAGCAGTCTGATGTTTAATCTACGGCTCACTCATGGTCTGTGTACAGCTGCGCTCCTCCTCTGCTCAACTCTTTTATTTGCACAGTGATGTCAGCCAGCACAGATAACGTTAGTGGAGTTCTTTTTATTTAGCAAACCACTGCTCCACCCTGTTTAACATCCTCTTTCTCACTTACCAGGTTATGTTACTTACAGCAGAGGTTGAAACAGTCCATATCTGTACTCAGGTAAAAGTACTGTGACTGCAAAGTCAAATTAGGTACTGTAGAAGGACTCAACAAGATATTTCCTTGAGTAAAAGAACATAAACATTGCATGTAAAGGTAGAAAATACTTATTACTACTACTACCACCACTATTAACTGTCAATTCCATGGATTACAACTGCAGTAGCTCAGTTGGTAGAGACGTTCAGCCACTGCCCCGAAGGTTAGAGATTCTACCCCCACTACCGGGTATTGGCATACTGTCGTTGGGCCCTTGGGCAAGACACTTCACCCACCTTGCCTGTGTGAATAAATGAGTGTGGTGGTTGTAAAGGCTGTAGGCACAGAGTGGCAGCCTTGTTTCTGTCTGAGTGTGACTGAGGAGTGAATTAATAATGGACTAATGTGAAGAGCTTTGACAAACTTGGGAAGCTTGTAAAGTGCAATATAAATGTAATCATTCAACCATTATTACTAATAATAATGATATCACTACTACTCCTACTACTGCTATTAAAACTAGTGCTTTTATTCCTTCTTGCCACCAAGATAAAATACCTTTAATTCATTTGACATAAAAAGCTGATTGTATCACTGTATTATTATCTTCCATCTGACAGAGATTTAGAATTACCCTTAAACAAGTATTCAGAAGTAAACAGTTTGTTTTTGTACCTTTCTTGGTACTTACTTAGTACTCCTAGTATAGCACTGGTGTAGTGGTTAAAGCCTGGTTTAGATTTGGTAAAATCTTTATGAGCTTTACAGGTTGCGTTCATGTTCTAGAATTTGATGATTTCAAAACCTCAGATGGAGGGTGGAGGCCTGTATAAATGTATAGCTGAGGAACTGAAAATCCACAAATATTGAACCTGATAATTTTTTTGTTAGCAACTGGGTTTATAACGACACCATAAAAGTCATGTGGCTTAATGCTGAATCTACTGACAGCAATCACGCTTGTGTGTATGAATAATATCACCAGTTTTTGACACTATGTTGAAGAAATAACTTCACTTTTGGTCATTTGTGCTGACACATAAGACTTTGAACTTTGTGCCAATTCTTGTTTCATGTGGATAAACCCAGTACTTGCAGAAATATAAACCACAAACCACACCAAGACATCTGCAAATTGAGTCTTTAGCAGCAGGTTCTACCATAGAATTCCTACCTGCTTCCAGCTCATTTTTATGACATCAAATGAATGCAACCTATTTAGACAGGACAATAGTAATAGTCAAAATATTATTATTATTTTTTTTTTTAGAAAAGGTCAGTAATATGTCAAGAAAATGTTATCTTTTTTGAATGTATCTAACATTTTTTAAAGATCCAGAGATGTTGCAAGAAATAGACCAGTTACTGAGGAGAGCATTTACCCCTAAACTAGAAGATCTCCTCTTTGGGCACTTTACTTTTACCATTGCAAGATAGTCCCAGTGCCTTGGCAGTGGTCTGTGCTCTTCGAGTGCCTCTAGTTTACAGCGTGATATCATCTAGCACACACAAACCTTAGTTCTCTCACTTCCTCCACCTTTTTCATTTCCTTTTTTTCGCACATCCTCTATCATATTATATTTCCGACACTTAAACCCTCAAGCTGGATCGTATTTACCTAAAATGACAAAGATTAAGAGCATTCTGTCTCGCTGAAGTGTTGACCAAGTTGCCATTGCATTCCTGAGTGTGGTTTACATCACACCTTAGTGGTTATTCATTGACCCAGCAACCCATTAAAAGCAAGCTTTTTTTCACTTTATGTCAGTGTTTCTCCAGAGAAGGAAACTGGGCCATGCTTTGTTCGGTGGAAGAGTATATATCTGTCTAAATATCATTTGTCTTCGCTGTTTGTTTGGCCTGTCTCCATTCTGTGTTTTATCTGTCTGTAGCTGACACTTTGTATATCATTAGACTGGACAATCGTTCACATTTAATGCAAGAATACTGACTGAATATGATAGTTGTATTATAAAGTTATTTTAATGGCGTGAAATTTGCAACTGAAAGCATTATAAATAGGCATATGACAGGATGTTCTGTTCTAATCATACTTTGAAGCACTAAATAGATAATGGTTTATGCAAAGGGGTTGGTATAGACATTGCATTTTCTATAGTAGGTAATTAGCAACGCCAAGTTTGGAGAAGTAAACAGGAGCAATGGCCCAGGAAAACTATGAAGTTACCTTATATACCAAAATGACTGTGGTGGTCATTGCCCCCTGCCATTGGTGATGTGCAGCTACTAAACTTAACCCGAACAATTTGTGCCCATCCCAGGCCTGGATAAATGGAGAGGGTTGTATCAGGATGGGCATCTGGCATAAAAATGTCAATGATTCCCTGTAAGAGCAGGAGCAGCCAAAATAATGCTTCCTTTATACTTTTTACACCAAAACTTGACAATAAACCTGTTAACTGTTTTCAATCAATTGTGTTCAAAATCAAAATATTACACAACCATTTTACAGCAGCACATTGTTTAGTCTTTGTGACGTTGCTCCTGTCTGCCTCTCCAAACAACCTGTAGGGAAAGAAAGAAATAATGATAATGTTATTTTATGTTGATTAGCTTCTTTTATATTGTATTTTGCTTTTGGTTTGTATTCAATGGAACACATGCTGATACTTTCCAATGTGTTATTTCTTGCACTTTGCCACTGTTGTTACCAGCTGTGATGCAATAAACACACATCGCCATGACAACAGTGATGACAGGAAGTGATCAGTGTGTGATAAGAAGTGAAACCGCTCAATCTGTAAATGACTTTCTTTGAACAGGGCGGGTTGGGAGTACATATTGCAGTAGACCTTTTACTTATATAGCAGATATGTAGAAATTTTCATGACACAGAGAGAGGTCTGAGGGAAGTGAAGGGGCTCCTCCACTGGGACATCATTGTTCTACTGTTCCTGTTTGGTTATTTATGGTTTGTTAGTAGTTTGGAGAGAAGAGCACCTGTCAGGATTATTTTAGAGATTCTTTATTTGACAAAATGCATAAGCCGTAAAATAATAGATGAAAAGGTTTAACAGATAACAGGCCTAAAAGATTTTATACAGAAAATACCCTCCATGTTCTTAACACATTTTATACTAAAAATAATAAAAAAATAAAAGTCAGCCATTTATAATACAGAGATCTTCAATGATTTTTCATTCTAATTTTTTGTTACTCATGTGCCAGGGGGACAAAACAGTGCAAGTTACATCAGTATCCACAAAGGTTTTTTATCGAATAGGCAAATACGATCATTTTTTAAAACACTTCAGTCCCAGAGTGGAAAATTTTCAGAATATCATTTACAGGCTTCTTTATTTACAACCCATAAGCATCTTTTCTGAAACAATGACACTGTAGCCCCTCCTCCCCCGTGACCCGCATGAGCTAAACTTCAACAATGTTGGCGTCTTTGAGCTGCAGACACAATATTTTGCTTTTAAAGCAAAATATTATGCTCCTGTTACTACAGACTAAGGTCGCCTTTCTTGCTCACACATTCACATTCACCACCATGTTCTTATGTTTACACTGCACATGTTTTATTAGGGAAAAGGTTTTTGAAACAATAACGTTTACATGATCCTCAGGTGCTTGTCTTTTTGAGATGAGATGTTTTTCTGACTTATTTCTGTTTATGTGCTTTCATATCAGAAAGAGATATTTGTCAGTAATGTTATTAAGCCTCAGAGCACCACAAAAATGTACACACACTTTAACTTCAGGACCCATCTGGGGCCTTTTATAAACAATATAAAAATAAGTCAATTTGTTTTTCACATGAAATCTTTTCTAGAACTTGACAACTGACCAAAGATATAAAGTTTATCATCATTTATTAATATTTTCTATGCTTTTATTACCTTTTTGTCATAAAAAAAATCCAGTTTTTTTAGATGACAAAAACTAAATATGTCATATTACCCAAAAACAAGATGAAGTGAAGAGTGGACCACTTGGGGTGAAGATATTAGAGCCTTGACTAAGTCAGTAATTAATAACAACATTGGTATTGATGGATTTTTATTTTTGGAGCATTGACAAATTATTGAAAAAACGTACACTCTTTAACTTCAGGACCCGTTTGGGGCTGCTCATAAAAATGTCAATAAAAGTGTCATATATTTCAGCATGAAATCTCTTGTACCACTTCAGACATAACAATAGATATAAAGTTTATTATCATTGTGTCTTTATCAGCTGTTCTTCTTGGGCATGATAGGTCTACCAGACTGACCACGCCCCCTGATGCCCTTTGGTCTCTGGAGAAGAGTGTCCCAGGTGTGAGAGAGCATCAACCTCAGCTGGATCCTCTCGATGTAGAAGAGCAGCCTGACCTGCAGGGTCTCTTTCAAAGATCTGACATGGCTGATTTTAAGTTTTCCTGCTCTGCCTTTTCTTGGTTTCTTCTTGTGAGGCTTCCTGTTTTATCCTTTCTTTCTGTTTGTTTGTTTTTTTTCAAATATCAAAATTACCACCCTCTTTCACCTGTTTTTTTTTTTTTTTTTTGTGCATTGTTTACATGGTATTTTGTGGATCAAAGAGACAGTTGAAATCAGGAAGCAGGGATTGGACACCATGGACCAGAATGAGGGAGCGTTGATGCTCTCTCACACCTGGGATACTCTTCTCCAGAGACCAAAGGGGGTTCAGGGGGCGTGGTCAGTATGATAGGTCTTTCAGGCTGACCACGCCCAGGAAGAACAGCTGATAAAGATACGTCACAGCAGTCAGGTGACGCTTCTGAGGAAGACTGCTGGTGTCAGTCGAAACATAACGTAAAGGAAACATCAATGCTGCCTCTGTTGTCTGACTAAAAAGAAATCATTGCATCTAACTGACAGACTTCAGCATGCACCAGCACCAGCAGAAACCTGCGAGAGAAGAGGCTCTCAAGAATAAAAAATGTCAACAGCCTATTTGACCTCTGAACACTTGAAGCTCACACAGACCCACATACACACACAAAAAGGCTTCTCAGGCACATTCATACCATTTGTTTATAAACAGAGCCATTTGGCCTTCGAATACTCAAATTTCACAGACACCCTTGTGACTGCAAAAGCAAAATATATCCTCAGCCATGAGTGACAGCTTATAGTAAACTCATATTATTAATAACATTTAGTCAAAGCACTCATGTAGGCCTAAAAAACACAAAAGAGTAAATCAGCTGCTACATTTCTGCTCAGTTCATGAAGCAGATGTTGTCAAGTGGGGAAGTCAGGCAGCAGGGTTTGACCTGAATTTCCAAGTTTTTTTTTTGTTTTTTTTTCTGACTTAACAACTTTTAACTCGGAAAAACATTTTCCCAAGTTTCCGAGAATCACATGAATTCAGCCAAATCCTCTCATAATGAGGTAATTTTTAAGATCACATTCACTTACCTTAAAAGTATATCTACAAAGTGGAAAAAGTTGTGAAGGGAAGGGGTTCCAGGTCCATTTCAAGTAGACCTAAGTGTATATGTCCGGCTATGCAAAAGTTTGTCATCATCAGAAATGCTTTGCTGAAGTTGCACCTAGATTTTGTGATGTCATAAATGACTCTAGTCATAACCAGAGGGAGTAGGATTACCGTAAATACCATAATAGACAAACATTCAGAACCTCTTTTTGACTATCTGGACATTCATTCCCAGTTCTCTTGGTGTTTTGTTTTGTTTTGTTTTTTTATATACTGATTTGAACTGAATCAACCAAACTTCTCTCCAGTAACACGCATCTTCTCCCAAACTATTAGCCCAAAAAGTATCATTTAAATGGGCAATGATTCATCCCCTTTTTAAGACAGTGAAGTATTTTACAGCTCTCGGCGTCTCCAGGAAAGGCCAGGTCATGTCAGTTAACTCGAATCCAGTTCCCATGACTACACACTTTAGGGACCATGCTGAGCCATTCAACATTCTTTATGGTCGGTTAGTAAGGAAGTCACAGAATTACACAGGGTTACATGTCGCCTGTGTTGGTTAGCACACTTGTTGATTTGAGATGTTATGTCATCATGTGCGACAAACATCGGGACAAGCGGTCTCTTATCTGGATGGAGCCTCATGTGAGCGCCGGGTCATCTGCTGGAGTCAAAGGGAGTGGAAGTCTGTCACGGTGCATATGGAAAACAGGATGGTTGTTAACATACTGCGGATAGCGTTTTGCTTGTATGTGAGATGATTCAGAGTTAAATATAAAGGTGGCATTAGGTGAAATAAGCATAGCAATAGCTGTTTCCCATTGACTTTGGAAAGACATTTCTGCTCATCAATGTTTACATTCAATAATATTGAAGGATGTCCAAAACTTTGTGTTTGTACAAAACTTTCACTCTCCGCAAGTAAAATCCAAGCAAGATGTGCTAATATTTATCGATAGTCCCAATTATTAAACATAACCAAACTTATTTTTGAGTTTTGATAAGTTAGCCCAGAAAAACACACTCACAGTTTATAGCCTTTAGATTCCAATGCTGTCCAACAAATCATGAATTGTTGCAGTAGGTGTACATTATGCAACCAAGGTTCAAATCCTGGTTAATTTGCTTCATTTCTTTCTCTCACCTGTCTGACAACTTATGTGACAAGCCCAATTCATATATAGAGCAAAGTGATCCAAAAGAGTTCTACAATATCAGTCTGGGTGGCCTCCCATTGAAAACACTGCACAGGAGGCACTTCTCTGAGACTATTTGATTATGATTGAATAAAGAACTAGATGTATTTTTGCCAGTAGCTAATGATTCATGTGTCCTAACAACAAACTGCAGCGACAGTAAAACAATATCATAAAAATGTTGTCTGAGCATTATTGTTGCTTACGTAAATGAAGGGCAGCGTAAGTTATGTTTTTCACCTTGCTAAGAGCTTTATTGCTGTCAGTAATCCTAAAGCCCGCACACTTGGGACACTTGTGTCGGGAAGGTGGAACTTCAAAGCATCACAAGATTCCAGCTGCTGTGCAAGATGAAAAGAAGGTAACCCATTGGAAGGATTCAACACAACAGTGTCTAGGAGCTACTGGAAAGGTTCCCACTAAACCTGGTCTATATCAGAATCCTTTTCATCAATTGTTAGCAGGGGTGTAACACCAGACAGTGCTGGGGCCCAGGACATGAGGGGGCCACATTGAGAGTCCTTAATTATAGTCAATTTTAGTGGATTATTTTCATTCTGGGCTATAAATTACACTGCAAGCAAGACTGATTTAAGACTTTATGCTTACAAAGTTTAGATATAAGCACAAATGCTCATCCATTTTTGTGGCATTGACATGTTTGGATTTTTTTTTAAACTATTAGTGGACTTTAAGAAATTTCACTGCACTTTTTAGAATTTAAAAGTGTTATATATGGATGTATTAACATTAACTTGCATCGTTTCTCCTGTTTGCTTTTTTCATAAGCAGTAACCCGAACTATCCCTTTTTATGTACTGTATTATGACTAGAGCATGTATTTATGCCACCTCCATAATGTAATCACATGAAAAGCTCTTTCACTCCTTCATCATTGTGTTCTCCTCCAGACTTGAAACCTGTTCGTGTGAAATGGATGTGACCTCTGTGAATTGGTGCCGCCGGATCACACTGACACACTTCTCCAGCAGCTCCTTCACTTCAGACAGAAGAAGAGAGTGCTCGAAAGGAGTAAGCCAAAAAAAAAAAAAAAAAAAAAAAAAATCGGATGAATTGAAAATCCAAGTGAACAAAGGCACCAGATGGGCTCTCGGTAACTGTCAGGGACATAAAAAGAGGAAAAAGAAGGAGGGGTAGGAAGGCGAGAGGGGAGAGATCACCTTCTTATCCATTTACAAAGTGTGGAGAGAAAAAAAAAAATCAGTTTTGAGGTGGGGCTAGGGTTTGGGGGGTGTGGCAAGTCTGGGAGAGGCACGAGGGTGTGTGTCTGTGTGTGTGTGTGTGTGTCTGTCCGCTTCTCTGTTTGCTGCCATGCGCTGTGCCATTGCAAGGCGAGAAGAGAGCAGAGGATAGTAAAGTTAGCCTTGGAATCAAAAAAAAAAAAAGAAAAAAAGAAAAAAGTCTGAGTCAGTTCTTGCAGCTGCCACGGCAACTCAGTCAGTACCCACAGGTTTCCTCTCATTCACTGTCCAGCACACACACTCACACACACTTCTTCACTCAGTCGAGACTTTACACTTCGCAAGGATGTGGACTCTTCTCCTGGGGGTCACCTTTGGATTTTTGGGTTCATCTCTGGCGCTGATTCAAGGTAAGACTCAAGCTTTGGGAATATTAAGGATTTGCATATAGGAAGAAGAAGAAAAAAAATGGGAGGGGGGGAAGCTTGTGTGGATGCCGGTAGCATGCTTTTCTGGCGCAGACAGGCTTGCGTCTGCCAGACTGCTCATAGACACAAAGGAGTCGCTTCTTACTCACGCGCCGTCTCACGCTTTAGAGCACGCGGAGGGGAACTTATTCATCAACATAAGCAGAGGAGAAGCTGTTTCTGTAGGCTGTACTATGCGATATTTTTCCATTTTGGATCGTTCCTTTGTTGTCTGATGTCGGAGACTTGAATCAAACAGGTTCCCCGAAGAGTAGAGCTGGTACAAAAAAGAAAAAGAAAAGGCTACCCTTAGGCATTGTTTAAAAGAACAATCAGGAATCAGTGAATTTGACCTTCATTTAAAAGATAGGCACACAGACAGTCAGTCAGTCCATGTGGGAATAGAAAAAGGGGAGGATCTACAGTAACCCCCCTACTGTTTTAGCATGTGTTTCTCCCTCTTGGCACTAAGGAGTTGGATAGCTTTGTGCCACTGTCTATTTGGACATGCTGCTTTATGGCTGAGAGTAATTGTCTGCTGGAGAGAAGGGTGCTATGTACTGTGTGTTGGCTGTCTTCATCCCAGGCATTTTTTGAACTACAGGTTTTTGGTGGAATTCTGGATATACAGTGGTTCAGGATTCTCAAAATGCCATTTTGCTTTGTTTTTGCATGACTAATTTATTCCATACACTAGATCAGAGGTTATCAAACTGTGGTACAGCTACTTCCTCTGGTGGTATACGCAGGAGTATTTTGCAGTTCAAGTCCTGGTTTAGAGTGATGAAGTGGTTTGGTTCTGGATTAGGCACTGCTTTATCATTGTTTTGTGATGCATTTTTCGGATTAATCCTAAATTCACATGGTTTAAGATTGTACTCGGAAAGCTAAATATTATCTAAAGTTGTACTCAGAGTGAAAAGTTTAAAAACCTCTGCAGACAGGAGCAATATCACAGAGAATAAACCTCATATGGATCTCAGCAGAGCCATTAAAATTAAGTTTTAAACACTTAAATTATCACTAAAATACTTTTTTCAACAAACTATTTTTACATTCAAATTTGTAGGAGAACTGAACAACTTCAGGTTCATACAGCCACACTGAAGTGCTTGTACTGAGGAGTGCTAAGCTATTAAACATAGTACATCATTGCACTGATAGTAGTCTCTGAAATTGTATGAGTCAGTTGTTATGGCTTTCACTTTTATTGGCTTTTAACCATACACGAAGACTGTTATTGCTCCTGGCTGGCTCTCCAATTTTGGGTCGTGCCTGAGTATATTATCTTAGTAACACATTATTGTATTGCACCTATCACCTAAAATTATTAACAGGGGTGTGTTGTTTTTGGTGGTGATGAATTTGCCAGTGGTGCAGCTTCTTTTAATAGCATGTGAGCAGCCATGGAATGTTTTTTTTTTTACTATAAATGGTAGAAATTTGAACAAGAAACATGAATGTGCTTCCCCCTCAGTGGTGCTCAGTTTGTCCTCTTTGAGTAGCTGAAAGAACAAGTGCCAATAGAGTGGAAATTCCTGATGTGTGTTAATTTTGTCCACCTATACGTTATTATGGATGAAAATAGCCAAAACATTTTGAAAGACTGCTAGTACGCACACAAGAACTGATAGTTGGAAATTGCAACTACTTCATCACTATGTACATCAGATTGTGAAACCACAAGTGAAGGGCCATTTAATCTTATCAGCAGCCACAGATAAGAAACACATAAAATGAAAGTACGATGAGTTGTATATGGATTTGCATTGACATAAAGGACACACAGTAATACACTCATACATAGTAATCCCTTTCACTTCTGGCACACACCCGCAGAGCCTGACCGCTACACTTCCTGCTAACGCTCTGACATTCGGCTCATTGTCGCAGCCCCGAACCCCTCCTGTGTGTCCTGGGCGTCGAGTTTCAAGGTGAGGGTGAGGGCTGCTCCGGGGGCCGCCTTGGACGTACAGCGGGCCTTTACAAAGAGCGCTTGTGCTGTACCCAGGCCTGAGCCACCTGAGATTCTCCCAGACACGTGTTCACCTACCCCCCTCCGTACATAAAACCCCACCAAATGTAGTGGTGTAAAGTAACTAAATACTTTAAGTTACTTGAGTAGATGCTTGGAAGAATATGAACTTTGAGGAAAAAAGATCTAAATAAGTAAAAGTATGTTTTACCCTAGTAATAGCAGTAGTAGAGGTATTAGTAATAGCATTAAGAAGTAAAAGAAATCCAGTCACAAAGAGTCACAAGCCAGTGTATTCTTTGTGTCAGTCCCAAGCCGGCATAAATGGAAGAGCATCTGGTATAAAGCCTATGCCAAATGAGATTTCTGAATAAATTTGCTTGTACTTTTACTTTCTTATTTTTGTTACCCTAGTAATAACAGTAGTAGCGGTATTATTATTAGTAGTAAGTAGAGTGATAGTAGTAGTTGTTATAGTAGCAATAATAGCAGTAATAGTACCAGCAACAGTAATAGTAGTAATAACAGTTTTAGTAAAATGTAGTAAAAGTAAGTCACTTAAGTAAAGTTTAACTTAGTACTTTTGCTTCTGCTTGAGGAACATTATTTTGAAGTAAAAGTGCAGATTTGGAGTCTGCCACACACTGGAGTTTTTGTGACCTGTTGTGAGACATGCTCGTGCTCTGTACTGCACACAAACTGCCATTAGAGAGGATTACAGCAGAGCAGCACTCCTGTAGCAAACGCACATGCGCAAGTCAGGGCAAAAAGATGATATCACTGGATATTAATGATAAGGCAACAGACATGTGGATTAGCCATTAGCTTAAATCAAATAGCCGGTTAGCCTACAGTACCTACAGGTCTGTTTTAAGAGGATGACATAATTAAGGCTATGTATAAGTGCAGTGTATGACTACTGTGTTACATGCATTATATAACTACTAAAAAAAAAATCACCTGTTAGCAAATAAATACATTCAAATATAAATAAATTCTAATGCAAGTCTGTAGCTTTTCTGGAAAAAGCCAATGTAGGTAAAATAAAATGTCATAAACCTTATGTATGAATTTATACATAAGTGTGCTTCACCTGCAGTAGTGCTCAGTTTGTACACCCAGGTCAGTTGTTTTGTGACACCTAATAACTCTCACTACTAAGCATTAGATAAGAATTAGTTAAGCATGAGTAACTACTTAATCTGTTATTTACAAAGCATTACTGTTAAAAACATTTCATTGTAATAGTAATGTAATTAGCTAATATAAGTCAGTGCAAAAGTATAAACATCAGTGGTACTTCAGGATCTATTAATGGTTAAGTCAATAAAATGTGGTTAATTACATATTTTTCATGCTTTATTATGAACAGTGGAAATCCCTTTCAGCGGTGCTCAGTTTGTCCTATCTGGGTAGGTGCCAGGAGCCAATAGAGTGAAAATTTCTGATGTGTTTCATTTTAACCCCAAAACATTTAGAAAGGTTGCTAGTACGCACACAGGAAGCTCAACTGATACTTATAAACTGCAAATACGTCAACATATATCAGATTCACCACAAGTGAAAGGCTATTAAATCATATTAGCAGTCAAAGATAAGAAAAACATAAAAAAAAAAAAAAAAAAAAATTCTCAGAATGTAGAAATGAAATTGATGTTACTTTGATACATACAACCGTTATAACATTGTATTTATCTATTTGCAGTTGTACCTTTTACACAATGCACCTTTGAAGCTTTGTTTGGAGCAATTAATTTTTTTCCTATAAACATCTGTCATCTGTCATCAGCCTATTGTATGTCCCCACTGGTTGGACATTTTTACGTTTATCCAGATATAGGTTATATTTATTAATGTAATGCAAAACAATGTGAAGACAGCCCTACTTATACTCAAAGACTTGTTTCTGGGACTTGTTTCTTCTTTAAAAGTACAAGAAAACAATGCTCTCTGCTTACACAGCTATGTACTACTCATAGAACTGGAGTTATTTGTAGTGATTACTTTTTTCAACAGTTGCAATTTTGCTCTTTTCACCTTCATCAGCTTGAATTTATTTTGGAGACAAAAAAAAAAAAGGGGGCCAGGTGCTCCTTTACAGCCCCTATAGAATCAGACAAAGAGCCCTTCCTCTGACCTTGAGGTAATGCTGTGAGTGTGGTCATGTGATCTCATGTTTCACCTGTCCCACTGGCTCGACCCGTCCATTGTTTGGAGACACTGCTGCTGACACTGCACCTTCACCTTGTATATGTGAGACTAAAGCATTGTGGGATAGATGCTAAGGCAGCTGATGTGCTATAGCTAAAAGGATGTTACAGTCATCAGGGGCTGCGGGAACATTCACAATGGACGCTCTGTTCCCACCATGGGTCCTGCATTCCTAATGTCGAAAAAACTCATGAGTGTATTTTTAGTCATGTGCATGAGAAAAACAAACACAGTGGATGTTAGATGAAGCACTCTATAAGAAGTTATGTCATTTTAACATGTTAAACAAATCTCTTACATTAAATTAAACAGGGCAGCTGCCTAAAAATGATCATAGTTCCACTGCTGCCACAAAAAAAAAAAAAAAAAAAAAAAACATGAAATGAGGAAGAGGTATTAGACAGCTGCAGGCCAGTTACTCAGATGTGCGGGGCAAGACTGACAGCAGCAAGTGGGCTTCTATACACAGGCTTCCTCTGAGATTGCCCTATCACTCTTTATAGAAAGGACAGTGCTATCTACGTTGGCCTTTGCTTATGCATTGTGTTGACCACTGTCAGACTGAGTAGATACAATGGCCCACTAATCTGTGTCAGAAAAAACAAACAAACAAAAAAAAAAAAAAAAAAAACACACAGGAAACCATAACTCAACTACATTCATGATTTCAGTTCGGTTTGAAAGAAGAGGCTACAGATGGCTTATCACTTTTTAGAAATGGTGTGAGCAAAAAATTTCCCCAAAAGGTTTTTTCTGGCTTGATAGACCATTTACTTATCTGTAAAAAATAATTTTTGATTTAGGCGATGTAAGTCTTGTCCCATGTATTTTTTAAAGTTTCAGAGACTGATATCTAGTTATTTGACTAAGGTATATGTATATAATGTATATGTAAATAACAGGGGAAAAAATAGGAAATAGAAAAATGTTATCCAGTGGTATCCCTTCAATCTAAGTAAGGAAGAGATTGTGGGTTCAATCCTCGGGCTGGCCGACTCTCAATCTCTCTGGGTGGAGTCTGCAGATCTTCCCTATGTTACTGTGGGTCCTCTCTGGGTACTCCGGCTTCCTCCCACTGTATGAAGACATGCATGTGTTAGGTGAATTGGTGACTGTAAATCGCCCCTAGAATGAATGTCACAGTGTCAGCCCTGCGACTAACTAGCTTCTGTCCAGGGTGTACCCTGCCCAAAAGGCCCAAAATGACTGGGATAGGCTCCAGTACCCACAAACCATTTTGGGAATAAGTGGAAAAAGATGAATGTATAAATGAATAAAAGAATGATAGATAAAGAACTCTCTGCTCTGCAATGAAGCATCACATTTAGTTTTTAGTTTCAGATGATGTTTGACAGCTGTGCAGGTTTTGTTAGCTTTTTTTTTCTTTTCTTTTTTTTTGTTGTTGTTGTTTTTGTTTTGTTTTTTCTCCTTTTTGATATATAAATACAAATACCTATAAAATACCCTTTTGTGCATTCAGTGACATCTAATATTCTTTTGTTCTGCTTTTGTGTGATAATCATGCATATATCTATAGGAAAAATATATAAACACTGTCCAGATAATGTTGGCAAGACCATTTTACAGCTTATAGCATACACTTGTAATGCATTGCTTAAAAGATAATTTAACCACACAAATGACTGTGTGTTCTCTGGTTCTGCAATTTTATTTACCTTTACCTCATGGTCTTGTGGACATTATTGGAGTTTTTATAACTGTGTTGTGTGTACAGATATATGTTTAGTAACACCCATGTGGCTGTACCATAAATAGTAGTCAGTAAAAGCTCTAAAATGGCCGAATGTTTGAAGAGCACTGGTGTTCATGTTTGCTGTTGATTTCAGTTTGATTTAAAAGGGGCTATATTATGCAAAATCGACTTATCTGAGCTTTTTACCATGTTATAATGTCGTTTCCTTATCACAAACATGTTTCATTCGTGCATGTTTGAGCAATCCTCTATTCTTTTACATCGAGTTTGTGAGAGGTCAAAATGGCTCATGCTGACAATGTAAATAAACAATGAGAAAACATAACACAAATATGAGAAAACAGGAGATAAAAAGTGAGAAATGACACAAACAAAGTGAAGTGAGAGGCCCATCTTGTCCATGTGAAGCAGCTGGAGGTTTTTTGGCAGGGCACAGTGTTAAAGCCCTACTCTGTGGCATTGTGACCATGCAGGACACCCAGTCTGTGCAGTCTCCTTGGTTTCATCTCCATTAGGTCACAAAGGAGGCTTTTGTAGAGTCACTAGCCTGGCTTATAGCTCCTCTCTCGGACTGTATAAAGACATGGTATTTCCTGTGCATACTAATGAAGAAGCCTCAGATGCATGTCAGCGCTCCGTCGGGCTTATTGATGCTGAGCTGGGCTGGCTTTGATCTCTCTGGGGCTGCCTTGGAGGACTATGGGCTGTTTTTCACCCGCTGTGTTGCATTCAGGGACAGCGGGGCCTTGGTGCTTTCAGGTGTTTTGCCTATAAAGGTGTGGGTATGTGTGGAAAAGGGAAGAAAGCAAAAGTGAAGTCCAAACAAGAACTGGCAACTGCACTGGTTACCCAACAGCCCAGGGCTCTACTTCCTGCTGCTGCAACTTTACTGTGTTTACTCATTAAAACCAGTGGAACGTTGGGGATTATTTCAATCATATCTGGCTTTTTTTTTTTTTTTTTTTTTTTTTTTTTTTTTTTTTTGAAATTAAGAGTTAAAGATATAGCACCATTTATGTTTGAGCGGTATTATTTAGTTTTAATGGTATATGCAGAAAAACAGTAGGTCACAGTCATTAAGAAATCTTCAAAACCCATGTTTGCTTAACTTCTTCCTGCACTGTGACAAACAACTTTGAGGCTGTACTTATGTAAGATATAAAGCAGAGACTCCTTATGTGATGCAAAACAAGTATAACATTCAAAAATATAACCTATACAGAAAGTACAAATAGATAGTTGGATGTTTTGAGTTGTAAAGTAAACACTACATTTTACCCTCTAACATTGTTAATCCAGCCACAGAATGCTACAAGCCAGTGTACTATTTGTGCTGTGTCCATAAATGGATTTTAGGATTTTATGGGTGTGTTAAGTAGGGCAGTGTTTCCCAACCAGCGGTACAGGGACCCCTAGGGGTACAGACCACACTGCACATGGAGTTGTGTGATCAATTATAATATATAGAACATTTTCAGAACATCATAGCTGTCAAAGAAGAACATGAACCTAAATCAGGACTAACCCAGGACTATGCTGAGGGATCAAACACAATACTAAAGAAAGAATGAGTAAACCAGGAAATTGTCTAAAACCAGGACTAAACCAGGTCTAAAACTAGACCTAAACTAAGAATATACTAAGCTGGGTCTAAACTAGGACTACGTTGGGTCCAAACCAGGACTATCCAGGTCCTAGGGGTACACAAGACTAAAAAGGTTGAGAACCACTGAGGTAGGGCATCCAGTGTAAAACCTTTGCCAAATCAATATGTAAATCACTGCACACTAGGAGGCAGATGTTGCTGCGGCAACACCTGGAGAAGAAAGCTTAGAGAAAAGAAGATGCCATAACACTGATGCAATTCTCCTCAACCTATAAACATTGGGTGTTTAAGTTTGGCCTTTTTAGCATTTTCTGATGTGCAGACGGCCTTTTCAAAGATGGGATAATGTACTTGTGAAAATTTAATATTGAAAAATAAATTCATATATTAGTGCTAAAATTTTATGCGACGTGTGCACAAAAACAGAAACAGTGGGCTTCACCTCCAGCAGCGCTCAGTTTGTTTGCTTGAACTTTTTCACTACTATATATTGATGTTGCTATATTCAACATCCTTGTCATATAGAGCCGTACAGAGGTGTTGATTTGGCTTTGAGATCTGACACAATCTGTATGGTGTTTCAATGGTAACGTGTGTAAACATGCACAAACAAACTTTTATATACATACGAGAGTGCATTATGTATGACACGTGTGGTTCTTGTGGGAAGTGTCCCTCCTCAGTGCATGAGGCTGGTGTGTTTAACCGTAGCAGGAAATGAAAACCACAGCTGATGTTTACCTCAATCTAGTGACAGTTATAATCTGCTTATTGGTCGTACCACTTAGAATCTTGCTCCATGCATCACTGTGTGACCATTTATCTGCTCTGCAAAAAGCCACAGAAACCTTATCACTACCCTCTTCCTAATGTATGGAGGATGTGTTATTTACCATTAAGCCAGATATAATGTAACTGCTAAAAAGTATTTTCAGTCAAAGATTATGAAATAGCAGTAAATGAGTGTAGAAGACAAAATAGAAATACATGTTCACATATTTTGTAATTTTAAAACATTTTTGGTGCTATTTTCAGACATGCAAACTATCAACTAAAGAAAGGTGACATAATATGATTTTGGTTTCTAGATTTCTAACGGATTTTTATTAATACCTAATACAATTATTTTAAATGTCTCTAGTATAATAACAATGCATAGAAGATAGTTGTGAAGGGTTAAAGGCTGGTTGTGGTACGTTTCCAAGGTCAATCTAATGAATAGACCCCTCTGGTTAGAGATGCAGTGTGTAGTTTTTGGCAGCATCTGGTATGTAAATTTGAGTTTGCAATTCTACACCTCACACTCCTCCACCTACAGTAGCCAGCAGGGACATTTTTTTTTTATTTATTTAGAACTAACCCAGTAGAAATAGGTCTGATAAAGAGTTTGCGTTATGAATTTAGAAGCAAACTCCATTTGTCCAGAGCCTTTTTTCACCCACTTGTGTTTAGTTTGTCCACCTGTAGTAGCAAGAAGTCAAAATAACACCTCTACTTGGTTTTAGAAAGCTTAAAATGTTTTTGTATGTTATTCTAGAGTCCTAAATTTGAAAAGATTTTGTTTTGTTACTGCATGGTGTCCAAACTATGGCCTTCTCAACTGCCCAAATTGCTACAGGTAGTAGTTTTTACTGCTAGGTAAAATGGTTCATTTGCCCCATGTCTCAGAGTCTCTATGCAGGTGTCTTTCACCTCTTTTCCTACCAGAGCCACCTCTGCAGCTGCTGCCTCCTAGTGGTAGTGTAGCCAGTCTCATTATACACTATATTTCCAAAATTATTCACTCACCCAAATAACTGAATTTGGATTATGCTCTGGGGTTGTTTTTAGGAGCTGGGCTTGGCCGCTTAGGTTTATATGTGTTTAAAGGAAGGTGAGCTGATACCTTTGGATATACAGTGCATATTTAAGCAGCAGTTATGTTTTGTATTATTTCTAGGCACCAATGGCTTCATAACAAACAGTTTTGTGTGAGATTTATCTGGCATTTAATCATGTATGCACTCCTTATGCAAAGTGGATGAAGTGTCTTGCCCAAGGATGCAACAGCAGTATGAAGTGGGGAGAGCAGGATTCAAACCATCAACCTTATGATTATGGGACGGCTCTACCTCCTGAGCTAATGTCGCCAAAATTTAGAATGGAAATATATAAAAATGTACAAATACTCAAGATTAGCTGATAAATTTCATTATTAGGTACATTAGGAGCAGTTTGTTAATAAAATGAGCCACAGAGAGGAAGTTGGCTCTTATTTTTCCTCTTTCTCAGTTTAGTGCATTACAACACATTGGATTTTATTTTACAGGACATTGAGTATGTACTGTTGATAAACTTTTGCATATTTCTAAAGCTCTTGGACTCAGATTTTTGGTATTTGCCGAGAATGCCAATAAAAATAAAAGTCTCTGGTGTAGATTTTCACATTTTGTTCAGAACTTAGAAATAAAACTACAGCAAAGCCTCAGGGACAATGTCTCATGACGCGTCCTCAGAACTCATCTAAGTAAACAGCTAACCTCGTGACTCATGTAAACAGCCAGGAATCCAGTCAACACTAGCTCTGCTTTTCATTTTTTATGGGCATATAAAGGCATTATAAAAGAATTATGTGTCTTGGAAAATAAATTATCTGGATCTGTGAATGTGTGAGTTGAAATAAGAGAAATTGTTGCTTTGTTCGACTTGAGAATATGCGAGGACAGCCAACAACAAGAGGGAAATCAAGTACATTTTCACATGAAAGCAGTTGAGGAAGTAACAGTTGTAGTAATAGTAGTAAAAGTTCAGTACTAGTACTCTTAGTAGCAGTAAATACATAGCTAACTTCTACTTAAACTATACTAAACTAAAACTAAACTATATTTCATTTACTTTTACTTTTAACAGTTTTGCTGGGTACATTTACTTTTACCTGACTGAGTAATGTAATATTTACTTGAGTACATGTTTGTGGTCAGTGCATGGATAGAAAACATTAGCAAAGGGTCTGTTCTTTAGCTGCTAGCCTACATGAGCATAAAGGGCATTTCTTTTGTTGTAATCATCAGACCCTTCATCAAAAGATTACATGCCACACTATGGCAACAAAAACTGTTTATATCCCATTCCTAATATGCAAAATGTACATTCGAGGATGCAAAAACACATTATGTATTTGTACTGTATCCTGCAGGTGGATTTTCATTACACAAATACTCCCACTAGCCACTTAATTTTAAAGGTTAAGCCTGAATTTATGTTGCTCTCTCTGAGTATACACCATTTAGTAGGAATGTAACAATATTTGCATTTCACAGTACGGTATTATCATGATATTAAGCTCATGCGTATATTGTAAAACTTCTGATATTGCAATATTACAATATTGCCAATATTATATATAAATTGCCACTTGCTAATGTTCTCTACCCACTCACTGACAGCACACACATTCAAATTATTGCCATTGACCAAAATCATCGAGTATGTTAAGCTACATGCTGATTTTGAGGCAAACAAATGTATACTACTTCCAGTTGGTAGCAAAAAAATTGTGCAATGTTTACGTTATTCACATACAGTACAAGTTTTTATTATGTAACCAAAAAAGTTCAGCCAAATGTCACACAGTTCATTCTATTGGTCGTTAGGTACCAGTTTTTATACGTACAAGTATGTATGACCAAATGGGCATCTTTTCCTCTCTCTCCACAGTGAACAGTCGCACTTGCAGTTATGCCGGGGTGTTTCTGATCGAGGGAGAAGGCCGTCACATGCTCAACTATGAAATGGCTCAGCAGGCGTGTAAGCAGCAGGAGGGCGTAATGGCCAGTCCCAAGCAAGTGCAGGACGCTTACAATAAAACGATGGAGACGTGCAGGTAACAACAGCGCACACTCCACACTCAATATGCTAACATAAAGCAGATCAGAGGGCTGTGGAAAGCATTTGTGACCAGATTTATGAAAAATGCCCAAACACAGATAACATTCTTTTTCCTCATTTGCGCTTCATTTTTGCTCCATGTTTGGTAAAATCAACTGCTGAACATATTTCTGTAATGTGGTCTACTGCATCTTGTGAAGTAGTGACATAATATTCATAAACAAACTGCAAATAAAATACCCTTTTATAGTAGGTATTAGATCATGTGTTATGAATTTGAAAAAATGAAGGGTTTCTACTCCTTTTGAGCTTTTTATGTAGTCATACTGTAAATATCTTCAGAGCCACCAACAGCATCGATTTTGCAAGAATGAGACAAAAAAAATGTTTGTTAATGTAGCTGCTAGCCTATATAGAGAGTATTAAAGCCATTCCTTCTGTTAGAAAAGTCAAATCCTTTCACAGCCAAAGCGATCAAAAACCAAAAGCTAGCTTATATTGTGTCAGTGGTATGTTCTATTGTAGGCTCAGATGCTTAAACATCTTTATGGCTCCTGCAAGATAGGCCACAATTAAACATGCACACATATAAGCTCCTGGGGTGTTTTTATGAGCTTAAAATGCATTAGACTAATACATTATTACCATAATACAGCGGGTCCCAACATTTTTGGTTTTGTGTAGCCCCAGGCAGGCCCGTCGACAGGTTTAATGGGGCCCAGGGCAAAAAAGGCTTCCTATGGGCCTATTATAATAGAAAATATAAGAAGAGGGACCATTTCTGGGCCCCTCTGACCATGAGGCCCGGGACAACAGACCCCTTTGCTCCCCCCTGCCGGCAGGCCTGCCCCCAGGACTTGATTCAGTCCTGGTTTAGACCCAGCTTAGTCTGAGTTTACTTCTGGTTTTAGGCATAATTTAATCCTGGTTTAGTCTTAGTTTTGTCCTGGTTTGACCTGGTTTAGACTTGGTTTAGACCCAGCTTAGTCTGAGTTTAGTTCTGGTTTGATCTGGATTAAACCTGATTTAGACCCAGATTAGTCTTAGTTTAGTTTTGGTTTTAGGCATGGTTTAGTCTTGGATTAGTCTTAGTTTAGTTCTGGTTTTGACCTGGTTTAAACTTGGTTTTTGACCAAACTTAGTCTTAGTTTAGTTCTGGTTTTAGGCATAGGTTAGTCCTTGTTTAGTCTTAGTTTAGTTTTGGTTTTAGGCATGGTTTAGTTTTGGATTAGTCTTAGTTTAGTTCTGCTTTTGACCTGGTTTAAACTTGGTTTTTGACCAAACTTAGTCTTAGTTTAGTTCTGGTTTTAGGCATAGGTTAGTCCTTGTTTAGTCTTAGTTTAGTTTTGGTTTAGATCTGGTTTATTTCTTGTATACTTTTGGTTTTAGACCTGATTTAGTCCTGGTTTAGGTTCATTTTAGTCTTTGAAAACCAAATATATAAAGCTACTATAAAAGATCAAATAACTCCACGTACCCCCTGCAATGTCCTCACGTACCCCTAGGGGTCCCCGTACCCCTGGATGGGAAACACTGCCATAATACATTAACAAGAGCATGGCTTTTACTCTTGTAGATTTAACTGAAGATGTGTGTTATGTAAAATCATCCCTATAGATCAGATAAAACATGATAAAAAATGTACATTTGGAAGTAAATTGATTAAAATGAAATATTATTTGTGTTTAGAAATGCCTGGATGAACAATGCGACTGTGGCCATCCTCAGACACACATCTCATGGAAACTGTGCCAAGAACTTAACAGGACTGATAATGAACGCACATGTGACTCCGGATCAACAGTTTGATGCTCTCTGCTATGATGAACATGGTAACAGTAACATCACCTTTAATCACAGACTGGTAAAAGTCATTTTTATTTAAATATCTAATTTTATACTGTATCCATCATGCAGCCGGGCCTGAGAAAGACTGTTCAAAATACTTTACTGGACCTGAAAGCTCCAGTGAACCAGGTTAGTGATGTGTTTTAATGCACAAGGGGATTTTAAGTTTTACGTAAAGTTTAGTTCTTGTTTTCTCAATGTTTTAATACTCCTGCATTTGTAGTCTTGGTTTAGACTGAGGGCTGTTTCTAGCTTTGTTTGGATCCATGCAAGATACTGTTTGGGGGCCCCTTGTTTGCCAAACTACTTTGTAGCACACTCTAAACTTCATAAAGGAATCATAAGTATTCCTAAAGTAATGCTAAGTGGCACTAGGCATAAGAGACATCTGCAAATAAGTAATTCTCCTCGCCTTGGGGCCCGTTAGTGGGTTATGGGGCCCTTTGTATGTACATTGTCTGGATATTACAAGAAACAACCCTGGGTATACTTGAAATACAAACTCTATTTATAAGAGGAAGGGGATTTAGCATCAAACCTATGTCAAATCAAAGCAATGCACTCAGAACAGAAAAGAACACAAAAAGGTAGATATAATGACTTAATTTGTATAAAACATGAGATTTATGGATTTATGAATTGTTGTTGACTGGTTCCCTAATGCTAGACTTGGGTAATTATTTGACTTAAGTCCTGGATCTAGTTCTGGATTTTGCCTTGGTTTGGTTCAAGTCTATGACACCACTTTTATCTAATACTTTGACTCCTTTTTTAAAATCATGACACATCGCTTTGTCACCATTTTCTGGTTCTTTTATCTTTTAAAATAGAACAAAAGAGGACACATATTGTTCCTTTTGCAATTATACTCTTATTCATCTGCATAATAACAACCATTTTTTCATTTAAATATATTCACAGGAATCAAGGCCATTTGCTGAACATAGAGAATAGCACTAAATGATTCTGCAAAGTCCTTGTACTTTTAGGACTTATTACGCTTCTTAATTGCATGACTAAGAAATGACTAAACAATGCACTCTGACACATATAATTGTATAGAGGAAAATGCTATACTTTTAATAGTGTAATTAGAATAATGAATGCAATTATTGTTTTTTCCTGTCAACTGTTCCAGACAACACGACAACACCAATGGAATTAGACTTTGAGACCACTGCCCCAAGCCAATTTGAAGTTACTGACAGCGAGGAAACCGCGATTGTACCCGGAGAAGAAGATAAGGAAGCAAATACATCCGCCACGACTCATCCAGAAGAAACCACGATGGAAAATGCCACTCTGATTCCAGATATGGGGTCCGGGATGCTGCCCGCTGGACCGGAGGAGGAGGAGACCTTCACGACGGCCCATGTGGACGAGAGGGAAGAGGAGAAGCAGCCTTCTGTCGACCCAGACGAACACAGCGAGGACGAGACGCACGCTGAGTCCAAAGGGGACACCACAGAGAGTAAGACACAAAGAAGAAGAAGGGGAAACTATACTTCCTTGTGCTGTTATATCTATTTCTATATCGTACGGTGGCCCTGGGGTGCAAAATTGTTTTTGTCAATTAGAAAAATAAAAGTAGAAATTAATCTTGCCTAATAAAATGAACCCATCCCCTAAATTAAAAAAGAGGGCATAAAAAAAATTAAAGCCACATCTAAAAAACAAACAAACAAACAAACAAAAAAAAACTACTTTTAATTTTCTTGCAGACAAAAACAATTTTGAGAAGGCTCCTTTTATAATTAAGAAAAGGGTTTAATTTCCATGGACTCCTTTTTCAATGAGTTTCTTTTTTAGGCAAGATTTTTAAAACGCTACATCTGCTTTTATTTTATTCTTGTGGATGCCATGATGAGAGGAGAAGCAACAGGTTTTGGGAGGACAGAAGACGCCCCCTTGTGTCAGCCTGTGAGGCACACATTTATGAAAAGGGGACCTCTTTGTATTCATTCATTTGTCTTCCAGAGAGATTGGGCTAACACTGTGACTTCTCAGTGCCATTTAAAACTATACAAAAATGTTATAGTTATAAACATTTTTTTTTTGTATTGTATTATTTCATTTATATGAGCATGTGAATAGTTCACAGTGTGCAATTTAACAACATCAAACAAGAAAAACTAGATGGAAAACATTTCAGTAGAATAAATTAGTATGTGCCCAGCAACCTAGATCTTTTCTACATTTTCATAAAAGAACATTTCATTCACTTCACCAAAACAAATAAGTTTTCATAACAAACCATACAGAAACAATCTGCTCAAAAAGGAGTGGGAAGAAGTAAAACTTGTTTAATCCCACCCCCATCTGTCATCCAAAAAACATTACACAAAAGGTAGCCCTATCCTTAGACATAACCCGAGATTTTGTATTTAATACATCAATAAATAAAGATATAATATTTAGCTATAAGCTGTAAAGAAAAATATTTAGCTATTGCATCAAAATAATTTAGAGTAATTTGTTACAATTTAATCCAAAAGATAAGATATTTAATCATTAATAAGCTATATTGTGATAAGTGAATCTGTGCACATACACTCGCAATACCACAGGAAACAAACAATTCTTATATCAGAAATGACATTATCTAATGGACAATAAGCACATACCAACAATGGTAAGACCTGAGTCATGAATGTAAAATAACACAAGACCATTTTTATAACTTTTTGTTTACTGTACAAGAATATTTAGTCACTTCACTTTTTTTTAAATTTGGCATTATATATATATATATATATATATATATAGCAAACCACATCCAGTGTGGGTCCTTAGGCACTTACACTATTATCAGTGGCCCCTAATGGCCCACTATCGGTGGCCCACTATCGGTGGCCCACTATCGGTGGCCCACTATCGGTGGCCCACTATCGACGGCCCCTATCAGCCAACTAATTGGCAGCTGCTATCGGCTGCCCTGCTATCGGCCAACTATCGGCAGCCACTATTGCTGCCCAACTATCAGCGGGCGGCCCACTGTTGGCAGCCACTTTTGACCAACTATCGGTGGGCCACTATTGGCCAACTATCGGTGGCCACTATTGGTGGCCTCGATCGGCGACCACTATCGGCCAACTGTTGG
This sequence comes from Bostrychus sinensis, assembly GCA_020698575.1. NCBI lineage: Eukaryota > Metazoa > Chordata > Actinopteri > Gobiiformes > Eleotridae > Bostrychus > Bostrychus sinensis. The sequence goes on along the minus strand of CM036251.1, from coordinate 25,795,352 downwards.
TGGCCCACTATTAGCGCCCAACGTCGGCAACCACTATCAGCAGGCCACTATCGGCCAAGTATCGGCCAACGAGCACTCTGTGGAAAAACAATGAATGATTATACCTTTGTTTATTAATTACAAATACAGTGTTTATATTTGGAGTTTGCATAGTGGTTGAGTGGTTAGCTCACCTTCCACTGTCCAAAGACATTAAGGTGTTAAAATAGTTTTTAGTGAATGAATGTGAGACTGAACTGTTGTCTCTCTGTGTAAGTCAGCCCTGCAAAAGTTCTGAAAATGAATTAATTCATGCATATACTGATGAATGTATTAATCAACATATTTTTGTATGTTTACTGTCAGTGGCCTACTATCGGCAGGCTGCCCTCTATTGCCACCCACTGTTGGCTTCCCACTATTGATGGCCCACTATCGGCAGCCACTATCGGTGGCCACTATTGGCCAATGAGCACTCTGTGGAAAAACTAAGAATGATTATGTCTTTGTTTATTAATTATATATACAGTATTTATATTTGGAGTTTGCATAGTGACAGTGTAGTTAGCTTACCTTCCACTGTCCAAAGACATTAAGGTGTTAAAATAGCTTTTAGTGAATGAATGTGAGACTGAATGGTTGTCTCTCTGTGTAAGTCAGCCCCGCAAAAGTTCTGAAGATGAATTAATTCATAATTAATGCATATACTGATGAATGTATTAATCAGCATATTTTTATAATAGCACTTATGTCTTTCCAGTTGTCCCACTTGCCCCTGGTAAAGGCCGGATGAACTCGGTGCTGGACGATGGGCCCAAACACGAAACACGCGAGAATGACGGTACATCCAGTGAGTATTCCATAATGTGAATGTAATGGTCCCAGTCAGCTTATTTCTCATTGATCATAACCCAGCTGCTGTTATCTCTCCCTGCAGACTGGCTGGTAATTCTCGGTGTGATTGTGGCTGTGGCTGCCATTCTTCTGGTGTGTGCGGCAGTTGCCAAAAGGAACAGGTAGGACTTAACGGTGCTGTCATGTTACATTGTTATATACACTGTAAATATTGGTCTAGCGAGGCAGTGTTAGAGTTGCGTTCCTGCGGAGTGGACAACAAATCAATGTGTAAACAGTAAATCCGGGGCTTAGAAAAAGATGGCAGACGTGACATTTCGCCAACAAGGAATGAGCAAAAGGAAAGCTTTGTGAGAGAATTTCAGGCCCAAATGATAAAGGATTCAGTACCTATGAACAGATGACAAACATTTTAATCAATGGTTAACTGTATATGTTCAATATCTTTCAATGAGGAGAATAGCATTTAGATTTTCAATACAAAAAGAATTGAAAATGTTAGGAAATGTCAGAAATTGAGTGTAGTTTTGATTTAATTTTGTACTATTGGGTTTGTTCTGATTTTTACGTCCTACTAAGATACCAACTCCAGCCACTAGGGGTCAGTATAGGAACAAACTTTGGTTACTTTTTTGTATGTTGCCTTGGTGGAGGTCAGCACTCTCCAAGTTGTTCACAGTAAGGCTTTAAGGTAAGGTAAGGTAAGGTATACTTTATTGATCCCCCATAGGGGAAATTCATTCTCTGCATTTGACCCATCCCTCAATGCCGCTGGGGCAACCTGTCAGGAGCAGTGGGCTGCTGCTGCAGTGCAGCGCCCGGGAACCCTTCTCCAGATCTTGAGCCAGGATCCTGGTCAGGAGTATTTGGCTGGAGGTTTTTGCCTATTGTGCATGTTTTTTGAGGTTGATGGGGGAAACCGGAGTACCCGGAGGAAACCCACCCAGACACGGGGAGAACATGCAAACTCCACACAGAAAGGCCCCACACGGTCCGGGAATCGAACCCAGGACCTTCTTGCTGTGAGGCAGGAGTGCTAGCCACTATGCCACCGTGCCACCAATATATTTATTTTATTTTTGATTATTAACTCCAGATGTAAACGTTCTTTTCCAGCTTGTGCGGCAAACAGCAGACCCTCATGATCACCTCCAAAGACGCCGGCGAGGGCAACGGCGCCGCCATGTCGGCCTCCAGCTCCCATGCCCAGGAGCGCGAGCAGGAGATGGTCACCCTCATGAACAAGGAGAAGATCCAGGAGAACGGCAACACGGAGGAGTTCACCGTCATCACGCTAGAGGAGTCTCCGGACAAAGACCAAACCGCCTGAAATATTTTCCAAGATGAGATACGCGACGGATAGCATATAAAGTTTGATGGGATGTGTATGTGGAGGGGGGGGGGGTTCAATCACTGTAAGGGTAGCATTTAATGGTTCCGCACTGAAAGAGAGAATGACAAGCTGGTGTGTGTAAATTGTTTTCCCCGACTGCTCCGACAGCCTCGCTATGGGACTGAAAGGGGACGTCAAAAAAGAAAAAAAAAAAAAAGAAAAAATGTGTCATGCATTGTTGGGTTTTGTGAATGCATCTGTCGCCGGATGTACGATGAATGTGTAATAGTGTGTTCTTTGTGTTGTCAATACAGTATGATGGCGAAAAACGAGGAAGGATTGCAAAATTTAGGAAGATTATGTGTAAAAATCTAATATGGGACCAAAAATATGAGGCTGACTTTTAACAATTCTTTCATGGTCTTTTCTGTATTTGCCTATTTTGTAGCTTTGTGCACCCTGACATGACCTGTGGATTTGAACTGGGAATATCTCCTTATCTTAATTTATGCCGTTTTCGGATTTTTTTTTCCTTCTGTATATAAAGCAAATGTTTGGGAAAATGCCTTAGCAATAACCGCCAGCTGTGCTTTTGTTTGGTAGAGAATCCACTTTTAAACAAAGGAACGTGTCACTTTGGAAACGTATTTAATTAGAAGTAGCAGCTGAGGTTGAGTACTGCAATAGTCGAAGTGAATAGCAATCATGTATGTATAGCATTCAAATCTGTGCACCTTCAAAGTCCATTTTATGGCATGTTAATGTAGTATGATTAAAATCAAAGAGTAGTCTCCCAATGTGATCCTATGGCGATTGAGTGAATGCAATATATCTGTACAGACTCATTAAGAAAGCATGTTTAATTTTACCCAGTCATTTGTAAATATAAGCGATAGTCTAGTGTTCCAAAGGGGGCATGTGAGATAAGGGTTTGTAACTTATTCACATACTGTTTATATAGTGGTCAGTATGGCTCTAGCTTGGAGAAGCAAACAGGAGCAGTAGCACAGGTTTTCTGTAAGGTATCCCTGGTGAAGTCACTGAAACCTACAAACAAAGCTTAAAACTACCAGTGCAAGTGTAAGTTACATAGACTGTATTTTTTCATCATTACACGTTTTTTTTTTTTTTCTTCAAAACTTAGCACCACCCATGTATGAACATCTAAATGTGGCCTTGAGGACCAGATTTTTGGTGACTGTGGCCTCATTTTAACTTTCAGCCACAACAACATCCATTATCCATCTTAAATGGGAAAATGCATCCCATTTAAGACCAAAATAGCCTTGAAAAGAAAAATTAGGCTATGTTCACGTTTCAGGCTCAATTTAGAGTTTTTGCAAAAATTTGATTCATTTATTTATTTGTGGTTGTTAACATTACATTTTAAATGTGACATTCATCACCCACGTGCATAAAAAGACATGACAGAGTGAGGAGTGGTGGAATTGTGATATGAGGGGCTTCATTGACACAGAGGTCATCTTTCTTAAATACATCTGTAAGTGCCTCTCCTCAAGTTCAGTATGAACGGAATTGTCACATTAAATATGAATTAAGTTAAAAACTTCTTCCACTCTTTTTCACTGACCAGTGCATCATGGTTTCAGTGGGACTTGGCCGTTCAAACTGAAGCCACATAGTAAAAAGATCAGATATGTATCTGATTTAGGACCACATAAAAGTGACCATATGAAAATGGCCTGGGTCAGATTTTTAAAAAATCTGATTTGTATTGTTTACACTGTTGTGAAAAAAAATCAGATATGGGTCTCATATGGGACAAAAAAAATCTGATATGGGTCATATATGCCTGCAGTCTGAACATAGCCTGTGTTGAACATAGGTTGAGCATTGTACATTGCCTTTTTATATATACAGTATATCTTTTGGCTGCTCCCTTATGGGACATCACAGTAAATCAGTTGCATAGTTATTTGGTACATTTTTATACCGGATGCCCTTCCTTTCACAAGCAGACACATTTTGTGACTAAAGTAGGCAATGTGAATAAAGTGTCTTGCCCAAGGATATGACAGTATGTGCTGGTCAAGCAGTAAGCGATCTGCCAACCCTCCTAACCCGCTTAACCTCCTGAGCCACTGTCGTCCCATAACAATATATTGCAGTATATGTAAAAAAAAAAAAAGAAAAAAAAAAAGAAAACAAACACAATCCAATTGTTAACACTGCATTTTGTTTCTACTGTAGACAGCCTCAACATCTCAGTGGGTTATAAATAATGTTGCAGGCTAAAATTGTTTAAATTTTTACATAGCATTTTTCAGAAAACCATGTAGAAATAGGAGACATCATGGAATTTGTACATCTATTTATCATTAACAGTATTTTTTAGCCTTAATGTCATTACTCCTGTCTGTCTCTCCAAACTTAGCTTACTGACTGCTACAGTAGCTCATAAACTCCCTTTCACCAAACACTGGACTACCCCTTTAAGCTAATTCTAAAGCTGTGAGTGACAGTGGTTTGGCTTTGGATGTAAGCTAAAATGGCTCCCAATGATAATGAGGGGCCCCTGTGCTGTACACAGAGCAGTGTCAAGGGCTGCTTCAAAAGAAAAGACTGATAATGTTTGTGTGTGTGTGTTCTCTCTCATGAAAGAAGCTTGTGTATTCGTCTGGGCTGACTATGTGCCAATCATGTTCACACACATGGTCAACGGCTGTTTTTCTACTGACCTTCTCATTAGTAGGATTACCATACTTTGTGTCATATCAATACTCTGTACATTTGTTTATTTCGCTTTTGCAGTTCACTCTAAGATGAAGTAGCAGATGTTTTAGTGTGGGCAGCTTTTATAGGTCATTAACAAAGACATGTCACTGAAGAAAAAGAAAAAAAAAGAAGAAAAAAAAAGATTTGTAAAGTCCCCAATGAAATAAATGTGTAATGGAAAGAGACTGTGCTGGGTCATGGATCAATGAGAGACAAAGGGGCAGACAGTGGTGTGAATGGTGCGGGGCTTCGTGAATGGATACACTGGCCACACATGGGCGGAAGTGGAGTTACCATGGCGCTGGGGTGGTGATGCAAGAGCATGTCAACCGGAGATGAACAAAGACGGCCATTTTGAAAGATAGGAATGGCATCCTTCTATACAATATTTATAACCGTGATGGAATGACACTTCAGTCAATCTGTCTCAAGCATTTTAAAGAATATTCAATGATGCTTAAATCTCACTTTTTTTCTTCTGTTGTTGTCTATAGAGGAGTTCATCTTTTGTGCATGTTAATTCCCAGAACTAATGGCCCAAATTAAAACATTATGGAACTTGTCAAAGCTGCTCTTCTTCTTAGCAAATGTGTCACCACACTAAAACTTGATTAACTGCATGTTTAAAAAATAAAAATAAAAAAAATGTGTGAGGCATCAAAAACTGCTTCTCATGCACAGAAATACAAATGATGAAAAAACATAGGCCTTGACTCAAAATTGGGTTAGCTTCATATCACAAAAGTATTATTATTCATTCCCATAAGGGTGGTCCATGGTGGCTTAGTGGTTTGTGCTCCTACCTCTTGCTCTTGCTTCTGTTTGTGCTCCTGCAAGAAGGTTGTGGGTTCAATCATCTGGCTGGCCAACTAGTGGAGTGGAGTCTGCATGTCCTGCCCTATGTTACCGTAAGTTCACTCTGGGTACTCACAATTTCCTCCCATCTTCCAAAGACATTACACGTGTTAGATAACCACTGATTGTCACATTATTTTAATTTAGATTCACCAATTTTTCTGTCAGTGTTTTTCCCATTGTGTGCCCTGCCTAAGGCCCATAGTTGCTGGAAAAGGCTTCAAGCAGGAAAAGATGCCATTCTTCCAATTAGTTGTATGTAAAGTAGAATATGTCTGTGCTGAGTATGTTAGGTATAGGTCATTTTAGTGGGTGCTAAATTAGCCTTTTCGCAGTGGACTTAACCAACTGCAAGCACAATTTATCATTATAATTCAATGTGTCAAAGATCTTGCTTGCAGTATTCAGGCTAGTGTTTGGAGTTAGTCACAATTGTTCCAAGTGTAGTATAATTAAAAACAGTCACAAATTGATCAAAAAGCCAAGAGTTAGTTATGAATTGACATTTATTAGTTTTATTTGTATATATGTACACCAAAGGTACAACACTTATATGTAGAAACAGATTTATGTATAACATAGACAGAGGAAAGGATTCATGATTTTTTTGTGATTTTGTTTTTTTTTTTTTCTTATATCACTCTGAAACATACACTCTGCCTTCACATCAAAATGACAACAACAGCTTTACAAAGAGGGAAGGCCTAGAAAAGAGAGATACATGCTGCAGCTGTCAGCCAGGTCTGAGGAGAGACAGTAGAAAAAGGGCTTTGAGTTTTTACTGAAGCATTAGCGTTCAGCTCAGGGGTGTGTGCATATATCTACTGTGTCAAAGGCAAATGGAGGAAGGCAGTTTATGAGGTGAGATTTCTAGAAAGCTGTACAGTGGACGACGTAGATCTCATTGAAAATATACCATCAATGGTGTGAATGCACAGTGCAGCCTGAGCCTAAAGCCAGCGTTCATTCTTGAAAAGACAAAATGGATCAGATGAATCACCTGAGGAGGTCTAAATCTTGAATGAAATTGTTCCTTACTAAGCTGTGTTCGCCTTCTCCGTTCTTTTCAGTCGAGGGCCCTCTTTGTCAAACCATAAACCTCCCCTCTCGTTTTCCACACGTTCAGACAATAGCATCATGCAAACATGGTTTGCTTCACTGTAATGCCTCCAATAAACTCTGCAATGCCACTGAACAGAACAATTATATATTTATGTATGTACAATGAAAATGAATGCACACTGATTATATCTTCATGGAACAAACATTCAAAACGCTTACATTAGATACAAAAAAGTATATATTTATATATTGATGTGTGACAGGTAAGTAAAACCACTGGTTAACAGCTATTAAAGAATAAAAAACAAGCATTTTATTACACACTTTCCTCTATACATTGCATCTAATCTAGCTTTACTTGGGACATACTGTAGATGATTTTTTTCTCTCTAGAGGATTACATTAAAATGTCACATCAGTGAAACTAAATTTACCTACATACCATTTTAACTCCCCCCAAAAGAAACAGAAATGGAAAAAACAAAAACAAAAAAAACAAAAAAACAAACATCTGTTACCTACAATATATACACAAAGTGCAAGGAGGCACTTCAAAATATCATGCTTTTAAGATAGTGGTGCAAAAAAAATAACTTTTTATTCATGCTTCTATAACCTTGTGTTTGAACATAATAGTGGTGCAACACTCAATCCCCATTGGTGACACTGGGGCCAGTATCCATATACTGGAGAACTTTATCCTGAAGATTTCCAAAATATAGAATAATGATCATTCTAAGCTCTGCAGCTGACGATAAGGAATATAAATATGCTCATCTTCAATGTGATTTTATAATAGATGTGTATGCACAAGATGTGTCAAAGCACACTCAAACTGGCAGAGCTGTAAAAGCCAACACTGTTTTTTATTTGTGGAGCTATCAGTGTGTAAGTTAAGTCACCTAGTGTTACTGTAGTTGGCAAACTGAGCACACAGTCTGAACATATTCAAGGCAAGGTTGTCATTAGGCAAAAGAAAAAATAAAAACACAGCTGGAGAGAAGGACACAGTACATTATCATCTCACTCACACAGGTTAACAAAACAATAATAGGCAGTAGTCCAGCGTGGTTTGCAGATCTGTTCAAGCCATTTGGTTGTGAGAAACGAGGAGACTATTACCTGATAGACAATTGGCAACATTCTGGCAACGTGTGTGCCCCTTGATTTGTTTTTGAGTGGGCACAGAACTGCAGCATCTAGGGTTTGTCAAACAGTCTTAAGCTCTGGGCCCTGCACTACGAAGCCAAGGAGATAGTGAGGTAACTTTAAGGTTAACACTGGGTTTTCTGTATCACGAAGTTGGTTCACTTTCTATCGAGGTAGATCTTTATGGGCAGCTGCTCAGTTAACACGCTCTGGACTGACCAATCAGACAAATAAAATGGTGTAATAAAGTGACTGAACTAATAGCTTGCTGGTAAGTGGCTACCACATTTTTTACAATCATAGACACTTCATGTTATTTACATTAATAAAAGTAAAACAGCAGTACTGCCACACCATTGGTCCGGACCAAGGTGACAAGGTGTTTAAAGTAGTTTTTTGTTACTGTTTATGTAGACATTAATGTATCTTTGATTGGTCATTTAGCTTTGACTCCGCTTTTTCCTAACTGAACAAGTAGTTAACCCACTTCGTGATACCACTGATCCAGACCAGGATAGATGGGTTTGGAGAAGACATATACTACAAGGTAGCTTCAGTGGGCTTCACAGTACAGGGCCCTTGTAGCTGAATGCATTTTTTGTGTTCTGGCTAAACATGAAACAAGCACACTTTTACAATCTGCCTCATTTCCTTTGCTTTCTGCTTGGTTGCTCTTCAGTAATTGTTCCTTTTGCTGTGATTTAGATACAAAGGTTGGTTGTTCAACCACTGAAATGTACCATATGTGCTCACATCAGAGTTTATTGCCAGGGTTTTGGCACATTTCACATTTTCCCTGTAAACTACTGTCACCATAGTCTTAATCACTTGTGCTCATATAGGCATTTTTTGCTCAACTGAGCGGGTAAACACTAGAGGAATACACTGTAAAGGAGTAAACATACAGTATGTAGAAGCCTGAGTATCTCCTGCTGTGAGTTATGAATACATATTTATCATCGGAAGCATCTTGTGCATGAGAGTGATTATGCCGTTGAGTTGGAACCAAGCTCATTGGCTTTTTGTGCTCAGTGTTGTGCTGGCAGGTGTCATACTTAAACAATTTTAGATCCAAAATCATTGGTTTCAATTTTGTCATTTGGAAATGTAGTGTATGCATTTAGACAAATAGCCTTGGCTTTTGGGCAGTGATTCTCTGAAGTTTGAGGCTTAGTTTCAATTTGATGCAGATTCAGTAATGCAATGGAGGCAGTGTGAAAGCCTTTGTATAAAATGTTCCTATGTTTGGTCCTTACAATAATATTAGCCATGCTTTTAAACAACATGCCACTCTTTTTAGCATACATACAAAATATAATGTCCCTTTTCGAAAACAAAAATAAAACAAATCAAATAAATGTGGGCCCCATGCCACAATTTGTGCTTAATGGATTTTCTCAATATATATTTCTTACTTTATATTGTGCTTCCTCCCTTCATTACAGGTGGCAATCATCAGTGTAAACAACATTTATATGACAGTTAATTATAAGTTCGGTTGTTATGCTGAATGCAATGCGAATATTTTGATGGACATTCTGTAACAACTTGCAGTGATTAATACCTCCCACTTATCATCTGCCATTAGAAAAATGAATCATATCTACGTATAAAGTGTATGACATGCTCCACAGCCACTCTCTCATCTTACACATGCCAAAGTGGAATGTATTGCTAGGTTTAGCTTATCCATCTTTTCCTGTCCTCCCAACCTTGAAGTCTGCTGTGCAAGTATCCGCTATTACATGACATAATTGTGCTCAGGTAATCTCTGGATTCATTACATAGTTAGTACCATTTATCAGTCAGATAGACAGTTACAAAATCTCCTTTAAAGGGACTAATAAAAACGAAAGTAAACATTGCTACATAAAAACCAAAATTAGTAGTAGTTCTGTTCATGTGACGTTTTTCATTCACTCGTAATTTTTTCACCAGATAAGAAAACTCGTGGAGCCCAGGAGCAGGGGATCTCAGTGCTGCCATTATTCATGTTTCCATGGTTCCTCCTCGATGATCGTACACTCCGCAGCAGAGCCGTTTGTGGCTGAGGTTACCTGCAAGCAGTTAGCATTCACAGCTAAACATCGCAGCCATGGCAGAAAAACACTATTCACTCCATTAGCAAGACAGTGGTTAACTTTGATATTCTATATAAATATCAGTATCTGCTTATATCGCGCTGCTTCTGTCCAAGTTTACCTTAGGAATTTTCTGGCTAACCTATGTATGCTAAGCTAAACTACAGATTTGTTAATAGACAAATACTCTAACTCAGCTGGTTTCCAATTAAAAGTAGCACTGGGTCATGAGACATGAGGTCATTTAACCCCCTACAGGTTTTTGAATAGTAATGGGTAAAACATAACTTAAACTCGTACATCTTCCTCTTCATAATGTTTTTAAAAAATTGCTTTATTTGTTTGTCTTATTCGGGTAAACTGGAACCTGAGCTTGGCCAATATGGAAAAAGCAACTGTTAGCTAAGGTTAGCTAATAGTGCAAAAACAGATATTTTAAGCATGTTAAAACACTCTAACGCAAACTCTAACATCTTTCATTATTACTTTAAAAAAATGTTTAGTTTTATTAAAGAACTATTCTATTTTTATCTTACATGGGTAAATTAGAACAATTTCCCTAAAACACTGAGGTCAATTTGACCCCTGCTAGTGTTAGCAACTGCTGGCTGTGCAATTACAGGTAGCCTATTTTAAGCAAACGCTTAGACTTAACCACAACATTTTCCATCCAATACTCTTAGGTATCATTACATTTGGTAAACATTAAAAAAAAATTGGCTGCTGATGGATGATGGAGATGGTTGTACTTAAGAGTTCACTTTCTAACACTGACCTGGATACAATGCACATAAGCAATGCATACAATACAAAAACAAACAAGCAAACAAAAAAAAAATAATAATAAAATAAAATAAAAACATAAAACATAGAAAGATAAATTAAAAGTGTTGGGTGAATGCATTTTATGGTCTACTTTGCAAGCAGTCTAAAGCAAGTTGTGAAAAAAGGGGTTAGAAATGTTCTATTTACAGGCAAAACAGAAAAGGTCATTAGTCATGCTGGGAATGGGAATAGCAAGCCTTTGTGCCGCATTTATATGGAAATACCATTCCATTAATAAATGGAAGCTGAAAGAAAGGAGGATATAACTTTTTCCTGTGGATGGATCGCTCGGGTGACAGGTTGCCTGCGTTGCTAGGAAACACCTTTCACCCTTTAATAAATGAAAAGGCTCATCATTAAACCTTTCTAGAAGGATGTGTGTGTGAGGGCATCAGGACTTTGAACCACTCAAGCCTCTATAGTGTGAAATACATTCAAGGGATCGGGATTCAAAAAGCATTATGTTTTTTTTTTACATTATGGGAGTTACTTCACAGCTTTTCATTTCACAACTGAGTTCACACAATGTGCATAAATAGCTGGTGTGGAAACGCCACAGCCATGAAAGAGACTCAGTGCATGTTGTAGATATATGAGCTGCTAATGAGCGGTAACACCATCCTTATATTGCTTTACATACTTAATTTCTACAGCTACAGTGACCTTATATCAAATCAGATGCGACTTTACTTTTCTTACTGTGGTGCCTTGAGTGTGAACTTCAGATGCATGAAACAGCTGCTAAATATTTCCACAGAGTCATAAAGAGGATTATCTAGCTTTGCCTTTTCACCAAAAGCCAATCCCCAATGGAATACATGATCAGATTAGCTTAGAGTAAGTGTGTGAAGCTAATTTCTTCCTCACTGAATGCTCTGCAATCAATTTTGGCTCAAGCTTTAGATTTTAACACTAATTTGACAGAAAGGCTGCTAATCCCTCAAAACAAAATACATACGGCACATGCATTGGTTGTTGCTTTGGTTCTCACTTCACATCTGTTGTAAAATAACAGGATGCATTTGAAGTTTATATGCAGACAATAAAGCAAAGGTGTAGAGTAAGCATGCAGCAGCAGAAAAGTGTTATATACAGGTTTCTATGTCCGGAAGCATTAATTGTACCTTGCATTCATCTACTACGACAGAATTGTTAGCAGCAGAAGGAGCGGTTGTGCTAGTGGTAGCGGTTAAGACGCACTGGTTGGAATTGTTTTCGTGATGGTTCTTCATGTCGTCGTAATAGGACTGGGTCTTTGTCATCATCTCGATGTCGTCCGATTTGGCCGCGTGTGCATCCAGCTCATCCAGCTCGGCCTTGGACATGTGGTACACGATGCCTGCACCGTAGGAGTCACCCACCACGTTCACCGAGGTCCTGAACCGGTCCCTGAAGATTGGACATTAGCATGATCAGACAATGGGAAGAGGAGAAATACGGTGGACAGGGCGCGTGGCGTTAATGGTTACACTTACAACAGCCAGTCGACAGCCACAAGGAGACTGATGTCCTGAGTTGGCAGGCCCACAGCAGTCAGAATCAGCAGCATAGTCACCAGACCAGCACTGGGGATACTGGCAGCTCCCACGCTGGCCAACGTAGCTGTCAGACTGAAGAGATATGCAGTAGATCAGCACTCAGTCACATTCATTAGGGCCACTACATTTAATCACAAACCCATACTTCTCCTGAAAGTGACCACTTGACCATAAAAATAGCCATAGCATGCAGTTATAGACATTGATTTTGTATGACTCATGTGGCTCAAGAGCATTAGAGTGGGCCTTTATTACTCTCCAAATGTATACTAAATGTAAGAGTTGTCAAAATTGCAAATATATCATGGGTAGATTTATACATTTTAAAATGTCAAAATATAGGTCATTCAGCCCATTATATTTTGGACATTGTATTACTATTTTACATTTTATAATTTAAAATAATGCATATATATGAAAAATGTCATCTTTTGAGGAGTTGCAGAGAAGACTTGCATTTGGTGCCTGACACCCCCTGCTGGCAACAATGGGGAATAAACAGGGCATAAAATGGCTAATTAGCATGGCTACCAACATGACGCTAAAAGACAGATAAATAAGCTTTCTAGTGATGGCAATATAAGCCCTGAATTATCTGTCTGATAACAGTGTAAGGTAGTGATGGGCGATACCACACTTTATAGATTGGACACGATACTGATTATTTTTTGGGGAAATTCAATTAATACCGACCCCAAATACTGATCATGTCCTATGGGTAACCTTTTTTTCAATCAAAATATTATTACCCTAAAGTCAAATCCCATGACTAATTTGACCATTTAACAAATGTTAATGTGCACAGTATGAAATAAATAACTTGAATGTGCACAGCAATGAGTTTATTGTTAGTCGGACAAACAACACAGCTAACACATGGCATGGATGGACCAGTCCAATGTGCTGCTGTGGTATGCGGTATTTCACTTGTGTTAAATAGTATCAATACTGTTTTTATATAATAATAATGGATTGGATTTATATTGCGCTTTACAAGCTTGAGAAGTTTCTCAAAGCGCTTTTACAATTTGGTCCATTATTCATTCACTCCTCAGTCACACGCGGTGGTGGTGAGCTACTCCTGGGGCTCTGGGAAGGTACTGCAGGGGGCCCCCAAGAGGCTGTCTATGTTAAGTACATAAAAATAAATTGAGTTTGAAATTAATTATTTGCTTCATTAGTTAAATACATGTTTAAAAATATGACTTAAAAACCGTTAGCCAACACTTGAAAGGCTGAAGTAATCGATCGTGTTATTATCAATTACTGATATTGTGGTATTGATCCGCCCATCACTAGTGCATTGGCTTTAGAAACGCACTTCCTGGCTTCATATGTCTATGTAAAGCCATGAAGTCGAGCATTTTATGCTCTTGAGAAAGATGGCCTCAGCATACAGCATTACTCAAACGTGAGAATGAAACAAAATACTACTCCAGGTATGTTTCTGAGGTGCAAACAACACTGTAACATGGTAAAAGGCTACATCTTAGTGTATGTTGTTTTGCGTTCAAAGGTTAACAGTTGACACACAAACACATAAATTACTGACTTTACACAGATTAACATAAAAATTAACATCTTTACAGAACATTTAACATTATTAAGTGCTGGCTGACCTGACAGTTACAATCTGACCAGGGTCCAGGTAGATACCATTCATCTGAGCAATAAAGATGGCTGCCACAGCTTCATACAGAGCAGTGCCGTCCATGTTGATGGTAGCACCAACAGGCAGCACAAAACGGGTGACTCTCTTGTCGATGCCCAGGTTCTCCTCCAGGCAACGGAAGGTGACAGGTAGCGTACCAGCACTAGAGTATAAGAAAAAATGACTGTTATAGCCTCTAAATTCTGCACGTGCACAAACATTAGCTTTTGGTTTTTCCAATGCTGACCTGGAAGCTGTACCCAGAGCTGTAATCCAGGCTTGGAAAATTCCCAGGAAGAAGGAGAAGGGGTTTTTCCTGACAATAACAAAGTAGATGCTGGGCAGGAAGATGGCGCCATGAATGATGAGTCCAATGATGACAGTGACCATGTACATGCCCAGCTGTCTGGCCACCACCTCCAGGTCCTTAATGGAGATGATCTTACCACAGATCAGGCAGGCAATACCGAGGGGGGAATACCTAACAAAACAGTCAAGTTAGGTTTGTCTTATCCAAACTGAATTGTGATATAAGAGTGAGAATTCTGATGTCAAAAAAAAAAAAAATTCTCCAAAGTCAGATATGTAAAAATATTTCAGAATTCACTTTTGATATTGCCATTTCAATCCTAATTGTAAGAATGAAGTTTGAATTTTGAGATTAAAGTCCTTGAAAATGAAAAAATCCTTTGGAAGACATTGTAGGTTTGAAGTCAAAATACTGAATTGTGAGATTTAAAACAAAAAAAAAAGTAAATCAAAAGGCAATTCTTAGAAAAAATGTCTTCAGAGATAAAGGTCAGATTAAGATTTTTAAGAATTTTAAGAAATTAAAATTAAAGTGATAAAGAATCTGAAAAGGGCAGAATTTTTACTGTAAATTTGATAAGAATTTAATATCTTCCATATTAAATCTCAGAATTCTGACTTTAATTATACACTCATGTCCCAAAAATATTTCTTTTTTTTTTGGTCCAAACCATCTTGCACTAAATATTTGCTCATGATTTTTTAAAATAGAAATAACCCAAAGTTATTTCTGTCTGAATGAGTTTTAGAAATGGTGTCAATGAGATTTAGTTGTTTAGTGATACTAACCACATGATCATGATGACAATTTTCATCACAATCTCATTGAGGATGTTGAAGAAGTCAATCATGAGCTTGGCCTTCTCGCCCATCTTGCCCATGCAGATGCCAAATGCAATAAAGAAACCAATCAGCCCTGTGATATAAAATCATAAGAGTGAATACCAGTGTGGGATGAGCAAAGCCAAGCAGGAGGTGTTTACTGTGGTGGGGGGAAGTGGCAAATTCACATCTGGACCAGTTGTGTTGTGCCACATTAAAATAAAATATCAGAAATGGAATAGGTACCAAGAACGTTCATGCCACTCTTGAATTGCAGGGACTTTTTGATGATAAACTGAGGTTCTTTGGTGACATTAGCCACCAGTCCTTCCATTGTGGTGGCATTGATGTCCTCTTCCATAACCACCTCTACCTTCTTAGTGACTGTCTGGATCTGAGAGGGAAGAGATTGCGCAAAAGAGCCAAAACATTGATGTTTGCACAGTGACATTCCTTGTTCTGAGTCTTTGTTATCTGTATGTTGGTCTTACCTGCTGGAAACAAGCCTGCACAAGATTTTCAGGGAAGAGGTTCCTAATTAGATCAAAGAAGGCGTCCAAGCTTGACACTTCATCATTCTTCTCGCCCTCACCCAAATTCTCCTTGAGTTTGGGGTTACCAGGGTGGATCACTAATACAAGGATGACTCCCAGAACAGCAGCAATGACAGTGGTGGACATGTAGTAGACCATAGCTCTTGTGCCAAGACGACCGCTAGATTTGGCATCCAGACCAGCCAGACCTGCAACCAAAAAAGCACATTTTATATTGATAATGCAGACTATCCACTGTCCAAATGGAAGACATGTCTTTGTAGAATCCTAGTCATCCACATTATGATAAACCAGCAAAATGTTAAGAACAGATTTCATCAAAACCACTGCAAGTATCAAATGCCTTTTCTGAACCTTTTATTTGACAAATGTTAGAATAGCTCTGTGCCAAAATGCATCAGTCAGGAGAAAGTTTTCTGTTGGTACTTTCCCCTGAATTTTGATTGGCTGAATGTCTATTCAGTTGCTCTCAGAGGTAGACAGCAACTCTTTGTCCCCACTGGAGACTCAACTCAAGTAAACATGGATCAGATTCATTATTTGACGAGAATAGGAAACCAAACAGAACGGCTGGCTGTGCTAGTGTAATGTAAACGAAAGGACAAAAAAGTTTACCTGTGATTAAACTGGAAATGATGAGTGGAAGGATCAACATCTTCAGCATCCTCATTAGAATGTCACCAGGAAACGCAATCACCATGACAATGTCTGGGTGAATCGGGGAGGCCACCCGAAGCAACATCCCTGCTACAGCCCCCAAGATCACACCTAAAATATGCAATAGAGGCTCCAGTGAAAAACACAGCATGGATTAAATGGCATAAGATTGCATCAGATTTTTTTTTTTTTTTTTTTACACTGAGCTAAGATATTATCAAAGAACTAGGCTGAGATGTATCAAACAACTCATGTGCAGTGATTTTTCTTAAAGAATTCTTAATAACAGTTATTGGTTGTACTCTGGAGGAGTGTGGAGTGTGGGGAAGATAAAAAGGAAACAACCTGCTGTGACACAGTAAAGCTGATGGAGGATTAAGATCAGATATTTTGAAACGGCAGGGAGGAGACGGCATGTCAGATTTCCATGTGGTCTCATTTATAATGTCTCAAAACTGCTTTTTTTTAACTTCACAGTCAGTTTCAGATGTGATCAAAAACATGCTTTGTACCTCTCTAATCTCCTTTTTGTCTTATTTTTTGCTTCTAAAGTCGATGACATTTTGAAGATCACTCCAAGGAAGCAGTGACCTCTATGTGATCTAACCCTTCTCGTCCAGTCTCAGTGGTCAGCTTCTGTGACTGCCAATAAAACGCCAGATCAAACTCCATTTTGTCCCCCCCTGAGGCCTGCACTTCCTTTGCTACCACTATCCACAGCCAAATACCACACAGCCTGCAAATGGCATTTAACAACTCACAGTCAAATTAAGGTCTATATTGTTTTATGGTGCTTGATCTCTCTTCTAGTCTCACAGCATTCCCCAGTATCCCACAATGCTTTTTGGGCTATTCTCACAAGCTTTTCTTCTTGGCTTGATTGCCATTCTGGCCACTATCTGCCAAAGTGACAGATGATCAATGATGGCACTGGTTTGCACTGCCAATTAGTGTGAGATGTACACACAATTATAGATGTGAGCAAGGGCGCAGATAGACAGACTGGATTGGACTGTATCTTGGCTTTGAAAATTAATAAGATTCTGAGGACCATATGCCAAAGCTGCCAGAATTGCCCACATATATAAATGATGTTATCTGATATAAAATTCAATACCCAGCCTTTTCTCCTTGTCATTAAAGTCCCTCCCTGTGGTGCAGCACAGCACTGATAAAACCAGGTGGCATCTCATGAACTTTACCTAAGGCTGTTTGGGTGTCCACTGCTGCAGGGTTGCCATAGTCATCTTAAAGTACAGATTCTTACCAGCTGGATGCATAACTAGAAGCACCTGGAGAGTGTAGTTAGACATTGGCCCTAACTCGCAATGGGATATGCCTGGACTCATATTAGGGATCATTTTGTTCTAGGGGTAACTATTCTATCCATTGAGCCACAAAGCTCTTATATCCCAAAATAGAGAGCAGAGAATCTACTAAAAATTCTGCCACAAGGAAGCACAAGCTTGTGTGCTGTTTCTTCTAGTCCCAAACCCAGATAAATGGAGAAGGTTGTGTTGGTAAGGGCTTCTAGTGCAAAGACAATGCAACATTAAATAGGCAAATCACTACAAGCTACGATGAATTGCTGAGGTGACCCCAAATGGAAAAAGCTGAAAGAAAAGAATTAGTTTCTTTACTGAGCCCTTGTGACTGGAGGTAGTATTGTTGGCCCTATCCTGCAATGGCAGAAATTGTTGTTGTTTTATTTAATTATTATTCCTGAATCCACACACATAAATTCTTCCTTGGCACATTACTGACCTCTCCTGAAAGTTTCTGTCCAGTCTTTTTATTACATTATCTTGCTGACAGACTAACAAACCAATACCAAAATAAACATAACTCTATGGTTATAGGTAATAAGCATATTAGTCAACAGAACACACACCCATATTGTTCATAGTTAGATGTATAAAAACAGACAAAGTTAAGATATACTGACCAAGCACTGTGAGTGTGAGCAAAAGGTTCTTGAACAACTTGGAGCATAGTTGGGCACATTTGGACTGGGGCCTGGCCTCGATGGGCTCCAGGTGGCTCTCATGCATCCTCACCTCCACTTGTTTAGGCATACTGTTGGCACTGGAAAAGAGAGAGAAGACAAGGTTACTTAAATTTGCTTTCTACCCAATTCTCCCTTCATCAAGAAACATGTATGGAATTCTATATTGAGTTACTGCTAAGCGATTGGTTAATTTGATATTTGATGTATGATCACTGCTAACCTGGTGTCACTGAAGTCTTGGAAGAAAGCGGCACATCACGATTTACCAAACTACAAGCTAACAATGGCTTTATTTCACTATTTTCATCACGGTAGAGCAGCCAAATGGTAGAAAAAATTGTGTATGGCTATGCAGAACAAAAAACAAAAGTAACACCAAGCTAAGTATCATACAGTATACATCATGTCTTCACTGTAGGCTGTATATTATGCAGGTAAAGCATAACGTGACCACCAATAATAGGCAGATGGTCATAATGTTATGCCTGGTCTGTGTATGTTGACATGGTAAAAAACTAGACAAAATAAAACATGCCACATAAGTATTGGTACATTTAGAATCATACAAAATGAAAAGATGGGTGTGTCAAAATTGCCAAGCATTCCTGTGGGCGGTCAAGCTGTCTCTCACTGTCTTTGGTTACTATAGCTGCCAACAGATGGGGAGCTGACGACATGCTG
The DNA here is from genome assembly GCA_020698575.1 of Bostrychus sinensis. NCBI lineage: Eukaryota > Metazoa > Chordata > Actinopteri > Gobiiformes > Eleotridae > Bostrychus > Bostrychus sinensis. The sequence continues at coordinate 25,776,257 of CM036251.1, read as the reverse complement.
CATGTAAAACTGCCTGCACTCCTTTGGGAGAACACATCAAACATGAAGCTCTGTTCTAAGTTAGTTTTAATGAGAAAAATTTCCCCACAGAGAAACAACTTGCAAACATTTATACATGGAGCATTGTCTCTTTTATTTAGGCAACACTGGTTAATTTTGTAAACAGTGCTGAGTGCATAAAACCATAATCTGGCATCTTTCAGTGTTTGAACCTTGATATAGGTCATAACTGGTAGCTTATCTAACTAGGCTTGCCATCCCGTCATCCTAAAAAATTGGTCAGGTCTCTGGAAACCTAATTTAGATTTCCATGGGCAAAACCAAAGGATAAAAAAGGCATGTGTCAGTGCATTTCAACACTAATGCACTGGCATAATAAATCAGAGAACAAACTGAATCACCAGTTATGCTAAATAAACATTCTCTAGATGCATTAAACAGGCATGCAACCAATCAGAGAAACAAACCATTGTATAAGGTGGTTCTGAAATGGTTGTACTTGAACCAATGGTGGAACACTGGATCTAAATGTTTAATATAATTAGGAAATCATTCATATTGTGCTATGACCATGCATTGGTTTAATTGTGGACAATATTTTTTCTAAAATCAGTTTGTAAAAGCCCTTTATATGCGATATAGTGGGTAACAGGCTTGATGGATGTTTTAACTTTGATGGATAACTGTTGAATGAATATAGGTGGATGAATACAGATATGCAAATATAATAGCCCCCATATGGACTAATTGCCCACTTTAAGGTCCAGTATTATAATTTAAGAGAAGGCAAAGCTTAGCTCTAAAATAGGACTTTCTGTAAATGTTTGACAATCACTTGAATAAAACAGTTATTAATACATTGGTATGACTGGATTTATACCAAGTACAAGTTGTTGTAAAGAGAAGGGATTCTGGACCATATGGTTAGCCAGGTTGTTAGTATTCCACAGTAAAATTCAGAATAGGAAGCCTTGTTTGAAATAAAATATTAACTACTATCTTCCAAATGCGTATGAATCTTGCATTGTAGTTCTTCTATTCATACTCCATACTCCTGACACACAAGTCAAATTCAAATGCACGCGCAGCAAACTCAGTCACGCCACCTAATTAATTAAAGGAGAAAGTGCTTCCTATTAAGAGCCGCACAGCACAGTTTCCTGCTGTCACGTCAAGCTATGAATGGGATTGTTATCAGGAAGAGAAGCCAGCTGTGTCTCTTTCATGCGACTTATGGAAAACACATGGATGCAGGTGTCCAACAGACTCTTGGAGAAGAAAATCCTATTCATCAACAAGTTGCGACAATCTATCAAATTATCTCACCGAGTTTGACATCTCTCTACAAACAATAGCAAGAATGAGGAAAATTTAGTGTCCCTGCTTTGCTATTCATCTCCTGTAGGCACTTGAAAAAAACAGCGGGATCGCAAATTCAGGAATAACGTAAGGATGACTTTTAACCTCACCCCTAGAGTTTATGTCCTGCAAAACACGAATGGAAGCCTCAGAAGTTTGATGCGTTTTGTCCCTCTCCCCACTCCCCATATAGTCTATGATGAAGTCAAGTCACTTCATAGAAATTAATCAAGGGGCTGTCACAAGCTATTCTGGATCAAAGACCATGTCGGGAGAGCCTCCTAAGCAATAAAGGCTTTTTTTTTTTTTTTTATCTTGTTTTTGTGTTTTTTGTAGATGTAGATGAGTAGCCACAACCCCCCCCCCCACTAGCTTGGCTATAGGAGGAAGACCACCTGGTCAGCTTCCAGGCTGACAGATGGGACAGGACGTCTTTTTATTAATTTCAAAGTGAAGTGTGAAAAATACTAAGAACGCCAACACTCCAAACATTACACTACATTGGGATTGGGTTCTATAAATAAACCAGACATCGTTTTTCACTTTTCAATGTATTCCCATGCCCTAAGAGTGATGGTGGTGTTAATTAATTCTCTCTTAGCTCCAGTTTCATTATTTTTAGCACAGGGAGGAGGATGAAGCAGACAGTGGACGTCGTGCAGGTCGGATATTATGCTGTCATGATCTTCTTGTTAGAGATGTTCTCTCCGAGGCAGAGATGAATGAGAGGGAGGGAGAGTGCCAAAAAGTAATAGATAGACATGGAAATGAAAAAGGTATAGAGATTAGAGATTAGAAAGGTTAGAGATATCTGCTAAGGCTGGAGAAAACAAATATCATGTATAATAGAAGAATGGCTGGATACATATTTCTTTCTTTGGAAATGCACCAATGTTAAAATCTTTAAAAAAAAAAAAAAAACATATTTGGTATGACTTAATTAATGTTACAGGAATACATCATAGTAGACAACATATTAACATCATCAAATAGTAGTGGCTAATAGGATTACTTATGCTTAGCAGATTGACTGGATTGCAGCCTATAGAGGAGAATTAATTATTGTTTTAGTAAAAAAAAAAAAAAATAGAATAAAACACTAATTATTGTATCACTTAAAACAACAACAATAAAATATACATTGTATTAATTAAATAAAAATAAGCAAAATAAGAAAATAATAGCAAATAAAATAAAGAAACCTCTATATATCTAATATATAATGTATCTAACAAAACAAAAAATATAATTAATCATAAAAAAATGATTCAGCAAAGTTATAATGTCAAAGATTCAGAAAAAAGAGTAGGAACTGCATTTTTGAATTTTTTAATGCTACATTAATGTGGAAATCTATTCAGAAAAAAAGTCTATATAGAAATACAGCACATATGCTCAAAATCTAATGATAAAAATGTCAACATTTTAAAATAAAGCCAATGTTTAAGAAAAGTAAAACAAATTACTTAGGACAAATTAATGTAAGAATTGTTTACATCATTTATTGTTGGTCTGGTTAAAGTATCTATAAATAGAATGGTTAGATAGATTATAAATAAACATTATCATGTGCATCTAATATGCATAGGCCTGGTACTTACTTCATTTCTGGTGGAGTTGAGGTAAGTGCAATATACATGAACCGCTACCAGTTGCCAGCCTTTGGTATTCAGGAATTAATTAGTGCAAGGGTTCGTTAGTAGAAACAAAATTACTCCATTCAAAAATGCAGAAAAAAATGCCAGATGTCAGCAGACAAGATCCTGGCTCCTATATCCTAAATCCAGGGAACGCCAACCATCCAACTCTTCCCAAGTATCCACAGCAGGAGCAAGCAACCCAGTCCGGCAGAGTCGCAGCCACAACAACCTGAATTGCCCTGGTCCGTGGTCCACCCCCCTCCCCTTCCTCTGCACCCACCCCTTGACCACCAGACATCCTGCAATCCTACAAATAAATAAATGTAATTCAGAAGTGGGAGGGAGGGAGTCAGTCTGTGCAGCTTTATGGTCAAATCCCTTGAGGATCCCAGCATTCCCAGGACAGTGGTGGGTAATCCTCCCCCGGGAACATGGCACTCTGGACTCATCCCGGCAGAATACAGTATGAGAAGGCCTGGCTAATGTAGGGATGAGCATTTGGCTGACTAATGGGACTACAATGAAGCTTTATGAATGACACTTTAGCGATGAAGAATAAAGAGATGTTGCAGAGATTTAGGTGGCTGTTTACAATGTGGGGAGCAGCAGATGTATTGTAAACTGGCCTATAGCGCTGTACATGTTATGTCATTGGCAAAGAGAAATGTGCTTATATCATGAGGTGCTTTAAGGCCCAGAATAAAGCTTAATAAGTCAGCAACATTTTATGTTACAAATTATGGAAGAACCAAAGAGAAAACTACTAAACCTTTCCATTAATGACATAAAAAAAACAAAAAAACAAAAAAACCTGTGCGCACTGTACAAACTCCGTTGAGCCTCAAAGCCCTTATATCTCACAGTGGGAAGGAAATAAATGGTCACATTTATAGAGCACTTTTCTACCTCCATGGGCACTCAAAAGACTTTACATCAAGGAACCATTCACCCATTCACACTCAAACACATACATTCATACATCAGTGTCTTGCCCAAGGACACAATGACAGTATGCCATGCCGGTAGTGGGGAGTGAACCACCAGCTTTTGGGTCAGTGGTCAAATGTCTCTGCCGACTAAGCTACTACTGCTGGTACTACTGCCATAAGGAAGTCAGTAGTTGGTCCTATCTCGCAATGATAGAGAGTCTTTAAAGCAGAACTCAGTAACTCTGCACATTTCTTCGCTATTTTGCCTTATTTTCTTTTATAGAGCTCCCCCTACATTTCTGAATAAAGCACTATCATAAATACAAATCCAGTTGACTCCTAATGTGATCCCTCACTTGACTTTACTTTCATTTTCCCTTCCTCATATCTGCACAAGTTTTTTCCTGCCATTTCACCACTCTGCCACGACAAAAATCAAGAAATAAAGCCATCGTTAACTTTTGCTAATCGCGATGTGCTGCTTTCTCGTGAGACTCGAGACTTCAGTAACACTGGGTCGACAACGCTTACTGTTGCAAGTGTCACTTTCAGCCCAGTGGCACCAGGAGGAGATGAAGGGCCCTGACTGGCTTTACACACATGTCATCAGTGGTTTGACATTTGCCAAACCTTGTTACTTATGCTTGGTTTGAATTTTTGGGTAGGTAATGCTAATTGGAAGCATTGTGGTCTGGTTGAGTTTCCATATCACAAAGCCTCTGTGGTTTACAAACCTTAAAAGAGCTATATTATTTGCTATGGTGCATGTCAGATAAGGACAAAGGTCAAGTTACGTAACACTAAATCCTAAATAATGCTCTCAGCTTACATACTCTCTAATGTATAGGTATTAAATGCATTGAGTCCGGTGTGATTCATGTGAGGACTGTGTCACGCCGATTTGCCCCCAGTCTCCCAGCAGCATGGGACTCCACATCTCTTTCAGCAACATCACATTATTCCAATTAGGCAAATGTGTTGGAAAGCTATTTCCTCCTCCAAACAAATGATGAACCGCACTACAAAAGCCAGGCGAATGCCACCGCGGCCCGTAGAGGTTGTGTCATGAGAAATCACTCATCCTAAATCCCTGACACGTCACTCAAAGGGGGCTTTTTTTAAGAGAAAAGTTTTATTTGGGAGAGAAGGGGTTACAGCAGAGGGATAAGAGGCGACACTGAGGGAGAAGGGGGTATTGGGGTCAGGGCAGCACTCCAGAGCCAAATGAGGGCCCACAGAGGGGAGAGCGACTGAGGCTTCTATCCCTCCTCTTGGCTGGCTCCATGTGAAGTTCTCTGCTTCCTCTGGCTTCCTTCAGAGCTGCTTTGTTCCACACGCAAACAGTGGCAGTGGCCCCAACTCAGCCGGCCAAGCGCCACATCCAAACTGGCACGGGTGAAAGGCAGGAGGGAGGGGGTAAAGGGGGTCTGAACGATGGGTACGATGGGGCTATAGTGAGCGGGGAGGGGGAGGGCAGTGTCCAGAATGCCAGTCCTTTCAGGCCACTGATGTCATGCCTGTGCCCACCGTGGGAGAGCAGCGGGCCCCCCAAAAGACCCCTCCCGCTTCCACCACCAAACTCTTTTTCCAGGATGAATGAATCTTTCACAAGCGGCAGCCCATTGTGTTCCATAATCGACAGCGATTATCCCAATTTTATGCCGCTTTCCCAGTGCGAGGAGGTTCCCGGAGTGGCAGTATTGAGGGCTGCCGCGATGCAGCGCAGAGCGCTAGGGGTTGTCGTAGCAACAGTTAGCCGCTTAGAGAAGAAGAAGAAGGGGATGAAGAGGAAGCTCAGAGCCTCACACCCCACACAAAATCCTCTTTAAAGATGTTAACGTAGTAAGTGGACAGACACCATTATGCTATTACCTTATTTTACTCCATTTAACTTTGTAGTATGGCAGGCAACAATGCAAAAGAAATATCCTTTATATTTAAACAGCGCTACACAAAACGGGTGTTAGTCTCCCTGTTTCCTGTCAAGCAACCAAAATTAAATTTAATAAAAAGCTGTTGTACATTAGTTTTATGACTCCATGTTTTACTGAAAATACCTACAAAAATTGCTTTGAGCAAAAGAAAAGTCCCTCTTGTTGATGCCATCACATTATAACCTAATGATTACAAAACAAAGACTTAAAATATAGAATATTAGAAAAAAAAAATAGAGACACCAGTACTTAATAATAATTACTAAAGTAGTTACAAATACTAACAAACATTTACATTGTAATTGATGTTTGTAATAAAATAATATTAATCATAACAATAATACTTCTATAAAATAGGTAAATTATATTTTAGCTTACATATATTTATGAAATCATTAATGAATGTCATGATAGACGCAGCTTAAAAAGTGGTTGGGTATTATTATAGACTGTTACTAAAAAGTCTCAATATTATATAATACATAATAACAGATAATAATACTATTTTTATAAATATATAATAACCAATCATGTCACTTTAACCCTCAAAATCTATACCAGAGGTGTCCAAACTATGGACCTGAGGCCAACCTTTTTTTTTTTTTTTTTTTATTGACCCTTGGGCTTCTGTCTCAACTGGCCCAAACTGCCATTGGAAGTATTTTGCAATTCAAGGTTAAAAACTTCATATGCTTCATGTCTCTATGCAGAGCAAAGTCTCTCAATAAACTTCTTTTTAAGAAGGATTAAGTGCATATATTTCTTCAGTGGTGCAAAAATGTGGTACCAATAGGCATCCAGTGAAATATGTTGAGTCCCCTCCTCTTAATATTTTTTTAAATTTTTTATTTTATGGCCCTTAGTGAAAAAGGTTTGGACACCCCTGATCTACACTAATCTATTATGTTTTTTTTTTTTGTTTTTTTTTTTGTTTTTTTCAGGTATAGAAGTATTAATAGTAGAAGAGTATGCTGTCTATGGATTGTGTAGGTATACAGTAAGTACAGTATAAGATAACAAAATGTGTTCTGTTTCTTTTACTTTTTACACCTTTATTTCTGACTTACTGCTGAAACGTGTTCCCACCAAAAAAAAGGAACAAAAAAGAAAAAGAAGATTCTAAAGAATCACAACACAAATGTTAGTTATAGTAACAGAAGATTACAATAAAATAATGAAAAGACATAATTATTATCAAATGAGTATTTAATACAATGCGTGGCCCTGCTTGTCCAGCACAGGATACTAGGTTCTACACCACAGCCCTGAGCGAGATGTAAATGAGCAAACCAGTTTCCCACTGCTCTCTGGAGGGGCCCACTGCCCGTTCTCATGACTAGAGCATCACAATATGCTCCGAGGTAAAGACAAACTGGATCTAGGCCAGGCTCCGGATATATCTGAGTCTCTGAGGGCCTCTGCATCCACTTGCCATGCAGTGGGAAGAATCGTGCTCACACATCCCGGCTGCCTAGGAACTGTGAAAAAAAAAAAAAAAAAGTCCACCTTCCCCCCCAAATGAAGCGCTCAGCAAACACTCCAGGTTGTGCCGTGCATTGGAAGCGGGAGATAAATTCCACCATTGGAAGAAAGGCCAGCTTTGTCACCGGACGCCTCTCCATTCTGTGTCCCAGGACTGCTTGACCGGGATGAATGGTGACAGATAGCGATACTGAGATGCGCTGACTATCATGCAAATTGCCAGATTCCATCACTAGTGTAACCTACAGTTCAACTATTGCTCAATGAAAGACAGAAGACCATGCAAGAGCGGACCACTTTAGAGAAAAACCTTCCTTTGAATGAAATCCAAGATACTTTTTTCCCAAGGACATAATATTTACATAAACTTTTACTCAGTGTTGATTCAAACTGCTTTACTGAACATAGCTAGGCAATTTATGAAAGTAAATCCCATTATTTTGTAGTTGAAGTAGTGGTCTACTTGCCATTTGAACTGTGGCCAATCCTGCAGTCCTACAACAAGTCTCAGAATAATCAAAATCAGGCAGAACACACGTTAAAAGAGTCAAATTTTCTCATTTGTTATAACATGTTTTGAATTAATGGAATTCCCATGCCCCGTAGGCCCAATCTGAATGCATCTGTTACATAATCCACAGTAACATTATTCACTCCCCCAGGACCAAGTCTAGCAGCATAGAAAAGGTACTTGTAAATGTAATCCGTGTTTGCATTTCCAATAACTGATAGCTATAGGGTAGGTACGGCTTCCCTGAACAAGCCTGAGTGGTGACCATACACTTACAGTACAAGCTGACAGATATTCAGGACCACGGTCAGAGACACAGCCATGGGGCCTCAGCTTGTATACGACTGTTTCCACACTTCCGGCCGCTGCACTGTAAATCTGCAGCTCAAAGAGGCCCACACAAGTCTTATGTAACGCTACTGTCTCTGAATTAGCATTAGCACAATCTGTCTGTGGTCTGTGCTATATGCTTCATTTGCTCTCACACAAAATAGCTGTTTATTTCAAGTGTGTTGATTTGGATTTTTGGGAGCATCTGCTGGCAAAAGTATGGTAACCCTGTATGGACATGCTGTTATCAATGAACAAACTCAAAGAGTGCAGACCTCCACCAAGGCATTGGCCCTATCTTGCAATGGTAAACAGTGCTCAAAGATATTCTAATTCAGGGGCAAATGCTCTATTCACTGAGCTACACAGCAACAATATAGTATATCACAGTGATAAAGAATTTAAGCCAAGTGATTTGTTTCTTTACTGACGCCTTGTGGCCAGAGTTAGTATGTTTATCCCTATCTTGCAATAGTATAGAATCCTTTCAAAAATGCCTGTATCCAGATAGGGATCAGAGTCAACACCAAAAACAAAGCATTTCTTCCATGGCCCATTAATGATAATGCCACCACCAAAAACTTTCCTACAAGTCAGTTAATTCTTTAATACCCAAAACCCTCATGCCGTAATCTGTGCTTAAATAGAAACAGGACTCTGCTTCTACAGCTTCAGTGCTTAGTTTGTCTATTGTTTATGGAGATTTAAAGTATACCGGCTCAATTTTACTCAACAGGAAAATGCTATGGATTATTCTGGATATGGTCTGGTTAGACCTAGTTTAGGCAAGGTTTAGTCCTGGATATGTCCTTGCTGGTTTAGTAAAAGTTTTGTCTTGTTTTTTTTTTTGTTTTGTTTTTTAGAGTGCAAAGAGTTTATTCAGACATTTTTTTACAAAATGTAAAGGGAAAAAAACAAAGTGCATAAAGACAGTCTGAAAAGGAATAGGCTGAAGCCTTAGTTTATTATTCCTACTGCCCTAATCCATTAAACACTTAAACTTTAAACTAAAGTCCCAGTTCTCTTCTTATTTAGTAATGCATTTTTTCCCTGTAAATCCTAAAATTATCCCTTGGTTTACTCCTGGGTTAGTCCAGATATAGGCTCATTGTAGTCAGTTAAAGATGGTACTTGCAGAGTCTAATATTTTCTGAGGTGGCTTGAAAGTTTGAGAATGACACTTTTATTGAACAAACCTGATTATGTGTCCATAACATGTGTCCAAATCCTAGTTCCCAAAGCTCCTTCCATTGTCCCATGTTCTATTGTACCTCCATTGTTGGTCTGTATCATGTCAGAGCAAGATTCCTATCTCCTATCAGAGCATCCTCCAAGTTGCCCTATTGTTTGGCAAAAATGCTTTCTGCTATAATGAGGCAGTCATTAGGAAGGAAGCCATTGGAAATCCTGGGGCTAGTGTTGTAGTCTGCATAGGTCTCTCAGATGTGACCAGTTCCACTGTAATTATGTGCTAACAGGCTATTATGCAGAGGAGCTGTTGACATAGAACAGAACTAGATGGTCCCTTATTATTTTGGATAACATCACCAGAGACTTGTCTGATGGCATCTAAACCAGGAACAACCCGCTCCACTGGTGAGCAGTGATTAAATCCTCATCCCGCCTCCTTAAGTCATGCTTGATCTCTTATTTAGAGACTTTTGTGCTAGGATTTGTTTAGTAATCAAGTAGTTTATTTCCCTGAACGTGAGTCAATAAGTATATTATACATAATGGTAGAGCTTTTTGGTATTCTGCATTGACACACCATGGAAGTCCATTGCAATGCCATGGGTGCAATGATGTATAAACATGTTTTGACTCAAAAGCTCGAGTATATAGCTAAAGCCAAAGGTTAAAACTATAGCTTAGGTTGAGACTGGAGTTGCTTGCACTGCTATCTTTTCTAAACACCATCCAACTTGAATCAGCCATGGCTCACAGTATAATGCATAACACTGACAAACTGCCACAACTTCTCTGGCCAACAATAGGGAGTCCTAGATTGAGTGTATTCATTTGCATAGAAAAGACCAATTTAGTCAGGACAAGATTATCTTTTGGACAGAACTATTAGTGGCCAGTGCAAAGAAGTTGGTGTAAGTCATTATTAACATTATTAGCATGTACTCTAACTAACCACCACAAAACAATATCATAGGGAATAAACTGTAATAGTAGATATCAGGTATCTAATGTAGGTAATAATCTTAAGTCTTAAGTAATCTTAATTTTTTTCAGTGATAGTAAAATAACTAAACTTACATTTTGAATCATTGTGCATGTATGTACATTGCCCTATACAGGTTGGAAACAGTCCAGGGCTATGGAGCAGTGAACAGTGACCACCCACTGCAGTTCCAGAAGTATAATTACCATTCATTTTCCCTATTGACTTTTTTTTATTAAAAGTTCAACAACTTGAAGAAGGCTAATCAGCTATGGGGTATCTCAGGACCATAAAATTATTATTTCACTACATATTTGGATTTTTCGGAATGCTTAAGTTTTAGATATTCTTTTTAATAATAAATAAGTTATCATCATGAGCTACTGCATAGCTGATTAGCCCCCTTCCAGCTTTTAAACTCTACAGATTATTCAAAAAGTCATTGGAGAAAATAAATGGGAAATTTACCTCCAGAACCAGAGATGGGCAGTCACTGTTGAGCTCCACAGGATAAGATGTTATGTTTTACATAACCACTTAAGAATTTTCATTTGATTTTTGTCAAATAACTTTATATCACTGTTCATATCAGTATTTATGTTTGCTTGATGTAATTTACTTGATCTCTGTGCTTAAATGGGAATTGCCTACATCTTGCAATCTGCACACGTCTACTTTAAAGAAGGATAAAGTTTCTTAATGGCCAATATTAGAAATGAGAAGCAGCTATTGCATACACTGCCCAAGAAAAGATCAAATTTCTCGATTCAACATCAAGTCATCTCTAGGAGTGGACTAAAAACACACCTATTCCTAATACTCTCCTCACTTATTTCCATTGTCTCTCCATCTCTAGCCACTCCACGTTCAGGCCGACTGAATGTGAAGCGACACTGCTGCCATTAGCCGCGCCACATCTGCTTAACAGAACTGACGATATAGCAGCACACATCTTTTGATGACTTCTGTCCAATCCCCACAGGAGCTCATTAAATCAGGCAGTAAGGCAGGACCACCCCCACCCCCCTACTACACAATCACCGCCGAGCAATACCCGCCACAGCGGCAGAGAGAAGCAGATATTCCACGGATCTGGTGCATGGGAGGGATGGAAACATCGCCATATATAAAGATATATGTCCGACATGGGTTGAAGGGGGATGGGTGCCAAATAGTAAAAATAAAAAAATGGGAAGGTGGAATGGAGACAAAAGGGGCTTGAATGGTGAGTAGATGGGAAAATAAAGGTGTAGTTGGAAGGACAAGGTCAGATAGCAGCAATCAGTTGAAGTGGAGAATGAGATGGTGCATGTGCAAACACTGTAAAAAAAGGAGCCCCCCGTATACTATCAGGTACTGGATACATGAAAAGCTGACATCTGTGTCGGGGCAGCTGGGTCTGAGAAATGGGATTACTGAGCAAATCAAATTTCATACATGGCTAAACTCACCTGCCACTATCACCAATTTAAATATAAGTCAACGATGCGTCCACTTACTACGGCCTAAATAGCCAAACACTGCCTAACAATAACGAATATGGCTTTGTGTGGCCATCGATCTCAGACAGAGAAGGGCGGCGGTAACAGTCTCGCACAGAGTTTGTCCAATAAGAGGACTAAGGAGGATGCGTGGATGTTCCCTTACTAATTAAAGGCAGGAGTCTGTAGGGAGAAAATGCACAGCCGGCAGCAGCAGTAGCCGTGGCACAGTCTCCTGACACCACCCCACGGTGTCGACAGAAAGGCCATTCCATCACATGCAGCTTGTTATTAGAAACACACAGACATATGCACAATTAGGGCGAAAAGACAATATGTGTTTTACAGTAGAGGCATGTGGGTATGGGGGGATGTGACAATGGTGAAAGAAGACCAATATATTTAGCTTGTGAATAATATTGCCAAGTAGCGATTAGATAAAGAGGCGCTCGAAATCAGAAAGATCTGAACACCATGAACTGAGATGAGGGGGCTTTCCTTCTCTCACACACACCTGGGACTTGCACCTGCAGAGATTACCATGTGACAGTGGGCGTGGTAAACCTGATAGACCTGTCAGAATGGCTGACAGGTTACAGCAGCCATGTGACGCTTCTGAGGATGACCGTACAGTCGAAACATGTCAATATAATAAGTTAACATCTTCTTGCTCTTTGTGTCTGAATACAAATAAATAGAATAATAATGCCACATAGCCACCACTGGCCATCTTTTTTTTTTAATGGATAATATAAATTCTAGCAATCACATTTGGGTCTATAGAAAACATATATTGTTCTAAAAGAGTCACCAGTAAATATGGATGAATACAATTTTAGTTTTCATGTCAGGTGGCTACAGCTGAAATCAAAAATTGACAGGATCCATAAAGTGACAAGACCTAGTACATAATAGAACTGCAAGCATTGGTATAATGTATAGAGGTTCACACAATATTGATTGCTGGAGGGAGAGTTTGGTGAAGAAATTACTTTTTGTCTCATGCATGCCTCAAATTATGACAACCTTTCAATAGAATGTGCAATGCAAAACTGTGCAATTCTGGTCAGCCATACGCATTCACCGGAATCCCTTCTCTTCATAGCTATTTCCACTCAGTAGCAATCCTGACAGACTATTTGTGACTATTTAACAAACTAGCATGCGGATCTTGTGCAGTGGTTAATTTCTCTGATTGGTGGTCAAGGTCCATTCAGAGATCCTTCATTCTGCACACAATGGTACAGCTCCATCAGAATCCAATATGAATCAACCAGCAACAGGAGTCATTCTTTTAATGAAACAGTTTGTCTAGACTACATATGCACAGAAGTCCAATTCAGCATATACTGTACATACTCTGAAAGACATGGGGAAACTACAAATTTTCTCCCTGTGTCCCAAATCAACACTGTACTGTATCTACTTTGCTTCCCTCCTCCAGTCTATCCTTCACTGTGTTCTAGACCAAACATCTGAAGGGTGACAGCAGAACCAAAGAAGTGTGACAATACTGACAGTCCCCTGTGTTTGTATTTGTGCGGGGCTGATATTTTAAGCATGCTTCTTGTTCTCCTCCTCCTGTGCTGCTCTTCTGTTCCTTCCTTCCACTAAATGTGCAATGTGACGGACGCATTCCATCGGGACATATTTTTAGTTTGACAGACAGCCACATCTCAGAGGTACATGCATTGAATCATGTCTGGACTCGTGTGAATTGCAATAAGGAAGCGTCTGAAGTTATGTAATCTTTACAACCATAGCATATTTCTAGAGGTGGAAGGTTAGAAGGGTTTTGCAAGTACATTTCAAGTCAAGAGGTTACTTCTACTTCTAACTGGAAGGTTGGCAGTTCAATCCCCACTACTGGCACTGTGCACTGCCGTTGTGTCCTTGGGTAAGACACTTCACCCACTTTGTCTCTGTAAATGTGATTGTGTGTTTGGTGGTGGTTGCAGCTGATAGTAATAATAATAATAATAATAATAATAATAATAATAATAATAATAATAATAATAATAATGCGCTGCACTGCAGCAGCAGCCCACTGCTCCTGACAGGTTGCCCCAGCGGCATTGAGGGATGGGTCAAATGCAGAGAATGAATTTCCCCTATGGGGGATCAATAAAGTATACCTTACCTTACCTTACCTTACTTAATAATAATAATAATGCATTAGTCACTGAGGCTGACGTGGCAGCCATTCTGCACCTACAGCCTCTACCACCATCATCAAACACCCTATCGCACTAACACATTCATATAGGCAAGGTGGGTAAAGTGTCTTGCCCAAGGACACAATGACAGTAGGCAAGTCAGCTAGCAGGGATTGAACCGCCAACCTTTGGTTTAGTGGGATGAATGTTTCTACCGACTGAGCTACTGCCACTGAGTGTGTATGATGAGTGAATGAATAATGGACTAATGTTAAGTGCTTTGAGGACCTTGAGATTCATGGAGACTGCATTATAAATCAAACCCATTATTAATATTATTATTATTACTTTGGTAATACTCTTTTTTAAGTAACAGTAGAGATTCGGAGTACTTTTTCCACCTATGCTTACTTCTTGAGTCATTCCACAGTACAATCCTGCCTTTATTCTATATCCTCTATCCTTTATTTGGATCTGCATTTGCTGGTTGGTAGTCTTCCTGGCATCCTAACCATCATCTGAATATGTCTCTTCATATATCTGGCTCTTAAAACTACAAAGTAAGATCATTTCTACCACTATTAATGTCTACTTTAGGTTTTAGATTTTATTTATTTGTTTAAACAGGGACAGCATACAATACACATTCACCTCAGAAAGGAGAAATGCATTGTACCAGGTTATAGCTGTAGTGTTAATTTACACCTGTAGTCCCTGGACCGGCTGGTTCCACAAATGTATAAAACAGTCTGTTATTTAACAGGGATCATTATAAAAATAAAAATAAAAAAAAAACATTATCACATATACATTTCAGTATAATACAGACACTATTTAAATGCAGTCATACCAAACATCTCTCATCTCTGTTTTGTCAAGCGTGAAAACTTGTAAAAGTCTGTACATGTTAATAAATATACAATTAATAAACATGTTCTGTTGGCATTACTACTACTACTGGTTGTCATGCACCAAAAAACTCCGTCATGGTACCACTGTTTTCCTCAATATTCCCTTTGTTATTCTCATCATTACTCACGACATACTTTGTCAAACTATGTAAATATTTCTTCAGTGAGAAGCGGCGGTGGAATGCCATTGAGAGCGGAGCACGCCTAGGCTTTTTCCACCACCTAATTATGACAGCACGCCTATAGTCACAGCCAATCACTATCACCATCAGAAACTCTGGGCAACAACATTTTTATCACGGTTGAATCCAAGTTGTCCATAAATCCTCAGGGTATACTCAGCCTGCTTAGAGAATGGGAAACCCTTACAGGCAGGGCTGACGCATACAGCACAAATTCCCTGAAATCCTGCTTTACCGTAATCCTCATGCTAGAAAAGCAAGAGGGATTCCCAGTGATGTCAAAATGCTTTTGTAAGAGCAAGAGGTTTTACTAAAATCTAGTATTAGTGGTGAACATTGTCTTCTAAAGATATGAGGTCCCAATGGTACTGTGAAGTCTTAGCATACAAGCTCATTTTTTGTTGGAAGACTATAACCTGGCCAGACATTTTAATTCCTTTTCTATTCTAAGCAAGAATATAGTCTGGATCTAGTTTGATCTCCTGGAGTTATCTCTTCAGCTTCCTTCCAACAGCCAAAGAAATGCATGTATTTGGAGAATAGGTTCGTCTGAATTGCCCACAATGAATGAATTTGAGAGTGAATGGTTATAGGTTATTGTATGTCTCTGTGCAAGCTCTGCAACTACTGTAACTGGCCATTGACCAGAGTGTACCCCGCCTAAGGCCCATAGTTGCTGTTGATCATAAGCTCCAGCCACCTGCTTCGTCTACTGGGAATAAGGAAAGATGAATGAATGAAATGTCAGAAAACAGGAAGCACTATGAGTACCAGGCTGCACACAGAGTATGAGGCAAATATATAAACCATCAGAGAAACAAAGCTTTGCATAAACCCGCCCTATTTTAGACAAATGGTTACGATTGGTTGGAAGAAACAAGCTTGATTGAAGGGTGGTTTGAATGGGAGAGCTTCCAAGCCCATTTCCTTTCACTGACACTGAAGAACCGTGAGTGGGTGGGGCTGACTGACCAGGCTAACCCTAGGCAAGCTTGTATAGATGAATTAGTGACTATGAATTGCAATATAGAGCAGTGAATGAATGTGAGATTGAATGCTCGTCAGTCAGGGTACCATGCCTCAACCACATAGGATAGATTTTGGCTCCCAGTGAAGCAATGTATAAACGTCACAAAATGTCCAAAGAGTATTTCATTGACACACAATAAAATGCCAAACCAAGCTACCCAAATCAACATAATTTGCTCAAAAGAATTGCATGGGCAAGATGGACATCCTCTCTGTCTTCTCAACCAATTATGTTACACAATGGAGCAGGACAGCAGCCATTATTCCTGTCAATCAGAATCTTGAAACAAACATGCACTATATCCCAGCAAATGTGAGTAGATGAATGAATTAACCAACATGTTGCCTAGATATACTTTGTAGATCTCAGAAAACTAGAACTTGGCTCCAGAGACCAAGGCACTTTTTGTACAAGCCTGTAAACTTATTTAGTCTCCATTTGTTTTATTGTTTTGTCACATCTGTATATCTCCTGGGGATGGGGAATACAACTGGTTCAACATGCATTTTGCAGAAAAAAGCATCCTGGTGACAAATTGATGTACTACCTGCTCATACTTAGTAATAAACTATTAAATAAGGTTTGTGGAAGCTCAAACAAACATCTTTGGACTAATTATGGACTAGTTGAAAAGGCACATCACGTTTGAAGAACTTTAAGCAACATTAACAGAACTCTTTACCACTTCACTAAATACAATCAAGGCAATTAACAGTGTGATCCTATAGTCTGCACCTGAGTTTGACTGACAGTCTTTGCACTAGGATTGTGCTAACGAACAACCCTCAAGTTCATTTTAAATAGATCTATTGCATCAAGTGTGAAAGCACCCAATATTATGTACCATCCACTGTCCCAACCTACCACATGCATTTCAACATAAGGCTCTAAATTAGCACACATGGCATTAGCAATTTGAAGAAATTTGAGAGAAATTGGATGCCTGAACCCTTGTGGCTAGAGCTACAATATTTGGTTCTATATTGCACAATGCATAATGATGGTGCTCCAGAGTTGTACTGACCCAAAGCGGGGGGGGTCCTGCTCTTTTTGCTGGAAGCACACATTTTGTTCTTGAGCAGCTATCTAGCATATACTTGATTTTTCTCATGTGGCAATTTCATTTTCAAACTATGCAAAGTCACCTCATGTGTTACATAACCGTGCCTAAATGTCTAGATAGATGTCTAGATGTCTACATGTCCAGATCTCTAGATAGTGGTCTAGATAGATCTCTAGACAGACAGATGGATGTCCTAATTAACCAGTCCATAATGAAGTGAGCTAAAACCCAAAAAACATGTCCAGATGTCCAGAGCAGTGGTTCTCAACCTTTTTTCCAAGTGACCCCCATTTTATCACTTATATTAATGGCCCCCATCCCTTGCCTTCCTGACCCTAATAATTAGTAAAAAATTAAGTAATTTATTGGGTAAATTTCACTGCATAACAATACCATCACAGATGAATTAATGATCAATTTTCAACAATTTCTAAACACATTTTCTGTCACCATTGCAATGTGTTAGCCAGTCTTCCTAGCATTCTCATTCAGCCCTAGGTTGGACCTCTATTTCAAGAGGCCCTCACAACCTTCTGTGAAGCTTTGGCAATCCCTAATGGGGGTCCCAACCCCCAGGTTGGGAATCACTGGTCTAGACAGATGTCTAGATAGATAGATAGATAGATAGATAGATAGATAGATAGATAGATAGATAGATAGATAGATAGATAGAGCTCCTAATTAACCAGTGCATAATTCAGTGAGCCAAAACCCTCTAACAAACCCCTCTCTGTGTTCACGGCCCATTGAGGCGAGCCGCTCTTGGAACACGCCACCCTGACAAGAATAATGGTCCGCTTTACAGGCCTCCAAGTGAGTTCACAGCATCTCGAGCTGGGAACCCTTTAGCACAGGGTTCATGGGGAGGAGGGACCGTTTAATTGTTTCCTCAGGTTTTTTTTTTCGTTCTGTTTTGTTTTTGTACCCCCCCCCCCTCTTTTTCTCCAGTCTTTGAGTTCTGAAAAGGCCCCTGACAAACAAGCAATGAAGGGGATTGTTGTGTGTTCCGCTGGACAAGTGGTAGAGATAAATAAAAGTGAGACTGTATGGAGTATCAGCTGGGGAGAGGTAGAAGCGCTGAGGGAGCTGCGAAGTAACGGGACGAGGGTAAGGTAGTTTTAACGGGTGAGGGTTAAACTGGTGCAGGTCCTGAGGGAAGCAAGAGCACTTATTCCGGAAGAACCAGGAGGGCGGACGTGGTACTAAAATTACCCCCTTGTAGTGCTGGCCCGTATTGTGCTGTTCTTATGCATGTCCCCTGCTTTGGCGCCCCCTCGAAATGTCCGAAAGTGATGGAGCTCGCCACGATTAAGCGGACAAGTGGCAGCTCAGCCCCGCGCTCCCACAGCTCGGGCTATTTACATGCTCAAGAGGAGCATTAACACCGCTCTGTTCCCCCCAGAGCCGAACAAAGACTGCCTCACACAACCATTACGCACTTAATTGAGGATTTGTGGAATGGTAAAAAAATAACAAGAGCCAAAAGGAAGAGGAAGATGGGTGCGATGGGGAGGGAGTAGAATAGAATTTTTTTACTTTAATCTTCTTCAAACACAGTGGGTATGTGTCTCTTCTGCAGCTTATACGTCAGCTAATGGCATGCGGATCACCCCATTTTGTTACCATATGGAAACTCGAGGCTTCATCAAATCCTTTATTTCCATTCATCCTCTTACTCACTGATCCGCCATTATCATCATTATGCTACTATCGTAAAAGCTTTGCTATGAGATGATAATCAGAAGCTATAGACCGACAGCTGAAAGATGATGTTCATTTCCTCAAGGATGACAAGTGTAGCCATGTGGGCAAAGTACTTACATATCAACAGATTTTTGGTTAGATACAGGATAGATTACATAATTAAATCAAAATGAGGCCTTTTGGATGCATATATTAAGAACTTGTGAACTTCCAGGTCTGATTTTTTTTTTTTTTTTCTTGGTATTGTTTGTTAGTGTTTCCTTTATTCCCCCTCCTGGGTATTGTAGTTTTTCTCCTTACTTGTAGTCTTCCTTTGTTTTTTTCAGTTGTTTCTTTCACACCTGTGTCTAATGGTGTCTGATTTGTTTTTTGAAAAACTGTGTGTCTCTCATTGGCTTTGTTTGGCCAGTATCTAAGCATGGCCACACCTTGCCTGGAAAACCCAGACTGATATGTCTCTGTGTTATTCTACAGAGAAATATCAGTCTGGTCACCACGCCGTCCGCCGTGGTTTACTCAAATCCCAACCGTACCGTGCATTTTGATTGGTTTATTTAAGTCACGTGTTCATCGCGAGCAACGTCAGTCGTACGCGTCTCCTCACCGACAACAATCAAGATGGCGCACCGAGGAGCTGAGAGTTTGTTTCATTCAGCGGTATGGTACGGTAATGTTGAAATAACTCCCTTGTTCCTCCCTCGTGGCTTCACTACTCCGTTTGTTTACTTTCTCACTTTCTTGTTGCTTTGTTAACGTCACGTTTGCCATTTTCTGATTGGCTAACTCCGCTGTCCATTAACTCGGGTTTGCTCCGCCCTAGAAATCAAATTGATTCTAAGGCGACCAGACTCATCCGCTGGTACAGCGGTGAGTCTGGAATTTCCGGGCGTGGCCACACCCACCTCACAAGCTTTATGTGAGCCCTGACAAAGACCTTGAACAGGTCGAAACATGTTGGCTTTTTTAATGATCTGGCCATTGTAATACACATCAAATTCTTTTGTGGAGTGCTTGGGTCTCCAGTTTTGTTTTGCAGATTTTTGTTTATGTTTTGCCTTTCATTGTGCATGTTTATTTCAGAGGCAGGAACCATAAGTATCTCCATGTGACCACTAGCATCAATCTGTTGGGACGAATCTCGAAGCTATTGTCCCGATGAGCTCTTGTGTTTGTTTTTGAGTGATTCCCATCATGTGCTTTAATTAGGATGCCTTTGTTGAAGACACAATAGGTGTTTTGTCCGGTGAGAGGATGGTCATAGTCAGAGCTCTTCTCTGACTCCTCTGCTGACCTGAATTCCAATAGAGCAGGTGCCAATGTGATGTGGGTGGTTTCAGAAGGGGCACAGGGGGCTGCGATAAGGACATAATAAATATGACTCTATCGGCTAATAGTCCATGACAGGATTTACTATGGTGTTGCTAATATGTTAAAAGGATTTAAAATAATAGTAATCTCAGGAGTTTCCATATGTGCAGAACAGAACTTACAAAAAAGAACTGAAATGGGGCTAGCTCCTGCTATGTCAGGTTCACAAATGAGTGTGTACACATCAAGAAAGTACTGTCTTTTCATCAGTACTTTGCAACGTATGTTTTTATTAGGCCTACAGTAATACTTCTGCTATATAAGGGGCTATATTATGTTTTGTTTTTTCATGTTTTTCAGTCTATCTTGGTCACCTCTAGAACAGCATTGTACGTTTTACAACCTTTAAAGACATTATGTGTCTGGATGTATGACTGGATGTAGAGGGTTTGTTGATTGGTCGGTGCTTCCTGGAGTGGGCAGGGGTTCGTGGCAGAGGCAGATGTTCATGCAACCAAGCATTTTGAGGTCTGCCACTGAATAGATGATTGCCTAAACATGCGTGAATAAAACAAAACACAAGTCCAGGTATGTTTTTGATGAGGGAACAACATTATAACATGGTAGAAAGCATAATATTTTGCATAATATAGCCTCTTTAATGTTTGGAGAGAACACACTTGTCATTTTGAATTATATTTGACTATGTATATTATATATATCTTGTATATTAGAAGGGGTTTTGTTCACACTTGTAAAACTACTGAACTAAAGATGTTAACATATGCAAGGTGTATTAGGTGTATTAAATCATTGAACCAATAGCCAAAGATAATAATAAAAAGATGCAAAAAAAATCTTTTGAGCATAAATTGTACATAATTCATTTATGAGACACCTGATACAGAAATCTGTCAAAAATGGAAACATAAAAACATCTTTCAATACTGGGTTGCTGTGCAGTCCTAAGCCATTCTCTGCTATCTATTGTTTACCCTAAGAAGATAATAGCATGGCCAACTATAGCCTTGACCTTTGACCTGTGTTGAACAGATTAAAAGAGACAAAAATTCTCACAATTTCTTTGAAGTCATTGCGGTAGCAAGTACACTAACCTACACACATTCACAGCTGTCAGATGGCCTTATTTCTCTGTAACAGTGTATGGACAGAAACGAAAAGATGTTTGCAGTTTCTCAAGTTAAGAAGTGTCTAAAACTAAAGATAGAGAACAAGAACATTGAATTCAACACAAGACTTTCATTCTCCACCAGACTCTGTGTTCTTTAACTGTTCTGCACACTCATAGTGAAAGTGAAGAAATGCCTCTCTCTGCCTACAACCAGCAGAGATCAATGCCCAAGCCGCCCAGCAGCAGACTCACTGGTGAATGCCCATGTTTCTGTTCCTGTTCAGTCATACAGAAGTGAAGGCTTGCCCGGCTCTTTGTTTGCTCAACCCATGGGAAAGGCCCCCAGACCGTTCAGCCCCTCTGAGAAACAACTCATTCTATAGGCATGCCTGCAAACAACATCCCTCACACTGGGGAGAAGATTCACACCAGGAATCCAGAGATGAGCGCAAGAGATTAATCAAAATTCAGCCCCAAATCCGGAATGGATGATATTTGTAGGTGTTGGGAATGGTTAAGTGGGGAGTAAAGTACAGATAGACAAGTAAAAAGAGGGGGGAAAGGATCTGGATGGCACTTTGGCAGCGTTAACGTGTTCCCAGGAGGATTACTCAAGTACTAGGTGCCTACTAGTGCCAGAAGAGCTGCAGAGAAGAGCAGTGAATGGGCGCATAGAAGCACTTGCAGTTTGAGAGACATCGCCTCATTGTATCCCGGGTCATAATCACATATAAAATAACTGCAATGCAATTAATGCATTATAGCCTTGAGACCTCATTTCATATTCTTGTTTTTACACTTACTGTACTGCGCAAAAGTCAGATTTTTAAAGATATAAACAAAGAAAGGTGTATCATTGTGCAAAAAATACACAGTACAAGTACAAGGTACATGGCGCTGGTCCTATCTCACAATGGTGAAGATATAGTGCCCAGACCTGGTTCAGGAGCTCTTTCAAGTGAGCCACAAAACTCTTATATCTCACAATGAAAAATAATCTACTGAAACTAGTATTATTTTAGTGGGTGAAGTTAGTATCCTTGGTTTGTATAAAAAAAAATATGCCCAAACCTGGACTCAAACTCAAAGATCTTCTAGGTCAGGGGTAAATGCTCTTTCCACTGAACCACAAAACCTCCATATCTCACAATGGTAGAGAATCTACCAAAACAAATGTGTGATGTTAGTATCTTGCCGTGTGGCTGGCTAGCCCATGACCCTAATGGGAAAAAGCATAAAAAGATGAATGAATGAAAGTCACTATCTTCAGTCTCAGATGGTACTGAATTGCCTAAAACACTCCAGGATCTGAACAGTGATCCACATAAAACTAACCATTCTGCCCTTGGCGCATATGTGACTTTTCCCAAAATTTCACAACAAAATAAAATGATGTATTAAGTCAATTTATAATAAGGTTAAACAAGACTGGGTTTGTTTGACAAGGTTTGTTTTTTAGAAGAAGTTTCATCACCTCATCCAACAGATGTCATTTCTAGTCATTTTAGTCAGTAGATCAGTAGAAACGACTAAGTCCTTTGGATGGAGTGACGAAACTTCTTCCAAACCTTGTCCAGATGACTTTCTTGTTTAACCTTTTTTTTTACTGTATCCTCCTGGATGTCTGAGAACCTACACAGACATCTCTGTATTTATCACATCCCTCTTACTTAACAGCATTTTCACACCTCACTAAAGCTTTTGAAGAGTACTGTACACCATCACTCTTTTGCCAACCAACTTCCACCTCCTCCAAAGCAAGTTCCATAAATGCCAACATGAAAAACGTACCCACCATCTTGTCTACTTCCAAACTCAGTCCATTCTCTGACCGTAATTCTGTCGCCTGTTAAAGACCCAGCCCTATACATCACCGTAAGCACTCCTCTCTCCCCTGTGGAGTCAACATTCACGACTCTATTTCACACTTCTAGCAGTGCAAAATCCAAAACCCACATTCTCAACAGCTGATATTTCTAGTGCCTCCTACTGAATGCGTATTATTCTACCATATAATTCTATTAATCTTCTAGAGTCAATTAAATTCTCTTCAAGCATGCTTACTGCTAATGGCTTACGCTTCTAATGTGACTAAAATTGCATTACAACTATAGGCTGCTATCTGCTCCATAAGCACTTCAAGACTTATTGTTCAAATTTAATTTCGCTCCCTAAATTCTCAGTCAATGAAGAAGCTATCACTTAGAAGCCTTACTGATTTTTGCTAAACCAGTGTGTATACTTGCCTTTTTTTTTTCTTTTTTTTCTGTATATATATATGTATGTGAGAGCTGGATGAGTCCCCTCCCCCCCATGGGCGCATCTCTCACAGTCTGTTAAACACAGAGCCACACAAACATGGATGTTGGTTGGATCTCCCTGTCGACCTGGAGCCTGAGTCTATTCTAATTAAACACGCTCACAGATGGCTAACATAACACACAGTGAGAAATATGGTTTTGACTCCTTGTGCGCTGGAGGCAAAGCTCTGGGGGCCTTGTCTGGACATGCAAGTTCTGACTTAGGATTTGAAAGGGTTGTGGTGGGAGTGATGAATTTGCAAAGACAAACAGCAAAATTGTGATTTTTTTTTTTGTTTTTTTTTTGTTTTAATGCATAAGATTTTCACTCTTTTTCCACATGCATCCTTGTGGGGCCTTGTCTGGACATGGAAGTTCTGACAGAATTTGGAAGAGTCATGCTAGAAATGAAGAATCTGCTAAGAGAAAAAACAAAACGATGGAGAATTAAATGGCTTTTTGTATGATTTTGACTCCTGTTTTGCATTCATTTTTTTTCTCTTTGATATGGAATTTGAAAGGGTAATTTTGGAAATAATGAATTTGCAAAGACAGACAGCAAAGCAGTGGTCATTTTGATTTTGACTCATTTTTTACAGTTGGCAATGCTTTTACCTGTCTAGATATGCAAGTTCAAAGTTCAGATTTCTAAAAATTGTGTGATAAATAAATGTGTTAAGATTTTTTCACAAATGCCTATGATTTTCACTCGCTCCACTGGTAGCTTAGTGCGCCTTATTGTGGACATGCAACTTAAAATTTTAAAGGGTCATGGTAGAATAGAATAGAATAGAATGTACTGATTTGCTAATACTACATGCAAAACAGTGCAGAATAAATGTATTTTTAACAACTTTGTATGCTTTTAACCTTGACTTTTTGAATGTTCAGCAATAATGCCTAGACATAAGGGACTAGTACAATGAGTGTGTGATAGGAAATGATAAATTTGCAAAAGACATATAGCAAAACATTTTGAGAATAAATTATTTTTTGTGTATCTTGACTCCATTTCCCATTGTTTTTCTTGTCTAGACATGTATGTTCTGACCTAGGGTCTGGAAGGGTAAAAAATATGAATCTACTAAGAACATATGGAATTAAAAGTGTAGAATAAATGCCCTTTTTGAAAAAATAAAGGTGAATTAATTAATTGCACAATTCACCATTGAAAGCAAGTGCAGAATTTTCTTTCCACTAATGAGGTTGTAAACAAACGTTCATAATTCGTCCAGACACACCCCCGCTATCCCTCTTGTGGGAATATCTTGTTATGGCTCTATAGTTAAGAAAAAAAAAAATCTGCCCCACCTAACAGATTAAGGCCATGCATTTATATGTTAAATGACTCATCCTGCCTTTAAGCATGTGAGTGTGCCTTCCCTCCCATGTATGTCTGCTTATGTGTTCATTCATGTACAACAGCAAATGCCACAGAACGGGACAAAACGCATTATCTGCTTGGACACTTCTAATTTAGAGTCTCTCCCAGCATTTAAGGGCCAAGGTCTTCCTATACACAAAAGAATACATACACTGATTTATAATGTACAGTATTTTGTATATGTTTTCAAATGACAAGACCTGAAGGCCATCAACTAAGGGTGCCAAGAGAGATGGTTTCCATGGTGACTTTGATGGTGGTGTTGGGAAAAGTGCGCGTCTGTCAGTGAGCGCGTGCGTGTGGCCACCGTGCACGCGAGTTAATGTGAAGGAGGGGAAAGGGCCAAGGTGATTGGCTCCAAGGGTGGGTGGCGATAGTGAGGGCCCGGGCTTTTTTTTTTGCTTCCATGAGCGATTTCTTCTGTGTGGGGAAAAAAGTGCACACCTTTGATAAGAGGAAAACAATGTCTGAAAGAATGTGTGAAATATTTTACGTCTACTGCCACAAAACAGAATCTGAAATTGTACTTGTGTACACTTAACCGCTGAAAACAAGCATTACTGACTGTAATGGCAAAATGCAAAGCAACTTGTTGAACAAGTCAATATAAATATAAAATACATGTCGAATCAATCACACAGTATTATAGTCCAAGAGTGTAGATTGAGTTGTGCCCATGGCATGAGTAAAATTCCACAAAGCGCACAGTACACAGTAAATTCAAAGTGATGGTATTTAAATAACCTGGACCGTAATATGCACACATGTCCCGGTCCTTTTAAACACACAATAGTAAATTTAAAACGTTTTACAAACTTCACAATCAGGCTCCTCTGTCCTCCCTCCTGTCCTGTCAGGTGTAGGGGTGCATCCTGCCCCCTCTCATTCTATTCACTTTAGTCCCTGAGTCACGGGAATAACGGGAAGGCTCCCACTAAGTGTTAACAGTAATTGAAATGTTCTTGGATCTAGAGGTAATTAGTTCGTTTTATCTGCCGTGAATCAATTATTTGGTTCATTTACGCAAGCGTTGAAGATATGATGTATGAATTGCGATCGAGTGTAAGATGTTGTTATGTAGTCTATATGTTCATATGTTACGTTGCTGTTTGTGTGCGCTCGAGCACTTGCTGCAGGTAAAGCCTTTGGTTTACAAGATTTCCATGTTGAAACTTGTGTCTTAAAAAAAAATAAAAGTACAATTGTTTGTCTTTGCATAAAAATATTTTACACGTGTTGATATACGTTAAAGACACAAGCCTACATTTCTTTCATGTGAGCTTCGCAGAGAGCGTAATGTTGACAGTAGAATGCAAAAAAAAAAAAAAAAAAAAAAAAAAAATTGGGCTCCTTACCTTTGATCAAAAGCACGGCGTAGTAAAAAGTTTTTGGTGTGGTCCCTTCACAGGGTCTTGTCTCACGCGCCACAGCGAGCTGCAGGTTGCACCGCGGTCCGCACACAGTACACAGTACAGGGAGCGCGTCTTTACGCACCAAACCCAGCGGTCCACTGCCAGTACAATCCGAGGAGCTCCGCAGCTCAACGATCCCACTGAATGAGCTGTGCCTCACCTCGCCGTTCCGCCGCTTTACTCCCCCCACCCCACTCTCACGCCGCCTCCGCCCGTTTCCCCCTCTTTGTCTCTCTGTGCATGGGAATCCAGCTCCCGTTGGTCGAAGATGCTGCCTGTAACATCACCTCTCCCCCGCTTTTTACTCTGCCATTCTCTCGCCATCACCTCTTTGTGTTTTTTCACACAACCTCCTCTGGGAACCAAGTCTGTCCGTGTGTGGTGTGCGCTGCTGGACCTCTGTTACATAAGAACTCGTCTATTTCCAGGGGAATTTGATAGAAATTCTACATTAACATATTTGCAGATATGGGAGATGCACCTGTGGCAACTGAGCTACTTAATGGTCTACATCCAATAAAAACAAACTAATCTCTTCACTTTATAATTTTAAACAATGTATATATTAAAAAACAACATTTTAATATCAAACACAGCAGAACAGATTAATGCGCTTAGTGCCCCCCTGCAGGGTTGTATGTTTGTGATTGCATTAAGGAGGACTTTTTTCCTTTCAGTGCTTGTTAATGCAAATCTTGGGATTGGTCTGTGCCACAATGACAAATGATTGTTCTCACCCATTCATACAGATCTGCAATTGACTAGTGACAACCATTTTCTCATTTACAAGAAGCAGATTTGTAATATATGTCAAAGGCCCACTATTATGCAACAGTAAATCAACTTTTTTTTTAGCTTTTAATTCTGTCAGTGTTGTTTGCACCTCAAAAATGTACAAGTAGTATTTTGTTTCATTCGCGCATATTTGAGCAATCCTGTATGCTGAGGCCGCTTCTTTCTCAAGAGCTGAAAACACTCTGACTCACGGCTCTATGTAGACACATGAAACCAGGAAGTGCTCCTTCTAAAGCCCTTACACCCTCACCAGACTCGTTCTTATGGCTGAATTCTGAATTTCAGTGCTTAAATTGCCATCATTATGAAGCAGTCAGCCCATTTATTTCTCTGTTAGTGCCATGATGCTAATAGCCATGCTAATTAGCCATGTTATGCTCTGTCCATTCCCCACTATTGCCAGCAGGCAGAGAATCCAAGCATTCTCTGCAAAGTCAAAGTAACCGACTCCCAAAAGAAGACCATACATATGTATTATTTTAAGTTATAACATGTGAAATAGTAATGTGAAGGTGTCCACAACTATTTCTAAAAGCCTGAAAAAAGCATAATAGCATAATCCTTGCTCTTTCTGTCTAAAACAAATAGTTAATCTTTTTTCCTACTTGGATAAAAAATAAAATTGGGCCAACAATATTTCTACAGTGCAAACGGCTGTGAATAGAAGGGATTCCAAAACCATTCATTGAGAGACTTTGCAGCATATAGGGTATCTCTTGCCAGTCCATGTATGTTGTTTAAACAAGAATCAAGGCTAAAGGCACTGGGTGTAACTCATGTGAGAAAATGATATGATAATCCATGTCTGTTCACAGATAAATGTACTCTGACAAAGTTTTATTCAAGTGAGTCACACCAAATCAAGCCCCGACAAGTACAACTTGTGCTTAGGTGTAACTCTATGTGCACATTGCTTTCACTTGTATAGCAGAAGATTTATAGGTATATCTCAAAGGCACAAAGTTGCTGGGTTATTTTACAAATGATTAATGTAATCTTTTTTTGTGGTTGGGTCCCTTTTTTATATCAAAAGCAGGAAAGCTTGTTGCATGGCTCACAGAAGAAAGGAAAATACAACAGAACTTTATGGCAGGTGACTAGAGTTCATTCAAAACTCAAATAAACCTGGACTTGACATTTTCTCTGAGCACTAAACAAGGTCATAGGGCATGGGGCCAACTTTGTTTGCAAACATTCAACTAGAAATCCTGCATGTAGGGCTGGGTATCAGTGCAGCATGATACGTTTCGATTTGAAACCATACAATGAGATAGAATACAAAATTTATACTACTATTAATACATGGATTACTGTTAGGCACAGAAAAACTTTCTAGTTGTGTAGTGCGGTTAGACCGAGCGTTTCCATCTGTTGAGAAGGGGAGGGCCTCAGGATTACTAAAGCAAGCATGAATGAAACAAAATACTATTCCAGGTATGTTTTTGAGGTGTAAACAACAAGCTCATGGCCAGTATTATTCAGCTCTTAGCTTCAGTACTTTGTGGAGTATTCTCTAACTTTGATAACTTTCTAACTTCTTCTGATTGTCTGATGGCCTCTGTGCTGCAAATCCCTTCTATAAATTGCACCAAGGAATTTCTATCTCCATAAATACATTAAACAAAACCTATTGTAAACATATAAACAATTCTCCAAACAGTGTAAATGCTTAGCTGGAGAATCAACACGCCCCATAGTTCAAAAGCAACAGCTTGTGTCCTTCAAAGGTCTAATAACAGGCGATAAACAGCCAGTCAAACACTATTTAGATTTCAGAGATATCCTGAGTTACTGGTTAGCCACTGGTATCTGTGTTACCTGCAGAGAGTGGGCTAGTGGTGTCTCTGAGCTGCTATCAGGGCTGAAGAAGGTGTTATGCGTGGGCGCACTCACACTAGGGCCATTCGAACCGTGCTGTGCCCAGGTAAGATTGGGGAGGGGTCTGAGTCCCCCGCCGGCCCACACTCACACCTGCACAAACGATCTGTGCTGTGGCCCGGTTACGTCATCAGCTCTGAGGGCGACAGACTGCTACGTCATCGTGGTGCGCGGTTTGGTTACAAGTCGAGCGAGCCGCTAACACTTTAAAACCAGTGTAGTGGAAAACGTGAGACCAGCGGCATGAAGTATCTGTGCTATTTTGATGCTGCTTTGAGTCTCATTCGTGAGACTCAGTCTTCTGTCATGTTTTGGAATAAGCCACATAAGAGGAGCAGTGAAGGCAGCGGCAGACAGAGAAAGGCTTCAAAACTACTTCTGCTGTCTGTTCTCTTCTTCAGAAATGTGAGCGCAAGTCAGTGGCGTTGTTACGAGTGTTGATAATGGAGTTTATTAAATTTTTACCGAGAGAAGAACAGTTGTGTAGACACGCCTCGTAGTCGTGCGTGCGCGCATGCATGAGCAACCGCGCCGTGCCGTGGCAACCTCCTCCAACCGTGCCAAAGTCCTGAAGCGTACCGCGCCTGGGCGCGGTTCGGAGCACTCACATTAGGCAACTGTGCCGTGCTTTAGGGGCGTTCCGGACTTGGGCACGGTTCAATTGGCCTGGTGTGAGTACACCCTAAGGGTCATAAAGCTGCCATGACCCAAAGACCGCTGGGAGGTATATGTGAGGTGAGCTGCATGTAAACACACAGCAGGCTGCTAAGGTTTGTATATATGAAAACTGAAGCTAACCAGAGCAAGAGCGATTTTTGACAGCATAAACAAAAGTAATGTTTTGGGTATAGGCAGGTGTAAATGGCATGTGTGGGCCATGGATTGCAAGACTTTTTTTATGCATTTTAGGCACCAATTTTGAAAACAGTATATCAATATTTTGAAAATGAAAAAAAAAAAAAAATTATTCCTCAAATTCTGACAAGTATATCAAATACTGACAAGTATATCTTCATTGTTGCAACAGTGACAATGAAGATATACTGAATACAAGCAGGTCTAGAAGGTGTCCCATTCAAACCATCTTCCACCAATACCAGACTAGTTATGATCATTTATTTAAGTGAGAGAACTTTAGGCAATGCTTTGGCTTTTGGATTGTTTCTGTATCTTTCAAATTTCACGTGCCTAGATGTAGTTTATTCCGCATACAGTATCTTGGTACTTTCACAAAAAATAGGCCTAACAGAAGCCTATTTTTTATACCACATAAAAACAAGAAGACAAGAGTCGGCTGCTATTCAAAATTGTAATGATAGACAGGAGTCAAAATTGGCCGAACAAAAAAATAAAATAAAAAAAAATAATTGTTTGATTTGTCATTTTTTGATTTAATGCTTAGTACAAAAATGAACATTTGAGGACCAGCAATTCAATTCAATTCAATATAACATTTTTCTTTAATCATTTTACATGACTCGGAAGTTGATCCCATGTGGCCCGTGTAGCTTGTGACAGTTCACAGTGATGGTAGTTAAAGCTTTTCTTGACTCCCTCTTAGACTTAGTTAGACCAGTGGTTCTCAGCTTTTTAGAGCTGCAACCCTCAGAGAACATTCACTGATATTCAGGAATTTCAGCAAATGTTCTCCGGGAGTCACAGCTGTAAAAAGCTGAGATCCACTGGTCTAACTAAGTCTAAGAGGGAGTCAAGCAAAGCTTTAACTACTGTTATTGTTGTGACAATGAAGTGTAAACTATACAGGCCACACAGGATCAACTTCTGGGTCACGTAAAACGATTAAAGAAAAATTCAATATTGAATTACATCCCCCAGCCAAATCAGTCAAATAAAAAAATGAAAAATCAAACCGTTATTTGTTTTTTCCTTTTACATTCAAAAATTAAAAAAAAAAAAAAAAAAAATATTTTTTATGTTTTTGCTTTATGTTCTCATAGCCAAATGGCAACCTCAAGATTGTTTTCAGTAGAGTTGAGTCACAACTTTCTTGTCTATTTTTCTACATGTATTTAACTTACTATTTAACTTCAGTTTGATTTAGTCAAATATAAATTCTTTTCATTTATTTAGCTGATCTAGTTGGCATCAGAAAGGCCATTGTATTTTCTGAAATTGTACAGGTTCTTGTGGAAGAAGAAGAGTTTGTTGTTCTGGACACTTTTCAATCGTGTACTACAGAGCAGTGGTTCTCATGCCCCTTCAGACATTAGACCCCCACCCATGTACCCCCTACTCACACGCATTAAAAAAGTGTCTGTAAGCTCAGCACACAGTGAATTATTTCTCACCAAAATGAAATACAACACATTATCAGCATTTTTAGTGAGCAAAACTTGTTCACATTTAAAAACAAAAAAATCTACCATTCTATCATTCAGCCTGTTGAATGAACAGATTACCAAACATTAATATGCTGAACACTACAGAGTATGTATATATATTTTTTTTTTTCGCAATGTGAGAAGGCACCTCAGACTGTATGTTTATTTATATTTCAGTTTCAAAATGTAATCAAACTGTTTGCAAATTATGTTTTTAAAATTATTTTGCGTACCCTACGTCTTTGTGGGTAAGCCCTGGGAATTCCTGTCCTTCACTTTGGAAGGAGTTCAATGTGGCATTGTCCCACATGTGCTACTGTAGTGTGAAATATTGATTGATATGAAAACCACCAGCTGCCAGAGCTAAGTGATGTGTTACCATGGGACGGCAAGGCACAGTTGAGTGTTTGTGTTAATTTGAATGAAAAGGAGAGTAAATCCTCATACTGTGAAGGTCTGGAGATACAGACATATAGTGTAGCCTAAAGCAAAACATTGTTAATTGAGAAAGGTCCACACATTTTTTGCAAACTTTTAGGAAGTCACTATTTATTGTCACAAACTATGTCCTCAAATCAGTTTTTATTCCCAGAAGCAAGCATCATGAGAATAGACACTTTCTCTAAAATCAGAGACAGATTTTGCTAATTAGTACAAGATTTGTTTTCATATACACATTTACTATCTGTGGACTTTTTTATTGTATTATTACTGTGTATCCCAAGAACAAGACCACTGTAATTTGAGTAAATACTGCCATTTTGTTTTTCCCTACCATTCCTATTGGCCCTTGTTGAAATTCTCCATTGTACAATCAACAGACTAGCTTCACCCTGTAGTTACCATAGTACCATAGCATTACCAAGCGGTATAGAAAGGCACACCTTTACACAATCATCTCTCAACGCATGGTTTTCTCACAGGACCTATAATTTTCCATTTTAAACAAAGCATGTATAAGCAACCCCCATCTCTGACAATATATATTGCTCATTGCATTTAATTCTTCTGTTCTGCCTTTTCCACACTCTTCCTCACTCCAGTTGCTGCCGTTGCTGAATTTCAGCATTTTCTTTGCTGCAGCTGCTGTTGGACTCCTAGAATCCCAGCTCTAATAAATCATAATGCCACATGTGTGCAATATAGAAGCATACGGATGGAAACCCAGCCATTAATTCAGCAACCAACATGGCCCTGTGTCGAACACGAATTTATGTTTCGTACGTGGAACCGGGGGTGTCAATATGTAATGAATGAATAATGCAAAGAACTGCTGATAGGTTACCAGTATGTGTTTCTATGAGAAACTGAAATGGCGATGAGTGGCCCAGGGCATGATGGGTAGAGAGTGGGAGTGGGGGTGAGAATAACAGAAGAGGGCAATAAATACGACAAGCAAACACATTAAGGGCAATGTTGGTAATGTAATTTTACATTTACACAAAGCAATTTCTGTTGTACAAGAGATGATGGTCATCTACTGATGTACTGCACGTTAAAAGTAGTTGGTGGATGAATATAATTATGTCTGAACAAGCTGGGCGCGCCTTCAGAACTAGGGTCAGGAAGAGCTCGGTCACCCACAAAGAGCTCATAGTAGAGACGCTGTTTCTCCACAGTAGAGGAGCCAGCTGAGGTGCCTCAGGCATCTGTTTTGGATGCCTCCTGGACACCTTCCTGAAGAGGTGTTCTGGAGACCCCAGGGAAGACCTAGAATACACTGGAGGGACTATGGGTCTGTTTACATAAAAACGCTGCCCAGGAACCAGGAAAATGCAACAGTCATGCCGCCTCATTTCACATTAATGCTGAGGTTTAAGGAAAACAATTGTAAACTGTAGTACCCGTGTTTGTCCAGCAAATGGCGCTGAGGGCCCCGCAAATGCTTTGCAATACACAGAGGATAAACAGCAGAGGAAGTGATAGCTCGGGTCTGTAACTTTCCAATTACTTTAGGAACTTGTGGTTTTCTGGAGCCATTCTCATAAAGTCTCTCATTAAAGTAAGTACTTATACAGATACTGACAGTTACTGGACTAAATATGAATGTATGACACAGAAAAGCCTTGTATTTTGCGCTCGCAGGTCAGCTGACATGCGCCCGGCAGTCAGCCAATCACAGTTCAGACTGGGCTGTTACGTCATAGTTTTCAGTGAATTGCTGTTTTTAGAGTTTACACGAGAGCTGAGCGGCTCCTTACTGTGAGGCCAAAACACCTCTGCCAGCATTTTCAAACCTTTGCGGATTCGGAAAACGGAAATCCCGTCTTCATGTAAATGAAAGGCCAAACCGCAAACAAATCTTTGCAGATTCTGTGAAACGTGTTGTTGTCTAAATGGCCCCTGTCTCTTAGCTGGCCTGGGAATGCCTTGGGATCCCCCAGTTAAGCAGGATGAAGTGTGTTGGGTGAGGAAAGCCTGGGCATCTAGCTGCTACCTCCGCAACCTGGCCCCAGTGGAAAAAAGTATGAATGCCATAGATCTATATGTTGCTGATTCATTTCCACAGATCCTGGTAAGTATCTGGCCATATACTGAATAGAAGCGGGTCTGGAACCTCTCCCATTCAAGTTGTCTACCACAAAGACCCATTCTCACCTCGCCACTTATGATCATTTACTTAAAGTGGGTCACAATTCATGCAACAATTTAGCAGGAAATTCTAGGCATGCTATAGAAAGGAGAGGGATGAAGTTTAGCAAGACAAAATACATGTGTGTGAATGACAGGGACCCAAGCAGAAAAGTGAGGTTACAGGAAGTTTAATGGATTTTTAGTACTTGGAGTCAGCGGTCTGGAGCAATGGAGAGTGTAGAAAAAAGATGAAATGGTGTGTGAAATGCAAACAGGTTGGAATGGATGAAGAAAAGTGTCAAGTGTGTTTTGTGATATAGACAAAGGTGTACAAGACAGAGGTGAATGGTACAATTTAGAGTCAGTGGCACTGAGGACAGGAACAGGAAGCAGAGCTGGAAGTTGCAGAGCTTAAAGTATTGAGGTTCTCTTTTGGAGTGACCAGGATGGATAGGATTAGGAATGAGTCCAGATTGAGATGGTTGGTCATTCATAGAGGAGGGATAGTCAATAGCATTTAAGGATGGATTAGTTGGATGTAGATAATACTGCTGTTGCAACTCCCTGATGTGGAAGTTGAAAGGAGAATAAATAGATAAGTTAGTCATGCTTTGTTTCTCTGATTGGTGTTGATATTGGTCCATCCTCTGGTCCAGAGGCTGTATATTCTGAATATGTTGATACTGTCTCCTGAATTCTAATGTATGTGGTTGTATGTCATTTAGTTGCAGTCAAAGGGGCTTAATCTGGACCCAGTTGTTCCTGGAACTTAACATAAATACATACGCACCAGGCTAATTTAATGTATAGAAAGATATTTTTCATGGATGGCTTTTTCAAGAAAAATGTGTGCATTGCACAACGGCATTAACATAACAGACTTGACATACTTACTTAATAGTATAGGACACACACTTGGCACAGTACAACCAGTCAGAACATTTCCTTATATAACATTTGTTCACAGACATGGCAATTACAATATGACTTTTTAATGTGCCATCTAAGCCCTCAATGTGATTAATGCCTATTAAACAGGTTACATTCCATAAGAGTAGTGGTTAGCACTGTCACCTCACATCAAGAAGGTTAAGGTTCAGAGTTTGTATATTGTGTCTGGGTGGGTTTTCTCCAGGTCGCCGTGATTGCCCCATCAAACTAAAGGGCCGTTTACACAACACTGGCCATGCAACAGCCATGGCTTCTCCAAGTCACGCCTACACAGATTCGCTCGAGGAGTGAAAAACCAGTAGAAGGTGTGAAAATATGTAGTAACCCTGTCAGCAGACAACACCGCCAACAAAGTCACCAAAGCAGAAGACTCACTTCAACTTTTACATTTTGTTGTCTTCCAGGCCAAAGCTGATATACTCTGAAGCCCTTTTATTACTAATGGTAAGTTGTGAAAATATGAATGTATGAATCACTCATTGTATTTAACAATTGTTCAAGCAGCCTTGTTATATTATAGTTTCCACTGGGGGTGTCCTTTTCCCAGTACACATGAGTGTGGAGCGCCCTGAACGGCTTCCCACTGCAAGGCAAAAACACCTCTTCCAGCATTTTCAAAACGTTATGTTTTCAGAAAACGGAAATTCTTTTCTTGTGTAGGGTGCATGGTGGCAGAGCAGTTAGTGCTCTCACCTCCCAGCAAGGAGATCGTAGGTTCGATCCTGGGGCAGGCCGATAAACTCTCAGGGTGGAATCTGTATGTCTTCCCCGTGTTACCGTGGGTTCTTTCTGCAGTACTCTGGTTTCCTCCCACTGTACAAAGACATGTTTGTGTTAGGTGAACTGATGATTCTAAATCACCGCAACTGAATGAATGTGAGTGTGAATGGTTGTCTGCCTGAGTCTTTAAGTGTCAGCCCTGTGAGTAGCTGGCCCCTGTCCAGGGAGTACTCTGCCTAAGGCCCAAAGTTACTGGGATAGGCTTCAGTAACTGCAACCTTTTACAAGACTAAGTGGAAGAAGATGATGAATGAATGTAGATGCAAGGCCAATTTACATCCATGTAATTGCATATTAAAAGTGTTATTGTGTAAACAGACCCTAAAACATGCACAATAGGCTAATCCTCCAGCGAGGTACTCCTGACCTGGGTCCCGGGTGCTGCTCTGCAGTTGCCCACTGCTTCTGACAGGTTGCCCCAGTGGCATTGAAAGGATAGGTCAAATGCAGAGAACAAATTTCCCTATGGGGACAATAAAGAATCTCTTCTATAAATGCAGGAACAATAATTATAAGAAGGAAGAAACTACATACATACTATAAAGAAATAGACAATATGAATTTACATTTTCTACAAATAACAATGCATATTTAAAAATAGCCAGTGGAAACCAAATGAATGTGTGCTTCTTCTCTATCAATGCTCAAATAAAAATGCTGATTGCTAATTATATATATATATATATATATATATATATATATAAATAACAACCATATATATATATATATACGGTTATTTGAGCCAATATAGTGGATTTGCTCACTTTGTTAAATCTCATGAGTAAACAGAGCACATTCTTAATCATTATTCCTCACAGTCATTACAATACTTTTATATATTTATACAATATATTTTTACCTGCACTTAAGAACTGCTTGAACTGCCAACAATAACATCAGACAAGAATACTAAGTTCTCTTCACACTGGCCCACACTAGTATGGCGTTAAGTACTTCACTCTAACTCTAACACTACACTATGGGGTTCTCAGAGTGGTATTTTCTCACTGTCTGCTCAGGACATCTCCAGCCAATGAGGTTGAAGTAAAGTGTAGCTTGTGTTTTCAGTGGAGATGCCCTGAGAGTGGACCAGGGCCTGTGAACCGCCCCGGTGGTAGGATTCTCATCTGAAAAACAGGGTGCTATGACTGGGCTGTTGTGTGGTGAGAGTAAGTGGTGGGAAGAAGAACAAAAAGGCTTTTAAATAGTCCTGGACATGAGAGAAAAGAGAGTAGTCTTTAGGCATTCCAACCTGAACTGACTCTACAAGAACCATGATGAATAGGATAGATATTTATATCATGTTTAATTATAATGGCTTATCTCTGATTTATATTCTGCTTATTCCCGTTTGAGGTAATTGGTTGCTGGAGCCTATCCCAGAAACTATGGGCTTTAGGTGGACTACAAGTAAGTATGTAAGTAAGTTGCAGGGCTAACACAGACAAACACAAATAGACAACAATTCACGCTCCTATTTAGGGAAAATTTAGATTCACAACTTCTTGACATACATGTTATTGGATGGTTGGAAGTTAGAGTACCAGAGAAATCAGAGTTGGCTAACCTGAAGATTGAACCCACAACCTAACCACTCTGCCAACATGCACCTCATCACTGACTTTTTTTGGTGGCAGAGTGGTTCTGTTCTGGCCTACAGTGAAGTTTGCACGTTCCTCTGCTTCAACCAATAGTCTGGCAGAACTAACAAGTACATGCATGTTTTAGGTTTAAGACGTTCCTCTGATTGAATAAAATGGGTGGTTGCTCACAGTTTTGGCTCATCCGATGAGTGACCAAGTTTAAAGGTCCCATATCATGCTTTTTCATATTTAGACACCGTTGCATTGGTATTTCAGATTTTATAACTTTTAAATAATGTAAATGTGTGTG
This sequence comes from Bostrychus sinensis, assembly GCA_020698575.1. Lineage (NCBI taxonomy): Eukaryota > Metazoa > Chordata > Actinopteri > Gobiiformes > Eleotridae > Bostrychus > Bostrychus sinensis. Next base: position 25,738,626 of record CM036251.1, on the reverse strand, counting down.
AATTACGTGCCTGCCGCCCCCTGCTGGCAACGGTGGGGACTGGACGAGCATAAAATAACAATAGCAACATGATGCTAATACGTAGATAGATCAGCCAAGACTGTGTCATGTTTTTCTTCATAAAAACATTACAAAAACACTGACTGTTGGCTAAAATGTGTTTTAAAGTAATTTTTTTAAATAAATATATACAGTCGGGCAAAAAAAATATTTAGTCAGCCACCAATTGTGCAAATTCTCCCACCACTCCCACTGGCACCCAAACAGATGCCATTAATACAGGTAACGAGTGGAGGACAGAGGAGCCTCTTACAGAAGAAGTTACAGCTCTGTGAGAGACACAAATCTTGCTTGTTTGTAGGTGACCAAATACTTATTTTCCACCATAATTTGCAAATAAATTCTTTAAAAATCAGACAATGTGATTTTCTGCATTTTTTTTCTCATTTTGTCTCATAGTTGAGGTGAAATGATGAAAATTACAGGCCTCTCATCTTTTTAAATGGGAGAACCTGCACAATTGGTGGCTGACTAAATACTTTTTTGCCTCACTGTAACTGTAATTTATTTCAAACTCAATTTCTTTGTATGTACTTAATACAGACAGCCTTTTGGGGGCCCCCCTGTAGTACTTTTGCAGACCACAGACCACTGAGATAGATAGTGTCGTCAGTTTAAGGCATGAGATTATCAGTACAACTCTGGTGACAGTGTATGGGCTTTAGAAATGTGCAGGAGCACTTCCTGGTTTCACATGTCCACATGAGAGAGCATTTTTAGCTCTTGAGAAAGAGGCAGGCTCAACATGCAGGATAATTCAAACATGGATAAATGAAACAAAATACTTCTCCGGGTATTTTTTGAGGTGCAAACAACATTATAATGGTGATATATGAAAAAAAAAAGAAAAAGATTTAGGATAATAGGGGACCTTTAAATCTTAAAGTACACCCACCAAGATTGTTCTGTGTAAAACCAAAAGTAAGGTTACTGTTTTCCTTTATCATCCAAAATCATGCATTTAAAGTACATGTGAGTTGGGGTGGCAGAGTGGTTAGCACTCCTGTCTCACACCAAGGTTCAATCCTCAAGAGGCTGACACACAGTGTCTCTAAATGGATTCTGCTTGTCCTCTTCACAGGGACTGGCTTCCTCCCTTCATCCAAAGACATACTGTAGGCATGTATATGTATATCTATATGTATATGTATACTGGATGTATATGTATACTGTATGTATATGTATATGTACATGTATAAAGTAGGGCCGGGAATCGATTAAAAAAATTAACTAAATAATCAAATCTGAAAAAAAATAATAATCGCAATTAATTACCAGTTATTAATCACGATTAATTGTATTATGAATTCATGCACAAACACAAATTTGTAAATTTAGAACATTTATTTTGAATTAACCTTCACATACTTAACTGTAAACTTGTGCAATGCAAACAAAACTTGCAAAGAAAATAAATGAATAGTCTCTTTGAGGCCTGTAACTCTAAAGTTTGCCTAAATAAGGTACAACCAACAAATACACAAAACTTACCTAAAAAAGCATGTGTAATCTCTTTTAGAACTTTAACAAAAATAAGTTTAATTCTTCAATTAATAACAATTGTTGTGGTTCAGAACAGTGTAAATACTATGAACTGTGTTACTCCAGTGGTAATTGAACTCTCTCTTTGCATAGACTGCACATAACTTTAGTTTTGTCTATATTGCTGTCTGGTGACGATCTGAAGCAGAATTGTCCATTTAGCAATGTGTCTTTTTGGTCACTCATGTTGCTTTGGCTCGTTCACTTGTTGCATTAGGCTCGTTCCAGATGAACTGCACCTCGCCTGGATTGTGAACGAGAGTGCACGGCCACAATGAGAGGAGGGGAAATACACCTGTACTGAAGTCGCACACTAGGCTAGCTCGAGATGAGCTAGACCTGCGCAGTTTCGATCGGTGTCGGTCTGTGCGCAGTGCATGCCGGTTAGATTTGTGTCCTACTTGTTTCCGACTTGCTCTGTTGTCACAAGTGCGACGGTCACCGAAAGCTTGTGAGATCCGAACGAGACCAGCGCCTGAGCCGCCGCAGTTCATCAGGAGCAACTGCGGAGGCTGCAGGGCTCAGTGCATGATGGGAAAACGCCCACCTGTCAGCTGTGAACGGACAGGTGATTGGATCTGAGTTTAGTGCTGATCAGAAACGTAACGCACAACACTTCACTGCCCTCCTCTACTCCTCCCCTGCCTCTTTTTTTTTTTTTTTTTTAATACAGACTAAAGTTACAGTTTTGACCTGAATAAACTTTGTGCCCTGCTGCTCAGTGTGCAGTAGAATATTATTAAAAAGATTGTGCACAATATCTGCTGTTATAGGAGGCTGTTTAACATTTATAACGTGTAAACTTAGACATAAAAGCTGAAAACCACTGCTGAATGTGCCTCATGTTGTGTGCTCCAAAAGAGCACCTCATTAATGCACAGACTGTGGTCAAGCACAGGACAGAAAAGTTCTTACAAATCAGTTTAATGCATTTATTTTCAAAATCATACCCAACACACGCGAGAAGTGGATTTTGGGCGTGATGGTGCGTGATCTGAGCCACAAACTGTCCGACTTCAGTACAGGTGTATTTCCCCTCCTCCTGTTGCGGCCGTGCACTCTCGTTCACAATCCAGGCGAGGCGCAGTTCATCTGGAACGAGCCTAGTCTGTGGCTCAGATCACGCACCATCACGTCCGAAATCCACTTCTCGCGTGTGTTGGTTTATCCAGGTCAAAACTGTAACTTTACTCTGTATTAAAAAAAAAAAGAGGCGGGGGAAGAAGGAGAGGAGGGCAGTGAAGTGTTGTGCGTTACGTTTCTGATCAGCACTGAACCCAGATCCAATCACCTGTCCGTTCACCGCTGACAGGTGGGCGTTTTCCCATCATGCACTGAGCCGTGCAGCCTCCGCAGTTGCTCCTGATGAACTGCGGCGGCTCAGGCGCTGGTCTCGTTTGGATCTCACGGTGACCGTCGCACTTGTGGCATCAGAGCAAGTCGGAAACAAGTAGGACACAAATCTAACCGGCGTGCACTGCGCACAGACCGACACGAAACTGCGCAAGTCTGGCTCATCTCGAACGCGCCTGATGGATGGAAACGGAAATGTGTCGTCTTCTACGCTCGCGCGGTGCATTTCTGCCCCGCTGAAAGACCAGTGGCGTGTTGCTGCCTCTGTCAATGTCGTCGTAATATTTTTGTTCGTTTGTTGTTTTGTTGTGATCAAATTAATCGATGCGTCAATTGAAATTGACGCGATTAAATCAATAAATTAACGCAATGCGTTAACGCGATCATTTTCCCAGCCGTAGTATAAAGTAAAATGACTGGAGTACAATTTTACTGTTCAGTATTTGGACTTTTCTGCAGTAGATTTTACAAAGGATGCCTTTACTTGGCCTATGTACTTTTACTTCACTACATAAACATAATTGCCAAATCTGAGTTGATAGTCTTTGAGTATATGCCTCTTGTTTGGGCTTCATTTTCTAACAATAAAACACTCTCGATGTGATGAATGAGAATGCTGATTGCTGTAGTTAATCTACAATAACTGATATGATGTTTATCATTTTTAATATCAGGGCCAGTGTGATTTATTGGTGTATTAGCACTTGTCATCACAAAATGCCACAGTCAATTTAATGAGCCAAGAGCCTTCCACTTTCCTTTGTTGCATATGGAGCTGGTATTTCCCTTATTATATGTATAGGTTGCTTGATATTTCAAATATGGGACAAAAGCCATGTAGAGCCTAAATATATTGATTGTATTGTGGAGTATTTGAGTCCCCCCATAAAGCCACAGCTCCTCTGTCTATTTAAAGGCACTTGTAAATAACAGAAGAGGCAATAGATGGATGTAATTGATTCATTCATTTGAGAACAAAAAAGGGAATTGATCTGTAAATAATATGTCCTGTTTATGGCTGTGACAACATTACTGCACTAACCTGGATTCATTAGTTCTGTGAGAATAAGCACGCTGTGAAAAGCAATACACCACACCCGCATTTCCTTTAATTAAAACACAATCATTTGTCTTTTCTTACACTATGTACATCTCTGGAGTACACAGTAGAATAATACAGTACATTACAACATATATACAAAGCAATATAAAACAAAACCATCATCAGCCAGAGGAGGTTTTTTGGTGGTTTTCAAGTCAATTTCCACTGAGCTGAGGGACCTGAACAGTTTTCCGATGAACAAATTGCTACGCAGCACATCTAATGTACTAGCGCCCCCTGCAGTTAGAGCACTGTCGTCCAGTGTTGCATTCAGTTACAGATAAAAAGAAAAAAAGGATGAAAGAGGGCAACATATGGGAGAGTGGGATACAAGGAAGCATGATGTATATATGAACATTTATAGAAATGTTCATGTCGACATGTTACATTACAGACAGACTTACAATACCAAGAGTTTGCAGCATGATGTTTAGGTGATAACCACATCTGGTTGTCATGAAAGAACTACTGTGTCGTAAAACTCTGCACATAATAAAATAAAAAAAATTTTAAACCAATGTTGAAAATACTTGAAAAATATACAGTGGGTAAAATACGTGTTTGACACTTTTTTTCTCAACAGATATAACTCTGACATGGTACTGAGAGGAAATTTTCACCACGTCAAGTAATGTGTACATACAAAGGAATCAAAACAAATAATTTAGATTTTCAATTGTGTGTAATAAAATTGAATGACACAAGGAGGAAAAAGTACTGAATACACAAAGACAGGGGGTGCAAAAAGGCATCAAAATCCAGGACACCATCTGAAATCTATCAGTAATCAGGAATCATGCCTCTTGTCTGACCTACAAAAAGGTCTCTGTATATAAAGGTGTGACAAAGGAAACATCTCAGGACCTATGCTAAAACCCTATTGTAGCAAAACTGTAGCAATGCTGATGGCATTGGTTACAGAAGGATTTCTAAACCAGTGAATTCTGTTGGGGCCAGAATCTGGAAGTGGAAAAAACCTAATTTCAGCATAAATCAGCTATGTCACAAATATATTTGTTGAGAAAAATTATGTGCTTTACCCACTAAATGTATAAATAAAAACACCCTAATCAAAAGTGTCTCCATAACCACAGTAATGAACTGTAAACCTTAACTGGGACTGAAGCCCAGATGTTCTGATTTTGTAAATCAATGAGCCACATCAGCCACTACTGATGTGTGTACAAGACAAGCAGGTTGTACTCTGTATGAAAGAGTTTTTGATCTCAAAATTGTGTACTGTTTTTTTTCTTCTGTTGATGTGGCATTGATATTAACATATAGCATACAATGGGTCCCATCTAGTTGCAGAAGTGCAAATGTCAATGCATTAATGGTTATATCTTTATCCATAAAAAAATTCTTTACTCAATCACCAGGCAGCTTTCCATACTGTACTGTAAAGTAACTAACAAGCATGTCAGTTTAAATCATTGTCTATGTATTAGTGATACTGTATGTAAGCATTTTCAGAGCACAGTTGTCCACAAAAGTATTCTCCTTACAGACTTTACAGACCTGGATACAAACTAGGGATTCTCTAGTATGGGGTTAAAAGCTCTAGCCACAAAGCCCTTACATCTAACAGTGGTAAAGAATCCACTAAAACTAATAATATGCTCTTTCCTCACCACCTTTCGCTGGAGTTAGTATCTTTCAATAGTAAAGTATTCTGCAATTTCTATCTTGCCAATGGACATAACCTTTTTGCAGAAAGCTGCTATTACAGTGCAATATTTTACTGTCCGAGGCAACACAAATATTACAAGACAGAAAACTATGGATTTTCAGCTGTGGGCAAATGTACTGCATGTGTTGTCTTTGAATACTGGAAAGGTAAAACAGGAACAAATCTCTTCTGAGTCCTATTTCATGTTGCTCTCGATCCAGTCTTTGAAGCTGGCCACTCGAGTGTAGACTGTGTAGAGGTCAGGATCACACTCGCCCTGATCATAGCCAAAGCTCACCAGCCCCAGGAGTCTCCAGGCTTTGTTCTCCCCGGGCTTGCTAACTGTCTGAAACTCGGACAGTCCAGGGAGTACAAGAATCCCCCCTGTGTCAGAGGGACATATGCTGGAGTCTCCATAGTTGGGCTTTTGGCTTCCACAGAGCATATTGTCTGTGACGCTAACCGGGACGCCGTTACGGGCATACTGGTTCTCACATGGGACCACGTCAGCGAGGTGAACTAGTCCCACCCTGGCTTTCTCATCAGCCCCGAGCATGGGGTCGGGCACAGGGGACCAACCAGTGACTAGCCCCTGTCCTGATGGCACTTCTGAGTCCTGTCCATCTAAGAGGCACAGAGGCAGCACCTTCTCGCCTATTCTGGCTTTGTCCATTAACTTGATCACAGCCAAGTCTGAGTCCAGGATATGAGGGTCATAGTCTGGATGGACTATAACTGTGGCCACCTAGAAGGACAAGAAGGAGGGAATTATGCTTGGATACATGAAGGCAAATGTGGCATACATTTGCATCTTTTACACCAAAAATGTTGCATGCAAAATTTGAAGTTCTTTCTAGTGGCCTTTTTACTCATTAATAAATTCATAATATTAAAGGGGCTTCACTATGCTTTTATTCATATTTTAAAACCGATCTTGGCCACCTCTTGAATAGCATTGCAGGCTTTAAAACCTTAAGTGACTAAAAGAGAAAGATGTTATACTCTATTGGTGCGATAAAGAAACAGGTAAAGAGGCCAGCAGAAGGTAGCAGAGGGCAGCTGTGTTGTGCTCTTTTGAACATAATCAGTGAAAAAAACAAACAAACAAACAAACAAATAAAAAAAAACATGTTACTTCTTAAAACTTTTGTTTGATGCCATTTTACTACAGAAAGAAAAATAGCAGCGAGGAGTCAGGAAACAGAGCTGCGGTGTTTGTAGAACCAAGCGTTTTGAGGCTTCAGAAACTCAGCGCCATAGAAAGGATTACTCAAACATGCGTGAATGAAACAAAACACAACTCCAGGTGTGTTTTTGGTGAGGGAACAACATGGTAGAAAGCTAAAAATTAATTGTCAATATCTCATAATATAGCCCTTTAACTTTTTGTCAAAAAGCATGAGATACAAATTTTCTCTTTGTATTTGCAAATAAAAACAAAAATAACTTAAAACATGAAATGATTTAAATGACACTCATAAGCATGTCTTGTCATAGAAGAATCTGAATGAAAAAAATTCAAAAATAAATAAAATACTGCAGTGTTATGGTAGTTTTTGCCTACCCATGTTGAAGGTGCTGGTAGACAGTTCATTTATGAGAGTCAGAAAACTCACAGGCTGGTACTAATATATGAATATGATGGCTCAGATATTGACTGGCAAGGAGAAAGTCCTGGACTGGACAAAATGTTGTAAATTTTTTATTCAAATCAATCCAATTCACTGTCCACTATATAGCCAAAGCAGGGGAAAGACATGATGTCACTGAGTCACAAAGTCCTTATGGTAAAATTTGCACTTTACTGACCACTTGTATCTGAAGTTAGTATCTCATAATAGAATTGTTTAAAAAATAATTTTAAAATTTTATCAAAATCTGACCATTAGTTTTCTTGCTAATGGTCATAAAAGTCACATGGTCATCCTTGGCAGCTGTATGATCATATACCTATCCAGTTATACATTATATGAATACTGTATTTCTCGCTATATAAAACAAATATATTTAGATGTAGCAGTCTCTATTTTGCAGTCATTCTGTGCTATTTCTAAATTAAAATCATGATCATTTACATAGTGTTGCTTTATGAAGGTTAAAGACATGCAACTTACCCTGAGGTGTTGCAGAGCCTTATTCTCTTTGTTGTCATGGCGATAGTGCTTCCCCACCACCACTTTGACCCTGTCCGGATCCAGTGGATATCCTTTCCCCAGCTCGGTCACACAGTGTGCTGCCACGACTACGGTCCGCTGGTTGACCAGAGCCCCACTGCACACCAGCTGCCACTGAGAGGCCTGGTTGCTGTTGCCATTAATGCTTCCTTCATGTTTCTTTGGGGTCCCAGCCTGGCCATCTGCCTTGGACACCATGGTCTCAGTTCCGACGGTGGAGCGTCGGTAAATGGCAGCCAGCCAGGGCCAGTGCGCCTCTCCTGGCCTCTCCGGGTCAAAGGCTGGATGCTTCCCACAAACTGCCAAAGAGGGGAGGAAAGGATGAGAGGACAGAGGATGAGAAAAAAAAAATCAAAGTGAGACAGTGTCAACATTTAAAGCTTTGGAGCTGTGCTTCTTCTAACATGCCCCCGTTGGAAGTTTGTTTGCCAGAATGCAAAGCAGTGGCTTACATAGGCAAACATAATTAACTCGAAGGGCTTTATGACGGGCCCCAAAGTCCCAATTCAATCATGTTCCTTTTTATCTGCTTCTAAAGTTACTGTCTCTATGGTGAGGTGCTAAGGAATGATGTACAAGATATAGAAGGTAAGTTTCTGTTATATGAGGCATGGAAAATTATTAAAATCACACATTTTCTACCACTTCACCTGTTAATAGATGCAGGGGGAGGAGGCAATCTAAGCATACCAGCTCAGAATAACTCCTGGATCCTATTAATGGGTTAGGGAGACAGGACCTGAACAACTGCAGGGAAAAAAACTTAGGTTTCACAGTGGGTCATTTACTGTAAAGTCATCAATTCACGATCTGTACATGTACGTCCAGGTAAAGTAAGAGAAGGGTTTTTTTTATATGAAGGTGCAGGGATGTTCAGACACATTTCAACAACAGCAAAATGTTAAGTAAGTACTTAGTTTCCCTTATGACTACTCTTGTTTATGAGAGACAGTAAAGACAGATATAAACCATAGATTAATATGAGCAAAAAATAAATAATAAAAAAATAATATTTATTTTTTTTTAAATCAAACATCATTGTTTTAGTGGGCCTTAAAAAGTATATTTTCAGCTTGTCACTTCAGGGAATTTATCAACCAGGAAACCATTTCAGTGTACCCCAGGAATGATGTCAACTTAGAAGTACAGAGTGGCATAATTGGTAGGTAATAATAGGTTGCAATTCCCAAGGCTGTCCTCTCCAGACAGTTGTAGGAAATAAATGAAAAGCAACAGAACTAATGGCTTGTTAACACAGGGTTCTATGGAGCATTAAATGTCTATTTTTTCCAAGGCAATCGTGTTATAATATATGGACTATCCAATATGTAGTACTAAATAGTACTACAAAATTATTAATATTTCAACTAGCATTATATTTTGGATAGTGACAAAATTAACCTCATCTAAACCCATATAAGGTGGAGCTTTTGTGTCGGTCTGGCCCACTGTCCCAGTGTGAGCCATGACTATACTGGGATATAAATGAGAGGTAGGTCTATAGCTGTCAGGAGACTGGGGGAAAAGCTGACAAGGTATTTTGCTATGTCAGCAATTAAAAATATGTTTTTAGAGCAAATCCTGCTGGCACGTGTCCAGTAGTGGTCTATTATATGTATGCATCACCTTAATACTTAAGCTTTCTATTTAAAAACTTGTTTGGTTATAATTTGTGGTTCTTTGCTGCCATCACCTGGTGAACAGGAGACATGACGACCGCTCCATTTCCCAGTCTTGAGACAGGTGCGCCGAGAGCTGCCTGTGTGGTGGTAGAAGGCGGAGGCACACTCATACTCGATGTGGGTGTAGAGGTGGTGGAAGCCGGGGGGCAGCTGGGAGACCAATGGACCATCGGACCGGAGCTGCCTGCTCAGTAGCTTATGGACCGGTGTCTTTCTGAAAGGGTTACAAAAAAAAAAAAAGCCTAACATCAATGTTATATTGAGGAAATGTTGATCACATGCCTAAAAGGTATGGCTCTGAAATGATAAATACATTAGCAGTTATTTATACAGGCAGGACTTACCTAAATGGGGCCTGGGGTGGCAGAACACGCTGTTTAACCAAATCTGATACTTTGGGCTCCCGACATGCTGCAAGCAAAAGTAGTTGCAATATAATATCCTGTGCAGTTATGAAACTGAGTAGACTTGGCATTGATCTGAATATTGATTTAATGTTGGAAAAACAAGTCATTAATAATAATGTGCAATTACTTATTTTTGGCATCATATTACTCAATTCATTTGGCACAGAACTTTAAACTGTGAGAGCCAAAGTCTATTAGCACTTAATTGGATTTACATTTTTAGACATTCATGTTATATAGTAGTGGATACCAGCTGTGAAACAAAAACAAATGCAGCACATTTATCATAAGTGAGCAGTTCAGTTATCGGGTAAGGTTCCCAAAAGTTCTCTTTGGAGGTGAAGTACTCAGCTACCAAAATCCTATTTGTGGAATCAGTTCCCAGCTCATGTTTAGGTCTTATTACTCATTATTAGGTATAAATAACCACAGAAAAGCTATGCTGCTCAAGGCCTAGACCACTAGGACCACTAGGGGCAGCATGATGTACTGAGCTGTTGTATTTCCTCTGACTCTGAATCTATCCTTAACTTTACTAATTACATTCTTGTATTATCTATTATTGTCAGTGTGTATCTATAGTAATCCATACATTGCATTGGATAATAAAGATGTGAAGGTAGAAAGTAAATATCATTACATACAGTATATATTGAGTATATTACATGTTGTACCTCTAACACAGAACGGCTGTGTGCCCGTCCATGTCCCATCATCCTGACATGTCCTCTGGGCGTCTCCACTGAGTGCATATGAGTGGTTACACTTGAACTCCACTGTGAGAGGCTGTGCTCCTGACACCACCTGGTGGTAGCCGTTGTAAAGACGAGGGAGAGGCGGACAGCTCTTGTCTGTGGTTGAAAACATAAAAGATGTAAAGGTCAAAGGTCAAACTAAGTATTGTGCATGGAGTACTTTTTTGGCATAATGGTATTTCTTACAATACACAATTCATTCCTATTATAACACACTTAATAACTGTTTAGTCTTGATTTAAGTGTAAATTAGTAATTATTTAGATTCATCCAGTATTTCTTAATGTTATTTCTTAGTATTTTGTTTGCAAACTCTTTTTATTGATTTATGCAAACATAACAATATACAAAAGCAAAAACAAAGTTAGTACCATGGACAGAAGTGTGCACTAATGCTACAACATGTACTAGTGTCTCATTATTTCACTGGGCGCAGGATGAAATAACAGTAGGTAGATAGTATAAACCTTTCTTAGCTTATTTTTAATTTGAAACTGATTTGGAGTGTGCAGGCATTAGTAAAAGTTCCCATCATGCACTCACCATTGATGCTTTGGTTAACTTCTCTTTCTCTCTCCTTCTCCCTCTCCTCTGATGTTTTCGCAGCAGAATCTTTTTCATCTTTGACAGTTTTATTTTCCCTTGGTTTGCCACCTCCCTCTCCTCCTGTGCTCCGGTACATGGTGAACTGTGTAATGTTGACTCTTGTGGGCAAGACTTTCCTGACCGGATCTGCACTTATTGTATTATTTTGCACTATGATGTCTTCTTTTACATCACGTGTTGCTGTAACATTAGTAATTCCGGGTTCGAACATCTCCACTGTGTTGTCTGCCTCAGATATAACAGTCTGCAGCTTGGTGTCATTGGGGCCAACTTTATCCGGGTCTTTTTTGCCGTTGACCTGCTCTTCTTTACGTTCCTTCTCTTCTTGGCCTTTGTCCTTTATCACAGTTACTTCTGTTTTGGTACTTCCAGTGGGTTCTGGAGCAGTGTGTGTTTGGTTTAGGCCAGACTCAGTTTTCTCAGGACTACTCCCAGTGTGTATATCCTCCCTGTCCACTGCTGTTGTGTTCTTGTGAGAGTCTTTTCTCTCGCCATTATATTTGTCTTCACTTGTGTTGTCTTGACCTTTCTCTTTTACCTTTATGATATCTTTGTCGGTGGATATATCGGCCTCCTTTCCTTTTTCGGGCTCTTTGGTGAAGTCTTTACCCTTTTCAGCTTCAGGGAGTGTGTTATTCACTGTGAAGCAACAGACAAGATGGTTACTATAAGTTCTCATATAAAATGATTTAACTTAACCCACAAAAGGTGCATGGTGAAAAATGATATCTTGTGTAACTGCCCTCAAATGACTCTTTGCACCTGGCTCTTAGTTATGGAGCAAGCAAAAGCAGACGATAACATTTCTTACATTTTGCATTAGGACTATTATGAAAAACGGATTTAATTTGTTTCAAAATTTCAAGAGAAAAAAAAATCTGTGCCAATTTTTATGGCATTTGTTTGATTGAAAAAAAATATGTACTTGCAGGGCTACCACAAAAAAAAAAAAAAAAAAAAAAAAAAAAAAAAAGCATCTTTCTTCTGTTTCTCTGATTGGTCAAATAGATCCAAATGATTATTAATGATCAACTTAAATACAATAGGTAAATGGTAATGAATTGTTATATAGTATTTTTTTTTTTTCTTTAGGACAATTAAAAGAAAAATGAACATGTTCTATGGTCAATGCCCTTTAAAACAATTACTGTCGTTTGATGATATTACATGATAAACTATGGCATCTAAAATAAATGAAACTCTGTGTGGTTTGGATTCAACATTTGTTTATTTCACAAAATGTCTTAAGGACTTTTTGACATATAAATGTGTAGTGTGTAGTTTTGGCAGACCAATAGAAATAGGTCAGAGGACCAGATCCATTTTATTGAAAAGTGTGATGGAAGACTGTGTATTCAAAATAGAAAGATCAATCTGCATTAGCGCTTATTTTACCACAGTGCTCCATTTGTCCTTTTGCGGCATCTGTAGCAACAATGGACTAAGTAATTACATTTTACACATTACACTTATATTGAACTTTTATTGTCTATTTGCTCATGATAAACAAATGCAAAGGGTGATATTTAGAGCAGTGATTCCCAACCTTTTTGTGCGCCGTGTACCTCCCTGGCCCCTTTTTCATACCCCCACTCATACATGTTGATGTTTCTTCAAAAAGTGGTAATAAACAATGATGTATATTTTTTAAATTGTAAATAAATACAATAATGATTTTTAAACCTAAATTCCAAATATAATAACAGAATTTTACAATATCATGTTAAAAATAAAAAGCTGTCATTGTGTCCTTGGGCAAGACACTTCACCCGCCTTGCCTGTATGACTGTGTTTGGTGGTTGGAGGGACCATAGGTGCAAAATGTCAGCCACACAGGGCAGCTGTGGCTACAGAAGTAGCTCACCACCTCTGAGAAAAGCGCTATACAAGACTAATGCAGTATTAACATATTTTTTAATAATAATAAATGTCCCACATTTAAAAATGTCAATAATTTGAACAATTCGCCTTTGAAACAAGCTATTAAACCTTTAAAAAATATGTAACAAATTATAATATTCTGATTCTGATATTCGGAGACACTGATTTTAATACTTCAAAATGAAAAGATCACAAATTTTCTTATAATATTCTGAATAAATTATCAAATAATTCCAAGTACCCCTTGCACAGTGCTCACATACCTCTAGGTGTCCTCATAACCTTGGTTGGGAAACACTAATTTTAAGGCAGCTATAAATTTTTATTTAAAACATATGTTTGTTCCTCTTTGACATAGTGCCCTTTAAATAACAAATTAGGTAATTCCCTGTTAACAAACACCTAACACATGTGAGACTTACAACTAATGCAGACAGGAGAGGTCCCACTCCAAGTGTTGTTGGGGAGACACGTCCTCTGGGAGCTGCCGCTGAGCTCATAGGGCTGATGGCACAAGTACTGCAGAGCAACGAGCACGTCATTCGGTCCATAAACCAAAAAGTGGTCCCCATGTGTTGGCTTCGGGGGCAGAGAACACACTCTTTCCACTGGCACTGGCAGGAAAGACAGAAAAAAAAACATTTAAGTTGCTCTAAACCAGTTGTTTTCCACAATATATGTCACGTACTGTATGTTATTCAGGGACATACTAATAGTGTACACATGGCAGAATGCATCTGTTTAGCTAAAACAATATAAAATGCAATTAATAGTGATTGTCCTACCACAGTTTGGGGCAGGAGCACTCCAGGTGCCGTCACTTAAACAAATGGCAGAACGGAACCCCTGCAGTTCAAAGCCAGGGTCGCAGCGGAAAGTGATGCGTGCTCCGGAGTGATGAAACAGACCCTCTGTAGAGCCATGGGCGGGCACTGGGGGCCTGCGGCAGCCGACCACTGTGGAGAGACGGGAAAGTACAACGCATTATTAAGCAATGTGGGCAGATGGCTGCAACAATGGAAAAAAGGATTAGGTAAGCATCTGTATCTTCCACCTGCAGAAACACAGACCACACAGATACAATGTAACTCTATCAAGGTCAGACAGACTAGACTTATAACTTCTAATTTAGGAATGCTGAGTGTTTTATAAACCTGCTTATATAGCTCCCTTATTCTCCCCTGTTCTTGGACTATACCCATTGCTTGAATGTAATAAAGCCAGTAGTGTAATAACTTGCCAATAATGTAATACATTTTTTGAGCCAATAACGTTGACTATGCTACATCTAACAGAGACACTGGCATACCTAAGCAAATTAATAATATTCTAAATAAATTATTTTGTACAAGAAAACATTCTTAAACTGGCTTTTACAATTATAAGTAACTATTGCCATCCACTAAAGCTATTTCTGATGAGTAAACTGCACAAAATTGTACGAAATAAAAACAAAAAGAAAACCTCCTACTTCCAAGAAGGCCTATTGATGTATTATTACACAATAGGCTGCAGTTATTACATTTCCAAAGGCTTTTTTTAATGCTGGATCAATAATAACATAATAACTTGTTACATTATTGGCAAGTTATTACGTTATTGGCTTTGTTACATTTAACATTGCCAAAATTGTTACATTATTGGCAATTATTACTAGAGTGCAGGAGAGTGTTGCCATCTTTAGAACACAAACAGAGGAAACAAAGCTTTTTATTTCCTTAAACTTGTATGATGCCATGTTACTACAAAATGGAAAAGTAGCTGTGCGGAATCAGTGGAAACAGAGCTGTACATTTTTTTTGTTTTTTTGTTAAAAGAATAAGAGCAGAGTGGATGTAGAGGGCTTGTAGATTGGTCAGTGCTTTCTGGAGTGGGCGGGGATTCATGAGAGAGGCGGGGTTTAAGGAACCATGCATTTTATGGGGCTCAGAACACCTATGCCAGAGAATACAGATTATTTAAACATGCATGAATAATGCAAAACACAACTCCAAGTATGTTTTTGTGCACCTATAGCTCAACACTGACCCCATATACTGTTGGTGCCTTAGTAAGAAACTAATACAGTGTTATGCAGATTAAAAATTGCCAATGCACAGCTCACAGATACTATTTGATCAACGTCATGGTCCAGGTCAGACAGACGGCCTACACTCTCATCTCCTAGACTTATAACTTCTAATCTAAGGACATTGCGTGGTTAACAAACCTTAGAGAGCTCCCTTAGAGGCTCATTACTGATTAATTTCACCTTCTATTCTGGAGTGCAAACATTTCACAGCAAGACTTTTCACACTTGTAAATGTGAAAGAAACAGAAGAAGAAGTCAAACAGGTCAACCTTTCAGGATTGTAAAAAAGTCGGTTTTATAAAGCCGACTAGAGACTATAACTTCTGTGACCGCCAATTATGGATTTCATAAAACTGATTCAACAGTTCCCCTAGCAGACCGTCTATTCTGCAAATGTTCACGGATGGATTCCTGCCTCCTCGTTCCACCCAGAAGTGGTAAACCTCAAACACAATGTACAGAGAAGATGATGTCAGATGGCCCACAAGGATGTATTGTTTGACTTTAAATTAGGTCAGCGTTGCACACTGCCAGGAGAAACGTTGTTATTGTACGTTTCAGCAAACCACAGACGTTCCCAGAGCCAAAAGTATGTCTTTACACATTCCTATAGACACGTATATTGTCATTTACAGTGTTTTGATTCTATGTAGAGACTTGTCTGTCAGTAATGAGGCTGTGTAAATATGCAGTGATTCTCAGGGTGATGAGATGACAATAACAGGACCTGCTCATGATCGGAAGAGAATTCCAGCATTTACTTGGTACTAATCTGGGTCGTTTCTGCTTTAGTTTAAACCTAAAATCAAACCCATTACAACACCATTATACACTGCTGTTTTACTAAACTTATTAGAACACTCTGTAACCTTTTAACATAAAGCCTTGTAGTTGTGAGGGTTGAGTGACATACAAAAGAAGAGCAAATTTTTTGCCCCATTCTGCCTTTTTTGCAGCCCTTTAATTTATTTTAGTGACTCTAAATTACTGCTATTACTTTTGGTAATTCTGCCTTTGTTGTCATTTGTGGTATTTTAAGCCATCTATTGTGACACCTGCCAAATTATGGTTTTCTGTTCCATTCTGCCTTTTTTGTGCTTCTTGCCTTTGGCAAAACTTCTAGGAGTATTTCTAGCAGTAGTACTTTTTCTAATTTGTGCTATTGTAGGCCTTCTATTGTGACACCTGCCAAATTATGGTATTCTGCCCCATTCTGCCTTTTCATGATACAAACTTTATAGCATGTCTGAATTCTGGGACTTTATTGATATTACTTTTGGTAATTCTGCCTTTGTTATAATTTGTGCTATTTTAGATCACCTGTTATGACGCCTAACAATTTATGGTTTTTGTCCCATTCTGTCATCATTAATTTGTTATGCTTCTTGCATCTAGTCCCTACTCCTAGGAGTATTTCTACCAGTATTACTTCTTCTAATTTAATACTTCTAATTTTTTGCTATTTTATGCCATCTATTGTGACACCTCTCCAATTATGGTTTTCTGCCGCATTCTGCCTTTTGCTTCTATTTCTCTCACAACTTCTAGGAGTATTTCTACCAAGAATACTCCTTCAAATTTTTGGTCTCTTCTGCAAGTTTTCCTTTATAGCTCTTTTCTTCTATTTTCTGCAGCTCATATTCAGCTCAAGCAACCACCCGCATTCTTCAGCCATTGCAGAATTTCTATTTATCACTTGTGACACTATGCAACATAAAATTGACTTTGAGCGGCAGTCTCATGCCTCAGGCATCTCTAGCTACAATTTAACTATGGTCAGAAACAGGAAGCAAGAGTACAGTCTATGTGAGTCGAAGTGAGAAGAGCATCAAAAAACTGTTGGTGTTGAGTTTTATAATTTGCTCACTTTGCGCACTTTGTTTAGATAAGTATACTGCAGCTCATTGTGTAATTCCTAATTTCTTTGCTAAAATGAATTAATTGTTTATCAGTCATGGACAAACTCACCCAGTGTGAAATTTGGGAGATATAAGCACTTGGTTCAGACATTAGTTTTGATAATGAGGTTGTGGGTGAGCCTATCCCAGCATCTATGGGCCTTAGGTGGGCAACACTCTGGACAATAGCTGGTTAGTCAGTCACAGAGCAGGCACACTGACAAACAGCATGTGTTAAAACAATTCTCCATTTTTACAATCACATCTATGTCTTTGGGAAGGTAAAAAAACAAAAATGAGAATGATGGTAACACAGGGAGGACAAACTTAATTTAGAGAGATCGTAGTTGTCCGGTCTAAAGAACAAACCCACGACCTTCTTGCAGAGAGACCGGAGAGTTAAAAATTATGCCACTGTGCACCCCATTATTTAGAAATTGTGGGGAAAAAATTGATATAAAGTCCATAGTTTATGCAAAAATTTGTTTCAGTTTTCCATCTTAGACTAAGATGCAATGTCAAGCAATAACTTCATTATACACTGAAGTGCACTGGAAAGAAAAGCAGCAAGTGAATTAAAGCCCTTTGAGGCTGTAATTTTTAACAGAATAACTTTCAGCCTGATGACAGTTATTATTAAAGACATAAAATAATGGCTGCACACTGGATCCACATAATTCTGAACCTGACTCACGCCAGAAAAAGACATTTCCTCGGCATTGGTGTTAGTCCAGCTGAAGACTCCTCCTGGGAATATCTGTGAATGCAAACTGTGTGGAACCAAACTCCTGCCTTTTTTATAGAGGCCTCAGATGGTGGAAAGGCTGAATAGGATTATAGAGGCAGGACTGTTTCACCATTCGTTTTATAGACTTGAATGTAGCGGTGAAAATGCCCTGAAAGAAAAAAAAAAGTAAGAAGTATTGAGGAGAGTGTTTTTGTAGGATCTTTAAGGAGGTGCACAGGAGCGTGAGTTAGGGTCCTGGCTCAAGTAAATAAAAGGGCTGTGTGTATTCTGGCCACAAAGTAACCACACCCTGACAGAACAGTGCCCCAAAGACAAATGGAGCTTTGCCAGTTGAATCAATAAACACATGCATGGTTTTTCAAACAGCAATGGTCTCCACAAAATACCACTATCTATCTTGGAAGAATCGACATGTAAAATATCAAAGAGAATAGTAAAATTAGCCTTTTTATTTGCATTACTTTGTGTTCTGCACAGGCTCTACAAACTGAGCACTGCTGAATGAGAAACACAATCATGTTTCTTGTTGAGCACATATTTTTGCATGGATGTGCATTTGTTAACTATGCTAAACTTATCACCACCATTTTCACAGGTTTTGTTTATACAGTAGATAGCAGTCAATGTCCCTGCAGAGCCACCATAGCTGTCCATTAAAAAAAAAAAGATAATATGATACCAATAAAAAATGTAAAGGTATAGAGTATATAATATAATATAATAGGGGACCTTTCTTAAACTTGAGTAGATTGGATGTCACTTTATGGCTCCTCTTATGCAAATATGGAATCCATTGTTCCAATTAGTTGCACAAATTGACTTCTTTCTCCTTTCCTTCTTTTCTTTTATCACTATGGCTTATTGATTTTAGCATATGTTTGTGTGTACATATGTTGTTTTTTTTCAGTGAATGTATCATTTAGACCTTTCTGGGCAAGGGTTGGGGCACATGATTGGATCCCTTTTCTTCTGAGATTGTATTGTAAAGTAATCTCTTGGAGGTGGTTGGAGGTCGTTGTGTGTGTTTGTTGTACAAGATAAACATTTTTTGTAATGCATTATTGTGATGTGCAATTTTGATAATAAAAAACACCTTTAATACTTTCTGCAGTGAATTGAAAAAGACAAAGGAAAATAGAAGGTTTAATTGTTTTCAACTTTACTCCTACAACAGCCCACCCAAACTTAACTGAAACTATAAGGCATTGGTTTGTTTTTCTAATCAATGTCTTTTAAACTGTGCAAATTCTAAAGCCATTCCGTGTATGCTGGTACAGTTCCATCCCAACTGCATTCAGAGGAAGTATAATCTCCATCCACTTGTTCTAAAAAATCAACTCTGACTGAGCGAGACCAGACTAATTCTAAGTGAAAGGTATTAGTATATACACATCTTAAGTCAAAAGCACACAATCCAAAGAATGGGGAAAGCAGCTGGCCTGAAACATTTCCAAAATACAGACTGCTTTTCATTGCCATTGTGAATTACTGCTTTTAGGAAAAAAATGCTTTTCCAAGGAACCCCACATCCAATAAATATGTGATAATGAGATAGGTCCAATTTCAATTTCATTTCACAGTTACTTCACACAAGTAATTATTTTTGATGGAAAATGTTAGTCATGTCCACACCACACGATGAAGACCCACCACAAACACAGCTCTCTGTCTCTATCTGTCACACAAAGAACAAATCTTCCACAATAATCACAGCACAAAGGGTGACATTAGAGTTGAATGATTATCACTCACCATTTTCACACCTCTTGCCTGTGTATCCAGCCAGACAGGCACAGTGGTAAGTGTACGAACTGTCCAAGATACAAGTCCCATCATGCAGACAGGGCGACGAGCTGCATGCTATATATACAAGAGGGGAAAAGAAACAATACTAACATTATTTATTGCAACTATGAAATGTGGTCTTCACAAAGTTAAACAGAAAAATAGAAGATGTTTTTTTCGCTTGCATTTGAGAAATTACCTGTGAGAAAACATGGCCTTCATCTTCTTTTTAATTATTAAAGGGGATATATTATGCTTTTTTATATCTTTCTATCTCTGGAACAGCATTGCACATTTCACAGTCTTATCTGACTAAAAGAGAATGGCCCTCATTCATGAACCCTTCTTACGAGCAAATTTGTACTTAAGCCCTTCTTAGGAAAAAATTGGTATTCACCAATCTTTTTTTAACTGAAAAATGTTCTTCTGGAAGAACAAATCCAAGAACAGGTCTGAGGACTCTTTTGCACGAAAATTCAGCAGTTTTTTCATTTTATCAGACCCCTAATGAAACAAAAACTGTGATCAGTGGTGATATAGACCAGGTATAAACCTAAAACAGACTTCTTGCTTCTACAGTGCAGCTCTGAGCAGTAACCACAGCCTCTTTCTCTGTCCCCTGCCCCAGTCTCCTCTGTGTACACTCCTTTATTACTCTGACCTGAACTGTAGCCCCCCGCCATGGCCCTACAACATCCCCCTGTCACCCTCCATGACCAGGACACACTGGTCTCCTTGTACACCCCTGCTCTCTCCTCCACCTCTCTTTTCCACGACTCGCGAAATATGTGACAAAAAGATGAAATCCCTCATTAACATCAGTGAGTTGGTGACTGACATATGATTCCACTGACTGTGTCTTAGGGTTTTTGGACATTTTTAATTTTTAATTGCTGTCTCATGACCATATATGGAGTTTAGAGAGTTTCTTGTCCTAATACATAGTTAATTCTGTGTAAATGAAGAAGGGAGCTTGAGAACCTATTATGAATCCGATGTAGACTTCTCTTGAGCAGTTCTTAGAAGGGGTACAAGAGCCCATTGTTTCCAATAAGTACTTTACTGAACAGAAAGACCAGCAGAGGGCAGCACTGTTATGCTCTTCTAAACAGAAACAGACATAAAAAGCTATTTACTTCCTTAAACTTTTTGCATGGTGCCATTTTACTTGTTCAGTGCTTCTTGGAGCAAGAGGGGGTAGGAAATGGGGCAGGGGCAAAAAGGAATGAGCTGTTTGGAGAGACTATAGAGTTACTACAAGAGACACAAACACAAACACAACTCCACCTTGTATATGCTCTGCAGCTCCAACTGAGCTACACTATGGCACAGGGAACAACATTATAACATGGTAGAAAGCAAAAAAAAAAGTAGATTTTGCCGAATATGGTCCCTTAAAGGGATTTACAAAATGGATGTGGAAGCTTTGGCCAGTCACATGCTTGTATACTGAAAAAAGGCCAACCGGCTTTAGTTTAACCTTGAATCAGTGGCTGGAGGGAATGTCTTACACAGTAAACTCTGAAAATAGGAAAACTAAAAATAGAGAAAATGGAAGCAAAGTGTAACAGAAAAATATTGGCAATGTGTTTATGGGATGTTTGGTAAGTAGTAATTGCAGGATAGCAGTTGGAGTATCACTGAACACAAAGCTAGAAGTTAAAGAAAAGCTCTAAACTGCAGGATAGAAAAAAATTAATAACTGCTTTACCATAGCTCAAATCATCAGAGGCCATTCATGTGGATTTCTGTGTGTGTGAGTAATAATATATATAAAGAATCTCTGTGTGTGCTCCTACAGGTGGGCTTGTCACCGACTTTGACAGTGTGGGTATTTAGACAGGTGTGATTGGTTACCCTTTTCTCACTCTTAGCTGGTGCAAGACACTGATGAAAGCTTTCATAAACACAGCAGTGTTATTAGTCTCTTTACTCTCCTCAGGCTTGAAGTGATTTGGACATTTTCTTGTTTTCCTTTGGGCCCACAGAAAATGATTTCTCATTACGTCTGACTCGGTCATTAGGTCATGCTTTAGCACTTCATTAAAATGGATTTCTCTGAGGATTTGTTTTTAAAGGTCAGTTTTTTGTGGTTATATGTTATTTTATTTTTTTGTACATCTCTCTTTTAGCTGGGAGCTGGAACTTCCCATTCTTCCAACTTATCTGAAAATTGGTGTGAAGGGAAGGGATCATTTAAGTTTGAGATGTGACTGGGTATTTCTGGCAGTCTTGGCTCACAGTGCAAATACTGTTAATATACATACATATAACAAAGAAACAACGCATGGCATAACACCTTGTCCCCTTTTACCACATGTCCAAAAGTTATTGTCCAGGGAAGGGATGTTTTACTTTGAAATATGAATGGATATGGATAGCTGCCTTGGCTTTCAATGCAAATAGATATACTAATAACAGTGGTATAAAGCAGTGCATAATGCCTTGTCCCAACTCACAACTAAAAATTGCTTTGGAGGGAAGGGATCCCAGTTTACACCAAGATGTTGATGGCTAATAAACTGAACTTTTGTGGTTTTGAGTTTTTGCAGGAGAATTAAATAAACTTTACAATGGTGTTAAACAGTAATTTGTTAAAACTAGTCAAATTAGGTATTGCATTAGATGGAGTGAACAAGTTTCTTCTGCTTAATGTCTAGTACTAAGTATAATATCATATGTGTATGTATAAGAACCTTAAAACTGCCTGTGTTGCTTGATTATTACCTGAATTCTCCTGGAAAGTGGCAAAGAAGCCATCAAAGTTCTTGTAGCCATCAGACACAAAGAGAATGTGCAGACTGTTCCCAGTGCTGTGGATGGGAGGAGGCCTGTTGTTCCCACAGAGTCGACCAATCACTCGAGAGCGGATGCTGTCTCCATCTCGGACCTCTATGTAGTCATATTGGCACGAATGGTGGAACTCAACACTCAGCATCATAAACCTAGGATACAGAACCAGGACATAATGATGAATTAAACCAAAAACATATGATTATTTACTGTTTTTCTTAGAATAAGCAGGGTCCTGTATTCGTTGCAGATGCAGACCAGCTGGAATAGTGGTTTTGATATGGTCATGGCCAACACACCAATACTGTAATGTAATGATAGTAAGTTAATAGGCTTAGCCACAGAAAATTATTTTGGACCACTGTTACTAGCCTTTATAACTGGTTTGTAAAATGTGGTTTTGCAGGTGCCATGGCATATTAGAATTGAATGTGTTTAGCTATTTGGTTTTCCCCAGTGCAACAGGAAAAGGTTGGAATGTCTTCACATCAGCCCAGATTATAGGGTACAAGTCACATTAGATCATCCTTGCAACAGGTGCAGACAAGAAAATGCATACTATTATGTAATACACATCAGTTAAAATAATAGATCAGAGTAAAGACAGTATGCAAATTCTGCACTCTCAAAGTTGTTACCATGCACATAGTGGCAAGTAAGTTTAAGAAAATCACTAGTGGTTTAGTAGTATTAGTACATGAATCATGGGAACAATAGTTAACGCAATATGTAGGAGCTATTTGTCTGTTTTGTTTGAGTATTTTTTTCTAGTTTACTAATTTGCCTTTTTCTAATTATTATTTTTGTTTTCTCTGTTTTTTAGAATGTTTTCTTCTGTTTATGTTTTACAGTAATTTGTTCAGTTAATATTTCATTGTTTAGAATTTAGCATTTTAGCAGTATTTCTTTTCTAAACTGGTCTTCACTGGTCCACAGTGTAGGTGGACCAGCATGCACCTGGGCCTATGTTTTTTTACCAGGCCGTCATGTCGAGCAGGAGTAACAAATAGGCATTTTAGAAATTTGCTTGTTGTTTGCCTGCCAAAAATGGAATAGAGAGAACCAAAACTGCACTTCTTGGTATGAAATTTGTTCTGCATAAACCTCAAACCCATAGTGATTATTTGAGTTATGTATTTTAAGTTCAGTCACTTTTAAGTTTGTTAGTTTTTGTTGACAAATAATCACTTTACAATATACTATGCAAACTTATACATAAATATGTTTTGGCCAACTGTACAGTATATGTCAGTGAGTGGGTAGAGAACATTAGCAAGTGTTATTGAACCTAAAAGCACAAAGCCTGCATACGGATCACACAAAAATTTTATAGAGTGTATCAGCATATCAATGCTATACACTTGTTTTTCACTTGTTTTCAGCAAAATCAAAAAATGTATGTAAACTCACATTAAAGGGTGGCTCTAAGAGTCCTTCATTTTAGTCTTTAAACAGCTGAAATTTAGTCAATCAATCAATCAAAGTTTATTTCTATAACACTTTACAAGAACACAAAGAAGACCAAAGTGCTTCATATAAAACCATGAACAAATTACAACAGTTTAATTAAATACTGTAAAAGTGCAAAAAAAATAAGACACAACACACAATAAAAGAATGAACCAAAGACCTAAACAAAAGGTGTCTGGGTGCTAGGGGTTAAAAGCTAATCTAAACAAGTGAGTCTTAAACAGGGACAGGTCAGTGAGTGCAGATCAGGAGCAGCATGTTTCAGAGTTTAGGCACAGCAATCTGGATGAGCTGGTTAAAAGCTGGGCAGCTGCATTTTAGTGTTAAAATATAAGATTTAAGAGCAGTTTCAAAAGTAAATGGTAAATTAACGCTAAAAAGAGTGGAGTTGGTCTGTGTCAAAATAACAGTGTAGTACCGTATTTTTCGGACTATAAGTCGCACTTTTTTTCATAGTCTGGCTAGGGGTGCGACGTGTAATCAGGTGTGACTTATATACAGTATTAAAATATTTCACGTGTTCATTAGAGGGCACTTTAGGCTTGTGTACCAGCAACTGCTGCACCTGTACCACTGACAATTTAAAATGTAAACATTACCACTAACAACTTTGGCTATAAAGACAACTGAGAAAGAGCAGAATAATTGGAAATGGAACTGATGCTGAGGCTGACGACAAGTTATTCAGAAGCGACACCGAGGATGAAGAATTTAAAGAGCAACTCACCCCTAAACCAATTTTTTGTATAGTCTTATGTTTGACCGTTTTGTAAAAAAAGGTCTAAATTCACATTTTGTAGTGAAAACTGTCAGAGTGCTGCCCTCTTAGGATCAAACAGTGGGATTTCTGCTCAATAGTTCCAGATAGGCAAGTGTGACGTAGTATTTGACCTTGTTACCACACCTGTGCCGAGTATCTCCTCCCACGGACCCTGTGCTCTCCACGCCCTCGCTGTCTCTCTCCCCCCCGCGCTCGTCCCAGTCCCGCTGTTGCCAGGTGTGGGTCTTTTTCCTAAACACGCCACTCAGCCCCGCATTTACCGTTCAGTCTCCTCCGCCCCCCTCCCCTCTCACGGCTGCGCTTCTACTGTCCCATGTGTCAGCGCACAATAGGTCATAATGAGCCTGATCAATGACAGTATATACCTACAAATTAGTGACACTGGGGAGAGTTTTGACTCCACAGATGTGTTTTAGTCTTGCCATGCTTTAAGTCACTTTTTGTTTGATGATAATCGATTTCTAACCCGCGGAGATACGATCAAAAAGAGCTCTCAGCTGAAATAATACCTTCAGTAATAAAGACGCAATCGGAAGCACACGTTACTGCGGCGGTGCACAACACCTTTCTCACAATATTTCAGCTGTGTTATTATAAAAGCAACATAAAACATTAGTCCAGACCTTCTGTATTTTTTTTCCCCTTTCTGGGACTTGGCGCCCCCTGCTGTGGTGGACGTCCATGACGGTCTCTGACAGCTGTCAGTCACAGGACCAGGCCTCGCTCCTCCCTCAGTTCTCCTCCTCTGTCTCTGCCAGGTCTCTGCCCACTTTTTGAGCAGTCTTCAATCTCTGGCAGTGGGCGGAGTCAGGGCTGGGCCAGGGCTGAGTTACTCTTTAAAGGATTTAGCGATTAGGGGTGAGATGGTGAGTTTGATGAACTTGTTATTTTATGTTCTTTATGCTATAGTTACGGGAATAACTGTTAATATATTATGTTAACATGCGAGACACCTATTCAGTTCGTTGTTTATGCTTCATGTAGCTTAATAACCATCAATGTGTTACGTTAGCAAAGCACACACCTATTCAGCCTGTTGTTCTCTATTCTATTATTACTATAACTTGCCTTTCAAGATGAAATGTCTGTTCTTGGTGTCGGATTTTGTAAAATAAATTTCCCCCAAAAAATGCGTCTTGTAATCCAGTGCGACTTATACATGTTTTTTTTCTTCTTCATTATGCATTTTTTGGCTAGTGCCACTTATACTCTGGAGCGACATATAGTCTGGAAAATACAGTATTTGTGCCTCAAGATGTAGTTTTATTCATTCATAAACCAACAGATATAACCCTGTTATTCTGTGTCCAATTAAAGTGACTTTAAATTGCATGTTCATCTTAAATTAATGGTAAATCCAGTTTTTGTTGCTGTCCAGGCTTGTATTTATGAACAACATCCCTTTTGGAAGACTCTCTAAAGTATTTTGATCTTTGCTGTGCCATTACAAAAAGACTTAAAGGTGTACAAAAGTATAGATTATTTCCTAGTTTGAAACCAGGTCTACATCTTTACATATGCTTCCAATTGTTGAGCCATGTTGTTTAGATGCAGATGCCACTAAGACACTGCCAACAACAGAAGACACACAGACATCTCATTAGAACTCTGGAGGCCTTTTCGATGCAATCTTCTTGGCTTTACATTAAACATGATGAAAATTATGCTATGGCCCGCTCTCAAATCCCTTTTTGTTTTCCTCAATGGCAGACCCTGGAGCTCAGGAAGCTGAGACTAATGAGATATACAGTGATGCAAAATGCACACAATACATGCGAGACAATTAATACCAGTTGCCAGGAAATGTGTAATGTGTTAAGAAGCCATAGACCATTGAAAAATACACAGACCCACTTTTCCCTGTTACGTTATTTATGAGCGCACCAGCTATGGGGTTTGCTAAAAAGAGGCAGAAAAATATGACATGAGTGCCATTAACATTTACTGCATAGCTGAATATATAGGGGAAAGCATGCTGGAGTCATTAAATATATGTATCTTGTGTTGTGTGCACATGCCTCCAAATGCTTGCTAAAACAATAACTGTCATGTGGCACGTGAAGTGTTATAAAAGTAATGGAGAAAATGACCGGCAGAAATTTATCGACGTTCTGAAAAGTCTGTTGTGGTTACCAAACGTTGCTGCAAAATTAGCCATGACATACTTTCAGCAAAAATGTCTGGACAAAGTGGAAATTGGACTTAAGCAGGCCAGAATCACTATTACAGATGGACCTTAAAGATCTCAATACGGATCATTTGATACCAGATGAGACTGTGTGGCAATGGCATTGGCTTTACAGACATCATGGCATCCTATATTATGTTTTATTAAAAAAAAAAAAAGTCCACCATTGCAAGTCTGTATTGTTCTTTTAAAAACAAATCACCCTTCATTGCTGGAGCTCAATAGATTCTCAATAGATTTCACTTAATTGATAATAATGTTGAGAAGTGGAAGTGGTTCCCAAATAGCGGGTCGGGATCCAAAAGTGGGTCACAAGGAAGTTAAATGTTGTTGGCTCTTCCTATAATGTAATGTACTGTGTAATCCTTGTTTTATCGATTTGATTGAATATGCTATAATAGACTGTACAGATAGCTCACAAAATAATGGTTTGATTTTGATATTTTTTCTTTAAAGGTCAGTAATGGGCCAAGGAAGAAACACCAACTGGATCCAGATTTCTTGGCCATTTAGGCTTTATTTGACAGGACAGTGGAGACGCGAATGGAAATTACATTCAGTAAATCTGGTCCGAACCATCCACAATGCAGAGGCAAGGTTTAGTTTATCTGTATATCAACTGAGCTAAACTGCAGCGCATGTATTTTTTTCAAGGATTCTGTAACAGTCTCAAATAGGAATATTAAATAACAAATCTAAATCTAAATTCTACCACAAATGGTCAGAAAAAAAGCATAGTTTAATAAATTGCGTGACATTGTCAGATATAAGGGCAATGTGGCCTAATGGATAGAGCATTTACCCCATTTATAATTAAAACATCTTCAGTCTAGTGATGAGCATTTATTATGTAGCGTATATCTTTACCATTCCATCCAGTTTACTTACTTAGTTTATTATTTACAGTAATTAGATAGCAAAAACAAAACAATCAACATTTTGATTATTTTGTTTTGCCGATACTTTTGTATATCATTATACTGACAAACGCATCACTACTACCACAGATTGGTAATCATACTGGAAAGTTATTACATGTAAGTAAGTGTTTTACGTCATAATTACAACAAATTACAACTTATTACCCAATTACACGTAATGAATTTGGGTTATATAACCCACTGCAAGCATGTTACTGCCAAACCATAATGAAGTCTTACCACAGAGTATTAACTTTATCTGATGTAGCTGCTTTTACCTGAGTTCTATGGTGAAGGGCCGGTCCACCTGAATGGTCCACTCACAGCGGGCGTTGTTGGGGTAACTCTCCAGCACCAAATGGCCTTGTCTCTTCCGAATCACTCCCCCACACTCTGGAAGACCCACAGCAAGGCACTCCATCACGGAAAGTTGTGCAAATCCCAGGCTTTTAATTACAGCCTAACTATTATTTTTGAAGACTTATATTCCGCTGTTTTTGTTTCCACTAAAACCGACAGCAATTAAAGTGACGTTACTTCACTCACTGTAAAATCTCCCTCAAACACTGACTATAGAAGACAATGGACAAAGGGCCATTGAAAGAATCCCATGTCTGTGCCTTTAATTAGCATGTATGCTTGTGGTGCCTTAAGGGAAAGTATTTGCATATTAAGAAAGTTGTAGTAAAAGTCCAAATGGCATGCATTAAATTGTTTTTTTATGAGATTTTGCAATGCAGAGTGTGTTTTGTCATTCAGCTTTGAATGGAAATGCTCTTGGGCATATGGCATTCTTCCAAAGTGGCATCATAGACCCAGACTGAGCTAAATCAGGAGGGGAGGATGCACAGTGCATACTAGATATTGTTTCTATAGAGTACATACAAAGAAAAAAGGATTACAGAAACTCAATACAAAGTCAATTAGAGCTCCAAAGACATGCTTTGAGTGTATGAGACGTACTCATGCAGTCTCCTCCAGACCAGCCCGGGCGGCACTCTGCGCAGTATCTGCCATTGATGAAGAAGTCATCTCTGGGTCCCCATGTCCCGTTGTTACAGCGCTTACAGTTCTCAAATATACTGCAACCTACAAACAAAAATTAGGAAAAGTCATATAAAACTTTAAAGATTTCCAGTTAAGCATGAGCAATTTAATAATAATGCATCAGTCTTGAATAGTGCTTTTATGGACACTCAAAGTTGCTTATTCCTTCACCAAACACAATCACACTAACACATTAATACAGGCAAGGTGGGGGGTGAAGTGTGTTGCTCAAGGACACCCGAGTTTAATGGGCCATTAATGCTCTCTTCAAGTTTACCAATTTTACACATTTTTGATGGTTGAGAAGAGGTTTATATCGGTCCATTAATGACCTATAATGAAGTTAAGTCATTTTAAACAGTGACCATCAGTGGAAAAAGAAAACAAGTTGTAGACAATAGACCAGGCCGGGCCATAAATACAGATGTGTTTTACAGGAAGGGGCAGGGCGGCCTTTATTTCCTTAATGCCTTAATGCAGCACTTTGACCCATATTTTGTCATGCAGTTAGAGATGAGTCAGTTTATTTACATAGCAGGAGATGTTGCCTAAAAACTAATACAGGATATGAAAACTGTGCAAAACTACAAATCCTCAACCTATACAAGACAGACAAGAGAAATATGAATAATTTAGACAGTAAACCATGTAAATTGTTGCTTTGCTAATGGAACAGTAAAGACAAAGACACTTGCTGCTTCTGAGGAGTTGATAGTGGCTATTGCTTTTTTCTGGTGAAAACAAACAACTGTGTCTTTGTCTAGTTTTGCCTGAGCCCATCGACTTTTAGGCATTTAGTAGCAGGCCTGGCTCATTGACATCCAATTACAGTAACTACATAAACAGTGACACATTTACTGAATGGCGTGTGCATGCTTTTCCTCGTACCAGATGGTCCAGTTTGCCACGTCTTTGTAAAGCCATTTAAATGAGAGTAATGCTCCAGTTGGTGTGCCGATGCAGATCTGTTTCTAATGGTCAGTTAAGGTCCCTTTTAAACCCTGTATTTCATTCTATCCTATCCCATCTTGCTGTCGGAATCTGTTTTGGGAGTATTTTACATTTTACAAAGACGCATCCATTTTACAGTTACTAAAGATTAGTGGAGCTCCTCCAATTGGATAAAATAACATTAAGCCTGGTTCACACAGCAAGATAATTATGCCGATTTTTGACCCGATTCTCCCCTTCCGACAATCTTAAGGTCACCCCAATTATCGTAAAGGCACTAAAGATAATCTGATCAGATATTCCTGCTGTGTGTGGTGTGTTAAGAGTGCTCTGCTCTGCTCGGAAGGACATCAAGACCGCTCCGATCTCAAATTGGGGATATTCAACATGCTGGATTGTCTTGGCCCGATATCACAGCGTGTGTGGTGTGTCCCGAGGACAAATGAGCATGCACTCTGTTGAATGTGACGTGTAGCCAATCAGAAAGCGCGGTGACGGAAGCACGGAGGGGAATCCAAAATCAAAACAGCTGTCATGGCGCATGTTTGAGCTGTCTCCACTCCTTTAACCAACACCTTTTCTTTTTGTATTGTTTTTTTCTCTGTTAGCAATAGTCCCCAAACTATAGCAATTGACATGTTTGTGTACGTCATGTCTGTGTATGTCAAAGTCACGTTTAATCTCGTGAGGTTTTGCGAGATTTCCTATCTGACCTGGGAATGTTCATGAGTGAAATCTGTTTGTGTGTTGTGTGTTGTCTTTGCCATGTGGCCGCACACCACACACTGTAGGACCAAACCCATGTGTGGGGTCTCTCAGGTTTTGAAAATCTTCCGACAATTTTAAGATCTTACCGTATGAACCAGGCATTAGTGACCAGTATTACTCTGGAAGTACCAGCCCTCCACAAATGCTTTCTGTGGAAGCCCCCCAAGATTCTCTATAACAGACCACCTGGTGAGTAAAAAATCCTCTGGTGTTAGTAACTTCTGGCGGCTTTTCCTTCATGAATCATCTGTTAAATAATTTATTGAGCAAAGCCCAACATGTTTTGCTTTAGTTTGTCTGTTTGGGAGGGCTTCTTTTGAAAGCCCAGTCAGAGCAATGTTGTTTACAAAGTAACAGCAACGGTCGCTCACGGTCAAACAAAATCTCACAAAATCCAATTGTTGTTGTTCCTTGGACCTGACCACGTTAATGATCTTAACCAATGTTGCTGGCATGACACAGTGCACTTTTAATTATCATTATAAATGGCTGACAAATGTTTTTGATGCTAATTACAAACACTATCAGCACAGCCAGTGTCAACACCCCCCCCCCCCCCCCCCTAAAAAAACACCAACTTTTGCACCTTTGAGAAATCTGAGGCGAGCAAGTTAACTCTTCAGCCTGGGACACACAGGGCTGATAATCAGCTGTCTAGCATGGTTGGACAGTTTGACATGGTCAGCAGCATGACTTGGTTTGGTGTGTTCTGCGCTATTGAACATAATACGAGTCAGTTAGACCCAGTTTTGGGTCATTGAACATTGAATTGAGTGAAACGTTTGAGTTGCAAAAGCCCATTATCCACAGAGTTTAGTGACTAGCCTGGCCTGCCGTTGTAAATACTCATCAAGTCTTTTACATATGCGCATCCCAATAGTGAGTTTGAGTCACTTTGGTACATCTGTAGGCACTATTTGTGCCAAGGGGAGACATGAGGTGACACAGTTACACTGCTTCTTCTGCCAGCGGATGGGCCTTTTAAGAACGGTAGCCTCCCTTTCCTATAGAGGACATTTGCATCAGCTGATACAGGAATATAGCATTTATACTAAAGGAGACCGCCTGTCCAGTACACAGACTGTTCACACCCCTCCTCTCAGACAGACAAATTCTTCCTAGAGGATGTAAGGCTCAAAAACCCTTCCCCATTGCCACAGGCCTGTATTGCATTTGTTACTCATGTCAGGCATGATTAAAGAGGATATGGCATGCTTTAACAATAAATAAATACAAGTAAAAAAAAAAAAAAGAACAGCGAACACATTGAGGGCTCAGAGTCACAAACAACGCAGCATCTATCACGTGTCATATCTCCTTACATCTTTACGTCAGGGGTTCCCAAAGTGGGGGTCAGGGCTCACACGGGGTTAGGGTTAAGGTAATTCTGCATAATATAGGCCCTTTAATAAAAATAAAAAATATAAATCTTTGTAAATTCTTGCCTGTTTACAATATGAGCTATATTTTCTGTGTTTTCATGTATGATCCCCTATTTGTCCAGGATAACAAGCACATAAATAAGATTACAGGTATGTGTCTTAACAATTGTGCTTGAGCCATACCTGATGATTTATGTTCGTACAAAAGCTTTAGACTTCACTTTTGTGTACAGTAAAACCTGATGTGCAGGTATCCATCTCATTTTGAACAGCTGTTTTTCCCCCATAAAGAAAAATGTGAATGCTTTCAAACAGAGCAGAGAGGAAAACATGACACATATAGGTACACGGCACGCAGAAGAAGAAAAAAATAACTCCAAAGTAGGAATTCGCATTTGTGTGAGCTACGACATGTGCTTAACCTCCCCAGGTGCTAGTGTTCTCTTTTGGATAAATGCATGCACATGCCTGGTGTACCATGACAGGTTTATCATTACCATTCACTATGGTTTCATTCACAAATCAAGAGCTCCTAGTCCGATAACGTACCGTGCCAGCTCTAAAGATTTTGTGCCAGTGAGTGGAACATGAAGTCATAGGGAAGTTGGACAGAAAACAAATTAGATCAGGCACCATATTATTTGCTTTTGACTTTTTGTACCACATAGTTTGTCATGCTACAAAGGAAACAGCTGTGCAGCAAAAAAAAAAAAAAAAACTTGCATGGAAATGGAAACTGTAGTGAAATGGCATTATGAGAATGTACAGACACCTCACATTTTAAGAGGTTACTGTAGGATGTCCCAGATTGCGTGCATTGTATAATTCCTTTAATTGTATGGACCACCCACATACTATAATTAGGTGTTTGATTGGCTGTCAAGTCTCAAGAAGATAAAGCCATTCCTCTGATAAAAATCATGGTGTTAATACTCTGTTTATGAGGTACAGAAGAGTCTGTAACGTTTTGGTGTAATTTAAAGGAGAGGTTAGCTAATTAAGCTAATTAGCACTCATTAAAAAGATTGACAGCTAAAGCTGCTGGGCAAAGTGGTATGTTTAAGCACTGAAGCAAGTAATCCTCAATTCAGGCTAAAGCGCTGGCTGGCATAGTTTGGTTTTACATCAAATTGATTTATTACAAATAGGGTGACCTCCTCAAAAAGTACTAAAAGTGGGACAAGTTGAGCGATTTGGTGGGACAAGGTGAGATGGACTTGAGAAATAAATGTTTTGATAAACAAATCTAACTTACCAACTTACTAAGATACAAGTTTCTTCAGTTTAGGGTCTATAAAACATATGATGTGATGTTTTTATGTCTGTATATTCTCAAAACAATCCAACAGCAGGCTAGCAACACACCAAATATATATTCCAACCTATCAAAATGGGATGCCCACAAATATTTTTTCTACTTTTTCTTGTGTTGTTCTCAACTTGAATCACAATTTTTATAAGATCCACTGAGCACCAATGAAAAAATGGGACATTATCCCAATCAGTGGGGCGATGGGACAGATGCCTAAAGGCTGTACAGTACAACCAAACGTGGGACAGGTGATCACCCTCATTACAAAAACCCATACAGAACACAGTGACACAGATCACATGACAAAGTTTATAACATCATAAAACAGGTGACAAACAATAAACAAATGACAAATAAACAGATGCATGGTTTGAAAAGGGGATGGAAGAAAGTTATAAGGCAAAAGGAATCAAAGAGCTTGAGGACCCTTACAGCTGGAGTCTTATCTTATAGACAGGATTTCAACCCGTGTGTCCCGCATAACAGGAGTCCTGTACATTCTGTGAATTGCAACTAAAAGCCTTCAGCCGGTGTCGCACAAATCCTCTTAATGAGCTGAAGAAAAAAAATCAAGCCAGCACATGTGTTCAGATGGTTCGGTTCCATTCTGGCACAGCATCTTGTTTGCAGAATTTGAAATTTCTGGCTTGTTTTTTGACAAGGTGCTCAAGCCTGTGCAGCAAATGTTTAGAAACACTAAAAGTCATAATCATGCAAAGGAAATAAGGTCGGATCAGATGTCAATCCCTGTTAAATCAGTAGTCTGTCCCTGTCTGTCTGTCTCATGTGATTCTGGCACTGACGGGAGTCATGTGACTTTAGTCCTCTGTGCGAGACAGTAGAGAGATAGAGAGAGGAAAGTCCTATTCACTGTCTGTCAGAGCCAGTAACCCTTACAATTATACAAAATGTAGCCTATCAAGTAGCCTCTATGTTGTGCTGATGGTGATCAGATAAATATAACATTTAATAAATATTTTTGATGGCTTCCGCTCGATCCAGAGCCAAATCCACACAGAGCAGCCTGGAGCCGTACACCAGCTGTCAATCAAGCATTGCAGCAAACACTGTGAGGCAATGGGATAAACACAAGTGTTCATCGTAGCCTTTATGCAGTGTTTAAAGACTATTTCGTCACCATAAGGAATTAAGAATACATGGAACAGACAGGAGACAGGAGCTGTAAAGGCTGCACTTCAGGGAAATACAAGCGAGAATCAAGGAAAAAGTGTCGCAGGTAAAGTCTGATTCCTCTGCCTTCAAATCAACACATTATTGCTGTATCTTTGTAAATAAGCCCTTTTAAAGCATTGTAACTTATTTTCAACACCCCATCTGTACACTTAAAGCTGCTCTCTTTCCTCTGCAAAACTTTTGCACCTGCTCCTCCAACATGCTAAATTTACATGCAGGTTTGGCTTAGCTGCGCCTGGGTTTGCTCCAATTTTAGTACATCTTATTCATTTAACGTGCACACAAACCTTTGATAAATCTGGCCATATATGTATTTGATTTTATTATTACATCATGCATGTTTTGTGATGTTTTTAATGCTGCCTGTGAAGTACTTTTTAACTTTTTAAATGTGTTTTAATAAAATGATTGGTTATATATTGAGGTGTTGATGCATACACCATTGCGGTGCAGTACCTGGGTGGATGATGCAGGGGTCACACTCGTTGATGGCGTTGCGGCAGCAGGGCACAGCGTAGCCCACCTGAGTCCCCTGGATGGGACACTTGCAGCGGATCACGTCGTACTCACAGCAGCCTCTGCACATGACGTTCCACTCCGGGCCGGGGCAGTGATTGTACAAGTGCCAGTAATCTGAGAACACAGAGCATAACATGGATAATGAACTCAGCAATCACCCCAAAACTAACTTTACACTGAGAAGAAACGACATGTTTGACTTAGTGGGTTGTGGTCAGAGGTTGAACAGTGGTGCCCCAGGGCTGCTGGGGCTTTATTTTCAAACTTTCTGGGTACTTTTACTGCTACTTTTGCTGTTTCCCCCTCTGTGTAATATACTTTGTTAATTGGAGAACATACCACAGTAGTAAAATTGCATCATGAAAAACACATCCAAACTATAAATACTTCGAGAGTGTATACCTCTGTTAAAGAATTACGCTTTTACTCTGGTTCCAGACAGTGATCAGGACCGAGACAATTTGCATCTTTGTTAATGTTTTATGGAAAAAAGTTGATCAGATACTGAGAAACTTATTTCCTATTACTTGTTTCCACTGCCCCAATTTGGAAAAGCAGACCAAAGCAATAAGCTTAAGCCTTGTTTCATCTATGGCCGCTAATGGTGCCAATAAAACATGTTACTGTATCAGCAAACAAGGCTTCTAACCAAAGCCAACAGTCTACAGTGTTTCTGCATGGTCTTAAAAAGTAAAAGAAAGTCTTAATTTAAAAAAAATCTTATTTTAAGGCCTTAAAAAATCTTAAATTTGCAGAGATGGGGGAGTATTAGGTCTTAAATATGCTTAAACAGGTCTTAAATATGTCACATACATTCAATGCACCTACCTGCCCACTGAAATGCTCAAAAGCGTATTACCATCACTGATACAAGATCTTCTCTTACCAAGACCAAAATGCTTTGCAGCACTCATTGTCATAAATGGCATGCATATGAAATAGGCGTTAATTTTTCTTGAACAATTGTCTTAAAAAGGTCGGGAAAAAAAAGTCTTAAATTCCCTGCAGAAACAGTGCTAGCGTGTGTTACATAAAAGGTATTTACAAGCATTTTTGCAAAGTACGACTACTTTTATTATGCAAACTACAAATTTAACTCTCTGTAGTTGTGACTAGCTCCTGTCCACTTCTCCAAACTGGGAATGTGCTGACATTTTTCTAGCACTGCCGGTCATAAAATAGCTTTGCCAAATTATCTCTAAGAACTTCATTTAAAAGCATCCCTCAGGCTTAGCTAATTGCTGGATCTTGTTTTGATTCTGACTTCGCTAATGCAAGTGTTTTGGAAAGCAATGAGTCACGGACGCTTTAGCCTGAAATGTTATGTAACCAAGTTTAACAGCTTAAGCAGACAAATGGAAATTGTTTCTTGGCAGATTTGCATGGAGAACCAACAGGAGCTTCACTTCAAACTTGGCTCTCTTTTGCAGGCGACGCATTTTTGTACATACTCTCTCCGTTTAGCTCAGGAAAAATAGCTCTATGGTCAACCCTTAGCCTAACCTCTACTAAGTCGGACATTTCCAAACACACAAAAGTGCTATGTAATGCCTCCAAGGAATTCCAATTATGCTCTTTTTTCCCGCTAAATGCTTGACACAAATCTCACAGTACATTGGAGACTGTGTCGGTAAGTTATGACTGTCCTCGTGGCTGTTTTCGCAGATGTCTTGTGAATGCTTTCATGATTTGTCCTTGCAGGGCTTGCACGTTAATGATATCATAAATTGTGACTCAGTCCAGCTACAATCCGACCTCACTTTCCCCCCCGCTAAGAAACAATGAGCTATGGCACAAGAAACAGCATTAATCAAAGAGAATGTAGGTTGTGCCGTGCCACTGGGTCAATGGTAATGTGGGTGTTTTGAGGACAGGGGTTTGTGCGTTGAGAAACTGCAGCTTTATGGGATGTGTCTGTCTTTTTACTGCATTTTATTTACTGTTTTGATATGATGGTCCCAGCAGGATGTGTACAGACATGTTCCAGGGGCCCGTGACAACAACATGGCTGCCTGTTTTACTGTCAAGGTAAAAAGTAAGTACATTTTTGAAGGAAAAAGCACATTTAAAAGCAACATTTTACTTTGCCTTCTACTTCTACTTCTAGTATAGCTGCTTCTGTTATGACTACTTCTACTTCTACTACTACCACTAGTTTATGCAAACCTGGACTTTTAGTAGTAGTAGTAGCACTAAAAGTAGCAGTAGCAGCAACAGAAGTAGTAGTAGATTTTGCTGCCTTTTTTGTTGACATCCTTTACTTCTATTATATTATATTCAATGACAAAACTCAAGTACACATTTTGAGTACTTTTTCCCCATCCCTGCTTGTCCCACACAGTTA
Source organism: Bostrychus sinensis (assembly GCA_020698575.1). Classification (NCBI taxonomy): domain Eukaryota; kingdom Metazoa; phylum Chordata; class Actinopteri; order Gobiiformes; family Eleotridae; genus Bostrychus; species Bostrychus sinensis. Next base: position 25,701,224 of record CM036251.1, on the reverse strand, counting down.
AAATAAAGATGTCGGGTTTAAGTGTTTTGACCTCACACACTGTTACACAATGGGGCACTCCCCACCAAATGCCAAGACACCCAATGGAACAGTTTATTTTGTGATTGAACACTGACATGTGTGTTGTATTGTCTTCATTTGTTTGTGTTTGGCCTGTGTTCCCTGAGTTCAAAGTTTTTGTTTAGACTGTCATTTTTGTGGATGTTATTGCACAGGCTTAAATGTTTGTGGTATGGCGTGGCCTGGGCTTTGTTTTTTCAAAGAGAAGATACTGGATTGGATCATGCATTAGAGCACTTGTGATGAAGATTAGAAATAATATCATGTATGGCTTTAAACCAAAAACAATTGAATAACTCTTTCCAAACCACTGACATTAGCCTGGCCTGCCAGAAGCATGGACTTTCTGAGCAAAGTCAAGTAGGTCTGGAACTCCTCCTGTTGAAACAGTTTTGTTTTTGCCATCAGAATGAATCTTACCTGACCAATAAAAAATAAAAAAAACATTTAACTAAAATCGAAGGGCAATGCTTTGTTTTTCTGATTGGTTGTATGATTTAATAAGTAGTGTATTCAGGGGTGGTTGCCTTGAGAGTTCTAATTGGTTGTCTGTCTATCTAAATGTGTTCAGAGGTAGTTTAATGCCTGGTTCACACGGCAAGATCTTAAAATTGTCGGAAGATTTTCAAAACCTGAGAGACCCCACACGTGTGTGCAGCAGTACAGTGTGTGGTGTGCAGCCACACAGCAAAGACAACACACCACACACGAACAGATTTCACTCACGAACATTCCCAGGTCAGACGGGAAATCTCGCAAAACCTCATGAGATTAAACGTGACTTCGGCGTACACAACCATGAAGTACACAAACATGGCAATTGCTATAGTTTGTGGACTATTTCTCACAGAGGATATAACAATACAAAAAGAAAAGGCATTGGTTAAAGGAGTGGAGACGAACATGCGAACATGCGCCATGACAGCTGTTTTGATTGATGTGTTAAGAGTGCTCTGCTCTGCTCGGAAGGACGTCAGGACCGCTCCGATGTCAAATCGGGGATATTCAACATTTATGATTGTCTTGGCCCGATATCGCAGCGTGTGTGGTGTGTCCCGAGGACAAACGAGCACCCACCCTGTTGAATGTGTTTATTACATCCAGCTTAAGTACAGCTCTAGACAAACTGACCACTGCTAAAAGAGAAAAAAAAAATCTGCATTGCATTTAAATGTATGTTAATCATGTTAAAGTGGAATTAAGTAACTTTTTCTACCATCACACAGACCTTCATCACATTTGCAACAGTGATTGCCACTAGTCCTGTGTCCCTGAAGTCTCAAGTCTCGAGAGAACACAGCACATTGCAGTTAGCAGATACACAGAGGGGAAAATGAAAGTGAAGCTGAGCCAAGGGTCACACAGGAGTCAACTGGACAGGGAAGTATTTGCGATAGTGCTTAACTCTGAAATATAGGGGGTGCTCCTTTGAGAAAAAACTGTCCAAAACAACAAAAAAACAAGCAAAGTTATACTGTACTGCTTTAAAATGCTTGTGTTTCTATACTCTGCGTGCGAGCGGTGTTAGATGGTGACCTCACACAAGTGCCACACAAGTTGGGTAATAAATTGTAGAGTACATACAATGCCATTAACATCAATAAAGTTGTGAGTACATTCTTGTCTAGCATGTAAGAGGTTGGCAGTATACTTTAAGAGGCTGGAGTCATATACCATTACAGTTGCCAATATGCAAATTCTACTACACTTGTCATTATATTTTACTATTGCAATTTTGCTACTGTATGCTACTGTGTGGTCATGGCTAATGTATATTTTCACACAGGATTGTTTAAAGTGCAGTAAAGGACTGTCATGGAGTGAATGAAAATGATTAATCCAGGTCTCCGCTCACTGGTAAGTAATGCAAGTCTTGTACAGCTACTGCATCTTGTACAGCAGTTTTATACTTCTATTACTATTACCAATGTCACATTCGACAAAAACACCCACAAATAACCTATAGACAGTATTAGCAGAAAGCATGGGGTACACATTGCATATTTTTGCATTTGAGGAAAATGATTTAATCAGTTAGAATACTGTAATAGTAATCATTGGTGAAAAAACAGGCCCAACAAGACATTTTGTAGGTTTTATTATGCTTTTTTTCCAGCTTTTTCAATATTTTTTACACACCTTTCCAAAAATAATGTACAGAAAACATCTTCTTTTGGGGCACTATTACATTGACCTACTTAGCATATGATTGCTAAGACATGCATGAATGAAACAAATTCCTTCTCCAGGTATGTTTTTGAGGTGCAAACAGCATTATAACATGGTTAAATGCGCAAAACAGTGGATTTAGTATAAAAGGAGACCTTTCACATGCACATCACACTGTGAGGGACACTCCCACTGACCTTGTAACTACTAAATCAATTGTGGCCAATGGGACATAAAATCTCACAGTGACTATCCCAGAGCTGGTACAGTACAAATTAGAAAAAGTATCAGCAATTTAGAGTTTAACAGGGTATATAAAGTAAAATGTATTTGCAGGATCACATCTATCCAAGGTAGAGGTTTGAGATAAGCTGATGTAATATATTATGCAATTTGTTTTCAGTTTTACTTTTATTTGAAAAAGTCAGGAAGGGTTGCCAAGTTACTGAGGGGATGAGGTGTGGACATTGGGAGTTTTTAGTTTTTGGCTAAAACCACTTTAATTTTTGCAAGATGGATCAAATACCAATCTCTTTGCAGATTCCAGATGCCTGACGTCGACTCGGCACAACTGGACCCAATACTAAATTTTTTGGTTTCACTCGCACATCACAAATGCTACTAAAATCACCTACATAACAGCTTTTATCTACTGTATTATTGTATGTGACCAGGCAGTGATGTTAAGGCCAAGATGAAGACACTATTGTGTAAAACTTAGCCTTACAGAAATCTAGAGGTTCTGACTCCCTTTTGACCACTTTGATGCGATTTCACTGTGCTGTATAAAGGACACTGACCCTTGAACCTGTAAAATGTGATTTATAGAACATAAACATGAAAGGGTCAGCAGAGTTTATGGGCTGTCCTGGTAATGTCATCAAATGGACCGATGCTGCGTGTCTCGTCCTTTGGCGGAGAAATTGCCGCTATTACTCAATAAGAAATGCCTGAGAACAGAATTAGGGTTCACGCAAATAAGCCTTTATTCTGCCATCACTTAGCTTTTAGACAAAGCATGCAACTTTTGTAGAAAATTGTAATAGCAATCATCTGTGAAAAAAACAAGAGTTCAAGATGTCAACTACTGTTAAGCTTCTACTAGTTGGGCTCTACCACTTGTTAACAATAAATGAATAACTCTTGATAATACAGAGAAAGTGGCTATGTTAGAGCTGGGTATGTCTGGGTACATTGAGAAACAGCCCTAAAACAGAACCTCCAGTTTGTGTAGTGATTTGTTCCTCTGCTGAAAGGTGGAGGGTTTGAAGCTACCATTCATTCATTCATTTTCTACCGCTTATTCCCGTTAGGGGTCGCGGGTGACTGGAGCCTATCCCAGGAACTTTGGGCCGTAGGCGGGGTACACCCTGGACAGGGGCCAGCTTGTCGCAGTTGAAGCTACCACTCAATGTTAAAATTGCATCACAGAGGCTGTTGCATCAAGAAGGGCATCTGGTATAAAAATCTGCCAATTACCCATGCAAATGATTAGCTGTGGTGACCCCTGCATAGAAAACAGGTGGCTATTCTGTTATTGTAAGGTAAAACTGGCACAGGTACAAACACTAAGCACAGACATCTACCATGCCATTGGCTCTACCTTCCAAAATTAAAGTCAGTGCCAGACCTGGAATTGAATCATAAATCTTGTAGTTCAGGGGTAAATGTCAATCAAGGAATTTTTAAATGATCGGATTGGATTGAATTAAGTCACGTGATCTTGTTTTGTTAAAGCTGCTGCAAACCAAAACACAAACCACCACAACGTGACCAAAAATGTCTGCATTAGGGCTGGGCAAAAACTAATTCATTTGATTAACTTTGTAATGTTTTTAATTTTGGACAATGTCAAAAGCGGCTCTATCACATAATCAGCTTCAGTGGAAGTTGCATCCTCCAAGAGCAGCAGCTGTTCACGGTGTTGACTTTTATCTCTGTAATGCCTTCGTTTAGATGTGGCGGCAGTTTGGTGAAGATGAACAGTGTAGTGTAATGTGCAGCCTGCAGCGCTAAATTTACATACTTTGTCTATGTATGCTAATTAGCCACATGTTTGGCTTAGCGTCTTTTAACAGGCCTCATATGGTGTGTATAACTTTAAATAGACCTTTAGAAGCAGAAAGACATTTATGTCTTCACTAATGTCCCTGTAATAGTAATGCACAGTCCTGCTGCTTTGCTGCTGTTTTGTTCAGGCATTTAGTATAAAAACATAGCTATGCAATATGTTAGGGGTTATTACAAAATGCAAAAAATAATAACCAGGCTGGAATCAAATAAAACTAAACATTTAAAGATTGGATCGGGAGACAAAAAAGTTGATCGGGACTTGCCTGCTCAATTGAGCCACAAAGCCCTTACACAATGACAAAGAATCTAGTAAAAATAGCTGGATCCAAAAAATGATCCACACCAAAAAGTAATCATTAGTTCCTCTACTGACCTCTTCTGGCTGGAGTTAGTGTTGGACAGATACTGTATCACTATCTATCAATGGTACAGAATGCTTTAAGAAATCCTATATCCTATATGAATAACATAGTACATTCATGGCCTAATACTTCCTAAAAAAAAGTCATCCAAATCTGACCATTACTTTTCAGCTCTATGCTGACATACTTACAAACCTCAACGCCAAAACATGAAAAATCTGATATTGTACCTTTAAGGGGGGTACATTTATTAATTGTAGGATGTCCCATGTCTTAAGAAACTGAAAAAAATGTTTTGGCTTAAGCTATCTCCCACTCTTTTGATAAGACTGTCATGTTTTCCTCTCCCACACTTCCACTGGAATGCACATCTATTTTCTGGTCTGCTCTTCAAGCTGATTTACAACAGACTGATCATTTTTACATAACTGCACTGCGGGCTTCTGTCCCAGCCACCACAGAATTGATCCTTCTGAGCAATGAGCCGAGCCTCTTGTAAAGCACATCTGCGCAGCTTCCAGGTCGACACCTGCAGGCACCCACAGACTGGACAGTAACAGTTCAGGGTCGGACTTTTACGGTGGTTGAGAACAAGTTGGAGCAGGTGTGGGGCTGCCAGAGTAACCCAATGACGGGTGAAACAAGCAAGCTTCATAAATAAAAATGCTCAGTCTTTACATGCGCCGTTTCCGACAATGCTTTCCAATAACATGCAAATTTATGTGCACTATATCATTATGCTTTACATCTGCAATCATGAGGGGTCGTGAAATTGTTGACAGCCCCGCTATAAGGATAAGAATGAGTAAGATTTACTGTAACGGCAATGACATTTTTGCTTTGTTTGTCAGGTTTCATCACTGTTAGACGCTGACTTGCCTATTATTTATTAATGGAAATGCAGCAATAACAAGGAATGATTTAGTCAAAACACCTGTCCCTAGCACATTTGGCAAAATGGTGTCAGTAACCCAGTAAAGACAATTAACCTCAGGCCCGCCTTTAAAAAAAAGTCACATTCTTCCTCTTAAATCCCTTTTAGGTCACTGGGTCACATTTAAAAATATAAAACATTTTTGGCCATTAACCCCTGTCCTCATCATCCATAGCAAGAGTGAATTAAATAAATACCAGTTTGTTTACATAATTTCACACATTTGTAAATAAAACAAGGGCTTTAAGAGAAAGAAAGAGCTTTTTGCAGCAGAATATTTTAATTTTTTTGGTAGGTTGAGATTCTACAATTCATTTATTTATTAATGAACATCATCATCACAAGAAATGCCAAAATTAGAGCAAAAAATATGTCCAGAGCTGGAGAGTAATAACTTGAGTAACTCTTTTTAAATAAATTATACTTCTAAGAGTAGTTTTATAGACAATATTTTATTGAATTACTTTAAACTTTAATCGACCACAGCTATCTATCTCACAGGAACTTGAGATGTCTATTTGCTCTGATTATTTGGAATTCGGAGGAATAGCTATGTGTTTCCACAACACATCTGACCAAACACTCATGGGGTGACCACAGCCAGTCAAACCATGCTTCCACTAAGCAGTACAGCTGTGTGCAGGGAAGCAATGTCAACAATATAAACATTAGAGTCTCACATTTCTAATTGATGAACTAAATTAAGAGCCAGTGTATCCTATTATGTAACTGTGTCTTGATTTTAGTCACATTTTTCTGTTGTAACTTGCCAAGGGTGTCTTTATGGTACATTCTTAAATACGTCTCAGCATCTCAGACTATGCCATTCCACTCCAATGGAAAAGTGCCTGTAGCTGCTGCTCCAAATGCATGCAGATGTGACAGGATAGCCTACAAGACTTTGGAACCTTGTGTAAATGCTGCCTGCTTTTTCCATTCCAGATGTGATAGTGCTTCTCCTATATCACAGTCTGAACAATTGCTCTCCAAACAAACTGAGGTGCTGAATTTGGCTTTACACACAAGTCTGCACCAGCTCAGCAACTGCCATCATTTTCCAGAAGCATGTCTCTTTGGACTGAGCTAAAAATAAGCACCCATAATCAGAGTCTGAGTTTTTATTACTGAGAAATCAATCAGCCTCTCTCCCTTCCTACTCTCTGGTTTTGTGTTCAGACATAGCCTACAGACTCAGATAACAGCTTTCTCCTTCAACTTGAATAATCCATCTAAATTTTATCTCAAACACAGCTGCAGAGGGAGATATCTGCAACATTTAGGCTAATAGCTGTTGAGTTTCTTTGTTTCCGCTGCCCAGAATCTTATCATCCTGGGTGTTGTCTGGAGTAGATACCCAATGCTTACGGTAAAGTTGTGCTGTTATTTTGTTTTTGTTTTTTGTTTTTTTATTTTATTTTCCACGCAACCCAGTGCATACTGTTGTTGTGTCCTTAGGCAAGACACTTCACTCTCACTGTCTACTCCAGTCACTGTACATGGCTCGTGACAGGAGGGCCATCCAACGTAAAAAAAAAAAAAACTTGCCATATCACTGTACAACTTACTCACTGTGCTGACTCCGAAAAAGAGTAGCCAAAAGAAAGATTTTTTTTTTTTTTTTATGCATATGAGTTCAGTCTAGTAAACATTACAAACTCTCTATACAACACACTGTAGCTTTTCATTTTTACATGCAAGTTGTACAGTGGGACTTGCACGTTTATAAATGTCTTGCCAAAAAACGGCAGCAATTTAAACACCTCTTAGTTAAGCAAATATACCTTGATAAAGCCACTGACGCACAGAGCACACTTTCCTGCACACACTCAACAGACCTAGCAAAAAATGCAGTAGATAAATAAGAATAATACTAGCGCTCATACACTTTTTTACCAAGGATTTTCCATGACTTGTCCATGACTTTTACAAAACGTTTGACTAAATTTCCAAGACCTGAAAAATGACTTACGCATGTTTAAATAGTATTCAAAATGCCCATTGTGGTACATTAGAAACATATTTTTGCTGCAATTTCATTTGTTAAATTTGGAAATTAATCAGTTGACTATTTCCTCAGAAATATGATATCCCATTAATTTTACTGACTTATAGCCTATACACTGATGATTAAAAGATAATTATGCTGTATTAGATATAAACTAACATCTATGCTGTTTTAAAGTATTAAATAGATACAGGTCACTTTTTCCTGCAGTGATAACAAGAAGAGGCCAAGAAGACAGAGTTTCTACTGAACACTTATATTTACTTTGTTCTAGCTGGGCAGGTTGAACTAGGAGTGGCCCAGTGTTATTCAGACAGTTTAATTTTACAAAACTTGTCCAAAATTTTACACCAAAAAGTAAAATTCCAAAACCTTTCCAGGGACTAGAAATTGCATTTTAAAATTCCTTGACCAGGTTTGCAATGACTGAACTCAGCAATACTTTATACGTTATTATATAATGCAAATAAGTTAGTATTGATGCTGTAAAAGAGAAGCTGAATAAAAGTAGCACTGATATTGCTCTATACGAGTGGATGAGAACTAAAATTTCAGGAATGATCACAAAATATATGGAATCAAAGAGTTTCAAGACTTTCAAAGTATGGGCCCTATCTCACAATGGTTAACAAATGGGTCACAGTAGGAAAGGTAAGGTGTACTATATTGTCCAAGTAAGGAAATTTTATCATCTGCACTATGTTCAGCATCTCCAGAAAATACATTTTTTTGGGGATGTCCTTGTACTGACTCACTGATCCCTTATATGGCTGGTGTTTCTTTGGTTTAACCTCACAGTGGTAGATCCAGAGAGTGTTTCAGCACACCAGAAAGCGCTTTTTTCTTGTCAACAGTCTAACAAACCTAGCTACCAGACAAACACTGGTGAGAATATTCCACATAACATCCTTTACAAGAAGCAATGCCCTTCTCCACTGCTGAGGAGAAGCTGTGTGGCAAAAAAAAAAAAAAAAAAAAAAAAAAAAAAGTGTGTAATGAATATGTGGAGGATATACTGAAGGCTCTTCCTTTCTATCCGTCTCGGAATAAATTGTTTCCTCCTGACTAAATTGTGCTTACCGACCTATCATGGAAAAATGGCTGTTTTTATAGCAGCTGTCGGCGCTATGTGTGAGCATGTATGACCAACAGCAGCTGTCTGGTATTTTGAGGTTGGGATAATTTGGCTATCACGGAGCAGGGGGAAACTCCCAGGGGAGCTTTGTGGTCATCGCACATGTGAACGTAGCCTGATCCTGCTGGTCATCATGTCGATCGCTTGAAATAACCCCCCATCCGACCGCAACAACCGCAAAGCCCCATTAGTAATGATAAAGTGTAAGTGGGTCGAACAAGAACTGGACGGAGACATTTGTTTTTAGCATCTATAGCTATGATATTCCGAATGAACTGTAGCGCTCATGAAATGACATACATTTTTCCAATCGCTCCGCAAGAGTCCACTTTCAGCCTCTGCGCCAGACGTCTCTCTCCAAGCTCACATATTTTTTCAACATCTTAATGTTTTGGGATTTGTTTCGTTGCGCCTGTTACCCAGTAGCCCTGACAACTTCCCCCCTGAAGAGAACTTTAGCTAAACACAGCAGCGGGGGAGTGATTACTGACAGGACAAGGGGGAAGTGTGTCATAGGGACAGGACATGTTAAGATTAATGTGGGCAGAACTGTACAACAAAAACATCACAAAGATTTGTATGCAGAACTTAGACTTCTCTCATAGCTTAGTTAACTTTTAATAAACTTTTTTTTTTTTTTACCTTTTGCGTGCACAGGACATCTTCTTCCACTTATTACCATAGGGGTTGGGGGAACATAGTAGCAAATATGGGCTTGAGTGGGTTACACCCTGGACAATGGCTTGGCACACTCAGTCTGTTATTACATTCTTGTGGACTTAGCTTTAGCTTTTATACAAAAAGGGAAAAGAAGCTAGCTTACACCTGTGTTGTTTGTATAGTTAAATGCTAATACAGTACAATACAGTGTTACCTTCTGCATCAGCTGGATTGGCACCGTACCAAAAACCTTGTCTTCCTCAAAGCATGCATTTGACCAAGACTTATAGTGCGTCAGCAGTTATGGCTATGTTTTAGTTACAACAAATGAGTAACCATTTCTCATCCGACCACCTCTAAACCCATTCTCACACATATATATAGAGTATATGCCTTCTCCCCTCAGTCATCCTGCTGTTCAGCTATACGCCGCATTCCTCCTCCACCCCCAACTCTGCAACAACAGACCCATGATCCTCCTCAGCCTCTCCTTCTCCTCCTCTTCACCACCACCAATGTCTGGGCCCTTAATTCCCATAACTAATCTATCAAACTCTCCCTTCATTGCATTGCTGAAGTCTCTACCTGCCAGAGTCTAACCTCCAACATTTATTCCTTCAATAAATCATCCGTTACACTAAACTCATTTGTCTGTGTTTGATTTAAGTCTCTCCGGGTTGAATTTAAAATGCCTGGGCCTTGCAAACTCTCTCCCGGAAGTCCTCCAAGATAGTTTTGAGAAACAAATATCTAGCAATTCAGGTAAATAAACTAGACTACTTAACTCCATATTATTCTGAGTTTGAGCTGCTTCCCTCTGGGAGGCGCTACAGAGCAGCTAAACACAGAACTAATAGATTTAAAAACTCCTTTATTCCTACATCTATTTCTCTGCTGAACAAGCAAAAACAGCAGCACTGATTTTGCCTATCTTTGTATTTCTTATGTATTTATGTGCAGCAACATTTGTTTTATGTTTTATGTCTTTTATGTTTATTGTACTTGTTATGTGACATTGGCTGCTGCATTGCACTTTAGCCCAAAACGAATTTCCCTTTGGGACAAAAAGTTGATTCTGATTCTGATTCTGATTCTGAATAAAAGTTTGGAGTTAAAGGCACATGGACATTGCAAAGTTGCAAAAAGTCATGATAGACTAAACTTTCAAATGTTTTATGTTATGAGTTACTAACAAAATCCAGCCACCATCTGATATGAACTATGTATCTCTGAGTGTTGTTCTTGTCATCACACTTGTCTTCATGTCATTCTCATTGCTTTACACATGTTAGGCTGTGCTGGTGTCTACACTTTAATGGTTCTATTAAGAGTGCTTACTTGGCTTTACATGCAGCTTGGCTATGAATCACATTAGACAGCTGTTGTTGTCTGACAAAGACGCATTCAGATGACTCCCATTACAGCTGAACATGCATTTTTTAAAGTGCGGTCAGACTAGGGCAATAATTGGAATTTGTCTGCTTGCATGTAACCACAGTTGAACACATGTAAACATAGACAAACTCTGAAAAGCCAATTGGCATTTGTGTTGTTGGAAATAGTGCTGTTCTGGGTCTAAATCATCTTTCACCAGCTGATTAGGCACTATTATGAAACAAATCTCTCCAGGAGTGACTCAGCTGACAACAACATGAGTAGCTAAATTTGCCAACACGCACGCTTTTGTGCATTACAACCTAATCCACCGCAGGCATCCCACATGCACCAGCTTTACAAATTGATGGTATAGCTTTACAGCCGCGCTCCAAGTCCAACAGAGGGCAAAGGAGGAAAAAAAAAAAAGAAGAGATTCTTGGAGATGAATGCATGGTATACACATTAGCCTAGCTAGTGATTGACTCAAACATGACTCACGTCTTCCTGCAGGAGTTCAAGTGGTCAAAAAAGGTAAACAGGAGAGAGAGGATCGAGATCTCAAGAGGAATATACTCCTCGAAAACATTCATGGAAAAAACAAACAAATGAAAACTGCTGCCAAGTTTTTCAACAATCCTAAATAGATCCACTGGCTCACTTTAAGGAATGTGTTGCATTGACTATCTGTTGCCAAATCCTGGAGTTTATTGCACTCCATGGAAGAAGACTAAGAAATCGTAAGAAATACATGCCAAACTACTGATTTTATTTCATATGGCAGTGTCGTACAAGAGTAGGTTTGCTTAAAAAGGCAACTGTCAATATTGGTCCTGGGTAGTAGATGTTTAGGTTTGTGATTACCAAATTTTGGGTCATGACCTAAAAGGTTCACAGTAGACTTCATTTGGGTCATCAAAAAATTTCACAAAAGATAAAAAAAAAATGTCTAAAAATGTCTATGGGCATTTAGATAGATGGTCACAAAATTATATAATGCTAGGAATATTTAAAAAAGACACTAACAATAAAATGATGATAAAGACCACAAAGAATAACACAGGAGAGAAAGTTAACTAGACAATGAATACAACACAGAGCAAACTTAAACACAAAAATAGGGCTCAACATAATCAGGAAATCTGGTCATGAAGTGTTTGGTATTTTGAAAGTCATCTATCTCTGAATATAAGTTTGCTAAATACTGATCTCAGTAGCTGAACTGTGCTGTGCTTTTGAAGGGCAGAGGAGCAGAGAAGAGGATGGAGAGAATGCTGATGCCGGCTTTTTGAGAACAAAGAACATGAACTTGAGCAAGGGTGAGAGTGCTTGTCTCTTACCATAGGGCCAGGCTGTCCCGAAATGTACAGAGGTGAAGATGAGGGCGAAGAAGAGGAGCCAGCCCCCATTCCCAGAGATAACCCTGCTGTTGTTGTAGGTGCTGGTGCTGGTAGCTGTCCGGGACACTGAACAATGTGCATCCCCCCGGGCTTTCCCCTGCTGCCTCGTCCGTCCCGCAGACAGCATGCTGCAGTCTGGAAGTCTGTTTACTTTCTGAACTCAGCTGACATCACCTTCCCTTCTCCACTTCGAGTCCTTCCCTACCCCCTTCCTCCCTCCTCCCTCCTAGTTCCACGCTTTGCTTTTAGTTCTATTCTCTCTCTCTGCGAGGCTTCAGGTTACACACGGAGTTGCACGGAGTTCCACTTCAGAGCGTAACTGGCAATCACGGCACGACGTCACTGCTCTTGAACTAGTGCAGGCTGTGCAGGTCTGTGCTTAACTCATTATGTTGTCACACACAGCTACACACAGTCGCACAGAGGCACGCTGCAGGAATGCACTTTACAAAGAGGTTTTATGTGACCAACACTTAGGGGGAGAATGGAGTGGTGAGAGAATTTATGTCTGCTTAAGTGCTTAAAAAAGTTGGTATTAAAGTAGGCGACAATGGAAAAAAAAGGGCATCTAAATTTCTTAACTCATAATTGCAGCAACACAATACAAATGCAATACTCATAATGCATAGTGCAGATCTTCACAGAGATAAATAGCAATAAATTTCAGTGAAAATGTGACATTGATTGAAGTAAGGGTCGCCAAAACATTTCTTACCCATTAGATTCTATGAAAGTGTTTTAAGACCTAATAGACCTTAGGAAATCTTCTAGGCCAATAATTCTCAGCTTGTGGGTTGGGATCCAAAATTGGGTCGAGGGGAGGTTGTAATTTCTACATTTTGCCAGTTTGATACCTAAATATAGTTAAAATTAAAGGAATTGAGGAGACAGATGAAAAAATAAAAAGTAAAAAATAACTCGGGGCAGAGGTTAGCGCTCTCGCCTTCCAGCAAGGAGGTCATGGGCTGGCCGACTTCTATGTGAGTCGTCATGGTCTCTCTGGGTGTTACAGTGGGTTCTCTCTGGGTACTCCATCTTCCTCCCACCATCCAAAGACATGCATGTCTTAGCTGAATTTGTGACTCTAAATTGCCCCTAGTGCATGAATGTGAGAGTGAATGGCTGTCTGTCTGTGTCTGTCTCTGTGCCAGCCCTGCAACTAACAGGATGTACCCCGCCTAAGACCCAAAGTTACTGGGATAGACTCCAGTACCTGTGACCTTTAACAGGAATAAGCGGAAGAAGATGAATGAAGGAATGAAAAACAAGACTAAAAAGTGTCTTACAATAAAATGATCAGGAATTAAATTTAGGCCCACAGTCAGACCCTTTGAGAACCACTAATCTTGGCTATATGATCAAGAATTAATAAATGTATTTTAAAACCTAGAAGTGGGTCTCAAGTTTCTCCCAGTGGCTTGGCTTATCAATGGTGGCCAAAAACACATTGGGAATTGGCTACATCTGCTAAGAAACAGGGCTAAATAATAATAATAATAATAATAATAATAATAATAAGAAGAAGAAGAAGAAGAAGAAGAAGAAGAAGAAGAAGAAGATATTTTGAATAAAGGAAAGCATGAATAAAACTGGTAATGGATGCCGAATCCATTCCACCCATTTTGTGTGTGTGTGTGTTTTAATATAATCTAATTTCCATATGCTGCTATATCCTCTTTAATATCAGCTGGGGGTACAGTGGAATGAATTCATTTGTTGTTTTCCACCCACTGGGATTCTGAACTACAGGAGGGAATACAGATCAAATGATTCAGAGTGGTAAAAACACTGTTTCCCAAAATGGATGCATTCACCAATAGAAAAAGATCTCCGGTCTATAAGAGAGCAACTGCTTGAGGATCTTGCAGAACTTCAGAACAAGGCTTAAAACTAAACCAATGGACCAAGACAGCAGGGAAGACTGAAAATCAAAGCAGAAAGAGGGGAGCGGAAACACCGTCTCCCTCGCTGTCCCTTCAACTTTCAGCACCTCACCACTATTTGTCCAGATGCTTAATGGTTTATTATGAAACCCTATGCTTTCAGCCTTATGTGGACACATTTTCAGCCTTGTAATGGACAGCTGGAAAATGACAAGAACTGAGTCACTTTCAACTTTATAAAAGGAAAGCCCATGAACATAACTGTCAGAATGATATGTATTTTTATTATACAACTGTTACCTGAACACACAGGAGCATAACCTAAAGCAGACTAGCTTTTCTTTTTAAATATTACCATAATAACTGAGGTTAGCTAGCAACTGAGTGATTAGTTATCAGTTATCTGTCCAAAATGAGTCTGTGCTTATGTTTACATGTAGGTCGAGAAAACCAAAGTATTGCCTTATTCCAATTATAACAGGAGATGTAAACGCTGGAGTGGAGCAACTGGAGACTACTACTGCATGTATACAGCACACTCCAATTAAGGTAGGAGGGGCATTTACCAGCACTCAGTACTGAACAGTCAAAAAAACATTAGACAGAAATATATTAGGGTTTAGAGATGTACACTGATGTGTTTTAAGTTACCTTGCACAGCAAGATGGACTGTTGTGAAAATTGTGAGTTTACAAATTGACGAAATCCATGTTGTCAGTCTTTCACTGATTTGTTCGGGTCCAGACCTGTGGTGTCCAGATCAATGGTGTGGCAGTACTGTCAGCAGTGGAGGCGTTTTAGGCTTGCGGACAGAAACAAGCACTTTTAATGATACTTGTTATCAAGGTGGCGCTGTGGTAAAATGTAATGTATGCTGCTATACATTTACAAAAACAGTAAAAAATATTTTAACAACTTCTTTATTGTGTTGTTTTACTGTTGTAGCAGTTTGTTGTTTAGCAACGTAGCTGCCACTTTATCCAATAACCTTGAAACATTCTACTGAAAGTACCGCACATTTGCAAATATTTTCAACAGGAGCCATTCCAGATTGATATAATCTCAATCTGGCCAGGGTTTTTAGCCCAGTGAAGACATATTAATTGTGTGTATGTGTTGGTCCATTGTGTTTAAAAGTGCAAGCTAGACTGCCTGTTTAGATGTGTTTATGGGGCTGCATAAAAACATTAATCATGTGAGGAATGCTTTTTTGTAACTTTGTTAAATTTCATTTAGTAGGTGTTATTGTTTACATTCATTGGTAAAACTATGATTGACATGTAAAGTAGCTGCGTTTATTAGCATTAAAGCATGGCTAAACTCTCACACATTTCTTACTAGGCAATTGGAGCATCCAAAAACAAAAGTTGCCTATCTTTTTTTTAAACATTTACAGGACTTCATAGCAACAGAGTGGCCCAAAATATGTCTAAAACAAGCATGTGTTTAAACATTGGTCTTCATGTTTTCTCATTTGTTGACGTGTGTTACTCTGTACCACTGTTTGACTTCCAGAGTGCTTAGTCAGACAGTTGTACACAGTACATTCAGTAGTTGTCTGCCAATAAAAAGCATTATTCAGGGGTGTTGCAGGGATTTCAGATATATTCAATTTTTAACATTTTACATGCACCACTTTTGTCAACTATATTATCATTTTCGATCTCCTGTACTGTTACTGTACTTGAGGCACACTTCAAAGAAACATTTTCTCATGACCCATAGATCACTCTCATCCTGGGTCCCTGGGTTAAGTATTGTACAAAGTTGTAGTTGGCACCAAACTGGCTGTTGCTGGTCAAATAATATAGACCCCCTACTTAAATATCACAACACCTAATCCTCTTATGAAATACCGACACGGGACTGCATTTCTTTACAGTTAATGACAGGCATAGTGATTACAAGTTAGATGGAACAGCTCTTAAATTAAATGCTTAATTTTGTGGTTATCACAAGATTAATTATAAGCTCTGTGCTCCTGGAACCATGTCGTTTTCATATGAAAGAATCCCATCATGGCATGCCATTTCCATAGTTACTCAGTGGACACAGTACAAATGTGCACTTTTTTAATGGTCCCAGTCGATCATGGTACAGCCCACTGTCTCCATTTATTAACTGTATGAGGTGTGTGTGGAAAAAGGGCTGCTTAGGTACAAACAGAAAGTAAACTGTGGCTGGCAGCATTGAGGCAGAATGAGGATGTACTGTAGGAGTAACTTACGTCTTTTACTGTATATTAGAAAAAGAAGAACTTACTGGAATAGATAAGAGGAAGGAAGAGAAGACAAAGTGGAAAGTTTGGGAGCTTTAGCTCATGTGCGCTAACTTTCTGGTATATTTTACATATGAATGTCCAGCCCCTATACCCTCATGAATCTCATTATAACATTTTAAATGCCTATACAGTCTATACCATCCCAGACTCGGTGACATATGATAGCTCTCAAAATGCATTTCACATCACAGCAGCTGCCCCTTCATTCTTCAAAGCAGCACTTTAAATGCAGATCATATCCAGTTGATTATAACCAGAAACATCTCAGTGCGTTTACCTCACTTTTCCTCATCCTAAATGAGTCTTGCCTGGATTTGATTTTTCTTATTCTATATAAGTCAGCTCCAATGCATTTAAACATGTGTTTGTGTGAAGATCTAAATCTGGCTTTAGCTCTCTCCACCCTGAGAAGCTATGCAGCTATATGGCAAAAACTTCATATCCCATTACACCATGTTAATGCTGTAACAAAAAGGTTTATCCACAGGAGATATTGGCGGCAGGAGGCCACATTAAAGTAAACGGTCTTAACGCTCCATCAAGGGTATCTAAAGATAGGATTTTATGTATATAGACTTCAGATCTGAGCACATGAAAGTGACCCGCAGAGCGCTGTGCCACTATCATATCCTGTCCTACATGAACTTTTCCATATGGGCAATATGACCATTTATGCTCTAGCCAGGTGTCTGGAGAAGAATTTTGCCAAAAAACTGAAAGAGGTTGTTCAATTTTAAAAGTCACTGCTTTGTATTTTACTGTAGTATGATATATTCTTTTTGGTCATGTAAAAAGGTCCTATAAAGTATAAAGGATTAATGCGCTATAAAGGAGTTTTTTTGTTTTTTTTTAAACAGTCCCATTAACTCCTAAAATGGTTCAGCAAAGTTGCAGACGGAGGTTTTGAGATGTCACAAATGACTCCTGCATTTAACGCAGACAGATCAGATAAATGTTTTGTGTATGAAAACAGACTTGTAAAAATGCATCCACTCTATGTCCAGGTGATCCATGCTCTACTCTAGTTGTGCCCCAAACATACCTTTTGCATGACTGACTTTTGTAGCTTAAGAGGCTTTATGTCTTGAAAAATAAATATTTCAATCACATTTGATTATAATAACACTGCACAACACAACAGTACAAAATAGAAAATAAATAACTGTTGAAGCTTATTGTTATACCCACAACTGCTGTCAGCACAACTTTCTTTCCAAACTTTTGAATAAATGACTCAAACTCAGGAATGAGCATATCTGGCACATTGTGTCCTTAGTAAGCAAAAGTCCCTGCAAAGACTGTACAGTAAGTTAATGCCTTGTACGTGCTTGGTCCACCTCTCTATACAATGCCAAGCGCCAAGAGGAGGCTAACATTTTATTAATGCCTGAAGGTGTGAAATGTGCCTGGGTACCATTGCCAGTAAAGACATTTGGGGCAGTGCATTTACCAGAGGCTCTGCAGTAGGCCAGTCACAATGACGAAAGTATAGAGAAATCCTGCTGACCAATCAAAGCACACTGACAGGGTTGTGAAATTACAAGAGATAAGCATTTTCATACAAAAGGTGGCATTAAAAACATAGGCTATTTCAAAAGACATTCTCAAAATAGATTTCAAAAGATATTATTGATAATAATATATGTCCAATAAAACATGTAAGCATGTTTTAATAGACAGGGCTTAAAAAGGGCTGAGCCTGAGGAAGAACATTTTTCATGGTAAATTTGGACCACCCTCCTAAATTACAGCGTATGAAAATTATCTGCCGACCTCGGCCCACCACATGAACCCACACACACCCAAATGCAATATCAACCAGCATGTGTAAGTTTATAATGTCAAGCATCATTACTACACACCAGGATTCAAATCTAGAAGCCACAGCCTCTATTTTAAACCTGCAAAGCCTGTGAGGTCTAGCAGGGTCTCCAGTACGAGCACAAAAAAAAACACAAAAAAAAACAAAACTCAAAAGTCAACTCTGGAAGTGGAAAAGCAGCTGGTATGGCGGACGGTGGAAACACATCCACTGGCAGGACTGCTGACCAAGCTGGGAAGACAAAACTACACTGGGGAATAAAATGCCACTGTTATAATGGAAACCTCTACAGTACGTGGAAGGAGATGGATCAAGAGCAAAAGTATCCAGCTTTTCCATTTGTTTTAGCCGCAGGTTCCATAGGGGCTCATGCAAATTGAAACAGTAGCCTCTGCTTTTGTTTAGCAGACATTTCCTTCCGTGCGCTTGCGTCCTTTGCCCTGCCAAAGCCACTTGAGAATAGATCTGAACACTTACCGCTATTTGTTTTGTCCAGCCATGGTTACAGTGTTTATGTTTGGGCCGTGTCTTCTATTATTGCTTTTAGTTCCGATCCTGTCACTGTGTCCGTTGGGTTAGCAGTGGTGGTGGAAATAATTTGGTCATTGCGATATACAAGCGGTGGAAGAGAGAAGAAAGCAAGTGTGGGCAAGAATCAAAAGGTTAGGTTTGGTGAGGTCAGTGTTAGAGGCAGCATGAAAACCGCAGAGTTGCTTTAAAAAGCGAAACCAAAAAGCCTATTAACAGATAGATTTTACAGCGTCAGCTCAGAGTCCAACTGTTTCTGCTTTGTATTAGTGGTTCATAATGGTTATTACTTTTGATGGTAGGCTCTCATCCCAGTGTTTTCTCACATCATTTGCAAATGGAACACTTGACAGAAGGAATAAGAGCTTGTGTAAAGTGGTGTGGTGTTGGTCGGGTTAGGAATGGATAGTTTATTATGGGCATATTAAGCATACCCTAATGAGGATTGCATTTCCACTGTGTTATCACATAGTGGCATGCAAGAGTCACTAGTTGTTATTCTATTTGATATTTAAGGCATGCAGTATTTAGCAAACTCTTACAACTTGTGTTTCCTGAAGTTCCACTCGACAAACTTAAGAATTTGCCCTGGCTCACTAATTTCTGTTTTCACACTATATTATTTAAGACTTTCGTTGAAGCTCCAAAGTTTAGGCACACTTTTACTCTTAAGGCTGGGACCCAACAACCCAATGCCCGACGGCCATCAGAAGAGGCAGGGCGACTGCTCTGACTCCACACGTCGCCCCTGGTCAGCTCAGCAAGTGGCAGACACACCACAGCTTCTCAGACATACTACCAAAGAGCGTATGGGTTCATCACAAGATGTAAAAACTTAAAATTATTTACAACAGTAGGTGAAGCTAGTCACTAAACTCTGCAGATAATGTGCTTCCTTAAAATGAACCTCTGCAACAATCAAGCGTCTCAAGTATTTGTCAGTGAATAATAATCATATGCGCTTAAACACATTCCCACATTAATGACTAAAATGGACTGGCTCTATTGCAGCTGTTTGTAGAGGTAGGCTATTATATTTTCATCTGCACAAGGCTACAAGCTAATGTATGACCAATTGTTAATGGAGCACACAACAAATCAGAGTGCTTCTTTGAGGAATTTGCATTTTCAGTGGCAGCACCTCCGCTGTCCTGTCCTGCCACTGCCTGCTAGAGCTATCTAGTCTCTGAAACACTTTTAAAAGTTACTGAAAACTCACAGATTTTAGTAATGCCTTTATTTATCTAGGTTATACTTTCTGATTTAATAATAAAAAAAAAAACATGAATTTAACTGAATTTTATACTAGTTAATTACAACCAGGGCTTAATTTGAGCTGGATCTTGCCGGAACAAGATCCGGAAACTCCCTTATTTTGTCTGATCTGGCAACTGTTTGCTTGGATCAGTAACTCAGGCACAACTCAGAACAAAGTGTTGACTACATTTGACTCTTGACCTCTTAAACCTGTGTTGAAGGTCGGAGGTGTAATTACACAGAAATGCTATGTTTTAAACATGAAAGCTGCGCTTCATTTCTGCGTGAACGCTTCAACATAGACTGTCCCCACGCAGTAATTCGTGTCTATAGAGTGTACAGGGAATCGGGTGGAAAAGACCTTCACGTCAAACTGAAAGATCTATTCACCACTGTTAACACCAGTGGTGCCTGCAGGTGTACAGCAGTATGCACTGTGCATACTCTGAGATGTCCCCCGACCCCGCCCAATCCCCGCTGCATCTACAGAGCTGCACAAAGTGCACAGAGCCATAGTAGGCTGTGTGTTTTTGCAAACGCGAGTGGAGCCACAGCTGACTGCTGCTCTTTAAGTAAAAAATTATGTGTTTGCTTATCGACAGAAGACAGTAAATCTGTTGAGGTTTGTCCTGACTTTGGTTACGCGGCAGGGACCGACGTGATGCTCTTTGGACATGCTGTGTTATTTCCCCACTGTGCCCCAGAGCGCACGGGACATGGCAGTGCCATGTCAGTTTGTTCTTTTACTCAAATGCACATGAAAGCTAGAGCTATCGCACTGATCGTGGGTCACAGGATGAGACCCGGGGCCAGTTAAACGCTAGTATCACACTATCACACAGCCATAGTTATGCAGAGAAACCTTATGCCACGCGCCCTCAATGTGTGCTTTTTATTCCTCCATTATATCCCCTGTGCACACGGGACATAGATCCACAGCAGTTTGTTCTTTTTTGATTGTTCAAAAGCATCTGTATGCTCGAGCTAACGCGCTGAGGCTCACAGAGCCCGGGGCCGTGAAACGCCATTACGCAGAGAAAACTGCGAGCTCCACCGCACTAGCAAGAAGCGAAATCAAAAGGAGAGACGTGATTAGGCTGAAAGCTTACTGCTGCCGTGTGCTCACTTTCCTAGCCTAGACTTTGTTTCTACAGATCACAGCTGCATGAGTCTGTGTTCTTGCTTCAGACTGGTGGCCACACAGTAGGTCTATGACAGAGTGAGTCTACAAAAGCGCAGTAATTACACGTAGCAGCTGATATCTTGATCAGCTGACCAATCAAACAAACGTACACTGACACATTACACTGAAATGAAACAATATAATGTATAATAATGTTAACAAATATGTTAAAATATAATTTAAAACTCAGTATAAATGAGCAGTTGCTTGGTATTTTGTGATGTGTGTGTGCCTAAGCATTGTGTTGTGTGTACGTTCCAGTATCAGTGTTGGCTTTGTGGACTCCGGTGTCAAAGCGCAATTTTTGTTCCAGCATCGTTTGATTTACAAATTAAGCCCTGGTTACAACGGTCCACTTGAGCTTCACAGCTGACAGTTAAATTCAGACCAAATGTAAAATCCAAAAGTCTGATCCAAACGGCACAGCTATAATACTCATTACACACATTCCTAAATAATCTGAATAAAGAAGAGAGTAAATCCTCATATGTAGCATCGTAAGAAACTGAAGTAGAGGATGTTTACATTTATACACTCCTTCAACTGACTCACTTAAATGTCATAACTTGCGTGTCTGTGTAAAGCAACACTATGACACTTTTCAACATTTGCACCCTTTGAAGAACTCACTGGTACAAACTCATATTGGACTGTTATGTGTCAACATGTCTCTGCTATGATCTACTGATGTGCAAGTGAACGTGTCACTCACAGTGGGAGTTACACAGTGGGGTGTCCATTAAGCCAGGTGTTATGTGGGTATAATACTTTTGAGACGATGTATTCTATAATAACAAAAACAATGTTTATAATGTAAAAACAGAGAACTATATATTGTTATATATAATGACACATATACTTGAAAAAAGCAGGAGACTGATCAGGCTCATTGTCCGCAGTGTCAGATAACTGGGTGTGCCCTGTCCCACCCTCCTGATACGTGATACACCAAAAAGTATTTATAGGTCATTATATTTGGATTTATTTTTATGGGAGGGATTGTTGCTCATAACATCAGTGGATCCAGGGTGGTATCCGTCTCCATGAGCCAAGTATTAATCCTAGACATGTAGCATGTCTGAACACAATCATGAGACATGGAAAAATGTCTTCAGATCACGAAAACAACACAAGACTGCATTTTATTCTGTAAGTGAGTCATTACTACATTGTTAAGATGGTTATAGGCAAAATGAATCACAGGGATTTGAAAAAATCCAGCTGGTTCCAGTACTGAAGTTGGCAAATCCTGGAAAAAAAGTGAATTTAGCTCATGTACAAGTTGGAACTGGGATAAATACAGAATAACAACATGGAATAAATGCTTTGAGCATCCACTGACCAACAGGGCTACCACTCACATAGACAACTATTCACACTATTGAAGATTTAACTATTCATTTTTATTCACTATGGGCGATTTTTATATTTGCCAATTTAACCATACAATAAAAGTTTATGGGATTCCACTTAGAAAGGCCATTGCCAGGGTCAACCCCACCATCTTCTTGCTTCTAACTATTTTGCCAAAAGTCAAAGCACTTAGAGAGCATAAACTTTTGCTACCTCACAATGGTTATGATATACTGGACTCAGACTCAAAGCTCTATAGTTCACTGGTTCCAAAACTGTGGTACAGGTACCCCCAGGGGATTCAGATGCAGGGGGTTCTTGAAAAAAAAAATTAAAACATGATTTGCAAACAGCTTGACTACATTTTGAAATGGGAATAAAAATGAACAATAAAAAAAAAAAAGAAAAAAAAAGTATGTTTGGTTGAGGTCTTTGTTTTTAAAGATGAACTGGTGTTGCTCACTGTTGGTAATTTATTAATTTTCTATTTACAATAACTTTACTTGGTAAGAAAAAAATAATAATTCAAGAATAAGAGATTTCATTTGATGCGTGCTTTGCTTTGCTCAAAGTGTGCGGGACTAGGGGATGTATGGCTGGGGGGTCAAATGACTGAAGGGGTACTTTTCTGTGAAAAGTTTGGGAACCACTGTTCTAGTTCATCCATACATTCCCTGCAACACAAAACCTCTTTATATCTCACAATGCTAAAGAATCTACTACAACTAACCATTTGTTCTTTAAGTGTTCTTTAAGTATCTTTGATCCATATCTCAAAATGGTACAGAAAATCTTACATTTAACACTTTCCTGGATCAAAACAATAATCTGGACCATACCAAAATAAATTATTTTCTCCTATGAGTGACTTTTCCTAACATGTTCATGACAAAAATGAAAAATAAATGCATTGTATTTATTGGAATTCTTCACAACTCACCAAAACGTTTGTAAAACTTGTACAAATTAACTAAAGTTTTGACAAATAGCCACTACAGAAAAAAAGAAGCTGAATACAGGTTCCTTAAACAGGAAGATTTGTGTAGTGCAGCCTCTAGTGGACAAAAATTGTACTTCTTTGGGAGCAGGGAACTGTTGTATTATTGAAACTCAGTAATACACATCTTCAAGGCATTGAATGAAAAATAAACTTCTTATCACTGAGCATTCAAATGAACTTTTATCATGACATGACTAATCCAAATATAAGCTATTCTATCTTTGTTCAGACAATACTGAAATTATTGGTTGTTATAAATGCATACTATTGTTACTACAGTTATTTATTTATTATTTTTTTCAATGTAGTGTTTTAGGCATATATTTAAAGAAAGAGAATATTGGAATTCATGGAGGGTTTTGTGAAAAGTTTATGGAGCAATGTGTCCTGCAGTCAACCACCATAACCACTAGATGGAGTCAGACACCATATATTCCAAAATCAGCTCTTCAGACCTAGGTATTGTAAACATGTCCAATATTTAAAAAAAAAATGCTTTCCTCTTTTCTCTGAAGGCCAAGTCACAAAATATTCTTCTAGATGAAGATGAAAAGAAAAAGAAGGAACCACAAAAATGCTCGAGCCAT
This sequence comes from Bostrychus sinensis, assembly GCA_020698575.1. Taxonomy (NCBI): domain Eukaryota; kingdom Metazoa; phylum Chordata; class Actinopteri; order Gobiiformes; family Eleotridae; genus Bostrychus; species Bostrychus sinensis. The sequence continues at coordinate 25,677,158 of CM036251.1, read as the reverse complement.
TGCCTTGGTCCATCTGTTATTACATATTGATTTGTCTTTGAAAGCAGCAAAGTGGAATCAAGATGTCTGCAGTTAGGAGGCAGTGGAGGGGGGATGCAAGTGAAGGGCAGCAGTGTGGAACCTATAGTGCCATATGTAATCAGATAGATCTCCTTTTATTATTGATACCCCCCACAGCTGGGCTAGAGCTACTGTCTGATCGCTCCTGCTAACTGCTTTTATCAAGCAACGAGCCACTGCCACCACTAACTGTTCTAAATTATTCAACTCGACCTCCTTTGTTGTTAATAGCTGCGATCATTCTGGTTTAAACGGTATAATGTAATGCACTGACAGCCAGCAGTGATACAATCCTGTCTCAGAGGAGGAGAGGGCACAAATCCATCAGCAGTGAGCGTCCATTGCGTGCCACATTAGAGATTCTAGGCACCACTGAAGCGCAGGTGAGTAAAATACACTCAGCTGCAAGGCCAGTGGGAGAGGCCTGTTTCTCAAGGCCATAGATATAAATGATGTGGGGATACAGAGTAATTTCGCTGAAAGAGTTAAAGGCTAGATCAAATGTCCAGGCATGCTCAGGTTCTCAGGGGTGTTAAAGAAATATTGCAGGATTTTTGAAGAGTCGTATCTGTCGCTTGTTTTTATAGCAAGTATTTACTTTTCTGTCTGCAAATGCAGTCTGGAGGAGAGAGAGGGCTAGAGAGGCAGTGTAGAGAAGAGAAGTCTTTTACTGTCTGGGAATATCTTCTTTTCATTTGGGCTCTGTTCAATTCTGCCTCATAGCATCCAGTGATTTGCATATACTGTAGGTTTAGTCATAGGTTTTATTCCATATTCTCTTTCTGGCTAAACTCTCTTCATTAATCTGGGCTTGGAACAACACAAGGAGTACACTGGGCTTGGCTTGTGACGCTCCTGTGTAACACTCCTGTGTGACGCTCCTGTGTGTATTGTCTGGGGATAGCTGGGGCAACCTGTCAGGGGGCACCTATAGCTGGAGGATTAGTCTGTTGTGTATGTTTTAGGTTGATGGGGGAAACCGAAGTACCCGGAGAACATGCAAACTCTACACAGAAAGGCTCCATCTGTCAGGTCTGTGAGGCAACCATTGTGCTACCATATATACACATTTTAAATACAAGTTCCTGACAAAACATGAATATTATTTAATTCTTTACAAATGCATGCTACGTACTGTACATCTGCCATTTTAAAGTAACAACTCACAGGGATCTTTGCAGTCTTAAGTTAATACCACTAGTGCATCTTCCCTCTAGGGCTGCAACTAACAGTTACTTTAATATTTTATTCTGTTGATTGTACCCCAAATAGTAATTAATCGATTTATAAATTAATTGATGATTATTCTAATAATTGATTATAATCAATAGGGGGCACAGTGAGTGAATGAATGTGAGAGTGAATGGTTGTCTGTATGTGTATGTCTCTGTTTCTATGTTTATAATTTATACAATGATGCTTTAAAAGTAATTTTTGCCTTCCTTTCAGGGGTTGCCACATGGAATCATTCACATACATACTATTGGTAGATTTCTACCTCCTCTTCCCTGTGGGGGAATCAAACCCCTGACCTTCCACCCCTACAAACGCATGCTATTCTAGCCTCACCAGCAAAACTAAAACCTCCAGTCAGATCTAATTCCAGCAAAATCACTGCCTGACCAATTACAATGCAACACTTTGTTTCTCTGACTGATTATATAGGCTATTTGTCAAATAGTGGCAGTTTAGTGGCAGTTCTTCTGTTTGTTGCACTGCCTTTCAGTTTTCGGGTGTGTCTTTTTGTAGAATAGGAAATAATTAGAATGGCAGGCCAGGTTAGGGTTCCACTGCAGTACCTTTTTGCAACAGCTCCCAATTAATATACAGTCCTACTTCAAAAATCCAGGAATATCACTTTCAACCACAAAAGGCCAGTCTATCTTCACAGTTGTACAGATGTTAGGAAAAGGGAAGCTGAATTGTTTTTTTACAAACCAAAGGAATGCACCAAGATAAGACAAAAAGGGATTCTTTGCTCGGAAGCCAGCAAAACAAAACAAAAAAAGTTTTACAAAGAACTATTTTTATTTTAACTAGACTAACTCAGACTGTCTGTATTGCATGGTAATTAGCAATAAAAGTCTGAGAAAGCACCAGCGTCCAATAAAACTTTTCCATACTTTTGTATTGCGTGCAGTGTTTGCCTGAAAGACTTTTGCTCATGGCAGGTTTGCTTACCCATCCCCCACTGGGCCTCTGTCAACACCATCAGCCCAGTGCATCCAGAGAGGTCAAAGTGTCGTGGGGTCAGCCGTGACCAGGAATCTGCCCCTTTCTTTCCTCTCAGAATAGAGTTCACAAGTGCATAGAAGCTAACAACATGTCTACGGTGCAAGAAATGTAATGCTGCTTTACAACAATAATGTAATAAGATGCAAATAGCCTACTAGTTTTGAATTTTCAATCAGTTGTAAGCTGAGATTTGTTATTTTTATTTATTTTTTTGCTTCTTAAATGAGAACCATTTAACAATTTCACATAAAAAGCACAGTTTGACACAGGTAACCATTGCAGTTTACCCAAAGTTATATTTGTAGATGAGATATAAGTTCATGTACGAAGAAATCTTTGTAAACATGGATGCATTGCCATTAAAAACAATAAAACTGTTTTCCAATGTAGTTCTTTTTTTAATGCTGCAAATGGCAAATAAGCTGAATTGAACTGAACTAAAGAAGAGGCTAAATTAATCTTTGTGAGAGTGGCTGGATATATGGCAATAGAAACTTTAAATTTAGAAAGCTGCACACATTTCCAACATTTTAGGGATAAACTAATTGCAAATGCAACACAGAAAAGTCTAGCACCGTGAAACTGTGAATAAGGCAGCCACTCTTTCTAAAACTGGAAAACACATGTTGCTTATAAATGCTAGCTTTCTTTAGCATTTAGCATAACTTGTGTCTTGGAATATGACACTGTTCTTTCAAAAATACAAGACTTCTAAAATATCCAAAAAACAAACTGCAATCTTTAGCTTTACATGAGTTAATTTTAAAGGAAAGAAAGAAAAGTCAGAGAAATACTTAACTTGCAGTTGCTAATAAATGCTAGCTTTTGTCAGCATTATCTCTTCTTGGAATATGGCCATCGCAGCAAGACACTCCATTTGTTAGAATAAACTGCAATGTTTGGGGGAAAAATTAAAGCCAGAAGTCAAAGAGTTATCAAAAAGTACACATATTGAAGACACTTTATAAATCCTTAGACAATGAAAACTGACCTCAACTAACCCAAGCTGCACCACCCAAGAGAAAACAAGGCTATTTGGCCATTACTTTGGGAAATAGAGTAAACAGAAGATAAAAGAGTAATCTAGATAGTAACCACAGCAATTCTTTCTATATTCTTTAGCTTTATCCGTCTGAATGTGCTTTCGAGACACACTAAATTCCAATTTTCCTTTTTTTAACATTTCATATTTGTCACTGATATATGACATCACACTGAAGCGAGCTTACCATACATGTCTAGTGCTGAGTAGCGTTAGCCCCATGTGAAACTGCAGTTATTAAACATCAAGCCTAATATGGGAATCCACATTTTTCTTTGCTTATGTCCATCAGATGCATCCAACACTAAAATACATAATTAAATAGTTTCTAACTCAACAGCAACTCTAGCTGGAGTGTGCCAGCATTTTAAAATCATTCATTATAAAACTGATCATTTTTTTTCTCCACACGACTCCTAATATAATAGTATATTTGATGATTAAGATGGTTCTCTCAAATAAAAAAGGGTAGTTTAGCTTTAAAACTGAAATTGCAAAGACTTTTACTTAATTCCACAAACTGTAAAATCTAAGAGGAAACATATATCACCCCTGCCTTTACACTGGTCCTTACTGTTACAGTGAGAGACTTTTGATGTGACATGCTTACACCTGGTTTCAGTTGAGCTGTTTGAAACATTATATTCCACAACTTTTACAACCTGCAGACACAGAAACACACCACAATTACTCTACATAACCCTAATACCATACTGTATAGATGGGCGCTAAAAGGCTGTGACTTATATTGGACATTCTGTGGAGCATAAACAAATGCTTAATAATCTGCTTCAAAGAAAGTGACTCATCCCTATTTTCTCTTTGTAAAGCCTTTAGCGCCATATGCTGAGCTCTTTATTTGCGGTGGCTTCATGTCTGGAGACAATTGGGGAAGACAAAGATGTGTGCAAAACCGCAATGCTCCTTACGCACACACACACCACATTCTCTGCAGAATTGCATAAGGAGACTCCATGCACATAGGGGCTATTAAACTCACAGCAGCTACAGTCAATGCTAAACCTTGGGACAATCTTTACTGACCCCTCAAGACCACTAAAGAAAACTGTATCAAATTTAATCCCAGAAACATCAAGCCGTTGAATGTCATGACTTCCCTAATAAGAATCAGATGTGCCGACGCTCTCCCTTTGGCCAATTTAAAAGTGATCTTTGCCACTGCAGTCAATAAGGCGGATGGGAAGATGTAGAAGAATTCACTTTGAGGGGTATTTAATAAGGGATTTGGCGTGGCGGGTCAGTAGGTGTAATCCCGAAGATTGCAGGAGTGCTTTTTTCAAATTGAGTCTATCTCTTGCTTGTAGTGCTGAATTCCAATGCCTCTGTACTGTGCAGCAAAGCTTATTTTAACCCTCTTTTAACCGCCCGTGCATGGGAACCAGATGGGAACTCTCCTGGTTTGCCTCTGCAGCTGAGAGCTTAATTCAGGCATTCACCAGCGACAGGCCATTCATTAGCAAATAGCGCACGACCACTCCTCAAAAACACATACCGAGAAGTATAAGGTTGGAGATGGCTGGTGGACAAAAAACACAGTTAAAAAATGATGGTGGTGTTGAGGTGGCTGTTTGCCATAAGCTGGTCTAAGCAAAGCATCTCTCCTCTTGGCCTGTTTCTGCTTAAAATCTCTGGCTTTCATCTTGATAGTGCCAGGACCGAAGCTGCTGTCTCTTTGAATCCTGGAAATTAAATAAAGAACCACTGATGTGCTGACTGTATTTTGTGCAAATTGTGCATTTTTTCCACAGAGATTTAGCTGAGATAAGTGCTGAGATAAGGATGGCAAGCATGGGTCTGTGTCACCAGTAGTTTAAAGAAATGTCTTATCGGAGCTGATTGTAATGATAAAGGTCTTTTAAAATGTTACTTCTTGTGCTAAGCAGAGAAGAACATGCCTTTACGGAACATCTTGGTTCCTGAAATCAAGGGCAGCTATTGTGAGGGGATGGCTTGAACTGCAATGATTTTCCCCTCGGATTATCCAAGTTGAAAAGGCAGGACTTCTTTCTGGTAGTTTTGGGATGTTCATGCGCTTTCTGTTTGGAAATGTTCACACACATCGATTTAAGTTATTTATCCCTTATCCTACAAACATACAGTTATTTATTTATTTTTTTTTGTCAATACAAGGGTTATAGCATATAGAATATTTTCTTTTAAAGGGTCCATATTATGATTTTTTCAGGTTTTTTTTTTTTTAAATAAATTTGGATATATTTGCCTCAGCATGTCAGGTTTGAAAACATAAAATAATATATATGTAAGGCTGTATGTCAGTTTTAACTTCATGTGCTTGTACTGAAAAGTGGGGGATAGACAGTGCATTATAAAATGTCTAATTACCACGGCTATTCGCAACATTAACCTATCATATAGATAAATGAGCTGACTGCCTCTTAGTAGCCGCAGTGGCAGTGTATGTGCTAGAAAAATGTGTCTACATAGAGCTGAGAAGCCAAGCGTTTTCAGCTCTTGAGAAGAGTAGCACCTCAGCATACAGGATTATTCAAACATGCGTGAATGAAACAAAATACAACTCCAGGTACATTTTTTGGGAATAACATTATAACATTTTTGAATACAAGTTTTAATGTTGTCTATTCAAATTTAGCACTGCATCTTTTTAAAACACATCACAAATATACATTTACTGTTTGTAACCATGAGTTATGCATGCAATTTGTGATTAAAAGTAGACTGCAATGCATTTTTAAACTGAGAAAAAGGCAATAGCTAAGTATCGAACATCTAATTTTCAAATTTTGCATAAAGATAATTATGGCAAATGGCAACCTACAGACTTAAGTGTGTTATCAGTGAGTGGGTAGAGAACATTAGCAATTATGTAAGCCACAAGTCAGTGGATTCTAGGAACTACAGTATATTATTATGAACATGCTCATCAAAGACTGTTAATCCCTGATTGGCCCAACAAGATAACAATAAACACTGCCTTTTTGCCACTCCTATAACTTTAATATCTATAAATATTGTACATGTTAATGCTGCTGAATTGAGTTTGATGGTGTTACTTGTAGAAAGGACTACAACATCCAGTTGCGAAGTGCAAATTTGCACCACATGCATGCAGCATAAACAAATCCGCCTAAGAATCTTTGTTCCACTCGCTTCCTCTCACAAACACCATTAATCAAAAGATTTCACAAAATGCCCACACATCAATTTCATCGCGAAGTTATGGATCTACCCCCTACCCACCCACCTACATACCTACCACCCCATCCCTGATTCCCACAGCATGAGTAATTGTCAGGGCCTCTGAAGTGATCGTGGCTTTCAGCGCTAATGGAAGCCCCGCACATTCATTATTCAGTCCAGGAAACAGAGTGCTGCAAAGCGTCAGGGGACCTATGAGTTATGGCCAGCGTGAGCTAACCTCTGTCGATTGGTGATGGTGGTGTTGGTGGGAAGGGGGGGTGTAGTGACAGAAGACCACTGCACTTTCTCCTCATGACTTTTTCCTCCACCTTCCATTTGTCCATCTGCGGTGAGGAGACAGACACCACACTGAGAAGGCCAGATCCTCATCGCAGCTGCCGTGCGGTCAGATGGCGGTAATGGGGTGTAGCGTCTATCTGAGAGATAGAGTGACAGACAAGGCAAAGATTATAGGTGTCATTCAGTACGCTTACATGCAGAGCCTATAGGCAGGGAAGGCTTAGAGCTCGATGAAGCTGTCTTATTGGATTTCTGTCTTTGGTTTAGATGCACAGGAGGGAATTGAACTCTTAAGATTACAGTTCTCCACTAGCATAGTGCTGTATTAATGTGGTGTATTTTACAACATTCAGCCTTTGTTAAACAGAGGAAAGTAGTTAAAGAAAACCTAACTAACACTAGCAATAGACTTTACAAAATAAAAGCACAAGAGAAGGTTCTACAGGAAAAGAGACCAAATGTGTCTTTGCTGAAGTAAAGATTAGTATCACTCTAGACATTGGATTTCATGTTGTTGTCTTTTTTTTTTTTTTCATTTGTTAACGTGTTTATTTCTCTGTGTTACAGTAAGACACTGAAACATTGCCTTGGTGTGTTTCTCCACTTTTGAAAAAATTTAACTATTGTCCTAAATTCAGAATAACATGTCATAATATAATATTTCATATAATATATTATATTCATATAATATTATTTTCAGAATGTATGTGTATGTAATAGCATCACTATTTTTGTAAAAAAAAAAAAAAACAGACACACACAAAATGAAATATTTTCAATACTCTTAATGCAAAGTAGTTTTTTTTTTTTTTTTAGAGGGGGTAATTACAGTCTTGAGTATGTCAAAGATTACCAACAACACTGATCTAGTGTGATTTGGGATTTTTTTTTGTAATAACCAAAAGTCACAGTTTTAATGGGTTTTAATGGGAGTTGGTTTTTAGATTGTGCATAGTACAGGAAAAATTATCCCTCATACCCCCCCCCCCCCCCCCCCCCCCCCCCCAAAAAAAAAAAAAAAGGCAGAGATCAGGAGAGTGTAGAGTGTATATAATCAAAGGAAAAGAGTATGATGTATATTACTACAAAATAAGTATGATGTATGATGCCATTTTACTACAAAATGAAAAAGAGCAGTGAGGAATCAATGGAAATAGAGCTGTGCATCGTCTTTTGCGTAAAATAACGAGAACAGACTGCATGTAGAGGGCTTGTTAATCAGTGCTTCTAGGAGTGGGCGGGGGTTCGTGGGAGAGGCGAAGGTTCATGTGACCGAGCATTTTGAAGGATCAGAATGACTGTGCCAGAGAATAGGGGATTACTTAAACATGCATAAAAACACAACTCCAGCTGTGTTTTTGATGAGGGAATGTCATGACAACAAGGTAGAAAGCTTAAAAATTTTGATTATGCAGAATAATATAGCCCTTTAATCCCTGAGAGGAAAGCAATATTGACACATTTATAGATCAACAAAGTTACATCTTTTGGTTCATGATGTCAAGGGTCTGATAGTTTTTATGTTGTAAATGTATTAACATTGTAGGTGTCCATGTGCTTTTTTTTCATACAGTGGGACAATGCATTTAAGAAAAAAAATAAAAAGTTAATAGTGATACTGGCTCATTTTTAGACAAGCATAGTATTTTGGGTCACTCATTAACTTGGTAAACTGGTTTGTTGGTTTTTCTAGACTGGACCCTCGTAATTTTTAAATGAAATAAAGCCATCTACATACATGTGCTTCCTTTCTCCCTTAACACTTGTACCACTTCAATGCGGCATTATCATGTATGGAGTTGACTTCTCTCCTGGGTAAATAAACCTGGATAAAGACAGAAAAGACAGAAATACAGTTAGAAGGCTTAATTAATTGAATGGGCATAGAGTGCAGTGATTGACACAGCCACAACCGGTGCAGAAAGGCTGTCCCTGCAGCTAAGGCTCTTTCGGGACTAGTGCTGGATTTACGAGGAAAGCAAAAGGAAGGAATGCAGCCAGGTTTTTTTTTTTTTTTTTTTCGGAGGGTGTGTGTGTGTGTGTGTGTGTGTGTGTGTGTGTGTGTGTGTGTGTGTGTGTGTGTGTGTGGGAGGGGGGGTTGGGGGGTGGGGTTGACCTGCAGATGGCAAGAAAAAAGATAGGTTTGATATGTGAACATGCCCGCACTTGTGCTCCAAGGAAAGGGATATATCTCCAGTTCGGCGGCTGCACAGCGAGTCAGTCAACACAGCTACTCCACGCTTCGAAAAGGCAACAAGCATCAGACAGAATTCCAGCAATGCACTTAAGCCTTCTTCATTTCCCATGTCTAGACCCCAGGAGTCTCACTGATACAGAGGTTTAAATTGAAAGTCACAACTGAGCGCAACCAGGGGCAAGACTTTAAAGAGCGCAAGAGGCCATGTAGGTAAATAGCTCTGACATGGTTAAGTAAACAACAGCTAAACCTTACGCCAGGGGTTGCAAAGCATGGATAACTTGAGGCACATTTTTAACCAGTGGCTGCATTCCAATAAAAAAATCCGCTTTTATTAATAATTAATTTAATTTCAAATATATTTCACTACATTATGTGCAACCATGGGCTTCTAGGCTAGCTGCAAAAAAAGTGTGCACTGTGCATTTTTGTCCTTTTATTGGACTGTTTAATCACCTAGAACACTGAGAATTGTCCACAGAACAAGACTTTAGATATGATTCATTATTATAGATTTCAGTAGATGGCAATGCATAGAGTGAGACAGTTCCCATTTGATTCAAGAATGGAGTCAACACTGAGACATAGGAGGTGGAAACGGTTTGATTTAATGAATGAGCTGCACTCTTTTTCATGCTGCGGTCTTTTGAACCTAATCAAAGAAAAGAGCTGTTTATTTCAACTTTTGGTAGGATGCCATTTTACTGCAATATGAAAAACAGCTGTGAGAAATCAGACTGTACGTAATTTGGGGGAAATGCAGCTTTGAGGTGTGAAGACAAAGGAAAGGAACCAAAATATTTCTTATATGAATAAGAGACTGTTAAAAAACAAAGTCATATTGGGTTGTTCCTACATGTACAGGATATTTACAGTGTTTGCACATTAAAACCTCGACTGCTGTCTATACTGTCATTAAAAAAGGGAACATTAAAAGGAAAACATATGATTATGTGAAAGATTAAGATGGGTTTGAATTTCCAAGGCAGAAACTTTGGCCACAAGTTCAACTTTGTGCTACTCCCAAGCCCGATTAAACTGAGAGGCTGTTAAGAAGAACGCTTGGCATAAAATCCAATACCAAAATACTAGATGTTTTGCTGTATTCAACCCTGAAAAAAAGCAAAACAAAATTGTCTGGATGGTTGCCTCTTATTATATGAACACAAAAGACTCAGTATTTAAATGTATTTTATTTTAGCCCTTGCTTGTTCATCTAGGTCATAGTCAGAGGTAGCAGCTGTCATTCACATAGAACTCTACTGACTCTACTGAATGAAAGACTCCTGTGTACCTGTACATGCATTTTGGAAGGAGTGACACATTGTACAATTTCAAGTATAATTTGATTTGAATAGCTCTTAACAGATGGAAAAGCACACTGTCAAAAGAACCAACTGAGAAATATATGCTCTGCCATGCACCGCTACACAAACCATTTCAGGAGATTCTAAGACTCATAAATGCAACTCTGTACTCTGGGATTTCTTCCTTTTGCCTTCACGCTGCCACTGCTGTCAATCTGCATCGCCGAATCAAAAACAGGCACATGAATTGGACAAATTATTCAGCTTATGGAAAAAAACAAGCTGAATTGAAAAAAGTAAAAATCAAAATGACTGCTTGTGTCGAATAAATTTTGAACTCCTGCTGATAAAGTCTAAACAAAAAAGGCCGCGTGTAATGTGCTTCATTACATCTCTCTCTAGCTATACCATAACATGAATATGGGCAATAAGATAGGAGTCGGAGAGCATTAGGCGTTCAAGGCGTGCATTAATAGCCCTCCAGTTCACTGAGTGTAATTGAGCATTCTTGTCTGCTGTTGTCTTTTCGACTCAGGCAATTTAGCATCGAGGCATGTTGCTATAAAAATGACCCAATTAATTTGATTAGGAAACCAAGGTTCAAGATATTGACTGTGAAGAACATGAGGGGAGAGGGCATTGCTAATGAGGGATAATTTAATGGGGTAGACGTGCGCTGGAGTTTATGTGCACACATGTTACATTTGGTTTAACAAAAAGGATGAAATAAGCAGGAGTTGACTTAACTTTGCCCCCGGTGCTTTCTAAAGGAAATGATCAATTACTTAGCAGCGCAAATTGAAATAACGGCATGAATAGCAAGCAGGAGCACAGAACCATTAACCTAAATACGGGAACTATTAGACATATCTCGTATACAGCGCTGCATGTCTGCCATTACTGTACAGTATATACTCTATATTTCCAAAAGTATTAGCTCAGATATAGTGTATTACATGTATTTCAGCAGGAAACTTTATAAAATGTAACTCATGCTGACATATGTAAATGTGCTTTCAGGAGACGCCATACCAAGTGAACCACTCATTACGGGCCCTATAGAGACAGCAAACAATCCCGCTGTCAAACTCCTTGGCGTATCATTACACTTGAAAGCATCTGTCAAACAGCATCTGTTGAGGACAGCCACTACAGAAGGCAGCATGATGTCTATGTTGAACGTTTGAAACTTTTTAAGACAGATTCTGAAACATGTCAGAAATGGGCACTCTAAACCTTCTTGTCATTTGGGATTTTTTTTTTTTTTTTTTTTCTCCAACCTGACAACCATGACCTGAAGGAAGGGTATAGCAGTGTTGTTTCTCCTTACTCATTAATGCTGGAGTGGCTTAAACAAATTATTGAGCCAAATATCATATAAATAGCCATTAAGATAAAGCAATAATTATTTGATAACACTAGGACTGCCTTGGGGCCTAATCTAAATGAGTTGCATTTGAAACCTGTGTAACTTAAAATGATTTATAAAACTATCTTATGTCATTCAAGTGACTGGAATTCATTTGTTTCAAGCATAATGTAGGATTAGATGTACTGTATTACACTTTACAAGCCTCTCAAACTTCTCAAAGTGCTATACATTAATAACTTATTTATAAAGCATTTTTCAAAACAAAGTTACAAATTGCTTTACAGAATGTATTAAACACATACACAAAGATAAAAACAATACAATAGCAATAAAAAACAAACCCGTTAAGAATGAATAAAAAATGAACTCTGATAAAAGCCTTTCTATATACTCAAAAAAAGTGATCACTGTGTTTGCTGACGTTAGCCCCTCATTAGTCCATTATGCATTCACTCCTCACTCCTCCTCCTTCACTCCTCAGTCACACTCGATGGAGGTAAGCTTCATCTACAGCCACAGCTGTCCAGGGGCAGACTGACAAATGTGGCAGCCACCAAACCCACAATCACATTCAGGTAAGGTTAGTGAAGTATCTTGCCCGAGGACACAGGGAGAGCGAGTTTTGAGCTGCCAACCTTCCAGTTACAGGATGACTGCTCTACCTCCTGAACAACTCTCTCCTCGGTGGTCTTATTTAGAAATAAACTGCCACCTAGCACTATAAACAATACATGTAGTCAGGTCATTTAACAAAAATAAGTCAAATCTTTACCCAACATTTCTCTGAATCATGTAGCCGCTTACACTATGGAGATGTAAGTCTATGACATGGACTTACACCTCCATAGAAAATTAAGAGAACCTAAATCACCTTTAAGTGTATTGTCATAATGAGACTATTGGAACATTTGGAACTCTTCCGAGTTAAAAAATGTTGCACTGTGGACTGTGCTGCACAAATGGCTCTTGAAGCTAACATTCCATACAGTCTCAATAAATGCATTGTCTATATGGTTTCTAATATACATATTTAGAAATTTTGCATCGTGTGCTTCTTTAGTGTGCTTTTATTCCCCCAGAACTTTATACCTTCTGACACTGTATATTATAAAATCACTACTCTGCATTATCATTCACACATAATTAATTAAAAGTGCACAGGCTACGCACCAATAACAGTGCTCCTCACTGGTGCAGCATCCAATCTATCTCTGTCCAATTCTGCCCCACTAACACGAACATCCCTCTTGTTACCGCCGTAGATTATAATTTATTTAAAATGGTGACATAATTTCGTGAAAAAAAAAATCCTCTCTCGCCTAGGTATATCAATTATCATAATGGTGGCTTGTGCCAAACCACACACACTGGCGCACACTCATGCACACTCCCCTCCATCCCACGACCCGCCCACCATCTCGGGACTTGCGTCACGTGACTCTCCACCGAGTCACACTCCTCTATCTCTCCTCGGCACCAGCACAGTTCACCCAGCGCCCGGTGAAGACGCACGGAGATGAGACAAGCCTTCTGTGCGTTTGGCCGTTGCTGCTGCTATAGAAAGGATATAATGGACAGATTGAGGGAGGAATCCTGGTTCTTTTGTAGTGCGCAAAGAGGCGTTTGAACGGGACGCGACATGAACTGGTTTTGGAAGCGTGTGTGCTCTCCGTGAGGCTGAATGGGACGCTCTCATCCGCTCCACTGTGGACTGATTACTCATATCTGCCGTGGTGTCTTTTTCACGCCGTCAACATGAGGCTCGTATCTGCAAACTTCCTGGCGCTGCTCTTCATGTGCGCTATCGGGAGTGTGTTTTACGTGTGGAGCGCGTTGGAGAGCCGCTTGGAGCGACACAAGCGGGGCTTCGTGATACCGGGGGGAGCTCTCCCTGCGGACCTCTCCTCGAAAAGTTTCCGAGCGTTGCTGGCTGTCCCGGTGGCACCACAGAAAGCTCACTTGGGAGGTCGCAACGTCACGGATCACACGGCAGGAAGCCGGCATTACCATCTGAATGGATACAACAAGAGAAGGTCAACGCGGAAAGGGGGTCCGGTCAAGTTAGGAGGCGCCCCTTTGGAGGATGGGATATTCTGGAGCGAACGGTTGGAGGAGCTGCTGCCAGTGGGCTTCACGGAAAAGTACGCGCGGGAGTGGAGGGAAAAAGCCAGAGAATATCGCGTCGTGAAGCTGGAGAGTGGATGTGGAAGGATATCCAATCAGCTCGCCACTTTTGAGGACGGCTCCAAAGCTTGTGTGCGTTACGGCATCAACGCGGATCAAGTGCAGGGGGAAACTTTGACGTATTACCTCGCCAGTCTGTTAGGCATCACCAACCTGCCCCCTCTGGTCTTGTCCCAGCTCAGCACCGACAGCGAGCAGTGGCAGGCGGTGAGGACGCGCGTGGAGGGGCTACAGTGGAGCGAGCGAGCCGTGGTCTCTCTCACGCAGTGGGTTTCTAACCTGACCGGAGTGGTGACACCTGCCCCGCTGAGGCAGGAGAGCAGCGGGCTCCATCCCGGCCTCAAGCAGCTGTGGAACCAAAGCGCGGCGGACCTACTGGAGCTTGTGCAGTGGACAGACCTCATTATTTTGGACTATCTGACCGCGAACTTTGACAGGCTGGTGAGTAATCTGTTCAGCCTGCAGTGGGACTCGCGTATCATGGAGCGAGACACGAACAACCTGCTCAGAACGCCCCGCGGGGACTTGGTTTTTATCGATAACGAGGCCGGGCTGGTGCACGGATTCCGAGTGTTGGACATGTGGGAGAGGTATCACAAGACCGTCCTGAGCTCCGTGTGCGTCTTTAGGCGGAGGACAGCGCAGCGCGTGGCCGAGCTGCACAGGCGCAGAGACGCCCGTGCGAGGCTCATGGAGGTCTACCGAGACAGCGAGCCTTTGTCCTTCCACTTGGGCTTCCTCTCGGACGAGCACGCCGCGCTGCTCCAGGACAGAATAGACACGTTGCACAGACACATACTGCACTGCAAAGCAAAGTACAACCAGCTGTGAACAACGAGAAGCAGGTGTCCCGTTGCTTTTTTTGCGCGCAATACACCTGCACAGACTGTCTCCACTGCGACTACCTCATGTGAATAGATGCCTACTTTATACATAATACAGTTGAACACGTGTTTGTAAGCTCGCGTTTTGGATTTTCACTGTATGCCTCACAGTAAGGATTCCTTAGACTCGGTGTCTTATTTCAGTAAAAAGGGCAACTTAGCTTTTCTTCTCCGTTTGAACCTGCCTTTTGCTCGGTAAATCATAGCCTTAAGTTATACCCTGAATATTGTATTTCTGTTGCTGGCTTTATACATTTTTTTGCACTGTTACTTTTTCACAGAAAGCCCAAGCACTCTGTTGTTGATCTGTGTTCAGCCTTAAAGCCACGTTGAGTGTATATTATGTTGTAATTAAGTTGTAAATATTGTCTGCTTTAACTATTTTGTACATTTGATGCGCCTCTAATTTAATATGCATTGTAACATTCCACGCCCACTTTTGATAAATACAGTAATTTAAGACGTCAGGCTATGTGTTGTGTTTAAGAGGAAAGTCTTTTTTTGGAAAGTATTTTTTTTTTTTTACTTACCAAATATTGTGATAGTAATCCATATAAGCTGAGCATTGACACTATAGTTATGCTTCCCATGACCCACTTTTGGGTCCCGCCCCGCCAGTTGAGAATCACTGATTTATTAAGTATCCTAATAGATATAAAATGCTAAATGTGTTCTGAAAGTCACATGTTCAAGTAAGGAATGCTCTCATTGGTTGCTTAGTTCATGTGCCTTGTCAATATTGAATAATGGCTGCTAATAATACAGAGAAAGTGGCTACTCGGGACACAGAGGAACTACAGAAAACAAATCAAGAAATGGGATGCAAGTTAATATTTGCTATGCATTTATGTGTTGTTTTCACCACCATTGGCGCAGGAGGTGTGATTCCCAGATGTTGAAAGTTATGTTTCAAAATGTATTACAACCTCTATGGCACATTTAAAAATCTGTTTCACCATTTCATGTAATAATAGTAATATTTAGGCTTCATATAAGCTGAACATTTAAACTAGTCAACCTGCATACCAGTTGAGAATCAATGATCTATTGAGTATTTTGAGATAATGTTCAGCATATTTGGAAAGCTAGGATCAATCACATTGTTCTATTGGCTGCTTGGTTGACACGTCTTGTCAAAATTGGAAAAAAAAAAAACAAAAAGAAATGGCTGCTGATATCACAGACAAAGTGGCCACTTGAGATGCAGAGAAACAGAAGAAATGAAATCAAGAAGTTAGTTAGTTAGTTACTTTGCAATGCATTTATGTAGTGTGTGATGGTGCAGGAGGTCCAGGGGTTTGATTCCCAGATGTGGAGCCTCATGGAGAGGGTTGCATGTGGAAGGCCATCTGTCATAAAAATCTGTCAGAGTACCCATGTGAATGATTTGTTGTGGCAACCACGAAAAGAAAGGGAGCAGCCAAAAATGACTTAAAGGGCCAATATTAAGCTTTTATTTATATTTTTAAACTAGTCTTGGTCGCATGTTTTACAACCCTTAAAAACATTACCTAACTAAAAGAGAATGTTTTCAAGAATCATTTGAAACATAAAAATAGCTGTGAGGTATCAAAACAGAGCCGTACACCATTTTTTGGGTAAATGAATAGAAGCAGACTGGATGTCTCCTTGATTGGTCAGTGCTTCCTGAAGTGGGTGGGGGTTCGTGGGAGAGCCAGAGTTTGTACAACCGACCGTTCTGAAACAAAACACAACACAAGGTATGTTTTTGATGAAGGAACATTATAGAAAGCTCAAAAAAGGTGATTTTGCATAATATAACCCCTTTAACACATTGGTCTAACGCAAATCAACTCAAAGTAAGCACTAAACTTAAACTTTATATGTCTTTTTTAAAATGGTCCAGTTTCTCTCTTTTAGATACAAATAGAAGGAAGGAGGCTGTCATGTTTATTGGCATTAGTTGTCACTAGGATGGAGGAAAACTTCAAATGAAATACCTTTTTAATGGCCTTATTAGAGTGCGTCAAACTTTACTAAGAGATGATACTAAGAAGTGTCCCTGTTTTATGCTTCTATTGTCTCAGAGTAATATTCTGGCACAGTGTTCCCACAAGAGCCATTCTGTCAGCCACAGGCAAGCTCCAACAAGGCTCCCTTAACAATTCCACTCAAAATGATGAAGTAAAGGAGACACGCTGTATCATTTGTGTAAAAAGAGCTTTCACCGTTTGCTAACTATTATATCCAAACTTCAGGAGACGGATTGGGACATCGAGCTACCAAAACAAACCTATACCCCAAACTGTTATTAGTTCAGACTGTCTGCCAAAACCACAATTAATGAACGCCTAAGTCCCAGAGGAGAGCCTGTTCACATGTGGAGTGTGTAACAGTATCCTGCAGCAGCGTGTAAGGTACATGCAGAAGTAACGCCTCCTGGCCACATTTTTTTATTTTGACTAATATGCCTTCAACTTCAAAGCCTACAGCCATGCTTTTCTTATTAGTTCCACCAAGTGCCTCGCTCCATCCTCTGGCAGATTTACAAGCATATCCGATGGACATCAATGATAAAACAAATTCTTTACAGACTTCTACTTCTTTCTTTATTTTAAACGGGGGTGTTTACAACTTCCAAGTCTAGACCAGACTTCTTTTTAGAGATCAGGATGTCAAAAGAATCAAGAGACATTTCATAACAATAGTTCTGTTAGGTTGGTATTTTGATAATGCTGTTCTAGTAGTTACAGATTTAGTTGTTATAGATTTTTTCCTATAGCAGTTTGTACACTCGGTACCTTTAGAGAAGCAGACAGGAGCAACACCTGTAAAATTGGTAAAAACACTGCACTACAAATAGAACACTGAAATGCAATGTCCAGAGGGGATGGTTTCAGAATATATTGGAAAAAGATGGCCCACATTTTGTTAAGGTGGTTGCATTTAATTCAGTAGAAATAAAAAATAATTTATTAGATTCTGGGCTTGACATTAACACTAGCCAACCAGCCAAAAGCAGGTAGATTTTCATTTTGGCTAGTAACACTCCCACTAATACTCCCACAAGCCACTTTGGCTGGTTGAATTTTATGCATACCTAAGCCTATATCTTAACTTCAGAAGTTAGGCCTGAGTTTATGTTGCTCTGCTTGAGTGTACAGCATTTATGTAGTTGTAATTCATCATGATTAAAGAAAGAAAGTTAGTAATTTTAAAAACATGTTTTAAAAAGATGTGACACCACATACACAGAGATACACTTTTTTTCTGCATATAGATAACCGTATATTTAATATTTGAAAAATCCCTGTCCAGGCATAAAACCAAATTTTACATTTCTTTAAGCTTATTGTATTCTATAAAATGTACACAAAAACTCCACTAATTAAATTGTGGCTAGTAGAAACACTAATTTGTTAGTACCTCTTGACAAAGACTGGCTATAGTGGCCAGTGAGAAAAAAAGTAAATGTGAAGCCCTGATTACATTGTATACATATGAGGGGAAAACAAAGTATCAAATAGTAATATGTCAAAAGAAATGCATACAAGGATCCTTTATGCACACTTGCACTGATTGCTGTTTATTCAATTATAGCCTGCTTCTCCAAGCTTGAAGAGCAATTACCAACTGTAAGGAATATGTTGTCTATCACTAAATATCTCTTTGACCCCTTCCTGAAAAAGCAATACTTAAATACTCTTAAATACTTTTTACCTAAAATAAACACTCACTCAGAGTCTGTGTGATCGTTAAATCAGTTGTTGTGAGGAAAATAAATCGCCCTGCATCTCCCACTGCTACGTCTGGGTCGCAAACAAAACGTGCAAGTATGAGCGTCACCAACCCGGTGTCATGGAAGCCTCAAATCTCGCAAGAAGGCAGCATATTGCGTTTGGCAAAACAAGCTATATTTCTCAAATTTTTTCTTGGAAGGGTGGCCAAATGGCAGAAAAATAAAAGTAAGGATACAAGGAGGATAAAAAAAAGTAAAGCTGAGCGAGGGGTCATATAGGAATCAGTTGGACTTTTGAGTACTTACAATAGTGCTTTATTCCAAATGTAAGTGGAAAATGAGGCAAAAACAACAAAGAAATTAGAAAAGTTACTGAATCCCACTTCAACCCAACAGTGGCTTCTCATAAACAAGTGCTATTCTTTACTTTATGGAGTTCATTGCTCTTTTTTAAGAAACCCCTTCCATGACATTTTTAGGACAGGATGCTCTTATTACCATTACACATAATACTTATATTTTTCTTTTCATTTTATAGGGCTCATATGTAGTCATCACCAGGGACGATTCAGTTTTGTTCCACTCTCTCTCCTTTTGTAGTTAACAGCAGTCTAGAGTCTAGTCTGCAAACCGTGGTCTCAGAGGGTCTAATCCCAAACTTCAAATTTCCAATAGACTGGCCTGCTCTGTTTCAAACAATATGCATTTAGAAGTATGCAAAACAATCTTGAGAAAGGCGAGGGGCAGTATTTAGTGAAAGGAGCTTAATAAAACACATATCGATAGGTAACTTATTTCCTATAATTGTGTATCTGTATGTACAACCCATCAACTAACAAGGCTTCAAAAACTTACCACACCATAGAGTTTGTTTAAAGAAGCACTTAAGAGAAGACCTATAGTAGCATAAACTGTAGAAATGTTGTTTATGGATCACACATTTGCCATTTTTCTCTGACTATATTTCTGCTCCTGTCTACTCCTCCAAACAGACAGTGTGTGTTGACAGTTACATACCTTTGCAATGAATCCTTGTTGAACCTAGAGGCTTTACCCAGTTAAGCAGCATACAGCAGCTGTTATATGGGCTTAGGGGTTCAATATGCGCATTGACGTTTTATAGGGAAGAGTGGATATGCTAATGCGCTCGTTGCCGGGCGTATTTTCACCATGCTGGGGGAGCAGTGCGTGCAGCTGGCCAGCGCGCTCCGAGCACGTCCGAACATCCGAACACTGCGAGGAGATTTACGAGAGCGGGGATTAGACACAAAGCCAAAGTGCGGTCTGCATGTCTAAACCAGACTCTTCCTCCTCTGCTTTCTCCTGCCACGCACCATTTCCTCACCCCAGTGTCTGTATTTCACCAGCATCTGCAGCCTTTCTCCCATTCAGCATCAATCTTACATTCAGTGGCAACTTTTATTGGGTAATTACATTGAAAATAAAGTGTTCTAAATTGATGGACAGTCCAAGAGTAGAGATAGGTAACGTATTCCCAAAAGTAAATAGCTATCAGGCCACTCCTAGTTTGAAGACGCAGATGGAGGAAACATGCTTTGTTATTGTTGGCTGCTAATGGGCCCAGGGAAAAGACACTTGGAACAAACAAGGCTTAGAAAACTTTAAGAACTGCTAACAGTTTATTATATGACTATTTCTTGTTTATAACTCTAAATCCTTAGTATGAACAAGTTCTTTTGGTAGCTCCTTTCAAGTGTTGCTATAGGAAATCATAATGTGCCGTGATTCTTAAACATTTCACGCCAAGTACCACCTCAGAAAAAATATGGCCTTCCAAGTACCAGCTTTAATGGACTAAAACGAGTTTAAACCTTGATTAACTCAGGTCTAAACTGAGGAACAACAAAGGGATTAAACCAGACTATGCATTACTAAATAAGGACAAAGACTAATAAGGACTAGAACTAAACCAGGATAAAACCAGGTCTGGCTCTAAATTAAGCTAAATCAGAACTTGAACCACCAGAGAAGCACCAGAAACCACATTTGGAAAACCCCTGATGTTTGCGCATTCAGTGTGGCATAGGTTTCTTAGGCCAGATGCCCATCCTCATGCAAGCTTATCCATTTATCCAGACTGGGACCAGTGCAAAGGTGATCTTCTGGCAGAGTTTCAGAGAATTGGGTCTAACGTAAATCCAAATTTGGAAAACAGGAGACAGCACAAATAGAATAAAAGAATAGAAATATACAACTCATGCAAGAAACAAAAATCACAGCTGCAGTAAACAGGACAATTGGGAAGGGTTCTAGACCCACTTCATTTTGCAAAATAAGTGAAAGTGTCAAGCAGTACATAAATATATACTGTTATTTTTTTACAAGTGAAATGTGGAGAACATCTTCTACGGACCACATTTCTGCAGTATTTATTTTTTTTACATGTCTCAATTTACAGCAATACCTTATTTAGTTTATATGGCATCACTCTTGTCTGTTTCTCCAAACTAGAACACGCACACACCCACACACATCTATGTCTGTGCCCTGTGAGCTGAACATCCGTCTTCTCCCACCACCCTCGACGTCATTAGTTCATTAAATGGAAAATGAAACGCTCATTTTGCTAATTAGTTCTTTTTGTGGAAATCCAAACATTTTAGCAGGAAGCTGTAATCACACTAATGGTGAATATCAAAGAGGTTGCTGAATCACCCTTTTAACTGTTCACATATGTTCCCCTCTTCCTGCGTCACTTCACTTCCACCCCCACCCAGTCATTCTGCACCCACAGGCTACAGTAATCTCCGTGCACAAAAACTTCTGATACACTCTAACGACTGCAACTTGTACAATCCCCAGGCGCCAATGTCATATTATTTTGCAAATCTCATCTCACATACAGACGTACCGGTGTTTCTTCCCAGATGCAGTTGCTGTTTTCTTGTCCCATTCAATCCCAGCCGGAGGGGGGCCCAGAGCAGGTCCGAGCGCACACCCCAGGTACCCATCTCTCTCCGTTTCATTTGGAATGTAAACATTCCAGAGCAGTCGAAGGGAGGATCATCTCCATGGACACGCACGTGCACTTCCTGGGACAGGAATCTCGCAAGTGTAGGAGACGCCAGCTGTGTACATAAAACCGCTGTCAGAGGTTTGAACTTGAGGCCGTTTATAATTAACGACATGTCCAGACACAAGGCAAATAATGGGATTTTGTCAAGAGAAATTTAATTAGACAGATTGCTTAAAGGGATAAGCAAGCCCAATTTATAAAAAGTGACACTGCGAAATACATAATAAAAAGAAAATAGTTAGCAAATTCCATTAAACTATATTTTATTTCCAATAGAATATAAACAACATATCAAGAGTTGAAACAGAGTTGACTGTTCATTAGTGGCAACACATCTCAAAGAAGCTGGGACAAGATGTTTTTCCTTCGAAGGTATAACTTACTTTTTGTATATGGCTGTCTTTTTTCCCTTTAATAACCTAGAAATCTACCATTTCCTAGGGGCAGCAGTTGCTCAGGTAGAGATATTCGGCCACTAACTCAAAGGTTGTCAGTTCAATCTCCGATACTGGCATTGCATACTGCCATTGTGTCCTTGGGCAAGGCACTTCA
Organism: Bostrychus sinensis; assembly: GCA_020698575.1. Lineage (NCBI taxonomy): Eukaryota > Metazoa > Chordata > Actinopteri > Gobiiformes > Eleotridae > Bostrychus > Bostrychus sinensis. The sequence goes on along the minus strand of CM036251.1, from coordinate 25,655,108 downwards.
CCCACCTTGTTTGTATGAATGTGTAAGTGTGATTGTGTGTTGTGTGCCACACTTCCGTCAGTCTGCCCCAGGCCGGCTGTGGTTGTAAAAGTAGCTCACCACCACTGCATGTGACAGAGGAGTGAATGAATAATGCACCAAATTGTACACAAGCCCTATATAAAGAGACTAATGCATTATTATTATTATTATTATTATTATTATTATTATTATTATTTATGTATTTATTTATTTAATAACCTTTATTTAACCAGATAAAAGCCAATTGAGATCAAGATCTCTTTTGCAAGGGTGACCTGGCCCAGAGGTCAGCAGCGCATGTCATTATAAATTATAACAAGCAGAGTAACAATTTAGAAACACAAGCACTGTTCATAGGACTCTCGTTTGTTTTTTTAAGATAGCATGAAAAGCACTAAGAGGGATAAGATTTGTTATAACATTATTAAAACAGGAACTTCTAAACTACGATTTGTGTCATTTAGTAATATACAGTATATTGTGGAATTTTCTATCAAACTATCAACCACTGTATAAATCTATGTTGCAGTAGTTGTACTGTTTCAAATGTTAATGTCAATGACCTCATCTCTGTCATTAGCTGCGTTTCCATTGACCATCAAATTGCGCAAATTGGATTTGCGAATATAAATTTGCCTAATGGAAACATGACAATTTCGAAAAAACTCGCATTTATCGAAAAAATGTTTTTGCGCTTGGATGAGGTGGTTTTTCAGGCGTATTGAAATTGACATTTCGCAAAACTGCAATGGAAACACTTTTGTCGAATTAAACAAGTCACGTGACCAACAACCGGATACTGGCTGCCTTGGGCATTGCGCAGCGGGCGCCACAAGAGGTCCCACAGCATCGCACAGCTCATCAAAAGTTGAGCGTGTCATTCGGAAATGTTGAATCCACAGCTCTTCTGTAAAATCACCTACTACAATTTCCCAAAAACGCTACATACGTAGCCGCTCCCATGTATAAGGGGCCTGTCGCTCCATGGCCTGAATAAGACGCCAACGTCTCCTTTGACGGCTGATGATGAGCGCTAGTGCCGTGGCTGAAATATGAATATATCTGCTGTAAATCAAAATAATGTTTACATCCGTCGCCATGTTTTTTGAATGACTTATCGCGAGAGTAGGTTTGTTTTTATTCGCTTATGATTCAATGGAAACAGTGTAATTGCGAAATTGTGTTTTTTCGACATTTCTAGAATATCGATAAAATTTTGCGCATATGTGTAATGGAAATGCAGCTTCTGTCAGGGGTAGAAAAAGTAGTACAAGTCTGTACTAAGTATTGAGTACTTACATATTCAGAATGTTGTTTGCTTCTTTGTCCAATTTCACAACTCAATCTACTGCTATCTACTATCACCAATAGCAGTAGAAGCTCACTCCGTGGAGAGGTTAGTGGTTCAATTATCACTGTCGGCATTGCACACTGCTGTTGTTTCACACTAATACTCATAATTATTATCATTATTATTATTTTTATCATTATTATTATTACAACTACAGCGCAGACCTGTATTGAACATGTGACCTTCTGACTGAGGCAAGATTATTGCCCATTTAACCATCTGAAGAGTACTAAAGTAAAAGTAAAAATATGTTTTAGAAAATTCACATCTGAAAGTAAATTTCCCTCAAAAAGTGCACTTAAGTAAATTACTTGAGTAAAAGTGTCTAGTTGCTTTCCATCTCAGCTGTAGCATCACGGTCTGTCTTACAAAATCTAAAGCAGGAACAAAATCCAAAAGTATCAGAACTATTAACAGAAATATTTAAAATACTTGACTCTTTCTTTAAACTGACAGCACTCATTTGCATGATTTAAAGCAGCTCTAGACATTGTTTAGCTTTTGTAAATTTGTTCAGTCTGCATGAGCACAGTGGCACTCATGAATCATTTGTGTAAACGTTTTATGTGCCTGCACCTTCCATTTACGATAATGGCAAAACAGGCAAGCAATGTTTACAAGAAACACGTTTGACCAGATCTGGGCAGTGTTGAGTTCAGGGGCCACCCCCTAAACTCCCTTTCATGATAACTCTCCCACAAGTATGCCGTCTCAGGCAAATAACTGTATAACATGGAAAAGAAAAAAAAAAAAAAAAAAAAAAAAAGGAAAGAAAGGGATTAAAATTACGAAATTCTGGGCAGCAGACATACTTCATTACCAACTCGAACATGTTTGCTCCAGGCCATTCCCCATCTCCTCCTATCAAATAAAGGCAACAAAACAAGAAAATTTGTGTGTGCATTTGTTTGGTAAATGCACTGCTAATAATAACCTTAACTGAACGTTAAAGTGTACCTCAGCTTAAGCCCAAAGTACTAAGAATTACCTTCAGCTCCCTTTGACCCACTAACTTGAATAATTTGTTGAAGATGATTAAACATCTTAAAATAGATGCCATTATCTAGAGCAGTGGTTCTCAACTAGTGTGGTTGTGCAACTAAATGTTATTCCCGAAGATTTATTGTGGTCCACCTTTTCCAAATAAAATAAAATATATTTTTCTAAAATAGTCATTGCAACCTTCATGGAACAGGTATTTTAAAATCTGTTATTTTAACTCCAAAACCAACCTAGGCACAAAGTCATTCTATGTGCTGATTCCAAGAGTGGGTTGCATCAGGAAGGGCATCCAGTGTAAAATTTATACCTACTCAACATAGAAATCATGGCACACTAGGAGCCAGATTATTTCTCCAGAATAAAATATATATATAAAAGGTCCCTGTCCCTTTAAGGGTCTGCAGGGACCACCCACTTAACTCCAGCAGCTCAAGCCAATCTAGCAAATACAGGAAAGTAGTAACAAGTTAGGGTGGAAACAGTGCCACTGCCTGCACCACTGCTGAGCCTTGCTCTGAATAAAGACCTCTGCACACAGTGCTGTCTCCTGTTATTTTCCTTTGAGTTAACATGAAAAAGTTAGAAATTGGAGCTCAGACATGAGAGGAGAATCTCTGAGTGCTTGAACTGAACGGTGGGGGATAGACAAAGCAGGATATAATGGCTAATTAGCACAGCTATTAGCAACATGAAGCTTACATACAAATGAGCTGGCTGCTATGTACTGACAGCAATTTAATTAATGAAATGATCAGAACAAGTTCAGTGCCAGTGTATGTGCTTTAGAAACACATAGGAGTATTTCCTGGAGGATTAGCATAATATGTCCACTTTAATGCTGCATTGAATATACTATTACATTTTTCTCTTAACCTTTGGCTCAATCATTTAACTACAATTACAGGTATTTCTCATGTTGCAAAAATTATACTTCAATTGTTGTCAAAAAGTCCTTCCAGTGTGCTTCTGCAGACACCAGCTGACTGCCTTCATGCTCCTTTCCCGGCAGGCCCTCCATGTGCGAATGGACGGACATAACTGACATTCTTTCATGGCTACAAAGTGCGGGGATTTCCTGCGCATGACTGAAAGATTTCATTATGAAACACGGCACATACTATGGGCAGAGTCACTTAGTCACAGTCGAGTGGGCACCGGCTATGGAGGCTTACATCGGAGGGGCCGTGGCCGTGTAAAGACACAACGTCCCGGCTTATGGTGAACCCATGGAGCTGGCACAATGACTGCCTTTGTCCCAAACACAGTTGCAAAGCGAGAGGTCAGGGCCTTTGGGTGTGTCTTTTTTTTTCTTCTTTCCTGTAGATAAGTAGGAGGTAATGAGTTACAAAGACAAGACAGCACATTCCTCAGCTAATCAGAAGGGGAAGAAAAAGTGGTGAATACAATGACCTCTTTGGTTTGCCCTCAGCATGTGCCTGTCCAACCCGTTATGTATTTCGACTCATCTTACATAATGAGATTTTAACTAAAGTGACTATTTTTACAGTCACGCTGTAGCCAGTCACATTTGATCATGTGGCACTTATTTTGAACATAGACCGCAGTGAGGGCAGTGGCAAAGCAGCTGACTTTGTGTTAATGCCTGCCATGGGATTTTAAAGCAACACTACCTAACCTTCAGAATTTGTAGTTTCTACTGAATAATATAGATTGAGTCAAACTGAAATAGAACTGTTGAGTCTCAGTGTTGTGTAAAGCCCGGCTATTCATTACCCATTTACCTCAAAAGGTGAAAATGGTCCATTGTCAACAGTTTTCCTTAGTAATAATCATAGATCAATGGTAACTAATAAAGTGAGATTTATGATCTCTCGTGATGTGACGCAGTTTATCTGAATGGTTGTAGGTTCAACTGTGTTTAGCGGTAGTTTCATCTGCACCAATTGGTTCCTCAAATCCCATCGGCAGCGCAAAACAACCTAGACTATTTTTCTTTTGTATAGAACAGAAGAAGCTGAAAAAGATGTATTGATGTTGTGAATGCTTACTGTGAATACCTGTATGCTAATAAACAAGTGTAAGTATAAGGGATAAGATGGATTGAAGAAAGAAATAGAAGAAAAGAAAAAAATTACAAGCATATATTTAAAAAAGCGAAGGGAATCTAATTTAGTGCAAGCATGTACTGTCTACTATTCACATGCATTTTTTTTTCAGCATATTTCTCTGAAGTACTTTTAGAACTTTTAATCAGGGATGCACATTTGGTTAATTTTTTTTAATGAGGTAACTGGTAATCTTAACAAACAATTATCTATTAATCATTAACCACTGGCTTGACATCATATATCATTACATGTTATAAAAAAACAGCTCTTTATTAAATTTAAAGTCATGAACCATAATAAAAAGTGTCTTTTTTTTAAAGTAAAGACAAGTGCTAGACTTGTATATTTTAGGAAACAGTCAGTTAATTTTGTTTAATTTGCCCTAACAACTCACAACTGGTACTGTACCTTTACTCTACTGTGCATCATAACAATTAATTGTTAGTGCTTCCGATTAATTCTGATTAATCGATTAACACAAACACCCCTACCATTAATAGATTACCTTGACATTTGTAAGTTCACAATCTCATGAAAATCCATCTGGTAAGGTCCAAACTTCACCCAGTGGTGTGGCACTACTGTCATGAGTGGGTGTGTTTTTTGTTTGCTCACAGCCATAAGCCTCTTACCCATATTTGTTAACAACACGGCAACACCAGAAAACATGACATATGTTTGCTGTAAATTTACAAAATCAGCAAACATCATCCAGTGCATATTTATGACATTTCTTTAACAATTGTAGCAGTTTGTTGTTTGGTTATGTTATATTGTATTCTACTGGATGCTCCTCCTATTTCCAAACCCTCATCCACATCTCAGGTTTTCTGCCAGGTTAATAAACAGTAGCCCGCACCTGATTTACTGTCTGTGGCATTAGTCCTGTCTGCTTCTCCAAACTGGGACATGACTTAATCAAAACGTCTGGGAGATTATAAATAAATCCATTACAGTGGTGTTCATTGGAACAAGAGATTTCCCTGAACGGACGGCCGGTGTGTTTTAAGTCTACAATACAGACAGTGCAATTGGGTTCTGTCACAGGAAATCATACACTCACAAACTCTAATAAGTACGCAGCTGTGGTCCACTCTGGGTTGATCTCAGAGATGCCATGCTTGCAGATTATTGAAAACAAAAACCACATCTCGCTTCTATTTTGCATTTAACTCCAGGTGCCAGCGAGTTGAAACAAAACTTTGCATTTAACCCAGATGTCAATTTACCTAACATATCATTTTCCCATTACATAATTTCCTCTATTTGGAGTCTTGCATTTATACAGGGGATCTGAATTTAATCCATTAAGCTGTTTTGTTTTGTTTTTTTGTTTTTTTTAAACAAGTGTTTAGCCTCAATTTGGATTGCCTCTATTTTTCCCCTTAATATGATTTGCGTCATGGCAGTCAGCACGTACATAAAAATAAATCCTGATTAATTTCAACACTTAATTCCAATCTTATTTGTTATGCTTCATCCCTAAAGCTCTGTCGGAAAAATGTCAATGCAAGGAAGGCAAATGCTTGGTAATGTTATTTATGAATAGGGTTGGGTGGGCCATTGCAAAAAGCTCAAGATACGATGCTATGGATGCCACTAAGTGTAAAGTGACTGGAGAGTTGTTACAGCATAAAGTTGCCGAATGAAAAGTTACTCAGAGATAAATTTCCCATGCTGCCACACACTCACACGGTGTCTGCAAATTTAGTTTACTTGATACCATCAGAGAGTACACTTGTACAGCACATTAGCCACTCTAAAAAAAAAAAACTTGTTGCTGTGTCATGTTTTTCCACCTTACTTTACTGGCCTAATTGAAATGCTTGATGTGCACTGGTCTATTGGGTAATGCCTGTGGATGTAGCAAAGCAGCTGGAGGGGTCAGTTTCATGTGCACACAAAAATCACTTTACATAGGTTTATCTCAGTGTAAATATGAATTTGTATGCTTATGAACATGCAAGCAAATTAAAGGTATTAGGGAGGATCTTTATAAATTCATTTTTTGCAATATTTATTAAAACTACCTTCATTGCCCTGTATAAGGCTTATAAATTGGTGTATTAGAAAATATAATAATAATATTAATAAACTGTGGACTCTGTGGGACTTAAAAAACCTCATCCAATCGTTTTCGTCATGAGTACGTTAACCATTGTTCCACGGACTTGCCATTCATTCGTTCATCTTCCTGGTTTCGGCGATAGTGCGCGTTCTTGTGCTTGTGCATGCGTATACACTATGTTTATGTAGTCCGGCATTAGCGCCGCGTTAGCGGCGTTAACATCATAGCGGGGACAGCCTGACTTCGAAGAACACAATGGCTGAGGAATACCGTGAACCGGGAGGTCACAAAAGGAAAAGTGTTTTTGAAGTGTACCAGAGGAGGAGGAGAAAAACTGTAGAAGAGCAGAATAAAACCCGTGTAGTTATTGGCGATTCCTTCAAAGGACGGCATGCGCTGTAGGAACAGAAAGGGCTTCAGACCGATGCATTGGTCGCCAAGTTTCTGCTGGACAGGTACGTTTATCTTATCAGTTTGAAAAAATAAAGCCTTTTTTCTTTATCTGTTGAACCTTTTCAACTGTACAGCAGCGTCAGTTTGCTAATGCTAATAGCAGGAGTATATATTTTTGCTCACATTTAGGGACTGTGCATGTGACTGTGTCTGTGTGGGGAACTAGGTCAAAGGTCGCGCAAACAAACAATGCAGGTCTAGGTTTAGGCGAATCTCTGCTGATGCCGGCTGTGAACAAACACTCATGTTCCAACGCTCGTGCACGTCGCTGTGGAGGAGTTCCTTGGAAAGGAACAGTGAAGGGCGGGGCCTGACGCATGCGCATTATTCAAAAAAGGACAAGCAGGACAGCAGTCAAAAAAAATCCTCCCTAATATCTTTAACACTTATTAGCTTTGAAATGATGGTCGCAACATTCTATAAGCCTAAGATGGAGGGGCGGGCAAAAAATCAAGGGAATAATTTGCTGCTGATGTGTCAGAATTCTGATGTTTTGGCATGGTTTATGGTTCATTTCTCTGCAATTACTGGGTCTTAAGAAACAAAAAAAAACAAAACAAAAAAAAAAACAAAGCATGCATACAAAGCATATTCATTTGGATCCCGTCAGCAGTGTAATGCACATTCCAAACTGTAGGGCAAAACATTGCAGTCTGTTGAGGAAGTTTCCACCAATGAAGCCTGTCTTGTACTTGCATAGACTTATTATCGATTGCTGTCAGTGGTTGAGAAGGCATCAGCTCTTCATAAAAAACAGTTCATTGTTAAAATTGCATTAAACATGTGAGTAACTTGAGAAATCAAATAGTGAGTCCCTAAAATGAAGTTGATTGAATTTCTGAATTTAATGTTTGGAAATCTAAAGATAAGCTGGCAAAAATCTTCCTTTACTGTTTATTGCAGCATTATACAACTATAGTATACCTCCAGTCTCAAGCAGTGAACTTATTTTGTACAAATTAATGAGAAAATTAAATAATGAGGCTTTTTAAATTAATTTTGTGCATTGCACCTGTGCATTAGTATTTCATGTTTTATAACTTAAAATATATATTTTTTATGGAAAACACCTTCTTTTGAGGAGCTGAACTTTAACTTTGCAGAAAATGCTTGGATTAGGTGCCTGACATCTCCTGCTGGCAATGGTGGAGAATGGAGAATTGACAGAGAATAACAAAGGCTAGATAGCATGGCTATTAGCAACATGACGCTAACAGATAAATCAGCTGTCTGCTTTGTAATGATGGCAATCAAAGTGGTGAAATTATCAAAACCAGTCTTGTGGCTGTCTGTGTATGAGTTTTAGAAAATGCAGAAGTTCCTGGTTTCACGTGACTATGTAGAGCCGTGAAGCCGAGCGTTTTCAGCTCCTGAGAAAGACGGCTTCAGCATACAGGATTACTCAAATATACATGAATGAAGACATCTGAAGAATTTAGAATTCATTAATGGAATGCCTCTTAAGATGCAGCATCTCATCTTCGAGGTATTTTTGCCTAATGTGACTTAAAACTTTACAAGAAAGAGAACTGTTTTTTAAAGTAATCCAAACAATCATTTGATTGGCACAAATCAGCTGATTGAGCATATGCTTTTACAAGATAATGGATGTTGCTGACTGTCTGAAAGTGGTTGTAAATGTTGACTTGAAGTCCTGCCCAGCACATCTCTTTCCCATTTAGCATTTATAATTGAATTCTTCCCAGGGCACTATGACTGTGTTAGAGGAGCTTTGTCCTCTCCTTTCTTGCCTGAAGTGCAGGGGAATCGATACGCAGAAGGGCAAGAGGACGTGCGATACTTGATGACAAAATACCTCTATACCGCTGAAACAGCACATTCCTGCAGCAGCTGACCGCCGCTCAGTGAGTGTTAGTGTTGGCTGGAGGCTCTACCCTATCCCAGACCGGCACACGGTTAGTCGTGGCATAGTCGCTTTGAATTATAGCATCCATCGGCAGTGCCAGCGTTCAGTAATTTGGTCATTTCTATGTAAATTGCTCTTTGTGCCACCATAGTAGGCCATTGTAGCTCACAAATGGTCAGGCTTGCTTCGGTCTATAATGGTACACTGTTACATGGAGATGATTAAAGCTAACGGAGAGCAAATGTCATGACAGTCAATCAGGCAAGTCCAGAGGTCAGCAGAACTATAGACATTAGGACAGGACTCAGACATTCACTATTCCTGTTAAATTTATCCTGACATCATATGGAGGGAATGTATGAACACAATCTAGTCAAAACTGATCTAGAGCAGCGATTCTTGAAGTTTTCACACCAATGACCACCACAGAAAATACTGGGCTTTCCAGGTAATGGATGGAATTTAGACCAAAACTAGAGCAAGACTAAAACAAAAAATAAAACTTACGTATTGTATACATATTGCGTACATTCAACACAAGCTAATTTAACAATGGGAAAAAGTATTAATACTGAAACTATAAAATGCACAGGGCTTGTTCTCGCTTTTCCCTTCTGGCATCGCCAAAGCAAATCATTTGCCTCCAGGCATGTTCTCATATTGAGTGTATGTATGTTTTGTTTTGTTTTTTGCCGATTGGCCTTTCTGATGCTTTCTTCTCCATTTATCCAAATACATAAAAACATGTTATACTGTGTATTTGTTCCACTTGTTGTGCAAACCTCAATATGGACAAAATCTTTTTGTGGATGCACCTTAAAGCAGATGTGTGCAACTTGGCTTGTTTCTGTGCAGTTTAGGCCACATTTTTCTCTATAGAGCTCCCCGTATATTTCAGAGTAAAAATATACATAAATTATACATTTAACAAATACACAAATAAAACACAAATAAAGCCACCTAGCTTGTTTTTATAGCTAACCAGGATGTGTCACTTGCTTGCTAGATCCTAGATTTCAGGGATACTGGGTCTGTTCTGCCATTCTTGCAAGGCTGTTTTTTTGTTTGTTTGTTTGTTTGTTTTGTTTGTTTGTTTTTGCCAAGATACACCGGAGAGATGAAGGAAGCTTTATTCATGCAACAACTCATTTAGCCATCACACTCAACAACAAAAAGTTGCGTAGTTCTTCTTTAAGTTAAACAGCCAAATTTACCTTCTTAGCAAACTAGGTCTAGAATATCTATTCCACCAGAATCAGTCCAACTTGACCAGCCATAATTTTGTATGTAAAATGGGACATGGCTTTTACTCTTTATTTATTTAGATTGTTGTTGTTGTCCAAATCATGTTGGTCCGGAAGCAGGTCTGTGTATGTTAGTTTTTGATAGGTTGGATATCTATCCAGTTGCAATCAGAGGTAGTTTAATCTGTGGTTCAGCCCCTAATCAAAAACACAATATAGACCCAAGTATACTGTCCAATTACAGGCCAATATCAAAGCTTCCCTTTTTATCAAAATGTCCTGGAGAAGGTGGTCTATTGTCAGTTAAAATCTCATCTTAATTGCAAAGAAATATTTGAAAAACTTCCGTCAGGCTTCAAATCCCTTCATAGCACTGAAACTGGACTTGTACATGTTTTTAATGACCTTCTTTTAATGACGATGCTGGCAACTGTGCTACCCTACTGCTTTCAGATATGTCTGCAACCTTCGACACAGTTCACCACATAACACTGTTGTCTAAACTGGAACGTGTTGGTATCAGAGGGGCAGTTTTAGATTGGTTCAGATCATATTTGTCTGAAAGAACTTTCTCTGTGCAGCTTGGCTCTAACCAATCACAGTCAGCCCCTTTTACCTGTGGAGTTCCACAGGGCTCCATTTTAGGGCCAGTCCTTTTTGCAATCTATCTGTTGCCTTTAGGGTCAATTTTGAGAAAGTATGACGTTTCTGTCCACTGTTTGGCAGATGATTTGCAAATTTATCTACATTTGCAGCCAAATAGGGCTTCTACTGGACCTTTACTTAACTGTCTCAGAGACATTAAAGATGGGATGGCCTTAAATTTTCTTCATCTAATGAGAACAAATCTGAAATTGTGTTGTTTGGTGACTCAGGAATCTTGGAGGGTGTTGATAGTACACTTGGTGTTTTATCATCTTTTAGCTAGCCCTTTGTGAAAAATCTTGGGGTACTTTTAGATTCTTCTTTTAAAATGGACAAACAAGTCAGTAATGTTGCAAAGATAAACTTTTTCAGCTGAGGCTCATAGCTAAAGTGAAGCTATACCTTCCAATGAAAGATTTTGAAAAGTAATTCACATGTTCCTAACAACATGCTTAGATTACTGCAAACTGTATTATGGTTTATACCGGGCCTCCTTATACAGACTACAGCTGGTCCAAAATGCCGCTGCCCATCTGTAAACAGGCACTAAGCAGCAGGAAAATATTACTCCAGTATTGGCATCACTGCACTGGCTTCCATTTACCTATAGGGTCAAATATAAAATGCTGCTTCTTGTTTTTAAGTCCCTAAATGGTCTGGCTCCATTGTATTTGAAGTTCTTTCTCGGCATGTCCCTGCCAGAACTATGAGGTCCTTCACTCAGCTGCTTCTGGACATCCCCAGGGCTAAACTCAAAAGTAGTGGTGATTGAACCTTTTCAGTGGCAGGCCCCAGACTTTGGAATAGTTCGCCATTGTATGTCAGATCAGCTGAATCACTAGAGCACTTTAAATCCCTTTTAAAGACGCCCTTTTCTCACTGGCTTTTAACAGGAGCAGAGCAGGACTTTTTAGACTTGCCTTATTTATCTGGTTTTAATTTGATATTCTCTATAGCATTGTATGATAGTTTTTATTGTTTTGCTATTATTTGTTTTTAACTTTTTATTATTTGTTGTTTATTTTCTTAATGATATGTACAGCACTTTGGGCTGCAAAAGTTGCTAAATGTGCTATATAAATAAACTTGAAATTTATCTTGAAACTTGAACTGTGTCCATTTATTCAGCCACTTGGAAATCCAACTCAAATTGACAGGCACCAGACTAATTTTGTATAGGAAGAAAAATCACTTGGAATGACTGCCCAGGCTAGTTTTTTAATTTACAAAAATATCTTTGGCACAGATCTGCTCAGTTATGGCTTACATTTTTATATATTAAACCAAACAGCCCCATCTGTCATTATTTTAAAGCATCCTAGAACATAAGGTTTGAGCTTTTTTAGCTCCTAAAATTATGCGTCATACCCCATGCCCTACTCACCTCCCCTTAACAAAACCAGCTGGTCTATCCCTGGACATGCATGAACACAAATCCTACAGTCATTCCCGTCATATGGTGCATGTATGAAGACAAATTTTCGGATCAAATTCAGATGTGATTCTCCAGACAGCCTTAAGCAGAAAGAAGCTTAAGAGATAAGGTTGTTTTGGGTTACATCCAGGTGCTGGCCTCTTTAAAGGAGGGCACAAGAAAGAGGGAGAAGATCACTGGAGGCAAACATTAGGAGCTTTCCGGCTGACGCGGCAGTATCACAGCCATTCCCGACAAGATTTGACATGCTTCTGTGAAGGTAAAATAGGACTACGCAGAGCAGAACAGACAGATGATTCAACACATAAAAATAACCTCAAAAATCTGATGTCGTTTTGTAGTTGGTGAGGAATTCATCTCTGACTTGGGCAGAGATCTTGTAGAATTTTTAAGGCAGGCGATGTCAGAAGCACCTGGCCAGCCATGCTAAAAACTTTTATTTCTAGACAAAGAATTGGTCTGCTCCTTGTCTATTCAGGTTTGATTTCCAGTGGGTGGATCAGATGGACGCAAACTACTCATGATTGCAAGCTGATAGACATTTATTATAGTACCAACATAATAAGTAGCCTCTGGACCTAAAACGTCCAACTGATTGATTTAAGAAAACATCAAAACGGCATTAAGACAAATTATTCTTGTCAGTGGGATCAGTTTTCATAAATGTCAACTTGAAACTGAGAAGACCACAGATGCAAAGTAACTAGATACTTCTTATTCACTTGGTACATCTTCTAAACCATACTTTTAAAGGAAAAGTACACTTTCACTCAAGTGGTTTTAAGAATCTCTAAATGAGTAGTATTTTTTTCATGGTACAGAGTGCTACAGAGTAATTGTAGTGCAGGTAGTAATTAGTAGCAATAATAGCACACATTGTATTAGGGACAGTAGCAGACAGTTGTAAATGTAGTAGCAGTAAAATGTTAAATGTTTGTTAAATGTTGTACTATTTTTATATTCTATACTTACTTTTACTCAGGTAATAATGATGTTGGTGACTTTTACTTCTACTTGAGTATTATTATGAAAGTAGCAGTATTTATTCCACCTCTGGTCCAACTTCACTTTGCTAAGAGAATGAGTTTGGATGTCCAAGCTACCATTATCCTCCCTGCCCTCCATAACAACATTTCCTGATAGTATTGCTTTCTCAAATAAAAGAATTTCCTCTCTTTGTAGTTGTGCGGATACAACTTTTTGACAAACAGCACAATCAGGACAATAGCATCTTTTAGAAGAATTGCTGCTCTTTTTGGAGAACAGTAATCAGATAAGCCTTGCCTCAAATCAAATGGGAGATCTGATCGGACCAACCGGCACTTTGGGAAAATGACTGAGGGTAATGGAGGTCAGTTTATACAGGTTAAATGCCAGTTATAGTCACAACTCTCTGCTCTGCCCCCTCCACATCCTGGGTCTATCTATTGTTCCCATTCCTTGTTTGTTATCTCTAACTCCCCACGTTCATTGCAACCTCCACCCTGAGTACAAACCAAAGAGTCTCACATTACGCACCCAAAGCCAGAGTTGTACTTAGCATGCAAAGGAATTTCACTACAAACACATTTCCAAGTTGGGACAGAATACATTGGTTTGCAAATCTCATCAAAACCTTTTTTTTTTTTTTTTTTTTTTTTTTTACAACAGAACATAATATCAGATGTTTAGACTAAGATATCTTATCATATCATTAACTTAACAGATGACAGCAACACGTCTCAAAAAATCTTGCAACAGGGAAACAAAAGGCAGGAAAAGCAGCTCGGTAGGTTTGCAATTTTCACATTTTGAACCAAAACAGTTCCTCAATCTGTGTTTGCTGCACGCATTTGGCCACAGATGCCATTTTTGCTATGCAGATAGACAATAGAGACTCTTTACAATTTATCTAATTACTTGCAAAATACTCCTCCAGTTGTTTTGTAAGAGTACCACTTACTTTTCCAGCCTTTTGTTGCCCATTCTCAACTTTTTTGAGATGTGTTGCTGCCATCACCTTCAAAATGAGTGAGTATTTCCACATTATACACAGTGTCCTAACTTTTGGGTAATTTAGTTTCTACAATGGTGTCTGGTTTCCATTCCACACAATGTAGAAATGGCATTATTATGAGGGGGTTATTGCAAAAGATTGGGCGAATGAGTCTATTACAGCAATTTTTGTGAAAATGAACGTCCCGTACACGGCGAGGAGGAAACTAAGCACCTATTCCCTGTAATGCTTAAGATACAAGGTTGATTAATCAGTCCAGTTTGGGGAATTTAGCTGCCAAAGCTGAGAGCAATGATCCAGCCTCCCAAAGTCTATTCATTAATGGACTAAGTGAACCATTGATGGACACTCAAGGATAAATCTACTAACTTGGAGCCCCTTATTTACACAGCCATTAAGTTAGGTAACCATATCTGCAAGGTCTGTAGGCAGAGATACTTCTTGGCTTGCCACGTTTTGCATAACTTAAGATGGAGAGTGCTGGAAGTATTTAACGCAATCAGATGGGTCATTAAAGGGGGTTGTGTGAAAAAGATCAGTCTTGGGAAGTCCTAAGAATTAAGAATTAACCGCGTCAGGTCTGAAATGAATTTTGGAAGAAGAATTATAGCTCCTTTCATCTTTCAAACATCACTCAAAGTTGCATAATAGGGAATGCCCTTGTGTCAAAATTCAACTTCCAGTGGAGCAGTATGACAAAGCTGTTAGTTTGCACAGAACATCAGATACTGAAGGCATGTTATAATGTCCAAAAGTAATGCTGCTTGACCATACATTCATGCATTCATTCATCTTTCATTTCATTCATCTGGTTATTCCTGTTAGGGTCCTGTCGTTGGTGGAGGAGTCTATCCTAGAAACTGTGGGCCTTAGGCGGACAACGGCCAGTTGTAGAAAACTCATAGTATTTGTATATAATCAGATTAATCAGTGAGGACTTGGTTGACTAACATTGTTAGATAGTTAGTTGCATCCACTCTTTGCATCAATAAAGCTGGTCTAACTGATTGCTTGAGACAGCTTTATTAAAGATAACGCTGATTTTTAAATATTGACACCTTTTCTTAATATCTTTTATCACTTATATAATGCTATTTCAGACGATACCCATACAAACCCTGCCATACTACAAATTGGTACAAAAACTTCACTCAAACATTTTCCGAAATTTCTCCAATTCATGACCCCACCATAGAATTCATTTATTTTCAAACAGTGTATGTATTTTATTCAAATAGATTCAGTCATTGAAATATCACCTTCAGTCAGCCCTGCAAATATCTCACCACTATATCACCAAATATCCACAAATACCATTTTTCCACTTACTTCTTCAGGCAAGCTCTGTGTCTGGCAGCTTTACTGCACAACCATATCTCATTTTGTTTGCTCTCTTTGTTGTGCTACTAAAATCCTCTTTCAGGTGAACTGGTTTATTCTCTTTTCCAATCTCACTGCAACAAAACTCACTTCTTCTTCTGGGTACCACAGAAGTTAACGCTGAAACAATCTCCTGTCCACTGCTATGAGTAAGATTTTCTCAACAAAACATACTGTACATCAACACCAGCCTAGACCGTTGAGTGGGAGACAGATTGTTGTTTGATTCTCTAACTGTGAAGAACAATGGGAAGATTCATAAGTGGCAGTTCCCCGTGAAAAGCACCAGGAAGTTTAGCCATGTGCAGGCTGTTTTGTGTTTGGAGTTGTTGAAGAGATGCATCAAGTGCTCTGTGTGATGCTAGTTCAGACATGGACATGCACAAACTTGCATATGGGTAGAATTTTTATAAACTCTCTTGGTACTGTCCAGAAAAAAACTATCATAGATACAGGAAGCAAGATGATATTGTACTATAGTGTATTATTTAATCAGTATTTTGTCTTGCAGTGTAGAGGCTGGCAAGAATACTAGGCATTTGGACAGTGCATTAAAGCCCCATTAAAACTATTCTTAGCCTCAATGTCTTGTCATTACATAGAAGTCAAGCACATTTACATTGGCAAGAGTGGGCGCAGCTGCATTGTCAAAGTCCTAATGCCATATTGTTAAAGCACTTTCTTTCTACCAAGAGGTAAACATAAATTTGGTTTAGCACAGAATGGTTAAGATCTGGAAGACAAATTCTGAAAAGTGTCTTCACGATCTCACAGTACGAGTTAAATTTTGGTGTGTAGTGAAGCAAAAGGCTGGGAAGTATTCAAAATTTATAGTCACATAAAAGTACTGTCATGGCAAAATAATATTACTCAAGTAGAAGTATTCAACAAAGTAAAAGGAAAAAAGCAATGTAAATGTAAAGTTTGCTTCAGTCAAAAAAGCAGCTTCTATCAGCACTGCTACACCACCATTACTACTAGTGCTACTATTAATGCTACTGCTGTTACTACTACTTTTACTACTTATACAACTTCTATGACATCTACTACTAATAGGCTACTAACTTTTTGCCACAGTGGAAGTAATTCTAAATCTTATATAAACTGAGGTGCAATATCTTCTCTTTATCTCCATGCCTGCAATCTCACACAACATATTGTTAATATAAGTATGTTATGGAGAGTTCCCAGAGTCAAGGTTATGTAGAAATGTGTATACGAGGTAGCTTCATACTCTGCTCCCACACTTTGTAACACAAAGGAGTTCTTCTTATCTTGGAGTCTAGGTCTTTGTATTCAGAGCAGCTGGCAGAAAAAGGAAACAACCACCAAGGTCAAACATACTTTTAGTAATCCAGAGACTTTTTACTTGAGTAAAAGTAATTTTAAGAAAATGTACACAGAAGGTATGTTGTCTTCAAAAATGTAATGTATCACCTCTGGCCACAAGAACAGCAACTTTTTTTCTTAATTTAACAAAAAGTAAAAAAAAATAAATAAATAAAATATGCAAACTAATATTAAGGACCACTTTTTCCTTTTTTGACACTAGATTCCCTTTTAAAAGCATTGCCATACTTCAATCCATCCTGTACCACAATTCACTGCCACACATTTCTATTGGAATCAGATTGGTGGCTGAGGAGTACAAGCACTTAGGGATGTACTTGGACCACAAACTGGACTGGAGTAAAAACTTGGACACTGTCTACAGAAAGGGCAAGAGCCATCTTTATTTTCTGAGGCGACTGAGGTCCTTCAACATCTGCCGGACGATGCTCAGTCTGTTGTGTCCAGTGGCATCATGTGTGCTGTTATGTGCTGTGGCAGCAGCCTGCAGGTGAGGGACACTAACAGACCCAACAGGATAATCAAGAAGGCCAGCTGTGTAGTGGGAGAGGAACAGGACTTCCTGACTGGTGTCAGAGACTTTCCCTCTCACCCTCCCCACATGTGCTAATCAGCTGCAAGAGCTCATTCAGTAACAGACTTTAACACATCCATGCTGCACCACAAAGAGACACAGGAAATCATTCCTGCCTGTCGTCATCAAACTACTGAGCTCTGCTCTGTAACAGACACAAAGACACTTATTACCTTGTACATTTGTACATATTTGTAAATATGTTTAAATGTTTAAAAATGTTCAAAGAGATTGAAAGAGATTGTTTATATATATATATATATATATATATATATATATATATATATATATATATATATATATATATATATATATATATATAGCTCCCCTACAAATCTGGGGTATTGTGCTTTTTATATTATATTTCAATTTTCATTATATGTTAATTTTTAATTCTACATCCTCTGAATTCTTGGTGGGGTTACATGTCTCTAACTAAAAAGAATTTCCCCTCAGGGATAAAATAAAGGAATTATGATTCTGAAATAGGGGATCAATACACATGCAATACAGGCTCTTTTTTGTTTGTTTTTACAGATGCTCTTTTTCTTATTTGGGGTCAATACAGTAAACAGTATGTTTCTTTTAAAAATTTTGAATCGAAAATGAATTCTATAACTTGTGGTGTTCCACAGGGGTCAATATTGGGACCATTATTGTTTATTATTTATATAAATGATTTTGCCACTGTATCTAATGAAACTTTACCATTGTTATTTGCAGATGATACCAATCTTTTGATTTCAAACAGAAATATAGCTACTCTTATTGAAAAATTTAATTATGACCTTTGTAATTACTCAGAATGGTTCAAAGCAAATAAATCGTCATTAAATGTAAAAAAAAGTCAGATTTTATGTTATTTGCCGGAAACAAGAGATATAATAGTGATCAAATTAAAATTCACATTAACAATGAAGAAATAATGAGAGTTTCATCAACATGCTTTTTAGGGGTCTGGATTGATGATAGACTTTGATGGAAAGAACAGATTTGACATTTCTGCTAAAAGATTACTAAATCTATTGGAATTTTAAGTAAGATTAGAAATCTTGTTCATTACAATTGTTTTTTAATTTTATATTATAGTTTGATTTTTCCATATTTAACTTACTGTAATATTGTTTGGGGAAGTATTTTCACCACTCATCTCAATAAAATACTAATTATTCAGAAAAAGTTTGTTAGAATAGCTACTTTGTCCAAACCTGATGCACCAATTGCACCTCTGTTCTCTAAATTACAGCTCTTAAATATTTTTGATATGAAACACTCTTCTGACTTGTACATTTTTGTTAAGAGCACTGTATGATTCGAACTGGCCTTCTTATATCAAATATTAATTTTCTCAATTTTCAATCAAATATCATGGTGCTAAAGTATGAAACACTCATATAGATCTAGTAGATTCTTCTATTTCATTGTCTGTTTACATAAACATGTAACCTATAACCTATAACCTGTAACCTATAAACTACCATTGATTCTGATGGTAGGTTATTTTCTTTGACTCGTCCCTAAACTTTAAACAGTTAGATAATCTAATGTGTTCTACTATTTCTTGTGACTGATTGTTTTAGTGTTTTGTTTTTTAGTTAATGTATTGTTTAGTTTTTTGGGGAGTGTTTTTTTTATAAGCCTATATAGGCTTCTTTCACTCCCATGCATATATGCTTGTTTATACTGTTTTATACTCAACTGTATTTTTATTGTGTGCTAAATAAAAAAAATAAAAAAATAAAAATAAATAAATAAACCATGAGGGTGAAGTGTCTTGCCCAGGGGCACAACAGTATGCTTTGGGGACTGGTAAAAGAAATATCTAGTGTTGGTACACCTCTAAAAGAAAATAATTCCTCCATCTATGTCCCAGTCTCACTTATTACATCACAATATAGAAAGTGGAAATACCCTAAATAGAACTGCAAACTTTGGAGATGCACTGCATATTTTATTGTCTTTTATGCCAGACATTTAATCACATGTTTTTTCCGTACAGTTAAAAGATATTGCCTCCTCCAAAGACATTCTTTTCCTTTCAAACCTGTAACCTGAGTCATCTGAAATAACAAGTCGGAGACATCCAGGCCTCCCACGCCAGCAGCTACAAGCAATTATCTTCTCACACAACTGCAGGGTGTGGCTTGGTGTCTAGCACTCCACAGCAACCCTTCTATTACCTGTCTACTTAGGAGACAATGTAGGGTGTAGTGGATCACTTCCTCCTATCTTAAGAGCCGTTTTGGAGCTTTGTGTTTGGCCTGCATGCATCATTTCTGACAAGATTGAAATGTAGGAGGATTCAGTCTAACCTTTCACAATAAGAGTACTGCCTGTTTGACCTTTGACCTTTAATGATGAATTGGTTCATGCCCAAAAGTCACATTTTAAACCTTCCTCCCCTTTTTAAAGACCTGGAGGGGGGGTAGCCTGGCGAGCCAGACTCTCCTACATGCTTTTCACAAGCAGGACAGTCTGGTTTCTTTCTCAAAGCGGAGCATTTATTCAGTTCAATTTGTAAATGGCCAATCACAGCCATTTGTCTGTAGCACATCTTATAAAAGAGGAAAAGCTAACCAAGGTAGCGCTAGCTACCAAGCTAATTTAATAACTTCTCTGAGCTGATTAACAGCGTTTGTAGCTTTTGTTCTTCACCTGTTGGTTCTACTGAAGACCTAGTGGTTGTCCAGTCCTCTGTAATTTTTTTCTTTGTCTTGTTGCTTTTTTAACAACAATTAAGTCCTGTTGACATCTGATGATTAACAAGCGCATAAAAAAAAAAAGAAAAAAAAATGTTTGCACAAGTCTTTGTACAGTTGGCTTCTGCTGCTGTCCCCATTCAGAAATTAGTACAAAGCTGCTCATGATATTTCGGTGTTTATTGAAAAAAAAAAAAAAAAAAAAAAAAAAAAAAAACAGCAAGATTCCTTGTTTGTTTGGGTCAGAGGTGCGCAGCTTATGTCCTGCCTTCACTTCTCTGATTGGTTACTCCGCCTGTCATTGTTCCACCTCAGAAACAAAACTTATGGAAAGAGGTTCCAGACTAACTTTTTTGTATAGAATAGGAAAAGCGTTTATCTGGCAGGCCAGGCGAGGAGGTGGGCTAGCGACACAAATAAAACAAACTGAGCTTACGAAATAGATTTTGACACTTTTGGTGTACGTCCTGTGTCAAGAAAGCATTGAAAAGTAAATAAAATTAATTTCATACAAAAAGCTGTGATACCCAGGGTTACACAGAACCATCTTAGAGGGCTTTCATTGAAAGGGTTTGCAAAGGGCAGCTAAGTGAATACCTGGTGGATGAACCAGCTGGGGAACACCCATATTATCCAACGTCATGTTGCTACGTCAAACCTAAATCACATGAATAACTGTCAGTACTGCCACATCAATGGTCGAAGAGGAACCAGTTGAGATATATTCCCCTGAGCAGGACAAGATAAGTTTTAAATAAATTATTTAATCTAATTAAATTGTAACCCATATAGAGAAGCAAATTCTATGTGGCACTAGGATGAGATGGTGGTTTACATGGTTAACATAGCAAATGCCACTTTCCTGCACACAAAGCAATGGCAACACAAGAATCTATAAGGCTACCTTAAACCCACACAATAACAACCTTAGCTGTACTATAAAACCAGTCAGAGGAAAGGTGCCTTTGACGTTGGCTTACAAACAATACTGAGAGCAATTTCATTTTGAAAATCAGACAGGCTGAATTGAAGAAAACAAAAACATTAATATATAGTTGTTTTGCTGTTTTTCAAGGTTATGTTTTATCTGTCTTGACCTTTTCATTGAATTCCATCTCTATCTTTCCTTTTGGTTCTGTTCTTTTTGGCCTGAGGAAATATTTCCAATGTACTATAAGCATTGATTGATTGTGGCTGGGACCAGCTGGGTTTCTTACATATATATATATATATATATATATATATATATATATATATATATATATATATATATATGAGAAACTTAATCTTCTTTTAGGTGTCCACTATGCTTCATAATATACCACTGTCTTCTATTCTTCTATGGTGGGGTATATCCAGTATTTTCTCATTTTGTCTGTTTCCATTTTTTTCCCATAGGCCTTTGATTTTTTATTTTTTTTTTCAACCACCTCATTTATTCTATATAATCCATCCTTTAAAAGAGAAAAGAGGCTTTTTTATTGGACACCTGGGACTTGAAATCTATCACTGGGATCAGCTACTGTATGAGTCAATTTTAATAGCAAAAATTTATAGCCATGCAACAGGAAGAAAGTGGATATAGAGACAAGCTTTTAGATGCACTCGGGCACACACACAAATGTCTCAAGTTGTGATTTATCTGAGGCAATGAATGCTTATCTTCTTTCTCGATGTGTTATTTTCATGGCCTTGTTCCATGCGCTGCAACACACACAAGGCCACACATAAACAATCAATTATTAACAGATGCATCCCTTTTTACTATGAAAATATTATTGATCTACTGTGTATAAAGTGCTCGGCAGTGATTATGTTGTTGGCAATAACCATAGATAATCACTGGCTCTATCTGATGTGATAAATGTCAAATGTTAAACTTATGGACCCTTTCATAAGATACACCAAAAAGATACCTGCAAAATACACTTACACTTCCCAGTCATGCATCCAGGCATGTAAGCTAATAATAACAACTTAGATATTGTAATAATAATAAATGATAGAAAAAACAAGTCATCTCAAAAGTATAACAAATATTTAATCAAAAATATTTTAAGTTCTACTTGAGTCAAGTGTGATGGCTGCTGTGTCCATTGCCATTAGCAGAGCAATATTGCTAAGAAGCTATAGCTGTCATGTACTTTTGCCAAGCATGAAAGGCAAATGATTGTATTGCACTGACTAATATGGATTTGTATAATATTTTTCTCTGGGTGACAGTGGTGCAGTGGGTAAAGTGTTTGTCCACTAACCAGAGGGTTGACGGTTTGAATCTAGCTTGAAGCACATACACACACGTCCTTCACCCACATTGACTACTGTATGTGGCCACAGGAAGGGCATTTGATGTAAAAAACCTGCCAAATCTCTGTGTGCAACTGCAACTTTCATGTGACATATAGTATTATACATTATTTACGTTTTTTAACATAGCCTATTTAAAGGCAGTTGTGTTACCAGTGGTGTTGGATTGTGATTGTCAAAAAAACTGTAATTGATTACAGTAAGGACTTAAGGACATGAGATTTGCAAGAGACACTTAACATACTGTTTTAACCCTAACACAAACTAATGTGGTACCCTGTGGTGATTCGGCTCACAGACACAGACCAACAGCTGGGTGACTTTGGTCCCTGGGACTTCAAGAATGTGAGCTGGCTGTGCAGGAACAACAGAGTCAGGCCAGGCCGCGACCCCAGCCATGTTCTGTTTTTGTAGCTATCGGCCCGTTAAAAACAAGCCCTCTGCCATCCCTGTATCCTCTGCCATTTTATTCCATCTTCCTAAAGCTGCCGGCCAACTCAGAAAACCTGAATTCCACGCTCTTGCTCCCAGCTGGTATAACAATAGAAGTGTGCGTGCATCTATGCGGCTATTCAGGTTTGTATTTTATGCTTATTTGGTATTTCAAAGGCATATTACGCAAGACAGTTGACCAGAACTAATCCATCAGTCTTATTGGCTGTCAACATGCTGCCCTTCATAGGTAGAAAGATGCCCCCCCCCCCCCCCCCCCCTCCCCACTTCCAGGTGCTCCCATAATTCACCGGGCCTCAAACTCCACGCTAGAATTCCTCCGGCTTCAGAGGCACGTCGGCAGATGAGAGGCAGGATTTATGACCTGCTGATGGACAGTAGAGGGGGGCAGAGCGGGGGGACTTGGAAGGGAATAGGGTCCACTTCAAAGAGCGTTTGTTGTTGTTCCTGGTTGCTCACTGGTGCACATATATGAAGCAGCTTTTCTCTACCCCTATGTGCCTCTGACAGCTGGAGTGTTCACTCTGGGGTATACAAAATGCCTCTATAATGCACACAACAATATGATCAGGTTTTAATAATTTATATTGCTATTTGGGACAATTTAAGAAAGTTTGGTTCTCTGCCACAGTTTGTCCCTCGTGCACAGAATATAAAACACATCATTTAGGTTTTAATATTTAATATGAAAGGTGACCGTAAGCTTAAGATTGCCATGAAGCTTATTTATTGTGGTAGTGGGAAAATATTTTCTTGCTTCTAAACACTTTTCCAGCAAGTGATGGATTTGGCAAATGGCAGTATGTGTGGTCAGTTATGGGGTAGAAAACATTAGCGAGTGGCTCAATATTTAGTTGTTCTATTTATACAAATATTTAGACAACACCTGTTAAAGATAGGTAAAGATATTACTATTAGGTACCTGTCACTGGATACTCATGACCATGTTAAACTAAACTTGTTTTTGCTCCCCTATGTCTTTAAATGGCATATACCTATATGACTGGTTCTCTGGCTCACTTTGTCCTTTATGCACAGAATATAAAACACATAATTTTGGCTTTAATGTTGTATATGAAAGGTGACCCTTAAGCTTAAGAGTGCCATCAAGCTTATTCATTGGACAAGGATAAAATATTTTCTTGTTCTATAAAATTAGGTAGTGATGTTTTTTGCATATGGTAATTGATATACATAGAGTCATTGAAGGGGTAGAGAACATTAACAAGCTCATTATTAAGCTGCTCTATTTATACAAGCGTTTAGGCTACACTGGCTACAAACTATAAGCTCACTGGATTCTAAAGACTACACTGTACAGAAATTTTACAATTTTTTTGCCCAACAGTCTTTACTTATAACTATATAGTTACAGATAGTGAGGTACAGTTTTCCGTTATGCTGATTTTCAAACACATCTTTTAGGCTTTTATATGAAAGGTGGTCCAAAGCTTGTTTACTGTCCTGGCATAAAATAATCTTCCAATGTAAACACCCATATATCTTCTAAGATAAGAGAAACTGTTTGCATGACTTGGCATACAGCTTCATAGGTCAGGCATACCATACACAAATATAACTTCAACCAATGTGTGTGCACTTTATACATTGCTAAAGCTATCAAACCTATTTTGTACATTGAAAATTCAAGCTTTCATTATCATCAAAGACAAGACATATTTCAGCTTAAGTAACACATCCATTGAACAGACATGCTCAAAAGTGGCTATTTTAGTCTTTGTCACATCCATTTGCATATTAAAAAATCAAACAGAACACGGCAATTGTTAAAGCACTTGTAAAGGGGCATATTTAATCATGGTTTAAGAACCTAATAGAGCTATTTGGATCCATTTAAAGTTTGGTTCTCTGCCACGTCTACAGAATATAAAAGACTTAATAGTAGTCTTTAATTTTTCATATATATGGTGTCCTCAAGATTGCCTTCAAGTATAATCATTGCATCAAATATTTATTATGTTCTAAATATCTAACTATTGAAATTGTTTGTGTGACTATACAAGTCAGGCTTAACGTAGCATAATTAACATTAGCAAATGGCTCAATATTTAGTTGTTCTATTTATTCAAGCATTTAGGCTACATTAGCTTAAGACTACCAGCTACAAGTCACTGGATGCTAAGCACATTGTTTTGGTGGACTTGTACAAAACTCAAAATACAAAATAGTACTTAGGTTTAGCTCCTATGCTTCCTCCTTAAGAAATGAAAAATTGCACACAAGTGAATAAATTCAAACCTACATCAACATAAAAATGCAAGTTTCTTTCAACACAGCCAAAGTACCAGCAAATATGTTTATATTTTTAGCTACCTTGCTTAGTCTGTGAATAGTTCTTAGACAACATTGCAGCCAACTTGGGGCCATCAGCGAAATCTCTCATTAAACCAAGATTAGACATTTTTACCGCCTCCAGTGTCTAATTGTGTCTGTTTTACTTGTATTTGCATATCAAAATTGGGAAATAACACTGCCATTGTTGAAGTGCTTGTAGAAGGGCATATTTGATCATGCTTTAAGAACCCATTAAAGCTATTTGGATCCATTTAAAGTTTAGTTCTTTGCCAAAGATTGTCTCTCAGTGCACAGAATATAAAACAACATTTAGGCGTAAAAAATTAATAAGAAAGGTGACCCCAACCTTAAAAGTTTGCCTTCAGGCTTATTAAATGCACCATAAATATTTTCTTGCTTCTTAATAACTTGTAAGCTATTGTTGTCTTTGGCAAATGGAAACCAACAGACTAATGTGTGTCACCTTCAACTTCAAAATACCCCTGACTTCGAAGCTAAAAGAAACTGTTTATTTGACTTGGCCTACAACTTCATAGGTCAGGCAAAATGTCAAAGGATTTCCAGGTGAACTATGGAGATAAAAGTAAAATGGACTGCACATTATGCTTAGCTACTCAATATCGGCAAGTACTCAAATGGAAGTACTTCTATGTGGTATCGGTGTAGCCCTATTACAAGTGTATTAAGTTGTTCAGAATGCTGGACAACACCACATGGAGGACCCAGTGTTACAGTTTAGTGGCCCATGGTTCTTCATAAATAACATGTAAGGGCTATGCAAAAATGCGATAACCTGTCAACATTCATGCTTCAATAATAGGACATTTTCTTGCTCCATCTCTGTCAAAAGTAGTTTCTGTAACTTCATAAATAAATGTAAAGTACCACTGTGTTTGTTTTTTTGATGACGCTGCTTATGGAAGGGTATTTTAAAGGTTGGTTTAAAGGTTGAGTCTCTGCCACAATTTGTCCCAGCACAGAATATAAAAAAACAAACAAACCATAATTTAGCCTTTACATTTTCATATGAAAGGTGACCCTAAGCTTGATGACTGCTTATTCATTGCACTTGCATAAAATACCTCTCCCTAAACTCCTAGAAATTGTTTGTATGACTTTGCATATGACTTCACATGCAGGTGTATCCACTTGTATGACCTTGTGTACCTAATGTTATATTGCAAATGTCTACATGGCATGAGTTTGATGGATGTGCGGACTATTGTTGATTCTCTGAGCCGGATGTGTAATGAGCCCTGCAATGCTTCTGTAAGGTAGAGCCAGATTGATTATAAAAAAGACCATTAAGCATGCTGGGGTGCCGCCTTAAAAATGCATTATCGCTTCATGGTTGACTTTACATATCTTTTTTTTTTTTTTCATTTCTATACTGTAATCATAATAAAATGTGTTGTAAGTATACCCATATAAAAGTGATAAAAATATTATAAAAGTGGTTTATAAGATTTGGGCTTTTTAGAGACATTTGGTTGCAGATGAACAGCTATGGTGTCCCTGTCTGGACATGTTGTCAATAAAGAAACCCAGAGGAAATAGGTCTAATGTCAGGTTTACTTTATCATAAAAGTTGCAAAAATGTGTGCTCAAAAAGAGTCATTCTCCCTCTTCTCAGCCTCAGTTTTGGGCAGTTACTGTATGTTAAATGATGTGTTTCATTTTGCACAATTTTACTTTACAGAATCTACTTCCACCTCATCTTTAACTGATCGCCTAAAAACGTAAGCACTTGGAGAACGCAGACCTTTGCCCATTAGCTCTATTTTGCAATGGTAAGGATGAAGAGACTCAAACTGGAGATCTTCCAGTTAGGGGTAAATGTGCTTTTCATTAAGCCTCAAGACTTACATTTCATATTGGCATAGAATCCACTAAAATACCAGAATTCAGATGGTGATGTGGTTCCACGACTAAAGAATTTTTTTCTTTTATTAAATCTTCATGGCTGGGGTTAGTATCTGGCAGCTGGGATATCCCAATCACACAATGGTATAGAACCCTTTGAAAAAATTTGAATCCAGGTAGTCCATCTAGAGTTTTAAATCACAGCTAGAAAAGTGTCTCTTTGCACTGGCTTTTACCACAAGGTGAGCTGGGCATTGCATTAATGTTTATATTATAGTTTTTATTTATTTATTTTTCTTGTGTTTTTAACATTCTTACCTTTTTACTATATTTCTAAACCTGCTCAGTACTTTGAGCACTGGTGGCTGGATTTTAAATGCGCTATATAACTAAACCTTGACCTACATATCCACACCAAAAACTGATGTATTATTGACTTTCTAAAAATAAAATCACCAAAATGCATCAGTTACTTTCTGAGTTATCTTGATAACAGACTAATAAACAAACCAACCAACAAACTAGAGCTAGAACTAGAGCATACTAGAAAAACATGCAATATTCAATAACTATGTTGTATATTGCAATATTTTTATATACTATTTTGACATATTACATTTGACATACATATTTGACATGTTTATTAAAATTAAAGCAGAAATGTAAATGCCCATATTAACTAGTCAAAACCGCCACAATCAAAACTTAAAGACTAAACCAGGACTGCTGAATCAGGACTAAATTAAGGAAATGGCAATTAAATCTGGACTTTTTAAATATTACCTTTATTTAAGGCTTTAAAATTATTCAGACAGTGTAAATCTCTATCAGATGGAGGACCATAGCATTATTGGGATACATTTCGTTTCTTGTGATATGGATATTGCATTTGCTGATATTACGATAGCATTACATTTGCAATATATTGTGCAGCCCTAAACCAGTGCTGGCGACTACATAACCTCCTCCTATATCCAGAGCAATGTGTCACAGCTTACATTCAGACATCATAATAACTTTTTTTTTGTTTTTTTATTTACTGACCTTGCAGCATTCCATTCTTCTGCTGTGAAATGGCAGAACAGTACTATAGTAGGTTTGGCATAAACAGAAAACCATAGAGAGATGGAAGTGTGTCAATACATGTTACACACTGATCTTGAGGTTACAATTGAAACTATCACCTCATTACTGAGCCTATACTCGTTGTTTTGGATTTTTATGTAGATGATTTCACTTTCACTTCTGTTTCTCATTTCCTATGGCTTTCCTTGTGCCTTTTTCACTCACTCAGATTTTCCCCTTTGAGTCCTCCTCCTCTTTACATTACAAAGGTGCAAAGCTGATGTAACGTGTGCTTGTTTTTCCCAGTATCCAGGGAGATGGGGAAAGGCCCCAGTCCTCCTGCTGGTGCTTGATCAGACCTCCGGTTGTTCGCTGTTCCTTTTCTCATGGTGTGTCCTGCCAACAAGCACCACATTAGAGCAGGATTAGTAAAAAGTGCACTGCTCTCTTTAGCTTACATTGTACATTAACCATTCACACCACTGTATAAATTACAGGAATAATAACAACAAATAAAGATAAATATTGTATAAAGGAAAGTCTCTGGTGTCTATTGTGTCCTAAATTTCATACTTCAAACAAACTTTGCATATCTTATTAACCATATATTTAATTATTAACCATGCCTACATTACATTAGTATGAAAGTATATAAAAGTACATCTTTTTACTACAGAAAGAAACCTAAAAAACTGTTAGACCAACCCAAGCTATTACAACAATAAGAAAGCTTATAATTAATATATACAATAAGCTTTATAAATCACTTTAACCACTTCCAAAATTTACAATCAATAAAAAATATATGAAAGTAAATACATTCCTATTCTTTTTTAATTCACCGAATTATATGGCCACAGGAAATAGGTAAGGACTCAACCCACATGGCGAACAGAGTACTTACAGTGTTTATAATAGTTATGTCCAGAATATAAGTGAACAAATGACTCTAAAAAGCATGAGTGCAGACGCCAACAATTTGCCGAATGTCTCTCCCCCATGATTTCCTATCATTACTCAGCTGTCCTATCAAATAAAGCTGACAAAAAGGAGCAAAAGAAATATCTTAGAAGAAAAAAAAAAAGCCCATAGTGAATGTTGTTTATCTCTACGTTGCCTGGCCAGCCCAACCTATTTACTTTCAAATGGGAAAGGAAAGTCATTCATATAATCATCAACTTAAAACAATCTTAGCAACCAATTATACCTGTTTATGTACAGTAAATAGGACAGAGCTTTATGTAATGCTTTGTTTCTGTGATTATGGCACTGCAGCCTGTTTTTATGATGGGTTAAATGTCTATCTAGTTCAAGGGTCTGCAACCTTATGGATCCAAAGAGCCAGCTGTTCCCTGATATGCAAAATGCATCTGTGAAGAGTTGCAATCAATTTTAATGCACTAGTTGCTTAGCCTGTAAATGAAATATAGCTATAATATATCTTTCACTCAGAGCACTAGAGTTATGTACTGTAACTATTTCTTGGTGCCCCTGAGGCACTCCTAATCAGTCTGAGCGTGCAACTTTGTGGACTGAGGCTAAAATGTTTTCTTATTGGTCTAACAGTTAAGTCCACAGCATATACCAGAAAACAAGGATGCAGGTTGTCTTATAGTCATCTGCATATTACTTTACTGACTTTACATAGCCAGATATTAGATGCCCAAGGAGCTACAAGAGCAGGGTTAAAGAAACGCATGAAGCTCACAGATTACAGATGTATGATCTAGTTGCAATAGTTTTCCATTGTTTGCTCTTATTGGGTCAAAGACTGACCGACCTTCAGTCTTTGATCCAAAAAGAGCAAACGGTGGGAAATTATTGTATTCATTTACTATTTCCTGTACTTCAGCTACATTCTGGTTGGCCAATAACTTTGACATCAAAAGCATCAATCCTGGAGCATGAACTGGAATGTATGAAGCATACCATATGTGAGCTATACTGTTATCTACTTCAGCTATAGTGGATTTTGGTTTTTAGTGTAGTAATAATGACAAATGCTATGACAAAAACAGCACATAAATGCAAGTATAAATTGCCAAGAATTAAAAATGTCACAAAAACTATATTGTACAGTACAGTAGAGATCGACATATCGGGCCAATTTTTGAGTGTTTTAGACAATCGGCTGTTGGCTGATTTTTCCCATTTAATGCCGATTTTTGGTCAGGCACATGTCCAGACAACCACTGAAGGACCCTAGTTTTTATGTTCATGCTGTCCATGGTACAGTGGCACTATTGACTGTAGAAGGTGCTCAGAGCAAGTGAGGGAGATCACTCAAACAAGGCTGAGGCGAGGCCTATTGTTTTGAAAGAAAAAAGATTAGACTTTATCTTTTTCTCTCACCAAACCTGCACATGTAACGCTGATTTAACTTTTAAATGTCCGTTTGAGAGAAAATGTAAATGCCCAGACACTTTAGGCTATGTTCGAGCACTTTTGTATGCAACCTGCAGCATTAGCTTTAATTGCTAGCTTAGCATCAGGTAGGAACGGTCCGCTGTAAAGTAACGTCAGTCTCGTTAACTTGTTAAAATGCTGCATAAGAGAAACATTTGGTAAAACGGGGAAAAGGTGGTGGCTTCATAATCATGGTTGAGGCAAATATTTTTCCCCATCTAAAACATTAACGTGGAGCAGTGCGCCTCAGTGGCCGCGGTATAAAAACGTGTGCATTACAAAATGAGATGGAGATGAAGACGTTTGCCGAATTACTTTGACCTTAGATTCGGACATTCTGCTGTGTCCGTAAGTGTCACAGAGCAGAGAACTGTCTGTATTTAGTGCCGATATATGCATGTGTTTTCAGCCAGGAGCCGCTTCCAAATAGAAAAGGAGTGTTGATTAAGTGACGCGGGGACGAGCGCCAGTACGTACCCGGTATGAGGACTCACATGGAACTAAATCAAAGCAATATTTTTTGCGTGAGTCAGGGAGCACTTTTATATTTGCAATACACAAAGATATGTTTTGCAAATATAAAAGTGCCCCTCGTTTACTATTTTCATTAAAAAAATATATGCTTTGTGATTAATAATAAAATAGACATATTGTCAACTATCTAACTAACTTATTTAATGTCATAAATATCATCATTTACATGATACAGAAATACTTAGCCCTTAACTTTGCAGCTTCAGTACAGAACAAAGCAGACTTTTTGAAGACAGTAGCCCAGGGTGCAAAGCTGAGAGATTTTACCTTTTGCCTGCACATGAGCCCATGTTTTTCTGCATTTTATAGTGATGTTTTTATGTTTCTTTACATTTTTTAAGCAACATGAAAACAACTGACTATATTAAACCATTTTTATTCATAAAATTAGGAAAATCAGCCCTTCATATTGGCCTTAAAAATCGGCATTGCTTATTGGCCATTGGCTGCTCTGGATTTTAAAAATCGGCATCGGCCATAAAAAACCCATATGAGTTGACCTCTACAGTACACACAACTTTAGAGCACAATACTAATCTGGACAGTAATAAACACAGACAGTGATGCATTGATGTATTACAACAAACAAATACTGTATGTTTGACCTCTGCCTATAGGAATATGTGCAAAGGTGAGAAAAATGGGACACTGTCACTATTTATACTTCACAGATGAACCAATTACATGTATTAAAGATTTACATTCCAGACAACAGATGACGCGTAATGTGGCTGTCGGCATATCCCCTTTCACTGTTGGTCTGCTGATGTTCAGGTCAGAGAATGAGAGCTGTGACTTTTGTGTGTGCTGTAGACAGTGTAGACAGTGGCCCTGAACTGACACAGAGAGGGTATAAATATAGCAGACCCACACATCAGCGTGCCAGACAGAATGTGGCATCTGCTGTTCTGGGAGTGCAAAGTGTTGGAGAGGCTCAATTCCTCCTCCCTTTACACCCCGAATCATGCTTGTGTTCCTCTGCCTGTCTCTTGGCCGCGCTCTCCTCTTTCGTTACCTTGTCATCTGCTTCTCCTTCTGCTCCCATTGCCTTTTGTCTTTTCTTCCATCTCGTTTTTCCTGACGCCCTGCCCCCTTCCTTACCCACTGCCACACATCTGCTGCCATGTGTTGAGAGTTTAGTGAAAGAGTCCCAGTTTCAATTTAGGCTATAAGATCCTATTTCTAAACACGCAGAGGGAAGAGGATTGGGGAGAAGGGGAGTTCTACTGTAAAAAGACGATAGAGAAGCAGTGGGCTAACCCTGAGGCGGTTCATATCAAAGACTTGATTTGATATTTTTTGCTTTAAAATCTCCCATTGCAGAGCTGGGTTTCTTATTGTGTTCTTATTATAGTGTTTAGCAGCCAACAATCTGAGCTACTACAGTCTAAAAATCAACAAAGACAAAAAATTATGATTTTACATGTAACAATACAACACACTACACTAAAAGTAAAAATAATTACACAGAAAAAAAAAATCGCTATAAATGATTACTATACTATACTATGAAATGAATACTACCTACTGAATGATTGTACAATAGTAGAGTTACTGTACTGCAGTATACTATAGTATAGTATAGTTCAGTACAGTGCCATATGGTATAGTACAGTATAGTACAATGCTGTATAGTATAGTGCAGTACAGGGCTGTATAGTATGGTATAGTACAGTACTGTGCTGGATAGTGTAGTACACTACAGTATAGTACAGTATGGTACTGTATACAATACTACTATAGTCTAGTATAGTACAGTATAGCATATTACAGTACCATACAGCACAGTACAGGACTATATCAATATATATGTATTTTAACTCCGGTTCATTATATTTTGACCTACTTTTTACTTGTTTTTCTTTTTTTAATTATTCTAATTTTACAATAACCTTTACGGCAATATTTGTTTTATGCAAACAATTAGGCTTCATAAGCTGAACAATAAAACGTGTTCACAGCCCACTTCTGGGTTCATCATTGTAATATGTAATGACTATGTTGAAACACTATGATGATGTTTTGACTTTGACAGTGTTCTGTTCTGTGTAGTTTAAAATAACATGTCATGACATTTTCACAGTGGAAATACAGTATTGCTCCTGAGAAATGACCATTGCATAACACAGATTCCCATATGAGAGCATATTACAGTATACTATCATCATTAAAACGTCACAAGGTCTCTAGTGTACCCTACAGAGCCCTAGTGCTCCACAAAGTACTATCAGGTATCACTGTGTCTTTCAGGCCTATCTCTAATGAAGAACATACAGTATTTTCTTTACACCAATAAATTATAATTATCAGAGTACTGGGGACATGTCCACAATCCTATACTCTGATTGTGAATGTGGGAAACCCTTCCATGAATGTATGTGCTATGTAAAAACAATTTAATCCCACGGAATTACATCCTGTTCTGGCGAGGCATTCTGAATGAGGACATGCGACTTGGCGAGCGCTGGAGATAAAAGCAAAGTCATTGGGATTCTGCGCAGGTCGTTACCCACCCAGAGCCGATTATCAGACTTACTGATTTAGAGATTCATTTACATGCTCTCTCTGTAAACCATCATGCTAAACCCTCTGCCCTATGTACTGTATATCACATAATACATTAGCAAAGTATGAACATTTAAAAACAACACAGTACTGAGTATATCCTAACCCTCTTATTTTAGACCCAAATGTTTAATTAAAGATGTGTATTTTTAGTCCATTGTAGTGACATCTGGTGGTGAAAGTGTAGCGGTCAAACAGGGCAGTATTCAGCGTCGGTGCATTGATCTCTGCCTCTGAAGGGGAGTAACGTGGGAGCGTGACGCGCCTCTTTCCTCCTCTGTGCTCCTCCTGTGACCTCCTCATGGACCTGTCTCCTCTCCCATTTGCGTCTCTGAACCTAATGGACTGCTGTCCCCTGTGTGCATCAGTCTGCTGTGACAACAAGCCGAGATATGATGAGCGGCGCATTGAAGAAATTTGAAAGTGAAAGAAAAGTGACACCGTGCACTGCGTGGGGCGGGCAGGCCTCAGATGAAACCCCACAGTTACCTGTAGTACCCTCGTATAGGCAGCTCATATCTGACCACAGCTGGAATTACATTTACATTACATTTGGTGTTTTGGTCAGTGTGGATGTCCAGCCCTCGTTAGCCCAGAAACTAGGTCACAGAGAAAAGTTCTGAATTGTCATCAACAAATGCAATTAAATGTGTTTATTTGTCTGTAATTAATTAATCACGATTAACAGCCCTAGCAGTAATGTAAATGTAACACGACTCACCAAAGTAGACTTAGTGGGACTCCTGGACTTGCAAGACCCCTGCAACAAGACCTTTCCCATGCTTCATTGTTGGGTCTCTCTCCTCCTTTTAAAACTCTCGAGTGACTCATATTTGCTGGGTTTAGCCCCTATTTAGTGACACACGGCAAAACAGAGGGAGTGAATCAAGTGTGTGGCAGTAAGTCGCTGCTGCAGAAGTAATAGTTTTTCAAAATAAAACACATGGAAATCGCGGTAAGCTAAAAAATAGCGATTAAAAAAATTATATATATTTATATTTCCCTCTACAGCCCAGTATCAACTTCTGGGACGCGGCCCTAAGGTTGGGGACCTCTGATTTAGACTGCATATTATACACTGTGAGTTTTTCCTTACCGAGAAGGAGGGTCTAAGGACAGGAGTGTCCTGGGTCTGTTTAGTTTAGTGTAGTTATTGTTTGTGTTGATTGTGTGTTAAGTCTGATTATGTGTTTATGTTTGATTAACTGTTTGTGAAGCCCTTTGAGGGCGATTTTTTTGTGATACTGGGCTGTACAAATAAAACTGAATTGAATTGAATTGAACTGTGGAAAACATGAGATGTTAGAATTCCATTAAGTTTAACTATATACACAATGCCCATTTAAGACTGCTTCCTTTTGGCATCTGCTGCGCTGTATTTAATATTCTACCTTATTTTCATTTCCTCTCCAGAAGCCTAATCTCATAATCTGCTCTTGCTATGACTATGTTGTATTCTCTCACGGTCGGACCTAGCCACAACATCACCCGAATTAATAAGAAGCTTAGCAGTCGTTAGATTTCTATTCTTTAAGCGATTCATCTATTCCTCATTCTCCCATGCTTGGTGACAGGCAGTCATCCACATTTATTTGCTGACTCAGAGCTACGTGTCCACCCCTCTGGCAGTGTAATAATTGTTTTTAAGAGTTGATATCGGACACTGACAAAAGGGAAGTCTTGTAGCAGGGAGGGGTTTTGCTCTCACGGAGACGACGAACTGTCCAACCGTCAGTCAGGGACCTAGCGGCGGGTCATCTTTTCATCCTTTTGTTTGCTTGCAGGCAGTGTTCTCATCTGTGAAGACGAAATTCAATCTCTGTCCTTTCACTCAGTGTTTTTTTTTTCTCTTCCCTCTGCACATTACCCAACCCTCTTGCCCCAACTATTCTCTCCTCCTATTCTCCCTTTTGCACTTTTCTTCACCGCACCGTCAGTCACATCAGCACGGCAACGCACACACAAAAGATTCCTCCATTTCTACTGGCCCGGGGCGCAATTGTTTGAGCGAACATTGTGCGAATTTCTCTCACCTTGAAATCTGTAATTACCTCACAGAGATTGTACCGAATGCAGGCTCATTTCTTCATCGTCCTCTTCCAAGTCTCATTGATGCTGGCAGAAAAGAATAACACAGGTTATGTTTCCACTTTATGACTGGCAGGTGTGGTTCTTCCCTTGAAATCAATGCCTCGACTTTGATCTAGGGAAAGAAAATAAATAATTTAGAAGGTCAGCTTAACATGAAAAGCTAATAAGGTGATGTGATGAGAAGGGCTATGCTTTACAGACTATTTTTGTAGGTTTCCAAATGGGTTTCCTATTTCTTTTCCAAAACTTAAAATGTGTGGAAAGCCTTAAATCATAATCAGCCCACTCCAAATTGTAAGTGCTTGCCTGCTTTGGCAAGAAAAACTGGATTTCACCTTTGTTTAATCTGGCTAGTTTTTGTCTGCGTAAGCATAAATTGTCTGTCACAGCCTGCCGGTGACACCATCCATCCATCTATCTTTTTCCGCTTATCCGGGGCTGGGTCACAGTGGCAACAGTCTAAGCAAGGACACCCAGATCTCCCTCTCCCTGGACACTTCCTCCAGCTCCCCCGGAGGAACCCCAAGGCATCCAGCCAAGAGACATAGTCCCTCCAGCATGTCCTAGGTCCTTCCCCGAGGCCTCCTTCTGGTGGGAGATTCCCAGAATGCCTCCCTAGGCAGGCATCCAGGAGGCATCCGGGACAGATACCCGAGCCACCTCAGCTGGCTCCTCTCGATGTGGAGGAGCAGCAACTCACCTCCGAGCCTTGCGGAGGAAACTCATTTCGGCCGCTTGTATCTGGGATCTTGTCCTTTCGGTCATGACCCAGAGCTCATGACCATAGGTTTGAGTAGGAATGAAGAACGACTAGTAAATCGAGAGCTTTGCCTTTCGGCTCAGCTCCATCTTTACCACATCAGACTGATACAACAACCACATTACTGCAGACGCTGCACCAATCCGCCTGTCAATCTCACACTCCATTCTTCCCACTCTCATGAACAAGACCTTAGATACTTAAACTCCTCCACTTGAGGCAGGAACTCTCCTCCGACCTGGAGAGAGCAAACCACCCTTTTCCAGTCAAGAACCATGGCCTCAGACTTGGAGGTGCTGATTTTCATCCTAGCCATTTCACACTCGGCTGCAAACCGTCCCAGTGCATGCTGAAGGTCCTGGTTTGATGATGTCATCAGGACAACATAATCCGCAAAAAGCAGAGATGAAATCCTGTGGTTCCCAAACTGGACACCCTCCGGCCTCTGGCTGCGCCTAGAAATTCTGTCCGTAAAAATATGAACAGAACTGGTGACAAACAGCAGCCCTGCCAAAGTCCAACATGCACCGGGAACAGGTTCAACTTACTGTCAGCAATGCGAACCAAACTCCTGTTCTGTTTGTACAGGGACCGGACAGCCCTTAGCACCTCATACTCCCAGAGCACCCCCCACAGAATGCCATGAGGAACATGGTTGAATGCCTTCTCCAAGTCCACAAAACAC
Organism: Bostrychus sinensis; assembly: GCA_020698575.1. Taxonomy (NCBI): domain Eukaryota; kingdom Metazoa; phylum Chordata; class Actinopteri; order Gobiiformes; family Eleotridae; genus Bostrychus; species Bostrychus sinensis. The sequence goes on along the minus strand of CM036251.1, from coordinate 25,617,909 downwards.
ATTTGGACTGATGGGCGAACTCCTATGAACCCTCAAGGACCCAATAGAGGGTGTAGAGCTGGTCCAGTGTTCCACGACCGGGACAAAAACTGCATTGTTCCTCCTGAATCTGAGGTTCGACTATCGGCCGAATTCTCCTGTCCAGTACCCTGAATAGACTTTTCCGGGTAGGCTGAGAAGAGTGATCCCCCTGTAGTTGGAACACACCCTCCGATCCCCCTTCTTAAAAGGAGGGACTTCAGCTTGGGTGATAGACGAGTCCACCTCTAAGTCCCCAGCCTCTGCCTCCTCACTGGAAGACGTGTTGTTGGGGTCGAGGAGATCCTCAAAGTATTCCTTCCACCGACCGACAACATCCCCAGTCAAGGTCAACAGCCCTCCACCCCCACTGTAAACAGTGTTGGTGAAGCACTGCTTCCCCCTCTTGAGGCACCGGACGGTTTGCCAGAAGTTCTTCAAGGCCATAGTGCTCCTCCATGGCCTTGCCGAACTCCTCCCAAACCCAAGTTTTTGCCTCCACAACCGCCCGGGCTGCAGCATGCTTAGCCTGCCAGTACCTATCAGCTGCTTCAGGAGTCCCACAAGCCAGCCAGGCTCAATAGGACTCATTTTCAGCCTGACGGCATCCCTTACTTCTGGTTGCCGCCACAACAGGCACCAGAGACTTTGCAGCCACAGCTCCGAAAGGCTGCATCAACAATGGAGGTGTAGAACATGGTCCACTCAGTCTCAATGTCCCCAACCTCCCTTAGGATCTGGTTGTAGCTCTCCTGGAGGTGGGAGTTGAAGACCCCTCTGACAGGAGGCTCAGCTAGACATTACCAACAGACTCTCACAACATGTTTGGGCCTGCCGAGCCTGTCCGGCCTCCTCCTCCACCAGTGGATCCAACTCACCACCAGGTGGGGATCAGTTGACAGCTCAGCCCCTCTCCTCACCCTCAAGTGTCTAAGACACATGGCTGGAGGACATCCGGCCTAGGATGTCCTGATGCCACAAGCACTGATGGACACCCTTGTGCTTGAACAGGGCATTCTTTATGGACAAACTGTGACTAGCACAGAAGTCCAATAACAGAACAGCACTCGGGTTCAGATTGGGGAGGCCATTCCTCCTAATCATGCCTCTCCAAGTATCACTGTCAGTATCACTGACATCCCCCAGTAGAATGACGGAGTCCCCAGTCAGACCACCTTCCAGCACCCCTACCAGGGACTCTGCACTGCTGTTTGGCCCATAAGCCGAGACAACAGTGAGAGATCTGTCCATGACCCAAAGGCGCATGGACGCGACCCTCTCATTCACCGGGGAAAACTCCAACACATGGCAGCTGAGCTGGGGGGCTATAAGCAAGCCCATACCAGCCGTTGGGAGAGGCCCCGGCCACCAGGCGCTGGCAAGCGGGCCCCAACCTCAGGCCTGGCTCCAGGATGGGGCCCCGGCTGCACCATGCTGTGTGGCGTCACTGGCCTTGTTGTTCTATCCATCTGAACCGCTCTTAGTCTGGTCCCGTCACCTAGGACCTGTTTGCCATGAGAAACCCTACCACCCTACCCTACCAAGGGCATTAAGCCCCCCGATAACATAGCTCCTCTTCTTCTCTTTGAGAATGAGGACTCTGAGATCATTGTAGACAGGAGAAAATGATTTGATTAGAATCAACCACGTACCATTTCGAATCTTAGGCAGCCATCAAATAAAGCATCCTAAAAGTGCTTCCGAAGCATTGGTTGACTTCTGCATGATTCTAAGCAACTTGTTTTCTCCTGTCTACAATAATTTCATAAACACAGGACAAATATCTATCCATGTTTCACCATGCTTGCCTTTTTTCTATGTACTTCTTCTCCTTTCAGTCATTACTTTTCAGTCATGTATCTCTGACTTTTTCTCTAAATTATCTCCATATCTGACATGAGCTATCCATTCCTTCAACAATCAGTAGCCCAACTTCCACTGGCATCTTCTATGTAATCAATGGCGGTCGCAACACAGGTTTCTCTGTTAGTAGACGTGCTGAAATGTCCATATTTCCAGAATAATCATGTTTATTTCCATTGAGTCGAGGCTTACAGGCTAAGCAGACCAGCAGCCAATGGAAGCAGACTAACAGACTTATATGTATGTAATAATGATTGGCCAAAGATTATGATCCAGGCTCTCCTACTTCTAAATAAAATCTATATAATATTGTAAGGTCTCATTTTCATTCCCATATAAATATATCTGCTATTAAGTGTGATTAAAAAGTTTTCCTTAGAAGAAAAATAGGACATACTAACTGTATGGAACAGTTAAAACCAAAAGCCAATGGAGACTGATCTGTACTGTAATGCTCCATTGAAAACAAGGCTCAATTCACCTTAGCGTTCAGTGCCTCTCAGCATTTTCCAAGCTGACAGCCACAGAATGAGTCCCAGAAGATGCCATCCAGGGCTTTGGAAGGTTTCAAGGCTTTTGGCACAGGTATTCCTCCCCACTATGTCCACATTAGTGCCAGAGTGCAATACGTCACGGTGCACAAAGGAGCATTGTGACCCGGTGCCCACATTTAGGGGCCTGCTAAGAGGGCCAACTGAGGAAAGCACAGAATGTCATTGTTATTATGTTCCAATGAGCTGCTCCGCAACCACAGCCACAATGATGTCATGGCAGTTAGGGTTCCAGCTGTGGCCAAGCATGCATAACTGTTGGAAACAGCTTTATGGCAACACTGTTAGCATTGGACTGCATGCTGCATGTTAATTTTTGCTGCTGCCATACACCTGTTAAAGATTTAGGACATGGCGTTGTTATAAAAGTGTCATGCATTGGACAGTTTGAGACATAGCTAAGGGATTACAGCCAAAGCAAGAGAATGGGCATGCCCAGACTTGCCTACACATGAAAACTTGACACAAGCAACCCATTGTAGACAAGAGTGACAGTCCATGTCCAGAAGTAATAAAAAAATCTTTACGATTGTGAACTAGAAGTTCCGTGGTTTGAGTCTGGGTACGATATCTTTACCCCTGCAAGAAAGTGTTCTGTGAGTGCTGCTACTTGTTTGCTGTTAAACTGACTCCAAGTAAGATGCGTAGCAGCTTACAGTAAATTTCGGAAAGCCAATTTCATTGTCAATGTCCTGGAAGTTTGTAATGAACTGCTTGGCTGCTTCTTTATTAGTACACGGTACATTATGAGATATACTGTATATTGCTAGACTTGCAGTTCAGAAAAACAATTATGTCCCAAAGGACTTTACCTTCCCTGTATATATTCTGTTTCCTTTAAGTCAATTTTACTTCAGTGTTTTATACGTATTCACATTTGCTGCTACTTGAGAGGAAAGCTCTGCCATTACATACCACACTCTCCATCTTCTCAGGCCATTACTGAAATCTGTCTATTTGGACAAAATCCAACAGCAGGCTCAAGGATGACTATTTTCAGAGATAAAAGCTGCTGTGCATACTATTGTACACACATACCATCACTGTGCAAGGTTTCATAGGGAGTTTGCTTAGCTAAAAAAAATGTTTGCAAATGTTGCAAAAACACCTCTGACTCAGGTTGAACAGACCACAATGATGCCTCCTAGGAAACTACTGAATGCTGAAAGCAGTCATGTTTTACTTGCAATATTTAAAATGGCTTTTGGGTCTAGTGTTCATACAGTATTTGTCGATAAAGAAATCACGATACACTAGATATTTCTGTAAACACCAGCACAAGTGCATTAGGCTGCTCCAAACATTTTATGCAAAATTCTGATAAGACGTTTATTTTGGCATGAGATGAAATGCTTTAACATTTCTGCAGTTCATGCAGCTTTTTGTGATGCAGATAGTGATTCATGAATTCACAATTATAACTTGTAATCTGTACTTATTTCAGTGGAGACACTTTCAGATTTGGTGAACCACAGCTCTCCTCAGCCACTTACACGCAAAGCATGAAGGACTGAAAGAAAAGGCAGCCATAGAACATACACAGAATAAACAATTTCAGAACCAACACAATCAGAAAAATATCCAACAATCCAGAAAAAGGTAACTCAGGTCAGGTAACTCAGTTGGAAGTTGAGTTTTAGATTCACTTCATTTTGCTTCAAAAGTTCATGGATCTGGCAGGCCAGGCCAAATCTTTTGAGGTATATTGTTCTAGTGGTACTCCAACTGTAATGTACTGCATAAACTCTAGCATACCAATTCACCTAGCATACCCATACCAATTCATTTTGCAAAACAAAATATTAAATGGGCCTGGAGTCCTTTCTTGTCAGAGTCATTTCCACTTGACAGTTTTGTCCAACCAACTGTAAAAAGATAATTAAAAAAAATAGACAGGCTTTATGTCATGCTATAGTTTTCTGATTGGTTGTTTTATCAATAACGGTCCAGAGGCATTTTTATTTATGCAAATATATGTATTGTAAACTCATTATTTGTCCATTATTGAAAAATAATTAAGATGGCTGGCCAGGCTATGTAACCACAGCACTAAAAGAGATTGAACGATTTGTAGTTTCTGAAAACATTAGAGATTATTAACTCTTTTAAATTGTTTAAATCAATATGTGCTTGCTTCCATCCACTGAGGCATTTGTTTCACTGTCCCTTGTTTCAGATCAATTCTCCAAAAACATTTATAAAAAAGTAATGCACCTCACTACTTAACATTCTCTCTCGAGTGTATCCAGTGAATAAAATGGCTGTGTCAATTTGCTCCGGGAATACAAGCTTACACTTAATTGCTTTTACATTCGGTGGATGTAGTAGAAGCTCAAAGTCATCATATTAGCTATACAAGGTGAACAAGACTAATACTGCTGCCCACTGCCACTTTATTTTGCAGCTCTGAGCAAAAATGGACAGTAAAGCCCAAAGAAAACTTGTGGTCACTTCGTCCAACTGGTGTCATGAGAAAAACAGTGTGTTAGACATTGATAAAAAAGGGTGTTTGGATCTGAAACTGTAATGGTATGGGCAGAGTATTATTTAAAAGTATTGTATTGTGCTTCTCTCAAAGAAATCTTAGGGCCTGTTAACACGACAACGCTGGCTTGGAAAACGCAACAGTCATGTCATGTCTGATTGACAGTCTAAACGGATATGCTCAAGGTGTGGGGAAAAATGGACGGTGTGAAAATCTGCAGTAAGCCCTTGAGGCCAACTGCTGTTCACCCTGCTGACCCCAACTTTTACATCTTGTAGGCCTCCTGTGCAGAGCTGATAAACTCTGAAGCAACAGTAAGGATGTTTACATGTATTACTAGCAGTAAGTTGTCAAGATATAAATGTATGAAGCACAAAATAACTGTATTTTGCTGCTCGTTTGAGAAGACTTGGATGGGGCTGTTATGTCTTCATTTGAGGGTGCTGTTTTCCCAGTTTAGTGGGGAGTGGTCTGTGTGGCTCCCCGCTGCATGATGAAAACATCTCTCCCACTGTATGAATATGCATATTCAAAAGACAAAAACCCCAGTTCTTGAGTAAACAAAAAGTCCAATCTACAATCAAACTATTACATTTTTGGCAAATCAGATTCAATTTTTAAGAGAGGTCAGTCATGGACCAAGGAACAAATCATTTATTTTTGGACTTATCTACTGGATCTAAGGATTTTTGCCATGGCAGGATAGAGCGAATTTGTCTTTTACCAGCATTTTTTTTTTTTTTTTTACCCCCCCCCATGGATCACTAGACAACTAAGCAAAATGTATATAATTGACCACACTTTATTATTAAACTAATATTTTGACTAGAGGTGATTACAGAACAGTACAATGTGGTGAAACTCATTGTGAAAAATCTGAGATGTTGTTTTGTGAATTGTGATTTCCAGAGACACAGAGCACTCCAACACTCATTCCGAATGACTGCCACTATTCACTCCCTCATTCATTTGCTTTGGGCAATTTAGAATCACCAATACACCGATAAAACCTTAACACATTCTACTTTATCAGTGTTTATCTTAAGTAATTTTATTGATCAATAAGTGACCTGAGCTTTTCAGAATAAAGAATAATAGAATTATGGTCAAATATACCTAAAGCGTTACTACCCCACTGACATAATATAGTGAACGGTTGCCTAGGAACAAAAATCCTCTACACAATTTCTAGCCAGTTTTGGGTAAGGCATATTATTCACATATTAGGTCTTAATTTTAACTGACTGCATGCAATTACAATTAAATAAAACAATAGGCTATTTTATATATGTGGACAATGGTCCGCCCTGGTAATTCAAGTGTTTCTGGTGTCAGACTGAAAATGCACATTGTTGAATATTACCATTAAAGAAATGACTTTCTTGTAAAACTGCAGTGAGCCAGCTTGATATTTTTCTTTTTTCTTCTCTAACAAAATGCTTCAAGAGAATACTAAAGATTAATCACTTTAGGAGAATTAAGAGCAGTGAAAATGGGATCAGTTGGCCAGCAAAATATGCCCCAAAAGTCTGTTCAGACATAAGCATTACTTATATCCTTGTTAAATATGAATGAATTTTCCCTCTTCCTCTGACCCAAAAACCTAATTGTGACCTCATGTGTGGAACTAATTCTCGGCTGGGTGAGAGAGTATAAAACGATAATCTAAGAGGGTGTGTAACTAGGAGGGATGAGAAAAGAGAAGAAGGTCCCAGAAAGTGGGTTGAAATATATATGAAAATGGAAGTACCCACTTTATAGGTTATTTTAGTACATATTACAGTATTTATATAAAATTTCTTACAAATTCATACAATTGACAACAACAAATCCACATCTTCTGTAAAAATTCATACTCAAATGATATTACTGTGACATGTCTTAAAGGCTGCTTATGTTGTTCTTTTATTGAACAAGAAGAACAGGAAAAATCTCAAATCAGCCATATCTGATCATTTTAAGAGTGAAAACCACATGATAGACTAAAAAAAAATCATCCATCATCTGTGCTGAAAGTAACAATTATGACTGCTCGTTCAGGAAGCCATTGAGATCAGGAAATGTGCAACGAGGACCATGAACAGGGACAAGGGACCATACACCCTGCCCCACACCTGGCAGGTATATATAGGTATAAACATAATAGTATGTTACAGTAAGTGCAGGGTGGTTCGAACTCCTGCCTCACAGAAAAAAGTCATGAGAATGATCACCGCTAAAGACAAACTACAGCCTTTAACAAGAGCAGGCATGTATAATTAACTTTTGTTTAGTGTACCATGCCTCACACCATGGTACAGTATAGGAAGCAGAAGAAAAAACATGAAAAAATAATAATAACTCCCTGCAAGTACAGCGTGGTCTCTTTGACGTCAATCGCCAAATGTAAACTGCTAAACTGAAATGAATCTAGAACCTGTTAAGACCAGGGGTACACACAAGATGGTGACCTAATAATTAGCAGGGCTAACATTTAGATACCCTGGCAGTTGATTATTTATGATAGCCAATTTATTTTGCCATTAACCACTACAGGAGGGAACTGGCTAGCTTGCCTAGACATTGAACCTAGAAAGTTCTTTCTATGGTGCAGTCACATTTTACCTTTAAAAGTGAATTCATTCATTTTCTTTCACTTATCCTGTCAGCAATCAAAGGGGACTGGAGCATTTCTCATCTGCTTTGGGTATGAGGTGATAAGTTCATTGTATGATGTACACAGTAAACCATTCACACTTGATTTGGCTGACATAGGCCATTTAGGTTTACAAATTCACCTATACATTCATGTTTTGGGCTTACCATCTTACCACTGTGCAATCCCTCATTTAGAAGTCTGAAATGAAAAACATGTGACATCGTGTAATTCCAAAAAATAGTTGCCTTTCCCTTTTAAGTACTGCCTGTTGGAATTGTATCATTTTCCTTTAGACATAAATCTTATGAAAAATGTACTCATGTACTGTGAAGTCTGTTCTTCATACAGTCTCTGCACTAAAGAATATGTTCTAATCTTTTCCACTCACCTGTGTTTTACTGCACATTGCACTCTTCCCTCTGATCAAGTCTGACAGCTGTCCTTTTCCTACCCTGCTCTAAAGAGACACACCAGCACAGAGGAGATAAACATTGATTAAGTGCTGCACTTTGGACACAGCTCACAATAATACCCAATAGTACTATGATGTAGTACTGAGACATGAAGTCAAGAGGATACAGGGAGTGGTCAGACACAAAAACAAAGTAATAATAAAAGAAATGGACATGTGTTAACTCACTCAAATAGACTTGTGCCATTGGTCTGAAGGACGTTCCATCCACAACAACTGATCTCATCCCAGTAAAACAACACGATGAGTCATTTGGTGTCTTCTGTTGTCTGTCTATGATTCCCAGACAGGGTTGTGTTCCAGTGATGTGCAGTGACGTTGGTGGCTGGTGAGGCAGAACAGTTTCACATTTACAAACATTTAAAATAGCATACATTTTGGCAGCTATGTGACAACTGGTTGTGTTTCCTTTACACACACACACACACACACACATAAATAAGGGTTTGGCAAATAATACAGCAAATATTGCAGTAAAAATGCTTAACTGCTTTATGTTTTATGTTATGTGCCTAATAAATGTTTGTATGGTATTATACACTCAGAGAAAGGCACAGTTTAATGCTTCCCTTACAATATACATTTTAAATATGAGGAATATACGTATAACATTAATGCTATTATAAAATAATTGAAATAGATCAATAGCTAAATTCATTAATTCATCCTCTTCCGTTCATTCCCATTACAAGTCGCAAAAACTGGAGCCTGTCCCACTAACTATGGGCCTTAGGTGGGCTACACCCTGGACAGGGGCCAGTTAGTTGCAGGGCTGACACTAAGACATACACAGACCGACAACCATTTACTTTCACATTCATTCACTAATGGGCAATTTAGAGTCACCAATTCACCTAATACATGCGTGTCTGTGGACGATGGGAGGAAGCCATGGTATCTGGAGAGAACCCATGATAACACAGGGAGGATGTGCAGACTCCACACAGAGTTCTTAACTGTAACTGACAGTTACTATGTAACCTCTGCCACTGACTGCATTTCACTGTCGAGAGCCCAGCTTTAGCGTCAGTTTTCAACAGTTTAAAGGTTACAATGAGTTTTTGTGTCTGAGGCAAAAAGCAAAAACAATCAGAGAGCCAATTAAGAACTGCATATTGTATTTATATTGAGTGCCTCTTGTCACAAATTGCAAGTCAATGATGCTCCTAATTGTTTTCAGTTGTAGTCATTGTGCAAGTTTACTCTCTGTTCTACCATTAATTAGAATAAATCAATGGCTGTACAAAATTATTGTAAAAAATGGTCCATAATATGCCGAGATGTGTGCTAGGAAATGATTTGCGCACTCAGTTCAAATTTAGTTTTTATCAGATATATATGTTGCAGTGCAGTGCCCGCTAGAAGCCGACATTCAACTTTTTTTTTTACTTTTGTTTTGATTTGCTGAACCAAGTTTGCGTTTGTCAGTGGGATCGCTGTCCATGAGTCACTTTGTCTGTTTATAGCTCATAATAAATCTTCTCTGGTGCCAGTACTCTATTAGAGCAACCCTCTTCATACCAGCAAAAACTTTGGCAAATACGGATTCATCATCCCAATCAAGTGTATGCTGGAGGCTTACTCAGAATTGGCTTTACGCTTATTTATGATTTATCAGTCAAACAGTGGACAACTGCCTGCCAAACAGGGATTGTGTGAAGTCCAGCTCAATAGCCTCTTTAGATCTCTCGGTGCAGAACAGCTTGTTTTTTCACTAGTTCTCCTGCCTCTCTGCAGACCTCTAATTCAGCTACATTGTGCCTGAAAAAAGATGTCAACAGAAGGGGAAAGCACACATTGCAATTAGCAAAACCATATTAAAACTAATGTTCTATATATTTGTTTTAGTCTGTAAACATGTTTGCTCAACTACTACTAGCCTAGGGCAATATGTGCTAGAGAAATAAGAAGGGTAAGATTTATAGTTCATTATGGCTTACAAGCCAGCCACCACAATTGTTTATTTATATAGGGTTAATTACAAGTGCAGACATATTTGCAGAAGTTAATACCAATGGACCAAATGGAACATATCTGCATGAAAGTAACCAATAAAATAAATCAAATGTTACATAATATTCTTCCAATTGCAATGATGGGAAAGGATCGCAAATTTGCAGTCTGTCGAGGCTAGGTCTAAACAATTTTAGTTAGATTTAGAATTAGAAAGAATATTATTAACAACTTTGGCTTATCTGAGAGCTGTGATTTGGAAATGTACTATACTACCACTACTACTACTACTACTACTACTACTACTAATAATAATAATAATAATAATAATAATAAAAATAATACTTCTTTCTTGTATAGTGCTTTTCTCGGTACGCAAAGTCGCAATTAGGTGCATTATTCATTCACTTCACAGTCACACTCAGTGGTAGCTACTTCTGGTCTGGGGTAGAAAACCAGGGTCTATTAGTTTACTCTTCAAGTCTGTGGACCAATTCCTATTCCAGTTCCATGTTCTAACAAACATATATTCTGTACAAAAATAGACCATGTCCAGTAATCAGTGCCCACTGCCTATTTTAACAAGTAAGCCAACTGAAACAACAGCAAACTTACAGTGTTAATACACTCATCAGCCAACAGATGGCAATTACAGTGAACGCAAAGCTGCCTCATTAGCAAGATGTGCTAATGTCTTCATAATGTAGCATTACATCTGATAGAGCTTTAGTCTGAAGTGTATTGTTACTTCAAATTCACAATTGTTATTCATGTATTGTAGGTTATTATGTTATAAATAATGTCATGGTTTGGAAATGCGCATAATTATTTTAGGAAATGTAGCATCTGAAATTAGAATCTGTAGGTAAAAAAAAAAATCATATTACATTATACTATATTTAAGGTAGACATTAATGTAGATGGCTAGTTAAAAAGTAGGGTTTAGTCATAGACATAGCTAGACCATTTTTAGGGGAGCTACAGCACCATTAAGTTGAGTTCTAGCACCCGCAAAATGTAACCCAGTGGCTTTGTGATTCCCCAGTATACAACAATATAGGCTGCATTATCAATATTGACAATACAGACATCATTCATAAGGGTACATAAGGTTTAATACACTTTGCCATACAGTTTTTCTCCTTCAGATCTCTGCTCTCTCTAACCCTACTTTTACTTTTAAATGTGTGATTAAGCGTCACCAGTGGCAGAATGTAACAAAGTAAAAGTACTTAGTTACTTTACTTAAGTAGAATTTTAATGTATCTGTACGTTTACTTTTTTAAGTTTAAGTTTTACTTTTTTTTAAGGGGTACTTTTACTTTTACTTCACTACATGTTAGTGCAAGTATCTGTACTTTTTACTCCACTACATTTATGAGTTGGTTAAAAATACAAAATATTTTGAGTTTTGGTTCAAAATCATGTGTTTTTGTTGTGCCCTCATTGTAGGTGAGTACACAGTACTTAAATATAAAAAATGCAGTAAAGTGGTACTACTTCAAAACATCCAAAAAATAAAGACAGAGTCAGTCTCTTTTACTGCACCAGTTTGTTATTTTTATCTATTTCAGCAAAATCTCTCAAATTTAACACATTAAGGAGTCGTGAGTTGTTATAAAATACTTTTCCTTTTTTATTCGCAAGTAAAAGTGAGCACTTTTATACTTTTACTTAAGTAGAATTTTAAAGTGATACTTTTACTTGAGTAAATATCCTCTCCTTTAATTGAGTACTTCTTCCACAACTGAGGGTCAGAAATAAAGTCACTGTAGTAACCAATAACCATCGTCATACACACAATATAGACAGCTCCAAATGTAACTTCATTAAAGGCTCCACAACACAATAAATTAATCTGCACAATGTTTAATATTTTACAAAGAACTCAGCACCTCTAAATCTCTAATGCTAAAACGCTGGGTTTAGTAATAGGCTTGAAGTAAGCTGGGCTAAGTAAATTCGTGAAATGCTCTTTTTTGTTTCATTTACACATCGATAATTAGCATTACCATCATATTAGCACGCCTTTAGCCTTTGCCCATCACACCCTAGCTGCCTCTGTTAGCTTTGCAGTTGTGTCAGTGCTTGTCTGGCAAGTTTTTCCCTCTCCGACCTCTGCGTGTCTCTGCGTCGCTCTTACACACGCTGCACTCTAAGCAGGAAGTAGAAAAAGCACCGAGCAGCCGACCAAAACAAGGAAGTAACCGCTGCAGTTCCTCCGTAGCCGTATTTTACCTATGCTATTTACACGTAATAGTGAAAATATGAGACCAGTGTAAGGCGAAAATTCATGACAAACGACAGTGCTAAAGGAAATTAGGCCGTAAAGCTACCTTATGCTATCCAGTAGCTCTGCATTAGCATAACATACGTACTTAAAAAAAAAAAAAAACAGACGAAGAAGAAGACACAGGTAAGTAAATACAAATGGCAGAGTATGAAAGCGGATAAGCCCCAGATAATGTTGTATTAGGAGTGTGTGTGGGAATAAAGAATAGCAGTGGGGAGGAAAAAGGGCAAGTTTTCTCTGTATTACAGCACTTTTTCTACCGGTTGTGTGTGTGTCAGCAGGGACAGAAGAGAGTACACAAACAGCTCAGGAGAGGAAGGCTCCAAGGAGAAAAGGGAGGCAGGAAGGGAGAGAGAGAAAAAGAAAGAAGTGCGTGTTTTCATATGTGTACGCTGGGGAGCGTGGTGGTCTCTCTCCCTCATCATTTTTCATGTTCACTCCTGCAGTGAGAAATCTAAAAGATGGCAAGGGGAAATGAAGACAGGGATGTAAGCCAAACAAGAAAAGGTCAAGGCCTGGTGAAATATGGAGGGAGGTGTGAGCAGGGAGTGCGGGTGTTTGGTCATGCAAAGGGTACGGGCATACAAACTCAGCACTTTGTATATGGAAGTCAGTAAACAAAAGTGTGTTTACACGTGCAGTAGGCAGTTTGCAGATGAAACTTGCTGTTTTATTTATTGTCCTTGCAAAAATACTGCAGTTATAGTGTGGTATTGTTGCACTGGTTTGGTTCTGCTGACACAGTATAAATTAAGAGCTGCCAACTAACCCCAGTGCAAAAAATATGACCTTCCATGTGACAGACTTTTACACCATTTAATTCTAAATGATGAGTTGTACCCCAGCTCAAGCCCGTAGTTGCTGGGATAGGCTCCAGCCCACACAAACCCCTAACAGGTCATACTGTTTATAAAGTAGTGGACATATAGTTATCAAATTGCATGTTGTCTTATTAGTGTACAACCCTACCCCTTTTAAACCGCATCTGTTGCAGGAACATTAGAGGGGATTAGTCTACTAGCATCTTGGACTTTCCACTGTGAAAATATGAGAACCATTTGCAGAAGGTCAAAGCTATTTATAAACTCTTGTCTGTGTCCCTTCCTCCTTTCTGATCCCCCAGAATTGTTATCCGGCACCATGGACAACCAAGGGGAACCCCACCAAGGTGCCAACGGACCTAAACAAGAGGAACTGCCGCAGATGGACGGATCATGTGACGCTTGTGAGCCAGACGAGGCCCAGCCGGCCGCACAAGTGTGCCACACATGCAGCTTTGCCTTCTGCCCCCCACACGCCGACAAACACACCAGTAGCACAAATCACCCACTAATGCCTTATTATCACGAGGAGGCACAGGCTAATGGACTTGGCATGGACAGAGCATTTGCAAATGACGCGGTCGGAGAGAATGCTGTCGATGAGGGGACGGCAGCAGTTGGAGTGGTAAATGGGGACGCTGTGGGGGTGGTGAACGGGGCAGGGTTGGGTGATGGAGCAGAAGGTGGAGAAGAAGCTGGTGCAGATCCAGCAAAAAAGGACACAGTAACAGTAGAGAGACTGCGCTGCAAAGAGCACGGACAGGAAGGCTCACTGTACTGCAAGACAGATGAGAAGATCATCTGCGTGGTGTGTGCTGTGCAGGGCGAGCACCGAGACCATGAGATCATCACTCTGTATGAAGCCTACGTTTGGCAAAAGGTAAGAGTGACAGGTTTGGGTAATGCACGGTAATAAATGAAATACTTGGAGATACTTGGTCCAAGCCTGTGGGATCTAGAGCAGAATGTACTGTATTCAGTAGGGCTGTAGTCAACCCTAAAAAAGTCAACTACAATCTCCCCCCAGTAATCTACCCTTTGAATAATCGCTGATCCTGTCACTGTGCGTTCCCATCACAGCAACCCATTACTTCAATTGGGTTAAGAAATTTTGGTATTTTTCTGCCTATTATTTATACGTCACCTATTCTCAATATATCAATATCCTAAAATAGAAATAATGGAATATAAGTCAACTTAAGGTGTTTTATAGGCTTTATAATTAAACATTCATTCGAAATAATAGCTGCAGGAGAAAGTCTGTCTAAGGCTGGCTATGTCTTACACAGTGAAACAGCAAAATGAACTAGAAAAATAGGAAGCGAAGGGAGATGTGAATAAATATTGGCATTTCATTCAAAAGGTGTTTAACAAGGCAGAAGTAATTGTGGGTTTACATCAGCTTCACTCTGAACTCATGAAGGCAAGCTCTAAACTTTGGTTTGAAATATTACTGTAGTGTTTTGCGGTGGTGAATTGGCCCAGTTTTACCTTTTTTAATGGGAGAGACGCAGAAAGGGTAGCTGTGCTTTCAGTTATAAATAAAGAAAATATCAGACATTTCAGCAAGTTCCATTTATTCAAGTTGGAGTATTCAGCACTGCCAACAGACATAACCTTGTACACTCACTGCATTCAATGCAACCAGCCTTTGTTTTCTCACAGTCTGTTTTCTTCTTTTTGTTCACTGTGACCTAGTCTGTCAGAACCTCTCAACCCAGTATTCACAGCGTCATCCATCTTATTTACTGTTAAGTTCTATGTCAACAGCTGTAGGCATTAACCCTAAAGTCTTCTTGCTTCTAATAGAGCTCTGAGTATATTTACAAGTATTCAGCAACGTGTAAGGGTGCTCCGATCAGTGTTTTTGAGGCCGATCACCGATCAGCCTCTGCTGTGATCGGCCGATACCGATCATGGCCGATACCGATCACGTGGTCTTCAATGTAGTAATGTATTGTATGCAGGCTATTATTAGTTCCATTTGAAAAATACTGTAGCCTTTGTAAATATAAAAGAACAACAAAATTCTACTTATTTTTGTTTTAGAAGAGGTTTTGTTGCATTATTGGTCTTTAATGTGTGCCCAGTGTCTGTGGCTTTGTTTGAATGCTCCGCTGATGTAAAAATCAGCTGTTCTTAATTGGTTCCTTTAATGCGAGTCCGCGGGTGCAGCACCTGTGTCCGCGTAACGCGCAGCCAAACCAGGTTGAAACACAGTGGACTAAAGAGCAGACAGCTCCTGCTGCCAGTTTTGACAACGTCTGAATGAAGAAAACGTGCAAAGAGAGCAGAGAAGACAACGATGAAAGGTGCTCCTCTCAGACACACGGACACATGGGCTGTCTTTTTACTTTCTCTTTCCATTAGCAGCCATTTGGTGCAGTTTAAGCCACAAAACGCACAGTTTTCTCCGCGCAACAAGACACAGGATGACTCTGAACTTTCTTAATCCTTTTAACGTAACTGTTAGCGGGTTAGGTGTAGCTCTAATTACGTTGGTGTTTGCAAATACACGCACTGCTGCCCCTCGGTTCTGTCCCGTGCGCTCCAAGAGCAGGCGGGGACACAAAGCAGCGCCTCCAGGGCAGGTTTGTGTTAGTTATAACCAGGGCTTAACTTAAAAACACTGCTAAAATAACGCTACTGCTGTTTAATCAAACCGGAGTTGCAGGACAGTAAATGTGAGAGCCTCGCGTGTTTATTGTAATTTGTTCGGCCCTTCTGATTGGCCCATTTTACCGATCACCGATCACTCTGTTTTTAGCCATGATCGGCCGATCATGATCGGCGGCCGATCGATCAGAGCACCCTTAGTAACGTGTTATATATTTATATTTATATAATCATACATTTATTAATAAACTTAACTATTTAAAATATAGGCAACAGTTTAATGATTTTAGTCCCACTTAAAGGTCCCCTATTATACCAAATCAACTTTTTTGAGATGTGAACCATGTTGTTCCCACCTCAAAAACATACCTAGTAGTATTTTGTTTCATTCATATTTGTTTGAGTAATCCTGTTTAATGTGCCCATCCTCTTCTAAGGATCTGGAAGGCTCTGTCTCACAGCTCTACATAGATGCATGAAAACAGGAAGTGCTCCTGCGCGTTTCCTACACCATCCTAGGACTCAGCCACTCAGTCTGTTAATGTCATAATAGTTATTAATTATTAAACGTGAAATACTAATCCAAAGGTGTCCAGAACTATTCAAAAAGCTTGCAAAAAGCATAATATAGGACTTTTAAGTTGTGTAAGGTATCTATTTTGGCCCATACATACTGCATTGTGGTTTTCAAAATACAGTTCTTTGAATGGCATTGGAGATTTGTGAGTACCGTATTTTCCGCACTATAAGGCGCACCTAAAAGCCTTTAATTTTTTAAAAACCGACAGTGTGCCTTTATAAGCCGATGCGCCTTATATATGGATCAATGTTGGTTAATTATGGCTACCGTATTCAGGGGGCGTCGCCGAAGTGACAGTGGTAAAAACGATAAAGGGGAATTCCAGTCCCAGCTGTTCATGTGTGCCATTGGCGTGTTTATGGATCCTGCCGCAAAAGAACAAGGAGGCGCAGCCTTTGCTCCATCTAGTAGAAGAGTTGCGACATTGAGGGGACAGAAAACTGAGCGCTCGAACGCTGTTCATGTAGCTTTGAACTGTGACAAATGGAGTTGGAAATACATTGTTTTCAACGAGGGAGTTGTAAGAACGCTGGTTTGTATTCTATTAATAAAGTTTGACTGACTGACTTATCTGACTGTTTTATTGACATTCCCTTTAGCGCAGCGCCATCTAGTGGATGCGCCTTATAATGCTTTGCGCCCTATATATGAAAACAGTTTTTAAAAAGGCCATTCATTGAAGGTGCACCTTATAATTCGATGCGCCTTATAGTGCAGAAAATACGGTACTAACTATAACTATTTGTTGTAAAATTTATGCATCAAGTCAGCAGTTACTTGACTTTGCATTTGCACATAAGCCTAATTAAAATTGATATTGTAAGGCCCATTTTAAGTCTAGTACAGGCAAGGGTTTTGCCTTCCTTTAGTAAACTTAATTTAAATGTATCACGAGAGAGCCAGAAACTAATTTTACCACACATTGCCCACACATTATAGTTATGGCCCCCATGGTTTTATGTTTATTAGCCTCTGTGCTGTGGCTTAAAAACAGGAAAAAACAAACAAATGTAGAGCAGTGCAGTTCACTGCTTTAGCTCACGCCATTGCAACGTGTGTATTGACAAACTGCAGAGGTCACAGACACATATAGCCACTGCCTAGGGCCACATTATTTGCTCAAATGCGGTTTTAGTTTCCATTCTGTTCTCCATTTGAAGCCAGTAGAAAGATTTCCCCTTACTGTGGAAAAGTATGTCAGTGCTATAATAGAAAATAGGGCATATTGTTAATTAGGCACTACGTAATTAAAAATTGCATGTTGAATGAAAAACAAAAATTCAATGTATGGCCTGAGTATACAGTGGTATAATGTGTTTTGTTTTTTTTTTTACACTTTTTTTTTTCTCCACTTTTAGAGCAGACAAGGGTATAACCTACTGGCCTACACACAGCAGATGGGTGAGAAGATCAAGGACAAGTGGTCAAACCCAGAGGTAAGTGCACTGTTATTTACACTGCACAAGTCAAAAGTCAAACAATGGTGAAAGGTTTCTAAGACTGGCCGTTAGCAGTTTCTTTGGCATAAAAAACATTGACTGCTTTGTGTATAATTGTGTCAGTGGGTGCTGAGTGGATCAATATTTTGTAGTTTTATCTATAGGAGCAATTAACGCTAAATAAGATATAGTCACTAAAGACTGTGAATCCTACTTTATAGCGACTGTCCGTGTGCTATTATAACCTCCTCTATGGAATTTGTGTCTTTGCTAGTGTGGTCAATATGTCAATGGGTAGAGAACTAGAAACTGCCCAGTTTGAGTCCAACACTATACAGTATCATAACTATTGTGGAGGTATTGGTATTGGCAAAAGTGCTTCTAGCTTCAGTTTGGAATAATCATAATTTTAAATGACTGGTTAAATGCACTTTGACTACATCACTCATGGGAGGGTCTATGCAAGTTGGGCAATGCTGTCAGAGTGCCAGAGAATCTAAAGAACAACTCTTCTGAGAACTCCTTCTACTCAATCAGTGGTGTTATGAGCACTTGGTGGCCAGTAGTGCTGTACTAGTATCAAAAGAACAATACTGTATTCAAACACTATCTACATAGAGTTTTTGTCTGAAAACTGCAGGCTTGGAGATTAAATTTACTGTGCTATACTTTAATTGCTATAGCCTATAACATTCCAGCTTTGATTACTTTTAATAATAATAATTTGGCAGATTAACACAAAAAAAATCTTAGTTTTGAGCCACAAAGTATTCCGATTCTCGTTTCTAATTCAGTAGCTATAGCTTTGAGCACAGCAGTATAGACGCCGCAGCGGTGAGACACAGCCGTCTTGAATGAGATAAAGAGGGATTAGAAAGAGATTATGTCATAAAGGCATCGGGTAGTAAACATGAGAGCCAATTATTCCAATCAATACATTTATCATTCTGCCCCATTCACAGATCACAGAGCCTATTGAGTTTCTATAGAATTCAGCTCAAAGCGGAGAAATGACAGTGCTATTGCCCGACTACTGAGTCTTGTCATTTTCAGGCTTGAGCTAATGTCACTCATTTGACTAAGCATTACTCTGCCAAGTCAGAAAAAGTGTATTGAGACATTATCATTGGTTAGTATCTGTCAAGTCAAATAGTAAATCCTAGTTCTGGAGTGACAGTTTGAAAGTAAGTTTCTGTATACTGGTGAAATAAACTGTGATTCCCATCTGGTGGGTCAGTGCCTAAAAGAAGGTAGTGGAGAGGCTGAATAATAGTTAGTGGTATTGTTTGAATTTTAGGTACTGCACATGTTTTATGCTAATGTAGACAATTGTTTAAAGCGAGGTTTTTTACTTATAAAGTGCAGAAACACCACTGTATTTTTTGTATGCAATGTTTTCTCTTTTACCTGAGTAAGGAGTATCTATCAACTAAATACTAACTACTAACAAATTAACAGATAGCAGTGTTTTAGTATCTCTTCAGGGCGTTACCATAGTGGTACAAGGTGCTTATCTTGGACATTGCAGATTTACTTTGAAAGTTGTTGTTTTTTCTCCTAATGATACACTCATGATTGTTTATGTGAAGCCAGTTTGTAGATGTAGATGTTTGAAAATGTCTAAACAAAGTCTTTAAAACATCTCAGCCACATTCTTTTTATTTTTACTCACAGAGCATGCCCCTGCTATGGCGTACAGCCACATTTTCAAGGCTGACTGGATGTAAAAACTCAGTTACTTCAGAGAAAAAAATAAGAAAAGTAGACATCTGTTTTTTTAGACGACAGCACACTGAAGGTTAGACAAAAAAAAGTTGCAATAAATTTGTGATCATTATTTTTGATTCTTTCACAGCAGCACATCCTGGCTGAGGGTACAAACCATAGTGCAGGAACAGGCGAGAGTGCCAAGTTGTCTCTGTGATGAATAATAATAATAATGCAGATGGCTGCTTGTCATGCATTGTTAAATAATAAGCTCCAAACTGCATTTATTGGTAATGGATATAAAATGAATATCAAGTAGCACTAATTAGCATTGAATTGATTTTATACATTTGAACCATACACACTCCCTCTAGTGCTTCTTATAAAAGATTAACTGCTTCTTACAGCAATGAGAGCTCAGTTTTACATAGCTGATGTTAAAACACATGACCCACGGCTCAAGAGCACTTTTTTGGGCCACATAACCAGGAAATAAATCATGTTTTGCAATCATAAGACACATTAACATTCAGTGACAGCTAGTAATTGTTTGGCATCCTGGTCTAACAGTCATGGTTTTGACCTACTTAGGCTGCTGTAATTTTTGCCACTGGAGCATACCACTTTAGTGTTGGTTTAGACCTAGTTTTGTCCTGTTTTTGTTCTGGTTAGCTCATGGTTTAGTCATAGTTCAGTTCTTGTTCAGTCATGTTTTAGACCTGGTTTAGTCCTGCTTTAGTCCTAGTTTAGGTTCAGTCCTGAATTAGTCCTGGTTTAGTTAAGATTTATTTCATTTTAGCTTATTACAGATGGTACTTAAAGCTAAATATTTGAGGTGGTATTTGGGTTTAAACAGTTTGAGAATCACTGTCCTAGGTAGTTGATGGATTGAAAAGAAAGGCCTGTAGGAAGACAGAGAGGATAAGAAACTTTTTTGGTGTTGTTTAGACTAAATCTATCTGTCTTTCTGGTTGCTGTTGTTACTATGCGTGAACTCAGTGGGATGTAGCAGCTGTGCTCAACAACTGCAGAGCTGTGACCTGACCTTGGGGCCTTAATGTAGGAGGTTAATTTGAGTAGCCTGTGAGAGGTAACACTCTAACTGCCCACCTTATACTCCTGTGGAGTTCCTGTCCATTACCATACTGAAATATCAGGACTGCCCCAAGGACTTCTCAGACATTTACCTCTGTTTCACCGTAAAGTAAGTCTGAAAATCACTTACCTGCGTCCACAAGCAGCGAGGGACTATTTTATAATGTGTGTGTGTGTGTCTGTGTGTGTCCTCTTCGCGCTTCCAAATGTCATTGCTTCTTATAATGCTTGACAGGAAACCATCAAATTGACTTCTCAGAATAGTGGTAATGTGTGTTGGAGGAGGAGAAAAAAAACATGAAGGTAAAGATGAAAAATGAAAAGATTTAACCCTTTGCTGGTGATTTTATTAAACCAAGCCTGCTTAATTATGTATTTAGCCTTAGGTGTGTGGATTTAATCTCTCAGCTCATATCTGCACTCTCCACAGGGAAATGGAATATAATCT
Source organism: Bostrychus sinensis (assembly GCA_020698575.1). Classification (NCBI taxonomy): domain Eukaryota; kingdom Metazoa; phylum Chordata; class Actinopteri; order Gobiiformes; family Eleotridae; genus Bostrychus; species Bostrychus sinensis. Next base: position 25,596,930 of record CM036251.1, on the reverse strand, counting down.
AAAAGACTGATACAAGGGGGGCTGACATATTATGGAGTGCAGAGGCATGACATGAGTGCCTACTGTATATGGCTTGTCTGCTAAGTAGTGAAGTGAAAAGTGAAAAAGTTCTCAGTGGCAAGAATCCAGCCTTGCGAGAGGTCCTTTTGCAGGAATCCATGTCACCTGCTGTTAAAGGTTGATCCAATCCACCCCATCTACAAAAGACTGAGTGTTCAATTTGGCTTGAGCCTCAAAGATGGTTCTCAGTGATGATGTTCAGTGACCTTGACTTGCTCCAAATAACCCACAATGCGTCATGATTCTAAAACAAACAAACAAACAAAAACAAACAAAAAATCAAGCAAAAATATTCAACCAGGGACTTTTATTTTCAGGTCAGCTGAATTGTGTTAATTGAAAATATTTAAATACTCTTTTCCATAAATTGTTCTATGCAATTTCCACTTTGTTTCAGTGACACTGTAATACTGATTAGCATGTGATTCATGATCAACTTTCCTCAACTCAAGAATTAAATTGTTTTGCCAGGTCATAAATGTAGTTGTAGCCATTTTATGTAACTTTTCATTGACAGTTCAATTTGGGGGCACCCTACTGGCCACTTTTCCCTTCAGTTGCACCTGGATAACCAAATCAATATTTCACTCTTTGTTATCCCTTATCCATTTATGGGTGGCAGGTCTGAAGTTTGACACAGTCCTTGGGGCGAAAGTAAAGTTACAAGTGAATTTCAGGGTTAACAAAACGTCAAGTCTAATTTACCAATTAACCTAAACATGCAATGTCATTTAGACATTAGGCAGGATGGTAGGAACCCAGAGCACCCAGAGAAAGTCCACAGCTGAACATATGCTAACTCCACACCAAAAGGTTCTCTCTCTAAAAATGCAGGAGTGCAATTATTAGTGCATGATATCTTATAGTAAGCTATTATAAAAAAGTCACTTTGATATTTACTTTAAAAATTGACATATTTATAGTAAAAATAGCCTGTAAACTAAAAGAGTCTTCTATGATGCACTCTGCACACATCACAACCGGTCGAATCTTGTTCAAAAGAAGACATTCAGCTGGCTGTAGCCAGCACCCTAGTCTTGGATTCTGCAGACCTCACTCTGATGGAGCCACCTCACCCTCACATTATAGTCTATGTTGCACATTACAGCCTTACTCCAAGCCAGCAGGTAGTCAGCATATTTACCCTGGGCTCATATTTTATTTACCGACTTCCCGCCACATAGGGTGTAGTCCAGGGCACAAACACACACTGCCTGCCTGCGGAGCGGCCGATATAGTGGCAGCAGCACATCATCTTACTCTGCTTTGTGTACCAGCGTGTACCATGCACTAGCTACCATCCATTTTCCCTGCCTCATAAAATCTACAAGAGCAGACGACGCATTAGGGCTGTCTTAGGCTGAGCAGACAGGGGAGGCATGAAAGGACTTGGCTGCCGCCGTTCCGTTTATTTATCTGGCTTTTTCTTGTCCTTCTCCTCCTGCTCGACTCCACTCTGCTCTTGAAGTTGTTCAGCTCCCTTTCTATCTCTGCTCACAGCATTTTAATTGAATTACTCACTATCATTCCCCAGAAAGTTGCTTGGCTGACATATCTTTTTTCAGAACCAATAAAAAGGTGCTGGATATTGAAAGTCCTCAAACCTCCCAACAAAGCTGCTATATAATTTTCCAACTTTTTTTAAGCTTTCAAATAACTTGACAAGACTTTTGAAGATGTTTTTGAATTCACAGTTTGAGGCTAAATTGCGGAATGTAATTTGTTGCAGATATGAAAGAGGGTGTGCGTACGTTGACTTGGACAAGGGCCACTAGAGCCAAGGGCAAGGACAGTTCAAATCCATTTAATCCTAATGTTATATTAATGCATTTTAGGCTGTTTTTCAGCAAAGCCACACACACTCAACATGCATCAGGCCTGGTTATGCCTGGTACTGAGAGAACATTCAAAGAAAAAGAAAAAAAATGTTTTAGCCGTGGACAAAAATACTTTATTCATAAGGGTTTTGTATAAGTTTGTGTATGGGATATGAAGTTTGTATATGAAGTTTGTATATGTTGATACGAATCTCTAACGAATTACTAAGTAATTTTCAGGACATCCTAGGTTGGAAAAGCAGACAGGAGCAATGACACAAACTTTAAAGTGCTTAAATCAAGCATATCACTGTGTGACAGCCTCTTATCATGTTTCTCATTTATACAAACCTCAAACTTAATGTTCTATTGCAGTAAAACCTCAGTGTATCCATCTGAACCAAGAACTATTTAGAAATGGTGCCATGATTACAGAGTTGTGTCATGCCATTCACAGTGAGCACCATCTTGAACACCTTGAAAAGCCAGAACTTGTCCACTTGCAAGTGAGCTCAATTTAATTTGTAGACCAAACAATCCAAAGATGCTATGCTTAAAGGTACTGTAAGCAGCATGTGCTTGTACTGATTTAAAAACAGTACTGCAGGCTAAATCAAAACAAAATGTAAACATAAATAACTTGGCCATTATATAAAACGTATTTTTAATTGGTAATAACTCAGCTGTGCCATTGTTATCAGTAAAACTAATATTTGATATAAACATGTTTACATGAAATCTTGACACAAATGTGTGTCAATTTTATGAAATATAAAAAATATATACCGTATTTTCCAGATTATAAGTCGCACTTTTTTTCGTAGTTTTGCTGGTCCAGCGACTTAGTCAGGTGCGACTTATATATCAAATTTAACATGAATGAATGAATGAAGGAGTGAACATTACTGTCTACAGCCACAAGAGGGCCCTCTAGGCTTGTGACAACTACTGTCAGTAGTGATATAGAATAAGATGGAGAGCTCGGGGAACTTCCTTACTGGTAACTTTCTTCGGACTCGCTGGCTTCTTATGTTAATTTAGCTTATTCAACTTGCCAGGTTTGTTCTTTATGCTATTGTGTAGTTGAATAACTGTTAATGTGTTACGTTAACATACCGGACACCCTTTCAGCCTGTTGTTCTGTGCGCTATTGCGTAGTTGAATAACTACCTACCTAATTACTACTAGCCTTTTCAGATTAAATGTCTGTTCTTGGTCTTGGATTTTATGAAATACATTTTTAAATAAGTGCGACTTATCATGGGTCATCTCTGCGACAAGCTGGCCGCTGTCCAGGGTATACCTCGCCTAAGGCCCAAAGTTACTGGGATAGGCTCCAGTCACCCGCGACCCCTAATGGGAATAAGCGGAAGAAAATGAATGACTGAATGAATGTGACTTATATATGTTTTTTTTTTTCTTTTCATGACACATTTTTGACTGATGCAGTTTATTCACCGGAGCGACTTACAGTCTGGAAAATACTATACTTCTCATAGCACCTTTAAATCAGCAAGATGTGATAGCTTCCCAAAAGCTGAAATAGTGATCAGAGTGATCAAGTTAAGCATTATATTATATATTATTATAGTGGTATTTGGTGAAAGCATGTGTCAATTTTACGAGCCAAAGTAATAAAATAAGTATGGTCATTGAACAGTACTGCCATTAATGTTTGGGTTCTGTTGAAGAACCAACCCATTCCCCTCCATTGGCAGCAGGGGGTGTCAGACGCCTAATTCAAGTGTTCTCTGCAAATTGAAAGCAACAGCTCCATGAAAGAAAAAGTTTTCCATACATACATTATTTTAAGTTATGCAACGTGAAATACTAATGCAAAGGTGTCTAAAATTATTTCAGAAAACCTGAAAATGGAAAACTATAGGACCTTTTAGAGTGGCTCAGTCTGAAAATACCAAGTATCTAATGAATTAACCACATCTCTTCAAGTGCACCAAGATGTTTGCATTTCCTTTCTATTGCTATTGCTATTAATAAGTCTAAATAAAGTGGTCAGTAAAACATGCCATTTATTAATGCTGCTATTTCAGATGACTAATGTGTTATTTGCTAAACTCTCAAACAGTGCCCTTGTTTACAAAAAGGATTTAGAAGAATTAAGCAGATTAGATTAAAAGCAGTGGCTTCTTTGATACTTGTTTATAGCTATGTTCTATTTTTGGTTCACAGTGTCATTATTAGGGTGTAGATGTTTTGTGTTTTGTTTTCTTTTCACTGATGTTGTCTCATTCCCAGGAGTCTTCATGTACATTTTCTTCATCAGCATTAATGAGAGCACCACAACCTTCTTTGTATCCGGTCACAAAGTACACTACAGTGTGACGTTAATTCTGTTTGAATGTCCTGCCGTATTGTAATCAAGTGGAGTGTTAGGACAGAGGCTATTTTTAGTCATCTACTGATCACTGCTTTTTGCCTCAAACTAAAACATTCAGCCATGCTTATTTTGAATACATTCTGAGTGCCACTGCCATTCATTGCACATAAAGAGCTAGGGAAATAGAATAGATGTGGGCATTTTGGGAACAGACACGACTCACACGTAATGTCAGCTAAAGGTTTTTTCTTTATTTCTTACTCAGCTTCTTTACATTAATGCTACAAATCAGGCAAGGCACATTTCTGACACATATGGTACAAGTTGCGTTGGTACAGCATAGTTTGGTCTGGAGCAAAAGAAAAGGCTTGCGTTCTGATTGCTCTGTGTGCAGGAGAGTGGTTTGCTACGTGTTGTACAAATTGTCTTTTTACACCAATCAGGCATTACGTAATGATTACGACATGTCGTGACAAGCGAATAACAGATTATCTCTTCATTGTGGCACCTGTTAATGGCTGGGATATAAAAGGCAGCAAGTGGACATTTGGTCAAAGTTGATGTGTTAGAAGCAGAAAAAAATCGGCAAGCGTGAGGAACAAGTTTGACAAGGGCTAAGTTGTGATGACTAGACAACTCGGCTAGAGCATCTGAAAAAACCTGCAGTTCTGTCTCTACTGATTTTTCAAAGCTATTTTTAATATGGTGCCATAGCAAAAGTTTAAGGGAATAAAAAGCCTTTTTACTGTTTCTGTACAAAAGAGCGCAACAGAGCAAATTTCTGCTAGCCTCTGCTGGTCTCTTTGCCTGTTTCCTTATGGCAGTAATAAAGTAATTATTGGAAATGTTCTCTTTTACTGAGATAATGTTTGTAAAAGGCTGTAAATGTAAAGGTCTGTTCTAGCGGTGACCCAGATTGATTTCAAAAGATAAATAAAAGCATAATAAAGCTAAAAAAATAAACTCAAGGAGTCAATAAAGTATGGCACAGTATGTTCTTAGCATTTCTTTTATGCAGTAGAAATGTACCCAAACAGGTTCACAAAGTGAAACTACACTGAACAAAAATATAAACGCAACACTTTTGCTTTTGCTCCCATTTTTCATGAGATGAACTCAAAGATCTGAAACTTTTTCTACATACACAAAATAACCATATCTCTCAAATATTGTTCACAAATCTGTCAAATCTGTGATAGTGAGCACTTCTCCTTTGCTGAGATAATCCATCCCTCCTCACAGGTGTGCCATATCCAGATGCTGGTCAACCGCATGGATATTGCACAGGTGTGCCTCAGACTGGCCACAATAAAAGGCCACTCTGAAATGTGCAGTTTAATCACACAGCACAATGCCACAGATGTCGCAAGTTTTAAGGGAGCGTGCAATTGGCATGCTGACGGCAGGAATGTCCACCAGAGCTGTTGCTCGTGAATTGAATGTTCATTTCTCTACCATAAGCCGTCTCCAAAGGCGTTTCAGAGAATTTGGCAGTACATCCAACCAGCCTCACAACCGCAGACGACGTGTAACCACACCAGTCCAGGACCTCCACATCCAGCATGTTCACCTCCAAGATTGTCTGAGACCAGCCACTCGGACAGCTGCTGAAACAATCGGTTTGCATAACCAAAGAATTTCTGCACAAACTGTCAGAAACCGTCTCAGGGAAGCTCATCTGCATGCTTGTCGTCCTGATTGGGGTCTCGACCTGACTCCAGGTCGTCGTCGTAACCGACTTGAGTGGGCAAATGCTCACATGCGATGGCGCCTGGCACATTGGAGAGGTGTTCTCTTCATGGATGAATCCCGGTTTACACTTTTCAGGGCAGATGGCAGACAAGCATGTGTGGCGTCGTGTGGGTGAGCGGTTTTCTGATGTCAGCTGTTGTGGATCGAGTGGCCCATGGTGGCGGCAGGGGTTATTGTATGTGCAGGTGTATGTTATGGACGAAGAACACAGATGCATTTTATTGATGGCATTTTGAATGCACAGAGATATCGTGACGAGATCCTGAGGCCCATTGTTGTGCCATACATCCAACAACATCACCTCATGTTGCAGCATGATAATGCACGACCCCATGTTGCAAGGATCTGTACACAATTCTTGGAAGCTGAAAACATCCCAGTTCTTGCATGGCCAGCATACTCACCAGACATGTCACCCATTGAGCATGATTGGGATGCTCTGGATTGGCGTATACGACAGTGTGTTCCAGGTCCTACCAATATTCAGCAACTTCGCACAGCCATTGAAGAGGAGTGGACCAACATTCACAGGCCACAATCGACAACCTGATCAACTCTATGCGAAGGAGATGTGTTGCACTGCATGAGGCCAATGGTGGTCACACCAGATACTGACTGGAGTCCCCAGACCTCCCAGTAAACCCCCCCAGTAAAACAAAACTGTATGTTTCAGAGTGGCCTTTTATTGTGGCCAGTCTGAGGCACACCTGTGCAATAATCATGCTGTCTCATCAGCATCTGGATATGGCACACCTGTGAGGAGGGATGGATTATCTCGGCAAAGGAGAAGTGCTCACTATCACAGATTTGACAGTTTTGTGAACAATATTTGAGAGATATGGTTATGTTGTGTATGTAGAAAAAGTTTCAGATCTTTGAGTTCATCTCATGAAAAATGGGAGCAAAAGCAAAAGTGTTGCGTTTATATTTTTGTTCAGTGTATAAACATGTTGCTCTAATTAATTCAAATTCACTAATGTGTTTTAGCTCATTCCTTTAAGGTAAGAAATAAATGAGTTCTCCTAATGTTCCTCCTGATGTCCTAGCCTCCTGTACTGTCTTGCCTTAACTGTCCTTGTAAGCAGTGCACCATTGTCTCTCCTGAGGCCTCATTCAGCGGATTCTGCTCACAGCAATGCAAATGAAGATTAGCACGCATCACTGCTCTTTCCTTGCAGCAGGACACATTCACAGAGAAGTCCTGTCAATGCAGAGTCCTGGGCCAGCGGGCTTCTATACTTCATGAACCTCAGTCACACTCAATAATCTATAGGCTCATGGCTGACAACTGCCACAGAAGCAAGGGGAGTCCTGTTGAGGGCAGGGGACAATATAGTCATTTTTCAACCAGAGGTGCAGACTCAGAGTACAAGATGGGTCAGTCTTCTTTGTAAAGAAACCAAGCCTTTCATGCTCCCTAAGTATCTCCTTGGCTTTGGATCCACAATGTGGTATGGTTACAAAAGAGTGGAGGTAAACACTGCAGTCTTTTGATTATAGAGTAGAGAACCCTTAATTGGGTGAAAATGAGAAACAAAAAGAAAAACACAATGCTGCATGTCTTCTTACAAAAAGCAATATTTCAAGAGGATAACATGCTAAATGTTGTAAATAAATGCTACCATTCATTAGCCAAAGCTTTTTCCAGTTTTAGAAAGTGTCAGCTTTTGCTATCTACTTTGCATTACAGCGTGAAGTGCTAAATACTTTTGGTGGAGGAGTGTATGTATGTGGCTAGGGAGCTTGAGTCAGGAAGAGCATCTGGTAGGCGTGTAACGGTACAGTTACTATATCAATATAGCGATTTTGTATTCCTATGATATATTCATTCATTCATCATTCATGATGAATGAATGAATATATCGAATCACAATATAAACTATATCGATTCGCATTACCTTGTATTGAATCGTATCATGTTCTAAGTAGTGTGTAAAGATATACTGTACATGAAAAAAATCAATAATATAATATGATATTACAAATTTGCAGGTAAAAAAATCTCTTTTTGGATGTTTTTTTAAATTAAATGTTATATTCAGTTGTGCTTTGTGCTTTGTCATGTTCAACCCCAGCTGCAATGATAGGTTTCAGAGCAAACTTTTAAGATTTTTGGCTAAAGGTTGCTGCATCAATTGTATCAATATGAAGGTGTTGAGTCGTATCAAATTGCATTGTTCTAAATTGGCAAATATTTTACTTGAATCGGATCGAAACAATTCTAATCAATATGTATCATTGCAAAAACGTATCGTTATACCACTAGCATCTAATGTAAAAACCTACCTAAGTACCCATGCGAATGATTCACTGTGCAACCCTTGTGTCTGCCGAAAAGGACTTTCTTTTTTATTGCAACATGATACTAGAATACTCCAAATATATCTCTGTACTTAAAGGTCTATGGGAGCAATGAAAACTGCACTTTGTTTTTACATTTAAGATACAGCCCAAACAGACCACCACCTAGTCAAGTTGGATTTGCCTGAGAATGAGAAACCTACAAGCGGAAAAAATGTTGTGTTGCTGCTTGAATTCTTGAATTACCATAGTCATATCTTGAGCATTAGTAAATTCTGTCTTTCAGTCTTTTTTTTAGTGCTGACATATAAATACAACAGGAGCAAAACATTCGACAATCTCACCAATCTACTCTGATTTATGGACACTCCCAAACACATGTACACAAAAAAGACAATTGTATTTGCAGTCTGTTTATTGCTCCCCATTCATAGTGTCACTCTTGACAATAGGAGACTACTGTATGTATTGCTTGTCTATTACAGGTGTTGTTCTCTGTTCATCACAAACACACTCAGAGAATTTAATTTGCTTTAGCAAAACAAGAAAATGTCTCTGTATTTCAATTGAATGTTAAATAATCATTCCTGTCTTATTTGAACTGAATGATGTGCGTGTTATCTCCACTCATACAAAGAAAGTGAATTTAAAAAATGTTATGTCCCATGCTGCATTTAATGGGCAATTTGGAGAATCTGATTGCTTGAGAAGAAATGGCAGATTCACTAGAGAACTTTAGAGGCCCTAGGGTAAAGATCCATGGTTTTTAGTAAGTTTTAATTTTGCTCCAGTTTTGACCAGTAAATCCAGAGCCTTGTACCTTTATGCTATGTAACTATGTCTATGGTTAAAAAAGCCCCATTAAGGAATCCAAATTTCGCCAGTCATATTAAAATTGTGATTTATTTATTTATTTATTTTTCCAATATTGTGCCGCCCTAGTCGAAAGTGGGACCATTTCTCAGGATATAGTGCATTAGTTGATATCTAGTTAGGTGTTTTTAGCATAGTGAGTCACTTTGAGGAAGAGGGAAATGGATTAAAAAGGCATTTCGATGAGCAGTTCGGCACGTTGAAAGCTGAACAGATGGTAGCAGGATCCTCTGAGGTGTGCGTCTGCAGATGGGATGGATAGTGTCGGATCCATGGCTCTGCTCGGTGCTATTAGTCAGCTCTTGCCCGAGTCTAATGGGTTTGTTCAAAAGGATGTGCACACCAAACAAAAGCAGTGTCCTATTAATTCAACTGATTTTAATACTTAGTTTCACTCATTACATTTTGGATCACATCAATGATTTATGACAACACTGAAGCACTTCATTCAGATTAATTCAAAATGACATGAACATCTCCAAGGGTTGAATTTCCAGCTTTTCAAAGAGACGTCATTATCTCTCAGATTTATTTAGTATACACACAGGATCCAAATAAGATATATATAAGATAATTCTCCTTTTCATAGTCAAAACATACAGGTTGTTGTGGTTTTGATCAAATAAGCTAATTTTCTCTGTTACTGTTTTGTACAGTATTTTAGCTATCCCTATCTGAAACATTCTATATGATATGGGCTATATTTTGCGACTTTTTTGAGCTGTTATAATGTTGTTCGCTCATCAAAAACATACCTGGAGTTGTGTTTTGCTTCATTAACACTGTTTAAGAAATCCTCTATTCCTCTGGCACGGCCATTCTGTGGCCGCAAAACGCTTGTACCAGACCAACCAATAAGCCGTCTACCTCCAGTTTGCGCTTTATTCAAAAAATTATGTACAGCTCTGTTTTTCACTGATTCCTCACAGCAATTTTTCATTTTGTAGTAAAATGGCATCATAGAAAAAGTTTAAGAAAGTGAAGTTTCTTGCATTCTTATATTATGTTCAGAAGAAGCAACAGTCTGCACTCTGCTACCCTCTGCTGGTTTCTTCACCTGCTTCTTTATGGCACCAGTAGAATACTTACTAAAAATGCTTTCTTTTAGTGAGTTAATGTTTTTAAAGGTTGTAAAACATGCAGTGCTGTTCTAGAGGTGACCAAGATTGGTTTAAAAATATAAATAAAGGCATGATATAGCCCCTTTAAATGACTTTATCCAACTTTGGACAACAGTCCAGAATTTAGAAAGTTATTTGTTAGTCATCAGCTGTTGTATTATATTTATTTATATAGCGTATGGTGACATTAACTTAATCAACATGTAATTCTTCTATCTTTCTGCAGATGTCCACTGAGGAGCTGGAGGACTATGTAAACACACAGTTTGATGAGCTCCGTCGGTTGGTCCGTCTGGAGGAGAGGAGGACCCTGCATCTGGTGGACCTCAAAGAGGCCTTTCTGACAGCATCAGCTGCTGAGAAGATTGCAGAGATCCATGTCCAGACAGAGCGTCTACAGGAGGAGATGGACAGTATCACACAGCAGCTGTGTCTGCTGGAGCAGGCTGAGGAGCACTCACTGGCTCCTGCTCTGGTCCGACAGGCCGCTCTAGCAGAGGCCCGACCAGTGCACCGTATCCAGGTAAGAGGAAAAAGCATTTATTTGTTTAAAGGCACTTTAGTCTCAACACCAAATCAAAAGGGTATCATCATTTCCTCCCTAAACTGTTGGTCGATAAGGCTGTCCCGATTTTGGGCCTGATTAGGCTCTCTCCATGATTGTAGTAGTATTCGTTTAGTGCTCCTAGACAAGTGGAAGCCTCCCAATCTTAAATTTTAAGTATCAAACATTGACATTTAGCAAGCTGACAACACCAGTAATCCTCCATGTTTGTTTATATTTTGAAGCATTTCTGTCAAGTGGCGTTGAAGTGACGTTATTTAAATGAATAAAAAAATATATTTTTTGTAAACTAATTAGTTTTATGTTTTTGTTATCTAAAGAAAGAAAAAACACTGCTTTTGGAGACACTATTCAGACAAACTCACAGATGACATTCTGCTCTAAGCTATTATTCTGCTTGGGCACCCAAATGGTTAGAAGTTAGAGGAAAAAAAAAAAGTTATGTATTCACAATTTTGTATTTTCATTTTATTTTCTCTTCTCTTCCCTAAGTCATAACTGATAATTATGTGTCTGAGCACTATTTGTGTGGGTGGTTGTGTCTGCTCCTCCAGTCTTGGCACAGGTAGCACCTGCAGGGTGATTTTGGCTGGACTCATGAGGTGTGTGAACTGATGATGGTCTCTTGCCTTGGATTTAAAACTCTTGTTGCATAGTGTGGGTTGAGTGAAATGTCACTAAGCAGAGAAGTCAAGGTAATTTTTTAGGATTTCATTATGTGCATCTGTATTGGTTGTGCTCAGTGCTTGATGTGGCTCTTTGCTATACCACAGTATATTTTTTGTCTCCTAGTCTCTGACCGGTTAGCCACCCCTGGTCTAACGGAATAATCTAGTATGTGTATTCAAAGGACTTTAGGATTAAAAATGACTTCATACTCCCCTCATGTCTGTCTTCTCCTACAGTTATGACTGTGTTGCCAGTTATAGACAGCATGTTGTAGAAGCGTGTGAAGTGCATTTGCTTACTCCATAGTTTAATGCAGCAGTCTCTGGTTGATCTCAAACTTAAGCTATGTGTAAATGGCATCAACAGAACAACCGAAAATGTTTGTTTTAATCAGCAACCTAGAAACAATTTGTAAGGAAAAAAAGTCATATTGGATTTGGCTTATCTTGGCACCCTTATGATTTTATATCGCACAACATTCGATATACACCTGTTAAAAATAGGTGCATGTACAGTATAGCATCTATTGCCCAATAATAGTCTTCTTACTTGAACGTCTTTTTCAGTAAGGAAAGTCTGATTAAGCTATGCTTATTATCTGTCTTTTCTGAGATAAGACATGGCATTTTACCTCACATGTCATTCTTTTATCTAAGCGTTGCTAAAACAATTCACTTTTTAATATAAATGTCACTTCGGAAGTCTACACAAGGCTGACACTCTAGTCTAAATGATACTGTCACACCAAGTGGTTAGCTTTGTTAACAGCTCAGCAAAGAAAAAACAAAACTTCACTATCAGGGTCAATTACTAATTAATCCAAACATTAAGCTAAGAGCCAAGGTTCGGATCGAAAAAACAAGGGCTATTGCTCTCATCAATAAACAATTAAATGCTACAATTGGCCAGCTGGAACGAAGCTAATCGCCGTGTGTAGTCTAGTGCCAGCTTGCTTTAGGTGGTTTGATAGCCATTGCATTATCAAAGAGTACTTCAAACTGCCTGCATGTGCTTTGAATCTACAGAGACTTCAATGGAAAAAAAAAAATACAATAGCTGTTGAAACCTTGCCACTCACTTATAGGATTATCTCCCCATTGACAACACGGAATCCAAATGGTAACATAAATATGGAAAACAAGTGCAACAATGCAGCAGTATGTCTCGAGTGTAAGCATAGGCTGTATTTCTCAGGTTGGGCGCTATGTTCATGCAGAGGAGTGCAATTATCCATTCCCTGTCTGTGATACCGGTATTTAAATGCAAATAGATCCCAAGTGCTGGCTCATGAGGCACTGAGGTAGCCATGTTTGTCCTCTGGCTACATAATATGCACACAGCAGCTGGGTACACTTTTTTAACACTGCCTTTCTACTTGACTCTCAATTCACAAACCAGTTGGAAAACTTAATATTTTAAGATTGTAAAGGAAATGTTCTCACCTTAGACCAAAGTAGTTAAAATATATTCTAGCGTCTGGTGGCTTAGTTGATTAATCGGTCGGTGAGGTCTTGGTTGACTAAAATTTTACTGGTCAATTAGTTACATCCACTCTTGGCATCAATAAAGCTGGTTATTTCATAGCCATCTTTTTCAAATGTTTTATCACCTAATTAATGTAAAGTCACTTATGTAAGACTCCAATAAGCCCCCCCACCCTAACAATTTCTTTGGTCGACAACAACCCGAATATGTTCTTGATAGACACTAAACAAGAAAGAAGCCCTAACTCTCACAGCTGAAATTCTCATTTGATAAGCTTGATGATATTAGAGTAGAAACATGGAGAGTGCAGACAAATGTTTACAAATGGTTACATCATTGCTCATACAAGGGAACAACTGTCAGCTCTCCACAACATAACCAAGACAAATGCTCTTAAGTGAATAAATATGTATTGTTTAGAGACAGAATGCACAGTTTCTGGCCTTCTAATTTCTTGTTAATATGGTAGAGCGGCGTAAACAAAAAAATCTTAGTAGAGCCACATTTCTTGAGTAAATAAGCATGCACATATCCACACTAATGTGAAAAATCTTAAGCTGTGGTTAAAGATTTTCAGATAAATTACATGTTAACATGAGGAACGTGTCAGTGGTATGGACCTCTATATATTTGTGAAATGAGTGTCTGTCTTCTGTCATCAGTTACAGATAAAGTAATAAAAAGATGAATTCAGAGTAGTTTTTATGAGGGATAGTTCTTTGTTTACTTTACACAAAAAGGAGAGCTATAATATCCAAAAGAAAATATTGGCATCATATCGGTCATCAGCCAAAACTTTGTTTACAATATCATATTGGAATAGCATTTCTATATTGGTGCATCCCTGGTAAACATACAAATGAAGTAACAAATGTAAGTAAACGCTTACGATTTTCATGACTTTAAATCATACAATAATAGTGAGTCTCTTTGGTAAAGAAGGAAATGGAGTAAATTATATCCATAATAGTCCATGTAGGTTATTTAATATTTCATTTCATAACCCCTCTGAAAAATCTAATATAATGTTGTAAGTGGTTAAATGAACTTAAATCAGGTTTGGACAGGAATAAAAATTAAAAAATCTGATATAAGAAATGTGTCTTAAAGTTATTGGAAATGTATTTGTTGCTGAATGGTATAAAAGATTTTAAATTTAAAACATTTTTTGGAGGTGGTAATGGTAGTGTGATGGTAGTGTATAAAGAAGGACTACAGTTAAAACCATGGACCTATATTTAACCTTTTTGAATTTGAGAAATCTTAAAACATTCTTCAAAGAAAGTATTCTGTAACTTTGTAAAGAAGCTTTTAGTTTCACTTGCTGCTGTGTACAAAAGTTCACCAGTGAGAAAGTCTTTCCAAATGCCCTTATGCGCAGACGTATTTTATAACTGACAAATAAATCCACCGTGACCCAGGTTCCATTAAAGTCTTAACTGAAAGTCGATGGTGACTACTTTTTTTTTGCCACGTGTTACTTATTGCAAGTGTAACCAACACTGTAGCTGACAGCATTATTTGTCGAAATGCTGTTAGGGGAGAAGGCTGTCCTAAGTGTAAAGAGCTGACTTGTAGAGCAATGCGCCTTTCTATTAACCACTGCAGTGAATCTCAGGGGTGCCCAAACACTTCTCTGTCCATCTCAACTCAACATTTCTTGGGGCAATTTTGTCTAAGGGCCTGCAGCACCTCGTGGATCCTGAGAATGACTGACTTTGGGGATTAATACTCCCCCCAGTGCGCTCACTCTCTACAGATGGCACACTGAACTACAATCACTCTCTCGCCACTTTACTGCTGAACTGTGGAGAGGACTCTGTCTTGATTAATAGCTTTGTTTTAAATGTCAGAATGACTAATACCCTTTTATAATTGTCAGAGATGATGTTTTAAACAGCCAAAGAGGACACTGAAACCTTGGTAGAACTTGGACTTGTTAAAAGTTTGACATAAAAATGAAACTGAAAATGGAAATAGACCATGGACTGTATAACAAGTCATTGCCTACAGCTTTTTGGATAATTGTGCATATTTAAAATGTTGTTGTTTAGCTCTGCTTTTTTTTTTTTTTTTTTTTTTTTTTTTTTTTGCTTTTACAACAAAACAGTTGTAATATTTTAAATAAAATAAAATATAAAAATAAAATATTTTGAAAACTAAACCACAGTCAAATGTAAAAGTCACAGTTATGCAGAAATGATGTCAAGTTTGTCAATATTTAATTTTATTTGGGCGGCAGTAGCTCCGTAGTTGGTAGAAATGTTCGCCCACTAACCTGAAGGTTGGTGGTTCAGTCCCTGTTGCATTGCATACTCCTATTGTGTCCTTGGGCAAGACACTTTACCCACCTTGCCTATGTATGAATGTGTCAGTGTCACTCTTTGGTGTTGGTCAGATAGGTGCAGATGGGCAGCCACGATTATGTCAGTCTGCCCTAGAAGTAGCTTACCACCACCGCGTGTGACTGAGGAGTGAATAAATAATGGGCTAGTGTAAAGTTTTGAGAAGCTTTAGCCTAGTGTAGTCTTACTTGAGAAGTACAGCACAATATATCCGATCCATTAAATGTCAAAACTAAATAATATTCATCATAAAACTCCATAGAACATATTTTTTCTTTCACTATAACAGTTCAGCGCTTCATTAGTTATTATTTTTATTCTTAGACTGCAAAAAAGTAGGATAATTGCTCTTCTGCTTTGGATTTGTCCAGCGTTGTGCCTATAGGCATTCAGGAATACATTATATCTTCTGAAAACCATTCAGCCAAACAGTGCAACATCAAGACTTGTAGTGGTGTAGTTTCCTAGCAGAATGTGACACTCCAATCCTTTGATATGTGTCATGGTTTCTGCAGGTAGCATTGCGAATTCTCCCAGCTGCTCTCATTGTCAGACTAGGGATTGAGTCAACACACCATGGTATGCTTGGTGTGAAAGCCTCTTAAGCTCTGAAAGTCTAAAATGTTTGCAGAGGTCTTTTCCTGTGCTGTAAATTATGTATTCACTCGATGTTTGAAATCACATCATCTCCATACAGTCAGTTTTGATTTATTTCTGGAAGACATGTTCCCAAGGAATTCTACAAAATTACCATTCCACAGTCAACAACTAGCATAGTATAGCATAATGTAGCATAGCACAGCCTATCACAGGAAACTATGGTAGAGAAATTTGGAAATTTGTTGGACTACACATTTTGTGGAATTATCAACAAATGTCTGGACAGTACTTCATTTGTTGTCATTTTAAAAACATGTCTTTGTGTTTGTTTTGCTTATTGTATTTCTGTACTTAGTACTTACTGACTTTCATAATGTCATAAAAACAACAACAGTTAGGCGTGTATTTGTGTGTACAGTACACATCTGTTGGTGAAAAGGTGCATTGTATTTAAACCATTGCCCTTCAGGGACATCTTGTTGTCTACACGGACACAATGGAAATATTAATGATTTTACTAAACTGAATTTAAAATATGAACGAAAAGATCAATAAAGTCCAAAACTTTATTGTGCTCCTTCCTCATCAATGCTCAGTTTGTCCTCTCCAAGCAGAAGTACTAGAACTGAAATGGCTCCATCGAGTGGGTTTTTATAAAACTTATTGTATTTTTTTAACAAAAGGCACATGCTAACCTATTTCTGCCACTGCAAATGAAAAAAAAAAAATCTTATTTGTTGAACACTACTTTTTCTGACTTAGTATCAGATACTATATTATGAGATACTATTCATAATTATGAAGAAACATCTCTTGCAAATCTTATGACTTAGTTATGCTCAACTAAAAGGAAAAAAAAAATATTTGTATTTATTTACTTTTTTTTTTCATTGGCGGAAATTTGCTCAGGCATCTTTAATATAATGTATAGTGAAATTCAGCCTTCAGGATTAGTTTTTATTCCTGCAGTGCTCTTTTGATAATTGCAATTACATCACAGTTGTGCAGCACCTTTATCTACATCTTATCTTATCTACATCAGAGACAGTGAAGCAGTAAAAGTGTAATGGAAACAAAGCACACAACTGGGACTTAAACATTTTAGCTCTCTAATAATTCAATCACAGTACACATTAAAGAATATTTAGCAATTAGGTGAACATTTTAGAGCTTTCCCCATGCCTGTTTACTCAACCTAACATCAATGCATTACGGAGTGATATGGAGGTGTGTGAGCCTAATGGTTTTGTCATGCATAGTTTAATAAATGGTGCATCCAAGGAGAGTTGAAAATTATAAAAATGCATAGAAAACTCAGCTACTGTGTTTAGTCTGATGGCAATTTAAAGAAGTAACAGTGCACCTACAAGGCTAGCTCATTGCAGCTGTGTGTTACATAAACTTTATATTACAAACATGCAATGCTATTTTCATAAGAGGTAATTACTGATAAGAGTAAGTAGCATGCATGAAGTAGTATAGACTGTTTAGGTGTTTTTAAGATGTGTTAAGCATGCCGCAATGTTTAATGGACAAAAAATAAATAAATAAATTTACAAAAATTGGGAAGATAGTTATGGCAAACAACAATCAACTGACTACACATGTGTCAGTAATGTCAGTGCTTGGGTATTGAGAACATTGGCTTGATATATAGCAATTAATGCTACACTACCTCTGTTCAATCTAAGGTAAGCTACCATTAATGATTTCACACCATAACGACAATAACAAAAGTAAAAACAGCATCTCTTACTGGTTTCATTTAAAATGTCTTGTGGACAGTTTAAAGACCTTCTCCAATGAAACTCAAAAAGCATTCTGGTCTACATTGACCATTTAGTGACCATTGCTGTCCACTTTTTTTTTTTTTTTTTTTGACAATACATCATGTTAACCTTTGAGTGCATGATTTTTCATTCACTAGACATTTTGAAATTGCATTACAAAATGACTTAATCACTACATAATGCACTATAGGCATTAGGGATGACATTCGAAGTTAAGTAGTCACAGAGCGATGGCAAACCACAATACACTGCTCAGGCATAACATTATGACCACTGACAGGTGAAGTGAATATCACTGAATATCTCTTCTTCATGGCACTTGTTATTAGGTTGGACATATTAGGTAGCAAGTGAACATTTTATCCTCAAAGTTGACTTGTTAGAAGCAGGAAGAATGGAAGGAATTGAGCGAGTTTGACAAGGGCCAGAATGTGATAGGTAGAGACAGCTGGGTTTGTTTATTCATGACACATAACATTATGACTGCTCAGCGTAGTTATCAATGTAGGAGTTTATTCAAAGACCTGCACTTAAATACATAATAGGTAATAGAACTGACTACCAGCTCTGTGTACTATTAAAATAAAATACAGCACCAGCTAAAAATACTTCTTATTTAGTGATAGTTTGCTCCCGTCAGTATGTCTACAAACTTTTATTATATCTGGTGCAGGGTTCAATATAATATTGCTTTGTGGTTTAAATCTAAATAGAATAAAAATAGGGGGTTGTTTTTTTTATTTAAAATTTGACACTGGGGTCTACATTCTGAGTCCTGGCTCAGTACAGTGATAAATAATTTATCAGCAAAGCAATGGAAATTTCTTTTGAGATGTTTCAAATATACACTGTGTGAAAATGGAGATTTATACCAAAGAGCTGCGGTGGTATTGCAGCATGATTTCACAAATTGACTTTGGAGTTTCTTTGGAGTGTTTGACGCTCCAAAACCAAGAAAAATCTCACTGAGTTCAAATATTTGAAAGTCTGTATTTGTCATGATGTGAGGCTAATTAAATTCAGAGACAAATCTACTTTCGCTTTGTGCTGCCTTCAACACGCTGCTAGTTACAATATCTAAATCTCTTTGTAATCTCCAACAGGCAAAGTCCACTGCTACAGTTCGATCAGTGTAGACAGAATAAAAAATTTTCTTGAAGTTTAACTAAAGCAATCTGAGCACAGTTTCAATAAGTCTAATACTTACTTACTATATCTTCTAAGATTTAAAAAGTAGAACAATGAGTAATGACATATGCTTTGTAATAAAAATGCTTAAATTTGCCAGAAACACAGACGTAATGTGTGTTTGCAGGGATATTCTATACTCATTACAACAGCAGTGCAAAAAAAAAGTCCATTATTTCAGTAATAAAACTCTTTTTACGTCCCAGTTACCATTAAACTGCACGGCTCCCCACATGTGACTAATGTTTGCAGCTCTGTGCTTGGTTTCCGACTGCTCCTTTTAAAAGCTCATGAATATACATGAGCACAACTGGTGGATGAAAGTGAGAATTAATTGGTCTGATTTGGAGCCACACCAGCTGTGGACTGGGCTGATATAAATGATGTTGTTTACCTTTTATTTGTCATCCTCAGCACCTGTTTGCCCATTCTAAATATGTTTTTTTTTCTCTCTCTCTCTGATTGTTTTCAGCATGACGCAGAAGCTAGGCCAAGGTAAGAGAAATAAATGTTCATGTCTTTTTGGTGATGGTGTGTTTGTCCCTCTGCAGACTGGGGATTAAAATCTGAACTGATCTGAAGATGCACCTGAGCTACAAGGTGCACTTAGCGATTGAATCAAAAAATGCATAATGAAGTCACATGTATCTCAGTGTTGACAGAATTTTGCAGAGGTATGAATAGTTTTGTATCATGTACTGCAATAGTGAACTCAGTGAAGTGTTTCTGACGCAAAGCATTCGTAGTAGCATGTTTTTAAGGTTTTGGTATTGATTATTGTGTATTGTAAGAACCGGATGTAGGACCTCCCCTTCAACCAGTCACTATTTCTAACAACACCCATGATAAACTTCCATGTGGCTCAAAAAGTGTTTTATCAGTTTGCAGCGTTAACAGTCTATAAATTTTACCTTCTATTTTCATATATAATTTTTTTTGGTTAATCTCTAACCATTTATTTCACCTGCTCATCTTCTATTAAATTCAGTTTATGTATACTACCTTCAGGGGTTGCCACTGTGACTCATCTATTGGTTTGTATATGTAGTCTGGCATTTACAGTATGCCAGCTGTGTTTCCTGACACAACCCTACATTTATCCGGACATGGGACTAGCACAAAGATGACCTTGTGGCTTGAGTTTTAGTCCTTGGGTTATCAAATCCTATTTTCCTGCACACCCGGTGAGGTTAATACTCACCATTTTATAACTGAGGGGGGCACTGTTAAAAATCTTTTAAAGTGCTAAAAAAAATACTGTCCATGTAGAAAATAGAGTAAGACAAAAATAAATGTTTAAACTCTTGCTATATTAACTCGAAGGCAAATGTAGATTAATTTATTTACCGTATAATGATACAGTACTTCCTGGCTCTTTATGCACAATGCCAACACAGAGCAATGCTTGCAATACACTCACAGTGAAAAGGTAATTTAACTTTAAGTTTCAGCTATTACCATGGACTATGTTTATTATATTACGCATGCCTTGACCCATTAGTGTTTTGGGCCACCAAGATAAAGCACTTTCATTTGCATAAACCAGTATACATGACATATTGCCTTCAAAATCCAGTATAGTTTTACATTAAGGTGGAAAGTAAGAACTTATGTGATCTGGAGACAGCAAGCTGACAGATATGGCAAGACAGATTCATATGCAAGGTCTGAAGGTGGCCTGAGCAGCAGATAATCCCCACTTCAATCGGGGCTATCCCCAACAATAACTGGCAAGATACTGATGAGTATTCTACAAACATCACCCCCCCCCCACCCCCACCCTCCCCCTTCAGCGTGCGTCCTCGCTCGGAGTTCCACTTTTAGCTAGTCAAACATCTTAACGCTCCGAGAGTCACCTGCCTCCACTGCCTCTATAAACTAACACCATTACATGCAAGTCACGTCAGTGCCCGAGCCAGGCAATTAGTAGCTCTCATCTGTGTGCCCTCTAGAATCAGAGGAGGTGACTGTGCTGACTACAATAAGAAAGGCCAAAGAAACAGGCTGACAGCCTGCATGTACATGTTTTTATACCGCCGCGCCATGCTCTGTAATGCATGTGCTGAGATGAGCCATTTTATCATAACAGGGGTCGGGTCTTCTTTGATAGCACCAATGTAAATTCACTGCTATCTGATTTCGACTCTACGGTGTGAGAAGCTAGATCAGGCACATGCCGCTGTATTATTTTTCATCTGCTATTTTCTGTTGTTTTTGCAGCATCTCCTCTCCCTTTATCACAGTCAGACAATCTGGAATGGCTAGTCCTCTTCCAGCCTCACACGTATTGATCTGTTGACATATAAATGCCTCCTACACCTGGAGCGAGCACACCCCTCTCCGTACCACCTGCTGTCTTCACGCCTTTAGCTGTCTCTCTGGGCTTTCATCTATAAGCGCACCTCCCCTCTACCCTCCTCAGAGAATAGTAGCTTATTTTCTGATTCAAAATGAAATCTTAATACTAAAATAGTCCGGGTCGCCTCCGAATACAGTCTTTGATACACAGCATGATTGTTTTGCTATTACTAAAAGTCCCCTTCAAATCCAGACAATTGAATTTGTAATTTGACTTGTGCCTGCTGAGAAATACACGATTTTCTTTTGAAAAATGTAACAAAAAGTGTAAGTCATAACCAAGACGAGCAAGTGCAAAAATGTAATATGTTATTGATCAGTCAGCTTGTATTTTGACCCCTAAGCTTGTGGAACAGATGGCAACATGCCGGGATCCAAGGGTGATACAGAGCTAAGACTTTGCCCTTCATGAAGGTTAACCCCATAAACACACACTCATATAATACTCTTTAGGACCATAGTGCTGTCTTAAAATAAGGCCAGGATTGGCTGTTAATAGAAGATGGAGGTCTTAGAGAGGTCAGTGGTATACCTGTAATGTTTAAACAGGATTGTGTAATATATTGAATAACACATCAATATCTTAATGTAGTCTTCGCAGTAACCATTTTGTGACTAAGGAAAAATATACAAGAAATACCAAATATGTTAAATGGATCATAAAAGGTCCCCTGTTATGCTAAATTGGCTTTTTTGAGTTTTTAACTATGTTATAAAGCTGTTTCCACCTCAAAAGCATATCTGATGTAGTATTTTGTTTCATTTACTCTTGTTTTAAGTAATCCTGTTTGCAGAGCCCGTCCTCTAAGGCTCTGAAAACAATTGAGTCTCACCTCTCTATGTAGACGCATGAAACCAGGAAGTGCTCCTCCTTGTTTTTAAAGCCCATACACCAACACTGGACTTGTTCTGCTAATTTCAGTGCTTAAACTGCTGTCACTACGAGGCAGTGAGCTAATTTTTCTTGGTTTGCATCACGCTGCTAATAGCCATGCTAAAAAGCCATTATATGCTCTGTCCATTTCCTACCATTGCCAGCATGGGGCTGCAAACACTTTAAGCTCACCAAAAGATGTTTTCCATACACATATATTATTTTAAGTTACAAAACATGAAATACTAACGCAACTTTTTTTTTTTTTTAATCCTGAAAAAGCACGATATAGGACATTTAAATAGCATATGTAACTGTTTTGCTTTTTCTAAAAAATCTACGATATGACAATAGTTATAACATACTTTATATATTTAAAACTTTCTTCCAACATTGGAGAAAAGCTTTATTTTGAAGGTGACACAATGAAAAGGCCAATAAGGGGAAGAAATCCAAAGCCCTAAGAACAAGATTTCCCCAGATCAAGCTACAAGTGGTTGTTGCGGGTTGGGTGCAGTGGGATCCAGACAGTAAATTGATTATGGAGCAGAAACACTAATCCGGTGACTGAGCTTCGTATCGCAGTTGTAGACAGAATGCTCCCACGGGAACCCCATCCTGCACCCACACGCATCTTTCTTGGACCTTCTCATCAATACAGCTTCCCGCCTCTTCCCAGGATTCTCAACATAGGTGCTCCATGGCTGCCAAGATCGGTCCCTCTCTGCATATAAATCTTCTTTTACTCAGTCCCACCGCCGCTCTGCTGCCTCTAATGTGATGCATAACAAATTTCACTTTGGCTCTCTGGATTTTTAACCCTTTCGGTACATTGAATATACCTGCTTTCTGCTGTGCACCTTTTCCCAGATGCATAGTGGTATTTTTTTATCCTTTGAGTGCATGTTTTATTTTTATCTTGCACTTGTTTTTACAACCTTAGCGATCATTTGATACCAGTACAGTCTAAGGTATGCATTTTTCGTTATTTGAGGAAAGCCATCTAACAATCTAATAGCATACTGTGATGGGAATCATCTGTTAGCAAGTTAATTCAAAAAGGAACTGACATGATGAAATTTTGTGAAAAGGTCAGTAATAAGCTAAGGATGAAATTTTCATTTTTGGTGACACAGTCTGGATCAAGGAATTTTGTAAAAAATTCTGAACCATAACTAGCCACAAAAGGCTAGATCTAGAAACAGATTTGTTTTACCATTGTCTGTGGTTTTGTGGTTTAATGGATGTAGCATTTATCCCTGAACTAGACATTACCTGGTGTGGATTATACCCTTATCATTATGAGATAGGGCCAGTGACAGAGTTTTTGTTCCTCATAGTGCCTCTAGAACACTTAAAAAAAAAAAATGTTCAACATGAAAAAGAAACCACATTCTCAAATACCAGACCCCACTGGCTACTGGTGTTACAGTTTGTCAATGAACTTTGAGTTTAAAGTTTAAGGTAGCCTAGAATCTTCAATTTTACAGGATTTAAGAAATCTTTAGGTTGTGTTTCTTTTAGTAATATCCTAACAGCTGCAGCAATTAGCGTATTAGCTTCTATTAGAATATTAGAAAGTGTTAGTCATTAGTCAGTTCACAAATTGACAGCTGGAAAAGAAAGTAGTTTTGTTCATGATGTGCTTGCAATCTGCAGAAGAGAAATTTTAGTCCAAATTTTCTGCTTGATATACAGATGGGTACAATAACCTTAAATAACTTTGCTGAAATAACTTTAGCCAAAATGGGTCTTGGCTCTCAGCTCGGTCATAACCGCTTCATCATCACTTTGTCGTGTCTGAAGAAAAAGCATCTAAATCAAACTAAGGCTTTTGTAACGTGTGGCAAGTTTGTTTAAGATGAGCAATGGAGTGCTTTTGAGAGTATAAATCATACATTGTGATGGCACCAAAATAGTGAAGTCTGCTGTAGAGCGGATTACCTGTACCAATCACTCACATCTCCTAGACTCTTATTCTTACTCTCGTTCTATCATGTATGCATGGCTTGGAACACAGAGAAATTGGAAAACGTATAGACAAGATTTGTTTCATTTCCCATTACATTTGCTGGTTTGTGTTGAGACACGCAACTGCTCACCCCAGATCATTAATGCCTTCAAGCTTAAAGCCATGAGATTAGATGCTTAGTCTTAGTCGTCATGTCGGGTGAATGGCCACACCATTAGGCAAATGGGCCTTAAACAATAAATATCTCTTGTGCATTATGCCAAGATTGTTGGGATTAGTTATGGGTTTTGTGGTATACAAGGGACATTACATTTTGTGAATGAATCAAATAGAACCAAAAGTTGTTGGACAATGCCACATAGTGCTGGTCCTCAGGGGATCATTTAGAACTGTCAGTGTCCCAGGTGTTTGTTGTTTACTCTTGTAAATGTATATCATACAAGATGGTTTTTGGCCATTTTGAAATGCAAATGAGTGATAAAATCAAGGGCCACCAGCCAACAAGACTGGCCAAAAAAATGTTTAGGAAAAAAAAAAAAACATTTTGTGAGCAATAATATCCAGTATGTTTAGCATCTGAAACAATGATTGACACTGTTGGGGGAATATTTTGCTTCTGATTAGTCTAAAAAGGCTCACAAAAAGCCTTTAGCCGAACATTTATTTTACTTAGCGCACCCGAAAGCACCATCACACCAGTGATGCATGGCTTTCCTCTTTCCTCTCTCCATCAAACTCTTCAAGGGAACTGTGGACTTCAGGCACATCTTACTATTATAAAAATGAGTGAAGATTATTGAGCTACTATTAATCTGTAAATCACGTGAGTTAGGGCAAACTAACTCACGTAACTGTGAATTTCTGCTTATGGGGATGAATAAAGTCAGTCTAAGTCTAAACTGAAGCGGTCTCCACGGTGCGTCTCTGTGCCGTGACCACTCAGGAAACTGCCAAAGCCTGGCTTCATGCACCGCAGCAAAGTGATTTGCTCTGAAGCACATCGCACTTACTATTTTAGCAGCAAAGATAACTCTCACTTATGGAGCACTGTGCGCAGCGCGGGAGGATGCGCCTCCAGCCTCCAATACACATTTACGCACCACAGGTCACTACGGGGTGAAACTAGCACTGACGCTGGTATAGAGCAGCACTTCAGACATTGCCGCAACGTAAGGCACTGGAGTAATTGCGGAGAACTGGACAGGGTCGCTCCTCATGCGAACCATGTGCTCAGACTTGTGCCAGGAGTTGGCCCATGGCCGCATCTGCTTTCTGCATTCTTCTTGTGCTAAAAGAAGCTCTATGTTAGCACACTGTAGGCTAATTAAACATCCATCACCAGTATTTGTCACCCTGCACTAGTGCCCAGAGCACACACCTCGTTCTCCCCAGGACTAAAATAAAAGTCAAATAAAAATAGTAAAGTGCCAAATGAGCAGTGATAATGGGAACACAAATTCGTTTTTGGTGTAACATTATACAATTAAAACACTGCACAAACATGAGAGATGCCCTGCTGCATAAAGACTCACAAGTATTCTAATCAATTCTAGTCCTACAAAAGAATATGTACTTTTGTTATGATTTATTATTGTTCAATTTGATGAACTCTGAGATGAATGAGTTGATGTGCAGCCACTTTTCTCTTCACCTGCACGCCCCAGTGCTGTTGTGCATCTGGACTTACGCACATTGTCTAATCACCATTTTGTGTTGAGCATTGTCGTATTTGTTTGTAAATTAAGGTTTTGCCTGGTAGTTTTATTCACTCACTAATTCACAGAATTATCGTTTTATGTTAATGATTCAGTCACGAGTTTGGACATGTTAGTCATTCTATTATTTAAATATATGGCCGGTAGATCTTGTTAATGGCCAGAATTTTCAAACACTGCCGACCAAACTGACCGACAAAAAAAAGTCTAGGGGAACCTCTGCTTTTAGTACAATGGTTTTCTCCAACCTCCAAAATACATGCATGTGGCAAGTGGATTGTCCATTTTCCATTCTTTTAATGAATGTAAATGGTTTGTCTGTGTATATCTTGTGATCAATGGGCCATTTTATAGAGCAGGGGTAAGCAAGGCAAATAATTTTTGAACCACCGGGTGGCGGGCCACAAGAATGGCCATACAGTTCTTTGTCATGGTTCCTTGGCAGCTTTAAATGAACATTTATTAACATGTTAAATTATGTATACAAAATATATAGCTCAATAAATAAATACCCTAAACCACCCCTATTTTGATAAATTTTTAGACGGCAAATTAGATAAACATTGGACACTTATTGGATAGAGGCAAAGGTAACCATGACAGGAGGAGGTCATATGATAGAATGCTTGCTATTTATTGGGTGGAGCCAACTAAAACCATGAAACCATGACAGAGAGCTGTATGCTTGCAAAAAGGGTCTTACAGCGGCCTTATTCACTGACGGCTCCATGGGGTTAAATGCTATCAAGTAATAGCAAGTAATAATAGTGGATATTGGCTAAAAAGTTGACGAGGGCCAACTTTATCTGACCGAGGGCCAAGTTTGGCCCGCAGGCCAGGGGTTGCCTACCCCTTGTCTAGAGTGTTCCCTGCCTAGGCTCAAACTAGCTAGCAAATGGGAATAAGTGGTTGAATGTCTATTTGGGATAGACTGTCTGGCCTTGTTTTCAAAGGGCTTTACCATTAGCAACCAACAGGTGCCCACATATGCTCACTATAGTGCAAATGAGAACACTTTTGAGCATTTTCTTTGCAATCTGTCCTTGCTACCAGCAGTTCCATACTTGCTTCAACCCTTCAAATAACAGTTTGGATATAACTTTTTGTGGGTATGCAGACCAAAAACACAAAATAAATGTCTGCTTGTTGAGTGGTGTCCTTCACTGGGCCAACGAGATGGGCGTACTGAAGTGAGTGGAGGTGTCGGGGGAACATGGCCAGAGGATACGGGACAGAGCAGCGGACTGCATTTCCCCTAATGAAAAATTTACACCACCTTCCTGCAGGCCCACGCTATTCTGTGTTCCCACATGTGTATTCCGACATGTCCTCCTTCAATAATTCAAAATATTTCAACCTCTTGCATCTTTATCTGTTTTCCTGTGTGTATTTGTACAAATCTGCTGATTCTTTTGTCTTGTGTCTGTCTTCTATCCCTCGGCCGTCACCATTCCAGAGCCGGAATTGAGTTCCCAAATGAATGCGCTGCACACCCACAGACCCAACTGACAAATAGACAGACATGCATTTAGATGATAAGAGACTCTGAGCATGCATAATTCATTCCACATGAACAATATTCCTTCAGTTTTAAGATGACATTCATTTGTGCGTGTGCACTTCTCTAAGCCCGTCCTTTGACTAATAGCAGTTATTTGTTTCTATTGCAAGTTTCCTGGCATCCAAATGAGGCAATTTGTCCACAAAAAATAGGCTGACCTTTATTTAGCATTAATTATATTTTCAAATGCCTCCGAAAGGTGAAAGTGGGGAATAGAAGCTGCATGTCTTGTGGCAGCTCATTTTATAAAGAATGATATGCTGCTCAATGAAGTGAAAACAGTTTGGCAATGGCTATACATTTAAACATACCAAATCTAGTTAATCATTAAATTATAGAGTATTATAGTTTCTAATACTGTATTTTTCTTTATTTCAAAATACTTGCCTCCATTTAGCCTCATACTCTTCCCTCACACCAACTAACTTTATGTCCTTTTTCTATTGGACATTATTGAAGACTGATTTATGTTATTCAACTATGTTATGTTATACAACTTTAGGAGTCATAGGTGGCTGGATATTTTCCAAGTTTCTTTGGGTTTGATGCAGGCTACACCACATCATTTGCAGTCATTTACACACTGATAGACACCCATTCGCAGTCACATTTATACACTATGGGCAATTTATATTCACCAGTTCACCTATGCATGTTTTTGGGGGGTTGGAGGAAGCCTGAGCACCTGCAAAGAGCACACTGCGGCAGCATATGATGGTCATTAAGGAATTTTACTGCTTAAAAAATAGTGATCCAGACCATTTCATGAACCTCATCATAACCTAGACTATTATGTTAAATAATTTTCATTCAGTAATATATTATTTAGAGTTCATCACAGAATTACTTTACTCATTACCACCAAGGTTATGTTTTTACTGGTGTTGGTTTGTTGGTTGGTTCTTTAGTCTGTACAACATACCTAAAAAAGTAACAGTTTACCATACATGCATTTATCACTAAATAAGGAGTTTGAGGCCAGGTCTGGGCACTATATCTTTACCATTGTAAGATAGGACCAATGCCTTGGCAGAAGTCTGAGCTGGCCGAGTGCTTCTAGTTTCCAGTATCTTTTCTTGAGCACTGTCGCTATCATAAAATGTATTCTTCTGATTCTATTATTTCCCAGCATTAATCACACAGGTATTCTTACTGCTATCTGATTTGGTTTAAAGTAGTTCAGCTTCAGAGGGGCAAAACTAAATTCTGATGAGGATTACAGATGCGAAAAACATGACATTGCATCATCCTCTACCAAATGAGTTTAAAAAATATAGCCCAACCTTTATTGAGCAATAATTATATTTTCAAATCCCTCCAAAAGGTGAAAGTGGGAAATGGAAGCAGCATGTCTTGTCGCATCACACTACATAAATCAGGATATGTGCTGTTTGATGAAGTGCAAACACCCCAGACAGACAGGAGTGTATTTTTGAGAAACAGACAAGACAGGTATGAATGTATTTTCTAAAGCCATCTGCTTCTGATATTGGATTTGACTGCATTTGGGGAGTTTATTCGTATAAATCTGATGCATTGAGAGATTCTGTGGATCGTGTAGTTTCCAATAGGCTCAGATAACAGTCTATGCGGCTTTGACTGGTGCTTTTAATATCGATCTAGATGGATATAAGAGACGCAGAGAGTGCAGTGTGTTGATGTCTGGGAGAGCATAGACTCGGCATTAAGTGTCTGCAATGTATCCGCGGCTCTATATAGGCATTGGGTTACTGCTGTTGTGTTGATGCCCTGAGCCCAGAGCAGTGCATGAATAATGGATTGTTAATCCATGTGTGTAAAATACATCACTCCACTGTACAGTATAGACCTCTCCAAGCATTTCCCTTGCTGTTTTTCTTCCGTGTGTGCAAAGGTGTTTGTGTGTGCTGGGTTGGCACTTTCATTGTATTGCTGGTCTATGCTAAAGTGCTTTTTTTCCAGAGATCAGTGTCAGAGTGGGGACTTTCTTTCCAAGAATGACTGTCGCTCCATGCAGCTAATGTTGAAAAGCTGGTAAGAAAGAGGGATTTAACAATTTAACAAGGAGCACTATGGGGCCCTTTAAAGATTCATATTTGGTGAACTTTGCCTTAAAGTCTGAAAAAAGGCTGTTGAAACAGCAATTTCAAAGTCTTAAGCTTGTATCCAAAGGGTGTTGAAATGCATTTAGGATTTCTTCCATATCAATGATTTACACATGACAGATCTAATTTACAAGTTGCATTCAGTCATTTTTATTTTAGTCAAGCTTCTTCCATCTGGTCCTTAATGTGAGCAGTCAATCTATAGTTCTGCAGTGATTATACATACAGTATTTGTACGAAACCTACATTGCACCTACATAGAAGATATGTATTGCCATAGTCATCAGTTGGGCTATAATAACATTCTTAGATAAAATTGTTGAAAAAATTCATTATCATCTGTATGCAAACTTTAAGCAAATTTCCGCATTCTAACTTTATAAAAAATATCATTTTCAGAAATCATTGATTTTCAGCACAATTTTCTGCATTGTTTTTGTTATTTCCAAGACTCAAACCATTCCTCTACACTCAAATTACAACAAAAGACAAACCGTCTGCGTAAACTAATGCTGCAAAAAAAAAATTATATGTTTTAATGTGTTTATTGAATATTTATTTAAACATTCACAGTGTTGTATGAAAAAAGTCTGTGAACACCTAAGCTAATGACCTCTTCAAGAGCTCATGGGAGTTAGGTGTCAGCCATCCTGGACTCAATGTGGGAAGATTGGGGGTGTGAGTTAAAGTGGCCCTGCCCAATAAGAAGCGCCCACATTTTTGAATTTGCTATTCTGAAGAAGAATTGCTTGATGTGAACCATGCCTTACACAAAAGAACTCTCAGAAGACCTACATGTAAGAATTGCTGACTTGCATAAAGCTGGAAAGGGTTACAAAAGTATCTCTAAAAGCCTTGATGTTCATGAGTCCATGATACAAGAGATTGTCTATAAATGGAGAAGGTAGAGCACTGATGCTCCTCTCCCTAGGAGTGACCGTCCTGTAAAGATGACTGCAAGAGCACAGCGCAGAATGCTCAATGAGGTGAAAAAGAATTCTGGAGTTTCAGCTCAAGACTTACAGAAATTGCTGGCACAAGCTAACATCTTTGTTGACAAATCTACAATGGGTAAAACACTAAACAAGAATGGGCTTCATGGGAGGACACTACAGAGGAAGCCACAGCTGTCCCCAAAAAAATATTGCTGTATGTCAGAAGTTTGCAAAAGAGCACCTGGATGTTCCACAGCACTATTGGCAAAATATTCTGTGGACAGATGAAATCAAAGTTGAGTTGTTTGGAAGGAACTCACAACGCTATTTGTGGAGAAAAAAAGGCACAGCATACCAACATCAAAACCCCATCCCCACTATGAAGTATAGTGGAGGGGGCATCATGGTTTGGGGCTGCTTTGCTGAGTCAGGGCCTGGACGGATTGCTATCATTGACAGCTAAATTAATTCCCAAGTTTATCCAAACATTTTGCAGGAAAACATAAGACCACCTGTCCACCAACTGAAGCTCAGCAGAGGATGGGTGATGCAACAGGACAATGACCCAAAACATAAAAGCAAATCAACAACAGAATGGCTTCAACAGAGGAAAATACACCTTCTGGAGTGGCCCAGTCAGAGTCCTGACCTCAGTCCAATTGAGATGCTTTGGCATGACCTCAGAAGAGCGATTCACACCAGACATCCCAAGAATATTGCAGAACTCCAAAATTCCTCTTGACTGTTGTGCAGGTCTGATGTTCACTACAGAAAATGTTTGGTTGAGGTTATTACTGCCAAAGGAGGATCAACCAGTTATTAAATTCAAACATTCACATACTTTTTCCATCATGCACTGTGAATGTTTAAATAAATATTCAATAAACACATGAAAACAGACTGTGTTTGTCTATTGTTGTGACTTAGATGAAGATCAGATCACATTTTATGACCAAATCATGCAAAATTCAAATAATTCCAAAGTGGTCACTTACTTTTTCTTTCAACTGTACATAATTTCTAGGACATTAGAACATTTAATGAATTTCTAAATTTACATCCAATGCTAGGAAAATACTGGATTTTTTAAAGTTTGCCAGGATGCATGATTCAGGATGCACCCTGAATCTTTGACTGGAAATTTCTTTTATTTATTTTGCTTGTTCTAACAACCAGCATGTATAATATAGATAATAACGTACATAACTAAAGCAATAAACAACATGGAAAAAGTGCTAGTTGAAATTCAAAAGCACATAACTTTCATTTGGGCCTATATTGCTACCAATAGATTGATTTTCCGAGCTGTCCCATGCATGGTCCAGCTGGCTGTCTCACCCTGATCTCACTTCCTACTGTTTGGACAACTTCACAGCTTCACACCATGTCGTTTCTGCACAGAATGAGTTGAGATGTAGAAAGGACAGAGATATTCAGGGACAAAATCAGCCTTAAGGCACTATAGTGAACAGGATCTTGTATCTTAAGATAAATCCAAACTGAGCGTTGCCTGGCGTCTGAACGTAGCCCCAGGTGCTAATATCTTTCCAGGTCTCTACGACATTTGAAAAACAAAATGATTTATAGCAGTAAATGTAAGAAATAGAATTGAAGTCACATTCAGCAGCGCTATAGGGAGATTTCCACAGAGCTAGAAAAAAGTGTCATGACTATCCAACAAGGTAGAACGAGAGAAGTGTGAAACTGCAGCAAGCTTTTTGAGCAGGTTGGCATTACCAGAGAGAACAGTATGAGAAATGGAAGAAAATGCAGCAAATCATATTTCAAAAGGCGCCAGGCACACACGAAACGGCATCAGTAGTTTAGTCTGTGACTCCAAATATCACCCAGCTATCGCTTCCATTGGTCTGTATTTTGTTCTATCTGCTCCTACAAATAACCTTGTAGATAACCTTGTGCTATCTAATATGTACAGCTTCAGTATTGTATTCTGTCACTCGGGCTGAGAAACAGCATTTTCCAGCAAGCCTTCTCCGTGACAGTAAATTGAAGTGGAACATGTCACGTTTATGGTGCGTCATAAAATGCGTCGATGTGTTATGATCAAGTTTATCGTGAATACAAAGCAGCATATTTCCGGTGCACAATCTTTTTTTCCACCAGTCTGTCTTGTTAATTCCTTTTCTCTGCAAATTATTCCAACATTTCTAGCAGGCATATCTACTAATCATATTGGCAGTGATATCTCTGTGGATTGGGCTGAGAAATCGGAATAACATGGATTCAGATGTGTTAATTACAAGCTTCCGTCAGTGCTAACAGATATTTATGATGTCAATGTGGAATTCATATTCGTATGCATTTGATTATTCCAGCAGAGTAGCAAGACATGAAAGTGTGCTAACAAGAGCAAACCTTGAAATGGAAACAGGATAATTCCACGGAAGGTGCAAGTATCCTGTCATCTCCATCAAATATCAAAGCACTTCAGGTAGATGTCCGATGACTAAACTCTAGCTTTGACTTTAAAAAACATGTTGTTCTCTTTCTTGACTACATATGACATCTTGCATCGCATCTGCATTTGGTACAATGGCCCAGATATAGGTGAAATGATGAATATGAACACTGTACCTTTAGTAAATGAATGTGAGGCTGAATGGTTGTCATTTTTGGCCATCTGGTTTTATGGTTTTCTCTGCCTCAGACCTAAAGTAGCTATGATTGTTGCCCAGGGCTCCCAAGAGGAAGAAGGAGCTGGATTTTTGCAAGAATAATGACTTCACAAACTCATAGAAATCTATCTTGTCTATCTTAAAGCAATACAATTTGTTTAAAACCATGACCGATGATCTTATTGTACCTTCCTGTTGCAAATTCGTTTTGTAGAAGCCTGCAGATGTGATATGTATAAATGGTACAATATGCTTCTATACAATGATTTAATTCATGATGTGATTTCATTTAAAAAGAGGTAAAAGGTTAAACACTAAAAAGGTTGGCAATAAATATTAATAGATGTTAATTTACATAAGCCTTAAAAACAATGTAATGACAGTTAAAAGTTTGTTAAATTGTTTATTATATTTCATGCTGTATTAATACTTTTGTAATTTCATTTAAGGTAATAATAATCGAATTCATTGGTAATCAGTTGATAAGCCTTACATGTTCTGGGATCGATTGGTCATGGCTTTACCCACCACTAGGGGGATCGCGCCATTTCTCCTCATTGCAATAAAGCCCTGCATGAGGGAAACACCACAAAATCACTCTTGTGATTCTTTCTCCCCTGTTTTCAGGGGTGTAAGACAGAAGTGGTCATGTGTAACAGATCATCTGGCCAGTCAAGGTACCAACATGTGTTCTTAGTTTACTTTCCATTTTATTTTTAGTTTCCATTTTTTGTCCTGAGAGACTGCAGCTTCATCCTTTGGAAAGCAGGTCACACTAGCCAAAGTATGCCCCTTTTGTACCTTGGCCCCACTTGATTTGTTCTCAGTAGGTAGGTTTGATGAGAAATTGCCCAGGAAAATGACTTTCAGCAAAAGTCATTACATGATTTTTCATAATGCAAGAAAGCCAAAACAAATTTGCCAGTGATATCTCTGTGGATTGGGCCTACAACAAGAAATAAAATGGATCTGAATGTGTTAATTTCAAGTTTCCATCCTCACGGTGTCAAATTCATATCTGTGTGCATGTGATTATTCCAGAAGTGAAACAGGACATAAAAGTGAGCGCTAACTGTGGAAGACGGGAGCGGGATCATTGCACGGAAGGTGTAAGTGTCCCGTCATCTCCATGGAATATCAAAGCACATCTGGCGGGATATGGCTCAGCTGCTGCAGAGCTGATGAAATGACCTTCCACATCCGGTTCTGATATAAATCACATAGGAATATTTTATCACCGCTCATTCACTTGCCACGGGCTTTCTGGCTGTAAAGCACTTCCCACTCCTCTGTAATGACACACACAAGACATATCAGGCATAAAAGGCTCCAATGCAATATCAATATTAATAGATGAAATGGTAACAGTAAAAGTGCCACCTACGCGTGATGAGTGGCATTTTTAGTGTGGCATGAAAGGTGTTGTTATCTCTTATTAAAGCAGTGTATTTTAAACTGGCTTTATGTTACCACTTAATGCCACCGCAGAAGACTTTAGAGTCTCTATTTCATTCTTTTTTAGGAAACATTTTTGTCTCATTACTGTAATTTTCTACATGTTTGTGTGCACCAAATTCAGTTTCTCTCAGCAAAATATATAGATGTGGTTATTGATAAAAACAAAATTTTATCTTAAGCCTTGTCAACCCTTTTTAAGAGCACCTTATTGCACATTATTTTCAGCTTTCGTAATTTTAAATTCTGAAAGCTGTACATGTATGGTATTCTATATGCTTAGTTTGTTTTGTAAGGTCATACAGTCACAGAAACCCATTGTTACTCTCAAGCCATAAAACTTAGAATTGCACCTGGTTCGTACCAATTGGCAGTATAGGCAGATAAGGTCAAGTGATTGTTGTATTGTATCAGAATACTTCATATAGCCAGTAATATCTCTGTCAATTGGGCTCAGAAAACTTAATAACATGGATTAAAATGTGTTAATTACAAGCTTCTCTCAGTGCAAAACATGCATGGTGTCAGTGTGGGAATCATATCTGTGTACATTTGGTTATTCCAGGAGTGTAAGAAGATGTAAAAGTGAGCATTTATTGGAACAAACCGGGTGGAGAAGGGGAGCAGAAATATTTGGAACCCTCCATAATTTTCTTGAGAATGTCACATTATTGCACAAAGGGAATCCTTTTAAGGCCATTAAAATGTAGTTATTTCTTGGAACAGCAACACTCTCTTAAAATAATAAATATAATGTACTACCTAGCACTTCAGAATATTAAAAACAGCTTATAATTCATTACATCTCACAAAACCAAACAAAAGTTGGTATTTGGGTGTATTTTAAATGCCAGTGATTTACATATGGCTCATATCTGGGATTTGCAGAAATGTCAGCGAGTTAGTGAGTTAGCGAGTTTGTCGGAGATTGGGTTGGGTGCACCCTGTTTGTTGTCAGTTTGATTAAGATGTCTGGAGAATTTGTTTGCCTCTCGCAGTCTGCTCAGCTCTCCTAGTGACTCGAAGGGAACATTTAACAGCGACAATGTAATTATCTGAAAATGTCAACACAGCTAACACATGTTCTGTAAAACTGAACTGTCATGTAGCATGTGATGGGCATGTTGTGTGCTGTAGGCAGAATGTGGCTATTGTTTACATGTTCTTTATTTGGACATACTGTACAATAACCTGACAAGGCAATTACAGCTCTGTCTTCTTCTGCCATGTTTCCTGTCTGTGAATGCTATTCGCAGTTTACAGGGAAAAGTAGCTTCCCATTTACACTATTAAATACTATAGGTAACTGCTGCTCAGCAAAAAGGTTGAGGGATCAATCTTTGAGCCAGCTGACTATATTATCTCTCTGTGGAGTTTGCATGTCCTTCACTAATTGGCCACTGTCCAGGGTGTACCCCACCTAAGCCCCACAGTTGCTGGGGCAGGCTGAAATATTGCAATGACAATATACCGTACACTAGTTTTCCTAAAACTGTGGTTAACATTTGGATGCATAGTACTTTTTGGTAATGCTAAACAAAATAGCTAAACATTTTTTTTTTTCATGATAACCGGAGGGAATTAGCCCCTGACAGCATACATAGCTCCTAGGATTATTAAAATCCCACCACCTTGTTAAAGTGGGAGTTCAAGGAGGGGGCCTGCCAAGGCAAAGAGGTCCTTGGTCATGGTGCAGACAAAGAGTGTTTCAATGGACATTATAAAATGGAACTGTAACATGACCTGGATTGGCATCACCGGGGCCCCACCTTGGTTGTCTTGTCCTCTGACTATTTTCCAGGAGGCCCACTGTCCACTGAAAGAAGCATAACAGGTCAGTGGAATGGGCCGTGGTCAAGGGCAGGTGCCTTGATGGCCCAGTTCTTGCAAATGTAAGCTGCACAGTCAGCTTAGTATGCAGCCTAGTCCTATGACTCTGTCCAGTATATAGTGGAAAAAAATATATAAATGGGGGGAGTATGCATTATTCTGAAAATAAGACCTTTTGAGTTTTTCAGCATGGGAACAAGCAATCTTAGATTTTTGGTAATTTAACATCAATTTGCCCTCTTTGACTGCAGAGATGAGGTTGAGTCACACAGTCTGTATTTTTGTAATATTGATTAACGGCCTCTTCTTCCAAGCCATTGAGCATGACTGCTTTTCTTTGGTGCTTATTAGCCATTTTTAGCATCAGCAGAGACTTCAGGCTGGAGCAGCAGCACAAGGTGTTACATAAACAATAAGGAACCTAGTTTCCTCAAATTTAAGTTTATGATATGATGAATTACATTATCATTATTTAATCTTTGTGTTTATTTTATATTATTTTGGTTGAGACATACCAGTTTACTTGCACAGAAATACACAAGATCTCTGCTTGATGATCTAACATGGTTAATGATTAAAATGTTTGTTTTTTTTACTTATCAGACAACACAAATAAGAATAACATCATGAAACACTGAGAATCAAACAAAAGTTTAGCCTTCTAATCTGTATAATATGCATGTCATTTGTAAAAATATATAGTTTGCAATCTTCTCTCCACAAGGCCGATTGTCTTCCTTCTCACTTTATCCTGCAAGCAACACTTTACCAACAGAGTAAGCACACTCATAGGATCTGACACCTATGTGCACACAAGTGTACAAGCATTCATAATTCATTCTTAATGCACCTACAAACAAGACTCAGGCTAATTAGCACATGAACTTGGAAGACAGCTTTTTCACATCACTCCTGTTTCACCTACTGTGTCTCTGTTAGCGAAGCGTGCTCACTTTTATGTGCACATCCTGGTGTGTTAGCCGCGAGCTGGAATTACAGGTTTGATTTCAGCTCACAGGAGATGTAGGAGAACGATAGTGGCAGCCTGATCCGAGAGGCAATGAATCAGTGCCTTATCAAACCTGTGGCCTGAGGTATGAAGTGTCAACATACAAACAGACTACACCAGTGGAATATGGCATGGCAGTGGACGTGCGCAGCTGGATATAGCAGTGGTAGCCATGTATGAGTCTGAGCATGCATGGAGAGAAATGTGAAATTGTCTTCATATGTTTATAACAGGATGTTTTTTTTAACTGCATGAAAACATCTTAGGGGGGTAGTGAATGTCTCAATTGGAGTAACACACTTTTATAATCTAATTCATTGATGTCTCCTGCTGCATGTACACAGCTTACTAAGGTTTGAAAAAGCGTCTTGAGCATGTTCCAGAGCCAAACAGTGGCATAGAGTAACTTATGTAAGCTAATTTTCTTAGCATTAGCCTGAGTGCTGAAACTGTTTGGTTCTCTCTTGTGCATGTAAACTCAGGACAAAGTAAGGAATCCAGTTAGAGGGCTTAATCAAGCTAGGAGCAAAGTCCAACTAATCTCTGCATGTAAGTTGACGCACTGAGTTTGACTCCTCGGTGGGACAGTTTCCGAAGCCCCCGTTGTCATTCTCCTAGTGGAAGTAGAAAGGTTGGCATGTTTAATTCAGCTTTACCACTGCAAGCCTTGTCACTGCCTAGGATTTATATATTGGCCAGAGAGGAACGAGGGGCTGCCTGGGAATTAACTAGCACCAGGATGCTAATGGCAGATTTAGCATGCACTTTACGAAATCACCTTAATCCACCACAGTAGTGCGCTGAAGGGAGCGATGGGAACAAAAATGTAATTACTTTTCTGACAGCGAGGGAAATCTAGAGGTTTCTCTCAGATCACATATTCTGTTCTAAAAGCACTGGATTTCTGTTACATTTGTTCATGTAAAAGTCATATTCAAATTGCCATCTATCTCTGGTATTTTCACGCGCCTAAGCTTGAATAAATAAAATGGATAAAGAATGACACTTTTGAAAGATCCATATAGGCTCATGTCACCTTCAGATAATGGCAGACTTTATGACGGATGTTTTACTGGATGCATTAGTAGGCATAAAAGTTTATTAGGCAGGCAGCGCTGGGGAACTGTTAGGCTGAGGGGCCGTATTTCACTGTTTGGCAAAGCTGGCCCACACGGCTACAACTATCCACTTCAGGCTATGTCTAAATAACATTTTTTTATTAAGCATCAAATAAGTCTTGTCACCTATATAAATTGCTTTTATGGATTTGCTAAAATGTGCCTGAAAGGTTTGCTGGAGGTTTTTCCTTTTACAAGAAATTCATGATGTAAATGTCAATAGATGTAGCCTTTTGAAGATTAGACTGTTTTGTAGTGAGAGGATGAGTGGTGGAACAGAGTACAGAGTGTGTAACAAACAGCAAGTGTCATACAATACAATAGTAGTAGAAACTGCGGTATGCTGGATGCCCTTCTGACACCACACAATTGGTGGCTCCACTGAAATCTTGAACTTTATAGTTATCCACCTGTTTCAATTAAAAACTTTTGCCATGCCAGACATTCAAATATTATTAGACAGTCAGCATGGTGTCTAGAACACATTTTCATAACACTGTGGAACTTTAACATAGAGGCTTGTTTAATTGGATTGTAGAAAGGAAAAATATTGATCCTATGCTTCCAGGTTTCTCAGGCAGTTGGTGCCATAGGTTTACTTGTTGAAGTCATAGCTGATATTTTTGTGTTTGCAGCAGAGGGAGATGTTTGTGCACAGCCCTGAGGGGAGCCTTTATTCCTGTGTGTTTAACATTCTGCAGAGTGAGAAGACGAGCGATGGTAGAGGCGTGGGAGACTTTTATCAGCCCAGATGAGAGTTGTGACAGTCTGGAGCCCAGCTTTTGTGGCCTGCCTGTCTGGGTGTCCTTCACACTCACGGCTTGGATGACAAGGATGGGATGTAGGGAGGGGGAGCTTTCATATGACAGAAGGCTTTGCCTAATAGCCGGTCTGTTCCCCGGCTCTGCCTGTTTTTATCCTGTCTTACTTTTTTTTTACTCCTCCGTTTCGATCCTCATTCTCTTGTGCTTCATTGGCCATATGTGAGTTTGACACTCGTTCCTTATAGAGACAATACAGGCTGAAGAGTGAGTATTATTGCTTGAAGGGTGCAGCGAAAAGGCTTTTAATTTTCAAATCTCTCCAGAGAAATTGAGATTCCAGAAGCGTGGGCCTGGACACCTGGGTGGTTGACTGATTAAGGTGGCGCCGGCGTTCTGCTGCTACAGAGGGCCAGTCTGAAAGAGGCAGCGGGGGGTCTCCTGCCAGCCTGCCAAGTGTGTGGGCACTGCTCCGATCAGTCAGACTCCATAATGGTTCTCTGGCCGTGGGACTGAGCCAGGCAGCGTGTCACATGACTGCACATCAAACCGGCAAGGTCTCCCTCCAGTAAGCTCCAATCGATGGTGCCCATGGGACGACAAAGGGCATGGGAGGACAGAAGGGAGAGAGCGAAGAGGCTTCTAAATGCGGTGCCATCAAAAAGACCAGGGCAACAAAAGCAGCAATATTCTTCCAGTCATTCAATCATTTAATGACAAAGTACCGTAAAACAATACACTATAATTTTTTTGTCCATCTGGTGTTAATTGACATACTATACATAACACATAAGCAACCAATGACTTGCAGCATGATGCCAGCCTAAATGCTCATATTAAAGTGCAGCCCATGTAAATGTTTTGCTGATGTTCTCTACCCACTCATTTACAACTCAAGCAGTCAGTTGGTTGATGGGTAATGTTTGTTGACTCATTGAAAATTTTACAGTGGTCTGCTCAACTTCTGCTGCAAAAATGTGCATGCAGCTAATGTCACAGGAAAAAGCAATACAGGGACATGGGTGAATAGCTGAAAGGACAGTTGAGCTTGCAAGAGGAGTTATTAGACTAAGAGGAAAAAAAACATTCTTTACCCCAAAAGCTGTGCCTTAGAACTAAGCCAAAATGAAATGGGGACATTGGAGGTCCTCACTATTCACCACCTGTATAAGCTGACGCCGTGTGCTTTCCAAAGGACAGAAGATAATAAAGTTTATCTCCCTGGACTGTTTTCGCCTCCCATTCACACTCTTGTGAAGCTTAATATTCAAACTTCAAAGCAGTGTCAGATACAGAAATTTCAATCTAAGCCATTGATATAGTTCACATTGAAAGTTTACTTTGGGAAATATAAAAATGGAAGTAGTTTTACTTTGGCTGGAAACCTGAATTTGTTATTGGAGGGCTGAGCTATATTGGTGTCCCAAGTGATTATGAGAATTTTTGACAGATAAAACTGACAATGAAAAAATATTTTCTTCTATTTCTTTTAATGAATGGGATATTTGCAAACCTTTGCTCCTCCTGCAGGGACATGTTGTTTTAAATAAATCTGATTGTGCTTTTGCAAAAGAATTTTATTCATAAATGACCTAAGCCTATACGAAAATGGTAAAAATGAACCCTTGGGCAGCTATGGAAATAGGAAGAGGGTCTTATGGCTTCTTTCACTGGGTTCACTGGAGCTTTTTTTGGGTGTTTTGTTTAGTTACAGTTTAGAAATCATGTTCTTTACTGTCCCTGTACAGATATTTTGTCCTGTGCATTTGACCCCCTGCTACAGAACAGGGAAAACATGTCATCCAGTCCGGGAATGGAACCCTTCTTGTTGTGAGGCAATAGTGCTAACCGCATGACACATGCATGATTATACACTACTGACACAGTATAACACAACCATTCATTCAAATTTTAAGGCAAGATTGAGTTTATACAATAGAGTGTTGCTCTTGACCCCATGAGCCCTGTTGTGCCACAAAGCCCCAATATCTCATACAAAATAATACCATAAGCAAATGTATTATACAAATCATAAAAGAAAAAACTTGAGTACAAATAGGTGTCTCTAGCCAAGCTTTTCTTTCCACGCCAGGAAACATATTTGTTACATGAATAAAACATAACTTTTCTATTCTTAGGTCCATGCAACTCCAGGGTGAATATGTAAAATTTGGTGTGAGAGAGTCAGGAGAGGACAGGCAACACTCAGACCGAACAGGAGAGGCTAAATCCAGAAGATTTGTATAGTGCCTGCGCCTTTTGTTATACAGTAGGGACCATTAAAGTGATTTCTTTATCTCATCCCCTGTTGCCTCTGAGGGATCTTCTTAACGCCACTCATTGCCATTTAATTTGTGATCAAGAGTTTAATGGCTTCATAAAAACTTTAAGGCACGCTCCTATTTCTGCACAGTTATTGGCGCCTATTTTATGAAAACAAGATTTATTTGGCCCATATAATCTTATACACATGCACACCACACTTCCTAGCTGTCTTCATGTTCAGGTCAGTGTCACATTTATAGTCCAACAAATGAGATTTTTATGTTGCGGGCTTTTTGGGATTGCTCCATTTCTCCGCAATTAATTCCTCAATTGCTCCTGCGGCCACCAAAATCGCTAAATGAAGCAAGTACTACCAGAACGGCTTGGCATTCATTACTGTGTATGATTAATGACAGGTTCCATTGTGGGGATGAACGTAAAATTTGTTCACAGAGAGATTTCTATCTGATTCCACCTGATGCAGAGCACAGTGACCCGTGTGATTGTTCTGATCGGCTGAGCATCAACAAGCCATTTTATGCCTGCCTCAGTGGCCTTTTCGCCTCACTGTTCATGGGCCATATCTCGTGGGAGGCGATCTCAGGATAATGCATGCATCAAATGGTGGGTTTAATGCATGTATTGTTGGCTGGAGTACGCAGAAGTATGTTTATTTTGTATTTTGCTGCATCTTAATGCAGAGAGATTTGATTTGTTTACTGTACATGCAAGTATAGAAATTGTAGAGTTATAAACTACCCCTGAGCAGGTTACTTTTATTGGCTGAGGGCAATCATTTAAAGTTACAGACTAAGATAATGCAGTTCACTCTAGTTCACTCCCATCCGAGGTCTGACCAAAGACAAAAACATGAAAAATAATATTTGGACCACTGCTCACTCACTTGTAGACAGACAAAGGCACATCATTTGGGTACTTCTACGCCGGGTTTGTTGAGTGTTTTGGCTTTCATTCATTTAGACAAGAAGTCTAAATGATGTGTGGTGCTTATCGAATGTGCAGTTGCTATGTATGAAATAGATTTGTCTGGCTTTGTCACGTTTTGTAATGTCAGGGCATTACAGTTGACATCCACAATAAATCAATACAAAGTTTGTTAAAACCAGTTAGGCAGTGACCAAGTGACTCATGTGTCTTTGTTGGTCAGAAAAAATAATGACTATTCTCTTAAACCAAAACAAGTACTAAATTTGTATCCTCCTCCTTTGAATTCTCACTTAAGTAGTCAACAAAATAACAAAATGCTGTTATTACTAGAGTATTTTTAAGTATCAAATGTAAATGTGGCCTAAGTACAAACTTTTGAAAGTTGTGGGTTTTTTTTATTGCACAGCAAAATCTGTTACTACTACACTCAGCCTGGAATCCTTGGAAATTTAGTGCTTTCCACCAAGGTCAAACATCTTTATTCATTTAGTGACCTTAAAATTTACTTTAGTAACATTTTATCTCAGAAATGTGCTCAGGTAAAAGAATTATGTGGACATTTTTAAAGAATTGATTTCAGTACTAAACATGTCTTTGTGTTTTTCTCTATTTGTTTACATGTGTTGCTGTTGGCTCTGGTTATGACCAGATTAAGGCAAATATGTATTTTTTTCTACCCTCATGTAAACATACACAGTGTACTTAAATTCTCTACATAAAACATGTAAGTGGACGGAAAGCTCATATTGTTGACTAGGGTATACAGAGACTTGCTGTTAAAATTATGGCATACATGAACATGAGTTTGAATGAGGTCTTCTTGAGGCGATACATCTGGTGCTTGATAAGATGTAGTCTTCGTCTGTTTCTTTCCCGCTTTGCTCTGATGAATAAGTACTAGCGGAGGGTCATATAACACAGCTTCCATCCCACTCACTGTCCCTGTGCCATGATGCATTGCCTGCAGGAGCGCCGTGTCTCTTCACTTTCTTCACCGGCTGATTAAGTCCGTGGAGCAGCATGGAACCACCACGGGGTGTTGCATTGTTTTTCAGTCCCAGTGAGCAATATGAATAGATCAGTGACTCTGAAAGAACCAGACTGTCTGTGTTTGGAGCAATTATTCCATCATTTCGAACATGTTTTGTATTATAAGTCGGTTCGCTCTTTGGTCCAGGTGGTGTGTTTGCAGTCCCTCTACTCCGCAACCATCCTCGAGCATTTGATGGTTGATAAATTCATGTAAGTTGTTTCAATGTGCACATTTGTAAATATATGAGGAGTGTATTCTCCAAAAAGCAGAGGTAGAATGCATAAACAGACCACATGTTTTAAATTATGTGAGCCTAAAATAGTTGTGAGTTGCTTAGGCTAAGACATAATTCTTTACACTCTCTACCTCTGTAACAAGATGCAGCTGCATGTGTTATTTTGAAGGTCTTGATGTTGCAAGATCTCATGTTCATGTGGAAATGATGTATGTTGTGATTGCTTGTGATTGCATTTATTGATGCAGTTGAATCATATGACCAAACCAATCCATAGATGAATGCAGTAAGTATATTTTATTCCAAAAGGTATTACTAAGATTTTGTTAAATGCACATTTTATAGAACTTTAGAATTTTATATAAAGATATATTATGGAAAGAGCATTCCCTATCCAGCAATACAAATATGAGTATAAAGTCTCACTGTAGAATAAACAGTAAATCAATTACACTTTTCTGCCAGCTCTTGCTATAAAAGTGTATATGAAGCATCCCTTTACCCAGTCACACTGAAGTCTATACCTTAGTAATGCAACATTTTGCCTAAGAACTACCCTCTGTCCACTGTAACCACTCAATAAAAATAAGATGTAATATAAAATGTAATGTTATCTAAAGTTAAACTTTAGAATTGTAACCACTTTACAATGTTATCTATTAAAAGAATCAATGGGTAGCTTAAGCCACACACATAAGTATTTTACACCTTTTCACTTGGAAGAAAATTTGGGTCTCAATATTGACCCTTGTGGAACTCCAGAAATACAGACCTTTGAGTACATACCTATTAATTAGGGATGTAACGATTCACTGAAGTCACGA
Organism: Bostrychus sinensis; assembly: GCA_020698575.1. NCBI lineage: Eukaryota > Metazoa > Chordata > Actinopteri > Gobiiformes > Eleotridae > Bostrychus > Bostrychus sinensis. Next base: position 25,552,413 of record CM036251.1, on the reverse strand, counting down.
TTCGATTTTCTGTTCACGATTACATTTTTTTTTTTTTAAGCAGACTTAGTTGCAGTATAATTATGACCAAAATATTTTTTACAGAGCCTATTTGTGTCTCCATATCAAACTTAAATTGTTGTATATTTCATAATTACTGAGATGTAATTGAAAAAGTAGATATAAAAACAATAACAAAAAACAAATAACAAAAATGACAAAAATAATATAAATATATTACAAAAATTACAGAAATATGACATAATTTGTTAGTGACTTTTATTAACCTCTTTCTACTCTCCTCCAAAAACAGATACACTTAAGTAGCAAGCAATGCATAAGGAAGCAACTTGTCATAAATCCACAAATCAAGAAATATAAAATGGGCCTAATATAAGTCAGGTCTTGTAAAAGTATCAGTGAGGAAAGACACATCCTCAGTTAAAAATCTGTCTCCAAGGAAACGCTCCGGGGAGGGGCTGCTGAAACTTCAGATAAACTTTAGGCTGTTGCATGGATGTATACATCCATGGGCTGTTGTTAGCCACTTAGCTTTCCTTTAGCTCACTGCTAACAACAAGCTACTTTCTGAACAATGGTAAACGGAACAAACAGGTATGTGCAGCCTAAATAATACCTTCAGAGGTGTTTCTCTGTCCGCACTGGGCTTGTTGTTGTTCCCTTGTGAATGAGGGCGCTGTGTGCGCTCCTCCTCTGTGTGAGACGTACCGAGGAGAGAAAGTACACTCCCGAGTTGCTCCGACAAATTAGAAAAACGTACAGGCTTTTTACATTCCCGGGCTAGTGATTTTACAAGTTCTGTAAACTAAAACTTGATAAGTAAATGTTTCTTTTAAGTAAAATGGCCGGGTAATGATATCTAGCACCAAACAAGATTACGTACCAGTAGTCTGCACGCTGTATTAAAATGGCATAGCGATTTATTTTTCCCCACACTGATTCAAAATGTTTTTGTTTTGCATTGATTTTTAGCCAATTTACGAAGAATCGTTACATCCCTACTATTAATACAATAAGCATTTACAAACTGATATGTCACTGCATTTTGGAAATGCTCCATTTTGCCTGACAGACTTTACAGTAAATATTTAATCAGGAAACTTGCTTACTATTGACCTATTTGATAAACAAACAAGAACATCTGTTATGTAATACACTAAACAATTATAAAATAATATGCATTTAAACAATTTTATCAGTGTTATAGTTAACCTCATAACATCATTGTCCACAACTAATGAGCCAAAAGTGTGGTCCACTAATCCTTTTCATATGTACATCAGAAATATCACCATTGCATTGACTTTCATGACTGTAACTAGGCACTGTTCAAAATAAGACACAACCAGACCAGCTTCAAATCCTTCTTGACAACCCAAAGTAACAAATAGCTCTGAGTTGGAGAGGCTGTTATTTTTCAGTACATAGTGTGCTTGAGTCACTTTATATCAATAGCTTAGACAGCTGTATATCAAGTGAATGAATCATAGAAAGGGCAAATGTGTGGCGGCTGTAGCTCAGCAGGTATCGCGGCACAGTTCCAGGCAGGAAAGAAATCGAGTGGATATATCACCACACTGCCCAGGGAGCGTCTACATTATTCTCATCTCACACTGTTTTTCTGTTTCTCCTCAGGCCTAGGAATCCCAATGTGAATATGCCAAGATATTTGTTTCTTGTGGCATAAATCACCAAATTATCTGTCGGAATGGCTCGCCTTATATACGCTCTGTTCAAATCAAAATGATCTAAGGCGTCTTTGTGCCTGAAAACATTAATGAATTCCAGGCAGTGAGTCATCCTCTCCATCCGCCACCTGCCCAGCTGGTAGCACCTGTGCCCACATAGAGGCCTGTCACAGTGGAATCCTAATTCAGTCCTCCGCTCTCTCACTCTGATGTACTTGGTATTTGCGATGGTAGGGCCAAACAGCAGAAGATGGGCTTCTCAACTCCAGCCATCTTTATCGGAATACATTCCATACTAAAATTGGGATTTGCTAATATGGGCAAATGCAAAGTTCAGTAACATTAATAGTAAGTATGCATAAGATACAACCAATATGGTATAATTAAAATACAATATAAAAACTCCCCCATATCATAGAAAAAGTAGCAATGAATACCAAGACAAGAAAAGTGTCTCGTAGCCAATGACGTTTGCATTTACGTAAATGAGCAATTGAGGTGCAACGAATGTGTTAAATCAAATGTGTACTTGTAATGCATCATGATATCCCATTTGTCTATGTGACTTAAATGAAAATTTGCCCCAAACAAATGATTAATAAATATAAAATTAGGTTAAGATTTTGCTGCATTTAAATGTAATTAAACTTTCATTAATAGTATTAATGTGGATTGGTGTACTATCCAAAGCAGTGCAAGTAATTGATGGTTATAAGGCAAAACTTTTAATTTACTCATCAATCTACAGTCTTTGGTCACTTTAATAACTACACATATTTTGTTTGTTAACCCAAAATAGCTACAGTAAAAGACCAATCATATAGCAACTCAAGCATGCATTTAGGCATGTATACTGTAACACAAATGTGTTGAAGTTCAAAGCAGGTGTCACAAGGAGGAAGGTAGGAAGTAGGTGCCTTTGAACGTGGCATGGTTGTTGGTACTTAATGCGCTGAGTACTTGCTGGTCTAGGCAGCCATAACATGGGTTTACAAAGACAAGTCCAAAAAAGCCAAAATCCCAAATGAGTGGTGATGTTAATGTTAAGGTAAAATTGCTAAACTGCTTTGAGACAACCAGGGTATGCAGATGACTTCTCTGAAACTTTAAGAGGCAAAAGACCACTTTGGAAGCTATTTCATTACGTAACGAGGTATAACTAATAAAGTGAATTGTTTATGAAACACTAGGATGCTATTTCAGTATTGTTGCTGCAGCTTTGCTTAAAATGAAAAACTAAATGTGACACAAATAAAACCGTCTTTCTTTGGAAGGACTAAGAATAAACACTTTGATTGTAGACACCAAAAGACATTCTGCATAAGATTAATATATAATACAGACAGATCACTGACCCAGCCTGCTTCAGCAAGTATTTATTCTTCACTTTTCTTAGAAACTGAAATCGTTTCTGCAGAGACAATAATATGAGACATAAAATCAAAAGGTCTAGGATGAGTAAGTCACAGCAAATGGCTTTGAAAGTAAATGTTAAATTATGCAATTCTTAAAATAACAAGAAATTAGTGAAGTGGTATAGAAAGTAAGGGCAAAGTGTTTATGTCTGAGTGCTTTTTGAAGACACTTCCTATGTTTCGTTTATGAAGTAATTAAAAGGTTTGCATTATATGCAAAAACACTAGAAGGTAAGGAGCTGAGGGCAGTCACTGGAAAGGTTTTAGTGTGGGAAGATTCTGCACAACCAAATGTCAAGAGCAAAATGTATTTGATAAGAAAATAATAATAAAACATAATTGCTATCATGTTCTGCTAACTTGAAATTACATTTGACCTTGTGTGGGAATAGATTTGCATTTAATATGATCCTTTTAGCTGTTATGGAATGTGCCTTGTGTTTTAGCTCTATACATTCACATTATTGTAGCTAGCTTATGTGGTAAAAGTGGTAGATAAGAAAGAAAAGATAGAGAGATAGAAAAACTATATGTTTGAAGCATACAGTTTTTTTAACAGTCTAATCATACACACATCCAAAAAGATATTGGTAAGATTTCAATGAAAATTAAAGTTAATGTCTCAATATGAATATCCCAGTTGCCACAAAGGTCCTAACTCCAGCCACATGGAAGCAGTAAAGGAAAAAATCGCTTGGCTCTTCATCAAGGTCCAGTCCAAGTATTTTTAGTGGATGCTTTACCATTGAGAGATACATGGCTGTGTTGCTCAAGGAATGAAGCTTTTACCCCTGAACTAGTAGATTCTTGGTTGGGGAGCAATCGTTAATTTTGCGAGACAGGTCCACGACCTTTGGAGCCTTTGCTTGATTATTAAGAGGGAATTATGGAGTACTACATACAGTAACTTCTTACCTACTAGTCAGTTGAAATTTTCTTTAAGCAAATGTGAGGCCCTCTGTCAAATTCAGTCATGTATTTTGTTCACACTGGATGAAACAGAAAAGAATCAAGGTTAAAGAATGGCTTTTTCAAAGTCTAGTCTAATTTAAATTCTGTGGACAAAAAGTAACAGTGAATTAAAACTTTATTGTGGAGCTAAATTGGCCGGAATAATTCCACAATGGTTGAAGTAGTCATCCAGGAAGCGATTACATATGTATTTTTTTTTCCAAATTAGCCTTCATTTTTCTCAATAAAGAAATTCACTATGAAAAATAATAAATGCTTTTGTTCCTCTGAGGCTGTATCAAGCACTCACTATGATACACTATGATCCAATTATATTTTATAAGACTAGTTATTTCCTAGTTGCATAATGAGATTGCTTTTAGTATTAAGCATAAATATTGTTCCGGCAGCTTATGGAGCATTAAAAGTTATTTGAAATCCATTACTGTCTATTGTTATACTGTGACTACATAACACATTATCTATGGCCTTGTGTCTAGCTAGACCTTAGCTAAGTTACCATCACTCTTATTCTCTTGTGTCCACCTATATGACTTATGGTTTCCCACATTTCTCCTCATTAAAAGACACCTATATCTCAAATTGTCACCTGCAGGATCGTGGCAAAGCAGAGACCATAGAGTGTGATTGTAATGGCAGGTGAGTGTAGGGGCTATTTCGGGAGCACACGTCCCTGGACATGTCATCAGATGAGAGGGAAGGTCATAAATCTCTGCAGCCTGGGGAGAGGACACACTGGCAGACAGTATAAAGGATGTAAACCTTTCCAGGACACTGACCAATTAGATCAAGAGAGGAGGTAAATTACCCTAAATGGGCTGTACAGTGCTTATGCCTATATGTTAAAATCAGTACTATGGTCTTATCGGTTGTGGTGTTTCCATAACTAAATTCAAATTGCTTTATGAAATATTGCATTTCAAATTTATTCACAAAAACATCAAACTTTTCTAAGTTTGCAAGGTGCTTGAGGTACTTTGCTCTTGAACAGCTATGGGTGCCCTGCAGGAACATGCTGTTGTCTACGAATCAGCCCAGTGGAAAAAGGTCTAGGCTGATTTTGAACTAATTTGTGAAAAGACACTACTATAGGTTGTTGGGTGTCAGGAGCCAGTAGTACTTTATAGTTTTTGATGCTATTGTCATAAAAAAGGTTTTTAGAAAGTTCACAAATGTTGACCCTGATAATTTATATTAGTGATTAGTAGAGCTGGTTCAATACATTAAATGAATTTGATTAATTTATATGTTTAATTTTCAAGAATGTCAAAAATAGCCATATCATAAATTTGAGTTTAGCGAAAATAGCATCTTCCATGCACCGAACTGTTTCCTGCCTTATGTCTAATGCTACTGCTAGCACCTAAAGCGGCCTAAATACTGTGGCGACAAAACAAAACAAAAACACTAATAATCAAAAAGAAAGGAACGGTGTTACTTCTGTTTGTTTAGCAGATGAGCACAAACTGGCATAAACAGCACTAATTTTGTTTACTAGTTTACGTACTTTGTTTATGTATGCTAATTAGCCATGTGTTCTGGAGCTGAAAATTTTAAAAAAAAAGAAAGAGATTTTGTTTTGAGCCAGTTCACCCTGCCCTAGTGACTAGGGCTGTGATCAATCTATATTTATCCACACCCAAAAAAAATTGACAATAGAATTTTTGCCTGCCCCCATTTCAATTTAAGCTTTATTTAAGTACTCATTGTTAGTACATCATCAGTGCTACCTAATTTTGTCCAACGCAACCGTAGCAAAAGTTGTGGAACTTTCACTGGGTTTTATGAAACATGAACATCAAAAAAATATTATTGGAATGTAATTGAAAAACAGTTAAATGTGCTGTAATTTAAAAAAAAACAAAATCTAAATATAGAACCCCACTGACTTAATATTTGTCACAATTAAAAGTTATGACACAGGAAAGAGCAAAGGTCCTATAAGCTGTATCTTTTTCCTCAAGCTTCTGCCTGCAGTTGCTGATGTAGTTAAACTTTATTAGCTTCTCAACTGTTTATGAAAATTTACCTATTTGCATTTTTCTTCCTTGGCATTTTCAAATGTTGTCTCTTAAATAGATTTTGTTAAACCTGCATTACATTTTCTTGAAACCCAACTGTCCCCTCTTTCCACATGCCATTAATACTGCAGCCTCCCTCATTCCTCTGATTTATTCAATCTATTTTTCCATATCGCAGTCATCTCTCGTCACAAGCTGTTTGTAGTGTTAAATCATCCCGCAGAAGCGACAAGTTTTACTTCATTAAGTAGTGCCGAGTGCGCTGCACCACTGGAGAGTAGGGCTAAGAGTCTGTCCTCGTGGGCTCTATCAATAACCATTAAGGATCCTCTCTCATTAGACCAAATCTCACAGGCCCCCCAGGCTTGAGAAATGGGCCGTGCCGTCTTATGTGATGGAGTGCGCTTAGATGGCATCACCGCTGTTTGGAAATGCAAATTGCAATAGTTATTTCCTCCTGTCGGTGATTTGCAGCCAGCGCAGTGCACACACACCCTTATTCTAATTCAAGCTCCTTGCTTAATCAAGAAGAACCTCGCTTCCTATCAGCAGCCTCCAGGTTGCTCTCTGCTTCTCCTGTTCCCAACTCTCAATATTTTTTTTTACATAAGTACACACCTTGAACCCATCCAGGAAATATCCGGGCCACTGCAATATGATTATTCATAGACCAACCTGGCTGAATTAGGCTGGGAGGGCCGTTGATGCCGTTAGAGAAAGTTGAATTAGCCACAAGGAGTCATAAGTAGAGGTCGACCAATATGGGATTTTTTTAAATCCAGAGCAGCCGATGGCCGATAAGCAATGCCGATTTTTGAGGCCAATATGGAGGGCCAATTTTCCTAATTTTATGAATAAAAATGGTTTACTATAGTCAGTTGTTTTCATGTTGCTTATAAAATGTAAAGAAACATCACTTTAAAATGCAGAAAAACATGGGCTCATGTGCAGGCAAAAGGTAAAATCTCTCAGCTTTGCACCCTGGGCTACTGTCTTCAAAAAGTCTGCTTTGTTCTGTACTGAAGCTGTAAAGTTAAGGGCTAAGCATTTCAGCATCATGTAAATGATGATATTTATGACATTAAATAAGTTAGTTAGATAGTTGACAATATATTCATTTTATTATTAATCACAAAGCACATATTTTAAAATGAAAATAGTAAACGAGGGGCACTTTTATATTTGCAAAACATATCTTTGTGTACTGCAAATATAAAAGTGCTCCCTGACTCGCGCAAAAAATATTGCTTCGATTTAGTTCCATGTGAGTCCTCATACCCGGTACGTACTGGCGCTCGTCCCCGCGTCACTTAATCAACACTCCTTTTCTATTTGGAAGCGGCTCCTGGCTGAAAACACATGCATATATCGGCACTAAATACAGACAGTTCTCTGCTCTGTGACACTTACGGACACAGCAGAATGTCCGAATCTAAGGTCAAAGTAATTCGGGCTAACGTCTTTATCTCCATCCCATTTGCACGGCTACTTCTCCTGCCTTTGTTGTGAAAGGTCAGGTGTTCTGTTTCCCAACATGGAGCCAAAAACTCCAGCCTATGTGCCATTTCCAAGCCTGGATAAGTTGAAAGGATTGTTCAAGAAGGACAACCAGCATAAATTCCTATGCCAAATGACTTGCTGTGGCAACCCCTTAAAGAAAGGGACTAGCCGAAAGGGACTTATTTTCTACTGCAAATAAGGTTGGAGAGGTGTTCTGATCATGCTTCTTGTGCATCATGAAAATGATGAAAAAAGCTAAATTTAGAGTGATGAGGCTGTTTTAGACAGTCAAAAAACATGTAAAACACTGTGGCTTGTGTGTTTGTTGGTAGTTTTGGTTTGTTAGGTTGTACATGTTTAAAAGAGAAAAGTTGACTTCTTTAGCTTATGAGGCATTTGATTACTTTCAAAAGGCTGAGTAAACAATGTATGCTTTCATTTTGTTGTCATTGTGTTACTACTAATACTGAAAAATTATAACCCCAGCTGAAGGCTACATTGAGTAGAAGTCGACTTAGTTCTGCATGTAAACTTATTTTTGGAGGTGATGACTTAAGAGTTCTGCAGCTTTTTCAGCCAAGGGCAGGGAATTCATACTTAATCAGAGCAGGGACCTGTCTGTGTCCCTCAGAGAGAGGCCAAAACAGGAACAGAATGACAGAGACTGAAGTGATAGAACAGCTAACATCACGATTGGCCCCACTGCTCTCTTTCTGAGGGGCATTCAGCAGTTTTTGTCCAAGACTGATGATTTCTTTTTAGGACTATTGGAAATAAAAAACTTTTTTTTGTTCAGTGGCAGAGGGGGCATTAGTAAGATTAGCTTTGTCCTTTTCTATCAGTGTTATCAAGGCTTTTATCTCCCTCCTCTTTTTACACACATTATGGCCAAGATTTCCCCATTGTTACTGTTGTCCATCCATCAGCTGGGACAGCCACAAATAGAAGGAGTAGCCATTACATTACTTTTGTTAAATTTTTTGAGGACATGTAAGAAGTGACTTTAGGTATTGACAAAGTTCTAGCTTTGGCAGATGAATAGAGAAAACTGCTCCATTTATGATAACAGGTGTAATGTATGTGTGTATGTTACCTTTACAGTTTTTTAAACACAGAATATACAGTTATTTTTTAAACAATTTCTTAGCATTTGGCCCTCTTTGATCTGATTTGAAGATTAGCACAGAGTAGACCAGACCACTATTATTTATTACTTATTTAATGCTTGAAAGTGGGTAAAGTAAAAAGTGGGTCAAAATGAAACAATTAAAGATACATGTGGATCCTACAATCATACAAGGTGAGTACCAGAGTCATAGAGCACTCTTTTCTGCAGTATTACATGCACAAAACCGCTTGTGGAAAACTGTTTAAATAGCAGAAACTATTTTAGCATCACCTGTCTTGAAGTATGTACGCAAGTAACGGTCACCTCAGATCAATGTGTCTACTGTAAATAATGTGAAATACACTTAATGCAGAATCTTAAAGTAAAAAAATACAACTTGTTGACAGTCTTCCCTTAGGAAGGTTGCATTTTATATCGAGAAAAACTAAATTTTCAATTGCATTACATTTACATAGGTGTTAGTCTGTTGCAAGTCTCTGTTGTCCATCTATCATTCTGAACAGTCCCTGGACAGGGCATATATCTTCTCGTAAACTTGTCCACAGGGTGCAGCAGTCAGTCCATGAAAAGGGGAGGAGGCAGTGATCGGACATCATCAATAATACATCCACTGCATTAAAACCTATGAATAAGTTATGTGCAGGAAAAAGCCCAGTCTTCAAGAATGAGACTGCTGTTCACACGCAGACATGATGGAATGATCTTTTACTCTGGGCCAGCTAAGACGAACTGACGGGAAGGAAAAGAACAAAGCAAGGGCTAGAACTTAGGAAATGTATCGGCTGCACTTTGACACTTTCTTTGCATGAAGATCTACTGTCTTTACCTTCGCCGAGCCTCCATCTCATTTTATTCTAATGTAATGGCTCTTTTTTTTCCGGCAGGCAGAATAAATAAGTTATTACATTCATGTGTCCAAAGGCTTAGAATAGACCGGCTGAATACAAATAGTTCATTTGGCTCCTGTGGTGGAAGCTTCACTTTGTGTCATGTCAGTATGTTTGTAATTACATTTTTATACATATGAGCTTGAGGAAGAGCAGAGGGATTGTTCTGGTTGAGTGCATGATGAAATTGGCTTTGCCCCCAATTGCATATGTCTGAGGTTGTTGGGGAAAGCGTGAATGCAGGCCTGTGTAGTGCAGACAACTAAGAGATTTGAATGGAAATTTGGGGCATTGTATATCAATACAGTACAATACAATATATTCACAAGTGTAGAAACTGACGCAACAACAAAAAAAAAAAAGTTGGAACAAGCAAAAAAGTTGGAAAAGTACTGTGCTACTAAAAATGGCTGGGGGAACATTTTGCGACTAATTAGGTAAATTGGCAACAGATCAGTAAAATGGCCTGGTACAAAAGGAGCATTTTAGAAAGAATGAATTATTTTTTTCTTCAAGAATAAATGTGTAATTAACAATTTTAATGAATAAATTAGTGTTTATTCTAAAGTGTTCTAAATGGTCCTTTTTTACCCAGACATGTTACAGACGTGTTGGCAATAAACCTAGTTGCAAAAAATCTTTCAGCTTTTTTTTTCTATTCATTAGTAACACTTACTATTCCAGCCTTGTCCCTGCCACTACCCTTTGACATGTGTTGCTTCCATTAAATGGTAAATGAAATGGTAAAATGCCTTTTCTAAAAATGGCTTTATAAGGCCTTTTAATTGGATGTATACAGATATGACTAAAAAGCCAAAAACGTAAAACTGCATTATAGGTGGAGGTCTAGAGGAATCATGAGTTGATCAGAAAACCAGTGTCCAGTTGGTCAGTGAGCTGTTGTCAATGGGCAGGTGAGTGATGAGCTTGAATATGGGTCTGCCTACAGCACTGGTTGAGGGGAAATCAATTTCTCTACCCAGCAACACACTCTAGCAGAAGACGTAAGACAATAGTCTGTTGTGTCAAGCTACATGAGTCAAAATGCATTGGGAACAGCACTGGAAGTAAAAAGTTGGAAATCAACGCTCTTTGCTCTATTATGCAAAGATAGCATTGGGGTTTTATACAAAGATGTTGCTAAATAAAGGAGTAGAAGGCATTTGGTTCCAGTTGGAGGTCAGCAGTCTAGAGAACGAGCTGAGTTAAAGAAATGGGTAGAAAAAGCAAAGGGCAATACCTCACTTTATTAAAATGTCGCCAACTTAAATGCAAGGTGGTGGCCTAGCTTGCTTGTATCCAGATGTCGTCAGATCTGAATCAGGTTTGAGTACCTATGCATCTCTGGTTACTTAAAATGACTTGATTGACTTTTTTGTATAGAATTCTGTACAAATACCAATAGAATAATTGCTGGAGATGTGGATGTACCTTGCGTTTTGCTCATAGTTGCTTGGTTAGACTCTAATCGACTGTCTAGTAGTCGACAAGATTAGCTGTAGAAATTGATTGAAGGTTGAAGATTTTAGTTCTCAGGACAAAATAGCTGTTGTTTAGCCATGTGTAACTCACTTGTAGAGTTATAAATAGGGATTTTAGCTAAAGAACAGCATTGAGAACCATTGTCTGGCAATCATCTCCAAGTCGGTGTAAATGTTAGTACATCTTCAAAGTAAGTAGACCTGTTGAGTACAAAAGACACTTACTAATCATCATCATTATCATAAAAGGCAGCGGTCAAGCAGGTGGCAAGAACAAAGCTGGTAGTGTGTCCATTGTTGCAGAAAAGCATTCACTGGACACAAAAGGCACTATATGAAAAAGACCAGACTAATTTCGATGTCTGTGGGGAATTGGGGTTATGACTGATTGCATTTGGGACAGGGGTGAGTAGGAACATGTGGAAATGATTACTGAAATTAAGAGTGCAGGCCGAAGGGAGGAAACAAAGTAGACAGGTAATGCATGGAACAAACCCGGATTATAGGGATAGTGGAGAGCAGCGCCACAGAGAAATGCTTAGTGGATGTAAAAGCGTACTGGGTACCTTTGCCAGGAATGTAGTCTTGAATAATTAATCTTTGGGATGTTCACTTAGGAGAGACACTATAACTATATTACACTATATGTGTGTAAACATTGTATAACATTATCTTTTTCTTTTGGCAGTTGCTAACTTGGCACAGGATGCTCAATTGCATGCATTGCTGTGGCTATCCAAAATGGTAGGAATGAATTTAAGCATTGAAGGTAAATAGGTCATCCACACGTTCCAGAACAACTCTCATTAAGTATTACAGTTGTCTACGCTCTACTGAGGTCCCATAGAGCTGTGAGGAGGAACGGAGTAGCATTAGCTTCTGCCAAAACTAGAAAAATGTCAAACAGGAATGCTCAGCCAGAAGCTTCTTATTAACATTTTTAGAGATTCTTGAAGATGGTGCATATGGCGTCCATGGGCAGGAATCCAGGCATCATAAGAACAATCAAGTGTGAGAGGATGTACGAGCCAACATTAGCTTGCATTAGGCCAATGCTACTATACCGCTGCTATAGAGATTGCATTTTGTTTTAAAAAATATTTTCTCCATAGATATGTTGCAGGCCTAACGGATAGCATAAGACATAACTTTAAATTTACCAAGGAAGCACAGGCGAGCACAGACTTCCAAGTGAATTTTGTGAATTGGTCTGTAAACATTGTAACATTTTCAGCATATTTACAAGATTCTCGTTCACAAATTATTTCAACCTTGATTCACTAGACTGTGTTAGCATTTGCATAATTGCTAATTATGAGTGATTAGCTTTCTCAATACGCCAATTAGCTCTTCATTTCTTCTGGAGTGGAGATTAAACCGCTCTTCTCATGTATGTAAATAAATAACTAATTATCGAGGCCCCATATGATTGCAACATGCTCACCACGATAGGGAACCTAAGTCACACCCTTCTTGAAGCCATCATGTGTTCCTTATTTGTAAATACTTTAAGTGGGAGAGCATTATTATTCCATTAATGTAGTGCCATCATTTTTATTTACAAATCAACACTGGTAATATAACAGCAAAAGGACACTTGCCTGTGAAAAACAAAAGATAATCAAACATATCTTGCTGCTCCACACTCACATTTCTACATTAATTTCCTGAAATCGGCCTGAATTTAGCTATACAATCATCAGCATCAGCCAGTTTTGGCATCACTTTACCTGTACATCAATGCTGAACTAGACCAGACTGTGATTGAATGAAGTCTGCTTTGGTGCACTCCTCCTCTGACAGATGGCTGTAAAATCAAGACTATAAATCACAATCGTTTTCTTCAAGGTCACAGGAAATGGAGGCTTTGATGGAAACGTTTAAATGCCCAAATTAAATGCCATAACTGCAAACTGAATCTCATGAATTAAACAGCGGCCCTTTTAGATGGAGCATATAGAGAAACATGCTGACACAATGCTTTCAAACATAATGGTAAAAATCTTAAAAGTTGGAATGAGAGAAGTTACATAGGAGAGAGTTGCAGTGCTCCATCACCCTTGTGACATTGTCCAATTAGAGCGTATGATTAGTGTAGACCGTCTCTTGTGAAATTGAATCTATCAGGCGCTGCTCTGATTGCTACAGGTCCCTGCAATTTAGCTTCCACTCTGTCTCTGTCACTGTGGAGCAGCTAATATGAGAGCGACAGAATGGATGATTTCTACTTAAGGTGGCCCCTGATTGATGCTGATTACATCTTAGCTTTATTATATTCCCATATAATGAGTATGCATGTGTGGGCTAGGAGGTGCATTTCGAGTGACTGCATGCAGGGTTTTGTGGGGAGAAAATCTATCATTCTAAATACTTGCGGTGCTTTATCGCAACCATTTTGTCGTAAATCCGTCATAGCACCTTCAACTTTTGGCCTGGGCCCAAAATGTAGCATAGAGAAGTTGTGCATTTGAGAGTAAATGTGTGATGGTAATGTCTCATCAAAATGTGGTCAGTCCATGATTAGAAGTGAAGGCTGTGCTCATGTGGCATTAAACCGCAGCAGAATGTGAGATGATGTCATTAAAGGAGCACCAATCAAATGCTGGCAGTGCTCCTGAGTGACATACGGCCGCGCCCAGGTTTCTCATTAAACATCTTGAACTATTTATGAGATGTACTGCTTCCCACCATGCATTATGGCTAATCACGTCATGTGGTTGTGCTCTGTAGTTTGGTATACAGTTTTTCAGTCTTTATATTACTCAGTTTCACTACCCTGTACCCCTCAACTATAGACTTTTACAGCACCTTGCCTTTTGTCACCACCAAAGGTGACTTAGGTGACCCTGTCTGAAAATTAGTATAAATTTTTGTTAAAAACAGTTAAAAAAATTCTCAAAATATAGAACTAATATGATAAAAGCCTTATATTAATTTTGATGCTTTGCTAGTAGTAAATATTCAAGATATTTATAGCAATAGTAGTCCCAAGAGGAGCATCTGACTCCTGCAGTCCTGACATTACAGCTACATAAAATTAAAAATGCACATCTTAACCCTCAGGCATCATTTCAATTTACTATACACTTGTGACCTTTAGGACATAAATGTCCACGTCCAAAAGAACTGCTCTAAAAATTTACTGGATTAATTTTTTTTTTTCAGCTTTTTTTGCATAATTCTTTTTAACAATTTCAGTCTTGCTCAAAACTCATCAAAACATTCAATCATTTTTAGGATATTAACCCTTAAATTGCCAGTTTGAATACATAAAGTCACTTCTGTTGTTTATGAAAAACACCAAAAAACATGTTTTACCCCACAAAATAGATCTTGGAATTTATACTTATATTCTATGGGAAAAATACAATAATATATATATATATATATATATATATATATATATATATATTTTTTTTTTTTTTTTTTTTTTTTTTTGTCAAAAGGAAATGCTAATATTAAAGAATGCATAATTTTATACTGTAACAGCAGTAAGATTAAAAAAATGTGTTTTTAATGGAAGTCAATGGGACATTTTTGTCTGATCAGGTCATAAGTGGGAGTCTGAATTTCAGTCTGACACTACACAAAAACTAATGCACCAAAGCCAATATTTTGGATAATCTTCACCCTACCCAAGGCACATTTGAAAAAATCACCATGACTCCACAACATCTATTTTGTAAGAAAAAAAATGTTTTTTGTGTTTTTCCATGAAGTGACTTTAGGTTTTAAAATTGGGATTTAAAGGGCTAAAATCCTAAAAATACTTGAATAATATTTGATAGTTTTGAGCAGGACTGAAGTTGTTTAAGAGATCTATGCAGAAAAAAGCTGAAAAAAATATTAATCTGTTAAATTTTGAGGGGGAAATGGAGACTGTCACAAGAGGATATTAAATTTGTTTCACAATGTTCTAATGAGCTATTAGAAAAAATAAAAATTAAATTCCAGACTATGTCAAGAGAGAGCCTTTTTAACAAAAATGTTTGCCATTAGCATTAACACAGACAAAATGATGGCCAATTAAAGAGGGAAAAAATACCCAAATGGACAAAAATGTCCCTAGTGATGCCAAAGGGTTTTTAAACCTATTATGCTTAATCGACTTTTTTGAGCTTTTTAGCATTAGAACATTTTCCTCAAAAAACATCTTGTTTCCGTCACGCATGTTTGATTAATCCTGTGGCGCTGCCCTTCTCAAGAGCTGAAAATGCTCACTTTTACCACTCTACATAGATACATAAAATCCTTGCCTTATTGGTTCTAAAGCACATACCCTGTCTCTGGACTCGTTCTGATCATTTTAGCCTTTAAACCGTGGCCACTATGAAGCAGTTAGCTCATTTACCTATCTATTAGCTCCATTTTACTAATAGCCGCACTAATTAGCCATTGTATCATGCACTGTCTATCCCTCCCGTTTAGTACATTCACTCAGAGTCTCCTCATGTGTCTGTCAAATACTCCCAACTTTATTTAGTTATCAACTCAAAGAAAATGAACAACAGGAAGTAATGTTGCGGGCTTTAGTTAGAGGAAGTTCCACAGCCCTACGGCCCTTCACTGTAGCAGCTATGATATAAAGTACAGTGTTTGCAATAGAGCTGATGTAAAGCAGGTGACAGGGCCAACAGAGCCTTAGAGCAACAGACACCTAATCCAAGTGTTTTCTGCAAAGTGAAAGTAACAGCCAAAAGAAGACATTTTCAATACATATAAAGTAGTTTATGACTTGAAATACTGATGCAAAGGTGTCCATGTTTATACACTGGGTTGTGACCTCTTGTGGCTAGATTTTCAGTTATCTTGTGATCTTAAACATAGCGTTTTGGTTGGCAGTGTTACCAAATTACCACATGGAAGAAACAGGTAGTGTAGTGATTGAAAGGGTTAAAGTCCCGCCCCTTGATTTGCTTTCATCTGGATGAATGTGGATGTTCATGGAGGTATCAGCATGTATGTGTTCCTGGTTCCCATTGATCTAAGTGAAGTGACTTTGTATGTACTAATACTGTATGTATAAAGGTATTTGTAGAAGCATATTAGTGGAGCATTTTACATCAGAGAAAGTACTTTCAAGGTTTCAAAATTGATTTATTACTGGAACTCCCACAAAAGGGACGTAAAGGGGACATCTTATCCATCTCATAAGAGCCTGTGGTGTATACACAGCATCATGGAGTCTCTCTGGTAGTAGTAGTAGTAAAAGTTCACTGTCAGAAAAGTTCATGAAATGCTGGTTTAGCGTAAAATATAAGTCAAAAAGTGCAGACTCAGGAAAATGATTGAGTCTGAGTATGTCCTTTGATAAAACAAGTCTCTAACAAAACAAAGTCTCTAACACGCTCTTCTTTTGTGTTTCTGCTCTTTTCTTTTCAGGGTGCCAGAGCCCAGAGCCAACCCAGTGGATCCTCGGGATTTGGAAGACAATGATTCTGGAAGGTCCATGGAGCACGCCCCCTGATCCCCATTCTGACGCACTGTGACTGTATATCCAATGTCTGCACTAGCCAGCTGATTACACATGTTCCTCACCCAGCCACCGCCTCTTCCCCCCTCCCCATGCTGTATTCTTCAGCTTTGACCTTCAAGACGCCTGCCCATGATAAATTTGGATGACCTCTCCGTGTTTTTTGCTGCCAAACTTTTGTAGTTCTGCTAACTTTCTTTAATTGCAGCATGCTGGTTATGTGCACTCAATTATCGTCAGGCTCTAGTTCCACAGCCAAGTCGGGTCCTTGGCTTACTGGCGGGTGCTGGCTCGTTTACAGACAAGACTTTGGGGTAGGCAGCCGAGCGGAGCATCTGGTGAATCCAACCAATGTCAGACGTGGAAAATTCAGTGCACTTCACTCTTCATTTATTCGCAATATGATTTCTTTTGGTGGTGTTGTTTTGACAAATCTTGGATGGATGTACTGTAGGAATGAACAATTTCAGATGCCTTATGCCATGAGATTATATTACAAAAGTGTACAAGGAGGGTAATATTTTTTATTGTTGGAAAAGGAACTATAAACCTCTTCCAGAATGTGATGATTTGCAAATCTCAAACCATATTTTATTCACAGTAGACCATCAACAATATATACATACCATTCCCTCAAAAATAATTGCTCATTTTGAAATGTTTACCATTGTGTAGCATCACATCTTTTAACAACAGAGACGGTAGCTGGAGTTTTGGGAGAGCAATGTTGTCCCATTCTTGTTTGATGTAGGATTCTAACTGCTCTAGGTTTCTGGTTTCTCTTTGCCAGATTTTTGTGGTATGCCGTGTGGTTTAGCATTGTCTTGCTGAAATATTTAAGGCCTTCCCTGTAAGAGATGCTGTGGAGGGAAGAATATATTGCTTTAAAATCACTCTACTATTTTCAGTTTTGCATACTGCCTTTGTGTAAGACGGGTCTGCAACCCATGGTTTTAGAGATGCTGGTGGCTCTTTCCCCCTGCTCTTGCAGCTCCTAGGGCATTTTACTTCTGGTTATGTAAAGTCAACAAAGGAATACCGTATTTTTCGCACTATAATGCGCATCGGATTATAAGGCACAGCCATCAATGAATGGCCTATTTTAAAACTCTTTTCATATATAGGGCGCACTGCATTATAAGGCGCATAGAATAAAAGCTATTGTAGTGGCTGGGGTTACGTTAGGCATCCACTAGATGGAGCTGCGCTAAAGGGAATGTCAATAAAACAGTCAGATAAGTCAGTCAGTCAAACTTTATTAATAGAATACAAACCAGCGTTCTTACAACTCCGTTCACTCCCAAAACAAGTTAGTGCATTCACAATACGATACCGTACGTACCGGTAGCTCTTATTTGCGCCGCCCTCGTTGAAAACAATGTATTTTCAACTCCATTTGTCACAGTTCAAAGCTACATGAACAGCGTTCAAGCGCTCAGTTTTCTGTCCCCTCAATGTCCCAACTCTTCTACTAGATGGAGCAAAGGCGGCGCCTCCTTGTTCTTTTGCGGCAGGATCCATAAACATGCCTATGGCACACATGAACAGCTGGGACTGGAATTCCCCTTTATCGTTTTTACCGCTGTCACTTTGGCGACGCCGCCTGAATACGGTAGCCATAATTAACCAAGATTGATCCATATATAAGGCGCATCGGATTATAAGGTGCACTGTCGGTTTTTGAGAAAATTAAAGGCTTTTAGGTGCGAATTATAGTGCGGAAAATACGGTAAATAGATGACTGATTAGAAGTGCCCCACACAAGCACCAAGAAAATGTATGAATTTAACTTTAGTTCTCTGAGTGAGATGATCAGAGCAGTATTTAACACAGTTCTTTGTCAGTTGCAATTGTGACTTGTATGAATTAAAATTGGTTTCTGGCTCTTGACAGATTCAAATTTAGTATATTGGCTCTTTGGACCCAGAAGGTTGCAGACCCTTGGTGTAGGATGTCCATGCCATACTCTTTTCATACCATCCGTGTTACTAACCTAATTACCTGCAAAATTGCAAAATTTTTGTTTGTGTACAGATAGCACAAATAGTACTCTGCTTTGTAACACTTGTGGCTTACATTATCTGTAGCTAAATGTTAATTTAGGTAACTCGCCACCAAATCATCATAAGTCTACTACTCTTTGATCAATATTTAAACCAGCTCCTATGAGGTAGCAGCGGGACATTCGGTAACCAAGACACTAATGAAGGCAGACAGTTCCATCCTGGTATGTTAAAATATGGCTGTATGAGATTTTTTTATTTACATTTTATTCAGTGTCTCAACTTTTTGGAGAGTTGGGTTTGTTTTATGAAAGGTTCATATTTTTATTGTTGTTAAAAAAACTATTTTTTCTTGATATTTACTGTTGTATTTTATGCTTTAAATCATGCTGTTTTCTAACCCGCCTTGTTTTTATGCTTGTCGATTTGTGTGCACTTCCCCTTTTATACCAGAGCTTGTCAGATCTATTATCAGAGACGGGGGACATTTTGACACGTATCGATCAGGACAATGTTGCTGAGTCTTTGTTAGCTGGAAATCGAAGTGCAATTTGACTGCAAAATAGAGCTTGGGCCGTATCAGCTGGATGTAATGTAAAGGCTCATTACTCGTGGACCCCAGGCCTGCAGCGTATGACGGATTACCATTCGGGACAAATAGACGCTCTTTCTACCTTGACCCACTCAGCCATTCAGGATGTCCCAAGCACGTCTTGTCTGTATCAGCAGTTGTTTTAATGTGATTGATTCTGTTGCCTTAAATTGAAAGCTGTTGTCACCCATAGAATGTGTCTCGGCAACACGGCTCCCCTTTCTGCACTGCACTACTCGAGGGAATATTAGTGTGTCAACAGTCTTTTAAATATCTTCAGCTATTCATGTTGTTATCCTTATCTAGTGATGAACGATGGGAGTATGACTCCCTGATTTATTCTCTTTTTATTGTCTTAAATCTATTAATAAACAGCTGATTCAAATAGGGTTTGGAATGGCTTTGAAATTTCCTCTTCCACAGCTACTTTGGGTTCTCCCCAGGCACACCAGCTGACTCCCACTATTGCACTAGCCAAAGACACGCATTTCACTACTTGCCATTTGGAGAATCTGCATTGCCAATACTTAAATAGAAGCAGTTGGATAACACAGACCTCTACCAAGGCATTGACCCTATCTTGCAGTGGTTAAGTACACACCTGGACTCCATCCGGGCGTCCTTTAGTTCATGGTAAATGCTATAACCATTGAGCTACAAAATCTTTGTTGTTCAAATCAGACAGATACATCATAGCAGCATCATGTGACCCTTCTGAAGAAGACCACAGGGAGTAGTCAAAACATGTCAAGGTACTGACAGAGAAATACTGGTTTGTCTATAATAAAATGTTTATATTAATAATAGTGGAAGACCAAATGAACTTTTTGGGATTACATTTTAACATACTTATAGTATTGACAGTATAGGCCACATGAATATGCATACACATAGACAAATGTTTGCATTTACCAATACAGGGCCAAATTGGGTTTTGTCTTGTGAAAGTTAAGTCCTTTTTAATGCCATTTACAATAAAACTGAATGCCAGGATCATCAGCAAAACAATAATAATCTGTGAGTGAGTTTTGAGTTGTACACTAATGAAAAGGTTTTAAAAGTCTAATACAGATAAAGTAATATCAGTGCTGCATAAAAAAAATAACTGATTTATATATTTTCAGCAATACAGGTTCTTCCAAAGGTGTATTGTGATTATGTTTATGTAGCCTATATAACAGTTGACCTGCCCCAAAAGCTTTCAAACACATACAAACTAAGGCACATTTGATTGGATAATTAAAGCATTTTAAAACTACTCATGATAGAATTTAATGCCAAATTCACATCCATCTTGTAAAAAGGGATACTTCTCTGTTAATAGTTATGTATTACTCCTAAATATACAGTATTTTTGAAACAAGTTTTGACAAGTGCAAGCTTCTAGCTGGAACACGAGTGTTGTTACTTATAATTACACTTGTATGAATGTAATAATAGCATTAACACAGTAATTTGAATAATTAATTTCACAAATGGCAAAGTTTGCTGAAGCTTATTTACTAATCTATCGCCTAGAACAATGGGAAGACTTTGCTTAGACATCTCAATTAAACATTTAAGACCAAGATGCACAAATTTCACACCTGCTTATAGAATTTAATACTTTTTATACCTTGATTTGGACCACATCAAATGTTATACTTTTTTTAAATAATTTGGGGTTAACATGCAATGCAAGCTGAAATGTTAAACTTGCCTGAAAATGTACTAAAAGTAATGTTACTGTCTTCATCACCAGTAATAATTTTCAGATACAATACCCATAGAAGAGAAAAGCAAACTAGACTAAAAGAGGTGTACATTTTGTTGACAATCAACCACTTTGTTTCTTTCAGCTGCTCCAATTCTCTTCAGCGGTTACCACGGCAAACCCTCTCTTCACCTTCACTGATCCTGTATGATATTTTTACTGATTGAATTCTTATGTCAACTCGGCATAGCTTTTTACACCGGAAACCACTCTTGATGCAACCCTCTTCATTTGTGCTTGAGATTAGGACTGGCCCCAAAAGTACTATGCCTTGTGACCCCCCCAGGATTCACAGATTAGACCGTTCATTCCAACTCACCACCAAATCTATTTCATCAAATTTCAAACCAGCCCTCTATGAGCCATTTGGTAACCAAGACACTAATGAAGGCAGATATTTCCATTCTTCTGCAGGTGTTTCATATGCACACGTTTTTTCTCCTCAGACAAAAACTAATCCTACTTTCATGAACTTGATCACAATTCCTCGTTCTCACCTTTCATTCATTTTTCTCACCTTGCTTCTCCAAGTCGCACCACGCAGCACATACTGTCTTCACGCCTGCTTTTTTTGGAGGCTGTCTGCAATGCTTCACGGAGCCACAAATGCTTTCTCAGCATGCCTGCATTTCTTTCCGCATTGAGATATTGACCTGGAGAAACTCATTTAGCCCGCGGTCATTGCTGTGTGGCTGGTAACACGACTGCGTCCACATTCTCTGGTGAGTTTCCCCTTTTACAGAAATAATGAGACTTAATGATTTGCCGCATGGGGCATTGATCCTGAGAATTCGCCGGCTCCAAAGCACTCAAATGTGTTTAGAGCTTGTTTTCTGGTGTGCAGCTGTGGCTAAATTGATTTTGTGCTAGCTCAAGAAGCATAGCCACATCTTGACTCCTGAGGTTGGTACTTACGGCTTACAAGAATTTGTGAATAAACTTTTAGAAGCAGGTTTTTGCAGAGATACTTTTTTCTTTGGCTTTAAGCAGTCCCAGACAAGTTTTCTGCCATAGTTATTTGGTTGTTTAATTATTAACTTAGTCAGTTGAAAAGAGGAATTAAACTGATTTGCATGCTAACACCTAATGGTGTTTTTCAAGCTAGCAGTTGCTAGTGTGGTGTCTTCTGAGTTTCTCCTTTTTGGACTTTTTTCATTTCACAGGATTACCTTTCCCCTCCATTTGCACTCACACAGGCTTGCTAATGCTATTATCATGCCATCCCACAGACTACAGTGGCCTCAGAGGGTTAAATTTCCTGGAACAACTAGATTCATTGTTTGTCTACAGACAGATACTTTTTATCAAAATGCACAGCAAACTTTACAGACGCTCATGCCTTTCCTGATAAAACTTTCTTTGTCCTTTATCTAGGTTTGGCACCAGCACACAGTGGCTCCACGTCAATGGAATCAAACCCCTGATTTTCCACTCCACAGATAGGAAAACTAACCATTTTACTAACGAGGTAATACACATGCAATATTTTAAATGGCAAATTTTTAAACTTTGAAACATACATTCATAATCCAGCTATTTACAATCTCCAAAAAACTAAAATTTCATAATTTGTATTTTCTAGGGTAAGGTTAAGGTTCTAGGCTCTTACGTTAACACGCTAGAAATGCAAGCAATTATTTATATCCCCTGCCACACCAACATTTTCAATTGATGAGTTTTTATATTCCTGTCCATGTAATTAAATTGAGAATAGATATTTTATCTAGTCTAACATGCAATTATGCTTAAAGGGGCTATAGTATGCTTTTATTTATCTTTTTAAACTAATCTTGGTTACCTCTAGAACAGCATGCTCCTTTTACAACCTTTAAAAACATTGTGATTTAAAGAAAGTGTTTCCATTAATTATTTTACTACCAGTCATAAAGAAACAGGTGAAAAGACCAGCAGAGGGCAGCAGAGTGCAACAGGTTCATGGAACTGAGCGTTCTGAGGCCTCACAATCTCAGCATTAGAGACTACAGGATTACTCAAATAGGTTTGAATGAAAGAAAACATAACTCCAGGTGATAGAAGTTAAAACACCTGAGTTTTTAGTGCAGTATTAGGAAGTCTTTGTCGCTATTGGTAACTGTAAAAAAAAAAAAAAAAAACTGTACAATTCCCCAAATGACCCTTAAGCTATTTTTGAATGGTCGAATATAAACCAAATCCTTTGCTCACTGGTGTTCCAGAATACAGAAGTTTCTCTTGAGTACAGTTTTTGTCAAAAGGGTTGTCAAAGGGAGGCACATATCCAGTGTATAATCATCACCACTGTGTCGCCTCTGTCGCCACGTCCGACCTGATCAAAGCCGTAATAACAAAGCTGAGGGGCTACAATGTGGCTGTTGTCGGCAGAGGAAATGGAGAGGAGAAGATTGTCTGATCTCATTTAGCCGCCGAGCTCAGGGGTTCCCTTTTTTTCCACACCCAATTACACCTGCTCTTCCAGGATCACCGGTTCACCAAGACACAACACAACGCACAATAAACACAGCCGTTGCCGCAAGACCCCGGGCTTCCTGATGGGCCAGGGAGACTATTTGTGTATCCGTACTGACATGAATTAATTGCTTCATGGCTTGTGAGATTGAATTAGCTACGTGACATGCTTGCTAGCGGTGATGTGCCTTTGATTGCCCGTCTTTTAATAGAGTCGATTTCTCCCCGCCGCCATTTAGGGAGACAGTTGGAAGTCTGTGGTTTTGCTGCAATAGAAAGCTGAACCGCCTACCGGCTCCCCACGACATGCCTTAATGATTCTGTTTATTAGCATAAGAGCGCAGCAAGAAAAATTGGTAAATGTCTCTAATGTCATAAGAAATATTTATGCATGAATCTTAGCTCTGTCGATATATGTGCATTTTTAAGTGTTTGTGCATTCGTCTGTGAAAGAAAAAAAATGACAGTTTATTCGCAGAGATCGGTGCCCTTGCCCAGATTGCATGTTCTTGTGCCGTTCAGGAAAATGTATTGCATGTCTCACACTAAATGCGCCTTCTTATTTATCTTTGCTGCCGGACCTTCACACATACACATAAAACACAGAGGAACATGAGCAAACAAAAGAGCCATCAGTCCTGAGATAGCAGCTTACAATGTTTGCTGTCCCATGTGCATTTAGCCTTCATAGAAACTAAAGACAACACTGAACATTGCTTATAGTCATATAAAACGACGCACGATAATGCTACTTTTTGTGTTTTACATTGACACTACTCTTCTTTCTATTCCGATTTTCCTTTCTGGGGTCAACACAGCCAATCATATGCCTTTAGTTTTATGTCGGATGCACTTCTTCATGTAACCTCTCCATTTATCTAGCCTTGGGACTGGAGAGCTGTCTGGAAGGAGGCCCAGAGGAAGACCAGGTGTGGATTTAGTGGAAGAGAACATGAAGTTAGTCGGCCTGAGAGAAGAGCATGAAGAAGGGTTAAATAGAAGAAGAGAGGTATAAATGACGCACAAAAACACAATTTCCAGAAAATAGCCCTTGACTGTTCAGCCATTGTAATTATTTTTCTATTCTATAAAAAGAAACAGGCTTGACATTGTGGATTCAGTTTGGCTTTCAATTAACCTACCTCTGAATGCTTTTGAACAACGAATCAGAAAACAGTGGCCAGTACCAATTGCGAAAGGATAAACTTGTAGCATCATGATTTGAAAACAAACAAGAAATCCAACAGAGACAAAATGATGTATAATTCCCATAGTTTAACAAAAGGTTAAAAAAAATTTAACCAGAATACTAATCAGGGTACAAGTATACTGTATGCCCTTGTTGTTAATGCAAACGTAAATCATCTTGATACAGTGCATTTGAAAAGCATATATATATATACTGCATTTCCATTAGACAGTTCACAGTCTACCTTTAAAGTGACGGCATGACAGTCTATTAGTGGGCTAGTAGGGAGACTTCCCAAATGTTTCCGTCTGTAAAAAGAAGCAGCACAGTGACAGTTCAAAGAGCAGGTAATGGGAAATTAATGGCCAATCATTAGCACTTTTTTCTATATCATCTCACTGCAAAACACACAATGCTCAAGGGACTATATTTTCCTGATTTTCTTTGTTTAAAGACTTCTATGCAGTGTACTATTATATGTGATCAATCAACTACTACAAATACACAAACTATTCTGTATTAAAAGTTGAAGCTCCTGTCCCACTGTGATGTTTAACAATTCCATCTGAAAAACAAAGGCGTATGTTTATTGGACATTTCTATTTGTTTTTCAGCTGGATACGTTGACAGATGGTGCTATTCATTTCAAACTTTGAACATGTTCAAAATTTTCAGTGACCAGCTTCTGATAGAGATTGGCGGTTCTCATATACTACTCTGGCCTTTTTTTTTTTTTACAATTTCAGCGTCTCCAGCCACGGAACACACCATACATCTATGGAACGGTGAAACCGGCAAGAAAACAGCTGAAAAATGTTGAAGAAACATTCACTTAACAAATATATATGCACCTGATCTCAGGCCAAAGACAGACCATGTAATGGTAGAAACGGATGGATTTTTTGATTTTGATATCTGAATAATGGTCAAAACAAAGTTATAGATAAGTTCGAGAAACACCTTGTCAACGGCCAGACGGGCAGAAACGGACATAAATAGCTGGTAAAAGCTTGGGTCCTGCGTACACTCACTCATTTGCTCCTCTGCTTCCAAGTACAATGGCTGACGTCCCTGTTGATGTTACTGATGAGGTGGCCCTTCTGCAGGCACAACTTGATGTGCAAGATGCCCAGCTGAGACGCTATGAAAATGTAGTCCAAAGAAAAGGGCAAGGCACAGAAGGCAGCAGGGTCGGAGGTGCAGGTTCTTGTTTTTGACATGGCTTGGCCCTGAGAGGCGGCGGCTTTGGTCTTTCCAACCAATTCGTTACTCATACTTAACCAGACTTTAGTCAGGCGTTTGATGTTGTACCACCTGGGCTCAATGAAGACACTACTCAGTCTTAAGCAGGTGTCTCTCAGACGTATTTAGACATTACTCATGCTGTTCTATCTACCGTCCATGGCCAAAAAAATTTGTATTTGCCACCATATGACACTGTCTGAAGTAAATATTTAGACAAAGGCAGACAAAATCGTTAAACGGAACAGTGGGACAGGGGCTTGACTTATTGTACATTCACATTAGCCAACTTACAGTGGATCCAAGTGTGAGACAAGAGTCTATGTCGATGTTGTATTCATTTGAGAAAGAACTTTGTTGTTTTTTCTGTTTCTTATCTCAAAGCCAAGCCCCACACTTAACACAAGGTTATGGCCCTCTTGAGAGATTTTACCTTCCTCTGATTGAATCTCGTGGTCTTCCACTTTTAGCTCATATTAAATCTGTCCGATGCAGATTGCAGAGCGGCCCGGACTGACTGACAGGAGGCATCTGTCAGACGTGGCAGGTACAGACAGCTGTCTGGCAGCTCGGGCTCATGAACAATGACTCTGTGGAGAAGACACAGCCGGGGAATCCATCTCTGCCCTGGACAGACTCCATTATTCATACATTCTGCAGTCAGCAAACGCACCTCAGGGCTCCAGCGCTAATGCTCCTCCGGTACTGTCACTGCACCCTGCCTGGACTATAGAGGTGGTTCAGCAGGAGTTCACTACTCTACATCAGCCTAGAAAACACCTAAAGCAACTAACAACAATTTGAAATTTGACCCTAAAAATACAGTGAGCTCACATTGTATCTCATTGATGGTTAACACTTGAGCCATTTCCCATTCCCCAGGCAAGATACGGTGTGTGTAAGTTATACAGTATGCACTGTATGTGGATGTTCCTTTGGTCATCGTCTCTTTGTCATTTGCCTTTATGCTTATTGTGATTTGAAATTGATATAATCTGAAAGCATGTTTTCTACTAGAGTCCTACATTAGGCTTTGGCATGACGTTAGAAGACATCCTAAATAAGGTTATTGGAAGCCCATCTTCTGTGGTTCTGACACAATCACTAAAATGTGATGGTTGGACAGACAAAAAAACTCTAACTTGGGCTTTTCTCATATAAACTGCTGCGTGGTTTTCATCATCAGAAGCTCAACCCACCATTAGTAAGCTACATCTGTGGCCTCAGCTGTCCTGGGGCAGACTGTGGAAGTCGTGGAAGTCATTTTGTGCCGACATCCCCTCCAGTCACTATCAAAAACACAATCATACATCATAGCCACAGAGAGCTGGGATTGATCAGCCAACCCTCCATTTTGCGGGTGAACAGCTCTCCCTCTGATGTCTCTGGGCCGTAAGTGACACTTGCAAGTCTGAGTGTCGCTGACCCGGAGTCACAGAAGTCTCGGGTTGCAAGAAAGCGGCACATCCCAGTTAGTCAAACAAGCTAGCGGGTGGCTTTATTTCTCAATTTTCAGCATGCCAGATCGGACAAATGGAAGAAAAAACTAAGCAAAGACGAGCGAGAGGTCACACACGAGTCAACTGGGCTTGTGAGTATTTTCAATAGTGCTTTACTCCAAAATGTAGGGGGAGCTCTATAGAGGAAAATAAGGAAAAAAGAGCGACGTAACGAGCAGAGTTACTGAGTTCCACTTTAAATTAAACTTGCTGTCTTGCCATAGTTTATATACCAAGAAGAAAGAATGCTAAATGATCCATTTCTTAAAATCTCAAATTTGCATCTATTATCAGCTGTTTCTGGTTTTGCATAGAGTTTAAACATTGCATATGTCTACTATTCATTAATAAAGAGAATTTAAAATACTTAATACTTTTTGTTGAGTTAAGGAAACCCTTAGTCTTCTACAGTGTGGTGTATTTGTGCAGCCTTTTGCATCATTATAGGACTTTTCTTTCTTTGTACATTTTATAAGTATGCCTCGAATGTGAGTTTTTACACTGAATCACCTTACACTCCCACCCTACATCCTATATCATACCAACATGACCCATGCATACATAACCAAAGATAACAGTCAGAATCCATGTTTCCTTCTGTGTAAATATTGTTGGTTGCTCACTTTTCTTTTCTGCCTACAATGCCCTGAACATCCTTGGCAGATATCACCTCTAGTTGCCGTTGCTTCTGGGAGCTGTAACACATAACGCTCTCGCTGTCACAGCCGCGATGAATCATCTCACAACAAGGATGAATGTGGAGCGAGAAGAAGTGGGAGTCAAAATATAACACTCCCCGAATCCTCTGCCCAGAAGGAGGACAATGGTGCGAAACAATGCACCATATCAAAAGCGAATATTAAACATCTTATGACACAGACAGAATGACAAACGAACTGTTCTCTTTGCATGGACATGTTTGACATCCACCCACTCTGATGTCTTACCAAAACCTGATTTGATCCGACTTTGTTTCCTTCCATTCTTCTTTAGTCATGCTTGTGTACACAGTCTGTCCCTCTATGGTTTGCCAGTGCTGCAGCTAAGCTTGTTAATTGCCCATATAACAAAGCTGTACATCCAGAATAATTGCTTTGGCACACCTTTAGAAGACAGAAAGGTCTAGCAGTTTGACCTCTGGGTTGCCGCTGAAATGCACGCTCCTATATTTGATGAGATAAATGGCACTACAAGTTGTATTAAGGACACACTCTTCCATCAGACGGCAAACTCAGTTACTGAAAATGCAAGCGGCAGTGAGACCGGTGAGCACAACATGACCTTTGGATCACACTGAGACGATGATAGTTTATTTGACACTTTTTAATTTAACATGAGGAGATCAAATGCCACCGCTTTACATAATTTGGAGTGGTCTTAAACGCACGCTGCTGTACAAATAGACTTTTCTCTGTTGGTACGTTCGAGTCAGCCGCCCTCATTCATCAAGCTCTCGAAGAACAAAGACTGAAAATACTACTATAAGAATATGTTACTACACTCACAGTGGTAAGCTGGTGAATTAGCTGACTCTGCTACTGCTGTACTAAAGCTGTAGTGGTTAATTAATTAAAATGAGATAGAATACAACAACATAAAGTTGTTTAGGTCCAACTAATGTTCCACTTTTTAAGAATCCTTACAGAAATGTGCACCTTGGGTAAAATCTGGCTGAAAAAGTCACTCAGTCCAGTGGGAGCTGCACTTACTGTAATCTACAGTATTAAGGTCAACCATAGTTCACATCAGATAAGACCAAGGCTTTACCATAACAGGGTGAGACAAAGTAAACATTGGGAGTACATTTCTGCTAAATAGGAAGAGATACTAAAACAGTTTTAAATTATTCCAAGTCCTAATCTGCTGTAATCATATCACAACTCTACTTTAAACAAGCATATTGTGTGGGAGTTGCACTGTGCACTATGGTTTCTTAGTCACTCTGTGTAACATAAGCAGGAATCACAAAGTGCAGCAGATTCCTGTTGTGATTTTCTTCCAATAACATTTTTGAGTCCTAAAGGTCCTACATTATGTTTGTTTGTTTTTTTAATCAGGCTTTTTGAAATAGTTTTGGACACCTTTGCATTAGTATTTCATGTTTTATATTGTAAAATAATGTATATGTATGAAAAATGTTTGAGAAGCTGTTACTTTCTATTTGCAGAGAATGCTTGGATTAGGTGTCTTTCGCCCTCTGCTGGCAGCGGTGTGGACTGGACAGAGCATAAAATGGATATTTAACATGGCTATTAGCAAGATGACGCTAACAGAGCTTAATGTTTTGTTCATAAACAGCACCACTCACAAAAACACTTGTTCTTCACTTCTTCGGTGCTGCAGCTTAGACCTGGCCTGACCCGGCCCGAGGATACAGCGGGAAATTCACGGCCCAACACGGACTCAGTCTTAGGCAGAAATTCTAAACTTTAGCGTGAATGCAGAGGGCAACGGGAATCCATTATTCTCCCAGTAGCCTATTGCAGATAACGCAATACTTTAATATATACAGTAAATTATAAAGAGACTTCCCAGAAAGAGAATTTTGGTGTTTAATGAAGTCTAACGAAACAGATGCTTAATTTCTATCTTCAAGGTTACAACTATGGTTTGATGCCAAGACACTACGACTCTTAATAGGTTGAAATAATCCCTTTAAGAAGTGCCAGTAAGTGAATTGCAAATGGGGTCTTCCAGTATATAAACCCTTCAGTTTGCAAAGGGGCAGTCTGTTCTGTTCCCAGTCAGCTCTTGTGGCTACACTCAAAAACAACATACTGAAAATTTACATATGCTTGTTCACAATCCCTCAAACTCCCACCCAGTGTGCAATTATGGAGCGCTCACTCAAGTGTTACCCAAAACATATGGGACTACACTTGATACGAAAACAGACGTAACAAACTCCTGAAAATGATCTACTTTAATTGCCATTATATCTCAAATTATGACTTAATGGAACAATTAAATATGTTTAATGTCACAGTAATAGTATTGTTATACAGTTATACCCTTTTTATCCATGTGACATTCAGTATGTTAGCAACAGAGCAACTTTAAAATAGCATTAGCTAGCAAATAAGTTCATAAAGCTAAGAGAATAGCACTTTTTAATCTTTCTTTAAAGTAAAAGTATGAACTTTTATTTAAAAATAGTTAGCTACTCCCCTGGATATACAGTATGTATGGCTGTTGCTAACAGAGAAGTGGTTAAATCAGTGCAGCCTACATCTTATTACAGTCCAAAAAAACAAAACAAATTTGAAGCAAAGATAAATGCTAAAAAATGCAATACTGTCAAAAAATGTATGCTAAGTTTAATAGATGTACTGTACCGCTGAAAGGCTGTATAACTTTTTTTTTTACTTTATTTAGAGATAGAATATACAACAATATTTTAACATTAACAAAGCTTGAGCCTTATAAGCAATAAAACAAGGTACAAACCAATATAAATAAAATCTTACAATTCAAATTCATTACAGTTTTGGTCTTCAAGGCTTTTGGATGAGTGCAATAATTTAAAGAAGTTATATATGAGAACAGAAAATAATTCAGGACACCAGATAAAGAAAATTTGGTAGTAAGCCTTTAAAAAATTTTCTTTTTTAAAGATGTGTACCCTGTATTAAAAATAATAATAATAATAATCTCTGAAAAAGTCAGCATTTCACATTAAAAACCAAAAAGACAGAGGTACTTTTAAGATACTACTTTTTTTACTACCACCTTTTGGGGATAAAGATCCGACTGGGTAATTAATAAGTAGATGTGACAAACATCCAAATAAAACTATCAAAAATGAATAATAAACGACATTTAGTCAGCCATGTTAAAAGCACTGTATTCACAGAAGACTCCCTGGTGTGAGCACTTAATCTGAATGACAAGCCAATAAAGCTCCCATCCTAATTTCGACGCTTTTAAAGACATTAATAAAGAATGCTTTTCTTTCATGTATTCACAGCATCAAATTCTGCATTAGCAACTCTATGCTCAGAGTATTGTACGAGCAGATACACTACAGCAGCATTTCTCTTCTCACCTCTGAGCCTCCTGCGTTTGCTGTCGACGCTTTGTCTGTCACTTTCTCCGCTGCGGTTGTTGATCTGTACGGGAGATGTGCTAACGACCTCTGTTCTGTGAAAGAAACCAAACTCTCTGCAGTAAATGATCATTGTCACACTATTTTCACACTGTAGCTAAATATACTTTTATGAATTTAAAATACATAAACTAAAGAAGGTCTGTCAAGCAGTGGTTTATTATCTGTCTGTTTGTTTACTTTGGGAGTTATGAATTTGCTCCAAAACTGACACTGCAGATATGTTTGTTATGTTTTTGTCTTAGGGAAGAATAAATTATTGCTCTCAGCGGTGATGTTCTCCATTTACAAAAAGATGTTGATGCGGACACAAAAAATATGTCATGTAGTTTGTAATTTAAAAAAAAAGATCAAATTTGTGAATGTTTTGCATTTAGATTAACTCACCTGCCATAGCCTGCTGTTCAGATAATCTCGCTACAGTATGTTTTTTAATAACATACTCTGAATTTAATTTGTTTCTCTCAGGTGGTGTGTTTAAGAATTTTGTAATTTTGCAGTTTTAGTGTGTTTCCCATCATAATTTACATTGTAGACATCCTATAGTTAACCTACAATAACAAACCAAATCCTGCTTTGCTAGCTTGTTTAAAGCAGTAACTTTTCTTGTTGCTTTGCTGTTTTTGCCTCATTTTCCTCTATTATTGTTGGTTTTCTCCTCTGTGTATCCATACAAACGTGGCAGCTCTGCAATGATGAAAACTGAGAAATTGTTGGCTAACTGTGAAAGTGCCGCTTTCTCACAAGACTTTCACGACACTGGTTCTGCGACATTCATATTTTATGCATGTTTGTGATGCAGAGACACTAGGCACTCAGAATCAGTTTATTTAAGGTAAAAAAAAAGTTCTTCTTTACTTTTTTAAATGAACACCTGGACACTTGATGTAAAATCCACTCAAGAGAGTACAACAAGTGCAAGGTAGTGCTTTGTAATGATTTTTTTGTGTGTGTGAGAAAAATAAAACTCAACCAAAACAGGAGAAAAGAATGCCTCTGTGTGTCGGCGGTGTGCTAGAATGCTAAAATATGTCCCAGTTTTTGGGTCTAAAAATCTGGTCACTCTACCTTTTTCCTAAAATGTCTTGAAGGCCAAACTGACAAGGAAAGGTTTCCTAATACAAAGTCAATGTAGAGCAGTAAAATTTTTCCCCACAGTAAGAGTAGCTTTTAGTTTATGATGCGTTTTACACTCTCTAGATATTTTTCACCTTTTGAACAATCTACACTTACAGAAAATGTAACATGCATTAATGTACAACATAATGGTGAGATATGGAAACAGGAAAAGACCAAGCCTGTATCATGTTGTTTTGTTTTTTGTTGGATTTTTTTGCTGCATTGGAGATATCAGCAACCTGAGGGTTAACAATACTTTTCCAAGCAGAGTTTTTTTTCACTTGATGTTTAGCATGGAAGACAAGATGCGACTGTGAGAGAATGTGTAAGTTTCTTTAAAATTGATTGCCGAACAATGGGAAGTAGGCTTTCCTTCAAGGCTGAGAAGAGTCTGCTGCAGAATTTAAATCACCTTTAATGCTCACAAAAGCACAAAAGGATTAACCACGTTTGTATTTTTTTCCAACGCGTGTCCACAACAGATCAATGGGAGTCTGAAATTTCTGTCTATCTTTCATTGTTTTGTCTCTCACCAAAACAGGGTAGCATCCATTAGCGGTGGCAGGTGTGGGATTGAGATGAATGTGTTCCAATTTTAACCAGCCCTCAGAGTGGCCTGCGTGGTCTCTGAGTACACCGGACAAATGTGGAGTGGGAGCAGGAGATGTCCCAAGATACTACAAAACTGATGCACAGTGGTGAATGTGGAATACTAAACAGGCGGCTAGAAATGTTGTATTTTAGATACATACTTCAGGAAAAACTGTCTTCTTCTGCACTGAAGATTTCAGAAGAGAAGAACTGGGTCAAACGGGTGTGTAATTGCTTCACCTTTTTCTTCAGCGACATGGGTTTTGAGTGGCAAATAATAGAAAGGCCCGAGAGGCAAGTGTATGCAAAGGCAAAAACATGACGGGCACATTTTTAACAAGTGTGTCCTTCTCAGCTATGTAAATTAAACACTGAATAGAAGTTTTTTTAAGAGCTGACTCTCAAATTGAAGTTTTTTTTTAAACGTTTGATGTATCAAAGATTCGTAGGACAAAACAGTGCTTTTAATATTCACACCATCACAGTTGTAGAAAGCATTGTGCATACAGATAACTATGGTAACGGTAGCTGTAGTCAAGGTTTTGTAAGTTTGCCAGGCACTGTTCGGATTTTTTTAAAACCCCATTATCTGCACGTATAAATGTCCTTATGATCTTCAGGGGTACCATTGCTTCCAGATAAATGTTACATTCATTCATCTTGTGTTTATTGCTGTTAGCACTCTCAGATGACTGGACAACAACTATGTGCCTTAGGCGTGGTACAGCCTGGACAGTAGCCAGTCAGTCACAGAGCTGACACAGAGACAAAAACCATTCACTCTAACGTTCTTTCACTACTAGGGACAATTTGGCACCAGTTTAATAACACATGAATGTCTTTGGCCAGTGGGAAGAAGCCATGGACCCCAGACCCACAGTAACACAAAGAGACTCCACCCAGAGTGATCATGTGATAGCAGATCTAACAACCTCCTTGCTGTGGTACAGCAACGTAAAGTACTTTCCAACTGTCAATTTTCTGCCAGACTATTTTTTATTTATTTTGTCTTTTAAAAACAGTACCTCACCTATACATTTCCAGGCCCCTGCACTCAGTCTGAGGGTCTGACGTCATCAAATTTTAGAATCTGAACACAATCTATTACGTGGACAGCAAGATAATATCTGTTGGTAAAAAATATGTCCACGTGTAGGCACTAGCCAGTGCCCAGGAGGAAAAGCATCATGACTCAAATTCTTTGTTTAGTTTAAATGAGTCACACTGTACACAGACTGTGTTTCTCATCAAAGCAGGAGTGGGATAATGAGAGGATAGACTCCAGCTCTAATTCTATAACCACTTCACAGTTTATGAGTAACTTTCCTATTTTGTCCATGCATAAACATTGTTACCCATTGTAACAGCAGATACAGTACCAACCTAAAACTGCATCTGGACCGTGTCCGTCCTTTACAATGGCCATGTTAATTTATAGTCAAACATGAATTGTGTTTTCTCTCATTAGCTTGTCTTGTTCTCGTGATAAACACACATCTATGCATGTGAAAAAATTAAGAATTTCCACATTTCTAAAAATAGTAATAATAATAATAAAAAGCTAACATTAGCAATAATTTTGTTCTGACTTTAGATAGAGACTCTATCTTTGAGTATTGACATTTTTGCACCAGTGATGGGTGATGTCATACTTTAGGGGTCAGCGGATTGATCCAAATATCACTAGAACTAGAAACCCCCCTTCCCCCCTGCTTTTATTTCATTATCATTTTATTTATTTATTTAGCCTAACTTTGCTGAAAATCAGACCTGGGCTTTAACACAATTTAACAGTGAAAACCAACAATAATAAACTCCCATATATGTACGTATTCAGAACATATGACGACACAACACCGAATATTTAACATTTTTAAGGGTTACCAACCCAAACCTATGGTATAATAACCCTATAATGAAGCTGTGCCCAATCTAATTCTATAGCAAGTACCATTTCAGTATAACTTTTATGTGACCACCTGACTCCACAATTTGGAGACTGAATGGTAATGACTTTTCCCATGATATACACCTGACCATTACGATAATGATAATAAAATGTCAGCTGATTAAAGGGGCATCCATTCATGTTAATTGCTCGATGAGAAAAGGTCACACTCAGCATGTTCTCCAGCCCAGCACTGCCAGGGACACTCTTTAATGTGATTCTCTCAATAAAACTATCCAGAGGGGAACAAAGACGGAGGCCTGCTGACATTTATAGGACATGCTTGGGTTGGATTCTCGGGGCACTTTCGTAATAGAACGCACTTTGTAACCCTGTGAAACGTAATGGGAAGGCATTGTTTTTCACAGCATGTAAACACAGAGCACATAAATAATGCTTTTAAGGATGTGCAGTTAAACATTTGTACTGGATAATATATTGACCCCAATTCCAAAAAGACACAGTGTAAAATGTAAATAAAAACAATGCAATAATTTGCTAATTTTCAATTCAGGTGTTGAAACTGAGGTATTTTATCATTTCATGACAAATTCATGTTGAATTTGATGGCGGCAACATGTCTCAAAAAATTGGGACGAGGACAATTAAAGGCTGGAAAAGAAGATTTTACTACTACTAAAAACAGTTTAAGGAGCATTTTGCAACTAATAATGTTAATTGGCCACACTTCAGTAAAGACTGAGACTTTTGGAAGAGTTCCTTATCAATGCAGAGATTTCCAGTACAGAATCATGTCTGTTCTTAATGCAGTATCGCCTGAGGACCTGACAACCTGAAGTATCCAATACACTCACACTAGTGCCATTCAAACAGTGTAGTGCTAAGGTACCTGATAATATGTTCTACTGTAAAACGCTGCATTGTGTTATTATTTACATTTTACACAGTGTTCCAAGAGTTTTTTCATTTTTGTTTTTCAATTGCTGTTTTAAATTCTTCACCAGTCTTTGCCTCTGTTGCATTCACCATCATGCCAAAGTGGCCCCCCCTCTCCCATGTGAATTAAAACTGATCAAAGCTGTGTTCATTCCACACTAGCAGCAGGCGGGAAACCCCCTGAGCCCCCCTACATGTCTGTATGAGCAGCTGAGTTAGCTTCAGGCGTATTGGAGAGGGCAGAGCGAAGTACAGCCAAAATCTGCTCTAACAAACTTTATGAGAGTGCACTTAAAGCCTCATGGGATCTCAAAGTGTTCTGTGACCAGAATCCAATATATTTCTGTGGCATATTTAGTTCTCTCCCTGTTGTGTACAAGTAAACACATATTTTGTATCTAGAGTGTGTCATCTCCACTTCAAAAGATGTCCCTTCTCTGAACTTTTTTCCTGCTATTAGTGACTGCTTTTAAGGGTGTGTTATGTTATGGGTTGTAGTAGAACAAAATGGAACATCAGTCACAAGTTTTTTTTTTTTTTTTTTTTTTTTTTTTTTTGTGTACTCTCTGTCTTTTCAGCTGCTCCTTCTTTCAGGGCTTCCCAAATAATAATGATCATATTTATTAGTATACATATTTATGGCAGGTGCCCTTCCTGCTGAAACCCTTTCTATTTATCTGGGCTTGGAACTAGCTCAAGGAGTACACTGACTTGTGACACTGGAGTTAGTAATTTTTTTTCAGTAGTGTACATTTGTCTTGGAAATCTCCTTGTTAATCTCCACCAAGGAACACAATAGAAAGAGCCCCAATCTTACAACTACCCAGACAAGACAAACTGAGCACTGCTGGAGAAGAAGCACATCTGCATTTGTTTGGTTTTTTTTCCACTTTTATTTCACTATTAAACTAAATGATTTTTTGTTAATATTGTTAAAAGTAACCTTTATCCACGGTTTGCATGCACACTAAATGAATAAGTTGCGCTAAAGGTCAAGCGAATCCCCACTGCTGCTGTTTGTTTGACACTGCTTTAAAAGGGATCATTTGCAAAGATACAACAATAATGTGCATTTCAAGTCAGTGGCAACAAAGAGACATATTGCAATGCTTCTTTGTTGATTCTCACTTGTGCTCCCCTGAGCTGTAGCCTTTTTCTGCCTCTGTCACTCAAACTAGTTTTTAATTAAGTCCTAATAAAACTGTGTAAACTAAACAAGACGGTGTATATATGTAATGACAGTGTTGCTGAGTTAAGTCCACTTTTGTTTGTCCGTGGCCTCTCCAGTGCCCACTGAGATGCACATGCCCTGACGCTCTGGCCCAGGTTGAACTTGTGCTGTCCTGCTTCAAACTCTGTTGCATCCCTTTTGATAGAAAAGTCTCTAACATCCATCTATCCATTGCTGCACTGGATTGACAGGCTGCACAAATGGCAATAAATAGACAAAATGTTTTTTTAATGGACACAGAATTTAGCACCTTTCTTAGCATATCTTTAAAAATAGCTCATTACAACAAAGTATAGTCTTGTGCAAGCTTTGGAACTACCTCTAAACTGCAAAATCATAGGATTATTTGTAATATAATGCCATAGATGCTTTCTCTTATTTCCACAGTGTTTGCACGCTGACTACTATGCCAATATAAAAAAGTCCAATGTGGTCCTCAGTGGTGGCTCTAATGAGATTTAGCCCAAGGCGAGGCATCTGAACAAAGCGATTTGCTTGTTTTTGTCTGTCAGTGCTAAGATACAGTATGTGTCTGTATTTGTTTATACTTGTGCCAGTGTAGCGTCAAAGGGCTTGCTATTTGGCTTGGAACATTTGCTGTGTTGCTTTGGGGCAGGGGCCCAGCAGCAGCAGCAGCAGACGTGTGGGCAGCGAGCTGGTAATTTTTCACCCCACGATCAAAGGCCCGACTCGCAGCAAGCGCCCCTGCCACTTTTTGTGCCCCTCTGATTCGCCCTCCCCTTTTCCCCACTGCGCCAATCCCAGCCCAGAGCACCCAGGCGTGAGTTATAGCCCTGTGGCAAGAGGTGATTATTGTCCCAGAGTTTTGCACATCTTGTTGGTCCCACCCAGCTGGTCACCCCTGACTGCGTACCCTCTTTGGCCTCACCTCAAAACAGTTTTTCAGACTCTTTCCAAAATCCTTGAAACAGCTACTCCATCTTGCCGTGTTTAGTCTCTGTGTCCCCTCTGTAAAAAGAGTCTATCATGCCCTTGACAAAATTGCTCTCAACACCCATAATTCTAAGTTTAGTCAAGATATTTCATGCTCCTTCTCCTCCTAACAGCCTTTCACACACATGACTATATTTATGCTCCTGACGGCTGGATTTTAAATTTAAACCAATTTTCTTTTCCCTTTTACTCAAACTTTCTTTTGTACTTAACTTTGTGTCCATTGCTTCTGCTGATTTTAGAGGGTGCTCACCGCCCACCTTTGAGGACTTTTTCTTGAGAATTCAGGACACTATTTTCTCAAATAATTAACATAGGACAAACCAGACTTGCTTTTTAATGTTCCTTCCTAACTTTATTGGTAGCTATCGCCTACTGTTGCCTTCTGACTAATCTTCTATGTTTCGTTTTAATGCCTATCATTACTGGATTCATGTTGTTTTCCCATTCATGTTGTTTCCCAAGTGGTGAAAAGAATCTTAAGAATGTAGGTACGTTAAACACCTGTCAAAAAATACTATTTAATTCAGTCTATTGCACATATCATTTATCATTTCACCCATTCTGAGTGCTGCAAGTAGTAGTAATTTCAACCAATTCAACTGAAAATAATGTTTCTAGGCTGTACAGACATACTTTCCTGATGCAAACTGGGAAGTGGCAAACTCCACTCCAGAAACTACAGCGTCCTCAAAGGGTCAAAAATAAAATTAGTAACTCAGAATAGGTTTACAAAGGGCATAGGTACAAGTCATGTTGCATTGCTATTCTAAAACTAGTTGAGTTTCAAACTAAAAGTGTTTTGGACCATTTTCTTACATTTTGAATATTTTAATACATTTCTGGTCATTCTTTTAACTGTTTAATTAATTGTTACTTTATGTGTACAGTACTACTGCCAGACACCTGCTCACACTTCACCAATCACCCCTGCATGTTGCCAACACACCAATAAAATATTCTCAAGGTTAATTCTCACTGTTCTCGTTCCACAAATCATGATTTTTTTTTTTTCCACACAACCACAGCCTGGAGAAATGTGCACTGATGAAAGTGTGTAAAGCAGGGCCAGGCCAAGGCAAGAGGCAAGAAATAAGTGTCCCATTTTAGCCTATAAAAAACACCTGCGACAGTTGGTGGTCTGCTAAATGAAGACAGCCTGCGGCATAAGCAATGGGCCAGGCCAAAATGATTGCTACTAAATGGGCTGAGCCTGCTGGGAACAGTGGTGGAGCCGCTTTTGATCCTGGCCCTGGTCCATCACATGACCTCGTGGCACTGACGCTCCTTTGTGTCCTTCTGCTCCTTTATCTCGCTTGTGTTGCTTGTTTCTTTGCTCTGATTTCCCATTCCACTCCAGTCTTTAAAATGTTATTAGATTTTATCCAGTTGGCCATGTGGACTGAGACTCTTACAATGGGAAGTGCAGTAAAATTAGATTGGAGTTTTTAAGCTTATTGTTATTATGATGACTACATCAAAAAACATAACTGCTTTGTAGCTTCACCCCCAGTACTGGTTGTACAATTCTCATATGGAAGGGTGCCAAAAGAGAAAGTGTTTGGTGAGCTTCCTAAATAGAAGGTTTTTTTTTTTTTGTTTTTTGGTTTTTTTTTTAGCAAATTGAACTGCACTGTATTGCATTTTTGTAAATAACTGTTAGTGTGTAGCCCTTTGGCAGCATCTGATGGAAGGACTGCAGACTGATGCAATTGTGCATCTCTGCACCATTATTTCTACAGCTTGCAAGCACCTACAATAACCCAGCAGGTACATTTTAGCATAAAAACAATTGCAGCAAGATACACTATATTTTCAAGTATTAGCTCACCTGCCTTCACACACATATGAACTTAAAAAAACAACAACATCCCATTCTTAATCCATAGAGTTTAATATGACATGGGCCCACCCTTTGCATCTATCTGTCAGACACCTACATGTCTGACGTTCTCATCCAATGTCAGTCACTGATGTTGGACGAGAAGCCCTGGCTCACAGTCTTCGCTCTAATTCATCCCAAAGGTGTTCTATCAGGTTGAGGTCAGGACTCAGTCAAGTATTTCCACACCAAACTCACTCAGCCATGTCTTTATGGGCCGTGCTTTGTGAACTGGTGCACAGTCATATTATATTAGTCATATAACAGGAAGTGACCTTCCCCATACTGTTCCTGTTGCAGAAGCATTCAGAGTTCCTTTCACTGGAACTAAGGAGCCAAGCCTAGCTCCTAAAAACAACCCCGCACCATGATCCAGTTTCAGTTATTTGGGTGGGTGAGCTAATACTTTTGGAAATATAGAGTGTATGCATTCCCTTTGGCTCAACTGTATGCTACAAAATGTTGCACAACTGTTATTTTTCATTTGGACTATGTAGGTTTTAGGGGCATCTAAGTGATATGGTTGCACAAAGCAGCTATAAATTGGAGCCAACTTGTTCATTTTACAAAAGAGCTCTTGGATGCCCTTGTTCTTGTTCAAAGAAACCTATGCTGTTTTGTCTGTATGGGTTGTCTGCCTGGTCTTGTTTGAGGTCTGAACAGTTAAAGATTTTGACATTTGAGTTAACCATTTAAGCTGTCTCTTCTGAGCTGGTTGATGCTTGATGTGCAATGTTAACTAGTCCAAGAGCTGGTCACTGGTAATCGTATGGTCCAGACACAAGGCATGGGGAATTCATAGTGCAAAATTAGCACCACTAAAATTGGATTGGACAATCATTGTCAAAAAGTCACATTTTGCTGAATTTAATTTTGATTTGCATATACTCGCTAGTCAAACAATGTCATACTAAGTCAGTATTGGCTGTTGTTGAAGAACTCAAGTATGTCGGCTGCTATTATAGCTGCTTTGTTGTTTGTCAGAAGCAAAAGAAAGTAAGGCTGTGTGTTTTTAGTGTTTGTATTTCTTACAGTATCATGCAGATGTTAGTTTTACAGAGTTTGTCCAGCAAAATATATTCAAATGCTAACATACAATTAATAGTAATAATATTAATTCCACTGCCCTTTGCACCTTGTAAAATTAAAGGGTATTATGCTTTTATTCATATTTTTAAACCAATCATGGCTGCTTCTACAACGGCATTTCACATTTTACAACCTTTATCTTAAAACCATTATCTGACTAAAAGAGAATGTTTTTAATAAGTACCCTTCTGGTGTCATAAAGAAATAGGTGAAGAGACCAGCAGAGCACAAAGTCTTGCATTCTTTTGAACATAATCAAAGAAAAAGAGCACTTCACTTCCTTAATCTTTTTGTATGATGCCATTTTACAACAAAATGAAAAATACTTATGAGGAATCAGTAGAAACAGAGCTGTGTTGGCTGCCCGGAAAGCAGGCGGTAATGTGTGCTATTCACTGGTTATTATATCACACATATAATATTCCTGCAGCCCAGTCTTCTCATTCCCCTTCCGTCTCACCTTTTATTACCAACATAGATTTCATCAAATGTGAACACTGAAAGGTGAAAAGAAGTGCTAACAAGGAAGATGGAATGGCACTCTTGGCTGGCTTCTCCCTTGTTCCGGTCCAAGCTTTAATAATACGACAACTATTGAATAGACTCTAGCAGAATTTGAAATGCATACACTCTTTCAAGATCTCTGTCTGTCATTTATATTTCTTCCTTTTGCTAAGACATCATTTTTAATTATCCACCAAATACCTCCTCCATCTCCGGGAAGGATTGGCAGGGCGCCTCTTTTGGTGGTCGTCTATCAATTCATCTTTTTAACTATGACTCAAAGTGGTCAAGACATTTATGCCCATTGCATAATGTCAGGAATTTGGTTATGTGCCGACTTTAATTTAGCATACTCAACAGTCAGGGTCTTTGGTGTAAAAATCCACAAAACACCCCCAGTAGCCTCTGCCGTACCAAACCAATTTAAGCAGATAGTTAAACGCTTAAGTGGAGGGTCACAGTGGGCAGTCTCTTTGAACGAATACCTCCCCTGGTGCGCTCCTCTCTCATCATCCACAATCCAAAACTCAATTGACAATAATTTCATCTTTTATCCTGGCACCTCAGCTCTCACACATGCACATCTATTTAGGTTACAGTTTTCCCCGGGCGAAAGACTCAATCGGAGGGCCAGAAGAACACTTGATGAGAGCACATGGAGTTGCAAATCCACTAATTACATATAAGTGAGAGAAGATTGCCTTTAAGTTAAGATAGACTTGACCCTGTTTAAACTGTTATTTGGAAATGCCAGCGCCTGTTGTTCGGAGACAAGAAGTGATAAATGACTGCTGTGGCTGGAGGAGGTTTTTTTAAACTTTTGGGATTTTTCACTAAGAAGCAACTGAGCGAGTCTTTCCAATCCAGTGTATGTGTATTAAATTTAGCCTATGATACAGTTTGGATTTAATGGCAATCTCTTCTGTGAATTAGACGTGGCTTCCAACCTGTTCCTCATTTCGACTGGATTAATTAAGGGTGTAATTGTTTATGCACGAGGCATCTCACGCTTAAATTGTTATTGGCCCCTGCTATCTAAAAATCCCAAATCGATATCTCCTTCCTCCTTTCTCAGCTTGGGCTTTAATTGACGGTCCTTACCAGTGTGCACACAGACACACACACACTTACTTTCCCATTTTGCTGTGAATCACTCTGTTAATGCCTTTTCAGATCCTCCACAGCACCTCAGGCAAAACATTGCTTTTACTAACCAATGTCAAGGCACTAATCGCTTTAATAGATTGATTAAACAATTACTGCCTTTCACGGAACTTGATGAAGTCTTGAAGTAAAAATTCCAATCAGCATTTCAGTAACTTGTACACACTTGAATTATGTTTGTTTTACAGTTCGGCAAAACAATAAGCAATCCCTTTAGTTCACTAGTGCAACGTTTTTTAGCTTAAGTAAACTGTTTTGGAGTCTGTGTGATGGTTAAATGAGTTGTTAAGGTGTAAATAAAGCATTTCTGCCTGCTGCCTCTAGGTCAACTTTTTTCAGTAACCTTGGCAAACACTAAACAGGCATTTTACCCTGACATTGTGGAACATTTTTCGTCTGTTCATTTAGTCATATTCCAGTTGGTTAAGGGGTCATGCTCCATGTGCTTAATGTGCACAGAAAATTGCATTGCAGCTTTTACATTTGTTTGAGAACTAACAACATTAGACTAGAGTTCAAAGCAAATACGACAAGTGTTAACAACCTTAAATAAGGAGTGTATCGAGAAGAACTTAAAGGCTAGAAGTGAATCATGGATCGTCTAGTACTCTACTGTATACACTATATTGGCCAGAAAGCTCTTGTATCTCACAGTGGTAAACAATCTACTAAAACAAAACTAAAAACCAATGAGTTAGAGTTGTGGTCCTTTTAAAGATTCCAGCTTCACACCACTAACGAATAATCCTAAAGCTGTCCTTCCTTGAAAATTCCGATGTTTAATTTTTACTTTTTGAATTCTAATCAACCAACAAATTTCTTGGCAGAGGTAATGAAGGCAGCGTACCACTAGGTGGTACACTGAATACCAATGTTGGGATGGCACAGTTAGGTACAGGAAGCCCCAGAGGAAGCTTAAAATTTGACAGTGCTATGTGCAGGAGCGGGACATCTGTTACATAAACAAGTGACATCTGTTTTGTCTAATGACATGTTGTGACATGTAAAAGGAAAAATTATATCTGAAAGCAACTTTAAAAATTTGGATGTGTTTTCATTTGAATAAAGAAGAGAGTAGGAGGGTCACATTTAATGCGATGTAGACAGCACATTGTTTACAAAGGCAACCACTGAAAACTAAACATTTACCAGTATATGGTAGTTTTCTTTTATTTTTATAAACAGTACAACATTTAGCGTCTTGTTTTACAGGGAGCACAGCTTCTCAAGACTAAGTCTTACAGAAGTAAAGTTTATTTTTACCATAGACTTTTCAAAAAA
Source organism: Bostrychus sinensis (assembly GCA_020698575.1). Lineage (NCBI taxonomy): Eukaryota > Metazoa > Chordata > Actinopteri > Gobiiformes > Eleotridae > Bostrychus > Bostrychus sinensis. The sequence continues at coordinate 25,508,359 of CM036251.1, read as the reverse complement.
TGTGTATATTAAAAGCAGGGGTGCCCAAAGTTTGGCCCACGGGCATTGATTCTATTCTGCACTGAAAAGAATGTCAATGATTGGTAGAGAGTCTAACAAGTCAGTCCATCTAAATAATGTAATAGTTAAAGTAAGTTTTATCATAGATCTGTTTGCATATGATCTCATTACAGGCAAAAGATTATTGCATTTGGCCCTTGGCCCACTAATATGTTTCCGCTTTGGCCCTCTGAGAGAAAAAGTTTAGGGCACCTCTGATTAAGAGGTTAAAAAAGCTTGATGGAGGCTAATTCATGACCATAACACAATTTATTTCAATTAAAAAAAAAATTCTGAAAAAGGCAACACTATAAATGTGTTTCACAGATTTTTCAAGTGTAAATTAAAAAAAAAATACACTATAATCATCAGTTAGCACAAAGCACATAGCTGATTAGCTTCTGCAAAGCTTTTAAACTCAGATTTTTTTTAAAATGTCTATGGGAAAAATTAATACCAAATTTTCTTTCAGCACCAGAGAGGGATTTGAGCTCCATTTGAGAAAACTTTGCCATTGTGCTTCTTTTTTTTTTTCTTTTTTTTTTTACCAAAGTAAAGCTCTATGGTCCAATTAACAAACTGTTACAGTCAGTTTGCAAAGTGGACTGCAATGATCCAACTTAAAGAGAAGGTGTTACCAGAGTAGTTCTTATGCTTGTTTAAACACCAGCTTTTCCATACTAATCTGACTAACACCACTCCTCTGATAAACAGAACTCAGTCCCACCTATGCTAAATAAACTTTTTAATGTCCAGCAGAACCCTTCCCTGTATTCATTAACAAATTATCCCCCTCTGGTGTGAGTCTTCTCTTGCTATTTTTGACTCTCATACCCAAGCCGACATGTCCTTCACATCCGAGCTTATTAAATGTACGATGGACGCCAAGAGACTCTCACACGAGAGAGTCAAACTGCCATCACCAGTCCTCCAGGCCTTGGCATTTCACACTTACCTCAACAGCAGTCTAACGTGACAAGGACATGTCATCCCCACGCTGCAGGTTCAGATTACACTGCACCCCCATTACATACTTCTGAGACTGGGGTCAAGATTATTCTATACTCAGTTACATAAATTACATTACTGTTCCCATGCCAGTCTTTACAACAGCCCAACACTACTAGAAGGTCTGAGATGCATGAATATATTGTGGAGACCAAGAACCAACAGTGTTAATTGAACTTTCTGTCTTTGAATTAAACTAAATGGCTAGAATAGAGTTCTCAATAAATATTTACAGTTTGCTTTTTTACACTTTTTCTTGTAAATAATCCACATTGCACTTTTTTGAGTTTGATTTCATCTGTGGTAGAATGGGATGAAGTAAGTATATTGTGCTTTTTTGTCATTTTAAAGCAATCTTGTTCATCTCCAGAACAGCACTGAACATTTAACAACCTTTAAAAACACCAGAGACCAGCAGACCAACAGAAACTGTGAAAAAAAGCTGTTTACTTCCCTAGACGTTTTTGTACTCCAGGAATGTTTTTGATGAGGAGCAACAATATAACTTGTTAGAAAGCACAAAGTCAAATTTGAAAAATCTGCATACTTTTTAAGTAAATACATTATCTTCTCTTATTATGTTATATCCCTCCTCTCACATCAGCAATGCTCCATTACCTGTTTTTTTTTTTTTTGAATGGACCAATTATCTGTCCCTAAATACTAATACATGATAATATATCGCTATTTTATCCACATTTAACTTGCTTTCTTGTTCTCCATATTGTTTTTTTTTTTTTTTGTTTCTGCATTAGTATTTCACCTTTTATAACTTAATAAAAATGTATATGTATGGAAAATGTCTTTGTTCCACACCCATTCACAGAAAAACCCCTTGTATTGCGTTTACCGTCTACATCTCTACCTCCATCTTTCACTCTCTCCTCTCCTTCATTGCCATTAAAAAGCCACTGGCAAAGTCATCCCAGGTTGCTCTGGCCCTCCCTGCTCCCTCGGCCAATCAGATTCCCTTTCTACCTCTGAGTCATTTTCCAAAATTGGCCACTAATTGGGTTTCTCCTGTGATTAAGTCAATAACAACCTTCATATTAGAGTTTAATGTCCTCTAATGAGTCCATTCGTGGGCCACTGGCTAATCACATCAATGCTTGTTTATAGATAGCCCAGACTAATTGATGGGCATTACCAAAACACCAATACGCCAATCATGATATTATAGCTCATGTACAGGTTCTTTTAGCTGTGAGCTGACTTTTGCAAAAACAGAGACTGATTCATGCGTCTCTCTGTGTAATTTGTATAACGGCCCCTGCATAAATGTTAATGATGGCTCAGAGGAAGCTAAAAGAAACCCATTTAACACTGAGTGACAAATGTGCTTACTCCTCAGCAGGCGTTTTGTTTTATTACTGTTGATTGTATTCGGGATTTTTTAAGGAGAAGCGTGTCATTTCCAAAGACATTTTAGCACTCCAAAAAAAAAAAAAAAGAAAAAAAAAAAAAAGAAAGAAAAGCAAAAAAACGTGCCTTTCAGTATCATGACTCATCTCCGCTGGCGGAAAGACAACGGAAGAAAAACAATTAATAGAGGGGATTTGAGGACAACCATGTTATCGAGCTCCAAATCTGTTTTTCAAGATGGGACAGACATGTCAAGACCCTTACCTCCCAGAGGTGAACTCTGGTTGGGGCTTTTTGGCTTGATAAGGCGTCTGTGGATGGATATAAAGTCAGCTGGAAGATTCGGGAGTCGGAGCGATCACATGCCTTTAGGTTAGTGGTGCTATCTGAAAGAAAAGGGGGTTGTTTAAAGCGAGGTTGTCTGTTTCTACACAGCTGCAGTTCTGTGATAAAGTATAGAGGCTTGATAGGTGAGGCCTCCTGTCCTAACACCTGTCGCTTTGTTTTCGGGCTTAACTTGAGAAAAAGAACCAATAACAAGTATCTAGGTATGGTTCCTTTTATCTTTCCTTATTGATTCTGTGTACAATGTGTATGTGTAGCTTGGCTAACTCAAAAAGTCTTTGATAAAAGTTCCTGGAAAGGTCTGTGATGCATCAAAGAAAGAATGCAAAGGTAAACTTTTTAAAGATATTTTTTGCCTTTTAGTCTTGGACTAAGATTTGGACTCAGCTTACAGGTATTAGGCAGGAAAGTAGAGACATGACAGAGAATCGTGAAGGAGAGCACAGAGAGATAAAATAAATCATTGGAGTCTTGAACCCATAATACATGCTCTACCAAGTGAGCTATACCACGGCACTGGATCCAGGAACTCTTTTATGGGTTCTTTAAAACAAAATAAGGCTATTTACTTCTGTTAGCAACATAACTCAAACTTGGCTACATTCACACTGGAGGTAAAAGTGGCCCAAATCTGACTTTTTGCCCATAAGAGACCTGTATCTGATTTTTTCATGACGGTGTGAACAGCACAAATCAGATTTTTTTCAAATAAGACCCAGGCCACTTTCATATGTTGTTCTAAATCAGATGCGTATGTGATGTTTTACAATGTGACTGCAGTTACATTGGACAAGTCACATTTCATCTGACTTTTACATCACTGAATGTAAGAGACAGACCTCGCTGGAACTGGCCAGATCAAATGATAAACACACATGGCAGAAAGTACTGAGCTAGTCAGTAAAAACAGTGAGGTTTTAAACCTAATTTGTGTTCAGGGTGACAATCCTGTTAAAGCTAAACTTGAGGGGTCTTATCGTAACTATACTGCGGAAAAATGAGAAGGAAAATATCAAGAAAACAAGACTGAGGAGAGTCACTGATAGATGTCAGTGGAGCCCCTCATATCACAATCAAACCACTTCTGGCTCCATCAAGTAATTTTTTTATTTTTATTTTTTTTTTTTTTTGCACATGGGGGTTACTTCAAAGCAGGAAACGTTTCACACATGAGACTGATGTAGGTCACATTAAAAATGTAATGTGAACAGCCACGCAAAAAAAAAAAAAAAATCTGATTCCAGCAAAAAAATCTGATTTGAGCATTGAGACCTGCAGTGTGAACGTAGCCCTTGTAAAAGTAGATTTTAATAAAAGTTTCAGCAAAGGTTTTGGTGTCCTGATCAGTGCTTGGATCTGTGGCTGAACTATAATGCCTTGGTGGTGGTCTTCACTCTGCTTGCTTCTAGTTTATAAGTAGGACTGTATTTAGAAAAAAAAAAAAAAAAAAAAAAAAAAACATCCAATATAAACCCTATGTCACAGCTGATTTGTTTTTGGCAACCCCTGAAACAAACAAATTTTAGCCACAGACAAAATATGGCATATCTTTTTGCTGGTATTCTTTGATAGAATCTGCATCGTGTTGAAACTTCGACTAAATCACTTCAAGTAATTTTTCTCATTAAAAGATGGATTATCTGATGATATAATGTTTATATGCACATCCTTGTCGCTTTTACTCCGGCACTTGTCTCAGATTCCACACAGAGAGTTATAGCAATATTCTCTTGGATTTTAATGAAAGCTAATTATACATAATTGGCAGCTTTTACCTGAGCAACATGAAAATCTATTCCTGTTCTGTTCATAACTCCTGCATAAGATGCTTGGGGTCATCCCAAAGCTACATATAAAGGCTAGCTCCACTGTTCTGAGCCTGTTAAAGAGAGGCTAACAGTTTAATACAGGCAGAGAATGAGCTAATTCAACTAGCATGTTATTCTGAAGCTTTAAATAAGATGGATGCCAGTGTGCGCGCCTGAATTTCTTTTTTAATGGAAAATCCTGCTAATTATATCTTCAACTTTCATCAAAGTAAACCATCTGTTAGTGGATAACTCTAAATCTTTTTCCCATGTGCCATCTGTTCCCCCAGTATACTTTCTTAATGTGTTTCCAAACCAAAACACAGAAGAAGATGAAGTATTTATTGGACCAACAAATGCACAATAATATTAATATTGATGACAGAAGTAACTCTAAACTTTTGTGGAGATTTGAGGATTGTATTTTCTTCTCACGCACCATCTGTGTGAACCGCAGGAGGTCCCATAACCTAACAATGTGCCGCTACTGCTAATTACCCCGCTTATGGTAAACATGGAGATAGCATCTAATTGATAGATTAGCATAACAAAGCATATCAAAACAAAAGAACAAAACATCAATAAAAGTTCTTAAAGGCCTCATTTGATTGAGTTTACTTTGTATGTCTCTACACATTTGTCCTGAATACCTCTTTCCTGGAGATGGGTTCCTTTTTATTTGGCCTCTATTTACAAAGTTAGCTACAACTAACCCACAACTAATCCAACATTTCTTGAGACCAGTACTACCTACAGCAATAACAGTGGCATTAATGCAGTGTTTTGATTGTGTGAAGTATAAAGTGTTAATGAGCTATGATACATCTTCTTTATGTATCTTTAAATACATTCGACTTGACTTTTCCAAAACCTTTGACAAATTTTCAAGACCTAAAAAATCACTTACATGTATTGTAGTATTCAAACTGTCCAGTGTGGTTAATAAAAACATACTTCTGAGGCAATTTCATTTGTTAAATTTGGAAATTATTCAGTTGAAGAAAACAAACAAACAAACAAAAAAAAAAAAAAAAAAAAAAAAAACTGTTCCCCCAGAAAAGTATTATTCTGCTAATTTTACTGACTTATAGCCTATACATGATTAAAAATAATTATGCTGTATTAGATATAAACTAACCATCTATTCTGTTTAAAGCATTACCAAAACAAAGTCAAGGACCAGCAATAAATAAATAAAAAATTCCATGACTGTACAAATTTACATTTATGCCAACATCGCGTGAATAATAGCGACGGGAAAATAGACTGAGTCCAAACTGTTCAGGACACCGTTTAGTTTAGAGACTGTGATTTGAAGCTTTCAGAACTTAGATCATTAAAGTCTATGTCCCTTGTACCCTGGTAGAAAACTGTCACTTACTACCCAAAATGGTGCTAACTACTAGAGCCCAACTGATATATCAGCTTGCTGATAATATCGGCCAATATAGCCCATTAGAAAATTATCGGGTATCGGCCGAAATCTGGCTGATATCTGCCGATATAAACAGTACTATTTTTACTGTGTGCTGGAACGCTGTAATAAGACCTGTTTACTTGCAAATGATGGCCTTCTGCTATTTGTCCATCAGTGTTTCCAAGCAGTTGGGCTTTTACACTGTAGTTCATAGGAAACAGCCCAGATCGCCTTCTCATGGCCTGAAAAGCTCAAAAAGGCAATAAAAATATTTTGCTAATTTCTCTGCCACAAAACCTCATAGAACAAAAATTCAAAATGCATCTTGTAATTCTCCCCATGCTCTACTTGCAGAGCAAGTTTAAATGAAATTTAAGTTAAACAAATGTAGTTAAAGCTAAATAAAATAAATAAATATAATACATAAAATACATAATACTCCCCACACCAATACCCACTACAACCTAAATAACAGTCAGCATAAAGAACAATAAGCAGCTTTCTACAACATTTTAAAAAGATGTTTAGTCTAATAAAGTGGCCTGGGGTGTACACGCCATATTCATGTAAACAAGAGCAAAAAGAAAAATGCTTGAAAATACTTTTTCCTAATGTATAACTGTATTAGCCGATGTATCAGATATCGGTATTTTTTGGTTACCTAATATTGGTATCGGGAACGGCCTCAAAAAATCCATATCGGTCGTGATGTCACTTTACACTTTAGTCATAACTAGGAAACTATTATTACCACTGCTTCAACTGCTACTTCCTGCTTTCATTTTGTGTTTTATTGTCCACTGTGTAAAGATTTAAGAACTTTTCACTGAAAATTCAATGTAAAAATCCTGACTTGTTTTGGTTTGCTGACAGTGATACATTATGTTAATTTGGCTATTTAAAAATAGACTTTAGGTTTGGCAAGATTTCTACATAAGGCATGGACAAAGAGCTCCGAGATCAGTTAAAATGATCTTATTAATATATTGTTCTGTAGCTAATTTTTTATGTGGCAGTCATTTTTCTCATAAATGTTGATGGTGTTATGTAAGCCTCTATGGGCTGGGCACACTTGTGTATGACTCTCAAATAAATTATTCATTCATTCATTCATTCATACATTCCTACTATTATGCCACTAAGATCAAACATAGGCCTACTTTAACTCATTTGGAGATGATGAAGTGTTTTTCTGTCTCCTCTAAAATGTAGTCTACTAAGCTTTTTATTTGTCACTATTATAACGGTGACTTAAAATTCATCCAAACAAAATAAAACAAGAAAGAAAAGTTACAACGACAGTGTTAGCGGTCCCCAGTGCCGTGCCGCTGTTGGGGAGAGCTGCGCTGCCCCGGGACTGGCCGACCTCTCCGCTCCCCGGCTCCGCCTCTCTCTGAGCTCCACAGCGAGCGACCGAGTGCGCAGCCTGCCTCCGCCCGAAGCCCCTTAGCTCCTCTCTCCAGCCTGTTGTGGCGAACCTTCCCTCCCCCCTGTTCCCTAAACCGGACTACCTACTCGACTTTCCGAATGCCTGTCTCTTCTTTCTAACGCGCAACCTCTTGGAAACGTTCCAGTCAGATACCAAACTTCTAAAAAGTCAAAGAGGACCACGTTATTGTATCGGATAAGTTTTGTATTTTCTGTATTTCTCCATAGTTTTTTTTTTTTCGCCCCGCGGTGGGTGAAAACAGACGAGGCAGGCCGGTGGGGTAACTGGAGGACGTATGATGTGGATTTGGTATCTTCTGCTTGGTTCGGGCTCGAGAAGCGTGGGTAAGTTTTTAACGGCGCGCACACACACACATACACAAAAGTAAATGGTGTTGTCACGGCGCGGACACGCTTCAGTGTAGCTTCCAGATGGGTTTCCAAGAAGGAGGGAGGGCTTGGGAACGCGTTTGAAGTATCGGTCGCTAACTTTTTGTCCTTCCACGAGTTTGCGCAACGATATTATAGACTGCGCTTTAAATCCCCCCCCCCCCCCCCCAAAAAAAAAAAAAAAAGTTTGTTCCCTTTAGTTGCAAGGATTTGGTGACAAAACGTGGGCTTCTAGAATCTTTGGTGCATGTCGAATATGAGCATGTCCCGTTCACATCTGAGAGAAAACAGTCTGCAGACAGCCTCCGTGCCATATCCATTCAGCGTGTGTGTTTTTAAGGCCAGCCGAGATGGAGTTATGGTCTCCTCCGGGCTAAGTTATTACCGAGAGGTTGTTGACAGGGCAATGTTGACAAGTCAATCTCTTTTTTACCCCCCTCCCTCTCTCTACAACCCCGCCATGGCAGCTGGGGCCCAGTAGAGGAGAGGACACTTGAACAGTCCTTCTTGCTTTACTTAGGGCAGGGAGTTGGCACTACTTTTTTTTTTTTTTTTTTTTTTTTTTAATACATATATATTTTAGCCTCTGATTCATGTCTAGTTAGTTAATAAGTGACTGAAAGAAGAGCAAGTTGGTCATAGTTTTCAGGGTTTTAGTTATAATTGCAATTTTATGAGGTAACTTATTAAATTTTGTTGGTATTCAGGTTTTGTCCAATGAGAGTTTGACTGTATATCAAGTATGCATTGATGAAGTGGTTCTCAAACTGAGGTACGGGCATAGCTGGTGGTACACAGGGTTGTTACAATGGTACTCGGGAGTCAAGTCTTGATTTAGTTCAACTTAGATCCAGTTTAATATATGTTTTTTTTTTTTTTCTTTTTTTTTTTTTTGCCATACTTTAGTTGTGGCTATAGGCTTGGTTTAGTCCTGGTTTAGTTTAGACCATATTTAGACCTGGTTTAGTCTCAGTTTAGTTCCGGTTTAGCTATGATTTAGACATGGTTTAGTCCTGATTTAGGCTCACTTTAATCTGTTGATTGGGGCTGGGTCCCATTAAACAGTAGCTTTGTGGTATCGAAAGAAAAGTTATGATAATACTGGTATTGAAAACATTTAAAAAAAATTCTATATCAAGTTTCAGTTCCTTGTGGGACCTTCAGTGTTTCTTTGCATGTATGAATCAAATACATAACACAGATCAAATCATATCATCTACTAGGGCTGCACGATATGGAGAAAACTGATAACTATGTTGAAAATTGTGAAAACAATATTATTGCGAAATTTGAAAATAGAGCCTACTTTTCGAACATATTAAGTTAAATTCACTACATTTCACAAAAATGTAAGTTCCTGTATTTACAAGTCAAAACAGCAACAAAATCAAAACTTAAGACTAAACCAATAATAAAACAAGGCTAAGCTGTGACTGAATTAATTAAATTAGCACTAAAACTGGACTTTTTAAATATTTTTATTTAATCACAGCACATGTTCTTTTAAGGCTCTGGTGGAAAATGATTCTTCAGTGTAAATCTCTGTCAGATGGAAGACCACAGCGTTACTGCGATATATTTAGATTCTTGCGATACGGATATCCCATTTGCTGATATTGCTATAATGATAATTTTGCGATATAATATGCAGCCCTACCATCTACTGGTTTTAACGTACAGCTAAAAATTCAACTCAAATTCAAAAATGTGTCTTTTATTCAATATTATTGTGTTTTTTGATTGTAGAAGATGAATTAGCACACCATTGGTATCGGAAAAAGTATCATTCAGGCACCAGTATCAAAAACCAGGTATCATTTAAGTACTGGTATTGAAAAAAACTAAACAGTACCCAGCCCTACTGTTTATGATGATATTTGTAAAGACAAATCCTTTCGAAGGTGGTTCTACATTTTCATCCCTACAATCCCTACAACAGTGTGACCTGATCGACTCGCATACTCTTGACCTTATGTACTATTTTGCTAGAGACGCAAACGTCCAAACCACAACTGTTTATTAAGTTAAGTGTGGTGATGATAATAGCTTGGAATATTTTGAGAAGGTCTTCAAAGAGTCTTAGAGGTACTGAAATGAACTTTATGAGTCCTATAGTCCATATCGTCCTTCTGGTTAGTGGGCGAACGGCTCTACCAACTGAGTCACTGCCACTAGGGATGGGAATTGATCAAATTTTTTTCAATGTCAATGCCAGTGTTGATTCTGCTTATCAATCTGATTCTTTATCAATTCTCTTATCGATTCCTGATAAATCTGTGAATAAAAATAAAATAGATTTGTGGCTTTACAGTTTATTGTGAAGCAGAAATAGAAGCTTATTTTATTTTCTTGTATGTGGGTCTATTTTAAACTGAGCTCATTCAACAAAAATAACATGTTTTGGCTGTACAACTGTTAAATTACTGGAAATTTATGCTGGATTTAACATAATTGTGGCTTTAATGTTGATTTAGAAGCAGCCAGAGCAGCTTCGCACCAGTTTGTCTAAATAAACTGCTCATTAAACATATTAAACTAAACAGTAGTCTGTGTTACCAGTGACAGCACAAAGCAGGGAGGGGCCGCATCACTGCCAAACAGGTTGGCGCAAGTCGCTCACTCCGTTACATTCTGTATTTTTTATCAGAATCAGAATCAGAATTTCTTTATTTTATCACTGAGGGAAATTCTTTTTTTTTTTTTTTTTTTTTTTGTTACAGACACCAACGCCACAAAGAAATGAAAAGATATAGAATAAGAAATTTACAATATACAGACATTTAGCTCCTAACTCCGCTGACTAGGAGCGCACCAAAGCACAGTGGCGTCTGTCTGTGGCGCCATCTTTGACTCCAATGTCCCTCTTAATGCGTCACTATTGTAACCTTGTAATTGTGCGTGTAATGTCATCACCAGGCAAAACATTAACGACATATTCTTATTTACAGTGTTGGCCCCTGAGTTTTGTCGCACTTGGCCATGTTTTGATATATTAACCAAAGCACTTAATGCCCTTCCCTTTGGAGTAACCTTTTAAGCAAATATCCTTATAATGTCACAGTGATAGATGTTAATTTAATGTTTTATACACACATAGCAGTTGGATAAAGGGTTTTTTTCAAAAATACTGCACCGGACCAGTATTTTACTCTTGTGGTCTGAAGATAAAAGAAACACTTCTTACCTCTTCCAAATCTATGAAGAATGGCCTTTCTCTCTTCTATGTCGCCTTGTTTAAGCGTGCACCATCTGCTCCTGCCACAGTTCAGTGTAAATATCATTATATGTGAAGAGAATGAGATATTACAGGCTTACCCAACCCCAGTTCAGTATACATTTCTACCATGTAATGTTATCTGCTAACAAGCTATACGCTCTATAGAATCCATCAGGGTCAGTATGTTTATAAGACTATTAGTATTCTACTGCACATGTATTAGACCAGTTACATCTGGTCTCCATTTGATATTCTGTAACATTATTTGGATTTAAAGTTGGCATTTAGTCTTGACATTAGTAGCTGCTTAAGGCCTGGGTATTTATGAACATGATAATCACAATAGCTGACATTTGAAGACAAGCCATCTGTTTTTGGACACGCTTTTTGCATTACCAGCAATTTTGCATGGTTTAGAGAAAGTGGCACAGAAGGCAGAGCTGGAGGTAGCTGAGCTTCAGATGTTGAGGTTCTCTTTGGTAGTGAAGAAGTGAAGAGGATGGGTATGGTAGATGTTTTTGGAGATAATGACAAGCCAGACTGAGATGATTTGGACCTGCACGGAGGATGGATAGTGAATATATGGGTAGGAGGAAGCTGAGGTTGGAGCTGGAACATGGACAGGAAGTAAGATGTGAGAGAAGAGGATGCAAGGTATAGGGTTAGAAACCTTTGCAGTATTCATTTATTCATAATATTCTTTGTACTACTGTAGAAAGACAGTTGGAGTCAGGTTTTACATTCAAAACACTGAACCACTTCAGTGCCCATTAAAATACTTGTTATACATAATTACAGTACTGTACTTTGCGTTGATACTTTTCACATCAGATAATCCCCCATAGACTACAAGACCTCAAAGGCCACCTAGTTATTTCTCTAGATATTCACTATGGCCTGTGGTATGATGTCTAATGTATCTCCATTGTTGTTATGCTGACATATGAAATCCATTGAAAACCACTTATAGCTATAGTATGCAGACTATTTAATCAAACAGAACGGCCTTGTAGCCCTGCAGCCCTGTGTTCGCCCACAAAGGTACATGAGAGATTGTTATGTAATGTGAGGTTTACCCACACAATCCACTGACAATGGATTGTTGTGGTACTGCTATGGCATTCTGCTGTGCTGCCTGAAGAAAAATTGTAGCTGTTTAGCCAGCATCCTCAGCCCAGAGCCTCAGGGAATATTGATATTAATAAATTGAAGTAAAATGTCAGGAAGATGAATTAGCTTTGGATTGGTTGTTTCTCCCTACTGCTGGGGACGATGATTGCTTGTTAAGGATCAAAACAATGATAAATGTCAACTGTATTTGACTGCATTGGCCCCAAAACAATGTATGTCTATGGAAATGACTAGGGGCAACATTGTTTCTGTCAAATGTTAAGCAGCTTTGCCACAACCTTTTGAAATTGTGCAAAAAGGGAAATGCAAGTTAGAGGTATTTCTCTGAACCACAGGAATATAAAAACTTTAGTCTGACTAGTGCTGGAGGTAGCTTCTCTGGAGTTTTTAGTGCACCTACAGGATCTAGTTCCTTTTCTAACCCAGACTCTATACCTTTATATCAAAAATAGAACAAGATTGTGCAAAAGCTATATATGGTGCTACCTGATTGTGAAGTGGTTAGGTAGTGCTTTTCTGTACACTTTTATTTGGTTACCTGTACAAGTGTGTTAGTGTAGCGCCCATGCATGTTTACCTGTATATAGAACAGCTAATTATTGAGACAGCCTTTACAGTTCTCAGGGCTGGGGTGAAAATCATTTGTCACAATATGAGACTATCACCATACTTTGCTGCCGATATGATTTGTATTGTTGTATTGAAATCAAGTCCTCAAGACTTAATTATACAAAAAAAAAAAAAAAGTCATGTTTACAAACATCAGTCTGACATTTATTTATCAAGTATTTCGAAATACCTTTAATTATGTGACAGTATTTGGAAGTGCAGTGCTGCCCTCTACAGTCCTGGAAGAATTCTTGATCACTTTTGGCCAACATTTGACTGTGAGCGCAATACAGCACAGTAGCACCAATATAATGCATGAAGGCACAGAAGTATTGATCCTTATTATTGTGTTACAAAATATGGCAATATATCATTTTTTCCAGTCCTAGTCAGACAATTGTCCAAAATAATTTTGATTTAAATTGCAATAATTTGCAATTATTGGTAGATAATGCAAGACTGTTAAGTGATATAGCTATGTTTTGTTGTTGCTTATGTCGTGTTAAACTTCTTGTCTTTGGCACAGCAATTGCTTTGTCTTTCCAAATTCCAAATTGACTCTCTTTCTTTTTTCATTACTGCATTGATCTCTGTGTTTAAAAAATTAGCTAATGGTGTGCATTTGTTGTTGGCGTTGATTATTCATTTTCTGTTAATGGTCATTTACAGAAACACCCCAACCTAGAACAAATGTTGTATTATTATTATTTAAAGGAGATGTTTTAATGAAGCATCTCCTTTTCAATCAATGAATAAGCATATAGAGAATTCCACTTTCTCTCTTTTATATGGCCTTGATTAACTATGCACCATCTGCTCCTGTCAGAGTTCAGTGTAAATATCATTATATGTGAAGTAGATGAGATATTACAGGCTTACCCATTCTACCCTGGTTTAATTCTATACACATTTCTCTCATTTAATGTAATCTTTTGCATGCTCTGCCCACAAGCTAAATGCTCTTGAAATCATCTAGGGAAGTTAGCATGTGAATAAATGCAAATAAAATTTAAAAGATGACTAGTGTGAAGTCCTGTCTTGCACTACATTCATGTTATAGTACTTTTAGCAAGACAACTAAGTAGAATGTTGGCAAGACAACTAAAGTAAAGGTCGGACTTTGCTGACATTTCAGGTAATGGGCCAAGGAAGAGCGGATTTTGGTGTGGATCCAGAATTTCTTTCTTTTCTCTACTATCACAAGATTCTTTAATAATGCGAGCTATAAGTGCTTTGTGGCTCAGTAGACAGAGCATAAACTAGAAAATCCCTGGTTTGATTCCAGGTCTGGCACTATGTCTATGTCATTGCGAGATAGCGTTAGTGCTTTGGTGTAGGTCTGCACTCTCTGACTATTTTTTAGCTGTGCATGCATACTTTTCAAATAGTTGTTGTATTTATTGCCACCATCAAGCTAGCCAACCTTATTAATAGTTTTCAGTCACTGGATGTTTGCATTCTACCAGAGGGCAAAACAAATATGAAGGCGCACAGCAGACAGGAGGAGACACAGCCAAGTTAAGTGTTTTGATGGCCTGACAACTCGGGGAAAAAAATACTGTACGGACAAAAACTGAGCCTTTACTCTTAGGACTGTACTTCCAGGATCACTGTCTCAGGACCTCTCTTATTTACCCTGTTAGTCACTTCTGTCAAGGGATTGCTAATCTTGCCCCCAACCCTAACCTTAATCATTGTGGGAGAGAATAGTAGTTTCTATAGCGGGGCCTGAAAGTGCAGTTCTGAAATTGCAGTGGTCCTCAGAGTCCGAGTCCATGTCTGCAGCTTTATAATATTGCTAATATTGGGGACCTGTGATTGTTGTGACACAAACTACCATTAGCAGCTTAACAAGGGAATTCATATACCAAACACTGGCTGCAAATAGGCTGCATGGGTAGGATACCACTTCCACGAGGGCATTGTTTAGTGGCACAAATCTACAAGTCTTCTTCTTGTTCATACAATGATTATCATATCCGACTGCACCGCTAACTGGCGTGTTGGTTAACCTGAGAAAACAGTAGCTTCAGTTGATGGTCAGTGAAGTTAAACCAGTGTTATTTTTCCTCCGAGAGAGCTTTACCTTCCAGGCATGACGTCAGGTATTTGTTGACCATAATGCCATTTCATTACAAAACTCAAACTGAAAGCTTAAATTTGCTCACCGTAATGGCATCTCTTAAATTATTCTATTCATTTATATGGAGAAGAATGAATATTAATAAAAAACATTATTGAAGGACCAAAATAGTCTATTCCAGTCAAAATAAAGAGAACAAAGGACACTTTAAAAGGCTCTTGCTGTGACCGGGAGCAGTAATGTGATATTATGTGACATCATTGAGTAACGTGAGTGAGCTTTTCTACTCTCATTGACCAAAACAGCCAGACTAAAACCGCTCTATTACCCCTGTGTTGCTATAGGCCACACAGGTTGTCAGGTGGTAGGATTGGTCCGTTATTTCGGTCATTTTTTCCACTGACAATGACAATGCCTGCTTTTTTTTTGGCTGACTCTTCCCTGACACTGTCCTGCTGGCTCAGTATGCTGTCTGTCTGTCCTTATCTCCACGTCTTTCAAAGTGTTAGGACAACGACTGGGAGGGAAAGAGATGTGCTTTTGGTTGGGTGACATAGCTGACATGCTTTCAGGGAGAGGCGTGGGGATTGAGGGGCCAAAGTTTAGTTCCAAGAGTTGTTAAACAAAGCCACATGACCGGAGTCACGTTTCAGACCTGAGTAATGCTGCAGCTTTTACTACTCGAAACACACTGCACGGTTTCAGTTTCAGCCATTTATCATTTAAGCAAAACATTACACCGAGCAGAACTCAACAAATTGACCATATGTTGTTTACATACGCTCCCATAAACAGCCAATGCATAATTAGCACTACAGGCAACATCTATGGATTTAGTTTGGAGTAAGGTACAAACATGCAATCTAAAACGGCAGTGCACAACTTCTTTTGTTTGAACTGAGGAAAACTATGTATTTGCCTAAATATTGTTATAAGACTGACTGCGTACCTTAAAAGGGCAGAGTCAAGGCTTTATTATCAACTGATGACAATGTCTCTTGGTAGGATGCAAAAGGTCTATAAGGGGCATGGATTATAAGATTTATCTTCCTTACGCTCCTTTTCGATTATGCAACAAATGGATGGAAAATTATTTTATCTTGAAACATAGCTGCACACAATTGTGAACATGATTGAAACAAATAATACATGAAATGGAATAAAGGCAGACTGTCACATATGATTTTGGACATCTGGTTGTGAAGCTTAACATAATGTGCAGCCCGCTTTGCTTTTTATTTCCATTGTTCACTTTGAAATTCTTCCACACATTGTTTTTTACTGCTCAACAGAGAAGTGAATGTCAGATGACAGCGATGTAAAGTGGTATCAGTTGTTGGTAGGGGCACCTTTTATGAATACAAGTGCATGGAAATGGTATTGGTTTCCGATATTGATGCATCCTTACTTATTGGTCTGTACAACTAAGTCAACCAAATAAGCTAAATTGCTTTGTGTTGAAGATTTATTTAACGCCAAAATGTTCTCATTTCATTCTCCGACTAGAGTAAGTGCTTGTGTGCTTTCTCAGCTCATAAATGCACTTTGTTAATGCAGCAATAATGGGTTTGAAAAGTACATTTTTACTTACTTTTACTGTCTTAGGTGTAAACCTTACTATTTCTGCCTTTGTTAGGTATAGCCTTTCAGTCCATTCCTTTCCTTCTAAACCTATGTGATGTATTACTCATGAAGCTAAATGTTTTATAAAAGCCTGGATACACTGACTAAAAGAGAGAGAGAGACAAATAGGGAGGATTACATGGCACTGAAAAAAGTTAGAAGACAGCTCATTACGTATTGATTTTGAATTGATCTGTGCTAATTTCCCATGCAGCGTTGCAGAGGATTTGTTAATCCCTGCTGGTTGCTTTCTATTGATTTAGCACGTCCTTGGCTGCCAAGATCAGACTTTGGCCTTGGATGAATCACGTTATTCACTGAGGTGAGTTGTTATGAAAGTAACAGTTAAGTTACGAAGATACAAGTTTGTTTTGCAGAAGCCCAGCACTTTATGTTTGTTTTTGTTTTTGTTTTTTTTGTTTTTTTTGCATTGGTTGTAAGTACTAAGTGGATATATGCTTGTTTGGTCAGAGGTTAACTTGTGTGTTTTTGTTCAACTTTAGGGAGAAGCACCTTTACTAAATTAGTTCATATTTTTGGTGTAGAAAAAAATCCCTTAAGTTATATATTCTTTTACTTGAAATCAAGTCAGTTTAAAGGTACAATGTATTGTTATGGCCTATTTGGAGACTCCCGGGGGCAAAAAGTGTAGCCTGCAATTCCACACACCACACACTTCCTTTTTAGGGCCTGCAAACAGCTGTGCAGTGCACTTCTCCTCCAGCAGTGCTCATTTTGGACAGCTGTAGAAAGAGGAACAGCAAGTAATAAAACTTTAGAAAAACTACTCAATTTTATTACTGCTGCCCTGTTAACTTGCATTTCTAACCACACCACTCAAACCACAGTACACCTATCCTTCCTGCTGCAATAGCCAATGGGAGTGTCCTTTACTGGATTGTGCCGAGATATAAAAAACTCTTCAAAAGATAGGCCGAAATGCATAGTTCTATTTGTTATGAAGAAGAAGAACATGATCATGAGTTGAGCATTGATTTAGCAGTTGTGGGAAAGCGGAGGATAGATTCTTCTGTGGTTAGTTCCCTCTGCATAGTAATGTTTGCAGTTGCTGTTTCTGAGCAGATGCCTATCATTTGTAATTGCGGCAATAACAGAAGCATGCCGTAACTTGCACGACTGATCCCATTAATTGATTTAAATAATCAGCCCTAAACACTCCGCCACCTCCTTGTGTTTTGTTCCGAAAGGCTTTTGACTTGATTTACAGGCCATAAAGATACTAATGCTTATAATGATAGCCTGCCAATAAAATAAACAGGTAAATTAACACCCTGGCTGTTAATTATGTTGCTTGTTGATTGTTAGGAGCCCAAGGTTGTTTCAGAGAATTCAGGATGTCTCTCATAGAGCAGTGTAATTATACAAACTTGCTCATGATGTGGGATTAATAGCAAAGTCCAGCAGCCAATTTGTCTGACAGCAGCTGTCTAAGTCTTAAGCCTCTGAGATGTTCGACCTTGGAGATATGACTGTCTTATGACGTACAGACTTTTAAATAACACAGAGTTGAGGCTATGCAACAATACAGTTTGTCCCTGGATCAATACTTCACTGGCTGTGATTCTAAGCTTGTTTTGTGTCTTTTTGAGGGATTTTCCACTTTCTCACAAGAAGCAAAGCAATAGACAGTAAGTACAAAAGGTGCTTCTCACTAGGTGGTACCTTTCTTTTGCTCTGGGATTTGTAGTGAAAGAAATACATTTTGATATTCAGTCAAATCAGTATACTCCTATTTCATTCAGGTCAAAATTCATTCTTTGCTATTGCAGAAAACCACTGAAGCAGGTACTTAAACCTTCAATCTCAGAAAACTTGCTTTCCTCACGCTCTCAAGCCCCCTAACCCATTTTGACATAGTGAGCTGTCTGCATTTACCTAAAGCCACCCTATTATACTAAATATATATATATATATATATATATATATATATATATATATATATATATATATATATATATATAGCTTTTAATCATCATGTCATAATGTTATTTGCTCCTCAAAAACATGCCTGGAGTTCTTTTTTTTTTCATTCATGCATATTTTTTAAATTTTGTATGCTGAGGCTGTCTCTTTTGCACGGGTTTTCTTCATGGTGCTATGTAGACAAGTGAAACCAGGAAGTGCTACATCGTCCTCTAACTCATTATAATAATTTCAGAGCTGAAGTTGTCGTCACCACCAAGAAGTAAGCTCATTTATCTATCTTTTAGGGTCTTGTTGCTAATGGCCATGCTAAATAGCCATTTTTTAAGCTCTGTCAATTTCGCACCATTGCCAGCAGGGGGCGACACCTAAACCATGCATTTTCTGCCAATTTTAAGTAACAGCTCCCCAGAAGAAGACGTTTTCCATTCATATACTTTATTATAAGTTATTAAACGTGAAATACTAATGTAAAGGTGTCCAAAAATATTTCTAAAAGCCTGAACAAAGCATATTGGACCTTTAAACGTCTTATCTCTTGTTCATTGTTACACAAACATGATCTAATAATTATCTCATATATTTTGTATTGTCTCATGATTATATAAATGCAATTACAGTATTTATCCCGGTTTCCTCTTATGCCTAAGCCGATATAGACAGTGCTGGAATAGCCACTTTGTTTCTAGAATTTTTTACCGATGACTCAAAAGTGAACTCAAAAGTTGTGTAGACCAACAGCCAGTGGATACATTACTTACTTGCTGGCACACAAGCAGGAAAGAACATTCTTATCTAGCAAAGGTGATACTTAAAGGTGTGTCACATATACTTATAACATACTGTTATAATGTCTCAGTTTAAACTATATTTTGAAACCTGACTTGGAAACCTGCAGTATGAATGGATGCTCACTTACAAGAAGGGGTTTTCTATTCCTTGAGCGTGTTCTCACAGGTACCCTCGCTAACAGAGCCAATTAGAAGCAACTATTTATAGCTTTCGCAAAACCACAAGACCGGACCACTGAACCATGAAGGCTATACAGACTATAGATTACCTAACACAGCATTATTTCCAGTCACCTTGGCCCTGCAGGTCTATCTGAGCCTGCGCTGCCTCCTCTGAGAATGCAGTGATCCCCAGTGTGGCTGTCTGCTGTCAGGAGTGAAAACAAGCCCTGGCAGACTGACAGTTGGCTGCCCAGCGTCCCCCGTGATCACAAGTCATTTGCTGTACTCTGACTTTCCAGCCACTGTCGCCGTCTGTGTGGACAATGACAGACTATCGTGAGCTAAACCCCCCCCCCCCCCTACTTCCCCTTGTCAAAACTGAGCTGAAACTGACTTGAAACGCCACTTTCCCATTTTGTTTTTTCCAACCTGGTCTCAACCTCTTAGCTACCCTTCACCCTTCTATATTCATAAAAACTAAAACTGGACTATTTTGCTATCACAAAATCCCAATATATCAAACTTACAAGGTTAGCGTTATCTGTTTGTATACTTAGGGGCCCTTTTTTACCTCCGCCAAGAGGGTAATACTTTTGCCGGTTGGTTGGTTTGTTATTCTGGTAGCACTAACTCCAAAAGTAATGTCCGAATTTGGGTGACATTTTCTAGAAAGGTCAAAGAGGGCTGGATAGAGGAATTTTTTCAAGGATTAGCCACAAGCAGTAAGGAAATGGGTGATTAGGAAAAAAAAGTTTTTTTTTTGTTTTGTTTTTTGTTTTGTTTTTTATTTAAAAGTAAGTCCATTGATTTTTTTTTTTTTTTTTTTTTTTAAGGAGAACATTTTAGCAAAATTTTATTTTATGATAAGGGCTATTTTTTGACATCATTCAAAATTAATTAAACTGTTTTTTAAATACAATAAAATAACAAAAGTCACAGTTTCTTTTTATACCCCCAAAAAAGCTGACATCACAGCAGCTGAGTCTGTCTTCCTCTTGTCTAATTAATTGTAATTGTACAGCACCAGCAGTTTTATTCTTCCATTGAATGGCCTGAATCCATCCTCTGGCTGGGGCTGCTATAATTTGAAGCAATTTTCCAGCTATCTAATCATAAATGAAATGGTTGCTTTGAATAGATGTGTTTTTGATTGCAATCACACCCACAGTTGTTGTTCTTCTCTTTTCAACCGACAGCTTTGATTAGATTCACTTTTTTGTTTTGACTGATGAATATGCAAATCTTTCTAATAGCATTTGAGGTAAAACTTGTTTTCCATTGTCACGGCTAATACATTTATCCCCCAGGATTAAAATAAATCTTTTTAAATGGACAGTTGAATAGCAAATCCATCAGCGATTTAGCATTGCTGAATTGGACCGACATAAACATTACAGCTCAGACTTGCACGAAAAGAAATGGTCTTGAAAATCTTGTAATAAGCCATTTCCTGAGGTGAAATGTACAATCATAAAAGCCATTATGGCAATTTGAGTCATTTCCAGGCTGCTGTACAGATTGATCCACGATGAAGAAAATGTAGAAGTGCATCATATTAGTGAGGATTTGTCTTTGTGTAAATGTCAGAATGTACCTTATTTTAGCTTGTCCTGAGGTAAGGATTTAGTTTGGTATGATGAAGACAACAGACAAACTGTTAAAGATCTATTTTTACAATCAGATTCAACTTTATTACCCTTGAGGGACCAATCAATACGCAGCAATTTTCAATTTATACTAACCTCCAAACTTTTATATTGACATTATGAGGTCCTATTAAAGACATAACAACATTGAGGCGAGTCAATTTTAGGTCTATTAAATAGCGTAGCTGCAAAAGACAACAACAAGCAGCACTCGGAAAGTGCAGACTTTTAACCAAGCACTGGCATTATCTTGCAATGGTTAAGATATAGTGCCCAGACTTGGACTCAAACCAGGAATCTTGGAGTTCAGGGGTAAATGTTCTATCCTTAGCGCTCCAAGACTTTTTTTCTCACAAAGGTAAAGAATACAAAACTAATCATTTGTTCCTTTACTGACCCCTTGTGGCTAATTTATAAATTTGTGCAATGATGTAAGATTCTTACACCCTTTCCTGTACCAATGCCAAAAACTGACCTTACTGACCTTTGCTGACAAGTTAATTGAATTCCATTTATTAGTTTATTTTTCTCACTAACCAACCACCACATCAACACTGACAACCTTCATGTTAATAGGAAAACTTCTTTTCCGACTGAGCATCTGCTGCCTTCACATTCTTTCACAGAGGTAAAAATGTAATAGTGCATCCACGGCCAACAATACACTCTTATTTTTCTTGCTTGCACCTTTACAGAATAGAAATATGGAATGAGGACACATTTTCCCATCCTACACAAGCTGTATATAGGGACTTCTGCCATTCTCCATCCATTATTGTACTCCAAGTTGGCAGTTGAGCCCACAATACCAGTGGAATTTTCTTCACCAATCATCACCTGCTCTCTCAGATGGACGCCCATTTGATTTACCAACCTCGCAGGTGAAATTCCAATCTGTGAGCATGAAAGCCATTACGCACTTGATGCTGCTCCACCAGGCGAGTGCATATACGCCAACAAATAAAATCAATCTTTGTTTGAGCGACTTGAAATAATTGCCTATTTGTCACAATTAATCTAAAAGCTTTGACTCCAGACCTTCCGATATTGAGTACCCCATTATGACACACCTGAAATGCACCTCATTAAACAAAGCTAAATCTAAAGAACTAGCCTGTGTTAAGTGGCTGTTTAAAGGGTCAAGATGGCCACTGTTAATTCCCCTGGTTATTTTAGTGTAAGGCAAGTAAATGGAGGCTATTTAACCCCTTTTACACGGTCATTTGCCAAGTCTTTGCAAGCCTGGATGTTGCACAAAATGACCAACAAAGGCAAGGGTGCAAAGCATGGCATATTCACTGTACAGTGATTGGTTGGGATTTTTAAGGATAGCACTGATTTCTTCCACCATTCTCTTCACTGCCATAGACTCTACAGTGGAAGGTTCTTTTCCACTCCAACAACAGATTTTGCCTTTCCAATCAGCTTGCTCAGTCTAGTAGCTATCAAGTGCACAACCTCATAGTGCACACTGTGCAGCAACAGCTGGTGATGATGCCTCACCCGTACTCTGCAGCCCCTCCAGTTTCAGATCAGTGGGGATTTCAGTTTTGGTGCTAGCAGACATTGTAAAAGAAAATTTGCATTATATCACTTTACCTTCTCGTGATATATCAACATATATTGTATGGTAATGCTTATATTGTGATACGTGTTGTATGGCAATACATGTTCTTTTCCACAGGTGTTCCTTATTGCGGTATGTTATTGGGTAAATAAGCAGGAATGCAATTTAATATGCAAATGTTGTTAAATACAACATTGTCATTTAAACTTCACATTTATTCAATTTAGGCTGGGAAGAAGTTCAAATTAGGGCACAGGACTACTTTTCTACTCCCCAGACCCCGTTTCAACTCTCAAATTCCTTCATCCTTTCCTATTTTCATGCATTTTAGTCTGTGTGTATTTGTGCACTGCACTGTATATGCACTCCATGTATAAAGGCTAATCCTCTCTTGGCCCGAGATCAGGCGAGGTGCTCATCTTCACAGGAACTAATCACCCGATGCTTCCTGCTGTTTCAAAAGGCAGTTTAACCTAAACCAAATCAAGCGTAAAGCCCATGCTAATTACATTACTGCTGCTTTTCAACTACACTGCTTCAACCTCAAGGACACACCAAAAAAGTGATCTTTGCAGTGAATATGAACAATATATGAATGATGGATTTTTAACCTCTCATATTTATAACACTAGAGTGCAAATTGAAGTGCAGATCTGCCCATTGTTGAGTGTGCGAGAGGGCAGGAAGTTCAGACCTCACTCGGGTCATTATTGGTCAGAACCATTAGTCTTGCCAGGGTCTAAAGTGTCAGAGATGATAATTGAGTCCGTCTCTGTGCAGCCCGCTCTAATGGGAAGCTGCAGGCCTAGATTTGAGTAATTTCTTATATGCCTTAGACGATATGTCAGCGCAGCCGTTGTGGGCCTTTAATGACTCCAAATACTTAATGAAGGATTGCTGGGATTTCCAAAGACTTGGATGGAGTTTTCTATTAATGCACTTCAATAGGCTGTGCACTCTGGAGAGCCGTGTAATGACAGTCAGAGGTTTTTTTGATGTCCCAACAGAGTGCTGTGCTACTGATCAAAAAGGACTTTCAGATTTATTTCTTTTTTGGCAGTTAAATATATGTTATTGACTTTTCAAATGTTTTTTTTTTCCTTGCGACAAATTCTGATACACCATATTCCTGAACATATAGAGATGATACTCGATCGGATCTTCTTTTGTAATAGCTGACCCCATGCATGACCCCACGTCTTCAGAGCACCTTACCAAGGCTCTGAACTCAACTAGAAGCATGCACCAGTTTTCAAAAATATTTCTTCTTGTCATGTTTTGATGATGCAAGCTCCTTTCAAACTGTTAGGTGACCCCTACATGCTCTAAAGATCAAGGTGTGTGTGAACCTGTCAAACTAAAAATAGAAAATGACTGCAGTGTTATATTAGATAGGTAGACTGTCCTTCTTTTTCTATTATAGACAAACTAGTCACGTCTGGTCTCTGTGAATCTGAGTTGGAATTCCAAGGTTCAGCATCAACAAAATGTGGTTAGACATGCAACCAACCATGAAATGAAGCACTGCAATAAGGCTGTCCCAAATTAGGGAAAGATTCTATGTTATGCTATGTTTTGGCTACCTTTGCATTAGCATTTCACATTTTAGAACTTAAAATGATGTATATGCATGGGAAGCATCTTCTTTTGGGCAGCTGTTACTTTCAATTTGCAGAAAATTAGGCGTCTGTTGCCCCCTGCCTGCAACAGTGTGGAATCGAGCATAAAATGGCATGGTTATTAGCAAGATGACACTAACAAATACATAGAGCTGTGAGACCAAGCGTTTTCAGCTCTTGCGAAAGAGATGGCCTCAGCAAACATGATTACTCAAACAAGCATGCATTAAACAATATACTACTCCAGGAATGTTTTTGAGTTGCAAACAACATTATAACATGGTTCAAAGCTAAAAAACAACAACTAAATTTAGCATAATAGGGGACCTTTAAATGGTTGTGAAAGTGCTCTAAAGGGAGGGGATTACAAACCCTGCCATGTTTTTATATAAAAAATAATCAGGTAGATATACTTCTTTTATTATACACTAAGTATATCCATAACCACTCAATATACTCAATATAACAATGCCTTTTTTTAGTTGAGTGCCAAGATGTCTTGTAGAGTTACATGTAGTTCACTCAAAGTGTCCCACAATGCATCATAAAAGAAGGCACAAGGTAAATGCAGAAGTTTGTATTTTTTAACTTTTAACTCTCTATATTATAACACAAATATATTACACAATGTGACTCAGGGGTTATGGACTTGGGAGAGTTTTTGAAGTTAAGCTCTTAACCAAGCATTTCTATTTCATAACATGGATTTTTACCATTAACCAAAAAGGTCATATTGCTTAAAACACAACCTTCTCTGTTGCAACCCCCCAGCGACAGAGTTAAAAAGGTTTTACTGAAGTCATTGAGGCTAGTAAACATCACATTTTACCCTGCTATGATTCTCATCTCCACTGTCCGCCGTGGGTCATGAGCTCATCTGTCCTGAAGGAACAGCACTGCTTATGATTATGATGAATTATGATGGATTCCTCCTTGACTGACCTCCACAGCCATTCACACATTCTTTATTGCAGTTAGCCACCTTCATGGTAGAAATTAACACAACACAGAGAAGCGTAAACAAACTCATAAATGTTCATAAAGAAGATGGGTACACCTGTTCAGGCATAAGAGAAAAATGACATGGAATGATACAAGGACATATGTGCTGGAAATTACCACCTGGGATACAGTGGACTACTATAAGTTGCCATGTGCCATGAGATATTGATGAAAATGAATATTTCAATATTTTGGGATTATTCCAGTAATGATAATCTTACAACAATCTTACAAATTCAAAGTATTGAATGCAGTATTATGTCAATAATAATAACAATCAGCTACTGTATATTTGTATGTTTTTCTTATATTTATGTTAGATGGGCGTATGTTTATATGACTTATTCTGTCAATACACAAGACAAACTATAAAATCTAGTTTCTTAGCCAGTCTCACAAGATGTCTGGAAAAAAATAAAATAAAACAAAATAAGAATTTGTTTTTCAACCATATATAACTTCATCAGAGTCTTACTTAGTACAAGTTGTACTGCTCATTTATTCAAGTTAATTAGCTAGCCTGTATTCTGGAAGGCTATTCTGTAGTTATTTGGAGCAGACTCTTTTACAGGTCAGCCCTTATCAGTAGCTTTAAGCATCCTGAACCAAACCCAATTAAGTCGCCACAACCTCACATGAAAGCAAATATAAAGCCACCGTAGGAAAGGAAGAAAACTTCGAAAACCGGAACAAGTGGGAGCTCCATTCACTGTGGGCCATTTGTTCTCATTTGGGTTGGTGTCTTTACTGGTGCCGCGCGGTGCACCCGAAAGCAGTGTGTCTTTGTCAGACCAGCCGCCCCCACCTCCGCCCACAACCGCCACCCTGTCTCCTATTACAAGCAATATTACCTGTGCTTCAGAAGTGAGGAGAAATGAGCTAGATGCTGCTAATCATTGGTGCAGAATGAGAATGTGCAGTCACCCAGCCAATGGGAAGCAGCAGCATAGTCTTGGATTTTTTTTGCAAGAGGATAGTAATACATATATCCCAGTATGCAAGTGCTATGATGCTGTCTGTAGAGCTTACAAGATGACTATTTTCAACTATTGCTATGACAACACGTTGGTTTAGGGCTGTTTGTATGTGTGGACGAGAATTGCATGTCTCGGTATACTAATGCAGTATATTGAAGGCTTACCGACATAAAAGAGTGACATGGCACCATCACTACTGCAATCTGTATGTTTTGATGTTACAACATGTAAGCACACACACAGTCAAAGACATTACAAGGAGCCTCTCTACCCCACACTTAGTTAAGACCTCGCACAGAAGGAATTTGTTTGTGTAACTCATTTTAATAAGGCTGTGCCCTCAGCTTAAGCCCTATTCTTCAATCAGACTTGATCCAAGTCGAGTTAATAGTTCTTTTTAAAATTGGCTTGTGAGTCGAGCAGCAAAAACTATTAGCATAAAATCAACATGCATATTATGCATCCTGCAAAAGATGACTTGACAGATTCCGTCCTCTTCAGATAACAGTGAAGTGGTAAATTATAGTCAAAAATATTATTCATATATTTGAGTTTATTGGATACTTTGACGGGGGGCATGGTAGTCGCCTTCCAGCAAAGAGATCGTGGGTTTGATCCTCGGGCTGACACACAAACTCTCTGGGTGGAGTCTGCATGTCCTCCCTGTGTTACTGTGGGTTCTCTCTGTGTACTCTGGCTTCCTCTCACTGTCCAAAGACATGCATGTGTTAGCAGAACTGGTGACTCTAGATCGCCCCTAGTGAATGGATACGAGAGTGAATGGTTGCCTGTCAGTGTTCGCGACCCTTGACGGGAATAAGCAGAAAAAGATGAATGAATGAATACATTGGCTCACTGTGCATATTTAACATTAAGACCTAGTTCTTGAACTCAAATGCAAATGAAGACCTGCAGTAATATATTAAAAACACTGCAATTTCATATATCTATGAGAGTGCACTATCTAAGTTGGTAATCAATAAAGACATTAAGTATTGTAAAATGTACTGAATAGATGCAGACCCATTTTGGTTTTGTTCAGCGTTTGACATCTTCTCAAGACTTTTACTTAGTATTGGATTCTTCTTTCACATACCAAGGACCAGGTCAGGGATGTAGCAGCCTTAGCACACTTCCTTCTCTGTTAACACTTCTCTTTGCTCTGCTGGCAACACCAACACATCTCATGGTCACATGAGAAGCATATACCCCCCCAGGATGTCCAAGGTCGGCCTTGGGCTTCCTCTTCCCTAGGTAATCTAAAGGGCATCTGGAACAAAAGGCTTCATTCAGTGTGGTGGAGCAGAGGGTCTACTCCCTTGCCTGATGACATCGGACCTCACCCTGTCCCTAAGGGTTAGTGTCCAGCCACTTTGGAAAAAAAATTGTTTTTGATCAAGTGAAGGGTTGCTCAATCTTAGCTTGGTAATATGCATTAACTATGTTGGATATTGTGATAATGAAATGGTTGACAATATTTGGATACCCTTAATACTGTTGAGACCTAAATTTGTGTCAGATGGGAGATTATTGTTAGACATTTAGCTTCTTGCGATACATATATTGCATTTTGCCGATATTGAAGTAACAATACATTTGCTATACAGTATATGTTGCAGCCCTAAAAAGGTAGGGAAGGGAAATCAAATCAAGACCTCAACTCCTTCCTAGCCTCAGCAGAATAGCACTGCACCAATCTATCTGCCTTCATCTTCATCTTTCTTTAGTTCATTACCCTGCAGAATCTCGTGTCTGTCGGTGATTACTTGTCCAAATAAACTCTTCTCCTTGCCTCATGACCTTTCTCATCATCGCTTGTCTCTCCCCGTCACGTCTCTTCTGTTTCTTGGTTGGCCTTTCAGACAAAGTGCACAGACTGGAATCTTATGGATATGACCTTTACTTACAACACCAGCCGGCCACTTTGACAACTCCTCACACTTTGTCTTCCTTTTCAAACCCAAGACCCCAGTTTCGACATATCATCATTTGGGGCTCATTACCATCTGCTTGAGTAGATATTACATTATACAATGGTGAGCAGACAGACAGAAAGGCCACTGGCACACCTTTCCTCATCTGAATTCTGTCGGTATAAACACGCACGTTGTAATGCCCCCGTCAACCCTTCCTCTTAATATATCATCTCAGTTCTCACGTCTTCTTTTTTCTTCTGTGCGTCACCTCGTGCACCTGTTTGACTGTCACCGCCATTGCCCCGGTGTTATGGGTAGATATAGTTCATTGCCACCTCTTTTCAACCCCTATCGTGACTCCTTGGCCCCATTTCTGCAATTAAGAGCTCATTACTTGCTAATACACAGACTTGAAGAGTTACAAAGGCAGTCTTTTTTTTTTTTTTTTTTTTTTGTAGTCCGCTTCCATCTCCCATCATTTTATCTTTCACTCTCGCTCCCTAGGCACTTTTTAAGGGTGCAATTTCTCTTCCTCCTCTTTCCCGCTTCTCTCATCGCCACAGTATATCTTCCCTCCTAGACGCATAATGAGGCTGCCTTCGCTTAGAAGAATTAATAGTCCAATTTCCATCTTTCAGGCATTGTTTTTGGTAGAATTAAATGAACTCCTATAGCCATAGACCTGTGAAGTTCTTACACGCCTTGTTAAGCATCTAGAAACCTTTACATATATTCTTTTTGCCATGTTCATGGCTTAAACAAGGTCCAACTCTGTGGCAGATGTAACCTAAGGTCAACCGTTGCATATTCCTCTACCTCTAGTGCCGACGTCATTCCTCACAATCTGGATGGTACCATGGAAATGCCAATTTACACTGCGAGGGTTCTGGCAGGCATAGCGGTTAGATGAAGGGTGTGTGCTGTTTACCAGCGTGTTGTGCGACAGCCGGTGATGAAAGAGGCACAGGGGAGTGTTGACATTTCGTTTGGTGCTAGTGATGGGCCAACGTGCGGACTGGGGGGATTAATGAGATATCTGTTTGCCTGACAGGAGAGGCTTCTATGCAAGATGATTTTTGCATGGATCAGTGCTTGCACCAACATACCTGCCAATCCCTAGGTCTGTTTATTTGTCTCAACCATTATTGCTCTCTTTGTATTATCTGCAGTAGTGTCATCCAAGATCTCATTTCAGTTGTGTTTGAAGTGTGAGTGGTATGATTATTAACTTGTGAAACGGCTAATTTCCATTGAAGCACTTATAGCTAAGCGAGCCTGTGTATACATTTTTCTATACAAAAAATGCCCAGCTTTACATTAATGGTTATGATTGGTCTGGAAGGATGGACTACATTGGAAATCCAGACCAGGCTCAGCAAACAGAAATACTCAAATATGCGTGAATGAAACTAATTAATACACCAGGTATGTTTTTAAGGTACAAACAACATTATACCATGGTAAAAAGCTAAAAAAGGTGATTTTGCCTAATAGGGGATGTTTAATGCCCATTAACACCAATGAGCTGTTGAAAATTGGTGACAAAATTGTAGCAACAAGATAACCTGAAATCTGTGGTTGTAGCCTGCACAGTGGGTATGACGAAAGACTACCTATAAATATCTGACAGTGTCAAAAATTTAGGTCAGTTATGCTGGATCCGACTCTGATTGAAGCATAGTGGTTAGCTAGACAAACAATTAGTATGTTTAAAAATTAGCCCCCATTAATTTTGCAAATCCATTTTATGTTTGCTCAGAAACATCATCACTCTTTTGCATTCACTGAGGCTGCCAGTTGTTAACTATATTTGAATCATAGCTTACAAGCTTCTCTAATGGCAGCCTTATGATATGCTGCCTCTAAAATCAGAAACTGCATCCAAAAGTTTATTTCAATAAAAAAGTCATTAGCGTCTACTGAGAAATGGTGACATATCATGTTTTTCTTCCTATTCTTATTGCTCAGGTGAGGAATTTTTGTCACAGCCTTCATTGTTTAGCTTCACCTTGTCCACATTGTTGACAGCAAAATGAAAATGCCTCTAAAAACACTTGTATGAACACTTATTATATTTCTCTAGTGGTAAGATGTCTGTGTGTTTCCCTGCAGTAGTGACATCCAGATCTCATTCTGAGTGAAGGAGCTCTCCTCCTCCCCACCTCCTGTTCTTTTGCCCCTCTATCTCCATCGACTCCTCCTATCTGTGAAGGTAATCCCAAGGTGATGTTAATAGGGTGGAAGGCTGTCGAAAATGACACCGTCAACTCAGAGAGGATTAGTCGGACAATTGCTTCCCTTGAAAACCAAGCCGAGTGGTTAAGATAGAAAACAGCTCCAAAACAGCTTCATTCACTGCAGGATTTCTTCAAAGAATATTAGATTTACAGTCTTACCATTTCAATTTGTGATGTTAAGTATAAGAATACAGATTAGTTGTTGTACATTTAAGCCAACAATACATTTGTACATTAAGCTGCAGATTTACTGTTATAAAATATAAATAAGCCATATTTGTAATGGAATAGACGCTCCGCATTTGTGAAGTGGTTTGAATGCATGATTTGAGCATTTGTATTCCACGACTATAGGATCCAAACTCTCCTAGCCAGTTCCAAACCTGGATAAATGGTAAGGGTTGCACCTGAAAGGGCAACCATGGCCTAAAAACTTGTCAAACTACCCAGTACCTGAAGCTTTAGGGTGCTTCCATCTGCTGTATTTAGTGTATTAGTTATTTAGTTTAGTAAACTTGTCATTGCCAACTTCAACAATGCAGCCATATTAATGTATAATTTCACCACACATCAGTACATGAATGTGCAGCAAATAAGCAGTGTACCCTCTACTATTTTTCATATTCTTTACTATTTTTATCAATATTTGTCCCCACTTTCAACTTTATAAAACTAAGCCATTTCAAAGGTAAGATGACTGGTCCTCTCTGGTAATTATCAGTTATATTTAGCATCTCCTGAGTTATCTTTATTCAAGCTCT
Organism: Bostrychus sinensis; assembly: GCA_020698575.1. Taxonomy (NCBI): domain Eukaryota; kingdom Metazoa; phylum Chordata; class Actinopteri; order Gobiiformes; family Eleotridae; genus Bostrychus; species Bostrychus sinensis. Next base: position 25,477,277 of record CM036251.1, on the reverse strand, counting down.
TGGCATTGGCAACCGGAATAGTCTAAACTTTTTTGGTTAAATTGGATTTTGGAACTACTTGACAATTTTTCAGCATCATTAAAAACAAAAACTCAAATTTATTCAGCCATTTATTGTCCTATACCTTTGAGACTTTGGTGTTACTGTACACTAGAGACCTTATTTGCATGTTAATTTTGGATATGGAACTTTGCCATATTTTTTGGCCCTGGTCTTCATTTTTCATCAGCAGCCCAAATAAACAATTCTTAGCTTATTATAAAGTCGACATTAGCTTAGGCTGGTGATTAATGAGACCTGAATACGGCATACTTTGGCCACTCACCGTTTCAGTGAAACCCAATCAGTGCAGTACAACAAGGCTGCTAAATGAAAACAGCAGTATGGCAGAGGCTAATGAAACAATCAGTTCTGCGCTTATGAGCTGTGAGTTTGTCTGATTCTTTATGTTTTCATTAACCTTTATGTTTCCATATGTAGCAGCCCAGAGATGGCTTCAGGGAATAAGTTGGAATCACTTCTAAAGCTCTACTCCACTGTATACTGTTTACAGCCAGTTATTGCAGTACGGTCTCATTTATATTTCATGTCACCTTCCGAAAATCTCCAAAGGAATGTGTATGTGTGAATTATTGGTGTTTTATGACTGAACTAAAAGAACTACAGCTATAGAAATTTGAGGAAATGTTACTTATACTTAGGGCTGGCGCGGTGAGTGAATTTCCCTTGCGGTAATTATATGGGGCTCAACACCGTGGTATAAGCGGTATAGCATAAGCTAATAATAACACCTGAAAAAATGACATGTCCGAATTAATTTTGATTATAAAAATAGATTGAAATGTAGTTAAGCCTCTGCTCTAGCAAAAACCCGAGTCAGGCACGAGTGACACTGTCCTTGCAGTGCATGTAACATGGTAGCTTTAGAAAAACCCACATGTTCACCTTATGTGGTTTGAGATGAGCTAAGCAGGCTAGCAGAGGTACCCGCAGCACTGACTCTACTAGAGCGATTCTGTCACACACACACCTGCAGGCGAGGAGAGAGGGCAGAGAAAAACCTCACGTAGTTATCACGTCACCAGGTGAGTGGATCTTCATTCGAGTCTACAGCTCCTCCTCTGAGTAACACGTAAGCCCCGTGTCTGCTCGGGAAGTGGTTAGCTTCACTGAGGCAGCACAGCTCATGCAGAAGCCTTTTCCTTTCTCACCATTAACTTTGTTCTCCACTCCCAGTGTCTCTGAGTGTGTATACGTGCGTAAACCTTAAATGTTTCACAGTTTACAGTAAAATTAAACTGTGCATCTGATTAGTGACTAAAATGATAAACTGTGGTTACCACGGTCACTTGTGCCCCTATGCGGTTGGATTAATAACAGCGCGGTATGACAATAATGCGGTCACCGTGACAGCCCTACTTATACTAAAGTAATTCATACATATACTGTATATATTTTTACCTCAATAATAAAATATCAACTTAAAGGGGCTATCTTATGCTTCTTTTTGTAACCCAATCTTGGTCACCTCTAGAGCAGCATTGCATTGCATTTTACAACATAATGTTAAAAAAAAAAAAAAAAAAAAAAAACTTTATCTGACAGTTTTTTATGAAGTACTCTACTGGTTTGTTGATTAGTCAGTGCTTCCTGGTTTGTGGGAGAAGTATTCGTGCATCAGCGCATTTTGAGGCTTAGGACACCCGTGCCAGAGAATAGAGGATTACTCAAACAGGCATGAATGAGACAAAACACAACTCCCGGTATGTTTTTGATGAGGGACCAACATTATAACAAAGTTGATTTTGCATAATATATTCCCTTTAAATAAATTTGGCAAACTACAAAACTTTTTCTGAAGTCATAGTTTTGCCAACTACTTTTCCATCTACTTCAATCATTTCATTTTGAAGTAACAGTATTTTTACTTGACTCATAGAACATGTACAGTGTAATGCAGCCATTTTAAAACAGCTCAAGGGAGAATAGCTAAAATTCACTATGGAAACCAGAAATAAACACACAAAAACGCCTCTTTATATATATATATATTATTCATATTATTATTGAGGCTTTTTTGTGAACTTTGCCAAAGCTGAGAGTTACTTTCTACCGCGGTTAGAGCAAGACGTGTAGCCGTAGGGAAAAGCAAAGCACACAGAACCTTAAGCAAGAAGCGAATGAAAGCTGCTCCTGATGTGTGAACTCTGTATTCCAACATGGTTTGTTTGCATTTTCTATACAGACAAAAGCAGTGAAGGCTCCATGCTGCACTTTTCACATCTCTTCACACAAAGCCCATGTGGTGCGGCATTCTTCATTCTCTCCTATCTGTGTGTATGCTCGGATTATTTAAAGGAGGTCTTGGGGAAATGGTGTTTTAAGTAATGGGAACTGAAAATCACAGCTATCCCTCACTGTCAGCAATGATGCTGGGAGCTAAAGGTGGCCTAAAAAAAACAATTTAATATATGCTGACTGGAAAAAGAAAAGAGTTTGATGACGGTTTCAAAAAAAGTAAATGCATAGCAGAGAAATAAAATTAGCATGAGCTCTGAGAGATTGGTTTTCAACTAGCCTCATCCTGGGACCTAAGTTTTTATTTGAGTAGTTTGTGTCCAGTTTTACAGTTTATTCAACCAAGAGAGACTCAAATAAAGTACTCAGGCAAATGAGTGCTGCGCTACTGAATTTATAAGTGAGAAAAAGTTTTGCACTTAGACCATGGCTGAGGTGGTGATGGGGTGGAGGAGAGTCAGGTGGATATGCCGCTGAGGTGTTGATAGGGTGGTGGAGAGTGAAATGGTTCTGTTCCTGAGGTGTTGATGGCTCGGTAGAGAATAAGATGGTACTGCTACTGATGTATCGCTGGGGTAGTGGAGAGTGAGACTGTTCTGCTTGTGGGGTGGTGATAGAGGAAAATGAGATGGTTCTGCTGCTAAGGTGGTGATGGGGTGAAACAGAGTTCTGCTGGTGAGGTTGTGATGGGGTGGAAGAGATTGCGATAGTTCTGCTGTTGAGGTGGTGATGGGGCAGAATAAAGAGATATGGTTCGGCTGCTGAGATGGGGCTGGGGCAAAGGGGAGTTAGGTGGTGATGGGGAGAGGAAATTGAGATGGTGCTGCTGTTAAGGCGGTGATGAGGTGGCAGAGAGTGAGATTATTCTGCAGCTGAGGTGGGGATGAGACGGAGAGTGAGGTGGCTCTGCTGCTGAGGTGGTGATAGGGCTTAGGGGAGTGAGCTAGTTCTGTTGCTGAGGGGATGATGCCTTTAAATGGTTAGTATTAAACTATTCTGTTGTTCTTGGCACAGGAAATTACAGATTTTACTTTTAGAAGAAAATGTTGTTCAAATCCTTCATATTGGTTCACAGAAATAATTTCCTTCTGGCTTACTGCATTAAGGGTCCATGTTTTAAAAACAAATGCTATGTTCTCCAGCCAAACCAATACTTGGTGATGTTCTGTCTGGGTAGTGCCTAATCCCTCTGTGTCCCATTGAAGACAAGCTTGTGGTCTATTGTCTGTTGTTCCCATGGTGCCCACAGTTGGATCTATAGTCAGCGTCAGGGCCAATCGTTTAGCAGCTTTTGTTTAGAAAAGGGCCAGACTTTTTAGTGTCTGCCCTGGCATTAACCCTTCACATTTGTTATTCATTGGTAGCAGTGACTTAGCATTTACATATGGGTGCTAGGCACTGGATGTAAGTACAAGTTTTGGCCCTCATTTTATGATCAGATACAGTGAAATACTATAATGTTCCTCAATTCTTCCTTCATCATCAAAAAATCTAAACTCAGTAATATGCAAATGAAGGAATGGCTGAAGGCGCTGTGTTCCTTTGCGTCACTCCTACCTCTGTCATGTTTCGTGTCTGGGACTTTGATCTAAAAAGCCAAGATCTACAGTCACCAAGCAACACATTTTATTTCACTCATGAACTTGAATGTTTTCAGCATCTGCATGTCATTCTTGATAAATAATATGTTCCAAACAGTTAATGGCATCATAATTGTTTGATTCAAAGCAGTTATTTAAAGGGGCTAAAGTATGTTTTTATTTATATTTTTAACCAAACCTCACCTCTAGAACAGTACTGCAGTTTTTACATCCCTTAAAAACATTATTTGACATTTTTAATAAGTACTTGTTTCTTAAAGAATCAGGTGAAGAGACCAGCAGAGGGCAGGATTCTGTGGTCCTTTGAACATAATTAAACATAAGAAAAAAAGCACTTTACCTTAAACTTTTTGTATCATACTATATCATATCAGACCCAGTGCTAGACAAGTCACTTTCTCTGTATTATCAGCAGCAATTTTTATTCTGACCAACAGCCAATGGGCGTATGAGAGTGTATTGAAATTCTTAATAATAAAGCCTAGGTGATGTCTTAAGGCCTTCTATTTCACACAGATGATTCTGATTACTATATGATAGTTTCTGTCTGTTCAGAATGTAGCATATCACTATAAACATTTGATTCAAACCATATTGTTTTCTCATTAGTAATGCTAGCAGCTCACACCCTTTACTATACTTGTGTGTTCTGTTTAGGAAATGCAGCACCACACATGAGTTTCTAACATTCGGAGTAAAAATTAGATCAGTGTGAAGCAAGAGAGAAGGTTTTCTGGCATTTGTTTGACTTTGCCCCAAACGCCTTTTTCACTCTGTACATACAGCTCTGTGTCTGTGTGCGCATGCATTGTGCTCCAGCAGAACAAAAATGCATGAGAGTAACGGAGATTTCCATTTCAAAGGCTCACTGTGCTGCTGTTTCAGACAAAAGAGAGGAAAATCTAAGCATCATGAATCTGGTACAGTAGCATCAGCAGCATCGAAGGTATTCACAGGAACCAAACTGTGACCTATATCGGCATCATTAGTCTGCCACCTGTGTTAGCGTTACTTTACAACCACATTTGAAACCTATTTGTTCTCTATCCATGTCAGGGACAATCTGTATTTTGGAATTTGCCATGGGACAGAATGAGATTCTGATGGCATTATAACACTGAGGGAAATATTGTGGTATGATGTTATCAGGTCAAGCAAATGTTTACTGTTGTTACAATTGTAAAATTCAAATTCCACATAAATTATTGCATATGCCTAAAACAATAAACTTTTCCACTCGTTGCATCAGCCACAACCTTGTTCCTCTGAGGCAAAATTGCCATAGTGTTTTTGACGTTTGTTTTATTCAGTCTCAAAGTAAGAGAATAGAAGGTATTGCATATTTGATATAAGGCAAGACACTGAAGATGAATAGTAATTTTTTTTAAGCTAACAGATATCAATGTGAAACTTTCCCTGTAGATTACTGACATTTATATAAGTAACATATTTATTGCAATTTTTAAGTAATTTAAAGGTCTACTATTCTGCTCAATTGCCTTTTTGGGCTATTAACTATGTTATAAAATTCTTTCCTCCTCAAAACCATATATGGATTAGTATTTTATTTCATTAATACATGTTTGACTAATTCTCAGCCCGTCCTCTTCTAACAATCTGGAAACCCTTAGTCTCACCACTTTACATAGACACATGAAACTAGGAAGTATTGCTGCCCGTTTCTAAAGCCCAAACACTGCCTCCTAACTCATTCTAATAAATTACTGTCACTACGAACTCATTTATCTGTCTGTTAGCAATTATGGCCCTGCTAATTAGCCATTTTATGCTCTGTCCATTCCCCACCGTTGCAAGCAGGAGACGACAGACACCTACTCCAAGCATTCTCTGCAAAGTCAAAGTAAAAGATCCCCAAAAGAAGACAAATGCAAACTTGTCCAAGATTATTACTGAAATAACTACCTGTTTCTTAGAAATGACCAGTAAAATTGTCACTCAAAATCCTTATCCTTATAATCCTAGCTGCTGCTTGCCTTTGTGCTCTTATTTGTTCAAGCTTCTTGCAAGAAGACTGACTCACATCAATCCCATGACTCTGCCTCTTCTGGGTAGCTTTATTTCTGGAAACCACTGCACTTAAGAAGATACGACCTACATATCAACCATTCTCCTCACACAGTCCTTGCACTGCACTCTCCGAATTTCTATGTATTACAATGAAAAAGAATCTGTTAAACCTGTAAATTTGGCTTTTTGGACTGGCCAAATATTGTCCGCAGCCCAAAACATGCACTAGTTTTGTGTCTCATTATCGGGTTATCCCAAGACGCTCATAAAATAGCCGCCTGACATGTCAACCTTTTCCCGGCAAATAGCTTCGGCGTGGCCATTAGAGGCTGAAAAATGCTCACCAGTGGATGTAGTCTTAAATGCGGCTAGTGTCACATTATTCTGGCCTAGCTGTCTGCTTCTATGCATGAGTGCCCTTTGCTGTATCTCTCCCCATTAGGGCCCTTCCTGCTCGGCTGCTCTGTATATTCTGCCCTGCTTGCATGTCGGCTTGACTGTGTAGCTGCTGGGCGTCTTTTACTCATCTAACTTGTGCTTATGTATACAGCAAGCTGGCAACTGGGGGCATCACAGATTACAAATGGTACGAAGGAGGAAGCCAAATCAACCTTATACCCTGCTGAGCACCAGAACATGCTTTCAGAGCATTAAGAGTAGTGTGTAATTGAAAAAAATGTGTAGAAGAAAAGTGGTTTTAGTGAGCATGGATGCATATTGATTCTTTCTTCCCCTCCTCCAACACAAACAGTTCCTTGTGTTTGCATTAGCTTGAATGTAACTCAGTGTTTTATCAGCGTCTTACACCATTTCATTTTAATTAATTGGAGGCAGTTTAGCTCAATGGCGTCGGTAAGGCTTTGAAGCTCTGTTGAATGGTTTGCTCTGGCAGGCGCGCCCAAGGTTTGGACCAAAGCCTAATAAAGGTGCAAGAGGAAATTTTATTTGGGGTACATTCCTACTGAGTGTTTAACTAGGTTTGGTTTGGCATGGTTTGGTTAAGGTAAACTTTAAGGTGTTTTAAAGGGGAGATATTACACTTTTTTCAGGCTTTTTGAAATAATTTTGGACACCTTTGCATTAGTATTTCATGCTTTATAACTTAAAATAATGTATATGTACGGAAAATGTCTTCTTCTTTTGAGGAGCTGTTACTTTAACTTTACTTTGCAGCGATGCTTGGATTAGGTGCCAGTTGCCCCCCAGATTTTGGACCCTGTTCATACCCCATCATTGCCAGCAGGGGGTGTCAGACACCTAATCCAACCATTCTCTGCAAATTGAAAGTAACAGTTGCCCAAAAGATGTTTTCCATACATATACATTATTTTAAGTTACAAAACATAACATAACATTCATATCCTTTTTATTGTGGAACATTACCAAAAAGCATGACATAAGCAATAGATAAAAATGTTGTCATTTTAATCCAGATGGAGGTAGATAGAGTGGACAGATCTTAAAAATCATTAGTAGTACTGTGTACCTCAGTAACGTAGTAGGTTATCAGAAGAAAAAAAGTGTTATCTCTTATTCCTGGTAAGAAGCTCTTGGCCGGAAATAATTGTAACTTTGATGAAATTTTGATCAGTAGAACACTGAGTGTGCGCACTTAACAGTAGCTGGAAAGCTCATTAACTTACTCAAGTGAATTTCACTTCACAATCACATCAAACACCAAAATGAACAGCTGCTGTTTAACGTAGCATGACCTCAGCAGAATATGTCATCATATCAAGTCTGGAGAATCACTAAGAACCAGTCAGTGTTGGTGAGCCTCTCCAGTGATCTTACTTGCATTACTCTAACAGGAATTCACCTTGCAGTCCAACAGGATACGGCATCAAAGAAACATGGGTTACCTCAGTATGTGGTTGGGTATATAAACATGATGTTCAATACAAGATTCTATATTATTGATGGTATAAGGCTGGTGCACAACCCCATAACGCTCACTTTTTATTGCAAGACACTCCTGCCTCATTTTAAAATGTGCAGCGCTTGCATGGGGAGTGTGAAGTGGCTGCAAAATGTGCATGTTAGAAAAATGTCACAGAGGTGAAAACATTGAGATGGCTTGAGCATAACTAACAGTTTATAGTAGTGTTTAAAAGGGCTATATTATGCTTTTATTCATATTTTTAAACCAGTCTTGGTCACCTAGGACAGCGTTGCACATTTAACCATTAAAAACATAATCTGACTAAAAGACAACGTTTTTAATAAGTACTCTTCTGGTGCCACCATAAATTCGACTCCAGGTATGTTTTTGATGAGAGAAACATTATAATGTCGTAGACACAATACACCAATACACAATACACAATTGCACAAGTATTTAGCAGTATACGCACAAAGTCAAGAATAGCATATGCAAATTACACTGACCTCTTGTGGCTGGAGTTAGTAGCTTCTGTGATTGGTGCAATGGTACAATGTCTTATAATATAAAGAAAAATATATACATACCCTCCTTAATTTAATTTTCAGTTACATCTTGCAAAGCTCTTGCCCAAGTCCCATTTTTCTTCAGTTTTGTTTGAGAAAATCCCAAATAATTCCACAAACCATTTTTGTCGAAAGCAGGTACAGTATCACCTTTGTCAAAGCCAGGTGTAATTGTGTAATATATTGCATTAGATGATTTTTTTATGTCAGAATCCTGCATTCACTATTCTGATTAGCTTTTCTTCATGATCTGTACCTCTTTAAAAGAAAATCGCAAAGCATCATAGAAACCATTTTCTCACTGCTAGTTATCTTAGCTCTCTTCACTTCAATATCCCCTCTGCTTCTTCTTCAGCTCTCAAAGCGTAGAGCCATAGTCCCATCAATTTCCTGGCGCCTTTTCAGTCCACGGCTCCACCTCTCACCTAGGGTTAATCAATGTGGGTCAGGTATTTAAGGCTGTTGTGAAAGATGGCGTTGAGGCAGTAAAAGCCGAGCCAGTAGTCATTGCACACAGATTTATATCTCTGACCTTTCTGAGCTCCGAGAACAGAAGTTGCATGGAGGGCAGTGGAGGAATTTCAGGACAGAAAATGATGTTTCTGTCCAGCTTTTTTTTTAATTTTTTATTTTATTTTGATGCCCCTAACTTTTTTTGTCAGCATGTATCTTTCCTGCCTTTTGTGCAGTGTAGGCCTACCTTTGCATATTCAGAGGATAACCTTGGAAGCACTGAAGTCTCCAGGCTGCTATTCCGATATGATTATGCATGAAGTATACCCATAGCTAATGAAAATTGGAAGTGCGCCCTCCACTCACCAACTCTCATTCTCTCATTCAATAAGGCCACAGAGATATTCAATAATTGACACACCTTTTGAAGGAAATGTTGGCACACATTTTGACGAAACTGTGCAATAGTATCTTGACAATGAGAGATTACACCTAGGCTGATTATGCCTCGAGAAAGTATTGTAAAACGCTTTTTAAATTAAATTCCTTGGTATTATTCAAAACCGTAGGGAAATTAGGCTTGTGATTATGCTGGGAGTTCTTTTTTTATTTTTAAATTCTAATCAAGGTAACAGAGGAACATTCAATATTCATACTGTAGCAGTAGTGGCACAAACATTTGTACACTAAACAAATGGTAAAAATCTTGACTGGTGGTGATATTAGGTGAATGGATGGGCTAACAGTAGCTCAGTTGGTAGAGACATTCACCCGCTAACCCAGGTCAATGTGTCCTTGGGCAAAACACATCACCCACCTTGCCTGTGTGAATGTGTCGGTGTGATTGTGTGTTTGTGGTAGTCGGAGGGGCCGTAGGTGCACAATGGCAGCCATGCTTCCACCACCGAGAGTGACTGATAATATATCCTGTGTGCGGCGCAAATTCACAATGACAAAAAAAACAAACAAAAAAAAACAATACATGTTAACAACAAGCTAGTAACCTGAATATACACCAAGAACTATTGGGGATGCCTCTCCAGCAGCTCGTTTTATGTGACAATTTGGGTCAATTTTCACCAAGGCAGTAAGAATATATATATACCACTGTTATTGTACCTGACCCATTGAACTGAGATTAACTTGAAGCTGAGTTTAGTAAATTTGAATTGTGGAATGCAGCTCCGCTTAACTTTGAAATAAGGTAATGTCATTTTAAGCTTAGTTTTACTAATCTCAGTATACCACTAATTTAAATTCAAGTTAATCCTTGTTAGTGCAACCCAGCGTGTTGCCATATTTTTAACACACATCTGTTATTATTGTGACATACATTATTGAATTACATTTTTTCTGGATCAGATTATGCTATAACCATGCTCAAACACTATACTATTAATCACCTTATTGTATTTGAAAAAAATATACCACATTAAATTTTAATATTGTTATGTTGTACAAATTTGTATCATTTATTCTATAGGAATGAGAAATTAGAACTTAGACATAGAACTTGCTAACTAAATAACTTTTTCTATTTACTTTAATCTTTTTACTAAACGATTTACTTAACTTACTTAAAAAACATACCTTAAATTAAGTAGCTACACTTTTAGAGCAGAAAGCCTGAAGAAAGGTGTGACCTACCCTGATCGGTTTGTAGAGGCCTCTAGATTGTTAGAGCACATCTATGATACTCAAAGCTACTCGATTTATGTCAAAAACACAATAATCTAAGCAGCAAAAGAGCAGTGAAAACATGAGTTTGATGACAGACTGGAAAAGCACACCAACACAACTTAGTTCAACTCACCAAATGAACAGAAAGTCTTCTAAAGGTGCACTCTAGAACTGTGGCCAAACGATCCAAACATCGTGGTTACTTACTGTTCAAATATGCATATTATAGTGGTTCAAATATACAGTGGTACATTAGTTATTAAATTGTTTCTACTCTTGCATATTTTGATACAACATGAAGCATACCGTGACTATTTTTGCTGCTAATGCTGCTTTTGTCTGTTAGTGCATCTAATATAGTGGTGGTACATTGAAATGACGATGATGTTGTTGCTACAAAAAGTAGGCCTAGTTCCATAAAAACATTATGACCCATTTTCACCAGCAGGGTTTACCGTTTAAATCCTGGTTTAACTTCAGGTGTCAAAAAGAAAAGAAACACAGCTCTACTATGAATGAATAATTCACTAAATTGTAAAGTGACTTTGAGTGTCTTGAAAAGTCTAATGTATTATTATTATTATTATTATTATTATTGTTGTTGTTGTTGTTGTTGTTGTTGTTGTTATTATTATTAGTTATTATTATTATTATTATTATTATTATTATTATTATTATTATAGTAATAATAACAAACTCATTAAATAGTTGACAAATAGCCTGTGATACAACAAGTTTATGTTAGAAGTACTAAGCGTAACTAGAAGAACTAATTGGCCTTGGCTCTATCTCGTATTTTTAAAGATGCAGTGCTCACATCTGGACTCCAACTGGGTATCTCCTAGTTTATGGATTTCTTATCTAAAAAGACATAATATAAGTAGCCTAAATCAGTGATTCTACTTTTCACCCTAAGTTCCACCAAATATTGGGCTTTACAACTATGGACTAAAATCATTTACAAAATGAAAAAAAATATTACTAAATAGGGACAAAACAGGGACTAAACCAGGAGAAATTCCAGGAGTAAAGCAGGTTTAAACCAGGGCTAAACCAGACCAAGCAGTGTAATAAACTTCAGATGGAATGCCCAATTTACAGTGAATACAAGAACACTGTGTCGGAGACGTACTGCACAGGCAATGCATTCAGTGTAAATTTGTTGCAAGCCCCAACCAGAGCAGGACTAAAACAAGAATAAAATTGTAAATTAAGCTAAATCAGGACTTTAACTGGAGGTCAGGGGTTCATTTCTCCAACAGGTTGCCAAAAACTCCAACAACTGTATGTGCCAATTCCAAACCTGTAAAAATAGGCAGCAGGAAGGGAAGGGCATCTGGTGTAAAAAAAAAGAACTGCTGAAGGACCCATTTAAAGGATTTGCCCTGAGAGAAAAGAGTGTAGCCAAAAGGTTTTCTAAAAATTTTATTATGACCCATTCTTTCCAGCTATTTCTAAAATGATCGTACTACAACTTTATGACATGTGTTATACAATCTGCTTAACTTTTTGTGTGTAATGTTAGCTTCATAATGCTGCATAAATAAGCTGAATACAATAATTAACCTTTCCATGAACCAATTTCAAAGTCCCAATCCCGTATTGAGAATCACCTGCCTAAATGCCCTAATCCAATTCAAACCAGCCTCTCCTGACCATTAATATATTCTCAATTTGAACCCTGCATAATTCAACAGCTTCAGTGGACAGAGGTGGGAGATGGAATTGGGCCCGAGACGCAAGGATGTTGTAGTCAATATTTACCCGAAGTAATTGTTCCTCTCCCTTCTCCCACCGAGCCATGCAGATGTCCAGAGTCATCCTAGCTTATCTCCTATGGCCCGCCGCAGCTGTTTGTGCACATGTGCATAATGTCCTCTGTATCTGCCTCATAACAGTAAAAGCATATGAGATGAATGGATGAGCATGGGTACCGCCATGTCCATAAAAACCACTGTAGGTCACCTTGGGAGTGGCGCGTTGCCCACCGAGCACTACACTGAGGTATTATTGAGTTAACAAGCTCACAATGCAGCCTGTAATGAGCTGTACAGCTGCATTTACTCCAGTAATGAGGTGGGGATGTTTGTTAGCATAAGTATCGGAGGCTTCTAACTGCACTGACAGGAATGACAAGGGCAACCGGACTTGTCGAAAGAAAGTGCCGAAAAGATTCACTATATTGGTAATGTCAGAAACTCATGGGATGAGTTTGTCTGTTTTTTTTTTTTTTTTTTGGCTTTCTCTCAAATGCACACACACGCAGACCAAGTAATCTCTGTCCCCAAAGCAACTCTCCAATTAACCTGATGCCTCTCAAGCTTCTTAAAGTAATTTCACAAGGCACTCTCCTCCGATGCTTTGTCAGTGTAGGGGTTTTGGCCTCGATCAGTGATTGTAAAGACAGTTTAAGTAAAAACCAATTCATATGGGGGAGCTGAAAAGAGTAATTCAATAAATATTAGACAATGAGGTTTGCTAAATGTCAGGCGCTTTAGTCTCCCACAGTGGTGAAAGAGTAAAGGAATAAAGAAGTGTTTGTTGCTTTTGATGCTAATGAGCAGCCAATTACTGTTGAATTTTATAAAGTACATTGGAGGCTCTTTTATACTTGGGGACAGATTTGTTGTGCAATTGAACATGATATTCTAATTTGGACAGATGAATAGACTTCACTTGTCTATAATGATGAAAAGACCTTAAGTACAGTGCTTGTTACATTTCATAAAGCTTTTGTGAGAAGTATTCTAGGTATCCATTTGGTCCTATTAGTGAGCTGCAAATCTGATTAAATTGCTGCTGTTGGCTTCAATCCACAGTACTGAAAGTCCTTTTGTGAAACTACCTCTGATTGTTCATGGTACACATGAAAAGGTCACTACATCCATGTTTTTCAGCGCTTGCAACCCATTTGCCCCTTTGTGCTTCAGGTTAGTAAATCTGCTCTGTAGTCTTCCTGGGCTTTAAAATGTGCTTTGTGCAGCAAGAGAGGTCTTGTGAGTTTAAAAACCCACAGAAATTCATTCCTGTCAAAGCTATACATTTACACCAAACCACAGCTGCCTCAGACCAATGGTGTGGCACTACAGATATGGACATTTTAGGTTTAACCATAATGCAACTTTGTAAATTGCATGGCTTTGCTCTGACTGGATGAAATTACAGAGGGATTGGTGGTTACTGGTTAGTGGTTATCCCAATCTTTTACCAGGTTTTGGAAGCCTTTATAGATTGTTCTGTGTAACAAACCATTTTATGTGTGGAATCTGCATGTCCTCCATCAGTAACTGTATAGGTCAATTGGAGACGGAAGGCTGGGACACACTCGGCCATCTGGCACGCTCGGACGGTGGTCGGCAACCTAAGTCTGTTAGGCATGTTCTGCACCATCAGATGTAGTAGGAGACAGCTGGACCTAGTCTTTGGCTGAACATGTTGAATCTAGTCAGGGGTCTGCATCTCAGGAGAGTTCTGATAGACCATGTGTTCCAGTCGCAATTTATTATAAAGCTCTGGACTGATATTGAAATGTACAGGACTTTTCTTCTTGGCATTTTACGGCGGTTGGCAAACAGCTTAAAGATGTGCATTACCCCCTATACAGGACTTTTGTTCTAACAACTCTTCATTACGTTTCCCTCATCTGCTAAAGTGCTACAGTTAGCTTACCTTAGCCTCCCTTTAATGCAAACAGCTGCAATAATCCAGTCTTTTGTAGTCAACAATGTGATAAGATGCATTGAATGTAGTGCACATTATTATTCATTGATAAATACTTAAGTGAAGTGTTTCAGAGGTTTCTTTACAGAAGCCCATTATCAGCAGAGTTTAGCCTCTAATGCCGCCTACTGTTGTGGATAGACACTACGTCTCACACATGCACAGAACATATGTGCTGCTCTGTCATTGATCTAGGTCTCTTTGATGTGTCTGTAGCCACATTTTGTGGTGACCAGGGGAGAGGTGAGGTGACAGAGCAGTCACCCTGCCTCTTCTAAAGGCGATCAGGGGTTGGGTTGTTGTGTCCCAGCCTTAATGTTGCTCTAGTGAATGAATGTGAATGTGAAAGGATGCAATTGGATAGCTACAGTATACACTATATTGCCAAAAGTATTCACTCACCCACACAAATAACTCATATTTCAGGTGTTCCAATCACTTCCATGGCCACAGGTGTAGAAAATCAAGCACTTGCAGCTTTGTGGAAAACTTTGTGGAAAAGTTTAGGGATGGCCACTTCCTGTTCCAACATGACTTGCATCAGTGCACAAAGCAAGGTCCATAAAGACATGGATGAGCGAGTTTGGTGTGGACTGGCCTGCACAGAGTTCTGACCTCAACCCGATAGAACACCTTTGGGATGAATTACAGTGAAGACTGTGAGCCAGGGCTTCTCATCCAACATCAGTGTCACAAATTCACTTCTGGAAGAATGGTCAAAAACTCCAATAAACACTTCTAAACCTTGGGGCCTTCCCAGAAGTGTTGAAGCTGTTGTAGATGCAAAGGGAGGGCCAATGTCATATTAAACCCTATGGCTTAAGAATTAAGTTTATATGCGTGTAAAGGCAGGTGACCACATATCTTTGGAAATATAGTGTATGTATCATCTTTGCCCTTAAATGGGCATTGTCTAGGGTGTACCTTGCCTCAAGCCCAAAGTAGCTTCAGCCCTAGTGACGTTTATTGGGAATAAGCAGTAGACAATAAATAAAAGACTGAATAAATATGGTGCAGAGTACAGACACCGACAGATAAATCTCAGAATCACAAATCAGTTCTAAACTAGACAGTAAACACTTTTATGATGATTTTGAGTAAAGCCTTTCACGTGTAGTTCTTCATCAACAATGGGTCCATCAATTCACTTTTCATGTCTTAACCTAAACCATCACAGTCACAAACTGTTTATGCTTTGTCGAAGATACAAGATAATATTTCTGCTTTCCACTACAATAGTAAAGAGTAAATATAGAATTGCTAAATTATTCTGCTTCCCACTCTGTTTGGCTTGATGCATTGTGTGAATGTGGTGTTTGAGAGGAGTCTTTGTCAGAAAGAACAAACATGACGAGGAAGGGCAGAGCCATGGGAGGTGTGTGAGTGTGGCTTTAGTGTGTTTGCTCCTCAAACATCAAATGCTGTTTATACATGAAAAGGTTTCACCCATAAAATATCGATGCGAGCCAAAGGTGACTGCTTGACTTTTTCATTTTGAACAGTGAACCATGGCCCTCCTACCAATAAGAAAAATTCTAATTGCTATGCTTTCTTCATGAATTACTAGAAGCTTTCGATATTGCAAGAGACAAAAGGGGGACTTACATCACCCCCGTGGAGAATCAGAGGGGTCGTGACGTTTCACTAAAGAGAACTTCTACAAGATTTTCTTCAACCTGGCGCGGTAGAAGGGCAGCATGATGTAAGAACAGGTTATTTCCCTGTCAGGTGCTCAGCTGTACTCTAGTGAATATCAAAATCTGGCTCAGAACAGGTAAGAGTGTAATTATTTTGCAGTGGTTATAGAAATAGCTTTTTGGGGAAGGTTATGTGCGTACTCGGTGTAATATTTCATGGCAGAAATTAATTTTAAGTGTAGATGAAACAGATTGATTTTTTATGTCATGTTGACATTGAGAAAAAAAAAATAGACCCAGTGAGTCTTTAATATTCCTTTGAAAATAAATATGTACACACATCACTAGTTGCACGGGGAGCATTTGTCGCGACTCTTACATTCAATTCAGAGGATTTCATATTTTCTTTTTGCCAGTGTAGGTTTAATGGTTTATTGTTTATTAGTTTGTTTGTCTGTCTCTTAACTCCCCCTGGGGCATAGACACTGGTGGTGTTGAAGAGGAGGAGGTGGAGAGGCTGAGGAGGCTGATGGTTCTGCTGCTGCACTGGAGTTGGGGGCAGAGGAGGGATACGGCATGAGAGGCTATTGGTTGAGAGGCAAAGGTGGCAGGCTGTGATTGGCTGACAGTGACAGACAGATGATCCTGGTTGAATGCACGCATACAGCTTCATAACAACACAAGACGCAATCGTCAAATTTTGATAACATTTTCAGGAAGGTCAGTAATGGGACTAGTTTTTAGTGTCAATCTGGATCCAGGAATTTCTAAAAGATTCTGTATTATTGCAAGATACGGCCAAATATACTAAGTTCAGCCAGAAGGGCTCAGTGAAGCTAGTATTAGTGAAATAAGGTAATTGTTGCTATGAATCTAATAGAATAGATGAAAGGATAAATAATTTACCCTTGAACTAGACCTGGTTTGAGCCCAGGTCTGAGCACTATTTCATTACCACTACACACAATGTCTTGGCAGAGATCTGTGCTGTCAGAGTACCTCCAGTTATATTTGGGTGTAGCCTGCCTCACACCCAAACCTTTTAAAGATTACTTAGATAACATTAGTGTGAATAATAAGAGCATCATGTATTTTCCACCTTTGTATTTGGCAATAATGAAAAAGAACACATCCATGTTGCAATTTAATCTACCTGACTTTTGGCAGGTAACCCCTTCATCACTTGAGGTTTTAAAGTCCAAATGTCCTAGCGCCAGATGCACTCTGTGGTTTTTAGTTGTAATAGAGTCACTCTAAGGCCTCACTTCTGCTCCAAGAAAGTGTTCCAGCACCAGCCTCCTCATTACCCCTCTATACCTCTGTTTATGGCCTTAACTACTCACCGCACTGTGTCAAACCTCAGCCTGGAGCCCATGCTTCACATTCCGACCCATTATACCAGCTATTTCAGGCCTCATGTATTGTACGAATATCTTTGCATCGAGACATAAATATGCTCTTTTTTTTTTTTTTTGTTTGCGAGTGGTCCATAGAGCCTGCACCCTTATCTTCTGCTGTACTGCGATACCGGCTGGCTTAACTTGACACTTGGCGCCCACAGCTCTGTTAACACTCAGTGACCCTCTTTGCATTTGTATTCATGAGATCGCACTGTTTATTTGCCAAGAATGATACGGGCTTCAGCACCTCTAATATTGCTGTATTTAGAGGAAAGAGATAGCTTTGCACTGTGAATATATGCAACCATTTCCACAGCCTGGCCAGCCATCCAAATTGTTTTTCTATTCTATTGATAAACAATTATGATTGGTTTGTAGTCCTAAGCCCAGATAAATGGAGTGGCTTGCAAGAGGAAGGGCATCTTGTGCCAAATTACCCATGCAAATTTGATGATTTTTCTATTGAGAGCCCAGAAGGAGCTGTTGCAATGACCTTCCTTCTAGTTATGATTATTAAGGTAGAACCTGTTGCTTCCTAACTTGATGGTGGATGGTTCGATCTCTTCCCACTTTCCTCACACACTGCCGTATGGTGGATGGAAAGATCGCTGGTATGATATGGCTGCCACATCTCCGTCAGTCTACCCCAGGGCAGCTGTGACTAAAGAAGTAATTCACCACCACCAGTGTGACTATGGAGTGAGTGAATTATAGCTTTACGTTTCTAAAAAGCCACTATGATTGGCTGATAGGAATCATCTCACAGAGGATGCCTGGAATGGGAAAGATTTCATACCCAGTTCACTTTGCTAAGAAATTCAGTGGGCTTGGCTGGTCATCGTACCATCTCTATGCCATACTAATCTAATGTATTCTTCATCTCTTTTATCCAACAGAGAGCCAGCTGCTTCCAGGGAACAACTTCACCACAGAGTGCAACATCCCTGGGAATTTCATGTGCGGCGACGGGAAGTGTGTCCCAGGTGGCTGGCAGTGCGACGGATTGCCCGACTGCTTTGACAAGAGCGACGAGAAAGGCTGCCGTGAGTTCAGATTTTCAACCCTCTTATCAAATCCTATTTATAAAGCCAATATCTCTCTCTCTGACGAACTCCGCTGCTCATTTCCAAGACCCTCGGCCACATTTTAGCACCAGGGCCGTGCTTAATACCATCAAAGTGGAAGGCCGATTACTTGTGGGCGCAGCAATAGTAGCGCATGTATAATTCTACTGTAAGGCCAGGGTAACAGTTGAGTCCTGATCCTCGTTTTAGTCGACTTTGATCTTTTCAGTTTGCTGCGCCTCCTCCTCCTCCGCCTTGTCTCCACACAAGGACAGGATCGCTAATGTAGATTGACTTGGAGGCTCTGAATGGAAATCTCAGTGCGCTGATGTATTTTCTCACATTCATATCCTGCTATTCCCTCACCTTTCTCTTATCTGCTCATCTTTGGGGCTCGGTTGCTAATTCGCTTCACAGAGGCTTGTTTTCAATTACACCAGCACAACCCCAATATTCAAAGGGATTAGATTTTTTTTCCTCAGCTAATTCTCTACCAAAAATATACTAGGTTTCATTTGACTTGCTTTTCTCTTCCCTCTTTTTCATTCTTGTTGGCAGGGAACAAAGTTTTGGCAAAGTTTGTCCCAGGGTACAATGCGCACACATCCCTCTATGAACAACGAGCCCTGTAGTACTCTATATTCTATGTTTGACAAAAGCATTAAATAAAAGATAGTGAGATAAGTATGGACCAAAAAATCTTTAAGCTTTCTTGATAATAATATTTGCAAAATTGTGATAAATAGGCTAAAATATGCATAGCAGAATATGTGTCCAATGTCTTGTATGCTCTGCTATCTAGATGCACTTATTCAAATTTGGCATATGCTTTATAGTTTCAGTATGTATGCGTTTTTTAACAGGACCTTGTGGTGTGCATAGTACAAAACTCCATCTTTCTTGTCACATTAGGCAGATTGAATAGAAATCACCATAAACATGCAGGAAATGGGCTTAAGTATTTACTACTACTACTAGTACATCAACTAGTAAAGGTAAAAGAACAATAAAAGTACAATAATACACTTTGCTACATTGCTGTTACTGCAAGCGCTGCTACTTTGTCTAAAGGACATTTTTAAAGCAATAACTTAATTGAAAATACAATTTTGTTCTTGATACTGAATGCTTTTAGTATTGAGGTCATATGTCAGAAACAAAAACACATTAAACCCATTAAAGTCGTAAATCTTCTAAAAATGATTTGTATCCTAGCTATTGCCTGTCTTGGAAAAAAAAAATCCATTCAATAAAAATTTCCTTTACCAAAAGGCCAATTTGATATTAGTATCTAGGTCACAAGAGATCCAATTTAGCCAGGGTGAAAGAACCAGAAATATTCTTTATCACCATTTGACACACTACTATTACTCTACTTTTAAAACATATTCATCATAGTTATTTTATAATTGACTTTAGCATGCCATAACATTTTTCTAAACTGATTTATAGCAGTGCAGATTTGTTCATGCTCCTGCCTCTTGACAAGATGATTGTGGATTTAATCCTTTGTGGAGTCTGCATGACCTCTCTACTCCAGCTTCTTCCAGCCATCCAATGACATGGATGGCCTGGTGACAATCTAAATGGCCTCTAGAGTGAATGAATGTGAGTGGAAATCCTTGTCTGTCAGCGTCTCTTAATGCCATCTGTTCAAATGGTTATTGTACAAGCTGCCTGCACCCCACCTCAGGCCCATAGTTCTTAAGCTATAGGCTCCAGCTCCTGCAGCCCTCAAAAGGGAATAAGTAAAACTAAATAACTTCCCAGTTCTGAACTTCTGGGGTTCAGCCTGGTATAAAAAAATTGCCATAAACTTTTTTTTCTAACCCTCTATCATAATAAGATGTGTTATGTTGACACACAGTTTTCAAATAACAAAGTTTGATAATCTTATACAGTTCACCATGGCATCTGCAACTTGCTTTTGATTTAAAGGGGTTATATTATGCTTTTTTTCAGGCTTTTTGGAAATAATTTTGGCCACCTTTGGATTAGGTGTCTGTCGCCTCCTGCTGGAAACGGTGGGGACTGGACAGAGCATAAAATAGCTATTTAGCATGGCTATTAGCAACATGACACTATAGGCTATTAGCAACATGACACTAACAGATAGATAAATGAGCTGACTGCCTCGTAGTAAAAAGCACTGAAATGATCAGAACAAGTTTGGTGATGTCCTTTAGAAACACGCAGGAGCACTTCCTGGTTCCATGTGTCTTCATAGAGCTGTGAGATTGAGCGTTTTCAGCTCCTCATACAGATCACCATACAGGATTACTCAAAAATACATGAATGAAACAAACTACAACCCCAGGTATGTTTTTGAGGTGCATTATAACATGTTTAAAAGGTAAAAAAAAGTCAGTTTAGCATAACAGGGAACTTTAAAGACAGTTAAACACATTTTGTAACCATAGCACATTCTCAGAGGAAATAAAAGGTTGACAATTCTGGTGTTAATAATATTAGAACTTAGAAGCAAAGCTAAGTCACTAATCAAATATGGAGTGATGTGTTTCAGTGGAGCGACACATCACTCAGCTTTGAAAAACACCATTGCATTGTTATTGCATCATTGCTGCTTACAACAGAGCTAACCAGGCTTTTCATGTGTCAGTACAACACATCAGTGTCAGAGTGCCACCTGTATTCTTTAAACCCAGGTCCTTTTTCAGACAAAAGCATAGGCATTTTTCCACCCTCCTATTGTCGGAGTGCTTTTATGTAGGTTGTCAACATCTGCATTATCTACTCTGCCATAAGTGGGTCTTATTATTGCTGTAAGTGAGGGCTAGTTGTTAGTCGATATCACTGCCGACGGCTTCACAAAATCTTGGCTGACTGTCTGGCTTCATTATGGGCTCTACGGGGACAGATAGACCCACAGACAGAGACAGGGAACAAGGCATTCTGGGAGAGGCAAGCAGCGCTCATTAGGCTGGCTGCAGCTCTAACCACACTCCACATGTCTATTGTCTACAAAGAACAATGTCTCAGAAACTTTGCTGTCGAGTCATAATTAGAGAACTCCCTGCAAATTAGAAAAAAAAGGGAGTGAGTTCTTTTTATTAAATCGTAGGTGGCGGTAAATTGGATGATAATGATGACAGTTTGTTGATTTTGTTTGCTGCCCTTCTGTCTGTGAGCTGGTGCTGCAGAACTGAAAATAATAAAAAACATTTTAAACGTTTTATCTGTGAAGTCTGAAGGCATTACAGTATGCCTTACTCAGAGTTATGTATTTATGTATTCCAGTAAACAGAAGGCATGGGACTATAGCTGGACTGGTCAGTCACAGAAAGGACTTTTGACCAAGACACTTCAAGTCTGCACACCATTTTTCTGCTCACATCTGTCCAGCTCAAATTACAACAATGTCATGATGAAATATTTTTATGGTTTTCATACATTTTTAAAATGCAGCACATACCAGTACCCAACACCCTGTACAGTCACAGATATCACTGGTAACCATGTGGCGACCATCTGTACCATGGGCGGACAACATGTGGGTAAAAAGTGTATGCGTTTTTTGTTTTTTTTTTAAGCTGCTTTCAAAAACAATATTTTATAAATGCCAGATGAGAGCCTATATCTTCAAGTTTGTTGCATATGGTGTTTTGTTTTTTATATACATATTTTTTGGTTGTTTACCAGAGCAACAATAGAAATTGTATTTCCCATTCGTTATATGAGCCCCCAAGATTAAAGCAATCATACTCAAACAAGAACACTAGCCTGTATATTGTTTGGAAACTATAGCTTGTTTAGAATTTCTACTTGCTTTGTAGCTTTTGCAGCTGATGTGGAAATGAAATTACTTATTGGGTGTCTAATAATACATCTTTCCTATTCTACATATTTATCACAGCCTGCAAGCCAGAATGGGCATGCAGTAGTATTATGTCTAGTTAGACGACTGGGAAATTGCTAAAACAAACCTTTGTGTATGTACACAGGCTGTAATGTCATGTATGCATTTTGCTTTTAAAAGTGAATAACAAATGCAAGCAATTGATTTCAGGAGTTATCAACTTCTGCCTATAGGGCCTATTTTTAACTGTGGTCTTTTAACTATTTTTCTCTTTGTACTTTGTGAGAAGTTTTTCAAGCGAATTCTCTCTGCAGTGTTGAGCCACCAGAAGCTCAGAAAATGTATGCACAGCCTGAGGTAAAGGTCATATGTGCTGATAACTCCTTCGTGTTCCTTTAATGAGAATTTTGTTTTTGAAAGAGGTGGTGCGATAGCCACAACAAAAAGATAAGACACCCATGTGAACTAGACTTGTAAAAGGTCTTTTAATTCTTTTTTTGTGGAGATGAAATAATGGTTGTGATGTCATGAACATGCAGCAGTCCAGTTTTTAGGAAAGTGTTACACAAGACTGAACCACCCACACAACTGAACTTACAAATGATTATTCTGGCTCTGTTCAGACACGGCTTCATAAAAAGTTTTTTGTATTTTTTTTGTATTTTTTTTTAACTGAGCAAAGAGAATGTATGTTTGAATTTTCCTCTGTATAGTAAATTCCCTGTTGGTCTCAGATGGTCAGGATTATTCACTTAATGACAGGTCTCTCTCTTACCCCGCAGCAATGCCAGTCCCTTTGTTTGTTTGTTGTGTGCTTCCCTGCAGCACTAAGTCAACCTGAATTATCTAAACAGTCATGTAGTGAAGAAAGGATCTGGTGTTTGTTATGCTGGCACCCATCTGAGTCTTTATAAAACTTCTGCATAATGAGCTACCTGTTAATATGCAGCAAGTAAAGCTATATAGTATTTGCACATTGTAAATAATAAGGGTGCTCCGATCAGGGTTTTTGAGGCCGATCACCGATCAGCCTCTGCTGTGATCGGCCGATACCGATCATGGCCGATACCGATCACATGGTCTTCAATGTAGTAATGTATTGTATGCAGGCTATTATTAGTTCCATTTGAAAAATACTGTAGCCTTTGTAAATATAAAAGAACAACAAAATTCTACTTATTTTTGTTTTAGAAGAGGTTTTGTTGCATTATTGGTCTTTAATGTGTGCCCAGTGTCTGTGGCTTTGTTTGAATGCTCCGCTGATGTAAAAATCAGCTGTTCTTAATTGGTTCCTTTAATGCGAGTCCTGCGGGTGCAGCGCCTTGTGTCCACACAGTGGACTAAAGAGCAGACAGCTCCTGCTGCCAGTTTTGACAACGTCTGAATGAAGAAAACGTGCAAAGAGAGCAGAGAAGACAACGATGAAAGGTGCTCCTCTCAGACACACGGACACATGGGCTGCCTTTTTACTTTCTCTTTCCATTAGCAGCCATTTGGTGCAGTTTAAGCCACAAAACGCAGTTTTCTCTGCGCAACAAGACACAGGCAGACTCTGAACTTTCTTAATCCTTTTAACGTAACTGTTAGCGGGTTAGCTGTAGCTCTATTTACGTTGGTGTTTGCAAATACACGCACTGCTGTGCCTCGGTTCTGTCCCGTGCGCTCCTAAAGCAGGCGGGGACAAAGCGGGGACATAAAGCAGCAGCTCCAGGGCAGGTTTGTGTTAGTTATAACCAGGGCTTAACTTAAAAACACTGCTAAAATAACGCTACTGCTGTTTAATCAAACCGGAGTTGCAGGACAGTAAATGTGAGAGCCTCGCGTGTTTATTGTAATTTGATCGGCCCTTCTGATCGGCCCATTTTACCGATCACCGATCACTCTATTTTTAGCCATGATCAGCCGATCATGATCGGCGGTCGATCGATCGGAGCACCCTTAGTAAATAATATCAGTCCTTTATATCAGCACTGTAATGGTAATGACGGCAGTGAAATTTAACATAAAACTGATAAGGAATCAGAGCAAGAAAGTATCTTTGGTAACACTTCCCATAAACCTGGTGGCTATAGAGCATCACAATGGTGTATTATTACCAAGAAAATCACAGTAAAGTTATTTGCTGCTGGTGGTTCAGCCAATGATGTGGCAGTACTGTTGCTCATCTAAACATCACAGCCTTCTGATTGGATTATGTGCTTGCAGTTACTGTGTCTAATATACCAGCCCTACCAGGATTTCAGTGGAAACTAACAGATTGTTAAGCTTAGCACAGAAGCTATCTGGCTCTCAGGTTATAGTGTATGTGCGTATGTATATAGAATTATATCTGAAACTGTGATGGATAGCTTACATTTGTATAAGCCATATACATTCAAATCTATTTATTTTACTCTCTCCATATAGTCATCCTTAGCATTAGAATTCTATGCAGCACAGCCATGCTGACTCAGCCTAGCACCTGGCAAAAAGACTCACTACTTATTACTACTACTTATTGGTTTTAATTTAATAACAATAAAGACATTCACCACAGAATAAAAAAAATATGATCTATTGCCCTTGCACTATTCTGTGTACACCAATATATAAACATAATTCTTACATATTAAAATAATACATTAGTATATTGGGCAGACCCTGCCCAGTCATTGATTAAAATAAGTAAAATAAAACTTCACACGCTGCCCAATAATGCACTGTTATTGGCTTGGATACTGTATATTTTATAGTTGGTCACAATTGTTCTATGAACAGATATGTTATTTTCATTTGAGTTCAAACCCAGTCCCTGGGTGCCTTGTCTCAGATTTACCTTCACTCAAAAACATTGTTGGTATCCAATGGATACCTTTCATGTAAAAGTTACATTTAACTTGCAAGTTTTCCCATCACCTAAGGTTTATGCAATTCAATGGTATAAACAGAGTACTGTTTAAGTAAATGTTTACATAAACTTTAAGTATTCTCTTCATGTTTTGGTCCATAGCACCATGATACATATGCCCTCAAGTCTTTATAGAGAAAAAAGTCATGCATTTCACTGCACTCATTTCCATCCTGTACTATTGGAGTGGTCTGTTATTAGGGACTGTATTAGCTCTACCTCAAAGTGTGCTTCAGTGAGTTATCTTAGAGGCTTTGTGTTCAAACCTGGGAAAAAATGGAAAGCTTCTCTTAAATATGAATTGCAAAATGTCTCTTTTTCGACAATGTGGTTTATTATGTCCAGGATCATCTAAGCAGGACAGGCAATCATATTTGTTGAACTATACTGCATGCAGCCTCGATCTTAGCTGATCCAATTCAAACTCTTGTATGCCCATATCACATCAGTCATGGTTGGACCATGACTCAGAGGAACAGTAGCACACATGACCCCAGCATCATCTGGGCATGTAGGTGCTATATACTGTGGAGCCTTTTCATGTTTAAAGGGATTTAATGAATAATCAAACTAGAGTATTTCTTTTTCACAGTTACTACATCTTCTTAGACGTTATTTTAGCTTTGCTCAAAGAAAAAGGCAAAACAAAACCCCAAACCCATCAGATTGAACCAGCTGAATCTCCAAACATCAGCTCAGGAGACACTGGCTTTTGTGATGGTAACTGAAGTTATAATAAATCTAACAGTAGTAAAACCAATGACTGGGTCACAGTCTTCTTCTTGTCCTTGTGGCTCATGGGTCTGATCCTTTAAAAATAAAAATGTCTTAAGCTTTATTAAAAGAACTTGAAATATACTGTGATTGATACTGTAGAACAGAAACATGGTTCAACCATGTTACTTCTACATGATTTTTAATGTAAATTGAACAACCTCCTCCAACCACTTTCTTCAGTGTAGATGTGTTAACTGAGAAATACTTAAAGTTTATGTAAATACTCACTTAAACAGCACTCTGTTTATGTATTTGAATTACATAAACCTTAAGTGATTGGAAAACTTGCGAGTTAAATGTAACTTTTACATGAAAGGTATCCGATACAATTACATGGAAAATGTACATGTAATTAAATCATATAAAGTCTGCATTTTTGGTCAGTTATTTATTTGAGTGTGGTATTTGTGAAAGTCACTGTTGATTGGAATTGTAAGGAAAGTCCTAGCCCACCTGGGTCAGGGGGTCAGAGGTCAGACTGTGCCTCTATATATTGACGGCTCTTATATTGCAGGCTCAGCGAGAAAAAGCAGGTAATATCTCCTCTGTGTGTATTATTGCATTAAAGATAGGGTTTATTGTATTAGTGTCCTGCTGTGAGAGGCCAGGATGCTGTTTATCAAATCATCCCACTGTATTAGATGACATTGTTTTTAGTCTGTGTCTGGGATCGCGTGTGTGATTGGTAGTCATGAGTCTGAATAAATCTTCTTATAAAGAGGTCAGAAACACTCCACTGCTCTATGTGTACTGTAATGCCAGCCCAAGAGTCAGTCATAGACAGCTGGCTACACCTGTGCTAGTGCTAAAATGCAAATAGCTAATCAGCAAATCACATAGCAGCAACTTAGTGCTTTTAGGCTTGGTAGTTACTGCCTGTGGCACTGATAGGACGGCGAAAATCTACTGGGATACAGCCATCTCAAGGGTTTACAAAGAATGGTCTGAGAAAAAAAGTTTTGAAGGGCATTTTATGGTGAAAAAAAGCAAAAATATCTTGTTGATGCTAGAGGTCTGAGGTGAATGGCTTGACTGCTTTTGCTGCTGTAGCCCATCTGCTTCAAGATTCCGAATTTTGTATGACCATAGGTGGTCTTCAACACACCTTGTAATTCATGGTTACTTATGTTACTGTTGCTTTTCATCTCAAAACAGTCGGAGCATTCTCCTCTGACTCCCACCATCAACAAGGCATTTTCGCCCCCACTGTCCTTTTTCACACCATTATCTGTAAACCCCAGAGATCTCTCAGCGGCTCAACAGTCTGGCACAACAGTAATGTCACATTCAGAGTCACCTTTCTAATGTCTGGTTTGAACTCCAGCAGGCTTGTGTTTACTTTTCCTGAATGCTTAAATGCCCACTTTTATTTTTGATAGCATAAAAAAGGGTCTGTTTTTCTTTTTCTTTTTTCTTTTTTCTAGGGTTTTGTGGTGTGAGCAGTTGGAGCCAGTGTTAGAATTGGTATCTTTCCAGTTGGACTTGCCATTACTCACCATTACTCCAGTGTATAGAGACTTGCACAAGCTTGGACTCAGTGAAAGTGTCTGTGATCTGAATGGGACCATCCATCTTTGTTCTGAGCATGTGTTTGGTCACAAATTTCAGTCCCTGCTCTGATTCCCCCCACTGTTAAAAACTTTGCTTTATTTTGCGCTGATTACACATTTGCATTCAGAAGCTTTACAAGTGGTGTGCCTAATAATGTGGCCAGGGTAGATATACTTTATACTGACTGAGAGCTGCTGACTGAGCTCTCTGGGCCCTAGAGCCAGGATTAGCCCCTGTGCCCTCTCCGGGGCAGGCCGCAGCACTACAGAGAGTGCAGAGAGTGGTCAAACCAAGCCCAAGACATGCAACAGAAAGAATGAAATGTATTAACCCTGTGATGTTGGGGTCCTCTAGGCTCAAACTTCTACACTTAAAAGCGGCTGCAGTTTAATTCTGCTTTGAAATCTCTGCCATTAGCAGGGCCAGTGGCTTTGGAGTTCACAGCACAAAGAACCATGGTGCAGCCTTTAATTCTGTCTAACACATTTGATCACAAGGGCACGGCTGTTGTTTGTCTCCGCACAAAATATTAAATTATGCAGTGTTGTGTTCTCATAAAAGTCAAAAATAATGACTCTTCTTATTATTTGTACTGTATTTTGTTGTATTTTATCGTGTGGAGTAATAATTTTATAATAACTGACACAACATTATGGGGCTGTGGACGGCAAATGGGAAACAGCTGCTGTGCTGTCATGTTTGCATATGCTGTTTGTTACCATAAAAGTTGCTTAATGATGATGTTACAAACAACTTAGCTCTACTCTGAACTAATCATTTTTAGAACAATAATGGCGAGTTTGGTTATATCTGACCTTGTTCTTTGCTATTTTGTTCTTCCTCACATTAGTTGTTTATTGTGTTATTTGGGAACTTCTACTGTTTAACTTAAATATATCTGTCTTCAGCAACTGAGGACCAAAAAGTGGGTTGAGGAGATGTTGAAGACTGTATTCAGGAGGTTGCTTCTAACCCAGTTCATGCTTGATTCATACATCAGTGTCCTTGTGTCCTTGGGCAAGACGCTTCACCCGCAGTCCCTCCAGAATCTGTGCCACTGGTGTGTGACTGTGGCATGTAAGGCATTTCAGTCTACTCTAGTAACTCCAGTTGAGCTATAGGTCTATATACCAGCCCACTCTATAGAGTTTCAATTGTTTTTTGTCATTAAAATAAACAATAACTTACCTATATAACATTACAAACATTACACAGAGGCATCATTTCGACATTTTGTTTCAGCTTTTTGTGTGCATTTGATTGCAATGGCCCCTTCTACAATCCTTCTATGTTCAAGAAATGAAAAATCCTCTGAGAGCACCTGTTGTTGTTGATTTATAAACCAGGACACAACATTTCTCTTTAATAACCTCTCTGCCTCAGGGGCTCAGACTGAGGCCTGTGTGTCCATGTGAAGGGAAAAGGGACCAGTCTGCTGACCAAAGAAACATAGCTGCTGATTTATAAACCTTTCTATTTCTGTCCAGGTGGTCTTTGCCGGATTTGAAGATGGGATAGATTGAAATCTTCAGTACTGTGCAAAAAGTCCTATACAGTTTTTTTTTTTTTTTTAAGGAAAAGCTATCATTAAAGAATCAGAAACACACCAATGCTAAACAAGAAGGAAAATCAAAACCAGAATAGCTAAGAGAGCATATAGACCTGGACTCAAACTCCACAAGTTCAGGGGTACATGCTCTTTCCATAGAGCCAAAAAAACCCTTATATCTCACAATAGTAAAGAATCTACTAACTATAATTTGTTCTTTAAATGACTGGAGTTAGTATGTCCAGTCAGTATCTCAAAATGGTACAGAATCCCTTAAAACACAAAGGGGGGGGGGGGGGGGGGGGGGGATTATTATTGGATGCAGTCAAAGGGCTCGCTCTGATTGGTTGATCACAAGTGCCAAATGGCTGACTGAGTAATAAATGCAAGAATCATAGCTAAAATATTGATTAGCATTCTTTATTTCATTTCTGCCTCTTTTATAGAACTAAGAACATCCTCATCCAGCCATTGATTGCTACTGAATCTTCAGAGCCAAGACATTCTGTTTTGTCACTTTGCGAGAGTACATTGGGGTGACAGCCAGTTCAAATATGGCATTTTTAGCAGTGCATTGCTTTGCTGTGATGAATATTGCAGCGGGGGTTATTATCTGACTCCCATGATGGCTCTTTTTCAGCATGTTCCCTCCTTTTTATTGGAAATTCTGAAGGTCATTTAGAGATAAAGTATGGTGGTGCTTACTTTCACATCCAGTATATAGAGTTTGATGGCTTTACAGTTTTTTGTGCATAGACCGATTGACTGAATTTCAAACTTGTTCAGTGCTGTAATGATTTCCAGACTTTTTCATCTTTGCATTTACTAAAACGCATGCATGGTCCCATGATACATTTCAGACTTCAATCAAATTATTTATATCCACTCATGTTATTAAGTGACTTGTAGCTTGTATTTTTGCTGTTCTAGCCACAATGCTCTTAAAAAAGACAAATATTCAGCCACTCACTAATGTTTGCTATCTTGTTGCTATATTGTTTCACGGTGCTGATTCTTATTTTTCTCTATCTGATATTTGTAGCAATGGCCATATAAATGCATGTCACAAACTGGCTTATGTTTACTGTTTTATTATTTATTTATTTATTTATTGTATATGTAAATCGTCTTTGAGTGTCCTAATAAGCGCTATATAAGTTTGATGTATTATTATTATTTATTATTACTGTATATGGTCTTTGTAGATAGTCAATGGAATTTAAAAAAAGGGGTAGAAATTACATAAAGAATGGGACAGAAAGGTTTAGGGTTTTTTATTTTAAAAAATTGTCAGGGTTTACTTTCATGGTGTCAAAAGTCATTAAAATCGTAAAATTGCAATAATTGTGACTCTAAAATTTGAAAAACTGGTATTGGTTGTTGATATTGTATGCCAGCATTCTTGCAACATTTAACTAAAAATACAATAAAAGTGGATTGGTTCGGACATCTGGTTAGTTTAGGGTGACCAGATTTCTAGACCCAAAAACTGGGATACATTTTTGTTCACAAGTCACGATGCATTTGAACTTAACCAAGTGACCAAAAAGCTTCTGAAATCCAAACAAATTCACATCATGTCATTCAAAGTACATGACGCTTAAGTTTTAAATATGATGTGAATTTTATTGATAAAAATATCGACATTGTAAATATTTTTAGTGTCAAAAGTCTTTAGTTTTATGATTTTTAGTTTTCTATGCATTTCAGTTGGATAAAATAGGGACAACTGGGACATGGTTTGTTGAAAACTGGGACATATCAGTGTTTTTACAGATATTGTATGTGTTGTGACAGGGGACAACGTGCCGAAAACTGGAACTGTCCCGGTTAAATAGGGACATGTGGTCACACTAGCTTATTTTCAAATCTACTAACATACGTCTCACTCTACCTTCATATTTTTCTTAGTACATTTGTCAAGAAATGTTTTGATTCCACAACATCTTTAAAAAAAAACAAAAAACAAAAACCCTCATTCCAGACTCAGTCCTGAGATGCACTATACACACACACAATGCCTTTTTTTTTTTTTTCCTGTACGGCCTTCACTCTGAAAGTACCCTTGCCCTTGTTGCTTACACTATGACTCCATTACCTATTGATTTCCTCCTGTCAGAAACGCTCAGCAAGGTCACAGGAACCTTTTGAAATCCTGAGCCGTCTGTACAGGGTGTTTTTTTTTCCTCCTCTGCTACGGCCTCTGTTCTCTTTCTAATGCACTCTACCCTTGTTTTCCTCCTTGTTCGTCATCTTCCTCTCCTCTGCAGTCCTTGTCTCTCCTCTCTTCGTCCTGTCAATCACGTAAGCATGCACATCACGAGCCAACACTACCTGTGCCGCTGAACAAGTTATTCCGCTCTCCAGGGGGAAAAGTGCGAAGGAGGAGAAAAGGGGAGAAGTGAATAGAAGGGCAAGTCGTAGAGTACAGTACATTTACAGCAGGAGTGATGCTAGTCGGAGCAGACATGACGTGAATATTGAAATCACCAAAAAGAGGAGGAACAATAAAGGATTCTGTTGGAGTATAGAATTTACTCCCTTAAAACTAAAAATAAGTTGTAGGTACTGAACTTTGTAGCCTGGATTTGAACTTCCCATAAAGTATACATACTTGAAGCCTAAAATCTATTTTTCAAACCTGTCCAAGCCATGTCTGTGATCTGGTTCCTGGCAATACCTCTGTGGTTTTGTAGAACTGGTGTGGATCTGGAAAACCATCTGGAGGAATTATTTAAGAGGATATTGCATCAATGTGAGATATGCACAAGGGGTCAGTAATGGGACAAAATTTAGTTTTTAAGGATTTTTTACCATTGTGAGGTACACTGATAAGCTATAACTTTATGGTCACTGATCTATCTATCAGAAGTAATCCAAGGAAGGAACAGTGATGAACTGGAGACAGGTGATGCATGTGGAGAGCAAAGGCTGGCTCATGTGGTCCAATCCAACAGTTACTTTGGCATGAACTGCTGAAGAAGTTAAAGGGGCTATATTATGCAAAATAGCTTTTTTCTGAGCTTTCTACCCTGTTATAATGCTGTTCCTTCATCAAAAACATACCTGGAGTTGGGTTTTGCTTCATTCACACATGTATAAGTAATCCTGTATTCTCGGGCACGGTAGTTCAGAGCCTTCAGAACACTCAGTTGCACAAACCCCCGTCCACTCTAGGAACCACTGACCAATCAACAAGCCTTCTACCTCCAGTCTACTCTCATTCCTTTATCCAAAAAAAGGTGTACAGCTCTGTTTCCACTGATTCCTCACAACTATTTTTAATTTTGTAGTATAATGACATCATACAAAATGTGTAAGGAAGTGAAGTTCCTTTTATTCTTTAAATTATGCTCAGAGGACGACAACAGTCTGCATTCTCCTGCACTCTGCCGGTCTCTTCCCCTGTTTCTTTATGGCATCAGTAGAGTGATTATTAAAAATGCAAATTTTTAGTTAGATAATGTTTTCAAGGTTTCATTGTAAAATGTGAAATGCTGTTCTAGAGGTGACCAAGACCAAGGTTTACAATATGAAGAAAACCTCAATATATTCCTCTTAAAGCTGATTTAGATAACACAGTGCATGGGATTGCATATGGTTATAACACAAAACATTACCGGTATGTAAGAGTTTTGTGACTCAGTAGATCTAGCATTTACCCCTGAACTGAAGACCTACAGTTTCAGTCCAGATCCAGGCGTCATGTGTTTAATATTGCCTTGGCAAAGGTCGGCACTTTTCAAGTGCTTCTAGTTTTGACTGTGACCAATTATCTTTGACCAAAAACGGTCTGCTTGTCAAATTCTGACCATGATGTATTTTGCTTTGGTTCAGGAGCTAATTGGAAAGTCTGGCCAAGATAATGCTCCCTGTGAAGAAGCATGCGTCTCAATTCTGTGCCCATGTATTTGTGCCTTGTGTATTTTCCAAATTCAGCGTGAGCTACTCATGTTTTTCTGCTAGTGATAGTCTCACCTGAAGAAATCATCTTGGGCTGCTACTTCATTCGTTTTCATTTGCGCCTCACAGCTGAACTCCGCGACTAACTTTGGAACCCATCCAGTGCTGCCTACCTCGCTTTTTTTGTAAACAACTTCTACAAAGACTGAACAAAAAAGGGAAAAGAAGAAAAAGAATATTTGGCGAATACTTCAAACCTGAGGAACAGAACGGTGACAGACTGCACAGAGATGGAAAGAATGAAAAAGTGTTACCTCAAATGGCAAGGCCCTTTGACGTGCCTCCTAATTAATATTTTGTTTTCATATTTGGAAAAGTGCTGGGGCTACAAACATGCATACTCAAATAGCAGCTAAGCACATTAGCCTCTACCACCCGCGACACCCCCCTTTGTGAGCCCGTCCTTCATGTGACTTTTGAGCTAATTTTGAACACAAACACTGCATTACACGAATCCTGCCCGCGGTAAGTGGTAATGAGCCAGAGACTTTCAGAGTGATAGCAGCTCCGTTTGTAGCCCAAAAATGAAGACGAGCATTTAGGGTCTTGTCAAGCTGAGCAGGTGGAAAAACAACTTCTCTGTTTCCGGAAATAATATTACATACAGGATTTTTTGGGGTCACCAAAAATTTCTAGCACTTCAAAAATCTGGATTAATGTGGTATGTAGTTGTCGATTTGCACAAGACAAAACAATGACAAATGTTCAAAATATTTTTTGCGTTAAAATAAGGCAAAAATTGACCTAATCAAATAATACTGACCATAAAGTCGGGGCATCTTTTGGAACGTGGATCCCCATGGAAAAAGTTGGTCTGTTAGAGCAAGATTGGGCCCTCCTAACTCCAGCCACAAGGGGTCAGTAAAGCAACAAATGTTTACTTACTAATGATTATGAGGTCTGCCCTCTTTGAGTGCTATTAAGTGCTGATGGCTAATTAGCATACATAAACAAAAACAGGTACATTACTGATGTCTACCACACTCCGCTGTTTGTTCGTTGTTTGTTATGGTGCCAAACTGCTGCCTACCTGCTAAATGACTGATTAAAACGACCCTTTCTCTGTGATTACTAGTGTTTTTAGCATCTGCAGAGTCTCCACAGTCAGCATTAAAGGCACTAACAGTAGCATTAGCCACAGTGCAGGAAACAGTGCAGTGCTTGGAGGGTGCTAATTTCTGCTAAATTAAATTTTACAATATGGCTATTTTGGACATTGTCCAAAATTAAAAGTGAAAATTAATCAAATTAATTTGATTTATTTCACAGCCCTATTTACAGTATTATTCAGATAGTGGTTTACCAGACACTAGTAACGGTTTATGTTGTACCAAAAAATGTCTATTTGTTCTAAACTATGGTTGTTAGACTTCTGGTTGAGATGATAAGATAGATAATAAAAAAAGGCAAGTGGTGGGCCTTTGTGTCTTTATTCCAAATGCTTTGTGACCCACTCTGTGCTTGTGAGAATCTCACCTGAAATTAGCCACGGCTCCTAGATCATTCCTTTGTGCTACAGGATTTTGAAGCAATACCAGCTCTGTTTTGTTTTTTGTTTTTGTTTTTTTAGCATATAGGGTCTACTGTACATTCATGCTGAGAGGGAGAAGTGAAAAACAACTTTCAGAAATGCTACAACCACCAGTGAATTTAAAGTATTGTATCATAAAATTCCTTTGTCTTGTTTCATTTTACCCCACACAATCTTCCTTTTGAAGTTCTGCAAATGCTCTGAGCTACACTCCCTGGACTCTAATGAATGCGATACCTCCATGCAAAATGAGCTTTGGACAGTTAGAAGCCTCTGCTGTCCAGGTAAACAAAGGCTTTAGTAGGCTGCAGACAACACAGATCGGGTGCTACCCCCAGCTTCCACCCGGATTACATTTCATCTCGTCTTGTGGTTTGTTATGCCGAGCCCTCCCCACTCGCAACACATAATCGCCGCGGCTTGAAAGCGCTCATAAATCAGCCTACCACAATATATTGTAGAAAGGGGGAAAAAAAAGTGTGCCCCTGGCATTTGAAGCGGCACGATGCCAAAGTATGAGCGGGCCAATTCTGTCTTTGTGTTCAGAGGCTATTTGGTGGCTTGTTTTGAGATGTCTAGAATATGTGTTTGCATGAGTGGCTTACTGCATATTTCTTTTGCCCCCAAACCTAAAATCTCCCTAGTTCAAGACCTTTTGAGTAAGTACAAGTAATTAAAAAGCAGTATTAACAGACACCAAGCCACATACATATTATCATGCAAATTACTTTCAAGAAGTGAATGCGTGACAAATTAGACAATACCGACTGTAGATGCCCAGGATTCCAAGTGACTATAATGAATTTCGAGCCTCATTCCAAAGGCATTTAGCATTCTGTTTCGAAGCACGATGTTTGTAAGATGTGTGAATTTTTCAGAGTAAGTGCTATGACGTTTTCTTACTCAAGTATGTGGGCTTCTGTGTTGTTTTTCACATGGCACAAGTATGAGCCTTTTGACAGTCTCTGTGTCCTTACATGTGGACTTGGGTTACAGCAAAATATAGTCCAAAATATCCCTTGATTGTAGCCTTGGTGTTACTTAACACTCATAAATAAAGTAGTTAAATATAAGGCTATTGCTAGTGTTCTCCACCTACTCACTGACAGCACAAACTTAAGTCAGTCGCAAAATTGTATTTTATTTCTTTATTGTTGTGAGATAATATACCTTTGTGAGTTGAAACTGCATTGTTAACTGCTTAAAGGGCCTGCATTATGCATTGTTGACTTTTCTGCCCTTTCTACTATGTTATGAAGCTCTATACGTAAATACAACCAGGACCACTGATTTCTTTTCACTGTCTACACCCTATGACCTGTCTGTCACTGTCAGCCAATCACAGCCTGGAAATAAAATTCTCCTAAGCTCTTTCTTCATTGGACTACAGACATTTCTACCTGCCAGGTTCTAATACAGTGCCAAAGTTTATTCATTTAATAAATCATCTGTTACACATTCATTTGTCTGTGTTTGTTTTAAGTCTGTTTTGGTTGAAATAATGTTGTTCCTTCATCAAAACATACCTCGAGTTGTGTTTTGCTTCAATCACATGTTTAAATAATCTTCTATTCCCTGGCACAGCTGTTCTGATGCCTCAAAATGCTCGGTTCCACAAACCCCTGCCCACTCTAGGAAGCACCGACCAATCAACAACCCCTCTACATCCAGTCTGCTCTCATTAATTTATCCAAAAAAATGATGTACCACTCTGTTTCCACTGATTCCTCACAGCTATTTTTCATTTTGTAGTAAAATGGCAACATACAAAGTGTTTAAGGAAGTGAAGTGCTTTTTTTTCCTTTGATTGCGCTTAAAATACCGCAACACTCTGAACATCTCTTCACCTGTTTCTTTACAGCACCAGTAGAATACTTATGCTCTAGAGGTGACCAAGATTGGTTTAAAAATATGAATAATAGCATAATATATTTTTCCTTTTTTTAAAAGTTGAATTTTACTAAAAAAAAAAACCCACAAAGGTAATGGTGTTGAAAAAAAAAACATCATCTCAAAATAGGTCCATATGCAGCACACATTGATTTATTTGGCAAACCTGTATATCTGATTTACTGAGTTTTAATCACAGCAGGCTAGGAGGCAGTTGATTTGCTGCAGTGGCCCAGTGGGGAAAAGCTGATAGGAAAGAAGTTGTTAGCCATTTTGCTTCGCTTTGGGTTCAGGTTTTATTAAAGGGAGACCTCATCTTTAATGCTATTAACGGACAAGGACCTTTTCTCAACTTTGCTAATCTTTGTTAATCACAGCATTTCTCAACTTTGATCCTTTTGAGATGATGGCGAAGTTTGACTGCCTGAAGTTGCCATGGTTTCTTTAATGGGTGGTAAATAAGTGCTGTATTTTTATGGTTGTTCTGCAAGGACTTTTGAATGTCTTTCCGCCAGGCTTTGCAACCTTAACTTCACAGCAGTGGGGTAAACCGGGGTCATCGTTTTTTTTGTTTTTTGTTTCTCCTTGTATGTACCCATAATCTTGTTTTTCTGTGTCGGACAGAGAAGATCAATGCATCTGAGTTTAAACCAGGGCTTAACACTTAACAGGCAGAGCAGGGGCATCTGTACCAGACAGGCTTCGTCACTCTGTCTCGGGCCTGTCCTGCGAGATAAGACCCACACCCTGCTTTAGACTGATCAATGGTTCCATCCATATGGACGCCCTCCTTCTTTGTCTTTGTCATTAACCTGTTTTCTTCCTCTATCAGCACTCGAAGTTTGGGATCTTAGTCGTTTCATGTCGTGGTTAAGATAAGCGCTGGAGAACAACAGGAGCTGAATAATTAATTGTTTTGCAGAATACATTGGCTGTTTGACTGTTTGGACTCGCACAAAGGGCCGCCGGGTGAATGGTGCAGCATATTCTTTCATCTATAAAAGCTCTTTTGTCCGGAAAACACCGTCATTACACCAAACAGATCTTGTCCAAATTGGCACCAAGATTAAAGTGCACTTCAGAGACTGCTATTCACAATCAAAATATGTTTGTTTTTTTTCAGCAGATTAATGTGCAGCATTCCCTCTCCTTAGAAAAGTTTTGAAAATATCTTTTATTTGAATTAAATACATACAGATTTTAGCATATATTCCAGTTATACCAATGCATCAGAATAACTAAATCTGTGCTTTTGCCAGTCTTAATTTTGCATGGTCTCTATTTAAGTAATGGTTGGATGTTGATGACATTTTCAGGAATAGTGAGTAAGGGACCAAGGAAGAAATTGTCTACCTAGATGCCACCTTGATCCATGAATTTTAAAGGATTTTGTACCATTGTGAGATATAAGGACGTGGAATGTTTTAGTGGATACAGCGTTTACCCCTGAACTAGAAGATTCTTGGTTTGAATACAGGTCCTTAGCATTGTGTGATACGGCCAGTGCTCTGAAGAAGAGACTGAAAATGGCAGCAGAGTTTTGTTTATCTGAGCAGTAATCGGCCAGTTACCACAGCAATGCACTTTGTCAATCTAACCTGGTCTATGCTGGGTTATCCCACCCACTAACAGATAATCTGTGTTATTCACTTTACCTGTCAGTGATCATAATGCTTTGCCTGTTGGGTGTATATGTATCGTATGTCTGTAGCGATTTTTAGGTGTAATAATGAAAAAATGTAGAAGTCCACAAGGTTTGGGAAGATTGAAGATCAGTTCTAAATTGACTTACCACAGACCATTTATGTGCCTTTCTGCAAAGCATAAAAGATGTTTTGAAAGTAATGCGCTGCAACAAAAAGTGTCTTTGAATCAAGGACAAAACGTAACTTCAAAAACGATCCAGATGCCTTTTTATCTGGCATTATAAACTCCAAAACATGGCCGTCCTTATTGATAAAGTATTCCTCTCTCTGATATCTCTCAAGGATAATTCTATCATAAAATGTGACATATTACATTAAAAAAGTGCTGTGTCGTCTCACTACCACTCCTGGTGTAACCTATTGTTCTTTTTTTCCCTCATCTCTCCTCAGCCAAGGTCAAGTCTAAATGCGCTCCCACTTTCTTCGCTTGCTCCACCGGCGGACACTGCATCATCGGACGTTTCCGCTGCAACGGCTTCAGTGACTGTCCTGACGGCAGTGACGAGGAGAACTGCAGTAAGTCTCTCAGGACAGTCCCGTATTGTCAGTGTGATCTGTCTAAAGCTGGTCACAAGAGGCCACAGTCTGTTCTGTAATGTACTACCCCATGAGCATAACTGTTTAGACTGCAGGCATTGATCACAAACCCCCTGCTGTGGACATTAGTCAAAGTACAGTTATTACAAAACAATGTGTATTTTCTTACTATGACCTACCAGTTATTGTAATATAAAAAAACAATCTACAATGTATGCAGGCCTACATTGCCAGCACTAGCACAGTTCATCGCATTATGTTTGTGTTTAGACAAACACTAAATACACTGAAAAAAAGCATAAACGCAACATTATTGTTTTTGCTCCCATTTTTCATCAGCTGAACTCAAAGATCTAAGACTTTTTCTATGTACACAAAATGCCTATTTTTTTTCTCAAATATTGTCCACAAATCTATCTAAATTTGTGTTAGTGAGCACTTCTCCTTTGCCAAGATAATCCATCCACCTCACAGCTGTGGTATATCAAGATGCTGGTCAACCGCATGGATATTGCACAGGTGTGCCTTAGGCTGATCACAATAAAAGGACACTCTAAAATGTACAGTTTTATCACACAGCACAATGCCACAGATGTCACAAGTTTTGAGAGAGTGTGCAATTGGTATGCAGACTGCAGGAATGTCCACCAGAGCTGTTACCCTTGAATTGAATATTCATTTCTCTACAATAAGCCTTCTCGAAAAGGCATTTTA
The DNA here is from genome assembly GCA_020698575.1 of Bostrychus sinensis. NCBI lineage: Eukaryota > Metazoa > Chordata > Actinopteri > Gobiiformes > Eleotridae > Bostrychus > Bostrychus sinensis. The sequence goes on along the minus strand of CM036251.1, from coordinate 25,438,026 downwards.
GAGAATTTGGCAGTACCTCCAACTGGCCTCACAACTGCAGACCACGTGTAACCACACCAGCCCAGGACCTCCACATCTAGCATCTTTACCTCCAAGATTGTCTGAGATCAGCCACATGGACAACTGCTGCAAAAACTGGTTTACATAACCAAATAATTTCTGCACAAACTGTCAGAAACCGTCTCAGGGAAGCTCATCTGCATGCTTGTCGTCCTTATCGGGGTCTCGACCTGACTGCAGTTCATTGTTGTAACTGACTTGAGTGGGCAAATGCTCACATACGATGGCATCTGGTGCTTTGGAGAGGTGTTCTCTTCACGGATAAATCCCGGTTTTCACTGTACGGGGCAGTTGGCAGACAGCGTGTATGGCGTTGTGTGGGTGAGCAGTTTGCTGATGTCAATGTTGTAGCTCGAGTGGCTCACTGTGGCGATGGGGTTATGGTATGGGCAGGTGTATGTTATGGACAACAAACTCAGGTGCATTTTATTTATGGTATTTTGAATGCACAGAGATACATGATGAGATCTTGAGGCCCATTGTTGTCATTCGTCCACAACCATCACCTCATGTTGCAGCATGATAATGCATGGCCCCATGTTGCAAAGATCTGTACACAATTTCTGGCTGAAACCATCCCAGTTCTTGCATTGCCAGCATACTCACCAGACATGTCAACCATTGAGCATGTATGGGATGCTCTGGATCAGTGAAAACAACAGCGTGTTCCAGTTCCTGCCAATATCCAGCAACTTCGCATAGCCATTGAAGAGGAGTGGACTAACATTCCACAGGCCACAATCAACAACCTGATCAACTCTACGCCAAGGAGATGTGTGAGGCAAATGGTGGTCACACGAGATACACACACACATTTTGGAGTGGCCAATCTAAGGCACACCTGTGCAATATTCATGCTGTCTGATTAGCATCTTGATATACCACGTGGATGGATTATCTCGAGAAAGAAGTGCTCATTAACACAGATTTCGACAGGTTTGTGAACAATATTTGAGAGAAATAGGCCTTTTGTTTACATAGAAAAAGTCTTAGATCTTTGAGTTCAGCTGATGAAAAATGGGAGCAAACACAAAAATGTTGCATTTGTGTGGGGGTAAAAAACTTTTAATATTCTAATAGCATATTGAAAATATGAAAAACCAGACCATAAGAAGTCATCTAGCTTTATTATTGATTTATTATGAATGATACAGTAAAAAAAAGGTAAACAATGTCATCTGGACAAGTTTTTTTTCAACCTTTGTTCTAGTGAAAACCGCTGTGTAAGTAGAGGTTTATATACAGTAATTTCCTCCCAGAGAAAGAGTTCAAACCTGATGAGACTCAGTCAAGAGCTGAATGGCCTGGACTGGAGTTCGCGGCAGAGTCGTTATCCACCTGTGATTCATTAGCACAAGGTGCCTCTGAAGTTAAGGTCCTATTGCTAGAGTGAAACTTGGACCAAATCTAATGTTTTTGTTTTTGTTTCAGCACTGGGTTGTAGAGTGCCGGAAGATTAAATCTTAGGCCTCCTCTCCTGTTTAGCCCTTTGGATAAAGGATGAAATGTGAAATGTGAAACAAACCTTGTCCAGATTACCTTTTTTAACCTTTTCCCTGATTTCTCTTGGATGACCGAGAACCTACTCAGTTGTATGAATGATACAGTTGTACACTCCAATGTCATTGCTCAATAGTCAAGGCCGAGATAAATGCAAGTTTGCATTGATCTAAAGCTTATAGTTTACAGTAAAGTAAGCTCCAATCTTTATTTAATATTAGCATTTTAGTTTTAGATTTTGTAATAGAACAAAAGCAGGAAGGGTAGCTATGTTGTTGTTGTGGATGCGGAAAACAACAGATCAAAGACTTTTGGTCTAACTCCAAGTGTTACAGTTATAGTATAATACACTTAAATTAATTTAGATAGTTCCTTAATAGGTTATTGGCGGAGAAACTGCACTGTATAAGTTTACAGGAGCAACCAAACTATATTTTGTATGGCTATGATACGTTCTTTTGATTTTCTTCTCCTCGTGACAACAGAGGACACTAACAGTAACCTGTCAACTCAAAAGTAAAGTTCATAAACTTGGCTCTAGAAATGATAAGTCCAATAAGAGAGCTTACTGCATGGTTCCTGTGCCTTTCCTAGCAGTAGACTTATCATAGCACTTATACTTTACTGTGTACAAGTGAGTCCACCGGCTGTAGGTGTACTTCATAATATGAGTGTTAGCTTGTCCTCACGTCACCTTGTCCTTGCTCTTTGAGTCAGCCACCAGCTCCCAGCCAATCACTTTTCTTTCTCAGACACAGTGTTCCTCGCCTGCGGGGTCTTATGTTCACAAATCTAATCTGGCCATTTAAAAGTAGCTTTACTGCACGCTCGTAGCACTGTGTAATTGTGCGGATCGTCTCACAAGATAATTTTGCCTTATTTTACCAAAGCTAGAACAAATAAAAAGTTGAATCTTTGCAAGAATGGCCAGGACTGTTTCATTTTTCATATACTTCTTATAGATTTTCTTGATAAAAAGTTCTTTTCTTTTTTTGACAAAGCTAGGCACTTAAAAGTTAATCCTTATATGCTTGTAGATTTGCTTCAATGGAAAGTTTTTTGTACACTATAGTCATGTGAGTAGTGGCACATGCTTTTATGGCAGGAAGAAGCTGCAAAAAAAAAGGTTTTCTCCAGCTCACAGTTGACCTCTGTCCCTTTTGAACCACAGCAGGGAACCCTCTGGTGTGCACCGAGGCCCGGTTCAAGTGTCGAAATGGCCGCTGTGTGGACCGCAGCTTCCTGTGTAATGGCCAGGACAACTGTCAGGACAACAGCGACGAGGAGCTCTGCTTGACCACAGCAGGTAAGGCACACTCATCCATGTGACAGGGCTACAACATGTTCTGGAAAATCTTAACATTAGTAGTGCTTTGTGTTTTAAGAATACTTTGGAAAACTTGTGTGTCCATTTGTTTTGATCTGGGTTTTCTGTAATCTGGTGTTAGCCTGTGCCATATTATTGCCCACAAGTGGTCTATGCTCTTCTTTGATCTCAAGATATAAACATCACACACAGGTGCACAGGAAAAAGACTTAAGCAGTTACTGGCCCTGTTTCATAAAGCAGGTTGGTAAAGCAGGCGGTAAGGCGGCCATTTTAAAGGAAAAGGAAGTCATGAGGCTGGAGAGATTCTATTCAGGTTTAACATTAAAGTGATGTAGAACACAGGTTATATTGTAGATTAATAAATAATTAGTAGGGTAAAATAAAGAACACATTTTACTATGTATATTGTACTCAGTATGTGGAAGCATCAAAAATGCTGTCTTTTTTAGTCAGTTTTATCAAAATAATACTGCACACTGGCTAATCTCAATAAACTTAATATTTTAGAGATTTTAAGTGCAGTGTGTGTTTTATTGTAAACATTTTTAAACCTGAAATTGCTAAAATTAAATAAGTAACAATAACATTTTAGTTAATAAAATTGATTGATAAATTATTGTTTAAAGTAAAATTATAAATGTAAACTAAAAATCTATAAAAGTTAAATCATTATCGTTTAGACTTTTCTCAATCAATTTGTTAAGTGTAGTGTTCTTGTGAAAGAGGAAATTAGGTATCTAATCAGAACACTACTTCAGACAGCAGCAGGAGGAGTACTCTGGGTTCAACTCAGAGTTAGAGGAAGAAAACCTGCTCCAGACCAGGTTAGGTTTACAGATCGAGTTACCTGGTAACCTGACTCAGAGTTTAGGTTAACTCTCTCTGTGAAAACTCAGAGTTTCCCTCTTTTCAGGGTTAACACACTCTGAGTTTGGATTAAACCTGCTTCTTGAAACAGAGCCATTGTATTGACAAAAACCTTATCATCAACCTAAAACTTACACACAACTGGATAATCCTCAAGCTAGGCATACCTAACCAAGAATATGGCTCAAGATCTTGACAGGTTGCCCCAGCAGCACTGAAGGATGGGTCAAATGCAGAGAACAAATTTCCCTATGGGTACAATAAAGAATACATTACCTTACCCTAACAGTGCACCTAGACACAAATTGCATCTGCTTCAGCATTTTAGAAAAGAAATGTTCCCTCTGAGCTCTAAGATCAGAACCAACTACAACCATCTATAACTTAAACTTTTGTTTACTGCAAGCCTAATGCCAGCAAAGAGGCTTTCAAAACCAAGCAAAAACTGTTATTCAATGTTTTGTATATTTTAATTTCTATATATCTATTTACTTTGAGGCTACACCCCACACATTTTACTTTGCACTTCCAGGCGTTTTCAGGGACATATATTGTTTAAAACTGCACACCATTACTTAGTCTAATACTCCAGAGAGGTAATTTAGGTGGAGGATGTGCTGACCTGAAATACATTCATCCATGACAAGATAAATGAGTTAATCTGGAATTGTTTGGTAACACACACACACTTAAGAGAAGAAGACAGAATGTGCTAAGCTTTTTCTACGAGGCTTTGTCTGAGTGCCCAGTGGTTCGGAGGCAATTCTCCAAATGCCTGATATTTGATGAAAAATCCACCTAGATAGAATCCTTGCCAAACGTATTATTAAACTGAACAGATCTTAATTAAGTCAGGTAATTAATCATGTGTTAGCAGGTTTGAACAGAGAGATAATAAAAAAAATCTTGCGATAAAACATGGCTCTACAATTGAATATCTATTGGGAAAATTACATTGAAATGGAAGGAAATGCAGGACTACACTTTTCTGTGAAAGTTCAATAGCACATTTGTCGTTTGTCTATTTCTTTTGTCCTTTGTTAAACTCCTGCTCATTGGCCTGTCGCTTGCTTAATGTCTTTGCTGCTGAAGGATATCATTGCTTCTTTTCACTTTTAAGTTGAAAAAGAAGTATGATGATGCGCCTTTGCAATGTTTTTCATAATGTTTTTATACTCAGTGTGGTTGGAGAAACACTGACAATACTTTCTAGCTCTTTCACACTTTTTGAACAGCCTTTTGCTTGTCACTGTGAATTGCATATTCAAGTTAAAAGAAGCCAAAGTTGTTTGTTGTTTTTTTTTTTCCCTCAAAGGCATTGCTACATCTATACATAAAAATATCTACATTGACCTGAAAACTTATCTTGCATGTGCCATTATACAAAGCCTTGTTTTAGAGCTAAGGGCTAGTTGTTTTCAGTGTTGCTTTGTTGGTAGATTTGTTACTCTGTAAAGATAAGTAAGAACAGTATAACATAGACAACTTCAGCTTAGATTAACAATAGGCCAAGGAGGAAATCGTTTTTTGGTATGAATCTAGAACAGTGCCTCAAATGTTTAAAGGTCCTATATCATGCTTTTTGTGAAATAGTGTAGGACACTTTTGCTTAAGTATTTCACATTTTATAACTTCAAATAGTATATTTATATGGAAAACATCTTCTGTTGGGGAGCTGTTATTTTGACTTTGCAGAGAACACTTGGATTAGGTGTCTGTCACCCCCTGCTGGCAACGATGGGGAATGGACAGAGCCTAAAATGGCTATTTAGCACAGCTATTCGCAACATGATGCTAGGGGATAGATAAATGAGCTTACTGCTTTGTACTGACAGTAATTACAGTGCTGAAATGATCAGAATGAGTCTGGTGCTGGTTTATAAACTTTAGAAACACACATGAGCACATTCTGGTTTCACGTGTCTAAGTAGAGCTGAGAGACCAAGCATTTTCAGATTGTTTACAAGGATGTCAGGTTTCAGTTAATAGACAATTTATCCCCGAAATAGAAGTACAGATCTGGGGACTACATCTTTACCATTGCAAGATAGGGGCAATGCCTTGGCCTGTGCTCTCCAATTGCTTTCATATAACTGTTTACTTACTATTGGCTAATAAGGTAAGGATTCACCCACCTACTTCTGAACCAGAACTTAGATTTACAGTCTTTACATTCTATTGTGGACATTGGATTAATAGTCACTAATTACACTTTCTATTAAGTAAATGTTGTACTACACTTAAACCAAAATTAATTTTTTGTTTTAACATCATCCATTTCTGTGCCTGATATAAAGATACTTATGGGATTTTTTATAGTTCACTAAATTTTAACTTTTACACAGTTGAGTAAAACAGTGGCTATTGGTATGATTTGGGCTCCTATAGAATATCAGATGAGAGCTGTGTACCATTCTCATTCCACTGGCAGACCACCTCCTCGGGCAACACTTCCTGTCAACACACAGCTGTCTACAGACTGGAGAACTGACAAGACACCTGCCAGCATCCCACCCTGACACGCGCATCACTGCAGGCTGCCACACAAGCACCGTGGCAGTGCTTTGGTCTGGCTGCTGGCTCACTCTCTGTACTGCCTCTGAGAGTTTTGCAAACAACAAACAATAAACAGCTATGAAGAAGCTGACAAAACTTAGCACAAAATAAGTTCAAGTAGGTTGAATATTACAATAAAAAAAAGGCCATTATCACCTCACTTTATAGAGCGTTGGTCTTCCATATTAGCTGGAATGTGTAACTTTTTTTTACATGTATTGCAAATGCTTTGAGAATGTTTCAGCACATTTTCTAGTAGATTTGTAATAATGTTTTTGCATGTACCCCAGTTAACCCTAACCCTGAAGATAATTATAGAAAAAAAAGAATGATCAATTTCAGGTTTTATACAGCAGCTATCTCCAAAGCTCAGGGCCAACTGGCAACTAGAACACTGAATTAATGTGCAAAAGACATTGGGAATCTAAACCAAAAGCATATTAGCATTAGCAGTTAGCACCAACACCAATGTATTAAATACTGTGTTGTGCTACTGTCTTTGTGACATTATAGATACAGTATTAGCTAGTTTTTGTCCATGGATTACAAAGCTTGTGCAGGATTATTAAAGACAATTTTATTAGGCTGCTATAAACTTGGGTAGACAAAGCTAAAAAAGTTAAGCACTTGGATGATATCCCACCTAATGCTTTTTGTTGCTAGGATAGGCACCAGCCCTCCACGGCCCCCAGTGGAAATACGCAGAAGAAGATGAATGAGTCTGTATCCACACAGAGACAAAAACATTACTCTTTCGTAAACACGGTGCCTTTTCAGAAAATGCTGTGTTGACACGGGTCCACACAAAACCACTAAAAACACTGTAATACATCTGCCAGGCCTGTTACTGGCGCTGTAAAGCTGCCACAAAGATGCCAAAAACAGACAAAAACACACAGGGCTTGCGCAGAAAACTCGTGTGATGTAAACATAAGAGCATGGAGGCAAATGTGCAAGCTATAAACAAGACCTTAGTGTGTACTAACATGAGCATAATATTTTACTGTAAAAGTCAATAAATGCTCAGTAGTGTCTGCTGCTCAAAAGAAACACAGTTAAAGCGCCATTGTTGATGTTGTCAGAGTTTAGCACATGCAGGTTTAGGAAGAGGTGGGGCTACGGCATCATTGTTTCAGAAAGATGTGCATGGGTTGTAAACACAGAGCATGTAAACCCCCGTTTCAAATATTATCGTACTCAGGCTTCCAAAATGCTGGATTTGTGCGAATGAAATGCACGTATAATAAAAAAGCTTTGTGGATACGCCTAATCTTGTCTCAGTGTGGACAAGGCTTGAAAGTAAATGTGCTGTGACCACAAGTGTTGGCTCCTTTTAATAGTGCTTGATAAGGGTCAGAAATATTTACTTTATAAAGTTTTGCAACATTTCTTCAACAACCTTTGCTAGTGCTGTTGTATTTGTTTATTACATTTGTCTGCCAAGGTGACAGTTGGAACACACTGGATCAGGCACAGCAGATATATTGCAGAGAATTTTGCGTCTAATTTTTCAGTAAATTTTTATACGAAAGAGTCATTAAGAGATGATGGAAATATTGTTATTGTTGTCTTCCTGTGTTGCTGCCAAAATATGTTTATCTGTTCCTAGACTTGATAAGAAGCCACAGAACGCTTGAACAGTTATAGTGTTTGAGTGAACTCAGTATTTTGATTGATATCTGCGTCAAATCCTATCCATATCTGTTGTCATCAGAAACAACTGCAAAAAATCCTTATGATGTGGCAGGTTGTTGTTATAATGGCATCTGAAAACTCTTGCCTTGTTTACTGACTCTTCAAGTGATTCATCTTTCTCCCAACTATAAATGGGTCTTGTTATAGCAGATAAAAATGGCTCATTGTTCCTTGTTTTGGGGGGATTTGTTGAGTGAATGTCTCTGTGGCTTGAATCTTTGCATTAGATTTTTCCACACTTGTTGCAATTCACTCGGACTTTTGGTCGCTGTGTAATAAGCCCAGACCTGCAGTGACAGATAAGACATACAATATCCGCTCGAAGCCACCTGGGCACACCATCTCTGTCCCTACATTTTTTTTACTTCTGCTTGTACCTTTGCTTCTCCTGTCCTGTTTGTCCAGCTTCTCATTTTGTGAATCCTGAGGCCATGTTTGCAATCTTATTAGAGGTGAACTTGGATGTAGAAAACATCTTTGTAGGGGCATGGAGGTATATGTATACTGTTAAAGTCAGCTGTTAAAAGTTGGTTCATTTTCAGCTTTATGGCACTCTTTCAAACAAGAGCCATAGGACAAGGGCTGCAGACAATACATTAAAGTTTTTTTTTTATTCAAAATGTTAAGCAGTCTCTTGTCTTTCTTATACAACTCTGCAAATGCTGCAGTTTCTTTTATTGGTGCCACTTTTGGGAATTTTTTATTGCAAGTTTCGACCTGAAACATTTTGTTCTTGGTATATGAGTTGTCATGTTGTTGTTTCTCCCCTCACTTCTTATTTTAGGTTAACTTCCCATTGTTCTGTACTGCAGTGGTCAGTCCACATTTGTCTAATGTGGTCTAGTGTGCTTATTTTGAGTGTTTTGTACTTTTTTTTTTTTTTTTTATGGAAATGCCTCTCAAAGATTACTGTACCCTCCTGACCCTTACCTTACCACTTCAGTGGAAACATGGCTATGCACCTGCTTTTCCACTTCACTGTGAATTGTCTGGTCAGGTGATAACACATTTTGTCATTTTGAACAAACAGAAAAAAAACAATAGTCTTTCCAGACTGTAATTGTGACTACTTTGTCTGCTAACAGTGTTGGATCCACATCATCAGCTCCCTGGTGTTTTATGTGAATAGTACTTTTATTTATAGTCGCAGAAACTTTAAACAATATGCCACAGTGGGACACATCAGAGTCACATTTTCTGCTCATCGTTTTATGTGATAGGTAATTGATTTCTTCCAATAGCAAAGAGGTGGCAAACAGGCAAACTGTGCCGAGTAGCAGCATTCAATCTTCTATAAATGCACTGGTGCAATCATAGCACCGTGAGATAGAAGGAGAGGGAGAGGGACTCTGCAATGGATCCGAGAGATAAAGAAATAGAAAGTGCACTGCATAAACATAATATAGTGAACGAGGGGATCGTGGGCTGCAATGAATAGCAATGGGAGGGGAGATGGAGGGGAGCAAAGAGAGACAGGTGATTTGCAATAGGAAAGGCAGGGATTTGGATAGAAATGAGTGAGGGATGGTGATAAGCCTGAGAGGATGAGAGCAGCATCCATCTGATGTGGAGTAACACAGGAAGGAAATGGCATGAAGGCTTTGCAAAGCTCTTTTATCTCGTCCCGTCGGGTTAGAACAGAAGATCCTCTTGGACCTTTGCTCACCCTCTGACACACTCTGCCATCATGGAAACATTTTTGTGGACAGAAGTGGAACACTTACCTGACAGCCGTGCTCATTCTGTCATAAAACAGCCAGTCAGTTCTTTGCTTATAACCAGTGCTGCTGTCCTGAAAATTATTGTAATATATTTTACTGTAAAGGGTAAGTGTAATTGTGAACTTATCAGAGTGTTTACACCAAAATCTCTTTGTTCCATTGCCTGGGACCAGTGACAGCAAAGGATGCAGCAGTTCTGTTTAAACTTTGACAGTGGGACCTTCAGCAAATGTTTACATGCCAATCACAAAACTCTGAGACATTTTCACATAAACAGGATGGTGCCACGGAGAAGGAAGCTGTCTGTGACTAGATGCAGTTAGAGACTTCAGGGACCTGCAGTGGGAACTTTGGTTCTAGACCAGATCAAACTTATACAACAGTCTCTGACATAAGGCATGTTTCTACTGGGATGGTACGGCATGGGTTGTGTCAGTACAGGTACCTTTTGCTTTCCAAAAGTGGAAAGTGTGTTGCTCTTTGTTGATTGAATGATGATTCTTAGCCTACCTGGGCGACAAAGAGAAGCAAAGACACAATATTGAAAATGTTTTTTTTTTTTCCGCGCTGTCATATTCCAAGAGAATATGGCACAGTGGCAGAGCAATTAGTGCTCTTGCCTCCCTGTAGGGAGATCATGAGTTCGATCCTCAGGCCAGCCAACACATAAATCTCTGTGTTTACCATGGGTTCTCTCCAGGTATACTGCTCACCGTCCAAAGACATGCATGTGTTAGGTGAACTGGGGATTCTAAAATTGCCACTAGTGTATGTCTTTGTGTCAGCCCTGCGACTAGCTGGCCCCTGTCCTACACCCTGGACTCTGCCTATGACTCAAGTTACTGAGATAGGCTGTATGTATATCTCCTATATGAACACAACTTTTGTTGCACTTGGTTTTAACTTAGTCTCACTCTGCTGTGGTTCTGACTCAGCCTTGATCTCTGGCACTGAGACACTCTGGCCTTTATCATGACTTGGCCTTGCTTATGCTAAGTGCAGTTCATAAAAGTGCTGTGCTTAAGCTAGAAACCTCATAGTGTATTGCTCCCAATGTGCTCATAAAACTAGCAGTACACTTTTTTATGATTTAATACACTTATTTACTTTTTATTTTCCCAATTATTGCCCTGATATTAAAATAAATGGGGTATACAGGAGATAGGGCAGTGTGGAAATAAATCTAGGCATACAGGATGCTATATGCTTTATAAAACTTAAACAGCTTTTTTGCCATTTCACACAACTATACTTCCCATAGTGGCACACCTAAAGGATTTTTGCCTTTACTGTAACATTAGCATCAATCCACACATTATACTAAAAGAACCGCTTTGATGCTTGAGACCATTCAAGCCACACCTTATCATCTATGCAACACAAAGCCAGCAGACGGCTTTTGAAACATTCTATCCATGCTTTGGCCTCTGTTTCGACCTTCACATCACATCACTGTGCCAGTCTTTTATGCTTACTCTTTGAAAAGCTACAATTACAACAAATACTGACACAAACCTTCTTTGACATTGATAACTAATGCTAATTATTCCCTTGGTGTCATCTGATGCTATGCGTACTGATGTTCATATTGTTTAATCAGAGACGCTATAGTCTGCTGTCTTAATACTCTTAATTTCAATGAGTAATTTAAATTCTGTAGTGTGTTTTATGATGGCTGATTGCAAGATACAGTGATACTATTGGCATATATGTAGTGCATCTGTATGGCATCTCAAATAGCCGTGTACATATGTTTCCCAGAATGCAGCATGCCTCAGCAAGAGCTCTCGCAGCATCTGGTCCACTCCTGTATGCCCTGCGGCGAAGTCGCATCAATTAGCAAAGGCATTTTATCATCACTTCACTCTCACTCTCTCTTATGATAGCAAGGTAACAATGTTTGACCCAAGCTCACCTTTAGTTTTCTCTTTGGATAAGAATCAGTAATGTATGGAGCAAAATAAATTACATTGTATGGGAGAAAGATCTGCAAATGTAATTGGGGTCATGTTTATAATAAGGGCAAATGCATCAGCAATTTTGCAGAATATTGCATTCAACATTGCAGGAGTAAAAAGCAGCAGCAGAAGTAAATAGCACATTTTATAGTTTAGTGGTGATAATGGAGACAATTAAACATACATTAGGTAAAATGTTCTGCTGTTTAACAAAATAAACCCATTAGCCCAAACTACAGTTTAATTTGTGTATGATGATGGAAATAACAGTCCACTTGGATATGTTAAACAGTATGCCATAACAAGAAAGCTCCATAAAACTCAGTGCAAAGTGTAAATTTAGTTCCAGTATTTTCTCAGGTCAGCTACCCTGAGCACAGCTGGAGGTGAAGTGCAATCATGCTTCTTTTTGAGCACATATTCTTGCATGAAGGTTTAAAGGTTTCAACCAAAAGGGACGTTTTACAATAAAAGGCACAATAACAGTGCCTAGAGTGGTGCTTTTTGGTACTCCCACTATGCAGAAGATGCATTTTATACCCCTTTAGCACCAACAAAACTCAGTTGTGGTTCTTATTTTTAATCCTTTCTGTTGAAATATAAAAAGTGATGATATAGAACAGCAGATATAAATTAACCATTAACCATGAAAAAACAAAACAATATGGAAGAGGTTATGGCATTCTTGAAACTCGACACGATATATATGGTTCCCAAGTCAATTGCCAAACATTAAAGGGGGTATATAATGCTTTTATTCATATTTTTAAACCTGTAAAACTACATTTCATGTGACTAAAATGTAAAATGCGACACTGTGACTAAAAAGAATGTTTTTATACTGTAATGGTGCAAGAAACAGTTGAAGAGACCAGCAAAGTGCAGGAGAGAGCAGACTGTTGCCGTCTAATTTAAAAAATAAAAGAAACTTCATTTCCTTAAACTTTTATATGATGCCATTTTACTGCAAAATGAAAAATAGCTGTGAGGAATCAATGGAAACAGAGCTGTACATCGTTTTTTTGGATAAATGAATGAGAGCAGTCTGGATGTAGAGGGCTTGTTGATTGGTCAGTGCTTCCTGGAGAGGGCGGGCTTTGTGGAAGAAGTCTGTAGAACCAAGAGTTTTGAGGGCTCAGATCAGTCGTGCCAGAGAATAGAGGATTACTTAAACATGTGTGAATGAAGCGAAACACAACTCCAGGTACACTCTATTCTCAAAAGTATTATCTCATCTGAAATGCATGTATGTTTTTGATGAATAACATTATAACATGGTAGAAAGTGAAAAACTCAGAAAAGCTGATTTAGCATATTACAGCCCCTATAATGATATGTCTAAACAAGTACAGTTAACAAATCAGTATAACAGAAATTTACAAATATTTACTAACAATAAAATAGCAATAAGAATAACTCAACTATTGCATATGTTGCTGAAATGTAAAAAGTTTTTTTTTTTTTTTATCCAGAATCTTCCATTATTTAAATTGTATGCATGGCAAACTAAATTATTTATAGTCCTTCTGATCTTCAATCTCATACATTGTAGCAGTTATACTCCTGGGTAAGGCTTTGTTTACAGTCAGTCTCTTGGTGTGTGGTATATAGAGTGCACATTATGCAGTTTGCACATTTTCACCAAGGCAGCCAGGAAATCCCTCAACAAGCTAATGGTGAGGCCCTGTGCTAAACTGTCAACACATTTTTGTTTCATCATGTTTTTTTATTAGTGACCTTCTCGCCGTAATCATTGGTCTACAAGCCCTCCGAGAACTGTCTGTCACTGAGAAACACAGAGGAAGTGTTGAACAGCGAGCTGATAATTAACATTAGTCTGCTACATGAGTACACTGTCAGCACTGGCAGCGATCAGCAGCCCTCGACCTGATTGGTTTGATGAAAGCGAGGCAGCCCGCGAGGCATGGTGTAAGTTATGCAAAAGTTGAACATGGAGTCAATTTGATGAAAATTGGCCACATAAATAGATGGATGGTTGTTTCTTATAACAGTCTTAAAAAACTGAGTGGAGCGTTTTGGCTCAGGAGGAAATTTTAGTCAAAATTTTAAAGGATATTTTGTCGTTCTACCTTTACATCTTGTCTGAACCATTAAAGCAGCAACAGAATGCAAAGTACCTCTGTAGTTGCGACAGATGCCAGCCAATTTGCTTATTTTGCGGCAGATGTTTTGTTGTTATTACTTAGTTGTGGCATGTTGCAAGTGTCACAGCTGTTATGTATTTCATTATGACTAAAGCAAGTAACAGTATCAAGGTCCCAGGTTCAAGTTTTCTTTATTAGTAAGGGTAAATTTGTTTGCAGCAGTCAAAGAAATACCAATAAAAACAGTACATCACAAATTAGTTACACAATTTAAAACAGGCTTTCTCACTTTAGTTTGTGATCTATTTTTTTCATTTTCATTTCAACTTTGCTGCTTGTTGTGCAGCAGGTATCATCAACATTTGGCAGAATTTGTGGCAAATATTTCAGCAGCTGAGCCTGTCATGAATAGCTGCCACTGACACAAAAAGAGCTCCTGCTATATTTTATAATTATTTCTGCAGTTTGGAGGAAGTGTGAAGATAAAGATTTTAGAGCTAAGGAAACCTTCAGTTTGATATTTCTAACAGGTGTGGCAGGGCAGCAGTAGCTCAGTAGGTAGAGCCGTTCACCATTAAGTGGAAGGTTGCCAGATCGAGCCTTGCTATCAGCATACTGCCACTGGTCCTGGGCATGACACTTCACCCACATTACCTGTATGACTGATATAACTGAGTCTGTTACTGGGTGTTTGCTGGTGGACAGAGAGGCAGCTACATCTCTGCAGTCTGCTATACCTTAGCTTACCAAGTGAGACTGGGGTGAATAATGCAATGTAAAACAACTTTGAGTGTCTAGAAAAGTGCTATATAAGAAAAAATCATCATCCTTATTGTACAAATAATGGCTGCTGCTTGTTTGCCCTTCATACCTTAATAATAGTTTCAGAGTTAAGAGAGAACATGTTTCTTTCTCCTCATAGATGTAACAAAGTTTAATTAACAATTTAATGACCACAATACAGTGTTGAAACTACAACTTAAAGAATTACCAAATACTTTGTTATTCTTATTTTGAATGGTTTTTTTTTTCTCCTTTTGAGAATAAAAACCAACAGGCCCTGTACCATACCATTCTGGTTGGAAACAAGACTTTACAGTAGTGTGCAAATGTACATTGTACTGTGTTTCTATTGATTTTCTTATTTTAATTGTCAATATTCTGTAACAATCTCGGCTCGGCTTAAACCACTAATATCCGTATGAGTTCCATTTAAGCCGGTCTGCTGTAGCCATACACCCACATTATTACCCACTGTTCTTACAATAACCCGTTTTAGCATCCAGGTTTGTGTATCAAGCAATATCCTCTTAAAAAAAAAAAGTAAATTCCTCGGTTCTAAACTCTTGGGACATTCCCCTCCCACAGAGAGTAATCTGCCGCTTTCTGTTTGTTATATCTTTCTAAGGCGCTGTAAGAACTCCTCTCCGGATCCACTGTACTTGCTGTTTTGCATAAGCACTATGTATTCAGCAACCTGTCCCGGCTGCTCAGAGCTAATAAACCGGTATAATTCAGAGTATTGTATTCACAGTGACATCTAACAGTAACTCCTGCCTCTCCATTAGCCATGCCACGAAACTAGACATCAATGCCTGGTGTCACCAAGATATATCGTGAGAACAAAGAACGCCAGCGTCATTAAGCCTTCTATTCACTAGTATGCTTTTAGTTTGCTAATAGCTTCTCACACTGGCCTGCATTGATTGCTGCTAGAGTTGGGGGTCCGAATAATATAGGAGCTATATCAAGGCGAGACACTTTTTTTATGAAGTGGTCAATATTTATTAAGATTTGGGCCCGTTTGCTCTTGTAATGTGTAAGCTTTCACAAGATAAAGTCCAAATTACACATTAAAGTGTTTCTTTCGTCACATTTTGTCAACTTGTATCTACACTGCCTATAAAAAGTATTCACCCCCTTAGCTTTTTTCTTTTATTGTTGATTTACAACCAGGAATTGAAGTGGACCATTGGGGGGTTTATCTCAGTCACGTTACATCACTTGACAAAACCTATAAAGATGCAAAATATTTTTTATTGAGATGCAATCAAGAAATATGACAGAAAAACAGAAAACTTGAGCATGCAGAAGTTTTCACCCCCTTTTTAAAGAGGCCCCTAAATAAGATCTGGTGTTATTGACCCTCAGAAGTCACAGAAACAGTTAGCTAAGGTCGACATGTCTGCAATTCAACTGTGATAATCCCACAAAATGCCTTCTAAGTCATCATTAGAGGTCGACCAATATATCAGGCCAATTTTTGCCTTTTTTAGTCAATCAGCAATTGGCTGATTCTTGCCCTTTAATGCCGATTTTTGGTCAGGCATATGTCCAGGCAACCATGTAACTAAAGAACCCCAGCTTCCCCACCCATCTGGTAGCAGTTTCACTCTGCAGTTCATATTAAATATCCAACAACATTTTAAATGCTTTATCTCTGCCTGAAAAGCGCCAAACGGCAATAAAAAGATTTTGCTCATTTCTCAGACATAGAACCTCGTAGAACAAAAAAATTAAATGCATTTTGTAGCTCTCACCAAGCTCTGCCTGCACAGCAAATTTGATTGAGATTGAGACAAAAAAAAAAATACTGTTCTTACTGTCCAACACATTTGTTTGCATATAAGGAAGTATTACATAGACAAATGACTACATCATATGAATTCCTTTCATAAAATTAAGAAAATCAGCCCTACATATTGGTCAAAAAAATCTGGCATTATTCATCGGCAATTGGCTGCTCTGAATATTTAAAATCGGCATTGGAAACAGAAAAACCCATCGTCGACCTCTAGTCATCATTACATGTATAAAATAGGGAACCACAGCAAACCTGCCAAGAGACAACCATCTAAAACTCACAAACCTGGAGAGGAGTGCATTCATCAGAGGAGAACCATACACTGAGTGAAGAGTGGACAGACAAAAGGCATTGCTGTGTGAAAATAATAAGAAAACATGTTCTGTGTTTGCCAAAAGACACGTGGGAGACTCCCTAAACACTGGAAGGTCCTCTGTACAGATACAGATAAAATGAGCCATCAATGAAAGATGCTATGACACAAACCTGCCACCTGACTGTGCCCCCCTCTCCTAAGTGAAGGCTGGATGTGGCAGTGTCCTGCTGTGGGGATATTCTTCATTGTTAGAGACTGGGAAACTGCTCAGAACTGAGGGAAAGAAGGTTGGGGCTAAATACAGAAAAATTCATAAAGAAAACGACTCAAACAGTGCTGTACAATGCTGGAGAATGTTTCTTGATTACGTCACAATAAAAATATTTTGCATCTTCATAATTGTTGTCAAGTGATGTAAAGTGACTGTCATAAACCTCCCAATGATCTACTTTAATTCCTGGTTGTAAATCAACAATAAAGGAAAATGCTCAGGGGGGTGAACACTTTTTATAGGCAGTGTATATAAATATAAAATTATAAATTATATAAAATATAAATTCAAATTTCAAAAGCTGTTTTCTCAAAATGAGTTTATTTCTCACAGTCTGAGTCAGATGTCTCCACTTCAGTAACACCTACAAGCACCACTGTTTCCAATCTTGTTTATTTATGTATAATTTAAAAGCTCTTACAGAAGAATTTGTTCATAGTACTGTGCAAAAATCGATAGATAGGTTTTTATGAGGCTATGAACAAAGAAAGATTAATCAGTGTGCCAAAATGTACTAAATTGCAAAACAAATGAGGTAAAATCAAAACTATAAGCACTTGGAGAACACAGACCTCCAGTCCTATCTCGCAATTATAAAAATAGTGCCCAGAGCTGGACTCAAACTTGCTCTTGATTCAGGGGTAAATGCTATTCTTTTTGAGCCACAAAACCTCTATATCTCACACTCCTGGATCTGAATCCTGGCTTAAATTAATTATTTTGTCCTTGGCCCATTACCGGCTTTTCCTGAAATTTACATAACAAAAAGAAAATTCTGCATTCATTAAACCACTAATTGAATAAGGATTTGTAGAACTAGTTAACTAGTTAACAGCATTTTTCACACTTCACTAACACTTTTGCACAGTACTGTATCATTCCTAGACTCATTTACTGAACATTTTTATTCCTAAAAACATGGGAAATTTTTATTTTTTTATTAGCAGCATTCTCCAATTTACTGAAATACAAAATAAGATATCCATAAAACCTTTCATCTAATGATCATAATAATCATAAAATTAACCAAGAATTTAAAATCTTTATTTATCCAATATTCTTTATATATATTTTTTTATGACAGTACTATAAGTACCCACTGTGGAAAAGACTCCTACAACATTCACTGTTGGTATCCTTTTAGTTAATGGCTTCTCGCTTTGCCCTGCATTGATTGTTGCCAGAGTTGGGGGTCCAGAATAATATAGGGGCTATAGATTAAAATGACAAGTTAATCTATGTGCCTTTTTCATTTTTTGGTTGTGGGAGCAAATGTGTGTGAGATTTTTGTGCCCTTTGCCTTCGGGAGCTTTTGGTGGAGAGAACTGGCAGTGAGAGGGGAGTGTGGGCGGCAGCGTGAAATGGCGTGGGGTGAGTATAATGGCAGCAGACTGAGGTGTAGGAGGGCAGTGTAATGGTGCCAGTTTATCAGAGCCAGCGTATACTTGACAGCCTCAAATAGGGAAGGTTGCACATGTCAACGCCTATGGATTCAAGGTTTAAGTCTGACTGAAGCATGTTTGAAAACTTGTGTTTAAGAGCTCATTGTTAAGAAAAGTTTCCATTTGATTTACATCAAGAAGTTTGCCAGTGTCCTTCACAATCAAGAGAAGAGTTGTTCAGGGCATGTCCCACCAAGCAGAGACCTTGGGAAAGTCCTAGGACACACTGAAGGGACTAAGTCTCATGGCTGGCCTTGGGATTCCCCTGATAGAGCTGGAAGAAGTGTCTGGAGCGAAGAAAGTCTGGGCATCTTGCTTGGACTGCTGCTTCTGCGAACCAGTCCCGGATAAATGTTAGAAGATGGATGGATGTCAGCATGTATTTACACAAGTCTAATGCTAAACAAAGCTTGTTTAAGTTCAGCTCAAATTCAATTCAATTTGGTAACAATAATAATAATAGAAGGAAATGTATCTATGGTTTTGTTAGGTGAGACAGAAAAAGAAAAATGTGGGTACCTTTAGTAATCCCTATAAGTTTTGCAGTTATGCTGAAAAGGAATGCAATACTGTATGATTCCTGGCTTAAGTCAAGCCAAAACTAGCAGGGACATGGCTCAACTGCCTGCAGTGTTTAACTCTAACTGTTTTTTATCACACTGTTAGGACCAAAATAGTTACCAAAGTGTTGTGGTGTAATAATGGGCCCAAAACACAGGAGGCAACGTTGCTTCTTCTCTGTTTGTTTCCAATGGAAGTTGAGCAAAGAGGCAATGATCGAGAGTTTCCCTTCTGCGAAGCGAGATGCAACACTCGTGCTCGTGCATGTACTCGTACACACTGGCTTGTAGAAAAATGCTCAACTTTTCATCGCCTTCGCCTGACGAGAACCAATCAGCGGGAGAAAAATGACAGAATGGAAATATAGAGTAATGACAGGAATGCAATGTGATGGTGCTAAAGCATTCTTGACGGGCTTGTGCGAGGTAGGTTGCAGCGCCAATAGATTGAAACTCTGAAAAAAGTTTTTCTTTGCCTTGAGCATGCTCTTAAACTAGTGTTGAACAGTAGATTATAGGCTGAGACTGGACTGAGAAAGTTCCCATTTAGTTTCCATACACATTTTTTCTCCCCAATGTCCGTCCTTTCAGAGCCAAGTCCTTATGTCCAAGGGCCTCATTGCTATTGCTTATCGTCACTCCCAACCCCATTACTAGCATGAATCATCTTCGTCCCTAAATTGGGACCAGCAGTACCTCACTATACTTCCTCTTGCAAATGAACAACCTTCAGATTTATCCTTGTTTGGTCACCATGGTGATGGTGGTCAGGTGACGACCTGCACCCACAGATTCGTTGAGGAATTTCACTGGAACAAAAGCTCCACTATTCCTGTCTGTTTGTGTGTGGTCATGTATATCGCTGCATGTGAGCGTGGGTGGATTGGAACAGTTTGCCTCGTCTCTCTCTCTCTATGTGTGAAGAAGCATTTGCAAAAGCAGATAACAGAATCTGATGTTGATGTTTGTTGATGTTTTCATGTTTTTTCCCTTTGATGCATGAAGCAATTAAATGGTCTTAGGTTGTTAGGTCAAGTGTTTTAAAAGCTTGGGTTTACAAGAAAATTATTATTTTAAACCAGAAACACTCAGAGATTGCAGACCTCTTATTAAACTTTTTAAAAGCTTTGAATGGACTGGCCTCACAATGCATCACGAACATTATCGAATATCACTTTCCAGTGCATTCACTAAGGTGTGAGGGCCAGCTTGTGATACCTAAGACAAGACTTAAGACGAGGGCAGACTGGGCCTTCTCTGTGGTTGGCCCCAAACTGTTGAACGAGCTATGGTTATTGTATTGTAATGCTCTTATGTGGTTTTACTGGTTCTTCTTATTTTAATGGGGATTAGTAAAGCTAAAGTTAAAATATGAATTTACTTTTTGTCTTTTATAATGTTCTGTGTGCACTTTGGAAACTGTCTTGTTTACAAAATGTGCTATATAAATAAAGAGGAAGTGGAAGCTCACAATGGTAAAGATACTGTACCAAGACTAGGGATCTTCTAATTCAGGGGTTTCCATGGAGCCGCAAAGTCCTTAAATCTTGGAATGGTGCATGACGAAAAAAAAAAAAAAAAAAAAAAAAAAAAACAACTTTATGCTGATGGTTTTCTAGATTGACACCAAGTAATGATTTCTTTCTTGGCCTTTTACTGACCTGGACATTTCATGAAACTCTGACTATTACTTTAGTAAATTTGCAAACAGACAAACCAATACACAATACACCAATACATTATGTCAAATACCATCTGTAGTGAAAAGGAAGATGAACTGGAATTATAGTTAAGGACTTTGCGTTTTTTGATCCATGCACAAAAGGTACACCTAGTATGGTTATGAATATTGTTGACAAAATCATACTGTATTTTGCAAATGTGATTATCTATTTTACTGTGTTCATATAAAATGATCTGGGTGGCTTGCAAGAGTGATTACAGAAACATTTAGTTGATTCTTTGAGACACACCAATGTAGACTGCTAATACTGGCACCAGACATCCATAAAAATCTGTAAATCAGAAATTGCAGACAGACTTTTTGGCTTTACTGTTTGTTTGTTTTTTGTGCTGTGCCAGGGGCAGAATGACTGTGATTTATCCCTTCACACAGAGCTGCTAGATAACTGCTATGAATTATTCCAAGTTGTGTGTAATATGAAAAGTTTGAACGGTGAAGAAAGACTTAAGTGAGCACTGGGCACCTAACCGTCACCAATATTGAAATGTTTCTTAATTTCTTCATCAAAGCTATCTGAGAAAATGAAGTCCTTTTCAAGTCTGGCTCTACTTTTAACTCAATGCAATTTCGAAAAAATGCAAAAGCAGCCTTTTTCCGCATCTCCTGGGCTGTAGAAAGCCAAGACTGATAACATGAACTCTTTTGTAGCAACACTCCAAGGAGAACTAAAAACAAGGGCTTGTAAAATTGTCCTTTTATGTCTTCTGTGGGACTCCAAACATACTAAAGACTTCATTAATATTCTTTCAAATGTCTGCAAAAGGAGAAGCGGCGTCTGGCTCCACTCAGCCGCCATTGAAGGCCTGAGCAGAGTGACTAATGAGTCGTTTCTATCTCCTATTGGTGCAGCTGCAACACCTCTCCAGTCTATTTTTACTGTGAAATTATTCAACGTAGATAATGGTCTGTTCAGCTTCCTTTAAGTTTGCACAATGCGGACCAGGCTGTCGGAAAACGGAGGTGTAGTGTGACAAGAGCGGAGGCAGTGTACGAGAAAATGATTTAAACGCAGAGATGGAAGGAGAGGGCTGCGCTGAAGAACACTTTACGTTGTGATCACACCTCTTTTCTGCTGTCTGCAAACCAAAGAGGGTGCACTTAGACCGGAGAGGCACTCATCTTTTCAGCCAAGTGTTGCTGGAGCAGGCAAATGTTGCTATTCAGGTCTGGCTCCACACACTTGGATGCAAATCTGATGAGCAAAGCGACACAAACTAGTGAACTAATGAGCTTGTTGTCTGGTGCAGTTTGGGGTTTTGTTCTGGTTCAGTCCTGGTTTACTATGCTCATCTTAGCCCATTAAGGGACTCCTTGAAACCCAAATATTCTGAGGTGGTACTTGGTGTGAGAAGTTTGAGAATCACTGGTCTAGCTAAAGTCTGAAATGTTATCACTTTAATGAAAGGTGACCAAAATACTGTATTTCAAAGCCTAAATTCAGCAGAACAGCTTAAATAAGTACCATATTGTGCATTTGTAGAATAAACTAAAAAGATAGTGTAACAGGAGGTTGTTGAAAAGGTAGAATTATTAAGTACCGCAGAAACTGAAGGAAAAGAAGAAAGGAACCAGAGGTTGTTTTACATTATGACTAATCCTTTATGCAAGGGACATTAATTCAGAATTCACAAGTTTTCTTATAGGTATTTGGATATTAAAACTCTTTGAAAATTAACAAATATTTATTTTTAAGAAATGCTAATTTACCTTAGCCTGGCCAGCTAGCAACCTACATTTTTATCGAAAGCAGGAGAGTCCAATTGACTGCTGCTATTCAGCCGGAATCTGATCTATGTGTCATAGCAGAATATGCTTTGGTATTAGTTTCCATTGCTTGAATGGCCTGATAAATCCTTGTATTTTTTCCTATCACTTCTGTCACCAACCCCAACCCAACCAGCTTTATACACCACACTCCTGTTAATACATTGTAGTGAATGATGCTGTCCCTGTCTCATTGAGTGATACACTTCTCGTACTTGATTATCTTTGTCTTAGCCAGCAACCAAGAAAGATGTTTTTAAGAGTGTCAGAGGTCACCCCAGCTTGATACTTTAATGCTTTTCCGTAAATGACATGTCGAGTAGTCCATTACTTATCCGGCGTTCTCCTGTTGACTGAAGTAGAGTGAGCCTCAGACAGGGTCCGCTCTCCAGTGCTATGTTAGACAACCCACGTGTGATGCAGTAGCTGTCAGTAAGCTTTCACTATAATGGACCAGGGCTATTTTCTGCAAATGGTTGTTTCCTCTCAGCACAGTAGCGTAAGAATGGCTATGCAGATATTGCACTGGTGTATGGATAAAACTCTATTCCGATATACAGTGTTTTTGGCAAGGTATGGCATTGAGAAAATACAAGACAAAAGAAGCATGGATTACAGTTGTGAAGGAGAGTGCCCTGGAGAGATGGAAGAAAGATTGCATGTCAGAGATAGAAATGTGAGCAGGAAGGCGGAAGACAGTGGAAATATGGAATAAAAAGGAGCAAGACAAAGACCGAGATGTGAGTAGAAGAGAAGAAATGGAGGAGGAGGAGGAGGGTGATGGGAATGGCAAACGGATGGAGACAGGGGATTAGGGAAAGTGGCAAAGCTATTGGGGAAAAAAAAGATAAAAACCCTGTGGACGCTTTGTGTGAAGAGACAGGGAATCCAGAGGGAGGACTGACAGGGGAATGGGGGCTCAGGATGGGGTCAAGAGTGCAGGGAAAGCCGAAGGAAGCATGAAAAGAGTAAGAAAAGTGTAATGGGAAAAGTTGATTTGTAAAGGTTTAAACATGCAATTGGATGAATCCTGTACTATGTTCATTAAGTGGTTGGTTCTGTACGTCCTATTTATAGATCTGTTCTTATAGCTAGGTTCTTTTTTTGTCTTTTGTTTGTGGTTGTTAGCAATTTAAGAAAGGTGGGATTTTGAAGACATTTTAAGGAAAAGGACGGTAAGGTTTTTGGTTTGGTTTCATTTTTTTGGTCTTAATTTTGAGTCCAGGTCTGGACAGGTCTTCTTTGCAAAATAAGGTAGACTTTATTCTCTCCTTAGGGAAATTTGTTCTGTACATTTGACCCATCCTTCAATCAGTGCTGCTAGGACAGGAGCAGTGGGCAACTGCAGTGCACCACCCAGGCACCCCTCTTAGATCTCATTAATGTGTTAAATGTGAGGGATTTTGCTGAAAAATTGTTCTGATCACTAATGAAATTAACAAACTGGTGCAATACGAGAGACTGAATCTGTCAGTGAGGTCTTCTGCCTTATTACTTTGATGTTTCTAAAGGAGCACTACTACTACTACTACTACTACTACTACTGTGTGTCCACAATGACTCTAAACCAAAACTCAAAATACTCTGTACTTTAAAACAACTCATAAAGGTTGTGGAGTAAAAAGTACAGATACTTGCTCTAAAATGTAGTGAAGTAAAAGTACCCCTTGTAAAATGTACTCACGTAAAGTACAGATACATGAACATTGTACTAGAGTAAAGTAAATAAGAACTCTTACTGTGTTACATTCCACCACTGCTGTGAGTTGTGCTGACAGGGCCAATGCCCTGGGAGAGATCTGTGCTCTCTGAGTGCTTTTAGTTTTTAAGTGATGTAACTGCAACTGAAATTTGTCTTGTGAATCAGTGTTCAGCTATTCAGCCTTCTTTCAAAAATCACAGAATATTGTAACAACTGCTGGAAAATAGGTTGCAAAAAACATGGCCCTTTGGTTGCTCTCCAGCTTGTGTAAAAAAAAAAAAAAAAAAGCAGTTTCTTGTTCTGCTTTTCACAAAGACCTGCTGTAACTAGCACTGGTTCAAGTTGGTGGAATGGGGGTATCAGAGCAGAATAGAGCAAGGACGCTGGGGAAAACTAGACAACAAAGACAGGCATGAGTGGATTGAAGTAGAGCCAGAGCGGAAAGGTGGGAACGAGGAGACAAAAAAGGGATGGAAGGATGAAAACAGCTAACATGGACAGAGCCAGAGTTTGGTAATGACTAGGAGAAGCTGCAAGGTAGATGTCTGAAAGGACTTCTCTGAAAGTACAGGCCTTGATTAGTTCTCCTATGCAACATTGCTCTCACTTGTGGTAATTACTAGATTAGGCTCCATCTTACTCATTTTAAGACTTTTTTTTCTACCCTTCTCTGTAATCTGTCTTTTTCTGACTCATGTAACATTAACCTCACTCTGACCTCTCTCCATTCTGCCGTTCCATCTGCCGTTTCCTTGCGTCACTTCTCTTTACCATTTCACCTCCTCTCGCCCAGCTCTCCCGTCTCCTCTCATCACTTTCCCATTGCTATGTTTTGGCATCCTTCCGGCAGCTTATGGTCACTTTTTCAAAGAAGGAAGGATTATATACTGAGTTTGAGATGATAATATGGCTCAGTCGGTCCGTGTCATATGGACACCCACGTCAAAGGCAGGCAAAGTTATGCTTGAGGGGAAATGTGGGGAAGAAAGAAATTGTAGTGTATGTGGTTTGGTTTACACTTTGTTCTTTTTCCTTGGCAGTCTGCTCTGAGAAACCCAAACCAGTCTCCAGAATCAAGTGTCACAGTATGTTTAAATGTAAAGTCTTGCTAGTGAAGTTTCTGGCTTTTCAGTCATATTTGCAGATTGCATTTAGCTTGAGATTTAACTCCGAATCTGATGTGACTCCAAGAATATGTACCATTAGTATACTTCTCCTTCAGCAGTGCACAGTTTGTCCTCTTCAGACACTTCCATCGGTTTCTATGTAGTAGTGAACGTTGCAGTATTGCTGTGAGTGGGCGGGTTTTAGGTTTACCGACACCAACAAGCTCTTGTAGTGATACTTGTTAACAACATGGCAATGTGAAAAAACTTAAGGTATGCTGCTCTACAGTTTCAAAAACAACAACAAAATTTTAACAACATCTTTATTGTGTTGTTTTACTGTCGTAGTGGTTTGTTGTTTAGCTACAAAGCTGGGGCTTTATCCAATCACCTCCAAGTATTCTACTAAAAGTCCCGCCTCTTCACAAATGTTTTCAACGGGCGCCATTCCAGATTGATATAACATTAGCAACTCTTTGCTAGACATGTTAATCTGGCTTTTGTCAGGTTAACATTAGTAAGCACCTTTGGACTTTTGTGGGTGTATACCTTTTGTCTTGTACCTGAAGGGTTTTGCTAGCATTAGCAATGGCAATGGTTAAAAGAGCAGTTTCAGTTACACTGTATACAAGGCAAGACTAACTTTGTTCAACAACAGTAGACCCAAAAGCCCATTGTAACCTTTGCTTATTTAAACACAAGTATACCACTCCTTTAAACTTTATTCCAACAAAATAAGAGCAGACTAAAAAAGTATAAACCACTTATCCAGAGGTTTACCAATAATTTCTCAAGTTTTGAATAAAAAAAGAGTGTGAAATGCTAAAATCAAGGAGAAGTATGTATCTGCAGACAACAGTTTCCATAATGCATTCAGCATCAATGATTGATTAATATCTTGCTGCGCAACTAACAATACATTGACTGAACCAAGAGCCAACACTGGGAGTGAAGGCCCTATTATAAACTGGAAATAATTACAGGTCATTTTCATCAGCCTACTTAGAATCTAGCTATACACTTGACGCATGCTAATTAACTTCTTGATGTTTGAGCACTTTCACCTGTATTGTAATAATTAAGGTGTTCATTACATTCATCTGAATAAAAGGTCAAGAATAATGCTGATAGCTTCAGAACCACAGAGTTGTTATTTGTCTCTGTTATTTACATTTAGAAAAGACTATTGTCATTTCTTTATTTTTTATTTATTTTTATTTTTTTCAAAAAACACAACACGGGCATTGTCCCTATCTCACAGTTGCATGATATAAATCCAACACCTGTATTCCAATGGGAGCTTTTCTAGTTTTGGGGTAAATGCTCTGTCCCGTTAAGCCAAAAAGCCATTATATCTCAAATGGTACTTTCTCTCTAGCTATGATTCAGCCAGAGAATGAATGGTTTGAGCCAGGAGTCAAATTAGCAGTCCTTGTTAAAAAAGAAAAACCTTCTTTGAACAGAAATGGTTGTTCAAGATACAATGTTCCATCTGTTTACAACTGTTTCTTAAAACCTAGATCTAAACAGTTCACTCAGGCCAGTTATCATGAGAAGGAGCAGATTATAATAACGGACCTCAGGAGGGTTAACGACTGTCCCACTTACCCAAAACTGCTGTAGCCTTTCTATGATTCTTAACCAATACAATTTAGTTACAGGTCAAAAACTCCTTCTTCCTACAGGCATAAATCTTACCATTTCAATTTCAGAATTGACAAAGCCTAGATAAGATGTGAAATATCTTCAACTTAAAACTCAAGTCCAGATGACTACTTTTTAAATCTTTTGGTTGTGATTTAAGTAGCCTGGATGACTGAGAGTCTTTGCAGTCATTCCACCAAAATTAAACCTCTTCCTTCACTGACCCCTTGTGGCTGGAGTTAGTATGTTTGGCCCTGTTTTGCAATGGTACAGAAAACACATACACATTCCAAGATCCAGATGGTGATTGACACCCAAAATATAAACCCATAATTTTATTATTAGCCTCTTCAGGGTATCTGCAGGGTCTTAAAAAGTGTAAACATATCTTAAATTTAAAAATCTATATTTAAGTCCTTACAAAGTCTTACATTTGCAGAGATGTGTAGTACTAGGTCTCAAATCTGTTTAAACAGGTCTTAAATACTGTATGTCACATACATTAAATGTAACTATCTTTGCTCACAGCTTATTCTAAAATGCCCGCTTAAATTCTCAAAGGCGTGTTATTGTCACTGATACCGAGAGCTCAGATTTTTTCTCACTAAGAACAAAATGCTTTGCAGCACTCACTGTTGTCACAATTAAACGATGCGGCTACATTTATGACTCAGCTTTTTGTGCACTGCGGGCATGAAATAGGTCTTAATTTTTTTCAACACTGGTCTTAAAAATGTCTTAAATTCAACTTGTTGAGCCATGCAGAAACCCTGCTTTTTCCCCCAAAAAAAGAAAAAGTTAATGAAAATTTGACCACAATCTTGCTAATAGTTAAACCAACAAACGCTGACTAGGAATGAATATGGAAAAACTACATACAAGCTTTTATCTCTGTATAGAAGACAGAAGCCAGAAGACAGCACAATGCCCAATGCAGACAGAATAGATTTCTCTGGTGGAAGTGTCTGAATGTACAGTAAAAATCCATAATGCATATTTATTTACCGTTCTAATTGTGCGTCTGCCTAAGCCTTTGCTTTGTGTGCGCAGGGCTGTGTACAGTATAATGCAGGGTGCAGCATTATTCCCTCGTAGACTCACAAAAAAGATGTTTAAATTCAGAGTGTATTCCTGAGGGATGCTTTTCAAGTGATGTTTTATAGAAGCTAGCCTAGTTCCTGAAAGCCCTGTCTTCTACTCATCCCGTCTGGAGGGAAACCGTTCAGGAATACTAAGCAAACGCAAGCATTTTTCAGTTTTTATATGAAATTCAAGTAAATTAAACATTTTACCCTATTGCAATATTCAGCTTTGCCTTTAGATGTGAATTTAGTACTTAAGATCTTAGTGCTTATAGCTTTAGAGAACATACCATTGTTTCATCTGATTGATAATTATAGCTCCCACAAGTCCACTGCTAAAAACATAAATCCATGCAGTTTCTTTATGTGCTTGGGAATGAAAACAATTACTGGCACTTAAGAAATTACACCAGCAATTTCCATGAAGACTGAAACTCATTAATCAAAATGAACTGCTCATCAAACATTTTATGGATTTCACTTGGCAATGCAATGCGCTCGCTGAGACAATAATCAAAAAGGACAACTTGACTGTGAGCATTAGAGATGTAATGATCCATATACAGTGATTATGATCCATGATCCAATTGCTTTATCCAAAATGTAAACATTGAACTATTTCTATTACACAGAATACCTACTGGAACATACCAACGTATGGCTGTCTGTTTTATGGTGGTGCTCCACTGTGTAAAACAAAAAAAGAAGCGCTGTCTCTGTTATCAGGGGAAATGTATGCTAGTATACAGTATTATAACCTGACTGGTCATGTGGTCTGTTGAAAAGCTACTACAGAAAAAGACTCAGTACCAGATTAATACCTGTATGTTATTGATCAGTTACTATGACTGCATCGCTAAAGCATGCCCATAACTACCAACTAATGCCACATCACTGGTTTGAAGAAGCCATTGTTTGGAGAAAAAAACTAACAAACCTATGAAGGGGCAAGATGGAGTTAGTAAATTCACCAATCTTGTAAGAATCCAGCAGATAGTTTGCGTTCTACAATGGCCTAAAGCACGGTACACCCTGGACAATGGGCAGTCAGTCACAGGGCTGACAGAGACATATGCATACAGATAACCATTCACTCTCAAATTCATTCACTTGGGGCAGCAGGTAGAGTCATTTGCCCACTGACTGATAGACTGGCGGTTTGATCGCCACTTCCAGCATTGCATACTGCCATTGTGTCTTTGGGCAAGACACTTCACCCACCTTGCCTGTATGAATGTGCTAGTGTTATTGCGTGTGTGGTTGTGGTTGGAGAAGCCATAGGCGCAGAATGAGTCTCACTGAAGAGTGAATTACTAAAGTGCTTTGAGAAGATAGAGAGTTTTGGAAGTATTATTATTAAATTTTAAAGTGCATTGTCTTCATTATTATTATAATTATTGTTAGTATTATTAGTATTAGTGTAGTATTAGGAGTAGTAGTAGTAGTAGTAGTGATAGTAGTAGTACTATTAGTAGGGTGGCAGTAGCTCAGTAGATAGAGACGCTTGCCCACTAACCCGGAGGTTGGTGGTAGGTGGTCGAAGGGGCTGTAGGCGCAAAATGGCAGCCACACTTCTATCAGTCTGTCCCAGGGCAGCTGTGGCTACAGAAGTAGCTCACCACCACTCAGTGTGACTGAGGAGTGAATGAATAATGGACCAAATTGTAAGACGCTTTGAGGAGTTTGAGAAGCTGGTGAAGCTGAGACTAAAGCCAATGTATTGGTATAATTATTATAGTATTATCAATATTGTTTAGTTTCACCAATTCACTTCACACATGCATGTCTTTGGACAGTGGGAGCAAGGGCAGGACAAGCAGAGTTCAGTCAGAGAGATTGTATTTGGCCAGCCTGAGGATCAAACCCCCAACCTCTTTGCTGCCATTGCTGAGGGAGGTGCTCAACCACTATTTTTCCACCTAAACTGAACTCTGCTTGCTTACATTCAAGTATCCTTCCAGGTCGTTGTGGCGACAGTGATAATCAAAAGTAGCTGGTTCTTATTTACGGTGCATTCTAACTAAAGACATGTTCCCCTCCAGAGCCCGCTACACAATCCTCTTCCCCAGCGTCATATCGGATGACTCCCTCAGGGTGCGATGATGTATGGCTGGCTGCTGGATTATTAATTAGACGTGTATACGGTAAAGTTGACTCCTAGTGCCACGGCTTGATGTGTGGTCTGTCTTGTGTGTACTTATGTGGGGGGAGAGATGGTGCCTCTATGTTACCGAATATGCTTGCATGAGAAAGCCTGCCCCAAGATCGTCAATAAAGGTGTCATTAATTACAGAGACGGATGATAGTGTGTGTGATCGCATGGACAGGGATCAGTTACGTTATAAATGATTCAGCCGTTAGCACATATGGAGCTGGCTCTTATTGATTTGAAAAGGGTCATTACTGTGGCTGCCTAAGCTATTAAAAGGAGCTCCTGCTGAGAAAGAAGGCATCTGAGGATCAACAGGCAAGACGCCAGATTGTCTGATAAAAGCACAGAAACACAGGCACCAGGCAGGAAGAAGGTAAACAGGATATCAGGGAGCTGTTAGGATCAAATACAAGAGGAAAGAAGGGTTGGCAAAGTGTGCCCACCAAAATAGAGCACATACAGCTGGTAGAAAGACATGTTAGAGAAACTAAGGCTACATCACATTAGGCAATCTATACCTACCCCAAGTATAGTCAACACATAATAAAAGGTGGTATGATTTTGGGTTCTATCTCCAGGCTCAAATGGAGTCTGTATATCCTTCCCATGTTACAGTGGAGACTCTGGGTATACATGCTTCCTCCCACCATCCAAAAACATGCATGTACTGTGGATTAGGGATGCATGATAATATTGGGCTGATAATTGGCAATTATGACGTCATACAGATAATTCCGATAATTAAAACAAGTATAAACATATATTTACAACAAAAATAATAGTAGCAAAAAAGGCATTGGGCTCAGGGATAAGTAATGTGTGACTTCTGACACATTACCAGGTCACAGTGGGATACAGCCAACAGTGTAAGTGTGTGTTACTGTGCTTATGAGAAGGCTGGATATACTGAGTCAGATCAAATTATTTTACTCTTTATTTATAAATATGTCAAATGTATTGCAGGTTTTATAAGTAAAATCAGGGTTAATGAAGTTTGGTAAGAGCTATACTGTTAAATTGTACTTCTCTCAAAATCAGGTTGAGTAAGGTTCATTATTGGTATTGGTTGCAAGAAGCTTCGAATTATTGGTTATTGGTATCAGTTCAAAAATGCATTATCGTGCGTCCCTACTGTGGATAAATTGAAATTGTAGTGTGAGTGGTTGTCTTTCTGTGTATGTCTCCTGCCAGCAAGGCTGGACATAAACACTAGCCAACCAGCCAAATGCGGGTAGATTTTGGCTGGTAATGCATTGCCTTCCACTAGCCACTCTGGTTAGTTGGATTTTATCTATATCTTTTACAACAAATTTAGGATTGAATTTCTGTGTTTCCATAATTAAATATATAGTAATTCATCATGATTAGGAAAAAAGCCGCTTTAAGTGTCAATGAATTAAGATATGTTTAGTAAATACAAAAAGATCACATTTATTCTTTGTATTTAAGTTAACTAGTTGATTATAAAAGACTGTAAAACTAAACTTTACATTACTTTTTACTTATCATAAAGCCTACTATACAATAAACACATCAATATTTCAACTAGCTAAACTGTGGCCAGTGAGAATCTTAACTGTCTAGTAACTTTTGAAAAAGACTGGTCACGGTGGCCAGAAGATGAAAAAGTTACTGTCAAGCCCAGCCTTTGTTCAGAATGTACCTCAGCCCACACCACCAGCATCCAATGGCAGTTAGCAGTAGAAGATGAATACATGAATGTTGGACCAATGTAAGAGCAATGTGCCACATTTGATCTATCTAATTCTTGTCAAAAAAATCTGTCAATATGTTAAGAGTAGCAACTACTAAGTGCAATTTTTTATACATAATAGTTTTGGGCAAACTTTACACTAACCAGCATAGAATTAAGCCTCAGTAGAATATTGTTGGACAGACCCCCTACTAAACAACAGAGCACTTGACACCACCAGAAAGTGGGTTGGCTACAAGAGGAAACCATGTTCTGGTCAGTTTTTGGCAGCATGAATGGAGGCCAGGGGGAACAGGTAAGAGGTGAAAATGTTTTTTTGTGACAGTACAAATCAGTTGGCTTTGGTGTGAGGCCACCATAAGTAAATTCAGGAACATCTTTGTTCAGTTTTATCACACACTTTCTAAGTTTTGAGGAAATTCTATACTGCTCTAGTTCAGAGCAAACAAGTAAACTCGGAAAATGGCAGGCTAAGTTGATTTGTTTGTTGTGAAAATTCAAAACAGCCCAAGGTATGATTCAACAGTATTGGGTGAAACAAAATGTCAACCAGAAAATAAAAGGAAGCAAAACAAATTTGCATGTGAAATGTAAAAAGTAAAAAATGCAGAGACAGATGGTAAAAACATTCAATATAAAACATCCCAACAGCTTGTTAACACCTACAAGAGCCTATCAAACTAATTAGCTGATAAATAGTGGCCACTTGTATCATGATGCAAAAAGTACAACATAAAATGTGGCAGCTGGATGGAAAGACTAGTTCATTAAAAGTGACTTTTCACCCTACAGGTGAAGGGTTACCATTACTCAGTTCAGAAGGTTTGTTTTGTTTGTGAAGAGTGAAAACAACCTAACAAGGTTTACACAGCCCTTCCTGCCTCAATCAGGCCAACAGGTCTCTGGCCTCCTGTGTACTGTCGTGTGTGTAGTAAACAGAGTACATGGATAATTAATGTTCTGGTCCTAATTGGCTGTGTTGTTTGGTAGCCTTTGCCCTCAGGAGCAGAGGGGCTGTAATGAAGCGTGTAGTGTCAAAAGCCACTGGAGAATTATAGCAAATGGGAATTGGTGCTCACCATATCTCTGCAGAAACACTTTTTATTTGGGGTTTTTGATAGACTACAACAGGGCTCTGCTGTATCCAGCCATGTGCCTCACTGTGTTCAAATGGATTGCCAGCATAACATGGGCAGGGGAATTAGCTCAGTGTGATAATTTCTAGAACGAAGTAAGTATGCGCAAAAAAACAACCAGACATGCAGTATGGGCTGGGCCAGTTTCCAGTGGAAGATAGCTCTTCTATTGCCAAAAGGAACTTTAGGCGTCCCCAAAAAGTTACGCAGTACTGTGCCATTCTGGCCCCGGGTCACAATGATATGGCTGTTATGATGATGATATGATATCTTGATAAATGATATGTTTTGACTGGACAGTATAGATCAGCCATACTTGAAAAAACAAAAATGGCACTGAAGCGTGTCTTAGTCCTGTGAGCCAAATAGTTAGTCATATTTCAAGAGAATCATGCCTCAGGCCCAAAGTAGCTAGAACAGGCTATTGGTTGCCACATCCCCTATAGGGAAAATATCCAACTGAACAAATGTTCTTTCTGTTTGGCTGCTCCATTTCCTTTAGGCCTTGCCACAGCAAACCATCTGCCTCCATCTGTCTCCACTGATCTTGTATGGAAGTGATATTGATGGTTTTCATTTTGAATTTGGTTTAGGTTTTTACCCCAGATGCCCTTCCTGACACAACCTTGCTCTCCATTTATTCAGGCTTGGAAAAGTACACTGGCTTGTGACCTGTAGCTGGATTGAATGAATAAATGAATGAATGTTGTATAGGAAGAACTATTTAATGTTATAGACATTTACGAAGAACAGACCTTGTGGCATTAATTAGCGAGTCTCTAAAATGTAGGACATTGGGGCAGCTCCCAACCATGGTGGGGAGGGCACCTGCCACCTACCTATGCCAAGTCAACATGCAAATCACTGCAAGCTTGGAGGCAGATGATTTGTTGGGGTGACCTTAGGAAAAGCCAAAAGGAAAGCTGATCTCTTAAGCCGCATATACACTGTGAGATCTTATGGAAAGCCCACTACACAACATGGAAGACATAAATGGTTCATGCGTTAAATCGTGGCTATGGCCGAAGAAATTTTCAGGCTTTAGATGCAGTGTGCTTACACCATTGTAGCGCTAGTGATCCAGAAGCCATGCCTATTGTAACATTGTTAATGTGCGTGGAAAAGAAAATAAATCAAAAGGGTAAATGTGTATGTTCATGCAGCAGAAGACTGACACACTCTGCAATGAATCTTCCAAAATATCTGACACCGCCTGATATTTCTTGCATCTTGCATGCTTCTTGCATGGTTATATGAAGGCTCTCTGTGTAATCGTTGTCACACTATAAGATGTATGACCATTTTTGAGCTACGATGGACAATTTTTTTCCCAGGATCAGGAATCTTTCATTTGAGACGATTGAAAACGTTCAGTGTTTATATATAAATACAAAGCTTCTTTAGGTTCTCCCATACTACAATGTGCTGCACTGACCCACCTGTATTAAGGCTATACTTACCATATTCTTTGTTGACTTTTCTGTTTTTTCCTCTTTTTCCATTTTCGTGTTGCCTCCACAAACACAATTTCTTCCCAAACCGCCTCCCTAAATGTAAAAGGTCATGCTTTATCTCGGCGGCTGTTTGTGTCCTGCTTTTTCCATTACCTCCAGATACAAGCCGCCTCCTCTGACACCGCTCAATATGTCTGATCCTTCACAGTCTCACAGATGCACACAACTGACCATCACGCCGCACTTATCGTCCCGACAGAGCCCATTGATTCTGCAGCTGAAGCCAGTGATAGGAGCCAGAACACTGAGCATCCTGCTATGGGCCGTGTGGTGGTGTTGTTGATAAAAGGCACAGGGGCTGGTTAGGTTTTCCCCCAGCCCAAACAGAGCTATTGTTGGAGTGGATTAGCCGGTGGGACGGGCATTGTGGGGTCTCGCTCTGTTTCTTAACCAGGAGAAGAAGAGGGCAGAACCGGAACCACGGGAGAGCTGCATGTAGCTTCCTGCCTATTCTCTATGTGTAAATATTGCGTGCGTGTGTTGGCAGCGCTGATCCCCCTTGATCTGAAAGCAGATTCGGGCCTGACTTGAGTGCTCGTCTCTGGGCTCAGACTTACTGTAGCGTGGCCAGCTGGGATAATGTGGCTCTGTGGAGTGGAGCCGAAGCGACCGCTGCTCACTGTACCTTTAATAGATAAGCTTCCAGCAGGTCCCCGCACCGCCCTTTGGCCTTTAACGCCATTCAGCAGGCACTCTGCATACTTATGTACTCACACAAACAAACAGAGAGGCTGTGTACAGGGATCAGTAAATCTATAGCATGTGTTCTGTGAGGTAAAAGCACTGTTCATTCTAAATAAAAGTACATTTTGTAGAAGTGAAGGTATCTACATTTAAGTGTTATGGTAATGTAAAATAAAATAAAATTCTTAAAATGAATGAAGTTATATCTAAATGACAACTAAAACAGTTGAAATGTTTAAAGTGAAATAATACATCTTATAATTTTCTAATCAATAAGAATTAGCTGTGCACCATGGTAAAGCTCAGCCAATAGAACATACAGCATATAGAGCTACTAGCTAGCATCCGGAATCCAGCATTTACCAACTGCCTCGCGCTGCTTTCTCCCATAGTAATCCTGTCCAATAAAGCCATGAAGGCCAAAAATATTTTCAATAAATAGATATGTTTTTTGTATTAAATTGTACTGCATTAAGCATTTTACATACTATTTTACAGCTGTTCGAGGCTGTAGTCTAAAAAAATAGTTAGTCAACCAAAGGCATGCCCAATACAGCAATTAATTGACCAAGGGGCTTATCAGAGTGTTACACAAAAAAGTCACAGCACTAATTAGGTAATAAAACGTATTAAGAAAAGTTGGCAGTAAAATATATTTTTATCTAAAAATCACTATTGTTATAGTCACATTTATATTACACTTTTCTACCTCCATGGGCACTCAAAGCACTTTACATCAAAGAACCATTCACCCATTCACACTCACAAGCACTCACACATTCATAAACACCAGTGTGCGCAGAAACTGAAGGCAAAGTGGGTGAAGTGTCTTGCCCAAGGATACAATGGCAGTATGCAATGGGGGGAGCAAAGTTTAAACCGCCAACCCTCTGGTTAGTGGACGAACAGCTCTACCATCTGAGCTACTGTCACCCCTACCGTTATCTTGAAATGAAAAATAAAAGTAATCAAATTATTGATGCAAAGAGTGGATGCAACTAATTGAACAATAAAAATTTTGTCGACTAAGACCGCGCTGACTAATTAGTCGACTAAACAACCAGAGGCTGTCAGCCCAACAGCTGTTGTAACTGAATTTTTGGAAGTTTTCTGAAAGTAGAAATGGTGGTTAAGGGAAAGATTTATAGACCCATTTCACTTTTAGTGACTAGATCTGTCTGTCTAGCCTTGCTACAAAGAAAGAGCTGTAGTATGGTAAATAATGGATTCTTTGTCTGAGATCTTGCACAAAACACTATTGTGATATGATCACATGGAATCTTGTGAAAAGATTGTACTAAACTTTTTTCACATTTGCAGCTTAGAAACAATGCAAAAAACATGTGCATGTAGTGGTAATTATTTATTTTATTATTATCTCTCTCTTAATGAATAGTGTGGGTGTAAGTGCGATCTCAGAACTAAATCATGTGCTTTGAGACTCACACACACATGCACTCACACACACACAGCTGTCACCAGGCCTGAGCCCAGGATCACGTTACTGAGAGTAAAATGAGACTCACATGTGTTTGTGCAGTATCCACACTCACTATCACACCTGACTCCTAATACTAATGTTTACAGCACAGGATTTTACACAGTGTTTCCATCAGACCTAATGATTTATACCTTTATTTATACTTTATTTGTAATAAAGAATTGGTAAGGTATTGGTTAGTTTGGTGGCGGATGGGCACTCTTAACCCTGGACAGTTTTCTGTTACAGTCGCATTATTTGCTGGATTTAATGTCAAAAACACTAGAAAGGGTCACCTGAATAAATGGTTCCACATTTCTAAGTCTCGCTGCAGATAAACGGCTGTGATAGGCCAGTTCCAAATTGACCAGAGAGAATTGCTTCTTTGCGGGAACCAGACTGTCCTGCATTCAAAAAGTAAGTAGGAGAGGCTGGCTCACCAGGCTAGGCAGAAAGAGGGCAATATAATATTTCCACAGCTGTACTATATATCCAATACATATCCAATAAGGCACATATATAAACCAAGGAAGCTACATAACCCCCTATATCTTACATGTTATTTATCT
This sequence comes from Bostrychus sinensis, assembly GCA_020698575.1. Lineage (NCBI taxonomy): Eukaryota > Metazoa > Chordata > Actinopteri > Gobiiformes > Eleotridae > Bostrychus > Bostrychus sinensis. The sequence continues at coordinate 25,400,771 of CM036251.1, read as the reverse complement.
TTTTAAACTCAGTAACCAATGTCTCAGCCCCCAGATAAGATTCTCATTTATCAGCTAGGTCTTTTATGAATTTCAGTTTGACACCTGCGGACCATATGAACGCACACATACCGCAGCAAACCTCCACGCTGATACAGTAAGATGGCTGCCGCAGTCCTTTTAGCTGGCCTTAATCTGCTCCACACATCTGACAGGACCCCGGCGGCAGGGACGACGCAGAGAGAGGGCCGATGAGTGGCAGCCCGGGAGTGATTGATGCTTTAACTCAAACTGATGTGATCAATAAGACTGACAGACACAGGCAGGCTGCACACTTCAATAAAAGCTGCTATAAGAATGGGTCACTTCAGGGGAGTTTAATAAGACCTGCTGGTTTTAAAGACATGGACGGGAATGAAAACAACATTGGTAGGCAATTGATGTGCAATTCTGCTGAAACATCATGGAAACTCTTATATTATTGTGGTTACAGTAGAAAATGTTGATAATTTCAAGATCAAATGTATGTTATTACAATACAAAAATACAAAAAATCATTTAGCAGCAATAGTGCAAATTCTATTGTTTACTTTTTAGAGGCTGTGAACACCTATGGAATCCCCACAAAAGACACTGCTGTATGTTAAACAGCTCATATGTAGTAGTTTATTAATGTTCTTCTTTAAAACATTACTTCCTTTTCAGCCAACTCAGTTGTTGGATCAGAACCAGAAGTAATAACTAGGAAATACAAATTAATAGCTCATTCTTCTTGCGTTCATCATTTTTATGAAGCAAGAAAGCCTAAAATTATATAAAAAAAATGATATTAGCACAACTGCAACACCACTGAAAATGCTATTGAATGTATTCAAGTATTCTATTTTTTTGGTATTAATTTTCTGCAGTTTACCTTAATTGCAGGACTTTTGCATTCATATTCCTGGCCCATCCATTCAACAACTTTAAAAAAGTTATTTGGGAGGCAAGACTGTCATAAGCACAGCTTTGGGTTAAGTTTCCTGATCTTATTTAGTTAACCTTTCAATGGTTTTCCCAAAGCTGCTGGCTGACAGATGAGTTAATTTCTGTGAACTTCTACAATGCAACAATCCAATGTTTTCTTAGCACAAATGAACAAAAAGCTAGCAAATATCAAAGTTTTTTTGTATATATGCAATTTGGTACTTTTGATTTTGTCCTATCAGCTCATGCAACCAGAAAAGTACAACAAAATTTCAGCCCCATAGCTTTGGCTTATTTACATTAGAAAATATACAGTTCAGTCGGTTTCTTACACTCGCTGTGCCAAACCACCAACTACATTGATTCTGTCATTATACCTCTGAGACCTGTCTATTTGTAACATTTCCAGATTTGAAGGTCAAGGTCATGGTGACCTCACAAAATCCATTTTAATGTCCCACAAATATAATAGGGTCAAATCTGACATTTCCTCTCTAAAGGTCAAACATCTGCATGCCGGCGTTCCCATAGCTGTGCCATAAATCCTCTCAGGGACATGATGCAAATTAGAACAAGAATTTACTGCTTGTCACTAAAGCCCAGGTGTGCTAAGGTTTTCTGGGAACACGTTTCACTGTAGCTTTCCTCGCCGTATATAATGTTAATGTTAATGGGATGATTATAGATATTATACATTATAGCCATGAATCACTTTTGTGGATAAAGAGAATGATGTGCTCAGTATTAGGCTGCCATTGGGTGTAATAACCATTTGGATTCTCAGCTACATGCATTTGACATTCAAACTGCCTGCATGTGTGTCGGAAGTTTTCAAAGTCACCAAAATGAGTTTCCCTAAGCAGACAGCCACATATCATTTCTATCTCTGTGTCTCCCATGTGAGTGCTGCTTGTCTTCCTTTTGTGGGTAACGCTGCAGGCTATGGTTTATAAACATCTCGAAGGAAGCAGGTCCATGAGCAGATTTCATCAACCTACACAGCCATGAGTCGGAGGCTGTATAATCTTTGCTTATCAATCATCTTCATTATATCGGCTTTGGGCACTGTCTGTCAACATGTGGCAAATAGACTCTCTTTTTCATTTACTCTCACCTTTAGGCTCAAAAGGAAAAAAGTAAATATTTTAAAATGGTATTTGTGTCATGTCTGGGATGAAGTTGTTAATGTGCAGTGAAGACCTCCAGACTAGGACCACAGACCTCCGCCATGGCATTGTCCCTATCTCGTATTGGTAATTAAAATATCTGCAAGTTCAGGGGATTATGCCACAAAGTCCTTATATTTCACATTGGTAAAGAACCCACTAAAACTAATTATTTTGTTTCTCTACTGACCCCTTATGACTGGAGTTAGTATCGATATCCCTAGCTACTAAATGACATAATTTTGCTATTCTACTTCTTTTTCTGCAATTGTCTACAAGCAATTGCAATTTGAAAACATATAATCAAATGCAGAAACAATGCATCACAATAAACATTCTGCATTTCTATAAACGGCTTCAGTTGGTTAGTCATGTCCCAATAACTTATGTATGTTTATGTATGTGTTTGTATGTGTTCCAGAACCACTTGACTTTTTTTAAAGAAAGTGAATAGGTCTACTCTAGATAGTAAGGCTAGTCCAGAAACAAATTCTAACATCTATTGGATCTGCTCCATTAAACTTCTACTTAAATCCTTTAAGACCTGACTAATTCTTTGCATAAAACATAAATTATTAGGGTGGCTGAGAAAATGCCTGAATTTAATGACTCTGTTTTCCTAGTCGGTTTCCATCCATTAATGTGCACACAGCCCTGAGTTGGCTGCTGTATAATCATATCACTCACCTTCAACATATCAGCTTTGGGCACTGTCTGTCTGCATGTGGCAAATGGACTTTCTCTTTTGGTCCACTCTCAGCATAGCCACTAACCCTTTCTCTAACTCACCTTTGGGCCTAAAAGGAGCAGTTGCCATGGTAACCAGACCCGTCAAGGTTTTGGTGGGACGGGCCTCTCTATTCAAAAGCTCCTTCAGCGATCCGGAGCCACCTCTCACACCTCCTTATTCTTCTTCCTTCAGGAAAAAAAAATAGCCTACTCTTTCTCAAATGTGCTAGAGCAGGGAAAATGCTTACAAAAAAGTAGAAACTCCTACTTGAAGCCTGAAAGACGTTAGGTGAGAAATGAGTGATATGTCTTTGTTGCTCCGACTCCCACCGAGCATGCCTTTCTGGGATGCACCAGAAAGATATTCATAGCCCTAGTCTTTCTACCATCCACCATCTAAGGCCTTTTAGTCACGAACATACCTGCCAACTGTGCAGCAGCGGCTACTCTTTGGTCCCACACATCTTGCATATGCTGCGAGCAACAGCAACATTCAAGGCTATTTTTTTGTTTGTTTGTTTGTTTGTTTGTTTTTAGCTTTTGAGAGGTGTCATGTTCAGTTTGCGTTGGAGCCATGATTGAGGTTGTATCATAAGTAATGCTATCGCTGTTGTCATTGTCAGCAGGGGGTCATGGGCCTTTGTCAGAGCTAAACAAATAGAGTGTCATCAATTTATACTCCTAACCAGTAGGTGGTAGTATGGGACATTATGTGTATAGAAGAAACCTAACAAGAGCACAAAAGTTCTGCAGTGTTACTATAACACCTAAGGTTGAAGTGAGTGGGGCTTAATTTTCCTCAAAGCACAATGTCTTTCTTTATTTACCACAGAAAAGGTGATCAGAAGAAAAGTAAATTTTGTAAAATAATTTTTAGTTGCACTTTTTATTTGCAATGTTTTATTTCTCAGTTGCTTTTTTTTATTTTATGTATTTTGCAGGAAAATCCACCTGTGTCTGTTACAAACATCTGTTACTTAAATGTTCTGATTTCGATGCCAACCTTATAATTAATCCTCGAATAAGTAATAGTGTTAATAGGACGTTAAGGCTTGAGATATAGTCTTTTTATTTTTTGTTTGTGCATGAAATCACAAATGAGTCTGTCATGAAGAGTTGTGGTTGTGTAGTTCCCTCTCTAGCATTGCCACTTGCTTGGTGAATCTTTTATTTATTATTTTTGGCATACTGTGATGTAAATTTGATAAGTTCAAACATCTCTTTTATTTGGGTCGTGACTTGTTATTACAGGATGATGGTGGGTCCTGAAGCCCGCCTAGTTAAGAACCACTGTACTAAATTGTGCACACTTACACGTCAGTTAATTGAACTTAGTTTTATTTTTCTTGCACCATTTTAGAGTTAGAGACATTCTCTGGGGGTGTTCTTGGTGACAGTGGCAGGAAAAAGATGCTGAAACCTTGGGCAGACGCTGGCTCTGAGTGGGCAGCTGTCTGCTTAGACAAGTTTGTTTTATTAGATACTGCTGCTCTACTACCCTATTGAAGCCACATTTTGCCTCCAGTGCTGCCTTAACTTAAGGTGGAAACCTTATATTGATAATAGTAGCATTTACTCTTGTTCCACTACATCCCAAAGGTGCAATTTTGGAAATCCAGCCACTATGCAGGTCTTTAAGGTAGAATGAACTCATTGTCATGTTGTCAAGAAATCGGTTTGGGGTGATTTCAGCTTCATGGCATGGTGCCTTATGCTGCTAGAACTAGCCATGGGATGGTGTTCATAAAGGCATGAACCTGGTCAGCAACAATGCTCAACACGCAGTAGGTATTAAGTGTGCCAAGACAATATCCCACACTCAATTACACCGTTGCTTGGCTTTTAGCATTACACAGTTAAACAGGTGCACCTAATAAAGTGGCCAGTGAGTGCAGTTAATGACCAACACAAAGAGAGGTGACCTTCATTGCACGGTTTGAGTTAAAGTCATAATTACTTTATGTAATAACTACCAACCCTGTTTAATTTAACGGCTTGATTGTCCATCTATTTATATTCAGAGGTAGTTTATTTTGCAATCATTGGTGCTGCCTGTCATAAATCCACCTTGCATCCACATAGCGCAGACTATTCAAGAAAATATAAATGTTGGAACACCGTGCAAAAACGGCATATCCAGTGAGTCTGTCTTAGTTTTCCTCCGTATGTTTTTGGATTACCCTCATCTTTTCCCTTTTTCAGTTTTTGTCTGGAAGTTTACCAGATGCTCCAATCATCCATTAACTCCATTCCTTGTCTCCTCCGGTCGTTTCGGCTGGCTACAGTAAGCCTTGACTGAATGTTTTTCGTGGGGTCTGATAGTGGCGTGCAATGGAGCGAACAAGTTATTACAGGACAGTCAAATAGGGAGCCGATGAAGCATGAAAACCCCCGTTTCCCTAAGCGCCACTCGCCCAGATGCACTCTTCGGCGTACAGACATACGCACAGATAGAACGAGAGGAAATGAGTGGAGACCAAACTGCACAGAAACATAAAGAAAGTCCTTGCACAAGTTTGTAAAGAGAAGAAGATATACAGTACACATACACAGCTTGCCTATTAATTCAGTCTATCCCTGTGCATGCTAACTAGAACAGACATATATTACATGACAGGGCAGAGCATCGGGGACAGGGTGACAGCATGGGACATGAATATTAATATGAGCATGCCTCCGGGATCAAAAAATAAAAAATAAATATACAGCTCAACGAGCGCTTAACATGCTCTGCTCTTCAATGCGGCTTGGCAGAGCAGCTTTCAATCAATCAGTCTTTGATGTCCCACCAGGGGAGAGTGTATCGGCAGGACAGCCTTTTAAAACAATAACTCACAGCAGAGGACAAAAGGGAGGTCGCAGGCTAAAGCAGAGGGTGCAAATCTTTACATCTGAGCCAATGACGCAATACTTAACTGAGCGACCTTTGTTGGCTGTCACTTTTCTCTTTGAGTTGAATGCCACTGGTACGTGTTCAGGTTACTGTAGACATACAAATAACATTCATTCATACCATTCAGTCAAACCAACTCCAGGATGTCAGGTATTTATATACTGCTTTGTTGTTCTTCTGGGAGGCACAGCTGCCACAAAATATACTGCAGCTTTGTGCAAGGTGCCACAACAGATACCAAAACTTTGTGGCACTTACTGCAACTTTACAGCACTTGTCACTCACCATAGCCCTTTACACACATGCACTGTCACCCAGACTCTCTCCTGAAATCTTGAGCAATGGCTGGTTGTTTGTACACAATTCTCCAATCTTGTCATAAATTCTGCCATCTTTTCAAATTCTGCCTTTACAACTTAAGTACTGTAAGAATGCACTACTTACTTACATAAGCGCAGTACATGTTAAAGTTAATCGAAGTTACTTAGTGATGCCTGCCATTGAGATAATGTTCAGGAACCTGCTTATCCTTATATAACACATTACCAAATAAAATATATATATGGATATTCACTTTTTCCATAATTTGGACACTTAAGACACATCAACATCCTAGGCCAGTTCCAACGTTCCTAATAACTCGATAGCATAATATTTCAGGACAGGACTGCAAAAATGTTGGAATACTTTCTAAAAATTCTTGTTTTTGGTTTGTTTAGATATGTAGCGTTCACATTTTAAAGAAACCATGCATAAAGTTTTCTCAGTGATAGGCATTTTGATGGTCTGCTTGCTTGATGCACACCATTAAGTTCGACTGTTCAGATAGAAATAACTGTGCCAAATCATCCTACCCACTCATGAAACAAGCATACAAGAAAATCTATCGCGAGATTGCCTTAAAAAAGCTTCTCAACAGCCTAACAGGATGCTGAATCATTCCTGTGCATTTCTGTGACCCTGCAAAAAACCAACCAGTGTGTTATGGCAGATTCTACAGGGCAAACGCCCAGCTAACCATTTATAAAATACTCACTTTAACATTTCCTGCAATACGATTTAACAGACTAGTGTGCAAGTACAGATAAAACAATCAAGTCTTTTACAGCCCATAGCTCCGATTACACTAGCTGTTACTAACTGGAGTTCGAGGCCATAAGCTTAAAATGCATATGCTGTTTTGTGGCAGCAGTAAAACAGGCCATTTCCACAGGAACAGCAGTAATCTCTGTCTCATATGCGCTGACAACATCTAGTGTTCCACTTCATTGTTAGATAAAGCCCGCTGCGCCACACTGAGCACAGCAGTTGCCTATATCCTTCCTTATTTATTAGCATGACTGGACATGTTTCATTAAAAAAGTCTGGCGCACAAACAGCATCCATACATCGTGTTTGGTGGAACAGTGAACAAATGAGCGGGGCCAGAGCAGAGCCATAGATTCCATTTACACACTGGATTAGAGGCTGATGTTTATCGGCTGTTTTATCTCGATGGAGAGGAGCCTATGGTAATGGAAAGTGCACCCGGCGCCGAGGCCATGTGACCTGGATCAGGCAGACCTCCTCCGGCGCTGGTCTTGCTAGCAAAATGAGGAAATTGTATAAGACTACGACTGGTGATATAAAAATAAAATCACAACAGAACTCTGGATGGGATCTAGCCTTGATAATGTAATAGAAACAGACATAGTTAATTTAGTAAGGGTAGAACAGATGCTTTGCTGCTGCTAAACCACATTCCTGGAAGGGCTTATTTTTGTTTTACAATACTGCAATATGCACTGATGTAGTTTTGTCAACAATCATTTGACCTCCCACCTACACACACCTACACATTTTGCCTGTTAGTATAAAATCACCCTATAAAGAAGCTGAAATAGAAAGAACTGCAAAGAGCAAACCTCTGGTTACAGATACACAAACAATCAATATTTTATCCCTTGTTTTATTGCAAGGGACTGAATCCTAGCCCAGCAGCTTAAGGTGTGAGTCATGGGCATGCTCTGGACAAGATAGTTCATTGACAATGGGAACTTTTGAGTTTGGCTAAGGAGAGCAAGCTGAAGGACCAGAGGGAGTCATGCAGAATGGACCTCCCATGCTAAGTCTTCTTTCTGTTAGGCAGGAGTGCTTATCATATATATGCTGTGCACCTCATTTTTACTTAATATTCTAGTGAAATGTATTAAAATTGTAAGGGTATTAAATTTACAGTGTAATTTTGGTCTATAAAACTAATAATTTGGTAATGGTATACTTCATTGTCCCTGGGAAATTTGTTTTCTGCATTTGACCCATCCTTCAATGCCACTGGGGCAACCTGTCAGGAGCAGTGCATGACCGAAGGGCAGCGCCTGGGGACCTTTCTCCTGACCTTGAAGCAGGATCCTGGTCAGGAGTACGTAGCTGGAGGTTTAGCCTATTGTGCATGTTTTAGGTTGATGGGGGAAAACTGGCGCACCTAGAGACAACCCCTCACATTGAAACCTATTTTTACAGAATATATACATATTGGTTATACAGTATCCAACTTGCGTTGATCCAGAAGCAGCTCTCTGTAGATTGGTCCTGCTCTGTTTTCTGGTTGTTTGTCTGACCTGTTGCAGTCAGAATTTGTTTATCTGTTCCCATTTGCTCTGCTTCTGAAATCCAACAAAAATTGCTAAGATTATACCAGAATTAGGCCATGCCAAAAGCTTACTTTGGACATTTTTGGGGCACTGAGTCTTCTATTTACTCCTAAGAAAAAATGTAACATCGTAAAAGAAAAAATTGAGAATCCATGGCTTGAACCAACTGGGTTAAAACTTTTATTTTATTTTGAAGTTTTTGCTTATTCATACTTCAACACAGACCAAAGGTTTCAATCTAAAATGTGCACTGCATCACTTGACTCCCAATTCCAGATGCTTTTGTTTAATAGCAGGCTTATATTGTGACAAAAACAACCCAATGTGCATAGTTCCACTTTTACTGCCACCATTCCCACCGCAGTGACTTTTAGGAGTTTGTTTTTCCACCCCGTAGACTTCTTTCTTCTGATTGGGGGATTTGAGGGGAGACAAGACTCAAGTTCGCTCACCAGGCCGCAAGTGGCTGTTTGTAGCTTTTCCCCTGATTTCTTGCACACTTCTTCACCATGTGGCTGCGGTTTTTTAGCATGCCGGCTTTGGAATACGATGAAAGAATTTTGTGTTTTTTTATTTGGATGCGAGAGTAGTCTGTTTGAACATATATGCACGTTGGTTTTCTTTTAACCATGTGTGTGATCCCAGGCTTGAAGCATGCGAGTGTCCTCTCTAAGTGTGGCTCTGTGTTAATGACATGTATGAAAGGCCAGATGGCTCGTCCCTTCCAACACACTGCTAATGCATTCCCCCCTTTCTCCGGATTCCCTGCCAACACTAATGACAACTGTATGTGTGTGAGGGAGAGGAGTGGAGGTGGAAAAGCATGTGAGTTGTCTGCCCCCTAGTGGTTATATTGCAATGGCAACACTCATCCTGGACTTAAAGGGCTGAAAAGTGGCCAAGCCTGAGAAGGTATGAGATTCTGATAAATGCAGAAAAAAAAAAAAAAAAGATCTGCTGCTTAACAAATGTTAATTATTGTTAACGTGGTGTGAGAAAACTAACTGTTCCTACTCCAAATAAGTTAAATTAAAGGTGCAGCATGCCCAAGCTCTGTAAAACTGAAAGGAAGATGCCATTAGTTCTCTTACTTCTTTACAAATTCCAAAAGCTGACAAACTGAGCACAATTTGAACAGAAAAACATTCATGATTTTATTAGTAGAAAATGTACTTTATGACTTTTTTCAAGTTTATAACATAAAAAAATGTACATGTATGGAAAACCTCTTCTTTTGGGGAGCTGTTACTTTAAATTTTGAGAGAATGCTTGGATTAGGTGTCTGTCGCCCCCCTCAGATTGAGTCCAGTGACTGTGTATGGGTTTTAGAAATGCGCAGGAGCACTTCCTGGCTTCACATGTCTATTGAGCGTGAGACATTCAGATCTTGCAAAAGAGACAGCATCAGCATATAGGAGGAAGACAAAAAGGAACAAAATACTACTCCAGGTAACATGGTTAAAAGCTCAAAAAAAGTTGATTTTACATAATAGGGGATCTGTAACTCATTAACTTGACTTGTGTACCTTTTTACACTTGGTTTCGGGACTACCATAGGTGTTTTACAAGTGGTGGGTTTGAGGTGTGGAGGTGATGAAAAAGCTTAAGGCTTGGGTTTCAAAAGAACTTTTCAGCTTTTTGTGCTGCTGCTAGTAGTCAATACTTTTAGCCACTTTAACAGTCTTTTATCTGATAGAACTTTGACTTTGAGACATTTTCGTATTTGCAGTATCGCAGCAGTAGTACTCACCACCTTGGCTTCATTATATCCTCTTTCTATATATAGGCCCACTTGGTCTCATTTTTCTGACTTCGACACAAGTTATTCAAAACATCTTAATAGTGGTTTGTATCCTTATAGTACCCAGCTATTTTGACAGTGCAAACATCCAAACAGTTAATCCTTTTTTTAGTAAATTATATCTGAACCAGTCTAATCTAATTAAAAGCTTTATGATTCCATGTTTTCCTGGATTTGTATTCCACCACATAAAAAGCACAGTATACAGAGTCCCCATAACTACCTCAGACACAGTTACTGCAGTAAGAAAAAACTCTTTTACTAGATAAAAATATGGAATGGTGGAGCCTTGGGATGATTAGTTTTTTTTACCCCCGTTTCCATTTTGGACTCCTTTTAAAGATGGCACTTTGTGAATGTGGAATGAGTCTTCACAGTGCCGAGAGTACAGCACATCTGCGCACGCCGTATCTCCCCCCTGAGGAGAGAGCTGCAGGGTGGAGGAATATCTCCATCCCTTTTATGCCTAGCCTCTTTAAGAGCAGCAATTAAGATATGTGGAGGCTTTTATTAGCAGGATTTCATTGCATTCAGCTTGGGCTATTCATCTTCATGCTCTGTGACAGTTGTTACTTTGCATATCCAGTGGCAGGCAGCCAATCAGAGAGCAGCAAGTAAAAAAAAAAAAAAGGCTGTAACTCGGCAACCCGGCATCATTACTGTTGATAGGTTTTTTTGATTAAAAGCAGACAAAAGAAGTGCTTGAAGAGCTTGTTTTAATTACCGCACACTGCTCACTAGGCTATTGCGCGCCCACACTGGCCCCTCCATTTTGCTTCAGTAACAGCGAACATTTTAAAGTCGAGGTGGGCGTGCATATGTACACTAATATTCTGTCTCATCTTGTTCTCCCGGATCTCTCGATGGAGTTCCCTTTCATTTCAAATAGGAAATATTTTCATTCGAAGGCGCACTTATGAGGTTTGCAGTGACGAAAATTGTACATTAGTGTCCTCATGTACCGTCTAGACACATCCCGGAAAATGTGTCAGGGAGAAATCAAAGGAATTGGATAGAATGTCATGCAAAAACAACATAATCTAAATGGTTTATAGCAGGGATGTCCAGATTTTTTCTTAATAAGGATCAGATTTAAGAATATAACAGGGTCCAAGAGCTGCTGGGCAGCAAAGAGGTTGTGGGTTTGATCCTCAGGCCAGCTGACTTACAATCTCACTGAGTTCTTGTGTTACTGTGGCTCCTCTCTGGGTGCTCCAGCTTCCTCCCACCGTTCAAAGTGACCAAACCACAAGATCAGGCTCTCCCTGTCTCTGCTTATAAAAACAGTTACAGGCAAAAATATTTTTTTCACACCTTCACCAAAGTGTGGAATACTATTCCTCACCACATTAGGACAATGGCTTATCTCCCACAGTTCAAAAAAAGCCGACAGGCAGTTTCTGCTGGACAGCTGCTGTTGTGACCACTGATAAACCTGCTCCACAACAGCTTGTGTTTGGATGTTTCTAAAGCTCTGTTGTCCTTTGAATATCTCCTGTTGTGATTGTGATTTCTTCCTTTTTGTGCAGCAGAACAGGAAACTGCTGAAAAACTTTTTTTTTTTTTTTTTCTGAGCCAGGTTCAAGTGTTGCTTTTAATTCTTCCTGTTTAATAAAATAAATTGAGGACATGCAGGTGTTAGGTGATGGGGTGACTCTAAATTTCCTTAGTGAATGAATTTGAGAGTGAAGGTGGACTCACACGCAACAACATCACTTTTCTCAGGTCATTTCACTTTATTTGTGTTGCAAGGCCCCCTCCAGGTCGCTGATGAGGGGCAGGAGTTTTAAAACGTGACTTTTGTGTGTGAATCAATTCCTCTTAAGTGTCTATCAAATCTCGTTCAGTGATTGGTGGTTGCTTCGGCAATGCTGCTGTTTAACTCAAAACTACGCTCATGTTGCATGAGTCATGCTTGTATCATTTGTCACCTCCACATGCAAGTGTATATAGGAAATGAATGTTCACCAGACGCTTTTGATCACTTTTGGTGTGAGTCTGCCATAAATGGTGACTGTGCATGTGTCTGTATCAGACCTGCAGCTAATTTGGGTGTACCTTGTCTAAGGCCCATAGTTGTTGAAATTGGCAGTTACCCACAAGCCTTTTTGTTGCCTTTCAGGTTAATACTTATTTTAGATAATGACAGTATGTAACAATTCAACATACATGTAATAATTCACATACAGGAGCATATCATCAGTAAAAAAAAAAAAAAAAATGTTTAATGCATGTTTTTTGTACTAATAAAAATGTTTATTTTAGACCAACTAAAGAAAAGTTAAGATCTGGCTTGAGAGCACAGGTTGGGGTTGTATGAAATCTCAGGTCAGGTCACGACCTCTCTTAGGATATTTGGTTTGTAGCTTGAATTTTGGAACAGCATGTGCGCAGTTTAGAAACACAAAGTTATAATATGTTCATCTGCTTCATTGTCAAGTGCACATCTGTTCTTCTCTGTCCCAACCCATCTCTGACCTTTCTGCGTCCTCATAAGTCTATCTCTCATGCAAACATTATACGATCGATGCAAGGCTGGAGATAATGAAATGGAAAAGTGGTGCACTTGAAAATGAAAATCCCAGAAATTTTACCTGGAATATTTTTACTGTTGTGCTCGTTTTGTTTTTGTTTTTTTGTTTTTTTGTTTTTGTTTTTGTTTTCCTGTTGCTAATGGAGCTTCTAATCCTGAGAGTGCAGTTATAGATCATAAAAGGAAGCTGCATGGCATCTTCATGACAGAAAATTACCAACAAGGGCCTAGCAGTACACAATAAAGCATGGAGAAAGGAAGAGCGGTTTGTGCTAAAGGGGGAGGGAGATCCAGGCTTGAGAAAATAAACAAGAGGCCTAACAAAAGCCTGGAGGAGCAGAGAGGAGGCACTCGGCTATAATTAAAGTGGCCAAGTTGAAAGGCTGCACCCTGGTTTCCAAGGTTCCACATATGAAGGCTTTACATGGAACATTTGTTTACTGTTGTTAATATGGTACAATAAAATGCAAGTAGTCCTACTCCAAATAAGTTCATTAAAGGTAGTATATAAATATAAAAAAATACAGTATATCTCGCCTGTCTTGTAAAAATAGACATTTCAAGCTGAATATAAGAAACCAATAGTTCTTAGAACTGCCTAGGTCAGACAAACTGAATCCAGTTGTAATAGAAGCACTGTTATCCTGTTGTCCTGTCTTGCATGAAAGCTATGGATAGTTTTAAATAAATTTGGATAGTGGTAAATCAAAAATAATTAACTTTTTCAGAGGGTCTGTCTCTCCATGTCCCAGCAGGGCTGCCGCAGGTGCTTACAGAGTATAGAAGTGTTGGTTTAAACCTGCCACCACTTTTGCTATCTTTACAATTTAAGGGGACGGCTTCAAAACAACTTTTACAGGTGTTGTGCTGGTGTTTGTTGCCAGTTTATTTGGTCACATCAAAACTCTTTTAATAAATAGGACTCTGACTTTTCATATCAGGCTTTCTGCGTTTGCGTGTTGAAGAGAGTCACTGGGAGAATGAGGAAACAAATGTGAATCAACATGAGTACAACCCTGTGCTAAACATGTGAGCCAGAAATCCTGCTGGAGTGTCCTGAGGGGGCTGTTCTGAGCCACTTTCCCACTTGCCAGTTTCCCACTAAAAGCAAATGCTTCTATGTACTGTATCCAGCTTTGATTTTATTTGGGGACACAATGGAAAAGAGTGGCCCACCATGTACAACAACAGTAATATTTGGTTCCCCCTTTCCCCATACCCCAATGTGTCATTAGGCCCAACAGTGGTGGCCAAAGTCATATCACTTTTGGGTAGCATAAACCCTCTGTTGCCAAAAGCGCAGGGTTTTTAATCTAATGAACACCACACAGTCCCGCCACATCTGTTCAATATCTTCCTTTTATGAGGGATAGTAAAATTATTATTGTGGAGCAACGCAGATTATACACCAGCCGAGTGTTGGCCATAATTCATTTATAATTCGGTGTATATTTTAATTCAATCAGACTTGGCCCCCTCTAGGGTTTTGAAGAGCATTCCCTAATATTCAGGTTTTTCAGTGGCTAAGTTATAAGCAGCAGATCATCAAGAGTTGGAAATTGCAGGATGGCTGTCCTATAAAAGAGGCTAAAGATGTGCTATACTTGTCAACAATGGCCCAAAGTCCCAAAACATTGCATCCTCTGTGCTCTTACCTATAGAGCATTGTCTTGGGAACTTAATTAAATGATATTTCAACATGGTGTTACTCTGGTTAATAAGAGTACTTTTGTTACAGACAGTTCATCCAATCACCAGTAAATGTTATCTTTTAATAACATTTATGTTGTTTGATATTTGTGGTGACAGTGGTGCAGTGGGGTTGGAGGGTCAGCAGTTTGAATTACAGTCATTCTATCTCTGGGCAAGACACTTCATGCACATTGCTTACACTGATCACTGCATGAGGCTGGTTATGGCGGGAAGGTGTAAAAACTTGCCAAAAGACTGGGGCTGGTTCGCTATGGCAACCTATAAAAAAAATGTTGTCTGATTTTTCGAACCTATTGAGTTCACCAGCACTACCTCAGAAAAGTTGTCTTTTTCATAATACACTGCCACTATTTGTTAACAGTGGCCTTACTGGCAAGGTATTCTTTTGCAGTGGGAGGTAATATATATATATATATATATATATATATACCCTAAAAAGAGATTGCTGAAATGCATTTTCTTTACTCTATGTGAGAAAAGTAAAATGCATAGCCAAAAACAACATTCCTAAAGCATTAAAAATGACATAATCCGAATGGCTTATTGGTTCACAGTTGAGTCATTCCCTACAACAGTCTCATCCATATTCAACGTTATCCTCGCCCCAAAGTCGCCACTACCTGCAGGGAGGCATGAGAAGCCTTTTACTACTCCCTGAAGACTAGAATAATTGGAACGTGTTAAAAAGAAGTAAAGCTTCCTTCACTTTGAACTTTGCCCTTGTGAGGTCAGTGTTGCCTGACCAGCTCCCCAGTAAAAAAAAAACATCTTTCATGTTAAGCTCAACAGACAGAACAGAACTTTGAACTTTGAACTTTGATGTTCATCTTTGATCAGAACATCAAATGGCTTTTGAGCAATATAACAGTGTCAGAAAGGAGATTCAGAATTTTGGGGAACTGTTGCAGGGCCAGGGATGCACCACTGGTCCTAAACATCGCATGCCCAATTTGCTAAGGGTTTGGTGGTATGTGCAAACTGGAGAGCTCATGCAGAATATGGAGCAGATTTATTAAGCACAACTACTGAGGATTATGTCTCAAGTACACATGCAGCTCATTTTGCACCTTTGCCTTAATGAATATATAAAATGGGGTGAGTGCAGAGAAAATGCAATTGCATTCATATAACATCCACAATGTGATTTATCAAGAATGCCAGTAATTGCACTGGCCTGGGTGACAAAATGTTATCACTAAATTGGAAGGCTGCATTTAGTTTTTTGTATTTTTGTTAAAGGGGATATATTATACCAACAGAAACATAAAAAAAACAACTGTTTATTGCTTACAGTTTTGGTATGTTGCCATTTTACTACAGAATGAAAAATTGCTGTGGGGAATCATTGGAAACAGAGCTTTTTTTTCTTTTTCTTTTTTTTTTTTTAAAGGAATGAGCGCAGACTGGATGTAGAGGGCTTGTTGATTGGTTAATGATTCCTGGAGTGGGGTTTGTGGGAGAGGCAGAAGTTTTTAGAACTGAGCATTTTCAGGCTTCAGAAAGGCCATTCCAGAAAATACAAGATTACTTTAACATGCGTGAATGAAGCATAACACAACTCCAGGTATGTTTTTGATGGAGAAATTATTATTATAAAATTGTGCCTCAAATTTGGATTTTTTTTTTCAAAATTTCACCTAAAATGAATATCTTGAAGAATCCATGTGGAACAATCCAAGCATTTTCCATATTCCCCACAGCATGTCATCTCATCT
Source organism: Bostrychus sinensis (assembly GCA_020698575.1). Classification (NCBI taxonomy): domain Eukaryota; kingdom Metazoa; phylum Chordata; class Actinopteri; order Gobiiformes; family Eleotridae; genus Bostrychus; species Bostrychus sinensis. Next base: position 25,384,643 of record CM036251.1, on the reverse strand, counting down.
CATCTGTCATTTCAGAGTTTTGTTACATTTTCCATAAGAATTACCTGTTGAGAAACCGTCTTTGCAATCATCACACCTTCCTTTGTGCGCTAACTACATCCGACAACACAAAATGGGCTAACATAGTGAACACAGGGCTCAATCACCGACCCAGCGGGGAGGACAGACACGGCGAGGGGTAGGATACGATCTGTCTCTGTGTCTATTTCTGCCTTTGCTTTTCATCTCCTGTGTGATTTAAAACTCTCCTTTCAGCTTGCTATCACTAATGTACTCAATGGGCTTCTTTTGTTAATGTTGCCGTTCTTTTTTGTGCCTCTCTACTCCCGAAAGGCTGTGTTACAAACCGATAGGCAGCAAAGAGCGGCAAGGCATTGGGCTCTCTTTATTTGGACTTTCTTTTACTAGGTAATTATGGAAATAATTCTTCTTTGTTTTGGCTTTTCTCTACTGCTGCGTCCAGTTCATAATTAATTGGTAGCGTGAAGGACTTGGCCAATTTAAAAACCACAGGGGAGGGTTCGAGGGGCTTGTGTTATTGGCTGGTGCCTGTTCGGGGCAGTAGGCAAGAGGAGCTTCTGAATTAGATTAGATTTAATTAAGGCGTGGGCCCCCCTGACTACACACTACTGTTACATATAAATAGGCTGTGTGCCAGCACGCCTCTTGTTGGGAATTCAAAAGTGCACGCTGCTAAATATTCCCCCAGGCCTTGAAGGTCAGGTACTCACAGAGAAACATGCAGCATGGTGCCTGGAGAAAGAAAACGGAAGAGAAAGAGAAAAAGAGTGCATAGACAATCTCTCTATACACACTGAATAGAAGTTTTCTTTTTTGTCTGCTACACTAACAAGCTTCTGTTTTGAGGAGTTGTCTAGACATTTCTTTTGATGGCAGACTTTGGTCATTGGGTGCATCACAGACCTCTCTGGCCAAGACATTATCCTGGGAGGGGGGCCTCTGTAAGGTTGAGGTAGACTTTATTGACCCTGCAGGGAAATGCATTCTCTGCAGCCATCCTTCCATTGCCACAGGAGCAACCTGTCAGGAGTAGTGGATCGTGACTGCTCTGCAGCACCAAAGGGACCCTTCTCTAGATAAAGACCAAGATTTCAGTCATGAGTACTGAGCTGGAGCATTAGACTGTTGTGCTTGTCTTTGGATAATGGGAGCAACCCAGAGAAAACCCAGTGAAAACCCACCCAAGCGCAGGGAGAACATGCCTGACCAGGATCTGGAAAAGGGTCTCTGGTCGCTGCACTGGGGTCGCCCACTGCTCTTGAGTGACCAGATTTTTAGGCTAATATTTTTTTCACAGATCATGGTCCATTTGAAATCACCAAGTGACAAAAACACTTCGTAAATCCACACAATTTTTTGTCATGTAATTCAAAGTACATGACACTAGGACTTAAGTTTTGAATATGATGATCATTTATTGACATAAATAATGACATTGTAAATAAAGTTAGTGACAAAAGTCTTTAGATAAATGTGTTTTTATGTGTCCTTTACATTTCTATTGGTTAAATGGGGACAACTGGGACCTGGTTTGTTGAAAACTGGGACATATTGGTGTTTTTACAGATATTGGTTGGGACATGGGACAAGGAGCCTAAAACTGGGACTGTCACAGTTAAAGCGGGACATCTTGAGAGTTTGCCCCAACGGGATTGAAGGATGGGTCAAATGCAACAAATGGAGAAATTTTCCTACAGGGACAATAAAGTATACCTTACCTTTCCTTTAACCCAACAGCTTCTTACTGTGAAGCAACATTGCTAACCACAAAAGGGAAGTAACATGTTGGAGGACTCGCTGGAGGATTTCCTACAGGGCATGTCGAAGATGTGGCAAGCCGATGATGCATATGGGGTGCTGCTAAAACTGTTAGCAAAGTGCAAAAATAGCATGAAAGCCTGTCACTACCTGCAGTCTAATACTTTCCTTCTCTCTGTTATATGTGCGTATACACAGCAACTATTTCAGTGCCTTTACTGCTGTGAAGTTGGCCCATTTGTCCACTGGCCTTGTGTTGTTACTGCACTAATTAGGCGTCATACCCTGCTCTGCAAATCCCCCGCCGCGCAGTAAAACCACTCTGCCCTTATCCTCACATATTTGAACTCAAATCCTGCAGACGTCCTCCTGACTTTACTTGCATGTGCACAGGTCAGAAGAAAGCCAAGTGGTATGTACATAGGTTATCACAATCAAAACATGACATATCTGGAAGTCGTCTGTACTGGTGGGTAATGAACGACACTCCCACTAATGCTAGAAGATGCTTCATAACTGCTAATAACTCTGAAACTAGTCTGAGGTTTCCAATTACTAAAGAGCCTTCCAAGAGTGACTTATTTAGATAAGTTGTGCGTTCAGTTTGGAGACAAGATTCATTTATTTTTATGAGACAGCAAATTAAAAACATTGAATTAGATGTTTTTAGATGGCATAAATTAATGTTTTTTATTACTATTTGTTAAATTGTACTTTGAATTAATAACACCCAGAGCTGAAAGTCAGTTCCATTTGCTTAAGTGAACATATTAATGTAGGATTTGTGGTGATTGATGGATCAAATTTGAGCACTGACAAACTGTTGTTGTCCGCCATGTTTCTGTGAATACTGTCAAAACATTCTAAATGGCCTGTGTTGTTAGAGATGGAGGGCAGGCTCAAATTCTCTGGTAGAATCTGCTGCTTCAAAATGCAGATGTCTTGGCCTGGTTTATTAATATCACCATAATTACTGGGCCTGTCGACATGAAACAAAAACTGGCACACAGTTTAACATCTCCGCTGTCAGGACAAATGACCTCAGGAGAAATTATTTTTAACTATAGGGCCAAAACGTTTGTATATTATTCAGTCACACGGGCATGATTGTAGACAGTAGGCAGGGCATGAAACCACAAGATTAATATAGTGAAATTGTAGAATCAGTTACTAACAAACAATGATCAGGTTCAATATTTGTGGCTTTTCTGCTTGAATAATTATTTTAAAACATAGTGTCTAGCCTGTACAGTAATAATGGCCCCTGCCCTCCATCTGACATTTTGACATCGACAAATTCTAAAACGTGAACTACTGCTATGTTAAATAAAATGGTTTAACATTGATACACTTGTTAATGTTTTCTAACCAGGCTTTAATATCTCTTTCATGTGGTTGGTTGGTTGTCAGTTGTCAAAATTTTCTTGATTATTCATAATTTGTGATATTTGGCTAATGGTAAACCCTCCATTAAAAATGTATTATGGTCTGTTCATTTTATGGTACCATTCTTTGGAACGCAACTGTTCTGATTACAAACACTAAAAGGGTCTATTGACCAATAATTAGTGATTAGATTAAACCAATTAATCTAAATCTGACTCTGATAAATTTGACTGTCTTGGATAAGAGTCAAGAAACAAGAATTTGAATCTGGCAGTTGTCGTCTCTCTGGTATTACACAAATAACTAAACACCCCACTGGTGCATAAGGCAACAATGAGTTTTGTAGCATTCATTGCTGTTTCTGTTACAAGATGGAATTTTTATGGAGTAGGGTTGTTGGAACCATGCCCGCCCCACCACCCTGGAGGCCCAGGTGCTGATTTCCATCTGGTCTCTACCTTGGAGCCTTCTTGACTTGGTTGAACTTGCCAGGAGCTAAACCTCCGCTGATATAGCCCCCAAGAGTCACTGAGACTCACGAGCCTCACCACCACAGCAAAGTATCAGCACTAGGAGAACGTATTAGGACCATGATGGGACTAATTTTACACTAGTATTACAGCTCATCTCACAGTATTATAAACTGCAGTTACAAACAATTCAACTCAATTGTTTTTACAGAATTACATGCCTTCAAATTTGCAAATTTTACTTGAAAATAATCACCATGTCTTTTACTGCCACATTATTAGACACACAGGTCAAATCTATAACTTTTAAGGTCATTTTAGTTTACTTTTCTGTTTCCCTGAGCTTTACTGGACCTGGCTTGTATACTCAGTAGTAATTCCTACACTGAGCTGAACCCAATATCCCCCAAGAGGCTGTAAGACTCTTGAAATGTCTCAAAGAAATGTCTCGAATGCCGGACAGCGCTGCTTTTTTCGGGAAGATCTCATTCTTACAGACAGAAGTAAATACAGACTATTGATTAAAGTCTGAGATAGCACTTAATGGATGTTTTCTGGCAGGCCTTTTCTGGGCAGTATCCTCAAAAGGTGCCTGCTGGATGACTGTCTGTTATCTTTCACATGAGATGAAATATTTTTCAGAAGGCAGAGTTGTACATTCAGCAGCTACATGTAAAGCCAAATAGGAAATACAGAAAGGATCTGCAGCATTTTGAACTTTTTATGAGGCACATAGTGATTTGATGTTTACAGGCCCCAGAAGCATTAGTGTAATTTGAGTCGAAACGGCAAAGTACTTTTATGTAGCTTGTTCCTCATTTGCACAGGCTCACTGCAGCTTTTTAATAAATAGCAGCCTTCCCTTTGTTAGCGCTCCGCCTCTCCTTAACCCTTCTACTGCCAGGAGGTGGAATGCTTACTCATAATGCAATAGTTAATTTATATGCTGCTTTATGTCTTCATTTCACTTAAAGCATCGGCATCAACAAGCAGACTCTTCAGTATTTAAAAAAATCCAATGTCTGACAAAGATAATAGCACTGGATAATAAATTTGCACATATTAAAACAAAAAGTAATACACAGCATGAACAGTGCAGTGTGATGGATTAGGTCTACGTCAGGGGAGTCCAAACTATGACCCAGGCGCCAAATGCGACCCACAGGTAAAAAAGCTTTATACTTGTGTGAGGTGACCCCAGCATAAATAAAGGTAGACAATTTTAATTTGTGATTGAGGAACTTGAGAAAAAAATAAAAATCATCTATATTTAGTGCTGGTCCCAAGTCCTGATAAATATGGAGTTGAAAAAGTGTTAGAATACTTTTATCCCCAAACCCAGGAATCCACTCCACGAAGCACTGACCAATCAACAAGCCCTCTACATCCAGTCTGTTCTCATTCATTTATCCCAAAAAACACTTTACAGCTCTGTTTCCACTCATTCCTCACAGCTGTTTTTCCATTTTGTAGTAACATGGCATAACATAAAGAGTTTAGGGAAGTGAAGTGTTATTTCTTTGATTATGTTCGACACTCTGCACTCTGCTGCCCTCTGCTGGTCTTTTCCCCTGCTTCTTTATATTACTTATAGTTAGATAATGTTTTTAAAGGTTGTAAAACATGCAATGCTGTTTCGGAGGTGACCAAGATTGGTTTAAAAAATATGAATAAAAGCATAATATAGCCCTTTAAAACTTCTAATATCATTTCATTTCACCAGTCCAATGCCTACCTGTACTGTAGTCTTGTGGTATATTTGTTATGCAGACACACTGGGGCAACATTTACATTTTTGTTGTGTAAAGACCATCCATGCATAGGTTAATCATGTGTTCTGTTGTCTGTTGCATGTGTAAGGGTTAAAACAACAGCGTGTGCTGGTAAACAACTGAAACACATTTACATGTTCTGTATTCTAGCGCCAGATTGAAATTCTCCCACTGTGGATCATCAGTCAGCAGAAATGTTTAAGTGCTATTCCCTGCTCCCATCTGGAATAATAAGCCGCAGTGCTCTCTGGCATCGCAGCGGTCCCTTCCCTCATTTCAGCCTCTACATTCACATGCCTCTTTACTGCTGGCCACAGCTTTCTTTCATCATACCAGTCCCTGGGCGCCTGTGTAGTTTGCAGAAAAGCCCTTCCTGTGACAAACATGGTAATCTCCGTCAGGCCCTGGTGCTACTCCACCTTCTCTCATCTCCAACGTAGGAATACTTGTCGCCTTTTATCTCAGTCCACTGGAAGCTGTTGTGGCCTCACACAGAATTATTTAGCCCCACTGTCTCTGTTACTTAGCTTCTTTAATAATAAAAGTGGGGTTCTTGTTAAAAGGCGGGGGTCCCAGAAGTAACCTCTGCTCTGAACAGCCTTTTATTTGTTTTCCAGCAGTCCCGCCGCTCTTCACTCTCCTATATACTGCTCTCAGCTCTGAGTGGAGCTGCGTGTGTTAAATCACACCACACACCTCCGAAATGAACCCGAAAACAATTTATTGTTGAGTATTTATGTCTTTCACCTTCTCTTCTATCTTCATTCCATGCTCCTTTCAATGCCACAACTCATGCGCCTATCTCCCCACTCCTGCAATTGCCTCACTAAATTATGCTGGCTTCATACATGTCCTGGAATACATGCAAGGGTTTCAGTCATGGAAATAAAACTTGACTTGCTGGTACAGTGAAACAATGTAATCATCATTTCCCCCTTACTTCACCAGCTTTTATGCTCAGTTTTTGGGGTGAGGATAATTGTCCAAAAGTGCAGTGGAGTTGTACAGAGACACTTAATTAGGTACGCTCTACTGGCCAGGGACCACCTAATGCATAACTGGTCAGATTATTAGGTACACCTGCCTTGGCTCTGTATTAGGTATAGCTGAACCTGACTTTTGGATTATTGGGTATACCTGTTTGGTTTTTTTATCAAGTACATCAAGTCAGAATATTAGGTACACCTGCCTTGGTCATTTTATTAGGTACACAACCTTTTCCATAATCCAACTCAGTTTAACTTTATGAATCCGTTGTTAGGCCTCTTCAGCTTTTCACATTGACAGATTCTGACTTAAACAGGATTGTTGTGAAAAGGACTTTGTGTGGGTTCCTGTCCCAGGCCGAAAGCAGGACAAAGTCCATGTTGCTCAGTATAGAAGCTATCCGGTGTGAAGAGGGCCTTAGGATGCTTAGTGTGTAACCTAAACACAGTTCTTGATGCCATCACAAACAACATTAATGAGTGATTCTTAAAGGTCACCTATTATGCTAAATCAACTTTTTTGTATGTTTAACCATGTTATAATGTTGTTGCACTTTAAAAACATACCTGCAGTAGTATTTTGTTTTATTCATGTATGCTTGAGTAATCCTGTATTCTGAACAATTTCCTTTTTCACTGCTGTCTCACTGCTCTGCATAGACATATGAAACTAGAAGACCTCCTGCACTCACTAAAGCCCATACACCGTCACCACACTTGTTCTGATGGTTTCAGCGCTTAAATTGCTGTCACTATGAAGCAGTCAGCTCATTCATCATTTATCATCTGTCATTGTTATGTTGCTAATAGCTGTGCTAAAAAGCCATTTTATGCTCTGTCCAATCCTCACCATGGCCAGTAGGGGGTGACAGGCTCCTAATCCACGTATTCTCTGCAAAGTCAAAGTAACAACTCCCCAAAAGAAGACATTTTTCATACATATACAAAATTATTTCAAAAAGCAATATATGGCCCCTTTAATTATTAACCTAATCTAATAAATAATCTAATAAAGTGGAAGATGACACCTTAATAACCACATAAATAGGTATGCCCCAGTGACCAGTATAAAATATTAGGTACTCCTGCCTGACCAGAATATTAGGTACTCCCAACTGGTCAAAATATTGGGTACAAATGCTAAGCCATTTTATTAAATACAACTAAATGATCAAATTGTTAGGTACAGCTAACAACTACAGGTTGTGTCACTCAAGTGACACTTGAGTGGCCACTTTATTAGGTACCCCTGCATAATTATTATGCTGACCGGTCACTTTATTAGGCTGAGTACATTTTATAAGACAGGGTTGATTAGGTCTAGCTTACAGAGAGTGAAGTACAGTTGAATATAACATTTTATTTCTTTAAAAACACAAAAATGACATCCAAAAAGACACATCTGGTTTTATTTTAACTTGCAGATTTATAATTTCTATATTTTCAATATTATCAATAAATGTTTCATGTGTATATTGACACTACCTACAAAACTATACAGTACGATACAAGGTGATACGTATCGATATACTGTAGTTGTATCATAGGAATAAAAAATGGATACATCAATATACTGTTATATACTGTTGCTGTATTGTTACACCCCTAGTGCATGATATGTAAACTTTTGTCTTGGCAATATATGTTAATGTGCCCCATCACTCATCCTTTCTTCCAGAGGCCCCAGGACAGGACTTTGTAACTCTGGACTACCGCCTGCGCTACTATCCCAGCATCACGTACGCAGTCATCGGCAGTGCGGTCATCTTCGTCCTGGTCGTGGCACTACTGGCACTAGTCCTCCACCATCAGAGGAAAAGGAGTGTCCTACTTCCCAGAGGTGTAAGAGGCAGCTCCCATTCCCATCACCACCAGCCTCTTCTCCTGTCCCGTCTGGTGATCTTAGACCGCAGTCACATTCATCCAGGAGCTCCAGGACTGTCCCCCAGCAGCAGTTCTACAGCGGGCCAGTACAGCTCCACGCCCCAGGCCCTGCAGCTGCTGTCCGGGACATTGTACCCATCCGGACTCTCACTGGACTCTCCTCCTTCATATTCACAAGCTGTTCTGGACGCCAGGTATGTATCAGTTAAAGGAAGATGTATGATTTGATAGAGTAGGCCTACATCTGCACTGGTGAAGCACTGAACCACACTTTGGGACCCACTAATCAAGACAATTAAACAAAGACTACATAAGATTGAACTAGGCACATATTTATCCATATTATTTCATTCTAATAACATTTAATTGAATACCTTTCAAGCTAGAATCTATTAGCTTGCATTGATGACTGGCCTGTTTTACATTATGCTCCTTAGGAAAACTTGTAAAACGTTTAGTTCTTTCAGTATTATGAATAGTCTCTGGTGGAGCTCTAAAAACTGAATAAATGTCTTAAAGTGCAATTTGCTAAAGTCTGTGGTCTGTGGTGTTTTTTGCCCAGTGTACAAAAACAAAATATTATAACTTGGCTATATATGACTTCCAATTGTCTCATGAGGAGAAATTATTGTGCTGTAGCTATAATAAGAATGCAGACAACCATTAATACTTTTTAATTATACGATAAGTACAGTCTAAGTTGCTGAAGTGGCTCTGCTCCATACACAAACTCCACACACAAAGCTCAAACTGCATATTGTGCAATAACTCTGATGCAGGCTATTGTGCCCTCAATGGATTTGTTTCTGCCTGCAAGCACACTCAATAGTCCCTTTCAATTCGCTCTATTGTTCATTCACACAATATAATTAAATGTTATGAGGCAGGTGTCTATATTGTTTATTGTATTTCAACTCTATGGTTTGGTTTTTGTAGCCGGCCTCCGTGGTTTGACCTACCCCCTCCACCCTACAACCGAGACGGAGACGTTCCATCGGACTGTGAGCTGCCCCAGTACGAAGCCCCACAGGAGGACCAAACAGCGCAGCAGCCTGTCCCGTCCACACCCAGGACTGTAAGCTCAGGCGCAGATCCTAGGACAGACTCCAGACAGGAGTCCCACCAGCTGTAGACACTGTAAATACTTCTGCTGGGCTGAGGACCATATAGACTGGGCATTGTGGAGCGGAAGACAATGACTGTGGAGAATCTGAGTGAACTTGATGCTGTGGGCTGAGAGGCACTGGACTGAGACAGGCTCAACATGCAAGACACCTGTGGTGTTATGGCGCCCCTTTGTGGAGTAAAGGCAGCATTACAGTAGATTTCAGGATATTGTCGCTTATCTTAGTAAACTTAAAATTAATGTCAAGTGTGGAGAAGTGCTGAAAAGTGAAAATGTGGTCAAAAATTAACTGATTATATACAAATTAAATATTTCACATTACCAGTCAAAAATTTGGACACAACTTACCTTACGTTCTTATTGGACAGTGGTTCTCAAACTGTTCACACCCCACCTCAAATATTTGGCTTTAAAGGTACCAAAAAATTGACTATACCAGAACTTAACCAGGTTTAAGCCTGGACTAAACCCATAACCTGGACTAAACTGGTCGGAGAGGCCGTAGGCGCAAAATGGCAGCCACGCTTCCGTCAGCCTGCCCCAGGGCAGCTGTGGCTACAGAAGTAGCTCACCACTACCGAGTGTGACTGAGGAGTGAATGAATAATGCACCAAATTGCAAAGCGACTTTGAGTGTCTAGAAAAGCGCTATATAAGACTAATTCAATATTATTATTATTTATTATTAAACCAGGACTGATCTGGGACTACAATAGAACAAGACAGTGGTCTACACAAATTCAATCTCCAGTGCACATTGGAACAAAACTGGATCTAAACTAAATCAGAAACTTGAACCAGAGGTTCCCAACATTTTTAGGTTTGTCTAACCCCCTGGGCTTTTTTGCCATACCCTAGGTACCCCTCTCTCATACGTGTTGATGATTCTTCAAAAAGTGCTCATCAAAAACCTGTGACATCTGATATTTACTGTAAATCATCTTAATTTATCTTTATTAGAACAGAGACATTTTATTATTAGTAGTAGTAGTAATAATTCTCCTGCATTTTTTTCCTCTTAAACTCAAATTCATAATACAACAATAAACCTCTACTACATTACGTATTTTACTATATATTTTATGTTTAAAATAATGAAAAAATAAATAATAATGGTAATGATTTATTATGTTAATAAATTCCTTTTAAACAAGCATTTAAATCTAAAAAAGGTTGAACAAAACTTATCATTCAATAGTTCAGTAGTCAATAGTTCAATTTAAAATAACGGAGAACATTTTTTAAATTATCTTGGAAGTAAATTGTCAAATGATTTTATATATCCCTCTGCAGTGTGCTTAAAGACTCCTGAGTACCACCAGTGTTGGCTGTAAGCACAGTTTAAGCACCACTGTTGAAGGAAGATGTGTCCAGACTTTGGACTGGTTCTGTGTATTCATAAAAAAGCAGGTAAGCATAAACTTGAACTGGGAATCTGAATGCTCTGTCCTATGAGGTACTGCAGGATCCTTATGCCAATGATAAAGAATCCTTTCAAACTAATCAGTTGGTCCTTTTCTGACCCCTTGTGGCTGGAATTGAAATGTCTGGCCATATTTTACAATTGTACAGAATTTGAAAAAACATCCTGGACCACACTTTGGTCACACGTTTGCACAGTGCTATACTATACCATACTGCCTAAAACCAAGACTCTACACACTCAAACAACGGTATTATCTTCATTAGCAGCTAAAATTCATTTTTGAACTTTTGAAAATTTTGTAAACCCATGTTTGTACATCACATTTCAAACTGACTACATTTCAAAGTGAGGTTTATACAAAATGTTTATTGTTTGTAAAACATAACTTTTATACATATTTATGTGTAAGGTACAAGAGCAGCTCATTTAGAAATACATATCAATGTATTATATCAGCTTGGAATATTTCTCAAGAGGTACTGAATTAAAAATGAGTAATACCAAGATGATTTATCCAAAAAACATGCACTGTAACAATGTTCTGGAAGTCAAAATACAAATGAAATGTGAATTCTTAATATAACCAGAAACACTTTGAAAACTTTCACCAAGGCATTGGCCCTATTTTGCAAAGTTTCATAAAGACCTGGACTTCAGCCAGGAGGTTCTGGGGCAATGCTTTAACCACTGAGCTTTTACTGATCTCGTGTGGCTGGAGTTTGTATCTTTGGCCCTATCTCGCAATGGATAATTCTTTTTAAAAAAATCCTGGATCCAGACAGTGTTCCAGATCCAAAATGCAAATTTTTTTAATCAAAATACAACTGTTACATTATTGTTAATAGACTAATAAACCCAAAAAGCAATGCTGGTGATAACATAACCTCTTTGGCTATGGTAAGAAGGACCATTTAATTTAAATAGTAATATATTTAATGCATTATTCATAATCATTCCTATATTCTGAAAAACCTATCTCATTGGCAAAAATAAATAAGCAATGATATTTGTATAAACCAATGGTAGTTTATAGAATTTATTTCATATCACGTGTGCTGGTTTGGCCTTAAGTGCTTTCACTTTGATGGATACCTTGCCTTTATAAAACCACGTCAGCCTGATCATTACAGACTATCAGGTCTAAAATCACATTTCTCTTGTTTATTTCACAGTACAGCCTTTATAGTATTAGACAGTGACTGATGACGGCCATATCTGAAGGATCTGTTTTTGTATCTGTCTTTGTTCAACACTGTAAATAGAAGCTAGTGTGGGTAAAGAGATTTATTTATAGAACTACTATGTGTTAAGAATGAATGTGTATCAATGTAAATGTACTTTTTATTAGTAATAGCGGTGATTATGCAGGTACAAAGCAATCAAACCAAAGATAATCATTAGTTTGACCTTTCTGGATATTTCTGTCATATATTTTTAATGTACAGAGGGTTTCCATCTCATTCGCTGTAAAACTGGAAGACATCTCTCAGGATAGGTGCTCTGTCATAGATTGCAATCATTTTCTTAAATAAAAAAAATTTCATTCTGTATTGTACATTTAAAGTAATATAAAACTATACATCCGTTTTTGTGTGTATGTGTTTCATTAGTCAACACTTTACTATAATGTAATAATGTAATATTATTGTAGCATCCAGTTGGAAAATAACATCTTTTTTCCAATAGTAACTGAAAAAAAGCTGCAAGGAAATCCAGTAAAAAAAAACATTTACTACAGTACAGTCTTTTCCTGTTCCTACAGCAGAATTTTTAATCATCTAATCATAATCTATTTATTAATAAATCTAGGACTTTTCATTAGTGAAGTGGTTAGATCCCTGCTTTTGGTGAGGAATGTCAGGTGAATGTAGTCTGCCACGTAAGTCAAAGCATTTTTTCACAGAATCGTGATATAACTTAGCTATACGCTATACGAGGCAAGGCAAGTTTATTTGTATAGCACAATTCATACTCAGGGTAATTCAAAGTGCTTTACAGAAAAAAAGACAAGTCAAAAGTAGACAGGAATTACAATTAAAACAGTAAAACCAAATGAAAAATGATAACCTAAAAATCAATTTAAAATTAGAATAAATTAAAGAGAAGCATGCAGATAAAACTCTTTCAGTTGACTTACATATGCACTGCTAAAAAGAAAAAGAAAAGAGTATTTTGAAACCACATAGACACTCTCAATACCCAAATTTCATTTCATGGCTGCAGTTTTTGTTTTTACCAACAGATGTCACCATGCCTCTGTTGGATGCACCTTCAATAGTTTGGAGAGTCCCTCAACTGCTGTTCCACTGCCTGTGAGAGTAAACATCTGTTTAAATGTAGCTTTTCATTGTGCTTTTATGTCAGCCTTCTACATCTATCCACATCCAGCCCTGTCTTTATAATAAACGCCCCTTGTGTTAAATGTAGTAGCCCTTTGCCCTGCCCCTCCCATCCTAATATCCGCATGACATTATGATCCATCAGATACCACTGATACCGTCTCAGCCCGCGCTCCCGTCACCTTCTCCACATCACTCTACCTGTCTACACTTCCATCAGACCATTATCACACCCACTCATCCTCTGTCACCCCCACCCACTCTCTCTTTTGCCTTCTCTTTGTGGGTGCCCCTTGCCCCGCTCCCTCATCTTCAGCTCTGATGCTGAGGCCCATGTTTGCTTAGCCCGGGCCCTTAACTATACAGAGTTTAATTAAAAGGCTGCATGCTCCTGTGTGCCCGCCTCTCTGCCAGATGGGGAACTGGCCTTAATATTTTAACATTTCTGAATATAATAAGGCAATGAATTCAGGTCAATAATCAGTCTGAAATATATGCTTTGGAGAGGTACATTTTAGATTTTGCATATTATGAAATAACTATTATTGTATTTTTCTCCTCAGAACTCTTCCTTCTCTTTTCACTTCTTCTGGGGTCACCACAACCAATTATGTGCCACCTAATGTGTAGTTATGTGCACGCTTCCTAACCAACGCTCCATTTATCCAGGCTTAGGACTAGTGCAAAAAGTACACTGACTTGTGACCTCTTATAGCTGGATATTGCTTAGAAAAGTTTCTAAAACCCCAGTAAAAACATGGACTTTGTTGTCAGTATAATTAGTACTGAAGCATGTTTTTGGGAGGTACCGCAAAATTGTGTCTGAAATTATGGCAAGTACTCAAAAGTTATGGCATGTTTTGTGGCCTCAATTATCAATAAGGGGAGATGTTTTTTCTGAAAATAAAAAGAGTTTACTGATTTCAATAATGCTTCGCACCACCGTTTGAGCTTTTCCACATGTCTGACAGAAGCCAGTGTATTTGAAACTAAAATGGCTTTTTCAACAATAAAGGCCTACTCTATGGATACAGTGCTTTTGTGCTATAACTAATATCCCACTTGCAAAAAGGTTTTGTGCAGCTAGCTCCACGTTAGATTGGTAGCTTATGTCCAACAAAAATGAATATGTAAAACGTTTTTTAAAAATCTGTGCAAAAATAATCCTAGAATCCAAGAAGTTGTTGGTAACTACATATAAAGTGAAGTCAGAAGTAGGTATAATAATAATACTAATATATTTACTTTGATACATTTACTTGAGTAACTAAGCGTTTTATTGCAACATACGTTTTATTTCTACTTTGAGTAATATTATTTTGAGGTAAAAATTTTTGCAACTTCACCCACCTCTGTATGTCATGTATAAGTTTTGGAAGTTTATGTTGTAAAGACGCGAAAACTTTTAAAGGTCCTATATTATGCTTTTCCAGGCTTTTTGAAATTATGTTGAGATTATATTTTACGTTTAAAACTTTAAAAAAAAATTAAAAGTTAAAATAATGAAAACTTCTTTTGGAAGCTGTTAGGGACCTTTAAAATGTATTTCTTATGCTTTATTTTGTAAAGATATCTCTCTTTTTTTCATTCTTTAGTTTACTGTATCATATTATATATTTTTGCCTTTCTGATTACATTAACATTCAAAAATAACATTATGTCAAAAGCTACATTCCAACAGTTACCATTACTTGTTTTTTCACCAAATACTCTTTTTTTTCTTACTCTAGTATTTATTTAGATGACTACATTTTACTTCTACCATTGTTTTAACTCTTACTTTTGTGCAGTTTTTGGCTATTCTACCCAACTGACCCATATGAATATATTTAAAGGTAGTATAGAAGCAGCATATGCACTTGTACTGGCTTGAAAACAGCACTGCAGTCTAAATCAAATATGTTTACCTCATATCTTTGGACACCTGGGTCATTTTTATGAAATATAAAAAAAATATGTATATGCTGCTCATATCAACTTTAATAGCTCTTGAGGCCACTTATATTGAATATTCTTTTTGGATAGTATCTTTCAAGTCTAAAACGTGAATAGAAGTAGCCCCAAGTAGACCCATGAATCCCTGCTCACTTGTCTGCTCCTAATACCTCAGTGCTGCTGCCATAGCTCTAGTGCTCTGCAGATAAGGCCTGCTGTTTTCTCATGTAAATGCACCCAGGCCGCATTGTTAGCTCCCGATCCGCCATGGAGGAGCTCTGCTGAGTCTTTGGACACGGATGCTCTTATCAGATGAAGGGGAAGGAGGTGGTGGAGGAGGAGGAGGCCCCGGGAACGAGGGGTCGGGGCGGCAGAATGGAACAGCTGGCCCCGAGTCACGCGTGCAGGACCCAAAACACACACAGGCCAGACAAACTGAGCACGGTGGGAATCTCCTCGCCTAGAAGGGATCCACAAAAACACACACACACACACACAGGCCTCTTGTGTTTTATCAGCCACCGGCCAGAGTCTGAGCACATAATCACACACCCAGCAGAGAAAAACAGACGAACAATCGCACACAAAACGCAATCTAGAAGCACAAGGTTTACAAATACACATTTCCATACAGGCGTCTTTACACATCATTAGGCTAACACACAAATAGGGAACGAAAGGCAGTGGGTTAACGTTGGTTCAAAAAAAGCTGATGTGAAATACTTTTAGCAAACACCTGCTTTTAACTTAGACAAAATGAGTAAAGAACATTAGAAAGGATTTAGCACATGAATTGTAGATGTTAGTGTGTATCTTTTGCAACAATGAGGCAGGAATCAGGCAGACAGGCATAACTATACACAAACAGATGGCTAGGTGCTGCAAAATTAGTTTCAGTAATCATAATGTCTGACTTTTAGTGATGGTTTTCTCCAGGTATACGCCTCCCACTGTCCAACAATGAATAAATTGTTGAATCAAAAATGCCTATAAAGGTTCCTTATTATGCTAAATTCAAACTTTTAAACCATGTTATAATGTTGTCTGCCCCTCAAAAACCTACCTGGAGTAATATTTGTTTCATGCACTCACCACTCTACATAAGCACATGAAACCTGGAAGTGCTCCTGTGTGTTTTTGAAGCCCATACACCATCATTGAACACTAGGGCTGCAACTAACACTTATTTTGAAAATGGATTTATCTGACAATTATGTGTGATTTTTTTTACAAAGTTTTACCCACTTGCCACTTGAGGACTTTTTGATAGAAAAAATATATAGACAAAGAAATTTTTCATCAAAACAACAATATGTACATTCTCTTTTACTGTTTTGATGAATTTACTGTGCTGTCTTGATAATTAAACCTCCTCAATAAGCACACATTGTATGTTTCAAAATCTACATATACTCCCATTAACAATTACTTGATTACTAAATTAGTTGATGATTATTTCAATAATCAATTATAATCAATTCATTTGATTAGTTGTTGCAGCCCTTTTGGACACATTTGGATTAAACTGCCTTCACTAGAAAGCAGTCAGCTCATTTATCTATCTGTTAACGCCATATTGCTATAGCCATAGCTATGCTACAAAGCCATTTTATTCTCTGTCAATTCCTCACCATTGCCAGCAGGGGGTGACAGACACCTAATCCAAGCTTTTTCTGCAAAGTCAAAGTAACATCTCCCCAAAGTTTTCCATACATATACATTATTTAAGACTAATGAAATACTAATGCAAAAGTGTCCAAAATTTGAAAAAACTGAAAAAAAGCAAAATATGGCACCTTTAATGAATGTGAATTATTGTCCACCAAAGTACATGTTAGCCCTAGTGTACCCCAATTCAGGCTCAAATTTAAGCTCCAACCACATGCAAACCCAATAAAAATAGCCCTTGATACATTTTCAAAACAAGACTACATAACTGTTTAAGACTTTCTAATGGCACAAATTCAGTTCAGAATCGCTCAGGCAATCAAACTAAGGGAAACTAGATCCATTTTTCAGGAAACAACATGTGTGTGTTCTACCCTCCTACACAGAATTAGTTTTATTTAAAGAAATTTACAGGCCTGCATGTGTAAAATGTCCCGCGTACGGTAGTTTATAAGTTAACTTGTAATCCAGCTACAGGGAATCACAAGCCAGTGTGCTCCTTGTGTTGGCCCCAAGCCTGGATAAACGCAAAGGGTTGTGTCAGGGAGGGCATGTGACAATAAACCTAGGCCAAATCAATATGCAAATTCACTGCACCTCAGAAAGGAAGTGCTGAAAGGAAAGCAGGAGTTTGTAAGCAAACATTTAACATTAGATTAGCCCAAAGTGAATGAGATGGTGGTCTGTTAGCCTGACTTAAATGGAGTGTATCCAGATCGTTAGCTTTAGCTCCTAACTAAACTCATTGGTACCTGTGCATTACCACAACCCAAACACTATAGCCTAAATGAACTGTTACTGTGTATTGTAGTGTTATGTGATGTTTACAATCTGTTTTGTCTCCATAAATAAATATTGTTTTGGAACACATTAACAAACAGCAGTTGTAATACAAATGCAAAGACAAGGTAGAATCAACAGCAACTAAAACAAGATGCCATATTTGAGTTCCTGTAGTATTTTGCCTCTGAATTACCATCAGAACAGACAACATACCATTAAACATTTGCATTCTTCTTATTGTTATGCGTTTATTTGCATAATGTCAGACTCTAGTACAGCTATTGTGTAAACTTCCACTAACCAAACTTTGTGGAACCTGCACATTACCAGAGCTCAAACACTGCAGTTACTTAGTGTATTGCAGTGTTATTTTATGTTTATTGTCTGTTTGTTTTCAAATACACATCTCCAATGGCCAATGACAAACACTGTTTTGTAAAAATTCATACTGTCTTCTTGAGTTAATTACTGTTTAAAATTTCTTTTTGTGAGACAGAAGATGCAAACACGCCCACAGTTGTAACTTTACCATACATCCGAAGGGTTACAGAACACATACAAAGGAAGCCATGAAAAGACACAACATAAACACACCACATACAAAACTCAAACAGCTACTAGTAAAACCCAAGGGCAGAATAGAATAAGAACACAAATGTGATGTTATATATGAAATAAATGGTCTATTATGCAACAGAACATACATAGGTGATCATTTGGAACACAGAAAAACAAACATCAGACAGAATGTGAAAAGGAAACATCCAACAGACAAACAAGAGGAATAAAACAACAAGTAGAACAAGAAAATCTCAAATCAGCCATATCTGACCACTGTAAGAGGGAAAATGACATCAGGGATGGAATAATGCCAGGGTCATCCAAGCATAAAGTAACAAGCATCACCTTTAGATCAGGGAAGCCACTGAGATTAGGAAACATGCACCAAGGACTATGAACTGGGACGAGGGAGCCTACACCTTATCCCACACCTGGGATGCGGTCCTGGAGCAGGCGTCAGACAGTAGAGGGCGCAAGCTTTCTCTGCAGTCTGGCAAAACTACATAAGCAGCCTTCAAGCCAGCAACATCACGTGACGCTTCTGACGAAGCCTACAAAAAGTAGCAGAAACTAGTAAAAAAAAAAAAAAAAAAAAAAAGAAAACAAAAATTGTTGTGGAACAGCTAGGGTGACCAGATGTCCCCATTTAACCAGGACAGTCCCAGTTGTAGGCTCCTTGTCCCATGCCCCAACAAACATCTGTAAAGCCACTCATATGTCCCAGTTTTCAAAAAATCATGTCCCAGTCAAGTATCCATTTTAACCAACAGAAAAGCACAGGAAACTAAAAGCACATTCATCTAAAGACTTTTGTCACTAACATTATTATCAATATCAAATAAATTATTCTTTTTTTTAACAAATTCAGTCAGTTTTTGAGTCTAAAATTCTAGGAAAAGTGAAATTATTTAAGAAGTTCAATTCAAAATGTGAAACATGCAGTGTATTACACAGATTCAGTACACACAGATTTAAACATTTTAAAGCATTTATTAATAACTGTGACAATTATGTTAATAATGATCATTAGCTGTAAACCAAAATCTTCACTTTTAAAAATACATACATTCTTTATATACATTCTTTGAATATTTCACTTGAACTTCTGAAATAAGTGACATTTAGTATAATATTCTAATTAGTTGATCTGTCTATGCAGGCAGGTGTACCCCCACCTAAGGCTCATAGTAGCTGAGATCGCTTCCAGAATTAGAATCAGAAAACGTATCATGTGTAGAATAAGACCAGATAAGAGTAGATGTTATTCAATAAGAAACAAGATAAACTGTGCCTCTGGTTTAGGTCTAGGATCCGTCCGAGACCCCTAACAAACATGCATGTGAAAGAAGATGAATAAATGAATGTATGTAGTGTAGCCACGCACGATTTTTAATCAAATACCACCTAAACCAATACATCTTATATATACATCATATATATTTTGATAGTGTACGTATACTGGACTGGTGCTCAAACACTGCAGCCTCAGTGAACAGTTACTGTGTGTATTTGTGGTGTTATGTGAGGTTTAGCATCTGCTTTGTCAGCAAATTTAAGTAGTTGTTGTTTTAAAGGTCATCAGTAAATGTCATGCAGATTTGAAGATGTTTGAAATAGCAAATGCTAAACACACAGTGCAATACACACAGAAGAGGGTATCTCTGTGTTTTGGCTTTCCTTACATATGCAGATAGTGTTCAGTAAAGGGACTAGGCATTTTTACTCAATTCATTTACATTTACTCAAGAAAATTAATGTTTTTTCCACAAAATACTTTAAGGATACTTTAGGGGCTTTTTATGCTTTATTTAATGGAGACAAAGACACACAGGAAACAGTGAACAGTGGAGAAAAATCTAAAATAAAAAAAAATTTTGAAGCATTTTTTTTAGAAAAATCTCACTAACAAAGTGGGTACCACACTCACCTTGCAATCAGAAGGTCTCTGGTATGAGCTAGTAGTAGAAGGAGTAGTAGTAGTAGTAATAGTAGATTTCACTGTGCTCACAAATATCTTTTTAACTTAACCTTTACACTCAACACTAAGAAAAAAATATTCTTGTAACAATTTTGTTGAGTACTTTTACTTGAGTAAAATAATTTTGACAGTACCTCAGTAAAATTTTTGGGGCGACAGTAGCTCAGTCAGCAGAGATGTTTGCTCGCTAACCCAAAGGTTGGCGGTTTGATCCCTGCTACAGGCATTGTACTGTTGTTGTGTCCTTGGGCCAAACACCTTGCCTGTATGAATGTGTCAGAGTGATTGTGTGTTTGGTGGTTGTCGGAAGAGCCGTAGGTGTAGATTAGCAGCCAAGCTTCCACCATTATTACTGAATAATTCTTCCACCACAGGATTCTCTATAGATTGCAGAGAATACCATATTTTAAAATCTCCAGTATGTGTGTAGACAAAATGTCACTACAAACTCAATATCCCTTGAGTCCCTCAACATACCAGCAGAACCTCTCACTCATGTATGCATGTATGCATCTATATGCATAAGTCAGCCTGGCATTAGCAGCTGAAACACTAACACTTCCCTGTTTAAGAATAGCCCGGGCCACTGCCTCTTGTCCTGTCCCATTCAGGCCAGTGTTAAACACACAGACTAGCATGCTAATGGGTAATCCCTGAGGAATGGGCCACCTTTGTCCCTGGACGTCTCTCTCTGGGCTTTGGGTGACGGCTACCATGGACTGCCTGCAATGTTGCCAGATAGTGATCTCAGTCCTGCATTTTGGATAGCAGCAGGTTGCCAGGCTCTGATAGGTATTTGATGAGCTCAAGATTGGCAGTTTGTCCCTGCCACACTTTGTTTTTGGGTCCTTTTTTGATGCTCTGTTGGATGCTTGCTATGTCCTTCTGCTTTGTGTGTGGAAAGTAAAAGTGTGGGTATTTGTCATGCAGCAGGTGGTCCACATACGTCAACAAAGCATTCTATTGGATCTTATGGACTACAGTAGGAATGGCATGAGGTCGCTACTGTTCCTGTTTGTCTTTAAGCCCCCCACTAACCATCCCCAGCATTTGAAATACCCTTTGAGGACGCAAATAATTGGCTTACATGATTTGAAATTCTATAGTTGGACACAAGTCGCCTTAATCCATTTTTGCAATTACCTGCTAAATGACAAGAAATCCTCAATAGAATAACGTTGAATGGGAGTTTGATTTTCTTTCCTGGAAGCGGAAGTCACTAAGAAAGGTGTTCCTGTGGTGATAAGCATTTTGGGACATTCCATGCTGCAAGGTGGGCCAGTGGAAGTGGAAGGGGTGCAAAAGCTAAGAGGACATTCCACAGTGCAAGGTGCAGTAAAGAGGCCGTACAGGAGGTAGGGAATAAGAGTAATCCTCGTGATGGGATGGAATCAACAGAAGGATAGGGAGAGGCTGGAGAATGGATGGCATCCCAGTGTGCCTCGCGTGTGGTATGTCTGTGTTCACTGGCAAAGGCATATGATGATTATTTTAAACAATTTGTCTAGCCCTGGTTCTATACTGTCTATGATGAAAGATTGTGGCCCTATCCCGACCGTGCACCCTCATCTGTCTTTCCTTACCCCCAGAGAACTGAGCTCCACATACGGCAGCACCCAGAATGTGTGTACTACGCAAGCATGCACGGAACTGTAAGACTGGAGCATGCTTATGAGAGAAGTAAAACAAAGTTGTTATCAACATAGGCTTCGAGGTACACTGATATACGTGTAACTTTATGTAAAATGTAAGGAATGCTGTTTGTTCAATTGAGAACTGTTTGTGGTGGATGTCCCACAGATTCATCGTTGGAACTGGATCCCCCACGATGCTCCAAAGTGATTCTTTTCCCCCGCCATTGACACCCCCCTTTAAAAATTTTCCCATTGGGGCTTTATTCTGCTGTACTGTGGGTCTAAATCCACACATACACTATTTTGGCTCAGATGAGCTAATACTTTTGGAAATATAGTGTACATGTAGTGCTCTACATACATGTAGTGAGCAACCAGGATTGTTATGTCTCACAGTGCTATAAGTTACTGACAAACAGATGAGGCAGACAGAGTATTAGGCACTTAGCCCTGCTTTTTTTTTTTTTTTTTTAATAAGGCATAGTTAGAAAAATAGAAAGCACACTAAATGAAAATAATCTAAAAGCATCAGGTCTATGGCACTTCATAAGAAATGTTCCTGTATTTATGTGCTAATAATAATAATGGATTGGATTTATGATGCTTTTTACAAGCTTCTCAAAGCATTTAAATTGGTAGTACATTAGTCCATTACTCATTCACTCCTCAGTCACACTCAGTGGTGGTGAGCCACAAGTGAGACTGTCAATCTGCACCTACAGGCCCTCCAACCACCACCAAGAACAGTCACAGTAACATATTCATACATAAGGTGGGTGCCTTGCCCAAGGACACAACAACCAGAACCAGAGAGTATGGTGTAGTTTGAAAAAACAAACAAAAGTGTCAGCTTTACAATGATCTGCTGATTGGAATAGGACATGATGTAAACAAAAAACTGTAGAAAATAAAAAAAAGTTTTTAAATGTAAAAAAAAAATAAAAAAAATGTTTTTGACTGGTGGTAGTCTTGTATGTTCTGGTAGAATGAATGCAAATTTCCAAACTTGGCACAGAGCATTTGTATACTTAGTGCCCCACACCTTACTTTTTTCACACATAGTCTTCCTCTAACCCTCATTTCTATGCACACATTGTCATGAACCCCACCACATAACCTACACCTCCACAAGTGCACCCACCCACCTCTGCCACCCCATGCCTCGCGCCCGGGAGCACGACTCGGGGCCCCTCCGTGGACGCCTCCCTTTGTGCCTACGACCCCCTGCTCCCCTTGGCGCTTCCTTGTCCCCTGGTTTCATCCATCATATCAGCCCCCCTCCAGGCTCCATCAGATCTCTACAAAAGCGGCTGAGAAGAAAAGAGCAAAATAAAAAAAAAAAGAATACGACCGCTACCATGCAGAACAGTGTGGCTTCTTTTGTCCCAGTTCCTCGCCTGGGCTCTCTTGCAAACACACCCTCTGCACCGGGAAAGACTGGGGGGATGAACCCTGGGTGTGTTGCTATCTAAAGCGGTATAGTGTGGCCCCCTTGAAGGCCTCCTGGTCACCAGCAGAAACCGTGTGTAGAGCTGTCACATAGGGCAGTCCTGGAACTCCCCCTGCGTCCACGGGCACTCCCTCTGGACTGGCAGTAGGGGCCCTGAACTTCGGGCCCTCTTTTGGCTCTATGTGCTCTGCTGACTTGACCAATGGTGCGCCTCGGAGTGGAACGGTAAAACTCAGGTGCAGGCAGGTTTAAGTTCAAAGTTGTGTTTCAGGAATACGTTTAAGTGCCACAACAAAGAAAAATGCAAATAAGTGTGACAAGACATTTAGACAAGGCTTTACAGACTAAATCTGTAAATCCGCAGAAAGCGGGAAGTGCAGTGGATGTGTCCAGAACAGTTAGATGCATAAAGACAGAAATATATTTTCGACCAGTATTCAACTGGAGGAGTTCAGAGACTCCAAAGTCCAGGCCCAGGGCAGGTCCAAACAGTATCAGTGGATGTGATGTAGGAGTCCAGTTTTGAAGAGTGTCAAGATCTGCAGTAGGAGAAGCTTTGGTCCGGCTACAGTTCGACTCCAGTCCTGCCATGGTCCAGCCGCAAAGTGCTGAAGACATAAAACTGAATACCTTAAAGAGATAATTTAGTTCACTTTATGGTGCGTGTGTCAGAAAATTCTATGGGTATGTTTTTTTTTAATGACAAAGCAATGATTTGTTGTTAAAATTCTGGTTATTGCAACCACCTACTAGGTAGTCCTCTACCTGTACTTTGCAAATGCTTTCCATGGTAGCCCCTCCCAAATGGCTATGAGAAACAGATCATGGATAGTCAGGACTACCCTTTGTTTCCTGTCCAGTTACTTTGAGATCTGAGAACTAAATGTAATATAATTTTAACAAATGGACTGTGTGAAATACATTTTTAAAAATCTACTTATCTGGCTTTGTGAATACACTGATAGCATATACTTGTATGTAAAATAAGAAGTGGTGAGAAGCCAAATGCATTACTGTATAATCACAGAGGACTCTAGTAGCCTTCAGTTCAGTTTTATTGCAACAATTGTCTCAGAGGGATTTACAGGAATAGACATAAACAAATGTTTAGATGTGACCAGGACTGATGGATAAAGTCCATTTGTTTGCCTTGTGGAGGGCCAGGCTGGAAACTACACAGTGAAATTTATAAGTACTACAGTGGTTGGTGCACTGCATAAGCTTTAACCTAAACTAACAGTAACAGGTAGTTTATAACAAAGTACTTTCCAAAATATATTTCCACTAGTTTTATTTCTAAAAATTAAAAATTCAGAATGACTGAGTGAAAGGGCAGGATCTATTTAGCGAGAACAAAAGTCAGTGCCCTTCAGTTCGTGTGGCTGTTCTGTTGCAGGACATGCAGCCTTTTGTAGCCCAAAGGAGGCGAGGGAAGTCCCTGCTTGGTCACGATCACACCCCCGGCTGATGGAGCACCTCTCAGTGTCCCGTCATGGCTGTTAGCAGAGCTGCAGCTGCGTGGGCACAAATGAAGAGGTGGACAAACACAGAAAACACAAGAAACAATGTTCAAGAAGAGAAGCGATGAAGCCAAAATGGAGGAGGTGTAAGAGCCGCAGAAAAGTTGAGGAACAAGGATAGAACAAAAAAAGTTCAAATATAAAGCAGGGATATAGAGATTTATGCGTAAGGGTCTTTCTATGCAGAAAAGGTTAGAGTTATTAATGAAGAGGTAGTCCCAGTCTAGATTTGGTTGGATTGTTCTTATCCAGTGTGCTACTTAGTGAGACCCCAGAGACCTGAGGAACAGAGTGCCAACAGGAGCAGGCCTTAGGGAAATAGAGGAAGGAGCAAACCAGGTTATGTGTGGCATGCTGTGTTATCTGGAGCCTTGAACTAGCATTACAAGAGTTATTAGATTCTTTATACATTGTTCTGACTTTACACATCAGGAACTCTATGAATTCTGTATCCATAATGAATACTGATGGAATATTAGCATGCCTCTAATAGAATATAGTGTTTAATGACTTTTTTTTTTCTTTTTATACCATCTAGTATCTCGTCTACACCAGCAAAAAGCAATCAAGTTATTGGATACATCAGCCTCATAACATGGCGCACTAACTGACATCTATCAAACTATAATCATTACAGAATATTTATAATAAGCCATAATATGTGCTGGCCATAAGCCTGGATAAATATGGGATTGCTTAAGACACTCACAATTTTTAGTTTTTTTTTTTTTTTTGAAGTTGTCACTATGATTGTATAAATGCAATATATATTTTCATCTGAATAAAAAGAAATAAAAAATTTTTTTTAAAAAATCCCCAAAAACTCCAAGATCAAGAGATGTTTAAAGCGAGCCCACGCATACAAACAGACACGTCAATGGCTCCTAATAGAAGCGTGACTGACCACGTTCCAGCTCCATTCACCGCCGGGACAATGGTGTGCTGAGGCTGCAAAAAGCCAATTCAGTGTGTTTTCTGACTATTCTATGCGCATGTGTGACTGTTTGGGAGTGTGTGTTGGTGGGTAGGTCCTAGCGGGGGTGTGAGGGTGTCCTGTCCATTTCTCTTTCCAGTGCACAGATTGTGAATTTCCCAGGTGAACCTCAACATACGGCTCTCAGTGTCTTCAGCCTCATTAAGGAGCATCAGGGGCCCCATTAGAAAGCATTGAGCCGGGGGTTTGCATTCCCTCACATACGCGCCAGGGCAGGGCACGGAGCCATGCCCCTAGGCCCCAGGGTGGAGACCTATGCTAAACGGGCCAAGGGAACGCAGCAGACGGACGGGATGCTGCTGTTTTCTTCTGGTAGCGTTGGTTGTCGTGTGGATGGATAGAGAGTTAGCGGGGGGTGTGCTGGGTGGGGTGGGGTGGGGGGGGTAACAGCTTGTTGAGTTCCCTTACTTGGGGAATTCATGAAAACTGTTGAATGGAGTAACAGTTGACGGTGTTCCAGCAAGACATTCAAGTCAGTGGTATAAAAGGCTTTGTTATTTGAAAGTCATAACATGGAGGCATTGAGGAAGGGAAGCTGATTGCTCTTCCATGGAATAATGCCCCATTCAGACCTGGCATTGCAGTTCAGTTCTCTTTATTTGGACACGTGGCCAGATAGAGATGTATATTCACAACTCAGTACCTACATATATGTGCTCCTGAATCTGCATTAAATTTCTTTTTACATTTTTGCTTTATATGAAAGACAACACTATTCTTTCCTTATATGTATATTTAGAAAGGTTAAAGGTGCTATGAGCAGTATATATTTTTTATATTTCATAAAAAAACTACCCACATGTATCCCCAGATATGATGTAAACATGTTTAAATGAAATTCATTTTACTGAAAACAATGGTACAGTTGAGTTATGAACAATTAAGTTGTTTTTGTTTACATTTTTTGTTTTTGTTCTAACCCTGCATCATCAATCAGTCCAGAAAAGAGACCATTGTTTTGATTTAGACTGCAATACCATTTTCAAACCAGTACGAGCGCATGCTGCTTACAGTACCTCTGAGCTTGACCTTTAGTAAAACAGGCTTCAATATAATTTGAAGACACTGGCATACAAAAAGAGACCTGTGGAATTAGAAAACGTGAAAGTGAATATAAGAGCTGGGTACATCTATTACACATAGAGAAACAACAACAACGAAAGTGGCAATGCAAAGTGAGGCCATTTAAGAAAGATTACAAGTAATCATTCATGCACAATATGTTCTAGTGAACATCAGTCATCACTCGCTCCATCATCATAACTATTTAGGAAGAATTCAACATATTAACAACTTGCATTATGGATAGTCACATCAGATCTGATCAGTTTATGCAGATTTCAAAAACAGACAACATATGAAGCCTTCTTTCATTTTGATTTGCATGATGTTTTTGTTAAGGACTGAGGGTGGATGAAGCCTTTCCTAGCAACTATGGGCCTAGGGCAAGGTACACCTCGAGAGGGGCCTGTTATTTGTTGGGCTGACATGGAGATATACAACCATTCACTGTCACATTTATTTATTATAGGCAATTTAGAGTTGCCTATAACCTAGCACATGGATGTCTTTGGACAGTGGGTAGAAGCTGGAATACCTGACGAGAACCCACGGTAACACTGGGAGGGCGTGCAGACTCCACCAAGAGAGATTGTGAGTGGGACAAACCAGGGATTGATTGCACAACCTGCTTGCTGAGAGGCAGGAAGGCTAACCCAAATTATCATCATGCAATGGTTCACCCTCTTGAACAATGTGAATGTAAAAATATAAAAGAATTCATACTTCTTACATGGCAGACCAGTCACAACTCTCAGGACTATTTTGAATAACAGGTTCATTCAAAAGCCAAAGTAAACCTGGATTTACATTTTACACACTATAACTATGTGACATGGGGCAGGTTTCTTCATGCATATAATGTCTTTAGGGTAAATCTATGCATTTACATTAACAGTACAAATGTATCATTGTTTTGGTTGCTGTCCCCCTTGTGGACAGGAGCCAGCCCCTCAGCCATTGATGATTTCAGACTTGGACCACTGACCAAGCGCCGTGCCTTTAAGAGCCCATCGTTGCTATGGCGAGGGCAGCAGTCCATAATTCAGATGTATATGTGTGAGAGAGAGCCCTGATGGGTACAAATGGGAGACGTGTCGGCACAAGAGACCGGGCCATCTGTGATACTCCAACATGAGCTCATAATGTGCACACGCAACATACACACACACACACACACACAACACACACACACAACTCCCCTGGGAAACAAAAACACTGGCTTTCACTGACAGGGATTCACCAAAGGGCAGTCTTTTCAAGTTACAGGGTGATAGGTTTGTTGACATCTAGTGGTGAAATTACAGACTGCAGCAAACTGATATGAAACTCAGACATCAGAGATATAACCTGACCACCCCGAAGTCAGATTTTATGCTATTTTTGGATGGAATAAGTAAACAATAATGATGATAATAATGTTTAATTATCAGGGTTTGACATTAACACTAGTTAACCAGCCAAATGGTAGATTTTCATTTTGGCTAGTGACACAAATACTCCCACCAGCCACTTTGGCCAGTTGAATTTTATGCATACGTAGGCCTAAATCTTAACTTCAGAAGTTTCGCTGCTCAAGTGTACCCAATTTATTATATAGTATTTAACCATGATTGAAGAAAGTAAATTAGTAATTTAAAAAAAAAATACATATTTTAGAAAATGTGGCACCACATGTACAGAGACTCTTTATTTTGCCTATAGGTAAACCTGTTTTATTTGATAAATTTCTGTGCAGGCATACTGTAAAAACAAAATTTACATTTCTTCAAGCTTACTATATACTATACGCCACTATACTATACTATATACTATACTATACTATACTATACTAAAAGAAAAAGTCCAAAAATCCACTAATTAAATTGTGGCTAGTAAAAAGACTAATTGGCTAGTAACTTTTGACAAAGACTAGCCACAGTGGCCAGTGAGAAAAGTAAATGTCAAGCTCTGATTACATTATATAGATATAGAAGCTCAGGAAGTAGAGCAGGTTGTCCACTAACTGGGGGGTTGATGGTTGGATCCCCGCTTCCAAAAGTTCATGCATTGTTGTGTCCTTGGGCAAGATACAAATTAATAATAATAATAATAATAATAATAATAATAATAATAATAATAATAATAATTATTATTATTATTATTATTATTATTATTATTATTATTATTATTATTATTGTTGTTGTTGTTGTTGTTATTGTTATTATTGTTATCATTATTATTATTATTATTATTATTGTTGTTGTTGTTGTTGTTGTTACGTCGCCCACCTTGCGTCCAGTGTCTGTGTAAGATAAGGTAGGCTTTATTGTCCTTGTAGGGAAATTAGTTCTCTGCATTTGACCCATCCTTCAGTGCCGGTGGGGAAATCTGTCAGGAGCAGTGGGCAACCGCAGTGCAGCGCTCAGGGACCCTTCTTCAGATCTTGAGCCAGGATCTTGGTCAGGAATACCAAGCTGGACGATTAGCCTATATTATCCATGTTGTAGGCTGATGGTGTAAACTGGAGCACCCAGAGGAAACCCACCCTGCAAAATCTGCACACAGGAATTCACACCCGGAACCTTTTTGCCTCATACCTTCACTTACTTACAACTCTCACTACATATAAATCTTTTTATAACACTGAAGATACAACATTGTTACTGAGCAAAGACAATGTACACATTTAGAGACATTAAAGTGCAAGCAAAAATATGTTTTACCAGTGTATATGTAATCGTGTTAAGCTGAGAGATACCATCTTTCACATGGACAGCCTTTTAAAGGCCCCATACTGTATAATGCTTTTTCATCCTTTTTGAAATAATACCTTAGCATTAATATTTCACTTTTAATGACTTAAAACAATGCATATGTATAGAAAAACGCCTTCTTTTAGGGAGCTGTAACTTTCAATTTGCAGAGAACACTTGGATTACTGAACTGGTAATGATGGGAAATAGACAGAGCATAAAAGGGCTATTTAACACGACTATTAGCAACATGACAGTAACAGATAGATAAACTAGCTGACTGCTTCATAGTGACAGTAAAATGATCAGAATGGGTCCGATGATGGTGTGGATTTTAGAAATGTAAGAGCACTTCCTGGTTTCACGTGTTTTTATAGTTCCATGAGACCGAGTGTTTCCTGTTCTTCATTAAGGCACAGGCTCATCAAGCAGAATTACTCAAACATGCATGAATAAAATACCTACTACAGGAAGATTTTTGAGACGGAAAACAAGCTCAACAAAATCAATTTAGCATGATTCGGGGACCTTTAGATATTCAGAAACTATTGGTGCAAGTGTTAGTTTCAACTAATTATTTGACTTATTCTGTAGAACAACAGCACGCTCCCAAATGTGCCCCACCATAGCAACCTTGGGTTAATTTTTCTACCATTTCTCAGCAGGATATACTGTAGACATATCCCCTCGAGATAAATTTGCTCTCTAAAAGTATGTATGGTATGTTTACCACTTTTAACTTTCCTCCACTTTCTCATTCCTCTCCTCCTCACTGCCTCCTATACGCCCATCCATCACTCCTCCTTCCCCATGCCTCTCTCGTCTCTGGGGGTAGACGACAGGTCACAGCTGTAGGGGGACGGCCATCTTGTCACGTGTTGCTTTGTCTGGGCACTCACCAAAACATACCGCTACGTGTTTCCCTAGCAACCTGCCCTTCCTCTTTTAAAAACTGATCCTACTGTAGGAAATGGCCACTAGTCTCCGGCGACTCCTCCAAAAGGTCACTTTGACTTTTAATTCCTCCCCCATCCAGGTATGATTCATGGTTCTCAAATATGGGCCGCTTGATGTTTATATTTGACTTGCGGAGGGGGCGAAAATAAATTCCGATCTGATTGGACGCCAGGTTATTTATCTACCTGGCGATAGCTGACAAAATGCTGTTCGCTGAAGCAGGAGTTAGTGAATGTCACGGGAGAGGAATGGTTGGCGGCGCAGGGATCTATAAATATTTTGACTCTCCTTCGTCGGGGCCCTCACTGGAAGAGGTTCGGCCTATTCCTACGCCTCTCCTTACCGGGGGGAACAGGGTGGCACGCCAGCTGATTAATCGACTTAAAGGGAACATATATCATGTTTTTGGGGAGACCTAGAAAAAGTTTGGGCCTTATCCTCTATATCCTACAGAAGTACTTATTCAGCAGTAAATTTGAGCTTGTTTGCAGTGAAACATTACGCCTTCTACAGAGTGCCCTGCTTCTTCATGCAATCCTCGCGGTATTGTCTATAAGCCATGTTCTGCTGCATAGAGCTTTGCGATGCACTTAATTGGCTTTTTTTTCTATTTGTGGGCAAGGCTAAATGTTTTTCTTCCTCAAAAACAATTTACAGTGAATTGTGTTACTGGTCATTACTTTAGCTTAGGTGCTCTCTGTTCAGTAGGGCCTCGTTTACACAGATCTGAGCAGAACCAACATTAGCAGCCAGGGATAGATTGGCAGATTGTATAGACCACTACATGCATGCATTATTTCTTTTGATACAGGCACTTATTTCCAACTGATGTATAGGTACTAAGATCGTGACATTTATGGGACAAGCGAGTGAGTTTATAACAGACCTATGACAAACAGTATGACTCCAGAATTTACAAGGAGGAACCATTCTGTTTTGGGAATTTTACACATGGATATTTCAGTGCTAGGGGCGTGACAGTGGTGCAGGAGGTTAACCAGGTCACTCACTAACCAGAGGGTTCAATCCCCACTCTCACCAGAGCATATTGTTGCCATATCCTTGAGCAAGACACTTCACTTGCCTACTCCCCTTTGCAGTATGTTGTGACAGGAAGGGCATCTGAGGTAAAAACTTTCCAAATCACTGTGCGATTGATTCCCAACATAAGGGAGCAGACAAAAAATACATGGATATACTGTATCATTGTAATAAGATAAGCTTTCCAACCAGGGGTATAGGGACCCCTAGGGGTACGTTAGCATATTGCAGGGGGTACATGAAATTTTTAGATAAATTAAGATGATAAGACAATATTTATGGTAATTTAATATTGAACTATTGACACTTATAAGTGTCCAGACAAGCTAAATGCTTTGTTCACAGGATTTATTCAAATTATTAATTTTTTCTTTGAATCTAATTTTTTTTTATTTAGTTAAGTTAGTTAGTTAATTTTAAGCATAAAATATAATATTAAATTCAGTAACATAAGTATAGTAAGTAAATGTAATAGTGTGTAAAAAACAAATTAAGTATAACATACTTCTGTACAAATAAATAATTCATTATTAGTATTTTCATTTAATAATTAGCTGTCATACCTTTTCTGACTTTTTGAAGAATAGTCAACATGTACAGTATGAACTGGTGGAATTCATGGTACGACAAAAAAGCCCATGGGGTACACAAAACAATGAAAAGTTTGGGAACCACTGTGATAAACAATAATGGCAGCTGTGAACTTGGTGCTATAAAAGTATTGGCATGTAACCAAAATAATAAAACTATGCCTGGCTATAGAAATTAATGACTTAAATGAATCAAAATATTGTCTAGGTACTGATGTCTCATTTATTGTTACCTTGCGACCTAAGCATTCACAGTCATCATGGTCATGTTCATAAAGAGGATTTATAAAAGACTCTTCAAAAATACCTGTGTTTTTGTGGCCATAACATTGTTTTTATAAACACTTTTTTAAAAGTGTGCCAGTGTCATTGCACCTGTCTGCTTTTCCAAATTAGGGAAGAAATGGCCGTTTGCTAGTGCTGGGTAAAAGTTACCTATCCTTAAGTATTTCATAGAATTCCAAATGACTAAACTATCCATTTAAAGGAAAAAGTTCATATAAGGCACAGGTTACCCACCAGTCCCATTGGTCCTGCCCACTTTAACTGGTACTCCTCCCACTACTAGGAAACAAAGGGGTCATAAAATAGCTCTGAGTTGTAAAATACAAAAAGAAATGAAAGAGGTGAACCCACACAGAAACCACAGAGGGGTCAAAATGGCAGAGGGTCGAACTCTTGACCTCTGAAGTGACCTAGTGCTGCCTCTGACTTAAAACAATACACTCATCATCTACAGCCATCGGTGTCTCTGTCCAGTAGACATGGACAGAGACACCTACTGGACACATTAGACCAGAAGTAACTAGATACTTCTACTACTACTACTACTAATGTATATTATTAACTAGATTTTTTGACTTTGTAAAATCTCTTGAGTACTTAAGTATTTAAGGGGGTAGTTACAGTAGTAGTAATGGTAATAATTGTAGCCGTGGAACTAACAGTAATGGTAATTGTAGTAATAGGCTACAGTAGAAGTTGTAGAAGTACTAGTTTTAGCAGTAATAGTAGCAGTGGTAGTAGTCATAGTAAGAGTAATAGTAGTAGTAGTAGTAGTAGTAGTAGGAATTGCAGTAGTAGCCAGTGGTTGCAGTAGAAGTAGTGATAATAGTAGTAGTAGCAGTTGTTGTAGTTGCAGTAGTAATATAAACAGTAGTAATACTAGTAGTAGTAATACTAGTAGTAACAGTAGTAGAAGTGGTAATAGTAGTCATAGTGGTACGAGTAGTAGGTACTTTCTACTTAAGTATACTTTGTATTCCGTACTTCTATTTACTTTCACAAGTCATTGATTTGTTGATTAGTAATTGTTGTAACCTTGGAAGTAGTAGCAGTAGCAGTAGAAGGAGTAGTACTATATGTAGTAGCAATAGCAGCAGCAACAGCAGTACTAGTTCTAGTGGTAGTATTTTATAGCCAAGTAATCTTCAGTACTTTACTTTTAAGTCATAATTTTGCTGAATGCATTTACTTGACAAATACTTTTAATAACAGAATGGGAGTACTTTTTCCACGTCTGGTTAAAACCTTCATGTCTCTCTACCTTCCCCCATCTCTTCCTCTTCTCCTTTTCGTGACCATCCCAAATGGAGTGGCCCACAAAAGACACATCCTATGTCTCTTTAGAGGAGACAGGAGAGTCTGATCTCATCCCTTTTTAATCCCGGGACGACAGGGCAGCTCTTCACTGGAGAGCTGGAAACCCACTGATCGGGGGGCTTAAGGCGCAAACTCTTCACAACATAAAGAGTCCAGGGTCCTCCTTGGGACAGACACAGCGGGACAGGACACCATTCTGCGAGGGAGCGTCCTAGAGCACACCGTCCTGTTGTTTCACACTGATAATAAACATTATGCAAATGCCGTTAAAAACACTCAGTGCATTGTATGGATTACATTCATATACATATACATGACGGGGCAACAGATGCTATGTTTTATGTGATAAGCAAAGGCCGCTAAGCTCCAAGAAATGTCATTGCTGGTGTAATCCCACATATGTTTATGTATTAGTGTTTGATTGATAGGGGTAAAAATGTTTTATTAATACATGACAGCATTCAACAGAGTCTGATTGGAAATGCTCAAACTTAGAAGGACTTTAAAATTGTACACAAAATACTACCTCCTCATGTAGTTCCATAAATAAGTGTCTTAAGCAAAAGTGCTGTGTGTCCAAAAGATGCAGGGGCAATGAGGAAAGATATCACAAAAGTATATAGTATATAGTTAGGTTTTAAAATGACTGCATGTTGTGTGACATTTGAATGACAGAGGTGCTTGTTTTTGACAAAATGAGTCAACATATTTACAACACTATTACATCATGCTGTCCTTTACCCTAAACAGTTTCACTGTTGTCTAAATATAACCATGACGACACCAAACTTTAAACTGTGACATGTTTGGGAGCCTTGTTTTCAGTAATAGTTGTGGAGGTGCAAGTAGTAGCAGTAATAGTTGTAAGTAGTAGTCTTAGTATAAATAACAATAGCAGTAGTGACAAGAGTAGCAGTACACTGCAAAAAATCAATATCTTGTATTAATTAAAATGACTTGAATTCAGATTATTAACCTTGATTTGAGTAATTTTTTACCAGATTAGATTTATTTACTAATATGGCAAGATTATTTGACTTGTTTCAAGCATTTTTCTGATTTCAAGCAAAATGATTTGCCAATGTGGCAGATAATTTTGCTAAAATTACTCAAATCAAGGTTAATAATCTGAATTCAAGTCATTTTAACAAATGCTGTTGATTTTTTGTAGTGTAGTAGACAGTGGTAGCAGTAGTTGAAGTATACTGTAGCGGTAATAGTAGTAGCAGTAATAGTTGTAGAAGTAGTAGTTTTTATAAATAATAATAGTAGTATTAGTGGCAGGAGTAGCAGTAGTAGACGGTGGTAGCCAGTGGTAGCAGTAGTTGAAGTATACTGTAGCGGTAATAGTAGTAGCAGTAATAGTTGTAGAAGTAGTAGTTTTTATAAATAATAATAGTAGTATTAGTGGCAGGAGTAGCAGTAGTAGACGGTGGTAGCCAGTGGTAGCAGTAGTTGAAGTATATTGTAGTGGTAATAGTAGTAGTAGTAACAGTTGTAGTAGTAGCACTTGAGTTAAAGCATTTTCTTAACTCTCACCTCTCTCACCACGTTTCTAAGTATCTCATGCAAAGTAGTGCCCTTACCAATGTAAACACACAAATGCATCTAAAAAAACATCTTTAACATATCTATTTTTATTAGTTTATTCATGATTGTGCCCTTATACTAAACTGTATACAGTAAAATATTGCCTGTCAGTTGTAATATGAAGATATTCGATGATAAATTCCTTGCCCTTGCAGTGTTCAGACGTATGCATATGAGCTACAAATTGCCTCTATCCTTCTCCATGAGTATGCCGGGAGTGCGTGTGCGCCCCTATGTCCCGGTGCGAGCGTGCGGGGCGTGGAGTGTGCGCCTGTATTCAGCCTGTCCCAGCAGCTAATGAGCGGCGGCCCACCTCTCCTCTCCTCTCCAGTCCGCCTGCCACTTCTCTGCTGCGGGGCTGGAGGGGCTGGAGCGGGCCTGTTTTCTCATGCTAATCACTCGCTTTGTCCCGGGATGGATAATCCTGCACGGGCTTTGTCTGGGGGCCCCCGAGGAGAGCCCCACAAGGTCGACCCCGCTTCACGGTATAAGCCACAAAGAAGACGGGCCAGTGAGCGGGACACCCCACTTCAGGCTACTGCGGGCAACACACAAAAAGACACAATCTATTCCAACAGCAGCCCATGTTGAGATGTAGAATTCTCCTGCACATATACTGTCCCGAGCAAGGCAGAGAGAGAAGAGTACTGCAGCAAGAGTTCAGAGAGGTCACTCACGGGTGCACAGCAAAAATCTAGCCTGCAGCAGAGAGGAATATAGTGATGCAAAAGAAAGAGGTGTAGTTTAAAATGTCTGTTCATAAACAAAGTATTGCTGTAGAGGTAGGAATAAACCACATACATTTATTCAAATACTAAATTATTGAGTACTAGGTAATATCTAATAGCTGAAATATACTTTGCATTATATTATTTGAAGAAGTTTCTTATAAGTAAAATTTAGAAGAAAAATGTTTAAGCAAAGTTAGTAATACTCTGACCTGGCAGGTTTAGGCAGTAGTAGGATTAGTAATAGTAGTAGTGGTAGTAGTAGTACCTTTTGCTATGCAACTAGAAATGTAATATTTAATTAAAAGTATTTCTTAACCCAGAAGACCCTGGGTTAAGCAAGTTCACATAGTAGTAGGAGTGGTAGAGGTGGTGGTAGTAGTAGTAGTATAAATAGTAGTGGTGGTAGTAGTAGTAGCTTTTGCTGTGCAACTACAAAAGTATTTCTTAAACCAGATCCTGGGTTAAGCAGGTTTGGGTGGTAGTAGTAGTAGTAGTAGTAGTAGTAGTAGTAGTAGTAGTAGTAGTAGTAGCAGTAGTAGTATTAGTAGTAGTAGTAGTAGTAAAAGTAGAAGTAAGTAGTAGTAGTAGTAGTAGGTAGGTAGTAGTAGTAGTAGTAGTAGTAGTAGAAGTAGAAGTAGTAGTGGTGGTAGCTTTTGCTGTGCAACTACATTGGCAAAATGTACTTAAAAGTATTTCTTAAACCAGATCTTGGGTTAAGCAGGTTTGGGTAGTAGTAGTAGTAGTAGTAGTAGTAGTAGTAGTGGTGGTAGTAGTAGTAGCCCTCACTGTGCAACTACAAAAGTACTTGCCTTCAGCACCACGTCTGTCTGTAGCTCCAATAAGGTCCATGACATAAAAAAAATTAATTTCACTAATATCTGATAAAATGGTGAAAGTAATCAAATAGAACTTAGGGTAGTATTTCTTTCTCATTGCAGTATAAGAACAAATTGTGATCACAATCAAGCAGAACAGGGATTACTTAGCAGGAGTACATTTTAAAAATAAACAGTCTAAATATGTTCCTCATGGAAACTGGTTTCCCAAAACTCTTGTTCAGCAAGTTTCAGCGCGTAAAAATAAGACAGCACCTCATATCTGGGTCAGACAACCTCAATACATGTAGCCCCATTATGTGTATGACTCATATTCTTATTCAAATAACATGCTTGTTATATAATCTGCCAAGCAAATGTTTTAGTTAAATCTTTTGGCTGCTTACTTTTTCGTTAGGGGTCACCACAGCAAACCAGTTCGCACAGTGAATAACAGTTTTTGTTACTCACTGGGCAACCAGATGCCCTTCCGGTTGCAACCAGCAACATACTGTGACTGGAGTGGGCAATGTGGGTGGGTGAAATGTTTTGCCAAAAGACACAACAACAGTATGCGTATTTGAGTGAGGTTCGAACCAACGACACTCTCACTCAGTTGTTCCCAACCTTTTTGGTCTTATGTACCCCCAGGACCTGCTTTAGTCCTGGTTTGGACCTGGCTTAATCCTGGTTTAGTCCTGGTTTGGACGCAGCTTAGTCCTGGTTTAGACTGGGTTTAGACCTGGTTTGTTCCTAGTTTTGTCCTGGGTTAATTCTAGTTTTAGACCTTTTTTTTTTTTCTGGTTGAGTTCTGTTTTTAGACCTGGCTTAGTCCTGGTTTTAGACCTGGTTTAGTACTTCTTTAGTGTTGCATTCTTTTGGTGTAGTACCTAGGTTAGTCCTGGTTTTGTTCTGGTTTGGGCCTAGCTTAGTACTCTTTTAGTCCTGGTTTAGACTGGGTTTAGGCCTGGTTTGTTCCAAGTTGATTTCTGGTTTTATACCTGGTTTAGTCCTGGTTTAGTCTTTCTTTAGTGTTGCATTCCCTTAATTTAGGTTAATTTTAGTCTTTTGAGGCCAAATATATAAATGAACTACAAACGATCATATAACTCCATGTACCCCCTGCAATGTGCTTGCATACCCCTAGGGGTCCCCGTACCCCTGGTTGGGAAGCACTGCTCTAACTAACAATTTCTAACATTAAAAATAAGATGAAATGCTTCAGTGTTTGTATGCCAAAAGACTTTACGTATATTAAAAGCTCTGAGTGGAATAATAACACAAATGAAGCCCTCATTGACCTTTTTGGAAAGATCCCAACATTCCTTTACCTGAATCCCAACATGGAAGATGGCTGAAGGGCAGTGATAGCTGAGGGCACAGCGTGGCGTCAGGCCGGATCAGTTCAGTTGAATATCTGCAGGGCGAGAGCGAGAATCTAACGACAAGAGCAGAGGAGAGGGCAGACAGGCTCCCACAGGTTTCTCTGTCTCACACAAGAGCACTGCAGAATTATTAATGAGGCCAGAAATACAAGTTGATCTCTGAGACTATGCAACTTCAGCACCAATAATGTAATGTATATATTGTATTGTTTATATGCACAATAGCAACGGTTTCCAAACAATAGATTCAGGACCAAAAGTGAGATTTCACCTTATTTTAAGTC
The DNA here is from genome assembly GCA_020698575.1 of Bostrychus sinensis. Classification (NCBI taxonomy): domain Eukaryota; kingdom Metazoa; phylum Chordata; class Actinopteri; order Gobiiformes; family Eleotridae; genus Bostrychus; species Bostrychus sinensis. The sequence goes on along the minus strand of CM036251.1, from coordinate 25,346,164 downwards.
TTAATATTGTTTTAATTACATAAAATTGAAACTGATTCTAAAATACATGACATAAAGGTCATAATCTGGGTTTGACAATAACTTTTTTGCTCACTGGCTGCTGTGGCAAGTTCTTTTTAAAAGTTACTAAGCCAGAATTTAATTCACATTTATGTCATTATTTTAACTCATTTTATAGCATATAACAAGACAAGGATTTATCAAATATGTGGGAAACAGGTTTACCTAGGCAGAATAAATGTGAACTTTTTGCATGTTTCTTCATCTTAATACGTGTTTTGTTTTTTGTTTTTTTGGTTTTTTTTTCTCAGCTCACTGTTGAATTACTCTGTACCAAATTCGGTGGTCACTCAAACATAGCAAAAGGAATTAAGGAACTCAAAAGTTAAAATACACACAAGAAATCCAACAGGCAAAATTGGCAAGTGAGACTAAAAGTGCTACTCGCCGAAATGGAAATCTACCACTGCACTATACCACCAGTGTTGAAATTAAACTTTTTTAAACTTCCTTTTGGCTTTTGCCTTCCAGCTCACAGAAAATCATCTGTCTCCTAGTGTGCAGTGAATCTCATATTGATTTGATTTTACGCTAATTGCCCTTCCTGACACAACCCTATCTATATAAAATAATATATAGATAGATAATATTTGAACTTGAACTTAAACTAAATATTCTATAGCCTAAGAGTGTTCCTTGGGTACATTTGCCAGGTCTGTCATTCTACTCATACTGTTCAATACAGAAAACAAGCCAGGTCTTATGGATTCAAGTTGCAATTTTAAGCGGCAGAACCAATAGACACAAAATAAACGTGGTATTTTTAAACTATTTTCCTATACCTTTTAAGCATTTACTCATGTGTATTCCAACTGTTGGTCATGACATTATATGACTAATAGGTTTACAATAATTAATATGCTGTTATGATCCTAAACCCAGACACAAGGAGTCACAAGCCAGTGTACTGTTTGTGCCAGTGCCAAGCTTGGATAAATGGAGACAGTTGTGTGAGGAAGGGCATCTGGTGTATACATCTATATGAACTCAAATGTGAATCCCTGCTCTGCTAGGAGGCTGTGGCGACCCGAGAAGGGAAAACCTGAAAGAAAATAAGAAGTTATGTTCCTAATCTAACAAGTTGAGGTATATGCATGTTTTATTTCTTCTATTTTTTTTTTTTTTTTTTTTTTACATATCAAAATTTTCTCTTTGGGTCTTATTGAGCATAATGTCTGCATTGCAGTTTTGAACGGAAATGTAATCCTGACCAATGTCAAGATTAGCCACCAGTTAAGTAACATTGCTCAACAGCATCCAAGATGGCCGCCCTTGTTTTGATTATCTACTATTGACTTGTGATTTGGTCGGATCTGAAGGAAATTGACAAAATGATGTGAGGTCTGTCTGAAGGAATGAATGTGTCCCAGTGGGTCGTGAGCCGGGGGGAGTCCACAGCACTGTGGCCCAGTGTGAAGAGGCAAAGAGAGGGTTTGTAATCCTCTATGGCCAATGGGACACAGCCAAATGTCTGTCTAGGGACACACTAGGACATTTTTGTTCCACAAACAAGTGAGCGCTGGAAATCCCACTGCTTCCAGTCTCATAATCCTCATTGGGTATTCTGACAGAGTTTTGCTGTGGACACCAAGTTGACAGACAGAGTTAGAGAGTAAAAGAGGAACAGAGGGAGGACACAAAAGCTCCACACTCCCAGCCCTCATTGGTCCACGGCACAGGGGCTATTCTCTCCCTTTTTTGCTAATTGGCCACCCAGGCATTGACTGTGGAGTGAGTTCTAGCCCAAAACACGTGCATGTCCCGCACTCCCATGAAACACCCCCCCGGCTATTCTCCACTCAGCTAGCCTTATTTTGCCTTTGCTGGGGGCTGATGCTGGTTGCCATGGTGAATAGAAGCTAGTTTTTCAGGAAGAGATGAAAACATTTTGCCACAGGTGGAAAAAGTCCTTCATGATGGTCCAAACACTGTCTACATCTGTAAGAATATGATGTTACCAGACTCACACAGTAGTTCTTGCTTTGTGAATTTCATTTTGGAAACATTATGGGAATACGTACAGCATCTAAAAGGTAAAGACATAAAAAATTGATAAAATGCAATGCCATTGAAATCAGAATTAAGTGCAACCATAATTTAAACATCCAAACCGAAAAATAAACAGTAAAATACTATACCCACCATGAACCTTTTTTTAAACAGGAACGCAATTTCAGCATTTCAGTTAATGAGAGTAAAGTTTAGTAAGGCCAGAGCTCATTTGTAATTAAATATGTTGACATTTAAAGCCCCTTTGGCAAATTGGAGAACATTACAATTAAGCAGCAAACACAGCTTTTGGAACATGTTAACAGCTATGGTAGCCCTGCAGGGACATTCGGTTGTCAATGGGCAAACATAGTGGGAATGGTTTGTTAGTGGTGGCGACTTTAAAATCAACAAACCCAACCAATTTATTTTACAAATGTCACGTAAGAATAAGTGCTCAAAAAGAAACATGAATGTGCTTCTCCTGCAGTAGTGCTCAGTTGCATCAGAAATAACACGAAGTAATACCTGCGTCCTATAGGTTTCTAAAGGGTTTAAATGTCTTGTTCGCTCCAAGATTGACAAATGCACGTGGTTATATCAAAAAGCTTTCTTACTGCATAGGCTAAGGTTGGAAATGCAGCAAAACAATCAAAAGTAGTTGGAAATCATATAGCTTTACCAGTGCATCACAAGACGTTTTTGGTGGCTTTTTCCACACTACTAACTTACTCTTACACTGCTATTTCAAAAGGGCACACTTTTCTAAGAAGTTCTGTGACGGATGACCTTTAAATTCTTTGCCGTTTCATGAAAGCATCCCCTCCAAAAAAAGTCTTTGGGGTGTGATCAATAACGGCTGATCTTATTATTTCATTAACTTATTACGAGCGGTGGAATTCAACCACATCTTCCACTTTTGTCCTGGTTTGAGGTCTGAGACTGAAGAGAGAAGATAATTTGATTGTCTGAGGGGGGCTCCATATGGTACTGTGGCTTCTCGGCTTCACCCTGACTGACTGCAAGACAGACTGGGGCTTGTGTGTTCTTTTTAAACCAATGACAAACTTCCCTATCCTCCTTTCCATGCAATTCTCTGTACCCCACAATCACCACCACCTCTTCTTCCACCAACAACCCCAAAACACCCTGAATCTGGTTAAAGGGAGAAAGAATAGCCAGGGCAAACAATGAGCAGCCATGATGGGCAGAAAAGAAGTGGTTGTGGTGATGGTGGTGGCTGGGGAGAGGGAGGAGGGGAGGGGTGTCAAGTGACCCGCAAAAAAACACTATCAAACAAGCCTGGAACTCTAAGGGCTTCACAATGGCGGCGGTCTGCTCTTTTCTACACTACGCCACTGGTGGGGCAAGATAAGGGAATTCCACAATACGGCGCAAAAAGGGAGAAGAAAGGCGAGGGTTGCTTTTGTAGATATTCAAGACTTTTTAAATCCAAACACTTCGCTTCTCAATACATTACGGCTTGTGTGTTTCTGGAATAAAGCAACACTTTGTCGGACAAGGTCGCCCCCGTCGCTGCAGATCTCTCTATGCAGATGACGTGGAGATTAAGGCCCGGGCCGACACTAAGCTAAGTTCTCAAACGGCAATAATTCAAGCGGTGCTACAATGGCGCTAACTGCAGCTGTCTGAATTTATAGAGCTTTAAAAATGCAGAGTGGGTTTACTAGAGTCCTTATCAGAGCTCAGGCTGACGCTAAGGGCAAGTTTCCAAGCTATGGTAATGTTATTGATCTTGATCTGAAAGTAAAATATGGGGCGTAATAAAGTCTGAAAGGAAATTTGGAGTTGTTGAGATCGTACGGTGATCAAAACAGAAGGTGGGTGCCTGAAGGTATAGAGTGAATGGCATGAGAGGGGCAGAGTCACGTCAGACAAGGTAAAACGTATCTCCAATGTTGCACCGGGCCAAGGAACTGTCACCCAAAATACTCATGTATACTGGGCATGCTTTCCTAAAGGAATGTATTAGGACAGTAAAACTAGAAAGAGATCGGCATCATTAAAGCAGTCAAAACTAGGCTGACTGATCAAGACCTTACTGTGACCTCAAAATTTGTTGGCATATTATTTGCTTGGATGGCTTTCTGAGAGACTAGAGTAAGACTATTGTGACTGGACACTTCCTACATTATCAAAATGCAGTGCTTGGTTTTCATTAGTAATGCAGAAAACAAGTGGAATGTTGTAATAATATGGTCTTGAATATTCAATAGTCCCCTTAAACTGGGGATACAGGTTTGGAAAAGACTAGGAGCACACACTAACCCACTTTTAGCAGATTTTGTTCTTGAAACTGAAAGACTGGGGTCACATGTTTAATGACTGCGCCAGTGGCAGTCCCTATACACGATATAGGCTACTTCACTAAATTGTGGTCATGCTTTGTGAGTTTCGGAGAAGAAAAGCAGAACCATGACAAGTCTGTAAACTGTACACAACATGATGAATAAAACCAGTTAGGGACGCTTTTGTGCTTTTTTTCAATGCCATAACAATGAATAAATTGTTACTAAATAGGCCGCTACACAGTAATAATACATCAGAGTCATGTGATCAACAGCGACCTGAGTGTAGACTTTGGCGTGATTGTGATTTGTGGTAATATCGGAAATGGAAGAAAAAACATTGTACAGATACACAGCGGGATTATATAAGAGTCAATTGGACTTGTGAGTATTTGCGGTAGAATCGAGAAAATTTTTGCTATAATATTGACTTTCCTTTTAAAGTTTTGTAAAATAAAAATCTATTTACTATTTTCACTGGGTTTGTTCATAGACTATTGCATGTCCCTGCAGGGTGGCCATAACTGTGCACATACTATGAAAGGAAGGCGTGTGTGGTGTGAAATTGCAATATGCACAACAGATGTTACCAAAAATCTGCACCACACATTTTACTACCAGTGATAGAGAATGTGAAATATTATATTCACTTGTGTCACAATTTAGAAATCATTCTAACTATGATCTAGCAGGCAAACAAAAAAAATCCATACTTCACAAAAAATGACCGTTAAGACACGTCTTTATGAATAACACCAAGCTTCAATGCTTATCTCAACGTTTGGGGCAGAAGGGGCTTTACTCAGGAGCAGGGCTGCTCAAATATTCTCTATTTGCACAGCGTAGAACTTCCCAGTCAGTGCGGATTAAGCAAACAATGCACGCTGCCCCCCTCCCTCTCCGTACGCCCCTCTCTGTCCAAAAAAAACTCCATCCAAATTAGTCTTTCTTTGGCCAGTTATAAAGACCTGAGTATGAATGAGGGCCTCTGTTAGTGCACTAGAGATAACACACGCTCACTCTGTGTAATCTGGATTTTCTCCGCGTCTGATTGGTGGGATGTGATTTATCTCTACCGTGATTGGACAGGAGCGTAACTGACCGCGGCTGATTTGACACCTGCCCAACTGTTGGCTTATATTCTGCCTGTATGAGGTATAGAGATATGTGTGAATGCTGCAGAGATGAGAACCTGCAAACTCCTGATTAGATTTGGTCAATGGGATATAACAATCTTTTAAATAGAGAGAGGGAAAAAACATGGCATTGGTTTTCACTGTTCTGCAGAAGATACTGAACTATAGTATTTATCAACCCAGATGACCCTGTGATTGCCTGTGGGGCAGTAATGACCTGAAATCTCAGAAACGTGCTATCTAACCATGTAGCCCCTCTAGCTGGTGTTAGTTACTTCCAAGTTCTACTGTGAGGAAAATTTTCATTATATCTGAGAGTGACAGGAAAAACACAGGAACAAGAATACAGAAACCATCAGAATCATAATTCTATGTAGACTTAAATCCTGTTCAGACTTAACTTGCTGCTGTATTGTTTGATGTTCACAAGAATGCTAACCTATAACCTCCAAGTGCTTCGACACCTAGCATCATGTAAAAAAATGCATGCTAAAGTAGCCTAAATGCTAATACAAACAAGTTAAATGTCAATCAGTCATCAAATGGTAGCAAACATCTCTAATCTACTCAGTGCCTACAATGCACGTTTCCAAAAGGCACAAATAATTTTATTACCTATCAAATTACTTTTTACCATGTTTATGGTTTGTACAGTCATGGAAAACCTGGAAAAGTCATGGAATTTTAAAATGCAATTTCCAGGTCCTTGAAATGTTTTGGAATATTATATTTTGATATAAAAATTTGGAAAGGTTTTGGAAATTTAAACAGTCTGAGGAACATATGGTCTCTACTAGTTCAACCTGCCCAGCTAGAACACAGTAAATATAAGTGTTCAGTAGAAACTCTGTCTTCTTGGCCTCTTCTTGTTCTCACTGCAGGAAAAAGTGACCAGTATCTATTTTTTGTCAAAATATTTGAAATAAACTATTTTTCGGCTGCTCTTTGGGTCTTTTGGTTTTGGTAATGCTTTAAAACAGCAGACATGATTAGTTTATATCTAATACAGCATAATTATCTTTTAGTCAGTCTTTAGTCTTCAGTGTATAGGCTTTAAGTCAGTAAAATTTGTAGAATAATATATTTCTGGAGGAAGAAGCCTCAACAGTTTTTTTTGTTTTGTTTTGTTTTTGTTTTTGTGTGTGTTTTTTTGTTTGTTTGTTTGTTTTGTTTTGTTGTTTGTTTTGTTGGTTTTTGTTTTTGTTTTGTTTCTTCAACTGACTAATTTCCAAGTTTAACAATTGAAATTGCAGCAAAAGTATGTTTTTAATGCACCATGTTGGACATTCTGAATATTATTTAAACATGTGTAAGTCATTTTTCAGGTCTTGGAAATTTAGTCAAACGTTTTGGAAAAGACGTGAAAAATTCTTGGTAAAAAAGTGAACCCTGCATGTTATAATGTTTCCACCTCATAAACATCTTTTTCAGTATCCTGTTTGCTGAGGCACAGAGCTCTACGTAGACACATGAACACACATAGACTGTCACCAAACTCATTCAGATTATTTTAGCATTTAAACTGCTGCCACTAGGCTGTCAGCTCATTAGCTAGCTTCATGTTGCTAATAGCCATGCTAATTGGCCATTATATCATGCTCTGTCTATATGCCACTTTCAGCACAAGAGTTTGGAGAATCTTCTCTTATGTCTGAACTCGTGCCAAAAGCCCGAAATATACTTAAAAATATAAAAAAGCAGAGGATGAAGAACCAAAAAGAAGAAAATTAGTTGATATCAGATATACTACAACTGTAAAAATAAAAAATAAAAAGTAACACAGACAAAATGAAATAAAACCGGGGTCCAAACTTTTAACTTAGACAAAGAAGCAAAGAAGAGCTGTCATTTTGCATATGCTTGGCTGTATAATGAATTGCAATATAAACACAAAAATATGATTTATTGGAATACCATATTCAGTCTTTCTCAGCCATTCGAGATTTTGGAGAGCACTGGAGAAAAGACGCCTGCAGCGAATTCCTCACAGTCAAATAAATTGCACTGTGCCCGCCTCAAATCACTAAATAGAAGAATAACACCGCTATTTTGTAATATTTCATCTTGTCAAAACTGAGTCATGAGAGGATCTTTTCCAAGCGCACCTGTGCCGTGCCACTCACTAAAGTAAGATAAACACTGCAGCGCACACAAGGCTATTGAAATGTGTTGAAAAAATGGTCAAAGTGTAATTTGTGAGTGAAGTTTGAGTTAGGTAATGCTTGTGTATTGCTAATGGGACTGTGGAAAAATTCAGTGAAATTAAAATGAAAAAAAGAAATTACCATCTTGGTAGCTGCATGTGTCTTCTTAAACACTGTTAACATGACATTCTACAGAAAGTATACGCTGGTCAGAAATTTCTATGCATATTGCTTTATCTTTAAACATTGTCATGAAACATAACCACATTCATAAAGAAAAGCTGTTGGTTCAATTTCTGTGTGAATCTGCATGTCCTTCCTGTGTTACCATAAGTTGACTCTGACTTCCTCTGACCATCCAAAAATATGCATAGGTCAATTGATGACTCTAATTTGCACATGGTTGTCTGTCAGTGTATGTCTCTAAGTGTCAGTTTTACAATTAACCAGCCACTGTCCAGGGTGCTCTGCCTCAGGCCCATAGTTGCTGTGATAGTTTTAACCCCCCCACCCATCTAATGGTAATAAGTGGAGGAAAATGAATGAATGAAAATTGTGTGAATAAGTTCAGCACAGTGGGCATTTAGAGAAGAAAATAGAGATATTGCTTTGTAAGACTGAAGAATTCCATATGTGTGAGTTGTGTCAGGATACAATATTCAAAGTTTTTATTGTCATATGCACAGAGAGGAAAGATTTCTCCCTGCATGAGCGAATTATTACTTTGCTGCCCACAACAAATGCCAAATGCCAACAAATGCCAATTTTGGCATGTGAAAAACAAAAACAGTCAACTAAGAATGCCTAAAATATTATGGTATGTGTATGTAGCTGATCAGATCATGATGAATTTGAGTCTTGATGCTATTGGCTGCAGAACCCTGAATTAGATTTAGATTTAATTTAGTAGACCACACAGCCCAAGATCAAGTTGTGATGAAAACCAAAACAAGAAAAGGACTTTTAAGTAATGAATGGGCAATGAATGTTTTGGGTAATGTTGTTTTACATTTTGTTCAGTGTCTCACTTCACTAAAACAGGCTGAACCACTCAGACTTGCTTTTTATTCTCCATACTGTGGCCACACTGACCAGAACATAAAAGTACTCATCTTTCTATTTATAAGTAACTCATACAGCAATGGGGTCTTGACTTCATCCATGAACCAACATTTTTAGCCCAGCATATCTGTGGTAAACCCTCTGCTCATTTTCTCCTGTTCTCATTAGACATTGGGGGTAAAATGGACAGATAGAGTGAAATGGGAGAGAATTTGCAATTGCATCACAGTGTTGAGTGTAGGATTGAAAAAAAAAAAGACAAGGAAAAAAAAGCAGGTAGTTGGATGATGCGTGCGTGTGCATGCTTGCAAAGAGAGAAAGAGCAAAAGTGCAAGGTAACAAGGCGACACCAAGAATGTTTAATTAAATTCTGGAACAGGCCCTGTGTGCTTGTGCTCTAAATGGCCCTCAAGCTGAAAGGAAGGATTAGCACGGAGCACGGACAGGCCCAGAGCTACGGCATGCTCATTATGATAGAATGAAGAGACGAGACAGAGGTGGTGAGGAAGACTCGGGCAGAAGGTGTGAAAACAGTAAACAAATGAAAATGGGTGAAAATGAATGACCAAAAGTAAGTACAGGTTTGTAGCTGTGGAGCTGGAGTGGACTGGGCTGCTGCGACTACATTAGCCCTCTTATAGACAGATAAACACCTTTGGGCGTCTGTCCAAGTTAATGAAAATCAAAATATTGCCCAAGCCCAATTATAACTAAGGTTTTAAACTGTATACTCTGATTGGGAAGCAGTCATTCCAATTTCTCTTAATCTACAACACCTGGAGAATGGGGTTTATTGGGTTTATTGTCAGACAATTGCTGCATGAATATTAAGAAGGAGAGGCATTCAGCAGCACTTAGTAAATAAGCATAACAACAACAAGTCCAGTGTTTTGAGCAATACTCAACACAATTTTCAACCCGCACCAGCAGACACCTATACTTGACCACTCTAGCTAATTTGTTTTTGAGGTTTTTTTTGTCTCACATTTAAAATATAGCTTATAAGTTATATATAAGCTTTGCTGGTGTTGCTTATGATAAGTTTGTGCTCTAAAGGCTCAGTTGAGAAAGAAAGATATTTTTCAGACATTGTGAGAAAGCGTTACTGTTGATATGTATAAAAAAACAATTATTGGGCAGCGGTATATCTCAGTTGGTAGAGCTTGGAGAGAGCAGGAAGATATGCTCAGTAAATGCAGAAAATTTGCACCATTAGCCTGAGTGGACCTCTGGGGATGAAGTACTTAGGAGGAAATGTGAAAAATCTTGCTTTGTGGGCTCAATTCAGCTATGTGCATCGTTTTTTTTTTCACATATACTGTAAAGATACTAACAGACTGGAAGAAGATGGACAGGACAGAAAAAAATATAATAATTAAAATCAATAACATGCTAAAAGTAGGTCTACACATTGACTTGATGGAGTGGATTGGGCTGGTGCTGGTGGGATTAGCGCTCTCAGCAGAGACAGGCAGACAGGCTCTCCTCTGGGCGTCTGAGTGAGTGGGCAGAGCATTACAGCCACAGCCAATATAACTGCTCTCAGTGTCAACAACTCTCAGACTGGATTCACAGGGGGCAGTTTGGTCAACCTGCGGGCTCAGACCTCATACACAGTGTTGACCGGGCCACTCAAGGCTGCGGCAGCCAAATCCACACATTCTCGCCAGTTCATTCACGGCAGGAGAGGCTCGTCTGGAAAGAGCAACACAAACACAAACACATGTGGGTTTCCTGTTGGGCCACTGTAGAAGCACTGAGAGGAGCATATAGGCACTCATATGTACACACTGACTGCTGGGTAATTGGAAGTCAATGGCATTAAGTATGTGGATGTGTTTAAGTCAACATTCCTATGCAGAGCCAAGTGCACTCCCTACAGACACAAGAAATTAAGTGCTTTGCTGTTTTGGTTCTTAAGGCAAGTAAACCAAATACAGACTCATTTACTGGTGCATTATGGGAATTATGAATAATGAGCAGAATGTCAATGGCAGAGACAGGGGCCACTGAATGTCTGAGCTACATGTATACAATCACTAGAGCTTTGGGTAATTGCAAGTTGTAAGGTTGATGGGAGCAATACATCTCCAAAAAAGTTGGGACAACATTTTAGGTCTGTGTTGACAGACTGAGTACAGAATCTTGCTGTGTCACCTGAGGATCTTAAGCTCAGGAGCATCCAACACAACCAAGACTCTGCCTTTTTAAAATACTCCTTTTATACCTAGTCTTCTTACTGAACCGTTACCAGTTTATCTGCTTATTAGCAAAATGCCAATCGAACTGTTTTTATTAGTATCAGCTGCTTTTCCAGCCTTTTGTTGCCTTTCTTCTGTCCTTCTTGAGAAGTGTTAACACATCTTCCAACATTTTCATCTTAAACATGTAAAAATTACCGTGAGAAACCCTTGTGCTGCACAATGTAAGCAGAGCACAAAGGTATCTCAGACAGATCAGTTCAAAGTCAGTGTGACAGGAAAATCAGAAGCATGGTCTTCCTTTATCTTCATTTGTTAATATTGACTTGTATATTAAGACAGACAGAATGCTGCACTTGGCACGTCTCTTCACAATCACTCCTAGCTCCCTGACAGTGGTGAAGGTAAAGACGTGCTATCTGTGTTTATCTAGGTGCATATCAGCACATCTGAACTGGACCTTTGTTTGTCACAGTGTCTGTGAGGCTAAAACACAGGTTCCCGGGGTCAGAGGTCATGATCACCTGTGAACCTCTGGCCAAGTGCAATGAAAAAAAAATGTGAAAATCAATGCTTTTTTTGTTTCTTTGAGAATTGGACTGAAAAGTTGTAAATTCTGTAAGAAGTAGTGTTTTAATCCAGACCCTGTTAAACTACGCCAGGATGTATCAGGAAATAGGCAATTCCAAGGTTGGGATCAAAATTAAGACAAAGATAATGCCAGAGCAAAATTGATTGAAGGCAAAAAATAGTGTGATAGAATATATCCTAGGTATAAGTGTTCTCTAAAGCATAGCTGGTACCATTTTAAGCCTGAGTTGGACATTTTGACAAGTGAAGCTGCTTGGGAGTATTTATCACTGTCAGTCACAGACTGTAACTTTTCTTGCCCAATACCAGTGATACCAGTGATGCATTAGCAAAGCTCAATTAATTTCAAGTTGGTTTCCTGGTATTTTTTGTTTGTTTGTTTGTTTGTTTTGTTTTGTTTTGTTTTTTGAGAAAAATACCATTAGAAAAGGTTGACAGATGGAAATTTCTAGATACATTTTCCCAGTGGCCTGTGCTGTTGCTGAAGAGGAAAAAGAAAATTAGGAGTGAATTAATAACTTTTTATAAAATGAAGAATTTTTTTTTATTAAATGGTACTTATGTTCCATAGTAAACGACTGTGTTGTATCAAAGTACTGTGTTATATTAAAGACATTTAAGAAGAAGCAGGTCTACGTGCTTTATAGAAACTTTAAAGAATTTTTAAAATCCGGTAGCTGTGATTTTCAAAGATGTGAAGTATTAAGAAAATATACAAAGTTAATGGTTTTTATCTTATCAGGGGGTCAGCAAGTATGAGATGCATAAATAAGCATTAGTCTTGGCTGGTATGGATCTAGGATCTAGGACTAAATATAAGTTTGCCTCCAAGACAAGACCAGGTACTCTAAAAAGTAGCCTTATATCTTGACATATCTATCTTTAGAACAACATATAAAACTATAAGTGCCTCTAAATCATTTGTAGTGGATTTTGATGAATGGCAGTTTTCTTCTTACGCCTTGACAGATTGGTCATTTAAAGCTACTCCAAACTCAGGAATCTTCATTTTGTTCTCATTGTAATCCACGTCCAACATGTGTGTTTGTGTGTGTGTGTGTTTGTGTGTTTGTGTGTGTGTGTGTGCACGCAGCCCATACATGTAAGCACTTAAAGGGAGCCAAGAGTGGATGTGCCTCTTGCAGTGCCTTGTGGGATTTGGATATAAATGAGTGGAGTGTTGGTGCATTAATGAGTAACACACAGAACCCTTATTTTAAACAATAACCCCTCCCTCTCTTCCCATCCGTACCCCATCCTCTGCATGGAGCATCCTCCCTCTGCTGCCACATTTCAAGGCAGAGCAGGAACTTCTTCATTTGGAGTGTGAGACAATGTGGCAACCCGGCTGGCTTTGTGCCGCTGACATCCCGCCGCGGCACAATATGGCCCTGTCAGGGATCAGTGGCAGAACACAATGGCCATTACCCACGGGGCAGTGAGGAGGGCCCCAGGGGCAGTGACGGGACGGGCCCGTTTCCAGACTACAGGGTGTCTATAGGCCACACTGAAAGAGATCTGCAAGAAGATCAGATACAAGATTAGAGATAAAAGATGAGAAAATGGCAGCGTGGGGAAATACATGTTGGGAGTAGAAGCATGGAGCATTGCAGTAAACAGAGATACTTTTTCTCAAGTAATTTCATTTTATTTCTCAGTGTCTCATTTTACTCACTGCAATTTTGAAGGAAATTTCTATTTTGTAACCTTTTTTTACAACCTTTCCCTGTAACCTGAGGGTCTATGGTCCTAGTTCTGGTAGTGGTAGCAGTAGCAGTAGTACTTGTAGTAGAAGAAGTACTAGTAGTAGGTCTATCAGCAGCAGTAGTAATCTTAGTAGCAGAAGTAGAAGAGGTAGCAGTAGCACTAGTAGTAGTAACAGAAGCAGAAGAACTAGATGTAGCAGTAGCAGTAGTAGTAGCAGTGGTGGTAGTAAAAGATGCAGTAGAACTAGAAGAAGAAGTGGCAGTAGTAATACTTTGTATAAGTAGTAGCTGCGTTAGTTGTAGTAGTACTAGTAGCAGTATTAGCAGTATTATTTTTTATGGAAAACTTGTACTTTAGTATTATTTTAAAATAACTGTACTTGAGTACTTTATGAGTACTTTTTTCCATCTCTGGTTATGAGCAACTTTACAAAAGAGATAGGATTGAATGCAAAATAAACAGATCTAGTGCCAGTGATTGAAAAAAAGGGAAGACACCCAGCCAAGGGAGGGTGTATCTCCCTTGGGACGTCCCAAAGCAAAACAGGGTGGGGAAGGGAGGGAAGGTGGGTCTTGGAGCTGAACTTGGATGCTTGATCACAGCTGAGCATAATGGCCGCCTTGAACAAACAGGCCCTATAGGAGAGGAGCTGCGTTTTCACCTTCACCGCTGGCCCATTAACCCCTGGCTCCTTTGAGTGAGAGCAGTGGGTGGACAGCAGTGGACAACAGAGGGGCCTGAGGGGGCAGAGGTGGTGACCCGGGAGGCCACCGGAGGGTACCTACAAGGACAGAGGGACAGATAGAGAGGCTGGACATGGGTCAACAAGCCAGCTGAACTTCACCATCAGTCTCCCATGAGAACTTTGACACTTTGCAGAAGGTTTGGACTAAACAGGTTAGCTGGACAAACAGTCACAGGGGATCAGGCTTTCATGTGGTGGGAAAGGGACGCCACAGAAAAGCCACGACCCTTTGACCTTTGTTTATTATATTATTCAAGGTGTCACCATTTCAAGCTTAACTGTAACTGGTTGAAACTGCAGATTAATTGACCTCAATGAGATTTCTGGCTTCCATTGGACTAGAGATAATACATGAAAAGACTCAGAGGTATGAAGTTCCTACAGTGTTGCTGCATTGCATATAAGGAGCATAAATCTGGCAAAAATACAAATAAAAATTAAACAGGCAATACGACAAATGCATGTTTCGACTGCAGCGGAATATGTAGCATCAGATTAGCATCACAAAATGAGAAGCAAAAGTGAAAAAAATAAAATAAAATATACAGAGAGGGGAATGCAAACTTACCCAAGCCTGGAAGCAAAACCAGACTCTACCAAGTGAGATATATAACCACAGCAATTTATGTGTGCATTGCATTAAACAAGAGTATAACTTCACCCAATAACTTGTGAGGCCCTACAACATAGGAATCTTGAGCTACTTTCTCTATTGGGACGTCCAGCATTTACATGTATTGGCTGGCTGTCTGTTTGTCTTCAGGCACATTTCCACTGTGGTGGTACAGTGCAGCTCGGGACAGTTTGGGGGTGTTTTCACTTTCCAAAGCTGTCATAAGCAGCCCTCAAATAATTGACCAAGCCGTGCAACTTTTGGTACCCCTCGGTAAGGGTGTCCATCTTCTTTTTATTAAATATTGTCACCACCTTCGTGTTTTAAAAAACAGCTTCAAACAAGTTTTATATCTCATTTATTAACACACAGTGTTTACATAACAGGCGCCTGGAGTAATTTAAATATGACACTGTTTTGGGGTTACCTGTACCAAACAGTTACTTACTGACACCACCCTTGCTGTCCAGTGGAAATGTCCCTTTTATCTAGAGTGAAAAAGTTTAACAGGCATACAAATAAACTCATCATCAATAAAAACTAAAGAATATCAACTGTTGAATCCTTGTGTGATCTTCTAAATGTAAACAACTTAAATGTGTCATTTGCCCACAATGACACCCCAAAAGATAACCCTCCAGTCCTTCATCATCAGTCAGATATTACCTGTAATTGCTCCTTATTATAATTACACTGTGAAGTCTGTCCTGTGGTGTCGATGTACTTTGTGCTTCCTGTCCAAACGTTTGCTCTCACCTTAGTTAGGGGTCATCCTGAGTCTGATTAACTGGGTCAGCGCTCACTATTTTCAGCCCCACTCTGACAGGGAGATGCATTAGTAATCTAGGAGTGTACTTCCCGGGAAAGAAGGGGAAACGAGAAAAGTGCTGCAGCGGTGGGTTTGTGTGTGCCCCGGGAAGTCTCTCTGCCCACCTCCCAGTGGTACAGCTCACATGTGATAGAGGTGCTCTTATCTGTATACGGCAGAAATTAAGTGGATACCAGCCTCTTTGACGATTGGAGCCATACCTCAGACACTCATTTGGAGCTGTGGGGTGGGACCTTGCTTGCCCCCTTTATGTTGCAGCATCCAGGGAAGTATTGCAACATGGCTTTGTATGGATCTATGGTTTTGTTTACAAAAGTTGTACCTTGTACACAAATGAATGAATACAGAGTACCCAGAGAGAACCCGAGGGAACACAGGGAGGACATGTCGGTTCCACTCAGAGAGATTATGGGGGCGATCCCACAACCTCCTGACTGTGAAACTTTTCTAATGTAACATAAAGATTTTCATACTTGCAGTATGTCAGTCTATATGAAACAACCACCTGTTTTCAGACAGTATAGCAGACATGACAGAGTGGTTAGTGTTCTCGTCTCCCAGCAAGGAGATCATGGGCTCGAGCCCAGGGCTGACCAATAGGCATACATGTGTTAGGTGAATGTGACTCTAAATTGCCCCTAGTGATTGAATGTGAGAGTGAATGGTTGTCTGTTTGTGTTCATCTCTCTCTCAGCCCTGTGACAAGCTGGCCCCTATCCAGGATAGGCTCCAGTCACCCACTAACGGGAATCAGCGGAAGAAAATTAATGAATGAATAAAACACAACACACATTAGAATTCTTATGGCTTGCAATATGCAATGCTTTTCTTACATTTTCCTCTGTAAAGTTCACCTTAAAACAATGATGAATGCTTAATGGTCCGAGACTAACAGCACATAAGCACTTCTAGCACATGGGCCAGCCAGGTGCAGCAGGTGAGGGGTGAGAAGGTCCGGCAAAAATTTAGCAAAATACACCTGGACACTGTCAAACTTGCACACAAAAAACATGCACATGTTACAAGAAGGCTCTGCTCTGCCTTTGCTGTATGGAAAAATGTAGTTTTGAGTTCTTCCATCACAATCACAATCATGACTGACACCAATGCACATGTGAGGTTTCACCGTTATAATTGAGCACAACAATCTTTCTTGGGTTTGACACAATTGGAGGACATGGGTCCCGGCAAGCTATTTTTTATTTTTTTTTTCAGGGCAATAAAAAATCCATCAAGTTTTAAACTACCTAAAATAATCTACTTCTGGAGCCAGAGGCAG
Source organism: Bostrychus sinensis (assembly GCA_020698575.1). Classification (NCBI taxonomy): domain Eukaryota; kingdom Metazoa; phylum Chordata; class Actinopteri; order Gobiiformes; family Eleotridae; genus Bostrychus; species Bostrychus sinensis. The sequence continues at coordinate 25,329,499 of CM036251.1, read as the reverse complement.
GTTCTTGAGCCACATAAAGTGGTAATTCTGCCAAGATGCTATAGAAATTACCCAATTTACACTAGGGTCAAGATGAAGAATCAGTACAATACTCAGGGCCTTTAACCTCTGATCACTGGTGACCTCACCATGACCTCACTGTGACCTCACTGCTATCTGCTCTCAGCCCAGGTGTGTGCATTCTCCACAGGTGTGTTTGATTGACCAACCCAATAAGAGACCACACCCACTCTTAATTCCAGTGAAGCAGCACAGTGGCATAGTGGTACACATTATTATTACTATATTTTACTTTAATTGAGCCCCCTATGTTGGTGAGTGTAAAAACTTGTTATTCTTCATTCATAATGTCATGATTTGCATTGACCACTTGATGGGCTTTGTTGACTAATGTATATTTAAGTGGTGACCATATGGCACACATGCACATAGAGACTTAGACCTAAAGAAGTGACAGATACTGGGTAATCTGGAAATGACTAGAGTTCTTTAACATTTTCCATACAAAGATATTTCTGGGGTATAGGTTTACTTTTTACCAATTAGAATTAATAAAACTTTTGGAGGTTTTAATAGGCTATGCACTGGACATGAAACTATAGTGTGTAACCAGTTTGCTCTGGTGCACTGATATCTCATCAGTGCACCAAGACAAAGCTTACAAAGGTATAATAGTCCATTGTTATCGTAATTATACAAAACTAATGTAATGAGATCAAGCTTCTTATAGAGCCAGACTAAATGGGTAATAAATAAGCAGACTCCTGATGTTCTATAGCTATATGTTGTAATGTACAGTGATGGCACACAAAGCCCGCGACAAAATATGTGACAGTCCTCAGTGAGCGTCCAACACACTCAAACAGTCCCTCATTGTGGCGTTTCACTTTCATTCACTTTGAGGCTCGTCTCGACCGCTCCGGGCGCTATAATGTCCCCCGCGGGTGCTGCCACAGGTTTATTTAGAGCTGCAGGCATGTCCACTCTGCACAGCTTGTCTGAAAGGAGACTCACAACATGTGGCTTCGCCCACCCCCTCCTCACCCTTTACCCTCCGAACCAAAAAACGCACCATCTGGCCTGTTCCTCTTTGCACTACAAGACCCACGCATCCCGCCAAGGAGAGCACAGATGTGTGGCCAAAATATTCCCATAATTTCCCTTTTTGCAAGACTGGTCTCCATCGCTATTAGCATTTGTTGTTTGTGGACAAACTTTGTTGATATGTAAAAAGAGGATTTTATGGGATGCAGGTCAGCATAAATTACTTTTTTCATTGGATTGGAGGAAACACAGATTCCGTTGTGACCCGGGACGGCATTAGTAAAATTGGGTAGTTCAGCTTTAAGTGTCAAAGTCTAAGAGTGGACAGACTGTGGCTTCACCAGGACCTGAATGCCCATAAGCAGGCTGACCTTTTGGGGTCAGAAATCATTGTGCCCGCTCCCACCGCTGTGTGGTCTCTGGTGTATAATTGACATTTAATGAAGGCCTGTGTTAGTGCGAGGCCATAATGGCACTGGGGAGAAGAATAGAGGAACGGGGTGAAACAGGGGCACTCAGGATTTATGGGGGGAGCTCTGACTAAAATTGGGGTAAGAAAGTGCAAAAATGCAATATCTGCTTCTTAGTAGAAATGTGTGTTGAGAGGAGGATGGTGTGGTGGTAATAAATGAAAAATAAAGGAGGGATATGAGTTCCAGAAGAAGAGGAGCATCCTGGGATATGCAGGCGTGAGGAACAGACGCCGCAGTCTGTTGTCTGGCTGCCAACTCCATCTGTCTACTTTCACATCACTTCCATCAAACATTTTAGTTAGAATGACACGGACATTCACACTGGTGCACCATGTGTAGACACAAAGCCCTGATTTCATTATAAATGTGAGTAGAAGCAGTTTTACAAAACATTTCTGCACAAAATTGTGCCATTTTTGCTGATGTACTGGTGGTCTCATTGTTTAGTAAGGTCTGATTACCCAGTGGGTTGTCAAAAAAACAGCCACAATATGGGTCCCAAGCGTAGATAAATAGAGAAGGTTGCGTCCATGACATAAAACCTGCCAAAGCACCCATTTGAATAATTCGCTGTGGTGACTCTAGACAGAACAGGATTCTTTCCTTTCCTGTGGTCTCTGTGTTGTAATCTAAAACACTCTTGTCAAGGTCTGTAAGATTTTGCTTAACCATCTGCAATGTGTTGTAATAGTTTTCCTCAGTGACGGCTGGGGGTGACTCTAGGTGGAGGGTCTAATGTATTGTTTATTGCACACACTACTCAGCATCAACACTAGGCCAAACACAGCAACTGTTCATCTTTCACAACAAGAAAATATTATTTAATGCCAGGTTCTCACACAAACACTTGCACATGACTTCAAAGGTATTCAACAATTTTAACCAATTTAGCCAATGTGCAACAGCTTACCCCACTGTTCTATTCAAGTAAGTATCAACTAAAACTTGACAATGGCAAAACAGGCTAACAATAACAGAAGGTGTAGAAAGCTGTCCCATTAGCAACATGTAAGGGAGGCAGAGAAATGTAGGGTTACCTTATTTAAAATGAAGCTCTATCTAAGTCCTTTCTCCGAAGTAAACACATTAATAAAACATGTTAATATCATGAAGTTTCTTTGTAATGTATGAATTGAAAGCAGAGCATTCTGGCGATCTTGTCCCATCTTACTTCAAAGACAAGATTTTATCCTCTTTAGCAGTTGAAAACACCACTCTGCTCTGGTTGTAATGGTCATTTGAGTTCATTTCAGTGTCTCTGCAAACCTCACACCACTTTTAATTCTATCATTAATAAATAACTTTGGTCACAATAGTTATTACCACTGCATCACTCAAAAGAACAGGCTACATAACTGAGACTATGTGTTGTTCCCAAGCCTGGAAAAACATTGGAGGTTGCACTGAAAAAAAAAGGAAGCAGCTAATCTAAGACATCCTTGTGGACATGTGACTCTTAATTGTCCCTAAGGTGAAAGGATGACATTGAATGGTTGTCAGTGGGAGCCTTGCATCTAACTGGCCATTGTCTAAGGTGTGTCCTGCCTCAGGCCCATAGTTGCTAGGAATGGCTCCAGTCATATGCAGTCCCCAACAATAATAACTACTTTAAAACATTGATGCTTTGGTTTAATACCACACTATTAACTCCATAACTTTGACTGAAAAAAGATTATAGCTCACAAGACTAATTTATTTAACAGTCATGCACAATAAAAAAATCTTCCCTAGTGTTCCAATGAAATTTTGAACACATTTGAGATAAGGGACTATTATCTGCAGTCTGTTTTTCACAGAGCATGTCTCCGTTTGAATACCACACCTTAATGATTACTTCTTCTCTTTTTTTTACATCAAAGTCTCTATCTATTCACTGGAGCATCCCCATAATAAATGGTTGCACATTCTCCTTCCTGCTAATCTCATTTGCCTATTGCTTAGCAGCGGACTCAGTGTTTTTTAAGGAGTGGCTGTGTATTATCTACTTCAAACTAACTGAAGTTGGCCCAGTATCAAAGTCTGCTCTTAGGGATGGGGGGGGGGCGACTGACAATGGTCCATGAAAGTTGAAAAGTAAACAGCGGTGTGGCCAGAGGTTAGCCAGTGTGGTGTGTGTGACTTCAGAATGAGAAAAGAGGTGTAGCCCCAGGTCAGACAATTGTGGTCGCACCAACAACACTACACAAGAAAAAATGGTTTTACAAAGACAAAATGGATTTATTAGTTTCCCCATTAATGCTATACCAATGCTTTTCTATGCTTGTGACTAAAGTCTATGATGTGTATGTGAATGGATTCTGCAATGTTTATTGCACAAGGATCTTCTAATGATTGTAATTACTGATCAATGTGTAAATGGTTCCATTAGCATCCATAAAAGCATGCTGGTTTGTTTACACTAGAACATAAACATTACAGCTAACAAAGGACTTAAAATTCAGTTGCTAACCTGGCCTACCTAATATTCTTACACTGTAAAATATACTGCTGTATATGAGTGGGTTTTGTCACATCATACGAGTGATAAATATACCGCTAACAGTACATATCTAGATACAAAAGGTAAAATAAATATTGAACACCATCCATCAATTCTGTACGACTTATCCAGGACCGGGTCGCAGAGGCAGCAGTCCAAGCAAAGATGCCCAGACTTCCCTTGCTCCACACATTTCCTCCAGCTCTGCCAGGGAAAATCCCAAGGCATTCCCTGGCCAGCCAAGAGACATAGTCCCTCCAGCGCATCCTAGGTCTTCCCTGTGGTCTCCACTCAGTGTAACATGCCCAGGGAGGTGCCCAGGAGGCATCCAAAACAGATGCCTGAGCCACCTCAGCTCAACCCCAAGCTCCTCCTGGGTGAATGAGCTCCTCACCCATTCTCTAAGGAAGCACCCAGCCACCCTGTATTACATATGTCAACATTTTTTCAGTAAATATATAAATGGCATTGGGTCCAGGAGGATTTCCAAACGTCTGAATGGCCCACTAAGCACCTTTGGCACCATTACCTTTAAGTGGAAAAGACACCATAAACCAGCCATGACCAGGAGCTCATTGCAAGATTTCTGACAGAACAGTTAAAGGAATTATCAGAAGATTTGTCCAACAGCCACAGATCACTAGTGGAGAGCTTCAGAAAGACAATGCAATTAGCAAATACAATTGTTTCAAAGAAAATATTGCCCTCGCCATGGCTTGTATGCATGCTCACCAGACTGCATTGTTGAAGAGAAGCATGTTGAAGTATGATTCAAGTTAGCTGCACAACATTTACACATCTGTGAAATCCTCAACATGCTTTTTCTTAAGCCAAAGCGCCAAGTGTCTTGCATAATTACTTAAAAGTCATCCACAATTTCCATTTTTAACTGGAAAAAGTGTGAAAAGTATAATCTTATTCCTATTCCTAATTCAAAAAGTCTATTTAATGTGGTAAACTTTACATATGGTTAGTGTCAACAGGGCATATTTCTTAGCTCACCTCTGTCTTTAATGTCATCACAAAACACAGACAATTGCTTGGCCTCACAGCATTTGGTTGAGCCCGATTAAATTCGCCTCTATCATGTATTAGTCCAGCTGAAAATAGCATGTAGTGCCGACATTCTGCTGCTGTTAGAGAAACATCTGAAAGAATAAATGTTTTCTCGCTCTGAGTTTTTGTGTCTGGTCTTGGTAGAAACAAAGCTGGTAAAGTGCAAGGCTGGCAGAAAACTCTTAAATCCTCTGCTTCTCTGGGGTTTAAGGCACTCGCAAATAGAGAGCAGCGCGTCACAGGCAGCCCTGAGGGAAGAGAGTGGAGAAGTCCGTCACAAATACAACTGTAATTTAAGAACACACACACAAATGGATCATATGTTTTTGGGTTTTGAATTATTTCTTATACTGGGACTGTCTGGGTCAAACTATTAGCCTTTGCTCTCCGCGTGCATCACCTGTCGCAGCACTATTCCTTTCTGCAGTTTTGGAGGTGATCTTTCCCAGTCGTCTAGTCATTACAACTCAGCCCTTGTTCGAATCTTTGCCAATTTATTCTACTTCTAATACATCACCTATATGGGTCAGGGGGTTAATAATAAGTGAAACTATCATAGATTCACAATAGATAGACTTAACATACTACTCATAAGCTTCATTAAATAGAGCCACTTCCATATAAACAGTGTGGTCACTCACTTCCCCCTGATCCTATACCAGTTCACTTTAACTACTTCTATTACACAAAACAGATTGTGTGTAAATTGAATGAATGTGCCCTACTATGTTTATTGCATGTGATTTTTGTATAGTGAATAATATAATATAATATAATATAATAATATATTTTCAACTATAATAGGCCTATGAGAAGTCTTCTTACCCTGAGCCCCAGCAAGTGTGTCAGCGGGCCTGGAAACAATATATTGCTACTAAGGTAAGATGTGGAACAGTATTAGACAAACACTTGCAGTAGATATCAGTTAAGGAATTCACATTATTGCATGCTAAAAAAACTACGGAGGAACTCGGGAAAATGACATGCACCGTTAACTGCTCTTTATTGCACAAACAAATACATAACCTTAAGACACAAAGAGTAACGTCAGCTTCCTTTAACACTTCCTCCTTATATCTGTGCTCCATTCCTTCACTACCTGTCTACCTGTCTGTCACTACCTAGAATCAGTTAACGGCCGAGGCGCTGGGGGTGTGTATAGTATAAACACACTTAAGGAGATCAACACATGAAAGCAAAACGTCCTTGGAACACACCTTACTCCCGACTGTCTCTGCTCCTCCCAGCCTGGCGTGTGAGAGTTAATAGCTTGTAAGTGTTGTCAAAAATGACTGGCCCACAGCTATCGGCACATAATGAGAAACCATTAGCTGAAGGTATAAGCTAATCCATACTCACTTAACATTGTTTTATGATATTTTTGGAGATATGTTTTAGTGGGTGCATGGTGGTCACCCTTATGTAAGCAGGAGTTTGTAGGCTGTCAGTAGACGTCAGACATTTACACATGTGGAGGACATGCATGGGAGAGTTATGTGAATACCTGGATGTTTGCCCTCTGGGTGAGCTGTCAGTCAAAGTGCAGAACATGTAGTAGGGATTTAGTGTTTACTGCACCCATTATATCATCCACTTAAGATGAAAAGTCGACATTAAATATTACAGGAAAAGCCTTAGAGTTATACTATATTAGATGGGCAATTGCATATATATTTAAATTAAAGATGTACCAGTTTATCATTACATTAGAGCAGGTGTGTCCAAACTTTTTCCCATTAAGGCCAGATTTGAAGAAGTGCAAATGTTCATGGGCCAGCAGTCCCTCCTGATGTTTTCAAGGACTTGAACACAAATACAGTATAAATTAAATGCATACTGTTTTATAAGTATTTTGTTTTCAAAAGTCAAATAATTATAAATTACAAAACGAAGTCTAAAACAGGTTCCAACAAATGACATCTTTAAACATAAACACTCTAATTCCAATTATTTTTCAACCAACTTGTTTAAAAACACAAGGCAGAGTAGATGAGATGCACAAATGTACAGACAAAGTTACAGAAACACTGTATGAGTACTGATGGGCCATAAGTAATACATTTTCTTACCGAAGCTAAGGCCACATTTTGGACATGTCTGCATTAGATTATTGCATAATCCAGCCACAGGGGTCACAAGCCAGTGTACACTTTGTGCCGATTACAAGCCCAAAGAAAGGGAGAGGGTTGTGTCAAAAAGGATATCCGGTGTAAAACCTTTGCAAAATCAATACGTTAAATGGCAGATGATTTTCTGTGGTGACTCCAATAGGGAAAGTCCAGTAGGAAAGAAGAATTATTGTATTGTACATATAAAGTACTTTCTGTTCACATTAGCACCACAATAGATTGTCTAACCTGACACATTTCACGTTGATGTCTGTTGACAATGTCCAGTTATTGAAGAACGTACTTCAAATATGAGGTAAAAGCACTATTACTTTTAAATAATAGAAATAAAATTAGTCACAAATACAGTGTTCAGAGACAATGACTGCTGGGAATGTTCCTGATCCATGCAATAATTTCCAATAAAAAATCATGCCTGTTTTTAATGCAGTGCTTCTTAAGGTCCTGAAGTTTAAAAGCATCTCATACATTCAATACAAATAAATACAGAGTCTGTCTTTCTACAATGGTCCTTTTATACTCATGTTACTGACTGACATGTTACTGATAGTAAGACCCTTTTACCCCATTCCTACTTTATGTAGATGTATTGCTATGGTGTCATATCTTTTTTAGAAATGTAAGTTACAGATTAAAGTAAAGTATACCTTGACCTTAACTAGCTTAACAATAATACTCATAAATGTCCTTAAGTGTAATCCAGCCACAGGACAATCCCAAGCTTAGATAAATGGACAATGTTACATCAGGAAATGCCCTTCCTGACCTAAACTATAGCAAATGAATATAGCTGACTTAATATGACAGATGACTGCACACTAGGGGTCAGATGTTTTGCTGGGGCAACCAGAAAATAGAGAAGAAAATTACTTGTAAATGTCATTAAGTAAACCATACTTCCACATACACAGTTCATTTAACTTTACCTTTTAACTGAAGTCTATGACATGTGAATCTGAGTGAAGTGAGTTCTGCTATGTTTATTTCCTCTCCAGTGACTATATTATAAAACATGTATTATTGTTGTCTTCCTGTTAAAACTATATGCTGTCTCTCTTTTCATCAGTGTCACAATTTCCCACCCATTTGCATAGAAACTGGACAAATTCCCCACTGCAACATCCTACGACAATACATCAAAACAGCCTTGGTGTCTCACCTAATTTCCACCGCGTACCAGAGACCTGCCATAGCATAAACCACACTATGTAACTAGTTTAAGATAATAGTTGAAAAATTATGCATATAGTGTGTAGCAGTGCACATACCACATCAGTCATCAGAGTCTTTCATCAAACACAGATACACATCTACTGTACGGCCTGCTGCCTGTTCATCGCTAATGGTTTTAAGCAGACATTTAAACTTTTTCTGTTGAGAGTTCATTCAAGGCCTGAGGGTAGTTAGGGAGAGAGAGAGGTTAAAGGTCAAAGATGTAGAGGAGGCTACAATGTGATCTGTTATCTGTCATTTTTCACTCTCACAATGCAATACTTCTGCCTGAGACATTCAGTGGGAAAATGGAGGAGAAGGTGCCCAGAAGGTCACACTTCCCCCAACACTTGACAATGAGTAATTTACAGTGCATATAACAGTTCTGAATATGAAGTGGGAAACAATCTAATGAAGATTCAAATGGATTAATGTAATAACAAAATGCCAATACAAGATGAGCTGGCTACCTGTGTCCAGATAGTGAGGGAATGCAAGGATAGATTAAAATTTTTTCTACTTTCTTAGCCAAAACAAATAATTGTATAAATAGGTTATTTAGGTGTGCCCTTTTTTTTTCAGGGGTGATCGAGGTGTCAGAGCTGTCAAATTGAGTGAATGTTACCTGCTGTTTATTGCATGAAGATCTTTTACAATGACTGTAATTACTGCTCATTGTGAAAAGGCTTCCCATTAGCCTCTATAAAAACATGCTGGTTTGCTTACAGTTCTATTGTGATGTAAAAGCCAGTGACCATTACAGCTAACAAAAGACTATGAGTAATGCTTTAGTTGGGGGTCACGGATCAAGAACTTGCCACAAATGCATGCAAAAATAAGTACATGCTTTATGCAAAATTCATGAAAATTGCTGCATGGAAATCCCATGAACCATCAGAAATCAGGGGCAAGGGTCCAAAACCTAAGACAGGACCCAAAGTGCAGAGTGTTTTATGGTGTTTATGGAAGTAGTACCAATGTTGCTGAAGTAACAGTTCCTCGCCTATAATGCTGAAAACTAAGACTCAATAAGGGCAAAACTACAGCCATAAGGTCATCTTTGTGTTGGTCCCAAACCTGCAAAAATGAAGGTTTTGTCAGGAAGAGTATCCTTTACAAAAACCTATTAACTGCTTAGATGCTTGCAGAAAATACACTGAATATAGTTATATATTGTAGTTGTTGTAAACAGTAGCTATGGGCAACTCAACCCATAATTTAAATCTCTTGGCTTCACATTTGTGTTTTTGCCTCAACCTGTCTACAGTACTGGGCTCAAGGGAAGAAAAGAGTGAAGAAAGGGTAAAGTTTGAAACATTTGGGCTCCAGATTACGCACATGTGAATAAGTGAATATATGTAGAGTTTTTTTGGGGTGTATGAAGAAGACATGGTGCCCAGGAGTATGTATGGGGACAGCCAGCAGCCTTCTCTTGCTTCATGGAGCTGTCAGAATGCATCGGCTCATTCCCAGTCAGTCTCAGAGGCTCGAGGCATGCTTTCTTCTACTGGAGAGTGAAGGATGAGACCTGGGAGGTGTCTTTATCCAGGAGGACAGACGGACACAAGAGGAGGCAGTGTAAACAGACAGAATGTGACAGTCGGAATCAGGGAAGTGGGACATGGACTGAGGAAGTCACGCTTGGTGTACCTTGTGACTGCAGGCTAAAGCTGAGGTGTGGAGCTAAGTGATGAGACAGCAGACATAGTGGTACATATGTTGAGTCCTAATGACTTTATATGATGACCCTGAAGAGACATTTGCCAAAACCTGCAGTAATGGGTTATTTGTTTTCAGAATAAAGGTCCCTCAAAGAAGTACTTTAACTTTTAACTCTTCAGTCTATGAGATGTGAAATTGAATGGTTGAGACCTGCTATGTTGGAAATGTAAGTCTTCACTAAAGAGTGTAATTAGAGAGGACTATGCAAATGCTTAATATCCATAAAACCTGGTTCCTTTTCACTGTACTATTGTGATGTGAGAGATCATTAGAGCTAACAAAGGATTTAAAACCCTGCCCTGACTAACTAATTCAATAACTTGTCAACACTGTAACATTTGCTGCTGTAAATGAGTAGAACTAATTGAAGAATTCAAATTTTGCAAGAACAGCTAATTTGAGCGGCCTGCACAGGAGTCTGGTCCTACCTGATTTCAACTAAATACCCCCAAGTAATGTAACACTTAACTGCACACAAACTACATTATTGGGCTATTTTATTCCTTCAGCTTTCTGAACCTATAAAGCCAGGAGTATCAAACTCAGATTTGCCAGGGGCCATGGCTAATATTGTCATGTCACCGGAGGGCCACATAAAGGTTCAGGTACTTTTTTAGACATTATAATAAAAAATAGCATGTGTTTTTATGTTTACTTGATTATAATATGTTTTTGATATTATGCCATGGGCTGGACAGCAGGGGGGAGGAGGGCCGCAAATAGCCTCCATACCACAAGTATGAGACCCTGCTATAAGCCATAAAAAATGACTAGACACTAATCAGTTCAGTAGGTCGTGTTAGTATGGAGCACTTTGGTACAGAGCAGTTTGGAACAGTAGCCCCTGAGGAGGATCTGCACTACTCTATACAATCTCATCATCACTGCAATTAATACAATTAAAAAATGCTTGAAACTTTGTGTGTACCAAATCTATATAATACAGTCAATGGCTGACTTTCTAAATTTGATTTTTTAATGTTTCCTTTATTGATGTGGCACAGTGTGTTTTTTGTGAACTGTGCCATTCTCTTGCCTCAGCTTCACTGAGAGGCTCACATGATGTATATGCTTTTCATCCTACCCTCAGACATGACAGGACCTGTCTGGCTATAGAACACTATATTTGCAACTAACCCACAAATGTACTCTTAACACATGATCTATGGTTTACTGCATGTGAATGGGACCACTACAGATAAGATAAGGTCATGTAATTAGTGTATTCAGCAGCATACAAAGGCCCTATTTTAGTGCCAAACATGTGATAGAACCCTCTTCATATAAGGCTATAAATCATGCAAGTATCATAACACATTCCTCAAACTTTTCCATATAGGGATCATAATTCAAGTCTATTTGATTGCATGCCAGCTTCAGAGATTCCAATAAAAAGGCCAAATTATTTTCCAATTATCTGCAAGCAAAATGAAAATACAAAGTAGTTGGTCAAACCAGTATAAGGCTTGTTCTTGATGTAAATAGCAGATGAATCGTTGGCCCATAAAATTCTGAAAGCCCTTGTCTGCATGGTGCAGTACTCAGCATTAGCAAGTTCTAACGCTCACATGTTTCACTGAAATTGATTCCACTTTTGAGAATTAAATGCATGATGTAATCAGGACACAAAAAGAACTGTCTTTTTTTGCAACAGACCCTTCAATGAGGGATTTGCACTCGCAGATCTGACAGGTTTGACAGTTCTATTTCACTTAAGAAAGTAGGATTTGTGGTGCTTGATAGTTTAAATCAGAGCATACACTGATAAACTATTGCTGTTTGCCACATTTCTGTTACTATACAACCTGTCAATTTCTTTCTCGTGATCCCAGAATTGTGATAATGCATTGTGCTACTAACTGCCAGTAGAACTCATGACATGGCAGAAATGTAAAACCTAGAAAGCCAACAAAAGTATGCCACAACAAAACTCAAAATGTGCATGTATGTTGTATATTTCCTCTATATTTTTTTAATTGGGAACATGCTATTTTCAAGGTCTTTGAAATGAATTTGGACAACTTAATATCAGTATTTCACAATTTCTAACATAAAATACTTTTTATTTATTGAAAATGTATTCTTATGGGGAGCTGTTACTTTCACACTTGGATTAGCTGCCACTTAAGGCTGTGCTGGCCCCGCCCACTTCTCTCCATCAGTTCCCACTCCATTGCTAACATTGTAGTTTATAGCAGAGCTGCTGCAGTCAGGGCTTTTCACTTACTAAAGCCCTCTATAGACACCACTGCCTCTGAGTCATCTTTTTAGTTCACACGTGAATAAAGTTGGGAGGATTTGAGTGCTTGTACTAAAAGGTGGGAGATATAATGACTAACTAGCACGGCTATTAGCAACATGAAGCTAACAGTTAGATAAAGAAGCTGACTGTCTAATTGTGACCACATTATAAGCATTGAACTCATCAGGAGGAGTCTGGTGACGCTGTATGTGCTTTAGAAACAGAGTGTTTCCTGGAGAAGCAGGGTTTCATGTGTCTACATAAAGTGTTGAAGCAGACAATTTTCAGCTCTTGAGAAGGGAAGAGCCTCATATAGGACTCCTCAAACATATGAATGAAACAAAATACAACTCTGGGTATTTTTTGAGGAGGAAACGGCAAAAAAAAAAAAAAGTAGATTTAGCATAATATGAGACCTTTAACGAACCACACCCTCCACAGTCCAGTAAGAACATGGTTATGGTCCATGTTTTGGGTCCTGACCCTGTTTCCGTCAGTCTGCCCAGGGCAGCTGTGGGTACAGAAGTAGCTTACCACCATGAGCATGAATGAATAATAATAATACAATTGTTAAGCGCCTTTGAGTGTCCAATAGAGCATTATTATTATTATTATTATTATTATTATTAACTAAGAATGCTAAGCTGCAACTGTTTTGCCTTGACAGATAGAAGTCAGAATATTTATAGCTAGTTTAATGTAAGTATTTTTGCATCTTAGTGATATAAACTAGCCTTGTATTTATGTAATGCATTACATAAAGTTATGCTTTCATATTTGAGAGTATAATAGTGTATTGCAATCAGCAGATAAAAGCCCTCAGATATCTAAACAACATGATTTTTTTTCTTTCATTATCCAATTTGTCGTATTAGTTGTTATGACTGCCTGGAGGCTAGAGATTAGACTCCTTTACATCTTCAACGGTCTCTCTAGTGAGCACAGACGCCAAAAACATCCTTATCAAAATAATTCCACACAGGATTGCATACTTTCACACAAAAACACAATCCCCCCTCTTTTTTTTTTTTTTTTTTTTTTTTTTGGCTCCAGTCTTTTTAATTGTACATTGCTTGCATCTCATTTGGTGTATTTACAGAAAGCGTAACAAGGCTATTGGAGCCAATTATACAAAAAAGAAAAAAAACCTCCTTCGAACCCTGAGCGCGGGCGGAGGAATCACAGAAATATTTATCCTGTTTAAAAGTTTAGGGAAGAGAGAAAGGGCCTCGGCGCTAAACCCTTTAGCGTAGCAAGAGGAATGAAAACCTCCAGTGTAAAAAGGGCTATTAGTCTCAGGACATGGCCATTAGCATGACAGTAGACTTATCCTGGAGAGGGACGCTAGCGAGTGGAGACGGAAGGGACAGGGGGGTGGGGGGGGGCTTTCTATACCACAGGCGCACTGATAGGCAGGGAAATGCAAAGTGGGCCCCTATACACTGCACAGCCAGCACAACCCTGTAAATAAGAAGAAGGGCGGGACCAGAGAGACGGGAAGGAGGGCGACGGAGGAGAAGAATTCAGCCTCACAACAGCCCCAGAGATGCAAGAGCCATTAAAAAGAGGCAATTTGTAAAACTGCAAAGGACAACAATGACTTTATAACTTTCTTTTTGTGCAGGGAAACACTCTGTAAGAAAGTGCAAATGTGCCATTATGTTCCGGATTGTGATACTAAAACCGGGTTGAATAGTCGGCCATCTTTTGTTGCACAGAGAGCTGCCGTATGCTGGCATTCTTCACACTGTACTTAGAGGTATAATATGTGGGATTTCCATTAAAAATTAAACTAATCCTCAAGCAATAGAAATGCCTTTTAGAGCAAGCATATGGTTCTCAAGAGCAAGGGGAGAGTGAATGTATGTGCACTCTGCCTGTACTTTTCCATTACACATTTGTTTGCATGAAAAAGATGTTTAGGGTCGTGAAGCTCTTGGCCAATCACATCTCACAGAAGAAAAGGTAAATCAGTAAGCTTGTATTATTCAAAACAACATAAAGTTAGATTTAAGTTTTACTTTTTATGTTGATTTTAGCAACTACATTGACATGCACAGCTTATTCAGACTGTACTTACAGCTTTATTGGGCCATTTAACTAAACTATTGTCTTTAAATGCAAAGGACAGAATCAAAATATTGAATAACTCAGACTTATATTTATATTTTTTATACTTATATTATATATTTTTATGTTTCCTTGGTATTTAAGAACACCCATCCTAAACTAACCTGTTTAACTGCTAATAAACTAGGTAACTGTACTGTGCAACTGTAAATATCATTGTTATGGCTCTCTTTGAATTAATACATATAATACTTCCAGAGACCACATGAAAGCAGCAGAACCAAGAAACTTAAGCATATGTGTCAATCTGGCATTCTCAAGTTGTGGGTCGTGGCCCTAAATGTGGGTCATTGGCATGTTCTTCGCAGGTTATGAAGCAAAGAAAAATGTGGTAGTTGTCCAATATTGTTTGGATATATTTGTGAAACTTTGATATAGATCAGATGCATTCATTCATCTAGCTGCTTGTGCTTATTTCTATTCAGGGTTACAGGTGGCTGGACCTTATTCCAGCAGCTACAGTATATGCCTGAGGTGATGTATACAAGTGGACAGTTGATGTATGTATACCAGACAGGTTTCCATGTATGAGGTCAAATGAAATGTTTATGGCAGAGGGGCTGGGGGCTCTCTCCTCAGAAATGTTGAAATAAAAAGATTTTATGGTTTCACTGCCCTACAAAATTCATGCGAAACATTTTTTTTTTTAATAACTATACTTTAATAAATAATAGGGCTGGCAGGCTACAATGGGTATTACACATTTAAATAAAAGTATTTTTATTGTTAAAGTTAAAATAAAGTTAATGTTATAATAATAATAATAATAATAATAATAATAATAATAATAATAATGCATTATATAGCCCTTTTCTAGACACTCAAAATCACTTTATAATTTGGTGCATTATTCATTTACTCTTCACTTGATATGCAGTGCCGGTAGCAAGGATCAAACCACCAACCTTCAGGTTTGTGGGTGAATGTATTTACCGACTGAGCTACTATAACATGGATAAACCCTAACCCTAATGTCTATGACCAAGTCCTGTATTAGTGAGGCACCCGCATGACCTGGGCCCCCGAGTCTTCTCTGCTAGATCCACCCCTGCCCCAACACATTCACACAGTGACAGTTTTTGAGACTTCAGTCTCATTAGACTGGGCTTGGTCAGTGGTTCCAGAAAACAGACTACAAAAACGTTTGTCGATCCATCTGAACTTGTGTTTTATGTTGTTTTTATAATAACACTGCTGAGATATTGTGAGAAATGCTTTGCACACCTCCTTGGTGACGCGCTTCAGATTGTGTTGCATATAAATGCACGAATTATTTCAATTAGCTATAATCATATCTCGGTGAATATGATTTTGATTGTCATCAAACAAAGACTAATTTTAAGTTGGAGAAGAGTGGAATGCCTAATGTCCATATTTTCCTGAATTCTACTGTGACTGACCAGGCTCATTATGCCAGTAGTTCACATCACTAACGATAAACTGCAGCATGGGGCAGTGGCTAGCACTCTGCAATAATTCAGCACCCTTAGCATTTGCCTATATCACTGATGCCTCGGGCCGGCCCTGAGGAGTGTAAATTGTAGCCTAATTACCGGAAGGGAAAGTTGAATATGACAGAGTTGTTGCCATGGGACAGTGGGACTGAGTGTGCGCAGTGACTGGGCTGCTACACAACTCACACAGATTCTCCCAGCCGCCCCCATAAGTACACCGGCCCACCAGTACACTCCATATGCTCCTGATTGCCAGTCAGGCCTTGGTCACAGGGCTGACACAGAGACACACACTGACAAGCAACTTTTTTCTACCTGACATTTATATACTAGGGGCAATTACCAGTAGATAGACTGATTTACTTAACAAATGCATGTCTTTGAACAGTGGGAGAGCCATGGTAACATGTTACAAGATTGTAAAATGAATCTAATGAATGTGCGTATCACCCTATCACCTGTCTGTCACAATCTAAGTTCATTTCTTGAAAAAAAATTATCCATTGCATCTCACTCCTTCAAGTCTCTCCTGGTTGAAATGTAAATTTGTCAAAAGTAACCCTGAGTCCCAGGATGCCATTAGGCAAGAATCAGTGGTGTAAACATTTTTAACCAGTCCTCAAATGCATGTGTAGTGTTCTAATCTAAACAATATTGTATTTTATTGTGCTATGCTGCAGTCTGTCCGCAGTATTCATGACAACCATAATGGGACAATCTTGCAAGAAAACTGCACATTGCTAGGCTTTATTTCCCAATTTTTGTCATGGCAGAGCAGCCAAATAATAGAAAAAACTTTGTATGGATACCTGAAGGGGAAAACAAAAGCAAAGAAACGAGAAGTTACTGAGTTCCACTTTAAACACTGGTTAAAATAAGACACATTTTTTCACATACATGTAAATACTGGGTGACTGATGAGGGAATGAAGGAGATGATGAGTTACAAGGCCAACTGTGTTTACAAACAATTCCCAGGAAATCCTGCCTATGATGTCTTTAATATGCAAATGTACAGTCAGTGGGAGGGAGACAACCTTTCCTAACCCTAACTCCATTAGCCTAGCATCAACCTTAGACCACTATTCTAGACACAAACAACAATCTTAAGCTGAGAGTGGCACCAATACAATCGCAGTCATGTGTGGTCATGTCGACATGCAAATGTGTGTTTATATGTAAGGGCTGAGGGGAAGCAGCGGGGGGACGGGGTGGAGGTTAAAGAGAGCTGCCCCAGTCTGAGGTCACAGGGGGCACCAATGTACAAAGCCAGTGTTGATATAGTGTAAAGATAGAGGACACACAAACAACTCCCGCAACAAGTGGAGAGAATGAGCAGCATTGTGCGTTGGTTAGGGGGATGCAGTGTGGCAACAGGGGAGGGGTAGGAAGCTAAAACCAAAACAGAAAGTAGACGGTTTTGGCATTGACATCAGCCCAAAACAAAAACAACGAAGGGGCGCTGCCAATGTCCCTGAAAATATGATCTAAAAAGATGATATAAAGTAGGGTGATCATGCAAGAAGCATAGCCCTCTGACAAAGCACTGGTCCTAAAATGCCCAGCCTAAACTCAAAGATCTTCAAGTTCAGGGGTAAATGCTTCTCCCACAAACCCACTTATATCTCACAATGGTAAAGAATCAACCAAAACAAATCTTTAGAGAGTGAAGTTACTTGCTTTGGTTTGTATCTCAAAATGGTATATAATTCTTTACAATTCAATTTAATTTATATAGCACAGTCACCTCAAAGGGTTTCCCAAACAATTAGTCACACAATCAAACATAAACAAAATCAAATATAAACAATAACTAAATTAACAGTCCCAGGACAGCCTGTCCTTAGACCTTCCTTCTCAATATGGAAAAACTTCTAAAAAACCCAGCTTTTCAACACTTCTGGATCTTAACAGTGATCTGGATCCACACCAAAAATGAGCCATTCTGTCCTTGACCCATTACTGACCTTTCCTAAAAAAATTTATAAGCATTCATATGACAACAAGAAGAAAAGGAATGTTGGATTCAAAACAAGTACAGACTTATGAAGTGGCAAAAACAACTCAGAAAGTTGAAGGTCTTGGCATTGGCCCCTGCTCAAAACAATGAGTTTGTCTAAAGAAGAGACACAGATGAGATGCTGCCAATGTCCCTGAAAATATGATGTATGGCCCCTTGTTTAAAGTCAGCATTCAGAGTTGTGGGACCATGCAAGACATTGAGGGATTAGGTGCAAAGAGTCAATATTAGAGCTGTGGCTGAGGGAAACCCTGTCTGGTCAAACACCAAGGAGGAATAAAGCAGCTGATGTTTGAACAATGATTTTAATCATTTACACAAAGATGACGCCTGGTTTGTCTAATATATCAGGTGCTCCTTGGGAATGATGGAAGGATCGATAGACAGAGCAGGCAAAAGAGTTTACTGTACAAACTAATGGAGACTAATACAAGCACTGTTAAATGCATCATTAACAAATACTTTCATTTAGATTTTGTAATAACTAAATTGTCTTCAGAAAAGCTGCTATTTGAATACATTAGTATTGTTTAACTGCCATATAACTGCTGCAAATGGAGAGCTATGACTAAAAACAACACTGCAGGTCAACAGAATAAAAAGATGTACAATTAAGATTTGAAATTAAAAGCTGCTTTAAATGTATTTCAAAATTTGTGGAAAAAAATGAATGTATAGAGCTAAATATTCCAGGGTCATCAGAAAGCAGTTAGCATACATCAAGAACACACGCTCAGCTCTGCGTACATGACGTATGCTAACTAGAGGTTCATGCAAACTGATGATCACATAAACAAATATTTTCTTGACAACACTAAGTCTTTGTTTAAGGGCATATTTCTGTGGCAACATTCATGCAAATCTTAAAAGAGAAACACTGGCAGCCATCTTTCAGGGCCTTCTTTCAGTTGGAACCCAAGGCAATTATCTGAAGAGTTGTGCTGCCTAACAGGATGGTTTGGTGCAGGTGTTTCCACAACAGAGACTGGCTTTTTCTAAGGAAATAATGTGTTTTGATATATGACATATCAACTTTATTTTTTATATGTTTTTAAATATGATTCCGTACATGTACAGGTATGAAAGTTGTTTTATGTCTTTATTACAACACCTTTTTTATACAATGACTTTATGTAACTGAATTTTTTTGATTTTTTTACATCAAATTCTAATGAAAAAAAAAAAAAGTTTCATGAACAAAATACAGTGTTTTAAATCAAGTAAATAAAAATACAATTTAAAAAAATACGTGTAAAAAAATAAAATGTCAAAGTATTTAGCATAATATAAAATTCAGTGTTCCAAACTAACATTTTGGCCATTTTGCCACAAAAAAAAAAAAAAAAAAAAAAATCAGAAAGCATCTCTCAGTTCTCATTTTAAGGCAAGTGTAGGAAAATAAACACACCTTTTAACACCTGAGATTTGGGGGAAAACAAAAAAAGGATGTTAGATTGCATACACCAGCTATTCCCAAAGTCAAGAGGGTCACCTTAAATTTCCCAAAATTATATGTGGACCACCAACTATACAACTTCCCTCTGTTCAAAAGACTGTCATGTTTTTCTCCATTAATTTCTATAAAAGCATTACAAAAAACATTGACTTTGGGCTAAAAACAGTTTTAGAGTAAGATTTTTAAATAAGTACTTTATTTAGACAACCTCTGGGGGGCTCTCTGCAGTACCTTTGCTGACCCCCAGGAGCCCCGGACCCCACTTTGGGAACCGCTGGCATATACAAAACAAGCTACACATAAACTGTAATTTTCTCCATCAGTTAGAAAAAGGTCTACACAAAACCACCACAAACATTTAAAACTGTATAGTGGGCTGATAAATCACAGACTCAGGCATGTTCAGATGTACATATGTAACAATACAGAAATCTAAAAATCTAAAAATAAAAATAATTTAAAAAATCGGTGTCTGGTGATGTAAAAACGTTCATCACATTGGTGTATCAGTCTCCAGAGCAGTGTGGTTTTACTGTAACTTGCTTCAGTTTTGCCTCAGAAACCAGGAAAATAACCTTTGACACATATGCAAATGAGGCCAGATGCAGTGATATGGCCTGAGTGGATGATTCCCATGAGTCAACAGTCATTATGTCACAGGGAATAACTGCTGGCCAGTGGTTTTGCATAGACACATTTAGCAGTTACTTTTATACATTGTATCAGAGTGTGTCATCCATTTACATAGAGAACTAGGCTAAGGTTATTAAAGGAAGCTGTGGGTAGTTAGGTTGTTTTGTGTCCTTTATTGATGGATGCTTAAGTTAATTATAAGTTTACGGAAAGTCCCTGAACACTTGGACAAAATGTCATGTGTGTTTCTTAAGTTGGAAGTGTGAAAATGTGTCCAGTAATGACTAGACCCTTAAATAGGGGCTGGTAATTAGGGAGAAAGGACCTCAAAATGTCAATACTGTATGCAGTGAAATGGACAACTGTAGAAAAGCTTGAGTCTTTACTTTGGTGTGAGGGATAGAACGTTATGTCCTCATGTCAACTGTTCAGAAGAAACAAAACTACATTAAACTTAAATGCAAAATGAACTTACATAGACTTACTTTCCAGCAGAGAGAATGGCAGCTACTGTTATTTTCTGTCTTTTGTTTTTTTATTATCATATGAGACTATTAGTTGACCTCTGTAAAGTGGATAATAAAGTCTGTCTGAGCAAAAATGACATGAACTCAGTATACAAGTATAAACTTTTAAGTACAGCTTGTTGTTGCTATTTTTATTGATTATCTGGAGTCTAAGGTTAGCTGTTCAAAATAAGTTCAAGTACGTCCAAGATTAGAAGATGCTTTTCTGACTTTGTAATGTACATACAAGTGCTTTCTTATGGAAAAGTCAGAATTTCAACCACTACTTTTAGGTCAACATTGTTATTGGTCAGTAATGTAGTGCAGTGGTTCCCAACCTTTTTTGTGTTATGTACCCCTTGGGCTAATTCTTCTCCAATTATACAAAGACTATATACTTATACTGTCAATATCAATTCTCCTGCATTTTTTTCTTTTAAAGTCAAATTCATGGGTTGCCTTTGAAATCAAAATTGTTAAATGAAAATATAACAATGTCAACAATTACATTTACTTATTTTATTATATTTATTAATACATTTACTGTAAGGAAAAATGAAAATAATTTGAAAAACCCTCAGGTGAATCTACTGAACCTAAAAAATATGTAACAAAATATAATATTCAACTAATATTCTTTAGAAGTTTGACTTTCTTCCCATCAGTCACTGAGACACTTGATCTTGTCTTTCATAATTTTCAATGTTTAATATGAAAAGATCACAAATATTTTCTTGATGTTCTTCCAAATAAATTATAAAATAATTCCAAGTACCCCTGCAAAGTGCTCACGTACCACTAGGGGTCCCTGTACCCCTGGTTGGGAAACACTGATGTAGTGTTTCATTAAAACACCTTTCTATTCAGATTTAAATACTAATTTAACAATGTGTGACATGTATAACAAATGTGGTCACTCTTATGTGAATGACAACTCTTAGTAAATTCATATTACAGACAATGTTTAGTCAAAGACTTGATGTACAAAACTAATGAAACAGCTACTGTAGAAGCCAAAATGTACCTTTTCTCCCAGCCAGTAGGTGGCACTGTGGGTGACTGTGTATCTTTCCCTATAAAAATAACTACGTTAACATGCAGAGCATACTCCGACTATACTCATTGTCCGTTTTTACTCCGCTTTCTCCAGAAAACTGATGAGACCACTCTTGTCTCATCCTACGTACATGCAGAGCAGATGGCTGAATTACTGGGAGCACAGTGCTGTGAGGTGTTCAGGTGATCTGGGGATTTACCAGCAGCCCTATAACTCTGTAGTGCTAAATACTAATAAACGCGGCTACTCTTCATGGTAATCATATCATTAAATATAAACAGTAACCCTTTTACTTTACTGAATGAAACTTCATGAAATTAGAAAAAAAAAATCCTCACATGGTAAATGAATCTTGCACAGCCACATAAACATACAGTATCTATAAGCTACAGCAGTCCAAAACACACACATGGCAACACAAAGAGCACAGGGACACATATGTGTCTTCACTGGTCTTAAAATGCGTAAGTACATCTCTAAACACTGGGGAAATTTTCTTCTGTCTGTTCAGTACTTAGTGCAGTTGAATGCCTCTCCTAGCCTAATTGGAGTGCGGTGTATACATGCAGCAGTGGTCTGACAATGAACCACATTATCCAGTTGCTCCACTGCCAGGTTTACATACAGTTTAAAACTCATGTTATAATCAGTGGCAATAATTCAGTTTTCTCTACCTGCACGTAAACATAGTGTGTGTATCAACTAACCCACATCACCTATTGCTGGTGGAATTAATGTAGAATATTGGATTGGCTATGGGTGTGTCAGTAGAGAAACTGAACACAATATTGGGACTGTCACGCATTCAGGAAACCCTAAAAACAGGAGGCAAACATTGGACCGCGTCGCCTCTACAGCTACTACTGCATTCTGCCATGTCTCTGGGACATATGACATCAAGTAGGAAAGTGGGGCAACAAGTTTTACACAAAGTTCCCAAGTTCTTTTTACAAGTTGAGCAAATGTTTATGTGGATCTTTCAACTCGGAAAACATTTTGCAGAGTTATCATGGACCACATAAAGATAGCTACTACAACACCAGGGCCCTCTGAACTAGAGATATTTCTGTGCAAAAACTCTAGTTATAACTGGACTAACACAATTTAAGTTTCTCTCCTTGCATGTAACAGCCTCTACTTTTAGATTTAAGCTCATCTACCCCCTGCATCTAGGTCAAATTAGGTACGACCACAAAGGTAAGGGGGTCAGTCTCCGTCTCCCCAGTATAGTCATGCAAGTCAATGGGCTTCCCTTAAAAACATGGAAGCGGAGCATATGTGCGTGTGTGGAGGTATCCCAATAAGACAAGGGGGGTGAATATTCTTATCCTGCCCACCACAGTGATGAATGGGGCTGAGGCTCCGTGCCACAATACCCCTCACTTCATTACTGTCACGGGGAACAGATGGCGTCTTTCAGCCCAGAGTCGCACTCTCTTTCCGGGGATGCCGTCATTCTGTGATGTGCAAGCAGTCTTAATGAATTCTCCACCACATGCCGCATCTGCACTCAGCTGAGGTATTAATTTACCGATCTGAAGAGCAACCAAACACAAAATTAGATCATGAGTACAAAGCGCTAAAACAAACCATCCAGGGCTAATTGAACAAAACAGGGAATAAACAGAGAGATGCTCCAACAGGAAAACAGTTTGGCGGCACAGCGAGACAAAATAATCACAAGATGTTTGAGGAAAAATGTGTGTGGTGATCAATGCTCCAACCAGAATGGCATCAGGATTCAGGGCAAACAAAGTGCGGAGTTTGTGCAGTAGGTTTCTTAAATGTGCCCGTAAACACATTTGCTAAACTAAACATGAGGAATGCCAAAAAACAAATCAGATTCTTCTCTCATTTTCATAGTAAAAGAAAATCACATGCACATATATTAACCTAAATTAAAACTTGCAGAATCCCTTGGGATGGCCATGTGGTAGGGGCCCATATTAAAATGGCCCTAGAGAGAATCATTGATTTTCTGCATAGGCTACTGATACTATGACTACTGCTGCTACTGCAACTAATACTACTACTGTTTCCACTGCTATGGCTTGTCATCCACTTTTATTGTCTGTGCATTTTTTTTTCTTTCCAATGAAAGTGTAAAGTTTATCACAATGACATTTCCTGTTTTCTATACTTTCATTAGACTTTTTTATCACCCTGAGGATGGAGTTAGTCTTTGCCAAATGCCTCACTGACCCTGGGGCTGAAATCATGTTTTTAATAAACCTTTTTTTTTTTTTTACCATCACATTAAAATTGAAAATCCACATTCACTTGGTTTAAAGACTACACAAGCATGTATTCTTTAAACCAAGTGTGTGTTATACGATTCATATATTGTAAGTCTGTGTAGTTAATTATTAAGACTTCAGCAGAATTGATCTCAAAACGCTAGCATTGTTCCAATACCGATACAAACATTGGTATCAATACTATAATATAATATAATATATAATAATAATAATAATAATATAATACTATAATACTAATATTTGGAGGGTATCAGGAGGGTATGTAGAACACAAGTGCAGTGGTGCAGAGGTGGTACCTCTCTGAAAACTTCAGGTACAACTTCTGACTCTGACTCAAGGTCTCAACCTGAATAAATGGGGAGAGTGATCAGGAACGGTATCTGCTCTAAAAAAAAAACAATTGAACATGTCAGTTAGATGAGTTTGGAAAGGGAGCAGTTGAAAGGTACTCTCTTTGTTTTTGCAATTGTTTCGGAAAGTTTTCTGCAAACACTGGTGTTCACTTCTGGTTCAGTGCTGGAAACAGTTTGCTAAACTTGATAATTATACTATTTACAAATACTTTTGAGACACTAAAATAAAGTGTAATGTTATCATGTAAAACTATGCAAATAATGCAATTTACTTGTGTACTTGGGCCATTGCAGCTAGAGCCCCTAAAAATAGCCTGGAATATGTGTGAGGGATAAGGATCAAGTGAGCATGAGGGCCCACAAAGATGGGTTATACTAAGGCTACACCTCTGCTTGTGTTAATGTTTTATATATTTATACAACTTAGGAAATTTTACACTCTTTTTATTGTTTTTATTTATCATCTTTGATGCAGTTACCCATAGCCTTGATTTTCAATCTCTGTGCCTAGTGTGCAGTGAGTGATCTTCAGGTGTGCTGCAAAAAAGAAATGTCCAGTTTTACTTAACTGATTCACACATTTAGTTACTGCAAACTGCTATTGTGTAGAGACAACTACAGTATGTGTTCACTGGTGTAGTAATGTATTACTCCTCCCAGAGGATGGCAGCAGGTACAGTAGTCAACCTTATTAATTTAAGACAGTAGAGTTAATGATATGTATGACCAATAGTGGTTAAAAAGCCATAAAAATGAAAACTGTGAACTTGGCCCGGAGCAAGTTTCTGACCCAGATGAAGGCCATAGTAAGAGGAAAACCAAGTGAAACCAAAAGAAATTACTTGAGGCTATAGCTAATAAGGTGCTTGCCAAATTCCGAAAGCCACTCATGGTGCCAGAGATATTAATATTACTGTATTTTTTCCAAATAGTGGTATTTGATAACTTTTTTTTTTCTTCTTCTTCTTTTTTTTTTTTTTTTTTTTTTTTTTTTTGGTGGGTCGTGTGTTGCAGGATTTTCTCAACTATAAAAATGTGCCATGGCTCAAACAGATTGAAAAACAGAGTAGTTGCAATTTAGGAAAAGCTTGTAAAACACCACCACACGCACAGCTTCCTTTTTCATATTCTTCTCTGCTTTATTATCTATTTTAGCTCCAATTAAGACATTGCCTTACCTCACTACAAATTATCACCTTTCCCATAAAGAACAGAACATTTGTGGTCAGTGCAGAGTTCTGCTTTTAAGTCCACCTGCCTATAAGTGAACTCTGTAAACACTATTAGAAACTTTGCACACATCTAACTCAATTATCTAACCGAACATCAGAGCTTCAGGCCCTATCTACGACCGCAGTGAGGCCGCCCTGTATTATCTTATTAGTTTACCACTGTGCAAACTGTGGCAGCACACGGGACCACCCGCCACCCTGGTTCCTCTTTACTCTATACTTTATCATATTTACCTTCCTTGGCTGCTGCTATCTCAAAGGGAGCCATTAAAGAAGCTCTTCTGTTTACAAACGAGTGTGCATTGCTGGGTTTGAAGGCGCTCAAACCAAACCAAGAAGAAGTACAGTAAATATGAGAAAGAATTAAGATTTATCAGGCAAGAGTCGAGCTGATGAAGGAACCGTTGTAGATACGCATTCAGTGACGAGATTTCTATCACAATGTCTAGCTTGTAATTAGTTTAAACCGTCATTGGTAACATTACACTCCCAGCAGCTTCAGCAATGTGCATGCTAATCAGGTAGATCACAGTTTAACAGACTCTGAGCCCCTAAAAACACCTGCACATGTCCAGGTCCAGCATAGTTCTAAGCATCCAGTGACATCCAGGAGCTTTTATAGCTGGTGTAGCTTAAATACTTGCACATAGCACAGCTGAATGCCAAAATCTGTTTGCCAATGTTCACTGCCCATTCACAAGCAGCACACACATGTAATCAGTCAGCAGGATTGTTGGTAGTTTTTACCACTCTGTCCATTGAAAATATATTCTGGGGTCTGAAAAAACATGCAGGCGTCACCTTGTTAAAAAGAAAACTTAAAAGGTCAGAGTATTGCATTTACAATTTTGCTTCATGGTGCTGATAAAATAAAGAAAAAGTTTATTATATCATATACAGTATTCCAAATATTTGAATTGTATTACACTACATACAGTGGTTTCTAGACACTGGGCCAGAACCTTAGAGTGGGTTGCAAAAGATTTTATTTGGGTGGACAAAAATGTTTGGTTAACGTTTATGTGTTAAAAATAATTAACATATAAAGTATATAAAGTATATTAAGCATATTAAGTAAAAACTAAATCTATTACAAACATATGTAAGCAGCTTTTACCCAAAACAGTAAAAATATCATCAAAGTATATATCATGAAAAAATTCAACCAGAAAAATTTTGAGTGAGGTAACAAGAAACTAATTAAAATATATATTAATTTATAAATTTTATTTTTCTGGTGCATTTAAACACACCAAGTGAAATAATATTTGACATCTTGAGACTTGATAATAACGAGATAAAATGACAACTTTTTTTTTTTCCATATTTTGAAGAGGGTGGAACTTAATAATGGTTGCTACACCAAATTAAGCTATTTCTGACAAAACAGAAACTATGAGTGTGTGACTGAAGAGTGGAGAAGTGTGTCAACAATGGTGCACACAGTGTTATTATAAACCCTGGAATGGTACTGAGACTAATCCAAGCAGAAAATTCCCAATAAATCAAGTGATTCTTTTCCATATTCATACGTGAACACATTGGTGTATCTTATTATACAAACAATGACTGGGTGAATTGAGCATTTTGTTCAAGTAATGGCCCCAGTGGGCAGCAAATGCAAAGCAACCTCCCAACCATGTAACAATAGCCTGCAGTCAGCACTGTCCATCCATCTGTATCTGGTCCAGTACAGTGAGGCATCCCTGCAGGAAAACCAACTGCTTTCTTCTGCCTTCTATTGTCATGAAACTATCACAGCCTTGCATCAGTGCGACAATAATCCAACCTAATTGATCTGATCCCAAAGTGAAAGGAAAGGACTTTGATGGATCACAGAACAAATGAGTTGCAGGATCTCCCCGGATGACTTCCTTTAGCGCCAGACTAGCATATGAAAGGCTAACTTGGTTAATCACAGCCGCCTGTGGCTTCACTAGCGTCAGAGTGTGATGGAGAGGCTAGTTCCAGGAGGTCGCTGCCATAACGACCACGATGTTCAGGCAGGCTACTGTTGTTCCACGGGGGGACTGTGAGGTGAGTGAATACCCCTCCCTCACACAGAAGGTGAAAGCATGGGGCACATTCCTGCACCGCTGTAAAACAGTTTGTTATCACTGTAGAGACTCAGGGGGCACAGGGTCAGACAGAGATGGACACTGTCCCTGCTCTAGGACAGGACCTACAGCATCCGCTGGAATGGACCTCCTGCACAGGCAAGTATTGTGTTTGGCTTTGGAAGATACAGTAGGTTAACATGACATATAGAGACCACTTTCCAACTCTGCTGTTTGAAGTCAGTTTAAGGTCATAGTTCAGTGTGAAGGTAAGGTAGACTTTATTGTCCCTCTTGAGTAAATTTGTCCCAGGAACATGGCACTGCATCATCATGACAGAAACACTAACATTAGAACATTAAAAGACAACAATTATGAAGCTCAAAAACTACTACTACTATAACAATTATCAGTGCCAAAACCTTAAACTCATGTATGCACGTATTGATTAATGTCAGCGTACTAATAAATGGTTCACACAAATAACAATAACAATCAAGGTGGAGTTCAAGTTGGTCAGGCAGCAGTTTAGATAAGTGTATATAATTTGAAAGTTTTCTTTTGACAGCATCATCTATGGTAGTGTGTTTCAGTGGCATAACTTGGTAATGAGGGGTTTGCATGTTTTAAGAATGGGCCCTAAAGTACATTAAATGCATGCATTAGGTGTCTAATTTATAATATTATTGCTATCATGTGTTTTTATTGCAGTTTGTTGCAAAAAATGCTACAGGCAGTATAGTTTTATTTTTTTATTTTCAAATAAAATTCATATTTATTAAGAGACAATTTTACTTTTTTTGTTTTTAATAATAAGCTTAAACATAAAGGTATATGTTGAGCTTACATTTTGTGAACATTAACATTTATTTTATTTAAAATCAAAACTTTTTTTCTATAACAGATTAATGTGCTGCTCTTGTTCATTATGAATATTCTAAACCCAGATGTGAGAGAGATGTAGCCTATAAGAGCTCTTATGGGCCCCTAAACCTCCCTGATGTGTTTCCATGAAATGGATTTTATGTTGGAAGCAGTGAGAGATATTTTTTCTTCCAGTCTGTGATGGTCAGCAAAGGTGGATAGTAATGAGTTACATTTACCTTGTTACATTTACTTGAGTAACTTGAATAAATTATACTTCTAAGAGTCGTTATATGACAACAGTAGTTTAGTTTTTACTTCTTCTTGAGTAATCTTGTTTGAATAAGGCTAGACACTGTAGGTATTTATTTATTTTTTTTAACTAGATATCAATCTGAAACTTCCTTAGATTACTGACATAAAGGAAAAAAAACAAGGCTTGAGTCATTTTAGGTTTTCATATGGAAATTGCAATCTATGCATAAAAATGTGTGAATTTGCATACTTTTCAAAAAACAAAATCTAAATAATTGTGAGATTGATATTGATTTAGTCTTTCAGTAATCTAGAAAACACTGACAATAACCTTTAAGAAATTTAATTTCCCCTTCTTTCTATGAGTAAAATGCCCAGTATATCAAGCTAGGAATTGCAAATCAACAAGTCCTTTTGTAAAACCCTGCAGAATATGGTTAAGTACTAGACTGGAGATTTTGGTGCTTGGAGGTGCCACTGTAATGGAGATATCTGAGAAAAACGGCCTTTGAAATTAATATTTTTAATATAGATCTATGGACACAAGTGACTAAATGTATTAAGCTAAACACCTGAATGTATAATTTGGACATTTTATTTATTTTAGTGTTAAAGCGTACATGTTAAGGGAGCAGAGGAGCCTGTAGTGTCTCCTCTTAAAGTAGCAATACTTGAGTATTTGGCAACTCTACCCACATTTATATAATCTGTTTATTGGTTTCAAAAGCTTTATGTTGTAAAAAATGTATAGGATTTGGAAATTTGTGTTTCTTGTATTGTAATATATTATAATTCCAATTCCATTCTTTTTCAGACACATACAAACACATTACATCATTATTTTTTGTTACTACTATTACTATCATTATTTTTATTAAGATAATAATAAAATATAAATCAGACATTACTTTCAGTTTACTGAGTAATTATACGGATGACTACTTTTCACTTTTATATGAGTAATAATATTTTGAAGAAACACTCTCGTCTCTGTTGGTCAGTGAAGTGGTAGAAAAAAGAAACGGTAAAGTCAATTATGGTATCTATGGCATGTAACAGACAAATAAGCAAGCCTAATGCAATCCTCACACATTTTACTGTATCTTTTATATATATATATATATATGAGTTTGACCTGTTACAGCAGGAAAATGCTCCTAGGCTTTCAATGTCTGCACAGGTTTTATGAGCACAATTCCCATAAAACCAAATGTCAAAGTTTCAAATGGCTCCTCAACAAGATCTAAGTTCTAATATCCTACAATTCAATCTACTGAAGAAATAATTAGGAAGATAAATAACAATATTCATGGTTGAGGTGTGCATGTTTAGGCCCAGTCTGGACTATGGACAAGCAGTAGGACACAACACAGAGGAGCTTGATCCTTTATTGGCCATAAAGTGGAGACGTTGGTGTGCAGTAAAAAGCCCTGGACACCTGCCGCATGTTGACTTTATCTTTATCACCAATATCTAATCGCCGGCCTTCTTCCACTCCTGATAAATGAGCTCACGTCGGAATTCACCGCTGCCCAACTACCAGCCCCAGAAACACAGGTGCCTGCTTGGAGATAGAGAGAGTATATGTGCATTTATTCACTTATAGAGGATGTGGTTAATGCTTAAACTGCTGTAGGTGCGTGGGTTAACACCTGGGAATCTTCTACACCTCAGAGGGATCAGAAAGGCAAAAGTGTTATCTGTGAAACTTTGTTGATAGAGAACTGAGCAGACTGTCAGCCACACGCAGATATATGGTCACGTTTACAATTGTGCAATAGTATACTGAGTAGTGTTTTGGGGATTTTTGAAGCTTTGGGGTGAGTCAAAGATTGCTCCAAATTCCCTAACTCACATTCTAGAATTTGATGATGTCCAAACCTCAGATGGAGGGCATGGGCCTGTATAAATGTATAGGTACAGCACTGTTTTTTAAAGAAATATCAAACCAGAAAATCCACAAATATGGCACCTGATAATTTGTTAGTCAGTGGGTCCACAACCACACCATAATTATCCAGTGGCTTAATACAGAGTCTACTGACAGCAATCACACCATTGTGTTTGAATAATATCACCACTTTTTGACGCTATGATGAAGAAATAACTTAACTTTAGGTCATTCATACTGACAGAAAAATTAAAAGATAACCCCAATAATTGCAGAGATATTAGCCATAAACCAGGCCAATAAACCAGGCAAACACATCTGTATTTTGATTCTTTAGCAGCAGATTCTTCCATAGAATTGACCGGACATTCATGTGATGTCATAGAATGTAGTTTAAAATAGAGATGAGGGCAGGTAAGAATTCTATGGTAGAACCTGCTGCTAAAGACTTAAAATCTAGATCTCTTGGTGTGGTTCATGGTTAATATCTCTGCAACTACTGGGCTTATTGACCCGAAATAAAAACTGGAACAAAGTTCAGTCTTCTTTGTTAATACAAATTACCTAAAGTGAAGTTATTTCTTCACTATAGCATCAAAAAGTGGTGAAAACACACAGGCGTGATTGCTGTCAACATTAAGAATATCATGGTGAGGATGTGGACCCAGTTGCTAACAAAAAAAATGACCAGTATTCAATATGGATTTTCTTTCTTTTAAAATTATATTTCTTTAAAAAACAGCACCTCCCCTATACATTTATACAGCCCCCTGCCCTCTATCTAAGGTTTAGACATCATCAAATTCTAAAATGTGAACACGGGTTCCTATGGCTTAGTGCTCTGTCTACTGAAAACAATTACGCCAGTGTGATTTAATATTGTCACCACTTTGTGACGCTATGGAGAAAAGAAAATTTCACCTAAGGTACTTTGTGCTGACAGAGGAGACTTTGGCCTTTGTGCCAGTTTTTGTTTCATGTCAATAGACTCAGTAATTGTAGAGATACTGGCCATAAACCACACCAAGAGATCTACATTTTGAATCTTAAGCAGCAGATTGAAGAATTCTCCATCTGCCCTCCATCTCAGTCTCACACTATGGGCCTTTTACAATGTTATGATATCACATGCAATCTAATAAACAACATAACTCCAGCCACAGTGAGTGCCAGTACTAACCCAGAGAGACACCTGGAGAAGGTTGCACCAGGAACGCAACGATTTCACTGTGGGATTTTCTACCAAATGATCCAATATCATCAATCCATCTACACAAGATGTAATAGGGACCACAGTGATGTTCATTACTTTTCATGGTGCACTGTGTCCACCATAAATTAAAGCATGACTAAAATTTGAATAATCACCATTGGGTTAGTATGGGGTGTTTTTCTGTTGTATTTCTAGCATAGTTAACCAGCCAGTAGGGTGCACCATGAAAATAAAAGCAACTTGTTCGACACAAAAACAAAGCTCTATATTATATGTGGACACTCTTTTCATGGATAAAAGCTATACACAAAGTAGGTTGAGGCATCATTCACTTCTTTATAATTACACAAGCCCCTGTTTTTCAGATGTTTGTGTTGTTGTCGTATCAATGGATGTGTACAATGCAACAGAAGTTTGTTTTATATGTAAACACTACCAACCACTTTCGCATTTACAATCATCAAGAGAACACGCTTTTATTCTTACTATGAGGATAATCATTATTTTATTTTAAAAAATCCTTTCTTCCTTTGTTATCCTTAAGAAACACCAGTGAAGAAGAAAGTGTGGATCAAAGCTGGAGGTAGTTAGAGGTTTCTTTAGATGCCTAACAAAAGGCAGGTCTGTGGCTTTTGTGTTGTGATGTAAGACAGTGAGATCTTACATATACTTCAAAGTGTTTATGTTACACTCTTAATCCCTGGAGTCGAATGACAGGAGCCGTCCGTCCTGTTTGGTTCTCAATAACGGCCCAAAACTGTTACTGCGGGCAACAAAAACACAAGACGTGCAGGGAGAGACCAGAAGTTCACTACCTGAGTCTAAATATTGACTCAGAGTCTTTCACTACTTACATATCTGCCTGTGTCTGGACCGCTATTCACAGAGGGACAAGGTGAGGTCAGATGAAAGCAAAGCACTTGAGGACGGCTATTTTGAAGACACTGCAAAGATAGAGATGAAACCCAACTCTTGAGAATAGGTAATGGTCAGTATGAGGGTGTTCGATGACATTATTGATCTTTCATTTGAGTGTTTATGACAAATCTGGGCAATGTCAGGCAACCACTCTATCAAGGTTCTGGCTACATGTAGAAGAATACTTTCTTTAGCCATTAAAAATATATCTATAAGTATCTGAAATGTTACATTAAGTATGTAATTAAGCTCTGTTTCATCTGTTTCTACATGTCTGTAACGGGAGGTAGCTCTATCTTTGAGTAACTGTACATTATTGTTGGGAGAAGGCTGAGGTGTTAGCTCTGGTGGAGCACCTTGTACACTCTGTAACAGTAGAAATAGCCAATGTTCTGAAAGGAATCCTCTTGTGGTTAATGAAATTAGTTAAATATACAGTATGTGTCAAATTAAAATATACTTGGTTTTGCCATTGTGTCCATATTATATCCACAGATATAATTTGTAAACTTAACATTTCATTCATCATTAAATGGTTTAGCTCATACCTAACTGAATAGAGACCACCAAGGCCACTTAGAACATCTGACCAGGGACTCTTTACAGGTCTGAAGATCAATTCAAGGTCCGCTAATGTTGCCTACAACTTCTGTGGTCTGACCTTATGGGACTCTATACCACTCATGTTTTAAAAAACAACTTAAATATATTTATTTTCACAAACTTGTCAAAATGTCATTTTGATCACACTGTTCCAAATTCATTTGTCTTTGTCTATATGTATTCCATATTTTGCATTGCATATTAATAACTAAATTAAAATCTCTGTTTTAAAGCAGATCATGCTGAAATAAACTTACTGCACTTACTTGTGCAACGGGACACGTTGCATAATAAAGGACTTTTAATACTGTCAGCAGTCATTATTGCCTTGGATTTTTTGTCTCAAGCCTACTGTGTACGGTAGTGTTTGCACAAGTAAGTACAAACAAATTCAAAACTGCTTTTCCTACATCTTTGAAGAGCACCTGACATGCAACTACTTTTAAATTTGTATGAGTGAAGCACTCAAAATTTGAGATTTTTTTTTTTTTTAAATGTAAACTGAAATTGCTAAATTCTTCAGCTTCTGCTGGCTCAGTGTAGGGGTTGTGCTGTTTTTATGTTTAAATTGTTGTTTGTTTTGCATGTTTTTGTTGTGGTTTTTTGTTCGTTTTGTTTTTTGTTGTTGTTTTTCTCCATGCATTTGTTCTCAACAAATAAAACATTTATATAAAAATAAATGTAAAAATCAAAAGTACATTCTGTCCCACTTGAATCAAAAAATGTATTCAGCCGCTAACATCTTGGAGCCAGTTCTCCTGTAGTTCAGTGCAGTCTGCCATAAAGACATAAGTCTATGGTAGGCTTCTGTCACTGACCATTCACAACACCACATTGCAAATCTGTGTAATAAGACAAGCTTTCCACTTTTCTGGTACGCCGGTCATATTTTAGACTGACAGTAATTGGGATGTGTTGTTACATGGCATTGCTGCACAAGGCTGTACCTGCACCACTGTCAGTAGATGTAAAGTCTGGTCTACCCAGAGGTACATTTTAGAACGCTCTAAATATAACATGAACCGACCACATCCAAGCACACAAAAACACAGGCAGCTCTCCCTTTTGTCCTTTATCTGTAGCTGCTAATGTGAACTTAATGTTTCTTTTTATGACGTAAATAAATCACTCTGCCTTTTAGCACTTTTACAGTTACAACTTTGCAATGTCTAGTTCTCTTTGGAAACATTTATGGCATTCTTTTAAAAAACACTAACGTACCTTAATGACTTTTCTTACCCGCATATGACCCCTCTGCCTTACAGTCGGTACTGGGATATGTTTACTTACTTATCTTCAAGTGCTGCAATTAACAGTGACACATACAAGCTCAGAAGCTGCCCACACATGCAGATCTCAAAGCAGTGAGCAGATAGGAGCTGTTAGCAGAACAATGGAAGTCATGTAGGCTGATGCTGGGCGACCTGATAAAAAAATAAAGATAGGGAAGATGGATGTGAAAGACCTCCTACTTAGAGGCCCACATGTTTCTCCAGGGACCCCATTCAGACTTTGCATTTCAGTCTGTCTCCTCTCTATCTAACTACACCAGCTTTTGATTGGGGGTCACATGTCAGCGTACTTTTTGTGCTAAGCCCGGATAAATGCAGAAAGTTGCTTAAGGAAGGGCATCTGTTGTAAAAACCTCTATTACTGCCATAAAAAAACAGGTGAAGAGTCTAGTAGATGGCAGCAGAGTGAACAGAACCATAGAAAAAGGAAAAAGAGCTTTTTACTTCCTTAAACTTTTTGTATGATGCCATGATGAGCTGTGAGGAATCAGCGGAAACAGAGCTGTACACTGTTTTCTGTTTTTTTGTTGTTGTTGTTTTTTTTTTTTTTTTTGGAAATATGAAGGAGCGCAGTAGATGTAGAGGGCTTGTTGATTGGACAGTGCTTTTTGGAGTGGGCGGGGGTTCAGTGGGAGAGGCAGAGGCTTGTGGAACCAAGTGTTTTGAGACCTCAGAACGGCCATAAATGAAGCAAAACACCACTTGAAGCATGTTTTTGATAAAGGAAAAATATTAAAACATGGAAAAGTGTTAAAAAAACAAAACAATTTTGCATAATATAGCCCCTATAACATGCTGTCAATCTTCTTTATTTGATAACAGCGTTGAAGCCATAATTCTACAATATTTCTTCTTCACAAAAAACAGTGTTGTCCTATCATTTTCTTATGCATAGCAACACAGCGAAAGACAGCAAAAATGTAAGATTAACAATTAGCAAAAAAGAAGCATTCCATCTCTTTTGCTGCAATAGCACATGCAGAAATACTACAAACCATGCACATTTTGTTGGTAATTCATCTGACCTCTGATTGGCTCCTAGCTTCAGTATTAGTCTTGTTTGTTTTCAGGGGTGACACACCAAGCATGCCAACCCTAACAAACTCATGTCCTTTATTTGACATACTGGACGACATCTCCAAATGGGATTACGTTGCAAGTCTATGCTTAATCTGAGTCATTTTTTTCCACCTCACTTCAGCGGACAAAGCCACGCTGATGAGCCTGACTTAGCCCTGCCTCTTAGGGCCAGTAATAATCTCCCTTTAGGAGGCTGAGAGGCTGAAGTGAGCCATAAGAACCCACTTTGTCAGCTTTAACCAGCACGCAGAAAGAAAAAGTCATAATTATAGTGCTCTTTCTCTCTCTGGCTGGATTTAAATAAAGCTTCCTGGCCCGGGCCCCTATAGACACACACACACACACTATTTTTTGCACTCACTTCAATAAAGAGGCACTAATCAATCAGGGGTTCCCCAAGCCGTGGCTTCATTGGAGCTCCCCTGTCT
The DNA here is from genome assembly GCA_020698575.1 of Bostrychus sinensis. Classification (NCBI taxonomy): domain Eukaryota; kingdom Metazoa; phylum Chordata; class Actinopteri; order Gobiiformes; family Eleotridae; genus Bostrychus; species Bostrychus sinensis. The sequence goes on along the minus strand of CM036251.1, from coordinate 25,293,443 downwards.
GAAAGAAGGAGTGACAGCCCTCAACCTCCCCGCATTGTCAGACAGGACTGATTAGGCTTCTGACCGGCTACCTCTGCCACCAGCTCCAAAAGCACAGGGGTTAAAGGGTCTCCATTTGAGATCGACGCGCTCTGAAAAGTTCTGGACACCTGCTTTTTAAAGTGATGCTTGTCCCCTGCGCTCCTATCCTCCCTTTTTTGTTCTGTGCAATTTGAGGGAGAGCATTGGAGGGAGTAAAATAAGGGGTGTGTGGCTTAAGTTTGGATGGGGGGGGGGGGGGGGGGGGGCTTGGCTATAGGCCCAAAGCTGGAACAAAGAGGGGACACTCTTTACATGCATAGCCAGACAGAGTAAACTAGCCAGTGGCACTGTTAGCAAAATGCAAAGCACAAAAACGTACAGGAAAGACACAAAAACAGGACAGGAAGATGGAACAACCAGAGTACAGTAGAAGCCCATTAAAAACATTTGCAAAAGAGAGGAACATTTGGTGTATGGAAAACATATTTTTGGGGGGAGCTGTTTCTTTGACTTGGCAGAGAATGCCTGATTAGGTGCCTGATGATCCCCTGCTGGCAACAGTGGGGAATGGACAGAGCATAAAATGGTTATTTAGCATGGCTATTAGCAACATGGCACTAACAGATAGATAAATGAGCCAACTGCTTCATAGTGACGGCAATTTAAGACTGTAATGATCATAATGAGTCCGGCCCACTGTATGGGCATTAGCAATGCGGAAGAGCACTTCCTGGTTTCATGTGTCTATGTAGAACCATGAGAAGCATTTGTAGCTCTTGGTAGCAGCTCAGCAGACAGGATTACTCAAACAAACGTGAATGAATCAAAATAGTCATTCAGGTACACTATATTACCAAAAGTATTCGCTCACCCACCCAAATAACTGAATTTATGTGTTCACTTCCATGGCCACAGATGTATAAAATCAAGCACCTTGGCTGCAGCTTTGTGGAAAGCTTTGTGGAAAAGTTTGGGGATGGCCACTTCCTGTTCCAATATGACTTTCACCAAAGCATGGTCCATAAAGACATGGATGCAGGCCCACCGACAGGTTTGCTGTTGTATGTCCGGGGCAAGAAGGCTTCACTTATAATAGAACACATAAGAAGAGGGACCATTTCTGGGCCCTTCTAACCCTGAGGCTCGGGACAACAGACCCCTTTTGAGTCAACACCCTATGGATTAAGAATGGGATGTCACTTAAGTTCAAATATGTGCAAAGGCAAGTAAGCTAATACTTTTGGAAATATAGTGTATGTTTTTGAGGTGCAAACAACATTATAACATGGTTAAAAGCTCAAAAAGACAATTTAGCAGAATAGGAGACCTTTAGGAGCTAGGATGATATTAATAATTTATTTTGGGTAGTCATAGCTATAGGCTAGATGTAGCATTCTTGCACCTAAATTAAAACTACCCACTGCTACAATAGTAAAACACTGTCAGTGTATTTTGCTATCACCATGTTGTTTTCAAGTATTCCTAAGAGTGCTGGTTGTTTTTGGTAAACCTAAAACTCACACAAAATTACTGCCTCAGCATTGCATAAAAAAACAAGATGTAACTCAGATAGGCTTGATCAGGACTGGATGGATTCTGGGAGTTTTTCACCTCACAAATCTTGCAAGAATCCAGTTTCCTGTGCTAGATAAGTGAAATAGAAAAGAATTGTGTAAAAAATAAAATAAAATAAAATAAAATCCTGGATCCAAATAATGAATAATCTGCATGCAAGATTTTGTGATATATGGTATTAATAGTCAAAATCAGCCCTATTGTAAGAAAAAAAATAATACTGACCACTTTTAGAGTTAATTTGCAAACAGACAAATCAAAAATCAGAAGTTAATAAGGATTTACTGACAATAAATCGGTCAACCACCGTGTTCAGTACAAATGAATAGTGGCTTGGTAATATGTTTATAAGCTGCTTAGATTTTATTGTGTTTGCACTCAATATGGAGCAGTGCGCCGGGAGTAAACGGAAGCTATCCCTTTGCAAACAACCACAAGATGAGCAAATAGAGGCAATTGGAGGCAAGGGGACAGGTGGACATGGACAAGGCAAGGAGATCCTGTACCCATGCAGCTCAAAGGACATCATTAAGAATGTCATGTACTTTAAACAGCCTTGTATGCTAAAGTATTGGGTGGTTATTTAGAACTTAACCCTTGGATCACTTTTTTAAATTTCCTAGTGCTTAGTTGAAAGTGTTGTAAGCAATCCTACATTTTTTATTGTAGCAGGCAAAAAGAGACATTGGTATTTTTGTGCACTAACTTATTTCTTTATTAACTAGACTACTTTTGGATAACTAAATCAGCCTTACAATAGACAGTTGTCAGCACACTTCCAGTTTGGAGAAAAAGACAGAAGCAATGCCCAATGAGGAAATACCAAATGAGGAACAGAATCAAAAAATCATATCAATATGCATATGAATATGTGTGTATTACTGTTGACCTGGCAGTACATCATAACGTTTTAGAAGCATGTTGTTGTAAGGTTGTGTTGAATTTGAGGCCATGCATGACACAAAAAATACATCATTGCCCGTCTTTGAACATTTTTTTATACTTACTCCTTGCCCTGTAACTGAAATTAATTCGGTGGATATCTGGCTACTTTAACACTATTATATTGTCATAAGTATCTGTTCCACTAAGAATTATTATGTGGTTTCTCTGTGAATAACATAACTGAAAAAGTTATGGTTGGACTGTCATTGAATTTTCATGAAAGGCCAGTAATACACCAAGAAACTAATTATTTGTTTTAAATAGGCTCTGGAACACTGTCTGGATTAATGGATTTAAAGGCTACCTCTGCCAGTGAGGTCATGTTTTGCTGGTGTAGGTTTGTATGTTAGCATTGTAAAGGTTAGTTGAATTTTGAATTCATTATTATTATTTTTTAGTTAAAGTTAGGATTGGGCCATGGAACAAATTACTTTTTTTGATGTGGATCTGGATTACCAGTTTTTACAGGATTTTTTACATCATTCTTTGCAAAATAAGGCCTTTCTCTAGCATCATAGCTCTGAGAATATAGAGTGGATTTCCATGACACTATTCTTTATTTTGATAAATGTTATTTTTAAAAAAGCTTGGAAATAAAGATGGGGCACTTCTATTTTATTACTCATTATGTTGTCATGCCTAAAATATATGGTTGATGAATAAGCTTTATCAAGTTTTTAGCACTGTAGTCCTTTGTTGTTATTTTGTGTGGCTCTATGCAGACTAACTGTTAACTACTGTCTCTCAGCTATCCTTCAGAAACTTCCATTCAAAACAATAAAGATGCATACAACTCTCTCTCTCCTTTTTTCCTGCAATTAGCTTCAACCTCTGCAACATTTCCACCACGCCAAAGGAGGACCCACTCCATCACTGCGAGACAAAGGTATATCCTGACAATAACAGCAGAGTGAGGGCGGACCACCACCCTGCCATCCCAGCCATTTCCTTCTCCCACTGCCTCCACCGGCGACTGGTAAATGCCACTTTCAATCTTTCCCTTTCACTCCTGCTTTAGGCTGCCCTGAATGGGTGTGTTAAGTATTGTGCCTTGTGGTGGTGATGGGGGGGGGGTGAGTCAGGCAGGATCATTAAAAGCAGACCCAGCCTTTGGCCAGATCAAAATAATTAACTGGAGAGGTCACAAGCTAATCAAATGAAAGCGGGGGAGCTGAAAGGAGCCCTAAATGGTGCGCACTAATCCTCCCTTTACCTTGTCTTATATAGAGAGGAGGGAGGGAGGCAGGGCATCGCTGCTCAGAATAGGTTGAGGGGTGATGGAGGGCAATGGATTAGGTGCTGGGTGGGTTATATGTGTGGGACCGTGTGGCTTTGAAAAGTTGTAAGTTAATTTATTCAATCAATTTGAATGTATTTTTGTATTTTTGGATAGGCCTATATTAAAATATAGCAATGTGGCTTATCATAGCATATCATGTCATATTTAATATTTATTTACTTGAAATTGAGGTCTAAGTGTCAAAAAATGTATACAAAACTTCTCACAGCTACACAACACAATTATAAACAAGTCTATAATGCTAGTTAAGCTTGAACTGACTAATATTGCTAATAATATAATAATGTAACTAAAATAATAATAAACCCGTATGTCACCATAGCTTTAACTAAAATGTTAAACTTAAATTGGTCTTACCTTTTGTGTCCCAGGCTAAAAACAGTTATCCAAACAAATTGTTAATTTTAGGTTCAAGCCTCTCTGTGTTGTGGCTAATGCTATTGCCAGCACCAGAGCAACTGAAATACTATGTGGAGTATTTAGAAGCACTGCAGATGCTAAAAATACTTCAGAGAAAGTAGTCATATTACCTCTTGTACAAATTAGCCATGTGCTTCACTGGTGAGAATGCCATATCAGTGCAGGTTTATGTCCAGTTTAGATATAGGTCGGTAGAAATAGGCTATAAAAGAAACAATGACCCAAAAGCATTAGCATTAGCAACAGCCACAGCCAGTCTCCTACTGGGTCCTGAAAAGATATGCTGTGTAGATTAAACTTAATGGGAGGCAAACTTCATAGAGTCAGCCAACTTCACTTTTGACCATGATCTAGTATCAAGTCTAGTATCAAGTTATCTATAGTTTTAGCTTTTTGCTTTTGTTGACCAGATGACTCTATTTAATGGGGACACTTCCAGTTTTAGGCTCCTTGTCCCATGTCCCAACCAGGATCTGCAAAAACACTATTATGTCTCAGTTGTCTCAATTTTATCCAATATAAAAGCACAGGAAACTTTTAAAAAAATTTACTTTTGTCACAAAATGTATATTCCAAGGTCATTATTTTTATCAATAAATTGCATTATATGGAAAGCTGAAGCCCTAGCACCATGTACTCTGAATTGCATGTCAAAAATGGTATGGATTTCTGAAGCTTTTCATCACAAGTTCAAATACACCAGGATTTGTTAAAAAAAAAAAAAAAAAAAAAAAAAAAAAAAAAAAAAAAGAACTGTATATGTCCTAGTTTTTAGGTCTAGAAATCTGTATATATAGTTTTATTCAAATATAATTCATATTTATTAAGAGCCAATTTTACTTTTGTTTTGTTATTTATATTTGTTTTTAATAATAATCTTAAATATAAAGGTATATGCTATAGGCTTACATTTTGTGAATATTAACATTTATTTTCTTTAAAATCAAAACTTTTTTTTTATAACAGATTAATGTGCTGCTCTTGTTCATTGTGAATATTCTAAACCCAGACGTGACAAGAGATGTAGCCTATAAGAGCTCTTATGGGCCCCTAAACCTCCTGGGCCCCAGTGCAGTTGCTGTGCACTGCCTGATGTTACACCCCTGAATAGTACACCTTTATGAAGATCTTCATAATCTACTAAACAAAACTAACCAGAGTGGGTTAGTTATTACTGTAGGCTATTTATTTCTTCCATTAAATCTTTCGGCCATGGAGACCCCAGAAGAGGGTTTTTCTGTAAATAAGAGACATGCTTTTGGTAAACCTGAACTTTACTCATTCATACTACAGTAATCAAGACCACAATGAGAAAGGTGAACACTGTAAACAAGATTCAAATGTCCCATGACTCAAACGAACATAAACACTTTGTAATAATTCAAGTCTTTGGTTTAACTTTAGTGCACGAACACAGCCTAACTTGCTCTTATCCTAATCCTGCTTGTCCTTTCATGTCTCGATCAGTGGCCTTACACACATGGCCCGAAGCTAGTGTGCGGACCGTTTTTCAATGGCTTAAACCCAACTTCTCTATTGTTTCGACCGAGATATTCACAAGACGCATAAAAGAAGTAAATATCTAAGTTGTCCCACTGTCTGCGCACCGGAGACAATGGAAGAAAGAGGACTGCAGCTAAAGGCGATGCACGTCAAAAGCTGGTGAATCCATTTTGTGACACTGCGAACAGGTTCTCCAAGGGCACGCTCCAACCTGCAAAGCACCCTGGGACATGACTCTCTGTGCAAGTGTGTGAGTGTATACAGAGAGACAAGAAAAGGAGAAAAAGAACTTTGAAGTAGTGACCTTTGACAAACAGATGATGCACAAATAGCAAACTTACAAAATATTGGTGAGTGAAGGAATGCACCTGATCTGTGATAGATCTGATACAAAGACAGCTCCAAGCAAACATTTTAAAAAGACTAAAAAAGGAGGTCTTTTATAATGACTTACAATGAGGACTGAAAAGGACACTGGCTATAATGGATTAATGACATGTATTCATTTGCTGGCACAAGTTAAAAGTCGTTCTATTGTTGCAGAGCTGATTGATTTTGTGGGGCCATTGTTATATTAAAGTGTAGTTTAGAAGTATGTGCAAAGAAGTGACAAGACATTTTAATACTGAAGTGGCTAATTGTCAATAAACAACGCTTACTGTATATGGATAACGTCATCAGGCCCTACTACAAAAAGGTGAAAACAGTAGCCAAATGTGCAAGTAAAGTTCTCCAGAAAGGTTGAATGAATTAATAAATGGACAAGCCAAATGGACGGGCTGCTGCTTGGTCCAAACAAAACTGTGTAACTGTTTTAACAAATGGCATCAAATGTTAGTTTATGGTTGTACCGTGAAGTGATACTCCTGGATTTCCTGTAGTGTTGTATGTGGTACTTGTGAGAAGTTGGTGTACTGTTTTACCTGCATTAGTATAAGGTCTTGTGGTCTGGAACAACCCAGATATGTTCAGAGATGCAGTGTAGAACTGTGTATAAGTATATACAGTTGCAAGAGAAAGTAAGTGATCACTTTGGAATTACTTGGATTTTTGCATGATTTGGTCATAAAATGTGATCTGGTCTTCATCTAAGTCACAACAACAGACAAACACAGTCTTTTTAAACTAATGCTGCATATTTATGTAAAAATTCACATTGCAGGATGGAAAAAATATGTGAACCCCAAGGCTAATGACCTCTTCAAGAGCTAATTGGAGTTAGGTGTCAGCCAACCTGGAGTCCAATCAGTGTGAGAAGATTGTAGGTGTGGGTTAAAGTGGCCCTGCCCAATAAAAAAAAATGCCCCGAGTTTTGAATTTGCTATTCTGAAGAAGAATTGCTTGATGTGAACCATGCCTTGCACAAAAGAGCTCTCAGAAGACCTATGTGTATGAATTGCTGACTTTCATAAAGCTGGAAAGGGTTACAAAAGTATCTCTAAAAGCCTTGATGTTCATGAGTCCACTGATACAAGACATTGACTATAAACAGAGAACATTCAGCACTGATGCTCCTCTCCCTAGGAGTGGCCGTGCTGTAAAGATGACTGCAAGAGCACAGCACAGAATGCTCAGTGAGGTGAAGAAGAATCCTAGAGTGTCAGCTAAAGACTTACAGAAATCTCTTGGCACAAGCTAACATCTTTGTTGACAAATCTACAATGGGTAAAACACTAAACAAGAATGGACTTCATGGGAGGACACTACAGAGGAAGCCACAGCTGTCCCCAAAAAAAAAAATGCTGCATGTCTAAAGTTTGCAAAAGAGCTCCTGGATGTGCGATAACATTACTGGCAAAATATTCGGTGGACAGATGAAATCAAAGTTGAAAGTTTGGAAAGTACACATAACGCTATGTGTGGAGAAAAAAAGGCACAGCATACCAACATCAAAACCCCATCCCACTGTGAAGTATGGTGGAGGGAGCATCATGGTTTGGGGCTGCTTTGCTGCCTCAGGGCCTGGACGGATTGCTATCATTGACAGCAAAATTAATTCCCAAGTTTATCCAAACATTTTGCAGGAAAACATAAGACCACCTGTCCACCAACTGAAGCTCAGCAGAGGATGGGTGATGCAACAGGACAATGACCCAAAACATAAAAGCAAATCAACAACAGAATGGCTTCAACAGAGGAAAATACACCTTCTGGAGTGGCCCAGTCAGAGTCCTGACCTCAACCTGACTGAGATGCTGTGACATGACCTCAGAAGAGCAATTCACACCAGACATCCCAACAATATTGCGGAACTTAAACAGTTTTGTAAAGAGGAATGATCCAGAATTCCTCCTGGGCATTGTGCAGGTCTGATGTTCACTACAGAAAATGTTCAGTTGAGGTTATTACTGCCAAAGGAGGATCAACCAGTTATTAAATTCAAACATTCACATACTTTTTTTTGCATTGTGAATGTTTACATAAATGTTCAATAAATACATGAAAACATTTTTTTTTTTTTTTTTTTTTTTTTTTTTTTTTTTGCAGCATTAGTTTAAGCAGACTGTGTGTGTCTATTGTTGTAACATATGAAGATCAGATTTTATGACCAAATCATGCAAAAATCCAAGTAATTCCAAAAGGTTCACATACTTTTTCTTGCAACTGTACATAATGGAATACTGTGTACTTTTTAGGTACTACTTCTCTGCCAAAGTGCATATTACTTCTGCAAAAAAAGAGCGTTGGATGACATGATGACATTTGCGCCCTCGGTAGAGTAGTGTGTACTTAAAAACTGCAGGCTAAAGTAAAGTGTTATACCAAACAAAGTACTCACAATAAGTGTTCTTTCAGAAGCACACTACATAGATCTTTCTTCAAATGCATATATATGTTTGTGTCAAAGGTTAGAGTAGTATAAAATGCTCCAAGGTATTTTAGAAAACATTAAACTGTCTTCAGGTTATCCAAAACTCTGCTGCAAGATTTTTAACAAATTTTAAAAGACATGAGCACATAACAACAATTTTAGCATCGCTTCACTGGTTACCAGTTCGTTTGAGAATTGATTTAAAAAATTTATTTTACTTTTAAAGTTCTTAATGGTCTTGTCCCCTCATATATCTGTGACCTACTCTCCCTCTATGTCCCTGGTTGCTGCCTGTGCTCCTCAGGTCAGACCCTCCTGACTGTGCCCCCCTCTCGACTCCTCACCAGAGGAGACCGGGTCTTCTCCGTGAGAGCTCCTAAGCTGTGGAGCTGTCTGCCTGAGGAGCTCAGGTGGTTACTTTTAAATCTAAATTAAAAATGTGCTTTTACAGAATGACTTTTTTACAGTAATCCTGTAATTTCTAAATTGTGTTTTAAATTGGATTGTTTTTTTATTGCTTTTATGGTTGTCTGTTTTTATATTGTGTTAAGCACTTTGTAACTCTATTTTGAAAAGTGCTATAAAAATAAAAAAAAAATAAAGTTTTTATTATTATTTTTGCCAACACACCTGTAGCCATCCAAGCAGCTAAAATAATGTCTCATGAAAAAAATAAAAAAATATATAAAAACAGTAGTTTTCTGTGTAAAAAATAATATTCTATTTTTATATTTTATTCATTTATACAAAAAATATAAACTTAAATTACAGCAATATATCACAAAAAGTTGGGTCGGGGGTACAAATAAAAAAACATTAACTATAATAATTAAGTTATAAAGCATCAATCCAGTAATGTGACAAGGAGTGCCATAGAAAGCAGAAATAAAGAAAATTTAAAGAAAGTTAACCAAAGTGCAAAAACTGCATCTTAAAATTGTGGAAAATGTGTAAATGTAAGATTGCAAAGACTGATATAAAATCTGCCATCAGGTACTTTACATAACAAATGAATAAATTACAAGTTAAAACATAAGGCACCATTGAGATGCTTTATGCAGTTCCATATTGGCACACATTATGCAATCTTTGGTCATATCTGCTTTTTAAATAATCTTCCATTACCGCATACTGCTTAATGAACCAAAATTGCCCACTACTCAGGGCCTTAATTGTCCAGCCCTACACCCATCTCTGCACAACAGTCCACTCTGGGCTCTGAACCATCATTACCGTCATTAGGCAAGAATAAGCTCTGTATCACAGAACTCCACCAGCATCCAGTTTAACCCAGCACAATTAGCACATCCGTTGGAGTAGAATTACCCTGTAAAACGAGAATGCCGCGCACAAAAGAGGCAGGAGAGTTGTATTTTCAAAAAAAAAGGGGGCTAAGTGTGAGAGAGAGGGGGAGAGAGGGGGAGAGGAGAAATAACAGGACAGCTAGAGATTAAAATTGTTTGAATTGAGTCCACGCTCGGCCCATTCATTCGGTATTCTGCTTAAATCAGGCCTTTTGTTCGGCCCGGCGCAAAGTAGTGTCAATCATCTCGACCCGGTTTTGTAGAATGGGGAAATTTATTATGAATTTGCTCCTGCACATAATGAGGACTACCCCCTGCCTGCTCGCCCCGGGTTGCCCCCTCTCTGTCCCTCCACGATACACCGCCTCCGCCCCCGTATCAATGCTGCAGAATAGGCAATAGAGAGTGAAGTTAGCAATCTCAGGGCCACTCGCACTCTGGACCCACATCAAAGTGACAGAGACGTCCAATCAGATTTGTCTTACAGGCATTACATGATGAATATGGTGAGGCCGTGGTACAAAAGCGCCTTTGTGTCTCCCCCAGAGCAGAGACTATTCACAGCCCGCCACAGCCAGCCAGAGTGGAAGTAAATGGCCAAAAGGGTCCCGGGCCAAAAAAAAAAGCACCCAAACTTGTGTGGCACAATGGACCATGCAAATGAGTACCCCTGCTCCTCCTCCCTCCACCCGCACGCTCTCTCCTCCACACATCAGGCCCAGCTCCTCCTCATGGGTCGCCCCGAGTTTAGGCCTTTTCAAACACGCCGAGGTGTGACTTTAAAGTGCTGAGCTGCACACAGTTCGACTGGTTTTGTTCTATGCCTTTGAAAAGGAGTAAGGTTTGTAGAAAAGTAAAAGAGAGACGGGAGTGACAGAGCGTTTTGTCACTAAATTAATTTGTCTATGTGCGGCCTATCATCGCAGTGAGTGGAAAGTGAACCAAGCAGTTTAGCACAACATCAGGCACGCACCCACTGAGTGCAGCTCAGCGTGCTACAGCTGCAGGAGAGTGCTAAACAAGCTGGTATTAGCTTAGCAAATTATTAATGTCCAATATAACATGGACTTCATGGTTTTCAAAAATACACTATATTGTTTTATAGTATAACAGTGGATTTAAATGTTGTATTGATGAGTGTCACAGCAGCAGCGTCCAAAACAAGCTGGAAATGGCTTGACAAATATTTGTGGACATTTTTTCTATTCAAAAAATGGAAAGATTCATCTAAGAAAACTCTGCCAATGTTTTTTGGAGCCTTACTGCTAGAGGTAAAGGGTGGCAGAAGTGTATTCCAACCATCCAACCACTTTGGGCCTGAGACAACCTGGACAATGGTCAGTTCATCAAGCAGCACTTAGAGACACACGTAAAGAACCTGTCATGACTGTCATATTTATTCCAAATTAAGATTCACCAGTGCACCTATATGTGCATCCCTATTTTTGGATGGTGAGAAGAAGCACCAGAGAATAACCCACAGTGACACTGGGAGGACAGGCAAACCCTGCACATGGAAAACATTGGGATCGAATCCATATTCTCCTTGCTCTTAGGCAGGAGCGCTATCCACACTCTTTCTTTTCAATAAACATAAGAAATCTTAAATGTGGTCTTGTTAAACGAGAGTGCCTACGACTTTAGAATGCCTAAGAAATAGAAAATCTAGTGAACATACAAAAAGCACAATCCTTCTACTTATAGTCCCTTCAGCGTAATAGATTGTAGCTAAAATTGGGTGATTTCCTTATAGCTTCTGTTGGACTACACTCAATCAGAAACCGAAAAGTCAAAAGATTTGCTAAGTGCCTTTATGAGCAAGTGAGCCATTTCATTGTGTTTTAAAGATACAGTAGGTTTGAGGATGTCATGTGACCACCTCTGCTTATACATTAACACCTCTGTAAGCACTGTTCAAGGCTATCCACAGCACTTTCCTCCTCTACCGCTCTTTTTAGTTCTCAATCTATCACACCCTGAGCCACATTTATCTAAAGTGTACTGTATGTACAGAGCTGTTACTTTCACTGTGGTCAGACCTCAAATTGCTTCATCAAGCTTTTGCAAAATCTCTACAGTAGAATTCTATTAATTCATTATCTTCTTCCACTTATATTTTTTTGTGGCTGCAGGGCTTATCCCAACAACCATGGGCCTGGGGCAGGGTACACTCTGAACGGTGGCCAGTTAGTCACAGGGCAGACACTTAGAGACATACACAGACAACATAGATGTAGCTAGACCATTTTTAGGGGAGCTACTGCACACCTAAGTTGAGCTCTAGCACCCCTAAATGTAACCCAGAGGCTATGTGATTCCCCGGTAAACAAAAAAATGCTGACATAATTCTTAAGGGTATAGGTTTAATACACTTAAAGAGAAACAAAAGAAACAAAGTCGCTGTAGTGACCATTGTCCTGTGCACACTATAGACAGCTACAAATATAACATTTTAAAGGCTCCATAAGAAATTACATCTGTTTAATATTTTTATTCTATGCTATATGATTCTGTTGTTTGTTTCTTTTTGGCCTTACAAGGACCTCAGCACCCCCTAAATCTCTAATGCTAAAAATGCACCTGAGCTAGACACATACTCGCTTTAGTTCACTTGGGGCAGTTTAGGTTCACCAAACACTTTGAACGGTGGGAGGAAAATGAAAAGACAGAAAGTTTGCTTGAAAGTTAAAACATTGGTTTTAGCATAAACCTTACTTTATGACTATAGAATCTGTCTTCCTTTGAATACTGTCAACACATTGGTCCGGATTTACACAGGGTCTTAAAAAGTCTTAAATTTGCTGATATGCAGGTATTAAATACATCTAAACAGGACTTAAAATGCCCACTTGAATGCTCAAAACCATATTACCATCGCTGACACAAGACCAAAATGCAATTACACAGTGCAGACACATTTGGTGACTGAGGTTTTTGTACATTAGGTCTTAATTTTGACCAATGGTATTAAAAAAGGTCTTTAAAAGTCTTATTAAATCCAACTTGTTGAACCCCGCAGAAAAAACCTTGATCCTTCTGTTCCTAAAGACTTTCCGCTGGTTGTTTAGGTTTGAAGAGCATACTGCGAGACGGCAAACAGCCTTTATGGCAACAACTTTTTCCCTTACTGATTATTGTAACAAGGATAATTTACACACACATCTTAAAAAATGAATAAAAATTATCATTGTGTTGGAGTAAACATTTAAGCAGTCAACTCAGCAGCTGCATATGTACAAAAAATACATAGTTAACTCTACATCAGAAGACAAAAGTCATCTGGGTGTTTTTTGTTTTTGTTTTTTACTTGTGTACCTAAAAATATCATATTGTGTATACTAGTCTATACTGATGACATTACTGCATCTTTTTATCATCAGCACATTCCCTATAGACTCACTAAATGTGTGTGGATTTTCTAGTCAGGTCACCAGTGTCAGAGCCATTTGCTGGCTTAGTGATCAAGGTCATGTCTGCACCTGTTGCAGCTGAGGTTATGGGTGAACTTGCATTTTGACACATTTCTTCACTTTTAAATCAGTTTAGACCACACCAACACCACTGCTATATGGAAAACCACCTCACCACTATATGGAAAAATTATGGGTTTTGTCTTCGACTATAAAGCCATAAAACCAGCTTTAATTTTTTATATTGTTTGCACTGTTGTTTATGGGTTTCATTGCCAATCGTGTATTGTTTTCACCTGGTAATATGCATGTTTTAATTGTTTGCCTCACTAAAATATAAAAAAAAATCTACTACAGACTGACAGTTGAGCTGTTTTGATGTAAATATGTTGTGTCTCCAAAAAACCTCCTGTTGCGGGTCATACACTGATAAACGTATTTTGCCAGTGGCGTCAAAACATAAAAGACTGTTGAACGTTTGGCAGTGCGCATATAAATATATCACAGTCCTGCGTGAATAGAGAGAAGGTCTATTTCTGATGCAAAACAGCAATAAGAATCCAAAGTGCACTCTGGTGGCTGTGCTCAGGGCAGCGCATGACCTCTCACCACTCTTTTCACTCCAGTGGCCAATTTAGCTACGTTTGATTCATGCGTAAAAGGCGCACTCCAATTTCCATACCAAATCCATACATCAAGGCACATGCGTCAATGAGGCGCATGTGATTGCAGTGGATAGCCAAAATTAACGCTGCCCCGGGCTTTGTCAATGTGAAAATGACCCGTGGACATAATGACAAGGGTGAATTTATTCCCTTATAAAGCTTAAGAGAATAGCGCGTATCCATCTTCAGTGTGACAAGACACAAACGCTTCTCCTCGCTAGGCCCTGGCCTCTGTCTGACTCCAAAGACTCCAGAAAGACCATTTCAACTTGATCATAATGGAACAGCGGGGTAGAACTCCGCCAACATTGGTTTGTCTTTTTGGAGATCCCTATGAGGCAGGAGGATATAAAACAGGCCATAATTAATGTCATTTATCACAGGTTTGATATTGTCACTTGCTCATAGAGTGCTCACATATACGCGAGCCTTCAGCCAATGGGAGAGCAGGACGCTTTGTCAAAGAGCACAGGCACGTGGCTCGCTCACACCTGCGGGCTGCAGCAGTGTGTGTCACAGAGACAAATAAAAGCCAAAGAAAGAACGCACTTGTGGCACACTTTCTGCTGCGAGAAACGTGTTGTGATGACGTTACAGGTTTTGTGTTCTCAAATAGAAAAGAAATCTGTAATAGCAGCAAACCTGATACTATCCTGTACATTTTTATAGATTAATGTATCTTGTATTACGCTTGTGTCAGTACAGTCCAACTTTTTCTAACTTTTCTAACTGTGCTAAAATACAGTGTTCGTGTCTCTACGTTCTTGTGGAACTTTGGTCAGGACTTTGCTCAGTGTTTATTTACAATAGAAGAATTCCATAATTCGCATAATGAGGCGCAAAGGCTCACACAGTGCCTCTCACAATGGGGCGTTGTGCTCCCCATTTCGCAGGAGATGTGCTTTTTTGATTAGCCCGTGAAAAACACAGTCGGGGATACAAGCAGTCTACAAGCCCCAGCTTTCTATTTAGATTGATCTCAATCCGCCAATAAGAATTTTGACCCGCTGGTATTGTGCGCCTGACTTTCCCCGGGCCGTATTTCAAAGTGTCTATTGAGAGTTAGTGAATTGCACACCCCTCCTCCCCCCTTTCCCTTTAGGGCTATTGGGTAAAAGCAGAGTAAGAAACAATGCGACGCATGAAACGTAATATTAATCTCCCCGTCCCCAATGTGCACAAAGCGCTGGAGAAGCTGTGCGTCTCCAATGGTTATTGAGTGCTCAACCCAGCTGCGCAATTTCCCCCGTGCGCCCAAGCAACTCGGGAAGAGGTCATCCAGGGGCTCTGAATAGAAACGCACAGTTTGCTCCATTACCTTCACTAACACACCCCCAGTCTCAGACTGACCCTGATGTGAGGAAGCAAACCAGAACAACCGAGTAAAATATAAATAGAGTAATTTTATTTATAAAAATGTTTTACACAAAATATATCTGTTAAAATGGACTGTTTACATGTAGGCTACAGCAGATGGGGAACAAGTGCATACATTAATGAGTATCTCCTTACCACCTATTTAAAAACTACAGGCTGTCACAGGTAGTAGCCTTATTATTGCTGTTGTGTCACTCACTCTCTGGCCACTGACAGCCAGCTCTCAGCACGCGCACCAACAGCAGTGACAACACCATCGTCTCATGTACAAAAATAAGTCTTCATGTTAAACAGTCTTTATGATACAAATTCGATGTACATCACTTAAGAGTCCATCATCTTTGTTTTGTTTCCGTTCCACTGACGCTGAGGAAGACAGTCCTGCTCTGCGTAAAGTCCAACTCCAGCACTGTCTCTGCAGAGCCCGCTGCTGGCGTCTGGTAATTGCACTTTTTTGTCAAACGTAACACTGTCACGCGTCATCGTGTCCGCTCCCTACTTCCGCAACTACAAGCTCTGCTTGTCTGTTGCTCCTGAAGCTCTACAGACTGTCCCTGCGCAGAGGGACCGCTATGTACCACAGTCTTTAGACTCACAAAGCATCTGAAGCTCAGTATCTGTCAAACCAGGTGGTAAAGTCCAACAGCTCCTGCTCCTCGGAGCTCAGCGGCTCGTAGCTGCCTTCATCTGATGAATACGTGGAGTGGGGCGACTCGGGGTCCGCGGAGTAGCTGTTGGACAAAGTGGGCGAGGGCAATCCGCACTGGAAAGCGGCGGATACAGCGTCGTGCTCGTCCAGGAGCTGCTGGAGCGCCCTGATGTACTCCACTGCGGACCGCAGCGTCTCCACTTTGCTCATCTTCTTGTTGGCAGCACCGTTGGGCACGTGCTGGCGCAGCGTCTGGAATCCCATGTTGACCTGCTTGACCCGGTTCCGCTCGCGCTCGTTGCGGCGGGCCACGGCCACGGGCTGCTGCTGCGGGATGGAGTAGCCCAGACCGTTGAAGCTGAGGCGCCGCTTACAGCGCAGCAGCTCGGGTGAGCTGGAGCGCTGTCTCTTCAGCACCTTGTTCTTGCTCTGGAAGCCAGCCGCGTTGCCGCTGGTGGTGGTCTCCTGTGCTCCAGCGTGCAGCGTAAGTCCAAAGGTGAAGGTGCTCTGTGTGCTGCTGGTGGTGTCCATGTCTGACAGCAGAAAATGATGGGTGCAATGAATGGACAGAGCAAGAGGAGGCAGAAGCTGGCAGTGTACAGCTCTCGTGTCCTTCGCGTGGGGACCGTGTAGCTAACTCTAGTCCAAGTCTCTCTTGACTGCTTACTCCACGAGCCGATCTGACCCAAACTTTGGCAGCACTCCTCTTTTTCAACACGCGCCCCGCACACACCCCACCCACCCCTTTTCTTTTGCACTTTTTGGGACGCACGCTCTGCGTCGAGGCCCCGCCCCAGCTGTGTGATTCTTGTGCTCGCCGACTCCCCCGGGCCAGGCGCGTGGCTCCGGTAGCTCAATAAACAATCCCGAGCTTTCACTGCGCCGGGAGCACGCGCTGGGCTCATTTACATTCCAATGTCTCCAACTTGCAGAGCCATTGGTGGATTCAAACGGCCTGCCACCGAGCGAAGAGAAAGAGGCGCAAGGAAAGGCAGAAAGAGAAAGAAGAAAAAAAGACAGAATGGAAAACTGAATGGGTTGGTTTTTTGAAATGCCTTTTGAATTTGACAATGTACCCCTGGCATGTCTTCAAATTATCAGTGTCCCCCCTCAGCCATCGCGCTCCTCCAACTCTTTACACTCACAAATACCAAGGACGCCGTCCGCTGTATCCCGGTTACACACAAATACATTGTAAGCGTGTCTCCTGCACAATCACGGCCTATCAGAGCGCGCTGGGGCAGGGACGCTATTCTTTCAAAAGTAAATATGCCGTTTCTGATATGAAGGCGCACTGTGTCGCTCACAAGTTAGCGGCTCTAATAGTCAAACAGTCTCACAGGGAGGTTTTCATCTCATCTGGCACTTGGTTACCTAGTAGGTGTATAATATTTTGCCTTTACACACTGCCTGGTCACCATTATCCTTTCAGCACCACATTTCTATGGACAGTGAGCACAGCCTAGCCTCTCCTGTGATCACAGGGCCATTTTTTTCTTGAAAGTTTCCTAAGTCTGCACGACATAATAATTAATCATTTATCTGTATTTTTTGGCACGCTTAAGAGTTGTGTCCGTGAGTTAAGTCAGTGAGACAGACAGATGAAGTGAGTAGAATCCAGACAGCCATTAACAAAAAGCATATGACACTTGGGCCCTCTGGTGGTGACAGGCCGACATTACAACTCAAAGAAATTAGAATAAATTGCTTTTCTAGAACAATTGAAATTCCACTGTAAAATCTCGCTTTATGGTCACTTTTTATAGCAATAATACAAAATACGTGAACTCTTTTCAAACAAGATATTTCATACATTATTGTAATCTGACCAATTCTCTACAGTCTTAAACTATCTACTGTATACTGTAAGGAAAAGGAAAAGCAGTGCTTCACTGGACACAGTATATATATTTTTAATAATGACAGCTGACCACATTTCGTTCATTTCGCTGGACAAAACTGGAAATAGGCCCCAGATTAAGCCATGACCAAACTTAACACATGAAACATAAAAGCCTTTTAGATAATGTTCTGAACTCAAAATAACTGTTTTCTGTACATATTTTCACCTATTACTCAGGAAAAACAGATTGTAGACACTCCCTACGCCCACATGGCGCGCTGTATTGTGCAATACATGTCTCATAGTGGCAGCAGTAAGCCTCTGTTCGGCCATGTAAACAGCCAGCAGAGGGCGTATGGTCACCCTCATTTCTGTAACGCAACCATAAGATGAGGGCACAGACTTCTTGTGCAGTAGAGATTTGTGGAATTTCCTTGACTTCAATAGCAACATATTGATAAAAGTCTTTGACATTGTAAAATCCCCACTGTCTAGGGGATTTTAGCAATAGCAAAATCATTTAAATCAATTAAAATAGCACAGCACCGCAACATTTGAGAAGAATTTTACTTCTCAGCACAGTTTGCTTCCACCAGAATACAGAAATCCTAAATCCACACAAAGAAAAAAGAAAAATTTCATCAAAAATTGATCAATTAATTTTGAGAACTTCTCTTTCCTTTATCAAACCAAACTTTGGTGAAAACCAAACCTTCTTGGCATACATAATAATAATATTTATCCATCTGTCCAACCATCCAGAGATGCTCAGACTTTCTTCTCCCTACCCCAGACAATTCCTCTCATTTTTCTCCAGCTAGCACAGTTTGCTTTCACTAACACACAAAGGGTTACACCTTCTTTAAGTCTGCCACCCTCTTACTCACTTGTAAAGGTGTGTTTGTTTACCAGAATCAGACAGGTTATTTAAAACACTCTATGCCATAACACCCACACTTCACATAAGCATTCTTGGACACATCTGCACAGTGACACATGCAGGCTGGAAAGATGACTATTACCGGATAATAATCTTGAATCAACATGTCAGGCCAAAAATAGTATTGTTTCATTTCAGGTATTCTCAGGACATGTGGAAATTACATTTACAAATGCAACACAATTTGGTTTATAATGGTAACATATACTGATAACTATTAAACATCCAACTACAGCTCAATTCAGTGCTTAACTTAGAACCAAACAACTATGAATATAGATTTCTTCAATGTACCAAGGCCCATCTAATGTTATGTCCTATGTATGTTATATCACTAAAATCAGGTAAAGAGTGCAGACCCTGACCAAGGCATTAGCCCTATCCAACAATGGGAAAGTTATAGTGTGATAGTTTGGGCCTATGTCATAAATTGTACAGAATCCTTTAAGAAATCCTGAATTCAGTGTTCTGAATCCACACCAACAAAGAATTTCATCAACATTAAACCATTACATTTTGAGAACTTATCTATCTTCTATCAAACCAACAAACCAACGCCAGAGAAAAAAAAAAAAAACTGTTTGGTGTATATGGATAAATATGTATCTATCTATCCAACCATCCAGAAATACCCTGGACTTCCCTCTTCCAAGACAAATACTCCAATTCCCCTGGGGAATACCCAAATACCTGGGCCAGAGGTAAACAAACAACATTTCATTTATTTCTTAGAATTTCAGAATTGGGATATTTTACATCTGTAGACCCTGGACAGATTGTTACCATACTTACCAGTCACCATAAAACAAACAGGAGTAAAACTACATAGTACATGTATATTTACATAGGTATACAATGTTGCAAAATTCTGTACCACATTAAATATAAATATGTTGTTATCTCATGAAAAACTGTCATTGTTTTACTGATGTGTCTTGAAAGAAATACTGATGCCCAGGCTCTGTCAAATGCATATATTTATGAATGAGAGTGAATACGGAAACTATATCCTTCCTCTGAGGTGTTCGAGATGTGTGTTTTCAACAGGACTGAGCTACTTCCATTAGGTGGTAAAAGAGAAGTGCTCTAGTAGATCTTGTATCATTTCCCTATGCAAACAACAAGATTTATGTCAACCATTTCTTATTTATTCCTTAAATACACGCAGCCTGTGACCGGAATGCTGACACAGAATAAGCACTTAAAGGTTAGAGGTTAGTGACTGACCATTAGCAGAAAAAGTATTTAGTTATTTGTTTTACTTATATTTTTTATAAGAATTTGATATAATCTGTGTGCACAAGGGCCAAGGCCAAGAAAACTGTTCTATGTATAGGCACCATGCCCTGCGGAGTTGTTTTGTGGGTCCAATATAAAACCGTGCATCTCTGGGATTGCATTAGTGTCTAAGTTTACACATCTAGGAAGGTTCTAGAGGAGATCTTTTACAACAACAAAAAGGCCTTGCACGTTTCACCAGGACCACCAGTGCTTAACCACATACTGCATTCATGGCTTTAAAGCACAGGAGAGTATACTTTATATCACTAAGAAAGAAATGGGGCATCTTAAAACAAAACATTTGAAAAGGAAAACCCAGGAATGTTGAGCAGTTAGAATCCTACATAAATTAAAATATACAAGTATAGTAAATATAGCTACACAGTGTTAAACATGGTGATGTCCCAGTTTTGAGATGTTTTGCTGCTGTCAAATTCAAAATGAGTGATTATTATTCATGGAATGGTAAAATGTCTCAATTTCAACACCTTCTGTTCACTGTCTATTGTGAACACTGTGTTTTAAGCCTATATGAGCAATAGTTTTCAGCAGAAGAAAAAAAAAAAAGGAAGCTCTTTAATAAATCATCATTTTAGCAATAAAGACAGGAATATGCATACAAGGGCTTCCCCATTGTACTTTCATACAAGCTATTTTTAATATGTCTCATTCAAGCATGTTACAGCCACACACCTGCAGGATGCTATTTATGAAAGTTGGCTATTATGAATACAAAAATGGCATTTGTGGGCACAAGTGAATGGAGTGGTTTTCAATTATAGAATGGCAACATCTTCCCCAAGTTCCAAGTGAGATCAGGTGCATCAGAACACTTTTAGTCATGGGTTTTAAGGTTTGGTCTTGAATGACTGGGTAAAACTGCTTGAATAAACTAAAAAACTGTAAAAGCTATAACATTTATTAAACAGTTTTGAAATGAACAGAAATAAGTAGTGGAATATTCCAACATTATATTTTTTCTTTTTATAACTAATTAGATATTATTGCTTTACATACTTAGATTATGTAAATTATATTACACATTGTATTATTGTGGCTTCTACTGTTAGGCAGCTACCCACTTTGCCTCTGAGGTCATAAATAATACTCATCAAAAATATTTTTAGTGTTATAGTAAATTGTATTAAAAGTATCTAGTCTCTCTGCATTACAGCAATATTACACTATAAAAATGTTTGTACATAAATATTGTTAATTGTATGTTTGCTAAATAAGGTTAATGGGTACAATATAATAGGAAACATGTAGGTTCAAAGTACAAGTAAAGTACTCCCAGGAGGCGAAACTAAAGGCAACATTGTTATCTTTATTGGAAATGAGTGGGTTGTGTTGCTAAATCCGAGCAGGTTAATAACTTTTTAATGCGGTGATGAAATAGCAGAGAGGCGGTGATGCAATAAAAGGAGTATGGCCACTCTTTCAGTTTCAATTTTCTATTCGGTAAACTCAGTCGAAACTCTAACACTGTGCTTCCGGGGCCGGGAGAGAGCTTTGTATGAGGAAGTGAAGCCGGCCACGCGCACGTATTAACGAATCAAATCTGTCCAGGCAAGCACACAACAGTGTCACGAGTACAGTTTTTTGCGTCATTTGCGTCAGCGACGTGAACCTTTAAAGGAGCTCTGAGCGACTGATTACTTTAGAAGTCTGTTGTGTTTGCGGGACAGAAGTAACAGAGATGCAAAGGTAGGAAAATTTGAGAAAAAAAAAAATAATAATCTAGTCGGCATAGCTTTGTGTTTAAACTAGTTTTTTTTTGGGGGGGAAAGGGGGAGGTTGTGTAGATATAGCATAGCAGCTATAAATGTGTGTTTCATTACGCTGTGAATATTAAGAAGGAGGACTGGTGGCTCATTCCAAAGAAAATCGAGTTTTGTGCATTGTTTTTCTGTCTTTCCTTTATGAAGGCTGCACCACTGACAATAACTTGTTTCCTTCTTCCAGTCTCCCGAAGCCTCAGTTCGCCAACTGGCTCATAGAGCAGGTGGAGACTGGCCAGTACTCTGGGCTGTGCTATGTGGAGCCCAACAAGTTCAGAGTGCCCTGGAAACACAACTCCAGAAAGGACTGCAATGATGAAGACGGGAAAATATTCAAGGTAATTATAGCTGCCACTAGAATCACTTTTTAAGTAATTGCATGATTATATAGATGGCAACCTATGTGTTATGTGCAAACTACACGTTGATTTGGCATCTGTAGCCTATATTTTGCATTAGACTGGTGGATAATGTATACATGACCTATACTATTACTAATGCTGACATTGCAGTTCAGCAAGTACAGTACATTGTTATTGTTTTGAGTCACTTACATATTGCTCTTGTTTGTTTACAGGCATGGGCGGTGGCCAGTGGTAAAATCAATGAGTTCCCCAAAGATAAGGCAAGGTGGAAAACCAACTTCCGGTGTGCTCTTAATAACCTCCATGTGCGCTTTAAGATGATAAAGGACAACTCCAAAAATACAGATGACCCTCATAAAATTTATGAGATTATCAGCCCTGAAAGTAAGTCAGAGGTGGTTCAGATTTTGCTTCAGTACTAAACATTTAACAATGCTAATAATGTGTTGTCTGTGGATTGGAATGAAGGTCTTCAGATGCACAGCTCCCAAGAAGACTGTGATTTGACTCCAGATATCTACTGCTCCCCCACTGAGTACTTCCCCTCAGGAAGTGAGGTATGCTTTCACACTTTCACTTCTCCCTGCTATTGTGTCAATATTCATCATATTAGCAGCTGAGTGTTTTAGGGAGTTCCTTATTCTTTGATGTTTCTTTAATGTGCAAGGCTGTTCCTTAGAATAAATCAGATGCTTTCTTTTAACAGAACAATCTACTGAACACTTTAAGGACTTTGGAAATCAGCAACAATATGGCAGGTACTATTGAGAATAATTATCTGTACTCAGCTACAGTTTATGGTTTTATTGAGTGTATGATGACAGTAAAATCTGTATTTATTATTAGAGCAGGCATGGATTCCCCTGTCAAATCCTGCTTTAATTGAAAACCATCCTGCTGTCTTGGCACCTGAGAATAACATGGAAATTGCACCACAGCAGCCATGTTATTATGAGGGTGAGTTGCCACTGCAGAATTTAGATTTCTGCTACAGGATGGTCCCTCAGTTACAACTGGCATTTGCATTACTATATATAATTGTGTATTTTTTTTACCCAGCCAACCCTCCTCAGATTCATCCACCACAGCCCCCTACCATCTACGACCTTGAGATCTCCATTTTCTACAGAAAAAAAGAAATGTTTAAGACCACAGTGAACTGTCAACAGCTCCAACTGCACTACCCTCAAGAAACTCAGGAGCCCAACATTCACCACATCTGCTTCCCCTCTACCGATGACCTGTTTGACCACAAACAGGTATGCAAATGGAATCTTTTTTTGCAGCTTTCTAATTCAGCAGTCTAACTAATGCAGAGTCTCCTTTCCTCAGACTGAATACACCAATCGCATCCTGAAAAGCATCCAGAGAGGTCTAATGTTGGAAGTGCAAAACACTGGTATCTATGCCAGCAGACAGGAGGGGTGTCATGTGTTCGCAAGCACTAGTGATCCCAATGTGGCTCACCCAGACCCTAGAAAACTACCACCAAACACTATAGTGCAGCTTCTGAGCTTCGAGAACTATGTAAACGGTAAGAGTCGAAACTGTAAGTTTAATTTAGGAGTCCATTCTATCATGTGGTGAGTCAACATTAATTTGACGGTTTGCCTCCCCTAGAGCTGCAACACTTTAAAGACAACAATGGCCGCTCTCCAGAATACACTATCAACATGTGCTTTGGGGAAAAGTTTCCAGATGGCAGGCCTTTGGAGAAAAAGCTTATTGTTGTAAAGGTACCATTATTTTTTTAGTTCACCTTAGGAAGTAGACTTAAGTTGCCTTCTGTTTCCCTCTTATTCAATTCGGCTTCTCCCTTAGGTGGTCCCACTGATCTGCCGATATTTCCACGAGTTGGCTCAAATGGAAGGGGCATCGTCCCTTCACAGCTCCAATGTCAGCCTGCAGACTTCGCACAACAGTCTACTGGACCTCATTTACTCCGTCATTGGCCTGCCCTCAGTGGAGGACCCAACACACATGATTGCACAACATTAGTTCACACTTGTATACACCTAACAATAGCATTTAGAATGGCTTCTAATAGAATGCAACTAACTTGTTTTTGCACTACAATGTATATAAACTGACTTTAAACTGACTGTAAAGCTGAACTGAATTGTGAAGCAAAATGTAAATTTAGATTTATAAATTTAGATCAAATTTGATGTATAAATCTTAAACCTACTCTTACTCTTTTGGTGTCATATGAAATATGTCTTTTTTATGAACTAACATGTTTTGGGCTGCTAAATAAATACCTTTAAAATCTTTCATCCTCAACTGCTTTTGAGTTGTTACTGTTACTAAATATTGGGTCACATGGACTGGAGAATGGCCAGATAATTACAGGGCTGAAACTTGACAACTATTCACACTCACTTTTGTTTAATATAGAGCATTTAAATTGTTCAACTCCTCTATGCATGCATGTCTTTGGATAATGAGAGGAAGCTGGTGTACTGGGAAAGAACTGGTGGTAACACAGGAATCCCCTTGCCACTGTGCACACCTACAGTTATGCCCAGATTTGTTCATACCCTAGCTCTTCACAACAACCCAACAGACGGTGCCAAAGTGGTTAAAAAAAGGTTGGCAGGGAACAAAATCAACATGTTGAAGTGGACAAGACCAGAGTCCAGGCCTGAATCATCTGACTGTTAATTTGTGAACAGAACAGTTTCATGATTTTGTGCTGTAAATTATTTCAATATAGAATCCTACTGATTATTGTATGCAGTGTATTGTACTTTGTAATAGACATGCAAGACTGCACTGTTACACTTACATTAAAATGCAAGTAAGCCAAAAGCTATGTTTAGGTTTTATTGTTGACATTTCTTCTATGAAACAAATAAAACAAAATGGAAAAGTAAATACATTCAGACAAACATAAGCACCTCTTATATAGATTCTTTAAACCGATCAAGTTTTGCTTTCTCTTTAGTAAAACTTTACAATGCACAAGGCAAGTCCTTATCACTCTCTTTATGACCATCATCACAATATATATACAATAAGAAAACAAGAAAAAAAAAAAGTTCCATAGACGTTTTGTCAACAATAACAATACGAACGAGTGAGGCTTTAAAGGGTACAAGAGTCAGTCTACTGCATTGGTTATGCAATGATCCCAAATGAAGGAATGAGATTAACTGGAACAGTGGTTCTCAGCTAGTTTGATTGTGGCACCTACTTTTATCACGCATCATTTTATTGTGCCTATTTCTAAATGATTTTAATACAACCTTTATGGTGTACACATTCTAAATAAGATTCACCACTTTAAGTAATTAAAATATTTAGGCTCCAAACAAGCGAAATATTGAAACTATAGTATATTCTACCTCATGTGACCCACTTTTGCGTCCCAACCACCATTTGTGAATTACTGACCAAAATATTAAAATGCAACATGAATGTGTAGTTAACATCATGTATTATAAGGCCAGCTCATAGCAATAATAGTTGGAAAATTTTAAGATAAAAGTATGCCGAATACCAAACATGAAAAGATATTTCACAATCTCAAAACTACATAAGTAGCATTAAATTTAGTGTCTCTTGCTTAAAAAACCTAAATGTCACTCATTTGGGATAGATTTCATTTTAAGTTTTTAATTGTTTGGCACAAAGAAAAACATTCTCTGGTTTGACAAACTTTCTTGTACAAAAAAGCCCACATAGAAAGGTCATGGTGAGCTTCAAATCTCCTTTTGAACATTAGTGTATCTGTATCCTTACAATAATCTGCAAATACTGAGCCCCAAGTAGCTTTAACTCATTAGACATATGACAAATGTGGAAGACAAACAAACAATTTCCTAAACAAACAAAAGACTAACTTTTATAAACTAGTAGCACTTCCTGCTATTTGCTGCATACGTGACAAAAACTGAACGGGGTTTATCAAATCTATATTATTTACAAACAAATCTAAAACTGTAATTCCTGATACATTTTCTACAAAAGTTGCATATCACTTCCTTTCCTTAGCGTGAACTCTCTGCTTACTATTAGACAGTTTCTTATCCAACCAAGCTTTGCCACGCATAAATACCCTTCCCACCCATTAAACATAGAACAACAGAGCCTACAATGCCCCCTTTCAGTCAAACTTAATGGATACATCATTAAAATGTGCCTCTTTAAGACACCATAGACTTAGCTGCACTGCTCCGGCTCTTGGCAGCAGCAAGACTATTAAAGACTATTTATAGGATCAAACAATGTCCCCAACATAATGCAACACAAACTGTCCAATGTTGCCAAATGGATATGAATGCTTTCTTCTTATTATGGGCTGTCAGAGGTTTTCATAAGCTCTGGCCCTTGTGACTTTTCTGAATCCTCCCCTCTCTTGTGTTTCCTAGCATGTTTGTATTTGTCCACATAAGCTTTGACTAGATTGCCCACCTTCACCGGGTTGATCTCTCCGCTCTTACTGTGGCAAACCTGATGGACATAAATTCACAAAAAAATTACTAGGAACGTCGACAAGTAAGTACCCTGCTTATTTCAGGCTGACTTACCTTTTGGACGGCTTTACGCAGAATCTCTTTGTATTCATCTTTATTGATATCTCTCCTCTGGTAAAAAGGCTTGATTGCCAGCTTTACCTCCTCAATAGCTCTCTCCTGCATGTGAAGTTTCTTCAAGTACTGCTAATATTAGAAAATCTCATTTCAGCTTTCCTTCCATACCAAGGTATTCAAAAACCTAAAGTTACTAATTAATCAATGTAATAGTAACAATACTGAACTCTACACTGAATAAATCTCTATTACCTTGTCTTTCTTTAATAAATCTCCATCATCTGCCTCCCCTTGTGCAGAGACAGACAGTGGATGTGTACTGTCAGACCCTGAGGAACTCTGTGGGTCTGCGCCAGTCCTCGACAGATCACCTATAGTAGCTGTTCCGGTTAAGTCCTGTCAAAGAAATGGTGAGTATGCTTAGTGTATGAGACCAATAAACTAAATATAATAAATGATTTTCAACTGAAATGCAAATGTTTTACTTGTGCCTTAAGCACAGTAAAGTGCCATAAGCAAGACATGTTATTAAAGACATAAATCTCAAAGAACAATCTTCTGCAGTTGTCTGCAAGTTTTGATTTCATTTACTGAGAAATTACTTGAGTCTAAGTTTCACATTGCCCACGTGACAGACCTTTGAACGGATTCCTCTAATCAAACACTGCCACCTTCTGGTCACACATTATTTTTCAGGTGGTTACCTGAGAGGAAGTGGAAGCTGCAGAAGATGGTCTACGAATTCCTTCCTGCTTTAGCTTCAACTTGTAGAGAGCCACTTCTGAACAAAAAATAAATAAAAAAGATTATTGAAAAGATTCAAAACAGTGGTGCCAACTCTGTTGCTTTATAATGATATCATCTGTTATAGTAAATACTGATTTTGAACATTTGATTGCTTAAGGATATAGGAGTTTTAAATGGCATATTTGCCATTCAAGAAGAAATTGTGATCTATTACTGCATATATTCACAACAAATTGTTAGACAATTTATGTCTACACTCTAACTCTTAAAAAAAAAGAGTTAGTCCCTGTTAATGTTACAAAGATAACATTAACAGGGACTTAACAGGGACCCGCTGAAGCTGCCTTCTACCTACCAACCAATCATAACTTATCTTTATTGCAATGCTTTATTTGTATGATTGGTTGTTTAATTTTTAAACTTTTAATCTGTGTCCACACTTTAAAACCGTGTTGATTTGGAAATGTTATCAACTCTTATTAACAAGGACCAGACAAATTATTTGTATAAAACAGAAAACAATATGGAAGGCTAGTCAGGCTGAATGACATTTTTGTATTAAAGGCCTATGAAATTTTTACTTACTGCTTGCGGACTTGTCCGGCTGAGGCCCCACAGGCTCCTGTATATTCCATGTAACCCTTTTGACTTGCGTTTTGGACTTAGCCCCTACAGCAGCCGGTTCCCCCTCATTCTTCTCCTCTTTCCCCTGTTTGACTGTAGCTTCTGTTCCTTCCTCAGACTTGGTCTTGACTATGTCCAGGTTGTCCAACATTACATCTACATTAAAGTCATCATCAGAGTCAGAGGGTTGTTGAACTTCCTGCTTCACAGAAATAGCTGAAACCTCCGCACATGGTTCTGGTGTCTCCTGTGGAGGGGTGGACACAGCAGTAGGATGTGGACTGCTGGTAGAATCTGAAACATTGGCCTTCTTCTCAGGGAAATTTGCTTCAAATTGATCAGATTCACATATTTCAGTCTTAAAAGTTTGTGTTTCTTCCTTACATTTTGCTTCCAGTTCTGTAACAGGGGTATCTATGTCCTCTTTTTTAATCATCTTAATCAGGTTATTGGTAGGGCTATCTTCAAACATATCAAATGTGGGGCACTTTTCTTTTTTAATGTCTTTTTTGGGTTTATTCTTTTTCTCAACTGCTTCAGTAATATTTTCCTCTACCTTTGACTCTACTGGTTCTTTCTTAACCTGAGAAATAGAAATAGAGGAAGAAAGGTCTGGCTTGTTTGTTTTAGAAGCTTTTTCCGCTTTGATTGAGGAGTTTTCATCTTTTTTCTTGTCTTTTGAGGTCTTTTTATCTTTCACAGATGAACTATTGGTATCAGATATTTTCTGTGTCTTCACTATAGGTCTTGTTTTCTTCTTCTCTCTTGAGCTGGACCGGGATCTGTTTCTTTTTTTCTCTTTTGAACGTGACTCTACTTTGTCTCTTGAAGACTGATAGCGGGAGTCATTCCTCTTTTCCCTGGATCTAGATCTACTTCTAGACCTGGACTTGGAACGTGATCGTCCACGTCTCCTTTCTTTTGATCTGGATCTAGACCGGGATTTGGACCGAGACTTTGAGCGTGGTTGCTCACGTTTCTTATCTTTTAAAGAACGTCTTTTTACATATTTGTCTTCATTTCTTTCTCGGATTTGTTTTTTATGTTTCTTCACCCTTGACCGCTCTCTGCTGCTGGAGCTGGAACTGGACCTAAAGATATGTAGACAAAAATTAAAAACTTTCAGTGAAGCTCACATTAGTCAGTAGTTAAAATAAAAATGATATACACCCCGACCCTGCAGTAGCTCATTCAAGCACAGGTGAAAAGTCCCATAAGTTTGTAGGACATTTAAAAAGTAATGTTTAACTACCGCTAAATAACTTGACACCAGAAAATATAACATAATCAAAGGGTATCCTCAAGCAGTCAAAAATGAAAGACCTCATTTGTCATAGAGACTGTGCTTTTGGCATGCAAAGCCCTACAAACTATGAGTGACTGGGAAAGCTACCATAATGTTACAATTATCTTACCAAATCAACACAATTCTTGACACATTTACTTTAAGAAAACTAATGGTGACTTTGGGAGTGCAAGTGTAAGCATTTAAGCTTGGCAGCAGTCTAAATCCTGAAACTTAATGTTATTTGGGGGGAATTCCTAAGTAGCAGTCAGTTGCTGTTGTGTTAATTCAGAAAATGTAAAGCATCTTGTGTTAAGTGATAATGTTTTTAAAATACACAAATAGGGGGCACAGTGGCAGAGCGGTTAGTGCTCTTGCCTTCCAGCAAGGAGGTTGTGAAATCAATCTTCATGTCGGTCGTCACAAACACTCAGGGTGAAGTCTGCATGTCCATGTGTTACCGTGGGTTCTCTCCGGGTTCTCCGGCTTCCTCCCACCGTCCAAAGACATGCATGTGTTAGGTAAATTGGTGACTCTAAATTGTCCCTAGTGAATGAATGTCTGCCAGTGTCAGGCCTGTGACTAACATGTAACCCGCCTAATGCCCATAGTTGCTGGGATAGCCTCCAGTCACCCACCACCCCTAACAGGAATAAGCGGAAGAAGATGAATGAATGAAATACAGAAATAGTATACAATTTTAGTTATGGACAGATAATTCCATTATAAAAAGATATTGGACAACTTTTTCATAAATTGTCCTATTATGTGCAAAGCTTACTGACAGTAATTAGCACTTCCAACTAAAATATACAAACTTAAATTTATATACAGTCAGTAAAACTGTTTTGTCAATGCTCTGATAGTTCTCATAATACATTTCTGCTAAGTGCAACTGCTACCCAGAACAAATGCCAACACAGTGTTAAATACCTGGATCGCATCCTGTCTTTGGACAGTGATCGGGAGCGTCTTCTCTTTTTGGTCATCCTATCTGGGGATTTGGAGTGGGAACTGTCAGAAAGCCTGTGTGTTCTTGTCTTTTCTTTTGACCTTGAGCGTCGGGAGGTTTTTACTTTGTCCTTTTCTTTCTGACTTCCACCACCATGTTTGGACTCAGAGTGGCCTTGTCTTCGGTCTCTCTCTGGGCTGCCTTGTCTTCGGTCTCTCTCTGGGCTGCCTTGTCTTCGGTCTCTCTCTGGGCTGCCTTGTCTTCGGTCTCTCTCTGGGCTGCCTTGTCTTCGGTCTCTCTCTGGGCTGCCTTGTCTTCGGTCTCTCGCGGGGCTGCCTTGTCTTCGGTCTCTTGCGGGGCTGCCTTGTCTTCGGTCTCTCGCGGGGCTGCCTTGTCTTCGGTCTTTCGCGGGGCTGCCTTGTCTTCGGTCTCTCTCGGGGCTGCCTTGTTGTCGGTCCCTGTCTGGGCTGCTGGAACGTGCTTGATGATCTTTAAAAGGCACATGTTTCTTAGAAGTTTTCTTCTCATTGCCTGAATCTTTTGATGGGGACTTAGTGTGGGATTCAGACTTAATTTCGGTCTTTTCCTGCCTTCTAACAGGACTGGAGCTGGATGCTGCTGAAGTGTTGTGATCCCTAGAAGCAACAAGTGGTTCAGGTACTGGCTCTTGTTTCACAGTCTCCTCTTTTTTAAGATCTCGTCTTTGCTGAGATGGTTGTGTATTGTCCCCTGTCTCTGAATGTAACCCTTGTTTTACAGCTTCATCTGCATCAGACTCGGGCTCTTTCTTTATTGTCGACTTAGTTGGTGTATTTTGTTTCTCAATATGAGAGAATCTAGATTCTTTTTTAACTTGTATATTTCTTTTTGTGCACTGTAGTCTCTGTGTTAACGTTTCCTGAGTGGCTGTATCTGGTTTGTCTTGTGAATGTGGACTTTGTGTTTCAACTTTTACTT
The DNA here is from genome assembly GCA_020698575.1 of Bostrychus sinensis. Lineage (NCBI taxonomy): Eukaryota > Metazoa > Chordata > Actinopteri > Gobiiformes > Eleotridae > Bostrychus > Bostrychus sinensis. Next base: position 25,262,152 of record CM036251.1, on the reverse strand, counting down.
GAGTTAGGCCTTGCTTACTTTGTGATAATTTTTTGTTTTTTAAACTAGATGATTCTTGTTTAAGTCGAGAACTACACGCCTCGCCTTCACCATCTGAACTGTCTGAGTCTGATTCAGTGGGATTAAAGGGATCATAAATGTTATTCCTGGCTATGGAACGTGAAGCTAGCAGCTTCTGCTTATCCCTGTGCAACTGTCTTTTTCTTTCTTCATCTTTTTCTTTACAGCGTTCTTGTAGGCTAGATCCACTTGGAGCCAAGGACGTAATATTTAGTCGCCTTGAATGCCATGAATTGCCACTGGTATTAATCCGGAAACTTACTGAAGATGATGATGAAGAGGAGTATCTCTGATGATTGGTATGTGATGCACCAGATGATGAAGAGGAAGAGAAAGAACTGGAGAAGCCTGATGAACACCCTGCTCCATCAGGCCTGTTCCTCTGACCCTCTGTTCTGCCATGCTGCTGATCAACAGAATGCCGTCGCTCTTTGTCCCCTGCAAGTCTGTTCATGCCAATTTCAGGCATGCCATAACTATTAGTAGAGCCACTGCTGCTTGAACTTCCATTCCTATTATTTGATTCATTTTTACTAGAAGCAACATCAACACTGCTTTCCCTCTTTATTTTTGGTATCCTGGGGAGCACAGACACATCCATCCACATGGGTTTTGTAGGTGCCTTTAGAGACTGGGAGGGAGTTTTGCTCTTGGAAGAGTCTAAGGGGAGGTGGGAGAATGAAGAATCCATTTCCCTGCGTTCTCTTACTCCGTTTGTTATCTGGTGGTTCAACCTCTGATCTGGCCTGTTTTGCTCATGTGAAAAAGTACCTAGAAAACTTGGGTTACCTCTGGGTGGAACATGGGAATGGGAAGAGGTTTCACTATGGTTGGTTGTAGAGCCTATGGGTGGCGATAAGGGAGAAGAGCCCTGAGAGAAATGTCTGTTCAGAGGGCTGTCAGACAACCCCAGTGTGTCCACATGGTCAGGCAGTATTCCTGGACTGGCCTGAGGGCCACCATCTCCTGAGCTACTGCTCCTGCTGCTACCTGGATTCAATGTGTTTGTCAAACTCACTAAAAAAAGGGACAGTATGATTATTAAGTTAATTTAAAAATATTAAAAACTAAAATTTGTGTGAAACAATTTTATGAAAAAGCACAACATGTGCTCCATCTTGCACTTACTAGGTTTTGTAGCCTTAAGGGAACCATCTCGATTGATGACCACATCAGAGCTGTCCATTAACAGCATGCTCTGTCCAGAAAGAATGCTGCCCAATAGATCAGGTACAGGAGCTGCCTCAACTACACTGCTAGTCTGTGGGATGCTCACAGGCCTCCTGAGATAGCATGGGTAACACAAAAATTAGAGACCGCTGCTCATTAGCACATATGTAATATAGACAACAGATAAATGAAATAAACAGCCTAGTTCTATTTTTTGATTCTATATGTAGTATTTTGTTTCTTAAAGTAAGTTGTTACCTGGAAAGACTAACTGGTCGAGCCACTGGCTGATGAGAGCGGAAGGCAGAGCGTGAGATCCCTCGTCTTTTGGCCTCTAAGAGAGAGGAGTCGTGGGACTGCTGTTCATCGTCCTCACTGACAATCATATAACATATGGGGTTTAAAGCATGACATTTTGCAGTACATCTTCTTAGCAGTATTTTGGGGCAGTTAAAGAAAATATACGTGTTCTGGTAAAATACTGACTTTAATGTGAATAAAAGGCATGCTTGATCTCTAATAACTGATAGCTGGATACCGTATAATACACACACAGACAATTTTACTAAATCTGCAAAGTAAATCTTATATTCTAACAAGTGAATAAACCTCATACCGGTCAGTAAATGGGTCCAGGTCAAAAGGATCTCCATAGATGGAAAGAGATGCTGCACCAATGTCAGCCCGCATGTTGCTGAGTGTGTTCTCAGACGGTCTGTAAACAGTTGGAAGTGATGAGCTCTTCTTGTCCTTTACAATGCCCAGACTATTAGCAATGCGACCTCGAGGGGTGGCAGTCTTTTTCATCACCTATTATAAAACATTAGCATGCAAAAGAAACAAATAATCATAATTAATACAGAAAAAGGAATATAGCCAATAAGTAAAAATGCTATATTCACCAGCTTTTTCCTGGATTTTGTCCTTCTCGCTTTCCGCTTTCGCCGTCTCACACCTGTAGTAGCTGCTTTGCCCTTTTTAGTCTTTGAAGAGGTCTTTCTGCCTTTAACTTTCCTGTTCTTACCTGTTGAAAAAATAAACAAACAACTTCAGCCATAATTATACTTCTTTTACACCTATGTTTGAGGATCTATTTTGTTTCAATGGTGCAAGAACGTTTACGTACGTCGCCGTGTAGATGAAGATCGGGACGTTAAATCCCGCACATACACTGCAGTGTTTAGACCAGCCACCACAGCATTTATGGTTTCATCAAGCCAAGTGGATCGGATCAGATATGTAGGAGCCAACTAGAAGGAAAAAGTTTGTGTTACTTTACAACATCTTGATCCCAGCTCAATCCATGTAAATAAACATGCAATGACTTGTAAAGACAGAAAGCCTGATCCATAATTAAAAGTAGTTAGTTAAACTAACAAAAAAAAACAACTTCACTACAAATTACACACTCAAGGTGCATTTTTATCTGAAACATACAGCCAAGTGCATATAAACTTTGGGTATGTTAGAAAGCCAAAACTGAAGCGTCACGCTTCATGCCAAACCTCCTGTGTGCGTGCCTGGGTGATCCGATGGCGGTTGACATTGGCCCGAACTCGCTCACTGTGCTGGGTTCGAGCAATAGCTCGAATATGGCCAGTGTGAGGCCGAGAGCGACTAGAAGCAGGACGTGCAGTCGAAGGAAGACTTTCTGTGTCACTTATCTCTGTGGCTGAACCCCCTAAATATACAGTTAGATAAATATACACTTAAGCAATAATCTATATGAACCCATGACTGTGTAATATAGAAAAGTTTTTAGACTAACTTGATTGGCGGTTGTTGGCTTCACATTCAGGGCAAAACCATTCTTCTACTGGGACAGCATCAAGTGGTGGTGTAAGGCATTCCATGTGATACCTATATAAAAACGCATACACTTTGGACTCTTGGTGTTTTATTAACATTTAACTAATTATGGGTCTTCTGCGTATTCTCATTGTCTCCAAGTTGTAAAAGCAAGTTTATGTTTGTGGTGTTGTGGTCATTGAAAAAATATGTTTTTTTGTGTTATTTACAAATATTGCACTAAAAATTTTGCTAATGCATGTGTCTGTTGTAACATCTCTGGCAGGAATGTTGTGTACCATGTCTATGTGAAAGTATTAACATCAACCTCCCAAGGGACTGCAGATAAAAATTTGCCTGTATAGCTAAATCTGGCATATTTACTAATGTGATCATGTTAATTAATATGTGTTGCCGCAAATTTGAGAGGTGTCATGAGCCGCTTCGTATATGCGCTTACTCAGAATTGGTCGCATTTCAAGTATATAAATAACAAATAACAAGATGGATTTCTTTGACTTAATTTACTTAGGTGATGACTAAACGAGACCTTACCCAGCGTCACATCCATCACAGAGCAGGAGGCGGTCCTCACGGTCACTGGCTCCACAGACCTCACAGCTAGTCTCCTCCAGGTTCACATCTATTGTGTCCTGCTGACACTGCTTTGCAGGCTTTTGTACAGAGATCTAAATGAAACCACAAAAATGAGACAAACCAAACATGTACATGCAAAACTTAAAAATATACAGTAATGACTGAGTAATGAATGAGTGTATGAGAACATATACCATTTTTTGCACTTTGCCTCCGTAGCATGTTCTTAGGTATATAATCTTGAAGTTAGTGCGATCTATAGGACATGAGTTTGCATTCTGAATAATATAAACAGTAAAATAACAAATTTAGCATTAATCTCTGAATTAGAGTCTGAAGAGTAAACATTATAAAACAGACTTACTTTTGACCATTCAAGAATGCAGTCAAGGCAGAAATAGTGCTCACAGTTCTCCGGTGTGGCCACAGGCTGTCTGTTGAATGAATGAAGGCAGATGGGACACTTCTCTGCCTCCTCATCTGAGCTCACCTCTACATCAGCCGAGGTCCCTGCACAAGCTCCCTCTTCAGGCTTAGCATCATCTTCCTCCTCTTCTTCATCCTCTTCTACTAGTAGCATATATAATGTCAGTTTACTTATACCAAAATAGACTATTAAATAAAAATCTAGCCAAGATTACCTTCTTCTTCATCCTCGTCTTCATCATCTTCTCCATCTAAAGGTTCCTCCTCTTCATCCTCCCCACTTTCTGACTCTCCGTCCTCATCATAAGACCCAACTTCATCTGAGTCATCTAATACATAGTACCAAGAAACAGCATAAGCATGCAAACGTTTTAAGTGCTAGATTATGCTTCATTTTGAATAAGCTTTATGAGCTCACTGCCAATCAAGCTGCAGCTATAAAGGTTTTCTATAACCAACACATATTTTCCAATCTTGTATCCCTACAAACTGTTGCATTGTCCCAAGTTAACTTCCACTCTATCCACAATACCCCAATGGCTTAATAAATAGAAATTAAACTCTGATGTTTTGTGCACCTTCAGATAAAAGATATGACGTTTTGTTTTTGGCTTAAATAACTTGCATGCACATTTCAGTGCAGAGCTGTATGATACCAAAACCAGTCAGTAAAGTTGCATTCACAGGATTCTGTTTTTATATCATTAATGTAAACAGAAAAGGGCATATTTCTACCTGAGATGGCCCATTCTGCAGCTCTCTTCCCTTTGCTTTTGGAAGAATGGTTTATTAGCTCATCTTGGCTGTCTTCTTCATCCATGGTTGACCATCAAAGAAATATCTATAGAATATTATCCCAGATTATGAAGTTCTGTGACTGGCAATAGAAAACAAGAAAAGTGTTAGGTTGTGTTTGAGGATATGCAGTTACAGTTTAAATAACCGCTTCACAAGGGTACAGAGTACAATAACGGACTAAAAAGAAACGTCTCATGCTCAAGGAAAAGCCTAATAATGTGATTACATCCTGGGGTGTCATTTAGCTAGCATGTAGCAGGCTTATGCACTACGCTAACGCTACCAGTGTAAACAAAGAGGCAAAACGGCTGTCGACAGCATGCTTTCCACGTGTTGTGGGATGATTTTAAGCAGCACGAGTTAAAATATACATGACTTATCTTTTTGTTATTGCAGCTATGAATAAATGACTTACGGGGCTAAACAACTATACTAGCATTATTAGCATTGGCGTGTTAGCTAAATATAGCCACTGGAAACATGGTCAGACCGAGTGGTACTAGTAGACAGCGTGTAGGGGTCGTTCTACAAATTTTTAACTTCGCCTACATATTAAATGATCTTATACGGATATTTTAAGGGTTACATACGACATACCCTACGTAGTAGTAAGGTATAAGAGGTGTTCGAGTGATTGAAGTCTCCACTGTTGTTGAGTGACACCGCCGGCTGCTGGGTAGAGGCAGAAATGGCCCAGTGTTTTCTCTTAAAGAGACAGCGTCACCAACATTGCACTTCATTAACATTTTTAGGAGACTACGCTACACTGCAAATAGTCCCTTTAGTGTACAAATTAGAATAACATAAAGGTATTGTCTCAAGCCAAGGTTGCTTAATGCAGACAAAACTTGCCACAAATAAATCCACCCATTAATAAAATAAGAAATATAAATGCATTGTAATCATATAATAATTAACTGCTCCAATATGTTATTTATGTTATATTTATGACAATACATGAATAAATATATAAATTCATATACAAATAAATAAATACATAAATAAATAAAGCAACAGGGAAACATTAACCTCAAAGGCATGTTAGTTTGCAGTTCACATAAGGTGAAAAATGTGTTTACTCTGGCTTTGAATGAATGAAGTCATAATGTATGCTTGCCTGAAGGACTTAAACTCAAACACATCCCTCCCACATAAGGAGTAAAGTTGCGAAATAGACTAAAGATGCTGAGTCACTGGTCACTGATACCTGTACACGTACCTCCAAATCTTCTCCCCATTCTATTTTCATGCCAGGTTGTTATTGTAATATTGTAATTGATTACAAAGGTTAAATAAAAATAAATAAAAAAATGTTAAGTGTCACATTTGTGGAATAAAGGTGATTTCCACTAAATAAGAATAAACATGTTGTTTTCCCCACTGAATTCTCCACATAGCCTATAACCCCTTTAAACAAAGGCCTAAATGTTCTGGGATATGACATGAATACTTTTACTAAACATTTTACTAAAATCTAGCCTTTATTAAAAAGTTCAATAACTAACTGACTCTGTTTGCATTTCTTGTCAATAAAGAAAATTTGACAGTCAACACAGCAGTGGTAATGTTTGCTGCCCCTATTAGTCTGTATTTTTGTGATAAGCTTTGTTTTGTTGTTGTTGTTTTTTGTTTGTTTTTTGTTTGTTTGTTTTTACTTAACTCTTTGGACTTTAAATTGATATTAATAACAACATTTCAAGAACAGTTTCTGACTGATATAAAAGTTATACACCAATCAGGCATAACATTATGACCATCTGCCTTAGTATTGGTGGTCTTAATGTAATGTTATGTTAGACTAGTCTAGCTACCCCTACACTTGGAGGTGGTCTAATGTTATGTTATGATCACCTATGCAGCCCTAAATGGACCAAACAGCTATGCACTGTGTATACTGATAACTTTCTTTCAGAACCAGCATTAATTTCTTCCGTAGTTTGCAGCTACAGTAGCTCATCTGTTGGATCAGACTACAAGGGCCAGCTTTCGCTCCCCTCGTGCATCACCTGTCACCGGTTCATCACTGTTTCTTCGACTACCATTTATGGAAATGCCCAAACCCAACTGTTTATCCATCACAATGTGCTCCCATGTCATTTAAACGCTTGCTCCCTTGCTTGCCCATTAGACCAATTCTATTCATGCTTCTGACACATCAACTTTGAGGACAAAATGTTCACTTGTTATAAAGCTTTTGCCACCCACTTACAGAGGCCATGATGAAGAGATAATCCAGTTATAAGTTATTCACTTCACATGTCCGTGGTCATAATGCTATGCTTGATCATTGCAAGTATAATAATAATAACCGACCATTATATATTTAAAAGTGGTATGAATAGTGTGTGTGTGTGTGTGTGTGTATATATATATATATATATATATATATATATATATATATATATATATATATATATATATATATATATATCATAAAGATTACCCAAATCAAATATTAGTTTTACTGATAACAATGATAGGGTTGATATATTTTACATAATGGCCAAGTTGTTTTTCATTAAATTTTTTGTTTTGGTTCTAAAACTGCATTACCAATCAGAAGAGAGACAATTGTTTTGATTTAGACTGCAGTACTGTTTTCAAACCAGTACGAGCACATGCTGCTTATAGTACCTTAAAATAAAAGTTTAATATTAAAATGTTGTCTTAACTTTATTAAAGTTTTATCACCACACATTTCCTGGGTCACCTCTATTAGCTGTGATTAGCTGTGAAAGCTCACCCGTAAAATGTAACAAAGATGTAACATATCTTGATACTAAATGAATAGCCATAAGAAGCTATTCAAGTTCACTTCTAGTGAGTGCCTAACCTATTTATATCATGTTATTTTCATTCTTCGATTGCACATTCAATGATAAAAAAGACTTTTTTCTATGAATGGGTGGTGAGAAAACAGGGTTAGGTCTTAAATGTAGTTAAACACGTCATATTGTCCTTAACTCCTTTCACGCGGTAAATAATTGAGTGTTATCGTCGTTTTCCCTCCACTCCGTCATCGTCACATCACACTGTCATGCTGCATCCTTGGTACGTGCACATCTACACTCTGCTCATGGCAACACTGTACACAAGTAAGCCGAGTGCAACCACTTCCAACTGTAGGGGTAGCTAGGCTAGTCTGTTCACAAACCACTTCAAATTAGGACTATGGCACTTGTAATAACACCTGTGGCCCTACACCACGTCTGTATGGTGCTGGAATACCCTGTGTCGTACCCGCGGCACGTTAAATTACTCGTGCGGACAGGAAACTGTTAAAAAGATAATGGTTTGTTCCTAATGTACGACGTGCGAAACTGAACGCACCGCACCCCAACTATAACTCTAGAAATATATCAAACGCAATGGTCGTACTAGCCCCGCCCTCGCTCGTGTTTGATTTGACACTTGTCACCAGTGGGCGGGGCGTGTTACCGCATTACCAGCGTCTATTGGCTACTGAGGGTGCCGGTTTTTCTCCAATTTGCATAACCAGGACGGGTTGCAGATGCAGGGGAGTGGGCAGGGTTGGGGTAGTGCAAGTGAACTGAACTTCTGCGTCGGTGTAGGCTATACGATATTCTTTATAATGCAGCTAACTTCAAGCGCGCACTGTGATTTCGTTTAAGGAAAAAAATAATATCAGGATTTGGCTAAACTGTTGACCCGTGTCCATCTTAAGAAGTGAAGACATTTGTTTTTTAAAAGCCTTCAAAAACAAAACTTGACCACGGTAAGTATCTCTCTTCATCTGCTCCAATTCTTTATTCCGTTTATATCACGTTAATAAATGGGCCACCAATGTTCTGTTTTTACACATTAGTTTGATACAAATTATTGTCAGCAATAGTATTATGAACGTTATCAGTCATTTGTGATTTTTTTTTAATATTCTATTTTTAAAATCACTCATGTGTAACCAAAAGGCATTTTAATTGGTCTAGACTATATGGGCACATTTATTGGCTTATTGTATGTATTAGTATTTAGGTTTTTGTTGCCAGTTATTTCTATTAGCTTTACATTAACATGTGTTATTAGCCATGCGTTATAAATGTTTTATTACTACTCTTCCTGACTGAAGTATTACTGCTCTATCACGCAGCCTTTTGTTTGTCACTCCACAGATTGTGCGCTTATTGTTGCCCCTTGTGCTGGCTGTGATCTAAAAGCAGGTAAGCCACTGACTAACGCACATTGTGCCAGTTGCCAGTTCCACTGTGCGTGTGACAGCGGCTAACCTGGTTTTGGGAACACCACGTCCGAAAACCAACCAGAGCAGGACCAGACACCTACAGTAGCCTACATGAACTCATGTCCCATGCCATAGCTGGGACCAGCCTGTTCAAGATGATTACCCTCCCAGTGTACTGTAGCCCACTTCCTACTATGTGCACATACTGTACCTTGTTGAGGGGCCATGCGCCTTGTATATGCTGCCTATAGATCCAGTTTCTGCAATTCCACTTACTGTCAAACTGTTTCTCTTTCATTTCCATGGATAACACACAACCTCTTGTTTTAGCTTGTTTATCTGTGTAAAAGGTGGTCAAGAAGTAAAGTTTTTACTTAAATCTTTTGTGACATTATGTATCGTCTTTTCACTCACTATAAGTTGGCCATGTTAAAGAAATTTAACCTATACTTCACTTGTCATCTTAATATGGGACTGATTCACCTCCAGGTTATATTCCAATCAGCCGCTGCTGGCCTCAAAACAGCCTTTTGGTTTGAAGGTTTTGTTTTGCTTTGCCTATTAAACTCATCCATCATTCACAGCGCTGATATTTCCTTGGGGTCATGCAGAGTGCCATTGTACGTGCAAAGTAATTCCCTCAGCATGGTGTCCTCCAACATCGTAATCTGTTAATGTCCTGTTTATGAGATTGGACTACTCTAAGATTGATTTAGGAACATTATTGGACGCCCTCTGCTTTGATTTCTTTTTTATTATTATTCAAAAATGGATTCTGACTTGCTATAATCTAAAAATAAGTAATTAGATTTGAAGAGTCCTCATTCTGGGGCCTCATTAGTTGTCACATGGATACTGTTTCTCATAGCAGTCAATGAAAGAATAAGAAAAAAACTCAATGTAGTAGTACCACTCTCGTTTTACAGGCAGGTGTCAGTATTGGACCATGCTGTGGTGTTTTCCCAGACATCCAAACAAGGATTTGGAGCTTATCTAACCCCTGCCAAGCCAGACAAGCCTAAATCTTCACCCTATAATCCAATTTTACATAATTAATCATGTAACGTGCTCACACTTGATATGCAAGGTGAAAAGTTCAAGACATTACAATGAATGGGAGACATAAATGGGAAAACTATTATTTTTCTTTGGATTTTTATCAGTAGTATTTTGAGAAATCCACTAGATGAAGAGGAGACGTGAGCCGGAGGAAATGCACGTCACTTGTCAGCGTGATGGCCAGCATGTTTACTCAGAAGGGTAAATAAAAAAGAGATGAGTTGAGGACGTGCACGTTGCAGTGAAGCCAGTAGATGTGCCATTGTGCGGCCATTCAGCCCTGCCAGGGTGTTTTGTTTTTTTGGTATCACTGTTGGCAGAATATCACTAAACAAATCATTATCTCTCATTAGGGCTGAGGCTTGGTCTCATGGTCTGACAGCAATAGTTTTTCAGTGCATTATCAGATATACAGATGGAGGGAACTTTAAAATTTTAAGGAAGTACAGTCATACATAAAAGTTTTTTTTTAATCACAATATCGGTAATATCTGTATTGCAAGAAACTAAAGGTATTGCATTAACGATACGGCTGTCCAGCTGAGAGATTTACACTGTCAGAATCATAAAATCATTGTCCTGAATGAAAATGTGTTGTGACCAAATCAAAATATTAAAAAAGTCCAGATTTAGTAGCAATTTCCTTAATTTAGTCCTCAATTAACCTTGTTTTAGACCTGAATTTTAATCTTTGTTAAGTCTTAATTTTGACACTTTTAACTAGTAAGCACAGAGACATATATGTCTGCCCTAATTTATATAAATGTACAGCTTCTATGTCAAATTAGTATATCAAAACATCACCAATCATATCAATATTCAACATAATTATTGCATATTGCCTGTTTTTCTTATATTGTGCAGCCCCACATAGATTAAATACAGAATAAACTAGCATTTACTTATTTGAATTGTGATGACTAAGGCGTACAGTTAATGAAAACCAAAATTCTGTATCAAATAAATAATAGAATATGCATGATATTATCATCATAATCATCACAATGAAAATAAATACACCTTTTTTCCTTTTGGCTTTTATGTTTAACTTTTCTGGGGTCGCCACACCAAATCATCTGCCTCCTTGTTTGAACTGATTTGCATAATGATTGGGCATGTCTGACGCAGCGCAACCCTCTCCATTTGGCCAGGTTTGGGACTGGCACAGAGTATACTGGCTCTGTGGCTTGATTACAGTTCAGAGAAATACTTGAAATATGTCCCTCTGTGTGTAATAAATTGATATACTAATTTTTTTAATCGATCCATTTAAATAACTGAGCTATTCTACAATATTCTACTTCAGTGAAATATACAGATGGAGGGAACTGTAAAGAAACAGTGTGAGGAAGTAACATGGGGCAATAAGAAAGGTCTGATAATGGCCTCTCAACAGATTGCAGGGCACTTTCTCTAGTACACTTATACCATAATAGTCCCATCCTGTAGATATATTGTGTTTCACTGGCCGTAACAGAAGCAGATGTGAAGCAAGGATGTTCACCGTATTTCTTTCTCGCATCCACCGGTGCACTTTTCTCATCAGCCACCTGTGAATTCTAGCTTTTTAAACGTCCAGAAATGATAACACCGCTTCACAGAGCACATTGTGGCACTCACAGAGGAGGCTATGCATATTTCAATACCTGTAATATATTCATAATGCATGGGGCCTGGTGTTGCTGTAATTTTTAGAAAGTATACACTGGTGGTATTAATAATTCATGTTTATGTTATGAAAGTGGGGTGTGTGTGGGGTAGCAGAGTGGTTAGCGCTACTGCCCTACCAATAAGAAGGTTGTGGGGTTTGGCTTCTTCCCAGCATTTAAAGACATGCATGTGTTAGGTGAATTGGTGAATCTAAATTGCCTATAGTGAATGTATGTGAGAGTGAATGGTTGTCTGTATTATGTCCCAAAATGTCAGCCCTGGACTAACTGGTCACTGTCCAGAGTGATCCCTGCCACATAATTGGTGGGGTATAGGCTCCAGCTTCGATAAAAATTTGTGTTACTTAATATAAAAAGGAATACTTCAGTTTACCATCTAAAACACAATGCACATTTTATTATATTTAAATACACAGTAATAATTTCTCTAAGTAAAAGTCTAGATTATTTTACATTTAATACAAGTACATACAGTAGCAAAACTTTGTAAATATATTTGTCTTATGTACATATATAAGTACTGTATATTTTCATAGTAGACTAACAGACAGTTACAAGTAGGGTTAAATTAACAGGTAATGATGAATCAACAAGTTTCCCCTTGGCCACGTGCTCCAAGATTTACCTCCATGACGACTCTCGGGATGTGAGGACTGTAAGACACACAGAAATGAGTGGGGATGACGCTCCCTTAGCTTTGGACAACACTATTCAACAAAGACACAACAGGAGTGGCCCATATCCACACCATGCTTGACAAACAGAAGCCCACAAAGTCTTGCACCACAGTCTCTTTAACAAGCACTGAAATATCAATAGAGCCCAGAGCAAGTTGTTCAAAACACACCACACGTAAACAGTGAAGAGGGAATGCACACTCAAACACATCAATTTGACCTGTCAGCATAGAAAAGAAAGATAAAATAGATTTTCTCAATAGCTTTAACACAAATTTTAGGATCAAAACACTTCAATCATGCCCCAATAGTATTAGTTGTTTTGTTTTTTTTTGCACTAAAATTCAACAGGGATCACTTAACTTGATGAGCACAATCAGATATTTCACTTGCACAGTTACAATACTTGTGTGAAGAGATCTCAAAAGGAGATTGAAATCTGTCAAATGATGAGAAAGGTGTTAAATCATTTGCACACAAAAACTTATCATCAGTGTTTTAAGATATCTGGGGGCATTTGATGGGCTGAAGCGACTGAGAAAACCCATAATGCTAAGTGCTAAAACACAGTACAATGTTGCTTGACGTAATAGTTGCAATTACTGAAAATATATTTTCCTAGTTAAGTTGTTTAGCTGTTATGTGAATTTTGGTAAGTAGACTCATTCTTATTCGAGAGGCACTATGCAAGTCGTGACAGGTCAAATGTTTGGTGTAATAACAGGAAAAGCACCAACCCCAACAGAGGAAAATTATACGTTTTTTTTTTTGTTTTTGTTTTTTACACCATTGCCTTGCTGCATACACCTGAAATGTATTTATTGTTTCAAATGCAAGCATTCACAAAAATATACTATCAAAGATTATACTCTTTCAAATTCTGAAGTGGAGCAAAATGCATTTCTGTGCAGGCAGACAAGAGCCATGGTTTGACACAGTTGAAGACTAGGACAGTGCAATACACTTTGCAGAGACCCCGATAATAGGCTCTTGCTCTTTGGAAGTCAAGTGTCACCAAAGTACAAGGCATTGTATAGATACACCTCTTACATATAAACAGTATCCATACTTAAAAGGCAAAATGAAATGACATTGGTCTTGTGTCTTCTGCTATCACAGTATAAAACAGCTCTACAATCAGAATGTCTGCTACAGTCATTCCCAAAGTGATTGAATCCATAAAAAGAAAATGCTTATACTAGATTCAGACTAGGAAGAGCTCTGTATTATTCAAAAGAGGGAATATTGAAATGAAAAGCAGCAGCTGTTAGTCCATTACATCAAAAGGTTAGGTGAGGGTTAAGCAGAGAGAAATATTTAAAACAAGGAATGTAGATTTGCTAGATCAATCTGCTGTAAAAAGGTCAGAGACATGATACAGCAGGAGTGTTAGGTGTTAGCTTTGAATGGTACAACAGCATAGCCTGAGCAGCAGTAAGAACCTCCACCAAAACACCAAAGTGATGCAACCAACACCAAAAACAGCTGGGATAGAGGAGCAGCAGGGGAGTGGTCCTGGGGCGGGGTGGGGCAGGGGCAGGAGAGAAGCAGGAAGCTGGGGAGGTCTCACACATACACACCCTCGGGGTTCAGGCTGGACACTAGAGGGTTCTGGAGGTTACGTGGATGGCCCAAGAACTGTTTGGCGGTTGGACGAGGCAGGGATTCTACTGGAGTGTCACTTCGGCCTAGGGGTGAGTAGAAAAATATTTTGACTTAAGATGATTTTACAACCAATTAATAAACTTTTGTACTTCTATATAAAGCATAAAGCATACAGTATATAATAAATTGGTATAATCTCGTCCAAACTGCGTCACAAAAAGAAAAAATGTTAGCAACAGAAGAAAAGTAGACCACTATTCAATTTCAGTGACCATTTTAGTGCATGAATTGCCTAGATGTGTGTGCTCTAAGTGATGTGGTAGAGAACATTAGGTGGTTTGAGTGACTATATATACACAAGCATTTTGGCTTTACAAACTGAAACTTACAAATAACTGTGCTTAGGACTATCTATAGACCAAATGCTATTTAACACAACAGTTTACACAAATATATTTCTAGCATCATTTTCATTCTGTTTACTGCAAACAACAGAACAGCAAACATATTTTCTACATTGCAATGGACAAGTACAATAGTATGGCACAGACACAGTATACTGAGCCTACTCTTTTGATCTTTCCATGCCATTGTTTGTAAATAGGTCTAAAGCAGTAGATTCCAAATGGTGGCCAGGGACCCAAAATGTCAGTCATGGGGAGGTTGCTTATAGCTTAATGTTCAGTTTATATGAAGACTTAATATTGTTGAATAACTGTAATGGTAAATCAGATATTAAACATGACCCATAAGGGCCATAATAAAATAACCATTGTTAAGAAGGTCACAATAAAATAAACAGTAAACAAAACTGGGTCCTACAATCTATGATCTATAAATGTGTTTTAGAACCACAAGCACATTTCAACAGCAATATATACAGCTATACAATAAACTGTGGGTAAAATACGAAATAAAATTAAAATGCAACTGGGCAGAATAATCACCAAGTGTAATGCAATAATTACTTATACTATAATAATTTTTCTAGTATTGCTTCTAAGCTGCAAGAGTTGAGCCCATACTTGCGTTCCTGTGTGCGTCTTGTAGAAGCTGTGCCAGTTCGAGCTGTTCGAGCTGCTCCTGGAGCTCGCTACGTGATTGAGAGTGTGCTGGCAGAGCACCTGTCTGCTGGATAAACTGCTGCAGGTTACATTGCCGAAGCTCCTTATTCAGCTCCTCCAGCTCGTCCTGCTTGGCCTGAGAGGGGACAGACACAGGACAGCATGGAGAAAACAAAAATCAGTATGACTTTCACACTTGATATTGATTGGGCTCCTTATATTCCATTCCTTCTTGCATACTACTTTGTGATAGCGTATTATCTCATATACATATAATTACTTTGATTCCAGAAATGAAAAGTAACTAGATAACTAGTAACCTACTTAATTTAAATATATTGATGTAAATGTACTTTCTAGATTTTATAACATATTTTTACTTGAGTCATTTTTTTTTTTCAAATGAATGTATGAAATTAGCTGGTAGTAGTAGTAATAATACTATTAATAGCAGTAGTTGTACTGGTGGCAGAAGTAGTACTGATAGCAGGAGTGGCAGGAATAGTAATAGCAATAGCAGTAGTGGTAATAGTAAGTAGCACTTGTAGTAGTAGTGGTGGTAGTGGCAGGAGTAGTAGTAGTAATCATAATAGCAGGGCTGATGGAATAGTAGCAGTCATTATAGTATTGTTATTGTTAGTTGTACTACTAGCAGCAATAGTGGTTGTAGAATTTACACTACAATACTTTTTTCACTTTTATTGGTGTCATAAATGTATTGAGTACTTTTACTTTTACTTAAGCTATTCAACAGTACTTAACTTTAGTATTATTACTTTTTTCACCTCTGTGGATACAATTTCAATGAAGTTGCTACATGCTCTGAGCTGAAAGTGCTTATTTTCACCACATGGGGGAGGTAAAGACTAAAAAAGGGATGCTAAAATCCAGTCCCATCAGTTTTTAGAGCCTTCACCTGCAGGAAATCTATGGTCTGACAGCTACTATCTCAAGTTGTCTCTCTTCTCCTTATCCCTGGAGTTACAGAGCTTTCGAATTCATGTACAACCCAGCTCATTTCCTCCTTACACTGTTAATTGACCACATCCCAGAGGATGCCAAATTCATCAGCTCTCATTATTGGAAATTTGGACTTTAAGGATCCCCTGTAGAAGAAGAAGCAACACGATCACACGGGCAGATTAAACAAACAAGCCAGTCAATCAGTCTTAACTGCCTATCCATTTCTGTTTAATCAATGTGTCAGCCCACTGTAGCCTCAGCCAGTGTACGTGTGTAATTAGTATTGGACTCCCGACAGGCTGCTGAGGTGGTTCACACCTGCAAGTCTACCTCCATTAGCTTAATGACAGGAAAGCTGCGCACATCACCCCTCACTTAAACACTCTGTCGCCACCTCAACCCACCAAGCGAGAGACTTACTAAGGAACAGCACCTTCCAGTTTTAAGGCTTATTTTTACAGTTTCTTGTTGATAGAGATAACGTGTAATTTTAGGGAAATAAAAGTGTCTTATCCCTTCAGGCAGTAACTGTCTTGGTGGCAAAATCTTTGTGATTATAACTGCTGGGTGATAAATTCGTCACAAATGCAAGTTATGACATGTTGTTTTGAATGACAATCACATCTTTGTTCAAAAAGCACACTACACATCGTAGCCGAAAGCTGCGTCTCCTGTTAATGTGACCATAACATAGACCTTCCTTAAGTCCCTCAATTAACAATAAACCTCTTAGGTTCAACCCAAGAGTCACACATCTCTCCATGAGCGCGGCACACAGCCAGCAAATGGGCTCATCATTATAGTTTTATCACCTCTGCAGCCAATTTGATTTTACATGAAGCCCAGAAGAAAAAAATGACTAGCAGCCATCTTAGTATTTGTGAATGAATTATACTTAACCATATACCCATATGCATGATGAGGAAACTAGAGTTTCAACTGGGTTAGGCCTTTATTGATACAGCCAAATCTATGAAAATGAACAAAAGTAAACAAACAATAATGCCACAAAACGGCAATGTAGTGAGATTAAGTAATTCCAGTCAAAGACTTTGTTCGGTTGCTATAAATCTCAGTTTTCTTTTGTTTTTTTTTACAAAGATAACATGAAATAATATATATAATGTAAAATAATAATTCATACAAATGTAATAGTTCAGCATTCAGCATACAAATCATGTCAACAGAATGTCTGTGTTCTTCTTGTCATTAGTCTCTAGTCTGTCTGCTGCAGGACACAGGTAGGAGAGGGTGTCTAGTGGGGGGTGTAGATAGAAGTGTACATTTTGTACATTTAAAGAGAACTTGTTAAGTTAGTCTTTACAGTCCTTTCTCAGTGACCTCTCTCCTTACCTGCAGCAGAGACTCTGCCTTCCCCAGAGCCTTGTCAGTCTCAGATAGTTGCTCCTCCAGCTCAGAGCCCTGTCTGTCTTGGCTCTGCAGCTCTGCCTTCACAGCATCCAGGGAGTCCTCTGGTGTGCTGGTGTTAGCTTGGAGCTGGGTCTCTCTCTGGATCTCCTGCTCCAGCTGAGCAGAACGCACTGAAAACTCGTGGAGCCGCCGTCCACAGTCATCCAGTTTTGAGTGGAGCTCCCCCAGCTTCCTCCTCATGCCTTTCTCTCTCTCCAGCTCAACTTGGAGCTCGTCCTCCCAGTACTCTTCATGAGCAAGTTCTGCTTGGTTCCTGCGCATCACCTGCTCGAGAAGGTCCATCTCCTCCTGAATGTGAACGTCAGATACAGGGGAAGAGCAAGGAGAAGGGTAGGAGTGCTCCCAGGTGTGGGACTCCCTCTCTAGGGCTTCCAGCTGGGCCTCAATGGCCCTCAGTCTCTCCTGCTGCTGCAGGACCCTCCGGAACACCTCCTCTTTGGATGGGCCCACAGGAGGAGAGGGTGAGGAGGGTGTAGGGGAGGGGGAGGCCCTCTGTTCAGGGGAGTCTCTGGGAGACCTCTTAAGCTGTTTGGCTTTGGTTTTAGGAGATGAGGGAGGGGCTGATGGCCCCAGGTTAAATGTGAGAGATTTCTTGGGCTGATTACGTTTTAGAGGTTCCGGTTCCCAATGCCTCGGCAGGGGTGTTTGTCTGTCCTGTTTTGAGTTAGGTCCATCACTGGTGCTGGGGCCAGTGCGCCTCAAGAAGAACTGAACTTCATTTCCATGTTGGCCCAACTTGGCCAAAGACTCCAGGGGCTTCTCTGTGGCCAGCAGCTGCCGCTCTGTGTCCCTCAATCGCTGGATTAAAACATAACGGCCTGTCTGACCTGTGGACAGAGAGGACGCTAGGTCAACCTCCAACAAACATAAACAAACAAACATAATTCTTTGTTTTTAGTTATAGATACAGCATGACTAATAGAGACTGCAGCAGTACAATCAACTCCTCCCTGTAGGCTGAGAAAATAATGCTATGCAGAAAAAATTACAGCAGACGTATTATGATGATGCAGATATCTCTAAGCCTGTGCCACTGAGAATAGGAATAAAAAGCCAATGCATAAGACTTCGCTCAATGTGTAAAAAATGTTCAAATAAACTGAAATTTCCACAAGGACTCTGAAATTAGGACAAACCCTCCCTTATGACTTGGCGAGCGGCTCACTCATCGAAGGAGGAGAGTTCTAAATGTGGAGTGCTGTTGTTCAACGCTGCTGTGGCAAGCAGAGAGAGACGCCTGACCCCTGACAATGCTGACTAGATTTAGGTCACGTAAGACTTTTATCGAAAAGAGAAAAGAAAAGAAAAAAGAGCATTTCCTTCCTTAGGGGAAAATTGTGTGCTGTTGGACTGAGCACTGATTTAATAATTTTTCATTAATTTCCATTTAAGGTGTTGAATGTTGCAAAATCAAATTATAGCTTTTTTGGTAACTGCATCCAGGGAGAGGGATGTCTGAGTGTCCCTGCTTAGACTGCTGCCCCCGCGACCCGGCCCCAGATAAAGCGGAAGAAGATGGATGGATGGGAACGGCTATGCTAATAATGACGCTAGAACCCAGAGCAGGACAACTAACAATAACAGAGAGGGCTAGTCACAATACATGTAAAATGACTATGTTTTGTAAAGTGGCGAGACAAATTGTGAACACTTAAAGGGTAGCACTTACATTACAAAGTGAGCACCATGTGCTACAATTTAACAGGGGGTTCTTGGGATCTTATAACATAATTTATAAGTTTTACTACACTTTGGCCTTTGGAAGACTAAAACTAAAGGTTTCCCCCTATAAACTCCCTCATTCTAACCACTAGGATAATAATTTAATGTGATGTTTATTTTCTATAGTTAAAGGGATTAAAAAAATAATAAATAATAAAAAACAATTACCTATAGCTTGGGCCAGAGCAATGACCACATCTTGACAGGACGTCTCCTCGGACAGGCCGCATACCACTCGCACCACTCCATCCACCCACACTTTGAGCTCCATCTGGGACCAGGAAGGGTGGGCTGTGGTGGAAGGGGGTCTTTAATGCAAGTCAGTTCGGCTTGGCTCACTTCAGCCTAACACTGCATGGCACTGATTCTGTAAAAGAAATGAACAGAGAGCGAGAGAATCCGGTTAGAGATAGATCAATCATTACACACATGACGTAATCTGACCCTTGTTGTAAACCTCAACAAAAGCTCTGCATACAAATGGCACTCTGACCTATTAGCTTATTGTTCGAATACCTGTTTTTACACTAAACAAAGCTGATGTAAGATGTTGAACAATGAGAACACCACTGAATTGTAAATTTCCGAGACCAAGCACCCAAGGGACAGAGAATCGAGGAGATTTTTTATGTTTTCTAGTAGTTTGTTGAGAGCCTCTGAGGTATCTTGTGGACCTCAGCAAATAAATGCCAATCTGTAACCCAATTAAACGCACTGCTGCCCCCCTTCAAAGCAGTTATGATAGCTTACAGCCAAGGGGAACGGACAAGGAAAGTGGAACAGCTCAAGTGTGCCCGTATTTGGAAGAGGGTGCTTACGTGGTTACAAATACATCAAAAACTAAGTCTGTTATGTTGCTGTCACTCAATGGGATCAGGATCTGAGAGAGTAAAAGAGAAGGTAGCCTAACACACTTGTGGGCAAATGAAAATCAGGATTTTTAATACAGCCTCGGTCTGTCTCAACTTTTTACAGCGAGGCTTCAAAACACGGTAATAAAATACTGCAGTGCTCATAAAAAGTGAAACGCCTTGGGCAGTGGTAGGATTATGAATAGTTCTTGGCATGGCAGATAAAAAGTTTGTAGCCTAGGTGGGTAAAAAGACAACTCTTCACCCCAAAGTCAGACAGATGGCTTGGTCTTTCTGCCCACATCTAGACGAGAGATGTCCCACCGTTATGTCCTCTCATTCACAATCTGGTTGTGCTCTGCTGGCTGCCCAAAATGGAGCTGCTGTAGTGGAATGCACTGACTTCATCTGCCAGCCGGAGGAGTTCCTGCTTTTTCTTTGAACAAAACGCTGGCCTCCTGTCGCCTCCCCCATGCCGCTGTCCTGCCTGCTCTATACCGCATAACTTCAGGGTTGTTTAGAAGCCAAACATGGGCTCAGCAAGGCAGCAACAGCCTATCTGATGTGGCAACAAGAACACCTCAATATAATGCGCATACTGTACATGGGGAATGCCATGGATCAAAATAGATCAAACTCATAGATTGAGATCATTGGTTGACATGGATGATAGGAATTTTTTTGGAAGCGACGTCATCTGGAAAAGAAATTTGATATGAAAAATGAAGCGCTTACGAAAATCAAACGTAGAATTGCCAACCCGCTGCAGAAGTCAGATGTTTTTGTTCTGAAGGACAGAATGTGCAGTGTTGCAATGGGTAATTAAGTTCAGTTATCTGAGGAATGAGACAAATGGATAATCATTTACTTCATCTGTTAGTTTACACGATGCAGGTGAGAGGGGTGAAGCTTTCAATTGTCCAATCTTTTAGAATGGAATGCTACAATACGGGCCTGTTCGAGAGAAAGCTCAAAGCAAACAAAACTTAAAACTCTTCAGCCCAGGTCAGTCATGTAAACAAAATGCCATTCT
Source organism: Bostrychus sinensis (assembly GCA_020698575.1). Lineage (NCBI taxonomy): Eukaryota > Metazoa > Chordata > Actinopteri > Gobiiformes > Eleotridae > Bostrychus > Bostrychus sinensis. The sequence goes on along the minus strand of CM036251.1, from coordinate 25,241,040 downwards.
TTTCTTGTATTTGACAAACACTGTTGTAGGTCGTGGGGAGGATGAACATAGTTTTATTGTTCAGGATTTTATCCATTTAAAAAAAAAATCTATTGTGAAACCAATTTTCAAATATGTGCCATAATAGCTGTGGGAAAAAATGCTGAGAAAAAACTTGCTAAAACTGGGTCCTACAGTTAAGCTAGTCAAGATCTGATCGAGACTTTATTATAACACACATTTTTATAGCTGTGACAGCATGTGGCATGAGCTTTGGTCACCTACAAGTTCTGTTTCCACATTAAAATAATTGGCGTTTCTATCGGCTGATGATCTACTCAGTTTGTAAACATTCAATCAATGCCTCGCAAAAATTGCTAAACAGAAAAATTGCAAATTGACGCAATGTTTAAAAATGCAAATATATGGTACTGCAATCATTATGGTGTGGGTTGAGGTGTTTTTAGGTTAATGTAATCTAGCCACAATTTGTGACTGTCGCAAGCTCAGATAAATTGAGAGGACTGTGCCAGGAAGGGCATTTGGTATAAGCAGCTGAAAGGGACTTTCAAGCTTGAAGTAAATAAAAAACATTTTGCTGTTTTATGGTGTGTCTCCCATTACATTATTGTCTATTTTATATACAAGAATATGAACCTAGCGTTTTACTTCCATCTGAAAGCAATACACTATACCAATTATATTAACAGAACACACATGAAGAATGTCACTCTCCCATGATGCTTAGTTCTTGTCCCTCCTGGCAGGTGAAATGTGATAATGTGCACGAACAGGAAACAAACAGGCCTGCCGGAGAGTCTCGAGTTGCTGTCTATTGCTCTCACTCTGTCACAGGCAAAACAAGGCTGGGAACTAGACATCCTGAGCCCGGCCCAGCTCTGTGGAGTCCCATGTCACCCGCAGTCACACGAAACAAGGGACCTTTAACTTCACATGAAACGTCACACTGAGAGAGCATACCATTGGCATGAGTGTTAGTACCAACAATGAATAATGGTAAAAGATACGACTGATACTGACTGATAACCGCATTTGGCTCTTACAAGAAGTATAGATGGGATTTTGTACACAGTGTTGATGAAATGATCTGCAATACCAGAATCCCAGTGGGGCATAGTTAATTAAAGTTTAGCAAATGAACTCAAATAAATTGTGCCACTGAATTTTTCATTTGGTTGCACCCTAATCTAATTTCAAAGTGCTTTGTGAAAAAGTTGCAGTTCAAATGTAAATGTAATGGCACACATCTATTTCACCACCCTGCATCTAGAAAAAAAAGTTTATGCTGTTTTGTGAATCACACTTTTTTTTTTTTTTTTTTTTACCTATTTTGGTCATGCTGAGTTTAAATATGCCACTGAAAATTCCATATCATGTACTGCTTTCCCACAAAATAAGAATTGATTTTTTAATAATTGTGGTAAATTACAGGGTTATACATACAACAATAGCAGTCATCACTATGATTTCTTGGCTCCCTCCATGCCATTGGAATGCCAAAACTTAAGCTTTTTCTATTTCCTTTGGTCCACTGTCTAAGGTTTTCAACACAAGCTCGGCACACTGTATGAGGAGCACATGGTTTGTCCTGCTCACCAAGCTTCATTCTAAAATATGCAGAATATGTCTTTTTTTTTTTTTTACAAAGTTTGCAATTTTCTGCCATTGTTTGGATGTTGTTGTTACAGATGTAGTAGAAATCATCTGGGCTATGCTTGCATTTCCGTCTTTCACTGGTCATTATAAATCCCTGAAATCAGGAGTTTTGTGTGTATGTAAGTGTGCCTAGCATTCATATAAGGGCTAATCAGAGGAAAAGTGATAAATGTTGCCCACCTATTGTACATAGAGATAGTGTTTCCTGTGTTGGTGGCAGTGTATCTGGCAATAGCTCTGACGTTTATGGTCCATCTTAGGCAAAAAAAAGCCCTACAATGAACATCACATTTTGTGAAAAGTTGTGCTGTTCTAGAGCAAAACTAACAGCATATCGGGACTCAGCATCTAAAAATTTGTAAGAAACAACTATCAGATCCTGTTCATCACATCTGATGCAGGGTGGTGTTTTCAATGCAGCAATGGTTCTCAACATTTCTCATTCCTTATCATTTTAGTGTGACACACTTTTTACAGAACCATTATTTTTCTCAGTTATTTTACTGTGACCTACAGTAAGCGCAATGTGTATTTTTCATAATCGGTTTTAAGATGTACTTAAGCTGAACATTGAGATTGTATTGGACATACAATATCCATGAGACCCACCTTTGGGTCTCGTCCCACCAGTTGGGAATCACTGCAGTAGTATATATTCACATATACTACTACCTTTTCTTAGAACACAGTGGAAGAAACCATTTTAGCTCTATTACTTATACTTTCTGTTGCTGTTTCAACAACAGGGTGAAAAAAGCAATGCTGCAGGAGAAAGGCACTATGTCCACTGCTCTTGCGCAAAGACAAAAGCATGTCCCTGAAGAGCTACCATACCACAGAGTCTGATTGCTACCAGATGTCACAAAATAGACAAAACACTACATTATAATATGAAAAATCATAACACTGGTGGAATACGAGTCCAATATTGAGCAAATTAATACAGTTATAAATATAGAATATCTACTCTTGTCCATCTATCTAATTCCCAGGGCTTATCTCTAAGCAAGTTTATTGAAAACTTTTCATAACTTTGTGAATTAGTTTGAATCTTGATGCTGCAAGTAAAAAAATTTATTTCTGGGCCCAGTAATTAAAAACTTACAAGGAAGTCTATGAACATTATGCACATTCAGCTGAGTCAAAATGCAAATAAGGCCTAGTCATTTTGCAAATGTTGAGAATGCAGTCCACGTATACAAATGAGGGTTTGTAAACTCGTAGTTCCATCTACGTGACAATGTCCCAAAACTTGTAACCATAGCCATTCACCTCAAGCTAGCACCAGTCCCTTAAAATAGAAACTCACTTCCCAATTCCCACCTCTTCTTACACCAGACAACCCCGGGCACTTTAGCACAGACTATGTTTCAGCTGAAACTATGAGGAATGGCCAAAGAAATATCATTTGAGGCAATCTGAATCATTTTAGTATCTGGTGTCTTATATAAAGTTTATATTAAATTTCCATTTATTAGCTCACTGAAACTGCATGTGAACAGCTTATTTTGATGAGGGGGAAGGGTGGGTCATTCAAATTTCTCTATCGCATAAACACACCTGAATAATGTACTGAATCATTGTCAGACTATTGCTGCATACAGCTCAGTACAATTAAGCTGGGAGAGGTGTTCAGCAGCTCATGGCAAACAAGCAGAACAACATGAAGTCAAATTTTTAGAGCTTTTCGAGCGAGGACACATATCCCTGGCCATTCTACTGCTGTAGAATCTGACAAAGGGGTATAAGGGCTTAATCGAGCTATGAGCACAGTCCAAGTTTGTACTGCAAGTCAATGTACTGACTTAAAAAAAAATATCAGTAAGGAAGATAAAGTGAGTAAAAATGTGTAGAAATCACTCTTGGACAGACAAGTGAAGAGTGACTGGAAGTATTCGAGGAAAGAGCGTGGTGTCTCCCCTCTCATCATCCATCCCGCTAACCCGCTTTGCGTCTTTCATCACCCTGTCGCTGCTTCGCTCTGCCTCTCCTCAAAAACAGACTGGGTTCAGCTCCTCTGTGAATAGGACTCAAGGCAGAAGTGGTTAACGTCACGCTCTTGGAGACACACGGGGCATGACATGACTCGTCTCTGTGGCAGTCCAAGTGAGCCGGGTGTCAGTCTGCGTATAGATTGAGTGTTTTGGACAGGGCAAGTCTGAGACAAAATATCCATGCTACATCAAAGTATAGCTGTTTACTAAAGATAAATCAGAGAAATGAGGCATTTAACGACTCAGTCTTGAATGGGATACCATGGAATACTTCAATATTGCAAATTGCAATGCTGTTATGACACCCTAATTCTCTCGTGGGATTTGTCACCATTAATTTTGTTTACGTTTTCAATTATAAACACATATGGTATTTTCTTCGTCTTTAGGCTGACTCAATTTAGCTAAAAAATTAAAGTCAGAATGCAAACAAATTCCTTGGTCGTGATTTGTATTTTAAAAAACCTCAAAACAAAATCAATTTAACCTATGAATGTATAAGAATGTGTACTCAAATTGTAACGTGTGCTTCTCCTCCATCAATGCTCAGTTTGTATACTATAGATATTAAAAAACACAAAGTTTAAGACAAGCCTTTCCTGGGTTCTATGGCATTTAAAAGTCTATTTGGTCCGTGGGTTGTCATGAATGGCTAAATGGCTTGATGTGAAGTGTTTAAGATTACAAGCAGATGTTCCATTTAGGCCCTATCCTTACAAGAGGTCACTCCAGCCCTGAGCTATTACCCTATCTCCACAGACACACTGCTCAGAGAAACAATGGCCAACAATGTGCTGATGTGACCCAGAGATGGATACACAAAATGACCCACAATAAAACCCCTTACCAGAATAGACAAACCGGGCCTATCAGCGTAAACACAGACGTCCAGATAGGAGCGTCTAGAAGATGGTTGGAAACAATAAACACTGGTCCCCTCTATAGCACTCAACTCAAGGTTGGCACGGACAGACAAATGCTCCAAAAGCCAGTAACACGCTGGCACAGAACAGCCTGGTGTCATCCGCGTTGAAGAGACACCATTGTTGCTCTGCTTCTACACTCAGCGGATAGCTTTTTGTGGCCTCTGGCATCGCTGGGTCATTCAGCTGCCCAGCCTTTTATAGTCGTCCATGTGTTACTGATAAAACTAATAAAACAAAAAAAAAAAGCAAGATAGTCCCTTTTGTCCGCTCACACGCCTACTCATTTGCCTTTCCCTTTTTGCATTTTAGACCATCTAGAATTTGTGTGTGCTCCAAGACTATTGAAAGTTCACAATGACCCCTTAGGAACACCACACTCCACTTGTTCCAAATAGTTAGGAAATTATCTTTTAGTTTGAAAAATTTAACTTGTCCTTGTGGAAATTAAAATAAATTGGATTTGTTGGCGTGACAAGTCTACAAGCAGGGGCTTTTAGGATTCATTTTACCAATAAAGTATAATTTATCCTATTAGAGTTGATGCACATTTCTTGTTGGGAATGAACTGTGCTAGATTTCTACACATCTGCTTTGCTTAGACTATTTATGTCCTGAAGCATATTCTTTAGTGTCGAAAAATTTGTCTTTTACAACACTCATATATTGCTTCTGAAAAACAGATGTTGCTAGACAATTGTCATGAAAAATATCCCCATATTTTCTCAAACTCTAAATATCCCATGCAGAAGCCATTATGAGCAGGGGTTCAATGCTTGCGGTAAGAAAGCAGGGAGTGGTCCGTGAGGAAACCAGATCCAACATCAGACAGCTTCTGTGGGGCACCATTACAGGCTATTAACTGTGTGTAGACCATTCTCTGTAGTGTTGAATTCATTCATTTAATCAAGCTTTTATTTGGTATAAATATATATTAAAAAAATAAAACAGACAGTTTTGTTGCTTGTATGAGGGTTATAGAGGAAAATATTGAACTTTGTGTTATGTGAACTATATGTTAAACATGTTTGGAATGAAAGGCTCATTGTAGCAATAACATTTAAAAAAGGTTAGTGATTTTTTTCCAACCTGCTGTGGAGGACACAGAGCAGAACACAGGAAAAACTTATGTCAGACATTTTCAACAAATATATTCAAAACTACCAGCAGTAGGAAACGCACTGGTCCCATCTTCCAATGGTAAAGATATAGACACAAAACAATTGTAATTGTCCTGCTAACAGGCATTTAGGACAGAGCACTGCTATCATCCTGAGTCTAAACCTTTGTTTTCTGAAAGATAAGTTAATATTTCATATACTGAGTCTCACATAAACTAAATGTCCACTGCGGCTTCAGTCCCCCACTGCTGTCACAAAGATAAGATAATGTGGTTTGGTTGAATGTGAGTTTGTTTTAGTGCTTCACTACTGCCACTGATGGTAAATAATGTTTTCCAAACTATGGGTCGTGACCCAATTCTTGGCCCATGGAAATTACATTTGTTCCTCTCACATTATAATTGTTATAAAAACTCAAAATGAGCTAGAGGTGAAAATTGTAATAGGCAATTTTTAAAAACACTTTATGCTTATGCACTTTAAGTTTAAAGTAGACATATGGTATATTATACAGAAGATTTAGGGCACAGCCTACATAAATCCAAAAAAAAAAAAAAAGAAAACACCCTGGGATTGGTTATTGGGACTGAAAATGTTGGATCAGTGCATACCTAATCTAACAACTTAAATTAACCATTTTCTGAGGTCAGTATCTTAGTCAGTGGAAGCTGGGATATCCCTATTTTGGACATATTGTTGGATCTTGGTATTGATCCTATTTCCCCACAAAAAAAAAAAAAATCATTCATGATAATCTTGGCTCCTTACTGACATTTCCAGGAAATTTCATAAAGAGTACTATCACATTTTGCTAAAAAAGAGTACTATCACATTTTGCTAAAAAACTAACAACACAAAAACAACACTGGTGTAGACAAAGATAGCAATGTCAAACTACTATATTATAATAATTTCAGTAAACAAAGCTACAGGAATACATTATCTATCATTAAACCTCTCCTAACAAAACAAAAAGACCTGAGAGTCGTCTATGGGTCTTAAGTTTGATGCATGCTTCAATGTTTTTGAATAGAAAAAGAAAAACAGCATGGCAATTTATTGATGTACCACAAGTGTTAAAAAGTTTTATTACGAAGATAGTTTTTTTTTAAAAGTATCTGAATAATCATGAGTATTAATGCTCTTTTAACTTTCCAGTTTTTCTGTTTCTCCTTGTCACTGTGGAGGGAAAACACTACTGTTAATTAGACACAACAGTTGCCTGATTTCAAGGAGCTTCACTTAAATTCCCTCGCAACTCTGAAATAATTGCTCTTTTCTATAGCACATTAATTCAACCAATAATTCCTCTAAAGAAAATCCAAATTCTTGTGACTGAACCTCAAACTCTTGACAAAAAAAATGTTGCACAGCCATCAGCCTCCCCTCTTTTGACATGCTAATAACAGCGCAAAAGGAATCAGAAACACTTGTTAATAAGCTTTAGTCTTGAGATTTGCATATGGGGTCTGCTGGTGCAGCTTTCTCCATTATAATGACTGGCTCGTCCAAGTGTGAAATCTCAATGAGAGGGGATCAGCTGCCATTAATACAGGGGACACTGTTTCATCCAAGGACAAATATGTTTATAGGAGTATTTCAAACAGACTAGACTGAGCCAATAAAGACCCTTTAACTGTTTGCTTATCACAAGCTGCATGTGTAAAGATGATTGAAGAACATTTTTAGGGGAAGAGGATATTGCTACCAAAAACAGCAAAAATGGCAACTTGTGTGTGCTCAGTGAGCAGGTAGAGTACATTAGCAACTGACTTGATATATAGCTGCTATATAGCCAAGCATTTAGGCATCACCAATAGTACTGTAGCTACAAGTGATAAGACCATGGATGCCTGGGGCTGTCATTGTCAACTTGGAGCAGTTACGACTGTTTTAGGACATGTGCTTCCTTATCAAGATTATAGCAATCAACATGGAGGTTACAACTGACTGGCTGTATATATGTGTTCAGTCAGTGAGCAGGTAGAGTGCATTAGCAAGTGTCTGTAATGTAAGCATTAATACTACACCAGCTAAAGGTTACAAGCTACAAAACAATGGTTGCTTAAGGCTATATTATTCTGGACCTGGGGCACTCAGAATACACAGATTGGCATTATATTTGCATATAAGGTAAATGAAATGTGTGGCCTCAGGTCAATACAAAAATGTGAAGGGGATACATTCTTTTCATTCTTGCTTCATTTGCTAATGGTAAACAACACCACACCAAACAGTAGAGTAGAATAGAGTAATAACTATTTATACATTTTTTCAGCATCTCTACAGTGTCTAATCTTTAACTCACATGTTCATATAAATTAATAGTAAAAAGGTCTACTGTATCTTTATGATGTTTCTTGTCCATGGGTCTATCCATACTGTAAAAAGTGTCAATGTCTGTTGTGAAAGATGTTAATAATAATTGACAATGCTTAGGTGATAGAGGTTATAACTCAACATGGCCACCTACACCTGGCCTTCTCACCTGTGGCTGTCACTACCACCAGAGTCACACTTTCTAAAACCCCACTTCAGTGTGAAATTCCACTTGTCATGAATGACCAGGCAGACAGATGCTAACCTGGGTCAAACCACAGGAGACGGAGGTAGAAAATGGAGAAAAAGTCATGTTATTTATTGACTGGAACTAAGAAAGCACAGATACTATTGTTCTACATTTGAATGTTACTCTAAACTTGGCATACTTTTAAGTTTTATTCAAAGGAAGCACACACCCAAGTGTATGAGTAAGCAATAGTTTATTCAGCAATGACCTCATTCAAAGAAAACCAGTGTTGATTTTCCAGTTGCGGAATTCCAGGACGTTTTGTCTACAGCATTTTGTCATTATAAGTCACTGCATTTACAATAGATCTAATTTTATCCACCTGTTTATAATTTAAGGCCCTTATCTTTTTTTAATTTTTTTTTATGGGACAGCGTGTATTAATGAACGGCTAGTGCCGTAAATACACCGGATTATAGCTCAGAGCTAATCTGAATATATTCTCACATTATTTTCTATTTTTAAGTGTAAACTCCACCCAACTGGCAAACAGCAACCTCAAGAGGAACACGACTTATACTGTGCCTTCATTGGGCTACACTACTTCTTAGTACTTAAGGTTGGTATTCTAGCACTTGCAAAGTATGTTTAATCAGCAAACGAATGACAAACCAGAGAAAATGGAAGCCAAGTCAACATACTGTCAGTGCATACAATGGTAGAAGAGATGGTATAGTCCAATGCAGAACTCAGAGCTAAACATTTTAATCATATTCTGTCTATCCCCTGGCTGAATAACTGCTCTCTAAAATTCCAGGTTTTCCAGGTTGCACAATGAAAGTGAATGGCTTACTCATATCTGGTCATTCCATTATTCCCTTTTAACCAGAGAGCAGAGGCGTGCACATTGAACATTTGTTAGTGCTGACTCACAAATCCAACCGCAGAGGCCAGCTTTGCACAAGACTCGGCAAAGGTCCGACTGGGATGAGCACTTTGGCTGTCTCCAGGCTTAGCTCCGAGCACAGAAGTTGGCATTGTTGGGTAAGAAGGCTGTCAGCCGGCTGATGGGCACCCATGTGTAATTATATACTCCCAACCTGAGTCAGCAAAAACCTGCCCGGGAAGGAGAAGTCTACTCTGTTCCCAGAAAAAGTTATACGCAGCAAACCTACTGGATAATGCTCACCTAATGTAGAATATAGTAGAGAGCCAGAGAATGAGAGTGACAGGAAGACATATTCGGTTATTGCATTGCCAAAATAGTATGCCTCACTGCTGAAAATACACAGCCAGACTGTCTGACTCAAGTTTAATAGTGATGTTTAAGTAAGGTACCCCACTAATTTAAAGGGAGTCATTTTCACAGTCTGAGTGAAAATTAGAAGGCTAAAAATGACCAAGGCATGCTATAAATAGTTGTTTTCAGCATTACTTTCACTTGATATATTTTAAGACTGTCAAATTCTAAAACTCATTTAAAAAATTGCTTACGGTACATATATAAGCTTGGTAAATACGTTTTTTGCTATGCTACAAATGCAACCCAAAAATGCCTCTTGTAAATCCTTGCATTATGATGCTGCAAGTTAAGCTGCGCACCATTCAAGTTCAATATCTGGATTAGCAATAATCAAACAAAATTGCAAATTAATGTGGTTTTGGCAACTGACTTAATTACTTACTTGTGTAATGTCAGTGAATGGGTAGAGAAAAAAGTAGGTCTATTGTTCTAGTGGGTCCTATTGCATTAAAAGGGGTAATTAGCAACAAGCTAAAATTCACTAAATTATACTGGACAAGAGATAAAAAAAAATATGAGACACTGCAAAAACTACACCCAATCTTAAGTTGTTTAACAATAGTTGTTTAACTACACCCCCAAAAACAGATAATTCAATAAATCATCTGGAAAGACTGCTACTTTTGTCATCAAAATGCATAATTGTTTGATGATATGGGTCGACAAATAATCTATGCAAATACTATTTAAGATTTGGATGAACTGGAGGTTGGCTTGTATCCAGAACAGTAAATTTGGTCAATACAAATGTTATCAATACCAAGCAATCTAATATGACTAAAATGGAACAGTGTGCAAAAAGGCTATTTTAGAGATTTTGACTGAATGTTCATCTTTTTTTTAAATCTCTGATGCAATATGCAACACAATCCTTGTCCAAACTAGAGGGAATGTTAACATTAGTGTCCTGAAGGATAAATGTCTGCAAATAAAATTAAAGGAAAAGAAAGAAAAAACTCAACTCTATGTTTTACATAGTTCTCCACAGTGAAAAATATCTAAGTTCAATGAGAGGTAAAAGCACTTATTGAAACAGGACAGCGCAGGTGCACATTCTTGGGCAGGGATGGACGTTTCCATTACTAAAGAAATATATGACTTCAACTAAACCTAACATATATGGCTGTGATAAATGAATATTTTCGAAAATCAAAGTGAAAAGGTCCACTGGGTTTCCTCCCAAGACATCATTCTGAGGTCACAAACACAGCATGGGCAGGTCATCAGTCTATACCGTGCAATTCCCCTGCTGTTTTTCATTTACTATGAAACTAAAACCGAAGTTTCTGACTGCGACATTCCTTTAACAACTGCCAAGTACAAAAAAAGTGCCACAGGCTGTAAGGATTAACCTGTTACTCCACCACGAAGGTCAACCTGTGCTATGGAAAACATCTCTTCTCACACACTCATTCAGTATTTACCTAGGGAGTTCGTACATGCTTGTGCCTTGGATAGAAAGATCCAGGTAAACACAGCTATGAAGTGACAAGAATGGAGTTTTAACATTTGGGTGTGGGGACCTTTTGGTATCTGGTAATTTAGATTGTACTGAAGATAAGATATTGTCTTTCTCTTACCATAAATCGTATTCCTCGCAACAAAAGTGCAGTCATGTAGGGACTGATAAGGTCTCTTCTGGATGCTCTATGAGACATGTTTTGTGGAATGCACACAAAACGCTATGAAATATAAACATTGCTCTTACTTAGATCAATAATGAAACTATTGTACTGTGAGCTAGTACGCTATACAATTATTTAGGTCACATCCATGTGATTTAAAGTCATTATCATGCATTCTCAAAGCTTGTCATTGAGCTTAAATACAAATTGTTCCATTACAGATGTTCTACTTTAAATGCAAAATGTTACTTAAATATCCTATAATCCCAAAAAACTTTTTCAGCAATATGTTGGTCAACCACAACTAGCTGCTTTGCTTTTCTGATTAGTTGTGTTTTTTGTTTTTTCTTTCTTGTTTTGGTACTGAAGCAGTTATGTATTGGTAATCCTCCTGAATTCTGAGTGGTTGCTAATCTATCCATTTGCAATCAGATGGGAGTTTAACACACGCGCATTTCTTCCACCTGATGGATATCAATCTGCAATCAAGACAATACAATATTTTTATCTTGTTTTATTGCCATATTAATCTTGTATTGCATTCATCTGTTTATTGCTAATTATTTTGATGACTGTGAATAACTGTTGATGACACCATTTTTTATCATAGTACAGTCCAATTAGTTGATACTTATTTTTAATGTTAGTTATTTCTAATGTAATTATGATTGCTGGCCATCTATGATCTTACAGGATTTTGAGACAACATGTTAACTTCTATGTGAATGTAAACATGAATCCAAGCTCTCCCAGAACAAACAAATATTAAGAAATAAACAACACATGCCTTTATAAGTACATCACTCTAGTGTTATTGTGAGTCCCACAGCATGTTTGAATAGCAGTTCTTGCAGTATCGAAGTACTAATCCCACTTGGAAAGTTAAGGGTGGAATCTGTTTGTGTTGCATGTGGTTCCTGAGTTGCAGAGGGTGGGCCTCTCAATCTGCCTGATTTATAGTTTTGACGGGGAAGTGTTTCACACAACTCTCCCCCTGTCATTACTCTGAGGAAGACTAACAGCCTGGCCTCTCAACGGGAGGAAGAGAGTTGTGTGGACACTCGGGAAAGATGAGGCTGATTTATAGTTGATTGCCTATATCCAAGGAGCACCTCTGGGACCTTTAGGTCTTGAGTCAGATCACCAGGGTGACGCCTGGCGTGGAGACAAACATACACATGAAACCATTAGTGCACATGTAGATTAGTAGATTAGAGGCTTAATGGTGTCAGGGCTGCTGTTGTTGAGTTTACATTTGAGATAAGTGAGCTACCCCCATGGAAACGGCAATCATTGAGCAACTGAGTGCCGAAACTGCACAAAGAGTGTTTGTTAAAGGAGGAATATTCAAGAGCCACACATGACATAATACAAGGCCATGTTTATAAGCATTAGAAGACTGTGGAATATGTTTTATTATGTTGTATAATTTAAACTGTAACACAACTTCAAAGACAGCCTTGAGTACTTATTGCTCAAGTACATATATTTTATGGAGTTCCCCCAGAACATATATGTCTAGGACCTACGGCACCTCTAATCTGCCAGAAATTAAGAACACAAGTGTGCACAAGGACCCGCGAGACTCATGTGATAAGTGGATAGGATATCTTCCTGAAACCTAAAGCAGTCAATGCTCCACATTTAAAAGGAAGTGAGCAAGCCTTTTGGAACAAGGCCCAGGTTTGAGTCACACAGCCTGTATCTTAAACAGCAGAGAAAAAGGTAACACAACACTAAAAATATGTCTTATCTGTTCATCACCATGGATGAAAGGAGTATCGACTTTGGACTCTTTGTTGCCGAGTTGTGAGAAACAACGCAGTCCAAAAATATGTACTGATAAAAGCAGAATAACAATGATGCCAAGTGTGTTTACCAGTTTCATTCAGCAACCTTAGTCATATTGTCTGTATTTTACTTCACCTGCATATAAATCATAGGCGAGCAATAGCAGGACTAGGAAAAAACAGGTGAACATTTTACATTACAGCTTAAAAAACATTGAAAGTAAAATTAATAGTAGTAAAATCAGTATGTAAAACCCAATGTCCAGAAGACAAAGTTGTCTCAGGGTCCATTTAGACGAAGCTGCAAAGGTTTGATTGCGATTTGGCCTTTCGTTTACCCGAAGACGGGGCTTCCATTTTCTGAATCCACAATATTTTAAAAAAGCTTCAAGAGGTGTTTTGGTCTCACAGCGGAGAGCCGATTGCACTCATGTAAACGGAAAACACTGCACTCACTGAAAACAATGACATAACAGCCCCAATCTGAACAGTGACTGGCTGTCTGCCGGGCACACGTCAGCTAACCCGCAATCGCAAAATACGTTGCTGGACAAATACGGGTACTGCAGTTTACTTTAGTTTTCTTCACACTTCAGCATTATCGTGTAAATGCGAATCAAGGGCAGCATGACTGTTGTGTTTTTCTAACCAGAATTGTGATTCAGCTTCTTAGCAGCCCCAATGATTGTTAATGTTGGCTTAATCAAACCATAAAGAGCCAAAACAAAGATATTTTTAAAGAATAAGTAACAACAAAAAAACAGGGTGACAAAGAATAATACCACTGAAACCACTGAGTGTGACATATTTGTAGAACAAAACAGTATTGCATTACATTTAAAAAAGAGTGTAAACAACCTGTTCAAACTAACTGCATTAATGAAGGTCAAATACCACCATTTATGCCTATTGAGATAATTCCATTCCTATTTATGAGTGTGGCCCTTTATAAATCTTAGTTCAATGTCAGTAAGAGCCACTTACATTTTATCCAAGAGAAAACCATTCCCTCTAAATGTGACTCCATGCTGCAGCAGCTATCTATCCTTAGCAACATTTGCCTGCGTTTGATGTGCTTGATCAAACACATCTATATTCACTGACAGGTCGAACATCAAGCATTTCAGGAAAAGGGACAGCTCAGTCATTTGCGTCTTCTTCATGAATCTTGATGTAGTATTTCTGAGCTGAGGAGCAGACATCTTTTCTGGTTGGCATCTTGACCCCCTTCTTGGTCCATGCTGGGACTTAAATCATAAATAAAAATGTAAGCGCTAAACTACCATGCAGTTAAAAACCTATCTCTTTAAACTAGCTTTCAACCCTTAATAACATCTCTCCTGTTCTTTTGTTTGTTATATGTTTGTTACTTGTAAAGCGTCGTTGAGTTGTGTGAAAAGCGCTTGATGTATTATTATTATTATTATTATTATTAGTTTCAGTCAAAAATCACAATAATTACAATGCAATAATTAGGTAACAGCCATGTCAATACAAAGTGACAACTATTAGTCATTACTGGCATTCCTCGCCCCTAACTCGATATAAAAGTTTGTTAATAGATGTTCTACTTGGGATATAGTGAAACTAAATGTTCTAGCCACAAAAAACTGTAAAATGTACCTGCCTGTCCTCTTTCCCATCTCTTGATTTAATATTTCTCAGCCAAGGAGCAGACATTTTGTATTTTTGTTCTGGCTGGCGTCTTGACCCCCGTCCTGGCCCAAGTCCGGGGCCCTTACTGAGGCACCATGTTATTTACTGCTCACAGAGCTCTGTGTGCTTAAAGTCAACACAGCATGGCTGGCTGAGCAAGGGAGCAACCTGCTGCTCATTCGCGCAGTCACATGACCATCCCAAGGGGTTGGCAGAGATGTTTACCGCACTCCAATCACAACACATGATAAAACTGAGAGCCCTGAACAAACATTCAAACCAACATCTATGAAATGTCAGCAGAGTTGAAGGCACCAATGAAAAGGTGAAGTTATGGTTTTGATTTCGTGACAGAAAAAAAAAAACACCTGTTAGGGCTACAGGAAGTTCACCCTGACAGAACATGATAGATCTCGCTCAGGTGAACTTTCTGGCCAGCTGGACACACTTGGAAACATATCCTAGAGGTGGACATGGCTTTATATGGACCCGCTCAGATGAGGTGTTATGATTCAACTCTTGATGTGCACACTGGGCTTTACGCTATAGGGACTGCTCAGTGTTCAGTGACCCACAGCAGACGTTTTCAAAATCAACCCCTAAAAGGCTTTATGCAAGACAAAAACAAGTGCAATGCTACACAGTTGGCAACAAAGCGTTCCCTGAGGAATGTGTACGGATATATACAGAAATGTGTGCGGCTTAACAAGACAAAAATGTGAACAGGTTCTCTTAAAAGCAACATTTAAAGTAGAGCGCAGTGAAATTCCTTCTCCAAATCCCCTCCTTCCTCTGGGTAATTATAGGCTCTTACAAGCCAAACCACAGGTCTGTTGTGTTTGTCTTAGGCTCCGCGGGTACAACAGGTGACTAAGGCCTGTATGCACTAGGCCCAATGCCAGTCCCGTACTGGCTCTGATGAGTACATTTACAGAATACGCTGACAATAATGACTAAAGGTCAAATTAACTTTCTAGTTTTGCAATTACCAGTGCATCCCAATGACAGAGCGACATCTCATGTGCATCAAACAATACCAGCTTACCAATGATACCTTTTCTCCGGTCTAAGATTGAGTTCAGGCTAACATTAAAGAGCAGCTTAAATAATGGCCAAAGTGAGTGTACTAAACAAAGAATTAGAAAACAAATATTACTTGTATAGGTACTCAGCATATTGGATGCATGGAATATTTGTTGCTTTATGAAAATTAGCTATGTGCTTTGAGTTACTAGTGAATTTTTGTGTGCCTTCAAGCAATACTTTATGTCCCATGTAAATTGTACCAAAACCCCATCTTTGTAGCACGGACAGCCAGCACATCTTAAATTCTTAGTAAAAGGATATGGAACCCATACAGCCATATAATCTAGTAACTAAAAACATGTTTGAATTTACAGCTATTTATAAAAAGAAACAAACATTCACTTAAAAAAAATATATTTTATCAAAATGAATGCTCTGCCTTATTTACTCCAGTGGGGGAAATAAGAAGTTTGCCACAGTAAACTTAGTGAAGAATGATTTATTGAAAAGACGATTTGATAAATTGAAAAGTGGGTTGAATTTGGATTGGAAATGAGCTGCGAGGGGAAAATGAGGTAGCTGGGTTTGAGGGATGTGAATGTGCCGTGGAGGGAAGCAGATCAATCTTTTATCACTACAGCGTGCGTTTATTCCTAATGGATCCAATGCGAGCTGCCAGAACTTTCACTACACAACAAGCCAGAGGAACGACGGGGAAACACCACCTTTCCCCCAAAACATGCAAACATTATTTCAAACACAGCTTTTTCAATTACCTCTAGGCCTGAGCACATCTGCCGGTGTCTGGGAATGCTCCTGATAAGGATGCTGGGAAATTAAGTCACTTCACAGCAAGGAGACTGACTTTGCCATCAAGCGTCCCAAGAGATATCTCTGCGTGCTTGGATGGACTTGCTTGTGTTGCCGTGCAAGTCCAAGTGACAGGGACTCTGACAGACAGAGGAACAGGACTAGACTTTGGTGTTCTAGGAGTTCATCAGCGTATTCGAGCAGTAAAAGAGCAGTAAAAATAAGATTAGAGAGAACAAGGAGCTCTGCAAGGACAATATGCTTTCATCATGGTAAACAGAACAAAAGAAACAAAAACATAAGAAATACCTGAGCAGCTATGAGAGACAATAAGACAGAAATGAGCAAAGGAGCTAACTAAACAAGACTGAGGAGAAAGTCAAAAGTCGCTGTGGCAACCCATTACATGCTATTTGAAAATGCAATGGTATCATGTGACTCAAAATGAGGAAAATTATTCTCAACAAGGAACTTCAGCACAATACTTCCTAATTTGCAAATAATATTTTTGTTACTTTTGAGTATCTTATAAAAGTAAATATTGGCACAATAATGTAAATTGCAATATCTGAATATGTCAATGCCTCTGCCAGGGTTATGTTTTTGTTTGCATTGGTTTGTTTGTCTTTTAGCAAGATTCTACAAACACTTAGGGTTGATTTTATTTATTTTTTTAAATAAAGTTCAGTAATGCGCAAAGGAACAAATGTTTATTTTTTGGTGTGGATCAGAATCGTGGTCTGAATTAGCAACATCACTTTAAATCTATCCCCTGATTTAAATTGCCTAATTACTGAAGCTGATAAACGAATAAACCAGTGTCTAGTTGAAGTGCTGATAAGTTTAAAGGGTGAGCTGTAGTTTAGTCCCCTATATCCATCTTTAAGGCTGACACTATCTCTCTGAGAACCAAGTTCACAACAAGCAACACCTAAACACAGATAACACATGATATATAACAGTGCCACTCCCCCTGAGGATCTAGAAAAGAAAATAATCACCTTGTGGGCAGGAGAAGGCATTGGGGGGGGCTTCAAATCAATGTTTCTGATTGGACAGCCTGCTAATGAGCTCTGGCTTCCCCCTATCTGACATGTACCACACTGAGAAAACCTTAAGTAAGATGCTAGCCATGAATAATGATGAGTCAGTCTTTAAATGGGCTTAAGAGTGCTGTGGAGCATTAGACATGCACAGCGCTAGTGAAGGAGAAGTGTAGTGCGGCTAAATGGGGAGAGAACATGCAGAGAAAGAGGCGAACTTTGCCCATTAATTAATCTTTAATCCTATACTGGGTAAAGAGAGAAGCCAGTGTGACGCAGTGGTAACAGATAGCAAGCACTTGTCTATTAGTTTCACTGTGGTTAATGTTTGCAAGTGGTGAGGCCAGCTCAGAGTATGAAAAATATTGTGGTTTGGATCATTTGAAATACCAAGTGGGAGCTCGAGTGTCAACAGGTACAAACACGAGTTATAAGAAGTGACAATATTAGCTTTGACACAGAAGAAGCAGTAAAGTTAAACAGCCTAACAAGCAAGCAAAAAGCCACATTTAAAAGGCTGACATTCAAACAACTTCACAATCACAAACATTAAAAGTCAAAAGAGTTGTGACTTACCAGATATTATTATCCTAGTCCCCTGTGTCTGTATGTCCTTAGTTTGTGTTGTCTCTCTGCCTGGCTCAGTGAAACCTTCACTAGTGACAAAGCTGCCGAGCCGGTTGTGCCGCTCCACGTACGAGGCAGTGTGAGTTGTGTGTAAGAGGAACGTGCCGGTCTAGCAGAGGTCAGAGGCAGTCGGACAGCTGCGGGAAAAAGACAGAGGGGATCTCAGAGGATGTGGTACGCTCCGTGTCACAATCCGTCTAACTGGGCTTCTCGCGGCTTCGCTGGCTGCCTCAGGAATGCACTTGTGCTGGGTGTCCTCACCAGCAGCCGGAGATCTGAGAGAATGAGAGAGCTCCCTCCCTACGCTCCCGCTGTCGACAGCCCTCCTCCTCCTCCTCCTCCTCCTCCCCCCTCCCCCGACAAAAAAAAAAAAACACAGCCTCTCCCACTCTTTCTATTCCCCACCCATTCTCTCAGTACTGACAGATCAGGTACCTTCTGCTTTCAGCTTAGAGTATCACTTTTCTCTGTTTATCTCTGCCTTGATAAACAATGTCAAATATTATTCTAGCTTCTTCACTGTCTTTTCTATTTAACTTTGCTTTTTGCCTAAAGTAAAAAGGATAAAACTAGAAGAACTCAGAGAGCACAAACTTAGAAAGGCATTTGCCCAATTTTGCAATGGTAAACATATAATGCCCAAACCTGGACTCAAATACGGGATCTTCTAGTTCAGGGGTAAATGCTCTAAACACTGGGTCACAAAGCTTTTATATCTCACAAATGTAAATAATCCATTAACAATATTATTTGTATTTTCATTTATAAAACATATTACTGTCAAAACATATTTCTTACTTCTCCTTTAAAGTTAGAAGCAAACAAACTTGAACCATTTTGTTTGCCTTGTATTACCGTGTGTTTGCACTCATACTAACCTGAGGCTATGAGCCTTGTGGCCCACAGTCATGAACAGCTGATTACACAAGCGTGCTGTCAGGTGATTCTTTTCCTCTTCCTGGAATGAGCTCATAGTCCAGATAACCAGGTGCAGTGGTAGAGTGTGCATACGGATGGGTTAGACTTGATAAGTGGGATGGGTACACAACTAGCTGACCACATACAAATGGCCAAACAATTATCCACGAAAGAAGGTCAGGATTCTGAACTGTCCCTAGGCCCCTCCCGTTCAAACACAGCCAAGGCATGCATGGCCAATGGGTTAGGCACAATGCGTGGGAAGCCCTCTTTTTAAACAACACATTGCCTCTGTACATCTCCTTAAGCCCAAATCCAAATCAGATCCACTTTCAGATTGTACCCTCCCCCATAACTTCAAACTAATAACCAGCAGCACTACACCCAACAAGCAGACCTCAGACTCATGTTAATGCAAACGTGAAAGTTCAAATGAAACTGTGCAAAACACAACAATTAGTTTTTATCAACACAACCAAGGTGTATTTTTGTTAGCATAAAAAAATCATTTACACAATACTGCATTCTGAGTTTAAGTTCTGCAATTGTGCTACAACTATCTTTTTATGTAATTGTCTCCAACTTCCTGTTTTTTGGATCGTTCAATAATTCAACAATAGCAGTACAGCAACCATACTCAGTTCACTGCTGTTTACTTGGCTTTAATTTGATGTCAGTTTGTATTGTGTGCAACCTAATGAGGACATGCAGTCACAGCACACAATGCCCAGTGTGCACATGGTATAATTGTATTATATAAAAATAGATTTCTTGGATTAATTGCCTTAATTTGATGAATTAAATCAAGCAAACAAAAGTAATAAATGATGTGGGTTTCTGCCAGGCACAAAGGCCTGTGGCCAGTCAGTTACCATCTCTCAACTGTTCAGTGTTGTGTCCATAAAGCAAAGCTTTTGGCACATCCCAGAGATGTGTTGCCTCACAAATCACTGAGCTCACACTAGAATAAAGGAGGGATGCGGGGAAGAGCCCCAGGAGGCAGCTCTGAGGTACCCAAGGCCACAGTGAAAAAAGCTGAAGGTGCCAAAGAGGAGTGACATTTTAAAAGCATTTGTGCAGATGTACACTTTAACAGACTATTAGGCTTCTGTGGATCATGTCATATGTCACTGAGCAGCACTGAGTTCATTTCAGGGCTTTCTAGGTGTGGTCCATGATTTGACTGGAGGTTAATGAGCATTAAGATGTACTTTTAGCCCAAAAGAAAAAACAGGGCAGAAATCAGAGTGAAGCCATTGTTGTGTTTAGTCAAGGATTATCAGTGGAAGGCTTCACAGACACCTTCCAGGCATTCCTCAGGGCACCTCCCACAGCTCTGTGCCTGCCTCGACCCACCCTCCCCTGTCAAAGCCCACATATCATCCCTCTTCTGCTGTGTGACTCAAGCATTCTTGTACCCCTCCCTCATTCTCCTCGCACCCTCCTCTGCATTGACACAAGACAAAGAGTGTTGAAAACCTGTGCTCTCTAAAGAAAACCTTTTTTAATTAGTAAATTTTTACATTTATGGACACAGGAAATTTAAACAACTGTTATTTATCAACAGTGACATATTTTGAGTGATACAGCTCATGAATCAGTAAAATTAACAGGTGATATTAAGGAGTACCAAAGTAATAACTCGGAGCAGACACATGGATGGCTCTCACACTTGGCTGTAGATTGCCTTGGTCTGGCTGAGGTTCAATAGGTTGTGCAGAGGGCAGTAGAGAAGAGAAGGCATGCTGATAGCAAGTTTGTTTGCCAGGATGCATTAAAAATGAATAGTATTAAGTTGCCGGGGAGCTCACCCCATCCCATATTCCCTCCGCTTTATTTATTCAGGTTTTCACTATAAATACAATTCGACAACAGGTGGACAGCACGTCGGTCTAGATTTAAGCCAGAACCGTCAGCAGACAAACCAAAAGCTCTATTTTCAGCCTTACAAACAAGTTTAAAAATCCTGAACTTCTGGTGACATTGGTTTTCATATTCATGTCGGCAACAAAGTTTTAGTAATAGCCTGTTTGTGCCAAACAAGCCTAAATATAGGCTGGCTGTTTCATTATGGTCAGGCAAGCGTCGCAGCTCCCGTAGTGAAGCTATGTCTTGTGTGTCATTATGACAGGCAGGATGGCTTATGCCAGCAAAGGTAATTGCACTGCTGAGACATAAATATAGCACATTCCTCACTAAGAACAGACAGATACTTTTGTTTTCTTCCCAGAAACCTGGCTCAGGAGATGATTCATGTTTTGGAACCAATAACATGTTACTATATCATCAAGTTACAAATAACAACAGTGAAATGAAAATTCACTGGTGGGGTGAATGGGAGGACACAGAGAAGACAGACACAGTTTGTTTGAACATCAAGTGCTTGGTACCCTCCGAGCAAGATTACATACACCCTAAAAACACAACTTTTGACAAACACGCCATGCATTTGATGAGCTTTTAGCAGCTTCCAAGTTGTCAGGATTTTGGCCACAGCCTGACACCTTTTAACCATCTTCTCTTTATCTTCACTATTTTCACAAACAGTACAGACAAGTCAAGCCTTTTATCAGCACTCAAAATAGCTCTACAACAGATAAATTAAAAAGCTGTAGATGTTGTTTAGATGTATAAAACTGAAACAAAGACAGATTATATATGTAGCAAACTGAAGATATGATGTCACTGTTCTCTTATGAGATAACACTGAATCATTAACATCACACCATGTTGATCACTGTTCCTGAAAGCAAATGGAAAACACTACAAAAAGGCTGGATGTTAAGAGGAAAAAGTTGGCTACTGCTGATGAGCTAAGGGTCTCAGCTTTTCACAGGTTTGAAGAGGACAAAGCGGATGAAATTTAACCCCAAACCTGGTCTATGTGAAAATGTGAGCGCAAAAGAATGTATTGGAACAAGCATGCAGACGACCAAACTTCTAAATAGTGAAAGATTGCTATTAACAAAGGAAAGCGGATGGACAGGAAATGTGGGATAGTGATGGGCGAGCTATCAGGTAGTTTCAGGTCAGGGGTCAGAGGTGAACAAAAGCTTTGTAAGCCCCATGCAGTGCTAAAGAGAGGCCCCTGGATGTGCTCACTGACGCCTAGACTGTCTATCACCATCGGTATGCTCCATTAAGAAGTCACTCTTTTTCACAGACTAATGACAACAATTGCATTTTAAGTAATGCAAACGGTAGTCTAAACGTGATGATGGTCTTGCTAGTCTTCGGGTTTGTTTACAAACTTGACATGACATGATAATGGTATACAAGGAGTATTTTCTTTTTTTCTAGAAAATGCATTTACTGATATTAAGGCTTGGCTCAAGGGAACGGCACACCTGGCATTAGTATGCGTCTCCACATGCGTCTGAAGTGGCTACTTGTGTTCAGATCCTATCTATATGCAAACTGATTTTCTTGTGAGGGGTGCAAAAGGCTGTTTTAATGTTGCCATGTCTGTGCCTATGATAAATAATAAAAAGTACATGAAAAGTGTGTTACTGAAAAAGCGTTATGTACTGTACACTCAAAGTAGGCAGACCTCCAGCAAGGCATCTCACATTTGTAAAGATGTGCCCAGACTTGGACTCAAACTAGGAATCTTCTAGTTAAGTGGTAAATGCTCTATTCATTGAGTCAAAACTCCTTATATCGCACAATGGTAAAGAATCCACAAAAATTTATCATATATTTCTTTACTGACCCCTTGTGGCTGGAGATAGTATCTTTGGCTCTATCTCACAACAGTATGGAATCCTTGATCCAGACTGCATTCTGAATCCACACCAAAAACTAATTTCCTCTTTGGGCCATTGCTGACCTTTTTTATAATCTAACAAATCTTTTTGCGTTATCTTGCTAACAAATCAATAGGTGTGTAACAATAAGTTTTGATCTGATTCAAAACCAATATTGTCTAATTTAGAAAAATACGATTCAACACCTTCATATCAATACAATATCGATATAAGGAAATGCAAATTGATTTAGTTGTGTCGTAGGAATAAAAAATCAATACACCAAATAGTAACAGTATAGTTACACTCCGTGTGCTATTAAAAGGGTGTTATACACTTGAATGTAGGTAGATTTTCAAGAAAGCAGTGTAGTTTTTTATACTTAACCATCTAAATATGAATGAAGGCTAAAGAATGTTGCCAAATGTCGAGATGATTACCTCCAAATGTGCTCTGAGCAATCCAATCTTAATGCTCTCCCACCTGTACTTTCAGCCTGACATTCCCATTCAGTTCATGCCAGATGTGAAAAAAGCCTTTAGTGTCTTCTATGAATGCTTCCTTTCAAACACAGTTAAAAGAACCCATCAAGTTTTATCCAGCCATACTATTTTCTAACTCCTTTAGGCTGTGTTATTTTGTCTGGCAGCATTAACATCAGACAAGCCATGTCACTCTGAACACTTTTTTCAGTTTCCCCCTAAACAATGCACAAAATGATAGTGTACTCCTCTAACGGCCTGTGGGAAAAGCCTAGCAAACACCTGTAGCAACAACAGTAGTTAAAAGCTTTCACTGCACTAGACCTGTCATCTACTGGCCTTTGTGGCTTCACTGGATCAAAGGAAAGCTGTAGCCCTGGTACAAATCGATGGTAGCAACAGTCATGCCCTGTAAGCACAAACAAATATGTATGCACGCATGCGTACAATGAACAATGATGAGACAAGTGCATAATAGTGAAGATCCTACACCACCATAACAACAGCCATTTTAGACTTCAATATATGCTAAACACATTCAAGTATCAACACTTAAAGACTTGTTGAATTTTAACAAGTCGGCTAAGACAGGCCTCTCCGTTCTTATCAGGCAGGAGACAGTTGGAGAGTGTGCTGAAGTGGGCATGAGCAGGAGCCTCAATTAATGTCAGATGTGTGTGTCTGTGAATATGCCAGATTACTAATCAGTGCTTAGACAAAGGCCATATGTGTGCCAGTCTGCGCGCCTCTCCTGCAGCCCTCCCACGTACTCCCCTCCACGTCAACGTGACCCCATCAGCAAGAATGTCAGGATTGTCATGTCAGCAGCAGTGACATCATGGCAGGCCCGTCACTGGCAACAACAGGGGATCGGCACCGCTTTCCTCCCAGTTACATCAGCCTTTGTGATAACACAGGGCCCCGATCTGTGACACCCACCTCAGCCCTGATGCCT
The DNA here is from genome assembly GCA_020698575.1 of Bostrychus sinensis. Taxonomy (NCBI): domain Eukaryota; kingdom Metazoa; phylum Chordata; class Actinopteri; order Gobiiformes; family Eleotridae; genus Bostrychus; species Bostrychus sinensis. Next base: position 25,216,856 of record CM036251.1, on the reverse strand, counting down.
GCTTGCAGAATCAACATGTCCAAATTGACATATTCAAAAGCAAACATATAACACAGGACTCAATGATTCCCCATGGGAAAATAAAGGCTTTGGGGAATGGTATCTAATTTCCATTTCAATTAACATATCAGCGGATGAAATTCTGATTTGATAGGTTTTCATACAAGACACATATCATGGCCTTGCAGAACCACATAGTCCTTTTTACTGTAAGCCCACTAATCACCTTGAATGTGATCTGTAGTAATTTGAATTTATGGAACAGCCAGCCAAATGTTGTTTTTAAAAACTAAACTAAAACTTCAACTGCAACAAAACTAATTTTATCTATTATTATTGTGACACAGACTCAAATACTTTAAGACTACAAACACTTGGAGAGCTCAACCTTCCACCAAGGCATTGGCCCTGTCTCACAATAGTAAAGATACAATAGGGGGAACTCGTAATTCTGGGTTAAATTCTATGAGTAAGCCCTTATATCTCTCAATGACCCAGATACACACCAAAAATGAATAATTTGCTTCTTTGCTGACCCTTTGGGGATAAAGTTAAGATATTTTGCCATATCTTGCAATACAATACAGAATGCTTAAAAAAATCCTGGATCCAGCCAGTGTTCTGGTTTCACACCAAAATAACCTCTTCCTTGATTTCCTTAACCTTTCCTAAAACTCTCAAAATCTCCTATACTAACAGACTTACAAACCAACTAGCAAAAACACTTCTACTTGGAGAACAAATGTGTCAACAAATATTTCTGCTTTTTATAATTTCATTTTTCTCAGATATACAGATACACAGTACACAATCAAGTTCCTATAACTGCTATACTATTAAATTACCATTGTCATGAGCAACATATAATGAAGCTCATTAGCCACGAATATTCTGAGTTGACAGCATGATGATAGAGTACAGTATGTCTTTTTTCAGCATCTCTTCATCTAAAAATAAGTTTCAAGACATAGGACTAGCCTGGGTGGTCTAAAGTCAAAAGACTGACAAGACAAGCCTGTTTACGGACAAGAATGTGGCCTGAAGGGAGCCTATACTTTGGGAAGAAACAACTTCCAGGCACCCATTTTGGTATCGCTAATCAACAACAACAACATTTTGAAAAATACATAATGAGACCAATTTGTAAGAAAAGCGTAACTCAAAGCAGCCACTATTGCCACAAACAAGAGCCTCTTTCATGTCTTGCTTAAATATGCGTGGGTCAAGTGTCAGCAAACAGATGCTAGAGTGTGTGTGTTTGAACACAAGCAGAGGATCCTCCAGGTCATCAGATAAAGTGCACCTGAGGTAGGGGCGGGGGCCATTTTTACTGTTACCGTGGAAACCAAACAGACAGAAGACCACCTGGTTAATGGAGCCCAGGACAGACTGATGGGAGGGCAGCACTTCAGGACCCAGCCAGACTGAAAACACCCAGAGTGAACTGAAGGGCATATTGTGCTGGTGTTGTAACAGGAGAGGCAGTGAACACGGCCAACAGCTGTTCAATCTTTCATAGAACATAAAACTAAGTCTACTGGAAGTCCACATCTCACAGTGTAGGCATGAGTTAAAGTTTTTATTGTTAGAAAGTTATAAAGCCTAAACTAGCTATTAGTTGGGATTAAAAAAAAATTCTTGGCAAAGAGCAGTATACAATAATGTCTAAAATAGAATCCAGTGTTCACGTGATGTCATATAATTCTAAAAAACCTGTATTTTAAAATTGAGCTGGAGGGTAGGTCAGAATTTTATGGTAGAATCTGCAGCTAAAAATTTAAAATGGAGATGTCTTGATGTGGTTTAGGGTTAATATCGCTGAAATTACTGGGTCTATTCACATGAAACAAAAACTGACACAAAGTTAAAAGTCTTATCTGCCAGTACGAAATAACTAAAGTGAAGTTATTTCTTCACTAAAGTATCAAAAAGTGGTGATATTATTCAAACACAAAGACCTGATTGTGGTCAGTTGAGCCAGCATGTAGACCCAGTTGCTAACAAAAAAATATTATTATTTGTGAATTTTCTGTTTGGATATTTCATTTATAAATTGTTCCTCACCTTTACATTTATACAGGCCCCTGCCCTCCATCTGAGGTTTTGACATCATCAAATTCTAGAACGTGAACGCAACCTCTTGAATCAAATCATATCACCCTGAAAAGGGGCAAATCTTATGTAACTCTTTACAATAACAAATAGACCTTCAAAGTAGTGTAGAATCCCAGTAATTCTGTATGGTATAAAAGAGAACAGTACATTAATCTCACCAGAGACTGCAGCAGTAGAATTGTTTTTACTGGATGCAAAGGTTTCATTAAGTCCCATAATCATGGCAAATACATTGCAAATGGCGCCAAGCAATATATGGGTTTAATATTCGCTTTATATACAGTATAACTGTGAGCTCTTTCCAATTGTTTGCATGTGTTGTGCTTGTTTCCAGGAAGTGCATATTTTCTTGTAAACTGATTTGGACCTTATAAGGTTAAAGTACAGTAATGCACATGACACATGCATTCACATGTACAGCTCTAGTCTTTGTCTCAAAAATTATAAATAAATGCCTATATGACATTGCACTGTATAGTGATGCCTGCCTAAACATTAGATAGGCAGCATAAATACATGTTATATTTAGCAACTAATATAAAATATAGTGACAAGTTCACAATATGGCTTGCAATATTTAAATGCCCTGTTTGACAGACTTTAGGTTTTAATTGGTCTAGAATAGATTAAAAAATACAAGGCTCTGTATTAACTTCCACCAAACAAAGCTACAATTAAATCAATATTAAACAAAAAGGCCAAAACTATGTCTAAAGCTTGACTAAACTAGGACTAAATGTATGTCTAAACCAGGTCTGCATCAAGACTAAACTTGATTTAAGGCTCTGTCTGGACAATTATTTTGACAGGCAAAAGGTAAAGAAGATGAAAATACAAGTATTTTTTTGCAATACAAATTATTGATGTTGCGATAATGACTTGCAATATAATGTGCATCCTTATAATATACTACACAAGTCTTTTAAAACTCTATCAAATTAGCCTGATACCAAACCCAAGTTCAGGCATGTGTTGAAATGGAGAAAGACACGTGTAAACCAAAAACACAAAAGCCATTAGCTGTACTCACCTCTGACGGGTTGTGTGACGGGTTGCCTGATGAAAAAGGAGAAGAGAAGAAAAGGGGGAAAAGCAGCCTGTCAGTGTGTTGTCAGCCGCGGGCTACCTGATCCAGCTCGGCCTGTGGAAGAGACAGAGCAACACTCTGAGGCTCGGTGCTATGCAGAGGGGAGGGAGGGGGGCAACTGCAGAGAAAAAGTGAAGTGGTGCCGCCATTCCCTGTCACCCCGGCAACCAACGCGCTTTCAAAGAACTCAGCCAATGGCAAACACCGGCAATTGTGTTGGGACAAAAAGTCACATGACAGCCCCACACACCACTCCCTATGATGGAAGTGAGGGAAGGGGTGAAAAGTATGTACGAGTTTTAAAAGGGGACAGGGTAGAAGTAAAAAAACAAGAGTTAGGAGGGTTCATGTAGGAATTCCATGCAGAAAATAAATTTCTTGCCTAAATTTATTATCTCCCCTGGGAGCCAAAAGTGGGTTGCTATAAAATGTATATGTGAAAATAAAGAAAAAACACAAATTTCAGGAATCTACAAAAGGTTTTGATTGTCTCTTGCCATTTAATAAAAATAGTTGCATATAAACTAGTTAAAGGTTAGATATTTTTTTGGTTGAAAAATTATAACCCTATGCAATACAGAGGAGGAAGAACCATTCAGAATCTATACTCATGTAAAAGTACTGCCACTAATTACTCGAAGTAGAAACAGTAGAAACCTGTTTTTCTCACATCGCAGTTTTGATTGCAAGCGAGCATGCTTCTTCCACTTCATCAGAAAGTGGTGACTTTTGCCCTAAATATAGCAAAACTAAAATAAATGTATGTTTTACAAAATTAACTAAGAAAGTACATTATCCTTATAAATGTACTTAAAATTACTTTTGTCATTGCTAAATGACCAGAACAGAAAAATAATTTAAATGTCATTGTAAAAGATAGGGGGTGTACTAAAAGTAATTAAAATACTAAAAAGGTCGACTTTTAACTAAAAATAACTACTATTATCAACACCAAAACAGAATACATAAGTGATTTGACATTTTGAAATAGTTCCCATTAAAAAAACATATACTCTTTTGTTTTTTGCTCTGCCAATCACATGGTCTTTTCTAAAGCCAAAGTAAACATAAAGGCAAGAATGAGAGTTTGTTTACAAATGTCTTACCTTTAAAAATTATATATACAGTATCAGCTGTGCAGGTGTTGAAGATGACTGACAATGCAAACAATCAGGAAACAGGTCAGGAGTATTGTTTACAAAAGTAAACAAAACATTACATCTCACTTCCTTGCTGGAGTTCCCCTGAACAGGTAGCTGTAGCCTATTTCTGCTAAGGAACAATGCTTAATCTACAGCTGGCACACCCAAAGCAACTTCACTAAAAATTATACAAACATGTAGCGCTAAATAAAGTTTCTTCCAACTATGTTACATTCCTATTCTGCACAAAACGCTAGTTTACCAGAACTATCAAATATAAACTGCATACTGGTCTGGACCGTGGCTCGCTTTGGATACTAAGAATGGGCTTGTACCCAGTGCCTTCAACAATTTATCTGACAGTGAGAGCTGTGAGGGAGGAGAAAATGGTGAAAACATACGTGCAACCAGGCCACATGTGGCATTGATGTAGTTATGATGGCTTACCCTAATACTAACAAAAATTGATTGTTGCCATTTTAACAACAGTAAAGTCCCATTAACGTCCAATGTTACGACCACTTTCAAACAAAGCGACTTTTACTGCAACTCTTTGTAAACTGGCTCTTGTTGCAGTGTCCATTGAGAAATAAATAGATAGTTGCTAATAATATGGATTATTCTCGTGTTTTGTGGCAGAACCGGCAAAAATGAGCCATGTTTGTTTGTGTTACAAATTAGTGGTGCACTGCTTACTTCCTACTCAACATTTCTTTGATTTGTTACTCTGCCTGTGATTGTTCCGCCCATAGAAATGACACTCAAACAAAGGGATACCAGACTAACTTCTTTGTATAGAATAGGAAAAGAGCTTCTCTGGCTGATCCGGTTACTGTACATATGGAGCAGGAATGAAAACTGTACTACTATTTTGTACGTCATTAAATGACTAAGATATTCATTGAAGTAAAACATTATGCCAAATCAATGTCCTAATCACTGCACACTAGGAGTTGGATTATTTGTTTTGGCAAACCCAGAAGCAAAAATAGATTTATATCTTTCACAGGTTCCCCTTAAACACAGTCACTTGCATTATATTGTATGGGCCCTGTACTGGTAAATGACCTTTAGATTCAACAGGCAGGTACCATTGAAACATGGACAACACTGACATGTCTAAGCCTCTATCATTGATTTGTTTTCAGAAGAGTAATAGGGATGAGTACCTGAGGAATAACACTCCTGTATCAGCTTGTTAATAGATGAAAGGCACATTCTGGCTCCAGGCAAACCACACATTCTCTGGAATTCTTATCGAAGAAGAGCCCAACCTGCAAGATCAACCACATCATTCAATTACATCCAAATTAGATCTGATTTTTAATAAGATTACCCATTATAGGCTGTTTGGACATTTTGTTTACTCACCTTTCTGCTTGTGGCAATAAGACCTAGTGCTACACTGATTTAAGTCTTATCTCTGTAACACTGTGGCAAAATTATGACCAAGTTATGACAACATTATTGCTATTAAAATAATTTCAAATAACTCTGTTGCACTTCTCAAGCTTCTGCTAAACTGACATTGGATCATGACCATCTCAAAGTGTTCTAAAAAGCCCATATATTAACATAATGGGTAAAGGTCAGGGGAGGACCAGGGAAGATTTACTGGGTGTGTGGGATACAGATTTGTTGTATGGCACTCTCAGCTGTTTCCAAATCCTTTGTGAGCTCTAGACTCAAGCAGCTGGACAGATGAGTCACTGCAAAGAGATTTTATGGAGGGGTGGAGTGAAAGGTCAAGCAACTAAAACATCTTCCTCAAGTTTAGGCTTTTTTGTTATTAGCATCACAATACTCTGTGAAATAGTTTAGAAGAATGCTCATTCTCATTGGGTAATAATGTGAATAAAACAACTCAAAAAATAGAAAAAAAGATAATCAAACGCTAACAAACTTAGGAATTAGGCACGATTTTGTATAGAATATTTCTAAGATAAAGTGAAGGAAAACGAATGAAATAAGGTCACGTTTTCATTGAATTTACTCACAACTATTTTCTTTAAAAACTTATATATATATATATATATATATATATATATATATATATATATATATATATATATATATATATATATATATATATAAAAGTATATATATTATATTGTCCCAACAAAATAGAATGGTCGAGTAGAATGTTATAATTTGTTTACTGCTGTGTACTACCATGTTGCATCCATGGCTACCATAACGCTGCGGCGTTACATGTCCCGAATAGAGCTAGCTTTACCATTCTGGAAACGTTAGCTTAATTACTTAACATGCAACAAGTTGGACTCTGTATTTCTAGGCAATGTTGGTTATAAACTCTGAATTATTAACCATAAAGTAGTTAGAATAATGCCTGCTTTTAAAACACTTGTTATACCATTAACCAGAGTTCATTTGAGTCCGACAGGTGCAGCGCTCCAGTAGCACTTGTTGCTCAACAAAACATTAGCATTAGCGGTAGATAACTTAGCAATGTCTTGTAAAAAAAACTTGCACAACTTACAGGTGTTATTTGAAGGAAATAAATGGAAATGCCGAAAGCTCTACTCTCGAGGTTTTGTTAACACTGCATCACTTTCAGGCATACAGGAAACAGAACGCACAGAGTTTCTGGGCGAGGCAATCTTTCAAATTAAAAGTAGTTGTCGATGTAGCTCACTTACTCAAAACACATTGTAATAAGTAGCAACGTGTTTATATAAATAGTAACAGATAGCCTACATTACATGATTTTAAGTGAATTATTATATGTCAGCGATCATTTCTTATATTTTAAGAAAGGGAGATTAAGAAAAGCTTTGCAAAACCCCATAATTCAGTTATAGCACAAGTATAACCTACTGATATCAAGAATGATAATATTTGTAATGCATAACCATTTTCTAGGCTTTTCTAAATAGGAATTTTTTGCCAGACTAAGACTTGGCTATGTCTTATCATATAAAAAACTAACTGCAAATAACCACACAGTTTTTTGTGATTTTATACTGTGTTTAAAATATGCAACTAGTTAGATGTTGTGTTTTGTAGATAATATCTGTTCAGAAGAAGAGGGTTTTTGCTATTGTATAAAATTTTGTAATCAGCATAAACAAAAGCCAAGATATGAGCATTTTACTTGCATCCTTGCACACCTATGATTAGATGTTTAACTTAAAACGTATAGACTATGCCTACTAAATGTTTACTTAATATTTTTCTGATATTAGTGACATTAGTGTAGTCTTAGTTTAAGAAGATCCGAAACATTCAAACATTCAAATAAGTTAAGTATATTCAAGTATAAGTTCCACTAAATGTTACCTCACACTTTTGCTGTAAATACTGATGTACTTTTGACCTTAAGCCATTATGTGTGCAATATTATTATGCTCGCTTTCCTTCTTAGATTTTCCTTGCATCTAAACAGGTAATTCCCAGAGCATCCCGCTGTATCGTTAACTAAATGCATGACCTTGAAACTGATTTAGCAGGAATTACAGCATTAGCTTCAGAATATCAAACCAGCATTGCAGAGCAATGAGTGTGCTGACTGTGTTACCTAATGAGACACATTTAATGTTGAAAGTCAGATAGTTTTACTTACTTCCACCAAGGAGTTTTGCTGGTGTTAGTTTGTTTATCTGTTAGCAAGATAACACAAGGTCATTAATTGTCTGGAGCAACATTTTTTAAGGATTCTGTACCATTGCAGGATAGGGCCAAAAAATACTAACTATAATTACAAGGGATCAGTAAAGTAACAAATGATTATTTTTAGTGGATTTTTTTTTTTTACCATTGAAAAGCAACAAATATATCATGCCACTGAAAAGCAACAGATATCAGTACACACAGAGTGAAAAACAGTATTTCAAGCCCTTATTTAATTTTATTGTGATAACTATGCAATATATATATATCATATTCAAATTATATACTTAATTTTCAACTGTCAGCCACAATCATCACAAATGAAATAAATGTTTGAATCTCTATAATATGTGCATTTGTCTTTTCTTCGTGTACACCTGTATAAGGGCTTTGTGGCTCAACATTTACCCCTGAACTAGAAGATGCTCAGGTCGAGTCAAGGTCTGGGCACTATATTTTTACTATTGCGAGATATAGCCAAGTGCTTCTAGTATTCCAATATTAAACACCTACAGCAGAAGGACCGGGATGGCAAACAGTATACATTAATCCTGGTAATGGGTGGAATAAAATGTCATGTCTGCATGGATTTAACGTGCCATCTATCACACATCGGATGAGTTTCAAGTATGAACACAATGAAAGCAATAACGATTAATTTTATTCCCTTTGTTTGCTATTATGGACTACATGTCTACGATGAACTGTTAAAACGTCAACACAACGTGAGTTATGCAGCCCAAACAGTTTGCCGTGAATGGAATGTTCCTCCCGGCAGGATCCTGGAGTCTTACATACATACTTTACAAACAGCTTCTGACAGGCCTGCCTGAACTTATATAGAGGTATTTCCAAGTACAACACCTATTACTATGAAGGACCTGAGTCTCAAGTCAAAACAAGAAGGAAATTTCCTCTGTCAATCAAATTTGCATTCTCCAGACAGACTTATGTATGGTCACATGTTATCAGAATGTGCTTTCCAGTTATTCATTCACGCCCTTCCTGTTATTAAATTATAGGCTCGATGCACAGATTTGCATTTATCAGTGCAAAACCTGACTATTATACTTTGTCCAATCATGTTTTGATGTTTTGAAGTACAAAGTGAAAAATTGGAAGAACCCCAAGGACAAATGTTAAAATGCATAGTCACAAAAATAATTACACAACTATTTTGGGTGAAAAGGTAGACACCAAATCTCCCTACTTTAATTACTTTTTTCCCGCCATATCAGTCAGAAGGAAAGCAGGAATTTTGGCTGAAAACACCTGACTAGTAATTACTGGCTTTAGATGAGGAAGCCAAGTGGAAAGAAGAGGAAAGGTAGTACAAAAACATAAGAACATGTTACATAAGAAGAGTCATGAATGGCTGCGGTGTACACACTCCTATCAAACTTATATTGTCTCTCTAAGAAGGAACCTGCTTGGATATGACATGTGACATGTCCATAATCACAAATCCTAGTCACTAGTAGACTTTTTTAGTTGTATTAATATTTAAAACACTTTTAAGAAGTGCTAAAATTAGAGGCACCACACACTGAACACTGAACATTTTTTTTTTACTTACCTTATGTCATCAATAGGTCAACAATAATCAGAAAAAAATATTTAAAGTGACTCACTACTGAGAATCAGTATTACAACCTGAGTAAAAAGAAAATGAGGTAATAATCACAGTTACACCTATCCTTGTATTTAAGGTCACCTATAATAGTAAGTTAAGTGTGTAAATGTGTTGGCATATTGCTAACAGTGATGCTAAAACATATGTAAACCTATCACAGTAACAGTATATTACATTCATTTCATCACAAGGCTTAAACGCTGAGGCAATGGTGATAAGAGTTACATAATTCCAGGCCACAAGGGATGAACCAGTCTAGAAGATGGTAATATTGTGTGGTCAGTCAGGTTGAGAGCGCCCTCTGCTGGGCTGTAGTACACGGTGCTGGTAATGTTTCTGTAGAGCTGCCCTAGCTGTGTGAGGACGGGTGACGGATGGTCTGTGTGGGACTGTAGGTATGTCCTGGCCAGGTGTTTTACAGGAGTCCTTGTCCACACTGAAACACAAAGAAATATGTTCAGTACAGGGTTTCTCAGGTCACAAATGAGTTTGGTTTCTAAATAAAAATTTTAAATTATATTTAAGTTCTGGTATCAAGTGAGTGCCACATATAGTTAGAGCTACCTCAGCTGTTTTAAGGCTCTGGGTTGGTACCCAAAAGTGGAAAAGGGTCACTGTCACTTCAATATTCAGCTAACTGTATATGAAAACTAAATATTGCTCTGATTTGTACACAAAATGGTGACACTATACATGTGTCATAAAAATTGCAGTAAAACTATTTGGGAAAAATAACTTTATTCTGTATTATTAAGTGGGTCATTGAAGTTTTTACATCCTAAATTGAAAAACAAAACTGTACACTTGTGTACCACTAGAGAGGGCAGTAGTATTACAGTTTGAAAACTACTACCGTCACAAGTTGCTGATTTGAGTCATATTTTAAAGTAAAGTGACTAGAATCTATCCCATCTACTTTGGGCCTGCTGCAGGGTACACTGTGGACAACAGCCAGATAACTGCAGGGCAGATGCATATACTGTAAGATATGAGCTAAAGAATCTTTGTTGCTTTTGCTGAGTTGTGTGTTAACTTAGTACTGTAATTAAAATAAGCATTAAAAATAACAATTTAAGAATAGAATAGTTAGAAACTGATGTGCAGAATATAAAAATGCTACAGCCATACCATGAATGCACCGTCCGATCACTCATGTCATTTGGTGGAGGAGGTCGTGGTATGTGTGGGGGAAGTGGAGAAAGTTTCAAATTTGTTGCTGTGAGCTGCTGGATATCCCCTTGTCTCTTGTCACATGAAGTTGTGGCTGCCCCTAGGTGGCGCTTTATACTGTTGAAATCCGGTAAGCGTTCAGTGTTGGCCTGCATGAGCTGAAGCCTACGTGTTCGAATCCCTGGTGCTTTCCTATCAGTGTTAATGGTCGTGGCGCTCTGAGGGGGAGAAGGTAACAGCACAGTGTCTAGGGACAATGATAGATGAGAAACATCACAGGATTCTTCTAGTTCTATAACAGAAACAAATAAAGCAAAAAAGGGTTTGATTAGTCTGTAACTATAAGTCTGTAACTTATTAATGAATCAATAAGTCATCCCTTAAAGTAAGTGTGCTTCTTTTGGTTACCAGGTGAAGGAGACTGGAGCAAAGAATCAGGTGACTGTCGGTTTTCAGAGCGCTTCACTTCCTCATCATCTTCATCAGTAAAGCCATCTCTAAGACCATCAAAACTATCCTCTTCCTCATCATCCTCCTCATCACCATGGCAAATTGACAATACTTGTGGCAACTTTTCTGTTTTTATTGCCTCAAGTCGCCTGGAAAATAAAGCAGTATATTATTAAATTCCACAATTCACAGACCAGGGCACAACACAACAGTTTTACAATACAGAGCAGACAAACGTTTTTCACCCAAAGACATAGCATAGCTTCCAGTAAACAAAAGCACCACACATGCCTCATTTAGCACAAAATTAAAGCAGAAGATGCAACATAACCATAGATAACCAGAACAAGGTCATGAAAGCATAATATATTGATAACGTTTGTTTTAAGAATTTGTTTAAATTGTCCCTTTTAAGTACCTTGGGAACGATAAGGCAATAGGTAGTGTTTAATACTAAATACACTTTTATATAATACAAACTCAATTTCAATTTGTTGCCATGTCCTAACATTTTGAGATGTGTTGCTGCCATAAAATTTTAAATGAGCTATTATTTTTCATGAAATGGTAATGGGAGGCAAAGTGGCAGAGCAGTTAGTGCTCTTGCCTCTTAGCAAGGAGATCGTGGGTTTGATCCTCAGTCTAGCCAACACACAATCTCTCTAGGTGGAGTCTGCGTGTCCTCCCTGTGTTTCCGTGGGTTCTCTCAGGGTACGCCGGCTTCCTCTCATTGTCCAAAGACATGCATGTGTGAGACATGCATGTGACTTTTAATTGTCCCTTGTAAGTGTGAAGAGTGAAAGTGAATGGTTGTCTGTCTGTGTATGTCTCTGTGTTAGCCCTGTGACTAGCTGGCCACTGTTTAGGGTGTACCCCCCTAATGCCCAAAGTTACTGGGATAGGCTCACAACCCCTAACAGGAAAAAGCAGAAGAAGATGAATGAATGTATAAATGGTAACATACATAAGGTTCAACATGTAATATGTGGTTTATGTTCAGCATGTTTATTTGCAAACCACTGAATTCTGTTTTTATTTACATTTTACACATTCCCAACTTTTTTGGAACTGGGTTTGTATTAAGCCACTTTAAAGCCAATATTGTAAAAGAAAATGTTTATTAGGTGCTTTGTATTAGCAGCATATTTAGAGTGTTACATTTCAACCTCATGTTCAGCTGAGATATTTTTTTTAATTCAAGGACACTCCACAACTAAAATAATAAGAACCAATAAATTATGTTTAAGTTGTTAGTCTTGGCTATAAGTGTTTAGTTAAGATCTATAGTGAAGGTCAAACATAGAGCGGGTAAAGAAAAGAAGACATTATGTAAGGTATTACCTGTTGTGCTCTTTCCTCCAGGCTCGAAGCTCAACAAATACTTCACAGCGCCCTTTAACATCAGGCTCCTCGACATCATACGTGTGTTCTGGTATATGAATGGGCAGCTCCTGCAGTGGTAAGGGAGATGTCGTGGGTGCTGTCTACAAAGTACATGAGATATAAGATTAGTCCATGTTTTTAAGTAGATAGGAAGATAGTGTTTTGTTTTTTTTGACACATTCTCCCCTACCCTTAGTTTTTCTCGCCTTGCTCGAATAGCTTGGACAGGATTTCCACAAAACAGGATCTTGCCAGCTCCTAAAAACACACACAAAAAAAGTTTCCAATTTCCAGAGGACAGACGAAATGAATACATATTCAGCTACTTGCTACTAAATGCAATTGGACAGCAGAGGTGGAAGATGTACTCCAAATGTGTAAAAGTACAGTTACTTCAATATATGATTACTTATGTAGAACTAAAAGAACTAATCAAATTTGTTACTTGATGAAAGTAAAAAGGTATTGAATGTACAGTAGAGGGAAATTACTACAACTACTACTGCTGCTACCACTACTTTTACTACATACTACTAGTGCCACAACTACTATCGCTACTTCGATTACTATTACTACCCACTTTTCCAGGAAGGTAAAAAATGCTTTTAGTCATTTAGAGATTCTAAAAACAAAATATATACTTATTTTATCAAAACATGTTCTTAAAAAAGGACTTGAGAACTAGTTGAACAGACATAACCAATCAACAAGGAGCATTGGACATGTATTCACAAATATGAAGAATAAACAGTCTCTAGACCAACGCAATTTGAACAAATTAACCATTGCATAAATTGGCATTGCATAAATCCCACTCTATTTTAGATAAATGCTTAAGATTGGTCAGACTGGATTTAAGCGAGTAAGTATTTAAAGAATACATTTTCACACAGGTACTTTTATATCTGTAAATGAGTAACAGTAGGTTTTTAATTTGGCAACAAAAACGGTAGGACACGTAACTCAGGCATAAAGTATAAATTGAAACAGTACTAGTAGTATTACAAGTAACTATAGTAGTAGTAGAAGTACTAGTAGTAGTAGTAGTAGTAGTAGTAGTTGTAGTAGTACTAGTACTATAATTAGTAGTATTAGCAGTTGTAGTACATGTAGTTGTACATTTTGCTCTGCAACTGTAGATAACTACTAAGTAATTTGTACTTAAGTAACCTTTACATCCACTTTTTTTTACTTTTACTGAAGAAATAATTTTGTTGGGTAAATGTACCTCGACTTCGGTTATATTATTAATATTCAGTAACAATATTTTTTTACCTAAGTACAGATTTTGAGTACTTCTTCCACCTTATACCTAACTTGTTGATTGGGTACATTGTCTAACCATGTGTAAGAGCGCTGGTTTCTGCTTCTACTGCTGATAAATCTGAATCGGATGAACCTGGTCTGGAGCCAGGAGGAGAGAAGAGTCCTGCCGCTGTCATGGGTCTGGAGCCAGTGAGGGGTCTGGGACTGTGTGATGAGAGCGGTCCAACACATGAGAGGCTGGTGGAAGGGCGCCTGGCTGACGAGGGTCGGCTAAGAGGAGATGTCCTGCCTGCTGATTGAACTATTAGGACCAAAGTAAATAGGCCATTAAACAGAGAGATGTAAGTAAGTCTGCCTTAATGCCTATAAACATTCAATCACACACACACACCAAAATTTGTATCGAGATGGGAGGAGCTGTTGTCCTTGATGGAGTTTTTGATAGTTTCCCAGTCTTCTCCCATGGCGTTGCTACAGCTCAGGCCGTCCTCCTCCACGCTCACATTGTCGAGGTAACGCAGCTGAGGGACCAACTCCCGCACAGCCACTCGATAGCTATAGTCGGCCGTCTGGGTAAAGAAAAAGGTGGTAGAGAAAGGAGAGGTGCATGTTTTTATTCTTCAGAAGCAAGGCAGAGCATTCAGTTCAAGCAGACTGGTGTGATATGTTCAAAGTAAATTGCACATGTTGGTAATCTAAAAAGAGAATAACTGTTCCAATATATTTAGCAATCCTAATGACAGTTATAATACAAATGTCAATGTCCAGGTAGGAAGAAACCTTTTTGAACTTGAAAAACAACTCAACTTCTTAGTGACCACAACAGTTATTTATGTTAATTATGCTATGATAGTTTAAGTCAAGCTTAAAATGACTATGAATTTAAGATATGGGTGTGTTTAGACCAAATTAACTGTTAGCAAGATAACTCAATATGTAATTGTTGGATTCTTTACCACTGTGGGATTTAAGGTGTTTATGGCAAAAGGAAAATGTATTACTTATTACACACTTCTACTTAGTCATACATAGAAATGTGAACACTTATTCAAAATATGATAATATTGAGATGTACCTATACTAAATCAGATAAACATTTTTTTTGTCATATCTTAAAAACATTTAAAAACCATTTTACTTCATGTACTGACTAAAGCAATTAGGAAGTTGAGAGAAAGAAAGGGAAACAACCAGTTAAGGTACATTTATACGCCCATATATTATGAATACATAAAGATAATGCATTTTGGCTCGCTGTTATGATAATAATTCAGTGAGGCTGCAGAACTAAACATGGAGCCATGGCCCATAATGCTGTGCACATTAATAAATAGAACCACTAACAGCACTTTGCACTGAGCTCTGATCTATTATCTCTATGATCCACATTGAGAACGCGAGCGAGAGTGTGGAGAGGAAAACCCAGTAAATCACCCAACGACCATGCAATCAAATTAGTTAGGTACTCATGCCCTGCAGCACACAGATGCAATGAATGAAAGAGCTGGCAGAGAGGAAACCAAAGAGAAAAGAGGAGTAGAAGGGGCCGTGTGACAGGAAGTGACTGGATGTGTGTGTGCATGGCTAAGATTGGCACAACCCACAAGCCTTCAGCCACTACAAAGCACAGGCCTAATGCATATTCAACTCAGCATCTTCCCTCATTGCCCCAGATTCCTAATTAACGCTCGGCTGGCGGGGGTAAATAAACACATTCACTGTGCCTCCAAAAATCTAGAATAAAGATAGAAATATATATGCTCAATTAACATTATAAGAACTATCAGAGGTGGAAGAAAGATGTACTCTGTTCTAGGCCTGCACATCATAGGAAAACAACATATGTGATAACTATATGAATGGTGATTTTTTTTAAGTAAGTAAGTAAGTTCAAATAAATTAAAACAGAAGTACAAGTCCCTGTATTAACTAGTCAATACTATGTCAAAATCAAAACATAAAAAAATTACAATTAAATTATTTTATTTAAAATTTTTTGGCCACAACAATTTTTTTTAGAGGATCTGTTGTGTGTGCTACCCAGTTTGCCACCAAGCTCAAAAAATGTAGACCTGAGACAACTACATGATGGAGGTGCCTTGGTGGCTCACTGGGTAGAGCTCGGCCCTGGTTTCATTCACGGCTCAGGTGCAATGTACTGTCTCTTTTGAAATATATAAATAAATTTCACAAACAATTTATGTAAGAAAATTTTACCTCCATACAGCCTTATAATTGTATTTTATTATTTATTTGTTTATTTCAGGAAGTGGAATTTGTATATAAATGAACATTAAAAAAAATGTAAATAGTAAACTTGAGTAAAAATATCTAGTTCCACCTTTGAGAATTAAATAATGTGTTGTGAGTGAGTACAGTATTCGGATGTGTTTGGTTGTTGCTGTGGTGACGCCCTCAGCTCTCCTCTCATCCTGTTTTGGATGTTGCAGAGCCAGATGCGGAGCGGTGAGATCACTCAGATACTTTCATGTCTCACCACATCATTACATTACATTTGGGTCATTGTCTGCCAAAGCCATGAGGTCTGACAGCCTTCTAGCAGAGGATAGACTGACAAAATTAGAACACCTAAAACGAATTAAATGGAAATTAAGGGGTTCTAAGGGTATCCTTATCTTATATTTAGGAAAAAAAAAATTTAATCACCTATATCTAAGAATTGTAATTGAAATCATCTGTGAATATTTAAACATAAGGACATCATATTTTTTGCTACTTTTAATGCATAAAAATCACTTTTATGCATTAAAAGTTGCCATTGACAAATTGCTGTATATCCTTGGCTCCCAAGTGACCCCTTTTTTATCAGCTGATACATTGACAGGACCCACCCTTCACCTCCCTGACACAAAATTAATTAATTAATTAGTTTATTGGGCAAATTTCACTGCATAACAAAAACATCACAGAAGTATTATTCAAGTATTTTCAACAATTTCTAAACCCAATTTTGGTGACCATTGCAATGCATTAGCCACAGTGAAGGTTTGGTGACCCCTAGTGGGGGTCCCGACCCTCAGGTTGGGAATGACTGCTGTACATGGCTTATGAAATCTGAATCAATGACTGGTTAAAATACAGAGAAAAGTGCTGCTCTGAAGCGGTCATCTTACACAACAAAAGAACCAAAAGAAGCTATATGATAAACAGCTAATATTGGTGTGATGTTGAATGGGCACAATTGTCACATAATCAAACACTGACCTCAGCGCTAAAAGTTTATGCCAAGCGGTAAACTTCTGTTAATGCTATAATATTTTACCTGGGGTACAGCTGAATTTGGACTCTTGCAAATAGGGTTTCCATCCAAGGTGACATTCTCAAGCTTGGCGCATAACCCCAGATACTGAATCTGAACTAGGTCATCCACATCATTCCCTTCAAGATCTAAGACTTGCAGATTCTCCAACATGCCAACCTGACTTAGGTCTGATATTTTGTTATATGAAAGGTACAGCTCCTGAAAGACAACAACAGATGCATACATTACATTGCACAGATTATTTTCACTTACAGGGGATAACAAATGGATGCACTGCATAAATAAATAAAATATGCACTGATTGAATGATATTAGGTAGGCAGGAGTGGTCCCTGACATTAGTAAATTTTCTTTTTGAGCAGCACATTATTACTAGGATCTTGCGACACATGCTGTTTAATGCAATAACTTGTGCTGTAATTTTTCTTGTGATCAATACAGTCATTTCTGTACTAAGTGCCAATAGCTTGTTATTTGTCACAAAATGTATGCTGCCACCTCATCAATAAATAGGCATTGGTGGGCCTTTTAGAGGATGCTGGCTGTAAAGTCAATAGCTTTGGTATCTAAACATATAACCAACGTACTTGTCCTGAACTTTTGGTACATGGAATACTATTTTTTGTTGTTCTAGTTTTTTGGCACGCATTTTACACATAAATATAGCAATCACAATAAATGTTAAATATATTGAGCTTTGCGTATACATATTTTCTACCAGATTGTATCAACTGATTTCTGCTTTATAAACTCACAGCAGTGCTATTTTGTTCAAGTGTTTTATTTCATTCAATCAGCAGTTTTACCTTGAGAGAAGACAGAGATGAAATGCCATCTAAGTCTTCGAGACAGCAGCATGGCATCCACAATACCTGCAGCTGGGAAAGGGTAGTTCCAAGATCTCTAATGAACGACAAAAGTACAAACAAAAAAGGTTTACACCATAAAATACAAAAATTCATTTGATATTGATATTGTTTTTCTTATAATTTTGCTTCTACAGAAAACTCAAACCAGGTACAGCATTTTCAAACAGATGTGAACGCACCTGACTGATTTAATTATGCTGTTGTCAATTTTGAGTTGCACCAGTTTGGGCAAGTAGGCACCTAAAAACACAACAGAGAAGTAAAAATGGTGATGTAGACAGCCTAATGAGGTGGCAGTGTTTATGTGACGTTGGTACTCTATAACACGTACTGACAATGCTCTTTCCTGTCTGAGAATGTTGTGCAATCTCGGATTTTATGTGAACAAAGGTGAGCTATCTGGTTTCATAAAGCAGCATAATCATCTTGTTTGGGAGAACATCCAGTACCAAGTCATTCTGTATGTAGTAGCATTGATTTGACTTATCATGTAGCATGTGTACTGCATACACTTGAGCAAGGAAGACCTTCAGGACTTTTTATTGCCAGAAATGTAATACCAGGATTGTCGGCAAAAGAACAATAATCTGTATTAATTTTACACAACTTAGAAAATTTACTAATTTGTACTACTGATACTTTATTTTAAAATCCTAGTACAGTTTTTTCATACATTTTTTGACAAGAACAAGCAATTTATTCATTATTATTAAATCTTTATTTAACCAGGAAAATAATCCATTGAGATTAAGAATCTCTTTGTCAAGGATGTCCTGCCTGTCCATGAAGAGGCAACAGTAAAGCATCTAATTTGGACTGTGACTACTCACTGCACAATGATTTCTGTGATTAATCTGGTAAATGTCAAAGTTTGCAAGCATATATTCACTGATCTATATAATACCAACAACACCGAAAATACCTTTTTTAAATTTAAGAGCAAGATGAACAGACCTGGCTATTACATTTGATATGGTCATAATCAAGGCCTTAAAAGTATTAAATCTAAAGAATTAATTTAATTCACCAAAGTTCCCCAGTGTGTTCTCTTGAGTGTTTATGCAGATTTCCAGTGACGTCACCTCCGAAAGTTCCTGAGACCCACACAAGAATTCCTGTATGAGACAGAAATAAACATGAAGATTATTAAGTCTGATTTAAGATACAGACTTATAACTCATAAAGAATTATAATTATATTGTCCTTATTTAATTACTGCTCATACAAACAAACTTTTAACAGAAGACATTCATTCATATTAGTCATAACTCAGTAAAATAAATGCACAAAAAACAGAAAGACTTCTCTTAATTTACCAGTGTCTCTGGCGAAAGATAAGGCTCAGATGAGATCTCCAGGTCGTCGCACGGTGTAGGGGTAGGAGTTGGATTGATGTTCCCTGACCCGCTCAGCTCAGTCACGAGGACCCGGGCTGTACCAGGGCGAGTACCCTGGGGCATAGGGCCATGGAGGCAATTCATTTCTCAATGCCTAGGAAATACAAATAAACTCTAGAATTTAGTAAAATTGAGGAGAGTGAGGAACATTTGAATTAACGTTACTTTAAATTATAAAAAAACTAACAGTGCTAGCATTATAGCTAATGATGTTGACCTAATTGGATTATTTTCTATTTTAAAAACTAATTCAAAGTTACGCGCATCATAAATGAGTAAATTTACAAGTTAAAGAGTTTTACCTTTAATATCTGTAGATACAACACCAAGCGATAGCGATAACCAAAACATTACAACAGCCAAAAGCTTACAGAAACGGCACTTTGCAGAGGCAAAAGTTTGGTTGACAACCGCTGGACACTTCCTGGATACGGCACCAAAAGCCCCGAGGCCTGATGGGACATGTAGTCAAACGTGTAAGAGGTAGTTTATTCCCCTGTTTTGACCAATGTTACGACAAAGGAGCAACTGTGGGTAACATTTTTACTAATTATCTAATAGTGAGTCAAAGCAGTAACAACTGAATCAGTGTTGGGATCGCATATTCCCTTGTGGTTGGTAGTATAATAATAATGCATTTATGTGCCCTGTGATTTGACAAGACTAGCGGATTTTTAGGCTTGTGATATAAGTTCATTAAACAAAAGCAAGCCCAGACGATAGTGGCTGTTTATTATCGCCATTATGAGTGTTATTAGTATATTATTTTATTTACGTTAAAATATAAAAATTACATTATAATGAAATAAAGTGTAAATACTCTCTGATAGTGGGTATTGATGAGGCAGATGTGAGTATTTTTCCGACGGTATTTGAAGGCAGCAGTCACACGCATGGTTACCGGGGCGGGTCTATGTTTGATAGAATTGGGCGTGGGCTCCACACTCGCAGACCCTGTCCTCGCTAAAAGCACATTGTTCAACGCGGGCGCCTTTTACATTGAATCACCGAGTACCTTGTCTCATTTTATCTACAGTAAATTCAACAGTTCTGGGCGAAAATACGGTACAGAAAAGTGAGGACTGCCGGTAACGGAGCGAGATCACACAGCTTTCTCCTTGTTAGAGCTGAGAGGCAACAGACTTGAAAGATTCCCTCCCTGTGGCAGACGAAACAAGGCGGCTGTGTGGCTAATTAGAGCTCGGCTTGTTGTAAGTGTGACTTCAACATTCTTGTATTTAAAACGTGGCTGGTACTGCTATTTTACTGTGTATTTCTCACTGCAAAAGACTGCAGAGTTGACAATAAAACAGTGATAGCTAGCAATGTATCATGATAAATTTACGTCGACGATGTAGTACGCCTTTTCCTGTTACATCTATTAATATCTTCTAATGAGCTATTTATAAACGTTAGTTATAATTTATCCTGCCCAGTTCTATAATGTTTTCTCAAACTATTTTCTAGTGCTCAAAGTAGTTCATGAACGGGATATGACACGAAACGTTCACTTTCAATTTAGTATTTAATGCATATAGCAAAAGATGCGTTTCCCTGACTTGTGTTGCCTTGTGAAGACACACTCAAGCTGCTGGCCACACAGACAGAAGGGTGACGCCCCGTCACACTCGGTAAAAACTGAATGTATCACTGCGGAAGTTAGATTCCATTACAAAGCATTTGTAAAGCTGACTTGGAGCAGCTTCTTTCCTGCTAGCTTTAATAGTTGTTTTTGTAATATTAGTTTTTCTCAAGTTGGGGAAAGTATGCTACCACTTTGGCTTCGGAAAATCATTCCTAATACATATTGACTTTGGAGGGCAACAGCAATCGTTTTTTCATTGGTCACTGTTAGTTGGTTTGGACTATTCATCAACCATAACAAGTACAAAAGCCACATGTGCAAGAAATGATTATTTCTATTATTCTACAGAATAATCTTCTCTCCTTTTGGTTCTTCTCAATTCCAGGGTCACCACAGTAAATCATTTGCCGCTTTGATTTGAGTTTCACACTGGATGCCCTTTCTGACAAAACCCTTTCCTTTTACATTGGCTTGTGGCTGGCCCAAAGAGTACATTGGCTTGTGACCCTCTGAGGCAGGAATATTCTAGAGAATATAGGCATAAAAAGGTCTAAAAACTGTTTGCTGATGCTGATTTATATGGGGTGGGTGCATGCAATATTAGTAAAAACATGACAGACTCACAGTATGTGGACTAATTCAGCTTTTTAGGCACTGAAAAAGTTATTAATTAAAAACTTTTGATTTGCAAAATGTGATCACTAAAACATTTAATATTATTACACCATCTATAGAAAGGACCTGACCTTTCTATTAACTCGGCCGAGGAGTTTATGCATGCCTTGACTGAGGTCTCTGCTTTCCAAGTGCTTCTTGTTGCAATTTCTAAAATGATTATACTATAAATTAGTAGTTTACTATGCACCTCTTAGTCAAGGCAGCAATTGGGGCAGCTCAGAAACAGCTAGTTTGTGTTGAACGAAAGAACTGAATGCCTCAAACACAAACAGCTGGACATTTAGTCCATCCAGTGATTGGAGGAGGGAACAAGGACACAGATGAGTTTGGGGGTGTTGGGTGTCCAATGATAAGCCTGGTGCACTGCTCTCACTGGCTGGCTTTTGTGTGGAGGTCAGCTGGCCTTTTCATCTCTGCTGCTGCTGCTGCCTCCACCGTCTCTCCCTGCACGACAAGCTGAAAGGATGACCCAGTAGAGAAAAGGTCACCTGCGCTTTCTTCCACTGTATTTAGCTTGTTCAAGTCTGTACCAACTCACGATGCATGCAGAAAACTGATCAGGCTTGTTTTGTAAAGTGATAGTGTGTGAACAAATTTTGAAATGCTTCTGACAACTTTTGGTATTCCCTTTGCCTCCCTGAAATGCATTTGAGCCAGGCAGAGTCTGCTTTTGAAGGTGTCATGGCTGCCGGTCCTCACTTCTGTTTGGATGCACTTTTGGGGGATGATGTCATTGGGCAGCAGAGGGAGGGGGCAGTGGGCTATCAAGGCTCTATGATGGGTCTTGGAGTCTCAGTATTGGACCACGATACCTCCCCCGAGAGGGTCTTCTTACCATCATCGCTCCATTAAAAATCTATTATCTCTGCTGTGGGCTTGTGGCTCTACCAATATGGATTCTTTAACCAATTAAGCAGTATAATGGAGACTAGAATGCATCTTCAAAAAGATGGCATATTTTTTTGTATGCTAGTATTTTTCGGTCAGTTTTACATTTAGGAAGAATATTGGCCAGTCTACTTTTAGTTCTTCTTTGTGTTACTGGCAACTGTTTACCAACAGCCAATGTGAGCATCACTTATTGAAGTTTGTCAGCCAATCAAAATCAATAATAATGCCAAGATGATGTCTTTTTGCTGATGACTTCTAAAACAATATTTTCCCCCTTATTTGAACCATTCATCTTGGGTTTGGGTGTGCAATAATTTGTAGATTTGAAATGACCATCTCTTTTGCATGCCCTTAGCTTTTTCTTCTCCATGCTGCTCTCCTCTTGCTGCTTTGGGCCTACACCCTCTGTAACCTGTCATGTAAGATTATCCTCTCGGTCCAGGCGGAGTTCTAGGGTTTCAAAAGAACTGTTAATTTCCCAGGCTTAAGGTGGCAAGCTATAAATAACTTTAAAAAGAGACCCTCAGCAATGGTGTGTTATGATCATAAAGGAGGCAGGTTTGCTAAAGGGTTGTCTACTCTCTTGTAGACTCTTGTAGAATGTAATCTTGCATATCATTGGTAACGTGAAATGTTGTTGAAATATATGATCGCTGTTCTGCCCCGGTAAAATGGTGGCAAATGAGTTTTAATTGGGTTGACAATATAACATTTTATTCAACCAACCACATTTGGTGCTTTTGTTTTAAATTAGCAATCTTCATCTGAATAGTCCTACAGTATCTTCACCAAACATCAGAAATCATTGCCACACCTCTAGGTTTATGTCACCATAGTTGCACTTTGCATGCCTTTCCTGTTTTTTTTTTTTTTTTCTGCTAAGGTTGGCTGGTACAGATCATGTGACTGCTTTAACTGATTCAAACTGATTCATTAGCTATCTGTAATGGACAGATATTTGGTAATTGCATTTTTATGGTCTTGTCTAAGCAGCACAAAACAGTATGATGTAACTTTTTTCTTTTTTGGGGGGGGGCTTACTAAAACAGTTGTATATTGTGCAACCTATAATTTTATGTATGTATTTTATTTTATGTATAATTTAATGTATGTGGCTTAGTTAATGTTATACTTTTAAAAAGAAGTAGAAGTTATCCTTAAGTCTAATGAAACATGATCTAAATAATATTGGTTTGGATCTGGATGTGTTCTCTCTCAAGCGCCCATCCTCTTTTGTCATCCACAGAATGCATCATCAAATACCAGTTCAGTACAGGCTTGGCAGACATGAAGCAGCTCTGAAAGAGTGACAGCTTCTCAATCAATGATTAATTCTACTATTCATCTCCATATGTATGCGTGGATTATTAATCAGATGGTGGCATGGCCTATATTGAATGGAGAAGACAAGGCTGTCTCCCAGTAACGGGTCTCAGTGTGTTGGATTAGCATTTTACGCTATGAATTTCAAACATTTGTCAGGTGCACACTTGCGATGTTTTTGAGTGGAAAAATATGTGATCTCAGTTCAATATGGGCCACTGGTTTCAAGGTACACCATGGTTTCAAAATAATGTATGACAACAACATTTTATGTCATACTATTCTTGCAATGAGCTGATGAGACAAGACCAGAAAGTACAGAATGATGCATTTCAAAATACAGCTTCTCTATTCTATGTTACTGTTGTTAGGGCAATGACAATGGCTTTTGAAAAATATATTTCATAGTAGTAATTTACTGTAATTACAGGATCTGCGTCAGAACGGTATTTGACCAAAGCACAGTACAACCGAACACGCATGACTATGACATAAACCAGTATGATTGTAAAAAATTCCAGAGCAGTTTCTTTGAGGAATGGGTGGTACTGTTAAGATGAAGGCTGTAATTGCAAAACAAAGGAGGTAAGTTGTTATGATGTGGATAACACTAACTGAAGCATTAGCTCATGATCTATTTCAAATACATCACCTCCAGCTAAACTTTCTAAACTAAAATGGGTGGGGAATGTCTACGATTCAAGGCGTCCTCAGCTGAAATTAATCTACCGGATCAGTCATAATTGTTTAAGCTAAAATGATGTGGGCTTTGTTGCAATCCTTTGTGTCTCCAATTAGCTGTATGTTTTTCAAATTGCATCAGTCAAGAGGAAGATAATTCTGCATATGTTAATACTGCCCTCTGATTTCTGACTGGTTGTATGTCTGTCCCATTACATTCAGAAGTTGTTTAATCTGCACCCATTTGTACCACCCCCTAGAAACAACATGGACCAGACTCTCGCATGTCTATTTGTTTGTACGTTATATCTATCATTGTGTGCATTATTCCATTATTGTCAAATGCTCAAAACAGGGTATGTGGAAGTAGACAAGGCTGAAGATGACAAAGAGTCATCATCATTCAGCATTACTAATATGATATTACAGGCTCAGCCAGGGCTATGGAAAGTTCAAGGTTCACTGATAAAGGAACTGGATGGAGATGGGCAAGCTAAAGTGAATGAGTATAGAGATATGACTAATGCCTCTGACTTCTCCATTCATTATTCAACTATAATGGAAAAAAATCTTCTAAATCTAGTCTTTTTGGTACTTTGCACAATAGCTGTACTCGTGCAAGATTTGTGACTTGTCTAGTCTGACCACCCACACCCATTTACTTTCTCAGCAAAGTGGGTCTAGAAACCAATTAAGCAATCATTTTATATGGGGCAGGTTTTATGTGATTTTTTGTTTCTCTGATTGGTTGTATGTTTTTCAAATTGTATCAGTTCTGAAGCAGTTCTTTATTTTGGTACTGGCCCTTGAACTCTGATTGGTTGATTGTCTGTCAAGTTAGTCTCTATTCAGAGGAAGTTTTCTGACACCAGAAATCTAACTCAAAATGATATTGATCAGATTAATATTATTTTCTTAAAAAATCAAGAATGGCAGACCTAGGAGGTTTCCAAAGTCACAAAAATCAATCTATCTGGTCCTACTCAAAGCTACGTGATTTCCACCAAACCGCACCTATCTCGGACCAATGTTGAAGCAGTTCAGACAGTTGTAGGGGTGTTTTAGATGTAACAGCAAACTGAACATTCCGGATACTGAAATAAATAACATGGCATTGCTCCTCTGATTGGACATAATTGCAAAAGTGGTTAGCGACAGTGATATTGTTGGTTCAGTCAGTCATCTAGGTATCCATCTAGAAGTACCTGCCCTATATACTTTCTGTGGAAGCTCTTGGAAGCAGTTGGTTCTGTGTTAGAGACCATGTGTTAGTCAATTTGATATGGTTCAACTTTTACTAGCAGCAAGAGTTTGACTGCTTTTCCCACCAAATTCCACCAGGAATATGACGTATTTTCTCAAGTTGGGTGTGCCCCCAAATTCCTTGACTGTCCAGAGCTGTTGTTGCACCAATACAAAGTCTCTGTGCTCAGTTATATCAGACCCTCTTGCACTGGTTTAACCTCCTGATGCCCCCATACAAGTACTATAATTGCTGCCATGTAGGTTTCTGTTCTTTTTTCTCTAAACTGTAATTGTAGATAATAAAAATAGAACAAACTGCAAAAAATACTCTAAAGAGACACAGAAGAGAGAAGAGAATTGTTAACAAGTCAAAGATAAAACATCAGAAAAAATTAACATGGCTCTAAAATATCTGTATAAATATTAAGCACTGCTATCTGCTACTCCAATTTTTGTTTTACCAAAAGTGCTATTGAGACATCCCTAGCCACACCATATGTATACTGCACACAGGTTGCTCTTTTGGCACAGCTGTTGTTTATTTGGTTAGAGCAGGTTCTCAGGAGTGGGACATGGCTTTGCCTCTCACTGCTCTCTGTAGAGCAGCCGGATTGATTTATTTAGAGTACGGTGGAAAAGGAAGCTTAAGTTAGGCCAAAAGACTGAGGGGTCACAGTAATTCACTTCTTGCTGGGCTTAAGAATTTGTGTGTGTGTTTTTCTTTAACAATGTTGACATGCTTTACAGAGTTACTTTTTCTTTAAGGTAGCCAGGTGCAGCTAACGTGCATCGGTGTGATTAGTAACAACAGTGAGCTTTTCCATTTTGAGTCATAGTCCTGGTAATTCTGTTGGCATTGCTACACATCGCTTGGATCCAAAACAAATAGAAGCACTTAAAGAGTGATGACCTTTTGCAAGGCATTTACCCCAATTTTGCTTTGGTAAAGACACACTGATCAGGCATAACATGTGAGTAGGGATGTAATGATATCCAAATCTCACAGTATGATATCACAATATGAACCTCACAATATGATATTTATTGCAATATTGTGGGGAGGCTCATGGTATTGTGGAAATGCTTATGATGGCAACATTTATTATATAAACATGCCCTGCCAAGGCCTT
Source organism: Bostrychus sinensis (assembly GCA_020698575.1). Classification (NCBI taxonomy): domain Eukaryota; kingdom Metazoa; phylum Chordata; class Actinopteri; order Gobiiformes; family Eleotridae; genus Bostrychus; species Bostrychus sinensis. The sequence goes on along the minus strand of CM036251.1, from coordinate 25,189,898 downwards.
GGTGCAATAATTATTGTCATATTTCATGTTTTATCTGCTCTAAAGTGTGACAGATAACTAAGCTTACATCTGGATCACATTAGTTTTGTCTGACAACAAAAAGCTTTAAACACCAGCTCAAACAGGTGCCATGAGCAATGAAAGAAACGGCACCTCTCTGACAGCACTGCTTAGGAGTCAGCACAGAGACAAGTGTTCACTGTTTGATTTTATCCACAAACTCCTGCTCACACCCTTCCTCGGCTGGACACTAAATTTAGTCTATACGGTTTGTCTGTGGTCCACTCCTCTGAGCATTACGGAGATGGGGAGAGAGAGGAAATGAACGAATGGAGCAACGGGGTGTCACGAGTTGGCACAAAAAATTTATTTAGTAACTTTTAGTGTATTATTTACTAACCTTTTGAATCCTCCGCCACATAAAACAGCTGTGGGTTTTGATATTTGCTGATTTATCTTGCTAAAGCTATTGAAAACCCCGGCTTCCTCCACCGTGTTGTCTCGTGTTGGCTGCGCACAGGCCCAAATTTTTATCGCCAGTACCATTACATCCCTACATGTAAATAATTATTTATTCCTCATGGCACCTGTTAGTTGGTGGGATATATTAGGCAGCAAGTGAACATTTTGTCCTCAAAGTTGATGTGTTAAAGTTGTGATGGCTTGACGACTGGGTCAGATCATCTCCAAGACTAGCTCATGTGTGGTGTTCCTGGTCTGCTGTGATTAGTATTTATAAAAGGTGGTGCAAGCAAGGAACAGTGGTCAACCAGCACAAGGTGGGGAATGGAGGCTGGCCTGTGTAGCTCAAATGCTGAAGAGGTTAATGTTGGTTCAGAATACACCGTGCACCACAGTTTGTTCCATATGAGGCTGAATATTAGTCAGGTGGTTATAATGTTATGACTTATCAATGGGTGTATAGTGCCCAGAAGCAAACCAGGGATCCTCTGGTTTAGAGGTAAATTTGGGGGTAAAAACTCACTGACTTTCTGACCCCATATGATGTGATTTGTATCTTTTTATATCTAAAATTCCTGGACCCACATAATATTCTGGATCCACACCAAAACTAATGTCTTCATTTGTTCATTACCAACCTTTCCTGAACATGTCAGCTAAATCTGACCAACAAACAAGCCAACGGTGGTGAAGACATAACCTCTTTGGCTGAGGTTAAAATAGAGGCCCACTTTTCGGGAACAACGGCTAGAGACAAGATATATACAGTGTAACCTTTAACCTCCCCCATCCTTCAAATTCAGTCCAGCTGTTCTCTGTGTGAAACCAAGACGAAACGTATGCTCAGTTCAGTGTGAGCAAAGCGGATGTCGTACATGCAAGATGGTTGAGTGAAGAAGGTAAAATGGCATATGAGGCTTGTGAAATGCTGTTGGATTAAATACACACTCTGGCAGGTGGTACAGGTTAGTGGATTTGTTTTTGAGCACACTTAAAGAACAGTCCGTAAAGGGACGCACCGTGAATGAATGAACTGGCTATAAACTATGCGTCACCTAATCCTAGCCTGAAGGTAGAGAAATTGTTACTAAGCATTTTAGGGTGGAGTAAACTTAGGTTAGTTACAAAGTATGCTCATTTTGGTGTCAGTAATGTCATACATTTTATTTTTAGGGCTTAGTTTAAACATCTAGCTCTGAGTTTAGACCAATACAATTATTTCATTTTTTTTTTTTTCCTTTGCAGTGATTTTCTTTGGAAGCAGTCATAGCATGTTTTGTTAGCCATTAGTCAGTAAGAAAAGTTGTAGTAGCCCCACCAACCAATGAGAGCATCCACATGATGCCATAACATTCTAAAGGGCCTATAGTGTGAGATTGAGGTGGAGGGCAGGGCAAAATTCTATGGTAGAATTTGCTGATGAAGTGTCAATATTCATATGTTTAGGCATTGTTTATAGTGAATATCTCTAGATTTTGACATGAAACAAAAACTGGCACAAAGTTTAAAGTCTTCTATGTCAGCACAAAGTACCTACAGTGAAAGGATTTTTTAGCCTTGCAGAGGTGATATTATTTAAGCACACACAGTTGTGATTGTAGATAGTAGAAAAGACTTCAAGCAATGAGATTAATATAGTAAAATTGTGGACACAATTGTCAACAAAAAATTATCAGGTTCAATATTTGGGGATTCTCTGTTGGATATTTGTTTTTAAAATAGTGTCTAACTTGTAGAGTAATACAGACCGCTGCCCTCCATCTGTGTTTTTGATATCAAATTCTAGAATATGAACACAACCTATTCTGCATCATGTTAAAAAACATTCAGTATTCATATTTTAATATTGCAATAACAAAATGACCTGATATTTGTATGCTCTGTTGATTGTCTGAAACAAATATGAGGCTTTGAGCAGCCGTTCCTCAAAGCTAGAGCTATATCGATGAAAAATGACTAATCCAAAATAGTCTTAAGGACTTTTTCCCAAGATATTATTTACAGTACTGTTTACAGTACTATTACTGTTTACTGTTACAGTACAACCTCCCCCTCCTTCAAATTCAGTCCAGCTGTCTTCTATGTGAAGACAAGACAAAACGTATGCTCAGTTCAGTGTGAGAAAAGCAGACGTCATGCATGCAAGGTGGTTGAGTGAAGAAGATAAAACGGCATATGTGGCTTGTGATGCTTGCCAAAAATAGTGTCTTACCTAGAGTAGTACAGACTCCTGCCCCCCAGCTGAGCTTTTGACAAATTCTAGAATGTGAACACAACCTATTTGGTCAGCATGATATTAAAGAAAAAACATTCAGTGTTAGAGCTAAATCGATAAAATGTCTAACCCAGGAATGAAAATTGTCTTCATGACTTGTTTTTTTTCCACATATCATTACTATTTACTTGCTATGCTTTTAGGTGATTAAACAGATTTCCTATATTTAAAATGCATGCTTTTTAACTGAAGCCATCTTGATTTCTAACTTTCTTTGTGGTCCTTTAAGTTTGTTATAAACTGAAAGTGAAACTAAATTGTTATCCAGGACTGTTGCCTCAGGATGGTACAGGCATTCCCAGTGATTTTCCAATGAGCTCAGGCTTAGAGCTGACCTCACTCATGACATCAGTAGTGCTGTGTTGTCTGTGTATGAACTCAAGTTGTTCCACAAAAACACTGAGGTTGCCAGGGGCCTCATCCAAACGTGAGCAGACTTGTTTTTTCGCCACAGGTTTAATGCTCATCTCTGTATCAAACCTGTGAAATGTTTATCACAGTGACTCATCATTACACATCATTATTTTAAACATTACTACTTAAGGTCATTTTCATGGTGATAACCTTATAGCCATTAATTTGCAATACCCTGAATGATGGGTTGCTGCTGTATTTGGTTGTAATGCCCATATGGTTTCTCTCTTTACTGATTGAGTCACTATGCCAGGAATTTCACTGGTCAACAGAGTGTTGTGGTGTGAGGGCGTAGTGTGTTTTCTGGCTCTGTCCCATCCGTATGCTACTGCTTTCTGCAGTGTCACAACCTTCCAAGCTTTAGCATTAGAACCAATGAATTATACGTAAAAGTCCCCTCAATTTACAGGTTGCCACTAGTGTTAGAAATCTCTTACTACTTCAGTTTTGTGTTGTTTATATGTTGGAACACTGTTTAAAATCCAAATAAAGTTAGAATGTATTGATTTGAGTTGCATGTATTTTATTCACAATCAAACAACAACATGTCAAGTGTTGAACCCTAACCCTGAAACCATTTCATAAAAAGTAACAGCTTATTTTCAATTTGATGGCAGAAACACATTTCAAAAACATCGTGACACGACAGCAAGTGGTTGAAAAAAGGAAACTGGTACCAAAACAATGGTAGAGGAACATGTTGCAATTAGATTAACTGGCCACATTCAGTACCACAACATGACTGGCTATAAGAGAATTTTGTAAGATATAGACTCTAAGAGGAGTATCAGTAGTATTATTGGATGCTTGTGATCTTCGGACCCTGAAATGGCACTACATTAAAATCAGACATGCCGTTCTGTAATGGAAATCGCTGCATGGCAAAATCACTACGAGTAATTTTTTTCATAGCTCATGTAAGCTTTCATTGATGGATTTCTCACTCATGAGATTACATGGACAAGAGAGAACCAAAATTCTGTCTCCAGAATTATAATTGGACTAAAGGCAATATTTCAAATTTCTCTTTGATTTTGTATTTATATTTTACACAGTGCAACAGCAGTTTTTATTTTCATTTGGTTTGTATCTGTAGCCTACAAAAAGAAATTCCTTCACTTAATGAAAAGAGCAAGAACATGTTTCTTTAATAGCATTAAGTTGATGTGTATACAGCACAGCACGGTCACATCAACCAGACCTATTAAGTGAGTTTATTCACTCCATAGGAGGCAACTCTGAGCACACCTGGAGTCATAAAAGCCACATTTACAGTGTTTTGTTTTTCTAGATTAACCCCATTGCAATAAGAACGGAAGCTTGCCAGCAAGAAACCATAGTTTTTATTTTTAGCAGATTTGAAATGAATCTAGGTCACATGAGGAAAAGGCATTGTATTTTATATCTTTCTAGCTTAGGAATAGCAGGATTTGAGTCTGCTATCCTCATGAATAGTTTGGCATCCTTATGTGAACCTGAATGATGAGTATTTGTCTGCCAATGTGCACCCTCCTCTCCTGCTCTCTCGCTTACTCTGCCCATCATCCTCTACTCGCAGCGAGTAGCAGAGGATCAGAACATGGAGTACCTTCAGCGCATTTTTCACATTCCCCTTTGAGGGTCTCAACCACAGCCCCCCACTGCACCACATGCACACCGACCACTAATATTTCTCATCACCGAGTAGTAATGGCAATAGATATGCTTTGTACTGCTATTAAGGGCCACTTCACGACTAGAGAATAGCTTTTTGTAGTCAGTGGTTTTGTCATAATATGAATGAATTTGTCTTTGTCACTGTGCTAACCTATACCTTTCTTTTCTTCTCCGCAGCGGTGGTTTGTGGTGAGCGGCAGTGGCAGAGATGACCGAGTATAAGCTGGTGGTAGTGGGAGCAGGAGGCGTGGGCAAGAGTGCACTCACCATTCAGCTCATCCAGAACCACTTTGTGGACGAATATGATCCAACTATAGAGGTATGATGCCATTTACACATGCACAGTTTTCTTGTATGATTCTAAAAACTTTCAGTTTCGTTTGATAAATCTACCACATCAGTCATTTAATTTAATCAGATCTTGGCAGAACTCAAAGTGGTCAGTCTGTTTTTCCCTACTGGGGTCCCCTCAGCAAATCATCTGCCTCATAAAGTGCAGTGATTTGCATATTGATTTGCCATACGTTTTAACCCAAAGGCCCTTCCTGACACAACCCTCTCCATTTATTCTTAGTCCAAGCTTGTGACCTCATGGATTAAATTAGGCAGAAATAACTGCCAAAATATTTAAGCAACATACTACAAAAGAGCTGGATTCTAGAGAGAGAGAGATTTTTTCTTTTTCTGTATTTTTCTCGTCTGTCTCTACTCTAACTCGCTCTTTCTCACCACGCCTGCCTCTGGCCAGACAATGTCCTTTTTGTGTATTTGCATTCCTGGACCCTGTGCTCTAACAAACAAAGGGAGAGCACTCCATGTTTTTTGTAGCTGTGCACTGGAAGACTAAACATTGGTTCCGATACCGTTCTCCTCTGATCTCATGTTCCACTGACCTCAATACAGAATCAGTAGCAACCATAACTTTATATGTTATTTTTATGTGCGTGCATTTAAAATGGAGTGGTGCTTTTCTGACCAGCGATACCCATTTACTTTTTGAAAACTCTCTCTCCTTTAAAGCGGCCTGGATTCCCTTTCCTTCACAGCCTTTTCTGCTCAGGAGAAATCTTGCTACAGATTTATAAAAAAAAATGTTGTATGATATTGTTTTATACCACATTGTACCCAATTGCAGTTTGTTCTGCAGAGCTTTAATATTGTATTTTTAAAAAAGGGTTGCAGTGTATGTCCTTGTTTACATAATGAATAAAATAAATATGACCTAACTTTAGCTGATCACGTGGTTGCCATTTTTCATATTTTGTTGTTTCAGTTTGTTTTTGCTCTGATTGAGCATTTATTATAAATTATTGTGAATAATGACCATTTCTGTCATACTAATATTGTGACCTTACATTCTGATATTGATTTGATATTGACCCTAGCACCAAATTTCCCCATTGATACTCATGTTAAAGTTCTATCTCTTGTCTCTTTCCCCATAGGACTCATACCGAAAGCAGGTGGTGATCGATGGCGAGACCTGCCTGCTGGACATCCTGGACACTGCAGGTCAGGAGGAGTACAGCGCCATGAGAGACCAGTACATGAGAACTGGGGAGGGTTTTCTCTGTGTCTTCGCCATCAATAACACAAAGTCATTCGAGGACATCCACCAGTACAGGTGTGTGCAAGAGTCACCTCACTCGCTAAATTACATGCAGAGCTAAGTGGAACTGCGCTCATAGCTCATATTCAAATGGATTTTTCTTTTTGTCCAAGTTAAAGCATCAGATCTGTGGGCCCCCTCACTAAATTGTTTTCTGTGTGTTAAGTTTAGTTATTAGATAGCAGTCAGTGTTTGTAAAAATAGAATGTTATGACTGTTTGGGGGACTAAGTTCTAATAAACTAGACTGATCTACTCCCTAATCACCATTTCAGTAATGAATATTACTGGCACTCCAGCTCAACAAGTTGAACATGATCACAACAAAGTCCAAAGAACACATTCATAATCCAATAACTGCACCTTACAAAAGTGCATGAATACATAAGTCATTTTTGGTAGATGAGCATAGAAAATTAATGGTCAACCGTGACAGACGCTGCTCCGGTTTCTATTGGTGTGGATCAATGCTTAGCTGCCTACAGAATTATTGCCAGGAAAATCCAGACTGATATGTCTGTGTTATTCTACAGAGAAATATCAGTCTGGTCACCATGCCGTCCGCAGTGGTTTACTCAAATCCCAACCGTACCGTGCATTTTGATTGGTTTATTTAAGTCACATGTTCTTCACGAGCAGCGTCACTCATACGCGTCTCCTCACCGACAACAATCAAGATGGCGCACCGAGGAGCCGAGAGTTTGTTTCATTCAACGGTATGGTACGGTAATGTTGAAATAACTCCCTCGTTCCTCCCTCGTGGCTTCACTACTCCGTTTGTTTACTTTCTCACTTTCTTGTCGCTTTGTTAACGTCACGTCCGCCATTTTCTGATTGGCTAACTCCGCTGTCCGTTAATTCGGGCTTGCTCCGCCCTAGAAATCGAATTGATTCTAAGGCGACCAGACTCATCCGCTGGTACAGCGGTGAGTCTGGAATTTCCAGGCAAACAGAATTATTCAAATTATGTGTCTTTGCTGGCCAATTTTGCTCTAAACCATATTCATTTATTTGTTTGTTTTTTTGTTTTGTTTTTTGTTTGTTTTTGTTTTTTTTGTGATATGTCTAGGTTTCTTACTCAGAGAACATTTATATTACTCTGTTGGAAGTTTATATTTAGTTATAAATGGAAGATCATTTTAATTTCTCTACTGATAGAAAGCATCCAAGGCTCTATGGCACCAAGTTTCAGGCGCATATTTGTGTTTAGTTTGGTGTTTTGTGCATGCATTGGTGTCAGGGACTCCCATGGGCTTTGAAGGGAGAGCAGTGTGTATATTTACTGTATGCAAGTGGGTGCCAGCTCCCTGCAGTAGTCGGGTGATGTCATGCTGTAGCGTTTAACACGGCTAAAGAAAGCTTAGCCCCCAACTGGAGGATTACAGTGCAATGCCAATGAAATCGATCCTGACTCAATTAGAGAAGCAGGCAGAGAGGTAGCACTCCCAAGGACGGAGAAGGAGAATAGAGAAGGAGGGATGGGGCAGAGTTTAAGCTACAAATGACTGTTCTTTTTGTGAATTTGCATTCCTGACCCCTATGCTGCTTTATTCTCCATCAAGATGAGATAGGCACTTGGTTGGGTCACACACAGAAAATAAGGCTGCATATTACCTTTGTGGCCTATTACACAGCTTTGCAGGGATTTTGTTTTTTTCACCACTCTTTTGTTTGGCCCGCTGTCAGGCTTTTTATGGAACAGCTTGAACACTGCTGGCATTGCAGTAAAAGAACACTTGTGAAAGATTTTAGGATGAATGGGAGACGTGGAGGCTTGCTTAGCCAGTCATCAAAGATGAGCTAAATACTTTCTAGCAGTTTGTTTAAACAAAATTGAAGATATTTTTGGCCTTTCTTGGCTTTATTAGACAAGGCAGTAGAGATATGACAAGAAATCATGGGGAAGAGCAGGGAGAGACACGGTATATCTTCATAATGTGGACCCTCAACTCCAAGGCAGGATGCATTCACTCTGTATGCACCACATGCTCAACCAACTACAAAAACAGCAGTTCTATTATATCTTAAAGCTAAATTGTCTTCTGTCAAATTTCTGACTAAAACCCCCAACAACAATAGCTACTCTTTGCTTTTGTTTAAATCAAAAACTATAAAACTATATTAATTTGTCACAGAAAATGCTATATACAGAAATTACCCTAAACTTCTGAATTCAGCTGTTCAGGCTGTTGGACATCTACAGTTATCTGGGGCGGCAGTAGCTCAGTTTGCCCAGACGTTGGCCGACTAATCCGAAGGTTGGCGGTTTGAGCCGCATTGCATACTGTCGTTGTGTGACTGAAGAATGAATGAATAATGCACCGAACTGTAAAGCAACTTTGGGTTAGACTCGGTCTACAAAAGCTCTTTAATGCATTATTATTATTTTTACTTGCATATCTCAACCTTGTTGTTCTCATCAATGCAATGCCATTGTCAGTGTTAGTCTGTTATAATTTGCTTCACTTGTCTCAACTTGTTTTTCCCTTTTGTGCTGTTTCACTGTTAAAGTAGACCTACACTTTCTCTTTATTATCAGCATCCTTTAAATTATTGTTAACAATTGGCGTAGACCAACTAGCCAAAGGAAAAGTGCCCAATTCATGAGTTTTCTGTATGCAAGCATGTGATTGGCCAAAGCTTGGGCATGCCAAGCTTGGGCAAGTATTTCTATCTTTTAAAATTGCCCTGTATGATATGCTAAGTTCTTGTTTTTTCCACAGATGGCATATTACTACAGATTGTTTCTCACATAAAGGACAAAAGCAAACATTCCATTTACCCCATATCACAATTTTATTTTAATGCTCCATGACATTCTAGGCTGTAAATACCTGCATTACTAGCCAGCTTAAAGTAGCCACCGTGTGCAATGACATCACTATAGCACAAATGTGGTCATAAACACTTATCAGTGCAGAGTTGGTTGCAGATGGGCTGGGTTTACTGTAGTGGACGCATCCTGCCGTACTGTGGCCAAAGTAGCTGACAGATTGATTTGACCCTCTCCCCTCAGCCTGCTGTAGTGATGAGGTAATGCTGTTTGCCGCCTGTTGTACTGCCCCCTCCCCTGTGCGTTGCTCTGCCTCACTCCTTCAGCAGTGCACCACCAGGGCCCAGCACTGCTTCCTCAGGGTCCTAGAGCTTCCTGGGAGGTTGGTTCTCCCATGGTACCTACAGCCTCTCTTGTTTTTGATTCAAGGAGGTTCTTAGAAAATTATATTCATAGGATGCACCTAGTTTACTCCAATATAACTGGAAACACTAATCCTTATGCACAGCAGTGGAAAGTAGGGTTACACAGTGTGCGACAAATATTATGAATATTTATCATAATATATCAATATATATAATTTTTTAATGCCTTTATGTCTATGGATGGACTTACTTTGACTTTCAAAAGCTAGGGCTGAATCAGTTTTATTGACTATACTAAATCTGAAGCAGGTCTAAACTAAAACTAAATTTAGGACTAAGCCTTGTGTGTAGGATTAAACCAGGTCGAAACCATGACTATTTATTTGGAAACACCACTATTTGATTTGAGGCTTTGTTCGAATATTTATTTTGACATCACATGCACACAAGACCGCATTGCAATAATAAGACCACATTATTGCAATACAATTAGTTTCTTCTGATACAGCTATTGTAGACATTATTATTGATATCAACTTTTTTTTTTTTCACAGAGAGCAGATAAAACGAGTAAAGGACTCCGATGATGTCCCCATGGTGCTCGTGGGAAACAAGTGTGACCTCCCAGCACGCACCGTGGACACAAGGCAAGCCCAGGAACTAGCCCGCTCCTATGGCATCCCTTACATAGAGACTTCAGCTAAGACACGGCAGGTAAACAAAGCACACACCTAGGTCCTTTTACCACAGCCCGCAAATAACACTGTGTACCATATTTCCTCCTTCTCTTCAAAATCAGAGTGTAATCCACAAGCTATCACTGTGTTCCTGTTCTCTGTAATTTCCCCCATTTTATGTTTGGATTTGGGAGATGGTTTGTGGGTTTTGGGTGATTTGGTTGCTGGGAACATTTTATTGTGTTGCAGGCAGTGACTCACAGCCAGGTTACCTTGGCAGGGGAACAGAGGTACAGTATTTGAAAAGGCCTCATAAGGACACGTTGCCACTCAGCTCCCACTGTCTGTGACTCACTGTAGCACATAATGATGTAGGTACAGGAAGCGTTAGCATTTAGCAATCAGAATGTTCCCTCGAATAGGGAAGTGTGGAAAGACATTAACAGTAATTTTGATTACTTGATTAATATTCTGAATTGTTGAGTGTTACCATGGCAATGTTTCATCTAGTAGACCCTTTTATGAATAAGAGGTTGTATTCAGCGGGCTTCACTTATAATTGACCTTGCCTAATTAGTGATTGTTGTGTGTTTACAGGGAGTGGAGGACGCCTTCTACACACTGGTTCGGGAGATCAGGCAGCATAAGTTGCGGAAGCTGAACCCACCCGATGAAAGTGGTCAGGACTGTATGAGCTGCCGCTGCGTGGTATCATGATGCAGGTGAGAAACTCGAAACAGGAAATGCACTGTCTCTATAAATAGTTTTGGGACTTGGTTTCATAAAAATCTTTAAGTAGGTCCTTATATAAAACCGTATTCTTTATAATTAAAAATCTTAGTTAGACAACGCTCATAGCTCAATTAAGCTAACTTAGCTTCTGCCTTTCCCTGAATTGACATACCTGGCCAACCAACCGGATTTTTAAAACATGTGAATAATTAGCTTTACTTGACAATTTGAGTTTGATTTTCAAAAAAATTAAACTACTTCTCAGTGCAGTTGGAAAGACATTTACCAATCAGAAAATGAGCAACACAGAGCCAATTATGTAGAACAGCCTCTGGACCTACACAATTTAAATGGTATATAACAATTTGGGGAAACAAAGCATTACATAAAGCGCATCCCATTTTCTGGTCCCATGTATAATCACTAAGAAAGTGAATGAATCTGTCTAGCCAGGCTACAAATGTATATGAGCAGGAGAAAATTGAACTGGTGAGTCTACAGCTTGTCATTTAAGCTAATTGTAGTGCTAAATGCTAATTGAGAACTCTATAATCACCAATTTATTCATAAGTCTCATTATTAATCCTTATACTTTTTTTGTCGTGAGCAAATCAAACAACTGGAAAGAAAGTTCACCGGTGAGCACTTTGTCTGACCTCATTATGAGTAAACTATATACATGCAGCTGTAATTGGACAATGAATAGCATTATCCAGGTGTGATACATCATGAAGAAAAAATGTTTTTGCGTTATAATGGATTTTTTTTCTTCAATTTCTTTACTTGGATATAATCACATTGATTGACAATGTTGTACATCTCTTTTCTTGTTCTTCAGAGGCACATTTAGAAGATTTGCAACAGCCTTTATTGGCAGCATGGACTTGAAGATTGAAAGATATAACAACACAATGATAACTTATAAACTTTTCAAAAGGAGGATGGATGAATCGAACGCTCTGAAGGAAACCACCAGAGCTGTGAGACCTTGGAGAACTTGGACTGTTGCCTGAACGATTAGCTGAACTGGCCTGCTACTGGCTCTATTTTTGGTCTGCGACGACCTCATGAGCAACACCACTAATGACTCTTGTCAACTCCAATGTATTCCCACTAGGGAGCGCCACAAGTTTCCTGCTAACTTATTGTTTTCGGTCTCGACACTGGTCTTAAAAGGAGGTATCTCTAACCTCACCTCCCAACTACACTCCCCCCACCCCCCTTCTTTTTCCCGGCTGCCCACTGGAATGGCTGACGAAAATGGATTTGACTGGAATAGACATTAAGTTGCCCCATTGCCTCCCACGTCAACAAACTCACCATCCCACACTACCTGTCTTTGTGTTTGTCTTTGAACGACTGTGTAGTGCCTCCTTTATTCTGGACACAGGGAATGGAAGCTCCCGCACGAATGACTACTTTTGTTGTTAAAGTTAAAAAAAAAGATTTTGATATGGACCAGTTTATTAATTGAGTGTCCCAGAGCCCTGTGTGAGTAAAAGTAGTAGTTTTTTTGTTTTTTCTTTTGTTTTTTTAGATGCCATCTTGTCTGACCTTTTTAGTAATCAGTCAGACATGGCTAGAATTCCTTTGAGGTTAGTTATGTTGATTGGAGATCAACATTGTTCTCAGTCACACAGCTGCCTTCTTGTTATTGTGGAATAATAATTGTAATGGCTAGTGTGTACGTACTTAGAATCTGGTGCAATAGAACGCGTTTCCAGATTTTCGGGAAATTTACCGCACCCATTCTTGGCTATTTTCCTATTTAGCTTTAATTTGGGATGGAGAGGCACAGTGCATGTTGTATCACAGTTGCTCAAGTCCTTTAAGTCTTTTTTAGCAACTTTATGGCTTTAGGATTTTCCTTTTCTGGATCGCCACAGCAAATTATCTGCCCTGAATACCAAGCGATTCACATATTGAGTTAGCATAAGTTCCTTCTTCTCCATTTATCCAGGCTTGGGACCGGCGCAAAGTGTACATTGACCTGTGACCGCCTGTAGCTGGATTTTTAGCAACTGTATGGTTTTCCCTATAAAATAGATTGTCTTGTGTTGTGTACAAAGAGGCTCAGGAATCAGGGCCCAGGATTGTAGTGCTTTTACAACCCTGGCTGTATCAGTAAAGGATGCATCCTGTTCTAGCATTGCAGAATTAACTTTTCACATAAACCATAATATCCTCAGAATCCTCATCGGTCTTTTGCTTTTCAAAGGGAACAATAATCTATTAGGGGTTCATGTCACAACACTATGTGCTGTGTGTGCAGGATAACAGGTAATGGATGTTCTTGGAATTTTGTTTCTTAGTACTACCTAGCTAGTGCTCTCTACTTAATGCCTAATGGAAGACTGTTTACTTTGCCTTATTGGTTGGCTCGTTTGTACCTCATGTATGCAGCAGACTCTACCTGACACAGTTTGCCGCACTGTTTGGTTCATGTTTGTGTGTAACTAAGAATTGCAGAATCGTGATGAGAATATAGAATTTTTACAAGACAACCTCACATAACACTAAACTGACTTTTAATAATGCTTTTCTGTAATTAAAAGTAAAAATGTTATCGTTCTATGTATAAAATATATTTTGGCTTGTTAGTAGGTGTTCGAAGAGCTACCCTTATGTCATTTTTATTGATACTGGTACAATAATTCCCACATAATATGCCTAAGGTGCTCTGCATTTGGACACTTTTATTATAGCAAATGCACAACTCAACTATGTTCCAATTCCATACATCCCCATGTGATGGCTGAAACACACTCCGATTTTATTGTCTCTAAAAGAAAAAAAAACGTTTTTATTTCAAATTTGATTTTGTACAGAAGAGAGAATCTTGTGTCCAGTATAGCAAACCTACCAACATTTCATAGGAGAAATACGATTGGTCGAGTTATTGTGTGGATCTTAGTGCTTGCGTTTAGTTCATTTCTCTTCCTGGCAAAGATATGAACTGTGAATGTCTGTAGATATTGTTTAAAACTGCTCCAAAAAGAGCTTGAATTAACATTTCCACACTTATTTCACTTTAATACTTAAACGCTTTCAAGTGTGACCTCCCTAACACTTACTTTTGACCCATTGTAATTAATATTTTGATGTCAAGAAAAATGAAGAATTGGGAGTTTAAATTTCATAAAAGTCCTGGAAGTATACTTGTCCACTTCCTGTCCATATCCAGACTCTACCAGATCACAACAGTACCACAAAGCTATGCATACTTTTCCCTTCGCATTAAAAGAGCAGCGTCATGTTGTCATAAGGACCAGCAAACCAGAAGTATATGTTAAAAAAATAATAACTGGCAAGCATGACGGACTGTGGGAGTTTTGCACAAGGATGCTGTGGGTTCAAGGGCTTGTTCTCCCTTGTACACTGTGGATGCAGGTGTGGAAGGATTGTGTGAACATGTCAACTGTTTAGCTATTTAAGATGTATATACTCTTTACAAATGTGGCAGATGTATTACAGGACAGAAATAAAGATGTCAAAAACAAAACTGCCTTTGGCTTTTATTGAATTTAGGGATTTGCTGCCATCTAGAGGCCGTTCTCATATGTGTGGCAGGGAGTATCTCGTGTAAGATGTGTTTTATTATCTTACATGGCACAAAAATAGGAAGGAGTGGTGGTGAGCAAGGTTCAAAGTACAATCGTAAATCTTGGTTTACTCATCATGGTACAATTAGGATTTTATTATATCTTACCAGAAGATGATTTCATTTCATTTTCAAATCCCAAACTGATCTTACTGACCAGGTGGAAATTTTCTTAGGGCATTAATCATGTAGAATTAAAATATAGTTTAGTTTTATTTACCTGCAAAATAAATATTTAGTATAATATTTAATATATTTGTATATAATAAATAATAATCTATACAGTAATCTATAAAGGATAAATAAAGTATAAAGGAGTACTAATAGCACTGTAGAACTAGATAATAAAATGTAAAAAAAATTCTTGTGATTTAAAAAAAGCAACAAACCATCTGTGAAAGAGATTAGCCAACTTTTAGTTTTAAAACTACATCAAGATGCATTTTTCCTTTCCATTAGTAGTATCTTTAATGAGATGGGCACTCGTTGACCCAAGTATAAAGCATATTAATCTAAAATGTGGATGTTAGCAACTTACTGTATTGATTAAACACTTCTGTTGCCATATAAAAAAGAATAATATTAGTTAATGTACTTAATTAGAAGTATATTAGTATCTCTGGGTACTCCAGCTTCCTCTATGTAAATGTAGTAAAATGTATGTGAGAGTGAATGGTTGTCTGTCAGCAGAGAAGTATGAAAAGAAGTATGCAAATCTCTACTCTTATTAAGTAATATATAATTATTATATTGAACCACTAACCTACTGATTACAAGGCATGTATGCTACTCACATTGCCGGCGAGGTCAAAAATTACTTTAAGTTTACTTGAGTCAAAGTAACTTATCCCAAATGTAAGTAAGTTTTACAAAATATGCTGAGTATGTATGTTTTCTTCAAAAAATTGTACTAACAGTATTAAATACTTTCAGTGGAAAAAAAATACAAAAAACATGGTTATAGAGTGTATATGTATGCCATAAAGAGTTACTTTCCAGACAAAAACAAAGATGTGTTATGACTAGTTGTAAACTATGGCAAACAATTTATCTGGGTTATAGACAGTTCTGTGTTTGTTTTTCAAGCAATTTGGTGGCCTACAAGTTGCTTTTTAGGCCATCTGATATACGCAATATACAGAGCCCCACTGACCGTCAATAATCATAAAATAAGTTAGATATTAAACCGAGGCAGAAGACAATGCTGACAGTCTAATGGTTTGTGATCAACAAGCTTTCAAAGAAGAAGCACTTCATGTTCTTTAAGCCCTGAACATGGCATCTAAAGAGAAGGAGATTAGGAAAATGCTGCCAAAGGTAAGAAAAAATTTAGATTTGTTGTAGTTCCACATAGACTTAAATCGTGTCTCTTGTTTTGAAGATCTACTTTCGCAAAATTGTGGCGGAAGACATAAACACTGCATTGACCCATTTTAAAAACCTTACACCCATTATGGATAAATATGGTAAGACATAACACATCTTCATAACATTGTACAGAATGAACACGTCTAGTGTGTTTATTTAAATCTTATTCACTTTGTCAATTATATTTGTGCAGTATACAATGATGGAACCACTAAAGACTTGATGTGTCTATCTGGAACCATTTCTACCATGTTTAACGGTAAAAATGCTACAAATACAAAATGCATGAACAAAACAAAGGTCAATCTGTGACTATATGTACATTTTTCTTTTAAGACAACACTTATAACATCCCTGTGTCCCTGTGGCTCGAGGAAAGCTATCCACAAAGTGCTCCTATTGTGTATATCCAACCAACACGAGACATGATGATTACTAAAAGAACATTTATATCCAGTAATGGTGAAGTCCTGCTGCCATACCAAGAGGACTGGAAACAAGTAGGTTCAATAAAATGTGTTGTAGACTGAGTAAAATAAAAAGTAAAAGTAAAGGAAAAGTACACATTTTTACTTGAGCACATTTTGAAGGGAAATGTTACTTTTTAAAAAAAAAGTCTTTGTTGACCTTGGTTTGGAGACAGTAGTAATAGTACTAGAGGCAGTTGCAGAAGTAGTAGCTGGAGTAGCAGTATCTCAGTTTATTAGATATAACTCAATGCAGGTCAATGTAACTTCAATACACATACTATTGATTTTTTTTTACAAAATTGTTTAGCTAAAAAGAAGGGAGTTGGGAGGGTGTATGAATGCAGACCTTCTAAGCTCAGCAAAAGACAAACAGATTCAGGTAGTTAAATATTTTAGAACTTGAATTTTATTTTTCTTCAATATTGGATCCTGTTTTATCCCATTTCTGGCAAATTATACTTTTATTGATCCAAAAGGAAATTCAGGCAGGAGTGGCAGGAGTAGCAGGAGTAGTTGTGGTAGTGTAACAAAAGCAATATAGAAGTAGTAGCAGCAGCAGAAGGTATTGTTGTAGTATTAGCTGTATTAATAGTAATACAACTTCCAAAAATAAATAATAATTAATGCTAAGTAATGAATAATATTTTACATTCCATGTTGTTTTTTGTTTGTTTTTATTTTGTTTTTTTAGTTGCAATACAGTTTTTGAGTTCTATATTTCACATCAGGTTAATCCTACTTTTAATTTTTCACATCTCAGGGTGAGTGTGATCTACTCAGCCTATTGCAGGTGATGGCTGCCATGTTTGGGGAGTGTCCACCTGTTTGTTTGAAGCCACATCCTGAGCCAGAACAAGCACCGTGTAAGTACCCAAAAGTACAGCAAAACCTGTAGAAAGAAAATACATATTTGCATTAATATGACAATTATCCCATAGGCTACAGTGGCTTTAAATCAATTACTGCCTGTGTTACTGTTATATTTAGGTTGGCTCCAATTCCACAGGGAACACAACATTTATTCCAGACCAGATGGAAGCTCATATCTCTCTGTACCCAAAGATGATGGTCAACCTTTCCACGAAGATCATGAAACCAACTGCTAGTGTTAAAAAAAAAGTTTTTACCTGCTGTGTTTTTGTGTTCTTGTGTATACCTTCAGAGGTTCAGGTAATTTGACTGTTTTAGAGGTAGCTAAATCAAAATACTTAAGATTTTGAAAATAATACAATAAAATGTATCAAATAAAAACAATAACACTTTCAGCCAATAAGAGCTGTTGTACATTCGTCATTAATAAACAGTAACCACTAACACAACTTTCTTGTTATTTAGATAAACTGTGAGCTCTAACCAAATTCACAATAAAAAATATTTAAACATAATAATTTGCGGAGAAAATTTTTGTTTTTATATCTGTTTCTGACTATTTTCATTTCATTTATTATTTGTTTCCATCATGTTTTGTTTGTAGGCTATGTTCCAAGATAAAATCATTCCCCCTCCATTTGTAACATAACCGAAGGAGGAGCGTAAGGAAGTTTTATTTAGTAAAAACTCTACGATGACCTACCAGTGCTGTGTTTAGTACAAATCTGAGAAATTTGTTTAAAATTACTTTTTTGGGTATCTGCTGTCAGTACAGAAGCGTGTAGGATGTGACGTAACATTCCAACGGAAGCCGTCAAAGGGATTGCCGGAAACGCTTATTGTTGACGACCGAATATTTTTTCACAGACTGGCGTAGCTAAAATACGAGGACTTTTCTTTTACACGTATAAATAGATCGACGTAATAGTACCGTGGGCTTTTGCAAGTGAAGTCAATATAAATTTAAATAATATTCTTTCACTGCTGTCGAGCCCAAAGCTGGGCTAGCCTACGTTAGCCTAGCATTAGCTGTATTATTGCTAGTTAGCGTTAGCTTGTATCACCTACCAGTTGGCTTTCAGTCAGCTGTAACGCATCGGACATCAGTCATCAATAATAGGTTACACAAACATTTGGAATCATGGCTGTAGTCAACGAAGGTGCCCTGAAAAAAATGCTAAAGGTAAGTGTAGCAGTTAAATCATATGGTACTTGTTTGATGGTGACAAACTAGTATAGTTTTACCGATACTTGCCTTCGGATTAACATTTCCTGGCATAAGACGACTTATTTCCTGGTTAAATATGAACACAAATAGATAAATACCGGTATATGCTCGTTAATTTCAGTGCCATCATTATACAGTTAACTGTTAATAATATCCTACAATATTTTAAAATAATGTGCTATACAGTAGTTATGTGACATAGTTGCGGTGGCTAACTTAGGTAGCTTTATATAGTCATCCCGCAACTTTACTTTGCGATGTGTATTTTTCTTGCAATAACATTAAAGAGAATGCTACACCTAACTATGGTGCTGTTATGGTAAATAAAGATTTTCTCTAATAAAAAGTAATTGGTGAATATTCTCTGAATATACCAGTATTGCCAGTCTCATTGGGAATACTTTCATTATTCTGTATTGCATGGCAATATTTAAATAAACTGTTTGCAAGTCATTAGATTATCTTTACATCAAGCCTTAAATGGATTATTTGATGTGTGCCACATCTGGGAACTTGTATGTTGCCTATGATAGTTAAGAAAATAATAATATGCATAGAATATGACAATCATCCATTAAGATTTAACATTTTCTCTTCTTGCTATCTTCAAGCAATATAAATACAGAGACCTGACTGTTCGTGAGATTACCAATGTCATATCCCAGTATAAGGACCTGAAGCCAGTCATGGATGCTTACGGTAGGAGCAATACAATGCACAAACCTATGCTTTTTCTTATATCTGCTGTTCATTACAGTACTACTTTTTCATTACAGTGTTCAATGATGGCTCCTCCAGAGATCTGATGAGTTTGACTGGAACAGTCCCAGTAAGCTATAGAGGTAAGGCAAGTTTTCCATTGTTCACTGGAACCAGTTTTTGAAAGATAAGATAAATGTTTATTGCCTCCCGGGGAGAAAGTTCTGGGAAATAATGGTGCCACATGACACTAACAACATACAGCATAAAACAGTTCATACTCCTGGCTTGATACATTTTGTACTATCCAGTTTAAGTCCAAATAGTTAAAAAATAATAATAATAATAATATTGCACTTGTCCCTGGGAGTCTATAGTCATTTCTTCCACTTCAGTAGTGTAACTAACTGTGAACTGCCAATTGACATGTGACCCTTACATGCTGGTGCTAATTTAGTTAACAGAAAAATCAATGGCAATAGTAAGAATATGCAACTCTTCTAATTGAATAAAAATAACTAAAAAAAAAAAAATCTAGAAAAAAGGCCAGCGATAGCTAGACCCCAGGTGCACTTTTTTAACCTTGGGGTTTGGGGTTTTTTATTTGCTGCACTTTTTGCTGTAGGTAATGTCTATAACATCCCGGTGTGCCTGTGGTTGTTGGACACATACCCCTACAACCCTCCTATCTGCTTTGTCAAACCTACGAGTGCAATGATGATCAAAACTGGAAAGCACATTGATGCCAATGGCAAGATCTACCTGCCATATTTACACGAGTGGAAGCATGTAAGTTTGATGAGTTTAGTCATTTTGAAAACTATGCCTGTATTATCCTGTAAATGTACTTTTGTGTAATTGCTAAGTATCTAAAAATCTGTTGTTGTTTTTTTAATTAGTTGTATTCTTTTCTCTGTGTGTGTGTCTCCAGCCTCAGTCAGACTTGTATGGGCTCATTCAGGTGATGATTGTGGTGTTTGGAGAGGAGCCCCCTGTGTTTTCACGTCCCACCACGCAGGCCCCATACCAGGCCTTTCAAGCTGCCGGACCTCCAAACCGTGAGTTGAACAAAAGAAAAATCTAAATTATCTCAGGCACTGTCAAAGAAATCCAGTAAAAAATAATACAATCTTCTGTGTCTTTTATTAAAGTGATGTGTTGCAAAATGCCCCTCTCCCTATTGAAGCACTTCTCAGTTATATAGCAGTACAATACAGTTCAGTTATGTAACCAATATAGCCTCAACAAAAGCTGAACTGTATAAACCTCAGCCTTGATTTATTGAAAGTTTTACAGTTTATTGGAGGAAGTTTATTGCATTGTAACATGTAATATATAATTGCACATGCCTTTTTGTTTTTTGAGAAGGGGTTAAATTTAAATAAAAGAGTAAATATTTAGCACTCCAAATATCTAGTATTAAAATAGTTTATAGCACTTTAAGAGGCATTTTAGAAATTATATGTTGTGTTAATCGTTACTTCAACACTAGATGGCGCTAGAGCTACGTTTTGTTTTTTTGTTTTTTTTTAAACACGCTTGTTAGACAGTTTTATTTTAATAAGCTTATGCTCTCTGATTGTATTTTTCTATTTCTCACTACCTCAGCTTCTTACATGCCTGGAATGCCTGCAGTCTCACCTTACGGTCCAAATCCTAACCCAGGGTAAGACGTTTGCCAAGCCTTTATTAAACACACACAGTGTCTCAAAGAATTGTGTTTGTCTGTGTGATATAACAGTTCCCAAGAGTTCCTCAACAAATGGTTTTGTAATTTTTACAGCCAGTAAAGATGATAATGTTAAAGATTGAATACAGCATGTTGATTGTGTAATCTCTGTGTTTGCAGAGGCTATCCAGGCTATCAGTACCCAGGAGGAAATTCATATCCAGCCTCTGCTGGCCAAGGACATTATCCCACTCAGACCCCAGTCTCTACTGTCGGTATGTATTCAAGTTCAGTGTATGCAGTTTTATTGTATTTAATAGACTAAAATTATAAGAACCTCAAGCAAAGGTTAAGTCACATGATGACAGACCTGTCTCCATTTCTTGGTCTTTAGATGACCCCGTCTCAATTATTGACCTTCTAAATGAACCTCTGTATGACTTTGGTGGTACGCTGAGCAGCAAATGAAAGGTCAGCAGTGTAATAAGAGTGGGGTGCATTAAAGGCCAAAGGGGAGAAAGGCATGGGGGTCACTGTACACGCAATACTTCCAAAGTGCAGCATGCTATATTTAGTGTTGTTACAGTAACCACACACAAAGACCGACAAATGATGATGGGATTTGTTCAATGGACTATTTAAAGCTGAGGTAGCGCAGATATTTAAAAAGACCTATCTTCTGTGTGTCCTAAGTTCAGGATGTACAGCAATCTATTTCCACATAGTATTATATTCGAACAGTTGTTACTTATTTCCACAATTATCAATTTTCCTTTTCTCTTTACAGATGCCATTGTGCTTACTTTTTAAACAAAAAATCAAATTATGACATTATTTTTTTCCCATCAAAATATGTCTTGGTGACTAAGTCTATTGGTGTAGCTTGAAAGTGCAACTTATCAGTTTTACAACATAGGATTTACTATCACTCCAGTAAAAGTAGTTATTTTGGACTTTTTATCTATAATATCTTAACCCAGTTCTGTGTCACCTACTTTTTATAGATGCTTGCACCAATGAAATTAATTATTAGCGTAAAATAAATGATCTATTCATCTTTTCCATGTAAGTGATTTGATTGGTTTGATTTTGTTCTACCTATAATGTTTTTTTCACTGCAGGCCCAAACCGAGATGGCACCATTGGGGAGGACACTATTCGTGCATCTCTGATCTCAGCGGTTAGTGACAAGCTTCGCTGGAGAATGAAGGAGGAAATGGACAGAGCCCAGGCAGAACTAGATGCTCTAAAGAGAACAGAAGAGGATCTAAAGAAAGGCCACCAAAAACTTGAAGAGATGGTTTCAAGACTTGACCAGGAAGTTGTAAGTGTGTTCTGTTTATTTTTACTATGTGCCTCATTATTTTGCCTTTATTGAAGTGTGTTTTCTGTTATTATAATATCTTTAGGCTGAAGTTGACAGAAACATTGAGCTACTGAAGAGAAAGGATGAGGAGCTGACTGAGGCCTTGGAGAAGATGGAGAACCAGTCAGAAAATAATGACATTGATGACGTCATTGTGCCCACTGCTCCACTTTACAAACAGATCCTCAACCTGTATGCTGAAGAAAATGCTATTGAGGACACTATCTTCTATCTGGGAGAGGCTCTGCGCAGGGGCGTAATTGATCTGGAGGTTTTCCTTAAGGTGCATAACCACTGAACAGGCTTATCACTTCAGATATTTTTTTCTTCTTGCAATGTAGTCTTGACTTTCTCTCTTCTCTTGCAGCATGTTCGCCTTCTTTCCAGAAAGCAGTTCCAGCTTCGTGCCCTCATGCAGAAAGCCAGAAAGACGGCTGGCCTCAGTGACCTGTACTGATCCACACTGGCAAAAAAAACTTGTAGCTCTAGAATCTTTTTTCTGTTCTGTTGTCCTTATTTTTATTGGGGATTTTTATTTCAAGCAACCATCACATTTTATAATTTGTTTCTGTACCTTTGTAATCATAACCATCAAAGTAGATTATTTTTTTCTACAGTAAATGTTTCAGTGTGGGCACAGTTTCAGAATAAAATCAGTTTGGATTTTGTGTCCCTATGTAGATACATTTATGGTATTTGAACCCAAAGCAGACCATTACTATGCCCAGATTTTATCAAAACATATTGTGGACTGTGCAGTCAGTGGTAAAATAATACACATATGAATTGTGGAACTATGGTGTGTGTGGCTTTTGCCTCCTGTGTTCCTGTATAGGTGTTTTACACTGTACCCACAGCACTCTGGCAAGTCTGTAGGTTATGTATCTTTGCCAGACAAAATCATTTGGCTTGTAAGCACAAATTATTAATGGCTAGTCAAGAGGGGCTTTGCAGAGAACTGCTTCTAGTGAAAAGGTTACTGTCTGTAATGAATATTCAGATCAGCCTTTTAAAGGGAGCTGTGACTTAGGCTCATAACCTAATGTTATACTGTTTATGTTTAGCAGGCATGTAAAGTATCCAAGTTTGCTCGTCTACATATAGGCTGAATGAGACCTTGGTTAGTGGTCTTGTGGTGATTGTCACTGCCCTGAGTTATTTTAGCTTCCAGTGCCATGCCATCCCTACAAAGACTTTTACACCTGTTTTGTGTCTTCTGGTGTATATGGTCCTTTGTTTTTATTTAGTCCTACTTTTTACGTTCTTCTACGTATGTTTTTTGTTGTCCCTGAACCCACTGGAAAAGACTCAAAGGGGTATAATTTGTGAAGGTACAAAAAGAATTATTGTGTTGATGCAGACATCAACTTTCGTAAGTTTGCAAAAAGGACTGGTTTAATTTAGCCTTTTACTAAATGCACTTTGAACTGTATGATAGAGTATCTGTTTTTCTAGTTTATGATACAACCATACAAACACATTTTCTTTTAATTCTGTAGATTTATGTAAATCAATATTGAATAAAGATTTCTGATCTAAAGCATTACTCTGTTCTTACTTAAATTATTGTTTATGGTTTATCCTGGAATCAAACACCATCTAATCTGGTAGACTACAAAAGTCAATTAAGCAATATATATTATTTTTATGGCATGTATATTTAGCAATGTAAAAAAGGTCTGTTGTGTGCACACCAGTCGTCTGTGGACTCAGGGCAGCTGACTCAGCTGCACTGTAAACACAGCTTTGATGACAAACACACAAAGGGACAAAGGCAGGTCCTGTTATCCTGGCAGATTTATTTGAGGTTACGGCAAAATAAAAATCAATATCCAGCTGCCACCACAGGTACAGGTTTTCAGATCTGATCTGATTAATACAGAAATCTAATGTAACATCAAAACATAAATAAATACATCACCTTGATTGATGTTTTATGTTTTACCAGAGTTAGTTGGTAATCTCTGAGGTTGTATGGTGCACAACAACCAACACTTTCAGATTATTAACCCTCTTAAGATTAACTGAGATGACTCTTTCCCATTGGATCTCTGTTATCTCTTGCTGCATTTTACACAAAAATATTCAGTCATTAGTAGGTATGATAGTATAGCTGTGTCACTGCACTTAAGGTAGACTATAAGGAACTTATAGAAATTCTCCCATAGCCATAGAGTGCTTTGGTATCACTGGGAACTGTCCCAGTGATATGCAGCGGTTTTATGAGAGGGGTGCAGAGGACACCTTTCTCATAGAGAATGGAATGTCACCATTATGTGGCAGATAAAAACAAAACAGAGATTACCAATGGAAATAACCAACTGACAACAATCACAGAATACACAAAATACAAACTACAAGCATGGAGTGCAGCAGCAACAGTACAGTGACGTAACATACAGTATACAGTACATAGAGTATTTGCTAAATATGTAAAGGCTTGTTTGTTGTTTGTTTAGACAGAACAATGAGGATGAATACATCCTCTGCTATGTTTTGTGTTTTGCTAATTTGTCATGGCAGGGAAAAAAATGCATATGGAGGAAAGCAAATACAAAACTCTTTTACGTATTAGAGGGTAAAATGTAGCTCAGCCACAAACACTTGACCTTTTGAAATAATTTTGAGGTCTAATTTGCCTGTTGCATGGTCAAACAGTGGACATTGTTAATATGTGCAGGAGTGATCTAGTAGCGTTTTGTGCGCTATCAGGCTGGGCTGGAGGAGTGAGCCTCTCACAGAGTGAGCTCCTTCTGTACTCCCCACAGGGTCTCAGCACTCTTCCTCAGCTGCTTCTCTTCCTCAGGCTTCAGGGTCATGTTGATGACATCTGTCAAACCACTATTACCCAGGATACAGGGTACACTCAGGAATACTTCCTCATTGACTCCATGCATTCCCTGATGGAGAAAGGCAGTGTTATTTATTCAGGTGTTAATTGTTGATTTTTTTTTTTTTTTACTTTGGAAATAAAAATTAGGAATAACAACAACGTCCTTACTTGAACTAGGGTGGACACGGGTTGCACTTTGTGCAGGTTTTTCATGATGCTTTCACACAGGTCAGCCACAGACAGACCAATGGCCCAGGAGGTGTAGCCCTTCAGCTTGATAACTTCATAGGCTCTGATTTAAAGACACAAATAGATGAAACTTCAGACACAATGTGGTTTAAATTGATGCACAGCCAGGCCAGCATTTTTTACATAATTCTAGTAAAAGTAAGTTGCAGGTTGTTTTTTGTTTGGCTGTCATTTCAGGCTGGTGCCAACAACACATCCTCTCCCTGGCTTTTTCCTCACCAGGGTGTGTAGCAAAAGACCTTGAAATGTTGTTTTAATCCTTTGATCCACAAAACTGGTGATATTATTAATAAATGCTAAAAACCTCTGTTTGTTAGTGGGGCTAAAAATACACAGCACATACCCATCAACTACCAGTTTGTGAACCTCTTTCCAGTTCTCACTGTCAGCATCTCCTCCCATATCTGGGTTCAGTGCTTGAAGTGACACTCCGGCCACATTGACGCCGCTCCACACAGGTACTAAAAACAAACAGAAATTAATTACCTAACCTTGCACTTTTAGTAAGTAATAATAACCAAACAAGTGTGCGGTAATTTATTTAGTAACAGCTGCATACCACTGGAGTCTCCATGCTCTCCAATGATCCAGCCATGGCAGCTAGATGGGTGCAGGTGGAGCTTCTCTGCCATGAGATGGCGGAAACGAGCTGAGTCTAGGTTTGTCCCAGAGCCAATGACGCGGTTACGGGGGAAGCCACTCAACTTCCACGCCACATATGTGAGGATGTCCACTGTAAGGATAACGCAAATAATAACCAACAGTTTATGAACACCAAGTAGAACAATAATACAGCTACACCTCATGTCGGTCTAACCTGGGTTGGAGACCACCAATAGAATGCAGTTGGGGCTGTACTTGACGATGTTGGGGATGATAAACTTGAAGATGTTGACGTTGCGCTGCACCAGATTGAGACGGCTCTCGCCTTCCTGTTGGCGGGCTCCAGCGGTCACGACCACCACCTTAGAGTTGGCTGTCACACTGTAATCTGTTGATACAAAGGGAACATTGAAATCAATTAAAACTGAAAATGGCAGCTAAGAAGCGGCATAATAGATTGAATTTTGTTTGAACATATTCTTACCTTTGTCAGCCACAATTTTGTGTGTCTTCAGGAAGAGGGATCCGTGTTGCAGGTCCATGACCTCACCCTTGAGTTTGTCCTCCATGACATCAACCAGAGCCAGCTCATCGCACAGGTCCTAATTATCAACAAATATGCAAATCATATTCAATTACATATTATTACAATCAGAGAGGCAGGGGCGTGGTTATATGCTTAGTCATGGTTACATGCAAAAGAGGATGTTTAGTATGCTGCTATCTATTTCTTTACACTGAACACTACCTAGAAGACATTTGCAGTTGCTGCAGGTCCTATGACAGTTCACATGTTCACATTTGAACTATTAGGATTATTCTGTTAAAGTTATTCAATTTAGTGCAGTGCAGGGGACTGGAATTTCTATTTTCTCTTACTGCATACAAAAGAGTTTGTGTAACTAAGACACATATTAACTTTACTGACAGATTTTAGGAACACAGTTTCATTGTTCCTCTCTCACCTTGAGCAGTATGCTGATGGCAGAGGCCATGCCCACCATGCCCACACCCACAACTGTGATCTTGTTCCTGCTGCCAACAGCCTCCTCCTTTGACACATGGCTGATCAGCTTCTCCTTGGTGGACATCTGCATCATAAAAGACGACAGGTGTGAACAAGAGAGAGATAGAGATGGCAGTTATGAGAGGTGTGGATGAATTACAACATTGATGGTGGTAAAAGTGTGTGGTACAGTACATAGGTGACTCACTGGAAAGTCACAAAGATTTTCTTGCATTTCATCATCTCTACACAGTTGAGTGTGTCCTTTGTTCAACCTCTATACAAAACTGTCCTGCCACGTTACTTCCTTAAAACGGTTTAGGAACAGTTCTTTGTGCTCTACAGCGCCCTTCTGGGGTGTCCATAGCAACTACTCCATAGAAAGTATTGCACCCAGCTTTTTGTCTGTACAGACTACCCCTACTGTGACGTTGCAGGCTGCTATTTCTGTTTCTTGGCACAGCAGACAAGACAGAGGGCTGTGCTCGCAGCTGTTACATCAGTGAGACTGTGCCTCACTGCAGTGATGTGGAGCACGAAAGCGATAAATTCTCACCCTCAAGAGGATTTTAGCTCTATAGTATAGTATAGTATATAATAGTATGTTAACTAGGCCAGTCATACCTAACCTAATATCCTGCCATCCAATTATCCCTCCCTCAAGTGAACTAAAAGATTACTCTAGACTGACATGAACTTTTCCTGAGGTGATTTTGCACAATAGTGGACACTCTGTTGTTTTACTGTAGGGGATTACTGAATGTTGGCAAGCATTGTAAATTCAGTTCATATTTTTATGTTTGACTGAATATATTCTGTAATGTGCTGTAACTCAATTGCGTATCTGGGCCTGTAACATTAGGCTGAATGAAATCTGATCACAAAACAGGCCACCACAAGCCCGGCACCATGCCAACGTGGAGGAGTATCGTGCCAGTGTCAAATTCTTAAAGAGCCATGACACTGCAGTTTAAGCATCATCAAGGACAGGATACAGGGCATCTTTGAACCTGCACATGTTACATCACGAGATCCATTTGGACACCGTGTACAGAATATAAAAAGGCAATAAATTAAACAGCCTATAACGTCACTGTAGCTGTAATAGCAAAGCATGCAAAATCCATTTTTTACTGCCGTGACCTTGCAACAAGTAGGAAGCTCTCACGCCTAGGCCGACATCCTGCTCACACACTCACTCTGGCGCCTCTGCATCGCTGTGAGCAGCATCTATCAATTATATAACGTCACTATAAAACTGTATTTGATCTCAATGTCAAGCGCTACGAGTTACCTATAATTAATTACATCCAGGCACACCCCTTCCATCCTAAAATGCGCAAACAAAATTGTGGCTTAAAGAACGTCGAGTGGCTAATATTCACGTATAGCCCGGCAGTACCAGAGATGTAACTGTAAAAAGAGGTGTCTCACCTTTAAGTAGTGGTGGATTACCGCTTTAAAAACAGCTAGTGGAATGTGAGCGCCTGTCCACACCCGTGGTTTCCGCAGAAGTGCAGCCTGCAGGGTAAGCCAGCCCGTATTTAAACGCCAGCCTCCGTCGTCGACGTCACGTTACGTGCATTAATGAGCGCGAGGGGCTGTGCATGTCCTGTGTCACGTCCCACAGCCTCAGCTGCGGCCAGGATGACCACAGACGCACAGTGTAGCATCCTGCCGCTGCGTCTCTAACACTACCACAAAGATTAAAAAAAAAAAAAAACAGTCGGTGGAAGACAGATCTGTTCGTGACTCACTTTTACCGTTTTTTCCTCAGGTTTCTTTGGGCCAATATGGCGTCCAGCCTTTCGCTAGCTTTAATGCTAACTTATGAAGGTTTCGCGCTGGCCTGAGAAAGCTCGTGTGAAGCGTGAGGGGATGTTATGTAGTTAAACGTGAAAACGCAACGGTCTTCTTTTAATCTATGCCAGGTTTTAAGTATAGTAGGAGTAACAGTAACGGACCACGTTCTAAGCCTAAGTGGAGCACGTGTAGAGGGATTTTCCTCGTTTCCGTATTACTCATAAGGGGGATGACAAATGCAGCCACGAGTTTAGCAAAAGTTGCTGCGATATTGTGCCTGCATTTTTCTGTCTACCTTGTCATGGTCATAATGAAAGTTGTGTAGGTCTACGGTTGGATGAAATGTCAGCCAGAGCAAGATGGTGCCATTTTACAGTCACTTTGGATTATGTAATACCTTGCTCTAAGCCGTTCTTCCTTCAGCCGTTTGGCCCCACCTCTTGACCATTTTGTACCATTACAACAAAAGGCTCAGCTTCGGTATTTTATTTGCCACCTCGCCTCAGTTAAGGCATTTCCTGATGCCACACCATCTGCCACCTGGCAATTACCTTATGGGCAAACGCCCCATGGGCAAACATAGGGTGCGATGCAATTTGTTTGACTGCACATAATTATAGGCCTACATATAATTCAGACTTGACACGTTCTTTCAAACTGATGTTTGGTGGGTAGATTTGTAGGCCTTGAGAAAAATATTCCAAATATACAAAACCTAACACCAATTGACCAACAGCCACAAAATAAAAAAAGCAGGTAGGGCCAACACTATGTTCCCCTGGGTTTTACATTTTCATAATCCTAGCCTTTTAAAATAGGAACTACATACTATAGGCCTGTGTTTAAGCCATTCAAGTCATCAGCTTATTCCTAATGTCCCATTCAATTCACTTTAGATGTGTTAGAACTTAAAAGTAAAATCCACATAGCCTACAACCCCAAGAGCTAGGGGAACAAAGCCAAATACAGTAGGCTATTTGAGTAATACTTGTTGACTAATAGAAATCTTATGGTTTTGAGGAAATACAGATAACATATTTCAGAGTAAGGATGACATAATTTGGAATGTATTTGTGAACGTCAGCTTGGTATTAAGTCGACCATAAGTGGCATAAAAATGTCTTTAAGTGTTAGATTTCACACGCAATACCCTGGTGGTAGCAAGGGAAGTAAAAGTATAAAAGGGATGCATCCCCAATAGACCCCCTGGTGTCAGATGAGTTTCCTTTCTCTACAGTACTAAAGGCTTGACAGGTTAGCCCCTCACCCGCAAGTTTCCCCACCTCCCCAAGCCCAATCAATCAGTCAACATTTATTTATAGAGCCCTTTACAACACTCAAGGTGACCAAAGTGCTTTCCAAATAAATCAAATTAAAATCAGTAAAATATAAATACATTAGTACAACAAAATATAAATAGTGTGTCCCAGCATTGCTAAGTGTTGAAAGTTAGATGGAATAAATATGTTTTAAGCCTGGTCTTAAAAAGACCAAAGTCTGTGATGGGGCACATATCAGGAGGAAGCTTGTTCCAGAGTCTGGGCCCGGCCGCAGAGATGGCCCGATCACCCCAGTGCTTGTATCTGGCTCTTGGGACTTCTAAAAAAAAAGTTTATTTGATGACCTCAAAGCCCTGTTTGGGTTTCAGACAGCTAACAACTCAGTAAGATAGGGCGGGCGAGGCCAATAAGAGCTTTAAAATGATTTTAAATCAATTCGAAAAGAAACAGGAAGCCTAATGGAGTGAATAAAGGACTGGGGTGATGTGCTAGCGTCTGCATGTGTTGGTTAAAAGACAGGCTGCAGCATTCTGCACCAGTTGGAGGCAGCACAGGGACGACTGGGAGATGCCAACATAAAGTGCGTTACAATAATTTATTTTAGAGCTGATAAAAGCATGAATCGTTTTCTCAAGATCAGTGCGATTTAAAAATGGCTTGACTTTTGTTAAAAGACGCAGCTGGAAAAAGCTTGTTTTGACCACGCTGTCAATCTGTTTGTCAAAGTTAAAACTGTTATCAAAGATGACACAGACATTTTTAACTGTTGGTCTAAGCCTTGAAGTCAGTACACCAAGATGTAAGGGCGCAGAATAACCAAATAGAATATACTCTGTTTTATCTTCATTTAAGTGAAGGAAGTTTTGTCCTAACCACAGCTTGATGTCTGCAATACACTCAATCAATGATTCAATCGCATCACTTTTCCTCAGCATCACAGGTAAATAAATCTGCAGATCATCTTCATAGCAGTGAAAGGCTAGGTTATGCTTGGCTATAATTGACCCGAGGGGCAGCATGTAAAGTGAAAACAAAATAGGGCCGAGAATGGAACCCTGGGGTACTCCACAAAACAGAGAAGCAGCAGAGGAAGACAGTTCACCTATTCATACTGAGAAGCTCCTATTGGTCAGGTATGAGGTGAACCACTCAAGTGCAGTACTGCGAATGCCAACGTGATGGTTTAGCCGAGACAGGAGGACTGAATGGTCCACTGTATCAAAAGTCACTGTTAGGTCCAGTAGCACTAGAGCAACAAGACACTTGGCATCAACAGACAGGGCAATGTCATTGTGCACTTTTAACAGTGTAGACTCTGTGCTGTGCCGTAATCTAAGCCCACACTGGAATTTCTCTAAAATAGTTATCTTCTAAAAATGACTGCATCTGTGTAAAAAAATAAATACATTTCAGGAACTTTTGAAATAAAAGACAGATTAGAAATGGGTCTAAAATTAGATAAAACTGAAGGATCAAGATGTGTTTTTTAAAGGCCTGACTATGGCATGTTTAAAAGCATTTCGGACACATCCTGAACTGAGACAAATATTAATTAGAACCAAGAGGGAAGACCCAACAGTGCTAAAAAACATCTTATAATGTCCAAAGGGCCATTTGTTGCACTTATATGTTCGACTATGTCAGTGAAGAATGAAAGAGTTCAATTCATAATTATCAAATACTGCAGAAAGTGTGGCAGTAACAGGCAGGTCTGAACTAGTTATGCAGTTGGTTAGTTGTCTAACCAGCATTCCCAAAGGAGTTTTGTTTCTTTCACAAAGAGATAAAAGGTACCAGGCCATCTGCTCTGAGTCCTGAGCTCTGGTTATTTGTGCTGACCAGCTGGCTCCATTCTTCAACCAGATCTTCAGCAAACTCACTAGACCAGAGTAAACCCCCACCCCCACCCCCCCACCCCTCCACTCTTTAAAGTCCTGCAGCTTGCTCAAACAACTGGGAATTTTGCACAAAATGCATGTGCTCAGCAGTTTTGGCATTAACTCGGCTTGTCATATCATCATATTTTTGTCAGTCCAGACTCATGCCCAGCTGTCCTGGATAACCAACCTTTCGATTGACACAATGCAGCAGGTGTGTTGTGATACTATTATTCATAACAATTCAGTCAATAAGTGCACTTATTTGAAGGGACAACAACTTTTATACTAACAACAAACACCTGAGCTAACCCTTACCACTTACCCCCCACACACCATCACTTCCAGCCAAGATACTAACACATGTTACATGTTTACCAAACAAGCATGGTTCCAAGAAGTAAGCAGGCTGGGAGGACTTGAGTGCTCTCACTTTTTTTTTTTTTTTTTTTTTTTTTTTTTTTTTATTACTGTGTAAATGTAAGTATTTGTAACTTTAACCATACTTGCCATGTTTTTGATCATTTTATTGTTGGCCATTTTTTACTGTACCTAAGACAAGTTGTTTTTTAAAATGAATTTAGGCTACTATGATGTGTTACTGTGTGTTCTTTCCAAGTACTCTTGCTTAATAGGCTAATAGGTAAATCTGAATGAATGTGTGTGAATTGTTAGATTAGATTGAACTTTATTAATCTCACAGTGGAGAAATTCACTTGTTCAGACAGCTCTTAAAACAGAATAAAGTGCAGAAAGCAAGAAAACAAAGTGAGCATGCAAACAAAAAGGTGCAATATAAGTTATTTACAAGAAAAAGCTAAAATATGTAACATCATAAATATAAACTATAAAATTAACAGTGCAAAACAACCTCACAGGCTATATACATATTTACATGGTGAAGGCCGGCTATGTATGATGTAGGCTATGTCTCAGTGTATTGCCTGCAACTTACTGGCCATTGTCCAAGGTGTACCCTGTCTAAGGCCCATAGTTGCTGGGATAGGCTCCAGCCACCTGCCAATAAATAAATGTAATCCAATTTCTTTCTTTATCAGCATTACATTGTGATTGTATGCTATTCACAAAGATATTATCTTCTTTGGCATAATTGATTATAAGCATTAATTAACCTACTAAGGAATGCAACACCCAACCTAGGCATATGTAAAAGAGTTAAGTTCTTTTTACAAACTGAACAACACATGGATTTTTTTTCACCAGTGAAAAGTGCTCCTGCTGTCCTCCCTTTGGCCTACTTTCCCTCATTGTTATAGGCTTTATAAACACAACAAAGGCACCCAAGCCTGAGGTAATTACACTTTGCCCTGCATCAACATCTTGAGTGACGTCTTAGCTCATACGATCACAACGATGTTATCTTACCTTATTGTTATCAAACTAGAAAATAAACGTGCTTTTTGTAATGAATATGTTTTAAATGTGGCGAAACTTTCTCATTTCAGTGCAAAAAAAGTCCCAAAAAATTGTTTTCACTAAACTCT
This sequence comes from Bostrychus sinensis, assembly GCA_020698575.1. Taxonomy (NCBI): domain Eukaryota; kingdom Metazoa; phylum Chordata; class Actinopteri; order Gobiiformes; family Eleotridae; genus Bostrychus; species Bostrychus sinensis. The sequence goes on along the minus strand of CM036251.1, from coordinate 25,156,509 downwards.
AACACTAAACACTCACAAATTTAGAAAAGCATGAACGGATGTAGCATGAATCAAGAAATTTGCAAAAAAAAGGCTACAGATAGGCTATTATATTTTGAAAACTGAAATTTATTCTCTTCTGTGCAAATACTAATCTAGTCTTTAAGATGAGGCATATGCATATGCTATAGTCATATACTGCTACAGCAGGCTATGTTATATTACATTAAGTATCTCTATTTTGTAGCTTAAATAAATTCTCTTTTTTATAATATAATAATAAAGGCTTGTGAGTACATTCTCAAAAGCAGACACATACCACAGGACAAAACCATGTACTGTAATGTATGAGTGTTACATGTCCATCTAAAAATAAGAGAGCATGTTCATTACATTATAGAGTTTTGCTTAAGATGTGCTCTGTGTTGCTGCTATTGCATGGGGGAACGCAAAGTAGGGCAAACATAATCCACCTTTTTGGCCCTGAAGTAGCAGTAACCTAGTGTGCTTGTGAGTCTGAATATAAATGTAAACATGTTCCTGTTTATACACAGGACTATGGTGGCCCTAAAAGCAAGTCATAACAATATTAACAAAGACACAGTAACAACTTACAAAACAAACATAGACTGTATTCACAAATTTGAACACAACAAACACAACAACTTGTGTGCTATAGTAGTAACACACATCCTACTCATGACAGGCCTGGATATTTTAAGCAAATCATGTCTAGCTTAAATATGTGAATATTTTACTAAATAACACCATAACCTTTACATGATACATCTCATTGTATTAAAGCAGCACAATGTAATTTTTTGCTCTCTCTGGCAGTCCCTCTTTGGATAACTTCAGAAATCCAATTTTGACAACTAGGAGACAGGGGTAAGTTTTTGTTTTTTCACAACCAAAGGGTTGTTGACAAAATTGAAATAGCTGTTTTGTGTCTCTCCTTGGTCTGCTGTCATGCCCTGAATATAAACAAATTAGATAGTTGTTTACCCAAGATAGCTCCAGTAAAGCATTTTTCATGGTTGGAAATAAAAATGTTCAATGTTATGGAAATTTTAGATTGAGATACTTGACAAAAGACGGTGTCTGGATCAGTCTTCTGTCTTTATTTTACTTGCACACAAGGAGAACACAGCACAAGGGAGAGATGCAGAGCGTCCTACCCCCCTTAGCAGGAGCTAGGTTTTATACCAAACATACACAGGAAAAGAGTATGTGTCCCAGAGTCACAAGCATATCTCAAGACTTCTGCTCTAATCTATAAGAAGATGCCATGTCCAGGCCTTGTGTGCACTAAGACATAACACCTTTGGCCTTACAGCTGTTACCCATGCCTTAGTCCTTGTACAGCACTTAACTCAGACAATAAAATGACAGGATAACACAGGAATTAATGAATTTCCACTACATTTCCTCCCTTTTGATTATAATAAAATCATTTTAATATTAATCAATAAACAGTCAAACCCCATACATCATTACCCTTCACAGTTTAAAGTGATACCTCATTAAGAAAAACCCAAACAAACAAAACAATTTCTTTTGTACAAGAAGTAAGACTTAAAACTTTGTAGGATTAAACCTTTGAGCTATAATGCAACAGTAGGAAAATTTCATTCACATATTAAAGAAAAAGTAAAATAAAAGTGAAGTTATGGTTACACAGTATTCTCATCTAAGTCAGAGTCAGAGTTGTCAAAGTTGTCAGTATCACATGGGAGAGTCCTTATACAATTCCTCATACACAAACACTTGTTTGGTGACAGCTGCATGTATGGCTCTTTCCCCAAGCCCATTTGCAAAGTCTGATTTTGTTGTCCCTTGGCGCAGGGACCTTTTGCAGTGGCTGGCATGGATCCAAGTGGAAGTTGTAGAAGCAGGAGATGGAGCAGAGGTTGTTGTGGAGAGTTGGAGCCCTTCTTAAAGGAGACAGTGTTGTCCAGGTGGCTCAGTGGGTCGAGTGACCAGAAAAACCATAACAGCTGTGATGTTTCCAGTACAGGCAGCGCTTTGGGCCATGCCTGTTTTCTCCTCAGCACTTTCCCATTTTGTTATTCAATCTTCCTTTCCAGATGGAGGTAGTAGGAGCAGTGATACCTCACATCAAACCCCACAAAGCTCCATTCATTTAGGAAACATATTATCTGGGACCTGCTGAGAGAAAACAGAGGAACATGTTGCACACAAAGCAATGCCATCCCTTGTTGGGATGGTCTGGAGTCTGGACCATAGTTTGATCTCTGATTTCAATTCTCTGAATTACAATCAGCCATGGATTTTTGTAAATTTGTAATTTTGCAAAATAAGACTCACATAGTTAGCACATAAAAGCATCAAATATGAAAAGGCAATCTGAAATAACTTACCGGTGTAATAATTACCACATCCATGTATTTTCCTTGGAGTTTCCTTAGTTCCTTGGATGTTACACACCTTTCTAAAGTGTGCTTGTTCCATATTTCATATTGTTTCATATGGGTTTATATGAGCTCAGTCTTTTGTTCCAACGTATTGCTTTTAGGTGATAGTTCAGTCTATGGAGAGAAATGTCAGCATATACACACAACAACTCTTCTCCCAGAGTTGTTTTCATTGGGTTCAGATCCATATGGATCCAATCTGTTGGAGCCTTATTATCTTTTTAATCACCTGTTAAAACGTAAAATTTTCAGAAATATGAACATTTTGGATCATAACAACACATAAAGAGTGGTAAGACTTCACACATTCACATTCACACAGACACAGTGTAAACCTGGTAAGGTCCAAATCAGAGTCTGGTCAGTCCCAAAAATGTATTTTACCATTCACCTTTCATTTTTGTGCATAGTTTTTCAAGAATGACGTCATGTTAAACCAAACATTTTGTTGCCTTTTTGCTGAGGCCAGGAAGTATCCTGTCTGTGATCACATGCCCCAAGAAGGTCACCACTCTTTTAGATGAGGAGAGTTTCTAATTCTTGTTGCAACAAGATCAATAGACCTTTGAATTCAAAATAAGATTGCTTACTAAATTAGTTATTTTAAACTTACAGAAATATGCAGAGTTCTCATTAAATGCAGATTCTTTACCCCAGCTGCAGGTGTTGTGTCTATGCTTTTACCTGCATTATGTGCTATGCAAACAACACATGATGGACAAAATTTCTGTGCATAACCTTTCAACCCTTTTGTGTACCACTTTTGCGTGACCATCCTTCCTTTTGACACATGGACCAGCCCATGTGTCAATTTGGCAGAATAAAAAAAAAAGTGGTTATGAATGCAAGGCTCGAATTCAGGCCCCTATCAAATACCGTCATGTTTGGTTGCTCCATGCATTTTAAGGTCCACAATTCTCCCTGAAACTCAAAGGCAAATCAGTACTGAGAGTCTTTGTCCACTGGGACGCTGAAAAATGCATCTGAGAGGTCAACAACAGAACCAGTTTGTATCTGGTGGGACTTGTGACAGTATGGTGTATGGGTTTGGTACCAAAGGAGCTCGTTGCTGTACTGCAGCATTGACAGCTTGTAGACCACTGATAAACCTCTATTCAGTTGAGATACACTGGTCCCTGATTTTCTTAACCAGGAAAAGTGGGGAGCACACTGGAGAATTGTCACATGACACTATTACTCCTGCCTCCCTTAGAGCATTAAAACTGGAGTAATACCATCAACGGCTGCTTGTTTTAAGGGGCACTGGTGCTGGCATGGCCTATATGTAGATTTAGGGGTGATCACCACTGGTTCACAATCTTTGATCAAACCAACATCATATTTACTTTTTGCCCACAGATCCTGTGAAACTGCTTTTAAAGCAGGGACGGCTGCAGCCTCAGAGTCAGATAGAAAAGAGGAGGTGCTATCCTGATAAGCGTTATGCTTATCTGGCACCAGAGACACAGAGCAGTTTGAGTGTAACACAGAGATGGAAGGCATTCTGTATGCTTTCAGTATAAGAGAGAATGAGATAGCAGGGTTAGAGGTGGGGGCCCAGTGTATGACTCATTCACAATCATTCACAAACCAGCCCACCTCCTTCCACTGACAGTGAGAAACTTTGAGAGAGAGACATGCTTGGAGCGGGGCACATCATACAGAGAAAGTTGTTCCCCAGTTAGAGAAATAGACACAGCAGAAAAGTGAGAATCCCAGTAAAGGAACACTGTGGTGAGTTTGTCATGTGGTATTCTGAACCACACATCCTTATGTCTGGGCTCTGGTCCCTGTGACACGTGTGATGTGCAGTGCAAGTCATCCTCATGCATAAAAGTAGTACCCTCAGGAGACACCCTGTTTTGTGCCACTTGGATTAGGTCTGTAGTAATTGGAGTTGGTGTCAATTTCCATTGGTATACATATAAAGGATTCCCAGTTCCCAACCTGACTCCTGTGAATATGTTTTTATTGGCCAATTGATCAATTGTTACAACCTGAAGACCTTCTGGTGTGGAGATAAGGCAAATGCCTAATCTGCACATCAGATCTTAACCCAGAAGATTAACTGGGCATAATTAGGAAAATGGAAAAGAGTGCTTACATTTTTTGCCTGCGGGGTCTGAGCATGAAAGTGGAGACATATATTGCTCTCACACAGTGTCACCAGAGGCACTGATAGAGTACACATTGCGACCACTCATTTTGGGAGATTTCTTAAGACTAGCCCTTTTGACCACAGAATTACTGGCCAACGAATCAAAAAGAAACGTTCCTTTTTCGCCATTCAATTCAATGGTATATTCTGGCAAGGCTGTATTTGTCCATGAGACCAGACTTGCATAAGTTGCAGCTGGTGGCTTAGTCTTATTCTCCAAATAAGTGTCTGCTTGTGAAACCAATGTGTGTGTTAGCAGTAAGCTGTTCTTCATTGCAGAACTACAGATGTGAATGTGTGTGTTTTGTGGGTGCAGTACCTTCCTCTGGGTGATGTCTCCTTGGTGTGTCTCTCACCGGGCCTGTCCTTGCTGCCCAGTCAGTCCGACTCCTGGGGAGCACTCAGGTGAGATCCTTCACTGTATCTTTGTGAACAATCTCGCATCCAGTATCCAACTTATACCATCCAAACTGTCCTCAAGTGTACCATACGTTGTCTTGGCCTCTATTTTGTCCTTGTTGGAACCTCTGTCCTCTATTCCAGTGACCACGACCCTTGCCCTGGCCATGTCCTTGTCCCAGTTGTCCGCGCCCTCTGCCTACGGCTACATGGTCTTAGCAGTCGTGTGTAAGTCCTTGGTGATACTGTAATTGTCTGTCCATTTCCTCACACAGTGTTCTACAACACTTTGGCTGCCTTCAGGACATTGGACATTGTGTGGAGGAGCCCAGTTCACAGAGTGCAGCTTTAAGACCTGACAGAAACTAGCTTTATGTGATGGGTGCTACAGTCAGTTCAACTCATGTTTAAACCTGTGGACTGGGCCTCCTGTTCTTCTTGTTCTGAGTCTGATAGCTTAGGTGGCTGCAGGTGGAGCTGTAGCCTGGTCTTTGGTGGTGTAGGTGGATCATAATGGCAGGTCACTGGAGGAATCTGGCTTGACTTCTGCTGTTATCTCTGGAGCTGCTCAGGCTGCTGCTGTTAGGTCCCACACTTGTTGCTGGGGACTGATGCGTGAGCAGGAGTCCAGGTCCAGGTTGAGTTTCACCATGGAGAGGTCTGAAAAAACAGAGGAAACACAGGAAGCAGTATCTGATCTTTTTTTTTTTTTTTTTTTTTTTTGTATAACTACCTGTTTATACACATTTCAAAACAATTCTGTGTTCTTCTACTTTCTCTAAATTCGCTTTCCCTTGCTTTTTATTCTTCAGCTTTTTATCAAAATTGTTTTCAATTTCTACAAAAAAAAAAAAAAACATTTCAAAGGTTCAGTATAGTGCATCCTCTTTCAAGTATCAATTGGAGAAGTAAAAGAAATGTAATTACAATGACACAAAGACCTAATGTGACCCTTTACACAGTCCACTATGCATTCAAACCTATTTTCTCTGTCCAAAATTAGTAGCCAAATTTCTTTTCTCTTTTCCTAACTTTTCTATAAGCATTTTCAGTTAATTTATATTCAACAATCCCCCGTCGGGGAAAACCAAAACTGTCCGCACCATGTTGGTAGACATTAGACACATTGTTTTCCATACTTGGTTGTTATTGCCTTGACCAGAGGGGTCTCAGGGACCTCAGTAATGTATTTTGTTAGGCTTATTCCCATTTTCTGATGTTAGAATAATGGTTGTGTACACTGTAAAGCCTCTCAAACTTTTCTGAGATATTTTCTCTGCTTCCCTCTGGTTTAACCACTAAATAACTAATAGCATTTTAACCAGACGGCTCAGTTTAGGTTACCCAGTAACCTATAGTCACCCAGTAACTTTTATTACCTCGTAATACTTTATAACTATTGGCTTAGTATTGGCTACCCAGTAACTTTTAGTCACCCAATGATTTGTATTACCCCGTAATACTTTACAACTATTGCCTTAGTTTTGGTTACCCTGTAACCTGTAGTCACCCAGTGACTTGTATTACCCAGTAATACTTTATCTATTGGAGGCTCCCATGAGACTTTAACTTGGTCAAGAATGACAACAAATTTGGTGTTTGTCCTACTCGCTATTGATAACAGACATATGTATCTCACCGTTTTATTTGTGAATTGAGTTCGATGCAATCCAGCGGTGACAGTCCTGGACCCAGTGAAAACAGGCCCCCCGTCTCTGAAATCTTATGGAGGTAGGAGGCTGGAGGATCTATCCCCCAGGATGATCAATCCCTGGTCACTCCATCCGGATCTGTCCACTCAAGGAATCCCACTTCTGACATCGGATTGTTAAGGAAATTTTAGATTGAGATACTTGACAAAAGACAGTGGCTGAATCAGTCAGCAAGTTGTCTTTATTTTACTTGTGCACAAGGAGAACACAGCACAAATGAGAGATTCAGAGTGTCCTACCCCCCTTAGCAGAAGTGATAGGTTTTATACCAAGCATACAGGAAAAGAGTATGTGTCCCAGAGTCACAAGCATATCTCAAGACTTCTGCTCTAATCTATAAAAAGATGCCATGTCCAGGCCTTGTGTGCACTAAGGCATAACACCTTTGGCCTTACAGCTGTTGCATGTCGCATGCCTTAGTCCTTGTACAGCACTTAACTCAGACAATAAAATGACAGGATAACACAGGAATTAATGAATTTCCACTGCATTCAACATTATATATTTTCTCATAATTTTCTTCTAAATAAAAGATATAGCCTATCGGCTACAGGAATGTAAAAAGCCTGACAATATGGCCCAGTCTCCCTTATATCAACAGAAAAGGTAGTGTAGGCCTCTGTCATAAAGCCTATACTGGGAAAGGGCAGTACTACTTTGTGTGTGCTATGCCCTCTTATGGGCTTCGCTACTGGTTATCTCTCTTTGGCCAGCCCTCTGAGACTATAGCCTTTATAGGCCTCCAGACTGCGACCAAAAGCTCGCATTTTGCGACCATTTTATGGGTCTGTGCGAATGTTGTTGTTTTTTTTCCCTACTACTCGCACACGTGCGACAAGATAATTTCAGACTTTATTAATATTATTACAATTATTTTGAATGAACGAGTTTTCTCTTTCACTCTGAAAGGCCCTCAGTATTGTTTTTAGTTTATTTAATTCGAGTTATCTGGGTTTATAGTTTTGCAAAACATAGTCCTAAATAACAGAGCCGCGCCGCTGCTCAGTTGTTTCCCCAACCCCGTCTCTGTCTTTGCCCCACCTCCCTCTCTCAGCAGAGCAATGGCTGTACTCTCACAGGAGGCAGGGACGTCCCGTTCCTAATTGTCGCCCGCAACAATAGCGAATATCTGGAATTTGTCTGTTTGTCGTTCACCTTCGTGTTCTTTCAAAAAGACGCTTATACGCGACACCGCGCCGCTCATTTCCTAAATATTTTTCCTGTCGCCACTGCGTTATTACGCACATGAAGAGCTGCTTTTGAGCAAATCACACACAGAAACCACTGTAAACTAACTCCATGGTGTGTCCTGCAGAGGACAGAGGCGTAGTTTCTTTGATTAAACGTAGCTAAGAAGCTTCTGTATTTAGCATTAGGTGCTGCCTCCTGCAGCGCTGTCTGAGAGAGGAGCTGTTATTTAAATCCAAGAGAAAAAACACAGGGCCAGATGAAAACAGCAGTTGGCCATTGTTATACGACTGAAGCCACAAATGAGCTAATAAATATGATGAGAAGTGAGGGGGATTTGAACTATTAAATTCTTCATTAGGCTAACTTATTACTAATTTAATTCTTTATTTTGTGAAAACCAGTCTGTTATGGATCTGACATTTGTTTACTTTCAGTTATATTCAGTTTTATTTAGGGGCAGTGTGTCAGACTGTCTAAGGTTAACTGTTGATACATTTATAATAACATTTTTACCCATGTTGTCATCATTTGCTAATGTTCCTTAGAACACATTTTTCATTCTGTACATATATTTCAATTAAACTATGAGCCTGGTAAGACAGGGGCGATTTAATATTTGTGATACAGATTTTTGGCATGCTCCCCTAAATTTTCTGCTTGTGCCCCAAAAATTTTCAGTCAGGGGCTACAGTGCTCCTGGCAAAACAAAACAAAAAAAAGTTAGTCTGGACCCCTGCTATAGGTCTAAGCCACTGGGTGCTTTCCCTTCTTCTCTTTCAGCTCTCTGATGTAGAGTTTTTTAGACTCAGGAGGACTCGCCAAGAGTCAGTGTGAAGATTTGCCTAGAAGACTTGAATGGGTTGTGCCTGAACTCCTCACCTACTGGTGTCAGGCTACTTCCTGCTGCTCACTGTTTTTTAAACCCTCCAAAATAGTTTTGTCTTACTTAAGCCAATTGCTTTTCATTATTATTTAGTAAAATTGTTAATTTTCTGGGGGAATAGTGTTCTAATAGTGTGATCATCAAGAAAATCATGTTTTATTTTAAATTTTTAGTATCCTAACCTATCCTAACCCTGACCTATTCCACTTCTTTTATTGTGAAAGGTAATCATCTCAACAGTGGGCCTCATTTATGAAACTTTTACTTTTACATTTACTTGAAGATTTGCATTTCCCACTTGGGAAGAAATCCCAAGAACAGGTAAAACCACTGTTAACCACTTTAATTCTGCAGTTCTGTAATATTATCAGACTCATATTGAACCAAAATATTTGTATTTTTCTTTTAAAAATAATACTATTTCATAGAATAACAGTGATCAGTTATAGTATAGACCAGGTATACACCTAAAACAGACATACTGAAGCATTGAACAGTGACACTCTGTCTCTGTCCTCTGCCAAGTCTCATCTATATAGATTACTTCTATATCCCTCTGGCCTGAACTGTAGCAGTTTCAGTGTTTTTTGACCACATTTAATGGCTCTTAAAGCTGTAAAACCCCTGTAGAAACGTTCCAGCTTATTTCCTGGTTCAGGGTCAGCTGTGCCTTGAGTCTGCTATAGCACCGTCACTATTAACCCCTGTCATATGTCCACATGAGAGTGTAGAGGGCATTCCTCGTTCTTCTGCTAAGCAGTGTATGGAGGAGATACCTAAGTATTTCCTTAAGTAAACATTCATAAATGAGGCCTAATGTGAGCCCTTTCTCCACATGTTCTGTGACGCATGGCTGTTACCTAATACCGTTGTTCACAATGTTGCAGGATTGTTGCACTGCGACAATCTATGTTCCTGATAAGGTGTTGACTTTTTGTCAGTTTCCCCATCATCTACCTCTGCTGCCTCTTACTGGCGTCTATTGGAAAGTACAGTAGTATGTTTGCAGCTTGCACTCTAACTGCTGTTTCCATATGAATAAAAGGCCTAAGGTACAGCAGGTCGATATCAGACAACGTCATTTAAAGGCGGCCTATAACCTAACAGGCCAAACGCCGCATTTTTCACCATCCAAGCGACCAAAAGCTCCACCAACAGAGACGTAATTGATTCACAAGGGAAATTGCTTGGTCACCCATAGTAGACTGTCCTACTTGCTTTTCGCAAGCTTTGGATAGAATAGGAAAAAAGTTATCTGGCAAGCCAGGCTACCACTTGAGGACAGCGTAACTGACGCCGTTTACCTGTCGCCGTATTTTTTGCTGTCCAAACGATCTAAAGCCCCTCTTTTTTTTTTTTTTTTCAAATGACCAAAATGCCGCTAAATGCCTTCTCTCATATATTAATGGGATTCTAATGATCTTCAGCTGTAGTTCTCTCAGCCACTAAAGCTCTTTTCAGCCAGTGAATACAGAGGAAGTAAGAGCTGCGCCTGTAAGAAACAAACAAAAACGGGGATAAGATTGGCACATGGTTTTCAGTTAATGCTATTAATTATACAATGACGTGTCTGTGAAATTAAGTAGTCTACCCTGTGTAGCTTCAATAAACCGACAACCGTGGTCTTTGCTCCCATCTAGTGTTTGTGTAACAACATTGAACCCTTTCTTCAGCGTAGGGCTGAATAATAAATATTTGAAAAGTCCGGCTCTGATATAAATATTATAAAAGTATGATATACTGCAATAATAGTTGAATGGTCTGATTCAGACCAGCTACAGCTCTGGGGTTAAAAACACAAGTTGTTTTAGTTGTTGGAATAATATGCCGTCTGTGCAATCTGATGTTCCTGAATTAGACATTATGCGAATTAGACAGTGTATCTCCGATCAAGCAGAATCACCAGATAAAAGCATTAATCTGATTTGTAAAAACCTTCCTGTTTATGACACAGCCACAGTGTCTTTGTAAATGATTTGCTCTTTCAGAGGAAACAACATAAGGCAAGTTCAGCAGTGATGTGAGGCTTTTGTGTATAAGTCAGTGGTTCTCAAACTGTAGTAGAGGTACCACTAGTGGTAAGCAGACTCTTTCTCGTGGTACTCAGTCTCTGGACTTTTTGCACCAATAGATCATTAAATAGATCATAAATAGATAATTACAGACTGGTTTAGTCCAGGTTTAGTCCTGATTTAGTCCTGGGTTAAATCCAGATTTTGCCCCGTTTCAGTCCTGCTCTAGTTGCTTAGGACTTAGTCACGATTTAGGTCCAGTTTAATCCTGGATAAATCCTGGGTCCAGGGCTTTTTGAAGAGAAGATTAGTCTTTGTCTGTTTATTCCCGATTTAGCTCTGCTTTTGTTTTGGTTTAGACCCAGATTAGTCGTGGCATTGTCATAATACAGGATTAAATAACTATTTTAATCTGGGATTTAGACCTGGGTTAGTCCTGATTTAGGACACTTTTAGTAAAAAAAAAAAAAAAAAAAAAAAAAAAAAAATACTTTGTATGCCAAATATTGTCTGTGGTGGTACTTGGAGTGAAAAGTTTGAGAACCACTAGTCTAAGTTTACATAAAGGTTAAACAACCCCCAAGCCCAGCAGATATTACATTATATGTTTTATTATTACACACCATTGCATTAAAAAATAGCAGCTTATTTGAATTTGATGGCAGCAGCATTTCTCTAAAGTTGAGACAGTGGCAACAAAGACTGGAAATATAAATGGTTCTAACAATGAAAGCTGGAGAAGCCTTTTATAGCTAATTAAATTAACATACATTTTTAACTGCTTTAAGTACATCTTTATGTATTTAACTAACAGACTCAAATGCTCATGTTACAGCCTTTGCCGGCCTGTTAATTCATTTGCATATTCAGTGCCTCCAGCTGATTTCTTCTTTCTTTTTTAGTAGTACCACGGGTCTACTACACCCAACTTTTTTTGCGATGTGTTGTTATTAAGAAAAACAAAAACATTTTTGTTTTAAGACTTTGTTCAAAATAAACCTTTCGAAATAAATACTCCATACATTTTACAGTGGACTAGTGTGCTTGAAATGGACAATGTTTTTGACACCCAGTCACACAAGGGGCATGACTGATATGGCTTGGTTTTTTTTTAAACGGATGAGGTGTCTGTGGAGGGGGTCACAACTAAGTCCTGACTGACGCCAAACAGAAAATGTAAACAAGATAACATTCTATTATGTAATACTCACATTATTAAGATTACTCACTATTATTCATTAAAGGTACATTTATTCAAAACAGACGTCACATACAGGTCAGTACTGCCGCTTACTGCACCAGACTGCTTGTCATTATGCCTTGTTGATATACTTCTAAACTGTATGTTTAATCCTTAGGCTAGTCGTAGTACTATTTAGCATAAACTACTACTAAGTTTTGACAGACGATATAGCACACAGAGTAGGACAACAGATGGTTTCCCAATATTATTATTATTTTTTTCTAAATCTAGCAAAGCACTATTGTTGAAAACCTCTGGTGAAATGCTGAGTTCTTATTCTGTCTGTTATAGAAACTGACAACAGAGGGCGCTATTATATAAGCAACAGAAGGCCTTGTGCTTCACAACACTTGATTCCTGTGCTGACGTGCACAGATCAACACTGTCTTCCTTTGTTATTAGAAACATTTATTTTATATTTAGTAATTTCCACCAATTAATTGAAATAAGTATTTTTAATAGAGAGATGCAGAATAAAATAAGCCTGGAATCAGTCCTACACTGTATACCACTCTGAGACACCTTTGACAATATGCCCAAAAACAGCCGTTAGTTTTTGGAATATTTGTATAATATTATTGTTATAAATTGTGTCAATAAGAGAAGCTGATGTTTTTGGTGTGGATCTGGACACAGGCATTTACAAACAATTCAGTAGCATTGCATGGAATACCCCAGATGCCACAGAGATGCTAACCCCAACAGCCACAAGGGGTCAGTGAAGCAACAAATGATGATGATCAAATGCATCTTTCTCGTCAAAGCATTTTTGGTGGATTCCATAAGACTTGAGGGCTTTGTGGCCTAATAGGTAGAGCATTTACCCCTGAATTAGAAGATCCCTAGTCTGGCCACCATATCTTTACCTTTATCCTTTTCAAGTTACAGTTCTGACCTATTATCTGTCTCCAGGGTTGCATTATTGGAACTTAGGAAATGTCAGAGATACATTTTTGTCATTGACAGACTATACGTGTTAGACACTTAGACCCTAGGGAAGGTCTATCTTGTATAAAGTCCCACACAATACATTAGGGTTGTCCTATGTGTGACTCTGCCTGCGTTTAACACATTTACAGAAGACAGATGAAGTTTCATTAGACGAGCGCGACGTTTATCTTCTTGCGTTTTAATGTACTTGTTTTGCCCCGCGGCCGTGTTCGTTCAAACTTCACCAGACTGTAAGTAACTTCTTGTCCTTGCCACTGAGTTGTCTCCATCTCCTATAGCTTCCTCCTCACTGCTCTCTGGAGTTTCTGCCAATTCAATCAAGCACTCGAGCACTATTTCTCTCAGAAGAATACAAAAACACCGGTTGGCCGTGTTGGCTTCCTTTCTCGCACCACGGGGTCAGCTTCCAAACGTGTTGTTATTGCGCCGAGCATTGGGACCGAGGTGCACTGTGCTGTGGGTGATACCCCTCACCTCAGACCGACTCGTAATGGGAAAGGCAATCTAATCAGCGAGCCACAGCTTCCGCCTCTATAGCCCATTTAGAAATAGAAGCCAGGCCAAGGAACAGGGCTACATCAATCATAAAGGGATTCTCTCTGGAGGAAGCAACAACTTTGTCAGAACAACATCCAACCCACAGATGTTGCCTCACTGCATCTTGGAGACTTGGAGACAATTTTTCTCCTTTATCTCAATCAGTTCATCTAGCATTCTTTCTTGTAATGCTTCTCATTGAGTAGATCTATGTTTGCATGCAGAGAAATTTAAATTATTGGTTAATTAAGTAATTGAATCTGCTTGTAAACTCTACAACAATAATGTGATTGAATAATTATTATTGCTGCATGTAAACAGCCTACCACAATTAATATAAGAGAGGCACACCATAAACTAACAGAAGGACGACATTTTTAAGGCCTATGAACACAGATATTTGGGATCACTAAACCTGTACATTGGTTGTTTTGGTCTCTTATGTTGTAAACATTAGAAAAAAAGGTTGAGTGCTGTAGCTTATGATATGTTTGTGTTCTTTGCAGTTACTAAGTAAGGAAGGCTGCATTTGAGTGTTGAGATTGATTACTAAGAAAATTAGCAGAGTTTATTAGCATTTCACACTACAATTATTACAAAATACTAACAAGAACCCAGACCTTGAATGCACCTTTAGCATGAGTGCAGCAGAGATGGGAACATACTACTTCGGTCCTCTCTCTGTCTCTCTGGGAAATCCTGCCGTGAGGGTTGAGTCAAGCTATAAGCATAGTCTGAGTCTGCAGTGCATGTAAACGTCCTGACTGCTTCTAGACAGTGGCATAAGGTGGTAATGGTGGGCCCTGGTGCAGGTTTTCAGAATGGGCCTGCTATGAAATACAATAAGCTTTTAGTATACTATCTTAATATACAGTATTCCTGCATTCACCCTCTAATTTGTTAAATGTAGGAAATTGCAAAGCATAATAATGAGGTTACCCAATGATTTTCTTAGACTGATAGGATTTTGCTGTGTTTTGCAAAGTGTGGATAGTTCCATTGAAATAACCTGATTAATATTTCCACTTAGAAGGTTATGTTTTTGTTAGCTTTAGCTTATCTCTTTTGAAATTTTGATAACATTTTTAGGTTGGGGCCAGGAAGGATCATCGGGCCAATGAACATTTCAGGTTTTGGTTTGGATGCGGCTCACTGTCTGGATCCAGGAACTTTGATGGAATTGAAATGCCTTGGCTAAGGTCTGTAGCACAATTTTTACTTTACTACTATGTTTTTTTTTTGTTTGTTTTTGGCAGGACTGTTTTTAAACATTTATAGTCTACTACACACAGTTATCATATACAGTGTCTGGCAACAAACAATGTGGAGAGCCACACAAAGCTGAGGGTTTTTAAAATAAAATAAAATGAGTGGTCCCGTTGTTTTTGCTGTGTTAGATGTGTCTATACTGATTAGTAACTTGCAAAATGAAACAACAGACAATAGATGAATGATGTGTGCGAGGTAGGCTATAGCCAAAGCATACAGGAAGGCTGCCAAAGCATGTTATATCTGACACTACAGCATCAAAATATAGCCTGCCTTCAACACTTTTCAAGTTATTGTTATTGTTTAGCTCGTAGCTTGTTTAGCTTTAGCTTGATTGTTTATGTTACAATCAAATTCATCCTGAATTTTCTGTAAAACAAGTCTTTTTAAGTCATTTAGCTCAGGTGCAAGTCAAGTCTAAATTCACGAAAAGCAAGTCATGGTCAAGTCTTTTTGGAATATTTGTCAAGCAAGTCTCAAGTCCTAAAAATTGTGAATTAAGTCTGACTTGAGTCAAGTCATGTGACTTGAGTCTCCCACCTCTGACAATTAGTAAATGATATATACAGTTTTGTTTATTTGTATTGTTTTTGTCATAATGATAAACAAATACTTTTAAAGCTCAGGCTGAACACAGATCTACAAGATGTACACCTCCGTGGCCCCCAGCACAGCTGACTGGCTCCACAGCCTGTTGCTGCATCTCTACCTCCTGACTTCTGCTCTGGATTGATAACATCACTTATAAGCCCCCTTTATTAGCCACCCACAGACAGATTAACTGGTGCAATAATGGACCAATCAGCTGCAATTATAGAGCGATAAGCCCAGGTAGCACTGAGAAGGATGTGGCGCTAACATACAAGATTAGCTTGCGTGTCACTGCATATATTTCCATATTTTTATGCCTGTATTGTGCTTTGTACTGTGCTTTTTTTTTTTTTTTTTTTTTTTTTTTGCCCTCAGTCCTTCTCCCTGTACGGTGGAATATCATTTACCAACAGATGTGAAATCAGAGCTCTTATCAGATGCTAATTGAAGCCATAATGTAGAAGTTAATTTTTACATACGAGCATGCAGCCGGTTTTATAAATTTACTGTTATTACTCTTCAAGTGCCTTGGCATGGCTGGAGAAATCCCATATCATTAAAGTACTTCACTTGGCACCTGTGCATTTTGGACCGAGTACAGTTGTTGTTATGGAGTGGTAAAATGATGATGAAAACAAGTTGAAGGCCAGAGATGAGTTTCTGCCTAGGGGTATTCAAATATTATCCAAGTTTGATTTCCAGAACAGCTGTGTGGATTTAACCTCCCCCTCATTTTTTTTTAAAACATACTCATGAATAAACAGGTTTTAATGGAAGACCCTAGAAGCTGTTTACTGCCGTACAACTGGGAAGCCCCCCAAATCTCTCTGTTCCACATTTGCTCTCATACCAGTGGTGCATTCGTGAGATTAGTTCACCCCCATGTGGCTCCAGGAACACAAATCCAATTCCGTCATCAAAGTGGACTGCTAATTACACATTGTTTAATTGAGTTTCATGCACTATCCGTCCAGCAGCAAGCAAAGGATCTAGTTTAATTTTCCCAACTTCAATGGCACTGTTAAATTGGGGCTGGTTGTAATGAAGAAATGGCTCATGGGCCATTTACAGTGACTAAGCTCAAAGCAGAGTCTGTTTGTGTTATGTCTCTAATCCATTAAGAATGCCTGGGCAGTGGTAGGAAGAGGAGAAGTTACAAATGGATCAGTAAGCTGGAGCACTAACTAGACTCACAAACCATATTTCTTTATTGTTTGATTATTTTGAGTTGGATTTAAAGGGGGGCAGAAAAATGGCTCTGGTTAAAGGGGCTATTATGCCAAATCAGCTTTTCTGAGCTCTTCTACAAACCTCCACCTTTTCCACAAACCCCCCACCCCTTCCACTCCAAGAAGCACTAACCAATCAACAATCTTTCCAAAACCAGTCTGCTCTCATTAATTTATCAAAAAAATCACTAATTCCTCACAGCTATTTTTCATTTTGAAGCAAAATGGCATCGTACAAAAAGTTTAAGGAAGTAAAGTGCTTTCTTCTGTAAATTATGTTCAAAAGATGACAACACTCTTTACTCTCCTGCATTCTGCTGCCCTCTGCTGTCTTTTTTCTTTATGGCACCATTAGAATACTTGATAAAAAGCATTCTCTTTATAAATTGGAACTATCCCATCCAGCATATGGGAAGCTCTTCACATGTCTGTATGGCCCATGTAGTTGCAAAATGATTTGGCACTCCTGGTTTTCCCGAAATCTGCTGTGTTTGGCTGACACTGATCCTTAGTAGGCTTCTTTTTGGTTCTCATCAGGATGAAGGAAAATATAGCTATTTCCATAACATTTTGAAAACATGTCATAGAGTGCATTGAAACAGAATCACCATATACAGGATGTTTGATCTGCTCAGCGCATATATAACATATACTTCATGTGTTCTTTTACCTTGTGGTGCAGTATTCCACTGTATGACCTGCCAAAAATAAGTCACAACATGAACATTTCAAAATTTCCCATGCATAAAATTGAACACTTTTTCTTTGCCTATCCCAGTTCTAAGTATTCCGGAGGATATTTAGTGGCTTCCATGTTATTTGGTTTAACAGCACTGTGTGTGCATACTACAGGTAGCCTCACATTCCTTTGCATGTCAGCGGCAAAGCTGTGCAAAGTGTCTCAGTCCAGTGACCTTAACACTTGATTGGTAAAAGAACGGAGATGTGTCTGTGGCTGTGGTGAGGTTAATTGAAGCTGTTAGAGTGAAAATGATTCCCTCAGGGGGGAGGTGTACGGGAGGAGGGGCTGCTGGGTAAGCGCAGCAGTGGGTGACAGAGATAGACCCAGAGAGAGATGAGGAAAGGGGGTGGGGGTCAAAGGGATTGCTCCTCACCCCGAGTGCACGGAGGCAGTGATACATGAGGACACAAGGATGAAAGCATTCATCTAAAGGTCAGTGCTGTGTGTGTCCTCTCCTCATCGCTTTGCTCTTTTATGCTGTTGATTTTCTCCCTTGCAAAACGTTAATGTTAAATGAGAAATGAGGTGACCAAGATTTGTTTAAAAATCTGAATAAAAGCTTAATATAACACCTTTAAAGTTCTCTTGTTCATTTTGAGTAATGACAGTGATAATAATAAGCCTACTTTTAACCTAGTCTTCAAATCAATTGACCTCACTCCAACTTTGTCTCAATTGTAATAGTTCATGACTTAATTTCAACAGTATGGCCATAACATGCTTGAGAAGTTGAAGAAAAAATATCATTTGAAACTGGTATCTAATTTTAGCCATTTGATAGGCAAGGGCTGCTATGAGTTTTTTGATGTATCAGGTGTTTATTACCACTGGAAATTAAAATGTAAATGTTCTCATTGTGTAATTTTCACTTTACCCAAACACCACCCTCAGTAGTAACCCCCCCTGCCTCTCTTACCTCAGACCCATCTCAGTATTTGTGCGTGTCCTCTCCTCTGTGGCCTTTCCCCTCTCGTACCATACTGGCCTTCATTTCACAGATGACAGGTTGGCTGACTGTAATCCTGCACATACCAGGGCAGGGAAAAGGCCAGACCCACTGTTTTAACTCCAATCAGCAGATATCACTCTCTGGAGGGACCCTCAGACCTCCCTGCTCCTGACAGTGTAACATTTAAGAAAGTAGCCAAATTGTAGGTTACATGTGATTTAATGTTGCTCGCTTCCAGAATTTTGTTTCTATTGTCTCCAAACCCATTGTGCAATCACTTATGTACCCCAAATTAGGCCAAAGTGCAAAAGCTAAGTAATCACCCTTAAGTACCCCTCAAATAGAATTGATTCTGTTTAGCAGCAAAATCTTTTAGTTTCTTTCATCATTTTGTTCTGTACAGGGAAGACTGGTGTTCCAAATGGTAATCTTGTGGTGGTCACAATCCTAAAAAAATGAAGAGGGTTGCATATGCTGTATATGTATACTGTATATACTGTATATGAACTAGTGGCATAGTGGTTAGCACTCCTACCTCACAGCAAGAAGCTCCCAGGTTCGATTCCTGGGTTGTGTGGGGCCTTTCTCCATGGAATTTGCATGTTCTGCCTCATGCCTGCAGACATTTCCTCTGGTGCTCCAGTTTCCCATGTCCCTCATGGGGCTGGGGCTGACCTTTTCATCTAAGTGGGACTTTCCTGGTTAAATAAAGATAAAAACAACTACAGTGGCAATCCCTGAAAGAAAAGGACTTTCTGTTGCTTTAGTTCATTTGGGATTTGGACCATTTGCTTGTGCACAGCTCTCTTAATAAGGTCTTACCACACAGAGATTTAGACAAATACATTAAAATATAGATATATTGTACTGTAAAAAACCTACATCTGTCCAAGTGTACAAAATAAAATGCAAAAAATAAAATAGCTAAACAAATTTTTTGGAGACATATACATTTACATCAGCTAGTGCAAGAGCAGAGCAACTTCCATCATCATAAAGGACCCATCTTATCCAGCACATTCACTGCTCACACCCTTCCCTTTGCTTAGACAGAAGACGACACAGCTTCAAAGCCAGAACAGTACAATACAATCTAAAATGCATCTGCTCAAAGACTAAAGAATGTTCCCTATTGCCCCATTATCTGTTGTTTACTCATTTAAGAAATTACAATAAATTATCTTTTGATATATTTTTACACACACCGAAGTTAAAATTCAAAAGAGGGCTAACTTCACATGACTACATATGTATCTATGTGTTTCTATGTGGTGGCCGTAGGCAGGGGGTTGATGGAGGAAAAGGTTGACAGTCATTACCCCCTGTGCCCGGTGAGGGGCCGAACCACTGGCTTCAATCAGCGATGAGAATGCGTGTCCAGCGGGATAGAGATGTCACCGATAATGCATGTGCCACTGCGCCTTGTATCCGACAGTCAGAGCCACCCCTGCATGGGCCGCGTCTGTCGCCTCCTCTCCATTCCCCATCCATCTCCCAGCACCCCGCATTCTTTTTTTCTCCCCTTCACTTACTACTCCCTCTGAGACAAAGGCAAAAGCTTTCAAGTTGGCGTTCAAATAAAACGGTGCAGCTTTGATAAAAGTGAAGTGTACTTTGAGATAAAGTTGTTAATGTGCATATGGGATGACACTATTTTATCCACTGATATTTAAAACACGCACATAAAAAAGCACAACACAACTGAGCTCAAGAAGTACTAAATTTGTGATTATATAAGTACTGCCCCTGGAATCAAGACTGCATGGGATAAAAAGTAGAACTAAACATGGAAATAAACCAGGACTAATGCCTTTGTCAGAATTGAAAGCAAGCAATCTCTGCATCCATGAAGAGAACACCATAGAAATTCTAGTTTGCTTGAGGAAGAGCATTTTGCCCTTAAGCTAAATAAGAATAAGAATAAGAAAACCTTTATTAGTCCCTCAGTGGGGAAATTGCAGATTTCCTGTTCAGTTCAGGTCCAGGTCTTGGCACTATACTATAACCACATCCCTGTTGAGAGAGAACAGCTATGCAGATGCTGTCCACCTTTCCAGATTCAGTAAACTTTATATGCAGTACCAACTCAAGCATGATAAACAAGCGCCACCAACGTGATATGCTGTCATGATGTACGTGTGGTATGGGAACTGCTCTGCTGCTGACAGGAAGACTCTTATTGGAGGTCAAATCTGTAAAAAGCAGCCTGTCTTCCCTGAGGGAGATTTGCTTGGTTGACTTGACGCTAACCTTTTTGAAATCAGTTGAAAAGATTTGCTAAATGATGTTTTCCTCATCCAAAATTATACCAGCAGTGCAAAATAGGGAGTATTATACAACCTTTGCAGTTTCAGAAAAAAATGTTTTGGTATTTTAACAATAACCTGCAAAATGTCCTGCGGTGTGGCATTTACATTTTCAAAAGAGACCGAAAAAGTTACACACTATCTAGAAATAATTGAGTTATGCTTCAAATTGTACATTGCTTATGGAAAGCTTTCACACTTACACTTCCTATACAACTGATTTATATATGAAATTATTATTTAATATTTATTATTCAACTTCAAAGTTTTGTCACACCGCAGAAAAATGACAAGTAACCTTTACCTCGGCCAATGCAGGAGCAGAGCAAACTACTGTCCAGTCCAAGGCACACACTGAGTAACATCTTATTTACTTTTGCTTTTACATGGGAAATGACAATAAAAATGACATTGTACTTTGAATTATCCCAAAGATTTGCATGTTCTCTCGAGCCAGTTTTCTCCTCTTGTTACCCTCCACAAAAACTGAGTAGTGTTTTAGTGTCTATAACCAAGATACTGCCTCAAGATCTTGAAAGGGGATCTGACCTTGACTACCCACTGCTTCCAATAGTTTCCCCAACTACTTGCCCCGATAGCCCCACAATTTAAACCACGAGTACACCAAGGAATCCACCAGATGCTGTGCTTATTCATTCATCTTTACCACAGAGAAAACCCACATTAATACTGGGAAAAACATGCAGATTTCTAAGACACTTGCATCTCAGCTCTGCAAAAACACTCTCCTATTTGTTTTTTATGACAAATTTTAAAAGCTTTACTTGGTTGAGCAATCATTCTCTCAAAACAAAAGCCCATTACACAGATGCAGTAGCAATATTGTAGGAATCCTGCTGAGAGTTAAATGCTTTTATTATATTACTCCAGTGACAACACAATTACTTCAACAGCAGTTTATGGGGAAAGTAATTGAAGTCGAACTTGTAAATGTAAATGGAAACAGCATAGCCCATTAAACCAAAACACACATAGTTATATACAAATCCTTCTTTTACCTGTTTCTAAACTATACTCCAGTCACCTTCAAGCCAACAGTCATGTGCTAGAATGCCTTTTTATCTGATGATTAATATCTGATGATTGGTTTTTAGTGGTCTTGAAAAACCAGGGGCCACTTGAACAGTTTGACCTGCAAGCTATTAAAGTCAAAGCAGTGCACAGGAACATTTATGGGGCTGTGTGGATCTTCTAATCACTTTTACTGCCGTAGAGACATGGAATTGATGTGACCTGGGAGTCAATGGTGACCTTCAGGATACAAAAACAAGTGCAGCTTCGGCAATGAACCATGCAAACAGATACAATACACAACTGAAAGCTGCTAGTATTATTGCTTGAATGGCTGCCTTTTTAAAAAGTCTATAGTACATGCAAATGATGGTGTTTCTGTCTTTGTTAGTCTATTAGCAAGAAAAATAAAAAATAAAATGCTAAGATTTTCATAAATGGTCTGTAACGGGCTGAGGAATACTAATTCCAGCCAAAAGGGTCCATTAAAGGAACAAATCATTTGTTTTAGTGGCTTATTTAACCGTGTGAGACATAAGGGTTTTGTGGTTCAATGGAAACAGCATTTACTCTTGAACTAAACAATTCCTGGTTCAAGTCCAGGTCTGGGCTCTTTATCTTTACCTTTCCGAGATAGGGCCAGTGTCTTGATGGAAGTCTGCAGTTTTTCAAGCACTTCTAGTTTGACTTAGATATCTCCAAATAAGATTCTTCCATTACCACTACAAAAGCTTAAGGGAAACAACATTGTATTTGATATATGGCCAATACATTTTATTTCTAGTGATCCACACTGCACACACAGCAAGGTCCCAGCATCTACAGTGGTCGACATTGCCAGGAGCACATTTCCAATTGGCTTGAGACGAAAGCTTACCTTCCAATGCCATTTTCAAGGGTACTCATTGTATGAAAGAGAATCCACTAAAGGTCACCTCGTAGAAGCAGAACCCAGAAGCAACTGCTAAATGGGTATTGGCAAATAATCAGTGAATGTAAGAATAATGCTCTTTTTGCTGTTGGGTAATATTCCAGTATAAACAAAAAAGGATTCAAAGCTGGAATAGTTAAAGGGTATATTATCAGATTTTTTTCACTGAGTGAATGAATAGAAAAGTGCTATGCATTATTATTACTACAATTTTTTTTTTTAACAAGAGTGTCACAAATATTTATCTTTTTGTGTAGTTTGTGGTAACCCCCCCAAAATCTTAGGTTCCAAACTAGTTTTGGGGACCCATTACCATGCAGAGTAAGCTGGATTGTTGTGAAATTTCTAAGTTCACCAACTTACGAAATCCTTGTGAGGCTCTTGCAGATTTGCCTGGATCCGGGCCAGTGGCTAATAGTGTGGCAGAACTGCCAAGAGTGGGCAAGTTTTAGGTTTGCTGACAGCGACAAGCACTTTTTGCAATACGTTAACAACATAGGGACGCAGAAAAACATAACGTATGGTGCTATACATTTGCAAAAACAACAAAAATCTTCTAACAATGTCTTTATTGTGTTGTTTAACTATGTAGCTGCTGCTTTATCCAATAAACTGCAAGTATTCTGCAGAAAGCCCCTTCCCTTTACAAACATTTTCAATGGGAGACATTCCAGATTGATAGACTGCTTGTCAACATTCAATCATTGACTGCCAAAAATATAGAAAAACAAGGCAAACTTCCTCTTCCTTAACAATAAAATCACACACATAAGAAATAGATAAAGAATTAAAACAAAGTGAAAAGAAAATTGTAATGCATTCACTGTCAACTGCAAGGTGGCACAAATTGAACTCATAGCTAAATTTTTAAGGTAATGATGTCCTATTTTCTTATTTACATCTAAGCAGGAACTTTTTTTTTTTAAACAGGAACTTAAATGTTGTTGAAGGTGAAGGACTTTTCAAGTAATGTAGCTTCAAATAAGGACTACACCTTAAGCATAACAATTTTTTAAGCTACTAATTTTACACAATATACTTTAAATCCTCGTGTTTTTTTCCCCCAACATACACCATATGCCATAGCAGATAAACACAAACTCCTAATGAGACAGCAACATGCGGTATGAGTGATGAGTGAATTTATTACAGCTAAATGTAGTTGTTTTAGTCCTTGGCCCCATGCTGTCATTTAAACATCCCTGTGATTAGTGAGGCGCGTGCAGCCAACCTAATTATCTGACGCCACAGCCAAACCCTCCACATGATTAGTAACTGTTTACTTCTTATACTGCAATTATGTTCATTGCAATGGTGGAAACCGGTGATTAAAGTGAAAGTTGCATAGGGGCTCATTTGTAAATAAACATGCATCTGTGTGTTTTGTAGTAGAAGCTATAGTCACTGGCCACTTTATTAGGTACACCTGCTGCCCATAGTATATGTAAATCATTCATTCACTCACATAGCAGTATTTTAAACTAAGAATGCCTGCTTCAATTAAATTACTTTGTATAGCTGCTGAGATCTTGTGACGTTTTAGAGATCTTACCACAGTTTGGACCAATGGCGTGGCAGCACAGACAGTTATGGGTGTTTGTAAGGTTTGATGCACTACATTAAATGCAATTAGTAATGGCATCTAAAGCACCTGCCGTTTGTAAAGGTGTTTGTTCATGCTTTTGATGGGTTTCAGGCTCTTTTTAAAGATTCAGCTCTTTTGGCCTCAACTCCAAAATGGCTCTATGTAGCATATTATTTTGGCATAAACAATTTTTAATCAGTGTTTTCAAAAAAGCCTTATTTTTATGCAATTTGCAAGCAGACAATACAGTTACAGAATTCTGTACACATCTTTGCTGTCCCCAGTGTAATCAAAATGCAGCCAGACAATTTTTGGTATTTGCTCATTTCTTCACTTTTCCCCAAAAAGCTTTATTTTAAATCCAGCTAATCCATTACCTCTCTCTTTCTCTCTCTCTCTGTGTTGCTCTGTGTATCTGGCCTGTACCACTACATTGTACTGACCGCCTGCATGGTGTGTCAGAGCTGAGCAGGAGCAGCTGAAGATTCTGCTCTCATCTACAGGAGTTGGCTCTTCCAATTCGCTCCAAAGAATCGCCTCTTCCTATCACTAGTTCACGCCCTCTCGGGTGTTTAACAGAGCATTTGATGAGTCAGGTTAAGAGGTAAAGTTTTGGAATGGAAGATGACTTTGCTAACTTTCATTATGATATGGTTGTTCCTTGGATGCTTTAATCTTATCTGCATTAGACTCATTATTTTTTTTAATCATCTGTTGTTTAGTTTGGGAAAGCTGTACTTTAAAGTATGGCCCTGGATGCTTCACTCTCTCTTCCATACCAAACCTATCTGATCAGTCTCCTCAAAGCGATCCTTTACTCTCACATTTATTCACTTGCAATTCAGATTTATCAGTTGATCTACAGGTGCATGTCTTTGAATAGTGGGAGTAGCTGAAGAGAACCCCACAGTAACATAGGGAGGATGTGCAGCCAGCTGAAATACTGAAGAATCAAACTCTCGCAACCAGGTCAGTTTGAACCACTACTACATGTCTAAAAAATCTCCTGCATTTTGTGTGTGTTCCCAGCCAAGCAAAGTGGGACAAATGAATGAATGATGTGGTTTAATGACATGAGTGAAAGGTGACAGACGCTAAACCTCATCCTTGCCTGAGCCACTGTCTGAATCCTTCTATAACACAATCTGTTAAATCACCTATTGTCACGATAACAAAGGCTCAATGGCTGTTTCCATATCCTATTATATGAGTATTATGGAGCTCCTTGTGGGGGAGGTGGAAGATTGTGTCATTTTCTTACCAGCAGGGGGCAGAGGAGCTGTAGATGTGCTCCAGTGCATTTGTATTGGTCTGAGAGAAAAGTGGGGGTAGTGTTTGAAGCTGAGACTTATTCCCTCTGCTGGATATCCTCGACACTTGTGGGCATGTCAGTGTTCACATAGCACACTGTAGTGACATCTGAAATGAACACCAGCCATTGATCACAACGGATGAACTTGCCGGACACTGAAGACACTCATATGAAGGTTAGAATAGAGAAATGTCAAAGAGTTAAAGCTGGACTGAGCAAAATTTTTGGGAAAGGTCATACTGGTTCTGTTACTGACCATACAATTATAGCCAGAATTTATTTAAAAAATAGCATGGAAGACTATCAACTTCAGTGACCTTTGTTTTTCAGTTACTTCAGCAAACACGGATAATAAACAAACAACACAGTGAACGCTATAGGACAAGTCAAGAGCAATGGGTGCTTCGTTGTTTGCCATAGCTGCCCCTATATTAAATGTACCGATTATTAGCTATGATTGTAGATGAAACAGTGATTTGGGTCTGGTATCTTACAGATGCAACAGCCTATTAATGTTTACTACATTTAAAGGTATTTGAGGGAAGTCTGGGCGTCTCTGCTGAGAATGCTGCCTCCGCGACCTGGTTCAAATTCAAATATTTGGTACGTTTATACAATGACAATTTTCATTTCTGTTCAGTTTTATTTATATAGCCCAGTATCACAACAACAGTCACCGCAAAGGGCTTCACAAACATAAACACACAATCAGACATAACACACAATCAACACAAACAATAACTACACTAAACTAAACAGACCCAGGACATCCCTGTTCATAGACCCTCCTTCTTCATAGGAAAAAACTCAGCTGTGGGAAAAAAAGAAGAAACTTTATGGAGACCATATTGAAGGAGAGATCCTCTCCCAGGATGGACAGGAAATGACACTGACAGTTCAGCTTCACATGGTATGGTACAGGTAACCATTGATTGGTTTGTGTTTACTCTGGGCTGTGTAAATGAGGGCAGTACCTGTTAGTCAACATTGATGTCTTACAAGTGACATGGCTTGTGTGTCTATATAAGATATAGATTCTGTTTAAAGCATAGTTTCAAAACTTAAATACATGTCCATTAAAATACTAGCCCTTTGTAATTTAGCATTTATTTATTAAGATTTTCTTCATTTAATAATAATAATAAAAGGTAAAACAACAACAGCAACAAACAATGATGAAACAAGGACTAGTGATAGAAAGGAAAAAGTGTATTATCCAGTTACAATTGTTTAAGTTCATGAGTTTCCCATCACATACAGCACATACAATGGATATCCATGTTTCAGGAGACATTGTGCTTCAGTAATTAGGATTACACTGACTAACTTACATTGTTTAAAGGAAAAAAAGGCGTTTCAATCCATCTTATTATCCATCCAACCATCAACAGCCATGTTGTTATTCTCAAGGAAAGTGTAGAAAATGTTCCATATTTTCTGAAACTTGTCAAGTCTGTTCTTTGTTGCATAAATTATCTTTTCTAAAGCTAATTAAAAACTAATTCCCTTTAACCACTGTGATACAGCACGGGGTGTATCTGATTTCCAGGAGGAAAACCACTTTTGGCCTCCAGAAAACAAATATTCAGGAGAGACCTAACTGTTTTAGAGGTTGTGAAGTCCTCTAGAGATCCAATAGACACTTCCTTGCTAGTAATTTGGCATCTAGTTTTCTTTCTGATTGAACTGATTGACTATATTTTTGCATTCTCTTCTCATGATTGCCCGAGTGAATATTTTTTCCATTGTTTCCATTTCAGCTTTCATTAATAATGCACTATTTTGAGAAGAACTTCAACATGTATTTGCTTACAGTTACATGTCCACAATCCTGCGCAGGACAAGCTGAAATATGATCCAGCAGGGATGCTATCTGTCTCTCTGATTTATGTAGAGACAGTAGATAAAGCTTAATGTCTCCCTTGTTGTGCACAGGAGGTTAAACTGCATGTACTACAAAAAAACAAAAACAAAACAAAAAAACAACAACAACTGCCAAACCACTCTCTTTCAGGGATGAAATTTGGACTTTGCTGGGGTCCGGTCACCCTGATATCCACTGACCTTGGCTTTCCAATCACGCTGCTCTTCTCAACCCAGCTTTTTCTAAATGTTGTAGATGAGCACTAATAGTCTCTTTCACATCCACATGACACAGTAATTAATCAAACACCCCACGTCGGCCAATCTAACAACTGCCAACTGTTTCTGAAATGCAGCTTCCAGCCAATAACCCTTTGTAGAAGCCTGGGCAGTGTTTGAGTGTGGAGCTGGTTGGAAAGTGATAGTGTACATTTGTGTGACATGTGTACACCGTATATGGATAGTCCGAGTCCAAACATTTAGTTGAAGATATTTAAAAGCCTTTGTTGAATTTGACTCTGCTGTGAATCATTAATAATTTAGACAGTTCCATCCAGGGGTTATGGCAATCTTTAGAACATCAAATATGGATGTGAACCTCTCTGGTAACCTCTAACTCAACCTTTCACTCATTTTATGATTTTGAAAAAAAATAAATAAATACTTATCTCACCAAGGAGGAAGTTATGTTGCCTCCTGGCGCTGGTCGTTTCGCTGGTCTGTACTATCAGTGAAATACATCAAATTGTAATGAACCTCATGACTCTCTTGATAGAGCGCTTACTACCATAAACATAAACTGACCACTGTCTCTTTGATAAAAGCAAAAAGCTGATTTTTGGACAGGAAATGACACTGACAGTTCAGCTTCACATGGTATGGTACAGGTAACCATTGATTGGTTTGTGTTTACTCTGGGCTGTGTAAATGAGGGCAGTACCTGTTAGTCAACATTGATGTCTTACAAGTGACATGGCTTGTGTGTCTATATAAGATATAGATTCTGTTTAAAGCATAGTTTCAAAACTTAAATACATGTTCATTAAAATACTAGCCCTTTGTAATTTAACATTATTTTAATAAGATTTTCTTCATTTAATAATAATAGAAGATAAAACAACAACAGCAACAAACAATGATGAAACAAAGACTAGTGATAGAAAGGAAAAAGTGGAAGAAATTACCAAGGAAGAAATTACTTTTTTTGTGTTGGACAAAACAACGTGTAGATTTAAGATTTTTTGATGGATGTTATTGTAAGATAGAGTCAATTATGTCTGTTACCAATAAAGATGAATATTAGACCAATATAACTTAGTTGGTAGAGCATACACGGTTTAAATCCCAGCTCACACAAAGATACTAAATTCAACTACAAGGTGTCAGTAAGGAAATAAAGGATTACTTTGTCTTTTAAAATGATTCAAAAGTCTCTTATGAGATTAAAGCCTAGGGTCAACCTTTTAAAATGTACAGGTTCCTAAATTCCGTGAGACCAGCCAGCACTACAGGCACTTAAAAATGACCATTTTGGAGAATATTCTTGCAGTTTCTCTTGCTGAGTTTTTCATATCCAACTGCCTAACATCTGACCGGCTGACTCAGAGGCAGCGTGACGTAAGACACACAGCATGTGCGCATTTCTGTGAGAATTTTTAAAGCACCACTTTCTTCAGCCCAGCAGTGTTATATGTTCCACTTCTTTCAAGTGGTTTAAACATGAATAAGAATCTAGAACGTGCCAAAGTAAATCATGAAAATGTATAATATTCTGCAAAACCAAATAGCTGTAACTAATTGTGAAAGAAGGCTTAAATATAACTTTTAAGACCAGCAAAACAGGTTTAGATAAACAACAACAACAAATGCTTAAGAATTGGGGTATGGTGTGCATCAAAGGTTCACCTGGTAGAGCACATACCATCCATGAGTAACACGTGTTTGAATTCAGCTCAGATCAATTTGTTCAGTGTCTTCTCCTCTCTCCCATCCTATTGCCTTTCTACCAATGCACCATCACTGTTAAATAAATTCCAAAAAGCCGAAAGTATAATTATATATAAAAGAAAACCTTGCTATTTATAATTACTTTTTATCAAAAAGCCATGGACTAACTAAGTTGTGGCTTTCCAAAATCATATTTATATATTTTCCTGCAACCCAAATACATTTTTGGTGGTCCACCTTTATGTCCCAACCTGCTGTTTGGAAACCAATACGCCAGATCAAATTCTCAAAAATTTCACACCCGGTACCACCTCAGAAAATATTTGGCCTTCTGAGTACCATCTTTAACTGACTTAAATGAGCATTAGTAAATAGGGAGGACAGACCTGGGCTAAAACGTGCCTAAGCCAGGACTAAACCAGGACCAAAGACTCAACTGTGCCTAAACTAAGACTAAGCAGTGGTCTATACATTTCAGATTGAATCCCCAACCAGAGCAGGACTGAAACAGGAATAAAACTGGCTCTAAATGAAACTAAAACAGGACTTGAACTGCACAAGTACCTCCAGAAGAAACCTATGTACCACCACTGCAACAGGACGTCTATCTGAGTGCCTAATAGTGGTTGTAGTAGTAAATTATTTTGTTTTTTTAACCCTTTAAAGTCTGTAACCTCTTATTTCTGTAAATGTGTCATGTTTTTTTCCTACTGCTGCTAGTCCAATAGTAGTATTAGTAATAATAAGTAGTTTAATGGTTTTAATCAACAAAACATCCATCGTTATTTAGTACCAATCTAACATCTTTGCTGTCACTTTTTGGGTCATCAAAAGTTGGGCACCCCAGCCAAAACTCTGCTTTACTTTTTTATTCTTTACAGATTAGAAAGTAAAGTGGAAAGGGGAATGTAGGCTGTGAAGGTGTGCAAGTGGATTGATGAGGAGCAGGGAGGTACAGGCGAGGTGATTAAAAACTCAAGCTACAGATGTTTCCGGAGCACTTCAAAGTGTTGCTGCTGCCAGTGCCAGAGCTGGGCATGATCCATTATGGAGACGGTGCCCATCTCCCGCACCTGGCTCTGACATCACATGGCCGGTCCACCTGGCAGAGCTCCGTCACGAGGCCCTCACTGGGGTCACAGCTCCCCACACAAGCTGGCTCCGAGCGGCGGTGAAGGGCATCGGGGGAAATGGCACACACACATGCTCAACACACAGCTCAAAGGCACCAAACTGGGCCGTGAGCTTCATTAATAAAAAATAGGAAGGCAGGTAATGTTCTTGTCAGGCACTGCCAAATAGTTTCTCAATAGCTCTTTTTGTGTCTCTGCAGTTTTGATTTGATTTTTATTTTTATTTAGTATTTTTGGCTTACGTGTAATATATGCTGTAACTTTTCAGGATTTTACAAAGAAAAGGAGACAAATGCTGCTGCAAAACATAGAGCGGTTTTCCCCTCATAACTGCCTGTTTTTGTTATAACATTCATTTAAGATGATCTGATGCATCCTGATAGCCCGAATTGTCAGACAATAGAAAAAGAATTAATATGATTGACCAGGCTAGCATCATAAAAAAAAAAAAAAAAAAAAAAAAAAAAAAATTGTACTAGGAAACATTTCTGGATTTGAACCCAGTAATGGATTTATAGTGCCACTATTGCTACAAATTGACCTGCAAAGTAGATAAAATGTTGCATCTAATATGCGTGAATGTGTTGAATATTTGTTCTCATGGCATCACTCACAGTTACACAGCGGAGTATCTGGTGAACTGTGTAGATTGAGAGGGTTGTTGTGCCATCAAAATGACTTTGAGGCTACATATTTGCATAACGTTAAGCAGAGTTGCTATAAAAATAAATCTACAAAGTTCACATGCCCTGACTTTTTACATTTGCCCTTTTCTGCTTTGATGGGCTTAGATTTTTAATTTACAAATGAGTAATGAGAACTGTGTGACATTAGAAAATTAGGCAACATGCAGTAATTATGGTGAGTATTGCAAAAATGATATGACCTGCAACATTGCTATGGTCGTACTGTAAAAAAAAAAAAAAAAAAGAAGAAATCATCTGTGTATATGAAGATAGGCAAATTTGACTTGCATGTGTTTGGAGTTAGTAAGGTTTTAATATAATGCTAACCTTATGAAGAAAAAGTGCTGCAACATTTCTTTCACGTTATGAGATTATCCTATAAATCTATTCTGTTTAATTATGTTTTACACAGTATTTGAACTTTTTGTATAAGAGGAGAGCTTTTAGGTTAAAATAATGTAAATCAACCCAATTATGACCTTTATACAGGGCCAATATATAAAACTCTTGCAGTGTTGGCCTGTATTATTAGAGGAATTTACTTTAGTAATAAATGTTGTGTTAATTTACATAATGCAGTTTTTTCAGCAGCTTAATCTGGCATAGGGGCTGTTGTTTTAGGATATATATCTGCCATGCAAAAAGTGAATGTTTATGGCATAGACAGTCAGAATATTCTTGCAGAAAAGACTTCCCTATATGAGGTTTATGAGTCTTCTATTTACATGCATAATATATATAGCTGAATAAAAAATATTTTATTTAAATGTATTATTGCATTATTAAAATGCTAAAGGATCCGCATTTGAGGAATAGTAGAGAAATTTGATATTGAGAATTGTGGTCAGTTTTTGCTTTGAAGTATCCCTGACTGTTGATGTAATTCCCTCTGTTGAATATTTCAGCAGCACTTTTAACCTTGTACTTGGTGAGTTTGGGAAATATTTAGAGGTCAGCCTGAGTGTGTTGTGTGTGTTTTGGTGAGTCCCCTGACAGCTGTACTCTCTGGGGCCGAGAGGAACTGACAGGGGCCACAGCTACAGTCACAGGGCTCAGACCAGTGGTGTGTGAAATGAATCCGGGGCCAACACATACATACATACATACAGAAGCACTCCGGCCATGCAGGTGAGTGAAGGGACAGTTAAAGAGGACAAGAAGAAACCAGAGGGGAATGAGAATGGAGGGGAGGCACAGACAGGATGTGTACAAGACTCTGCCGCAATAATAGCACCTCAGTAAATAAACCCAGTATAAATATTTATGAATCCACTGAATGCTTTCTGGTTCTATGAAATTGTGTTTGTTGGTTTAGCTTGGGAAGTTTAATTCAGTTTAGCACTGTACGCAAACAAGACATCAGGCATTATTACAAAATATGGGTACACATGAATCCAATAATACAAATACTTGAGGTGTTTGCATACCGGGTATTTAATCAGAATTCATGTTGTTTTTTGTTGCTTTTTTAAAATAGTGTTCCATAAAGTAAACACTACTACATATGGTTCAAAAGAAGCAGCACACATGGAAAGAGAAAGTATTTACAGCAGAAAATAAATACAAAACAATACATGAGGTAATTGCACATTTAAAGTATTTTGAATAGATTTAAATGACAGTGAAAGTAATCTGAATTTCATGAAAACACACTACTTGCCAAATCAACCCAACTATATCTTCATTTTTTTGCATTGCATGATAAATGTATAATAAAGGCCCATGTAGGTATTTTAAACTTGTATTTATTTTTGCCATTAGACATTTTCGGCACAAAAACCACATAGGCAAGCATCGCATCAATAAATCACCTTAAGTATATATTATATAAACAAATTCAGTATTAAGCTTGAAGACGTGCATTTGTCCTGTAATTTAGTTATTTGGTAGTTAGACATAAAAATCAATCAATCAAACAAACAAATGAACAAATAAACAAACAAACCTGTAGTGTAATGTTGCACCTAATGTTGCATTTATGTTAAGCTAAAGCTAATGATGACGATTAAGTTCAATTTTTTTTCATGCTATAGACCAGAGAATAAATGATTTTTTTCTTATTATAATGTAATGTATAATTTAATGTAGTTAACTTCATAGGTCCACAATACCAGGCAACTATGCTCTTCAAATCAGAAGTAAAAGTTTTAATCCTGAAAATGTCTATATGCCTAGAATCCTGGCATTTACATTGTAGCTTATTTGGTCAAATTTTATATATATATATAATTTTCAATTTAACATCTCGTTGAAACGAAATG
Organism: Bostrychus sinensis; assembly: GCA_020698575.1. Taxonomy (NCBI): domain Eukaryota; kingdom Metazoa; phylum Chordata; class Actinopteri; order Gobiiformes; family Eleotridae; genus Bostrychus; species Bostrychus sinensis. Next base: position 25,123,173 of record CM036251.1, on the reverse strand, counting down.
TAGCATCCAAAATAGTGTAACCAGGTCGGTCTCCCTTTGAAACACCTCTCCTCTCTTCTGATTGGCTGCCGCGCCTGTCCGTCAGCACGTACACGCCTCGGCAGCACCTCCCACAGACGCAGAGCGGCAGCGCAGCTCCTGAGCTCCACAATGATATTCAAGGCACTTGCGGCTCGTCTGCGGCGCTAGGCGAAAAGAGGAGAGAAAGAGAGAGCACCTCGCCTCCTCAGCCAGCGAGTGAGGCAGAGAAACACCGAGGAGGTAGCCACACGGAGAGGGACCAGAGGAGAGCCGTGGAGTAAAAAAAAAAAAAAAAAACAAAACAAAAAAACAAAAAAACAAAAAAAAAAAAAAAACAACAGCGGTGTATGGACCACCAGTGAAGGAGTGTTTGGTTGTGTGAAGTGTCTGATTTTCGTCCACGTTCGACATGTCATCGTCCGGTAAAGACAACAGCGGTGCCCAACATGCCAATTACGTGGGACCTTACCGTTTGGAGAAGACGCTGGGGAAAGGACAGACAGGTTAGTTGGGACTATTTCTTCACGCGAGTTTGCATTTGACCGGTGGCAGGTGCGTTAATAGTTTGCCTTGCTTTTTAAAGGGAACATAGCGGGTTATTTCTCCTACGCTGACATAATCATTAACAGCGTGGGGGGATTTAGAAGAGCTGTTGCGGCTTTACATTGGTTGTTGTTGCATGTGCGTTGGCGTTTGGAATGGGTGTGTGTGTCTGTGTGTGTGTGTTTCCCCCCCAAATAGGATGACATTGACAGGAGGGGACTGGCTGAATGGGGGGGATAAGGTGGAACTTTTGGAGTCTGCATGCTCTTTTAGCCTAGGTATTTGTGTGGTTGTATTCTCTGGGATTGGAGCACAGCGCAGTTAATCCCTGTTTGCCTGATACATTGATCTATTCTTAGTCTGCAAGCAGGCAAAGCAGGCAGGCAGACAGGCGTTTCTCCTATAGGCTCGCAGCAATACGTGGGTTTTCCTTGGATGTGGAGCAGAAGCTTGACAGATTACACTAGGAGGAGGAGGAGGAGGAGGAGGTGGTGGGAAATTGGTCCTGCGCTGCTCTATATTCATAATAAAAGTGGAGCACATCTTTTTCGCTCAGCAATGACACTGCAGTTTGTTGAAGTTGCATCAAAATGAAGATCTTTTGGGTAGTTTTAATGTTGGTTGTTTTCAGGGTTCTTTTTTAGACAATGTGCAAGAAATGCATGCACAGTATTGGTAAGAGTGGCAAAGGTGCATAGGAGAAAGCATTTCCATCCATCCTAGAGATTCTCCCTCCCATCTGCTGGCCACAGAGGCTACAATAGGCAACTCTTGCCTCTGTGCCAAGGTCCAGCTGGTCATGCTGCGCTTCAGCCATGTGCCTATATAAATGTTTGTGTGCCTCGAAATTGTCTGCCCGGCCGTTCATTAACCTGGACTTTCCAAAATGGTCTCCCCAACCCCAACTGCTGAAGAAGCACAGTGTATCATCTTGTGAAAAATACCTTGCATGAAACTTATGGTTTGCAATGTGAAATAGGATCCAAAGTACTTATAAATGTTAGTGTATGCTATGGTGTTCCTTCAAAAGAGTTTAATGCAGTATTAAAATTACCTTGGCTTGGCTCCCTCTCCTACCGCCACCACTCATATTTAATAATTTGTGTTCAGCGGAGAATTTCTCACTCGCAGCCAGTCTCAGCTCTAGCTCCCAGAAGCATCTAATGGGTGTTTATGCTGGTATAGAGCTGGCACTATGGTCTGCTGGGTACCGACGCTTAATGATAAGGTGTCACTGAGATCATCGCTGCTCAATATGTATTTAAGTCGAGTGTAGCACTGCTTCTGAGAGCATTTTTCTTTCTGATGTATCACCGAGGAGTCAAGCCAAAGCTACAAGTCAACGTGAGATCATAACTCAACTCCAAGCTTCATTAGCTTTTATGTGTCAGACTGTTTTGACCTTTAATTTTAATTTTTTAAACCATCTTATGCCTCTATAAATCAAACACTGCAACATGTATCTTCATATTCTATTTCAATTACTCTTCAAAAGGGGCATTAATAACAGAGCCCGTGTCTTCTGTGTTAGAAAAATCATTTGCTTATTGGCGTTCATGTACCTCATCCATGCCAGACCTATTCAGATTAATGACACTGCATAATATCCCATTCGCCCATTAACCATGTGCTAATCTGTCAGATCCCTTTCCCAGGCCCAGCAGAAAAGGTTGGGTCTGGCAACTCTGAACACCCAATGAGGTTGTCCTGGCTATGAGTGGCATCCGGGACTGTCCAGTGGGGCTAAATCCCCCATGATCTATCCCAGGCTGGGGTTGGCTGGTATTATTAGAAGGAGGAAAGCGGAAGGCCTGTGGTTGATCTGGCTGTACTCAGAGGAGTGGTGCAGTTCATTAAGTGATTAGGCTGTGTACTAACACATGGCCACCACTGTGGTTCTGCTATGGCTTCCTGATGTAATCCCCCATACAGCCAACGTCCCTTCGGCGATCACACATCACGTGTCCTGGGACATTTCCAGCTGCAAACTTAGTTTCTTTGTGGGAAAGAATGTTGTAATAATAGACCATTTAGATCTGTTCTAGATATAGTTGACCTATATTCGTGTATGTTTTTGTGTGTTTTTTTGTGACTAATATTATTAACACCATGTCAGATTTTTGCACGTTCAATGCACATGAATGTCCGATCAATTAGAAACATGAATTTGGAAACATGTTAACTCTGCTATATTGTATTACAATTGCATTTAACTTTGGAGGTAAATTGCTTGTACCCATAACAATGAAAGAATAAAAAAACATGCTTACCTTACTTCATGAAGCAGTAAATCTTTTGCTCTGGCCGACTATCGACTTCCCATGCTATTGTCATCCCTCTCAGGGTACACATGTAGGCAAATTGGTGACTCTGCAGAATCAGCAACTTGAATACATTTATAAGATCTAGACATAAACATGCAAAAGTGGAAAAATCGACTTTTGCAATTGTGGACTGCATGAAATGATCATATTGTCATAAGACTTTTCACTTATTTTCCTCACTTTCCCATTTGGTTTCCTTCTGTCTACAGCCAATGTATGATCTCTTTGTCAGGTGGCCATTCATCCCTGATGGAATCTTTAGATATTGAGTGTCTGCATGGCTGGTTACTGATTGGTCCGAACTCACAGAAGCATGGAAGCCATTTTAAAACTATATAGAGTTATTGTATTTGAGTGACAGGGTCTATATGGTAGTTCTTTCATTGTTCCTTGTGTGAAACTATGGCATTGACTTCTCTGTGACTCTGTTGGATTCTTGAATTAGCGTCATAAGCTTTGTTTGAGTATTGTTCAAATTTTTCAACAGATTTCATAATTGCAGCTGAATTGAATAAAGTTGAAACTTTAGTGATTCAGATCAACAAAGCTGTATTTGACCAAAGATTTGGGTTTTTGCCAGTGTACCGACTTAAGAAGCACTCAATTGCCGCTCTGTTTTCCTAATGCTTTGTACAACACTGCCATACTTCGCCTCAACTTTGTTCCTAAAGGCTGCCGATTAGTGAAATAGAGGCCTATTGTTTGAAAAACAATGGCAGTTAATCCAGCGTAAGTCCTTGTTTTTGCATGACTGGGATATTGACAAACTAGGAGTTGGAGGTTGATGTGTAGGCTCCTTGATTCTTTGATTGACGTTTGGAGAGTGAAATCATGTGCGCTTCAGGGGCTTTCATATTGACTGTTCATCTAACAAAAAGCTGCCTGTGTAGTTGTCTCCACTACAAATGCTCTTACTGTCTGTCTATCTGCTGGAGAGCATTTTGTAGTGGCTTCACAAGGCTTACGAGATATTCAAGCCAGCGTCCAGCTGTTTTCTCTGCCTTCACCATCGCAATAGGCCAGTTTGTATCTCAGTGGGCTTCTCTGTTGCAATGTGTGCAGTGGGGTTGCATTCATATTTTTGCATGAAAGAAATGCTAGAAATTTGGTTCTCCTCATTCACACAAGCACATCAGTTTTATTCTCATACATTTTGTGGTAATGTAAAACCGCTAATTTGACATTGACTGATACCTGGATGGTTGATTGGGATCAATGTGTGCTGGCAGAGATTTCCTGTCTGCTGGAAGAGATCCATACTGTTTCACAGCACATGATATTCCTGATGATGACAAGTGAGGGGGAACTGTTCAGTCAATTTTGTCAATGAAAAAGCACTTGGCAAATGCACAGCCAGTAAGTGCATTTGTGGTGTCTAAACTGTTTGTGTGAGCAGTGCAGGTGCTCAAACTCTTTGCGACCTTTAACCTGCGTCGTTGAAATAATCTCAAGAACGAGGCTGGCCTAAAACACAGGTGTTTATCTCTGCTGTGTTCACAAGATTACCCAGAAAAGTTGCCAGCCTGGTGAGAAAACTGCTAAGTGAGGAAAATAAATGAAAGGCTGTGATGATATAGCCATGTTCCAGAGGGGGCCAAGCAGAAATTCAGGTCAGGGAACTTTTGACCCACTGGCTGCTGTGCATTGCTCCCAGCTGAGGAGCAGACCGTGTAAGTGTGCTGGATCAGAGCTGTGGAGCTACAGGCCAAGCCTGCGTGGCCTCAGCTGTTCGACTGTCTGCTGAAACCAAAGTCCTGCTCCCTCGGCCCTGAAATGGATCCTAATGGTGGGAGGCTGGTCGTGATACATGTATGTGTAACTCACAGCTGATAACTTCAGATTGCTGCTGTCTGTTTGTGAGCTTGGATGAATATCTGCCCTTTTGCCACTATGCACAGGTCAGATAAACTTTCTAAATTAAAAGGTTCTGGGACAAGGAGTTTTCTTTCCGGGAAAAAAATAAAACAAACAAGACTGTTTGAGTTTCAAAATGAGATTTAACTGGATAATGCTCAGTCCATCTTTGAATACTGTAAAAAGTATGTGTTGCTTTATAGCTGCCTAAATTAAAATGGCACAACTACAAATAAAAGTTAGAAAATTGCTTGTGTTAGCCATATGATTATGGAATTTTAAAAGCATTTGGAAGAGATTTTGGACTGAATTGTTTTTGCCAGACTATGATTTTGTATTGGCTGATTTATATGAATATTATTGGATTAGTACCTCAAAATGTCTAAAATTACCATTGGAGTTTTATGTGATTCCTAGCAAGACATTGGAAGTCGGTCCTTATAGAAAACTTGAGTCATGCTTTGTACTTGATTGGACATACAACACTTGAAATCAGTTTGGAGTGTCACAAATATATTTTTGGAGAAAGTAGTTGTACTATATCTTGCTATTCAGTGACTCTATAAGGCAGGACCTATAGAATTTCTTACTTTTTGCTGAACAGTAATGTATCTTGAAGCTTGTGACCCACTGCGTATCATTATCCTATTACTACACTACTCAGAAGAGTGGGAGAGTCACGTCACTGATGTGGTAATGTCAAAATATGAATCACAAATCACAGAAAAAAAAAACTGATTTTTTTTTACATAAAGGCTACAGGCTTTTTATGGGCTACTGCACCAAACCATCCACTGACACAATTCTTCCTGTGAAAACATGTCATTGTTCTTATATTTCAGCCATGGTGGCTCACCTGGTAAAGCGCATACCATGTACCTAGCAGCACGGGTTTGATTCTAGATTCTGTTATATTTGCCCTATGTCATCCTCTCGTCTCTTTTCCTCTGTATTTCGCCTGTCTAAGTGCCTCTATGCAAAAAAGGTAAAAAGCACACATAAACAAATAATAATAATAGTATAATAGTAGTCCACAAACAGCATATGTTGAAATGATAGTGTAACATGAAGAATCAGCTCTTCTAGTAAGCTTCTTCACACTGACTTCCAACTTCTGTCCACCTTGAGGACCCACATGGTCTCCCTAAAAGGAGTATGTCTCATGCTCTTTGTACCTGCGACTTTGAGATTGCAGTGCAGTGATGTTGCCTGTCACTTAGTTTGTCTACGCTCTCATCGGACCTGCTCCATCTCTGCCTCCCTCCGTGTCCCATTTCCCTGGGACAGTCAAGATTCATACAGAGATTCAGCCATGTGGTAAATCAGACAAGACCTCGGTGGAATTGCATCGATTGGGAGGAATGTATGTAGCCAACGATTTTCAGGGATTAATGATGAGGAAAGAGGTGGAGATCGAGGGGGAAGGGCAAAGGCAAAACTGAAGGAGAGTGAATGAAGGAATTGGAAAGAGTCCATGAATGTTTGGACTGTGGTGGAGATTATTAATTATGGCAAAGTATTGATCACTTTCTCATTATGTACTCCTCCTCCTCCAACATTTCCATGTCTCTATTGCTGACCTCCAAGAGAGAAGACAGACAAATCTTTACATGGGTGGTTTTCAAATAAGTGAGCTATTCCCAGTGCACTTGTATTTTTGTCATTGTATTCTATTTGGTTGTCACCCAGCGCATCTACCATCATACTGTTAGCAACTGTGGAGAATCATGTTATGCTGACACAAGTGCTATGGTCCATTTTCTTCACTTATACCACATGTGCACACATTTCTCTCAAGCTGTCCTATCATATTTTTCCATCACAGAGTTTCCCCGTTCCACTCTACTGCTGTGTTTTTGGGTAATATGTTATCGCTTCATGCTATTTAGGATTTCAGAGTTTCCAAGATACAATTTCTCTTTATGCCGCCGCTTCAAGTTGTTACATTTATACAGCGCTGTTGCATCTATAAAATATGCATGGTGTTTTGAAAATAGAGATCCCGCTGCTATGTCTTTTTCTACAGCATATATACGACATACAGTAGATTAGATTGGGCACGCAGCAGTAGTCTCCTTTTCTCTCTTTCTCAGCTCGCGTTAACCCTTGCCAAGCCAACAGTCTGCCTTTGACAGTGTGAACGCTGAATTGGTTGCCAGGGTTGGTTGTCTGGTTGTCATGGTATCCCTGCTTCTTGCTGGTTCCCAGTCTGCCCTCATAAAGAAAGAAACTCTCTCTCCTCCCACTGACTGACTCTCACAAACCCACCCTCCCTGTTGCTCTCATTTCTTTTTTCTCATGCTCTTCAGCCCTGAATGTGCTGCAATCTCAAGTCACACTCATAACAGTCAACAGTCGCACTCCTTCGCTTATCCTGTGCATATCTTTCTTTATTTCGCTGGATGTGTTTCCTATATTTATAGTATCAAAAAACACATGTGAATCTACAGTGAATGTTTTTACATATATACAACGAGTAGCTTGTGCTCAGACATACAGTCAAGGATCAGACAGGCTTGCCCTGCTCTCTGCACTGTGCTGCGTTCCCATTTAAATCTGTGAGATTAGCACATGTGGGGAGCCGGGGCTTTAGCTGCTGTCAGCTCAGCTAGCCTTGGCAGGCTGTCCTCAGATCAGTGGGGAGCTCTGGACTCATCCCCCCATCATGTCTGTGCTGCTCTACTTTATCCATTAACAAATAGATGGGAGGGCCCATGACCTTGACTTTGGTACAGTTTCTAAGTGCAGCCACACACTTGACAGATCTGAGATGAACCTGTACCTACAAACAAAATGTAAAAATTGAATTGATAGTTATTTCATTACAAATGACCAATTAATTTCCTTACAGCTTTTGTCCATTATAGGATCTACAACATGCAAAACAATCTGTTTTCAACATGCTAAAACAAGCCAACTGTAGCACAAAAGTAAAATGTTTGCTCAAAGCTCACCATTACTGCTGGCAACTCCCTTTGGAGTGTAGAGTATGAGTAGAAAGAGTATGAATGAAAATGTGCATTCATTTACTGTGCTGTACCTCCCAGATGGCAGGGCCAAGCTAATTGTGATGCATTCCTATTTTTGCTGCCACTGCTGCTCAGCTATTTATGTTATGAAGCACATGTCATTCATTGCTAAAACATTTGATATGCAGGCCTGCATATTCAAAATATTGGGGTTAGAACATGACTGGCAGTTGCATCCCCGGTCATCAGAAAATGTTGATTTTAAGCTCATTGCATTTCATCTCCAAACATTAAAAGTGTGTTTATCGAGAAAGCAGTACAGATTAGTTTGTTGTTCTGATGAAGTTTACTCCTGGATGGCAGGTGTTCCTAGACAAGACTTTGTGTCTTGTCTGATGCCACCTCTTCACAGAATGGCTGTCTACTTTGAATTGCCTGCCAGGTCAAAACCATCGTCATTGTTATGAAATAAGTAAAATAAGATCATGGGAAAATGTCAGAAATTGGAATGCCATTTTACATATGATCTCAAATGGCCAGTAAATTTTCTTTTTTTAATTTTCTATAATTGCCATGGTCTTGTGAATAGTCACATGATTGTTATGTGTAAATGAGTGATTGTGGTAGAATGAGCCATACAAATTCTGGATTGTTTCTATGCTATCAGCAATGTTATTGTTATACTATACTTTCATGAACTGTTAACTTAAATAAAGTTGTAATTCTGCAAAAAAGAATGCTGGGGTGCCATCTACCAAAAAAAAGCCTTTTTTCATTGAAGGAAAGAGTCACGACAGAATAGCATCTCTGCAGGTCAGCGCCTCTATTATCATTCAAATCCACAGGCATTTGCACACATGAAAGGATGTGGTCCTATACATGTGGGAATGTCGTGTGCCACCCGAGATGGGAGAAATCTTGTGCAGGAATCCCAGCTCCCTTCTGACTGCAGCAGAGCTTTGACGTCATCACTGGGAGGAAATGCAACCACAGCAGGAAGGATTGCTCTCAATGCGGGGCCCGAGGACACACATATCCAAGTACACACACTCCCCAAGCCTTTAGGACATCTTGAAAGCATTTTCCTCCTCTCTTCTACCCTGTCCTCTGCGTAACCTCACAGCAGTTTATCTGTCTGTTCAAGAACTTTACAAAACACATCACAGTGACTGATAACAACTTGTTAAATGGGTGTCGTTTAAAGCTGTGCTTTTAAAGGCAGGAAAGGTTCAGGTGGACATGAAAAGTCAGTCACCATAGCAACACAGGATACATTCTTATGTTTTTTTCAGGTATTTGAGAATACCAGTGCAGTTGCAGTTTTGGTTGGTCAGCTTTGTTTGCTGTCTGTGGTGCTATTGTGATGTATTATGGGTTGTATAATGAGACCATGAATGTTCTCATCTTTTTTTATGTCAGTGTGTGTGCGTAAATTTGCCACAAGCTGGTTTTGAAAACTCCTGACAACACATTTTGGTCTGCAGTTCTGGCCAAATGACTGACACAAGTCTATAGTTATGAGTATTATGCCTGGTGTGGCTTTGTAATTGTTGCTATGGTGACCTACTGTTAGTGGTTAGCTTCTTTCACTGTACAGCTCAATAGTTTGTTCTTATGCTTATGTCAGGAAACCTTTTCTTGCATGCTGCCATATGTCGCTATTGTTTTACCTTGGCCAGTCATACCCATTCATTTTACTGTGAAATTTCTTCTTGGGGTGCACAGTGGCAGTGTTTAGCTGCAAGACGGTTGTAGGATCAAGTCTTCTGACTGCCAACATGGTCTTCCTGTGTGAAGTCTGTATGTCCTCACCATAGTGACTGCCAACACAGTCTTCCTGTGTGAAGTCTATGTCCTCACCATGTTACCTTGGGTTTTCTCTGAATACCAATGATGTGAACTAGTGAATCTGGATTTTCCATGGCGAATGAATGAAAGAGTAAACAGTTGTCTGTCAATGTCGCTATGTGTCATGCCATGCAATTAAGTGGCCATTGTCCAGTTTGTAAACTGCCTCAGGCCCAAGATAGCTGAGACAGGCTCCATTTTCCCATGATATAAGTGGTAGAAAATAAAAATGGCCATTCATAGGTGTTATTTCTGTTGTTGCTTATTTGGCGATCCAGTTGTGTCCATAAGTATTTGTTGGTACTGCCCCTGTAAATGTAACTCCAGACCAGATTAATTCTTATATGCAGAACAGCTTTGGCTATTGTAACCTTTAAAAAAACTAGTGCTTGACAGCTATTTAGAACATAGTGGTTCACAATTTGTACAGAGCAGGAACAGAAACCTGAGCTAGGCGGTGGGTGAGTTACATGACATTTATGTGGCTCTACACTTCTCATTTGAGACTCCTAATGACATTACACATCTTAGCCTGTGGAATCTTTTCAATATTATGACTTTTGTGTTATAATTGCTTTGCTAACTCCTTATTTACCAGCTAATTGAACAATTATGGCTGCTATGAAAGTATGCCTAATCACATTCTGTATCTTGCACAAAATATCCAGTTATCATAAAGAACATAACCAGAATATACCTTTCTTTTTTATTTTGTAGCATCTGTCACCTCCTTACAACGCCTTTCTCTCTGACCCGTTCTATTTCCTTGCCTCGTTTCCTCACTTAAAGCCTAATAGAGGTATTCCCCTGCAGTCGCTACCATTCTGCTCAGGTTGGGCTCATTTCATGCAGCATAATTAGATCTCACTGCCAGCAATTCGGTGCTAGATAAGCCCCAGTGTTGTGGACCTGAGCACAATAGCAGAAGGAATTCAATTAAATCTTAACACACAGTATACCCCGTTGCAGTATATACACCATACTGCCAATCTACACATGCAGCAGAGGCCATGACTTACACACTATGCATGTCTGCTCCTGTTCACGAGTGTATTAATTTTCACTTTTACCACCATGTGTAGGAAAAAAATAGTTATTTCTACATGTGTTGTAGATTATTGCAGCTCTCCCATGTCTGCAGCACATTGAGTTTTAATAGCACAGCCATAACAGTCCTTGTAGAGTTCATGTATTGTTATGCACACCTCCCCCCTCCATTCAAACATATTTTCTGCTGTGATGAGAAGGAGTCAAAACATCAAATGAAAAGTCCAAAATATTAAAACACCAGCAACCTTCCCTGAGTATTTGTATACTTCGACACTTCAAATTACTCTATAATAATGTATGCAAAAATGGTAAGGATTTTACGAATATATTTGTACAATAAGACTAAAAGAATATCCTTGTCATACAGTATTATCACGAGACATGCCTATCTGTATCTCTAGAATTGGCAATCCATCATAATAGTTTACTATTTCTGTCCTTATGTATCTACTGTTTCTGAAATATTATCCTTAATATTTATGCTAACACTAGGGCTGGCGCGGTGAGAGAATTTCCCCTGCGGTAATTATATGCAACACAACACCGCAGTGTGCGGTATAAGAGGTATAGTATAGGCTAATAATAACACCTGGAAAAAATGACATGTCCAAATGAATTTTGATTATAAAAATAAATTGAAATATAGTTAATCCTCTGCTCTAACAAAAACCCGAGTCAGGCACAAGTGACAATGTCACAGTGCGTGTAACGTGGTAGCTTTAGAAAAACCCACATGTTCAACTTATGTGGTTTGAGAGATGAGCTAAGGAGGTTAGCAGTAGTACCCGTGGCACTGACTCTATAGAGCGATTGTGTCACACACACGCACCTGCAGGCGGGTTGAGAGGACAGAGAAAAATCTCACGTAGTTGTCACGTCACCAGGTGAGTGGATCTTCATTCGAGTCTACAGCTCCTCCTCTGAGTAACACGTAAGCCCCGTGGGTGTTTCTCAAAGCCCAGGTACCTTGCCTTGAAAGTGACTTCCTCCAAAGCCACTTCCTTATAATCCAAGGCAAGTGTCCTCCCTTGGTTCAAATAAACGGCTAATGGAACAGACTTCAGAGTGAATGAGGAGCGTCATCACAGTCACAGCTCCTGACTGGTTTTAGTGTCATTTTTTCAGATATACCTGTGAAATCTTATATAAATATTTAAATATTTATCACTTATTTAGTCCTTTATAAACAGAGAGGGGGGAGTTCACCTGGGTGGGGGGGGTCACATTTTTTTAGTGGGGGGGCACAAGGGGGCACCTTTTTGTGTGTGTTTGTGTGTGTGTGTGCTACGTTTTAGCTTATAAATAATCTAAAATTTGCTAATTAAGCTTTTAAAAGTAATACATGCCCATGGCCTGCCATTTTTTCAAAAAAGCTGCAGTGCATTGTGGTGATTTTGGCCGATGCAAGGCAGCGAATGAGCCACTAATGTATCAGTAGCGAATTAGCTACATGTTAGACAAATGGAGGACACCTGCCTGGGAAGGACATGAACATTGGAACACACCTTGGGCGACAGATGATGAGGTGGATGCCTTCCTGTGATGTAATCAAGGCAAGGCAAGGTACCTGGGCATTGAAAAACACCCTGTGTCTGCTTGGGAAGCGGTTAGCTTCAATGACGCAGTGCACCTTTTCCTTTCTCACCATTAACTTTGTTTTCCACTCCCAGCGTCTCTGAGTGTGTATACATGCGTAAACCTTAAATGCTTCATAGTTTACTGTAAAATTAACCTGTGCATCCCATTAGTGTCTCATTAAAATGATAAACTGTGGTTACCGCGGTCACGTGTGCCTCCATGCAGTTGGATTGATAACAGTGAGGTATGACAATAATGCGGTCACCGCGACAGCTTTAGCTAACACATAAACTCAAAATTTTCTTTGATTGATAATTTTTTTGCCTATTTTCAGTGGTATTAAGATTTAAGTTTTTCCACAAGAAAAAAAAGGGGACTGGTAACAAGTTTAAACATTTGTTAAATGGGCTATATTATGCTTTTATTTCTTATCTTAGTCACCTCTAGAACAGACCTGCACTTTTTATAACCTTTAAAAACATTATTTGACTAAAAGAGAAGGTTTTTAATAAGTACTCTGCTGGTGCCATAAAGGAATCAATGAAGAGACTAGCACAAACAGAGGAAAAAAAATTCCTTAAACTTTTTGTATGATGCCATTTTAATACAAAGTGAATATAGGTGTGAGGAATCAGTGGAAACAGAGCTGTGAAGAGTTTTTTAAATGAAAGAGAGCAGACTGGTCACAGAGGGCTTGTTGATTGGTCAGCATACTTCCTGGACTGGGCGGAGGTTCATGGGAGAGGCGAGAATTTGTGCAACCAGGCATTCTCGGGCCTAGAACAGCCATGCCTTAATATAGAGGATTACTTAAACATGCACGAATGAAGGAAAACACAACTCCAGGTATGTTTGTGATGAGGGAACATTATAACATGTTCATATTTTTTAACCTTAATCTATGTTCTGACATTTTCCACAGCTGTGAAGGTAAGGGACTCCTGACCCATTTGTTTTTATAAACTAAATCAATATAGAATGAGAAGCCCCAACTGAGAGAAAAAATGTGCTATAAGACTTATTAAAATACGGAAGATGCACTCTGACCACTTATAGTAAATTGAGAATTGAAGTGGAGACCATTTGGTGCTGTTCATTTATAATAATGTGTTTAAACTCGTTATTTTGTTTGTACAACTTTGCAAGGGATCTGGAGTTATACTACTCTGTCTTCACCTGGTGTTTTTATACCACAACCACTTTCGACTCAGCCCTAATGAGACTTTATGAAATATTCAGACCTTTACCTTGAGAATCCATCCATGAATGTGTGTTTCTCTCTCTCCTCTTTCTCTCCCCCTGTCTGCTCTGCATATCCTTGAGTATCAGCACTTTTTGATTGCTCTCTTAACCCTGACACATTAGACTAGACAGGAGACAGACATAGGAATACATTAGCCCACACCTGCAGACACATGAATTTCCTCAGATAATGATTTGTTTATCCACACTGTACTGTCTGCACTGATGGGGAGTCCATGTTAGATCAGGCTCATTAGTGTGACAGAGACGTGCTTGTTGGCTGGGAGTGGTGGACCCTAACCTTAAGCTTGCCTTTTCCCTTTTTATTTCACTTCTGTCGCCCTTTATCCATTGTTGTCCAAAGCCCGGCACTAAATAAAGCCACCATTTTAATTAAAGGACACATTTTTCCACTGTCGACGCGATGTATACTGGCTCTTGGATACCATGCAGACATAGCATTATTTGTGTTGTTACTTAAATGTACTGTATGCAATAGTGTTAAATGTAATGGTTATGGTATTAGGATAATTTTGATAATTTTAAATACATTACATTTTTATACCGTATTTTCCGCACTATAGGGCGCACTTAAAAACCTTCAATCTTCTCAAAAAACGACAGTGCACCTTATAATCCAGAGCGCCTTATATATGAATTTATTTACGGCTACTGCAGTCAGGAGCCTCGCGGAGTAATACATACTGTGCTTCACCATAATATTGCTGTAATCGCCCAACTGTTTAACTCGGACACTAAAGATGAAGAATTTGAGGGATTTGTGGACGAGGAATGAACTGAAAAAGTGAGTGTATTGTATTGTATTTTGTTATAACATTAACTGAACAGTTATGAGTTATTGTGAATACGCTATCGTTTGATTTAGTGGTCTCAGATTGTGTTTTTTATTCATGCATTACAACTGAACAAGTTTGGGAGTTATGGTGAATGTGTTGAATAAAGTTTGACTGACTGACTGAGCGCTTTATATGTGAAAAAAGTCTGAAAATAGACCATTCAATGACAGTGCGCCTTATAATCCGGAGTGCCCTATAGTGCGGAAAATATAGTACTTAAAATTTAAATAATGCTTAAGCAGGGTTCTCGCGACCCCCTTTTTTCAACCGGTAAACAGACATTTTAACCCAGCTAATCAAATGTTATTTTACCCCAGGTAGTACCTCATACTGTGCAGTTACTGGTTAAAGCCCAATTCACACTGAATCCGTTGCGTGTCCTGTATGACTCCCGCAAGAAATAGATGCAATGCAAGTCAAATGCGTGAGTTCACACCGGCTGCATTGCAGTACGTCTCCGTGTCCGGTGCTCCCTTAGAAATACGTATCAAGTCTATTTTTGCCGGATCCATCAGGTATAAAGTTGAACAGAGCAGATCGAGCCAGACAGGAAATCAGACCTGGGTCCAGTGAAGAGGATCTGGTAAATTTCGAAATAAAAACACTTGTGCAGCCTCTCGCTCACATTGCTGTAAACATTACGTCTTAACTGAGTACATGGGGTCACACACGACATCGGACAGCATTAAACGTGAGTAAAATTAAAGTATTTATATACGTAGTGTCCTTACGCAGGGTTGAAGAATATATTTCTGTGACTTTTGGGCTTCAACCGTCAAATACTCTCGCCAAATGATCTCTAAATGAACAAGAGATCGTGGTCAGAGGCAAACGTGGCTTTTTACCTGCAGGGTAAAAACAAAAAACAAATTGCTAATTTGCTTAAATACTTTTTTATTCTTTTATGTACATTTATACTTAAACACACCACTAATAGCACACAGTAACCAACAAAGTGAGCACAAAAGGGGCTTGTGTCTGGTTGTAAATGTCCATCAACAAAGAACCAACTAAATTAAATAGGGTTTTGTGAATGTGGTTATTGATGTCTTGACAAAATCTTCCAGCATACAGTAGGATGCACAAGAGTTCTCTGCATGCCCATAAATCTTCTGCTTGTCTTCACTGAAGTACTTAATATAACCCCCCCGCCACACACACACACACACACACACACACACACCACCTGTCTTGTTTGCCTTCTGCCCCACTACCCTTTAAAGATCCCTTTAATGAAGTGCTCTTGTTGCCCGTGCATTGAGCAGATTCAGTGTCATGTATTCGGAGTGGTGTGTATAAGGGCAAACAGGTGGGAGATGAGTATGTGTGTGTCCAGACTATAGAGCAATTCATTAGGCAGGTCCCAGGACTCATATCATGCCTTTTCTGCTTGCGCCTCGAGCAGTTCTTGACTTTTTTACATGCGTCTCACACACGGTGGTCTCTGAAGTCTCTTGGAGTGGTTAGACTGACTGTGGAAAGGCTAAAAAGTGTCCTCTATGCATCTCGCTGTATGTAAGCAGTCCTGCATCAAGTGATTACTAGATCCCTTTGGGCACTTCCACACTGTAATGGCTAAGAAAATAAATAGCACAAATGTAGTCCACAGAAATGTTATGCCCTGTTTCCACCAAGCAGTACGGCCTGGTTTATTTCTATATCTGTTTTCTCCACAGTGAAAATTGGGTAAAAGTAATCCAAATTTGGTATCCTTCAACTGGAGCACCAAAGCAATAACAACATACTATTTATACCATCTACCAGCAGGCTTTCACAGTACTACACAGGACATGCTTCTTGGATTTAGTTCACTTCAGTGCATTTTTATACAAGTGTCATTGGATTTTTGTCTCTTTGTACTTGTTGCAAGCAAAGTTGAACCAGCTGCACTGTGTCCTGTGGTGAAAACAAGGACTTACGTTCCTGTTAGACTGTGTGTTGGTGGTCGATCAAAGGTGAACAATCTCGTCATAAAGAGTATAGTCTAGACCTGCTCTGATTGGAAAGACAAAGACCTTGTTGTGATTAAGTGTGATTAAAAAAATTTATTCATTTGATTTGACCAAAATGTTTTCATGTAAAAGGCCCAGAAATTTTGGAAAGTTGTAGACATGCTGCTACTGCTACTGACTGTTGTGAACATACTGTATGTTTGTGATCATCAATATTGGTTATCAATATCAGTCTTTTTTGTCCTGTCAATTACATTTATCTTTCAGCATATCACTTATTTAAAAGGAAAATTATATAGAAAATGTGTTTGTACATTAAACACTAATGTGCATTTTAACTGATGCATGTCCAATTACTGTGGCTGTATTGAAAATGTTAATGTGTCCTCTCCAAAACCTCCTTGTGTACATGTTTGCATACACAAAGATGCTTTCAGAGCGGGTTCATTATGAGGAGCTCATGCACTGCTGGAGTTCTGATAAACAGCACATATCTGTCTTGGCTGTGATCTTGTTTACTAATCAACATCACATTACACACACAATCACACACAGCCCTTGGCACAAGTTTTCCTATACAGTATTCCATGCATTAATTTCCCTTATCTATTGTTGAGCACACCTTGATTCAAGTGGAGTTAACAAGGTTGGCTGTACTTAACCTTCTTTGTGTCCTCTTCAACATGCTGTCTCTATAGGACGCCAGCAGCCTTATCAGTCAAAAGGATATGGGCAACATAACCAGCTCCTCCCACGTAATAGCCTCATGTCTCCTGTTTAATAGTCTTACTTATGGCTGAGTGGCTTCATCTGTTCTGTTCTTTTATTGTCATTTATATAATGACAAACCTAACCTTTCCCATGCTCTTTGTTGGATTTTGTAGATTAATCTATCAAAAGAGACATTACATAATAGCACTCTTTAGAAAGGCTCTTTTCAGTTTTCACTTGCAGTCAGTGATTTCAACAGTCAAATATACTCTATTAGCAAAAGCATTAAGTGATGGAATGCCTCATTTAGCTGTGTGAGGCATTTAGTCCAAGTATAAATGGCCCTTTAAGCCTTGCCTGGTCTCTGCATTACAGTATTAATTTTATTGCCATTTTTACCAGTGCTTTGTTTCCTGCTTCTTCCGAGTGTTGCTTGCTTGTTGAAGCTTTTACGTGATCCCAACCCAACAGGCAAAGCTAAACCAAATCAAACAAGGCTTTTCCTGTAAGAAGCATAACATAGACATTCTTCTCTTAACAAGCACTGAAAACACATTACTTCTATTGGAATAGCAAGTAACACTGGCTGTGTTTTTTTTCTTCTGACTAGTTGCTAAGTTTTTATGATTAGTTGAATACTTTTTAAGTTGGTTTCTGTGTATGTTGGTGTCTGCACCCTGTTTTCTGACTATTTTTGTATTTTGCCTGCATCTGTTGTACTTCTTGGAAATCAAATTCACAGCACCTAGATTAATTAATAGTTTTTAATAAAATCTTGATTTTGCAAAAGCGCTTTGTTAGAATTGCAACCCATTCTAAGGCACTGACATCATCTGCCAATCTATTTTACAAACTCAAGGTTCTTAATATTTATGATATAAATGTCTATCAAATTTGTATTTTTATGCACAAAATCCAGTTTAATCAAAATACCATACATGAGCATTTCATATTTTATTTTAAAACTAATTCAGCTAATTCAGAGGTTCATAGCTACAATACTTGTCAAAATCAAGACTTCCATTTGCCAAAATCTGTAACATCCAGAGCCCAGTATTGCTTAAAATACAGAGGCTGTGAAGTGTAAAGTGATTTTTTCTATCTACTTAAAATCAACACATCACTAACGTAATTTAAAAATATTTAAGAGCGTTTTTGATAAAGTCTCATAGATAGTAAACAAGACGTTTACTGTCTTAACTGTAATTTTAATTGTATGTAACTTTTGTATATGTATTATAAGGTGGAGGCTTTAAAATAAGCCCTTTTGTTGTTGTTTTTTGCCTCTCCCCTGCACTTATACTGCTCTTTTTTATGTTCATTTTGTAAATATCCATCCATCCATCCATCTTCTTCCCCTTTATCTGGGGCCAGGTCGCGGGGACAGCAGTCTAAGCAGGGACACCCAGACATCCCTCTCCCCGTACACTTCCTCCAGCTCCTCTGGAGGAACCCCAAGGCCTTTCCAGGCCACCTGAGAGATGTAGCCCCTCCAGCGTGTCCTAGGTCTTCCCTGGGGCCTCCTCTCGGTGGGACATGCCCGGAACACCTCCCCAGGGAGGCATCCCGGAGGCAACCGGAATAGATGCCCAAGCCACCTCAGCTGGCTCCTCTCAATGTGGAGGAGCAGCGGCTCTACTCCGAGCCCCTCCTGGGTAATCGAGCTCCTCACCCTGTCTCTAATGGTGCGCCCAGCCACCCTGCGGTGGAAACTCATTTCGGCCGCTTGTATCCGGGAACTTGTCCTATCGGTCAGAACCCAAAGCTCATGACCATAGGTGAGAGTAGGAACATAGATCGACCTGTAAATCTTTACCACAACAAACCGATACAACGTCCACATTACTGCAGACAATGCACCGATCCGCCTGTCAATCTCATGCTCCATCCTTCCCTCACTCATGAGCAAGACCCCAAGATACTTAAACTCCTCCCCATGAGGCAGGAACTCTCCTCCGACCTGGAGAGGGAAAGCCACCCTTTTCCTTTTGTAAATTTACATTGTAATTTTTATTATGTGCACAAATAAACAAATAAAAATTGTGTAGAAGAGAAAAAAGATTCTTTATTATATTACCTAAAATATTTCACAGTTTGCCTTATATTATTCCCAAATGCAAAATTGCTGTTGGTAAAAAGCTGTATTTAACTTTCAGACTTGAATTCAATTTCATCATGAATCATTTGCATGAGTGATTACTGCAGTTATAATAACACAAATAATGGCCCGTGTTTGTATTACTTCAGCCAGTTAGTAAAAACAAGTTAATTAAGCCTAGGCACATTAGGCTTCGAAATATTATTTTATTTGGACATGTAATGGCTTTTAAATTGCCTGACTGCTCACATATTTCCAATCAGGAATTACATCATATTTGAATAACTTAGAGTCTGCTTTAATGGGCTTTTACTAATTCCCAAAGCCAATAGTAATATGAGTTATAATGCTAAGGTGATTTTTTTTTTAGTGCCTTTACCAGTTTGCCATCATATGCTGTCATTTTCTCTTTTCTGCTCTTGGTCCAAATTGTTGCTGGCCTGTAACCTCTATCAGCACACTGTACCTTTCATCATCACTCTGGTATTTCCCTCATCCCTGAATTTTGCTGTATATTACCCTTTTTCTGGCTAATGGGATCACCAGTGGACACGTCTTCCTCTCTGGCCATACTCTTAAACTTACCGCTGTGAAGTTAATGAAATGGAATACAGAAATGTTCAGTTGCATCCTACCTGCTCTTGCATTGCCCACACTCCCTTGGGTTAAATAGCTTTATTCTCATGTTGTTTTCTTATCCTGATTTTGAATCTTCTTAATGCATATTTTATACTCTTCTGTTTACAAAAAAATCAATAAAAATGCGGTTTCTCATCAGGGTTGTTATATCCTCTAAATTCCCCTTTTTCATTCAGACGGAAACTGGGTGTTGTAAGCTCAGTAAGCACTAAAGCCATCTGCTTTTTGTGCCTTTCAGTCTTTTTCAAATGTATTTTCTTCCATGTAATATTAGGCATTTATCTGTGACCTGGAGTCTTTGCCTGTGGGATGTAATGTATGGGTTTAGACATCAAACCAAATGTATGTGAACGCATCACTGCTTTTATTTCAAAGCCTTACCTTACCTGTCAGAAATGTCACACATGGTACCCACAGGTGGCTTTGTTGGTGGGCTTGCATGCATGATGCTGTCACATTTTGTTTCTGGGGTTCTACTTTGCATCTTACAAAATATAAGATGTAATATCTTTAAATAAGATATAAATGGGAGCCCCAAGATTTAGCTTTGTGGCTCCTTTTCAATTCTGTTTAAAGTCAATATTTCTCAACAGTTACCTTATTAGTTATTCCATAAAATATAAAGCAGATTAAATGTGAAATTTTTAAATGTTACTAAAAGAAAAATGTGAGATGGGAACAAATGGCGACATCAGAGGCTAAGTTTTTAATGGATTTTGCAGAAGCCTGAGGAACAGAGATTATCACTTTTAGGCAGTTTTGTATTGACAATAGGATACTTGAAATTTTTTTTTTTTTTTTTTTTTTTAAGGTTTTATTTGACAGAGCTGGTATTGGAACATGGGTCGCTCCACAGTGTGTTGTATGTGATATGCACCTAGTGAACCATCATGGCACCCCCTCTTGAATTTTTTAAGTATCTTGCTACAAAGTTAAACCTGTTTGATGTGGTTGATGGCTTGTTTACTTGCCTTTAGCTTTGAAGAGCTTAAATCTTCTCTTTGAAGTACAAGAGTGATTATTTTAAAGATGGATACCTCTGCCACCTGTTAGGGTTCACTCTCAATCTACTAAGTGAGCAAAATTTTGTGGGTTACCGTAAGTTTTGTATACCCTATTCTATTGCCTCACATACAGTATTTGACAGTTTTTACATGCTTACAAAAACCATGTAAATGCCAACAAAAACATGTAACCTTTCTTACGAGATTATCAATAAAGAAAAAAAAAAAAGCAATTGTGCAATTGTTTACAAAAGCTGAATACTACCCACAGTCTCAGTCTATCAGTACATGTAAGCACACCACATGTATCGGCTCCCCCACTGAGTTCAGACAGCATGTCAGCATCGCGCAGTGAGTGGTTCCAATCAAGACGGCGATGCTGAAGTCAGACCCCCCTCTGCTCATGTGCACTACCAACCCCACCGCCCACACAAGCACACCCCCCAGACGCTCACCCTGAACACGTATCTGCTGTAGAGTAGATTCACTTGTCAAGGAGATGTTGTTTTTGAGATCTTCGGCCTCACGCTGCCAAGAGCGTAGGAGGAGTGAATGTTATTTATAAATCCCATTGCCGCACCTGTTTGCTTCACTACCTGGTGGCCCCTCAAAAGTGGACACCGCCACTGTAGTCCTGTATGGTCTCTATGGTAACTGCTCGACACCTATATATTTGAATATGGAAGCAGCTATAATTTCAAATAATAGCTAAATGTGTCACCTGAACAGGTGTGACTGGAAAGATGAACAGAAAAGGAGGTATTATTGAAGCGAAATAGGCGCCCTTTGTGTCAATGCTTTTATGTTGCATCTCATTTTGTAGTTATGTTTCTATCAAATTTAAAGCCAATTTGATGTGAATTTTCAAAATGTGAAATGGGTGCTTTCCATTAAATGCTGAGAAGTGAATGAACTTTCCTATGTAGTGACGTCGGAAATAGCAGGTAGAATATGCTACTATTGTATTGCTAGAAAAATATAGAACTTAGTCATTTTAACTTTTAAGCTTTAAATTAAAGAAAATGGTAGCATTTTATACTTCAGAGAACACGGTTAAGTTTATTTACACATTCAAAATAATGACAGGGATTTTCATTTACAAGACACAAACTAAAATATGAAGGCATAAAAGTGGAAAGAGCTGTTTTATTTGATGTTAATTCCAGTGGGGTTTCTTTTTACTGTCTTTCTAAAATGTAAAAAAGTAAAATAAAGTAAAAAATAAAATAAAATAAAATACAGAATGCAGACTTTTTTTTTTCTTATTGGTGCATTATATACAATATATTAAGCATTCCCTTATGTCTATGAGAGATTTGCAGAAAATGGGAGTTAAAATGGCTAAGAAGTGGTATCCGGCGTAAGTGAGAGCAGTGACTAGATGGATGACTTTTGAGATGAAACAAGATAGAGGCTAGCATTCAGGATTAAATCTCACTCTGGCCCAGCTCGATGTGATTACCAGCTAGACCACCGGAGCACTATGAAAACTCAGGCAGATTAGGCATGCGTGCACCCACATGCACAAACACTCACACAAACAATGTGGTGGATTAAGGCCTGCTGCTAACCCATAGGCCCGAGATAAACAGATGGCTGGCCTTTGTGCTATTATGTAACCTAAATGAGAAACATTCCACATGTAAAAACACTTAATTTGCCACAGCTGACACTTTTATAAATATAAGTAAGTTCTGTGACATTTTCTTGACTACTCAGTGTTAAAATTAAAGAATGTGATTTTATTTTATTTGAGGTATTATTATGAAACTGGTTGGCTACACAGGTGTCAACACTGAATTGATTCCTGTTGATAATATAGAGAGAGGGTTTACCAAGAAAGGACCTTAAAAGACAATTATTTAAGGTTCCAGACTAATTTTTACTTGATCCTTGAATATCTAGATCTTAAAACACTCTTGGCTAGCATGGTACAGGAGTGTGGTGAGGATCAAATGACCAAAGTCGACAGACCGGCGAGTAGTGGGAGCAAAGTGGCACTGTGCCAAGAAATTTGGAGAAGTGCCAGAGAAGCTTGCACACATCCACGCAAAAGTCTCCCAGTTGGGTGCTGGGGCGAGCCAAGGTGACCCGGCGAGGTGAAAGGGGGGGTCACCATGCCAACGGGGGCCTGACAATGTCACGGTGGCAGTCGATGTCACATGCAGCAGAGAGAATGGAAATGGGAATGAGAAGCCGCTGGCATATGGGTGAGTGGTAGTGGGAGGGTGGCGGGACCTTTCTGCACTCAGGAGTCAGGCCTGAGGAGTACTTAGTGACAGGCTGACATTGAGAGAGTGTGTGTGTTACAACATGAACCAGTTGTAGGGCAAGGACGTGTGTGCTGCTCTACAGGGAAAAATCCAGCTGGACATATTAGCTGCTAATAATAATTAAATGTTCTAACATGGCACAAGAGAATCTAGAACAAGATGACTGGACCAATAGGATGAGCCAAATTCTGCTCAACACAAGTTATGTATATTTAGAGAAATGTTATTTTGGAGTTTTCAATAATTGCCAGACCCATTTCATTTGTTAACAAACCCAAGTGGGTCTGCAATCTCTTCCATATAATCTCCGTCCACCAAAAATGATCCAACTGAAAAGTCAGAATCCCTATGTGCTTTATGCAATGTTTTTATTCTCTGGATGGTTGTCTTCCGCATATGTTGGTGCTTCCTCGTGTCTTCTGATTGGCTAGTGTTATGCCAACAAGTACATTCTCACCCCTTGTATTGCTTGAGATTAAAATTCTGTGGCCTTATCCTTGACTTACAAATTATACTATCATTTGAATAAACATTTCTGTAAAAAATAAGAGCTTACTTTGGAACGAACCATTAACTTCTACCTCTCTCCAAAGTCTGCTTCCATTGAAAAATCTTTGGTATGCATACGATTGTTGCCCATAATATAGGCCAAACAGGGACAGGTGAGTGTATGTAGCACCCAAAGCATACTTCACCCAGGTTTGTTCAAAAGAATCCAATTTAGGGAGCTAGTTTTCTCAGTTGCTTTAATATCAGCTCTTTAAATGGGGTACTTTCATATTCAACCACACAATAGGAAGAAATGTTTGCTTTGATGAAATCTGGAAGTAATTTTCTCTCTTAAATAAGCCAGTCATTCCAAGCTGTGAAGTGACTTGTCACAGCAAAAAGATGCTGTGAGAGACGCAACGGCTGTTTTTGAATCCACTTATTGCTTGCAAACTGTTGTGAATAAAAAGTACATGGATTTTGAGCCAAATTAGTATGCAAGTATATTTTTCTGAGTTGTGACTGTTGTGTTGGATGCATTATATTTTATTTTTTATTAAGCCATTTTAGCTGCTGTCGTTTTGCATTGGGGAATTGTTGAAGTCCAAATCCTACTGTCCTTGTTGAATAAATGTAATTGTGAATGGCAAAACCTGTACAGTAGCTAGAGCTTGAATAAGCATTTTTTTGTATTACTGTAACAGATATTAATTCATTGTTAACAAGTGATATAGACCAACAGCCAATGAGAGGATCTACAATAGTGACAATGACTCCCTAGGCAAGTACAGTATCTCTGAAAGTTAGTCATACTCTTACCCTACTATTTTTATCAACTGATTTCCCTGCCTCCCTCAATATGAGTCTAAAGACAGGAAAGGAAACCAATTATCCCTATGATTCACAGGTTTCAATTACACATGGCACAGACAGACAGCTCAGTGATCTCAGTGTTCCCATTGGGTCCCGATGACACCACACTCATTTGTATTTTCACACAAACTCACATGAGACCAAAAAGACAAACATGCTCTCATTGGCGTGTCATTCTCAGGGTCATCACTTTCAAACAAGCCAGTCAGGTTGGTCTTTTTACATCTTATCTACCACATTATTTTATGCAAGTCAGCAAGCAAGGCACATTTTGTTTACTCAGGCTTCAAGGCAAGGTGATCTAGATAGAGCAAACAGTTTTATAAATGAAGAAATAAGTGGAATGCAACAGCAATAAACAAATCATTGCAAAGGTAAAATAGTTTAACAAACTGAAAAGCTTTATTAAAGTGCAGCTACCTAAATGTTTATTTTTCTATCCCTGTCCCAACAATCCCACCCCATCCCATTGCCCTGCAGCTCCTTTTTTGATTTCCTGTTTTATTGACAGTATACATCAATATAAATCTGAAACCAAATTAAAATGATAAGACATTACATCAAGTTTAGAGCTTACACAAAACCTTTGTTCAACTTTTGATCAAAGCAATTCTGCAATTATCTCTGTCTTTATCAACGTTCTGTGAATGCATTGCCAATATTTGTGTTTCACTTTTATGATAATGCTTTTGGCAAGCATGGATAGGGAGTGCTAAAGTATTACTATTACAACTATATTTTTGTATAACTGGCAGCCATTAATTCAGCAGTTTATGACCTTTAAGACACATAATATACTATGGCTTGTTATTATGAAAAGTATTACATTAGGAGCATTATGCCATTTTATTGTTTTATTTTATTTTATTGGGCCAGTTCCATTCAGTGTTGTATCTTTATCTTTAGTTTTACAAGTAGAGTCACTCTGCGACACTCTGCAGGATCCTAAGTAAAAACAGACAAGATATGGG
The DNA here is from genome assembly GCA_020698575.1 of Bostrychus sinensis. NCBI lineage: Eukaryota > Metazoa > Chordata > Actinopteri > Gobiiformes > Eleotridae > Bostrychus > Bostrychus sinensis. The sequence goes on along the minus strand of CM036251.1, from coordinate 25,097,877 downwards.
GGGATAAAGAAGGCTTAGATAGACTTACTGTCAGATGAAACTAGGAAGCGGGCTGTGAATGTGACCCACAAATTTGAAGCCTGCTATTGATTTTTAAGACGCTACAAGAAGAGTCTTTAATGGCTCATCAGGGAACAGTGTGTTTTTACGGATCATAATAGGAGCACAGATAGCTTGTTTTGATGAATTTGGGCTGTTGTTTCTGTCTGCATAGATGTTTAGTTAAAACTTTGGCCTAATAAGGAAGCTATGCAGCATATTGATTCAGCAAGACTTTTGGAAATAAATCTTGCTGAATCAATATGCTGCTCCTGTTTGATATCTTAAGCTGTTCCCCCAGAGTGGTATGGTACTGGTTCGAAAGTACTATTCCACTATTCCATCATCCCAAATGTAGTGCCACTGGCTTTGCTCAGTATGCACTTTTTTTTACTGTCTGTTGACAAATCGGAAGTGAGCGGAAAAACATGAAATGACAGTCATGTCTCCAGTTAATCTTGAGGAGAAATGCTATAATGCATGCTTTTAAGTCAAAGTTGTATGGCATTTGCTTTGTTGATAAAAATAAAAGTTGTATTTGCTGTCTACAATGCATTTAACAAGTACATAGATGGTTACATTGGTAATTGCCCAAAATGTAAGAAAGCAACACAGCTTTCTAATTGAATGTTCAGAAAACTATATCACCTAAAACAGTATTGGAAAAAGAAATCTGACAAATAAAAGCCCTCCCATGTTTACATAAATACAGTAGTTATGGTGGCAGGATCATTTTTGGCAGAATACAGCTTGAATTGGAGTGGTTCTAGTCCAACTTAATTTTGATGGCTAGCTTTTCACGCTGCTTTGCGCTTACACTCTTATCCCGTAATCCTATTTCAAATATGATTTATATAGTATCATGTTATTTCTCATATAGAAACAAGTCTGACATGTACTATACCAGGCAGTAGAATTGTGCCTACGTTTCTCAAATATGTAAAGTGTATATTCAGTGCATTCAATGATAAGACTCAAATTGCACTATACGGTGGACAGTGGGAAGAGGTTTTATCACCTACACAAGCACACATACCCACATATCTATGCATGTGCAGAGACTGTAAATCTCCTTTGCAGACAGTGATAATAATAGGCTAGCATCCGTTCATTTTTTTTGTTGGGGAGCATTCATTACTGTCATCACTGTTCCTCTCTGAATCACTTACCGTCAGACACACAAATGCAAATCCTGCCTCCCCCCTTTCAACCTCTGCTTCTGTATTTCTATTTTTCCCCATTCTCACTGCTACTGGTGAATTCCTGACATGACACTCTTGCCTCTCGTTTTGCCCCCCTCTGGAGGCCTGTCACCCAGAAGACAATGGGGACCAGGGTGGATTCGCCTTTTTAAAAAGCAATGCTACTTTTACCCCCAGCCCTCGCCTGTTCGCCTTCTATCCCCACACTTGGCTGTCAGCAAAGATAACTCATTAATATGTCACAGACCTATGAGAGGCTTCACAGCGCCGTTACAGGAAACCTATCAGTGTAAGAGAAGCACGTTGCAGTGTGATTGGGTTAAATACCAGTCACATGACAGAGAGAAAGGTCACCCTGGCTCATCACTGTGTACGCATCAGGTAAGGAAATATCAGGGCTTTGTTGGGAATGGTGTACTGGTATGGTTTATGCACTCGTGTTTAAGTTAGATGACTGTTGAAAAGACAATGCCATGCTTATTTTTTGTATTTAGCCTTGACTGAATGGTGGCGACAATGATAGACAAATCACATAAACAACAAGACTCTGCACAATTGTGATCTTAAAATGATTATTCCAAATTCTTGTAATAGTTGTGCAATAGCTAAATCAAGCTAAATTCAGTGATGCATGTAGTTTTTTAAAGATGTATATTTTGGCCTTTTGCCTTTCTTATATTCAGACAGCAGTCAAGCAGGAATTAGGGAAAGAGACATGAATGACATGGAGTGAATTCTTTATGCCGGTCCTAAGCCTGGATAAAGAGAAAGTGTTATGTTAGGAAGGGCAACCTACATAAAAATCTAAACCAAATAAGAACCAAGTATTAGTTTTTTGCTGTGTTGAATAGGTCAGCTTCATTAAAATAAAAGCAGAATAATATAAATGTGCTGTGTGGAGGGGTGGGATTGGATTATTTGAGTAGTGTACATGTTATGTAAGAAAACCTTATATTTTTAGTCCAGTTCAACTCAGAAATAACTTGTCCAGTCTAGTCCAAACAGATTTTACATGTTTTACGATGTGATAGTAAGAAACGAGTGGAAAGGCAGACGTGAATGTTAAAATACACACAGACTTGCATCTAGAATCTCTGCCCCGGTCCCCAGAGAAGCCAGACTTATGTTTAAATCATCAGTGCGCCTTAGCCCAGGTTCAGCTAGAGTTAAACGCTTTGATCAGTGAGCTCTTTGTGCCTGGCGTCTGACCCACGCGCGTGTTAACCGGGCTTCTTAAGGCTTCGATGGTTGCTCGGCATGGTGGGGGGACACAGAGGTGTGGCCGGCTTTAGACCCGGCTCTGGAGTGGGGAGCCCCGGGCGTTTCTTCCTGAGTGGTCCCTGGGTGCTTCTCAAACTGACACAACACTGGCGCAGATAGCTCTCGCTCCGGTCGGGCTTGTTCTGCGGCGCATGGGGGATTGACGTATGAGGCACACAAACAGGCTGACAGACAGGCGGCAGAGGATGGCCCCGGGCAGCGTGGATCAGCCAGGTGCTTAGGACGGCTGAGGTAATGCTGAAAATAAGGCCAAGACAACTCAGCGCCCAGACTAGCATTTCAGGTCAAAGCCCCTTAAGACCAAGCTTGCCGTAGAGGATTATAGATCTATGCCTTTCTCTACACCTTTGTTGCAGCTATGAATGAAAGTGGTACTGTATTGTGTGTTAGCTAATGATCACAGTGGGAGAAAACAGAACACCATGAGATCCCAAGGAAAGACCGAGATGTTGCAGTATACAACCATTTACTTGCCATTTAAAGAGGTATGCTTCATGGAAAAGTGGATTATGTGTTTACTGTTAAGAGACCAAATGGCACATAAAGTTATTAGTTAGTAGAAAATAAATCTTGTTTTTTTAAGACACAAAAAGTAATCAGGATCAAACACATGGCTAATTTGCAAAGGTAGCGTCATTAGCCACGAACAGGTTAGCTATAGCGCAGAGTTAAAATGAATCAAAGAGAAATTGCAAATGCAGAGAAATTTGCTTCTGAAATATTTAGCTATGCTGCTAGTATTTGCAGCCGCTATGTGTGTCAATTGTAAAGTGCTTGCAGGTATAACTTACACAGAGGAGACCTAGAAAATACAGAATAATGTTTAAAAAAGAGCAATTTATAGCAGTAGAACATTCTTTCATTGCATTGAGTGAATTGTTACTTTTGTTGTTGTCTGGAGTTAAACCATGTCACAGTTTTATCTCAAGTTCAGAAATTCTTATAGTGTTGAATGTAGTGTCTTGGAAATTCACATTATTTTGCCAAGTTAAGTGTAACATTTGCATTATACAGTAAGTCTTTATACTTCTGTCAGAAAGGCCACTGAAAAACTGTTATCCAGACCAGTGATTCTCCTACTCCATCTCAACTACTGATTGGCATATCATCCCTATAATGCATTTGATCCCACAGAGTTTTTTTATCATTAGGCTGTACTTTTGATGGAGCCCAAACCTCTTGTTGCAGATTTGTTTTCTTGGCCCAGATCAGGACGGCCAGCTCTGGGGGAATGGGGTGTATGTGTGTGTATGTCTTATCCCGTTGCAGAGCTCCAGTGAAGTTGATTCCTGTCAAGTCGACGCTCTTAGACAGGGCTTGACCAAGCGTTTAAAGACTGCTCGAGGATTTCCCGCTACTATGGGCTGAGTGGAAGTGTCACTCAGGGAGATGTATGTGCGTGTGTGTGTATTTGGCTTTGGCAGGAGCGAGGGGTGTTGGCTGTTCGTAGAGGTCAGAACGGTTGAAAGCCGTGCAGTCCACTCTCAAGGCAAACAGAAAGACGGCTTGCATTTCATTAAAGGTCAGATGTAGTGAAAAGTGTAAATTTGGGAGATGGACAGTAGGGATGTATGTTTTCATCAAGTCAGATGCTGTTTTCTGACATCTAAGGTTGTAAAAGTTTAGACAGTAGGACTTTCAACTGTTTCCAAGATAACAAATTTGGTTAGTGTTGTGCTGAGGCTAAAGGCAGTCTTGCATGTGCAGAGATGCGATGCCTGGGCCCTTGAAGCAAGGCAGACTTCAGTCCATTGCAAAGCTTGTTTATCTGAATTTCATGTTGGTGACTGCCATTTCACAAAACAGTGGTATATTCAGTCTTGAAGTGTATATGAAAAGAGAGCCTTCAGTTTTTTTGTTTTTAATGTGTCTTCCCCTTAGAACTTTCTGTCTGTCCTGTGCCTTTACATATTGCTAAAATCTCCTTTTATGATAAAACACAAGCATAATTTGATAACATGACATATTTTTTAAAGTAGCACTGCAAGGTTTGAAGCACTGCAAATCCATACATCACAGTCCTCTATCTTAGAGCATGTTAACAGCTTTCAACATTTACCAAGCCGTGCTGCTTGCTATTATAAATTTGTTTAGTGCATAAATGTTGTAAACCTTCATGCTAGAATGTGTGCTCAAAAATGCAAAAAGCACTTCTTTTCCAGCGTGTTTGTCCACTCTGGGCAGCTGTAGGAACAATAACAGGAAGCAAGAGAATACAATTTGATATGGTTTTACTCTACTGATACATATCTATGACATTTTGTTCCACTACATTTTACAATATTTGACACTGTGCAACTTTAAAACACAACACAGACTAGAGAATGAGAAATCTATTTCAGAATAAAAGCCTCCATTTTTCTATACATTTTTACTAGTAGGTGAACATCCAGGAGCCCAGGGGAGTTTTTGTCCTAATTTCCCAAACTGTTACCACATATGCTCTGCCAGGTTCACGCATATGGCCATATTAATGTAATCCTTGTACCTACCACTGAGCAATGCACCTGAGACATAAAGCAGTGTTATACTAGTCTCTGGGGAATCTATGAGTGAACTAGCCTGCCAAATGATAGCGAGATGATGTGTGCTATTGGACCGAGGGGAGGCAGTGGACAAGTAACAAGATGGTGGATATACTTTTTGTGAGCAGGTGAGTGTGAGGTCAGTGTGAACTCTGCGACTAGCCAATCTACTGGTGTGCCGCTTTGAGATTTGCCTGGGTTCTTTGTGCCTGTGAAGTCTTATTAAAGCTACATGGTGGGGGGTTGGTGGGCTTGTCACTACAGAGAGGAGGGGGGGTTTGACTGTGAAAGTTGGCCTTGAAGGGGACCAAAGCCCTGGGAACATCAGGCGTCCGTGGGCACAAAAGAGCAGTTTGGTTGTGCGCTCCACTGTGACAAAATTGATGAAAGTCTGAGCAGGGCAAGTGTTTATTTGTTTAGAGTGCATGTGTGGGCCGCTAATGTGACTTTTGGAAATTAGGCCGCCGCTGGAAGATTTAAATGATAATAGCTCTATTGACCCTGAGAAACTGCATTTGCAAGTGTGCAGTTCTGGGAGAAGGGGGAAATTGGGCAGCTACGTGCAAAAAAAGAAAAAAAAAAAGCTTGTGTATTTGGAGTGGCCCTTTTTGTAGTGTTGCTTTGCTTTGTAGCCGACTCCCCGCTGAAATGGCCTAAATTGGGAGATGGAAGAGCAACTTTTTGTGTAGTTTTTGTTTATGATATGTGTCTACTGTGATGTTGTGTGCCAGTTTAATCCCATAAAGACTCACATTTACACAGACACTCATTTCGCCTTTATGAGAGCAGACAAAGCGCACAGTCAACCAGCAGGCCGCTTGACAGCCACAATAACATTAATTAAACACTCATCTATCCAAACAAATTAGGCGTTTGAATGGTGTGTTGCACTGTGCCCCTTTGTGTGTGTTGCTTGTGATGTATTTCTGCTGCCGGAAGTCCAAGGTCACAATATTCTTTATTTATCTGCCATCTTTACACAGTCTTTTTGCCTTTTTCTCTGGAGCATAAATCAGTTCTCAGCCAACGATGTAATACAGCAGAATTTGGTTCATCGCCCACCTTGAAGGTGCCTTATAAGAAGATAATGTATGCATTTAACATCTTTTTGTTTAAATGATTTACATTCACATCAAGGGTAAAAATAAGAAAATTAGCAGAACATCTTAATAATATAATTAGTTAAAGACTGTTGATTGGCCATGGAAAGATTTACTCATTTTCAATGTCTACTGCTTTTCTTTCATGAGACTTATGCTTTAGCCTTAGTCACAAGAAAGGGTACACCCTGGTAAATTCTTTGCCTAAAACTGACTGAAAACTGATTACTATTGAGATATTACCTTTCAAAGCTATTGTAGGATCAAACTTAGCACTTTCTTGCAAGTTTCTTGCAAAGCAGTTCGTAAAGTAGCTAACAGGGAGTCAGAACGACTGAGAGAGCATTTGTTGACTTTAAATAAAACTATTTTGGTCATTCCATGGCCATCTGTAGTGTTTTGTATATCCACTGACTGATTCCACTACATTCCACTGTCTTTTTTTAAAGCAGCGCACTATATATTGCGATTTTGGTGTTAGGGACATCTATACATGCTGAGGAAAAGTTAGTGACAGGAATCACCCAGTGAGCAGTGGTTGAAAATATAAAGTGTACTCTTTTCAGTTTTGTCATAGATTCATCCAAAGTCATTAGACCCTCATAGAGATTTATGTCCTTTATTTCTCCAAAAAGTGCTATTGGCTGACACATATAACACATTACATGCCATATAGTGTAAATTACCCATAAGCTATTTTATTTACTGTCTTGTTAGCAGCTAAGTTATGTCTTCCTTCACATTTTGTAAACATGTCATTCAGTAATTTTTGGTCATGTTATATCACCTCATGTCAGAAGAACAGTATAAAAAAAACACAGTTTTCCAACTGTGAAACCACTGCGCACGCTGAAACTACTTGTATCCATTCCTTCCACTCTCCCTCTCCTGTTGTCACCCCACCCTCTCTATTGTCCTGGATAATCTGGCCTGCTCTGCGGCTGTGCCCTTGTGTCCAAATGATGCATTAATCCAGGTTACCCCAACCTATTGTTTATCCAGTACACCCCATGCAATCCTTCTACACTCACATCTACACAAAGACCACTGTTGTTATGCTCTCCCCTCACGTAAGCCCAACACATGACACACCAACAATAGGTGTATGTGCCTCCTGATGGCGCTCCATGTAATCTCGCATGCGTCCCTCACAATAAATGAAGCCATCTTTACAATTCACAGCCAATTTGAATCACTTTGATGAATTCATATATGCTGTGTTTCTCCTGATTTATCACTGGGGACGTGTGGCTCCGTAACCTTGCGACCTTTGCTTTGTTGTTGCAAGATATACTGCCATTACTGTCGCGCAACACTTTCACTTTTGTTTACTGTGATCTCCCTTGATTTGGACTGTCTGTTGTGATAAACATAGATAAAAGTAGCATAGATCAGAGACGCCGGGGCTTCCCATTTGATCAATCCAATATGGCACCTTCTCTAATAGTCTTATTTAGCCCCTGGGGTATTGAGAAATGTATTTAACTTGTATTAGCTGCAGCAGTGATTAATTTCCCTGGGAGGTAGATCTGAGACGGCACTGATATTTGTGTAAATGTCACAGTGTCCTTGAATAAGCTTAGTGCCACAGCCGGATAACACGTTCTGCCCTCTCAAAGAAACTGCTCCAGAACCATTTACCCTCTTCTTTCTTTTACTTTTTTCACATTTTCTTTCCACTGTTTTGCACAGGTTTGCAAAAGATGGTGATGACCGAGAACGACAGTGAAAGGGTTGGTGGAAAAAAGGTTTTTACCAGGTGGTGTAAAGCAGAGAAGCAAAGTTGATCCTCATCACTTCAAACACGTTCAACGGTAGTTTGCAACTTCAAAATATCACAAAAAAGTACTTGAACTTTGACAGTTTGAGTGTTTTTGGGCAAAGACTCATTTACTTCAATCATTGTTTCTATTTTGTGGTCTTTAGTTTACATAGATTAGATATTCTTGTCTTGGAATGATTTAAAAAAAAAATTAATTGGGCAAACACCATTTGTGTAAATTAAAATGCTTTTCATTCATTCAAGTAAAATATCATAAATGTAGGTTCTAATATAATATAAATGAATTATATATCTATTCATTTTCAGTTGTTGGGGTCATGGGGTCTTTTGGATTTCTGTTTGAGATTTACTTGTTAATGTACCTTGACAACCCATTTTTTATGCTACACTCTTTTCTTGAAATAGGGTGGTTGGCTGTTTTTTTTCTGCATTGGAAAGTTGGTATTTGATTGTGCAATTTCAAGTAAGCTTGAATTTGAGTAAGCCACAAGATCATCTTTTTGCTAGTCCCATGCCCAGATAAATGAAGAGGGCTACGTTAAAATACATTATATGACTTACATAAAGTTCTAAAACTCCTAACTTTAGTTTAAGTTCTTTTAAACTGACTGTCCTTCTGACCTCTGATGAATATGACAAACCTGTCCAAGTATCATACCTGGGGTAAGGATAATTTCTGAGATCCATGCAAGCAAATTCAATTTCATCCACAATTAGTGCTTCTCCGAGTCCCTAAATTATTCTAGTATTAAAATAGCACACTTCTGCTTTTCTGATCTAGTTTCATCATTTAATTTCTTATGCCTTTTCTTCATGTTCCCTCTACTGTTATTTTTACCCAATTTCCCTGCCTACCAGAGGTACAGCAGCAGCCAGAGGGTGGAGAAAGTGTGCTCTCACTGTCACATCTCCTCTATTGCTCATATATGCATAAGAACACATGCAGTCGCACTCATTACCTCCGGGCCTCTTTGTGCTTTAGCTGCAGGTCAGTTCCTTACGAAATGCTGTGAAATAATTTCTCAACTTCACCCCTGTTTTACAGTCTGTGCATAAATTGAACATATTTGACCTAGGAACTCAAGCAAACTTTTTACTCTAGATTTAGGAGAATTTTATCTTGAGAAATGCTTAGCCCCCTTTGACCCAATCTTCTTCTGTTCTATACAATTATTTAGACAGGTCTGTATTGATTCAAGTTTTAATTTTCAAGGTAAAGGATCAAATAGACAGAGACTACTTCTAAATGCAACTTGTCGTTCACAGTACACTACTACAACAATGGCCTTTCAGAGAAACAAAGCACTGCACAAAGCCTAAACCTTATTTTAGATGAATGGCTATAGTTGGTTGATAGAATTAGACTGGGTGCTAACTTGACTGGTAGGAGTTCCAGACCAAAATCACTTATTATCACTAAGAAAGTAAATGGGTATGGCTTGTCAAGCTACATCCTGTTCAACTCAACTTCCAAGCGTCAGTTTTTAAACATCGCCTGTCTCCTATTGAAATAATGCTACTTTAAGACTTCTAAATACATGTGCTATAGTTTCAAAGTGCTATCAGCTGTATATATTTTTTTAAAGTTTATAAAAATTACCAACATGTGTGCCAAGACATGATGTAAACATGTTTAAATCAAATGTTAGTTTTACTGATAACAATGATATAGTTGATTTAAAAATTTTAAATGCATTGCAGATTGTCCAATCACAAAAGCAGAAAGACTGGCAACCCACATACCATGATTTAGACTGCATTATGGTTTTCAAACAAGTACGAGCGCATGCTGCTTACAGTACCTTTTAAAGGTGCATTGTTTAGTCAAGGGATGTAACAATTCTTTGTAAATCAGCTAAAAATCTATGCAAAAGAGAAATTTTTAATTGGTGTGGGATCAAATGAATCGCAATGCCTCTTTAAAACAGCATGCAGGCCACTGGTATGTTATCTGGCTCACTTGTTTGGCGCTAGACATCATTACCTGGCCATTTTACTTAAAAGAAACTTGCATTTATATCAAGGTTTAGTTTACAGAACTCGTAAAATCACTAGCCCGACGTGCTGGAAACATGAAACGGCTGTACAATTGGTTAATTACTCAGAGCGGCTTGGGAGTGCACTTTCTCTCCTCGGTACGTCTCACACAGACGGAGGAGTGTGCACAGCGCCCTCATTCACAAGGGAATAACAACAAGCTCAGGGAGGACGACAAGAGAGATACATCTGTAAGGTATTATTTAGGCTGCACCTGTTTGCTCTGTTTGCCATCATTCAGAAAGTAGCTTGTTGTTTGCAGCAGCAAGCTAAAGCAAAGCTAAGTGGCTAACAGCAACCTAAAGTTTATTTGAAGTTTATTTGAAGTTTCAGCGGCCCCTGCCTCGGAGTGTTTCCATGTAGATCAGGGTCTTCGGTCTCTACTGAGGATGTGACTTTGCACTAATATTTTTTGCAAGACTTGACTTATATTAGGCCCATTTTATATTTCTTGAGGTGTGGATTTTTGACAAGCTGAAGTGTATTTGTTTTTGGAGAATAGAAAGGTGTTAATAAAAGTCACTAACAAATTATGTTATATATTTTTGTAATTTTTACATGTCATTGTTTTAATATCTACTTTTTATTACATTTCAGTTAATAAGAAATGTACAACAATTTAAGTTTGATAAGGAGACACACTTAAGCCATCCATCCATCTTCTACCGCTTATCCAGGACTGGGTCGCGGAGGCAGCAGTCTAAGCAAAAATGCCCAGACTTCCCTCTCCACAGACACTTCCTCCAGCTCTACCGGGGGGACCCCAAGGCATTCCCAGGCCAGCCGAGAGACATAGTCCCTCCAGCGTGTCCTAGGTCTTCCCCGGGGCCTCCTCCCGGTGGGACATGCCGGGAACACCTCCGCAGGGAGGCGTCCAGGCAGCATCTGGAACAGATGCCCGAGCCACCTCAGCTGACTCCTCTCGATGTGGAGGAGCAGCGGCTGTACTCCGAGCTCCTCTCGGGTGACAGAGCTCCTCACCCTATCTGTAAGAGGGCGCCTAACCACCCTGCGGAGGAAACTCATTTTGGCCACTTGTATCCGGGATCTTGTTCTTTCGGCCATGACCCAAAGCTCATGATCATAGGTGAGAGTAGGAACGTAGATCGATCGGTAAATCGAGAGCTTTGCCTTCCGGCTCAGCTCCTTCTACGCCACGACAGACCGATACAAGGACTGCATGACTGCAGACGCTGCACCGATCCGTCTGTCAATCTCACGTTCCATCCTTCCCTCACTCGTGAACAAGACCCCGAGATACTTAAACTCCTCCACTTGAGGCAGGAACTCTCCTCCGACCTGGAGTGGGCAAACCACCCTTTTCCGGTCGAGAACCATGGCCTCAGACTCGGAGGTGCTGATTCTCATCCCGGCCGCTTCACACTCGGCTGCAAACCGCCCCAGTGCACACTGAAGGTCCTTGCTTGAGGAAGCCAACAGAACAACATCATCCGCAAAAAGCAGAGATGAAATCCTGTGGTTCTCAAACCAGACTCCCTCCGGCCCCTGGCTGTGCCTAGAAATTCTGTCCATAAAAATATTAACAGAACTGCTGACAAAGGGCAGCCCTGCCGGAGTCCAACATGCACGGGGAACAGGTCCGACTTACAACCGGCAATGCGGACCAAGCTCCTGCTCTGGTCATACAGGGACCGGACAGCCCTTAGCAAAGGACCCCAGACCCCATACTCCCAGAGCACCCCCCACAGGACACTACGAGGGACACGGTCGAATGCTTCCTCCAAATCCACAAAATACATGTGGACTGGATGGGCGAACTCCCATGAACCCTTGAGCACCCGATAGAGGGTGTAGGGCTGGTCCACTGTTCCACGGCCAGGACGAAAACCACATTGTTCCTCCTGAATCCGAGGTTCAGCTATCGGCCGGATTCTCCTCTCCAGTACCCTGGAATAGACTTTCCTGGGGAGGCTGAGGAGTGTGATCTCCCTGTAGTTGGAACACACCCTCCGGTCCCCCTTCTTAAAAAGAGGAACCACCACCCCAGTCTGTCAGTCCAGAGGTACTGTCCTCGACCGCCACGCGATGTTGCAGAGACGTGTCAGCCACGACAGCCCCACAACATCCAGGGACTTGAGGTACTCAAGACGGATCGCCTTGCCACTGAGGAGCTTTCCAACCACCTCAGTGACTTCAGCTTGGGTGATGGACGAGTCCACCTCTGAGTCCCCACCCTCTGCCTCCTCAACGGAAGGTGTGTCGGTGGGATTGAGGAGATCCTCAAAGTATTCCTTCCACCGCCCGACAACATCCCCAGTCGAGGTCAACAGCTCCCCACCTCCAATGTAAACAGTGTTGGTGAAGCACTGCTTCCCCCTCCTGAGGCGGCGGATGGTTTGCCAGAATTTCCTTGAGGGCAACCGCTAGTCCCACACTTAAGCTATGTAAAAAAAAAAATAAAAAAATTGGTCATAATTATACTGCAACTAAGTCTGCTAATAAAAATTGAAAAAAATCCTAATCATGATCAGAAAATCATGAATCAAATCAAATTGTGACTTTAGTGCATTGTTACATCCCTAGTTTAGTCTAATTGCATGGCTGTGACATTCAAGAATGGCAAATCTTGTAGAAATTGTATGAGTGAGAATTTGTTTATAATTTATTTCATAAATATATTATATAAACGCTTGTTGCGTTCTACTACCATAGACATCATTACACTTGTACTCTTATCTATGGCTGGCTAGCTCTCCAGACCTAAGTACCAAATACAGCCGTAGTTCACCAGTCCATAAATATCACTTTTGTTTTCAACAGCAGAACAGCAGCTATTGCAGAACCAAAGCGCATGTCTAATTCACTATGTTCCAACATTTTGTCATTATGTGGTTGCCAACATGAATCCTCTTTCCCTTTCCTCGGTCCAGTGTGAGTTCCCTTGATTCTATTTCACACCGGTATGATTTCATAGATGCCCCTCCTGGTTGTGCTTTCTGCTCCAGCAACATTATTGAAAAATTTTCCACTGCATCCATTTGTGCATTACCGTCCGGTCCAATCTCTGTTCTTTTCTTCTCATCTTCTTGGTCTTTACCTTTTGCTGATATTATCTCCAGCTCTGCCTACCTTAACAACTTCTCCACTTCATTAGCTGTGCACATTGAAAAGGATTCATGACCTGGGTGGATCCCTCCTCTAAATTGCTTCTATGGGTAGATATTGCAAGTTCGAGGAGAAAGGGGAAAGCCTTGTGTAAAAAAAAAAAAAAATGAGTGTAGCTTTAGATGTCTCTCATGACTTCTTTTGTTTTGTTGTACTTCATTTCTCATATATTGTTACAGAGTATACGCTAAGAGTAAGACATAGCTATTTCTGTCATAGTGCTGCTTGAAAAAATCAATAGGAATATGCCTTTTCTGTCCCTAAGAAGCGTGCTATAACCTACAGTACCCAAAGCTGTCTTATCTGGAGCTCCCAGCTGGGCCCTTACAGTACTGGCATCAGAGGCCTGGAGTGGTGGATGAAAAATGCTTAAGATTCGGCCTGCATACGCCTTGGATGAGTTGGGAGCATATGCGTTTTTATAACCGCAGTATATTGTGGTGTGTTTACTGTATGCTGTAAACATGTCGGTGGCACTTAAAAATTAAAGATGTGATTATCTCTGCAGCTGTCTTCAAAGGCGAAGGTGTTTTAGGGTTGTGATGCATTTGGTCTTGTGGTTAAGCAGAAAGAAAAGGATAATTTGTCACAGAGAAAGGCAGAACATTCTGCTCTTTAGGATTAGGAGACATGCCTTAGCAAAACAAGGTTTTTTGTCAAATATTTTCCAAAAGCAACCCAGTCTCTGAAATGAAAAGGAAGGACATAAAAGTTCCGGGGGCTATACCAACATAGCAAACTACATCAATACTGAAAAAACAAAACAAACAAAAAAAAACAACAACAACAAAACGTAATACCAATCAAAGAGAGAGGTAGGACTAATTTTAGTGCATACAGGTTTGAATAGGAGGCATTTCAGACATAGTACTTTATCTAGCTAAAAAAGTAAACAGGTCTGGCCTGGCTAGCCAAGATAAAAATTGTGTTGCCAACTTGCCATAGTGCAGAACGCTACCTTCTTGAAGTCCTTCCTAAAATTGTGAAAAATGGAAATGACTAGAATAGAAAAAATCCAATGGGACCTTTACATCCCACCAGTAGCATATACATCAGCTGGATTCACTGCACAGAGCTAAACAGACCTTTAAGTTGGAAATGACTACTGATGGTTCCAGAAAGCCAATCCTTAGGAGGATGAAGCACTTCTTTGATCATTACTTAAGAAGGCTAAAAAAGGACCTTCTCTGTATTAATTTCTTGCCCAGCTTACCTGGGGCCGGAGGCTATAGAGCACAGTCAGAGAACGGCACACCAAAAGCCTGTGCACTTTGAAGTTTATTGAAATGAGGTGGCAAAATACCAAGGAGAGTTAAGTGAATAACTCGTTGAGCCGTTTGAGAGGTTCACCCAAACTGACGGCCTTGGTTCGCTGAAGTCGAAAATAATTGATAGATGTTAGCTTTTAGTAAATGAATAGTTCACCATTCGTCAGTGCCTCGACTGGAGAGAAAACCAACAGTTCAACAAATGTGCCTTCAATGGCAGTCATAATGAGACGCATCTGCTTGTGTTAGCATGCTTGCTAACTTGCACTGGTATGGTTTATTCAACAGTTGAGCCAGAAGCTGTCAGAATCCATTGATTTCTTGGATGAGAAATCCCACAACAGTCGTCGCAGTGGAAGGCATGTTACTGGGGTTGTGGGCTCTTAACCCTTTCGCGAAAGGGAAAATCTGACGGGGTCAAACTAGTGTCATTTGCAAACTGTGAACAACTGACACCAGTGATGACAGGGAGGACGAGCTGGAATGATGCTATGGGTGGCGGCCATTTTCAAGTCTGACAGGTTGTAGCCACATGTGGATACTTTGGAAACAACATTTTCACAGTAAAGCCAAGGGAAGCATCTTTATGGAGATGTGACATTACGGGCAGCACGGTTCAAGGCTAACCTTAAATCGAGAATATCTAGAGCAAACAACATGGAGGGCTCACCATAAAACTGACCTCCATCAGTCCAATGAAGCAGAATGAGCTTTGTCTTCCATTGGTGCTGGCATTTCTCTTGTGCATATAGATTGGACTTGAGATGAAACTCGAGCTGTGAAGACGGTGGTGCACAGGTGGCACATAGCAGAGAGCAGTGTCTTTTCTATGCAGAAGGACCTCATGCAATTTTAAGACACAACCATGCATGGGAAATGAGTGCAAGCCACAATCTAATAACACCTTGATCTTGGAAATGGCAACTTATCATTCCAAAAGAGTTGATTTTTGCATGTGTCACCAACTTTGTTAGATACTGAGCAAAAAGGCAACATGAAAAACTTGGTACTACAGGTAAAAGGTGTTGTTTACATATACAGAAAAGCCAGAGAAATGCCAGAATTTGAATATGATATGAATAGATCATGCAGGGTCAAGCTAAAAAGTCAGTTAGAAAGCTGCTGGCTTGTTGGTATTTCCACTGATAGAGCATTAATTTTTGTTGGTTAATGAATTCCATTGCTTCTTTGTAATACGTCAAAGTAAGTTTTTTGTTTTGATAAGAAAAGCTGTGTTAAGACAGTTTTCAATTGCAGGTTAAGTGGCTTTGCTCTAAAGCCTATTTATGGATATTTGAGGATGTTTTATCATGTTACCTATAGAATATTGAGTTAAATTTTGTTTGCGATTCAATGCCGTACTGACATTTCTAAATTAGTGCATCGAAAGAGTTGATTCCCAATTTACATGGTTAATGCGGTGTTCTATTGTGCAGTCTCTGTAATTGCATAAGTATATAAAAGCTTTACTGCTCTCCAATGTTAATTAGTCTTGATATATTTTCCATTTATTCACGGCTCAGTATTCCCTTTTCACAAACCTCCATCAACATTCATCTTTCATTTTTAGAGGAGTAACTCTTGTTCTTGTTATGCCAGCTAGGGTACTTATTGACAAATGAGGTTTTAGGACAGAATATATCAAATTAAGGATGTTTAATCTGCTTAACAAGTAGAAAAATACAATTTAAATGATGGATTATGGCAGTGTTGGAAGAGACTTGCCACATTTGCTGTCAAAATGTTGCAGGTGTTGTGACGGGATTCAATTAGGATGGCATTGTTTCCGCTGAGCCTAATAACAGCGCATACCCATCACAGTCTTATTCAGCTGTATTTTATATTGAGTTTCTGGTATTGTCCAAAAAAAAAAAAAAAAAAAAAAAAGTTTATTATCACAAATGAAAGTTCTTTGCAAAAATCTTCCATGAGGTCTAATACTCATGTTTACACAGTTACATAGGACTGTTTTTTAAGAAAATACATTTGTGTCTACAATATAGATTTTACATAGAAAATAGTAATGAGCATATACTAGTAATAAATCTTTGCGTTATGGCTGTTTATAATTAGTCTCTCATGGACTTTTCTCCATTCTTCATGCATAAAGTAGGTCATTGTCAGCCTATAGTCAACATAATGGTCACGTAGTTCTCCATACACAACCATGCTGCTGTCCTAGTCCTTCTCAAGGTCACGGTGGTCCCATCCTCCACTCAGAGTGTCCCCATTTATCCCCTCAATAATGGGAACCGCTGACTATTTCAGGACACTCTACATTCCTGTCTTTCATCCACAAGGGCTTTCGAAGATCGCATGTTTATATATTATGATGAAATATTTGCCTGAATCTTGTTTTAATAACCCTCTTTATCCTTAAAACTCTGCACCTTAATTTATTTAGCCCTTATTTTGTGTTTTCTACAGTCTGTTATTAGTTATTATAAGAAATATGTTGCAATGTAGGTAAACACTGGTCAAAAATTGTTTTCATTCTAATCTTAAAATAACATTTTGTGTCTCGGAAAGAATATCAGTAATTCCCAACTGGTGGGTTGAGACCCAAAAGTGGGTCATGGGCAGGTTGAATTTAGGACAGTAGAGAACCACTGGTATACAACATACTAAAGAAGACAGATAGAAATACCACTAAAGTCTACTTTTATGTCAAAAGAAATAATTATTTCTGGTTTATATTTAGCCAATAGTAATTTACAAAGGTCTTCAAAGGTTAAAGAATTTGCTTGAAATTTGCAACGCCTTATATTGTAGCACATAAAATGGCAGTTTTATGGCAGTGAGCTGAAACATGGAGGTCAGTTGTACCTTGGTGTACTTAAAGTGCACCTCCTCCCTCTGCTGTTCTTTATAAGCAGTCGGCTGTATTAGGACTGCCCCTTGGGAAAAACGAAATTAAAAAATGGGAAGGGGCAGTGAACCTGACCGATACATTTATATTATTTTACCTTCCTGGACTGAAGACTCACTGTGTGTGTATTTGGACAAATACAGGGTTAACGACTCCTAACGCCCGGGGTCTGCACTGCTGTAACCCTGTCAGTTAGCTAGGCCAGGTAATTACCTCCGAATGACAGCTCTGGAGGGCATTGTGGCTATGAGCATCAAATATGCTTGGCTGTACAGTAAGTCTGCAGAGATATGTGTACGCTTGCAGCTTTATAATTGCATGTTTTCACTTAATGAATGTGCAGGTGATGCATTGTGTTGTATTTTGTTGTTTTTCACTAAAAAGAAGGGGGTTGGGAAAGATAGATGGGAGACGGATGGGGAACGGCAGCATTTCTTATCCAATTCAATTCAATTAGACAGCATATATTGATGTGTGGACGGGACCACCTGCTTGCGTATGCAAAGCACACAGCAAGGGGCTCGACTTGACAGTTACGCTGAGCCCCACCCCTCTCCATCGCACATATTGTTCATGGGTAGACATTTTAAACCAAAGATGACATCAATTTGTTCATCCTAAAATCTTAAAACACTGTGCTTTGAAATTAAAGGTTCACTATCACCCCTCTGCCCATAATAATAACAAAACTACATAAAAAAAAGACATTTGTAGCACTAACCTTGCATTAGACCGACACAAACCTGCAGTTATCCCCACCTTGTTAAATATGATTGCATTGCCAATACCTACCCATGTTTAACTTTGCTTGTCTTTATTTCTATTCCCTTTTTTTGCACTTTTTTCTTTATAAACAAAAATAGCCAGAGTTAGAATACTTACTCTCTCCAGCAGTCATTAAATCAACAGCCAATGTGAGCATACCTTATTGGAGTGTGCCAACATATTAAAATAATAAAGCCTAGATGACATTTTAAGGGCACATTTTTCCACAGAGTGTTTCTTCAATTCAAGTAAAAATAGTTCATACTTTTCCCTTGTCAAAAACTCCTATCTTTCCCTTAGTTTGTATTTGTCTGCGATGCTTGTTAACCAAACCAATAATGATAATGGCGCCTAATTGCAGCCGTAATGATATAAAGTGGTGAGAAGGCAGGCTGACTCAAAGTGGTGGAAGACAAAGAGTTGTGTGTTGCCATGCCAGTGTTAATGATCTCATTCACGTTCCTTAACAACCTCTGCACTTTTCTCTCTCCAGGCTGGCTATTACTTCTGGGCTACAATCATCTATATTACATGTTAGGGCCTCTTCTGCATGTTGTCTCCCTATACAGCCTCACAGAATCTTAGTGAAGTGTAGGTGAAGTGTCCTTGGTTCCAGAATGACTTATCTCCTGTCACTGTTTTTAATTTATCGCTAATCTGCTGTAGCATGTAATTTAATGCAACAGAGGCCATTGTGTAGTGTGTATGTTCAGCTTGTTCTTGACACCTGTTCAATTTTAGCTGTTATCCTGAAGAGGCTGAAACTATGCAATTTGTCTGCTCAACTTAAAATGGCAGTTATAATGTTTCCCTTGGCTGAGCAGGTTGTTGCTCATTTCACCCGACCCCAAACCTCAGTGTAAGCAGTTCTTTGTTTCAGCCCTGAAGAACTTTTGACACGTTGTATTGATGTTGTGTGTGTGTGTGTGTGTGTGTCTGGAGTCACTTCTATTGTCTAAAAGTGGAGACTAAACCCTAGGCCAAGAAAGTTCTGTTTTCTTTGGTTAGTTAGTTTGTATGTTAGCATATGGTTGCATATAGCGTATGGTTGGATTTTGATTACATTTTTAGCAAAGTTCAGAAATTTGGCAAGGAAGAATTGATTAGTTTTTGTTGTGGATCTGGAGCAGTGTCTAGAGGTTTCTGTAGCATTGTGAGATAGGAATACACCACTATAGTAAGTCAAGCAACAAGGAGCCAATAAAGGAACAAATAATACATTTTTAGTGTAGCCCACTGGACTAGGCACTGTATTATTACAATTGCGAGATAGGGCCATTGCCTTGTTGTTGGTCTGGGTCTGTAAATGCTTCTAGTTACTAGTTTTAGTAGGTCACAAACTACCCTGACACTGCTCCAACAATTATAAAAATTAATAGAATGGTCAATATTTGGAAGTGCATGAAGTACATTCTTTGTCAATTAAAAGCAGCCCTGTTGTTAAGATGGAGTGTAGTAGACAGAATTTATACTAGCTATACATTTGTTTTTTGTTTTTTCATGAATGGTTGAGAACAATTTCTGCATTAAATTGCATCTAGTAAAGCAAATTGGATAATTTGGGCCTTTTTCTGATTATAGTGTGGACAGAGATATTGAGTACACGTGCACATTGCGAAGTGAGGCCTAGAGTCACCCCCATGTTTCTGAATTCAATGGCAGCCTTTTTATTGCTCCTATCTCAGATTCTTATACAGCACAGGGTTAGATATGGACTCGATATTGCACTACTGTGCCAATTCTGTGGTAGAAGGAGGGCTGGTTCTTCTTGGCCTCGGCTTCCACTCGTATGACCCCCTCCCCCAGCCTCTCCATCTCTACAGCCTATCCTCTTTTCTGCCTCTTGACCATGCATCATGCTTTAATCTCATTCATGGCCTCTTTTTTTTTTCACCCCAAAAAAAAAATATTGCAGTATTTTGGCTGTTCCTTTTGGGCCTTGAACTTCTTGAAGCTTGGTAATGTGGTGTTTGTGCACCACCTTTCTGCTCACTGTAAGGGAAACCAATTGAAAGAGCTTCAAGAGTAATCTTTTAAGCTACACCTCTACGCCATAATGCCGCTCCTGTGATTGCCTCACAGGGCTATTTAAGACTCTTGTGGCAGGAACCTCAGCATTTCATAATCAGTCTATGATCTGCTTTAATGGGCTTAGGCTTTTCTCATAAAAAGGCTCTTTGTATGTAATGAATAAAAGAGGAAATTTAACTGTGAAAATAATTTATTGCTAAATTCTAACAAAACTGTATTCCAAAATTTACTTCGAACAAAAATGGACTATATTGTTATACGATGATTTTGGCAATTGCTTATTCTGTGGCTATGTATAGGCTTTTACGTAATGATTTCTATGCATTTAATTTTCCCGTTTCCATTAATTGTGGTTCTATCCATATAATTTGAAGACAATACTGTTGCTTTATTCACACTTTGGCATGTTGAAATAATCAATTTAAACATTCAAATAAGAAGATCTTTGGGGAAAAAAATGGGTATGCTTTGGTTGACGCTGGCTGGATTTGTTGATGTTGGAGTACTGAGACTGTGACTGTATTATCTTAAAGTTCCAAATTATGTTATATAAACTTGTGCCATTAGAATTTACTAGCAATTCTAGGGAAATGCTATGTTCAATAGCAATATATATTTTTAGACACACAAATCCAACCCTGTTCTAAAATTAAAAACACCTGTATCCTGTAAACGCTACCATGTCCTTGCTACATTAGGAAGCCAGCTTTTCCAAAATGAACCACATATTTCTGGAGTCACTGTGCGGCCGTGGCTAAGGCGGATGGTGAAATGAAAAGGCAGTTTTATTGTGGAGGGGCTCTAATCCGGAGC
This sequence comes from Bostrychus sinensis, assembly GCA_020698575.1. Taxonomy (NCBI): domain Eukaryota; kingdom Metazoa; phylum Chordata; class Actinopteri; order Gobiiformes; family Eleotridae; genus Bostrychus; species Bostrychus sinensis. Next base: position 25,077,038 of record CM036251.1, on the reverse strand, counting down.
TATTCTACCCCTGCTCACTCTCATTCCTACTTCCTCAGACAGATTAGGAAGCTTTGAAGACACTCTTAGTAGTGCGGTTTTTTAAAGAGGGGTGCATTTGAAGGAAGGCAGTGGGGGCTGGGGGTAGGATATGACTGAGTGAGATTAATTTTTCTGCTGTCTGGGTGTGGTGGGAAGGCTTGTCACAAAGACTGACAGAAGCTATATTTGAGGTTTTATGGTGTGTATTTGTGTAGTCTATGTGCCAAGTGCAGGTACATGTTGTGAGGTACATGTAAAATTCTCCACTATTTACAATACAGTTTTATCACATAGCAACAGTAATACTAGTAAATGCCAAAACTGTATATCACTATAGTCAATGCAATATATAACCCCAACCTGCTATTTTATAAAGATAAAACATTGACCATATTTTTTGTGTTTTTTCTGTGTAACTAATGTTTGTGCCATCAACACTTATTACAGATCATATTTTAGCTGTATTTTTTATTTATTTTTTTATATATTTTTTATTATTATTAAGTTACGTTTAAAATTATTAAAAAATAAAAAATTATTGAAACTCAAAACATGGATGGATAACCATAAACATGTTGTAATGACAGTTTTACTGCATGTCACTGTATTTTTATCTTGTTTTGTGCCATCATAAAAACAGTTATTTACATTGAAATTTACAACCACAATAAGTACTGTATTGTTTTTATAACATTGCCATATTTTTTTACCATGACAGTATACATACATAGCAACAGCATAGTTTTTACCATAAGTTTGACATGTTTATTTCCTTACTCATCCCCTCAATTCCTACCCTGCTTCCTTGCTTCTTTCCTTCTCCCCTCTTCCTTCTCATTCCCCGGTGATGCTTTTTAATCCACTCAGACATGTTGTGATGTGTTCTTCCTCCTTCTTTCTTTTGGTGCTTCCTCCAGAAAGAAAGGCCCAGCGACTGCATGGTCTGTTTGTATGGCAGCCATTATGTGAATCTGCTGTTGTTTGTATGTTTGTTTCTGCTTGTTCATCTGCCAAAAATATGGCGTCATAATATGTGTTTTCGCTGTCTGTGCAAATATTGCAATAGTGTTCTTGTATGATTATCTGTATGTAAGAAGATAGTGGCAGAATTTGCATGTGTCTCGAAAACCTGGAAATATAGAGAGCAGGTTTCTTTTCACAGATAAAACATTAAAAGTATATTTTTTAAAGTCTTTATTAATCCCAATATGTGAGAATTTACTTAAGACACAAACATAAACTTAAATTATGACTTTTGACCCTCTGAGGCTACCATAGTTTGTCTTTGTCTTATAAAACAAAGTATGAAGAATAGTCAGTATAAATTCAATAAATACATTTGTAGTCCTAGTCAGCCAAACTCATTCACTTGGGTAAATGGGTCTGGTGTTCTTTACCTTTACAACAATGTTTGCTTTAATTCCTGTTCAGCAAATAGCTGATTTTGTAAAATTAGGCGAAAAGCTTAAATTTTCTTATCATCCATTTGTCTATCCAGTTATAGTCAGAGTTATATTCAGTTTAGTGTATTGTCCATGTGACCATTGATACTATTTTAGACTTTTTTTTTTCTTTGCATAAAATTGAAAACGCAAATGCTGAGGTGGTGATTAAAAAAAGTACTGTACTACATGGTCAGTAATGTCCTGGAAACATCCTGGAAAATAATTTTTCTTGAATGCATGTGTTCTTCTGGCATATTGTATGTGTGGTCCACAGTGGGGGCCTCTTGTTCACTGTGGGGAAAGTGTCTCTCCTCTCGGCTCTTTGCTTCCCAGAGCTCTGCAGGCCGTTTGATCTCAGGATGAGCTCGGACTGTGTTTGCTGCTGTTTGCTTGGCAGTTAAATCCATAAGTATTGGCCAGCCACTACCAGAAGCACAAGTCTGTTACCTACGGCATATACCCCTCGATTCTCAGACCTATAATTTGAACTGTTCATCATTACCACTTGAAGAAGCACAGGTTCTGGGCCAAACTAAATACCTATAAAGAAATGAGGCTATATTGAGCTATTTCTTGAAGGAAAATCGAAATTTCAGTCCAATTTCATGCCAAAATGAGAGGGCAAAAAACACTACTATTTTGTGCAGACGCAGATTAAGCCTATAGTCTTATCGAACATGTGGGCTGTGACGCCATAAATGTGGCTGTTGCTAATGTTTTCCTTTTCACCACTGTCTTTCCAGTGGATTAGCACATTTACATCACACTCTTATTCACTGCTATTTCCATTTTTATTTTACACCAGGCACCACAAACATCTGCCATACTGGGCTCAAACATACCTCCCACAATGCATCACATCCACGTCCACTGCTAATCCCTGACAAATGAGCGCTGTATGCGTCATCACAGACAGGACAAGCTAAACTAAACGGTTAAGCTTACTTTATGAATGATTTGGCATTTTTACTTGTATTAGAAGGGAGCTGGGCTCATGGCTAGCCCAGAACCCTCATCCTGGTTAAATTAGCAGGGCTTAGAGAATAATTTCATGTTAATTCTCCTAAATACATTTCTAATCTTCTGTGATTCTGTGGAATTACCTGATAAGAAAACCTCTCTGTCGTATGCTCATTGGTAGAAGTACTATCTATTCTACTGCTGCTGCTTTTACTACTACTACTACTACTACTACTACTACTACTACTAGTGCTACTATTCATATTACTCCTACTAGTTCTACTTCTTCTTGCATTACTACTAGCTAAGACTGTTGACTATGACTGCTGCTACTTTTGCTGCTATTATTACTTCGACTTCTGCTCCTACTGTTACTATTAGTGCTACTATTTTTATTAATTTAGAGACTATATTTTTAATCCAATCTTTGTCACCTCTAGAAAAGAATTGCATGTTTTTAAAACCTTTAAAAATGTGACTAAAAGCAAAAAGCTGTACACCATTTTTTGTTTTTTTGTTTTTCATTTTATTTTTCATGCAGTATATACTGTATGTTACAGGCAAAGTGGGAAATCAGGCATTCTACAGAATGCCTAAAATGGCCAGGCAAAGTAAGAAATACCTTGATATTTTCTACTTTGCCTGATTAGTCTGTAGAATGCCTAAAAGAAGCCAGGCAAAGTTGAGAATCACTGCTTTTCTGAGAAAATAACATTAAATGAGCACTACAGCTTACTTTTATAATCATAATAGGCCTGTTTTAAATATTTTGGTGATTTTCATGCATGTTTTTGAGGTGAAAGGCCTAAAAATATAAATGTGTAAATACATGGTGATGTTTTATGATATTTAGGCGTGGATGCCGTATGCTTGTGGTGTACTGCCTGAAATTCGATCAGTATCAGTAGTTTAGATTTGTGCTCAAGTAAAAACAAGAAGTGTAAAAGAGACAACTAACACATGATGTTAATTTGAAATACAATTAATGTTTAAGGTTACTTTAACTGGATTTTGCCCCAAACTTGATTATAGCTGGATTTCTAAAATTAGTCCCACCCTAAACCCTTCAACCCTAATCCTAACCATAACAACACTAATGCTAACTTTAACCCTAATCATTGCCCTAAACCCTAACCTAAACGATTTAGAGATTTGAAACTATTTTGGATGGATAGGATGTTATTAAAACATACTTTAGTAATTAAAACATGGTTATAATACACATTTCTAGACTATTAAATAAGATTCTGCACAAAAAGAAAAGAAAAAAAGAGTTAAACTAAAATAACCAGAGTTATAAACAACATATTGCTACTCAGACCAAAAGAGGAACTTTGCTTTAAGTCAGATTTTTTTTATTTTCCTGTGTGCCTAAGCCTGAGGAATACTTGAAAATTGTTGAAATGTTGCTTGGTCCAAATTGTGAAATAACAAAACATATATTCAATATATGCACCCTTAATATATTGCTCACTCTGCCTAAATAGCACTAGGCATTCTATACATTGCGTAGGCAAAGTAAGTAATAAATAAGATATTTCCTACTTTGCCTAAAAACACATTCTACAGAATGCCTGCATTTCCCACTATGCCTGTAATATATGAAAGGAATGAAAGTTGACTGGATGTAGAGGGCTTGTTGATTGGTCAGTGCTTCCTGGAGTGGGGTGGGGTTTGTGGGAGAAGCGGAGGTTTGTGGAACCGAGCATTTTGAGTCCTCAGATCACCAGAGAATAGAAGATTACTTAAACAGGCGTGAAATAGCAAAGCACAACTCCAGGTATGCATTTTATAAGGGAACAACATTGCAAGATGGTAGAAAGCTCAAAAAAGTAAATCTATCCCCTTTAAATTATGTTTCAGAAAGTACATGTTCTTGTATGTATGTATGTAGTAGAAGTACAATTATTTTGTTATTTTCCACCTCAGTGCTCCTCTCCAAAGCACATTTAATTAGGGGCATATCAGGACAAACTCACTCAGAAAGGGAGAATTATTATTTTATTGATGGCTACGTGATTGCGGCCCTCCATCTAATTAGTACAAGTATATGATTAACCCACAAGTAGCTTTAATTTTGAACAAGCTATTATGATATTAATAAAAATATAAATACAGTAAGAGTAGCTCACGAGGAGGAGATTTTGTAGGGTTACAAGGTGACGAAGGAGGGGTAAAGGAAGAAAGATGGGTGGGGGGTGGGAGTCAAAAGGAAGGGGAATGGGGCCTCGGAGTTTAATTTCCGCTGGGCCCGGTGAGATAAGTCAAGCTTAATGAGTTGACAGAGAAACATGAAGGGAGCTGGTAGAGAATGAGAGCTGGGGGCACAGAGAGGGAGAGGAGGGTTTTGAAAAGAGGAAATCCTGTAGCGTTTGGGAGATGATATACAAAGCAGGTGGAAACAGAAGAGTAGTATGTTTTTGTGTGAGATATAAATGCTAAGCTACTAGGCTTTCCCATAGTAATGAAATTTAGATTACCTTTAGCACTGAAATTATGTCATTGCTTTTGAGTGGTTTGTTGGTTATGCTTTTCACATAACTAAAAGTAATAGTCAGAGTTTTCAGTATTTTTTTGGCAAAGGTCAGTAATGGCCTAAGAAAAAAATGTTATTTTTAGTGTCGAACCACAACACCATATGTGGACTTTTTCAAAGATTCTGTACCAGTCCAAAATAGCCCAACATTCTAGCTAACAGGCGTCAGTAAAGAAAGAAATTTTCTTTTATCTATTCTTTACCATTGCGCGTTAAATGGACTTTGTGGCTTAATCAATTGAGCATTTACCCCTGAACTAGAAGACCCTATAGGTTTGAGTTTGAAGTTTGGGGCCTGGCACACAGTTGCTTGTTGTAGTTAAACATCAATACATGCTCAATACATCAATAGTCAGTGATCAGAATAAATATAAACAGCACCATACATTTTTTAAAAAGTCACTTTAGAAGGCATTTATGTGACCTGAAAACTTGGTTTACATGAGGACAAGAACATAAAGAGGTGCTAATAGAAATAGCTATGTTTGTGCTGCTAGCCTTTGGTTCAACCAGTTCACCTGTACGCCCCACTGTTTCGCAGAGAGGAGAAAGCACTTTGTTTTCATTCATTCAGTCATTCATCTTGTTGTATTGGTTGTAAAAGTCTCCTATGAACACTGCCAAATCCCACTCCACTGACAGAAGAGTTTTGTTTTCCTGGTTGTTATTATTTTTCAATCATCGTGCCTTCATATAATATTAATGAAAACCCCAATAGTCAGTCGCTGGGAAATGTGAGGTGTAAATAAGGCCAACAACTGACTTGGGACATTCTTCTTTTCAGTTTTTCTTCTTTTAACAGAATACAAACAACATCTAGAGAGGTTGCCCTGTTTACACTGGAGTTATAGGTTGGGTTAGTAAAAGTTCAGGTTCCATTGTCAAAGAGTATTCTCTAATAAGCATACTGGAATACCTTGCTAACCATTTTTCTTTTGGTTCCAGTAGCTTGGTATGTTTAATAAAAGGTGAAGCTACAACTTATTGTTTGGAGGATAGTGACAGTGAAAGGTGAAGGTACAAATTAGCAATACACAGAAAGAAGAATGCTAAATATTCATTTCCAACCACTATTTCTGTTTTTAGCTAGTGTCAGCATCCTTCATCTCTAGCTTTTTACATTGAAATGTTTACATTGCTTTCATTGTCAACTTTATAACTTGCATTACATTGAATAGTTAGACTCCTAGATGGTAAGCTTATGGTCAATTATTTGATTTTATGTAAACAAAACAAACAAAACAAAACAAAAAACAAAACAAAAAAACAAAACAGAAGTGACACAGAACAGTACAGATTGCAGTAAAAGCTTTTGGAGGATTACCCTAACCAGCAGTGCCATACCATCTTACACTGTACCACTGCCTACTGAGAGCTAAAAGTGTGGAAAAGGTCATTTTGGAAGCCCTGAAGAAGCTGTCCTGGTGCTGTTTGCTGGGGCAGACTTCATGAGCTCTCCGTGGTGCTGAACACAAGAACACTCTCTCCTACACTTTCCTCTCCTACTTGAAGACGACTCCAGAGCTCTATTGACAGCGCTTCACATTATTGCTCTATGCCAATAAATCCTCCCTTTATTAGACTTCACATATTGATCCGTTTTCTCCACACATCTCTAACTCCTTCCACTTAATCCCGTCTGCTTTTTTTTTTCTCCATTCCACTTTCTCTTTCTTCATTTGGAGCAAAATGTCACGGTTTATCTCTGTTGGGAGATTCTGTAAAGGCAGAGTTACCCCAATGAGGGAGGAAAGGAGCACGGTGACCCTTTTTCTCCGTGTTTTTTAAACCAGAGATTAGCCCAAATGCCAGCGTGGCTTTGATGCCAGCATAGATAGGATTGTAGGAAGTCGGAATAATATTTACATTTTTACTCCCGTGCCCTCATGACAGATGTCAGATAAAGCTATGGCTAATTATTGCGAAGCCACCAGTGTTCGCAGTCTCTTTGAATGATTTGCCTTTGTGTCGTTAGATGCTGATATTGCATGCTGAAAATGCTAAACAGGTGGCCGATAAGCTCGAATGATTTGCGGCATGCGTTGGCGAGTGTGCGCACCTGTGATAATGGTCCCCCGAGATGTGACATGTGATGTGCGATGCCTGATAGATTTACATTGTTGTGTGTGTGGTAGAAAAAGTGTCGGGGTGATGTTAATCAGGCTGTCAGGCTCAGACGTGGTCCTGCAGGGAAAAGCCTGTTTCCACCGGAGTTCTCCATGGGACGTCCCTTTGGAAGCACACATACATGCATAAAGCGAGTCTCTTTTGTCCTCACTTCCCTTCACCCCTCCCCTTCTGCTGCTGATCCGATGAGTGAATGGGGTCACTTATACAGTGGACTGACAGACATAAAGGTTGCAGCTTGTAAATATCAGGTCAACATTGAGCCTTTTTGCGTACATTTGCTTAGGGGACAGTGGTCAGGAATGTTTGAATTCTGTGAACAAAAAAGATTACTAAGAATATACTATATTACTATTTAATGTTAAAATATAACATAAAAAATTCGTATAAATGAGCATTTGCTTGGTATTTTGGCATTTGTGTGCGCCTGTGCATTCTGTTGTGTGTAAATTCCATTGTCAGTGTTGGCATTATCACTCTGGTGTCAAAGCACAATCTTCCTTCCGGCATTGCTTGATTTACAAATGAAGCACTGAATATAGGGCCTCAGCTGGTCTTTGGGACCCAAATTTATCTTTGATTTTACTGTGACACACATTTTACAGAACCAAAAGCAATGTGCTCTTTTCTGTGGAACAGTTAAGTAAGATAGAAGATCATATTTAATACATATTTTGTAAGCATAAGATATACATAATTTGATACATATCTTGATTAATATTGACATACAAGCAATAGAGTAGTCACACGTGTGTTTATAGTATGCAAAGCTGCCTTGTAAGTAGTTGCTGGGTAGAACAAAGCAGAGATCAAGTGGCAAACTGCAGTGCTTGGTGAGATTTTTCTATTCCCCCCAAACCACAGCTGTCTCTGCTTTCACACTGTGCACATCTGGGCCCACACACATTCATATTTAACACCCAACCATCCCAGAAGGACTTTTCTCAAATCATCACCTCGGCACTCGCATGTTCCGACTGGTAAAGTGGTTCAGACTCTAACAGCCCCCTGACACTTCTGGATTACGCATTCACACTGCTACCAACAGCCTCCAATTTGTTCTCAGTTATGGACCACAAACCAGGAAATGCTTGAAAAGGAGATCTCAGAGTCAGTAAAGAGTATATGCGGAGTGGTTTGCTTTGGTGTATCCCCATGTTGTAGTGAGCCGTAACAGACAGCCTGCCCTCGGGCTGGAAAGGTCAGCAGACCCGTGGTATTTGCATTATTAGATGTCCACTTGTGTCTTCTTTACACGTGTCAGGGAGACGCTGTGGAGGCCCGACACTGGCATTTCTGACTACCCACTTATTCTCAACCTCCCCCTCTGTATGGCCACTATGCTGAGAATAGTACTGTCTTTGTCATTTGCTTGCCTTGGGTAATATATTGATGTATTTTATGTAAATAGTAACAGCGCATGGTTAAAGCAAATGTTGATTTTTATGTCTACTGCATTATAAGATTGAGTATATTTGGAGCATTAAAGTCGCTGTAAACCATTAGCATAATTGGCACAAGTAAAGTCATAGATACCCAAACCTTCTTTCCACATGGGCTCAAAATTAAACATGAATGTGCTTCTCTTCCACCAGTGCTCAGTCTGTTTTATTCTGTTTTATTCTAGACAGCTTTAAGAACAAAAAGTAATGAAACTTCTTGGGCTGACAGCCTCTAGTCACTTATTCAATTGCTCAATTGGTCAAAAAAAAGCTGGTGTAATTTATTACTTGAGAACTTTATTTTATATAACAATATATTGTACAGCCATTTTTTCCAAATGTTTTATCACCTGAAGCCCCTTTTTTCTGTAAGACTCTGGTCTCCCACATATCCTTTAGTTGATTTTGGTTGATTAATATTGGGCAAACCTTCGGTCAACGAACAATTTCTTTGGTCGACTACAGCCCTGGAAACTTCTATTGAAATCCACAACTGTGATAAATAACCACTGAAAGCTGTTTGGCAAATTTTAATACACATTTTAGGTTCCTCATTAAGGAAACTGTTAGTTCTTCAGTCCTTGGTGTTGAATTCCTCTATGGGTGCCACCATGATATGTGCTGTTCCAAGGCTGGATAAATGAAGAGGATCAGAAACGGTATCTGGTGTAAAAACCTGACAAAGTAGCCATGTGAATGATTCTGTCGCTTTTGAAAGTCCATTCTTGTTGGTGTATGAAATCATAAAACACAATCTTTTCATAAAGCTGTTCTGACATCATCAAGGCGGATGTCAGATTCCCAATCTCCAGAGCGAGGCCTGGCAGGAGAAGGTCACTCTGTTCTGAGAGGACCCTGCTTCATTTCCCCGAGTGCAGCTTGACTGACTGCCTCTGTGTATGTCCTAAAGAAAGAGTGAGTGATGTCAGGGCCCTGAGCGGACAGGCTTTTTTCAGCTGCTATTAATCACTGCACTCTACTGTACCTCTTCAGCCTGCCCGCTCCTCCTCAGCCTGTGCCCTATTCCTCAGCCGCTTGTTCCATGCCCCCCACAGTCGCACCGATCGATGTGCTGGATCCGTCACCGCTAACTAGTTCCTCTCTGCTGGCCTTCCTTTGTACCTCCCTGCTGGTGTGCCCAACCTTGAGGCTATTTTAGCACATCCTCATAACTTCAAGAAGAGCTGCATATTTAATAGGAATGATTAACACGTGACTGAAATGTAAATGAAAGTTGATAATTAATAACATACTGTATTTTAAAATTGTTTCTTACAATGTTAGTTAAAAAAATATTGTTAAGGCTATTGTTTCACCTCTGTGTCATAATTGAAAATGTATATTGTAAGAATAAAAATACACATTAATGAGGTAGGTGAACTTGTGATGTTAAAATTTCCATAATGAATGAATGTGTGAGAGTAGCGGGGACAGGCTTCATTCCCCGTGACCCCAGGGATAAGTAGTATATGTTAAAAGAATAAATAAATGATTTTGAATGGTCGGCTAACAAGATTTATCCAAAATCAAAATATATGGGTTTCCAGACCCATTTACTTAATGAAGAAAATGTGTTTATAAGGCTATTGAGCATTGGCTGTTTACTGCTTTTAAAATTTCACTGTTCTCTAGTGGATTCTATTGTGTAGGGCGATGACTCTTAACCACTGGGCTGCAGCCCACGCTTGGGCCACCAGTGCCGCCTAAAGGGCCGCAAAAAACATCTATGTTTGCACCGCAGGATCGGGACTACAGGCGTTAGGCTATCACTTGAATAATAGCCTACTTTATCTATTAGACGCCCACTTACAATAGGCTACACTTTCCCACCACTTAGTGCCTGGATCACTAAAAGTTAGACCATGGTCCAGATCCGGACCTAGACACTGTCCCTACTGGACCTAAACCTTGGACCCGAACCTGTCCCACCTGGCCCTGCACTCACCAGGAGTGCAATGGGGCCTCCAACGACAAGCGTCAATTAACACCAGATGCAGCATTTCTTGGCACTTTAGCTCTATGTGAACAGTGTGAGGTGACTTGTCTGTTATTATAGACAAGATAAGCAAATTAGCTTCAAGCTTTGTGAGAAGAGACTGTTCGATTTACAACAGACTTAAGTTTTCCTGATTTTACTGATCACCACTGAGAGAGGAACAGACGAGACACTGGGGTGAGCTGCAGCCTGCACTCCTCTCAGCGTTTGCCCCGCACAGAGGAGAGAACTGCCTCATGTTTACTGGAGAATTGAAACAGGTGCGGTATGTGCTGCTTTAATGTAAATGAGTGCGGCTTCTGAGAGTAAAATAATAAAGTAGATCGCCAATCTTCATGTGTCGCTAATCACACAATTAAATCTGCACCCTCTGTCACGTGGAGCGACACCATGGAGAAGGGAGCGAGAGAGAAAGACCAAAGGAAGGAATGAATGAAGAAAGGAACAAGGTGAGGCTGAAAACTACTTCTTCATCCTTCCAGAGACCAGCTCAATAACCAGTCTCATGTTCTGAGTCAGTGGCCTCTACTAAAGCAGCAGAATAAGCACCACCATGAGACAAAACACAGCACTTGCCAAGTCTACCCCTTAAATCTGTAGTAGCGCTAGTTAATATCTTTTTTCCCTCTAAACTAAAGCTTTATTTCTAAAGAAGAGTGGAATGTTTTATTTCAAAAATATTATTATTTAATGTAGGCTATAATATAATATATTATAACATGTCTGTGAAGACTCTCACTCGTCCAGGGTAATTGCATCGCAACAAAAGTTAAAAAAGCAGTCATCTGGATTGGATTTTTCAAGTTGAAGACGTTTCACCTCTTATCCAAGAGGTGAGAAAGAATTGAGAAAGCCTCTTGAATAAGACGTGAAACGTCTTCAACTTGAAAAATCCAATCCAGATGACTGCTTTTTTAACTTTTGTTGCGAAATATATTATAACGCTAATACATTCCTAATATTTGAATGGGCCTGGGCCACTTTGTACCGGAAAAGTTGGGCCCCAAGATCAAAAAGGTAAAGAAACCCTGGTCTAGGCTGCAAGAGCCTCAAATTCATAGAATATGGTCCAACAAAATTCCTCCTGACCCATTTCACTATATGAAGTGAATGAGTTGGGTCAGGCTACCGTCTTGCACCACTTACCATTGGCAGTTCACTGTTAGCAAATTCTGCTGTCTAGGGGGCATGGACTCTCAAATTCAGAAGAAACTTCAATGGCATAGCTTTTTACAACAGACTACAAGGGAAGTGATGTCTGGAAAAGTGAAGTGAAGACAGTGTACTGCTTGTCATATGGGACTAGTATCCATCTTGACAGCTCTGTAGACTCCATATGGCTCTCGGACATAGACAAACCCACTTACATGTGGACTGAGATGCGATAATAGTGAGCGTGGGAGCGAACATAGGACTTGGTAATATTGTTACAGCTTGGCCAGTCTCAGTGTAATGGGCTAATGTAAGTTAAAGCTGATAAAAAGTGATGGCTGACCTTCTCCACTGGTTCTGTACGCTTTAGATGCACATTCATCCACACATGTTCATCCACCCACAGTCTCTGAATAGCACCGTGTCCAAATTAAACCTCCCTCAAGCGCTTATTTGTAAGACTGAAACCAACATCGTCTGCTATTGATATCACGAAAAGGTCACTGCGTTGGCTTTCCTCAAAATACTTTTTTAAGAGCCTGTTGTTTTTTTTTTTTAAACAAAGTCCTTCCACTCTGAGTGAACTTACTCAAGTGGCAGATGGTGCACCCCGTCACAGTTGTCAGGTAGAAAGACAAAGCAGTGATATGGGGATAGCCGGGCAGCCAGCACATGTAATATTAATGCTGAGTAATAGGGGCTTGTATGGCTGTATACATTATTGAGGCCGGGTCCTTCTGAGGGCAGTTAAGCCGAAGTGGCGCTTGGTTTAATGGATTGGGACAAAGTCAAGGCGAGAGCACATTTTCCAAGAGCAGGGCATAAAGTTAACACCTGTTTATACGGCATTACACAGGAGAGAGGAGAGTCCACAGCAGCCAAGTACTGGTGATGATTTAGAGAGAAGACTGTGGAGTAGAAAGAGGAAATCATTTCTTTTTGTGCATTGAAAACTTAAAAGACTGTCCTTAAGAGCCTGAACTAATCCTGTAAATCACATTTGTTTGCTCTCTGACATGTCAATAGTTGCCTAGCTAGCCATCCTAAATGTTTTCTTTTCAATACAATACAAAGTCAATAGTCTGCAACCTGTTGATTCAAGTTGGATTTCCTGGCGTTGACACAAGAATAGAGATTAAATTGCAATTGTGTTGCATTTACCAACCAATGGTAGCAAAACAGTACCAATATGTACATACATTGCATAAAACCTACTAGGACTGACTGAAACAGGCTCAGGTGGAAGACAACATTAATGGGAGAGGCTGAGTTGGGCTGGCTGGTCAGGTTATATCAAAATAAGTATAGCAATTGGTCAAACAAGGTCATGAAACAGAACCAGTGTAAAAGGTCTGGGCATATACTGCTTTTTCAAATTTGCCCACATTATTTCTGTTAATTCCTGCATAGGTTCACACGTTTGTTAGGGAGTAAAAATAACTGAAAGTTATTGCCTGATATGCTAAGAGTGTGTAATAGAAGTTTTCAGTGGGTGAAGTATGCACTTATCTGCATCTGTGCAATGTGTCACATGTTGTTTTTTGTGTACACAGCATACATGTTTGGGCAGATTGATAACTTTCTTTAATGTTGTTGTTGACTAACAGCACCACACCAGATAAATAAGGAGTGGTTGAGTAACAGGCATTGTACTTGGTTGTACCTGAGCAATTATGTGAACAAGTACATTTTGCAAGGCTTAAAAGCAAGTGCATTTCCGGCTTGAGTGGTAACAAACAAAATGTGCTTGAAGAGGAATTGAATGGTGGAAATAAAAAGATACAATTTACTTTGGTTCTCTAAATTCAGTCAGGTGGTACTTGGGTAAAAGAAATGTGTTCTACTGCTTATTTTGTTATTATTTAATATCACCAACATTACTACTAATGCGAGGAAGATATCTTTTAGTGTACTATATTCTGCAAAAATGTTCTAAATACACACGGGAGTGAAAAGTTAAATACCTATGCTCTAAGTGAATGTATGAATGGTTGTCTTTGGTTCTTTTTTAGCCTTTACTTCCATGATTGTATGCAATTTGTCTTTAAGAAAAAAGAAGTACGTAAACTTATATACATCCTACACCTCATTAATAATGCAATACCATAAACCTTTAGCAGCATGCATAATCATACTTTGTTGTTGTCATCTATCATAATAATCATTATAATCCATACACATCTACCTGATAGCCTCCTGCTTTTCTGCTCATGAAAACCAATCTTTCCCTTGCTGTGGTATGATAATACAGACCTCTGAACTGCAGATATGAAAATATCTTGGCAGATGAGACCGCTGGGCCTTCTAGATGAAGATATGGGATTGCTGATAGATTTTGGTTGCCAGCCATGTCCAGCCAACCTTTTCATATGCCGCTCTCAGTGGTGAGTGCGATAAGTGAGTGCATTAATGAATCACAGGGAGTAGAGTTAGACAGTGTCCTGGGGTTTGAGGCCGATGGCTGCAGCACCAGTAATCACCATATCTCCTTATTCCACTGAACACTATCACAGACGGTAATGTGTATTTTCTGGTTTTAAAAGAGAAGCAAGACTTGTTTGTGCAATAGTATCAAATACATTTCTAATTTAATATTATGGTAAGGATGGTTGTATAAACACAATCCTCCCCTCTTTTAACACCACTTTTGAATGTGTGAGGAGATGGTCTGGAGGCTTGCTGCTGCTGTGTAAGCCCTACGTCTCCTGATGTGAGTGGAGTGCGCTCGGTGTAAAGCCTTGTGCACGCTCTACAACTTGTTTGTGCTTCACTTTTCTCTGTGTTGTTAAATTGCACATTAGATCAAGTAAACGCAGTGATAATATCAGCGCTTAAACCGCCATCACTATGAAGGACTTGGCTTATTTATCTGTTTGCATTATGTTACTGGCAGCCGTGCTAAGTAAGCATCATATCGCACTCTGCTCACCCCCACACGGCACATGGACATGCTCCTCTCATCTGTGTACTCAATCCTACTGACATCCTGCCGACTTCGGGCTCATGTGCGAACATACAGGTCTGGATAGGACCGGGAGGAATGCCTCCTGAGATGGACCAGAGGCATTGTTTGTAAAGGGCATTAGAGACATTAACTCACATTTATTCACTCAGGGCAATTTAGATCTACCAACTGGCATGCGTGGACAGTGGATTGTAAAACGGGGAGAGCAGACTCTACAAAAACATGCACTCTCACACAAACTCTCCAGAGTTTTCTTTTTTAACCTACTACTTTAAAATTCTTGAAAAATAGCTTTCTGTCTGACAACAACCATCTAATTTACTGGCAGTTTTGCTCCAGTATTCATAGTGTCTGTCATTACCAATACAATGAAAATGAAAGATTGACTTTCAGGAGAATACCTCTTAAAGTTCAGTCAAACTTCAGAAGTAACTTAAATTTTCACCTTGAGAGATTTGTATTTGTTAGCACGTGTACTTGCTGTTTGTAAAAAATGTTGTTCAGACACAAGTACATCAAGTACCATTTAGTGTCAGCCTGAGTACACTTGTATGGATGGTCCCAAAGCACTAAAACTAACTTGGCATCACACACTATAATTTGAAAACTAAAGTCCACTTATGTTTTTGTGGCCAATCTGTCAACACCTTGATCAACCCTTGATTTTTATATCTTTAGCATTGCTTTGTACCATTTTGGGAGAAGGAAAGATATGACGAATTATTTAAAAAAGAAAAAAATACTGACCCTAAAATACTGTATGTTTAGTGTTGCAAATAGCAATTAGCAATAAGGTGCTCTAAAAGTTGAGCAAACCCAGGCGCAGCTGAGTTTAGCGTCTCTCACTGGAGCTAAATAAGCCAGGCGCAGATTTTGCTCCGGTGATTCAATGAATATTAAAAATGAAATGTTCAAAATTCAAGGTGGAGAAGAAAAAGAACTCGCTTTGCAGTCATTTGATTTACGGGAGCAAAAGTGCATGAAAATTTAGCACATTGGAGAAGCAGGTGCAAAAGTTTTGCGGAGGCAAGAGTGCAGCTTTAAGTGCACAAATGGGGTGTTGAAAATAAGTTATAATGCTTTAAAAGGGTTCTTTTACAAAGATACAGCAATAATGTGTTGATTTGAAGGCAGAGGAATCAAAGAGACAGACTTTACCTGCAACACTTTTTTTTTCCTTGATTCTCGCTTGTATTTCAGTCTGTTTCACATACTTTTAAAAAGGGGTAGGCAACCCCTGTCCCGTGGGCCAAGTTGGCCCTTGTCAACTTTTTAGCGGATATCCACTTTTATTATTTGCTGTTACTTGATAGCATTTAACCCCATGGAGCTGCCAGTGAATGAGGCTGCTGTAAGACCCTATTTGTCAGCATACAGCTCTCTGTCAAGGTTTCATGGTTTCTGACTCTTTGTCTTGTGTCACGTGACTCTGGTCAGTGCCAGAATCGCATGAGACTTGATTTAACAGAATTTAACAAGGATGGATTACACAAAGTTAATAGAAGAAAGTAAAATGCAATGAAGTGTTTATCCCTCAAAGACAGTGAATATATTCATTCTACTACAGTCAGTCCTGTTATTTGAGGCTGGACTCTCATATTGACATCACTGTAGGGAAAGATGCAGTCGGAGCTGAGCAGCGTTGCTCTTGCTGTCAGTGCATCTTATGCTCACGCAAAGTTCTCATTTACATATCAGATTTGCAGCAGCAATTATTTGCACAGTTTTTCTTATTATATCACACGCAACACGCCCACAAATAGCAAACGCTATTTTTTAAGCTGCACTCGCAATTTAGCACTTGTCTTAGTAAATCTGGCCTTATGTGTGCTGTGAGTGGGTGGGAAGAGTTAGCAAGTATAATTAATGTTTGGTAGAGAATGTTAGCGAATATGTATATTTTAGCACTGGCTGTATCTATTTACACATAAAAAACATTGCAAAAACAAATAACTATTTAAAAGCAAAGAAAACACTAAGCATTATTTAGCAAATTGGTCTAATTTTATAAAAAAAAATAGGTGAACTGAGCTTATAGAGGGAAATAACATAGTAGCTCAGGTGCACATATAAACACAGTAGTAAAAGGTAAAATAGGTATTGAATAGTTATTAGTAATAAAATTATACTTTATGAGTAAAATACAACAGAATTGAAAAGATTTTCATATTTACAAATCTACAAGAATTATTAGGGGTATGCAAAATCTTTATTTGCCTATGATAAACAGCAAAGCAGCCAGTGCAACTGTCCAATCAAGAATACTTATGCTTTTGTTGACTTGTTTATTTTTTTGCATGGGTTTATATTATGTGCTCTGATACAATATCCTCCTCACAGCCTTTACAGCAGAGATCTAAGTCAATTTCATTAGTGTTGTTTTCTGGGGCACATTAGCATGCAGTGTCAGCTTCCGTCTTGTGTGTAGGTGTATAAAAATCATGTCGTTGATACAGAGAAGCAGATACCAGCGCTGTTGAATGTAATATGCGCGCCGTCGCATAAGCAATAGTTTACTGTTTCACTATTGGCTGTTGGAGCTGTTGGAGTGTGAGTGTTGCCCGCGGTGGGAGGGGTGTGTGGTGATCCTCTCAGCTCAGTGGCAGGTCCCGTCATTGGAAAGAACAGTATCACTCTGCATTTACATTGATCCTTATTAGGTCTGGAGATTAGACTGGCTAGAAGTGCAAGCTAGCTGCAGCGCACAGTCTTTGCATTTGCTGTATATCACAAGCTCTTGTAAAGTGGAAGTTTGACATTAATCTCCGGGACAGTACTCCATCTCAAACTTTTTAAAATTCTCAGCGTGATAGCTTGAAGGGAATTTATCTTAAATGCTCCCTTCAGTTTCGCTCAATAATTGGTTTTCTCTCTCATCAGCAAAAATAGCTTTGAGAATGTAATTAAGTTTTTTCAATTAAAGGTATTTTTTTTTTAATCCCCTTTCATTTCATCTTTTTCAAAGGGCGGCATGACGGGGCACAGAGGGAGAACTCCAGGGTAACACGTTAGGTCATGTGGTGCTGTCATGTTGAGCACTTTCCAATTATATTATGGGCTGTTTGTTCCCTAACCCTGCGTTGTGGTGTCACCGTGGCAACTAGCCAGGTTTGTGGTATCCATTGTGTGCCGGCTGACGACTCCAGATATTAGAGCACAAGGAAAGTGAAGGTGAACAGAGAGGGCGAATAGACTTGCACAGCCTCAAGCGTAAACACAACAGTTTGACCTCACAATTTGCTCTGTCTATTAACATTCCCACACACTATCTTATTTATCAAAGACTTTGAAGGGATTTGACTGTAAGCATACGGGCCTCATAATCTCATAGTGCATTGTTTACTCTTCTACAAGGTGGCATAGCTGTAGGGGAAGGCTGCAAATTCACAGGTTAAAACACACCATGGACTTATGAGCTATTTCTGATTCCAATTTTTTATTTGTTTGTGATGCCAACGTGATGCATGTTTGGTGTAGTTTGCTTTGCTAGTGTGTCTGCAGCAAGTCTGTTGTGGCTTCAGTGGCTCATTTAGAAAATAAAAAAACAACTTGGAATTATTAATGACAGACTTTAACTGATAAACTTTGAAGCCTTAATATGGCTTCAGAGATCTAAGTACTAACAATATGTCATGATTCATTATCATAATCCTTGTACTGAGAGTGCCTTTCAGCTGCTTTTTTTCCTCCAAGTGTCACCCCAGAATCATCTTATTTACATGTTTAATTTGGCTTTATTCTTTCTATTTCATGCTTTTTCCGCAAGCCGCTCCATTTGTTAGGACTGGCACAAGGAGTACACTGGTTTGTGACCCCTTGTGGCTGGCGCTGTGTACCACCCAGAGTTTGAACCCCTACCCTTTTGCATGAAGTGCAGTGCTTCTTGGAGTGGGCAGGGCTTTGTGGGAGAGAGAAGGGTTTGTGGAACTCAGTGTGCTCAGAGTGCTCAAAAACGTAGCACCAGAGTATACAAGATTACTCAAACATGCGTGAATAAAACAAAACTCTTGATGAGGGAACAACATTATAACATGGTAATGTTTTTACCACAATGCAGGCCATACTCACAAGTTTTAATTTTAACAGATGGTATGCTGTTCCTGTATAAATGAATGTCCAAAATGCAACTAAATAGTATTGCTTTTGTTAAAAAAATAATAATAATAACATTGCAGCATAAGCCATGATTAAGTCTCAAATCAAACTAGGTCCAAACTGACATGACAAAATCCTGCATGGGCACACCCAAAACTAAACCACATCTTAACCAGAACTAAGCCTGAACTTATCCTTCTAGCTCTCAGTCATGTGCCTTTCTTCCTCTTGTGACATTCAAAGCACATTGTCTGATCTTTGCATCCACTCTCCATAGGGACTGCATCTACAATCACACAGAAAGCTGCTCCTACTGCTCTATACTTAGACCTCAGAGCCACGGGGAGCCAGTCTCATGGTATATATTCTACAGAAAGCCCTGAGAGATTGGGATCAGGGCAGTTGCTTTTCTGTTCTGACATGGACGGAGAGACCACAGCACAGATATAAGAGAAAGTCTAGAGGGAGAGAAGGGAGTGAAGGAAGTGGTCCGAGGAGCAGATAAAGATCGGGACCTGGAAGCACTCTCCTGTGTCCTGTCAGAGATGAGAGCTGCGCCGATAAGGAGACAGAGCAGAAAGAGGTGGGCATGAGGCAGTTTAGTGCTTCTCAAAAACAGCAGTGGGTGACAGAGGCAGCTGTAGGAGGAAATGGTAGAATGTTAGTATAGTCACAATACAATGTTTGGTCATATTTTGGCTTGCATTTGCATAAATTTGCTTATTATACAGTGCACTCAGTGGAGTTCATTTTTACCTCTACTGAGACATGACCAGTGAAATTTGCTGAATCTAAGATAGTATATTAAAGTAGTCTAGAGAGTGAAGTGGTGTGCAAGCTGGTTGATATGGCTTGAGAAAAGTGTCAGGTGTGATGTGTGATTGTAGTTTGAGCAAGAATGAAAGAAAAAGGTGTACAAGACAGTGGTGAGGTCAGCAATGTTGTGTGGTATGGAGACAGTGGCGCTGGAGTTCAGAGCAGAACTTGTCATATAAAAGAGTTCCTAAACTGCTGCAACTCGAGGTTTGGTACAGGTAGGAACAAATTATTTCCACTATTTACTGCACCTATCTTAATTTAGCAAGAAGCACTAATCATTTAAAAAATTGCATCAAGTATGAAACTGTGCATTGCTACACTCTTGTGCAATTAATTTTAAGGGTTACCAAAGAGGATGGTAGTCAACTGACCCCTAACACTGTACCAAGTGAGAATGAGCTCTGACCAAGTCCAATGCATGACGAAGTTATAATGAATTATCAAACTTAAAGGAGATGCAATCCCATGAGAGATATTTAACGGGCCGCTGTAGAAACAGAACTTTAATGGTTCAGTACACCTTTGAGTGTCTTATTGAGATTGCAGAGTCCTATTTTGATTATAGGTTGCACTCTATATTTTACTCAATGCACCTTTTAATCTATAATTGCCTACATTTCTAGTAAGCACAGACATTTACATTTCTCCGAGCATTCCTCTGATCTGTTATTGAGTTGAAGTGTGTGACATCTGGCATTGCACTTCTCCATAGTGTGAAATCAGTCTCAGTGTTGCCCAGTTACGCATGACGCCTGCTCGCTCGGACACGCTGTGATTGAGCTGTTCATGTCGTCTCTTCATTCAATCATTTGTCCAATCACCATCTTTCTTTCATCATCTCACAACAGCATCCAAGCATTTCAGCTGATTTCAGGTCTTGCTGATACAGAGGTGACCCTCACTGAGGCACCCAATGTGACTGATGGCATTCAACCGTAATACAGCTATTTGTTAAACTGAAGATGACAGAATGTGCTTTGTATTGGAATATGTTTTTAGTGTAAGAGCACAGACTTCACTGTTTTGAAAATGTTCTCTATGAAGAATAGTAAACTCTTGTTCTTGGTCCTGTAGAACATTTATAATTGTCCAGACCAAAGCAACACATTAGTGTGTTTTGAGGAAAAATTATAGCATGACAGTACAGAGCCAGAACCATGATGAGCTTAAACTTATAATACTGTATACTGGAAGAGATACCATGTATTGATAAAGAGTCCATGTCCAATCTTACTGTAGACTGTAAGTATATTGTTTGGTGATAGAGATTTTCATCCAATGCCAAAGACAAAAAACTGGTTAGTGTTTTGGTTGATCCTTGTTGATTCAAATTAGATTCCTAGGGGCCAGAACAAATAAGAATTGAAGAATTCTGCCCCATTTTAGAAATACAGTTATGACTGGTCATGAAGGATTGACATGTTGGAAACCTGATTAAAGCAGAACTCAGTAACACTTTTACCTTAAATAAACTGTTTCAGTGTCCGTGTGACGGTTAAAGCAGTCGCGGGATGAATAAAGTGTCCGGCCTTTCCTGCTGCCGCCTCTGGGCTGAAACGACACTTGTATGAGCGTCGCTGACTTGGTGTCACAGAAGTAGAGGCCAACCCATGTATCAGTTGACTGATAAATTGGGCTAATTTTTGTATTTTTTAGATAATTGGCCATTGTGTTTATCAACAAGCTATAGCAATGTCTGTATCTCTCAATTTTTGTCATGGTAGATCAGCCAAATGGCAGAAAAATGTTTGTATGGATACATGGAGGGGAAAAGTAAAGCAAGGCAGAGCAAGGTGTTGTATAGGAGTCAGTTGGTCTTGTGGGTATTTATTCACTATTGTGCTGTATGGTGAAATGTAGGGAGAGCGCCATAGAGGAAAATGAGGAAAAAACAGCAAAGAAACGAGAAAAGTTACTGAGCTCCACTTTAAATGGAGGTTCCAGACCCACTTGACTTTGTTAGAGTATTAAATGGGTCTGGATGGATAGGTTAGATACTCTTGTAATTAGCAAATTCATGAGAAAATACAATGAATGACCTTGAATCAACAACAGTTTAGAATTGTAGAAGACACAGCATGGAACTGTAATGAAATTAATAGTAAATGATGGTAACATTGGCAACAGAAGTTGCCATAAAATGTTTTTTGTTAGGTACCAAGCACATCAGTTAACACCTCCAACCTGTGACACAGATGTAAATGTACAATTAATACTGATTTTTTTTACTACTTAGGCATAAAATATAGCGATTTATAATTGTATCATTATGTACTGTGATGTCTTTTAAACAGAACATAAAAAACGGCAACCTCAGCAGCCAGTCCATTATTGGGAATTAGACTTTTTTAATACTATGCCTTTAAATGCCTTTGCACTTGTGGTACCAGTCTTGTAGGGAATAATTATTTTATTACCTCTTGTTGTAAATGTAAAAAGAACAAGCGATTCCCAACAGAAGCCACAGGCAGGTTCACAGATAATTAACATCGGCGGAAGAGGGGCAAGTTCACTTCATTAAACCAGCCACTTTAGAAACAAAAGTGAGATCAATTAAATGTGCTGACCAGCAAATTAGCTCCTCGAAGAATGTCTCAATGTATCCAACTCCAACCATTATCTCATATCTGCAGCACCAAGTTTAGTGCAGTAAACTACAAGGGATTCTTTGTATATTATGAGTTTTTTAATGGTTCTTTACAATACTAAATTATACAGTACAAGCTTTCCCGCACAATACATACAGCATTTACCTCTGGACTAGAAGATCTATGGTTTGAATCCATTTCTGGCCTCTACTGTAAATCTTTACCATTGCAAGTTAGGACCAGTGCCTTAGCAGATGTCTTCACTCTCTTAAAGCTGTTTTAATATCTGTAGATCCATATGCTGTGAGTTAATGTGTCTGGTTTTTGGCCTTCCTTTTGCTCCTATTATTCCCAGGCCGTTGCCTGGGAGACCAGTGCGTATAGCAGAGGTGGTGCGTTCCCAGAGCTCACTGTCTGCTGATCGCAAGTCGGCATCAAACAAGAGATTCGCTCAAAGGTGAAGTCAGTGGCTCTAGAAACTAATTCAATGTGCTTTTGCAATTGCACCCCATGCTCTGTGTCTCTTTCCAAGTGGCTTTTGCTTCCTATTTTTCTTCACCATCTAAATTTGTCTTGGTAAGCATCCTTCACCTTCCTTTTGTCTCCCGTGCCTTGTCTCTCCGCTTGGTGTTACTAAGCAGAAGAGTGCTGTGAGAATTTTCATTGGTGGAGCTCATCTTTGGCTCGTGTTATATAACAACATACTTTCTCCTCTTGGAGCTCACTTTCCCTTCTCACAAAAGATGCCCTCAGTTTGTTGAAGCAAAATAGATTTTCTTACATGTATTGTCTAGATTAAGCTGAAAGTAAATCGTTTTTTACTTTCACCATTCTATTTCAGATGCCCTGTTTTATTCCAAATAAGGCCAAGAGACAAAAGAAAATGTCACTCCTTTTTCATTAAATGGCCTTTGTTTCCTCAGTTCAGTTTGCCTAGCATTTATTTGGTCAGTTGCTAAGGTGGGGGCAGTTGTGTGACCTATAGCTTAAGTTGCAGTTGCTAAGGATCCAGAAAGATTTGTGCTGAGAGCTTTCCAACTCCAAAAGACAACCAAAACTTGAATAGAAGGCAATTAGAAAACTATTTTTTGATTTGTGCTATGCTTTCATTCTTACGGGGTGACTCAAAAGACTTCAGTTACCAAGAGAGCCAGTCTTCCTGTAAACATTTTAAAACAGTTAAATATAATCAGTTTCACTTTTTGAGTTCTTCCCTGTATACTGCAGCTTATTCCCACTATTCAAAGACATGCATGTCAATTAATTGGTGAATGTAAATTGAATGTGAGCGTGAGGTTGTGTCTTTTCACACATTTCCCTGGAGGATATTTGGAGAATTACCTTTGTACTGGAACCTGACCTGTGTGTTAAAGCAAATACCAAAAGTCTGGAGAATCTCTGGAGGATTTGTATTCATCTCAGGGGACAGTCCAGGTGGGTTGATGCATAATTACCACAGCAATTTACACCACAAAGTTGGTGGGAAAAGAAAGACTTCTTTGGTGTGACTGCAGTTAATGCACTAATCAGTATGTCTGTGTGGACATGGGGTGGCATGATGGCACAGTGTTTAAATCTCTTGCCTCACAGCATGAAGGTCTCGGGTTCGATTCCTGGACCGTGCAGGGACTTTATGTGCGGAGTATGCATGTTCTGCCCGTGCCTGTGTAGGTGTTCCGTTTGCTCAGGTTGGTCCTTAGTAGCTGCATGCTCAGTTGCAGTGGCTCAGGACTAACCCTCCATCTGACCATCTACACAATTTTGTGGTACACCTTGTATTTAAATACAAATAAAGCACTTTATCTGACATCTGACACTCTATAAGTCAAGTTATGGAGGATAGACCTTGTCTTGCCCAGTGATTCTCAACTGCTTATTTTATCCCTGATTATTAATTTTTCCAGTGTATTTTACTACAACGCTTATGAACATGTGTATTTTGAAAATTGTTTTCAGAACAACAATGAAAATTGATCTACAACCTCCCAAGCCACCAATGGAGAGGCACTGGTCTAGCCAGTTACCCACCCATACTGTGGTTGGAACCAAATTTTTAATCAGACAATTATGCTCTAAGGAAATCAACATTATGTTGTAAGGAAACAAAACCAACAAAAACTCTCAGTTCTATTCAGTTCTTTTTTTACCCATGCAGCCATGGCTCTGTATATGTTTTTTTTAAGGAAAAGGGCAATACATTGAAAGCCTGCAGCCATGTACAAAGAAGACTCCAGGCTAAAGGTGTTAAGTCACATCAAACAGCCCATGCTTCAAAGTGGTTATGCCTCATAGGAGACTTCAAACGTCCACCTAAAATACAGTACAACCAAGACATCAATACAGGCCAACACTGTAAGAGTTTCACATATTGGCCCTGTATTAAGGTCAGAATTGGGTTGATTTAGATCATTTTAACCTAAAAGCTCTCTTCTTATACAAAATCACATTCAAAAAAGTTCAAATACTGTGTAAAACATAATTAAACAGAATATATTTATAAGAAAATCTCATAACATGAAAAAAAGTTGCAGCAGTCTTTCTTTAGGACCAGTTAAAGTATCATTCCATTTTCCACCTTTTTTTGTCTGTTCAAACTTGTTGCTGCCATCAAATTCAAAACAATTTATTATTTTTCATGAAATTGTAAAATTTCTACACCCACTACTGTGAAAGAATATGGTTTTATGAGGCAGGTCATTACATCCTGTCTTAATTTACACAACGTCACAACTTTTTTAGAATGGGTTTTTTGTATCTTGACACACTTTTTTTTTAAACTCATTTTACCAAACTCCCTTGTATAGCACATCCTTGTGCTTCTTCACCCTATCCCTACTCGCAAGAGCCTTTGAAAAATAATAGGTGTGCCGTGGGAGTGCTATTGATTTGGTCTTGTTGTGTTCGGGGAAAAAGTGAGCTTTATTTTCTCCAAAATACAGACCAAAGAGGAAAAAATTGCCCGTGTTTTAGAACGCTTTCACATTCAATTTGTATCTGTTTTGCTGTTTTTCATCCTTTCTCTGTTCTTGGCAAACTTGTTTGCTCCTGCCTGTTATTCCACTTCATATATGTCTAGTTTGCCCTGCTTTTATACAAGAACTATACAGCAAAGGCATATGGTTCTGCAAATGACACTGCATATCTATGACATTAGTAATAATCTATTGCTTTAAGTATTTTCAAATACAGTATATTGTTATCACAATATCCATATTGTCTGTGAAGACTTTCAGTTATCCCGGCGATCTAATATGCATACTGTAAAAACTACTTGATTTGCAATAATGTTACTACCTTACATGTCTGCCAGGCTGAAGTAGATTTTTTTTTTTTTTTTTTTTTTTTTTTTTTTATTTGAGGTAAGGTCAGTAGTGGCCAAAAAGATAAATTTTTGGTGTGGATCTGAAACACCATATTCTCTTACTTAGGCACTCCACCCAGTCAGTGGTGTAGTGTACATTTTTGTTGTGGGTATACTGTGATAATTTCCCAGCAGCGCCTCTTACACCTGCGCTAGTGTCGCTTATTAACATGTTCTGTTTTTTTGGGGTTGTGTTTTTTTTATTGTAGGCAATGTAGGGCCTATACATTATTTAGCCAAACAGGAATAGTCTAGTTAAAAAACAAAACAAAAAAACAGAACAGAACTGCACTACACCAAGACCCAGGGCAAGTAAAGGGTGGGTAATGAGTGATTTTATACAAAACTAAGGGTGCTCCGATCAGGGTTTTTGAGGCCGATCACCGATCAGCCTCTGCTGTGATCGGCCGATACCGATCATGGCCGATACCGATCACGTGGTCTTCAATGTAGTAATGTATTGTATGCAGGCTATTATTAGTTCCATTTGAAAAATACTGTAGCCTTTGTAAATATAAAAGAACAACAAAATTCTACTTATTTTTGTTTTAGAAGAGGTTTTGTTGCATTATTGGTCTTTAATG
Source organism: Bostrychus sinensis (assembly GCA_020698575.1). Taxonomy (NCBI): domain Eukaryota; kingdom Metazoa; phylum Chordata; class Actinopteri; order Gobiiformes; family Eleotridae; genus Bostrychus; species Bostrychus sinensis. The sequence goes on along the minus strand of CM036251.1, from coordinate 25,050,947 downwards.
TGTGCCCAGTGTCTGTGGCTTTGTTTGAATGCTCCGCTGATGTAAAAATCAGCTGTTCTTAATTGGTTCCTTTAATGCGAGTCCGCGGGTGCAGCACCTGTGTCCGCGTAATGCGCAGCCAAACCAGGTTGAAACACAGTGGACTAAAGAGCAGATAGCTCCTGCTGCCAGTTTTGACAACGTCTGAATGAAGAAAACGTGCAAAGAGAGCAGAGAAGACAACGATGAAAGGTGCTCCTCTCAGACACACGGACACATGGGCTGCCTTTTTACTTTCTCTTTCCATTAGCAGCCATTTGGTGCAGTTTAAGCCACAAAATGCACAGTTTTCTCCGCGCAACAAGACACAGGCAGACTCTGAACTTTCTTAATCCTTTTAACGTAACTGTTAGCGGGTTAGCTGTAGCTCTAATTACGTTGGTGTTTGCAAATACACGCACTGCTGCGCCTCGGTTCTGTCCCGTGCGCTCCTAAAGCAGGCGGGGACACAGCGGGGACACAAAGCAGCGCCTCCAGGGCAGGTTTGTGTTAGTTATAACCAGGGCTTAACTTAAAAACACTGCTAAAATAACGCTACTGCTGTTTAATCAAACCGGAGTTGCAGGACAGTAAATGTGAGAGCCTCGCGTGTTTATTGTAATTTTATCGGCCCTTCTGATCGGCCCATTTTACCAATCACCGATCACTCTATTTTTAGCCATGATCGGCCGATCATGATCAGCGGCTGATCGATCGGAGCACCCTTATACAAAACCATTCAGCATTCAGAGGTGCTGGAGCAGCCAACTTGGCCTGCTTTGCCTATGGTACAATAAAGATATATACTGTGGTTTATAGTTTGTTGGTAATTATTATTGTACACACATTTAATTATTTCTTCTTTAGTTCTTGAACCACTCAGAGTCTCACAGTAAGATGCCAAATACATTTCTGAGTTACTTCAATTCCCAAAACCAGTCAAACAGTGTGAACACATACAGTAGGCTAAATGAATCCTCTACAAATATCACAAAAAACACAATTGTATGTGCTGTACAACTATACATAGAAATAATTTCAACACACAAATTGTCATCATCTGCTGTTATGTGATGCCCCCTAACAGAGCTTTATGAAGATAAGAGAACCAGTGCCCAGTAAAAATGCCTACCTGGTCCTAAGAGTCAGATTTACAGACTGTCACTGTTGATGTCAGCCTCCTTTAGCATGTTCTGCTGTAGCTGTATTTGTCTTTAATACTCTACATTCTTTATGTAGAGTTCAGTTTAATGAATAGACAAAAAAATGTTTGGTCAGTGACTTGTCTCAGTAGCTTATTAAATGATGCTAATTTGATTAATTAGCCTACTTACATTTTAGCTCAAAGTGTCTCTAACTCTTCTTTGACAGCCTCTTGTGCTATAGCCCTCATACTCCTCTAGTATCTGTGTCCAACGACTGGTTTATTGTATTTTTATAAAGCTCTACATCGGAATTATTGTCTTCTGCTGATATCATTTGTTTACTGTCTGAATCTGGCGCTGCTGTGGCGTGTTCACAACACACGTTCATGAACAGGAGACAACCAATGAGAGCGCAGGGGAGGTCGGGACAAGCATCAGAGGAGCCAATGAGAAACGAGTCTTCCACAGAGCTCTGTTGGCTGTGCAGCTGCTGTGACAGGAACAGGAGGAGAGAGAGGAGAGAGGAGTTGGTACAAAAGTACCAAAGAGATAATGACTGTCATTGCGCACTTTGAAGTGGGTATACGGAAATCTGCAGCATTTCTAATGGGTATGTGGCGTATACCTGCGTATCACGTAGACTACACCACTGCATCCAGGTGCACACAAGCGTAGTAAGCGGACGTACTTTGTGAATAAGAAGTAGGTGTCACTGAGGCTCACCTTCCAGCTCCAGATGTAAGCCAAGTAGTGACTTTCTCATGTGTATGACCACCCATAATAAGTCTGTTTACATAAGGACCACATGTGGAACCACATGGAGGAGGGACAGCGTCACTCATCAATCAGTGATCTGTAGAAGAATGGATTTAAATTCAGTGGGGCATATTATGTCTAGAATAACTAATATTCCAATACTGCCTTTAACTGGTGGCCACTTTTAGCATCAGCTACAACCAGCTTTTATGACAAGGTGTAGATTTGAGCTAATATAATATGCTATTCTGCTTATAATACTGTGCTTATGCACAGCTGTCATTATCTTAGCTGTTCCAACTGTAGGAGTAGGATGCAGTATGGAGAAAACACAGAAAGAATATATGAAACCAGGAGTCCACACTAGCAGCTGGACTGTCTATTGGCCGTGCAGTGTTTATTCAAATGATGAAAGTTATATGTAAAACAATATTTGCACACCTACTATTATCTTAAGAGTTTGACCATTGTGCTAAAAAAATCTTGTGTGGTGAATGCTGCCTGTGATAGATAAAATATGCTACAGGCTTTAAAAGCTCTAACATTTCACTTTAGTTCAGTTCAGTGTGTGAGTGTGTGTAATTGTACATTGCTACTCATCACACACTGCATGACCAAAATGTTTAAATGTAGGACTTTTATTTTAAAAAAAGGAAAAATCCACACCAGACTTAAATTGACAGTTAAACAGTTAGTAGTTTGTTTATTACTATCGTCCGGCAAACTATTGACCATCCATCTTTCATCCTTCCCAGAGCCATATATGTCAGACAGATTCAATTAATATTGAACACAGCCTTCACTGAATCGCTGCTGAGAACACTTTGTATGTCAACCACAGATCTGCATTATGTAGGTTAATACTGCAATACACCAATACACCCAGTGGCTGATAATGTATATGGGCTACTTATTCATCTTTTGTTACTCAATGTGGATTCTCTTCCTTATAATTTTCTGCAAGCTCCTATCAGCGTCACTGCTCTGATTAAGTTGCGTAAGAGAAAACGCGAAAATTTGGCCTCATTTAATTCCCTTAGGAGTGGAGAAGTGCAGAGACAGGAGGGTAGGAATCAGATGGAGGAGAGGAAGAGAAAATGGGGTGTCCTTGTGATCACATTGCAGTGCTTTGAAAGTCTTTGTCATTTGATTGCACAGAGGAGGAAGAAGACGCTTTTAGGCAGGCAAAATATGAAGCTTTATAAATAGTGCGTGTGGTCCCGGCAGCCTCATTGTGGAGACATGTGATTACGCACAAGGGATTTGCATGCAACGTCACTGACACTGCAGCCTACCTAATACAGCTGCGGTTGTTCACTTAGCAGCAAGACAAGTCACTCGGCTCTGACTCACTTTGTATTCTATAGCCACGTCCGGTGGGAGTACACGTACAGTATGGTGATGACATGACGCTGAAGTGGTTGTTTTCTCCACATCCCAGAAGACACCAGCTCGATAGTGGGATGTCACGAAAAAGGCTTTTACATCTCAATGAGAAGCAGTCAGCTAAGAGGTGGTAGACAAAGAATATGAAGAGTATATAGAGTGGATAGGTGCAGCATGTTGATTGATGTACTGTGCAGTAGGTTTCAATGTAAAATAGCAATGAATAGAATGAACAATTGATGGAAATGGGGGATTTTTATCTGATGTCTCTTTGCCTTTCTAGAGCTATGCCAGTTTGTCTTTTGTTGTTCATGACTCTAAAAGCAACCAACAAATAAAACAAAAGCAAGTCTTGCCCATCTCACAACACTACTGTAAAAACATACCAGTAGCACGGCATTAGGTCACTTAACAGCTTTCTAAAAGGGCTTGGAAGGGAAAATTGTGACCTAATACCTAAAAGGTCAGCCATTAGGGGTTGTTTATACTCCACTGAGAGTACCTAAAAGGTTGTGGTTACCCAGTAACAATGATGCTTTATTAGTCATAGACATATAGCAGGTAGATGCAACACTGTTAGCTGAGAAGGCCACCACACTTAATACTACACATTTATAATGGACTTTACCTACCTTTAGTTAAATTATGAAAATTACTAAAAATAAGCTTACGCAGTCTTTGGTATTACTAGAACCACTGTCAGGATTTCAGTTTTCTTTGATTTTATACATTCATAAGCATTCATATATAATTTTTGCATAGTATCAAAATCATTATATTACATAGTGCTTACAAGCTGTAGGTTGAAGTGCAAACTTGTGTACTCCTACCACCTTTTCTCTCTGTAAACACTGGTGAATATACAGTACCTACAAAAATATAATACCGTATTTTCTGCGCTATAGGGCGCACTTAAAAGCCTTCAATCTTCTCAAGAAACGACAGTGCGCCTTATAATCCAGAGCGCCTTATATATGAATTTATTTGATGAGATATATAATTTATAATGAGATTATAAAGACGAGAGGGATCTGGGCATGCTGGATGCCATAATCGCCCAACTGTTTAACTCGGACACTGAAGATGAAGAATTTGAGGGATTTGTGGATGAGGAATGAACTGAAAAAGTGAGTGTATTGTGTTGTATTTTGTTATAACATTGACTGAACAGTTATGAGTTATTGTGAATACGCTATTGTTTGATTTAGTGGTCTCAGATTGCGGTTTTTATTCACACGTTACAACTGAACAAGTTTGGGAGTTATGGTGAATAAAGTTTGACTGACTGACTTATCTGACTGTTTTGTTTCGCCTGTTAGCTCAGTGCGCTTTATATGTGAAAAAAGAAAATAGACCATTCAATGACAGTGCGCCTTATAATCCAGAGCGCCCTATACTGTGGAAAATACGGTACAATACTGACAAGTCTGTGTTGTTAATTATTAAATTACAAATGTGCAAACATAAACACAACGTATGCATGTACTGTCTACATACTGTCTTTGGTGTTTAGAGCAAACATTAGCTTAACCTAGGCAATACAGGATATGTATTTATTTGATTTTTATTTTATTTTTTATTTAATTTTTATTTAACCAGGTAAGTCAATTGAGAACCAATTCTCATTTACTATAAGGACCTGTCCTGTCCTGATGCTATTTATGTTATTAAATTGACTTGCACTGAGAACATCACAAGGGTGTCGCAGCAGCAGGTCGTTTTATGCGTTTCTGTTTAAAACTGTCAATTTTTATCAAGGGCGTCAGAGCTGCTGCTGTTACGCTGCATGAGTCGATCTCCCACCTCTGTTTTACAGACTACTCACCGTCTAAATGGAAATCTTTGGCTACTGAGTCCTGTACCGTCTGATTCTTTATGTTGTCCTTGTAAAATGGCTGCTTGGCGTTGCAAATTACGTTACACTTCTCTCCCTCAACAATCAGCTTCTCAATGTGCGATGTTTACATTATCACTGTTTTCAGTGAGCCTTTATTTTGAAAATGCCTAAGTTTACTTTAACACTTGGTGCCTGTTTCCTGCGTTTCCCTGGATGTAGCTCTGCAAATCGCTGCATAGATGCTTAAAAAACAGAACTTCAACCTATTTTGAGTGTAGGATCGCAGCCAGTCGTTTGTGTGACGCGTGCATGTCGTCCCTGGTGTGAATTGTCAGATTAAATAAAACTGAAAGCAGTTCACATGCATCTGATGTGACGCTGCTGTTATGCACTGCTGCTTTAGTGTAAATTGTGGGTTACTCTTGATTACAAATACCATGCCCATTAGAGCTTCAAAGAGGTGAAACAATGTTGGTTATTCTGTGAATATTATTATGAATTCCATATTTTTGGACTTTTGTTGAGGCGTTTTGATGTTTATGGACTCACCCTAACCTAACTGACTCTCTGGCTAAACACCAGTATCACCAGCATAGAATTCAGTTGCAGTGTTCTAAAATGAGAACCAATTCAATATAGAGTTGGCAAGAGGTCAAATTTGGAGTGGTGAAGGAGACCAAATTTCATACCACCATATATCATGATTTCCATGTATGTTTTCATCATTTTTGAGATGTAGGAGTGAGCTTAGAGACACTGCAAACATGGACAAGTGGGAGGATTGTGTGACAAACCCCATTTTTTCCCTTGCTTATATAAATGTTTGAATTTGAAAGGTGCGGCTAAGGATCGTGTGCCACACCACCCCCCAGCCTGTTCCCTCTCTCAGCCAATCATCACACCAAGCTGCCGTATTTGGGTCATAGCGACGCGCGTGTTGCTGCTGTCTCCACTGGCAGATGCTTTGTGCTTCATAATCCCCCCCCCCAAAAAAAAAATTAGGCTGAGAGGAGGCGAAGACTGGGGAAGAACCCAGCAAAGAGAAAGACCTAGTGGCAAGTGAATCACGCAACCATATTTTCTGCTCTAGAGTCTAAAAGGTTTGCAACAGCAGGGGCCTTGTTTTTGCATCGTAGCTTCCCTTTCCTTTCATTCACGCTGTGCCTAAATCATCAATGAAAGCTCCTCAAAAACTCCAGTGCTTTTTAAGTGGAGCCTGCAAATCACTGGCGTTTTAAAGCCACGTCAAAGCCATTGATTTTTTGAGATCTCCAAAGCCCTGCTGATATTTAATGGGTTGTATATTGAGAGACATGAGTTGGAGATAGTAATGGAAATGGCAAACAGAGGTGAGATGCTATGAGAAAAGATGTTAAGAATTAGCTGGAAAAGTATATCTATCTTAACTTCTATCTTGCACTTACTAACAAGGATTTACTTGACTTTGTTTTCTAATTTCTTGTACCCAAAACTTTTTTAGTTTTTTTACTTGTGTTAAACTTTTCAAAGAATCTGAAGAAACAAGTCTATATTAGATACTCAGTTATAGGGGTTTTTGTGGTTAAACAGTTGATCAGTTAATCATCATTATGGTCATAATTGATTAAAAGAAATACAAACAATTAATCATTATGTTGTACAGTAGAGTAAAGGTACAGTCCCATTGGAGAGTTAAGGCATATTAAATATAAAATTAAGCAACTGTTTCCTAAAATATACAAGCCTATAACTCGTCTATAGTTTTAAAAAGCCACTTTATGTTTGATGACTTTGAATTTAATAAAGAGCAGTTTTTTTTTTATCAAACATAATGATAGGTGATGTCAAGCTAGTGGTTAACAATTAATTGATACTCATTTGTTAAGACTACCAATTAATCGATTAAAGAAAATGAACCGAATGTGCATCCCTACTCAGTTATAATTCTTGTCACAGATATACAAGAAATGTCTCATTCACTTGTTAATGGAGAGTGATTTTTTTTTTATATGTCCTAATGCTTGTGCCCTATACCCCAACAACAGCACTCCTATGTATACAAAAGACTATAAATGCCACCACAAAATAATATATAATGTCAAACTATATTAATTTTAGCTAACCTTAAACTACTTGAGTTCTCTCTGGGTCTAGTGTCAGACCAAATTATCTCTGCCTTTTCTGACATTGTTCATATGTTTTGCCAGCATTTGCTTTCTTTTTTCAATCTATGTAAATGTCTATTTGGCTTGTTTTTCTATGCAAGCAGAAATAGCCTCTTTCTCTGTACAGGCATTCATTCAAAGTTGACTTGAGATGGAGACCAGCCAGTATACATTTGGAAACACAATTATTGGAGTTTATCTCATATCTCATATATTAGTTAGGTTTTATACAAGAGCTTGTAAGTTATATAGTAATGAGAACACACATTGACAAATGAGTTCTTTTTGATTCAGCCATCAAGTACAGCAATGCATTTTTAATTTACCCCCAACGGTGAGTTAGTACTGTTCCATATGTGGGAGAAAGGCGCAGAGCAACAGAGGCTGGATGACAATGTCTCTCATCAGAGACTTAGCCAAGTGCGATGGAAGCTTAATGCAGTCACTGGCAGTCATTGTGGAGGAGCAATCCATGTCACGCTTCTCTCTCTCTCTCTCTTCCCTCTCCTCTCCCCATCCCTCGCTCCTGCCATCATTACCGCTTGCCACCAGATAGCAATGATGCAGGGAAAGCCATGGAGTGGTACCCCCCTTTGCGCACAGCCACGAATAGAAAGACAGACAGTGGGAGAAAATCACCATGCCGGGACAAGAGGGACTGGCTGTTAGTGCAGAGGAAAAGGCTGCAGCGTGGAGGGGAGCGGATAGAGGGAGTAATAGGAGCCAAAGTGAGAAGGAGCGCTGGTTATAGGACTGATGTGTAATAAACTGCACCAATGAGCCTTTAGGGAAGCATTCTTCTCACACACCTCCTCCAGCACACAGATAACTCTGAACTCTGCGTGACTCATAACCTTATTCATATTTATAAGCGTTCGAATGAGCAACCGACAAACTTTGGTAAATTCCTCCATTGGCGGGTTAATGGAGGCTGTGCTGGATACAGATGGGTAGGCGGTGAAGTGTAGACAAGAACTAAGAGTTTTTGCCACTGTTTTGTAAAGTAGGAGTGTGAACTAAAAGGTTGGCAGGACATTCTTCAGCCTAGATAGACCCATTCACTTTCTTGGTGAAGTGGGTCTGGAATATCATTGAAAACAATCTATCCAATCAATCATAACTGCCAATCAAAAATAGACTGGACTTGATGCAATAGTTTGTCTCCCTCATATTCTAGTTGCCTCATGTTTTCTGACTAGTTAAAGCTCTATCAATTGCATTTATTTTCTATCAATTTGTCCTGCCCTTTGAAAAACAGAGACCAGGCTACTTGTTTGGTTAAAAAAAAAAGAGCTGGGGTGGAGCCTGCTTTATGTTAAGAACAAAACTTTTTTTTGTCAGTGTTGAATACCATCTAGCCAGCAGTAGGGACAGGACTAGAATAAGTTTCCTAAAATGTATGGTGTAAGATTGTGGAGCAACTTGTTGGAGTTTTGAAACCAGAGAAACAACTGGGAACATGTTTTCTCCACATATTCCTAAAACTTGTCATCCAAAGGTTGCACTGACAAAGTGGATCATTTTTAACTTTTCAAATATGCCACATTTGGTACAGAAAAAGGTTGATATTTGATTTCTTTGCAAACACTTTTGTTCCCATTATCTCCTATTATTTTTCTCTATTTTTGAGGAAGTGTTGACCTCATTTCCCTCTTGACTGGCACATGCTGTTCTGCATGAGCTCAAGAGTTGGTTATGCATCTACTTGTGCACAATGGCTGATATATTCAGCAGTGGAACCTGTTAAAACCCTGTTTTGAAGCAATTATCACAAGGTTTGTTTTCACCAGGGTTGGTTGTGTGTGTTTGTTATTATGTTAGTCAGCAAGATGTAACAACTGGATTTGGATTAAATTTTCAGGAAAGGTCAGTATTTTAATTTTTATTTATTTATTTTACACAAAACGATGTGAAGGGGATTGCTGAAAAAACCCTCAGGGGGCTTGACAGTGCTCTTGTCAAGTTACCCCTGAACTAAAATATTCCTGGTTTGAGTTTAGTTTGTGTTCTTCACCATTGCAAGAGCTAATGCCTTGGTGGAAGTCTGCTTGTACTTTTTTCTTGTGTGCTCCTTATACCCTCCCATTTTCTCCACAGCTGCAACAGGTTAAAGCAGTGCAACCACAGATCATTCCATTCCTCATTTGTATGTACAGCTTATTTGCCCTCTCCATTTTGTTGTGCCTTGGTGACAGGAGCAGAAAGAGAAAAGAAAACATAGTGTGACAAGCTGTTGGCGATAGTGTCCTTGATGTTGCGTTTGTTGTCACAGCAAATCGAGAACTACTTTGGAATTAGCCAGCTGTATTTTGTCGCATTTGTCTTCGCTGCTGTTTATTTTCCCTCTTTAGGCCATAAAGACATAAAGCTCTCCTCGGATGATATAACGGCAGAAGATCAGGCTAATTAGCAAAGCTTACTGTGGACAGTGATTGCATCTGCCAGCCTCATTGTAATAAACTTTATTCTATCGTTGAATAATTGATGGGAAGGATATTTTTTTTCGAACCTTGCACTCTCTTTTCTTTTTTTTCTGATTCTCCTGGTGCCCCATTAGTAGAGCTTCCTATGCTTTTGCCCTTAGCATTCGCACATGCTCTGAATGTGTCCACAGAGTTAAAATAGCTTCTAAATATCTTCCAAACTCTCCATTCTGTTTGAAGGATGTGTTGTTTGAGGTTCTCTACTTTTACGCTCAGATATCATTCCAAGCCTCTCTCAAGTCAACCAAATAAATCAAATGGGCCTGTGAAGTAAAATCAAGCTAGTAGTAATGACTATATTTGGGAAAAAAGGTCAAATTTTGGGAGGCACAGAGTATGACTTTTTTAATATAGCAAGTAAAGCTGCCCAATATATTGCAATTTTACCACATCATAAAATAGCACACAAAGCATGCTTGATTTACAATGAAGTTATTGTGATGTTAGTGACAAATATTCACCTTGCACTTTACATGCCAAAATAATTGTCAGAGCCCTAAATAACATTGTGGTATGATTGAAAACTGACAGCGCCACCATTTTTTCTCATCTATAATTTAATATTTGCTATCCAAACTTCTAAATTATAGCTTCTGAGCTAACATTCTGCAACAAGTTAGCCCTCTCTGTTGTCCACTTGTCAAAATTGCAAAATAAAACCACTAACACTGTAAAACACAACCAAAAAGTACAGGTTTTTAAAGAGCTTTTCAAACAGCACTTTTCTTACAGCACTCTTTTTGAAGTCAAAACTCATTAATACCCAACATTTAGCAAAAATAAAACAATACCGTGATTTTTCTTAAGGTTACCATACCATAACCTGATAGTCCTGTCCCTAGCTTCACCATAAAAAACTGGAAATGACTGCTAGAATGTTCACTATAAGATTAATAAATACATTCTTAAATGGGAGTCAAAGGGAACAAGGCTTTTTGGTGCAAGCATTTAAGCACGTTTCAACTCCTGACTCTATAGTTTCTACCATCTCTGCTCCAACCTCCAGTCACCCAAAGCTGCTGACCCCACTTCCTCCGCCTGCGCTGAGAGTTCTTCTTGTTACCAGCTGACCTGGCTTTTGCTCCATGAGTGCGGTCGGAGTCCAGAGATTGCAGTGGAGCTGTAATCTGTTGCTTGACCTGGCTTTGGTTAGAGTTCAGCATTCAGCTTCAGCATGGGTGCATAACAGTGCATTTTAGCCTGATGTTGTTGTTGTGTATAGAAGTGCAAGAAATAGTCTTTGTCAAGACAACGCTAACCGAGAAGTCATGATCACAACCAAAGTGTATGGAGATGTTCAGAGACGTTCAGGGATCAACTTTGAGTAAAGAGAAATTTCAGGACAGGGAGAGACCTATTCGAGATTGGAGGAGATATCAGAAAATAGTAAAAAAAATCCAAACATTGCAAGTCCTTATGTGATGTTTTTCTTTGATAAAGGGATATTAAACCTGAAGTATGGAAACCTTATTCCATCAAAAGCATATTGTAATAAGAATGGTACAAAGACAAGACCTTAAGACCTCTACTGTGGTAGGTAACTGGATTTCAATATATAAGAAAAATAAGACTCAGACAATGACAGGCTTGCCTAGAAGGAGGATCAGTCCCAGTGAAATAATGCATGCCTCCACTGGGCATTTGGTAGAAAGACTTGCATTCAGCCATAGGTGGTACAAAATATTATGTTGAAAGTAGGTTCTCCACTGCTCCCAATGTCTTGTATATTATCTTGCCTACTTGTAGTGTTTAGCTATTTAAATGTATTTTAATGTTCTTACTCATTGAATACACACACATCATGTGATTACCATGTACCAACTTTTTATTGACACAATAGTCAGGGTGTCAATAAAAAGTTGGCATCATCAACTATGAACTCAAAGTTTAAGTTAATCACTCTAGGAAGGTTACCATGTTATAGTAGGCTTGGGTGGCCCGGGAAAAGTAGATTTTTAAGTCTTTTATTGCCTTTTATTTAGTTTATTTTTTTGCAACTGCAGTTTAAAAGCAAATAATGCTGTATAAGATTCAAACCAAACTATAGCTGTGAGGTCACTATGTCAGTGAGTATTTCTGAGTTTTTAAAAAGTGTTGTTAAGACTGGAGGTCCATTTTCCTTCCTGGTGCTTTCCCATCTGACTGGGACCAGTTAAGCCTGGCCTCAGTGAGCAGCTGTGGTCATGGCTGGAAAGATCTCTTTCGGCTTGGACAGAGGGACTTAACTGACATCCCAAAAGGCCTTTTAAAACATTTTCAGCGGCTGAACGGGGAAATCAACCGTCATTTTCCAAACTGAATTTGGTCTGTAAAGCCTTTTCATGGTCTCCCATTCTCATTATGTCCCCACTCTGCACTCTATATCCTCCGCTCGTGAACCACTCCGGCCTCGCGCTCACATCCCACGGCTACAGGAGTTGAAATGCACTCTTTATTGAGACCTTTACACCAGCGATTTTGGAAGTGTGCCTTGATGCGGGCTGTGAGGCTGTGCTCTGGCTTGTTCTGACTGGCCTTTTGTGTCAGTGCCTTGAAAAGAAATGTTGCTGTCCAGAGAAGGGAAACTCACTCCAGCTGCCTCTGGCATAATGAGGAGGGTTTGTTGAATTAAGGCCACACACTGCAAGACAAAAGATAGTGTTGAGTTGACTAAATATTATCCAGACAAGACAAATAGTCAGAAAAGGTCAAACGCAAACCCCAGGAGCCATATCCTTCCCTTTTTATCTGGCATGCAATCAAAATGTGTTACATTCTGGTTGTGTGAATGAATAACCAATTAAAAGACAGGCTTACAAATGAGAGGTATTTCAGACCCAAAATTTAATGCTTGTGCTGACAGTTTGAGAAGACATGGAACACTAATATTCTTCTATAATTAAGTACTTAATATAGAGAAATATAAATGCAATGAGCGATTTCCATATAAACCATTAGTTCGAAAACTGAGGGCTTTAATGTGGAAAATGTATGAAAACAATGGTGTTTTTTTTTAGTTTTAAATAAACTAGGATGTTATTGGCTCTTGATAAAGATAATACTGATCCTAACAATTTTAAAAAGGTCTAATCTAGTTGGTCAGATCTCAGTTTCACAGTCTTTGCTGTGGAAACACAGACTCCATTTGTGTACAACTTGGAGGTCCAAGTCCAGTACAACATAGCCATAGGCGTCAAGCAATAAGCAATAAAGCCTTTAGCTTCTGTGTTTTGAATGCAGAAAAGCTAAATATCAAGACTTTCTAATGTTCTCTACCCACTCGCTGACAGCACACATGGGACACAAATATCAGTTGGAATTGCACAAACCATCTTGTTTTTGTAGAATTGTCCAACATGTATACCTTTTGACATTTTATCAACTGAAATGTATTGTTTTTGCATAACCTAAACATAGCAAAAATTATAGCTTATGATAGTTAGAAATACTACAAGTATTGCATTATGTTAGAGTTAGTTTGCTGTTTGTCCAACTTTTTTTGCATCTTGTCATGCCTTCTGTATAGAGCATTATTGTAACTGGAATGTATGATTGCACAGTGGATTGCAAAAATCAATAACTATATTTAGTTTTGTTTTTTTTGCTGGTGTGTGTGTGCACATGTAACAGTTGTCATTTCAGATACTCTCTGCGGCTTTACAAAAGAAACATGAATGAATTTCTTATACTATTCACTCTTTGTACTGAAGTCTCTTGGCATCAAGGACGACAGGGTTGATAATGTGTACTTTGCGGGACCAAACAAAAACAAGCCTTTTTTGACAGATAACAGATTTGCAACTATTTCATACTTGTTTATTTTAGATCCAGACCTTGAAGTTGATTTAGTAGTTATTTGGATTCCACAGCAGTGCCTTTTTCCTTTAAGGACTTGATGTGCCAGGCTAAAGTGCTGTGTGCTTATTCTAAGAGCAAACCCCCAAGCTGAGGGTTAATTCGTGCTAAGATAGGTGCGTATCTCTCTTACCAGTGTCGCCCCCAGAGACAGCAGGTATTCTGTGCTGGTAAATACTGTGTGTGCATGTGGAGTGGTGTTGGTGGCCATCTAAGAATGATGAGCTGATTAGTCTCCCCTGTGGAGTAGTACTTCAGCTGCAATCACATCATGGAAAGAAATGTATCATAGACAATTCAAGTGTCATTTTTATCCTGCATGGGAATGGGCTTTCTTTTCTTTTTGTATATTTTGTGTTATATGTGTAACATGCACGCCATTTTCTCCAATAGCTCTTAATGTTTTCAAGGAATACCACAGTTTCAGAATGTAATATAGCCTGCAACACCTTTCCTATTCATGCAATTCTTTTTTTCAGATTGTATGTTTTTTTCTGAATTATGATGAGTTCCAAAGCAAGGACCCGGCTGGGCTAAGCCCGAAAAGGCTACGTGGGACAGCCTTCCCGTAGGCCCACCACCCACAGGAAGGACCATAAGGGGCCGGTGCTGCTCTCCAGGAGAGCTTCAACCAGATCCCGGGGGCGGTTGGGGACATTGAGTCCGAGTGGACCATGTTCTCCACCTCTATTGACGATGCGGCTGTTTGGGGCTGTGGCCGTAAGGTCTCTGGTCCAGGGTTCTGGAGAGGAGAATTCAGCCGATAGTTGAACCTCGGATTCAGGAGGAACAATGCGGTTTTTGCCCTGGTCGTGGAACAATGGACCAGCTCTACACCCTCCATAGGGTGCTTGAGGGTTCGTGGGAGTTCGCCCAACCTGTCCATGTGCTTTGTGGATTTGGAGAAGGCATTCGACCGTGTCCCTCATAGTGTCCTGTGGGGGGTGCTCTGGGAGTATGGGGTCCGAGGCGCTCTGCTATGGGCTGTCTGGTCCATGTACGAACAGAGCAGGAGTTTGGTTCGCATTGCCGGTTGTAAGTCAGACCTGTTCCCAGTGCATGTTGGACTCCAGCAGGGCTGCCCTTTGTCATTGGTTCTGTTCATAATTTTTATGGACAGACTTTCTAGGCGCAGCCAGGGGCCGGAGGGAGTCTGGTTTGGGAACCACAGGATTTCATCTCTGCTTTTTGCGGATGATGTTGTCCTGTTGGCTTCATCAAGCCAAGACCTTCAGCATGTGCTGGGGTGGTTTGCAGCCGAATGTGAAGCGGCTGGGATAAGAATTACCAAGTCCGAGGCCATGGTTCTCGACCAGAAAAGGGTGGTTTGCCCTCTCCAGGTTGGGGGAGAGTTCCTGCCTCAAGTGGAGGAGTTCAAGTATCTTGGGGTCTTGTTCACGAGTGAGGGAAGGATGGAGCATGAGATCGACAGGCGGATCGGTCCAGCGTCTGCAGTAATGCGGTCATTGTATCGGTCTGTCGTGGTGATTTACCGGTCGATCTACATTCTTACTCTCACCTATGGTCATGAGCTTTGGGTCATGACCAAAAGGACAAGATCCGGGATACAAGCGACCGAAATGAGTTTCCTCCGCAGGGTGGCTGGGCGCTCCCGTAGAGATAGGGTGAGGAGCTCAGTTACACGGGAGGAGCTCGGAGTAGAGCCGCTGCTCCTCCACTTCGAGAGGAGCCAGCTGAGGTGGCTCGGGCATCTGTTCCGGATGCCTCCTGGTCGCCTTCCTGGGGAGGTATTCCGGGCATGTCCCACTGGGAGGAGGCCCCGGGGAAGACCTAGGACACGCTGGAGGGACTACGTCTCTCAGCTGGCCTGGGAACGCCTTGGGGTCCCCCCGGTAGAGGTGAAGGAAGTGTCTGTGGAGAGGGAAGTCTGGGCATCTCTGCTTAGACTGCTGCCCCCGTGACCCGGCCCCGGATAAAGCGGAAGAAGTGGGATGGCTGGATGGTTGTTTTTTTATAGTCGGTTTATTTTGCATGTTGGTACTGTTTTAAATGGCTATCCAACTGCTTTCAATCTGCATCCATTTGTTTCACCTTTGGACTCAAACTTGAACTGACTAGGACCATACATATTTTTTGTATAGAATGGGAAAAGATCTAAAATGGTTGTCCAGGCTACAGTAATCACATAGTTTGTGTCAGCCAATCAGAGCAGAATGTTGGAAAACTAGAAAAAAAAATCGAAGCCAATTTTGAAAACAATAGACATCTGTTAAGGTCTTGTAGTGGAATACTGGGTTAGATACTCGGCCATAGATACTGTTGTGCTGTGGATTCGAAGTGTGAGGGTCTTTCTTCTCAAATATTGTAGAGAAGTACTTTAATAAGCTGGCCAGTAACACCATTGAAATATTTAACTTATTTTAAGAGACTATATGCATTTATTTGGAAGAATTGTATTTGTTTTTTACTACAATAACATGCATAAACATTTGCTTATGTTCCACTTGCCCAGAAAACATTCCCCAAGGTTATCATACCACCAGAATCTCATACTGCCCCCTGTCTATTCTCTAATTAATTCCAACATGTTACTTGGCCTTGATGTTGGACGACATCACTGTGATTCCTGTCTCCATACGACCACACTCTCCCCTGGACACCAGCCATGACAGCAAACCCACTGCCTGTCCGACTGGGAGCTGCCCAGTGCCAAATGGTTACACTAGCTTTTCCCATCCCCAGACAAGTGTACAGGGAGCCACTAAGACATCTCCATTTAGACTGAGCAAACTGTTGAGGTCAAGGTTTAAGTATTTTCAATTAGAATAAACTAAAATGGTTCTGAATGAAGTTGTAGGTTTAGTGGTCAAAGCCGAGTTCTAATGTTCTTTTGTTGCTGGGCTAGATAATGATTTTTGCTTGTTCCATTCAGTTTAATTCCAGGCTTGTGATTAACTCTCTAAACTTCCCCTGTTTAAATGGTCTATTCTCGCTCTCTTTGAAATGCAGCTTAAAATCCTCTTCTAGTATATATTTAACACTTTTAACTAAGTATTTATGTTAATTTTTTGAGAAATTGTAAATGAAATCCAGAATTATGCAACATTGATTTTTAAAATTTCTTAACTACAAAAACAAAATTATTCATTTTAGACAAACAATTGGTGCTAAATAGGCAAATGTTATAACATTTGCCTCTTTGCACTTTCTGTTTTGACATGTTTGCGATGCTGTACAATTAACTAGCTATATTCCAGTTAGCTGTATGTCAGCCTAGTACAGACATCTGCAACCTATTGTTTTTCAGCTACATGTGGCTCTTTAGCCCTGCTTTTGCGGCTCTTTGGGCATCTGACATCTGGTTATATAAAGTCAACAAAGGAATAAATAAATGACTATAAAACAACCTGCTTCTGAATCATCTTGTTAACTAAAAATGAAACTTTCTCAGTTTTCTGGTATGCTACAGACCTAACTATTAAACTGTAATAATAAACAGTTTTAGCCTCAGTTGTCCATGCATTTGCACACACAGACTGTGCCACACACAAACACTATAAGAAATAGTTGCAGGATGTAACTCTAGTTCTTTGTGAGTTAATCAGTAATGTATTTAACACAGTTATTTGTTAGTGGCTATATTTCAGTTATAGGCTCAGCCACTTTTGTTTATTAAAACATGTTGCAGCTCTTTACAGACTCAGATTTTGAATTTTTGGGAACACTTGGCTCTTTGGATCCAGAAGGTTGGAGACGCCTGGCCTAGTACAATAAAAAGTACAGTGATTTCCAGAAAACATTTTAGTGTACAGCTAGAATTCACTTGAGATTTTAAAGTTTTGGGGGTGGCGCATATTTGCTTATTAACAAATTATATTGCATTTTAATATAAACTTGTTTTGTATTATTCAGTATCAGTATAGGACAGAATTTGTTGCAAAATGATATCAACAGCGTCAATCCTAACATAAATTTTGTCCTAAATTTAGGGCTTGGGTTGACATGGCGTAGTCTTGGTTTTATATTTTAAAGGTAAAGGAGGCAATTTGCAACCTTTTTAACCTGCCACTGCCATGTAAAATAAAACATTATAGAAACTAATATTATCTGGGGATATATGAAGGCTTTTCTAATTTGTTTAATGATATCACCATAGCTTTGATCAGTGGAGTGTTTTCAGTCTTATATAGTCTTTCATAGATTCTTTCAGTGATTATGTTTTACTGTCAAAGGGTGCATTTAAAAATCACAGTTCATATTGTTATTGCCATATAGAAAGTAGTAACATTTAAGTGTCATTTATAGCCTAATTTTATATTTTGCAGCTTGTACATATCTACATTCAAAACCATCTATACGTTAATCTGCAACCCCTAAGTGAGGCCAAGGTAGATAATGTGTCTGTTCCAGCGGACATTTGGTGTGCTCCAACACAAATGTAATTATGTCGGTGTCTATGTTTCACTGTGTCACAGTTTGTTCAGATTGTCGTGGCGACAGGTTAATACACTGCATCAATAATGCAAATGGTTATGAGCGTCTTCGCCATGTTATTAGATTGTACTCACGCAGGGTACACACGATTACATGCAGGATTTACGGGAGACACTCATTTGGCTTTTTCCATTGTGTTTGCACAGCTTATAGTGTAGGAATGCCTTTCATGGCTTGTCAGTGCATACAGTCATTTGCATCGGACCAGCTTCCCGCCCCTCTCCCCTCCGTCGATGTATACATAATTCCCCTCATTGATTTCTGGACGGACTATTTGTCACCCACTTACTCAAGTCAAATTAGAAAGCACTGTTCATCGTATCTACAATTCAATCGATTGGGTGAAGTGGGGGGAACCGCTCCCAAACTAAACGTAATGAATATAATGCTTACAGGGAGGGGAAAAAAGCTTTTGTGGATTGTGTGTTTTTGTGTGGAATTAATGAGAAATTTCCAGCTCGACAAAGCATGAGTTATCCGGTATGCATGCGGATGGAAGGTGGCGGTGGCACGGGCTGGTTGGTGTAATTTACATTAGTGCAAGTCACTGCTTCTGTTGCCCTTCTACACACCAACCTGCAACACTGGCAGCCCCTAGAGATGCACTTCATTAAATGCACACATTCATTTGGAAACAATGCTCAAAACCGTGATTTGTGCTAGAGTGGCTCTCTGTACTTTTATTTATATATTTAAAGTGTAATTGAAAGACTTTTTTCATATGCCTCTGGCTCTGCAAATGTAATATTTTGCTACTCACTGCTTTCCTTGGCAACAGGAAAGAGAGCACAAAACATCTTTTATGTAAACATATCTACTCTGTACAAAAGTTATGTACATTTTATTTATTATATTATTGTATTACAATCTTTATCTTGTTATATTTCAATCTAGATCTTGAAGTATATTTTACCAAAAATAATTTTAACATATTATAAAAGCTGACAGCTGTGGTTGAAAACACACTTTGTGAACCTCTAGATAAGTTTGAATTACTGTCTCAGCCCGACTTCTATCAGATTTTTAAAATCCAAATACAAGTCTTAGGCAGTTGGAATAACTTAGCTTATTAATATAATTCATAGCCGGAATATTGTTTCATGTATTCAGCCTAACCAAGCTAAGCTCAGGCTGTTACTGTATGTGCATACTCCCTAGCCCGACTTGGCTTACGACCTGGCTTATGTTAGAACGGCATTAGCCATAACTTGTACTGTATGGCGTTGGTTTTGATGTTTCAGACATCATTTTAAAAGCTCTCTATTATAGCTTTTACAGCATTCATGGTCTGTTTGGGCCTAATGTGTGTTTTCAGATCATAAGATTGCAATATTTGCATTACCAGTCACAGTTACATACTGCAGTTTTGGAAGAGAAAAATACTAGCCAAATGATAATAATTACAAACACCACAAGAATGCAGTGTTTGCCAAAGTTTAATGTAATGGTCTCAGCATTCCAACCTCTTGATGTAAATATGAAAGACAGTAGTCCAGTTTATCCTTACCAGTTTAGTGTTGCTATTGGACAACATTTCAGTGTAAATATGACATGCTTTTTAAACAGTGTAAAGTGTAAACAGTGGAAAGAATTTTTACATACAAAATGGAAAAAGAGTTGTACCAACAACTGCATGGCAACAGGATGCAGCTGCACCCTCCACATATGTACTAATAACATTGATGGATCAGTGAAAATTACTTTTAATCAAGCCCTTTACTGGAGTGGTCTTTAGAGAAGTTCTCAAACAGCAGCCTTGTAGCCCTGGTTTGCCGCTAGCACAGCACATACAAGAAGCCATTACTGCCAATTAGCCCAGCTCTCATAGTCCTAATGGACCCCAGCACATACTTGATTACATACACTTAGATCGACACATGGCTGTACTGTACCAGCGGGAAAAGGCTGGGCTAATTTTACCACAGATGCTAGCTTTTGACTCGGTTGCAAATATTGTTAACCTAAGAAAATTATACACTCAAATCTATGTATTCATTTTGCTGCAAAGTTTAGCAGAGCCAAGAAATTTCTACTGGCCCCAAAAGCAAGATCTATTTGCAAGGACTTGTCTCTCCAATGTCAGTTTCTCTAATCATATTTGAGGAAAGCTTGTCTCGGCTCATGGAAAACAACTCGGCACAGTCACAGAGTCAACATTGGAGATAAAATATTGTCTGTTCGAATCAGTTCAGCGTTTGGAACACAGAGGGATTTTGGAAAATGGTGGTGCATTTTTGGAATTTTGGCAATATTGAAGTACAAAGTATAAGCACACATTGTAGAGGGTGCTTTGAGAGAAGATGGATGGGAAGGAAGCAAGGAAAGATAAACCGGACAAGGTCAGTGTTCTGGAGGAAATGAGCTCAAATTAGAAGAAGAAAGATTGAAAAATGGAGTATGATCCCATTCAGTGGCACTGGTGCATGGGAGAATAGAAGGCTGATTAGTGTAAAGTGATTGTATTGTGTGAGTGGTGCTTTTGTGTCCACATGACCTTGGCTGCTCTGGAGCTCAGCAGTGACGGCACAGTTGACTGATAGACTGTAGGCTGTAGGTGTAAGTGGTTCAGCTGTACAGTGAAAATAATGACACAAAATACACTTAATTTGGGTTATTTCAATTATAGCTTGCTCTTACTTCCGTCTTTCATTGTGCAAGGGGCAGTCACCTTGTTTCATCTATTGTAGCACTCCGATTACCATTATCTGCTGATATTTTTGTTGTCTAGGTGTGCAGTTGGTTAGGATGTTTTTGCCTGCTTTTGTTGGTTTGTTTGTAAGTTGGTCACTCGAGAAGTTGTATTTGTTGTTTGTTTTTGTTGTTTTTTTTCCTTTTGAGGCTTTATTGGATAGACAGTTTGGAAGTGAATCATGGGGGAGAAAGCAGGGAGAGACATTCGGCAAATGTTTAAGTCAGGACTCAAACCTATGACTCCAAGCCAGCCTGTAGTTGCCCTGTGTATGCGCTCTCTCAAATGAGCTATACCGCTGCGTCTTATTAGGTGGCATTTTCAAAAATGTTCAGTAATGGTCCAAGGAAGAAATTAAGTTTGGTGTGAATCCAGGATTTTTTAAAATGATTCTTCAAAGGATAGCGCTTTTACCCTGACCTAGAAGATTCCTGCATTTGAGTCTAGGTATGGGCACTATATCTTTATCATTGACAGATAAGGCCAATGCCTTTGCAGAGGTCTGTACTCTTCAAGTGCTGCTAGTTCAATTGACTTGAATAATAATAATAATAATAATAATAATAACAATAATAACAATAATAACAATAAGAATAATAACAGTGTGAATGTGAGTGAGTGAGTGGTTGGTGGGGGTTGGAGGGTCCGTTGGCGCAGATGTGTGCCTTCCCTTCTGTGTGTAAACGCTTTGGGTGACTTGTGTCATAGTTAAAGCGCTATATAAATACCATTCCCTTCCCTAATAATAATAATAATAATAATAATAATAATAATAATAATAATAATAATAATAATATTTTGGCATTGTTTTACTTTTTAGGCCGATGTACTGTAGTGAGCCTCTAAACACTTTCTCTCTATTTTTGGCAGCCATTTTTTTAGTATTGACAGTTTTCTTGTCCAACATCCAACAGGAGTGACTTAATAGATCATTCGAGCATGTGATTGGCTATGTCTAGTAGTACAAGAAGAAAAGGAGTCTCAAGCTGGGTAGAAACAGGGGTTGATTTATTCATCTGACATACAGCACTGCATCACCCTTACAGTCACCGCAGTATTTTTGTCATATATAGGTGAGTCTGTGTTTGTGAGAGCAGGGAATCCCAGCTCCCTGCAGCCTTCTCTTTGGTGGGATGCACCTGAGCCCCACTCTCTGAACCAATCGGACGCTTGTGATCTGCATCAGGTGCTTCATCTCAGGTGGCGACCAAGAAGCACAAATGATTTTTCCTCATGTACTGGCACACTATTATAAAATTGAAAAATACCAGACCATTGATCTGCATTCTGTTTATTTTCTCATTCTGAGTCCATTTTGTATTTAGTAGCTACATTTTGAGTTCACAGGCTTTCACATATACTGTTAACTTGTCAACATGCACCAATATGGAGGTCAGGGTCAGTGGGTCCAGTTATTTAGGCCAGGAAGAAAATAAGTGAAAAACAAACAAAGCTATAGTTTATTCTTAATGATGTTCAAAAATGTGTGGTAGAACACAGACTACTGCTGCTCGGGTCCTGACCAAAACCAGGAAGTACGACCATATTAGTCCTGTCCTCAGGTCTCTGCACTGGCTTCCTGTTGCTCAGAGAATAGACTTTAAAACATCTTTGTTTGTGTACAAGTCTCTCCATGGCTTAGCACCACAGTACATCTCTGACATGCTGGTCCCATATGAACCATCTCGGACTCTGCGAACTTCAGGGACAGGTCTTCTGCCGGTGCCCAGAGTCAGGACTAAACTCAGTGAAGCAGTGTTTCAGTTTTATGCAGCAAAAATCTGGAACAGTCTTCCTGTCGATGATAGACAGACCTCTACTCTGACTATGTTCAAGTCCAGACTTAAAACTGTTCTTTTTAGCTGTGCATATGCCAACTGAAAGTGTTTTATCTGCACTCTTCTCTTTTAATTTAATTTTAAATTGATTCTTAATTATACTCTTTAAATTTGATTTTGTTTTAATTGTGTTTTGTACTTTTAAATTTGCCTTTTTTTTTCTGTAAAGCACTTTGAATTGCTCTGTGTATGAATTTGCTATACAGATAAACTTGCCTTGCCTTGCCAATACAGCATAGATCTAAAGGGGCTATGCTTTTTGTATCTTTTTAAACCAATCTTGTTCACCTCTACAACATCATTTCATACTTTAAAACATTATCAGACTAAAAGACAGCATTTTCAATGAATACTTTTCTGGTGGCATACAGGAACAGGTGAAGAGACCAGCAGAAGGCAGCACAGTGTGGGTTCTGTTGAGCTGTTTTAGGCAGAAAAAAACTTCATTTAACTTTTTTATGATGCCATAATGAGTGTCTGATTTATTGCATTGAACTTAATAGCATTTCTTTGCATTGAAATATTGACTTAATTTAGTGAGTTTAATAAAACATGGCTCTGTGTATTTATGAAGATATTATATTTCCTGCTGCTCCAGCAATGACTCACTGTGCAATTTATAAAGACAGCAAAACACGACTTGATTTGTTTACAGAACATTTAATCACAGCCATATTACATTTAATTAAAAAAAAATACAGAATGTTATATTTTCTCTTAATTAGTAGAAATCTTCTGTCTTTTCAGATGTTCTGTTCGGCTACCACAGCAAATCATATACAGTACCTTTTAGTATAGTTTTATATTGATTTGGCAGTTTTGTGATTTGCAGCCCTCTACATTTATCCAGGCTTAGAAAAGACACAAAGAGTAACCTGGCTTGTAGCCCCCTTTGACTGGATTATTATGCTGTGAAGTCAGTGCCTCAAGCATTTTTGTAATTGACTAATCACAACACAGTAAAAAATCACCAATCAGAGCAGGTCAAGAGAATGGAAAGCCCAGATAATTGTTGGTCATTAATGGCTGCCCAACATTTAAGTTATAACTGCATATGAAGTGCTGCTTCTGATAAAATAACAACAATGACAACTTGGTCAAGGACTTTGTCAAATGAACAATAGATAAAAAGAACTAATTAGCCAGCTGCATGGATTTTTGCAGTTGTGAAACCCATCTCTACCAACCTTTGGAGAACTTTTAATGGTCAAACATGCCTCACTGTGCTTAGTCATTACAAAGATTTCTCTTTTTTTTTTCTTTTTATGCCTATTGTTCCATAAATCCCTCAATTAGCCTATGTGGTTACAATAGCTACAATGTCTATAGATCTGCACCTATATTTAACAAGCCCAACATTAAAACATTCAATCCAGCTGCCTACTTGCTGATGCTATACATTATATACATGTTTGATTTTCCATAATGCCACACCTGATCTAGCCATGTATAATGACATGGTGCTCTATATGCACCATGTCATTATATCCTGCATCAGAGGTCGGGCGCACACAGGAACCAGTGGCAGTGCGTGGATGGATTAAAGAGTGACGTCTGAAGCCAGCGCTGGTGGATTAATCTCTAAAGATACAAGACTCATTTAGATTACACTCTGACACACACACACGCACAAGAGCGCTGCACCGACCTCTGTTAGCATTCCTCCCACTGCAACACTCCACTTCCTGACACCCACTTTTTTTGCTTTTCACTAGGGCTGCACAATAGAAAAAAAAAAAAATCTGGAATATTGACATAATAGTTGGATGTATGGTATTCAAATCTTACTTGGGGGTACAGTATAACAGTTGAAGGCTTTGAAAAAATGTAAATAAGTACAAGACTCTGAACTAAAAAGTTATACTGAAAGTAAAGCAGAACTAAATTTGACTGAATTTCAAACCAGGAATCTTCAAGTTGAAGTGTAAATGTTCTATTCCTTTACTGACCCCTTGTGCCTGCCCTAGAGTTAGCTTCTTTGGTCTTATCTTGCAATGGTACAGTACAGGATCCAGACTAATGAATTTGACAGGCAAAATGTAAATGGACAACATTATTCCATTATTCTGAGAGATTCTTTGCATTCTTTCATCATGCTACATTAACTTTAAATTTGCAATCTATTGTGCGGCCCTGCGCTCCTCATTGTCCTCCATCTTTCTTCATTGTTGAATCTGAGAATGCCTTTTAATTAGTAGTGGTGTTGTTCTCCTCTTCATCCTCTGGCCAACACCACTAATATTGCAATTAGCTTCTGGAGGAAGCTTTCAACTGCAGCCTTTATTCTTTCTACAGCAGCCCACGTTACTCCATTGCTCCACAGAATATAATGTGTGAATGCCAAGCTCCCATTTTAACAGAGGAGTAATCAAAGCTGCCCTAATTTTAGTCAGAACACACATTGGTCCTGTGAGTGGATATGACAGTGATTCTCCTTGCAGCGAAATAATTTTTTTATTCTGTTTTTTAGTGATCATCCTTTCCCTTGCCATTCTAGCTCCTCTCCATGCTGCCCTTAGGGACACTTTGGAGAGGTTGTAAAAAGAAGCGATTGAATTTAAGAGTGTCACGATACGCCATTAACCTACGAGTGGGGAAGTGTTGTACTGAGGTCCAGAGGCTCAGGAGGCCTTTGGTTGTTTAGGTCGTAAAGCTTAACATCCTGACACTCTCACTGCATAAGGTCGTAAAGTCAAACCTGCTTATGTAAGATACCTTTTATAGGCATGATCCATTTTATTGTATTTAATGTGGTAAAGAGGAGTGGTAGCCTGGTCCACCATCCAAATTCAACAGAAAATATCTCTGGATATTCCTTAGAACACAGAATAACCAGTCTCTGGACACAATTGGATAGGCATACAACCAATAACAGAAAATTGGCCAGGGATTACTGTTGTAGGAAAATGGCAGTAAAGGGAAGACATGTAAGACAAACTTACAGAGATAATTGGCAAAGTGGATGAAAAGTAAAAAATATGCTTTTGTTCCATCATCGTTCTCTCAGATGTAATCTTTTGTGGAGTGCATCGGGTGTTCAGTCTTTTGCCATGTTGCACTAAATGTTGATTGAAACAAACTGCCATAAGTATAATTCATGTAAATCTTTCTTAAGACTGTTGTAATTAGCTTGCATCCTGGTGCTCCTGTCTGCTATTACACACTGGTGCTGCAAATATGGATACAATACGCTGAAAGATGTCAAATGGAAGAGTAATGTATGTTATGGTGGTATGGTGGTAGTGTTTAGCACACTCGCCTCATAGCAAGAAGGTCCCTGGTTCTTTCTGTCTGGAGTTTGCATGTTCTCCCCGTGTCTGGGTGGGTTTCCTCCAGGTACTCAGTTTTACCTCATCACCCTAAATCATGCATAATAGGCCAGCCAGATACTCCTGACCAGGGTCCTGGCACAAGATCTGGAGAAGGGTCCCCGGGCTCTGACAGGTTGCTCCAATGGTGTTGAGGGATGGGTCAAATGCAGAGAATAAATTTTCCTACGGGGACAATAAAGTATACTTTAACCTTAACCTATAATAAAGAAATTTGAAATATATATATTTTTTATTTTATAGAAGTTTACTTGTTTTTTCCGAGAAAAAAATGTTTTATGAGAAAGTAAAACTGGTTCTTTGTTAAGTTTTTATGAGAATAATGTGGATAATGTGATAGACATTACTAAGGATTTACCAAGGATTTATTTTTGTCAAAAAACAGTTATTTTACCACTTAAAACTATAACTAAAACCATAACTAAACTTGTAACTTTTCATGTAAAAACAGAACTAATATCTTTTTTCAGGTGAAAGCAATATGCTTTTGTAGCATTTTTATTGCTTCTGTTTAATAATACAGACTGCGTGTACACCTTTTGGATGTTTTATATAAGTAGACCATGTGACCAGCCATTTTCATCAATATATGCCCAGCTATACAGCCAAGTGTTGAGCTTTTAAAGCAACCTTACTCTTACCAGCACAAGCTCCTGTTGCTTAGTCTTGAGAAGTGACCACAGCACTGCAAGTAAACTCCCAAACGATGGGATGACTTTCTATATTATGTATCCATTTAATTTATTACTCCCATAGCTTCTATATAATGTTATTATTATTATTATTATATTATATTATTATACTCCTCAACTACATATTTTTCCTACCTACTCCTTCCTTATTCGGTGTATTGACCAATAAATATGTCCACTTTTGTTCTTGTTGTCTGAGATAGAGACATTTTCTCCCTTCACATACTGTGGTAGGCTCCCCTTGATGTTATGGCAAATGTAAATCTCTTTCAGTTATGTAAATGCATTTACACTGCAACAGAAGCGAGCACACAAACTAAACATCTGCCTCCAGGTTCAACATCCAATTCCCTTTTCTGTATCCTCCGCCGAGACTTACCCTGGCAACTTTTTCAAAAGGCGCTCTCTCCCACATAAAACTTTCTCCCTGTGATCATGGGGACAGAGATGGCGGGATGGGCGGATAGTGAAGAGTGTCACACTGTGCACGGAGCCAGAGCAAGAGGGGGAAATTTTCTCACATGAAGTAAAAATAAAAAAATAAGACGACAACATCTGTGTGGGAACTTCAAACGCCCTTTGAAAGGCAAAAATGTGATTCCGGTCGGGATTCTCAGGATGGGTAAACAGTCGGGTTTTATTTTGGAAGTGGATTGGAGTGAGTGCCTGTGTATGGATGTGTTTTTTAAGAAAGGGGGGTTTGTGGGGATTGAGGGACTGTCGGAGCGGGACACGTTGAGACGGGATGAGGATGCCACTGCTGAGAGCAAAGTCCAGTGATTGGCAGTAATGTAATGCAGCCCAAATCCTTCCTAAACCTGCTTTACTCTCTATTTGAGATGGAGGAGTGTGACTTGTTGATCACTTTGCCATTGGATAGAATCTGTTCATTATTTGGTTACAAAAGAAATCTTGTATATCATATAATCTGTTTGTATCTTTGTTGCTAACTCTTGACTCTCACTTTTTTTCTTTTTTTCTATGTGTGTCCTTCGAATGGAACCATTTCATTTGATGTTGATCTACCTCTATGCATTAGGTAAGACACCAAGCCTTATGCTTACAATGTTATATAACCAGAATGATAAAGCCCGAGAAAACCATATTTTGTGGGAGAAAACAACTTAATTTGGTGTAAATCAATCCCTTTGGTATTTGTAACAAGCATAGCTTTGCACATTTTGAAGTTAAGCTAGAGTTAAACTGAGTTCAAACTGTATAGCACAACTTAGAATTAGCCACCGAAATGTGTTTATAATTAAGATGGTTCTAGCAATTTACAACTGAGAGGCTATATGTGTTTAAAGTCAGTGCCTGGATGGAGAACATCAGTGAACGGCTTGCTATGTAGTGATTTTAATTAGCACAAGTAGCGCTAAGTAAGCCTTAGGCTGTTTTCTTTGGTTTGCAGGAAAAGAACAGAACCAAAGGGAACCACAGTATTATCTACAATGTATGTCAGGGTTTATTCAATTCAAGTCAGTTCCATTCAATTCAGTTTTATTTATATAGCCCAGTATCACAACAACAGTCGCCTCAAAGGGCTTCACAAACAGTTAATCAAACATAAACACACAATCAGACATAACACCCAATCAACATGAACAATAACTACACTAAACTAAACAGACCCAGGACATCCCTGTCCATAGACCCTCCTTCTTGGTAAGGAAGAACTCCTAAAAAACTAAAAAACAAAACAGGGTTTATTCTTCATTGATTGCAAATTCTACATGTTAACTTTGGGTAATGACACCCAAATGTCCTTAGTTGAATTTCAATTTGTATGCTCATATCCATAACAGCCACTCATTTGTGTCCTATGTAACATCGTATTTGCTGGTTTGCTTGCATGGAAAAGTCTGCTACTTCTGCTAAATGCTGCTTCTTCTGATAATCAAAATGCAGACATGTTTTTCAATGACATCTCTTGCGTCAGGGTCCTCGTCTACAAGTCAGTTTACAAGGACAGTCTATTCACATATGAAGTACAACAATTCCCGCCACCTTGTGCAATTTCTTCTTTAAAAATTATTAAAAGCTCATGAATAGGTGCAAACCACTTCAAATACGTTGCTGTAAGGTCAGCAGTCCTGTCAAGCACATGCCATCAAATTAAACAGCTGCTAAGTAAATGCATTTCTCTGGGTTATGAACTTCAGGTGACTTCGGCAAACGCCTCACACGAGCACCATGTAATTGTGCTTAGGAAAGCAGAGGGCTTTTTACCATAATTGAGACGGAAAGGATGCAATTATCAGAACTTTTAAAAAACGGAAAACCATTTGCGAAATGTCAAGGCTTACAATGGGAGAGAGAAGCCCGGCTGAGATCATTTTATTATTGCTGACTCGTGCCTTTACAGATCTGTGTTAAAAGAGCTACGCCAGAAATCTTGGTCCTCTAATGTAAAGAGGAGCATTAGGTTTGAATGAGCTGTTTTAAAGTAGTTCCACAGTGATAAAACACGGTAAATGGATGTGCACTAAAGCTGGAGGAAGCACACTCCACCTCCTTTTACTGTTTCAAGCATTTACTTTTTGAAGACAAATTCATTATTTACAAAGGTAAACAATCATTGCTGAAATTACTGAATCTACTTCATTTTAGCTTTGATGAGCAGGTGCTTTTTATCTTCATGGGTGGATGCCTGGGACTTTGATGCCAAATGTTGATCGGTATTATGATTTTGTAGCAATTCATAATATTCAATCAATCTGAATTATAACTCTATTAAAAATCTGCCATTGTGATCACAGAGTTTAGTGTTTATAGATTTTCAAGTGTTGCTAAGATCTTGTGTTTCAAGATTGCTAAGACAGGGCTTTTTGAAGTAGCATGTAGCACATTTACAAATGTAATAACTCCCCTGATCCTTACCAAAAAAAAAAAAAGCTGTCAGGCATCAAATCAAATTGCTTTACTTTAATGAATCACAATTGCCAATGGAAATGATTAAGTTCTTGCAACTGGAAATGGTTGAGTCCTTGAGATAAAGGACAAAAAGTCTTCTAAAAACAAACCTTATCCAGAGGACCTTCTTGTTCAACCTTTTTTACTGATCTCTTCAGGGGGACTGAAACCTCAACCTATACAGACATAATTGCAAATGGACACAGTGTAGCTAAATGCTTCAGGAAAGTCTTTATTTAAAGGAAACCAGTGTGAATATGATATCAGTTCACAAATTTACAAATATGTCTACTGATTATCATTTCAATGGCTCTTCATTAGTTAAGTGGTTAAATCCCACTCCTTTGGTGCTCAAGGACAGGCAAAACTGCAGCCACAAGTTGTGCTGTTCCCAGGCCTGGATAAATGGAGATAGTTTGGTATATCAGAGTTAAAGGTAGACCCAATGAAACAGCTGGTTGTGTTGTGCAATGTGAAAATACGCTATATTTTCATAAGTATTAGCTCACCTGCCTTTACATGCTTATGGACTTAAGTGACCATTCTTAATTTATAGGGTTTAATATGACGTCGGCCCACCCTTTGCATCTATCTACATCAGACATCTACGTGTCTGATGTTCTCAGCTTGCAAGATTGGCTCTAATTCATCCCAAATTGGGTTGAGGTCAGGACTCTGGTGTGGAAGAAGGGTGGCCTGCACAAACTTACTCATCCATGTCTTTATGGACTACTTTTGGAAATATAGTGTTCTATAAATATCATTATGAGTGGACACCAGACCACCTTGTTTCCAGTCTGATTTGGTATAGAATCCACATGAATTTTGGTCTATCATAACAACCTTACATTACACATATATTATGTGTAACTTTAATGGGAGACTACACTAGATATACAGTATTTGTGCTTATGAAATGGTTGGAGAAAACATATGCATGAAATAATCAATATGAGATCAAGATTAATCAAACAGATTCTCCATGTCAGATTTTATAAATGAATTGTCCTTCCTTATATAGATAAATAATGTAAAATGCATGTCAGTAATAGCTTTGAGATTTTTCACTTTTTCCTTTTTTCAACACACATTAGCTTTTTCAGATATGCAACCTTCTCATCCCCTCATAATTTCCTGCCATCATATTTGCTATTCCATTCTCTATCCTGTTTGTTTCCAGTCACTGGCTGAAGCTATAGCGGGTAGTGTGCACGTTTGAGTGTGATGGTGTGTAGCGGACTCTGCAGTGAGTTGATGGCATGTGAAATCACTGAGGGGCTGGAGGAGGGGCTTAGGGCTGCAATTTACCACAAGTATCATTACACTCAAATCATTAGCAACATCATCACCACATTTTACTATGCAATTAAAAGTGCTATTTTTTTTCTTATTGCAGAATTTATAGGCTATTTCTATCCCTATCTTTTTTGGCTTTGGGGCCGCTTCGCTTGTTTTCTGTGTCCCTGCAGTTAAATCACAGGGACTGGACAGGATTGCAGTGCCGGCAAAAAATAGTGCGTTTCAAAGAGTCCAAGACAGAATGGGGCTGAGATTGAAAGCAATGGGAAAGAAAGGGAAAGCAATAGAGCTGAAGCACAGAGAAATGAAGCCAAGAGAACACACATTTTGGAAGAGAGGTTGAGATGAAGTAGGAGTAGGTGCAACAGAAAAGGAGATGCATGTTTTGATACATTTTGACATTTCTATTAATAATGTTTCTGTGTTTGGATGTAAAATTTGGTTGCATAATTTTGCATAATTTGTCCATAATTTTCCAATCAGCCTTCTGGCCACCTATCCTAATTCTTGTACTAGTCTGTACAAGAATTAGTCAAACAATTTAGAAACACAAGACCAACATGCAGAATAAAGTGATGCAATTTGAGAAAAATATTCAAACAATTGTGAAAAAAGCATGGCATGAAGCCCACCTTATTGTAGATGAACTTTTATAATTGGTCAGTAGAAGATGGCTTGAATAAGAAAGACTCCAGACCCACTACACATGGCTAACTAAGTTATTGGGTGATTTATCCAAAATAGCTTTTTGCCCATCCTGCATTATACTATGCATGCTGTTTGCCTTAACTCACTCTTTTCTTTTTATTACTTGATAACACAGTACATTTCTATCTTCATATACTGTTAAACATATAAAACATATTTTTGCTGCAGTTTGGGTTCATCTTAAGCATCCCACATCTAACAGACTGAATGTCTACTGTCACTCTTGTTTTCTTCCTATGTCCCGCAGTTCTCCTCCGAGCCCCATATTTTATATTAGCAGCTCCAGGCATAGACATATTTTGAGTTTTTGACCTCATCACTTTAGCATGAGCATTTACTCATGTGTATTTCCTTTTTCTAGTGCAGTGCAGAGGCCATGAACTTTTATTCACCTTCATACAGCCTTACAAAGGGATAACAAACTATTAAAAGAGAAAACCTTGACTTGGGAACCTTAAAATCAAATGTTTGACTTAGGTTTAGCTCTTAATTGTCCACCCATTTAAATGAAACAAATGATAACACAATATTTTATGCAGCTCTGTTTGAATGTAAACCTTCAGTCACTACATTGCATTATACTGCATTATAGAATAGTGAACTCAGTGCAAGCCAAGGTTAACATGTTAGTGATTATCTGCCATAGTGGCTTTAAATACATTTTGGCCTACAAATTTAAAGATTATTACTTGGACATAGAATTGGTTAAATTTAAAGACATGAAGTGCTACTATTTGAGAAACGTTTTTTTTTTTTTATTTTATTTTACTAGCTTTTAATATATATTGTGTGTGGGAGTGCACCACAGTTGTCCCAGCCCGCCAGACCCATTGATGTTGTTAGCAAAGCCAATCCCAGCACCTTCCAATTAAACTGCCAAAATCAGTACTACCTGACCAATCATATTCTTTAATCCAAAATATGATGAGTTTTAAATCAGTAGTTTCAAAACTCTGGGCTGGGACCGGAGGGCCAGAAATGTAACTCTCTTCAACAATTAAGAATAAATGATGCTATGCTAAAAATCAGGACTATAAAGTAAACAAAACCATTACTTAGTTGACTAAATTAGCAGTAACAAAATTTTAAAAAGTGCTCCTATTCTACAAACTGGCAAAGTCACTGTAAAATCACAAAAGAGTGGTTTTAGAGTGCATTTTAACAACCTCAGGTGAGTTACCAATGTTTCTCTTTAATCTTTGACCTGGAGCACCCATCAGTGTTATGTCTATCATAAGCTACTATCCCTCAGCCTTGTCTCCATAACGACACCATAGCAGCCCCCTGCTGACCCAGGAGCCAGTGGCAGAGCTCTTGACATGAACTCGACCTGCCCCTCTCAGAGCTTCTATCTGTCCTCAGTGGCTGAGCAGGCCGTCCATCACGGACCCTCAAGTGTTTATTGGTGGTCATTTCTGCATGGCATGGGCCACTCAAGGACGACGTGAATAAGTATGTTTATTGTTGCACTGAGAAGTGAAAAGTTCATGTTGGGTGACTCTAACTTTATCTGATGTTAATATTTAGGTAATGTAGTGTGTCAAAATAATATAATTTACATCCTTCATTCAAGATTCACACACACCGAGACCATAAACAGAATATTATTGATATATTGTGTCTGGCCTACAATATAAAACATTTAAAAATCGTTGTCAAGTCAAGAGACCTCCCTTCTGGGAAATCTATGGAACTAGCTAAAAAAAAAAACACTTCCTAAATAAAATTGTCCTCAATAGTTTCAGTCTTTTTGCATTGATGTAATATGTCTGGGACTTGTATGAATAGAATATGTAGAATTAAAAAATATATTATAAAAACAAACGGCTCATTTGACCTAGCATCATGGAATATTGCAACATTTGACTGCTCCCTTGGTGCAGTGAAATTAAGTGAATTTAATTATCACGTGTAATTATCAAGTTAGCTAACTGACAAATTTTAAAACTAAACCACAAAGAAACCGAGGACTAAAGTAGCAGCAGTTTCACCCTGAATCCAGACTGTGATCCAGATTTGTTGCTAACTGGACTTTTTTTTTAGATGTAGGAATCCAGAAAGTAATGCAGACCCACACAAATGAATCATTGGTTATTTTGGCCCTTTACTAACTAATAGTAAATGTGGAAGTGAACTAAGTCTAAACTAGTAGCCTACTTTTTAATTAGGTTGCTTTCATGTGATGTCCTAACATTCTAAAGGGCCTATTCTGTAAGACTGAGATGGAAGACAAGAACACTTCTATGGTAGAATTTGCCAGTGGAGTGTCAAGATGCAGATGTTTTAGTGTGGTTTATGGTTAATATTTTTGCAGTTACTGGGTCTGTTTATGAAACCTGGCGCAAATTTCAACAGCTCCTCTGTTATAAGGTGAATGGATTTTTTCACTATAGCATCAAAAAGTGATGACACAAGATGCAGCACTTGGAAAAATGGTGAGGGTGTGGATCCAATTCCTAACAAAAAATAATAAGGTTCAAATTGTGGCCTTTCTATTTAGTCATTTCCAGAGGTGGACAGCAACAAAGTAAATTTACTTGAGTACTGTACTTAAGTATAGTATTTGAGAATCAGAACTTTACTTGAGTAGTATTTTTAGGGGTAACTTAATACTTTTACTCCTCTACAGCTTAAAGATAAATATAATACTTTTTACTCCACTACATTTCTAAAAAAGCAAAAGTAACTTCTGCAGAGAAATTATCTTAAAACCAAAAGACGATTGACTTACAGCCAAAAGATAATAATTTAGTACTACACTATACTATTCATATTTGTTCTCAGGAACTAAAAAGAACCTCTGGTTGTAACTAAGCTTTGAACATTATTTGCACAACTCTATAATAAACCATTTAAAAATAACTGATTAGTATGTTCATAAAACCCAGCCTTATTTATAATGCATATAGCTCATTTTTACTGTAGCACAAGCTTATCTATTATGGTTTTATAAGTTTATCTCCACATTTCCTCACTAAAATGATGTAAAATGTAAGGGTGCTCCGATCGATCGGCCGCAGATCGGCCGATCATGGCTAAAAATAGAGTGATCGGTGATCAGTAAAATGTGCCGATCAGAAGGGCCGATCAAATTACAATAAAAAACACGGAGGCTCTCACATTTACTGTCCTGCAACTCCGGTTTGATTAAACAGCAGTAGCGTTATTTTAGCAGTGTTTTTAAGTTAAGCCCTGGTTATAACTAACACAAACCTGCCCTGGAGGCGCTGCTTTGTGTCCCCGCTGTGTCCCTGCCTGCTTTAGGAGCGCACGGGACAGAACCGAGGCGCAGCAGTGTGTGTATTTGCAAACACCAACGTAAATAGAGCTACAGCTAACCCGCTAACAGTTACGTTAAAAGGATTAAGAAAGTTCAGAGTCTTCCTGTGTCTTGTTGTGCGGAGAAAACTGTGCGTTTTGTGGCTTAAACTGCACCAAATGGCTGCTAATGGAAAGAGAAAGTAAAAAGGCAGCCCATGTGTCCGTGTGTCTGAGAGGAGCACCTTTCATCGTTGTCTTCTCTGCTCTCTTTGCACGTTTTCTTCATTCAGACGTTGTCAAAACTGGCAGCAGGAGCTGTCTGCTCTTTAGTCCACTGTGTGGACACAAGGCGCTGCACCCGCGGACTCGCATTAAAGGAACCAATTAAGAACAGCTGATTTTTACATCAGCGGAGCATTCAAACAAAGCCACAGACACTGGGCACACATTAAAGACCAATAATGCAACAAAACCTCTTCTAAAAGAAAAATAAGTAGAATTTTGTTGTTCTTTTATATTTACAAAGGCTACAGTATTTTTCAAATGGAACTAATAATAGCCTGCATACAATATATTACTACATTGAAGACCACGTGATTGGTATTGGCCATGATCGGTATCGGCGATCACAGCAGAGGCTGATCGGTGATCGGTGATCGGCCTCAAAAACCCTGATCGGAGCACCCTTAGTAAAATGTATTTTATCCATATTTTTGGAGCTGCAATGAAGTTGAGTACTTCGTCCACCACTGGTTATTTCTTTTAAAAATACTGTCTTACCTATTACAAAGAAACTGGCTCCTGCCTTCCATCTCAGTTTTTGACATCATTATATTCTAGAACAGGAACTCAACCCAATTTAAAGCTCTGACTGGAAAATTTTGAAATCCAAAGAATGAATGTTGGTCATGTCGAAAAGTGCTTTGGGATATGGCTAGTACATTTGGCAACATTGATGTAACAATACATTTTGCCATGCCGTCCTGTTACAATAAGGGGTATCACATTTTTATGTCGATTTTTTTTCTCATTTTGACTCAATAATTGCTGCCTTTACTACACTGTTAGAACTGTTACATATGTAACTGTTACATATGTAACAGTTCTAACAGTGTCTATGTATGTATGTTACATATATGACACACTCATTCATAGGCATTATGTCACGTTCCACTTTCTGCTTCAGTGAAATACAGCGTGTAATAAGCATGTCAGGAGACCACCTCTGTCTTCAAGGCTTCCACTGACAGCCTCATGAGCTTTACGGTGATATATAAGAGCCAGTACTACCTCTGCAAACATGGCTAACGGAGCTACTCTGATACTGCCTGCGTGATCGCTTCATGCTACAAATTGGACTGTATTTTCTGTCCCTATTTCCAAGCAGTACTTCCACTCGTATTATTGGAAAAGCAAACAGGAGTAAGCCTTCCTCATCAGTTGGCCGTGAAGTGCTGTGATGTGTCCCGAACAGAAGCGGCGATGTCGTGCCTGATCAATAAGTCGTCAGCGCCAGTGACTGTATCATTATTATTTTAATGACTGTAGTTTTTCTCTCTGTGATGGCCGCAGAGATAAACAGGAGCACATCAGAGGTCTACTAAAGTGCACTGCTGCTGGATCCAGTTAGACGGTGTGTTCATGTGTCAAGTAATGGTCACTGACATTTAGATAATCAAAAGCAAACTGATAACGAAGGGGATAGCTTATTGATCAACTGATAAGTCATCGTAAAAAATTATGTTTGCTCATTATTGGATTTGATGCAGAATTTCCTTCACATTAAAGATAAATGAAAAGAAGTACCTTAAAATCGACTTATAGCTGGGGTACTGGAGCTTATCCCAGTAACTCACCTAGATGCAAGGCTAACACAGAAACATACACTGACAGAAAACCATTCACTCTCAGATTCATGCACTAGGGGTGATTAGGGCATCGAGTCCCCGAACACCTGCATGTCGTTGGACAGTGGGAGGAACCTGGAATAACTGGAGAGAACCCACGGTAACACATGGAAGACATACAGTATAATACAGACTCCACCCAGCGAGTTCATGTATAGCCCTGCAAAAGGATGGAACCCGTGATCTCCTTACTGGGAGGTGAGAGCAGTAGCTAATTGCTAACCAACTGTATGCCAAAAGCAATGCTATTCAGTGTTCAGAATTCAACAGGAAAGTATGCATTTTTTGTTTAATCACCTAATAGATTTATGTAATAACTCGTGTGGGGGAAAATAACTTAAGGTTTTATGTAGGCTTTAGTATTATGGAATTGATTAGAAAAGGTAGAGAGAGGCCTTGTGTTTGGGCCACTACCATTAGCTGTTGGGCTACACCTCTTGTCAACAATGAAGTGATTGCACATAACGCAGAGACAGTGTCCATTCCAGCATTTAGTAGGGAGGAAAAGTAAAATGCGGAAGAATATTGTCAATGCATTCATGTGAGGTTTAAAGTAACCATCAGTTCAATGTTATATCATAGTATTTTGTTTGTGTTTTCAGCATATGCAGTATTGTACAGAGTTGAAGAGCGACCATCTTCATGATTTACACTAGTAATAAACATTGTATTGACTGTATTATATTTTTGAGGCTTAAATGTATTTAGATTATCTATGACTAGAAATGTTGTGTGAAGAGAGAATGAAGTGTGCAGGTGTCCTCTCAGGCTGTCTGAGTGTGGTCCCGTGATAAGCAGACATCAGGAGTAAAGCCCTACAGTCAGTGGAGCAGATGTTCAGTCCTCTCTGGTGGATACACAGACCTGAACTCACACTATTGCTTCTCTCCTTTGTCATGCTATTAATTTGTCCTGTTTTTTTAATTCAATTCACCTTTTGGCTGTTTTACTGATTAAATCTACAAACCTCCCCCCAAAGCAACCAATACATGTAAAAAAACAAAAAAACAAATGTGATGATTAGCTAACTGAGCTCAAATAAAACTGCATTACATCACTAACAATATTTTTCAAATAGAAATATTTTTCAGCACAAATCTTAGTCATTAGTAATACCCACTTAAAAGACTCTCATGCACTGACTTATATTTATAATGATAACTGCCTATGACCACAGCTCTTGACCCCTTGGTGATTTTACATAAGCAAATATTGTTTTCTGACCATTATAGAAAGTAAGAATGTCTGACAGTAATGGCTTAGAAATGTATAATGTATATAAAAGCTATGCAGGGAGAGTTGTTAGATGAATATGAACAAAGTTACATACATTTAAAAATTCAACAGCATAAAAATGACACCTTTAATTGTTCTTTTGATTGACATTTGCAGAATGCACAGTGTTCTCAAACATATCATTCTCAGTTTGCTATTTATTTTTTGTAAATACCAGGTTTTTGCTGAAGTACCTGGTGTTCTATTTTTGATATCTTTATTTCTTGCCCAGCGCCATCTGATATGTGTATGTTTTTGTCCAGTCAGTGTGTATCTGCACTTCTGTATAAGGCACTGTTCCAATCTGTGTGACGTGAGCCTTGTCTCTGAGCAGGCAGCAATCTGGGCCTTGGCTCGTCTCCAGAATGCCTTTCATTTCCATTCAGCCATGAGATTTTACACACATGTACCCTCTTCCCACTCACACACATGTAAACAATAGAGAACTACAGATAATTGCAGAAAACTTATGGTGTGTCTCCTCATTTGTTTTGGCATTGACTATTTTCTAAAATAAACTCCACACAAACTGCTGTTGTTATGTTGGGAGAGCATGACGCAAAAGTAGTGCCATACTCCCTTTTGTCTCCTGGGAGAATGGCTGCAGTGGGAAGTGCAGAAAACACAAAGATGTTTCAGGCAACAACTAAAACATTGGGAGTTAAGGGACTGTTTGCACAAAACAAAAATGCCACTGCTTTGTGCATTTTAAAAATCTGTCCACATGGGTAAAACTATAACTGTAAAAATGGTTATGTGACCAAATGAACTGCCAACATGAACTGAGAAAGCAGGGTCACAGAGTAGCCAGGCCAACCAAATCAATTCTGATTCTTCTTGAATCAATCTGAATTCCAAGATGCAGAACAAACAAATGTGGATTAAACTACGTCTTTGGGA
Source organism: Bostrychus sinensis (assembly GCA_020698575.1). Taxonomy (NCBI): domain Eukaryota; kingdom Metazoa; phylum Chordata; class Actinopteri; order Gobiiformes; family Eleotridae; genus Bostrychus; species Bostrychus sinensis. The sequence continues at coordinate 25,012,078 of CM036251.1, read as the reverse complement.
TAAGCAAAATTTATTCTGAACCATTGCAATATGAAAAACATGCAACCAATCTGACAACAGGATTAATTCGATTTGAAAATATTAGCATGGGAGGAGTTCATTAACCACAAAGAAATTGCGTAGGTCAGGTTGGACTGGCTTCTCACACAGAATACCTAATCTAGCCTGGTCAGCCATCCTTTTTCTTTCTCACAAAGAAACAGTCAATAGTTTTCAGGTGGCTCTACCAAAACAAAGAGCTGTAAGACTCACTCCGACCAATTTTGCCTTTTTTATGTAAATGGATTGATTGGTCAAAATTGGTTGACCATCAGATGGTCAATCTGTGAAGCGATTTAAAGCTAATTTTTTATAATTTGCAAATTGTTTGAGGTGACTGGCCAAAGAGAAATGAATCTGTGGAAATGTACTGTACATTTTCTTTATTGTGGAAAAGTGAAATTATTTCATTAGTTCAATTTAAAAGAATTGCTTATGCAGTACACACAGTGGAATATTACAGGCATTTATTTATTTTATTTATGCTGATTATGTAAATGCATGTAATGCTCTATTTTCATAAGATACTGCATTTGGGGTATTCATTATCTGCAAGCCATGTCATTACAGAGCTTGAAATACTGAGCATATATAATACGTTAATGCATTTCACTTTGAATTGAACTACTGGCACTTTTTCTCAAAATTATTTTTTTTAGATGCACTTGTATACTGTATATGTAATGGTCTGTTCACACTGACATTTACAGATTTATCTGACTAAATCAGATCTGAGCTATGCCACTATTAAGGCCAGTGTAAATGTTGTGGGAAGGACAATAAGATGTATAATAATAACATTATTATACATTAAACCAAAGCAAGGCTTAGGGAGAGACACTGCTTGCAAGAGCTGCATCCTCCCTCGGCTAATAGAAATTCCCTGGCTGCCTCATTTCAATGCAGTGGTGGCTTGGGTAATGAGCTAGCTGCCACTGACACATTGATTTAGCCAGAAGAGTTGCTCAAATTATCCCACTCCTCGAGAGAGATGTCAGCAGCTCCACCAATGGCCACCGCACCGATTATCAAGGCGTCTTCCACGGTGACACCTCCTCGCAGCCCAGTGTGTATTCAATTCTCCAACACGACGCTCCAGCCACGCCCCCGTCCCGCCTCCCCCCTCAGCCCCACCCCCTGGGACTATCTGCAGCATAATGCATTATTTTGATGTGCTATGAGCAGGCCACGGTTACTCTGAGGCAGACAAGGTGCATTATGAAGCCGTGCATGAGTGCCTTGTATGCTTCGATAAAGGTTAATATAAGAAAGGTCTCCGTAAAAGCAGGCCATTTCAATTGGACATGAACAACTTATTCAATAATAAAACCGTATTCCTCTAAGATGAGTTGCAAAAGAATTTATTTATTTTCACTAAATACTTCAGAGTGCTCAATTTACATAATATGTGAGGCATGGAGATTTGCTGAATAGATCACCATCTAGAGCACCATTTTAACAGATTTAACAATGCATGTGTTGCTGACCATTACTTATTGACATATCCTGCTAAAAGTCTAACAAGCCAACCAACAAACCAACACCGGTGTTAAAAAGTTGTCATTTTATTCATGAAAAAGTGTAATAGTAGGTTGTCAGCATCAATATAAATGTAACAATCATAATTATGATCACAATGTGAAAAATAGCTCATTCTTTATTGGTAACCGATAGTTAACAATCTATAAATTGTCACTAATTTTGACAAGTAACCATCAAAGATTATTACATTGTCATGTATTTAGCTCTCTAATTATGTTTGAGAAAGAATGTTCTTTTTAGCAAGCTTGGTATTTCAGCGTTAATGCTGCATTGCAGACAGTCATAAAACCATAAGCATGGACCTGTGTAGTATAACTTTTATGAGTACGACAGACTTTAACGAGCTGCTCATTAACACAACGACTGAGATACATAATGGAATTTGCTAAGAAACTGTTATGGGAGCTGTGGCATATGCCATATTTATTAGCACCTATTTATTTGCTATGCTTGGGGCTATTATAGCATACATGTCACACATAACAGGAAACGTTTCACCTGAAATGTCAACACATAGTCTTCAGTGGTAAGCCATGTAACATTTAAATATACATTTACCTATGTAGAGTGAAAATGTTTTGATAGTATCAAATTATTTTTTGCAACTTTCTGTGACCAGTGTCTTGCCCACACCTCACACTCACAAGTTTTTAGAGCATGTGAACAGGTATGGTAGTCTTGCAGGGACATGTTGTTTTTAAACAAACCCAATTAAAATGGGTCTGATGGTAATTTCATAGCAATACATTTTTAAGTTTTTTTAAATGTCTTAAACCTTCAGTAATGCAAGGATGTGTGCTTCAAAGGTGCTCAGTTTATCGTTTCTGGGGAGTTTAAGAAAAAGGCAGTAATTGAACCAAACTGGGTTGAGATTAACATTATTTTTTATGATTATTTTTTTAAGATGGAACAATACAAAATGGGATATTTTGATTTAATTATTTGGCACAAAGAAAAAGTACATCTTTAAAAGATTCAGTTTGCAATGTTGTAGATGATTGACCTGATAAGGAGCATAGGAAACGTGCATTTTCTTCAAACTAAATGTGCTCACACTACACTATTTCTCACACTAATTCATGGGAAAGTATTTTGGTACTATCCTGTTCTAAATGAAAGTACTGTGCATATTTTTAAATTGTAAATTAAAGTTGAAATTATAATCAGCGTGAAGGTAATTAAAGGTTTGAGTCAAGAGATGGACTGACATGTTCTCATTTAACCTAACTAGAAAGTTGGATGTCTTTGGTAATAATTTAACATATTCTTCAAACCAAAACCCACTTAGCATTGTAACTGTCTGGACACTTTCCGGTCTTCCTGATGGTCTTAATGGTAAAGCCTTGAAACTTTGACCTTTTCTCCTGCATTTGTTATTAGTTTTTAATGAAAGCCTTGAAGACAGAGGAAGAAGTGAAAGATGCTAGGGGGCAGGAAAGCACTTGACAGTATTTCTGAACCTTTTGACTTGTTATCGGGAAGATTGTGCTTGTGCATCAATGTCACACCCCAGGAGGTGGCCCCCTACCTCGAACACCAGCCAATGTTCGAAGCTTTTTGTCCTACACAGACAACACTTATTCTTGGAGCATGTAAAAATAACCTTGTACACGTCGACATAATGGTGGGTTTCTTGCACTCTGGTTGCACCTACTGTTTAAATATGCTGCTTATTTGTGTAAGGTCAGGATGCCAAACATGTAAGATGTGTTTTATGCTATAGCTAAGAATATAATAACTGTCAACATCAGCTTAGCTACCAACCTAGATAGGGCCAAAGATAGTTGTAGTGCATTCTTCTTCATTGTGATGTATCAGTTAATTATGGGTTTGTGGCTTGAGCATTTACCCCTGAACTAGAATATCCCTAACACTTGAACCATTCTTATATCACATGCTGTTGGGTGAGTAAAATGTTTTCCTCAAATGCAAGTAAAAATTGCATACTTTTCATTTAATGTTAATTCAAAACCTGTCCAATCTTACTTTTTTTTCCTCCAAGTGTCTTCAGCCCGGTGTGTGCCTCACAATTTCCCCTGCTAAACCATCATAGCAGGACTCATTTCGATAGCGTGCTCTCAAACCGTCATCTCTTCCTGCATGCCCCAAAGTGAGAACTCGCACCCTCATTGCCAATTAAACTCCAATCAACAAACGAAAATGGAGTGAGACATCAAATTACATCCAATATCCTCTCTCATACTCAAGCCTGTCTTTGCCAGCCACAAATTAGCTTACAAATTAAGGCTCTGAAGATGGGAGTAAGTTGAGTTGCCAGATAACTACCAAATAGTATCCTGCCCGCGTCTTGATGTGCCGTTCCAACTTGGATCTTGCCTGCTTCCTGTCTTGTCTTGATGAATGTGGAGAGTTGGTTGAGTTTTTTTGTCGGCTCGGACCAATCTTGATTTGAAAGGCCAAGTTGATGAGAAGTTGTCCCATTGAAGTGTGTTCCGGTTTGATCCATGTTTGATAATGAAGATGTTATGGAGACAAAGCAAACACTGTTAATTAATGAATTAACTCAAGATGAATTATAGATGAGGGAGGCTTGATTAATTGCTTCTTAGATTTTTCCTCCTCGTTTTTTTCTTGCCAGCCTACGCTACTGGCAAGTCGAGTAGAGTGGCTGCCAGAAACCATGTGTTATTTTACGTGTAAGGTGTGGTTAATTAAAGAAAAACAGCACAACAGATTATTTTTTTATTTTTTTTATTTTTTATTTTTTGTTTGAAGTTTCCTATATTGCCACTTGTGGTTATTAAAATCTAAATCAAATCTGCTGATAAAGAGCAAAAATTATATATAATTATCGCGATGGAAAAACAAACAAGAAACCGACTGGCACAATAACTGTGTGGCAATAACTTCTGTCAGTATTGCTGAGCCCATGCAGTGATTACTGGATTTTACTCTGACAATTTTTAAACTATTTTTATTCTGTTTATTTTTTGCAAATTGCTTAACATCTGCCCATGTTTATTCTTGAGACGTGTCCTTTTTTAAGTATATTGTTCTGATTTGTAATTTACCTTATTCACGTTTAAAGTGTGTTGCCCCATCCCAACTTTTTGGGAGTGTGTTGCTGATTCAAAATGATATACTGTAAAACAAATGCCTGACTAAGAAACAAGTGCAAAAGTTATGAGCAGTATTTTTAAAAGAAAGTACCATATCTATTTTCCTTTGTTGATCTAGAAATATTTCAGTATAGTTATCTGACTTTTAGATACACCAAAGAAGCCAAATACTATCTCCCTTTTTTCCCCTTGTTACAGCAAAGGCTTCTAATATCTCATCAGATATTTAATAATTCATACTTTTATATGGAAGGTTATCTAACACATGACAGGCAGACAGTGTGCAGCTCTCTGAGTGGTGTCTGGGGGCTCCTCTTGCCATGTTTCCTATCACAGAGTCATCGCCCAAGCACCAATCTTTAGCTCATCATCTCGCCTCTTCATTTGACTCCATCTCCCCGGTGGAGTGTGTAAGTACACGCTTAGCATGCGGGCACATATGTTTCTTAAAACCTGCCACACGTTTGCACACCAAGCCAGTGACAAGCAGTTGTGTGGACTTTGCATTTGTCAGAGTGGACATGTGTGGATATAAGCAGTGGTTGTGTCTGTTGGTGTGCACGTGGCAGTGTTTGTCGCGGCTCGAGCCTGCTGCTGCTGCTGCTGCACTGGGCTGCTGTGGCTAATTAAAAGAAGCCTGCTTGCATTATTCATGAGGCTGTAATTATACATTCCTTTTGCTGATCCCCAGTCAGAGGCATTAAAAATAGATCTGAGTGTGCAGGCCCCGCCCTCCCAGCTCCCACTTTCTCAACATGTTTGGGCTAACTTAGGCTGTCCTATATATAAAATTTTTGTTATGGTATATTTCTGCTGCTTGTCTCAGAAATACGTTACAAGTGTGTAATGGGATTCGCAGATGTGATTATGCCATCTCTGTATGAATTTAATATAATATGCAGGATTTTCATTAAAAAGTAAATGTCTAATTTCACAGCTATGGCCCTCAATAACAATGTGGAGGTTAATGTGTTTATAAACCGGCAGTAGCTCAGATGGTAGAGGCATTTGTCCACTAACCAGAAGTTTGGTGGTTCAAGACACTTAACCCTTGTTGCCTCCAGTGTCTGCTTATATGAATGTGTGAGTGTTGGTTAGTGTGAATGGTTTGTCGATGTGAAGTGCTCTGAGTGAGGTAGAAAAGTGCCATGTAAATGTGACCATTTATTTACTTTACCCACTGCATGCTGTATTTCCAAAATGTTTTCCTTGATTTGCATGTTAGTATTGTTTTTGGATTTTAAAACCTATAAAGAAAAAAATATAAACAATATACAGGTTTAGACACTGTTTATCTTTACCTTTTACAAAAGCTGGATTCTCACAAGATTTGTGAGTGCACCAACCCATCTTGTCTCTCCAAAAGCTAAGTGATTTCATAAGTAGTAAGCATCATATAACTTACATCAAATGCCATTCACATATATGCTGCTTTTGAATTTGCTTTGTCAGATGTTTAAATAATTTATTTATTTGGTCCTCTTGTTTGTGGAGTGGTGAGTACCTCAACTGTTTTGGTGATTCTCTGAGACCCCAGAATTGCCAGCCACAAAGTAACCTTTCTGCTGGTCTTTAACCTGGATAAATAGAGAAGGTTGTGTCAGGAAGGACATCTGGTGTAAAAACCTATGTCAAACACCTGATGGGCACAGCCGAAAGAGATTGTTGAGCTCATTTAATATTTTTTCCTTTTATTAAGAAGCAAAGATGAGCAGGGATGTTTATCACAGTAGCTACATTGTGATTCCTTGCTCTGTTTAGATATAATTACCTTGTGATTACCAGTAGCAAATTAGTAGCACCTACTAAGACACCCTCTTTGTATAATTGGGGCACAGGCAAACAGAGCATCTATTGGGGCACCAAATTACCACAAGTATCCCACAGTCTCCCTCTCGATGGCCTCATTGTAGAGCCCTTTTCCCTTTTATCTTCCATCTTTGTTTTCATGTTTGTTTTTCTCCATAACATTAATCTGCCAGTGGCTCTCCCACTTCCTGCCCTGAGTCCTGACCTTCAGTCACATCTGACCACAATTTTTTGAGGAAATTTTCTGAAAATGTTATGACATCTCACCACAAAAGACACACCGCTGCTTCTGATCAACTTAATAGGGAACAGTTATTCCAAAAAAAATAAAAAATAAAAAAAAATGCTGCAAATGTTTTCACCATTAGTTGACCTTCTTATTAATAAACTAGCCACTGGATAGAATGTAATGAGGGCCCTTTAACAGCAACACACACTGTAATTGCTTTCTTCAGCCCATGTTTACTCCAACTTTTTGCAGAGTCAACATTTGACAGCCCAAACTTTTTTTTTTCTGCCGTGAAATCATGCTCTAGTTCCCTGTGGCAATGAGACTGTTTGCCTCACTGTCAGAAACAGTCTGTGAAGCATGCCTGCCTTACCAAGCAGGTGGTAGTCTTCTAAGCACCTTTATTACCTTCCTTTTTGCATATATTTACATACTGATAAGCATGATGCAGAGATAGGCGGGGTTTACCATATCGACCAATCCCAGACCTTGTTAGATAACTCATCGGATTGCTCATTCATGGCCTAGGGGCGATGCTTCAAATCGTTTTCTTGCTTGTTTCTTGGATGTGAATAATAGATTAGTGCCTCGCAGCTTCCCCGCATTTGCCCGATTTAAACCACAATTTTCTGCGTTTGTGTTGTCAGGGTCCTATTATGTAAATGTGGGCTTGTGTATGGAATTGACTTCATATCCACGCACTGTTATCCCTCTGTAACCCAAACAGCTGAAAACAAACACGCATGGATAAATACTGCATTTATCCAATAAACTCACACAGTTGGTACCCTGTGTTTATAGACATTATTGTACCGCACGATGTGAGGTTTTTGCATATTTTTGCAGCTGTAATTGAATAAAAATAGAGGATACCATAAGCATAATATATTTAATTGCAATAGCCCCATCTCACATTTCATACAATTTATGGCATGAATTTCACATTTAGTCTTTAAGTATTATTTGCATCTAAAGTACCAGTGCCTTTAGCAATTTTGCACCCTCTAACCCAGACCTGGTCATTTTACGGCCCATGGGCCACGTCTGGCCCGAGAGCTCTACCAACCCTGCCCACGGCTGTCTGACCTGAACCTTGGTACCACACCAAGCCCCACACTCAGAGACAGACAGAGTGAGAAAGAGAGTGCATTACAGTAGCATCTCACAAGTCTCAGTGCATGCTGTTAAAACGCCATACGTAGCGGGCTGTTTAAAGCTTTAGGGTGGTTTTTCGATGTCTGAGCTTATCTGACAAAACGAGAGGACGGCTGCAGACTGTGGAGAGACAGGACTGCAACAGACAGAAGTTTTCTCTTCAGAACGGAGCGGCTGCGAGCGGCTCTGTGCTCCCTCCTCCCCTCAGGGTTTGTCTCTGTTACAGAGACAGAGGAGAGAACGGCCTTGTACTTACTGTGAAGCTGGGGGAGCAACGCATCTTTTGAGACACCATAAAGTGCTGCTTCATTTTTTTATTGTGAGTCTTCACATGTGACGCTAATCTGCCTATCACATCCACGCAGGTACAAGAAGTGAGATACGCAGTGGAGAGAGGTGAGATAGAGACAGGCATTGAACGGGCTGAAGCTGGACTGAAAACGACTTCCTCCTCCCAGAGACCAGCTCAGAGACCAGAGACCAGCTCAGAGACCAGCTCTGAGCCAGTCTCTTGTGTTCTGAGACAGTGACCTTTATTAAAAGCAGCAGAATTAAGCTCCATAATGAAACCAAGCATAAAACAGCTCACTGTCAGACCCCTCATCCCAGCAGTCACAGCACAACAATGTTAATCAAGTTAAGTTTAAAAGTAAGAGCTGATTATTATTTTTCTTAAAATAGGTATTCAGAGCAATCAAATCTTTTATTTTAAAATTACTATATTTGATATAAGAATATAAAATGCCTTATAAGGCATCACCTTGTGATGTTCTGGACTTAACTTGAGGACATTTTCACAGATTGGACCTCAGATAGCTTGTTGCACTTTTAAAGGAACAGGAGTGAACCTGGTGACATGGGGTCTGCTGCTGTCAGAGGGCTCAATGTAGGCAGAGGATTGAAAATGGGTTTGGGACCTGAGGAAAGAGATCCATGAGTTTTGTCCTGAGCAAGGAAAGCTCTCAGATGCAGTCTGGAGCTGCTGACATTCTGATTTGACTGGACTGTTCAGTAAACTAAACGCTAATACAGCTAAATGCACATTTGAACTAAACGATCTGTTTTTCTTAATGCTGTGGTAAATGCTGAAACTTTCTGTAGTCTTTTTGCATTTGCTTGTTTATATTTACTAAGTTTAAAAATAAATAGATACATGGTTTTATTGAGCACAAAAAAAGTTAGCGTTGACCCGGCCCTCTACAACCGGCCCAGAATGTGTCACATAGACTACACCAGTTTATAGATATTTACTTAATGTGACCTGTGGTGTGCTGAATCTTAAACGGCTCTAATGAGTACGGCAGGCTGTGGTAGAGAAAGGATGATCTTTTGCTCACTGTTGGCTTATATTTTGCATATTTATACCACTATCTAAAAAGAGGCACTAGAGGCTTACAAATGCATAATGTTCATAGATGTGCTGCAAATTATGCACCCTGTGGTCTAGTCCAGTGTTTTCCAACCAGGGATATGGGGAACCCTATGGGTATGCGATCACATTGCAGGGGGTGTGTGGAGTTATTTCTAGTACGTTCTCAGGGAATATTTGGCTGTCAAAAACTAAAATTAACCTAAGTCTGGACTAATCCAGGACTATGCAAAATGCAATATTAAAAAAGGACAAAACAGGGACTAAACTTGAACTAAATCAGAACTAAACCAGGGAAAAAAACAGAACAAAACCAAGAATAAATCAGGTCTAAACCAGAAATAAATTAGGTCTAAACCAAGCCAAACTGGAACTAAACTAAGACAATACCAGGTCTAAACCAGGACTAAGCTGGGTCCAAACCAGAACTAAACCAGGACTACGTCGCGTCCAAACCAGGACTAATCCAGGTGGGGGTACACAAGATCAAAAAGGTTAATTCAAATTATAGTTGTACTAATGCTAGAATTACTTGTCTCCCAATACTTGACGACTTGAGGAAGGACAGTGACAAGGTGCTAAGACTTCTATATTGTTAATGCCATATACAGCCATTTAAAAATTACTGAAATGTGTTTTTATTAACCTCCAAAATAGTTGATTTGTGTTGAATGTTGATGTTAGTTGTCAAGTTAAATATATGAGCAACAAGTCCTACCCTTCTATTAGCTTGCCGGAGTATACAATCAGTATGCTGGGTTTAGGATGTGACCAAACTTCGAGACGTGCATTTTTTGAACCATGAATATATAGGACCAGACTCAAAATTATTACAATTCAAAACAACTGGCTTAGGACTATAGCACTAGCAGAATAGGTGAAAATAAACAAAATAAAAATTCTGTTTACTGGCAGATTTGAGTAGATTTTGCAGTGTCTCCAGGGTTATCTATTTCCCTTAAAGCATTATTATTATATATACATTGTTGAAAGTGTTATGAGTGAGCTGTTGTGTAAATGTCTAAATTTGTGCAGGCAGAGTAAACATTTTCAGTATGCGTGCGTCAGCGTGCTTCCCCTCTCGCTGTAGCACTCCGGGGCGGAACTGTTCCTCCTGCTTTTGAAGCCGTACTGTTGGCCTGGGCCATGTTGTTGCTTCTTTGGCTGGTAGGCTTCAGAGGAGATGCGAGGGAATTGGGGCTGCGAAGATGAGCGTCACGGCTGAGTGCAAATGCAAAGAGCAAAAACAAGGATTCACAGGAACGGAAGGAAGTTTTGGTGAATGGAGGAGGAGATTGAGAGCCAGACAGACAGAGAGCTAGACAGACAGACAGAGAGACAGACAGTGAAGAGTGAGCTTTGTTTGATCCTTGACTTGCAGCCTGACTCTTGCACTGTATGACGCAGCATTCTACCATTGTATTGTGGATCTATTTTATTGTTTGATGAGAGGCTTAACAGAAAGTACAATGAAATGAGTCAGAAAGCCCTTGTGATGAAAGACTAAACGAGGGCATAGTTTAGAGCAGTGGAAAGGCTTGCATAGAGGACAGTATGTGTTAATAGTGAATATGGTTATATTTGGCATTAACATGTGAAATGGCTGATCAGATTGTGAGGGTACTCAGTGTACTCAGTGTGTTACCTGTGTCCAGTGCTCAAGTTTAGAGCTTGTTTCAGACAAATAGGACTCTATAGGAATCTTCAACTTCAGGGGACAGTGCTTTATAATGTATTGCATCACAAATTCTTGTATTTCACAATGGTTAAGAATTCAGTAAAAACAAAAAGTGGTGCTTCAGATCCACATCGAAAAGTAATCCCCAACAAAGAAGGTGTAAGTAAAAAAAAAAAATCCATTGTTTTTTGCATAGACCTTTTTCTGGACAAACCCAAGTGGACAACCAAATTATGTCTCTGTTGGCCCTGTGACTAAATGATGCTATCCTTCCACAATTGTTGATGTTGATGAATTGCTAGTATTTTTGGTTTAGCACCCTACTATTCGTGTTCAACACTTAAGCAAAACACCTTATCTTTGTCATTTAGTTTGGTTTAAGTCAACGATTGTCTTTTATTTAATTGTATTGTTAATTACTGTCTTCTTATTCTTTTTATTATTACTATTATTTTATATTTTGTCTTATGGCTGTGGGGTGTATTTATGGCTTGTACAGCACTTTGGTCAACTTATTATTATCAGCAGAAGGCATGCAACATCTATCTCATTCAAAGTAGATTCATGTTGACACAGCAAATACTTCAAAGCAGAAAATATATATGATCTTTACTGACTAATTTCTCGTGCGAGAACAATTAAAACAGCCATCATAAACATGGAAACAGAAAGCATGAAGCCACTTTCCAATCCCTGTCCCAAAATACCTGTCTGGAACTGTTTTTAGAATCCCAATACTCAGGATCTCAGTCAGTGATTGATTCCTTGGTTGAAATTGATTCCTAAACCTTGCAGCAAAAGTCTCTCAATGTATGGTTTATTTGTATTGCTGAAAAGAGGATGCTGGCTGTAGCCTCTGCGCGGAGTACTCAGGGTTAGAGGAGCACAAGTGGATAGCCGCACATAGATCTGTGCCTAAGGGCAACGAGCATCTCAGAGTCAGCGCCTCAGGGAGTGAAAGCTAAGCCAGCATAAGCTACTACCATCTGCCGGCGTCAGCTGAGGGCTTCTGAAGGATCACACTTAAAAGTTAGAGAGGTGCGTGCATGTCTTGTTTACCATCCTTCACACGTTCCTCTGGTAACTGCATCCAAAAGTGAAGATGGCCAGTGATGCTGTTGGAAGATGAAGCTGTTGGACTGCATTATGAAAATAGGTGCTTGTTTAACTCAAGAATTAAAGGTTTAATCTTTCAGATCAATAGTGAGGTAAATTTAGACTTAGGTCTATCTGCTTGTCACATCTTGTCCCAGCAGCGCCTTGTGATAAATCAAGCGCTCATCAGCATGCACGGGAAAGCCTAAAGATCACTTGTAACCAAAAGAGGAGACAAGGTTTTCTGTGTGTTAGACTAGAGCTTTTCCTGGCGGTGCAGTTAGGCTAAACGGCTCCAGGAATATAAACAGTCTCTGAGGGTTTACTGGGTACTCCCCCAAATCAATACATGTAAATAAAGTGCTATATCCAGCTTTCACTCCAGCATGAAGGCTCATTCAGATAATGTGGACATGACAGTCAAAGATGTTCTGTGCAATTTAGAATATCAGCATTTTTCAACATTAATTTTTTGGGGGGAAAATAATCAGTGTCTTTCAAGAAATGCATGTTTTTGCCATTGTTGGTTGCATTGTCAGTCTGTTAACAAGATAACTTATAAAATTATATTGGAATTACTATTGAAAAGTATGATTTTTTTTTTTCTTAGAAAGGTCATAGATGGGCCAAGGAAGAAATTATGTTTTTGTTGTAGATCTGGTATATTGGTACTTGAGCCAAGTATTTTACGATTCCACCATTGCACCCACCACCACAGGAAAATCTCAGAAAATACCAACCCAAGCCCCTAGGCAGAATGTATATTTTTATTGGCTTCTTTACCAGTGTGAGATATGGATATAATGGCCTTGTGGATCAGTGGATAGAGCATTTACCCCTGAAATAGAAGAACTTTGGTTTGAGTCCAAATCTGGGCACTATGCGTTTGCAATTTGACCCTGATGGACTGATGGTTTAAGACCGTGAACTAAAACTATAACATCTAAAGAGCAATGAGCTTTCCAAAAAGTTGCTGTCAAAAAGTTCAGATGGATGGTGTCAAAGTGACTGAACCATGGCGGCCATTAGACTTGTTTTGAGGACAGATGTCAGAAATTTAGTGACTTCAGAAGTGACAGTGAAGGGAGACAAAAGCTCATTACAAAACTAGAAGTACTTCATGATGCACTGAAGCAGAGAGCAGAGTTTCCAGGGGGTCCTCTTTTAGTTTGAGAAAAGAACTTGAGTACCTTTTGTCCTTATTATAGACATTATTTATTCTAATAATGAATAGAAATATTTTGTTCTCGATAGCTTTTTTCTTTTGCATTGTGTAACAGATCAGTGATAACTTTGCTTTGTCTTCCAACATTCATTACACCAAAGTTTCAGCAGTGATGGACAGTCAATCATAGTCAGTCAATTCCTCTATTAAAACATCATTTTTTTAAAACGTCATTTTTTGGTGGAAACTTCTGATGCAGTTGCTTATTTTATATGATTAGTGCCATGCATGCTAAATATGAATTGCATTTGAAACAAACAGCTTTGATAAGAGATACAGTGACAATTTGATGCCAAATAAATGTTAATTACTGAACACTAGATGTGTGGTTTTGTTTTCTCATACTTCAGCTTACTTGAAAATGTGTACAACTCTTTTGTACAATGCATGTGCACTATTTGGAATGTTTCATTTCACAATAATGCAACCAAAGCAATCAAACTGAGATCAGTTGTAAACTATACTCTATAACAGGGGTAGGCAAGTTTGATTGCAGTCGGGCCAAATAATTTTTGAACCACCAGGTGGCGGGCCACAAGAATGAACGTGCAGTTCTCTGTCATGGTTTCTTGGTAGCTTTAAATGAGAATATATTAGCATGTTCAGTTTATACAAACATATGTAGATCAATAAATAAATACCTTAAAAATAAATTAATTAATTAATAAAAATCCTCATCCCAACCGCACCTCCCCCTATTGTGCTACATTTTTACACGATAAATTAGATAAACATTGGATACTTATTGGACAGAGGCAAAGGTAACCATGACAAAAGGAGGTCACGTGATAGAATGCTTGCTTTTTATTGGTTTGAGGCAACTAAAACCCTGAAATTATGAGATGCTTGCTGTAGTGGTAATCTGCTCAGTATTACCTGTGTGAGCTGACATGCTCTGTGCTCTGCCATGGCTCCTGTTTGAAGCGGTGTTCAAAGACAGCCTACCTGCTCAGCATTGCCAGATCCAGACAAACATGTCTCCTTGTGCAACTCCTAAACAACCCAGTCCCAGCATCTCCCCCCTCTGTGACCCCCCCACCTCCTGAAAGCTGTCAGGGCTTTCCGCAGGGTGTCCACAGGCAGGGAATCAGGCAACTGCAGAAACACAGATGACAAACTGTTAGAAATGTGGACTGCACTATATTGGAAATACATGGAATTTGCAATAACAACCTGGAAACATTTGGAATTTCCTTTTTGATAAAGTATGCAGAAAAGTTAAATTAATTAAACTTAATAGCAAATGGACTAACTGCACTGCTCACAACTGTGACTAATAATAAGCCAGCATTAAATTTCAAAACTGAACTAGAAGCACTCTGAGAATACAGACCTCCACCAAAGCATTTGCCCTGTCACACAATGGTGAAGATAGTGACCAGACCTGGACTCAAACCTTGGATCTTCTAGTTCAGGATTCAGTAAATGCTCTATCCAGTGGTCCACAAACCCCTTACATCTCACAATGGGAAAGAATCCACTTAGATCTGGCCCCTTTTGGCAGGATTTAAGTGGCATTTAGTAGAAATCTGCAATGACACTGATGAATATTTTAAAACATTCCTTAATCTAGAAGGTGTTTTAAATCCATGCCAAAAACAAATTATTTCTTCCTTGGATCATAACAGGCAAAATCTTATTATTGCATTTTATCTTTACAGATACAGCATTTGTTGATATTGCAATAACAAGAAATTGCTGATATAGTGAATAGTTCAGCCCTTTTGGAAAGCAAGAAAGTTGGCTTTCCTAGGCTTATGACATGCATAAAATTTGTATTATTTATTTATTTATTTATTTTTTTTTTGTAATTGTTTTGTAAAACTACAGGTCATTCCATTTTAAAGTTGAGATTTTGGCAAATGAATCTTGTCGCGCACTTTGATTAGTTTCCATCATCATGAATAAAGTAATGACCCAGGTGAGGCGGTGGTCATTGCAACTATTATTATGATATTTTTATGCATGTCTAAAATAGGTATTTTGTCTTTTACTGCCTTGTAGGAGTGTATTTCCATCTATACACAAAATGGTTGTAAAATCCTAATGTGTTTCCGGGTACACTGCAGACTTTTGCTAATGCACTGAAACGGCTTTGGGAAAAGATGGATAGTGAGGCAAATAATCCTGTTAACTTTTCATGTGTTTGTGGGCAGATATTTTCCTTAATGTTTTTATGGTGACTTATGAGCTTCTCTATAGGGGCCATTAACATATGATTATCATCAGTGGGCTAATGGCATGTCCCCCCCCTCCTGGTCCTGTTTGTCATCACCCTTTTCTCAATCTTTCTGCATCTTTAACTTCCTGCCAAAACTCTTTATGTTTATATATATATGTGTCCCTTAGTAATTCCCTTTTTCTCACTTTTCTTTTGCCTCCTCTTTTACCATCTGTTCTCCCTCCTGGCCCCTGTGGTCTCTGATTTCCTAAACCAGCTCCACTCCCACAACACATTCTCCATTATTGTTTAATTATCTTTGAATATTGAGCTGACTTCCAATCTTACTTTTTCATTTCATCTCCCATGCACTTTGTCAACTTTCCTCTCTTTTAAGACCAATGAGTTTTGTGTGCTTGCTTGCATGAGGAAGCAAGATCTAGTTCTTAACTCCATGCAAATGAGCAGCAACCATAAGACCAATGGCAGAAAGGAACCGGTCCAAGCAAAAACCTCCCTCAGCAGCTTACAAAAGGGCTTGCAATGTTTTTAATGCCTATGTATTGTAAGCTCTACCTCTTCAGCTGCATGCTATGTATCTCTATATTAATATACAACTGAGTTTAAAGGTTTCCTATTATGATAAATTGACAGTTTTTTTTAGCTTTTAACCTTGTAATAATGTTGTTTCCACCTCAGAAACATACCTTGAGTAGTGGTTAGTTTCATTCATGCTTGTTTGAGTAATCCTGTTTGGTGAACCCGTCCTCTTCTAAGGTTCTGGAAACGCTCTGTCTCATGGCTGTATGAACATGAAACCAGGAAGTGCTCCTGTGCATTTCTAAAACGTTCTGATAATATCAGTGCTTAAATTGCCGTCACTATAAAGCAGTCTGCTCATTTATCAATCTGTGATCATCATGTTGCTAATAGCCGTGCTAAATAGCCATTATACGCGCTGTCCATTCCCCACCATTGCGAGCAGGGGGTGACGTTATTTTAACTTATGATACTAATGCAAAGGTGTCCAAAACTATTAAAAAAATCCTGAAAAGAGCATAATACAGGGAATTTAGCTTGCACAATAAAATCTCAGCTCGTATTAACAAACTAACTCCAACTATAAGATCTCACAAAACTCAGTATGATCTTTGTGCCTGTCCCAAGCTCGTATAAACCTATGCCAAATTAAATATGCAAATCATCAATATTCCTCAATACCAATCTTAGTGCAGATGGAGAACTATTATTTTTTGTGGCAACCCCTGAAGGGGAAGGGGCAGCCTAATTCAAAGAAGAAATCCTGTCTGACGATTTTACATTGCTGGTCTAAAATTTCTTTTCAAATTTCTTTCCAGCTTAAATCCAAAGGGACCACACCAATTGTGGACATTCTTTTTTAGAATTGTTGACCAGGCTAAGCACAAATTTGTCCATAACACTCTCTAAATTCTTGTAGCCAAAAAGCAGGCCTAGTTTTTGAGGCTGGATTGTGAATTACAAACCCACGCTCATTTTATTTTCGCCAACCAATTTGCTTTGGGACATCCAAACGGCGGTGCTATTTAGTGACAAACTTTGTTCCACAATCTTTCTCTCTGCCAGAATCACAGTGCTGCAAAATCAAAAGCGTGAGGCCATATCCATATTACTTCAGGAGTAGTTATGCATTCCACTTGCCATTACGCTGTTGAAATGTTTTTGCTGATAAAGTGGGAAATCATCTGGTCTACTCCAGCGTGAAGCCTTTCGGGAAATCACAGTGTATGTTTAGTGCATTTGTTCCACTTTGTCTGATGCGAACATGTTTGGAGCACAAGTGTAGCTTTGTGACACTTTAAAAAAAAAAGAAATAGATTGATGCTGTGGTAGTGGCTCCTGGCATTATTTTTCCCAACGCTTTTGTGCTTGTTCTATTTGTGGCTTGGCAGTGCTGCAAATCATGTTATTGTCTAATATGGGAGTGATGATTTGAGCACTAATGCCAATGCGGAACAAAAGAAGAAGTCAGTGTGAAGAACTGAACACCTACGCACGTCTAAAAAGTTATATAGTTTATTTATGTACAAGTTCTACCATTAGTAAGACCAACCTTTTCACTTTGCACCATCTCTTACACTCCGTTTTATTGTCTGCTTTAGCTAACTCAACACAACTGCATTATGGCGGTTTAGTGCATTATAGCAATCAATAACACGAACAGTCCGCTTACTTACTGCTTTTATGGCTCGAATAAACCCCGGAGGCCACTTTACTTAAGGAACTGGCTACACTTCCAAAGTCATTACAAGCTTTGTGTACATAGGGTCACCCTATTTTACATGGTGTGGTCAATGCACATTAGCACAAAGACACCCTTTGTTTTCTATGGGCAGCAGGGGAGTTAAATCCTCTTTATGTACTCTGTACTGCTCAAGTTTAGCACAACGCCACACAGTGCCACTATATTTATTGTTGTGTGCTTTGGTGATCACAAAGTTAGAGGCAAGAGTCGCCTTTAAAGTTGTAGAACAAAATGATAAATTGTATTGGACTGACATCAGCCTCTAGACAGGTCAATGTAACAATAAAATGTTTGTGTTTTGCAGGGTTGGTCAAACTTGGAGTCCACTGTGTAACGTGCCAGAAAGTTGCCATAAAGATCGTCAACCGAGAGAAACTCAGTGAGTCAGTACTAATGAAGGTAAGTTCATTCTGACATACTTCATTATTGTATAGCTTGAAGAAAGAATAGCCAAAAAGTCTTTCTGTAATAGTCACACCCCTTATGTCAGTGGACTTCTTCCTGGTTCTGTTAATGTCTTACCACTTCATCAGATCTTGATTGATGACTTACAAAATAACAAAAGCCTTTGTTTTTAAAATGGATGGTGAAATCCTGCAGAATTTATTGAAATTGTGTTGTGCAAACTTCAACTCCTGCTTACAATAGACATTGCCAAGCAGTATGGTCGAAAAGACACATGATAGATACAGTATGTGTTTTTTTCAGAATAGTGATCGTTAGTTTGGTACATTTTCATTTATTATTTAAAATGTACTGTGGTCATATCTATTGTTTTCTTACTGTGAATCTGTCTTTATTAATAGTTAAAGCCCAGGATGTGATCAAATATGTAATGGCTACATAAGTTACAGTAGGTTATGTAGTGTGTGGCATTTTGGGCACAGAGTTACGTAGATGCACGTTCTTCAGCAAGTGCAAGCTTCCTTCCTTAGCTAATATTTGGTTAATTTATGCCTGTAGTACATAGATCAGTGACTTGTCAAAACTACATTTCACAGATTTTCAATTTATTTTGGGGGCTTAAAAATTTGCAAACAACAAATGTAGAAAATTAAGCAATACAAAGCGAGGATTAAAAAAATTGCTACACCCCACTTCATTCATAAATTTTCATCCTTAAGCACCAATGCAGTCTTCCAGAAGAGGCATTGCTTTTTCTATCATTTGCTCCACAGACCAGAGTGGATGGGTTGCATCATTGTAACAGGTTATTTGCAAACTGAAAAGCCTTGTTCCTGCATGAATCTTGTTGCAGCATCATTAGCCTGTAGATGAAAAGCTCTGTGTGCCTTCATAGAACTCTGTGATACACAGTGTGACATTAATCAGCCGCTCACTGTGATGGTGTCTCCCGAATATCCTTTCTCTGTCCTGCTCTGGAAGTTGTTCTTTTCTTTATGGAGCTTATCCAACATTTTCACAGGGAAAGCACAGGTCATTTGTGACGACTCTGCACTGACAAAACCATGATGTGTTCTGGCCGGCTTGGTGGCTAGAATCATTGTAACGTGTGACAGAAGGGAGAAAAGATAGCGGAATAATGTCCTAACCCAGGTGTTTCTGAGCGTTCTGTCGCCCCACGCTGGAAAATGAACAGATGTCAACAATTGACAGCCCTCAGACAGGACCAAGGATTTCGCTGAAACTGCACTTCAGAACCAATTACCAAACTCAGCCGCTGTCACTCTACGCTCTGCTGGGCGCATGCAGGGACAATGGAGTTTCACTTAAGAGCCACAGCTAAGTTTCTGATATTTTGGAGTGTAAATTAAGACAATATTGATTTAGCTAAAACATGCTCAAACTGTTAAAAAGTTATTTCTTTGTTAAATGTTTAATTCTGGCTTAGCAAATGACAAGGGGAACCTTGTCGGTGAAGGGATTTGTTCCCTTGCCTGGTATGCAGAACACCATGGGCCACAAGGGCACCTTTGTGCATGTTTAAAGCCCTGATGAATGGAGATGAATGGAGACTGTGGCATCAGAACAAAACATCTGGCGAGGAAAAAAGTTACCACCAGACCTAGCAATGCTGACCTTTTCTAGTTTTCTTTAACTTTGTTGAGTTTTACAGTAGTTCCAGTGGTATAATACTTTGTAAACTGGAATTTTAGAACTGCATTTTAAAACTTACATCATTGAAGGCAAATGTGACTGCATAGAATGTGCAAAACTCAAGTTAAGGTCATCATAGTTTCCAATTGTATTGCTTTCAGATTCAGACCAAAATAACTTTCAACTGTCAACACAACATAATTAGGTGTCAATGCTACAGCAGGACAGAGTTGTAGGTGTTTTCTGATTCAATCCCAGCAGCCTCAAGTAGTCCCATTATGTGGCCTGGCCCGTCCACGTGTCTATTTTGCGGCCTTCCTGCGCACCTGTCACACTGTCAGACTGATCGGCCCGCACTCTACTGTGAAATGTCACCTTTTAATATGCTAATGTCCTGGTCCCTGCGGTGCCATTAGTGGACAGTCTTGATTCTTTGGGACAGGTCTGTGTGTACCATCCCATACACATACTACTTGTATGTGTATGGGATACATCTACTGTGTATGAACATATCCTCTGTGACACATGTCCTCCTTTTACGTCTGTCCTCTCACACATCGGCATTGAGAGTCAGGGGTGTGTGGAGCCAAAAAGTTGCCTTAGTCTCTACTAGTAGCTGAAGAAGTACTCAAAATCTGTAGTCAAAGTAAAAGTACTTCCTCTTTCCTTTTGGCTTTTCCCTTCTTCACAGGAAATTGTCTCCCTTCTAGCATGCAGTGATTCTCAAATTGACTTGGTGTAGGTTTTATGCTAGATGCCCTCTCAATTTATTCAGGGTTGGGACTGACACAAAGAGTACACTTGTCTGTGACCCTCTGGCTGGATTTCTCATTGTGTATTTATTATTTATTTAAATGTAAATAATTTTCCTTTTTTTTTTTTTTTTTGCACACCAAAAACTACTCAAGTACTATTCTTTTAATACCACTACTCCTACCACTACTAATGCTACTAATATTATGATAATAATATGACTGCTACCTCTACAACTACCTCTGCTGCCACTACTACTACCACTCAATTCCTAAGCCTGCTTCAAACTCAGGACCTTAAATTAATATACTCCTACTCTTTCAATAACACTGGTCTACAAGCAAAATGCTTCCGGAACAAAAGTAGTGAAATTTTTCTTGGATTAGGTCACTAATAAAGAAAAAGTAAGTCAGAAGTGCAGATTGGCTATAGTTTCAAAGAAACAGTATTGGGTCAAAATAGGAAATTTATGCAAAATAAGGCAAAAACGATAGTTTATCAGAAGGTACAGTGTGTCTACAAGCAACCAGTTCTATCTGAAAGCCTGTCTACACATTCCAATACATTAATTTTAATATGTCTAGAGTTTTGACATAAAATGTTTTGTTTTCATTTGCAGAAATCTCTCGCTTGGAAGTGGACAAAATGCATGCATGTAGAGAAATTAAATATTTTCAAAATATAAATATTATTTTTAAGCAAAAATGCCTAAATCTATTGTATAAACAGATGTGATTTTGATGTGAAACAATATTATTAAATATCTTGAATACATTAGCTAACCAGCACAGTTATCAATGGATTTTCAGTTCATCTTATCAAAATAAATGAGATTTAGCCACTTTTATCTCGGAAGCAGATTGAGTCCAAAAATTTGTAGACCAGTGTAATTTGAACATTTCTTGTGACAAAGTAACATTTTTTCCTCCAAAATGTACTTACCGTATTTTCCGCACTATAAGGCGCACCTCAAAGCCTTTAATTTTCTCAAAAACCGACAGTGTGCCTTATAATCCGATGCGCCTTATATATGAATCAGTGTTGGTTAATTATGGCTACCGTATTCAGGGGGCGTCGCCAAAGTGACAGCAGTAAAAATGGTAAAGGGGAATTCCAGTCCCAGCTGTTCATGTGTGCCATAGGCGTGTTTATGGATCCTGCCGCAAAAGAACAAGGAGGCGCGGCCTTTGCTCCATCTAGTAGAAGAGTTGCGACATTGAGGGGACAGAAAACTGAGCGCTCGAACGCTGTTCATGTAGCTTTGAACTGTGACAAATGGAGTTGAAAATACATTGTTTTCAACAAGGGTGGCGCAAATAAGAGCTACCGGTACGTACGGTACCGTATTGTGAATGCACTAACTTGTTTTGGGAGTGAACGGAGTTGTAAGAACGCTAGTTTGTATTCTATTAATAAAGTTTGACTGACTGACTTATCTGACTGTTTTATTGACATTCCCTTTAGCGCAGCGCCATCTAGTGGATGTGCCTTATAATGTGGTGCGCCCTATATATGAAAACAGTTTTAAAATGGGCCATTCATTGAAGGTGCGCCTTATAGTGCGGAAAATACGGTAGTTAAATGTATTTCCAGAGGTTATAAAGAAAACCAAGTAAATGACTTGAAGAGTAAGCGACTTGAGTAAAAGTATTGAGTTACATTGCACATACAGTCTCTAAATATCTACGAGTTAAGTCTGCTCTCAAATCTGTGTGTGTTGAACTTTCTATAACTAGGGCTTATCTCTTTAGTCTATGGCCCCACAGGCTATGACACCACGGACCAGCGAGACACTGAATTGTCTTGGATAATGAATTTTGTCTGTGAACTCTGAGTCAGTTTGTACCAGGGGAATGAACTTCGACTACTTCAAAGAGCAAGCACAGGCTAATGTTTTTCTTTTTTTTTTTTTCTTCACAACTTGCAAGCTGGATCTAACAATGGAAGTATATGAATAGTAATAATAGCCTGAGCCTGTGGAAAGTGTCATGACTGAGATCATAAGAGGATAGTAGCAGCATGGACATGTGACAATATGTCAGCAGAGTCTCGCACAGGAGCGATGGGACTTGACGCTCTGAACCAACACTTCACTGTGAGCATGTAGTATGTTACTTCGGGGAGCAGTTAATGTCTGTGAGACTGGGGCGACCCTAGTGCTGTGTCTCTGCATCATGGAGGAGAGGAAAGACAGAGAGTCATCAATAGATATACTATAAAAGAGACACTACATAAAACCCCACATTTTAACATGGACCATAGAGTTAGTGGGGTTCTACATGGATAAGTAGTTTATTCAGTGGTGCTTCCTGGTGCCCCCTGGAGCAGTGGAGCACTGGTTGTGTCAGGAAGGACATTCAGCATTAAACCCATGCCAATGTATCCATGGATGCGAATAATATGCGGTGGCAGTCCCTGAAACAAAAGGCAGTACCTGATGCTGTAGCCTGGCTGTTTACAGTACTGTATTTTTGGATACTGACACATATAGACAATCTGCAGAGATCATTTCTACTGACCGACTGGCACAGACTCTCAGCTAAAAACAACAGCACAGCACAAACTATGGGATTTTCCTAAAAATCATCCCAATCCATATTACTGTGTTAATTACAACAGTGAGGATTACATTGGCCTTTAAAAAGTTCACTTGGCTCATCACTAAACTACTATACTACAAGATCATTATACTAATATTTGAAAGTTTTCTTTGTACAACCAAACTCAAAACAACTAGTCATTTTATAGTCTAAAAACATTATACTGTATAGACTTCTTAGTTTGCTCCTTGTTGAAAATAAATTGGAAAGTCCACTACAGATGTCATCAAACTGTGGGGATTTTTTGCAAGTCCATCACTAGTTGATTGCTTTGTTTGGCTCTCTTTGAAGTGAGCTTGCATCATCTTCATTGTGTATTCAGACTTCTCTATATTGTGCAATTGCTAAAATACAACTGCATTTTGTTGCAAGGTCTGTGAATAAAATGTAAAACTTAGTCATTCACATACATGTGTAGTGCCTGGCCTGTTATTCTATTAGACCAGAGGTCGTTAACAGGCGGACCGCGGTCCGAATCCGGACCCAGATGCCCTCCCATCCGGACCCGAACCTCTGTCCCACTCCGCGGACCCGAACCCGTTCAGCCTGTTCACTCCCTGGGAGCGCAGCGGCGCGAGAGAGGCGCGTCAACAGCATCGTATCCTGGTGCTT
The DNA here is from genome assembly GCA_020698575.1 of Bostrychus sinensis. Lineage (NCBI taxonomy): Eukaryota > Metazoa > Chordata > Actinopteri > Gobiiformes > Eleotridae > Bostrychus > Bostrychus sinensis. The sequence continues at coordinate 24,988,389 of CM036251.1, read as the reverse complement.
TAAAACTTTAACATGAACAGTGCGGGGGTTAAATCAGCTGTGTTTTCTGTTACTGTCCAACAAAATGAGAGGAGTAGGTCCAGACTGAGTGCGGAGGGACAGGACTGTTCCGTTTACAACAGACTTAAGTTTCGTTTTTACGGAGCGGCGAGAGAGGACGCGACACAGGCTGTGAGTGGCTCTGCCCTCTCGGTGTCTCTCTGTTGAGGCTCACCCCTCTCCTCTCGGTGTCCCTCTGTCCCACAGCTCACCCCTCTCCTCTCGGTGTCTCTCTGTCCCACAGCTCACCCCTCCCCTCTCGGTGTCTCTCTGTCGAGGCTCACCCCTCTCCTCTCGGTGTCTGTCCCTCTGTCCCACAGAGGACAGAGCTGCCTCATATTCAGCAGAGAATTAGGAGGAAACCTGTGTTTTGAGGCGCAGTACGTTCCACTTTAGTTTTAAAGGGTGCATCGTCTCCTGCGTAAAAGCCGACAGAAAATCTTGCGTGTGACGCTATCAACCAATCAGATCTGAGGATTTGGAAACATATGGAGCGGTGACTGGGAGACAGACAGCGGAGAAATGAGAGAGACAGATGTAGAAAGGAACAGAGGTCAGCTCTCAACTCCTGTGTCTCCTGTGTTCTGAGCCAAGGACCATTATAAAAGCATTTTGTTTGATTTTTTTTTAACTGTATTTGATTAACATAAGAAAAAAAAATGTTTATTTTATTATTTGATATCCCCTAGTTTTAAACTGATGCTTATGTTAGCAAAATACTATTGCCATAATGTAGACACTGATGTAACTACAATGATTTTATTTATTTATTTTTGAGGTACAAATCAACATTGTGATGCTCCGGACCTTCGCGCGAGAAAATTTTCACCAATTGGACCTCGGTGAATTTTAGTTGGTGACCCCTGTATTAGACAGTGTATGTAACATGTGAGTGTGAATGAAACGTGTAACTCTGACAGCTTTAAGGCTGTAGAAAGCATGCTCTAGAATATAATAACAAAATAAAGGCCTTAACCTTTTGAGAATATGTTCCAATAAGCAACATCCTTAGAAAAAATAGCAGTGTATCTTTAGCATGCAGTGGCTGCTAGCTTCACTGTGGTCCTTCTGAGCTAGTGAGCTGTTCATATTGCTGCTGCTGCTGCTGCTGCTGCTGCTGTTGGGATAAGGACAACTAATTACCCAGAGTCGCTCCCTCTCCTCCTGGAGCAGCACCACTTCAAAGTCGCTCGACTGTCCCCGAGCCGGGAGAAAGGAAGGAAGGAGTGGAGCGAGAGATTGGGATAAAGTGGTATAGGATGTAGGGAGATAGAGAGGAGTGTTGGAAGTTGGAATAGTTCAGCAAGATTTTTCTCTTTTTTCTTATTTGTACAGTTCCGTTCGTGCTTTGCTGACTCTGTCCTTGATGCCCATCATAGCGGTTCAAATGCGTGCAGGAGATTGAAAGAGAGTTTAGAGATAGAGAGATGGAGAAGTCGGCGGCGTAATTGCACCCTGAAGCTAATAATTGAAGCGGTGCGTTGCAAGGAGTAAGGACACTGCCACGAAATTGATATAAGATAAGACAATGCCACAGTGAGGGATCTCTTAGATGGCCTTTGATATAAGACAATGTGTTTTTCAGTGGTAATTAAGAAGTTTGATTTTTCCATTTACAATCAAAAAGCACTAATTTAACAAATGTTACGATTTGGTCAATTACCTTTGTAAAGTACATTATGTTTTCTCTATCTTACGGTTGGTTTACAAAACTGATGACAAGGGAAAAACGTTATGAATCCAGGCATTTTTGTACCATTTCAAGATTGGGCCAAAGATTCCAACTCCTGCCACAAGGGGTCAGAAAAAGAACAAATGATTAGTTAATTTGTTATCAATTTAGGATACTCAGATTCAGCAATGATAAAAGGAAAGTTGTATAAGACAATAGTAAGGTCAGTGATGGGTATGGCTCAGTGACACCAAAAAAGAAGAGTGAGACTGGCTTTGTTGGTAAATGGATAGAGGATCTACCCCTGAACTAGATGGTCCCCTCATTTTGTCCTGGTCTGGCCACTATATCCATTACAAACCTGTGACTGGTCACAATAAGAACCATGATTTTTCTCTACAAAGAAAAGCATTATTCACTGATGGTTTATTATTATGCCGCAAAAACTGGCAATGTATATTAAATGTCCATTATCTGTGTTTAAATATGCTGTTTATCAGATAATAAATAACGACATAAAAGCTGAGGATATAGGAACAGAGAGTGTGGTGGGCGGGAGAGGTGCAGAGTGCCATGGCGACCGATGAATCACACAAAGTCTAATCTTGTTATCCCGACACCTCTGTGACAGCACTGCCGCTTTCTTCCTCTGCCATTGCGGCTCTTCCCTCGTAATGATTATAGATTGGTCATTCTCTCCCCATCTCGCTTGTGCTGCCGGTGCTTTGATATAGAAATGCCTCCGACGAGCACTTTTCCAACTCGTGTGTAAATGCACGGAGTGTGTTTGGGATTGTCTGGGAGAGCCAAAGTCGACAAGCATCTAAAATAAATGGCTTTCATATGTTGGGCTCCTGCGCGTTGATCCATCAGCTTTGGAGGGTGCTGAGCCAGAAGCTGCGGCTTAGTGCAGTTTGATCTGAACAGGCTCACCGCACAAGAAGGACGGCGGGAAACCAAAAGAAAACTCCGAGTGTTCCTCTGCTCTAAATCTGCCACTTCTGTTATCCCTTTGTGACTGTAAATTCAAAACTCTCCAAGAAAATCCTTCACAAGATCAATTAAGGAACTTGAAGAACAGTTTTGTGTGCCAATGATAGTTACACATCACTTGTGCTTTTCCACAGTGTTAAGAATTTACTTAGAGCAATTAGCTGTAGCCATTGTAATCTAGGACTAGTGGTGCTATTAACCTATGCAGAGGAAGTAAGAATGAATGAAAAAGGTCAGTAAATGATATCTTCCTTTAAATACCTGGGTCTGCATATCTAAAATATTTTCACATAGATGGCAAACACAGCCTGCACAATCAAAAAGGCCCACAGATTCCTATATATTTTGAGTAGGCTGAAGCAGTTTACTTAGGTTCAACATCTTAATATCACTAGAACTAAATTACATATTTTTTTATTTAATATCTAGCAGCTCTTTTGTTAAAGTTTAATTTAGTTTATACCTGCACTTGAAAAAGAGCCAGGTAAAAGAACATAAGCTGCGTTTAGCATTATATGGTTTTACATTAAACATTTTTATTTGTCCATGTTTGGGACAGGCACAAAGACTATCCTGACTTGTGACCATTTGTGGCTGGATTACAGTTGATTTTTTTACAAAACTAAAAAGTGAAACTAATGCTATTATCTACTAAATCAGCCATAACAATATGACCAGCGTGTAAGGTAGTCATTTTTGTTTTGTTTTTTTGTGATCATGTCAAAACTAGTATGATGTTTCGCAGGTGTTTATGAACTGAAGTATTGTTTCTACCAATCAGTTATTCTGCACAGAGACCACCTTTTTGTGCTTCTATTTAAATCGGATGATAATGCTCTGAACCTCCTGGTGTCTTCCAAAGCCCTTTGTCTGTAATCAGTCAATACAAAGGTCATTCACAGTCCCACATCCTAATTCAGTTTCCAATCACAACTCCTCAATCAATGCAGCCACACTTTTATTTATTTATTTATTTTTTTTGCCAGAGTTTATTGAGTGTCCGTGAGACTCTTGTGTGCAGGAAATGGGAAATAGATTTTACCTACAGGGGACAAGCTGTTTGAGGGATTGTTTTGAGATGTCAGCTTCAGCTTTACCTGTGCGTCATTGTGTTAGGCGCTAAATACCATCGATTGGAGACGGACATGTTTTCCAAAGCTGTCACCTATATTTGGGGAGCTAAAACTGTTAGCACAAGACAACGCTCTTTGAAGAAATGCTGCCATGTTTGACTGGTCTTATCTTATTAATAAAACAAAAAATAGGATAAGATTATTTGTTCCTTTACTGACTACTTGTGATGGATAATTTCTTCATTGGCTCATTGTTAACCTTACCTTTCTTCTTGAGTTATGTTGCTTACAGATTAACAAACCAACAAACCAAAGCCATGAATAATAACACAGAATGTAGCTCAAAGTAACAGAAGCCCCATTGCGCTGGAGAGACAGACAAGACATTGAAATGGCAACTAACGCTTTGTTGTCACATAGATAAGACACAAACTCTTTGCTATATGTCGCAGCTTTCAAATTGGTGTCTTCCCTTTGCAAGTGAAGGGCACATTTTATCCAACTCTCTTTGCCTTATGTAAAGCGAGGAGATCCCTTCAAAGTTTCTTTCATATGCATGTTTATTTCTCTGTTTTGCAGTGGGAATACTTTCTTCTTGATATTACCTTCGGAGCCAAGTCTATTTTACAGAAGCCAACCAAGTATTATGATCATATTTTATCTGTCTTGTATAAGTTACAATTTTACTGCTTTATCACTTTCCTTTGAGGTTTTTTCAATCAGTTCTGTATATGCTTTTTTGCCTTTTGTGATGGCCTAGAGATTTCAGTAAAACAACACTTTGCTTATATCTAATGTAGCCTTGCTTTTGGAGAATAGTTCTGAAGTTGTGTTTTCAATATTTAAACCTATGGAGAGTAAACACCAATCTGTCAGAGTTTGCAAGGCTGTAGAGAATGATGTCATTTTAAAAGAAACTGCAAACTACACTGTCCATTCATATTAAAGAAACTGAACTTTAAATTCAGCCCACTCATCTCCTGTCTCCCGCCACCTCAGCAGCATAACCACATAACTTTCCTCATCACCACTACAGCAGCAGAATCATTTCACTCTCCTCCCTATCACCACTTCAGCAGCAGAACATCTCCTCCACTCCATCACTATCTCAGCAGCAGAACCTTCTCAGTATTGTATCAGGCAGAAATAGTTGTGGGAGTTTTGGAAATAGCCCTAAAACCTGTTACTGAAGTCCACCAACATGGTATGCTTAAAAAAATATTTACAAACAAATGATTAGATATCTTATATTGTACTGTGTGTATTGTAAGTTATTACACTATGGTAACATAAGGAGCAAAATGTGGTTTCTTCCAATAGACAAAATTATATACCAATCCACAGAATAAATAGCAACTCTGGCTATTTGACTTCTACTTCTTTGAATGAGAAACTTTCCTGGATTTCATCAAAGCACTTAATTAAAATGCTTCCTGGCATAAACACATATGTACTATACTCCATGTGTATCCTTCAGACCATATGCTCACATATGGTCAGGTGCATGTGTGTATTTTTGCACATATGGCTAAGATGCAATCACAGACTTTGTCTCTCTTATGCTAGTACACAGCTTAATTAAACAAACTGTTTCAGAATTTTGAGTTAATTTAGTTTTTTTCAGGTGACTGCTCTCACCTACAAACCTATTGCAGTGACTGACTGCCGGTATTGACTGACTACATATTGACTAGGTTCATGTGTCAATGAATAGGCCACATATACAAAATCAGGGAAAACAAATGCAATGATTTTATGGCTCAAAACACTTGGACTTAATTAACTAATGCAGTTCTCTTCTTAACTCTACTTTTATAATAGGTCAGTTTTTTACTGACCTGGGGGATGTATGGTGAATTGACTTAATACTTAAATATTGTATGCAACAGTTTTTACTTCTCTAATGAAGATTATGTTTTTGCTGCTGTTAGTTTGTTGTTAGACTGTTAACTCTATTTTAAAGGATTTTGTACCATTGCAAAATAGGATCAAAGATTGTAAATACTAGGTCAAAAATGGCTAAAATTTGTGGCTAAATGGATTGACCAATACCTCAGAGGTCTGCGCTATCTAAGTACTTCTAGTTACCCCATAGCACACTGTTATGATAATAATCTGTTAAAATACTAGGACCTCAAGACATCAAGAGATGCAACAGATGGCAATGTTTAGTCAATGATGAAAAAAACCAGGCAGGATTCTGTGTTGTTGGGTAGTAGTGGCTAAAACTTGGGAGCTTAAGGGAAGACATTTTTGGATACTGCAACCTTTAGAGGTAGCACAATGTTTGCCTGGAAATTCCAGACTCACCGCTGTACCAGCAGATGAGTCTGGTCGCCTTACAATCAATTCGATTTCTAGGGCGGAGCAAACCCGAATTAACGAACAGCGGCGTTAGCCAATCAGAAAATGGCGGACGTGACGTTAACAAAGCGACAACAAAGTAAGAAAGTAAACAAACGGAGTAGTGAAGCCACGAGGGAGGAACGAAGGAGTTATTTCAACATTACCGTACCATACCGCTGACTGAAACAAACTCTCGGCTCCTCGGTGCGCCATCATTATTGTTGTCGGCGAGGAGACGCGTACGAGTGACGCTGCTCGCGAAGAACACGTGACTTAAATAAACCAATCAAAATGCACGGTACGCTTGGGATTTGAGTAAACCACTGCGGACGGCGTGGTGACCAGACTGATATTTCTCTGTAGAATAACACAGAGACATATCAGTCTGGATTTTCCAGGCAAGCACAATGTTGCATTATCAGCTAAGTTTTATTTAAAGTATATATGTACATTTTATTGCAGGTATACAGATGACCTTGTATTGTGTAAACTGGTTTCATTTCTCACAGCGTCCCTAAATCCAAGGTCATCTTATGTTTGCGCTGCTGTGAAAAAGTCCTCACTTGGGAGGTGACTGACAGAAGTGACAAAACAGCATTTCACAACTAAGATGGCGGCCAAGGTTATCCACTGTCTGCTTTTCGGAGATAAATGACTCAATGAACACGACTCTTCCACCAACACATACACTCCACTCCCCCCTTAATCCTGTGAAATCACCAGAAGTGGTTTATGCTCACGACCTTTGACCTTAAGGCGTGTGGGAACCTCCTCCTTTCCACTTTATTAAAGCCAAGGTTATCCAGGGACATGTCTGTTAGCACCGAATGATGTGACTTGCCATGTCTGATAGATGTCTTGGTTTCAGAAGCACACATGATTAGAGAAAAAAATGGGGGTTCAACAAAACAAATGTGGAACTAGGCAAGTTGTCAGAATTGTTTTTTGCTCAAGAAAGAAGGGGTAATGAGCATGCTTTGAAAGACTGGGAGATGGATAAAGGATAAGGACTATCGTGCTCACAGAGACTATGTCCACATCGATTTACATGTCTGTGGCATTGATCATACTCCCCCGTGTAGGGAATTTTCCTCCTCTCCGCTGAGGATGACTGATACAGTGATTATCAGAAACACCCGCTGCGCAGCCGTGTGATCACCTCCCCCTGAAACACAAGCACCGAGTTTACTTTTTCACTTTAGATGGCAGAAAGTAAATCATGTGAAAATGATTTTATTTTTCTATTTCGTGTTGCTCGCAGTGGGACCAAGGAAGGCAGGCAGGAGATAAAACAGTGCGCTAACATGCACACTCCTGCGCCAAATACGGTTAAGTCTCTCGCCTCGAGCCTGTTTGTCAATTCCTCCAACCAATTTTGGATAAGCTGTTTTTCCAATGTTATTGTCATCTGGAGATAACGGACGTTGCTCCTGCACTATGCAAAAGCACAGAGTCCATTATAAAAAGGTACACATGGACACACATATAAACATGCCAAAAAGACAGAGCTGCCCTTGGAAACTTTCTTGACTAAAACAATTGGCACACATGCATCAGGACTTTTGTTGTGATATTATATTAGGTATTATATTAGGTAGCAACATAATGATGAAATTGGTTTGTCTGGTCTAAAGCAAAAGTGAAAACAAAAACAATACGTATTTCTCCCGTTTAATCTTTGTTTTACTGATTTATGCTTTTAAAATAACACATTACATTTAATTCATATGGCTTTACACATATGTACATACCAGCTTGTCTACCTCATGTTACTGCCCATGTTGCTGGCCTCAAACCCTCAGTCTGCCCCACTGGTTCACATATGGACAAAACTTGTGCATATGTTGTATACAATGTGCCTTTAGTATGAATGGCTGATGAGCTGACTCCTCTTGTCTCTGAGCCAGTACCCATGCTGCTATAGCTCCGCCCCTTCTGGACTGACAGGTGGACCAAACTTCCCTCTCTTTTACTCTGGCCAATATTTCATGCTATACATCTGCTCATGCGTATTTAAATATTCTTTATACACAGCTTTTCCTTTTGAGAGTGGATTTGCATAAGTAAAGAAATAGAAAATTACATTGTCAGGACTTGAGCAGCATCAACACGCAAATCTTGTATGTATAATAAATTAAATTTGCAGAAGATGTTTATTTCAATGTCAAGACTTTGAAAAACCTATTACCTTTATATTACTAGAAGCACTCAGAGAGCACAGATAAAATGCCCAGACCTGCACTCAATCAAAAGTTTTTAGTTCAGGGTTAAATGCTCTATCCATTGAGCCATAAAACCCTGTATTTCTCACAATGTAAAATAATCTATTAAAACATATCATTTATTCCTGTACCTTCTGATTGGAGTTGGTATTTTTGGTCCTCACATTTCAAGATGAATCAAGATGGTGTTGCAGCTCCAGACCAGAAAAATGGAATTTCTTCCATAACCCATTATTGATGTTCCCTGAAAATCCACCCATTACTTTTTCAATTATCTCACTAACAGACAATGTTGATACAAACCTGTGTTATGCAGTTTGAAGCCTACTCCACCTTTATTTTTTTATCTCTGGCAGGATTAGAGCTAGTATCCTTTGTGCCTATTATTTTAAATGGCTGCAAAGTTTCTTAAAGATTTAATGTCAGGGCCCCAAGTTTGTTTTAGAATTCTCTTTTTTCCATTGTAGAGAGCTACACAGCTTATCCTTCATCCCTTCTGCGCCCCCTCAATCTCTTTTGTTTTTCCAATCCATCCAGCTATTCTGGCTCCAATATACCCATTCTCCCTCTTTTTTTTTTGTCTGACACACATGGCTGCCCTGTTGACTTTGATCCTCAGATCTGCGTATCAAGGGAGCGTTCACTCGTTTGCCAAGGGGAGGTGACAGAAATGTCTATGTTTTTCCTTCTGGAGAGACAGGCAGTAAAGGGCGTAAGATACAATAAGTGGAGAGTGAGAGATGACAGAGCTTGTGATCTGGTGTGTTCCCGCTGTGAGATTTTGGGCTGCGTCCTTGCCAGTGGAGCTTGATGGGTGACATGCGTGACACCAATCCAATCTCTTTGCGTTTTTCCCTGGCCATTTTCCTTCCCATATAACCTCCATCATTGGACCGTTAGCGGCACTGATGAAACTATTGATGCTGCCACTCATTTGTTTGCTCATCCGTCCAGCCGTTCACATCCAAAGCTGTAATTTGAAGAATCAATAGGAAGTTGATGGAACTATGGTAAACCGCTTTTGCCTTGTACAAACTGACAGAAAAGTTTGGACACTGTGTAAAATGAAAAAAAAAAGGCATAATCAAAGGTTTTCAAATCCTATAAAGCCAATTTTTTTCACTTTAATGGATGCAACATATCTCAAAAAAAGGAACAGGGGCAACAAAGGGCAACACATATAAATAGTACTAATAAAAAGTAGCTGGAGGAGAATTAACTAATTAGGCTAATTAGTGACATTTCAGCAAAATGGTGTATAAAAGGAGCATTTTAGAAAGGCAGAATCTGCATTATTAGTATTGGTTTGGTACTGGGTGCTCATTGCATGGGGCTTTAGGAGTCACTGTCTCTTAACAAAGTTTACTATTCCAGCCACAAATTCAAGTTAAGTCTTGTGCAAAGAATAAGTTAAATGCTGGGATTATTAGGTTTGTATTTTTTTTTTTTTTTTTACTTTTGATTAATCTGACCACACAAAAGTCTTCCATTTTGCCTCAATGCCTCATCCAGACGTGTTTCTGGATGGTGTTCACAAATGGCTTCTTTGTTGCTTGATAGTTGCATTTGTGCTTTCCAGTAAAAATCATACCTGTTTTAATGAATTGCTGATTGAGGACTTGAAGATCAAGACCATTCATTACCTTTCTAAAATGCTTCTTTTATACATTATCTAGTCAGACTTGTTAGAATTTATACATTTTCACTGACATTGATCTTTTTGCGTAGTGAAAGTTTTTTTTTTTTTTTTTTTTTTTGCCTTGTACAATCACAATCACCCAAGCTTGTTTATTTCTCTATTATAACATTCCATCTGCATGTCCTAATTACAGTATAATTACAGGTAATACATCACATTAGATGGCATATTTTGAAACACAACAACTCTAGAATTTTGGTGTGAAAAACATGCCTCGCCAATATGGCTTCTTTATTGTAGTTGTCATTACCAACAACAGTTTTTTTTTTTTTTTTTTTTTTTGCAGCCTTCTGACCATAGCACCACTCTTCTACAATATTGATTTATTTCTGTGGCGGGAAATCCCATGATCATGCTGGTCAATCAGCTTGTCTTGTTCTGAGATGTTTTTCCTGCTAATAATGATGTCCAATGATTTAGCTTGACTGGACACAAGTATGACCAGGTTTTCAACTGCCCAAAAAAGGCCACAGTATTATAAGCTTAAGGCTATTTTTTTGTTTATAAAATAGAGTCAGTCATCACCAAAGGAAAATAAAAGACACAAGGTGAAGAATATTGGTCTGTATCTCACCCCATACATAACTGTTATAGTACAAGTGAAGTAAATTCTAGACGTGTCCGCATTACATATGTACTTTTACATTGTGTACAAGTGAAAATACACAGCATCTACAAACCATATGGTAATCATTATAGGTACTTTTCTGCCAAGCTTGTGTTATTGTTAGACCTCTTTAAAATAAAAAAAAGTCATTTCTTTTAGAAATGACTGTGCCCAATATGTTGTCATAATTTAAGAAAGGCAAAATGGTTTACCAGAAGTAAAATTTTCAAATGTCAATTAGAAGCACTCAAACAGCACAGATTTCTACCAAGGCATTGGGTCTATCTATAGTAAAGATGTACGTAGTAACCAAACATGGACTTAAACTGAGGATGGTCTATTTCGGGGATAAATGCTCTATTCATTGAGCCACAAAGCCCTTAACTGACACCTTGGTATCAAATGAGGTGAATTGCATGCAACCAGGGCTTAATTTGAGCCGGATCTTGCCGGAACAGGATCCGGAAACTCCCTTATTTTGATGCAGTTGGATCCGGCAACTGTTTGCTTGGATCCGGTAACTCCGACACAACTCAGAACAAAGTGTTGACTACATTTGACTCTTTTGACCTCCTAAACCTGTGTTGAAGGTCGGAGGTGTAATTACACAGAAATGCTATGTTTTAAACATGAAAGCTGCGCTTCATTTCCGCGTGAACGCTTCAACATAGACTGTCCCCACGCAGTAATTCGTGTCTATAGAGTGTACAGGGAATCGGGTGGAAAAGACCTTCACGTCAAACTGAAAGATCTATTCACCACTGTTAACACCAGTGGTGCCTGCAGGTGTACAGCAGTATGCACTGTGCGTACTTTGAGATGTCCCCCGCCCCTTCCCAATCCCCGCTGCATCTACAGAGCTTCACAGAGTGCACAGAGCCATAGTAGGCTGTGTGTTTTTGCAAACGCAAGTGGAGCCACAGCTGACTGCTGCTCTTTAAGTCAAAAGTGATGGGTTTGCTTACAGACAGAAGACAGTAAATCTGTTGAGGTTTGTCCTGACTTTGGTTACGTGGCAGGGACCTACGTGATGCTCTTTGGACATGCTGTGTTATTTCCCCACTGTGCCCCAGAGCGCACGGGACATGGCAGTGCCACGTCAGTTTGTTCTTTTACTCAAATGCACATGAAAGCTAGAGCTATCGCACTGATCGTGGGTCACAGGATGAGACCCGGGGCCAGTTAAACGCTAGTGTCACTGTTACATAGCCATAGTTACACAGAGAAACCTTACGCCACGCGCCCTCGATGTGCGCTTTTTATTCCTCCATTTTATCCCCTGTGCGCACGGGACATAGATCCACAGCAGTTTGTTCTTTTTTGATTGTTCAAAAGCATCTGTAAGCTCGAGCTAACCCGCTGAGGCTCACAGAGCCTGGGGCCGTGAAACGCCATTACGCAGAGAAAACTGCGCGCTTCACGGCAGTCACTAAAAAGAAGCGAAATCAAAAGGAGAGACGTGATTAGGCTGAAAGCTTACTGCTGCCGTGTGCTCACTTTCCTAGCCTAGACTTTGTTTCTACAGATCACAGCTGCATGAGTCTGTGTTCTTGCTTCAGACTGGTGGCCACACAGTAGGTCTATGACAGAGCGAGTCTACAAAAGCGCAGTAATTACACGTAGCAGCTGATATCTTGATCAGCTGAGCAATCAAACAAATGTACACTGACACATTACACTGAAGTGAAATGATATAATGTATAATAATAACAAATATGTTAAAATATAATTTAAAACTCAGTATAAATGAGCAGTTTCTTGGTATTTTGTGATGTGTGTGTGCCTAAGCATTGTGTTGTGTGTACGTTCCGGCATCAGTGTTGGCCTTGTGGAGTCCAGTGTTAAAGGGCAATTTTTGTTCCGGCATCGTTTGATTTACAAATTAAGCCCTGCATGCAACGCTTCATTTGTTTGATTGGTAGTAGGCCTTTATCTTCAAAATTGATCTAGATGCAGTTGAGAATGCAGATGTTGGTACTGTTCCCATTTTCACATTAGTTCTGACTATTCAACTAATACTTTTTTTCTGCATCTGTTTTTTCCACCTCTGGAATTAGGGTGGTTGACCAGGTTCTACATCTATTGAGAAATGAATTGCAATAATTTGGCAGCCTACCAGTGCCAGGCGTATTGACAGTACCAGTTTATGCCAGTAAGGTTGTTGTAGAATTATGGTGGTTAGATAAGACTGAACAGGATAAAGCAAACTTTAAACTCCACACTTACTTTATGTTCTTCTGACCACCTATCCATCTGGCTCTGTGCTTATAGTGAATGGCATCAAAGTGGCTGCTAATAAAGGCTTAATGAAGTGCTACAGAGATTTGGTGATTGGAGAGGACTGTCCACACTTACAGATGTGAAACTTAATGAGAGCGAATGGAACCATGGGCAGGAGCCGAGCCAAGAGACACCATGACCACCTGGCGTTTATGTTAGCCTACATGTGATTGCTTTGACCAAGTTATTGAACAGAAAGATAACAATAGTAAGCTCCATTCAGTATTTGTTGATCAGTACATAGTGCAAGAGATTTATATTTAAGTGTAAAGCTCTTCTTAACTCCTGGCTTAATATAATGCAAGTGTAACATGTGCATAAGGCAGCAGGACAGATTTACATTACTGTGTTATTCAGCAGCTAATCTAGCAATAAGCAGACAGTTGCGCTGCTAAGTCTGTGCATTAAGTCTAATTTCTCTTTTTTCAATTAACTAAAGGATGTGCTTAGGCGAAGCTTAGGGGGCAGCATCTGGCTTTGTTACATTCTGACAGCTCTGCCTGAGTCTTTGGTAGCATTAGTTTCTCTGCGGGGGAGCCCTGCTACCTGCTAGCTAGCTAGCTGTAGCCACCAGGGTTCAGTGTTAATACCACACACCTTAGCCTCGAAGTGAAGGTGGCATCCTGGCACAGTGTGTGTACGCTGCTGATAGTGCTCATTAGCCTATGGATTAGTAGTCATTAGCCTAGCTGTAGCTCCCACTGATACACCATACTTACATGCTAATTACAGACTCAGCTCTTTAGCCTTGTTAGTCATGTGCAGAGCTTTATTTGCTTTAGTTTATTCCCATGCTTTCTGATTTCCACTGGAGCTTTATGTCAGGATGTTAGATGAGATTTTATACTTTTCCTTAATCCTGTTTTAAAGATATGCAGGGTTTTACTTATGCCTACTTATAGGGACAGGGATTTGAAATCCTGCAGGCAACTTTCTGCTTGCAGGTCAACTTTCTTCCCATCCAAACCTGGATAAGCTATTTGGGTATGGTTTCATCAGGAAGAACATCTGGTATAAAAACCTATGCCAGAATAAGTGTTAAAACTAGATGATTTGCTGTAGCAACCTAAAAATGTCTGGTAGCATAAATTGTACAACTTAACACTTCACTAATAGGAAGCCCAACATAAACAGTATAAATTATACAATAAAATATATAAATTAATGAAAGTATACTTATTTCTGGTTTTGATAAAATAGCAAGGCATTTGGTTATTTCAGCATAAAATAACTGAAAGCCTGCAGGTTTTTCAGCCAAGAATCAAAATTGGAGCAATTTTCAGCGTGAGAACATAATAATTAGAGAGGAGTACCAGATTTTACGCTTGGTCAAACCCAAGTGCATTCTGGGAATTAAGCAAAAACACATCAGGGCTGCATGTTACTCTAATCTCAATGTTCTAAAGACGTGACATTACAAACACGGTCACACCTAAGTGGTGCAGCCAAATTGACTTTGATGAGATTGAGAAGTAGTGGCATAGACCCATCTTCAGTCATTGTAAAAAGATAAACATATGAGTCTGAAGGGAACTTTAGAGCAGTATGGAGACTGAAGATTACTGCTTTTTTTCCAAGAGCTTCTGTGCTGATTTACAGTTGCAGCTGCACATGCTGACTCCTAACCTTCTACACACGCTGACACAAATCAAGACGAATCTTTTCAATTTCAGTGATATTTGGACAAACACTGTAGACTACCTGTCTCTCTGAAGCTCAGTAAGCAAAACATACTGAAGTCTGTGTGTTGTGAACCTGTGCTGAGACAGATTAAAGACACCTGTATGAGACAGTGATGTCCTGGGTGGACATTGTGACCCAGATACCAGCTCTACTCCTGTACTGTATATTGAAGCTGAATGCTTATAGTACATAGTATTTTTTCTTGTTCCTTATCTTTGAAAGCTGATTTATGTCGTCCTCAAGCAAAGCACTGGATTATTAAATGTGACTGTGAAGTACTCAGCGAAGGACAGAACAAGTTTTTGTGAGATAAGGCAAACAAAAAGCAGTTTTACTTCCTTTTTTCAAACAAACCACATTTTCCACCTGAGATAGCAGTGCTTACCGAACTGTATGACAGTGTGGTCAAAGCTTATCTCTGTCCGCACAAGAAAAGTGCCAGTCAGCTGCTTCTGTGGTTTTTGCCTCTTATTTTCTCTTATGTTTGAATGTGAATTGAATGTTATGGTTTGCTGTTAGGAATGATGTTTTATAGTAATATGCACAGCTAATAATATCTCTCTCCTTTTCTACAGGTGGAGCGAGAAATAGCAATTCTGAAGCTCATAGAACACCCACACGTTTTAAAACTACATGACGTCTACGAAAATAAAAAGTACTTGTAAGTATCACCAGTTCATTGTAATATGCATCAGTGACTATGCAACATTTTATGCAAACATAATTGCTTCAGTAATAAGAACAAAAGAACATGATTTTTACATATGCCACAAAGGCTATAGTAAAATAGTTACAAAAATAACTTTGTTTCAGATTGGTTCTGCATGTGAGTAACTGGCCTGGCCCGTGTCAGGCCCATAGTTGTTCAAATAGGCTTCAGCCACCACCGATCCATACAGGAAAAGGTGGAAGAAGATGACTAAATAAACTCTGATTCTGTTAAAAATGTGTTGCAGTTAATTGTTAAAGAATAATGTTGGGTTCCATAATAAGACCAGTACACACTATAGCGTTCTAATCCCTATCACAAAAATAATAATAAATTGTACGAAAGATCTATGCAACAAGTCATACTTTATTCAGTTTTTTTAAGCCAATATATAATAATGTAACGTGCAGGCTGCACGTTTGCTGAAATGTTATTAGCAATACACCAAATTTAATTATGTGTTGTTTCTCAAATCCCTGCAAAATATTCTTAGTAAAAGCTTCGAGGGAGATTAAGGAAAACAATAGTGCATTCATCGATGTAATAGGGTAGCTGTTTCCAGTTCACAAAAATATTATGCTGGACTAAAATACTCACACTTATTTTACAATACTATCACACTTATTATTTAGCTCTCAATAACAAATGGACAACTGGAGTTGTAAATTTTAATTATTCAATACATTTTTTTGTTCAAGCAGTAAATTTCCTTGGTGTAGAGTTAGGTTATAATTTGATGGCATAATTTATACGCTATGTGACTGCTAATAACAAGATCAAGTTAATGTAAATACTGCAGTTGAATGCTTTCAGAAATGTAAGCTATGGGATATTGCAGTAGCATTGTCAACCACTAAGTCTTGCATATGTACTGTATATAAATCTAATATTGGACTTCAACAATTAAATGACAGCCCCATCAGTTGTTTAACATATCCTTCTTGATCTACACACTGTTTGTCAACTAAATTCTATTAGATCTTGTTATTAGCCTACAGACCAAATGGGATTGGACATGCAGCAGTGTACATGTCATGCTTTAAGACGAGTAGAAATAGAAGCATATTCTGAATCATGCTATAATTGGATTATTAAAATCACATTTTGTGCTTGTTGCTTCATCACTTCTGACAGTTGGTCACTAGTGGCGTCACACAAGATGGATGGCCTTGTATTTGCATCACCACTCACAAAAGTACCCTCTGTTCTGCATATCCACTCTAGCATTTAGTCATCATTATCAGATTCTGACACCCGTAACTCAACTTAAAAAGCAGTAATTGACAGATCTTGCAGCACACAGCCATCTGCTAGTTTATTTTTAATCTGCAGATATGTGTTTAATGCAGTGTAATGTTGCACGGTTTTGGTGGACAACCAAAACAAAAGCTAAACTGGTCTTTAGTTGTTAATGGTAGGTGTCAGAGTCCCACACTTTCCCCACCATCATTTTCTAGTGAAATTAAATAGAAAACATGCAATTTTATTTTATTTTATTTTTTTTTGTATGTGAAGATTTTTTTTAAACAAGACTTTGAGACATCAAGGCATTTGAGGGTTTTAATGGATTTGTATGTTGTATGGATTTGTATGTATATTTGTATGCATACATTGGATTGATGGCTGCCAATAACAGAGAACACACATAATTTAGAAAATGGATGCAATTTGAAACATGGATAAATATGGGCATTGCATTTACACAATGTTTAACAAGGGGGGATGATTGTGGAATTTCAAGGTAATTGCAAGCAAACCTCAGGAACATTGGTTTCATGATAAATGTAACTTGGAAAATAGTGAACCTTTATGTTTTCCATTACCTGCTGAATCTTATGTCTACATTCATATGTCTAATGCAAGTTCAATATGTGGCAAGCAACTGGATTTTAATCTTATAGACATTAAGAATGACTTACTGATTTACTGTCTATTTATAACTCACTAATGTGCCATTAACAAAAAGTAAAGTGGCACCTTCATGTTAACAGTAGTAACATTTAGAGCCATAGAAACATTAACATTAATCCTTTGGTAATTTTGAGTCACCAATTCATTGGAACTTGCCTGGACATCCATACCCTATAATTTTCTTAGTGAAATAAAATAGGTCAGGAACCTATTGAGAGTAAGCTGTTTTCTTCTTTTTTAAATCTGGGAAGAATTTATTCCATGCTGGGGTACTCCAATTGTGGGTATGTTTTTTAAATTGCATTGATTGATTATGTTTTTTTTTTCTTCATATATTGGTACTGCTCGCTGTTACCTGATTGGTTGTTTGTCTATACTCTTGCATTCCAAGGAAGTTTAACCTGCTTCCTTTTGTTCTGCCCCCTTGATGTCAAACAACTGAGGCACAAGGCTACTTCTTTGTATAAAATAGATGGCAAGCCAAGCTAATCAAACTTAGCCTTGGGTACACATAACTTTATAAAAATTAGGAAGTCATATTTGATTCCTTACATTACCGTTCCCAAAGCTTGACCTTGCACATTTTGGACTTAATAGATGAAGGCTTACCACATGCTCTGTAGCCCAGCAGCATTATAATCCCATCAATAAAAACTGTGTGCTCACATATATACAGCAGGTTGAGGAGGAGAGAGTTTCAATTTGTCCTAGTGAAGATGGACGAAGCTGGTGGTAGGGCCCCACCAGCGCTGGCACCGGGGCCACTGATGTGCCCTGTAGCCTGGGTCAGCATAGATTCATCTGCTGCCTGTCCCCCTGGAGCCCTGGAGCATGGCCACACAGTCAACATGACAGACTGCCCCCCTGCACCAGATGTATATGGTTACAGAGCAGAGGCCACCTGAAGAGGGACTGTAGGGCTGTGAAGGCAGGGGATGCAAGTGTAAATGTGCAAAATTGCTTCAAGTTGTTTAAACTTTACAAACTTGCAACTCTACACTACCATTTTTTTTCTCCAGTGCCAATCAGAAACATAACCAACAGCCCTAATAATGATAGCACCTTTCCTGCATTTATATATTGTTACTGCAAAATATAAATGCATAACATTAATGTGCTGTTATAAATTATTGCATATAACGATTTCTAAAAAAATTAAACTGAACCTGCTTCTTTTCAATTGCTTTGACAAAATGGCATTAGCACATCTGTCACTTAAAATATTACTAAACATTTATTTATTTATTTATTTTTACATTTTTTCATTAAGAACATACCACTTTTGGTCCCACCCCACTAGTTAGCCTTACAGGTTATGTAAGCTCTCATATTTTCCTCAGCCTCTTGTGGTTGAGTTACTTTGTTCTTAAACAAAGACGATTGGAGTGGCTTATATCGATGCAGACTTCCAAAGTTTCAAAATCCCTTAAATCTAAGAGGTTTACAGACATATCTGCCAACTTTTTTCTATAAAATTAATACGGTATATTTTCTTCTCCAGTCCATTGTAATTCAACATCAAATTAAAGGTCATGCAACATCTGCCACCTGAATTTTTTTGTTAATAATTTTTTTCTTTAGGTACCTTGTGCTAGAACACGTGTCTGGTGGGGAGCTCTTCGACTATCTGGTGAAGAAAGGCAGACTGACACCTAAAGAAGCCAGGAAATTCTTCAGACAGATCATGTCCGCTCTGGACTTCTGCCACAGTCACTCCATATGGTAAGCAGTGCAATGATTGGAGTCAAATCACTGTCAAATGAAAATGCTCTGATAACCACTATAGTTTACATTTTGTTGAGTTTGTATTTTAGGTTTTTGATGATACCAAAATTAAATGTATTTAAATGAACATTGAATCAACATATTTTTTTAGGAACTATATTATTGCCTATTTGTACTAGTATTATGAACAATAGTAGCCTGCCACCCATCTTTACTCTTACCATAAACAAGATTTGCTTAGGTAAATTCAGTTTTGTATGTTTTTGTTACATAGAGTAAAACTTTCTTTAGAATCTTTATTTGCTCTGCAAATGTAATTTGATGATCTAACATTAAAACAATATTTATCATTTTATCTAGTTTTTTAATTAAAAGTGACTGATTGTTTACAATTGGATTTTCAGAGCTTTGCAGCATCTTCCAAATCTCTAAATATTACAAATTTAGCATCATTTATTTACAAGATATTGACACAAAGTAATAACTATGATTACTACTTAGAAACAATATTCTCCCCAAGCAGTCATTTTGCTGTGTTAAATATATTTTATCATTCTACTGTATATAAAGCTGCAGTTGTATCTGGCACAAGCTACACTTTGAAAACTTCTATGTTTTTGGATGTTAGAAGCAGAGCCTTTTA